>JAIOJX010000028.1:242928278-248832005 GCA_022376925.1 Tragulus kanchil
AGATGAGCTCTCAGTGCAGGGATGGAATTCCACAAGCAGAATGTCTGTGAGTCACAGACCCACAAACTTCAAGTGTGGCCTCACTGGGACAGTAAAATACAGAAACAAAGAAGGCCTGTGTGAGAGACACTCTGCCTCCTCTAAATACCACCCTTCTTCAAGACAGAGTGATTCTCCATAATGATCACAGCCAGTGAGACAGGAGGGGCAAAGCTAAACGAATCCCACTACGTTCCAGCAAACACATTTTCCTTGTAAGTATTTCAAACTCAAACACTGCTGTCAACCATTTAAAGGCCTTATGTAAGTTTACACTTTTATAGGCTCTTGAGGGGGGAAACACCAACACGGACCTGAGACTGGAGAACAGGAGATCGCACGTGTATATACAGCATCACACAAGATGGCACTGGAGTCAGCATGTGATAACCGAGTTGCAGTGGGCCCTGTTGGCTTACCTTCTAGCAGACTCTAATAAAAGCAGATGGCAAGAAGCTCCAGAAGCATCTTCTCTCTGTGGAGACCCTACAGTCTCTGCTGAACTTAGAACAGTGGTTTACAACTGGGAGCAGTGTGGTCCTCCAGAGGGTATTGGTAAATGTTTTGTGATGCGTTTGGTCATGACTGGAAGCGGTGGAGGTCACTGACATCTAATAGGTAGAGGCCAGGGGTGCTGCACACTGTCCTAAAATACACTGGACAGCCCAACTTCCTTCCAGAACGAAAGCTTATCTACAACATCTACATCAGTGCTGAGGCTGAGAAGCCATTCCCTCTTCTAGAACAAAACTAGACATAAAGCATGTCTTTTCTGTGAGTGCTTAGTTGCTCAGTTGTGTCCCACTCTTCAATCCCATGGATTGAAGCCAGCCAGGCTCCTCTATTCATGGGGGTTTCTCCAGGCAAGAATACTGAAGTGGGTTGCCATTTCCTTCTCCAGGGTATTGCTCCAACCCAGGAATGAAACCTAGGTCTCCTGCATTGCAGGCAGATTCTTTACCACCTGAGCTACCAGGGAAGCCCTCCTTTCCATGAAGATGTGTTTATTAAACTGAAGAGGGCAATGCTCTTTAGTCAGCAGATAGAAAGCTCGTATCAACCCCAAATGTAGAGCAGAGCTGGGCAAACAAAGCCCACTCCAGCCCTGTGACCACGTGCTAACTCAAATCAACGAGAAGGGAGAAGCACGATGCAATTTGTTCCACTTGATTACAGTTCATTTTGCTGGACAGGGAAGTCAGATTTGACGTTCGCTATCATCAAGCACCAATCCTACAAAATGTTATTTCATAAGAATGCGATTCATTTTTCAATGCTGTCATTAATTTGATTTTCCCCCATGAAAACAATAAATATTGATAACTAAATCTAAGTCATGTTATCTCTTTTGGTTCCAGTGCCTCAGTTTAGAAATTGTAGAGTCCTATGTGGGGAGTCTTTGAAAACTGGAGTTCAGGAACCCTTCTTGGTGCATGACAGGCATCTGCTTTTGAAATGGAAAGGACTTATGTCTAGGGTCAGTCACGAGTAAACACAATTCGCTTTGGGAAGGCACTGAATCTCTGTATCCCTCACCTTCTAGCAGACTCTAATAAAAGCAGATGGCAAGAAGCTCCAGAAGCATCTTCTCTCTGTGGAGACCCTACAGTCTCTGCTGAACTTAGAACAGTGGTTTACAACTGGGAGCAGTGTGGTCCTCCAGAGGGTATTGGTAAATGTTTTGTGATGCGTTTGGTCATGACTGGAAGCGGTGGAGGTCACTGACATCTAATAGGTAGAGGCCAGGGGTGCTGCACACTGTCCTAAAATACACTGGACAGCCCAACTTCCTTCCAGAACGAAAGCTTATCTACAACATCTACATCAGTGCTGAGGCTGAGAAGCCATTCCCTCTTCTAGAACAAAACTAGACATAAAGCATGTCTTTTCTGTGAGTGCTTAGTTGCTCAGTTGTGTCCCACTCTTCAATCCCATGGATTGAAGCCAGCCAGGCTCCTCTATTCATGGGGGTTTCTCCAGGCAAGAATACTGAAGTGGGTTGCCATTTCCTTCTCCAGGGTATTGCTCCAACCCAGGAATGAAACCTAGGTCTCCTGCATTGCAGGCAGATTCTTTACCACCTGAGCTACCAGGGAAGCCCTCCTTTCCATGAAGATGTGTTTATTAAACTGAAGAGGGCAATGCTCTTTAGTCAGCAGATAGAAAGCTCGTATCAACCCCAAATGTAGAGCAGAGCTGGGCAAACAAAGCCCACTCCAGCCCTGTGACCACGTGCTAACTCAAATCAACGAGAAGGGAGAAGCACGATGCAATTTGTTCCACTTGATTACAGTTCATTTTGCTGGACAGGGAAGTCAGATTTGACGTTCGCTATCATCAAGCACCAATCCTACAAAATGTTATTTCATAAGAATGCGATTCATTTTTCAATGCTGTCATTAATTTGATTTTCCCCCATGAAAACAATAAATATTGATAACTAAATCTAAGTCATGTTATCTCTTTTGGTTCCAGTGCCTCAGTTTAGAAATTGTAGAGTCCTATGTGGGGAGTCTTTGAAAACTGGAGTTCAGGAACCCTTCTTGGTGCATGACAGGCATCTGCTTTTGAAATGGAAAGGACTTATGTCTAGGGTCAGTCACGAGTAAACACAATTCGCTTTGGGAAGGCACTGAATCTCTGTATCTAAAGAGTGTGTTTGGGTGAGGGCTCCTAGCACTCAGATGCTAGCAGCTGGCAGCAGAGAATCATCATTGCTCTTCTTTGATCTGTTCTCCATCCGTATTGTTATCTCAGCACCCGAGGTTGGGGGCAGCCTGGTAGTCAGGGTTGGGAGGGCAGAATCTAAAGGTAGTTGACACATGAGCATGAGGTCCAAAAATCAACAATAGGATAACACTCAATGATCAATGAACATGGAAGGGCAAGTTGATTCCACGTCTAGATTACACAGAGCACAAAGAGCTCCCCACCAGCTTTCAAAGACTAAGATTCCAATGAAGTATTTACAGTGATGAATTTTGTTGACCTCCAAGAAGTAACTTTGGTCCTCTCTTTGAGTTTCCTAATGAATTACCTTGTACAGGAGGTGGTGACCGAAACCATCCCCAAGAAAAAGAAATGCAAAAAGGCAAAGTGGTTGTCTGAGGAGACCTTACAAATAGTTGTGGAAAGAAAAGGAGCGAGAGACAAAGGAGAAAGGGAAAGATATACCCCACTGAATGCAGAGTTCAGAGAAGAGCAAGGAGAGATAAGAAAGCCTTTCTAAGTGAACAATGCAAAGAAACAGAGGAAAACAATAGAATGGGAAAGACAAGAGACCTTGGAGGTACCAAGGGAATATTTCATGCAAAGATATGCATAATAATGGACAAAACCAGCAAGGACCTAACAAAAGCAGAAGACATTAACAAGAGGTGACAAGAATGCACAGAAGAATGTACAGTGCATGCAACTCAAATCAACGAGAAGGGAGAAGCACGATGCAATTTGCCATTATTACAGTTCATTTTGCTGGACAGGGAAGTCAGATTTGACGTTCGCTATCATCAAGCACCAATCCTACAAAATGTTATTTCATAAGAATGCGATTCATTTTTCAATGCTGTCATTAATTTGATTTTCCCCCATGAAAACAATAAATATTGATAACTAAATCTAAGTCATGTTATCTCTTTTGGTTCCAGTGCCTCAGTTTAGAAATTGTAGAGTCCTATGTGGGGAGTCTTTGAAAACTGGAGTTCAGGAACCCTTCTTGGTGCATGACAGGCATCTGCTTTTGAAATGGAAAGGACTTATGTCTAGGGTCAGTCACGAGTAAACACAATTCGCTTTGGGAAGGCACTGAATCTCTGTATCTAAAGAGTGTGTTTGGGTGAGGGCTCCTAGCACTCAGATGCTAGCAGCTGGCAGCAGAGAATCATCATTGCTCTTCTTTGATCTGTTCTCCATCCGTATTGTTATCTCAGCACCCGAGGTTGGGGGCAGCCTGGTAGTCAGGGTTGGGAGGCAGAATCTAAAGGTAGTTGACACATGAGCATGAGGTCCAAAAATCAACAATAGGATAACACTCAATGATCAATGAACATGGAAGGGCAAGTTGATTCCACGTCTAGATTACACAGAGCACAAAGAGCTCCCCACCAGCTTTCAAAGACTAAGATTCCAATGAAGTATTTACAGTGATGAATTTTGTTGACCTCCAAGAAGTAACTTTGGTCCTCTCTTTGAGTTTCCTAATGAATTACCTTGTACAGGAGGTGGTGACCGAAACCATCCCCAAGAAAAAGAAATGCAAAAAGGCAAAGTGGTTGTCTGAGGAGACCTTACAAATAGTTGTGGAAAGAAAAGGAGCGAGAGACAAAGGAGAAAGGGAAAGATATACCCCACTGAATGCAGAGTTCAGAGAAGAGCAAGGAGAGATAAGAAAGCCTTTCTAAGTGAACAATGCAAAGAAACAGAGGAAAACAATAGAATGGGAAAGACAAGAGACCTTGGAGGTACCAAGGGAATATTTCATGCAAAGATATGCATAATAATGGACAAAACCAGCAAGGACCTAACAAAAGCAGAAGACATTAACAAGAGGTGACAAGAATGCACAGAAGAACTGTACAAAAAAGTTGTTAATGACCTAGATAACCACAATGGTGTGGTCACTCACGTAAAGTCATACATCCTGGAGTGTGAAGTTAAGAGAGCCTTAGGAAGCATTTCTACAAACAAAGCTAGTGGAGGTGATGGAATTCCAGTTGAGCTATTTTGAATCCTAAAAGATGATGCTGTTAAAGTGTTACAATCAGTATGCCAGCAAATTTGGAAAACTCAGCAGTGACCACAGGACTGGAAAAGGCCAATTTTCATTCCAATCCCAAATGAGGGCAATGCAAAAGGATGTTTAAATTACCACACAATTGTACTCATTCAAATGCTAGTGAGATTATGCTCAAATCCTTCAAGTTAGCCTGCATTGGTTAATGAACTGAGAACTTCCAGATGTAGAAACTGGATTTAGAAAAGGCAGAGGAACTAGAGATCAAATTGCCAACATACGCTGTATCATAGGAAAAATAAGGGATTCCAAAAAGAAATCGACTTCTGCCTCATTGTCTAAGCTAAAACCTTTGACTGTGAATTACAACAAACTATGAAAAATTCTGAAAGAGATGGGAATACAAGACCACCTAACCTGCCTCCTGAGAAAACTTGTATGCAAGACAAGAAGCAACAGTTATATTTGGACATAGAACAACAGACTGCTTCCTAATTGGGAAAGGAGCACATCAAGGATGGGTATTGTCACTCTGCTGATTTAACTTAGGGGTGAAATGCTGGTCTGGATGAAGCACAAGCTGGAATCAAGATTGCCAGGAGAAATATCAACAACTTCAGATATGTAGATGATACCACTTTAATGGCAGAAAGTGAAGAAGAAATAGTCTCTTGATGAAGGTGAAAGAGGAGAATGAAAAAGATGGCCTAAACTCAACATTCAAAAAACGAAGAACATGGCATCTGGTCCTATCACTCCATGGTAAATAGATGGCAAAAAGTGGAAACAGTCACGGAATTCATTTTCTTGGGCTCCAAAATTAATTTAGTCAATGACTGCAGGCATGAAATTAAAAGATGCTCAGTCCTTGGAAGAAAAGTTATGACTAATGTAGACCTTGTATTAACAAAGTAGAGACACATCACTTTTCTGACACAGGTTCGTTTAGTCAAAGATATTGTTTTCCCAGTAGTCATGTATGGATGTGAGAGTTGGACCATAAATAAGATTGAGGACTGAAGAATTGATACTTTCAGACTGTGGTGCTGGAGAAGACTCTTGAGAGTCTCTTGGACAGCAAGGAGATGAAACCAGTCAATCCTAAAGGAAATCAATCCTGAATATTCATTCAAAGAACTAGTGTTGAAGCTGAAACTCCAATACTCTATCCACCTGATGGGAAGAGGTGGCTCATTGGAAAAGACCTTGGTCCTAGGAAGGATGGAGGGCAAAAGGAGAAGAGCACGACAGAGGATGAGATGGCTGGATGGCATCTCTGACCTAATAGACATGAGTTTGAGCAAATTCAGGGAGATAGTGAAGGACAGGGAAGCTTAGCATGCTGCAGTGCATGGAGTAGCAAAGGAGTCAGACATGACTTAGCAACTGAACAACAACAATGAATTAACACTTGTAGATACATACTTACAATTTTAAAGCATAGTATTTCTAATTAATCTAGGATGAAAGTGTTCCAAGAACCTCTTTTCGTTTTTCTTTTTCCCCATCATGCCTCTATTATTTATATTTATTTTCACTGATCTTTTTATTTTTTGTCATGTGTGGGCCTCAAATTGCAGTGGCCTCTCCCACTGCAGAGTACCGGCTCTGGGCACCTGAGCCCCACAGCACTGGCTCTCAAGGATGGTATACCGAACTTTAAATGCTGGTCTGAGAAAGTGAAAGATTGCCAGGAGAAATATCAACAACTTCAGATATGTAGATGATACCACTTTAATGGCAGAAAGTGAAGAAGAAATAGTCTCTTGATGAAGGTGAAAGAGGAGAATGAAAAAGATGGCCTAAACTCAACATTCAAAAAACGAAGAACATGGCATCTGGTCCTATCACTCCATGGTAAATAGATGGCAAAAAGTGGAAACAGTCACGGAATTCATTTTCTTGGGCTCCAAAATTAATTTAGTCAATGACTGCAGGCATGAAATTAAAAGATGCTCAGTCCTTGGAAGAAAAGTTATGACTAATGTAGACCTTGTATTAACAAAGTAGAGACACATCACTTTTCTGACACAGGTTCGTTTAGTCAAAGATATTGTTTTCCCAGTAGTCATGTATGGATGTGAGAGTTGGACCATAAATAAGATTGAGGACTGAAGAATTGATACTTTCAGACTGTGGTGCTGGAGAAGACTCTTGAGAGTCTCTTGGACAGCAAGGAGATGAAACCAGTCAATCCTAAAGGAAATCAATCCTGAATATTCATTCAAAGAACTAGTGTTGAAGCTGAAACTCCAATACTCTATCCACCTGATGGGAAGAGGTGGCTCATTGGAAAAGACCTTGGTCCTAGGAAGGATGGAGGGCAAAAGGAGAAGAGCACGACAGAGGATGAGATGGCTGGATGGCATCTCTGACCTAATAGACATGAGTTTGAGCAAATTCAGGGAGATAGTGAAGGACAGGGAAGCTTAGCATGCTGCAGTGCATGGAGTAGCAAAGGAGTCAGACATGACTTAGCAACTGAACAACAACAATGAATTAACACTTGTAGATACATACTTACAATTTTAAAGCATAGTATTTCTAATTAATCTAGGATGAAAGTGTTCCAAGAACCTCTTTTCGTTTTTCTTTTTCCCCATCATGCCTCTATTATTTATATTTATTTTCACTGATCTTTTTATTTTTTGTCATGTGTGGGCCTCAAATTGCAGTGGCCTCTCCCACTGCAGAGTACCGGCTCTGGGCACATGAGCCCCAGAGCACTGGCTCTCAATTGGACACACCAGCCAGCTGCTCCATGGCACGTGGGATCCTCCCCGGTCAGGGATAGAACCAGTGCCTCCCGCACTACAAGGCAGACTCTTTACCCACTGGACCATCAGGGAAGCCCTCCAAAAGCCTCTTGAATGAATGTGAGACCTTGATCTGATGAAAGGAATTTCTAACAATAAGTGTCAGCATATACATTAAAAGAAATTGCTAATGGCCATTTTGGTCCCTAAAAAATTTAAATGACAAGCAATATAAAATTAGAATTTTCATGAAAAAATTGTTCAGAATTAAGCTTTGTTTTTATTCTGTATTTTCTAATATTATTTGTGAAAAATCTTAAATTGGGAAAATTTACAAAGCAAGTTAAAAATTGTTATTGTTTCTGTGATTATGGAAGAATACCATATGTGAGAATCCTCTTTTATTCTTTCTTTTCTGTTTTTATTTCTGAACTTTTACACCAATTTTATTAATGCAGGTTTGCTAATTCACAAAAATAACCCAGTATTTGTAGAGTGATCAAGTCTCCTTATTTTGTTTTGATTCATAAAGGAAACCAAAATATTAGATACTTCAAAGTTTGCATAAGAAAACCAAGAAGCATTACATATAACTTTCACTGTTTCTGTACAGGTATAAGCATTTTACCTAGAGCTGAGATTTTCCATCTGGGTGTGTGTATCTATGTGTGATTAACAGTCAGTAAAATCTCTTGGACTATCATGTCAGCTAAGCAAAGAATCTGAACTGGCAAACTAATTAAGATGGGAAGAGGTGGCTCATTGGAAAAGACCTTGGTCCTAGGAAGGATGGAGGGCAAAAGGAGAAGAGCACGACAGAGGATGAGATGGCTGGATGGCATCTCTGACCTAATAGACATGAGTTTGAGCAAATTCAGGGAGATAGTGAAGGACAGGGAAGCTTAGCATGCTGCAGTGCATGGAGTAGCAAAGGAGTCAGACATGACTTAGCAACTGAACAACAACAATGAATTAACACTTGTAGATACATACTTACAATTTTAAAGCATAGTATTTCTAATTAATCTAGGATGAAAGTGTTCCAAGAACCTCTTTTCGTTTTTCTTTTTCCCCATCATGCCTCTATTATTTATATTTATTTTCACTGATCTTTTTATTTTTTGTCATGTGTGGGCCTCAAATTGCAGTGGCCTCTCCCACTGCAGAGTACCGGCTCTGGGCACATGAGCCCCAGAGCACTGGCTCTCAATTGGACACACCAGCCAGCTGCTCCATGGCACGTGGGATCCTCCCCGGTCAGGGATAGAACCAGTGCCTCCCGCACTACAAGGCAGACTCTTTACCCACTGGACCATCAGGGAAGCCCTCCAAAAGCCTCTTGAATGAATGTGAGACCTTGATCTGATGAAAGGAATTTCTAACAATAAGTGTCAGCATATACATTAAAAGAAATTGCTAATGGCCATTTTGGTCCCTAAAAAATTTAAATGACAAGCAATATAAAATTAGAATTTTCATGAAAAAATTGTTCAGAATTAAGCTTTGTTTTTATTCTGTATTTTCTAATATTATTTGTGAAAAATCTTAAATTGGGAAAATTTACAAAGCAAGTTAAAAATTGTTATTGTTTCTGTGATTATGGAAGAATACCATATGTGAGAATCCTCTTTTATTCTTTCTTTTCTGTTTTTATTTCTGAACTTTTACACCAATTTTATTAATGCAGGTTTGCTAATTCACAAAAATAACCCAGTATTTGTAGAGTGATCAAGTCTCCTTATTTTGTTTTGATTCATAAAGGAAACCAAAATATTAGATACTTCAAAGTTTGCATAAGAAAACCAAGAAGCATTACATATAACTTTCACTGTTTCTGTACAGGTATAAGCATTTTACCTAGAGCTGAGATTTTCCATCTGGGTGTGTGTATCTATGTGTGATTAACAGTCAGTAAAATCTCTTGGACTATCATGTCAGCTAAGCAAAGAATCTGAACTGGCAAACTAATTAATTCTTTTTGTTGAATTTTCTGGTGAAAGGGGACTTAGGCTCAGAGAATTATTATTATAAAACTGGAAAGAAAAAAGGAAAGGCACCTTTTGAAAGAAGTGCATTGTTTAAAAATTCACATACCTGTGAAATTCAAGTACATTGTGCTTAATTTACCTAACGTTGATACCAATTCTATGCTAGATAGCACTCAGAGAAGTTTATCATAAATATACGAACAAATATTTATGTACAGCTTATGTCTGGGGGTTTCCCAGGGGCCACAGTGGTAAAGAATCCACCTGCCAATGCAGGAGACGCCAAAGACACACGTTCTACCCCTAGGTTGGGAAGACCGCTGGAGGAGGAAATAGGAGCTTGCTCTAGTATTCTTGCTGGGAGAACCCCATGGACAGAGGAGCCTGGCGGGCTATGATCGCAAAGAGGCAGACAAGACTGAGTGACTGTGGACAGACAGACAGACAGACACACACACACTTGTATTTTGAAATACTGTTCTTAAAGCAGATCTTTATTTGTGATATGTTTATTTCACAGAATACAGTCCATGGGCTTGCAATAGAGTCAGATACAACTTGGCAACTTTCATACATATAATAGGGCATTGAATAAATATACCCGGGAAAAAAAAAAAAAACTCAACAGGCTTCCCTGGTGGTCCAGTGGGTAAGGACACCGCCTTGCAGTGCAAGGGGCGCCACGCCAGTTCAATCACTGGCCTGGGAGGATCCCACGTGCTATGGAGTGGCTGGACAGATGTGTCCACTACTGGGGGCCTGGGGGGAGACTATTTATTAATGCAGGTTTGCTAATTCACAAAATAACCCAGTATTTGTAGAGTGATCAAGTCTCCTTATTTTGTTTTGATTCATAAAGGAAACCAAAATATTAGATACTTCAAAGTTTGCATAAGAAAACCAAGAAGCATTACATATAACTTTCACTGTTTCTGTACAGGTATAAGCATTTTACCTAGAGCTGAGATTTTCCATCTGGGTGTGTGTATCTATGTGTGATTAACAGTCAGTAAAATCTCTTGGACTATCATGTCAGCTAAGCAAAGAATCTGAACTGGCAAACTAATTAATTCTTTTTGTTGAATTTTCTGGTGAAAGGGGACTTAGGCTCAGAGAATTATTATTATAAAACTGGAAAGAAAAAAGGAAAGGCACCTTTTGAAAGAAGTGCATTGTTTAAAAATTCACATACCTGTGAAATTCAAGTACATTGTGCTTAATTTACCTAACGTTGATACCAATTCTATGCTAGATAGCACTCAGAGAAGTTTATCATAAATATACGAACAAATATTTATGTACAGCTTATGTCTGGGGGTTTCCCAGGGGCCACAGTGGTAAAGAATCCACCTGCCAATGCAGGAGACGCCAAAGACACACGTTCTACCCCTAGGTTGGGAAGACCGCTGGAGGAGGAAATAGGAGCTTGCTCTAGTATTCTTGCTGGGAGAACCCCATGGACAGAGGAGCCTGGCGGGCTATGATCGCAAAGAGGCAGACAAGACTGAGTGACTGTGGACAGACAGACAGACAGACACACACACACTTGTATTTTGAAATACTGTTCTTAAAGCAGATCTTTATTTGTGATATGTTTATTTCACAGAATACAGTCCATGGGCTTGCAATAGAGTCAGATACAACTTGGCAACTTTCATACATATAATAGGGCATTGAATAAATATACCCGGGAAAAAAAAAAAAAACTCAACAGGCTTCCCTGGTGGTCCAGTGGGTAAGGACACCGCCTTGCAGTGCAAGGGGCGCCACGCCAGTTCAATCACTGGCCTGGGAGGATCCCACGTGCTATGGAGTGGCTGGACAGATGTGTCCAACTACTGAGCCGGAGCTCTGGAGCGCATGTGCCCAGGGCCAGTACTCTGCGACAAGAGAGGCCACTGTGATGGGAGGCCCACACAGGCCAAAGTACAAAGATGGATGGATGAAAGATCAATAGAAGTGGCCAAAAAATTTTTAAAAAACCCCCAAACCTCAACAGTATGGCAGGCCCTGGCCCAGTGTTTGGGGCACAGAGCATGGCTCCCTCTTTTCTGTCGAGGGGTGGGCAGGAATGCAGCTTGGACAAGATCCAAACAGATGCAGTCGGAGCCCAGCCGTCGGGGCGATGCACACACCACTATCACGGTGCATCCCGGAGCATGCTGCTTTGTGTTACAGGCCCCAAACCAACAAGAAACAAACGTTATTGGGCAAGAAGCACAATTATCCACTGCTGATATGTCCTCCCTGGATACAATCGGTGCTTTGCTAAAATATTAAAACAATAACTTCAGAGTGCGTATGACTTTCATCACCAGGCATTCTGTACCCAGAGGAAACTGCAGGGTCTTGGAGCTGAACATCCCTACCACCCGTGGATCAGCATTTCCCCTTCTCTCCTCCTCTTTCTCCTCTTGCCATCGTGCTCTCTCTTTTGGCCATGTCCAGCTCGTCCACCCCCCGGTCCCTCAGCCCTTGCTCATTGCCCTTGCCCAGCATTCTCTGCAGCTCGGGTCTTCTCTTTTCCTTGCTGAAAATTACATGCTTTCTGGATGGAACGGTGCCTCATCCAGTGAGAATCACAAGGACTCTCAAGTCAAACAGAGGCTGTTTCTGGGGATGTGGGCTCACAAAATTCTCCTGATGCCTCCAGCACTCCCTTTTCCAACTCCATCCAAGACAGCGCCCACTGCACGCCCCTGTGTCCTCACCTGCAGCCTCACTTGCAGCCTTCTCCAGCCAGCAAACAGGCCCAGGAGAGGGGGGCTCAAAGTCTCCCAGAGTAGCCCTCAGCCTAGACGCCGGGCTCCTCATGCCTCAGGTCTGACCGCCTGGAAGTGTGCTCAGCCAGGTCTGTTAGGGATCCCAAGTGGGACTCAGCCCCTCTACAAAGGCCACACCTGCTGGACAACACTGATTTATTGGCTTCTTCCCTTGTCTGTCTCCCTTCCTCAGTTTCATAGGTTATTTTCTGGGAATGTCCCCCACCCATGCAGAGCCGTCCTTCCCTGAGGGCTAGGTACACCTCGCCCTCAGCCCTCTGGGCACCTGCCAGGGGTCAGACTTTCTCCAGAAAGACCTCAGTGCAGAGGGGAGGATGTGTGTGTGACTCAGCAAATGACAAGTCTTCCAGGGAAGCACGACTGCCCCCAAACACTCTCACCCAGTCCTGCTTGGCCAGTGCAGGCTGACAGGAATCCCAGCACTAGGAGCTCTGCTCTCGTGAGGGCTTGATGAGGACACTAGACAGGGTCCTTCCATGGCCCTCCCTCCTCCAGCCAAGGAGGAGACGAGGCACCTTCGTGGAGAGGCCTGGGGAGGGATCTGGTGCACTGGAGACAATGAGCACAAGTGGAGCAGTGGCAGGTACCTGGCTCATCTGACTCAGGGGCAGTTTGGAGAGACCCAGAGAGGTGGTGTGCATCTGCATTCACCTGCAGAACGTAGTGGAGGCCACTGGGTGACAGCGGGAGCCAGCCCTGGGCCCTCTCTGAACTCCGCCGAGAGGCCAGTGCACTGCCACGGGTGGCTGCCTGGAGGACTAGACAGTGGGCACACCCTGACACAGAGCTGGCCACCCTCAAAAGCAGAGCCACCTTCCTGACCAGCGCGGATCTCAGCCTCGTGACTCAGCCCAGCAGAGCCCAGGCAAAACCACCAGCCCATGGGAGCACCAGCATTCTCTGCAGCTCGGGTCTTCTTTCCTTGCTGAAAATTACATGCTTTCTGGATGGAACGGTGCCTCATCCAGTGAGAATCACAAGGACTCTCAAGTCAAACAGAGGCTGTTTCTGGGGATGTGGGCTCACAAAATTCTCCTGATGCCTCCAGCACTCCCTTTTCCAACTCCATCCAAGACAGCGCCCACTGCACGCCCCTGTGTCCTCACCTGCAGCCTCACTTGCAGCCTTCTCCAGCCAGCAAACAGGCCCAGGAGAGGGGGGCTCAAAGTCTCCCAGAGTAGCCCTCAGCCTAGACGCCGGGCTCCTCATGCCTCAGGTCTGACCGCCTGGAAGTGTGCTCAGCCAGGTCTGTTAGGGATCCCAAGTGGGACTCAGCCCCTCTACAAAGGCCACACCTGCTGGACAACACTGATTTATTGGCTTCTTCCCTTGTCTGTCTCCCTTCCTCAGTTTCATAGGTTATTTTCTGGGAATGTCCCCCACCCATGCAGAGCCGTCCTTCCCTGAGGGCTAGGTACACCTCGCCCTCAGCCCTCTGGGCACCTGCCAGGGGTCAGACTTTCTCCAGAAAGACCTCAGTGCAGAGGGAGGATGTGTGTGACTCAGCAAATGACAAGTCTTCCAGGGAAGCACGACTGCCCCCAAACACTCTCACCCAGTCCTGCTTGGCCAGTGCAGGCTGACAGGAATCCCAGCACTAGGAGCTCTGCTCTCGTGAGGGCTTGATGAGGACACTAGACAGGGTCCTTCCATGGCCCTCCCTCCTCCAGCCAAGGAGGAGACGAGGCACCTTCGTGGAGAGGCCTGGGGAGGGATCTGGTGCACTGGAGACAATGAGCACAAGTGGAGCAGTGGCAGGTACCTGGCTCATCTGACTCAGGGGCAGTTTGGAGAGACCCAGAGAGGTGGTGTGCATCTGCATTCACCTGCAGAACGTAGTGGAGGCCACTGGGTGACAGCGGGGAGCCAGCCCTGGGCCCCTCTCTGAACTCCGCCGAGAGGCCAGTGCACTGCCACGGGTGGCTGCCTGGAGGACTAGACAGTGGGCACACCCTGACACAGAGCTGGCCACCCTCAAAAGCAGAGCCACCTTCCTGACCAGCGCGGATCTCAGCCTCGTGACTGAGCCCAGCAGAGCCCAGGCAAAACCACCAGCCCATGGGAGCACAAGCCAAATCAATAGCTGGTGTTTTAAGGCACTGAATTTTTAAACATTTTTATTTGTGTATTTATTTTTGGCTGTGTGGGGTTGTCACTGCTGTGAGGGCTTTCTCTGGCTGTGCCGAGCCAAGGCTGCAAGGCACTCAGGGCAATGGCATCTCTTGCTGCTGAGCATGGGCTCTAGGTCTCTCATGGGCTTCAGTAATTGTGGTACACGGGCTTAGCTGCTCCAGAGGCATGTGGGATCTTCCCTCTTAGACCAGGGATCACACCCATGTCTCCTGCACTGGCAGGCAGATTCTTAACCACTAGATCACCAGGGAAGTCCCAAGGCACACAACACTGGAGCTTGTCATATATCAATGGACCATGGTATGGACCACGGGAACACAGTGAAGTTTCTCAGTGGCCATGAATAGCTTTTAGTACGGAATATGAATTACGTTTACAGATATTTCACTCTAAATCTAGTATTTGCTTGTGTTAATTAGGAAGAAACTTGTATTAAAAGTTTTGAATCCTTCCAAAGCCTTTCAAAGGCAGAGGGATCTCACGACGCGGTACTGAGTTGATCAAAGATCTGCATGCTCATACTCAGAGACCCATGGCCATGTCTGTCCATGGCTACTTCACATCAGCCCCTACTTAAACCATAACCAGGTTGGACAAGAAATGTTCAAGGTAAATTTCTGAGCTTTTTAGCCCTTTAGATTCAAAACAGCTTTAAGACTGTGGCATGCGTGTTTCTAAGTGTGGAAGATTGTTCAGAACCACCTTCAGAACTCTTGTCTTCTTCTAGAAAATCTTTCTTTACTATGAAATATGAAAGTATTAGGATGACCTTTGGCCATCTACCCCTATGGTATCCCGACTTCTACCCGAACGTAGTGGAGGCCACTGGGTGACAGCGGGAGCCAGCCCTGGGCCCTCTCTGAACTCCGCCGAGAGGCCAGTGCACTGCCACGGGTGGCTGCCTGGAGGACTAGACAGTGGGCACACCCTGACACAGAGCTGGCCACCCTCAAAAGCAGAGCCACCTTCCTGACCAGCGCGGATCTCAGCCTCGTGACTGAGCCCAGCAGAGCCCAGGCAAAACCACCAGCCCATGGGAGCACAAGCCAAATCAATAGCTGGTGTTTTAAGGCACTGAATTTTTAAACATTTTTATTTGTGTATTTATTTTTGGCTGTGTGGGGTTGTCACTGCTGTGAGGGCTTTCTCTGGCTGTGCCGAGCCAAGGCTGCAAGGCACTCAGGGCAATGGCATCTCTTGCTGCTGAGCATGGGCTCTAGGTCTCTCATGGGCTTCAGTAATTGTGGTACACGGGCTTAGCTGCTCCAGAGGCATGTGGGATCTTCCCTCTTAGACCAGGGATCACACCCATGTCTCCTGCACTGGCAGGCAGATTCTTAACCACTAGATCACCAGGGAAGTCCCAAGGCACACAACACTGGAGCTTGTCATATATCAATGGACCATGGTATGGACCACGGGAACACAGTGAAGTTTCTCAGTGGCCATGAATAGCTTTTAGTACGGAATATGAATTACGTTTACAGATATTTCACTCTAAATCTAGTATTTGCTTGTGTTAATTAGGAAGAAACTTGTATTAAAAGTTTTGAATCCTTCCAAAGCCTTTCAAAGGCAGAGGGATCTCACGACGCGGTACTGAGTTGATCAAAGATCTGCATGCTCATACTCAGAGACCCATGGCCATGTCTGTCCATGGCTACTTCACATCAGCCCCTACTTAAACCATAACCAGGTTGGACAAGAAATGTTCAAGGTAAATTTCTGAGCTTTTTAGCCCTTTAGATTCAAAACAGCTTTAAGACTGTGGCATGCGTGTTTCTAAGTGTGGAAGATTGTTCAGAACCACCTTCAGAACTCTTGTCTTCTTCTAGAAAATCTTTCTTTTACTATGAAATATGAAAGTATTAGGATGACCTTTGGCCATCTACCCCTATGGTATCCCGACTTCTACCCTTTATGGTGGGAAAACAAAACTAAGAACCTTTGTGTACCTAGAAACACAGTTAGAGGAGGCAATAAAGATTATGGAAACAGGCCTTCCATTTCTTATTCCCTGGTGGTTCCAGTAATTCTTTGAAGAAATTTTCTATATTACAGGTATATTATTTTAACTCTGAGTGTGCTTACCTTCAACAGATACCTCTCAACAAGGATGAAATAAGAATAAAACATTCCTTCCAGTCACTCTCTGGTCCACACTGGCCCCCAAAAAGGCTCAACCCAACAGACCACACCAGACACATGGTCACTGATTGTTCCCAATATGTGTATGTGTACAAAATGATTCTTCTTTTTCTGTAATTGACCCTCCTGTTCTTCCTTTCGAGTCACGTACAGATTTAAGCTCTCTATTCTTCCTCTGATCTCTGTTTATAAATAGGAAATCCAGTCAAGAAAAGAAAAGAATCCTTATTGGTTGAGTTGACCAGTTGCCTACAATTTATCAATTGGGAGCTTTGACTTCAGATCATTCTTCTAATTGCCTTTACATTGAACATAAGTCCTTAGGTCCTTTGCATGTCATGGTAAGAAAACTCTGAATTATTCCACATCCTTCCTTTAAAAATGCCTAACTAACAATAAAACAGCAAATAGCCTAAAATAATGTCTTTAAATTGTTTTTCTTAATATGCATATTTCATTGAAGTATAGTTGACTTACAACATTTCAGGTGCACAGCAAGGTAATTTAGTTATACATATATACATATATAATTTTTGAAATTATTTTCCATTATAGGTTATTATATTGACCATACTTCCCAGTGCTATATAGTAAACCTTTGTTGTTTGTTGCATATCTATTTTTAATTAGAAGTCTAGCATTCTATTCATACTCAAGCAAACAAGTGGAATAAAAATGTCATAAATTTTTTAGTTAGGCCAAAATCCATAAATTTTCTAAAAGATATATATATCATACATATTATTTATCTATGTGTATACAAAAGCTTTTCTACTTATGTTGAGAAAGAACGTCAAAAATAAAGAGATGAAAAAATTGGATGATAATTGTATGGAAAAAATTGGATGGTGACCAATGATAATGGGATATATCGTGGTCACTATTTTGAAACATATACAAGCATCGAATTACTATGTTGTCAACAGGAACTAATGTAGTGCTGTATGTCAATTATATGTGAAAAACAAACAAACCCATTTAAAAAAATCATATTGGTGGTTACCAGAGGTGGAGGGTGGATGAAGGCTGTCAAAAGATACGAGCTTCCAGTTACAAGACCAACACATACAGATATAATGTACGACATGATTAACATAATTAACACTGTTGTGTATTATATAGGAGTTGTTAGAGTAAATCCTAGGTGTTCTCATCACAAAAAAGAAAACATTGTCTATTTCTCTAATTTTTTATCTGCACAAGACAATTTTCACTAGAATTATTGTGGCCGTCGTTGCATGCCACAAGGAGGCAGAGCTGGGGGTTGACCACGTTCTCAGTCTCTGAAGCCCTGGGGTTTAACCAGCTGCCATCTGTTTAAGGTAAACAGTTTCAAAAACTTAAGAATTTTTACCTTACATCTTAATAACCTTTTAAACTTATATCACTGCTTAAGAAAAAGCTCATATAAATTGAAATTGTATAAGTTTCAAATCAAGGTTTGTTTTTAGCTTTATATATATATGTTTTAGCTTTATATATATATTTATATACATGTATAAATATTGTACATAAGGATATTCCTTTAATATCTTGGAGAAGACGAAAAAGCAAGAATGAACTATGAAGCTGACAAACTATAAGACAGCTGTTGGTTTCTAGTAAACTACTGGTGGTCTCACCCCTCCTCCCAAAGCAAATTCTCTCAACTCTTTTGAGGAAGAAGTCACTCCAAGTGCACTCCGGTTTCTAGAGACATGTCACTGAATGAGCAGAGAGGACTCCCTAGACACAGAGACACAGGCAAACCAGGGTACCTGATGGTAACAGTCACATTGTGTGTCACAGAGAAAAATGAAGAGTCAGAAGAAATGTCCATCCAGTCCTGATTCTAAATACAGTAGTCAGACAGGTTTCATGGAGGCTTACAAAGCTCTGCACTGAAAAAAATATCAGGGAAAGGATGCCGAAGGTAATGGACGTAAGACATCTTGCTCTGGATAGGAGATGGTCACTGGTCATCCAGATAAGTGGACACAGAAACTGAGACCCAGAGGAACAGAGCCAGAGCACGCGTGGTTACCTGGGGGAGAGTTTTCTCAGTTAAAAACAAGTGAGTCACTCAGTTGGGTCTGACTTTTTCGTGACCCCATAGACTGCAGCCCACCAGGCTCCTCAGTCCATGGAATTCTCCAGGCAAGAATACTGGAGTAGGATTTCCCTGGTGGTCCAGTGGGTAAAGAGTCCACCTGGCTGTACAAAGGGCACTGGTTCGATCCCTGGCCTGGGAAGATTCCACGTACCGCAGAGCGGCTGGGCCAGTGTGTCCAATTACCAGCCTGCGATCTGAAGCGCATGCATGCAGTGCCGGTGCTCTGCAAAGAGACAGGCCACTGTGATGGGAGCCCCACACAGGCCAAAGAATAAAGATGTATGAAAATAAATAAATAAAAAATCAATAAAAAAGGCCAAAATTAAAAAAAAAATCCTGGAGTGGATAGCCCTTCCCTTCTCCAGGGGATCTTCCTAATCCAGGGTCCAAACCTGAATCTTCTGCATTGGTAGGCGGACTCTGTCATTTGAGCCACCAGGAAAGCGCCTTTTGAGAAACTTACAAATGGAACTGTGGGATAAGTCAAGGAGAGAGGAACCCCAGGGCAGGAGGATACCTCATAACGCCCTGGGACCACCATGAAAGCTTCAGTTAATGACGTTGCCAGACCTAAGCCTGGGTCTGTTCATGTATTAAAATAAAGATGTCGTTTGATTTGGTTGACTTTATTAGGAGGACAGGAAAGAGCTCACCGGTGTCTGGACGGCAACGGTGGGGAAGCTGAGTAAGCAGGTACTTTGAGACTGTTTCAGGATGTGGTCAGCACAATGCTGCCTCATTACTGTCCCTCCATAACGATCAAAACTCCCCTCATTCCTTGCCTGGGTGTGTGATTAGATCCACACACATGTGAATGCATGGAAAAATCAGTTTTGTCGTGTTGTCCTAGAAACAACAGATGGACAGTATTCTACATGGTGGACTCAGGTTGATGTGTGGCAGTAAACAACGAAACTCTGCAAAAAAATAAAATAAAATAAAATATTTTGTGCTGAAAAAAATTAGTTCTCTTTCTCCATTTTCCTAATGAAAGCCTTGAAACATGAAACGTAACCAATATATTAATACAAGTGACGCTCAAAGAAAGGAATCTACCTATACTCATTTTCATATCCATCCATTCATCCACCTATCCACCTATCCCTGCACCCACCCCCGGTTCATCCTCTGCCACCCATCTAACCATCTACCCAGCCACTGCCCCATTCACCCATCCAACCAGTCGTCTTCCCCTTCCTCTACTACAGTTTGAAAAGAGTCTCTAATGCCTATTTTTAGGTGATTATACGATATCATGACTCACAATACTTTGGTTGCTTAGAAGTTAACTTCTTAAAACATGCTCTCTACGAGGAGTCCTTCTGATCGTTTTTGATAAATCTTCTGTTACCCATACCCGGTGCATTGCAGATATGACTTGAATTTAAAGTGGCTCCATATTTTAAATTTTACTTGAGTCACTTTGCTTCTACATTATTCCTATGGAAGATCAGAAGTTTAGAAAAATAGTAGATAAATTTTTAATGTCAATCCTTCCTATTAAAATAAAAATTTAAACAGACAACCATATGCTTTTTTTTTCATGCATTGAAATTAGGATATTCCCAAGTTATGGTAGGTGAATTTTTATGAAAATTGACTTTTATAATGAGAATAGAAAATTTGACCCCAGGTGGCAAAATCAATTCAGATTCCTTTTGACATTTTCTAACCTTCGAATTTCTCAAGGAGCAAAGCAGTTGTATCAAGATCATATTCTTGGATATTAATTATTTTGAGGAGTTTCCACAGGGAAAAAAAAGTAAATGTCATCTGTGACAGTTCAGAAGAAAGTCAAGGTTTTACCTTCTCTAGTTTATGAGGAAAAGGAAAAATAGGAAGATCACCTAGAAAAAGCACACATCTCAAATACAGTTGATGGGGCCTCCGGCATCATGAGAGGATTCAAGGTGATCAAACGCACAGGGGACCTGAGCTCCTGCAGGCTCGTCCCCAGCCTCTCCTTTCCTTCCCAGGGGGATGCCATGTGTCATCAGCCGTTCATTCATATGAACATCTTTCACGAGGAGCTGCTTTGACCAAAGTGCATTTTAAGAGCACTCATTTTATCATCCAGAACAACTGTTTAGATGTGATTCACATTTTTAACTGACTCACCCTGTTACTGAAAACTTCTATATAAGATAATTGGCCCATGTCATTTTCTGGATTATTTTAAATGTATTTATCATTTGTCATCCTTTGACTTGGAAATCACGTTGAGCATTAACTATCACATGATGTGTGGACATGCTGATCTCTCCCAGAATTACTGTGAGAGCCATCACAGGATTTTGACCGAGTCTCGGAACTTCTGTGGGGTCATCTATAGAGGATAAGAACAAAGGAGTTGTACTTTGGGGGAAGAAGATGGACTTTTGTGTTTGGCATACCTGAGTTTGGCCTAGCTTCCCAAAACAGGAATCAGCATTACAGAGTATAACTTTTGGTACAAAACCATGCATGCCAGCAGCTCAGTCGTGTCTGAATCTTTGCCACTCAGGGACTGTTGCCCATCAGGTTCTTTTGCCCATGGGATTTTTAAGGCAAGAGTACTGGAGTGGGTTGCTATTTCCTCCTCCAGGGGATCTTCTTGGCCCAGAGATGAAACTGGAGCCTCCTGCATTGGCAGGTGAATTCTTTACTGCTGAGCCACCAGTGAAGCCCATGAACACTGCAGTGCGTTGTCATTTCCTTCTCCAGGACATTTTCCCAGCCCAAGGATCAAGCCCGTGTCTCCTGGGCTTCCTGCCTTGCCAAGCGGGTTCTTTACCCTTTTGCGCCGCCTGGGCAGCACTTGACATTAATTCACTGGGTGTCTCTAATCTGGGCTTCCTGGCCTAAATTTTATCAAGATCATATTCTTGGATATTAATTATTTTGAGGAGTTTCCACAGGGAAAAAAAAGTAAATGTCATCTGTGACAGTTCAGAAGAAAGTCAAGGTTTTACCTTCTCTAGTTTATGAGGAAAAGGAAAAATAGGAAGATCACCTAGAAAAAGCACACATCTCAAATACAGTTGATGGGGCCTCCGGCATCATGAGAGGATTCAAGGTGATCAAACGCACAGGGGACCTGAGCTCCTGCAGGCTCGTCCCCAGCCTCTCCTTTCCTTCCCAGGGGGATGCCATGTGTCATCAGCCGTTCATTCATATGAACATCTTTCACGAGGAGCTGCTTTGACCAAAGTGCATTTTAAGAGCACTCATTTTATCATCCAGAACAACTGTTTAGATGTGATTCACATTTTTAACTGACTCACCCTGTTACTGAAAACTTCTATATAAGATAATTGGCCCATGTCATTTTCTGGATTATTTTAAATGTATTTATCATTTGTCATCCTTTGACTTGGAAATCACGTTGAGCATTAACTATCACATGATGTGTGGACATGCTGATCTCTCCCAGAATTACTGTGAGAGCCATCACAGGATTTTGACCGAGTCTCGGAACTTCTGTGGGGTCATCTATAGAGGATAAGAACAAAGGAGTTGTACTTTGGGGGAAGAAGATGGACTTTTGTGTTTGGCATACCTGAGTTTGGCCTAGCTTCCCAAAACAGGAATCAGCATTACAGAGTATAACTTTTGGTACAAAACCATGCATGCCAGCAGCTCAGTCGTGTCTGAATCTTTGCCACTCAGGGACTGTTGCCCATCAGGTTCTTTTGCCCATGGGATTTTTAAGGCAAGAGTACTGGAGTGGGTTGCTATTTCCTCCTCCAGGGGATCTTCTTGGCCCAGAGATGAAACTGGAGCCTCCTGCATTGGCAGGTGAATTCTTTACTGCTGAGCCACCAGTGAAGCCCATGAACACTGCAGTGCGTTGTCATTTCCTTCTCCAGGACATTTTCCCAGCCCAAGGATCAAGCCCGTGTCTCCTGGGCTTCCTGCCTTGCCAAGCGGGTTCTTTACCCTTTTGCGCCGCCTGGGAAGCACTTGACATTAAGTCACTGGGTTTTAATCCTGGCCTACCATTTATTCTTATCTAATCTGGCTATTTACTGACATTCTCTGGACCTAACTATTTTTATTTGTAGAATGGATATCATGATACTCCCTACCAAAAGTTTAATGAGAGAATTAAACGAGAGACTCCAGATGATAAGGCTCAGAACAGTGTTTCGTGCAGAGTAACTGCTGAGACAATGTTTACTCTTCTCATTATAACATGCAGGAACCTGTGAACATAATTTATCTAGACTCACATCCTCATCCATGCAGTCAGGGAAAGACAGTGACAGAGGGGGAGGGGGAGGATCAGGGACAGCCACGTGGGCTGAATTCCTGGCCAGCACCTGCCATGCTGGGTATAGGTCTACAATCGTCAGTTTCCTTATCACTTTCATTCTGTATTGTGTTCTTTAGAATATAAGGCTTACGGTGTTTGACGGGGTCATACGATGCTTATTAGAATCATAAATACTGTGGAAATTCAGTTCACTTCAGGTATGAGAATATATTTTTCAAAAATGTGTTGGTTTCAGTCCTTCACACACATTCGTTGAGTGTCTCCTATGTCCTAGGCACTAGACTGGGTACGTAGGTGCTCAAGGTCTAGTGGGACCAGCAGGAGATAGATATGTAAGGCAGCAAGGGCTGGTGGGAGCCGTACAGAGAGGTCAGCGGACACAGGTGCTCAGACACAGGGTAACCTCAACGTGGGCAGCAAATCAATTCTCTGCTCCAGAGGTTTGTAGCAGGACTGGTCTGGAGCAGAATTCCACCTTGGAAGGTCTGGATGTGTTCTAGAGAGATTTATCAAAAATAGGAACTGTGGCTGAAAGGAGGCAACCTTGAGCAGCAATACCAGACTTGAGCTTGGATTGCTTAGCATTGATTTCAGCCAGCTTCTGGTGATATGATATGGGGCAAAAATATGAGACTCAGATTTCACATTACTGGGCTTCCCTGGTGGCTCAGATGGTAACGAATCTGCCTGCAATGCGGGGTCCCTGGGCTTGGGTTCCCCTGGAGAAGGGACAGGCTACCACTCCAGGATTCTTGTCCGGAGTATACCACGGACAGAGGAGCCTGGCAGGCTGCCATCCATGGGATCACAAAGAATTGGACATGACTCATATTATTAACCCACTCAAAAAAGGTATAGTATCCCTACAAAATGGTTTTGATGTTCAAAAGGGATAATATATGTTTTTTGAAAACTTTTATTGCTGCTGGGAATGCAAGTTGATATACCTACTATGGAAAAGAGTATGCAGATTCCTTAAAATCTTTGAATAAAACTATCATATGACACAGCAAGTTCCCACTACTGGGCATATGCCCTGAGAAACCATAATTGAAATAGACCTAGATACTCCATTGTTCATCACAGCACTATTTACAATAGCTAGAACATGGAAACAACCTAGATGTTCATCAACAGATGAATGGATAAAGAAGTTGTGGTATATATACACAATGGAATATTCCTCAGTCACAAAAAAGGAACACACTTGACTTGGTTCTAATAAGGTGGATGAACCTAGAGCCTATTATACAGAGTGAAGTAAGTCAGAAAGAGCAAAACAAACATCATCTATTAAGGCATATATATGGAATCTAGAAAGAAGGTACTGAAGAGCCCATTTTCAGAGCAGCAATGGAGATGCAGACAGAGAGAACAGACTTGTGGATACAGTAGGGGAAGAAGAAGAGGGGGGAACAAATTGAAAGAGCAATACTGAAACACATGTAGTTTACACAGCTGGTGAAACTTTCCTCTGTGAGGCAGGGAGCTCAAATCCGGCACTCTGGGACAGCCTAGAGGGGTAGGCTGGGGTGAGAGGCGGGAGGGAGGCTCACAAGCGAGAGGACATATGTGTACCTATTGCTAGTTCATGTTGATATATGGCAGAAACTAACACAATAGCGTAAAGCAGTTATCCTACAACTAAAAATAAATAAATTTAAATTAAAAAACTTATGAATTGGGAAACAGAGCAGGTGGAGGTCATGGCACAGGAAATGCAGACCGTGACTGTGAGGCATGGTCATCTCATGGGAGTGGCGGGCAACTCAGGAACTCTGGTCCATCACATCTTGTATCTTCGGTGACAAAAGGACCTGGTGCAAACTGGTCCCAGAGCCAGTTTCTCAGGTCACATCCTTTAAACCTGACGCAGGGTGATTTTTGTTATCTCTCTCTTTTTTTAAGTGGTGCTTTTTACAATTCTGATCATAAAGGGAATTCACTTTCATGATAATAAAATGTCAAAATAAACAGAAAAGGAATAAGGATGTTTACGTTGATTCGGTTGGCTCTTCTCACTAAACACAGGCCCCAACTTTGAACTTTACTGTATTAAGTGAACCCTTGCAATTATCCTATGAAGCTGGTACAATTTCTATCTCCATTTTTCAGATGAAGAAATTGAAGCCTACAGAAACGAATTCATGTGCCCATCACAGAGGTCAGAAATGTGCTCTGCAATTAATGACTTACGTGAACCATTTCTGTATGACCTCCATCCCTGGGGAGGGGTCACAGGCCACCTGTTGACACACATTCCTCTCAATCTGGACACTTTGTTCCGTCACTCACAAAGTACACTCCGGCCTTTGCAGAACTACTCAGGGAAGGACTGCTCCACACGCTGGGGACAGAGCATCCTCCCAAACAACCCATGGAATGGAGGCCTCCAGTGGGAGGCAGGAACACCCAAAGAAGATGCAGGATATGGGCCTTAAGGTCACAGGAAGTGGAGGCCCCTCCCAAGCATACAGTAGGGAAGAAGAAGAGGGGGGAACAAATTGAAAGAGCAATACTGAAACACATGTAGTTTACACAGCTGGTGAAACTTTCCTCTGTGAGGCAGGGAGCTCAAATCCGGCACTCTGGGACAGCCTAGAGGGGTAGGCTGGGGTGAGAGGCGGGAGGGAGGCTCACAAGCGAGAGGACATATGTGTACCTATTGCTAGTTCATGTTGATATATGGCAGAAACTAACACAATAGCGTAAAGCAGTTATCCTACAACTAAAAATAAATAAATTTAAATTAAAAAACTTATGAATTGGGAAACAGAGCAGGTGGAGGTCATGGCACAGGAAATGCAGACCGTGACTGTGAGGCATGGTCATCTCATGGGAGTGGCGGGCAACTCAGGAACTCTGGTCCATCACATCTTGTATCTTCGGTGACAAAAGGACCTGGTGCAAACTGGTCCCAGAGCCAGTTTCTCAGGTCACATCCTTTAAACCTGACGCAGGGTGATTTTTGTTATCTCTCTCTCTCTTTTTTTTAAGTGGTGCTTTTTACAATTCTGATCATAAAGGGAATTCACTTTCATGATAATAAAATGTCAAAATAAACAGAAAAGGAATAAGGATGTTTACGTTGATTCGGTTGGCTCTTCTCACTAAACACAGGCCCCAACTTTGAACTTTACTGTATTAAGTGAACCCTTGCAATTATCCTATGAAGCTGGTACAATTTCTATCTCCATTTTTCAGATGAAGAAATTGAAGCCTACAGAAACGAATTCATGTGCCCATCACAGAGGTCAGAAATGTGCTCTGCAATTAATGACTTACGTGAACCATTTCTGTATGACCTCCATCCCTGGGGAGGGGTCACAGGCCACCTGTTGACACACATTCCTCTCAATCTGGACACTTTGTTCCGTCACTCACAAAGTACACTCCGGCCTTTGCAGAACTACTCAGGGAAGGACTGCTCCACACGCTGGGGACAGAGCAGCCTCCCAAACAACCCATGGAATGGAGGCCTCCAGTGGGGAGGCAGGGAACACCCAAAGAAGATGCAGGATATGGGCCTTAAGGTCACAGGAAGTGAGAAGCGGGAGGCACATCTCACTTTACTTCCAGGCACCTAAGACAGGACTGTTGGGAACTTTGACTTTTCCTCTAATAAAAGACAAATCCATCAAAGGGTCAAAAGTGGACAATATAATCTTACACACACACACACACACACACACACACACACATAATCACTCTGTCCATCTATAAATGAACAAAAACCTTGAGAGGGAGGAAGAGAGGGAGAGAGGAACTATTTTCAGCATGTGAATTAGAGGCAGGGCAATTACATCTTTAACAGGTAGTGTTCTTGTCAGTCAATTTTTTCCTTGTGACATTAGATCTGCCCCAAGTTAAAGAACAGTTTTAGGTTTCTCACAGTTATTCAAAAGTTCTGACAATTTCGGGATATGTTTGCAAGGATAGATGCAATAATAATCCACACACAATTCTGGCTGCTCCCTCTCTGGACTCAGTCTCTGCCAATCTCGCTCCCTTCCTCCCACCTCCGTTTCTTTTTACTCACATGGTGCCCAAGTCATGTTGAGTAGATCTGATCTTTCTAATCCCCAGCATCTCAGACCCTACTGTGGAAATAAGGCGGTTGAAAATGGAATTATAGAAGAGGAGGTGGACTTATTCCACATGAGAATGAAGGCTGAGATTGGAGTGATGCTTCTACAAGCCAAGAGTCACCAAGGATTTCCAGGAAACCGCCCGAAGCAAAGAACTGGCCAGGGGTCAGATCTCCCTCACAGCCTGGGAAGCAGCCAGCCCAGCCTACACCTTGGTCTTGGGATCCAGCACATGAGAGAACATGCTTCTGTTGTTGAGGTCATCCGGTTTATGGTGCTGTGTTACAGCAGTCGCAGCAAACCCACCCACTTCCCCAGAACCTTTGCTTTATATGGATTCCTCCTCTGTCTTCCTTGTGGCTTTAGCGCTCCCTGAAGTGGGGACCGGGGTGGGGAGTATTCATCTTTGGACCTCAGACAGAGTGCTCAATAAATGCCGAGCAGGACGTGAAGGAGCTGGTGAGCAAGGGAATGAAAAGAAGGGTCAGATGGGGGTTGGCGACACCAAGGCAGAGCGGGAGCTGCCCTCCAGGGTGAAAGAAAGGTGTGGGTAACAAACAATGTGGGGTGACCTCCACCCTTGGGCCAGCCGCCCCTCAGGGCCCCTGCTTTCTCCTCTGATTAGCCACAGGTTGATATGGAGAATTTCGATTTCTCCACTTTGGGGCTCTGTACGCGTGTGCTCAGCCGCTCAGTGGTGTCCGGCTCCTTAGGACCCCACAGACTGTCGCCTCCAGGCTCCTCTGTCCACGGGTTCTCCAGTCAAGAATACTGGAGTGGGTTGCCTTTTCCTCCTTCAGAGGATCATCCTGACCCAGGGACCAAACATGCATTTCTTGTCAGTCAATTTTTTCCTTGTGACATTAGATCTGCCCCAAGTTAAAGAACAGTTTTAGGTTTCTCACAGTTATTCAAAAGTTCTGACAATTTCGGGATATGTTTGCAAGGATAGATGCAATAATAATCCACACACAATTCTGGCTGCTCCCTCTCTGGACTCAGTCTCTGCCAATCTCGCTCCCTTCCTCCCACCTCCGTTTCTTTTTACTCACATGGTGCCCAAGTCATGTTGAGTAGATCTGATCTTTCTAATCCCCAGCATCTCAGACCCTACTGTGGAAATAAGGCGGTTGAAAATGGAATTATAGAAGAGGAGGTGGACTTATTCCACATGAGAATGAAGGCTGAGATTGGAGTGATGCTTCTACAAGCCAAGAGTCACCAAGGATTTCCAGGAAACCGCCCGAAGCAAAGAACTGGCCAGGGGTCAGATCTCCCTCACAGCCTGGGAAGCAGCCAGCCCAGCCTACACCTTGGTCTTGCGCATCCAGCACATGAGAGAACATGCTTCTGTTGTTGAGGTCATCCGGTTTATGGTGCTGTGTTACAGCAGTCGCAGCAAACCCACCCACTTCCCCAGAACCTTTGCTTTATATGGATTCCTCCTCTGTCTTCCTTGTGGCTTTAGCGCTCCCTGAAGTGGGGACCGGGGTGGGGAGTATTCATCTTTGGACCTCAGACAGAGTGCTCAATAAATGCCGAGCAGGACGTGAAGGAGCTGGTGAGCAAGGGAATGAAAAGAAGGGTCAGATGGGGGTTGGCGACACCAAGGCAGAGCGGGAGCTGCCCTCCAGGGTGAAAGAAAGGTGTGGGTAACAAACAATGTGGGGTGACCTCCACCCTTGGGCCAGCCGCCCCTCAGGGCCCCTGCTTTCTCCTCTGATTAGCCACAGGTTGATATGGAGAATTTCGATTTCTCCACTTTGGGGCTCTGTACGCGTGTGCTCAGCCGCTCAGTGGTGTCCGGCTCCTTAGGACCCCACAGACTGTCGCCCTCCAGGCTCCTCTGTCCACGGGGTTCTCCAGTCAAGAATACTGGAGTGGGTTGCCTTTTCCTCCTTCAGAGGATCATCCTGACCCAGGGACCAAACATGCATTTCCTCTGTCTCCTGCATTGCAGGTGGATTCTTTAAAATGTGACCCAAGCCTAAAATGGAACAATTTGTAAGTATGAACCAGAACCTGGCTTTGACACACTTCCTTTCTGTGTGGGCCATTCTGTGAATTCCTGAGGAAGGATTGGATTCCATTTTTTTCCCTTTTTTCTTCCAAGTTTGCTCTTTGGACTACCTGCAATTAAAATCATCAGAGATGTGGTTTTCAAATCAGATCTGACGGGCCCCCGACGGACGTGCTCAGGGAGCCTGGGGAGCAGGGCAGGCACGGGGACACACAGGACAGCACTCTGCATTTGAATTATCTGTGCAGCTGGTTCTTCAAGAAAAGCTGAGCTCTGTTTCTCTGGGCTCCACTTTTCTTACACAAAATAAAATAGTAGAGGAGGAAGATGATATTCACATTAATTAGTTTATATGTTAAAGAGAAAGACCTGCACTTTATAGGATGAAAAGAAATCCACAACCACTTTTTATAGACCAGGACTGGGGGCAGGAGGGAGCCAGGAGCTGTTTCCAGAGCCCCACCGCTGAAACCACGAATCCAGTGTCTATCGAGAAGCCTTAGGGATCTCCAGGGACGAGCATCTGGACACCAGATGTCCTTGGGGTCCACCAGAGCTTTTCTGAGATTATCTCTTAGAAATGATGGGATTCTGAAGGAGAAAGAATTTTGTTGCTAGAAAACAAGTTACTGCACTTCAATTTGAAAAAAATAGAAAATTAAAAAAAAAAAAAAAAAGGTTTTCCAGTCTACAGCCATTTGCAAATAAAACAGAATCACAGTGCAGTGGAATAAGGGGAAGTCACCTAACATTAGTATCAGAATAGGAGCAAGAGCTGCTGTTTCCTTCCTTGGTCTCTGCTTTTCCACAGCGTGAGAAGAGATGTCATGGAAAGCCCATTTTAAAATTTTCTGATTTTTCTGAAAAAAGAAAACACAGCATAGGTGTCTACACTGAGATTAAAGGACAGTCTCGGTATCTGGACCTAATCCAGAGCAGTTCTCTGGT
Source organism: Tragulus kanchil (assembly GCA_022376925.1). Lineage (NCBI taxonomy): Eukaryota > Metazoa > Chordata > Mammalia > Artiodactyla > Tragulidae > Tragulus > Tragulus kanchil. The sequence goes on from JAIOJX010000028.1 coordinate 242,958,261, forward strand.
GTCTCATTTTTGTCTAATGGCCCTACTACTAAAAATAATTTTCCACAAATATTATTATGGCCCCATTTTTTTCTCAGCTACTATGGAAAAAAATAGGATAAAAAAGGCATTTTCCTTATGTGCTTACTGCCTATAGTTTTAGTTGAAATTACTTTTTGCAAATTTTTTATATTGAGATGCATTCTATACTTCATTATATATTTAAAGATGCATAACTTTCATGGATGCTCCATTCTCAATATCCTTATTAGAATTCAGAAATCCTTAACAAATATTGACTAACCATCAGCTGTCAAGCTTACAGGCTTTTACATTTGATGCCTGCTCACTTCCCCTGTGCATGCACAGCCGAAAAAGAGAAAAACGAAACACGCTTTACTCGCAAATTCATTCACTAAACATTAATTAAGGTTCACCCAGATTCTTGAGAATGTAGAATACAGATCAAACAACAATTCCTTAAGAAGCTTCCATTGATTTTTCCAGAGAGAAGCAATTTCTCTCTCCTCCTCCCACGGGACGAAGAAACGATCCTTCCACAGGCACACAATCTTCTGGCCATTGATCCGAATGACAGAATCTACCCTTCCTCAGCCCCGCATGATGGGGAGCTTCTGGGGTACCACAACTGTGTTTTCTTTTGTGTGTTCTACGCTCACCAAATAGGACTTTAATCCTCCCAGGCTGTCTGAAGCTTAGTAAAGGAACCACAAATGAAATTTTCCAGGATACAAACTTAAACATGGAAATTACCAAGAGTTAATAAACAGTGACGCAAAGAAATCATCTGCTCTTCAATCCTGTCTTGTCTCCGTAGCTTTACGTGAAAATGTCCACCTTATTCCCTCTTGGATGAGCTCCGATCCAGTGTCCACATCCTTCCATCGACACATAATCCTGGGCCAGCCGCCTAAGCACTGAGAGAAAACCCTGTGTGAAAACATGGACTCCTGTTGGAAATGAAGCCCTGGAGGTGAGAGAGGCAGACGCAGCTGCAGAGCCACGGCATCCTGTCACAGCTGAGGTCTCTGTGCATCAAAATATTAACAAACACCATTGTCACTGGTTATCCTTATTTTTGTGTTTATATCTGTGGTTTTCTCCATAATGCAAAAAAAAAAAAAAAAAAATCTGCATTTTCAAGTAGAAAAAAGCGATTCACGTTGCGACAATCTAACCAACCCAGAAGTGTCCACAATGGAGCCTATTTCAATATTTACTCCATGCCATGCTGTAGTAACAGACGCATTTAAGTATGTCTTTGAAAGAGAATCTACATGGATGGTGAATTTACAAACAGAATAAGGCCCATTCTCATAGGCATCGGGCAATAAATTATCTAAAATAGTTCAGAATGCACTGAAAAGCTCAAACATAAGTATTTTAAGAAAATCGTAACAATAACCCTCTTCAAAAGCTGATGCTGACACCATTTATTTTGGCTTAGTTTACTTGAATAACTGGAAATTATTTTTTGCTAGTTAAATGAACAGAGGTCTTATCCAGTGCCACAATTTTAAACATGCTTGTTAGAAAACCTTGACATGTGCTCATGACTATGAGACAGTGGGCTCATATGATTTATAGAAATGGAGGTTCCTTTCTTATAGGGCTCGAGTCTGAGGCACTTTGCATATATGAATTTTTAAATCTTTTGAGAAGTAAGAGTACAGAAACCTAGACATTTTTAAATATCAAGACATAGTAAAGAGGAAAGGAATTTTGGGCTGATATCTGCTATCCTGTGTTTTCTTTTGTGTGTTCTACGCTCACCAAATAGGACTTTAATCCTCCCAGGCTGTCTGAAGCTTAGTAAAGGAACCACAAATGAAATTTTCCAGGATACAAACTTAAACATGGAAATTACCAAGAGTTAATAAACAGTGACGCAAAGAAATCATCTGCTCTTCAATCCTGTCTTGTCTCCGTAGCTTTACGTGAAAATGTCCACCTTATTCCCTCTTGGATGAGCTCCGATCCAGTGTCCACATCCTTCCATCGACACATAATCCTGGGCCAGCCGCCTAAGCACTGAGAGAAAACCCTGTGTGAAAACATGGACTCCTGTTGGAAATGAAGCCCTGGAGGTGAGAGAGGCAGACGCAGCTGCAGAGCCACGGCATCCTGTCACAGCTGAGGTCTCTGTGCATCAAAATATTAACAAACACCATTGTCACTGGTTATCCTTATTTTTGTGTTTATATCTGTGGTTTTCTCCATAATGCAAAAAAAAAAAAAAAAAAATCTGCATTTTCAAGTAGAAAAAAGCGATTCACGTTGCGACAATCTAACCAACCCAGAAGTGTCCACAATGGAGCCTATTTCAATATTTACTCCATGCCATGCTGTAGTAACAGACGCATTTAAGTATGTCTTTGAAAGAGAATCTACATGGATGGTGAATTTACAAACAGAATAAGGCCCATTCTCATAGGCATCGGGCAATAAATTATCTAAAATAGTTCAGAATGCACTGAAAAGCTCAAACATAAGTATTTTAAGAAAATCGTAACAATAACCCTCTTCAAAAGCTGATGCTGACACCATTTATTTTGGCTTAGTTTACTTGAATAACTGGAAATTATTTTTTGCTAGTTAAATGAACAGAGGTCTTATCCAGTGCCACAATTTTAAACATGCTTGTTAGAAAACCTTGACATGTGCTCATGACTATGAGACAGTGGGCTCATATGATTTATAGAAATGGAGGTTCCTTTCTTATAGGGCTCGAGTCTGAGGCACTTTGCATATATGAATTTTTAAATCTTTTGAGAAGTAAGAGTACAGAAACCTAGACATTTTTAAATATCAAGACATAGTAAAGAGGAAAGGAATTTTGGGCTGATATCTGCAAGCCTGTGTGTTTTCAGATACAGATATACATGTATTATAAGACCCTAGGCTAGTGTTTTGCAAGTTGTGGTAGTATTAAATCTATTTAAATGAACCTTAATAAATTTAGAAAAAAATAGGGCTTCCCTGGTAGCTCAGCTGGTAAAGAATCTGCCTGCAATGCCTGAGACTCTGGTCTGATTCCTGAATCAGCAAGATCCACTGGCTATCCACTCCAGTATTCTTGGGTTTCCCTGGTGGCTCAGATGGCAAAGAATCTACCTACAACGTGGTAGACCTGGGTTCAATCACTGGATTGGGAAGATCCTTTGGTGAAGGGAACAGCTACCTACTTAAGTATTCTTCTCTGGAGAATTCCATGGTTTTGTCTATGGAGTCACCAAGAGTTGGACATGACTGAGTGACTTTCACTCAAGTGAAAAAAGACCACCTCAAGGAAGAATCATTTTTTTAATGTACTGATGTCCAAAAAGACACTCAAATTCAGCAACATTTACTACTCTGAAAATCATAGAAAGTAAGTAACTGGAGATAAATCTGAACTCAGACCTGGTAGATGTCACAAGGGACAGCATTGGTGCTTGGTTGAGCTAAAGTATTCAGTCATGTCTGACTCTTTGCAGGCTCATGAACTGTAGCCCACAGGGCTCCTCTGTCCATGGGATTTTCCAAGGAAGAATACTGGAGTGGATTGCCATTTCTTCCTCCAGGGGATCTTCCCCATCCAGGGATCGAACCCAGGCCTCTTGCCTCTCCCACATTGTGGGCAGATTCGTTAGAGCTGAGCCACCTGGGAAGCCCTAAGCAAGCCTCTTAAAGTAGGAGGAACCTGGTTAGAGTCAGGTTATAGCCCTAACACTCAAGAAGCAGGCCACCTGCACAGCTCTGCCGCTGGAAACAAAGAAAGAGCCAAGCAGACCACACAAAAGAAGGCTCAGAGATAAGGCTTAGGAGCTCAAAGATTTAACCAAGAGACCACACAGCACTTTTGCTTCCTTTCATATTCTCTGAGACCATCTCTCATGGGTTCTTTGATTTTGGAAGAAGGACTTGTTTATTCAACATCTATAGAATGCTTCAAAAATAAATATTTAATCTGAAAGAGGAGAGCTAAAATGCCAATTATAGACACCATTGGAAAGGACCCATTAATGTGAACTTAAAGATGTAATAAAAGAAAACATGTAGGGTCAAGAATGTCACAGGAACAGGTGTTGGCCAGGGGTCTTCTCCCACATAATGTGGAAGCTGGATGGGTGGAGTCAGGGTAATGAGAGTTAGGAAGTGGGACATGGTCCGAAGTGAGAGTACGGCAGGGAAAACCTGTTTCAATCCATCTAGAATGTCTCCTTTCTGAAAGCACATGTTCTATATACTGTGTGGACTGGTGGCCCAGGCAGTAAGGAATCAGCCTGCCATGCAGGAGACCCGGGTTTGATCCGTGGGTCAGGAAGATCCCCTGGAGAAATGAATGGCTATTCACTCTAGTGTTTTTGCCTGGAGAACTCCATGGACAGAAGAGCCTGGAGGTATGTCCGGGCACAAAGGGTCCAGGCAACAGTTTCCCACTCAAGTGAAAAAGACCACCTCAAGGAAGAATCATTTTTTTAATGTACTGATGTCCAAAAAGACACTCAAATTCAGCAACATTTACTACTCTGAAAATCATAGAAAGTAAGTAACTGGAGATAAATCTGAACTCAGACCTGGTAGATGTCACAAGGGACAGCATTGGTGCTTGGTTGAGCTAAAGTATTCAGTCATGTCTGACTCTTTGCAGGCTCATGAACTGTAGCCCACAGGGCTCCTCTGTCCATGGGATTCTCCAAGGAAGAATACTGGAGTGGATTGCCATTTCTTCCTCCAGGGATCTTCCCCATCCAGGGATCGAACCCAGGCCTCTTGCCTCTCCACATTGTGGGCAGATTCGTTAGAGCTGAGCCACCTGGGAAGCCCTAAGCAAGCCTCTTAAAGTAGGAGGAACCTGGTTAGAGTCAGGTTATAGCCCTAACACTCAAGAAGCAGGCCACCTGCACAGCTCTGCCGCTGGAAACAAAGAAAGAGCCAAGCAGACCACACAAAAGAAGGCTCAGAGATAAGGCTTAGGAGCTCAAAGATTTAACCAAGAGACCACACAGCACTTTTGCTTCCTTTCATATTCTCTGAGACCATCTCTCATGGGTTCTTTGATTTTGGAAGAAGGACTTGTTTATTCAACATCTATAGAATGCTTCAAAAATAAATATTTAATCTGAAAGAGGAGAGCTAAAATGCCAATTATAGACACCATTGGAAAGGACCCATTAATGTGAACTTAAAGATGTAATAAAAGAAAACATGTAGGGTCAAGAATGTCACAGGAACAGGTGTTGGCCAGGGGTCTTCTCCCACATAATGTGGAAGCTGGATGGGTGGAGTCAGGGTAATGAGAGTTAGGAAGTGGGACATGGTCCGAAGTGAGAGTACGGCAGGGAAAACCTGTTTCAATCCATCTAGAATGTCTCCTTTCTGAAAGCACATGTTCTATATACTGTGTGGACTGGTGGCCCAGGCAGTAAGGAATCAGCCTGCCATGCAGGAGACCCGGGTTTGATCCGTGGGTCAGGAAGATCCCCTGGAGAAATGAATGGCTATTCACTCTAGTGTTTTTGCCTGGAGAACTCCATGGACAGAAGAGCCTGGAGGGCTATAGTCCACGGAGTCACAAAGAGTTGGTCCACAAATGAACAGCTAACAGTTTCCCCGAAAAGAAGATGAGAAGGTCTCAAATGTTTTTGGTTTATAGGTTGCTTTTATGGTTTTGAGACAGACATCACTTCTTTTTTAAAAGGATTAATTTTACCAGAGTACCATGAGATGGTGGAGCAGAGATTGAGATGATGTGTCTACAAACCAAGAAGCACGAAGGACCAGCAGCACCACGGGGTGATGGAGGGGGTGGGAACCACTCCTCCTGAGAGCTCTCAGGGAGTGCAGGCTTGTGACACCTTGACTTTGGATTTCTAGGCTTTACAACCATGAGAGCATGTGTTTCCACTGTTTTAAGCCTCCCAGCGTGTGCTGATGTGCTAGGGCGCCCCAGGAAAACCATGCAGTAGCCATTACTGCTATTGTGTTTGACCCATCAGGCAAACTTTCCCAAATGAAAACCATGTTTCGATCTGTACTTGATAGTCGAATTGAACTTGAGAGGCAGGTATCAATTTTTTTCCAAATAAGGAACCTAAGTCATGTTCATCATTATCATTTAACTAAAAAAGATATAAAACAAGGCACAGTAGGACCAGGTCACACCTATGCTTACTCAGTCGTTTCCAGCCCCTGGCAACACCATGGACTGTAGCCCATCAGGAATCTTTGTCCAGGGAGCTCTCTAGGCAAGAATACTGGAGTGGGCTGCTATTTCCTCCTCCAAGAAACTACCATGTGTTCAATAATCTACAAGAACCCAGGGAGGCATTTCTTCTCTGAGATCCTTCAGTGGGATGATCAGGCCCTGTGATTTCCGGAACTTCCTTTGCACAGCAAGTGCAAAAGCCTCGCTTCTAGGTCCCACCTGTTTTCCCAAGACTCTGTTTAAATATTTTATAAAAGTCAAGAATACATGAGAAGCCAAAGAACCTGAGAGCACTGACCAGAAGTACAGCCTTGGCACCTGCCATTCCAGCCCGGGGAGCTGGGTTTCCTGAGCCCGAGGACGGCTGTGACCATGACATCAGGAACTGAGGGAACCGCGTGAGATGACGCCTGAAGGGCGCGACCTGGCCCTGCACAGCAGGCTGGCGCAGAGCCGCCCTGAACAACATCAGCATCAGCTTTGCACGTTTACTCACAGAGGACAGAAGGGCCGTGTCAGGGAGCAGACGGCCTCTGGAGCTTCCCAACGACACCAGAAACTCTTTGGAAGCAGGCAAGTGTTCCTCGCCACCAGTGGCATTTCAGGACGCTTGTCCCCATTTGTCTATTGCAATAGTCTCCGCCTCTCCACAGCCCCTGCCACCCCACATGGCCAGGTGAGCCTGTTGTGGACAGCAATGTCCTGGGGGCTATGGCGGCAAGCCCAGGGGTTTGGGGCTGAGAGCTGGGTCCAGGCTTGACCTCCCTGCTGGCCCACGAGCTGGGAGGGCTTCCCAGCCTTGCTAAGCCTTTGTTCCCTCGTCTGTAAGTGAAGATTCTAACATCAGTAATGAGGTGGTCATGAGTCTGAAATCATGTGATGCTGTGCCCTTGGCCTTGCCTAGAATGGGCTTCCACCTTCCCTTGCAAGGCTCCTTGCATAAACCTCAGATGAAGAATTCTCGCTCTTCCACAACACAGACATCTGAAGAAGTCAAGGGTGTAAGGGCTTCCCTAGTGGCTGAGACAGTAAAAATCTGCCTGCCATGCAGGAGACCCAGGTTCGAACTCTGAGTCAGGAAGATCCCTGGGGGAGGGCATGGCAACCCACTCTTATTCTTGCCTGGAGAATCCTATGGAGAGAGGAGCCTGATGGGCTACAGTCCATGAGGCCGCTAAGAGTTGGACGTGACTGAGTGATGAACACTTTCTCAGTGTGTAAGGAAAGTCCATGTCCTGGGGAAAATGAGCCTCAAGGATCTACAGGAGGGACACTTCCAGGGAGACACCAGGGAGGGAGCAGGGAGTGGCTTCTGGGTGCAGTGAACTCAGGACTGCGGTAGGCAGCACTTCGTTGGGTCAGGGGTGTCTGGGGAAGGGTCCCTTTCAGGTCAGGGCTTCATGGCTTCCTGGGCAAACTCGGGCCAGAGCAAAACCAAAGTGGACAAGAGACGGCAGGCCTTGCCTGAGATGGTGCTGGGTTGAATGTCACCACTGCCCCGCATCTCGACCTTGGCAAGTTGGTAAGACGACAAGCCTGTTTCCACACGTGGAATATGGGAAATACACACACACACACAACACAGGATCCTGTCCCCTGAGCACAGCAGGAAACAAAGAGCCTCTCCAGTCCAAACACAGCTCTCAGATGACCTCTGCTTACATTATCTCACATTATTTTTACTTTTACTGAGATGTAGTCCATTCCTTTAAGAAATGATAACTTTGACTCCTTCTTTAAAAGTCTATAGATGACATTTCCTAAAGCTGGACTTGTGACTTATTTAATGTTTACTGGGATCAACTCACTGCTGGGCTTACACCAAAATCCACCTAGTAAAAGAGAAGCGCAGCAGTTTTAGGAAAGCCCCGTCTTGTCCTCCCCACCCTCCTCACTGTACCTTTTCAGGAGAGGTCTAGTGAAAAGGCAGCTCTGTTCCCTGGTCAGGGCCCTGGCGAAGTCAGGGCTGCGGCAAGGTCTGAGGACACATTAAGAAGGCTGACGACCAGTTTGGGGGTTGACTGGACAGCATTTCTTGAGATACTAGTCACCGCTGTCCAAATTTCCTGGTAAGAGCTTGCACGCAAAGCAACCAAAACACAGCCCCAAAGCAGCCGACTCTCAGTTACAATGGGATCTTTCTCTTTTCTCTTAAATATGTGTGTATATGTATTTAACTTTTTATTTTATGCTGGCGTATAGTTAAATATGGGCTTCCATGGGGGCTCAGTGTTAAAGACTCTACCTACAATGCATGAACCACAGGAGACATGGGTTTGATCCCTGGGTCCCATGGGTTCAACCCTGGAGAAGGGGACGGCAGTTCACTCCAGTGTCCTTGCCTAGGAAATCCCATGGACAGAGAATTCTGGAGGGCTACAGTCCATAGGGTTGCAAAGGGCAAGACATGACTGAAGTGACTTAGCAGGCAAGCACATGATTAGTTATACTCCAATATAATCATATACCATATATAATGTTATATAATCCATATATACTCAATACAACCGTGCATAGTATAGTTGACATAGTGAAAGACAGAGAAGCCTGGCATGCTGCAGTTGAGTCCCTGAACCATAACAAAATAATTCTGTGATTGTTTTGGTGTAGAGCAAACTGATTCGGTTAAACATATGCTTATATCTATTCTTTTTCAAATTTTTTGGTACTACAGCATAGTGAGCAGAGCTCCCTATGCTATACAAGTAGGTTCCTGTTGGTTTTTCCTTTTAAATAGAGCTGTGGCGGGACTTCTCTGGTAGTTCAGTGGTTAGGACTCCAAGCTTCCACTGCAGGGCGCCCAGGTTTATTTGATCCCTGGTTGGGGACCTGAGCAGCACAGCCAAATATTAATAAATAAAAATAAGGCTTCCCTGGTGGTCCAGTGAGTAAAGAGGCTGCCTTGCAGTGCAAGGGGCACCAGTTCGATCCCTGGCCCAGGAAGGTCCCACGTGCTGTGGAGCGGCTGGACCAGCGTGTCCAGTGATGAACCAGCGCTCTGGAGCACATGCGCCCAGGGGCAGTGCTCTGCAACAAGAGAGGCCACTGCAATAGGAGGCCCACACAGGCCAAAGAGTAAAGATGGATGAAAATAAATAAATAAAAAACCTGTAAAAGAGGCCAAAATTTTTTTTAAATAAATAAACAAATAAAAATGAATGAAATTAGGAAAGGCTCTTCACCATCCTGCATCCCCAGTCCCACCCGTCCCAGGCTGGAGGTGGCCTTGCTGTCCCTGGGGTGAAGGTCCAGCACAGAAGGAAGAAGTGGCCACCCTCTGGCCATCTCTGTAATCCCTTCAGCTGCACACCTCCTCGCCACAGCCCCGCTCCTCCTTCTCGAGCCCCTGCCTTTAGAAAGGTCTTAATTCGGAGACTGAGGGAACCAGGAAATGGTGACTCAGAATCCCGTCTGCCCAGGAGCCAGCCTGTGCCCAAACCAGTCACCTGGAGGCACCTGAAAGCGAGTTTCTCAAAAGCCGAACACCGCCCTCTCCCCTTCCCAGCCCTGGGACGCAGCTGTCAGGCCACATGAAAACCATTCTCCTCAAGGTTAAAATTTTAATGCACTGTTTACACATTGAAGCAAAAGAGCCTTGCATAATTAATAGAGCCCAGAAAAGTGAGAGACAGAGCATCAAGTATGTTTTAAAGGGGAAAGGGGGTTGGGTAGCAGACCAGGAGCAAGGCAGATCCTCCTGACTTGTCCTACACAACTGTGAAGAAATCCATAGACTTGGCGGACAGGCGGCTCTCCCACTTCTAAAGGGGGGTCACCCAGCCACAGGGCACCCCTTTCTAAAGGCTGCCCCTGCCCCTCGTTCCACCGGCAGTAGACTCAGGACAGTCCGTGCCTGGCCAGTCTCCAGAGAAAGCGTCCAGTGTCCTTCACCCGGGCATCAGATCCAGGGAGCCGACTACTGTCAGTCTGGGAAGCAAGGATGGGAGTCCACCTGGGAAGGCAGAGGCGGGGCGGGGCGGGGGAAGCCGGGGGAAGCCCACGCGCATCCCCTCTGCAGACACGCAGGGTCCCCGCAGCCCCCAGCCCAGGAGGAATGCCCCACGTGTCGTCAGCCAGGGGCACCCAGCACAGGCAGCCTGGCATATGGTGTCTCCAGCTTTTTTAGCGACAAGTGGCGTGTTAGCCGAGCCGCGGAGGCGCCCGGAGCGCGTCGGCTGGCTAATCACTCCCCGTCGCCAGCACCCTCGGGCAGAATGCTATTGCTTTATGCAGATGAGCTCATAACAGTTTCTTCAATTTGGCTTTTAGAGAAAAAAGCGCCAGCTCCGCACACTGTGTCAACAGCCACCCCAGGGCCTACCACTTTACCACGCGAGTGTATTACTATTTAAAGACAAGCCGTAGCTGAACATCATGCCGCCACCCGTCGGGGGCCCCACCCCTCCCTGTTTAATCCCTTCAGCTGCACACCTCCTCGCCACAGCCCCGCTCCTCCTTCTCGAGCCCCTGCCTTTAGAAAGGTCTTAATTCGGAGACTGAGGGAACCAGGAAATGGTGACTCAGAATCCCGTCTGCCCAGGAGCCAGCCTGTGCCCAAACCAGTCACCTGGAGGCACCTGAAAGCGAGTTTCTCAAAAGCCGAACACCGCCCTCTCCCCTTCCCAGCCCTGGGACGCAGCTGTCAGGCCACATGAAAACCATTCTCCTCAAGGTTAAAATTTTAATGCACTGTTTACACATTGAAGCAAAAGAGCCTTGCATAATTAATAGAGCCCAGAAAAGTGAGAGACAGAGCATCAAGTATGTTTTAAAGGGGAAAGGGGGTTGGGTAGCAGACCAGGAGCAAGGCAGATCCTCCTGACTTGTCCTACACAACTGTGAAGAAATCCATAGACTTGGCGGACAGGCGGCTCTCCCACTTCTAAAGGGGGGTCACCCAGCCACAGGGCACCCCTTTCTAAAGGCTGCCCCTGCCCCTCGTTCCACCGGCAGTAGACTCAGGACAGTCCGTGCCTGGCCAGTCTCCAGAGAAAGCGTCCAGTGTCCTTCACCCGGGCATCAGATCCAGGGAGCCGACTACTGTCAGTCTGGGAAGCAAGGATGGGAGTCCACCTGGGAAGGCAGAGGCGGGGCGGGGCGGGGGAAGCCGGGGGAAGCCCACGCGCATCCCCTCTGCAGACACGCAGGGTCCCCGCAGCCCCCAGCCCAGGAGGAATGCCCCACGTGTCGTCAGCCAGGGGCACCCAGCACAGGCAGCCTGGCATATGGTGTCTCCAGCTTTTTTAGCGACAAGTGGCGTGTTAGCCGAGCCGCGGAGGCGCCCGGAGCGCGTCGGCTGGCTAATCACTCCCCGTCGCCAGCACCCTCGGGCAGAATGCTATTGCTTTATGCAGATGAGCTCATAACAGTTTCTTCAATTTGGCTTTTAGAGAAAAAAGCGCCAGCTCCGCACACTGTGTCAACAGCCACCCCAGGGCCTACCACTTTACCACGCGAGTGTATTACTATTTAAAGACAAGCCGTAGCTGAACATCATGCCGCCTTCAGAGTTTAATTCCCACCCTCTCCATGGGGCCCCGGGAGCCAGCGACTCCTCCCAAGGGGCTTCTGCTTGGCGATGATCTTTAACTAAGGAATTAGATTCCAAGCCGGCTGGGCTTAAAGCACCCGCATCTGATTTCCTGCTCTGCTTTGAGACTGTGGATGACTGGTAATGAGGCATGGGCAATTCAGGCTCCAGGGGCAATTAACTTCCCATTGGAAACAAAAAAACAAAGTCTACAGGAACACACATAGAATAAACTAGTAGACTATATGTTTTAGGTAGTATTAATATTTGTTACAGATGTATGTGCATATATATATATATATATATATATATATATATATATATATATAACAGATAATACATGTAAAAATATATATTACATTTGTATTTCCTTTTCTTGGATTTCCAGAGAAAGAACTCAATAGCAGAAGCAAGCATGTGAAACTGCTTCCAATTTTATTAAAGCAGTCATTTAACTCCAACACCAAAAGAGGGCCTTCTCCTTTTAAAATCCCGTCTCCCATTGAGTTGAATGAAGCAGATTGGAAAGCGTGTGTCCCAGCATCTCGGCTTCCTGTGTAGTGACCATTAAACTGTCAGTGGCTCTTTCTTCCAGGCCACAGTGCTTTCAAACTGTGGTGCTGGAGAAGCCTCCTGAGAGTCCCTTGGACAGCAAGGAGATCAAACCAGTCCATCCTAAAGGAAATCAGCCCTGGGTATTCTTTGGAAGGACTGATGCTGAAGCTCCAATATTTTGGCCTCTTGATGGGAAGAGCTGACTCAATGGAAGACCCCCGATGATGAGAAAGCTTGAGGACAAGAGGAGAAGGGGCCGGCAGAGGATGAGATGGTTGGATGACATCACAGATTCAATGGACATGAGTTGTAGCCACCTCGGAAGACAGGGGAGGACAGGGAAGCCTGGCGTGTTACAGTCTGTGGAGTCACCAAGAGTCAGACCTGACTTAGCGACTGAACAGTGACAACAGTGCTTAAGCAGGCAGAGACTGTGGATGTAAAACTGCGGACAGATTAACATGTCAAGAGTTACACACTTTGAAATTTTATCTGAAAGTGATCCAAAGAGTAAAATCTCTAGTAAAAGCTATTCAAGAGTAATAGGGTAAAACATAAAGAATGCCTTTTATTATCTTTTTTTTCCCAAAAATAGCCCCCCCCCTCAAATGAAACAAGGCATCAATTCCATTTTTAACTAAACTGAGTGGCAGAATGCTCCTGAGGTGTTAGCTGAGCTCTATATAGGCCAAGGTATTAAATTTTTATTACAGAAAATTCCAGAAGGTACTTCAATCACCTCCTTTGAGATAAAAAGTGTACTAAGGCTGTACAGCTGTGTTGACGAAAACAGCAGAGAGCAGCCAAGCAGAGTGAGTGGTGGTCATCTTGTGTGACTGTCTCCCAGCATCCCTGTAGCCAGACTGTGAGCAGGAACCACTGACTGAAGCCCCCCCAGCCCCCGGCCAGGCACCAGGGGAACCATGTAAATAATTCACAACAGGAGGACCTGGAAATGAACACAGAAGTTACACGCCACCACCAACCAGAAGAGTTGAGGAAAGGTCAAAAGGAGACTGCAGTCCGTATGTCCTACCAACCTGCCACAGCTACCGAGCCTGCAAGCCTAGAGCCCATGCTCCCAACAAGAGAGTCCACCACAATGAGGTGACCAACTGCAACTGGAGAGCTGACGTGCTCTCCACCACTAGAGAAGGACCTGTGCACAGCCAGGATGACCCAGCACTGCCAAAAGTAAGTACACAAATCAATCCTCCACCCCCCCACCCCCCCAAAAAGAAGAAGAACCACACACGGGACCCACTCGGGGAGGCAGGTGAATCCTCTGATACACAACGAGGGCTGGGAGCTGGTCCTCAGCATATAGTGCTTCTCCACCCTGCTGGATCTGTAAACTCGCCTTTCTGGGACACAGAGGCTCACTGAGAACCCCACATGCCTCACCCTATGACGCCCCTTCAGCAACATCTGGAAAGTGCCCCTTTGCCTGACATCGTCTGTGTTAGAATATGTCTGTCGTCTTCCACAATCGAATGTTCTATCTCTGTGACTCACACTTTGAAATTTAAAAAATCGTGAAAGTCAGATCCTGACTTAGCGACTGAACAGTGACAACAGTGCTTAAGCAGGCAGAGACTGTGGATGTAAAACTGCGGACAGATTAACATGTCAAGAGTTACACACTTTGAAATTTTATCTGAAAGTGATCCAAAGAGTAAAATCTCTAGTAAAAGCTATTCAAGAGTAATAGGGTAAAACATAAAGAATGCCTTTTATTATCTTTTTTTTCCCAAAAATAGCCCCCCCCCTCAAATGAAACAAGGCATCAATTCCTTTTTTAACTAAACTGAGTGGCAGAATGCTCCTGAGGTGTTAGCTGAGCTCTATATAGGCCAAGGTATTAAATTTTTATTACAGAAAATTCCAGAAGGTACTTCAATCACCTCCTTTGAGATAAAAAGTGTACTAAGGCTGTACAGCTGTGTTGACGAAAACAGCAGAGAGCAGCCAAGCAGAGTGAGTGGTGGTCATCTTGTGTGACTGTCTCCCAGCATCCCTGTAGCCAGACTGTGAGCAGGAACCACTGACTGAAGCCCCCCCAGCCCCCGGCCAGGCACCAGGGGAACCATGTAAATAATTCACAACAGGAGGACCTGGAAATGAACACAGAAGTTACACGCCACCACCAACCAGAAGAGTTGAGGAAAGGTCAAAAGGAGACTGCAGTCCGTATGTCCTACCAACCTGCCACAGCTACCGAGCCTGCAAGCCTAGAGCCCATGCTCCCAACAAGAGAGTCCACCACAATGAGGTGACCAACTGCAACTGGAGAGCTGACGTGCTCTCCACCACTAGAGAAGGACCTGTGCACAGCCAGGATGACCCAGCACTGCCAAAAGTAAGTACACAAATCAATCCTCCACCCCCCCACCCCCCCAAAAAGAAGAAGAACCACACACGGGACCCACTCGGGGAGGCAGGTGAATCCTCTGATACACAACGAGGGCTGGGAGCTGGTCCTCAGCATATAGTGCTTCTCCACCCTGCTGGATCTGTAAACTCGCCTTTCTGGGACACAGAGGCTCACTGAGAACCCCACATGCCTCACCCTATGACGCCCCTTCAGCAACATCTGGAAAGTGCCCCTTTGCCTGACATCGTCTGTGTTAGAATATGTCTGTCGTCTTCCACAATCGAATATTCTATCTCTGTGACTCCACCTGCGTGCTGCTGCCAAAGGTTAACTGCTTCATCTACTTTCCATCAGAGCCAGATCTCAAGCTATATTTAAATCTAATAGGGCTGCACACATCTGTGGGAATATTCTTTGTTTGTTTTATTTAGAGAAATCGGCACGTGCAGTCTTGATGTCTTTTCACCTTTCTGTATTTTCACTATGCAGTGAAATTGTGCCACATCAGTCTCTAGAGGACAGAGCTTTCACTTTGCCCAGCTCACTCACGGGCAGTCTTTCCTTTACTTAGGACTCCTGCTGTATGACAGAGATGATTGTCATAAAAGAACATTACCGATCATCTGGAAATGCTTTTCTAATTTTTTTTAAGTCTGGGATTAGGATGCAAATCCAACCCGGAAATTGAACCATCCCTAAATTGCATCGTTGTTTATCTGATTATTGCTCAAAACCATCTGCACTTAATTGTAAAACAACAAATCTTTTAACAATCAGCTAGGATTAAAGAACAAAGCCTCTTACCACCATCTCTATTGATGGAGTTTAAAAATAAAAGAATAAACAGCACACACCCCTCCATTTCTTTCTCAGTTTTAAAACTCCATCAAGAGTTTTTGTTGACATAATTTGAGGGGTGCCGTTATGAAAGTGCTAGAGCGGAGGGCTTATCTTTATGACCACAGACAGGGCCTAGACCCGGTTGCACTTCTGAGAATTTCCAGGGGATTCTAGAGACCCAGATAATAGCAGCATCTTATCCAGAGCAGCGTTTCATATGGAAAGACTGTTCGTAACAGTGGAGAAGTCCGTCATAGCTTCTGTGAGATCACTGTGGGCATGATACATTCAATGTGAAAGATTCTGGAGATGTGTGTGGCAGGGAGGCCCCTGCATTATAACACGGCAGCTAAGAAAATACACATTTTGCTTAACTCTCCGCAAACAAATAAGATACAGGCTTCCCTGGTGCCTCAGATGATAAAGACTTCACCTGCCATGCAGGAGACCTGGTTTTGATCTCTGGGTCTGGAAGAAGGGACGAGCTGGAGAAGGGAATGGCTAATCCACTCTCATATTCTTGCCAGGAGAATTCTCTGGATAGAGGAGGCTGGTGGGCTACAGATCGTAGAGTCAAAAGAGTTGGACATAACGGAGTGACTTTCATTTTCACTTTTAGGTTATTAAACCAAATCCATACTCAGCTCTTCTCTAACCAATCTTTTCTCTTCCAACCAAGTCCTGTGGTAAGACAGGGAAACACCTCTCTTTCTTCCTTCTCAAGATAGTCACAGGTTTTCACCCAAGAGTATACTGCAAACAGCTGCCAGGAATGCTCACTTCAATTCTCAAATCTAGTTTGACCTATGATTTTTTTCTTTCGAATTTTTTTTAACATTCTAAGACTATTACACACAAAAGTTTCCCAAGAAATCTATCAGCTCAATTTTCTCATTTAATACTCAACACACCTGAGGTGCAGCAGGTCCGTGACTTGTGTGGTCCATGGCGAGTGGCAGAACTAAGCCTGGAGGAAACCAGAAAATTCAGACCCCTCCAGTGGGGGCCGTCATCTTGTCACCTCTTGAAGTTTAGTTTTTCATTCTTAAAATATGAGTGTTGAGTGTTTTTTATGGTATATTAATACAAATTGTTACATTGAACCAATTTTCAAAGTTTTAGGACATAATTGCAAGCGGAACAAAACTGGTCCATTTTGTGGCCAAGTCTTATTTGCTAGAGCGAAAGGGCTTATCTTTATGACCACAGACAGGGCCTAGACCCGGTTGCACTTCTGAGAATTTCCAGGGGATTCTAGAGACCCAGATAATAGCAGCATCTTATCCAGAGCAGCGTTTCATATGGAAAGACTGTTCGTAACAGTGGAGAAGTCCGTCATAGCTTCTGTGAGATCACTGTGGGCATGATACATTCAATGTGAAAGATTCTGGAGATGTGTGTGGCAGGGAGGCCCCTGCATTATAACACGGCAGCTAAGAAAATACACATTTTGCTTAACTCTCCGCAAACAAATAAGATACAGGCTTCCCTGGTGCCTCAGATGATAAAGACTTCACCTGCCATGCAGGAGACCTGGTTTTGATCTCTGGGTCTGGAAGAAGGGACGAGCTGGAGAAGGGAATGGCTAATCCACTCTCATATTCTTGCCAGGAGAATTCTCTGGATAGAGGAGGCTGGTGGGCTACAGATCGTAGAGTCAAAAGAGTTGGACATAACGGAGTGACTTTCATTTTCACTTTTAGGTTATTAAACCAAATCCATACTCAGCTCTTCTCTAACCAATCTTTTCTCTTCCAACCAAGTCCTGTGGTAAGACAGGGAAACACCTCTCTTTCTTCCTTCTCAAGATAGTCACAGGTTTTCACCCAAGAGTATACTGCAAACAGCTGCCAGGAATGCTCACTTCAATTCTCAAATCTAGTTTGACCTATGATTTTTTTCTTTCGAATTTTTTTTAACATTCTAAGACTATTACACACAAAAGTTTCCCAAGAAATCTATCAGCTCAATTTTCTCATTTAATACTCAACACACCTGAGGTGCAGCAGGTCCGTGACTTGTGTGGTCCATGGCGAGTGGCAGAACTAAGCCTGGAGGAAACCAGAAAATTCAGACCCCTCCAGTGGGGGCCGTCATCTTGTCACCTCTTGAAGTTTAGTTTTTCATTCTTAAAATATGAGTGTTGAGTGTTTTTTATGGTATATTAATACAAATTGTTACATTGAACCAATTTTCAAAGTTTTAGGACATAATTGCAAGCGGAACAAAACTGGTCCATTTTGTGGCCAAGTCTTATTTAGGTAGAAGACCCATGGGAAAGGGTAGCTACAATTCTTACAAAAGGGAGAATGAGATGATTTAACTGGCCTCGGAGTCTGTCCCTGACTGTGGGAACTTCAGCTTCTGGTCAGTTCCATGGTGTGTAGGGGGTGACATCCCCATGTGAACCCAGCCCATCAGGGCCCCTCAAGTCTGTCACCGTGTGGACAGTCCTGGGGCAATCAGGCCAGTTTTGATAGCCATTTGGTCAACAGGAACTAAATATGGTGTTGAGTCAAGAAGATAAATAGAAGACTATAGAGATGGTTACTCCACTCACATGGGTGCTAAATCGCTTCAGTTGTGTCCGACCCTTGGCAACCCTATGAACCATAGCCTGCCAGGCTCCTGTGTCCATAGGATTCTCCAGACAAAATACTGGAATGGGCTGCTATGTCCATCTCCAGAAGATCTTCCCGACCCAGGGATTGAACCTAGGTCTCTTAGTCTCCTGCATTGGCAGACAGGTTCTTTACCACTAGCACCACCTGGGAAGCCCTATGGAGACACGTACTTTCCTCATAATATTCCACTGAATTGTGATTTTAAAAATTACAGTATTTCTATCTTTAGGTAACCTCGAAAGATGGCAGACCAAACTATATGTAAAACAGGACATGTATTTGGTAACTTTCAGTAGAATGCTGTCATCTCTCAGATCCTGTAGATATCTCATAGCCTTTGTGACCATTAACATATAGTATTGGAATTGATCACCTAACACATTGCCTTGGGACCCTGTGTTTACTTTGCAGTTTCTGCTATTCACACTTTTTTTGACAGCAGGTCCGTGACTTGTGTGGTCCATGGCGAGTGGCAGAACTAAGCCTGGAGGAAACCAGAAAATTCAGACCCCTCCAGTGGGGGCCGTCATCTTGTCACCTCTTGAAGTTTAGTTTTCATTCTTAAAATATGAGTGTTGAGTGTTTTTTATGGTATATTAATACAAATTGTTACATTGAACCAATTTTCAAAGTTTTAGGACATAATTGCAAGCGGAACAAAACTGGTCCATTTTGTGGCCAAGTCTTATTTAGGTAGAAGACCCATGGGAAAGGGTAGCTACAATTCTTACAAAAGGGAGAATGAGATGATTTAACTGGCCTCGGAGTCTGTCCCTGACTGTGGGAACTTCAGCTTCTGGTCAGTTCCATGGTGTGTAGGGGGTGACATCCCATGTGAACCCAGCCCATCAGGGCCCCTCAAGTCTGTCACCGTGTGGACAGTCCTGGGGCAATCAGGCCAGTTTTGATAGCCATTTGGTCAACAGGAACTAAATATGGTGTTGAGTCAAGAAGATAAATAGAAGACTATAGAGATGGTTACTCCACTCACATGGGTGCTAAATCGCTTCAGTTGTGTCCGACCCTTGGCAACCCTATGAACCATAGCCTGCCAGGCTCCTGTGTCCATAGGATTCTCCAGACAAAATACTGGAATGGGCTGCTATGTCCATCTCCAGAAGATCTTCCCGACCCAGGGATTGAACCTAGGTCTCTTAGTCTCCTGCATTGGCAGACAGGTTCTTTACCACTAGCACCACCTGGGAAGCCCTATGGAGACACGTACTTTCCTCATAATATTCCACTGAATTGTGATTTTAAAAATTACAGTATTTCTATCTTTAGGTAACCTCGAAAGATGGCAGACCAAACTATATGTAAAACAGGACATGTATTTGGTAACTTTCAGTAGAATGCTGTCATCTCTCAGATCCTGTAGATATCTCATAGCCTTTGTGACCATTAACATATAGTATTGGAATTGATCACCTAACACATTGCCTTGGGACCCTGTGTTTACTTTGCAGTTTCTGCTATTCACACTGTATTCAAAAGCAGAGACATCACATTGCCAACAAAAGTCCATAAAGTCAAAGCCCTGGTTTTCCCAGTAGTCATGTACGGACGTGAGAACTGGACCATAAAGAAGGCTAAGTGCTAAAGAACTGACGCCTCCAAATTGTGGTGCTGGAGAAGGCTCTTGAGAGTCCCCTGGATGGCAAGAAGTCCAAACTAGTCCATCCCAAAGGAAATGGACCCTGAATATTCATTGGAAGGACCAATGCTGATGTTGAGGCTCCAATACTCTGGCCAGATGTTGGTCTTTTTTCTCATCTTTGAAGAGATGGTCCTTTTTCTCTCTCTAAAACTGTGAGACGTCTAATGTCTATGCTATTTTTTTACCATGTTTTCATTCCTTTTCAAAAAAAGCCTGGTTATTTTATAGGATTTGAAAACATAAACCTTGATTGTTTTTGGCAGCCTATGGAGAAATGTCCTTCACTAGGGA
Source organism: Tragulus kanchil (assembly GCA_022376925.1). Taxonomy (NCBI): domain Eukaryota; kingdom Metazoa; phylum Chordata; class Mammalia; order Artiodactyla; family Tragulidae; genus Tragulus; species Tragulus kanchil. Next base: position 242,978,322 of record JAIOJX010000028.1, read on the forward strand.
AGCTAGGCTAAAGCGAATTTATGAGCCCATTCATAGATCTGATAGGCAGGCAGAAATCACTTTTATTATGTACATAAAACACTGTCCAATTAAAGGACAGCCACATTCAATCTATGCCACACCAATAAATAGGCTTTTTTTCTTTAAAGGCAACCTTATTAAAAACACACACACACACACAAAACACCTCATTTAAAATGGAGACCCTTCAAACATAAAGGTAAGAGAAGGATTAAGCAAATCAAAGAAGGCACAAATGTCTGGAAATATTTGGCAAATAAACTCTTTGAGGACAATCCAAGTGACAGCAAGTTATTATAAGCAGAAGAAGAAACTAAGAGAAATACCTTCCTACTTTAACCACCCCACAGTATCCACAGTCTTGTCAGCCCCAAGTGTGAATTCATCCCTTCCTAAGTAAAATAGAACCTCAGTAGACCTGGACTCCAAAATATTTTTTTGAATTTGAGACTCATCATAATTATCAACAAATAACTAAATAAGTAACACCACGCTTTATTGGAGATGGCCAAGGTGAGTCTCTGGTCAGTACTCTTTTCCAGAGAAGGCCAGGGCAAGAAAAAGAGATATAAGGTACAGTGTGTTTCATTTGCAATATGAATTAAGACAGAAAAAGCTATTTTAAAACCAGAAATAGGGCTTCCCTGGTGGTCCAGTGGGTAAGGACACCGCCTGGCAGTGCAAGGGGCGCCAGTCCAATCCCTGACCTGGGAAGATCCCATGTGCCGTGGAGTGGCTGGACCGATGTGTCCAACTACCGAGCCGGAGATCTGGAGCACCAGAGCCAAGTGCTCTGCAGTGACAGAGGTCAACTGCAATGGGAGACCCACATGGGCCAAATAACAAAGATGGATGAAAATAGATAAATGAAATACCAATAGAAGTGGCTAAAAAAAAAATCCAACCAGAAATAGGCAATAAAAAGAAAACCTATAGTCTTTAAACGACTACAAGGCAGAAGAAAATGAGAAGAAATGAATTATTTAAGTAATACTGACAAAGGAAACCCAATATTGTCTATTAGCACACATATATGGGATCTAGAAAAATGGTACTGATGAATCTATTTGCAGGAAAAGAGTAGAGATACAAACGTAGAGAACAAGCTTGTGGACACATTGGGGAGGGCGAGGGTAGGAGGAACTGAAAGGCCAGGATGGGTAGGTGTACACGGCCATGTGTACGCAGACACATGGGGGGGGGCCTCCGTGGAGCACAGGGAGCTCCACAGAGTGCTCTGTGATGACCCAGATGGATGGGATCCAGGGAGGAGAAGGCGGAGGCTCAGGAGGGAAGGGATATAGGTCTACTTATGGCTGGTTCACGCCGTTGTACAGCAGAGGCCAACACAACATCGTACAGCAATGTTCCTCCATTGAAAATAAAGAATGATAATGACAACCAATTGAAAATATGCATTATAGACTTTATAATTAGTATTTTAAAAATAAGACTCACTGGTTTTCCACCAAAACATACCATTTATATCTTTTTTGAAGATATACATATACGAATGTGCCAACATACATGTGTGTTTCATTTTTAAATGGTCAATAAGAGGAAATTATCTCTGAAAAAAAGAAACCAAGTCCTAAAAGGCAGAAAGGGTGAAACACAGGGGTCTCAAAGTTTCAGATGGGAAGCTTCAGTCCATATTCCTAGTCCACGTCTAAGATTCTCAGAGTGTGTGTGTGTGTGTGTGTGTGTGTGTGTGTGTGTGTTGTGTGTGTGTGTGTGTGTGTTGTGTGTGTGTGTTGTGTGTGTGTGTGTGTGTGTTGTGTGTGTGTGTGTGTGTGTGTGTGTGTGTGTGTGTGTGTGTGTGTTGTGTGTGTGTGTGTGTGTTGTGTGTGTGTGTTGTGTGTTGTGTGTGTGTGTGTGTGTGTGTGTGTGTGTGTTGTGTGTGTGTGTTGTGTGTGTGTGTGCGCGCACATGCATTGGGATGAGAGCAGATTCTAGGCTTTGCATTTTTAGCCTTCTCTAGGTGATTACCAATACTTTGAAAACTCAGTGTTTCAATGATTTTGAAAGCTCAGTTTGAATTTTTCTGAAGCCTGTGCACCTGCCACTTTCACTGTGAGAAGCATGTGTGTTAAGCTGCTTCAGTCGTGTCCGACTCTTTGTGACCCCATGGACTGTAGCCCACCAGGCTCCTCTGTCCTTAGTATTCTCCAGGTATGAATACCGGATGAGGTTGTCATGCCCTCCTCCAAGGGACCTTCCTGATCCAGGGATGGAAACTGTGTCTCTTGTATCTCCTGTATTGGCAGGTGGGTTCTTTACCAACAATGCCATCAGGGAAGCCCTTGAAAAGCACAATCCTGCTCTGACCCAGTTCAAGGCAGACCAGGTCACCTCAAGGGGAGGGCAGCGCTTCTCCAGACAGCCCCTCCCCCTACCCTGTGCCTTCTCCTGCTTTCCAATGGGAAATAATGCCTTCTCTGACCATGGCAAGGCAAATTCTGGAGTGATGTTGGAGTGGGTTACTTGTATCAAGACATCAATGCAGACTGTCCTCTGAGCAAACCGGAGCCTGCAATTGCAGCCCCTGAGTGCTGTCAGCTTGGTGGTTCAGCTGGGGTCCATGGAGCTCAAGGGTCTGCTTTCGCCCCAGGGCTCCCCAGTTTCTGCTCCAGCATTTCTGCAGCACTGAATAAAATATGGTTTCTGACTGCTCCACTGGCAATTTTCAAGGATTCCTACTGCTCTCCTTTCTCTGTGGGAGGTTTTCTCTATGGGATTATAAACCAGATGTTGTAGGAGCAACCCACTCTACTTCTCCGTCAATTAAACTCACTCAAATATTAGTATCAGAACTGGTGTCATTTTCTCTTTCTTTTGAAATTGAACTGTCGTTGATTTACAATATCGTATTAATTTCAGGTGGAGGTGATGACTAGTTGCTCAGTCGTGTCCAACTCTTGCGACCCCATGGACTGAAGCCCACTTGCCAGGTGTCTCTGTCCATGGGATTCTCCAGAAAAGAATACTGGAGTGGGTTACCATTTCCTTCTCCAGTGGATCTACCCCACCTAGGGATCGAGCCTAGGTCTCACACATTGCAGGCAGATTCTTTACCATCTGAGCCACCAGGGAAGTCCTGTTGATGTGGGAGCGGTGAGCAAGTGTGTATGTGTAGGAGCAAAGAGCAGATGGGAACTCTGTGCACCTTCTTATCAATTTTGAGGGAACCTCAAACTGCTCTAAAATATAAATAAAAAAGACCTGTTGACTCTACAAAGATTAAACACGCCTGGCCATCTTTACATTTGACTAACTTTCCCCACATGCTGGCCTCTCTTTATGAGGGCGTGTTCACCATCCGCAGTATCCTCTTTTTCTTCTCCAGGACCTCTCACCATCGTGCAGTGCCCCCTCCCCAGACACAGCACTTTTCAGAGGAAATTGAGAGGGGTGTTTACCTCTAATCCTTCGTCTCCAGTCCCTTCCCTGTGTATTTCCCTCCCATCATCATCTCTTCCTGAACTGATTTTTCTACCACCTCTGAAAATAACAGCTCATTAGAAAGTCATCAGAGATTGAGTGAGCAATTGAATGTAATTACACAAAATTGCACAGATCCCAAACTCGACACTCCACTGTGTCTGAGTGCGTGAAGCTGAAGCTTTCTGTCTTACTCCACAGAGTGGCCGAGGTCACCACCACAGCCTGAAAAGGGCCAGGGGAAGTGACCCCTCACTGTAGTACACTTAGAATCTCCCTCTTACTGCACGCTGCCCTAGAGCGATGGCCATGGAGGTGACAGCGGTGGACTGTCTGCCATCTGTATGCTGACAATCAATGGGCAGGAAAGAGATGCTACAAGAAAGCATGTTTAGAGTTGGCTGATAGAGGTGGGGGTTGATGGGCAGTGAGGCAGGCTGACTTCTCTCCGTGCATAGCTCACACAGAGTGGGAGAGCCCGCTATCAGGGAGGGCCATTGCATCTCCAAATGGCAATAATACCATGGTATTCTTGCAAACGGGAATCACTGAGAGGGTGGAGAGGCTTCTGGCTCCGGTTCACATTTTTCTTTACCATTATGTTAAAAGGCAATCTTGGTGTTAAGACAGGGAAAACACCTCCTGATGAATCAATTCCAGTCTCATTTAGGAATTCCTAAAGGTCTTCCTCCAAGACACTAGGCTCTAGCCTTATATTGAACAACTGGACAATTCTATCCCATCAGGTCCACACACTTGTGTCCCCGCACCCACACACCTGCAACCTATGCATCCTTTCGTATAATCTTTGCTGTTGTTCAGTCGCTAAGCCATGTCCAACACTGCAACCCCAGAGCCTACAGCACGCCAAGCTTCCTTGTCCTTCACTATCTTTTGGCATTTGCTCAAATTCATATCTTATGAATCTGTGATGCTTTCTAACCAGCTAAATGCAGAGTTCCAGAGACGAGCCCCGTTAACTTTGTGCTGAGGGCTAAGTTTGCTTCAGTTGTGTCCAATTCTTTGCAACCCAATGGACTGTAGCCCGCCAGGCTCCTCTGTCCATGGGATTCTCCAGGCAAGAACACTGGAGTGGATTGCCATGCCCTCCTCAAGGGATCTTCCCAGCCCAGGGATCAAATCTGCATCTTCTACATGGGCAGGTGTATTCTTTACCACTGACACCACCCTGTAAACTTCACAAACTAGCTAACAGGAGCTTCATGAAAAGAAGTCCATAGACAAAGCTGAACTGTGAATTCTCAAACTGAAAGTCCAGATACTGAGGTCCTGACGGAGACCGAGTTCTATTTCCCCTCTGCTAAATGGACCATTTAGCCTTCCTTCTTTTCTCACTTCCACATATTTGATTATTGTCCTAAATTTCATGGTTCAGGGTTTTCCAATTAGCCTGCCGCAAGCATGAGCTTCAGGAGACAGTGCAGGAGCTCTTGGCACGGTCGACTCTGGGAAACGGCGGCTCAGGCGGGGCTGGCCAGTCTGGGAACACATCCTGAGACGGTGGCAGGGAGCCACGGCCCAGCGTACGCTTCACACTTCATCACCCCGAGACGGGAGCGGCGAGAAGCTCCAGGATGGGATCTTCATAACGTAATCGAGGGAATCCCACAGAACCTGCTCAGCGTTCAAAGACAGCCGTGGCTGAACCTGTGAGCCTCAGCCACGCTGAGGCGAATCGAAGGCTCTCAGGTGGGATCCCCCTTCAAACGCTCACTCTGAGGGATCCAGTTCTTTAATTGGTCTTCCTCCAAGACACTAGGCTCTAGCCTTATATTGAACAACTGGACAATTCTATCCCATCAGGTCCACACACTTGTGTCCCCGCACCCACACACCTGCAACCTATGCATCCTTTCGTATAATCTTTGCTGTTGTTCAGTCGCTAAGCCATGTCCAACACTGCAACCCCAGAGCCTACAGCACGCCAAGCTTCCTTGTCCTTCACTATCTTTTGGCATTTGCTCAAATTCATATCTTATGAATCTGTGATGCTTTCTAACCAGCTAAATGCAGAGTTCCAGAGACGAGCCCCGTTAACTTTGTGCTGAGGGCTAAGTTTGCTTCAGTTGTGTCCAATTCTTTGCAACCCAATGGACTGTAGCCCGCCAGGCTCCTCTGTCCATGGGATTCTCCAGGCAAGAACACTGGAGTGGATTGCCATGCCCTCCTCCAAGGGATCTTCCCAGCCCAGGGATCAAATCTGCATCTTCTACATGGGCAGGTGTATTCTTTACCACTGACACCACCCTGTAAACTTCACAAACTAGCTAACAGGAGCTTCATGAAAAGAAGTCCATAGACAAAGCTGAACTGTGAATTCTCAAACTGAAAGTCCAGATACTGAGGTCCTGACGGAGACCGAGTTCTATTTCCCCTCTGCTAAATGGACCATTTAGCCTTCCTTCTTTTCTCACTTCCACATATTTGATTATTGTCCTAAATTTCATGGTTCAGGGTTTTCCAATTAGCCTGCCGCAAGCATGAGCTTCAGGAGACAGTGCAGGAGCTCTTGGCACGGTCGACTCTGGGAAACGGCGGCTCAGGCGGGGCTGGCCAGTCTGGGAACACATCCTGAGACGGTGGCAGGGAGCCACGGCCCAGCGTACGCTTCACACTTCATCACCCCGAGACGGGGAGCGGCGAGAAGCTCCAGGATGGGATCTTCATAACGTAATCGAGGGAATCCCACAGAACCTGCTCAGCGTTCAAAGACAGCCGTGGCTGAACCTGTGAGCCTCAGCCACGCTGAGCGATCGAAGGCTCTCCAGGTAACCCCTGGTCCTCAGGCCTGAATGCGTCACAGGTCGGCTCTCCACCAGACTCCCCTCCATCCAACACCGTCTTCACTGCTGCAGAGTGATCTGAATTGATCATGCACTGGATTGAGCAAATTTGTCTTTAACTGAGTAGAAAATGACTTGAAATTCTCTCCTTAATCCAAGCCAGTATGCATTACATGGCACAGAAAGCTTTTAAAACATTATTGTTTCAAACCTTCGGGTGGGGCTAATGCCACATTTGCCTGGAAAAATAAGTCAGCTGAAGAGAATAGGAAATGTCATCACCAGAAATTCATTTGCTCTCCCATTTATTCATCAAGGGTTCAGTCCTCACTCAGGATTTCCTCATTCACAACCTCAAGCATCCCTTCACGTGCTTATTTGCCTACCCACTCACTTCAGCGATAGGCATCACAGCGCTGGACTGCTGCTGAAGCTGGAGCTCTGACCATTTGGCCACCTGATGCAAAGACCCTAGCCTTTGGAAAAGACCCTGATGCTGGGAAAGACTGAAGGCAGGAGGAGAAGTGGGGCCCAGAGTTGAGATGGTTAAATAGCATCACTGACTCAACAGACATGAGTTTGAGCAAACTCCAGGGCATAGTGGGGCTTCCTGCTGGCTCAGATGGTAAAGAATCCTCCTGCTATGTGGGAGACCTGGGTTCGATCCCTGGGCTTGGAAGATACCCTGGAGGAGGGCATTGCTACCCATCCCAGTATTCTCGCCTGGAGAATTCCATGGACAGGGGAGGCTACAGTCCACGGGGGCGCCAAGAGTCGGAGACAGTGAAGGGCAGGAGAGCTGGGAGTGCTACCATCCACAAGGTGGAAAAATCCGACGCAATTTAGCAACTGAACAACAACATCACAGCGCTCCCTAGTGGAGAACCGAGCAAGGTGACAGTCTCAGTTTCCTTGCTCCTCTGCAAGCATCTCTCTCTCTCTCTCTCTCTTTTATTTCTCTCTATGATACGACGGGGAAAATTTCGAAACAGTGATCCAAAAGGACAATTGGTTTATCTCAATGCTACATTTCCGTCCACCCTTCTGAAAGACCCACAGACATTTCTGATGGAACAAATTCTTAATGGAACAGAAGCTTCCTCCCCAAAGTGACCTCTGAAAAAAATACTCTCTGCCATGAAGAAAAGATTGAACTCACAATATTTTTTCCAATTAATATTAAAATTAATTTTACATAAGTAATGTGTCTGAGAAATTTGGACTATATGCTGCATTTAATGAACTGTTGTTTGTAGACTTAATATTATGAATTTTTAAAAATTGCAATTAAAATAGAAAACCTGCATTTTGGTGAGCTGGGGTCGCAGAATTGGACAACTGAGTGTGCATGCACCACTACCAATTCTGAAGTTCTTTGTTAGACATCTCTTTACGGCAAACGAAGAGGATGGTGCAGGTGTGGGTTGATGTCCCTCCTCCAGATGCCTAGACATCCTTCCTTCTGTAAGAAGGAGAAATGCTCTAAACACCAAGAAAACAGAAGGGGGGGGGGGTTCCTATGAAGGGCACAGGCTGTGGGAAGGGCCTCATTAAGACAGCCATAGGTCTTTCCTCCATAAATTGTTTAAAATTCGGTTTTATGACTAGCAGTATAAAGACAAATGCAATCTGTGGCTGATTGTGTTCATTTTTTCTTCTGATCTGAAAAGAAATGAAAACATCTTCACAGGCTTCTAAAATCGCTGTGGCCCTAGACACTGCGCCTGTTGTCCTCGGGGTCCGTGGGCCCTGGCTTTGCGGTCACGCGTGCCAGTCTCTCGATCTTTCGGCACCGATGAACGGCACTGACCTCGCCCACGGCCACTCGCGTCTTGCCACTCACGTCTTCGTTGCTTGGGACATAACTAGGACTCTTGTTTCTGCTCCTCTTCGCCCCAGCAGTTGACAATAAAAACAGAATCTGCTCTGGAGGGACAAGACCACGGACGTCTCTCCTCAGCTGCTCGTACCACTGAACCTGAGCGTTCAGTCTCGGTCTCATGAAACTGGAGCCAACGTCACCAGTTACCCATGCTGACCTGGGCTAAACCAAACAGGTCCTACTCTCAGGAATGGATCCGCTTGGATGTTCTTGTCTCTCATAATAATTCCACCTCTCCAGCCCTACCTGAATTCTTACTGTGAACACACTTTGTAACTGACTGACGATGCCCATCGTCTCTCTTCTCACTGGAACATCAGCTCCTCAAGGGCGAGCAATGCTGTGTGCTCTTGACTACAGCATCATCGTTCCTGACACTTACCTGAGGGTCAGGCCCCACAGAAGCATGTGTAAATATTACTTGTTAAATTGAATTATTTTAAAATGATCAGAAACACTCATCTGAAAAACATTAAAATTTAGTCTATAGGATATTTTGGGTTACTAAGAGACTTTTTTTCTCTGCAAGACGAGAGCTCTTGGTCTAGTATTGTGACTGAACTCGGGTCTAGTCTGGTGTTTGCGGCTCGAGAAGCTGAGGTGTGAGAGGCAAGTGTTGTAGAAAGGAAATGCTGCTTTATTCTGGAGGCTGGAAACTGGGAGGGAAGGTGGACTCATGTCCAAAGTCCACTTCCTTCCTGCCACCAGCGGCAAGACCCTGCAGAGGGGCATTTAAGGGATGTAGGGGTGGAGGGATGGGGCTCCACGCAGGATCAGTCATCAGCTCTGACCGCCATCTTGAAACTGGTCCTCGGTGTCTGACCAGCATCGTCTTGACTGTTTTCAATACAGCCTGTCTTCAGTTCCAGGGTCGTTTTGTCTCCATTTCTTTGAGGCCACCTCTCTTATGTCATGGCCACCGTCTGGCCACCATGTAGTTCACTTTTGCCACCTGGAGGGGCTTTCAGTATCTATAAGGCAGCTCGCAGGACATGGTGCAGAAGAGTACCTACAGCCCTTGAGGAGGAACTGAAGGCTCTTGACTATGTGTAATGACTACATTGTTATTATTTCGTCCTGTTTGCTTTTCCCTTGTTTCTGCATTTCCTTATTTACATGATTAAACCTATTCTTTGGATAAAGTCTTTCTACAGAAAAAAGGCAGGCAGAGCACATGGCAGGGAGGGAGGTTCTGTTCCAGAAAGCCTCATGAGGTCCAGCTCTGTTTCTGTATTCCTGTAATGTTGCCTAATATATATATTTTTTCTGTCTGTACATCTCTTCCACTTTTGATGTATAAATTATTTTTTACTAAACTATTCAGCAAGGGATACAGAATGTACCTGTATCATCTGCTTCTTCCCCTTTCAAAATATTCTGTATGTGCCAGAATGTCTTATCTAAAGTTTATACCAATCAGACTCTTTCTCATAAAGCAATAAGAACAGAGAGACCATATAAGCAAACTTACTAAGCTAGTTTCATTAAGGAACAAAATGTTTTAGGATATGATCCACTTTTTTTTTTCATTGGCTGGTCTACTTGAAAACAAACAAACAAACAAAAAACCCACAAGGAGTTTGGAGTCACCATTTCCAACATTCTGAATATATAAATTCTCCATCTCCCCAAAGCAGGTGCTCTCCCAGGCTTAAGGGAATTCTCTGTTGTCCTTGTGGGCTGAGACGACCACACAGACCCTCCAGGTTCTACATTCAAGAAGAGGCTTATGATTCTTATAGGTGGAGACACATGGAAAAGGAAAACACTATTGGGAATCCTATTTTCTTCCTGACAACATATAAACTCTTCTCCACAGGGAGGAAATGAGAGGCTGGAAAAAACGGAGAAAGAAGCATGAGCATATATGCACTACTGTGGATCAAACAGAGAGCCGCTCGGCAGCTGTCCTTTAGCACTGGCAGCCCGGCTAAGGGCTCACTGATGAGCTGGAGGGGCGCGGGGCGGGAGGCAGGTCCAACGGAGAGGGGACATGCGTGTACATATATATATCTATAGCCGATTCATGGTGTCGTACCACAGAAACCAACACAATACTGTGAAGCAACAATAATAACTATATTATCAATAATTGTATTACCTTAAAATATATTAATAATTATTATATACTAATAATAAAATAAAATGCTAACGGTTATATTGATTTTTTTCACTACAAAATTAACATATATTTGCATTGTAAAAGCTTCTGTACATACAGAAAGCTAGGGGTGGAAAACGACCGTGATCACATAAGCATATCTTCCCAAACAGAATGCCTTCTGTGAACATTTGGATGTATCCCCTGCGGACTGCTGAGGGGCTGAGCGCGTGGAGGGCCCTCTGAAGCATTTTTCTGTCTGTACATCTCTTCCACTTTTGATGTATAAATTATTTTTTACTAAACTATTCAGCAAGGGATACAGAATGTACCTGTATCATCTGCTTCTTCCCCTTTCAAAATATTCTGTATGTGCCAGAATGTCTTATCTAAAGTTTATACCAATCAGACTCTTTCTCATAAAGCAATAAGAACAGAGAGACCATATAAGCAAACTTACTAAGCTAGTTTCATTAAGGAACAAAATGTTTTAGGATATGATCCACTTTTTTTTTTCATTGGCTGGTCTACTTGAAAACAAACAAACAAACAAAAAACCCACAAGGAGTTTGGAGTCACCATTTCCAACATTCTGAATATATAAATTCTCCATCTCCCCAAAGCAGGTGCTCTCCCAGGCTTAAGGGAATTCTCTGTTGTCCTTGTGGGCTGAGACGACCACACAGACCCTCCAGGTTCTACATTCAAGAAGAGGCTTATGATTCTTATAGGTGGAGACACATGGAAAAGGAAAACACTATTGGGAATCCTATTTTCTTCCTGACAACATATAAACTCTTCTCCACAGGGAGGAAATGAGAGGCTGGAAAAAACGGAGAAAGAAGCATGAGCATATATGCACTACTGTGGATCAAACAGAGAGCCGCTCGGCAGCTGTCCTTTAGCACTGGCAGCCCGGCTAAGGGCTCACTGATGAGCTGGAGGGGCGCGGGGCGGGAGGCAGGTCCAACGGAGAGGGGACATGCGTGTACATATATATATCTATAGCCGATTCATGGTGTCGTACCACAGAAACCAACACAATACTGTGAAGCAACAATAATAACTATATTATCAATAATTGTATTACCTTAAAATATATTAATAATTATTATATACTAATAATAAAATAAAATGCTAACGGTTATATTGATTTTTTTCACTACAAAATTAACATATATTTGCATTGTAAAAGCTTCTGTACATACAGAAAGCTAGGGGTGGAAAACGACCGTGATCACATAAGCATATCTTCCCAAACAGAATGCCTTCTGTGAACATTTGGATGTATCCCCTGCGGACTGCTGAGGGGCAGTGAGCAGAATGAACTGTGAGGGCCCCAGGAGCTCCCTCTGAGCAGCCTGGACAATGGGCCAGCTGGAAGCAGCCTCCATTTCCGCTGGCAGGAGGGCTGCATCTGAGGGAGGCTTCACCCCCTGACAGAAGGGCCGCACCTTCCCCTGGGCCTGGGGGTCTCCAGGTGCTGGGCAGCTGCCTCTCTCAGACCATCCTGGTAGCAGCTGATGCCTGAACCCAGACAGAATGTTTATTCCCCTGTTCAGTAGGATTCTTCACAGAGTTATACGAAAGGAGCCTCACGATATGCGGAGAAGTCACTCAGACGACAGACCCGTGCCTTGTCGGGACATCCAGCACCAGCCTGCATTTTCCATTTGCTCACCTCCATCTATTTCCCTTCTTAACGATGACTCCCTAGCACACACCGTACCGCCTTGTTAGAACATGCCCCATTGTTGTTGTTCAGTCAATAAGTCACGCCTGACTCTTTGCAGCCCCGTGAACGACAGCACATAAGCCTTCCCTGTCCTTCATCATCTCCCGAAATTTGCTCAAACTCATGTCCACTGAGTCAGTGATGTCATCCAGCCATCTCTCTCTCTGTCACCCTCTTCTCCTGCCCTCAATATTTCCCAGCATGAGGGTGTTTTCCAATGAGTCGTCTCTTCGCATCAGGCGGCCAAAATACTGGAGCTTCAGCATCAGAATTTGCCCTTACCTGCTGTGATAGCCAGCTTTGCGTGTCAACCTAGAGCTTTGTGCAGCACCTAGACACGCAAACCCTCGTGTGGCTATGGCTGCTGAAGGTTTTTTTTCTGGATGTGGTAAACATCAACAACCAGCTGACTTTAAGTAAAGAAGGTTATCCCAGATAGTCCGGATCAGTACCGTCTAGTCAGGTGAAAGAACTTAAAGTCGAAATGAGCTTTCCCTGAAGATGGAATCCTGCCTGCTGCCCGGAGTTTCCAGCCTGTCCTGATGGCTTCCTTACGGATTTCAGACTCTCACACCTGCATAGTCGTGTGAGCTAATGCCTTGAAAGCTAGGGGTGGAAAACGACCGTGATCACATAAGCATATCTTCCCAAACAGAATGCCTTCTGTGAACATTTGGATGTATCCCCTGCGGACTGCTGAGGGGCAGTGAGCAGAATGAACTGTGAGGGCCCCAGGAGCTCCCTCTGAGCAGCCTGGACAATGGGCCAGCTGGAAGCAGCCTCCATTTCCGCTGGCAGGAGGGCTGCATCTGAGGGAGGCTTCACCCCCTGACAGAAGGGCCGCACCTTCCCCTGGGCCTGGGGGTCTCCAGGTGCTGGGCAGCTGCCTCTCTCAGACCATCCTGGTAGCAGCTGATGCCTGAACCCAGACAGAATGTTTATTCCCCTGTTCAGTAGGATTCTTCACAGAGTTATACGAAAGGAGCCTCACGATATGCGGAGAAGTCACTCAGACGACAGACCCGTGCCTTGTCGGGACATCCAGCACCAGCCTGCATTTTCCATTTGCTCACCTCCATCTATTTCCCTTCTTAACGATGACTCCCTAGCACACACCGTACCGCCTTGTTAGAACATGCCCCATTGTTGTTGTTCAGTCAATAAGTCACGCCTGACTCTTTGCAGCCCCGTGAACGACAGCACATAAGCCTTCCCTGTCCTTCATCATCTCCCGAAATTTGCTCAAACTCATGTCCACTGAGTCAGTGATGTCATCCAGCCATCTCTCTCTCTGTCACCCTCTTCTCCTGCCCTCAATATTTCCCAGCATGAGGGTGTTTTCCAATGAGTCGTCTCTTCGCATCAGGCGGCCAAAATACTGGAGCTTCAGCATCAGAATTTGCCCTTACCTGCTGTGATAGCCAGCTTTGCGTGTCAACCTAGAGCTTTGTGCAGCACCTAGACACGCAAACCCTCGTGTGGCTATGGCTGCTGAAGGTTTTTTTTCTGGATGTGGTAAACATCAACAACCAGCTGACTTTAAGTAAAGAAGGTTATCCCAGATAGTCCGGATCAGTACCGTCTAGTCAGGTGAAAGAACTTAAAGTCGAAATGAGCTTTCCCTGAAGATGGAATCCTGCCTGCTGCCCCGGAGTTTCCAGCCTGTCCTGATGGCTTCCCTTACGGATTTCAGACTCTCTCCACACCTGCATAGTCGTGTGAGCTAATGCCTTGAAATACGTCTCCATCATCCGTTTCTCTCTCTCTCTCTCCCTCTCACTATTGGTTCTGTTTCTGGACCCTCATTGATAACTCACCTTGCACCACAGCTATATAATTTCATTCACAACCTTAAAGTCTGTATAAATGATCTCTTTAGGTAAGGTTTATAAAACTTGGGGCTTTTTTCTCATTTATTTGTTTCTTCGAGTTCTCTTTTTTTCTTTTCTTACTGAAGTATAGTTGATCTACAATGTTACGTTAATTTCTGGTGTATAGCAAAGTTTCCTTTTTCATATTTTTCCCTTATACTACTTGACTATAGTTCATTTATATAGCTTTGGTGCTATATAGCAGGTACTGACTGGTTTTCTATTGGATAGCAAGTAGTGTGTGTATATGTTAATCCTAAACTCCTAATTTATTCCTTCCCTCCTTTCCCCTTTGGTAACCATAAGTTTGTTTTCCATGTTCGTGGATCTATTAAAAATATAGAACATTTCACGAATTTGTGTGTAGGGGCCATGCTAATATTCTCTGTTTTTTTCCAGTTTTAGTAGATATGCTGCTGAAGCAAGTATGCTTCCTTATTTTCTATGTCTCCTTTTTTTTCCTGAATTGAATTTAAGTATCAATACAGCAAGATGCCATAAATGTAGATATAATATTAATAACAAATAGAGTATCTGTTAATGTGTAGTTAATAAGTTGTAAAAGGAAATTCACGGTAGGAGCCTAAGATGGTAAGGATACATTTATCAACATAATTAATGCCGAAAGCTGGCAGCAGAGCAGGAGAACTGAGATGAACCGCTAGGAAGTCCCTGGATATGCACCATGTACAAAGGCTGAGGGCCATGCCCTAAGGCAGAAAGAGATGTCCCTGGGGCAGAAAGCCAGGAATGAGTCTAGAAAGCAAAGAGAATGCACCACAAAGTCAAACTGCTGGCAGGCACACTGTAATGCAGAGACGGCATCGCCACGGTAAGAAGAGCGTATAGCTGGTCTTGTGAGGCACAAGGAGAACTGAAGCATCTTGGGTCAGACCCAAACCCTCCAAGGACAAAGCCTCACCCCCGTCTGTGGTGAACGGAATCTAATGGAAAATTCCACCTCTATCACAGGGTTCAGGTGCAGCTCGGACGCACATCAGCTAGACTCAGTCTCAAACCATCAGCCTCAGGGGGCATGTCCTTCCCTGGTGGTGATTATGCCTCAGTCCCAATACAATGCTCAGTGTAAAAACAAAATCACAAGATCTACAAAGAAGTGAGTAAAACAGGCCTATGTTTAGAAAAGGAAACAGTTCATAGAATTAAATATGACCCAAATATTATGATCACTCAGAGATTCTAAAGCATTTATGATGAAAGATCTAGAGGAAAACATTGAAGACAAGTATGAGAAGATGATGAATTTCAGCACATACATGGCAAAAGTACTAAAAAAATCAAATGGACCTATCAGAACAGAATTATGTGATGTCAGAGAGGAAGATGCAGTCGATGGGCTTACTGGCAGGCTGCACACAGCAGAGAAAGGAACTGGAGAAATCAAAGGCAGGTCAATAGATACTATCTAGACTGTAGAGAGCAAATAAAAAGCAAAATATAAAATGAAATGTCCAAGACCTGAAATATACCTTCAAATAATATAAATGATTGGAATCTCAGAAGAGAAGAGAGATACAGAATAAAGATTAAGAGATAATAGCCACTAAATTTGAAAGTGATGCAATATATCAATAAACCTATTTGAGAAGCTCAGCAAACCACAAACACGATCAGCCTTTAAAAAGTAATTTTAACGTCATACCTATCAAATCAGAGGCAAATTGCTAAAAACCAGAACTGGAAAGAAAATCTTAATATAAATCAACAAACAAAAAATCCAGGTCTTAGGAAAGGAAAACATGAAAAGACTGATAACTGAATATTTCATAGTGAAAAAAATTTTTTACACTGCCCACTTTCTTAAAAAACTGTTAATATAAAATATAATCTGACCAAAATCTACATCAAAAATGAGAGTTAAATTAGGACAATTTCAGTCAAAGAAAACCTCAGATTTTGTAGCCAGAAAACCTGTGGTATAAGCAGTGCTTAAAAGAACTTCAGGGTAAAATATGCAATTCCAAACAAAAGTTCAAGTTGGCAGAAAAAGATACAGAAAACCAGAGAAAGTGCAAGGTGTGTGTTAAAGCAAGAGATTTTTTTTTAAAATACAGATGTGTTTGTGTGCACAGACGTATATCTACATTTGTGTTATGTATAAATTAAATGTATATTTTAAGTTACATTTGTTCAAAGCAAAAATGGCAGCAATATTCTGTAGGGTTCACAGAATACAGAGGAAAAAAGGACCACAAGGAGTGGGAGGAGAATAAATGGAATTACAGACAATCACAGCATAACTACATTTTCCAAAGAGTTTGACATAATTGGAAATTAAACTGTGATAAGTTAAAGACACATATGGTAATTTCTAGTGACCCCCCAAAATAATACAAACATGTACGTTTAAAGAGTTAACAGAAATTAAATAATTAGTTGGTAACTCAAAATAAGGTAGGGAATTAAACAGAAAAATATATACCAAATGAAATATCTAAACATGGTATGTTGATAATTACATTAACTATGAATAGAGTAAGTACCACTTAAAGATTAGATACAGAAGTGCTTCCCTGGTGCTCAGATAGTAAACAATCCACCTGAAACGCAGGAGACATGGGTTCAATCCTTGGGTCAAGATGATTCCCTGCATAAGGGAATGGCTACCTACTCCAGTACTCTTGCCTAGAGAATTCCACGGACAGAGAAGCCTGGCAGGCTATAGTCCATGGGGTCATACACAAGATTCAAATGAATACCTCTGACAAGAAATAGGCTTCGAACATAAAGAAACAAATGGTTGAAAATAAAATGTTGAAAACAACATGGTATGCAACCATTATCTACCATAAATCTCAGGTCAAATAGCAACACCAGAGATAAACAGAAGTATTTCATAATGTCAAGAGTCACTCCATCAAGAATGAATAAGAAACATAACTTTATATGCACCTAACAAAACAGTTTTCAAATCTCAGATGCTAAAATTGATACTAGGTTTCTTTTTTCGAAAAGCTCAAATTCACAATGGAAGATTTTAACATGCCCCTATAACTTATAAAACAAGTAGACCAAAATGTGATTAAAACATAGAATATTTGACTAATACTAAAAACCGATTTCACATAATTAACACTTAATGGACACTCCATTCAACAACTGAATAATACAGATTCTTGCCAAGAGCACAGGAAACATTATCCAAGATAAATCATATTCTTAGACATTAAAAATCCCCAAATTATTCAAATTATAATAACTCAAAACATGTTCTCTCTAAACAACATTAACATTGAAATTAATAGTCATAAGATAATTTAAGAATACTCAACTAGTAAAATTAAATAACACATTTCTAAAAAGGTAGTACCTGAAAAAAATCCATAAGGAGAAACAGAAAGTGTTCTGGAATCAATGATTATTGAATAATATTTGTGGTGAGGGGTTCTTAAAGAGTATCTAGGGTCCCTCACTGAGGATGTGGACTCACGGAATGTGGTGGCTGTAAGTCATGATGTACAGTTCAGCTGCTCGGTACAAGGGGCTCAATTCACACAGAACCAAGTGGAAAAACCCCAAGCACATACTACCATGCAAATTAAAAGATGTACTACACCCTTTTGTTATGTAAATTAAAACTAGCATCTGCATAAAACAGGAATATACTGTGTAAAACACACCTACAAAAATCACATTCCACCTGGGGGGTGGGATCCTAGAGGAAGTGGGCAATGGAAACAAAAGGAAGTAGATAGAAGGAGAGAGAACCTCTGTCAGACCTACATCCATCTTGTCTCTCAAAGCGAGAGTCTCAGAATCCTCTAAAATGAATCCCAAATAACTGAAAACCAAATACACCTCAGATCAGACCTCGAAGAAAGAGTGAAGAAAAAGTTGATACGATGAATCACCCTAGGTGCAAGGTAGAGAACTGAAAAGATAGACAATGTGGAAGAGGAGTTAAAAGAGAAAGAGAAAAAGAGTAACAAACCCCAAAGCATTTTACACAGGAATTCTGGCAGAAGATTATCAGACAGACAATGGTTGAAGAGGTAAACCCTGAAAGAGGGCCTCCCTCATGGCCCAGGGCTTAAGAATTCACCTGCAAATGCAGGCGACACCAGTTCAAGTCATGGTTCAAGAATACCAGAGAAGCTGAGGAGCAACTAGGCCCACAAGCTGCAACTACTGAAGCCCATGGGCTGTCGAGCCCATGCTCTGTGACAAGAGAAACCACCACACTGAGAAACCAGGGCGCCCCAACCAAGAGGAGACCCTGCTCAGGGCAACTAGAGAAAGCCTGCAGGCAGCCACAAACACCCAGAACAGCCAAAACTGACTCATTAATTTAAAATGTTAAAATATAATAAAAATAGATTGACAAATGATTTTTAAAAACATGAAGGAAATTATGAATTCATGAGCCATATGAATCTTCAGTTTCCAGAAATATAAGCCAAGCAGGGTAAAAAAAAAAAAATGATGAAATAGTAGGCTAGTATGGAGACAAGAAAAAATATTCAAACTTATCAGAGAGAAAGAATAAAACAGTTTTTAGCAAGTAAGGACAAATAAATGGGTAGCAGACTGCTCACTAGTAATAAAGTAGGTATGAAAATAATAAGAAGATATCAAAAATTCTGAAGGAAAGTAAATAGCAATATAGAATTGTATACCCACCTATACTATCCATAAAAAAAAAATGAAGCATACAACCCATCAAAAGTGTCTCTAAGCATCTTCTTAGAGACACAAGAACAATGAGAGAACCAGTGACTCTTAGATCCATACTGAAGAAACTCTAGAAGGTTATCTTTCATCAGAAAGGGAATGAGTCTTGCAGTAACAGGTGAGCCTTCAACCAGGGCACTCAGCATCCCAGCCATGTTCCTTCTGACTGGCTTAGATGTTGTCTCAATTGGTTAGGGTCCCTGCCTTACCAGATGTTAACTGTCCAGATTCTCCTACCAGAAGCAAGGCTAAGAACTATATGCAGACACTCATCAATCCAAATAAACAGTAACTTTCAAAAAGATGAACTGTTTGCTGCTTTTTAGTCACCAAATTACGTCTGATACTTTTGTAATCCCATGGACAGTAGCCCACCAGGTTCCTCAGTCCATTGGATTCTCCAGACAAGAATACTGGAGTGGGTGGCCATTTCCTTCTCCAAAATTCAAGTGCATATTAACTTTAAGAAAGACAAACAAAGATGTTAAAAGATGTTAAAAAGAGGGTATAATTAAAATTCTAGACAAAGCACCCTGGAAGGCAGAAGTGATCAGAATTATAAAAGTCAAGGTCGGGAGAGGGGTGACAAGCTCATTACCTTCAAGTTTTATACATGAGGGGCGTGTGTCAAAGCCGTCAGAGGGACAACAAAGAACAGAAATGGTATCTTTACCTTCTGCACCAGTAGAAGCAATGGAGACAACACTAGCAATCTAACAAACCCCAGGAACGTTTGACAGGGGAGCAGAAGAATCAACAACACTGATAAATGGAAAGTACCAAATATACCAGAAGTTCAAGGAAATATAAATGTGCTCAGATGACCTACTCAAAATAAACAAGGTAGATTTTTTAAAAAATGCCTTGTGGAACTGCAATGGGAGACCCACAAAGGCCAAAGGATAAATATGGATAAAAATAAATTTAAAAAAAAAAACAATTTTTTGGCCAAAAATTTTTTTTAAAATGCATTGTGGAATGTAGCTATGGTGCTCGTTAAAGAGAATTTTATAGCTTAAAAGACATTTCCTTTTTTGAAAAAAAAAAGAAAGAAAGACTGGAAACAAGTCACTCAAAAATCAATTCCAGGATTTCCCTGGTGGCTCAGTGGTGAAGAGGAGACACGGGTTCGATCCCTGATCCAGGAAGATCCCACATGCTGCAGAGCAGCTGGGCCCGTGGGCCACAACTATGGAGCCTGTGTGCCCTAGGGCCAGAGTTCAAAAAGAAAAAAAAAAAAAATCCATAAACGAGAAGAATGAAGTAAACTTAAGAAAATCAGAAAGAAGACATGAAATACAAAACAAGAAAATAAAATGAAACAGAAGTTATATTTCTAAAAAAACAACCATATAGGGGAAAAACATCTCAACAAGCACAAACAATAAATAGGAATGGAGAAAGAGACATGAATGGGGCTAAATTGAGGGATTCTTTTATTGAAGTACTTTTCTTTTTCATTCTGATGGTCTGTGAAATATTCTATTACATTCTGCCTTCACAAGGGTTAAGTTGCTTCAGTCATGTCTGACTCTTTGAGACCATGGACTGTAGCCTGCCAGGCTCTTCTGTCCATAGGACTCTCCAGGGAAGAATACTGGAGTGGATTGTCATGCTTTGCTTCAGGGGATCTTCCCAACCATGGATGGACCCCATGTCTTCTTCTGCATTGGCAGCAGGTTCTTTACCACTAGCACCATCTGGTAAGCCCCATATTACATTCTACAGTAGTTTAAAACACAGTGCTTCTAATATTAATAATGCTAAGTACATTCTCATGTACCTAATGTCCTTGAACACATCTCTTTTTTAAAGTTCTGGTATTTTCTCTGTGTAGTTTTTAACAACTTTATTTTTATAGCTTTTTTTTTTTTGGAACTTTGAAGGACAGAAAATCAACAACACTGATAAATGGAAAGTACCAAATATACCAGAAGTTCAAGGAAATATAAATGTGCTCAGATGACCTACTCAAAATAAACAAGGTAGATTTTTTAAAAAATGCCTTGTGGAACTGCAATGGGAGACCCACAAAGGCCAAAGGATAAATATGGATAAAAATAAATTTAAAAAAAAAAACAATTTTTTGGCCAAAAATTTTTTTTAAAATGCATTGTGGAATGTAGCTATGGTGCTCGTTAAAGAGAATTTTATAGCTTAAAAGACATTTCCTTTTTTGAAAAAAAAAAGAAAGAAAGACTGGAAACAAGTCACTCAAAAATCAATTCCAGGATTTCCCTGGTGGCTCAGTGGTGAAGAGGAGACACGGGTTCGATCCCTGATCCAGGAAGATCCCACATGCTGCAGAGCAGCTGGGCCCGTGGGCCACAACTATGGAGCCTGTGTGCCCTAGGGCCAGAGTTCAAAAAGAAAAAAAAAAAAAATCCATAAACGAGAAGAATGAAGTAAACTTAAGAAAATCAGAAAGAAGACATGAAATACAAAACAAGAAAATAAAATGAAACAGAAGTTATATTTCTAAAAAAACAACCATATAGGGGAAAAACATCTCAACAAGCACAAACAATAAATAGGAATGGAGAAAGAGACATGAATGGGGCTAAATTGAGGGATTCTTTTATTGAAGTACTTTTCTTTTTCATTCTGATGGTCTGTGAAATATTCTATTACATTCTGCCTTCACAAGGGTTAAGTTGCTTCAGTCATGTCTGACTCTTTGAGACCATGGACTGTAGCCTGCCAGGCTCTTCTGTCCATAGGACTCTCCAGGGAAGAATACTGGAGTGGATTGTCATGCTTTGCTTCAGGGGATCTTCCCAACCATGGATGGACCCCATGTCTTCTTCTGCATTGGCAGCAGGTTCTTTACCACTAGCACCATCTGGTAAGCCCCATATTACATTCTACAGTAGTTTAAAACACAGTGCTTCTAATATTAATAATGCTAAGTACATTCTCATGTACCTAATGTCCTTGAACACATCTCTTTTAAAGTGTCTATTCAAAGTTCTGGTATTTTCTCTGTGTAGTTTTTAACAACTTTATTTTTTATACTTTGGTTTCTATTTTATTTTTTAATTTTATTGATGTATAGTTGATTTACAATGTTGTGTTTAATTTCTGCTGTATAGCAAAGTGAGTTAATCATACAGATATATTCTTTTTCATATCCTTTTCCATTAGGGTTTTATCACAGGATATTGAATTTCATTCCCTTGACCTCATTGCTTATTCATCCTGTATATAATAGTTTACCTCTGCTGATCCCAAAATTCTAGTCCTTTTAAATCATAAGAGAAACCTTTAAATGAAAAAAAGTAACACTGGTCTTCTCTCGAAGCGCAGGGGGTGTCCTGCTGCCTAGGGTGAAGAAGATAGAAAGTCTCGTGTTTCCCTTAACACTCAGAGGCCACTTTCTGTCAGATATGGGCACCGCTGCTGCTGAAAGCCGGCTGGGTTATGGGACTCTGTGTCAAACATCGAGCCAGAAGTCCCCACACAGCACCTGTTGGCATCTTTCATCTTCCAGTGGGGAGGTCCTCATCCCTGTTTCACAGGTGCGGAAACAGAGGCTTGGGGACCTCAAATTAGACATTAACCTTTCACAGCTAGTTAGAGGGGAAACCATGTTTTGAATGCAGGTCTGTCTCAGCTCAAACCTTATCCTAAAACCACAGAGACTTCCCCAGTTTCCCCCACGTGTGAGTGCAGGGGAGCTAGAATGAAGAGAGCAATACAAGGAAGTGTCAGATCAGCATGTAAGCCTTTCTTCACTCTTTCCAAAAGGTGGATTTCTAGCTTTGTCCACCTGGCAGGGGTATTTCCCTGCTATTAGGTAGGTCCTAATTGGTAGGCACTGAAGCATTCAGGTTTCACACATACATTTCATCTCAAAACAGATGGAAAGACATTCAAATTGGTAATCCATAGCTAAAATTAATTTAGTCTTATCCTCTCTTAAAGCTTCCATAGATGGTGAAAAAATTGAAACAATGACAGACTTTATTTTTGTGGGCTCCAAAATCATTGTGGATGGTCACCATCTGCAGCCATAAAATTAAAAGACTTGCTCCTCGGAGGAAAAGCTGTGACAAACCTAGACAGCTAGGTTTCTATATTAAAAATCAGAGACATCACTTTGCTGACAAATATCCGTATAGTCAAAGCTATGGTTTTCCCAGGAGCATGTATGGATGTGAGAGTTGGACCATAAAGAAGGCTGAGTGCCTAAGAACTGATGCTTCTAAATTGCGGTGCTGGAAAAGACTCTTGAGAGTCCCTTGGACAGCAAGGAGATTAAACCAGTCAATCCTAAAGGAAATCCACCCTGAATACTCATTGGAAGGACTGATGCTGAAGCTAAAGCTCCAATACTTTGGCCACCTGATGGGAAGAGCCTACTCATTGGAAAAGACCGTCACGTGAGGAAAGATTGAAGGCAGGTGGAGAAGGGGGCGACAGAGGATGAGGTGGTTGATGGCATCACTGAGTCAATGGACATGAGTTTGAGCAAGCTCCGGGAGATGGTGAAGGACAAGGAAGCCTCGTGTGCTGCAGTCCACAGGGTCCCTAAGAGTTGGACATGACTGAGTGATTAAACAACAACGCAAAAAGCCTTTCCATATTAGTAGTAGGTCCTCATCCCTGTTTCACAGGTGCGGAAACCATCAAATTAGACATTAACCTTTCACAGCTAGTTAGAGGGGAAACCATGTTTTGAATGCAGGTCTGTCTCAGCTCAAACCTTATCCTAAAACCACAGAGACTTCCCCAGTTTCCCCCACGTGTGAGTGCAGGGGAGCTAGAATGAAGAGAGCAATACAAGGAAGTGTCAGATCAGCATGTAAGCCTTTCTTCACTCTTTCCAAAAGGTGGATTTCTAGCTTTGTCCACCTGGCAGGGGTATTTCCCTGCTATTAGGTAGGTCCTAATTGGTAGGCACTGAAGCATTCAGGTTTCACACATACATTTCATCTCAAAACAGATGGAAAGACATTCAAATTGGTAATCCATAGCTAAAATTAATTTAGTCTTATCCTCTCTTAAAGCTTCCATAGATGGTAAAAAAATTGAAACAATGACAGACTTTATTTTTGTGGGCTCCAAAATCATTGTGGATGGTCACCATCTGCAGCCATAAAATTAAAAGACTTGCTCCTCGGAGGAAAAGCTGTGACAAACCTAGACAGCTAGGTTTCTATATTAAAAATCAGAGACATCACTTTGCTGACAAATATCCGTATAGTCAAAGCTATGGTTTTCCCAGGAGCATGTATGGATGTGAGAGTTGGACCATAAAGAAGGCTGAGTGCCTAAGAACTGATGCTTCTAAATTGCGGTGCTGGAAAAGACTCTTGAGAGTCCCTTGGACAGCAAGGAGATTAAACCAGTCAATCCTAAAGGAAATCCACCCTGAATACTCATTGGAAGGACTGATGCTGAAGCTAAAGCTCCAATACTTTGGCCACCTGATGGGAAGAGCCTACTCATTGGAAAAGACCGTCACGTGAGGAAAGATTGAAGGCAGGTGGAGAAGGGGGCGACAGAGGATGAGGTGGTTGATGGCATCACTGAGTCAATGGACATGAGTTTGAGCAAGCTCCGGGAGATGGTGAAGGACAAGGAAGCCTCGTGTGCTGCAGTCCACAGGGTCCCTAAGAGTTGGACATGACTGAGTGATTAAACAACAACAACAAAAAGCTTAACAAAGACCTTTCCATATTAGTAAAATATATTTCTTTTAATTTTTCTTTTAAAAATATAAACTAGTAACTCAAATATATATTTTACTTTCAAAGTCACACTTATTTGATTTGATTATTTTTAATTCCCCAACCCCATATGCTTGTAAGATTAACAAAAACTATTGAAATGTGTTTGGATCACAAGGTAATTACTTTAGATAACTGTCATTCTGTGGCTTTGGATTATGGTCCTAATTCCAGTTTATAATGGTACCTGATTAAACCCTGCTTGGATTGACTTTCTTCTAGTCCTGATAACTATATCGTAATAAAACCCCACAAAGTAACTCATTCAAAAGCCATGATGTGTATATCCCTATGTCTGAGTTCATATCTAAATCAAAATCTTTATGTCAAAAAATCTTTATGTCAAATATCAGCAAGAAGAGATGAACCAACATGCAAAATAGGGTTTAAGTAATGAAAATACTATTCAGAAAGCAGATATCAAAAAGCATTTCTATCCAATGTGTTTGCATGATTCTCCACTTGTAGGTATTTTTTGAGCCAAAATAGCAGAAAACACACATACAAAAAAATATATTCTCATGCACAAACACACTCCAGATTTAGAAGACAAGACAATATTTCTGGCAAGAAGGAACAAGAACAAAACATTCCTAGGTTACATGTCATAAACATACTTCTAGTAAACATATAACCTTAGTAACTGATGCTTCTAAATTGCGGTGCTGGAAAAGACTCTTGAGAGTTCCTTGGACAGCAAGGAGATCAAACCAGTCAATCCTAAAGGAAATCCACCCTGAATATTCACTGGAAGGACTGATGCTGAAGCTAAAGCTCCAATACTTTGGCCACCTGATGGGAAGAGCCTACTCATTGGAAAAGACCGTCACGTGAGGAAAGATTGAAGGCAGGTGGAGAAGGGGGCGACAGAGGATGAGGTGGTTGATGGCATCACTGAGTCAATGGACATGAGTTTGAGCAAGCTCCGGGAGATGGTGAAGGACAAGGAAGCCTCGTGTGCTGCAGTCCACAGGGTCCCTAAGAGTTGGACATGACTGAGTGATTAAACAACAACAACAAAAAGCTTAACAAAGACCTTTCCATATTAGTAAAATATATTTCTTTTAATTTTTCTTTTAAAAATATAAACTAGTAACTCAAATATATATTTTACTTTCAAAGTCACACTTATTTGATTTGATTATTTTTAATTCCCCAACCCCATATGCTTGTAAGATTAACAAAAACTATTGAAATGTGTTTGGATCACAAGGTAATTACTTTAGATAACTGTCATTCTGTGGCTTTGGATTATGGTCCTAATTCCAGTTTATAATGGTACCTGATTAAACCCTGCTTGGATTGACTTTCTTCTAGTCCTGATAACTATATCGTAATAAAACCCCACAAAGTAACTCATTCAAAAGCCATGATGTGTATATCCCTATGTCTGAGTTCATATCTAAATCAAAATCTTTATGTCAAAAAATCTTTATGTCAAATATCAGCAAGAAGAGATGAACCAACATGCAAAATAGGGTTTAAGTAATGAAAATACTATTCAGAAAGCAGATATCAAAAAGCATTTCTATCCAATGTGTTTGCATGATTCTCCACTTGTAGGTATTTTTTGAGCCAAAATAGCAGAAAACACACATACAAAAAAATATATTCTCATGCACAAACACACTCCAGATTTAGAAGACAAGACAATATTTCTGGCAAGAAGGAACAAGAACAAAACATTCCTAGGTTACATGTCATAAACATACTTCTAGTAAACATATAACCTTAGTAACAATGCCCAGAAAGTATTTTTAAAATGCACAATTAAGCACAGGAAGAGAGATAGCAATGTGGAAAACAGATATGGACAGATATAATAAATACTTCAGTCAACGGGATTCTGCACATATCTCATGTACCTAGGGATAAGATCCAGAGAAAATGAAGCTCTGGTTAGATAACATGAGGCTTTATCCATAAATACTTACTAGAAGTTGAGATGGTGTTTGAGCACTGCATAACTGCAAAATATTGGCATTTAGAACAAAGTACTCTACATTTGGAAAAACACACTTGAGAGCAGAACCTTGGATCAGACAGAGTACTAGGTATACCAGAGGGATAGTCCTTAGATACACTTCGAGATGACCTTACTACACACTGATAGATATCTGAGCAATGGACCAGACTATTAAATTCATGAATAAAGCAGACAATTTAAATCTACCACAAAATTTTAGAATGCAATAGAGAAAGAAAAGACCAAGCACAACTGACTATAGATGAATGACTGCAAAAAATCCACGTAAGAATTCAGAAAAGTACAAGATGGTATCATGAAAGGCACCTATGTATCCAGGGCTGTAGTTTCCAAGAGACCCATTTTACAAATGGAGAGCGATGGCATGTAATGTCCAGCCAGCAAGACCAAAGGCTATCTGGGGCAGGTACACAATGTACCCTCCAAAGCCCTCACTGGTTTCTAGGTTGAGAACATATTATATTAACAGTTCCAGGCTGAGCTTGATTTCCATTGATTTAATGTTGGCAATTCAACTCTCTATGCGGCATATCAATATTCAGAACTAAAGGCCACAGAGGAACCCTCAGACAGGAAATGCTTCTGGGAAGGGCCGGTGGGGGATGCTCTGGAGGTGGGGACTGTGAACATGAATTGTCAAAGCCCATCTTGAGGACTCTGATGGCTCATTCATATGGGAAAAAGAAAATGGACAGAGAGATCGGAAGTCCTGGCATGCAATAGATCTAGGAGGAACTTCTACTACATGTTATAGGAAAACACTCACAAAGACCTATGTTCAAAATATCGTTGAGTATTCAGATGTCTGCAGTTTTTTTCAGTATGCCAATACAATAGCAAGGAAGATTGGATTTCAGAAAGGGTTGATTTTCCCTTCTCTAATGCTAAAAGGAAAACCACCCCACGCACCTCTCCTCCCCACACACCTCTCCTCAGCAGCACCGGATGAAATGAGAGGGTCGTGTTTGATTGTTCCATGTCCCAGAGGCACAGCGGGCAAGTGACAAAGCTGTCTCAGGGAGGAAACATTTGGAAACTCCTAGCCCAAGGTCGATCTGAAGGACACAGGTGCCTGAGGCCAGATTCCATAACGTGGGCGTGTGACAGGATCACCTGGGGTGTAAGCATCACCTGAGGCTGTTCACAGAGTACTAGGTATACCAGAGGGATAGTCCTTAGATACACTTCGAGATGACCTTACTACACACTGATAGATATCTGAGCAATGGACCAGACTATTAAATTCATGAATAAAGCAGACAATTTAAATCTACCACAAAATTTTAGAATGCAATAGAGAAAGAAAAGACCAAGCACAACTGACTATAGATGAATGACTGCAAAAAATCCACGTAAGAATTCAGAAAAGTACAAGATGGTATCATGAAAGGCACCTATGTATCCAGGGCTGTAGTTTCCAAGAGACCCATTTTACAAATGGAGAGCGATGGCATGTAATGTCCAGCCAGCAAGACCAAAGGCTATCTGGGGCAGGTACACAATGTACCCTCCAAAGCCCTCACTGGTTTCTAGGTTGAGAACATATTATATTAACAGTTCCAGGCTGAGCTTGATTTCCATTGATTTAATGTTGGCAATTCAACTCTCTATGCGGCATATCAATATTCAGAACTAAAGGCCACAGAGGAACCCTCAGACAGGAAATGCTTCTGGGAAGGGCCGGTGGGGGATGCTCTGGAGGTGGGGACTGTGAACATGAATTGTCAAAGCCCATCTTGAGGACTCTGATGGCTCATTCATATGGGAAAAAGAAAATGGACAGAGAGATCGGAAGTCCTGGCATGCAATAGATCTAGGAGGAACTTCTACTACATGTTATAGGAAAACACTCACAAAGACCTATGTTCAAAATATCGTTGAGTATTCAGATGTCTGCAGTTTTTTTCAGTATGCCAATACAATAGCAAGGAAGATTGGATTTCAGAAAGGGTTGATTTTCCCTTCTCTAATGCTAAAAGGAAAACCACCCCACGCACCTCTCCTCCCCACACACCTCTCCTCAGCAGCACCGGATGAAATGAGAGGGTCGTGTTTGATTGTTCCATGTCCCAGAGGCACAGCGGGCAAGTGACAAAGCTGTCTCAGGGAGGAAACATTTGGAAACTCCTAGCCCAAGGTCGATCTGAAGGACACAGGTGCCTGAGGCCAGATTCCATAACGTGGGCGTGTGACAGGATCACCTGGGGTGTAAGCATCACCTGAGGCTGTTCAAGTGTGGGTTCTGATGCAGGAGGTCTGAGGCAGGGCCTGGGAATATGCATTTCCCACCCCCTTCCAGCTGCTGCAGAAGACACACCCACTGGGGTGGAACACAGCAGCATTTCTCTGCCAGGAAGGCAGAGAGACTGAGGACAAAGACCCAGTCTTGGGACCCAGCTTTTACAGGAATCCACTGATCACTGCAGAAAGACTCCTGGTCTCTCAGGACCTACGTAGCCTTCCACTGGCTCCTAAAGCAAATTTCTATTAACTCACCCTTCCGGATTCCAACCATCCAATCATCAAATTAAACTACAGGGGAAGGCTGGACTCCATAGGGCAGAGGAGAAGGCCTCAGGGCATCACACGTATCACAAGGAATTTGTTACAAAGAGAAACCAGGCGCTGATTCCACTGCACACAAGAGCAGAGGAGTGGGTCAAGGGTCCATTAAAGGACACAGTCTTTTCCTAAAACAATTTTTAAAAAAATAATCCAGTAAAATTATTTTGCTAACAACAACAACAACAAGAAGCTAAATAATAAGCTTCCCTGATGGCTCAGACGGTAAAAAATCTATGCGCAGTGCAGGAGACCCAGGTTCATTTTCTGGGTCAGGATGATCCCTTGGAGATTGGAATGGCAACTCACTCCAGAATTCTTGCCTGGAGAATTCCATGGACAGAGAAGCCTGGCAGGCTTCAGACCATGGGGTCACAAAGAGTCAGACATGACTGAGTGACTAACAACGCATACAAAGAGAATAGTATCTTCAGGAGGAAATAAAAACAACACCTGTAATAACCTCATCAGTGAAACAAGGATTCAGTGGAAAGGATACAGAAAAGGTTACAGATTGTAGCCTTTAACTGGAAATTACCTTGAAACCATCTATTTTTCTCACCAGAAAACTAGGGCCATGTCTGAGCCAGAAGTACGCAATTTTCATGACAAAATCTGGGCTGTAATTCATTTCACTACGATTTTCCTAACATAAATACTAATCCACACACTGATTTTTTTTTTGGAGTATTCATAAGTATAGGTTAATTACAATATGTATTCATGTTGGAAAATGTTTTCTATGTTTGTTGTTTATACAATAGTTTATTTGCATCAGTTAATGAAAGAAAAAAGAGGATGTATAGCCTGTAACTAGTTGGATTACCAGAAGAGTGAAAGTCCATGGCCTTTATCACAGAAAATTAAACTTGCCACTTGGTAAGTCTTTCCAAAATTCTAATAAGGAAGGCCTCCAAATAACATTACCTCTACATAATACACATCTACTATTAAAATCTTATAAGAATCATCAGTTATATAATGACTAAAAAAATAAAGTCGCTGGAATTTAACCCCATTCAAATACAAATATTCTGTAAAATAATCAACATTTTCTGATTTACAAACCAGGGTTTTCTTTTATGCACTTGAAAAGCCTTCGGGCACATGAGCTGGAGTTGAAAGTTAAACATCTATTTGCATTTGGTTTAGGAAATCCTGGTCACCTTCCCATGAAATTTCAGCTGTCTCAGTGGATTTGGCAAAGATCAAAGCCCCACACGCTCAGCAAGTGTGTTTTAATTCCCGCCAACCCTCAATCATTTGATTCTGGGGCACAAAGAGCTGCTTCTGGCCCAGCGCTGCCACACGGTTCTGACTTCACACGTGCTGTTTTCACCTGCTTCCATCTGCTGGGATGCTAGGGGCCCAGGTCCTGCACAGCCTTTGCAAAACTGATACAAGGAGAATTGAAAATGCAGACTTCTGCTCAGAACACACTAACAAGCCTTTCCCTTCTCCCTCTGCTCAGCGAGCAAGGGACACCAAGTCTCACTGTCAGACCATGACTTACATCATCCCTGATCTTGAAACCTCAGAGCTATACCATCTACCCTGGTGACCGCAGGACCACACCAGGAGAAGGGAGAAGCCATGTCACTTCAATGTCCTCTCCTTCCCCTGCATCACATAACCTCATGATATTACACAGCCCAGGTTCCGAAAAATGACTTTGTATATATCACCTGGTTAATATCTACCTTGGTCAGAGTATCTTTAAAAGGAGGAATTGCTTGTCATTGATCCAACATAGGGACCAGGATGGGAAAAGATTTTACAAGCACTGATGGGTGCCATAAATTTCAGCTAGTGGTAATGGATCCAAATCGGAGTGAAATTGCCATTTTTAGAGCCAGAGTCTTCTCCCTGTTGGAATCACAGAGACTCTTTGCTTTTGTTTTACTATAGATTCATTAAAAACGGTTGGTAAAATGTTTGATTAGCAAAGTAAAAAACAATGATACTTTAATGTGTGTAATTACACTATAGAATGCTCATAGTTTAGTCTTTGATTCTCCTGTAATTTAGACAAAAGAAAAAATAATTTTTTTCCAGTTTTATTCAATTTCTATTCTACATGTGGAAAATGTGGAAAATGTTGAAAAGAAAAAAACTGAATGAGAACAAAGAAATTCTGACCGAGGGAAAGAAGAAACTTACAAACCAGGGTTTTCTATCTGGGCCCGCACATGAGCTGGAGTTGAAAGTTAAACATCTATTTGCATTTGGTTTAGGAAATCCTGGTCACCTTCCCATGAAATTTCAGCTGTCTCAGTGGATTTGGCAAAGATCAAAGCCCCACACGCTCAGCAAGTGTGTTTTAATTCCCGCCAACCCTCAATCATTTGATTCTGGGGCACAAAGAGCTGCTTCTGGCCCAGCGCTGCCACACGGTTCTGACTTCACACGTGCTGTTTTCACCTGCTTCCATCTGCTGGGATGCTAGGGGCCCAGGTCCTGCACAGCCTTTGCAAAACTGATACAAGGAGAATTGAAAATGCAGACTTCTGCTCAGAACACACTAACAAGCCTTTCCCTTCTCCCTCTGCTCAGCGAGCAAGGGACACCAAGTCTCACTGTCAGACCATGACTTACATCATCCCTGATCTTGAAACCTCAGAGCTATACCATCTACCCTGGTGACCGCAGGACCACACCAGGAGAAGGGAGAAGCCATGTCACTTCAATGTCCTCTCCTTCCCCTGCATCACATAACCTCATGATATTACACAGCCCAGGTTCCGAAAAATGACTTTGTATATATCACCTGGTTAATATCTACCTTGGTCAGAGTATCTTTAAAAGGAGGAATTGCTTGTCATTGATCCAACATAGGGACCAGGATGGGAAAAGATTTTACAAGCACTGATGGGTGCCATAAATTTCAGCTAGTGGTAATGGATCCAAATCGGAGTGAAATTGCCATTTTTAGAGCCAGAGTCTTCTCCCTGTTGGAATCACAGAGACTCTTTGCTTTTGTTTTACTATAGATTCATTAAAAACGGTTGGTAAAATGTTTGATTAGCAAAGTAAAAAACAATGATACTTTAATGTGTGTAATTACACTATAGAATGCTCATAGTTTAGTCTTTGATTCTCCTGTAATTTAGACAAAAGAAAAAATAATTTTTTTCCAGTTTTATTCAATTTCTATTCTACATGTGGAAAATGTTTGAAAAGAAAAATAACTGAATGAGAACAAAGGAGATTATTCTGACCGAGGGCAAAGAAGAAAAACTTTATTCTCATAAAAAAAGAAAGTAAAACCATTTATGTGCAGAAAGAGAAATCACAGTCAATTATCCTGAGTCTGCAGTCTTACTTTCAAGAGCCAGATTTTCCATCTTAATAATTAGGAACTCAAGACTACATTTATATGAAAAAGAAAAGACTCTGGCAAGTTATTTCATGTAACACATCACAGCCCTGCTGGTGCGGCCCTCTTCTCTTCTTTGAGCCATTTTTCAAAGACCATGAAAATAACGATTATTCACAATGGAATTGTAATCTATCAACAAGCCACTTTTTCCATAGGAATAATCAATAAAGAAACAGCAATCTAACCTAAAGCTCTCATCTCCAAAAAATACAACTTCTAAAATCTGGCAATCAATCCAGCACAATTAATGTTTTATTCATGATTCTTCACCAAACAAATGAAAAAAAAAAAAAGTAAACAGTAATGAATTAGTATCCATTTCAGACATGAGATATCTCATCTATGAATTTTTTTTAAAAAAAGAAAGCTTATAATTTCTGAAATCATCTTTAAAAATGAATATGAAGTTATTAAATGTGTGAAAATGATGAAGTACAGGGCTTACCACCTGGCACCTATCATCATCTCACAACCATATTCATCACTAACTATTTTAAAAAGAATGGACCCCTTATAGGCTTTTGTCCTCTGGTTGCTTATGTCTGGATAATACAGATGAAATTTCTATACCAGTGGACTGCCTCTGTTTTTCAATTCACCATTATAAATTAATAAACCCTTTCTCTCCATCCACCAGCTCTTTCAGGATTCAAACATAAATCTAAAGATGAACCGCTCTGCCCCAGAGCTGAGTGGATGGGGACGGAAGGCAGTCTCTGCTGTTTACAAGGCAGCCCACGCGCATGATCTGAAGCCCAAGGGCACCTAAGAAATGGCCCCAACGGGAATCAGTTTCCATACCCAAAGGAAAGATCACAGCTTGAGTCAAGTGCTTGGATTCTTAGACTGAGCCTGCAGCTCACTCGGGAATATACACATGCAAAATACTCACAGAATGTCCGACAGTGACACCCTGGAGAAGGCTGAGTTCCCATCTCCCCAGGGGGGCGCCGCACCGCTGGACCCCTCCCACTCAGGCTCGGGCACACTCAGCGTCCGCAGGTCTCCGCAGGACCTGCACTGAGGAGTGGATCCGGTCCTCACTGGTAACACTGACGACTCCGTGAGCACCAGGGAAGTTCGCTACATTCTCCGATTCCCCGGATGG
Organism: Tragulus kanchil; assembly: GCA_022376925.1. NCBI lineage: Eukaryota > Metazoa > Chordata > Mammalia > Artiodactyla > Tragulidae > Tragulus > Tragulus kanchil. Next base: position 243,011,637 of record JAIOJX010000028.1, read on the forward strand.
AAAGTGCTGGGAATAACAGCCCTGACAGAACCACCGAGAAGACGCGGGGAGGTGACGGACTTAAAGGCTCAGCACAGTGCAGGGACAGTAACAACGCCGACAGGTAGCTCAGTGGCTAACAGCAACAACGCGGGCACTCAGCATGACTCTGACCAACATGCCTCAGTCAAAAAGGGTGGACGAGCTAGCAGGAGGCCATACCTCCTGGCTTCCTATCTCTAAAACATAAATTCTCATAGTATTCACTTTTTCCTCCCTGTTTTACTGAGATATAATTGTATTAAGCTTAAGGTGTGCAGCATAAAGATTCATAACTGTGACCATAAGTCCAGTGAACATGCGTCATTTCCTATGAGTACAAAGTAAAAAACTGGAAACAAGCTTTTGTAGTAAGACCGCTGGTTTACTCTCTTAACAACGTTCAGACATAACACAGAGTGGAGTTAAGCATATTAACCATGCTGTGCATTACATCCCCTTACTTACTCTTCTGGCTTCCCAGGCAGCTCAGTGGTAAAGAGTCCGCCTGCCAATGCAGGAGATACGGGTAGGATCCTTGGGTTGGGAAGATCCACCAGAAAAGGAAATGGCAGCCTACTGCAGTACTCTTGCCTGGGAAGTCCCATGGACAGAGGAGCCTGGTGGGCCACAGTCCAAGGGGTCCAAAAAGACTCAGATATGACTAAGTGACTCAACACAAGAAAGAATGTATTATTCCATAGCTGGAGTTTATACCTTTGACCATCTTCTACCTCCCCCTCCTCTTCCAGCTCTTGTCTATGGTAATCATGAATCTGATCTCTTTTTCTCTGAGTTTCTTTCTGCTGGTGTTTAACTGACCTACAGCACTACTGTGCACTAGTTTCTAATGCACAATACATGGACAAAGCTTGTCTACATTTCAAAGAAATCACCACATTAAGTCTATCTACCATATGTCAACTATACAAAGATATTACATGATTTCTGCCTCACCCCTGGACCCCTCCCACTCAGGCTCGGGCACTGTCCGCAGGTCTCCGCAGGACCTGCACTGAGGAGTGGATCCGGTCCTCACTGGTAACACTGACGACTCCGTGAGCACCAGGGAAGTTCGCTACATTCTCCGATTCCCCGGATGGAAAGTGCTGGGAATAACAGCCCTGACAGAACCACCGAGAAGACGCGGGGAGGTGACGGACTTAAAGGCTCAGCACAGTGCAGGGACAGTAACAACGCCGACAGGTAGCTCAGTGGCTAACAGCAACAACGCGGGCACTCAGCATGACTCTGACCAACATGCCTCAGTCAAAAAGGGTGGACGAGCTAGCAGGAGGCCATACCTCCTGGCTTCCTATCTCTAAAACATAAATTCTCATAGTATTCACTTTTTCCTCCCTGTTTTACTGAGATATAATTGTATTAAGCTTAAGGTGTGCAGCATAAAGATTCATAACTGTGACCATAAGTCCAGTGAACATGCGTCATTTCCTATGAGTACAAAGTAAAAAACTGGAAACAAGCTTTTGTAGTAAGACCGCTGGTTTACTCTCTTAACAACGTTCAGACATAACACAGAGTGGAGTTAAGCATATTAACCATGCTGTGCATTACATCCCCTTACTTACTCTTCTGGCTTCCCAGGCAGCTCAGTGGTAAAGAGTCCCCCTGCCAATGCAGGAGATACGGGTAGGATCCTTGGGTTGGGAAGATCCACCAGAAAAGGAAATGGCAGCCTACTGCAGTACTCTTGCCTGGGAAGTCCCATGGACAGAGGAGCCTGGTGGGCCACAGTCCAAGGGGTCCAAAAAGACTCAGATATGACTAAGTGACTCAACACAAGAAAGAATGTATTATTCCATAGCTGGAGTTTATACCTTTGACCATCTTCTACCTCCCCCTCCTCTTCCAGCTCTTGTCTATGGTAATCATGAATCTGATCTCTTTTTCTCTGAGTTTCTTTCTGCTGGTGTTTAACTGACCTACAGCACTACTGTGCACTAGTTTCTAATGCACAATACATGGACAAAGCTTGTCTACATTTCAAAGAAATCACCACATTAAGTCTATCTACCATATGTCAACTATACAAAGATATTACATGATTTCTGACCATATCCCCCATGCTGAACATTTCATACTATCCAGTTGCTCACTTAGTAACTGGAAGTTTGCACCTCTCAATCTTCCTCACCTATTTCTCTCGTCCCCCAACCCCTCTTTTTTAGGATAACCTTTTGACTACTGTGCCACTCCTGAGTGTCCCACACAAACACAATCACTCTCATTCCTCATGTGAGAAAAAGACCTGGAGGGTCCATTTCTTATCTGAGCCATCCAGTTACCCTGGGTGTTGGCCAGGGTTCTTCTCTTTTCTAACTTCTGTCTCGGAAAGGTGCATTCTAGACCGCCTGGCAGGAGGAGGAGTAAGGAACCTGAATTAACCACCTTCATCCTTCTCCTTCTGGGACTGGAGTGCTCACTCTGTCACTTGGCTGTACAGCAGAAACTGTAATAGCACAACTTTGTAAAGCAACCAGATTCCAGTAAAAATTAATTTGAAAAAAATAAACAAAACAAGCAAGCATAAATTTAATCTGAGATAGCATGGGGCCCATGGTAGTTTGATCACAGGAGATGAACAGAAGAATGGATGAGTATGTTTGCCTTTTCTGCATGAAGAAGTTTCTGGGGAAAGGCACACGCTGACCATCTCTGAAGGCCAGCTGCCTGCTCAACTGCTGACATTCCAGCCCAACGGACCCACAGCGCAGAGCGGGCAGGACATGAGTGGTCAGGAGTATGAACGAGCCTCCTCGCCTGAAAATCAATGCATTCTCCAGAAGCTCCCCTACTCACATAGCTTAATCCTCCTGATGACTTACTTTACTTCCACTATAAACAACTAGAACCACTCACTTTTCTCCTCCCTCAAAATCTGGCATAAATGTTCTTCTGGGGGTGGTCTGAATAGACTGATGAGCATTTGTGACATTTCCTCCTGGCTGTTAAATACCCTTGACTTTGACTGATATGGTTTCAAAATAACGACATAGTGTTGTTTTGATATATTTGTAACAAGGTTCTTCAAAATAGATGGAGCTATTGAAAAGATCAAAACTATACACAGGCACATACCTATGTATGTGTAATTATCTTCATTGGAATAGTAACTAGAAATTAAGGGAAAAGAGGACAACAGAGAATGAGATGGTCGGATGGCATTGCGGTTCCATGGACATGAACTTGGGCAAACTCCGGGAGATGGTGAGGGACAAGGAGGCCTGGCGTGCTGCACTCCATGGAGTCGCAAAAAGGCAAACACCACTTGGTGAGTAAACAAGTGGCTAGAAAACGTTTTTGATGCAGAGGAAAGTAACATATGACGTGCTTACTTCTGTTTAATTAATACAACTGGTAAAATGTATAGGCACTTCTTAAGTGCAAAGTCTTCTTTCTTTGAGCAGAAAGCGTTCATACTTTGCTTATCAGATGAGCTTGTGTTTAATTCATTGCTTCTCTTGCCAACTCTTTAAAGAAAGAACAGTTACCAACCACATATTCTGGTTCTGGTTTTTAAAGGGGACCAGATCCAAACTCCGTTTGACGTTATTGTGAAAGGAAAGTTCTTATTATAGTGAAGGGCAATAGCTTTACAGAGGTTTGTTGTTTACTGGCAAACATCAATATGAATCAGCCATAGGGATACATAAGTTCTCGTCCTCTTGTACTTTGCTCCTGTCTCCCCTAACAATCCATTTTTAAAAGAAAGGAAAGAAGGAGAAAAATGCAGGTTGCAGCGTCACAACAGTTTTAGGATATGAACATCACTGAAGATAAATTCTTTAGGCAAAGTAAAACTTCTGCTGTGGTTGAGATGGAGTCTCCTGGTGTCTAGTGTCAATCAACCTGATTGCTGCAGCAAACTGTGGCCCCTTTGTTCTCATGTGTGTGTGTGTGCACGTGCGTGCATGCATGTGGCCTTGTTCTTATTTCCCAGCTGGCCTCCGGTTTATACTGTGGACAAAGACCAAAGAGGGGAAGCAGTCTGCGCAGCAGTTTCCTAGCCCTGCATGATAGAAAAGACTTAAAATGGTGCGTGAGTAAGCAAGAAATACTCTAACACTGACACACGGACATGGCCCAACTTGCTTGCTCCTTAGAATATGTACTACCACCTAGAAAAGTGGGTGTTCTAGAAAACACTTCCATATCCACAAGACTCGCAATACTATTAAACTTCTGATTCATAATTTTTCTATTGTTGTTTAGTCACTAAGTTGTGCCCAATTCTTTTGTGACCCCGTGGAGAGTAGCCTTCCAGGCTCCTCTATCCATGGGATTTCTCAGGCAAGAATATTAGAGTGGGTTGCTATTTCCTTCTTCAGGGGATCTTCCTGACCTAGGGACTGAACCTTTGTCTTCTGCATTGGCAGGCAGATTCTTTATCATTGAGTCACCAGGGAAACCTGGATACATACTTGCAAATACAAAACTGCCTCTCTAAATGACAACCTTTTAGAAAGTCTTGGTTTTAAAGCATACTATTGCCAATATTCTGATTTCACTGTTGGATGGAAGTTGATGACTTAGAGGCCACTCACAGGCCCCTGAAAGAAAGAACAGTTACCAACCACATATTCTGGTTCTGGTTTTAAAGGGACCAGATCCAAACTCCGTTTGACGTTATTGTGAAAGGAAAGTTCTTATTATAGTGAAGGGCAATAGCTTTACAGAGGTTTGTTGTTTACTGGCAAACATCAATATGAATCAGCCATAGGGATACATAAGTTCTCGTCCTCTTGTACTTTGCTCCTGTCTCCCCTAACAATCCATTTTTAAAAGAAAGGAAAGAAGGAGAAAAATGCAGGTTGCAGCGTCACAACAGTTTTAGGATATGAACATCACTGAAGATAAATTCTTTAGGCAAAGTAAAACTTCTGCTGTGGTTGAGATGGAGTCTCCTGGTGTCTAGTGTCAATCAACCTGATTGCTGCAGCAAACTGTGGCCCCTTTGTTCTCATGTGTGTGTGTGTGCACGTGCGTGCATGCATGTGGCCTTGTTCTTATTTCCCAGCTGGCCTCCGGTTTATACTGTGGACAAAGACCAAAGAGGGGAAGCAGTCTGCGCAGCAGTTTCCTAGCCCTGCATGATAGAAAAGACTTAAAATGGTGCGTGAGTAAGCAAGAAATACTCTAACACTGACACACGGACATGGCCCAACTTGCTTGCTCCCTTAGAATATGTACTACCACCTAGAAAAGTGGGTGTTCTAGAAAACACTTCCATATCCACAAGACTGGCAATACTATTAAACTTCTGATTCATAATTTTTCTATTGTTGTTTAGTCACTAAGTTGTGCCCAATTCTTTTGTGACCCCGTGGAGAGTAGCCTTCCAGGCTCCTCTATCCATGGGATTTCTCAGGCAAGAATATTAGAGTGGGTTGCTATTTCCTTCTTCAGGGGATCTTCCTGACCTAGGGACTGAACCTTTGTCTTCTGCATTGGCAGGCAGATTCTTTATCATTGAGTCACCAGGGAAACCTGGATACATACTTGCAAATACAAAACTGCCTCTCCTAAATGACAACCTTTTAGAAAGTCTTGGTTTTAAAGCATACTATTGCCAATATTCTGATTTCACTGTTGGATGGAAGTTGATGACTTAGAGGCCACTCACAGGCCCCTGATGCTTAATCTTGGTCAAAGAGCTTATTGTATTGTTTAGTTATTCATTTATTCTGTTCAGATAAAAAAAGAAACCCTTCCAGATTGGAAAGGAAGAAGTCAAGCTCTCTCTTTTTGCATACGACATGATATTATACATAGAAAATCCCAAAGACACTATTACAAAGCTACTAGAGCTAATCGATGAATTCAGCAAAGTCGCAGGATACAAAGTCAACACACAGAAATCACTGGCATTCCTATACACAAACAATGAAAAATCAGAAAACAAAATCAAAGAGGCAATCCCCTTCACCATTGCAACCAAAAGAATCAAATATCTAGGAATAAACCTATCCAAAGAAACAAAAGAATTGTACACAGAAAATTACAAGACACTCATGAGAGACATTAAAGAAGACTTAAACAGATGGAGAAATATTCCATGTTCCTGGATCGGAAGAATCAATATTGTGAAAATGATCATACTACCAAGTATCATCTACAGATTCAGTGCAATACCTACCCAACTACCATTGACATTTTTCACAGAACTAGACCAAACAATAACACAGTTCATATGGAAACACAAAAGACCTCGAATAGCCAAAGCAATCCTGAGAAAGAAAAACGGAGTTGGAGGGATCAGCCTCCTTAACTTCAGATTCTACTACAAAGCAACAGTCATCAAGACAGTATGGTACTGGCACAAAAACAGAACTATAGATCAATGGAACAAGATCGAGAACCCAGAGATAAACCCACGCACCTATGGGTAAACAAAAAACTATAAATGGCAAGACAGCCTCTATCCATGGGATTTCTCAGGCAAGAATATTAGAGTGGGTTGCTATTTCCTTCTTCAGGGGATCTTCCTGACCTAGGGACTGAACCTTTGTCTTCTGCATTGGCAGGCAGATTCTTTATCATTGAGTCACCAGGGAAACCTGGATACATACTTGCAAATACAAAACTGCCTCTCCTAAATGACAACCTTTAGAAAGTCTTGGTTTTAAAGCATACTATTGCCAATATTCTGATTTCACTGTTGGATGGAAGTTGATGACTTAGAGGCCACTCACAGGCCCCTGATGCTTAATCTTGGTCAAAGAGCTTATTGTATTGTTTAGTTATTCATTTATTCTGTTCAGATAAAAAAAGAAACCCTTCCAGATTGGAAAGGAAGAAGTCAAGCTCTCTCTTTTTGCATACGACATGATATTATACATAGAAAATCCCAAAGACACTATTACAAAGCTACTAGAGCTAATCGATGAATTCAGCAAAGTCGCAGGATACAAAGTCAACACACAGAAATCACTGGCATTCCTATACACAAACAATGAAAAATCAGAAAACAAAATCAAAGAGGCAATCCCCTTCACCATTGCAACCAAAAGAATCAAATATCTAGGAATAAACCTATCCAAAGAAACAAAAGAATTGTACACAGAAAATTACAAGACACTCATGAGAGACATTAAAGAAGACTTAAACAGATGGAGAAATATTCCATGTTCCTGGATCGGAAGAATCAATATTGTGAAAATGATCATACTACCAAGTATCATCTACAGATTCAGTGCAATACCTACCCAACTACCATTGACATTTTTCACAGAACTAGACCAAACAATAACACAGTTCATATGGAAACACAAAAGACCTCGAATAGCCAAAGCAATCCTGAGAAAGAAAAACGGAGTTGGAGGGATCAGCCTCCTTAACTTCAGATTCTACTACAAAGCAACAGTCATCAAGACAGTATGGTACTGGCACAAAAACAGAACTATAGATCAATGGAACAAGATCGAGAACCCAGAGATAAACCCACGCACCTATGGGTACCTTATTTTTGACAAAAGAGGAGAAACTATAAAATGGGACAAAGACAGCCTCTTCAACAAATGGTGCTGGGAAAATTGGACAGCTACATGTAAAAAAATTAAGTTGGAACATTTCCTTACACCATACACTAAGATCAACTCAAAATGGATTAAAGACCTAAATGTAAGACCAGAAACCATCAAACTCTTAGAGGAGAATATAGGCAAAACCCTCAAGGACATCAATCAAAGCAAGATCTTCTCTGACCCACCAACTAAAATAGCAGAACTGAAAAAAAAAGTGAACACGTGAGACCTCATGAAAATTAAAAGCTTTTGTACAGCAAAAGAAATCACAAAAAAGCTCAACAGACACCCCACAGAGTGGGAGAAAATCATAGCAAATGAAACAACAGACAAAGAATTAATCTCCAAAATCTACAAGCAACTCAGACAACTCAGCACCGGAAAAATGAGCAACCTAATCAAAAAATGGGAAAAAAATCTAAAGAGACGCCTCTCCAAAGAGGACATACAGATGGCCCAAAAGCACATGAAATGATGCTCATCCTCACTTATCATTAGAGAAATGCAAATCAAAACTACAATGAGATACCACCTCACACCCGTCAGAATGGCCATCATCAACAAATCGACAGACAATAAATGCTGGAGAGGGTGTGGAGAAAAGGGAACCCTCTTGCATTGCTGGTGGGAATGTAAACTGATACAACCTCTATGGAAGACAATATGGAGATTCCTTTAAAAACTAAAAATAGAAGCACCCTATGACCCAGCAATCCCACTATTAGGCTTATATCCTGATGAAATCAAAACTGAAAGAGGCACCTGTACCCCAATGTTCATTGCAGCTCTCTGTACAATAGCCAGAACATGGAAGCAACCTAGATATCCATCGACAAATGAATGGATTCAGAAGCTCTGGTACATATATACAATGGAATACTACTCTGCTGTTAAAAGAAATGCAGAAGACTCAGTCCTAATGAGGTGGCTAGCTCTAGAACCTATCATAAAAAGTGAAATAAGTCAAAAAAAGAAAGACAAGTACAGTATACTAACTCATATATATGGGATCTAGTAAGAGGGTCATGATAACACACGCAGTGAACTCATGGAAAAACAGAGAATAGACATAAGGACATTGTGGAGACCAAACAGTGAGAGGGAGGCATAGAGGAAATAACATCGAAACCTATACTGGCACGTGTGGAAAAGATAGCTATGGTCATTGCACTTAGGGAATAGGAGTACTTACAATCACTTGGGGCAATGGTCTGGAGGGGTGGGAGGTGGGGAACTGGGTGGGGGGAGGGTCCAGAGATATGCATATGAATGATCTGGGAACATACATGTTGGTGAACAACAAAACTCTGTAAAATCTTTAAAATAAAGAATAAAAAAAAGAAAGAAAGAAAGAAACCTTTTGTCTGTTCAGAGATCTACAACACAAGGAACTTCTTTGGGAAGTTGTAAGGAGTAAACGTTCTGTATGTTTTAGAGGTAAGTAGCTTAGAGAAAGAAATCACCACCAACAAAAGAAAACAGAATATAGAATTTCACAATCCCTTGCAGCAAGAAAACAATCTTGAACATTAAACCTCCAAAACAATCCAGGTGATATTAAATTCACACATTAAGAAAAAACTATTGAACTCTATTCAGACACATTTTAAGGGAAATAGAATGTTTTTTCTGTGAGATAAGACCTGACTCACATTACAGTTTCACAGCTAAAACACCACTCTTCAGGAAAAATAAAATAGCTCATAATTGCCTCATTTCTTGAATATTTCATACAAATATATACATAGCAGCTCAGGTACCTCAGTGTTCCAGAATGTACCACAAAATGATACGTGAGTCCATGTGATGCTCTAGTAAAAATAGAAAGCATCTCCTTCTGCAATGGCTTGCCCTTGAAACAGAACATGTTATAATTCTTTTCATAATTAAGCCTCTTCCAGATTTTATATATATATATATATATATATATATATATATATATCAATTAGTTTTCTTTTTTACAAATCCCAGTAATTTGACATATTTGAAGAATTTGCCACTATACCACACAATGCTCCCTTAGTAAGTAGTCAGCACTGACAGCCTTGGGCTTCTCTGGTGGCTCAGACAGTAAAGAATCTGCCGGCAATTCAGGAGACCTGGATTTGGTCCCTCAGTCTGGGAGATTCCCTGGAGAAGGCATAGGCTACCCGCTCCTGGAGAATCTTCTGGACAGAAGAGCCTGGTGGGCTACAGTCCATGGGGTCACAAAGAGTCAGACACGACTGAGCAACTAACACTTTACTACCGACAGCATATGGAAGGGATTTATGCAGTCATCTCTAAGCTAATTTGACTTCTGCTGGCTTAAACCAGCTTCTGCCTGATTAGATGTCACTGCAAGTATACATCGTACACAAGGCAAATCAGAATAATCTACTTTCCATTGTCAAGTGGCCTTGTATATTTTACATGAGAGCTTCCTTTCTTGGAACAAATGAAAATTTACTTCATTGATACAAACCATAATAGGGAAATCGTAGGAAGATACCAGTAATGAGCAGTAATATGGGGAATCTGCACTATATCCCCTTTTCTATAAGTTTACAACTTCTCTAGAAATAAATTTTACTACTTTTAAAAAGGGAAGTTTAAGAAACCAAAGATCTGTCAATCTTGGTTTGAGGCCCTGAACCTTGCTATTAAGCCAATTCGGCCACCATGTGCACTGTTGGATTAGATCTACTAGTATTTCATTGGGCAACTTAGCGTCTATGTTCAGGGGAGCTGTTCTGTAGTTTTCTTGTAATGTCTTTATCTGGCACTGGTACTGGGGTAATACAGCTCCACATGAGCCAATAAAAAGATGTCTTCTGTTTCTATTTATAGGCAGAGACTATAGAGAATTGGTATCCTTTCTTCCTTAAACAGCTGGCAAAATTCGCAAGTGAAATCCTATCTGGAGATAGTGCTGTCTTTTTTGAAGTGCTATTAATTATGGACTTAGGTCTTTAATAGATCTATCCCTATTTGGATGCTCTATTTTTCATCACAGAATTTTAGCAGTTTGTCTCCTCCAATAAATAGTTCATCTAAGTCACCAAATTTGTGGGCATATGTTTTCTCAGAATATCCCTTTATTATCATTTTAATGATCATAGGATGATTAATGATGGCTCCTCTTTTATTTCTGACAAGAGGATGAAATGGCTGAGTGGCATCACTGACTCAGTGGACTTGAGTTGGAGCAAACTCTGGGACAGAGGTTGTCCTCTGGTGGAGGACAGGAAAGCCTGGTCTCCATGGGATTGCAGTGAGTCGGACACAACTGAGTGGATGAACTGAACTCTTTTATTTCCAGTATTATTAACTTGTGCCTTCTCTGTTTCACTTCTGTCATTGTTGTTAGCCTAGATAGAAGCTTATAAATTTTATTGATTTTTTTTTCAAATAACTAGTTTTCAGTGTGGTTGATCTGTTTTCTTTTGACTTCTCGCTGTCTGTTTCTTTATTTATTCTTTGCTCCTTAAGCTTACATTTCACTCCTTTCTCTATTTTCTAATACAGAAGGCCTTTAAGGTGGAAGTGTATAGGACTAAGTCTAAATCTTTTTTTCTCCATGAATACCTGCATTTGATGCTAAGAGTTTACGTTAACGTTTCCATTGCATACCACAACTTTTTATGCTTTAGTTTCATTCTAACTTAGTTTAAAATATTTTAAAAATTATCTTGATACTCTTTCTATGATTGATGTGTTATGCAGAAGAGAATCTTTATTCTATGCTTCTTATCCTTTCTTTAAGTGGATCCAAGTTTCTAACATCTGTCATTTTTCCCTGTTGCCAAATAACTTAATTTAGTACATTCTGTAAGTCAGGATTACTGGGGATAAAGTCACCCAGATTTTGTTTATCTAAGAAATACTTCTCCAACACTTTTGAAAAATCATTACAAAGAATGTAGAATTTTATATTGGTATTTTGTTTCAATACACAATATTTCACTGCGTGTTTTTGCTGCATGTAAATTGTGGCAGTCAGTCCATGGCAATTCTTATCCTAGTTCCTTTACAGGTAAGATTTTCTTCCCTGATGGCTTCTTGCCATGTTTTCTCATTTTCTTTGTTTTCTGAAGTATAAATATGATATGCTTAGGTATAGAATTTTTGACTATTTATCCTGCATGGTTTTCTCTGAGACTCTTGGATCTGTGACTTGATGTCTGCCAGTAGTTTTGGAAAATTCTCAGCTATCATTTCTTTAAATCTGAAATAAAGAAATTTTCTGCTTTTACTTCTCTTTTCTCTCTTTCTGGTATTCAAATGATGTCTATATTACACCTTTTACAAATTTCCCACATTTCATAGATATTCTTGTTTTTCTTTTTGTTTTTCTTTTTGACTATGCTTTTTCAGTTTGTGAAGCTTCTGTTGACAAAACCTGAAGCTCACTGATTCTTTATTGGCTATATCTAGTCTACTAATGAGCTCACCAAAAGCATTCTCCATTTCTGCTGCACTGGCTTTATTTCTAAGATTTCCTTTTAATTCTTCCTTAGAGTTTCCTCCACTCTGCCTACATTGTCCATCTGTTCTTTTTCTTTTTTTTTTTTTAAATATTTGACCTTTTATTAGAAATTATCTAAAACATTTCAACTGTAAGGGCTTTTAAAACATACAGTTCAACTGATTTGTAAATTACAAAGTGTTACAGTTTTCAATTTAAAAAACAGGTTTCAACTTACTTTAAGATCAATTTTCATTTTATTTATATTTACATAACAATTTGAGAAATTTAATTGAAGGGGTGAAATGTTAATATATTTTCTATGTTTTTTTTAATGCTTTTCTTGCTTATATGAAAAAACTACCCCAAGCCACTCTGTGGCACATGGGATCTTCCTGGGCCAGGGATTGATCTAGTGCCCCTTGCAGGGCAAGGCGGACTCTACCCACTGGACAACCAGGGAAGCCCTCTTCATATGTATTTTTACTTGTCTTTTATTCTTTGTAATTTTCTTCTTGACAGACGCACTATAGGAAGTGATAGAAATGGTGAGAATCCGTCTTTTAGTGTGAAGTTTCATGAGTCTGGCAAGGATCCGGGCTGTATTTAATGTTTGATGTAGCTGTAGATGCCAGATGTGTCAATTTCCTCTAATTTCCTTGTTCCATAATTTTGTGTCTCCCTAGAAATTCCTTCCTGGATACAGCCTGTGTCCCCCTGCTTTCTCAGTTGTACTGATATTATTCTGGAGTTCTGTAGATGCCATGGGAAGCAGCTAGGAAGGGGAAGCTTTCTATAATCTTATGATTAAATCTCATAATCATTGTGTCCCTGAGTCCCCAGGTTATGATCTTCAGAAGTTTGCTTGCTTTTGAAAAACGTTTTACCTCCTTTTATTTGAATTAAGAGGAAAGTCAGGGCTTCCCTGATGACTCGGTGGTAAAGAATTCGCCTGCCCGGGCAGAAGACACAGGCACAATCCCTGTTCTGGGAAGATCCCACATGTCACAGAGCAACTCCGCCTGAGTGTCACAACTGTTGAGCCTGTGCTCTAGAGCCTGGGGACCCCACCTATTGCAGCCTGCATGCCCCAGAGCCCGGGCTCCTGAAGCAGGAGAAACCACCACAACAAGATACCCACATACCGCACCTAGAGAGGAGCCCCCGTGCCCCACAGCTGGAGCAGAGCCGAGCAGCAATGAAGCACAGCCACAAATAAATAAGCAAATAGATACAATGAAAAAACGCAAAAGAGGAGACTTCCCTGGTAGTCCAGTGGTTAGGACTCTGTGTTCCCAATGCAGAGGGCCCAGGTTCGATCCCTGGTCAAGGAACTAGATCCCACATACCACAACTAAGACCCAGCACAGCCAAATACATAAATAATTTAAAAAACACACACACTAAAGAGGGGCTTCCCTGCTGGTCCAGTGGGTAAAGAGTCCTCCTTGCAGTGCAAGGGGCACTGGTTCCATCCCTGGCCCGGGAAGATCCCACATGCTGCAGAGCGGCTGGACCGGTGTATCCAATTACGAGCCAGTGCTCTGGAGCACATGTGCCTAGAGCCCGTGCTCTGCAACGAGAGAGGCCGCTGCAATGGGAGGCCCACACAAGTCGAAGAATAAAGATGAATGAAAATAAATAAACCAATAAAAGAGGCCAAAGTTAAACACCACACACACACACACACACAAAAGAGGAGCACTAGAGGGGACCGCTCTTTCCTAGGTCAGAAAAGCCTCTGGTGAAGTCATTTCCTTTGGAAGACAGAGCCTGGTAATAGAGAATGCACTAGACTTATTTCTGATGGTAACTTTCCATTTGCTCAAAACAGAAGGCGCTTTGCTCTGGTCGTCATTTGTGAGCATGATAAAGCTGCTAAAAGTATAACCCAGGAAAATGTGGGGGCTCCCAGGAAATTTTAACTCTCAAGCCATCCACACGTAGTCTCTACCATGGGTCAAACTTACTGCTTAACTGTCCCTGCCTGCTCTGTTCCCAGGAAGCCGGACGTGGCCATCATCCTCTGTTGGGGCCAGCTCTCCAGATCTTGGAGAGGTGCTTTGACCTGTGACCTCAATTCTCTGAAGGATCTAAGAAAAGTCATTGCCTTCCAGTTCGTTCAGCTTTCTTCTTGTGGGGAGGGCATAAATGGTAACTTTCAAGCTTGAGACATGTCAAGGGTGAAAGTGTGAAAGTCAGCAAACTTTTTCTACGAAGCGTCAGATAACAGAGACAGAGCTCTTCAAGATGGGGTCTCACTGCTGCTCCTCAGGTCTGCGGCTGGACCAGGAAAGTATCTACAGACAGTGTGCAAATAATGAGCAGGGCTGCGGCCCGGGAAACACTGATCTACAAAACCAGGTGGTGAGGTGAGCTGCGGCATGTGGGCCACGGTTGGCAGCCCCTGCTTTAAAGGCCACAAACTGAAATGCCACTAAGGGACGAGATGACGGCCAACATGAGCAAAGTTGGGTAGGCTTTAAGTAAAAGATAAGGACTCTTGAGTTACATACAAAACACTTATTCTTATTCTTATAACTATACTTATTCTTTATATCCAGAAAAAATATGCTGTGTTTCTGGCATTATTACTAAAGTACAGATTTTACTCAAATTTCACAAAATCTGCTAGTGTTCTTTACTTGTCTTTGTATCTTATTCAAGATTCCCCATGGTATTTAGTTGCACTGAGCGGTTTCAGCTGCATGCAACAAATTCTGGTACATTCTCTGAAAAATTACCTTTTCATCTTTATTCTCTTACAAATATTTTCTAATTTTCCTCGTTATGGCTTCTTGGATACGCTCATCATTTAAAAGTGGACATTTAATTTCCAAATACATGAGGCTGTTAGAGTATCTTTGATATTTATTTCTCATTTGTATATTAATTTCTCATTTAAATGCTTTCTTCTCTGCAATCACACCATGTTATTTCAGTTTTCTAACTTCGCTGAGGCTCTCAATAGCTAAGTCAAAGTTCTCTCTTGGCAAATATAACATTGCACTTGAAAATATTTTCAAATATCTTTTGATATATATTTCTAACATAAACCCACAGTGATAGGAGAACAAACTCTGGATGATTTCAATACCTTTAGACCATGAAATCTTTGCACCTTGTTTTATATCCCTGGACATGTTCTAGGGTCTCTTAGTTTATAGTCTATGGGAACTTGAATAGAATTTGTACTCCACTGCTGTGTGAAAATTGTATAAATCTTAATTATACTGGAAAACGCAGGCTGTATCTCAATTCCTTGAAACAAATATTTTACTTTGAATAGAAAATATGGGTACTGCACATCACTTAATCCTCCTAAGTTACTGTAGGGAAGTAAATATAGATAGGGACTGAGGGCTTTTTTGTTGGAGTATGAGGTTCACCCAGGGTTGGGTGGAACATTGATGACCTCCAGGAGGGAGCAGCAGAGCCCAGCAAGCTGCTGCCCAGGAGGAGTTAGAGCCTGCATTGCCAGATCTGGAGTTTCTCTGAAGGAAACGGAAGTCTAGACTGTACAGTGGCAGCCTTACAGTGCTAAGTGATGGGAACTAAACCTGTAAGCATCACACGTGCCAACACTGCATAGGTCAAGCACAAGCATCCTAGCTGATGAACCTGGAGCATGGCTGAACTTGTCTTCCGTTTGAGGGCTACCCCCAGTTTTTCAGAGAGAATGCCTAGGAGTTAAATAAATAGCCAAAGATCACTCGGCCGGGGATGGCCGAGTGTGACACACCCGAGAGCTGCCAAGGGGGCCACATCTCTGAGGTGGCTCCGCTCCCACCAGAGGCGCTCCTTGGTCCATGGAATTAAAGTCTCTCCATGCTGCATTTAGCCCTGGGCACCGTGTCATTTTCTTCCACTCATATCAATAATCCCCAGGCTCACACACCGAGGTAGCGTTTTAAAATCAACCAACTCCATAATTAAAAAAAAATTCCCTAAAAGCACAATTATATTTCACCTAATCAGAGAAGGACTAATAAAACAACCACAATCATGTCTGTGCTGCAAAATTACAGCAAGATCAAGGGTGCCAATCAGTCAGAGGAAGCCTGCAAGGACCGTCTTCTTCAAAAAGTACGTTTCAAGTTATTTGCATCTGGCTTCCCCGTGCAACTGCATTCTGCACAATTTGCAACTGATTTAGAAAAAGATTTCCATCTTTTTAGGGATTTCAGCTCAAGCAATGTAGGGACAAAATGAAAACAAACTGAGGCTAGAAGAGTCTGACTTGGGCAGGTCTCTATGTCTGCCCATGGTCCCAGATGGAAAACAAAGAGGCAAAAAAGGGTGAAGCTTTCAATGTAGGGGTGCGGGTGGGTGAGAGGACATGGCTGGATCCTTTGATTCTTCAAAAGAGACAGGTGACAACACTAAAAGGCAGCCCGGTCCAAAGAGACTGACTATGAAATGCATGTCATCAGTAATGAACTCAACTGAGCCGTGCTCATACGGACACCAGAACACGAATGGGCCTAAAAATCCAGCAAAGCCACACTATATATCACTGCTATACGTATAGAATTTCATAGAAATATTTTTAACGGACTTACATATGAAGGCTAATATTTCAAAAATATCTTGTCAGCTGGAAGGGACAACAAAATACTCTGTGATTAAATGCATGCAATAAAATTAGGGAGAAATGGTGGGGTCTGCTGAACCAAGTAACAAAAAAGAACCACCCTATTCCATACCAGGCACTGGTATATAAATTAGCATTTCCTAAACTGGTAGATAAAAGTAAATGAAGTAAACAGGTACTTTTATTCCAAAGTCTCTCAGTACTTTTAGTGAGAGATTTATGCCTGGCCCTTTTTCAAAGAGACATCTCTCCTTTGAAACAATTTTTTTAGTCCATTGACCATCCAAGCCCATATTCAAATGCACACACTCCAAATTCTCTAAGAGAAATGTTCGACGGAACTTAATACGGGAAATACAAATTTATATTCTTTGTTGGCAAACTTAAACAATAACTTTATATAATAAGTTAGCGTGGAGAAAAACAACATGATGCTGCTATATGGTACATTGAACTATATTCAATATCTTGTAATAACCTAAAATGGAAAAGGAGCTGGAAAAGGTTATATTTTTATTCATATAATAGATACATTTAAATCTAACCACATCAATTATCTACGCAACTGAAACTAACAGAATATTGTAATTCAACTATTGTTTCTCTGTCACTCTCGTGTCTGACTCTTTGTGACCCCATGGGCTACCACATGCCAGACTTCCCTGTCCTTCACAATCTCCTGGAGTTTGCTCAGACTCATGTCCATTGACTCAATGAAGCCATCCAGCCATCTCATCCTCTGTCACCCCCTTCTCCTCCTGCCCTCAATCTTTCCCAGCGTCAGGGTCTTTTCCAGTGAGTTGATCCTTCACATCAGGTGGACAAAGTATTGAAGGCTTGGTCTCAGCATCAATCCTTCCAATGAATATTCTGGGTTGATTTCCTTTAAGATTGACTCATTTCATCTTTTTATAGTCCAAGGGACTCTCAAGCATCTTCTCCAACACCACAATTCAAAGGCGTTAATTCTTTTGTGCTCAGTCTTCTTTACGGTCCAAGTCTCACTTGCACACATGACTACTGGAAAAACCATAGGTTTGACTATATGGACCTTTGTTGACAAAGTGATGTCATTGCTTTTTAATATGCTGCCTAGGTTTATCTTAGCTTTCCTTCCAAGGAGCAAGCATCTTTTAATTTCATAGCTGCAGTCACCATCCACAGTGATTTTAGCCCCAAGAAAATAAAGTTTGTCAGTCAAGAAATAATACTTTTCTAGAAAAGTAATCTAGAAATAAACCCCAAACATTGGTTTTAGCTACCTTAACCTTATAGCTAATTACAAATCACTAACAATGCTTTCAGACAGGAACAAGAATTATTATTGGTGAAATGGGAAAAGGGGAAAGAGTTCCCAACAACTGACTTTCCATTGGGTCCATGTGTCAGTGACTGGTATACCAAGGCAAAGAAAGCCATCTCCGAGCACCATTTTGGAAAAAAAATGCAATAGAATATTGTTTGATTGGGTCACTTAACAGTGATATTTTGATTTGTGACCATCCATAGTGGCTTTACATTTCAATGTTTTACTGGAGTATAACTGCTTCACAATACTGTGTTAGTTTCTGCTGTACAATGAATTGAATCAATGATATGTGTGTGTCTCTGAGTGTGTACATATCCCCTCTCCACTGAACCTCCCTCCCTCTTATCTTCCCTGACCCCATTCCTCTGGGTCCTCACAGAGCACTGCGCTGAGCTCCCTGTGCTCTACCCCGCCTTCCCATTGGCTGCTGTTTTACACCAGGTACCAGACATAGGTCAAGCCCAATCTCTGTCCCACCTTCCCCTTGCCTCACGTCCCCATGTCCATTCTCTATGTCCCCATCTCTAACCCTACCCCGCCAACAGGTTCATCTATACCATTTCTCTAGGTTCCACATATAGGCATGAATACACAATATTTGGTTTTCTCTTTCTGATTTACTTCAGTCTGTATGACAGGCTCTAGGTCCACCATCACAAGATTTTTTAAGGAAGCTTTGTATGCGTCTCTGTGTGTGTGTGTGTGTGTGTGAAATGTAATGCCAAATTAAAGAGATTTCCCAGAAGTTTCTAAGAAAACTTGCGTATGTCAAGCAAGGCCACAGTTTTAATCCATCAGTGTAATTACCTGCAATCACATTTTTAAAAGAAAATTGGTAGAAGGGAGATCAGGATGTGAGCCTCGCCCTAGCGTGCACTACCACTGAGAAGAGACATTACGGCTCACTCTTCCACTCCACATTCGACGGATCCGTAGCTATTATTTCTTATTTAGGAAGTGAAATTGACTGCACCTGGGCATATTATTAGCTGCTCACCACAGGGAACCTCAGGCTGATGGGCTATAATTTAGCAGAGAAGAAAAAAAAAAGCCAAGCCAATTAAAATGAAGCACATCACTGGATGCCCTTTCACTGATTGTTTGTCAGAATTTATTATCTTATATTGAACAAATAAGGGATAATTAGAAAAGGAATAAGTGTGATATAATCAAAATCTAGGGAACAAATTACTCCTACTGCACAGGAAGAAAAAGTCTCCCCACGCCGTCAAGACTGGTTTTGCCCAAGTAGAACGCACTGGCCTGGACCGGCAACAGCCCTCCCGGATAGAGACTCACAGAGAACTTGAGCTCCCTAGACTTCGCCTCACTGCCAGTTGATGGGGGTGGCTTGCACCAACTTGATGATTCATGGTGATTACCAATGTTCCTTCCAGGGATACATTCCCATGTGGCCAGACCTCCAAAAGCCCGGGGCCCTAAGACTCAAGAGGGCTTCCCTGACCTGTCCACTTGGCACACGGCACACAGTGCATGGCCGCAGGAAGAGTGGGTCCTGAGTGACCGCATGGGAGGACGACAAAAGCCAGTGTCAGTCACCTCCAGACACTGTCTGACACATCGTTTCTTGTAGTGATTCTTCCGTGTGTTCTTTCACCAGAATAAAAAGGCCCTGAGTTCTGAGTCACTGACCCTGTTGGTGGTCATAGGATACCAGAAATAGACAGAAGAGGCTGGACCAAAGTTATGGCCCAGGACAAGAGGAAGTCACAGAGTAGACTGCTGATGTTCTTATCCTGAATGTCAGAGGCCAGTCTGCCCCCCAGCCCCTACTAGCACCAGCGCTGGATCCTGTAGACCTCCTGGCCCTGATCCCGTGCTGCCTGGGACATCCAGTGTCTAGGGCATCATGGGGCCAGGTCTCTACTTCAGGACCTTGTGGGCTCCCACGTATGGTGACTTGAGCAGAATTTCCCTGCCTCTCCCCAGTAGATGTTCTGGACCACAGCATTCTTTGTGGTGGGACCTTCTCACTCTTCCACTCCACATTCGACGGATCCGTAGCTATTATTTCTTATTTAGGAAGTGAAATTGACTGCACCTGGGCATATTATTAGCTGCTCACCACAGGGAACCTCAGGCTGATGGGCTATAATTTAGCAGAGAAGAAAAAAAAAAGCCAAGCCAATTAAAATGAAGCACATCACTGGATGCCCTTTCACTGATTGTTTGTCAGAATTTATTATCTTATATTGAACAAATAAGGGATAATTAGAAAAGGAATAAGTGTGATATAATCAAAATCTAGGGAACAAATTACTCCTACTGCACAGGAAGAAAAAGTCTCCCCACGCCGTCAAGACTGGTTTTGCCCAAGTAGAACGCACTGGCCTGGACCGGCAACAGCCCTCCCGGATAGAGACTCACAGAGAACTTGAGCTCCCTAGACTTCGCCTCACTGCCAGTTGATGGGGGTGGCTTGCACCAACTTGATGATTCATGGTGATTACCAATGTTCCTTCCAGGGATACATTCCCATGTGGCCAGACCTCCAAAAGCCCGGGGCCCTAAGACTCAAGAGGGCTTCCCTGACCTGTCCACTTGGCACACGGCACACAGTGCATGGCCGCAGGAAGAGTGGGTCCTGAGTGACCGCATGGGAGGACGACAAACGCCAGTGTCAGTCACCTCCAGACACTGTCTGACACATCGTTTCTTGTAGTGATTCTTCCGTGTGTTCTTTCACCAGAATAAAAAGGCCCTGAGTTCTGAGTCACTGACCCTGTTGGTGGTCATAGGATACCAGAAATAGACAGAAGAGGCTGGACCAAAGTTATGGCCCAGGACAAGAGGAAGTCACAGAGTAGACTGCTGATGTTCTTATCCTGAATGTCAGAGGCCAGTCTGCCCCCCAGCCCCTACTAGCACCAGCGCTGGATCCTGTAGACCTCCTGGCCCTGATCCCGTGCTGCCTGGGACATCCAGTGTCTAGGGCATCATGGGGCCAGGTCTCTACTTCAGGACCTTGTGGGCTCCCACGTATGGTGACTTGAGCAGAATTTCCCTGCCTCTCCCCAGTAGATGTTCTGGACCACAGCATTCTTTGTGGTGGGACCTTCTGCTTATCATGGGATGTTTTCCAGCATCTCTGTCCTCTGGGGATCACTAGCACCCGGACCATCAAAAGTGTCTGTTGACAGGAGCCTGGGGACAAAAACATCCCTGGCTGAGGACCAGCATGGCAGTGACAATCACATCAGAAAAATGAAGACTCTGCTGACTCTGTGTCCACCATGTCCTCCTCCCACCAACACTCAAGGGCAGGCAAGTTACTGGCCACAGGAAGGTGCTCAGATGGGAGCCCCGGTCCCTCCTCACCATCACAGCCTTCATCAGTGTAGCTGCCTGTGTTAAAGGGAACATCAAGGGCAAAAGGCAGTGTGCCTCTGCTTTCTCAAGGAAACTTTCTTTTCTTTTTAAATATTTATTTTAATTGAAAGATAAATAATTGCTTTACAAGACTATGTTGGACTCTGCCAAATATTAACACAAATTGGGCATAGGTATATACACATGGTCCCTCCTGCTTGAGCCTTCCTCCAACCCATCCCAGCCCTCTAGGTTGTCACAGAACACCAATCTGAGCTCCTGTGCTATATGGCAACTAATCTAGATGTCCATTGACAGATGAATGGATAAAGAAGTTGTGGTACATATATGCAATGGAATACTACTCAGCCATAAAAAGGAATGAATTTTCCATCACTTATAGTGAGGTGAATGAACCTAGAGCCTTATACAGAGTGAAGTAAGTCAGGAAGAGAAAAACAAATACCATATATTAACACATATATATAGAATTCAGAAAAATGGTGCTGATGAACCTATCTGCAGGACAGGAACAGAGACTCAGACATAGATAATACACTTATGGACACAGAGGAGAGGGTGAACGAGAGGGTGGAATCAATTACAAGAGCAGCATGGAAGTATATATATATATTATCATGTGTAAAACAGACTGTTAATGAGAAGTCGCTGTAAGGAAATTTCCTTTACTCATATTCTTGCTCTTGAATTAAGAGCGGTGTGGATCTGTTTCAAATATGAAAAATTAGAAATGAAAGTACCCTATTTCAAGAAACATCTCCAATAAGAAGAAACTTATAGTTATGGCACATAAAGTCAATGGGCCTCTTGATGTCTCTCAAATAGGCACTCTATTTTCATAAATCTAAATGAAGAGTCAATTGTGTTTTTAAAGTGACTCAGTGAAACGCAGAGGTGAACGCTCTGTGGTCTTTGCCCTTTTGGAACTTCCACTGGATTTGGTCAGAGGAGGGAGGGAGGGAAGATGGAGGGGGTGAAGCAGGGGTGGGCGAGCTGGAAGGCAAGTCCTGACAGCCCTCTGGTACCTCCATTCCCTCCACACATGAGGCAGAGAGGGGCCATGGGAGAGAGGACTCTAACTGACGACCTGCACATCTGGGTTTACTCTGTAAAAGTCTTTCCCGCACATTAGCACTCTGTCAGATAGAATCTACAGAGCACTGAATAAATTCTGAATTACCTACTTTGAATATGATAGGTGAGTAAATTACGTCAGGTTAAGAGCATCCCTCCTGGTAGACAGACTCAGAAAAGAATCAATATTTTAGTGGTAATGTTTTTCAACAAAATAGAATTCACTCTAATTTTATTGTTATGCAGTCCACATTTCTCCACTTTGTGCACAAGTATGAAATAAAATATTGTGCCTATTAAATTATTCTAATATATAATTTAAGTAACTCATCAAACTGAAAGGAAATCACGTCTCACTGGCATAACTTATTCTTAGTGTTGCCTTCCACTGATTACCACTTTAATATCTACTCCTACAGGATCTACAAAATTGTTCTAGAAGTTTGTTTTCCTATCACATCCACAAGCATCGTAAACATGCCAATTCACAGTTTCTAGACTTAATGCATTCTTCTTTTGTGAAAGATAAAATCTGAATTGGAAAGCTGGTAAAAAGCAACCCCAGTCAAAAGATTCGAACAGACACCCCGATCAAGACACAGAGCAAATAAGAACATGGGGAGAAAGGTTCACATATTAGCCATTAAGTCACTTAAATCAGTCAATTTAAGTCATGTGCGATACCACTATGAGGCATGTTAGAATGGCAGAGAGAGGGAGGGAGGGAGGAGAGAAGGAAAGAAGGAGAGAAGGAAAGAAGGAGGGAAGGAGGAAGGAGGGACATCCCACAATACCACGTGCTGGTGAGGATATGAAATACAGAAGAACTAGATGTCTCACATGGCTGGTGAGAACTCAAAATGAATTAGTCATTTTAAAAACAATATGACAGGTTTTAATAAAGCTACACCTTTACTTATTAATACCATACAACTCAGAAGGGCTCCTCTTAGCCATTCACCCAAGTGGAATAAGAACCACCTTCACATGAACCATGGCAGCACAGATAGCCTCAAGGGCCTCATGGTAAGTGAGAGAAGTCAGACTCAAAAGGCTACCAGAGCTGGGTTTGGGGGTGATGGGGGATGGGGAAGAGGAAGAGAAGAAGGTGACTACAGAGGGATGTCTGGGGTTTGGGGAGAGTTAACATCAACTTTCTATATCTGAACACAACCATGGTTATTTGACTCTATGCATTTGTCAAAATTTGCAGAGAGAAACATTTAAAACAATGACTTTTATTCTATGTTCATTATCCTTTCATAAAAATTAAAAAGAGAAACCAGCCTGATTGCAATTAATGGAGCCCAGAATGTTGAAGTGAGCTTACAAACAGTAACAAACAGTGGATGTTGCCTCATACCTGACATTCTCTGGACCTCCTTTCCTTAATTTCAGCCTTCTGGGTTCAGTCATGTCTGACTCTTTTAGACCCCATGGACTGCAGCACGCCAGGCTTCCCTGTCTTTCACCATCTCCTGGAGCTTGTTCAAACTCATGTTCATTGACTCAGTGACACCACGCAACCATCTCATCCTCTGTCATGCCCTTCTCCTTCTGTCTTCTATTCCAAGTTCAAGACACAGCTAAAATCTGTTCCAGGTGACATGTCAACCTGCTACCAAAGGTGGGGGCACATTTCATTCTGGCCACTGAGGAAAACAGCAAGAAAATGGACATCCTAGAAAACCATAACATCCCCACGACACAAGAGGACAGAGGATCCCATGGTCAGGAGCTCTAATTTACAGAACATGCTGGGGCATCCCTGACCGGCAGGAACAGGCCCTGGTTTCTGAGCCCTTTGTTTCCTTTATGCTGGTTTTTGTTGACCGGGAGGGGCAGGTGTTTGCTGGAAAGAGTCCAGTCATGGGTTGGAGGGGGTATGGTTCCCCCAGAGCTCCGCTTTCCAGGCTCTTCCCTTGATGACACCCATATCCATCTTGCTTTTGCATTAAGTGGCATTAAGTGTACTTGGTAAATTTATTTGGAGGTAGTGGACAGAGGGGCTTCCCTGGTGAGTCAGATGGTAAAGAATATCTCGCAATTCAGGAGACCTGGGTTCAGTCCCTAGATGGGGAAGATCTCCTGGAGGAAAGCCTGGCAACTCCCTTCAGTATTCCTGCCTGGAAAATCCCACAGGCCGAGGAGACTGGGGGACTATAGTCCACGGGGTTTCAAAGAGTAGGACATGACTGAGCGGCTAAGCAGACACACACACACACACACACACACACACACACAGTACACAGAAATAGCCCTAGACGCAAGTTAGCACTAGGGATTAAGAACTGCTCTACTGCAGTGTCAGATGCACATAGGGAGGAATCGGGAAGGAAGTCAGGGCTGGCACTGAAGAGAACCAGCGATCAGCCACAGAAACAGAATAGTACAGGGTAAGCTTAAAGAATGAGGAAAGTCACTTCTTATATCACTTATTAGAACCATGAAGATGATCTCTAAGTAGGACTAAAGAGTTTTAAATAGGCAACTGATGGGTTGCTTCGTTTAGGCTGAAATTCATGTGTGTTCCCACAAACACCACTGGAAGCCCACAGTTCTCACCTCCCTTCTCTCTTCTTATGCCCTGACCGTCACCTGGTCTCCTAACTCCAGATGCTTTCCTACCTGTGAAGGCCCCCAAATGGGACTTGAGTGTCAGCCACTCTCTCGGAGGTGTGGAAAAACATGTGAACGTCAGTGGAAAACTCTGAAACCTGCTGAGACGATCTGATTCTGGACTTTACTGTCTCTGAGCGACTTCACAGCTCTCTGGTTCGTAGGTGACTGATTCACACACATTCTGCCCTATCTTGTGGAGTTCAATGACCCCACCTGATCGCCAAGGAAAAACCAGCTCTGCCCTCATCCATGTCTGTATTTCAGTGCTCCTGATGGATAAATGTTTCTGTTTCAGATGTTTCTCTTTGAACATAACATCTTTTCATAACATCTCTTCAGCTCCCTCACTGAGGAAGTCACATGACATTTTCAGCACATGTTCATTTTTATATCTGCATGAGAGGAAGTCTTCTAACACAAAGTTCCCCAACTCTTAGGGTATTGGAGGTTCCTGGTACAGCCCACAGGTTTCTCTGGGCTTCCTGTGACTTGAGGGCAGGACTAGACTAAGCCCAGCTCTGCTGCTTAAGTGGCATTAAGTGTACTTGGTAAATTTATTTGGAGGTAGTGGACAGAGGGGCTTCCCTGGTGAGTCAGATGGTAAAGAATATCTCGCAATTCAGGAGACCTGGGTTCAGTCCCTAGATGGGGAAGATCTCC
This sequence comes from Tragulus kanchil, assembly GCA_022376925.1. NCBI lineage: Eukaryota > Metazoa > Chordata > Mammalia > Artiodactyla > Tragulidae > Tragulus > Tragulus kanchil. Next base: position 243,037,256 of record JAIOJX010000028.1, read on the forward strand.
TGGAGGAAAGCCTGGCAACTCCCTTCAGTATTCCTGCCTGGAAAATCCCACAGGCCGAGGAGACTGGGGGACTATAGTCCACGGGGTTTCAAAGAGTAGGACATGACTGAGCGGCTAAGCAGACACACACACACACACACACACACACACAGTACACAGAAATAGCCCTAGACGCAAGTTAGCACTAGGGATTAAGAACTGCTCTACTGCAGTGTCAGATGCACATAGGGAGGAATCGGGAAGGAAGTCAGGGCTGGCACTGAAGAGAACCAGCGATCAGCCACAGAAACAGAATAGTACAGGGTAAGCTTAAAGAATGAGGAAAGTCACTTCTTATATCACTTATTAGAACCATGAAGATGATCTCTAAGTAGGACTAAAGAGTTTTAAATAGGCAACTGATGGGTTGCTTCGTTTAGGCTGAAATTCATGTGTGTTCCCACAAACACCACTGGAAGCCCACAGTTCTCACCTCCCTTCTCTCTTCTTATGCCCTGACCGTCACCTGGTCTCCTAACTCCAGATGCTTTCCTACCTGTGAAGGCCCCCAAATGGGACTTGAGTGTCAGCCACTCTCTCGGAGGTGTGGAAAAACATGTGAACGTCAGTGGAAAACTCTGAAACCTGCTGAGACGATCTGATTCTGGACTTTACTGTCTCTGAGCGACTTCACAGCTCTCTGGTTCGTAGGTGACTGATTCACACACATTCTGCCCTATCTTGTGGAGTTCAATGACCCCACCTGATCGCCAAGGAAAAACCAGCTCTGCCCTCATCCATGTCTGTATTTCAGTGCTCCTGATGGATAAATGTTTCTGTTTCAGATGTTTCTCTTTGAACATAACATCTTTTCATAACATCTCTTCAGCTCCCTCACTGAGGAAGTCACATGACATTTTCAGCACATGTTCATTTTTATATCTGCATGAGAGGAAGTCTTCTAACACAAAGTTCCCCAACTCTTAGGGTATTGGAGGTTCCTGGTACAGCCCACAGGTTTCTCTGGGCTTCCTGTGACTTGAGGGCAGGACTAGACTAAGCCCAGCTCTGCTGCTCAAGTAGGGCTTTGATTCAGTTGGCTCAACACCTGTCCTCAGGGTATAGTTGTTAGAATTAAAAGCACTTAGCACTAATTTGTACATATCCAATACCAAAAAAAAAATGTTAAAGGTTACAATGTGCTTGCTCCTTGTATTACAATTGTACCCAACAAAGAACCATCACCTTACTTGCTTGAGTAAATTTCAGTTTATTACTCCATTAATAGTTATCTTCATGGACATCGACTATTGTCAACACTTTTCTGGAAGCAAGGGCCATCCACAAATGCAACCAATTAACTGAAGAATTGAAATTAAATAGCTTTTATGAAATTAAATGACCCTTGCTTCTTGGAAGGAAAGCTATGACAAACTTACACAATGTACTAAAAAGCAGAGATATCACTTTGCTGACAAAGTGAAAGTTAGAGTCCAAGCAGTTTTTTTTCCAGGAGTCATGTATGGATGTGAAAGTTGGACCACAAAGAAAGCTGAGCACTGAAGAACTGATGCTTTTGCACGCTAGTGCTAGAGAAGACTCTTGAGAGTTCCTTGGACTGCAAGGAGACCAAAGGAGTCAGTCGTAAAGGAAGTCAACCCTAAATATTCATTGGAAAAACCAATGCTGAAGCTGAAGCTCCAATACTTTGGCCACTTGATGTGAAGAGATAACTCTTTGGAAATGACCCTGATGCTGGGAAAGACTGAGGGCAGGAGGAGAAGGAGGTGACAGAGGAGGAGATGATTAGATAGTATCACCAACTCAATGGAAACAAGTCTGAGCAAACTGGGAGATAGTGAAGGGCAGGGGAGCCTGGTGGGCTGCAGTCCAGGGTGTGGCAAAACATCAGACACAGCAACTGAAAAACAACACAGTGCCAGCCACAAAGGTAACCATTTAAATGAATAACACATGTAAAATGACTTTCCCACAGAACGCATATCAGATGCACGTTATTTGCTCTATCAAATGCCCCTTTTCCAAAGCATACCACATTCTGAGAAGATCTGAAGGTGGACCTGGGCTGGCTCTCTCACTGAAGACTGCACAAAATATTTTGAAACTATTCAGAAGGAACACATAAAAAACAACTTTCATACTGGAGGTTAAGTGGCAGAAATCTTTAGAGAGAAAAATCCCTTTGTTTTGCATGCTATTTCGTGAGTGCAGTGAACTTATTAAGCATTTTGATGTAGCAAAAAATTGTGATGTGCATATGTACAAATGCTCCAAACAGGGTAAAAAGCAGCTAAAAAATCAATAAAGTGGCTTTTTAACAAATGCATTCGGAACTGGATCAAAAGAATAGCCTGGAAGCTACATGCTATGGATCTAACATTCATACATTTTCATTTCAAGGAGACATCTTTTGCAACTGAAAGGTGAAATCTGTCTGTAATGAGCTTCTTCTAAGGCAGGAGGAAAGCTTCTTTTCAAATAAGAGACTAAATAAATAGAGCGCCTATGTGAGGCTTTGCAAACAGAAGGGCGCAGAGGACCCGCCTTTGAAACAGGGGCTTCTTGAAATCAGCTGTAGACTCAGAGAGTGAGCTCTTCAATCATGTTTTCATCTCCCTCCTCCTCCAGAATAACCTTTTGTATGTAAATATGTGGTCAAGAGAAACCGCTTGCCTGGGGAGAGTGGGTATTTTTTGTTTTGTTTTGTTTTGTTGTTGAAAGTACAAACATTGAAAATTATATGCCACCAGAAGCTCACCCAGATCTGATTCAACAGTGGTGCCTGTCCTTCATGCTATAGCCCAAGAGGTGGGCTTCTGGAAGAACCTTTTGAAGTACAAGAGTTGTCAACAGAGCTCACTCTTCGAAGGCTTACTTGTTTTCCAGTAAGAATGTGGAGCTACCCCTTGAGGGCGATTTGGGGGCCCCAAATTCAGAACATCCAAACCCCTCCGAGTTATCTCACCAGGGCTGCCTGCCTAGTGCCACAAGAACGCATCCTGCCGGAACTCTGGGCTCATCACCTCTGCTGGGATCCCACTTCACCCCTCAGTCTTCCCTTATCCATTTTGCTAACATGGAAAATGCCCCGTATCATTGGGCTACAGTGAAATTAACCAGGAGGGACCTCAGTGCACACATAACAAAAACATGTAAAATGACTTTCCCACAGAACGATATCAGATGCACGTTATTTGCTCTATCAAATGCCCTTTTCCAAAGCATACCACATTCTGAGAAGATCTGAAGGTGGACCTGGGCTGGCTCTCTCACTGAAGACTGCACAAAATATTTTGAAACTATTCAGAAGGAACACATAAAAAACAACTTTCATACTGGAGGTTAAGTGGCAGAAATCTTTAGAGAGAAAAATCCCTTTGTTTTGCATGCTATTTCGTGAGTGCAGTGAACTTATTAAGCATTTTGATGTAGCAAAAAATTGTGATGTGCATATGTACAAATGCTCCAAACAGGGTAAAAAGCAGCTAAAAAATCAATAAAGTGGCTTTTTAACAAATGCATTCGGAACTGGATCAAAAGAATAGCCTGGAAGCTACATGCTATGGATCTAACATTCATACATTTTCATTTCAAGGAGACATCTTTTGCAACTGAAAGGTGAAATCTGTCTGTAATGAGCTTCTTCTAAGGCAGGAGGAAAGCTTCTTTTCAAATAAGAGACTAAATAAATAGAGCGCCTATGTGAGGCTTTGCAAACAGAAGGGTGCAGAGGACCCGCCTTTGAAACAGGGGCTTCTTGAAATCAGCTGTAGACTCAGAGAGTGAGCTCTTCAATCATGTTTTCATCTCCCTCCTCCTCCAGAATAACCTTTTGTATGTAAATATGTGGTCAAGAGAAACCGCTTGCCTGGGGAGAGTGGGTATTTTTTGTTTTGTTTTGTTTTGTTGTTGAAAGTACAAACATTGAAAATTATATGCCACCAGAAGCTCACCCAGATCTGATTCAACAGTGGTGCCTGTCCTTCATGCTATAGCCCAAGAGGTGGGCTTCTGGAAGAACCTTTTGAAGTACAAGAGTTGTCAACAGAGCTCACTCTTCGAAGGCTTACTTGTTTTCCAGTAAGAATGTGGAGCTACCCCTTGAGGGCGATTTGGGGGCCCCAAATTCAGAACATACCCACCCCTCTGAGTTATCTCACCAGGGCTGCCTGCCTAGTGCCACAAGAACGCATCCTGCCGGAACTCTGGGCTCATCACCTCCCTGCTGGGATCCCACTTCACCCCTCAGTCTTCCCTTATCCATTTTGCTAACATGGAAAAGTGTCCTTCCTGTATCATTGGGCTACAGTGAAATTAACCAGGAGGGACTCTCAATTCGCTTCTGGCAAAGGAACATACAAGGAAAAGGATGAATAAGACTCAGAGATATAAAATCTTTCTTCAGACCTGTCTTATTTGAGCACCTACCTTAAATAATATGTCCCCAGCAGGGCTGTAAGATAGCTAGACTGGAAACAAATAAAATAAAAGCTTTTTTTCCTCTCCCCCTGACTCCCCAGATCCTTAGAATGGAGGCAAAGGATTTCATAAAGAAAGAAACAGCCTCACGCCAGATAGGGTGGTGGGTCACCTGAACCACAGGATGCACTAAAGATGCTTAGAAGCTAGGGGTCCTGGAAGAGAGAAGTTTCTTCCAAAGAAAACAAAGGAAGCCTAGAGAACATGAAAGTCAGCACCAGTGTCTCTATGTCCTTAAACGCTGGCCCAGCAGGAGGGCGGCTGTGCCGGCAATTCTGGCCAGAAGGGCCAGGGCATCTGAGGAAGCAACCAGTTTGGGTGCTAGCCAATTTATCTCCACTGGTTCTTTTTTTTTAACTGCTAATATTAATTGACTGCTCACTTTGTGATCAGAACTGTGTCAATTCACCAGCTCAGTTTTACTGAGATATGGTTGACATATAACATTGTGTGAGTGTGGGTTCCCTGGTGGCTCAATGTTAAGAACCCCTCTGAGCATGCCAGAGACCTGGGCTCCAGCCCTGGGTCAGGAAGACCCCTTGGAGAAGGGCATAGCCACCCACTCCAGTATTCTTGCCTGGGAAATCCCATGGACAGAGGAGCCTATCAGGTTACAGTCCACGGGGTTGCAGAGAGTCAGACACAACATAGCAATTAAATAACATCATTGTATAAGTTTAAAGTGTACAATATGTTGATTTCATACATTTACAATTGCAACACGCTGTCTACCACAGCACTAGCTAAAAGAATGATTATGGTAACTGCCTGTGTTTCTGTATTGACAATACTGTACTACAGACTCCAGAGTTGCTAAGAAACTAGGTCTTAAATTTTTCCATTTGGTTCCTATTGTAACTGAGGAGGACCCTATGGAGGCTTCTCTTTCCAGGACAGATGCTTCCCCCGTATTCTCTGCTGTAGCTCTTCTCTGAAGTTCCTAGGTAACGGTATTTGAGGCACACTTCCTGAGTTGTTTTACAGATGCTAAAACCACCACCAAAGGGAAGAAATTAACTACTTGGTGATCATGAGCCAGGAACCCTGTGACCCCACCCTGTCACCTCACCATCAACCAGAGACTTGTATACAAGCTGATCACATATACCCTGGGCCATCCCTGCTTCACCTGGCTTTTGAAAATGCTTCGGTGAAATACCTTGGGTCGTCTGAGGGGTCTGAGCACAAGCCAGCCCTTCTCCTTGTCCTGACCTTTACAATAAGGCTGCACCTTCTTTCAGCACAATCTGGTGTCGGTAGACTATCTTTACTGCACGTGGGCAGGAGGACCCAGGGTCAGTTCAGTGACATTACTGACTCTAACAGATATTCCCAGGAAATGCCCAATTAGGGAAGAAGAAATCTTTGTGAGCACACACACATTCTTATGTGCCAAAAGTCTAGGCAAATGCAAATTGTGAAATGTATAAAATACATTTTGCAAAAGATGAGAAGGTATAATTAATATTCCCAACAGTTTATTTGTACCAGTCATCTTATAAGTAATATAGAAAAAATAATCTTTGACTATATATTATGTAAGTTTTATAATCTAAAAGTATGTTTATTAGGTTAATTGTTGCTGTCTGGGTGTATATGAAATAGAATCTTATTACAAAATAGGCAAACAACATGTAAATGTTGAAGTGAAGTAAAATTTAAAGTCATTATTTTTTCAAGTGTCCCAATTTGACAAATGAACATTTATGCAATTGCTAAAAGAGGAGTGTGTGACCTGGAAAAATGAGATGTGTCTATGAAATTCAATAGATGTAAAACCTCAATAAAATTAACACAGGATTAAAAACTCACAGAGAAATACATGGAATCCAACTCTGTCCAGGTTCTCAAAGGAAAATAAAAAGTATTGGGGAATAAGAGAAAGGTATTGTAAAAATGCAAGGTAATGCACAGCACAGGTAAGACTTCAATTCTCCAGAAACCAGCTCTCCACAAGCCTTCCTCACACTCGGCAGAGGGGCACAGCTGCATGTCTAGCAGGCTTCTTTCCCTCTCCCTGAGACGTGGTTCGTAGTGCTACATCTCTGTCTTCTCTCCTGAAAGCTCTCACAATGCCTCCACCCTACACACCATACTTTGCCTAAGCTGAAACTTCACCTTGAACTTCCTCGGACCTTCACCCAACCCACTGCCTTCTTCTAGCTAATCCCCCTGCTGGAGTTCTGCAGGCCCGCCCAGAGTCTTTCTTGAAGATCTCATTCCTTCTGTTTTTTTCGCTCCCTGGTGTCTGTTTTTCCTCTCTCCTCAGTATCCTACCCTCTCTTCTATCACTGTACTCCTAATGAAACATGCTTGCTATAGCTCATCTTTACAAAAAATACATAAACACATAGCAATAAACCCCAATTTCCTTTACTAAACCTTCTTCTTCACTGTGGCCCATGTGTTGCTTCTCAAACACGGACACATTTCTTCTTCAAAGGAGTGAATCCCATAATCCTTTTCACCAGCCCCTCCCCTCCAACCTCTCAATAACATTCCATCCATAGCTCTGCAGAGATGGCCCTTTTCCAGACTGCTGATCATTCTGATGGTTCCAAAACCTAAGAGCACTTCATGGACCTCTTCTTGACCTCTCAGAAGCGTCTGATGCAGTGAAAGCCTCCCTTCCCTTTTCTGCCTGATGTCTACAACTCTCCCACATTCTTACCTTTCCTCCTCACCCAGTAGGTGCCCCAAGAAGGTCTCCTCCTTCTTTGCCTGATCTCCAGGTGTTAAGTGTTTTCATGAATCCATCCAGGGCTCTCTTGTCCTTTCTCTTAGAGCATCTTATTCAACCAATTACTTTAGATACTATTACCAGTTGGCAACTTACAGACTTATGTAGTAAGATAAAACCCGCATACCCACCTGCCCAGCTGGCTCTTCAACGTGACGTTGTTTTATATTTAAAACTCAACCTGTCGAGAAATCATTCTTCCTCTCAGAAACTGGGACCATCATTCACTCACTTCCTCAACCCAGGACTCACCCTTGATTTCACCATCCCCCTGCCTCTAAGCTCCTTCCTCCCTCTCAGCCCACCCTAACACAGTCTTCTGTGACCCCATTCCTTCTGCCTCCAAAATGCATCTCCAGTCTGTCCATTTACCTCCACCTCCAGTGCATGTGGCTCTGGGAGATTTAAAATAGCCCCCTGCTGGGCTCTCTGCACCCACATTTTCTCACATGCAATTTATTCCTTCAATGAAGAAAACTTCATTAGAGTCAGTGACCTCTTCCACCCAGTATCGTGCCATGATCTGATAGGTGAAAGTCCTTCATTGACTTTCCACAGAACTTGGAATAAAATAAAAACTCTTTCCATTACCTCCCAGCCTCTGTCTAATCTGAACCCCTTCTCTCTGTGCCCTCGTCTCCTGTTAAGTCACCCAAATATCTAGCCACACTGCCTTCTTTATTCCTCATGGACGGTTGGATGGATGGTACCCTCTGCTTTTTGTGGGACTGTTTCTTTCTCATTCCTCAGAGTAGAGATCTAATTTAAAATAGATGCTCTCCTGCTCTGTCCCCATACTCTCTCTCCCCCTTGTTTCTTTGGAACATTTAAAACAATCCTATTGACAATTTTGAATTATCATGTTTCACTTATTGCCTTTTGTGTCCTATCCTCTTCACTACACTGCGAGCTCCTTGAAGACAGGGGTTCACAGCTGTAAAATTTTCCATTGTATTCCCAGAGTGTTCACCACATGGTAGATACAAAATAAGTATTATCTGGGGGAAATGAAACTTCTCAGTTAGGTCAAAACAGGTATTACACATTTGATGCCATGAAACTTCATTCATTTAAAGAAAAGACACTGTGAGTTCTTTGATGCTTTTTCTACATCTCTGGAAAATGATAACTCAGATCTTCAGCGAGGTAGGAGAGAAAGAATTCTTGTTGCCCAAATCACTCAAATTCCAACCTAGAAGAGAGAGATGTGCTGTGTGAGGGCAGGACTCACATCCATTTTCTATTTCACCAGCTCTACTTCCCTCACCTGTAGGACAGGACCCTGCTTGACTCATAGGACACAGTCAACTAATGAATGAACAAGCAAATGAACTCTAGTAACCTCTGGCCAACAGAAGTCAGTGCAAAAGAGCCAGGGTGTGTGTGACAGTCACTTGGTCGTGTCTGACTCTTTGAGATGCCATGGACTATGGATCAGCAGGCTCCTCTGTCCTTGGGATTTCCCAAGGCAAGAATTCTTGACCAAGGGATCAAACCCTGCTCTCCTGCATTGCAGGCAGATTCTTTTCCATCTGAGCCACCAGAGAGCCAGAGGTCAGTACAAAGCATTAGGGAAGGACAGAAGAATCGATGACAAATGCAGCTTGGGAGATTATTATGATAACTGAAGGAGCCAAGTCTTAAAAACAGTGTCAGATTATAAGAAGCACAGGGCTCCCCTGGTGCCTCATACAGCAAAGAATCTGCCTGCAATGCAGGAGACCTGGGTTCAATGTCTGGGTTGGGAAGATTCCCTGGAGAAGGCAACAGCTACCCACTCCAGTATTCTTGCCTGGAGAATTCCATGGCTTGTCCATGGGAGGCAAAGAATTGGATACAACTGAGTGACTTTCACTTTCACAAGATGTGGTAAAGAACCTTATCCCCACAAGAGGACTGATAAGAGCCAGAGTGGCTGCTTTATTTCATGATTAAAGATGCTTTGGAGATCCTGCACAGTTCTGAACCTTCTAGAAAATCACAGGAGAGTCAAAGAGCTACTCATTTTCCTTAAATAAGTGTGAGCAATTTGTAATTAAATGACTCTCCATCGCAGTTTGCATATGTTTAGAGTCTTCTTTCTCTGTAGGCAATCAGCCACACTCCAGTCACCTAGAATTAGACTAAAAACCCTACCCCGACCACCAGGCTGGCATGCTTCTTCCCCCTGTATCTACAGGGTGTTATAACTCCCCAGCACATGCCTTTACTTAAACTACTCTATTTTTCACAGCACACCTACAAATGGATAACTTGTCTCTGCTCTTTAGAGGAGAAAACTCCGATGTGGAGAAGGAAGCAGGGAGATGTGTGTCTGGTCACATGGTGAGACAGAGGAACCATCAAGGGGTCAGCCCTTCAAATTAAAGTCAGCTGTTTCCCACTCCCAACACCATAGTGACTCTTCCTCATCCTGGGAAAGAGTCTCTCTGCAGTGTTTTTTGTCTTTTTTTCTACCCTGGTGGAGGGCTTCCCTGGTGGCTCAAATGGTAAAGAATCTTCCTGTAATGCAGGAGATCTGGGTTCAATCCCTGGGTTGGGAAGATGCCCCTAGAGAAAGGAATGGCCTCCCACTCCAGGCCTGGAGAATTGTATGGACAGAGGAGCCTGGTGGGCTACAGTCTAGCAAGCTGCAAAGAGTCAGTCACGACTGATTGCCTAATGCTACCCAGATGGGGAGACCCCAGTAAGAAACCTGAACATCCCCCAAGTTGTGTGGAAGTGAATGCCAAAAATCATGAGATGGTACATTATTACCACTTTGTATTATTACCTAGTTTCATATCCAATATGGTTAAACATGACACACTATCCTAGTATGCTGAAAGCTGGAATAATGTGTGTCTTTGTTTAGATGGTAAGAGAGATCATCCATAAAATGGTCACGCTGTTAAACATCTGGGAAGTCAATCCTGCCTTTTCTGATCTACGTGTCTGCAGTCTCTCTGGATCCAGCAGGATATCACCAGAGAGGCCGTGCATCCTCACTGTGAGGAACATGGACCCTGAACAACCCCAGGTTGCTCTGTTCTAAGCACAGCTGCCCCACTTATCAGCTGAGTGACCTCTATGAGCCTCAGCTCTACTATCTAGAAAATTAGGATAATATGAGGATGATCAGAAGGAAAAATAAATCATTACAAGGGTCAACAAAGTCCATGAGTCAAGCTAGCTCACACTCATGCTCATTTGTTTATTTACTGCCTGTAGCTGTTTTGCCCAGGAATGGCAGGCTTGCATTTAAGATTTCAAGATCCACAAGGCATAAAATAATTAGTACCCTTGCCATTACAGAAAAACTATCTACACCGGGCGGGCTTCTTCCCCTGTATCTACAGGGTGTTATAACTCCCCAGCACATGCCTTTACTTAAACTACTCTATTTTTCACAGCACACCTACAAATGGATAACTTGTCTCTGCTCTTTAGAGGAGAAAACTCCGATGTGGAGAAGGAAGCAGGGAGATGTGTGTCTGGTCACATGGTGAGACAGAGGAACCATCAAGGGGTCAGCCCTTCAAATTAAAGTCAGCTGTTTCCCACTCCCAACACCATAGTGACTCTTCCTCATCCTGGGAAAGAGTCTCTCTGCAGTGTTTTTTGTCTTTTTTTCTACCCTGGTGGAGGGCTTCCCTGGTGGCTCAAATGGTAAAGAATCTTCCTGTAATGCAGGAGATCTGGGTTCAATCCCTGGGTTGGGAAGATGCCCCTAGAGAAAGGAATGGCCTCCCACTCCAGGCCTGGAGAATTGTATGGACAGAGGAGCCTGGTGGGCTACAGTCTAGCAAGCTGCAAAGAGTCAGTCACGACTGATTGCCTAATGCTACCCAGATGGGGAGACCCCAGTAAGAAACCTGAACATCCCCCAAGTTGTGTGGAAGTGAATGCCAAAAATCATGAGATGGTACATTATTACCACTTTGTATTATTACCTAGTTTCATATCCAATATGGTTAAACATGACACACTATCCTAGTATGCTGAAAGCTGGAATAATGTGTGTCTTTGTTTAGATGGTAAGAGAGATCATCCATAAAATGGTCACGCTGTTAAACATCTGGGAAGTCAATCCTGCCTTTTCTGATCTACGTGTCTGCAGTCTCTCTGGATCCAGCAGGATATCACCAGAGAGGCCGTGCATCCTCACTGTGAGGAACATGGACCCTGAACAACCCCAGGTTGCTCTGTTCTAAGCACAGCTGCCCCACTTATCAGCTGAGTGACCTCTATGAGCCTCAGCTCTACTATCTAGAAAATTAGGATAATATGAGGATGATCAGAAGGAAAAATAAATCATTACAAGGGTCAACAAAGTCCATGAGTCAAGCTAGCTCACACTCATGCTCATTTGTTTACGTATTTACTGCCTGTAGCTGTTTTTGCCCAGGAATGGCAGGCTTGCATAGTTATGACAAGGATTTCAAGATCCACAAGGCATAAAATAATTAGTACCCTTGCCATTACAGAAAAAGGTTGCTGATTCTTAAGTCAACACATGTAAAATACTTCAACAGTCGCTGACATGTATTAGGTACTTTAATTACCTATCTATTGTCTGTCTCAATCTGGTTCCAACCCTCAGTCATTTCCAACTCTTTCTGACGCCATGCACTGCAGCATGCCAGGATTCCCTGTCCTTTATCATCTCCAGGAGCTTGCTCAAGCTCATGTTCATTGACTCAGTGATGCCATCCAACCATCTTGTCCTCTGTGATCCCCTTCTTCTTCTGCCTTCTATTTCTCCCAGCATCAGGGTCTTTTCCAATAAGTCATCTCTTTGCAACAGGTGGCCAAAATATTAGAACTTTTGCTTCAGCAACAGCCCTCCAATGAATATTCAGGGTTGATTTGGTCTAGGATTGATTGCTTTGTTATCTATCTATCTATATCTATCTATCTATCTATCTATCTATCTATCTATCTATCTCAGTGTATGTATCTGGTTACTTAGTTTGTGGGAAGTATTACCACATATATGGCACTACTTTCTCTTTGAAATAATTCAGTCTCCAGTTCTACAAAGGCCCATATAGATTGAGAACCATGGGCCAAACATTTCTGGAATGAAATTAGATTATCCTTATAAATTTCATGAACTTGTTGATTCTGGAGAAGTCAAAATCAAATTGAAAAACTAACAGATTTCTTCAGAAGGACTATGTCTTATGAAAATAGGTGACTGTGTATCTTTTGTGGGCACACTGTATATGCAGTTCATTGATATAGTCAGACTCCTTTGGGGAAGACTACACAGCTGTAGTCTATTGGTGACAAGACTGGCTGCGCGGCTGGTTTTTGGCCAATGATGTGGTAGAGTGTTGGTCTTCCCAGGTGGCTCAGTGAGTAAAGAAGCCACCTGCACTGCAGGAGACATAGAAGACGAGTTCGATCTCTGGGTCAGGAAGATGCCCTGTAGGAGAGCATGGCAACCCACTCCAGTATTCTTGCCTGGAGAATCCCATGGACAGAGGAGCCTGGTGAGGTGCAGTCCATGGGGTCACAAAGAGTCAGGCACAACTGAAACAACTGAGCATACGTGCACGTGGTGGAGTGTTAGCCCAAAGTGGACAGAAAATTGCAATGTAACTTGATTTTGAACTAGGGCTCTTAGAGAACACTCAGTTGAGAAATATAGAGGACACAGTCCTTGGTCTCTGACCATCTGAGGGTGAAAAACCAGCAGTCAGAGCTAATGAGTGGGGAAGTGGGATGTCCAGGAAGTCAGATAAAAGGAATGGATTTTAGGGGCTGACCAGGGAGAGAAGACCCTACAGAGAACCCGGTCAAGTAGTGACAAAAGAAAGACTCTGAGAATTGGACCGTCTGTGTAGTAAATCTGGAGAGTTTCCTATAATTTTCAAAAACTAGATACCATAACTTTTTCCTGAAACCCTTCAGTAGGTATAGCCATTAAATATGCCAAATTATTAAGGAAACCTTAGTGTGCCAGCATTGAACTTTCTGGACTCACACGTTTCTGCCCAGTCACTTGGGACAATTTTATAGGTCCCTCTCCCCACACCTCCCGCACCCCATGCCTGTCACTCCAGAGGCTCCGCCCTCTCTCCACCAGCCGTGGGTCACCACGCCCCTGTGAGCTCCCTCGTCCCCGCCCCGTCCACTCCACCCTGTTCGACTCCTCTTGCCCCGCTACCCAACTGATAACTAAACTCATTCCTTATCTGCCCTGCTCACTCCGAGTGCCTTCTCCCACTTTCAGATTGATTCTAGCAAATGGTCTCCATGTCTTGCCAACAAAATTTTTATTTTTTCAAAATGAAACATGTCGTCTTTGTGGGACATGGCTTCTGAGTGCATAGTGGTCCTCAGATGGCTCACAGGGAGCACTCGCTCTTTTCCTCTGACTGGTTCAGTCACCCCAATGTGACTTCCCAGGATCGTGTCTTCCTTCGCTCTCTCCTGCCCTACAGGGATGGTGCTGGCAGGAAGGTGCTAACATGTGAGAATATCTCACTTAAACAGATAAAAGGTCTCTTCACTTGGGCACAGTTTAGGTGATTTTCTATGTTTAGCCGAATGTATGTGGATGATAGAATTTCAAAACTGAGGAAACCAGGGAAGTCGTACTCTTAGTCCAAACCAGAAATGGAGGCAGCAACAATATGTGATCGTCCAGCCTCTGTGTGCCCCTCGTGCTCCAGGTGGCCTCCCAGTCTAATGTAAGAGGATGGCTTCTGGAGCGGAAGGGAAAATAAAGCGTTGACGGCAACCTGGCTCTGACAACCTCCCTGCAACCGAAGGCAGCTTTTCAAACTCCCTACATCTCTGTGCTTGGCTTATAAAATAGGCAGCCCTGCCTGCTTCCCTATGTGCTGGAAGGTTCTACACGTCTTAGGAAGCACGTTCATGCAGCGGAAGTGGGTGTCCCTTTACTGGTCTGAGTTTGCAAGGACAGCTCCCTGGCTGCACGCAGAGCTGTGCTCGCTTCTGGAACTGCTGACACCTATGCTGATGGAAGTGCTCTGGGCGAGACCCCATGGCTGCAATAACCGGGCTTTGCAGGCCTTTTGGACATAAGAGAGCAAAGATAATAAATACAATTACCCCCTGACGAGTCCAACTATTGTAGCCCACTGATAGTATTTGCCTATGGCTGGCTATGTTAATATTTATCACGGTAAATAAATGAAGATGTAGAGAAAGAGTTCACAGGATTCAAAGGAAGTCAAGAGCAGGAAAGAGAGTGAGAGAGAAGAGGGAGGAAAGAAAGGGAGAGAAAGAGAGGTTATCAGAAGGATATGGTTCCAGACGTTGGAATCGCCTCAGGAAGCTTGTTCAGGAGGCCGGGAAGCCAGGAGCAGCTGAAGGGCAGAGCTAGTGAATACCCCCTGGGCGGGCATGGTCCACATGTCCTGTAGACTTCCGCTGCCCCTGCCCAAGGCCAGCACAGGGACCCGCTGAGCCTCCAGTGTTACGTATAGCCCTCGCAGCAGCCAGCCACTGGGCGAGAAGGACACTCCGTGCCAGCAGTTGAGCCTGGGCCCATCTGAGTGCCCCCCGTGGGCACCCGTCACCTCACAATCAGCCCATGAGTCTGAGTGAGGAGGCAGGATGGGAGATGCTCCCCTCCCAGCTGCCCTGTCCACTTGTGGCCACTCTGGGCCACCTGAGAGCCCTGGTGGCTTGGACACACCCATGGTTCTTTTACCAGTCCTCCCTCCTCAATGCATTCTTGACTTTGTAACTTGGCCACGCAGCATCAAAAGCAAGAAACATCCCAGTGGCCTCATCTTCCTTGAGTGACACATCCCAGGCACGGTATCTACCCCAAGGTTTTATCCACCCCCTCTACAGCCATCAAGGCAGGAAGGCATCTTCACTCTGCCTGCACTATCGGCATGAAGCAGGGCCCGCCTGCCTCCCAACCATCCTGAGTAAGGAGGGCTCTGCTGGAGTCCCCCCACCCTCTTTGCTGCTGGGCTCAGTCGCTCAGTGCGTCCGACTCTTTGTGACCCCAAGGACTGTCGCCCAGCAGGCTCCTCTGTCCATGGGACTCGAAGCAAGAGTACTAGAGTGGTTGTATTTCCTCCTCCAAGGCATCTTCCTGACCCAGGCATGGAACACGCATCTCCCGCATGTCTCCTTGGCAAGCAGATTCTTTATCACTGAGCCACCTGAAAAGCCCATCAAGGAATATAGTATGTATAAGCATCTTCATGGCAAAACTCCTGGAAATCTTATTTTTTACATGTTGAAAGGACAGTTGTATCGATTAAGAAACAAAATGGCGCAGTAGTACTCATAGGAATTTCACTGTTCTTCATGTTTTCTGTTTCTCTTTCCAGGGCTTGAAAAATGCAAGTGTTCCTCCCATCATGTTTCCTCTTCCAGATTCTAAAGTAAGAGGAGTCTGCACACACACCACCCTCCCCGTGCAACAAAGGAAGTGAAAGGAACACAGTACACAAGCTCGTGTGCTGTTGGCAGTCTAAACAGAAAACTGGAACTGGTGTTCTTTTCTAAAACAGTGAACTATGATGCACTTTGGTGGTTCCTAAATAGTGCAGTCCTAACTTGGATCTAACTTGTAAAATGTGTTAAACATTAAAATGAGTGATTTATGTAGCAGCCATAAGAAACATACATAAAGGTATGTGGCTCCATAAGTCTGAGATTCAATACTGAAACAGAATCCTTTTTAGAAATACATTTGTTAAAGCAAATTCGGATATGACCTAACAGTTCACTCCATAGACAAGCAATGCCAGAGGCTACAAGTAAATTAATAAGACAACGTTCTAATGGAATTAATTTATACGGAGGTAGTCGCAATGAGACTATAACCCAGAAAGTGAGAGAGAGTGAGGCTGTTAGGAAGTGTCGCAAGGAACTGAGAGGTCACTGGCTAAGCGCAGGGCGGGAGGACTGGGGCAGAGGTGAAAGGCCAGCTCAAGGCAGCCTCTTCTGACAGCAGCTCTGCTTCCCCACAGTGGCTGTACGTGAACTCTCCTCGTGGTATTATTACCCTCCCCTCCCATATGGGTGCCTTGGTGTTTTATTTTGTAGTTAGTAAGCACATCTGCTTTTCCACCTACTTAATTCTGATCCTCTTGAAGACAGGGACTTAGATGCATTCAACTGTGTCACCAAACTAAGTAGAACCCAAGGCCCTACTGCCTGAAGTAAGTGCACAAAAATAGCTATGAAGCAAAGAATGAATGCATATGCCACTCTGCGTACACACACACATACAGTGACATCCCAGGGGTCTGCACGAGGCATAGCGCTGACATTCCTGTGTCCTTCCCTCTGTCCTCCCTGCTTGGCGCCTCTTCATCTGTCAGAGCTGGGCTCAAAGTCACAAATGGCCATGCTCACAGAACCGTGACATCCATCATCACATGGCTGGTAGTCATTTAAGTATCTCCTGGACCATAAAAACCACAAGGGTCTCTGGACCCTGTCTCTGGACCCTGGCGCTGACTGCCATAGATTAGGCACCCAGTAAATATTTATCCAGATGAGTGGCGTGGAATTGGCAAGTAGGGGCAGAAGAGTTTAAAGCTGGTCTTGGTTTAATCAGGAAAATCACAGGAAATACTTCTTTTAAATCTTATTTGCTATACTGACTGTAACACGAAAACATGATGAATGACAGTACAAGACTACTTTTCTTCTTGTGTGTGTTTTTTTTTTTTTTTTTTTTTTTAAATTTATTTTTAACACACATCTCCCATGTTTCCTGCACTGCGGGGGGATTTATTTTCACTGAGCCACCTGGGTAACCTGTATATTTTCATAGATAATATATTAAAATACATTAAAACCCACACACACACACACACACACACACACACACACACACACACATATATACCTGCTAGGAAAGACTGAAGGCAGGAAGAGAAGGGGGCGACAGATGATGAGATGGTTGGATGGCATCACTGACTCAATGGGCATGAGTTTGAGCAGAATCTGGGAGACGGTGAAGGACAGGGAAGCCTGGTGTGCTGCCGTCCACAGGGTTGCAAAGAGACAGATGTGATTTAGTAAATGAACAGCAACAAACCCCATATACTAGAGAATTGTATTCTGTACACATGTTGAAGTGTTGTTTTACATACAGATAGGCGCGCATGTACTACAGGTCTCTTACACACCCACATGTTAAACAAAGTCCCTGGCAGTTGCTGTCAATGCTACACAAACAGGGTGCTTACTGGTTGTCCTCTAGCAAACACCCCAAACAAAACTGCTTAGTGGGAGGATGTGGCCATGTCCCAGCATCAAGATCACTCCATTCAATAATGCTCTCAGCTGCCATAGCTGGGCCAAAAGCCTCTTCACTCTGCGTACACACACATACAGTGACATCCCAGGGGTCTGCACGAGGCATAGCGCTGACATTCCTGTGTCCTTCCCTCTGTCCTCCCTGCTTGGCGCCTCTTCATCTGTCAGAGCTGGGCTCAAAGTCACAAATGGCCATGCTCACAGAACCGTGACATCCATCATCACATGGCTGGTAGTCATTTAAGTATCTCCTGGACCATAAAAACCACAAGGGTCTCTGGACCCTGTCTCTGGACCCTGGCGCTGACTGCCATAGATTAGGCACCCAGTAAATATTTATCCAGATGAGTGGCGTGGAATTGGCAAGTAGGGGCAGAAGAGTTTAAAGCTGGTCTTGGTTTAATCAGGAAAATCACAGGAAATACTTCTTTTAAATCTTATTTGCTATACTGACTGTAACACGAAAACATGATGAATGACAGTACAAGACTACTTTTCTTCTTGTGTGTGTTTTTTTTTTTTTTTTTTTTTTGAAATTTAGTTTTAACACACATCTCCCATGTGTCCTGCACTGCGAGGGAATTCATTATCACTGAGCCACCTGGGTAACCTGTATATTTTCATAGATAATATATTAAAATACATTAAAACCCACCCACACACACACACACACACACACACACACACACACACACACACATATATACCTGCTAGGAAAGACTGAAGGCAGGAAGAGAAGGGGGCGACAGATGATGAGATGGTTGGATGGCATCACTGACTCAATGGGCATGAGTTTGAGCAGAATCTGGGAGACGGTGAAGGACAGGGAAGCCTGGTGTGCTGCCGTCCACAGGGTTGCAAAGAGACAGATGTGATTTAGTAAATGAACAGCAACAAACCCCATATACTAGAGAATTGTATTCTGTACACATGTTGAAGTGTTGTTTTACATACAGATAGGCGCGCATGTACTACAGGTCTCTTACACACCCACATGTTAAACAAAGTCCCTGGCAGTTGCTGTCAATGCTACACAAACAGGGTGCTTACTGGTTGTCCTCTAGCAAACACCCCAAACAAAACTGCTTAGTGGGAGGATGTGGCCATGTCCCAGCATCAAGATCACTCCATTCAATAATGCTCTCAGCTGCTCCTGATTTCTAAACCTATAGTGATTTTGTGCAGTTTATTTAGAAAGGAGGGGCCACAGAATTGCAACAGATCAGCACAAAGCCAGCGGCTCTGGAGCTGAGCAGGGGACGTGACCATGTGAAAGATCCTCCAAAGGAGTGTTCATTCACTTTGCATCCTCGACACCAGATGCTTGAATGATTTTAGGTACAAACACATAGGTAATTTGCTTAAGGCTTTCCCCTGCATCACTTTTTCCTTTTACTTGTCCAATGGGAATTTATTCCCTGAGATTCTGCAAAATAGCATGGAGGGGTGCTAATTATCCATCTCCTGGCCACCACCTGCATTCATCATTCCAAAACAACTTACTATCCTAAACCCTTCTAAATTGTTCATTGCTATCTCTCCAGTCTGTGGTTCTCCCCTATTTCATGTATTACCAAGGCCGGGTGGCTCAGTTGGTTAGAGCATGTTGCTGATAAGGTCCTAGGTTCTATCCCTGTAAGGGCCAAGTGTGCTTGCTACTTTGGGTTTCCTATGTGGCACAGTGGTAAGAACCTGCCTGCCAGTTCAGGAGACACAAGACACATTGATCTGATCTCTGGGTCAGGAAGATCCCTTAGAGTAGGAGGTGACAACCCACTCTAATATTCCTTTGAAAAACATGCTGGATTTGCCATCTCTTTTTCTTGACTCAGGAACATAGACTGATTTTTTACAAAAGAAAAGAAAACCTTAGCAGTTACTTTTGTTGAAGTACATTGGGATATATTCCTTTAAAGAAGTCTCAAGAACACAGCACATAAGCATCTCTCTTGAGAGTTTACCACAGAACGTCCATCCTGCCGGTCTACCCACAGCAGCAGTGTCTGCTCTGCATGTACACAGTTGGTTTAGCCTATCATCACATGGGTAGTGGGACATCCTGACGAACTTTGAACTTTGGCTCTTGGGGTCTACACTTCCAGCCCAGGGCACACTTGTGGCTTCTCCTATCGAAATGCTATAGAGTCTGGCCTGGAAGCCTCTTCCTCCAGATGTCTTCACATCTCCCCCTTCACGTCGCTGCTCTGCTGTCACCTTTCTGAGACACCCCCCTGCCCCGCCCCTCAACCACCCTATCTAAAGTGTTTAACAGCCTACAAGGCTTACCTTCCCTCGGTCTATTTTCCCCCTCAGTGTGTGTGTGTTAAGTCGCTCAGTCATGTCCGACTCTTTGCGACTGCATGGACTGTACCCCATTAGGCTCCTTTGTCCATGGGATTTTCCTGGCAAAAATACTGAAGTGGGTTGTCATTCCTTTTTCCAGGGGATCTTCTCAATCCACGGATCGAACCCAAGTCTCCCACATTGTAGGCAGCTGATTTACCTTCTAAGCAACCAGAGAAGCCCTCTGTGCTTACTGCCAAATACAGCATATCATATCATACATGTTTACCTCGATAGTGTCTATCTTCTTCTCCTACTGGCATGCAGGCTCCACAAAGACAGGAATGTTTACCTTCTAAGAATTCTATCTTCTCCCCAATTCACAGGTAGCTCAGTGGCAAAAGTCTCAGTCTGCCAATGCAAGAGGTGCAGGAGATGTGAGATCAATCCCTGGGTCAAGAAAATCCCCTGAAGAAGGAAAAGGCAACCCACTCCAGTATTCCTGCCTGAAGAATCTCATGGACAGAGGCACCTGGTGGCCTATTTAGTCCATGAGGTCCGAAGAGTCGGACATGACTGAGTGACTGAGCATGTTCTTATATCCATGTCCCCAGTCCCTGAAAAACATGCTGGATTTGCCATCTCTTTTTCTTGACTCAGGAACATAGACTGATTTTTTACAAAAGAAAAGAAAACCTTAGCAGTTACTTTTGTTGAAGTACATTGGGATATATTCCTTTAAAGAAGTCTCAAGAACACAGCACATAAGCATCTCTCTTGAGAGTTTACCACAGAACGTCCATCCTGCCGGTCTACCCACAGCAGCAGTGTCTGCTCTGCATGTACACAGTTGGTTTAGCCTATCATCACATGGGTAGTGGGACATCCTGACGAACTTTGAACTTTGGCTCTTGGGGTCTACACTTCCAGCCCAGGGCACACTTGTGGCTTCTCCTATCGAAATGCTATAGAGTCTGGCCTGGAAGCCTCTTCCTCCAGATGTCTTCACATCTCCCCCTTCACGTCGCTGCTCTGCTGTCACCTTTCTGAGACACCCCCCTGCCCCGCCCCTCAACCACCCTATCTAAAGTGTTTAACAGCCTACAAGGCTTACCTTCCCTCGGTCTATTTTCCCCCTCAGTGTGTGTGTGTTAAGTCGCTCAGTCATGTCCGACTCTTTGCGACTGCATGGACTGTACCCCATTAGGCTCCTTTGTCCATGGGATTTTCCTGGCAAAAATACTGAAGTGGGTTGTCATTCCTTTTTCCAGGGGATCTTCTCAATCCACGGATCGAACCCAAGTCTCCCACATTGTAGGCAGCTGATTTACCTTCTAAGCAACCAGAGAAGCCCTCTGTGCTTACTGCCAAATACAGCATATCATATCATACATGTTTACCTCGATAGTGTCTATCTTCTTCTCCTACTGGCATGCAGGCTCCACAAAGACAGGAATGTTTACCTTCTAAGAATTCTATCTTCTCCCCAATTCACAGGTAGCTCAGTGGCAAAAGTCTCAGTCTGCCAATGCAAGAGGTGCAGGAGATGTGAGATCAATCCCTGGGTCAGGAAGATCCCCTGGAGTAGGAAAAGGCAACCCACTCCAGTATTCTTGCCTGAAGAATCTCATGGACAGAGGAGCCTGGTGGCCTATTTAGTCCATGAGGTCCGAAAGAGTCGGACATGACTGAGTGACTGAGCATGTTCTATATCATGTCCCAGTCCCTGGAATGGCTCCCAACACACAGCAGGTCTTGGGATGCATCTGTGGAAGGAAAGGATGAAGGTATTTGAGAATAGCTCGTATGAGGTCATAGTTTAAGGAGGAAGGGGCACAGAGAAAGGGGGAAGCCAGCACAGAACTGAGAGGTAGCTCATCCACAGGAAAGAAAGGAGTGAATAAACAAGAAAAGGGAGAGAAACAGAAGAGAGGGAGGCACGGGGCCTCTGGGAGGAAAGGCCAGGACAGAGCACTGGATGCCAGGGCAAGGTCCAGAGCCTTTCCACGACCATGACCATGGCCTTTCCAATGGAAACGGTTGTGGGTGACTCTCAGAAGGTGGTTTCAGTAGATCGGCTAGACTGAAGACTGCTGGGAGTTAAAGGCAGCAGCACTGGCAGCAAAGCACCCACCTGCCAGGACAGTAGGTGTAAGAGATGTGGGTTCACTCCCTGGGTTGGGAAGGTCCCCTGGAAAAGGGAATGGCAACCCACTCTAGCATTTTTGCCTGGAGAATCCCATGGACAAAGGAACCTGGTGGGCTCCAGGCCATGGGGTCGCAAAAGAGGTGGACAGCACCGAGGTGACTTAGCACAACACAGCAGAAAGGGAAGATCACAACACAGCAGAAAGGGAAGATACAGAAAGTAGAGTTAATGAAAATAATCCAACTGAGAAGTAAAGAGGTGGGGAGGGAGGCAGCCTTTCCAGCTGGTCTTGGCAGCACAGACGCCAGAAAGAGGGTTTATTATCGACACTTCAGGAGCTGAGTACCAGTGTGTGTGTGTCTCATGCTTGCATCTGAGTACATCTGCATTTCAGTGTGTACGCATTCACATAGCTACTCGTGTGTCTGTGTGGCTTTGTATATGTAACTGTGTATGCCTCTGCGTGTTGTCTATGTGTGTGAGTGTGGGATGCCCCAGGAGCATCCTTTCAAGTACAGAAGAACCCACATCACTGTGTTTTCATTTACAAGTAAATGGAAGAAATAAATAAGTAAGAACCCACTGACACTGTGAATTTTCATTTCTCTGTTTTGGTCCCAGGATTTAAGACACCACAATGTTCACATTTCAATTTATTTGGGACCTTTTAAGATAAAAATTTTTTATTATCTAAATAATTTTTAGATAATAATAGCCCCAAACTAAGTTTCCAGGTCCAAAAAATTGAGCTAAACATGTGCTCTTGATGCAAACTGAAAATAGTGGGAACAAAGTTAAGGAAAAAAAAGACAAAACCCTGCACAAATAAATAAATAGAGCAAATAAGAGCCCCATAGGACCTGAAGACAGAGGCAGAATAAATTCTCTGAAGAGGAAAATGCATTTTGTTCTACTATTCTTTTAATAGATTTTTTTAAAAAAAACATGATAAGAAGATTGAAAGAAATCAGGAAACTCTGGATAGATTATGCAAATACTCATCCCATTTCTCTGCTTGTGGGTGAAGTACGGGCACCATGACCATGGCCTTTCCAATGGAAACGGTTGTGGGTGACTCTCAGAAGGTGGTTTCAGTAGATCGGCTAGACTGAAGACTGCTGGGAGTTAAAGGCAGCAGCACTGGCAGCAAAGCACCCACCTGCCAGGACAGTAGGTGTAAGAGATGTGGGTTCACTCCCTGGGTTGGGAAGGTCCCCTGGAAAAGGGAATGGCAACCCACTCTAGCATTTTTGCCTGGAGAATCCCATGGACAAAGGAACCTGGTGGGCTCCAGGCCATGGGGTCGCAAAAGAGGTGGACAGCACCGAGGTGACTTAGCACAACACAGCAGAAAGGGAAGATCACAACACAGCAGAAAGGGAAGATACAGAAAGTAGAGTTAATGAAAATAATCCAACTGAGAAGTAAAGAGGTGGGGAGGGAGGCAGCCTTTCCAGCTGGTCTTGGCAGCACAGACGCCAGAAAGAGGGTTTATTATCGACACTTCAGGAGCTGAGTACCAGTGTGTGTGTGTCTCATGCTTGCATCTGAGTACATCTGCATTTCAGTGTGTACGCATTCACATAGCTACTCGTGTGTCTGTGTGGCTTTGTATATGTAACTGTGTATGCCTCTGCGTGTTGTCTATGTGTGTGAGTGTGGGATGCCCCAGGAGCATCCTTTCAAGTACAGAAGAACCCACATCACTGTGTTTTCATTTACAAGTAAATGGAAGAAATAAATAAGTAAGAACCCACTGACACTGTGAATTTTCATTTCTCTGTTTTGGTCCCAGGATTTAAGACACCACAATGTTCACATTTCAATTTATTTGGGACCTTTTAAGATAAAAATTTTTTATTATCTAAATAATTTTTAGATAATAATAGCCCCAAACTAAGTTTCCAGGTCCAAAAAATTGAGCTAAACATGTGCTCTTGATGCAAACTGAAAATAGTGGGAACAAAGTTAAGGAAAAAAAAGACAAAACCCTGCACAAATAAATAAATAGAGCAAATAAGAGCCCCATAGGACCTGAAGACAGAGGCAGAATAAATTCTCTGAAGAGGAAAATGCATTTTGTTCTACTATTCTTTTAATAGATTTTTTTAAAAAAAACATGATAAGAAGATTGAAAGAAATCAGGGAAACTCTGGATAGATTATGCAAATACTCATCCCATTTCTCTGCTTGTGGGTGAAGTACGGGCACCATTTTTAAAGCTGAAAACCCCCAGCACTGCCTATCTCTGTTCCCCAGCTGGTGAGCACAACCAAAGGATTATGCATAATGTGCCCGGAATCCAGGCAGCAAAGACATTTATTCAGAGCTAAAAAAAAAAAAAAAAAAAATTCTGGGATGCTGCAGTTCTCAGGGGCTTAAAGGGAAGATTTTTAAAATACAGTTCCATGATTTTCACCAGCTTATCTCCACCAGGAGGTTAAATATTCTCTCTTCTGCACCTTGCTTTTTCAGAGAGGAGTGGGGGAGGAGGACTCGGCTGCTTCTGCAGCTAGGAATGGTAATGACTTTGACGCTTTGATTCTAGGTTATCCAATAACTACTAATAACTTCCTTCATCTCCCCTCTTTTTGAAAGTGTAAGGTTTACACCAGTGAATATCCCACAGTAGGTTTTGTTATAATTCTTATTTATAGAATCATATTACTAGCATAGAAAAATATGTCTTACATCATTTAGGCTAAGAAAAATAAAATGAACGTAATATTGTATATTTTCATTGTCTTCTTTCTATAACTCGAATGACTTGACTTGCTTGGGAAAAAAATATCATTCCACTCAGTGTTTTCATCTAGGATTCCAGGATTTATTCTTGCACCATTTCATTTGACAAGACAAATCCTCCATGGCTTGGGCCAGGCCTCCTCTCTCCAGAAGTGGCCTTCACCATTGTCCCTAGATCCACATGCAAATGCAGGTTTTGACAGGCACGGCCCCAGCATCCAGGGATCAGGGCAGAATGCAGGCCACCTTCCTCTTGCAAACACTCTCTTTGTCTGAAGGGAGCAACCGCGTCCTCCATCTCGACCAAGAAAAAGGATCCAAATAAAATGACCCCAGCAACGTCTACTCTTGCTAAAACAGTCATGGGCAAAGGTAAAATGTTGCTTCATTCTGAATAGAGCACACAAGAACAGTCTTTCTTAAGTGGATCTCAGTGATAAGATGATGTATTAGAGAAATAAATAAAAGTGCAGCTGCACGTGCCTGGGCACTTCAGTGCGTCCTAAACAGAAAGGACCAAGGAAGATGCTGCTTCTTCCCAGGTGCCCTGCTGTGGACTCTGTACCATCAGGTAGGAACAACCTGGGTGCAGTCCTGAACTTTCAGGTGGCATTTCCTTGATCACAAGATACTAATACACCCACTCCTAGCCTCCTGGGTATACACAAGCTGTGTGTCCCTTTAACAAATAGCCAGTTAAAGGGTGGCAGGTCTGCTTGGAAGGTTTCCAGTCAAAGCCATCTCCAGCCTTCGTCACCAGAAGGGGACTCAAGATGCTTCATTTAACAATACAGTGCAGTTTGACCCAGGATGACGAGCTCCGTGGTTTCATATTTGGGTGCACAGGAACCCAGAGTTTATAAAACGCGAATTCAATAGCCAGTCCCCGTTCTCTGCCGCCTTCAGGGTTAATTCAGATCACTTACCCGGCTCTCGCCTCCTCTGATTCAAGCTCAGCAAAGTGGGGCTATAATTAGGGAACGGGCAGTCCTCACTGCTCACCAGTTGGGTGTAAGCTTTAAACTAATAACTCAGCAATTACGAGAAAAATGAGCAGTAATTACACCCATTTCACTCGCGGCTAGACAGATGGAACATTTTCTTCCCGTTATTGGCAAACTGTCACCACATTTATTTCATTTTTACTGTTTACTATTTGTTGTACTTTGATTAAGAGTAATTACAGACTAGGAAAATATGAAAAACATGCACGTTGGGCATTTTTTTAAAAATAGAAGGAGGCCCTTCTCCTCACTGCGTCCTGACAGAGCTCTGATTTTAGATCCTGTGGAAAGGAGACCAGCCTTCTCAGGAAATCCGGAGTCCACCTTGGGTTCTACGATGCCTCTTCAGCAGGGAACTTCTATATTTACTGATTATTCAGATTATCACAGGCCCTGTACATTCTCTGACTTGTTTTCCTACAAAAGTCTCCTTTTTCCTCACCTGCGTTTCTTTTGTGCCCAGGGACCAAGCACACTAGAAATTCACCTTTGCAAGAATAAAGGAATTAATAGATCATGGTATTGCTTTCCTGGTTTTTAGGAAGAGAGGTCTATTTCCCTCCCACCCTTGTAAAATAATTTCAAATACATTGTCTAGGAAACAATGATAGTAAGAGGCACCGACGAAAATTTCTCTCGGAAGCCCTGTAAACAAATGTCCCCAATTTTAAGATCACTTGGTATTTACCTTTTAGTTGCTGACAAGGCATAAGCAGTATTAATAATGCCAGTGGGGGAAATATACTTGAGCTCATTTTCAATAGCCATGTTTCTAGCTGGTGTTATTCATTTTTTTAATTTATGTGGGTTAGAAAATTAAACTATTTTAAAAATATATTAACATTTTATATATATAAAATTATATATTTTTAAAAGTATATTATATTTTCTCATATTAATGAGAAAAGAGTGCATACAGAATTTTTATTCACTGCACATAGATTTCAGCTATTATGAAACACAGAATCTATTTTAAAGTAGGTCCCTGTGAGTGAAATAACATGTACTTCCCTCCTATGATTCTCTCTGATGCTTCAAAAAAATGGTGAATCATGATTACTGAGGATGAGAGTCCAAAATTACCCCTGGATGACACAGTTCCAGGAGAAATATTAATAAAAGCCATCGTGGTCCACAATTGGCTCATATACAATCATGATTTTGGAGGGGGAAAAAAATGCTTTTCTCCCTTCCTAAAAGGCACACTTGAAAACATCTGAGAATTGGTTTTTGGCATCAGTTTTTCTTAATGGAAGAAAGAAAAAAAGGCTCTGTTCTACAAGGGCCGCATATTGATTCATGGAAACGCCATGTGTTAATGCACAGACTCGCTAATGGCCATGCCTGTATGGTGATCGGCTGCTGGTGCAAGGCATGGAATTGATTAGTTCCCTTAATGAGCCCCAGATTGTGCTGGACCGGGGTGCAGAATGCAAAGCAGGGCGAGTGTGTGGCTGGAGAAAACCAGCCTGGAGGAGCCATGGAGAGGGAGGCCAAGGGTCGGAAAACGCAGGTTGGGTGGGGTTGGAGGGGAGCCATGGAGGCAAGGGTGCCTTTCTCTGGCTAGAGATGCTGCTGCTGCTGCATCTGGATTCCAAGCTTTCTCCCAGACAGAGCAGGAGAGGCTCATGGCCCAGGGGTGATGCTGAGGCGAACCCCACACAGCCCCAGGAGCAGCTGGATCTGGATCGACCCTCACCTCTGGCCCTTCCTGGGGTGGAAACCCCGCCCTTACGCTCCCTGGGTCACAGCTTCCTATGATCAAGGAAAGAGGCAATGGTGTGGCCTGTATTTGCGTATAACTGTGCCATAAAACTTTAGCCAGAAACACACTGAGAAAGGAAGTGATAGAAAGCTGGTAAGAAAGTCAGGTCAGCTACTGGACAGCCGAGGGGCACGTTTGTTAGTGGGAGCCTTTGCGGTGGTGGGCGCTCCAGGAAGCTAGCCATGGAGGCCGAGGGAGCCCAGGAGGCAGAGGGTGTGTGAGGGCCACCTCACATGCTGCCTGCGCCAGGCCGTCTGTGCTAAAACCCAAGCAGGTGCAGAGAAAAGAATGAGGAACAGAGTAGAGTCCAAGTGTTCCCCTTCGTGGTCCTGCCTCGACCCCCCAAGGCACGCACAGCTTATACACACCTCGTACACAAGCCACACCCCATAGACACCCCCCCCCACATACCCTGTACACACATATCAGACACACACAGCATACACACACCATAGACACGTCATCCGTACCACACCACACACGTCATATACACACAAGCACCCCATACACACATCCTGCAGAGGAGACAGCCTGTCCTCCCGTGAGGCACCCACGCCAAACTCCACACACAGGAGTGAGCTGTGTGAACCTTCATGTGTCTCAGTCGGTGTGCATCACCTCCCTCTTGCCTTCCCTTCCTGACGAGAGGAACAGAGCCTATGGATAAGCCTAGAGGCTGAGCTCTGTGACCCTGGAGCATCTGGGATTCTAGAACTGAGGACGGTCTCTGGAGTAGGATAAAGCAGTGTCTAGTGGAGGGATGAAAAACTAGTGGACATGACGGAATTTCAGGGGAGCTATTTCAAATCCTATAAGATGATGCCATTAAAGTGGTGTACTCAATAATTCAACAAATTTGGAAAACTCAAATCCGGAGGGATTCAATCCGAAAGAACGGCAGGTTGGGGTGAGGAGCCATGGAGAGGAGGCCAAGGGTCGGAAAACGCAGGTTGGGTGGGGTTGGAGGGAGCCATGGAGGCAAGGGTGCCTTTCTCTGGCTAGAGATGCTGCTGCTGCTGCATCTGGATTCCAAGCTTTCTCCCAGACAGAGCAGGAGAGGCTCATGGCCCAGGGGTGATGCTGAGGCGAACCCCACACAGCCCCAGGAGCAGCTGGATCTGGATCGACCCTCACCTCTGGCCCTTCCTGGGGTGGAAACCCCGCCCTTACGCTCCCTGGGTCACAGCTTCCTATGATCAAGGAAAGAGGCAATGGTGTGGCCTGTATTTGCGTATAACTGTGCCATAAAACTTTAGCCAGAAACACACTGAGAAAGGAAGTGATAGAAAGCTGGTAAGAAAGTCAGGTCAGCTACTGGACAGCCGAGGGGCACGTTTGTTAGTGGGAGCCTTTGCGGTGGTGGGCGCTCCAGGAAGCTAGCCATGGAGGCCGAGGGAGCCCAGGAGGCAGAGGGTGTGTGAGGGCCACCTCACATGCTGCCTGCGCCAGGCCGTCTGTGCTAAAACCCAAGCAGGTGCAGAGAAAAGAATGAGGAACAGAGTAGAGTCCAAGTGTTCCCCTTCGTGGTCCTGCCTCGACCCCCCAAGGCACGCACAGCTTATACACACCTCGTACACAAGCCACACCCCATAGACACCCCCCCCCACATACCCTGTACACACATATCAGACACACACAGCATACACACACCATAGACACGTCATCCGTACCACACCACACACGTCATATACACACAAGCACCCCATACACACATCCTGCAGAGGAGACAGCCTGTCCTCCCGTGAGGCACCCACGCCAAACTCCACACACAGGAGTGAGCTGTGTGAACCTTCATGTGTCTCAGTCGGTGTGCATCACCTCCCTCTTGCCTTCCCTTCCTCACGAGAGGAACAGAGCCTATGGATAAGCCTAGAGGCTGAGCTCTGTGACCCTGGAGCATCTGGGATTCTAGAACTGAGGACGGTCTCTGGAGTAGGATAAAGCAGTGTCTAGTGGAGGGATGAAAAACTAGTGGACATGACGGAATTTCAGGGGAGCTATTTCAAATCCTATAAGATGATGCCATTAAAGTGGTGTACTCAATAATTCAACAAATTTGGAAAACTCAGCAGTGGCCACGGGAGTGGAAAAAGTCAACTTTCATTCCAATCCCAAAGAAAAGCAATGCCAAAGAATGTTCAAACTACCACATAACCGTGCTCATTTCACATGCTAACAAAGTAATGCTCAAAATCCTTCAAGCTAGGCTTCAGGAATACATGAATTGAGAACTTCTAGACATCCAAGCTGGATTTAGAAAAAGCAGAGGAACCAGAGATCAAATTTCCAACTTTTCCTGGATCATAGAGAAAGCAAGGGAAATCCAGAAAAAAAAAAAAAACCTACTTCTCCTTCATTAATTATGCTAATGCCTTTGACTATGGGGATCACAACAAACTATTTCTGACTATTACAGAAATGAGAATACCAGACCACCTTCCTGTCTCTTAAGAAACCTGTGCTCAAGTCAAGAAGTAATAGTCAGAACCAGATATGGAACAACAAGTTAGTTCAAAATTGAGAAAGGAGTATGTCAAGGCTGTATATCGTCGCCTGCTTATTTAACTTATATGCAGAGTACATCATGTGAAGCATCTGGCTGTATTAATTGCAAGCTTCAATCAAGAATGCCAAGAGAGGGGCTTCCCTGGTGTGGGTAAGGACACCACCTTGCAGTGCAAGGGGCACCAGTTCGATCCCTGGCCTGGGAGGATCCCATGTGCCGTGGAGCGGCTGGACCGATGTGTCCAATTACTGAGCCGGAGCTCTGGAGCACATATGCCCAGAGCCAGTGCTCTGCGACAACAGAGGCCACTGTGATGGGAGGCCCACACGGGCCAAAAAGAACAAAGATGGATGAAAATAGACAAACGAAAGACCAATAGAAGTGGCCCACCTGCCCCCCTCCCTCCCCAAAACCCGCCCCCCCTCCTGGCCCTCCCTCAAAAAAAGAATGCCAGGAGAAAGCTTCCCTGGTGGTCCAGTGGGTAAAAAGTCTGTCTTGCAGTGCAAGGGGAACTGGTTCGATCCCTGGCCCGGGAAGATCCCATGGGCCACAGAGTGGCTTGGGCTGGTGTGTCCAATTACAAGCCAATGCTCTAGGGCACATGTGCCCAGAGCCGACGCTCTGCAATGAGAGAGGCCACTGCAATGAGAGACCCACACATGTCAAAGAATAAAAGATGGATGAAAATAAATGAATAAAAAACCAATAAAAGAGGCCAAAATTTAAAAAAAAAAAGAAGAAGAATTTCAGGAGAAATACCAATGTCAGCCTTGCAGAAGATATGACTGTAAGGACAGAAAGCAGAGAGGAACTAAAGAGCCTCCTGATGAGGGTGAAACAGGAAAACGGAAAAGCTGGCATAAAACCCAACATTCAAAAAACTAAGAGCATGACATCCAGTCCCATCATTCTGTGCAAATATACGGGGGAGGAGTGGAAACAGAGACAGATTTTATTTGCCTAAGATCCAAAATCACAGAGGATGGTGACTGCAGCCAGGAAATTCAGACACTTGTTCCTTGGAAGGAAATGTATGACAAACCTAGACACTGTATTAAAAAGCCAACAAAAGTCCATCTAGTAAAAGGCATGGCTTTTTGAGTTGTCATGTGTGAATGTGAGAGTTAGACCATGAAGAAGGCTGCGCACCAAAATCCTGATGCTTTTGAACTGTGGTGCTTGAGAAGACGCTTGAGAGTTCTTTGAGATGTAAAGAAACCAAACCAGTCCATCCTAAAGGAAATCAACCCTGAATATTCATTGGAAGGACTGACGGTGAAGCTGAAGAGCCAGTTCTTTGGCCACCTGATGGGAAGGCCCCACTCACTGAAAAAGACCCTGATGCTGGGAAAGGCTGAGGGCAGGAGGAGAAGGGGCTGACAGAGGATGAGATGGTGGGATAGCACCACCAACTCAATGGCCCTGGATGTGAGCAAATTCATGGAGATAGTGAGGGACAGAGAAGCCTGGTGTGGTACAGTCCATGGAGTCACCAAAGGTCAGACATGACTCAGTGACTCAACAACAGCAACGCATGGATGAATAGATGAGGGGATGTATGGAGAAACTTTGGAATGTAATAGAATAAAGCTCTTGCTAAATGCAGATCATATTGTTGTGAGTTGGATTTGCATGGTGGCTACTGCCTGCAAATAGACACTTAATGTTTTCCACTATTTTGAATTTAGTAAAACACATTGTCAGTCTCGCCTCTAACTCACACTTGGGTGGCCTTCCTTCAGGGACCCAACCTCTTGTTTCACTTTGATTAGTGATTTTGTGAACACTGGAGCATCATGATTGAGTAATTGTGGTATAGCCTGGGTTAGGTTCAGTTACACCGGCCTCCTCAGGAGGACCTCTCAGAGCCTTCACGAAACTGTGATGCTTTCAGGTGAGAAAATTATACCCACTGAATACCTGCATTAACTGAGCAGACTGGGAAACAGTGGCTCAGAATGACTGAGGCTCAGGTAACTGGGCCATCGCAGCCAAAGGGGGCTCTTCTCCTGCTATGGCTGAATTTTGCCACTTCCCCATTGGCCTCCTCCACCCCATTACTTCAGAATGTGACTGAATTTGGAGACAGGATCTTCCTATAGGTAACTGAGTTAAAATGAAGAGGCTCTGAAGAGTCCTAGTACACTCTGACTGGTGTCCTTATAGGAAGAGAAAATACACACCTGTGGAGAGAGGCCAGGGGTGTGCATACAGAGAACAGATCACATGATGAAGTGAGAAGCCAAGGAGAGGGGCTTCAGCAGACCAAAATCCTGATGCTTTTGAACTGTGGTGCTTGAGAAGACGCTTGAGAGTTCTTTGAGATGTAAAGAAACCAAACCAGTCCATCCTAAAGGAAATCAACCCTGAATATTCATTGGAAGGACTGACGGTGAAGCTGAAGAGCCAGTTCTTTGGCCACCTGATGGGAAGGCCCCACTCACTGAAAAAGACCCTGATGCTGGGAAAGGCTGAGGGCAGGAGGAGAAGGGGCTGACAGAGGATGAGATGGTGGGATAGCACCACCAACTCAATGGCCCTGGATGTGAGCAAATTCATGGAGATAGTGAGGGACAGAGAAGCCTGGTGTGGTACAGTCCATGGAGTCACCAAAGGTCAGACATGACTCAGTGACTCAACAACAGCAACGCATGGATGAATAGATGAGGGGATGTATGGAGAAACTTTGGAATGTAATAGAATAAAGCTCTTGCTAAATGCAGATCATATTGTTGTGAGTTGGATTTGCATGGTGGCTACTGCCTGCAAATAGACACTTAATGTTTTCCACTATTTTGAATTTAGTAAAACACATTGTCAGTCTCGCCTCTAACTCACACTTGGGTGGCCTTCCTTCAGGGACCCAACCTCTTGTTTCACTTTGATTAGTGATTTTGTGAACACTGGAGCATCATGATTGAGTAATTGTGGTATAGCCTGGGTTAGGTTCAGTTACACCGGCCTCCTCAGGAGGACTTCTCAGAGCCTTCACGAAACTGTGATGCTTTCAGGTGAGAAAATTATACCCACTGAATACCTGCATTAACTGAGCAGACTGGGAAACAGTGGCTCAGAATGACTGAGGCTCAGGTAACTGGGCCATCGCAGCCAAAGGGGGCTCTTCTCCCCTGCTATGGCTGAATTTTGCCACTTCCCCATTGGCCTCCTCCACCCCATTACTTCAGAATGTGACTGAATTTGGAGACAGGATCTTCCTATAGGTAACTGAGTTAAAATGAAGAGGCTCTGAAGAGTCCTAGTACACTCTGACTGGTGTCCTTATAGGAAGAGAAAATACACACCTGTGGAGAGAGGCCAGGGGTGTGCATACAGAGAACAGATCACATGATGAAGTGAGAAGCCAAGGAGAGGGGCTTCAGCAGAAACCACCCTGCCCATACCTTGATTTTGGACTTCCAGCCTTCAGGACAATGAGGAAACACATTTCTGTTGTTTAAGCCACCGAGTCTGTCTTATCTTATACTCTAGGTTAGATTTATATGAGCTGACCTAACATAGGGTCCACCTTGTCCATGTATGCTCCACAGCGACTCTGAGGCTTGCTGTCAGTGAGAAGCATTGTGGGCAGGGGGTTGGAGGAAGGTGGTCGAAAAGAACAAGCTCCCAGTTATAAGATAAACAAGTCCTCAGGGTGTCCATACAACAGAACGACAATCGTCGCAACTTGTTAAGAGAGTGAATCCTAAGAATGCTCGTCCCAAGGAGAACTTCTAAAAGCACTAGGACCGGAGCCCTGGGGACGGTATCTCAGGTGATGCCAAGAACGTTGACTCCAAGGAGGCGGGGAAGGAGCCAGCCTATACGCTAGTGTGCAGCAAGGGGCAGGGAATCTGAATATTAGATTACTGTTCTTAGGAGAAAACCAAATCTCTCCCAGGCAGAGATTTAGAGATCTGTGTTTGGGAAGATGCAAACATTCAGGCTTAATGAAAGCCCTTCTCTCATAGGCATTCAGCTCTCTGGGGCCAGTCCTCCTGTCTTTATTGTTCACATCCTGGTTCCTCAAGATGTGGGGTGGATGTGGGGATGGACCGCCATCACGCACCCTCTTCCTCCAGCTCCTCAGCACCCACAGGGGAGGAAGTAGCCAGCTCCTGAGTTCCAAACAGCTGGCTTTGTTTCACCTGGGCTCAGAAACTTGCATTTGGAAAAGCCTTGTTTACGGGTAGACCATAAAGCAGGAAACACTTCATTTCACAACTGTACCCATATAAGATAATGGATATTATGAAAACCTGGTGTGGTAATGATTTCTTAATATATGTAAACCAAACCATCATGCTATGTCCCTTAAACCTATATAAACTTATTTCTTAACAACGCTGAAAGAAGAAAATCAGAAAATTAAAAATCATGTGGACTTTGTCAAACTCCTGGTCCCAAAAGCCAGCCCTGAGAGCCTGATCTCAGAGGCTCAGGACTGAGATTCAGAATGAGGGCAGCTGCAGAGTCAGAGGTTCCCGCACGGCAGAGCGAGAAAGCCAGTTCCGAGTACATGCTGCACAAATGCTTTCCAAAGGGATAAATGAACTAACCCTTCTAATAAGAGGGTAAAACCAAATTCAGAATTTAGGACGTTTCTCACTGTAGTGAGTAGTGTTTGGGGAAAGATTGAGGCAAATCATCTGCAGTTACGCCTCTTATTAGCATTTAACACAAACATGAAAGCTTGAGACATGAAAGAATGGGAGGCATAATTTGAAAATCTAAGAGAATTTACAATATCTTATAAAACGGAGTGAAAGACACTCATTTTTCCAAATCAGACATTTACGGGGTGTCAAAAAAATCCCTTGTTAAGAGAGTGAATCCTAAGAATGCTCGTCCCAAGGAGAACTTCTAAAAGCACTAGGACCGGAGCCCTGGGGACGGTATCTCAGGTGATGCCAAGAACGTTGACTCCAAGGAGGCGGGGAAGGAGCCAGCCTATACGCTAGTGTGCAGCAAGGGGCAGGGAATCTGAATATTAGATTACTGTTCTTAGGAGAAAACCAAATCTCTCCCAGGCAGAGATTTAGAGATCTGTGTTTGGGAAGATGCAAACATTCAGGCTTAATGAAAGCCCTTCTCTCATAGGCATTCAGCTCTCTGGGGCCAGTCCTCCTGTCTTTATTGTTCACATCCTGGTTCCTCAAGATGTGGGGTGGATGTGGGGATGGACCGCCATCACGCACCCTCTTCCTCCAGCTCCTCAGCACCCACAGGGGAGGAAGTAGCCAGCTCCTGAGTTCCAAACAGCTGGCTTTGTTTCACCTGGGCTCAGAAACTTGCATTTGGAAAAGCCTTGTTTACGGGTAGACCATAAAGCAGGAAACACTTCATTTCACAACTGTACCCATATAAGATAATGGATATTATGAAAACCTGGTGTGGTAATGATTTCTTAATATATGTAAACCAAACCATCATGCTATGTCCCTTAAACCTATATAAACTTATTTCTTAACAACGCTGAAAGAAGAAAATCAGAAAATTAAAAATCATGTGGACTTTGTCAAACTCCTGGTCCCAAAAGCCAGCCCTGAGAGCCTGATCTCAGAGGCTCAGGACTGAGATTCAGAATGAGGGCAGCTGCAGAGTCAGAGGTTCCCGCACGGCAGAGCGAGAAAGCCAGTTCCGAGTACATGCTGCACAAATGCTTTCCAAAGGGATAAATGAACTAACCCTTCTAATAAGAGGGTAAAACCAAATTCAGAATTTAGGACGTTTCTCACTGTAGTGAGTAGTGTTTGGGGAAAGATTGAGGCAAATCATCTGCAGTTACGCCTCTTATTAGCATTTAACACAAACATGAAAGCTTGAGACATGAAAGAATGGGAGGCATAATTTAAAATCTAAGAGAATTTACAATATCTTATAAAAAATAAAGCTTCAAGGTTTTAAAAATTATTTTTGAAGTGACTAGCAGCTAGACACTCATACTCTTTTATTCCCTTGTGCAAATACAGACACATGAGAAAAATGAAAGAGAAAAAGAAAAGGCTTCATTCTGGTCCAGCTTCAGGTCTGGCCACAGACACACACACTGGGAGCTGTCAAATCAATGACATGTTCCTAGGATTACAGGCTAATGGACTCATTCATGAAGAATTTATGCTCTCTTCCTGCATGTTTCCCCCTAATTTTCCCCTCTCTCCCCTCTGTGGGGGCTGTCTGATATCCTGGAAGCTACAGCCTTTAAGGAAAACGTTTCTGAGCACAGGAGTAACAGTCAGCATCATTTCTCTTGATGCTGATGACTTAATGTGCTACCTAGACCTTCAAAGTCCCAAAGACACAACCGCCAAATCTGAAGTTGCTGCTAAAGAGTGATGGAAACCATGAACCAGGAGCAAATGCTTTCATGAGAGACGATGCTATGAAAAGAGGAAATTTATCTGGAGGGTAGAAGGCTGTTAATTGAATCATGTTCCAAATCAAAGAGTTTAAAATATCTTAATAAACATCAATCTTAGATTAACAATACAAGGGTAACAGGGTGAATTTCATCTAAGCTTTTATTATTATTAAAAAAAAATTGACTGCCTAAAGAAATTCCATTGCCTAAACCATAGCTCAAGATCTGGTTGTCCTGTCTAAAATGGCAACATTTCTAGGGACAGGACGTAGATTTACTAGTGCTGACACAGTCATAGGGCAGAACCTGTGGTGGAGGTAGAACATACTGTACACATCGCTTGAGAAATCATGTCCACTCAAAATATTCCTTCTGAAACTGTTTACCTTCAAAATCATCAGATTATAGTGACAGCTATTTATCATTTTATGACTCAGAAAAGTTTTTAGCACTAACCAAATTTGGCTGATCTAGATGATTCCACGCATGCGCATGAAAAGTAAGACACTGAACACCATCCAGCTGCTTCCAAATGTCCAGAGACTCTGGAAGGACCCACCCACAAGTCCCGCACACCGAAAGTGCCTACCCCGGAGGCCGGGCGGGCATGTCCTATATGGGGGAGGGAAAGGGGCTAAGGTTAGCTGGAGAAAAAATTGAGTTACGCTGGTGCATGCAAGAGAACATGTACAGACTGACGAGGAAAATAATTGAAAAAATTGCACATTCTTGTAACAATAAGAAACTACAGTTTTGAAAGAACAGAAAGAAAAACTGGATAACTATGTCACTGTACATATTCTCAGGGGCGGCATGAAAACACTCAACACACGTATGAGTAGCCAGCACTGTGGTCAGGCCGCCTGCTCTCTGAGTTGGCTAGCAGCCATTCCATTTTGAGCTTCACGTTTCCTCGCCTATAGTTCTAACTGTGGGTGTCGCCTTCTGGAAGGAGACATGGAGATGGAAGTGGGGTTCCCTCCAGGTGCCCACCTGGAGAGGCAGTAGCTTTGATGGAGAAAGTGGGGCTCTAGCAGGCTAGAATCCAGCTTATCTTGGGGGGAGCGGCGCAGTTGGAGGAGGAGAGGAATAGGGAACGCTCACTGACCACCTTATGTGGTGCCAATGGTTTGATTCCTGTGTCAAGAAGATCCCCTGGAGAAGGGAACAGCTACCCATTTCTGTATTCTTGGGCTTCCCTGGTGGCTCAGACAGTAAAGAATCTCCTGCAATGAGACAGATCTGGGTTCAGTCCCTGGACTGGGAAGAGCCTCTGGAGAAGGGAAAGGTCATCCACTCCAGTACTTCTGCCTGGAAAAGCCTCATGGACAGAGGAGCCTGGTGGACTACAGTCCACGGAGTTGCAAAGAGTCAGACACGACTGAGCAATGAAGCACAACACAGTTCCTGAAACAGGGGTGATGACTTTCTCTGTCTCCTCTTGAACTGAACCGCTCCCAGAGGTCAAATATCAAGAACAAAACTCTTCTCTTGGGGCAGGCTTTATCTTCACCCAAACACCTCTAATCCTTCCCGCCCACCCCTCACATTTTGCACAATGCTTGAGGCAACATCCCCACTTATCATGCTCCAAGTGTTTGGGCTCAGACGTAAGTAAGGCTGTTCATCAACTGCACAGGCATGGCAGTGTTTAGGCCGTGATTACCTATGTCATCATGGCTGGCCCCAAAAGGAAGACCTGAATGTGTCAGAATGTCATTCAAGGGGGTAACTGGGGAGTGGGTCAGGCAGGGACTGGGTTCAGGAGCTTTCCCAGGCTGAGGGGGAGAGTTGCCATAGCTGACTGGCTGTCCAGCTCAGGATCTAGGCTGGAGGAAGAGCCCAGACTCCCTGGGGAAGCGTGGCTGGACTACAAGGAGCTGTGGGGGTGGGCGAGCTCCAGGGTCTGCAGCTCAGGCCTTCCGCTCTGAGCTCTAGGCACACAGACCCGCTCCTGCCGCGTCTCCTGGGGGCAAGCCGCTCCTGCACCAACACCTCAGGCTCCTTTGGTTTTGCATCACAGTGTGTAAGGCTGCCAGGCCTCTGAGTCTTCCAAAAAATGTTGAACATAATTATGAGGGCAGGAACTACTGAAATCTTTAAAAATAGCAGCAGACATTTATGAAATACGTTTATTTTCAGTCTCCTAACTGATTCACAAGTTCACACCCCCTTGTCCAGTCCACTGATGATTTTGACACATGACTCCATTGTTGTTCAATCACTAAGTCTGGTCCAACTCTTTGTGACCCCATGGAATGCACACCAAGCACACAAAGCTTCTCCCGGAGTTTGTTCAAACTCATGTTCATTGACTCAGTGATGCCATCCAACCATCTCGTCCTCTGTCATCCCTTTCTCTTCCTGTCCTTAATCTTTTCCAGCATCAAGGTTTTTTCCAGTGAGTCGTCTCTTCCCATCAGGTGGCCAAAAGGATTGGAGCTTCAGCTTCAGCATCAGTCTTACCAATGAATATTCAGGTTGGTTGATTTCCTTTAGGATGGACTGGTTTGATCCCCTTGCTGTTCAAGGGACTCTCAAAAATATTCTCTAGCACCACAGTTCAAAAAGCATCAATTCTTCAGTGCTCTGGCTTCTTTATGGTCCAACTCTCACATCTGAACATGACTAATGGAAAAACCCTACCTTTGACTATTCAGACCTTCGAAGCTATGTCTCTCACATCTCCTGCACTGCAGACAGGTTCTCTGCTGCTAGTGTCACCTGGGAAGCCCTACGGTGTCACCTGGGAAGCCCTACGAACTGCTCTAAGGACAGACGTCTTGGTTCTCCTTTGAAAAGCAGATAAATCGTGAATATTTGCTCATGGCTTGTCTGTATCATCTCGTTCATGATTTCCCACTCCTCTGATTTATACGCTTGCAAGAGCACCTCACTGGCTTCTTCCAACCTGAAGACTGCTGTGAAGTCAGAGTAAAGTTACTCATTCACTTGAAGATGTAAATCCTCTTGTCACTGAAAACCCTCTTCTACTGCAGCTTAACCAGGGCTGCCATGTATTATACTTCATGTCTTTTCTACAGCAGACATGGCTGGTTGATTACCCAAGAGACATCTTGATTTAGTTCTGAAGCAAATATCACTATTTTTTTAGGGAATGAATTATGTTTAAGTCAAACACACTAAAACGAATTCCCTCTGTCAGTGGCTGGTCTAGGGGTGGGCATGTGACTCAATTCTGCCAATGAGATATTAAGAGGAAATCTTCTGAGTACTTTGAGAAATCTTTTCCTCCTTAATAAGGAACAGGCACAAGCAGGGAATGTGTGCTAACTTGTTTGAGTCATGTCTGACTCTTTGTGACCCCATGGAATGCACACCAAGCACACAAAGCTTCTCCCGGAGTTTGTTCAAACTCATGTTCATTGACTCAGTGATGCCATCCAACCATCTCGTCCTCTGTCATCCCTTTCTCTTCCTGTCCTTAATCTTTTCCAGCATCAAGGTTTTTTCCAGTGAGTCGTCTCTTCCCATCAGGTGGCCAAAAGGATTGGAGCTTCAGCTTCAGCATCAGTCTTACCAATGAATATTCAGGTTGGTTGATTTCCTTTAGGATGGACTGGTTTGATCCCCTTGCTGTTCAAGGGACTCTCAAAAATATTCTCTAGCACCACAGTTCAAAAAGCATCAATTCTTCAGTGCTCTGGCTTCTTTATGGTCCAACTCTCACATCTGAACATGACTAATGGAAAAACCCTACCTTTGACTATTCAGACCTTCGAAGCTATGTCTCTCACATCTCCTGCACTGCAGACAGGTTCTCTGCTGCTAGTGTCACCTGGGAAGCCCTACGGTGTCACCTGGGAAGCCCTACGAACTGCTCTAAGGACAGACGTCTTGGTTCTCCTTTGAAAAGCAGATAAATCGTGAATATTTGCTCATGGCTTGTCTGTATCATCTCGTTCATGATTTCCCACTCCTCTGATTTATACGCTTGCAAGAGCACCTCACTGGCTTCTTCCAACCTGAAGACTGCTGTGAAGTCAGAGTAAAGTTACTCATTCACTTGAAGATGTAAATCCTCTTGTCACTGAAAACCCTCTTCTACTGCAGCTTAACCAGGGCTGCCATGTATTATACTTCATGTCTTTTCTACAGCAGACATGGCTGGTTGATTACCCAAGAGACATCTTGATTTAGTTCTGAAGCAAATATCACTATTTTTTTAGGGAATGAATTATGTTTAAGTCAAACACACTAAAACGAATTCCCTCTGTCAGTGGCTGGTCTAGGGGTGGGCATGTGACTCAATTCTGCCAATGAGATATTAAGAGGAAATCTTCTGAGTACTTTGAGAAATCTTTTCCTCCTTAATAAGGAACAGGCACAAGCAGGGAATGTGTGCTAACTTGTTTGAGTCATGTCTGACTCTTTTACAACCCTATGGACTCTAGCCCACCAGGATTCTCTGACCATGGGATCCTCAAGGCAAGAGTACTGGAGTGGGTTTTCATGCCCTCCTTCAGGGATCTTCTTGATCCAGAAATCGAACCTCAGTCTCCTGCATTAGCAAGTAGTTTCTCTACCATTAGTGCCACATGGGGCTTCTCTGGTGGCTTAGTCAGTAAAGAATCCACCTGCCAGGCAGAGGACCCTGGGCCAGGAAGATCCCCCAGAGAAGGGAATGGGTACCCACACCAGTATTCTTGCCTGGAAAATCCCGCGGACAGAGGATCCCGGTGAGCTACAGTCCATAGGATTGCAAAGAGGTGGGTTCAAGTGAGCACACACACACACACACACACACACACACACACACACACATTGTTTCCTCTGGGTAGAAGTTGTAGCAAAGTATGGAAGAATAGTAGGAGCAAATGACTTTTAGTTAGAATCAGGCTTTGAGCCTCAAAAGACAAAGTCCTGCAAGCTTCTTCCACACGTGTTGGGCACCAAGGCAGGCAGCATCCAGGAAGACAACCGGCCGGAATCAAGTGTTCAATCAGGCACATCTCTTGTTCCCAGCTTCAGGAAGCTAAAACAGCACTCTCATTTCATTTCACCCCTTTTACCCTCTTTGGAAGCCCACGTTCTATCTTTCTTAAAATTTCCATATTATGTTTATACACACATGCTAAAGACCTTCAGGTTTCTCCCAAGTCCCTTAAAAATCCTAACGCAGAAATTGCCAACACTGGAGCCCAGCCCTGTCGTCCAGGAGCCAACACTATTGTTACTTGTCCT
Organism: Tragulus kanchil; assembly: GCA_022376925.1. Taxonomy (NCBI): domain Eukaryota; kingdom Metazoa; phylum Chordata; class Mammalia; order Artiodactyla; family Tragulidae; genus Tragulus; species Tragulus kanchil. The sequence continues at coordinate 243,078,741 of JAIOJX010000028.1, forward strand.
GTTAGGGGCTGCGCTGTCAAAAAGGCACTGTGTTAGTTCCTCCCTCCGAGCCCAAGCTGACTGAGAGAAGCCAGGATGCATGATTAGATGCTTCACTATCAAAAGCGTTTATCAGCACAAACCAGCAATATGTTTCTCTTTCATACAAACATGATGGCAATCATGTTTACCCACATTTCATACTTTGAGAAATCTTTTCCTCCTTAATAAGGAACAGGCACAAGCAGGGAATGTGTCTAACTTGTTTGAGTCATGTCTGACTCTTTTACAACCCTATGGACTCTAGCCCACCAGGATTCTCTGACCATGGGATCCTCAAGGCAAGAGTACTGGAGTGGGTTTTCATGCCCTCCTTCAGGGATCTTCTTGATCCAGAAATCGAACCTCAGTCTCCTGCATTAGCAAGTAGTTTCTCTACCATTAGTGCCACATGGGGCTTCTCTGGTGGCTTAGTCAGTAAAGAATCCACCTGCCAGGCAGAGGACCCTGGGCCAGGAAGATCCCCCAGAGAAGGGAATGGGTACCCACACCAGTATTCTTGCCTGGAAAATCCCGCGGACAGAGGATCCCGGTGAGCTACAGTCCATAGGATTGCAAAGAGGTGGGTTCAAGTGAGCACACACACACACACACACACACACACACACACACACACATTGTTTCCTCTGGGTAGAAGTTGTAGCAAAGTATGGAAGAATAGTAGGAGCAAATGACTTTTAGTTAGAATCAGGCTTTGAGCCTCAAAAGACAAAGTCCTGCAAGCTTCTTCCACACGTGTTGGGCACCAAGGCAGGCAGCATCCAGGAAGACAACCGGCCGGAATCAAGTGTTCAATCAGGCACATCTCTTGTTCCCAGCTTCAGGAAGCTAAAACAGCACTCTCATTTCATTTCACCCCTTTTACCCTCTTTGGAAGCCCACGTTCTATCTTTCTTAAAATTTCCATATTATGTTTATACACACATGCTAAAGACCTTCAGGTTTCTCCCAAGTCCCTTAAAAATCCTAACGCAGAAATTGCCAACACTGGAGCCCAGCCCTGTCGTCCAGGAGCCAACACTATTGTTACTTGTCCTGTTAGGGGCTGCGCTGTCAAAAAGGCACTGTGTTAGTTCCTCCCTCCGAGCCCAAGCTGACTGAGAGAAGCCAGGATGCATGATTAGATGCTTCACTATCAAAAGCGTTTATCAGCACAAACCAGCAATATGTTTCTCTTTCATACAAACATGATGGATCATTTTCAACCCACATTTCTGCATCACGTCTGTTGTGGCCGCTACCTCAAGACAATGAATTGCAATAACACATTTTTTCTTCCAAGCTGTCTTTGATGTTGGCCATTTAAAGGATGAAGTTTAATTACATATGATGTGGGGACAAAAATGGTCATGCCTACTGATTTCAGGCCCAGAGCAAGGAAAGCAAGAAATAGAACCCAACAGAATCCTATCAGTTCAGCTTCAATAAGAGTGTGACGGCAGATGTGTCCTGTTTTATTGTATCTTGACGAATGTGGATCAAAGCTAAGAACATATCAATTTGTTCATTAAAAAAAGAATATTAAGGTCAACTGTATATACAGCACTATTTTCCATGAGCCTTTTAATGTGAGTATGGCATGCCAGCCATTTTGTGTCTATCCATATAAAAAGCAACTATATTAAAATTAAAATGCATGCTTAATACAATTTTCTAGAATTTTTTCAATGCCTGTTTTAGACAAATCTTATAACAATGTTTTATGTAGCATTTGCTCTGTTCCTGGGCCATAACAGGATGTATAAGTCACCTTCCTATGACCTTGGGTGGACTGCAGCTTCATGATGAGATATGCTTATTCAGGGGCCTAATCTCCATCCCCAGAGGTAACATTCAGGCTGACATGAGGAATACATCAATAATTAGCCCTTAAGATGCAAATCTTTGTTGGCCTAATTATTTGGGCCATTTTCACAGACAATAAAAGCAAACACATGAAGGTAACCTCTTGTAAAACTGTAAAAGGAGTCAAAGGCAACATCGGGGGCTAGTTTCCCATGCCTATCAGCTGGAAAAAAAAAAAAAAAAAAGAAGTGAAATGGGCCAAGTTCAAGGTTTTATTTTCAGCTGAGGACAGAAGAGCCAGAAAGCTGCCCAGCGCAGGGGCGACCACACGTCTGCTCCGAAGACTGATCCTGCCTACAGGGCCTCTAGCATCTGAAAGCCACAGGGAGAGGCAGAAACATGTCTGCTAGAAGGTGGCCGCGGGATGAGGGAGTTCTCGGTGGGGGGAACCTAGAGTCTGTCATAGAGAGTGAAGTTAGTCAGAAAGAGAAAAACAAATACCATGTATTAACACATATGAGGAGACTCTAGAAAAATGGTCCAGACGAACCTATGTGGAGGACAGGGATGGAGATGCAGATGTAGAGGATGACCTTGTGGCGGGGGAAGGAGAGGGTGGGAAGAACTGAGAGTCGCCCTGACACACCTACAGTGCAATGTGTGAAACAGACAGCCAGCGGGCTATACACCACAGGCACAGGAGCTCAGCTCAATCCTTTGTGTGGACCTGGGGTGGGGGCAATGGGGTGGGCAGGGAGCTCAAGAGGGATGGGTACATGTAGACATATGGCTGATTCCCCTTGTTTTATATCAGAAACAAACACAACATTGTAAAGCAATTATACTCCATCAAAAACAGTGATGCACTTTTCCTCATTGGTTTACACCCAGAGAATTTCTGGAAGAGGTAACGAATGAATAACAGGTACCTATTTGACAGTGGGGTATGTAGACCTGGGAACAGAGGGATGAGGGACTTGGGCTGGGACTAGGATATCCTCGGCATACTTTTTAAAAAGCTTTTGAGTTATGAATGTATGACCTATTTACAAAAGCAAATAAAATATCAAGGACAAGCCAGCAGTAATCGCCAGTCCAGAAGATGCTGCTTAGTGGGAGTGAATCAGTCAGGGAAAGCTTTCATACCAGGAGCTGCACCAGAGCCCTGATGGAAGGAATAAGCCCAGTCCAGTGGCAGAGAACTTGGCTCCTTCTAAAAGTTTGCAGGAAAAAGCCATTCTCAGCAGAAGAAAACGTAACAAAGGCAATTCCACAAATGTCACCCCCGCTCAAGTTCACAATATAGCATTTCATTCCTGAATGTCCCCGGATCTAGGAAGATACTGCTCTTTTTTTGGCAGAAACCCCTGGACAAATGTGCTTCTCAGGCTGCTTCTGACAAGGTCAAAAATAACCTAATATGTGCCCTGCACTTCATATGAGGAAACACGATGCTGTCCTTGAACTCAGTGGGCATGTACAGGTTCACACTGAGCTGAAGAGGAATTTTATTGCAAATCCTTACCATGGGGCATCGTGGGAATTCTATGAAAATCTTCATATTCATGAAGTTTAATTATGTAAAAATGGCCATTCTGTAAACTATGATTGCATTTGAATACTACTTTCAAGTCTGAAACATGAACAAGGAGACTACGGTCCCCTGGAGACACCCCTGTGGTACGTACAGAGAAACACAAGCAAAAGCGAATGGGAAGGGAGGGTGTGGAGGCAGAAAAATAAAACCCATCAAGAGGCACCCTGTTGACCCAGGAAAATTGAAATGCCTGTCACAGAAAGTTATTATGTGCTTGTCATCAACCATAATATTCAAATTGGTGAGTAAGAAATCAATAAAATCAGGGCAGGAAAAAACATATGGCTGATTCCTTGTTTTATATCAGAAACAAACACAACATTGTAAAGCAATTATACTCCATCAAAAACAGTGATGCACTTTTCCTCATTGGTTTACACCCAGAGAATTTCTGGAAGAGGTAACGAATGAATAACAGGTACCTATTTGACAGTGGGGTATGTAGACCTGGGAACAGAGGGATGAGGGACTTGGGCTGGGACTAGGATATCCTCGGCATACTTTTTAAAAAGCTTTTGAGTTATGAATGTATGACCTATTTACAAAAGCAAATAAAATATCAAGGACAAGCCAGCAGTAATCGCCAGTCCAGAAGATGCTGCTTAGTGGGAGTGAATCAGTCAGGGAAAGCTTTCATACCAGGAGCTGCACCAGAGCCCTGATGGAAGGAATAAGCCCAGTCCAGTGGCAGAGAACTTGGCTCCTTCTAAAAGTTTGCAGGAAAAAGCCATTCTCAGCAGAAGAAAACGTAACAAAGGCAATTCCACAAATGTCACCCCCGCTCAAGTTCACAATATAGCATTTCATTCCTGAATGTCCCCGGATCTAGGAAGATACTGCTCTTTTTTTGGCAGAAACCCCTGGACAAATGTGCTTCTCAGGCTGCTTCTGACAAGGTCAAAAATAACCTAATATGTGCCCTGCACTTCATATGAGGAAACACGATGCTGTCCTTGAACTCAGTGGGCATGTACAGGTTCACACTGAGCTGAAGAGGAATTTTATTGCAAATCCTTACCATGGGGCATCGTGGGAATTCTATGAAAATCTTCATATTCATGAAGTTTAATTATGTAAAAATGGCCATTCTGTAAACTATGATTGCATTTGAATACTACTTTCAAGTCTGAAACATGAACAAGGAGACTACGGTCCCCTGGAGACACCCCTGTGGTACGTACAGAGAAACACAAGCAAAAGCGAATGGGAAGGGAGGGTGTGGAGGCAGAAAAATAAAACCCATCAAGAGGCACCCTGTTGACCCAGGAAAATTGAAATGCCTGTCACAGAAAGTTATTATGTGCTTGTCATCAACCATAATATTCAAATTGGTGAGTAAAAAATCAAATAAAATCACAAATTTAAGATAAGATATGAGTTCTAAAGACAATACACATTTTAGTCACTGAGATGAACAGGAACTTGCAAAGGTGGTGTTCACATCCCATCTGTTCAATAATAGGCCCAATGAGGCTCTGTGTTTAAGTCCCTGCAATAATCAACTTAAAATGCTAACGGCTCCTTTGGAGAGGAGGTGAAGCGTCTTGGAAGAATCTGACTGAGGCGCTTCAGCAACAAATGAGAAGGACCGTCAAAAGAATCACTTTGTCTGCAGAGATCTGCCAATGTGTCTTTTAGGATCAAAAATACATGTCTGCATGCAGGCATGCTAAGTCGCTTCAGTCATGTCTGACTCTATGTGACCCTATGGACTGCAGCCTGCCAGGCTCCTCTGTCCATGAGGTTCTCCGGGCAAGAAGAGTGGAGTGCGCTGCCATGCCTTCTTCTAGGAGATCCTCCTGACCCAGGGATCGAACCTGTGTCTCTTATGTCTCCCGCACTGGCAGGTGGGCCCTTTACCAGTAGTGCCACCTGGGAGTCCACATAAGAATAACTAGTCGATAAAAGTTGAGGCAACTAAACTCTGGCAGGGCTATGGTTTCCTAGTAAATAAAGAACCTCTGACTATATGGATTCTTCCATTCATTTTATTGGAAAGAGTCTCTGGGGTGCTCTGGTCCATAGTAAATTTGAACTCAGTGGGCATGTACAGGTTCACACTGAGCTGAAGAGGAATTTTATTGCAAATCCTTACCATGGGGCATCGTGGGAATTCTATGAAAATCTTCATATTCATGAAGTTTAATTATGTAAAAATGGCCATTCTGTAAACTATGATTGCATTTGAATACTACTTTCAAGTCTGAAACATGAACAAGGAGACTACGGTCCCCTGGAGACACCCCTGTGGTACGTACAGAGAAACACAAGCAAAAGCGAATGGGAAGGGAGGGTGTGGAGGCAGAAAAATAAAACCCATCAAGAGGCACCCTGTTGACCCAGGAAAATTGAAATGCCTGTCACAGAAAGTTATTATGTGCTTGTCATCAACCATAATATTCAAATTGGTGAGTAAAAAATCAAATAAAATCACAAATTTAAGATAAGATATGAGTTCTAAAGACAATACACATTTTAGTCACTGAGATGAACAGGAACTTGCAAAGGTGGTGTTCACATCCCATCTGTTCAATAATAGGCCCAATGAGGCTCTGTGTTTAAGTCCCTGCAATAATCAACTTAAAATGCTAACGGCTCCTTTGGAGAGGAGGTGAAGCGTCTTGGAAGAATCTGACTGAGGCGCTTCAGCAACAAATGAGAAGGACCGTCAAAAGAATCACTTTGTCTGCAGAGATCTGCCAATGTGTCTTTTAGGATCAAAAATACATGTCTGCATGCAGGCATGCTAAGTCGCTTCAGTCATGTCTGACTCTATGTGACCCTATGGACTGCAGCCTGCCAGGCTCCTCTGTCCATGAGGTTCTCCGGGCAAGAAGAGTGGAGTGCGCTGCCATGCCTTCTTCTAGGAGATCCTCCTGACCCAGGGATCGAACCTGTGTCTCTTATGTCTCCCGCACTGGCAGGTGGGCCCTTTACCAGTAGTGCCACCTGGGAGTCCACATAAGAATAACTAGTCGATAAAAGTTGAGGCAACTAAACTCTGGCAGGGCTATGGTTTCCTAGTAAATAAAGAACCTCTGACTATATGGATTCTTCCATTCATTTTATTGGAAAGAGTCTCTGGGGTGCTCTGGTCCATAGTAAATTTGGAATCCCATGTCAGTTCATGGACAGTGGTTTCCGTCCACAATGTGGGGTCCCTGTGGATATCCTTTTCTGTCTGTCTCTTCATCTAGCCATCATCTGTCTCTCTCTGCCCATCTACCCAGTACCCATATCTATGTACCATCCATTGCACTCTGCTTACCCATCTCTTCTATACGACTGTTTGTCTCTCGCTCACAGAAGTCTATGTGCGCAAGCACAGATGTAGGTAACATCTCCTCACATACCATTTAAACTATAACGGATGATATTTTCAGGCAGGTATGGCCAAGAAATTTTCACGTCACCAAAGACCAAATGTACTTCACACACTCACACACAAACTCATAAACACGTGGGAGTGGATTTCCTGTTTAAAAAGGGAGAGCAAAGGCAGGTGAGGCTGTGAGGAGTGGTGACAAAGCAGCCGAGCTAGCAGGTGTCGCTCGCTCAGCCTAGCCCTGCCCTGGGTGACCTCACCCCATCGCCTCGCAGGGCCTTCGCAGCACGCCTGAGGGCTAGCCAGATGCGAGCAACATTTCAGGAAAAAAGCCCTGGGCGTGAGTGGAACAATGGCAGGCAGGCAGCGAGGGGGAGAAACAGAATGTGGCCACAGTTCTGATTGACTGGAAGACCTGTGGTCCTTAGCTACCATATAATGCCGCCTCTCTCCAATGAAGTAACCAATGGGAGCAAGAGAGAAAAAGCAGAAAGGGAGGGAGGGAGCAAAGGAGGGGAGGAAGAGAAGGATCTGAGTCAGGCTGAAGAGCAGGGGGTGATGCCATCAACTGGGAAGACACTGTGTGAATTTAAAAGCATCCTCCTCATTGCCCTCATCGACAGTCTCTTCTCTGAATTTCAAAATTCAAGATGATTTGAGAACTAAACAAGTATTTTCCTGATTCACCTGCTGGCAAAACTGAGCCCCCAATGGACAGGTCACTCTTTTTAGTTCTTGTGTGCTCCACTCAGAATGAAAACTCCAAGCTCCTGACGCAGAAATACTGCAGCATTACTTTCCCAGGCTCCTTTAGGGTTGTAGTAACTGTTTAGAATTACTGATGCTGGTCTTAAATCTGACCATAGTAACTCATCTTTTCTCTGGGGTGCTCTGGTCCATAGTAAATTTGGAATCCCATGTCAGTTCATGGACAGTGGTTTCCGTCCACAATGTGGGGTCCCTGTGGATATCCTTTTCTGTCTGTCTCTTCATCTAGCCATCATCTGTCTCTCTCTGCCCATCTACCCAGTACCCATATCTATGTACCATCCATTGCACTCTGCTTACCCATCTCTTCTATACGACTGTTTGTCTCTCGCTCACAGAAGTCTATGTGCGCAAGCACAGATGTAGGTAACATCTCCTCACATACCATTTAAACTATAACGGATGATATTTTCAGGCAGGTATGGCCAAGAAATTTTCACGTCACCAAAGACCAAATGTACTTCACACACTCACACACAAACTCATAAACACGTGGGAGTGGATTTCCTGTTTAAAAAGGGAGAGCAAAGGCAGGTGAGGCTGTGAGGAGTGGTGACAAAGCAGCCGAGCTAGCAGGTGTCGCTCGCTCAGCCTAGCCCTGCCCTGGGTGACCTCACCCCATCGCCTCGCAGGGCCTTCGCAGCACGCCTGAGGGCTAGCCAGATGCGAGCAACATTTCAGGAAAAAAGCCCTGGGCGTGAGTGGAACAATGGCAGGCAGGCAGCGAGGGGGAGAAACAGAATGTGGCCACAGTTCTGATTGACTGGAAGACCTGTGGTCCTTAGCTACCATATAATGCCGCCTCTCTCCAATGAAGTAACCAATGGGAGCAAGAGAGAAAAAGCAGAAAGGGAGGGAGGGAGCAAAGGAGGGGAGGAAGAGAAGGATCTGAGTCAGGCTGAAGAGCAGGGGGTGATGCCATCAACTGGGAAGACACTGTGTGAATTTAAAAGCATCCTCCTCATTGCCCTCATCGACAGTCTCTTCTCTGAATTTCAAAATTCAAGATGATTTGAGAACTAAACAAGTATTTTCCTGATTCACCTGCTGGCAAAACTGAGCCCCCAATGGACAGGTCACTCTTTTTAGTTCTTGTGTGCTCCACTCAGAATGAAAACTCCAAGCTCCTGACGCAGAAATACTGCAGCATTACTTTCCCAGGCTCCTTTAGGGTTGTAGTAACTGTTTAGAATGTGCACAGTGATGCTGGTCTTAAATCTGAGAAATCCTGAAACCCATGCAGCTCCCAAGGTCTGGATAAAGACTGAGAGCAGGTTGTGCTCACTGGCCCAGGGAGTCCCTCTGCCATGAAACACTCTTGACGGTCACAGGGACCAGACAACAACCTGTGGTCAAAGTCACACCAGCAATGACTGAAACATAATTGGGAAAGACACACAGATCTCAATGCCAGATGAAGAGAGACAAGCAGCTTGCTCGGTAGCAAGGAGAAACCACAGCGATGTTATCACATTATACTCCGGCATTGTCTGTCTACCCTCCGGGGTAATTTCATAACCCAGCTTAGTGTGAGCCCAAGGACAGCCACTTCTCCACCCTGATTACATTTGTACCCCCCGACCTCACTGACCCTTGACCTTGCAGCTTCAGGAAGCAGAATATTTTGGTGCACAGTTTCCTTAGACAAATAAGGAGGATCTGGGGAAACGACTGGAAAGAAATCTAAAGATTAACTATACTACGCATGGTATCACTTATGTACATTTCAGAATCCACCAAGCAATAGCTTCCTTGCTTTATGGGCTCATAAATAGATTGTAAAGGCATCAAAAATATGCATAGAATATTTAAGTGGGACTTGAGCTCTTCCTAACGTTATTATTTATGGAAAAAGTGAATACAATGTGGCCAAGTGGAAACGTCTCTTTGTTAGATTTAAATGCCAATTTTATTCTTCTCTGCCCTTTCCTGTTTACTTAAAATGCATTTATTCTTTCAACATTCACTTCAACAAAAATAATTCCCGTAGAGAATTCTATGCTAGACACAGAACAAGATGAAGGCGAAAACAGACAAAAATCCCTGTTTCATAGGCTTCATAATTAAAATTTCAAACTATACTATTTGTTTGTGACTTTTAGGACTATCAACAAAATGACTTTTCTCGGCATAGATGAGAACAGTGCTGACCCGTTTATTTGCTTTTAGCCCCACTCTGTCCCTTGGCAGCTCCAGCATCAAGAGGGCTAAACACAGAGGCTCAGAATCTACCCAGCATCCTAAGAATCAGAAGCCAAATTTCTCAGGCCGCGTCACAGTGATGTGCAGCAACACCCGTGCAAGCCCTTTGTGCCTGACTCTCTGTGACCCTGTGGACTGAAGCTTGTCAGGCTCCTCTGTCCATGGGATTCTTCAGGCAAAAATGCTAGAGCAGGTGGCCATGCCCTCCTCCAGGGGATCTTCCTGACCCGGAGATCAAACCCTGGTCTCAGGCACCTCCAGCATGGACAGGCGAGTTCTTTATTCCTATTGTCATCTACAATACCCAAATAAACAGGCCTGCCCTGGAAGAAAGTCCTACCATGGACCTCAGGAACACAAATGGGAAGATAAAACCTACTTCCTGCACAGGCCTTGCAAGGCAATAAGAATACTGTCTTAGAAAAAAGGTCAACAGCAACGCACAAGAAGGGCCAAAAACCAACACAGTTAGCTCTCTTCTTCATTTCATTGTTCCTATTAAACCAGCTTCCTTGACTGGCGACCAGTGAACATGGGCATTTGCAGGAGGAGCCCCACCAAGCCCTGCAAAGTTCCTGTAGGAGCCTTCATAGCCTCAGAGGTCATGTCACGTGGTCACCCCCAGGGCTGTGTGGGCAGTGGACTTTCTGGATCACCCTGCAACCCAGAAGAAGCAGGCCTGCCCTGGAAGACATTCCCAACAGGGACATCCAGGACATGAAAGAGAAGATGAACGTCCATGAGAGCTACTTCCTGTGTGGGTCTTACACTGCTGTCAAAATACTGCCTTAGAGAAAAGCCAAAAAAAGGGCTTTCTGCTTAGATGGAAAAAAGTGGGCTCCCCTCCCCACTTGCAGAGCAAAGTCAGGCTTGTCTGAGGGTCCATCACAGCTCAGGAGCAAAGGGACAGTGTCTGAAGAGCAGTCTTGAGCCAGAGAAAGAGGTTTCCCAGCAGTCTGATAAACCTTCATTTCTCTTATCATTTAAACACACTGCACATAAATGCATGCTTCTTTTGCTGAGCATTCACTGAAACTACATACACATAGTATCTACCTGTGCCTCTCGAGTTTCAGCCCCTCAAAAGCTACCAGCGATTTATGCTTCCCCATTCTGCGTTGTACATTTCTGGGGTGCCTCTTTCCCGTCTTCTGTCTCTCCATTCAGCTATCCATCCATCTGAGACAGGCTGTGATCCGGGACCCTCTGCGGCAGCAACACAATGCCTTCGTCTGGACACACCCCTCCTTGAGCACCGAAATATAAAGAAGCTCTCTGGAACTAAAGTTAACTGCACGCATGCACAGTTGGGGCTTCTGGACCCCCAAAGATACAAAGAGACCAGAAAAAACTGCCACTTCTGAAGAGCTGGCAATGAAAACAGGCACTGCACATGCCCCTTGTGCACGCCACCCCCTCAGGCACGCCTCCAGCCCGCCCCAGGACACACCCCTCCCCCACCCCATAGCCGAAACAAGCTCACTTCCGACTTGGGGAGCAAGCTTGTCCTCACTCCCCTTGCTGCAAGACTTCCTGTCTGCCCCAGAGTCAATTTCCACTGGGAGGAGGCCAGGGTCCCTCACGGGCATCACATCCATCATCCATCACGTCTCATCAATGAACCCCACACGTAAACTTATGTTTCCATCCCCTCTTTCCAACACCTTTTCCAGTTTTCATCTGGGTGTGCAAGGCCCCTTTCTCCTACATTAACACCACCATCCAATGACCGCACATTTAGGGATACTGATGGGCTGAGGCTCGAGAGATGCCTGCCCCGGGATCAAGTCCCTGCCAAGAAGCTACAATGTCTGGATTGATCACTTTCTCGCTCAGTCAACAGATTTCTAAGCACTGGTCCCTGTGCTGGGTGCTGTCTTCGGACAACCCCTCTGGCTTTCTTTGAATTCCTAGAAGACACTGCACACTCGGTTGCTCAGTCGTGTCTGACTCTTTGCTCTCCCATGGACTGCAGCTCGCTAGGCTCCTCTGTCCATGGGATTTCCTGGGCAAGAATACGGGAGTGGGGTTGCCATTTCCTCCTTTAGGGAATCATTCCAACCCAGGGATCAAACTCGCATCTCTTGTAGTTCCTGCATTTGCAGGCGGATTCTTTACCTCTGAGCCTCTGGGGAAGCCCCTCTATAAGACACTATAGAACAGCAAATACCATCAGTGGGTTCAATGTGGTGGTGACAGAAAATTGCCAGTCATGTTTTTCTAGGAACAATCTGAAGCTCTCTGCGAATCTAATAGTTACTGCACCATCCATCTTGAGACAGGCTGTGATCCGGGACCCTCTGCGGCAGCAACACAATGCCTTCGTCTGGACACACCCCTCCTTGAGCACCGAAATATAAAGAAGCTCTCTGGAACTAAAGTTAACTGCGCATGCACAGTTGGGGCTTCTGGACCCCCAAAGATACAAAGAGACCAGAAAAAACTGCCACTTCTGAAGAGCTGGCAATGAAAACAGGCACTGCACATGCCCCTTGTGCACGCCACCCCCTCAGGCACGCCTCCAGCCCGCCCCAGGACACACCCCTCCCCCACCCCATAGCCGAAACAAGCTCACTTCCGACTTGGGGAGCAAGCTTGTCCTCACTCCCCTTGCTGCAAGACTTCCTGTCTGCCCCAGAGTCAATTTCCACTGGGAGGAGGCCAGGGTCCCTCACGGGCATCACATCCATCATCCATCACGTCTCATCAATGAACCCCACACGTAAACTTATGTTTCCATCCCCTCTTTCCAACACCTTTTCCAGTTTTCATCTGGGTGTGCAAGGCCCCTTTCTCCTACATTAACACCACCATCCAATGACCGCACATTTAGGGATACTGATGGGCTGAGGCTCGAGAGATGCCTGCCCCGGGATCAAGTCCCTGCCAAGAAGCTACAATGTCTGGATTGATCACTTTCTCGCTCAGTCAACAGATTTCTAAGCACTGGTCCCTGTGCTGGGTGCTGTCTTCGGACAACCCCTCTGGCTTTCTTTGAATTCCTAGAAGACACTGCACACTCGGTTGCTCAGTCGTGTCTGACTCTTTGCTCTCCCATGGACTGCAGCTCGCTAGGCTCCTCTGTCCATGGGATTTCCTGGGCAAGAATACGGGAGTGGGGTTGCCATTTCCTCCTTTAGGGAATCATTCCAACCCAGGGATCAAACTCGCATCTCTTGTAGTTCCTGCATTTGCAGGCGGATTCTTTACCTCTGAGCCTCTGGGGAAGCCCCTCTATAAGACACTATAGAACAGCAAATACCATCAGTGGGTTCAATGTGGTGGTGACAGAAAATTGCCAGTCATGTTTTTTCTAGGACAATGGTTTTCAATACCTGAAGCACATTATATTCATTTGAGAGCTTTTAAAATCACAGATGTCCTGACCAAGTAGAGTGAACCTCTAGGCACAAATTCTCAGTGTTTATAAAATTCTACCCAACTGATTATCAGGTACAGCTACTGCAGAGAAAAAGCCAGTTCTGAGTCCATATCAGATCTGTTTCTTTGACTTGCTTTTCATTATTATAATCATACAGGCTGGCCTGCCTCAGAGAATCCTGTCCCTCTGCCTGCTAAAGTGCCTTTGTTCAGAACCCTGCCCGCCTGTAGATGGCAAGAAGGAAGAAAGGAACGCATCACCCACCTGAGGCTTGCCATTCTAGGAAACGTTTGAAAGATGAATGGTCTTTTTACGTTGCTTCCTCACCTCCCCCCATCTCTGATCCATTAAAAGAATCCTGGCACCCAGACTTCATAACATGGTTATTTTGAGGCACTAGCCTGCCTTCTTGTCAGTTACCAGGCTCCCCAATTGAAGTCTCTTCTTTGCCTCAACCCCTTGTCTCTCTGATTCATTGGCCTGCCATGCACCAAGCAGAGGGAGCATGGACACAGTCAGGGCTAAGAATCCACAGCCATGACCCACAGTACAGCCCTTGGACCAGCCAATATACCTTCACCTGGGAGCCCATCAGAAAGACTGAGTCTCAGGCCCTGTCTTGAACTCCCTAATCAGAATCTGTTTTAACGGGACTTTCCCCAGTTGATTTACAGGCACGTGGCTTAAGAAACAGTGTTCTTGGAGATTAGAAGATACAACTTGATCTGTTGAATTAGTAGGCTGTGTTACAACAGGCAGACTCTCACATCATTTTCAGAAACCAGCAACTCTGCAGCAACATGATGTAAGATACAGCTCCCTCCAGACCACTTGCTGATACCAAAGGACCCTACTTTCTTTTTCTAGGATGATCCTACCAGAAGGGTATGATGGGAAAAAAGTAAAACTAAAGGTCAAAATGTGGGGCTATGATGAGTCAGTGTGGCAGACAGGGTTTGTGCAGAGGAGGTGCTTACTAAGTAAATATTGCCTGATTTAGTGTCTGGGCTTCCCTGGAGGCTCCGTGGTAAAGAATCTGCCTCCAATTCAAGGGACTCAGGTTTGATCCCTGGGTCAGGAAGATCCCCTGGAGAAGGGAATGGCTATCTGCTCCAGTAATCTTGCCTGGGAAATCCCATAGACAGAAGGGGGTAGCAAAGACTCTGAGTTTCTAACACTTTCACTTTCATAGATAATATAAAAACAGAACCATCCTAACTATCTTTAAACGTTGGGATCAGGGCTCCCCTGGTGGTCCAGTGGGTAAAGAGTCCACCTTGCAATGCAAGGGACACCGGTTCGATCCCTGGCCTGGGAAGATTCACATGCCAAGGAACGGCTGGGCCGGTGTGTCCAGTTATGAGCCAGAGTTCTGGAGTGCATGCTCCCATAGCCAGTGCTCTGCAACGAGAAAGGTCACTGTGACGGGAAGCCCACACTGGCCAAAGAATAAAGATGGATGAAAAGTAAATGATGACTTAAGAGACAAAAAAAACATGATAAAAAAATGTCAAAAAGAAAAGTTGGGATCAGTGATTTTTACTGTATTCCCAGGACTGTCCACCCAATCTCCCAAAGTTTTTCTTGCAAAATGGGAACTCTATACTCATTAAACCCAGATCTCCCCTTCCCCAAGTCCCTGGCACCCACCATATTCTCTGTGTGTCTATGACTCTGACTCACTGTGTGCGTCACGTTAAGTGGGAAGACGACTCTTTTTGCTGAATGGCTCATTTGGCTCAGCACACTGTCCCCAAAGTCCATCCATGTGTCACAATTTTCTTGGCCTTGAAGGCTGAATAATATTCTCTTGCACGTTTACAGCAAGAGAATTTTGTTTAAGCACTCCTCAAAGTGAGCAATGGCTTAAACAAGGACTGCTTAAACAAAATGTGACGTCCATCCATCCACTGGTGGGCTTTGGGTTGCTTTCACCCTTGGCTATGGTGAATTATATTGCTATGAACACGGGTGTACAAATAGCCCTTCAATAATCTATTTTTAAAAATTAGTCTCCAGCTACCAATGCAAAGGTGACTGAGTGTTCCTACTCAAAACATGAGCAAGAACAAAGTGCCAATTACTCAGTCATGTCTGACTCTTTGCGATCGCATGGACTGTAGCCCGCCAGGCTCCTCTGTCCATGGAATTCCCCAGGCAGGACCACTGGAGTGGGCTGCAATGCCCTTCACCAGGGAATCTCCCCGACTCAGGTGTCCTGCATTGTAGGCAGATTCTTTACTGTCTGAGCTACGAGGGAAGCCCAGAACAAACAGAAGACAAGTCAAATATATATTTTTCATGTAACTTGCACAAAAGAAGTTAGTTGGACTTCATCAAGCAACACTACTATTCCATTATGAGGAAATGCATCCTGATTTGAATGTAGAAATAAGAAGAACCTAAGAACAATACTCCGCCATGCAGAAATGAAATGGGTTGAAAAGGACTTATATATATGTTCTAATTTAGAAAACTGACCATGTGGTTTCTCCAAGGAAACTCAGTTATAGTCTTTGAGCACATTTACTTTCTTGAAGAGATATAACAGTTCATTTTCCTCACTGCATGATGTTGGAAGAAAATGTATGCACTGTTTTTAATGATGACTTAAGAGACAAAAAAAACATGATAAAAAAATGTCAAAAAGAAAAGTTGGGATCAGTGATTTTTACTGTATTCCCAGGACTGTCCACCCAATCTCCCAAAGTTTTTCTTGCAAAATGGGAACTCTATACTCATTAAACCCAGATCTCCCCTTCCCCAAGTCCCTGGCACCCACCATATTCTCTGTGTGTCTATGACTCTGACTCACTGTGTGCGTCACGTTAAGTGGGAAGACGACTCTTTTTGCTGAATGGCTCATTTGGCTCAGCACACTGTCCCCAAAGTCCATCCATGTGTCACAATTTTCTTGGCCTTGAAGGCTGAATAATATTCTCTTGCACGTTTACAGCAAGAGAATTTTGTTTAAGCACTCCTCAAAGTGAGCAATGGCTTAAACAAGGACTGCTTAAACAAAATGTGACGTCCATCCATCCACTGGTGGGCTTTGGGTTGCTTTCACCCTTGGCTATGGTGAATTATATTGCTATGAACACGGGTGTACAAATAGCCCTTCAATAATCTATTTTTAAAAATTAGTCTCCAGCTACCAATGCAAAGGTGACTGAGTGTTCCTACTCAAAACATGAGCAAGAACAAAGTGCCAATTACTCAGTCATGTCTGACTCTTTGCGATCGCATGGACTGTAGCCCGCCAGGCTCCTCTGTCCATGGAATTCCCCAGGCAGGACCACTGGAGTGGGCTGCAATGCCCTTCACCAGGGAATCTCCCCGACTCAGGTGTCCTGCATTGTAGGCAGATTCTTTACTGTCTGAGCTACGAGGGAAGCCCAGAACAAACAGAAGACAAGTCAAATATATATTTTTCATGTAACTTGCACAAAAGAAGTTAGTTGGACTTCATCAAGCAACACTACTATTCCATTATGAGGAAATGCATCCTGATTTGAATGTAGAAATAAGAAGAACCTAAGAACAATACTCCGCCATGCAGAAATGAAATGGGTTGAAAAGGACTTATATATATGTTCTAATTTAGAAAACTGACCATGTGGTTTCTCCAAGGAAACTCAGTTATAGTCTTTGAGCACATTTACTTTCTTGAAGAGATATAACAGTTCATTTTCCTCACTGCATGATGTTGGAAGAAAATGTATGCACTGTTTTTAATAGAGGGATATTTGTAGGGAGATCAAAGTGAGCAAAGAAAATAACCCAAAGGTTGAAAACTGTGAAACTTACTAGGAGAGGTTAAAAGAATCTCTTCTGAAGAAGAAAAGGTTGAGAGAGTAGCCGGAGCAATTAGGAAAGAAGTCTCCACCCACTAAACAAGAAAAAGGAAAGGGATGACCATGGGTGAAACAGGAAAATATTTTAAACCTTTAAATATGAATTAAAGTTAAATGATCTGAAAGCCCATGGAAATAGGACACAGAAAAGTACAAAGAAGAGAAGACAGCCCTCTGAAAAACCACATTCAGACACAAGAGCATAACAGGCCTCTTTTATTGTTATCGTTAATGTTATTACATTCAGTTTAAACAAAGGAAGCAAATGAAACAGTGAGCAGTCACTTGTCCCAGACTTTTCAGAGTGGGGCACCTGAGCAGAGAGGCCACCATCTCTTTGTCCCAAAGGCTCACTTTTTCTGGATCAACCTGAAATGGGTCAAGAGAATGTACTGTGGCTGGTGGTGAGGAAGAATCAGAGGAAGTCAGGCCAAGCCCACGGTGAAAGAGAACAAAGAAAGCAGTGTGAGCGCAGGTCAGAGGCAGGAGTCTGTGCAAAGCCAGCTCCAGAGAGAACGTCCCTGAGTTTACAGGGCCGAGAGCTCGCCTCTCCCATGCCCATCAAGAAGCGACTTCCCAAGGGCTTTGCTTATTATCAAAGCTATTTCTGAGGAACTCAGGTGTCCTGCATTGTAGGCAGATTCTTTACTGTCTGAGCTACGAGGGAAGCCCAGAACAAACAGAAGACAAGTCAAATATATATTTTTCATGTAACTTGCACAAAAGAAGTTAGTTGGACTTCATCAAGCAACACTACTATTCCATTATGAGGAAATGCATCCTGATTTGAATGTAGAAATAAGAAGAACCTAAGAACAATACTCCGCCATGCAGAAATGAAATGGGTTGAAAAGGACTTATATATATGTTCTAATTTAGAAAACTGACCATGTGGTTTCTCCAAGGAAACTCAGTTATAGTCTTTGAGCACATTTACTTTCTTGAAGAGATATAACAGTTCATTTTCCTCACTGCATGATGTTGGAAGAAAATGTATGCACTGTTTTTAATAGAGGGATATTTGTAGGGAGATCAAAGTGAGCAAAGAAAATAACCCAAAGGTTGAAAACTGTGAAACTTACTAGGAGAGGTTAAAAGAATCTCTTCTGAAGAAGAAAAGGTTGAGAGAGTAGCCGGAGCAATTAGGAAAGAAGTCTCCACCCACTAAACAAGAAAAAGGAAAGGGATGACCATGGGTGAAACAGGAAAATATTTTAAACCTTTAAATATGAATTAAAGTTAAATGATCTGAAAGCCCATGGAAATAGGACACAGAAAAGTACAAAGAAGAGAAGACAGCCCTCTGAAAAACCACATTCAGACACAAGAGCATAACAGGCCTCTTTTATTGTTATCGTTAATGTTATTACATTCAGTTTAAACAAAGGAAGCAAATGAAACAGTGAGCAGTCACTTGTCCCAGACTTTTCAGAGTGGGGCACCTGAGCAGAGAGGCCACCATCTCTTTGTCCCAAAGGCTCACTTTTTCTGGATCAACCTGAAATGGGTCAAGAGAATGTACTGTGGCTGGTGGTGAGGAAGAATCAGAGGAAGTCAGGCCAAGCCCACGGTGAAAGAGAACAAAGAAAGCAGTGTGAGCGCAGGTCAGAGGCAGGAGTCTGTGCAAAGCCAGCTCCAGAGAGAACGTCCCTGAGTTTACAGGGCCGAGAGCTCGCCTCTCCCATGCCCATCAAGAAGCGACTTCCCAAGGGCTTTGCTTATTATCAAAGCTATTTCTGAGGAACTTCTGATTAATAAAATTAAATAATAACATTATGCCACCAGTTACCAGCACGGCCATCTACTAAATTCCTTAAGGCAAAAATCCCAGTCATCCTGGGTGGTTGTCACTCTTTCACTGCTCACATCCAGTTTATCCAGGGTATCATATGACCCAAAATCATTTCCTAAACCTGTCCTTGTTCTTCTCTTCCTGTATTTGTGGTCAAGTCTCCAGTGAGTCTCGTAGTTGCTCATTCAATGACATGCTCTGCCCTCCATGCATCACCGTTCTCTATATGGCAACCATGGTCACAAAGTCTCACGACTCAACACCTCTCAATTATCCCTGCAAACTCTTTCCTGATCTGAGCAGGTCCTCCATTTACTGCCCAGCTCTCAGCCCCTCCTCTCCACGCTCAGCCCTCTTAGGAGTCATTCCCACCCAGAGCAGCCACACAAGGCTGGTTCCCTTTCGCCATTACATCTCAGCATAACCGTATACCCGTCCCTGCCCACGCTGTACTTGGCCATTCTGGAAGTCAGCCATGCTGACGTTTTATAGTCATAAGAATAAAAATGATGCCCAGAGAGGTACAAAACAGAGAACCTAATAAAACCTGAAAGACCTAGACATGAGATTTTAGAAAGGTAGAATTTTCAGATTTGTTCCACCCATAAGTGACTCTGCTCCTATGAAAATACTGAGTTCGTACTTAAATCTTTTTTTTTTTTTTTAAGATTTATTTATTTATTTACTTTGGGCGGGGGTCGGGTTGGGGAGGGAGGGGAGCAGGCGGGCCACTTCTATTGGTCTTTCATTTCTCTATTTTCATCCGTCCCTGCTCCCCGGCTCCCGTGGGCCTCCCATCACGGTGGCGTCCGTCATCGCAGAGCGCCGGCTCCGGGCACACGCGCTCCAGAGCTCCGGCTCGGCGATCGGACACATCAGTCCAGCCGCTCCTCGGCACATGGGATCCCCCCAGGCCAGGATTGAACCGCGCTTGCACTGCAAGGCGGTGTCCTACCCACGTCCCTGAGTTTACAGGGCCGAGACTCGCCTCCCATGCCCATCAAGAAGCGACTTCCCAAGGGCTTTGCTTATTATCAAAGCTATTTCTGAGGAACTTCTGATTAATAAAATTAAATAATAACATTATGCCACCAGTTACCAGCACGGCCATCTACTAAATTCCTTAAGGCAAAAATCCCAGTCATCCTGGGTGGTTGTCACTCTTTCACTGCTCACATCCAGTTTATCCAGGGTATCATATGACCCAAAATCATTTCCTAAACCTGTCCTTGTTCTTCTCTTCCTGTATTTGTGGTCAAGTCTCCAGTGAGTCTCGTAGTTGCTCATTCAATGACATGCTCTGCCCTCCATGCATCACCGTTCTCTATATGGCAACCATGGTCACAAAGTCTCACGACTCAACACCTCTCAATTATCCCTGCAAACTCTTTCCTGATCTGAGCAGGTCCTCCATTTACTGCCCAGCTCTCAGCCCCTCCTCTCCACGCTCAGCCCTCTTAGGAGTCATTCCCACCCAGAGCAGCCACACAAGGCTGGTTCCCTTTCGCCATTACATCTCAGCATAACCGTATACCCGTCCCTGCCCACGCTGTACTTGGCCATTCTGGAAGTCAGCCATGCTGACGTTTTATAGTCATAAGAATAAAAATGATGCCCAGAGAGGTACAAAACAGAGAACCTAATAAAACCTGAAAGACCTAGACATGAGATTTTAGAAAGGTAGAATTTTCAGATTTGTTCCACCCATAAGTGACTCTGCTCCTATGAAAATACTGAGTTCGTACTTAAATCTTTTTTTTTTTTTTTAAGATTTATTTATTTATTTACTTTGGGCGGGGGTCGGGTTGGGGAGGGAGGGGAGTGGGCGGGCCACTTCTATTGGTCTTTCATTTCTCTATTTTCACCCGTCTTTGTTCTTTGGCTCCTGTGGGCCTCCCATCACGGTGGCGTCTGTCGTTGCAGAGTGCCGGCTCTGCGCACATGCACTCCAGAGCTCCGGCTCGGCGATCGGACACATCAGTCCAGCCGCTCCGCAGCACGTGGGATCTTCCCAGGCCAGGGATTGAACCGGCGCCCCTTGCACTGCAAGGCGGTGTTCCTACCCACTGGACCACCAGGGGAAGCCCCCGTACTTAATCTTTAGTCACTGAACATAAGGCTTTAAAATGCTGTTATATAAATCACCGTTAGTTGGCTGAAATTTTAAAATCGTATTTCCCAAGTTGTATTCTAAGGAGTATCATGGGCTCTCTAAGAAAATAAAAAGTAAACAAAAATTGCTATCATCACTTAGAATTTATGTTGCTTGGTTCCAAAATGGGCTTCCCAGGAGGCTCAGGGGTAAAGCATCCACCTGCCATGCAGAAGACACAGTAGATGTGGCTTTGATCCCTGGGTCGGGAAGATTCCCCTGGAGAAGGAAATAGAAACTCACTCCAGCATTCTTGCCTGAAAAATTTCACGGACAGGGGAGCCTGGTGAGCTAAGTCTATAGGGTCACAGAGCGTCGGCCATGACTGAGCCTGCACACATTGCACTTCATTGTTTTTGAATTAAAAAAAAACTGTGTGGCTGTTATTTAACATAGTATTTCCTAAAAGTGTTGAACCCACATGAACTTTTCCATGTCCTCTTGGCCCCTCTGTGGGCACGGCTTGAAAAATGTCGTTGAAAAATATTCCTTTTTATTGACTAAAAGGGAGCATTCTCAACTTGGAGAAGCATCACTCATTTAAAGGACAATTTTTATGGCTCTAGTCTTGTCCCAGAGTTTCAGAGCTCATAACCAGCAGGAAAACAACATTTCATTTAATGTATCATTAATTTTTAAACTATGACATTCATAATCCAGGCCTGATGATGTGCAGATCCCTCCTGTTGGACCATGTGCTCTGAAGGTGCAATGAAAAAGCATTGTGGTTTGTTCCATAGGTGAACATTCTTCAGGGTTTCCTAACAGAATATTCTAAACAGACACAATAGACAGAAATGAGTGTAGGGAACCTCCCTGGGCCCATCACCCGTCTCATCAGTGGTCAAGTCCTGCTGAATCCCCCATTCACTGAATTAATTTGAAGCAAATCACAGGTTTCATAAAGGCATATTTAAAGAATTAAATATTGGTTGATGTCTGTTACTAAGAGTGAAAAATTATGACTTCCACACCAACATTTATACATATGTAAATATATACTCACACGTACATACATTTACGTCAATTACCACAAGGAATTCCAGTCCCTCCTGATTTTAGGCTTGCACCTTTGAACCCCTTTCACAGCACATAATTGGGCATCGCTCTCCTATAATGTTCTCTCTTTTTCAGTTATTGTTGATAAGGACTAAGTATAAAATATTTGCCGCAGACCATAGGGACTCACACAGTAGCACCTCATGGCTGTCAGATCAGTCTGGGCCACACAACCCTGTCAACAAAAGCAGGTCAGCAGGCTAGAGCAGAGGAGAAAATCAATAAATCTTTGAATTAATCATGCCGCCGTCAGAGAAGATACGGGGGCACAAAATGAAATGGATCTGTGTGGCCTACTTGCTTCCCTTCTTCCTTTAGTTCTCCTTCGTTTTTGTCTGATGGGCAGTTCCTCTTTCGGGACCCTCTGCTCCAATAGTTTCACTCCTGTAACCAAGTTCAGACAGTTGTCCCTAATTGAGAATTTCTGTCCCATCTAATTCTTTAAAGAAAAAACAAAAAAAAAAAAAAAAAGAAAGAAACTGAGACTAAGGGTAAATACTCCAAATTTAAATTAAAGGGAAAAGGGCATTCTAACTTGCTCCCTTTCATTATTCCTTAAATTCTGGTTTCATAGAATAGTTACTAAAAAACAAATGCATTTCTCCGTAAAACTGGATTTGGTGACCTATGTAATGACCTGATATACACAAAGAATTCTAATGAAGCTTTACCTAGGCTCTGAATCTCATTGCCTTTAACATCTCCACTGTTACCCATGGCATTTAGAATACTGGATACTCATTCTGCCTCAATTCAATAGACCATCCCAAACAGAAATATTCGAAATCACAGGTCTGTCAGACCACCTGCTCTCTTTCTGGATAACTATTTCACAGGAGCACATATAAAAGATCTGTAAGTCAAGAGCCACGGTTAGTAAAAAGAGCTTCATCTTCCTGGTGTGCCTGTGCTCGTGTTTAATTGCTAAGTCTTGTTGGACTCTCTGTGACCCCGGGGACTGCAGCCCACCAGGTTTCTCCCTCAGTCAAGGGAGATTCCCAGGCAAAAATACTGGAGTGGGTTGCCATTTCCTCCCCTGGGAGATCTTCTGGGGCCAGGGATCAAACCCGAGACTCCTGCACTGGCAGGTGGATTCTTGACTACAGAGCCACCTGGGAAGCCCAGCTCAACCTCATCAATAGATCCTAAATTGAAAACAAAAGGAACTTTGGATGCATTTTTTCCCCATGTACAGCAAACAGATAATAAGACTTGAGATTAGTGATAAATGTGCAATCAGAGTGTATTTTAAATGCAGGAAATTAGTTTCCCAGCTTCATTATGCTTCTTTAAAAGATTCATAATGATACATGAACATACTATCTGCAACATTTTTTACATTTTAATATAAAGTTAAAGTAACTTAAAATGAACATTTTGGTAATTTTGATAAAGGAAGAGAGGAACACATATGGATTTGTCTTTAGTAAAAGGTGAAAGATATATACAATTTGAAGAGTAACCACAGTGTACATATTTGTCTTTTGTTTCAACAAATCTAACACAAGTAAACAAGAGCAAGAGATTCAGGGAAATAAACCTGGACTCACGTGCTCAAGACATGAATAAATCATGTCAGGAGCCCAGTGAAGAGCAGGCACCAGACCTCAAAGAAACCAGAGCTTCTATGCCTCGCATCTAAAACTGACTCCGAGTTCCATGGAAACCGCTCCCAGCAGAAGGCATGGCCGGCAACATGAAGCTTAAATCTCCCTCATCTAGTGATGGAAGGGGGAGAATTCAGCAGAAGAGGAAAGGACGGAAACACACATGGGTGTATATGCTTTTCATTTAATGAGAACAGACGGAGTAGAATTCAACAGAAGAAGGAAAGAGGGGGACACAGAATCACATAAAGTATCAACAAGGCAGTTTATAGGCCCCGAATAAACTCTGTGAATCATTTAATAATTACCTGCAAGCCTGAATAATCACCTTCAACGTTTGGTTATTCATGGAGTAACTAGTCATATGGAGGAGAAAATGGCAACCCACTCCAGTATTCTTGCCAGGAGAATCCGACGGACAGAGGTGCCTGGCAGGGTCATGGTATGCAGGGGAGGAAGGAAGCCTGAAATGCATTTTTCTTCAACAACTGTTTATTCATGGAGTAGCTTGTTGTATAGACTTTTTTTGCTTTTTCCTTTAAGATCCTGAATCCTAAGATAATTGTTTCTATGAGCAAATGACTCGGAACTGGGAGTGGTGGAACCATGTCATGGCATGTGATCTGGCTTTCCCTGGGGGGCTGGTGCCTGGCTGCCTTTCCTCTGAGAAATGGCCCTCCGCAGTTGCGAGTTCATTTGGCTTTTTCAATGATAGGGTTTCAATTCGAACAGACAACAGTGCCAAGAACTAAAAATTTCACCATCTAATTAAGTGGGGGGGTAGGGACTCAGTATGGCCTTTCTCTCTTAATATCATCTGCAGTTTGAAAATGACTTAATGAAGGCTTTTTATAAAAACCCCTTTCTTTTCCTGGTACGAGAACAATTGCAGTGAAAGTTACTGGCACAATGCACAGGGCACAGAAGGGGAAAATGTGTGCGTAACAGAAAGAACCAAAGGAGCAAGGACAAATAAGACATCAGACAAGAGGGAGGGTGCAGGTTCCAAAATAAAACTGAGTTCAGAAAGAGAGGGATTGGGGGAGAGAGATGCACAGAGAGAGCACACAGAGAGAGAGGTTACCTAACATCTCCATCACAGCGTTTAACCTGGTATGAATGCCTAACCTGGGTCAGGGGAAGTGGGGATGGGACTGAGAGGGTGCAAAGGGGTGGGGAGGAGGAAGGGAGGGGAAAAGGCCCGAAATTAATGCAGATTTGCGTGCTAATGAGTTTTTCTGTGGATCAGCAGTTCCAGAGTTTTCATTTTCTCTTCAGCATATCCCTGATACAAGAAAGGTCAAGAAACATTAATCTAAGGACATATCTACCTATTAAAAATTATACATGTTTTTTTTTCCTGAAACCATCAGATTATACAACACATTGTTTGCATCAAAATGCAGAATGCAGTTTAACAGTTGATATGGAAATAAAACTTCAAAATAGTTCATTTTAAGACCTATAATCTTCTATGAATTTCTTTTCAATCCATAATTAAAAGTACCCCATTAGTCTCTGCTTCTTCCTCAACGTAGTGAACCTATTCACTTTAGTAAGTTACATCTGCAAGACTCTCTAATTTGTGCCTTTTTTAAATGGGTCATATCATTAAAAAAAAAAAATGGCAGCTTTAAAAACAAAATCTCTGCCTATGTTCATGCAATGCTTCAATGCCAACAATAAAGGAATTTAAAGTCTCTTGTGCAAAAGCAGCCCCCGCTTTGCAACTCCCTGTCCAGATGACACTTTGCTTCTCCAAGACCTAATTTTTGGATGAGAAACCTGACCCTGTGACAGAATAGGAGGGATGGCCCAGGCAGCATTCACATCTTCATCCAGGCTCTCGTCAGGGAGTCCCCATGCTAGGGACCACTTTTTCTGCTACTCAACCACGCAACCTTTCCAAGGCTCCACTGTCCAAACCAGAAAGGTACTGAAACTCTTCCACACAGAAATTCTACCATTTTGGAGGCAGCACAATAAATTTGTGGGGCACACTGATATCTATTTGAAAGCTTGAGTGTCTCAGTGAACCACAGCCCACCAAGCTTCTCTGTCCATGGGATTCTCCAGGTAAGAATACTGGAGTGGATTTCATTTTCTTCTCCAGGGGATCTTCCCAAACCCAGAGACTGAATCTGGTACTCCCACATCTCAGGCAGATTGATTCTTGACCATATGAGCCACCACAGAAGCCCTATAAAATTGTAAGACTGTTACAAAAATAAAATCATTTCACAAAAATAAAAGGAGACAGCTTTTGCTTTGGGAGTACTAAATAATGAGATTTGGATATCTATATACAAAAGTGAGCTGTGAATTTCAGGGTTACCTCTCAGGTGCCTGCCCAGACACCCTTTGCATTGTGGGTGAAGAGGTTGATATAAAATTGTTCTTAGCAGAGGAAGAAAAACATGTAAAGCAAAGTAACACTTCTCCATAAAGCATTAATACTCATTCAAAAGGAAACAGCACCACCACTTTGATGGAAAAGTGGCTCTTTTGACGTTGATTCAACAAATATTTATCAAACCCCTACTAAGTACCAGGCAGGCTTCCCTGGTAGGTTCAGTGGCAAAGAATCTCCCTGCAATGCAGGAGGGAGATTTGATCCCTGGGTTGGGAAGATTCCTTGAGAAGGGAGTGGTGCCCCAGTTCAGTATTCTCATCTGGGAAATCCCACAGACAGAGGGGCCCAGTGGCTGCAGTCCACTATGCGACGCACGCCTTCACTTCTCTTCTTCTGCAGGACACCTTGTATTTTAACAACTCATCTTAAACAGAATGACTTCTGTTCTCACCCCTAAGAAGCTCTGCATACGGAAAGGCTTATTTGGTTTGGACCATGGCGTGAGTTCTGACTATCCAGTTTCTGCAGCAGGAGCACTTTAGATAGACAGGTGATAATGCCAAAATTTATGTCAAACATGGCTCTAAACATGTTACATGTATTAAATCATTGAAATGCTACAACATTGTCTTGTGGTTCCCATGTTATAATTGAGGCAACTGAGACAGAAAGACCATGTGATAAGCCCAAGGTCACAGCTTGGTCCTCGGTGGGTCTGAAACCTGGACGTGAGCAATGGCTTCAGACATCACTCTTACATCCTCTGATGAGATATCCGAGTGCTCAGCCCGAGACCAAGAACTGGCCCAAAATGTATAATTCATGAAGCACCCTTCCTGGCATTTCTAATTTGTATAAAAACACTATGTCTCATTCCACAGAGAGGCAATTAATTGATGAGGCTCTCACAGCTGTGAAACTGAGACTCAAAACCAGGTCTGTCTGAGTTTAAACTCAAGCCCTCATGTAGACTGCAAAATGGAAGGCAGGCAGAAGCCTGAACTTTCTCTTGAAGACCATGGGACCCTCGGGAGATGTTAGGAAGCTCATGTTTCCATATTTACTGTATGTGCTTATCAGCTTCTCTGAAAAGAACGTATCAGCTATGCCCTCCTGCATAGCAGTGTGTGCTGAGGATTTTCAATCTGTCGAAGGGACGGGGCGGGGGTGTGGGAGAGTGAGGTGTATGCTCAGTTGCTAAGTTGTATCTGACTCTTTGCAACCCCCTAGCCTATAGCCCGCCAGGCTCCTCTGTCCATGGGATTCTCCAGGCAAGAATATTGGGAGTGGGCAGCCATGCTCTTCTCCAGGGGATCTTCCTGATACTGGGATCAAACATATACTTCCTGCATCTCTTGCATTAGCAGGCAGATTGTTTACCATTGAGCCACTGGAGAATCTCTGTATGATATTAAATAACCCAAAATACTGAGTAGAGAAACACGGAAACATGTGGAGCTCAGGAACTGCAGAATTAGATTCAGAAAGTGAGATTACATGCATATTATCTCTATTAGCTTGGGCTGCTATAGGGGAACACGACAGACCCGTGGCTCCACCATCCGTCATTTAGTCCTCATAATTCTGCAGGTGGGAAGTCCCAGACTAGGGCGCCTGCATGGTGGGGGATCTGGTGAGATCTTTCCCCTTCTCACTGAAGACTCACAGGTCTCTCTTCCTCATATAAGGCCACAGTCCTATGGGATTAGGATCCAACCCTGATGACCTCAATGAACCTTACTTACCATCTAGGGACCCGGTTTGCAAATAGAGCCACACCAGGGGGTTTGACCTTATGCATTTTGGGGTGGGGATGGGGGGCATAATTCTGTCCATAGCATGATCTGAAAATGCAATCGGAACAGTTTCCCTTGGCGTCTGGTGTCCTGGCCCCAGACCATCTTGCTTCTGTGCCATCCTGGCCGCCAGCCCAGAGCGCCCAGAGCGTGGTGATCTCCACACAGCTGAAGGAGAGGCAGCGGGGAACGGGGTGGGCGGGGGGAGGGGCGGGGGAAGCCGCCCGCTGGTGATAGAACGCAGCGGGGGCGAGGCTGGGGGCAGCCCAGGAGCCTCTGGATATCGACACTTCTTGCCACACCTCTGAGGCTTTCTGATTTTTGTTTCTTTCCTTCCTTTAAAAAAATTTAAGGATCTTCTTCAACATGTGTTTATCAGTTGTCCATCGTGTGTCAAGCAGGAAATAGAAAGATGTAAAATAGGAGAGAGGGTCCTATATGATTAGCCAAAGGTCACAGCTTGGTCTGTGAAGGAGTAAAAAGGATTTGTTAATGTCTTGAATAGTGTTCTCCCCAAATTCCTTGGAACTCAGAATGTGACCTTATTTAGAAATAGGGTCCTTGCCAATGTAATAGTTCAGGATGATGTCATACTGGGATAGGTGATCCCTTCATTCAACATGACTGGTGTCCGTATAAGCAGAGAAGAGACACAGAATCACACACACAGGAAGACAGCCACATGATGATAGAAACAGAGACTGGAGTGCTGTGTCCATAAGCTAAGGAACACCAAGGATGGCGGGAAGCACTGAACCCAGAGAGACACATGGAACAACTTCTCCCTCAGAGCTCTCAGAAAGCATGGCCTTCCTGACACCCTGACCTTGGACTGCTGGCTTCCTGATCTGGAACAGAGTAAACTTCTGTTATTTCAAGCCACTAAAGCTGTGACTGTTTGGAAACTAACAATTATTATCAAAATAAAGAGTGATACAAAGGCGAATGTTCTCAAGCTTGTGGGGACTGCTTAGCTCTCCATTAATTATGCTCTGTTGGAAGTGCCGGGAAGGAGCAGGCAGAGGGAAGTAATCCATCTAGGGACCCGGTTTGCAAATAGAGCCACACCAGGGGTTTGACCTTATGCATTTTGGGGTGGGGATGGGGGGCATAATTCTGTCCATAGCATGATCTGAAAATGCAATCGGAACAGTTTCCCTTGGCGTCTGGTGTCCTGGCCCCAGACCATCTTGCTTCTGTGCCATCCTGGCCGCCAGCCCAGAGCGCCCAGAGCGTGGTGATCTCCACACAGCTGAAGGAGAGGCAGCGGGAACGGGTGGGCGGGGAGGGGCGGGGAGCCGCCAGCTGGTGATAGAACGCAGCGGGGGCGAGGCTGGGGGCAGCCCAGGAGCCTCTGGATATCGACACTTCTTGCCACACCTCTGAGGCTTTCTGATTTTTGTTTCTTTCCTTCCTTTAAAAAAATTTAAGGATCTTCTTCAACATGTGTTTATCAGTTGTCCATCGTGTGTCAAGCAGGAAATAGAAAGATGTAAAATAGGAGAGAGGGTCCTATATGATTAGCCAAAGGTCACAGCTTGGTCTGTGAAGGAGTAAAAAGGATTTGTTAATGTCTTGAATAGTGTTCTCCCCAAATTCCTTGGAACTCAGAATGTGACCTTATTTAGAAATAGGGTCCTTGCCAATGTAATAGTTCAGGATGATGTCATACTGGGATAGGTGATCCCTTCATTCAACATGACTGGTGTCCGTATAAGCAGAGAAGAGACACAGAATCACACACACAGGAAGACAGCCACATGATGATAGAAACAGAGACTGGAGTGCTGTGTCCATAAGCTAAGGAACACCAAGGATGGCGGGAAGCACTGAACCCAGAGAGACACATGGAACAACTTCTCCCTCAGAGCTCTCAGAAAGCATGGCCTTCCTGACACCCTGACCTTGGACTGCTGGCTTCCTGATCTGGAACAGAGTAAACTTCTGTTATTTCAAGCCACTAAAGCTGTGACTGTTTGGAAACTAACAATTATTATCAAAATAAAAGAGTGATACAAAGGCGAATGTTCTCAAGCTTGTGGGGACTGCTTAGCTCTCCATTAATTATGCTCTGTTGGAAGTGCCGGGAAGGGAGCAGGCAGAGGGAAGTAATCAATCCTAGGAGAGAAGACAGATCCAAAGTCAGGATCTGAAGAAGTGATGGATGAAGTCTGGCAAAGGGGTGAAATGAAAATCAGAAAACACAAAGATGGAGAAGGGGAGATGGTGAGGACTGAGTTTGGGAGACTACTCGTGGTTCTGAGCAGGGAAGAAAAGATGTGGCACTCAAGGAAAGAGACAGTGAAGAAACAAACAGGAGAGAGTCCCCCATGGCAGTGAAGGGGGTGCCAACGCAGGAGGAGGTCAGTGAGAATTTGAAACAAGAGGCAGATATTAGGAAGCCACAAGCAACATCGACATGGTAAGTTTCAGTAAAACTTAAGAGGCAGAGCCAAAATGAGTACTGATGAGGGATGATAATGCATATAGACTAGTCATTTAATACAGTCTCCAGGGAAAATGAAGGCATGTAAGCACTGTTGTTGTTGTTCAGCCACTAGGCCATGTCCGACACTTGGGACCCCATGGATTACCAGCACACCAGGCTCCCCTGTCCTTCACTGTCTCTTTACAAGGGTATAGGAGCTGGCAAGGGAAAGTCTATGTATTGTATTTTCCTGGGCTCCAAAAATCACTGCAGCTGGTGACTGCAGCCATGAAATTAAAAGATGCTTGCTCCCTGGAAGAAAAGCTATGATACACATAGACAGCATATTAAAAAGCAGAGACATATGTGTCTGCAAAGATCCTTACAGTCAAAGCTATGGTTTTTCCAGTAGTCACATACAGATGTGAGAGCTGGACAACCAAAAGGCTGAGCATTGAAGAATTGATGGTTTTCAATTGTGGTGCTGGAGAAGACAAGACCTGAGAGTCCCTTGGACAGCAAGGAGATCCAACCGGTCAGTCCTAAAGGAAATCAACCTGGAATATTCATTGGAAGCACTGATGCTGAAGCTGAAGCTCCAATACTTTGGACACCTGATACAAAGAGATGACTCACTGGAAAAGAACCTGGTGGTGGGAAAAATAGACGGCAAAAGGAGAAAGGGACGACAGAGGACAAGATGGTTGGATGGCATCACTGAGTCAATGGACATGAGCTTGAGCAAGCTCCGGGAGATGGTAAAGGACAGGGCAGCTTGGCATGCTGCATTCCATGGGGTCGCAGAGTCAGACACGACTGTGTGAATGAACTGAACTTTAAGTTTCCTTTAAAATTAGGGGAGCTGAGCACTGTGTCACAAGACATACGTCATCACTGAAGAGGTTACGGCAGAGGCCACAGCGGAGAAGATTGACGGAGCCAGGTCCTAGAAAAGTCAGGAGGAGTCATGACCATAGCACTGGTTAGGGAGTAAACTGGAAGCAAACAAAGAAACAAAAACATGACAGGTCATTGGAGAGAGCTGCTTTCAAACACAATGTGTGAAAGACATTATCATTTGAACATTAACGAGTAGGTCCACAAGAGGTTGGGAGTAGGCAGCTTAAGAACTCCTAGAAAAATCTTGGGAAAGCCACTTTCAACAACACAAAAAGACTGGCAGAAATATCCAAAGATTTGGAGAGACAGGGAAGGGTAGTTAAAATCATTGGTGTGAATGGTCAATCTCCAGCAGGCTTGGGAGGCTGGAGGAGGGTAAAGAACATGGTGGCAACTCCATGAACTGGGACAGGCTGGTGACGGGGACGCAGAGGAGGGAGGAAGTCTGGGATCCTGAGGAGGGAAGAAGTCTAGGATTCTGGAAGTCTTATGGTCCTGCCTCATCTATCTGGAATTTAAGCCACAAAGGGCAGACAACCATGGTGCCTCTGCTTGGAGGTCCTCTGAGCTCATGCCAAAAACACACCCAGTGAGAGGCTCACCTTCACTTGGACTTGCCCAGCCTATAATAAGAAGCAGCACCAAGGGTCCAGCAATATTTATATTTATCTCACGTCTTGGTCTTGATTCCACAGTGACCTCTTAATCTGAGTCAAAGACTATGTTTGGAATCCTAGAATCCTGCTTTCTTATACTAACTATGGCACGTTACCCAAGCAAATTTCCATTCATGACCTCTGATTTTACTTGATGACAGTGATATCAACAGCACTGTTTATGTCATTACAGCCTGTGTCATGAAGGATCCTGTTCTCTTCAAGGTCGTTGAAAGGAAACCTCACAAATGAGCAAGAGACCAGAAATTACACTTGGGTCCAAATGACACCCAAATGATGAGGCTCACCATCAGTTTCTCAAGTCTAGAAAGAACCAAAATCACAAAAGAAAAAGAAATGGCAGGTGATCGCTAACAGTTGAGCCTAAAATGAAACTGTACTGACACTCAAGTGGAGCCAGGAAAGAATCAGGATCAGTGTGTTTGGGGATATTAAAAAAAAACTGGGGCTTCCCTGGTGGTCCAGTGGGTAAACAGTCTGCCTTGCAGTGCAAGAGGCACCAGTTCGATCCCTGGTCCTGGAACATCCCATGTGCCGAGGGAGAAACAAAAAAAAATGACAGGTCATTGGAGAGCTGCTTTCAAACACAATGTGTGAAAGACATTATCATTTGAACATTAACGAGTAGGTCCACAAGAGGTTGGGAGTAGGCAGCTTAAGAACTCCTAGAAAAATCTTGGGAAAGCCACTTTCAACAACACAAAAAGACTGGCAGAAATATCCAAAGATTTGGAGAGACAGGGAAGGGTAGTTAAAATCATTGGTGTGAATGGTCAATCTCCAGCAGGCTTGGGAGGCTGGAGGAGGGTAAAGAACATGGTGGCAACTCCATGAACTGGGACAGGCTGGTGACGGGGACGCAGAGGAGGGAGGAAGTCTGGGATCCTGAGGAGGGAAGAAGTCTAGGATTCTGGAAGTCTTATGGTCCTGCCTCATCTATCTGGAATTTAAGCCACAAAGGGCAGACAACCATGGTGCCTCTGCTTGGAGGTCCTCTGAGCTCATGCCAAAAACACACCCAGTGAGAGGCTCACCTTCACTTGGACTTGCCCAGCCTATAATAAGAAGCAGCACCAAGGGTCCAGCAATATTTATATTTATCTCACGTCTTGGTCTTGATTCCACAGTGACCTCTTAATCTGAGTCAAAGACTATGTTTGGAATCCTAGAATCCTGCTTTCTTATACTAACTATGGCACGTTACCCAAGCAAATTTCCATTCATGACCTCTGATTTTACTTGATGACAGTGATATCAACAGCACTGTTTATGTCATTACAGCCTGTGTCATGAAGGATCCTGTTCTCTTCAAGGTCGTTGAAAGGAAACCTCACAAATGAGCAAGAGACCAGAAATTACACTTGGGTCCAAATGACACCCAAATGATGAGGCTCACCATCAGTTTCTCAAGTCTAGAAAGAACCAAAATCACAAAAGAAAAAGAAATGGCAGGTGATCGCTAACAGTTGAGCCTAAAATGAAACTGTACTGACACTCAAGTGGAGCCAGGAAAGAATCAGGATCAGTGTGTTTGGGGATATTAAAAAAAAACTGGGGCTTCCCTGGTGGTCCAGTGGGTAAACAGTCTGCCTTGCAGTGCAAGAGGCACCAGTTCGATCCCTGGTCCTGGAACATCCCATGTGCCGTGAAGCAGCTGGACCAGTGTGTCCAGTTACAAGCCAGTACTCTGGAGCGCATGTGCTCAGAGCCAGTGCTCTGCAACAAGAGAGGCCACTGCGATGGGAGGCGCACACAGGCAAAAGAACAAAGATGGATGAAAATAAATAAATAAATAATCAAGAAAGGAGGTCACAGTTTTAAAAAAAAGAATTTGGGGTGAGGTCTATCTATGAGAAATATTGGTAGGAAATGATAAATTCCTCAAATTATGTCTTATTCATGTGGTTTTCCCAACATTTGGTGCTGGGCACATTCAAAAAGAGATGGTGGAGTGAGTGAGAAGACAAGAGGAAACAATGAGGCGCCATCACTGAAGAAGCTGCGTTGTACAGAGAAAAGGTAACACAGGTGGTCTGAGGCTGCTACTCTTAAGAGAATTCCAGAAGGGTATCCACCCCTCAGTGGGGAAGAGTGGCCCACTGTGCCTAAAATGTATTACATCAATACTGGCTGCACTGCTCCCTCACCCTCCTTCTAGGGGTCTGGAATCTTGGGATACGCCAGACACGTGCCTACATGACCAGTCC
This sequence comes from Tragulus kanchil, assembly GCA_022376925.1. Classification (NCBI taxonomy): domain Eukaryota; kingdom Metazoa; phylum Chordata; class Mammalia; order Artiodactyla; family Tragulidae; genus Tragulus; species Tragulus kanchil. Next base: position 243,112,664 of record JAIOJX010000028.1, read on the forward strand.
CCCAGGAAAAACTGTAGGCAGCAACTCCTTAATAAGCTCCCTGATAGACATCATTTCCTATCCGTCTGCTGTCACTGCTCTCTGCTGGCCCGGTGATTCCAGGGAGAAGGAACACTTCGAAGCTCACACCTAATTTCCTCCAGACTCCGCCCCAGGTGCCTCTTCCCTTTGCTGAGTTTGCATCCTTTCGCAGTGTGACAAACCCCAGCGGTGAGCCCAGAATGCTTCAGGGCCCTCGGAGTGACCTCTGAAACATGTACCAAATTACAGCCTGTGTCATGAAGGATCCTGTTCTCTTCAAGGTCGTTGAAAGGAAACCTCACAAATGAGCAAGAGACCAGAAATTACACTTGGGTCCAAATGACACCCAAATGATGAGGCTCACCATCAGTTTCTCAAGTCTAGAAAGAACCAAAATCACAAAAGAAAAAGAAATGGCAGGTGATCGCTAACAGTTGAGCCTAAAATGAAACTGTACTGACACTCAAGTGGAGCCAGGAAAGAATCAGGATCAGTGTGTTTGGGGATATTAAAAAAAAACTGGGGCTTCCCTGGTGGTCCAGTGGGTAAACAGTCTGCCTTGCAGTGCAAGAGGCACCAGTTCGATCCCTGGTCCTGGAACATCCCATGTGCCGTGAAGCAGCTGGACCAGTGTGTCCAGTTACAAGCCAGTACTCTGGAGCGCATGTGCTCAGAGCCAGTGCTCTGCAACAAGAGAGGCCACTGCGATGGGAGGCGCACACAGGCAAAAGAACAAAGATGGATGAAAATAAATAAATAAATAATCAAGAAAGGAGGTCACAGTTTTAAAAAAAAGAATTTGGGGTGAGGTCTATCTATGAGAAATATTGGTAGGAAATGATAAATTCCTCAAATTATGTCTTATTCATGTGGTTTTCCCAACATTTGGTGCTGGGCACATTCAAAAAGAGATGGTGGAGTGAGTGAGAAGACAAGAGGAAACAATGAGGCGCCATCACTGAAGAAGCTGCGTTGTACAGAGAAAAGGTAACACAGGTGGTCTGAGGCTGCTACTCTTAAGAGAATTCCAGAAGGGTATCCACCCCTCAGTGGGGAAGAGTGGCCCACTGTGCCTAAAATGTATTACATCAATACTGGCTGCACTGCTCCCTCACCCTCCTTCTAGGGGTCTGGAATCTTGGGATACGCCAGACACGTGCCTACATGACCAGTCCCCCAGGAAAAACTGTAGGCAGCAACTCCTTAATAAGCTCCCTGATAGACATCATTTCCTATCCGTCTGCTGTCACTGCTCTCTGCTGGCCCGGTGATTCCAGGGAGAAGGAACACTTCGAAGCTCACACCTAATTTCCTCCAGACTCCGCCCCAGGTGCCTCTTCCCTTTGCTGAGTTTGCATCCTTTCGCAGTGTGACAAACCCCAGCGGTGAGCCCAGAATGCTTCAGGGCCCTCGGAGTCTTCCTAGAGAATGACCAAATCCATGACATATGCATCAGATTAAAATTCTATGAGATTAAATCTAAGACCAAAAAAAAAAAAAGACAGTTGGCTTGAGAAGTAAATTATTTAATTTTTAATTTTAATAAAATTAAAAGACGCTTTCTGCTTGGAAGAAATGGTGTGTTAAACCTGGGCAGCATATTCAAAAGCAGAGCCATCACTTTGCCAACAAAAGTCTGTATCATCAAAGCTATGGTTTTTTGCAGTAGTCATGTACAGATATGAGACCTGGACCATAAAGAAGGCTGAGTGCCAATGAATTTATGACTTTGAACTGCAGTGCTAGAGAAGACTCTTGAGAGTCCCTTGGACTGCAAAGAGATCAAACCAGTTAATCCTAAAGGAAATCAACCCTGAATATTCATTGGAAGGACTTGTGCTGAAGCTGAAGCTCCAAAACTCTGGTGACCTGATGTGAAAAGCCGACTCATTGGAAAAGACTCTGATGCTGGGAAGGACAGCTGGAGGAGACGGGGGCAACAGAGGACGAGATGGTCGGATGGCATCACTGAGTCAATGGACAAGAGTCTGAGCAAGGACAGGGAAGCCTGGCGTGCTGCTGTCCATGGGGTTGCAAAGAGTCAGACATGACTGAACTGAATTTTAATATCCTGCACTTGTATTGTGAAGGGAACCAGTGAGGCCAACCTTTATCCCATGAGGAAGCTGCCACAAGAAGAGGCAGGAGCCCTATGTTTCCCAGAGAATCTGTGTCAGAGCTTCAGTCAGAAGCCATGTTCTCCAGGTAACACTCAGAGTATGAATACAAGGGACATTGGAGGCTGATCTAATGTCTCCCAGCCTCAGAGTGGACAGGGGGGTCTTGCACACACACACGCTCCAGAGATGCTCAAGGACAAATTTGCTACCATACTTTCTTGTTTTGTCTTTTTGGTTTAAATATTATGTTTCCATGCCTATCACCATGGGTCTCTCTGTCTCAGGAGCTCAGAAGCCAAAACCATGTTTTTTCTTTGTTTCAGGCTATGCTCTAAAGGTGCAGTTTCTAATTTTGAGCATGGGATCTGTCTTCTTCACAAAGGCTATCAGAAGGCTCTCTGTTTACCTGGGGTCTTCCGGGGTCTCATTAGTGGATCATTTTTGGAAAGTCAGGCTTGGGTCCCTCATCAGTACGACCTCCAGTCTCACTGTCATGGAAGATATCTCCAGATTTGTAAACAATCCAGTTTTTCATTACTTCTAGGTGGCAGTAGAATAAAAAGCAAAAACTAGTGGAGTGAGCAATGGACTTAAATAGCAAAATTATAGTCAATTAATGGCTTTTACAAAGAAAAAGAATAGGACCGCCCTTCTGGTCAACTTCCACATGGAATGCATTTTTCAGTTAATTTGCTCCTCAAAATGCAGCACAGTGAAAATATTACATCTCTCCACCCTTTGAATATTCTTCAATATTCATTGCAAGGACTCATGCTAAAGCTGAAGCACCAACATTTTGGCCACCTGATGCGAAGAGCTGGCTCACTGGGAAAGACTTTGATGCTGGGGAAAATTGAAAGCAAAAGAAGGGGGTGGAAAAGAATGAAATGGTTAGGCAGCATCACTGACTCAGTGGACAAGGGCAATCTCCAAGAGACAGCGAAGGACAGGAAAGCCTGGCACGCTGCAGTCCACGGGGCTGCAGAGTCAGACATGACTTAGTGACTGAACAACCACCACTCTTAGAATTCTAGTTTTCTGCCTACCTTCTGTGCTATAAATAATTTCCAGTGTTTGAAATGAGGTTAATACTGAAAATCAACATAGATCATAGACAGGTAGATGGATGGATGGATAAATATAGACAGATATTTCTCTTACAGTGTCCATTGGGTCCTATATATTTATTTTTAGTGAATTTTAAATAAATGTTTCTTAATTTTGCAACTCTCTGGTACCTTAAAAATCAAAGCTGAAGCTTTCAAATGACTATAGATCTGCTTCTTGTATCATTTCGATGCTGATCCGATTCCTTGCGCTCAGAAGCACCCTGAGGGCAGAACTGGGTCTCATCACCATGGCAACAGGAGCAGCTATCTAAGGGAAGGCCTGGAAAATGGCCAGTGACTAGAAGTCAAATTGAAATGTAAGCGCCTTAGAAAGAGGGGCCAGGGGCAGGCAGAGCGCCAAGTCACAGAGCAGAGCGCGGCAGGCCACGGCACCGCCGGCCACGGCACCCCTCCCTGCCCACCACAGCTCTGCACCTCTCTCCTTCCAAATGAACACACGTCGAGTCAAATCTGCTCTGAGTTTAACTTTGCTGAAGTGTTCTTAAGCCAAACCTTCTGGCCTTGTATATAAATCGTAGTTATTTTCCCCATCCTGAAAAGTAAAACTTTCTTAAATGATCTCTTCTTTTTTGAAACATTCTCTGCCTTCCCTGCAAAATCATTCAAAGATGTGCGTAACGTCTGCCCATGCAGGGGCCACAATGCTCACCTGCCACAGGCACAGTGACCTCTCCCCTCAGCCCCCACGGGGGACTGAGCGGGGGTGCTCCTTACAGCACAGCCCGGTCTTATCTGTGACGACCAGACCAAAGACAGCAGCCAAAGCCCACCACCCACGTTCCCTGTAAAGTTCTAGGCAGACGTCCTTTGATATTTAATGTGGGCAGAAAATTGTTCACTTTTACTCAAAATACAGGAAGACGATCACCATCGTCCTTGGACTTAAACTCATTGATCCTCAGAGATAACATTCTCCTTGAGTCATCGCTAATAGAGGTGTTCAGAGGGGAAATATTGTAACAGAAAATTGGGCCAGTGCTTAAGAGGCAGGCTGATTCTCGGGGAATGGGGGAATGGTAAAATGTTTGCTTTTTCGATTTTCCAAATCCGGTTACCCCTGGGCTGTGTCTTTGATGTTAATGTAGCTAAACCCCCGGTGAGATTCTCAGAATTTTATCAGAGGAAACAGACGCGGAGTGCGGGGCCCTCTGACTGCCAGTCTCCCTCACTGGGAAGAAACTGACAACAGGCTAGTGAGTGAAATCTGGATAATAAGGCGGTAGTGCTACTGTCCTTCTCCCGCGGGGTCCTACGTATCCACCTCCTCATCAGCCACGCCCCTCGAAGCGCATCCCAGCTCAAACTACTACACTTTTATTGGGTGGCATTAATATCTGATAGTCAAGACTCTCATTTTCACCTAGAAGTGAAAGGGTGAGAGTGATAAGGGTGTTTTAACAATGCCTCCAGACCTCATCACACTTGTTTTTTCTGGCCTATTTCAGGAAGGCAGGAAACTGGGAACCATCATGTTAACACATTACACATATGGCATTACACATATGGCATTACACATATGGCATGTGTCCGAGAGGCTTTCTTTTCACACAGTGACCAGCCTTCCGTTACCCGTCCAAGTACGGGTTCAAGCCTCATGTTGGGCGCATGCTTTTGGGAGCTTCCCTGGTAGCTCAGATGGTAAAGAATCTGCCTGCGATGTGGAAGACCCAGATTTGAACCTTGGGTCAGAAAGATCCCCTGAAGAAGGGCATGGCAACCCACTCCAGTATTCTTGCCTGGAGAGTCCCACGGACAGAAGAGCCTGGCAGACTGCAGTCCGTGGGGTCACAGGGAGTTGGACATGGTTGAGTGACCAACACTCACTCTCACCCTCTACCGTGCCAGAGTGTGAGGGTCACAGTCAGCCACAGGGTGTCCCGTGGCTCAGGGGAGGAGCCTAGGTAGACACCACAGCAGATGGTACAGCAGCATCGGATGCAAGGCACCCTTCCTCCCCTGAGGAGGCTGCCAATCCTCCTTTGCAGCCTGTCTTGGCTCTCCTGCTATAATAAAATACATAGCTGGGGTGCTTCATAGACAGGCACTTACTCCTGGCAGTTCTTGAGGCAGTAAGCCGGAGATCAGGGTGCTGGCATGGTTGGCGGGTGGAGAGCGCCTTCTTCTGGGTTTCCGGGTCGTAGAGCTGGCTTCACGCTCTGTGTTCACGTGTCATTGGGGAGCACCATTCTCCTCTTTCAAGGTCATTAATCCACCTTGGTGGCACCACCCTCATGACCTCATCTGACCCGAGTCACCTCCCAAGGGCCACACCTCCCAACACCATCCCATGGCAGTGGGGCGGGGGGAGGTTGAGGACTTCAACACGAATTTGGGGCGGGGAATGCAAACATGCAGTCTATAACTGAATTCCTTCTGAAGATGGATCAAAATAAAGGAACTTCTTTACATTCGTAACATCAGTGATGTAATGGCCTTATCTGACAAAGAGGCACATGTCAATCCCTGAGGCCACGTTCAGGCCAACCCAGACCCACCCTGGAAAGAAACGGGTGCATGACCCACAAAGCCAGAGATGCCACAGTGCAGGCCCGCATGCTCAGCCGTCTCAGTCCTGTCCCGCTCTTTGTGACCCCACAGACTGTAGCCCGCCAGGCTCCTCTGTCCATGGGAATCCTCCAGGCAAGAAGACTGGAGTGGGATGCCATGCCCTCTTCCAGGAGTGATGCCACGTTGGGAATAGCCAACGACACCACTCCTCTCCCACAGAAACACTGACAGACCTCAGATGGCACGCTCACCCCGAACGAATGTCTGCCAGCTTTTTCTTTCAACCAAGGTAAAGGGCAAAAGAAGTAGCTTCTGCCAATAGAAGTCTGTTTGTACTTATAGGAATACACCCATCTTAGATTTCTTTTTCTTTGAAAAGGAATGCCTGGACAACGGATGTCCATTTACATTAGCCAAGATTTCTTCAAGAGCCCTAGCCTCAAGCCCCACGGCTCATCTGTAAACAGCGGGCCCTTGCTGTTCTGCTTCTCCTCGGGGTGCTCTGGCCCCAGGGGTCTGAGCACTGAACCCTGAGCATCACCATGGTGGAAGGACACTATCTCACTTGACAGGTGCTGGGCCCTCTCCCGATCGCCTCCAGCTCCCACCTGTCTCAAGGCAGCCCAGTCAACCCCTCTGACCACCCTGCCACCTCACTGCACTAGGAACTGTATGCAGGTCAGCATCCCCCCGCCCGATCAGACACGAAACTCCTCTCATTTTATTTTAATTGGGTGCATGTTGGCAAGAAAGAAAAGTCTATTCATGTGGATGACAAAATGGTAAAACCTGAATAAAAAGCATGCCACTAACTAACGGTGTCTGGGAAACACAAGAATAGACATGGATATAATGTAGATATAGATCTAATATAAATACAGCTATAGATATCGACAGCTTCCCAGGTGGCTCAGGGGTAAAGAATCCACCTGCCAACGCAGAAGACTCTGGAGACACGGGTTCGATGCCTGGGCTGGGAAGACCCCTGGAGGAGGAAATAGCAACCCACTCCAGTATTGTTGTCTGGGAAATCCCACAGACAGAAGAGGCTGGTGGGCTACAGTCCACGGGGTCGCAAAGAGTCAGACACAACTGAGCCACTGAGCATGCGTGCACACACATAGATATAAACATAGAGATAGATTCAGACATAGATATACAATCTCTTGGCAGGTAGTTCCATTTCTCATCCAGATTTCCCTGTCTCTCCTTTCAGGCACATGCCCCATAAAAGTCAGACAAGACCATATGACTTGCTTTGTCAAATAAATGTAAGAGGAATGACGTCTGTCACCTCCAAGCAGAAGAACCGATAGACAGCTTGTCACTCTCCCCTGCGTTGTCCCCTTCCAGGGTACACACCAAGGCGGCCTGCATATGGGATGGCTGCTATGAGACGGTAAGGCCCCAAGCGTGGAAGCCTGCAAACATCACCCCAATTCCTCCCCTGCCCTGACTGGACCCACAAGCCACGGTCACGCACATCTGAATATTTCTGACTCTAATTTTGGGCTCAGCCAGACTAGCTTGTCATCGAATATCTCCATTTGCAGTCAAGAAGTTAAAATGACCTCTAGAGAAAAACCATTAAGATCATTAAACAACCAAAATTACCAAATAAAACTGTACAGGTGAATCTCTATTCTGATGACTGCAATCACATTTTAGATCTTAAGCGCACTATTTTCTTCAGTACTCTAAGCTAACAAATTACTATGATTAACCAACATAACAGCAAGGAATTTATTGTTCAGGGAAGCATGAGGGACTTCAACTTCACTGTAAGACGATATCAAGGAAAGTCAAAAACATCCATTACACCCTAGGTCACTGTAATGAGTAACAAAGACCAAAGGTTTAATTTTTGATTTGGACTTTGTACTGGTTTAATGGTTTTTTAATACTCCTTATTGCAATAGTAACCTATACTGCCCAGCAAATCAATAAGACAAATAATAAAAATGTTCTGTCACATGGGAGTTTAGCTCCAGTTTCATCTGTCTATAAATCGACAGGAAGTTGGCAGTATCCAGAAGTGACTTTAAAATGTGGGCGGGGGGGGGGGGGGCATGTATTCACTCCCACACATGTGCACAAGGACACGTAAAGAAAACCAATCATTTATACCCCAGTATGCCACAGTCTATGCTCATCCCTTCATCAAAAGCATCCAACAGGCGTTATCCAAAGACGTGCAAAGCAGGCCACAGTCCCCACGGCTTTCCCAATTAAACGGCAAGGAGCAAGAAGTTAGTTTAAAAACCACAATGTCCCAGAAGCTAGGCTTCAGTGGTATCGTTTCTAGATACCAAAAGTGAACCAAGAAGTTATTTATGCAGATTCAGTACTGACTACATATCCCAAATAAAATCTTTAAGAGGCCAGAGATGCCACATAACTCTGAAGGCATTTGAATGGGTGGAGAATAGTGTAAAATCGGAGTTTCTATTTTCCAGATTACAGAGAGTACCAGAGTATCGGTCTCAAGGTCTCTCACAGGCACAATAATCCTGTATCTCTATTTCCAGGAGCAGAAATAAAGCCAAAAATGTTTCCTTATAAACGCAACACAAAGACCACATGCATAGAGCAAGGAACAAATTTCTATCCATCAGTCAATGCACTGGAAAATATGAGTCCGGCCATATAAACCAACAGAAAACACAGATAACACATTAAATCATAGCACAGCGTCAACTTTAAGCATACTAATTCTTCACTATGGCGCACATCCAGACGGAGACCCGGTCAGCGTCTGGAGCCAGCTGTGAGCAGGGAGCCTGGCCCCTGCTGGCCCCCAGGAAGCGCACACCTACCTGAGATGAGTGACACGGTGTCCTTCTCCCATGAGACGACGGTGATGTACGCCTCCACCGAGGAGGGGATAATGCACTTGAAGACCGCGACATTGCCTCTCATGGTTTTCTGGTCCTCCACACGGACTGTATAGGGCTCCCGTAAAACTGGAAGGTAAGAGGAGGACCCTGGTAATGCACACAGGCTCGTTCTGAGAGCATCCCACCAGAATATACACACCGTGTCTTTCAGAGATCAGCTGCATTTATTGGAACAATTTTAAGAAACCTATATCTCATGTCTTAAAGACTTTCGGTCTTTTAACAAGAAACTCCACTAAGAACTAAAGGGCAAGTGTATATCCAAAATCAGTTTATCTACCCTCTGAATGCACCCAGATGTGGAAAGTAAGTTTTTTAATATATCAAAATATAGTTGATTAATAATGCATTATTTTCAGGTTCACAAAAAAGCAACTCAGCCAAAAATATACGTATCTATTCTTTTTCAAATTCTATCCCCAGTTAGGCTGTTTTAAAATATTGAGCAGAGGGCTTCCATGGTGGTCCAGTGCATAAAGAGTCTGCCTTGCAGTGCAAGGGGCGCTGGTTCAATCCCTGGCCTTGGAGGATCCCACGTGCTGCAGAGCCATGCTGGGCCAGTGTGTCCAACTGTGAGCCAGTGCTCTGGAACGTGTGAGTCCAGAGCTGGTGCTCTGCAATGAGAGAGGCCATGGCAGCGGAGGCCGACATGGGCCAAGATGGATGAAAATAAATAAAGACTAATAAAAAGTGGCCACAATTAAATGAGCAGAGTTCCATTTACTATACAGTACATTGTTGTTGGTTATCCATGGATGGACCTCAAGACTGTCATATTTAGTGAAGTAAGTCACACAGAGAAAGAGAAGTATCATATGACGATGCTTATGGTGGAATCTAATAAGGAAATGATACAAATGAATTTACTTACCAACTAGAAAGGGACTCAGGCACTTAGGGAATGAACTCATGGTTATTATGGGGAAGGGGAGGGAAGGACAGTGGGGAGTGGTCATTTATTTTTTTGGTGGACTAGGGAAATAAGGTAATGGGGAGCCTGGCCCCTGCTGGCCCCCAGGAAGCGCACACCTACCTGAGATGAGTGACACGGTGTCCTTCTCCCATGAGACGACGGTGATGTACGCCTCCACCGAGGAGGGGATAATGCACTTGAAGACCGCGACATTGCCTCTCATGGTTTTCTGGTCCTCCACACGGACTGTATAGGGCTCCCGTAAAACTGGAAGGTAAGAGGAGGACCCTGGTAATGCACACAGGCTCGTTCTGAGAGCATCCCACCAGAATATACACACCGTGTCTTTCAGAGATCAGCTGCATTTATTGGAACAATTTTAAGAAACCTATATCTCATGTCTTAAAGACTTTCGGTCTTTTAACGAGAAACTCCACTAAGAACTAAAGGGCAAGTGTATATCCAAAATCAGTTTATCTACCCTCTGAATGCACCCAGATGTGGAAAGTAAGTTTTTTAATATATCAAAATATAGTTGATTAATAATGCATTATTTTCAGGTTCACAAAAAAGCAACTCAGCCAAAAATATACGTATCTATTCTTTTTCAAATTCTATCCCCAGTTAGGCTGTTTTAAAATATTGAGCAGAGGGCTTCCATGGTGGTCCAGTGCATAAAGAGTCTGCCTTGCAGTGCAAGGGGCGCTGGTTCAATCCCTGGCCTTGGAGGATCCCACGTGCTGCAGAGCCATGCTGGGCCAGTGTGTCCAACTGTGAGCCAGTGCTCTGGAACGTGTGAGTCCAGAGCTGGTGCTCTGCAATGAGAGAGGCCATGGCAGCGGGAGGCCGACATGGGCCAAGATGGATGAAAATAAATAAAGACTAATAAAAAGTGGCCACAATTAAATGAGCAGAGTTCCATTTACTATACAGTACATTGTTGTTGGTTATCCATGGATGGACCTCAAGACTGTCATATTTAGTGAAGTAAGTCACACAGAGAAAGAGAAGTATCATATGACGATGCTTATGGTGGAATCTAATAAGGAAATGATACAAATGAATTTACTTACCAACTAGAAAGGGACTCAGGCACTTAGGGAATGAACTCATGGTTATTATGGGGAAGGGGAGGGAAGGACAGTGGGGGAGCTTGGGGATGACAAGTTGTTATTGCTGTGTCTGACCCTTTGCAAATCCACAGACTACAGCCCACCAGGCTCCTCTGCCCATGGGATTTTCCAGGCAGAATACTGGAGTGAATTCCCATTCCCTCCTCCAAGGGATCTTCCCGACCCAGGGACCGAACCTGCATCTCCTGCGTCGGCAGGCAGGTTCCTTACTGACTGAGCCACCGGGGAAGCCCAGGGATTGACATGCACACACTGCTCAATTTTTATAAAAGGGAAGAAGTTTCTTGAACTGGAGTTACAATGATAGGAAACATCCCTCTACGTCCTATGAGGACCAAGAAAAAAAATCATACTATTCAAAGAAAGAATTTTTAAAAATCAAGAAAGGGAGACACATGTATACCTATGGCCAATTCATACTGATGTATGGCAAAACAAAACCAAACAAAACACAATATTGTAATTATCCTCCAATTAAGATGAATTAATAATTTTTTAAAAATAGAAGCAACTTCTCCTGGAAAACCTTAAAACCGTGTGACAACTAAAAAAACTCTTTGAAAGTGAATTTCTTTCGGATGGTGGCAGAGCAGTTTTGGAAATGATGATTCTGCTTCCCATCACTTAGGCAAAGATGCTCATAAGGGAGCCTGCCCAGACACTCCCTAAACAGGAGTCCAGCAAGATCTTAGGGGCCTTCCACAAGCTAGACGTCTAGGCTAGAAGCAGGAGCAGTGAGGGCCAGGGCCCACCCTGCAAGCTCAATTGCCTGCGTTCAAATCCAGACCCTACCTCTTTATAGTTAGCAAGTTTTCTTCACATCTATATAATGATGATTTTGATAAAAAATATCTACCAAGTAAGTCAATGGTGATGACTCAGTCAGTTAAGGTGGATAAAGCACCCAGAGCCACAGTGGCCACGAAAGGTTTGCATACAGCTACTTGGACCCACGCTGTCTCCCATCTGTCCATAAGACCCATGCCTCCAGGACACGGAGACTTGAGTGTTACAATATTTACTACCAACTAGAAAGGGACTCAGGCACTTAGGGAATGAACTCATGGTTATTATGGGGAAGGGGAGGGAAGGACAGTGGGGGAGCTTGGGGATGACAAGTTGTTATTGCTGTGTCTGACCCTTTGCAAATCCACAGACTACAGCCCACCAGGCTCCTCTGCCCATGGGATTTTCCAGGCAGAATACTGGAGTGAATTCCCATTCCCTCCTCCAAGGGATCTTCCCGACCCAGGGACCGAACCTGCATCTCCTGCGTCGGCAGGCAGGTTCCTTACTGACTGAGCCACCGGGGAAGCCCAGGGATTGACATGCACACACTGCTCAATTTTTATAAAAGGGAAGAAGTTTCTTGAACTGGAGTTACAATGATAGGAAACATCCCTCTACGTCCTATGAGGACCAAGAAAAAAAATCATACTATTCAAAGAAAGAATTTTTAAAAATCAAGAAAGGGAGACACATGTATACCTATGGCCAATTCATACTGATGTATGGCAAAACAAAACCAAACAAAACACAATATTGTAATTATCCTCCAATTAAGATGAATTAATAATTTTTTAAAAATAGAAGCAACTTCTCCTGGAAAACCTTAAAACCGTGTGACAACTAAAAAAACTCTTTGAAAGTGAATTTCTTTCGGATGGTGGCAGAGCAGTTTTGGAAATGATGATTCTGCTTCCCATCACTTAGGCAAAGATGCTCATAAGGGAGCCTGCCCAGACACTCCCTAAACAGGAGTCCAGCAAGATCTTAGGGGCCTTCCACAAGCTAGACGTCTAGGCTAGAAGCAGGAGCAGTGAGGGCCAGGGCCCACCCTGCAAGCTCAATTGCCTGCGTTCAAATCCAGACCCTACCTCTTTATAGTTAGCAAGTTTTCTTCACATCTATATAATGATGATTTTGATAAAAAATATCTACCAAGTAAGTCAATGGTGATGACTCAATCAGTTAAGGTGGATAAAGCACCCAGAGCCACAGTGGCCACGAAAGGTTTGCATACAGCTACTTGGACCCACGCTGTCTCCCATCTGTCCATAAGACCCATGCCTCCAGGACACGGAGACTTGAGTGTTTCTAAGCCAGGTTATGCCTCCCTCCGGCCCTGTCAACACAGGTGGAAGCCTCACTTCTCCAGAGCTTTACTTCCCCACATCTAAAACAAAGGGGTTGGGATAGGAAGAGCCAAGTTCTGTATTCTCTAAGTCTGTTTTTCTAAGATATCCATAGAGACAATGTATCTTATCGTCCAGTGAGCTCTCTTAAAGTTTCAGTCATTTATTGGACAATTAGGAGTCAAGAAAACTGGCCAGGAAATTAAATTAAAAAGAAATAAATAAATGCACTAACAGCTACAAGACTGAGTGTATAAAAGGAACTCTCCTAACAGGCAGATGTAAACAATGTTCTAGAAGAAGCCCTTTTAAGACTGGTGCTGGCTCTGTGATACGTTAAGCATTTTAGTCTCAGAATATGCCATTCTTAGGGCTTCTCCGGAGGCCTGGTGGTAAAGAGTCTGCCTGCCAAGCAGGAGATGGGGGTTCGACCCTGGATCAGGAAGATCCCCTGGAGAAGCAAATGGCAACCCACTCCAGTATTCTTGCTGGGGAGATCCCACGGACAGAGGAGCCTGGCGGGCTACAGTCCATAGGGCTGAAGAGTGGGATGTGGCTTAGTGACTCGACAACGAATGTCATTATTAAGAGTATTCACAAGAGGATGGCGCCCAGTCTTGCTTTTTAAAATCAGCATTCAGTATTTTCCCAACTTGGAGACGCATTTCATCCCTACCTGAAACCAGAGACTTTCAGAAGTTCAAGAATCTTCTGCACGTTTTTGTATAGTATGATGTGATGGTCACAGAGGCAGTCCCCACCTGCAGGAAGCTCCCTGGGCAATCATTCCGGGGTACTCAAGGGCCTGACCTCAGAAATGCCATTGTTATACACAGGGTAGGAAACTGACTTTGTACAGGAAAACACCTTGATAAATAGCCCTCCTGGAGAAGCGCAAGGCTAAAATCATAAATTCAATAGAGGAATAAACAGATGAACTAGTCAAACTCATCAATGAATAAGAATCTGGTCCTCGTGGGAGAGTAGAAAAGAAAATAGAAAAAGGAGCGACGAACAGAAGGGAACAGGGGACTGGACAAGGATGGCTTTTACTCCAAGGACAGGGCCGCCTAAGCAGGTGTATGAGTCCAGTTTATGTCTGTGTGTCTGCTGATATCTGTTTCTAAGCTACAAACTCCCTCTCCATCTCCCCAACGCTTCAGTAAACAAATGGCAACAAGTGGTGAACAAATGGTGGGGGAGGTTTAATGGGAATTGAGGAAAGAAGCCAACTTCTGTCTCAGACAGGAAAGGGCCAGGGACAAGGGAAGTGCCCAAGGAGAGACAGAAGGGTCCTCCCTCCAGGCATGCACTCTTGCATGAGGCTGGATCCCAGGGGTCACAACTTAGAGTCCCAGCTGGGGGCCTTGTCTGGTAGCGCCAGAGCCATCTCTTGGACCCCCTCCATCCCAGAACCCACACACGTACCTCATCCCTGAGCTCCCCAAGGGCCCCGCTAGCACCTGAACCACTGCGGCACCCACAGTGGACAATTTCTGTGGCTTTGCTTCCTCCCCATCGCCCAAGCCAGCCCTAGATCCTCTCAATGCAAGGATACAGCCATGGTGTTCAGAAACCCATCCAGCTCAGAGAGAAAGGGACAGAGACAAAAATTCTCCACTCCCCTCACTAGACGATTCACTCCGCAAAGACTTAAAAAACTCTCATAGAATATCTAACAGTTCTGGGCGCATAGTAAGGTATTTCATAAATACTTCATGAATTAAATACAGAAACACAGGCCTTCCCTCTTAAATGCTACCTGAAACCAGAGACTTTCAGAAGTTCAAGAATCTTCTGCACGTTTTTGTATAGTATGATGTGATGGTCACAGAGGCAGTCCCCACCTGCAGGAAGCTCCCTGGGCAATCATTCCGGGGTACTCAAGGGCCTGACCTCAGAAATGCCATTGTTATACACAGGGTAGGAAACTGACTTTGTACAGGAAAACACCTTGATAAATAGCCCTCCTGGAGAAGCGCAAGGCTAAAATCATAAATTCAATAGAGGAATAAACAGATGAACTAGTCAAACTCATCAATGAATAAGAATCTGGTCCTCGTGGGAGAGTAGAAAAGAAAATAGAAAAAGGAGCGACGAACAGAAGGGAACAGGGGACTGGACAAGGATGGCTTTTACTCCAAGGACAGGGCCGCCTAAGCAGGTGTATGAGTCCAGTTTATGTCTGTGTGTCTGCTGATATCTGTTTCTAAGCTACAAACTCCCTCTCCATCTCCCCAACGCTTCAGTAAACAAATGGCAACAAGTGGTGAACAAATGGTGGGGGAGGTTTAATGGGAATTGAGGAAAGAAGCCAACTTCTGTCTCAGACAGGAAAGGGCCAGGGACAAGGGAAGTGCCCAAGGAGAGACAGAAGGGTCCTCCCTCCAGGCATGCACTCTTGCATGAGGCTGGATCCCAGGGGTCACAACTTAGAGTCCCAGCTGGGGGCCTTGTCTGGTAGCGCCAGAGCCATCTCTTGGACCCCCTCCATCCCAGAACCCACACACGTACCTCATCCCTGAGCTCCCCAAGGGCCCTGCTAGCACCTGAACCACTGCGGCACCCACAGTGGACAATTTCTGTGGCTTTGCTTCCTCCCCATCGCCCAAGCCAGCCCTAGATCCTCTCAATGCAAGGATACAGCCATGGTGTTCAGAAACCCATCCAGCTCAGAGAGAAAGGGACAGAGACAAAAATTCTCCACTCCCCTCACTAGACGATTCACTCCGCAAAGACTTAAAAAACTCTCATAGAATATCTAACAGTTCTGGGCGCATAGTAAGGTATTTCATAAATACTTCATGAATTAAATACAGAAACACAGGCCTTCCCTCTTAAAAATGTTTCTAACCTTATTGCAGGATATACATGCATCAACATTTGCATGTATAGCCTTTATCATTTTTAAAAAGTGACTTGGGTTTTCATTACAGATCTCTATAATACTAATGGAAACTTTATTCCTGGGGTGTCCACAATTTAAGAAGCCAAAGCTTATCTATTGGGATATACCTCTCACGGTAAGATAAATTCTTACCGCCGGTCACTCTAATTTTACTTGTACACATTAAACTTCAGTCTACATCCAATTACCACCAACGATGCTCCTCCTTAAGGATCTGCAGCAGACTGGCCCCAGGACCCCCATCCTCTGTGGATATCACATTCCATGGATGCCAAAATCCTGCACATGTGGATAATATGGCATAGTCCACTCAGCCTTTCCCATCTGCAGACCTGGATCCCGTGTATACTGAAGGCTGACTGTATAACAGAAAGTAGGCAAGAAACCCAAAACAGGCCAAAAGTAACTACTGCTTTCAACAGAACTGGCATTTCCCTTACAAGACAGTGTTACTTAAGTGCTGAGCTTTGTGTCTCAGGTTGGGATCTTCCCAGGAGCCTGAGAGGAGAGGGAGCTCTGAACACAACTTAGACCTCAGAGCTACTCCACTCTGAGCCAGGAGCTGGGACTTTGTGTTCTGACAGCTTGGGGCTGGTCCCCAAGGCCCAAGGAGACTGCATTCCAGTCACTTCCGACTCTGTGTGCAGTGGACCCAGGGCACATGCAATCCTCTGAAAGCTACCAATCCAAGTTCTCAGCCACCTGCCTGCAGACCTGGGGGATCTAACTCTCGCTACAGTCCACTACAGTCATTGCAGTGCCCCTTGTTCACATCCAAAAGCTGTGAAGTCTTTCCCTAAGATCTAATATCACAGCAGGACCAGAGAGACGATCTACAGGGATATGTCTTGGGGACAAAATCATGCACATACACTGAGCAAGGGACCCCACAGCTAACGTGCATTATTCCAACCCTCAATGTTAGACTTGCAGGAGATCCAGGTTCAATCCCTGGGTTGGGAAGATCCCCTGGAGAAAGAAATGGCAACCCTTTCCAGTATTCTTGCCTGGGAAGTCCCATGGACAGAGGAGCCTGGTGACTTAGCAACTGAACAACATAAATAAAATATGAAACATTTTCTTTCTTCTATGGTCTTGCTCTCAACTTTTTTTCTACTTACTTTTCCCTCACTGGGATGCAGGGATCATCGATGGTCAAGTGCAGATCCTCACAGGCTCCCAGACCCCACCCATGACTCAGCACACACAGCCCACCAGCTGCAGGGCCTGCTTCCTGGCAGTTGCTGGGCTGAGGCACCAGTCAGAGATGAGAAAGGTAATCTCCCTTCCCACACACATGGTGCCTCAACCCGCAGGGGATGAGTGATGACTAAGGGCTCGTAGCCGCCATGTCTGGATACTCTTGGTCTCTGGATGGGAGGTGGACAAGAGGCTAACCCCAGCAAGTCACTTGCTAATGCACTGCGGTACTGCCAGCCTGGGGCAGAGACAGGCTTCACCACACTTCAAAGTGTAGACACCCCTCCACCCACCCTTGCCCAGGCCTCTGCCAGGAGACAGGATTCCAGTGTTCACCAGACAAAGCAGTGAGGAAGAGGCTGGGAAGGGCTCAGGGTACCAGGAATCACAGGGGCAGCAGCGGTCATTGGATAAGGCTAGGGAGATGGAGGGAAAGTGGGCCCTGAGGCACCCAGAGCCTCGACAGTTGTGGCTGAGAACCCGTCCTGGGGTGGTGGGGGGTATGGGGCAGGATCCTACAAGAGCTCAGGCAGCAAGCCTCAGGAGCTGATCCCATAGTCGCATTACACGTTCGCCACAAAACACAAGTGGAAAGAGAAAAGCATTCATATCAAAACAGCGACAGGAGAGCTTCAAGCCTGAGCACAAGGCCTGCAGCACTGGCCCTGTGTGACTGGCCCCGTCCCGTGAATTCAGCCTTGATCCTCATCTGTCTATGCAGTATTTGGAGGAAGGGGAGATGGGGATTGGGAGAAATCATGCACATACACTGAGCAAGGGACCCCACAGCTAACGTGCATTATTCCAACCCTCAATGTTAGACTTGCAGGAGATCCAGGTTCAATCCCTGGGTTGGGAAGATCCCCTGGAGAAAGAAATGGCAACCCTTTCCAGTATTCTTGCCTGGGAAGTCCCACGGACAGAGGAGCCTGGTGACTTAGCAACTGAACAACATAAATAAAATATGAAACATTTTCTTTCTTCTATGGTCTTGCTCTCAACTTTTTTTCTACTTACTTTTCCCTCACTGGGATGCAGGGATCATCGATGGTCAAGTGCAGATCCTCACAGGCTCCCAGACCCCACCCATGACTCAGCACACACAGCCCACCAGCTGCAGGGCCTGCTTCCTGGCAGTTGCTGGGCTGAGGCACCGGCCAGAGATGAGAAAGGTAATCTCCCTTCCCACACACATGGTGCCTCAACCCGCAGGGGATGAGTGATGACTAAGGGCTCGTAGCCGCCATGTCTGGATACTCTTGGTCTCTGGATGGGAGGTGGACAAGAGGCTCACCCCAGCAAGTCACTTGCTAATGCACTGCGGTACTGCCAGCCTGGGGCAGAGACAGGCTTCACCACACTTCAAAGTGCAGACACCCCTCCACCCACCCTTGCCCAGGCCTCTGCCAGGAGACAGGATTCCAGTGTTCACCAGACAAAGCAGTGAGGAAGAGGCTGGGAAGGGCTCAGGGTACCAGGAATCACAGGGGCAGCAGCGGTCATTGGATAAGGCTAGGGAGATGGAGGGAAAGTGGGCCCTGAGGCACCCAGAGCCTCGACAGTTGTGGCTGAGAACCCGTCCTGGGGTGGTGGGGGGTATGGGGCAGGATCCTACAAGAGCTCAGGCAGCAAGCCTCAGGAGCTGATCCCATAGTCGCATTACACGTTCGCCACAAAACACAAGTGGAAAGAGAAAAGCATTCATATCAAAACAGCGACAGGAGAGCTTCAAGCCTGAGCACAAGGCCTGCAGCACTGGCCCTGTGTGACTGGCCCCGTCCCGTGAATTCAGCCTTGATCCTCATCTGTCTATGCAGTATTTGGAGGAAGGGGGAGATGGGATTGGGGCATTGAGGAGAGCATTTGGAGAAGTGGACATTGCCAGGGAAAGCAGATTCTTCCCTTTAGGCTGGATTCAGATTGTCCCTAACCCCGTTGACTCCTAGGTCTGAAGCAGTAACACATAAACTAAGGCCCCTGTGGTGGAGTCCTCGGGAACACCAGAGGCCTTTGGGCAGGGAGAAGGCCTGTGTCTGATGTTCTTCCTGTTGGGGAAATGGGTATAGAGCTACAATGTGACCCCAAGGCACCACATCACTTTTATAGAAATTGTAATATTTTTATCTTTTATTTTGTAGATGAGTATTTAAATTGGGAGATGCCTTAAATAATCAGCTACATCCTGAACACACCCTCATGTCCAGCAGTGCTTAGGGACTCAGGAAATCCCATTTTATGCAAGAATTAGCTGAGGAAAAGAAGAAAATTCACAGGGCTGAACAACTAGAAGAAAAACAGTCAAAGGCTGTGTGTGGGCCTGACCGTCACTAACGATAATAAGAGTTTAGGGAATCACAGAATCTGGGTGCCTTGCGTAGGCCCTGAAGGACCAGAGGGACTTACAGGAGGCAGAGAGAAACCAGAGAGTAAAGAAAGGGGGAAAATAGCCCCAGCTATTCTGGAGACTGGGAGAGGCTGGCCCAGGCTGTTGAACTAAACTAGCCTCCCAGGCCCAGCCCCTGAGAACAGCCAACGACAGGCACACAGAGGCCTCTATTCCTTCGTCCTATGGTTGTGCAGTCTAGAGGACTTGGCACAACATCTAACATGCGATCTCTCTATTTATTGAGTCTCTCTGACTGCTGGCTGGAGAAGCCTGCCTGAGCTACCTTGAGCTGAAATAGAACACATCTTCTGAAAACAGTAGGAACTATGGAACCTGGAAGCGGGTGTGGGAAGGGTACCACAGCCTGCATCCCTTTTTTGCTGACTTCCCACAAAGAGGCTTCCTCTCCTTTTCTAGGTCACAGGGATGAGGAAAGGTGTCTGCCCCTCATTCCCCTAATCTCTCTCTCAAGATTTCAGTTTCAATTTTAGAGGACACAGGAACTGATGGACTTACTTGGTTAACTGCCCTCTTGCAGCACAATCACCTGTGACCATTCTGTGTGATGAGGATGCAAGACAATTAAGGGGGTTATTGTAGGCCGGGCAAAGAGGTATAGCGATGCCCACCATATGTACAGCTCTTATTAGCTACTGTTATTATGTCAACGGTAATATGTCAGAAATGCCCTGTCACTGGCTCTTTCATAAAACAACTTTGTATAAATAACTGACATTCAGTAAGCTGCACAGGGGCTTCCCTGGTGGCTCAGTGGTAAAGCATCTCCTGTAAGGCAGGAGACTCAGGTTCAATCCCCGTGTGGGGAAGATTCCCTGGAGGAAGACATGACATCCTAGTACCCTTGCCTGGAGAGTCCCATGGACTGAGGAGCCTGGTGGGCTACAGTGCACAGAGCTGGACAGGACTGAAGCAACTGAGCACACACACAAGCTGTACATGTTTACTGAGGTTTCACCACATGTACATACCTACCAAGTCACCACCATAATCAAGACAAAAAAAAAAATCCATCATCCAAAGGTTGATCTACTCTCCTAGATAATCCCTCCTTCCCATGCTCTTTACAGGCGACCATTAATAAACGTTAGTCTGATGCTTTTAGAGTTCTACATTAATGGAATCATATGGCACAAATGTTCTCACCCAGCTTCTTCTATTCAGTATGACTACTTTGAGATTCCTCCCTGCTATTTGTCTCATGAATAATTCATTCCTTTTCGGTCCCTTGTGTGGATAAATAACAATTTGGTTATTCATGTATTTGATGATGGACTTAAACCCATTTTGGACTATTACAAATAAAGCTGCTACAAACATTCATGCAAATCTCTTTATGAGGACATATTCTTTGGATAAATACCTAAGTATTAAATGGAAGGAATACTGTGACAAGTGTTTCTCTTTTGAAGAAACTACCAAAGTGTTATTCCAAAGAGACTGTAGTATTTACACTTCCACCAGAAGTTTCTGATAGACCCAGGCGCTGCATATCCTCACTGACGCTTGGTCTGGTCATTGTTTTTCATGTTAAATATGCAGAGGTATCTATACTGGAGTTCCAACCTCTGGACTCTGGACCAGTACCTCCTGTCAGGTCAGCTGTGGTATAAGACTAGAAATAAAGTGCTCAATAACTGTGATGTGCTTGAAACACCTCAACGCCACCCCCCCCACCCCCATACCCCACCGCCATCTCCCTGGTCCGTGGAAAAACTGTCTTCAATGAAACTAGTCGCTGGTGCCAAAGCATTGGGGACCACTGATATATCACTTGCATCCTTTTCGAGATTAATGACACTAAGCATCTTTTTTCAGGTCTCCCTAGCTACTGTATACCTTTTTGTTTCTCTGTCTCTCTAAATATTTTACCCATTTTTGAAAGACAGAGGCATTTGCTTTCTTATGATCAAGTATTTAGATTTCATTATATTTCTGGATAAAAGCCCTTGAAGTGATCTATGACTTGGAAGTATTTTCTCCCAGGCAGTGGGTTGCATTTCTGTTCTCCTAACAGTGTCTTTAAATAAGTAGAGGCTTTTGTTTTTTAATTTTATTATTGATTGATATATATTTAACTGCCCTGGGTCATCGTTGCTGACAAGGGCTTTCTCTAGTAGCTTCTCTAGTTGCGGCAGGCAGGGGCTACTCTGTGGTTGTGATGTGTGGGTTTCTCGCTACAATGGCTTCTCTTGCCGGGGAGCACGGGCTCCAGGATATAAGGGTTCCGTAGCTCCTGCAGCTATAAGGGTTCCTGCAGCTTGTGGGTTCTAGAGCCCAGGCTCCGTAGCCGTGGTGCTCCACGGCAATGTGGGATCCTCCTGGACCAGGGACTGAACCTCTGTCTCCTGCACTGGTTTGTGAATTCTTTAGCACTGAACCACAAGGAAAGTGTTAAATTAGAAGAAGTTTTTACTCTTGATAAAATGCAAAAATAATTTTTTTTTTATACATTGAGCATTTTGTGTCATATCTAAGAAACCTTTATAAAATTCAAGGTTGCAAAGATTTTCTCCCATTTTTCTTTCAAGGTTTATTGATTTATATTTAGATCTATGATCTATTTCGAGTTAACTTTTGTATTTTGTGCAAAATGTGGATTCAAGCTCCTTTTTTTGGTACATGGATACAAATATTTTCCAGATTATTTGGTAAAGTCACTAACTTTTTTCATTCAATGGCCTTTGCACCTTTGTCAAGTTTCTGGTGTCCATGCATGTAAAGATCGATTTCCAGACACTGTTACTTATGTTTACAACATTTATCTATAATAAGTATTAAAGTCAGGTAGTGGTAGCAATCTTAAGTAATTTTTTTATTTGTTAGGGTTCTTTAGCTCTTCTAGGTCCTTTGAAATTTCAACAAAAAATTCAGAATGAACTTACTAATTTATATATTTATTTTAAAAGGCCACTGGCTTTTCACTGGGGTTGTATTAAGTCTATATATAATTTTGGAGAGGATTGGCATCTTAACAATACCATATTCTTCAACTCAAGAAAGGGAAAAAAAAGCTTTGATTTTTCTCCTTGAACTTTTCTCAGAAATACTTTGTAATTTTCAGTGTGTATTTCACACTTTTTCTCAGGCTTATTCCTAAGTATTTCTTGTTTTTTGGATGACATGTTTATAGAGTTTTTTTTTTTGTTTAAAATCTGAGTGTTTGTTTGCTTTTGTGTGTGTGTCTGTGTGTATTGGTCTTCTATACTTCCATTTTGATAAACTAACTCAGTTATTGGTTCCAGTAGCTTTTTTTTTTTTTAAGGCCATCCAATTTTTTATTGGCATCTATAATTAAAGATAGATGAAGTTTTTTCTTCACAACTGTGTTGCCTTTCCTTACTATCCTTGCCTTCTTGCATTGCTGCAATCTTCAATCCAGTGTTGAGCAGGAGTGGTGGAAACTTCTGCCCTTGCAGGCTTCATCTTTGGAGGAAAGTGCTTCATCTTTTACCACGAAGTATCGTGCTACCTGTGGCAGGAATATTCTAGCTTTTTTAAAAAATTAAATTTCCCTTCTACTTCTAGAGTTCTGGGAGTTTTTATCGTCAGAGGATGTTGTTTTTTGTCAGTGAGTTTCTGGATCTATTGAAATGTTCATATAGTGTTATTATGTGAGTATGTTGAACAGTCTTGATTACTTTTCAAATGTGAAACTAAACTTACATTCTGGAGATAAGCCTGTTTTAAATGTGCCTGGATTCAATTTTCACACATATATTCATGACAAATATTTGCCTTTTTTCCTCTTACCATGTCTTTGTCTTGTTTTAGTATCAAGGTAATGGTGATCTCATAAAATAACTTGGGAATTCATTCCTCTTCAAATTTCTGGAAGCATCTGTACAGAATTTTTATTATTTCTTTCTCAAATATGTGGTGGAATAAAGAGTGAATCTATTTTCATTGTAGCGTATTTTTCTATTACAAATTCAAATTCTTTCATAGATACAGGAGTATTCAGTTTATTTCTTCTTGAATGAGTTTTGTCATTTTGCTTTCTTTCGAATTATTTCTCATTTTATTGAAGTTGTTTGACTTATTGAAATCCCCACATCTTAATATGCACTTATTATAATTTAAATCTGTAGAATGATAATTATTATATAATATTGATTATATATAGATTATATCTGTAGAATAGTAATATCTCTCATTCTTTTTTTTGTTTGTTTTTTTTAAAAGAAAAACTATTTGGTATTGAGGGATAGCTGATTAACAATGCTGTGACAGTGTCAGGTGGATAGGAAAGGGGTACAGCTGTACATACACATGCATCCATTCTCCCTCACACTCCCCTCTCATCCAGGCTGCCACGTCACACAGAGCAGAGCTCCTTGTGCTATATAGTAGCTCCTTGCCGGTTTATCCATTTCACATACAGCACTGTGTACCTGTCAGCCCCAAACTCCCTAACTTTCCCTTCTCTCCATCTTTCCCCACCAGCAGGCAGCCGTAAGTTCATTCTCTAAATCTGTAAGTTTGTTTCTGTTTCATAAATAAATTAATTTGTATCATTTCTTCTTAGGTTCCCCATAAATGGATGTCATACGCTATTTCTCCTCTGACTTCACTCAGTGTGAAAATCTCTAGGTCTATCCATGTTGCTGCAAATGGCATTATTTCATTCTTTTTAATGGCTGAGTGATATTCCATTATACATTTTATTTCTGGGAGTTTTATCGTCAGAATTTTTCACTGCTTAACATATAGTGTTATTATGTGAGTATGTTGAACAGTCTTGATTACTTTTCAAATGTGAAACTAAACTTACATTCTGGAGATAAGCCTGTTTTAAATGTGCCTGGATTCAATTTTCACACATATATTCATGACAAATATTTGCCTTTTTTCCTCTTACCATGTCTTTGTCTTGTTTTAGTATCAAGGTAATGGTGATCTCATAAAATAACTTGGGAATTCATTCCTCTTCAAATTTCTGGAAGCATCTGTACAGAATTTTTATTATTTCTTTCTCAAATATGTGGTGGAATAAAGAGTGAATCTATTTTCATTGTAGCGTATTTTTCTATTACAAATTCAAATTCTTTCATAGATACAGGAGTATTCAGTTTATTTCTTCTTGAATGAGTTTTGTCATTTTGCTTTCTTTCGAATTATTTCTCATTTTATTGAAGTTGTTTGACTTATTGAAATCCCCACATCTTAATATGCACTTATTATAATTTAAATCTGTAGAATGATAATTATTATATAATATTGATTATATATAGATTATATCTGTAGAATAGTAATATCTCTCATTCTTTTTTTAGTTTGTTTTTAAAAGAAAAACTATTTGGTATTGAGGATAGCTGATTAACAATGCTGTGACAGTGTCAGGTGGATAGGAAAGGGGTACAGCTGTACATACACATGCATCCATTCTCCCTCACACTCCCCTCTCATCCAGGCTGCCACGTCACACAGAGCAGAGCTCCTTGTGCTATATAGTAGCTCCTTGCCGGTTTATCCATTTCACATACAGCACTGTGTACCTGTCAGCCCCAAACTCCCTAACTTTCCCTTCTCTCCATCTTTCCCCACCAGCAGGCAGCCGTAAGTTCATTCTCTAAATCTGTAAGTTTGTTTCTGTTTCATAAATAAATTAATTTGTATCATTTCTTCTTAGGTTCCCCATAAATGGATGTCATACGCTATTTCTCCTCTGACTTCACTCAGTGTGAAAATCTCTAGGTCTATCCATGTTGCTGCAAATGGCATTATTTCATTCTTTTTAATGGCTGAGTGATATTCCATTATACATATGTGTGCGTGTGTGCCTATATACATCTATGTATGTATACATACATAGATACACATACCACATCCTCTTTATCCATCCCTCTGTTGATGGGCATTAGTTCACTTCCATGTCTTGGCTATTGTAAATAGTGCTGCAATGAATATGATTTTCTCTGGGTACATGTCCAGAAGTGAGGTCACAGAGTCATATGATAGCTATATTTTTAGTTTACTGAGGAACCTCCATACTGTTCTCCATAGTGACTGTACCAATTTACATTCCTACCAACAATATAGAAAGGTTCCCTTCTCTCCATACCTTCTCCAGCGTTTACTGATTGTGGGCTTTTTGATGATGGCCATCTTGACTGGTGGGGTAATCTCTCTTATTCTTGATAATTTGTCTTCTTTCTCATTTTCCTATTCAGTCTACCCAGCTTGTCAATTTATTGATTTTGTTGATCTTTTGCAAAGAAACAACTTTGGGGTTCATAGATTTCCCTTGTTTTATAATACATTGGTTTCCACTCTGATTTTTATTATTTCATTCTGAAGTTAAGATAATTTTTTTAGTGATCGCTACTTGAGATCATTTTTCATTCCAAACATAAGTTTTAGAGCTTCTTTCTCCTCCTAAACCCTGCTTTAGTGTCATTCCCCAAATTATTAGATATTGCGTTTTCATTTTTATTTGGTTCAAAATCCTCATTTACCTTCTGCTCTTTGACACAGGGTAGAAGTGTGATATTTTAGCATCCAAATATTTGGAGATTTCCCAAAGATCTTATTGTTAGTGATTCTAATTTAATTCCATTTTAGCCAAAGAACATTCAGAAATTCACCTGAAACTTATTTTATTCACAATATGATTTTCTTTAGTAAATACATGTGTGTTCATGAAGAGAATGTGTTCTGTGCTATCCTTAGATGGAATGGTCTATATTTAAATGTCAATTGGGCCAAGTTGATTAACAGTATCATTCAAGTATTCTTTATTCTTGCTCATTTTCTTTTTTTCTACCAGTTATTAAGAGAGGGGGATTGAAATCTCCAACTTTTTTCATTCTTTTTAATGGCTGAGTGATATTCCATTATACATATGTGTGCGTGTGTGTTATATACATCTATGTATGTATACATACATAGATACACATACCACATCCTCTTTATCCATCCCTCTGTTGATGGGCATTAGTTCACTTCCATGTCTTGGCTATTGTAAATAGTGCTGCAATGAATATGATTTTCTCTGGGTACATGTCCAGAAGTGAGGTCACAGAGTCATATGATAGCTATATTTTTAGTTTACTGAGGAACCTCCATACTGTTCTCCATAGTGACTGTACCAATTTACATTCCTACCAACAATATAGAAAGGTTCCCTTCTCTCCATACCTTCTCCAGCGTTTACTGATTGTGGGCTTTTTGATGATGGCCATCTTGACTGGTGGGGTAATCTCTCTTATTCTTGATAATTTGTCTTCTTTCTCATTTTCCTATTCAATCTACCCAGCTTGTCAATTTATTGATTTTGTTGATCTTTTGCAAAGAAACAACTTTGGGGTTCATAGATTTCCCTTGTTTTATAATACATTGGTTTCCACTCTGATTTTTATTATTTCATTCTGAAGTTAAGATAATTTTTTTAGTGATCGCTACTTGAGATCATTTTTCATTCCAAACATAAGTTTTAGAGCTTCTTTCTCCTCCTAAACCCTGCTTTAGTGTCATTCCCCAAATTATTAGATATTGCGTTTTCATTTTTATTTGGTTCAAAATCCTCATTTACCTTCTGCTCTTTGACACAGGGTAGAAGTGTGATATTTTAGCATCCAAATATTTGGAGATTTCCCAAAGATCTTATTGTTAGTGATTCTAATTTAATTCCATTTTAGCCAAAGAACATTCAGAAATTCACCTGAAACTTATTTTATTCACAATATGATTTTCTTTAGTAAATACATGTGTGTTCATGAAGAGAATGTGTTCTGTGCTATCCTTAGATGGAATGGTCTATATTTAAATGTCAATTGGGCCAAGTTGATTAACAGTATCATTCAAGTATTCTTTATTCTTGCTCATTTTCTTTTTTTCTACCAGTTATTAAGAGAGGGGTATTGAAATCTCCAACTATAAATATTGATTTGTCTATTTATTCTTCCAGATCTAACAATTTTTACTGCATGTATTTTGAAATTGTCTTATAGGTAAATAAAATGTATAATAGTCATGCACAATTAATTGACCTCTTTTACATAATGACCTTCTTTGCTCTGAAATATACTTTGATATTAACATGGGTACTCCAGATTTATTTTGATATTTTCTTTTAATTAGACTGATTTGCTTGATGATTTGATTGTTGTCTGTGTGCTGTTTTTGTTGCAGCACAAAAAAGGGTAAATTTGATCTCTGCTACTCTATTTCAACCATAAGCAGAGTCACCAGTCAAACATTATTAACTACAGTCTACTAGGAAGGAAGCAGTCACTAGAAACATTTTGACTTGACCAAGGTCTTATAGCTGATTACTATATGCTAAGTAGAAATATACCATGGACAGGACAACACTGCTTCAAGTAATCCATCTGCATTTCAGTCCTTAGAACCAAAAAAAGGCAAAAAAATATTCTATGTGAAGAAAAATGAGGACTGATGATTAAGGAGACTTGAAGGATAAACTTTCCCTGCTTTGTTGACAGACAGTCATACCTAAGTCAGAGTCACCAAATACTGTCAAGAATAAGAATTCCCTGTCCTTACAAAGGAGAGATTATGAAGCCATTTACTACCTAGTGGATTATTCCTGAAAAATCCCAATGCCAATCTAGAGGGACACTCAGACATTCAGGATGACCCAATACACAGGCTTCTTGATGAAGGTGAAAGCAAAGAGTGAAAAACCTGGCTTAAAACTCAACATTCAAAAAAGTACGATCATGACATCTGCCCTACCACACTTCATGGAAAATAGATGGGAAACAATGGAAATAGTGAAATGCTTTATTTTCTTGGGCTCTAAAATCACTGTGGATTTTGTGATTGCAAAATGTGACTGCAGCCATGAAATTAAAAGATGCTTGCTCCTTGGAAGAAAAGCTATGATAGACATAGACAGCATATTAAAAATCACAGACATCACCTATCTGCAAAGGTCCTTATAGTCAAAGCTATAATCTTTCCAATAAGTCATGTATGGAGGTGAGAGTTGGACCATAAAGAAGCTGGAGCACCAAAGAATTGATGCTTTCTGACTGTAGTGTTGGAGAAGACTCTTGAGAATCCCTTGGACTGCAAGGAGGTCAAACCAGTCAATTCTAAAGGAAATCAACCCTGAATATTCATTGGAAGTACTGAGGCTGAAGCTGAAGCTCCAATACTTTGGCCACCTGATGCAAAGAAATGACTCAATGGAAAAGACCCTGATGCTGGGAAAGACTCAAAAGGGCAAAAAGATGAAGTTTGCTTGATGATTTGATTGTTGTCTGTGTGCTGTTTTTGTTGCAGCACAAAAAAGGGTAAATTTGATCTCTGCTACTCTATTTCAACCATAAGCAGAGTCACCAGTCAAACATTATTAACTACAGTCTACTAGGAAGGAAGCAGTCACTAGAAACATTTTGACTTGACCAAGGTCTTATAGCTGATTACTATATGCTAAGTAGAAATATACCATGGACAGGACAACACTGCTTCAAGTAATCCATCTGCATTTCAGTCCTTAGAACCAAAAAAAGGCAAAAAAATATTCTATGTGAAGAAAAATGAGGACTGATGATTAAGGAGACTTGAAGGATAAACTTTCCCTGCTTTGTTGACAGACAGTCATACCTAAGTCAGAGTCACCAAATACTGTCAAGAATAAGAATTCCCTGTCCTTACAAAGGAGAGATTATGAAGCCATTTACTACCTAGTGGATTATTCCTGAAAAATCCCAATGCCAATCTAGAGGGACACTCAGACATTCAGGATGACCCAATACACAGGCTTCTTGATGAAGGTGAAAGCAAAGAGTGAAAAACCTGGCTTAAAACTCAACATTCAAAAAAGTACGATCATGACATCTGCCCTACCACACTTCATGGAAAATAGATGGGAAACAATGGAAATAGTGAAATGCTTTATTTTCTTGGGCTCTAAAATCACTGTGGATTTTGTGATTGCAAAATGTGACTGCAGCCATGAAATTAAAAGATGCTTGCTCCTTGGAAGAAAAGCTATGATAGACATAGACAGCATATTAAAAATCACAGACATCACCTATCTGCAAAGGTCCTTATAGTCAAAGCTATAATCTTTCCAATAAGTCATGTATGGAGGTGAGAGTTGGACCATAAAGAAGCTGGAGCACCAAAGAATTGATGCTTTCTGACTGTAGTGTTGGAGAAGACTCTTGAGAATCCCTTGGACTGCAAGGAGGTCAAACCAGTCAATTCTAAAGGAAATCAACCCTGAATATTCATTGGAAGTACTGAGGCTGAAGCTGAAGCTCCAATACTTTGGCCACCTGATGCAAAGAAATGACTCAATGGAAATGACCCTGATGCTGGGAAAGACTAAGGGCAGAAGAGAAAGGGAGTGGCTGAGGATGAGATGGTTAGATGGTATCAACAACTCAGTGAACATGAGTTTGAACACGTCCCAGGAGATGGTGAAGGACAGGGAAACCTGGAGTGCTTCATCCATGGGATCACAGAGTTGGACACAACTGAGTGACATAACAATACACAGCCAGGTCCCCCGGGTGAGCACCCATCCTGCTCAAATCTGTATCACAGCTGTCACCGTGTAACATACGCATCACTCTTGCCCTTCTGAACTGATGTCCAGTTTTGTAGTAACATCTACATACAAATGGTGAAACCAGAGTTTCCAAGACTCAATAAATAATCTAAAAGACTATTACAACCATCATGTGAGCATGCTCAGTCACTCAGTCTTCGTGTTCAACTCTTTGTGACCCCCATGTACCCCTCCAGGCTCCTCTGTCCATGGGATTCTCCAGACAAGAACACTGGAGTGGGCTGTCATTCCTTTCCCAGTGGAGATCTTCCCAACTCAGGGAATGAACCCATGTCTTCTGCATTTCCTATGTTAGCAGGAAGATTTTTTTTTACCACCGAACCACCTTCTGTATCATAATGTGTTCATAATAAGAAGTGAGAAAGGAAATTTCACTTGGGCAACAAGACTACCCATCTTGTGAGTTCAAGCTGACACAGAACTCACGTACGTGCATTGATGGCTTCAGATGTCGAGAATATTGGCACACAAACAGCAATCAGTTAACTACTGGGAAGTGGGAGGTAGCTGAGATGCTAGATAAGATGAAGGAATTCCCATCCCTCTAAAACCTACATCATGGTGCAAAAACCTCAATTCTATGACAAATTTAGAAAACAGCAGTTAACACAGAAGTGTTTAATTCTTTTATCTGACAGGAAATCCAAGATAGAAATAGCAGATTAACACAGACAAGTATAGCTGTTTGAAGTTCCAGATTTTACTCTAAGTGGTACTTTGTTGTTTATAAATATGTTTTCATGACACCTCATTAAACTTGTTAGCCTGTCAGGTAAAAGGCACTCTCTGTCTCCCTGGTTGTCAGGTTTGGAAGTTCCTACACAAATTTGATTTGCTAGCTTTTAATTATTTTGGGTATCAACTTTTCATATCTTTTGATTAAAGCCTATCTTTTTCTTCCTTTCTTAAATGAATTTTTTGTGCACGTCTTGGAATTCATGAGCATGTCATGGAAATCAAAATATAGCTGGGAAGTGAGTAGCTAGCAGAATGAGTCACAGTCTAATGTCTGATTGCTCACATCAAACAGATCGCATGCAGAAATTTCAGAAACAGTTCATATTTTGCTCATGTTATGATGTCTTCAAGTCGCACCTTCACACTTGCTGCAGAAATTATTACAAAGTTTCTCCAGCTACCTAGTGGATAAGACAACCATCAAAGTCACATTCTCCTCTCCTCATCATTATGCTCTGTCAGTCAGCCATTGTATTTGAAAGGCTAGGCTTAAAAAAAATAAAAATAAAAACACTGTTTGCTAACTGGAGTCTAGCTGTGTGTATATTTTGGGGGGCTTTATTGAACCTATAGAATGACACAATACGTCCTGTTCATACAACTTCTGATGTCTGTGAACCTCAGGCTGTATTCCTAGTTTGGCTGGTAGCAATGGCAATTAAAAACCAATACAGTCTGATGCTGAAAGGGACAGAACCAATTCAGGGTTTTTACTGACAGCCTTCCAGCAACATGGGATGAGGTCAAAGCTGTTAAAAGAGCCTTTTGTATTTCACAAGGAATATTAGAATATTAGACTAATGCTGTTTCACTGACAACAGACACTGATGTTATGATTTCCTCCCAGTTAAATCCCTTGTCCTCTGTTCTCCCTTTGTCTTCCTACCCTCCACCTTCCCACCCCCACCCCTGCTCTCCACCACTGCCTGCCTCTGGGACAGAGTGTGGGGAAGGAGCAAAAAGGGGGACTTTCAGTGACTTGGGACACTGAAGTTTCTGTTACTGTATCAATTGGTCAAAATGTAAGTGTGAGATATTGATTAGACCCTAGCAACTCGGTGTCATTAATTTCAAGTTGAAATTTCTCCAGACAGGAACACTGGAGTGGGTTGCCATTTCCTTCTCCAGGTGATCTTCCCAACCCAGGGATCAAACCCAGGTCTCCCCCATTGCAGGCGGATTCTTTACCATCTGAGCCACAAGGTAAACTCATAGGCACTCTAAATTCCAGTCAAGAGATGCTCCAACATCTCAAAGCAGCCATCAGTATCACTGATGAATAGGTTTTCCCGTATTCTTAGCTGATTTTTTTCTCTTCCTGATTTTTTACAACACACTCAGCAAATGTCATAGTGCCTGGAACAAGCACAACTTTCTATTATAAATGTGATTCAACTTTGTCCATTGTCTGATTCCTCCATTAGATTATGGTGGACACACACCAGGCCTTTTTTCTCCATCTGCTTCCTGCACCAGATACAGTGCCTGATTCAAAACAGAAGCTCAGGGAATATTTGTTGGGTGACTACATGAAAACCGACCGCATCAAAACAGTGCCACAGAAGGACTGTCTCTACTTCCACAGTTTCTGGTGCCTTACAGAAGCCAAGCTGTCAGGGTTCACACGTGCACTGGATACTTCTGCCTGCATGCGTGGAGTTGTGTGAGTCAGGTCTGACCCCATGGTTCACCACCCCTAGACTGTCACCTACAAGGCTTCTCTGTCACAGAATCCTCTAGGCAAGAATACTGGAGTTGCCATGCTCCTCTCCAGTGGATCTTCCCAAACCAGGGATCAAAACCACACCTCCTGTGTTTCCTACACTGGCAGGTGGGTACTTTACCACTAGCACCATCTGAGAAGCCCAAACACTTTTGACATACTCATTATTCAAATAGCAAAAACATTGAATGAAAAGAGAACTACTTCAGTTTTGTTTTGTTTTTTTTTAAAGCTAAAAGTAGCATTTACACTAATAGCGGAGTAGTAGTAGTGAAAGTCGCCTCACTCAAGTTGCTATGGATGGTAGCCCACCAGGCTCCTCTCTCCCTGAGAGACACCAGGCAAGAAGACTGGAGTGGGCAGCTGTTCCCTTCTCCAGGGGATCTTCCCAACCCAGGGATCAAACGCAGACCTCCTAAACTGCAGGCAGATTCTTCACAGTCTGAACCACCAGGAAAACCCAAGAACATTGGAGTGGATGGTATATCCCTTCTCCAGGAGATCTTCCTAATCCAGGAGTCCCCTGAATTGCAGGCAGATTCTTTACCAGCTGAAGTTACCAGGGAAGTCTGATATGTCAGGCCTCTGCATGTTTGTTTCAGCAGGGAAAGAACCATTAATCTTGAGTTTTAGTTCCACAAATGTAAGGCACTCTGACATCTCAAAGCACCCAACAGAAGTATTAACTAATGACAGGATTTCCACTGGTTCTCAGCAGACTGCATTCTAGTACTTATCACTGCCCCCCACAAGACCCCCAGCAGGCAGAAAGGATCAAGTTGGAGGAGCTGTACTCACCAGCCTTGATGTGGACATCCTGACTTCTAATTTTCCCTGAAGGATTTTCAGCTGTGCAATAGTAAGTGTTATCATGGATTAAGGTACTAAAGCTCGAAGGAGGGAAGGGGAAAATCTGGAGAGTGCCGTTGGGGTGGACGTGGCGGATCCCCGGGACATCGTAGATCTCCTCGCCCGTCGCCAGGTACCATCTGAGAGACACAGGAGGGACCCCTGCGGCAGGGCAGGGCACCAGCGTCCCCGTGGTGCTGGCAAACACTACCTCTTGCAGAGATGCATTGACAAAGTAGAGGCTGGAGTGGAGGTCCTCACTGAACACTGCAAGGAAACAACATGAGAGCATGTCAGCCAAGCATGCTATCTCCACGTTTCCTCCAACAGAGCGTATCAACACATCGACATAGCAACCTGGTTTCCAGAGGTCATTCGGAGATATAACCATGAGGCTTGACTAAAGCATAATCAGGGCACATTGCTCAGCCTACAACGGACAGAGAGGCACCATCTTTATTTCAGAGTTTGTATACAAATTAAATTATGGACGTGCTCAGTGCTCAGTGGTGCCCAAATCCACAACTCCATGCACTGTAGCCTGCCAGCTTCCTCCGTCCATGGGATTCTCCAGGCAAGTACACTGGAATGGGACGGCATGTCCTCCTCCAGGGGATCTTCCCCGACCCAGGGATCGAACCCAGGTTTCCAGTGTCTCCTGCACTGGCAGGAGGATTCTTTACCACTAGTAATACCCAGGAAGCCCCACATAAATTAAGTTATCCTGGATTTTAAACCTTGAATAGGTGACTCTTCAGCCCCGTATCCTAAGCCCTATTTTGTCTCCATGGTACTGACCATATTGGGTTTTGTATTCATTTATTGTACAGTAACCCATCCAGAATGTAAAGCACATGGAACAATGTCCTAATTTGCTCACACTATTGCCTTGGGCACAGAGCAGAACAAACCGTGGGGGTTAATAAGGAAAAGCTATATGAGTGAATCACTGGTCTCAGCAGACTGCATTCTAGTACTTATCACTGCCCCCCACAAGACCCCCAGCAGGCAGAAAGGATCAAGTTGGAGGAGCTGTACTCACCAGCCTTGATGTGGACATCCTGACTTCTAATTTTCCCTGAAGGATTTTCAGCTGTGCAATAGTAAGTGTTATCATGGATTAAGGTACTAAAGCTCGAAGGAGGGAAGGGGAAAATCTGGAGAGTGCCGTTGGGGTGGACGTGGCGGATCCCCGGGACATCGTAGATCTCCTCGCCCGTCGCCAGGTACCATCTGAGAGACACAGGAGGGACCCCTGCGGCAGGGCAGGGCACCAGCGTCCCCGTGGTGCTGGCAAACACTACCTCTTGCAGAGATGCATTGACAAAGTAGAGGCTGGAGTGGAGGTCCTCACTGAACACTGCAAGGAAACAACATGAGAGCATGTCAGCCAAGCATGCTATCTCCACGTTTCCTCCAACAGAGCGTATCAACACATCGACATAGCAACCTGGTTTCCAGAGGTCATTCGGAGATATAACCATGAGGCTTGACTAAAGCATAATCAGGGCACATTGCTCAGCCTACAACGGACAGAGAGGCACCATCTTTATTTCAGAGTTTGTATACAAATTAAATTATGGACGTGCTCAGTGCTCAGTGGTGCCCAAATCCACAACTCCATGCACTGTAGCCTGCCAGCTTCCTCCGTCCATGGGATTCTCCAGGCAAGTACACTGGAATGGGACGGCATGTCCTCCTCCAGGGGATCTTCCCCGACCCAGGGATCGAACCCAGGTTTCCAGTGTCTCCTGCACTGGCAGGAGGATTCTTTACCACTAGTAATACCCAGGAAGCCCCACATAAATTAAGTTATCCTGGATTTTAAACCTTGAATAGGTGACTCTTCAGCCCCGTATCCTAAGCCCTATTTTGTCTCCATGGTACTGACCATATTGGGTTTTGTATTCATTTATTGTACAGTAACCCATCCAGAATGTAAAGCACATGGAACAATGTCCTAATTTGCTCACACTATTGCCTTGGGCACAGAGCAGAACAAACCGTGGGGGGTTAATAAGGAAAAGCTATATGAGTGAATCACTACATCAGGTTGCCAGATTTAAAATGGTCTGGTTGAAAGGTACACGGAGAACTAATTTTGAAAGAAATTAGTCACAATATTTTTTAATTAAAACTGAAGATCAGATACAAAGAATTTTGGAAAGGACAGTTGATTTTCTGAAAATCAAATCCAATCAGCAATGTGGCTTTTTGCTGAAAATATGTTGCAATCATAAAGAGAACTTTGACAAAAATGTCATTCGATTCAACCAGCCTACGGCAGATTCTGTTTCAATGACACTTGTGGTCCACCCACCCACTGTGTATAGTGATGCTATGGCATAATGTGCCCACATGAAGCATGTAGCTGTTATAGACTCTGCTTCATACTCTTTTTTTTTTTGGCCACTTCTATTGGTCTTTCATTTATTTGTTTCCATCCATCTTTGTTCTTTGGCCTGTGTGGGCCACTCTCGTTGCAGAGCATCAGCTCTGGGTACATGCACTCCAGAGCTCAGGCTTGGTAGTTGGACACACCAGTCCAGCCACTCCACAGCACATGGGATCTCCCCAGGCCAGGGATCGAACCGGCACCCATTGCACTGCAAGACGGTGTCCTTATCCACTGGACCACCAGGGAAGCCATGCTTCATACTCTTAACATTCTTTCATGCGCATAATACCACGTTTCAGACTTTACAAGCACAGGTGATTCTGAACAACAACGGTTTGAACTGAGTGGGCCCACTTGTACGCAGACTTATTTGCAATAGGAAATACTACAGTATTATAATATTCACAGTTGGTTGGATCTTTGGATGCAGAGGAACTGTGCACACAGAGGGCAGACTATAGTTGTATGCATATTTTATAATATGATTTTCTAAACTAGTTCCATAATATGGGCTACTTAAAGTGTTTCTCTTTTAATTACCACAAATAAAATGTCTGCAAAGTTTTTCATGAATTTATTGAGAGACTACATTGTGTTCATTGACAGCCGTGAGGTGCCCTTTCCATGAAGGAAAGAAACCCAACTTCTAGAATCCAAAAAGTAAACAAAAGATGCACAAAATGCAATGAAGACCTACTTCTCAGACATTTGTGTTTCTGTGTGGCTTTCTAAAAGCAAATGAAAACCCCCATCACATGTTCACAAGAGAGTCAAGGAGCCCTGAAAGTCACTCATGTCCAACTCTTTGCCATCCATGGATGAGCCATGGAATTCTCTAGGCAAGAATATTGGAGTGGATAGCCATTCCCTTCTCCAGGGGATCTACCCAACCCAGGGATAGAACCCAGGTCTCCCACACTGCAGGTGGATTCTTCACCAGTTCAGTACCAGGGAAGCCCAAAAGTACCAGAGTGGGTAGACTATCCCTTCTTCCTGACCCAAGAATCAAACCAGGGTCTCGAATTGCAGGTGGATTCTTTACCTGCTGAACTACCAGGGAAGTCCTGGACATTTGGGATTAACCTCACTGGGCAGAGATGAAAACAACACATGCTGATGATCAGTGCCATGCCCGGTAAAGCTATGAGACTGAGGTGTTATTTCATTCACTTCTATGCACAACAGCCATGCCAGGTGAGCGAGGCTCTGCTCCTCAGAAGACAAGATGGAGACTCAGTGGGGTTGCCCCTGGAGCATGGACGCAGGGTAGGAGGTTACAAAACCAGGATTCAGTCTCCCTGACAAAGGCCTGATTTCATTACTTGGCTGCCCTCTTCAAAGCCATATCTTGGGGAAGCTGTGTTCATGTGGCCTGCCATCCTTCAAATACCTTCCTTGGAGTTCCACCTGTTTACTCTTGATCCCTGTCAGTAGCAGTGATCAGGAGTTGACCATGGTCACTGCTGCCTATTTCTGAGTGGGTACAGAGTGAATGGCATTCATCAGAGATGGCAGACAAAAATACACTGTGTGAAAGTGCTAACTTCACTCGAAGAGAAGACAGGAAGCAGTGTTCATCAAGTAGTAACTGTTTGATGATTTAACTAAAGTCTTTAACAACACTCAGTAAATCAGAACACCGAAGTTACTGCTAAGAAACTGGTTCAGACCAATTTAATAGTTAACAGTTAAACAACGGTAGCGTCCAACTCAAGTAAAAATGCTGATAAAACATCGTGAGTTTGAGTTTTTTAGGAAACTGACATCACCCCCAAACATATTGTTAGAAACGAGGCGACTGTCACTCTTAAGGCTAATTAGTCCCACCCCAATTCGTTTCTTTCCCTGCCCCCATTGCTCTCTGTCAACTGAATTGTAGGTGATTCAAACCAAGTAATATTTAGTCATGTTTGAATTTACTCTTTTGTGTCATAAAAGTTGCCTTGTGAAGAATAGCAGTCTTGGAAAATGTGAATGCATGTAGGCAATATTTCTTAATTAAATGTATATGGTAAACCACATTCAAAAGGCAGCTGATGACATTATTTAAATAACTCTGAGACAACACAAAATAAATGGTTAATCCTAACAGTTAAAGAGATAAGTGAGGTCTGGGGGATTACTGTCATTTCTCCTTATTTTGTAGATACAGCACATGTATCTTTCTTTTCACGCCACTGGGTTTAATAATGCAACACAAACTCGCTAAGATAAACATCATATGGCCACAGACAAAAGAAATCCCAAACTATATCCCAACAGCTTTTATTTCTTCCATCCAAGGGATCACCCATCTGCTTAAATAGTAGCACTTTATTTATGGAGTCCTGTATGCACTTCATATACAGTAAGGTTTGCTCCCACCAATAAAGGCACAGACAATTTTAATGTAAAGTGTGTGTGTGTGTGTGTGTGTGTGTGTGTGTGTGTGTGTGTGTTTATGAGAGAGAGAGAGAAAGAGAGAGTTCCTTGAAAATGATTGCAGTTTCTTAATGCAAAGCTCAACAAAACCCTTGGCAGAATCTTGTGAGATTCAAGGTATAACGTCCTGAGGTGCAAACAAATGCTAAGGGAAATCCAAGAAGGAACTTCTTAGAATTGTTTCTTCATTTGCAGATTACCCCATATTTTATATCATTATAACAGATGGTACAATCAAGGCTCCAGTGACAAACATAAAGGAGAATGTTATACTAAAAGGAAAAATAAGTCAATATTGCTCTCTTTAAAATTCAAATATGGCAAAGTGAAAAGAAGTAATGTGGGAGAAACTTCACAGGAAGCAACGACTCAACCATTCATTCCTGCAGCAGCATCTCCTGAGCACCCGTTAGGTCCCAGCCCTCGTGCAAGGT
Organism: Tragulus kanchil; assembly: GCA_022376925.1. Taxonomy (NCBI): domain Eukaryota; kingdom Metazoa; phylum Chordata; class Mammalia; order Artiodactyla; family Tragulidae; genus Tragulus; species Tragulus kanchil. The sequence continues at coordinate 243,151,145 of JAIOJX010000028.1, forward strand.
CCCAGTTAAACACATTTGCAGGAGTCAGGCCACTCATGACTTCTCAAGAATTTCCATGGTCATGAGACGAGATCGGTGATAACTGTTTTTGTGGTTGTTTAGTTGCCAAGTTGCGCCCGACTCTTGTGAACTCATGGACTGCAGCCCGCCAGGCTCCTCTGTCCATGGGATTTCCCAGGCAAGAATACTGGAGTGGGTTGCCATGTCTTCCTCTAGGGGATCTTCCCAACTCAGGGGTCAAACTTGTGTTTCCTGCATCTCCTGCATTGGCAGGTAGATTCTACACAACTGAAACATAGAAAAAGCCCATAATAACTCTGAGACAACACAAAATAAATGGTTAATCCTAACAGTTAAAGAGATAAGTGAGGTCTGGGGGATTACTGTCATTTCTCCTTATTTTGTAGATACAGCACATGTATCTTTCTTTTCACGCCACTGGGTTTAATAATGCAACACAAACTCGCTAAGATAAACATCATATGGCCACAGACAAAAGAAATCCCAAACTATATCCCAACAGCTTTTATTTCTTCCATCCAAGGGATCACCCATCTGCTTAAATAGTAGCACTTTATTTATGGAGTCCTGTATGCACTTCATATACAGTAAGGTTTGCTCCCACCAATAAAGGCACAGACAATTTTAATGTAAAGTGTGTGTGTGTGTGTGTGTGTGTGTGTGTGTGTGTGTGTTTATGAGAGAGAGAGAGAAAGAGAGAGTTCCTTGAAAATGATTGCAGTTTCTTAATGCAAAGCTCAACAAAACCCTTGGCAGAATCTTGTGAGATTCAAGGTATAACGTCCTGAGGTGCAAACAAATGCTAAGGGAAATCCAAGAAGGAACTTCTTAGAATTGTTTCTTCATTTGCAGATTACCCCATATTTTATATCATTATAACAGATGGTACAATCAAGGCTCCAGTGACAAACATAAAGGAGAATGTTATACTAAAAGGAAAAATAAGTCAATATTGCTCTCTTTAAAATTCAAATATGGCAAAGTGAAAAGAAGTAATGTGGGAGAAACTTCACAGGAAGCAACGACTCAACCATTCATTCCTGCAGCAGCATCTCCTGAGCACCCGTTAGGTCCCAGCCCTCGTGCAAGGTCCCAGTTAAACACATTTGCAGGAGTCAGGCCACTCATGACTTCTCAAGAATTTCCATGGTCATGAGACGAGATCGGTGATAACTGTTTTTGTGGTTGTTTAGTTGCCAAGTTGCGCCCGACTCTTGTGAACTCATGGACTGCAGCCCGCCAGGCTCCTCTGTCCATGGGATTTCCCAGGCAAGAATACTGGAGTGGGTTGCCATGTCTTCCTCTAGGGGATCTTCCCAACTCAGGGGTCAAACTTGTGTTTCCTGCATCTCCTGCATTGGCAGGTAGATTCTACACAACTGAAACATAGAAAAAGCCCATAAAACTAATATGCTTACCCTCAAATAAACAATCCCCAGAAGTTGTCAAAGGCAAGAGGGAAGAGAGAAGATGCCGGATACCATCACTATACCAAGGAGAGGGTGAAGAACAAGAAGAAACTTAAACCAGAGGTGGAGTCTCAGGGATAGTTAATATATAAACTGTGAGCAAAGGATATGTGACCATGGACTGGCACCAAAATACATAATGAACTACAAGTCAAGAAAAAATAATCCAATAAAAAATGGGCAAAAGTCTTGGATGATCACTTCACAAAGGTCAATATGTAAGTGGCCAATAATCATGTGAAAAAATATTCGATGGCACTAGTCATCATGAAAATGCAAATCAAAAGCACAAGGACTTACCATTACACACCTATCTGAATGATTAAAACAGAAAAGACAGACTCTATGGAGTGTCTCAAGGGTGTAAGGCAACGTGAAATACAGACAACGCAGGTGGGAATGTGCATCGATAAAATCACTATGGAAACTATTCATGAGTAACTACAAAACTAAACCTATGCTAAACCTATACACACCCCATGACTCAATGTTTCAGTTCATAGGTACTTATACAACAGAAATGCATACATATACTCACAAAATATATGTCGGAACATTCAGAGCAGTCCTATTCATGAGTCCTAAATCGAACCCACTCAGATATCCATCAATAATAATGTGTTCAGTCACTCAGTCAAGTTTAACTCTGGCACTTGGTTTCCCCAGCAGCATCTCCTGAGCACCCATTAGGTCCCAGCCCTCGTGCAAGGTCCCAGTTAAACACATTTGCAGGAGTCAGGCCACTCATGACTTCTCAAGAATTTCCATGGTCATGAGACGAGATCGGTGATAACTGTTTTTGTGGTTGTTTAGTTGCCAAGTTGCGCCCGACTCTTGTGAACTCATGGACTGCAGCCCGCCAGGCTCCTCTGTCCATGGGATTTCCCAGGCAAGAATACTGGAGTGGGTTGCCATGTCTTCCTCTAGGGGATCTTCCCAACTCAGGGGTCAAACTTGTGTTTCCTGCATCTCCTGCATTGGCAGGTAGATTCTACACAACTGAAACATAGAAAAAGCCCATAAAACTAATATGCTTACCCTCAAATAAACAATCCCCAGAAGTTGTCAAAGGCAAGAGGGAAGAGAGAAGATGACGGATACCATCACTATACCAAGGAGAGGGTGAAGAACAAGAAGAAACTTAAACCAGAGGTGGAGTCTCAGGGATAGTTAATATATAAACTGTGAGCAAAGGATATGTGACCATGGACTGGCACCAAAATACATAATGAACTACAAGTCAAGAAAAAATAATCCAATAAAAAATGGGCAAAAGTCTTGGATGATCACTTCACAAAGGTCAATATGTAAGTGGCCAATAATCATGTGAAAAAATATTCGATGGCACTAGTCATCATGAAAATGCAAATCAAAAGCACAAGGACTTACCATTACACACCTATCTGAATGATTAAAACAGAAAAGACAGACTCTATGGAGTGTCTCAAGGGTGTAAGGCAACGTGAAATACAGACAACGCAGGTGGGAATGTGCATCGATAAAATCACTATGGAAACTATTCATGAGTAACTACAAAACTAAACCTATGCTAAACCTATACACACCCCATGACTCAATGTTTCAGTTCATAGGTACTTATACAACAGAAATGCATACATATACTCACAAAAATATATGTCGGAACATTCAGAGCAGTCCTATTTATGAGTCCTAAATGGAAACCACTCAGATATCCATCAATAATAATGTGTTCAGTCACTCAGTCAAGTTTAACTCTTTGCAGCCCCATGGACTGCAGGCTCCCCTGTCCATGGAATTCTCCAGGAAAGAATACTGGAGTAGGTTGCCACTTCCTTACTTCAGGGGACCTTCCTGACCCAGGGACTGAGCCCACTGTCTCTTGACTCTCCTGTATTGGCAGGTGGGTTCTTTACCACTAGCACAACCTGGGAAGCCCAATCAATAATAAAGACTGGATAAATATATTGTGATATATCTGAACATCAAACAACTATATAAAAATAAGAATGAACTATTATAAACAAAAATATTGTAAATCTCAGGACCCTAATGTTGAAGGAAAGCAAATAGGCATAATGAGGGTGCATAACCTATTATTCCATTTATACCAAGCACAAAACAGGAAAAAAATAAACCGTGATATGAAGAGTCAAGATAATGGTAATTCAGGAGGTGGGGGTGGACACAGAGAATAGAAACGAGGTGAGGGTCTATCCAGATTGCGGGCTGTCTTCATTTCCTTGACCTGGCTGCTGGCTACACTGACAAATTAGCTGAGGAAAACTTCATTAAGCTGTACTCTGTGAATATTCACACTTCTCTGTATGCATTCTATACTTAAATTAAAACAATACTTTAAACAATGGGGAAAGTACCACCGTGAAGATAAAGAACAAACGACGAGATTAGTAGCCCAAATCCTAGTGAGAAAGATGCCTTAAGAAATGAACAGACCATTTTGAAGTCATCCAGTAGTTTTCAACAAAAGCACAAGGACTTACCATTACACACCTATCTGAATGATTAAAACAGAAAAGACAGACTCTATGGAGTGTCTCAAGGGTGTAAGGCAACGTGAAATACAGACAACGCAGGTGGGAATGTGCATCGATAAAATCACTATGGAAACTATTCATGAGTAACTACAAAACTAAACCTATGCTAAACCTATACACACCCCATGACTCAATGTTTCAGTTCATAGGTACTTATACAACAGAAATGCATACATATACTCACAAAAATATATGTCGGAACATTCAGAGCAGTCCTATTTATGAGTCCTAAATGGAAACCACTCAGATATCCATCAATAATAATGTGTTCAGTCACTCAGTCAAGTTTAACTCTTTGCAGCCCCATGGACTGCAGGCTCCCCTGTCCATGGAATTCTCCAGGAAAGAATACTGGAGTAGGTTGCCACTTCCTTACTTCAGGGGACCTTCCTGACCCAGGGACTGAGCCCACTGTCTCTTGACTCTCCTGTATTGGCAGGTGGGTTCTTTACCACTAGCACAACCTGGGAAGCCCAATCAATAATAAAGACTGGATAAATATATTGTGATATATCTGAACATCAAACAACTATATAAAAATAAGAATGAACTATTATAAACAAAAATATTGTAAATCTCAGGACCCTAATGTTGAAGGAAAGCAAATAGGCATAATGAGGGTGCATAACCTATTATTCCATTTATACCAAGCACAAAACGGGAAAAAAAATAAACCGTGATATGAAGAGTCAAGATAATGGTAATTCAGGAGGTGGGGGTGGACACAGAGAATAGAAACGAGGTGAGGGTCTATCCAGATTGCGGGCTGTCTTCATTTCCTTGACCTGGCTGCTGGCTACACTGACAAATTAGCTGAGGAAAACTTCATTAAGCTGTACTCTGTGAATATTCACACTTCTCTGTATGCATTCTATACTTAAATTAAAACAATACTTTAAACAATGGGGAAAGTACCACCGTGAAGATAAAGAACAAACGACGAGATTAGTAGCCCAAATCCTAGTGAGAAAGATGCCTTAGAAATGAACAGACCATTTTGAAGTCATCCAGTAGTTTTCAACAATGTTAACTGCTTCACAGAGATCAGAAAACATGAAAACTAAAGCAGACCATTAGTTCTACAAATTAGGTGCATTTATACTGAGTGAAAATGCCATTTAGGACCAAAATGCTTCTATTGATTTCATAGGAATATGTTAGTGGGTGTGCGTAGTACATTGAACTGCTTTGATAAAGGTCTTCCAAAATGAAAGGGAATATACCTAACCCGTCAGTAAATATTATATAGAAAGCATAACCCTTAGCTGATGCCAGGAGGCTAGAATGCTTTCACATTTGCACAAGGGCTTTTAAATTTCATGTCATCTTGATCAGACAATCTGAAAGCAGATCAATAGATGGCCTCATAATGACTTGGAAAGCATTCCAAAGGTCTATGAAATAATTCCAAGTTAGGCTATAAAACATGCTCATATGTTAGAGCATTTCTTCATTTAATTTTAATATATTTCAATCATTCTATCTATTTCCCAGCCCTGAATACAATGCAGCTGTTCTCATGAATAAGAATTGCACAAAAGTTCACAATGACATAGAACAGAAAAATGTTAAACTCTGTCTCTGTCCATGATAAAACAAAACAGGAACTGGATTTACCCTCTTGTAAGTAAACATTCAGGCAACACAAAACAATACAAAAGCCGATAAAGAAGGAAAGAAATGAGAAGGGTCCCCCTAGCAGCCAGCTTAAAGCCTGAAGAAAGTTCCCAAATCATCCCCAAAGGAAGGAAACCTAAAAGCAAGGTGGTATGATTTATGAGCTGGGCTTGAGGAGTCCAAACACACTGGATCTGAAAAACAAAGAGAAGCAAATTGCATGGAGAGGGAATTCCAGACACCTGCAGAAGCTTCCCTTTGATGTGTCTTAGCTGTGGACTGATATTTACATGTATGTGAGGAAACTCCTGATGCTGGGTAAGAACACTAGAAAGGAGCAGGTGGAAAACCCTGAAGATAAAGAACAAACGACGAGATTAGTAGCCCAAATCCTAGTGAGAAAGATGCCTTAGAAATGAACAGACCATTTTGAAGTCATCCAGTAGTTTTCAACAATGTTAACTGCTTCACAGAGATCAGAAAACATGAAAACTAAAGCAGACCATTAGTTCTACAAATTAGGTGCATTTATACTGAGTGAAAATGCCATTTAGGACCAAAATGCTTCTATTGATTTCATAGGAATATGTTAGTGGGTGTGCGTAGTACATTGAACTGCTTTGATAAAGGTCTTCCAAAATGAAAGGGAATATACCTAACCCGTCAGTAAATATTATATAGAAAGCATAACCCTTAGCTGATGCCAGGAGGCTAGAATGCTTTCACATTTGCACAAGGGCTTTTAAATTTCATGTCATCTTGATCAGACAATCTGAAAGCAGATCAATAGATGGCCTCATAATGACTTGGAAAGCATTCCAAAGGTCTATGAAATAATTCCAAGTTAGGCTATAAAACATGCTCATATGTTAGAGCATTTCTTCATTTAATTTTAATATATTTCAATCATTCTATCTATTTCCCAGCCCTGAATACAATGCAGCTGTTCTCATGAATAAGAATTGCACAAAAGTTCACAATGACATAGAACAGAAAAATGTTAAACTCTGTCTCTGTCCATGATAAAACAAAACAGGAACTGGATTTACCCTCTTGTAAGTAAACATTCAGGCAACACAAAACAATACAAAAGCCGATAAAGAAGGAAAGAAATGAGAAGGGTCCCCCTAGCAGCCAGCTTAAAGCCTGAAGAAAGTTCCCAAATCATCCCCAAAGGAAGGAAACCTAAAAGCAAGGTGGTATGATTTATGAGCTGGGCTTGAGGAGTCCAAACACACTGGATCTGAAAAACAAAGAGAAGCAAATTGCATGGAGAGGGAATTCCAGACACCTGCAGAAGCTTCCCTTTGATGTGTCTTAGCTGTGGACTGATATTTACATGTATGTGAGGAAACTCCTGATGCTGGGTAAGAACACTAGAAAGGAGCAGGTGGAAAACCCCTGAAGCTCACATGGGAAGAGGCTAATTCACGAATAGATAGCTTGCTAAAAGTCAGAAATATCACTTTGCTGAGAAAGGTCCTTAGGGTCAAATCTATGGTTTTCCCAGTAGCCATGTACGGATGTGAGAGTTAGACCATAAAGAAGGCTGAGTGCCAAGAATTGATGCAAGGAAATCAAGTCAGTCAATCCTAAAGGAAATCAATCCTGAATATTCACTCAAAGGACTGATGCTGAAGCTGAAGCTCCAATACTATGGCCACCTGACGTGAAGAGCCGACTCACTGGAAGAGACCCTGATGCTGGGAAAGGCTGAGGACAGAAGAAGGGGGCAACAGAGGACGAGCAGATTAGGTAGCATCACCAACTCAGTGGACAAGAATAGGACAAACTGCGGGACACAGCAGAGGAGGCGCAGTCCATGAGGTTACGAAGAGTCAGATGTTACTTAAGAGACTGAACAGTGACATAGCTGATTCACACTGTGTACACCAGAAACAATGAAATATGTCAGTTGTGCAGTTAAAGTGAAGTCGCTTCACTTCTAAATGTATTTTTTAACATTGCAAAGCAATTATACTCTAATTAAAAAGTAAATTAAAGAAAACGCAAAGAGAAGGAAGTTGCATGGAGAGGGAATTCCAGATATCTGAAGAAGACTTGTTATTTACAGGTGTGCGAGGAAATGGCTGATGGTGGATAAGCACCAGAAGGCAGCAGGTGGAAAATCCCTGATGCTCACATAGAGGAGGGGGGAGTACATGCTCCAACCAGAGAGGAAGAACTAGTATAGAGTATCAGACAGAGCACTCAGCACTGCCGGCGCAAGCTAATCCCAACAACGCTTAAAGGGTTCCCAGAATGGACTCCAGAAGGGATTGAGTGGATTCCAAGCAACTGCGGAAGAGAAAGGCTACCCACTCCAGTATTCTTCCCTAGAGAATTCCATGGTTCATCCATGGGTCCCAAAGACTCGGACACTACTGAGAGACTTCACTTCACTTTAATGGCACAACAAACAAATTTCAATGCTGATTAATGAAAAGATAATCCAACAGTTAACCGTGTAAATTTTACAGTATTTGACAAACAATAAATATTGGGCACAGCAGGAAAGTATGACTTATTATCAGAACTAAGTTTTATTCAATAGAAGCAGACACAGAGATGCCAGAGGACAGTAGTAGCAAGCTTGGGCATTAAAATGGCTATTTTAATGGCATTAAAATGATAATTATTCTCCTGGTATCATCAAGACAATAAAGGGAAGCATACCAATGAGAGAAATGGAGAACACAAAAATAGCCAAAATGAAACTTCTTGAGATGAAAAATATACTACATGAAATGAAATACAAGAAATGGAATTAACAGCAAATTAGACCCTGCAAAAGAAAATGTCAACAAACCAGAAGGCAAAAAACCAATGGAGAGAAATGGAAACACGAGCAGATTAGGTAGCATCACCAACTCAGTGGACAAGAATAGGACAAACTGCGGGACACAGCAGAGGAGGCGCAGTCCATGAGGTTCTGAAGAGTCAGATGTTACTTAAGAGACTGAACAGTGACATAGCTGATTCACACTGTGTACACCAGAAACAATGAAATATGTCAGTTGTGCAGTTAAAGTGAAGTCGCTTCACTTCTAAATGTATTTTTTAACATTGCAAAGCAATTATACTCTAATTAAAAAGTAAATTAAAGAAAACGCAAAGAGAAGGAAGTTGCATGGAGAGGGAATTCCAGATATCTGAAGAAGACTTGTTATTTACAGGTGTGCGAGGAAATGGCTGATGGTGGATAAGCACCAGAAGGCAGCAGGTGGAAAATCCCTGATGCTCACATAGAGGAGGGGTGAGTACATGCTCCAACCAGAGAGGAAGAACTAGTATAGAGTATCAGACAGAGCACTCAGCACTGCCGGCGCAAGCTAATCCCAACAACGCTTAAAGGGTTCCCAGAATGGACTCCAGAAGGGATTGAGTGGATTCCAAGCAACTGCGGAAGAGAAAGGCTACCCACTCCAGTATTCTTCCCTAGAGAATTCCATGGTTCATCCATGGGTCCCAAAGACTCGGACACTACTGAGAGACTTCACTTCACTTTAATGGCACAACAAACAAATTTCAATGCTGATTAATGAAAAGATAATCCAACAGTTAACCGTGTAAATTTTACAGTATTTGACAAACAATAAATATTGGGCACAGCAGGAAAGTATGACTTATTATCAGAACTAAGTTTTATTCAATAGAAGCAGACACAGAGATGCCAGAGGACAGTAGTAGCAAGCTTGGGCATTAAAATGGCTATTTTAATGGCATTAAAATGATAATTATTCTCCTGGTATCATCAAGACAATAAAGGGAAGCATACCAATGAGAGAAATGGAGAACACAAAAATAGCCAAAATGAAACTTCTTGAGATGAAAAATATACTACATGAAATGAAATACAAGTAAATGGAATTAACAGCAAATTAGACCCTGCAAAAGAAAATGTCAACAAACCAGAAGGCAAAGGAATGCAAACTGTACAAATGGAAAAACAAAGGAAAAAAGGTTTAAAACAATAAACATAAAACTAGTGAGAGATGGGACAATATCATGTGGCCTAATATATGCATAATTGGAGCTCCAGAAGGAGAAAAATCAGAAAAAAATTTAAGAATTACTATTTCAAAATTCAATAGTGTCAGAACTCCAAATAGCCCATAGAGTCAATGAATATCAAACAGAAGAAACACAAAGGAAATCATACCCTAACATGTTAAAACTAAATTGCTGAAAGCTATTGATAAAGAGAAAAATGTTAAATGTATTAAAAAAGTACATAAAACAGGGCTTCCCTGGTGGTCCAGTGGGTAAATAGTCCTCCTTGCAGTTCAAGGGGCACCAGTTCCATCCCTGGCCCAGGAAGATCCCACATGCTGAGGAGCGGGTATGTCCAGTCGAGAGCTAGCGCTCTGGAGCGCATGTGCTGAGAGCCGGTGCTCTGCAGCAAGAGAGGCCACTGCGATGGGAGACCCACACAGGCCAAAGAATAAAGACGGATAAAAGATAAACGATGACTTAGAGGCCAAAAAAAAAAAAGTACATAAAACATGAGGAGAAACAAAGGTAAAAATATGTCAGACTTGCAAATAATGCAAGCCAGAATAGAGAAAATTAAAGGATTATTTAGAAAGGAAAAAATCTTCCAATATAAAATTCTATTCCCAACCAAAAAAGATCATAAATGAAGGCAAAATAAAACTAAGTTTTTCAGACATTCAAATACTAATGGGCAGCAGACAGTAGGCTAGCAGTACGAGGAATGTGAAAGGAAGCCTTTCAGGCAAGACAACAATACCAGACAGACGTTTTTGACTCCTCAAAAAAAGAAGAGTGTCAAAATGATGAACACATGGATAAATTGAAAAAAAGGTCTTCATTTAATAAAATTATCCAAAGGCAATTTACTATTTATAGCAACATTGATGATAATGTACTTGGGGATTACAATGTATACAGATCAATAAAATGTCAACAAACCAGAAGGCAAAGGAATGCAAACTGTACAAATGGAAAAACAAAGGAAAAAAGGTTTAAAACAATAAACATAAAACTAGTGAGAGATGGGACAATATCATGTGGCCTAATATATGCATAATTGGAGCTCCAGAAGGAGAAAAATCAGAAAAAAATTTAAGAATTACTATTTCAAAATTCAATAGTGTCAGAACTCCAAATAGCCCATAGAGTCAATGAATATCAAACAGAAGAAACACAAAGGAAATCATACCCTAACATGTTAAAACTAAATTGCTGAAAGCTATTGATAAAGAGAAAAATGTTAAATGTATTAAAAAAGTACATAAAACAGGGCTTCCCTGGTGGTCCAGTGGGTAAATAGTCCTCCTTGCAGTTCAAGGGGCACCAGTTCCATCCCTGGCCCAGGAAGATCCCACATGCTGAGGAGCGGGTATGTCCAGTCGAGAGCTAGCGCTCTGGAGCGCATGTGCTGAGAGCCGGTGCTCTGCAGCAAGAGAGGCCACTGCGATGGGAGACCCACACAGGCCAAAGAATAAAGACGGATAAAAGATAAACGATGACTTAGAGGCCAAAAAAAAAAAAGTACATAAAACATGAGGAGAAACAAAGGTAAAAATATGTCAGACTTGCAAATAATGCAAGCCAGAATAGAGAAAATTAAAGGATTATTTAGAAAGGAAAAAATCTTCCAATATAAAATTCTATTCCCAACCAAAAAAGATCATAAATGAAGGCAAAATAAAACTAAGTTTTTCAGACATTCAAATACTAATGGGCAGCAGACAGTAGGCTAGCAGTACGAGGAATGTGAAAGGAAGCCTTTCAGGCAAGACAACAATACCAGACAGACGTTTTTGACTCCTCAAAAAAAGAAGAGTGTCAAAATGATGAACACATGGATAAATTGAAAAAAAGGTCTTCATTTAATAAAATTATCCAAAGGCAATTTACTATTTATAGCAACATTGATGATAATGTACTTGGGGATTACAATGTATACAGATCAATAAAATGAATAACAATATTAGCACAAAGGCAGGTGGGAGGAGGAAAACGCAAAGCTACCGGCTTGAGGTTCCTTCTGCTGCACGTTGTACTGTAACATGATTTGAAAGTAGGCCATATTGAAGATTTATATTGTAAACCATAAAGCAAACACTTGAAAAAATAAAACAAAGTGTAGACCTTAAACCATCAATGTAGATAAAGTGATCATTAAAATAATGCCATGAATCCAAAAGGGGACAAGAATAAAAGAACAGAGAGTAGATGAAATAAATAGGAAGTGATTATCAAGGTGGTGCTTAAATCTAACCAAACCGGTGTTCACATTAAATATCAATGGCCTAAATATGCCAATTAAAAGGCAGAAATTGTAAGATGGCATGAAAAATATAAGATTTAACTATATTTAATCCAGGAGAATCCCACTTTAAATACAAGGAAACAAGTGGATTAAAAGTGAAAGGATAGGGCTTCCCTGGCGGTCCAGTGGGTGGGGAGTCCACCTTGCAGTGCAAGGAGCACCAGTTCGATCCCTGGCCCAGGAAGATCCCACGTGCCACAGAACAGCTGGACCGGTGTGTCCAATTACAAGACAGTGCTCTGGAGCGCATGTGCCCAGAGCTGGTGCTCTGCAGTGAGAGAGGCCACTGCAACATGAGGCTCACACAGGCCAAAGGATGCAGATGGATGAAAATAAATAAATAGAAAAACCAATAAAAGAGGCCAAAATTTAAAGAAAAAGTAAAAGGATAGAAAAATATACCATGCCAACACCACTGCTTCCCTAATAGCTCAGTGGTTAAGAGTTCGCCTGCCAATGCAGGAGACACAGGTTCAATTCCTGATCTGGGAAGATCCCACATGCTGAGGAGCAACTAAGCCCATGAGCCACAACGATGGAGCCTGTGTTCTAGAGCCTTGGAGCTGCAACTATGGAGCCCATGTGCCGCAACTACTGAAGCCCATGTTCCCTAGAGCCCGAGTTCCACAACAAGAGATGTCACCGCAACAAGAAGCCTGCTCACCTCAACTAGAGTAGCCTATCTCAACTAAGAGCCTGAAAGAAAATTGAAAAAAGTCTTCATTTAATAAATATCCAAAGGCAATTTACTATTTATAGCAACATTGATGATAATGTACTTGGGGATTACAATGTATACAGATCAATAAAATGAATAACAATATTAGCACAAAGGCAGGTGGGAGGAGGAAAACGCAAAGCTACCGGCTTGAGGTTCCTTCTGCTGCACGTTGTACTGTAACATGATTTGAAAGTAGGCCATATTGAAGATTTATATTGTAAACCATAAAGCAAACACTTGAAAAAATAAAACAAAGTGTAGACCTTAAACCATCAATGTAGATAAAGTGATCACCAAAATCATGCCATGAACCCAAAAGGGGACAAGAATAAAAGAACAGAGAGTAGATGAAATAAATAGGAAGTGATTATCAAGGTGGTGCTTAAATCTAACCAAACCGGTGTTCACATTAAATATCAATGGCCTAAATATGCCAATTAAAAGGCAGAAATTGTAAGATGGCATGAAAAATATAAGATTTAACTATATTTAATCCAGGAGAATCCCACTTTAAATACAAGGAAACAAGTGGATTAAAAGTGAAAGGATAGGGCTTCCCTGGCGGTCCAGTGGGTGGGGAGTCCACCTTGCAGTGCAAGGAGCACCAGTTCGATCCCTGGCCCAGGAAGATCCCACGTGCCACAGAACAGCTGGACCGGTGTGTCCAATTACAAGACAGTGCTCTGGAGCGCATGTGCCCAGAGCTGGTGCTCTGCAGTGAGAGAGGCCACTGCAACATGAGGCTCACACAGGCCAAAGGATGCAGATGGATGAAAATAAATAAATAGAAAAACCAATAAAAGAGGCCAAAATTTAAAGAAAAAGTAAAAGGATAGAAAAATATACCATGCCAACACCACTGCTTCCCTAATAGCTCAGTGGTTAAGAGTTCGCCTGCCAATGCAGGAGACACAGGTTCAATTCCTGATCTGGGAAGATCCCACATGCTGAGGAGCAACTAAGCCCATGAGCCACAACGATGGAGCCTGTGTTCTAGAGCCTTGGAGCTGCAACTATGGAGCCCATGTGCCGCAACTACTGAAGCCCATGTTCCCTAGAGCCCGAGTTCCACAACAAGAGAAGTCACCACAACAAGAAGCCTGCTCACCTCAACTAGAGAGTAGCCCCTACTCTCTGCAACTAAAGAGCCTGCAGCAGCAGTGAAGACTCAGAAGAGGCAAAAATAAAGAAAAATTTTTAAAAAGGAAGTTGAGTAGCTACAGTAATATCAAAGTAGACTTCAGAAAAAGGAATAGTACTAAGATGCTTATTTTCTAATGATAAAGTGATCAATTTATCACAAATACATTAACAGTCTGAAATGTTTATGCATCTGTAAAAACTTCAAAGTACATAAAGCAACTCCACTAGAATTAGTGAATGTTAATGTCACTCAGTCATGGTCAACTGTTTGTGATCCATGGGAGAGCCATGGAATTCCCCAGGCAAGAATACTGGAGTGGGTAGCCTTTCCCTTCTCCAGCAGATCTTCCAGGCCCAGGGACCGAGCCAGGGTCTCCTGCATTGCAGGTGGATTCTTTCCCAGTTGAGTAGAGAGAGGAATATCAAACCTAAAAGGAGAACTGAGAACTGGATATCTTTCATTTGTAGTGCTGATTGCCAATGGGTTGATATATCTATATTCTTCAGCTGAGATTTTATCTGCTTCTTGTGTATTTTGATGCTAACAATCTGCAGAGGAAAGTTCCAACCTTACTAATGCTGATGGTTTCCTAGAGTCCTAGGGCCCTGCCTTGCCAGTCTCCTCAGTGCCTTGAGTCCCCATGACCACTCCCATTGCAGGACCAGCACAGACGCCCCATGCCTTGCTGGAATACGTCACCATCCTTCACCCAGTTCACCACCACCCATTCTTTGACTCTCCTCTTAAAACAAACTTTTCGTAGGGATTTATTCCTGGTCTCTGCCTCCTAGACTGGACCCCATGACTTACCTCTCAGCTTCCTGCTTCATTTCACAGTCTCACCTTAGTGTCTGCTGTGTGTCCCCAACTCTACTGAAATCTACAAGAGGGCTGCTGTATATAGAGAATGCAACTGAATTCCTTTGTAATGTAAGGCACTGACTAGTAATAGTAATAACAGCAGCCCTCGTATTTTTATTGAATAAATAAATACATGTTTTAAAATACTATGGTTTTCACACTGCATATAGATAAAAGATTGTTTTTAGGAAAATATTTAACTTTTATCTTATATGCATCATGTGTCATCTATTATAATCTAAATTCCATTATAAAGATGCCAAGGGACAGTAAGAATTAGTGGCTGAAAAAAAAAAAAACATCTCTTAGATATTATAAAAAGGACACACTTATGAGACGTTAGCTACTCTGTGTAAGAATGTTCTTTCTATCCAATATCTGTGCTCATTTTGCAACAAGGAAGAAAAGAAGTTCAATTTTGCTATGTGCTTTACAAATCTCTAGAGGCAAAAAATAGGAAAAAATGTTAATATTGTACCCATAAAACATCTAAGCATTGTTTGCAATACCCTTCTAGGGAATGATTTCCATGTGTATCTAGGGAATTCATTTCAGAGATGAAGTCTCTCTGTCCCTTTGGAAGGGTGGAAGTCACCCTCAGTGACATTGCTGGCAGTTAAGCGTACAGTTTCAGAGAAGAATACAGACTCTGTAATGAATAATATGTACGTAGTTCCTGACGTTCCAACATTTACATTTTAAGCTCAAAGCTTTCCAGAGGCATGAAAGCGGCAAATGATTTGAAAGAAGCAGAAGAGTCTCTGGGGTTCATGATCACAAGCAGCACATGGATGCACCACAATGATGTAAATAACTCCTGAGGATCGTGGAGCACAAAAATGTGGAAACAAAAACAGAACCAATTAATGAAGAATGAGGGGTAAGTGCAGATTTCCACAGGGAATTATCAATTAAGAAAACCATCAGAAAAAGAGGGGGGAATGGAGCGGATATCATAATAATGTCGACAGACTTTCCTCCCTCAGATTAAAGGGCTTGGAGAGAGGGGAGAAGTTACAAAAAGAGAATGTCCAAAAATACGGTAATGTGAACTAGAAACGAAATAGCAAAGAAACAACAAGATCAGACTACTAACGGGAAGGAAAGACTGAAGTTCCCTGAGGGCTAACGAGTCACCTCTGCTGCGGTTACAGAGCCTCTTGATGAAGGCCAAAGGGAAGAGAGAAAAACCGGCCTCAACAGAGGCTCAAACACAGGTGATGAGAAACAAAAAGGAATTTCCAGAGTAACTCTGAAAGACCCCAAGACGGCAACTAAGTAGTGGAAACCAATCCAAATGAGTGCAGAAAGGACGTTCCCAGAGAAGTGCTTTAGAAAAAAAAAAAAAAAATTCAACTATGGGGACTGAATGGGAAGGAAGTCCAGAAGGGAGGGGATCTATGAGTAGGTGCGGCTGACTCACCTTGCTGTTAGGAGAAACTAACACAACACTGCAAAGCCACTATGCGCCCAAAATATCAGTTAAAAAAAGACTCTGATATACCTGAATGTATTTAAATGAGGACATTGTCCTGTTGGAGAATTTGGGGTGATAAATTAGATACACATGCAGTGAAAACTAAGTAAACAAAAAAGGAAGCAATTATTAATCCTAGGGAACACTCAAAGATGTAAGAGAAAGTGTTTATGATATGTCATGAGGCTCAGCTCTAGCAGAGCCATGTATAAATAGTAGCATAGCTACAATAGTGCAAACCCCAAATACTGATTTTACCCCATATAGCAATATCATTATATGGAAAAAATAGCATAAGGTAAGAAGGGAGGGTATTCATCGTCCAAACAATTACGCTAAATAGACATCTAAGCCTGAGAAATTAAATATTTCAATGAAAACAGAGAATTTGAAAACATAGGTCTGAATACTAGAAGAAAGAGCTTAGGAAGGAAAAACATATAGAAAGCAAAATGGACAGGTGAGCGTCTTTCTAAAGAGTGTGTTTCATTCTGATCACATGAAGAAGCAGCCCTAACTAATCTTTATGCTCAACAATGCCTTCCACATGTACGAGTCAATGTGTCTGACCTGACCCTAAGCCACCAGAAATCCCAGTGACACCGCAAAGTCCACCTATCAACCCTATTTGTGAGTCTCAAACACCTTAGAAAAAAATCTGTAGACTGGGACCCTGGTAAATTGTCCCCCTAATCTCCTGGTCTACTCAATCGCACCCATATTCTGGGATTTGGCATTGTTTTCCTTATTTTATTGAAGTATAGTTGATTTACAATGTAGTGTCAATTTCTGCTACAGACAGAGCAAAGTGACTCAGTTATGTGATGCGTGCCTGCTAAAAAGCTGATAAAGAAAAAACCGGCCTAAAAGCTGGGCGAATTTCCGAAAAACCCCAAATAAGTAGTGGAAACCAATCCAAATGAGTGCAGAAAGGACGTTCCCAGAGAAGTGCTTTAGAAAAAAAAAATTCAACTATGGGGACTGAATGGGAAGGAAGTCCAGAAGGGAGGGGATCTATGAGTAGGTGCGGCTGACTCACCTTGCTGTTAGGAGAAACTAACACAACACTGCAAAGCCACTATGCGCCCAAAATATCAGTTAAAAAAAGACTCTGATATACCTGAATGTATTTAAATGAGGACATTGTCCTGTTGGAGAATTTGGGGTGATAAATTAGATACACATGCAGTGAAAACTAAGTAAACAAAAAAGGAAGCAATTATTAATCCTAGGGAACACTCAAAGATGTAAGAGAAAGTGTTTATGATATGTCATGAGGCTCAGCTCTAGCAGAGCCATGTATAAATAGTAGCATAGCTACAATAGTGCAAACCCCAAATACTGATTTTACCCCATATAGCAATATCATTATATGGAAAAAATAGCATAAGGTAAGAAGGGAGGGTATTCATCGTCCAAACAATTACGCTAAATAGACATCTAAGCCTGAGAAATTAAATATTTCAATGAAAACAGAGAATTTGAAAACATAGGTCTGAATACTAGAAGAAAGAGCTTAGGAAGGAAAAACATATAGAAAGCAAAATGGACAGGTGAGCGTCTTTCTAAAGAGTGTGTTTCATTCTGATCACATGAAGAAGCAGCCCTAACTAATCTTTATGCTCAACAATGCCTTCCACATGTACGAGTCAATGTGTCTGACCTGACCCTAAGCCACCAGAAATCCCAGTGACACCGCAAAGTCCACCTATCAACCCTATTTGTGAGTCTCAAACACCTTAGAAAAAAATCTGTAGACTGGGACCCTGGTAAATTGTCCCCCTAATCTCCTGGTCTACTCAATCGCACCCATATTCTGGGATTTGGCATTGTTTTCCCTTATTTTATTGAAGTATAGTTGATTTACAATGTAGTGTCAATTTCTGCTACAGACAGAGCAAAGTGACTCAGTTATGTGTGCATGCGTGCCTGCTAAGTAGCTTCTGTGGTGACCAGGCGCCTCTGTCCATGAGAGTCTCCAGGCAAGAATAATGGAGTGGGTTGCCATGCCCACCTCCAGGGGATCTTCCTGACCCAGGGACTGAACCTACACATCTTACATCTCCTGCATCGGCAGGCGGGTTCTTTACCACTAGCACCACCCAGGAAGACCTCAGGTACACAGACACACACACAATTTTTTCATTTTTTTACATTACAGTTTATCACAGGATACTGACTATAGTTCCCTGTGCTATACAGTAGGACCTTGTTGCTTGTCCATTCTATATATAATAGTTTACCTCTGCTAATCCCAAGGGCTTCTCAGGTGTCACTAGCGGTAAAGAACCCACCTGTCAATGCAGGAGACGTTAGAGACTCTGGTTTGATCCCTGGGTCCAGAAATTCACCTGGAGGAGGAAATGACATCTCACTCCAGTACTCTTACCTGCAGAATTTCACGGAGAGAGAAGCCTGCTGGACTGCAGTCCATGGGGTCAGAAAGAGTTGGACATTTTAGCCCAGCCCAGTCCAGCAATCTCAAATTCTATGTTCTTAACAAATCACAATCAAGAAGTTATCTTGCCTCCCTTCTCGTCCATGTTACTCTTGGTCACATTTGTTAAGATTTCAGAAAGAGATAAATCAGAAGTACACAAGGTAAATACAGAAATATGCGTCCATAAAATGTTCGCTTTTAAATAAAGGAGCTAATGATCACCCATTCCTAGTTGCTCCGAGCAAAGGCTCAGGGTCCTCCCATGTCCCTTTTCTCTTCTGTTTTGTATTCCCTGCACAGGAGCCCATTAACTGCAGCTGCAAAACAGACCTGGAGTCAGCTGTCTGTCACCTCTTCTGACACCTCCCGGTCTGAGTCACCGTCCTCTCTCTCCTGGACGGTCAATCTGTAGACTGGGACCCTGGTAAATTGTCCCCTAATCTCCTGGTCTACTCAATCGCACCCATATTCTGGGATTTGGCATTGTTTTCCTTATTTTATTGAAGTATAGTTTATTTACAATGTAGTGTCAATTTCTGCTACAGACAGAGCAAAGTGACTCAGTTATGTGTGCATGCGTGCCTGCTAAGTAGCTTCTGTGGTGACCAGGCGCCTCTGTCCATGAGAGTCTCCAGGCAAGAATAATGGAGTGGGTTGCCATGCCCACCTCCAGGGGATCTTCCTGACCCAGGGACTGAACCTACACATCTTACATCTCCTGCATCGGCAGGCGGGTTCTTTACCACTAGCACCACCCAGGAAGACCTCAGGTACACAGACACACACACAATTTTTTCATTTTTTTACATTACAGTTTATCACAGGATACTGACTATAGTTCCCTGTGCTATACAGTAGGACCTTGTTGCTTGTCCATTCTATATATAATAGTTTACCTCTGCTAATCCCAAGGGCTTCTCAGGTGTCACTAGCGGTAAAGAACCCACCTGTCAATGCAGGAGACGTTAGAGACTCTGGTTTGATCCCTGGGTCCAGAAATTCACCTGGAGGAGGAAATGACATCTCACTCCAGTACTCTTACCTGCAGAATTTCACGGAGAGAGAAGCCTGCTGGACTGCAGTCCATGGGGTCAGAAAGAGTTGGACATTTTAGCCCAGCCCAGTCCAGCAATCTCAAATTCTATGTTCTTAACAAATCACAATCAAGAAGTTATCTTGCCTCCCTTCTCGTCCATGTTACTCTTGGTCACATTTGTTAAGATTTCAGAAAGAGATAAATCAGAAGTACACAAGGTAAATACAGAAATATGCGTCCATAAAATGTTCGCTTTTAAATAAAGGAGCTAATGATCACCCATTCCTAGTTGCTCCGAGCAAAGGCTCAGGGTCCTCCCATGTCCCTTTTCTCTTCTGTTTTGTATTCCCTGCACAGGGAGCCCATTAACTGCAGCTGCAAAACAGACCTGGAGTCAGCTGTCTGTCACCTCTTCTGACACCTCCCCGGTCTGAGTCACCGTCCTCTCTCTCCTGGACGGTCACGATGCTGCCCCTGGGCTCTCTGCCTCCACCCCTGCCCCTGCCCACACGCTCTACCCATCAGCCAGAGTGACCCAGGTCCACAGGTCAGGTCCTTTCCTTTGCTCGGAACCTTCAGGGCCTCCAGCCCCTAACTCAAAGCCCATCTTTCTCTAGGACCCACGAGCTCTCTTCCCTTTGAGGCGACCCTGCTGTTCCTGTCCCCTGCTCACTCCACTCCAGCCACAGGGCCCTCTTGTCGTCAGGCACGCCTCCAGGGCTCTGCCCTCTGCGTCTTTCTGTGTCCCTGTGCTTCTCCTGGGGTGGCTCTTGCCACAGGAACCACCGGACTCATCCGCTCCCTCCCCGAGGCTCTGCTGAGCCGCCTCCCGGTCCATGAGCCCTGTTCCCACTGCCTCCTCCACAGGGAGCTCTCCAGGTCTCCTCCTCTTCTCTTTCTCTCCACAGCATCTGCCCCCTTTTAGTACAGGCATCAGGTACTTAGTTATACTATGCTTTACTTTCAGTCTCCCGTCCTGTAAAAGCTAAGCTCCTAAACAGCAGTAGAGAGTGCACTGGTCTTACTCCCTGATATGTCTTCAATTACTTATATAGTTTTTTAGCATGTAGTAGAAACTCCATAAACATTTCTTGAATACATGACTCTTTTATTAAACTCCAATCAATGTAAGTAAATAGCAAGATTACCAATAAGTAAATGGAAGTTTATATGTGCATATAAATAAATCTCAATGACAAAAAAATTTTAAAAAATAAAAATAAATCTCAGTGACATGTAACCTCTTAAAGTGAATGTTTCACTACAAAGGATTCTTGATTCCACCTGTCCATTTCTAGAGCACGTTATTCAAAGTGCTTCATATCCAAGATTTCCCTCCCGCGTCTGTCTCATTAAGTCACCAGAGTGTTTGCTGTTACACACTGAGAGAGAAGAAGACAGAGACACACAGCTGGGAAGGACGCTGGTTACCCAGGATCTCAGGTCGTGTGCACAAAGGTGATTGCGTGTCCTGCCCCTACGTGTGACACCACTGGCATCTCTCCTTCTGCAGCCTGATGGCCTCATTTCCAGCATGACAGTATCACCCAGGGTATTATTAAACTTTCAGTGTAGTTCAAAACTATTATTTCTCTTTTCATTTCGGGTGTAATGAACAGCTAACCTCTAATGAGCATGTATTATGAGCAGGACTATACTAAGTACTTTAACACAAAACTTCATGAATCTCAGCCCAAAGCTCACAGGTGGCTGTTATGGCTATGTTCACATTAGGGATGAGAAGCCACATGAGCTATGAACTGCGTAATGAGGAAGAGACATGGGCTGCAATTCAGGAGTCAAAGAAACAGGGACTGTGTCTGAGCTCAGACCCTCTGAGAACAAGAGCTGGGCTCTGCTGCCGCGAGGCGAGGGCATACACAATTCTGAGCCAATTCCTTACGGGTAAAAATTCCGAAGTCAGCCACCTTTGATCTAGACATCACTGAAAAATAACTGTATACGATGCTCATAATAAGATGTGCCTGGCTAGGTACACTGCATTTCTAGGGGCTCATTTCAAAGTCTTTGTTGCCTTTCATCTTTGTAATCTTTTACCTTTAGATAGAGGCTCAAGAATGGTATCCTTAGAATAGAACTGAACAAAAAATGAAAAAAAGAGAAAACTCTGCCACTGAAATGTCTTTGATTTCCTTTCTTTTCTTTTCTTTTTTTGTTTTGTTTTGTTTTAGAAAATCCTAGCAATCAACCACAGAGTTCTTCTTCCCAAAGTTAAAACTATGATTAAGGATCGAAACAACCAAAGCAGAAAAGACAATTTTCTGAATGTTTCTTTTTTTCTAAAGATCCTCTAGGTCCAAATCTGTGGTGAAAATGTAGCATGTTCAAAACATACGAAAGCATTAATTCTCATTTACAACGACAAGAGATTTTTTCCTTAAGGGACCAAATTTCAGTTGGAATTCATTAGTTTTGACAGTTTGCCTATCACAGTAGAATGGATTCGCTGAGTCACAGAAACTTTTCTAAAAAGAGAATCACATTCTACTTGCTTTAAGCATTCATAACTGAGTGGTGTTGGAGCATTCTCAAGGTAACCAGACACACCATTAATAACCCCAAACCTACAAAATGCAGCTTGGGCTTCACCAAGCAGAAACCCCACTGCACTCAGAGCCCCTTTTGGAATAAACCTAATACACAGCAGTCAGCTGTGTAATGGGCCCATGCACCGCCTTGGGCGCACAAAATAGAGTCCATTATTCCACATGGGAAATTTGACTTGATTCCAATTTGACACTTCATTTGCAGAAATGTCCTAAAGGCATATCCTTCCTAGAAGGCTGGGGTTGGAGTGGATGGCTGGCTGTTGCCAAATTAATTCTGAAGAACACTTTTAAAGGAGTAATATGGTTAAACTCTTCCCTTCATGAAGACTTCTGAAAATCAAATTGAGTTATAACGTCCGAAAGTTACCACTGGAAGGTTTTAAGCCACGGCAGCACCACTCGTTCCCAAGAGGAGTCACGAGACGGTGGTAGTCACAGCCACTGCTTCCAGCATTTGATTTTAAAAAAAATCATATTTGTGAAGACAAAACAGTTCTAACCTAAATGATCACAGGGCTTCCCAGGGGGCTCAGTGACAAAGAATTCCCCTGCCAATGCAGGAGCCTCAGGCTCGATCCCTGGGTCAGGAGGAGGCCCTGGAGGAGGGCGGGGCTACCCACGCCAGCAGGCTTGTCTGGGAAGCCCTCGCAGACAGAGTTGCCTGGTGAGCTACAGTCCACGGGGTTGCAAAGCATTGAACACAACGTAGCATGTCCAAATGGATCGTAAGGAGGAAACAACGACTACAGAGCCCATCAAAGGATGCCCCAAGGTCACAAGCCTGGCATGCTCTTCATCCCATCATAACTGTGTCTACAGTCTTTCAAACGGAGGTGCTGGTGAAGACTCTTGAGACAGTAAGGAGATCAAACCAGTTCATCCTAAGGGTAATCAAGTCTGAATATTCAATGGAAGGACTGACGCTGAAGCTGAAGCTCCAACACTTTAGCCACTGGATGGGAAGAGCCGACTCATTGGAAAAAACTCTGATGCTGGGGAAGACGGAGGGCAGGAGGAAAAGGAAGCCACAGAGGATGAGATGGTTGGATGGGGAAGGGAAAGCTTTAAGATTCATAACTGAGTGGTGTTGGAGCATTCTCAAGGTAACCAGACACACCATTAATAACCCCAAACCTACAAAATGCAGCTTGGGCTTCACCAAGCAGAAACCCCACTGCACTCAGAGCCCCTTTTGGAATAAACCTAATACACAGCAGTCAGCTGTGTAATGGGCCCATGCACCGCCTTGGGCGCACAAAATAGAGTCCATTATTCCACATGGGAAATTTGACTTGATTCCAATTTGACACTTCATTTGCAGAAATGTCCTAAAGGCATATCCTTCCTAGAAGGCTGGGGTTGGAGTGGATGGCTGGCTGTTGCCAAATTAATTCTGAAGAACACTTTTAAAGGAGTAATATGGTTAAACTCTTCCCTTCATGAAGACTTCTGAAAATCAAATTGAGTTATAACGTCCGAAAGTTACCACTGGAAGGTTTTAAGCCACGGCAGCACCACTCGTTCCCAAGAGGAGTCACGAGACGGTGGTAGTCACAGCCACTGCTTCCAGCATTTGATTTTAAAAATCATATTTGTGAAGACAAAACAGTTCTAACCTAAATGATCACAGGGCTTCCCAGGGGGCTCAGTGACAAAGAATTCCCCTGCCAATGCAGGAGCCTCAGGCTCGATCCCTGGGTCAGGAGGAGGCCCTGGAGGAGGGCGGGGCTACCCACGCCAGCAGGCTTGTCTGGGAAGCCCTCGCAGACAGAGTTGCCTGGTGAGCTACAGTCCACGGGGTTGCAAAGCATTGAACACAACGTAGCATGTCCAAATGGATCGTAAGGAGGAAACAACGACTACAGAGCCCATCAAAGGATGCCCCAAGGTCACAAGCCTGGCATGCTCTTCATCCCATCATAACTGTGTCTACAGTCTTTCAAACGGAGGTGCTGGTGAAGACTCTTGAGACAGTAAGGAGATCAAACCAGTTCATCCTAAGGGTAATCAAGTCTGAATATTCAATGGAAGGACTGACGCTGAAGCTGAAGCTCCAACACTTTAGCCACTGGATGGGAAGAGCCGACTCATTGGAAAAAACTCTGATGCTGGGGAAGACGGAGGGCAGGAGGAAAAGGAAGCCACAGAGGATGAGATGGTTGGATGGCATCACTGACTAAATGGAGATGAACTGGAGCAAACTCCTGGAGGCAGTGAAACTCTGGGAGACAGTGAAACTCCTAGAGGCCTGGTGCGCTGAGTCCATGGGGTCACAAAGAGTCAGATACGACTTAGCAACTGAACAACAGCAACAATAGATAGAGTAACCTGGTGTGAGATGCTAGCAAGAAGCTGCAAGAGCGGCGGAGACGGGGGCCTAGCATCAGACTCAGCATCAACTTCTAAATCAGTGGTGCCTTTATTTGCACATTGTTGGAAGACTACAGTCTCATATTGAAAACATAGCGTGTGAAACCTGCACTTGATTCCTGAAGCCCGACACAAAGTCAACGCTCTTACTATTAGACCAGTTTTAGCCAACAGAAGAGTAATCCCATGATCCCAAGTTAACAGCACGAGAATATTTGGGCACTTAAAATAATTTAACTGTTTTTGCATAATTTCTTTGAAATATAAGAGGTCGGCAAATTGGATGAATTCCAGAGCCAATACACCTACATTTCAGTGAGGACTGTAAGGACACCCGGATAGAACTCCCAAATAAGAATCCTTTAAGAGGTATCAGGAAGGGTCAAAGGCAACTTTCCAGAAATGCTGGAGTGACATTAAACTGGAGCTAGACTTGTCTTGTGTAATACTTCTTTACTTACTTAAACTAAGCTCATAATGATAGGAGTGACCACAAGAATTGTATTAACAACAGGGACATTCATTCAGTGCCCTGCCTGGACTCGTCCGTGGTCGCCTGTGGCCCCATCGGCTCACAGCTTATAAAAGCATTGAACACAACGTAGCAGAGCCCATCAAAGGATGCCCCAAGGTCACAAGCCTGGCATGCTCTTCATCCCATCATAACTGTGTCTACAGTCTTTCAAACGGAGGTGCTGGTGAAGACTCTTGAGACAGTAAGGAGATCAAACCAGTTCATCCTAAGGGTAATCAAGTCTGAATATTCAATGGAAGGACTGACGCTGAAGCTGAAGCTCCAACACTTTAGCCACTGGATGGGAAGAGCCGACTCATTGGAAAAAACTCTGATGCTGGGGAAGACGGAGGGCAGGAGGAAAAGGAAGCCACAGAGGATGAGATGGTTGGATGGCATCACTGACTAAATGGAGATGAACTGGAGCAAACTCCTGGAGGCAGTGAAACTCTGGGAGACAGTGAAACTCCTAGAGGCCTGGTGCGCTGAGTCCATGGGGTCACAAAGAGTCAGATACGACTTAGCAACTGAACAACAGCAACAATAGATAGAGTAACCTGGTGTGAGATGCTAGCAAGAAGCTGCAAGAGCGGCGGAGACGGGAGCCTAGCATCAGACTCAGCATCAACTTCTAAATCAGTGGTGCCTTTATTTGCACATTGTTGGAAGACTACAGTCTCATATTGAAAACATAGCGTGTGAAACCTGCACTTGATTCCTGAAGCCCGACACAAAGTCAACGCTCTTACTATTAGACCAGTTTTAGCCAACAGAAGAGTAATCCCATGATCCCAAGTTAACAGCACGAGAATATTTGGGCACTTAAAATAATTTAACTGTTTTTGCATAATTTCTTTGAAATATAAGAGGTCGGCAAATTGGATGAATTCCAGAGCCAATACACCTACATTTCAGTGAGGACTGTAAGGACACCCGGATAGAACTCCAAGTAAGAATCCTTTAAGAGGTATCAGGGAAGGGTCAAAGGCAACTTTCCAGAAATGCTGGAGTGACATTAAACTGGAGCTAGACTTGTCTTGTGTAATACTTCTTTACTTACTTAAACTAAGCTCATAATGATAGGAGTGACCACAAGAATTGTATTAACAACAGGGACATTCATTCAGTGCCCTGCCTGGACTCGTCCGTGGTCGCCTGTGGCCCCATCGGCTCACACAGCAGGTGCTCCCAAGACCCGAGAGAAGCTGAGGAAGGACACTGACATTCGTGGGGCACAGGGGTCTCGGGGGCAGAGGGCATGTTAGTTTACTCAGGCTGCTACAAGAGAATAGCACAGGATAGCTGGCTTGAGCAACAGAGTTTTATTTGCTGACAGTTCTGAAGCCTGGAAACCCAAGAGCAAGGTGTCCGCAAGGTTGTCGTCTCCAAGACCTCCCTCCTCGGCTTGTGAATGACCACCTTCTCACTGCGTCCTCACCTGGCCATCTCTCTGTGTCTCTCCACCCTTGCTTTCTGTCCAAATTTCCTTTTCATGTAAAGACACCCATCGGATTAGGCTAGAGCCTCACACTTAGACCTCACTTGAACGTAACCTCCCCTTCAAAGGCTACATCTCCAACATAGTCACGTGCTGAGAAATCAGTGGTTAAGGTTTTAACACGGGGATTTGGGGAGAAGACACGTCAGCCCATTAAAAGAAGGAAACAAGGAAGGTGGAGGCATGATAAAAAAAAAGTTTGAAACAACTGTGAGAAAAGAATGCTGACAATTCACCAATGGTGGCTATGAGGAAGAAGATAAAAGTGCTCCTGGCACCCAGAGCCTCCAGAGGAACGCTAAAGGCAGGCAGGTCTTTGCCTCCACAAGCGGTAGAATGTTCTGACAATGACAACTGCCTGACAGTTAGAAGGCTTGACTTTGAGGCTGATCCCAAGGTTAACAGCACGAGAATATTTGGGCACTTAAAATAATTTAACTGTTTTTGCATAATTTCTTTGAAATATAAGAGGTCGGCAAATTGGATGAATTCCAGAGCCAATACACCTACATTTCAGTGAGGACTGTAAGGACACCCGGATAGAACTCCAAGTAAGAATCCTTTAAGAGGTATCAGGGAAGGGTCAAAGGCAACTTTCCAGAAATGCTGGAGTGACATTAAACTGGAGCTAGACTTGTCTTGTGTAATACTTCTTTACTTACTTAAACTAAGCTCATAATGATAGGAGTGACCACAAGAATTGTATTAACAACAGGGACATTCATTCAGTGCCCTGCCTGGACTCGTCCGTGGTCGCCTGTGGCCCCATCGGCTCACACAGCAGGTGCTCCCAAGACCCGAGAGAAGCTGAGGAAGGACACTGACATTCGTGGGGCACAGGGGTCTCGGGGGCAGAGGGCATGTTAGTTTACTCAGGCTGCTACAAGAGAATAGCACAGGATAGCTGGCTTGAGCAACAGAGTTTTATTTGCTGACAGTTCTGAAGCCTGGAAACCCAAGAGCAAGGTGTCCGCAAGGTTGTCGTCTCCAAGACCTCCCTCCTCGGCTTGTGAATGACCACCTTCTCACTGCGTCCTCACCTGGCCATCTCTCTGTGTCTCTCCACCCTTGCTTTCTGTCCAAATTTCCTTTTCATGTAAAGACACCCATCGGATTAGGCTAGAGCCTCACACTTAGACCTCACTTGAACGTAACCTCCCCTTCAAAGGCTACATCTCCAACATAGTCATGTGCTGAGAAATCAGTGGTTAAGGTTTTAACACGGGGATTTGGGGAGAAGACACGTCAGCCCATTAAAAGAAGGAAACAAGGAAGGTGGAGGCATGATAAAAAAAAAGTTTGAAACAACTGTGAGAAAAGAATGCTGACAATTCACCAATGGTGGCTATGAGGAAGAAGATAAAAGTGCTCCTGGCACCCAGAGCCTCCAGAGGAACGCTAAAGGCAGGCAGGTCTTTGCCTCCACAAGCGGTAGAATGTTCTGACAATGACAACTGCCTGACAGTTAGAAGGCTTGACTTTGAGGCTGGAATGTTTTAGAGGGAAATGTACTGACACACCCAAGGGCCATGAGGGTTGACTGGACAACGTCCAGATTCTTAAACACCTTTCCACTAATGAGCATGAAATAACAGGATGAGATGGTGGGATGGCATCACTGACTCAAAGGGCATGAGTTGGAGAAAACTCTGGGAGATGGTGAAGGACAGGGAAGCCTGGCGAGCTGCAGTCCATGGGGTTGCAAAGAGTCGAACTGAGCGACTGAACAACAACAAAGAAATAACTAAAATGGTGCGTATTTCTCTGGTTTGGAAAAGACATCGATTTTTTAACCTGATTCCCTGGAAGCTCCCTTTCTGAGTGATGTGAATAAGAGGTCTTGTAATTAATTATATTCTAGCTCCAATTTCTGAAATAACTTACACAATTATTGATATAATTTCAAGTGACCATGCTTTGCAAAATGAGTTACTTTTTACCCCTAAACTAGTACTAATTAGCTACATGTTTCATATAACTGGAAGATCATAGCTTGAATCCAAGATCAAGGCATGTGAATGATGTATTAAAAACTTTTTGAGAGGCTTCCCCCAGGTGGGTGCTAACAGTAAAGAATCCACCAGCCAAAGCAGGAGACATAAGAGACATGGGTTCAATCCCTTCATTGGGAAGATCCCCTGGAGGAAAGTATAACAACTCCATTATTCTTGCATTGTCCATGGCATTGCAAAGAGTTGGACACAACTAAGTGACTGAACAACAACAAAGAGACTGTTGACTGTCCCATCTGGGGGCAGAGGTGGGATGTTATCCAGTGAGTGGAGGCCAGGGGTGCTACTGAACATCCTAAGTGCCCAGGAGAAGCCACTACAATGAGTAACTATCTGGCCCAAATGTCCACAGCCCCACAGCTGAGAAACCCAACACTGGAGTATAAGACCCACAGGCCGTCTGTCCTTCCCTCCTTCACCCCAGACTAGAGGTGAGTTTGAAAGAAGAAAGCAGCGCACCTTCTTTTTTCCTTTCTCCTGCTGGCATCTGTCTGCAGGGAGCATGTCCTTAGGTCTGCTGTCATCTGTGTGGTAAATGGGGCAGGGTGCAGTTTGGCCTGGCTCTGGGGTTCAAGCTGAGACTCTGTCATAAAAACATGGCATTTTGATCTGCACCTGACTCACTCTCATTTTCTCTCTTCTAACTGCTTTTAAGTGTGGAGAGAAAACAAGGATGTTGCACTGGCTTCCTTTACATCCCAAACTCCATTATCCCTGAATCTAAAATATATGACAGATCTTAACTAAATTCTCCAAATGTGAGTGCTTAATAAACGAAGAGGAGATTAAGCTCGGGGAGAATTGAATTAGATGTGCATTGCCTTGGGGTCCTCTGGAGACCCATGTTGCCCCAAGGAATTTTCTAAGTGGCCTAAAGATGAAGCCAAGGACCTTCAATCCAAAGCAACCCTCATTAGAGGCTCTTGGCTTTCAGCTTCTGAACAGACCAGACCATAGGGCTTCTCTAGAAGAGCCTTAAAAATATTTTTTCAATTAAAAAAAAAAGCATGTGTAACTGTGTAGCGTGACAGATGTTAACTTGATTTATTGTGGTGGTCATTTCAAAATCTATACATACATAAAATCATTAAGCAATGCATCTGAAACTAATCTCAACAAAAATTTAAATTTCAAAATGATATTTTTTAAATGATCAAGAACCACCTTGGAAAAGGCCTCTTTAATAGACAATGGCCAGAGCCCAGAGTCCTGAGAACAAATGTCCTTCCTTCTTTCCAAGGTTTGAGCAATATGTAAATCATTTCACTTTCTCTCCACCTGAGTTCAGCGTGAACCTGCTCTGCCTCTTTGAATGAAGACAGAAGAGTTTACAAAATCTACACACACTGTACCTGCAGAAGTGTCTCTAAGAATTCAGTGAAGCCTTTCTGTCCACCTTCGGAATACAGTTGGTTCCCATTTGATTTTCCAGGGCCCTCTTTTCGGTTAACATTAATATCTTATTTCTTCTAGCATGCCATATGAAAATGTAAGCCACGCGGGTGGTTAACATAACATACCCTCAGCCCTCCTTCTTCCCAGGTGGCTCAGTGGTAACAAATCAGTCTGCTG
The DNA here is from genome assembly GCA_022376925.1 of Tragulus kanchil. Classification (NCBI taxonomy): domain Eukaryota; kingdom Metazoa; phylum Chordata; class Mammalia; order Artiodactyla; family Tragulidae; genus Tragulus; species Tragulus kanchil. The sequence goes on from JAIOJX010000028.1 coordinate 243,181,305, forward strand.
AAGAAGGAGACACAGGCTTGATCCTTGGGTCCGGGAAGAACCCCTGGGAGAAGGAAACGGCAACCACTCCAGCATTCTTGCTGGAGAAGTCCATGGACAGAGGAGCCTGGCGGGCTACAGTCCATGGGGTCCAAAGGATCAGGCACGATGGAGAGGCCAACACACGACTCTCCTAGCTTTGTCAGCTTCACCTTCTAGGGACGGAAAGGGGAAGCTTCCTCTCCCATTTCTATAAAAGTAAATGCAACAGGCTTTAGACAAAGTGAGCGAATCTGGGGTTTTGACTCATTACCTTCGTTTGCATCTATGACGCAAGACAGAAAGGCTCATTGGCTTGAAATGCGTCAACTAGTCACAAATCAGTGGTAAAAACTGCCAAGGCGTCAGAGAGACCCTGGCGAGGGGATCCATCACTGTCCCTTCTCCTCATCCGCGGGCCTGCCATTGCGTGCACACCCCGAGTTACACTGATTCCTCTGCTTGTCTGTCTCTTCCTTTCAACTGAACGTCTAAGTGACGGAAGGACAGTAGCCCATCCATCCTCAGTCTGTAACACCTAACCCCGTACGGACACAAACGAGAGAATTGGTAATTGTTTCTACTGAATTAAATTCAATTCAAAGAATATACGTGCAGACAAGTCACACCCCTATTTTACATTAGTGTACACATATATGTGTATGAGCCTCCCAGGCAGTTCTAGTGGTGACGAACCCACCTGCTAATGAGGGAGACTGAAGAGACAGGGGTCCAGTCCCTGGGTCGGCAAGAGCCCCCGGAGGAGGGCACAGCAGCTCACTCCAGGATTCTGGCCTGGAGAATCCCATGGGCAGAGGAGCTTGATGGGGCACGGGGCTACAGTCCGTAGGGTCACAAAGAGTCAGACACGGTTGAGCGACTAAGCACATAGAGTTTATAAATAAAAATTATACTTACAATTAGATTGTGAAATACTATGGATTTAAGACAACAGCATTTAGCCAAAAGCACAATTTGATTTCACTATTGTTTCAATTAGAGAAAAAAACTTTAAATGTAGAAAAATAGCCATAAAGAATAGATCAGCATGATGAGAGTTAAGCTTATAAAAGGTATTTTCTGTTACTTTAATGTCTTATCTTTATTAATAGAGGAATTTTATTAAAGGATTTCTTGAATTCCAACTATTATTTATAAAGGCAGGTTTTGATTTCACTTGAAGACAGAAATGACATATTCCTATATTCTAGGATCACATGGTTATTAAATCAACACTTTACCCGGCCAGAGGAGAACTTTGCATTGAAAAGCTCAGCAACCTCCACGTCTTGGGTCAACCGCTAGTAACAGAGCAGGTGGTGCTATGTCGCGGGGAGGAGCGAGCCAGTCTAGGTCCTCCCCTGCTGACCCGGAAAGTCTGTGTTTATTAGATCAGAGAGCTTGGAGCAGCCTCTTCCCAACTGAGTGTTTGCTTCCCCTGACATTACTGGACTCACAGCCTCTTCTGCAAGTTTTGTGGGACAATTATGATTCTGCCCTGCTCTGCTGGATGTCCATTTAGCCTAACAGCGATGGGACTTAGGAAAAAATAACGTATCCAAGTCTCAATTTAGTTATCATTAAAATGGGACTGAAAGTAACTGACGTTTTTACATAAATAAAGATGTATTTTAGTGTTATTTCTGGCTGATAAAATGTTTGATTAAGTGCTAGTATTCCCATCCATCCTCAGTCTGTAACACCTAACCCCGTACGGACACAAACGAGAGAATTGGTAATTGTTTCTACTGAATTAAATTCAATTCAAAGAATATACGTGCAGACAAGTCACACCCCTATTTTACATTAGTGTACACATATATGTGTATGAGCCTCCCAGGCAGTTCTAGTGGTGACGAACCCACCTGCTAATGAGGGAGACTGAAGAGACAGGGGTCCAGTCCCTGGGTCGGCAAGAGCCCCCGGAGGAGGGCACAGCAGCTCACTCCAGGATTCTGGCCTGGAGAATCCCATGGGCAGAGGAGCTTGATGGGGCACGGGGCTACAGTCCGTAGGGTCACAAAGAGTCAGACACGGTTGAGCGACTAAGCACATAGAGTTTATAAATAAAAATTATACTTACAATTAGATTGTGAAATACTATGGATTTAAGACAACAGCATTTAGCCAAAAGCACAATTTGATTTCACTATTGTTTCAATTAGAGAAAAAAACTTTAAATGTAGAAAAATAGCCATAAAGAATAGATCAGCATGATGAGAGTTAAGCTTATAAAAGGTATTTTCTGTTACTTTAATGTCTTATCTTTATTAATAGAGGAATTTTATTAAAGGATTTCTTGAATTCCAACTATTATTTATAAAGGCAGGTTTTGATTTCACTTGAAGACAGAAATGACATATTCCTATATTCTAGGATCACATGGTTATTAAATCAACACTTTACCCGGCCAGAGGAGAACTTTGCATTGAAAAGCTCAGCAACCTCCACGTCTTGGGTCAACCGCTAGTAACAGAGCAGGTGGTGCTATGTCGCGGGGAGGAGCGAGCCAGTCTAGGTCCTCCCCTGCTGACCCGGAAAGTCTGTGTTTATTAGATCAGAGAGCTTGGAGCAGCCTCTTCCCAACTGAGTGTTTGCTTCCCCTGACATTACTGGACTCACAGCCTCTTCTGCAAGTTTTGTGGGACAATTATGATTCTGCCCTGCTCTGCTGGATGTCCATTTAGCCTAACAGCGATGGGACTTAGGAAAAAATAACGTATCCAAGTCTCAATTTAGTTATCATTAAAATGGGACTGAAAGTAACTGACGTTTTTACATAAATAAAGATGTATTTTAGTGTTATTTCTGGCTGATAAAATGTTTGATTAAGGATGCCTACTATTATTAGTATTAACACAGGAGCGATGAGAAAGAAAATGGCTGTGCTCAGTCATGTCCAGCTCTCCGCAGTCCTGTGGCTGGTAGCCCACCGTGCTCTACCCATGGGGTCTCCCAGGCAAGATTACTGGAGTGGACTGCCATTTCCTCTTCCAGGACATTTTCCCAACCCAGGGATCAAACCCATGACTTTTGCAGCTCCTGCACAATAGGCAGTCTGCCCACACTGTTCTACACGCTCCCCCGGGCTGGCCACTGCAGGATCGGAATAACCCTGTGACATCAGTTCTGTAATCTTAAAGATGTAGAAAGAGAGGCACCCAGTAGGTCATTACCTTCACTCACCGTCCGAGCCCCCAGGGAAGCCCAGCAACACTGGAGTGGGTAGCCTACCCCTTATCCAGGGGATCCTCCTGACTCAGGAATTGAACCAGGGCCTCCTGCCTTGCAGGCGGATTCTTGATCAGCTGAGCCACCAGGGAGTCATCAGTGCTGATACTAATACAGCCGCCTGACCAAACATCAGCATGTTTCAATGGAACCCATAGTATTGACGGATGGCCTTTCCCAGCCGGTGTCAATTTCTAGCTCTTTCTCCCTCCCTCCTTCCTTCGCTCCCTGTATTTGAAGAGCTAGGAATATGTCTACCTGTCTGCATATGTCTTTGGTCACCCAAACACACATACACACACATAATTCCTCCTATAGAATTCCTCCTGTTTGTTCCTCAAACCATAGTGGTTAAGAACCCTCCAGAGTAACATGGAAGCCTATACTGTCATGTGTAAAAAAGATAGCTATTGTCATTGTGCTAGGGGAATAGGAGTACCTACAACCACTTGGAGCGATGGTCTGGAGAGATGGGAGGGGGGGAACTGGGTGGGGGGAGGGTCCAGGGATATGCATATGAATGATCTGGGAACATACATGTAAAAAAATAAATAAATAAATTTAAAAAAAAAAAGAAAAAAAAAGAAACCCCCAGAACCACTCTAGACTACCCAGAGTTCCACCTTGGTCCCACCACACTCTAACCATATGATTATGAGCAAGGTAATGACCTTCTGGGTGCCTCTTTTTCTACATATCTAAGATTGCAGAACTGATGTCCCAGGGTTATTCTGATCTTTAAGTGGCCAGCCCGGAGAAGTCACACGTGTGAGCAAGCCACATGCAGTCAGTCCCCACAGTCCTGTGCCTTCGTCAGGATGCCGACTGCTCACAATGTGTGCTCCCCTTTGTTCAGAGCAGCAGCACCACAAGAGCCAAGACATGCAAACAACCTAAACAGCACAGACAGAGAAATGTAAGAAGAGAAAGGTAAGAAGATGTGGTACCTATATACAATGGGGTATTATTAGCCGTAAGAAGGATGAAACAATGCCATTGGCAGCAACATCTGTAGACCTGCAAATTATCACACTGAGTAAGTCAATCAGAGAAAGACAAATACCAGATAATATCCCTTATATGTGGAATCTTAAGAAAATCATACAAATCAACTGATTTACAAAACAGAAATAGACCCACAGACATAGAAAACATAGCTACCAAAGGGTACAGTGGGGTGAGAGCCAGGTAAATAAACGAGGAGGCTGGGGTTAATGGACACACACTGCTATGTATAAAATAAACAACAAGGATGTGCCGTACAGCACAGAAAACTGTATCTAATATCCTGTAAGAGCCTGCATGTTTAGGTGTTGGCAGGGTTCATTTTCTCTGAAGTCTCTCTTCCAGGCTTGTAGGTGGCTGCCTCTTCCCTGTGACCCCACAGGGTCTTCCTTCTGTGTTTGCCTTCCCCCTAAACCCTCCCCTTCATAAGGACTCCACATATTGAATTAGAGCCTGGCGGGCTACCAGTCCACAGGGTCACAAAGAGTCAGACATGACTGGAGTGACTTAGCATGCACGTACACAGCAATGACGTCATTTTCACTTAACTACCTCTTCAAAGGCCCAGCTCCAAGTCCAGTTACACTCTGAGATACTGGGGTTAGAGCTTCTACGTAAGAATTTGGGACAGGGGACACTTCAGTCTGATACACAGAGGACAAAAGGGAGCCTTCACTTCCCACAGTCACTACGTCATTTAAAATGCGCAGATTACAGTTTTCTCCAGCAAACAGAATCTCCTAGCACTGGCAGGCAGTGTCCTCTTGGGCTTTTTGACTTTGGCCCACGGTTTTCAGACACGATTTTCAATGGTAAGCCTGTTGTCAGAGGTGGAAATGTTCCTCAGGAAAGAGATGCAAGTGAGGCTCCTTCCTGCTGACATTTCAACCAAGAGTAAACGCTGACGAATCCTTTCTCCAGAACTGTGGGGATACTGTGGTCTATGAGCAGAGGAAACCCCAAGGCCAGGAATCCTTTAAAACAACTGCTTAGAAGACCTAAACGACTTACAAGCCAAGTCCTTGTAATGAGCCCAAACAAAGGGGCAGATTTGAGATGTTTTAAGTTGACGTAAGAAGATGTGGTACCTATATACAATGGGGTATTATTAGCCGTAAGAAGGATGAAACAATGCCATTGGCAGCAACATCTGTAGACCTGCAAATTATCACACTGAGTAAGTCAATCAGAGAAAGACAAATACCAGATAATATCCCTTATATGTGGAATCTTAAGAAAATCATACAAATCAACTGATTTACAAAACAGAAATAGACCCACAGACATAGAAAACATAGCTACCAAAGGGTACAGTGGGGTGAGAGCCAGGTAAATAAACGAGGAGGCTGGGGTTAATGGACACACACTGCTATGTATAAAATAAACAACAAGGATGTGCCGTACAGCACAGAAAACTGTATCTAATATCCTGTAAGAGCCTGCATGTTTAGGTGTTGGCAGGGTTCATTTTCTCTGAAGTCTCTCTTCCAGGCTTGTAGGTGGCTGCCTCTTCCCTGTGACCCCACAGGGTCTTCCTTCTGTGTTTGCCTTCCCCCTAAACCCTCCCCTTCATAAGGACTCCACATATTGAATTAGAGCCTGGCGGGCTACCAGTCCACAGGGTCACAAAGAGTCAGACATGACTGGAGTGACTTAGCATGCACGTACACAGCAATGACGTCATTTTCACTTAACTACCTCTTCAAAGGCCCAGCTCCAAGTCCAGTTACACTCTGAGATACTGGGGTTAGAGCTTCTACGTAAGAATTTGGGACAGGGGACACTTCAGTCTGATACACAGAGGACAAAAGGGAGCCTTCACTTCCCACAGTCACTACGTCATTTAAAATGCGCAGATTACAGTTTTCTCCAGCAAACAGAATCTCCTAGCACTGGCAGGCAGTGTCCTCTTGGGCTTTTTGACTTTGGCCCACGGTTTTCAGACACGATTTTCAATGGTAAGCCTGTTGTCAGAGGTGGAAATGTTCCTCAGGAAAGAGATGCAAGTGAGGCTCCTTCCTGCTGACATTTCAACCAAGAGTAAACGCTGACGAATCCTTTCTCCAGAACTGTGGGGATACTGTGGTCTATGAGCAGAGGAAACCCCAAGGCCAGGAATCCTTTAAAACAACTGCTTAGAAGACCTAAACGACTTACAAGCCAAGTCCTTGTAATGAGGACAAACCCGATCCAGAAGAAGGCCTTCGGCCAGATTTGAGATGTGAAGTTTCAAATACTGACAGTTAGCTTTGAGCCACACCAGCCCAAGTAAGACAGCCCTCACTGCAGCCACCTTACAAAGGGAGTAGAGCATTGGAATGGGCAGTCAGAAACTTCAAACCCTGTGGGTTTAGTCCTCACAAAACTAAGGGCAGTCCAGGGAAGGAGGCTAGGAAATTGTCCACAGCCTTTGGTGCCCATAGGTGTCCCCTAACTAGATAGAGTCCCAAACAGTAGAATCATCACAACCTCCTCTTTAAAACTCAAGAGGTCCATGGAACATCCACAGACTGCTCAGAAATACTTCCATTATTTACATGAGTGAAAACAAATATATCACAGGCTCTTGTGCATCAGCTGAGTCCTACTGTGTGTTTCTGAGTGCTGCTCTTGGAGAAGGGAGTGACAGCCCTCTCCAGTATTCTTGACTGGAAAAGTCCATGGACAGAGGAGGCTGGTGGGCTGCAGTCCATGAGGCCAAGAAGAGTCAGAGATGACCGGGTGTGTCCACACCCTGTGGGTGTCAAGAAAGGACAGTCTGGATAAAGTGCTTGGAAGGGAGGTTTGGGACCCATCTGGATGGAGTCCAAGGTTTTGACCCAAGTGAAGGAGACTGGGGACCACAGACGCTGGGGTGGTAAGGATACTGGAGATGAGAGGAGGGCTCAGAGGAATGGAGAGGGTGGCCAGCAAGGAGTGTCCTCTTTGCAATTTTGCCCAGAGACTCTGAGATAGCACTATGGACCTAAAAAAGTCACTTGTATTTTACGAGGTCCCGGGGAACATATCAGAGGTTGCGGTGTCCGTTCCCAGGTCTAGGCTGGCTGGCGTGCAGTGTCTTGATCCAAGTGGACTCAAGCCATCCTGGCAGAGCAGCCATGTGCGCCCCGGAGGGAGGGGGCCTAGGATAAGCTCTTGGGGCCCTCTCAGGCTGGTCACCATGGTCAGGGCAGGCACTGCGATCAGAAATGGAGAAAGAGGATGGGCAGATAATACTGAGAATGGCGTCCTCTCCTAAAGGCCCTGACTTGGCAACAGGCTGAGAAGCATGGCTCAGGCAAAACTCACCTTCCTGGCGTTCTGGTTTGTCAGCTAAAACCCTAAAGGTTAAACACGCCTATCCTGAAAGGCTACTGGCTAGAAAGAATACAATTAGATATTTAAAATGGGTGCTTAATGTCTTTGTATCAGTGCATGTGCGCACACACACATCCAGATTGGTGCCCCAACTATTTACCATAAAGCACATCAAACAGACTTACTTGCTAGCCTCCAGAGCAGTAGTTCTCAAAGTAAGGTCCCCCACGAGCAACACCAGCCTGACCTCAGAGCACCTTAGAATGTGTATCTCGGCCCCCAAGCCCCACCCAGTGCAATCAGAACACCTGTGCTTCTATGAGTCCTCTAGATGGTTCGTTTAGATACTGATGTTTGAAAAGCACTACCCTAGACCCATGATTAGTTACCTAGCTGCACAGAAGTCACCTGGGATATTTCTTTTAAAAGCAGTAATATCATGGCTTCACCCATCTCGAAAAATCAGAACCTCTGAATAGTCCAGTCCCAGAACTGTCTTTTACCAATATATTTATTAATTTATTTTTTTTTATTTTCCTTCATCCTTCTGACAGTCTGGATAAAGTGCTTGGGGGGTTCCCATCTGGATGGAGTCCAAGGTTTTGACCCAAGTGAAGGAGACTGGGGACCACAGACGCTGGGGTGGTAAGGATACTGGAGATGAGAGGAGGGCTCAGAGGAATGGAGAGGGTGGCCAGCAAGGAGTGTCCTCTTTGCAATTTTGCCCAGAGACTCTGAGATAGCACTATGGACCTAAAAAAGTCACTTGTATTTTACGAGGTCCCGGGGAACATATCAGAGGTTGCGGTGTCCGTTCCCAGGTCTAGGCTGGCTGGCGTGCAGTGTCTTGATCCAAGTGGACTCAAGCCATCCTGGCAGAGCAGCCATGTGCGCCCCGGAGGGAGGGGGCCTAGGATAAGCTCTTGGGGCCCTCTCAGGCTGGTCACCATGGTCAGGGCAGGCACTGCGATCAGAAATGGAGAAAGAGGATGGGCAGATAATACTGAGAATGGCGCTCCTCTCCTAAAGGCCCTGACTTGGCAACAGGCTGAGAAGCATGGCTCAGGCAAAACTCACCTTCCTGGCGTTCTGGTTTGTCAGCTAAAACCCTAAAGGTTAAACACGCCTATCCTGAAAGGCTACTGGCTAGAAAGAATACAATTAGATATTTAAAATGGGTGCTTAATATCTTTGTATCAGTGCATGTGTGCGTGCGCACACACACATCCAGATTGGTGCCCCAACTATTTACCATAAAGCACATCAAACAGACTTACTTGCTAGCCTCCAGAGCAGTAGTTCTCAAAGTAAGGTCCCCCACGAGCAACACCAGCCTGACCTCAGAGCACCTTAGAATGTGTATCTCGGCCCCCAAGCCCCACCCAGTGCAATCAGAACACCTGTGCTTCTATGAGTCCTCTAGATGGTTCGTTTAGATACTGATGTTTGAAAAGCACTACCCTAGACCCATGATTAGTTACCTAGCTGCACAGAAGTCACCTGGGATATTTCTTTTAAAAAGCAGTAATATCATGGCTTCACCCATCTCGAAAAAATCAGAACCTCTGAATAGTCCAGTCCCAGAACTGTCTTTTTACCAATATATTTATTAATTTACTTTTGGCTGTGCTGGGTCTTGCTCCTCACGGGGGCTTTCTCTACCTGTGGCCAGCGGGGACTCCTCTTCACTGCCGTGTGTGGGCTGCTCACAGTGGTGGCTTCTTTTGTTGTGGAGGACGAGCTCTAGAGTGCAGGCGCAGTAGCTGGGGCTCACGGGCTTAGCTGCTCCGTGGCATGTGGGATCTTCTCACCCAGGGATCGACCCCAAGTCCCCTGCATTGGCAGGCAGATTTTTATCCACTCAGCCACCAGGGTAGTCCCTCAGAACCATCTTTTTAAATATCTCCCTCAGTTAATTCTAATGTGCAGTCAATGCTAAGAAATGACCTTTCTGGGTGCCTAAGACGTGGAGTTACTTGGTGGTTCTCAGGCTAAATACATTCATCTGTTCGTGTCTTTGTTTCCCTGAATAAGTGCTCTATGCCGAGCCCCACAGTGGGTAATGAGGATAACACAGAGACGAGGCACACACAGTCTGGCCGCGTCACAGAGCCCACATGAGTTGGGCCCTGCAGAACTTCAGTGAAACCGTTGGTTGCTCAGTTGTGTCCAGCCCTGCACAACCCCACGGACTGTGGCCCACCAGGCTCCTCTGTCATGGGATTCTCCAGGCAAGAAGACTGGAGCAGGTTGTGATGTTCTCCTCCAGGGGATCTCCCCCACCCAGGGATCAAACTTGCATCTCCCGCATAGGCAGGTAGATTCTTCACCACCGAAACACCGAGGAAGCCCATAAAACGAATATGCTTACCCTCAAATAAACAAAACCCAGAAGAACAGAGAGGAAGGTTTGGGAGAGAAGTAAAGGGAAACCTCAAAATTGAACAGGCCAGACTCTATGCGGGTCCCTCTGCATGGACTGGGGCTCACCCCCTAGCAGTCACGGCGAAAGCAGCAGTCATCATCACCGTCACCGACATCACTGTCTACACCAAGACCATTATTTTCATCATCACCATCATCATATCTTTGTTTATTCATCTATTTATCTATTTATTTCTGGCAGCTCCATGCAGCTTGGGGGAACTTAGATCTCAGAGCAGGGATTGAACCTGGGCCCTGGCAATGAGAGCCCCACGTCCTAACCATTGGACCACCAAGTCTCAGTTTTAAAAACAAGGAACTGAAAATATAGAAAAGGTTATGTCCTCCAAATCACCCACACGGTAAGTGTAAGTCAGATGACTCGTAACTACAATTTCAAAAAAGCACCTTCCACTGAACAGATGAACAGTTAATATCACTGAAGAAGATCTCTCTGGTGACTTAATGGCAAAATATCCGCCTGCCACAGAGAAGTCACGGGTTCGATCCCTGATTTGGGAAGAACCCCTGGAGGAGGACATGGCAACCCATTTCAGGGCTCTTGCTTGCAGAATCCCAGGGACAGAGGAGCCCGGTGGGCTAAAGTCCACGGGGTCACAAAGACTTGGCACGATTTAAAGACTAAACCACCACCATCCCTGAAGGCGGGATTTTGTCTTAAGTTTCAAAGTCTACTCGGATGGCAGCATCGCAGGTAACCCACTAAGGATCTTTCTGGCCCGGAAGCAGCAGGCGGGGAGCGGCCTTCACACAGCAGCCCGCGAGGAGCAGCTCGCCCCACAGATGAAGGCGGCGGGTGGTCCCATAGTGCCCGCCCACCCAGCAATGAGCAGGGTTAAATGCCATTCGAAATCCACCTTTCAGCACTGTCTTGCCCCAAAGAAATTGTTTCTGCGTCATCAACTCCCGGTAGCAACTTTGCTATCTCTGAGCTGCCATTTCTCACCAATGATGGCCTTTTATCCCGCATGAAACCTGTCACCTGGAACAAATAAGGTCTTTACAAGTCCCAGAAAATGAGAGAATTTTCTCCACACACTATATGATTTTTTACTTATTCCCTACTCTGACATAATATGAGGGGTTAACCTACCAGAAAGACTGCATTCCCATCCCCCCCAAATACGAGCACACCCCCTTAAAAATGGTGAGACCTGCTCATATAGAAAAGGGAAAAATCCAGTTTGTATCAGAAGTAAATTCCCAGATGCAGGAAATTATTCTAAAAAAATAACAAATGAATAAATTTCATTGATTATCAATAAAATTTTATAAAGTCTATTTTTTAATCTCTAATTCTGTCAATACATTTTTTTCATGGCACAGAGACGTACTCAGGTATCAGGTTTCTGTGTGGTTATCAGAAGGTTTCAGCCTCTTTCAGAAGTCCTGACTCGGAGGAATGTTCCCTAAAGATTCCTCAAAAGTTGTCTTTACGATATAAAGAGGGCAACATTCCCTAAATTAATCCATAGTTTAAGAGAAAGTCCCATAAAAAATAACAACTTCACCATGATGTTGACACCTCACACTCATGCTCACACTCAGCTGTGTCTGAGAAACTGGAATATCTTACTCCAAAATTTATATCAAAGCCTGAAGAGCTAAGAACAGCAAGGACTCGCTCTAAGGCACACCCAGGCTAAATAGAAACCGTGGTCATTGAACCCACGCGATGCTGGGGCAGGAATGGACCAGTGGGCCTCTGAAACCAATGGAATGCCCAAGGAGACCTGCCCTGAGCAGGAGAGAAGAGAAAGAAGCACTCAGCACAGGACGGTGGGACGGTATATTACCCTACAGAGGTAAATGAAATTCAGTCCCTATCTCTCATCCTGTAAAGATGAATTTCAGATGAATTAAGGACTCACTAAAGTGAAAGTCAATACAAATCATTCTAGGCCAAAAAAAAAAAAAAAACAGTAGTAGGTACACATTCTTTTAAAACACAAAACACAAATTAAAATTTTGTAGTCTACCATCAATCATTTATAAAGAAAAACAGCAAAAAGGTGAACTATAAGGCAGAAACGGGAATATACTTACAGCATCCATAACCATATGCCTCACAAAGAACTCAGATAAAGAATTTATAATGAACTACAAAAGGAGGCAGGGGAGAAGCTCCTTGAGCCAGTAACCAACGCCTGAACAGGCATCCCAGAGTCAGACGTTTCCATTTCTTTTTCAAGTCATCAGCTTCCCATTCTCTGCTAGACCATTCCTAGCCGCATACAGAGCCCAGGATGCCGCCCTTCCCTCTTACCTTCTCCTCTCAAATTCGTCTTGGTTCTACCTGCCCCTGCCCCCCCACCGCAGCCGCCTCCCGTCTCACATCTAAGCTGCCTTCTGTCTCCACCCCTCCACCGGGGGCTCCTGTGGACGTCACCGTGGCCCAAAGTCACCCTAGCATGACACCCCTGACGACGCGGGTTTCCCTCTGGTGGGAAGCTTCTTGAGGCTCTTTCCCCAATTCCCTCTCGCCGCCTGCATTTTAAAGTGTCTCCACCCTCAGCCTGGGTCCTTTCTCCAGTTTATACTCGCTCCCATCCAGAGCTCCCATTCTGAAGGTGTTTAATGGTCTCTCTAGGCCTCATCTCCTAATTTCTTTTTCTAGCCCAGACAGCTTCTCTGAACTCCAAACACTGAGATGCCCAACCGCGTCCGCCCATCGCCACTCTGGTCCCGCCAACCTCCCCTCTCTCGGTTTCCCCATCACCACAAGCAGCCCCTGAAACCCACTGTCCTTTCTCTCACTGAGAGTCCAGTTCATCAGAAAATCCTAAAACGCGACCAAAACCACATCCACAGCGTCGCCCCAGCAGGACGCCGGGGGCTCCGTTGGCCTGCAGGCGCCAAGCTTTGGACAGAGGTATCTGGTCTCAACACCGGTCTAGAACGAGTCCCAGTCTCCTTCAGCACCTCCCTCTCCCGCCCGCCCTCACCCCTCCTGCTCCGGCTCTGCTCACCGGCTCTCTCCTTACACAGTCCTGGAAACGCAGGAGTGTGTGTTCCACCTGGGACGTTCTGTTAACAAGCCCAAGCTCACTCTGCTCGCTGCAGGACAGATCATTAAATCCAAGAAGAGGTGCTGGAGGCAAGGAACTTGACTATATTCGGAAGAACAGCTGATGGAGAAGATCGCAGACGAATGTCTCAAAATAACCCGCCTATGGGGGTCCGGACACCAGGTTGTTTTACAGACCAGAGATGGGGTAGGTGCAGTTCCGCAGGTGGCACAGTGGTAAAGAGTCCGCCTGCCAATCCAGGCCATACAAGAGACGCAGGTTTGATCCCTGCGTCAAAAAGATCCCGAGTGGGAAATGGCAACCCACTCTAGTATTCTTGCCTGGAAATTTCCATGGAAAGAAGAGCCTGGTAGGCTACAGTCCAAGAAGTCACAAAGAATCAGATGCCACCGAGCAGGGGTAGGGGGGGCAGGAGGAAGGTGAGGAAATCAAAGTGAAAAGGCCATTAATCTTGCAAATATCTCCTAGAAAGGCAAGCCTCAGAGGGGATGTGTTTATTCCTTCCTCCCCTCCACCGGAAGGCAAGGTGCACAGAGCAAGACCCTAAACAAAGGCACTTTGGTTTCAAATTCAAACAGTGGGGCAGGGTTCCCTGAGGCAAGCCAGTCTGTATGAACAATATCCTTTTAGTGAACCAATGCTGTGGGGAGCAAAGGCTAAAGAACAGATCCAACAGGGAATCTGTTCTTACAGCAGGCCGGCAGCTAGAAGTGAGGAAAACTCTCGGGGTGGGACCAGGTGGCGGGAAATCAGGCACCTTAATAGGCCGTGGGTGTCCACAGGCAGAGAGAGGAAAGCAGGAACCTCTAGACTGACCAGAAGCCCCACGTTTTGGGTGATAAGGATCCCAATAACAGACAAAGGAGGGCGGGGAAAGGCGGGAATCTCCTGAGTTCAAATGTAACTCTGGAATGCATGCACCCAGAGCCAGTGCTCTGCCACTAGAGAGGTCACTGCAATGGGAGGCTCACACAGGCCAAAGAACAAAGATAGATGAAAATAAATGAATAAAAATCAATACAAGATGCCAATTTTTTATTTTTAAAAAAGAAGTGCTTCTCAAGCACCAACCCTGCTTGGTGTTTTTTTTGTTTTTGTTTTTGTTTTTTTTGATTTATTTATTTATTTATTTTGGGCGTGGGTCAGGTTGGGGAGGGAGGGGAGCGGGGGGGCCACTTCTATTGGTCTTTCATTTCTCCATTTTCATTCGTCTTTGTTCTTTTGGCTCCTGCGGGCCTCCCATCCCGGTGGCATCTGCTGTTGCAGAGCGCCGGCTCGGTAATTGGACACATCGGTCCAGCTGCTCCGCGGCACGTGGGATCTTCCCAGGCCAGGGATCGAACCAGCCCCCCTTGCACTGCAAGGCGGTGTCCTTACCCACTGGACCACCAGGGGAAGCCCCTGCTTGGTTTTTTTAGGTGACCTGTCTGCCTGCTCTCCTGAGAGTATATCTCTTTCACTTTAGTTTTTGTTTTTCAAGTGTTTGATTCAATTTTATTTTTTAAAATTTTGTTAATGTACAGGCACTGGCACATTTTTCAAACAAACTATGTAAACAGATCTTTCCTATAACCTAGGAAAGTGGAATGTCAGAAGTCAACAAAATGTCATATGCTTAAAATCACTTCAGTTTTTTCAATGTGTTTAAATGTATGTTAGTTGCTTTACTTTTAATTGAAGGATAACTGCTTTACAATGCTGTGTGGGTTTCTGGCATACATCAGCAGGAATCACCCATAGGTATACCTGTCCCCTCCCTCTTGGACCTCCCTCCTCCCACCCCATCCCGCCCCTCAGGCTGGCAGCACCGGGTTGAGCTCCCCGTGTGCATGACCACTCCACTTCCGTCATGTCTGACTCTGTGCTACCCTAGAGACTGCAGCCCACCAGGCTCCTCGGTCCATGGGGACTCTCCAGGCAAGAATCCTGGAGTGGGTGGCCGCGTCCTCCTCCAGGGGATCTTCCCGACCCAGAGATCGGACCCACATCTCTACATCTCCTGCATGGGCAGATAGTTCCTTTACCACTAGTGCTGCCTTGGAAGCCCTGGGCTCCCCCGTGTCACCCAGGAGACCCCACCGGCTGTCTATTGTATACATGGCAGGGTGTGTTTTCATGCTAATGTCTCCATTCGCCCTCCCCTCCCCCTCCCTCCTTCCCCTGCCCACCGTGTCCACAAGTCTGTTCTTCATGTCCCTGTCTCCACTGCTGCCTTGCAAATAGGTTCATCAGTACCGTCTTTCTAGATTCCATATATATGTGTTAGTATACAATATTTGCTTTTCTCTTTCTGACATACTTCACTCTGTACAATAGACTCTAGGTTCATCCGCCTCCTTAGAACTGACTCAAATGTGTCCCTTTGCATTTTTAACTTCTCTGCTTTGTCTCCAAATGTTTTGCAATAAAGAAAGAACCTCAAGTTCACCAGCGACAACGTGACCCTATTCCTCACGATCCCCTCATTCACATGTCCTCTCCTCAGCCCCCTCGTCTGAAACTCCATGTCTCCTGTAAAATGCGTCTTCGTTGGTTTAGTTTGCCCCTTACGCCAACTACAATCGAATGGGCTACAAATTCCACTATTCTTGTTTCCAGCCTCAACCCTTCATGCCCCAGAAGGAAGTGACCTTAGGACCTGCGGTTGCCTGTTCAGTTCGCCCTCTACCTCCAGACCTAGAACCAATGTGCCCAGCAAACTGCACGAGGAATTATTTGTTGAATGGATGAACGAATTCCACACATCCTCATGGATAAATCTCAAAGCAATAATGTGGAGAACACAGCAGGTCCCAGAAGAACACCTCCTCTGTGATCCTAATTACATAAAGTTCAAGAGCATGTACATCTTAGCAAGATATTACCCGGGGCAAACATATGTAGGCACAACTACAGAGCAAACCAAGGATCAGTTGCCACCCCATTAAGGAGAGAGGTTCCCTCCTTGGGGGAAGGGTGTGACCGGGGAGAAGCCCACAGAGGAATCTCCAAGGACACTCTGTAGTTTCTTAACGTAGGCAAGGGCCCCATACATTTACATTTTGTTAGTATGACATACGCTTTAAGAAAAAAAAAAAAAAAAACAAGAAAAACCATTTAGAGAAAGACAGACCACATAGCCTCTCTGGGATCCAAAATTCATAATATGGGATTCCCAAAGGGGTCCCATAGCAGACCCAATGGTCTATTCTGCTTACTTAGCCATATGCCAGACTCACTGTGCCATGGAATCTACCTACTTACTCCTGCTCCGCAGCCCAACTGGACAGCAGCACTCACCTCAAGAGAATGACTTCTGAGAACAGTCAAGACAAGAAGAAGGTTACCTCTGGTTTTGTATCTGCTGATAGCACTGTGGGCATGGTAATGGTGAAAAAAATCTACTCACGCATAACCCAAACTGCAGAGTTTTACTCTGTGGCATTTGGCATTTACTTTGTGGCATCCAGGGTTTATCTTGCACCGATCCCTCTGTATTCACATGCCTCCTTAGAACTGACTCAAATGTGTCCCTTTGCATTTTTAACTTCTCTGCTTTGTCTCCAAATGTTTTGCAATAAAGAAAGAACCTCAAGTTCACCAGCGACAACGTGACCCTATTCCTCACGATCCCCTCATTCACATGTCCTCTCCTCAGCCCCCTCGTCTGAAACTCCATGTCTCCTGTAAAATGCGTCTTCGTTGGTTTAGTTTGCCCCTTACGCCAACTACAATCGAATGGGCTACAAATTCCACTATTCTTGTTTCCAGCCTCAACCCTTCATGCCCCAGAAGGAAGTGACCTTAGGACCTGCGGTTGCCTGTTCAGTTCGCCCTCTACCTCCAGACCTAGAACCAATGTGCCCAGCAAACTGCACGAGGAATTATTTGTTGAATGGATGAATGAATTCCACACATCCTCATGGATAAATCTCAAAGCAATAATGTGGAGAACACAGCAGGTCCCAGAAGAACACCTCCTCTGTGATCCTAATTACATAAAGTTCAAGAGCATGTACATCTTAGCAAGATATTACCCGGGGCAAACATATGTAGGCACAACTACAGAGCAAACCAAGGATCAGTTGCCACCCCATTAAGGAGAGAGGTTCCCTCCTTGGGGGAAGGGTGTGACCGGGGAGAAGCCCACAGAGGAATCTCCAAGGACACTCTGTAGTTTCTTAACGTAGGCAAGGGCCCCATACATTTACATTTTGTTAGTATGACATACGCTTTAAGAAAAAAAAAAAAAAAAACAAGAAAAACCATTTAGAGAAAGACAGACCACATAGCCTCTCTGGGATCCAAAATTCATAATATGGGATTCCCAAAGGGGTCCCATAGCAGACCCAATGGTCTATTCTGCTTACTTAGCCATATGCCAGACTCACTGTGCCATGGAATCTACCTACTTACTCCTGCTCCGCAGCCCAACTGGACAGCAGCACTCACCTCAAGAGAATGACTTCTGAGAACAGTCAAGACAAGAAGAAGGTTACCTCTGGTTTTGTATCTGCTGATAGCACTGTGGGCATGGTAATGGTGAAAAAAATCTACTCACGCATAACCCAAACTGCAGAGTTTTACTCTGTGGCATTTGGCATTTACTTTGTGGCATCCAGGGTTTATCTGGAGAAGGAAATGGCTACCTACTCCAGTATTCTTGCCTGCTGAATCCCATGGACAGTGAAGCCTGGTGGGCTGCAATCCATGGGGTCACAAGGAGTTGGACACAACTGAAGTGACTTAGCACACGTGTAACCATACATCATTTGGGGGCTTTTCAAGTGACTTTGATGGTAAAGAACCCGCCTGCAATGCAGGAGAGTGGTTTCAAACCCTTGGTTTGGGATGATCCCCCAGAGAAGGGAATGGCTACCCACTCCACTATTCTGGCCGGGAGAATCTCATGGACAGAGAAATCTGGCAGGCTACCATCCATGGAGTTGCAAAGAGTTGGACACAACTGAGCGATTGACACTTTCATTTTCGCTTTCCATGAAGACATATCAATAAAGGAGATTGGATTCCCGAAGACTTTCTCAAGAGCGGGTGCTTCCTCTCTACTACACCGTTTCCTTTTCTCAAAAGCCAGCTCAGCTCCCTTTCCTGCCTGAGAGTGTCCACCTCCGGCTATCCCCCAACACACGTGGGTCCTCGTGGGGGTCCGCAGCTGCAAACTGAGTCATGAGGCAGAGACTCCACTAAATGTTCTTCCTCAGGAAAATCACCCGTGGCTCCACTGAGTCCTGACCATTTGGCAGGAGCTTGGTGAACCACCTGTTTACTTAACCACTATATATTTGGGGAGAGTAACTAACAATCCATCCAATTTCATGTGTCAGGAGGCTTTCCCTGGTCTCTTTACCTTCACCAGGGAAAACCTGGTGGTACCAGGTGAGTAGGGCTTCCTGGTGACTCAGGGGTCAAGAATCCATGTACCAATACAGGAGACCCAGGTTGGATCCCTGGGCCAGGAACATCCCCTGGAGAAGGAAATGGCAACCCACTCCAGTAGTCTTGCCTGGGAAAGCCCATGGAAGGAAGAGCTTGGGGACTAGAATCCATGGGGTCACAAAGAGTCAGACACAACTCAGCAGGAAGACAACAACGAGGTGTGTGTAATGTGGACACAACTCAGACCTGTATCTCTGGATGACAAAGAAACACTTTCATTTTTCTGTGCTGTTGTTGAGTCACTCCACTGTGTCTGACTCTTGAGACACCACGGACTGTAGCCCACCAAGCTCTTCTGTCCTCTGCCATACAGAGTTTAAAGCAAATACACTGGTCAAACGATAAACTAATCCATTTAGAAACTAATTGGATCATGAGGTGCACATTACCATCCGTAGCCTGAGGTAACACTTCCAACTCTGATAGTAATTGCTTTTAAGTAACCCTAGACGCATGCAGTCAAGCAATGCCCGGTTTAGCTCCCTTTCCAACGGCAGGACCAATGCCATACATCAGCCTAATGGGGACACACACCCAACAGGCATACAAAGGACAATCAAAGAGCCAAGAAGTAAAACATTAAAGAAGAGGCTTCGTCGAGTGCGTAAAGACAAACAACCACCTACACCACCCTTGCAGCAGGGCCAGGCGGGTCCCCTTTCACCCTTAATGGTTCCAAACCTGTGAGCTCTGTGACCTGGAGTTTGCCACTGCGACAGCACTTCACATTTCCATCCGCAAAGTGAGAGAGGTTGTACAGGGTTTGATGTGACTCTTAGTTCCTGCAGGCAGGGCGTCTGGAACCATGACAGTGACAGCGATGGGAAGAGTGGCCAAGTCCTCCTTGCTCTCAGGCCAGCTCCTCCTGTGCTCAGCCCAAGTGGACGCACCTACGTCTCCCCAGACACCGTCCCCAGAGGCCTTGCACCAAGGCGCCATCCTTCAGGAGGCCCTGCCGCCGCCCTGTTCTGACCGCATCCCCACCCCCTGCTCACCCAGGACCAACACCAGGAGCACCTGGGCCTCCTTTCGGTCACTTCTCCAAGCCACCCTCCACTGTGCCAGCAGGCACTTCCCAAAACACTTGCAATAGGAGCCAGACTTTTGAGATATGAAATCGATCTCCCTCTGGACTGCCCCCAGAAGACCCTGAGACAGGGGCGCAGAGGAAAGTAGTTTACTTGGCAGGGGGCAGGGTGTGTGCTTTCGGGAAATAAAGGCAGGGAACAGGGCAGGTGAGAAAAAGGGAAAAGGGAAATGGGGGGCTTGGGGACAGACATGGGGCCACCCTGGGGTGTGTGTAATGTGGACACAACTCAGACCTGTATCTCTGGATGACAAAGAAACACTTTCATTTTTCTGTGCTGTTGTTGAGTCACTCCACTGTGTCTGACTCTTGAGACACCACGGACTGTAGCCCACCAAGCTCTTCTGTCCTCTGCCATACAGAGTTTAAAGCAAATACACTGGTCAAACGATAAACTAATCCATTTAGAAACTAATTGGATCATGAGGTGCACATTACCATCCGTAGCCTGAGGTAACACTTCCAACTCTGATAGTAATTGCTTTTAAGTAACCCTAGACGCATGCAGTCAAGCAATGCCCGGTTTAGCTCCCTTTCCAACGGCAGGACCAATGCCATACATCAGCCTAATGGGGACACACACCCAACAGGCATACAAAGGACAATCAAAGAGCCAAGAAGTAAAACATTAAAGAAGAGGCTTCGTCGAGTGCGTAAAGACAAACAACCACCTACACCACCCTTGCAGCAGGGCCAGGCGGGTCCCCTTTCACCCTTAATGGTTCCAAACCTGTGAGCTCTGTGACCTGGAGTTTGCCACTGCGACAGCACTTCACATTTCCATCCGCAAAGTGAGAGAGGTTGTACAGGGTTTGATGTGACTCTTAGTTCCTGCAGGCAGGGCGTCTGGAACCATGACAGTGACAGCGATGGGAAGAGTGGCCAAGTCCTCCTTGCTCTCAGGCCAGCTCCTCCTGTGCTCAGCCCAAGTGGACGCACCTCGTCTCCCCAGACACCGTCCCCAGAGGCCTTGCACCAAGGCGCCATCCTTCAGGAGGCCCTGCCGCCGCCCTGTTCTGACCGCATCCCCACCCCCTGCTCACCCAGGACCAACACCAGGAGCACCTGGGCCTCCTTTCGGTCACTTCTCCAAGCCACCCTCCACTGTGCCAGCAGGCACTTCCCAAAACACTTGCAATAGGAGCCAGACTTTTGAGATATGAAATCGATCTCCCTCTGGACTGCCCCCAGAAGACCCTGAGACAGGGGCGCAGAGGAAAGTAGTTTACTTGGCAGGGGGCAGGGTGTGTGCTTTCGGGAAATAAAGGCAGGGAACAGGGCAGGTGAGAAAGGAGAGGGAAGATGGTTGGGAAAGACTGAGCTATCAGGCGCTTCACCACTATGAGTAACTACAGCTCCACCTTTGGGGCACCCTGAGAGCCAGCCTAGAGCAGCAGCGCAGGCAGGCCACTCGAGAGGTCCCAGTACACGTCACCAACCCCTGGCAGTCACTGGCTTAGGGCTGCTGCCAGGCGTCAGTCCCCGGGCACTGCAGTCCAGTCGACCAAGGAGAACCTCAGGCAGAGCCTGGCACTGGCTGGTGTCCACAGCACCTGCTACCAAAGCAGATTTCTTCACTTCCTAGTGGTCCTATGGCTTCTTCTCACACTGAGTAGATGGCAGACACTGGGCCAGCGAGCACAGATCCTTCGAGAACAAAGGGTTATGTTTTAGCTCTTGAGTTTCCGATTTGGTTTCTTGAGTCTGTAGGTTAACGGGGGCCAACGGAGAGCGAAAATGATTTTCTAAATTCTCCAAATCCTTGTCTGGTACGAAGGGCAGATGAGCTTGGAGATGTGATGATGGAGTGTGATCACAGGACACGGTGTTGGGACAGTAAGGACCTGACCTCAGAGCTCCTGCCATGAGGAAGAGAGGTCAGGAAGACACGCAGGCAGAACTCTGCAGGGAGACTCACTGGAGACAAGACTCAGGGGAGGTGCTGCCCAGGTTCTTGAGGTGGGTCTTAGGAAGGACTGGTTAGAAATGGCAGAAACTCTGTAGAGGTTACAGGAAAGACTTCCCTGGGAGACCACAGAGGAGAGGGCGGCAGAGGAGGGCTGGGGTACCATCGGGCCCCTGTGTCCTAGGTGTGGCGTGGAGGTGACCCTCCCAACACACACACACACACACACAGAAAAAGAGAGACCATACAGACTTTAGCAGACAGGTGAGTTCAAGACAAAACCAAGATGTTAATTAAAACAGATAGCATTGATTTAGCAGTGAAATGTGCTAAGCACTGCACTCAACACAGTTTCCTATTTTAACTCGCTCCTTACCACCCACATCTCTAAGAAGGAGGTATTTTTATCCCCATTTTATATATAAGGAAAGTAGTTTACTTGGCAGGGGGCAGGGTGTGTGCTTTCGGGAAATAAAGGCAGGGAACAGGGCAGGTGAGAAAGGAGAGGGAAGATGGTTGGGAAAGACTGAGCTATCAGGCGCTTCACCACTATGAGTAACTACAGCTCCACCTTTGGGGCACCCTGAGAGCCAGCCTAGAGCAGCAGCGCAGGCAGGCCACTCGAGAGGTCCCAGTACACGTCACCAACCCCTGGCAGTCACTGGCTTAGGGCTGCTGCCAGGCGTCAGTCCCCGGGCACTGCAGTCCAGTCGACCAAGGAGAACCTCAGGCAGAGCCTGGCACTGGCTGGTGTCCACAGCACCTGCTACCAAAGCAGATTTCTTCACTTCCTAGTGGTCCTATGGCTTCTTCTCACACTGAGTAGATGGCAGACACTGGGCCAGCGAGCACAGATCCTTCGAGAACAAAGGGTTATGTTTTAGCTCTTGAGTTTCCGATTTGGTTTCTTGAGTCTGTAGGTTAACGGGGGCCAACGGAGAGCGAAAATGATTTTCTAAATTCTCCAAATCCTTGTCTGGTACGAAGGGCAGATGAGCTTGGAGATGTGATGATGGAGTGTGATCACAGGACACGGTGTTGGGACAGTAAGGACCTGACCTCAGAGCTCCTGCCATGAGGAAGAGAGGTCAGGAAGACACGCAGGCAGAACTCTGCAGGGAGACTCACTGGAGACAAGACTCAGGGGAGGTGCTGCCCAGGTTCTTGAGGTGGGTCTTAGGAAGGACTGGTTAGAAATGGCAGAAACTCTGTAGAGGTTACAGGAAAGACTTCCCTGGGAGACCACAGAGGAGAGGGCGGCAGAGGAGGGCTGGGGTACCATCGGGCCCCTGTGTCCTAGGTGTGGCGTGGAGGTGACCCTCCCAACACACACACACACACACACAGAAAAAGAGAGACCATACAGACTTTAGCAGACAGGTGAGTTCAAGACAAAACCAAGATGTTAATTAAAACAGATAGCATTGATTTAGCAGTGAAATGTGCTAAGCACTGCACTCAACACAGTTTCCTATTTTAACTCGCTCCTTACCACCCACATCTCTAAGAAGGAGGTATTTTTATCCCCATTTTATATATAAGGAAAGGAAGGCACAGAAAGGTTGATCAAAGGTAACACAGTTTGTCTGTCTTGGAGCTGGAACTGCCACTCAGGCCATGTAACTTGCAAGTCTGGGCAATTAATTTCTAGAAGAGTCCGCTGCTCTGTGAAGAAACTTACAAAGTGGCAAAAGATACATATTTTACTATAAATATACAAGAGCGCCTATCAGTCTAGTTCTACGGGTCAATTATATGCAAAAACCATGGCTGCAGTACATTCCCCATCTCCCTGTGCATGTGCCCTCTGCAAGACGGCTGAAGCTTCTCCCACAAAGAGGCGAGTCTTTTCAAATCCTTGGACCTGGGCTTGGCCCTGGGACTTGCTTTAGCCAAGTGGGTGTTGACAAATATGAGGCAAGTGACAAGTCAAAGTGAAAGCTGAAAATCAGTCGCTCAGTCATGTCCGACTCTTTGGAATCCCATGGACAATAGCCCACCAGGCTCCTCCAGCCATGGACTTCCCAAGGCAAGAGTCCTGGAGTTGGTTGCCATTTCTTCTCCGGGGAATCTTCCTGACCCAGGGACTGAACCCAGGTCTCCTGCATTGCAGGCAGATTCTACACTCTGAGCCACCATGACGTGGTACAAGTCCTGAAAACTGCCTGTGCACTGGGACCCGCTGGAGGTGTGGGATGACCAGCACGTGGCCTGGCTGGGGGAGTCCCCTGGGGGCTAAGAAGCAGGGATAGAGGCCCAGCTGTCTCAGCCAACCCAGCAGAAGGCCTTTATTTAAACAGGTAGCTTGAGAATGATCTGTAACGTTCCGTTCCTTTGCGTTCTAAGTCCAGATCTTTTCATTGACTCATCCACCAACACCTGACTGAGCCCTCCCCACATGCCTGGCATTGTTGTGTGAGCAGTATTTACAGCATGGGCTTCCTCAGAGACCCAGACTGTAAAGAATCCACCTGCGATGCAGATACCTGGGTTTGAACCCTGGGTCAGGAAGATCCCCCCTGCAGAAGAGCACGGCAACCCATTCCAGTATTCTTGCCCAGAAAATTCCATGGACACAGCAGCCTGGTGGGCTACAGTCCATGGAGCCTCAAAGAGTCAGACACAGCTGAACGACTAGCACGACAGTACTACATACATGGAGTAGTGGGCAACACTGCATCTCCTAAAAAGGCACGTTAGAGTACTAATCCCCAGCATCCATAAACCTAACCTTATTTGGAAACAGAGTCTCCACAGAGATCATCAAAATCCAGAGATGCAGAGACAGGTACACCGGGAAAACATCATGGGATCACAGAGGCAGAGACTGGACGGATGCCGCCACAAGCCCAGAGATGCTGGCCATACCAGAAGCTGGGGCTGAGGCCTCAGTTTCAGATTTCTGGTCACCAGAACTCTGGAACAATCACTACCTTTTTCATTTGTTTGTTTTAATTTTGGCCTCTTTTATTGGTTTTTTACTTATTTGTTTTCTTCCATCTTTAGTTTTTGGCCTGTGTGGGCCTCCCATCACAGTAGGCTCTCTCATTGCACAGCGCTAGCTCTGGGTATGTGCACTCCAGAGCACTGACTCTTAATTGGACACACCGGTCCAGCCATTCCGTGGCACATGGGATCTTCCCGGGCCAGGTATCGAACTGGTGCCCCTTTCACAGCAAGGTGCACTCTTTACCAGGTAGAGTCCACCAGAGAAGCCCTATATCTTTTGTTTCAAGGCTTTAATTTGTGGTACTTTGTCATAGCGGCCTAGGAAATTAATATGTATATATTCTGGGGGACAGAAAAAGAAGCCAGGGAAGAAAGAAAGAAGATCATGAAATAAAAAGCCAAAACTGAGATACCCATTGTAGGAGGTGCAGTACCTTCTGGCATAAAGTTGAATGAATCCTTTTGGTTAAGCCTATTCTCTTGGGGGGCCTACTCCATCAAGTCAATGCTGTGGTTTTTCCAGTAGCCATGTACAGATGTAACAGCTGGACCGTAAAGAAGACTGAGTGCTGAAGAATTGATGCTTTTGAGCTGTGGTGTTGGAGAAGACTCTTGAGAGTCCCTTGGACTATAAGGAGATCAAATCAGTCCATCCTAAGGGTCAGGAAGATCCCCTGCAGAAGAGCACGGCAACCCATTCCAGTATTCTTGCCCAGAAAATTCCATGGACACAGCAGCCTGGTGGGCTACAGTCCATGGAGCCTCAAAGAGTCAGACACAGCTGAACGACTAGCACGACAGTACTACATACATGGAGTAGTGGGCAACACTGCATCTCCTAAAAAGGCACGTTAGAGTACTAATCCCCAGCATCCATAAACCTAACCTTATTTGGAAACAGAGTCTCCACAGAGATCATCAAAATCCAGAGATGCAGAGACAGGTACACCGGGAAAACATCATGGGATCACAGAGGCAGAGACTGGACGGATGCCGCCACAAGCCCAGAGATGCTGGCCATACCAGAAGCTGGGGCTGAGGCCTCAGTTTCAGATTTCTGGTCACCAGAACTCTGGAACAATCACTACCTTTTTCATTTGTTTGTTTTAATTTTGGCCTCTTTTATTGGTTTTTTACTTATTTGTTTTCTTCCATCTTTAGTTTTTGGCCTGTGTGGGCCTCCCATCACAGTAGGCTCTCTCATTGCACAGCGCTAGCTCTGGGTATGTGCACTCCAGAGCACTGACTCTTAATTGGACACACCGGTCCAGCCATTCCGTGGCACATGGGATCTTCCCGGCCAGGTATCGAACTGGTGCCCCTTTCACAGCAAGGTGCACTCTTTACCAGGTAGAGTCCACCAGAGAAGCCCTATATCTTTTGTTTCAAGGCTTTAATTTGTGGTACTTTGTCATAGCGGCCTAGGAAATTAATATGTATATATTCTGGGGGACAGAAAAAGAAGCCAGGGAAGAAAGAAAGAAGATCATGAAATAAAAAGCCAAAACTGAGATACCCATTGTAGGAGGTGCAGTACCTTCTGGCATAAAGTTGAATGAATCCTTTTGGTTAAGCCTATTCTCTTGGGGGGCCTACTCCATCAAGTCAATGCTGTGGTTTTTCCAGTAGCCATGTACAGATGTAACAGCTGGACCGTAAAGAAGACTGAGTGCTGAAGAATTGATGCTTTTGAGCTGTGGTGTTGGAGAAGACTCTTGAGAGTCCCTTGGACTATAAGGAGATCAAATCAGTCCATCCTAAGGGAAATCAACACTGAATATGCACTGGAAGGAGTGAAGCTGAATCTCCAACACTATGACCACTTGATGAGAAGAGCTGACTCACTGGAAAGGACCCTGATGCTGGGGAAGACTGAGGGCAGGAGAAGAAGTGGGTGACAGAGGATGAGATGGTTGGATGGTATCACTAAGCCAATGGACATGAGTTTGAGCAATTTCTGGGAGATAGTGACAGACAGGGAAGCCTGGAGTGCTGCAGTCCACAGGGTCACAAAGAGTCGGACACGAGTTAATGACTGAATAACAACAAATGGCTTTGCAGTCAGCTGCCTGGCTGGCTGAGAACTGGGAGAGCTGCTTGGGTTAACTTGGGAGAGTGAGTGCTACCCCAGTTCCTAAAGGAGCCGTTACATTCCAAGTGGCCTTGTCTTTCTTCCAGCCAGGACACACCTGGTGGAAATTCATGAGAAACACACCACTTCGGAAGACCTAGTTTGGCACTGTCCTACCCTAGAAGGTGATGTGACGGCAGACATCTGATCTGTAGCTCTTCATCTGCATTCAGACACGTGTCCTGGTTAATAAGCTCCCCTAGACAAAGAGCCACCATGCACGTGTGGTGTTCCTCTGCCTGAAAGGAGCAGTCAGGGGGGCGGCTGGGGGACAGAGCCATGTGGAAGAGATAGGGAGCAGAGAAAGGTGAGGGGAGAGAGGTGGCCAAGGAGAAACCACAACTGCTCCCCCAGCCCAGGTCTCTGCCTTGGCCCATCCCACCCCCTGGGCGTTGAGTCTTCCTGGAATGAGAACTAACTGCCCAGGCAAACACCAGGCTCAAGTCCATGGTCCTCAGCCTTTCAAACTGTCTCTTATTCTAATCCCATCCTGTGTGTAGCATCTCACCTCCCACCAGTCCCCCAAACCCATGAATCCAGACCCCTCGCTGTCTTCTAATTCTTCCAACATCTTGGCATCCTTGTAGCCAACACCACACCGAGTTCCTCATAATACCTGGCTGGCTCTATTGGTTGGGTTACATCTTTTTGAAACCTGGAGAACAGAACCCAAGTGAACAACATTTACAGTGTGTGTGTCTGCCCCATGTTCTTCCACTGATAAAGGCCCATGATAAGGAGAGAGGAGTGCGGACTGGTCTCGCTCCTCCTCTTCTCCTCCTAGTTGAGGACTACCATGGGAACATGCTACAGGTGAACACACATCAGCCGGGAGCTGGGCTGCGAAGTCCCTCCTCTGCTGCCTTCAGCACAGATCTGGTTCTGTTCTCCAGTTGTTGGGTTGGTGTTGGGCCTGCTGCACCCCAGAGCCCCTGCCATAATTCACGTGCACGCCAAGTCACGTCAGTCATATTGGACTCTTTCAACCCTGTGGACTGCAGCCCACCAGACTCCTCTGTCCGTGGGTTTCTATGGGCAAGAACACTGGAGCAGGTTGCCATGCCCTCCTCCAGGGGATTTCCCGACCCAGGGATCAAATCCGATTCTCTTACCCTCTCCTGCACTGGCAGGGGGGTTCTTTACCACTGGTGTCACCTGGGAAGCCCCCACCCCATTATTATGAGTGGTTTACTCTCAGGATGTCTGCAGCTACAAATGCTATCTCCAGTTAAGAACAGCAATCAAAAATGTGTCCCCTGAGAAGGAATTCTGAGGCTTTGGACAAGTGGTAGAGCAAAGAATTTGGGGAGTCTTAAGTCTTAGCAGGTAGGTCACAGCCCTTTCACAAAGACCATCTTTGACATCCTGGACAATGTTCAGCAAAGGGTTTTCTTCATAAGAAATTAGTTCAGGGTCATTTTACTAGAAACAGGCTCAGTATCTGCTGGAGCCCGTCAATCAGACAGGTGTTCATCTGATGGGCTTGCCCAAAGCTGATCCCTCTCAGCACGGCTGGTGTGCCTATTAAAGCCAGTGGATTGTCTTAGTCTCTGGATGTCCCCTTATTTCCCATCTTAGGCACCAATGGTGGAGAATTACTTCCTGGTCAATAGTGGGGAAAATATGCTAATTAGCTTCCCTGTACTCTGTGCTCATTAGGAAGCACATTATTTAGGCAAATCCGTGCACCCATGCACAGCCCACCTCCTGTGCAGCCCACCTCCATGCTGCCTTCCGCAGACCCGAGGGGAGGCAGGCAGTGAGCGCATTCCTGTGACAGCTGCCCGCCAGCCTCTGGGAATGAAACATTTTATCACTTCATAAATTTCTAACAAGGTTTCAAATTGCCGCCGTTTCCCTCCTCTCAGCTCTTTCAACGGGAGAAAGGGAGGGGAGAAAAACTAATTAAATCTGCAGTGGGAAAATGCTCCTGGTAAGATGGCTACTTATTAAAAATAATGAACTGTTAGGATCAGTTTGCAAAGCCAGGTGAAATTCTCCCTATATATAAAAATAAAAAATATATCCCTCTAATTGTATATGCATTGGGTATATGTAGGTATATATGAAATAATTAAATTTATATCAGAGCAGAATATCTGATACATGTGCATTCTTGAACCTAATGGAAGGTAACACATAATAAAGTAAATCATTGAGAGACTGTGAAACAATACTTGGTATGAACATTAAGGCTTGGTATCATTTATAAAGTAGGTCATGGAAAATTTTCTTTTCCCATATGATTTTTATTGTGAGAAAATTATTGCAGGTGAGGCATCAAATGGAGAAACACAGCCTTGACAGTCTTCCTGAAATGTGTTTCCACGTTTTGATCACCATTACTCTCAGGATGTCTGCAGCTACAAATGCTATCTCCAGTTAAGAACAGCAATCAAAATGTGTCCCCTGAGAAGGAATTCTGAGGCTTTGGACAAGTGGTAGAGCAAAGAATTTGGGGAGTCTTAAGTCTTAGCAGGTAGGTCACAGCCCTTTCACAAAGACCATCTTTGACATCCTGGACAATGTTCAGCAAAGGGTTTTCTTCATAAGAAATTAGTTCAGGGTCATTTTACTAGAAACAGGCTCAGTATCTGCTGGAGCCCGTCAATCAGACAGGTGTTCATCTGATGGGCTTGCCCAAAGCTGATCCCTCTCAGCACGGCTGGTGTGCCTATTAAAGCCAGTGGATTGTCTTAGTCTCTGGATGTCCCCTTATTTCCCATCTTAGGCACCAATGGTGGAGAATTACTTCCTGGTCAATAGTGGGGAAAATATGCTAATTAGCTTCCCTGTACTCTGTGCTCATTAGGAAGCACATTATTTAGGCAAATCCGTGCACCCATGCACAGCCCACCTCCTGTGCAGCCCACCTCCATGCTGCCTTCCGCAGACCCGAGGGGAGGCAGGCAGTGAGCGCATTCCTGTGACAGCTGCCCGCCAGCCTCTGGGAATGAAACATTTTATCACTTCATAAATTTCTAACAAGGTTTCAAATTGCCGCCGTTTCCCTCCTCTCAGCTCTTTCAACGGGAGAAAGGGAGGGGAGAAAAACTAATTAAATCTGCAGTGGGAAAATGCTCCTGGTAAGATGGCTACTTATTAAAAATAATGAACTGTTAGGATCAGTTTGCAAAGCCAGGTGAAATTCTCCCTATATATAAAAATAAAAAATATATCCCTCTAATTGTATATGCATTGGGTATATGTAGGTATATATGAAATAATTAAATTTATATCAGAGCAGAATATCTGATACATGTGCATTCTTGAACCTAATGGAAGGTAACACATAATAAAGTAAATCATTGAGAGACTGTGAAACAATACTTGGTATGAACATTAAGGCTTGGTATCATTTATAAAGTAGGTCATGGAAAATTTTCTTTTCCCATATGATTTTTATTGTGAGAAAAATTATTGCAGGTGAGGCATCAAAATGGAGAGAAACACAGCCTTGACAGTCTTCCTGAAATGTGTTTCCACGTTTTGATCACCATCACTAATTTTAAAAAATAAAAACAACAATAAAGCCCTCTTAATTCTTTTACTCTCTTTCTTAAAAAACGATACTCAGTTGAGGGATATGCAAGACCGATGAGCAGGGGGATCACTGGAGAGGGAAAGGGGAGGAAAATAATCCACAGAGCTATCTTCCTGTCGGCTAAGATATGTGCGCTGCCTGGTCAGAGGCAGGAGTCCAAGAAAATATTTAAAAGATTTTAAAGAATTTTACTCCAAGCAAAGCAACATGCACTCCTGTTTCTATTAGTGCAGGTGAGTTGCTGAAGCCACCTTCAGCCTGTAGCTGTATTTCATACGATAACTCTTCAGCCTGAGATACAGGGGAGGGGACTGGACATGCAATAGAACTCGGCAAAAACTGGGGCAATGAAAAGCCCGCCAGTAACTCGGGGTACAGATCCCTTTGAGCCGGGTGCACCGCCGAGCACAAAGCAGGTGCTGACGAGAAGCAGCTACTGGGCTGGGACATCGGAGCTCCCCGCCCCGCCCACCGCACGCCAGAGAGCCCTGCACAAGCCTGCTTCACCTGATGCCTGCTTTCTTTCTCAGCCTGAGAAGGGTGACCTTTGGGATGACATGTATAAAGAAGCCTCTGCAGTTAGGATGAGAGGAAAATGCAAAGACGAACATGCACCCCATTTATGTCTGGGAAAACAAACCTTCCTGAAAGCGTCAGCTAGCTGACATTCAGAACAGTGACCTCGGGGCTGGAAATCTGACAAGGGCTCCTGGCGAATTTCCGATGCAAATGACCACTTGGTATTAATTTCAGCCTTGCTAATGTTTGGTCCATCACGGCTAATTGGCGGGAGGAACTGCCAGTTCCACTGACAGCAGCCCTGTGTGACATTTGGGATCCTCTGAGCGCCAGGACCCACAGTCACTGGCTAGTGCCAGTTTGCCAATTAAGATCCTTGATACCTCGTACGACTCATCCTCCCTTCTTCCCTCTGCTTTCCTTCCCCTTCCTCTCTCCTACTCTCTCCTTGTGTGTATGCCTGTGTGGTTTCACTAAAAAAATTGATCACATTTCATGCTTTCTATACATGCAAAGGTTTGGTAACACGGGCAAAAAAAGAAGAAAAAAAAAAAGATAAACCATGATTAAAAGGGGAATACATTCCTGAGCCCTCTTAATTCTTTTACTCTCTTTCTTAAAAAACGATACTCAGTTGAGGGATATGCAAGACCGATGAGCAGGGGGATCACTGGAGAGGGAAAGGGGAGGAAAATAATCCACAGAGCTATCTTCCTGTCGGCTAAGATATGTGCGCTGCCTGGTCAGAGGCAGGAGTCCAAGAAAATATTTAAAAGATTTTAAAGAATTTTACTCCAAGCAAAGCAACATGCACTCCTGTTTCTATTAGTGCAGGTGAGTTGCTGAAGCCACCTTCAGCCTGTAGCTGTATTTCATACGATAACTCTTCAGCCTGAGATACAGGGGAGGGGACTGGACATGCAATAGAACTCGGCAAAAACTGGGGCAATGAAAAGCCCGCCAGTAACTCGGGGTACAGATCCCTTTGAGCCGGGTGCACCGCCGAGCACAAAGCAGGTGCTGACGAGAAGCAGCTACTGGGCTGGGACATCGGAGCTCCCCGCCCCGCCCACCGCACGCCAGAGAGCCCTGCACAAGCCTGCTTCACCTGATGCCTGCTTTCTTTCTCAGCCTGAGAAGGGTGACCTTTGGGATGACATGTATAAAGAAGCCTCTGCAGTTAGGATGAGAGGAAAATGCAAAGACGAACATGCACCCCATTTATGTCTGGGAAAACAAACCTTCCTGAAAGCGTCAGCTAGCTGACATTCAGAACAGTGACCTCGGGGCTGGAAATCTGACAAGGGCTCCTGGCGAATTTCCGATGCAAATGACCACTTGGTATTAATTTCAGCCTTGCTAATGTTTGGTCCATCACGGCTAATTGGCGGGAGGAACTGCCAGTTCCACTGACAGCAGCCCTGTGTGACATTTGGGATCCTCTGAGCGCCAGGACCCACAGTCACTGGCTAGTGCCAGTTTGCCAATTAAGATCCTTGATACCTCGTCCCCCTCTCCCTCCCTTCTTCCCTCTGCTCTCCTTCCCCCTTCCTCTCTCCTACTCTCTCTCCTTGTGTGTATGCCTGTGTGGTTTCACTAAAAAAATTGATCACATTTCATGCTTTCTATACATGCAAAGGTTTGGTAACACGGGCAAAAAAAGAAGAAAAAAAAAGAAAGATAAAGCATGATTAAGGGAGAAAGTACTAAGAATACATTCCAATGATGACTAGTAACACCAAACAATGTAAAAGTGACCCTAGAAATCCATCCAGGCTCTTAACGTATAGGCTGTAACTTCACTAAAGAAAACTAGATCACCCAAAAAAAAACAAGGTGCACCCCACTCTGCACCCAGATGACAGACCACCCCACTCTGCACCCAGATGACAGACTGGGGCCACTACAGGGGTGCTATTCATCTGCCCCATCATTTCATGGTGACGCTCCCTATGCGGGCTGCAGTGTGACCATTCTGAGCACAGCATCATAACACACATTTGTCCTATATTTTTATGCAAATGTTCACCTTTGATGAGCATCCTCTGACCTAATGCTGGCCTCAATGACGTCATCTTGTCTCCCCCACCAGAAACAGTTATTTTGCATCTCTCCTGACAGTTCCTACAGGGCACAATCAGTAAGGACAAAAGTAGGGACCGGCCGGCATCTCAGGCTTAATGAATGAACCTGACCAGAGTGTATTCTCATCCGACACAGTTTCCACCTCCAGGAGTTTAGAAGGCTCACCAAACATCATACCAAGGTATTTTCCTGGTCAACTCAGAAATCTGTCTGCTGCTAGAAATGCTGCTGCACTCTGGTCAACAGACCTGCAAGTGTTTCACAGGAAACGCAAGCTTCCCAAGGAACGCGTGGACTGTAATCAGAGTGACCTGGAATAGAAACTGAGAGCTCTGAGCCTTGAGCACGACCTGGGGGTAGAAGGAGCTTTGGCCCGCTCCCCTCTCTGCTGGAGGCGTGGTCTCCCAGCCTTGTGTTTAGCTGCACAGAACCCTCAGGGCAAACAAAGAGACACCTTCGAAATTATACCCATCGCCTTCCTAATTGGCAACTGCAGTCTACAGCAGCTTTGGTTAACCACGTGGCTAGTGCCAGTTTGCCAATTAAGATCCTTGATACCTCGTCCCCTCTCCTCCCTTCTTCCCTCTGCTCTCCTTCCCCTTCCTCTCTCTCTCTCTCCTTGTGTGTATGCCTGTGTGGTTTCACTAAAAAAATTGATCACATTTCATGCTTTCTATACATGCAAAGGTTTGGTAACACGGGCAAAAAAAGAAGAAAAAAAAAGAAAGATAAAGCATGATTAAGGGAGAAAGTACTAAGAATACATTCCAATGATGACTAGTAACACCAAACAATGTAAAAGTGACCCTAGAAATCCATCCAGGCTCTTAACGTATAGGCTGTAACTTCACTAAAGAAAACTAGATCACCCAAAAAAAAACAAGGTGCACCCCACTCTGCACCCAGATGACAGACCACCCCACTCTGCACCCAGATGACAGACTGGGGCCACTACAGGGGTGCTATTCATCTGCCCCATCATTTCATGGTGACGCTCCCTATGCGGGCTGCAGTGTGACCATTCTGAGCACAGCATCATAACACACATTTGTCCTATATTTTTATGCAAATGTTCACCTTTGATGAGCATCCTCTGACCTAATGCTGGCCTCAATGACGTCATCTTGTCTCCCCCACCAGAAACAGTTATTCTGCATCTCTCCTGACAGTTCCTACAGGGCACAATCAGTAAGGACAAAAGTAGGGACCGGCCGGCATCTCAGGCTTAATGAATGAACCTGACCAGAGTGTATTCTCATCCGACACAGTTTCCACCTCCAGGAGTTTAGAAGGCTCACCAAACATCATACCAAGGTATTTTCCTGGTCAACTCAGAAATCTGTCTGCTGCTAGAAATGCTGCTGCACTCTGGTCAACAGACCTGCAAGTGTTTCACAGGAAACGCAAGCTTCCCAAGGAACGCGTGGACTGTAATCAGAGTGACCTGGAATAGAAACTGAGAGCTCTGAGCCTTGAGCACGACCTGGGGGTAGAAGGAGCTTTGGCCCGCTCCCCTCTCTGCTGGAGGCGTGGTCTCCCAGCCTTGTGTTTAGCTGCACAGAACCCTCAGGGCAAACAAAGAGACACCTTCGAAATTATACCCATCGCCTTCCTAAAATAGTAGTGAATGGTTACGTAACTAGTCTTTGCTATCAGAAAACAAAAACACCCTTTTCCCTCCAATTCTTCAGTTTCTCCTTATATATACTGAAATACGAGAACCAAAGTTCTCATCAGTTTCCCGTGCCTTGTCATCTCTTTGCTCTGTCGGCAGATTAGGGTCACAGTGCAAGGCAGCGTGTTGGGGGCCCCAGCTCCAGCCCTAGGAGATTGATCATTGATATGTAAGTACCTCTTCCAGAGATGGCCCTGCACCAACTCAGAACCTGCCCATGAGAACACATTATTTGGGACTTATCTGGTAGTCCAGTGGTGAAAACTCCTTGTTCCCAGTCCAAGGGGCACAGATTCAATCCCTGGTCAGGGAACTAAATCCCACATATCACAATGAAGATCAAAGATCCTGCATGCTGCAACTAAGACCTGGCACAGCCAAAGAAATAAATTTAAAAAAAAAAACAACTTGCTGGGCTTTCCTGGTGGTCCAGTGGGTAGAGAATCCATCTTGCAGTGTAAGGGGCACCGGTTTGATCCCTGGCCTGGGAAGATCCCACGTGCCATGGAGCAGCTGGGCTGGTGTATTCAACTACAAGCCAGTGCTCCGGAGTGCATGCGTCAGAGCTCTACGAGAGAGGCCACTGCAATGGGAGGCTCACACAGGCCAAAGAATAAAGATAGATGAACAATAAATGATGACTTATAGGCAAAAAAAAAAAAAAGTGTTCCTTCAAAAAAAAAAAAAAACCCAAAAAGACCTTATTATTAGAATTTTCTCCATGCATGAAATCAGACTATGATATTGTCAGTCACTGGTCCGGTTAATTCAGGGTGTGAAGCCCTCTGCATCTTCTCAGCACGGTTGCATATGCAGGAGAAGAAATAATAGCAAACATCCAACACCTGCAACTGGCCAGATGCTGCTCAAAATACTTTTTGCTCACAAAATTCTCACAGCAGCCCTACAGGAGGTGGTGTATTTATCATTATCCCCACTTTCTGGATGGGAAAACTGAGGCACAGAACTGTTCGGTAAGGTGCCCAAAACAAAGCTGATAAGAAATGGAACAGAGCTTCAGACCCTGAAATGTGGACGCCTGAGTGCCAAAGAATTGATGCTTTCAAACTGTGATGCTGGGCTTCCCCTGGTGGTCCAGTGGGTAAGGACACCGCCTTGCAGTGCAAGGGGCGCCGGTTCGAGCCCTGGCCTGGGAAGATCCCACGTGCCGTGGAGCAGCTGGACCCATGTGTCCAATCACCGAGCCGGAGCTCTGGAGCGCGTGCGCCCAGAGCCGACGCTCTGCAACAACAGAGGCCACTGCGACGGGAGGCCCACACGGGCCAAAGAGCAAGGACAGATGAGCATAGAGAAACGAAAGACCAATAGAAGTGGTCCGCCTGCACCCCTCTCTCCCCAACCTGACCCCCGCCCAAAATAAATAAACAAATAAATCTTAAAAAAAAAAAAAAAAAAAAAAACAAACTGTGATGCTGGAGAAGGCTCTGGAGAGTCCCCTGGCCAACAAGGAGATCAGGGACATGAACGCTGAATATTCACTGGAAGGACTGATGCTGAAGCTGAAGCCCCAGCATTTTGGCTACAGATGTGAAGAGCCGACTCAGTAGAAAGACCCTGGGAAAGATTGAAGGCAAAAGCAGAATGGTGTGGCAAAGGATAAGGTGGTTAGACAGCATCACGGACTCAATGGACAGGAGTTTCAGTTAACTCCAGGAGATAGTGAAGGACAGGGAAGCCTGGTCACAAAGAGTCAGACACAACCAAACAATAACAAATTAGGGAACCTTTTTCAGTTACTAAGAAGCAGATAAAGCATAACAAACATGTTGGGGGAATAATCTCAGTATAAAAAATAAAAGAGGCAAAACATTGCTCAGGCGAGGAGCAGATGGGGACCTGCGCAGTCTTCTGTTCTGGAAACTCCCAGAAAGGTTTAGGGGGGAAAGCAGCCTATGAAGGGAAAAGAATGGACTACACATAAGGTGCCTGGGATGGGAGCGGGGTGGTGGCGTCTCCCCCAGGCTGGGCGGCTGCAGGGTCGCCTGGGAAACAGCGTGGGCAGGTGGGTTGATGGAGACACTGACGTCCGACCCAGGAGGAAACCACCCAGACGAGCTGTGCGAAATACAGGAGCGACGGCGTGGTTGCCTCAGGAAAGGAGCCTTCATCGGCACCAGAAGGACGTGGCTCATTTTCCAGGCTCTCTTTGAGCAGGTGCTGGGCTGCGTGTCCTTCAAGGACCTCAGTGCCCGCTCAGCTGCTGTCATAACGCTGTTATGAACTGAGAGGGAGGGGGTTAGGTGGAGGGACGGGGGGTTAGTACTGGGAATTGGAAGGAGTGAAGGGCATCTCAAAGAACAGCATGCCTTGTGCAGTTTTTCTGAAAGCAAGAGTTCTGAAAGCAGAGCTCCTTGAATATGTGTGCGGTGCTGCTCCTGGGACAGTAAGGTACCTCTGGGCAAAGCTGGGTGAGACAGGGTGCCTCCGTGACCTCCGTCCTGAAGGTGCACCTGCCAATAAAAGTGTGCGGTGCTGCTCCCCCTACCCCGCCCAAAATAAATAAACAAATAAATCTTAAAAAAAAAAAAAAAAACAAACTGTGATGCTGGAGAAGGCTCTGGAGAGTCCCCTGGCCAACAAGGAGATCAGGGACATGAACGCTGAA
This sequence comes from Tragulus kanchil, assembly GCA_022376925.1. NCBI lineage: Eukaryota > Metazoa > Chordata > Mammalia > Artiodactyla > Tragulidae > Tragulus > Tragulus kanchil. The sequence goes on from JAIOJX010000028.1 coordinate 243,218,288, forward strand.
TATTCACTGGAAGGACTGATGCTGAAGCTGAAGCCCCAGCATTTTGGCTACAGATGTGAAGAGCCGACTCAGTAGAAAGACCCTGGGAAAGATTGAAGGCAAAAGCAGAATGGTGTGGCAAAGGATAAGGTGGTTAGACAGCATCACGGACTCAATGGACAGGAGTTTCAGTTAACTCCAGGAGATAGTGAAGGACAGGGAAGCCTGGTCACAAAGAGTCAGACACAACCAAACAATAACAAATTAGGGAACCTTTTTCAGTTACTAAGAAGCAGATAAAGCATAACAAACATGTTGGGGGAATAATCTCAGTATAAAAAATAAAAGAGGCAAAACATTGCTCAGGCGAGGAGCAGATGGGGACCTGCGCAGTCTTCTGTTCTGGAAACTCCCAGAAAGGTTTAGGGGGGAAAGCAGCCTATGAAGGGAAAAGAATGGACTACACATAAGGTGCCTGGGATGGGAGCGGGGTGGTGGCGTCTCCCCCAGGCTGGGCGGCTGCAGGGTCGCCTGGGAAACAGCGTGGGCAGGTGGGTTGATGGAGACACTGACGTCCGACCCAGGAGGAAACCACCCAGACGAGCTGTGCGAAATACAGGAGCGACGGCGTGGTTGCCTCAGGAAAGGAGCCTTCATCGGCACCAGAAGGACGTGGCTCATTTTCCAGGCTCTCTTTGAGCAGGTGCTGGGCTGCGTGTCCTTCAAGGACCTCAGTGCCCGCTCAGCTGCTGTCATAACGCTGTTATGAACTGAGAGGGAGGGGGTTAGGTGGAGGGACGGGGGGTTAGTACTGGGAATTGGAAGGAGTGAAGGGCATCTCAAAGAACAGCATGCCTTGTGCAGTTTTTCTGAAAGCAAGAGTTCTGAAAGCAGAGCTCCTTGAATATGTGTGCGGTGCTGCTCCCTGGGACAGTAAGGTACCTCTGGGCACCAACGCTGGGTGAGACAGGGTGCCTCCGTGACCTCCGTCCTGAAGGTGCACCTCCGCCTACAGCCGGTGGGAGCACCCCCAGCACTCGCTCTGCCTGCCAGCTCTGTTCCTCAGTGCCTGGTTCATCTTCATCGAAACCGAGCCCCTAAGTGAATCAAGCACACCTAAAGAAAGTAGGAAGACATAACGGGGAACCCAGAAAAATACGTCCTTATTCTCAGCTATTTGGGTTAAATTCTAGCATCACTGCCTCAAAAACTGTTTTTGATTTGGAAAGAGACAGAACCTAAAATAGCCAGGAGAACCTAAGATAGCCATGCATGCTTTATTTCCAGGGAAAATGCATACATTGCATATAGTGCAGAGGAAAAAATTCAGAGAATGGAGTGATGATATTATTTTTATGTGAATGTTATTTATTATTTCATAAGGTGCTAATGGGAGAGGCCATGACAAATATTCATTTTTGCCACATGTGCTGGTAACCACAAGATAAGATGGATTGGAAGTCATGCAAAATTTTTATACTAAGAACTGATACGATGTCCTGTTGTGTCAACACAAACTCCATTCCCCATTTTTGTTATTAAATGCTTTGTGAGTAATGGATGAGAAAGCAAGTCAGCGGTTGTCTCCTGTGTCCCTCTTCCCAGGGAAAAGTACCTCAGGTCTGCATCCTGTACCCTCCGCTGGGCCTGGTTCTCTGTGTGGAGTTTGGCCAGTTTCTGGGACTGACTTAGTTCTCCCTCCCTTAGTTCTCCCTGCACCTCTCTGGCCATGTGAATCCCCTCCCTCATCCCAACTGCAGAGAACTGGAAGAGTGGTGGGCGCCTGAGAGTGCTGGACAACATGGAGACCACATGAAGTCCACTGTCATGCAAAGCGGACACCACTCAGCACGCGTCAAGACTATAAGGAGCTCCACAGCCTCATCTAATGGGAACTAAGAAACACCTGCAGGCACACTCCCAACACTTTTCATGGCAAATAGATGGGAAAAAAGTGGAAACAGTGTCAGATTTTATTTGCTTGGGCTTCAGAATCACTGCAGATGGTGACTTCAACCACGAAATTAGAAGACATTTGCTCTCTGTGAAAAGTAAGGTACCTCTGGGCACCAACGCTGGGTGAGACAGGGTGCCTCCGTGACCTCCGTCCTGAAGGTGCACCTCCGCCTACAGCCGGTGGGAGCACCCCCAGCACTCGCTCTGCCTGCCAGCTCTGTTCCTCAGTGCCTGGTTCATCTTCATCGAAACCGAGCCCCTAAGTGAATCAAGCACACCTAAAGAAAGTAGGAAGACATAACGGGGAACCCAGAAAAATACGTCCTTATTCTCAGCTATTTGGGTTAAATTCTAGCATCACTGCCTCAAAAACTGTTTTTGATTTGGAAAGAGACAGAACCTAAAATAGCCAGGAGAACCTAAGATAGCCATGCATGCTTTATTTCCAGGGAAAATGCATACATTGCATATAGTGCAGGGGAAAAAAATTCAGAGAATGGAGTGATGATATTATTTTTATGTGAATGTTATTTATTATTTCATAAGGTGCTAATGGGAGAGGCCATGACAAATATTCATTTTTGCCACATGTGCTGGTAACCACAAGATAAGATGGATTGGAAGTCATGCAAAATTTTTATACTAAGAACTGATACGATGTCCTGTTGTGTCAACACAAACTCCATTCCCCATTTTTGTTATTAAATGCTTTGTGAGTAATGGATGAGAAAGCAAGTCAGCGGTTGTCTCCTGTGTCCCTCTTCCCAGGGAAAAGTACCTCAGGTCTGCATCCTGTACCCTCCGCTGGGCCTGGTTCTCTGTGTGGAGTTTGGCCAGTTTCTGGGACTGACTTAGTTCTCCCTCCCTTAGTTCTCCCTGCACCTCTCTGGCCATGTGAATCCCCTCCCTCATCCCAACTGCAGAGAACTGGAAGAGTGGTGGGCGCCTGAGAGTGCTGGACAACATGGAGACCACATGAAGTCCACTGTCATGCAAAGCGGACACCACTCAGCACGCGTCAAGACTATAAGGAGCTCCACAGCCTCATCTAATGGGAACTAAGAAACACCTGCAGGCACACTCCCAACACTTTTCATGGCAAATAGATGGGAAAAAAGTGGAAACAGTGTCAGATTTTATTTGCTTGGGCTTCAGAATCACTGCAGATGGTGACTTCAACCACGAAATTAGAAGACATTTGCTCTCTGTAGAAAAGTTATGACAAACCTGGACAGCATATTAAAAAGTAGAGACAACTTTGCTGACAAAATCCATGTAGTCAAAGCTACGGTTTTTCCTATAGTCATGTACGGATGTGAGAGCTGGACCACAAAGAAGGCTGAGTGCTGAAGAACTAATGCTTTCAAATTGTGCTGCTGGAGAAGACCCTTGAGAGTCCCTGGGACAGCAAGGAGATCAAGCCAGTCGATTCTAAAGGAAATCAACCCTGAATATTCATTGGGAGAACTGACGCTGAAATGGAAGCTCCAGGACTTTGGCCACTCGTTAGAAAAGACCCTGATGCTGGAGAAGATTGACGGCAAGAGAAGAGGGCGACAGAGGATGAGGTGGTTGGATGGCAACACCGACTCAATGGACAAGTCTGAGCATACCCTGGGAGGTGGTGAAGGAACGGGAAGCTTGGAGTGCTGTAGTCCATGGGGTGGACAAAGAGTCAGACGTGGCTTGCCGACTGAACAATAACAACTGGCCCAGTAGAAGCTGTGTTACCCAGCACCGGGACCCTTTCCAAGCCGGTGCACCTCTCTCTTGGCTGCTATAAGTGTCAGCACCTCACGACTCCCCCTGCCCCAGGGGATTCTCTGCCAGAGGAGAGCCAGCTCACCCCACTCCTCCCTGGCAGCCCAGTTAGGAACTGGTCAAGCCAGGGTTCAAAGGGGTCGACCAGTAACTGGCACAGAGGGTACAAGTCTTGCAGGAGGACCCGGTGCTCCAGAGCTCTCCTGTGAGGTCAAGTAGAGTCCCGTCTCCAGCCGAGACCATCCCTGGCCCCCTCTCACGGCCCTTCAAGCACTGAACGAGAATCCCCTTCTCAGGTTCTGCTCCTAGAACCAACTGTCATAGGTTCCCAGGGGCTGCTATGACAAACCACCACAACTAGCGGAGCCGGGGAAGGGCTTAACACAATAGGAATGTATTCTCTCACAATCTGGAGACCAGAAGTCTGGAATTAAGGGGCAGGCAGGGTGGGCTTCTCTGGAGGTTCAAGGAAGGACACATCCCATGACTTTCCCGGCTCTGGGCATTTCCCAGACATCCTTGGAACCCTCTTGCTTATGGCTGCATTCTCCCAATATCCACCTCCAACTTCGCATGGCTTCCTCTCTCTGTGTCTCTGGGTTCAGAGTTCCCTCTACTTCCCCTCTACATAAGTTTCAGATTTAGATCCCATCCTAAGTCCACGATGACCACATCCCCAGACTTGAGATCCTATTTTCTTTTTTTTTGGGGGGGGGGGTGAGGGGCGGGTTGGGGAGGGAGGGGGACAGATGGGCCACTTCTGTTGGTCTTTTATTTATTTATTTTCGTCCATCTTTGTTCTTTGGCCCGTGTGGGCCTCCCATCGCAGTGGCCTCTGTTGTCACAGAGCACCAGCTCTGGGTGCACGCACTCCAGAGCTCAGGCTTGGTAACTGGACACATCTGTCCAGGCACTCTGCAGCACATGGGATCTTCCCAGGCCAGGGATCAAACCGGCGACCCTCGCACTGCAAGGCGGCGTCCTTACCCACTGGACCACCAGGGAAGCCCTTGAGATCCTATTTTCAAACAAGGTCCCATGTCCTAAGATTCCAGGCAAACATGGATTCTGGAGACACTTCAACTTACTACATCAAATTTGAGACAATTGAACAAAGTACCTACAAGCCAGGGTTCGCAAGGGAAGGCGTGGACCGTCCACCTTCGCTCCGACTCTATGGAAAGGCATGTTGGGCCAGGACGTTCTGATGGATGTGCAGTGTGGATGTGAACTCCAGGGAGGTGCTTTCCACCCAGCTGCTCTCCCTTCCCATGAGGCAAGGGTAAGAACAGCCATGCATGCAAGGCGGGAATCAGGCTACAGGGACCCAAGGGTGGGGCTGTGGGCTACCAGCTGTTGCAGCAGTGGTCTGGAGAGGCAGGATGCCAGCACCTCAGAGCCTTGGGGATCCACTGGAAGCTGGGATCAGGTGCACCCCAGTAGGAAGGCAGCCATTGGTCCCACAGGAGGCTGAAACTGGGTTGAGCACTGCCCTCCCCATACACGCACTCAGAGAGGTGCCAGCTGAGACTCTGCCCAGCACACAAGAGAGACTCCCAGAGCCCTCCTGGGACCTGGGGAGGGCGAGAGCCTGGCCCTAGACTATCCTTTCTCTCTGAGATGCTGATAGAAAAGACAGAGTCAAAGAGCATTGAAGTGCTAAAGAGAAGACCAGACATACTTCACGATGGGCAGTGAAGGCAGAGGTGTGCAGGTAAAGCCAACCTCACCCAGAAGCTGTGAGTTAACAATGGGAACCAAACCTGAGGGGTCAGTGAGAGGACCTGGGCCCAGAACCACAGGAAGCCTCAGTCGCCTTCCAGTTCTAGTGTCCAGCGGCTCCCGCATAGCTCCTTGTCTTTCTTGAGACCTGGTCATGAAGCTGAGGACCCAACATTCTCACTCCAGATGGATATTTTACAATAAACTCTCATCCTTTGCAGAGACATGAGTCAGTCTTCTTCCAGTGCGTTAAAGCCAGTCGAGAGAATATCCCATCAAGTCAAGGGGATAAACCTAGTCCGTGTATTTACACTGGAAGCCACAATCATCATTATTTAGTCTTACTTGTGCCTCTGATGAGTCTGAGACTCAGTTTAGTGAAACGTCTTGCCGAGATCACTCAGTAAGCTCAACTCACATCTTCTAAATGACCTCCAACAAGCAGGCTGATGTAGACCTCCCGAGGTCCTTTGTTAACTGCTGCATACATGCTAAGTCACTTCAGTCATGTCTGAGTCTTTGTAATGCTGTAGACTACAGCTTTCCAGGCTCCTCTGTCCATGGGATTTAGCAGGCAAGAATACTGGAGTGGGCTGCTGTTTCCTCCTCCAGTGGATCTGCCTACCCCAGGGATCGAACCATCGTCTCTTACATCTCTTGCATTACATGTGGATTCTTTACCACTAGTGCCACCTGGGAAGCCCTTGTTACCACGATTCACCTATGTTCATTTACGTGTTTGCTCACTCAGCAGAGACCAGGGAACAAAATGGTGAGCAAAGTCAGATATACATATTATGGTGCTTATATTTGTGCCAGAGTGAGCACACTGGGTCCCAGAGCCACTCCTGCACTCAGAGAGGTGCCAGCTGAGACTCTGCCCAGCACACAAGAGAGACTCCCAGAGCCCTCCTGGGACCTGGGGAGGGCGAGAGCCTGGCCCTAGACTATCCTTTCTCTCTGAGATGCTGATAGAAAAGACAGAGTCAAAGAGCATTGAAGTGCTAAAGAGAAGACCAGACATACTTCACGATGGGCAGTGAAGGCAGAGGTGTGCAGGTAAAGCCAACCTCACCCAGAAGCTGTGAGTTAACAATGGGAACCAAACCTGAGGGGTCAGTGAGAGGACCTGGGCCCAGAACCACAGGAAGCCTCAGTCGCCTTCCAGTTCTAGTGTCCAGCGGCTCCCCCGCATAGCTCCTTGTCTTTCTTGAGACCTGGTCATGAAGCTGAGGACCCAACATTCTCACTCCAGATGGATATTTTACAATAAACTCTCATCCTTTGCAGAGACATGAGTCAGTCTTCTTCCAGTGCGTTAAAGCCAGTCGAGAGAATATCCCATCAAGTCAAGGGGATAAACCTAGTCCGTGTATTTACACTGGAAGCCACAATCATCATTATTTAGTCTTACTTGTGCCTCTGATGAGTCTGAGACTCAGTTTAGTGAAACGTCTTGCCGAGATCACTCAGTAAGCTCAACTCACATCTTCTAAATGACCTCCAACAAGCAGGCTGATGTAGACCTCCCGAGGTCCTTTGTTAACTGCTGCATACATGCTAAGTCACTTCAGTCATGTCTGAGTCTTTGTAATGCTGTAGACTACAGCTTTCCAGGCTCCTCTGTCCATGGGATTTAGCAGGCAAGAATACTGGAGTGGGCTGCTGTTTCCTCCTCCAGTGGATCTGCCTACCCCAGGGATCGAACCATCGTCTCTTACATCTCTTGCATTACATGTGGATTCTTTACCACTAGTGCCACCTGGGAAGCCCTTGTTACCACGATTCACCTATGTTCATTTACGTGTTTGCTCACTCAGCAGAGACCAGGGAACAAAATGGTGAGCAAAGTCAGATATACATATTATGGTGCTTATATTTGTGGATGAGACACATTTAATCACACAATCATAGAAACAAAAGTAAACGTACAGTCTTCCCTGGTAGCTCCGTGGCAAAGAAACCACCTTCCAATGCAGCATACACGATCCCTGATCGTGACACAATGCAGGGTTCGATCCTTGATCTGGGAAGGTCCCACATGCTGTGGAACAACTAAGCCCCTGAGCCACAACTACAGAGCCTGCGCTCTAGAGCCTCGGAGCCACAACTATGGAGCCCAGGTGCCACAACTACTGAAGCCTGTGTGCCCTGAAGTTCCACAAGAGAAAGTCACGGCAACAAGAAGCCTGCTCACCTCAACTAGAGAGTAGCCCCCACTCCCTGCAAACAGAGAAGAGCCTGTGGCAGCAGCAAAAACCCAGAATAGCCAAAAATAAATAAATGAATAAAATTTAAAAAGAATAAAAGTACATCTCTGATAAGTGCTACAAAGGATCTATGATGTTATGAGGCTATTTATGAGGGCAATTTTGTCTTTTCTGGGTCAGAGGTTGAGAGGGCCAGAAAGAGAAAAATGTATTCTGGACAGAGAAAATAAGATGTGTCTAAACTCCTGAAACACTAGAGGAAGCAAAAAGGTACTGAAATCAAGATGGAACATGATTTAGGACCAGGCTGAAAGTCCACTGGGGAGAAAGCTATTTGGAGCCTGTGGAACCGAGGTAAGGATCCTGGTGTTTGTTCTACGGGCAATCCACATGCTTTAAGCAAGAGGTTAATATGATGAGATGAGTATTCTCTTATAAAAATCATGCTGGGCTTTTAATTCAAATGTCAGAATAAGTCAATTCACGTTCCCTCTTCTCTGCCAAAGCTTCCTTCACATAAGAGCAACAGGCTAAGAAACGGGGGAAACAGATCACTGCGGCAAACAAAATGGAGTGATCTAGAGACATCAACACACTCCTAAGAGCAGATCTCTCTCACTGTAGAGCAAAGACGCCTGCTCCCTGAGCCCTGACCACTTTAACTCAAGGTTCCCAGTTTCCCTGTGTATGTGCTCAGCCTTGACTACAAATAGACCACCAACGGTCATCGGATACTCGAGGAAGGCTCACCTAGGGAATATTTTATAAAACCATTGTATTTTGTAAATAAAAAGGTACAAAAGTAAACGTACAGTCTTCCCTGGTAGCTCCGTGGCAAAGAAACCACCTTCCAATGCAGCATACACGATCCCTGATCGTGACACAATGCAGGGTTCGATCCTTGATCTGGGAAGGTCCCACATGCTGTGGAACAACTAAGCCCCTGAGCCACAACTACAGAGCCTGCGCTCTAGAGCCTCGGAGCCACAACTATGGAGCCCACGTGCCACAACTACTGAAGCCTGTGTGCCCTGAAGTTCCACAAGAGAAAGTCACGGCAACAAGAAGCCTGCTCACCTCAACTAGAGAGTAGCCCCCACTCCCTGCAAACAGAGAAGAGCCTGTGGCAGCAGCAAAAACCCAGAATAGCCAAAAATAAATAAATGAATAAAATTTAAAAAGAATAAAAGTACATCTCTGATAAGTGCTACAAAGGATCTATGATGTTATGAGGCTATTTATGAGGGCAATTTTGTCTTTTCTGGGTCAGAGGTTGAGAGGGCCAGAAAGAGAAAAATGTATTCTGGACAGAGAAAATAAGATGTGTCTAAACTCCTGAAACACTAGAGGAAGCAAAAAGGTACTGAAATCAAGATGGAACATGATTTAGGACCAGGCTGAAAGTCCACTGGGGAGAAAGCTATTTGGAGCCTGTGGAACCGAGGTAAGGATCCTGGTGTTTGTTCTACGGGCAATCCACATGCTTTAAGCAAGAGGTTAATATGATGAGATGAGTATTCTCTTATAAAAATCATGCTGGGCTTTTAATTCAAATGTCAGAATAAGTCAATTCACGTTCCCTCTTCTCTGCCAAAGCTTCCTTCACATAAGAGCAACAGGCGAAGAAACGGGGGAAACAGATCACTGCGGCAAACAAAATGGAGTGATCTAGAGACATCAACACACTCCTAAGAGCAGATCTCTCTCACTGTAGAGCAAAGACGCCTGCTCCCTGAGCCCTGACCACTTTAACTCAAGGTTCCCAGTTTCCCTGTGTATGTGCTCAGCCTTGACTACAAATAGACCACCAACGGTCATCGGATACTCGAGGAAGGCTCACCTAGGGAATATTTTATAAAACCATTGTATTTTGTAAATAAATACAAAAACACAAACCTTGGATGAGACATAATTCAGAAAATGAAAGAAAACTAAAATCATCATCATACTTTTCTCTATAAATATTCAGCCAGGCATTTCGAAGACAATCTATCTGTAAGTCAGGAACAGAACAAGAATGCAGACTGTGAGAAACATTAACAGAAATAACCCATAAAAAGGCCAGATATACCTGACATCTCAGGAACACACACAAAAAATGAGTGCAAATAAGTAAAATAAAAGAAACCAATGGTAAAAATTTTTTGGACTGACAGAAAACACAGACCCAAAACCCCTAAAGCACACTATACTACGTTAAAGTTAAAAGTTAGATTTTAAAAAATCATGCATAAGCACACTTGGATAAAAATTACAGAATATCAAATACAAAAAGAAGATACTGAATGCAGTTAGAGAAAAAAAGGGCAAATGATCTAGAAAAAGGAAACAACTTAAACGACAGCTGACATGCCAGCTATTCCCATTAAATCTAGAGACAGGGATACGTGACCTTCAAGTGGGAGAGACGATACAGCAGTCCATGTAGAATGTGTATCCAGCCAAAGACTCTTCCATGAAAAGGATGAAGTAAGAACAGAGATAACAGAAACTAGAGGAATACACTCCAAAGAGACCAGAAACAAAGAGAAATCTGAAGAACACACTCCAATTAAAAAAGAACAGTGATCCCACAAGGATGGTCTGAGATCCAAGAAGGAATGAACAAATGAAATAAAACTATAGGCAAATCCAAATAAAAATCATCTGAGTCAGGCCCTGATAAAATAATGCCTCGTTTCTGGATTGAAAAACAAAACAACAACATGAACATCCTGAGATGAGCAATCAAAATCAACACGGCTCTAAACCCTGTCTCCGGCAAAAGACCACAGACCAGGTGGCGTATGAACAACAGCATCTATTTCTCACAGTTCTGGAGGCTGAAAGTCCAAGATCAGGGCACCAGGGGACTAGGTGCCCAGTGAGGGCTCACTTCCTGGTTTATGGAAGACACCTTCTCACTGTGTTCTCCGGTGGGGCGAGACCTGTTTAGCTTTCTTCCTAAGTTTTATTTATTTATTGGTTTGGAAGGATGTTGGTTTGGTTTCCACTTCTGTTTTTTAGTAGCCATAATTAGTTTTTCTAAAAAAATAATTTCTTCTGTATACTAACATTTTTTCTTTCTGTTTCAGTTGATTTTCTAGGACTAAAAGTTCTGTTATAGACAAAACATTGATTTTCTTCTCTTTCAGAATGTTTTTTTTTTCCAAAATGGATTTCTCATATATCTATATTTCATATGCAGGTAACATTTCCTGGCTTTCCTTTCTATAATTGTTTTTGCATCCCTCCTATGCAATTTCTTTGTGTACTCATCACATTTAACTCAGGCAGCTCAAGTCCCACCTTTGATTCACTCTTTGTGTGACATTGGTAAGCTTCTCCTGATTCTTCTCCCACATTACCTGAAACATGCACATCCTCCTTTCAGAAAAACTGACTTGAAATCTAACTGGTTCGCCTTCCACATATTTCTCTGTAGCTGAGGTCATTGTCTTCCTGTGGGAGGGAGGTGGTTTGGGGTGCTGCACTCCAGCTGCAGGTATGAGAATCTGGGACCTGAAGTCCCAGTCTCTATTTCTTACTTGCAGTCTTGCCCCAGGTTCACTCTCTCTACCTCCTCAGGACACAGCCCACTTGTATAGGAGAGGGGTGAGTCCCGGATTCAGATCATTCTCCCCAACACGGGCCTGGAAACTTGGTCCCAGAAATGACAAGCCCCTTTTGCTCCAAAAGCCACCTCATTGTTACTTCTCTGGGTGGAAAAAGAGAAGAGAAAGCAACAGGTTTGGGTACAGTTGGGCTACCATGCTGGCTCAGACAGTAAAGATTTCACCTGCAATAAAGGAGACTTGGTTCAGTCCCTGGATTGGCATGATTCCTTGGAGAAGAGAATGGCTACCAACTCCAGTATTCTTGCCTGGAGAATCCCATAGATAGAGAGAAGCCTGGGGCGGGTGGGGTGTGGCTACAGTCCATGAGTCAGAAACGACTGAGTGACTAACACACTTTTCACTTGGGCCAAGCTCTTCCGCAGTGGAGAGAAGAGGGTTTCAGAGGGCTTCTGTGGCCCTGTGCCCCTGAGCCATAGGCCTCCTGCCAACACCTTCTGCTGAGTGTTTCTTTATCACTTGATGCAATTAATTATGGTCAATTACAGCAATCCAAAGCCCTCCGCTTCTTTCCCACAAGCCTATAAAAAAATTGTTATCTGCAGTAGTTTTTCCCTCACACTCTGAGGTGGGAAGAAGATTCCAGGTTTTCCATGTGTCACTTACTCATCAAATCTCCCCTGAGGGTTGCCAGATTTAGAAAATAAAAATACATGACCCAGTTAAATTTGAATTTCAGGTAAATAATAAACAGGCTTAAAATATAAGAATGCCTGTTAAGGACTGAATTGTGTCACCCTAAATTCACATTGAGTCCCGACCCTCAGCACCTCAGAACGTGAACATGCTTGAAAACAAGGTCAGTGCAGAGGTCATCAGTTAAGACGTCACCAGACTGGAAGAGGGTGGTCCCTAATCCTACAGGACTGTGCTCAATACTCAGTGGTTTCTTTGTGACCCCATGGACTATATAGCCCAACAGGCTCCCCTGTTCATGGGATTCTCCAGGTAAGAGTACCGGAGGGGGCAGGCATGCCCTCCTTCAGGGGATCTTCCCAACCCAGGGGCGGAACTCATGTCTTCTATATTGGCAGGTGGATTCTTTACCACCCTGCCACCTGGGAAGCCCTAATTCCAGTGAGAGACCGGGCTCCTTATCATCAGGGGAATGTGGATACAGCCCCACACACACACGGGGAGAAGAGCACAGAGGCCTGGAGTGACACCCCAACAAGATGGGGAACGTCCGCGGCTCCTGAAAGCCAGGGAAGAGACGTGAAACCCACGTAAGGAACTCAGTCTCATGACACTTTGACCTCTAACTTCGAGACTTGGTTCAGTCCCTGGATTGGCATGATTCCTTGGAGAAGAGAATGGCTACCAACTCCAGTATTCTTGCCTGGAGAATCCCATAGATAGAGAGAAGCCTGGGGCGGGTGGGGTGTGGCTACAGTCCATGAGTCAGAAACGACTGAGTGACTAACACACTTTTCACTTGGGCCAAGCTCTTCCGCAGTGGAGAGAAGAGGGTTTCAGAGGGCTTCTGTGGCCCTGTGCCCCTGAGCCATAGGCCTCCTGCCAACACCTTCTGCTGAGTGTTTCTTTATCACTTGATGCAATTAATTATGGTCAATTACAGCAATCCAAAGCCCTCCGCTTCTTTCCCACAAGCCTATAAAAAAATTGTTATCTGCAGTAGTTTTTCCCTCACACTCTGAGGTGGGAAGAAGATTCCAGGTTTTCCATGTGTCACTTACTCATCAAATCTCCCCTGAGGGTTGCCAGATTTAGAAAATAAAAATACATGACCCAGTTAAATTTGAATTTCAGGTAAATAATAAACAGGCTTAAAATATAAGAATGCCTGTTAAGGACTGAATTGTGTCACCCTAAATTCACATTGAGTCCCGACCTCAGCACCTCAGAACGTGAACATGCTTGAAAACAAGGTCAGTGCAGAGGTCATCAGTTAAGACGTCACCAGACTGGAAGAGGGTGGTCCCTAATCCTACAGGACTGTGCTCAATACTCAGTGGTTTCTTTGTGACCCCATGGACTATATAGCCCAACAGGCTCCCCTGTTCATGGGATTCTCCAGGTAAGAGTACCGGAGGGGGCAGGCATGCCCTCCTTCAGGGGATCTTCCCAACCCAGGGGCGGAACTCATGTCTTCTATATTGGCAGGTGGATTCTTTACCACCCTGCCACCTGGGAAGCCCTAATTCCAGTGAGAGACCGGGCTCCTTATCATCAGGGGAATGTGGATACAGCCCCACACACACACGGGGAGAAGAGCACAGAGGCCTGGAGTGACACCCCAACAAGATGGGGAACGTCCGCGGCTCCTGAAAGCCAGGGAAGAGACGTGAAACCCACGTAAGGAACTCAGTCTCATGACACTTTGACCTCTAACTTCTGGAAGTCCAAAACTGTCAGAGGATAAATCTTTATTGTTTAGGCCACACAGTCTGGGGTGCTTTGTTAGGGCAGCTTTGGAAACCCACGCAACAGCTAGAGTAGCACTGGGGAACAATACTGGAGCAGGGCGCCATTCCCTTCTCCAGGGCATCTTCCCAATCCAGGGGCAAACCTGGGTTTCTGGCTTTACCATCTGAGCCACCGAGGAAGCCCTAATTTCTCTATACTGTTGGTGAAGTTTAAGAAGCACACGTGTACTTTTGCAAAGTTAGAACCGAGCTCTGGCTGCACTATACCTGTGTGTGTGTGTGTGTGTGTGTGTGTGTGTGTGTGTGTGTGTGTGCTTTATTTTTTAACACAAAGTCACCTGTCATGCTCACCTAGGCAGAGGAGGGGGATGCCACTCCCTTAAACACACTGACTCCAGTGAGTAGACTTGTGAGCAGGATGTATTACCTGCAGGGGTTAAAATCCCTAAAGCTAATCCTCACATGTCAAGAAACATTGATAAGAACCATCATTTTTCACAAGGCTTGTCATACACTCCTTATACAAGCACCAGAATGCTCTAGAAAGTCTGAAGCATCGAGATGAGGCATGATGCCAACAGGTCATGGTAGCAGAGGCCAACATTTACGTAGCGCTGACTATGTGCCAGGTCCTAGTCTAAGTGTTTATATATTTACTCTTTTGCATAATTGATTTCCTTTTGGCTGCGCTGGGTCTTTGTTGCTGCATGCAGATTTTCTCTCATTGCAGTGAACAGGGCTGCTCTCCAGTTGTGGTGCTCAGACTTCGCAATGTGGTGGCTTCTCTTGTTGTGGAACATGGGATCTAGGATCGCTACGGGACACACCAAGACATCAGCTGAGTAAGACTTCCAAGGATCTTTTTCCATCCATCTCTATTACTTACCTATAAAATAAGAGGTCCCCAACATGCGCTGTTTATATCAAATACCTACATTAACACAATAGAGTTGGAGAAATGGCCAAACAGGAGTCAACCAAACTACAAGATTTGCTACCACCTACCTGTGTGAGCACGGTATGGGAAAGAGATTTATCTTTCCTCTGGCACCATTTGGGCTCCTTGAAGGAAAAGGCATTGAGGAACAGAGGGTTCTGTTTAATCATCTTTTGGATGGATTGCCTGCCTTACTTGGAAAGACGGGGCTTAGAAAATGCTCTTTAGAGTTTATAGAAATGAAACACTGACTTCCATCGTCAAATGTTAATGTCGCAGGCTGAAAGAAGGGACGCACAGTAGATTTCTTTTTCTCTTTGAAGGGAGATTAAAGAGCCAGGGGGAGCGAAGAAAAGGAGAACAGAGAAAAATATAAGCACATGACTTGAGTTGATAACAACTCTGTTTCCCTGTGTATTCACAAAGAGCCCTTCACTATGGAGCCACCTTCCTGAGGTGATCAGGAGAACAGTCTCAGTCATCATCCAATTGCTATGTTGAAAGCAACTTGGAAATGGATGACTAGGGGCTGGCAGTGCTGGTTGGACCAGCAGGCCAGCTTACCTGTTTCCAGCACCGTGTGGCCCTTTAAGAGTTCCACCCAGAGGAAGAAATAGCAATCAGCCAGTAAAGGGACCACTTCCATGATCCCAAAGGAGAAAACTGCATTACCTTAAGGAATGAGTTCCAGAAGCCCATATGCAGGCTCTGACCTTCACAGTGAAGACATTTCCCCAAAATGATTGCACTGAATTTGACAAACAGGCACAGACCAGAGGAACATTGGCTAGGTCCACTAGGCTAGCTGCTTTTTCCTAGCAACAATTCATTTCAGAGTCTTAACATTGCAGGCACTAAAATGCCAATATGTGAAAAGTGATGGACTGATGTGTGTCCTTCCTTCAAATTTCCATGTTTAAGTCGTGACCTGCTAGTGCCTTAGAATGTATCTGTGCTTGAAAACGCAGCCTTTAAAGAGGTGACTAAGGTAAAAATGAGCTCAGTGGCTGAGCCTTAATCCAATATGACTAGTGTCCTTACAAAAAGAAATCTGGATACAAACATACAGAGATGACCAGGTGAGGACTAGGGGATGAGACGGCCACCTGTAAGGCAAGGACGGAGGTCGAGGAGGAACCACCTTGGGCAATGACTTGATCTCACTCTTCCAGCCTCCAGAACTGTGAGTTAATACATTTCTGTCATTGAAGCCACCCTGCCTGTAGCACTTTGCAATGGAAGCTCCAGCAAACTAATACATGGAATATTTACATATTCTAAATCAACCTGTGGTGCTGGAGGAGACTCTAGGGCAACAAGAGGATCAAACCAGTCAATCCTAAAGGAAACTGACCCTGAGTAGTCATTGGAAGGACTGATGCTGAAGTTGAAACTCCAATACTTTGGCCACCTGATGCGAAGAGCTGACTCACTGGAAAAGACTCTGATGCCAGGAAAGACTGAGGGCAGGAGGAGGCAGCAGAGGATGAGACAGTTGGATGGCATCACTGACTCCATGGACCTGAATCTGAGCAAACGCCAGCAGATGGTGAAGGACAGGGAAGCCTGGCATGCTACGAATCATGGGGTTACAAAGAGTTGGACACAACTTAGCAAATGAACAACAATATACATTAAATGTGCTATATAATATTGGTATATTTCTGAGGTCACATTTAAGTGATCCACTTGGTTAAATTCTGCAAAAACGAAATAGGCTGTTAAACACTTATGTCTCGAGCTGAGGCACGTTTCATGTATCCTGTATAGTACATCCTGCTCGGGAATCCAGGCAGGTCACACACTAAGGTTAGGACCCCGAGTTTGACCACCACAGTCATAGTCACCTTCCTTTATGGAACACATGTAAAACAGGCAGACAACTCAGTGCATAATCAGAATCCTCAGGGAGAAAGCCAGCTGGTGGCTTCATTAGATTGTTCCCCATGTTCCAGAAAAACAGTGCTGCCAAATTATTGTAAGAAAAGAGAGAAGGACTGAAAATGGGCCTCAGAGAAAGCCCAAATCAGTAACAGGAGTGATTGCTGAGACACTTACTCTGCTCCCGTTCTCCGTCAGGGAGCCAACCAACCCAACGTCTGGGGTTGATTTAACATATAAGAGGGGGGTGGTCTGCCTTTTCTAATTCTGACCAGGAGTAACAGATTTAGTTGTAGTAATGCATACCACAATATGTGGCTTCCCCAGTGGCTCAGTGGTAAAAGAAAAAAAAATCACCTATCAGTACAGGAGACGTGGGTTTGATCCCTGGGTCAGGAAGATTCCCTGGAGAAAGAAATGGAAACCCACTCCAGTATTCTTGTCTAGGAAATCTCATGACAGAAGGTAGTACTGGAAGCTCCAGCAACTAATACATGGAATATTTACATATTCTAAATCAACCTGTGGTGCTGGAGGAGACTCTAGGGCAACAAGAGGATCAAACCAGTCAATCCTAAAGGAAACTGACCCTGAGTAGTCATTGGAAGGACTGATGCTGAAGTTGAAACTCCAATACTTTGGCCACCTGATGCGAAGAGCTGACTCACTGGAAAAGACTCTGATGCCAGGAAAGACTGAGGGCAGGAGGAGGCAGCAGAGGATGAGACAGTTGGATGGCATCACTGACTCCATGGACCTGAATCTGAGCAAACGCCAGCAGATGGTGAAGGACAGGGAAGCCTGGCATGCTACGAATCATGGGGTTACAAAGAGTTGGACACAACTTAGCAAATGAACAACAATATACATTAAATGTGCTATATAATATTGGTATATTTCTGAGGTCACATTTAAGTGATCCACTTGGTTAAATTCTGCAAAAACGAAATAGGCTGTTAAACACTTATGTCTCGAGCTGAGGCACGTTTCATGTATCCTGTATAGTACATCCTGCTCGGGAATCCAGGCAGGTCACACACTAAGGTTAGGACCCCGAGTTTGACCACCACAGTCATAGTCACCTTCCTTTATGGAACACATGTAAAACAGGCAGACAACTCAGTGCATAATCAGAATCCTCAGGGAGAAAGCCAGCTGGTGGCTTCATTAGATTTTTCCCCCATGTTCCAGAAAAACAGTGCTGCCAAATTATTGTAAGAAAAGAGAGAAGGACTGAAAATGGGCCTCAGAGAAAGCCCAAATCAGTAACAGGAGTGATTGCTGAGACACTTACTCTGCTCCCGTTCTCCGTCAGGGAGCCAACCAACCCAACGTCTGGGGTTGATTTAACATATAAGAGGGGGGTGGTCACTGCCTTTTCTAATTCTGACCAGGAGTAACAGATTTAGTTGTAGTAATGCATACCACAATATGTGGCTTCCCCAGTGGCTCAGTGGTAAAAGAAAAAAAAATCACCTATCAGTACAGGAGACGTGGGTTTGATCCCTGGGTCAGGAAGATTCCCTGGAGAAAGAAATGGAAACCCACTCCAGTATTCTTGTCTAGGAAATCTCATGGACAGAGGAGCTTTCCAGATTATAGCCCATGGGGTTGCAAGAGTCGAAGATGACTTAGTGACTAAATCACCATTCATTCTAGACAAGGGCAGGTCGTGGCATATTTTATTAATTTGATGATTTGGTTATTCACTTAAAACACACCATTGAGTCCTCTGGTTCATGAAGTCACAATTCACAGAGAGAGTTTCCAACCAAATGGAATGATTCTGTACTAAGACTTTTAGGGGTAGTAGAGGGTAATACAATTACAGTGGAAATGAAGTTACATTAAGGTAAAGCAATTTGTTTTGAGTCACAAACATCAACTATTTTTGGTGAAGCCCAAAAGTATGGTGTGTATATATTGAAGTATGGTGGGGTGTGTGTGCTCTGTCTCGTCCAATTCTTTTGAAATCCCACGGACTGTAGCCTACCACACTTCTCTGTCCAGGGAGCTTCCCAGGCAAGAATACTGGAGGGGGTTGCCCATTTCCTCCTCTACGGCATCTTCTCAACCCAAGAATCAAACTCGTGTCTCCCACATCTCCTGAGTTGGCGGCCATATTCTTTACTGCTGAGCCACTGGGGAAACCCAAATGTTATACAGAAGTAATGTTTTTGTATGTTAGCTAAGTCCTTACTTTGTAGGTTACTGTAATCTGGCTTTCCCCTGATCTCTGGGGTATGGCATCTGAGATACCAAGGAGAAAAAAAAAAGACTGAATGAAAAAAATCCTTTCTTTCATTCATTCATTCATTCAATCATTAGCTATGCATTGATCTTCCCATGTGACACGAGGAGAAACTCCGAGCACTGGGGACACACCGATGAGAAACTAACATGTCTCCACTGAGAGCATCGTCTAGAAGGTGGAGATCATCCCCTCATCAAAGCCTCATAGGAAGCTGTGCTCCCGGGGTGTCTCTTCTCTGCACGCTTTCCCACGTCTTCCATAGATATGATATTCTGTCCCTAGAGCCAATATAGGATTATTTAATCTGAGAAAATCATGTAGATTAAAATTTCAAGAGTAAAGTTACAATGTCTACATGCTCTAAATCCTTTCTCCTTATAAGCAGGTTCATGAGCTGGCAGCATCGGTCTCACTTGGGAGCTTCCTAGAGATCCAGAGTCTTGAGCCTACCCTGGACCAAATGAAGCAGAACCTGCCCTTCAACATGAGCCCCAGGAGATCTGTATGCACATAAAATTTTAAGAAGAACTGCTCTAAGATGCTTTTCCCAAAGTCCATTCCAAGAAACACTGCATATTTCATCCTGAAACAAACCTAAACGTTAGGAATCATTGTTCTCCTTTTTGCATATCTGGAATTTGAAGTGAAGTGTTATTTGCTCAGTCGTGTCTGACTCTCTGCGACCCCCTTGACTGTAGCCTACCAGGCTCCTCTGTCCAGGCAAGAATACTGCATTTTTCAGGCAAGAATACTGGAGTGGGTTGCTATCTCATCCTCCAGAGGATCTTCCCAACCCAGGGACTGAACCCACGTCTCCTATAGTGGCAGGCAGATTCTTTGCCACTGAGCCACTTGGGAAGCCCGGGACTTTACACTCTTTCAAACTATCCTTCTCTATACTGACATGCCACTACCATGTGTAACATAACAATCACATGGGACTAGTCCGGACACACAGTGACTTCTGAACTCTTCTACCATCATCGCTAAATAGCTACTATCAATGGATCTAACTTTGCTCCTATCAGGCTTGCCATTTACACCATTCCTCAAGTCAAGATTCAGGCACTGTATAATGTCAACATGCTTGGGCTATCTTGTATTGTGTAAAATTGTACGGTGGCCCCTCACAGGGTCCATCCAGCCACAGTTCCTGCATATGCATTCAGCCCCTTGGGCCCCATCCCCAGTTCAATGTCACATCAAAGTAATAAGAGGCTCTTCACATTTACAATCAGGATCTACTTTAAAATCAGTAACCGGTGGCCTCGAGCACACCGATGAGAAACCATGCCCATGAGCTGAAGGTGATTCATTTAATGCTCCGGGTGTCTCTTCTCTGCACGCTTTCCCACGTCTTCCATAGATATGATATTCTGTCCCTAGAGCCAATATAGGATTATTTAATCTGAGAAAATCATGTAGATTAAAATTTCAAGAGTAAAGTTACAATGTCTACATGCTCTAAATCCTTTCTCCTTATAAGCAGGTTCATGAGCTGGCAGCATCGGTCTCACTTGGGAGCTTCCTAGAGATCCAGAGTCTTGAGCCTACCCTGGACCAAATGAAGCAGAACCTGCCCTTCAACATGAGCCCCAGGAGATCTGTATGCACATAAAATTTTAAGAAGAACTGCTCTAAGATGCTTTTCCCAAAGTCCATTCCAAGAAACACTGCATATTTCATCCTGAAACAAACCTAAACGTTAGGAATCATTGTTCTCCTTTTTGCATATCTGGAATTTGAAGTGAAGTGTTATTTGCTCAGTCGTGTCTGACTCTCTGCGACCCCCTTGACTGTAGCCTACCAGGCTCCTCTGTCCAGGCAAGAATACTGCATTTTCAGGCAAGAATACTGGAGTGGGTTGCTATCTCATCCTCCAGAGGATCTTCCCAACCCAGGGACTGAACCCACGTCTCCTATAGTGGCAGGCAGATTCTTTGCCACTGAGCCACTTGGGAAGCCCGGGACTTTACACTCTTTCAAACTATCCTTCTCTATACTGACATGCCACTACCATGTGTAACATAACAATCACATGGGACTAGTCCGGACACACAGTGACTTCTGAACTCTTCTACCATCATCGCTAAATAGCTACTATCAATGGATCTAACTTTGCTCCTATCAGGCTTGCCATTTACACCATTCCTCAAGTCAAGATTCAGGCACTGTATAATGTCAACATGCTTGGGCTATCTTGTATTGTGTAAAATTGTACGGTGGCCCCTCACAGGGTCCATCCAGCCACAGTTCCTGCATATGCATTCAGCCTTATCCATCCATCCACACCTGTTTACTTGAGCTCCTACTATGCCCCGAGAAGCAGTTCAATGTCACATCAAAGTAATAAGAGGCTCTTCACATTTACAATCAGGATCTACTTAATCTAAAATCAGTAACACTCGGTGATGCTTTTCGAGCACAGTACGATATGACACAGGACGAGATGGCTGGATGGCATCACTGACTCAAACGACATGAGTTTAAGCAGGCTCCGGGAGTTGGTGAAGGACAGGGGAGCCTGGCATGCTGCCGTCCATGGGGCCTCAGAGAGTTGGACACAACCGAACGACTGAACAACAACAATGATACAACATGATATCCACAGAGAGACTTAGAGGAATGGACCCAGAATATATGGGAGGAAATTACACTATACAATATTCATTTTCTCCACTCCCTCCTCAAGTTTACCCTGAGAAGTGTTTAAATCAATCATTGACAGCAAACTTGAAGTAGGAAAAAAAAAAACACAGAAAAAAGGATCTCACGGCATGGAAGCAGGTGTGGAGAGCCTCTGCTGGCGGCCAGTGGTGGCCCAGTCTTAAGGATCTGTTTTGCCCTCCAGGAAACTCTGCTTATCTCTGTGTATAACACCCAAGCAAATTAACACCAGCATCAAAAATGCCGTTCGCTTTCCTCACCTCTCTTGTAAGAATTCCTTAAATGTTCACAATTATCTAAATGTGTCTACTTTTGAAATGAGTGCACGTTCTTTGCTGAGAAAACACTGCTACACAGACACATCTCAGTTTTCTCCAGATCTGTACTTCTGTGCTCTGAATGAAGTCAGTCAGAAAGAGAAAAACAAACAGCATATATTAATGGATATATATATATATATGGAATCTAGAAAAATGACACCAATGAACCGATGTGCAGGGCAGGCATAGAAATGCAGACGTAGAGGAGGGACTTGTGGGCATGGTGGAGGAAGGAGGTGGACAAGCGTGTGTAAATAGACAGCCGGTGGCCGCTGCTGTGCAGCACCGGAGCTCAGCTCGGGGCTCTGCGGTGACCCAGAGGGCTGGGAGGCCCAGGAAAGAGGGATATATGTATACATATGGCTGATTCATGTTGTTGTACAGTTCCTGCATATGCATTCAGCCTTATCCATCCATCCACACCTGTTTACTTGAGCTCCTACTATGCCCCGAGAAGCAGTTCAATGTCACATCAAAGTAATAAGAGGCTCTTCACATTTACAATCAGGATCTACTTAATCTAAAATCAGTAACACTCGGTGATGCTTTTCGAGCACAGTACGATATGACACAGGACGAGATGGCTGGATGGCATCACTGACTCAAACGACATGAGTTTAAGCAGGCTCCGGGAGTTGGTGAAGGACAGGGGAGCCTGGCATGCTGCCGTCCATGGGGCCTCAGAGAGTTGGACACAACCGAACGACTGAACAACAACAATGATACAACATGATATCCACAGAGAGACTTAGAGGAATGGACCCAGAATATATGGGAGGAAATTACACTATACAATATTCATTTTCTCCACTCCCTCCTCAAGTTTACCCTGAGAAGTGTTTAAATCAATCATTGACAGCAAACTTGAAGTAGGAAAAAAAAAAACACAGAAAAAAGGATCTCACGGCATGGAAGCAGGTGTGGAGAGCCTCTGCTGGCGGCCAGTGGTGGCCCAGTCTTAAGGATCTGTTTTGCCCTCCAGGAAACTCTGCTTATCTCTGTGTATAACACCCAAGCAAATTAACACCAGCATCAAAAATGCCGTTCGCTTTCCTCACCTCTCTTGTAAGAATTCCTTAAATGTTCACAATTATCTAAATGTGTCTACTTTTGAAATGAGTGCACGTTCTTTGCTGAGAAAACACTGCTACACAGACACATCTCAGTTTTCTCCAGATCTGTACTTCTGTGCTCTGAATGAAGTCAGTCAGAAAGAGAAAAACAAACAGCATATATTAATGGATATATATATATATATGGAATCTAGAAAAATGACACCAATGAACCGATGTGCAGGGCAGGCATAGAAATGCAGACGTAGAGGAGGGACTTGTGGGCATGGTGGAGGAAGGGAGGTGGACAAGCGTGTGTAAATAGACAGCCGGTGGCCGCTGCTGTGCAGCACCGGAGCTCAGCTCGGGGCTCTGCGGTGACCCAGAGGGCTGGGAGGCCCAGGAAAGAGGGATATATGTATACATATGGCTGATTCATGTTGTTGTACAGCAAAACCTGGCACATACTGTAAAGCAATTATCCTCCGATAAAAGATTTACAAATAAATACATGTTTAAGGTGGACTCTCTACCCACTGGACCACCAGGGAAGCCCCATAATCCAGCTTTTAATTTAGGCCAAATTAGGTGGCTCAGTGGTAAAAAACAAAACAAAACAAAACAAAAAAAAAAACCAACAAAAAAAAACCACCGATCTGCCAGTGCAGGAGACACAGGAGACTGGGGTTCCATCCCTGGGTTGGGAAGATACCCTAGAGAAGGAAACGGCAACCCACTCCAGTATGATTCTTGCCTTGAAATCCCATGGACAGAGGAGCCTGGTGGACTGCAATCCATGGGGTTGCAAAAGAATCAGACATGACCGAGAGACTAAACAACAACAGTTAAATAGTGCCATAGCCTTATATTTAACATTAAAAGAATGGTTTCCTACTTAACAATCATAATTTAAGTCTAGAGTTTCTAATAAAAAATATTAATATTTTACTGTCATTGGATCATACATAGTTGGCAGTCATGAAAGCTGAAATAGTGGTAAGATAGGACCAAAGACCTGGCCCACATATTCTGCTAGAAATACCTCATCTAGTCCTTTGGAATAATTAGAGAATATTGCACACTCCTCTGTTGGAAGGATGCTGATAGAACAGATGTTTTGATGATACCTTGAGAAGATAAAATGAAACCAGAGAATCATTAAGATGATCGAGAAGATGAAGAAAGATAACTGACGGCTGAAGAAGACCACTGAGACCGGCATGAGCCACACTTGAGAGCAACCTCGAAGCTCGAGCCTTTGGCTCCAAGAAAAAGTGACTGCGATGAAGGGACCGTCTGAGCTGGACAGCAAATCAAGCTTAACACCTGCTCTAGAACCCAAGCTCTGGATGTGGCCAGTTTTTAGGAGGGGGGGGGAACTTGTGGGCATGGTGGAGGAAGGGAGGTGGACAAGCGTGTGTAAATAGACAGCCGGTGGCCGCTGCTGTGCAGCACCGGAGCTCAGCTCGGGGCTCTGCGGTGACCCAGAGGGCTGGGAGGCCCAGGAAAGAGGGATATATGTATACATATGGCTGATTCATGTTGTTGTACAGCAAAACCTGGCACATACTGTAAAGCAATTATCCTCCGATAAAAGATTTACAAATAAATACATGTTTAAGGTGGACTCTCTACCCACTGGACCACCAGGGAAGCCCCATAATCCAGCTTTTAATTTAGGCCAAATTAGGTGGCTCAGTGGTAAAAAAAAAAACAAAACAAAACAAAAAAAAAAACCAACAAAAAAAAACCACCGATCTGCCAGTGCAGGAGACACAGGAGACTGGGGTTCCATCCCTGGGTTGGGAAGATACCCTAGAGAAGGAAACGGCAACCCACTCCAGTATGATTCTTGCCTTGGAAATCCCATGGACAGAGGAGCCTGGTGGACTGCAATCCATGGGGTTGCAAAAGAATCAGACATGACCGAGAGACTAAACAACAACAGTTAAATAGTGCCATAGCCTTATATTTAACATTAAAAGAATGGTTTCCTACTTAACAATCATAATTTAAGTCTAGAGTTTCTAATAAAAAATATTAATATTTTACTGTCATTGGATCATACATAGTTGGCAGTCATGAAAGCTGAAATAGTGGTAAGATAGGACCAAAGACCTGGCCCACATATTCTGCTAGAAATACCTCATCTAGTCCTTTGGAATAATTAGAGAATATTGCACACTCCTCTGTTGGAAGGATGCTGATAGAACAGATGTTTTGATGATACCTTGAGAAGATAAAATGAAACCAGAGAATCATTAAGATGATCGAGAAGATGAAGAAAGATAACTGACGGCTGAAGAAGACCACTGAGACCGGCATGAGCCACACTTGAGAGCAACCTCGAAGCTCGAGCCTTTGGCTCCAAGAAAAAGTGACTGCGATGAAGGGACCGTCTGAGCTGGACAGCAAATCAAGCTTAACACCTGCTCTAGAACCCAAGCATGCTGGATGTGGCCAAGACAGTAGCTAAGTATCTGTGCAGCTTGGGAAATAAATGGGACAAATTCCATACAGTCGTAGCAGCTGCTTCATCAGGTCCTGATAAGCTGCCTAGGTGATTAAAATGTCACAC
Organism: Tragulus kanchil; assembly: GCA_022376925.1. Classification (NCBI taxonomy): domain Eukaryota; kingdom Metazoa; phylum Chordata; class Mammalia; order Artiodactyla; family Tragulidae; genus Tragulus; species Tragulus kanchil. The sequence continues at coordinate 243,243,606 of JAIOJX010000028.1, forward strand.
ATGATGCCGAAGAGAAGATGGATGTTTGCTCCATTTCTTAAAGTCCGATGTTCACTCTCAGCCTCGGTGCTGGGAGCCTTACCAAGCACGCGGGGTCTCCATGGCTCCACTGGTGAGTCAGCCAGGGCAGCACGGGCAGGCCTCGTGTGTACACACCAACAGAGGCTGCGCCTTTGCTTTTAAAACCAGCACAGGAGTGAATAATCCTTATTCCTTCCTAATGTCTTTTTAAATTTATTTATTTATATATTTATTTTGGCCACTTCTATTGGTCTTTATCTATTTTCATCCATCCTTGTTCTTTGGCCCGTCTGGGCCTCCCATCACAGTGGCCTCTCCCGCTGCAGAGCACCGGCTCTGGGCGCATGCGCTCCAGAGCTCCGGCTCAGTAGCTGGACACATCGGTCCAGCCGCTCCACGGCACGTGGGATCTTCCCAGGCTAGGGATCGAACCGGGGCCGCTTGCACTGCAAAGTGGTGTCTTTACCCACTGGACCACCAGGGAAGCCCAAATTTATTTATTTTTATTGGAGTATAGTTGATTTACAATGTTGTGTTAGTTTCAGCAATACAGCAAAATGATTGTGTGTATATATATACACACATATACACATATATATACGTATATATATAATACATGTTTCCCAGGTGGTGCAGTAGTAAACAATCCATTTGCTAATGCAGGAGATGCAAGAGACCTGAGTCAATCCCTGGGTGGGCTGGGTCAGGAAGATCCCCTGGAGAAAGAAAATGGAAACCTACTCCAGTATTCTTTCCTGAGAAATTCCATGGACAGAGGAGCCTGATGGGCTACAGTTTACAGAGTTGCAAAAAGTCAGACACGTCTGAGTGACTGAGCATGCACACACACACACATATTATATACATGTATATTTTTTCAAGTTATTTTCTATCATAGGTTATTAGGTTATTTCAAAATTTTAACAACAATTCTACAGCAGGTCTTGTCGGTTATATATTTTATATACAGTGCCTGCTAAGCTGCTTCAGTTGTGTCCAACCCCTTGTGACAGTACAGACTGTAGCCCCCAAGGCTCCTGTGTCCACGGGACTTCTTAGGTGAGGATACTCGAGTGCACGGCCACGTCCCCCTCCAGGGGATCTTCGTGACCCAGGGATCAACTTGAGTCTCTTATGTCTCCTGTACTGGCAGGTGGGTTCTTTACCACTCGCGCCACCTGGCAAGCTTATATACAGTAGTAATATATATATGTATATGTATGTGTGTGTATATACATATACATACATATATATATAGTTTATCCCAAGCTCCTAATTTAAAATATTTACAACCCACTGTTCAGAACTCATTGGAGGAAGGCATGGCACCCCAACTCCAGTATTCTTGCCTGGAAAATTCCATGGGCAGAGGAGCCTGGCGGACTACAGTCCATGGGGTTGCAAAGAGTTGGACACAACTGAGCAGCCAGTGCTCAAAGAAGCCCTGAACCTCTTAGCTAAAAGCCCCCATTGTGTAGATGTTTACCTTTAGTGAGCTTATCATAGGTGACTTTTCTTATAGGCTCTAATTAAAGTCCAGTTTATCTTGACAATTGAACCCATACTGGCCTTCACGACTTCCTTGCTCTCTACAATTACCTTCAGAATTCATCATCCTTCTATATGCTTGACATCTGAAAACCCACTGTATGGAATAAATGTGTGTAAATGATTTCTACTCAGGCTTTCTGATGCCTATATACACATCCCCCTGTTATTCTGATCACTGGGAAAGGAAATTGGGGTTGGTTGACTCTAAGAGAGAATAATAGTGTGTGTTTACATGTGCACATGTGAGCATGTGGTCTCTCATGCAGTAAAACACTGAAGATGTCTGAGATGCTACAGTTTAGACTACAACAAACAACCTAAGAACTTAGAAAACTTTCTAGGGAGCATATGAGAATCAAGGAGTGACTCTTCTAGCCATATTTGTTATTTGCTCAGAACATACACTTCAAGCTTCATGTAGTGGGGAACATGTCTCTGTGGAAATATACTCCACGGTGCTTGCCTGATGGAAGTAAAGGCCTTTACGAGCACTCACACACATGCACAGAGGGCAGGCTGGTTTATATCCATCTCCCAGGAGGCCTTAATAAATTGAAGAGGAAGATAGATAACCTGCAACGCTCTGACAGCATCCTTTTAAGTAGTCACAGTGCCAACAGTTATCTGTATAATAAATAGGATAATGAAACCGAAAAATATGTCATTTTTGTTCTTAAGAGTCAGATACAGTGAAATGGCTTCTTGTTCTATTCCTAACACACTATAAATGAATGTGCTTCTCTTCCCACGGTCTTACTCTCATGCCCAGGCACCCAGGCTGTGAAGCACAGAACCTCAGGCGTGTCCGCACTCACTGGACATGGACTGACTTGACTCTTGACCACACTTCCCAAGTCCATTTTCTCCCTCCACCCTCACAGTGCTCAGCGGTGGGAACTGAACAGCATTTCCTTCAACAGCCCAAGTCAGAAAGAGAATGTAGGCACCCATTTTTCATTTGAGGTCCGAGCCTTCCAGGTGGCGCAGTGATAAAGTACCCCTGTACCAATGCAAGAGATGCAGGTTCAACCCTGAGTTGAGAAGATCCCCTGGAGAAGGGAATGGCAACCCACACCAGTATTCTTGCCTGAAGAATCCCATGGACAGAAGGGGAAAGAGTCAGACACGACTGAACACATTGATCTTGCAAAGATAAGTACATCCCCCCCGTGATCTGCTAACAAAACACCAACATTTGCATGGAGTCCAAGATACTAGATGATGAAAACTGTGAATGAAGTAAGAACTTATCTGCAATTATAAATGTGGAAGTCATTTCTTTGGTTCTTGCTTAAGAGAATATTGGTCAAATTTTATTCATTATTATGCCTACTCTAAACGAAAAGCATTTTATATGGTTGTTGTTCAGTAGCTAAATCATATGTCGGGCTCTTTGTGACCCCATGAACCATAGCCCACCAGGCTCCTCTGTCCACAGGATTCTCCAGGCAACAATACTGGAGGGAGGGGTCATGCCCTTCTCCAGGGCATCTTCCCAACCCAGGGAACCCAGGCATACACTTCTAGCTTCATGTAGTGGGGAACATGTCTCTGTGGAAATATACTCCACGGTGCTTGCCTGATGGAAGTAAAGGCCTTTACGAGCACTCACACACATGCACAGAGGGCAGGCTGGTTTATATCCATCTCCCAGGAGGCCTTAATAAATTGAAGAGGAAGATAGATAACCTGCAACGCTCTGACAGCATCCTTTTAAGTAGTCACAGTGCCAACAGTTATCTGTATAATAAATAGGATAATGAAACCGAAAAATATGTCATTTTTGTTCTTAAGAGTCAGATACAGTGAAATGGCTTCTTGTTCTATTCCTAACACACTATAAATGAATGTGCTTCTCTTCCCACGGTCTTACTCTCATGCCCAGGCACCCAGGCTGTGAAGCACAGAACCTCAGGCGTGTCCGCACTCACTGGACATGGACTGACTTGACTCTTGACCACACTTCCCAAGTCCATTTTCTCCCTCCACCCTCACAGTGCTCAGCGGTGGGAACTGAACAGCATTTCCTTCAACAGCCCAAGTCAGAAAGAGAATGTAGGCACCCATTTTTCATTTGAGGTCCGAGCCTTCCAGGTGGCGCAGTGATAAAGTACCCCTGTACCAATGCAAGAGATGCAGGTTCAACCCTGAGTTGAGAAGATCCCTGGAGAAGGGAATGGCAACCCACACCAGTATTCTTGCCTGAAGAATCCCATGGACAGAAGGGGAAAGAGTCAGACACGACTGAACACATTGATCTTGCAAAGATAAGTACATCCCCCCCGTGATCTGCTAACAAAACACCAACATTTGCATGGAGTCCAAGATACTAGATGATGAAAACTGTGAATGAAGTAAGAACTTATCTGCAATTATAAATGTGGAAGTCATTTCTTTGGTTCTTGCTTAAGAGAATATTGGTCAAATTTTATTCATTATTATGCCTACTCTAAACGAAAAGCATTTTATATGGTTGTTGTTCAGTAGCTAAATCATATGTCGGGCTCTTTGTGACCCCATGAACCATAGCCCACCAGGCTCCTCTGTCCACAGGATTCTCCAGGCAACAATACTGGAGGGAGGGGTCATGCCCTTCTCCAGGGCATCTTCCCAACCCAGGGAACCCAGGTCTCTTACGTCTCTTTCATTGGCAGAAAGGCTCTTTACCACTAACGCCAGCTGGGAAGCCCACATCTATATAGACATATATGTTTACATGTATGTTATCGATATATATTAATACAAATGTATACATACACATGTGTATTTGTGCAAAGTCTACATACACACGGACAGCGGCTGACCAAGCACTCCCCTATCATATTCCAAATCCTCCTAATAGACTTTGTCTCCAGCTAACCACCCAGGCTCTACTATCTCCTTCTCTCGAAGGATCCATCTCCTCTATTAGCAGCTCTCTGCCATTTAGAACATTTTCTGGGTTCACTAACTTTGAATTTGTTTTGCCCATACCTCCTCAGGAAGCCTCAAGTCTATATCCTACTGTCCAACACAAGAGACTCTTCGGCAGGGGAGGCCGGGGGAAGTGGGTGGCCGTCTCTTTTAATGGTATAGAAAGAAAGCGCAGTAAAAGTAACCACCATCCATTGCCGCCCATTAGCAAATTGTTTCCCTAACCAAACGTTCAAATTAAAAACTGCCAAACTCCTTCCAAAAAAACATCAGACATGTTTTGAGAAGCCCCAGATCCTTTAGATTTCAGGTGTGACCCTCCCTGCTCAGGCATCAAGCTGGCTCGTTGCATTCTCAGGAAAGAAGGAAAACGAGGAGACGTCTCTGGCATTCCTCAAGGCAGAGCAGCCCGGGAGGGGTCCCACCATCCCACAGCTCTGAGCAGAGATTTCTGCTGTTTCATCCATGGTTTTAGGAGTAGGGGCGGTGTCTAAATGAGTACCATAGACGGGGCCACTTAGGGCTTCCCAGGTGGTGCTCATGGTACAGAAACTGCCTGCCAACGAAGAAGATGCAAGAGACGTGCGTTCGACCTGGGTTGGGAAGATTCCTTGGAAGAAGGCATGGCAATCCACTCCAGTATTCTTGCCTGGAGAATCCCCATGGATAGAGGAGCCTGGTGGGCTGCAGTCCCTGAGGCCGCCCAGAGTAGGACACAACTGAGCGCACAGCACATAAAAGCGGCTTAGACACATCTCCTTCTCACAGTTCTGGAGGCTGGAAGTTCAAGCTCAAAGTGCCAGCAGGTCAGGTTTCCCTTGAGCCCTCTCCCCTTGGTTCATGGATGGCCACCTTCTCACTGTCCTCACACAGCCTCTCCTCTGCACAGGAGCATCCCTGGTGTCTCTTCCTCTTCTTAAAAGGACACTGATTCTTTGGGGTTAGGACCCCACCCTTATGAAGTCATTTGACCTTAATAACCCCTAACCCACTCCAGTGTTCCTGCCGGGAGAATCCCAGACCGAGGAACCTGGTGGGCTGTGGGCGATGGGGTTGCAGAGTTGGATTTGACCCAGCAGCTCAGCACAGCCCAGTGCAGAACAGTGCCGTCCTAAGGCTCTTTTCCTGACCGTGGTCACACTGCGAGCTCAGAGCTCCTGCTGATGAGTCTGGGGAAGGCATCTGACAACCCGAGACAGGGAGGATGATGGAGAAAGTGTGTCACAGAGTCAGCTATCTGCAGACATTTCCAGGATTGCAAGAGGGCAGGGGTGGAGCCTCTGATGTCTAGAGTAGAGGACCCACAAATGGCAAATTAAAGAGACAAACACTCCGCCCGTCAAACAAAATGCATCCGTTTTCAACCTCTTTTGTAGAATTTCTGGAAACTTTCAAAATTAATTGAAAACTGCTTGGGTCAGCATCGGTGACCCAGCCAGTGGTCGCTTCTTCTGCCTTTGCTTCCTGGTGGGCGATGAGAATGCTGCTTGTTAGGGGTGAGGGGCGGGGAGGGGTGACTCACAGCACACATTCAGGTCCTTCACATGAACCGTAGGTCAAGAGGTATGTGTGTCACTTACTTTCCTTCAACACTTACTTCTGGCCTTTAATTTCCATTTATAGAGTAGAAGTCATTTGTACATCCTGGACTAAAATTTCAGGTGATAGATGTTTGCATACGGTTAAGAAATTAGACCCATTGTTAATATGCTAGACTTCTTGTTGTTTAGTGGCTAAATTGTGTCTGACTCTTTGAGACCCCATGAACTGTAGCCCACCAGGCTCCTCTGGTCATGGGATTTCCCAGGCAAGAATACCCCCTTTTTTCGATTTTCATGGCTTAGACACATCTCCTTCTCACAGTTCTGGAGGCTGGAAGTTCAAGCTCAAAGTGCCAGCAGGTCAGGTTTCCCTTGAGCCCTCTCCCCTTGGTTCATGGATGGCCACCTTCTCACTGTCCTCACACAGCCTCTCCTCTGCACAGGAGCATCCCTGGTGTCTCTTCCTCTTCTTAAAAGGACACTGATTCTTTGGGGTTAGGACCCCACCCTTATGAAGTCATTTGACCTTAATAACCCCTAACCCACTCCAGTGTTCCTGCCGGGAGAATCCCAGACCGAGGAACCTGGTGGGCTGTGGGCGATGGGGTTGCAGAGTTGGATTTGACCCAGCAGCTCAGCACAGCCCAGTGCAGAACAGTGCCGTCCTAAGGCTCTTTTCCTGACCGTGGTCACACTGCGAGCTCAGAGCTCCTGCTGATGAGTCTGGGGAAGGCATCTGACAACCCGAGACAGGGAGGATGATGGAGAAAGTGTGTCACAGAGTCAGCTATCTGCAGACATTTCCAGGATTGCAAGAGGGCAGGGGTGGAGCCTCTGATGTCTAGAGTAGAGGACCCACAAATGGCAAATTAAAGAGACAAACACTCCGCCGTCAAACAAAATGCATCCTTTTTCAACCTCTTTTGTAGAATTTCTGGAAACTTTCAAAATTAATTGAAAACTGCTTGGGTCAGCATCGGTGACCCAGCCAGTGGTCGCTTCTTCTGCCTTTGCTTCCTGGTGGGCGATGAGAATGCTGCTTGTTAGGGGTGAGGGGCGGGGAGGGGTGACTCACAGCACACATTCAGGTCCTTCACATGAACCGTAGGTCAAGAGGTATGTGTGTCACTTACTTTCCTTCAACACTTACTTCTGGCCTTTAATTTCCATTTATAGAGTAGAAGTCATTTGTACATCCTGGACTAAAATTTCAGGTGATAGATGTTTGCATACGGTTAAGAAATTAGACCCATTGTTAATATGCTAGACTTCTTGTTGTTTAGTGGCTAAATTGTGTCTGACTCTTTTGCAACTCCATGGACTCTAGCCCACCAGACTCCTTTGTCCATGGGACTTCCCAGGCAAGACTACTGCAGTGGGTTTCGATTCCCTTCCCCAGGGGATCTTCCTGATCCAGGGATCAAACCTTCATTTTCTGCATTGGCAGGTAGATTCTTCACCAGTGAGCCACCTGGGAAGTTCCAATATGCCAAATATATGTTACCAAATTCTTAATTCCTCCAATGACAAGTGGGTTTCATGCCACATGCCTGTTCTGGTCCACTAGCTGTGATTGCCTGGGAGTCCTGTGAAGAGAAGGGCTCTGACATTTAGACTGAACGTACAAAGACAGCTCCCACCAAGCATCTGCGTCAATCAGGGATGGTACAAGGAGGGCTGTAAGGTACCAGAACATGAAAGCCCAGGAATTAACAGCTTGTCTAGGACACTCGTGTCTTAGGTCAGATTCAGTGTGGCTCCAGGAAGACAAGTCCCTTTCTTTGCAGGTCCAACAATGGGGAGAGTGCTCTGTAAGAATTTATGGAGTCAATAAGCACCCCAAAAAAATATTTCTTGGGTATGGAAGAAAAATCAAGATCTTGTGAAATATTAGTAGGACATATGCTCTATGATTTAAATATGAAATCCAAAGAAAGAAATGTTTATCAAATATCTTGTTTGGGAATTTGGTAGGTAGGGTTTTGTGGTTTTGATTTGAAAAGAAAATCTCTGTAATATGCTTATTGATTTTTTTCTCTTAAAATAAGCAATATTCTGTGGGAAAAGGCCAACCTTTCTTGGCACTACCTCTTTCTTCTGGAGATTATTAATTTCTTTTTAATAGACTTCATACTGCAAAATCAAATTTTTATATCACAAAGGGATTTACATTTATCTTGGGCTGCACACTCTTCATCGTCTATCAAACTGAGTTTAACTTTCTAATTGAAATAATTTTTCAAGTGTTGAGCAATAAAGAGGCAATAAGTGATATGTTTAAATTATTTATTCATCTTATTTATAATTAATTCGGTTTTGTTCCTGGCTTCACAGTGAGGCTAACTTGATGTGTTTGATTTTCAAATCTTTCCTATCATTAGGGAACAACAGAAGTGGCTGTTTTTTCCTGCCCTTCTTGTGTTTCATTGGTCCCTGGGGACTGAGGTAACATCAGTTTAAATCCCAGTTGAATTTAATACATTAACTTTGTTTTATAACACACTGCTCCAAAAACAGAGATTCATAAATATATCATGCCTATTCTTAGTCAAATTAAAAAAAGTTGCCCACTTGGTAAGATGAGTGACATTAACAAAGCATTGACAAAGATCTGGTCCTTCATCACTTTAAGGGCTGGGTATGCTTTGATCTGTATTCTTTCTTGACTTAGGTGGATGAGATTAATATATCCTTAACATGAATTATATAATGGATCCTCAACTAGTTGATCTGGTTAACTGGTCTGAAAATTATCTAAAACTTTTTTCCCAACACTCTATCTGGGTATACATTTTGGAACACAAACTCAGGGCCAAATCACACGCATCATTTCCTCCTCACCTAACCATTTGCCTGCTCACAGTTCCTCTTACAGGCTACCGTATCATGACCAACTTCAGAGTTTTGAGCTCACTGCTTACTCTCTTCTCCCAAATACACATACTATCCTGGCCTTGTTCAGTCCACCACTACTCCAGAACACACCCCTACAACCTCCCCCAACCACTGGACACCCTTACAGCTGATACATGTATGTACTACAATTCTTTGCCCTAAAGCCCAAGTAACGTACCTGCTTTGTTCACAAACCTGTAAAGTTACCCCTGGGCTCAACGGAGATACTTGAGCTTCCCAGGTTCTTATTTATTTAATCTAGATCCCATCTCTGCAGCCTCATCCGCTACTGGATAGTAATGAATCTGGGCTTACATATAAGGGATGCTCCTAAGCCCTCACTCAACAGTAAGACACTTTTTATGTGTCTTTGCTGCTCACACAGCATCTGGCATACCTGGATATTCCACAAATATCTGTAGAATACATGATCAAAAAGTGGGTCAAAGCCAAAATACAGAGAAGAGAATAATCAAGTGATCTGAAACGCAAGCCAAAAACTCAGATAGTATGATGGGCCAGAAGATTCATCTACTGCCTAAAACTGTTCAGAAATAACTCATTGTATTTTGTTCCTGGCTTCACAGTGAGGCTAACTTGATGTGTTTGATTTTCAAATCTTTCCTATCATTAGGGAACAACAGAAGTGGCTGTTTTTTCCTGCCCTTCTTGTGTTTCATTGGTCCCTGGGGACTGAGGTAACATCAGTTTAAATCCCAGTTGAATTTAATACATTAACTTTGTTTTATAACACACTGCTCCAAAAACAGAGATTCATAAATATATCATGCCTATTCTTAGTCAAATTAAAAAAAGTTGCCCACTTGGTAAGATGAGTGACATTAACAAAGCATTGACAAAGATCTGGTCCTTCATCACTTTAAGGGCTGGGTATGCTTTGATCTGTATTCTTTCTTGACTTAGGTGGATGAGATTAATATATCCTTAACATGAATTATATAATGGATCCTCAACTAGTTGATCTGGTTAACTGGTCTGAAAATTATCTAAAACTTTTTTCCCAACACTCTATCTGGGTATACATTTTGGAACACAAACTCAGGGCCAAATCACACGCATCATTTCCTCCTCACCTAACCATTTGCCTGCTCACAGTTCCTCTTACAGGCTACCGTATCATGACCAACTTCAGAGTTTTGAGCTCACTGCTTACTCTCTTCTCCCAAATACACATACTATCCTGGCCTTGTTCAGTCCACCACTACTCCAGAACACACCCCTACAACCTCCCCCAACCACTGGACACCCTTACAGCTGATACATGTATGTACTACAATTCTTTGCCCTAAAGCCCAAGTAACGTACCTGCTTTGTTCACAAACCTGTAAAGTTACCCCTGGGCTCAACGGAGATACTTGAGCTTCCCAGGTTCTTATTTATTTAATCTAGATCCCATCTCTGCAGCCTCATCCGCTACTGGATAGTAATGAATCTGGGCTTACATATAAGGGATGCTCCTAAGCCCTCACTCAACAGTAAGACACTTTTTATGTGTCTTTGCTGCTCACACAGCATCTGGCATACCTGGATATTCCACAAATATCTGTAGAATACATGATCAAAAAGTGGGTCAAAGCCAAAATACAGAGAAGAGAATAATCAAGTGATCTGAAACGCAAGCCAAAAACTCAGATAGTATGATGGGCCAGAAGATTCATCTACTGCCTAAAACTGTTCAGAAATAACTCATTGTATTGATAACCTAGATCTGCAGGCAAACGCATACTTAACCAAAGGCTTCAGGTGATCTGATTGCTCAGTCCAGAGTGGCCCTCTACATGTTCCAGGCGTCCCGGCAGGCAAGAGTAGGACTTTCCTCAGCCTGGAAGATGCAGCAACCAGGCCAGGAGAATCAGGGTGAAGAATAAGAACAAAAGCAACAGCAAGTACAGTTACAAACATTTACTGAGCTTCTCTCATGGACGGTGCCATGAGAAGTGGATACACTTCAGCTCGTGCAATCCTGAAAACACACCCTGCAAAGGTAACAAGGGGACACAGCTGCTAAGTGGCTTCTAAGAGATTATGTTCTTGTCCCAATGCATCAAGCCCTCTCCTGTATGGGGATGATACATCTCCACCCACCACCCTGTAAGAAGAGTGAGCTGCCCTACCTACTGACCTTAGGCTTGCACATTTGACTGACATGCTAAAGTCAATGACAAGTAAGCAGACAGAAAGTATGCAAACTCAAGTAGAAGTTTTAAAAGGTTTCCAACAGATCTGGGGAAAATGGCCTGCCCCAGGTAAGACGGCCTTCAGGTGCATCCTAAGAGAACAGGGCTCTAGCCAATACAATACTCAGCCTGGAACATAACTTAAGACTTTGAGGTTCTTCATTACCACTCAAAACTTGGCAATGGCAGAGCCAGGATTCACACCTAGAGCCTACATTTTCACCCGTCACATTCTTCTGCCCCCTGAAGCACATGCTCTCTTATTAGAAAATCCCCTAGGCCTACTTGTTGGGCTCTGTCCCCTCTTTCCTGCAAGTTGGAATCAGCATGTTCCTCAGAGTAGATGCATGAACCCAAAACCCGAACACTGGATAGATATGCAGAATTTCAGCCCCCCACTCCAGCATCTGTATTTTAAAAGAATCGCTACATATGAGAAGTGCTGGTTTAACACAGCCACATGAATACCTCGCTTCATGAAAGGGTGAAATCAAAGGGACATGAACTGGAAATGCACAAGCGTCCACTTATTTTCCTTGCCTCTTGGACATCAGAGAGGGAGGATCCATGTGTTATCATTGGAAAACTTTTCAGGACTTGCTTTAAATGCCAAATAATGTCCTTTGATGGAGCAGCTCACACTTCACTGCTGGCTATACTGACCTCTTGTTCATAACACAATGGCTTGTTTATTGAACAAATAAACGATCCTGTTAGCTTTCATTAGTGGCTGTTAGCATGTGAAAAAAGGGATACACTGCACTTATCTTTACTCTCCTGATGAATGACACTGACCATTAACCATAACAGCAAACTCCACAGTTTCCCAAGCACAGAGTTATCATCATAATTACAAGAGGAATATAGCCTTTACCCAGTGTTGCAGTGTTGAGAGCTCAACATCAAGGTCTCCTCTCTACATGGCCCTGAAACCCGGTAGCAGTGAGGGAGAGCATCCAAGTAGTCATGGAAATGGTAACGACCTTTCAAGATGGCCAGTGATACAGGTGGAACAACTACCCATGCGTCGGAGACACTTTCTCCCCGGTGAAAGCTAAGGTTTTTGACAGGCTGGTTTATGAATAAATTCATGACATGAGACATTTCCAAAATGTCTGTTAAGAACCACTTCAAAATGAAGTCATCAAAATTACTGCAAAATGTATACTTTAAATTCAAACAGCCGGGGGAAAGAGTATGCTTGTTATGTAGAATTCATTATCAGTATTTCTGAGTGCAGCCTCTATAAACATTTGTTTTGGATTGCTTTTATGCAATTGTTTGGAACATAAGCAGAGAAAGAGCTGAATGGGAAATTCCAGAAGCCCAGAACTTGTTCAGCTTGTTTTTCTTTTCTGCCTTGTTAGAATGAAATCATTTCTTTTCTTCAAATTTTAGGGCTATTGGAAGAATCTGATTTTTTTCTAATTTAACAGTTTATGTTCTCAAGAGTACAGAACATCACTTAAATGTGGGAAATGAAAGTCATAAACTAGAGATTTTGTCTTCCATTATCATTCAGGGCAAAAAGAGCCTTTATTAGATGCAAATGACTTTTCATAGGTTTTTTTGATTTAAAGAATCGCTACATATGAGAAGTGCTGGTTTAACACAGCCACATGAATACCTCGCTTCATGAAAGGGTGAAATCAAAGGGACATGAACTGGAAATGCACAAGCGTCCACTTATTTTCCTTGCCTCTTGGACATCAGAGAGGGAGGATCCATGTGTTATCATTGGAAAACTTTTCAGGACTTGCTTTAAATGCCAAATAATGTCCTTTGATGGAGCAGCTCACACTTCACTGCTGGCTATACTGACCTCTTGTTCATAACACAATGGCTTGTTTATTGAACAAATAAACGATCCTGTTAGCTTTCATTAGTGGCTGTTAGCATGTGAAAAAAGGGATACACTGCACTTATCTTTACTCTCCTGATGAATGACACTGACCATTAACCATAACAGCAAACTCCACAGTTTCCCAAGCACAGAGTTATCATCATAATTACAAGAGGAATATAGCCTTTACCCAGTGTTGCAGTGTTGAGAGCTCAACATCAAGGTCTCCTCTCTACATGGCCCTGAAACCCGGTAGCAGTGAGGGAGAGCATCCAAGTAGTCATGGAAATGGTAACGACCTTTCAAGATGGCCAGTGATACAGGTGGAACAACTACCCATGCGTCGGAGACACTTTCTCCCCGGTGAAAGCTAAGGTTTTTGACAGGCTGGTTTATGAATAAATTCATGACATGAGACATTTCCAAAATGTCTGTTAAGAACCACTTCAAAATGAAGTCATCAAAATTACTGCAAAATGTATACTTTAAATTCAAACAGCCGGGGGAAAGAGTATGCTTGTTATGTAGAATTCATTATCAGTATTTCTGAGTGCAGCCTCTATAAACATTTGTTTTGGATTGCTTTTATGCAATTGTTTGGAACATAAGCAGAGAAAGAGCTGAATGGGAAATTCCAGAAGCCCAGAACTTGTTCAGCTTGTTTTTCTTTTCTGCCTTGTTAGAATGAAATCATTTCTTTTTCTTCAAATTTTAGGGCTATTGGAAGAATCTGATTTTTTTCTAATTTAACAGTTTATGTTCTCAAGAGTACAGAACATCACTTAAATGTGGGAAATGAAAGTCATAAACTAGAGATTTTGTCTTCCATTATCATTCAGGGCAAAAAAAAAGAGCCTTTATTAGATGCAAATGACTTTTCATAGGTATTTGATTCACTTTTAAGTATGTGCATATGCAAAAACTCACCTTATATTGATCTTTATCTATTTATAAGCCTGGAGATGATAAAGATCGGATTATATTGTCAAACCATCAAATTAGCCAACTGAGATTTCCATCAAAAATATGCTAAAGGGAAAAAAATCTATTCTTAACATTGATCTCAACGGTTGGTTAAAGATCAGAAATACTACAGTTGCACCACAAAGAACTGCTGTATTTGATCTAAAAGGGGAGGCTGATTAAAATCTAGTATGACATCAGAACTGAAGTAAATCAATTTGTACATAAGAGAGAATAGAAATCACCACAGATGCAATCAAAAAGGAAATAGTATAGTATACAAGTAGTATAGAGTACATAAATTTAGTAATATTTATATTCCAAAGAGATGTCCCATAAATAAAATTAAAATGCAAATAATGAGATTCAAAATTGTACATATCTGTTAAAAAATTAATAACCCTAATATACAACAACAACAAAAGGCTCACAAACCTATTTTTCAAATCACATACTCAAAAAAAGAAAAGAAAAGAAATGGGCAAAGCACATGAACAGGCAACAGTAAAATTCCAAGAATGACTAAATGCACAATAGGGGGATTGGTAAATTGTAATAGTCAATTGTAAACATATAATTATATATAATAAAACAGAATGCTCCCATTATAAAAACATAGAAGAATTCACATTAGTGTGGGAAAATGTTTAAGAAGCAGTAAAAAAAATTCAGATAAGAACCTAATTATGAATATTTAAAAGAGATATCCCCAAATATTAACAATATCTCTATATATATTATAGAACTACAAGTGTTTTCTTTTCTTTTTCACTTGTGCACAAATATTTTTAGAAAATTTACACACTCACTATATATGACTTTGCAACTTGAAAAATAATAATAAATATTTAAAAGGGGTTAAAACTGGATCAAAGATTCTAGCCTAAGTGCGAGAGACATTCTTCCCAATCTTATCAAGTCATAGTTTAAGCCTTCGAGACATGTTATTAACACTCTCAAGACTAAGGTGAAAAGAGAAAAAAAAAAAGACAAAAAAAAAAAAAGAATTAAAAAGACTAAGGTGAGGTAGTATCTTAGACAAACGTCATTACCCTAGGCTAACATTTATCAGAAGCTCTGTTTGTAGGCAAAGGACAATGCTGACTCACAAATAGAAAGAGAAAGCTTGGAGCAGTAGGAGGTTCCTTGAGATTCATTTGGAGTCCGTGTTTGCCACCTCGTGACCCTCCTGCCAGAACACCTGCTCTGTTCTGCAGAGAGCTGGCTGACAGGACCAGACTGTTGGGGTTTTCGAATGGGTGGTTCCCCCTCACCAACTGATTCTTCACTGTCCGCAAGTTGAGATGAGAGCTCACACATCTACTCAGGTTTACAGCGTGCATCCTCCCCTCATCTCCTCACTGGAAAGCCAACCATCAGGTGAAACATAAGGAGAAAAAGAACTCACACAATTGTGCCATACTAGTGTCGTGTTGTTACTCTCCTGACATAATACAAATTAGGTGACTTAAAACAACTCAAATGCATTCTCTGCAGTTCTGGAGGCCTGAAGTCCAAGACCCCTTTCATGGGCCTAATGGCAAGATGATGATATGACATGAGTTGGAGCAAGCTCCCAGAGACAGTGAAGGACAGGGAAGCCCGGTGTGCTGCAGTCTATGGGGTCCCAAAGGGTCAGACACGACTGAGTGACTGAGGTGAACTGAATGTTGAGGTGTCAGGAGACCCGTGCTTCCTCTGGAGGCTTGGGGCACGGGCACATGTCTCCTTCAAATCTTCCAGCTTCTTGGGGGACTGCTCACATTCTTGGCTTGTGATCCTTTTCTTGCATCACCCCAAACTCTCTCTCTGTCCTCACGTCTCCGTCTGCCCCCTCTGGTTTCCCTGCTCCCTCTGAGAAGGATCCCTGTGATTACATCAAACCTAACAGACAATCCAGGAGAATATCCCCGCCTCCAGAGCCTTTGCTTAAAACATCTTTGGCCACCTAAGAAAATATCCAGAGGCCCTGGGGGATAAGAAGGCTGAGCCCACAGAGCAGCAATTTGGTGCATTTTTATCGATGGTTTGAAGTTCTGACACACTACAATTCTCTTCAGAAGCATGAAATGGAAAGTGCGTCTGATAAGAAGTCTTCTGAGAGGAAAAGGAATATTCATCCTTGAACTTCCTGTTCTTTCCCCAAGTCTCTTAGGAGAGCTGCATAGCTGAAAACATGCCTGTTTTTAAGGACAAGTCTTGCACAGCTGCCATCTGGCAGATACAGATGTGGTCGGCGGCTCCTGCTTTTAAAAAGGCCCCTGATGCCTCTGCCTCCATTTGGCTTGCATCTGCCAAGAAGGCAGTGAACTGAAGACAGCCCCTTTCCAGCACATGTGCCCCCCAGATCACCCACCCCAGGCCTTAGACGACAACAGAGGGTGACCACAGCAGTTGGTGGAAGTCACTGAAAATTGGCTAATGGCAAACAGAGACCCCTTCTACCAATTCTAACATGAGGAACCAAGCCTTTGTCGCTCAGTTGTGTCCAACTCTTTGCGACACCATGGACTGTAGCCCATCAGGCTCCTCTGTCCATGGGATTCTCCAGGCAGGAATACCGGAGGAGGTAGCCATTTCCTTCTCCAGGTGATCTTCCCAACCCAAGGATGGAATCTGGGTCTCTCATCTTGCAGGCAGATCCTTTACCATCTGAGCCGTGTCTGCCTAATGCGGCAGGGCCACAAGACAGGGCTGATCACCCCCAAGATGTCCCTACCACTGACCTGCCCATGAGTGACCCACCCACGGTGACCCTCCATGCTGCCCTTCTCTGTCACCTCTCAAGTTCATCATCTAGAAAGGTGACACATTTGTGTGTCTGTGATCACTGAACCACTGAGTTATTTGGGGAGCTAGTAATTCCTAGAATAACTACTAACTAAAACTAAGGCAAAACTACTGAATTCCAACTTGGAGATTAGGAAGGAAGAGAGAGAAGAAGGGGAGAATGGGGGAAAGCCACCATCAAGTACATATCTGGAGACTGGAATGTCACTGGAGAAAACCACATGACTTGTGAGGATCTGTGTCACAGGCAACACATAGCCTGGGCGTCCCTGGTGGCTCAGTTAGTGAAGAATCTGCAATGGAGGAGAGCCCAGGCTCGACCCCTAGGTTGGGAAGATTCCAGAGCCTTTGCTTAAAACATCTTTGGCCACCTAAGAAAATATCCAGAGGCCCTGGGGGATAAGAAGGCTGAGCCCACAGAGCAGCAATTTGGTGCATTTTTATCGATGGTTTGAAGTTCTGACACACTACAATTCTCTTCAGAAGCATGAAATGGAAAGTGCGTCTGATAAGAAGTCTTCTGAGAGGAAAAGGAATATTCATCCTTGAACTTCCTGTTCTTTCCCCAAGTCTCTTAGGAGAGCTGCATAGCTGAAAACATGCCTGTTTTTAAGGACAAGTCTTGCACAGCTGCCATCTGGCAGATACAGATGTGGTCGGCGGCTCCTGCTTTTAAAAAGGCCCCTGATGCCTCTGCCTCCATTTGGCTTGCATCTGCCAAGAAGGCAGTGAACTGAAGACAGCCCCTTTCCAGCACATGTGCCCCCCAGATCACCCACCCCAGGCCTTAGACGACAACAGAGGGTGACCACAGCAGTTGGTGGAAGTCACTGAAAATTGGCTAATGGCAAACAGAGACCCCTTCTACCAATTCTAACATGAGGAACCAAGCCTTTGTCGCTCAGTTGTGTCCAACTCTTTGCGACACCATGGACTGTAGCCCATCAGGCTCCTCTGTCCATGGGATTCTCCAGGCAGGAATACCGGAGGAGGTAGCCATTTCCTTCTCCAGGTGATCTTCCCAACCCAAGGATGGAATCTGGGTCTCTCATCTTGCAGGCAGATCCTTTACCGTCTGAGCCGTGTCTGCCTAATGCGGCAGGGCCACAAGACAGGGCTGATCACCCCCAAGATGTCCCTACCACTGACCTGCCCATGAGTGACCCACCCACGGTGACCCTCCATGCTGCCCCTTCTCTGTCACCTCTCAAGTTCATCATCTAGAAAGGTGACACATTTGTGTGTCTGTGATCACTGAACCACTGAGTTATTTGGGGAGCTAGTAATTCCTAGAATAACTACTAACTAAAACTAAGGCAAAACTACTGAATTCCAACTTGGAGATTAGGAAGGAAGAGAGAGAAGAAGGGGAGAATGGGGGAAAGCCACCATCAAGTACATATCTGGAGACTGGAATGTCACTGGAGAAAACCACATGACTTGTGAGGATCTGTGTCACAGGCAACACATAGCCTGGGCGTCCCTGGTGGCTCAGTTAGTGAAGAATCTGCAATGGAGGAGAGCCCAGGCTCGACCCCTAGGTTGGGAAGATTCCATGGAGAGGGAAACGGCAGCCCACTCCAGTATTCTTGCCTGGAGAACCCATGGACAGAGGAGCCTTGCAGGCTGTGCCATCCCCATATTCTCCAGCCCCCCACTAAGCAGGGCTCTCCCTGGACCCAACCACCTCCCATTACAGACTAACTGCTCCCCACTGCCATTAAACCTGCCCTGAGAGGACACGAGCACCCAGGCTGCTCTCTTCTTCCTCAATTGCTTTACCTCCCATCCCAAAGCACTTCCCACCTCCCCTCTCTTGATATTCTGTTGTTGATGGCCAATGCTTCTCATTCTCCTTTTCTGAGTCGTCTTTCTAGGCAGCCTCCCCAAATGTTTGGGTTTTCATGGGTTTGCATTCAGGCTCTCCTCTCATTTCACTATATACTTGCTATTAAGAGACAGTGGCCACACCCTGGCCCAGATGACCAGTTATCAGAGCTATTAGCTCGATACTCACAGAACCTAAGCCTGTCTCTTGGGCTCCACACCCACCCCACCAGCTACTAGATGATACTCAACTGGGAGGCACTCACGGCATCCCAAACTGACAGAGGCCTCACCTGAGTCTATGCTTTCTCCTCACTCACTGCTAAACTTCTCCAACTCCAACATCCCCTGCATCAGGGAAAGGTACATCCACCCGGTCTCCATACTAGACTCCCTTAAACACACCTCAGATTGGCTTATTTCCCAGCTTGCACTGCTTGGTTCCAGTCCAAGCTCCCATCCTCTCTCCTGGTAGTGGTACGGACCTCATGAGCCTTCCAGAATCCCCTCCTGATCTTCTCAAACCCATCTTCTACTCTGCTACGTTAGTATCTTCCCAAAATAATAGTATCATGTGACTCCTTTGCATAAATACTTTAATAACTGCCCATGGCTTCTGAATAAAACTTATTCTTGATTTGAGCCAACCGTCTCTTTACAACTGATCACTGTCCACTTCTCCAGTCTTACCTGTGCCATTCTTCTTCCTCTGGGAAGATCCTGTCTGTCTGCTCATCCATCCCGTTAACCCAGTCTCCTAGCCTGTGAGGCTGACCAGTATGGATGGTATCACCAAGCTGCCCATGCCCTCAGACTTCTGAGGCCTCAGGGCAGTGGGGCCCCCACAGAAGATCAGAGGAAGGGAGGAGAGTGGAGTCACTCATTAATCCTCTGCTTACTTCCTGATGGGTTTTCTTAACTTGCTGCATTTGCCAACCAAAGATCACTCCTCAGGGAGGCAGACCTCTCCTTCTGGATTCTGGAACCACTCCATCATTCCCTGACCCCTCTAGGCATATAGACTGTGACAAGTCAGCCTTCAGGAGTGACTCATCTATTTCTGACTAGGATCCTGTCTGGTGTATCCTTTTGCTCAGTACTCCCTCCCTGCTGACTTTCTCTCCAATCCTTCAGTGTACCATGGAGGCCTCCCCACAAGTGAGGTTGATCTTTCTTCTCCACCTGGCCCGCAGGCTAGAGCAAGTGTCCCCACTGTCCACTTCCAGTGGGTAGTCTCCTCTGTCAAGGACACACTCTGAAACTCTGACATTTCCGATTTCTCTCTTTAATTAGTTCCACAAAGGAAGAGGCCACATGGTGATACCCAATTCTTCCAGAGCCTGGCACCCAGAAGACGCTCAGTCAATATGTGTTGATCAAGACACTCATTTCTCCAAGTTTGAGATCAAACCAGTCAATCCTAAAGGAAGTCCACCCTGATATTCATTGGAAGGTCTGATGTTGAAGTTGAAGCTCCAATACTTTGGCCACCTAATGCAAAGAGGTGACACATTGGAAAAGACCCTGATGCTGGGGGAGATTAAGGGCAGAAGAAGGGGAAAGCAGAGGATGAGATGGTTGGATGGCATCACCGATTCAATGGACATGGGTTTGAGCAAGCTCCATGAGATAGTAAAGGACAGGGAAGCCTGGCATGCTACAGTCATAAGGCTAAGTATTGGACAGGATTAGTGAGTGGACAACACCACACTCATTTCTCCAAGTTTACCTAGTGGATAACCTGATTGATATTGAAGGTTTCATCCTAGCTTGTATATTGCACACGCAGAACTGCTACACAAATGGCTTTGGATGACCTTGGGTAAAAAGTGACATCACTCATTTCCAAATCCTAGAGGTATTCAAAACTCATTCTTCATTTTGACAGTCATGAAGCACAAAGAATTTATGATGCTAGGGTATGTATAAATATATTCAAGAGCTGGATTCCAATTAGTTTCATCTTCATACAGAATTAGCCTGCCATAGCAGATCCAAAGTAGTATATAATGAAAAGCATTATAAATATTTGATTAGTGGTTTATTATTATTGAACTCTGTTGAACACCTAACCATATGGTGCCCCCAATCCCTTTATATATGAAAAAGTCTATGTTTTATACACCTGTGGTCCCAAAAGCAGTTTCTCACACCTGCCTCCTTCCGTGTCAGCCTCCTGAGCTTTTTCAAGACCAGGAAGGAGCCAGTTCTTGTCCTTGGTCTTCTTTTCCCCTTCAATTTTATTGTTTTTAAATTTTTGTTGGAATGTAGTTGATTTACAATGCTGTTTGTTTTTAACTGTCCTTGGTCCCCACTGTCCACTTCCAGTGGGTAGTCTCCTCTGTCAAGGACACACTCTGAAACTCTGACATTTCCGATTTCTCTCTTTAATTAGTTCCACAAAGGAAGAGGCCACATGGTGATACCCAATTCTTCCAGAGCCTGGCACCCAGAAGACGCTCAGTCAATATGTGTTGATCAAGACACTCATTTCTCCAAGTTTGAGATCAAACCAGTCAATCCTAAAGGAAGTCCACCCTGATATTCATTGGAAGGTCTGATGTTGAAGTTGAAGCTCCAATACTTTGGCCACCTAATGCAAAGAGGTGACACATTGGAAAAGACCCTGATGCTGGGGGAGATTAAGGGCAGAAGAAGGGGAAAGCAGAGGATGAGATGGTTGGATGGCATCACCGATTCAATGGACATGGGTTTGAGCAAGCTCCATGAGATAGTAAAGGACAGGGAAGCCTGGCATGCTACAGTCATAAGGCTAAGTATTGGACAGGATTAGTGAGTGGACAACACCACACTCATTTCTCCAAGTTTACCTAGTGGATAACCTGATTGATATTGAAGGTTTCATCCTAGCTTGTATATTGCACACGCAGAACTGCTACACAAATGGCTTTGGATGACCTTGGGTAAAAAGTGACATCACTCATTTCCAAATCCTAGAGGTATTCAAAACTCATTCTTCATTTTGACAGTCATGAAGCACAAAGAATTTATGATGCTAGGGTATGTATAAATATATTCAAGAGCTGGATTCCAATTAGTTTCATCTTCATACAGAATTAGCCTGCCATAGCAGATCCAAAGTAGTATATAATGAAAAGCATTATAAATATTTGATTAGTGGTTTATTATTATTGAACTCTGTTGAACACCTAACCATATGGTGCCCCCAATCCCTTTATATATGAAAAAGTCTATGTTTTATACACCTGTGGTCCCAAAAGCAGTTTCTCACACCTGCCTCCTTCCGTGTCAGCCTCCTGAGCTTTTTCAAGACCAGGAAGGAGCCAGTTCTTGTCCTTGGTCTTCTTTTCCCCTTCAATTTTATTGTTTTTAAATTTTTGTTGGAATGTAGTTGATTTACAATGCTGTGTTCTGTCCTTGGCCTTTTATTACCCTTAACTGCTATCAACCAAATTGCAGGTACTTGATCCTCCTGCCCTCACACCCTCTGGGAGACAGTTCTCCTGTTCACTCCCCTTGGAAAACTTCAGTCCACTCCCGGAACCTGCCTACGCCTGGTAAGTGACCACAACTCTTCTGGCTCTTTTCCAGATCACCAGAAAGGGGGAAACCTTGACGTGCTCACAGGGCCTGACAACATAAATGTCCCAAAGTAACAAAATGTAAAGGGAACATCCTGCGGGTGGATAGAGAATTAATAAGAGCAAAACCAGAATCACACAGTAGCCAAACTGTGGCAGGAGATGAGAGAAGAGAGAGAGAACAGAGGTTGGTGACAGGGGGCGGGAGGGGAGGGGAGTGTTGAAGAGGCTACCAAAGCCTGAATCCCCGCCCACCTTCTTCCTTCATCTACCCGAAGGAAACGTTTATGAATGGCGACACATGGTGGTAGGAGATGCTGCATCTCAATCACCAGCGTCCTTTTGTTATGTGTTCACGGGGTGCCTCTGTCTGGCTTTTGCTATAATCTCCTGCACAGATTCCCACTGAGCGCTCTGGTACCCACCCTTGCCTTTCCCAGGCGCACTGCCTGTGAGAGTTCACAGCTGAGCCCCTCCAAGGCCTCAGCCTCATCCACTGAGACACTTTGTCTCCTCCAGCGATGGGTCAAGGGGGACTACAGTGACCAGCTCAACCAGGATCAGCTCCAAATGGCATCAAAGCTCCAGAATGTCTTTCAGGATCAGCTGAGGCTCTGGTTGTAGCTCACTGAAGCTTCTCCTCAGCTCAGCCCTTCCTCCTGCCTTCACTTCCTCACAGGCATTGTTCCTGAGAACATTCCACCCCAAATTTCCTGCACACAGATCTTCTCAGGAACAAACCTAAGTTATCAATCTTCTGACTGAAATATTGAACAATGTAGGCTCTAGCCTCATCATCCTTCAATCAATAACATCTCCATTTACAAGGCCTTAGGGAGGTCAATATGTACAAAGATGCTCACCAATGATGGCCTTTGACCTTGAGATCCTAGACAGGCCTGGTCTTTATATAGGCACTGTTCTCACCTAAAAGTTGAAAATGACCTTGAGGGTCACACATTCACCTGGTGTTCAGAATCATCATCAGAGCACATGCTAGCCACATATGGCATCCTTCTCTGCCCTGTGTAGGCCATGACCCCAGGCCATCAAGTCCAGCCTTCTCAACCTGTGTTAGCTCTAACCTCCACCACAGATTGTCCTGCTCCCTCTCCACTGACCATTCCCAGTGTCAACCTGAGCCTTCCTGAAAATTCTGTGATGGCCCCTCCTCATTCAGTCCTCGGGTGTGTGCCTGCTCAGTCACATCCAACTCTTTGCGACCCCTATGGACGGTAGCCCCACCAGGCTCTTCTGTCCATTCAGCCTTTACCCCACCCTAAAAGTCAGCCATCATGCACACACCCAGCTCTGATCTGCTGGGATCCATACCAAAATATTCAGGATACCCCAGGGCCACAAACCACCACCACTGTGGAAGCAAGAAGACACGGTTGCCACAAGGTCTCCGGGCAGGACCAGCATTCCATACGCCTGGGCAAAGGGCAGGGCCTTGGGATGGCCTCTTTAGAGGCCGATCCCAATTCAAGTGTAAGGGATCTAGATCCCTGCCGCCGAGGGAAGGTATGTTATACAAGCTGCTATCACAGCAGGCTTGAAGCTTCTTCCTTCTGGGAACCCCTGAGAAACAGTGCAAAATACACACCTCAGAAGTCTTGCCTGTGTTCTGAGGGAGCCATGTCATTTAAACCTGCAATGCAGTGGACCGGAGGTTTGTGGTCCCCACAATTCATATGCTGAAATCCTCACCTCCAATGTGACGATCTTAGGAGCTGGAACCTCTAGGGGGTGATGAGGTCATGAGTGTGAAATGGGATTACTGCCCGTGTCAAGGAGCCCAGAGCTCTGCCACTCTGTGTATCTGCCACATAAGGTCACAATAAGAAGACATGTGTGTGCTCAGTCATGTTCAGCTCTGTAAGACTCCATGAATCATAGCCCTCCAGGCTCCTATGTTCATGAGATTCTCCCAGGCGAGTATAGTAGAGTGGGCTGCCATTTTCTTCTCTAGGGAATCTTCCTGATCCAGGGACTGAACCTGTGTCCTTTGCATTGACAGGTGGATTCTTTACCATTAAGCCACCAGGGAAGCCCACAAAACAAAGACAGCAGTCTGCAACACAGAAGAGGCCTTCCCTAGACTCTAACCAGGCTGGCACCCTGATTGGGGACTTCTAGCCAAACGAATGTGTTGTTAATAAGCCACCATGTCTGAAATAATTTGGTATTGGTAACTGAACTAAGACTCCTCTCACCATCAGACATCACTTTTTCTCGAGGGCTTCTCTGGGGTTATTATTCTCTGGAACTTCTGCCTGCCCTGCACGGACAGCCCAGCCTTGTGGGAAAGGTCTGCTGGTACTGAAAGCCAAACGAGCCCCACCAGGCTCTTCTGTCCATTCAGCCTTTACCCCACCCTAAAAGTCAGCCATCATGCACACACCCAGCTCTGATCTGCTGGGATCCATACCAAAATATTCAGGATACCCCAGGGCCACAAACCACCACCACTGTGGAAGCAAGAAGACACGGTTGCCACAAGGTCTCCGGGCAGGACCAGCATTCCATACGCCTGGGCAAGGGCAGGGCCTTGGGATGGCCTCTTTAGAGGCCGATCCCAATTCAAGTGTAAGGGATCTAGATCCCTGCCGCCGAGGGAAGGTATGTTATACAAGCTGCTATCACAGCAGGCTTGAAGCTTCTTCCTTCTGGGAACCCCTGAGAAACAGTGCAAAATACACACCTCAGAAGTCTTGCCTGTGTTCTGAGGGAGCCATGTCATTTAAACCTGCAATGCAGTGGACCGGAGGTTTGTGGTCCCCACAATTCATATGCTGAAATCCTCACCTCCAATGTGACGATCTTAGGAGCTGGAACCTCTAGGGGGTGATGAGGTCATGAGTGTGAAATGGGATTACTGCCCGTGTCAAGGAGCCCAGAGCTCTGCCACTCTGTGTATCTGCCACATAAGGTCACAATAAGAAGACATGTGTGTGCTCAGTCATGTTCAGCTCTGTAAGACTCCATGAATCATAGCCCTCCAGGCTCCTATGTTCATGAGATTCTCCCAGGCGAGTATAGTAGAGTGGGCTGCCATTTTCTTCTCTAGGGAATCTTCCTGATCCAGGGACTGAACCTGTGTCCTTTGCATTGACAGGTGGATTCTTTACCATTAAGCCACCAGGGAAGCCCACAAAACAAAGACAGCAGTCTGCAACACAGAAGAGGCCTTCCCTAGACTCTAACCAGGCTGGCACCCTGATTGGGGACTTCTAGCCAAACGAATGTGTTGTTAATAAGCCACCATGTCTGAAATAATTTGGTATTGGTAACTGAACTAAGACTCCTCTCACCATCAGACATCACTTTTTCTCGAGGGCTTCTCTGGGGTTATTATTCTCTGGAACTTCTGCCTGCCCTGCACGGACAGCCCAGCCTTGTGGGAAAGGTCTGCTGGTACTGAAAGCCAAACGCTGGCAGCTCCGACCTCGTGGACATGGTCATGGGTGGCCACTGGTACTGTCTGCTAGAGGTAAGCAGTACACAGACGGCCAACATGCCCTGCCTCCCCTCCTGCCATGCTGCAGACTAAGTCTCACTTCCTCTGTGGCTGTTGAGGTGTGTGGTTACTACAGGAGACCTCAACAACCAGGTCCAGAACAGGCTAGGATGCAAGCAGGTGGCACTGGTGCTGACTTCTAACACTGATCACCCCAAACCTGGATTCTCTCATGCTGTTCCACTTTCTCTGTAGCTTTCTCTAAAATAAATAAAATTTGTATGGAATAAAAAAATAAATAAATAAAGAAGATGTAGTATGGGTATGCACAAGGGACTATTACTCAGCTGTAAAAAGAAATGATACTGGGTCATTGGCAAAGTCGCAGACGGACTAGTCTGGCATACAGAGTGAAGTAAGTCAGAAATAGAAAAACAAATACTGCATATTAACACATATATGCGGAATATAGAAAAATTGTACAGCTGAACCTATTTCCAGGGCAGGAATAGAGATGAAGACATAGAGAACAGACACATGGACCTAGGGTGCGGGGGGAAGGGATGGATGGGCTGAACTGGGAGATCAGGACAGACGTACGCACACTGTCATGTGTCAGCTACACAGCTGGTGGGGAGCTGCTGTACAGCACAGGGGGCTCAGCTTGGTGCTCTGCGAAGGCATCGCAGGGCGGGATGGAAGGAGGAGGAGGAGACTCAGCAGATATATGTATACATATATCCATGCAGGTATTCACTTCATAGTACAGTAGAAACTAACACAACATTGTCAAGTAACTTATATTTCCCTTTAAAAAATGGGAAAAATAAGCAAAGGATTTGAAGGAACATGTACCTCAAATATATGTAAACGTAGCTAGGAAGCACATGAAAAGACATTCAACAATATGTCTTCAGGGAAATGCAAATTCCCCAAACTCACCCAGTAGAATGGCTGTAATGAAAAGATAAACAATACCGGGGCTTCTCTGACCTCGTGCCCTGCACGGACAGCCCAGCCTTGTGGGAAAGGTCTGCTGGTACTGAAAGCCAAACGCTGGCAGCTCCGACCTCGTGGACATGGTCATGGGTGGCCACTGGTACTGTCTGCTAGAGGTAAGCAGTACACAGACGGCCAACATGCCCTGCCTCCCCTCCTGCCATGCTGCAGACTAAGTCTCACTTCCTCTGTGGCTGTTGAGGTGTGTGGTTACTACAGGAGACCTCAACAACCAGGTCCAGAACAGGCTAGGATGCAAGCAGGTGGCACTGGTGCTGACTTCTAACACTGATCACCCCAAACCTGGATTCTCTCATGCTGTTCCACTTTCTCTGTAGCTTTCTCTAAAATAAATAAAATTTGTATGGAATAAAAAAATAAATAAATAAAGAAGATGTAGTATGGGTATGCACAAGGGACTATTACTCAGCTGTAAAAAGAAATGATACTGGGTCATTGGCAAAGTCGCAGACGGACTAGTCTGGCATACAGAGTGAAGTAAGTCAGAAATAGAAAAACAAATACTGCATATTAACACATATATGCGGAATATAGAAAAATTGTACAGCTGAACCTATTTCCAGGGCAGGAATAGAGATGAAGACATAGAGAACAGACACATGGACCTAGGGTGCGGGGGGAAGGGATGGATGGGCTGAACTGGGAGATCAGGACAGACGTACGCACACTGTCATGTGTCAGCTACACAGCTGGTGGGGAGCTGCTGTACAGCACAGGGGGCTCAGCTTGGTGCTCTGCGAAGGCATCGCAGGGCGGGATGGAAGGAGGAGGAGGAGACTCAGCAGATATATGTATACATATATCCATGCAGGTATTCACTTCATAGTACAGTAGAAACTAACACAACATTGTCAAGTAACTTATATTTCCCTTTAAAAAATGGGAAAAATAAGCAAAGGATTTGAAGGAACATGTACCTCAAATATATGTAAACGTAGCTAGGAAGCACATGAAAAGACATTCAACAATATGTCTTCAGGGAAATGCAAATTCAAACCACCCTGAGATACCACTTCACACCCAGTAGAATGGCTGTAATGAAAAAGATAAACAATACCAGTGTTGACAAGGAAGTGGAGACATTGAAATCCTCACACACAGCTGGTGGGAATGTAAAATGGTGCTTCCATTTCAGAAACAGTTTGATGGCTTTTTAAAAAGGCAAACATAAGTTTACCATATGACACCGCATGTCTACTCCTCAGTATAGACCCAAGAGAAATGAAAATACATCTCCATGCAAAAACTTGTACACAAATTTTCATAGCAGTATTGTTCATAGCCCAAAGCAGAAACCATCCAAATGTCCATCAGTTGGAGAAGGAGTAAACAGCGGGTGGTTCATCCGCATGGTAGAATATTACTTGGAAATAAAAAGGAATGGAGCATTGGTGTGCACTACAACATGAATGAATCTCACAAATATTATAGTTAGTGAGAGGATCCAGGCAACAGACCACCTAGTGTGTGAAATATACAGAAAATGCCACTCTCTAAAAGAAGGAAAGTAGAGGGCTTCCCTGGTGGTCCAGTGGGTATACCACCTTGCAGTGCGAGGGGCACTGGTTCGATCCCTGGCCTGGGAAGAGCTCACGTGTCACAGAGCAGCTGGACTGATGTGTCCAACTATCTAGCCGGAGCTCTGGAGCACATGTGCCCAGAGCCGGGCCTCTGCAGTGACAGAGGCCACTGTGATGGGAGGCCCATGCAGGCCAAAGAACAAAGATGGATGAAAATAGATAAATGAAAGACCAATAGAAGTGGCCAAAAAAAAAAAAAATGTAAAAAAAAAAAAAAAGAAGGAAAGTAGAATTCACAGACAAAGAAAACAAACTTATGGTTGCCAAAGGCAAGGGTGGGGGATAAATTAGGATTTGCTCATTAGCATATACACATTACTAAATATAAAATAGATAATCAGCAAGGACCTTCTGTATAGTGTGGACAACTGTATTCAACATCTTTCAACAACTTACAATGAAAGGGGCAAAAGAGGATGAAATGGTTGGATGGTGTCACCAACTCAGTGGACATGAGTTTGAGCTCTAGGAGATGGTGAAAGACAGGGAAGCCTGGTGTGCTGCCGTCCACGGGGCCACAAACAGTCAGACATGACTTAGCAACTGAACAACAACAACCTATAGTGAAAGAGAATATGAAGAAGAATATATATACATGTAGTACATACATATACATATACATATATAATTGAATCACTTTGAAACTAACGTCACACCTGAAACTGACACAACATTGTAAATCAACTATACTTCAGTGAAAAGTGTTTTCAATTAAAGAAGTTGAGGAGCAGTTGCTGCCCAAGCCTGAAGGCTGGGGTGGCAATGGGGAGTAACTGCAAACAGGCATGAGAAATACAGAATATTTCTGGGTGGTAGAGAAATGTTTTTCTAAAATATTTCTAAGATTGGACTGTGGTGGTGTTTGTACAACTCTGTTAAATTACTAAAAAACAGGGAATTGTACTTAAAACAATGAGTCATATGCTATATAAACTATGCCTCCATAAAGATGCTAACAATATGAAAATACAAATAAAAGGCAGATAAATGGCTAATAAATGAGCCTGTGATTGCCCGGCACAGACTCCACCCAGCCTGGGACTAGAGTCTGCTGACACATGTCTGTGTCCCCAATGAGACTGGTGCTTCTTGTCACCCAGTATTTCCACTTCTGCTCTATCCACAGCTGAGTCTCTTGACTACAGTGATCACGCAATAATTATTTGTTGAATTGAACTCCACTGGAGGGCTGGAAAAAAAAAAAAAAAACAACGCCTTTTTCTTTTCCTGGACATCAAAATAATGTTGTTTTTTAAAAAAACAAAACAAAACAAAAACAAAACAACATTTTCACAAATTGCTTCCCCCAGCATCCCCATGTAGGTGACGCAGAGAAGTGTGATAATGTGGGTGTGAAAAGCAGATATGACATTCAGCTAAAGACCCAGCAAGTCTGTCTTTGGGGAAAAAAATACAGCAGCAGTGAATATGCACTGCCTCCTGATTTCAGGCCAGATGACGGCGGCACTCCAGAAGGGGCGGCCATCCGTCCTGCTCTCCAGTGCCAGGGGCTGCTGGCTCCTCTGCTAACGCTGTCAGATTCCACCCCACATGGCTGAGCGTGCAGACAAAGAAGGCAGTTGAAGAGGCTGTTCTGTTGAGTCTAAGTGTCACTGTGCTTCTGCTTGGGAAACACTGATAAATGGAGAATCTCACCCAGGAGCTTGTGATGGGTCCTGATGAGCCAGGACTGGACCCATCCCAAGTCCCTAAGGGGGTCCCACACTCCAGGACGGCACCAGGAGGGACTGCTGCTGTTCAGTCACTCAGTTTTGTCTGACTCTTTGCGACCCATGGACTGCAGCATGCCAGGTTCCTCTACCCTCCACTGTCTCCCAGAGTTTGCTCAGATCTGTGTCCATTGAGTCAGAGATGCTAGCTAACCATCTCATCCTCTGTTGCTCCTTTCTCCTCCTTCCCCCAATCAGCAGTATTCCTGGGAGGAACTTCTTTGGAGGAATGTAAGTTGCTTTCCCTCTGGAAGTTCTCTGAAAAGGTGCTCTGAAAGCATATCCAAAGAGGATTCACTGGAAGCTTTCCCTGGCCCAGGAGGTCCAGCCATGGCCCAGTGGGTAGCTTTCTGAACCAGGAATGGGGGTGGACGGGTGAGAGCATAGGCTCTAGGGTCTGGGTCACATCAGACATTAGCTACCCAACTCTAACCCCCTGGACCCTACTTTTCTCACTTGTGCACCTGGAATAATAATAAAATTCTCTGCTTGGAGTTCTCACAAGTTTGAAATAGGAGGATGTACACTCTCTGGTGATGCTGTGTAGGAAATACTCAGCTGGGAACCATAGAGCCCTCAGGGAAGCGCCAGCATGCAGCTAGCCATCAAGGAAGACTGGGAAGCTTGATGTGCCCTAGATTTGGGTTTCAAAAGTCCTTTCCAGGAAACATTAAAGAGGAGAAGATCTGATTTCACCACTTTCCTGTTGTAACATGCAGATTCGGAAGTATTCAAGGCCCAGCAAGTCTGTCTTTGGGGAAAAATACAGCAGCAGTGAATATGCACTGCCTCCTGATTTCAGGCCAGATGACGGCGGCACTCCAGAAGGGGCGGCCATCCGTCCTGCTCTCCAGTGCCAGGGGCTGCTGGCTCCTCTGCTAACGCTGTCAGATTCCACCCCACATGGCTGAGCGTGCAGACAAAGAAGGCAGTTGAAGAGGCTGTTCTGTTGAGTCTAAGTGTCACTGTGCTTCTGCTTGGGAAACACTGATAAATGGAGAATCTCACCCAGGAGCTTGTGATGGGTCCTGATGAGCCAGGACTGGACCCATCCCAAGTCCCTAAGGGGGTCCCACACTCCAGGACGGCACCAGGAGGGACTGCTGCTGTTCAGTCACTCAGTTTTGTCTGACTCTTTGCGACCCATGGACTGCAGCATGCCAGGTTCCTCTACCCTCCACTGTCTCCCAGAGTTTGCTCAGATCTGTGTCCATTGAGTCAGAGATGCTAGCTAACCATCTCATCCTCTGTTGCTCCTTTCTCCTCCTTCCCCCAATCAGCAGTATTCCTGGGAGGAACTTCTTTGGAGGAATGTAAGTTGCTTTCCCTCTGGAAGTTCTCTGAAAAGGTGCTCTGAAAGCATATCCAAAGAGGATTCACTGGAAGCTTTCCCTGGCCCAGGAGGTCCAGCCATGGCCCAGTGGGTAGCTTTCTGAACCAGGAATGGGGGTGGACGGGTAGAGAGCATAGGCTCTAGGGTCTGGGTCACATCAGACATTAGCTACCCAACTCTAACCCCCTGGACCCTACTTTTCTCACTTGTGCACCTGGAATAATAATAAAATTCTCTGCTTGGAGTTCTCACAAGTTTGAAATAGGAGGATGTACACTCTCTGGTGATGCTGTGTAGGAAATACTCAGCTGGGAACCATAGAGCCCTCAGGGAAGCGCCAGCATGCAGCTAGCCATCAAGGAAGACTGGGAAGCTTGATGTGCCCTAGATTTGGGTTTCAAAAGTCCTTTCCAGGAAACATTAAAGAGGAGAAGATCTGATTTCACCACTTTCCTGTTGTAACATGCAGATTCAACAAGGAAGAAATATGAATCTAGAAGGTATTACTGAAACGGCAGGACCCTGGAGGGTCTTCCTGGAATAGATCCCCAATTTGCCACACCCACCCTGCTACCTCTTGTTTTCAGAAAAGTTTTACCCTCCTAGGCCTTCCCTAAGTTCAAAAGAGCAGATTTAATCAAAGAAGTAAAAAATACAAAAACAATACAAAAAGTAAAACAAACAAATAACAAAAATAATGCTATTCTATCCATAAAACAAAATCAAGGACCTATGGTTCCTCCTCAAGGTTGACTCATTGGAAAAGACACTGATGCTAGGAAAGATTAAGGGTGGGTGAAGGGGGCAACAGAGGATGAGATGGCTGGATGGCATCACTGACTCCATGGACATGTGTTTGAGCCAGCTCCGGGAGATGGTGAGGAACAGAGAAGCCTGGCGTGCTGCCGTTCATGGGGTCCCAAAGAGTTGGACACAACTGAGAGACTGAACAACAGCAGGGTTTTATCTGACATCTTGAGCCACATCCTTGA
Organism: Tragulus kanchil; assembly: GCA_022376925.1. Lineage (NCBI taxonomy): Eukaryota > Metazoa > Chordata > Mammalia > Artiodactyla > Tragulidae > Tragulus > Tragulus kanchil. Next base: position 243,275,826 of record JAIOJX010000028.1, read on the forward strand.
GTAACTCCGAAGAAATTAACAGCTTTCTGACCACAAAATTGGTAGACCTCGGGTCAGCTGAAACCAGAAGATTCATGATGGTAGTGGTGGTGTTGGTTTAGTTGCTAAGTCATGTCCAACTCTTGTGACCTTACAGACTGTAGCTCGCCAGGTTCCTCTGTCTATGGGGTTCTCCAGGAAAGAACACTGGAGTGGCTTTCTATGCCTTCCTCCAGGGGATCTTCCCAACCCAGGGATCAAACTTGCATCTCTCTGTCTGTTACTCAGTATGTGGTTTCTTTACCTTTAATGGCACCTGGGAATCATTTATTTTTAAACTTTCACCCTACAGAAATAAATCCTGACTTCACGCACTCAAGCATCTGGCACATACCAAGAGCTTCATAATGTTTGTCAAACTTTCGTTCACTTAAATGTTCCCACCAGTTCACCAACATGAATCGTGCAGAAAAAAAGTATAACAAGACTTACATTTCACCCAAAATTGAACCTAGGCAAGGACAGAATGTTTTCTATAGGAACTTGGAAGAGGGCCTGGAATTGCTTCTTGGAGCTAGTGGTCCAAGGTGAAGAAGAGAAGAGAGGTTCAAGCAAAGCCAGAGAGGATGAAGTCGGTGTACCTGAGAGAGACTGAGAGAGTCTGCAGACCAGAGGGCACCAGCTCAGCACCGGGTCACACCTCAAGCCTGGATTCACTTTCTCATCTTGAGAAATCTGTATCTCTACCCAGCTGCCCTTCATGCAGAGCCACACAGTTGGTTTCCCGAGGACTCCCACAGTGTCTCACGCAGGACAGGCACCTGGGGCCCTGCAAGTCCATCTGGTCTTGGTTGTGACTCATATTCGCTATGTTGCCCACCTGAAGCATCGGCACGTCAATGAAAATGTAGCCTTCCTTCTATGTCCCCCACTTCCTGGTACTGGGAGAGATGGCTCACAGGGAGAAGCAGCATAGATCAAGGAAGGGTTTTATGGTTTCTATGGAAAATGTCACAAACTAAATTTGGAGGAAAGTTTTCTCTGTCTTTAATTTTATTTTAATTATAGTTCATTTATAGTATTGTATTAGTTTCAGGTATACAGCTTCAGAGTCTACTCCATTCTAGGTGATTATAAGATATTGAATATAGTATTATAAGATATTGACTATACTTCCCTGTGCTATACAGTAGAGCCTTTCTCACCTGTTTTATATATAGCAGTGCGTATCTGCTACTCTCATCTTCCCAACTCAGTCCTCCTTCTCCCCTTCCCCCTTTGGTAAATGTATATTTGTTTTCTGTCTGTGAGTCTGTTCCTATTTAATAAATAGGTTGATTTGTACAACTGTTATAGATTCTACATGTGATATCATATAATATTGTCTTTGTCTGACCTACTTCACTTAGTATGATCAGCTTTAGGGCCATCCATGTTGCTACAAATGGCATTATTTCATTCTTTATGGCCGAGTAACATTCCATTGTGCACAGGCACCACATCTTCTTTATCCACTGGTCTGTCTGTTAATGAGCCCAGGGGTTGCTTCCGTATACTGGCTCTTGTAAACAATCTTTTGGAGCTAGTATAACAAGACTTACATTTCACCCAAAATTGAACCTAGGCAAGGACAGAATGTTTTCTATAGGAACTTGGAAGAGGGCCTGGAATTGCTTCTTGGAGCTAGTGGTCCAAGGTGAAGAAGAGAAGAGAGGTTCAAGCAAAGCCAGAGAGGATGAAGTCGGTGTACCTGAGAGAGACTGAGAGAGTCTGCAGACCAGAGGGCACCAGCTCAGCACCGGGTCACACCTCAAGCCTGGATTCACTTTCTCATCTTGAGAAATCTGTATCTCTACCCAGCTGCCCTTCATGCAGAGCCACACAGTTGGTTTCCCGAGGACTCCCACAGTGTCTCACGCAGGACAGGCACCTGGGGCCCCTGCAAGTCCATCTGGTCTTGGTTGTGACTCATATTCGCTATGTTGCCCACCTGAAGCATCGGCACGTCAATGAAAATGTAGCCTTCCTTCTATGTCCCCCACTTCCTGGTACTGGGAGAGATGGCTCACAGGGAGAAGCAGCATAGATCAAGGAAGGGTTTTATGGTTTCTATGGAAAATGTCACAAACTAAATTTGGAGGAAAGTTTTCTCTGTCTTTAATTTTATTTTAATTATAGTTCATTTATAGTATTGTATTAGTTTCAGGTATACAGCTTCAGAGTCTACTCCATTCTAGGTGATTATAAGATATTGAATATAGTATTATAAGATATTGACTATACTTCCCTGTGCTATACAGTAGAGCCTTTCTCACCTGTTTTATATATAGCAGTGCGTATCTGCTACTCTCATCTTCCCAACTCAGTCCTCCTTCTCCCCTTCCCCCTTTGGTAAATGTATATTTGTTTTCTGTCTGTGAGTCTGTTCCTATTTAATAAATAGGTTGATTTGTACAACTGTTATAGATTCTACATGTGATATCATATAATATTGTCTTTGTCTGACCTACTTCACTTAGTATGATCAGCTTTAGGGCCATCCATGTTGCTACAAATGGCATTATTTCATTCTTTATGGCCGAGTAACATTCCATTGTGCACAGGCACCACATCTTCTTTATCCACTGGTCTGTCTGTTAATGAGCCCAGGGGTTGCTTCCGTATACTGGCTCTTGTAGAAGTGCTGCTGCGAACACAGGGGTGCAGATACCTTTTTGAAATAGAGTTTTCTCTGGATATACGCCCAGGAGTGGAATTGCTGGATCTGAAGTTTGCTTTAGATGGGGAAAAATAACCATGGGGCAAGCAGCAGTACCCGAGTGCTGTAGCAGCTGGAACGCCTTAGTGATGGACCTCACAAACTCCCTCACCCCAAACAGCCAGTCTTAAAAAGAAACAAGCCTTGTCCATCTCACTGCTGGTGCTCAGGTCCAAACCAAAGCACAGGAAAGACGGGGATGACCCACCCAGGCTTCCCAGGTCGCCTCCTAGTGCTCATGTCTTCAGGAGCCCACGTGCTACACCCTGATGCTACTAACACCCAGACAACCACCCCCACATCACAGCCCTCAACAAGCAATTGCCCTAGGGCTCCACTAACACCGGAATTCCCATCCACCTCCCACGCTCTCTTTATGGATTTGTTTGAATGATTCTTACAGGCTTCTGCCAGGGCTCTTTTGAGGGATCAGAGGGAGAAGATGGAATGTGTTTTGGAGTATTAGCTTGAGAAGTGCTTTGAGAGTTCCAAGTGGATACATCTAGACAGTTGAAATTCAGGTTAGAGCTGGATACAGTAAGCTACGGGCATTCATTTTACCACCCAGGAAAAGAATACAGACAAATGATAGACTGGGTTTGAGTCTAAAAATTCAAATCCTGACAGGTCATGCCTGAGCTGGCAAAGCAAACTGAGATAGAAACTAGAAAAACAGGATAAAGCAGGAGAGTATAAGAAGCTGGAAGTAAAAGAAAGAGATGGCTGCAATGAGGAAAGAGAAGTCACTGGTGCTGAGGATGGAGAACTGTCCACTGCATTGGGCTGGAAGTCACTGGCGACTGTGCAGTAACTGAGGGAAGGGAAAAGACTGACCGGTGGAGACAGATTGGGCATTGAGTGGACCCAAGGCAAGAGCATGGTGCCAGTGAGCGTTGACATGTCTTCAGAAAAACTTGACGATGAAGTGTAAAAGAGAGAAAAGAGGATAGTAGAAAGGGAAGTAATAAACAAAGAGCAATTTGAATGAAAATACCGCCAAATACACGCTAAAGAGGATAATAATATGATGGTCAAACCTGCAGAAATGAAACACCATTACACTCCAAAATCACTAGAGAATGAATTAACTGAATTTGAACATAACATTTCTCTGACCTGAAGACCATGGCTAGGAAAGAGAACAGAGGTCCAGGAGATTGAACACAGTTATTAATATGAGTAACTGGCACATGAAGGCAGGGTGCTGGGGCAAGCCTGATCCATCCGATCTTCAGGACACTTGAAATTTTCCAGTAGTCACATACCCACCGTGGAAACCACTGCAACCACCATGCAGCCATAGCCCCAGAGAACAGGCAAATAGCAAAGACCCTCATAAACATCTGTTTACCAGAATGCAACTGGAGCATATGCAAAACAGCTTTAATTGTGCCCCCAGACTATGGGACTGGGTGTGCTAGAAGACTCTTGAGAGTCCATTGCCCTAGGGCTCCACTAACACCGAATTCCCATCCACCTCCCACGCTCTCTTTATGGATTTGTTTGAATGATTCTTACAGGCTTCTGCCAGGGCTCTTTTGAGGGATCAGAGGGAGAAGATGGAATGTGTTTTGGAGTATTAGCTTGAGAAGTGCTTTGAGAGTTCCAAGTGGATACATCTAGACAGTTGAAATTCAGGTTAGAGCTGGATACAGTAAGCTACGGGCATTCATTTTACCACCCAGGAAAAGAATACAGACAAATGATAGACTGGGTTTGAGTCTAAAAATTCAAATCCTGACAGGTCATGCCTGAGCTGGCAAAGCAAACTGAGATAGAAACTAGAAAAACAGGATAAAGCAGGAGAGTATAAGAAGCTGGAAGTAAAAGAAAGAGATGGCTGCAATGAGGAAAGAGAAGTCACTGGTGCTGAGGATGGAGAACTGTCCACTGCATTGGGCTGGAAGTCACTGGCGACTGTGCAGTAACTGAGGGAAGGGAAAAGACTGACCGGTGGAGACAGATTGGGCATTGAGTGGACCCAAGGCAAGAGCATGGTGCCAGTGAGCGTTGACATGTCTTCAGAAAAACTTGACGATGAAGTGTAAAAAGAGAGAAAAGAGGATAGTAGAAAGGGAAGTAATAAACAAAGAGCAATTTGAATGAAAATACCGCCAAATACACGCTAAAGAGGATAATAATATGATGGTCAAACCTGCAGAAATGAAACACCATTACACTCCAAAATCACTAGAGAATGAATTAACTGAATTTGAACATAACATTTCTCTGACCTGAAGACCATGGCTAGGAAAGAGAACAGAGGTCCAGGAGATTGAACACAGTTATTAATATGAGTAACTGGCACATGAAGGCAGGGTGCTGGGGCAAGCCTGATCCATCCGATCTTCAGGACACTTGAAATTTTCCAGTAGTCACATACCCACCGTGGAAACCACTGCAACCACCATGCAGCCATAGCCCCAGAGAACAGGCAAATAGCAAAGACCCTCATAAACATCTGTTTACCAGAATGCAACTGGAGCATATGCAAAACAGCTTTAATTGTGCCCCCAGACTATGGGACTGGGTGTGCTAGAGAAGACTCTTGAGAGTCCCCTGGGCTGTAAGGAGATCAAATCAATCAATCCTAAAGGAAATCAACTCTCAATATTCATCGGAAGGACTGATGCTGAAGCTTCAATACTTTGGCCACCGGATGCAAAGTGCCAATTCATTGTTAAAGATCTTGATGCTGGGAAAGACTGAAGGAAAGAGGAGAAGGAGGTGCCAGAGGATGAGAGAGTTGGGCGGCGTCACCAACGCAATGGATGTGAGTTTGAACAAACTCCAAGAGATAGTTAAGGACACGGGAGCCTGGCATACTGCAGTCCAGGGGGTTGTAAAGAGTTGTACACAACTGAGCGACTGAACAACAAGAAAATGCTTCAGGCTGTACAAGTGTCAGGGAGATGGCAAGAACAAGCAGCGTGCGAGCACTACCTCTCAGTCCAGGAGTGGAAGGACCAAAGCTAGACGTGCTGAACCCTCTCCTAAAAAGTCACACTATGAAACAAGGGAGACTGCTGTTTCTGCTGCTGCTTAGTCACTTCAGTCAGTCGGGTCCAGCTTAGTGCGACCCCATGGACTGCAGCCCATCAGGCTCCACTGTCCATGGAACTCTCGAGGCAAGAATACTGGAATGGGTTGCCATGCCCTCCTTCAGGGGCATCTTCCCAACCCAGGGATGGAATTCTGGTCTCTTGCATTGCAGGCAGATTCCTCATCACCGAGACATCTGAGAAGCCCTACATAGATAGATAGATATAGATAGATAGACATAGATAGATAGACATATATATATATATTTCCTTCTCCAACTGCTTTTTCTTGGTTATATCTAATCCCTATTTTATTTTAAAATATTATTTATCTTGTTTTTAATTTTTATTTTTTGGCTTCAGTGTGCAGCATATCAGATTTTAGTTCTCTCAGCTGGGATAGAACTCGATCCTCCTGCACAGCAAAGGTGAAATCCCAGCCACTGGGCCACCAGGGAAGTTCCCTCATCTGTATTTTAAAGGCTCACATAAAGTTGTGCATAGATGAAGAGGCAGCCAGTTATCTCTGTTGTGTTGATATGCAAGGCTTAGAAGTAACACTGATGAATAAACAGTTTCCAGATGTTGAGATTTCAGTTAATTGTGAAGAAGAAGATAAAACAGAGGAAAAACATGAGATGCTGACCTGTAGATATGATTGACTTGAAACCATATCCTTGCAGCTGTACATCCAGAAATAAGAACACCAGGATCGGGACTTCCCTGGTGGCATGTTGGATAAGAATCTGCCTGCCATCGCTGGGGACCTGGGTTGGATTCCTCATCCGGGAAGATCCTACATGTTGGGGATTAACTAAGCGCGTGCCCCACAACTACTGAGCCCACATGTCGTAACTGTTAAAGCCCACGTGCCACAATAAGGAGTAGCTGTAGCCCCCGCTCTCCACAACTAGAGAAAGCAACAAAGACCCAGCACAACCAAAAGTAAATAATTTTTTTAAAAACTTAAAAAAATAAAAACCAACTAATACCATCCATAAGAGGCCACAAGGCAGTTAAGAGGAGGTAGACCAGGTAACTGAAATGTACAGGCTTCCCATATTAACCATTAATGAGGAATGGTAATGAGAACTACTAAGAAGGCCTACTGATCTTTTTTTTGCAAATTCCTGAGGCTAAACCCATCTGCAGCCCATCAGGCTCCACTGTCCATGGAACTCTCGAGGCAAGAATACTGGAATGGGTTGCCATGCCCTCCTTCAGGGGCATCTTCCCAACCCAGGGATGGAATTCTGGTCTCTTGCATTGCAGGCAGATTCCTCATCACCGAGACATCTGAGAAGCCCTACATAGATAGATAGATATAGATAGATAGACATAGATAGATAGACATATATATATATATTTCCTTCTCCAACTGCTTTTTCTTGGTTATATCTAATCCCTATTTTATTTTAAAATATTATTTATCTTGTTTTTAATTTTTATTTTTTGGCTTCAGTGTGCAGCATATCAGATTTTAGTTCTCTCAGCTGGGATAGAACTCGATCCTCCTGCACAGCAAAGGTGAAATCCCAGCCACTGGGCCACCAGGGAAGTTCCCTCATCTGTATTTTAAAGGCTCACATAAAGTTGTGCATAGATGAAGAGGCAGCCAGTTATCTCTGTTGTGTTGATATGCAAGGCTTAGAAGTAACACTGATGAATAAACAGTTTCCAGATGTTGAGATTTCAGTTAATTGTGAAGAAGAAGATAAAACAGAGGAAAAACATGAGATGCTGACCTGTAGATATGATTGACTTGAAACCATATCCTTGCAGCTGTACATCCAGAAATAAGAACACCAGGATCGGGACTTCCCTGGTGGCATGTTGGATAAGAATCTGCCTGCCATCGCTGGGGACCTGGGTTGGATTCCTCATCCGGGAAGATCCTACATGTTGGGGATTAACTAAGCGCGTGCCCCACAACTACTGAGCCCACATGTCGTAACTGTTAAAGCCCACGTGCCACAATAAGGAGTAGCTGTAGCCCCCGCTCTCCACAACTAGAGAAAGCAACAAAGACCCAGCACAACCAAAAGTAAATAATTTTTTTAAAAACTTAAAAAAATAAAAACCAACTAATACCATCCATAAGAGGCCACAAGGCAGTTAAGAGGAGGTAGACCAGGTAACTGAAATGTACAGGCTTCCCATATTAACCATTAATGAGGAATGGTAATGAGAACTACTAAGAAGGCCTACTGATCTAAGATTTATGTTATGTAGCAATTCCTGAGGCAACTGTAATGCTTACAAACATGATGGTAATTTATAGGGGCTTCCTAGGTAGGACTAGTGGAAGAAGCTTCTTGTCCATTCAGGAGACACAAGAGCCGCAGGTTCGATCCCTTGGTCAGGAATCCTCTGGAGAAGGAAAGGGCAACCCACTCTAGTGCTCTTGTCTGGGAAATCCCATGGACAGAGGAGGCTGGAGGGATACAGTCTCAACCACTGCCAAGAGTCAGACAAAACTGGACTGAAGGGACTTAGCACAGATAAAGACGAGTGACTGAGAGGATACATAACACATCTGATAAACATGAAGGAAAACGCGCAAATTCTGCAGCCGTGTGATGGAAGTAGGCAGTCAAAATTGACAGGTTAGGGGCTGAGTGGAGAAAAGCCACCTAATGTCCTCAACCTCAACCTTCAAACTGTGGCCATTTGGTTGATTTCTAGTTGCAAAAAAAAAAAAAGGCAACATGAATCTGAGCAAATCCTAGGAGACAGTGGAGGACAGAGGAGCCCAGAGTGCCGCAGTCCATGGGGTCCCAAAGAGTTGGACACGACCTGGACACTGAACACCACCGACCACAAAGCAGCTTCAACCTAAGCTGTACTGGTGCACCAGGAGGGGCCGACTGCCCAGTAATTTCCTCAGGACAAATAGGAATGGACAGGCTGTCAGGAGATAAGGCTGTTTTCCCCCTAAACAAAGCTCATTGTTTCCCCCAGAAGGCTCCACTCCTGCAGCCCACAACCTGGGCTGCCACAGATAACGCGCAAAGGCAGCCTGCTCCCTCACTGAGACGCAAGACCCCATTCAACGCAGAGGAACAAATGGAAGTCCCTTTATCTTCAGGGCAAAGCTGGCACCCACCTCTGCTGGAAGAAATGAAAAGACAAAATTTTCCAACACTAATCGAATCTCTTCCGCTTCATGAGCGCCAGTGTCTCCTAGGGCACAAGCGGTTATGTCAGTTTTACAAAGGAAATCCCCGGAGAGTGCCAGGGAGCGCTGTGCAACAGACATCGAACTGTGCTTCCTTTTCCAGGGTGCTTTCATTTGCATGAAGACCATCTCATTGGATGTTAACAACCACTTCACGAGACAAACAGGGGAAGCGGCATGAGCCAGATTTTAGGGATTTGAGTCAAAATACGGTCCTGACTCAGAAGATATGGGTTTGACCTGAATGCCCAGCTTACAAACATGATGGTAATTTATAGGGGCTTCCTAGGTAGGACTAGTGGAAGAAGCTTCTTGTCCATTCAGGAGACACAAGAGCGAGGTTCGATCCCTTGGTCAGGAATCCTCTGGAGAAGGAAAGGGCAACCCACTCTAGTGCTCTTGTCTGGGAAATCCCATGGACAGAGGAGGCTGGAGGGATACAGTCTCAACCACTGCCAAGAGTCAGACAAAACTGGACTGAAGGGACTTAGCACAGATAAAGACGAGTGACTGAGAGGATACATAACACATCTGATAAACATGAAGGAAAACGCGCAAATTCTGCAGCCGTGTGATGGAAGTAGGCAGTCAAAATTGACAGGTTAGGGGCTGAGTGGAGAAAAGCCACCTAATGTCCTCAACCTCAACCTTCAAACTGTGGCCATTTGGTTGATTTCTAGTTGCAAAAAAAAAAAAAGGCAACATGAATCTGAGCAAATCCTAGGAGACAGTGGAGGACAGAGGAGCCCAGAGTGCCGCAGTCCATGGGGTCCCAAAGAGTTGGACACGACCTGGACACTGAACACCACCGACCACAAAGCAGCTTCAACCTAAGCTGTACTGGTGCACCAGGAGGGGCCGACTGCCCAGTAATTTCCTCAGGACAAATAGGAATGGACAGGCTGTCAGGAGATAAGGCTGTTTTCCCCCTAAACAAAGCTCATTGTTTCCCCCAGAAGGCTCCACTCCTGCAGCCCACAACCTGGGCTGCCACAGATAACGCGGCAAAGGCAGCCTGCTCCCTCACTGAGACGCAAGACCCCATTCAACGCAGAGGAACAAATGGAAGTCCCTTTATCTTCAGGGCAAAGCTGGCACCCACCTCTGCTGGAAGAAATGAAAAGACAAAATTTTCCAACACTAATCGAATCTCTTCCGCTTCATGAGCGCCAGTGTCTCCTAGGGCACAAGCGGTTATGTCAGTTTTACAAAGGAAATCCCCGGAGAGTGCCAGGGAGCGCTGTGCAACAGACATCGAACTGTGCTTCCTTTTCCAGGGTGCTTTCATTTGCATGAAGACCATCTCATTGGATGTTAACAACCACTTCACGAGACAAACAGGGGAAGCGGCATGAGCCAGATTTTAGGGATTTGAGTCAAAAATACCGGTCCTGACTCAGAAGATATGGGTTTGACCTGAATGCCCACCTCAAGTGACCTTGGGCGATTTTCTGAACCTTCCTGACTCCGCTCATCTGTAAAGGGTAGAGAGCTGTGAAATAAAGGATTTCTGGGCTTCCCCTGGTGGTCCAGTGGGTAAGGACACCGCCTTGCAGTGCAAGAGGCGCCGGTTCGAGCCCTGGCCTGGGAAGATCCCATGTGCCGCGGAGCGGCTGGACCGATGTGTCCAATCACCGAGCTGGAGCTCTGGAGCACATGTGCCCAGAGCCGGCGCTCTGCAACGACAGACGCCACAGCGATGGGAGGTCCACAGGAGCCAAAGAACAAAGACGGATGAAAACAGAGAAATGAAAGACCAATAGAAGTGGCCCGCCCGCTCCCCTCCCTCCCCAACCCGACCCCCGCCCAAAATAAATAAATAAATAAATCTTTAAAAAATAAATAAATAAATAAAGGATTTCTATGTGAGTTAAATGTGATCATCAAAGATGGCACTACTGCACCTGGCACAATGGAAATCCTCAACAGAATATAATTTTCACTCTCATTCGACCATCCATCCATCCATCCAATGCTCAGTAGTGCCATGCAGTCCCCAGACTATACCACACCAGGCTCTTCTGTCCATGGGATTTTCCAGACAGGAATACTGGAGTGGGTTGTCATTTCCTCCTCAAGGAGATCGTCTCATCCAGGGGTTGAACCTACATCTCCTTTGTCTCCTGGTGGATTCTCGACTGCCTGAGCCGCCAGGGAAGCCTTGGCTTCATCTGCATTCCCATCACCACAGGTGAGGGCACGTGGTGAGAGCTCATGAGACCCAATCAGGAAGACAGGGTGCAGTCCTGGTCCCCCTGCAAACAAGAATCTCTTCCGCTTCATGAGCGCCAGTGTCTCCTAGGGCACAAGCGGTTATGTCAGTTTTACAAAGGAAATCCCCGGAGAGTGCCAGGGAGCGCTGTGCAACAGACATCGAACTGTGCTTCCTTTTCCAGGGTGCTTTCATTTGCATGAAGACCATCTCATTGGATGTTAACAACCACTTCACGAGACAAACAGGGGAAGCGGCATGAGCCAGATTTTAGGGATTTGAGTCAAAAATACCGGTCCTGACTCAGAAGATATGGGTTTGACCTGAATGCCCACCTCAAGTGACCTTGGGCGATTTTCTGAACCTTCCTGACTCCGCTCATCTGTAAAGGGTAGAGAGCTGTGAAATAAAGGATTTCTGGGCTTCCCCTGGTGGTCCAGTGGGTAAGGACACCGCCTTGCAGTGCAAGAGGCGCCGGTTCGAGCCCTGGCCTGGGAAGATCCCATGTGCCGCGGAGCGGCTGGACCGATGTGTCCAATCACCGAGCTGGAGCTCTGGAGCACATGTGCCCAGAGCCGGCGCTCTGCAACGACAGACGCCACAGCGATGGGAGGTCCACAGGAGCCAAAGAACAAAGACGGATGAAAACAGAGAAATGAAAGACCAATAGAAGTGGCCCGCCCGCTCCCCTCCCTCCCCAACCCGACCCCCGCCCAAAATAAATAAATAAATAAATCTTTAAAAAATAAATAAATAAATAAAGGATTTCTATGTGAGTTAAATGTGATCATCAAAGATGGCACTACTGCACCTGGCACAATGGAAATCCTCAACAGAATATAATTTTCACTCTCATTCGACCATCCATCCATCCATCCAATGCTCAGTAGTGCCATGCAGTCCCCAGACTATACCACACCAGGCTCTTCTGTCCATGGGATTTTCCAGACAGGAATACTGGAGTGGGTTGTCATTTCCTCCTCAAGGAGATCGTCTCATCCAGGGGTTGAACCTACATCTCCTTTGTCTCCTGGTGGATTCTCGACTGCCTGAGCCGCCAGGGAAGCCTTGGCTTCATCTGCATTCCCATCACCACAGGTGAGGGCACGTGGTGAGAGCTCATGAGACCCAATCAGGAAGACAGGGTGCAGTCCTGACCCCCGTCTATCACTTCTTCCAATCCTCCATGCAAACAAGCAAAAACAAGTTTTATTAAAGCGCAGAGCACTTGTTTCAAATGTGTACTGTTTAAAAAATTTTATTGGAGCACAGTTGCTTTACGATGTTGTGTTAGTGTCAGCTGCACAACAGAGTGAATCAGTTATACGTACAAATCTATCCCCTTTCTTCAGATTTCCTTCCCATTTAGGTCCAGCATTGAATAGAGTTTTCTGTGCTATACAGTAAATTCTCATTAGTTATAAATGTGTATTTTAAATAAATGGAAGGCAAAGGCCTGCAGGGCAGAGGGATAGTGTGGTTTAAAGCTTGGGCAGAGGTGAAAACAATGACCATGGTTTGTCCTTGGCTCTGCCCCTGATTGTTTGATGATCACTTTAAGATATCGAGATGCTGGAAGTTCTTGCTTCTGAAATTTAAAAAATGTATTTTTTTTAAAGTATAGAGGTGGTGACCATCATGGCAGGGGAGAACCAGTCCTCACCGATATCAGAGGCCCTTAGCGTCCTCCTCAGCACCAAAGTGCTAGCCCAGCAGGCAGCATCAAGTTATTCTGGAAGCAGCACAACCAGGCTGCCTTCAGAACAAACGTATTTCTTAAGAATATCTACCTCAAATCTTGAGAATAGACACTTGTAGTCGTTTTACCTTTCAGATACTCAATACTTCCAAGGTCTCAAACACACCAAAATGTTCCCAAGATATGAGGAGAACACATACAGGAGAAGAAAATAAAAATACCCCAATCTATATATAATTTCCAGCACTGTTCCTTTTTGAGTGTCTCTCTTATATCTTACACTGAACCCTGAAGGTGAATTTCACAGCACTGAAAATCCCTACACTCACTTCTGTAATAGGTAAGGATTGAAATCTCGTAAGCCAAATAGTGGGGTATCTTCACTTAAAGACATGCAGTAAATTAGATTTTTTTTCCTGGTGCCAACAATTAGGAATACATACTTCCTATTTCTAAGCAATTTCAGGTTTAATTAGGATTCTCTAAGCCCCATTTGTCTTAACAATTTGACAGCTCCGGCTTCCCCTTGCACACCCACACCTTTCCTCTCTCAGCTCTTCCACTAGCGCTTTATTCCACAGAAATGCCAGGAGGAAGGGAAGCGAGCGTTGATGCAAATGAGATCCCCTGTTTCTTCTGTGAACACGCCACTTTCAAGGCACCTTTGATAAAAGGTTATTTTCCCTCGACTGACAATTATCTCGAAGCTAATTATTAAAGTGTCTTATTAAAATGTGCATGTTTGAGGGGTTTCCATGGGAGTTGGCGATGAAACCCCCCTGGAAGAGGAATATGACATCACAGGGAGAATGTGCAGGAACGCGCCCTGTTTGTCCATTCAAATTAGCTTCATCATCCGTAACAAGTGTTTAAAGAGCAGAAAAGCAAGCCTGATGCATAATGCATCGTGTCATGATGCATAATAATTAGGCCTGCTCCCTGCCACCCCGTCTCCCAAGACTTAAACATCTCTGCGAGTAAGCATTTTGTTCTAAAGGCTTTGACAAAAATGCCATTTAGGGACTTTCAAATTTACAGCAAGGCAATTTGTCATCATTTATACGAGAGGGAGGAAGGTAAGAGGAAGAGAATGCCACACAGTTCATCACTTCACGAACCTCCTGGCGTCCAAAACTCCCAGCCCTCCCCCCGCCAAGGGGCAGCAGCAGCCTGGCCCTGCACACGTGGCAGGGTGGGCTGCGGAGAGACCACATGCGTGTTCTTAACAAAAACCCAGAAAGCTACATAACATGCACACTCTGTGCTCAGACAGGAGCAGAATGATTCCCTCTTAGAAGATCCCAAGTTAACTGAAGGTCTGGAAATCAATTCCGCACTTTGTATGTGCTTCTCCAACTCACCAACACGGAGGCTGAAGGTGGAAAGGCATTCGAACTATTCCTCATTCTAAAACATCACACGTAGAAGAAAGGATAACATCTAAGATAGCACCACATGCATGGAACAACTAAAACAAGACATAACCAAAAATGAAACCAGACGTTCTTTGGAATGAGACATAGTTATTTTAAAATGACCAATTATTTTAAAAGAAAGCGTTTTTTCTGGATGTAGAATATAATTTAGATCTGAAGTACACATGCGACTTTTCCTGTGGAAGCAGGAAAGGAAATCAGGGGTTTTCAGTTGAATAAGCCTTACGCAGCATCCTTCTCCTTCTATCCCCTCTTCATTCACAAGCACCTCCTACGCGTAGATTCTTTATCAGGGACCAGGGCTCTCTGTTCAAGAAAACCTAAACGAGAACTAGGATAGAGCAGAAAGGACTAGATGGAAAGAGTTAATGTAAATGACTTAATGAGTGAACAATTAATGGAGTCCAAAAGGCAGACTCAAGTAACCAGAAAAATTCTCTTTCAGCTAATTTAACATTTTACTATAACTGAACACAGATCGCCTGGAGCCAGGAATGTGCGCCGCTGCACCCAGGGAAAAGCACTTTCCAGCTCTGTGCTAGTCCCTCCCCGACCACAGGAGAGTCGAATCTGGTCACTAGAACATCTCTGGACCTTCGCAAAACCTGGGAGAAAAACACAAGGATCAAACAAGGTAATAACTGTGTACGTGTTTCCATTAGCAGTCTTCCTGAGCATTCACTAGGCCAAGAATTTACAAACACTATTGACAATATGTCTAAAAGAGACAGCTCGTGAGAAGCTCCTGGAGCTTTCCAGGTGGCACTAGTGGTTAAGAACCCGCCTGTCAGCGCAGGAGGTGCAAGAGACACAGGTTCCATCCCTCAGCCAGGAAGATCCCCTGGAGAAGAAAATGGCAACGCACTCCAGGATTCTTGCCTGAGGAATCCCATGGACAGAGGAGCCTGACAGGCCACAGCTGCGAGGTCGCGGAGAGTCCGAGTCAACTGAGCACGGCTATCACCATTGTTACCATAAAAGAGAGAACTAATGAGAACCTGCTCCACAGGACAGGGGCCTCTACTCGACACTCTGTGGTGACCTAAATGGCAAGAAAATACAGGAAAGGAGGGCATACATGCCTATCTATAGCTGTTTCACTTTGCTGTAGAGCAGAAGCAAACACAACTTCGTAAAGCAACAATTTTGTTGCTGTTCAGTTGCTCAGGAAATAAAAACATTTTATTTTCCAAAAGCAGCACATTAAATATGAAAATTAGAAAATTCAACATCAACAAAATGAAAGGTAGCAAAATTCAGTAACAACCAAAAACAAAACCAAAAAACAAAACTGAGAGCCAATGCCACATAACTGCTAACTCTCTCAAATGTCTATTACATCCACTGCAGTCAACCAAGGAGACTGTCGTGGGCCACGCTGTCAGGACAGATCACACAAGACTGTATGTGTAGGGGTTTCCCTGGTGGTCCAGTGGGTAAGGACACTGCCTTGCAGTGCAAGGGGCACTGGTTCGATCCCTGGCCTGGGAAGATCCCAGGTGCCACAGAGCAGCTGGACTCATGTGTCCAACTACCAATCTGGAGCTCTGGAGCGCGTGCGCCCAGAGCCAATTTTAGCTCAAACCTCTGAGGTCACTAAATGTTTACGTTGGCATATACCCTGGAAGTAGGTGGGCTCCAGCTATGTGGTACCCTTCTCCCGAAGACCCACTCTTGTTTTTCCTTTATCTTTGCTTAATGTTCCATGGCTTAACATGAAGATGATGTTTTGCTTTTTCTCAATACACATTGTAACTCTAATCCTTTATCCAAGTTCCCTTTGTATTTCTGGTCACACGCAGGCAGCTACGTTTATCTGTCCTAACGCACATTGTCTTCCTCGACCAATGCTCACCTTCCACAAGTGCACACCTCAGCATCGCATGCACTCTGCTTTGAGACACAGGTTCCATCCCTCAGCCAGGAAGATCCCCTGGAGAAGAAAATGGCAACGCACTCCAGGATTCTTGCCTGAGGAATCCCATGGACAGAGGAGCCTGACAGGCCACAGCTGCGAGGTCGCGGAGAGTCCGAGTCAACTGAGCACGGCTATCACCATTGTTACCATAAAAGAGAGAACTAATGAGAACCTGCTCCACAGGACAGGGGCCTCTACTCGACACTCTGTGGTGACCTAAATGGCAAGAAAATACAGGAAAGGAGGGCATACATGCCTATCTATAGCTGTTTCACTTTGCTGTAGAGCAGAAGCAAACACAACTTCGTAAAGCAACAATTTTGTTGCTGTTCAGTTGCTCAGGAAATAAAAACATTTTATTTTCCAAAAGCAGCACATTAAATATGAAAATTAGAAAATTCAACATCAACAAAATGAAAGGTAGCAAAATTCAGTAACAACCAAAAACAAAACCAAAAAACAAAACTGAGAGCCAATGCCACATAACTGCTAACTCTCTCAAATGTCTATTACATCCACTGCAGTCAACCAAGGAGACTGTCGTGGGCCACGCTGTCAGGACAGATCACACAAGACTGTATGTGTAGGGGTTTCCCTGGTGGTCCAGTGGGTAAGGACACTGCCTTGCAGTGCAAGGGGCACTGGTTCGATCCCTGGCCTGGGAAGATCCCAGGTGCCACAGAGCAGCTGGACTCATGTGTCCAACTACCAATCTGGAGCTCTGGAGCGCGTGCGCCCAGAGCCAATTTTAGCTCAAACCTCTGAGGTCACTAAATGTTTACGTTGGCATATACCCTGGAAGTAGGTGGGCTCCAGCTATGTGGTACCCTTCTCCCGAAGACCCACTCTTGTTTTTCCTTTATCTTTGCTTAATGTTCCATGGCTTAACATGAAGATGATGTTTTGCTTTTTCTCAATACACATTGTAACTCTAATCCTTTATCCAAGTTCCCTTTGTATTTCTGGTCACACGCAGGCAGCTACGTTTATCTGTCCTAACGCACATTGTCTTCCTCGACCAATGCTCACCTTCCACAAGTGCACACCTCAGCACATTCCTGACAATGACACTCTGCTTTGAGGGGTTAAGTCTTCAGAGCCTTTGAGACATGGACTCTTGGCAAGGAAAAGAACCTCGACAACCACCTGTCAGACTGTTGTGTGAGAGAGAAGGGAGAGAGAGAGAGAGACAGAGACGTTCACTGACCTTTTTCAATAAGACACAATAGGATTTGGCCATAGTGAGGCTTCAGACCAAACTGATCTGCCTCCAGGGTCTCGGCCAGCTCTACCGTGCCAGATGTGTGAAGGGGGAGGAGTAGAAGACATTAGAAAGAAGCAGGTAGGTCAAAGCAGATGAATGCACACAAACAGTCTTTTTTTGTGTGTGTGTGACCACTTCTATTGATCTTTCATTTATTTATTTTCATCCATCTTTGTTCTTTGGCCTGTGTGGGTCTCTCATCGCAGTGGCCTCTCTCGTCACAGAGCTCCTGATTAAGCAGTAACTTGTCTGTTGTTGTTTAGTTGCTAAGATGTGTTCAACTCTTTGGGCCCCCATGGACTGTGGCCTGCCAGGCTCCTCTGTCTGTGGGACTTCCTAGGCCAGAATACTAGAGTCTGTTGCCCTTTTCTTCTCCAAGAGATTTAACTTCTCTACATCATAATAATAGGTCACATTCCATCATGGCTTTCACTTTGTAAATAGCTTCAAAATCCATCAATAATCTCATGTAGCCCAACGTGGCACACACATACATCCCAACTTCTTGAATCATCTTCACTGTATGGATGTGTCAAGTTGTCATTTCTGACTTTCGTACCCGACCAGCTGGGACACATTCAGGTTTACCCTTGCAACCCCCTTGTGTCTGATCCCTATTCAGTCCAA
Organism: Tragulus kanchil; assembly: GCA_022376925.1. NCBI lineage: Eukaryota > Metazoa > Chordata > Mammalia > Artiodactyla > Tragulidae > Tragulus > Tragulus kanchil. Next base: position 243,293,938 of record JAIOJX010000028.1, read on the forward strand.
GCATACATCTTCTCATGCCCACGGTCACTACCTCAGTAGCCCCACTAAATATTCACTGCCCCACTTTCTAATCATTCTTTCCTCTGACTTCCAGAATATCTGTCCCCGAACACCATTCAACAAATTGTCCAGTAAAAATTTTAAAAGTAGAGCTTATGGCTTAACATGAAGATGATGTTTTGTTTTTATTGTTTTTCCTTTATCCTTTGTATTTCTGGTCACACGCAGGCAGCTACGTTTATCTGTCCTAACGCACATTGTCTTCCTCGACCAATGCTCACCTTCCACAAGTGCACACCTCAGCACATTCCTGACAATGACACTCTGCTTTGAGGGGTTAAGTCTTCAGAGCCTTTGAGACATGGACTCTTGGCAAGGAAAAGAACCTCGACAACCACCTGTCAGACTGTTGTGTGAGAGAGAAGGGAGAGAGAGAGAGAGACAGAGACGTTCACTGACCTTTTTCAATAAGACACAATAGGATTTGGCCATAGTGAGGCTTCAGACCAAACTGATCTGCCTCCAGGGTCTCGGCCAGCTCTACCGTGCCAGATGTGTGAAGGGGGAGGAGTAGAAGACATTAGAAAGAAGCAGGTAGGTCAAAGCAGATGAATGCACACAAACAGTCTTTTTTTGTGTGTGTGTGACCACTTCTATTGATCTTTCATTTATTTATTTTCATCCATCTTTGTTCTTTGGCCTGTGTGGGTCTCTCATCGCAGTGGCCTCTCTCGTCACAGAGCTCCTGATTAAGCAGTAACTTGTCTGTTGTTGTTTAGTTGCTAAGATGTGTTCAACTCTTTGGGCCCCATGGACTGTGGCCTGCCAGGCTCCTCTGTCTGTGGGACTTCCTAGGCCAGAATACTAGAGTCTGTTGCCCTTTTCTTCTCCAAGAGATTTAACTTCTCTACATCATAATAATAGGTCACATTCCATCATGGCTTTCACTTTGTAAATAGCTTCAAAATCCATCAATAATCTCATGTAGCCCAACGTGGCACACACATACATCCCAACTTCTTGAATCATCTTCACTGTATGGATGTGTCAAGTTGTCATTTCTGACTTTCGTACCCGACCAGCTGGGACACATTCAGGTTTACCCTTGCAACCCCCTTGTGTCTGATCCCTATTCAGTCCAAGCATACATCTTCTCATGCCCACGGTCACTACCTCAGTAGCCCCACTAAATATTCACTGCCCCACTTTCTAATCATTCTTTCCTCTGACTTCCAGAATATCTGTCCCCGAACACCATTCAACAAATTGTCCAGTAAAAATTTTAAAAAGTAGAGTCACTCTTTTCACTCGACCAGGTTATCAAAGTGATGAAAGTGTTAGTCGCCAAGTCACATCTGACTCTGTGACAATTCCATGGACGGAAGCCCGCCAGGCTCCTCATGGCTTAGGCCTCTTCATGCCTTTGGTTTACCAGTAAGTTCACATGATATACTCCCATGGGGATGACCTAGACCTGACTACTTATAGTGGAGGCTGGATTATCCCCGTCCATATCCCTCGTAACCTTCCCCTCTATTGGTACCCAGTCATCCACCGCCATCCTGACAGAAAGCCTCCTGCCTGCAGCTCTGAGCCAGGCTGTGTTTGGTCACACATCCACCCAGTCTCTCAACTCCACAAATTTCCCGGGCACCGCAGGCCCAGTATATAGCATCAGTTGCTCACATGATGTGGAGATCATAGATTCAACACATAAATCTTTCATGAGGTGACCTAAGTGGAAAGGAAATCCAAAACACTCTACTCAAATAATTATGAGCAAAACCTTTACATTAGTTTGAATTTGAATTCAAATGCATCCATATTCTGCTCCCTATCCCATTCGTAGATGTACCTATCTTCCACTATGAGGTGCACATAATTTTAAAGGAGTGACCAGCCCACAGCACACCAAATCATATCCAGGGATCTCCCTGCTCCTCACCTTGAGTCTGGCCAGTCTCTTTCATGCTCATCTGTCCAAGTAAACACATTCACATCCTTAAAAGTCCAGTTTTGAAACCTCTTTCTCCTTGAGTTCTTTTATAAACAGTCAGAATTTGTATCTGTGCCCATAAGCATGACAGAACTCCCTGCATGTGTCCAGCCTGGCAAGCACTTCCAAGCCTAGCATCTTTATAGGGGCGAGTCTGTCCTGTCCTCCTTGGGACTGTGCCATGACTGATGAAACATGGGACGCCCTGGTTTCTTGCACAGTCTTCAGTTGAGTGATTTTCCTTCATTTATTCATTCAACAAATGTCTACAGAGCAACCTACGCACCAAGGCCTCTTCTAGGGTCTGGGGATACTGGGATGGACGACACAAATCTCTGATTGCTTGAAGTTTAGAGTTTGGTGCACATCATACGTGATGAATCAACACCTAGAAAACTGATGAACCAAATACCTCATATTTACCAAAATACACACGATACTTCTATAATTACATAGCTATTCAATGAAGATTTTTTTTAAAGATTTATTTATTTATTTATTTATTTATTTTGGTGGGGGTGGGGAGGGAGGGGAGCAGGCAGGCCACTTCTATTGGTCTTTCATTTGTCCATTTTCATCCATCTTTGGTCTTTGGCCCGTGCGGGCCTCCCATCACGGTGGTCTCTGTTGTCGCAGAGCACACCGGCTGTGGGCGCATGCGCTCCAGAGCTCTGGCTTGGTAATTGGACACATTGGTCCAGCCGCTCCATGGCACGTGGGATCTTCTCAGGCCAGGGATCAAACCGGCGCCCCTTGCACTGCAAGGCAGTGTCCTTACCCACTGGACCACCAGGGAAGCCCAAAGAAGATTTTTTAATCAAAGTATTTTTATCTATATGCCTCTAGAAATGGGTCAGAGTTGAAAATTAGGACATAAGCTGGTTGACCTTTCAATCAGTACTCACATCCAGATCTTCCACATGCAGAAAGCCTGGTATACAGAGAGGGATCATCACTCCATCAGGAGAAAGACACAGAGCTAAGGAAAGAGCAATGACTGGAGGCCCATAAGAGTCACACCCCTCTAAACAGGATTTGATACTTAGCTATGTATTCAGCAAATACTTAGTGGGCACCTGAATTCTTCAGTAACTCTTCTAGGGGCCCACGACACAGAGGTGAGCATAACAGATAAAATGATAAGCAGACAAATCGCCATGGTATTCCAGTGCTCATGGCTCCTATGAAGAAACATAAAGCACAGCAAGGAGGAATGGAATGATCAAGAGGCCACTTTAGTTTCAGTTAAACAGGAGGCCTCCCTTAGCAGGTGATATCTGGGCAGAGTGAGAAGGAATGAAGTGAGAAAACAGAAAATTAAAAGGCGGAGGGTAAAATGCTCCAGAAAGATAAAGATGTGAGTGAATTTATAATAGCCAGGTCATGCAAGTTTTTCATTCAACAAATGTCTACAGAGCAACCTACGCACCAAGGCCTCTTCTAGGGTCTGGGGATACTGGGATGGACGACACAAATCTCTGATTGCTTGAAGTTTAGAGTTTGGTGCACATCATACGTGATGAATCAACACCTAGAAAACTGATGAACCAAATACCTCATATTTACCAAAATACACACGATACTTCTATAATTACATAGCTATTCAATGAAGATTTTTTTTAAAGATTTATTTATTTATTTATTTATTTATTTTGGTGGGGGTGGGGAGGGAGGGGAGCAGGCAGGCCACTTCTATTGGTCTTTCATTTGTCCATTTTCATCCATCTTTGGTCTTTGGCCCGTGCGGGCCTCCCATCACGGTGGTCTCTGTTGTCGCAGAGCACACCGGCTGTGGGCGCATGCGCTCCAGAGCTCTGGCTTGGTAATTGGACACATGGGTCCAGCCGCTCCGCAGCACGTGGGATCTTCCCAGGCCAGGGATCAAACCGGCGCCCCTTGCACTGCAAGGCAGTGTCCTTACCCACTGGACCACCAGGGAAGCCCAAAGAAGATTTTTTAATCAAAGTATTTTTATCTATATGCCTCTAGAAATGGGTCAGAGTTGAAAATTAGGACATAAGCTGGTTGACCTTTCAATCAGTACTCACATCCAGATCTTCCACATGCAGAAAGCCTGGTATACAGAGAGGGATCATCACTCCATCAGGAGAAAGACACAGAGCTAAGGAAAGAGCAATGACTGGAGGCCCATAAGAGTCACACCCCTCTAAACAGGATTTGATACTTAGCTATGTATTCAGCAAATACTTAGTGGGCACCTGAATTCTTCAGTAACTCTTCTAGGGGCCCACGACACAGAGGTGAGCATAACAGATAAAATGATAAGCAGACAAATCGCCATGGTATTCCAGTGCTCATGGCTCCTATGAAGAAACATAAAGCACAGCAAGGAGGAATGGAATGATCAAGAGGCCACTTTAGTTTCAGTTAAACAGGAGGCCTCCCTTAGCAGGTGATATCTGGGCAGAGTGAGAAGGAATGAAGTGAGAAAACAGAAAATTAAAAGGCGGAGGGTAAAATGCTCCAGAAAGATAAAGATGTGAGTGAATTTATAATAGCCAGGTCATGAAAGCAACCTAAAATGTCCCTTGACACATGAGTGGATAAAGAAGATGAGGTATATATATATATATACATACATACATACATACATACATACATACAGCAGACTATTACTCAGCCATAAGAAGGAAGAGAATTGGGTCCTTTGTAGAGATGTGGATGGGCCTGGAGTCTGACACACAGGGAAGTAAGTCAGAAAGAGAAAAACAAATACTGTATATGAATACATACATGTGGCGTCTAGAAAAGTGGTACAGATGAACCAATTCACAGGGCAAGAAAAGAGACACAGATGCAGAGATTAGAGGTGTGGACACAGGTGGGAGAGTGGGCTGAACTGGGAGACAGTGGTTGATACATATACACTGTGTGTGCGTGCATACTCAGAGTCGTGTCCAATTCTTTGTGACCCCATGGACTGTCGCCCACCAGGTTCCTCTGTCCATACATTTTCTAGGAAAGAACACTAGAGCAGGTTTCCATCTCCTCCTCCAGGGGATCTTCCCAACCCAGGGACTGAACCTGGGTCTCCTGCCCTGCAGACAGATTTTTTATCGTCTGAGCCACCAAGAAAATCCATGATATTTAATGCCTTGGCCTAAATTAAGTCATACAGAGAATAAGCATAGCTGGGAAAGCAATGGGGATGAGAGAGGCAGGAGAGGAGGAGAGAAGAGGGCAGAGGGCAGGCTATCGAATCATTTCGCACTTAGGAGTAGGAAGGAGAATTTAGAAAAGACAGCAACAAGAAGAAACCAGCAAGGCAGAAGGAGCAAGGGGACTAGAGTGTATTCAGCAAATACTTAGTGGGCACCTGAATTCTTCAGTAACTCTTCTAGGGGCCCACGACACAGAGGTGAGCATAACAGATAAAATGATAAGCAGACAAATCGCCATGGTATTCCAGTGCTCATGGCTCCTATGAAGAAACATAAAGCACAGCAAGGAGGAATGGAATGATCAAGAGGCCACTTTAGTTTCAGTTAAACAGGAGGCCTCCCTTAGCAGGTGATATCTGGGCAGAGTGAGAAGGAATGAAGTGAGAAAACAGAAAATTAAAAGGCGGAGGGTAAAATGCTCCAGAAAGATAAAGATGTGAGTGAATTTATAATAGCCAGGTCATGAAAGCAACCTAAAATGTCCCTTGACACATGAGTGGATAAAGAAGATGAGGTATATATATATATATACATACATACATACATACATACATACAGCAGACTATTACTCAGCCATAAGAAGGAAGAGAATTGGGTCCTTTGTAGAGATGTGGATGGGCCTGGAGTCTGACACACAGGGAAGTAAGTCAGAAAGAGAAAAACAAATACTGTATATGAATACATACATGTGGCGTCTAGAAAAGTGGTACAGATGAACCAATTCACAGGGCAAGAAAAGAGACACAGATGCAGAGATTAGAGGTGTGGACACAGGTGGGAGAGTGGGCTGAACTGGGAGACAGTGGTTGATACATATACACTGTGTGTGCGTGCATACTCAGAGTCGTGTCCAATTCTTTGTGACCCCATGGACTGTCGCCCACCAGGTTCCTCTGTCCATACATTTTCTAGGAAAGAACACTAGAGCAGGTTTCCATCTCCTCCTCCAGGGGATCTTCCCAACCCAGGGACTGAACCTGGGTCTCCTGCCCTGCAGACAGATTTTTTATCGTCTGAGCCACCAAGAAAATCCATGATATTTAATGCCTTGGCCTAAATTAAGTCATACAGAGAATAAGCATAGCTGGGAAAGCAATGGGGATGAGAGAGGCAGGGAGAGGAGGGAGAGAAGAGGGCAGAGGGCAGGCTATCGAATCATTTCGCACTTAGGAGTAGGAAGGAGAATTTAGAAAAGACAGCAACAAGAAGAAACCAGCAAGGCAGAAGGGAACGCTAAGGAGTGTGACACCCAGGATTCCATGAGCGTTGGTGGTGCCAAAAGCTGCTTAGCAGTCGAGCAAGACGAAGACTAGAAATACAGAGGCCACAGGCGACACTGACAAAAGTGGATTCAACAGAGTCGTGACGAGGATGCTGACTGGGTACATTTAAGAGACACGGAGAGATCGAGACATAACGTGGGCTCCGAGGGTCCTAGCCCAATTGTGCACAGACCAGCTGCTCGTCTCCTGTCTGCAATCAGGTAAGTACAGAAGCTGAGAGGCTGCCGCACTGGGAAGTGCGCCATTCGTACCCTCTGTTCTTGGTGCCCTTGGGGTGCAGACAACTAACTAACTGCTGAACCCCCGTGGCGAGCAGCGTGTGGAGCAGCCCATGTACCCAGCGTGTCCTGTAGGACTTCATATCCATCTGCCACAGACCAGAAACTGGTTAATTTGGCAAACACTAGTATACGCAGCTCTCGCTGGCGATTTTGCTACAAAGAATGTGAGAGAGTGAGGAGGATGAAGGACACAGACAAGAGTGGGGTTTTGTGTGCCAGGATGGTGTACATGTTAGTGTATCTACAGGAGAGACGGTCTGATGGTGGTGTCACCTGGAAGAGAGGAAACTGCGGAGAGGCTCCAGGATGAGATCCTAAACAGAAGGCAAAGTCCTTCCGTGACGGAAGGTGGTGGGATTCTGCCCATGCGGGGAGGTCCTAGCCTTCTAGGGAGATGGACCAGAGCTTCCATCTTGCAAAATGAGAGGGGCCTCAAATGACGTAACCACCAGGGCCGCCTTCCTCTGCCCCCACAGACTCCTGTCTAAGTGCCTTTCCTTATTAAGGGATGGACACAGCATCCACTTTTCCCTCAGTGTTAGACTTATTTCCCTGTCAGCCTGCAGGGCTATTCAAACCAACCCATCACTTCCTCCTGATATTTAATGCCTTGGCCTAAATTAAGTCATACAGAGAATAAGCATAGCTGGGAAAGCAATGGGGATGAGAGAGGCAGGAGAGGAGGGAGAAGAGGGCAGAGGGCAGGCTATCGAATCATTTCGCACTTAGGAGTAGGAAGGAGAATTTAGAAAAGACAGCAACAAGAAGAAACCAGCAAGGCAGAAGGGAACGCTAAGGAGTGTGACACCCAGGATTCCATGAGCGTTGGTGGTGCCAAAAGCTGCTTAGCAGTCGAGCAAGACGAAGACTAGAAATACAGAGGCCACAGGCGACACTGACAAAAGTGGATTCAACAGAGTCGTGACGAGGATGCTGACTGGGTACATTTAAGAGACACGGAGAGATCGAGACATAACGTGGGCTCCGAGGGTCCTAGCCCAATTGTGCACAGACCAGCTGCTCGTCTCCTGTCTGCAATCAGGTAAGTACAGAAGCTGAGAGGCTGCCGCACTAGGAAGTGCGCCATTCGTACCCTCTGTTCTTGGTGCCCTTGGGGTGCAGACAACTAACTAACTGCTGAACCCCCGTGGCGAGCAGCGTGTGGAGCAGCCCATGTACCCAGCGTGTCCTGTAGGACTTCATATCCATCTGCCACAGACCAGAAACTGGTTAATTTGGCAAACACTAGTATACGCAGCTCTCGCTGGCGATTTTGCTACAAAGAATGTGAGAGAGTGAGGAGGATGAAGGACACAGACAAGAGTGGGGTTTTGTGTGCCAGGATGGTGTACATGTTAGTGTATCTACAGGAGAGACGGTCTGATGGTGGTGTCACCTGGAAGAGAGGAAACTGCGGAGAGGCTCCAGGATGAGATCCTAAACAGAAGGCAAAGTCCTTCCGTGACGGAAGGTGGTGGGATTCTGCCCATGCGGGGAGGTCCTAGCCTTCTAGGGAGATGGACCAGAGCTTCCATCTTGCAAAATGAGAGGGGCCTCAAATGACGTAACCACCAGGGCCGCCTTCCTCTGCCCCCACAGACTCCTGTCTAAGTGCCTTTCCTTATTAAGGGATGGACACAGCATCCACTTTTCCCTCAGTGTTAGACTTATTTCCCTGTCAGCCTGCAGGGCTATTCAAACCAACCCATCACTTCCTCCTGCAGGAACCAGGGGTCCCTCAACCCTGCAATACAACACACCTCCCACAGCCCCTAGTGGTCCACTCTGCTCCCAAGTGCAACCCTCATGTGCCCCTGCAGGGCCTGAGTGCCTTCCTCTCCTGGGCTGTGAGCATACCTAACTAAAATAACGGCTGTCGATCTCTCCTGTCCAGGCCAGGACTCTGCGTGGGGTCATCCCCATAGCTCAATGCCCCCTTCACCAACAGAATGAAAAGAGAGCCAGCAGTACAGGTGCAAACACCTGCAGGCAGACCAACTGACTGTGTGGGGAGGGAAAGATACACCAAGTAATTCACTTGGGTCTCCTGATACCTTGGTAAGAGACACGAGGTCATTGACGGAGAGTCTGGAAAGGACAGGGACGTCTAAAGTTTTCAGAGGAAGGAGAAGGTGTGAAATCCTCTTCCCACAGAACAGGAAGCAACAGGGTGGTGAAGTCAGCTGAGGGCAGAGCTGGGGGCTCTCTGGAGTTTGTGGTCATAGACCCATCAGACAGGCAGTGTACCGAGTTTCTCCAGAGAAGCTGCCTTGGGTTTCATCAGGTGAGTCCTAAAGCTTAATGTCTCTGACACAAGTGGAACTTGGGGCCAACATGAGCACGGGTGTGAGATGGTTCACAAGGGATGCTTGTTGGAGAAAAGACACACAGCAATTCCAGTGGTCAGGTGATTCATGGAGGGGTTCTGAGATCACTGGATAGGGCAAAGCCACCTTGCCCTGTCCACTGACATATGGAGAATTTAACCTCTAATCCAGACGCCTTAGAAATAGACACAGGACACAGAAATAGACATGGGGTACAGGACACAGGCTGTGCCTTAGGAAGAAGGGGTAATCTGTGCTTCGCCATATGGGCTGGGCAGCACGTGCTTGAATACATTTTGCTGACCGAGCGTCCTGTCTCAGGAATGAGCTGAGATTCAAGAACTTCTGAGATTAGAACAGAGCAACCCTGAAACCTCCAAAATGGTGCTTGCATTGCCACACTTTTCCATCATCGTTCTTCAAAGAAAAAGAAAAAAACTGAAAAAACAGCATTGTTGATTCTCTGGTCCATCCCACTATCTGGCAAAACTCCTATTTCCAGCTCTCCAGACAACTACTGCCACTTGAAGGAGTGTGTGTGCTCAGAAGCCAGTCCAGCAGACAGGAGTCTGTTGGTTAATGAGGAAAGCATGGCAGTCAAGTTCTGGAACTAGACAGGTTCAAATTCTGCCTGCACCATTAGCTGGATCCATGACTTAAGAAGGCTTTCCAGGATGACCAGTGATTAAGAATTCACCTGCCAATGCAGGAGACATAAGAGACATAGTTTTGACCCCTGGGTCGGGAATATCCCCTAGAGAAGGAAATGGCAACGCACTCCAGTATTCTTGCCTGGATAATTCCATGGACCGAGGAGCCTGGTGGGCTACAGTTCACAGTGTCGCAAAAAGTCGGACGTGACTGAGCACCGGAGATAGTGATGAATTTAGAGGAGCCATTTTGCCTTTGTAAGACTTGATTTCTCCCAAGTATAAAATGAGGATAATGTGAGTAATTATCCTAAAGACTCACTTGAAGATTAAACGAGATGATACAATAAAGCACTTAGCCCAGTTTCTGGCATATAATAAGAGCTTGGTAAGTATTAGTCGGTGTTATAAATAGGTTCATCCAACACTCCATAAAAAAGTGACTCTATAGACATCATCATAGTCATAAACTTTAGATTACTTAGTCGATACTCAAATATCTTTTAATCTCTTTTCAGTTGGGTCCTCCTTGGGACCAAAACTCAAGGTTTACGATATGGCTAACTGGATAGGATTGAATCAAACTCAAAAACAGGGCTCTAACTAGGGATCCAGGGCTCTAACTAGGGATCCAGATCACAACTCTGCTGGAACCTCATACTAACTAACCCCAGGCAGCGTGTGTCACGCGAGGAGGTCACCCTGGCAATAAACAGAGTTCCATGACCTTGTAACCACCTGCTAAGGAAAGCTTGGGCCATCCAAGCTCTGAGAACTCAGAGCTGGACAATTTTCATCACATCGTCACTCCATAGAAGGCAAATATATCACATGCATATCGCATGCATAATTAGTCTGTACCTTACTTAAACGTCAGAGAGCCATAAGACCATCGCTACCCCACAATGCATGAGAGCACACACACAGGCAAAGAGACATAGGTATCACTATCATCATAAGAATTTACAGTTAAGCTCAAGAAGTAAGACCGTCTACATAGTGTTTTCTGAGTTCTTCAAAATATGTGTCCTGTCGATATTTGAGTGAAACAATTCAGCCACGATAATAAGATTCAGACAGGCAGGCACAAAATTGATTTGTGTCTTTCTCAGAAGAGCCACAACTAATACAAACTCACAACCAATTTCAGTCTCCAATGACCAATTTTAAAAACATTCTTATTCTAAAATTTTGACATTGAGAAAGCTGTGATCAGCTACATTAATGTATCATATACTTAAAGAGAGACATGTGACATAAACTTGGGGGTTGCGGAAGACCCGGCCCTGTAACATGAACATAATGTGAATGTCACCCTGCTCCAACTGCACTTTTTTTTTTTTTTCCAATTGCACTCTTAAGCACACCAACAGTAGAACATAATACCAGGAAATAATTCCACCACCACAATGGATAAAAGTTAATTAAACTGTATCTTACTTAAATACGTGAATGGGGGATGATAAGGAAAATTAAATGAGCTTCCTCATTTACACACTGATTCTTAAAGGCTGATGTTCCACTTTCTCAAAACAAGTCTCCACTCCTCAACTTTAAAGCACATTTAATGTCATCCTTTTCAAAGTTTAAAAAATGTGAGTACATGTGGATTTGTTTGGAAGGTCTGGGGACACTCACGAGGTGGTGTAAACAAATCTGTGACTTCAGGTGACGGAGGTGCTAAATTTCGCCCTCGAACACCAGGCCCCATGGACCTCAGGTTGATGATCAGTATCTCCAACCTCTGGCCTCAGATTCTATAAAACTGAGATTCACAGTACATTCATTCAACAGTTTGGGGATGAACACTGGTCATATGTGCATTTGTAAACAGCTGAGGGACCCCTGCATGTGGGCCCAGTCGCTTCCGTCGTGTCCCACTCTTTGTGACCCCATGGACTGCAGTCTGCCGGGCCCCTCTGTCCATGGGATTCTCCTGGCAAGAATACTGGAGTGGGCTGCCATACCCTTCTTCGGGGATCTGCCCAACCCAGGGACTGCACTCGCGTCTCTCCTCTGCACTGGCAGACAGAGGCTTCACCAGTAGCACCACCAGGGAAGCCCTGAGTGACCCAGAGCTCCCACTGAAGCCCACCTTACTTACCGAGGTGATGACAATACCTACCCTCCTACAAAGCTTTGAGCAGCATAAGAAATGAGATGGACACTTAAAAGTAGAACCTCACATCTAGCGGGAAATAATGGCGACTGTTCTTATTACCACCACTATTAGGACTAACAACTGTCACAGGTGCACATAACCTCACAAGCTGCATGCCTGCACACTTTAGATGCTCAACAAATGTGAATTTCCTTCCACTCTAATTCTTTTCTTAATGGTAAAAATTACAAGCAGAATTTCTTCCTCCAAAGAAAACCACGAGATTTTCATCTCTCAAATGACACTGGCACAATTTTTGGAGTAGCAGGATGCAAACTTTTAAGCAGGTCTTGACTCCCTCTATTGTCTTTGATTCTCGTGGACTGGCATTCTTAAGAGGAGGTATAGATAGGGACCTATGCTATGCAGTCTCACCATGGGGTCCCTTTTTAAATGAAAGATGTCCTAGGTTCCAGTGAGATCAAAACACATGCACATCCTGATAGGAAAAACAACTACACACAGTCAAAATCCTCCCATTTCTGGTAACCAAAGTATACCATTGTGCTAATGTAAAGGACAAAAAAAATGACAGGGTATAAAGAAAACGCCTATCATTACTAAGCTCAGTGGTCAGTCATGTCCAGCTCTTTGCAACCACATGGATGGTACCTGCCAGGCCCCTCTGTCCACGGGATTCTCCAGGTCAGAACACTGAAGTGGGTTGCCCTTTCCTTCTCCAGGAGATCTTTGCCATCCAGGGATCGAACCTGCACCTCTTACATCTCCTGCATTGCTAGGCAGGTTATCACTAGCACCACTTGGGAAGCTTACCAAGCCCACTGGACTACAAAAATGAGCCCAGGCATCCTCTTACTGTAGCGTAGAATTCACCAATAACAACACTGCCGTCCATATTTTTCACTTGTGTTCTTCGAAACACAATTTCCTTATACCAGTAAGCATTTAACCCCACACACCTCAAAGTCCTCCAAACCACAAGGCCCTGCTTGGGTAAGCAGACTCACTGAGTGAATTGAGGCAAGAACACCAACATCCTGAGCCATGTTGTTAGAACACAAAGCAAACAGAAACAAAATGGTGGGCTCCTTTTTTAAGGAAACATACATGTGAAACAAACACAGAGACACCCTCCACGACCCCCACCACCACCAGGAGCTGTTCTTAAATTACCACCACTATTAGGACTAACAACTGTCACAGGTGCACATAACCTCACAAGCTGCATGCCTGCACACTTTAGATGCTCAACAAATGTGAATTTCCTTCCACTCTAATTCTTTTCTTAATGGTAAAAATTACAAGCAGAATTTCTTCCTCCAAAGAAAACCACGAGATTTTCATCTCTCAAATGACACTGGCACAATTTTTGGAGTAGCAGGATGCAAACTTTTAAGCAGGTCTTGACTCCCTCTATTGTCTTTGATTCTCGTGGACTGGCATTCTTAAGAGGAGGTATAGATAGGGACCTATGCTATGCAGTCTCACCATGGGGTCCCTTTTTAAATGAAAGATGTCCTAGGTTCCAGTGAGATCAAAACACATGCACATCCTGATGGGAAAAAACAACTACACACAGTCAAAATCCTCCCATTTCTGGTAACCAAAGTATACCATTGTGCTAATGTAAAGGACAAAAAAAATGACAGGGTATAAAGAAAACGCCTATCATTACTAAGCTCAGTGGTCAGTCATGTCCAGCTCTTTGCAACCACATGGATGGTACCTGCCAGGCCCCTCTGTCCACGGGATTCTCCAGGTCAGAACACTGAAGTGGGTTGCCCTTTCCTTCTCCAGGAGATCTTTGCCATCCAGGGATCGAACCTGCACCTCTTACATCTCCTGCATTGCTAGGCAGGTTATCACTAGCACCACTTGGGAAGCTTACCAAGCCCACTGGACTACAAAAATGAGCCCAGGCATCCTCTTACTGTAGCGTAGAATTCACCAATAACAACACTGCCGTCCATATTTTTCACTTGTGTTCTTCGAAACACAATTTCCTTATACCAGTAAGCATTTAACCCCACACACCTCAAAGTCCTCCAAACCACAAGGCCCTGCTTGGGTAAGCAGACTCACTGAGTGAATTGAGGCAAGAACACCAACATCCTGAGCCATGTTGTTAGAACACAAAGCAAACAGAAACAAAATGGTGGGCTCCTTTTTTAAGGAAACATACATGTGAAACAAACACAGAGACACCCTCCAGGACCCCCACCAACACCAGGAGCTCGTGTGCACAGGACACATGAAAAAGAGAGAGATGCAAACAGGCAAGCCCCTCTCCCTCAGAACCTGACTGGCAGCCTTGGAAGCCACACAGCCTCCTGCTCATGTTTCTCTGCATCTAGCATCTTCACATAACGGGCGCTTTCTAGCCATAGTTCCTTCCTCCCAGAGGCTTCTGCACTCCAGCCTCTGCCTGGGAGAGCAGGTGAGAAAATATCCCCTGTCCCTTCATCGCCAACAAAGAGGATTTGCTCTGCGTTGAAAGCAGAAATCCTCATCTTCTGCAGGCCTGCAGCACAGGGTACTCTGGACACACACAGTCATCAGGCGAGAGAGACAAGGCATTCCGGGCGGTTTGCACACAGGATGCATCGAATTATAATTTAATCATCTGATCAAAGGCTAATTATCATAATCATTTGAGGGGAAAGTGGCTGGAGGAACCCAGAAACACCGTGTCATCTGTGTTCTTAGCAACGGACAAAAGAAGGAAACACAGGCATTTGGTTTTTCTTTTCTCTTTTGCTCATGAAAAAAAAAAAGTAAATAAAGTGTAATCAATGGCAAGCATTACCAGTCAGCTACGGTTGTTGCAGCCAAAGGAACTGAACTGAGATGCAGAAGAAACTTCTTTCTCTGCTGCACTGTGCCAGCAGCCATGTTGCTGTCTAGTCACTCAGTCCTGAACAACTCTCTGCGACCCCCGTGGACGGCAGCCCGCCAGGCTCCGCTGTCCACGAGATTTCCCAGGCAAGCAGACTGGAGTGGGTGGTCATTTCCTTCTGCAGGGAATTTCCCGACCCAAGATCAGACCCGGGTCTCCTGCACTGGCAGGCGGGTCGTTTAAGACCGAGCCACCTGGGAACCTTCCACAGAAGAGGGCAAAACTGATATGACATTGTAGCAATGAGGCTCTAAACTATTTAACGTGGTGCTCTTCAGCCTCGGCACTGTCGACATCTTGGACCAGATAATTATTTGCTGTAGGGGGCAGGGGCCAGGGGATTCCTGCAGGAGTGCTGAGCAGCATTCCTGGGCTTCACCCCCCAATGCCAGGGACATCCCCTTCTCCCCAGAACAATGACAACTCAAAGTGCTTCCAGATTTTTCCCCATCTCCCCGAGGGGCTAACACTGCCCTTCTTAGAACTGATTTAACTCAAGAACCCACTTTGCCAAGAGAATTATAAACAATAATATTACAAAAGGAGGAAAGGAGTCTTCTATTCCCATTTGCCCAAAAAGAGCCTTAAATAATAATTCCATAGAATTCCATGGGCTTTACGTCTGATGTGTCTGACTGGAGCTTTATAACAGCTCATACGACCTAGGCCATGTCATTTGGAAAAAAATAATCATAGATACCAGTCGCTCCCCATTCAAGGTCTCTAGAAAGACACTGAAGACTTCCACGGACAACCCCCAAGGGGACACCCCCAGGCTGAAACACCAGCCCAGGCTTTCAGACTCCAACGTGTCCTGAACAGCTGGGGCACCACGGCAGCAGCGCCCTCTGCCCACCCATGTCAGAGCGAACCGCCAGGGACTTCCCTCATCAACAGAGGCCGGGAAGGCCCCAAGCCCAGGGGACAGTCGCCTTCTTTCTACACTCTCATCGTAGGCGGGGAAGCCCTGACATTGCGTCCAGGAGCTAAGGAGGGGGAGAGAAAGGTGAAAAGGATGGCACATGAATAAATACAGGAAGGCCCTCCAGTTCTCGCCAGTGCGTCTCCCCTCGGACAGACTCACTGCACTGCCCTCAGGTGCCTTGGCCATTAGTCGCATGGGACCTAATAACGTTCACTCTTATGGAGAGATGTTAGAACCCTGAGGGAGAAACGCTCATCGCTTATGAAAGCATGCAATAAATATTTCCTGTGGGTTCAGGTGATTTGCTCTAATAATAAGCCTGAGTCACAGAATCGCCCTGCTTTTATTTTTTCTAAGTATTTAACCGTTTACAATTACTCAAGCATCTCTTGAAAGATATTAAAGTTGCTGATGGAAATATATGTACCTTTCCATGGAGGAGATACAGAAAAACGTTGACCTCATCTGCTACAACATTTTAAAGAAAGCAGTCTGTTCAAGCCATAGAGGCTGGAAAAGCTCCGAATCAGAGAGGAGCTGTGAGCTATTTTCAATGGGTCTCTTCTCTGAACGCCCTTGGCAGCGCTTGTGACTTCTGCACCCAAAGCCCACCCTGCTTTTTAAAGGAACGGAGGGGCAGGGGCCTTTTGTTACACAGAAATCGCATCTACCCTAATTCAGGGACTTCTGAGTAAGCAGAAATGACACTTCTCCAGCTCACGACGTCTTTCATACCGTTTTATTCTTCTAAAGCAAAAAATCAAAATAGGCGCTCTGAAAGAATAATTTCTATCATGAATCACAATAAAATCGCCCAAGGTTTATACCATCCAAGTTGTTTCAGATGCCTAGAAGGGAAAGCTATTTTTAATATTATCTAAAATAAGATCTCGGGACACAGAAAGTTCTTTTTAAATCATACGACCTAGGCCATGTCATTTGGAAAAAAATAATCATAGACACCAGTCGCTCCCCATTCAAGGTCTCTAGAAAGACACTGAAGACTTCCACGGACAACCCCCAAGGGGACACCCCCAGGCTGAAACACCAGCCCAGGCTTTCAGACTCCAACGTGTCCTGAACAGCTGGGGCACCACGGCAGCAGCGCCCTCTGCCCACCCATGTCAGAGCGAACCGCCAGGGACTTCCCTCATCAACAGAGGCCGGGAAGGCCCCAAGCCCAGGGGACAGTCGCCTTCTTTCTACACTCTCATCGTAGGCGGGGAAGCCCTGACATTGCGTCCAGGAGCTAAGGAGGGGGAGAGAAAGGTGAAAAGGATGGCACATGAATAAATACAGGAAGGCCCTCCAGTTCTCGCCAGTGCGTCTCCCCTCGGACAGACTCACTGCACTGCCCTCAGGTGCCTTGGCCATTAGTCGCATGGGACCTAATAACGTTCACTCTTATGGAGAGATGTTAGAACCCTGAGGGAGAAACGCTCATCGCTTATGAAAGCATGCAATAAATATTTCCTGTGGGTTCAGGTGATTTGCTCTAATAATAAGCCTGAGTCACAGAATCGCCCTGCTTTTATTTTTTCTAAGTATTTAACCGTTTACAATTACTCAAGCATCTCTTGAAAGATATTAAAGTTGCTGATGGAAATATATGTACCTTTCCATGGAGGAGATACAGAAAAACGTTGACCTCATCTGCTACAACATTTTAAAGAAAGCAGTCTGTTCAAGCCATAGAGGCTGGAAAAGCTCCGAATCAGAGAGGAGCTGTGAGCTATTTTCAATGGGTCTCTTCTCTGAACGCCCTTGGCAGCGCTTGTGACTTCTGCACCCAAAGCCCACCCTGCTTTTTAAAGGAACGGAGGGGCAGGGGCCTTTTGTTACACAGAAATCGCATCTACCCTAATTCAGGGACTTCTGAGTAAGCAGAAATGACACTTCTCCAGCTCACGACGTCTTTCATACCGTTTTATTCTTCTAAAGCAAAAAATCAAAATAGGCGCTCTGAAAGAATAATTTCTATCATGAATCACAATAAAATCGCCCAAGGTTTATACCATCCAAGTTGTTTCAGATGCCTAGAAGGGAAAGCTATTTTTAATATTATCTAAAATAAGATCTCGGGACACAGAAAGTTCTTTTTAAAGGGTTTGAATTTAGGCCTCTCTCCAGCACACGTTCGTGTCTATTTTCGTTAAAAAATCAAGGACATGGAGTTGTGAAAAGATTATTCTGTCACTAATAATCGTCCTCGATTTTATCATACACATGCCAAGGTCTAAAATGCATATATGTCCTTAAGTGTCATTCTGTCTTTTTATGACAACCCAGCCTTAACGACAGCACTTCGTATGATAAACACAGTTCACTTGGAGGTCATTTACCTTAAAAAAGAGAGCAGAAGCCAAGAAAATCCCGAAGAGCAAACGATCCCCAAGTCCCTGATTCCCAGCTTGGGCAGGAGTTTGTTCCCGATGTGGGAAAGAAGGCCTGTGTGGTGCGCCCAGGCTGGCATCCAGGCAGAGCCTCAGGCTGCAAACACGCCCACGTGCCCACCCTGTCCTTGCTCAGTGCCGCTCTGAAGTTTGTCTACGTGAGAAACCAAATGGCTTCCCCTACTGATCTCCTGCCGCAGGAATATGGCTGCGTTTAGGCTCACAGGGCTTCTCCGCCAGGACTCCAGCTCCTAGCAAAGAAGGGTCAATGTGAGAAAACACATTGCTTGAAAGCAAGTTCATTAGCAAAGCACATGCTAGCAATACACCTAGATATCAAATATGCTAAAACAATAAGGACAAATGATGCACATGTAGATACACACACATGTGCACATTTGGATACAAATAAGCATAGATACTAGGTATATACACCGATGATTCCAAAGCTACTAGCATCCAAATTAGAAGTCCCTGGTTGGGATCCAAGTCCCTGTACTCAGGTTCTTGCCTGTTATCAGCTCCTACCAGCAACTCGTCCCCAGTCTGCCCAGATCCTTATGGGAGTCAATAACGCCCCAGGCCTGGACATCTATGCCCTCTCAGTAAAGCACCGCTCAATACAGAGCTCACAACAGTGCACGGAGGGGCAGGCGGCTTTATCAGTTCAACATTCTAGCTTCTGTCAGACTGGCTTTCTACCTTCCTCAGGGGCTAGGCAGCCTCTTCCCAAGCATGTTTTCCAAGCATGTTTTTCTTCTATGTGCTTGGTCTCTCAGTCATGTCTGACTCTTTGCAACCCCATGGCCTGTAGCCCTCCAGGCTCTTCTGTTCGTGGGATTCTCCAGACAAGAATATTGGAGTGGGTTTCCATGCCTTCGTCAGAGGATCTTCCTGACCAAGGGATCAAACCCAGGTCTCCCACATTGCAGGCAGATCTTTTACTATCCGAGCCGCCAGGGAAGCCCAAGAATACTGGAGTGGGTAGCCTATCCTTTTTCCAGGGAATCTGCTGGACCCAGGAATCGAACCAGGGCCTGCATTGCAGGCAGATTCTTTTCCAACTGAGCTACCAGGGAAGCCCATCTTTTTCTGGAGTTGGATTATGCCACCTGGATCAGAATAATAATACCGATTCTTCAGCCATGCATACCCCAGAGCCACAGAACCAGACCCTCTGGTAGTCACAGCTGAGAAACTATATAGCCAACTACAGAGAAGATCCCATGAGCCTTATACACAGCCAAGTTGAAGGTCCCCTGCAGGTGGGGGAGGGGAGAAGATGGCAAAGACACATATCTGAGTTAGATCTCAGGAGTTTTTCAAACTGCAAACTGCAAGGGGATCAAACCAGTCAATCCTAAAGGAAATCAACCTTGCATATGCATTGGAAGAACTGATGCTGAAGTTGAAGCTCCAGTACTTCAGCCACGTGATTCAAAGAGCCACCTCATTAGAAATGATCCTGACGCTGGGAAAGACTGAGGCAAGGGTAAAGATTAAGGGCAGGAGGGGAAGGGGGCAGCAGAGGATGAGATGGTTAGACAGCACCACTGACTCAATGGACATGAATCTGAGCAAACTCTGGGAAACAGCAAAGGGAGCCTGGATGCTGCAGTCCACGGGGTCGCAAAGAGTCAGATACAACTAAGCGACTGAACAACAGATAGCAGAGTCTTCTGTGAGAGGCTCATGGGGAGAAAAGCCTTCTAGGAAATGCCCAAACTTCCTCCCTGACCCAGTCCACCTGTATTTTGAGAACCAGCGGCCCTGCTTGTGGCCTGGAAGGTCCTGACAGAGGCACCGTGAACTGGAATATGGTCCTAGGCACCCACAGACTGTGGCCTCCGGTCAGCTTGGCATCTTCCCTCCTCCCTGCTCCTGCACCTGCTGTGCGGACACAGGCTGGCCCCTTCCTCCAGGTGCGCAGTCTTCCCAGAAACCTTAACTGCCATGGCCTCCAGGCACCTGATACCACGGAGGTCTACAGGGAATTCTCACCTTCCCATAGCCAGTGACGGGGATGGAGTGATGGGCCCCTATGGGGGAGGACGGTGAGGCTCTCTTACGACTCCGAGTCAGAGGGGCTTGTGGTTGGCGATAGGAGATCTCACAGAACATAGATGAACCACCTATCGATCAAAGCAATGACCCCAGACAAATACCAAGATCAGCTCTAGGCCAAAATTTTCTCCTCTCAATTCTATATATAAATACCCACCAACCATAGTGCAAAACAGTAGCCACCAAAGATTTGACAGCTTTTGATTTTGGTGGGCAATAATATACACATGTGAGCTCACCAGCTGACGCTAGTGGTAAAAACCCACCTGCCAGTGAAGGAGGCATAAGAGACGTGGGTTCGATCCCTAGGTTGGGAAGACTCTCTGGAGGAGGGCATGGCAAAGCACTCCAGTATTCTTACCTGGAGAATCCCGTGGACAGAGGAGCTGGTGGGGTACAGTCCATGGGGCCCCACAGAGTTGGACACGACCAAAGTGACTTAGCACACATATGTCACCTTCTGCGATCATGTCAAGGTACCAGATAGGCACCTGTTGCCTTTAGTTTTACCAACCTCCATAATTTACAAAAGAGTAACTCTGTACCTTAGAGAGCATCTCATAGATTTTACATGTTTCCTTTCACTGGCCAAGGAACTAGAGAAATGTCTGCCCTTTGCAGGAACCAGCTATGATACGATCCAGGAAGAGTGCTATAAGATACAACTGTGCCCTCTCTCTGGAGGCAATCTGCTAGTAAAGTCAGCCGTGGCTGCTATTGTTGAGGTCTTCAGCTCATTCCTGAAGTCTCCCACGTAATATTACAAAGCATTGTTATTTCTACCCAGGCAGCTACAAGTCAGTTATTAAAATGCTCTGCAGCTGTATTTTGAGAACCAGCGGCCCTGCTTGTGGCCTGGAAGGTCCTGACAGAGGCACCGTGAACTGGAATATGGTCCTAGGCACCCACAGACTGTGGCCTCCGGTCAGCTTGGCATCTTCCCTCCTCCCTGCTCCTGCACCTGCTGTGCGGACACAGGCTGGCCCTTCCTCCAGGTGCGCAGTCTTCCCAGAAACCTTAACTGCCATGGCCTCCAGGCACCTGATACCACGGAGGTCTACAGGAATTCTCACCTTCCCATAGCCAGTGACGGGGATGGAGTGATGGGCCCCTATGGGGGAGGACGGTGAGGCTCTCTTACGACTCCGAGTCAGAGGGGCTTGTGGTTGGCGATAGGAGATCTCACAGAACATAGATGAACCACCTATCGATCAAAGCAATGACCCCAGACAAATACCAAGATCAGCTCTAGGCCAAAATTTTCTCCTCTCAATTCTATATATAAATACCCACCAACCATAGTGCAAAACAGTAGCCACCAAAGATTTGACAGCTTTTGATTTTGGTGGGCAATAATATACACATGTGAGCTCACCAGCTGACGCTAGTGGTAAAAACCCACCTGCCAGTGAAGGAGGCATAAGAGACGTGGGTTCGATCCCTAGGTTGGGAAGACTCTCTGGAGGAGGGCATGGCAAAGCACTCCAGTATTCTTACCTGGAGAATCCCGTGGACAGAGGAGCTGGTGGGGTACAGTCCATGGGGCCCCACAGAGTTGGACACGACCAAAGTGACTTAGCACACATATGTCACCTTCTGCGATCATGTCAAGGTACCAGATAGGCACCTGTTGCCTTTAGTTTTACCAACCTCCATAATTTACAAAAGAGTAACTCTGTACCTTAGAGAGCATCTCATAGATTTTACATGTTTCCTTTCACTGGCCAAGGAACTAGAGAAATGTCTGCCCTTTGCAGGAACCAGCTATGATACGATCCAGGAAGAGTGCTATAAGATACAACTGTGCCCTCTCTCTGGAGGCAATCTGCTAGTAAAGTCAGCCGTGGCTGCTATTGTTGAGGTCTTCAGCTCATTCCTGAAGTCTCCCACGTAATATTACAAAGCATTGTTATTTCTACCCAGGCAGCTACAAGTCAGTTATTAAAAATGCTCTGCAGCTGATATTAAGAAATAAACACGGTAATTAGACGGACTGGGACTTGGGGTTTGGGCTCTCTTTTGGGAACTCAAGATCAAATCCTGCCACAGTGGAGAGAAATGAGTCTCAAGTTTCTCTAATGAGAAAGTGTGTTTACTCAAAGGCTTCCACAGTAGAGCTCAGGTCTTTCCATTGAAAAAAAAAAAAAAAAAGAGCCAAATTTAAAAATACAGCAAATTGCAGTGTTCTAATTATCTTCATGCCTTGCCTTTTTTCACAATATAATTGTAGAAATTTTCCCATCACCCTGAAGTACATGCGATGAGTGAACAAATAGGTCTCATGAGAAAAATCAATGCTTTATTCAACATTAGGAAAATGAATCAAAATGGTAAGAGTCTCCACAGCCTTCAGTCATTTCAAATGACATGGCTCCACAAGGATGTGACGTAGGCCACCTCCATGAGCCTCCAAGGGACCAAGAGCCACCCACGGGTTAGCCCCTGCCTCACCCAACTAACCCGACTGCACGTGGCCATCACTCAGTCCACAAGCACAGAGAAGGCACCTGGGGACCCTGCGGTCCTCAGGGTCTTCCCTGGGAGGATGAGCACCATAGCTATTTCACAGAAGCATCTAATAACCTGAGACTCAGGGATCTAGAAGAAAGCCATAAACCGACCTCACCATGTTTAGTATTAACATTTACGGATAGTGGACAACAAGAAGAATTCCTTAAGTTTTGCGTCAAGCCAAGCTTAAAATTGTCTCCAGGTTCAGTATTTTAATATTATAAGAGGCAAGGCTCATATGAATCAAGATCCACAGTTAATTCATTCAAAGTTCTTTCCATCACCTCACCCAAACAGCCTGTTCCACAGTCTGGGGAGAAGGGCTACAAAACAACCCACTGCATTGATGGTTCTTCACAAAATTTAAAAATGGAGGAGAAGTGGCTTACTAAAACAACCCAGCATTCTAGTAAAGTCAGCCGTGGCTGCTATTGTTGAGGTCTTCAGCTCATTCCTGAAGTCTCCCACGTAATATTACAAAGCATTGTTATTTCTACCCAGGCAGCTACAAGTCAGTTATTAAAAATGCTCTGCAGCTGATATTAAGAAATAAACACGGTAATTAGACGGACTGGGACTTGGGGTTTGGGCTCTCTTTTGGGAACTCAAGATCAAATCCTGCCACAGTGGAGAGAAATGAGTCTCAAGTTTCTCTAATGAGAAAGTGTGTTTACTCAAAGGCTTCCACAGTAGAGCTCAGGTCTTTCCATTGAAAAAAAAAAAAAAAAAGAGCCAAATTTAAAAATACAGCAAATTGCAGTGTTCTAATTATCTTCATGCCTTGCCTTTTTTCACAATATAATTGTAGAAATTTTCCCATCACCCTGAAGTACATGCGATGAGTGAACAAATAGGTCTCATGAGAAAAATCAATGCTTTATTCAACATTAGGAAAATGAATCAAAATGGTAAGAGTCTCCACAGCCTTCAGTCATTTCAAATGACATGGCTCCACAAGGATGTGACGTAGGCCACCTCCATGAGCCTCCAAGGGACCAAGAGCCACCCACGGGTTAGCCCCTGCCTCACCCAACTAACCCGACTGCACGTGGCCATCACTCAGTCCACAAGCACAGAGAAGGCACCTGGGGACCCTGCGGTCCTCAGGGTCTTCCCTGGGAGGATGAGCACCATAGCTATTTCACAGAAGCATCTAATAACCTGAGACTCAGGGATCTAGAAGAAAGCCATAAACCGACCTCACCATGTTTAGTATTAACATTTACGGATAGTGGACAACAAGAAGAATTCCTTAAGTTTTGCGTCAAGCCAAGCTTAAAATTGTCTCCAGGTTCAGTATTTTAATATTATAAGAGGCAAGGCTCATATGAATCAAGATCCACAGTTAATTCATTCAAAGTTCTTTCCATCACCTCACCCAAACAGCCTGTTCCACAGTCTGGGGAGAAGGGCTACAAAACAACCCACTGCATTGATGGTTCTTCACAAAATTTAAAAAAAAAAATGCTTTTCACAGAGTCGTCATCCGAGGTAGGTCTAGCTTTTGTTCAGATGTTCAACCTATCAACCAGCAACATTCCAGTACTATTTGAAAGATGCTACTCTTAATAGAAAGCAATGTGTAGTTGGGGCCAATAAAACCAAAATATTACCCAGAATAAATGCAGTCCGAGGAAGGAAGGCTATCTCTTTCCTGAGAGCATGTTTGTTTTTCTTTTTCCAGGAATGTTTATGTCAATCAAACAGTCTGAGGGGCACTGCCTACCCCATCTGGACTGGCCAGTTAGAAGCGTATATACCATCATATATTTTTTAAATCTCCAAAATTTAACATCTGATGAATATGGAGGAGCCTGTAATAACCACGAGGTCTGAACTGTGAACACTTCTCTAACGACTGATCTCCTTTAAACAAGCATGCAGATTCATGCCCCCACCCTTTGCCACTGAGCATCTTCAGAAAGGCAGTGCTTATGGCCAAGCAAATATCCATGGCAGCCTCACGAGTTCAACCCGCTCCCTTCACTCCGGTCCTCTGTCCAGACCTACCGAAGCTCAGTTTCCAAATAATCCAGATGTTCGCTCCCCACCCCTACCTCTCAGGTCTCACACGGACCTCAGTCCTGAGAGTGCATCAAGGATGCGCTGTAGGAGTGATTTCTCAATATTTCCACAAGGGTGGGTGTGGGGTTTTTTCCCCTCCAAAAAAAAAAAAATCTCTCAGGTGCTGGCAAGAGAAGGGAAGCCCGCCTTTCCTACGGCGGGGATCTCACGTTCTCAATTCTTTCGCTTTCCCAGCCACTGCATTTAAAAACGGCTTTCTATAAATAGGACTGCTTGCTCACTCTTAAATCTTACTCACTGTCTTCTGCGTAAAAATAACTTAAATAGGGATGCAGACAAGATGTGAATCCCTGTCGCCCTGTCTCTCTGGCCTCTTCCTCTGCCTTCTTCTGATCTCATCACCCTGTCTTGTCAGCCCTTCATCCCTCTTCATCTTAAGAGGCAAGGCTCATATGAATCAAGATCCACAGTTAATTCATTCAAAGTTCTTTCCATCACCTCACCCAAACAGCCTGTTCCACAGTCTGGGGAGAAGGGCTACAAAACAACCCACTGCATTGATGGTTCTTCACAAAATTTAAAAAAAAAAATGCTTTTCACAGAGTCGTCATCCGAGGTAGGTCTAGCTTTTGTTCAGATGTTCAACCTATCAACCAGCAACATTCCAGTACTATTTGAAAGATGCTACTCTTAATAGAAAGCAATGTGTAGTTGGGGCCAATAAAACCAAAATATTACCCAGAATAAATGCAGTCCGAGGAAGGAAGGCTATCTCTTTCCTGAGAGCATGTTTTTTTTTCTTTTCCAGGAATGTTTATGTCAATCAAACAGTCTGAGGGGCACTGCCTACCCCATCTGGACTGGCCAGTTAGAAGCGTATATACCATCATATATTTTTTAAATCTCCAAAATTTAACATCTGATGAATATGGAGGAGCCTGTAATAACCACGAGGTCTGAACTGTGAACACTTCTCTAACGACTGATCTCCTTTAAACAAGCATGCAGATTCATGCCCCCACCCTTTGCCACTGAGCATCTTCAGAAAGGCAGTGCTTATGGCCAAGCAAATATCCATGGCAGCCTCACGAGTTCAACCCGCTCCCTTCACTCCGGTCCTCTGTCCAGACCTACCGAAGCTCAGTTTCCAAATAATCCAGATGTTCGCTCCCCACCCCTACCTCTCAGGTCTCACACGGACCTCAGTCCTGAGAGTGCATCAAGGATGCGCTGTAGGAGTGATTTCTCAATATTTCCACAAGGGTGGGTGTGGGGTTTTTTCCCCTCCAAAAAAAAAAAAATCTCTCAGGTGCTGGCAAGAGAAGGGAAGCCCGCCTTTCCTACGGCGGGGATCTCACGTTCTCAATTCTTTCGCTTTCCCAGCCACTGCATTTAAAAACGGCTTTCTATAAATAGGACTGCTTGCTCACTCTTAAATCTTACTCACTGTCTTCTGCGTAAAAATAACTTAAATAGGGATGCAGACAAGATTCGTGAATCCCTGTCGCCCTGTCTCTCTGGCCTCTTCCTCTGCCTTCTTCTGATCTCATCACCCTGTCTTGTCAGCCCCATTCATCCCTCTCTGTTACACCATGATGCGTATTTACACAGCCCAGGGGACTTAAAGACCCAAAATTAATCCAGATGAGTGATTTTAAAAATCATACGTATTGATCAATATAGGCTAAAGACAGACCTCCAAAAACTCAAACAGGGATACATATCGTAAGCTCCAGGACACCGGATCTGAGTCTTGCACTGGAATACAAATCACAATTTTAACAGCAAACCATGTTCCTTTCATGTTACTCTGACAAAGGAACCAACCTTTACATTTGGTTCTGCTCCAAAATAAGAAAAAGAAGACAATGATGAGACAGACATCCCTACATCAATAGAATGCTTAAGAAAACAGTAATGTGGTTTTTTTTTAAGACGATTAAGGCCTAAGAAGCTGAGCTTCATTTTCATGTCCTGGGTGGCTCTTTGATGGAGAAATGAATTCCCGGGAACCCCGAGGGAAACTTATGTGTCGGTTTGATGTTTCTGACTGACTTTCAGAATGCGACAGGGCATTAAACCTCATATAGGATGTTTGAATTGTGCCACTTAACAATGTACACATGAGAACAAGGCGTCCGATGCATGTATTTACCTATTTTCTGTGACATGTGACCCAAGCCAGGTCACACAGAGCACCTACCATAATTATATCATCGTTATGTGACCGTGAGGAGGTCCCATCCCATATTCCAAAAGTGAAGCCACTTTGGAAAAGGGAAGGAAATGCCCCAACAGCATGTTTAGAAAACAAACATTTCGACAGCGACTGCAGTCAGCGCCTCGGACAAAATGGCAGGAGCCAAGGAATCCACCCGGTGGCTTAGTGCATTGCTCAACATGGCTTCCACAGTAGAATGAGAGAGGCCGCCAGAGGAGAAGCAAACAAGGACGGCCAGGAAGGATAGCACAGAGGCATTAGAGAGGCAGACGGGAGGGAGGAGGGGCAGAGGAGGGGAGAAAGCTCTGCCCATCAGCCTCTGGCTTCTTCCTGTGGGTGGGTGGAAGCTAGCCTGCAAGCACTTTGCTCTGCGCTAAGGACACACGCTGCCTGGCAGGGGCCTCATTTGTGGCGCTCGCCTTCAAGTGAGGGAGGCCAACACTAGCCAACCAAGGCCCAAATAAGCTGAGTTACAGGTTACCCTAGACACTGTCGAGGAAATGCCCAAGGATTCAGAAAACTGGATAATGCAGGAATCTAATTTTGAAGGGGAGAGGGAGCAGGTCTCTGCGTCCAGTCTCTCCGAACCTCCTGACCAGAAGCTATCTAACCTCTGACCCCAAATCCCGTTATCAGCACCTGCCAGGTGTGGTGCCCTCCGGCCCCCTGGGTGGACGGTATTCAGAACTGTACAGGGGGGACAGGTCAGGCTGCTGGAACCTTCCAGCCTCGGGTCTTATCTTAATCCACAAATTCAGCAAGGGAAGTGCAAATGTGAATGTTGTCATATTGCGAAACCACGAAGGGAAAAGAATATACATATGGGGGGGAGAGGGGGCAGGAGAGAGAAGAGGAGAATGTAAGGTGAGAATTTCTGGGCTGGGCTCTCTGGAACGTGAAGAGTTAACACCCGGCCCTGGCGAACAGGTGCCGCCCAGTTTGCCTGGGGTGAGCGGGCAGAGAGGGAGCAGGAATGGCCGGACCGGACCGCAGAACAGGGGCGCGCCTGTCCCCGGCCCCAGCCGCCGGGAGACGCGCGCTGCGCCTCCGGAATGACATTGGAAGGTCAGGCCGGCGGCGGCTCCCGAGCTGCTCGCTCCGCCGGCAGAAGGCGCTCGCGGGCCCGGCTCCCCGGCCGGGCGGCAGGGAGGGGATGCGAACGCGCCCTCCGCCGGCCCACCCGCCCGGCCGCCTCTCCCCGGCCCTGCACCTTCTGGGTTTGGGTAGATGGCTACGAGCACGGGCCTCCCGGGAACACTGGGAACAAAGACTGCGGACCCTGGCCGCGGCCGCAGCCTGTGCCTCGGCGGCTCCCGCGGACCTGAACTCCGGACCCCGGAGGCTGGGCCGGGCGAACTGGAGAGGCCGCGGGGAGGCTAGGCTCCGGGCGCCGCGCGCAACCCCGCGCCTCGGGGCGGCCAGGAGCCTGCGGCTGCTCGGCTGACGGCGGCTGCACCCGTCTTGGGAGGTTTGCCGCCCACTAGTGTCCTGTGGCAGGGACACAGTTGACAAACAGGTAGGACCACCTCGCCTTCTCCCCCGCCGCTGGTGCAGCGGTTCCCCGGAGCCCGCGTGCGCGCAGCGCGGCGCCAAGAAAATGCCCAGACACCGCGTCCTCCAGCGAGCGCCCGGGGCCTCTCCGCCGCCCCGCCGAGCACCCCGGGACCTGGCACGAGGGCGTGCTCGCCTCGGGAAGCGCTGCCCACTGCGCTGCCCTACCTAAGGCCAACTGTATTATTTCCACTGCCTATTAATTATTAATGAGACGCATTCATAATCTCCGCCGTAGAATTCAGTTCATTTTGTGAAATCTGGATGCTGTAGATTTTATAAATGCATCCTCTGGGAGATCCACCGTTTTATTTTGCAAACATAAGTCTCCAGTCTCCTGCAGTATTCTTAGGTCTTTCTCTAGAAAATGACCTTCCCTATTTTTTTTTTTCCCTCTCTCCTCTCCCTGTCTCTCTGCTTTACATGGAGGTTCAATGCCCATCCTTGAGCCTCTTTAGGAAATACTCCTTGCATCTCATTAAGACACACCAATGAGAAAACACTTGGACAGCTACCTGGAGGGCCAGGAATTAGGATTTAGATTGGCTGCCCCTCCCCCACTGGTCACTGTTCCTTCCCTGATCAGCCTGCTGTATTGGACCAGTTCTGCCCAGTAAGTCACTGATTTCTCTGAGGTAGAAACAAACTGCAGTCACACCAAAGTGACATCCAGGAGAGGGTAAGGAGTGGAGAAGGATCAGCTGGCATTTAATAAAGGTCGGCCTGGCATTTTCTTTTCCTACACAGGGCATCTTGTAGGGGCGCACAAGCTTAAGAGACCTAGGAAATTTTTATGAATCCTGTAATTCTAGGTTAGAATTTAAAGCTGCTTAATAAAAACAGACCAGGAGATAGGGAGCAAGCCCTGAAATGTTCACCCGATAATTCATGTAAATATGTGCAAGTAAAAAAAGTTAACTAAAAAATCACCTTAAAATCTCAATAGGGCCGCGGGAGCTAGGCTCCGGGCGCCGCGCGCAACCGCGCCTCGGGGCGGCCAGGAGCCTGCGGCTGCTCGGCTGACGGCGGCTGCACCCGTCTTGGGAGGTTTGCCGCCCACTAGTGTCCTGTGGCAGGGACACAGTTGACAAACAGGTAGGACCACCTCGCCTTCTCCCCCGCCGCTGGTGCAGCGGTTCCCCGGAGCCCGCGTGCGCGCAGCGCGGCGCCAAGAAAATGCCCAGACACCGCGTCCTCCAGCGAGCGCCCGGGGCCTCTCCGCCGCCCCGCCGAGCACCCCGGGACCTGGCACGAGGGCGTGCTCGCCTCGGGAAGCGCTGCCCACTGCGCTGCCCTACCTAAGGCCAACTGTATTATTTCCACTGCCTATTAATTATTAATGAGACGCATTCATAATCTCCGCCGTAGAATTCAGTTCATTTTGTGAAATCTGGATGCTGTAGATTTTATAAATGCATCCTCTGGGAGATCCACCGTTTTATTTTGCAAACATAAGTCTCCAGTCTCCTGCAGTATTCTTAGGTCTTTCTCTAGAAAATGACCTTCCCTATTTTTTTTTTTCCCTCTCTCCTCTCCCTGTCTCTCTGCTTTACATGGAGGTTCAATGCCCATCCTTGAGCCTCTTTAGGAAATACTCCTTGCATCTCATTAAGACACACCAATGAGAAAACACTTGGACAGCTACCTGGAGGGCCAGGAATTAGGATTTAGATTGGCTGCCCCTCCCCCACTGGTCACTGTTCCTTCCCTGATCAGCCTGCTGTATTGGACCAGTTCTGCCCAGTAAGTCACTGATTTCTCTGAGGTAGAAACAAACTGCAGTCACACCAAAGTGACATCCAGGAGAGGGTAAGGAGTGGAGAAGGATCAGCTGGCATTTAATAAAGGTCGGCCTGGCATTTTCTTTTCCTACACAGGGCATCTTGTAGGGGCGCACAAGCTTAAGAGACCTAGGAAATTTTTATGAATCCTGTAATTCTAGGTTAGAATTTAAAGCTGCTTAATAAAAACAGACCAGGAGATAGGGAGCAAGCCCTGAAATGTTCACCCGATAATTCATGTAAATATGTGCAAGTAAAAAAAGTTAACTAAAAAATCACCTTAAAATCCTCAAGGTGCATTTGCCCTCAGTAATGTCTGCTCCTCTATCTAAATAAAACACAGGCTGGCAGGACAGAATCCCCTGTGGAAACGACAGGAGACACCAAGAGGCTCTGCAGAGCGCACGTGCCCTCTGCCGAGCACCCTCCTCTACCCCAGTGTCCACCCCTCCGAGCTCTGCCTACTCCCCGAACATGGCCAAGCCCAGAGCTGCAGGGCCCAGGAAAAAGGCACTGTACATCACAGCAGAGACGCATGGATACAAGCAAAAATGTATCAGGCGAAATACGTCTGCCTGTTCGTCATCACTCTGCTTGTCTGAAGGCCCACCTCTGCTTTTAACAAGAGCAGTACACTAGAACGTTCTCACCAGGGTGAAAGCTGGGAGGGAGGTGATACGCCGCCGTGCTGCGGGAGCCCCTCCCGAGGCCAGGCTGGGAGATACACCTGTGCATACAGGAGCCCCTTCCCCTCGCTCTGTAGAGGAAGCTCCTCAGAGTACGTCCAGAGCATCGCAGGACAAGCTCCTGCTTTAAAGCCTGGGGACTGCACCTGAGCAGATGAGGCAATCACTGGAGGGTTTAACCCATGGAGGGACTCTTCTCGGACCTCGGTGTGTGACCCCCAGACACTGGCTGCAGCCTGTCCAGCAACCATGCTTCATTAAGAAAAAGCCTGTACCTCTCACTACAGCTGTAGGAAAAAACACTGTGGTCTACTGTTAAAATGCAGATACACTGGGGGCCTCTTATTTTATGAGGACCCCAAAACATCAAATTGCATAGTCTTTTACAATTAGGTTTTTTTTTTAATCCTGTCAGACATTTTGATGTTTGAGGCCTAGCAGGAGTCGGTTTAGGTATTAGAATTCATAGATGTTTTATCCCATATATTCAGGGATTTTTCAAAATTAAGGTAGGTCAAAATAGGATAGTTACTGAAAACGAAAAATCTCCCAGTGTTTTTCAAGTCTCATTCAGTTAGGTAAGAGCCATTTAATTTCACATTCTTGAAATATGGTCCTATGAACAGACATCATTCCAAACTGGACTCTTATTTCATTTTGACATGACTATATATTTTATGATCCTTTCCACAGTATGCATTGAACATCATTCCTTGAAAACTCCTTAAAGCTAGCTCCCCTACAAATGAGAGAGTCCAGACCTCTACAGTCAGACCTCTTTTTTTTTCTTTTAATGCTTCATTATATAAAGAGAGGGCCATTTTTATATAAAAAAAATTCCATTCCAGATTCCATCTCCTGCTGGTGGACAGGATCACAACATGAAATACAGCAAAGTAAAATTTTCATTTGCATGTACAATCTATGTCTTATTCTGTGAAATCTACCTGTATTCATGTTATCAATAACGGTGATTCTTAATCAATGTAAGTCCTAAAAAATAGGTAAGAAGATAAGGCTCATAAGACTTGATATATATGCACTTACTTAGTCTTGGCACATATTGTCCACCAAGTAGATTATTTGAGGTTTTATACAATTTACTCACAATATATCACTCTACCATGATTATTTTAGTAAAACTGATTCCCAAAAAAAAAAAGCCACACATCTCAGCATATCTGTCTCCGACAGGGTACCAGACCTATTTCTGTCATGCATAATTATGAAACTGTAAAATAGACACCAATTGACTGACAATCAGAAGCCCAGCCTCTTTGCTCATCCTGAAATACATGCTTCCCAATAGGGTGGAAATGATGCTCCATCCCTAGCCTAGGCCTTTCGAGGAAGCCCGGGGGCATCCACCCTGACAGGTGAGGCAGGCCCTGGCACAGGGTCTCTGGAGCACGTACTTGAGCACCCCTCGCTTCCTCTGAGCTCCCCTCAGCAGCACGGCATCAAGGGCCGCCTTTCCTGACGCATCACGGCACATTAGCTCCAGCAGCTCTATCCCCCTAGGTAAATTCCCGCGAGGCTGCAGGAGAGGTATAGTGCCCTCTGGGAAAGATGGGTGTCATGTCAGAACTTGTTGCAGCTCTTTCCTGCCAGGAAATCTCAAAATGAAGCAGGAGTCGGTTTAGGTATTAGAATTCATAGATGTTTTATCCCATATATTCAGGGATTTTTCAAAATTAAGGTAGGTCAAAATAGGATAGTTACTGAAAACGAAAAATCTCCCAGTGTTTTTCAAGTCTCATTCAGTTAGGTAAGAGCCATTTAATTTCACATTCTTGAAATATGGTCCTATGAACAGACATCATTCCAAACTGGACTCTTATTTCATTTTGACATGACTATATATTTTATGATCCTTTCCACAGTATGCATTGAACATCATTCCTTGAAAACTCCTTAAAGCTAGCTCCCCTACAAATGAGAGAGTCCAGACCTCTACAGTCAGACCTCTTTTTTTTTCTTTTAATGCTTCATTATATAAAGAGAGGGCCATTTTTATATAAAAAAAATTCCATTCCAGATTCCATCTCCTGCTGGTGGACAGGATCACAACATGAAATACAGCAAAGTAAAATTTTCATTTGCATGTACAATCTATGTCTTATTCTGTGAAATCTACCTGTATTCATGTTATCAATAACGGTGATTCTTAATCAATGTAAGTCCTAAAAAATAGGTAAGAAGATAAGGCTCATAAGACTTGATATATATGCACTTACTTAGTCTTGGCACATATTGTCCACCAAGTAGATTATTTGAGGTTTTATACAATTTACTCACAATATATCACTCTACCATGATTATTTTAGTAAAACTGATTCCCAAAAAAAAAAAGCCACACATCTCAGCATATCTGTCTCCGACAGGGTACCAGACCTATTTCTGTCATGCATAATTATGAAACTGTAAAATAGACACCAATTGACTGACAATCAGAAGCCCAGCCTCTTTGCTCATCCTGAAATACATGCTTCCCAATAGGGTGGAAATGATGCTCCATCCCCTAGCCTAGGCCTTTCGAGGAAGCCCGGGGGCATCCACCCTGACAGGTGAGGCAGGCCCTGGCACAGGGTCTCTGGAGCACGTACTTGAGCACCCCTCGCTTCCTCTGAGCTCCCCTCAGCA
The DNA here is from genome assembly GCA_022376925.1 of Tragulus kanchil. NCBI lineage: Eukaryota > Metazoa > Chordata > Mammalia > Artiodactyla > Tragulidae > Tragulus > Tragulus kanchil. The sequence goes on from JAIOJX010000028.1 coordinate 243,327,475, forward strand.
GCACGGCATCAAGGGCCGCCTTTCCTGACGCATCACGGCACATTAGCTCCAGCAGCTCTATCCCCCTAGGTAAATTCCCGCGAGGCTGCAGGAGAGGTATAGTGCCCTCTGGGAAAGATGGGTGTCATGTCAGAACTTGTTGCAGCTCTTTCCTGCCAGGAAATCTCAAAATGAAAGTTTTGAACACTTGGCTTTAGGTTATATCAGAGAGCAACGTGTCATCTTAATGTTAATTTCAGGATTTCCTTCTTGCAGTATTACCTTCTCTTACTCTCCTTTTCCTCTTAATTTTACAGAGTTACTGCATTTCCTTGGGCCTGTCAGTGTGTAGATTCTTGAAGCACTATCTCAGTAGGTGAAGAAAACGCACCTCAGTGCAGCTGACGGTCAGAGCTGCCCTGTGCAGCTTCCAGGAGAATCTTGCAGCCTTCTCTTGCTTCTGGTATTTTCTCACAAGGAGATTTTCTTCCCTCCCCCCACCAACCCTGCCTGCCCCACTTCCTCCCTTCTGGGTAGGGGATTCAGCTTAATGGTTTAATGTTAACGGTCAGCAGGTCATACATTTTATACAGATTTGTGTTCTGAAATTTGAAAATGGGAATTTCAGCTACTGTAGCTACTCCCGGCAATGCCAAACGATGACAGTTTCCTCTCGTGCCCAAAGGAGAGGAAGCCATTCATACGTGCGAGCTCCTACTGACAGGCCACCGAAGGTGCAGTCACACTTACTAATTGGCTCTGACTCAGTCACGAGCAGTAGCTTTTCAAATATCCAGGAAGAAAGCATTCCAAGATACAAGACAGGATGGGAAGGAGGAAAGGGACGCTCTTGGCAATATTCACGGATTTCATTTCTACAACTATACAGGTGTTCTGCAGAATTTGTCAACATTTCAGATGATGTAATGCTTATCAGTGCATATTTTTACATAAATGACTGTGGAGACTCTGTAGTACCAAGCAGAGGGGGGAGCGTGGGGGCGAGTGGAAGGGCAGCTCTTTCTTAAAGGCTTTTTCTTGCTGCTGGAGATCAATTGCAGCAGAATTAAAGCACATGTTTGAAAAGCTCAAATCGCTCTGAACCTGAAGCCAGCTGCTCTGAACTGACCCCTCCACCTGCCGCACTTGGAAGGCCGCGTCCCTTGCAGACTGTGATGTGTCCCAGTGGCCCTCCTCCCGCCTCTCCCGCTTGGTCTCCTCTGACCAAGCCTGGCTTTGAACAGCTATCTAGTCCAGGAGTTACTCGCTGTCACTTTCAGTAAGCTGGCTTTAGGTTATAATTTCACTTGGCTTTAGGTTATATCAGAGAGCAACGTGTCATCTTAATGTTAATTTCAGGATTTCCTTCTTGCAGTATTACCTTCTCTTACTCTCCTTTTCCTCTTAATTTTACAGAGTTACTGCATTTCCTTGGGCCTGTCAGTGTGTAGATTCTTGAAGCACTATCTCAGTAGGTGAAGAAAACGCACCTCAGTGCAGCTGACGGTCAGAGCTGCCCTGTGCAGCTTCCAGGAGAATCTTGCAGCCTTCTCTTGCTTCTGGTATTTTCTCACAAGGAGATTTTCTTCCCTCCCCCCACCAACCCTGCCTGCCCCACTTCCTCCCTTCTGGGTAGGGGATTCAGCTTAATGGTTTAATGTTAACGGTCAGCAGGTCATACATTTTATACAGATTTGTGTTCTGAAATTTGAAAATGGGAATTTCAGCTACTGTAGCTACTCCCGGCAATCCCAAAACGATGACAGTTTCCTCTCGTGCCCAAAGGAGAGGAAGCCATTCATACGTGCGAGCTCCTACTGACAGGCCACCGAAGGTGCAGTCACACTTACTAATTGGCTCTGACTCAGTCACGAGCAGTAGCTTTTCAAATATCCAGGAAGAAAGCATTCCAAGATACAAGACAGGATGGGAAGGAGGAAAGGGACGCTCTTGGCAATATTCACGGATTTCATTTCTACAACTATACAGGTGTTCTGCAGAATTTGTCAACATTTCAGATGATGTAATGCTTATCAGTGCATATTTTTACATAAATGACTGTGGAGACTCTGTAGTACCAAGCAGAGGGGGGAGCGTGGGGGCGAGTGGAAGGGCAGCTCTTTCTTAAAGGCTTTTTCTTGCTGCTGGAGATCAATTGCAGCAGAATTAAAGCACATGTTTGAAAAGCTCAAATCGCTCTGAACCTGAAGCCAGCTGCTCTGAACTGACCCCTCCACCTGCCGCACTTGGAAGGCCGCGTCCCTTGCAGACTGTGATGTGTCCCAGTGGCCCTCCTCCCGCCTCTCCCGCTTGGTCTCCTCTGACCAAGCCTGGCTTGCTCTGAATGAGGCAGCTATCTAGTCCAGGAGTTAGCTGGCGCTGTCACTTTGCTAGGTAAGCGCCTTTAAATGATTACAGAGCAATTTTTCCCCCGGCCTCTCTTCACTGCCTCCTTTCCTCCCCAAAGAAATAGAAATAATATTCCTTAAAAATTTTCCACCCAGGTCGGGGAGGAAAAGGGAAAGACCTCGTCCATGCATCCAATCCCCCCGACGCCCCCCACCCCCACCCCCCACCCCGCCATCCCGGTCAATCCAAGAAATGAAAATTCATCACAAACCGAAAGGCTCACCATTCGCGAAGCTCTGAAACAAGGAGAGGGCCAGTATCCACATGCCCCGCTGCTCCCCGGCCTCCCGCGAGCGCCGCGCCGGCCTCGCCCCCCGCGCTCCGCCCGGCTCCGCTCGCTCGCCGCCCGCCCGGGGGCCGCCGCCCGCCCGCCGCCGCCGCCGCCGCTGCCGAGCCGCCCGGGCACGCGGCGCGGCCGGGCTCCGGGGCGAGGGCTGCGCTCGCCGCGCGCCGCGCTCCTGCACACCTGCTCCCGGGCGCCGCGCCCGACGCTGCGGCCAGAGCGGGCCGGCGGGGCTGCAGCCCAGGTGCGCCGTCAGCTCAGGGGGCCGCCGGCAGGTCGGCAGGTGGACCGAGCCGCAGACGCGGGCGTGAGCTCATGCCGGGCGCCCGGCGCCCCGACTGCGCAGCAAGCGGCCCCCCGTGCGCCGGCCCTCAGCCTCCGCATCCAGGCAGCAGGCGGGCGGGCAGGCTCATCTTTCCTCTCCTGCGGCCCGAATCACAGTGATCCCTCGCTAACCTTCCCGGGCTGGGAGGCGGGCGGGCGGGCGGGCGAGGAGCGAGCGGAGCGGAGGCGAGCGGGGACCCCCTCCCCTGCCTCTGGCCGCTGGGGCGCTCTGCAGTCTTAAAGCAGCAGCGGAGAAGTGGAACCGAACAGGAGGCAGGACCGGCGAGAGCGCAGACACCGCACAGTCACGCAGTCACCAGGATGCATGTCTTCGACGCTTAAATAATCATTTCAACGGCCGATTATTTTTAGTTATTTTCTTGCCGGGTGTGAATAAGATATGGCCAGGAGTGACTCTTCCAGAAGGGTGCAGATAAGCACTCTCTAGTCCTTCCTCCCCAAAGAATAGAAGTTAGCTGGGAATATTAAAACAGAGCAATTTTTCCCGGCCTCTCTTCACTGCCTCCTTTCCTCCCCAAAGAAATAGAAATAATATTCCTTAAAAATTTTCCACCCAGGTCGGGGAGGAAAAGGGAAAGACCTCGTCCATGCATCCAATCCCCTGACGCCCCCACCCCCACCCCCACCCCGCCATCCCGGTCAATCCAAGAAATGAAAATTCATCACAAACCGAAAGGCTCACCATTCGCGAAGCTCTGAAACAAGGAGAGGGCCAGTATCCACATGCCCCGCTGCTCCCCGGCCTCCCGCGAGCGCCGCGCCGGCCTCGCCCCCCGCGCTCCGCCCGGCTCCGCTCGCTCGCCGCCCGCCCGGGGGCCGCCGCCCGCCCGCCGCCGCCGCCGCCGCTGCCGAGCCGCCCGGGCACGCGGCGCGGCCGGGCTCCGGGGCGAGGGCTGCGCTCGCCGCGCGCCGCGCTCCTGCACACCTGCTCCCGGGCGCCGCGCCCGACGCTGCGGCCAGAGCGGGCCGGCGGGGCTGCAGCCCAGGTGCGCCGTCAGCTCAGGGGGCCGCCGGCAGGTCGGCAGGTGGACCGAGCCGCAGACGCGGGCGTGAGCTCATGCCGGGCGCCCGGCGCCCCGACTGCGCAGCAAGCGGCCCCCCGTGCGCCGGCCCTCAGCCTCCGCATCCAGGCAGCAGGCGGGCGGGCAGGCTCATCTTTCCTCTCCTGCGGCCCGAATCACAGTGATCCCTCGCTAACCTTCCCGGGCTGGGAGGCGGGCGGGCGGGCGGGCGAGGAGCGAGCGGAGCGGAGGCGAGCGGGGACCCCCTCCCCTGCCTCTGGCCGCTGGGGCGCTCTGCAGTCTTAAAGCAGCAGCGGAGAAGTGGAACCGAACAGGAGGCAGGACCGGCGAGAGCGCAGACACCGCACAGTCACGCAGTCACCAGGATGCATGTCTTCGACGCTTAAATAATCATTTCAACGGCCGATTATTTTTAGTTATTTTCTTGCCGGGTGTGAATAAGATATGGCCAGGAGTGACTCTTCCAGAAGGGTGCCAGATAAGCAGAGGTGACCAGGAAACGGTAGCAGTTTTAATAAAATATGCAGCTGGATTTCGCTTTCCTATTTACTCTCGTAAAAGTCCAGTTCATTTGCCTAGAGGGGAATGCAGCTTTCAAACCCTACTGCTGCTAGAAAGATCTCTATGGTTTCACGGGCTGATTTTTAATTATCGCAAATACATCCTAGACCGCAAGTGCAGTCGATTCTAATTTTGCTCTCCGAATGGTGCAGAATAAAAAAAAGAAGAAGAAAGCAAAAAAAACAAATCAAACACCTGATAAAAATTGCTGATAATCTGAGTAATTCCAAACACATCACCTTTTCTACCTTAGAGTGAAAAGCCACATGGCATCATTTCCTGAATGTTCTGCAAGGTGGTTGAAGTCACAATAATATTTAAATAAAACCTTGAGAAAGGGCACACATCCATATTCCCATCACTTTGCAGATTAACAGCCAACAGGGCTGGAAGGCTCCCAATTTCGTGCCCAAGGTAGAATTTCAGGGGCAAGGCAAGAGAGACCAAGGAGAAGCGTTTGAGGTGGGGAGGGCGGTCTCGTGGGAAATGAACTGGGTTTCCTGGGCACTGGTTATCTTTAGCTTAAGCTCCCTGCACCCCTCCAAATACAAACAGGATTCAACGCACCTAGAGCAGCTCCCAAAATAAGAGGAAAAGCAAATGGTGAGGCAGAAACAAAATGGTGTTTGACCAGCGTTGGGCACAAGATGGCCAGACTCCATGTATGAGGAAGGACCAGCCGAGCCGGTGATGCTGCTCACACGCCAGCGCTCTGCAGCGCAGGTGGTCGCGTGCTGCCGCCCACTCAGGACCGCCAGCCTTGCCCAGCCACCCTCCCCAGGGTCCTCCAGCTTCACAGGCCCGACGTGCTCGGACCCGGGGCATTCCTAAACACAGCCCAAGAAGGCAGGCACTTGGGGGACTTCTGCTCCAGTGTCCAGCTCCTCTATCCATTCATTCATTTCACAGATTCTCAACTGCATCCCGGCCAGCTGCCAGGCTCCCCTCGGCCTTAAGGTGAGGCACACCAGTCTTCGACGCTTAAATAATCATTTCAACGGCCGATTATTTTTAGTTATTTTCTTGCCGGGTGTGAATAAGATATGGCCAGGAGTGACTCTTCCAGAAGGGTGCCAGATAAGCAGAGGTGACCAGGAAACGGTAGCAGTTTTAATAAAATATGCAGCTGGATTTCGCTTTCCTATTTACTCTCGTAAAAGTCCAGTTCATTTGCCTAGAGGGGAATGCAGCTTTCAAACCCTACTGCTGCTAGAAAGATCTCTATGGTTTCACGGGCTGATTTTTAATTATCGCAAATACATCCTAGACCGCAAGTGCAGTCGATTCTAATTTTGCTCTCCGAATGGTGCAGAATAAAAAAAAGAAGAAGAAAGAAAAAAAAAAAAAAAACAAATCAAACACCTGATAAAAATTGCTGATAATCTGAGTAATTCCAAACACATCACCTTTTCTACCTTAGAGTGAAAAGCCACATGGCATCATTTCCTGAATGTTCTGCAAGGTGGTTGAAGTCACAATAATATTTAAATAAAACCTTGAGAAAGGGCACACATCCATATTCCCATCACTTTGCAGATTAACAGCCAACAGGGCTGGAAGGCTCCCAATTTCGTGCCCAAGGTAGAATTTCAGGGGCAAGGCAAGAGAGACCAAGGAGAAGCGTTTGAGGTGGGGAGGGCGGTCTCGTGGGAAATGAACTGGGTTTCCTGGGCACTGGTTATCTTTAGCTTAAGCTCCCTGCACCCCTCCAAATACAAACAGGATTCAACGCACCTAGAGCAGCTCCCAAAATAAGAGGAAAAGCAAATGGTGAGGCAGAAACAAAATGGTGTTTTACCAGCGTTGGGCACAAGATGGCCAGACTCCATGTATGAGGAAGGACCAGCCGAGCCGGTGATGCTGCTCACACGCCAGCGCTCTGCAGCGCAGGTGGTCGCGTGCTGCCGCCCACTCAGGACCGCCAGCCTTGCCCAGCCACCCTCCCCAGGGTCCTCCAGCTTCACAGGCCCGACGTGCTCGGACCCGGGGCATTCCTAAACACAGCCCAAGAAGGCAGGCACTTGGGGGACTTCTGCTCCAGTGTCCAGCTCCTCTATCCATTCATTCATTTCACAGATTCTCAACTGCATCCCGGCCAGCTGCCAGGCTCCCCTCGGCCTTAAGGTGAGGCACACCAGCTCTGGGGTCTGACACGCTGGGAATCGGAGCCCCGTCTTGGCCACTTACCCAACGCGGGGCTCGTGTCCCTCACATAGAATGGAAAGGATCAAGGTTCCACACTCCCATGGCTGTGAAGCTCCGATGACAGATTCCTTGCACATGGTCAGTGGGATAAATGATAACGTAGAGTTATTACTGAGTTTCGAAGCAGGACCAGTTACATAATTTGCAGGCTTTACTGCAAAATTAAAAGGGGGCAGGGGAGGAGGTTCCTTTTACAAAAAGCAAAAAGGCGCTATTTAAAGAGCTAAAATCTAAAGTTTTCCCTTGCTTTCTCAGTTTCTCTCAACCTCTCAAGGTGTTGTAAATTTGCTAATTAATGCCGTGGCCCCTTGAGCACAGGGATGGTCTGAGCTGAGTGACTGGAGACGCTTCAGGGGCCCACACGGCCACCATCCTCCACGGCAGCCGTGGCTGTGCCCCGCTCAGAGGAGGGGAGGTCCGCCTCCCTCTCCTGCAGGCTGCTGTCCCTGTGTGGGGTGGACAGGACATTCCCCCGAGGGCCTGCAGCCTCCATGCTGGGCGGCGTTCCTACCTGAATGGGAAGTGGCCCTGGTCAAGGCTGATGTGGAATAGGCCATGGCAAGGGTCTGCGGGGGAAAAAATCCCCTAAAACAACTTGCTGATTCAGTGCCAACAGGCCCCAGCCTCACCCCACACCCTGTATGGTCCTGAGGAGGTCCCACCTGCCGACTGAGAGCGTCAGCAGAACCCACGCCTGGTCTTCCAACACGACCCAGGGGCTCCGCCTCAGAAAGCAGGAGTGACTGCTGGATGGGAGTGTGGAGGCTGGTCGGGGCCCAGGGCACTGCAGAGTAGCCGGGCGGGGGGATTGGGGGCCTATAACCCTTCCAGAAGGTTACAGGACACAAGACAGTGGGGGAGGCGGGAAGAAAATAATTTTCAGGTAAAATTTAAGAATGCTTGGGCCCCGGGGGTAAACACAGCCCAAGAAGGCAGGCACTTGGGGGACTTCTGCTCCAGTGTCCAGCTCCTCTATCCATTCATTCATTTCACAGATTCTCAACTGCATCCCGGCCAGCTGCCAGGCTCCCCTCGGCCTTAAGGTGAGGCACACCAGCTCTGGGGTCTGACACGCTGGGAATCGGAGCCCCGTCTTGGCCACTTACCCAACGCGGGGCTCGTGTCCCTCACATAGAATGGAAAGGATCAAGGTTCCACACTCCCATGGCTGTGAAGCTCCGATGACAGATTCCTTGCACATGGTCAGTGGGATAAATGATAACGTAGAGTTATTACTGAGTTTCGAAGCAGGACCAGTTACATAATTTGCAGGCTTTACTGCAAAATTAAAAGGGGGCAGGGGAGGAGGTTCCTTTTACAAAAAGCAAAAAGGCGCTATTTAAAGAGCTAAAATCTAAAGTTTTCCCTTGCTTTCTCAGTTTCTCTCAACCTCTCAAGGTGTTGTAAATTTGCTAATTAATGCCGTGGCCCCTTGAGCACAGGGATGGTCTGAGCTGAGTGACTCGGAGACGCTTCAGGGGCCCACACGGCCACCATCCTCCACGGCAGCCGTGGCTGTGCCCCGCTCAGAGGAGGGGAGGTCCGCCTCCCTCTCCTGCAGGCTGCTGTCCCTGTGTGGGGTGGACAGGACATTCCCCCGAGGGCCTGCAGCCTCCATGCTGGGCGGCGTTCCTACCTGAATGGGAAGTGGCCCTGGTCAAGGCTGATGTGGAATAGGCCATGGCAAGGGTCTGCGGGGGAAAAAATCCCCTAAAACAACTTGCTGATTCAGTGCCAACAGGCCCCAGCCTCACCCCACACCCTGTATGGTCCTGAGGAGGTCCCACCTGCCGACTGAGAGCGTCAGCAGAACCCACGCCTGGTCTTCCAACACGACCCAGGGGCTCCGCCTCAGAAAGCAGGAGTGACTGCTGGATGGGAGTGTGGAGGCTGGTCGGGGCCCAGGGCACTGCAGAGTAGCCGGGCGGGGGGATTGCGGCGGCCTATAACCCTTCCAGAAGGTTACAGGACACAAGACAGTGTGGGGGCCGTAAGTGCGGGAAGAAAATAATTTTTCAAGTTGATAAAGATTTTTAAGATGGCAACTAGAGAGCATTTAGCCCCAGCAGGCCCATCTGAGAAAGGGGATCCCAGGGCAAGAGTATCTCACCAGCAAAGCCCACCGAGGTCCCCTGGGGACAAGAAGATGGAATTCAGGAGCTAAGTTCTACCCTCTTTTGTGCTCTGTCTAGTTTCAAGGGTCTAGTGCAGAGGCCTTGTGAATAATGCGTCAGATTTGAGTTTGCAGCACAGGAATGCTGCCACCCACTGGACGGGCGGAGTGCACTGCGGAGAAGCCCTGTGCACTGCACCTCAATCCAAGATGGCCGCGCAGGGCTAGGCACAGAGAGGCTGCACCGGCACCCGGCTGTGAGCCACACAGTGCACTGGATGGAGGTAACTCCGCCCCTCTCTCTGCAGGCTAGAAATCTGCAAAGATGCCCTGCCCCTGACCTGTCAGGAAAAGTGCAGGCTCCAGGGTGAGCTTCCACCTCTCCATTCTCCAACAAAAGAAGAAAATGTTCTTCTGCTTCCAAACCCAACTTGGTCTCCTTCAATTGGTGAGTAATACCAGACTTCTTTAATTCTCTGCAGAGTACATCCTGCAAAATGCCAGACTGGATGAAGCTCAAGCTGGAAATATTAACAACTTCAGGTACGCAGATGGCAGCACCCTAATGGCAGAAAGAGAAGCGGAACTAAAGAGCCTCTTGATGAAGGTGAAAGAGAAGAGTGAAAAAGCTGCCTTAAAATTCAACATTCAAAAACTGAAGATCATGGCATCCGGTCCCATCATTTCATGGCATAGAGATGGAGAAACTGTGGAAACAGTGACAGACTTTATTTTCTTGGGCTCCATGCAATTGGTGACTGCAGCCATGAAATTAAAAGACACTTGGTCCTTGGAAGAAAAGGTGTGACAAACCTAGACAGCATTTAAAAAGCAGAGACATCACTTCGCTGACAAAGGTCTGTATAGTCAAAGCTATGGTTTTTCCAGTAGTCGTATATGGATGTGAGAGTTGGCCCATAAAGAACTGATGCTGAGGCGTCCCTAGTGGTTCAGTGGGTCCGCCTTGCAGTGCAAGGGACACTGGTTCAATCCCTGGCCCGGGAAGATCCCACGTGCCATGGAGCGACTGGACTGGTGTGTCCAATTATGGGCCAGAGCTCTGGAGTGCACACACCCAGAGCCAGTGCTCTGCAACAAGAGAGGCCACTGCAATGGGAGGCCCACACAGGCAAAAGAATAAAGAAATAAGATAAAGAAATAAATAGAAATAAATAAACAATAAAAGAAGCCAAAATTTTAAAAACATATTTTTTAAAAAACCCAGAATTGATGCTTTCTAACTGTGGTGCTGGAGAAAGACTCTTGAGAGTCCCTTGGACAGCAAGGAGATCACACCAGTCAATCCTAAAGGAAATCAACCCTGAATATTCATTGGAAAGACTGATGCTAAACCTGAAGCTCCAATACTTTGGCTCTTTGTGAAGAGCCAACTCATTGGAAAAGACCCTGATGCTGGGAAAGACTGAGGCAGGAGGAGTAGCAGGGACAGAGGATGAGATGGTTGGTTGGTATCGTCGTCTCAATGGATATGAGTTTGAGCAAACTCTGGGAGGCAGTGAAGGACAGGGAAGCCTGTCAAACTGCCATCTATGGGGTCACAAAGAGTTGGACCCAACTGGACTGAGTGACTGAACAACAACAGCAACCAGGCAGAAATACCCTCCTGGGGCTTCCCCTGGCGGTCCAGTGGGTAAGGACACTGCCTTGCAGTGCAAGGGGTGCTGGTTCAATCCCTGGCCCGGGAAGATCCCACGTGCCATGGAGCGACTGGACTGGTGTGTCCAATTATGGGCCAGAGCTCTGGAGTGCACACACCCAGAGCCAGTGCTCTGCAACAAGAGAGGCCACTGCAATGGGAGGCCCACACAGGCAAAAGAATAAAGAAATAAGATAAAGAAATAAATAGAAATAAATAAACAATAAAAGAAGCCAAAATTTTAAAAACATATTTTTTAAAAAACCCAGAATTGATGCTTTCTAACTGTGGTGCTGGAGAAAGACTCTTGAGAGTCCCTTGGACAGCAAGGAGATCACACCAGTCAATCCTAAAGGAAATCAACCCTGAATATTCATTGGAAAGACTGATGCTAAACCTGAAGCTCCAATACTTTGGCTCTTTGTGAAGAGCCAACTCATTGGAAAAGACCCTGATGCTGGGAAAGACTGAGGCAGGAGGAGTAGCAGGGACAGAGGATGAGATGGTTGGTTGGTATCGTCGTCTCAATGGATATGAGTTTGAGCAAACTCTGGGAGGCAGTGAAGGACAGGGAAGCCTGTCAAACTGCCATCTATGGGGTCACAAAGAGTTGGACCCAACTGGACTGAGTGACTGAACAACAACAGCAACCAGGCAGAAATACCCTCCTGGGGCTTCCCCTGGCGGTCCAGTGGGTAAGGACACTGCCTTGCAGTGCAAGGGGCGCTGGTTCGATCCCTAGCCTGGGAAGATCCCACGTGCCGTGGAGCGGCTGGACCCATGTGTCCAATTACCGAGCCAGAGCTCTGGAGCGCATGCGCCCAGAGCCGGTGCTCTGCGACAACAGAGGCCACCGTGATGAGAGGCCCACACGGGCCAAAGAACAAAGATGGATGAAAATAGACAAATGAAAGACCAATAGAAGTAGCCCGCCTGCTCCCCTCCCTCCCCACCCCACCCCCCCAAAAAATAATAAATAAATAAATAAATCTTTAAAAAAAAAAAAAAAGGAAAGAAAGAAAGAAATACCCTTCTGGAAAGGATCTGTAACACATTGATCTCAGATCCGTGAAGCCAACTCTCTGTGGTTGTCCAGTATCTGCTGAAGACCGAGGCAGTTAATGATGTAGAATGAGCCTGACATAGCATCAAGCTCTCTTTCCACAAATATTTTTAGAATATATTTCAGGGGTTCCCTGGTGGCTCAGTGGTAAAGAACGCACCTGTCAGTGCAGGAGATACAGGTTCAATTCCTGATCAGGGAGGATCTCACATACAACTAAGCCCATGTGCCACAACTCCTAAGCCTGTGCACTCTAGAGCCCAGGAGCCACAGCTACGGAGCCCAGAAGCTGAAACTTCTGAAGCCTGTGCACCCTAGAGCCAGTGCCCTGCAACAAGAGAAGCCACCACATTGAGAAGCCTTCACACTGCACTAGAGTGTAGCCCCACTCACCACAGCTGGAGAGAGCCCACACAGAAAGAAGACCCTGAACAACCAAAAATACAACGAACAAATCAAATTTTAAAAACAAAAAAACGTACTTCAGTAAAAAAGAAAAAAAAAAACCATACATCCCCCAAAACTGTGAACTCCATGAGTTCAGACACTGATCTCTTCTGCTCCAGAGGCTGTCTCTAAGGCCAGCATGGTGACATGCACACGCTCAGTGAGTACCCGTGGAGTGGAAGGCAGAGCTCTGATACAGGCAGAAGATGGAGCACACTCTGTGCTACATAAACCCTCATACTCACCTCAGAAAAGTTCTTTGGAGGGAATAGCGATTTAGTGGAGTATGTTAGGATGTCAACATGCAAAACTGAGTCAAGGAAAAGGGGCATTCTACCCTGATCATGCACCCATTGGGAGAAGCCAACTGCCTCAAATACACTGAGGGTTAATGTGTGTGGGTTGGAAAGCGCCCAGGGCATTCCCTGGGTGAGATTTGAGACTCGCTCAGCACAGGCTTCCCTGGTGGCTCAGTGGTAAAGAGTCCACCTGCCAATGTAGGAGACGCAATAGACGCAAGTTCAATCTCTGGGTCAGGAAGACCCCCCCCCCCGCCCCCCAGAGAAAGGAAATGACATATCACTCCAGTATTCCTGCCTGGGAAATCCAGAGGAACAGAGGAACATGATGGACAGAGGAACCTGGCTCTCTACTAACCATGGGGTCAGAAAGAGTCAGACGTGACTGCAGTGACTGAGCATGCATGCCAGTACACTGAGGACAAGAGAGAGAGAGGCAAAATGAGAATGCAGGTAACAGATGTAATAAGCAAACTTACATAGGAACTTACACAGGAGGGTTGTCTTGGGTACATCTTTGTCCCTGCTCCGAGAAACTGGAGAGTTTATAACATGAGAGTTGATGGGGTTCAATCACATATCCTGTTCAGATGGTGTCAACACCTCACTTTTACAAGGCTATGTCCTTGAAGTATCCCCCAGCACAAGAGGAGCATGAAATGAGAGGCTGAAGAGAATGAGCCTGAGTCTAGCCTGGGGGTCAACAGACGGTTGGGTCCTCTTGATGGCTTCCTCAAACAATGTAATTCTTCTTTTTTTGTATTCCAAATTAAAGTAATTCCTGACCTTTGGAAGACCAACCTTTGGCCTGAAACCATACCCCATGGAATTAACCACTCTGCCCCTACAAATGGACTTCCAAGGTGGTGCTAGTGGTAAAGAACCCACCTGCCAATGCAGGTGACATAAGAGATGCAAGTTCAATCCTTGGGTAGAGGAAGAACTGCTGGAGGAGGGCATGGCCACCCACTCTAATATTCTTGCCTGGAGAATCCCATGGACAGAGGAGTCTAGCGGGCTACAGTCCATGAGATGCAGAGTTGGACATGGCTAGCATGACTCAGCATGCACACCCATACACACACACACTCTGTCCTCCTATTGCTTCAGTCAGTTTTCCCAGCAAAAGAGAGATAAATTCAAAGAGGCTGCTTTTGTGTCCACTTGAAGGAGGCCAAATAAGAAATAATGCTCATCCGGGGAGCATCGTCATTCAAATTACAGGGTCTGTGGCTTCTCTGTTTTCTGTTGGATCAAGAAGCCCGTCTCTGAAGTGGTAGCGTTTGAGCCAATGAGGAGACGCAATGCTTCAATCTCTGGGTCAGGAAGACCCCCCGCCCCCCAGAGAAAGGAAATGACATATCACTCCAGTATTCCTGCCTGGGAAATCCAGAGGAACAGAGGAACATGATGGACAGAGGAACCTGGCTCTCTACTAACCATGGGGTCAGAAAGAGTCAGACGTGACTGCAGTGACTGAGCATGCATGCCAGTACACTGAGGACAAGAGAGAGAGAGGCAAAATGAGAATGCAGGTAACAGATGTAATAAGCAAACTTACATAGGAACTTACACAGGAGGGTTGTCTTGGGTACATCTTTGTCCCTGCTCCGAGAAACTGGAGAGTTTATAACATGAGAGTTGATGGGGTTCAATCACATATCCTGTTCAGATGGTGTCAACACCTCACTTTTACAAGGCTATGTCCTTGAAGTATCCCCCAGCACAAGAGGAGCATGAAATGAGAGGCTGAAGAGAATGAGCCTGAGTCTAGCCTGGGGGTCAACAGACGGTTGGGTCCTCTTGATGGCTTCCTCAAACAATGTAATTCTTCTTTTTTTGTATTCCAAATTAAAGTAATTCCTGACCTTTGGAAGACCAACCTTTGGCCTGAAACCATACCCCATGGAATTAACCACTCTGCCCCTACAAATGGACTTCCAAGGTGGTGCTAGTGGTAAAGAACCCACCTGCCAATGCAGGTGACATAAGAGATGCAAGTTCAATCCTTGGGTAGAGGAAGAACTGCTGGAGGAGGGCATGGCCACCCACTCTAATATTCTTGCCTGGAGAATCCCATGGACAGAGGAGTCTAGCGGGCTACAGTCCATGAGATGCAGAGTTGGACATGGCTAGCATGACTCAGCATGCACACCCATACACACACACACTCTGTCCTCCTATTGCTTCAGTCAGTTTTCCCAGCAAAAGAGAGATAAATTCAAAGAGGCTGCTTTTGTGTCCACTTGAAGGAGGCCAAATAAGAAATAATGCTCATCCGGGGAGCATCGTCATTCAAATTACAGGGTCTGTGGCTTCTCTGTTTTCTGTTGGATCAAGAAGCCCGTCTCTGAAGTGGTAGCGTTTGAGCCGGGCTCTGAAGGAGAAGGTGGGGATAAGTAACGAGGGCATTTTGGTTGCGAGGTCATCAGGGGCCAGAGGGGGAGGGTTTACACCTTTCTGCTGCATGGAGGTCATTCTTACCATGAGGATGCACAGTTGCCCAAATGGGAGCTCTGTGAATGTCCTCAGGCTGTTGAAATGAGCTCCACAAACTGGGTGACTTAGAAGAACAGAAATGTCCTGTCTTGGTTCTGGAGGACAAAAGTCCAAAATCCAGGTGTGGAACCTGCAGGGGAAAATCCTTCCAGGCCTCTCCCAGCTCCTGATGATGACTAGGAGTCCTTCACATTCCCTGACTTGTAGATGGATCACCCCAGAGGCCTTTGTTTGGACTTCTTCCTCCATGTGTCTCTGGTCCTCTTCCCTTCTTCTCATAAGGACAGCAGTCATATTCAAGAGGCACTCGCTGGAATCTGGTGTGATGTCATCTTAACTGATTACATGTGCAACTTGTTATTTGGTCACAAGTTGTGTCTGACTCTTTGTGACCCCATGGACAGCAGCACAGCAGGCATCCCTGCCTCTTATCATCTTGCAGAGAGCCTATTTCCAAATAAGGTTAGAACCATGATACTGGGGCTTAAGATTTCAATATCTTTGGACAAGATACCTGTAGCACAATCCCAGACCAAAAGACAAGAGGCATGAGAAGTGCTTCCTAGAGAAAGGAACATGGACTTGGATGGGGCCCTCTTGTGTCCCACCTCTCACTTTCTCCACGTGGACCCGAGGGCCACTTGTGGAGTGTGCTCAAGGAAGAAGTTCATACTTCATCCTGAGTCTCAGTTCCTCCCCTTGGAGACTAAAATAGTCACATCTGCTCTTCTTGTCTTAAAGGATGGCTGAGATGATCAAATAAGATAACAAGAATTAGCTGAGATCAGGGCTGTACAGAGAAAAACTACATGGAATCATTACTGTCTACAACTTGACTTGCAGAAAGATTTTGAGTAAATTATTTATTGCTTGATAAAGCCTCTTTCTGGCCGCTCATGCTTTGATTAAACTGAAATCAGGGAGCATCGTCATTCAAATTACAGGGTCTGTGGCTTCTCTGTTTTCTGTTGGATCAAGAAGCCCGTCTCTGAAGTGGTAGCGTTTGAGCCGGGCTCTGAAGGAGAAGGTGGGGATAAGTAACGAGGGCATTTTGGTTGCGAGGTCATCAGGGGCCAGAGGGGGAGGGTTTACACCTTTCTGCTGCATGGAGGTCATTCTTACCATGAGGATGCACAGTTGCCCAAATGGGAGCTCTGTGAATGTCCTCAGGCTGTTGAAATGAGCTCCACAAACTGGGTGACTTAGAAGAACAGAAATGTCCTGTCTTGGTTCTGGAGGACAAAAGTCCAAAATCCAGGTGTGGAACCTGCAGGGGAAAATCCTTCCAGGCCTCTCCCAGCTCCTGATGATGACTAGGAGTCCTTCACATTCCCTGACTTGTAGATGGATCACCCCAGAGGCCTTTGTTTGGACTTCTTCCTCCATGTGTCTCTGGTCCTCTTCCCTTCTTCTCATAAGGACAGCAGTCATATTCAAGAGGCACTCGCTGGAATCTGGTGTGATGTCATCTTAACTGATTACATGTGCAACTTGTTATTTGGTCACAAGTTGTGTCTGACTCTTTGTGACCCCATGGACAGCAGCACAGCAGGCATCCCTGCCTCTTATCATCTTGCAGAGAGCCTATTTCCAAATAAGGTTAGAACCATGATACTGGGGCTTAAGATTTCAATATCTTTGGACAAGATACCTGTAGCACAATCCCAGACCAAAAGACAAGAGGCATGAGAAGTGCTTCCTAGAGAAAGGAACATGGACTTGGATGGGGCCCTCTTGTGTCCCACCTCTCACTTTCTCCACGTGGACCCGAGGGCCACTTGTGGAGTGTGCTCAAGGAAGAAGTTCATACTTCATCCTGAGTCTCAGTTCCTCCCCTTGGAGACTAAAATAGTCACATCTGCTCTTCTTGTCTTAAAGGATGGCTGAGATGATCAAATAAGATAACAAGAATTAGCTGAGATCAGGGCTGTACAGAGAAAAACTACATGGAATCATTACTGTCTACAACTTGACTTGCAGAAAGATTTTGAGTAAATTATTTATTGCTTGATAAAGCCTCTTTCTGGCCGCTCATGCTTTGATTAAACTGAAATCAGGCACTATTACACCTCTGGTGTCAGAACTACAAAGGACAGAGGTGGTCAACAGTGCCAACAGTAGCCCACCCATTTCTCCTTCCAGTGAACTGATGGAGACCCTCAACAAATGTTAGGCGCATGCAATTCTGGGGAGCTTAAAGATGAATAAGCCTGGATGAGGAAGGGTAATAATGAGCTTCTGGGCTGCTTGAAATGTTCTCCAGTGCTGTCTGGGTGAAGTTACAAAAATACAGACACATACAAACACTCATCAAGTTGTCCACCTAAGATTAGTGTTCTTTACACACAATGCACAATTAGTGTATTAAAGAAAAAGACTGTGACGGTTCCTACTAATCTCACAATTTAGTGGAGGATTCATATAACAGCTAAAATTATTTGATCAGAAGCACTGTATCATTGGGACGTTATAATTGGCACATCTAACTCGGCCAGCTGGCATGTGTGTGTGTTTGTGGAGGTGGGTGGGTGGGAGGGAAGCAGATATTACAGGAAATGGGACAGGAAGGGAAGGACTGGTAAAGTGAGGTGTTTGGATTTCATTCTGAAGCTAAGAGGAAGCTGTGATAATAGCAAGCAGGAAGTGACATAGATTTGTTTTGGAAAATTTCCCTGCTAGAAGCACATTAGAGAATGTCCAGGGGAACTCAAGAAGGACATGGGGAGACCCTTAGAAAATTAGACATGAGGGCTTAAGATTTCAATATCTTTGGACAAGATACCTGTAGCACAATCCCAGACCAAAAGACAAGAGGCATGAGAAGTGCTTCCTAGAGAAAGGAACATGGACTTGGATGGGGCCCTCTTGTGTCCCACCTCTCACTTTCTCCACGTGGACCCGAGGGCCACTTGTGGAGTGTGCTCAAGGAAGAAGTTCATACTTCATCCTGAGTCTCAGTTCCTCCCCTTGGAGACTAAAATAGTCACATCTGCTCTTCTTGTCTTAAAGGATGGCTGAGATGATCAAATAAGATAACAAGAATTAGCTGAGATCAGGGCTGTACAGAGAAAAACTACATGGAATCATTACTGTCTACAACTTGACTTGCAGAAAGATTTTGAGTAAATTATTTATTGCTTGATAAAGCCTCTTTCTGGCCGCTCATGCTTTGATTAAACTGAAATCAGGCACTATTACACCTCTGGTGTCAGAACTACAAAGGACAGAGGTGGTCAACAGTGCCAACAGTAGCCCACCCATTTCTCCTTCCAGTGAACTGATGGAGACCCTCAACAAATGTTAGGCGCATGCAATTCTGGGGAGCTTAAAGATGAATAAGCCTGGATGAGGAAGGGTAATAATGAGCTTCTGGGCTGCTTGAAATGTTCTCCAGTGCTGTCTGGGTGAAGTTACAAAAATACAGACACATACAAACACTCATCAAGTTGTCCACCTAAGATTAGTGTTCTTTACACACAATGCACAATTAGTGTATTAAAGAAAAAGACTGTGACGGTTCCTACTAATCTCACAATTTAGTGGAGGATTCATATAACAGCTAAAATTATTTGATCAGAAGCACTGTATCATTGGGACGTTATAATTGGCACATCTAACTCGGCCAGCTGGCATGTGTGTGTGTTTGTGGAGGTGGGTGGGTGGGAGGGAAGCAGATATTACAGGAAATGGGACAGGAAGGGAAGGACTGGTAAAGTGAGGTGTTTGGATTTCATTCTGAAGCTAAGAGGAAGCTGTGATAATAGCAAGCAGGAAGTGACATAGATTTGTTTTGGAAAATTTCCCTGCTAGAAGCACATTAGAGAATGTCCAGGGGAACTCAAGAAGGACATGGGGAGACCCTTAGAAAATTAGTCTGAGTCCAGGGGGAAATGATTAAGACCTGCTGAAAGCCACCATCTTGGGATGAAGACATTTGTATGGTATAAGAAGAAGATATTTAACAGGTGAGACGATCAGACTTAGAAATCCTACTAACAGTGATGATGGTACTGTCACTATCAGCACTGGTGTGTCCACTTCTATGTACAGTTAATTCTTGTCTATTGGACTAGGGCTATCACTGTCCTTGTCATTCTTCAGACAGGGAAACCTCAGCTCAGAGAGGCTGGGAAACTTGCACTAGAGCCTAGAGTTTCGCCGGCAGAGAGCTTAGCCTGAGTGCAAGCACAGTGCTCTCAGGTCTAGAAAAGATGGGTCTCTTCTAAACAGGGGTAAGATAGGGAGGGGGTGGTGAGAGACAGGCAGGAGGTGTTCAGAGTTTAGAAGGAAGTGGAGATATAAACAGGAAATAGTGAGACACAGGCAGGAAGTGGTTAAAGACAGGCAGGAAATGGTGAGAGAGGCAGGAAGTGGTCAGAGGCAGGAGGTGGTGAGAGAGAAGCCGGAAGGGGGGGCGGGGAGAGACAGACAGGAAGTGGTTAAAAACAAGCAGGAAGTGGTAAGAGGGAAGGGTGGGAAATGGTGAGAGGCAGGCAGGAAGTGGTGAGAGATAAGCAGGAAACAGGGAGAGACAGAAGGGAAGTGGTTAACAACAGGCAGGAGATGATGAGAAACAGGCCGGAAGGGGTGAGAGGACGGAGGTGGTGAGAGGTAGGAAGAAGGTGGTGAGAGGCACTGAGGACCCCAAGACCTCTCCTAGGGCTCCATCCAGTGAGCATCGTCTCTCCCAGGCTTTCCATGTTCCTTCCATCTCTACCCTCACATCCATGGTCTAGTTTCAGTAAAGCAGCCAGCATGATCCTTTCATAAACACACACACACAGATTACAAGAGGCCCCATTCAAAACTTTCCACTACCTTCTGACCTTTCACAGCATAGAATCCAAAGGCACCCCAGCTCCCACACAGCCTCGGGTCTGTGCTCCCACCTCCCCACACAACCCTCCTCGCCACTCTGCCCATGGGATTCCTGCCTCATTCTTAGTCACACATATGCACTGGCTGCCTCGATTTTCTTCAGACACACTAGCACATTCTCCGCCTCCACAGAAAACACTTTCCCTCGAATGACCCCATGCCTTGCTCCTACTTCCATCCTTCCAACTCCAAAACCGTCTCCTTAGAGAAGCTTTTCCTGGCAATCATCCATACCATAGCATTTCTCCCCTGTCACCATTGGCCCCTGAGCTTTATTTCCCCACACAAATACATGTTTACAATCCCCCCACTCCCAGCTCTGCGAAGGCTGGGCCTGGGGTGCGCACCACATCTGCAGTCATGCTGAGCACATAGTATGTGCTCAATGAGTGCCTGCTGAATGATGAGAAAGAAAAACTAGATTTTCAAGAGAAACTTCAGAGCGGCAAAACCTCGTGGACCCTCAGCTCCAGCTCCTCTATTTCACTACCTGGGAGGCTTACAACTGGAATAGGCAAAAGAGAAAACACCTAGCCAGAGTGGGAAAAGCAACCTTCCTGTCAAGTCGTCTCAACATGCATAAACAATTCATCAAAATAAATATTTCCTTACTCCCCACTGGGCAGACAACTTGCTAATGGCACGCTAACCAGTTATTTTCCAAATGAAGACAGTTACTTTGTCTGGGGATTTGGATTATAAGAGAAGGTCGAGGCAGGGTTCGCATCAAATGCATTTTAGAAGCAGAGAACACTTCAAAGGGAATTCAGGCCTGTGTGAAGAGTGCTGATCACCAGAGCCCATTGAGATTCAGGAGGAGGGGAGAGAGGGGCCAGGGAGGGGCTGGCGGGAGATGGAATATGCTCTATCAGGACCAGGATCCAACGGGATTGAGGCGCACCCCTGCAGGTGTACCCAGCAGCCTGAAACGAGGGGAGACAAGCAGCCCCCTTTTGAAAGACTAGTGTTCACACAAAATTCCTGGAGCTATTCAGGCAGCTGTGATTTGTACCTCTTTACAGAAGGTGCCTCTGTCGCGGGTGCCGCGTCGGAGCTTACTCTGATTACTATTCTCACTGGCTCTCACTAAGAGATACTATATTGAATAGCTCAGAGACCTTTTCGCGAACACGGCGTGGTCCCCTCAGGGTGTGAGCCTTGGACCTCGACAATAAAGTATCGTGGTCTCAAGTATTGTTAAACCAAGAGTGGGTTTATTAGGCAAGCACAAATAATCAGAATTAATCAGAATTAAACAGAACTCAATTGAAATGCAAAGAGAAAGATCTTACCCCAGAGCTGGGAGCTTCCACCTCACCTCAGATGCAACTCAGTTCTGTGAGGGAGCTTCCCAATTTACTCTCCCTGTTACAAATCCCCCACTCCCAGCTCTCGAAGGCTGGGCCTGGGGTGCACCACATCTGCAGTCATGCTGAGCACATAGTATGTGCTCAATGAGTGCCTGCTGAATGATGAGAAAGAAAAACTAGATTTTCAAGAGAAACTTCAGAGCGGCAAAACCTCGTGGACCCTCAGCTCCAGCTCCTCTATTTCACTACCTGGGAGGCTTACAACTGGAATAGGCAAAAGAGAAAACACCTAGCCAGAGTGGGAAAAGCAACCTTCCTGTCAAGTCGTCTCAACATGCATAAACAATTCATCAAAATAAATATTTCCTTACTCCCCACTGGGCAGACAACTTGCTAATGGCACGCTAACCAGTTATTTTCCAAATGAAGACAGTTACTTTGTCTGGGGATTTGGATTATAAGAGAAGGTCGAGGCAGGGTTCGCATCAAATGCATTTTAGAAGCAGAGAACACTTCAAAGGGAATTCAGGCCTGTGTGAAGAGTGCTGATCACCAGAGCCCATTGAGATTCAGGAGGAGGGGAGAGAGGGGCCAGGGAGGGGCTGGCGGGAGATGGAATATGCTCTATCAGGACCAGGATCCAACGGGATTGAGGCGCACCCCTGCAGGTGTACCCAGCAGCCTGAAACGAGGGGAGACAAGCAGCCCCCTTTTGAAAGACTAGTGTTCACACAAAATTCCTGGAGCTATTCAGGCAGCTGTGATTTGTACCTCTTTACAGAAGGTGCCTCTGTCGCGGGTGCCGCGTCGGAGCTTACTCTGATTACTATTCTCACTGGCTCTCACTAAGAGATACTATATTGAATAGCTCAGAGACCTTTTCGCGAACACGGCGTGGTCCCCTCAGGGTGTGAGCCTTGGACCTCGACAATAAAGTATCGTGGTCTCAAGTATTGTTAAACCAAGAGTGGGTTTATTAGGCAAGCACAAATAATCAGAATTAATCAGAATTAAACAGAACTCAATTGAAATGCAAAGAGAAAGATCTTACCCCAGAGCTGGGAGCTTCCACCTCACCTCAGATGCAACTCAGTTCTGTGAGGGAGCTTCCGCCCAATTTACTCTCCCCCTTTTAAAGGAAAAACCTCAGACACAACTGCATATACTTTACTTCTGCTTCTACTTACAATCCTAAGAAATTAAAGGAAAAACGCTGCTCCTGGCTTCTATGTGAGCCTACAACTTGAGCTAGACCGGAGCAGGTTACTCTGGTCAAGAATTAAGCTAACTTGTTCTTAGGAAAGTAAGCAGATAAGGTTGGAATGTTGCCATTAGGGCTTTTCTTATTTACTAGCAGCTTTTCGCTTGCGGGTAGAACTCTGCTGAGGCGGCTGGCGGAGAGTTACATATTCCTCATCACTGGAGGATGGATTCTAGGTCTCAAGAGCTTGTCTGGGGTTTGAGAATTGCTCTATACCCTAAGACCCAGTATATTCTTAAGAATTTCTAGAGTCTGCCCAAGACACCTCAGCTCTGAAAGACAGGGGGAATCCTTCTGGGTTGAGCATAGGGCTTTGGTGTCATGAGACGTGACCCCGGGGCGGCCTTGGGGGCAGCCATAGGGAAGTAGCTCAGGGTCACTGGGTGAGCCCCGAGTCTCCAGCCACAGCTCAGCCCTGTGGCCTCACGAGCTGCACACCAGACACCACTGGAAAGAAATCAAAGAGCCAAAGGGTTCCCATCATTACGGAGGAATAGTGGACAGGGAGGAGCAGGGACCAAACACCAGCGGGAAAGGCGAGGGGGACACCTAGTGTGCCCAGGTGGACGCAATGCAGACAGGGACAGTGGAATCACCCCTGGCAGCACGACTAAGCAGTGTACTCTAGGGGTGGCTTAGCCCTCAAAAGAGCCTTTTTGCCTAACCCTGTCGCGGGTGCCGCGTCGGAGCTTACTCTGATTACTATTCTCACTGGCTCTCACTAAGAGATACTATATTGAATAGCTCAGAGACCTTTTCGAACACGGCGTGGTCCCCTCAGGGTGTGAGCCTTGGACCTCGACAATAAAGTATCGTGGTCTCAAGTATTGTTAAACCAAGAGTGGGTTTATTAGGCAAGCACAAATAATCAGAATTAATCAGAATTAAACAGAACTCAATTGAAATGCAAAGAGAAAGATCTTACCCCAGAGCTGGGAGCTTCCACCTCACCTCAGATGCAACTCAGTTCTGTGAGGGAGCTTCCGCCCAATTTACTCTCCCCCTTTTAAAGGAAAAACCTCAGACACAACTGCATATACTTTACTTCTGCTTCTACTTACAATCCTAAGAAATTAAAGGAAAAACGCTGCTCCTGGCTTCTATGTGAGCCTACAACTTGAGCTAGACCGGAGCAGGTTACTCTGGTCAAGAATTAAGCTAACTTGTTCTTAGGAAAGTAAGCAGATAAGGTTGGAATGTTGCCATTAGGGCTTTTCTTATTTACTAGCAGCTTTTCGCTTGCGGGTAGAACTCTGCTGAGGCGGCTGGCGGAGAGTTACATATTCCTCATCACTGGAGGATGGATTCTAGGTCTCAAGAGCTTGTCTGGGGTTTGAGAATTGCTCTATACCCTAAGACCCAGTATATTCTTAAGAATTTCTAGAGTCTGCCCAAGACACCTCAGCTCTGAAAGACAGGGGGAATCCTTCTGGGTTGAGCATAGGGCTTTGGTGTCATGAGACGTGACCCCGGGGCGGCCTTGGGGGCAGCCATAGGGAAGTAGCTCAGGGTCACTGGGTGAGCCCCGAGTCTCCAGCCACAGCTCAGCCCTGTGGCCTCACGAGCTGCACACCAGACACCACTGGAAAGAAATCAAAGAGCCAAAGGGTTCCCATCATTACGGAGGAATAGTGGACAGGGAGGAGCAGGGACCAAACACCAGCGGGAAAGGCGAGGGGGACACCTAGTGTGCCCAGGTGGACGCAATGCAGACAGGGACAGTGGAATCACCCCTGGCAGCACGACTAAGCAGTGTACTTCTAGGGGTGGCTTAGCCTCTGGACTCAAAAGACTGCTCTATTAATCCTGCCCATGCCACAGGACCGGGCTTCCCAGGTGGTGCTCGTGGTAAAGAATCCACCTGCCACTGCAGGAGATGTAATGACATGCAGGTTCCATTCCTGGGTTGGGAAGATCCCCTGGAGGAGGGCATGGCAACCCACTCCAGTATTCTTGCCTGGGAAATTCCAAGGACAGAGGAGCCTGGCGGGCTACAATCCATGGGAACGCAAAGAGTTGGACACGACTGAAGGAACTTAGCACACACAGCACATGCCACAGGGCTGCGGTGACCGTAAGATGAGGAACCTTGTAAATCGCCTAAAAATTGCATATTTTGAGCAGCAAAATATCACAAAACAGGGTGGAGGACAAGTAAAGGCTGGTCTAGGGACTCAGACAGGACAGGGAAAGGCCTCATGTCTGAACACCTACAATGGACAACAGAAAGTCAATCAGTCCAGTAGGACAGTGGGCTCAGAATTTCAACGGTGGAGTTTCACCGAAGCAGAGAACACGGAGTGGTTGCTCAACCGTATTAATAGGCAGCAGAATGTGAGTTCAGATAACAGCAAGTTATTCTCATCTGTCACATCAAAAGGATAAAAGGAAATGGAGATTCTAATGCTGGCAGGATGCTGGGAGGAAAGGGCACTTCCAGACGTTGCTGGTGGCAAAGTGGTGCTTCTGCAGCTTTCTTTATTTTTAATAGATTCTGGGTGTATGTATTTTTTTAAAATGAAAAAATATACTTATCCTACCACTTAGCAATACTGCTCTTGGAAGTCTCTCCCACCGAGGTAAAAACCCAATACTTAAAAACTATTTTTATGATGCTATCCAATGTAGCATTGTTTGCTGAAACAACAGAAAAAAAAAAAGAAGAAAAAGAGAGAAAACCATCTGAGTGTCCATCAAGGATGGATATTGAATGAAGTTCAAATATTGCTACATTACATTAAAAAAGTGATACAAAAATAATAAAAATATTAATGATGTAAGGACATTAACACCACATTTAATTGAGAAAAGCAAGATGCAGAGGACTATATATAATGTCTCATATTTGTAAAACAAACAATAACAGAGACCCTCTGTGTCTGTGTGTGTGAGCGCTCTTATAATGCTGGGAAAATGTTGCCCCAGTACCCGATACAAACACTTGTTACTGATGGAACTGAGGTGGGGCAAGTGAGGAAAAGAAGGGAGAATGTAGCTCCAAGAAATAAGAAAGGGTTTATTTAGAAAAGACAAGGTGTACAGCATGAGCTCATGGATGTAAAATAGAAATGGCCAAATGGACGTGGGAGTTACCTATGCAGTAGCGTATCTGCTTTTTTTTTTTTTTGGTGGGTGGGGCGAGTTGGAGGGAGGGGGCGGGCGGGCTACTTCTATTGGTCTTTCATTTCTCTATTTTCATCCATGTTTGTTCCTTGACCTGTGTGGGCCTCCCATCGCGGTGGCCTCTGTTGTCACAGAGCACCAGCTCTGGGCGCATGCGCTCCAGAGCACTGGCTCCGTAATTGGACACATTGGTCCAACCGCTCCACGGCACATGGAATCTTCCCAGGCCAGGGATCGAACCGGCGCCCCTTGCACTGCAAGGCGGTGTCCTTACCCACTGGACCACCAGGGAAGCCCTGCGTATCTGCTTTTTACTTGTTTGTTTGCTATCCTTTTTTGTACTCGTTTGATCCTTTTTTATTATTTGATAAGACTATCTAAGATAAAATTAAAAGATAAAACAACTATTTTGTACCACAGAGGGCACACTGGGGCAAGGGCTGGCCTAGAGGGCAATGTTTTCTCATCTCCTTCCCTACTGACTTTTAAAAAAGGGAATTAACTTATTTTTCAATTGGAGGATGATTGCTTTCCAATGTTTGGCTGGTTTATGAAGGACCTACCAGGCTGGAATCCGTGGTGAGCCCACTTTTCGCCACATATGTGGACTGAAGGCTTGTTCTTCCATACGGTTGGCACATAATTTCATGAAATAGTATTTTCCCTCAAATCGATGATTTTATTACTTTTATTTACTTTTACTAATCATATATTTACTTTTGCCATTAAAAGTCATTATCATAAAAAGATATCAGTGAACTTTAAGAAATCATTATCTATAATTCTGTCCAATATGTTAGAACCAATGGCCCCATGTGGCCATTATATTTAAAGGTGAATTTTAAGTGGGGTTTCCATTAGTGCAGAAGTTACACTAGGCAGTGCTGGATACTCTTCATGACCCTAGAATCAGAGAGCTTTTCTTGAAATATTGTCAAAGCCTTTACTCTTCATTGTAGACTCAATGCAAAGCGAACAAACAAACAAACTGGCATGGGACAAATGTTGCATTACTGAACAGGACAGGCATGTCCTTAAATGTAGCATGTATTTCTTCATCTCTCCCCACTCATTAATCAGCAGGAAAGTGAGAAGCTCATTCCTTCAACTTTCTTCTTTGATAAGACTTAAGGCTGTAAGTTATTTTGTATGCATTTTAAGTATTATTACATTATCTGTGTACTTTTGTCCCATGGAAACCTAAAGTAATGCTTATGAATGCTATTTGACAGCATAAAGTAATAAAAAATAACTAACAAGCCAGAAACCCTCGGACCTTTGTGTTACAGTATAGATACTAGTACCTCCTCACCTTTCTAGAGATCCCTTATGCTCTAACTTGTCCAGGTTTCTGAGGCCCCGCCCCACTCCAGAAAGCCCTGGATGAGAGTGAAGCTAAAGTAAAAATGGTCCCTTGTGAGCAGTATATCTGACCCAATAAACAATGAACCAATGAATCATCTAGGGATTTCCCAACACTTTGTACTCTGAAATTTTCACGTGTGTGTCTTAATCAGTCCAGTATCAAGTCAAATCTTCTCCAGCACTCAAGCTGGAGTCTTGGTCAAGCAAATGCCAAGGAAGCCAACTGTAAGACTTAATCAGACTTCTATCAATTGGTGAAATATAAAATGTAACATTAGCCCTTATTCTTGCTTTTTAGAGTGAAAAATAGCTGATTCTAAAATTCTCTCCTTGCATGGGGCCACCTTCCCCCCAGCTTACAGGGCATCAGAGCATCATCCAGCTGGAGACTTGGCCTCCTGAGAGCACTCTGTGGATGACTGTGTTGGTTATAGTACCTCCCACAGGGAGCCCTGCACCCAGTCATCACTGAGGTGGGGGTTTTCCTAATCAACCACTAGAAGAAGTGTGGATGAATTTAAAATGGTCTGCCACTCAGTTTCCCTTTTCAATCTTTGGACTTCCCAGAAGACACTGCAAGGACCTGCCTTGGAGGAGAAAACAGAACCTGCAGAGAAAGTTCAAAGCTTTGTATTTACCTATAAGCATATACTCAGAATGACTTTCTTGATACCACGAGAGGAATATATATCTCCTAACACGACAGGTTCTCCCTTTTCTTACTCACATACTTCCATGGGAGTCAGCTTATAAGAGAAACTGGATCTGAACTGACCACGCAGAAAAGGGAGGCCAAGATGGGGCCCAGTTCAGCTCACCGAGAACAGCCTGCCAAGGCCAGGCACTCCCTGGGGAAGCCTCAGAGCAAACAGTGGGGCAGATGGGTAAATCAGCACACTCCTCCTGTTCGCTGTTACTGCAAAAACCCAGCAGATCTTTCTACGGATCTGCCTCAGTTTATAAGATGCAAAACAGTAATACATGATAGAATGTGGGGTTTTTTCTCCTTATCCTTCAAAGGCCTCTGAATACAAATTAAATAAGTATCGAAAATTTTACACTTGTCAACCATTATCCAGTTCATTTCTATGGGTGATTTTAAGTATTTTTCTTTTATTTTTTGACTACACCACATAGCAAGTGGGAGTGTTGTCAAACCTTGCCTTCTTCAGCGGAAGCGCTGAGACTCAGCCACTGGACCACCAGAGAAGTACCCATGGGTGACATTCAAGGAAACATAGCAACAATTCAACCATAAAGGAAATCAATCCTGAATATTCATTGGAAGGACGATGCTAAAGCTGAAGGTTCAATACTTGGGCCATCCGATGCAGAGATCCAACTGATTGGAAAAGGCCCTAATGCCGGGAAAGACTGAGGGCAAAAGAAGGGAGCAGCAGAGGCTGGCATGATTTTATGGCATCACCAACTCAATGGACAGGAGTCTGAGCCAACTTAGAGAGATAGTGAAGGACAGGGAAGCCTGGTGTGCTGCAGTTCATGGAGTTGCAAAGAATCAGACACAACTTAGCAACTGAACAATGGCAACAGTTCACTAACATGATAGCACTGATATAGAATGATGTGTTCTTCACTTTTCCAACAGAATCATCTCTTAAACAGTCATATCTTTAAACAACAAAACTCTGTAAAAGTTAAAAGTAAAATAAAAGTTAGAAAAAAAGAATTGGGGCTTCCCCTGGTGGTCCAGTGGATAAGAATGCATGTTTTCTGCCCGGGAATATATATCTCCTAACACGACAGGTTCTCCCTTTTCTTACTCACATACTTCCATGGGAGTCAGCTTATAAGAGAAACTGGATCTGAACTGACCACGCAGAAAAGGGAGGCCAAGATGGGGCCCAGTTCAGCTCACCGAGAACAGCCTGCCAAGGCCAGGCACTCCCTGGGGAAGCCTCAGAGCAAACAGTGGGGCAGATGGGTAAATCAGCACACTCCTCCTGTTCGCTGTTACTGCAAAAACCCAGCAGATCTTTCTACGGATCTGCCTCAGTTTATAAGATGCAAAACAGTAATACATGATAGAATGTGGGGTTTTTTCTCCTTATCCTTCAAAGGCCTCTGAATACAAATTAAATAAGTATCGAAAATTTTACACTTGTCAACCATTATCCAGTTCATTTCTATGGGTGATTTTAAGTATTTTTCTTTTATTTTTTGACTACACCACATAGCAAGTGGGAGTGTTGTCAAACCTTGCCTTCTTCAGCGGAAGCGCTGAGACTCAGCCACTGGACCACCAGAGAAGTACCCATGGGTGACATTCAAGGAAACATAGCAACAATTCAACCATAAAGGAAATCAATCCTGAATATTCATTGGAAGGACGATGCTAAAGCTGAAGGTTCAATACTTGGGCCATCCGATGCAGAGATCCAACTGATTGGAAAAGGCCCTAATGCCGGGAAAGACTGAGGGCAAAAGAAGGGAGCAGCAGAGGCTGGCATGATTTTATGGCATCACCAACTCAATGGACAGGAGTCTGAGCCAACTTAGAGAGATAGTGAAGGACAGTAAAGTCTGGTGTGCTGCAGTTCATGGAGTTGCAAAGAATCAGACACAACTTAGCAACTGAACAATGGCAACAGTTCACTAACATGATAGCAC
Organism: Tragulus kanchil; assembly: GCA_022376925.1. Classification (NCBI taxonomy): domain Eukaryota; kingdom Metazoa; phylum Chordata; class Mammalia; order Artiodactyla; family Tragulidae; genus Tragulus; species Tragulus kanchil. Next base: position 243,356,922 of record JAIOJX010000028.1, read on the forward strand.
TGATATAGAATGATGTGTTCTTCACTTTTCCAACAGAATCATCTCTTAAACAGTCATATCTTTAAACAACAAAACTCTGTAAAAGTTAAAAGTAAAATAAAAGTTAGAAAAAAAGAATTGGGGCTTCCCCTGGTGGTCCAGTGGATAAGAACACCGCCTTGCAGTGCAAGGGGCGCCGGTTTGATCCCTGGCCTGGGAAGATCCCACATGCTGTGAAGCGGCTGGACCAATGTGTCCAATCATCGAGCCGGAGCTCTGGAGCGCATGCGCCCAGAGCCGGTGCTCTGCAACGACAGACGCCACCGCGATGGGAGGCCCACAGGAGCCAAAGAACAAAGACAGATGAAAATAGAGAAATGAAAGATAGAAGTGGCCCGCCCGCTCCCCTCCGTCCCCAACCCGACCTCCGCCCAAAATAAATAAATAAATAAATAAATAAATCTTTTTAAAAAAAAAGAAAAAAAGAATTGTTTCTTTTCATGAACAAAAGGAATTTACTAAAATAAAGATGAACATGTTCACTTTAATGCTGGACCATGAGGGCCAGAACTCATCTCTCCACTTACAGTAACGGGATCTTGAGGAACTCACTCTTTCAGGGCCTGTTTCCCCATCTACAAAATAGAAACATCAACAGATCATTGAGAGGAGTTCATAGGCAGACTTGGTAAGGCCAACATGTTCCAAGGACAAGGAGGAGGAGGGTGAGGAACAAACATTTTTAGCCAAGGTGCCTTCACCTTGATTGCCACGCCTAGGACAATAATCCATTTTGCCTAAAACATTCTTTTAAGCCCAGAGCTAAGGTGTATAACAATGTACCTTGCTGGAGGACATGTTTCTCGTCTTAACTTGTACCTATGTTATCTAAAGGTGTATGTTGTGGGTGTGGGTCTGGTAAGACCTTTATCGCCTCAATATATTCTTTTAAACTACTGTCAATAAGCAAATGAAAAAGTATAAAATGCCACACCTAAAGTGGTTTTTTTTTTTTTTAAAGATTTATTTATTTATTTACTTTGGGCGGGGGTCAGGTTGGGGAGGAAGGGGAGCAGGTGGGCCACTTCTGTTGGTCTTTCATTTCTCTATTTTCATTAGTCTTCGTTCTTTGGCTCCCGTGGGCCTCCCATCGCGGTGGCGTCTGTTGTCGCAGAGCACCGGCTCTGGGCACATGCGCTCCAGAGCTCTGGCTCGGTGATTGGACACATCAGTTCAGCCGCTCCGCGGCACGTGGGATCCTCCCAGGCCAGGGCTCGAACCGACGCCCCTTGCACTGCTGTGCGGTGTCCTTACCCACTGGACCACCAGGGGAAGCCCCTAAAGTGGTTTTGCAGGGATGCTCTTCTATCCCCCTTCCAGTGTCTATGCTGGAAGTTTTTCCCTATCCTTTCTTACTTTAATAAACTTTTCACTGCATGAAGCTCTGGGTGACCATCGCCGAGTCTTTTGATCCCAACATGAATTTTTCTCCATTGGAGATTAAGAATCCAGCACCATTCACGGTAACTTACTATCATCTATCACCTATCGTCATCATCAGTAAGGTTCTTGTCAGGTTTAAACAAAGCATCATTTCTATTCCAAACTGCTGCTGGTACACCAGAAATGTTTGATGCCGATGATTTATTATGTCTTGTCTTCTTTGTATTTAAATTAACTTCTTTGGTCTTAGTTGTAGCATGTGAAATCTTTGATAGTCCTTGTGGCTTGTAAACTCGGAATTGTGGTACATGGGAGCTAGTTCCCTGACCAGGGATGGAAACTTGGCATTGGGAACATGGAGTCTCAGCCACTGGTCCACAGGGAGGTCCCTATGTCATGTCTTCTTAAGGAACCCATATGGGACATAAGAGGATTTCCCTGAGGATTGACACTCTTTATTATGTACATCCCAGTGTAGGTCAGAGAACTGCTTGTCCCTGTACATAGTGGTCCTGTCGCATTTGGTGGAACTCTACCATTTGGTGTCTGGGATCAGTTTCTGGCCCATCTGCTCCCACCATATTCATTTATGTCCATCTGCTAGGAGTCAGGAATCCAAATAAGCTACTATTCTACTTAAGACGAGTGTAAATGGGTTATAGTTGGTAAGTTTCATGTTAGAATTCCCCAAGGAGATTGAACTGGACTGGAGTCAAGGCTCAGGCAGGTGGGTGGTAACCACTCCAGATGATTCCAGCAAAGGTCTAACAGAAGTGGGTGGTAACCCCTGTCGCAAAGGGTGGTTCACTCCTTGGCTGTTGGTGGTCTAGGGAGCAGAGTAGTAACCATGCTGTAGCAGGGGAGGTGGAAGACGAGGTTCAGGACCTCCTGTCCAGTCAGATTCAAGGACATAGAATGCTTTACAAATCCAAAGACATCCCCACCCCTCAAGGGGAGGCAAAGAGAAGGCACCAAAGCAAACTCATTCAATCAGCACGAATTGAGGTTGTTGTGTTCCGAGTCTGGAGTTAGACACATAGACTGTGTTGGTAAGTAAGACAGACATGGCCCCAAGCCCCTGCCTACACAGAGGCTGAGGAGGCAGGTGTACAGCAAACAAAACATGGAAAATTGGTCTAACAAACAGGACAACCTCTTGAAAGTGGCCTGGCAGAAGCATATGTGCACAAGGGAGTATTATAGCTAAATGGAGAGCAAACCTCATGTCCCAGCCGGCGTTTTTAAAAAATGTTGCTGTACAAGCATGCTCTTTCTAAGCAAAGTGATCATTCTTAAAGTCAATTAAATAACTGAAAGTGATTTTCTCTAGGGTGAAGGGATTCCCTGGTGGCTAAGATAGTAAAGAATCTGCCTGCAATGCAGGAGACTCAGGTTTGATCCCTGGATGGGAAAGATTCCTTGAAGAAGGAAATGGCAACCGATTCCAATATTCTTGCCTGGAGAATCCCATGGACAGAGGAGCCTGGTGGGTTATAGTCCATGAGGTTGCAAAGAGTCAGACATGACAGAGCAATTAACAGTTTCGATTTCTTCAGGGCCCAGGAAAGAGACAATGGGGTGCTAATTCTGTAGAGCAGCCTTAGTAAACTATGGGTGTCCTCAGTTGTGTCAGACTCTTTGTGACCCACTAGACTGTAGCCCTCCAGGCTCCTCTGGCCATGGGATTTCCCAGACAAGAATACTTGAGTGGGTAGCCATTTCCTTCTCCAGGGGATCATCCATACCCAGGGATGGAATCTGTGTCTCTTGGACCTCCTGCATTGGCAGGCGAGTTCTTCACTGCTGAGCCACTGGGGAAGCCCTAATTAAACTATATGAGTCTTCAATTTAAGTGCATATATAATGCTGAGAAAAAATTTTAAAACAGAGATATCTAAAATATAACCAAAAATTAACAAATGGTGACATATAAACAGAACATTTCTGGAAAGATGGCATATTGAACTAGTGAACCCTCACCCCAAAGAAAGAATCATAATTAATGAAAATTATATTTTTAAAAATTGAGTCTCTGGAAATTGTGCTAAAGGCATACAGCAATTGGAGCAACATTGATTCCAGAAAATATACCAAATTTCAATAAGAACAGTGAGTGTCCTTAACATCTGAACCATAACTTGCTCCCTCTCTACCCAACTCCCACCTCAATGCGACAGAAGCTCTAATTCAAGTAGGTGCAGTAAAAGAGGTCCCCCCCTTACCTCAATTCTCACCAGAAAGCTACAGTTCTCACCCAACTCCCACCTCAAGCACAGAAATGCAAGGGAGTATTATAGCTAAATGGAGAGCAAACCTCATGTCCCAGCCGGCGTTTTTAAAAAATGTTGCTGTACAAGCATGCTCTTTCTAAGCAAAGTGATCATTCTTAAAGTCAATTAAATAACTGAAAGTGATTTTCTCTAGGGTGAAGGGATTCCCTGGTGGCTAAGATAGTAAAGAATCTGCCTGCAATGCAGGAGACTCAGGTTTGATCCCTGGATGGGAAAGATTCCTTGAAGAAGGAAATGGCAACCGATTCCAATATTCTTGCCTGGAGAATCCCATGGACAGAGGAGCCTGGTGGGTTATAGTCCATGAGGTTGCAAAGAGTCAGACATGACAGAGCAATTAACAGTTTCGATTTCTTCAGGGCCCAGGAAAGAGACAATGGGGTGCTAATTCTGTAGAGCAGCCTTAGTAAACTATGGGTGTCCTCAGTTGTGTCAGACTCTTTGTGACCCACTAGACTGTAGCCCTCCAGGCTCCTCTGGCCATGGGATTTCCCAGACAAGAATACTTGAGTGGGTAGCCATTTCCTTCTCCAGGGGATCATCCATACCCAGGGATGGAATCTGTGTCTCTTGGACCTCCTGCATTGGCAGGCGAGTTCTTCACTGCTGAGCCACTGGGGAAGCCCTAATTAAACTATATGAGTCTTCAATTTAAGTGCATATATAATGCTGAGAAAAAATTTTAAAACAGAGATATCTAAAATATAACCAAAAATTAACAAATGGTGACATATAAACAGAACATTTCTGGAAAGATGGCATATTGAACTAGTGAACCCTCACCCCAAAGAAAGAATCATAATTAATGAAAATTATATTTTTAAAAATTGAGTCTCTGGAAATTGTGCTAAAGGCATACAGCAATTGGAGCAACATTGATTCCAGAAAATATACCAAATTTCAATAAGAACAGTGAGTGTCCTTAACATCTGAACCATAACTTGCTCCCTCTCTACCCAACTCCCACCTCAATGCGACAGAAGCTCTAATTCAAGTAGGTGCAGTAAAAGAGGTCCCCCCCTTACCTCAATTCTCACCAGAAAGCTACAGTTCTCCCCAAGGCAAGGAAGCCACAGACATTTCTCATCTCATCCCCTTCCCCCCAACTTTGTAGCAGAAATTCTTGTCCTGGTCTGGGTGTGGGCTGGAAAAGAATCTCCAGAGATGAGATAGAATGAGAGGAGAATAAACTTCATTAGAGGAGGAGATGCTGCTAGAACAGAGGGCAAGGTCAAGGAAGAGCTGAACCCTTTTACAGGCTTGTCACCAATTTTTATAGCCTCAAGACAGAAAAAAATTCCTACTGGAATGGTGTCATTAGGTGATTAGTTAGGATTCTATAGGGTGCCTAATAAGGTAGAGGTTTTACCTGGTATGGGGTCAGGGAACTGGCCAGTTTAGATCTGTAGGCTCATAGCGGCAGGTGCTATGGGGCTTGATCAATTCCGGAGATTTTGATCCTGTGGCCTTGGCACAGGGCTCCACACCTGTGACCTTGGTACAGGGCTCCACAGTTCTTCCAGGCAAGTGTTGCAAAGGCCTCTGACTAATTGGCTCGGACTGCGGTGTAAATTATGCCCTCAGAGTGTTGTTAAAAAGCAATAGAGCATTCAGCTTGCCATTACCAGAGGCTAATAGCTGGCTGTGATACCAACAGACAAACTATGAAAAAATGTCTGCCGGGAAATTATATAATTTAGCTGAAATGGACAAATTCCTAGAAAAACACAAGCTCCTAAAACTGACTCAAGAAGAAACAGAAAATCTGAATTAGCAATTAAAACCCATACACACAGAAAAAATGCTCAGGCCCAGATGGTTTCCCTAGTGAATTCTACCAAACATTTAAAAAATAATTAATAGCAGTTGTTCATAAACTTCCAAAAATTAGGAGTGGAGAAAACATCTTATATTTCATTATATTCAGCTGGGATCCTACAATCAGCCATAAGCAACATTAGAAAACTATAGATCAATATCACTTATGAATGTAGATGCAAAAATCTTAATACCCATGCTGGAAAATGAATCTGGTAGCCTAAATAAAAAATGGATTGTACATCATGAACAAATAGCATTTGTACTGGGAGGCAAGATTGGTTTAACATCTGAAAATCAATTAATGCAACATATGTCAATAAAATAAAGGACAGAAAGCCACAGGATCATCTCGAAAATGCAGTGAAAACATTTGGCAGAATTCAGCACTCTTTTGTAATAAAAGCATTTAGTCAACTAGAAACAGAAGGAAACTTTCTCAGTATAATACAGGGCATCTACAGAAAGCCCACATCAGCCACCATAATTAATGGTGGGAAACTGAATACTTTCCCTCAAGATCAAGGAAGTGGAAAGGAAGTTTACTTTCACCACTTCTGGTCAATGTCATACCGGAAGTTCTATCCAGACAACTGGGAGAGAAAGGAAATAAAAGGCATTGAGACTGGGAAGGAAGAAACAAAACTATTTCTCTTTGCAAATGACACAATCTTGTACACAGAAAATCCCAACGAATTCACCAAAAAATTATTAAAACAAGTGAACAATTTGGGAGAGGATGCAAGACATAAGGTCAATATATAAACGTCAACTGTAGCTCAATACAATTTCAATAAATAACCTGAACAAGAAATTAAGAACTCTCTTTATAATAGTATCAAAAAGAATGAAATATTAATACTTAGAAATATATTTAACAAAAGGAATGAAACATACATATCCTGGAAACTATGATATGTTGCTAAAAAGGAGTAAAGAAGAAAATTAAATGAAAAAAATCTCAAGTTTATAGATTAGAAGACAATATTGCATTTTTCTGTGTAAAAACTATGGAATGTTTCTTCAGTGACACTTTTATGAATGACACATGAGATAGACTTTTTTTTGCCTCTAAGTCATCATTTATTTTCCTAGTGAATTCTACCAAACATTTAAAAAATAATTAATAGCAGTTGTTCATAAACTTCCAAAAATTAGGAGTGGAGAAAACATCTTATATTTCATTATATTCAGCTGGGATCCTACAATCAGCCATAAGCAACATTAGAAAACTATAGATCAATATCACTTATGAATGTAGATGCAAAAATCTTAATACCCATGCTGGAAAATGAATCTGGTAGCCTAAATAAAAAATGGATTGTACATCATGAACAAATAGCATTTGTACTGGGAGGCAAGATTGGTTTAACATCTGAAAATCAATTAATGCAACATATGTCAATAAAATAAAGGACAGAAAGCCACAGGATCATCTCGAAAATGCAGTGAAAACATTTGGCAGAATTCAGCACTCTTTTGTAATAAAAGCATTTAGTCAACTAGAAACAGAAGGAAACTTTCTCAGTATAATACAGGGCATCTACAGAAAGCCCACATCAGCCACCATAATTAATGGTGGGAAACTGAATACTTTCCCTCAAGATCAAGGAAGTGGAAAGGAAGTTTACTTTCACCACTTCTGGTCAATGTCATACCGGAAGTTCTATCCAGACAACTGGGAGAGAAAGGAAATAAAAGGCATTGAGACTGGGAAGGAAGAAACAAAACTATTTCTCTTTGCAAATGACACAATCTTGTACACAGAAAATCCCAACGAATTCACCAAAAAATTATTAAAACAAGTGAACAATTTGGGAGAGGATGCAAGACATAAGGTCAATATATAAACGTCAACTGTAGCTCAATACAATTTCAATAAATAACCTGAACAAGAAATTAAGAACTCTCTTTATAATAGTATCAAAAAGAATGAAATATTAATACTTAGAAATATATTTAACAAAAGGAATGAAACATACATATCCTGGAAACTATGATATGTTGCTAAAAAGGAGTAAAGAAGAAAATTAAATGAAAAAAATCTCAAGTTTATAGATTAGAAGACAATATTGCATTTTTCTGTGTAAAAACTATGGAATGTTTCTTCAGTGACACTTTTATGAATGACACATGAGATAGACTTTTTTTTGCCTCTAAGTCATCATTTATTTTTCACCATCTTTATTCTTTGGTGTGTGTGAGCCTCCCATTGCAGCAGCCTCTCTCATTGCAGAGCACCAGCTGCTCTGGGTGCATGTGCTCTGGAGCGCTAGCTAGTAATTGGACACATTGACCCAGCCACTCCTTGGCTCATGGGATCTTCTTGGGCCAGGGATGGAACTGGTGCCCTTGCACTGCAAGGTGGACAGGTGGACTCTCTACCCACTGGACCACTAGGGAAGCCCTGATAAAGACATTTTTTTTTTTTTAAAGATTTATTTATTTATTTATTTTGGGCGGGGGTCGGGTTGGGGAAGGAGGGGAGCGGGCGGGCCACTTTTATTGGTCTTTCATTTCTATTTTCATCTGTCTTTGTTCTTTGGCTCCTGTGGGCCTCCCATCGCGGTGGCGTCTGTTGTCGCAGAGCGCCGGCTCTGGGCGCATGCGCTTCAGAGCTCCGGCTCTGTAATGGGACACATCGGTCCAGCCGCTCCGCGGCACGTGGGATCTTCCCAGGCCAGGGATCAAACCGGCGCCCCTTGCACTGCAAGGCGGTGTCCTTACCCACTGGACCACCAGGGGAAGCCCAAGACATTTTTAAAAATGATACTCAATGGTTTCATTATGTCCCTTCCTGTTTTAATTTTATTGAGATATGATTGACATACAGCTTTGTAGCATTTTAAGGTTTACAGCATAATGACTTGACTTACATACATCATGATTTGTTTACACAATAAGTCTAGTGAATATCCATCATCTCACATATTACACAAAGTGAAAAAGCCATTTTTCCTTGTGGTGAGATCTCCAAGGTACTTTCTTAACACCTTTCATATATAACACACAGCAATGTTCCTATGTATACCATGCAGCAGTATTATCTATATTTATCAAGTTGTACATTACATCCCTAATACTGATTTTTCTAATAACTGGAAGTTTGGACCTTGGGACCACCTTCATCCAATTCTCCCTTCCTGTACCCCCAGCACCACAAATCTGACCTGAAAATTATTTAAAATGAAGAAAATTAAATGAAAAAATCTCAAGTTTATAGTTAAGCAATATTGCATTTTTCTGTGTAAAAACTATGGAATGTTTCTTCAGTGACACTTTTATGAATGACACATGAGATAGACTTTTTTTTGCCTCTAAGTCATCATTTATTTTTCACCATCTTTATTCTTTGGTGTGTGTGAGCCTCCCATTGCAGCAGCCTCTCTCATTGCAGAGCACCAGCTGCTCTGGGTGCATGTGCTCTGGAGCGCTAGCTAGTAATTGGACACATTGACCCAGCCACTCCTTGGCTCATGGGATCTTCTTGGGCCAGGGATGGAACTGGTGCCCTTGCACTGCAAGGTGGACAGGTGGACTCTCTACCCACTGGACCACTAGGGAAGCCCTGATAAAGACATTTTTTTTTTTTTAAAGATTTATTTATTTATTTATTTTGGGCGGGGGTCGGGTTGGGGAAGGAGGGGAGCGGGCGGGCCACTTTTATTGGTCTTTCATTTCTCTATTTTCATCTGTCTTTGTTCTTTGGCTCCTGTGGGCCTCCCATCGCGGTGGCGTCTGTTGTCGCAGAGCGCCGGCTCTGGGCGCATGCGCTTCAGAGCTCCGGCTCTGTAATGGGACACATCGGTCCAGCCGCTCCGCGGCACGTGGGATCTTCCCAGGCCAGGGATCAAACCGGCGCCCCTTGCACTGCAAGGCGGTGTCCTTACCCACTGGACCACCAGGGGAAGCCCAAGACATTTTTAAAAATGATACTCAATGGTTTCATTATGTCCCTTCCTGTTTTAATTTTATTGAGATATGATTGACATACAGCTTTGTAGCATTTTAAGGTTTACAGCATAATGACTTGACTTACATACATCATGATTTGTTTACACAATAAGTCTAGTGAATATCCATCATCTCACATATTACACAAAGTGAAAAAGCCATTTTTCCTTGTGGTGAGATCTCCAAGGTACTTTCTTAACACCTTTCATATATAACACACAGCAATGTTCCTATGTATACCATGCAGCAGTATTATCTATATTTATCAAGTTGTACATTACATCCCTAATACTGATTTTTCTAATAACTGGAAGTTTGGACCTTGGGACCACCTTCATCCAATTCTCCCTTCCTGTACCCCCAGCACCACAAATCTGACCTGTGTTTCTATGAATTTGTTTGTTTTTGAAGTATGATTGACCTGCAGCAACATGTTAACTCCTGGTGCACGACATCGTGTTTCGACGCTTCTGTAGACATTTTGGCGACCACCACCATAGGTCTAGTCACCACCTGGCATCATATGAAGGCATTGTTATTGACTCTATTCCCATGCTCTACACTTCATACCCCTGACTCATTCATTTTGTACCTGGAAGTTGGCACCTCAATCTCCCTCACCTGTTTCTCTTATTTCCCCACCCTGCCTTCCTGGGACCACCTTTGGTCTCTGTATCTATAACTATTTTAGCTTCCAATATCTTTTCTTCATATTTTTTAGATTCTACACATAAGTGAAATCATACAGTATTCATATTTCTCTGACTTTTTCCACTTAGCATAATTATCCTCTAGGTCCATCCATGTTGTTGCAAATGGTAAGATTTCATTCTTTTTTCATGGGTAATATGCTACACACAGACACATACGACCACATTTTCTTTATCTATGCAACTACTGTTGGGCACTTAGATTGCTTCCATATCTTGGCAACTGTAAATAATGATGCAATGAACTTAGGGATAAATATGTATTTCCAATTAGTGTTTTTCTTTATTTCAGATAAATAGCCAGAATTGGAATTGCTGGATTACATGGCAGTTCTATTTTCAATAATTTGAAGAAGTTCCCTACTGTTTCCATAGTAGCTGCATCTATTTATATTTCCACCAACAGAATACAAGGGTTCCCTTTTCTCCACATTCTCACCAACATTAGTTATTTGCTGTCTTTTTGATAACAGCAATTGTGACATGTGTGAAGTGATATCTCATTATGGATTTGATTTGCATTTCCTGACTTGCATATTACACAAAGTGAAAAAGCCATTTTTCCTTGTGGTGAGATCTCCAAGGTACTTTCTTAACACCTTTCATATATAACACACAGCAATGTTCCTATGTATACCATGCAGCAGTATTATCTATATTTATCAAGTTGTACATTACATCCCTAATACTGATTTTTCTAATAACTGGAAGTTTGGACCTTGGGACCACCTTCATCCAATTCTCCCTTCCTGTACCCCCAGCACCACAAATCTGACCTGTGTTTCTATGAATTTGTTTGTTTTTGAAGTATGATTGACCTGCAGCAACATGTTAACTCCTGGTGCACGACATCGTGTTTCGACGCTTCTGTAGACATTTTGGCGACCACCACCATAGGTCTAGTCACCACCTGGCATCATATGAAGGCATTGTTATTGACTCTATTCCCATGCTCTACACTTCATACCCCTGACTCATTCATTTTGTACCTGGAAGTTGGCACCTCAATCTCCCTCACCTGTTTCTCTTATTTCCCCACCCTGCCTTCCTGGGACCACCTTTGGTCTCTGTATCTATAACTATTTTAGCTTCCAATATCTTTTCTTCATATTTTTTAGATTCTACACATAAGTGAAATCATACAGTATTCATATTTCTCTGACTTTTTCCACTTAGCATAATTATCCTCTAGGTCCATCCATGTTGTTGCAAATGGTAAGATTTCATTCTTTTTTCATGGGTAATATGCTACACACAGACACATACGACCACATTTTCTTTATCTATGCAACTACTGTTGGGCACTTAGATTGCTTCCATATCTTGGCAACTGTAAATAATGATGCAATGAACTTAGGGATAAATATGTATTTCCAATTAGTGTTTTTCTTTATTTCAGATAAATAGCCAGAATTGGAATTGCTGGATTACATGGCAGTTCTATTTTCAATAATTTGAAGAAGTTCCCTACTGTTTCCATAGTAGCTGCATCTATTTATATTTCCACCAACAGAATACAAGGGTTCCCTTTTCTCCACATTCTCACCAACATTAGTTATTTGCTGTCTTTTTGATAACAGCAATTGTGACATGTGTGAAGTGATATCTCATTATGGATTTGATTTGCATTTCCCTGACTATTGAGCATCTTTTCACATGCCTTTTGGTCATCTGTAAGTCTTTGGAAAACTGTTCAGATCCTCTGCCTGCTTTTCAATTGGATTTTTTTTTTCAGTGTTGAATTTTGTAATTTCTTGGTATATTTTGGATATAAATCCCTTATTGGCTATGCCATTTGTGAAGGTCTTTTCCCAATTAGTAGGCAAACTTTTTTCTTTGTTGATGGTTTTCTTCACTGCAAAAATGCTTTTTAGTTTGATGCTGTCTCATTTGTTTACTTTTACTTTTGTTTCCTTTGCCCGAAGACATATCCCCCCAAAATATTGCTAAGACCAGTGTCAAAGAGCACACTGCCAACAGTCTCTTCTAGAAGTTTCAGGGTTTCATGTCTTACATTTGTCTGAATTTTAATCCATTGTAAGTTTATTTTTTTATATGATGTGAGAAAGTAATCCAGTTTCATTATTTTTCATATAACTACCAGTTTTCCCAACATTATTTATTGAAGAGGCTGTCTTTCCTCCCATGTATATTATTAAGATAACAATGCTCCATAAACTGATCTACAGATTCAGTGCAATTCCTTTCCAAACACTAGAGGGTTTTCTTACAGAAACCGAGAGATCAGTCCAAAAATTCACAAGTAAATAGAAAGGAAAATGGTCGAAACAATTTTGAAAAGGAAGAATAAAAGTGGAGGACTCATGCTTTCTAGTTCCAACTGATTACAATGAGAATAGATTTTTATAAGTTCTCATTGAAAGGAAAAATTACAGGACTATTTTTTTTTGGGCACTTAGATTGCTTCCATATCTTGGCAACTGTAAATAATGATGCAATGAACTTAGGGATAAATATGTATTTCCAATTAGTGTTTTTCTTTATTTCAGATAAATAGCCAGAATTGGAATTGCTGGATTACATGGCAGTTCTATTTTCAATAATTTGAAGAAGTTCCCTACTGTTTCCATAGTAGCTGCATCTATTTATATTTCCACCAACAGAATACAAGGGTTCCCTTTTCTCCACATTCTCACCAACATTAGTTATTTGCTGTCTTTTTGATAACAGCAATTGTGACATGTGTGAAGTGATATCTCATTATGGATTTGATTTGCATTTCCCTGACTATTGAGCATCTTTTCACATGCCTTTTGGTCATCTGTAAGTCTTTGGAAAACTGTTCAGATCCTCTGCCTGCTTTTCAATTGGATTTTTTTTTTCAGTGTTGAATTTTGTAATTTCTTGGTATATTTTGGATATAAATCCCTTATTGGCTATGCCATTTGTGAAGGTCTTTTCCCAATTAGTAGGCAAACTTTTTTCTTTGTTGATGGTTTTCTTCACTGCAAAAATGCTTTTTAGTTTGATGCTGTCTCATTTGTTTACTTTTACTTTTGTTTCCTTTGCCCGAAGACATATCCCCCCAAAATATTGCTAAGACCAGTGTCAAAGAGCACACTGCCAACAGTCTCTTCTAGAAGTTTCAGGGTTTCATGTCTTACATTTGTCTGAATTTTAATCCATTGTAAGTTTATTTTTTTATATGATGTGAGAAAGTAATCCAGTTTCATTATTTTTCATATAACTACCAGTTTTCCCAACATTATTTATTGAAGAGGCTGTCTTTCCTCCCATGTATATTATTAAGATAACAATGCTCCATAAACTGATCTACAGATTCAGTGCAATTCCTTTCCAAACACTAGAGGGTTTTCTTACAGAAACCGAGAGATCAGTCCAAAAATTCACAAGTAAATAGAAAGGAAAATGGTCGAAACAATTTTGAAAAGGAAGAATAAAAGTGGAGGACTCATGCTTTCTAGTTCCATAACTGATTACAATGAGAATAGATTTTTATAAGTTCTCATTGAAAGGAAAAATTACAGGACTCTGGCTGATAGTTGTTAACTAAACTGACTATGGTAATCATTTTACAGTACACACTTATATCAAATCATGTTGTACACTTTAAATTTGTACACTGCATGCATGTGTGCTCAGCTGTGTCCGACTCTTTGTGGCTCTGTGGCCTGCAGCCCGCCAGGCTCCTCTGCCCGTGGGGTTCTCCAGGCAAGGCTACTGGAGTGGGTAGCCATCCTGTTCTCCAGCGGATCTTCCTGAGCCAGGGATGGAACGTCCGTCTCCATTTGTACTGCAGGCAGATTCTTTTGCCATCTGAGCTACCAATGAAGCCTCCATAGAGAGAAAGAATAGATTCGTGCTTGAGAAGACTCTTGAGAGTCCCTTGGACAGCAAGGAGATCAAACCAGTCAATCCGAAAGGAAATCAACCCTTCAGTGAATCAACATTCATTGGAAGAACTGACGCTGCAGCTGAAGTTCCAATGCTTTGGCCACCTGATGGGAAAAGAGTCCAGACGTTGGGAAAGATTGAAGGCAGAAGAAAGGGACCACAGAGGATGAGATGGTTGGATGGCATCATGGACACGAGTTTGAGCAAACTCTGGGAGATAGTGAAGGACAGGGAAGTCTGGTGAGCCCTTGGGGTTGCAACAAGTCAGACACAACTGAGTGACTGAACAACAACAACATCAGTATCCATCTCCAGGAAAGGACAGATCCACTGGAGGAGTACAAATAAGTTAGGGTAGACAGGGTTCAGGCACATTCACATCCTTTTCAAGATGAAGTTACAGTGCAATCCGTTTCCATATACTACCAGTTTTCCCAACATTATTTATTGAAGAGGCTGTCTTTCCTCCCATGTATATTATTAAGATAACAATGCTCCATAAACTGATCTACAGATTCAGTGCAATTCCTTTCCAAACACTAGAGGGTTTTCTTACAGAAACCGAGAGATCAGTCCAAAAATTCACAAGTAAATAGAAAGGAAAATGGTCGAAACAATTTTGAAAAGGAAGAATAAAAGTGGAGGACTCATGCTTTCTAGTTCCATAACTGATTACAATGAGAATAGATTTTTATAAGTTCTCATTGAAAGGAAAAATTACAGGACTCTGGCTGATAGTTGTTAACTAAACTGACTATGGTAATCATTTTACAGTACACACTTATATCAAATCATGTTGTACACTTTAAATTTGTACACTGCATGCATGTGTGCTCAGCTGTGTCCGACTCTTTGTGGCTCTGTGGCCTGCAGCCCGCCAGGCTCCTCTGCCCGTGGGGTTCTCCAGGCAAGGCTACTGGAGTGGGTAGCCATCCTGTTCTCCAGCGGATCTTCCTGAGCCAGGGATGGAACGTCCGTCTCCATTTGTACTGCAGGCAGATTCTTTTGCCATCTGAGCTACCAATGAAGCCTCCATAGAGAGAAAGAATAGATTCGTGCTTGGAGAAGACTCTTGAGAGTCCCTTGGACAGCAAGGAGATCAAACCAGTCAATCCGAAAGGAAATCAACCCTTCAGTGAATCAACATTCATTGGAAGAACTGACGCTGCAGCTGAAGTTCCAATGCTTTGGCCACCTGATGGGAAAAGAGTCCAGACGTTGGGAAAGATTGAAGGCAGAAGAAAGGGACCACAGAGGATGAGATGGTTGGATGGCATCATGGACACGAGTTTGAGCAAACTCTGGGAGATAGTGAAGGACAGGGAAGTCTGGTGAGCCCTTGGGGTTGCAACAAGTCAGACACAACTGAGTGACTGAACAACAACAACATCAGTATCCATCTCCAGGAAAGGACAGATCCACTGGAGGAGTACAAATAAGTTAGGGTAGACAGGGTTCAGGCACATTCACATCCTTTTCAATGAAGATGAACCTTCGCCTCTTCTCCCAACCAGGCACAAGCAGGGACAGCAGGATTGTGCCCAGATGTTAGCAGGGAAAGACACTGAGGGCTGTCTCCAGAGAGGACCCAAGCCAGCCAGAGCAGCGAAGGGTCCTGCCCGACCCTGAAATAACAGGTTCACCTGGATCCCTTTCCCCCACATTAAGATACAGAAGAACTCAAGCCTCCAGGGTCCTGGGTTCCATAAAAACCCAACCTTAGCCAAGAATGACCGGAAAGAGTCCACTTCCTGTTGTGTCCAGGCAAAACTCATCCATGAAACTCAAACCACCTGCAAAGGTAAACCCAGAAAGCCATTAAAACAGCGATGGGTGTGTGTCAGCCCCAATTTAAGCCCCTTGTGGGGTGCGGACCTCACTACATGGCCCATTACAGACTCTACCCTAAGTCTTCTCAACAAAATTCCGTTGAAAAATAGAAAGTGGAAGTGTTAGTAGCTTGGTACTGTCCAAATCCTTGGGACCCCACCGGCTGCAGCCCACCAGGCTCCTCTGTCCACGGGATCCTCCAGATAAGAATACTGGAGTGGGTTTCCATTTCGTTCCCAAGGGGATCGTCCCCGCCCAGGGGTTGAACCTGGATCTCCTGCATTGCAGGCACATTCTTTATTTACCACTGAGCCACCAGGGAAGCTCCACATACAGTTGAGCGCATCGGTTATACTTAGCACAGCCTGGGAATCCGTCTGTCACCGGGAACCACCACAGGGAAGAACCTGGCAGGAAGTGGAAATTCCTCTGAAATGTTCTGAGAGAGGACCGTCCCCTGGGGCGGAGGGCTGAGAACAGAAAAGGGCCGCTTAGTGGAAGGCAGAAGAAGTCATGGCTTTACTGCTTCATCCAGCGTTGGCTGCTGATCGCCTGGACACGAGTTTGAGCAAACTCTGGGAGATAGTGAAGGACAGGGAAGTCTGGTGAGCCCTTGGGGTTGCAACAAGTCAGACACAACTGAGTGACTGAACAACAACAACATCAGTATCCATCTCCAGGAAAGGACAGATCCACTGGAGGAGTACAAATAAGTTAGGGTAGACAGGGTTCAGGCACATTCACATCCTTTTCAATGAAGATGAACCTTCGCCTCTTCTCCCAACCAGGCACAAGCAGGGACAGCAGGATTGTGCCCAGATGTTAGCGGGGAAAGACACTGAGGGCTGTCTCCAGAGAGGACCCAAGCCAGCCAGAGCAGCGAAGGGTCCTGCCCGACCCTGAAATAACAGGTTCACCTGGATCCCTTTCCCCCACATTAAGATACAGAAGAACTCAAGCCTCCAGGGTCCTGGGTTCCATAAAAACCCAACCTTAGCCAAGAATGACCGGAAAGAGTCCACTTCCTGTTGTGTCCAGGCAAAACTCATCCATGAAACTCAAACCACCTGCAAAGGTAAACCCAGAAAGCCATTAAAACAGCGATGGGTGTGTGTCAGCCCCAATTTAAGCCCCTTGTGGGGTGCGGACCTCACTACATGGCCCATTACAGACTCTACCCTAAGTCTTCTCAACAAAATTCCGTTGAAAAATAGAAAGTGGAAGTGTTAGTAGCTTGGTACTGTCCAAATCCTTGGGACCCCACCGGCTGCAGCCCACCAGGCTCCTCTGTCCACGGGATCCTCCAGATAAGAATACTGGAGTGGGTTTCCATTTCGTTCCCAAGGGGATCGTCCCCGCCCAGGGGTTGAACCTGGATCTCCTGCATTGCAGGCACATTCTTTATTTACCACTGAGCCACCAGGGAAGCTCCACATACAGTTGAGCGCATCGGTTATACTTAGCACAGCCTGGGAATCCGTCTGTCACCGGGAACCACCACAGGGAAGAACCTGGCAGGAAGTGGAAATTCCTCTGAAATGTTCTGAGAGAGGACCGTCCCCTGGGGCGGAGGGCTGAGAACAGAAAAGGGCCGCTTAGTGGAAGGCAGAAGAAGTCATGGCTTTACTGCTTCATCCAGCGTTGGCTGCTGATCGCCTGGCGACACAGAAGCGGGTGCATAGCTGCAATCCTGTTTAGAGGCTCGGGGTCCCTTTGTGGATCTTTTTCATTAGCAGAGATCGGAATGGAGCAACAGCGCCGGGGCGCGAGCAGCTCACCTGGGTTAAGCTCCGCCCGGCTCCGCTCGCTCGCCGCCCGCCCGGGGGCCGCCGCCCGCCCGCCGCCGCCGCCGCCGCCGCTGCCGAGCCGCCCGGGCACGCGGCGCGGCCGGGCTCCGGGGCGAGGGCTGCGCTCGCCGCGCGCCGCGCTCCTGCACACCTGCTCCCCGGCGCCGCGCCCGACGCTGCGGCCGGAGCGGGCCGGCGGGGCTGCAGCCCAGGTGCGCCGTCAGCTCAGGGGGCCGCCGGCAGGTCGGCAGGTGGACCGAGCCGCAGACGCGGGCGTGAGCTCATGCCGGGCGCCCGGCGCCCCGACTGCGCAGCAAGCGGCCCCCCGTGCGCCGGCCCTCAGCCTCCGCATCCAGGCAGCAGGCGGGCGGGCAGGCTCATCTTTCCTCTCCTGCGGCCCGAATCACAGTGATCCCTCGCTAACCTTCCCGGGCTGGGAGGCGGGCGGGCGGGCGGGCGAGGAGCGAGCGGAGCGGAGGCGAGCGGGGACCCCCTCCCCTGCCTCTGGCCGCTGGGGCGCTCTGCAGTCTTAAAGTCCCGCTGAGTCTCCGGAACGCGAGGGAGGCAGGAACCCAGGATGGAGTCCAATCAATCTTGAAAACCAAATAGTGGGCTGGCCTGCCTGCCTGTATTCCAGGTCCTTTATGGAAACGGAGCCTTACGTCATTGTGGATTGCGTCTGTCTTTTTTAAAAAAACAAAAGAAATAGTATAATGCTCTCATAAACGTGCCGACTTTAAGGCAACTGATCAAATTGACTATGATGCTTCCTGCTTTTCAGAGTGTTGCTCCTCCTCCGCTGTGTGACGCAGGGGTGTGTGTGTGTGTGTATTTGTGATAGTCGCTCAGTCCTCTCCGGCTCTTTGCGACCCCACAGACGATCGCCCACCAGGCTCCTCTCTCCATAGAATTCTCCAGGCAAGAATACCGGAGTGGGTAGCAATTTTCCTTCTCCAGGGACTCTTCCCACCCAGTGATTGAACCTGGTCTTCCCTAGTAGCTCAGTTTGTAAAGAACCTGCCTGCCAATGCAGGAGACCAGGGTTCGATTCCTGGATCAGGAAGGTACCCTGGCAAAGGAAATGGAAACCCATTCCAGTATTCTTGCCTGGAGAATCCCATGGACTTAGGGTCCCAAGAGCGGACTAGCGAGTTACAGACTAAACAGCTAACTATCTGCTCTCCTGCTGCATGCAGTTTACTGCCTGAGCCACCAGGGAAGCCCCAGATGGTGGTGGTAGACTGGGCTAGTTTAACAGAGGAGGAAGCAGACTTGGCGAACTGCGATCTGTCCACCATGGCCAACTGCTTGAGCAGCGAGGCCCAGGCTCTCCAGCTGCAGGTGGATATTCTAAGGCTGCTGTTACCCTCTGTGGCTGCCCTCATTGTCTTCACATTCCCTAACTTGTGCAGGGAACACTTTCCAAATCTGCTGTGGGTCAGTCCCTAAAGGCCTCAAAAGAGGCGATGCATCCTAGAAGCTGAAGGGTTTCCAGTTATCCAGGAGAGTGGACACAAGCTCCCGTTGGGATGCTGACTCTAAAGACCCAGGAATTGAGCCCCAAAGACAAAGAGACTGGGAGGAAGATGGCCGTGGGTGGAAGAGACCAATCTGCAGTCTTAAAGCCCGCTGAGTCTCCGGAACGCGAGGGAGGCAGGAACCCAGGATGGAGTCCAATCAATCTTGAAAACCAAATAGTGGGCTGGCCTGCCTGCCTGTATTCCAGGTCCTTTATGGAAACGGAGCCTTACGTCATTGTGGATTGCGTCTGTCTTTTTTAAAAAAACAAAAGAAATAGTATAATGCTCTCATAAACGTGCCGACTTTAAGGCAACTGATCAAATTGACTATGATGCTTCCTGCTTTTCAGAGTGTTGCTCCTCCTCCGCTGTGTGACGCAGGGGTGTGTGTGTGTGTGTATTTGTGATAGTCGCTCAGTCCTCTCCGGCTCTTTGCGACCCCACAGACGATCGCCCACCAGGCTCCTCTCTCCATAGAATTCTCCAGGCAAGAATACCGGAGTGGGTAGCAATTTTCCTTCTCCAGGGACTCTTCCCACCCAGTGATTGAACCTGGTCTTCCCTAGTAGCTCAGTTTGTAAAGAACCTGCCTGCCAATGCAGGAGACCAGGGTTCGATTCCTGGATCAGGAAGGTACCCTGGCAAAGGAAATGGAAACCCATTCCAGTATTCTTGCCTGGAGAATCCCATGGACTTAGGGTCCCAAGAGCGGACTAGCGAGTTACAGACTAAACAGCTAACTATCTGCTCTCCTGCTGCATGCAGTTTACTGCCTGAGCCACCAGGGAAGCCCCAGATGGTGGTGGTAGACTGGGCTAGTTTAACAGAGGAGGAAGCAGACTTGGCGAACTGCGATCTGTCCACCATGGCCAACTGCTTGAGCAGCGAGGCCCAGGCTCTCCAGCTGCAGGTGGATATTCTAAGGCTGCTGTTACCCTCTGTGGCTGCCCTCATTGTCTTCACATTCCCTAACTTGTGCAGGGAACACTTTCCAAATCTGCTGTGGGTCAGTCCCTAAAGGCCTCAAAAGAGGCGATGCATCCTAGAAGCTGAAGGGTTTCCAGTTATCCAGGGAGAGTGGACACAAGCTCCCGTTGGGATGCTGACTCTAAAGACCCAGGAATTGAGCCCCAAAGACAAAGAGACTGGGAGGGAAGATGGCCGTGGGTGGAAGAGACCAATATAACTTGAAAAGTCCCTGGAGGGGGAGTTTTGTGTGCCAACTTGAACAGGGAAGAAGCTCTTAGCTTTGTTGTGGGGAGGGATCCATGAGAGATAAGGTGGCTGGGCTGTAGGAACCTAGAAAGACTGAGGGACCTGGAGGTCCTGGTGCTCTGAAGGGGACTCCTCAAGGAGAGGTGGTAACCCAGGTGACCCTCTGTACAGGCATCTCCCAGGAGATGCTAGCAGGAGACGGACAGACCTCTAGGGAGCTGCTGCACTCAGGAGCAGGAACTCTGGGAAACTCTGGTTGGGGGTAGGATGTCAGGGAACGAAAAAGAATTCAATTGAAATCTAAAACCCCGAGCTGAGTGCCCGCCTTTTCTTTGCTCAGACTACAGATGCAGGTAGCCAAACTTCCACCACCCCTGCCTGCACCCTCCGCTCCTTCGGTGAAACCACAGACTGCTCTTCAGGGAAGTGATCTTCATCCGAGAAAAGACCCACCGATGCTGGCGTCTGGTGGGGGGCAGGGGTCACCAGTTGAAAAGCCGACTAATGAGCAAGCCCTCCTCCCAACCCACACACATGATATATAGGTTTCCTATTAACAACTTTGGTTCCTTTTCTGAAATATAAATGCACATACAAAGAGTGACAGACATTTTAAGAAAAGCCCAAACTAAGCAGAAGGGAAGTCTAATAATTAATGAACCTTGAAAAATATCCATTTTCAACCATGAAGCACATACGTCATGAAATGAAAATAATTACTTACATAAAAATGAGCTCTGGAAATGTGAAAATACGAGAGCAGAAAATTTAAAAGATCAATGAAATGATTCGAAAATGAAGTTCTCAGGAAGTTTCCCCCAAAGGAAAAGAATGGAATATAGAAGGGAAAAAATGCTACAACATGAATCAAGGGGAGCCAATATCTGAAATATAAGAGCCTCTGAAAAAGACAGTCAAGACTATGAAGAGAAAAAATATTATCAAGAAAATTTCCCAGAACTGAAGGACATGAGCTTTGGGAATGCAAAGGCACATTCAGTACCCAGAACAAAAATACTGCTATATTTAAAATAGATAACCAACAAAAACCCAGAGTATAGCACAGAGAACTCTACCTGATACTCTGAAATAACCTACATGGGAAAAGACCTTGAAAAAAGAACAGATACATGTAAAAAAATAAATAAAAATAAAAAATAATCCCGGTGCATATCTTTAAACAAAAATAAACAATTCCAAGACACTTTATTAGGAAATTTATGATGGCTAGGAAGAAGGAGAATATCCTTAAAATTTTCTAAAATCTTTGCCATTATATGATCATGACTCAGAAGGGCATCATGTTTCTAGGTAACACTGCTAGGACACAGGTGCTATGTCTAGAAACCTGAGGAAGAGGAATGGCTAGTCTGCCCTCGCCTATCCATCCACCTCAGAGTATAGGGTTAAAATAAAAAGATAAGCATTTCTGAAATGTTACCTTCTATGAATCCTTTCTCATAAAACTCCTGGAAATCTTACTTCACTAAACTAGGACCTGAACCTTGGAAGAGAAAGACAGTCCCCATGCCCTTCCCAAGAAGTCGAGCATCCCTAAGAGAGAAGGGCAGGAGGGTGGAGAGGCAGGGTGTCAGGAGGAGAGCTATCAGTCATCCCCAAGTGCCGCCAGTCCACTCTGGAGCCGGGCTCCGAGAGTGTCCGCAATGAGGATTCCAAGAAAAAAAAAAAGATAATAACAGACTATGTGAACAGACTTCTGAACGAATGGCATGATGGGTAGCTCTGTTTGCATGTACAGGACTGTAAATGATAGTTAGGTGGAAGACAAAGCAGCTGGAAGACAGGAAGCCCAGGATGCCTTCAGGAACAACAGCATTTGTACAAGAAAGGAAATATACTTACAGGCCGCCACTGGACGGCTGTGATGACTGTTTTCACATTAATCATGCAGATACTGGAAATGAATGGACCGAACGTCGGTACGCGAGGATGTGGAAAGGCAGGGAGGAGCGGTGCCTTCCTACCTAGGGGAAGGAGGCAGTGCAGCTGACCTGCATCGCCCGCGTCCACCATGAGAGGCCAGTAGATGACGTCTTGCGTCAAATGAAATGATAACAATGAAATCGGGGTTACTGAGTTCAAAATATGGAAGTAAACGCCAGAAAATTTTTAAATATGGCTTTAAAAATTGAAAATAGTTTCTGAGTAGAGCAAGTTGGGGAAAGGGAAGGATAGTTTTTTTTTCTTTTTTAGGTCGGAAATGCTAGAGTAAAATCGCATTGAAAAATAAATGCTGTTTAAAATAAGTTGTGTCATGCAGGGTGACGTTCTTTGGACAGTCAGGCCAGGGTGAGCCAGCCTGTGCTGGGCGTCAGGGCACATGGCCCGGCCCACCTCAGCCCTTCGTGCGGCTCAGCACCACCTGGTGGCGGAGGTCTGCGCTGACCTGACCTGTGGACAGGGATGGCTGGTGTCGCAAGCTCGCCTGGGTTCGCAGGAAGGGGGCTGCCGTCCCCGAATTCTCCTGGTGCCTGGAAGACTAGTCGCCCCCCAAAGATGGGCATTTCTGAAATGTTACCTTCTATGAATCCTTTCTCATAAAACTCCTGGAAATCTTACTTCACTAAACTAGGACCTGAACCTTGGAAGAGAAAGACAGTCCCCATGCCCTTCCCAAGAAGTCGAGCATCCCTAAGAGAGAAGGGCAGGAGGGTGGAGAGGCAGGGTGTCAGGAGGAGAGCTATCAGTCATCCCCAAGTGCCGCCAGTCCACTCTGGAGCCGGGCTCCGAGAGTGTCCGCAATGAGGATTCCAAGAAAAAAAAAAAGATAATAACAGACTATGTGAACAGACTTCTGAACGAATGGCATGATGGGTAGCTCTGTTTGCATGTACAGGACTGTAAATGATAGTTAGGTGGAAGACAAAGCAGCTGGAAGACAGGAAGCCCAGGATGCCTTCAGGAACAACAGCATTTGTACAAGAAAGGAAATATACTTACAGGCCGCCACTGGACGGCTGTGATGACTGTTTTCACATTAATCATGCAGATACTGGAAATGAATGGACCGAACGTCGGTACGCGAGGATGTGGAAAGGCAGGGAGGAGCGGTGCCTTCCTACCTAGGGAAGGAGGCAGTGCAGCTGACCTGCATCGCCCGCGTCCACCATGAGAGGCCAGTAGATGACGTCTTGCGTCAAATGAAATGATAACAATGAAATCGGGGTTACTGAGTTCAAAATATGGAAGTAACGCCAGAAAATTTTTAAATATGGCTTTAAAAATTGAAAATAGTTTCTGAGTAGAGCAAGTTGGGGAAAGGGAAGGATAGTTTTTTTTTCTTTTTTAGGTCGGAAATGCTAGAGTAAAATCGCATTGAAAAATAAATGCTGTTTAAAATAAGTTGTGTCATGCAGGGTGACGTTCTTTGGACAGTCAGGCCAGGGTGAGCCAGCCTGTGCTGGGCGTCAGGGCACATGGCCCGGCCCACCTCAGCCCTTCGTGCGGCTCAGCACCACCTGGTGGCGGAGGTCTGCGCTGACCTGACCTGTGGACAGGGATGGCTGGTGTCGCAAGCTCGCCTGGGTTCGCAGGAAGGGGGCTGCCGTCCCCGAATTCTCCTGGTGCCTGGACGTCCACTGATGGCGTTTGTGGTCTGAGGAGGGTGAACTGGGAGGTACTGGGAACAAGGAAATTCATTCTTTCTCTTGCCACTTGTCAAACCGGGCTCTTCTGCCGTTTCCCCTCTTCATTTCAACCTTCTCTCTCAGTCCTTCCTCCCTGAGAGAGAACCTCTCCTTGAAAGTATTCATAGACCTCAGCTGTGCCTGCACACCTCCTTAAGCATACGCACTTATTGATATAAAAGCAGAACTTTACTGTGAAAGGAAAAGGGCACACACACACACACACACACACACACCCATTCTGGAAGAAGAATCCAGAAGTCAGACCAAAGCCCTCAGAGTCAAACTGAACCAGCTTTCTCTGTTTATTCAGCATCACAGTCATTACTCTGGGCATCACTTTTCACAGTCAAGAGACAAAAAAAAAAAAAAATTAAAATGGCCAACAGACAGTCCTCATTTAAAAGAAATTGGAAAGGAAGCTTGTCACGTCGAAAACACCAATGCTTTATCGAGCCAAGGTTGAAGGCTTTGACATGTCATAACAGAAATTTAAAATCCTACCTATGGGACTTCCCTGGTGGTTCAGTGGCTGAAACTCCACACTCCCAGAGCAAGGGGCTTAGGTTCGATCCCTGGTCAGGGAACTAGGTGATAGTCCCCCATGCTGCAGCTAAAGATTCCACCTGCGACAGCAAAGATCTGGGGCAGCCAAATACATAAACTCAATATTTTAAAAGAAAAAATGAAAAATAAAATAAAATTTTTATTTGAAGGGATATATTTTTCATTAATGATGCTCATACGTGAAATATTTAATTCAAAGTAAGAAAACGTGGACATATAACTAAAATTGTTCAATTTTGTTTTAAGTGGTTAAGCAATATATCGTTCATTGGACAGTCAGGCCAGGGTGAGCCAGCCTGTGCTGGGCGTCAGGGCACATGGCCCGGCCCACCTCAGCCCTTCGTGCGGCTCAGCACCACCTGGTGGCGGAGGTCTGCGCTGACCTGACCTGTGGACAGGGATGGCTGGTGTCGCAAGCTCGCCTGGGTTCGCAGGAAGGGGGCTGCCGTCCCCGAATTCTCCTGGTGCCTGGACGTCCACTGATGGCGTTTGTGGTCTGAGGAGGGTGAACTGGGAGGTACTGGGAACAAGGAAATTCATTCTTTCTCTTGCCACTTGTCAAACCGGGCTCTTCTGCCGTTTCCCCTCTTCATTTCAACCTTCTCTCTCAGTCCTTCCTCCCTGAGAGAGAACCTCTCCTTGAAAGTATTCATAGACCTCAGCTGTGCCTGCACACCTCCTTAAGCATACGCACTTATTGATATAAAAGCAGAACTTTACTGTGAAAGGAAAAGGCGCGCGCGCGCGCTCACACACACACACACACACACACCCATTCTGGAAGAAGAATCCAGAAGTCAGACCAAAGCCCTCAGAGTCAAACTGAACCAGCTTTCTCTGTTTATTCAGCATCACAGTCATTACTCTGGGCATCACTTTTCACAGTCAAGAGACAAAAAAAAAAAAAAATTAAAATGGCCAACAGACAGTCCTCATTTAAAAGAAATTGGAAAGGAAGCTTGTCACGTCGAAAACACCAATGCTTTATCGAGCCAAGGTTGAAGGCTTTGACATGTCATAACAGAAATTTAAAATCCTACCTATGGGACTTCCCTGGTGGTTCAGTGGCTGAAACTCCACACTCCCAGAGCAAGGGGCTTAGGTTCGATCCCTGGTCAGGGAACTAGGTGATAGTCCCCCATGCTGCAGCTAAAGATTCCACCTGCGACAGCAAAGATCTGGGGCAGCCAAATACATAAACTCAATATTTTAAAAGAAAAAATGAAAAATAAAATAAAATTTTTATTTGAAGGGATATATTTTTCATTAATGATGCTCATACGTGAAATATTTAATTCAAAGTAAGAAAACGTGGACATATAACTAAAATTGTTCAATTTTGTTTTAAGTGGTTAAGCAATATATTTTAGGCTTCTGAATGATGTCATATTAACATCAAAGTGCTGTACCCTTGTCTGGATCTAAGTTGATCACAGCAATTATCTTATAACTCCCCATTGCCGAGTACTTACATCTTTAAATATGTCCTGAGAGTAGTGCACTTCAGCATTTAATGTCCAGATTGCGACTCCAGAGTCATCCTCATTCCTTCCTCATGACCCATTCACTTCAGGCCAGCAGCCCACTTTATCTTTCAGAGGTTTGTCTCTATAAACAAGGGGAAAGGGGCTGTGTGAAGAATTGAAAACCACTTCCATACATGTCCCCCTCTCACTCCAGCTTCCCCAGAGAGAGGCTCACTGTCCGTGCAGATCTCTCCCTATCCGATTCCCAAATGGGTCACACACATGGAGAGCTAGTTGGCGTGTTCACCGCGGTGTTGAACTATTCATTAGATTTAACTTGAAGTCACCTTATATTACCAAAAATGAGCCAGGGAGCCCAAAGTAGATCATGGAGCTGCCGCCAAGCAGAGCAGAACCAGGCTGGGGAGATGCTGTGATCACCCACTGCCAGCTGAATGGTGCTCTGTAACCAGGACCTGCCTCCAGGGTCCTGAGATCTGACTGCATTTACTTCTGCTCTGCACGGGTTCACTGAAGGATGCGTGTTTGACTATCGTGGTGATCATATTTGTCTGCCCCTCTAAGAGAACAAACCCCCACAAAAGCATAGAATATAAGAGAAAACAAACAAGAAAATGAAGCTTTTTGTGACACCTTGATTTTTGGCTTAGAATTGCTTTATCGAGCCAAGGTTGGAGGCTTTGACATGTCATAACAGAAATTTAAAATCCTACCTATGGGACTTCCCTGGTGGTTCAGTGGCTGAAACTCCACACTCCCAGAGCAAGGGGCTTAGGTTCGATCCCTGGTCAGGGAACTAGGTGATAGTCCCCCATGCTGCAGCTAAAGATTCCACCTGCGACAGCAAAGATCTGGGGCAGCCAAATACATAAACTCAATATTTTAAAAGAAAAAATGAAAAATAAAATAAAATTTTTATTTGAAGGGATATATTTTTCATTAATGATGCTCATACGTGAAATATTTAATTCAAAGTAAGAAAACGTGGACATATAACTAAAATTGTTCAATTTTGTTTTAAGTGGTTAAGCAATATATTTTAGGCTTCTGAATGATGTCATATTAACATCAAAGTGCTGTACCCTTGTCTGGATCTAAGTTGATCACAGCAATTATCTTATAACTCCCCATTGCCGAGTACTTACATCTTTAAATATGTCCTGAGAGTAGTGCACTTCAGCATTTAATGTCCAGATTGCGACTCCAGAGTCATCCTCATTCCTTCCTCATGACCCATTCACTTCAGGCCAGCAGCCCACTTTATCTTTCAGAGGTTTGTCTCTATAAACAAGGGGAAAGGGGCTGTGTGAAGAATTGAAAACCACTTCCATACATGTCCCCCTCTCACTCCAGCTTCCCCAGAGAGAGGCTCACTGTCCGTGCAGATCTCTCCCTATCCGATTCCCAAATGGGTCACACACATGGAGAGCTAGTTGGCGTGTTCACCGCGTGTTGAACTATTCATTAGATTTAACTTGAAGTCACCTTATATTCCCAAAAAATGAGCCAGGGAGCCCAAAGTAGATCATGGAGCTGCCGCCAAGCAGAGCAGAACCAGGCTGGGGAGATGCTGTGATCACCCACTGCCAGCTGAATGGTGCTCTGTAACCAGGACCTGCCTCCAGGGTCCTGAGATCTGACTGCATTTACTTCTGCTCTGCACGGGTTCACTGAAGGATGCGTGTTTGACTATCGTGGTGATCATATTTGTCTGCCCCTCTAAGAGAACAAACCCCCACAAAAGCATAGAATATAAGAGAAAACAAACAAGAAAATGAAGCTTTTTGTGACACCTTGATTTTTGGCTTGCAGAGAAAGAAATTGCTTTTTTCAATAAAGTTCATCTAAGATACATCCTCAAAAAGTTTACCTCAATGACATAGTATAGCTTAACTTTTGAACCCTAAAGTGTGTGTCATTTATGCCTAATCTCTTTAATAATTTCTATATATTATTAAGATAGTTTTCCTTCTCCACCACTAAAAGCAAAATAAAATAAATGCTTTTATTTTTATGTGACCTTATTATCCCTTGAATCAACAGTCTGTATTTATTTTGTATTGGAATATAGTTGCTTTACAAGGTGGTATTGGCTTAAACATATTAAACCAAGGACAGTTACAATTTTTTTTCAAGTCTTTATTGAATTTGGTCCAATATTGCTTGTTTTAATGTTTTGGTTTTTTGACCATGAGGCATGTGGGATCTTAGCTCTTTGACCGAGGATCAAACCCACAGCCACAGCACTGGCATGCGAAGTCTTAACCATTGGACCACCAGAGAAGTTCCTACAAATATATAAATATACAAATATATAAACATTCTTCTTTTTCTTGAAAGATGTGAGTGCTTTCTTTCAAAGTCTACAAAATGATTATGATTTTACAGAGAGGATCATGTGAGTGGAATGGAAAGGGACTCTCCTGTAACTGGTCGCCGGGAAGCACCGTCCATTTCTCTGTATGACCACAGTCTGGGGGATTTCCAATGTGTGAGCGTTTGATGGAAGTCTCACCCATCTAAATGAGAACTTCCAATACATTACTGACTTATCAGTAATGCTAAAAATTACATCTCAGAAGATTTAAGAAAAGAAGAGGGACTTTTCATATAAATGCCAGGAAAGAACGGGTTTGTTTAGGAGCCCCAGCAGAGAGCACTGGGTTAGGAACCTAACAGCCTCTCAGTTCTTAGGCAAGTTACTTCCCCTTTTGTTAATCAATTCCACATCTGAAGACGGAGGAAATAAACAGTGCCTTGCTCAAAAACTTGTTATGAGCATTAAGAGAATCTAGAATGATGTCTGGCAAATTGTAGGTTTTATGAAAATGTCAGATATATTTGGTTTAGAAAAGATGAATCTGAGCTGATCGGAAAATTCAGAACAAATGTTGTCACAGGGAGTTCTCTGGTTGTCCAGTGATTAAGACCCTCAAAAGTTTACCTCAATGACATAGTATAGCTTAACTTTTGAACCCTAAAGTGTGTGTCATTTATGCCTAATCTCTTTAATAATTTCTATATATTATTAAGATAGTTTTCCTTCTCCACCACTAAAAGCAAAATAAAATAAATGCTTTTATTTTTATGTGACCTTATTATCCCTTGAATCAACAGTCTGTATTTATTTTGTATTGGAATATAGTTGCTTTACAAGGTGGTATTGGCTTAAACATATTAAACCAAGGACAGTTACAATTTTTTTTCAAGTCTTTATTGAATTTGGTCCAATATTGCTTGTTTTAATGTTTTGGTTTTTTGACCATGAGGCATGTGGGATCTTAGCTCTTTGACCGAGGATCAAACCCACAGCCACAGCACTGGCATGCGAAGTCTTAACCATTGGACCACCAGAGAAGTTCCTACAAATATATAAATATACAAATATATAAACATTCTTCTTTTTCTTGAAAGATGTGAGTGCTTTCTTTCAAAGTCTACAAAATGATTATGATTTTACAGAGAGGATCATGTGAGTGGAATGGAAAGGGACTCTCCTGTAACTGGTCGCCGGGAAGCACCGTCCATTTCTCTGTATGACCACAGTCTGGGGGATTTCCAATGTGTGAGCGTTTGATGGAAGTCTCACCCATCTAAATGAGAACTTCCAATACATTACTGACTTATCAGTAATGCTAAAAATTACATCTCAGAAGATTTAAGAAAAGAAGAGGGACTTTTCATATAAATGCCAGGAAAGAACGGGTTTGTTTAGGAGCCCCAGCAGAGAGCACTGGGTTAGGAACCTAACAGCCTCTCAGTTCTTAGGCAAGTTACTTCCCCTTTTGTTAATCAATTCCACATCTGAAGACGGAGGAAATAAACAGTGCCTTGCTCAAAAACTTGTTATGAGCATTAAGAGAATCTAGAATGATGTCTGGCAAATTGTAGGTTTTATGAAAATGTCAGATATATTTGGTTTAGAAAAGATGAATCTGAGCTGATCGGAAAATTCAGAACAAATGTTGTCACAGGGAGTTCTCTGGTTGTCCAGTGATTAAGACACAGTGTTTCCATTGCAGGGGGCATGAGTTTGATCCCTGGTCTGAGAACTAAGATCCTGCATCCCATCAGTTCAGTTCAGTTGTGCCCAACTCTTTGCAACCCCATGGACTGCAGCGCTCCAGGCTTCCCTGTCCTTCACCATCTCCTGAGCCTGCTCAGCCTCATGTCCGTTGATCAGTGATGCCGTCCAACCATCTCGTCCTCTGTCATCCCTTCTCCTTTTGCCTTCTGTTTTTCCCAAAATCAGGCTCTTTTCCAATGACTTATCTCTTCTCATCAGGTGGCCAAAGTACTGGAGCTTCAACTTTAGGATCACTCATTCCATAGAAAATATCTAAACAATGAAGGAAAGCTGTCATGGAAGAATTGAAGAGCAAAAAGCACCTGGGAAGGTCTGGAGGTCTCTAGGGTCTGACGGGCAGCCCAGAAGGGGTCAGGCAGCTCCAGGCTATGGAGGAGGTGATGGCCAGTCCTCACTGAGGATATATATCAGGTGAGGAAGGGTATGGATCGCAGGCCATGCAAGGCAGTGGGTAGCCAGCGCTAGCAGAGGTGGCAGGTGCTGGGACCTTGTTTCTGCAGATGAGGTTGACCTGCATCTTCTGTTCTGCCATATGGACTAGGATGGATTCCCTCGCTCAACCAGAAGAACACACTGGATGCACACAAGCACTGCAGGCATGTTTACCAGCAAAGGATGGCCATTAAGAGCCGGTGGGAAGTAATGAAGAGAAAGTCCTGAAAGAGACCCCGAGAGCTTCCTCATTCCTTCTACTATGTGAGGACACAGTGAAAAGTTTGGGAAGGTTCCCCCCAGCCTTGCTGTCTGTCATCCTGTTCTCTGACTTCAAGTCTCCAGAACCATGAGCGTCACATGTCTGTTGTGTGCTCTGTGATATCTTATGAGAACTGCCCAAAGGGTTTAAGACACAGACTTTAGAAGATGCTTATGAAGTGCCATCTCAGGCCCGGCCATAGGCTCAGCATTTCAGACCCTGAGGGTCCCACTCACACTACCCTAGAAGGACATATTTTCTCAATAAGTAGCCCACCTCATGTGTGGCTGCAGCCCTGGGTGCCATCACCCTTGATTATTGGATCAGCGAGCACGTTGGATTGCAACTCTGTAAATAAAATTATGGTGGAGGCGCTAATGGGTCCTGGGCTTTGGGCAGGCCGGCTGTCACCCTTGCTGAAACTAGCAGCCTACACCAAGGAGGAGGCCCTGTTGCTCATGTCGGAATTAGCAGTTATTAAAAAACAATTTTATTTATTTATTTTTGGCTGTGCTGGGTCTTCCCTGTGGCGTGGACCTTTCTCTAGGTGTGGAGAGCGGGGGCTACTCTTTGGCTGCAGTGCGCAGCCTTCTCAGTGCAGCAGCTTCTCTTATGGCGCCTCACAGGCTCCCGAGCACAGACTCAATACTCCGGTGCACGGGCTTAGTTGTTTCTCCGCACGGGGGATCTTCCTGGATCAGGGATGGAATCTGTGTCTCCTGCTTTGGCAGGTGGATTCTTTACCACTGAGCCACCCGAGGAGCCTGGAATTAGCCGTTTTGCCCTAGTTTCTGGACTCATTCTAACTTGCTCCCTGCCCCCCAACTTCAGTGAGCCGTTCATGCTCACCAAGTGGGTCCCCGCCGGCCGTCAAGCTGCCCAGTAGCTTTCTAAGTCATCCCCGCCCGAGGCCCCACGTGGATCCCATCAGGCTCTTCCAGCCTCCTCCTCGGGGAGGTGCTCAGCCCCAGTACTCAGCCGGACAGCACCACGGTAATTAAATACTGTTCACACGGTTCCTGTCCCAAAGAGGTAGCCACCGGGAAGTGGGATACCCCTGCAGACCTCTGGTTCTCACATCCCACCCCCACCACCCCACCCACCTCAGGAACTGAAGGTTGCGCTGCTGATTTGGCACCTGCTTAGTGTCTAATTTGGGGAAGGTGTCCTTGTATCATCTCTTTCTAACCAGGCTGTCAGCCTCCTGAAGGTGAAAAGCATTTCTAGAAGTTTCCAGGTCCCACATATAGGCTGTTACAAAGCCCCAGTGGAGAGTCTCTAACCACTAGCTCTCCCAAGACACAGCCTTGATGAAGGGACCTAGAGAAACCTTGAGGACATCAAAATGCATCCTAATAAACAACGCTCCCCTTCCACACAGTAGAGGAAGCGCACCAGAATTAGGGAAATCAGCATCAGCATGTATATTTCAATCGTAGAACCATTTCAGAGTCAAACCAGTAGCCACTGCGGGAAGTGTTCACCGAAGCATGCAGAAAACCAAGGTGTGTAAAACAGTCCCAGAAAAGGGAAAATATTTTTTTTGGGGGGGTGGGGTTGGGAGGGGAGGGAGGGGGCTGGCGGGCCACTTCTATTGGTCTTTCATTTATCTATTTTTCATCCATCTTTGTTCTTTGGCCCGTGTGGGCCTCCCATAGCAGTGACCTCTGTTGTCGCAGAGCACCGGCTCTGGGTGCATGTGCTCCAGAGCTCCAGCTCAGTAATTAGACACATGGGTCCAACGGCTCCGCGGCGCATGGGATCTTCCCAGGTCAGGGATCGAACAGGCGCCCCTTGCACTGCAAGGCGGTGTCCTTACCCACTGGACCACCAGGGAAGCCCAGGGTGAATATGTTTTAAAGTGAAATATTTTGAATGCAAAAAAAAGTAAATACATTTAAAGTATAAAGGAATAAATAGAATTGATTCGAGCTAGATGAATATGTCATGGGCACCGCGTCTGAGCTTACTCTGATTACTATTCTCACTAGCTCTCACTAAAAGAAACTATATTGAACAGCCATTTTCACGAACAAGGCATGGTCCCCTCAGGGTGTGAGCCTCGGACCTCGACAATAAAGTGTCGTATTCTCAAGTATTGTTAAACCAAGAGTGGGTTTATTAATAATTAAATAAAGGCAAGCACAAATAATCAGAAATAATCAGAACTCAATCAAATGAGAAGAGAAAGATCTTACCCCAGAGCTGGAGAGCTTCAGAAAGCTTCAACCTCACCCTGGACACAGCTGAGTTCTGTGAGCGAGCTTTCATACAATCTACTCGCCCCCCTTTATAGGAAGAACCTCAGACACAGCTGCATATACTTTTAATTCTGCTTCTACTTACAATCCAAAGAAATCACATTCATTTAAAGGGCAAACCAATCTTCACTCTATTCAAACACTGCTCCTGGCTTCTATGCGAGCTTACAATCATGAGCTAGACCAGAGCAGGTTACTCAGGTCAAGAATTAAGCTAACTTGTTCTTAGGAAAGTAAGCAGATAAGGTTGGAATGTTGCCATTAGGGCTTTTCTTATTTACTAGCAGCTTTCAAGCTTCGCTTGCAGGCAGAACTCTGCCGAGGAGGCTGGTGGTGAGTTACAAATTCATCATTGCTGGAGGATGAGCTTTGGCTCACCTGGCTGTAATTTCTCTTAGAGACAAACTTCTTCCCTTTAGGGTTAGTATATATGCCCCCTTTAGGTATCATCATATTCATCCACTCTTCAGCCCCATCTGAGTTAACATCACTTTCTAGAGGGCAGATTTGAGGATCGTCGGAGTCATTCCCTTCATTACTAATTTCTCTATACCCTAAGGCCCAGTATATTCTTAAGAATTCTCCAGAGTCTGCCCAAGACAAATACACATCTTTATATAAATTATATATTTTATTTATAATATATAAATTTGCATGATATATAATTGCTTATAATATAAAATATAAACTAACAAATAATTATATAATGTACATACACACAAAGATATATTTGTTATTAATAATAATTAAATATTATATTAAGTTGAATTTGAAACTATATGCTTTGATTTAAAATTATATGCTTAATTTAATTTAAAGTTATATTGCATGTGATTGATATATATAATATAGTAAAGTTATAATATGTGAATAATTATGAATAATATAATACTCATGTCTCATAATGTAATAATTATAGGAATATATATTTATTTATGCTATATAAATGTATATAGGTTGTTGTTTAGTTGCTCGGTCATATCTCACTCTTTGCAACACCATGGACTGTAGCCTGCCAGGCTCCTCTGTCCATGGGATTCTCCCAAGAATAGTGGAGTGGGTAGCCATTACCTTCTCCAGGGGTCTTCCCTACCCGGGACCAAACCCAGTGCTAGGAAGAACCTCAGACACAGCTGCATATACTTTTAATTCTGCTTCTACTTACAATCCAAAGAAATCACATTCATTTAAAGGGCAAACCAATCTTCACTCTATTCAAACACTGCTCCTGGCTTCTATGCGAGCTTACAATCATGAGCTAGACCAGAGCAGGTTACTCAGGTCAAGAATTAAGCTAACTTGTTCTTAGGAAAGTAAGCAGATAAGGTTGGAATGTTGCCATTAGGGCTTTTCTTATTTACTAGCAGCTTTCAAGCTTCGCTTGCAGGCAGAACTCTGCCGAGGAGGCTGGTGGTGAGTTACAAATTCATCATTGCTGGAGGATGAGCTTTGGCTCACCTGGCTGTAATTTCTCTTAGAGACAAACTTCTTCCCTTTAGGGTTAGTATATATGCCCCCTTTAGGTATCATCATATTCATCCACTCTTCAGCCCCATCTGAGTTAACATCACTTTCTAGAGGGCAGATTTGAGGATCGTCGGAGTCATTCCCTTCATTACTAATTTCTCTATACCCTAAGGCCCAGTATATTCTTAAGAATTCTCCAGAGTCTGCCCAAGACAAATACACATCTTTATATAAATTATATATTTTATTTATAATATATAAATTTGCATGATATATAATTGCTTATAATATAAAATATAAACTAACAAATAATTATATAATGTACATACACACAAAGATATATTTGTTATTAATAATAATTAAATATTATATTAAGTTGAATTTGAAACTATATGCTTTGATTTAAAATTATATGCTTAATTTAATTTAAAGTTATATTGCATGTGATTGATATATATAATATAGTAAAGTTATAATATGTGAATAATTATGAATAATATAATACTCATGTCTCATAATGTAATAATTATAGGAATATATATTTATTTATGCTATATAAATGTATATAGGTTGTTGTTTAGTTGCTCGGTCATATCTCACTCTTTGCAACACCATGGACTGTAGCCTGCCAGGCTCCTCTGTCCATGGGATTCTCCACGCAAGAATAGTGGAGTGGGTAGCCATTACCTTCTCCAGGGGGTCTTCCCTACCCGGGGACCAAACCCAGTGCTCCCGCATTGCAGGTAGACTCTTTACTGTCTGAGCCACCAGGAATCAGTCATGTATTATATTGCTGTTGTTCAGTCACTAAGTCTTGTCTGACTTTGAGACCCCATGGACGGCAGCACACCAGGCTTCCCTGTCCTTTGCTATGTGTTACCCCTGTCTATCTGTGTATCTATCACTCCATCCATCCATCTAGACTACATTTGCCTTATATATGTATATATTACTGCAACCAAAGCCTATTTCTTTCTCTCCTTTTCTCTCTCTTTCCTCTCTCTCTATACCCTTACACACAAACACACACACACACACACACACACCCTGTGTTTCTATGAACTCTGATACAACCACCATTGCTTCTGCATCATTAACGTAAAAGCTCAATGAAAAAGACAAACAGCATCTCCGTAGTACATTAAGGCAACAATTGTGATATGATTTGGTGAAAGTATTACTATGTAGGGTCTCAAGATCCCCAGCGGTGCTCTGCCCACACCTGGAAAACTGCTGTCCTAAGCCTTTTCCTCCAGACAGCTCTATGACCTCAAGTCTTCACGACCAGGGAAATAAACAGATTTGTAGTAAACCTGATTAGCAGGAGGGCTGAGGGGCTGGGAGAAGACAGAGGGGCCACCCTGCTGGCCCCGAGGGCTTGGACTCCTGGGGGACCCCACTCTCGCCCAGCCTCTCTCAGACCACCCACCCCTGCCACGTCCCTGACCCTGTGTCCCAGGCCTGGGCTCAGGGCTGCCCCTGGCGACTCTAGTTGCAGACGGAGTCCCAGCCATTCCTCCTCCTGCTCTCCAGGCATCTCCACCAAGAGCATCTCCTTCCCATAGATGATGAGAAACTGAGCCATCACCGCTTGGGGACAGAGCAGAACTCAGGCTTTCTGTCCTTTCTGACCCCTCCACACTCAGCATGTGCACTGGCTCTTCTGGGAAATGGCTAAGCAGGGGCTCCTCCTGTTGGCTGAGATCTCCAGAGGCCTGGGCCACAGCCAGGCCACCGCAGGATAAAGAAGGAAGCAAAAAAAAAAAAATATATATATATATATATATACTCCCCAGTTGATGGAAAAACAATCTCCTCACCCAGGGGAAATTTTCGTTTTCAAGTTATTAAATACAGCAGCTTGGCTGGCAGTTTCTTTGAGAAGCAATTCGTCCCCTTCTAACTGGATGAGTGAAACGTAATGACTCACATTTCACTTTCAATGATTCCAAACGGGTGCATGATTTTTAAGGTTTATGAATGGTTTTGAACGTCTCTAGAAATGCAGAAAGTATCTAAGGTTTTTGCTCTGGGTTTCTGAAGAGTGTTTGCTGTTCTTACTTTTTCCTTCTTTGCCTTAACTGTCCTTTGATGTCAGATTGGGCTCCCCAGGTGGCACAATGGTTAAAGGACCTGCCTCTTATTGTGGAGACATAAGAGGTGGGGTTTGATCCCTGGATTGGGAAGATCCCTTGGAGAAGGAAATAATAACTCACACCAGTACTTTTTTTTTAATTTTATTTTACTTTTTACTTTCACAGTGTTTTGTTGTTTTTAGGTATGTATAATTGCAGATTAGTCATATGTATATCCCTGGCTCCTATCCCTCCTCCACCCCCTTCCCTGTCCCCCTAGTCCCATCCCTCCAGGCCATCTCACCGCGCCCCTGCAGGATCCCCTATTCCCACAGCTCAATGACAATACCTCTTTTTCACATATGATAGTATAGGTTTCCATGTTACTCCCTCTATGCCTCCCACCCCCGTTCATTCCCCACAATGTCCATACGTCTGTTCTCTATGTTTGTTTTTCCAATGCTTCACTGCGTCACATCAATATTCTTGCCTGGATAATTCAATGGACAGAGGAACCTGGCGGGCTACAGTCCATAGGGTCACAAAGAGTCAGAAATGACTTAGGTTGCTTGGAAAGAGATCAATTGCCTAATTTTGTTATAAGGAGGGCAACTCACCTATGCTCATTGGGAAAAAATATTTAGCTGCCAGGAGGAGCTGAGGAGGAGGTCTGTGGCCGCCATAGCCTGAGACTCCCAGCCTGTGAGTTCTGAGCAGCGGCTGGTGATGGCCCGCCTCCAGGACTTCCTGGGAGAAGAGGTGTAACTGACAGGCACTGTGGTAGCTTTGGAGGAAGCACGCGTGCTTTCTGCATAAACGTTCAGACGGATATGGACCCGAGGAGACACCAGGCGTGGTCATGGCCTCAGGGGCCACTGTTAGTTGAGAGCCTGGCTCATTACCAAGGGTGCTGTCACCTGGGGATGGCCTTGCCTGGAAGAGGAGCCTGGCTGCAGCGAGGCAGTGGTGCCTTTCAAACACTGTCCTCCAGCTCAGAGAGTGTCTGAGTGACTACTAGACAGCTACGGACCCGCAGGTGCCTTCTACTCTGCGAGGATTTCAATCATGACCCACTGCGACTGTTGACTTTCATCACCCGCTGCAAGTTCAGGCTGGAGAGTAGAAGCCAGGCCCTTGCGCCCTGGGTTTAGAAAAGGGCCAGAATTCTTGGTGGTATCTACTGCTCGTGACTAGCAGAAGCTTTCTGCACAAAAAGAATGTGCGCGCGGTTGCACGGACTTCCTCCTACCTCTTTGGAGTGGTTCATCAGAGCTATCTGAAACGCTGTCTCCTGAGATATAGTCCTCATTTTGCTTCCCATGAGGGTGAGACAGTTAGACAGCATCTCTGATTCAATGGGCATGCGTTTGAGCAAATTCCCAGAAGTACTAAAGGACAAGCAAGCCTGGCATGCTGCAGTTCATGGGGTTGAAAAGAGCCAGATACGACCGAGCGACTCAACAACAAAACTCAAGACTCACGTGGTGCAGATTTTAAGGCAACAACCATGTGTGCTCTTTCATGCGAGAAGGCTTTGGAAGTCAGGTGAGCTTGGAAACTCAAGGCCAAAGAGAAAACTTTCTCTGAGTTGCAGTTGGGGGAAATTTCCCCTTTCAAAAATGGTGTTGGGTTGTGGGAGAGGAAATTCTCACGTGCCCCAGGGCATCGTGACCCCATACATTTTACTAGTAGAAGTGTTAGGAATAAGCAGACCCAGGCAGAGGGAAAACAAAGATGGAAAGATACAGTCTGTTTAGTCACAAAGGCTGGGCGGCGAGGCAGCAGGTACTGAAGGCTACTGTCTCATGTGGGGCCAGGGAGTGCCATCTGGGTCTCACTGGGCACAACAGGGGGGCGGAGAGACAGGGCCTGAGACTCCCAGCCTGTGAGTTCTGAGCAGCGGCTGGTGATGGCCCGCCTCCAGGACTTCCTGGGAGAAGAGGTGTAACTGACAGGCACTGTGGTAGCTTTGGAGGAAGCACGCGTGCTTTCTGCATAAACGTTCAGACGGATATGGACCCGAGGAGACACCAGGCGTGGTCATGGCCTCAGGGGCCACTGTTAGTTGAGAGCCTGGCTCATTACCAAGGGTGCTGTCACCTGGGGATGGCCTTGCCTGGAAGAGGAGCCTGGCTGCAGCGAGGCAGTGGTGCCTTTCAAACACTGTCCTCCAGCTCAGAGAGTGTCTGAGTGACTACTAGACAGCTACGGACCCGCAGGTGCCTTCTACTCTGCGAGGATTTCAATCATGACCCACTGCGACTGTTGACTTTCATCACCCGCTGCAAGTTCAGGCTGGAGAGTAGAAGCCAGGCCCTTGCGCCCTGGGTTTAGAAAAGGGCCAGAATTCTTGGTGGTATCTACTGCTCGTGACTAGCAGAAGCTTTCTGCACAAAAAGAATGTGCGCGCGGTTGCACGGACTTCCTCCTACCTCTTTGGAGTGGTTCATCAGAGCTATCTGAAACGCTGTCTCCTGAGATATAGTCCTCATTTTGCTTCCCATGAGGGTGAGACAGTTAGACAGCATCTCTGATTCAATGGGCATGCGTTTGAGCAAATTCCCAGAAGTACTAAAGGACAAGCAAGCCTGGCATGCTGCAGTTCATGGGGTTGAAAAGAGCCAGATACGACCGAGCGACTCAACAACAAAACTCAAGACTCACGTGGTGCAGATTTTAAGGCAACAACCATGTGTGCTCTTTCATGCGAGAAGGCTTTGGAAGTCAGGTGAGCTTGGAAACTCAAGGCCAAAGAGAAAACTTTCTCTGAGTTGCAGTTGGGGGAAATTTCCCCTTTCAAAAATGGTGTTGGGTTGTGGGAGAGGAAATTCTCACGTGCCCCAGGGCATCGTGACCCCATACATTTTACTAGTAGAAGTGTTAGGAATAAGCAGACCCAGGCAGAGGGAAAACAAAGATGGAAAGATACAGTCTGTTTAG
Organism: Tragulus kanchil; assembly: GCA_022376925.1. Classification (NCBI taxonomy): domain Eukaryota; kingdom Metazoa; phylum Chordata; class Mammalia; order Artiodactyla; family Tragulidae; genus Tragulus; species Tragulus kanchil. The sequence continues at coordinate 243,396,570 of JAIOJX010000028.1, forward strand.
TCACAAAGGCTGGGCGGCGAGGCAGCAGGTACTGAAGGCTACTGTCTCATGTGGGGCCAGGGAGTGCCATCTGGGTCTCACTGGGCACAACAGGGGCGAGAGCGGAGAGACAGGGCAGCCGTGGAGCGCCGACCAAGAGCAGAGCAGAGATGCTGCTGGATGCTGACCTGCCAGGACCACCGGCTGCTCGTGGAAGTAACCTAGAGAAACACATTCCCCTGGGGCGGAGGGAGTACCTGAGCCCAGCCCAGCCCTCGTCCCTCTCACCAGTTATCTGTCTTTAGTTATTTACTCTAATTGCCCTGAAGCTGCCAGGGTAGTGTCAATGGTTCAGTCCTGTTCAGTTTTTGTGACCCCGTGGTCTGTGACCTGCTAGGCTCTTCTGTCCATGGGCTTCTCCAGGCAAGAATGCTGGAGTGGGTTGCCATCCCCTTCTCCAGGGGATCTTCCCAACCCAGGGACTGAACCCGGGTCTCCTACATGGCGGGTGGTAAATCCAAAATGCCCAGTTTAAACCAGTGTATTGGAGGTGTTACTGAGCGCCCCAGGGCTTACACAGAAGCTGGAACTGAAATCTCTCAGGGCTCTTCAAGGAAATGTCTGGCTCTGAGCTTTCTTTTAATTATTGAAAATCCAAAATACTCCACATATAAAAAGATTAACATACGCTTTGGGGAACAAGACCGGTGAAAATGCACTCTCTCTAGTGCACAGTCCAAGTTCTTGATTTATACAGACTTTGTTCTTCTAACCAATTATAAATGACCACCTGAGGCTGGGAGGAGTAGCTAGGGCGTATAGGCTTCCCTGGTGGTTCAGATGGTAGAGAATCTTCCTGTCATGCAGGAGACCCAGGTTTGATCCCTGGGTTGGGGAGATCCCCTGGAGAAGGGCATGGCAACCCACTCCAAAGTTCTTGTCTGGAAATTCCATGGACAAAGGAGTCTGGTGGGTGCCACAGTCCATGGGGTTACGAAGAGTTGGACACGACTGAGCTACTAACACTACACACACACACACACACACACACACACACACACATCTAGGGGTTTTGCCAAACAACCCATCCCCCACCTCACCTCTACCTTCCAAATAAAAAGGACACTCTTAATTTCCTATCTCAGGTCAAAGGACAAAATGGAAAGAGCACTTTGAGGTTGAATAATAAGTATTAATCATCTACTTAGGCATAAAAACGATGCTGTTTAATTATGCAGACTTACCATCTAAACTGCCCAGTATCTCTGTCTTGTCCCATGTAATAAACTGAGTCTGTGTTTTTCTGAGAAGTAATCTGTCCCATAAGTCTGTGTGTGGGGGGTAACACCTACTAAGTTGCTTTAGTCACGTCCAGCTCTTTGTAGCCCCCCAGGCCCCTCTGTCCATGGGATTCTCCAGGCAGGAATACTGGGGTGGGTTGCCATGCCCTCCTCCAGAGGACCTTCCCGACCCAGGGATCGAACCAGCACCTCTTACATCTCCAGCACTGGCAGGCAGGCTCTTCACGGCTAGCACCACCTGAGAAGACCCCTAGAGTCTGTACTCAGTTTTACTCTGAGGGCTTTCAAGAAGGAGGTAATTCAGGTCCCCCAGGGATCATATATAATTTTTTATGAAATTCATAAGAATAGTTAAGCATAGATCTCAAGTAAGCAATTTATGAGATAGAGTGAAACCATACAATGTATTAAATGTAGATGATAAGTAATGATGTAGCTTGTGAAACAGGCAAAGTTGACAAGATGTTGTAAATATAGTAAGTACATTAGTAGCCGGTCGGGCATATCATGATTAGATAGGACAAATCCTTAAGTAAGTGGGTTAGTGGCCTCTGGACTGTTGCATCACCTTGGCCTGGTGCCTGTCTCCCCTGGACCCAACTGGTCACCACTGTGCCCTCTCCGTGGCCCCTCTGCTCTGCCCCAAAGCCCACATGAAACTCACAGCTTCTCAACACACGAAGGAGCTGCAGCTGACTCAGGCCAGGAACTCAGGATGTGATAAACAGGATACTGATCCCACAGAGCTAAGGTGCAGGTCAAAGGAATAAGAGTTCAGTGAGCCCTGACTCTTGCATATTCCTATACATGGAGTTGTACTAAGTTCCTTAACTTGGGATACCTGGTTTTCTTTAATTAACAACAATCTTTTGATGTTCTGACTACCTGTCCTTTGTCGCAGAACTTCTAGATAATCTGGCTCCTCCCCTCGCTTCCTCAGACCAGTTCTCTCAGGGTCACTGGAAATGCTGTCTGCCAGTCTTGAAGTCCTAAAAGTTTCCACTGAGTAAAACATAACTTTCAGCTCTTAGGTTGTGTACTTTTTAAGTTGCTTCTACCAATTTCTCTCCCCCTCCTGAAATGTCCTTCCCCCTCCTTATTGTTCTGAATTCTCCCCATCCTTTCAGACCAAATCGACATTAAGCTTGAAGTCCCCAGAAGCACCACATTGCTTTAGTCACGTCCAGCTCTTGTAGCCCCCAGGCCCCTCTGTCCATGGGACCCTCCAGGCAGGAATACTGGGGTGGGTTGCCATACCCTCCTCCAGGAGACCTTCCTGACCCAGGGATCAAACCCACACCTCTTATGTCTCCTGCACTGGCAGGCAGGCTCTTCACGGCTAGCACCACCTGAGAAGACCCCTAGAGTCTGTACTCAGTTTTACTCTGAGGGCTTTCAAGAAGGAGGTAATTCAGGTCCCCCAGGGATCATATATAATTTTTTATGAAATTCATAAGAATAGTTAAGCATAGATCTCAAGTAAGCAATTTATGAGATAGAGTGAAACCATACAATGTATTAAATGTAGATGATAAGTAATGATGTAGCTTGTGAAACAGGCAAAGTTGACAAGATGTTGTAAATATAGTAAGTACATTAGTAGCCGGTCGGGCATATCATGATTAGATAGGACAAATCCTTAAGTAAGTGGGTTAGTGGCCTCTGGACTGTTGCATCACCTTGGCCTGGTGCCTGTCTCCCCTGGACCCAACTGGTCACCACTGTGCCCTCTCCGTGGCCCCTCTGCTCTGCCCCAAAGCCCACATGAAACTCACAGCTTCTCAACACACGAAGGAGCTGCAGCTGACTCAGGCCAGGAACTCAGGATGTGATAAACAGGATACTGATCCCACAGAGCTAAGGTGCAGGTCAAAGGAATAAGAGTTCAGTGAGCCCTGACTCTTGCATATTCCTATACATGGAGTTGTACTAAGTTCCTTAACTTGGGATACCTGGTTTTCTTTAATTAACAACAATCTTTTGATGTTCTGACTACCTGTCCTTTGTCGCAGAACTTCTAGATAATCTGGCTCCTCCCCTCGCTTCCTCAGACCAGTTCTCTCAGGGTCACTGGAAATGCTGTCTGCCAGTCTTGAAGTCCTAAAAGTTTCCACTGAGTAAAACATAACTTTCAGCTCTTAGGTTGTGTACTTTTTAAGTTGCTTCTACCAATTTCTCTCCCCCTCCTGAAATGTCCTTCCCCCTCCTTATTGTTCTGAATTCTCCCCATCCTTTCAGACCAAATCGACATTAAGCTTGAAGTCCCCAGAAGCACCACATCTCGGTGGACCTCGGCATTGTGTGAATGCGCCGTCCCGTGCCACAGGATGTCAGCTGTTCCCAGGCAGCATCAGCTACGTCATCGGCCTCTGAGAGCACAGATCCAGCTGTGTCCCATCTCCACCTCCCCCACACTGTTGAAATGGCTTATCTGCCAGAGACTCACCAGGAATGCAAAATCTCTATCAGATAATTAAATAGAGGGAATATAATTTGTTGAATTAAACACAGAGATGTTTAGAAAAATTGGAAGAAGGGAAGAGAAATGAGGCAACTCAGGAATGAGCAGCAACACAAGGAAGCCATGGCCACCGAGGGGCGGGAGCGACCTGAGGTTGGGGTGGAAACAGAAGAGGAAGTGGAGTGACCAATGGGGAGGAAGCCACGGAGGACGTGCCGATGACACCCGGAGCTCCCCTGCCCCAGAGAGAAGGTGAGAATCACCCTGGCTTCTCCCTTTCTTCCACTGTGGGAACTCACTCTGAAACCAGCCGACCGACAGCCCAGGGGCCTAGTGAGGGGGTCAGCCCTGCTTTGTTAGGAAGCTGAGCTCAGAAGGGCCATGGAGTCGACCTGAGAGAAGAGGGGGTTCCAGCATACCATGCACGCCACTGACAAGTGAATGACTAAAATCATCAGATCACAGCAGCTGGAGGAGTCAGGCAGCGACGGGGTGCTGCTGAGCTGTAAGGTTCAAAGGAATAAGAGTTCAGTGAGCCCTGACTCTTGCATATTCCTATACATGGAGTTGTACTAAGTTCCTTAACTTGGGATACCTGGTTTTCTTTAATTAACAACAATCTTTTGATGTTCTGACTACCTGTCCTTTGTCGCAGAACTTCTAGATAATCTGGCTCCTCCCCTCGCTTCCTCAGACCAGTTCTCTCAGGGTCACTGGAAATGCTGTCTGCCAGTCTTGAAGTCCTAAAAGTTTCCACTGAGTAAAACATAACTTTCAGCTCTTAGGTTGTGTACTTTTTAAGTTGCTTCTACCAATTTCTCTCCCCCTCCTGAAATGTCCTTCCCCCTCCTTATTGTTCTGAATTCTCCCCATCCTTTCAGACCAAATCGACATTAAGCTTGAAGTCCCCAGAAGCACCACATCTCGGTGGACCTCGGCATTGTGTGAATGCGCCGTCCCGTGCCACAGGATGTCAGCTGTTCCCAGGCAGCATCAGCTACGTCATCGGCCTCTGAGAGCACAGATCCAGCTGTGTCCCATCTCCACCTCCCCCACACTGTTGAAATGGCTTATCTGCCAGAGACTCACCAGGAATGCAAAATCTCTATCAGATAATTAAATAGAGGGAATATAATTTGTTGAATTAAACACAGAGATGTTTAGAAAAATTGGAAGAAGGGAAGAGAAATGAGGCAACTCAGGAATGAGCAGCAACACAAGGAAGCCATGGCCACCCGAGGGGCGGGAGCGACCTGAGGTTGGGGTGGAAACAGAAGAGGAAGTGGAGTGACCAATGGGGAGGAAGCCACGGAGGACGTGCCGATGACACCCGGAGCTCCCCTGCCCCAGAGAGAAGGTGAGAATCACCCTGGCTTCTCCCTTTCTTCCACTGTGGGAACTCACTCTGAAACCAGCCGACCGACAGCCCAGGGGCCTAGTGAGGGGGTCAGCCCTGCTTTGTTAGGAAGCTGAGCTCAGAAGGGCCATGGAGTCGACCTGAGAGAAGAGGGGGTTCCAGCATACCATGCACGCCACTGACAAGTGAATGACTAAAATCATCAAATCACAGCAGCTGGAGGAGTCAGGCAGCGAGGGGGTGCTGCTGAGCTGTAGGAGGCAGGCCACCCCATGTGGTGGAGAATTTGGTGGGCCTTGCAGTGGGCAGAAGGGCACATGTGATCCCCAGAAGCTGTCCATATGTTCCCTTATGTGGTAAAAGAACTTGCAGGTTGGGTTCAAGTCTTGTGATGGGGCCACCACTTGGAATATCTGGATGAGTCCAGTGTAAACCCAAGGGTCTCTAGGAAGGAAGGCAGGATGGCAGGGGGACAGCAGAGAGCTTGACAACAGAAGCAGAGGTCAGGGTGTCCTGTGAAGTGGTCACAAGGTAAAGACTGTGGGCAACTTCTAGAAGTTGAGAAAGGCAAGGGCGTAGTCAGTCTGAGCTTCTACAACAAGATACCTCAGACTCAGTGGTTTAGATAACACTTATTTCTCACCATCCTGGAGGCTAGAGGTTTGAGGCCAAAGTTTCAGCTTGGTCAGGTCCAAACTTTGGAGAGTCGGACTTCCTCATGTGGCAGGGTGAACAAAAGCTCTCTGTGTTCCCTTTTGTAAGGCTACCAATCCCATTCGTGATGGCCCCATCTGCATGATCTAATTCCTCAAACACTGTCACAGGGGGGATTGATTTTAGCATATGAATTTCAGGAGCAACACAATATTCAGTCCACAACACCAAAGCAGATTATTCCCTGGTGTCTCCAAAAGGAACCAACCCTGAGACACCTTGATTTTAGCCCCGTGAGACTCACCCTGGACGTCTGACCTCCCAAATCACCGGAGACTACATTCTGTGCTGTTGTGAGCCAGGGGATTTCTTACAGCAGCCATGAGAAACCAGTAGAGGTCGGGGGGCTTCCAGGTTCAGTATGAGCTTAGGGCTCAGTGACCCTGGCTTCTCCCTTTCTTCCACTGTGGGAACTCACTCTGAAACCAGCCGACCGACAGCCCAGGGGCCTAGTGAGGGGGTCAGCCCTGCTTTGTTAGGAAGCTGAGCTCAGAAGGGCCATGGAGTCGACCTGAGAGAAGAGGGGGTTCCAGCATACCATGCACGCCACTGACAAGTGAATGACTAAAATCATCAAATCACAGCAGCTGGAGGAGTCAGGCAGCGAGGGGGTGCTGCTGAGCTGTAGGAGGCAGGCCACCCCATGTGGTGGAGAATTTGGTGGGCCTTGCAGTGGGCAGAAGGGCACATGTGATCCCCAGAAGCTGTCCATATGTTCCCTTATGTGGTAAAAGAACTTGCAGGTTGGGTTCAAGTCTTGTGATGGGGCCACCACTTGGAATATCTGGATGAGTCCAGTGTAAACCCAAGGGTCTCTAGGAAGGAAGGCAGGATGGCAGGGGGACAGCAGAGAGCTTGACAACAGAAGCAGAGGTCAGGGTGTCCTGTGAAGTGGTCACAAGGTAAAGACTGTGGGCAACTTCTAGAAGTTGAGAAAGGCAAGGGCGTAGTCAGTCTGAGCTTCTACAACAAGATACCTCAGACTCAGTGGTTTAGATAACACTTATTTCTCACCATCCTGGAGGCTAGAGGTTTGAGGCCAAAGTTTCAGCTTGGTCAGGTCCAAACTTTGGAGAGTCGGACTTCCTCATGTGGCAGGGTGAACAAAAGCTCTCTGTGTTCCCTTTTGTAAGGCTACCAATCCCATTCGTGATGGCCCCATCTGCATGATCTAATTCCCTCCAAACACTGTCACAGGGGGGATTGATTTTAGCATATGAATTTCAGGAGCAACACAATATTCAGTCCACAACACCAAAGCAGATTATTCCCTGGTGTCTCCAAAAGGAACCAACCCTGAGACACCTTGATTTTAGCCCCGTGAGACTCACCCTGGACGTCTGACCTCCCAAATCACCGGAGACTACATTCTGTGCTGTTGTGAGCCAGGGGATTTCTTACAGCAGCCATGAGAAACCAGTAGAGGTCGGGGGGCTTCCAGGTTCAGTATGAGCTTAGGGCTCAGTGACTGTGGTGGGTGCTGGGTGGAAAGAAAAGCAGGATGGGAGAAAGGCAGGAGACAGACAAGAAGGGAGCCAGCTACCGGGAGGGCACATGCTGCAGGAATCCAAGATCATGGACAACGTGGGCTAGATTGAGGAGCCTTTGAATTCCTGACTGAATTTCACACAACTATTAGGAAAACACTAAACTCTCAGACTGCACTTGCAGTATCAATTTGGTAACAAAGATACAGTCAGCTATCTTGTGTGATGAGGCCAGTGACGCTGGTACATCTAGTTAAACTTAACACCTTGGGCAAAATGAACCCTGTTCATTTTAATATCAAAGCTACAGAAATCAGAACAGTATGGTACAGGCATACTGTAGAGATCCACGGAATTGGGTGGAAAGCCCAGAAATGAACCCACAGATCCATAGTCAATTAATCTATAACAAAGGAGGCAAGAACAATGACGATAAGGGGGCTGAGGAAACTGGGCAGCTATATGTAAAAGAGTAAAATCAGATCACTCTTCAACACCCCATACAAAAACAAACTCAAGATGGATTAAAGACCTAAATGTAAGACCAGACACTCTAAAATGCCTGGAGAAAAACACAGGCAGAACACTCTCTGACACGAATTGCAGCAAGATCTTTTTGGATCCATCTTTTAGAGTAAAAGAAATAAAAGCAAAAATAAACAAATAGGACCTAGTTCACCTTAAAAGTCTTTGCACAGCAAAGGAAATCATAATCCAAATGAGAAGTCAACTTACAGAATGGAAGAAAATACTTGCAAACAATGGGACAAACAATGGATTAGTCTCCAAAGTACACAAATAGCTCATAAGACTCAATATCCACCCCCACCCCCCGAAATAACCCCCAAAACCAATCAAAATGGGCAGAAGATCTAAACAGACATTTCTCCACAGGTAACATTTTCATTTTTACTTCAGAGAGGTGTTGTCCTTGACATGTATCATTCAGTTCTTGATCATCTTCCTCTACAAACCTCATGCAAATTCAGCTTTTTCTACCATAATGAAGCAATTTCCATCAACACCCATTAAACTCCTTTGAAGACTGTGTATGTATCCTGAATCTTGCTTTTTCTCTTGGTCTTAATTAGCCACTTATTCCTGTTCTGAGCTGCTCCTCTCTGAGAGTGCACCTCCATCTCATCATTCGGCAGTCAAAGTGGAATTCTATTGCATTGGCATGTTTTGTTTAGCTTTTTAAAAACTCCTGTTGGAAGCTCCTGAAACTAATCTTGTTTTGTCTAAAATTACGACTAACTCCATCTAATTCACATGACCCTGGTAAAGCCTAACTTCTTTTGATTTTTTTTAAAAGCACATTTGCTATATTTTGAAAGCAGGGCCTTAAGCAAACACTTCTCTAAGGGTTCATTTTGGATTCAAGATTGAAGGAGCCGAATGAAGGATAATTTTCACATCACAACCTTGCGGGTCCCGTGAACACACAATGTCACCATTGTTAGTGCTGATGGACGCCTTGGAGATGGATGTCAGTTTAGATCATTACTGCAAACAGGCCCCAATTAGTTGGCTGACTGTATGACGATAAGGGGGCTGAGGAAACTGGGCAGCTATATGTAAAAGAGTAAAATCAGATCACTCTTCAACACCCCATACAAAAACAAACTCAAGATGGATTAAAGACCTAAATGTAAGACCAGACACTCTAAAATGCCTGGAGAAAAACACAGGCAGAACACTCTCTGACACGAATTGCAGCAAGATCTTTTTGGATCCATCTTTTAGAGTAAAAGAAATAAAAGCAAAAATAAACAAATAGGACCTAGTTCACCTTAAAAGTCTTTGCACAGCAAAGGAAATCATAATCCAAATGAGAAGTCAACTTACAGAATGGAAGAAAATACTTGCAAACAATGGGACAAACAATGGATTAGTCTCCAAAGTACACAAATAGCTCATAAGACTCAATATCCACCCCCACCCCCCGAAATAACCCCCAAAACCAATCAAAAATGGGCAGAAGATCTAAACAGACATTTCTCCACAGGTAACATTTTCATTTTTACTTCAGAGAGGTGTTGTCCTTGACATGTATCATTCAGTTCTTGATCATCTTCCTCTACAAACCTCATGCAAATTCAGCTTTTTCTACCATAATGAAGCAATTTCCATCAACACCCATTAAACTCCTTTGAAGACTGTGTATGTATCCTGAATCTTGCTTTTTCTCTTGGTCTTAATTAGCCACTTATTCCTGTTCTGAGCTGCTCCTCTCTGAGAGTGCACCTCCATCTCATCATTCGGCAGTCAAAGTGGAATTCTATTGCATTGGCATGTTTTGTTTAGCTTTTTAAAAACTCCTGTTGGAAGCTCCTGAAACTAATCTTGTTTTGTCTAAAATTACGACTAACTCCATCTAATTCACATGACCCTGGTAAAGCCTAACTTCTTTTGATTTTTTTTAAAAGCACATTTGCTATATTTTGAAAGCAGGGCCTTAAGCAAACACTTCTCTAAGGGTTCATTTTGGATTCAAGATTGAAGGAGCCGAATGAAGGATAATTTTCACATCACAACCTTGCGGGTCCCGTGAACACACAATGTCACCATTGTTAGTGCTGATGGACGCCTTGGAGATGGATGTCAGTTTAGATCATTACTGCAAACAGGCCCCAATTAGTTGGCTGACTGTATTGTTACAACTGCATATGATTTTTAATGTCTCTCTCCAACCATTTATTTTATCTTTTCAAAACTGAAAAGGTTTCATAACAGGTTCCCAAGGTCATTGATGGGCGTAATGTACCTGGGTTTTCTATTTTTCTTGTCACATTTAACCCTTTTGATATGAGTGATTTAAACTCTGTTGGCAGTGAAATTGGCAAGCAAGTTAACATTTTAACAGATTAAATCAGCTTGACCTCTTAGGATCATAATCATTATTGCTATTACTTTAGTAGAAAAGGTGAATTCAGATTTTAACAATACCCTCCTCAGTAAATAGAAAACTAAATGAGGCCATCTACTGAAACAGAAAAAGAGAAACAATGGGTTCTGACATACAAATTAAACCAGGGAAAGCAGGCAGGAATATATTTGATCCACCAAGTTTAGTGCAGAGTAGAAATTCAAGAAATAATTGCTGAATGAACGAATGAAAATGAGCTCAATCAAACCTGGAAGATATAAGGAATCATTTATTCATGGGATAAAATTTTAATTAATGTCCGTGCATGCAATATCTGCTTTTACAGAGAAAAATATAAAATAAGACTGCCTCAATAAATTGTATAGTATGCCTGTTTCACATGACACGATGAGGCTTGGACAGCCTTACCTTGGGGGGGTGGCATGCAGATATCTGCTTTTACAGAAACAATCTGAGCTGCTCCTCTCTGAGAGTGCACCTCCATCTCATCATTCGGCAGTCAAAGTGGAATTCTATTGCATTGGCATGTTTTGTTTAGCTTTTTAAAAACTCCTGTTGGAAGCTCCTGAAACTAATCTTGTTTTGTCTAAAATTACGACTAACTCCATCTAATTCACATGACCCTGGTAAAGCCTAACTTCTTTTGATTTTTTTTAAAAGCACATTTGCTATATTTTGAAAGCAGGGCCTTAAGCAAACACTTCTCTAAGGGTTCATTTTGGATTCAAGATTGAAGGAGCCGAATGAAGGATAATTTTCACATCACAACCTTGCGGGTCCCGTGAACACACAATGTCACCATTGTTAGTGCTGATGGACGCCTTGGAGATGGATGTCAGTTTAGATCATTACTGCAAACAGGCCCCAATTAGTTGGCTGACTGTATTGTTACAACTGCATATGATTTTAATGTCTCTCTCCAACCATTTATTTTATCTTTTCAAAACTGAAAAGGTTTCATAACAGGTTCCCAAGGTCATTGATGGGCGTAATGTACCTGGGTTTTCTATTTTCTTGTCACATTTAACCCTTTTGATATGAGTGATTTAAACTCTGTTGGCAGTGAAATTGGCAAGCAAGTTAACATTTTAACAGATTAAATCAGCTTGACCTCTTAGGATCATAATCATTATTGCTATTACTTTAGTAGAAAAGGTGAATTCAGATTTTAACAATACCCTCCTCAGTAAATAGAAAACTAAATGAGGCCATCTACTGAAACAGAAAAAGAGAAACAATGGGTTCTGACATACAAATTAAACCAGGGAAAGCAGGCAGGAATATATTTGATCCACCAAGTTTAGTGCAGAGTAGAAATTCAAGAAATAATTGCTGAATGAACGAATGAAAATGAGCTCAATCAAACCTGGAAGATATAAGGAATCATTTATTCATGGGATAAAATTTTAATTAATGTCCGTGCATGCAATATCTGCTTTTACAGAGAAAAATATAAAATAAGACTGCCTCAATAAATTGTATAGTATGCCTGTTTCACATGACACGATGAGGCTTGGACAGCCTTACCTTGGGTGGATGGTCTGTGATGGAGCTGAAACTGTCTAAGATGAGGCTCTGCTCTTTGCCAGGCACGTCAAGGCTTCCTGGGGCAGGCAGATGCTCTCCGCTCCAGGATGAACCGCATTAATGGGAGAGAGTTTCCGAAAGAGAATCAGAGTCCCCTAAAAATGAATGTCCACCAGGGGAAAGCAGAGGACCCCAAGCTTGATTCTTAGAGAAAATCTGTTTCTACAGATGAAGAAAGACTAATGGTTGTAACATGAAACGCGTGGAGACAAATGACTCAGCGTCAGAAACTTACTGTATTTCTTGATTGTCCTGATGCAGATTCCCTGGGCAACAGGGTAATGCCTTTCGATTCCTTTGAATTATTTCTATAGGGGACACACACAAAACAACACAGGATTTATTGAATATGAGCCTATGTAGCTTCTCAGGGGGGTAAGTATTAAAGAATCTGCCTGCCAATTCAGAAATGCAGGTTCAATTCCTGGTTCAGGAATATCCCCTGGAGAGGGCAATGGCAACCACTCCAGTATTCTTGCCTGGGAAATTTCATGGACAGAGGAACCTGGCAAAAAGTCAGACACAACTGAGCACACATGCGACTCATGTCCATTATCACTCATGTCCATTGAGCAGATGATGCCATTCGACCATCTCATCCTCTGTTGTTCCCTTCTCCTTTGGCCTTTAATCTTTCACAGCATCAAGGTGTTTTCCAGTGAATCAGCTCTTCGTATCAAGTGGCCAAAGTATTGGAGCTTCAGCTTCAGCATCAGTCCTTCCAATGAATATTCAAGGCTGATTTCCTTTAGCATTGACTGGTTTGATCTCATTTCAGTTCAAGGGATGCTCAAGGGTCTTCTCTAGCACTGAAAGCATCAGTTCCTCGACACGCAACTTTCTTTATGGTCCAACTCTCACATCGATACATGACTACTGGAGAAACCATAGCTTTGACTATATGGACCTTTGTTGGCAAGTGATGTCTCTGCTTTGTAATATGCTGCCTAGGTTTGTCATAGCTTTTCTTCCAAAGAGCAAGTGTCTTTTAATTTCATGGCTGTAGTGATCTTTGGGCCCCCCAAAATAAAATTTGTCACTGCTTCTACTTTTTTCCCCTTCTATTTGCCATGAAGTGATGGGAACAGATGCCATGATCTTAGTTTTTTAATGTTTAGTTTTCATCTTTTTAAAATATATGTCCAGGAGTGGAATTGCTGGATCATACAGTGACCCTATTTTTAGCTTTTAAAAGAGAACAGGTTGGAAGTTCCTTAAGAAACTAAAAACAGAGTTGCCATGTGCAATTGACATCTTTAAGGAAGCTCTTGCACACTGCCTGGAAGCAAGGTCATAGTTGACTCCAGGCTGATGATGAATCAGAAGACAGCAGGGCAGGCACGTGTCTACAGTCTAAATCACAGGTGAGCCTCCAAAATGTAATTCATGCAAAGTTGCATGCTTTGGTTCTCACTTTAGGACAATGTGGTATTTAAATAAAGTGTACCTTCACTGAACCAAGGGTTTTGGTAACTGACTCTGGAACCCCAAGGGCCTGGAGTGACCCCAGGCAGGAGGAACTTCAGAAATGTGTATTAAATGAGTTAAAAATATTGAATGAAAATGCATGTACTGTAATTCTTTAAAGTGGGAGATCTCATTTTCAATTTTTGTTTCTTCTTTCTCCCTTGTCTTTCCTTCTCTCTTCCTCTCCTCTCCCCACAGCTCCATACTTCATGATTTAGGAGTTTCCTGCAGCCCCCATAACTGTTTGCCACAAGCCCAGTGGACTACACCAGAAGCAATGTATTTTCTTCAAAGCCTACAGGCCAGAAGTCTGAAACCAGGGCGTCTTAGAGCTGGTTCTTTCTTGGTTCTGAGGGAGAATCATTCCCTACCCACCTCCTAGTTCCCAGGGCTGTGTAATCCTTGGTGGGCCCGATTTCCATCCTTCCTCATACCATCTTCACCATCACCTCCTCATCTCTCTTCTCCCCTCTCTTCTCTGAAAAGCACACTTGTCATTCATTTAGGTTCACCCTGAAGCAGCATGATCTCATCTGAGAGTCTTAATTACATCTTCAAAGATGCTTTATTCCAAATAAGCTCTTATCTACAGTTTCCTGTTCAACTTGTCTTTGTGGTTGACCATTATAAAATTCTTTAACATAAGTTGTCAGATTCCCTTTTGATTCTTAGTGATCTTTGGGCCCCCCAAAATAAAATTTGTCACTGCTTCTACTTTTTTCCCCTTCTATTTGCCATGAAGTGATGGGAACAGATGCCATGATCTTAGTTTTTTAATGTTTAGTTTTCATCTTTTAAAATATATGTCCAGGAGTGGAATTGCTGGATCATACAGTGACCCTATTTTTAGCTTTTAAAAGAGAACAGGTTGGAAGTTCCTTAAGAAACTAAAAACAGAGTTGCCATGTGCAATTGACATCTTTAAGGAAGCTCTTGCACACTGCCTGGAAGCAAGGTCATAGTTGACTCCAGGCTGATGATGAATCAGAAGACAGCAGGGCAGGCACGTGTCTACAGTCTAAATCACAGGTGAGCCTCCAAAATGTAATTCATGCAAAGTTGCATGCTTTGGTTCTCACTTTAGGACAATGTGGTATTTAAATAAAGTGTACCTTCACTGAACCAAGGGTTTTGGTAACTGACTCTGGAACCCCAAGGGCCTGGAGTGACCCCAGGCAGGAGGAACTTCAGAAATGTGTATTAAATGAGTTAAAAATATTGAATGAAAATGCATGTACTGTAATTCTTTAAAGTGGGAGATCTCATTTTCAATTTTTGTTTCTTCTTTCTCCCTTGTCTTTCCTTCTCTCTTCCTCTCCTCTCCCCACAGCTCCATACTTCATGATTTAGGAGTTTCCTGCAGCCCCCATAACTGTTTGCCACAAGCCCAGTGGACTACACCAGAAGCAATGTATTTTCTTCAAAGCCTACAGGCCAGAAGTCTGAAACCAGGGCGTCTTAGAGCTGGTTCTTTCTTGGTTCTGAGGGAGAATCATTCCCTACCCACCTCCTAGTTCCCAGGGCTGTGTAATCCTTGGTGGGCCCGATTTCCATCCTTCCTCATACCATCTTCACCATCACCTCCTCATCTCTCTTCTCCCCTCTCTTCTCTGAAAAGCACACTTGTCATTCATTTAGGTTCACCCTGAAGCAGCATGATCTCATCTGAGAGTCTTAATTACATCTTCAAAGATGCTTTATTCCAAATAAGCTCTTATCTACAGTTTCCTGTTCAACTTGTCTTTGGGGTTGACCATTATACCCCACACACCTGTGTCTTTCAGATGTCTAGCAGTACAACGTCTCTGATTTATCTCCAGAAACTTCCCCAGATCCTCTTAACACTGCCTACTGGGCCCATTTCTCATTCTCCTTGTCCTCTATGCCAACTAATTCCTTTCTCTGTCTTGTGTGAATTGATGCAGCACATCTGGGCACCTGACCACTACCCCTCCTCCCCAGCAGACTGAAAAAGAAATCTCCCAGGAAGACTGGGGGAAGGAAAGGTGCTGGAAACCCATTTCTCTCTGTCAACAGCAGTTTTTTTTTCCCATATAAGCTGATAAATAAGTAATTCAGAAAAGTTACCTTTTCTTATGCTGACAAGAAATATTCATGCTCTAGTCCAACTGACATAGCACTTTTCAAGGTCACCTGTCACCATGGTTGGGAACCTCTAATTGTGACTATCAGGATCTCAGGAATTCCCATCTTCGGGATGGTCCTGGGGCTTTATTATTTATTTATTTTTGTCTCAAAAGTTGACTTTATTATTATTATACAGAGATCTCAGAGTGTAAGAGCTGGAGCTCTTCAGAGATACATATAAACACACACACAGAGTAGGGCAAAAAGTTCATTCAGGGATATATATAGAGAAATTTATTATGTTAAAACATACTTAGCATAAAATCTACATTTTTAAGTGTACAACTGAATGACACTAATTACATTCACAATGTTACGTGAACATTACACCACTAGTTGAATAATTAATAATACTGTTACCTATTTTAGATATTATCAACAATTTTTTAAAGATTTATTTATTTATTTATTTTCGGCTGGGGTCGGATTGGGGAGGGAGGGGAGCGGGTGGGCCACTTCTGTTGGTCTTTCATTTCTCTAGTTTCATCCGTCTTTGTTCTTTGGCTCCTGTGGGCCTCCCATCACGGTGGCGTCTGTCGCTGCAGAGCGCCAGCTCTGGGCGCATGCGCTCCAGAGCTCCGGTTCGGTGATTGGGCACATCGGTCCAGCGGCTCTGCAGCACGTGATCTTTGAAATTTAAAGGTCTCAGCAACTTCCAGACCCTTAACACTCCCTTTTACTGGGTCTTTGGGGTTGACCATTATACCCCACACACCTGTGTCTTTCAGATGTCTAGCAGTACAACGTCTCTGATTTATCTCCAGAAACTTCCCAGATCCTCTTAACACTGCCTACTGGGCCCATTTCTCATTCTCCTTGTCCTCTATGCCAACTAATTCCTTTCTCTGTCTTGTGTGAATTGATGCAGCACATCTGGGCACCTGACCACTACCCCTCCTCCCCAGCAGACTGAAAAAGAAATCTCCCAGGAAGACTGGGGGAAGGAAAGGTGCTGGAAACCCATTTCTCTCTGTCAACAGCAGTTTTTTTTTCCCATATAAGCTGATAAATAAGTAATTCAGAAAAGTTACCTTTTCTTATGCTGACAAGAAATATTCATGCTCTAGTCCAACTGACATAGCACTTTTCAAGGTCACCTGTCACCATGGTTGGGAACCTCTAATTGTGACTATCAGGATCTCAGGAATTCCCATCTTCGGGATGGTCCTGGGGCTTTATTATTTATTTATTTTTGTCTCAAAAGTTGACTTTATTATTATTATACAGAGATCTCAGAGTGTAAGAGCTGGAGCTCTTCAGAGATACATATAAACACACACACAGAGTAGGGCAAAAAGTTCATTCAGGGATATATATAGAGAAATTTATTATGTTAAAACATACTTAGCATAAAATCTACATTTTTAAGTGTACAACTGAATGACACTAATTACATTCACAATGTTACGTGAACATTACACCACTAGTTGAATAATTAATAATACTGTTACCTATTTTAGATATTATCAACAATTTTTTTTAAAGATTTATTTATTTATTTATTTTGGGCGGGGGTCCGGTTGGGGAGGGAGGGGAGCGGGTGGGCCACTTCTGTTGGTCTTTCATTTCTCTAGTTTCATCCGTCTTTGTTCTTTGGCTCCTGTGGGCCTCCCATCGCAGTGGCATCTGTCGTTGCAGAGCGCTGGCTCTGGGCTCATGCTCTCCAGAGCTCCGGTTCGGTGATTGGGCACATCGGTCCAGCGGCTCTGCAGCACGTGCGATCTTCCTAGGCCAGGGATTGAACCAGCGCCCCTTGCACTGCAAGGCAGTGTCCTTACCCACTGGACCACCAGGGGAAGCCCTATCAACAATTTTTGAAAACATTTTGTTTATGCTTCATGTTCTATTTTTACTTATAAAATGTATTTAGTTATGGGACATATTCACTTATATATATATGCATTTTTTTTTTAAAGATTTATTTATTTATTTATTTTGGGCGGGGGTCAGGCTGGGGAGGGAGGGGAGCGGGCGGGCCACTTCTATTGGTCTTTCATTTCTCTATTTTCATTCGTCTTCATTCTTTGGCTCCCGTGGGCCTCCCATCGTGGTGGCGTCTGTTGTTGCAGAGCACCGGCTCTGGGCTCTGGGCGCATGCACTCCAGAGCTCCGGCTCGGTGCTTGGACACATCAGTCCAGCCGCTCCGTGGCACGTGGGATCTTCCCAGGCCAGGGATCGAACCGGCGCCCCTTGCATTGCAAGGCGGTGTCCTTATCCACTGGACCACCAGGGGAAGCCCTCACTTATATTTTAAGAAAAGGCAATACAAAATTTATTTTGAAGATTGAAACCTAGGATGTCCCATCTCCAAATCTTCTGTGATCATTGGTGAGCCATTTCAACTTTCTGGGTTTACACTTCCTGATTTGTAAACTAAGAGTAGTAAACTATACAATCCATGAAGTTCTGTTATAATGCAAACAGGCTATATAACTCACTAGACCACAAAGGGTTCCAAGCTTAGAAGGATCCTGCAATTAGATTAATTCCATTTTGAAATTCTTAATAATTTGAATAAGGAGTCTTTTAACTTTAAAAAGATTGCACTGTATTTTAATTTTGTGCTGCACTATATAAATTGTGTAGTTAGTTCTTTATGAAGATAGCTATGATGTTAGGATTAAATGATGTGAGATCTTTAAGTGTATTCTCCTTATTTTCTTTTTAACAAATATTTATTTATTTTTAATTGATTGATGGTTATTTTACAGTATTGGTTTGATTTCTGTCCTACATCAACATGAATTGACCACAGGTGTATGTATGTCCCCTCCCTCTGGAGCTTCCCTCCCACCTCCCACCCACTCCCACTCTCTAGATGGTTATAGAACCTCTGAGCTTCCTGAGTCCCAAGGAAGAACCCCCTTGGCTGTCTATTCACATGTCAGTGGACATGCTTCCCCGCTACTCTCCGTTCATCTCACCCTCTGGTCCTTGGACTTTAATTCAGAGCCTTCCCTGATTCTTGAAACTTAATGATAGACACCTCGCTTGATAAATGATGGACTTTTACTACTATTTTGTAGCCACATTCAGATTTCAGTTCAAGTGCACCTGAACAACAGCAGAATCAAACATGTGGAGGCTACATGTATGTGTGCATACACATGTATGTACACGTGTGTGTGTGTGTGTGTGTATTGACTAAAAAAAAATACATGCAGCCTAAAAGTTGAGAATTAGGCTTTATTCATTGGGAATGTTAGGACTCGAGTCTGGAAGACGGTATCTCAGGACCTCAAGAGAGCTGACTCTGATGGGAGGAGCCAGCCTTTATACAAATCTGCAGCAGGGGGCAGGCAATCTGAATATTAAAATATTTCTGTTAATTAAGGGGCTTCCCAGATGGTGTTTGTTCTAAGGGACCCACCTTCTAGTGGAGGAGACATAAGAGATACAGGTTCAATCACCGGGTCAGGAAGATCCTTTGGAGGAGAGCATGGCATCCCACTCCAGTATTCTTGCCTGGAGAATTCCACAGAAAGAGGAGACTGGTATTTTCTTCTCAAACCTTCTTCACCCTCAAAAATTCTGATCAGGGACTTCCTTGGTAGCTCAGTGATAAAGAGTTCTCCTTCCAATGCAGGAGACACAGGTTCGACCCCTGATCCAGGAAGATCACACATGCTGCAGAGCAACTAAGCCTGTGAGCCACAACTATTGAGCCTGTGCTCTAGAGCCACGGAGCCACAACTATGGAGCCCATGTGTCACAACTACTGGAGTCCATGTGCCCTAGAGCCTGAGTTCCACAACAAGAGAAGTCACCTCAACAAGAAGACTGCTCACCTCATCTAGAGAGTAGCCCCTACTTCCTGCAACTAGAGAAGAGCCTGCAGCAGTAGTGAAAACCCAGAATAACCAAAAATAAATAAATTACTTAATTTTAAAAAAGATCTTTAAAAAAAATTCTGATTAAGGATCAGAGAGAAGAAGTTAAACTCTCTTTAAAATATTGCTTTAACAATGGTGCCTATCTTTGGTACCCCCAAACAGAATGTTTATATAACTTTTTCCTGTTTTCCATTTAAATTTCTTGCTTTTCTATTAATCCCTCTGTTAAATGTTTGTGGTTGCAGTTATTCAGTCACTAAATCGTGCCTGACTTTTACTACTATTTTGTAGCCACATTCAGATTTCAGTTCAAGTGCACCTGAACAACAGCAGAATCAAACATGTGGAGGCTACATGTATGTGTGCATACACATGTATGTACACGTGTGTGTGTGTGTGTGTGTGTATTGACTAAAAAAAAATACATGCAGCCTAAAAGTTGAGAATTAGGCTTTATTCATTGGGAATGTTAGGACTCGAGTCTGGAAGACGGTATCTCAGGACCTCAAGAGAGCTGACTCTGATGGGAGGAGCCAGCCTTTATACAAATCTGCAGCAGGGGGCAGGCAATCTGAATATTAAAATATTTCTGTTAATTAAGGGCTTCCCAGATGGTGTTTGTTCTAAGGGACCCACCTTCTAGTGGAGGAGACATAAGAGATACAGGTTCAATCACCGGGTCAGGAAGATCCTTTGGAGGAGAGCATGGCATCCCACTCCAGTATTCTTGCCTGGAGAATTCCACAGAAAGAGGAGACTGGTATTTTCTTCTCAAACCTTCTTCACCCTCAAAAATTCTGATCAGGGACTTCCTTGGTAGCTCAGTGATAAAGAGTTCTCCTTCCAATGCAGGAGACACAGGTTCGACCCCTGATCCAGGAAGATCACACATGCTGCAGAGCAACTAAGCCTGTGAGCCACAACTATTGAGCCTGTGCTCTAGAGCCACGGAGCCACAACTATGGAGCCCATGTGTCACAACTACTGGAGTCCATGTGCCCTAGAGCCTGAGTTCCACAACAAGAGAAGTCACCTCAACAAGAAGACTGCTCACCTCATCTAGAGAGTAGCCCCTACTTCCTGCAACTAGAGAAGAGCCTGCAGCAGTAGTGAAAACCCAGAATAACCAAAAATAAATAAATTACTTAATTTTAAAAAAGATCTTTAAAAAAAATTCTGATTAAGGATCAGAGAGAAGAAGTTAAACTCTCTTTAAAATATTGCTTTAACAATGGTGCCTATCTTTGGTACCCCCAAACAGAATGTTTATATAACTTTTTCCTGTTTTCCATTTAAATTTCTTGCTTTTCTATTAATCCCTCTGTTAAATGTTTGTGGTTGCAGTTATTCAGTCACTAAATCGTGCCTGACTTTTTGTGACCCTACAAACTGCAGTAGTTCAGGCTCCTCTGTCCTTCACTAACTCTTGGAGTTTGCTCAAACTCATGTCCATTGAGTTGGTGATGCCATCCAACCAATTCATTCTCTGTCACCCACTTCTCTTCCTGCCTTCAATCTTTCCCAGCATCAGGGCTTTTCAATGATGCTTTATGTTTAATAAGGCAGTGTATTTCCCTGACATTAAGTGGCTTTCAATTTGCTATTTGTCATTTATGATCTTCTGTGCTTGAAGGAAGGGCTTAGTGGTTACTCAATTTAAATTTCAGAATACCATTTAAGGGCCAGCCAGGAATTCATCTACTTCCTGTCTATCTCATTTGCATGTGTGATATTTTATCATTTATCTTAGACCAGTGGTTCTCAAAGTGGAACTGTGAGTGATATTTTATAAAATTCTTTTCATAATATGAAATGACTCCTAGTTGTAGAAAACAAATAGCAAATCCTTGGCAGGGGCTGAGGCTTCAATAGTATCCAGAATCCATAACCACAAGAGTCAAGAGAATCAAATTACTTCCCTCCTAATATTCTCCTTAAATCAGATTTCCAGAGATCATGTTTGCTTATGACAAATGCACACCTGTGAGCTCCTCTTACTCTGGGACTGATGGAATAAAGCTTTTCAAAAGAAAGGAAGCCATTCTAAGCAGGAAATTCAATGAGAATAATTTTATGGTGATAATAGCATTTTAGGCTGCGGGGTCTGTGAACTGGCCTTTTGTCCACTGGAGGGACTCCCCGTGACCTTCCCAGGAGACCTACGATGTTCTGAATCATTCCATATGAGTGGAACACAGCCATTTTGGAACAAAAGGATCAGAGGGTACTAAAAACTTAGAATAGATTGCAATTGATAAAAACCCAGAATAACCAAAAATAAATAAATTACTTAATTTTAAAAAAGATCTTTAAAAAAAATTCTGATTAAGGATCAGAGAGAAGAAGTTAAACTCTCTTTAAAATATTGCTTTAACAATGGTGCCTATCTTTGGTACCCCCAAACAGAATGTTTATATAACTTTTTCCTGTTTTCCATTTAAATTTCTTGCTTTTCTATTAATCCCTCTGTTAAATGTTTGTGGTTGCAGTTATTCAGTCACTAAATCGTGCCTGACTTTTTGTGACCCTACAAACTGCAGTAGTTCAGGCTCCTCTGTCCTTCACTAACTCTTGGAGTTTGCTCAAACTCATGTCCATTGAGTTGGTGATGCCATCCAACCAATTCATTCTCTGTCACCCACTTCTCTTCCTGCCTTCAATCTTTCCCAGCATCAGGGGCTTTTTCAATGATGCTTTATGTTTAATAAGGCAGTGTATTTCCCTGACATTAAGTGGCTTTCAATTTGCTATTTGTCATTTATGATCTTCTGTGCTTGAAGGAAGGGCTTAGTGGTTACTCAATTTAAATTTCAGAATACCATTTAAGGGCCAGCCAGGAATTCATCTACTTCCTGTCTATCTCATTTGCATGTGTGATATTTTATCATTTATCTTAGACCAGTGGTTCTCAAAGTGGAACTGTGAGTGATATTTTATAAAATTCTTTTTCATAATATGAAATGACTCCTAGTTGTAGAAAACAAATAGCAAATCCTTGGCAGGGGCTGAGGCTTCAATAGTATCCAGAATCCATAACCACAAGAGTCAAGAGAATCAAATTACTTCCCTCCTAATATTCTCCTTAAATCAGATTTCCAGAGATCATGTTTGCTTATGACAAATGCACACCTGTGAGCTCCTCTTACTCTGGGACTGATGGAATAAAGCTTTTCAAAAGAAAGGAAGCCATTCTAAGCAGGAAATTCAATGAGAATAATTTTATGGTGATAATAGCATTTTAGGCTGCGGGGTCTGTGAACTGGCCTTTTGTCCACTGGAGGGACTCCCCGTGACCTTCCCAGGAGACCTACGATGTTCTGAATCATTCCATATGAGTGGAACACAGCCATTTTGGAACAAAAGGATCAGAGGGTAAATTAAAAAGAGGGTACTGGGCAGCCTGCCTCTTCTGCCCACCCTACCCTGCCCTCAATCCTACTAGCAGAAAGCAGGTTAAGGAAACAGTTCTGCTGAAAGTGATGTGACCTTTCTTGAGAAAGGAGGGATGACTCCACCTAAAACTGAGAGCCCACAGGGAGAGCTGCGAGTCAAAGAGAAGTGCTCCCAAGACCTGAAATCTACTCGAGTTGGCCTGGCTGGATTTCAAAATTGCTCGAATTTGGTGGCTTCTTCTAACCCTCTGTTTTCCACCACTTAGGACAGGGGTGTCTGTAGCTGATAACCTATGCCCACCCCACAGGTGTATCTCAGGACCAGGACACCCAAGTCTGTGGATTGGGAGGAATTGTGCCCAGGGACTCTCCTTAATGGGTTACTTATCTGCATCTGTTTTAGACAGTGAGCTCTGGTATTTTAGAACCAATGAGATCTAACTGGGATTTGGGGACTCAGAGTTGATGCTGTGACAGAATGAGCCCTTGGATGGGCATGGATCTTGGATAGACAGAAATTTGGTCCCCATGATTTTGACCCCTGATGTTATGATCATGAATATGTTACATATTTCTCAGATGTAATTAAAGCTATGACAGGTTATAGATGATGGTAGGTTACCGTGAACAGTGTCGGATTCTTAATCTCCAATGGAGAAGAATTCACATTGGGATCAAAAGACTCAGTGATGGTCACTCAGAGCTTCATGCAGTGAAAAGTTTATTACAGAAAGGATAGGGAAAAGCTTCCAGCATAGACACTGGAAGGAGGGTAGAAGAGTATCCCCCTTTGCCAGCTGAAGCATGACAGCTTGTATCTTCCAGTCGGTTACCAAAACAATAAATCAAAAGAATCTCTTAAGGTTGCAAAGGCCCTCTAGGCCTACACCCACAGCATTAACATGAGATTAACTAGGACAGTCTCTAGGTCTTGGGGCATAATTTTATGGTGATAATAGCATTTTAGGCTGCGGGGTCTGTGAACTGGCCTTTTGTCCACTGGAGGGACTCCCCGTGACCTTCCCAGGAGACCTACGATGTTCTGAATCATTCCATATGAGTGGAACACAGCCATTTTGGAACAAAAGGATCAGAGGGTAAATTAAAAAGAGGGTACTGGGCAGCCTGCCTCTTCTGCCCACCCTACCCTGCCCTCAATCCTACTAGCAGAAAGCAGGTTAAGGAAACAGTTCTGCTGAAAGTGATGTGACCTTTCTTGAGAAAGGAGGGATGACTCCACCTAAAACTGAGAGCCCACAGGGAGAGCTGCGAGTCAAAGAGAAGTGCTCCCAAGACCTGAAATCTACTCGAGTTGGCCTGGCTGGATTTCAAAATTGCTCGAATTTGGTGGCTTCTTCTAACCCTCTGTTTTCCACCACTTAGGACAGGGGTGTCTGTAGCTGATAACCTATGCCCACCCCACAGGTGTATCTCAGGACCAGGACACCCAAGTCTGTGGATTGGGAGGAATTGTGCCCAGGGACTCTCCTTAATGGGTTACTTATCTGCATCTGTTTTAGACAGTGAGCTCTGGTATTTTAGAACCAATGAGATCTAACTGGGATTTGGGGACTCAGAGTTGATGCTGTGACAGAATGAGCCCTTGGATGGGCATGGATCTTGGATAGACAGAAATTTGGTCCCCATGATTTTGACCCCTGATGTTATGATCATGAATATGTTACATATTTCTCAGATGTAATTAAAGCTATGACAGGTTATAGATGATGGTAGGTTACCGTGAACAGTGTCGGATTCTTAATCTCCAATGGAGAAGAATTCACATTGGGATCAAAAGACTCAGTGATGGTCACTCAGAGCTTCATGCAGTGAAAAGTTTATTACAGAAAGGATAGGGAAAAGCTTCCAGCATAGACACTGGAAGGAGGGTAGAAGAGTATCCCCCTTTGCCAGCTGAAGCATGACAGCTTGTATCTTCCAGTCGGTTACCAAAACAATAAATCAAAAGAATCTCTTAAGGTTGCAAAGGCCCTCTAGGCCTACACCCACAGCATTAACATGAGATTAACTAGGACAGTCTCTAGGTCTTGGGGCTAGATGAGACATTCCAATGTAAATGCTCAGATTAACATAAGACTAGAAGTTTTCAGTTTTAACATGGAAGATTTTTGCCTTTATTTCTCCTGCCCTTCCTCTTCTCTTCTTTGTCCTTGGGACTTGCTAACCTCTCCTTGCCAATTCTGCCTATGAACGCCTTTCATTCTGAACCCCTTTCAGGTTACTAATAAAGTGATCTTAAAATAGAAAGATCATGCTGGGTTATCCCAGTAATGACATGAGTGCTTGGAAAAGGCAGAAGGGGGTGACAGAGAGACTTGAAATATGAGAAGTGTTCAACAGGCTTCGACTGACTTTGAACAGGGAGAAGCCATGAGTCTCTAGAAATTAAAGATGACTTCTGACCACCAGTCAGAAAGGAAACGGGGACTTTTGTCCAATACTCACGGAATGGAATTCTCCCATCTGAGTAAATCCAGAAGAGGATTTTTCCATAGTTGTTCAATTGCTCAGTCACGTCTGACTCTTTGTGACCACATGGACTGTAGCATGACACACTGTCTCCTGGAGTTTGCCAAATTCATGTCCACTGAGTCTGTGATGCCATCCAACCATCTCATCCTCTCCCACCTCCACATCCTTTTGCCTTTGATCTTTCCCAGTATCAAGGTTTCTCTAATGAATTGATCCTTTGCATCAGGTCCTTTTGGGTCTTCCACCTCCAAACATGATTTTGACCCCTGATGTTATGATCATGAATATGTTACATATTTCTCAGATGTAATTAAAGCTATGACAGGTTATAGATGATGGTAGGTTACCGTGAACAGTGTCGGATTCTTAATCTCCAATGGAGAAGAATTCACATTGGGATCAAAAGACTCAGTGATGGTCACTCAGAGCTTCATGCAGTGAAAAGTTTATTACAGAAAGGATAGGGAAAAGCTTCCAGCATAGACACTGGAAGGAGGGTAGAAGAGTATCCCCCTTTGCCAGCTGAAGCATGACAGCTTGTATCTTCCAGTCGGTTACCAAAACAATAAATCAAAAGAATCTCTTAAGGTTGCAAAGGCCCTCTAGGCCTACACCCACAGCATTAACATGAGATTAACTAGGACAGTCTCTAGGTCTTGGGGCTAGATGAGACATTCCAATGTAAATGCTCAGATTAACATAAGACTAGAAGTTTTCAGTTTTAACATGGAAGATTTTTGCCTTTATTTCTCCTGCCCTTCCTCTTCTCTTCTTTGTCCTTGGGACTTGCTAACCTCTCCTTGCCAATTCTGCCTATGAACGCCTTTCATTCTGAACCCCTTTCAGGTTACTAATAAAGTGATCTTAAAATAGAAAGATCATGCTGGGTTATCCCAGTAATGACATGAGTGCTTGGAAAAGGCAGAAGGGGGTGACAGAGAGACTTGAAATATGAGAAGTGTTCAACAGGCTTCGACTGACTTTGAACAGGGAGAAGCCATGAGTCTCTAGAAATTAAAGATGACTTCTGACCACCAGTCAGAAAGGAAACGGGGACTTTTGTCCAATACTCACGGAATGGAATTCTCCCATCTGAGTAAATCCAGAAGAGGATTTTTCCATAGTTGTTCAATTGCTCAGTCACGTCTGACTCTTTGTGACCACATGGACTGTAGCATGACACACTGTCTCCTGGAGTTTGCCAAATTCATGTCCACTGAGTCTGTGATGCCATCCAACCATCTCATCCTCTCCCACCTCCACATCCTTTTGCCTTTGATCTTTCCCAGTATCAAGGTTTTTCTAATGAATTGATCCTTTGCATCAGGTGGCCAAAGTATTGGAGCTTCAGCTTCAGCATCTGTCCTTCCAATGAATATTCAGGATTGATTTCCTTTAGGATGGACTTGTTTGATCTCCTTGCTGTCCAAGGAACTCTTAAGAGTCTTCTCCAGCACCACAGTTTGAAAACATCAGCTCTTCACATTCAACCTTCTTTATGGTCCAACTCTTACATCCATACACAACTATGAGAAAAACCTTAGCTCTGACTATACAGACCTTTGTTGGCAAATTGACGCCTCTGTCTTTAACACACTGTCTAGGTCTGTCATAGCTTTTCTTCCAAGGAGGAAGGGTCTATTAATTTCATGGGTGTATTCACTATCTGCAGTGATTTTAGAGCCTGAGAAAATAAAATCTGTCACTGCTTCCACTTTTCCCCCTTCTATTTGCCATGAAGAAATGGGGCCAGATGTCATGATCTTAATTTTTTCAATATTAAGTTTCAAGTCAGCTTTTTCACTTTCCTCTTTCACCTTCATCAAGAGGCTCTTTAATTCCTCTTCACTTTCTACATCACAGTGGTATCATTTGCATATCTGAGGCTGTTGATAGTCTCCTGGCAATCTTGATTCCAGTTTGTGATTCATCCAGTCTGGCATTTCACACGCTATCCTCTGTATAGACGGTAAATAAGCAGAGTGACAATGTACAGCCTTGTCATATTCCTTTCCCTCGTCCACAGAGCCTCCAGGTAAAAACCCAGTCTGGCCAATATCTTGATTTGTGGTTTGTGGGGCCCCAGAAAGGGATTCTAGATTTGCCATGCTGGGCTTCTCATCCATACAACTGTAATATACAGTAAATCCCCATACACGAATCTTCAAGTTGCAGACTTTCAAAGATGCAGATGTAAGTTCCATTGACATCAGACATGAATGAAACTGCAGCTTTCTCTCCATCTCTTGTTGCTGACATCCTTCAGCTCTACCATCTCCCACTTCTTCTCCCACCTCCACATCCTTTTGCCTTTGATCTTTCCCAGTATCAAGGTTTTTCTAATGAATTGATCCTTTGCATCAGGTGGCCAAAGTATTGGAGCTTCAGCTTCAGCATCTGTCCTTCCAATGAATATTCAGGATTGATTTCCTTTAGGATGGACTTGTTTGATCTCCTTGCTGTCCAAGGAACTCTTAAGAGTCTTCTCCAGCACCACAGTTTGAAAACATCAGCTCTTCACATTCAACCTTCTTTATGGTCCAACTCTTACATCCATACACAACTATGAGAAAAACCTTAGCTCTGACTATACAGACCTTTGTTGGCAAATTGACGCCTCTGTCTTTAACACACTGTCTAGGTCTGTCATAGCTTTTCTTCCAAGGAGGAAGGGTCTATTAATTTCATGGGTGTATTCACTATCTGCAGTGATTTTAGAGCCTGAGAAAATAAAATCTGTCACTGCTTCCACTTTTCCCCCTTCTATTTGCCATGAAGAAATGGGGCCAGATGTCATGATCTTAATTTTTTCAATATTAAGTTTCAAGTCAGCTTTTTCACTTTCCTCTTTCACCTTCATCAAGAGGCTCTTTAATTCCTCTTCACTTTCTACATCACAGTGGTATCATTTGCATATCTGAGGCTGTTGATAGTCTCCTGGCAATCTTGATTCCAGTTTGTGATTCATCCAGTCTGGCATTTCACACGCTATCCTCTGTATAGACGGTAAATAAGCAGAGTGACAATGTACAGCCTTGTCATATTCCTTTCCCTCGTCCACAGAGCCTCCAGGTAAAAACCCAGTCTGGCCAATATCTTGATTTGTGGTTTGTGGGGCCCCAGAAAGGGATTCTAGATTTGCCATGCTGGGCTTCTCATCCATACAACTGTAATATACAGTAAATCCCCCATACACGAATCTTCAAGTTGCAGACTTTCAAAGATGCAGATGTAAGTTCCATTGACATCAGACATGAATGAAACTGCAGCTTTCTCTCCATCTCTTGTTGCTGACATCCTTCAGCTCTACCATCTCCCACTTCTTCTCCCTCCTTCAACCAGTAACTCTTCTTGCCTGTTTATTTGATAGCAGCCCCTGTATGTCAACTGTCGTAATGGACTACTGGACTTTACAAGGTACAGTATTGTATGATTTAAAATGTTTTCTTTATTTTTTGTGTTTGTTTTTTATGTATTATTTGTACAAAAGATATTAAAAACCTATTACAGTACTATGTTAACCTTGTTGGACCTAAGAACAGATTGGGTTACCAACATGCTTGTGGAATGGGACTGGTTTGTATATAGGAGACTCACTGTAAAGTAGATCTGTGTTGTAAGCTGCTGAGTACATGGCAGTTTGTTACATCAGCAACAGAAAAAGAATAGACCTTCTCAGTCACTCTGGAGAAAAGGCCTCTCTTCTCACCAGGCAAGAAAACCCCAGGTTCAATAGCCTTGGTTTCTCCTCTGGCAGCAGAAAGAGAGGCTCACTTGCAGAAGACACAGCATCTATGTCATGGGCATCACGCAGGATAGTTCCACATCCTTCATGTAAAATATGTGCACTTTCAATGACATTTTAGTTCATGCAAGACATTTCCCCTCTAGCAATCACTGTGAGGTAGCACATTTTACTTGAACTGAGAATACGGCTCCAGAGTTTTACTCAAATTCTTTCCCCAAGCCAATGATAAGCCTGAGGCTTTCACCCAGTTGGGTTCTCAATGTCTCTGTGGAAATGGGGAAGAGAGAAGAGGGAAACTACCACGAGTGGAGTTGAGGGAGAAACCAGTAGTAGAATCTTGCGGGAAGTGTTTCACACGCTATCCTCTGTATAGACGGTAAATAAGCAGAGTGACAATGTACAGCCTTGTCATATTCCTTTCCCTCGTCCACAGAGCCTCCAGGTAAAAACCCAGTCTGGCCAATATCTTGATTTGTGGTTTGTGGGGCCCCAGAAAGGGATTCTAGATTTGCCATGCTGGGCTTCTCATCCATACAACTGTAATATACAGTAAATCCCCCATACACGAATCTTCAAGTTGCAGACTTTCAAAGATGCAGATGTAAGTTCCATTGACATCAGACATGAATGAAACTGCAGCTTTCTCTCCATCTCTTGTTGCTGACATCCTTCAGCTCTACCATCTCCCACTTCTTCTCCCTCCTTCAACCAGTAACTCTTCTTGCCTGTTTATTTGATAGCAGCCCCTGTATGTCAACTGTCGTAATGGACTACTGGACTTTACAAGGTACAGTATTGTATGATTTAAAATGTTTTCTTTATTTTTTGTGTTTGTTTTTTATGTATTATTTGTACAAAAGATATTAAAAACCTATTACAGTACTATGTTAACCTTGTTGGACCTAAGAACAGATTGGGTTACCAACATGCTTGTGGAATGGGACTGGTTTGTATATAGGAGACTCACTGTAAAGTAGATCTGTGTTGTAAGCTGCTGAGTACATGGCAGTTTGTTACATCAGCAACAGAAAAAGAATAGACCTTCTCAGTCACTCTGGAGAAAAGGCCTCTCTTCTCACCAGGCAAGAAAACCCCAGGTTCAATAGCCTTGGTTTCTCCTCTGGCAGCAGAAAGAGAGGCTCACTTGCAGAAGACACAGCATCTATGTCATGGGCATCACGCAGGATAGTTCCACATCCTTCATGTAAAATATGTGCACTTTCAATGACATTTTAGTTCATGCAAGACATTTCCCCTCTAGCAATCACTGTGAGGTAGCACATTTTACTTGAACTGAGAATACGGCTCCAGAGTTTTACTCAAATTCTTTCCCCAAGCCAATGATAAGCCTGAGGCTTTCACCCAGTTGGGTTCTCAATGTCTCTGTGGAAATGGGGAAGAGAGAAGAGGGAAACTACCACGAGTGGAGTTGAGGGAGAACCTATAACCAATGTCCAGTAGAATGAAGCAGCTGGCTTCCACAGCAGGGCAGAGCTTGAGCAGGTTCCTGGGATAATGGTATATAGCTGTGGGTTTATGTGTACTTAGTTGCTAAGTCTCTTTGTGACTCCATGGACTATAGCCCACCAGGCTCCACTGTCCCTGGGATTCTCCAGGCAAGAAGACTAGAGTGGGTTGCCATGCCCTTCTCCAGGGGATCTTCCTGATCCACAGACTGAACCTGGTCTCCTGTGTTTCAATTGGATTCTTTGCCATCTAAGCCACCAGGGAAGGCTTGTACATAGCTACATTGACGTTTATGTATATAAGTATATGTACATAAACATATAATACTTATATGTTATAAACATTGTAAATGGACATCTCAGTGGACATTTCATATTGCAGGGGAAAATTTATAGCCATTCAGGAAAAACCTATGAATTGATAGTTAAAATCATAAATCAAAATAAAGTCCATAATTTAGAAATGATAAAAATATCAGGGCTTCCCTGGTGGACCAGTGGGTAAGGATACTGCCTTGCAGTGCAAGGGGCACCGGTTCGATCCCTGGCCTGGGAAGATCCCACGTGAACGGCTGGACTGATGTGTCCAATAACCGAGATGGAGCTCTGGAGCGCATGCGCCCAGAGTCAGTGCTCAGCGACAACAGAGGCCACTGAGATGGGAGGCCCACATGGGCCAAAGAACAAAGATGGCAAAACCCCGGTTAAAGCCTGTTTCTCCCAGGCAAGAAAACCAGGTTCAATACCCTTGGCAGCAGAAGAGAGGCTCACTTGCAGAAGACACAGCATCTATGTCATGGGCATCACGCAGGATAGTTCCACATCCTTCATGTAAAATATGTGCACTTTCAATGACATTTTAGTTCATGCAAGACATTTCCCCTCTAGCAATCACTGTGAGGTAGCACATTTTACTTGAACTGAGAATACGGCTCCAGAGTTTTACTCAAATTCTTTCCCCAAGCCAATGATAAGCCTGAGGCTTTCACCCAGTTGGGTTCTCAATGTCTCTGTGGAAATGGGGAAGAGAAAAGAGGAAACTACCACGAGTGGAGTTGAGGGAGAACCTATAACCAATGTCCAGTAGAATGAAGCAGCTGGCTTCCACAGCAGGGCAGAGCTTGAGCAGGTTCCTGGGATAATGGTATATAGCTGTGGGTTTATGTGTACTTAGTTGCTAAGTCTCTTTGTGACTCCATGGACTATAGCCCACCAGGCTCCACTGTCCCTGGGATTCTCCAGGCAAGAAGACTAGAGTGGGTTGCCATGCCCTTCTCCAGGGGATCTTCCTGATCCACAGACTGAACCTGGTCTCCTGTGTTTCAATTGGATTCTTTGCCATCTAAGCCACCAGGGAAGGCTTGTACATAGCTACATTGACGTTTATGTATATAAGTATATGTACATAAACATATAATACTTATATGTTATAAACATTGTAAATGGACATCTCAGTGGACATTTCATATTGCAGGGGAAAATTTATAGCCATTCAGGAAAAACCTATGAATTGATAGTTAAAATCATAAATCAAAATAAAGTCCATAATTTAGAAATGATAAAAATATCAGGGCTTCCCTGGTGGACCAGTGGGTAAGGATACTGCCTTGCAGTGCAAGGGGCACCGGTTCGATCCCTGGCCTGGGAAGATCCCACGTGAACGGCTGGACTGATGTGTCCAATAACCGAGATGGAGCTCTGGAGCGCATGCGCCCAGAGTCAGTGCTCAGCGACAACAGAGGCCACTGAGATGGGAGGCCCACATGGGCCAAAGAACAAAGATGGATGAAAATAAATAAATGAAAGACCAACAGAAGTGGCCCGCCCGTCCCCCTCCCACCCCAACCCGCTCCCCACCAAAAATATCATAAGTGTGGATGAAATTAATTTAATTATCTTAAAGTTTAAAAAGTCTCTGTAAGGAAGATAATGAATCTAGAAATCATAGAAGAGAAGATGGATTGATTTGTTTTTTAAAATTTGGCCTCTTTTTTATTTATTTATTTTCTTTTTAAAAAAATTTTGGTCTCTTTTTATTGTTGTTGTTTTTTCTTTCATCCATCTTTATTCTTTGGCCTGTGTGGGCCTCCCATTGCAGTGGCCTCTCTCGTTGTAGAGCACTGGCTCTGGGCAGGTGCGCTCCAGAGCACTGGCTTGTAATTGCACACAAGTCCAGCTGCTCCATGCCACCTAGAACCTTCCTGGGACAGGGATTGAACCAGTGCTCCTTGTATTGAAAGGCGGACTCTCTACCCACTGGACCACCAAGGTTTTTTTTTTCATCTGCCAACAAAATACCATAATCAAAATGGAAAACTCTGAAAAAAATGTGCAACTCATATCACAAAAGACTAACTTCCTAAAAATATAAAAAGCACTACAAAGTCATATACAAAGCAACAAACCAATGGGAACATGAGCAAACATTATAACAGCTATGAGAAACCAAAATAAAACAAAACCTCAAATGTCAACTCTTCAGTGACTTTCAACATCACTGCTTATAAAGTACAATACATAATGAAACTATACTGACATACTGTTTTTTCCTTTACTAGGGTGAAAACCCTTTTTCGGCCTTTATTTACACACTGAATTTGAGGGGAATACAGTGAATGGTGCATTTTCATTTACTGGTTGTTCAAGTGTCAATGGACAGGGAGAGCCTTGGTGGACACAACTGGGTCTTTAAAGTTATAAATAAACCTACACACTTGCAGCTCCACTCCTTGGAGTTTATCCTACAGCCTTGAGGGACAATATGCTATATTTTATCCATTTTTGTAGATGTAGCTTGGAAATTGTTATGAGTTTTGTAATCAGTGCTGCAGTATTTTCCTTTGTTCATGGCACACAAGACAGCACATAAAATATTAGGATTTCTTATTATTAAAGCATCTTGGATTCACTGATGCCAGTTTGGAGAAGATCATTCATTATAGCAGGATTCAGGATTAAAAATGAGAACAAAGCATGAACCACTGAAATATATATGTATTTACACCTAACTACTGGCTTGTATATGTGTATGATAATTCTGGAAGGATTCTAGTAACCTCAGCTGCCTAACCCTTGGAATAGGAAATGGCCAACCCACTCCAGTATTCCTGCCTGGAGAATTCCAAGCACAGAGGAGCCTGATGGGGGTCTCAAAGAGTCGGACAAAGGTGAGTGACCGCACCCAGCCCAGCTGCCTCAAGGGGAAGGGAGCTGGGTGCATGCAGGACAGCTCTGGAGGAAAATCTATTCTCTTTAGTATTTTATAAACATTGTGCAGATGAATCATCTAACATTGTAAACAAGGGGCATCTAAAATCAGACAAAATCAATCACCCATGTTTAATTGATCAGGTACACATTAGCCACTGGGATTGAAGAATAGAAGGAAAGGAAGTCTGTGCCACTAAATTATTCTCTACTCTGAGTCTATATATGGTAGAAAATCCCCTATTCAACAACCGAATGTCCTTTCTATACTCTTGGTAATGAATTTAACATCATAAAATGTCTTTAAAAAGGATGAATCGGGGTGACTAGCCTGACATTTCTTAGAAGTGAGTCTAGTCCTAATAAAGTTTTTAAAAAATCCTTATTACTTTTCAGATCATACAAGCAATATCCTCTGAAAGCAAAAAGAAAGAAAGGCCGTAGAAACTGCTGCTGTAGAAAGTGGAAAAAGCTTTTGGCAAGAATGGGATTCAGAAATGCAGTCAGATCCAGGAATACCTGTTGCAAGCAGTTTTTCACTTACAGAACAGGGATTTTACAAGTTCATATTGGGTGTGCATGGGTTCTGAGTCACTTCAGTCATGCCTGATTCTTTGTGACTCTGAAGACTATCGCCCATCAGGCTCCTCTGTCCATGGGATTCTCCAGGCAACAATACTGGAGTGGGTTGTCATGCCTTCCTCCAAGAGATCTTCCCCTCCCAGGGATGGAACGCATTTCTTTCGGATCTCCTGCATTGGCAGGCAGGTTCTTTACCACTAGAGGCAAGTGGAAAGCCTGCGTGTTGGGCACGTTGACCCAGCTCTTGTCAAACTATGGCATCAAAATTCATTGTCAAAACATTCTCCAAGTCGAACAGCTGTGTGAAACTGTCTTGCTTCCCGGGCAGTTGGTCTGTCATGGTGGGTGCCTCATGGGAGGACTTGGTCTCGTCTCCCGTCTGGTCTTTAAGTCCCTTAGCCCACCTCCTCATCCTCCCTGCCACGTTGGGGGCCTGGCACGTGGGGGTGGCCAGTAAGTACCCACAGAGGGCATGAAGAGGGGGCATGGGGTTGTGGAAATCCTGCCAGCTGGGACCAAGACCAAACCCATTCCCCACCTCAGACTGCAGGTGGGGGGTCTGAGTAGGTCACCCAATGCCCGAGCCTTGGTCCATCACCCATAAAGCAGCTGTAACAACCCTCAACTCACTGTGGAAATTTAAAAAGATCTATACACACATGCTTGCATGGGTCCGGGAGAAAAATCAGGGCACAGTGTATATTTGTCCTCTGGTGACTACTACCATCAAGGACTGCTCTGATGGCAGAGTGGAAGGTGTGCCACCCCAGGGGACACAGGAGTGGCCATGACTGTGTCCTCAGGGGGTGGTGCCCCAGGCCTGCTCACCCCACTGTCCCCTCAGGGGACATGCAGTGTTCAGCCAGTGAAGTGAAAACCCGCACTGTGGGACCATCTCTCTAGGGGGATGCACTGTACCTCGACTGCAGGAGAAACTGCCCACTTGCAAGGACTGCAGCACACACAGGTGCTAAGAAGTAAAAGTCCTGAGCCCACAGCCCATAGCCCTGGGGTCCTCCTCAGACCCCACCTCGTCCCCTGACATCTGTCTCAGACCTTTGCCAGTCTCCTTACAGCTGCTCCCTGCTGCCTACTGTGGGTTCTAGGAGACAACCTCACCGTCTGTGGCACAGAGAAACCAGAAGTTGCTTATGGAGATGAGAGTCGTGTACCAGACCACTGGGCCCTTTGAAGTGTACACGTGAGTGGTTTCTGTGTATTCACAGAGTTGGACAACCGTCACCTCAGTCTATTATAGGACATTTTCATCACCCTGGAAAGAAACCCCAGACCCATTAAACACACCCACTCCCCATTTACCCCTTGCCCCATTCCCCAGCCTAGGCCACCATGAATCCACGTTACGTGTTTATGCATTTCCCTATGCTGGGCACTTCAGGAAAGTGGGATCATACAACCTGTGGCCTTGGTGACGCCTTTCACTCAGCTGGCTGTGTTCAAGGCTCATCCATTTTGTACCATGTGTCAGTATATCTGGCATAAATACTATTGGTGGCAGAATACTATTTCACTGTATGAATAAGTCACATTAGATTTATCCATTTATCAGTGATGACTATTTGCCTTGTTTTTTGAATATTATGGGGTGCTGCTGTGCTTAGTCGCTCAGTCATATCTGACTCTGTGACCCCAGGGACTGTAGCCCACCAGGCTCCTCTGTCTAAGGGGATTCTCCAGGCAAGAATACTGGAGTGGCTTGCCATGCCTTCCTCCAGGGGATCTTCCCAACCCTGGGATAGAACCAAGGTCTCCCGCTTTGCAGGTGGGTTTTCAAAGTGGCTGCACCGTTTACATTCCCTCCCGCAGTGGATAAGGTTTGAAATTTCTCTACGTCCCAGCCAACACCTGTTACTGTCTTTTGGACTTAGCCATCCTGGGTGGGATTCAGCATTATCTTATGTGGTTTTGATTGGCAGGGCAGGTCTTCAGGTTCTTGAACCACCTCTCTCACTAGTGATTCTGTGCAATCCCATCAATATCAATTGTATGATTATATGTTATGTAAAATAGGCATAAAATTCTAATCTGTTGTTGTTCAGTCGCTCTTTGTGACCCCATGGACTGCAGCATGCCAGGCTTCCCTGTCCTTCATCGTCTCCTGGAGTTTGCTCGAATTTATGTCCATGGAGTCCATCTCATCCTCCGTCACCCCCTTCTCCTCCTGCCCTCAATCTTTTCCAGCATCAGGGTCCCCTCCAATGAGTCAGCTTTTTGCATCAGGTGGCCAAAATATTGCAACTTTGGCTTCGGCATCAGTCTTTCCAAAGAATATTCAGGGTTAATTTCCTTTAGGATTGTGATGTATAATACATAAAATACAATAAAAATATAACAGAAAGTAGAAAAAAAACCACAAACCCTAAATACCTACATTAAGAACCTTGTAAATCTATTAGGACAGATTTATTGAGTGGCAGCCGTTTAAAGGATGAGGTAAGTCTTTGGTTTTGACATTGAAACATCTGACGTCAGCATGCAAATCATGGGCTGACAGCACAGTTGCTACCAGCTCCTTCCTTCTCAAAGGAGAGGGTCCTGCTTTCTGAGCCAGGTCCACGCCCACCTTGGTCCTGGACCCCATCACCTCTCATGACTCGGACATGTCCATTCCTTCACTGGTGTCCTCTTTCTTACCCATATCTTCAACCACAGTTCTGCTAGGGTTTCCTCCACAAACATTTGATAAAACAGAGACCTGGGGGCAAACAGCTGGAAGATACCCAGTCCTGTTGCCCCTTTAGCGAGCTGTGCGCCTTGTGGTAGGTTTGGCATCAGTGATGCCCCTGCCTCCCGAGGCTGGGGCGAGGATGGCTTGATGTGATGCTCCTGAAGCAGTCAGACAGTGCCTGGCACCGAGGAAATGTTAGTGTTGGCGATCATAGCTGCTATTGTCAACATTGTCTTCACAATTTGGATAACAAATATGTGCCAAAGATAAAAGAAAGACTGCATACAAAAAACGTTATATAGGAAGACGTTAAGTTTCTCTCCAATCATCTTTTCACGGCCTTACTTCAGGGACAAGCGCCCTTACCAGCGACTGCATCGTCCTCACAGAAATTGATACTCCATGCTTCATGCAAAAATCATCGTGGAAGTGAACGTTCTACCCAGGGGAGCCTCCTGAGCACAATATTCTCGCTCTTGAATTTTTTTATGCCTCATATGTGTTTTGGAGATGCTTCAATGTCACTACTAAAGACTTACCTCATCCTTTTTAATTGTTGCCACTAAATGAATTTACCTGCTTCCTGAATAAGATATCTAGGGCTTGTCTCTTTTTTTAATCTTACCAGCTTTCTGTAATTAGGAAAAAACATTGCAAGACCTTGTAAAGCTGCGAATTTATATATGTGAACACATCTGTAGATGAAGGACTATAAGAGAAATTTCCAAGTCAAAGGAGAGTTTACTTCCATTTTATAATTAAATATTATAAATATGCAATACTAATACAGTATTAGTAATATTTATAATATGAAATATAAATACATACACATAAGTAAACACAATTTAAGCATAACTAAAATTTATCATTGTTAAATTATAAATTTATCAGTGATAAATGTTAAATTTACCATGGCTGCTCAGCTCAGTGGTGCCCAACTCTTTGCGACCCCATGAACTGTAGCCCACCAGGCTCCTCTTTCCATGGAATTCTCCAGGCAAGAGCACTGGAGTGGGTTTCCATGCTTTTCTCCAGAGGAACTTACCAACTCAAGGATTTTGAATCTATGCCACTTGTGTCTCCTGCATTGCAGGCAGATTCTTTATCCACTAAGATATTTGGTAAACTTATGCAATTTCTATTTCATTGCAGGCATTGTTTTCCATTGGTTTGCTAGAAAAATTAACCCTTTCCTCATGATAAAAATTGCAGAACTTTTTGCAAGACTGTCGTTTGGGTTTTGAATTTGTTTGTGAAGTTTTTTCCCCAGTTCAGGGCCTTATGTAGTCACAGTGACCAAACTGGGTCCTGTGTAATGCTTACAGATAAATCCCTCATTTCGTGTTTTCTTTTCGTGCTTTTTATTGTTTCCTTTTTCTGTAGTTTGTAGTTTGAGCTACTGAAATTTTGCTTTCTACAGTTTATTCTTTCAAAGTACTGTACAGGTATTTCTGTGTGCTCAGTTGCTCAGTTGGGTCTGACTCTGTGCAGTCTCATGGCCTACGGCCCGCCAGGCTCCTCGGTCCATGGGATTCTCCAAGCAAACATACTGGAGTGGGTTGTCATGCCCTCCTCCAGGGGATCTTCCATAGTCCTCACTTATCCATTAACATTTTCCTCTCTAATTTAAAGTAACATCTTTAAGTTCTTATATCTAATTTGGTGTATGAGGTTCTTTGGGCTTCCCAGGTAGCTTGGTAGTAAAGAATCTGCTTGCCTCTGCAGGAGATGCAGGAGACCCAGGTTCACTCCCTGGGTCAGGAAGATTCCCTGGAGGAGGAAATGGAAACCCACTCCAGCACTCTTGCCTAGGAAATCCCACAGTAAAGGAGCCTGGCGGGATGCAGTCATGGGGCTCCAAGCAGTTGGACATGACTGAGCATTCACACATGCATGAGGTTCTTTTCCAATTATTCGTCTTTTCTAATACAGCATCACATTGATTTAATATTGCAATTTTATTTAAAAGCCCTTTTTCAGAAAGATTGTTTTTTCATAAAGATTCCTCCCTTCAAATAATGCTATCAGGTTTTTATTCTGGTGATATTAAATGCAGAGACTAACTAAGGGAAAGTAGACCACTCTATAAAGCTGAGTTCACAGAGTATGTTTTCCTGTTTTCTGTCTTGTTCTTTCCATGTTTTAGCGTCTTCTTCAACCTGAACTTTACCATTTCTTGGCAAGCTTATCCCCAGTCACATCATGTTAATGTCACAAATGGCTTTTTTCTTCCACTGTAACTCTCTATGCCATTTATAAGAACTATTGATACCTGCATATTACCAGCTTTATTCTGACACTTTCTGGTTTCTCTTATTGTACATAATTGCTATTCATCTGTTATCTCTTGTTTTTCTGCTTTTTTCCATAATAGAAGTGTTGCTTGATCCATCCTTGTTTCTTTCTCCCTGCTATTTGCATTGACCATGAGCTCCAGACTAAAATAAATGAGTGGTAATATTTAACATTTTTTTCTTATTTCTGATCATACAGGAATGCTCCCGATATTTCCATTTGAAACTTTGGAGTGCCTTTTGGATTGAGGTGAATATTTTGAAAAATTTTTATCATAAAAATTGATAACATGCAGAAAAGTAGAAAGGACACTACAATAGACATCATAAATGCAAGAACCTAGACTCAATGGTTGTTGGCATCCTCGCTTAATTGCACCCCTCCTCATTTTCTATATCTATATCTGAATGACTTAAAGTAAATTACAGAGACTTCCCGGGCAGTACAGTGGCTAAGATTCCAGGCTTCCCCTCTACAGGGTGTGGGCTTGATTCCTGGTCTGGGAACTAAGATTCCCACATCCCACATGGCACAACCAGAAAAATAAAGTAAAAATATGTTAAATTTTTTTATTAAAAAACAAACTACAGGATTTCCCCTGGTGGTCCAGTGGGTAAGGACACCGCCTTGCAGTGCAAGGGGCACCGGTTCGAACCCTGGCCTGGGAAGATCCCACGTGCTGCGGAGCAGCTGGACCGATGTGTCCAATTACCGAGCCGGAGCTTTGGAATGCATGTGCCCGGAGACGGTGCTCTGTGACAACAGAGGCCACCGCGATGGGAGGCCCACACAGGCCAAGAAACGAAGACGGATGAAAATACAGAAATGAAAGGCCAATAGAAGTGGCCTGCCCACTCCACTCCCTCCCCAACCCGACCCCTGCCCAAAATAAATAAATAAATAAATCTTTAAAATAAAATAAAATAAAATAAACTACAGAAATCACAGATCATAAAAAAGTAAAGATTCTTCTACATAGACACAAATCATTATCTAACATAAAATGAACCATTATACTACCCAGTTATTTTCAAATAAGTTCAATTGATCTCCAAATGGTTGTCATGGCAATAAACAACCAGAGATCACAAATCATCTTTGGCTGCTGCATTTTAAGCTGGATGTATATCATACTGATGAAGAGGTATATAGCTATTTTTTCTTATTAATAATTTAGATGTTGGATTTATCTACTGTCTTTTGGGCATCCAAGAGAAGGTTATAAACCTTTTCTCTTTTGCTCTCTTAGTGTGGTGAATTATTACTGAAAGGTTTCCTAATAGTAAAGGAACTTTGTATTATGCAAATAGAACTCCCTTGGGATTATATTTATAAATGTGTTACTCAGCGTCACCCAGTGAGATTTTTTAACCTTTGATGACAAAGTTATGTGTGTTTCACTTTTTTAAAAGCCAATATTTTCCTGTTGATCTGTGCTCTGATGTAACTGAAAAGGTATTGGAGATGGTTCTGCTTCTACTACGGTGATGCCTTACCCTGTAAACCAGTCTTCCTGCTGGTAATAGCTGTAAACCCTGAGAACAGAGTAAGTTTGGTTTACTCTCCACTCTGTATCACTTTCATGTTTCACCTGCTCACTTTTGCTCTCTCTTCCCTGAACTCTTAAATGTCCCATTTTCGTGTTTGTTTATTTTACTTTCCATTGTTTGATGTGTATGTGTACCTGTTAAGTTGCTTCAACTGTGTCTGACTCCATGCCACCCTGTGGACATCAGCCCACTAGGCTCCTCTGTCCATGAGATTCCCCAGGCAAGAGTAGTGGAGGGGGTTGCCATGCCCTCCTCCAGGGGATCTTCCCAACCCAGGGATGGAACTCATGTCTTTTACAACTACCTGCACTGGCAGGCGTTTTTTGTTTTTCTGTTTTTTGGGATTTTTTTGACACTGGTACCACCTAGTAAGCCTTACATTGCTTGGTAATGATAACTAAATGATTATTAACATTTCATAGACTTTCTGAAAAAGAACTCAGCCTCAGTTTTGAGATATTCCATGACAACTTTCTTCTGCTAAATGCTCTTGACCTGCCATTTTTCTCAGTTTTTCTTGAAGTGCTTTTAGATAGATTCTGCAGTAGCTTATTATTGATTAGTTATCCAGAAAAAGCTGAGTTCTTTCTAAAACCACTTGCTTATTGAAGTATAGTTAATTCATAATATAGTGTTAGTTTCAGGTGTAGAACAAAGTGATTGAGCTTATATGTGAAAGTGTTAGGCACTCAGTCATGTCCGACTCTGTGACCCCCATGGACTGAATGTGGGTTGGTTATTTTAGCCATTGCTTCTCCTCAACCAATGAAGACCAGAAGCTGCTCAAAGGAAAGTTATCTTCTTGCCTGGACTGGATCGCTACTAGGCAGATTTCTGAATGTGCCGACTGTTGGGTTTGGAATGAGTCATTTATCCTAACCTGAGATGGAGCCATGGTCCTCACTCATGGCGTCTGTGTGTGGAAGAAGAGAGAAGACAGACCATAGCATAGACGGATGGGCCGGGGGTGCCAGACAATCTACTCGGCTGTTTGTGTATGGCATCACATTTAATTCTCAGAATAATTTCATGAATTAAATGTCATTATTCCCATTTTTCAAATGGACAACTTGGAGCAATGAGGAATATGCTCCTAGGCTCAGGATACGGGTCCAGCATGTGGCGCAGTGGGATTCTGATGGCTCCATAGTTGACTCTTGGCAAGATCTCCAAGACCTCCGGAGCCGAGTTTCTTCACTGCTCCCTGTGTGTAAACAGCTGTGGTTTAGACCCAGACTCTCCTATCACAACAACAAACACTAAGAAGCTGTTGCTCCAGCAGGCTGCGCTTCTCTCCCCTTTGCTTTCTGCCTCGCCTCCCCACTTGCCAGTTGCTGCATGGCCTTTGACTTAGTGGGACAGGTCTTCTGTATCAGTCTGTCAGTAGATTTGCATAAAAAGCACACACACCAAAAAGTATAAAATGAGAGAGACCGTGGAAATCTCAAGTAGTTTAAGAAGGCAAGTCCTTCTCTAGTGATAGCATTGCTCTGCTCTCCTCCTGCGAAGTTGCTAGGAGACAGTGTCCAGCCTCCTCTGAGGCATTTTTTTTTTCAAGACTCAAACCTTCCTTTTCTGAGAATGTCTCCTGGTTGGGGTGTAGACCCTCATAGAAAGGAACAGTTGATCTACCCCTTCTGCCGCCTGGCTGCCCATCACTGTCCCCCCTTCACCCACAACCCTGACACCCTGACACTCATTGCTGCCAAAAGTTAGTGAATGACTTTCCTTATTGGAGACAGAAATACCTTGGAACAGGAAAGGTACAGTGAGCTCATGATGGTGGGCAAGTGCTCAGGCCTTGTGGTCAGAGGGCTCTACTTCCAGTCTCTTGCTCATC
Organism: Tragulus kanchil; assembly: GCA_022376925.1. NCBI lineage: Eukaryota > Metazoa > Chordata > Mammalia > Artiodactyla > Tragulidae > Tragulus > Tragulus kanchil. The sequence goes on from JAIOJX010000028.1 coordinate 243,439,057, forward strand.
TGGCAAACAAGCTTGGGTATACACTCCTGAGTTAGGCTCTTGTCCCATAAGACAGGGTGGAAACACTTGTTCAACCTGCTGTGAGGTTCAAAAGAGAGCATGATGAAAAAACATTCTGAAAATTGTAACATAATAAGTGTTTGGACTTCCCAGGTGACTTAGTGGTTAAAAAAAATCCACCTGACAACGCAGGAGATGCAGAAGACTTGGGTCTGATTCCTGTGTAGGGAAGACCTCTCTGAGGAGGAAATGGCAACCCACTCTAGTATTCTTCTTGGGAAATCCTAGAGACAGAGGAGCCTGGCAGGCTGCAGTCCATAGGGTCACAAAGACTTGGGCATGACTGAGTGACTGAGCACAGCAATGCACATTCTGTTATTAACAGTAGCATCACACTAAGATTAATAGGGTAAGTGGATGTGAGGTAGAGCCTCCTGAGTGACATCAAACAGATGATGACGTCCAGTGAGGATGGCTCGGTGCTTCCCGGCCTCACAAGGTGGGAACATGGTTTCTGCAGGCGGGTGCCTAGTGTGAATTCCCCCAACACCTCTTCCTACCTGTGTAAGCTTCAGTTTCTATAGCTGCAGAATGTGTATTAGTCTATGCATTTCATTGAGGTAAGGATCAAGGCAGAAAATCCTTCTGTGATGTTCATCATAATGCAGTTCAGTCAGTGTAAACCCCTGTTATGGTAGTGTCTAGCTGAACTTAGTCAATTAGTAAATCAAAAGGAGGTCCCAGAAGTGCTGTAGAGAGTCCATTCTCTCAGTTGTAAGGTGAAGTCCTGACCATCCAGGTCCAGAAACTCAGGCTCAGTGGATTCCCTGTCACTAATTAAGCTGACAGGAGATCAGCTCAAAATCAAGTTGTGAGATTCTTAATCAGTGGAGGGGACCAAGACTGGGAATATCTGGCAATGCTCTACAGAGAATGCCTTCAGGACAGCCCTATTCAGTAGGAAGGGGGTGGGATGAGAAGGCTGGGAAGGGATGCATGGAAAATGCCCCTGGCTTCTCCAGGAACACAGATGCTCTGCCCCCCGGTGTCCTTCACTGGCATTTCCCAAAAGACCCGGCCCAGCCTTACGGCCACAAACTCAACCACTAGCTCTGGCCTCTGTCTAGCAAGCTAGTGTGCTTGCTCAGTCGTGTTCGACTTTTTGCAATCCCCTTGACTGTAGCCTGCCAGGCTCCTCTGTCCATGGAATTTTCCCAGCAAGAATACTGGAGTGAGTTGCCATCCTCCAGGGGATTTTCCTGACTCAGGGATCAAGGCCTCTCTCTGTCAAGCACTGTCTCCATTTCCTCACCCAGGTTTTATCCATTTCATTCCAGCTTTGGGCCATTCACTGTTGCTTATTTGGGAGCCATTTGGCAGAAGCCTCTAAGAGCAAGGCAATTTCTAGCCATCTTGATGTTTGCAGGCTTCTCAGGGTCGCTTAAACTCACCTTGGTTTGGGCAGAAGAGACAAACCCTGGATTTTTTGACAATCTTTTGTTTTGTCTCTGATTCTTGCACACATCCATAATTTACTTTTTTTTTTTCTACTAACATTTCACAGCATAAATAGTGGCATGTAAAATAGTGTGTTTCCTATGACTCCAGATAAAGAAAACTGTAAATAATTTAAACTTCCTGCTGTGCAAAATTATCCAAACAGAAAGTGCCCTTTTTAATGCTTGGCACCGAGGATGGTGAAATAGGAAATTGTGCCAATTTCCCTGCAGGTGAAATTCTACCTTCTCTATAAAGTAAGCACTTTGACTCTGAAATAAATAATGCAATGAGATTTCTTGTAAAACATGCCAGCATGGATGTAGGTCCATAGCAATAGTGGCCCACTTTTACCTTTCTGAAAGAAAAAGAAAACAACTCACAAAATGACTGATTGAAATTTTGTGTACCTGGGACCATTAAGTTATACCCCAGGGCTAAGAGACTCTGCTTGCTAATAGCATTTATATTATCACATCCGTCCAACCAAACTTACACGGAAAGATACTGTTTTGTAGCACAAAATTCTGGTTTGTGTAGTATTGAAAGTCTATAAGTCACTATACTTCAAAATAGCAATCTGACCTATTTCTTACCCCTTAATTAATGAGTCATTATGAAACCGGGCCATTGCTAGTTTCACCCGACCCTCTGTGTGCTCTGAGCACCTCTGGAGATAGCCTGCTGTACCTCCCAGGTCTGCAGGGTCTTCCTCCTTCATCTGCCGGTGAGCACAGAGACTGGACAGGCTCCATGCTCACAGACTAGAAGATCTCAGAGCAAGGGAGGAGTGCAGCCATCTTGCCTGGTGTTCTCATCCCAAGAAACCAGGATGAAGGTACATAATGGAAAGAGAAGCTTCAATACTTGGGCCACCTGATGAGAAGAGACAACCCATTGGAAAAGACCCTGATGTTGGGCAAAATCAAAGGCAGAAGGAGAAGGAGACCACAGAGGATGAGATGGTTGGATGTCATCACTGAATCAATGGACATGAGCTTGACCAGACTCCAGGAGATGGTGAAGGACAGGGAAGCCTAGCATGTTGCATTCTATGGGGTCACAAAGAGTCAGACATACTGAGTGGCTGAATTTAATTGAACTGAATGGAAAGAGAAGTGGACACTAGTCTCCCACCCAGGTATTATTTTGTAACAAGGGCAGCTTTTCTTCCCAAGACACCAGTCTGGTGACTCCCACACTGCTCAGCAATTCCAGGTTTCATCCTTCATGAGCCAGAAAGGGCTGGGTCATCATGTTTTACAAAGACAGAGCACAAGCATTAGTAGACAAGGGTCAAATAGACACTAAGGGTTAATAATAATAGTTCTCCAAGAGCTGGTAAATATCATAAAATACAAGTAGAACTGGCGTATGTTTCTAGTGGGAGCGATCAACCCCTCTCACCCGAGTGCTGGCTACTTCCTTAGGTAACAAACATTCAGTCTCTTTCCTTCTCCAGCTCTGGCTCTCCTGCAGGATGTCCAAATGCTTAAGAGTTCTGGGCAGATGCTGAAAAGCCGGAGGAGTGAGTCCTAGCGGGTGGGAAAGAGTTAGGCTAATTTTTTCTACAAAAAGATGAAAGAAAGGAAGGAAGGGAGGAAGGAAGAAAGGAAGAGAAAAAAGAAGGAAGAGAAGGAGGAAGGGAGTGGGGAAGAAGGAGGAGGGAGGAAAGAAGAAAGGAGGAAGGATGGAGGAAGGAGGAGGGAGGGAGAAACAGAGGAATGAGGGAGGGAGGAAAGGAGAGAGAGAGGGGAAGTTAAAAAGCAACAACAAGTACTGCCTCCCATACACCCATCTCCATGGTTGTGTGCGAGGGGTGTCATGGCTTCTGTGATGGTAGGAAACAAAAGAATAAATCCCCAGCTATTTTCCATGAAAAGCCCCTCGTGGCTCTGTGTCCCTCACTGTGCTGAGTAGGTCTCCGGGCAGCAGCTGCCCTGCTGCCCAGGTGTCCGCTGGACCAGTTTGCTCCACATTGCTGTTTCCGTCCTGACCATTTTCCCTTGGGGAGACCATCTGTGTGTGACCCCTGAAGCTGCCTGAGTCTTTTCCTTACATGCTCAGTGCACACTGTGGCTGCCACCTTCTTTCAGGTTCTTTTTGGTCCATTACATTATAATCTCTCCAAGAGAGAGAGACTGTATCTGTCTTACTCATGGGCTTATCCCAGGAGCCATCTGGTCAACCCTCCATGACAATTACTCCATCAGTGAGTTCAAAGAATCTCACTGAAGACTTTTCAGCTCACTTATATCCAGGTCTCTCCTGAGACCAAAGACAACAGTGAACTTTTCATTAGATTCTTCCCAGGTCAGTAATACGCTCAGCTGCTATAAACATGGCTTGGTTGGACCCTGGATACCTTGGGAGAAGACCTGAGACCAATCCACAGAGGAGCTTCCCTGGCTGCCTGCCTTGAAAATCTTCTCAGCTGGGTCTCAAGTGAGATAAGTTTAACTTGGGTGGAATCTAAGAATTTTGAGGGCATCTCACCCAGCAGTGATGTCAGGCAAAGCCTTGTTTGAGTTGTTCTTATAAAAACAGAACAATGAGTCTATTAAATGTTCTCAGAGAACACATCTTACCTTCCATCCTAAAACAATGGAAGTTCTGTGGTTGAAAATAAATCTTAGGGGTGGATGCATTAACTTCCCTTTCAGTAACTCTTCTGTCCGTTACAGATTGGAAACTCCCAGGAGGTAGGACAGGGTTGTCTTGACTTGTGTCGTCAAAGGACAGGCACAAGCTCAATGGACACATTTGGATGACAACTAAGCTTCAGGGAAAGGGGACCCACTTGGAAAATATCTACTTATTGCTTTAAAAGACACTTGTTCCTTGGAAGAAAAGCTATGACAAATCTAGACAGCATATTAAAAAACAGAGACATTGCTTTGACAACAAAGGTACGTACAAAGCTATGATTTTTCAGGTAGTCATGTATGGATGTGAGAGTTGGACCATAAAAAAAGGCTGAGAGCTGAAGAATTGATACTTGTAAATTGAAGTTCTGGAGAAAATGCTTGAGAGTCCCCTGGAAGGCAAAGAGATCAATCTTAAAGGAAATCAACCCTGAATACTCATTGGAAGGACTGATGCTGAAGCTGAAGCTCCTATACTTTGGCCACCTGCTGTGAAGAGACGACTCATTGGAAGAGACTCTGATGTTGGGACAGATTGAAGGCAAAAGGAGAAGGGAGCAGCGGAGAATGAGACAGTTAGATAACACCACCTACTCAATGGACATGAATTTGAGCAAACTCTGGGGGATACAGGATGACGGATGAGCCTGGCATGCTGTAGTCCATGGGGTTACAAAGAGTTGGACATGACATAGCAATGGAACAACAGCAGCAACCATTGCTTTAAAACATCCAGAATGAGTTTCTTGTTGCATGACAGAATCACAAGATAAAGTGGGTAGCTAATCTTTACAATTTTCTGCCATTAGGGGACTTGGTGCTAAGGTTAGATTCTGACAGCCTGCTTTGTCACCAGCCTCCTGAAAAATGGTCTTGGACTGAATGGCCTTTCTCACTGGGGATGATCAGCACAGATGACAGAATCCGAGTTCAGCTTCTGGGTTCTTATCCTCAGTTCTCCCCAGTGAGTAATTTAAACCTCTGAAACAGAGTATGAGTCATCCATTTAATATGTTTCACCTTCAAGCTTTATTTCATAAATTATAAACACCTACTTCCTAGTATCTTCTATTCAGTTTCCTCTATTCTAGAGATTTTCTAGCAACTTACAGCGCTACCCCCCACCTTGGCAATAATTGAGAGCACACTGACCCCCACATCATTCAATTGGAAGGAATCACAGAAAGATGCGGCCTTAATTTTAGCTCTTTGTAGTCATCCCCAAATTCCAGGAACAGGCTATGACTGTCCTTGATGGCTAGGGAGCACAGAGCAGCTGGCTGCGTGGGCTGTGTGCACAGCAAAGGCACAAAGCAGCCAGAAAAAGGAGACGTCCTCCCTGGTCAGGGATGTCATGACAGGGACACACAGATGCCAGTCACACGGCACAAGTGGAAGTTCCCTTGAGACTGATTCTGGGGGAGCTTAGAAACGTACCTACCGCTAGCTACTCGCAGGCACAGATTCCCATCCTGACATACTCTTCTGGGTGCAGATATCGACTCCACCAGGTTCCTTCTAAGCTGAAAATGCACCATCTGTATGATGGTAGGAAGGCTTCCCAGGTGGCTCAGTGGTAAAGAATCTGCCTGCCAATGCAAGAGACACATGTTCCATCCCTGGGTTGGGAAGATCTGGAGAAGAAAATGACAACCCACTTTAGTATTCTTGTTAGGAAATTCTGTGGTCAGAGGAGCCTGGTCGGATATGGGTCATGGGATTGCAGAAGAGTTGGACAAGACTTAGTGACTAAACAACCATAACCGAGCCATCACTCTGACCTACAGAATGGTGCTGGGACAAGGGGAAGAAAGTCCAATTGCTTTGCATATACTATGTTGTTTCAATCCTGTCTGACTCTTTGGGACTCCATGGACTCCAGGAGCCCAACCAGACTCCTCTGTCCATGGGATTCTGCAGGCAAGAATACTGGAGTGGGTTGCCATTACTTCTTCCAGGAGATCTTTCTGACCCAGGGATCAAACTGGCATCTATTTCGACTACTCGCAGGTGGGTTCTCTACCACTAGCACTACCTGGGAAGTCCCAACCACTTCAGAAACCATGAATTAAAATGCTGCAGTATAAACTTTCATCCATTTAATATGTTTCACCTTCAAGCTTTATTTCATAAATTATAAACACCTACTTCCTAGTATCTTCTATTCAGTTTCCTCTATTCTAGAGATTTTCTAGCAACTTACAGCGCTACCCCCCACCTTGGCAATAATTGAGAGCACACTGACCCCCACATCATTCAATTGGAAGGAATCACAGAAAGATGCGGCCTTAATTTTAGCTCTTTGTAGTCATCCCCAAATTCCAGGAACAGGCTATGACTGTCCTTGATGGCTAGGGAGCACAGAGCAGCTGGCTGCGTGGGCTGTGTGCACAGCAAAGGCACAAAGCAGCCAGAAAAAGGAGACGTCCTCCCTGGTCAGGGATGTCATGACAGGGACACACAGATGCCAGTCACACGGCACAAGTGGAAGTTCCCTTGAGACTGATTCTGGGGGAGCTTAGAAACGTACCTACCGCTAGCTACTCGCAGGCACAGATTCCCATCCTGACATACTCTTCTGGGTGCAGATATCGACTCCACCAGGTTCCTTCTAAGCTGAAAATGCACCATCTGTATGATGGTAGGAAGGCTTCCCAGGTGGCTCAGTGGTAAAGAATCTGCCTGCCAATGCAAGAGACACATGTTCCATCCCTGGGTTGGGAAGATCTGGAGAAGAAAATGACAACCCACTTTAGTATTCTTGTTAGGAAATTCTGTGGTCAGAGGAGCCTGGTCGGATATGGGTCATGGGATTGCAGAAGAGTTGGACAAGACTTAGTGACTAAACAACCATAACCGAGCCATCACTCTGACCTACAGAATGGTGCTGGGACAAGGGGAAGAAAGTCCAATTGCTTTGCATATACTATGTTGTTTCAATCCTGTCTGACTCTTTGGGACTCCATGGACTCCAGGAGCCCAACCAGACTCCTCTGTCCATGGGATTCTGCAGGCAAGAATACTGGAGTGGGTTGCCATTACTTCTTCCAGGAGATCTTTCTGACCCAGGGATCAAACTGGCATCTATTTCGACTACTCGCAGGTGGGTTCTCTACCACTAGCACTACCTGGGAAGTCCCAACCACTTCAGAAACCATGAATTAAAATGCTGCATTATAACTTTTGGTGGCAAGAATCCCAGGATCACACTGACTCCCCACGTTCCCATCCCTGGGCCGGACCTAAAGCCCTTTACCTAACACTTTCATGAGTCACAGCCTTCTACTCGAAAGAGTCTGGTCAGTCCTTCTCTTATCCACACTAATTTGCTTTGGATTCTCTTTGGAATTCTTTTCTGACCCTCATGAGAAGTTGGTTTTTTCCATCTTGCCCAAGCGTTTCCAGATTCTGTCCTCATCCACTGTTGGACTAAGCACAGGATATCTCCTCCATCAGGTAAATCCAGTCAGAGGCTAGCTATTCAGGAAGCTCAATCATGCCTGGGCCAAAGGCTAAAGAAAGAAAGGAAAAGGTGTCCCCAGCCATAGAGGTGAAGTGAGTCACAGTCTAAACCTCTCTTTACAGTGGCCCATTGTCAAGGAGGAAGTAGCCACGTTTCTCACTTCCAGGAAACACTGGATTCTGAGTCAATGCCTTTTCCTTCTGGCCTTCGCTACCTCCCCATCCCATCAAAAGAGTTATTTAACCTTAATGCCCAAATTGGAATTTCTTTGTCTCTCCATCTCCCAGCCTCAGTTGACCCTCTGCTCCTCAGCAAGCCCAGACATGAAGACGTGTGTCAGGGGTGGCCACCATGCCCTCCGCCCTGCTTGCTTCTCACTCCTGCTGTCAGCAGTACAGCAGAACCGTACTGTTTACTCATCCATTATGTAATAGTTTACATCTGGGCATCCCGCACTCCAGTCTGTCCCTCCCTGACCCATTCCTTGTTCGCTATAAGTTTGCTTGCTATATTTGTGAGTCTCTGTTCGTTTTTGTAGAGAAATGAAGTGGTTGCTACCTTCAGTCTACACACAAGAGGACTGCAGCTCTGAAAGGTTAAGTACTTCTTGATGTTCTTCCATTAGGTAAGTGCAATGCCAGAATTTAAAACTACAAGGGCTCCCCTGGTGGTTCAGATACTAGGTCTGCAGGTCTGCCTGCAGTGCAGGAGACCTAGTTCAATCCCTGGGAAGATCCCCTGGAGGAAGGAATGGCTACCCACTCCAGCATTTTTGCCTGGAGAATTTCTTGGACAGAGGAGCTGGTAGGCTATAGTCCATGGGATCACAAAGAGTTGGACCCCACTGAGCAACAAACACTTCAATACTGCCCCAACATGGCACCCCACTATGCCTTGAATTTTCCAGGACGTTGTTGACTTCAGACACTCTGTTCCTTGGGAGCCCTTAATACACAAACATGTGTGTCAGATGATATATTCTCATTAGTGTTTGGAAAGACAGTTTCTGTATCTACAGGTAACACTTAGTGACACACAGTTCTTCAGCATTTGCTTTAGTGTGCACATGCACACACACCCCCCACAAATGCATGTGTATGACACACCTCCATATGTTGAAGAGGCAGCCATTTCAACCCAAACTGAACAAAGATCTGTTTGCAGTCAAAGACTCCTACCACCCAGTGCCACCCACTCCCTCACTATCTTGTCATCCAGCTAAGCCGAAGCCACATAGACTATTTGGTTCGAGCCACATAGACTCCTTGTTCCTCTTTTCTTAAGTATCTGACAATTCACATTCCTGTCAAGCATGTTGAGAAATTAATGTGATGGTTTTCTGGGTTTTCTGCAGCATGCTGACCCAATTGGCATTATGGAATGTGAAATTTTTTGATTTTTTTTTTAAGCTAATTTTTCTTTCTTTTTTTTTTTTTCTTTTGTTTTTTGAGTTTCTCTCCCATGTTTATAATTTCCAGTATAATATTTTTGGTATACCTCGAAGTGGTCCTCTGTGAATCTATCCTGGATGCTTCCTGTTCTCTGTATTGTTTCTAAAGAAATTGCAATTTTCTGGGCTCTAATTAAAGTTCCCCACAGGAGACCCCAGTTTTCTTCTGCTCCATGTAATATTGTGCAATTCTTTCTGTCATGCTTCCTGCTCCTCTTTATGGATGCTGAATTCCCCTCTACTGTATTGCCTTAAATGCCCATAAGAACCATAGCCATATGTATGTTATTAAACTTTTCAAAGTTTGAAACACAAATATTGGATTCCTCTTTTTTTTGACAATTCAGCACCAAACATGTGGGGATGATTGCATATCCCCCACCGATTTGATGAGCCAATAGTTGAGGATTCGTTGGCTTTGCAGAGATCTGCTGCTAAAGATGGTACATACAGGCAAAGGCAAACTAAAAGAATTCTAATTGTTATGGTTAAAAACAATGATCTATGGTTTCTGATTCCAATAAGTTTAGTGAGACTTGACAGAAATATACTACCAATGCAACGTTCTTTTTAAAGCTATGTGCATTATCCAACTCATATGCTGAAGGGATTGGAAAGCTAAGGAAGCGATGAAGACTAGAAGCATTAAAGTCCCAGTGAGGGTGAAGTTCCCCCTTGGTGAGACGGTCATCACTGACTCTTTCATCTCTTGGCGTATTTTCTAGTTCTGGACATGGGTTGAGGACCATGCTTGACCCAAATTGAAGGATGTTACTGGTAGATTTTAGGCAGTCACCTGGGGATGGAATGATGGATTTGAACCTCCCAGAAATTCTAAACAAATGCATCTTCCCTATGAGACATTTGTTGAACTCTGCTGGAAACTGGGAAACCTAGACAGAAAGACACATTTCAACTTTATGTAATAATCCAGCACTTAAGAGACCAAGTTCCATTAGAAGGAGAAACTAAAAAATAAATAAATAAAAGAAAAAAGCTTTTATTTATTTATTCTATTTTGGGCTGTTCTGGGTCTCGGTTGTTATGCCTAGGCTTTCTGTAGTTGCGGTGAGCAGGGGATCCTCTCTAGTTGCAGTACATGGGCTTCTCATGCACTGGCATCTCTTGTTTCAGAGCACAGACTCTAGGAAAATAGGCCTCAGCAGTTGTGGTTCACAGGCTCCAGAGCTCAGGCTCAGTAGTTGTGTCCCATGAACGTAGTTGTTCCATAGCATATGGGATCTTTCTAGACAGGGGTCAAACCCATATTCTCTGCATTGCAGGCAGGTTCTCAATCACTGGACCCCAAGAGAAGTCCAAGAAAGGGAAGCTTTGCAACCAACAGAAAGCTACTATCTCTCTAAAAACATCAGCTATATTTGAATTTATGTGAACTTATTCTCAAAACCTCTGAAGGGCAAAGCATCCAGAGATGAGAAAACAGAGCTTCCAGTTACAAATCTGTGAAAGGCAGACCTCATGAGGGGGCTTGGCATAAAAGCAGAACGAAATGTCCCTGAGGGTCCCTTCAGAGATAACATCCCACGAGAAGGAAAGTGAAGTCACTCAGTCATGTCCCACTCCTTGTGATCCATGGACAAGCCATAGAATTCTCCAGTCAAGAATACTGAAGTGGGTAGTCTTCCCCTTCTCTGGGGGATCTTCCTAACCCAGGATCGAACCAGGGCCTCCTGCATTACAGGTGGATTCTTTACCAGCTAATCTACAACGAAAGCCCCATGAGAAGGACAAATTTGGGTTGCAGAAATCCGATGCTTGAAACCCTTGGTGAGACGGTCATCACTGACTCTTTCATCTCTTGGCGTATTTTCTAGTTCTGGACATGGGTTGAGGACCATGCTTGACCCAAATTGAAGGATGTTACTGGTAGATTTTAGGCAGTCACCTGGGGATGGAATGATGGATTTGAACCTCCCAGAAATTCTAAACAAATGCATCTTCCCTATGAGACATTTGTTGAACTCTGCTGGAAACTGGGAAACCTAGACAGAAAGACACATTTCAACTTTATGTAATAATCCAGCACTTAAGAGACCAAGTTCCATTAGAAGGAGAAACTAAAAAATAAATAAATAAAAGAAAAAAGCTTTTATTTATTTATTCTATTTTGGGCTGTTCTGGGTCTCGGTTGTTATGCCTAGGCTTTCTGTAGTTGCGGTGAGCAGGGGATCCTCTCTAGTTGCAGTACATGGGCTTCTCATGCACTGGCATCTCTTGTTTCAGAGCACAGACTCTAGGAAAATAGGCCTCAGCAGTTGTGGTTCACAGGCTCCAGAGCTCAGGCTCAGTAGTTGTGTCCCATGAACGTAGTTGTTCCATAGCATATGGGATCTTTCTAGACAGGGGTCAAACCCATATTCTCTGCATTGCAGGCAGGTTCTCAATCACTGGACCCCAAGAGAAGTCCAAGAAAGGGAAGCTTTGCAACCAACAGAAAGCTACTATCTCTCTAAAAACATCAGCTATATTTGAATTTATGTGAACTTATTCTCAAAACCTCTGAAGGGCAAAGCATCCAGAGATGAGAAAACAGAGCTTCCAGTTACAAATCTGTGAAAGGCAGACCTCATGAGGGGGCTTGGCATAAAAGCAGAACGAAATGTCCCTGAGGGTCCCTTCAGAGATAACATCCCACGAGAAGGAAAGTGAAGTCACTCAGTCATGTCCCACTCCTTGTGATCCATGGACAAGCCATAGAATTCTCCAGTCAAGAATACTGAAGTGGGTAGTCTTCCCCTTCTCTGGGGGATCTTCCTAACCCAGGATCGAACCAGGGCCTCCTGCATTACAGGTGGATTCTTTACCAGCTAATCTACAAGGAAAGCCCCATGAGAAGGAGGAGGCCTGCAATAAAACATGAAAGGTCAAGACATTAAGCAAATTTTTAACCTGGTTGAAAGTGAAATTCTAAAGAAGAAAGCTCACTCTTAAAACCAGAACATTCTGACATGAGGAGATAAAGTGAAAACCTAGGAGAATCACACCAAGAAACAAGAACTGACCAGATCCAAAACAAATCTTGCTACAATTGAAATCCAGTGATTAAGACAGCCTTCCCTGGTGGCTCAGTGGTACAGAATATACCTGCCAAGCAGGTGACAGAGGCTTGATCCCTGGATCAGGAAGATTTCTAGGAGGAGGAAATGGCAACCCACGTCACTTTTCTTGCCTGAGAAATTCCACAAACAGAGGAGCCTGGAGGACAACAGCCCATGGGGTCGCATAGATTTGGACATAACTGAGCACCCATGCAGACCAAGATAATCTCTGTTGGACTGAAGTGAGCAGCCACTCACCCTGTATGAGGGGACCCCTACTGATGGAAGGTTTTGTCTGCAGCATTTTGATTTATTTATATCCAATGCCTGGGATATAATAAAAATATCATAAAACAGCTAATGGGACCAAGAACCCAGAAAAGGTTATTTAAAAATTAGAGGTGTTTGATTTCAGCTCTGACATATAAAGAGCCTGGAAGTCATCACCCTATATGTAAAATGAGAAAAATCTGGACAAAGTGAAAATCAATGACCTTCCTTGAATGTGTCAGAAAATTGAGGTCAAAGGATAAAACATTACCACAGAATTTGGAGAAACAGCCAATCAGTACACAGAATTAAGCTCTGCTTATTTGGAGCAGAAGCCACCAGAGTCCTAAACTGGTAGGAAGTTCAAATGCAAATTTTGATAAATTGCTAGAGGTTGAAGTATAATCCAGTGAAAGAATGAGATACTTCCCAGGGCAGGGTGGGGAAGAGACACTCATGGGTCAAGAAACAACAGTTAGACCCTTACATGGAGCAAGACTGGTTCAAAATTGGGAAAGGAGTATGACAAGACTTTATATTTTCAGAGATACTGAAGTGGGTAGTCTTCCCCTTCTCTGGGGGATCTTCCTAACCCAGGATCGAACCAGGGCCTCCTGCATTACAGGTGGATTCTTTACCAGCTAATCTACAAGGAAAGCCCCATGAGAAGGAGGAGGCCTGCAATAAAACATGAAAGGTCAAGACATTAAGCAAATTTTTAACCTGGTTGAAAGTGAAATTCTAAAGAAGAAAGCTCACTCTTAAAACCAGAACATTCTGACATGAGGAGATAAAGTGAAAACCTAGGAGAATCACACCAAGAAACAAGAACTGACCAGATCCAAAACAAATCTTGCTACAATTGAAATCCAGTGATTAAGACAGCCTTCCCTGGTGGCTCAGTGGTACAGAATATACCTGCCAAGCAGGTGACAGAGGCTTGATCCCTGGATCAGGAAGATTTCTAGGAGGAGGAAATGGCAACCCACGTCACTTTTCTTGCCTGAGAAATTCCACAAACAGAGGAGCCTGGAGGACAACAGCCCATGGGGTCGCATAGATTTGGACATAACTGAGCACCCATGCAGACCAAGATAATCTCTGTTGGACTGAAGTGAGCAGCCACTCACCCTGTATGAGGGGACCCCTACTGATGGAAGGTTTTGTCTGCAGCATTTTGATTTATTTATATCCAATGCCTGGGATATAATAAAAATATCATAAAACAGCTAATGGGACCAAGAACCCAGAAAAGGTTATTTAAAAATTAGAGGTGTTTGATTTCAGCTCTGACATATAAAGAGCCTGGAAGTCATCACCCTATATGTAAAATGAGAAAAATCTGGACAAAGTGAAAATCAATGACCTTCCTTGAATGTGTCAGAAAATTGAGGTCAAAGGATAAAACATTACCACAGAATTTGGAGAAACAGCCAATCAGTACACAGAATTAAGCTCTGCTTATTTGGAGCAGAAGCCACCAGAGTCCTAAACTGGTAGGAAGTTCAAATGCAAATTTTGATAAATTGCTAGAGGTTGAAGTATAATCCAGTGAAAGAATGAGATACTTCCCAGGGCAGGGGTGGGGGAAGAGACACTCATGGGTCAAGAAACAACAGTTAGACCCTTACATGGAGCAAGACTGGTTCAAAATTGGGAAAGGAGTATGACAAGACTTTATATTTTCACCCTGTTTATTTAACTTTTATAAAGAGCATACTGTGTGAAATGCCAGGCTTGATGAATCTCAAGCTAAAATTAAGATTGCTGGAGAAATATCAGCAACCTCAGATATGCAGATGAGACCACTCTAAAGGTAGAAAGTGAAGAGGAACTAGAGAGCCTCTTCATGAGGATGAAAGAGGAGAGTGGAAAAGTTGGCTTAAAACTAACTCAACATTCAAAAAACTAAGATTGTGTTACCAGTCTCACTACTTCATGGCAAATAAAAGGGGAAAAACTGGAAGCAGTGACAGATTTTATCTTCTTGGGCTCCCAAATCACTCTGGATGATGAATGCATCCATGAAATGAAAAGATGCTTGTTTCTTGGACGGAAAGCTCTGACAGAACTAGACAGCATATTAAAAAGCAACTAGACAGCATATTAAAAAGCAGAGACCTCACTTTGTCATCAGAGTGACTCAGAGCTACAGTTCTCATGGTGAGGATTTGAGGAAAGTGTCCTGAGCTCTGGCAGAGGAAAGGAAGTCATTGTGAAATACAGACTTCTCCACAGCAGAGGGCTACTGGTCCAGTGGAGAAAAATTTGCTAAAACCTTATCACAGTAGCCAGAAGAGCAATCCATCTAAACACGTTCCATGTACACTTCCGGTTTCACCCACAGGTAAAACATCCTCATCATAGGCCAAAGCTTCAAGGGAGTATTCTGGAAATGCTGCGTCCCAGGAAGTGAGCAGGAGGCAAGATTAACAACAACAAAAAAGTTAAGCTAATGGAAAAACTTTTGTGAAGGTCACAACCCAGAGACATGACCCACTAAAATGCCGAGATTTAATCACACAGTTATAAAATGCTGCCCTTCCCCCTCAATGGGCTTTCCTGGTGGCTCAGATGGTAAAGAATCTGCCTGTAATGCAGGTTCGATCCCTGGTTCAGGAAGATCCCATGGAAATGGGAATGGCCACCCACTCTAGTATTCTTGCCTAGGAAATCCCATGGCAGAGGGCTCAGGTGGACTACAGTCCTTGGGATCACAAGGAGTTGGCTACGACTTAGCAACTGAAACTGAACTGCCATGTTGGATGCTGGTCTCCTGGATCTTATGCAATCTCAAAGTTGAATTCATCTCCCTTTTCTTCTTTCTTCAGGTCTCCATTTCAGAATCCCAATTTCTTCTAAATTTAATAATACAGAAATTAGCTTCTTTAATCTGTAGTTCTTATTGAGTGTGTTTATTCTATTTGCATTGTTTAAATATTTGTCACACACTTGACGTGTTTCTCTGATAAAAAGAAACAAATTTGTCTTCATTTACATGATCCTTGATGAATTTGTATGCATCCTGGTTACCTGTAGCAAACATTTGCCATCTGTGATTAAGAAAAGATCTGACTATTATTCTTAGCTCTGGAGCAAGACGAAAACACGCCCTGCACTGTAAGAATCGCAAAGACACGGCGGACAGCAAGCTGTAGGGAAAGAGCCCATTTGGGAAGAGTTCCCGGGCGAGATCCCACGTCCGAGAGATGGGCTGGGCCGGGGAAATCGCACCCCAGAGATGGGACGAGGAGGTTTTATTAGGGAGGAAAGGGGAGAAGAAAAAAGGGGAGGGGGATTCTTCAGAGCAGGCCCAGAAACAAAGTCTTTGTTTAAGCTAAGCGGGAAATTAGTGATAAGTCTGCTGTCCTTGAGCTGTCTGTGGGCATGGGGGTGTGCAGTTCTTGTCACTTTCCAGATGTAGTGGAGAATCTTCATGGCCAGAGCGAACTCCTTATCGCCGGCCTTGAGAGACTCCCAGGCGCCAGCAGATCGGCAAGTGGCCCTAGGATGCTGACCCTTTAGGGCCGGGGAGTTTGCAACTGCCGCATGAACCCTTTAACAGCCCATAAGCCTAACATGCACATTGTTTATTTGGGGTAGGGAACGCCCAATAAACTCCCCAGCACTCTGTCACTAGACTCTGCTCAGGTTTCCAATATGTGTGAGCTGCTCTCTTGAAGCCTCCTGCCCTCACCTCGGGAAGAGACAATCCAAGTGAACACCCAGAGCACACTGACACCTACATACACACCTCACACACACACTCATTCCCTATGGAAAACATAGTTAGAACTGAAAGGGCCCCTCTGAAACCCATGGCAGAGGGCTCAGGTGGACTACAGTCCTTGGGATCACAAGGAGTTGGCTACGACTTAGCAACTGAAACTGAACTGCCATGTTGGATGCTGGTCTCCTGGATCTTATGCAATCTCAAAGTTGAATTCATCTCCCTTTTCTTCTTTCTTCAGGTCTCCATTTCAGAATCCCAATTTCTTCTAAATTTAATAATACAGAAATTAGCTTCTTTAATCTGTAGTTCTTATTGAGTGTGTTTATTCTATTTGCATTGTTTAAATATTTGTCACACACTTGACGTGTTTCTCTGATAAAAAGAAACAAATTTGTCTTCATTTACATGATCCTTGATGAATTTGTATGCATCCTGGTTACCTGTAGCAAACATTTGCCATCTGTGATTAAGAAAAGATCTGACTATTATTCTTAGCTCTGGAGCAAGACGAAAACACGCCCTGCACTGTAAGAATCGCAAAGACACGGCGGACAGCAAGCTGTAGGGAAAGAGCCCATTTGGGAAGAGTTCCCGGGCGAGATCCCACGTCCGAGAGATGGGCTGGGCCGGGGAAATCGCACCCCAGAGATGGGACGAGGAGGTTTTATTAGGGAGGAAAGGGGAGAAGAAAAAAGGGGAGGGGGATTCTTCAGAGCAGGCCCAGAAACAAAGTCTTTGTTTAAGCTAAGCGGGAAATTAGTGATAAGTCTGCTGTCCTTGAGCTGTCTGTGGGCATGGGGGTGTGCAGTTCTTGTCACTTTCCAGATGTAGTGGAGAATCTTCATGGCCAGAGCGAACTCCTTATCGCCGGCCTTGAGAGACTCCCAGGCGCCAGCAGATCGGCAAGTGGCCCTAGGATGCTGACCCTTTAGGGCCGGGGAGTTTGCAACTGCCGCATGAACCCTTTAACAGCCCATAAGCCTAACATGCACATTGTTTATTTGGGGTAGGGAACGCCCAATAAACTCCCCAGCACTCTGTCACTAGACTCTGCTCAGGTTTCCAATATGTGTGAGCTGCTCTCTTGAAGCCTCCTGCCCTCACCTCGGGAAGAGACAATCCAAGTGAACACCCAGAGCACACTGCACACACCATACATACACACCTCACACACACACCCTCATTCCCTAGAATGAAAAGAAAAAAATACATATCATGGCCTTGACAATTTCCCTTTCAATGTCTTTTTACCCTTGTTCAGTTGCTCAGATAACTGTGACCCATGAAATGCAGCATGCCAGGTTTCCCTGTCCTTCATTATCTCCGGGAAATTGCTCCAAACTTAAATGTCTTTATTCCCCTTTAACCTTTGGAATTCTAATGTGATCATAATACAGGCTGGGAAGGGGGATGCATAAGGCCAGCGGAAGTCCTCAGGAAGCATTCATTAGTTCAGAAGCAGCATCTCCAGAATAGATTAAATTTTGCCTAGTTTACCAACACAGCGGCAGAGTCAAGCTTCTGAAGTTTCCCCCTTCAGAAGAGCTGAACAGGGCACAGAACAGAGGCGACTTCCTGCAGCCCTAGAGGGGCTGGCGAGGGAGTCCAAACTAAAGGCTCACTGGTTCCACAACCACAGGGTGTGAATGTGAGTCCCTGACGGCCACTTCCTAGCAGCGAAAGCTCTGGGGGTCTCCATTTCCTCACCTGTAAATGATGCTGAGAGGGTGAAATGGGGCAGAGTATGGATAGTGGGCTGGAAAGCCTCTCTGCTCAGAGGATGATCTACTAATCACTATCGGTGAAAACCCCAAGAATAAGACATGGGAAAGAAGGGTTTGCTAAAGTAGCAGAGAGAAATGAAGGCAAAGAGCTCCTAAGCAGTGTCCACTAAAAAAGATGAACAACTTGAGAATTGTGGGTTAAATTTTATTTGGGCTATAATTAGGACTGCAGCCCGGGAGACAGCACCACAGATAGCTCTGAGAGACTGCTCCAAAGAGTTAGGGAAGAAAGCCAACATAAGGGTTTCAGTGTGGGGGGAAATTTAAATGCCATCAAAGAAAGGCTTTTTCCAAAGGCTTTTGTTTTACAAATGGATTGTGCCTGACATGCACATTGTTTATTTGGGGTAGGGAACGCCCAATAAACTCCCCAGCACTCTGTCACTAGACTCTGCTCAGGTTTCCAATATGTGTGAGCTGCTCTCTTGAAGCCTCCTGCCCTCACCTCGGGAAGAGACAATCCAAGTGAACACCCAGAGCACACTGCACACACCATACATACACACCTCACACACACCCTCATTCCCTAGAATGAAAAGAAAAAAATACATATCATGGCCTTGACAATTTCCCTTTCAATGTCTTTTTACCCTTGTTCAGTTGCTCAGATAACTGTGACCCATGAAATGCAGCATGCCAGGTTTCCCTGTCCTTCATTATCTCCGGGAAATTGCTCCAAACTTAAATGTCTTTATTCCCCTTTAACCTTTGGAATTCTAATGTGATCATAATACAGGCTGGGAAGGGGGATGCATAAGGCCAGCGGAAGTCCTCAGGAAGCATTCATTAGTTCAGAAGCAGCATCTCCAGAATAGATTAAATTTTGCCTAGTTTACCAACACAGCGGCAGAGTCAAGCTTCTGAAGTTTCCCCCTTCAGAAGAGCTGAACAGGGCACAGAACAGAGGCGACTTCCTGCAGCCCTAGAGGGGCTGGCGAGGGAGTCCAAACTAAAGGCTCACTGGTTCCACAACCACAGGGTGTGAATGTGAGTCCCTGACGGCCACTTCCTAGCAGCGAAAGCTCTGGGGGTCTCCATTTCCTCACCTGTAAATGATGCTGAGAGGGTGAAATGGGGCAGAGTATGGATAGTGGGCTGGAAAGCCTCTCTGCTCAGAGGATGATCTACTAATCACTATCGGTGAAAACCCCAAGAATAAGACATGGGAAAGAAGGGTTTGCTAAAGTAGCAGAGAGAAATGAAGGCAAAGAGCTCCTAAGCAGTGTCCACTAAAAAAGATGAACAACTTGAGAATTGTGGGTTAAATTTTATTTGGGCTATAATTAGGACTGCAGCCCGGGAGACAGCACCACAGATAGCTCTGAGAGACTGCTCCAAAGAGTTAGGGAAGAAAGCCAACATAAGGGTTTCAGTGTGGGGGGAAATTTAAATGCCATCAAAGAAAGGCTTTTTCCAAAGGCTTTTGTTTTACAAATGGATTGTGCCTGACATGAGGATTTGATGTCTTCATGAAGGATTTTAGCACTTTTCTAGTTGTGAGGAGATGCAAGGATTGAGATAATAAAAGCTGTTCCTAAAAGTCATTTATCTATCTAAAGACCTGCTCCACCAGATTCCCCGGAGCACAGAGTGCCTTGCCCCACCCTGATTTCCTTTAGGGGGTGTTGAAAAGTCAGCAGCTCCTAAGGCACAGTGTTTCATCTCCGCAGAGGCAGATAGCAAATGCCCTTGTTGTCCATTCATTGTAGTTGACAGGAGGCTGACCCCTCACTTCTTGAGGAGCTGTTTTGTCATCATCTGAGCAAGCAAGTAATTTGAACACTGTGGCTACCTGATGCAAACAGCCAACTCGTTAGTAAAGACCCTGATACTGGGAAAGATGGAGGGTAGGAGGAGACGCAAGCAACAGACTATGAGGTGGCCAGATAGCATCATCAACTCAACGGACATGAGGTTGAGCAAACTCTGGGAGATGGTGAAGGACAGGGAGGCTGGCGTGCTGGCGTGCTGCCGTCTGTGGTTGCAAAGAGCTGGACAACTTAGTGATGGAACAACAGCCATAAATCACTGCTTTGAAGTTCACATGGCCATTGGGAGGCCAGAACATTCTGAGGATAAAACCACCATAAGTCAGCCATAGTCAAACCAGCCTCCTCCTTTCTGCTCCAAGCGCACGTGTGAAGTCTGGCCAGCGTGTGGCTGGACAGGACAGACAGACAGGTCTGCCACACAGGAGAGGACAGCAGTGCCTGATAAGTGCCCAGAGCAGATTCTTTAAGCCTTTGATGCTTTTCTTGGGGAGAACGTTGGTGATTCCATCCCTTCTCTGGCAGGGTCCCAAGGATCCCCTTCCTATGTAAAAGGATCTTCCCTGCTTGTCATGGACCACGCATCCTCACAAGGTTTCCTCAATATTCATGCCATGCACTCCTAGGGGTATTTTAGGGGAAATATACTTTGCAAGAGAATCACTCCAAACTAGAACCTGCTGCAAGATGCATGTGAATATCAGGGGGTGCTGATAGGCATGGATCTCGACATGCACTTTTCCAGACATCCTTGAAGAAACCCATTTTCCTCTGAAAAGAGTTCCTTTGGGAAAATCCTACAATTTCTGCTTTCCTTGAGGAAAGCATCAGGGGTCTGCTGCTTCTCCCCTTTCGTGTCTTCTGATCTTCATCAGCGGAAAGCAACGGAGGCTGCCTATCAGAACATGTGAATTAAAAATTTTCCTTTTCTCTTGCATGTTGGTGTCTATTTACATAAATGTATCCTGGCACAGACTGGAATGATGAAGAAAAGAACTTTTGGGAGTGTTTTGTAGGGACTTCCCTGGTGGTCCAGTGGCTAAGACTCTGCCCTCCCATTGTCAGAGGGCCTGGGTTTGACCCCTAGTTGGGAAACGGCATCCCACATGTCACAACTCAAGATCCCAAGCACCACAACTAAGACCAGGGCACAACCAAATACATAAAAATAAATGCTTTTTTAAAAGTAGTTTGTCATGTGGAGAAATAATGGATTTTTTCATCTATTCTTCCAAATTCTGAGACATATGATCAGCTTCCCTGGTGGCTCAGTGGTAAAGAAGCCACCTGCAATATAGGAGATCCTGGCTCAATCCCTGGTCAGGAAGATGCTTTCGAGATGGGAATGCCACCCCACTCCAGTATTATTGCCTAGAGAATCCCATGGACAGAGGAGCCTTGTGGGCTACAGTCCATGGGGCACAAAAGCCCAGGCTTCCTTTCAAGTTGAATATGAATATGAGGAAATGTACAATGATCAGTTATATTGATTGGGAGTTGCTTAGCTGGTGATAATCATAGGCTGTATTCACTGTACACAATATTTGTGATTTATAAGCTCTAGCCAGTGTTCAAAAACAGGACGTGACAGGCAACCCTTAGCTTGATTTTGAATTCCAAGGCCCTGAGCAATTAAGTTCACGTAATTTCCATTACAAGGTTGCACAGGATAGGTTGTGGGCCTTTGAGTTCAAAATTACTTTGCCCCTTACAATCACCCAAGGGAAAAGTTGCCAAAAAAACCTTCTAAATGGGTAATTCTAGCAGCACTGCGTTATAAACACATCCTAAGCGGCAGGGAACGTGCCCTGAAGCTGCTGGCTTTAGAACATTCTCCCAGCTGTGCACTGGAGACACTTTCCACACATAATTGAGGTCAAAAGCCCCTGGGAAATGACGTGTGAAATGGGTAATTCCTTTCCTTTGAAGAAACCCATTTTCCTCTGAAAAGAGTTCCTTTGGGAAAATCCTACAATTTCTGCTTTCCTTGAGGAAAGCATCAGGGGTCTGCTGCTTCTCCCCTTTCGTGTCTTCTGATCTTCATCAGCGGAAAGCAACGGAGGCTGCCTATCAGAACATGTGAATTAAAAATTTTCCTTTTCTCTTGCATGTTGGTGTCTATTTACATAAATGTATCCTGGCACAGACTGGAATGATGAAGAAAAGAACTTTTGGGAGTGTTTTGTAGGGACTTCCCTGGTGGTCCAGTGGCTAAGACTCTGCCCTCCCATTGTCAGAGGGCCTGGGTTTGACCCCTAGTTGGGAAACGGCATCCCACATGTCACAACTCAAGATCCCAAGCACCACAACTAAGACCAGGGCACAACCAAATACATAAAAATAAATGCTTTTTTAAAAGTAGTTTGTCATGTGGAGAAATAATGGATTTTTTCATCTATTCTTCCAAATTCTGAGACATATGATCAGCTTCCCTGGTGGCTCAGTGGTAAAGAAGCCACCTGCAATATAGGAGATCCTGGCTCAATCCCTGGTCAGGAAGATGCTTTCGAGATGGGAATGCCACCCCACTCCAGTATTATTGCCTAGAGAATCCCATGGACAGAGGAGCCTTGTGGGCTACAGTCCATGGGGCACAAAAGCCCAGGCTTCCTTTCAAGTTGAATATGAATATGAGGAAATGTACAATGATCAGTTATATTGATTGGGAGTTGCTTAGCTGGTGATAATCATAGGCTGTATTCACTGTACACAATATTTGTGATTTATAAGCTCTAGCCAGTGTTCAAAAACAGGACGTGACAGGCAACCCTTAGCTTGATTTTGAATTCCAAGGCCCTGAGCAATTAAGTTCACGTAATTTCCATTACAAGGTTGCACAGGATAGGTTGTGGGCCTTTGAGTTCAAAATTACTTTGCCCCTTACAATCACCCAAGGGAAAAGTTGCCAAAAAAACCTTCTAAATGGGTAATTCTAGCAGCACTGCGTTATAAACACATCCTAAGCGGCAGGGAACGTGCCCTGAAGCTGCTGGCTTTAGAACATTCTCCCAGCTGTGCACTGGAGACACTTTCCACACATAATTGAGGTCATCCGAAAGCCCCCTGGGAAAGCTGACGTGTTGACAGACTTTGGGAATCAGCATTTAGCGACCCTGACTGGCACTCAACCCTATTTGGTGGCTACTTATCCATTTACAGAGCAGAGGGACCAATGGAGGGGCTTCCCAGTTGGCACTATAGATAAAGGACACGCCTGCCAATGCAGGACATATAAGAGACCTGGGTTTGACCCCTGGGTTGGGAGGATCCTCTGGAGGAGGGCATGGCAACCCACTCCAGTATTCTTGCCTGGAGAATTCCATGGACAGAGGAGCCTGGAGGATTATAGTCAAGGGATGCAAAGAGTTGGACATGATAGGAGTGACTTAGCACACATGCATGGAACCAGTAGATCTAGAGTTTAATCCAGACTCTAGACAAAGATATCACATGACTGATGGGGGGATTCTGAGTGGTGTGGGGAGAAGTTTTGCAGAAACTAATGCCTGTGGCAATTTGTTATGTAAGTGGATATGCAAACACCTGAGCTTGAGCAAGTATCAACAACATTTTTTGCACTTACTGTATTTGTTTGAAAGTTTTCACCTGTCATAAAGCATTCTAATATTTCATTAGAGTGTGGCAGGCAGTGCAGCAGGCGCCTCTGAGCAGGGAGCAGAATGTCTATTATAAATAAACCCTGCATTTCTCCCTGAAAGAGCAGTCTCTACACATTTTGGTGGCATTTTTTAAAGTTCTGTAAATACTATTTCCCCCAGAATATATTTTTTTATTTCACTGAATAGTGGACAAAGCAAATCTTAGTGCAGAGTTCTGTTAGAAGTTAGAAATTTCGTGATATGTCATTTTTGACAATTTTCTGGTAATAAATTTATGTTTACCACATGCACAAGGGTAGAGAAAAGCTTAACAGAACAAAATGGGAATGACAATGACAATTGCGAATTGTATAATGAACCCTTGATCAATTTTAAGCTCTAACGACCTTGCACAGTGATGTTGATTGCATCACTCTTGTCGCAAAACACCCAAGGAAAAGTTGCCAAAAACCTTCAAAGGCAGCACTGCGTTATAAACACATCCTAAGCGGCAGGAACGTGCCCTGAAGCTGCTGGCTTTAGAACATTCTCCCAGCTGTGCACTGGAGACACTTTCCACACATAATTGAGGTCATCCGAAGCCCCTGGGAAAGCTGACGTGTTGACAGACTTTGGGAATCAGCATTTAGCGACCCTGACTGGCACTCAACCCTATTTGGTGGCTACTTATCCATTTACAGAGCAGAGGGACCAATGGAGGGGCTTCCCAGTTGGCACTATAGATAAAGGACACGCCTGCCAATGCAGGACATATAAGAGACCTGGGTTTGACCCCTGGGTTGGGAGGATCCTCTGGAGGAGGGCATGGCAACCCACTCCAGTATTCTTGCCTGGAGAATTCCATGGACAGAGGAGCCTGGAGGATTATAGTCAAGGGATGCAAAGAGTTGGACATGATAGGAGTGACTTAGCACACATGCATGGAACCAGTAGATCTAGAGTTTAATCCAGACTCTAGACAAAGATATCACATGACTGATGGGGGGATTCTGAGTGGTGTGGGGAGAAGTTTTGCAGAAACTAATGCCTGTGGCAATTTGTTATGTAAGTGGATATGCAAACACCTGAGCTTGAGCAAGTATCAACAACATTTTTTGCACTTACTGTATTTGTTTGAAAGTTTTCACCTGTCATAAAGCATTCTAATATTTCATTAGAGTGTGGCAGGCAGTGCAGCAGGCGCCTCTGAGCAGGGAGCAGAATGTCTATTATAAATAAACCCTGCATTTCTCCCTGAAAGAGCAGTCTCTACACATTTTGGTGGCATTTTTTAAAGTTCTGTAAATACTATTTCCCCCAGAATATATTTTTTTATTTCACTGAATAGTGGACAAAGCAAATCTTAGTGCAGAGTTCTGTTAGAAGTTAGAAATTTCGTGATATGTCATTTTTGACAATTTTCTGGTAATAAATTTATGTTTACCACATGCACAAGGGTAGAGAAAAGCTTAACAGAACAAAATGGGAATGACAATGACAATTGCGAATTGTATAATGAACCCTTGATCAATTTTAAGCTCTAACGACCTTGCACAGTGATGTTGATTGCATCACTCTTGTCGACTTAAAAAGTAGTCACAACCTGAAAGTTGAGAGTTCTGTTTAACTTGGTGGGAATTTTCAGGAGTTCAAGCCTGGGAGACAGCAGCTCAAGTGAGTTGGAAAGAACTGCTCTGACAGAGGAGGGGACGAGCCAGGCTACCTAGAAGTTTGACAACAAAGGACAGGTAGCCTTGACTATCAGGAAATTATTGTTAATTGCAGACAACCGATGTTATTAAAGAATTTATCACATTTCTGTGCATGGGAAGATGCAGGAGTCTGGGCTCCCTGAAATCATTCCTTGCATATGCATCTCAGCGATGCAGGGCCAGCATACGTGTCTTTCACATCCTGAGTTTCCCAGGGGCTTACCGTAGGGAGTGATGACAGTCTTACTGATATAGGTGTTTGTTAGGTCATGGGTCTTCTCCTCCTTCCCCAGTGCCCTTAGGACTCAGGAACCCTCACTGGAGGGTGGCCATCCCTGATGACTGTGACATCGTAGATTACTGATACAGCAAGAAATACTCCATGTCTCACTCACTGAAAATGTATTGATATGTCTCTGGTCAATAAGCTTTGGAAAACCAAAGATGGATTAATATGTCTTGAATCAGGGATGTGATAAGACATTTGGCCTTCATTTCCATCTATAAACGGGGCCTGGGAGTAATGTCCTGTTACAACCATAGAATTTAGCCCCTGTGTGTAGTATGAGTGCCCCGTCAATATGAAAGCATCCTTTGGATGGCTTGCTGCTGCTTGCCCCACGGGTTGGTAAGATTTCTACTGAGTAGTGTAAGCACTGTATATTCTGCCTCTGATGAGTGATTCCAGGGAGACATGCTGAGTTAAAGTAGGAGGTTTTAGCCCTGAATCTTTAGCTCAGAGCTACTCATGGTTGTTGTATAGCCATGACCACAAACTGTCGCTGGTACAAATGATACATTCTGAAGATCTGCATTCCTGAGGCTCCTGTCCTGTATCTGAAGTTGTTCCCTGTGTAAGAAGTCATCCACAACCTCAGTCCTGCATCTGGTAAATATTTCTGTGCTGTGTTGAATACCAGTTTCCCTGGAGGCTCAGCAGTAAAGAATCTGCCTGCAATGCAGGTTCGATTCCTGGGTTGGGAACATCCCCTGGAGGAGGGCATGGCAGCCTACTCTAGTATTCTTGCCTGGAGAGTCTATGGACAAAGAAACCTGGCAGGCTACAGTGCATAGGGTCACAAACAGTCAGACATGATTGAAGTGGCTGAGTACACACACCCGTGTTGAATACTACTGATATCATGGTAACTATAACAGACGTGGACGGGCTCTCACAAAACTTCAGGTCTTCAGAGGAGGCTGGATGCGAACCCTCTGATCCCACCAATAGTAACTGTAGCAGGTGTTAGGAGGGAAAAGCACAATATGGGTGGGGGTAGGGGGCAATGCAAGATCCCGGGGAATCAGGACCTAGAGGCTTCCCGGAAGAAGCTGCTTTGACCCTGAGATGCCAAGGATGGGGGAGAAGCCCAGCTGACAGGCAGGCGAGATCCAAATCTCAAAGGTGTCATCAAGTAAGCAAGATGTCGGCAAACTTTTTTGGCAAAGACCATCTAGAAAATCTGTTCAGCTTTTCAGACCACTGCTCAACTGTCCTCATGGAACAAGCCATAAACAACAAACAAACAAATAAACAGGAGTGGTCGTGCTCCAAAGATGGATTAATATGTCTTGAATCAGGGATGTGATAAGACATTTGGCCTTCATTTCCATCTATAAACGGGGCCTGGGAGTAATGTCCTGTTACAACCATAGAATTTAGCCCCTGTGTGTAGTATGAGTGCCCCGTCAATATGAAAGCATCCTTTGGATGGCTTGCTGCTGCTTGCCCCACGGGTTGGTAAGATTTCTACTGAGTAGTGTAAGCACTGTATATTCTGCCTCTGATGAGTGATTCCAGGGAGACATGCTGAGTTAAAGTAGGAGGTTTTAGCCCCTGAATCTTTAGCTCAGAGCTACTCATGGTTGTTGTATAGCCATGACCACAAACTGTCGCTGGTACAAATGATACATTCTGAAGATCTGCATTCCTGAGGCTCCTGTCCTGTATCTGAAGTTGTTCCCTGTGTAAGAAGTCATCCACAACCTCAGTCCTGCATCTGGTAAATATTTCTGTGCTGTGTTGAATACCAGTTTCCCTGGAGGCTCAGCAGTAAAGAATCTGCCTGCAATGCAGGTTCGATTCCTGGGTTGGGAACATCCCCTGGAGGAGGGCATGGCAGCCTACTCTAGTATTCTTGCCTGGAGAGTCTATGGACAAAGAAACCTGGCAGGCTACAGTGCATAGGGTCACAAACAGTCAGACATGATTGAAGTGGCTGAGTACACACACCCGTGTTGAATACTACTGATATCATGGTAACTATAACAGACGTGGACGGGCTCTCACAAAACTTCAGGTCTTCAGAGGAGGCTGGATGCGAACCCTCTGATCCCACCAATAGTAACTGTAGCAGGTGTTAGGAGGGAAAAGCACAATATGGGTGGGGGTAGGGGGCAATGCAAGATCCCGGGGAATCAGGACCTAGAGGCTTCCCGGAAGAAGCTGCTTTGACCCTGAGATGCCAAGGATGGGGGAGAAGCCCAGCTGACAGGCAGGCGAGATCCAAATCTCAAAGGTGTCATCAAGTAAGCAAGATGTCGGCAAACTTTTTTGGCAAAGACCATCTAGAAAATCTGTTCAGCTTTTCAGACCACTGCTCAACTGTCCTCATGGAACAAGCCATAAACAACAAACAAACAAATAAACAGGAGTGGTCGTGCTCCAGTAGAGAGTTATTCATGGACACTCAAATTTAAATTTCATCCAGTTTTCATGTGTCACAACATACTCTTTTTTGATGCATTTTTGTAACCAATTAAAGATGTGAAAAAAACATTCTTAGCTCACAAGTTATACAAAGACAGACAACAGAGCAGATTGGGCCCTCTGTCTGTAGCTCATTGATGCTGGAGTAAGCCAAGAAGGGGCTTGGGACTGGCAGTGGGCAGCCTGGTTGAAAGGCTACAACTGTTGCTTACTCGCTAAACTGTCTGACTCTTTTGCAGCCCCATGAACTGCAGCCTGATAGGCTCCTCTGTCCACGAGGTTTTCTAGGCAAGAATACTGGAGTGGGTTGCCATTTCCTTCCCCATGGTATCTCCTGGGCCCACGGATTGAACCCTCATGTCCTGCATTGACAGGTGCATTCTTTACCACTGAGTCACCAGAAAATCCCTGCAAGGCACTACCCTGAGGATTAATTATAACAAGGTATATAGGAGAACACTTTCCTTCTTGGAACATATGCACAAATCAAAACTGCCACTTTGTGAGCTACGAAATGCTCACAAACATAACGTCTTCTATATTCTATTACAGTTGTTTATGGTCTTATCAAATGTCAATGTCCCAACCAGGAAAAGGGTGTCTATGTTAGCTCATTTGCCTGTTAGGAAAATTCAGAAATTGCTCAAGGTCAAGGGAGCTGCCCCAAGACCCAATTATTAGGAGAACTGTTTTTCACATAGGAGCCATTTCCTCTACTCTAGTGGTGAACATGTCTTCAAGTTTGAACTGTTTAAAAATTCATTTCCA
The DNA here is from genome assembly GCA_022376925.1 of Tragulus kanchil. Classification (NCBI taxonomy): domain Eukaryota; kingdom Metazoa; phylum Chordata; class Mammalia; order Artiodactyla; family Tragulidae; genus Tragulus; species Tragulus kanchil. The sequence goes on from JAIOJX010000028.1 coordinate 243,467,516, forward strand.
GGGGCTATTGAATATCCATTAGCAAAATATGGAATATCTCAAGATAGTGTTCTTTTCCTAAAGAAGAAAAGTTCAGGAAATCTGTTTATATTTTCATGAAAACAGCAATAGTTGTCAGATGATAACTCGGTACTTCAGCTTTTCAAGGTGTCATCAAGTAAGCAAGATGTCGGCAAACTTTTTTGGCAAAGACCATCTAGAAAATCTGTTCAGCTTTTCAGACCACTGCTCAACTGTCCTCATGGAACAAGCCATAAACAACAAACAAACAAATAAACAGGAGTGGTCGTGCTCCAGTAGAGAGTTATTCATGGACACTCAAATTTAAATTTCATCCAGTTTTCATGTGTCACAACATACTCTTTTTTGATGCATTTTTGTAACCAATTAAAGATGTGAAAAAAACATTCTTAGCTCACAAGTTATACAAAGACAGACAACAGAGCAGATTGGGCCCTCTGTCTGTAGCTCATTGATGCTGGAGTAAGCCAAGAAGGGGCTTGGGACTGGCAGTGGGCAGCCTGGTTGAAAGGCTACAACTGTTGCTTACTCGCTAAACTGTCTGACTCTTTTGCAGCCCCATGAACTGCAGCCTGATAGGCTCCTCTGTCCACGAGGTTTTCTAGGCAAGAATACTGGAGTGGGTTGCCATTTCCTTCCCCATGGTATCTCCTGGGCCCACGGATTGAACCCTCATGTCCTGCATTGACAGGTGCATTCTTTACCACTGAGTCACCAGAAAATCCCTGCAAGGCACTACCCTGAGGATTAATTATAACAAGGTATATAGGAGAACACTTTCCTTCTTGGAACATATGCACAAATCAAAACTGCCACTTTGTGAGCTACGAAATGCTCACAAACATAACGTCTTCTATATTCTATTACAGTTGTTTATGGTCTTATCAAATGTCAATGTCCCAACCAGGAAAAGGGTGTCTATGTTAGCTCATTTGCCTGTTAGGAAAATTCAGAAATTGCTCAAGGTCAAGGGAGCTGCCCCAAGACCCAATTATTAGGAGAACTGTTTTTCACATAGGAGCCATTTCCTCTACTCTAGTGGTGAACATGTCTTCAAGTTTGAACTGTTTAAAAATTCATTTCCAGGGGCTATTGAATATCCATTAGCAAAATATGGAATATCTCAAGATAGTGTTCTTTTCCTAAAGAAGAAAAGTTCAGGAAATCTGTTTATATTTTCATGAAAACAGCAATAGTTGTCAGATGATAACTCGGTACTTCATTAATTCACTTTTTAAGCAACTAGTGAGTTTGTAAGGATGATTTTTAGCTCAGAAGAAAACAATAAGCAAAATAGACAGGACCCTCTTCCTCCTGGCTCTTACAATCCAGAGGGGGAGATGGATGCTGCTAGGCCACGTCAAAGGACACATTTTCATAGCAAGACAGGAACCATAAGGGAAACATGCAGGGAACCCTGATACTGTTGAACTGGACCCATGGTTCAGGTTAGGAGCTGGAGTTACCTCGCTTTCTACTCTATTGACAGGACAAGTCTGAAGCTGGAAAGGGACAAGAGTCTTTGGAAAGAAAACCCTCCATGGTCTTTGGAACCACACACGTTGAGGATAAATAGAATGAATCAAGATCAACAGTGTAAATCCTGCAGGACCTCTCTGGCCCTAGTGAGAAAGTTTGATTTCATTCTTTTTGCAAAAGAGAGTCTCTAAGGTACTTAAATCTGGGGACCACCACTCTGTGGTGTATATTACTTGTGAGCTTTCATTACTTTTTTATTGAGGTATATTTGATTTACAGTGTGGTGTTAGTTTTGGATATACAGCATGGTGATTCAATTGCACACATGCACACATATATGTTATGTTTTACATTCTCCTTTGTTATAGATCAGTAGTGCATGAACACCGCTCAGTGTTCGACTCTGCCGCCCATGGACTGTAACCAGTCAGGCAGCTCTCCAGGCAAGAATACTGGAGTGAGTTGCCATGCCTTTCTCTAAGGGATCTTCCCAACCCAGGAATTGAGCCTGAGTCTCCCACACTGCAGGTGAAGTCTTTACCCACTGAGCTATCAGGGAAGCCATTAAAGAAATATTGAATGTAGTTCCCTGTGTTACACAGTAGGTCTCTGTTGGTTATTTATTTTATTTATCAGATCAATTCCGTTCAGTCGCTCGAGGTGTCATTGACTTTCCATCTTTGTCTAAAGCCACAGAATGTTCAGGAAGCAATACCATGGAAGGATGTTTGACCATATACACAGCGTGAAAATACAGTCTGATGTTTCAAGATGTCAACTAAAACCAAAAGATAAACCACTTGAGTGTTGCGGGTGCAGTTTTATGTTGGGGACACTTGGGACTGCAGCCTGGGAGGCAGCACCTTGATAGCGCCTGAGAGCCGGCTCCAAAGAGGCAGCAGGGGAACTTAAGGCTTTGATGAAGTCGGGGAGTTGGTACTTCAATCTTATGTAAGGATGATTTTAGCTCAGAAGAAAACAATAAGCAAAATAGACAGGACCCTCTTCCTCCTGGCTCTTACAATCCAGAGGGGGAGATGGATGCTGCTAGGCCACGTCAAAGGACACATTTTCATAGCAAGACAGGAACCATAAGGGAAACATGCAGGGAACCCTGATACTGTTGAACTGGACCCATGGTTCAGCTTAGGAGCTGGAGTTACCTCGCTTTCTACTCTATTGACAGGACAAGTCTGAAGCTGGAAAGGGACAAGAGTCTTTGGAAAGAAAACCCTCCATGGTCTTTGGAACCACACACGTTGAGGATAAATAGAATGAATCAAGATCAACAGTGTAAATCCTGCAGGACCTCTCTGGCCCTAGTGAGAAAGTTTGATTTCATTCTTTTTGCAAAAGAGAGTCTCTAAGGTACTTAAATCTGGGGACCACCACTCTGTGGTGTATATTACTTGTGAGCTTTCATTACTTTTTTATTGAGGTATATTTGATTTACAGTGTGGTGTTAGTTTTGGATATACAGCATGGTGATTCAATTGCACACATGCACACATATATGTTATGTTTTACATTCTCCTTTGTTATAGATCAGTAGTGCATGAACACCGCTCAGTGTTCGACTCTGCCGCCCCATGGACTGTAACCAGTCAGGCAGCTCTCCAGGCAAGAATACTGGAGTGAGTTGCCATGCCTTTCTCTAAGGGATCTTCCCAACCCAGGAATTGAGCCTGAGTCTCCCACACTGCAGGTGAAGTCTTTACCCACTGAGCTATCAGGGAAGCCATTAAAGAAATATTGAATGTAGTTCCCTGTGTTACACAGTAGGTCTCTGTTGGTTATTTATTTTATTTATCAGATCAATTCCGTTCAGTCGCTCGAGGTGTCATTGACTTTCCATCTTTGTCTAAAGCCACAGAATGTTCAGGAAGCAATACCATGGAAGGATGTTTGACCATATACACAGCGTGAAAATACAGTCTGATGTTTCAAGATGTCAACTAAAACCAAAAGATAAACCACTTGAGTGTTGCGGGTGCAGTTTTATGTTGGGGACACTTGGGACTGCAGCCTGGGAGGCAGCACCTTGGATAGCGCCTGAGAGCCGGCTCCAAAGAGGCAGCAGGGGGAATATCAATATATAAGGCTTTGATGAAGTCGGGGAGGGGGTTGGTTAACACCGTTAAACACTCATTTTACAAAACGGTCTTCTGGGTAGTCACGAGGATCTGATTCACCATGAAGGGATTTAGTGCTTTTCTATGCATGGGGAGAGCCAAGGACGGAGGTAATAAACTCTGTCCCTGTCCCACCAGCTCCTTCAAAGCACAGAGGGCCTTGCTTCCCCCTGAACGCCCTCAGGGGCTGCTGTCACAGCACAGGGCTCAGTCTCCGCAGTGGCGGATGGCAATGCCCTTGTTGTTCACTCACTGGCAGTGCAATTGGTAAGTGCCAATTTGTAGCTGACAAAGAGCCCAGTGCAATATTTCATAGAGAGGTATTTTGTTTCTCAGATAAATAAATTAGCATGGTGCGCCATGCAGTTTCTTAAAATACACTGTCCGTGTTAAAATAAGCTGTTCTTCTTACCTCGATTATTTTTTGTACACATCTTTCCTCTGTTTAATTCATTCCCATAAGACAGGATGTAAGGCAAAAAGGTGCCAACACAAAAGCTATTTCTTTTGAATTCAGTGAGGGTTCTCGTAGTTTATTGCCAGAACTCTGACTTCCTCAAAATACGAAAGAAGAAAAAATGCTTAATTATGAACAAAGTGTTACTTTTCTTATTAAAATGTACATATCATTCATTTAAATGTGATTGCAGTTATTTAATTTGGACTGAAGGGAGGGGAAACCCTCAACATAAAAATATTCTGAGACAATGTACTGTAACGTGTCTTCTGTCTTTCCGAAGTTCCCCCTAAAAGTACATGATTCAACACAAAGCCAAAATAAAGGTCTGCTAACGGCTCCATCTGCTCACCCTAGGTGACAGAGAATCAGAACTGCCTTAGTAGCTTGCACTTAATGCTGCATTATGGGTACTTAAACAGCAGATATGCATGGTCTCCCGTTCCTGGAGGCTGGAAATCTGAGTTCCTGGTGTCTGCATTTCCCTTACATCGTTTCTGCATCTCCACAGGCCTTCCTCTGTGCTTGAGTGTTGGGTGCAGTTTGGGGACACTTGGGACTGCAGCCTGGGAGGCAGCACCTTGGATAGCGCCTGAGAGCCGGCTCCAAAGAGGCAGCAGGGGGAATATCAATATATAAGGCTTTGATGAAGTCGGGGAGGGGGTTGGTTAACACCGTTAAACACTCATTTTACAAAACGGTCTTCTGGGTAGTCACGAGGATCTGATTCACCATGAAGGGATTTAGTGCTTTTCTATGCATGGGGAGAGCCAAGGACGGAGGTAATAAACTCTGTCCCTGTCCCACCAGCTCCTTCAAAGCACAGAGGGCCTTGCTTCCCCCTGAACGCCCTCAGGGGCTGCTGTCACAGCACAGGGCTCAGTCTCCGCAGTGGCGGATGGCAATGCCCTTGTTGTTCACTCACTGGCAGTGCAATTGGTAAGTGCCAATTTGTAGCTGACAAAGAGCCCAGTGCAATATTTCATAGAGAGGTATTTTGTTTCTCAGATAAATAAATTAGCATGGTGCGCCATGCAGTTTCTTAAAATACACTGTCCGTGTTAAAATAAGCTGTTCTTCTTACCTCGATTATTTTTTGTACACATCTTTCCTCTGTTTAATTCATTCCCATAAGACAGGATGTAAGGCAAAAAGGTGCCAACACAAAAGCTATTTCTTTTGAATTCAGTGAGGGTTCTCGTAGTTTATTGCCAGAACTCTGACTTCCTCAAAATACGAAAGAAGAAAAAATGCTTAATTATGAACAAAGTGTTACTTTTCTTATTAAAATGTACATATCATTCATTTAAATGTGATTGCAGTTATTTAATTTGGACTGAAGGGAGGGGAAACCCTCAACATAAAAATATTCTGAGACAATGTACTGTAACGTGTCTTCTGTCTTTCCGAAGTTCCCCCTAAAAGTACATGATTCAACACAAAGCCAAAATAAAGGTCTGCTAACGGCTCCATCTGCTCACCCTAGGTGACAGAGAATCAGAACTGCCTTAGTAGCTTGCACTTAATGCTGCATTATGGGTACTTAAACAGCAGATATGCATGGTCTCCCGTTCCTGGAGGCTGGAAATCTGAGTTCCTGGTGTCTGCACGTGGCTTCTTCCGGGGTCCCCTCCAGGGCCTGGAGGTGGCTGTCTTTTCCCTGCATCTCCACAGGCCTTCCCTCTGTGCATGTATCTGTCCTCATCTCTTCTTATAAGGATCTTTGAATCATATTGGATTAGGGCCCACCCTAAATGACATCACTTATCCTAACTGTGTTTCAGATAGGCCTTGATGTATGAATTTTGTAGAGAACACAGGTCAGTCCATAACAACATCCAGTAAAAGTGGAGACATGCTGATATGGCCCCAGAGGTGCCTGCAAGGTCCAATGTCCCTGTGAAATGGACTATTTCCTGCCATATTAGTAAACAAGGTGTCCCAACCGCCCCCAGTCTTGGGTCTCCAAAAGTGAATTTCTGAGCCCCAAGGGCACTGATGTGTCGGATGCCCTTCCAAGAGCTGAGATATTTAAATTCATTATGGCTCCCACCAATCTTATGAAGAGGCCCTTTCCAATCTACATTCTACAGAAAAGGAATGCATAGATGCTGAGAGGGACGCACCCAGCCAGTACCGGAAAGAGGGGATTGAACCTAGGCCATCGGGGATGCTCTCTGCCACAGGGACCACTCTGTGGCTGGGAGGCATGCAGTCCCAGGGGCAAACCTGGCCCTGCCACAGGTACTGAGATTCTCAGGGATTCGGTGGACTCAGTTGTTATGTGTGTAAAGAGACACAGCTCTACCAGAATCTAAAGCAGTAGTGATGCCGCCAAAATCTTGGCTTTCTCTGCCCACCAAAGCAGGATTGAAAAACATATGGAGGACAGAATTAGGAGGACACAGAAAGGTGACTTTAATCCTCAACCGGCGGTGGGGAGACACAGCACGCATGTGCCTCCAGAACTGTGTCCCCACTTCTGTGAGGAATCTAGGGGATTATATAAGATGAGGGCTTGCATTCAGGTGTTGGTGATGAGAAACAAAGGCATAAGTCTCTTATAGCATTCTTCCTCTTGCATTGTTTCAAAACAGTCACAGGCTGGTCTCCCGTTCCTGGAGGCTGGAAATCTGAGTTCCTGGTGTCTGCACGTGGCTTCTTCCGGGGTCCCCTCCAGGGCCTGGAGGTGGCTGTCTTTTCCCTGCATCTCCACAGGCCTTCCCTCTGTGCATGTATCTGTCCTCATCTCTTCTTATAAGGATCTTTGAATCATATTGGATTAGGGCCCACCCTAAATGACATCACTTATCCTAACTGTGTTTCAGATAGGCCTTGATGTATGAATTTTGTAGAGAACACAGGTCAGTCCATAACAACATCCAGTAAAAGTGGAGACATGCTGATATGGCCCCAGAGGTGCCTGCAAGGTCCAATGTCCCTGTGAAATGGACTATTTCCTGCCATATTAGTAAACAAGGTGTCCCAACCGCCCGCAGTCTTGGGTCTCCAAAAGTGAATTTCTGAGCCCCAAGGGCACTGATGTGTCGGATGCCCTTCCAAGAGCTGAGATATTTAAATTCATTATGGCTCCCACCAATCTTATGAAGAGGCCCTTTCCAATCTACATTCTACAGAAAAGGAATGCATAGATGCTGAGAGGGACGCACCCAGCCAGTACCGGAAAGAGGGGATTGAACCTAGGCCATCGGGGATGCTCTCTGCCACAGGGACCACTCTGTGGCTGGGAGGCATGCAGTCCCAGGGGCAAACCTGGCCCTGCCACAGGTACTGAGATTCTCAGGGATTCGGTGGACTCAGTTGTTATGTGTGTAAAGAGACACAGCTCTACCAGAATCTAAAGCAGTAGTGATGCCGCCAAAATCTTGGCTTTCTCTGCCCACCAAAGCAGGATTGAAAAACATATGGAGGACAGAATTAGGAGGACACAGAAAGGTGACTTTAATCCTCAACCGGCGGTGGGGAGACACAGCACGCATGTGCCTCCAGAACTGTGTCCCCACTTCTGTGAGGAATCTAGGGGATTATATAAGATGAGGGCTTGCATTCAGGTGTTGGTGATGAGAAACAAAGGCATAAGTCTCTTATAGCATTCTTCCTCTTGCATTGTTTCAAAAACAGTCACAGGCTGGTGTCAGGTAGCCTGGTGGTTGGGTCCACTGTCTCTTGTGTATTGTACTGTGGTCATCTTTCCATAATGAAAAACAAAAAAAAGAAGAACTATAAGAGGTGAGCTACAAAGAGAGAGCTGTAAAATTGAGTACCAGATATAGGATGTGATTAGCATAAAAGATAATAGATGCATAATGGAGCTCATGCAGAGCTGGGGGGCAGAAAAGCACACTTAGCTCTAAACAACAGCTTGTGGCCTCCATGTCCCTCACCATCTCTCAGAGCTCACCCAAATTCACCCCTTCTCCCCTTGCCTTCAATTTTTCCCAGCACCAGGGTCTTGGTCATATCAAGTGGCCAAAGAATGAGAGCTTCAGAACATCAGTCCTTCCAATGAATATTCTGGGTTGATTTCCCTTAGGATTGACTGGCTTGATCTCTTGGCTGTCCAAGGGACTCTCAAGAGTCTTCTCCAGCACCATAATTAGAAAACATCAATTCTCTGGCAGTCAGCCTTCTTTATGGTCCAGCTCTCACATCCATACAAGACTACTGGAAAAACCATAGCTTTGACTGAGCCATAGCCTTGTTGGCAAAGTGATGTCGCTGTTTTTTAATACACTGTCTAGATTTGCCATAGCTTTGCAAGTGTCTTCCACTTTCATGGCTGCAGTCTCCATCCACAGTGATTTTGGAGCCCAAGAAAATAAAACCTGTCACTGATTAGGAAGAGTTAAAGCAAAAACTAGCCGTGATCAGGCCTGCTCACTGTTCTCTCCATCTTCTTTGTTCTCAGAAAGAAAAGCAAAACTCATTCCTCTTTTTTCCTTTTCACTGCAACACTAGCTGTTCCAGCTCAAGGTGAAGACGTGAGCTGTCCCTCCAGCGTCACCATCCCGGCTGCTCTCTGGGGCAGCATAGGAACAAGCACAGACAGGGCTTAGGTGGCACATGTGCAGGAGAGAGAAGCAACTGGAGCAACAGAGGAAGTGCCGGAAGGGCCACCTCTGCTTGCTCAGGGTTCTCAGCAGCGAAGGTTCTGTCCCCCCTCCTGTGAGGCTCTTATAGCATTCTTCCTCTTGCATTGTTTCAAAACAGTCACAGGCTGGTGTCAGGTAGCCTGGTGGTTGGGTCCACTGTCTCTTGTGTATTGTACTGTGGTCATCTTTCCATAATGAAAAACAAAAAAAAGAAGAACTATAAGAGGTGAGCTACAAAGAGAGAGCTGTAAAATTGAGTACCAGATATAGGATGTGATTAGCATAAAAGATAATAGATGCATAATGGAGCTCATGCAGAGCTGGGGGGCAGAAAAGCACACTTAGCTCTAAACAACAGCTTGTGGCCTCCATGTCCCTCACCATCTCTCAGAGCTCACCCAAATTCACCCCTTCTCCCCTTGCCTTCAATTTTTCCCAGCACCAGGGTCTTGGTCATATCAAGTGGCCAAAGAATGAGAGCTTCAGAACATCAGTCCTTCCAATGAATATTCTGGGTTGATTTCCCTTAGGATTGACTGGCTTGATCTCTTGGCTGTCCAAGGGACTCTCAAGAGTCTTCTCCAGCACCATAATTAGAAAACATCAATTCTCTGGCAGTCAGCCTTCTTTATGGTCCAGCTCTCACATCCATACAAGACTACTGGAAAAACCATAGCTTTGACTGAGCCATAGCCTTGTTGGCAAAGTGATGTCGCTGTTTTTTAATACACTGTCTAGATTTGCCATAGCTTTGCAAGTGTCTTCCACTTTCATGGCTGCAGTCTCCATCCACAGTGATTTTGGAGCCCAAGAAAATAAAACCTGTCACTGATTAGGAAGAGTTAAAGCAAAAACTAGCCGTGATCAGGCCTGCTCACTGTTCTCTCCATCTTCTTTGTTCTCAGAAAGAAAAGCAAAACTCATTCCTCTTTTTTCCTTTTCACTGCAACACTAGCTGTTCCAGCTCAAGGTGAAGACGTGAGCTGTCCCTCCAGCGTCACCATCCCGGCTGCTCTCTGGGGCAGCATAGGAACAAGCACAGACAGGGCTTAGGTGGCACATGTGCAGGAGAGAGAAGCAACTGGAGCAACAGAGGAAGTGCCGGAAGGGCCACCTCTGCTTGCTCAGGGTTCTCAGCAGCGAAGGTTCTGTCCCCCCTCCTGTGGATGCTGCGGGGACTTCAGGACGCCCTTTCTTTCCACCTACAGCTGCGGGTCAGCCAGCTCGGCTGCTCTCGGGAATCCTGCCACATGGTGCAACGCTGCTTCACGCTCCTAGGCAGAGAGGCAAACGCGGCCACCAGGCTAAGCAGCTGGTTTGAGATGATGAAAAACACTCTCCCTGGGAGCGTTTCAAAAAAAGCAGATTGGGGAAAGTAGCCACTTCCCCAAGTCCAGCCTGGAAATTATAAGTGCTATCTGGATGACAGACATCTCCAGTTGACTGACAGGAAGGTCTAGAAAGACTGAAGGAAGCAGCTCATCAAGAGGCTAAATATACAGGAAATGGTCCCACCGAAACTTCTCCAGAGAGAGAATGATTAGGAATGAATGAGTCAGGCCAGGGCATCTCAAAGACATGGCCAGAAACCCAGCCAGAACCCAGAGACAACAGAGTCTGAGCGCCAGCCCGGGAGTCCTGTCTTCTTGTCAGTTAATTTCTGATGATGTCTAAGCCCGGCATAATAAGCTCCCTGCACCTCAGCAAGAGACTTGAAAGCTTGGCTAATATTTTTTAATTAAAAAATACATATCTTTTAAATGGTGTACCTCTGAAGGTTTTCTATTTTTTTGTAGATAAGGAATAATAAATTCGAGGGGTGATATATCATAAGGAAAACTTCTTTTTTAGTCTTTTTTTCCCATCATGCCTCTTTTATTTTTATATTTATTTTCATCCATCTTTTTATTCTTTGGCTTGTATGGGCCTCCCTTGCAGTGGCCTCTCTTTGCAGAGCTCTGGCTCTGGGAGCATGCGTTCCAGACCGCTGGCTCCTAATTGGACACACTGGTCCAGCTGCTCCGTGGCATGTGGGATCTTCCCAGGCTAGGGATCAAACCGGTGTCCCTTGCACTGCAAGGCAGAGGCTCTATGCACTGGACCACCAGGGAAGCCCAGAAAAGAAATGTTTTAAAAAGTATGAGTCTAGGGTTTTGTTTTGTTTGTTTTGTTTTGTTTTGTTTTTCTGTGCAAGTCAGTTAGCCCGGAGCCCCTGGGAAGAGCTGGCAGACAGGGGCTCCTCCCAGGCCCTGCTTTACTGGGGATTCCCAGGACGGCCCTGGGGGGCTGGTCCCAAATCAAAGAGAAAGTGGAGGAAGGATAAACTACAGGAGAGTCTGTGGCTTAGGAGAATCAAGTCCTCGCTCCTGAGAGGAAAACAGCCTAAAAGCGATTGTTGTTCCGTCGCTAAGTTGTGCCCAGCTCTTTGCAACCCCATGGACTGCAGCATTCCACAGACAGGGATTGAGATCCATAGATACGCACGTGAGAGAATGGGTGTTTGTACCCATGTATTAAGTGTACAAATACATGTATGTGCCCACATATGTGCATACTTGTGCACATACGTATATTCATATGCAGATACACAAATATGTGTGTATATGTGTAAGTGTATGTGTACATGAATAGACTGATGACAGGTAGGTGTATGGGCAGATAGATAATAACTAGGTTCTCACACCAATTCCAGTGTAAGAGGCAAGGCTCCCCACACTCAGAAGAAGCGATTTTCTGACACCAGCTAGGTGTCCCACAATTTAATTCAATTCAGCTCAGCTCTGTCACTATCTACCCAGAGATTCCGCCAGACTCCACAGGTTAAGGGGGCAGACCCAGGAGATGGCCCCGCCCCTTCAGAGGCCAATGGCAAGTCCACCTGGTCACCTGTGCCTCTTAGGGGTGGGCTGTCGCAGAGGGTCCTACAGCCCCTTCGTGGGTTCCATTCGTTTGTGGGAAAGGCTTGCAAAATTCAAACATTTTACTTGCTACACTATCAGTTTATTATAAACCGATGCAACTTAGGAAGAGTCAGAGGGAAAAGATGTAGAGACAGGTGTGGGCAGGTGTCTCTTGCTATGTTAATGAGGCCTCCAAAGGTCACCTCATTAACATAACCAGAGATAGCTTTGTCACTCTCAGCACCGAAATTCCAAGGTTTTGTGAGTCTTGACTGTCCAAATATATATTTTTCCTATAAATCATAATGTCATAATTAGATAACTGATAGACATGGATGTATAATAGATATAGAGACAGAGACAGGATAGATAAATAGACATAGATACATAGATATAGATACATAGATGACATAGATACATACATAGATGAGAATAGATACTTAGGCAGATTGATAAATAGATATAGACAGGCAGGCAGACAGATAGATAGAGATGATAAAGAACTACAGACCATAGAACTGGAATTTTCAGGACCTGGGGATCCAGGCGCCAGACCTACTCAGGTCTAAAGATAGAAACCATCAGAATGAACTTAGTTTTAAGCACACTCAGGGGCCACAGCAGGGCCACTCTCATACAGCAGACTAAACCAAGATGACCCCAGAGGACCCAGAGCATGTGAGAAGCCAGATCCTTGCGTTTCAAACTCAATGTGCACGATCCACGAGGATGGGCTGGGGCATACGAATTCAATGCAGATAAAAGTGTATATGTGTAAGTGTATGTGTACATGAATAGACTGATGACAGGTAGGTGTATGGGCAGATAGATAATAACTAGGTTCTCACACCAATTCCAGTGTAAGAGGCAAGGCTCCCCACACTCAGAAGAAGCGATTTTCTGACACCAGCTAGGTGTCCCACAATTTAATTCAATTCAGCTCAGCTCTGTCACTATCTACCCAGAGATTCCGCCAGACTCCACAGGTTAAGGGGGAAGACCCAGGAGATGGCCCCGCCCCTTCAGAGGCCAATGGCAAGTCCACCTGGTCACCTGTGCCTCTTAGGGGTGGGCTGTCGCAGAGGGTCCTACAGCCCCTTCGTGGGTTCCATTCGTTTGTGGGAAAGGCTTGCAAAATTCAAACATTTTACTTGCTACACTATCAGTTTATTATAAACCGATGCAACTTAGGAAGAGTCAGAGGGAAAAGATGTAGAGACAGGTGTGGGCAGGTGTCTCTTGCTATGTTAATGAGGCCTCCAAAGGTCACCTCATTAACATAACCAGAGATAGCTTTGTCACTCTCAGCACCGAAATTCCAAGGTTTTGTGAGTCTTGACTGTCCAAATATATATTTTTCCTATAAATCATAATGTCATAATTAGATAACTGATAGACATGGATGTATAATAGATATAGAGACAGAGACAGGATAGATAAATAGACATAGATACATAGATATAGATACATAGATGACATAGATACATACATAGATGAGACGTATAGATACATAGATATAGATACATAGATATAGATACTTAGGCAGATTGATAAATAGATATAGACAGGCAGGCAGACAGATAGATAGAGATGATAAAGAACTACAGACCATAGAACTGGAATTTTCAGGACCTGGGGATCCAGGCGCCAGACCTACTCAGGTCTAAAGATAGAAACCATCAGAATGAACTTAGTTTTAAGCACACTCAGGGGCCACAGCAGGGCCACTCTCATACAGCAGACTAAACCAAGATGACCCCAGAGGACCCAGAGCATGTGAGAAGCCAGATCCTTGCGTTTCAAACTCAAGTGCTCACAGGCCACGTATGGACCACGAGGATGGGCTGGGAGCGGCCATTTCACAAGGCATGGGCAGCCAGTGGGGGTGTAGGCACATGGCGGCCATTTCTTCCTATTTTTAAAGCAGCTTTTTTAAGTTGGAGGATTATTGCCTTACAGTATTGTGCTGGTTTCTGCCATACACCAACGTGAATCAGTTGTAATCACATATATTACCCCTCCCACCTGAGCCTCCCTCCCCGTCCCATCCCACCCCTCTAGGTCATCACAGAGGGCCAGGCTGGGCCCCCTGTGCTAAGCAGCAGCTTCCCCCTAGCTGCCTGAATTACATGGAAAGTGTATCTCTCTCAAAACTGTACATATGGAATCTAAAGCAGATGTTTAATCCACCAGTTTTGCAGGAAAATGTGACCGCTGCGAGGGGGAGGCAGGGACACCTCCCTGGAAGGCAGGGCAGTCTTCTGGAGGGGACCTGGAGGGCAGGCAGGAGCTTCTGCCCAGGGCAGGATGTGGAGGAGAAGCCCGGCACCCGCCTGAGGAGGGTGAGGAAGGGCAGGTGTCGAGGCCCAGAAGGAGTCCCTGAGGTAGGAAGTGACGTCTCCTACCACAAACCGTGCCACCCACGCTTCCTGGAACCAAGTCTCGAGTTGGCCTGTTCACCATTAGCCCATTTTTCTGTGGCATTGTTCCTTTTCTTCTTGTTATTTTTGACATTAAAGGTTTTATTTAACATCCCCGTTGCAAACACATTTTCCAAAACGATTTAGTTTTTTGTTTTGTCTATGGCATCTTTCTGGGCATCCCCCATGGCTCAGTGGTAAAGAATCTGCCTGTAATTCAGGACACGAGAGACTTGGGTTCAATCCCTGCATCAGGAAAATCCCCTGGAGAAGAAACTGGCAACCCACTCCAATCTTCTTGCCTGGGAAATTCCACAGACAGAGGAGCCTGGCGGGCCACTGTTGTCCATGGGTTTGCAAAGAGCCGGGTGTGACTGAGTGACCAAACAATAACAACATGGCCTCTTCCTACTCCGTGAGTATTTAGATTGAAGACCATATGTGAGTTTGTGGCCTTTCCATTTTGTTAACAAAGTCACTCTTACCTTAGAACCTCTTTCACTGCTTTGAGTTTTTGAAGATATAATTCCTTAATCTGCCTGCGATTTATCTGGGGATAAGGCCTGGTCTAGGGGTTATTGTCTCCAGATGGACAACCAGTAGATTCGTGCCAGCATCACTTCTCAAGTGTCGACGTTTTTGAATAAATGTCAATTGTACCTTTATCATAAATTAAATTTCGCTGTATAGTCTTAGAATTGACTTTCAGGTTCTCTGTTCTATTACATTAATTCATCTGTTGGTATGCTTAAGCAGTATTGACTTCATGACTCTGAAACGTAAATGTCTCTCACTAGTGTTCTAACTCTGTCAGGTTTCTTTGTTCCCTGTATGGTTGTTTAATTCCACCTGTCCCCACCATCCTCTTGAGATTCTCATTTGAAAGAATCTTCCCAGGTCAGGGATTGAATGGGTGCCCCTTGCACTGCAAGACAGTCTGCCTTGCTGGGTACTTCCCCTCAGTTCTTGCGGTGGTCCTTTTAGAGCAAGGGGTCTATGTACTTTCTCTTAAAAAGCCAGATAGTAAGTATTTCAGGCTTTGAGGGCCACGAGGCAAGATGCAGGATATTATATAGGAACTTGGGCAACAATTTCAAATATAACTCTTTAAAATAGAAGAAGTCTTCTGAGCTTGGGGGCCATGAGGAAACAGGTAGCTGCATACATTTGGTCCACAGGCTGTAGTGTGATGAGCCTTGTTCTGCAATCCTCCTCAAACTTTGTTCTGGAATTCTAGAATCCACTCTACTGTCCCAGTAAAATGGTGAGACGTAAAAACATGTCTGTAAACAATTACATACATTCACGACACATGGAAGCTACACATTGAAAAAGACATCCTATACCTGACAATATTGACTCAGAATGACCAAGACACACCCTTGTAAGACTACTGAACTTAAGGAAATAAGCAGGCATCTAGGCAAAAACCATCCTAAGGGGAAAACAGAATCACTAACAGGAGATTGGGCTGATTTCCTGTACAGACTGTTGTCCATGGGTTTGCCGTGAGTGACCAAACAATAACAACATGGCCTCTTCCTACTCCGTGAGTATTTAGATTGAAGACCATATGTGAGTTTGTGGCCTTTCCATTTTGTTAACAAAGTCACTCTTACCTTAGAACCTCTTTCACTGCTTTGAGTTTTTGAAGATATAATTCCTTAATCTGCCTGCGATTTATCTGGGGATAAGGCCTGGTCTAGGGGTTATTGTCTCCAGATGGACAACCAGTAGATTCGTGCCAGCATCACTTCTCAAGTGTCGACGTTTTTGAATAAATGTCAATTGTACCTTTATCATAAATTAAATTTCGCTGTATAGTCTTAGAATTGACTTTCAGGTTCTCTGTTCTATTACATTAATTCATCTGTTGGTATGCTTAAGCAGTATTGACTTCATGACTCTGAAACGTAAATGTCTCTCACTAGTGTTCTAACTCTGTCAGGTTTCTTTGTTCCCTGTATGGTTGTTTAATTCCACCTGTCCCCACCATCCTCTTGAGATTCTCATTTGAAAGAATCTTCCCAGGTCAGGGATTGAATGGGTGCCCCTTGCACTGCAAGACAGTCTGCCTTGCTGGGTACTTCCCCTCAGTTCTTGCGGTGGTCCTTTTAGAGCAAGGGGTCTATGTACTTTCTCTTAAAAAGCCAGATAGTAAGTATTTCAGGCTTTGAGGGCCACGAGGCAAGATGCAGGATATTATATAGGAACTTGGGCAACAATTTCAAATATAACTCTTTAAAATAGAAGAAGTCTTCTGAGCTTGGGGGCCATGAGGAAACAGGTAGCTGCATACATTTGGTCCACAGGCTGTAGTGTGATGAGCCTTGTTCTGCAATCCTCCTCAAACTTTGTTCTGGAATTCTAGAATCCACTCTACTGTCCCAGTAAAATGGTGAGACGTAAAAACATGTCTGTAAACAATTACATACATTCACGACACATGGAAGCTACACATTGAAAAAGACATCCTATACCTGACAATATTGACTCAGAATGACCAAGACACACCCTTGTAAGACTACTGAACTTAAGGGAAATAAGCAGGCATCTAGGCAAAAACTCAAGGTCACCATAAAGGGAAAAACAGAATCACTAACAGGAGATTGGGCAGGAATGATTTATGCCATAAGAAAATACATTAATATTTAAAATATGAAGGTAGTAAGCCAAACAGAGAAAAACAAGTATCGTATTATATCTCTTATATGTGGAATATTAAAAAAAATACAGATGAATGTATTTACAAAACAGAAATAAACTCACAGACATAGAACAGTCTATAGTTACCAAAGGGGAAGGGGGATATTTTAGGAACTTGGGATTAACATAGAGGTACAACTATATATAAGCTGTGCTTCCCTGGTGGATCAGGAGGTAAAGAGTCTACTGGAAATGCAGGAGACCCTAGAGGACCAACAGGGGTCTATTGTATAGCACAAGAAACTATATTCAATATCTTGTAATAATTTTTAAAGGAAAATGACCTGAAAAAAAAATATATATATAGTTTAATAACCAAACAGACTTTCAAGTATAAAAAGGCACAGAAAACCTAGTATCATCATGCATGAGCCCTTCTTTCAGTACTTTCTAAGGAAACAACTTCAAAAAACCAAAATCACTCTTAGATGTTGATATAAGTGCTGGTTGGTGATCATTAAATATAGTTACTTCTACAATAAGTCTCAATGCAGGTAAAAAGCAAGAATGTGGTATGACCTGGTGACGTGCACTGACCACATAGATCTAGGACCACAGGAAAACAGGGGCAGCTATGAAAACAGGAGTGTGCAGCATGCGGTCATCATACTGGTGATTATAGACTTAACGTTAGCATCGCTGTTCTGAGAACTTTGTGTGTGAAATGTGGGACGAGAAAACACGTAATTATGGATGTTCTAAGTCTGTCATTATCTGAATCATTGTGAACCAGGATTCTTAGTTTGGAAGAAAAGAGACAGATGTACTAATAGGAGAGGTTACAGTAGCTACCTATAGTTTATTTATGATTTGTTGTTGTTCAGTCGCTCAGTTGTGTCCAGCTCTTTGTGACAACATGGACTATGACATGCCAGGCTTCCCTGTGCTTTAGTATCTCCCACAGCTTGCTCAAACTCACGTTTATTGACTCAGTGATGCCATCCAAACATCTCATCCTCTATCACCCCCTTCTCCTTTTGCCCTCAGTCTTTCCCAGCATCAGGGCCTTTTCCAATGAGTCAGCTCTTCACATCAGGTGGCCACATACTGAGGATTCAGCATCAGTCTTTCTAATGGATATTCAGGCTTGATTTCCTTTAGGGTTAACTGGTTGGATCTCCTTGCTGTCCAAGGGACTCTCAAGGGTCTTCTCCAGCACCAAAGTTCAAAACATCAGTTCTTTGGCACTCAGTCTTCTTTTCCAGTCCAACTCACACATCCAAACATGACTGCTGGAAAAACCATAGCTTTGACTATTTAGGCACTTGAGGCCCTTGTTGGCAAAGTGATGTCTCTGGTTTTTAACACGCTGTCTAGGTTTGTCATAGCTTTCCTTCCAAAGAGCAAGCATCTTTTATTTATGATTTATTTATATGTGTATTAAGGTTTTATTCTTTGAGCAGTTTTTAGGTCATAGAAAATTGAGTGGAAAGTACAGAGATGTCCCTTGACATGCTCAGCCTCCCCATCATCAACGTCCCTGCTCTCATGGTATGTTTATTACAATCGATAGATCTGTACTGACACATCATTGTCTCCCAGACTCCGTAGTTCACAGTGTGGTTCACTATTGGAGCTGTACGCTCTATTGGGTTTCAACAAACACGTGATGACATGCATCTACCCCGGTAGTGTCCTACAGGGTGTACATAGGCTCACGGCCCTGAATTTGAGTCCTCTGCCCGCTGCTCAGCTATGAAAACAGGAGTGTGCAGCATGCGGTCATCATACTGGTGATTATAGACTTAACGTTAGCATCGCTGTTCTGAGAACTTTGTGTGTGAAATGTGGGACGAGAAAACACGTAATTATGGATGTTCTAAGTCTGTCATTATCTGAATCATTGTGAACCAGGATTCTTAGTTTGGAAGAAAAGAGACAGATGTACTAATAGGAGAGGTTACAGTAGCTACCTATAGTTTATTTATGATTTGTTGTTGTTCAGTCGCTCAGTTGTGTCCAGCTCTTTGTGACAACATGGACTATGACATGCCAGGCTTCCCTGTGCTTTAGTATCTCCCACAGCTTGCTCAAACTCACGTTTATTGACTCAGTGATGCCATCCAAACATCTCATCCTCTATCACCCCCTTCTCCTTTTGCCCTCAGTCTTTCCCAGCATCAGGGCCTTTTCCAATGAGTCAGCTCTTCACATCAGGTGGCCACATACTGAGGATTCAGCATCAGTCTTTCTAATGGATATTCAGGCTTGATTTCCTTTAGGGTTAACTGGTTGGATCTCCTTGCTGTCCAAGGGACTCTCAAGGGTCTTCTCCAGCACCAAAGTTCAAAACATCAGTTCTTTGGCACTCAGTCTTCTTTTCCAGTCCAACTCACACATCCAAACATGACTGCTGGAAAAACCATAGCTTTGACTATTTAGGCACTTGAGGCCCTTGTTGGCAAAGTGATGTCTCTGGTTTTTAACACGCTGTCTAGGTTTGTCATAGCTTTCCTTCCAAAGAGCAAGCATCTTTTATTTATGATTTATTTATATGTGTATTAAGGTTTTATTCTTTGAGCAGTTTTTAGGTCATAGAAAAATTGAGTGGAAAGTACAGAGATGTCCCCTTGACATGCTCAGCCTCCCCCATCATCAACGTCCCCTGCTCTCATGGTATGTTTATTACAATCGATAGATCTGTACTGACACATCATTGTCTCCCAGACTCCGTAGTTCACAGTGTGGTTCACTATTGGAGCTGTACGCTCTATTGGGTTTCAACAAACACGTGATGACATGCATCTACCCCGGTAGTGTCCTACAGGGTGTACATAGGCTCACGGCCCTGAAAGCCCTCTGTGCCCTGCCTTTTCAGTCCTCTCTGCCCCAGCCCCTGGCAACTGCTGATCTTTTTACCATCTCCACAGTTCTTTCCTCTTGCAGAGGGTCGTTTAGTTGTAATTATACAGGATGCAGTCTTTTCAGATGGGCTTCTTTCACTGAGTAACATGGGTTTCCGTTTCCTCCCTGTCTTTTCACAGCTGGATAGAACACTTCTTCTTGGTGCATCTCTTAATCCATTTCATAGTCTTATGTACTATTCACTGGTTGAAGAACATCTTAGTTGATTCTATGTTTTGGCAATTGCAAATAAGTTGCAATAAACATTCAGGTGCAGGTTTTTTTTTTTTAATTTTGGCCTTTTTTATTGTTTATTTATTATTTATTTTCATCCATCTTTATTCTTTGGCCTGTGTGGGCCTCCTATTGCAGTGGCCTCTCCCATTGCAGAGCACTGACTCTGGGCTCATGCACTCCAGAGCACTGGCTCGTAATTGGACACACTGGTTCAGCCACTCCGCGGCACGTGGGATCTTCCCAGGCCAGGGATTGACCGGGTGCCCCTTGCACTGTAAGGCAGTGTCCTTACCCACTGGACTACCAGGGAAGCCCCAGGTACAGGTTTTTGTGTGGACATAAGTTCTCAACTCATTTGGGTAAATACCAAAGAGGGATCACTGGATTATATGGGAAGAATATGTCATAGATTTATTTTGAGTTGGAAGTACCAGTATGTACTCCTAAAAACTGGACTTCCCTGGTGGTGCAGTGGGTACAGTTCTGCCTTCCAATGCAGAGGGCTCAGATTCCACCCTGGCCCAGGAAGATTCCACATACCTTGGAGCAACTAAGCCAGCACAGCTACGGAACCTCTGTGCTGCAACTGCCGAAGCTTCCGGGCCCCAGAGCCAAGCATTGCTGCACGGAGCCCGAGGCAGCCACTTCGAAACCCCGCTCACCAGAGCCTGTGCTCTGCACCAAGAGAAGCCCCGCAATGAGAAGCCTAAGCCAGTCAGCAGCTAAAAAGGAACTCAGTGCAACCTGGCTGTTTCCATCTACAGTTTTAACAAACACGTGATGACATGCATCTACCCCGGTAGTGTCCTACAGGGTGTACATAGGCTCACGGCCCTGAAAGCCCTCTGTGCCCTGCCTTTTCAGTCCTCTCTGCCCCAGCCCCTGGCAACTGCTGATCTTTTTACCATCTCCACAGTTCTTTCCTCTTGCAGAGGGTCGTTTAGTTGTAATTATACAGGATGCAGTCTTTTCAGATGGGCTTCTTTCACTGAGTAACATGGGTTTCCGTTTCCTCCCTGTCTTTTCACAGCTGGATAGAACACTTCTTCTTGGTGCATCTCTTAATCCATTTCATAGTCTTATGTACTATTCACTGGTTGAAGAACATCTTAGTTGATTCTATGTTTTGGCAATTGCAAATAAGTTGCAATAAACATTCAGGTGCAGGTTTTTTTTTTTTAATTTTGGCCTTTTTTATTGTTTATTTATTATTTATTTTCATCCATCTTTATTCTTTGGCCTGTGTGGGCCTCCTATTGCAGTGGCCTCTCCCATTGCAGAGCACTGACTCTGGGCTCATGCACTCCAGAGCACTGGCTCGTAATTGGACACACTGGTTCAGCCACTCCGCGGCACGTGGGATCTTCCCAGGCCAGGGATTGACCGGGTGCCCCTTGCACTGTAAGGCAGTGTCCTTACCCACTGGACTACCAGGGAAGCCCCAGGTACAGGTTTTTGTGTGGACATAAGTTCTCAACTCATTTGGGTAAATACCAAAGAGGGATCACTGGATTATATGGGAAGAATATGTCATAGATTTATTTTGAGTTGGAAGTACCAGTATGTACTCCTAAAAACTGGACTTCCCTGGTGGTGCAGTGGGTACAGTTCTGCCTTCCAATGCAGAGGGCTCAGATTCCACCCTGGCCCAGGAAGATTCCACATACCTTGGAGCAACTAAGCCAGCACAGCTACGGAACCTCTGTGCTGCAACTGCCGAAGCTTCCGGGCCCCAGAGCCAAGCATTGCTGCTACGGAGCCCGAGGGCAGCCACTTCCGAAACCCCGCTCACCAGAGCCTGTGCTCTGCACCAAGAGAAGCCCCCGCAATGAGAAGCCTGCATAGCCCAGCCAAGATCAACCGCCACTCGTCACAGATAAAGACCACACATAGCAATGAAGACTCAGTGCAACCAGAAGGAAATAAATAAAATTTTAAGAACAATATATATGCGTGTGTCTGTATGCACAGAGTATAATATATGCTTCAATTAAGAACAGTGAGAGTCTGAAAGACAAATGAACCCTCAGAGCATCAGCATCCCTCAAACTGGATTATTGTTTTGTGATTGGAAATAACATTTTCCATTAAAACCTTTCTCATAGAAATGGAGGATTTCAAGTTTGGGACAAGGAAATGAACTAGAAAAGTCTAAGATACTTTCCACACTGCAAAGTATGGGGGCTTTAAAAATTACTAGAACGATGTCGCACGAAGGGCAAGCTGAAGAAACTCCCACGGCCAGATCACGAGGCAACCTGAGCTTCAAGATCAATAGCGATCACTGTGCGTTGAATCCCATCAAATATGTTTAAGCCCCTTCTTTCATATAAAAACATATCTTTATATGACAAAAGACTAATAAGGCTTCCTTGGTGGCTTAGCTGGTAAAGAACCTGCCTGCCATGGGGGAGACCTGGGTTCCATCCCTGGGTTGGGAAGATCCCCTGGGGAAGGGAAAACCCATGCACTCCAGTATTCTTGCCTGGAGAATTCCATGGCTTGTCCATGGGTCACAGAGAGTTGGACACAACTGAGCAACGTTCACTTTCAGAAAACTAATTAATTATCTTTAAAACTGGAAAATAACGAGGGAAAGTGCAGTGAATCTTGAACGCTGTTTAAAAACAGCACAGCATTTAGGGCTATTTCTCTATGAACAAAGCTACTGAGCCTCCAGATGATAGCCAGGAGGAAATCTCTCTTTTATAACAAATGTAAAGAAATCACCAACATACAAACTGCTTCCATCACGAAACAAACATCTGAATTAGCAGACTGAGGCACTGAGCACCAAGGCCGACAGGTATTAAAAATAAAAAAGATGATCAGACATCATATGCCCTCTCGTGAAAGTGATAGGGACAGATAGAATGATGGGGCAGGTAGCTCAGAAACCCCATCAGGGAGCTGTAGACATAGAAGGCATTTTAGGGGAATTTGGAAAACCACAATGAGACCAATGATTATTCAAGAAAGTAATGGGAAAATTCTGAAACAATGTGGGATTGCTTGACTCATAAATCAAAACAAGTCACTTAGATTGGTTTGCTTAATGATAAAATCAAGCTAACTTGCTTAGCAACCAAACCATGCAACAGAAGCAAGAGACATACCTTCAGATGGTAAAACAATGCTGACATAGACCCACGTCCTGTCCAGTGAGCTTAGTCAGTTAAAAACGCCCTAAGACGTGTTCTTTGCACCATGTCCCCCAAACATTAAACGATAGTAGAAAACAAGGCCTACAGCCTTCCCAGTGGGGTCATCAAATTAATGACCCCAAAGCAGGCCCTCTGCACACAAAAGCAATCTCTTATGGAAAGGTTATCTTCAAAAGGAAAGGCCCTCGTACTGAGACCTGAAAAATTCTGAAACAATGTGGGACTGCTTGACTCATACATCAGAACAAGTCACTTAACACTGAAGTCTGATCAACGTGCTTAGTCATAAAATAAAGCTAACTTGCTTAGCAACAAAACCAAGCAACAGAAATGATGGCAGTCCTCTCCTGACCTTCCAGGGGGGACACGTCCTTTTCTCTGCCCTGCCTGGGAGAGGCACTGATGAAGGAAACATGACATCTACTCAAGAAAGACAAAACAGATCTTCTCTGTCTCTCCTCTTGTCTTCTAATTATAAAAATGTAACCCACTGCACACCTGGGACAGGACAGTGCAAGGCTAGCCCGCCCACTGGTGAAGCTTGCATGTGTCCAATTCTAATAAACCACATATCTACCACTCTGGCTCTCACTGAATTCCTTTCTGCACTGAGACCTAAAGGGCTCTGGTGCCAGCGCTTTTCAGAGCCCAGGAACTGACACCTAATGGTTTCAAAAGAGCCCCCCGTGCGTGCATGCTCAGTCACTTGAGTCGTGTCTGTCTCTTTGCAACCCCATGGACTGTGGCCTTCTAGGCTCCTCTGTCCTAATTAAAAATAAAAAAGATGATCAGACATCATATGCCCTCTCGTGAAAGTGATAGGGACAGATAGAATGATGGGGCAGGTAGCTCAGAAACCCCATCAGGGAGCTGTAGACATAGAAGGCATTTTAGGGGAATTTGGAAAACCACAATGAGACCAATGATTATTCAAGAAAGTAATGGGAAAATTCTGAAACAATGTGGGATTGCTTGACTCATAAATCAAAACAAGTCACTTAGATTGGTTTGCTTAATGATAAAATCAAGCTAACTTGCTTAGCAACCAAACCATGCAACAGAAGCAAGAGACATACCTTCAGATGGTAAAACAATGCTGACATAGACCCACGTCCTGTCCAGTGAGCTTAGTCAGTTAAAAACGCCCTAAGACGTGTTCTTTGCACCATGTCCCCCAAACATTAAACGATAGTAGAAAACAAGGCCTACAGCCTTCCCAGTGGGGTCATCAAATTAATGACCCCAAAGCAGGCCCTCTGCACACAAAAGCAATCTCTTATGGAAAGGTTATCTTCAAAAGGAAAGGCCCTCGTACTGAGACCTGAAAAATTCTGAAACAATGTGGGACTGCTTGACTCATACATCAGAACAAGTCACTTAACACTGAAGTCTGATCAACGTGCTTAGTCATAAAATAAAGCTAACTTGCTTAGCAACAAAACCAAGCAACAGAAATGATGGCAGTCCTCTCCTGACCTTCCAGGGGGGACACGTCCTTTTCTCTGCCCTGCCTGGGAGAGGCACTGATGAAGGAAACATGACATCTACTCAAGAAAGACAAAACAGATCTTCTCTGTCTCTCCTCTTGTCTTCTAATTATAAAAATGTAACCCACTGCACACCTGGGACAGGACAGTGCAAGGCTAGCCCGCCCACTGGTGAAGCTTGCATGTGTCCAATTCTAATAAACCACATATCTACCACTCTGGCTCTCACTGAATTCCTTTCTGCACTGAGACCTAAAGGGCTCTGGTGCCAGCGCTTTTCAGAGCCCAGGAACTGACACCTAATGGTTTCAAAAGAGCCCCCCGTGCGTGCATGCTCAGTCACTTGAGTCGTGTCTGTCTCTTTGCAACCCCATGGACTGTGGCCTTCTAGGCTCCTCTGTCCATGGGATTCTCCAGGCAAGAATACTGGAATGGGCTGACATGCCCTCCTCCTGGGGATTTTCCTGACCCAGGGATCAAACCCGACTCTCCCATGTCTCCTGAATTGCAGGCAGATTCTTTCCCTTCTGGGCCCCCAGGGAAACATCAAGAACACTCCACCCCTCCTTATCGTCTTGCTAAAGGGAAAAAAATTGAAAATCCGAACCTAATCAAACCTCAGGGTCTAATCCTGAGGTTATTTCTAGGGAACATGAAGGAAGAACAATGGAATTGACTCACCATGAGTATCCTTCAGCAAATCTAGGTGGGAGAACTCGGCAGTTCAACAGCACAGGTGCTCCAACAGGCAAATTGTAAGGAACAAGGAAAAATGAAGAAATGACTTCACTTCTAATACAGGCATCCCTGGGTATCCTCTAGGAATCCATCTCAGGGCCTTCCTCCAGTGCTCAGACCCAAGGATGTTCAAGTTCCTTCCGGTTGGCCCTCAGATCCACGCATCCTCGGAGGCAGAGGGCCTCTGTACTTCCATCATGGGTGCGCTCAGCCATTTCTGACTCTTTGCAAGTTCATGGACTGCAGCCTGCCAGGCTCCTTTGTTCATGGAATTTTCCCAGGCACGAACGCTGGAGTAAGTTGCCATTTCCTCCTCCAGGCGATCTTCCTCACCCAGGGATCCAACCTAGGGCTCTTGTGTCTCCTGCATTGGCAGACAGATTCTTTAGGAAGGCTGTCAATAAAAACATACGTAAGAAACTGTCTTAAATATCTTTTAATTTAGAAAAAAAATGATGAAACTAAATTCTCTTGGTGCAGAGCACAGGCTCTGGTGAGCGGGGTTTCGGAAGTGCCTGCCCTCGGGCTCCGTAGCAGCAGTGCATGGCTCTGGGGCCCGGAAGCTTCGGCAGTTGCAGCACAGAGGCTCCGTAGCTGTGCTGGCTTAGTTGCTCCAACAACAGCTGGGAACAACAGCTGGAAGTTAAACTCTAAAGAAATGCAAGGAAGTTGTCATTATGATAGGGACTGAGTAGAATAGTTAGGTGGTTGTGGAGTCCTAGTGGGGGACTGTAGGTGGGAAGGTAAAACCTGGAGTAAGTTGGGAGGCCAGTAGGTCAACGGTAACTCAAGAAAGCTGCTCCTTATTCAATAAAGCAGGAAGAACTGGGGAAGGAGGAGCTAATGAGGTATGCCTTGTGCCTGCATCTGTGTCTACTTGAGGAAGGCGGTCTTCCACCCTCCTATATATACGTTGCTGCCCACCCAAAGAGGTGGAGCAGAGCATTCCCACCTGCCCGCCTGCGCCTCTTACAAGTGCCCTATCCTAATAAATCCTCTTCTTGCCTATCACTCTGCCTCTTGCCGAATTCATTCTGAGTTGAGGCACGAAGGAAGAACAATGGAATTGACTCACCATGAGTATCCTTCAGCAAATCTAGGTGGGAGAACTCGGCAGTTCAACAGCACAGGTGCTCCAACAGGCAAATTGTAAGGAACAAGGAAAAATGAAGAAATGACTTCACTTCTAATACAGGCATCCCTGGGTATCCTCTAGGAATCCATCTCAGGGCCTTCCTCCAGTGCTCAGACCCAAGGATGTTCAAGTTCCTTCCGGTTGGCCCTCAGATCCACGCATCCTCGGAGGCAGAGGGCCTCTGTACTTCCATCATGGGTGCGCTCAGCCATTTCTGACTCTTTGCAAGTTCATGGACTGCAGCCTGCCAGGCTCCTTTGTTCATGGAATTTTCCCAGGCACGAACGCTGGAGTAAGTTGCCATTTCCTCCTCCAGGCGATCTTCCTCACCCAGGGATCCAACCTAGGGCTCTTGTGTCTCCTGCATTGGCAGACAGATTCTTTAGGAAGGCTGTCAATAAAAACATACGTAAGAAACTGTCTTAAATATCTTTTAATTTAGAAAAAAAATGATGAAACTAAATTCTCTTGGTGCAGAGCACAGGCTCTGGTGAGCGGGGTTTCGGAAGTGCCTGCCCTCGGGCTCCGTAGCAGCAGTGCTTGGCTCTGGGGCCCGGAAGCTTCGGCAGTTGCAGCACAGAGGCTCCGTAGCTGTGCTGGCTTAGTTGCTCCAACAACAGCTGGGAACAACAGCTGGAAGTTAAACTCTAAAGAAATGCAAGGAAGTTGTCATTATGATAGGGACTGAGTAGAATAGTTAGGTGGTTGTGGAGTCCTAGTGGGGGACTGTAGGTGGGAAGGTAAAACCTGGAGTAAGTTGGGAGGCCAGTAGGTCAACGGTAACTCAAGAAAGCTGCTCCTTATTCAATAAAGCAGGAAGAACTGGGGAAGGAGGAGCTAATGAGGTATGCCTTGTGCCTGCATCTGTGTCTACTTGAGGAAGGCGGTCTTCCACCCTCCTATATATACGTTGCTGCCCACCCAAAGAGGTGGAGCAGAGCATTCCCACCTGCCCGCCTGCGCCTCTTACAAGTGCCCTATCCTAATAAATCCTCTTCTTGCCTATCACTCTGCCTCTTGCCGAATTCCTTCTGAGTTGAGGCACGAAGAACCTGAGCCCCAGTGGGTCCGGCCGTTGGGTGAGTGCTGAATTAAGTCCTGGTCGCGTGGTTCAAGTCCCAGACAGGGTTTTGGCTGGGGTTGAGCCTCAGCCACGTGGGTTCGAGTCCCAAATCGGGTTTTGGCTGGGTTCAAGACCCAGCCATGTGGATTCAAGTCCCAAACAGTGTTTTGGCTGGGTTCAAGACCCAGTCACGTGGGTTCAAGTCCCAAGCAGGGCTCGATCAGGTCTGGGCCTAGGGCTTAGGTCTCAAATCGAGGTAGAACCTTTTCAATTATAAAAGGAGAGTGGGGGCTTTACCTGGTGGTCCAGTGGGTAAGGACACCGCCTTGCTGAAAGAATGGAAAATCAGATAACCTGGTTTCAACAGACTAAGTTGCTCCACCCAAAGGCAGGTAAACATCCTCCCTGAGGCCCCCTCCCGCCCCACGGCACTCCGAGACGAGGCCCCCGCCCACCAAATTCCAACGCTCGGCGGCACTTCCTGGAATGAGTCAGCTTTTGAACATGTAGCCAATCGTGTAATGCCTGCCAATCGTGTAATGCCTGATGTGCCCGCCAAGCATGTAGCCAATCGTGTAATGCCTGATGTGCCCGCCAAGCATGTAGCCAATCATGTAATGCCTGATGTGCCCGCCAAACATGTAGCCAATCATATGTTGCCTAATGTACCTGTGTAAATTTGAAATTTTGCCCTATAAAAACCCCGGAATCCTCGGCGAGGGTGTGCAGCTTGTTCGTCCAGGCTGACACCCGAGTGTGCACCCGCCCAATAAAATACTACTCTTGCTTTTGCAGCTCTTGGTCTGGTCTTTGAGTCTCGGGGACCCCCTGGAAATCTCTGCTCCCTCCCATTCCGGGAACGGAGTTTATCATTGCAAGGCAAGGGGCACAGGTTCCATCCCTGGCCTGGGAGGATCCCACATGCCGCGGAGCGGCTGGACTGATGTGTCCAATTACCCAGACGGAGCTCTGGGGCGCATGCGCCCAGAGCCCGTGCTCTACGACAACAGAGGCCACCGGGATGGGAGGCCCACAGGAGCCAAAGAACAAAGACGGATGTAAATAGAGAAATGGAAGACCAATAGAAGTGGCCTGCCCGTCCCCCTCCCTCCCCACCCCACTCCCCCGAAAGATAAATAAATAAAATAAATGTTTTAAAAAAATAAAAATAAAAGGAGAGTGGGTGACTTTTTAGGGATTTGGGGTGATAGAAACAGCACATGGAGAGTTGTCTGGGTGGATGGTATGGCGTCACTCTTGGCCTGGGTATTGGCTGCAAGCGTCTCCCCACTGTTGAAAACAATTGTATAATGTAAGAGTTAGGAGTTCAGTTATGCTTGGGGCAAAATGAGTTCTGCAGCCCGGGAGAGAGTTTCAATAGCTTTGAGGAAGTGCTTCAAGGGGGTGAGGGGAGGACCCAGGCTATAATAGAAGTTTTATAGGTAATCAGAATATCAAAAGATTATTGTCAGTTAAAGAAAACAAGATAGCCCAAGTTAAGGAATTTAGTGCTTTTCTCTGTATAGGGAAATACAGGAGTCTGGGCTCACTAAAATCACTCCTTTGATATGCACCTCAGCTATCTGGGGCCATCCTGGGTTTTCACATCCTGAGTTTCCCAGGCTCATTGTAGAGAGGAGCTGCGGTCTGATGGCTGCAGGTGTTTTCCTTCCTGAGTGACCTCAGGCTGGCCAGCTCACCGTCTGTGGAGCTGCAGTCGCTGGTGCTGGTGGCATCTTCGTTTACTGAGACTGTTACTGAGTCCGAGTGTGCTCTGCTCTCCACACGACCGGCCAGAGAATTTGAAAGACAGACGAGGCGCTTAGGCAAGGAATACACGTTTATTCAGAAAGCTGGCTGACCAAGAAGACACCAGACGTCTCAAAATAACCATCCTGTCCAGGTCTGGCTGCCAGGTTCTTTTATGGATCAGAGATGGCAGAGGTGGGAAACCAAAGTAAAAAGGCCATTTAATCTTGCACGTATCTCCTAGAATGGCAAGCCTCAGACAGGAGGATGTGTTCGTTTCTTCCTGCCATTCACAGGCGGACAGGGTTCTGAACAAAGGCACTTTAGGTGAACAGTCTGATACAGGGGTAGGGTTCTCTGAGGCTGGCCATTATGTGTGATTATAATAACAAGCAGCCAAAGAAATAGATCTACCATGAAAGAGTCAAAATTGACTCTTTCCTGTTACAATAGGGTAGGAAATACTTAATTTCTCACCATTGTGGTGACTAATTAGGCAACAGTATGTGTTTTGTGTGGCTTTCTGAATTTCCTATGCTTTACGATAAGATTTCAAAGTGAAAAAAGTTAAAAAACAATCATCTGGATGATCTGCAAAACCGTCTTTCCCCTCAAAAGTCAGTGTGTTTTCTTGTACAGGGCTAAGTCTCTAGAGCAAAAGAGAAGAGCTTAAAGGTCAGAATGTGGCCTGAGGCAATGAATGTAAAGCAAAAATAATTAGTACTATTCGTGCAGGGCTACGTCAAGAGAATTTCTTACAGAATCAGTTTCTTGATTTTTGAAGGTTAGGATGCATATATGGCTAATGAGAAGTGCAAAAACTCCAAACAGTTAAATTAAGCAGAAGCAAGCAGCAGTGGGAGGCACTCTAAGTTTTCTCTAGTTTACCACACAGAGGTTCTGCGTCTCAAGTATCAGATGGTAGCCCATTTTTTATCACACAAAGTATTTTCACTGTGAATTAATTAGATGAATGTTAATAATATGTATTGACCAAAACATTTCTGTAATAAGACCATTTCGTATGGCTGCAGGTGTTTTCCTTCCTGAGTGACCTCAGGCTGGCCAGCTCACCGTCTGTGGAGCTGCAGTCGCTGGTGCTGGTGGCATCTTCGTTTACTGAGACTGTTACTGAGTCCGAGTGTGCTCTGCTCCACACGACCGGCCAGAGAATTTGAAAGACAGACGAGGCGCTTAGGCAAGGAATACACGTTTATTCAGAAAGCTGGCTGACCAAGAAGACACCAGACGTCTCAAAATAACCATCCTGTCCAGGTCTGGCTGCCAGGTTCTTTTATGGATCAGAGATGGCAGAGGTGGGAAACCAAAGTAAAAAGGCCATTTAATCTTGCACGTATCTCCTAGAATGGCAAGCCTCAGACAGGAGGATGTGTTCGTTTCTTCCTGCCATTCACAGGCGGACAGGGTTCTGAACAAAGGCACTTTAGGTGAACAGTCTGATACAGGGGTAGGGTTCTCTGAGGCTGGCCATTATGTGTGATTATAATAACAAGCAGCCAAAGAAATAGATCTACCATGAAAGAGTCAAAATTGACTCTTTCCTGTTACAATAGGGTAGGAAATACTTAATTTCTCACCATTGTGGTGACTAATTAGGCAACAGTATGTGTTTTGTGTGGCTTTCTGAATTTCCTATGCTTTACGATAAGATTTCAAAGTGAAAAAAGTTAAAAAACAATCATCTGGATGATCTGCAAAACCGTCTTTCCCCTCAAAAGTCAGTGTGTTTTCTTGTACAGGGCTAAGTCTCTAGAGCAAAAGAGAAGAGCTTAAAGGTCAGAATGTGGCCTGAGGCAATGAATGTAAAGCAAAAATAATTAGTACTATTCGTGCAGGGCTACGTCAAGAGAATTTCTTACAGAATCAGTTTCTTGATTTTTGAAGGTTAGGATGCATATATGGCTAATGAGAAGTGCAAAAACTCCAAACAGTTAAATTAAGCAGAAGCAAGCAGCAGTGGGAGGCACTCTAAGTTTTCTCTAGTTTACCACACAGAGGTTCTGCGTCTCAAGTATCAGATGGTAGCCCATTTTTTATCACACAAAGTATTTTCACTGTGAATTAATTAGATGAATGTTAATAATATGTATTGACCAAAACATTTCTGTAATAAGACCATAAGGGATAACTGAGTCTTATAAAATTATTGCACAGAACTTTTTAAAAGTCAGAAATTTGGACTTTCCACCAGAAATGCTGATAGATTTGCAAATCCTTGACTGGAGACTTGCAAATTAGCCTTAGTAACTAGTCCAGACAGACAAATGAATTAAGTTTGTCCATTAGGTGTGGCGGAGATAAAACTGATTTTCAGTTTGGCCATCAATATTTTTGACTCCTATATTTCATTCAAAATATTTGCATGAGGAGTAATCTACAATGGTATTTTATTCTAAAGATTCATATCCACAGACGTTTAGAAGCTGAGCAGGTGGTCTGTTCATGGCTAAAGCCAAGGGGCTTGTGTCATCTGCTGTGCCCTGAAGAAGCAGGCCAGCAGGGCAGGAAGTGTGTTTAGCTCCTGGCAATTCAATTTATTCCATGTCTCCTTGGATTAGGCATCAGCTCAGCCAGCCCAGGCACATCCCTGAATTGAATTAACAAGGTTATTCAAAGTCTGAACTCACTCTGATTGAGGCATGTTATTCACAGGGTAATTTTATTCCTGATTTTCCATTAGATTTTTTTTTTCTCCAAAGTAAATCGAAGTGCTTCATTATAATTAATAAAACTTTGGAAAGAAACTTCTCCATTTATAAACATAGCACCTGTAACAATAGACTCGTATTGCCTGACTACCTGTCTGAGGCCCAAATGGACACAGACTAGCATGCACACCAAGTCAATTCAGTTGTCTTCAACTCTTTGTGACCCTGCAGATTGTTGCCCTCCAGGCTCCTCTGTCCATGGGGCGTCTCCAGGCAAGGAGCGGGCTATTATACCCTCCTCCAGAATCTTCCTGACCCAAGGATGGAAGCTGAGTGTCTTACATCCCCTGCATTGGCAGGCTGGACTTTACCACCAGCACCAGCTCTATGGACTTCATTACTGAGAACAGTCTTGCCGCCTCTGAGACTTCAGATCAATTGTGTACAGTAGAATTTAGAAGTGGAAGCAGAGATTCAGAAATCAGAGAGGAAAACTGTAGAAGCAGGCCAACGGAGACTGGGTCATATACTGCAAAGACCTTTCTTAAATAAACTCTACAAAAATTCTAGCAAAAAGTAAACGTGCTAGGTGGTGTATTTGTAGGGATTAGCCTTTCCCACTTGTTTGGGTCTGGCTGTAAGAAGCTTCTGAAGAGAAGTGGAAGAAGAAACTCCAGCTGAAGCCACCCAGAGGTCAGTAGAACCTCAGAGGTCACCCAGCCCAGCACCAGCCAAGCCTCACTCAGCAGACGTGAATTTTGTGCGCAGTATCTCTGACAAGCTGTCAGAGATGAGCAATGACACAGCTGAGCAACCACACAGAAGGACTTAGAAGATTTGAAGATAAACAACCCTTGAGCCCTGGGAAAAATGATAAATGAAGTCTATCTCCATGGCTGCCATGCTCCCTCCTCGATGCCCTTTCTCCTCTACAGAAAATGTCTATACTTTTTCATCAGCCTAGTACTCACTTGTTTCCCTGCCTGGGGACTGAACAGTTAACTAGAGTTCCAAAACCGGGTGTAAAAGTGCTTTGTGTGATAATCATCTCCCTGTCATGGGAAGCAACCAAGCCAAAGCTGCATAACCACGGGCCAGGAATATCATGGAAGTATACCAAACGGGGAAGAAGGTTGGGGTCCACCCACACATAAGCAATAACCATTATGACATCAATATATAGATGTCAGTTCAACAAATCTTTGTCTTTTACAGTATACCAGGCACCACGTGGGGCATTATCCTCAAACTGCACATCGAAGAAGCACAGGGACTTCCACCATGGTCTGACAGCTAAGATTAAAGAGTAATCATTGCAACCCAATAATTTGTGGTGTTACCGAGTCCGAGCTCACTCTGCTGGCCACACGACAAGCCAATGAATCCAAGAGGCGAAATGTTGAGGCAGAGAAAATGACTTTATTAGGAAAGCAGCTGACTGAGAAGATGGCAGGCTAGCACCATGAAATAACCATCTTGTTGGGGTTTGTGTGCATCACTTTCTAAATTACTGAACTCTGCCGCCTCTGAGACTTCAGATCAATTGTGACTAGCAGAGATTCAGAAATCAGAGAGGAAAACTGTAGAAGCAGGCCAACGGAGACTGGGTCATATACTGCAAAGACCTTTCTTAAATAAACTCTACAAAAATTCTAGCAAAAAGTAAACGTGCTAGGTGGTGTATTTGTAGGGATTAGCCTTTCCCACTTGTTTGGGTCTGGCTGTAAGAAGCTTCTGAAGAGAAGTGGAAGAAGAAACTCCAGCTGAAGCCACCCAGAGGTCAGTAGAACCTCAGAGGTCACCCAGCCCAGCACCAGCCAAGCCTCACTCAGCAGACGTGAATTTTGTGCGCAGTATCTCTGACAAGCTGTCAGAGATGAGCAATGACACAGCTGAGCAACCACACAGAAGGACTTAGAAGATTTGAAGATAAACAACCCTTGAGCCCTGGGAAAAATGATAAATGAAGTCTATCTCCATGGCTGCCATGCTCCCTCCTCGATGCCCTTTCTCCTCTACAGAAAATGTCTATACTTTTTCATCAGCCTAGTACTCACTTGTTTCCCCTGCCTGGGGACTGAACAGTTAACTAGAGTTCCAAAACCGGGTGTAAAAGTGCTTTGTGTGATAATCATCTCCCTGTCATGGGAAGCAACCAAGCCAAAGCTGCATAACCACGGGCCAGGAATATCATGGAAGTATACCAAACGGGGAAGAAGGTTGGGGTCCACCCACACATAAGCAATAACCATTATGACATCAATATATAGATGTCAGTTCAACAAATCTTTGTCTTTTACAGTATACCAGGCACCACGTGGGGCATTATCCTCAAACTGCACATCGAAGAAGCACAGGGACTTCCACCATGGTCTGACAGCTAAGATTAAAGAGTAATCATTGCAACCCAATAATTTGTGGTGTTACCGAGTCCGAGCTCACTCTGCTGGCCACACGACAAGCCAATGAATCCAAGAGGCGAAATGTTGAGGCAGAGAAAATGACTTTATTAGGAAAGCAGCTGACTGAGAAGATGGCAGGCTAGCACCATGAAATAACCATCTTGTTGGGGTTTGTGTGTCAGGTTCTTTTTTTAAAAAAAACTTTTTTTTTTTCTGGCCACTTCTATTGGTCTTTCATTTATCATCCATCTTTGTTCTTTTTAACTTTTTAAAAAGAATATTTATTTATTTTGGGGGGGTACTGGTTGGGAGGGAGGGGGCGGGCGGACCACTTCTATTAGTCTTTCATTTCTCTATTTGCATCCATCTTTGTTCTTTGGTCCATGTGGGCCTCCCATCGCGGTGGCCTCTGTTGTCACAGAGCACCCGCTCTGGGCGCATGCGCTCCAGATCTCCGGCTCGTAATTGGACACATCAGTCCAGCCGCTCCACAGCACGTGGGATCTTCCCAGGCCAGGGATCAAACCAGCGCCCCTTGCCCTGCAAGGCGGTGTCCTTACTCACTGGACCACCAGGGAAGCCCCATCTTTGTTCTTTTTGGCCTGTGTGGGCCTCCCATCACAGTGGCCTCTGTTGCTGCAAGGCACTGGCTCTGGACACACGTGCTCCAGAGTCCCGGCTCAATAGTTGGACACATCAGTCCAGCTGCTCCATGGCACATGGGATCTTCCCAGGCCAGGAATCGAACTGCCGTCGCTTGCACTGCAAGGCGGTGTCCTTACCCACTGGACCACCAGGGAAGCCGCCAGGTTCTTTTATTGATCAGAGATGGGGGGAGGTGAAGAAGCAGAGCAAAAAAGCCATTAATCTTGCAAACATCTCCGAGAATGGCAAGCCTCAGGACAGGGGATGTGTTAATTTCAGGGAGTCTGGGTCCTGAACAAAGGCACTGTCGCTCAGAGTCAAGCAGAGGGGCAGGGTCGTCCAGGCAAGCCATTAAGTATGCAACAGAAAGCGAGTCAAAGAAACAGTTTGCAACATGGAGTCGGAATCGGCTTCCTCCCTGTAACAGTGGAACATCCTTGACCTATTCAGACAATATGGCCGTGCGTGGTTTTTTGTTTGTTTAGTTTTAAAATAGAAAAACTTTCAATTCTATATTGGAGTATAGCCAATTTACAATGTTGTGATAGCTTCAGGTGAAAGTGAAGGGACTCAGCCACACACACACAGGCATCCATTCTCCCCAGACTCCCCCATTCCAGGCTGCCACATTGCTCTGAGCAGAGTCCCGTGTGCTGTTAGTAGGTGCATGCTGGTTACCCATTTTTAATATTGCATGTCCATCCCAAACTCCCTAACTATATTTCTT
Source organism: Tragulus kanchil (assembly GCA_022376925.1). NCBI lineage: Eukaryota > Metazoa > Chordata > Mammalia > Artiodactyla > Tragulidae > Tragulus > Tragulus kanchil. Next base: position 243,503,104 of record JAIOJX010000028.1, read on the forward strand.
AGCCCAGGCGACCATAAGTTCTTTCTCTAAGTTTGTGAGTCTCTTTCTGTTTTGTACATTCATTTGCATCGTTTCTTCTTAGATTCCATATATAAGGGATGGCATATGATATTCCTCCTCCTGTGTCTGACTTACTTCACTCAGTATGACACTCTCTGGGTTTATCCATGTTGCTGCAAATGGCCTTATTTCATTCTTTTTTCTTTTCTTTTCTTTTCTTTTATTTTATTTATTTATTTATTTTCATCCATCCTTATTCTTTGGCATGTATGGCCCTCCCATTGCAGTGGCCTCTCTCATTGCAGAGCACCAGCTCTGGGCACATGCGCTCCAGAGCGCTGGTTCAGTAATTGGACACATCGGTCCAGCTGCTCCGCGGCACGTGGGATCCTCTCAGGCCAGGGATTGAACCGGTGCCCCTTGCACTGCAAGGTGGACTCTTTACCCACTGGGCCACCAGGAAAGCCCCTGATTCTTTTTAATTATGGCCGTGTATTTCTAATTCTGAGTTCATCTTGGTGATAAGGCTCAGGTAATAGTTAACACATATTTTCTACACACTCTTACAGTAAATGTATTATCTAAAGTCCAAGTTAGATTTCATTAGCTCACAAGAAAACATATCCTTTACATTTAGATTTATGCATGAGACTATATGTATTTAATCAACTTGTAAGCCTCAATGAAGTTGGGAGTGGAACGCTAAACTCCAGGCCACAGTTTGTATTTTGAAGATCGCCTTGACAATAATGATCAAGTAGGACCAACTAGCCTTTATAAACTTTGTGGGGATAAGGATAATCTCTCACGTATTCAGCCTCTAGCAAATTGCTGAGACAAACAGCTAAGAGTTTTAGTTTTCCACATAGAAAAGTTGTAACAGTGGAACATCCTTGACCTATTCAGACAATATGGCCGGTGGTTTTTGTTTGTTTAGTTTTAAAATAGAAACTTTCAATTCTATATTGGAGTATAGCCAATTTACAATGTTGTGATAGCTTCAGGTGAAAGTGAAGGGACTCAGCCACACACACACAGGCATCCATTCTCCCCAGACTCCCCCATTCCAGGCTGCCACATTGCTCTGAGCAGAGTCCCGTGTGCTGTTAGTAGGTGCATGCTGGTTACCCATTTTTAATATTGCATGTCCATCCCAAACTCCCTAACTATATTTCTTAGCCCAGGCGACCATAAGTTCTTTCTCTAAGTTTGTGAGTCTCTTTCTGTTTTGTACATTCATTTGCATCGTTTCTTCTTAGATTCCATATATAAGGGATGGCATATGATATTCCTCCTCCTGTGTCTGACTTACTTCACTCAGTATGACACTCTCTGGGTTTATCCATGTTGCTGCAAATGGCCTTATTTCATTCTTTTTTCTTTTCTTTTCTTTTCTTTTATTTATTTATTTATTTTCATCCATCCTTATTCTTTGGCATGTATGGCCCTCCCATTGCAGTGGCCTCTCTCATTGCAGAGCACCAGCTCTGGGCACATGCGCTCCAGAGCGCTGGTTCAGTAATTGGACACATCGGTCCAGCTGCTCCGCGGCACGTGGGATCCTCTCAGGCCAGGGATTGAACCGGTGCCCCTTGCACTGCAAGGTGGACTCTTTACCCACTGGGCCACCAGGAAAGCCCCTGATTCTTTTTAATTATGGCCGTGTATTTCTAATTCTGAGTTCATCTTGGTGATAAGGCTCAGGTAATAGTTAACACATATTTTCTACACACTCTTACAGTAAATGTATTATCTAAAGTCCAAGTTAGATTTCATTAGCTCACAAGAAAACATATCCTTTACATTTAGATTTATGCATGAGACTATATGTATTTAATCAACTTGTAAGCCTCAATGAAGTTGGGAGTGGAACGCTAAACTCCAGGCCACAGTTTGTATTTTGAAGATCGCCTTGACAATAATGATCAAGTAGGACCAACTAGCCTTTATAAACTTTGTGGGGATAAGGATAATCTCTCACGTATTCAGCCTCTAGCAAATTGCTGAGACAAACAGCTAAGAGTTTTAGTTTTCCACATAGAAAAGTTGTACATGGCTGTTCATACCAGTTTTCCTATAAATAAAGTAGCCCAAAACAGGAAACAGCCCAACTGTTGAAAATAACTGAACAGGTAAACCAATTATAGCATATCCACAAAATAGATACAGCTCAGTGAAAGTGAGAAGAGGAGGAGAGAGGGGGAAGGAAGGAATGACTAATACATGCAACTGTGTGGATGGAATCTCAAAAATAGGCTAAGCAAAAGGAATCGAACCCCAAAGAATGCATATTGATGATTCCAGACCCATGGCATTCTAGAAAAGCAAGATTAATATACAATGAGAGAAGGCAGACCACTGGCTGCCAGTGCAGCAGAGAGACAAAAGAGGCCTTTCCATAGTGACGAAGATGTTCTGTGTCATGACTATAACCTCATCAAAACTCTTGAAATGTGTGTTCCAAAAGGCACAGATTATTGCATATAAACTTTTTCCACACCACAGGGTATGTAGGATCTTACCTTCCAGATCAGGGACCAAATCTGTGGCCCCCGCATTGGCAATGCATAAAACACTGAGTGCTGCACCTGCCATGTGGTTAATGCTTAAGAAATGCTAGGAAGGAGGAGGAAGGTCAGGGGAGAGGGGTGGGGAGGAAGAGAAGAGGAGGAAAAAGAAGTTATTATTACTGTTACATTTCTTTAAGAAAAATATTTCACAAAAATGTATTTAATAGCAACATAGCAACAGTTTTAAAAGCTGCTGTTAGTGTTGCTCAGAAATTGCTTTGCTCTCAGAGAGTTCATACACAATCAAGGGAAGGACATGTCTGATATTGTAACACAGATACACATAACTATGGTTGCAAATGAGGCATTCTTTCCTGAGATTTCTTTGGAAATTTAAGTTTTCATAGGTCTTCAAGTTCAAGAAATGAATAGCCAAGAAATCAGGAAAACACGGTTGGAATTCTCCTTTGAGAAGAGCTTAGCCTTCGGCAGAAAGGTGTGACTAATCCTGTGACCTCAGGCTGAAGGCAGGAGTGGGAAGCCCTGTCACTGAATGAGCGGCTGGGGTGAGCTTCCTGTCGTGGGGCAGGGAATTCTGGAGGTGGAGCCCCCGTTCATAGAAAAGTTGTACATGGCTGTTCATACCAGTTTTCCTATAAATAAAGTAGCCCAAAACAGGAAACAGCCCAACTGTTGAAAATAACTGAACAGGTAAACCAATTATAGCATATCCACAAAATAGATACAGCTCAGTGAAAGTGAGAAGAGGAGGAGAGAGGGGGAAGGAAGGAATGACTAATACATGCAACTGTGTGGATGGAATCTCAAAAATAGGCTAAGCAAAAGGAATCGAACCCCAAAGAATGCATATTGATGATTCCAGACCCATGGCATTCTAGAAAAGCAAGATTAATATACAATGAGAGAAGGCAGACCACTGGCTGCCAGTGCAGCAGAGAGACAAAAGAGGCCTTTCCATAGTGACGAAGATGTTCTGTGTCATGACTATAACCTCATCAAAACTCTTGAAATGTGTGTTCCAAAAGGCACAGATTATTGCATATAAACTTTTTTTCCACACCACAGGGTATGTAGGATCTTACCTTCCAGATCAGGGACCAAATCTGTGGCCCCCGCATTGGCAATGCATAAAACACTGAGTGCTGCACCTGCCATGTGGTTAATGCTTAAGAAATGCTAGGAAGGAGGAGGAAGGTCAGGGGAGAGGGGTGGGGAGGAAGAGAAGAGGAGGAAAAAGAAGTTATTATTACTGTTACATTTCTTTAAGAAAAATATTTCACAAAAATGTATTTAATAGCAACATAGCAACAGTTTTAAAAGCTGCTGTTAGTGTTGCTCAGAAATTGCTTTGCTCTCAGAGAGTTCATACACAATCAAGGGAAGGACATGTCTGATATTGTAACACAGATACACATAACTATGGTTGCAAATGAGGCATTCTTTCCTGAGATTTCTTTGGAAATTTAAGTTTTCATAGGTCTTCAAGTTCAAGAAATGAATAGCCAAGAAATCAGGAAAACACGGTTGGAATTCTCCTTTGAGAAGAGCTTAGCCTTCGGCAGAAAGGTGTGACTAATCCTGTGACCTCAGGCTGAAGGCAGGAGTGGGAAGCCCTGTCACTGAATGAGCGGCTGGGGTGAGCTTCCCTGTCGTGGGGGCAGGGAATTCAGGAGTTCAAGGTCAAGGTCTGGTCAGCCCCTGGCCTGCACCTCTCGCCATGTTTGCAGCAATGTGTACCCCTGGAGGCTAGTGGTGAGGCATTCTTAAAAATAAAATCATTATGAATAAATTTATCACGTATTTATATTACATAAGTCTTATGAGCAAAGTTTCAAACTAATAAATTTAGAAAGCAAAATAACTTCTTGTACATGTGCTAAGTCACTTGTGTCACGTCCAACTCTTAGTGACCCTATGGAGTGTGGCCCACCAGGCTCCTCTGTCCACGGGACCCTCCAGCAAGACTACCGGAGTGGGCGGCCCTGCCCTCCCCCAGGGCTCTTCCTGTCGCAGGGAGGGAACCCGGGTCTCTTATGCCTCCTCTGTTGGCAGGCAGGTTGTTTACCACTAATGGCAGGTGGGGAGTCTAAAATAAGCCCTGAAGCTGGCAGTCTCGCAAAGTGCTGTCAACCAGAGAGGAGGGGCTTCCCTGGTGGTCCAGTGGGTAAAGAGTCCACCTTGCAGTGCAAGGGGCGCCGGTTCAATCCCTGGCCCAGGAAGATCCCACGTGCTGCGGGGCAGCTGGACCGGTGTGTCCAATTACAAGCCAGCGCTCTGGAACGCATGTGCCCAGAGCTGGTGCTCTGCAATGAGAGAGGCCACTGCAATGGGAGGCCCATTCAGGCCAAAGAATAAAGGTGGATGAAAATAAATAAAGACCAATAAAAGAGGTCAAATGTAAAAAAAAAAAAAAAAGGAGAAAACCCAGAGAGGAGATCCAAATTTTATTTTTTTCTAATCTTCACCAGCATTTCCCAGTTTTGAATATCTACTAATAGTGTGGCTCAGACTTGGGACTTCCTAGGTGGTGCAGGGGTAAAGAATTCACCTGCTAATGAAGGAGACAGAAGAGACGCAGGTTCAGTCTCTGAGTTAGGAAGATTCCCTGGAGGAGGAAATGGCAATCCACTCCATTATTCTTTCCTGGGAAATCCCTTGGATGGAGGAGCTTGGCGGGCTACAGTCTATGGGGTGGGGCAGGGAATTCAGGAGTTCAAGGTCAAGGTCTGGTCAGCCCCTGGCCTGCACCTCTCGCCATGTTTGCAGCAATGTGTACCCCTGGAGGCTAGTGGTGAGGCATTCTTAAAAATAAAATCATTATGAATAAATTTATCACGTATTTATATTACATAAGTCTTATGAGCAAAGTTTCAAACTAATAAATTTAGAAAGCAAAATAACTTCTTGTACATGTGCTAAGTCACTTGTGTCACGTCCAACTCTTAGTGACCCTATGGAGTGTGGCCCACCAGGCTCCTCTGTCCACGGGACCCTCCAGCAAGACTACCGGAGTGGGCGGCCCTGCCCTCCCCCAGGGCTCTTCCTGTCGCAGGGAGGGAACCCGGGTCTCTTATGCCTCCTCTGTTGGCAGGCAGGTTGTTTACCACTAATGGCAGGTGGGGAGTCTAAAATAAGCCCTGAAGCTGGCAGTCTCGCAAAGTGCTGTCAACCAGAGAGGAGGGGCTTCCCTGGTGGTCCAGTGGGTAAAGAGTCCATCTTGCAGTGCAAGGGGCGCCAGTTCGATCCTGGCTGGGGAAGATCCCACGTGCTGCGGGGCAGCTGGACCGGTGTGTCCAATTACAAGCCAGCGCTCTGGAACGCATGTGCCCAGAGCTGGTGCTCTGCAATGAGAGAGGCCACTGCAATGGGAGGCCCATTCAGGCCAAAGAATAAAGGTGGATGAAAATAAATAAAGACCAATAAAAGAGGTCAAATGTAAAAAAAAAAAAAAAGGAGAAAACCCAGAGAGGAGATCCAAATTTTATTTTTTTCTAATCTTCACCAGCATTTCCCAGTTTTGAATATCTACTAATAGTGTGGCTCAGACTTGGGACTTCCTAGGTGGTGCAGGGGTAAAGAATTCACCTGCTAATGAAGGAGACAGAAGAGACGCAGGTTCAGTCTCTGAGTCAGGAAGATTCCCTGGAGGAGGAAATGGCAATCCACTCCATTATTCTTTCCTGGGAAATCCCTTGGATGGAGGAGCTTGGCGGGCTACAGTCTATGGGGTCACAAAGAGGCAGACTCAGTTGAGTAACCATGCACTCGAAGGGGTCAGGCTCAGGCCTCAGCCTTTCCAGTGAAGCCCTGATTTCATGCCTGAGCCTTCTGCTTCCAGAGGTAATCACATCTCTGTCACTGTTTTGTTGAAAGTGACTTAAGCTCTGGGAAAGGAAACAGCAGACCAGAGTACAAAATCAATAGCCCTGCCCTCCCTGTGACCAATTAGCAGAACTTTCAGATTAGACTTCTCCATATCAGAGAAGGAATTATGGAAAAAAAAAAAAAGAGGGGGAGCAGAAAGCATCCCCAGCTCCTTTGGAAGCAGGACAGCCAGCAGGTCATGCGAATAGTACCAAGGGCTGTAATTTGGAAACACTCTCCTGTGTGAACAGGCTTTCTTGCGGGTGGTGATTGTGTTTTTAAAGATTTCGTTGCCTTTCCTCATAAAGAGCCAGAGTTAGTGAAACAGAGCGGACTCTGGTCCTTCCCCAGCATGTCCTCCCTGCCTTCTGTCTGTAGAAAATTTTGCCAATAAGTTTGATCAGAGAAATGAGAAGATGCAGAAGAAAAGGAAAGTAGTCAAAATGGACAAAATAGTAATAGTTTTCATTAAGCATAGTCAAAGACCTTCAGTTCCTCCTCAAGGGCTAGAGATATTATTCAGGGTCATGTCCTGTGAGCTGTCTTATAAATACTGAACCTTCCACCAGGTTTAAGAAGTTAACTACACGGTAACCAGACATAGCCATGGCAGAAACTGCCACAGTTCTGAGATTTGGTCTCAAAGAAATGGGAACAGGCCGATCCAGGAGCTGAAGATCAGCTATGCCTAAAAGAGTCAGAATGATTCCGCTCGCACCACCGATGACCAATTTCAAGATGAACTTCAGAGCTGGCTGTGCCGTTTTTGTATATAGCCCTCCTTCTGTCTCCTTCCTGAAGCACCTCCTTAGAAGCTCTTTCCCACTGATAGACAGAAGAGACGCAGGTTCAGTCTCTGAGTCAGGAAGATTCCCTGGAGGAGGAAATGGCAATCCACTCCATTATTCTTTCCTGGGAAATCCCTTGGATGGAGGAGCTTGGCGGGCTACAGTCTATGGGGTCACAAAGAGGCAGACTCAGTTGAGTAACCATGCACTCGAAGGGGTCAGGCTCAGGCCTCAGCCTTTCCAGTGAAGCCCTGATTTCATGCCTGAGCCTTCTGCTTCCAGAGGTAATCACATCTCTGTCACTGTTTTGTTGAAAGTGACTTAAGCTCTGGGAAAGGAAACAGCAGACCAGAGTACAAAATCAATAGCCCTGCCCTCCCTGTGACCAATTAGCAGAACTTTCAGATTAGACTTCTCCATATCAGAGAAGGAATTATGGAAAAAAAAAAAAAGAGGGGGAGCAGAAAGCATCCCCAGCTCCTTTGGAAGCAGGACAGCCAGCAGGTCATGCGAATAGTACCAAGGGCTGTAATTTGGAAACACTCTCCTGTGTGAACAGGCTTTCTTGCGGGTGGTGATTGTGTTTTTAAAGATTTCGTTGCCTTTCCTCATAAAGAGCCAGAGTTAGTGAAACAGAGCGGACTCTGGTCCTTCCCCAGCATGTCCTCCCTGCCTTCTGTCTGTAGAAAATTTTGCCAATAAGTTTGATCAGAGAAATGAGAAGATGCAGAAGAAAAGGAAAGTAGTCAAAATGGACAAAATAGTAATAGTTTTCATTAAGCATAGTCAAAGACCTTCAGTTCCTCCTCAAGGGCTAGAGATATTATTCAGGGTCATGTCCTGTGAGCTGTCTTATAAATACTGAACCTTCCACCAGGTTTAAGAAGTTAACTACACGGTAACCAGACATAGCCATGGCAGAAACTGCCACAGTTCTGAGATTTGGTCTCAAAGAAATGGGAACAGGCCGATCCAGGAGCTGAAGATCAGCTATGCCTAAAAGAGTCAGAATGATTCCGCTCGCACCACCGATGACCAATTTCAAGATGAACTTCAGAGCTGGCTGTGCCGTTTTTGTATATAGCCCCTCCTTCTGTCTCCTTCCCTGAAGCACCTCCTTAGAAGCTCTTTCCCACTGATAGACAGAGGGGAGTCCATCTCTAGATGGAAGTCTTCCCTCCCATGAGGTTGCCAGCCACTGGAATAAAGGAAACTTTCCTTTCCACCAACCTCAGCCTTGCCTCTAGAGTAGCCAGACCACACATTAGTACTTGGGATAGAGATCGTTTACATTTTAATTGCAGAAACAATGTTCTTTACTCTTTCTAACACATCAAAGGGTTTTGCTATTGTTGTCTTCAAGGTGAAAGTAGGATTCAGCAGCAGGTCAGTCCCCAACCACAGAGGACCAAACATCTCAGCCAGGTTGCCAGGCTCCGCGGAGAACAGACTGCAGGGGCAGATGCTGATCCTCAGTGTGGTACAGCATTATGGCCCCCAAAGATGCTCATGTCTTAATCCTTGGAATTTGTGATTATGTTACCTCTCAGGGCAAAAGGGAGCTTGCTCTTAAACATGGGGACTTTTTCCTGGGTTATCTGTGTGCTGTGCTAAGTTGCTTCAGTCTTGTCCAAGTCTTTGCAATCCCATGGCCTGTAGCCCGCCAGGCTCCTCTGTCCATGGGATTCCCCAGGCAAGAACTCTGGAGTGGGTTGCCATGCCCTCCTCCAGGGGGTCTTCCCGACCCAGGGAATGAACCCCGGTCTCTTACATCGCCTGCATTGCCATGCGTGTTCTTTACCACTGGTGCGGCCTGGAAAGATGGGCTACATGAGATGGGCTCAGTCTGACCACAGTGAGGCTTACAGGAGGGAGGCAGGAGGGTCAGAGATGCGGCGAGTTGTGAGAGTGGAAGCGGAGGTCCACATGCTGCGGTCCTTGAGGAGGGAGGGAAAGCCTGTGAGGAAGAAATGCGGGACGTCTAGGAACTGGAAAAGGCAAGGAACCCAAGCCTGCCTTCGAGGCTTGGGGAGGAACCACACCTAGATTTTAATCACATTGTAGGGTTCTTAAGTCTTTGTTTTACAGACTTGCTTGTTTCCTTCAGCGGTCTGTTTCCCATCTCTGCTCTGGGAGGAGAAGGCGACTGGTCTGGAAGGAAAACATTCATAATTTGGTGCCCTGCTGCCTAGTCTCTGAGTGTGAAACCTTCCCTTCCTTCATTAACATTTCTGAAGTGTTGTTTTTATCTTTTATAATAAGAACAAACCCTAGCTTTGTCCCTAAGATACTTAATTTCGGGACTCCTGACCTCCAAAACTATAAGACACTGTGTGTTATTTTAAGCAACTAGGATTGTAGCTGTCGCAATAGCAACAGGGAAACTAACGTCCCGGGGAACCAGGAGAAAGACACGCGAAAGTCCCCAGGTTCACTGCATCAGCACCTGGTTGTGGGGTCACTGTCACCCCACTTCCACACACGCACGTTTCCTCCACCCCTCTTCAGGGCTGCTTACACCTCCGGGCACTTCAGTGGTTCATCCCGAACCATATACGTATGAAATGCAGTTAGTGTTGGTCAGGCCCATGCTCTGTTCTTGGCAGAAGTATAGGTAAATAGAGACAAAATTTGAGAATAGTCTTAAACTTCTAACAGACTGTCTTCTAGAAATCACATATAAGTTAGACTGGGGAGATGTCTGGCCCTATCTTCCAATTGCCTATCTTCCATTTGCCTGTGCAAATGAGAAGCAAAATTTAAAAACAAAATGTTTGTCTTTGTTTGATTCAGTTGGGTCTCAATTATGTCATGCAGGAGTTTTGCTGAGTCATGTGGTTTCTTTCACTGTGGTGCTTGGGTGCCATAGGTGAGGTACGTAGGCTTAGTTGCCCCAAGGCATGTGGCATCTGAGTTCCCTGACCGGGTATTGAACTTGTGTCCCCTGCATGGATAAGCAGATTCTTAACCACTGGACCATCAGGCAGTCCCTAGAAGCAAACTTTGAAGAGGACATAGATCATTATCATGAAGTCACTCGTTGCTCCAAAGCAAGAGGGCACAACTTTTCAAGTTCTCGAAGGTGCTTTCTTAAGACTTCAGAAGATAGTGCTTTCAGACCCACATATCCGTGCAGATGTGAGTCAGGGAGAGAAATAGTTTGTTGTTTTTTCTTCACCATCTGATTCATCAATTCAAGGATTTTGAGGAAGTAAAAATGTGTAATAAGGGAAGGACAGGCTGCCCAAGCAGCTCAATAGGAAGAATCCCCCTGTAGTACAGAAGATGCAAGGAGCATGGGTTCGATCCCTGAGTTGGGAAGATTACCTGGAGGAGAAAATGGCAACCCACTTCCAATCTTCTTGCCTGGGAAATCTCAGGGACAGAGGGGCCTAGTGAGTTCCAGTCCATGGGTTCACAAAGAGTTGGACACGACTGAGCGTCTGAGCACACACACAAGGGCAGGGTGGATAAACTGGTGTGCAAACAGGGATGCTTCCGTGCAGACAGGTCAGAGAGCCCTCAGCTGTTGCTGTTTTTTGTCGGTTTGTTTCTCTCTGCAGTCTTTGGACTATCTGATATTCGCAGATGGACAAAAAGCAAGTTAGCTTGTGTTGGGCCTGCCCAGCACCAGCTCCCTTCCCACCCACCTGGCAGACATCACTAGCTGATCACTGTGCCATACTTCTCAGTTCATCATCCACAACCTAGTCTCTAACAATCAAGGCTAGATTGGAACTCCCAAGGAAGTTGAGTTATTTGTCAATTCCAGATGAAACTATGGAAATCACCTACTTCTGCAAAAAATTGTCAAGAATATTTTATCAGTGGATATTTGCCCTCCAGGGAGGTAGTATGTCCAGGTGAGCAAATCCTTAAAGAGGGGACTGAGACACCACCGGCAACAAGGAGGGGGAAAGGGACAGGTTTTGTCCATAGGATGCCTCCTGGCTGAGGATGCCAGCTGGAGTTCATGGGAAGCCCCAACAGCGTGGGGCTGAGAGAGAAAGTGAGGAGAAGCGGGAGGCAGAAAGAAGCTAAGGCCAGCTCCCTCTCGTGAGGGGAAAGCCAGGAGAGGGAGTCTCCCACCCATCTCCTGACATCCATTATCTCTCCAGTTTGTAGGTCTGTGTGTGACACCCTGTTCTGAGGGCTTGCACATCACTTCAGTTGCCATAGAAACCTCTGGCCTCATCTAGGGACATCATTAGAGTGTTTGTGAACTCCACCATACGGCTGTGGTCCATCGGTTGCTAAGATTAGGGGACCCAGTGCTGAGAGTCTCCAGCGAGGTCATGAATTTTCCTGAAGGCATGTCTGCTTCAGTCTAGGTGGGAAAGTACCGGGATTTTGGCTGAAGGGCAAAGAGTGGATCCGACAGCCTCCCACATAGAGGAAAACCTGACCACAGATTTTCAGAATGTGAGCAACCCAATACAGTCTAAAAGACACCTCCCTGTGTTGCCCTCTCCAGGTCCCAGAGAACACAAAGCTGCCAGATAATTAGACCTGGAGAAGGAGGAAAGTAAACGATTTACCTAAGAGCGTAGACTGCACCCAGGCACATGCACGCACACTGCACCACGTATCTTATTTTTCTCTGACTTATTATTTAGACATCTAAAATCAGAGAAGAATTTCAGGCTGGGTCTTTCATAGTTTTACTGCAGTTTACAGTAATGCTTATCTAATTTGTTTCTCAAAATCGGCAAACTAAATATCAAACTAGAGACTTTAGAGTCTGTTGTGCTGCTCAGTCGCTTCAGTCGTGTCCAACTCTTTGCGACGCTAGGGATGGTGGCCCGCCAGGCTCCTCTGTCCATGGGATTCTCCAGGCAAGAAGACTGCAGTGAGCTGTCACTCTCTTCTCCAGGGATCTTCCTGGCTCGGAGATCGAACCCACATAGCTTAGGTTTCACATATTGGCAGGTGGGTTCTTTGCTATTAGTCCCACCTGGGGAGCCAGACAAATTACAGAATATTCCTAAGATGAGTGCAGATATGGATAATTCAGAGCCGCCAGCGTTCCAGTATTAAGTGAAAAGGCAGTCAACAAGACTCTGCAGTATGATGCCATTTTTGGTGATCTGTGTGTGTGTATAAGTGCTGATAATCGTGTAAGTAAGAGGGCTGACTGCCGGCGAGGCAGTAAGTGGTGTTTTGTGTTCTATTTTCTGATTATTTTTAAAAGTATTGCCTGTATAAAAAGGAAAAATGTAAGTTCTTTAATGGTCAAAAAATTGAATGACTCTAATAAGCCTTTTTGCCATAACAAGCCTGCAAATTGTAATAAGAGGTAAAAGACGAGGTGAAACCCCTCCTTGGCTTCCCTTTACTGTGATTGCTCATGGCCACTGCCAGAAACAAGAGAGAGAGATATTCCTAATAAATGTGGAAAGGCTGCATCCTTAGCTCCGTCCTGGACACCAGCTGGGCCGTCGTCCTCGTCACCGTCATCACCGTGTGAGCCGCGGCCAGCACGGCTAATTCCCCTCCTAACAGAACTCCCAGAACCTCAGTCCTCTGGCTAACACCTCGTGTGGTAAACACCATCAGTTGGAGAAAACGATCTTTTTTCTTTCCCCTTCTCTCCCAGAAGCTGGTAAAGATGCTGATGTTTTGCCCAGACCTGCTGTACCCCCAAGTCGATGAGAAACAGTGCTAGAGTCTCCCTATTTCTCCCACCTTTCACCTGAGATCTGGGCATTTAGGGAGCTGAAGCCTCTTCTCAAGAGCTTGTGTGAGTGCTTGTCTGTGTGTGTGTGTGTCTGTGTCTGTGTGTGTGTGTGTGCGTGCGAGTGGGTAAGATTCTGTATTAAATGTTTCCAAACTCACCAAATAAAGTGTGTGTGCACACATGCACACACACATGCGTGCACCTGGCTTCCTTTACGAAAGCTGGTGCGAGGAATAGCTAGGTGTGGCTTGACTGTTGGGCAGGGGGCCAGCGAGGCGCCCACAGCCAGGCAACCAGGCCTTCCCTCTGGGCACAGCCCTCCACGCCGCCGACCTTGGAGGCTGCCAGCCAGAGCCGAGAGCTTCAGGAACGAGCCCTGAGAGGCCAAGCCGTTGCTGGCAGAGGTGGCTAAGCGGAGGGAAGGGGCATCACAGGCAAGTGAGGGAGAATGCGGGAGCAGCCCCCTTCAGAGGCGGAGGTGCTGCCGGCAGGACTGCTCTGGGCGGGAGGGCAAGGACGTTTCAGAACGAGAGGATAACCCGCCCATGGGACACAGACCAGCTCAGAGGGATCTGCATCACCTGCTTCCCTTTCCCTCACGCCCCGCCTGCAGCCTCCGCGAAGTCCCCTGGATCTGCCTCAACAGCCCCTCGTGTCTCTGTCCCCCTCGCGCTTGCATGTCAGTGGCTGCTGGCTTCACCCTTCTCTTCCCAAGCCCAGCCAGCTTGATTCACTGCATTGGACTCGTCTTCGGAAACCCCAGCTCTGACCTGTACCCGCTGAAGGCACCCCAGCTCCTCTGCTAGATCCTCTGGGGCTGGGCCTGATCTTAGGGAACCCCAGCTCTGACCTGTACCTCCTGCAGGCACCCCATCTCCTCTGCTGGCTTCTCTGGGGCTGGACCTGTGGGAGTTGTCTCTGTACCTCTCATAGCACCAATCAATAAATATTTCTTGAAAAACTAACAAAATGACAATAACATAGTGCATGCATATCAGGGAGACACACAGCTGCCTCCACCCCTCTCTGACCCTCCCCCCACTCCCCATCCCCCGCCTCCAGGCCTGCACCTCCTCTTCTCAACGTCCTCATCTTTTGCTCACCTCCATGCGAATACCTGTGCCCAGACGTCAGGGAGAGACAGGCGGCGTTCCTCCAGGGTCCGAGCCCTCCCTGCTCTTTGGAGCACCGACCAGGTCCACCCAGCCTGCCCTGTTGGAGAAAGCAGAGATCTCTGCATCATTTGGGAGGAGAAAGCCCTGCCTCCCCAGGGTCAAGGTCCCTTGGTTCTTATCAGGTTCTGGCCCCCTTGTCCTTCCCACATTCTTACCATCGTTGTGTCCAGTCACCGGAGGCTGGCCAAGCCAGGGTCTCTGTAGGGATGCCTACCTTCTCCACCTTTAGAAAACAGACACTATGGGCAGGATGTTTTGTGCATTTACAGGCATTCACAACTGTTTAACCAAAACAATCTCAGATACCAAGAGAGAGCATTTAATAATGCGGATGAATATAAGAGGAACGCAGGAAAATTCAGGAGCTTCCACCCACTTCCGATACCCCACTGCAGGAATATAATTCTACCCATCAGCAAATACACCTGGATAATCATCTCCTTTGGTTTCCATTCTGAATGTGACATTTTCCCAAGAGAAAACCAGGCCAGCATGAATAAATACAGCACAGCATCAGCCACACTCTGAGGCTAACGCCAAATGTAGGGGTGGGATGCTGAGACATTGGGTCCATGTCTCCCCGTTACGTTCGGGATCAGCTCTGCACTGGGGAATATGCAGCCATCCCCACACAGGTGCATGGGGAAGGCAGCCTTCAGCAGACGTATGGCCACAGCAAAAAGGTTGCAAGGGTAGAAACAGTTAAAATGAAAAGGAAATAGACAGACAAAGCCAGACTGGTACCTGAAGAAAGCCACCTTGGACATGCTCTCACGGTGATAGAGAAGGACATGTGCCAGACAGAAGCCTGTTGGTTAATTCCCAACCAGAACTGTAACTCTTAGGAAGAAGTGCAAACGCTCTGGACGTACACCCTCACTGTGTAACAATGCCTGGTATACAATGGAAGCATTCAAGACAATGCAGCAGTCGGAACACAGGAAGCTCTTTCCTCTGGAGTAGTAAGGAGGAAAGCCAGGAAATAGGAGGTTGATTTTAAATCTAGGCTTAAACCCTTTCTAGACTGTTAAACATTTGCTTTTCCATTGCCGAAGTTAGTGGCGTACACATCGTGCTTTGTAATCATTATTGTGATTAATCTCTAATTATAAGAGGTGGAAATCAATAACATTGAAAATAATACTATAATTTCTCCTTTTGTACGCATTTTAGTACTTAATTACCTACCAAGCTGTCTTGTGATGTCTGCTTTTATCAGATCCTTACTGTCATTCAATGTTTCAGAAATATTTTTGAATATGTGTAATCCTCTTTCTTCCATTCACATGTCACTATTGAACTTTTTTGCTCTAGACTAATCTGTTTTTGGCTTCCCTGGTAGCTCAACAGTAAAACATTGTCTTCCAGTGCAGAAGACAAGTGTCTGCCCCCTGATCCATGAAGGAAGAAGGAGAAGGAAATGGCAGAAGCAAAGGGAAACCTACTTCGGTTATTCTTGCCCGGGAAACCCCATGGATAGAGGAGCCTACAGTCCACGGAGTCACAAAGAGTCAGACACAACTTAGCAATTGAGCACATAATCTCCTCCAGTTCTGTAGCAGAATGCACAGAATTCTGGATAAAAATCTACTCTTCGTGGATCTTATGTCTTCCTTTTTGGTTTATTCCCTTGTTCACTAGAATACATTCTAGAACAGCCTGCAATATGGCCACCCCAAAAGGTTGCATGGGGAAGGCAGCCTTCAGCAGACGTATGGCCACAGCAAAAAGGTTGCAAGGGTAGAAACAGTTAAAATGAAAAGGAAATAGACAGACAAAGCCAGACTGGTACCTGAAGAAAGCCACCTTGGACATGCTCTCACGGTGATAGAGAAGGACATGTGCCAGACAGAAGCCTGTTGGTTAATTCCCAACCAGAACTGTAACTCTTAGGAAGAAGTGCAAACGCTCTGGACGTACACCCTCACTGTGTAACAATGCCTGGTATACAATGGAAGCATTCAAGACAATGCAGCAGTCGGAACACAGGAAGCTCTTTCCTCTGGAGTAGTAAGGAGGAAAGCCAGGAAATAGGAGGTTGATTTTAAATCTAGGCTTAAACCCTTTCTAGACTGTTAAACATTTGCTTTTCCATTGCCGAAGTTAGTGGCGTACACATCGTGCTTTGTAATCATTATTGTGATTAATCTCTAATTATAAGAGGTGGAAATCAATAACATTGAAAATAATACTATAATTTCTCCTTTTGTACGCATTTTAGTACTTAATTACCTACCAAGCTGTCTTGTGATGTCTGCTTTTATCAGATCCTTACTGTCATTCAATGTTTCAGAAATATTTTTGAATATGTGTAATCCTCTTTCTTCCATTCACATGTCACTATTGAACTTTTTTGCTCTAGACTAATCTGTTTTTGGCTTCCCTGGTAGCTCAACAGTAAAACATTGTCTTCCAGTGCAGAAGACAAGTGTCTGCCCCCTGATCCATGAAGGAAGAAGGAGAAGGAAATGGCAGAAGCAAAGGGAAACCTACTTCGGTTATTCTTGCCCGGGAAACCCCATGGATAGAGGAGCCTACAGTCCACGGAGTCACAAAGAGTCAGACACAACTTAGCAATTGAGCACATAATCTCCTCCAGTTCTGTAGCAGAATGCACAGAATTCTGGATAAAAATCTACTCTTCGTGGATCTTATGTCTTCCTTTTTGGTTTATTCCCTTGTTCACTAGAATACATTCTAGAACAGCCTTGTCACAAAGGTTGTCTTGGAAATAAATTTCTAGGTTCTTTCATAATCTGTCTTCATCCTTAGTAGATGATTTCACTGCACGTAGAACTCTACGCTGTAAATCACTCATCTCAGAACCTAGAAGACACTCCTCCTCGTCTTGTGACATCAAACTTGTAAGAATTCCATAGGCCGACTGACTAGTATCCTTTGTAGGTGAACAGTTCTTACTTTTTAGAGAGATGCAGTCTTCTATTAACTGGTGTATCTTGAACCTTTTTTGTAAAAATGTGCCTCAATGTCATCTTCCTCCTGCTTTATGGTAGGATCAGAGGACCATTTCAGTCCAAGGGCAAACCTTCTCCAGTTCTAAGAAACGATTTTCTAATATTTCTTCAAAAATGGATGCCCTGTGCCCCCTCTGGCTTCTCTCTCTGTTGACCTTTTAATTTGTCTTTGTTGGTCTCTTGTCACTCAGGTGCTTGAACACATTTCTATCCCTCTGTTTCATTCTGGTTTTGTTCCACTTCATAAACTTTCTTGATTTCACTGTTAAACCTTCTGTTGGATTTTGTAGTTTGAAGTTATATTTTCTGCTCCACGAGAGAACATTCTTGTTCTCCAGTCATCTTTTTAAAATCCTGTTTATGTATTATGGATTTCATACCTTCGTAAATCTCGCTGAGGACACCCATTAGGATTTTTCAAAGTACACTTGTATTCCTTCAGTCATTTGGCCTATTTTGGATCATTTTCTTCCGCTGACTTCTTTTTGCCTTTTTCAGTTAGATCCTCCTCAAATGCCCATGAGCCCTTGTTATCCATTCACATGTTTTTTTTTTTTTTTCATTTTAAATTTATTTTTTTAATTGAAGGATAATTGCTGTACAGAATTGTGTGGGTTTGCATCAAACATCAACATGAATCAGCCATAGGGATCCGTTTGCCCCCTTCTGCGTGGACGTCCCTCTCACCTTCCTCCTCATCCCAGCCCTCTAGGTTGCTACAGAGCCCCGGGCTGGGTTTCTTGAGTCACATCGCCAATTCCCATTGGTTATCTATTGTACGTATGGTAATGTAAGTTTCCATGTTACTCTCTCCACGCATCCTTTGCTCTCCTTCCTCCTCTGCACCCCCTGGGTCCCTTCATATTTTAAAACGCTGCAGTGGCAGAGCCCTGAGCCCTTGTCTGTAAACGAGGCCCCTCTGGAGGGTCTCCCTGCAGCTAGAGCAGGGTGGAAACAAGCCTGAGCAGCAGGATGCGTTGCTTTGGGGCAGCAGCCTCACCGCAGCCCTGCTTCTTCTCAGACAATTTGTTCAGTTGCTTTAGGGAAGAATCCTTTGCTTTTTTGCCTGAGGGATAAACATCTGCAGATGGGCTGTGCTGTCCTCAAGGTGTAGGCAGGGGCCCGCCTAGGCTCATATCATCCTTGATCCGCCCACGTCTCACTCCCGCCCCCAAAAGCATCTCTGAGCTCAACGCCCCTGTGGATCCCACCAGGCTGTGACGAGATGGGCAGTAGGGGCCCACCCAGTTACCACCCTCTGGACTTTCCCCCTGACTCCTCCATCACTATTGCCTCACCTGCTTTTGTCTTCAGAAATGCCTGGAAAGGGCTTCCCTGGTGGTCCAGTGGGTAAGGACACCGCCTTGCAGTGCAAGAGGCGCCAGTTCGATCCCTGGCCTGGGAAGATCCCACGTGCAGCGGTGCGACTGGACCGATGTGTCCAATTACCGAGCCGGAGCTCTGGAGCGCATGCGCCCAGAGCCGGTGCTCTGTGACAACAGAGGCCACCGCGATGGGAGGTCCACATGGGCCAAAGGATAAAGATGGATGAAACTAGATAAATGAAAGACCAATAGAAGTGGCCCGCCCGGCCCCCTTCCTCTGCAACCCGCACCCCTGCCCGCCTCCCCCCAAAATAAAACTAAAAAACAAAACAAAAGAAATGCGTGGGAATCTGGCCGGCTGGTGATGGTCTCCCCCAAGCCTCTTTATGGCTCTAAGCTAGGCCATTTGCCATTCCCCAACTCTCTTTTTAACAGGATTTTGAAAAGACGAGAGAAGAAACATAGGTGCTCAATCTCTCATTCAGGAGTGGAAGCCGTCTTCTGAAGTCACTGACTCCCCCCAAAATGAGTGAGATTCAGTTAATTTTTGAAAAACTCAAATACAGTAAGGAGATCCCACTCAGCAACATTTTCTTGGTTTCCCACTTACTCCAAGATATGGTGTTGGACGAATGGGTGGTGATTTACCAAACAGTAAGATCAAGGACTTGGCCCTTTTTCCTAAGGGATTTACCTCCTCTACTATGAGAGGGATTCATCAACGTGCTTTAACTGTGTATGTGATGCTACACTGCTTTCCAGAAATGACTAAACTTACCCGAATGTACCTAGGTATGTTTCCTGGAGGTGACTTCCCAGAGATTGTAAATAGGGGAGTGGATGTTCTTAGCAGTTAGCTGAAATCTCACTGAACACATCCGCTCGTTGGCTGCCCTTGCCCCCTGCCTCTGGGTGAAAGTGCCCAGAATCCCCTTCGGCACCTGGCCTGCTCTCTCCTCTTCCAGCCCTCCCGGCAGCACAGGTTACTGGCAGACGTGCAGCCTGAGGGGGACAGTGGGCTGGGAATGGCTCTCTCAGCATAGTACAATGATGACTTTCCTCAGTGCTTCCTGAAAGGAATACGAATTCCTTTCCTCCTGGGCTCACCAAAGCATAGCCATAGCGCCCTCACGGGCCTGCCCCTGCCTCTCTCCCAAGGGCTGGCCAGCCAGGAGCCGGCCCTCCTGCCCGTTCACGGGGAAACGGGAAGGTGACTCAGAGAATGAGCAGCTGCGATGGTCTCCCTGAGGGGGTAGTGTTCTGGGGCCTGCGGAGAATTTTGCAGCTTTTCTTTATGCATTTTTAATCAGTTCTAAGCTACTTACAAATATGTGCAATTACTTCCTCCACTTCGCTTTGTAATAAGATTTAATGACTCTGCTCCAATCCTCTGGGTGAACACTGATAATCTAATGCTATGATTTAAAATTTAACTTTGGCGAAGGAGGAGGGTATAAACAGAGAAGAATGCCTTTTTGAGGTTTGGGTTTATTTTTTAAGGGAATCAGAAGCTGAAATGATTGTACTTTCAAAATATCCCCAATATAAGAGAATAGAAGATCTCAATCCTTGCTACTTAGTATCTGATTAAAATGTGCTCAGAGGCTCAGTTGTGTCCAACTGTTTGCAGCCCCATGGACTGCAGCCCACCAGGCTTCCCTGTCCATGTGATTCTCCTGGCAAGAACACCGGAGTGGGTTGCCATGTCCTTCTCCAGGGAGCTTCCTGACCTGAGGTCAAGCCTGTACCTCTTGCATCTCAAGCATCCAAAGGCTGGTTCTTCGCCACTAGTGCCACCTATGATTAGAACAAATGGGAGAAAAAAGCTGTGGGAACATAATCTTTCTATAAAACATTTTACAGATTATTCATATTTTTAATTTATTTTTAATTGGAAGATAACTGCTTTAGAATATAGTGTTGCCTTCTGCCATGCGACAATGTGAATCAGCCATAAGTACAAGTAAGCCCCCTCCTTCTTGCACCTCCTCCCATTGCCCACCCCATCCCTCAGATCTGGGTTGTCACCAAGCAGCGGTCTGAGTCTCCTGTGTGACATACCAGCTTCCCATTAGTGATCCACTTTACATGTGGCTGTTACTGCTGTTGCTGTTCAATCGCTACTTCATGTCCAACTCGTGGGTTCCCTGTCCTTCACCATCTCCCAGAGCTTGCTCAAATTCATGTCCATTGAGTCAATGATGCCATCCAACCATCTCATTCTCTGTCGCCCTCTTCTCCTCCTGCCCTCTATCTTTGCTGGCATCAGTGTTGTTTCCCTTAAGTCGGCTCTTTGTATCAGGTGGCCATAATATTGGAGCTTCAACTTCAGCATTAGTCTTTCCAGTAAATATTCAGGGTTGACTTCCTTTAGGATCGACTGGTTTGATTTCCTTATGGTACATGGTACTGTACATGTTTGAATAGTACTATCTCACTTCCTGCCCCCTCCTTCCCTCTACTGTGTTCAAAGTCTATTTTCTATGTCTGCATCTCTATTTCTGCCCTGCAGATAGCTTCCTCAGTACCATTTTTCTAGATTCCATGTATATTCATTTATGATATTTATCTCTTTCTGACTTACTTCACTCTGTATAAACAGACAGGGACAGAGATACCCAGAGAAGTCACCTAGACCATCTGCAAGCATTTAGAGATGGGATTCTATCATTTTTGAGACTGCACCCAAATACTGCATTTTGGACTCTTTTGTTGACTACGAGGGCTACTCCATTTCTGCTAAGGTATTCTTGCCCAAAGTAGTAAATATAATGGTCATCTGAATTAAAGTCATCCATTCTCATACATTTTGGTTCACTGATTCCGAGCATGTCAATGTTCACTCTTGCCATCTCTCGCTTGACCATCTCCAATTCACCTTGATACATGGACTTAACATTCCAGGCTCCTAGGCAATATTGTTCTTTCAAGAACTATACAAAAAAGATGTTGATGACCCAGGTAACCATGGTGGTGTGGTCACTCACTTAGAGCCAGACATCCTGGGGTGCAAAGCCAAGTGGGTCTTAGGAAGCATGACTACAAACAGAATTAGTGGAGGTGATGGAATTCCAGCTGACCTATCTGAAATCCTAAAAGATGATGCTGTTACAGTTCTGCATTCAATATGCCAGCAAATTGGGAAAACTCAGCAGTGGCCACAGGACTGGAAAAGAGCAGTTTTCATTCCAATCCCAACAAAAGGCAATGGCAAAGAATATTCAAACTACTACACAATTGCACTCATTTCACATGCTAGCAAGATAATGCTCAAAATCCTTCAAGCTAGGCTTCAACAGTATGCATGAACTGAAAACTTTCAGATGTAAAATCTGGATTTAGAAAAGGCAGAGGAACTAGAAATCAAATTGCCAGTGTCCATTGGATCACAGAAAAAGCAAGGGAATCTCAAAAATGCGTATACTTCTGCTTCATTGACTATGCTAAAGCCTTCAACTGTGTGGATCACAACAAACTGTGGAAAATTCTTAAAGAGATGAGAATACCAGCCTCCTGGGAAACTTGTGCATAGGTCGGGAAGCAACAGATAGAACTGGACATGGAACAATGGACTGGTTCCAAATTGGGAAAGGAGTACATCAAGGCTGTATATTGTCACCCTCCTTGTTTCATTTATATATATTATGTAAAATGCTGGACTGGGTGAATCTCAAGCTAGAAGCAAGATTGCTGGGAGAAATATCAAAAACCTCAGATACTCAGATGATATCACTCTAATGGCAGAAAGTGAAGAGGAACTAAAGAGCCTTTTGATGGAGATGAAAGAGGAGAGTGAAAAAGCTGGCTTAAAACTCAGCATTCAAAAAACTAAGATCATGGCATCTGGTCCCATCACTTCATGGCAAAGAGAAGGGAAAAGAGGGGAACAGTGACAGATTCTATTTTTATGGGCTCCAGAATTCTATTTTTGTGGGCACTGAGGATGGTGAATGCAGCCATGAAAATAAAACACCTGCTCCTTGAAAGAAAAGTCATGACAAACCTAGACAGTGTATTAAAAAGCAGAGATATCACTTTGCAGACAAAGGTCCATATAGTCAAGGCTATGGTTTTTCCAGTAGTCATGTACCAGTGTGAAAGTTGGACTACAAGGAATGTTGAGTGCCTAAAATTTGATGCTTTTGAACTGTGGTGCTGGAGAAGACTCTTGGCAATCTCTTGGACAGGTAGGAGATCAAACAGTAAATCCTAAAGGAAATCAACCCTGACTATTCACTGGAAGGACTGAAGCTGAAGCTCAAATATTTTAGCCATCTGATGCAAAGAGCCAACTCATTCGAAAAACCCTTGATGTTGGGAAAGATTGAAGGCCAGAGGAGAAGGGGGCGTCAGAAGATGAGATGGTTGGATGGCATCACCCACTCATTAGTTTGAGCAAACTTCAGGAGACAGTGCAGGGCAGGCGAGCCTGGGATGCTGTAGGTCATGGAGTCACAGAGTCAGACGTGACTGAACAACAACAGATATGGAATGTCCTCCAAGTGTCCTTGATAAAGAAGTTCTCCAAATTCTCTGATCACCTGGTGGACGGCTGCTCCCACTATCCTGGTACACACTGACTACATTGCTCTGTAAGGAACAATAATAAACATAGCTAATACCTCCTGAGCCTGTGCC
Source organism: Tragulus kanchil (assembly GCA_022376925.1). Classification (NCBI taxonomy): domain Eukaryota; kingdom Metazoa; phylum Chordata; class Mammalia; order Artiodactyla; family Tragulidae; genus Tragulus; species Tragulus kanchil. The sequence goes on from JAIOJX010000028.1 coordinate 243,526,077, forward strand.
CTGTGCCAGCCACGGATGACTGCGCAAACATCTTCTGAAACCCAGTGGGTGAGGTATTATGGTTACTTCCCTCCATCACAGAGGAAGAAATGGAAACTCAAGTAAGATGAAGGGACATTCTTCAGAGAGCTGCAGCACCTGTGTTGATCGATAAAGGCCCGAGGACACTCAGGATTCTCTGGGTGTTACTAGAAGCCCTTTGGCCTAACTGTGCAGACAGAAGAGACCCCCAACACAGGGCTGGGGCAGACCCTCCTCCTGTTCTTCATGCAAAGCACATGTGCACAGAAGGCAGCCAAGACATGAGGCTCACCCTGAGCCACCCCATCTGGTGGATTCCAAGTGGCCCATCTGGAAGAGGAGAACCTAGGCAGAAGGCCGGGATCTCCTGGTCATCATCTGTTGCTAGGCAACCAGGTAACCTATCTGGGACTCATATTTCTTAGGAACTAAAGGGGGTGGGGTAGATCTCTTCAAAGGCATCTATCAATTCCACCATAAGGGTGTTTATTTCAGTCATTTATTGGGAGTTAACTACATGAAGGTAATCAAAGATAAATAAGGTTTTCTGTACCTAAGAAGGCAACATTCTGCTAACCCTAAACTCCCTTCCTCACCCACCCTCCCCCTTGGCAACCACCATCTGTTCTCTATGTTTGTGAATCTGTTTCTGTATCATAGAGAAGTTCATTTGTGCCATGTTTTAGATTCCACATATGAATAATGTCATGGGATATTTGTCTTTCTCTTTCTGACTGACTTACTTAGTACTGAAATGGTCATGTCTAGATCTAGAACGGTTTGAAGAAAAAGGTACATGGGAAGTTTGAATGAAGTGGGAAGAAGCTGATTCTTCATTTCGTAGCTGGAGGGGCCCTTCTGTGGACAGGTAGGTGTGTGTGTGTGGATGCAGAAAGGAGGCCTCGGGGAGATGGAAAGGTAGATCTTGGTCCATAATCCCCTCAATGGACTGGCCCCCAAATGGCCCACCAGACTTCAAAGCTCAAAAGACACAGTAGAGAGGGTGGGGGAGCAGAGGCCCTATCTGACTTGAACAAAAATCGGGAAGTGGAGGATCAAATGGGCCAGCTGGGCACTGAGCAGATGGATGTGTTCATGGGAAGCTCATTTTCCATAATCAACAGCCCACCAGAATGCACAGCCTCTCAGAGGATTTCCCCAGCTCTGTGAGCAACTGTCCACCAAACGCACAGGCTCCAGTCTCCTTCAGGGAACCAGAGTCTCAATTACTGTGATCAAAAGGAAGCCGTCTACTTGGAAAACAACTCATAAACCCCGTACATCTGGGCACTAAGTGGTCCTAAATGGTGATACGAGCTAACGCCCCAACACAGGGCGGGGGACCCTCCTCCTGTTCTTCATGCAAAGCACATGTGCACAGAAGGCAGCCAAGACATGAGGCTCACCCTGAGCCACCCCATCTGGTGGATTCCAAGTGGCCCATCTGGAAGAGGAGAACCTAGGCAGAAGGCCGGGATCTCCTGGTCATCATCTGTTGCTAGGCAACCAGGTAACCTATCTGGGACTCATATTTCTTAGGAACTAAAGGGGGTGGTGTAGATCTCTTCAAAGGCATCTATCAATTCCACCATAAGGGTGTTTATTTCAGTCATTTATTGGGAGTTAACTACATGAAGGTAATCAAAGATAAATAAGGTTTTCTGTACCTAAGAAGGCAACATTCTGCTAACCCTAAACTCCCTTCCTCACCCACCCTCCCCCTTGGCAACCACCATCTGTTCTCTATGTTTGTGAATCTGTTTCTGTATCATAGAGAAGTTCATTTGTGCCATGTTTTAGATTCCACATATGAATAATGTCATGGGATATTTGTCTTTCTCTTTCTGACTGACTTACTTAGTACTGAAATGGTCATGTCTAGATCTAGAACGGTTTGAAGAAAAAGGTACATGGGAAGTTTGAATGAAGTGGGAAGAAGCTGATTCTTCATTTCGTAGCTGGAGGGGCCCTTCTGTGGACAGGTAGGTGTGTGTGTGTGGATGCAGAAAGGAGGCCTCGGGGAGATGGAAAGGTAGATCTTGGTCCATAATCCCCTCAATGGACTGGCCCCAAATGGCCCACCAGACTTCAAAGCTCAAAAGACACAGTAGAGAGGGTGGGGGAGCAGAGGCCCTATCTGACTTGAACAAAAATCGGGAAGTGGAGGATCAAATGGGCCAGCTGGGCACTGAGCAGATGGATGTGTTCATGGGAAGCTCATTTTCCATAATCAACAGCCCACCAGAATGCACAGCCTCTCAGAGGATTTCCCCAGCTCTGTGAGCAACTGTCCACCAAACGCACAGGCTCCAGTCTCCTTCAGGGAACCAGAGTCTCAATTACTGTGATCAAAAGGAAGCCGTCTACTTGGAAAACAACTCATACAGAACACTGGCTCAGTACATCTGGGCACTAAGTGGTCCTAAATGGTGATCACGAGGTAGAAGGCTTTTCCCAAAGGCCTCTGTTGAACTCTTGTAATGGTGTCCTCACTAGGAACTGCAAAAATACCAACTAGGAAAAGCTCTGTCCTCTTCCAAAATGTGAATGCTTCAACCACCAGCACAGAGACACTCAGGCATCTTTCAGGGCCTCTCCCACTTTAAAAATATGATGATTTGGGCTTCCCTGGTGGTCCAGTGGGTAAGGACACTGCCTTGCAAGGCAAGGGGCACCGGTTCGACCCCTGGCCTGGGAGAATCCCACATGCCACAGAGCGGCTGGACCGATGTGTCCAACTCCCGAGCTGGAGCTCTGGAGCACGTGTGCCCAGAGCCGATGCTCTGCAGCGACAGAGGCCACTGCTATGGGAGGCCCACACAGGCCAAAGAACACAGATGGATGAAAATAGGTAAATTAAAGACCAATAGAAGTGGCCAAAAGAAAAAAAAAATGATGATTTGTTTCCCTTTCAAAAAAAATTTTTTTTAATGACTTAATAAGAGAATACATGGAAAAAGGGCTTCCCAGGTGGCACTGGTGGTAAAGAACCTGCTTGCCAATGCAAGAGACTTAAGTGATAAGCAACTGATCACTGAGTTAGGAATATCCCCTGGAGGAGGAAATGGCAACCCACTCCAGCATTCTTCCCTGGGAAATCCTATGTACAGGAGAGCCTGATGAGCTACCATCCATGGGATCTCAAAGAGTCAGACATGATTGAAGCGACTTAACATGCATTCACACGTGCAAAGAAGCTATTTATTGAATTCTCCCAAACTTTGAATTTCAAAAAGCCTAAAACCAGCTTGTTCAAGATATTACATCAGCCAGGCAGCATGGGAGAAGCTCTTAGTCAGGCACTGACCTCTAGTTGATTCTCTCAGTAACACAGCAATGGGGGAACTGTTACAACTCCAGTTATGAATGATGAAATTGAGGCAGGTAAGGGAAAGTGTCCGCAAACACACAGCTAGCTAATGGGAGAACCTGAACTCAAACTGAGGCTTTTAAGCAACAGATAATTTTAAAACAAATTTGGAAAAAAATGCTATTTACAACAGCATCTACAAAAGTAAATACCTAGGAATAACTCTTGCAACGTCTGTGCAAGCTCACTATCATGGAAGCTAAAATACATTACTAAGACATTAAAGAAGACAAGTTAATGAAAAAAAGATCATGATCTCCAATGGGGAAGTCGGATATTGTTATATGAGTGCTTCTCCTCACTCAGCGGATCTGTGGAGTCAGCATGTGTGTTCATGAGAGGTTGCCTCAGTCGTGTCTGGCTCTTTGTGACCCCGTTGGCTACAGCCCACCAGGCTCCTCTGTCCATGGGATTCTCCAGACTACAGTACTGCAGTGGGTAGCCATTCTCTTCTCCAGAGGATCTTTCCAACCGAGGGATCAAACCCAGGTCTCCCCCATTGCAGGTGAATTCTTTACCATCTGAGCCACCACCAAAATCCAAAAATGTTGTGATTTTTTTTGGTAGAAATTGACAAGGTGATTCTAAAACGTACACGAGAGTATGTAGAACCTGGAAGAAAGAGTCAGGACCATATGGAATAATGAATTGGGAGGATTTACATACCAAATTTCAAGATTGGCTCAAAAGTGAGACAAATAGGCCAGAAGCACAGGCTGAGCTCCGAAGAACGGAGGCCTTTGAACTGTGGTGGTGGAGAAGACTCTTGAGCATTCCTTGGAGGCTCTCTAGGAGCGTCTCCAAGAGGAGATCAGGAGATCAACAGGAGATCAAACCAGTGAATCCTGAAGGAAAGTAACTGTGAGCATTCACTGGAAAGATTGATGCTGAAGCTCCAATACTTTGGCCTCCTGATGGGAAGAGCCAACACACTGGAAAAGACCCTGCTGCTAGGAAAAATGGCAGGCAGGAGGAGAAAGAGGCAACAGAGGATGAGATGGTTGGGCAGTATCACTGACTCAACGGGCATGAATTTGAGCAAACTCTGGGAGATACTGGAGGACAGGGAAGCTTGGTGTGCTACGTTCCATGGGGTGGCAACGAGTCGGAAACGACTGAGCAGCTGAACAACAGCCCAGCTCCCCAACACACACATTAAGCCATGACCTGTGCTCTTTTCACCTCCGTTTCTCAGAGGGGCCTGAGGACCGACGGATGAAGTAGTTTCCACGTCTCACTAACCTCACCTCTCTCCCAACACACCCAGCACAAGGCTCTGAACACAGTAGATGCCTAATAAATACTTGCTAAGCTACATAGTCTGTTTTCTTTCCTACTTCAGCAGCCAACCCTGAACCTAGAAATACCCTCCTCCACCTTTGGAGCCTGAACTCCTCCCTGCAGCCGGATCTCGTACAGAATGGGCTGCCTATTCTTCCCATTTATTCATTCTGAATGAATTCTAGAGCCTTTCTTTTACTTTTTAATTTTTTTGGCCACTTCTATTGATTTTTCATTTATTTATTTTCATTCATCTTTGCTCTTCGGCCTGTGTGGGCTTCCCATTGCAGTGGCCTCACTCATTGCAGACCACCGCCTCTGGGTGCATGCGCTCCAGAGCTCCAGCTTGGTAGTTGGACACATTGGTCCAGTCACTCTGCAGCACATGGGGTCTTCCCAGGCCAGGGATCAAACCAGTGCCCCCTGCACTGCAAAGCGGTGTCCCTACCCACTGGACCACCAGGGAAGCCCTCCACAGCCTTTCTTAAAAGCATCATTTGTTAGAGGATCATGATATGAGTGTGACCTCTCACGGGTTGATATCTCACTTCTTCTGGTCACCTTCCTGCACTTGCTACTTGTGATAATCCTGCTGGGTGGCATGTCTCCTTTCATTCTTTATTTTGCAGCTGAGGGAGCTGAGCCACAGGGAGAAGATGTGCTTCATCCACCATCACACCACTGCTGCTTCTCAGAGTAGAGTGAGAACCGTGGAGCCCAGCAATCATTATGCACCCAGGCCTCTGTCCACACCCCTGAAGGTCCACCAGGCATCTAAGCAGGCAGCCCATTCCATGCCTTCTCCACACCCGTGAAAAGCTTACATGTCTGTGGCTGACCCACATCACATCACTTTGTTTATGCTCAAAGCTGGTCATGACTGATCTTTACGCATGGTGGTCAAGTCTAGGGGAATAAGAAAAAGCAGACCGGAAAGTGTCCACACTCTAGCCTGGACATGGCGTGTTGTGAGAAGGTGTGGGTCGGAGTGAGTGCTGTGGACTCCGCCCCTGGGAAGTCTCAGGACTTGGGCTGGAAGAAAGAGCTGTGAGGTCTGGAGTTTCTCTTTCCACACCACCTCCTGTCCTCAGTGGGAATGAACCTTTCCGAACACAGAGCGGCATGGTTTCCAAAGTGATCTTTGAGTTAGGAAGAGTCTACAAAGAGACCGTTGAAATGTCCTTGCCATATTTCCAGAGCTACTAGCAACCAACCCAAATCCGCAGCATCAGTTGACACTCCTCTCCCTCTTCCGGTCAGTAACTCTTCTTATCTTGCCACCAGCCCCTGCGGCTGCACTGTCCCACGGCACTTTTCAAGGTCCTGTGCTATAAGACTGAAAATGTTTTCTTTATTTTTGTGTGTTTTCTTTTATGTATTATTTGTGTGCAAAGTGTTATAAACCTACGATAGTATAGTACAACTTAGCAAACAAATAGAACAGTGCTCTTGGAACGAAACGCGTTCGTATGTAGGGACTGTAGTTCTAAACATCTGATAGCTACCTATTTGGGTGGCCGTCCCTCAGTGTCCATGGGGAGCCAGATCCAGGACCCCCTGGGGTGCCAAAATCCGTGGATGCTCAGGCTCCTTCTGTAAAATGGTATTATGATTGCATATCTCACTTCTTCTGGTCACCTTCCTGCACTTGCTACTTGTGATAATCCTGCTGGGTGGCATGTCTCCTTTCATTCTTTATTTTGCAGCTGAGGGAGCTGAGCCACAGGGAGAAGATGTGCTTCATCCACCATCACACCACTGCTGCTTCTCAGAGTAGAGTGAGAACCGTGGAGCCCAGCAATCATTATGCACCCAGGCCTCTGTCCACACCCCTGAAGGTCCACCAGGCATCTAAGCAGGCAGCCCATTCCATGCCTTCTCCACACCCGTGAAAAGCTTACATGTCTGTGGCTGACCCACATCACATCACTTTGTTTATGCTCAAAGCTGGTCATGACTGATCTTTACGCATGGTGGTCAAGTCTAGGGGAATAAGAAAAAGCAGACCGGAAAGTGTCCACACTCTAGCCTGGACATGGCGTGTTGTGAGAAGGTGTGGGTCGGAGTGAGTGCTGTGGACTCCGCCCCTGGGAAGTCTCAGGACTTGGGCTGGAAGAAAGAGCTGTGAGGTCTGGAGTTTCTCTTTCCACACCACCTCCTGTCCTCAGTGGGAATGAACCTTTCCGAACACAGAGCGGCATGGTTTCCAAAGTGATCTTTGAGTTAGGAAGAGTCTACAAAGAGACCGTTGAAATGTCCTTGCCATATTTCCAGAGCTACTAGCAACCAACCCAAATCCGCAGCATCAGTTGACACTCCTCTCCCTCTTCCGGTCAGTAACTCTTCTTATCTTGCCACCAGCCCCTGCGGCTGCACTGTCCCACGGCACTTTTCAAGGTCCTGTGCTATAAGACTGAAAATGTTTTCTTTATTTTTGTGTGTTTTCTTTTATGTATTATTTGTGTGCAAAGTGTTATAAACCTACGATAGTATAGTACAACTTAGCAAACAAATAGAACAGTGCTCTTGGAACGAAACGCGTTCGTATGTAGGGACTGTAGTTCTAAACATCTGATAGCTACCTATTTGGGTGGCCGTCCCTCAGTGTCCATGGGGAGCCAGATCCAGGACCCCCTGGGGTGCCAAAATCCGTGGATGCTCAGGCTCCTTCTGTAAAATGGTATTATGATTGCATATAACGCATGCACATCCTCCCACATACTTTACATGAGCTCTAGGTGGCTTATAATACTTAATACAATGTAACTGCTGAGTAAAACATTGTAAATACAAACTAAACACCGTATAAACAAGTTTCCAGGGAGTAGTCGATTGAAGGTTTGCTTTCTGGAACTTTTTTGTCCATAATTTTCCATCTGAGCTTGGTTGAATCTGGAGAGACTGCTCCTATGGATACAGAGGCTTGACTGTCTACTTTCTTGAAGATTTCAAAACGACGTGACGAAAATGAGGAATGGTCTTGACAAGCTAAGTAACGAGCACAAGCTGCAAAGTAGAAACGATCCTACTTGCGTCGCCATGGAAACTCGGTCATCACAGTAGAGCAGTTTTCATGTTTTGGTAAAATGAGGAAACACAAGATCACAGTCCTAGGAACTACCCTTTATTCAAAAAAATATTACCTTACAGGGTCGTGCTGCTTTTACACCCCCTAGGACGCCTCCGAGATGAACTACCTCACGCTTATCTCTCACCTGAGGCACCAAGAAAGTTGGTAATCCCATTTATTTTTACCCTTGGCCCTTGCAATCAGCAAACAGCGCTCTGCAGATGCTGCCGAATGGAGGCTGTGCAGTTTTCAAAACCTGATTCCATCATAAACCTTTATTCTGAATTATTGAAAAACCTTCCAACACACTTACCTTTAGACAATAAATTTTTAAAGTCTGGTACTTACCCTAGGGAAATGCTTCCAAAGAAAATTTAGACAAGAAAAATAACTGAATAAAGGTGATCTAACTACATCTTATTCTTGAGTTCATCACTCCAAATTATGTATAGCTCTGAGTATATTTGTACCAAATGAGGTGAACTCTGTACTCATTGCTCAGAGCTTTCTCTTGTTTCTCCAGCACATGTTTGTTCCCTCCAGCAATTACGGCGAGGCCTTGAGAACAGCAAACAGGTCTGTGAGAGCCAGCCCGTCTTGTCAGGATGGGTTGACAGAGGAAGGAGTTCAAGTTAAGACAGCCTGACAAGTTCCCTTCCTTGGTTCATAATTAGTAAAATTATGAGTTGCTAGTTTGAAGAGCTCTTACTACAACTCACTAAATTTTCCTCTTAGGACAGCCCAAAATCTGATGATGAAATTTAAGTTTTACTAAATTGGGTTATTAATTTTTTAAGAAAATGAAAACTTCTAAAGCATTGTTATATTGTAGCATAGTTGATTAATACTGCTGAATTAGTTTCAGATGCACAGCAAAGTGTTTCCATTGTACATATATATGTATCTATTCTTTTTCAAATTCTTTTTACATTTAGGTTATTATAGGATACTGAACCGAGCTCCCGGTGCTATACAAGAGGTCCTTGTTAGTAATCTATTCTAAATATAGCAATGTGCACATGTCAATCTCAAACTAAACCGTTAACAGTATGTGTGCAGGCAAGAATTTCAGTGTGATGCCTGGGGGGTGGGGTTTGTTCAGGGCTGTGTCTGGAGAAAACTATGAAACAGACAAAAATGCAAGGACAGGCGAGGTTCTGGCAGGCATTGCTCACGTGTGCTATGTGTGTTCTGACAGCTTCGATCCCAGGATTGCCCCAGGAAACCACAAAGGAGCCCACAGTCCCCGCGCCTTTGCCCAGAAACCTGGCTCCGTGACTCTCAGGACCGTGGCTTCAAACCACACTGCCATCCACGTCTTCTCTTGCGGCTTCCTTCTGTCCAGTCTCCTCCAACAAGAGCCCCTAAACTCAGGGAGGAAGTGCCCATTAGTGCATGCAGTGGGCAGAATTGCATTACCTCCAAGGGCTGAAGTCCTAATGCCCTGGTCCTTGTGAATGGGACCTTCCTTGGAAACAGGGCTTCTGCACATGTACTCAAGTCAAGACAAGATCACTCTGGTTTGGGGTGAGCCCTAAGTCTGAAGACTGGCATCCTGATGAGAAGCAGATTCAGACACAGATGCAGAGCGAGAATGATGGGAGCATACAAGGAGTGTGACCCGTGGTTGAGGCGATGCACCTACACCACCAAGGACTGCCAGAGCCACCGGCTACAAGGCAGGAAGAGGCAGGAAAGGGCCTCTCCCTGGAGCCTCCAGAGAGAACATGGCCCTGCTGACGCCTTGATTCTGGACTGAGCTGTAAGGGAATAAATACCTGGTGTCTAAAGGAATCCAAACCATGGTGGTTTGTTATGCAAGCCCTAGTAACTAACGCAACATGTGGATCATAATATAGTGCCAAGTGGCAGTCGCTCTGTAAAACAATGAGTATTCTTCCAACATGCTCAGTTTTTCCGATGGCCAGTTTCCTGACATCACCTGTCTCATCCTGTCCTCTCCCCAGATCACTGTTCACATGGGCGTGTGTGAGCTCCTTCCCCTCCCTGGCCCTTGGCTTCCTCCTCAGTAGACTGGAAATAATAGTCTTCACTCCACACATTGACTGGCAGCATTTGAATGTCTCCAAACTTTCATTGCAGTTTGATCAGGATTTTAAACACTTGCCAGTGCTTCTGAGACCAGCTGGGGTTTTCTTCGTTTGGTAGGGTGATGGTTACTTTTCTGGGTCCATATGAACTGGATCATCGCATGCTCTGTTGTCTGCTCAAACCATATTCTGGGGGTGTCTTCAAACATTTCCAGATGAGATCAGCATTTGAATCAGAAGATGGGATAAAGCCTATTGCCTTCCCCAGGGTAGGCAGGCCCTGTCCAATCTGTCGGAAGTCTACGTAGCATGAAGGCTGGCCTTTTCCTGAGTGAGGGGATTCTCCTGCCTCCCTGCCTCCAGGCTCTTCCAGGTCCTACAGCAGCTCCCAGCCCTCAAACTAGGACACAGGCTCAATAGCTGTTGGACTTGCCAGCCTCCAGAGTCACATGAGCTGATCCCTTATGATAACTCTCTCTATAAGAGAAAGAGAGAACCACACATGGACAGACAGAGAGACCTAGAGTGACAGATACATAAATAAGTAGATAGACACATAGGTAGACAGTAGACACATAGGTCGACGAATACATCAGTAGGTAGGTAGACAGACAGACTGATGGATACAGACCTAGAGAGATAGATGCACAGGTAGACAGAAACTTAGCTGCATTCATACATACATAATAGGCAGACAGATACATACAGAGATAGATACACAGGTAGGCAGGTAGATACATAAGTGCATGGGGGCTCAGTCACTTCCGTCACGTGTGACCCTAGGGACCGCAGCCCACCCAGCTCCTCTGTCATGGGAGTCTCCAGGCAAGAATACTGGATTGGGTTGCCATGCCCTTCCCCAGGGGCTCTTCCAGACCCAGGGATCGATCTTGCCTCTCCTGCATTGCAGGCAGGTTCTTTACCACTGAGACACCTGGGAAGCCCACAGTGGATACATCCATACATTGTATGTTGAAGCACATAGTAGACAGATGCATACCTTGGTAGAAAGGTGCATACAGGCATACCGAGAGAGACAGAGATGTGTAGCTCCTGCTGATCTGTTTCTCTGGAGAACCCAGACGGGCGCAGTATGGTGCACAGAGCTACCTTATAGAGCCTGAGCACACAGGCACATCCACTAAGATCGCTGATGGAGCGCCCCTCCAGGCAGCCAGGAGGCACTGTGAAGAAGCCGAGGCCCCACCACCCCGCCGCTCTCACCCCAGCGCCCCTTGAAACTGGAGCATCCGGAAGGCCCAGGGTCTGAGAACAGGGGCATGTGGGGGTGAGAGCCGACAGCTGGGCTCGGGAGCCACACAGCAGCGGCCAAGGTGGGAGCCAGTTACGCATCCGTCAGAGGCGGTGTGCTTCCTCTCAGGGCCCCTCCTGGTGGCGTCCCCCTGGAGTGACAGGGACACAGATCTGAGAGCAGGTGTCTATACCGAAGGCGATCGCAGGGGGCCCTTATAAGAAAGCAAGGAAGGGAGCCAAGGAAGGGAAGGCAGCCAATGAGCTGGAAGCAGGGAGCAGCCTACTTTTGCAAGCACCTGCGGCTCTCACCTGCTGGGGAGCCGCTGAGGGACGGCCCGCCCGGGGAAGGATGAAGCGGGACATTCACGGTCTGGCTCCCGTAGGATAGTCACAGGCAAGACCGAGGTGCTGAGGGTCCGGGAGGAGAGTCAGGGCGCGGAGCATTGGATGCGGCATGGTTTAACGTGACGCCCCTCTGGCCAGGGGCGAGACAAGCTGCGCAGTAGGGGGAGGGCCCCGTGGGAAGCAGAAGCTCAGGGGAGGCTCGTGAGGGAAGGGAGGGCCCCCAGCATAGGACCCACATGGGGACGTTCCCAGCGGAGAGGGAGCACCTGCAAAGCGTCATCAGGGACCCCGTGCAAAGCCAGGGAACACCCAAACCACCTCTCAACCATAGAGGTCATGGTTTAAACACATTAATTTATTTTAATTGGAGGATAATTACTTTATAATATTGTGATGGGCTTTGCCACACGTCAACATGCATCGGTCACGGATATACATGTGTCCTTCCACCCTGAACCCACCTCCCTCCCACCCTGTCCTTCTGGGTCGTCCCAGAGCACTGGCTTCAGATGCCCTGCTTTATGCAGCCGACTTGCGCTGGTCGTCTGTTTCACAGATGGTAATGTACATGCTTCCGTGCCGTTCTCCCAAATCAGCCCACCCTGACTGTCTCTGACTGAGTCCAAAATTTGTCCTTTACATCTGTGAGTCCTTTGCTGCCCTGCATGTAGATCATCATTACCATCTTTCTAGATTCCATATATACATGCGAATATATGGTATTTGCCTTTTTCTTTCTGACTTATTTCACTCTGTATAATAGGCTCTAGGGTCATTCACCTCATTAGAACTGACTGAGTAATATTCCATTGTGTGTATGTACCACAACTTCTTTATCCATTCATCTGCTGATGGACATCTGGATTGCATGCATGTCCCAGCTATTGTAAATAGTGCTGCAGTGAACATCAAGGTACATGCCTCTTTCGGTTCTGGTTTCCTCAGGGTATATGCCCTGCAGCAGGATTGCGGGGTCATATGGCAATTGCATTCCCAGTTTTTTAAGAAATCTCCACACTGTTCTCCACAGTGGCTGCACCTGTTTAACCATAGCAGTCACTGAGCCCCCTGTCTTCCCTTCAGCCCCACTGTATCAGCTCTGACCCTGGAGGGCCCAGGGAGGTGGGACAGGGAAGGCAACAAAAGCCCAGACCGGGAGGGACTTCCTGGCAAGAGGGGCCCAGCATTGGATGCGGCATGGTTTAACGTGACGCCCTCTGGCCAGGGGCGAGACAAGCTGCGCAGTAGGGGAGGGCCCGTGGGAAGCAGAAGCTCAGGGAGGCTCGTGAGGGAAGGGAGGGCCCCAGCATAGGACCCACATGGGGACGTTCCCAGCGGAGAGGGAGCACCTGCAAAGCGTCATCAGGGACCCCGTGCAAAGCCAGGGAACACCCAAACCACCTCTCAACCATAGAGGTCATGGTTTAAACACATTAATTTATTTTAATTGGAGGATAATTACTTTATAATATTGTGATGGGCTTTGCCACACGTCAACATGCATCGGTCACGGATATACATGTGTCCTTCCACCCTGAACCCACCTCCCTCCCACCCTGTCCTTCTGGGTCGTCCCAGAGCACTGGCTTCAGATGCCCTGCTTTATGCAGCCGACTTGCGCTGGTCGTCTGTTTCACAGATGGTAATGTACATGCTTCCGTGCCGTTCTCCCAAATCAGCCCACCCTGACTGTCTCTGACTGAGTCCAAAATTTGTCCTTTACATCTGTGAGTCCTTTGCTGCCCTGCATGTAGATCATCATTACCATCTTTCTAGATTCCATATATACATGCGAATATATGGTATTTGCCTTTCTCTTTCTGACTTATTTCACTCTGTATAATAGGCTCTAGGGTCATTCACCTCATTAGAACTGACTGAGTAATATTCCATTGTGTGTATGTACCACAACTTCTTTATCCATTCATCTGCTGATGGACATCTGGATTGCATGCATGTCCCAGCTATTGTAAATAGTGCTGCAGTGAACATCAAGGTACATGCCTCTTTCGGTTCTGGTTTCCTCAGGGTATATGCCCTGCAGCAGGATTGCGGGGTCATATGGCAATTGCATTCCCAGTTTTTTAAGAAATCTCCACACTGTTCTCCACAGTGGCTGCACCTGTTTAACCATAGCAGTCACTGAGCCCCCTGTCTTCCCTTCAGCCCCACTGTATCAGCTCTGACCCTGGAGGGCCCAGGGAGGTGGGACAGGGAAGGCAACAAAAGCCCAGACCGGGAGGGACTTCCTTGGTGGTTAAGAATCCACCTTCCACCACAGAGCACCAAGCTGCGTTTTCTGTGTCATACAGAAGATTCCCACTCGCTATTTACACATGGAAGTGTACATATGCCAATCCCACTCTCTACATGTGCCCCACTCTCATGACCCAGAGGGGCCAGATGGGTGTGGAGCGATAGGGCGGCTAAAAAGGCATGGGAATGTCTATGTTTACAACTGATCCATGTTGTACACAGAAACTAACACAGCATTCTAACACAATTATCCTCCAATAAACAAAGAAACAGAATTGACCTTGGGTTTCCCAGGTGGCACTAGTGGTAAAGAGCCTGCCTGCTGACACAGGAGATGTAAGAGACGTGGGTTTGATCTGTAGGTGGGGAAGATCATCGGGTGGAGGGCACGGCAACTCACTCCAGTATTCTTGCCTGCAGAATCCTGTGGACAGAGATGCCTTGTGGGCTGCAGTCCATGGGGTCACAAAGAGTCAGACATGGCTGAAGGAACTGACTTAGAACAGCACGCACAGAATCTACCTTCCAATGCAGGAGACACATGCTCTGGTGATTTTTGCAGAAAAGCAAAAATTTGAAAAATACATGGAAAATGGGGACTTTTTAAAAAGGTATACATATATTAATGTTTCCCACATTGATATTTTAAAATTATTTTTATTTTACCTTTTGCTTTTACAGAGTTTTGTTGTTTACAGATATGTATAATCACAGATGTCACATGTATATCCCTGACCCCTCCCTCCTCCACCCACTTCCCAGTCCCCCCATCCCACCCCTCCAGGCCATGGTATAGCCCCCCTGCAGGATCCCTTATTCCCACAGCACAATGACAATAGCTATCTCTTTTACATACGATAGCATAGGTTTCCATGTTACTCAGGATTGCGGGTCATATGGCAATTGCATTCCCAGTTTTTTAAGAAATCTCCACACTGTTCTCCACAGTGGCTGCACCTGTTTAACCATAGCAGTCACTGAGCCCCCTGTCTTCCCTTCAGCCCCACTGTATCAGCTCTGACCCTGGAGGGCCCAGGGAGGTGGGACAGGGAAGGCAACAAAAGCCCAGACCGGGAGGGACTTCCTTGGTGGTTAAGAATCCACCTTCCACCACAGAGCACCAAGCTGCGTTTTCTGTGTCATACAGAAGATTCCCACTCGCTATTTACACATGGAAGTGTACATATGCCAATCCCACTCTCTACATGTGCCCCACTCTCATGACCCAGAGGGGCCAGATGGGTGTGGAGCGATAGGGCGGCTAAAAAGGCATGGGAATGTCTATGTTTACAACTGATCCATGTTGTACACAGAAACTAACACAGCATTCTAACACAATTATCCTCCAATAAACAAAGAAACAGAATTGACCTTGGGTTTCCCAGGTGGCACTAGTGGTAAAGAGCCTGCCTGCTGACACAGGAGATGTAAGAGACGTGGGTTTGATCTGTAGGTGGGGAAGATCATCGGGTGGAGGGCACGGCAACTCACTCCAGTATTCTTGCCTGCAGAATCCTGTGGACAGAGATGCCTTGTGGGCTGCAGTCCATGGGGTCACAAAGAGTCAGACATGGCTGAAGGAACTGACTTAGAACAGCACGCACAGAATCTACCTTCCAATGCAGGAGACACATGCTCTGGTGATTTTTGCAGAAAAGCAAAAATTTGAAAAATACATGGAAAATGGGGACTTTTTAAAAAGGTATACATATATTAATGTTTCCCACATTGATATTTTAAAATTATTTTTATTTTACCTTTTGCTTTTACAGAGTTTTGTTGTTTACAGATATGTATAATCACAGATGTCACATGTATATCCCTGACCCCTCCCTCCTCCACCCACTTCCCAGTCCCCCCATCCCACCCCTCCAGGCCATGGTATAGCCCCCCTGCAGGATCCCTTATTCCCACAGCACAATGACAATAGCTATCTCTTTTACATACGATAGCATAGGTTTCCATGTTACTCTTTCCACGCCTCCCGCCCACTGTTCACTCTCCAAAATGTCCATAAGTCTGTTCTCTATGTCTGTTTTTCCATTGCTTCTCTGCCTGTGTCATCATTACCATCTTACCAGATTCCCTATATGTGTTAGTATACTGTACTTGTCTTTCTCTTTTTGACTTACTTCACTTTGTAGAATAAGTTCTAGATTCCTCCACCTCATTGGGACTGATTCTTCTGCATTTCTTTTTATATCGGAGAAGTACTCAATTGTGTATATGTACTAGAGCTTTTTTTATCCAGAGAATGGGAATTTTTGAAGTAAAGCAAAAATTAGAAAACAAAGATGAAAATAATGCACAGAGAGTAGGCTGCAGGTGGACACAGTATCTGGAGTTTCACGAACAGGTAGGTGGGTGAGGCTCAAGAAATTGAATGGACAACACGCTAGACAAAGCCCAGCTGACGGAGAAACACAGACAGAAAGCCAGCTCCAACCCAGCACCCTCTCCTGGAATGGCTGCCGAGGCAGAGACCCTGACTTCCTACCTGCATTTGCATTTCTCCAGAAACTGTGTTGGGAGAAAGGGGCAGTCATATCCTCCAGCTATCTGATCTGTTGCAAGTTGAAAAATTGTTCTCATTTCCTAAGTGGTCCTCTGTTTAACACAGTCGAAAATGCTTATGGTGAGTTCTCTTGTGGTCCAGAGGTTAAGACTCCAGGCTTCAACTCCATGGGGTGAGGGTTCAACCCCTGGTCACAGAAGTAAGTTCTCACACCCAGTGCGGCGTAGCCAATAAGTAAAAATGTTTTGTGTTAATCATTAAATCATGTTTCACTCTTTTCAACCCCTGGACTGTATCCTGTCAGGCTCCTCTGTCCATGGGATTTTCTAGGCAAGAATACTGGAGTGGGTTGTCACTTGCTTCTCCAAGATTTCACATGCAGAATGGTGTGGCCAAAAAGTAAAAATAATAATTTTAGAAAATAATAAATAAATATTATAATCCATACCATGAGTCCTGCCCAAAAAGGAATATGAAGTTTAACTATAATAAAGTTGAAGTTTAATATAATGAAGTTTCATTCACACAGAAAAAAATTTTTTAAAAAAGCAATTTCTGCCTATATAGTCAGGTGATGGTGCAATCCTATGGTGCAAACTCCTGGCTTTCAAAGACCCCTGGGGGGAGGGGCGGGGGAGGGAGCAGGAGGGGGCAGGGATGCAGGGAGATGCAAGTGTCTGGAGGAAAGAGGTGTGCCCTGAGCAGGAATGTTTTAATCACTTCGTGCCTCTATAACAGAATAAATGACTACTTTTAGCCACATGTTTCCAAAAGACAAACACCAGCATTTGCAGAATTAGAGCGATTCTAAGGTGACAAGACTGCGCAGTTACACTGCAGCCCAGAGTTAGCGACACACCAACTGAAGATACCAGCCTCTCTTTATAACTGAGCCCTGGGTAGACCCCTAACTAGGGCAGCACCACTGGGCACCTCGCCGACATGGAGCATTTTAATTGCTTATGCTGGCATTTATCTGATGTGTCTGGCCTGGCTCAGAGTCCTTTCATAACCACTCCATCTGACCACAAATTACAAAGACAATATCCAACCCAGCACCCTCTCCTGGAATGGCTGCCGAGGCAGAGACCCTGACTTCCTACCTGCATTTGCATTTCTCCAGAAACTGTGTTGGGAGAAAGGGGCAGTCATATCCTCCAGCTATCTGATCTGTTGCAAGTTGAAAAATTGTTCTCATTTCCTAAGTGGTCCTCTGTTTAACACAGTCGAAAATGCTTATGGTGAGTTCTCTTGTGGTCCAGAGGTTAAGACTCCAGGCTTCAACTCCATGGGGTGAGGGTTCAACCCCTGGTCACAGAAGTAAGTTCTCACACCCAGTGCGGCGTAGCCAATAAGTAAAAATGTTTTGTGTTAATCATTAAATCATGTTTCACTCTTTTCAACCCCTGGACTGTATCCTGTCAGGCTCCTCTGTCCATGGGATTTTCTAGGCAAGAATACTGGAGTGGGTTGTCACTTGCTTCTCCAAGATTTCACATGCAGAATGGTGTGGCCAAAAAGTAAAAATAATAATTTTAGAAAATAATAAATAAATATTATAATCCATACCATGAGTCCTGCCCAAAAAGGAATATGAAGTTTAACTATAATAAAGTTGAAGTTTAATATAATGAAGTTTCATTCACACAGAAAAAAATTTTTTAAAAAAGCAATTTCTGCCTATATAGTCAGGTGATGGTGCAATCCTATGGTGCAAACTCCTGGCTTTCAAAGACCCCTGGGGGGAGGGGCGGGGGAGGGAGCAGGAGGGGGCAGGGATGCAGGGAGATGCAAGTGTCTGGAGGAAAGAGGTGTGCCCTGAGCAGGAATGTTTTAATCACTTCGTGCCTCTATAACAGAATAAATGACTACTTTTAGCCACATGTTTCCAAAAGACAAACACCAGCATTTGCAGAATTAGAGCGATTCTAAGGTGACAAGACTGCGCAGTTACACTGCAGCCCAGAGTTAGCGACACACCAACTGAAGATACCAGCCTCTCTTTATAACTGAGCCCTGGGTAGACCCCTAACTAGGGCAGCACCACTGGGCACCTCGCCGACATGGAGCATTTTAATTGCTTATGCTGGCATTTATCTGATGTGTCTGGCCTGGCTCAGAGTCCTTTCATAACCACTCCATCTGACCACAAATTAGGTACAAAGACAAAATAGTCACTGCATCCTTTCTCCTGCAAGCAGGTGTATTATTGTATAGCTATCTGGTGTTTAAATTTTAATGAAGGCAGAAGTAGGATGGAATTTGGACAGTAGGGGGTGAGCAGAAAGAGAATCTGTTCTAGAATAAACAGGTGGGGTGGCAGAAAGGGGTGCTCAGGGAGACAGCAGATGGACCTGCCTACAGATGGATGGCGGGTCCCACAATGCCGATGGTCAGAGGCTGGCAGTCGGAACAACAAGATGGCTTCAGGCGCCCGGCAGGCAGGGTGCGAGGCTGCAGGGTGGGCGAGCCTGGCGTGAAGTCAGCACGCTGCTCTTACGTGTTGCAGTAACTCACTGCATCCTGAAACAGCTTGCTCTGGCCGAGAGCAGTCTGATGCGCTGCTCAGAGCTGTCTGCAGTCCTCAACTCTGCCCAGAGCCACAGGGCTCCTCTCCCACCTGCTGGCAGCTTCCTGAAATGCAGGGCACACCTGGACGTCTGATTCTGCTTGACTTCCTCTCATTTGGAAACCAAAAAGCCTCCCAGTCAGGCTAAACGACTCCCGTTATTCACATCTCTTCTGAAATGTTTTCCTGTCTCTACAGGAAGTTCTGGGGTGAGTGTGAGAACAGAAGGTTATGGAGTGGATGGTCCATAGTTCATGACGTCAGCTCAGCAGCAAATTGGAATGAAAGCTTCCATTCTGTTTCAGAAATAACTTCACTCGCTCACTAGAAACAACAGAAAGAGTGCTCTTCCTATTTGGGGGGCTGGGATGTTTGGGCGTCCAAAAAGTCATACGCTGAGAGGGTGTTCTTTGCACTTGTAGGATTTTAGCCAAAGAATGGAGGTGGTGATTTGGTTGTTCAGTCGTGTCCAGCTCTTGCGACTCCATGGACTGTAGCCCACCAGGCTCCTCAGTTCATGGGATTCTCCAGGCAAGAACACTGGGGTGGGCTGCCATTTTCTCCTCCAGGGGATCTTCCCAATCGAGGGATCAAACCCAAGTCTCCTGCACTGTAAGCAACTTCTTTACCGGTGGAGCCACCAGGGAAGTCCAAGAATAGCCCCCTGAAAAGGAGAGGCAGGAACCTTGCCTGCACCTTGGCATGTGTATGCGTGGACTCCCAGACCAGACCACCGAGGCTCACGTCTTCTCCAACACGACATGAACTTGCCCGTTTCATTTCCTGTGTCTTGACCAGTAACGTGATGGAGTTGGCTGTTTTGAGGAAAAGGAGCGCAACTGGGGGCTCCACACAGGAGGAACTGGGAGGGACTGAGCGATGTGAGTCAGCCAGCCAGCACCCGAATCCAGCGCAAACACAAAGAGAGAAATAAACCTTGACAAATAGGGAAATCGATGATACAACCGATCTTATCTGCAAAACAGAAATAGAGACAGACATAGAGAGGAAATGTATGGACACCAAGGAGAGAAAGCAGGCATGGGATAAATCGGGAGATGAGGATTGACATAAACACTGCCTTGTATAAAATAGGGAACTAATGTGAACCTACTGTAGATCATTAATGCGGACCCACCACAGGTAACTAACGCAAACCTACTATAGGTAACTAACGCGAACCTCCTGCAGGAACTCTACTTCGTGCTCTGTGATGACCTAAACAGGAAGGAAATCCAGAAAAGAGGGGATACGTGTGTACGAATAGCTGACTCACTTTGCCGTAGAGCAGAAACTAACACAACATTGTAAAGCAACTGTACTCTAATAAAAAATAATTTTAGACCATCATTGTTATGCTCTGCCATAAGAAGAGTGTGAAACTGCCTGCACTGACCCAGAAAGGGAGGTGGGAAGACCCAGCCCCCGCGGCAGCGTCTGGGACACGGTGTGCACAGTGCTCCTCCGAGAGCGGTCCCCGCGCCAGCAGCTGCAGCCTCACTTGAGAACCTGAGAAGGCCTCCCACGGCACATCCCCGGGAGGAGGAAATGACACACCACTCCAGATTTCGTGCCTGGAAAATCAATCCCACAGACAGAGGGAGCCTGGAGGGCTACAGCTCATGGGCTCACAGAGTCGGACACAACTACGCGACTGAGCACACCCCGTACCCTGATTGAGGAATTCTGGGTGGGGGCCGAGCCACCTGAGTTTTTAGCAAACCCTCCAGGTGACTTGGAGACACCCCTAGTCTGAGGACCACTGAGCTCCTAGCAACAGCTTGTTTGGAGGAAAACACCTACTAGCTTGTACTGCCCGTTCCCACCGGGCTGTGCCAACGCCTGCCTCAGAGAGGCCAAAGAAAATGTGCAGCAAAAATGGCCTGTTGGTTCTTTGAGCTGCAAGCCTTTGCCCAGGAGAATCTCAACTAGCGGCTTCATTCTGGCAGTAGCAATGCCTTCTCTGTTCCCTAGAGCCCGAGGCTGGGACGGCCATGTGATGCACTGAGGCGGGAAGATGCTCTGTCCGTGGCCCCTTCAGGTCATCTCCTGGGGCCACCGGCCTCTCTCCGATGCCTCCCGCCCATCCTTGGGGAAGGGGCTCTCTCAGTGGGAAAGCCTCTCCTGGGAGCCCAGAGCCCCTCAGCGGTTGGGGCACCATCTCTAACCCCCACCGGCTGGCCGCTGGAAAGCTGGTAACCGATCAGCAAGGCTGAGTTGGTGTGCTGGCGTGAGGGTCAGGTGGAGAAGCAGAGACCAGCTGGGGCCACTCACCGGCACCCGGGGAAGAGAGGAGACAGGGTGGAGAGGAGGAAGCCATGGCGGGCAGCCATTCCTGCCCTGCGGGACCAGCGGGGCAGGAGCAGAGGGGGCTGGCCCGGAGCTGAGCCCACAGGAGACTTGCTTATGGAGACAGGGCACCAGGAGCCCCCCTGAAGGCCCAGGACCAGAGCAGGTGCCCATGTCACTGGGACAGTGAGAAGCAGAAGCGGCCCTTCTCCCCCAGGCAGTGGAGCACTGAAGTCAGGGTGGGGCTGGGACAAGAGACCTGAGCAGACTTTCCTCCCCCGACCCCACATTCCCTGTGGCTTCCTAGGAAAGTCCCCAGAGGCCTGAGGGACAGCTGAGGGTCCTGGGAGGATCCCACGGGCAGAGGAGCCTGGCGGGCCACAGGTGGTCGGATCACAAAGCGTTAGACAGGACTGAAGCCACTGAGCACGCATGTTGAGTTTGCAGTTGTTTCTGGGCGCTGTTTCTATTTCCTTCAACTCAGATACCAGAAGTTCAAGACCCACTGGGTGAGGTTCCGTGATATGTGGCTGCATTTTTTAAAAAAGAGAGAGAGATTTGGAAAATTGGAACATGAATTGAAAGAAGGATAAAGAGAAAGAGAAAAGGAAAGCTGGAGAGGAATTTGGGACTTGGAGGAAAAGGAGGAGGAGGGAAAGAAAGTGTAAAGAGGCAGCCTTGAGGGCAAAAAACCATCAAGGGGATTTACTCCTTCCTTCTTACAAAATCCCCTGTGTCTCCATTCCCAGACAGGACTCAGGTACAAACCTTTTAAGTTAATTTCTCTAAGGAAAAAAAAAAAATTCTCTAAGGACCATCGTCCTGATTGGCCAGTGTTGGACTTAAATTGTACTAGAATGTTTGAGAACCACATTCCATGTTTAAAAATCATCAGCCTTTACTCGAGTCGTTCAGGGCCGTAATTAATGAATCAGCAAGAATGGGAGCTCGTTCAAGCCTCCACAGAAAACCAGGCAAGTAGAAATGCAATTTGCTCACTGCATTACCAGCAATAAACAATCTTTTATATCATCATGGAAGATCTAAAAATAGTTCATTTTCAATTTTGAGCCCTTGAACATAATGAAAGGAGGCTGTACAAGTCAGTTATTTGCCCTTGGGTGCGACGAGGCCAGTGACTCAGAGGGGCGGGGGGCCAGCCATTCCTGCCCTGCGGGACCAGCGGGCAGGAGCAGAGGGGGCTGGCCCGGAGCTGAGCCCACAGGAGACTTGCTTATGGAGACAGGGCACCAGGAGCCCCCCTGAAGGCCCAGGACCAGAGCAGGTGCCCATGTCACTGGGACAGTGAGAAGCAGAAGCGGCCCTTCTCCCCCAGGCAGTGGAGCACTGAAGTCAGGGTGGGGCTGGGACAAGAGACCTGAGCAGACTTTCCTCCCCCGACCCCACATTCCCTGTGGCTTCCTAGGAAAGTCCCCAGAGGCCTGAGGGACAGCTGAGGGTCCTGGGAGGATCCCACGGGCAGAGGAGCCTGGCGGGCCACAGGTGGTCGGATCACAAAGCGTTAGACAGGACTGAAGCCACTGAGCACGCATGTTGAGTTTGCAGTTGTTTCTGGGCGCTGTTTCTATTTCCTTCAACTCAGATACCAGAAGTTCAAGACCCACTGGGTGAGGTTCCGTGATATGTGGCTGCATTTTTTAAAAAAGAGAGAGAGATTTGGAAAATTGGAACATGAATTGAAAGAAGGATAAAGAGAAAGAGAAAAGGAAAGCTGGAGAGGAATTTGGGACTTGGAGGAAAAGGAGGAGGAGGGAAAGAAAGTGTAAAGAGGCAGCCTTGAGGGCAAAAAACCATCAAGGGGATTTACTCCTTCCTTCTTACAAAATCCCCTGTGTCTCCATTCCCAGACAGGACTCAGGTACAAACCTTTTAAGTTAATTTCTCTAAGGAAAAAAAAAAAATTCTCTAAGGACCATCGTCCTGATTGGCCAGTGTTGGACTTAAATTGTACTAGAATGTTTGAGAACCACATTCCATGTTTAAAAATCATCAGCCTTTACTCGAGTCGTTCAGGGCCGTAATTAATGAATCAGCAAGAATGGGAGCTCGTTCAAGCCTCCACAGAAAAACCAGGCAAGTAGAAATGCAATTTGCTCCCTGCATTACCAGCAATAAACAATCTTTTATATCATCATGGAAGATCTAAAAATAGTTCATTTTCAATTTTGAGCCCTTGAACATAATGAAAGGAGGCTGTGCGTACAAGTCAGTTATTCATTTGTTCTCCACATTAAAGGCTTCAGCAGTAAGAGCCCAATTAACAGAAAAGACCAGTGGGAAATTATACGCGATACTTTTTGTTTATTACATAGAGACTTCTCGTTCCTATCTTACTGATGGGAAATTTTGTACCAACTTACATAATTCACACAGGGCATTATGGCTTCTGAATTCAGGGCTCTTACAAATGACTGTGCAGAAAGAAGCCAAATAGAAAAATGTGAGTTTTTTAGAAAGATAGGGACGTGTGTCATTACAAACCGCCGGCAAGACTTCCCAGCCCTCTGGTCAAGCTTATAGCCTTGGACCAACGGGCAACGCCACAGCTGCGGCTCCTAGGAAGCACCAGGAGCATGGCTTTCTTAGCAATTCTGGATTCTAGTCCTGGTTTAGGATGGACCGTCTCTCCACAGACTGGTGTGCTAATTCTGGCATATCGTGCAAAAGACCTCGTTTTCTTCCCCTTGGCCATTGCGCAGACAGGGAAATAGAGGATTAGTGAATTGTACTAATTCACTGGAACTTCCCTGGTGGCTCAGATAGTAAAGACTTCCTGCAACGTGGGAGACCCAGATCTGATCCCTGGGTCAGGAGGATGCCCTGGACAGAGATATGGCAATCCACGCCAGTCCTCTTGCCTGCAGAATCCCATGGACAGAGGAACCTGGCGGGCTGCAGTCCGCTATGATAACCTCCAACCCCAAATGCCTTTTCTGCCAAATTAGATGATGGGTAATGAGCTAACAGAGTTTCTTGTGTGTACATGCTCACTTGCTCAGTCATGTTTGACTCTTTGTGACCCCATGGACTGTAGCGAACCAGTCTCCTCTGTGGGATTCTCCAGGCAAGTACACGGAAGTACATTGCTATTTCCTTCTCCAGGGGATCTTCCTGACCCAGTGATTGAACCCACGTCTTTTGTGTCTCCAGCATTGGCAGGCCGGTTCTTTAATACTGTACCACCTGGGAAGCCCTAAGATGCCTTAATACTCTGCTACAGGGGGACTACGTCTCAGGGAAGCCGGGGCTGTCCCCAGGGTGCCAGGAAACTGAGAAGAAATAGCAGAGATCATGAATGCCCTTCAACATTCAAGAATGAAGTTTCCTGTTCTTACCAACCCTCAGTGTCTGTGACATAACATTTATGGCTTTGCTGAGGTCTGTACTTGGACGCCAGTGAGGAAGTTGGCAAGTTAGAAAAATCCATTCGGCTGGAGAATGTGCCTGCTGGCTACCAAGTGTCAGCATTTGCCAAAACCCCAGAGCTTCTCTGCTCCCTGCCATAGTGAGGAGCACTGATGAACTGATGACGTCTTCCCCTCCTGCAGAAATCAATGGCCAGCAAAGCTGGCCACTGGCCCGTGCTGGAGATGGAGATGAAGAGGAAGCCTGCAGGCTGAGGAAGCAGGAGCTCAGTCTCAGAGTACCTGCACAGTACATCTCGAAGAGTGGAGGGCAGTTCAGCAGTGCATGGCCTCCATCAAAGCCAGCGTGTGCTCTTCCCCAGGTAAAGTGCTGTGTTGTCATTTGTTGTTGTTGTTGTCCAGTCGCTAAGTTATGTTGGACTCTTTGGGATCCCATGGACTGTGGCCTGCCAGGCTTCGCTGTCCTTCATCTTCTTTCTGAGTTTGCTCAAACTCATGCCCATGGAGTCTATGATGTCATCCAACCATCTCACCTTCTGTCCTCCACTTCCCCTTCTGTCTTCAGTCTTTTCCAGCATCAGGATCTCTTCCAGTGAGTTGACTCTTCCCATCAGGTGGCCAAAGAATTGGAGCTTCAGCTTCAGCATCAGTCCTTCCAATGTCTATTCAAAGTTGACATCCTTTAGGATTGACAGAATTGATCTCTTAATATCATACAAATATATCTATTATGTATGTGTAACTGTAGCAATGTATCTTCTGTATACATTGTATATACTTTATATACATAAATGTAAAATGTATTATTATAGTTACATGTGTGTAATTAGGTATACATGTGTATCTATAACTATATTAGATATATATGTGTACCAATATATGATGGATAAAATGATAATCCATAAAAGTAACATATTATAATAGTTATATGTATATTGCTAATAGGATAAAATATACATAAATGCATATTAGTGCATGGGCCCCAGAATTCTTTCCCAGTGGTAGTATACAATCAAAAATACTTTGAATGGGACTTCCCTGGTGGTCCAGTGGTTAAGACTCTGGCTTCTAATGCAGGGAGCCCAGGTTTGATCCCTGGTCAGGGAACTAGATCTCAGAGGCCACAACTAAGACCCAGTGCAGCCAAATTAAGATAAATAAAGCAATATTAAAAAATTGCCCTGAATTATTTCCTTTAAAGTTTGAGGGGGCACTGATGAACTGATGACGTCTTCCCCTCCTGCAGAAATCAATGGCCAGCAAAGCTGGCCACTGGCCCGTGCTGGAGATGGAGATGAAGAGGAAGCCTGCAGGCTGAGGAAGCAGGAGCTCAGTCTCAGAGTACCTGCACAGTACATCTCGAAGAGTGGAGGGCAGTTCAGCAGTGCATGGCCTCCATCAAAGCCAGCGTGTGCTCTTCCCCAGGTAAAGTGCTGTGTTGTCATTTGTTGTTGTTGTTGTCCAGTCGCTAAGTTATGTTGGACTCTTTGGGATCCCATGGACTGTGGCCTGCCAGGCTTCGCTGTCCTTCATCTTCTTTCTGAGTTTGCTCAAACTCATGCCCATGGAGTCTATGATGTCATCCAACCATCTCACCTTCTGTCCTCCACTTCCCCTTCTGTCTTCAGTCTTTTCCAGCATCAGGATCTCTTCCAGTGAGTTGACTCTTCCCATCAGGTGGCCAAAGAATTGGAGCTTCAGCTTCAGCATCAGTCCTTCCAATGTCTATTCAAAGTTGACATCCTTTAGGATTGACAGAATTGATCTCTTAATATCATACAAATATATCTATTATGTATGTGTAACTGTAGCAATGTATCTTCTGTATACATTGTATATACTTTATATACATAAATGTAAAATGTATTATTATAGTTACATGTGTGTAATTAGGTATACATGTGTATCTATAACTATATTAGATATATATGTGTACCAATATATGATGGATAAAAATGATAATACATAAAAGTAACATATTATAATAGTTATATGTATATTGCTAATAGGATAAAATATACATAAATGCATATTAGTGCATGGGCCCCAGAATTCTTTCCCAGTGGTAGTATACAATCAAAAATACTTTGAATGGGACTTCCCTGGTGGTCCAGTGGTTAAGACTCTGGCTTCTAATGCAGGGAGCCCAGGTTTGATCCCTGGTCAGGGAACTAGATCTCAGAGGCCACAACTAAGACCCAGTGCAGCCAAATTAAGATAAATAAAGCAATATTAAAAAATTGCCCTGAATTATTTCCCTTTAACTAAACACTGTGTCTGCCTCAATCAATTTTAAGATCATGTTTGCAAAAATTCCCCACAGTCAGGTTGCAATCAAATAAAAAAAGATACTGTTCATTTTAACATATGTTAAGTGAGGCTTCTCTAAACCTGTATCTGTAGAAATATATATTGAATAAAATATAAGAATTTCTCCATTCATCCTCACTGGAATTTATTTTATGCCCACTCTTTTTGCCTGTCAGAATATTTACATGTGTTTGTTTTCAACTATGTTAAAAAAAAAAAAAGGCAAACGTATATGACAAACGTCTGGATGAAAGTATGCAGAATGTCAACAACACTTGTTCAAAGTGATGGGTTTTCAGTGACTTATTGCTTCTTCACATTTTCACTACTTTCATGATATTCTACTGCGAGCAAGTCTTTCTAGTAAAGCGAAACAATGAAGTCTGCCAGGAAGAGCTCTTGGTTCTCTCCCCCATTCTTTTCACACAGCCTCCGGGGTCAAAGCTTCTGGGGCTGCTCCAAGCTCAGAGGTCGTAAAAACACAAGGCAGGATTGGATCTTTAACTTTAGTTTTTTTTTTTTTAAATAAGTAAAATTATTTTACTTTAAATATATAAGGGACATAGAATCAAATTTATATTTAACAGCAGTGATGATGGCTATGGTAATAATGATAATAACAATAAAGTTGTAATAGTTAACACTTATATAATATTGATTATGTTCCAGGCATCATTCTGAGATGTTACATTTTTACATTTATTAAGTCATTTGATTCACACAAGGAGTCCTTGAGGTAGGTAATTCTTATCACCTGCATATTATAGGTTAGGAAAATGATGCAAAGAGAGGTTAAGTAACTTGAAAAGTGAAGGGTGGTATTTTTAAAATATTGATTTATTTATTTGGCTGTGTCAGGTCCTAGTTGTGGCATGATAGCTTTGTTTTAATAATTTATTTCCATTAGAATTAAAATTTCACAATTTCAAGTAACAGTAACCTTTGACAAAATATAATATAAAACAAATATGAATATTATTTATATATAGCTATACATTTGCTGTGATTTCTGTTACATTAAAGGAAATAACTGTGAGCTTCCCAGGTGGCGCTAGCAGTAGAGGACCCACCTGCCAATGCAGGAGACATCAGAGACATGGGTTCAGTCCCTGGCTCGGGAAGATCCCCTGAAGAAGGACAAGGCATTCCACTCCCGTATTCTTGCCTGGAGAATCCAATGGGAAAAAAAACCTGGCAGGCTACAGTCCGTGGGGTTGCAAAGAGTCAGACAAAACTGAAGTGACTTAGCACATACACAAAAAGGAAATATTACTTTAAATAAAAGAACTATAATCTTTTATTCTAATAGCTGTAAGACAAAATTTACTTAATGTTTCAAGAGTAACTAGTTTGTAGTTAACTTCATCTTAGTTGCCAAGTTATCTCAAGATTTTGTATAATTTCAAAAACATTCGAGTTTAGTCCATGTGACCTGGTTTGTGGAGCAAATTCTTCAACTCCTGGGGATGGATACTCCTTTTTCAATGTATTTGCACAGCACCTGTTAGTCACTTCTATAAATTCTTGATTTATCGATTAAAGGATAATCAGCTTCAAAAAGTATCTTTATCTCAGCCCTGATCCTTGATCTTATCTGTTCATAGCCGCTTGATCAAAGCTGGTGTGCTTTTCCCAAGGATACTAAAATTAACTCTTAAACATTTCACACCAACTTTGGGTGGAATAATAGAGTAAACAATGTTGTAATAGTTAACACTTATATAATATTGATTATGTTCCAGGCATCATTCTGAGATGTTACATTTTTACATTTATTAAGTCATTTGATTCACACAAGGAGTCCTTGAGGTAGGTAATTCTTATCACCTGCATATTATAGGTTAGGAAAATGATGCAAAGAGAGGTTAAGTAACTTGAAAAGTGAAGGGTGGTATTTTTAAAATATTGATTTATTTATTTGGCTGTGTCAGGTCCTAGTTGTGGCATGATAGCTTTGTTTTAATAATTTATTTCCATTAGAATTAAAATTTCACAATTTCAAGTAACAGTAACCTTTGACAAAATATAATATAAAACAAATATGAATATTATTTATATATAGCTATACATTTGCTGTGATTTCTGTTACATTAAAGGAAATAACTGTGAGCTTCCCAGGTGGCGCTAGCAGTAGAGGACCCACCTGCCAATGCAGGAGACATCAGAGACATGGGTTCAGTCCCTGGCTCGGGAAGATCCCCTGAAGAAGGACAAGGCATTCCACTCCCGTATTCTTGCCTGGAGAATCCAATGGGAAAAAAAACCTGGCAGGCTACAGTCCGTGGGGTTGCAAAGAGTCAGACAAAACTGAAGTGACTTAGCACATACACAAAAAGGAAATATTACTTTAAATAAAAGAACTATAATCTTTTATTCTAATAGCTGTAAGACAAAATTTACTTAATGTTTCAAGAGTAACTAGTTTGTAGTTAACTTCATCTTAGTTGCCAAGTTATCTCAAGATTTTGTATAATTTCAAAAACATTCGAGTTTAGTCCATGTGACCTGGTTTGTGGAGCAAATTCTTCAACTCCTGGGGATGGATACTCCTTTTTCAATGTATTTGCACAGCACCTGTTAGTCACTTCTATAAATTCTTGATTTATCGATTAAAGGATAATCAGCTTCAAAAAGTATCTTTATCTCAGCCCTGATCCTTGATCTTATCTGTTCATAGCCGCTTGATCAAAGCTGGTGTGCTTTTCCCAAGGATACTAAAATTAACTCTTAAACATTTCACACCAACTTTGGGTGGAATAATAGAGTAACCATTATGATGCTTTTAAAAATTTTGTAAAAATAAATGTCTCAAAATGTGGCTGGTCAGATGGGCCAGTCTTAGAGGAGGCAGGGACAGCTTTTCCATCTACCATGAGCCAGCCCGCCAGCCATGATCCCCACTGCTGCCCTGGGTGGAGCCGAGGGGGATCAGTTAGTCGCTCAAGTCATGTCTGACCCTTGAGACCCCGTGGACTGTAGTCCGCCAGACTCCTCTATTCATAGGATTCTCCAGGCAAGAATACTGGAGTGGGTTTCCCTTTCCTTCTCCAGGGGATCTTCCTTACCCAAGGATAAAACCCGTGACTCCTGCCTTGCAGGTTGATTCTTTACCAAGCCACCAGGGAAGCAGAGTGTAGCTACATCAGCCCAGATCAACTGGACAATCCGGATGGCCTCTCCATGAGCAGGTCCATCACTTCCTCAGAGCTGAAGGAGAGAAAGCACAAGGCCGTACACAAAAACTTCACAAGAGCAGAAAGTGGACTTTGACTGTTTCTAATTCTAAGAACTAGAACATGTGAGATAAAGTCAGAAGCAATAGCATCAGTCTCCTGAGGCAGTAAATGCTGAATGAGGTATGTGAACATTGAAGAAACCTGTGTAGAAGTGGGCAAGAGACCCAGGCAAAATACCACAAAAAAACCCACACGAGCCACAGGCCAGAGAGCTTTCCTCAGCAGCATCTTGACAGACGAGAGCAAGAGGACAGACTAGAAAAAAAAAATCAGCACTTGGGAAGGAAAAAGACCATGTGCTTAGTTCAAAATTGGTAAGAAAAATACATTATTGGGTTTCTAAAGGTGAAAACATTCACAGCGTGGATTACAAATACACAGCTATTATCAGTAATTCTCACGAAGTGTGTTATTATCTAGATGATTAAACTAGCAGCTCAGAGGGACCCGTCAGGTAATGACTGTGCAGAAGGACATGCAGGATAGGAGCTTAATCAGACAGGAAGCAGGAAACCTGAGGGCCAGCAGCTAACAAGTACATCTGGGACGGCAGGTGGATTCAGAGTGAGGCCTCATGTTTTGGTCATGTGTTTGACCATAAAAGTGTATTTATTGTCATAGTTCTGTTGCTAAGTTGTGTCCAACTCTTTGTGACCCCCTGGCCTGCAGCACACTAGGCTTGTCTGTCCTCCACTGTCACCTGGAGTTTGCTCAGGTTCATGTCCATTGAGCTGGTGATGCCATCAAACCATCTCATCCTCTGTCGCCCCTTCTCCTGCCCCCAGTTTTCCTAACATCAGGGTTTCTTCTGATAAGTCAGATCTTCGCATCAGGTGGCCAAAGTATTAGTGTTTCAGGTTCAACATCGGTCCTTCCAATGAATATCCAGGGTTGATTTCCTTTAGGATGGACTGGTTTGCTCTCCTTGCTGTCCAAGGGACTCTCAAGAGTCTTCTCCAGCACCACAGTTCAAAAACATCAATTCTTCGGTGCTCATCCATCTTTATGATCCAACCCTCACATCCACACATGACTACTGGAAAACCATAGTTCTGACTATACAGACTTTTGTCAGCAAATGGATGTCTCTGGTTTTTAATATGCTGCCTAGGTTTGTCATAGCTTTTGTTCCATGAAAAAAGTCTTTTAATTTTGTGGCTGCAGTCACTGTCTGCAGCGATTTTGGAGCCCAAGAAGATAAAATCTTCCACTGTTTCCTGTTTCTTCCCATCTATTTGCCATGAAATGATGGGACAAGATGCCATGATCTTAGTTTTGTGAAAGTTGAGACTAAAACTGTATGATAAAGATTATATCAAACTCGTAGAATACACAAGCATCTCCTTATACAATTCTAGTCAGGACTTTCTGAACATTGCTTAAAAATGTATGCAAAAAATTCTTTTGGGGGCTTCCCTGGTGGTCCAGTGAGTAGAGACTACACCTTGCAGTTCAAGGGGCACTGGTTCAATCCCTGCCTGGCCCAGGAAGATCCCACATGCCAAGGAGTGACTGGACCAGTGTGTCCAATTAAGAGCCAGCACTCTGGAGTGCACGCGCCCAGAGCCGGTGTTCTGCAAGGAAAGAGGCCACTGCAATGAGAGACCCACACAGACCAAAGAATAAAGATGGATGAAAACAAATAGTGACTTAGAGGCAAAAAAAAAAAAAAACCGCCTCTTTTGGGCCAATCAAATACTCTGTAAGTATTGCAAGGGAGACAATGTATGTTGAATGCTCTGAAATGTTTTAAAGTACAAAAATGTCTGTGATTAGTAATACCAAGGTCTGCACAGCTGATCTGTGACCCATTTTGATTTGATTTTTAAAACTCAATAAGGAAAACCATAATGATAGCAAAGTAGATAATGATCATCTCTTTGGTGAATGCAGAATTCTCATGTAAAATAATGCCTTTCTCCTCTGTTCTGTCTTGGTGCTGCTGCTTTTAGAAAGTGAAGCTGGCTGCTAGTGTCCAGGGTGTGGGGACTTGGAAACAAGCTTGTTTGTGCCCAGGCCTTTTGGATGTGAAGCTGTGAGAGTCAAAGGGATCCAAGTCTTCTCCAGCACCACAGTTCAAAAACATCAATTCTTCGGTGCTCATCCATCTTTATGATCCAACCCTCACATCCACACATGACTACTGGAAAACCATAGTTCTGACTATACAGACTTTTGTCAGCAAATGGATGTCTCTGGTTTTTAATATGCTGCCTAGGTTTGTCATAGCTTTTGTTCCATGAAAAAAGTCTTTTAATTTTGTGGCTGCAGTCACTGTCTGCAGCGATTTTGGAGCCCAAGAAGATAAAATCTTCCACTGTTTCCTGTTTCTTCCCATCTATTTGCCATGAAATGATGGGACAAGATGCCATGATCTTAGTTTTGTGAAAGTTGAGACTAAAACTGTATGATAAAGATTATATCAAACTCGTAGAATACACAAGCATCTCCTTATACAATTCTAGTCAGGACTTTCTGAACATTGCTTAAAAATGTATGCAAAAATTCTATTAGGGGCTTCCCTGGTGGTCCAGTGAGTAGAGACTACACCTTGCAGTTCAAGGGGCACTGGTTCAATCCCTGCCTGGCCCAGGAAGATCCCACATGCCAAGGAGTGACTGGACCAGTGTGTCCAATTAAGAGCCAGCACTCTGGAGTGCACGCGCCCAGAGCCGGTGTTCTGCAAGGAAAGAGGCCACTGCAATGAGAGACCCACACAGACCAAAGAATAAAGATGGATGAAAACAAATAGTGACTTAGAGGCAAAAAAAAAAAAAAACCGCCTCTTTTGGGCCAATCAAATACTCTGTAAGTATTGCAAGGGAGACAATGTATGTTGAATGCTCTGAAATGTTTTAAAGTACAAAAATGTCTGTGATTAGTAATACCAAGGTCTGCACAGCTGATCTGTGACCCATTTTGATTTGATTTTTAAAACTCAATAAGGAAAACCATAATGATAGCAAAGTAGATAATGATCATCTCTTTGGTGAATGCAGAATTCTCATGTAAAATAATGCCTTTCTCCTCTGTTCTGTCTTGGTGCTGCTGCTGCTTTTAGAAAGTGAAGCTGGCTGCTAGTGTCCAGGGTGTGGGGACTTGGAAACAAGCTTGTTTGTGCCCAGGCCTGATTTAGGATGTGAAGCTGTGAGAGTCAAAGGAAAATGTACAGATGCAAGAGGCATGATAAAGAAATAGTGAACAGAAGATGTTTATTCACTATTTTCCTCTTTGTGACTTATTCACTCTGTGTGACAGTCTGCAGGTCCGTCCATGTTTCAAGTCTATTTGCAAAGAGGAAATAGAGACATGGGCGCAGAGAACAAATGCACGGACGTCAAGGCGGGAAAGGAGAGGGTGGGATGAATTGGGAGACTGAGATTGACATACACCCTCCTCTGGTGGCTCGTATGGTGAAGAAGCCACCTACAGTGCAGGAACCCTGGGCTCGATCCCTGGATCAGGAAGATCCCCTGGAGGAGAGCAGGGCCACCCACCCCAGTATTCTTGCCTGGAGAATCCCATGGACAGAGGAGCCTGCTGGGCTTCAGTCCATGAGTCACAAAGGTCAGACATGACTGAGTGACTAACACCTTTTCACTTCATCTGTAAGGTAGGTAACTAACCAGAACCTACACTGTAGCACAGGGAGTCCACTCAGCACTCTGTGGTGACCTACATGAGAAGGAAATCCAAGAAAGAGGGGATACATGGATGCGTATAGCTGATCTACTTTGCTGTACAGAAACTTACATAACATTGTAAAGCAACTAAGCTCCAACAACAATTTTAAAGAAAAGAAATAGTGAAAACAACCACCCTATCTGGGGACTGATTATATATGGCAGATAAAGTCAACCTCTGGCATCAGGAGTCAACCCGAGTGAGCCTGGGCGACTAGAAGAGGCTGCTGGTTGGGGGAGGGAGAAAGCCAGGCCGGGGCAGACAGCTGTTGGGACAGGAGGCCGTAACGGGTTCATCCTGGAAGAGTCTGAGGACTCGGATTACTGACACCAGCATCTTTCCCTGGAGTTGTACACTGAACTTGTGCAGGTTGATCAAGGGACTAGAATTAAGGGCTTGAGGATCCCCACAGGCTCTGATGAAACTGAGTTCCTAGATTGAGAAGGATGGGCAGCAGAGGTGGGGCATGCCTACCTGCCTGAGTCTCAACTATGGGGACTTGGAAACAAGCTTGTTTGTGCCCAGGCCTGATTTAGGATGTGAAGCTGTGAGAGTCAAAGGAAAATGTACAGATGCAAGAGGCATGATAAAGAAATAGTGAACAGAAGATGTTTATTCACTATTTTCCTCTTTGTGACTTATTCACTCTGTGTGACAGTCTGCAGGTCCGTCCATGTTTCAAGTCTATTTGCAAAGAGGAAATAGAGACATGGGCGCAGAGAACAAATGCACGGACGTCAAGGCGGGAAAGGAGAGGTGGGATGAATTGGGAGACTGAGATTGACATACACCCTCCTCTGGTGGCTCGTATGGTGAAGAAGCCACCTACAGTGCAGGAACCCTGGGCTCGATCCCTGGATCAGGAAGATCCCCTGGAGGAGAGCAGGGCCACCCACCCCAGTATTCTTGCCTGGAGAATCCCATGGACAGAGGAGCCTGCTGGGCTTCAGTCCATGAGTCACAAAGGTCAGACATGACTGAGTGACTAACACCTTTTCACTTCATCTGTAAGGTAGGTAACTAACCAGAACCTACACTGTAGCACAGGGAGTCCACTCAGCACTCTGTGGTGACCTACATGAGAAGGAAATCCAAGAAAGAGGGGATACATGGATGCGTATAGCTGATCTACTTTGCTGTACAGAAACTTACATAACATTGTAAAGCAACTAAGCTCCAACAACAATTTTAAAGAAAAGAAATAGTGAAAACAACCACCCTATCTGGGGACTGATTATATATGGCAGATAAAGTCAACCTCTGGCATCAGGAGTCAACCCGAGTGAGCCTGGGCGACTAGAAGAGGCTGCTGGTTGGGGGAGGGAGAAAGCCAGGCCGGGGCAGACAGCTGTTGGGACAGGAGGCCGTAACGGGTTCATCCTGGAAGAGTCTGAGGACTCGGATTACTGACACCAGCATCTTTCCCTGGAGTTGTACACTGAACTTGTGCAGGTTGATCAAGGGACTAGAATTAAGGGCTTGAGGATCCCCACAGGCTCTGATGAAACTGAGTTCCTAGATTGAGAAGGATGGGCAGCAGAGGTGGGGCATGCCTACCTGCCTGAGTCTCAACTATGTGCAAACACGGCAACCAGGTTTAGTACAAACCAGCGGTTCGTGGACGCAGGAGCCCGGAGGAAGAAAGTTCATAGGGTCACAAAGGGTTGGACATGACTAGAGCGACTTAGCGCATACACACACACACACACACAGCTGCCCATCGGGCTCACCCACCACCGCTCCAGGATGCTCCCTTTAGGTTCAGCAACAGGCCAGGGGCTGGCCCCAGTCCCTCTCAACACTCAAACACTCTCTCAGACTTCACTGTTTCCTGCTGCAAATGATGAATTCAATTCAAAATAAAACATTTCTGGAAAATTTACTCATTGAATAAAATTAGCATCTCATTATTGAAAATTCAGAGTAGAGGTTTTGTTTTGTGTAGATACTGGAATGCACACAGTGGCAGGAGCTCCATTTGAACTAAGTGGTACTGAGAAATGTACATCCATGAAAACTTATAGAAAGCGGCATCTATGTTTGCTAGAATAGTTCTTTAAAGGAAATACAGATTGGAACATTTTAAGGTGTGTGGAGAGAAACTGTATCCTGTTGATACAAGAGAGAGAATATACCCTGAGACTAAGAATGTGCTGGCCTTTCCAAAGAATTGCTGCTGGACCCAAAAGTGTGTCTCAGAGAGAGAGAGAAATCACATATTCACTTGATCGGCCTCAACGTGGATAATTTGCTGCTTGTCAACCCGTTTGCACATTCCTGCCTAAAATTCATCTAAGAACATCCTCCTGTGAAAGCCCCGAGCCCAGGTAAGAGCCCACAGTGTGGCTGATTCCTCTGCCACGTCTTCCGAGCCACAGGTCACACGTGCGCAGCAGCACCTTCGCGTTAGTCACATCGTCTCCAGCGTTGGAATGACACGCACCAGAAGCTCTGGATCACTTACATGTTAATTGCAATTACACAGCCAAACATAATGTGCTGCCAAAATATTCACGGGATAATTGGCCTGTGATGACAAGATAATTCTTCCTATTCTTCCCAAACAGAATGTGGCTGCCCCGTCTCATTACGTGGCAATCTCCCAGGCAAAGACTCACAGGAGGCCCAGCCAGGCATGTACCTCTCCACTCTCAGATTCTCTCCAAACATCTCTCCTAATGCCAAAGAACGTCTGTGGGGACGCCACAGGCTCGTCCTGGATCCCTCGGTCCCGCGTCAGGGACTCCTGGAGCCAGGGGCGTGCTGCTGTCCGTGTGTGTGGAGGGCTGGCCCTGGGTCTTGTTGGGTACATAGCAGCATGCCTGGTTTCCACCCCGCACACCAGGACACGGCACAGACCCCTGCCAGACCTGACCACTCAGACGTCACAAAGGTGCCCTGGCAACAAAATCACTCTCCATTGTCCACCCCTGGATTAGAGTGTTTGCCCAGCGGGTGGGGAGGTCCTGTCTTCAGCAGGTGACTCAGGGCACACACCGGAAGTGGAGAAATGTGTCTGGTCACACCCTTCCACGTGGATTCTCCTGCTGACCTCCCCGACGTGGCTCTTCCTACATCTCCAGGCACCAGCGCCTGCCGTCCTTCTATCACGAGAAGTCCCAGCTCTGAGAAGCCACCAGGCCTCCCTCCCTCCAATACTCCCGACTCCATAGGGACTTTGCGGCCTCCAGGCCTTCCACAAAAAGCCCTCACCACCTCCAGAACCACACACGTCTGCCTCCTCAAAGCACCTGCTCTATCACCATCCCTGATCCCAGGCCAGAGTAAGGAGGAAAATGTTTGGACCAAAAAATGACATATAAAGCAATCATGTTCTTCATCCTCGCTGGGGTATCTGATGACACTGTAGGTGGTCCACACAAGTGGGCAATGCAATCATTTGGGATCAGAAAGCAGTTTTCAATATCTCCTGCCAAAATCTCACCTTGCTGACCCCTCTCCAGATTCTGGGGAGTTGAGGCAGGAAATCCTTCGGATTGCAAAGACAGTCTGCTCCTAAACAAAGGGTACAACTTGTATTCATTCTCAATTCTGAATCTATTTAGCTTAGATGGTCTTTGGTAATTTCAAGGGCTACATTGTATGCTTATTCACTCAGCCATGTCCGACTGTTTGCAGCCCTTTGGATCCCAGCCCGCCAGGCTCCTCTGTCTATGGGATTCTCCAGGCACGAATACTGGAGTGGGTCGCCACGCCCTCCTCCAGGGCATCTTCCCAACCCGGGCATCAAACCTGCGTCCCCTGCATTCGCAGGCAGATTCTTTACCACTGAGATGTCAAGGAATACCTTCAAGGGACTCATTAGGAAACTTCCATTAGTCGCAAGACATCCTCACAGCTTGCTTCAGGATGCCATCCCCAAGAGCAAGTACAATTTCCTTACAGCATGTGACACAGATATTTATTGGGAAGGATCAGACTGTAAATATTTTAGGCTTTGTGGTAATAAAGTCGCGACTATTCAACTCTGCCTCTGTGCAGTGCCCTAGATGAAATGCCAATGAGGGAATGCATCTATGTACAAAAAAGCTGACTGACTTACAAAAACAGGCCATGGGCCAGATTTGGTCCAAAGGCTGTATTTTGCCAGCCCTTGACTCAGAGGCTTCTCCCTTGTTCATGGTCCAGCCTTTACGGAGCTTCTGTGATGAGCCAGGTGCAGGGAGGCACCCTGGGGAGGCGGGATAGGTGACACACTGACCCAGCTCCTAAGGAGCTCGCAGCCCAGTGAGCACAGTGATGTGCCAGCAGCAGGGACGGGAGAGGGAGAGAGGTGAACGGTGGAAACACAGAAGTGACCAGGGGTGGGGATGAAGGATGTCTAACAAGCTTCACTGAAGAGGGGCCCAGAGCTGCTGGCCCACGGACAGAGAGGTGCTGGCTGCAGAGGTCTGCTATGCCCGACCACGTGCTGGAGCAGTCCATCCGTCTCCCACCAGTGGGGCTCCCCACCACGGCCGCACTCAGGGTCCCGTCTGTCTCCTGGGCTCCTGCGCTCATAGACAAAAGAGGCTGCAGTTCTGACGCACATCTTCATCAGTGACCTGAACCGGTTGCTTCTGAGCTCTCGCCCTTCCAAAGGCAGGGCTGGAGTCTGCTGACCAGAGTTTCCACCTCTTTGCTTTGTGGTGAAAGAGCCTAACTGAGCTGACTGCCGAGATGTCATGCAAGTTCTGCCATATTCTATTCAAGCTTTTTTCCTTTCTTTCTTTTTTTTTTTTTCTTTTGTTGTTGTTACTAATTCATGGACTCACTTTAGGGTTCCAGTGCAGCTGGCAGACATATCTCATTTCATGTGCTTGTGTCCGTGTGTGCTCGACTGCTTTAGTCGAGTCTGACTCTCTGCAACCCAGTGGACTGTAGCCCACCAGGCTACTCTGTCCAGGGGATCCTCTAGGCAAGGATACTGGAGTGGGTGTCTGGGTCCTCTTCCAGGGGATTTTCCCAACCCAGGGATTCAGCTGGCATCTCTTATGTCTCCTGCACTGGCAGGCAGGTTCTTTACCATCTGGGACGCCCATCTCATTTCACAGTACTTACCAAAGTCTGGTGACCAGCTGATCTTCTGGCTGCAAAGCTATGGCTAGACTAGATCCTAATTCTCAGTTTAGGATTGTAGCTTTACATATGATTTATAAGTGAGAGAGCACAGAATGTTACTGCTTTCCTCTGTTTCTAACCACACAGGGTAGTAGCCTGGGAAGTTGAGTGTTCATGGAAACAGAAAATGAACGTACCCATTCCCGGAGCACCAAGAGGAACAGTCCATTGACTTCACAACTCTGATAGCTAATGCTCTCTGATTATTAAAATGTACCTCTGATCTCTGATTTCTGAAATTTCAGGCATCAGAAAATCATCGAAAGAGCCACATGGAGAAAATTAACACATTCATTTTAGTAACAAAAACGTTAGGGAAGGACAGCAGTTAACAGCTTGACCTGGTTTAAGCGCAACAGAAATGAGCAAAGCCACACCACGGCAGCCTTCTTGGAAGGCCCTTGGAGAAGTCTAAGCTTTGTAAATAGAGGAAAATGCTGCAAATCCCAGCGAGATGACATGGAAGGCTTTTGAAATGTCCTTCTTGGAAGCCAGCTCATGGATCCTGCAGGCCTTCGTTTGAGGAAAGAGGTGGGAAGACGGGGGTCAGTGCCTTGGCCACCGGGGCCACAGGTCAGAGTGCAGAGCAGAGACCTTTCCTTCCCCACGTCTTGATCACAATGCTTATTAAAATGACCCATTTACAGCGAACATCCTTAGAGGGGAATGTCACGGACGGGGCTGTTGTCTCAACGCCTAAGGAAAGACTGGCCTCTGAGGTGCACGCCTGCGAAGCTGCTCAGTCGTGTCCAGCTCTTTGGGGCCCCATGGACTGAAACCTGGTCGGCTCCCCTGTCTGTGGGGTTTGGCAGGCAAGAATCCTGGAGTGGGCTGCCACTTTCTCCTCCAGGGGGTCTTCCTGACCCTGGATTAAACGCAGGTCTCCTGCGTTGCAGGCGGATTCTTTACCATCTGAGCCCCCAGAGACGCCAGAGGTCTGCTCCCCATCACCCTCGCAGCCTCTCCTCATCCCCGGGAGAGGAGTAACCATCTGTGGCCCAGCTCAGAGGTTTCACAGCGATTTCATCCAGTGCGCTATATAAACAGGAACCAGTCTTCAAAAACAGTGGCTCTCAGACCTGGCACGTGCTCATATTTAAATTTGCAGCTGTCAGGAAGGACAAGGATGTCCATTGACAAGCTAGGGGCAGTTCCCCCACCTCCTTGACCCACAGTCACCTTTGATGTGAGCGCCCTTCCCCACCCCCCCTGAGCCCACCTTTTCAGCCTGGAACAGAAAATGAACCCCACCGGAGCACCAAGAGGAACAGTCCATTGACTTCACAACTCTGATAGCTAATGCTCTCTGATTATTAAAATGTACCTCTGATCTCTGATTTCTGAAATTTCAGGCATCAGAAAATCATCGAAAGAGCCACATGGAGAAAATTAACACATTCATTTTAGTAACAAAAACGTTAGGGAAGGACAGCAGTTAACAGCTTGACCTGGTTTAAGCGCAACAGAAATGAGCAAAGCCACACCACGGCAGCCTTCTTGGAAGGCCCTTGGAGAAGTCTAAGCTTTGTAAATAGAGGAAAATGCTGCAAATCCCAGCGAGATGACATGGAAGGCTTTTGAAATGTCCTTCTTGGAAGCCAGCTCATGGATCCTGCAGGCCTTCGTTTGAGGAAAGAGGTGGGAAGACGGGGGTCAGTGCCTTGGCCACCGGGGCCACAGGTCAGAGTGCAGAGCAGAGAC
Source organism: Tragulus kanchil (assembly GCA_022376925.1). NCBI lineage: Eukaryota > Metazoa > Chordata > Mammalia > Artiodactyla > Tragulidae > Tragulus > Tragulus kanchil. Next base: position 243,566,536 of record JAIOJX010000028.1, read on the forward strand.
CTTTCCTTCCCCACGTCTTGATCACAATGCTTATTAAAATGACCCATTTACAGCGAACATCCTTAGAGGGGAATGTCACGGACGGGGCTGTTGTCTCAACGCCTAAGGAAAGACTGGCCTCTGAGGTGCACGCCTGCGAAGCTGCTCAGTCGTGTCCAGCTCTTTGGGGCCCCATGGACTGAAACCTGGTCGGCTCCCCTGTCTGTGGGGTTTGGCAGGCAAGAATCCTGGAGTGGGCTGCCACTTTCTCCTCCAGGGGGTCTTCCTGACCCTGGATTAAACGCAGGTCTCCTGCGTTGCAGGCGGATTCTTTACCATCTGAGCCCCCAGAGACGCCAGAGGTCTGCTCCCCATCACCCTCGCAGCCTCTCCTCATCCCCGGGAGAGGAGTAACCATCTGTGGCCCAGCGCGCTCAGAGGTTTCACAGCGATTTCATCCAGTGCGCTATATAAACAGGAACCAGTCTTCAAAAACAGTGGCTCTCAGACCTGGCACGTGCTCATATTTAAATTTGCAGCTGTCAGGAAGGACAAGGATGTCCATTGACAAGCTAGGGGCAGTTCCCCCACCTCCTTGACCCACAGTCACCTTTGATGTGAGCGACCCCTTCCCTCTGACACACTTCCTTCCCTCGCCTTCCTTGACTTCGAGATCTTCTGGGTTTCCCACTATATCCCTGCCTGCCTCTTCTCAGCCTCATCGGCTGGTTGTTCCTTCTCATCCTCTGGCCAGTATGTCACTGCTGGGTGCCCTGGACTTCGTCCCCAGACCTCTTCTGCCCCCACCCTGGCTCTCTGGATAAGCATCCAGTCACACTGCTCTGAATGCCTTCTTCACCCCAACAGCTCCCTACTTCATATTCCCTGCTCGGTCTCTGCCCCCAGCTCTAGACTTATGTGTCCAGCTGCCAATTCGGTATCTCCTCTTCGATGTCAAAGAGAAACATAAGTGTGCGCAAGGATGAGCCTTGGTTCGTGGACTCCAGCCTTCACGTCTTCCCCACTTTAGCAGATCTGTTCTTCTGGATGTTCAGGCCGAAGCTCACTTACTCTCTGCCTCCTCCCACTCTCTGCTTCTACATTCCACTCAGCAGCCAAACCCACGGGCTATATATTCGAAACGTCCCCAGAGCCTGTCTGCATCTTGTACAGCCTCCATCACAAACACCTCCCCTCACCCACCGGCATCCTTCACCTGGACTGCTTCACAGACTGTCGCTGGCTTCCTCTCTTTCTCCACCCGCCCTCTCATTTCAATGTGAGAACCAAAGAGTAGTATTTAAAAAAATAATAAGCTCTTGTTCTTCTCCTGCATAAAGTTTTCTCATGACTGCCAATCCCACATGAAAACCAACAAACAAATGGTAAAACTCAAGCACCCTGGGATGCTCACGTGGCCCTGCTACCCGCTCTCGCTCAGCCTCTCTCGGGCCTCATTCCCACGAGCTCTCGCCTCAGCTCACTTCTCTCTAGTCTCCCCTGTGAATTGAACAAAAGCTTCTTCCACACGTTAGCATTCGCAAGTACCACCCGTGAGTCTGTGGTTCCTTTGGACCTTCCCAAGTTCCCAGGTTCCATGCTCTTCCCAAGTTCCCTGTCCCGACTGCTTTCCCTGTCTCTGCTCACACGCCACTCCGACCCCTCCCCTCCCCTCTCCCCCGGCGTGGGCCCTTCTTCCCTCCTCCCTTCTCCACCCCTGCAGAACATAGCAGCACCTGCTGCAGATGCACATTTTTAGGGGCCAGCCTGTCCACTTTCTGTCTCCCTACTAGAATGGAAGCATCATAAAGGCTGAGAACGCATGGGACCCAGCCTCTGTTCTGTCTCCAGGAGCATATCAAGTGCCCACAGGAAATGCTCAGGCATTAGTCGAAGATGTACAGAAGAGCGCGCCGTTCTCACAGGGCGTCTCTCCCGTCCTCACGGCGCGCCCTCCTGATCAGTGTCAGCCCCCCGCCTGCCACGCTGGGCTGTTCGGTAGGCAAGGGCAGGGGGCACAACCTCCTGCCACAGCTCCTGGGCAGTCCATACGCATTCTGCGCTTGGAAAGATGAACAGGCAGGTGTACTTACAATGCTAGGCCTAGGGCTCTCCACGAGGCTCACCGTTTGGCGGGTAAGTGAACTTAGTTTAAGAAGTTAATTCATCAGTCATCTCCATGGGCCATATAAAGGCCACCCAAGGTGGTCATACATGCAGGTACAGGCAAAGGGGTTTCCTCTGGTTTTAATTTTTATTTTGTATTGGGGTGTAGCTGATTAATAAGCAATGTTGTGATAGTCTCAAGTGAAGAGCAAAAGGACTCAGCCACACCTATACCTGTATCCATTCTCCCCAAAGCCCCTCCTGTCCAGGCTGCCGCACACCACTGAGCAGAGTTTCCAGTGCTGGGTAGGTCTTTATTGGTTATCCATTGTAAATATAACAGCGTGTACATGTCAATCCCAACCTCCTTAGCTCTCTGGCAAGGGATTCTTTTAAAATCTATGGTTCAGCGTGTCCTCCCTTCCTCCAGGTTGTAATTAGCACCCGCTCTCGCTCAGCCTCTCGGCCTCATTCCCACGAGCTCTCGCCTGTCCCGGAATTGAACAAAAGCTTCTTCCACACGTTAGCATTCGCAAGTACCACCCGTGAGTCTGTGGTTCCTTTGGACCTTCCCAAGTTCCCAGGTTCCATGCTCTTCCCAAGTTCCCTGTCCCGACTGCTTTCCCTGTCTCTGCTCACACGCCACTCCGACCCCTCCCCTCCCCTCTCCCCCGGCGTGGGCCCTTCTTCCCTCCTCCCTTCTCCACCCCTGCAGAACATAGCAGCACCTGCTGCAGATGCACATTTTTAGGGGCCAGCCTGTCCACTTTCTGTCTCCCTACTAGAATGGAAGCATCATAAAGGCTGAGAACGCATGGGACCCAGCCTCTGTTCTGTCTCCAGGAGCATATCAAGTGCCCACAGGAAATGCTCAGGCATTAGTCGAAGATGTACAGAAGAGCGCGCCGTTCTCACAGGGCGTCTCTCCCGTCCTCACGGCGCGCCCTCCTGATCAGTGTCAGCCCCCCGCCTGCCACGCTGGGCTGTTCGGTAGGCAAGGGCAGGGGGCACAACCTCCTGCCACAGCTCCTGGGCAGTCCATACGCATTCTGCGCTTGGAAAGATGAACAGGCAGGTGTACTTACAATGCTAGGCCTAGGGCTCTCCACGAGGCTCACCGTTTGGCGGGTAAGTGAACTTAGTTTAAGAAGTTAATTCATCAGTCATCTCCATGGGCCATATAAAGGCCACCCAAGGTGGTCATACATGCAGGTACAGGCAAAGGGGTTTCCTCTGGTTTTAATTTTTATTTTGTATTGGGGTGTAGCTGATTAATAAGCAATGTTGTGATAGTCTCAAGTGAAGAGCAAAAGGACTCAGCCACACCTATACCTGTATCCATTCTCCCCAAAGCCCCTCCTGTCCAGGCTGCCGCACACCACTGAGCAGAGTTTCCAGTGCTGGGTAGGTCTTTATTGGTTATCCATTGTAAATATAACAGCGTGTACATGTCAATCCCAACCTCCTTAGCTCTCTGGCAAGGGATTCTTTTAAAATCTATGGTTCAGCGTGTCCTCCCTTCCTCCAGGTTGTAATTAGCACCAGGGTTACTTTACTTTCCCTTTTCAAAGCCTCCTATTAATGCCCAGTTCTGGCTCCCAACCTGCTCCTTAAAGAAGAAAAGGGAGGGTGCCCCGGGACGCTCTCCAAAGCCACTGTCACCGTGGCTGCAGAAAATACAAAGACTCAAGTCAAGCAAACGTCCTCCCACAGCATAATGAGAAGCAAAGACAAGTGCATCCTCTTCCATCTGCGCTCACGGTCTCATTTCCATCCGATAGCAAGCGTGTTTCTTTAAAGATGCTTACCCAGCATTCACTGGTACTGGTACTTGACCTCCCGTTGTGACATTTATGTCCCCAAAGGTTTCTTGATAAATTGGGGCTAGTAAAACTTCAGCCTAGTAAAACTTCAGCCTTTCTTTGGTCTAAAAAGGCAAAAGAAATATATTTTTTAACTAAGACCCAATATATTATTTGAAGAAAGAGAAGGGAGAACACAAAGAAAGCACTTAAAATACAGATATTCTTAAAGTACTGTGGAGAAAGCTAGCGTCCCGACCATTTGTATTAGAATTATAGTATTTTCCATTTAGAGAAGGGGGACAAGTTAATTGCATAGCTACCACGAAATAAACTAGGCGGTAATTACACAGAAACTCCTTTAGAAGTCATAGTAATTACACAGAGCTAAAGCAGTCGAAAATAGACCAAGAGTTACCAACTTCCCACACAAAAGAAAGATGTTTAACCTGCACGTCAGCACCTTGCTGCGACTGGAGCGCCGTCAGTGACTTCTGACGCCAACTTTTGAAGATAATGATTTTTAAATATAGATGTATTTCAGAAAATGGTCCCCAGCCCAGTATTTCCTTTCAAAAAATGGGAGGAGAAGCTCAGTGAACTAAAACCCGGCAGCAAGAAAAGTTGACAGCAATTTCCTGTCTCCAAAAGGTGACGATCTTCAAAGAAAAATATTAACAGTCTCAATTTTAGAAAGGAGATTTTGGTCGTTGGCTCGCATTTACATACCGTTATGTTCAATTTGAAGGGAAGCGGGGTCAGAATAGAAATGGCTATGCTGAGATGTGAATGGTACAGTATATTTTGCACAAAACAAGCAATTTTCTTGGGAATTAAAAGGCCTGTTATATAGCCCATTCACCAAAAGGCTCGAAACAACCCTCTTTTGTAACCCTGTTTTACACCGTCCAAATTATTCAGCTGGAGGGGAATAAAAAGGGGGCTTAGATGAATGATGGGGATCGTCAAGCCCTAAGAAAATTGGCAGAGTGCAAAGATCATGGAAATTAGGTTCCTAAGATCCTGGGCTCTTAGCCCTGGGTGCTTGGAAGCAATTTCCTAAGCCCTGCACTTGATTTTACTAAAAAGGTCAGACTCCCTTGCGAGGCCTTCTTTATTTACAGCTTGGAATTATGGGTCCAGAAAAACCAAACTCGGGGTTTCCGACCAGCCCCAGAGTTGCTCAGGACATCAGCCTGCCTCTTGCTTCCCCTTCCTGCTGCCAGAGAGGGTTCAAAAGGTCGGTCTACAGAGGGTCACTCCACTCCCTGCTCCCATCACCAGGTCTACCAGATGGCCACAGCCCAGGGTTGTGGCAGCATTGGAGCTGGCCTCTGAATGAGCCACCAAGGCCTCTGTGAATTTAATTTTGCAGACATTGTTCTGCTAAGTCCCTGCCAGGTTAGAGGGTGGCCATGAGAGCCAGAAATGAGATTACAGATGAGCAAAACCAGATGAAGGAGAGGGGAGGGAGGCTTCTAATTGCACATCATTTAAACCTTATTTGTGCTTAGCTCTGGCACGGCCGGGCCAGCTCCAAAGCTCCACCAAGAAATACATTTAGTCCCAAAACGGTTCTGTTACACCCTGACCCAAGCTGCCTCTTACTTATACACACGCATTGTCTCCAGGGTGTGGGCATCTCCACTGGGCGGTGAGGCCCTGGAGGGCAGAGAAGAAACCTCAGCTTCCTCTCTGTGTTTCAGTCAATGTTTGTTGACTGAATGCATGGATGCTGATACCTGAGCAGAGATCCACCTTGTTAACACAGAAGGTCTTAGTCTATAATCAAGAAGGCTTTGTCCAATGGATGAAGCTACAGAGTGATCTTGTGTTTGCCTGCGTGATCATCAAGAGAACAAAGTGCTAGAATTCGTTTGAATTTAGAGATAAGAAGCATTGCAGAGTAGTCGCTGTGGTCTCTGAGTCATGCGGTGATTGGAACTCGGGATTAGAGGGACCCCTTTCAAAATTCTTTTCGCTCTGCTATGCTGTGCGTGAGTGCGTGTGTGTGCTCAGTGGTATGTGACTCTTTTTCAGCCCCTGGGACTGCAGCCCGCCAGGCTCCTCTGTCCCTGGGATTCTCCAGGCAAGAACACTGGAGTGGGTTGTCATTTCCTCCTCCAGCGGATCTTTCTGACCCAGGGACTGAACATCCGTCTCCCGACTTGGCAGGTGGGTTCCTTACCCCTGAGCCACCTGTCCCACAACCCTGGTAACAATGCTGGAACTGTATTTAAGAAATAGAGCTCATGCTACCTGTGGGATTTTAGCCACTATAAAAGAAATAACTAAAAATATGAAGCATTGTACTGAATTCGGCACATGCTCTGCGATTGAGCCCAGGCTGGCATCCTGCCAGGGCGCTGCCCCAGGACCATGGAGGTGAGCGGACCACCTGGGCCCACCTGGGCCCACCAGCTGCAGGGGCAGGGGCTCCCCACTCCCACTCCTAGAGGAGGCTCTTCAGAAAGGGATCCTGTCCGTCCGCAGAGCCTGCCCAGGACTCTCTGCTCCTGGGTCGCCCGACTTTCTGTTGCTTAGTAACTAGAGCACCTAATTATTCCACTAGGAGGTCAAAGAAATGTCAGCAAGCCCATTACAGAGACCTAAGACGGTCAGATGTAAGGCAGTCATTTGCATAAAAAACTTCATTTGCCAGCAAGAGATAGAAAAGGAAGAAAATTCCAAAGTTCAGTGCATTTCGGCTATGACAGAAGCAAAATGATCTGACAAACAAAATACAGCTCAAAAACAGGGAACAAAAGGCAACTCAGAATAAGATGCTGGTGTTTTCTGGATATTTTGTTTGTCTGTTTTGTTTTGTGTGTTTTTTTTTTTTTTTTTTTTGAGTCTCTTCTGAAATTGTCCTTAGATGAGGAGCAGGGACTGGTCAAAGGGGAAGATGCACTTCAGCTGTTAGACAGTGAACTGTTTTCTAGTAATAGTTTGTGAAGGATTGTAGGATTTGGGGGGCTTGTATGCTGCTTTTTTGTCTCTTTGTGTTTGAGTTTTCTCTCAGCTAATTCTCTGAGTCATGCGGTGATTGGAACTCGGGATTAGAGGGACCCCTTTCAAAATTCTTTTCGCTCTGCTATGCTGTGCGTGAGTGCGTGTGTGTGCTCAGTGGTATGTGACTCTTTTTCAGCCCCTGGGACTGCAGCCCGCCAGGCTCCTCTGTCCCTGGGATTCTCCAGGCAAGAACACTGGAGTGGGTTGTCATTTCCTCCTCCAGCGGATCTTTCTGACCCAGGGACTGAACATCCGTCTCCCGACTTGGCAGGTGGGTTCCTTACCCCTGAGCCACCTGTCCCACAACCCTGGTAACAATGCTGGAACTGTATTTAAGAAATAGAGCTCATGCTACCTGTGGGATTTTAGCCACTATAAAAGAAATAACTAAAAATATGAAGCATTGTACTGAATTCGGCACATGCTCTGCGATTGAGCCCAGGCTGGCATCCTGCCAGGGCGCTGCCCCAGGACCATGGAGGTGAGCGGACCACCTGGGCCCACCTGGGCCCACCAGCTGCAGGGGCAGGGGCTCCCCACTCCCACTCCTAGAGGAGGCTCTTCAGAAAGGGATCCTGTCCGTCCGCAGAGCCTGCCCAGGACTCTCTGCTCCTGGGTCGCCCGACTTTCTGTTGCTTAGTAACTAGAGCACCTAATTATTCCACTAGGAGGTCAAAGAAATGTCAGCAAGCCCATTACAGAGACCTAAGACGGTCAGATGTAAGGCAGTCATTTGCATAAAAAACTTCATTTGCCAGCAAGAGATAGAAAAGGAAGAAAATTCCAAAGTTCAGTGCATTTCGGCTATGACAGAAGCAAAATGATCTGACAAACAAAATACAGCTCAAAAACAGGGAACAAAAGGCAACTCAGAATAAGATGCTGGTGTTTTCTGGATATTTTGTTTGTCTGTTTTGTTTTGTGTGTTTTTTTTTTTTTTTTTTTGAGTCTCTTCTGAAATTGTCCTTAGATGAGGAGCAGGGACTGGTCAAAGGGGAAGATGCACTTCAGCTGTTAGACAGTGAACTGTTTTCTAGTAATAGTTTGTGAAGGATTGTAGGATTTGGGGGGCTTGTATGCTGCTTTTTTGTCTCTTTGTGTTTGAGTTTTCTCTCAGCTAATTCTAGGCTATCAGGTTTAAAAATAATTGTGTTGTCTTTTTCACTTTCCTTGTTGACAATACTCATCCACTTTGATCTGACTGTCTGTGGCTCTAATTGCCAAGGTTTTGTTTTCTAAAGACTTCTTCCCTGTACACTGGGTAATTTGCTAAAAATGTGCCAGCTGCCTGTAGACAAGGGAACATGGTCCAGGGAGACTCTCCTGAAAATGGCCTGGCCTTCTCACTCACAGCTGCACCCGCTTGCGAACACGGAGGCTGGAAGCTCTGGTTTTCATGTCTTCTCTGTGTAGCGTGATGCGTGGCTGCGGGAGCTGTGGAAAAGCAGTTAGCAGTGACAAGTCCAGTATCCACAGATGAGGCCCACCCCACTCCAGGCACAAGGAATTTCCCCACCCCTGCCAATTCCCTTATGTTCTCTAAATCAAATTAAATTTCACACCAACATACCACAGAGTCTCTCTCTGACTTAAGTGACTCCCTCAATAGCAACATATTCTTTCTGGGCTTCCCTGGTGGCTGAGCAGTAAAGAATCAGCCTGCCAATGCAGGAGACCAGGGTTTGATCCCTGATTTTAGAAGATCCCCTGGAGTAGGAAATGGCATTTCTAGTATTCTTGCCTGGGAAATCGCATGGCCAGAGGAACCTGGCGGGCTACAGTCCACAGGGACACAAAGAGTCATGCAGGACTTCGCAACTGAACAACAATAGCAAACAACAAGCACTCTCCACTTAGGTTAAAATCCCCGAAGAAGGCTGTTACAAAGAAAGAAGGGCCCTAGAAGAAAAGGGAGAATTATCATTCTTTCCTGGTGACTTCTCTTACCAATGAAAAGTGGTGGAAACAATTGCCACGAACAGCTAAACCGCTGCCTGTCCCCAGCTCTCCTTATATAGCCCAGAGCTTGTCCGGTGATTTCTCTCTGATTTCTCTCTGACATCTGCTGGTCCTCCTCCAGGGTCCCGCCCGGGAGGGGAACGAGCGAGGGCTCCACACGACTTGGCTCACCGGCCCCCTCTGCTGGCCGTGAGGAGTAAACGGTCCCGTTGAATCTGCCAGTTTGGGTTCCTTCCTGTTGAATCATGCATTCACTTAAGCCTCCCCTTTATTTTGAATGCTCATCACTGCCCAGAAAGATCCCTAGTGACTGACAGACAGCAGGAAACACGTTATTGTAACGTACACGTGAAAATGATGTGCACGGGGTGGTGTGATGGTGGCACAATACAGATGTGTGTAGTGCCACTGAATGGTAGACTTAAAACCAGTCAAAATGTCCGTATGGTGCATGTGTTTTGCCACAATTCAAAACATGGCACAGGTGGAGAAAAATGACACCAGTGTGAACCAGTGAAATGAAGAGTGAAGCATGCATTTGAAATCGATGTGTGTGGCCCCTGATGGACGTGGATGCTCTCTATGGCTCTGTTGCCTCGGGTCCCACAGGCCCTGGGCCGTCAAGGGGCCAGGGCTGACACCCAGGGGTGGTCCCTGGACGGGGAGGGTGGTGGGCGCTGAGGGCTGAGCAGAGCTCGCTGGCAACGCTGGGGAAGGGAGCGTCGCTCTGTGCATTCCCTGCCCCCCTCATTTCTCTGTTCCTCCTCTCGATCTACCCCCTCACTCTCCCTGAGCGGCTAGAGGAGACCCCAAAAATGGAACTGCAGGAGACTGTGAAGGGCCCTCCATAAGCGGCTCCATTATTTCGTGGTTCCGAGGGTGGGAAGGAGATTTGAGAAAAGGACTGAGCTGCTCTGAACAGGAGAGTCTGGAGGGCCGAGGACCCCCTCAGAGTCACCCAAAGAAGGTACTGTAGACCAGGAAGCTCTCAGAGCCTCCCCAGTGTGGAGAAATGAGTCACAGGTCATGAACAGAGAAAAGGCCTGCTTCTTTCTCCCTCTGTCTTTTCCCAACAGAAGAAAAAGGGAGCTCCATGAGAGGAAAGGAAGCGAAGGAGGGAGCCAGTGGGAAGGAGAAAGGGAGAAGGAAGAAAATGAAGTAGAAAAGGGAAACAGGAAACAAGCAGGAGAGACTGCTGGTCAACCTGGAGCCCTGTGGGAAACCAGGCAGCTGTGGCTCAGGCCGTGAGGAGTAAACGGTCCCGTTGAATCTGCCAGTTTGGGTTCCTTCCTGTTGAATCATGCATTCACTTAAGCCTCCCCTTTATTTTGAATGCTCATCACTGCCCAGAAAGATCCCTAGTGACTGACAGACAGCAGGAAACACGTTATTGTAACGTACACGTGAAAATGATGTGCACGGGGTGGTGTGATGGTGGCACAATACAGATGTGTGTAGTGCCACTGAATGGTAGACTTAAAACCAGTCAAAATGTCCGTATGGTGCATGTGTTTTGCCACAATTCAAAACATGGCACAGGTGGAGAAAAATGACACCAGTGTGAACCAGTGAAATGAAGAGTGAAGCATGCATTTGAAATCGATGTGTGTGGCCCCTGATGGACGTGGATGCTCTCTATGGCTCTGTTGCCTCGGGTCCCACAGGCCCTGGGCCGTCAAGGGGCCAGGGCTGACACCCAGGGGTGGTCCCTGGACGGGGAGGGTGGTGGGCGCTGAGGGCTGAGCAGAGCTCGCTGGCAACGCTGGGGAAGGGAGCGTCGCTCTGTGCATTCCCTGCCCCCCTCATTTCTCTGTTCCTCCTCTCGATCTACCCCCTCACTCTCCCTGAGCGGCTAGAGGAGACCCCAAAAATGGAACTGCAGGAGACTGTGAAGGGCCCTCCATAAGCGGCTCCATTATTTCGTGGTTCCGAGGGTGGGAAGGAGATTTGAGAAAAGGACTGAGCTGCTCTGAACAGGAGAGTCTGGAGGGCCGAGGACCCCCTCAGAGTCACCCAAAGAAGGTACTGTAGACCAGGAAGCTCTCAGAGCCTCCCCAGTGTGGAGAAATGAGTCACAGGTCATGAACAGAGAAAAGGCCTGCTTCTTTCTCCCTCTGTCTTTTCCCAACAGAAGAAAAAGGGAGCTCCATGAGAGGAAAGGAAGCGAAGGAGGGAGCCAGTGGGAAGGAGAAAGGGAGAAGGAAGAAAATGAAGTAGAAAAGGGAAACAGGAAACAAGCAGGAGAGACTGCTGGTCAACCTGGAGCCCTGTGGGAAACCAGGCAGCTGTGCGCATCTCCAGCTGGGGTGGGGCCCCCGGCCATGCCTGTCCTTGTTTATGCAGATGGGGGCACTGGATTAGGGAGTCAGCAAGGAGGCCGGTTTTACGCTGTTGAAACGGTGTGTGTGTCCGTGTGTGTTGTATGGATGGGTACTGTGTGTGTGCGTGTTGTTGCAAGTGTACTGTGTGTACTCTGCGTGTGTGTAAGCGTGTGTTGCACAGTCACTTTTTTTAGTAGCTATAACGTATCAAAGGAAGAACATAAACTATCAAACCATCTCTCAGTTCATTCCTTCACTCGCTGCAGCCCTTACTATAAACTCTAAATTTAGCATGTAGCCCCCAGTATGGTGTTGTTTATTCTGTAGCCCGCCAGGCCCTTCTGTCCATGGGATTCTCCAGGCAAGAGTACTGGAGTCCGTGGGGTCACAGAGAGTCAGACACGCCTGAGGCGACCGAGCACGCATTGGTTAGGTAGTGCAGCCAGCATGAGGCTCGTGGCCACCATGGGACACCCCTTGAGCCTTTGCTCGTGTGGACACGGGCAGATCCCACCGGATCTGCTTACTGGGAGAGATGCCGCCTCGGGCCTGTGTGGGGTCCTTCGTATTCCGCCGAGGCTCCTCTCCCACAGGCTGCACACCGTTGGGGAACCCTGTCGTCACCGAGAGAAGCAGCACCTGAAGAACCCGTCCACAGCCACGGTTTCTGCACTGGATTTAGAAGAGTGTGTGTGGTACAAGTAAGTTTCGCATTTAGTTCATGACGCCCATACTTCTGGGGAGCACTGAAGGATTATATTCTTTTCCGAGATTCTTTCATTCTGGGAACATTTATCAGGAACGTTCCAAGCCCATCCACTGAGTTAGCCACCTGCTCCAGGTCACTGGAACTATTATTGCCAATTGGTGCTGGGAGAGAAAAAGCCGTCTTCAGGCTCCATCTTCCCATCAACCGTCATTCTAGACCGTCCTCATGATGGGGTGACCATTGTTAGCATCTCCATCTAAACAATGGGAAGGACCATCGCAGGGGACCTTTCAAAGCCCTTAACCAATGTCACCCACTCAAGCCAGTCTACAGAGAGGTTACCAAATTGGTCAACCTGGAGCCCTGTGGGAAACCAGGCAGCTGTGCGCATCTCCAGCTGGGGTGGGGCCCCCGGCCATGCCTGTCCTTGTTTATGCAGATGGGGGCACTGGATTAGGGAGTCAGCAAGGAGGCCGGTTTTACGCTGTTGAAACGGTGTGTGTGTCCGTGTGTGTTGTATGGATGGGTACTGTGTGTGTGCGTGTTGTTGCAAGTGTACTGTGTGTACTCTGCGTGTGTGTAAGCGTGTGTTGCACAGTCACTTTTTTTAGTAGCTATAACGTATCAAAGGAAGAACATAAACTATCAAACCATCTCTCAGTTCATTCCTTCACTCGCTGCAGCCCTTACTATAAACTCTAAATTTAGCATGTAGCCCCCAGTATGGTGTTGTTTATTCTGTAGCCCGCCAGGCCCTTCTGTCCATGGGATTCTCCAGGCAAGAGTACTGGAGTCCGTGGGGTCACAGAGAGTCAGACACGCCTGAGGCGACCGAGCACGCATTGGTTAGGTAGTGCAGCCAGCATGAGGCTCGTGGCCACCATGGGACACCCCTTGAGCCTTTGCTCGTGTGGACACGGGCAGATCCCACCGGATCTGCTTACTGGGAGAGATGCCGCCTCGGGCCTGTGTGGGGTCCTTCGTATTCCGCCGAGGCTCCTCTCCCACAGGCTGCACACCGTTGGGGAACCCTGTCGTCACCGAGAGAAGCAGCACCTGAAGAACCCGTCCACAGCCACGGTTTCTGCACTGGATTTAGAAGAGTGTGTGTGGTACAAGTAAGTTTCGCATTTAGTTCATGACGCCCATACTTCTGGGGAGCACTGAAGGATTATATTCTTTTCCGAGATTCTTTCATTCTGGGAACATTTATCAGGAACGTTCCAAGCCCATCCACTGAGTTAGCCACCTGCTCCAGGTCACTGGAACTATTATTGCCAATTGGTGCTGGGAGAGAAAAAGCCGTCTTCAGGCTCCATCTTCCCATCAACCGTCATTCTAGACCGTCCTCATGATGGGGTGACCATTGTTAGCATCTCCATCTAAACAATGGGAAGGACCATCGCAGGGGACCTTTCAAAGCCCTTAACCAATGTCACCCACTCAAGCCAGTCTACAGAGAGGTACCATTACACCATGGATTGAACGTTATCATTACACTTTATTTTTTAGTTGTTTCTAAAAATTTCCATTTCTTCCCTGGTGGTCCAGTGGCAAAGGGTTTGAGCTCCCAATGCAGAGGCCCGAGTTTGATCCCTAATCAGGGACCTGGATTCCACATGGTACAGCAAAGAGTTCACATGAGGAAGCTGGAGAAAAAGTCCTGAATGCCACAGCAAAGACTGAGTATCCCGTGAGAAGCAGCTAAGACCTGAAACAGTCAAATAAAAATTTTTTAAATTTACTTGTGAATATTTTATTTATGTATGTATTTTTCAAATACTTTAAAAGTCATGAACATTTTTCCTGATTCTCCAGATGTCTTTTGTACTGTATTGTGGTCTTTCGCTCATTCAACAAACATTTTGAGCACTGATTATCTGGGGGAAACCATAAAGAGTGCTTAGAAGTAAGATGCACAGAGCTCCTGACACAGGGGGACGGGACAGGAAAAATAAGCAAGTGAGGATATGGTGTGGGCATGCAGATTTTGGAAAAACATAAAGAAAGGAAGAGTGCTGGGTGGGAAAACATACTAGCTTGAAGTTTAGAGTGCCACATTCAAAAGAACTTCACTTTGTCTTTGTAAATTTATTTCTTATTTGGTTGTTCCAGGTCTTAGTTACAGCCTGTGGGATCTAGTTCCCTGACCGGGGATCGAACCTGGGCCCCCTGCATCGAGAGTGCAGAGTCTTAGCCCCTGGACCACCAGGGGAGTCCCCAAGCTTCTCTTTTGAGACGGCATGTGGGCACAGGCACGACAGAGTGAGAGACAGAGCCATGAGAGCGACCTCTGAGCATCTTTCTTGGCGTCTTTCAGATCTTTCCGGAAACTCCGTCCACATCCGTGGCTCCTAGATGTGGGTGATGTGTCAGTCTCACATGGAAAGATACAGGGATGCTGTAAAGGAAGAGGAAGGTGGCCCTGCCTTGGGACTCTCATGGATCACGAGGTACAATGGGGAAGAGAGACGGGACCCAAGAGACAGCAGCTCAACGGGAGGCAATGGCCAGAGAAGGGTGAACTCCAGGTGCCAGGGGAGTACAGGTGCGCATTTAGCCCAGAACAGGGGCAATCGAGAGGCTGGGAGTGCTACCGTGCTCAAGCAGACAAAAATCCCAGTCCTCAGGAAGCTTTCATGCTACTAAATAAGGAACAACTGTATCTACTTCTGTATTTATATTCCTGCCCATCTCCTCATCGATCTCACTGAACAGCCATAGTCTTCAAAGAGTATAGTTTATCTGGAAGAATCAGGGCACATCTCTACAAGTACGTGTCTATCATTTAAAACAGAAATACAGTCCCCCAAAGGGAAGTGGAAGGCAATGAGCACCCCAAGGGATGAAGACATACCCTGGATGAGAACCTTTGGGAAGACAATAAAATTGCATCCAAAAAACACGGGGAATGTGAGCCTTCTTGGAAAAAGCAAGAATTTCCAGATGTCTTTTGTACTGTATTGTGGTCTTTCGCTCATTCAACAAACATTTTGAGCACTGATTATCTGGGGGAAACCATAAAGAGTGCTTAGAAGTAAGATGCACAGAGCTCCTGACACAGGGGGACGGGACAGGAAAAATAAGCAAGTGAGGATATGGTGTGGGCATGCAGATTTTGGAAAAACATAAAGAAAGGAAGAGTGCTGGGTGGGAAAACATACTAGCTTGAAGTTTAGAGTGCCACATTCAAAAGAACTTCACTTTGTCTTTGTAAATTTATTTCTTATTTGGTTGTTCCAGGTCTTAGTTACAGCCTGTGGGATCTAGTTCCCTGACCGGGGATCGAACCTGGGCCCCCTGCATCGAGAGTGCAGAGTCTTAGCCCCTGGACCACCAGGGGAGTCCCCAAGCTTCTCTTTTGAGACGGCATGTGGGCACAGGCACGACAGAGTGAGAGACAGAGCCATGAGAGCGACCTCTGAGCATCTTTCTTGGCGTCTTTCAGATCTTTCCGGAAACTCCGTCCACATCCGTGGCTCCTAGATGTGGGTGATGTGTCAGTCTCACATGGAAAGATACAGGGATGCTGTAAAGGAAGAGGAAGGTGGCCCTGCCTTGGGACTCTCATGGATCACGAGGTACAATGGGGAAGAGAGACGGGACCCAAGAGACAGCAGCTCAACGGGAGGCAATGGCCAGAGAAGGGTGAACTCCAGGTGCCAGGGGAGTACAGGTGCGCATTTAGCCCAGAACAGGGGCAATCGAGAGGCTGGGAGTGCTACCGTGCTCAAGCAGACAAAAATCCCAGTCCTCAGGAAGCTTTCATGCTACTAAATAAGGAACAACTGTATCTACTTCTGTATTTATATTCCTGCCCATCTCCTCATCGATCTCACTGAACAGCCATAGTCTTCAAAGAGTATAGTTTATCTGGAAGAATCAGGGCACATCTCTACAAGTACGTGTCTATCATTTAAAACAGAAATACAGTCCCCCAAAGGGAAGTGGAAGGCAATGAGCACCCCAAGGGATGAAGACATACCCTGGATGAGAACCTTTGGGAAGACAATAAAATTGCATCCAAAAAACACGGGGAATGTGAGCCTTCTTGGAAAAAGCAAGAATTTCCAGTGACCTCAAGCATGGCCCCCAGGAGCAAATGCAAGAAAGGAGTGAGGTGATGCTGGGAAGGTGGGCTGGATCTGAAGCCCTGGGGTCCCTCTGTCCCACACAGGACCTCAGACACCACATTAACGACAAATACTGGCAGCAGACGACATCATAACAGCATTGGCTACTCTGAGAACCTGAGCTCTGTTGTTCACTCAGTACTACTGAAAAATCAAATCAGAAAAATCTCAAAAAGTCTTCCTTTCCTTACAGAAAACTAGAGAAAGCCATAGTCGGTATGTTGTTGTTCAGTTGCTCAGTCACGTCCACCTGTTTGCCACCCCCTGGACGGCAGCACGCCAGGCCTCCCTGTCCGCCACTGTCATCTACTGGAGTTCACTCAAACTCGTGTCCACTGAGTCGGTGATGCCATCCAACCATCTCATCCTCTGTTGCCCCTTCTCCTCCTGCCCTCAACCTTTCCCAGCATGAGGGACTCCTCTTCTTTTCCAGTGAGTTGGCACTTCTCATCAGGTGACCAAAGTACTGGAGCTTCTATTCCAGCGTTAGTCCTTCCAATGAATATCCAGGATCAATTTCCTTTAGGACTGACTGGTTTGATCTCCTTGAAGTCCAAGGGGCTCTCAAGAATCTTCTCCAGCACCACAGCTCAAAGGCCTCAATACTTCTGTGCTCAGCCTTATTTGTCGTCCAGCTCTCACATCCACACATGACTGCTGAACCTCACATGACTACTGGAAAAACCACACCACAGTTCAAAGGCATCATTTCTTCGCCACACAGCCTTGTTTGTGGTCCAGCTCTCACATCCATGCATAACCACTGCCTAGTTCTCGTGCAGAATAATAAAGCACAAATTGTTACTATTCTGTGTTTTACAGTCAACCTCAAAAACCATTTTGATTACAAAAAATGAAATTTACTTTTTTATCCAGAATTGGACAACTTATCAAATCAATGTTTGATTTGTCAATACTAATTTAATGGTAAGTATAATGAAAAAAAATTTTAGGTATAGCAAATCACACATTGCCTCCTCCTCCATTTCTTCATGAAATACCAGTGGAAGTTTGTATGCATCTCACTTACCAGCGTTTAGCAGAGTGGGCCTTCAAGAAATGTTTGTTGTAAATGCAATGATCCAATTAGAAATGTTATAGCAATCTTTGAGACAAGTGTAAAAAGACTGAGAAATCTTAAAGAAAGCAGAAAAATTTAGCAACCATCTGGAAATCTTAAATAGACGACAGTAATTATTCAGCTGTTTAGAAACAAGCCTTTAACAAGAAAACTTGAAGCTGGTCTCTCGTCTTCTGCTAGAATAATTGTTTGTTTTCAAATCACATAGCTTTGGGTTTTGCAATATCACCATCATCCACTCCTCCTTTCACTCCTATGGACAGACTCCACATGTCAGGTCTCAGGGTTCACAGTCAAAAAATATCTTCACGGGCTTCCATGGTGGTCCAGTGGGTAAGGACACCGCCTTGCAGTGCAAGAGGCGCCAGTTCGATCCCTGGCCTGGGAAGATCCCACGAGCCGCAGAGCAGCTGCACCAATGTGTCCAATGACCAAGCTGGAGTCCTCCCCAGTGGGCTTGCACAGATGGGGCCCAAAAGAACTATGAAACTCAGCCTCAATACTTCTGTGACTCAGCCTTATTTGTTCCCGTCCAGCTTTCTTAGGACTGACTGGTTTGATCTCCTTGAAGTCCAAGGGGCTCTCAAGAATCTTCTCCAGCACCACAGCTCAAAGGCCTCAATACTTCTGTGCTCAGCCTTATTTGTCGTCCAGCTCTCACATCCACACATGACTGCTGAACCTCACATGACTACTGGAAAAACCACACCACAGTTCAAAGGCATCATTTCTTCGCCACACAGCCTTGTTTGTGGTCCAGCTCTCACATCCATGCATAACCACTGCCTAGTTCTCGTGCAGAATAATAAAGCACAAATTGTTACTATTCTGTGTTTTACAGTCAACCTCAAAAACCATTTTGATTACAAAAAATGAAATTTACTTTTTTATCCAGAATTGGACAACTTATCAAATCAATGTTTGATTTGTCAATACTAATTTAATGGTAAGTATAATGAAAAAAATTGTAGGTATAGCAAATCACACATTGCCTCCTCCTCCATTTCTTCATGAAATACCAGTGGAAGTTTGTATGCATCTCACTTACCAGCGTTTAGCAGAGTGGGCCTTCAAGAAATGTTTGTTGTAAATGCAATGATCCAATTAGAAATGTTATAGCAATCTTTGAGACAAGTGTAAAAAGACTGAGAAATCTTAAAGAAAGCAGAAAAATTTAGCAACCATCTGGAAATCTTAAATAGACGACAGTAATTATTCAGCTGTTTAGAAACAAGCCTTTAACAAGAAAACTTGAAGCTGGTCTCTCGTCTTCTGCTAGAATAATTGTTTGTTTTCAAATCACATAGCTTTGGGTTTTGCAATATCACCATCATCCACTCCTCCTTTCACTCCTATGGACAGACTCCACATGTCAGGTCTCAGGGTTCACAGTCAAAAAATATCTTCACGGGCTTCCATGGTGGTCCAGTGGGTAAGGACACCGCCTTGCAGTGCAAGAGGCGCCAGTTCGATCCCTGGCCTGGGAAGATCCCACGAGCCGCAGAGCAGCTGCACCAATGTGTCCAATGACCAAGCTGGAGCTCTGGAGCGCATGCGCCCAGAGTCGGTGCTCTGCGACAACAGAGGTCACCGCGATGGGAGGCCCACACGGGCCAAAGAACAAAGATGGATGAAACTGAATAAACGAAAGACCAATAGAAGTGGCCCACCCGCCCCCTCCCTCCCCAACTCGCCCCTCCAAAAAAAATATCTTCACAAGCCTTGTTCTCAAAGGCAGTTCATCATGAAGACCACTGCTGCGTCCCTCTTGTCTGTTTTTCTTTCCCTCACCCTACAACTTCCAACAACTGAAGCTTCTTCCTGTGCCTGAGGGCAGGGTCTCACCCCAGATGTGCTCTGCCTCCAAGGAAAGGAAAGGGAAATAGTTCCAGTTCAATAGATGCAGTGACTGGAAGCATGACACATTCCTGAGTCAACATAAGCCCTCCTAAGTGATCAAGACCCCGACGTTGACAATGGACTTGTGGACACAGCGGAAGAAGGAGAGGGTGGTATGAACTGCGAGGGTTGCGTTGACACACGGCCGCCCACTCCAGTGTTCTTGCCTGGAGAGCTCCGTGGACGGAGGAGCCCGGAGGGCGACAGTCGGTTACAGTCCATGGGTCGCAAAGAGTTGGACCGCACTAAGTGGCTAAATCCTTCACGCTCACATTTCTCTGACACAGATACGCTACCACATGCAAACACAGACAGCTGCTGGGTGCCCCGGGAGCTCAGCTCAGCGCTGTGACGACCTAGCAGGGTGGGATTAGATGGGAGGGCGGCTCAAGGGGGAAGGGACATGTGTATGGCGGAAACCAATACCACACTGTAAAACAAGTATCTTCTGATTAAAAGCAGAACCTAAAAAGAGAAAATAAGCATGATGTCGGGGCTATATTTAACCAGTATTCAATTAAAACTTTTGTTAGGAAAAAAAAATAAGCCCTCCTCCACGCACTGAATCAACATGATGGCAAGAAGTGAACATCCTGCCTTACTCTGTTACTTATTCGGTTCCTCTGACCAGGCCCTGCCTGAGCCCCGTTTCCTCAGCCTGGGAGCCCAGCCACCCTCAGGTGGGCTTCTCAGAGCCCAGATTCCACACAGGGAGGGTTCTCGAGAAGCGACCTGCACCCAACCTCTTCTTCAGCCCGCACTGCTTTCATGCCAAGACGTCCATCTTTGGCTGGATTTCCTGTGCCGCTGGTCCCCCTGGCTCCCCAAGGGCTCTCAGAGTCAACTTCATCCCTGAGCTAAACTCTGCTCTGCCTCAGCCCCCCGCCCCCAACCCGGGACTGCTGTGTTGCCTCTGCGGTGTCCACCCCTAGGCCCTGGCTGGACCACCAGGGAAGTCCCTTCTTAGAAGGACACTATGTCTGCATGCTAAGCTGCCTCACTCCCACCCCACTTTTTACTCCCCTATGGACAGTAGCCCACGAGGCTCCTCTGCCCATAGAATCCTACAGGCAAGAATACTGGAGTGGGGGCTTCCCTGGTGGTCCAGTGGGTAAGGACACCGCCTTGCAGGGCAAGGGGTGCCGGTTCGATCCCTGGCCTGGGAAGATCCCATGTGCCGCGGAGCAGCTGGATGGATGTGTCCAACTACCGAGCCAGTGCTCTGCAGCGCATGCGCCCAGAGCCAGTGCTCTGCAAAAAGAGAGGCCACCGCAATGGGAGGCCCACACAGGCCAAAGAACAAAGATGGATGAAAATAAATAAATAAACAAGTAAATAAAACTTCCTTTTAAAAAAAAGAAAGAATGCTGGAGTGGGTTGGCATGCCCTTTTGCAGGAGATCATCTCCATCCAGGGGTCAAACTCTCCTCTCATGTTTCCTGCATTGACAGTCGGATTCTTTACTCTGAGCCACCCCTAGGGAAGCTGTAATAAAATGTCATGTTGTCATTGTCTTCACCCAGCCCCTGGCAGTGAGCGTGGGAGCACACAAAGTCAGGAGTTCAACGTAGCATGACTCTTCAGAGTCCATTCTACTCCACAGTCTGTCTAGAGGAAAAAACTGGTAATCAACATATTTTGGAGAACAATTATAAGCCTGAATAACGTTTTACTAGTAAGACACAGGACTGTAAGACAAAATCCAGACCTTGCCACACTGGATTCCAAGACATGCTACTGGTGGGAGCTTTGCTTTTCCTATTGCATAATCGTGCTAGTGGAGAAGTTTGGGGAGCCCTGAGTCTTTTTCTGGAAGAGCCCTCATTCACAGCTTCCTCAGTTGCTTAATGCATGTTATTTTGATAAGAAAAACAAAGGTTTCAGAGCTCCCTGGTGTGTGAATGTTGTTGAAGGCTTGTTGGTCTTGAGACATGCTGAAATTTTTCTACTCAGACAAAGTGCATGTCTTAAATCATATCCCCAGGGTGCAGTTAATTCATTTTAATTGATTGGGGCTTTAAAGATTTTCTGAAGAGCTCCATCTCAGAGGGAGGCTGGCGATGGGAGCTGAGCAGGCCAGCTCTGGCCCAGAGGGGCACTTTTCTGCAGACATCTGTCACGGGACACGACAGAAGCTCCTCACGTGAATGCATCCCCAGTTAAATTGTGTTACTATAAATCTTATGCTTAAAAAATTAACTTATGCAAAGACATGATACCTGAATTTTAAAAAAAGTATTAATAGATATTAATAATCTGAATAAAAGGAGATGTATGTTATATTCTTGGTATAGATTTGTATGACATAGTAATTGAGTTGGTGATGCCATGCAGCCATCTGGTCCTCTGATGTCCCCTTCCCGGCCCTCAGTCTTTCCCAGCATCAGGGTTTTTCCAATGAGTCAACTCTTTGTCTCAGGTGGCCAAAGTGTTGGAGGAAATAAAGCTAATACCATATAAAGATGTAAATTCCAGACAGTTTAAAAACCTACAAGTTTAAGATAATCACAACAATGTAGGAATATATCTTTATGACTTAAAATTTTTTTTTTTAAATTTTGGCCTCTTTTATTGATCTTTTATTTATTTATTTTCATCCATCTTCATTCCTCAGCCTGTGTGGGCCTCCCATTGCTGTGGCCTCTCTCGTTGCAGAGCACGGACTCTGGGCCCACGCTCCAGAGTGCTGGTTCATAATTGGACACACAGATCCAGTCATTTCGTGGCATGTGGATCTTCCCTGGCCAGGATCGAACCAGTGACCCTGGCACTGCAACGCAAACTCTTTACCCACTGGACCACCCGAAGCCCCATGACTCAAAATTAACACATATTTTAAAACAAGACATGCTACTGGTGGGAGCTTTGCTTTTCCTATTGCATAATCGTGCTAGTGGAGAAGTTTGGGGAGCCCTGAGTCTTTTTCTGGAAGAGCCCTCATTCACAGCTTCCTCAGTTGCTTAATGCATGTTATTTTGATAAGAAAAACAAAGGTTTCAGAGCTCCCTGGTGTGTGAATGTTGTTGAAGGCTGGTTGGTCTTGAGACATGCTGAAATTTTCTACTCAGACAAAGTGCATGTCTTAAATCATATCCCCAGGGTGCAGTTAATTCATTTTAATTGATTGGGGCTTTAAAGATTTTCTGAAGAGCTCCATCTCAGAGGGAGGCTGGCGATGGGAGCTGAGCAGGCCAGCTCTGGCCCAGAGGGGCACTTTTCTGCAGACATCTGTCACGGGACACGACAGAAGCTCCTCACGTGAATGCATCCCCAGTTAAATTGTGTTACTATAAATCTTATGCTTAAAAAATTAACTTATGCAAAGACATGATACCTGAATTTTAAAAAAAGTATTAATAGATATTAATAATCTGAATAAAAGGAGATGTATGTTATATTCTTGGTATAGATTTGTATGACATAGTAATTGAGTTGGTGATGCCATGCAGCCATCTGGTCCTCTGATGTCCCCTTCCCGGCCCTCAGTCTTTCCCAGCATCAGGGTTTTTCCAATGAGTCAACTCTTTGTCTCAGGTGGCCAAAGTGTTGGAGGAAATAAAGCTAATACCATATAAAGATGTAAATTCCAGACAGTTTAAAAACCTACAAGTTTAAGATAATCACAACAATGTAGGAATATATCTTTATGACTTAAAATTTTTTTTTTTAAATTTTGGCCTCTTTTATTGATCTTTTATTTATTTATTTTCATCCATCTTCATTCCTCAGCCTGTGTGGGCCTCCCATTGCTGTGGCCTCTCTCGTTGCAGAGCACTGACTCTGGGCACACGCGCTCCAGAGTGCTGGTTCATAATTGGACACACAGATCCAGTCATTTCGTGGCATGTGGGATCTTCCCTGGCCAGGGATCGAACCAGTGACCCTGGCACTGCAACGCAAACTCTTTACCCACTGGACCACCCCGGAAGCCCCATGACTCAAAATTAACACATATTTTAAAACAAGAGCCAGGAAAAGATAACCATGAAATACTGTGTTAATGAATCACTTCGACTACATTTAAATGAAACTTTTTTTCTCAGTGATGGACACCACCAAGTTGTAGAGAGTTGACAAATCAGGAGAAGATATTTCCCACATCAAAACCCAGTATAGGGCTTCCCTGGTGGTCCAGTGGGTAAGGACACCACCTTGCAGTGAAAGGGGAGCTGGTTCGACCCCTGGCCTGGGAAGATCCCACGTGCCACGGAGCGGTTGGACCGATGTGTCCAATTACCGAGCCGGAGCTCTGGGGCACATGCGCCCAGAGCCGGTGCTCTGCAACGACAGAGGCCACTGCGATGGGAGGCCCACAGGGGCCAAAGAACAAAGATGGATGAAAATAGATAAATGAAAGACAAATGGAAGTGGCCCGCCCACCCTCCTCCCTCCCCACCCCATCCCCCTCAAAATAAATAAATAAATAAATAAATAATTTTTAAAAAACTCACACCAATTCATAATTTTAAAAAAAAACAGTATAATGTAATATTTCATAACTTAGTATGGTATGTAATCTAGAAAATTTTCAGATCATTGTTTTATACCTGAAATTAATGAAAATATTATAAATCAACAATATTTCAATAAATAAAATATTGACTTTGTTAAAGATTAAAAAAGAAGTTCATGTCTAGAAGATATGTTCATATCTAGAACATACAAGAGCTCTTGCAAAACGCTGGCAATCCTGTAGAAGAGAAACTCCAGTGGAAGATTAAAACCCTATTGGAAAAAAATGAATAAGCACTTACACATTTGTGCAAATGAGTATCAAAATAGCACAAGTACAACCAGAATGAGAGCTCACTGTCCTGTCCTACAAGACCCATGAATAGCCAAGGACACATAATGAATCTTTGGGGTGTCTGTGAGGGCAGGTGGGTGAAGGGGAAGCTGGCATGGGGAAGCGTTCTATAAAGATGAGCCTCACAGGCAGCGAAGCTGAGATTGGGCCATGAGCTTAGAAGAGCAACAGAACTCTGCCAAGAAGAACAAAAGAGCATGTGTGCTGCCCTTTGGGAATTTCAAACATGACTGATAGTCGACAATAAAAAGTCTCAACTCTCGCTGCCAAAGACTAGCTGGTGACATACCAAGTCCCATTCCACCCTCCTGGGTGCACGGACCGTCTCCATCTTCCAGCCTCCTTGGGGGTTTGGTTGGGACCATCCGTCCGGTCCCTGCTCCAGGAATGCAGGTGCAGCGCCATTCCCTCTGGCCCCTGAAACAGCCAGGGGACCTGTGTGCTCCATCTCTCCCAGCCGTGAGGCCGCAGATGAGGCCTCTAGAGTGGGAGAGCTGCCTGATGAAAGAAGCCTGGATTCCTCCATTAGCATTTGGAGGAGAACCACTGGAGGAAGCCACCTGACCCCCAAAACTCATGTGAGCGAGAAGTAAGCCTGTGTTCAGCCCCTGGGATTCGTTTGTTTCAGCCTCTCTGGACTAGCACCATAGTCTATCAAACCTACTTTGAGCCCATCCAGTGAAAATTAGTAAGACCTATATGCTTATGTAGCAACAGGTAAGGTTGAAATCATGAGACTGGGGCTCAGAGGTGATGATGTTGAAGAGACATCAGCATTAAGGTTCTTGGGAATAATTCTCAGGAAGTGACTTAGGGAATAATTTGCTGTCTTTACTCCACAGCAACGTTCTAGGACAGCAGAAATCCTCATGAATGGTGCCCATGCCTCTGAAGTTAACACAACACAGCACCATTTGCCAAAGCATGTGGGCATGCTCAGTGACTTCATTCCTAGGGTCTCTGTGGTCCTATGGGCTGGAGCCCACCAGGCAACTCTGTACAAGAATACTGGAGTGGGTGGCCGTGCATTTCCCCAGGAGATCTTCCTGACTCAGGGATCGAACACACGTTTCCTGCATCTTCTGCATTGCAGGCAGATTCTTCACCCACTGAGTCATCTGGGAGTTCTTGCTAACGCTGTCTGACTCAGTAATTCCTCTTAATACCAACCAGGGTTCATGGTCTTCTCCAGTCAAAAGAAATGGACTGGAGGCCAGACCAGAAATTCAGGCAGGGCTTTACTGAGGTCCCTGCTGTGGCAGAGGAACAAACAGTAGGTTCAAACAGTAGGAACAGTAGGTTCTTGTGCTTGCTCACCCCCAAGGGAGTGGAGGGGCAAGGTTATCTCCTATACTGGGCATGGGTAGGTGTGTCAGAGGTTGGGCTGAAAGGACGACGTATGTGGTCTGCTTACCCTCTGGCGATGTTTAGCGCCAGGGCTTGAGCAGAGCTCTGTCTTTGCTCCTGACCCTTCAGAAGTGGCAACAGGGATTGTTGACCTTTCTGTATTTTTTGTCCAGGTGACTCAAGTTGTAAAGAATCCATCTGCTCATGCAGGAGACACAGGAGATGTAGACACCCAGGTTTGATCCCTTAGTTGGGAAGATCCCTGAGAAGGAAATGGCAATCCAGTATTCTTGCTGCTCGGGGGGTACAGTCTACGGGTTGTAAAGAGTTACACATGACTGAATTAGCATTTGGAGGAGAACCACTGGAGGAAGCCACCTGACCCCCAAAACTCATGTGAGCGAGAAGTAAGCCTGTGTTCAGCCCCTGGGATTCGTTTGTTTCAGCCTCTCTGGACTAGCACCATAGTCTATCAAACCTACTTTGAGCCCATCCAGTGAAAATTAGTAAGACCTATATGCTTATGTAGCAACAGGTAAGGTTGAAATCATGAGACTGGGGCTCAGAGGTGATGATGTTGAAGAGACATCAGCATTAAGGTTCTTGGGAATAATTCTCAGGAAGTGACTTAGGGAATAATTTGCTGTCTTTACTCCACAGCAACGTTCTAGGACAGCAGAAATCCTCATGAATGGTGCCCATGCCTCTGAAGTTAACACAACACAGCACCATTTGCCAAAGCATGTGGGCATGCTCAGTGACTTCATTCCTAGGGTCTCTGTGGTCCTATGGGCTGGAGCCCACCAGGCAACTCTGTACAAGAATACTGGAGTGGGTGGCCGTGCATTTCCCCAGGAGATCTTCCTGACTCAGGGATCGAACACACGTTTCCTGCATCTTCTGCATTGCAGGCAGATTCTTCACCCACTGAGTCATCTGGGAGTTCTTGCTAACGCTGTCTGACTCAGTAATTCCTCTTAATACCAACCAGGGTTCATGGTCTTCTCCAGTCAAAAGAAATGGACTGGAGGCCAGACCAGAAATTCAGGCAGGGCTTTACTGAGGTCCCTGCTGTGGCAGAGGAACAAACAGTAGGTTCAAACAGTAGGAACAGTAGGTTCTTGTGCTTGCTCACCCCCAAGGGAGTGGAGGGGCAAGGTTATCTCCTATACTGGGCATGGGTAGGTGTGTCAGAGGTTGGGCTGAAAGGACGACGTATGTGGTCTGCTTACCCTCTGGCGATGTTTAGCGCCAGGGCTTGAGCAGAGCTCTGTCTTTGCTCCTGACCCTTCAGAAGTGGCAACAGGGATTGTTGACCTTTCTGTATTTTTTGTCCAGGTGACTCAAGTTGTAAAGAATCCATCTGCTCATGCAGGAGACACAGGAGATGTAGACACCCAGGTTTGATCCCTTAGTTGGGAAGATCCCCTGGAGAAGGAAATGGCAACCCATTCCAGTATTCTTGCCTGGAAAATCTCAAGGACAGAGGAGCCTGGGGGGCTACAGTCTACGGGGTTGTAAAGAGTTACACATGACTGAATGACTGAACACATATATATCTGAAAACTTCCAAATAAGCTCAGTGAGGAAGTATTATATTGAACTTTATAAAACTTCCAAATGGTTGAATATTAGTAATTTAATATGCTTCAGCAGTTTAATAATTATTTTATGCCTCTCTACCTCTCAACATCTAGCCACTACTTTATATATGGTAGATCATCAATCTGTGTTTTATAGACTCAATAAATGGCATAAAAATGTATAAAAAGAAAACTTCCTAAGTCCTTTGACTTCCTGTTGGGTATTAATTTTCTGTTCTTGTTGTAACAAACTACCAAAAACTTGGTGATTTTAAGCAATAGAAACTTATCTTCCCACAGTTCTGGAGGCCAGAAGGATGGGCTCAGTCTCACTGGGCTGCAGTTAGGCTGCTGACAGAGCAGGACTCCCCCTGGGGTATCGAGGAGGGAACCTGCTTCCTGCCTCGTCCACTGCTGGTAGCTGCCAGCATCCTTGGCTTGTGGCCTCATCACTCTAATTTTGGCTACGATGGTCACATGACTTCTCCTAACCCTCTGTGTCAGATCTCCCTCTGCCTTTCTCTTATAAGGACTCCTGGGATTGCATTTGGGGTCCACCCAGATCACTGAGGATCATCTCACCATCTCAAGATCCTTGAATGAATCATATCTGTAGTCTTCCAAGTAAGGTAATAGTCAGAGATCTCAAAGATAGGAGACAAACATCTTAAGGGACTATTATTCAGCCCACCAGAGTCAGAACAGAAATTCCCACGGGCACAGATGAGGACACCTTTGGTAGCAGTAGGCAGAGTGTGACAAGCTGGAACAGAACTTATGACACGTAAGAGACTATAAGACAAGTCTGGAAACAAGATCACTTGTAAGCCCTTGGGTGTCCTGCTTATTCTGGTGGAATCTATAGATCTGGCTAAGGTCACTTCATGTCAAATAAATGGGGAAACAATGGAGACATTGACAGGCTTTATTTTGGGGGTTTCTAGAATCACTGCAGACAGTGACTGCAACCATGAAATTAAAAGAAGCTTGCTTGGGGCTTCCCTGGTAGCTCAGTGGTAAAGAGTTCACCTGCCAATGCAGGAGACACCGGTTCAATCCCTGATCCAGGAAGATTCCACATGCTGCGGAGCAACTAAACCCATGAGCCATAACTATGGAGCCTGTGCTCTAGAGCCTCGGGGCCGCAACTATGGAGCCCATGGACAGCAATAACTGAAGCCCATGTACCCTAAAACCCGAGTTCCACAATGAGAAAAGTCACTGCAACCAGAAGCCTGCTCACCTCAACTAGAGAGTAGCCCCCACTCCCTGCAACTAGAGAAGAGCCTGTGGCAGCAGTGAAAACCCAGAATAGTCAAAACTAAATTTTTTTAAAAAGAAGCTTGCTCCTTGGCAGAAAAGCTATGTCAAACCTAGACAGAATATTAAATAGCAGAGACATCACTTTGCTGACAAAAGTCCATATAGTCAAAGCTATAGTTTTCCCAGTGGTTATGTGTGGATGGGAGATTTGGACCATAAAGAAGGCTGAGCACTGAAGAAGTGATGCTTTCAAACTGTGGTACTGAAGAAGACTCTTGAGAGACCGTTGGACTACGAGGAGATCCAACCATCAATCCTAAAGGAAATCAATCCTGAATATTCATTGGAAGGACTGATGCTGAAGCTCCAATCTTTTGCTAAGACCCTAAGAGCTAGCGCATTTGAAAAGACCCTGATGCTGGGAAAGTTTGAATGCAAGAAGAGAAGGGCATGGCAGAGGATGAGATGTTGGATGGCATTACCAACTCAATGGACGTTTGTTCAAGCAAATTCTCAGGAGATGCTGAAGGACAGGGAAGCCTGGTATGCTGCACTTGACGGGGTCACAAAGAATCAGATATGACTGAGCAACTGAACAATGACAGTGAGATCTCCCATACTCACACCATGAGCCAATAAGCCCTGAGAAGAATCCCATGAGAGTCTGGTTTTTGTTTTTTAACATTTTATTTTATATTGGAGTATAGTTGATTACCAATGTTGTGATAGTTTCAGGTGAGCAGTGAAGAAACTCAGCCATACACACACAAGGAAGTGTGAGTCACTCAGTCGTGTCCTATTCCTTGACACCACATGGACTGCAGCCCGCCAGGCTCCTCTGTCCATGGGATTCTCCAGGCAAGAAGACTGGAGTGGGTCGCCATGCCCTCCTCCAGGGGATCTTCCTAACCCAGGGATCAAACCAGAGTCCCGTGCATTGCAGACAGATTTTTTAGCATCTGAGACACCAGGGAAGCCCACACCTATACATGCGTCTATTCTCCCCCAACTCTCCTCCCATCCAGGCTGCCCCGTAACATGGAACAGAGTTTCCTGTGCTGCACAGTAGGCCCGGGTTTGCTCACCTCAACTAGAGAGTAGCCCCCACTCCCTGCAACTAGAGAAGAGCCTGTGGCAGCAGTGAAAACCCAGAATAGTCAAAACTAAATTTTTTTAAAAAGAAGCTTGCTCCTTGGCAGAAAAGCTATGTCAAACCTAGACAGAATATTAAATAGCAGAGACATCACTTTGCTGACAAAAGTCCATATAGTCAAAGCTATAGTTTTCCCAGTGGTTATGTGTGGATGGGAGATTTGGACCATAAAGAAGGCTGAGCACTGAAGAAGTGATGCTTTCAAACTGTGGTACTGAAGAAGACTCTTGAGAGACCGTTGGACTACGAGGAGATCCAACCATCAATCCTAAAGGAAATCAATCCTGAATATTCATTGGAAGGACTGATGCTGAAGCTCCAATCTTTTGCTAAGACCCTAAGAGCTAGCGCATTTGAAAAGACCCTGATGCTGGGAAAGTTTGAATGCAAGAAGAGAAGGGCATGGCAGAGGATGAGATGTTGGATGGCATTACCAACTCAATGGACGTTTGTTCAAGCAAATTCTCAGGAGATGCTGAAGGACAGGGAAGCCTGGTATGCTGCACTTGACGGGGTCACAAAGAATCAGATATGACTGAGCAACTGAACAATGACAGTGAGATCTCCCATACTCACACCATGAGCCAATAAGCCCTGAGAAGAATCCCATGAGAGTCTGGTTTTTGTTTTTTAACATTTTATTTTATATTGGAGTATAGTTGATTACCAATGTTGTGATAGTTTCAGGTGAGCAGTGAAGAAACTCAGCCATACACACACAAGGAAGTGTGAGTCACTCAGTCGTGTCCTATTCCTTGACACCACATGGACTGCAGCCCGCCAGGCTCCTCTGTCCATGGGATTCTCCAGGCAAGAAGACTGGAGTGGGTCGCCATGCCCTCCTCCAGGGGATCTTCCTAACCCAGGGATCAAACCAGAGTCCCGTGCATTGCAGACAGATTTTTTAGCATCTGAGACACCAGGGAAGCCCACACCTATACATGCGTCTATTCTCCCCCAACTCTCCTCCCATCCAGGCTGCCCCGTAACATGGAACAGAGTTTCCTGTGCTGCACAGTAGGCCCTTGGTGGTTATCCATTTCAAATATAGGAGTGTGTACGCATCAGTCTCAAGCTTCCTAATTATCCCCTCCTCCCACCTTTCCCCTGGCAACCATAAGTTCGTTCTCTAAATCTCTGAATCTGGTTTTCTTGGAAGTTCTGTGGACGCTTGCTTCACTACCCAGTTTTCCAACACTGTCATTCAAAAAAGTCCATAACAGTAAGCAATGACTACTAATTATCTACCACTCATCTTTATTATTTGAGGAGTCATATGACAAGCTTTTCATCATTGGACTATCCGGTGACAAGGGCATATGATGAAAAATCAGGTGGTGTGGGTTTGTACCTTCACTTTCCTTTGAACATTCCCTGTTCCCAGTACATCCATAACAGCAGCTGTTCTTAGGCACCTGCCATGTGCCAAGAGTGACTATATGAAGCTGACTCAGAACTCTGTGAAATCATGGCATCTAACAGAACATTTTGTCCCTAATAATTTGTATGCTTTCCCAGTTTTCAGCCTGGCAGGAGCATTTGTATCTCCAATGAGGTACCTCCAACATCTTCAGCCCAAGAACATATGGCTTCTGTCTGCCTCTGAGCACCTTCTAACCCACATCCACCCACTCAATGTCAGCAAAGACTTACACAAAGTTTGGGAATCAGGTCTGGCTATGTAAGGTATAGCAGTCACTATAGGGAAGAAAGAGCTGGCATTTTCCCAAGTGAAACTTAGTGAATGTTAGGACTTTTTGCATTCTGTGTCACGATCATACTGATTAAAGTAACAACCATCTAAACAAGGCAGGATGATACAAGAGACATGCAAAAGGGTAAATAAGAACATCCAAATGCCAAAAGGCAAGAGGTGACCTGTTTGGACAGGGTTCTTCAGGAAAGTCCATGGCTTCCATGGTGCCTTGGTTTGTAAAGAATCCCCCTGCAATGCAGGACACTCGGGTTCAATCCCTGGGTCAGGAAGATCCCCTGGAGAAAGGAATGACAACCCACGCCAGTATTCTTCCCTGGGGAATCCCATGGACAGAGGAGCCTGACGGGCTATGGTCCATGGGGTCCCGAGAGTCAGATATGCCTTAGTGACTTGTACCACCAGCAGGTCAGAAGAAGCTCAGTGGTGCTAGGAGGGAGGAAGCAGGCTCCCTCAACAGCTGTAAGATACTTCTGGTGTATGCGAGAGCAGGGGAGAGGAAAAAGAGGTTGAGTGGGAACATATGGCGGAAGATTAAACAACATCCTCTTAATCCCCAAGTGCCCAGCTGCCCCTGCTGTAATTACATGCCATCAGATTGAAAGGCCACCAGATGTTCAAGGCCTAAGCCAGGAATTACCCACTTGGCCACTATCTCAGTGAATGAGCACTCTGGCCAGAAGGGCAGAACAACACTTAAATTGAACAAGATGCAAGAATTTTTAGATTTGCTCACTGGAAAAATGGAGGTAAACTGGAATATTAACCATTTTCTTCCCAAAGCACCACCACCTCTAGGCTGGTGAGAGCGAATTAAGTCAGTGAAGGCACCAGCTGGAATCTACCCAGCCAGCTCCCACTGCCCTTTGGGGCTCAGAGAATGCCCACCCTAACTTTTAGCTTAGAGGAAAAAGTCTTTTTAGATTTTTTAGTTAGTTTTTAGTCTTTTTCAGTTATTTTTTTCTTGATGTTCCAATAAATAAGTCACTTCTTCCATAGGATTTTTAAAAGCAAAGGCTGCATTTTCTCTCTCTTTTAATGGAAAGAATAGTATGAGACATAGTCCATTAAAAGAGGTTTTCTTATGTGTGCTTCATTGATCTTCATGATGGTTTCCAGGGGATGACTTAATCTAGATTCTGGGGAGAGGGGTATTGCCCCAAAACTAAACGTGAGACCTGAGGTAGACAGGGCCATGTATATATGTTTCCATCTATCTATCCATCCATCTGTATTCCTCTCAATTTTAAGTTCATGCAATCATGAAACGTGGAGTAGGAGATAGCAACCCAGTCAAGTATTCTTGCCTGGGAATCCCATGGACAGAGGAGCCTGACGGGCTATGGTCCATGGGGTCCCGAGAGTCAGATATGCCTTAGTGACTTGTACCACCAGCAGGTCAGAAGAAGCTCAGTGGTGCTAGGAGGGAGGAAGCAGGCTCCCTCAACAGCTGTAAGATACTTCTGGTGTATGCGAGAGCAGGGGAGAGGAAAAAGAGGTTGAGTGGGAACATATGGCGGAAGATTAAACAACATCCTCTTAATCCCCAAGTGCCCAGCTGCCCCTGCTGTAATTACATGCCATCAGATTGAAAGGCCACCAGATGTTCAAGGCCTAAGCCAGGAATTACCCACTTGGCCACTATCTCAGTGAATGAGCACTCTGGCCAGAAGGGCAGAACAACACTTAAATTGAACAAGATGCAAGAATTTTTAGATTTGCTCACTGGAAAAATGGAGGTAAACTGGAATATTAACCATTTTCTTCCCAAAGCACCACCACCTCTAGGCTGGTGAGAGCGAATTAAGTCAGTGAAGGCACCAGCTGGAATCTACCCAGCCAGCTCCCACTGCCCTTTGGGGCTCAGAGAATGCCCACCCTAACTTTTAGCTTAGAGGAAAAAGTCTTTTTAGATTTTTTAGTTAGTTTTTAGTCTTTTTCAGTTATTTTTTTCTTGATGTTCCAATAAATAAGTCACTTCTTCCATAGGATTTTTAAAAGCAAAGGCTGCATTTTCTCTCTCTTTTAATGGAAAGAATAGTATGAGACATAGTCCATTAAAAGAGGTTTTCTTATGTGTGCTTCATTGATCTTCATGATGGTTTCCAGGGGATGACTTAATCTAGATTCTGGGGAGAGGGGTATTGCCCCAAAACTAAACGTGAGACCTGAGGTAGACAGGGCCATGTATATATGTTTCCATCTATCTATCCATCCATCTGTATTCCTCTCAATTTTAAGTTCATGCAATCATGAAACGTGGAGTAGGAGATAGCAACCCAGTCAAGTATTCTTGCCTGGAAATTCCATAGACAGAGGAACCTGGAGATAAATTTCCAATGATCTACCAGCTGCAGGTCAGTAAGAGAGGTCAGACAGCACAGAAGTTAGGAAGAAGCCCAGCTCAGGAGTCAAATGTCTGGGCTTGAATCCACCCAGCCTGTACCCACAACCTACTTACTGAACTCTCTTCTCTGTGAGTGAACTTCCCAGATTATTAAGCAAGATAAGGACTGGAAAGCTAGTCTTCCTTCCTATAACCTAAGGAGTTCATTCAACTGTAGCTATTATCATCCCCAGTTTTGAAATGGTTATTACCTGATCTTAACTGGAAGGTCTAGACTAGCCACGTGGGCCTTTTACCCAGCCAAGGACACAAGTTTTAAAACGCTGGGGGAAGGAGTCATTTAGGTCTTGGTTGGTGTTAGCTCTCTGCACGGAATCTAATTTACTTCCTTTATTTTCTAGGCTCCTCACTTGCAGACAGGGCTGCAGACCAGCCTATCCCCTACCCTGTTCCTTATCCTTGCCCTCCTCTCCAGATGCCCAAGTTTTAACTTTTCTATGTGCTTTTAACCCCCAGCCTCCTCCTGACCTTCACTGTAATGGCCTAGGTCCTACTCAAGTGTTTTGTTTAAGTTCCAACCTCAGGTCCCACCTTGGTCTCCAAAATTGAAACCTGGCCCTGAATCAGATCCACCAAACCTTGATTCAATCCACGTAGCCTCCTGACCATTTAAATCTCAAATTAAAAAGTGGGCAACCTGTACACTCATTTCCTAGCAGCACTATTCACAGTCGCCAAAGGTGGAGATTTTAGTTCCAATAAAAAAAAGTCACTTCTTCCATAGGATTTTTAAAAGCAAAGGCTGCATTTTCTCTCTCTTTTAATGGAAAGAATAGTATGAGACATAGTCCATTAAAAGAGGTTTTCTTATGTGTGCTTCATTGATCTTCATGATGGTTTCCAGGGATGACTTAATCTAGATTCTGGGAGAGGGTATTGCCCCAAAACTAAACGTGAGACCTGAGGTAGACAGGGCCATGTATATATGTTTCCATCTATCTATCCATCCATCTGTATTCCTCTCAATTTTAAGTTCATGCAATCATGAAACGTGGAGTAGGAGATAGCAACCCAGTCAAGTATTCTTGCCTGGAAATTCCATAGACAGAGGAACCTGGAGATAAATTTCCAATGATCTACCAGCTGCAGGTCAGTAAGAGAGGTCAGACAGCACAGAAGTTAGGAAGAAGCCCAGCTCAGGAGTCAAATGTCTGGGCTTGAATCCACCCAGCCTGTACCCACAACCTACTTACTGAACTCTCTTCTCTGTGAGTGAACTTCCCAGATTATTAAGCAAGATAAGGACTGGAAAGCTAGTCTTCCTTCCTATAACCTAAGGAGTTCATTCAACTGTAGCTATTATCATCCCCAGTTTTGAAATGGTTATTACCTGATCTTAACTGGAAGGTCTAGACTAGCCACGTGGGCCTTTTACCCAGCCAAGGACACAAGTTTTAAAACGCTGGGGGAAGGAGTCATTTAGGTCTTGGTTGGTGTTAGCTCTCTGCACGGAATCTAATTTACTTCCTTTATTTTCTAGGCTCCTCACTTGCAGACAGGGCTGCAGACCCGCCTCTCCCTACCCTGTTCCTTATCCTTGCCCTCCTCTCCAGATGCCCAAGTTTTAACTTTTCT
The DNA here is from genome assembly GCA_022376925.1 of Tragulus kanchil. Taxonomy (NCBI): domain Eukaryota; kingdom Metazoa; phylum Chordata; class Mammalia; order Artiodactyla; family Tragulidae; genus Tragulus; species Tragulus kanchil. The sequence goes on from JAIOJX010000028.1 coordinate 243,601,386, forward strand.
ATGTGCTTTTAACCCCCAGCCTCCTCCTGACCTTCACTGTAATGGCCTAGGTCCTACTCAAGTGTTTTGTTTAAGTTCCAACCTCAGGTCCCACCTTGGTCTCCAAAATTGAAACCTGGCCCTGAATCAGATCCACCAAACCTTGATTCAATCCACGTAGCCTCCTGACCATTTAAATCTCAAATTAAAAAGTGGGCAACCTGTACACTCATTTCCTAGCAGCACTATTCACAGTCGCCAAAAGGTGGAGATGACCCTGTGATTAAGACTCCGAGCTTCCAAGACAGGGGGCACGAGTTTGATCCCTAGCTGGGGAACAAAAATCCCACATGGCTAGCAGTGTTCAGTCCAAAAACAAATGAAGGAAATTCTGACATGCTATATATAACATGGGTGAACCTTGAGACATTATGCTAAGTGAAATAAATCAGTCGCCAAAAGACAAATACTGTATGATTCCACTTCTAGGCAGCACCTAGGGTGATCAAAATCATAGACAGAAAGTAGAAACGTGGGCCAGGGGCTGGGGGATGGAGGTAGGCAGCAAGGAGCTCTAGCTTAAAGAGCGTGAAGTTTCAGTTGTGCAAGATTACCAGCCTTCTAGAGACAAATGGTGGTGACGGTGGCCCAGCACTGCAAATGTTCCTAATGCCTCCAAACTGTACATTTTAAAAGAGTTAAGATGGCAATTTTATGTTATGTGTATTTCACTACAATTATATATTTAAAGAATGCTGGGGAACCACTGGAGGTCCTTTGTTAAAAGTTCAAGGGATTTGGCAAGGCTAATCACCAGGAACACTATTATTTAGGCATGATTTAGAAATGTTGGTCCAGGCAATTCGAGAAATAAAAAGATCAATTTGCAATGGAGGGAGGTATATAACCATTGTTAAAATTTGCACCTAGAAAAATCAAAAGAATAAACTAAAAAGTAAAAATACTGAAGAGAAAATAAAACTATGTTTATTTGCAAATGAATGGCTTTGAATAGCTTTAAATTTCTTCCTGTACATTAAACCAGGCTCATCCTCTGCTCTACAATTCAGCCAACCAACCTGACCGATTGTTTGGTTTGAAAGGTAGAGGCCTTGGTAACTCCCTCTGTGTGTGTGTGTGTGTGTGTGTGTGTGTTAATTTAGAGATTAAGAATAATTTATTTTTTTTAAACATTTATTTATTTATTTATTTGGGGAGGCGAGTTGGGGAGGGAGGGAGCGGGCGGGCCACTTCTATTGGTCTTTCATTTATCTATTTTCATCTGTCTTTGTTCTTTGGCTCCTGTGGGCCTCCCATCGCGGTGGCCTCTGTTGTCGCAGAGCACTGGCTCTGGGCGCATGCGCTCCAGAGCTCCAGCTTGGTAACTGGACACATTGGTCCAGCCACTCCGCGGCACGTGGGATCTTCCCAGGCCAGGGGTCGAACCAGCGCCCCTTGCACTGCAAGGTGGTGTGTTACCCACTGGACCACCAGGGAAGCCCAAGAATAATTTAATTTTGAGATGTATATGAGCGCCAAGTGGACAAGGGTGAAATTTTGATTGTTAATTTTATATGTCAGTTTGGCTGGGCCACAAGGCACCTAGATATTTGCTTAGACATGATCCGGGTGTATCTTTGAGGGCATTTCTGGACAAGATGAACATCTAAATAGATCAAGTGAATAAAGCAGACTGCCCTCCCCTGTGTGGGTGAGCCTCCTCCAATCAGCTGTAGGCCTGAATAGCACAAAGGCGGGCCCTCCCCAGAGTAAGAGAAGTCTCCTGCCACTGCTCCCGTGGGTGTGCCCCATCCTGTTATTTGAATCTCTAAATAAAGCAGCAAGGCTGAGCAGGAGTGAATTCCCCCTGCCTGACTACCCTCAGGCTGAGACATTGTTTCTTTCGCCTGTCTTCAGACTGGAGCTGGATCACTGGCTCTTTCTGCGTCTCAAGCCTGCCTGTCTTCAGACTGAAATGCAGTTATGGAATTTCCTGCATCCCCAGGTCACCAACTGCAAATCTTGACGCTCTGCAGCCTCCATCATTATGTGAACCAATTTCAATTAATCAGTCAGTCTCCTCTTGGTCTGATTCTCTGAGGAAGCATAACACACACTGTGACTTTTGAGTCACGTAGAGTAAGGAGAGGGCTTCCCTGGTGGCTCAGACGCTAAAGCGCCCGCCCGCCAATGCAGGAGACCGGGGTTCAGTCCCTGGTTCGGGCAGGAATTTCCCTGGACGAACCCACTCCAGTATTCTTGCCTGGAGAACTCCGTGGACAGAAAAGCCAGGTGGGCTAGGTGGGCCGCAGTCCCATGGGGTCTCAGAGAGCTGGGGGAGACACTGGTCACTTAGATTGCGTATCTAGGAGCTGGAATTGAGGCACAGCACCGCCAGTGCTGTGGAGCAGATGGGCTCCCCTGGGCTCTGTCTGCAAGGGAACTTTCTTCCCATAGCAGGAAAGTTGTTGCTAACATCCCAGGCCAGTGTTCTTCCAGTTCATGAACCAAAAGGAGGAAAAGCTGTTCAACCCAACGGTGGTCTCAGCTTCAGTGAAGAGCCTAACCTGCTGCTGCATACAGGTGCCTAGGAAATGGCAGCAGGTGGCTGACTCAGCCTGGGAAGTGTGACCCTGATGGCCCACCCATGAAATGCAGCCTGACTGACAGCCCTGCACGTGCATATACAACAATGTTATGTCATGCAATGTAGCACAACGTAACACAGCATAATGTAACAATCATTAGGGAACATGTTTCTCCAAAAAGTCAGTAACTCTTCGTGCCTGTTCATATGAAAGCAGCCCTTGTACGCCAGCTGGTGCTCTGCGCTAGTGTGCTTTTCCAGGTACTCTGTTGTAGATTAAAAATGTTTTATTTACTTTTGTGTTTGCTTTTTAATGTATTATTTGTGTGAAAAGTCTTATAAACCTGAAGGAAATCAACCCTGAATATTCATTGGAGGGACTGATATTGAAGCTGAAGCTCCAATACTTTGGCCACCTGTTGCAAAGAGACGACTCACTGGAAAGGACCCTGATGCTGGGAAAGATCAAGGGCAGGAGGAGAAGGGGACGGCAGACGACAAGACGGTTGGATGGCATCACTGAGTCAATGGACATGAACTTGAGCAAGCTGCAGGAGATGGTGCTGGACAGGGAAGCCTGGAGCGCTTCAGGTCATGAGGTTGCAAAGAATCAGACACCACTGAGCAACAGAACAACAATAGACGTTGACTTTGCGAGCACTTACAAAAAGACTTTGGTCAGCTGGAGTCAACATGCATTCACAGGACTTGTGCAAAACCTCAGTTCTCCCTCATTACCTTCTTTTCAAAAGATATTCTCAAGTTAATTGATGCTTACTGAGTGCCCACGCATGCCAAGCATTGTGCTGGGGGAAGCCCCGTCGAAGCTTCAAGGAACTGACATTTTCCTAAGGAAACTGGGCAGCTAAGCAAACAACCTAGCTTACACTGTGAGAACCACAGCAAAAGAAGGAAATGCAACCCAGATTACACAGAGTAGAATAATTAATTTTATTTAAGGGACTGGTGGGGAGGTGGCTGGCCCAGGGAAGTTTCCTAAAGAAGATTCGAGCTGGGATCTGAAGAAATCACTATTTTTCCAACAGAGAAAATGCTGTCCTCTGCATGTGCTTCAGCAGAGACAGAAATATAAGCAACTGGTGCCCAAGATGGAAAAATCAAGGTGTAGAAGATTCGGAGATTTGAAAGGTCATGCAGCAAAGGTGTAGCTGTCTAAGCTTCTCTGAGGATAGCAATCAGATCCTTAGTGTCTCTTTTGACCAGAAAATTAGAATTCATGGTTTAAAATCTAGAAAACTCTGAAGGAATTCCCTGGCCCCTCCTCTTTGGTAATGAAGCAACATTCACACAGGATGGGCATTATATTATTAGTGCATCCTCTGAGGGCACTGTGAAAATCTGGAACATGAAGACCACAGAATGTTCAAATACCTTTAAGTCCTTGGGCAGCACTGCGGGACTGACGTCTCTGTCAACAGTGTGATCCTGCTTCCCAAAAACCCAGAGTGCTTCATGGTCTGCACCACATCCAACACAGTGGACGTCATGAACACGCAGGGACAGATTGTTGGAAGCTTCGGCTCTGGTAAGAGAGAAGGTGGGGACTTCGTCTTGTGTGCCCTCTCCCCGGTGGCGAGCGGATCTACTGTGCAGGGGAGGACTTTGTTCCCTGCGGCTTCTGCACAGTCACTGGCAAACTGGAGAGAACGCTGTGATCGGCATTGCCCATCCCCCACATCAGAACCTGATCGCTCGCACAGTGAAGATGGACTCCTAAAGCTCTGGAAACCCTAAGCCAGTCTTCTCTGCTTAAACTAGCTGAGAGCATGTACTTAAAATGATGACCTACTTTTGTGTTGCCATTTTATTTTTTTAAGGCCAGCTTTTCTAAGCATGCATTCACAGGACTTGTGCAAAACCTGCCCAAAAGCATTGTGTTTGGGGATAGCCCCGTCGAAGCTTCAAGGAACTGACATTTTCCTAAGGAAACTGGGCAGCTAAGCAAACAACCTAGCTTACACTGTGAGAACCACAGCAAAAGAAGGAAATGCAACCCAGATTACACAGAGTAGAATAATTAATTTTATTTAAGGGACTGGTGGGGAGGTGGCTGGCCCAGGGAAGTTTCCTAAAGAAGATTCGAGCTGGGATCTGAAGAAATCACTATTTTTCCAACAGAGAAAATGCTGTCCTCTGCATGTGCTTCAGCAGAGACAGAAATATAAGCAACTGGTGCCCAAGATGGAAAAATCAAGGTGTAGAAGATTCGGAGATTTGAAAGGTCATGCAGCAAAGGTGTAGCTGTCTAAGCTTCTCTGAGGATAGCAATCAGATCCTTAGTGTCTCTTTTGACCAGAAAATTAGAATTCATGGTTTAAAATCTAGAAAACTCTGAAGGAATTCCCTGGCCCCTCCTCTTTGGTAATGAAGCAACATTCACACAGGATGGGCATTATATTATTAGTGCATCCTCTGAGGGCACTGTGAAAATCTGGAACATGAAGACCACAGAATGTTCAAATACCTTTAAGTCCTTGGGCAGCACTGCGGGACTGACGTCTCTGTCAACAGTGTGATCCTGCTTCCCAAAAACCCAGAGTGCTTCATGGTCTGCACCACATCCAACACAGTGGACGTCATGAACACGCAGGGACAGATTGTTGGAAGCTTCGGCTCTGGTAAGAGAGAAGGTGGGGACTTCGTCTTGTGTGCCCTCTCCCCGGTGGCGAGCGGATCTACTGTGCAGGGGAGGACTTTGTTCCCTGCGGCTTCTGCACAGTCACTGGCAAACTGGAGAGAACGCTGTGATCGGCATTGCCCATCCCCCACATCAGAACCTGATCGCTCGCACAGTGAAGATGGACTCCTAAAGCTCTGGAAACCCTAAGCCAGTCTTCTCTGCTTAAACTAGCTGAGAGCATGTACTTAAAATGATGACCTACTTTTGTGTTGCCATTTTATTTTTTTAAGGCCAGCTTTTCTAAGCAAATCGTCTATGAATTAGGCACAAGAACAATTTTGTGAAAACTCATGTTTAAGTAGCAGTTACCCCTTTTTATATATTTTCAAAGTATTCACTTGCTCTGTTTCTAACTGGGGCAGTCACTTAATCTTTTCAATAGTCTTTTACCTGGAGAGTGAAGTACCCATACTTCTAGGGAAAAGCTGTACTCCTTTATTTGAAATGCTGATGGAAATGGACTTCCTGCGGTAAAACGTGTAAATAAGGAACTATCCCAATTCAGTAGCTTTTTACTGTTCCTTTTTTTTAAAAAAAAGATGTTAATAAACTTTACATCTTTCTGGAGAAAAACAAAAAGAAAGAAAAGCTGTCTACCTAAAAAATGAAGAACAAGAAGAAAATTCACTATTTTCCAAACAGTAGACATCTTACATTAGCATGATTCCTGATCACAATGTCAAATACTCTAAAGGAACACCCCCAAAGAGTCTAGTCAGTTGGAAATCTTAAAAGCAGTTTGCTGAATAGCTCCCGTGGTAAGAAAAGAAAATTGCCATGTGAACGCTTGTTATAAACACCAATAAGATGCAGAAAATCAGTCATTCAAAGAACAATGATGGATTTATTGGGAAACTATAGAGGTTGAAAATAAATGAGGCAAGCATTCAACTAAAGAAGTCAAAACAACTAAACATTAAGTCAACCTAAAGGGAAGAATTAAAGGAGATAATTAGACAAAATAACGCCCCCTGCTTTAAAAGTTAGCAAAAGCTAATTCTTCGCAAAGACCAGTACAAGAGATTAACCTCTAGCAGACCTGACTTGTATACATAGCATTAAGGATGATGCGTGTGTGTGTGTTCAGTTGTGTCTGACTCTCTGCGACCCCATGGACTGCAGCAAGCCAGGCTTCTCTGTCCTTCGCCATCTCCCAGAGTTCACTCAGACTAATGTTCATTGAGTCGATGATGTCACCAGCCGTCTCATCCTCTGTTGTCCCTTTCTCCTCCTGCCCTCAACCTTCCCCAGCAACAGTCTTTTCCGACGAGTCGTCTCTTTGCATCAAGTGAGCGAAGCATTGGAGCTTCAGCTTCAGTATCAGTCCTTCCAATGACTGTTCAGGGTTGATCTCCTTTGGGATGGACTGGTTTGACCGCCTCGCTGTCCAAGGGACTCTCAAGAGTCTTCTCCACCTATAAACTGTAGCCCACCAGAATACGGAGAATTGTGGTATCGTTCCACCACAGGCTATCCAAGCGCAAAGAGAAATGCTGGATAAAATATAACAAAAATTGTTCTTGGTTTTAAATGCACAGCCATCTCCAGAGAGGAATTGCCAGGTGTCAGAAATGACTGGAAAATTCTAGGCAGATTAGTAAAATGAACAGACCCTACAGGAGACAGTAGGAGCAGCGGACACAGCTTTTAGCCCAGGAATTGGAGCCAGCAGACTCACCGCAAGCTGAGCCGAGGGAAGTAGCTTTCTGACCATGTGGAGGGACCAGGCGGAACAAGAACTGAGACCTCTATGGAGCTGGAACCCTCAGAAGTCCCTCTTTTCAGGAAATGGGCTTAGACACACCCTGTCCACTCCCCTGAGAAGCAAGGACGCTCATACCAGCCCAGTTTAGAGGGAGGGAAAACGTCTCTGTCCCGAACTTTCAGGTCTGCACATTCTCTGTTAGAGCAATGCCGTTCCAAAACTAGACAAGCAGCCGCACAGCTGAGCAAGGACAGAGCACGAGGCCGTTCCTCGCAGCGCTGTAGCAGGTAAGCACAGTTCTCACAATGGAAAGAAGCTATGTTAGTACCATGAGCCAAGATGCAATTGTTTTCAAAATGACGGGCATGCAATGATGCTGAGAGATGACTACAATATTAAACTAATGAGAGAAAACGGTCAGTGTAGATAAGCAGGTAAATAGGTAGCTAGGAGAAGAAGAAGGAAGAGGAAGAGAAAGAGAAATAGTGAAACGTGGTTTTGGTTGTAGGGAAGTGAGGGCCCATGAGGGAGCCTGGGGATAAGAGAAGAAGTGGCTTGGGATTTGATGGGAAACTCACCATCATGGGACCCGCTGCTCACTGCTTAACCGCAGTGGGAAGTGGTGGGGGTCCTGGAGCTGTAGCAGCCTGGCTCCAGAGTCTGCAACCTCCCTGCTTCCAAGCAGGGAAATCTCCCACCATGCGTTAGCTGAATAGCCCAGCTGGTCTCCAGCCTGTCTCATCCTTCCATTCAGGGCCCAAATCATAAGCTAAGACATCTTGTATATTCAAGAGACAAGAGGCCCAGGGCTCTCCACAAGCAGACACCCTGTGTACCACCTGGACTCCACGCACTGGTTCCACACAGGGCGCCATGCTTGTCTGCACCTAACAACAGCTAGGTGCCCGACACAAATCATGGGCTTTCTAGGTGGTGCTCGTGGTAAAGAATCCTCCTTCCAATGTGGCAGACACAAGAAACGTGTATTCGATCCCTGAGCCAGGAAGATCCCCGAGAGGAGGAAATGGCAGCCCACTCCTGTATTCCTTGCTTGAAAAATCCCATAGGCAGAGGAGCCTGGAAGGCTGCAGCCCTTTGGGTTGCAAGGAGTTGGATATGACTGAGTTACTCAGCTCACACAGTGGAAACTACCCCCTTTCCAGATGAGAAAACTGAGAGTGAGAAAATGTAAGACATCCATCCAAGATCAGAGAGAGTGACTTCTACAAGTCAACCAGACAGAATCACGGGGCATCTTTAAATCATGTCCTAGACCGTGTCTTTACATTTCCTGAATTTCAGCCTTCCTGATGGAATGGGCCTGGCTGTCCGAGCCTCCTGGCCATCTGAGGGTAGGAAGGTTAGCTGTTCACTGGAGCCTGACAGTCTTCTCCGAGGACGAGGTCCCTCCCCCGCACCCATTCCTGCAAGGCCCTGGCATCACCCTGAGCAGTGGCTGGTGCACACTTTGATGTAAAGCAAGGTGACATTTCCCACAAGGGACAGGAAAGGGCATCCAGTTATGACTTGAACCACGTCGTCAGGGCAACGGAGCTACCGCAGGCCCTGGCTCTTATCCTGGAGGAGCAGCCTTGGCGGGGCTCGGTCCTGCTGCAGTCTTTATGTGCCCACTGAACTCGGTGTCCTGGACGGCACTGCGCCCGGACGCCGGAGATAGTTATCACCTCTCTTCACCATGATAAGACCTTTACCTGTTAATAACAAATTTGATTGAAGTGGACTTGACTAACAAAGCAGCCGTACATATATACTACACACCTTAATGTTGAGAGATAAACAACGCGCACACAACCCCTCAGCCGAGTCAATGCTGTGAACACCCCTATCCTCGCCAAAGCTTTCTTCCTGTCCTCTCAGGACTTCACATAAAATCTACCCTCTTAGCAAATGCTTAAACACTACAGAGTCATTAACTGGCGGCTGTGCAGTGGAACTCAGGCTCGCTTGTCTTGTGTAACCAAAACTTGGTGCTTTTTAAAAGTTTTTATTTTATAGAGGCCTTCCCTGGTGGTCCAGTGGGTAAGGAGTCCACCTTGCAGTGCAAGGGTCACCAGTTTGATTCCTGGCCTGGGAAGATCCCACGTGCCACGGAGTGGCTGGATAGGTGTGTCCAGTTACGAGCTAGCACTTGGGAGCACGTGCACCCCAGAGCCAGTGCTCTGCAACGAGAGGCCACTGTGATGGGAGATCCACAGAGGCCGAAGAATAAAGATGGATAATTAAAAAAAATAAGTAAAAGATCAATTAAAAGAGGCCAAAATTTAAAAAAAAAACCAACTGACCAATGTTTATTTTTTAAAAAAGTTTTTATTTTATAGTAGAGTTAAGTTAATTTTAAAAATGCTGTGTTAGTTTCAGGCATACAGCAAAGTGATTCTGTTATGCATACACTTGTGCCTATTCTTTTTTCAAATTCTTTCGCATTTAAGTCTTTACAGAATGTGGAAGCCGGTTTCCCGTGCCACACTGCAGGGCCTTGTTGGATCTCTCTCTTAAATACAGTCGTGTGCACACCTCCATCCCTAACCCCCAACCTACCCTGCACCCTGCCATCTCTTCCCTCCCCGATAACCATAGCTCATTTTCTAAGTCTGTGAGTGTTCTATCCAGTTATGACTTGAACCACGTCGTCAGGGCAACGGAGCTACGGCCCTGGCTCTTATCCTGGAGGAGCAGCCTTGGCGGGGCTCGGTCCTGCTGCAGTCTTTATGTGCCCACTGAACTCGGTGTCCTGGACGGCACTGCGCCCGGACGCCGGAGATAGTTATCACCTCTCTTCACCATGATAAGACCTTTACCTGTTAATAACAAATTTGATTGAAGTGGACTTGACTAACAAAGCAGCCGTACATATATACTACACACCTTAATGTTGAGAGATAAACAACGCGCACACAACCCCTCAGCCGAGTCAATGCTGTGAACACCCCTATCCTCGCCAAAGCTTTCTTCCTGTCCTCTCAGGACTTCACATAAAATCTACCCTCTTAGCAAATGCTTAAACACTACAGAGTCATTAACTGGCGGCTGTGCAGTGGAACTCAGGCTCGCTTGTCTTGTGTAACCAAAACTTGGTGCTTTTTAAAAGTTTTTATTTTATAGAGGCCTTCCCTGGTGGTCCAGTGGGTAAGGAGTCCACCTTGCAGTGCAAGGGTCACCAGTTTGATTCCTGGCCTGGGAAGATCCCACGTGCCACGGAGTGGCTGGATAGGTGTGTCCAGTTACGAGCTAGCACTTGGGAGCACGTGCACCCCAGAGCCAGTGCTCTGCAACGAGAGGCCACTGTGATGGGAGATCCACAGAGGCCGAAGAATAAAGATGGATAATTAAAAAAAATAAGTAAAAGATCAATTAAAAGAGGCCAAAATTTAAAAAAAAAACCAACTGACCAATGTTTATTTTTTAAAAAAGTTTTTATTTTATAGTAGAGTTAAGTTAATTTTAAAAATGCTGTGTTAGTTTCAGGCATACAGCAAAGTGATTCTGTTATGCATACACTTGTGCCTATTCTTTTTTCAAATTCTTTCGCATTTAAGTCTTTACAGAATGTGGAAGCCGGTTTCCCGTGCCACACTGCAGGGCCTTGTTGGATCTCTCTCTTAAATACAGTCGTGTGCACACCTCCATCCCTAACCCCCAACCTACCCTGCACCCTGCCATCTCTTCCCTCCCCGATAACCATAGCTCATTTTCTAAGTCTGTGAGTCTGTTTCTGTTTTGTAAATAAGTTCATTTGTTTCATTTTTTAGATTTCACATGTAAGCGCTGTCATATGCCTTTGACTGAAGTCAAGTGAAAGGGTTAGCTGCTGCGTCGGGTCTGACTCTTCGCCACCCCACGGACCATGGCCTGCCTGGCGCCTCTGTCCATGCGGTTTCACAGACAAGAATACTGGAGTGGGTTGCCGTTTTCTCCTACAATCAAACCCAGGTCTCCTGCATTGTAGGCAAATTCTTTACGGTCTGAACGCATGCTTGACTAATAACCTCCATCTCCCCTCCTTCCAGCCCCTGGAAGCCTTCATTCTGGTGGGAAGGAAATCCCGCCAATCAACGTGTCCAAATTGACAAACCCGGGAAACATTATGAAGAGTAAAATAAGCCAGACACAGAAGGACAAATACTGTGTGACTGCATAGGATTTAGATTTAGACTGAAAAGTCTAGAATCGTCAAACTATCTACCATTAAACACTCCCTCACTCTTCCCCTCCCTTCACGGCCCACGACCCCCATTTGACTTCCTGTCTCTTTGAGTTTGACTTCTCTGGGTGCCTCACATGAGTGGGATCAGGCCGTCTTTTTCCTCTGGTGGCTGGTTTACAGCACTGAACACGGACTTCAGGGTTCATCCGCGTGGTAGCACATGTACGTACTGCGTGTACACACCACACTTTGTTTATTCGTTCATCTATTGCTGTGTATTCTTTGTGTCAACAAGTGAGTTTAATGGGAATGAAAAGTAAAGTGAGGTCATTGAATCACACACACATGCAAGGGAAAGAAAAAAAAAAACAACCCAGTCCATCCTGCTTTATTTTTGACCAGCCTTAAGGATACACAGAAGAGTAAACCTCCTACCCTTACCCACAAATATCTTTCCCGTCTGCCTGCGGTTAGTGCCGAAGGCATCACTGTAGAAAATTATCTTTTTGTTCCCTGATGCACCTGGGACTAAGGAACACATTAAGGTATCTCACCCTCTAATAGGCCTCAGTGGAAGGCTCCCGGGCTCCAGCGCTCCCCGTGACAGCTGTCTGAGCAGTGGTAATTGATTAGATACAGGATGTGACGGGAAGAGATGCGGGGGACGGTGAGGGAGGGTGTGAATCACGGAGCCCTTTTTGGGAGGCGAGAACCTTAATGGAGACTTCTGTCAAAGGAGCAGAAGGGCACAAAGTATCCCCGAGCCGGTGTTCCTGTAGGAAGACAGAGAACAAAGGCGGTAGGGAAGAAAGACGGACGCACTACTGTCTGCGCCTCTGGAGTCAGGGGCGTCCTTGAGGGCACGTCTCATCTCTTCCCGTAGATCCTAGTTTGGGCAGGACCTGCTACTGAGCCACCAGTAAATTTACACCCAGAAAACCCAAGGAAGACTGAGGAAATACAGCAACATGGTTCAAGCTCTTTAAATGTGTATTCAGATAAAAATAGATGCAGGGTATTGGATTCAGCATTCATCTCATACCTATACCTTTTATCATCTGCAAAAATGGGCAGGGTCAGGAGATGATGAAGGCTTGGGATTTTAGGGGTGCATTTTGGCATTTCAGGCTGAGCCCCTGCTCCTGGGGCAGTTTGTGTCTTCACCTGGCCATTCCCTTCCTGACTTTAGACCTCTGCTTCCTGCCGCCCCTTCGAGAGCCCCTCCTTGACCAGTCCACCATCCTCTTCTTTCAGCCCATGTCTTCCACGACCTACTTTCTTGTGTATCAGTTTTCTCAATGCCCTCCTCAGAATGTGACCCTCAGGAGCACAAGGCCCTCGGCCATCTCTCTTGCTGTGTATGCCCTCAGGTCATGCCCGCTGAACGGCACCTGGCACGCAGTGGGTGCTCTGTAAACACTGGACACAGTCTAGAAATTCTCCTGAAGGGCCAAGGGTCAGAGGCAGAGGCTGATTCCCCCATGACTTAGCTGGCCGTGTTTTCTGTACAGGGGCTTCCCAGGTGGCACTAGTGGTAAAGAGACTGCCAGCCAGTGCAGGAGCCTCAAGAGATGCAGTTTCCATCCCTGGGTCAGGAAGATCCCCTGGAGGAGGGCATGAAAACCCCCTCCGGTGTTCTTGCCAGGAGAATCCCACGGACGGGGGAGCCGAGCCCTTTTGGGAGGCTAAAAAGTAACCTTAATGGGGGACTTCATGTCAAAGTGAGCAGGATGTGACGGGAAGAGATGCGGGGACGGTGAGGAGGGTGTGAATCACGGAGCCCTTTTTGGGAGGCGAGAACCTTAATGGAGACTTCTGTCAAAGGAGCAGAAGGGCACAAAGTATCCCCGAGCCGGTGTTCCTGTAGGAAGACAGAGAACAAAGGCGGTAGGGAAGAAAGACGGACGCACTACTGTCTGCGCCTCTGGAGTCAGGGGCGTCCTTGAGGGCACGTCTCATCTCTTCCCGTAGATCCTAGTTTGGGCAGGACCTGCTACTGAGCCACCAGTAAATTTACACCCAGAAAACCCAAGGAAGACTGAGGAAATACAGCAACATGGTTCAAGCTCTTTAAATGTGTATTCAGATAAAAATAGATGCAGGGTATTGGATTCAGCATTCATCTCATACCTATACCTTTTATCATCTGCAAAAATGGGCAGGGTCAGGAGATGATGAAGGCTTGGGATTTTAGGGGTGCATTTTGGCATTTCAGGCTGAGCCCCTGCTCCTGGGGCAGTTTGTGTCTTCACCTGGCCATTCCCTTCCTGACTTTAGACCTCTGCTTCCTGCCGCCCCTTCGAGAGCCCCTCCTTGACCAGTCCACCATCCTCTTCTTTCAGCCCATGTCTTCCACGACCTACTTTCTTGTGTATCAGTTTTCTCAATGCCCTCCTCAGAATGTGACCCTCAGGAGCACAAGGCCCTCGGCCATCTCTCTTGCTGTGTATGCCCTCAGGTCATGCCCGCTGAACGGCACCTGGCACGCAGTGGGTGCTCTGTAAACACTGGACACAGTCTAGAAATTCTCCTGAAGGGCCAAGGGTCAGAGGCAGAGGCTGATTCCCCCATGACTTAGCTGGCCGTGTTTTCTGTACAGGGGCTTCCCAGGTGGCACTAGTGGTAAAGAGACTGCCAGCCAGTGCAGGAGCCTCAAGAGATGCAGTTTCCATCCCTGGGTCAGGAAGATCCCCTGGAGGAGGGCATGAAAACCCCCTCCGGTGTTCTTGCCAGGAGAATCCCACGGACAGAGGAGCCTGGCAGGCGGCAGAGAGCCAGACATGACTGAGTGACTTAGCACACACGCACACATTTTCTGCACTGAGTGAAGCTTCGTATAGACATGTGTGTTGACATCACATTTTGCCTCTCGGTAATGACCACACCCCTCTGTTGTTCAATTTGGTCAACCATGGACTTGTCTTCTGTGGCTCCTCTTTGGTTTTTGTTTTGTTTATTTTTTGCAGTTCCACTTTGGAACAACCGCTATGTTGAGCTTTCTCAACAGAGGGCATTGGAGGGAAAAAGCCTTCCTGCTATGTCTAGCTTCGAGGGGTCAAGGTGTAGGTGTGAGGTCATGGAGGTTGGAGAAAAGCCCCAGGCACAGGCCCTGAATTCAACACTCAGAGATTTTCAGCCTCAGATTGGTGACAGACTTTCTGCTTCTTCCGCCTTGGAGGGTTTCCACTCCATTGCACCCATATCACCCGCAGCTCTAGGATAGCTCTGGTCCCACTGAACCAGCACATTTCCTGCTGTCCTGTGGTTGAAATGTACCTTCTCCAACAGGACCTGAGCTCCTTCTTCAGGATCCGAGTCTGTCTCTTTTTTTTTTTTTTGTATTACTTTTGGGCCTCTTTTATTGTTTTTTATTTATTTATTTATTTTCATCCATCTTTATTCTTTGGCCTGTGTGGGCGTCCCATTACAGTGGCCTCCCTCACTGCAGAGCACTGGCTCTAGGCACATGCACTCCAGAGAGTTGACTCGTAACTGGACACGCACTTCATGGCACATGGGATCTTCCCTGGCCAGGGATCGAACTGGTTCCCCCTGCACTGCAAGGCAGACTCTTTACCCACTGGACCACCAGGGAAGCCCCCTGAGTCTGTCTTTGCTTAGTGTTTCCTTATGCCTTATAGTGACTCTTTTATCATCACTAGTATTACCCAGGAGAACTTGCCGCTCTGTGTGCACAGAAGCCATTATCGTGGCACTAGCTTTTGAGAAAAGAAAGAGCTTTAGCAAGAGGTCAACCAGCAAAGAGACTGAGATGCCCATCCCGGAAACCAGGAGGGCATGAAAACCCTCCGGTGTTCTTGCCAGGAGAATCCCACGGACAGAGGAGCCTGGCAGGCGGCAGAGAGCCAGACATGACTGAGTGACTTAGCACACACGCACACATTTTCTGCACTGAGTGAAGCTTCGTATAGACATGTGTGTTGACATCACATTTTGCCTCTCGGTAATGACCACACCCCTCTGTTGTTCAATTTGGTCAACCATGGACTTGTCTTCTGTGGCTCCTCTTTGGTTTTTGTTTTGTTTATTTTTTGCAGTTCCACTTTGGAACAACCGCTATGTTGAGCTTTCTCAACAGAGGGCATTGGAGGGAAAAAGCCTTCCTGCTATGTCTAGCTTCGAGGGGTCAAGGTGTAGGTGTGAGGTCATGGAGGTTGGAGAAAAGCCCCAGGCACAGGCCCTGAATTCAACACTCAGAGATTTTCAGCCTCAGATTGGTGACAGACTTTCTGCTTCTTCCGCCTTGGAGGGTTTCCACTCCATTGCACCCATATCACCCGCAGCTCTAGGATAGCTCTGGTCCCACTGAACCAGCACATTTCCTGCTGTCCTGTGGTTGAAATGTACCTTCTCCAACAGGACCTGAGCTCCTTCTTCAGGATCCGAGTCTGTCTCTTTTTTTTTTTTTTGTATTACTTTTGGGCCTCTTTTATTGTTTTTTATTTATTTATTTATTTTCATCCATCTTTATTCTTTGGCCTGTGTGGGCGTCCCATTACAGTGGCCTCCCTCACTGCAGAGCACTGGCTCTAGGCACATGCACTCCAGAGAGTTGACTCGTAACTGGACACGCACTTCATGGCACATGGGATCTTCCCTGGCCAGGGATCGAACTGGTTCCCCCTGCACTGCAAGGCAGACTCTTTACCCACTGGACCACCAGGGAAGCCCCCTGAGTCTGTCTTTGCTTAGTGTTTCCTTATGCCTTATAGTGACTCTTTTATCATCACTAGTATTACCCAGGAGAACTTGCCGCTCTGTGTGCACAGAAGCCATTATCGTGGCACTAGCTTTTGAGAAAAGAAAGAGCTTTAGCAAGAGGTCAACCAGCAAAAGAAGACAGATCAGGGCTTAGATCTACCTCCCTGATCCAGGGTTTGGGGTGAAATATAAGGAGTCAGAGAAATTCAACCTTGGAAGCTGATTGGCTAGTCTCAATTAGTCCTTGTAAGATACTCTAGATGTTGGGAAGCTTGTTGTTGTTCAGTGACTCACTCACGTCCAACTCTTTGTGACCCCATGGGCTGCAGCGTGCCAGGCTCCCCTGTGCTTCACTGTTTCCCAGAGATTGCTCAGATTCACTTCCATCAAGTTGCGGTGCTATGTATTTCCTCTTCTGCTGCCTGCATCTCCTTTCACCCTCAGTCTTTCCCAGCATCAGGGCCCTTTCCACTGAGTCAGCTCTTCCCATCAGGTGGCCAAGGCATTGGAGCTTCAGCTTCAGCATCAGTCCTTCCAGTGAATATTCAGGGCTGATTTTTGTTTTAAGGATTGACTGGTTTGGTTTCCTTGCAGTTCAGGAGACTCTCAGACTCTCAAGAGTCTTCTCCAAAACCACAGTTCAAAGGCATCAATTCTTAGGTACTCACCTTTCTTTATGGTCCAGCTCTCACATCTATCCACGAGTACTGGGAAAATCATAACTTTGACTATAGGGACCTTGGTGAGCAAATGATGTCTCTGCTTTTCCATACACTCTCTAGGTTTATCCTAACTTTCCTTCCAAGGAGCAAGTGTCTTTTAGTCTCATGGTTGCAATCACTGCCCACAGTGACTTTGGAGCCTAAGAAAATAAATCTGTCACTCTTTCCACTTTTCCCATTTCTATTTGCCATGAAGTGATGGGACAAGATGCCAGGATCTTCGTATTTTGAAGGTTGAGCTTCAAATCACCTTTTTCTTTCTTTCCCTTTTTTCACCTTTATCAAGAGGTTCTTTAGCTCCTCTTCACTTTCCACCATTAGCGTGGTATCATCTGCATATCTGAGGCTAGTTTTGCTTAGTGTTTCCTTATGCCTTATAGTGACTCTTTTATCATCACTAGTATTACCCAGGAGAACTTGCCGCTCTGTGTGCACAGAAGCCATTATCGTGGCACTAGCTTTTGAGAAAAGAAAGAGCTTTAGCAAGAGGTCAACCAGCAAAAGAAGACAGATCAGGGCTTAGATCTACCTCCCTGATCCAGGGTTTGGGGTGAAATATAAGGAGTCAGAGAAATTCAACCTTGGAAGCTGATTGGCTAGTCTCAATTAGTCCTTGTAAGATACTCTAGATGTTGGGAAGCTTGTTGTTGTTCAGTGACTCACTCACGTCCAACTCTTTGTGACCCCATGGGCTGCAGCGTGCCAGGCTCCCCTGTGCTTCACTGTTTCCCAGAGATTGCTCAGATTCACTTCCATCAAGTTGCGGTGCTATGTATTTCCTCTTCTGCTGCCTGCATCTCCTTTCACCCTCAGTCTTTCCCAGCATCAGGGCCCTTTCCACTGAGTCAGCTCTTCCCATCAGGTGGCCAAGGCATTGGAGCCTCAGCTTCAGCATCAGTCCTTCCAGTGAATATTCAGGGCTGATTTCCTTTAGGATGGACTGGTTTGATCTCCTTGCTCTCCAGGGGACTCTCAAGAATCTTCTCCAAAACCACAGTTCAAAAGCATCAGTTCTTAGGTACTCACCTTTCTTTATGGTCCAGCTCTCACATCTATCCACGAGTACTGGGAAAATCATAACTTTGACTATAGGGACCTTGGTGAGCAAATGATGTCTCTGCTTTTCCATACACTCTCTAGGTTTATCCTAACTTTCCTTCCAAGGAGCAAGTGTCTTTTAGTCTCATGGTTGCAATCACTGCCCACAGTGACTTTGGAGCCTAAGAAAATAAATCTGTCACTCTTTCCACTTTTCCCATTTCTATTTGCCATGAAGTGATGGGACAAGATGCCAGGATCTTCGTATTTTGAAGGTTGAGCTTCAAATCACCTTTTTCTTTCTTTCCCTTTTTTCACCTTTATCAAGAGGTTCTTTAGCTCCTCTTCACTTTCCACCATTAGCGTGGTATCATCTGCATATCTGAGGCTGTTGATATTTCTCCTGACAATCGTAGTTTCAGCTTGTGATTCATCCAGCCCAGCATTTTATATGATGTACTCTGCATGTAAGTTAAATAAGCAGGGTGACAATACACAGCCTTAGCGTACTCCTTTCCCAATTTGTAAGCACTCTGTTGTTCCATGTCAGGCTCTAACTGTTGCCTCTTGAACTGCATGCAGGTTTCTAAGGAGGCAGGTTTAAGAATTTTCCAGTTTGTTCTGATCCACACAGTCAAAGGCTTTAGTCAATGAAGCAGAAGTAGATGTTTTTCTGGAATTGCTTCTCTATACCCAACAGATGTTGGCAATTTGATCTCTAGTTCCTCTGCCTTTTCTAGATCCAGAATGTACATCTGGAAGTTCTTGGTTCACGTATTGCTGAAGTCTAACTTGGAGGCCTTTGAGCATGAGCATGCTAGCATGTGAAATGAGCGCAAGTGTGTGGTCATTTGAACATTCCTTGGCATTGCCCTTCTTTGGGATTGGAAGGAAAACTGACCTTTTCCAGTCCTGTGGCCACTGTTGCATTTTTCAGTCCTCACAACAATCCAGTGGTATTGGTTAGTATTATCAGTTCCACTATATAGATGATGAAACAGAGACCCAGAGATGTAATGCAATTAGGTCAAAGTCAGCAGATTGCATGTGGCAGAGCTTGGATATGAATTCAGCCTGTCTGGTTTAAGAGACCCCATTCTTCATCATTTGCATACAACAAAATCATGCCCTTGGATATACAACAGAATTCAGCACTTGTCAAATAAGAGGAGGGAAGGGATAAATTAAGGAGTTGACTATGGCTTTTTTTTATTCTAGGTTTATCCTAACTTTCCTTCCAAGGAGCAAGTGTCTTTTAGTCTCATGGTTGCAATCACTGCCCACAGTGACTTTGGAGCCTAAGAAAATAAATCTGTCACTCTTTCCACTTTTCCCATTTCTATTTGCCATGAAGTGATGGGACAAGATGCCAGGATCTTCGTATTTTGAAGGTTGAGCTTCAAATCACCTTTTTCTTTCTTTCCCTTTTTTCACCTTTATCAAGAGGTTCTTTAGCTCCTCTTCACTTTCCACCATTAGCGTGGTATCATCTGCATATCTGAGGCTGTTGATATTTCTCCTGACAATCGTAGTTTCAGCTTGTGATTCATCCAGCCCAGCATTTTATATGATGTACTCTGCATGTAAGTTAAATAAGCAGGGTGACAATACACAGCCTTAGCGTACTCCTTTCCCAATTTGTAAGCACTCTGTTGTTCCATGTCAGGCTCTAACTGTTGCCTCTTGAACTGCATGCAGGTTTCTAAGGAGGCAGGTTTAAGAATTTTCCAGTTTGTTCTGATCCACACAGTCAAAGGCTTTAGTCAATGAAGCAGAAGTAGATTTTTTTCTGAATTGCTTCTCTATACCCAACAGATGTTGGCAATTTGATCTCTAGTTCCTCTGCCTTTTCTAGATCCAGAATGTCCAGCTGGAAGTTCTTGGTTCACGTATTGCTGAAGTCTAACTTGGAGGCCTTTGAGCATGAGCATGCTAGCATGTGAAATGAGCGCAAGTGTGTGGTCATTTGAACATTCCTTGGCATTGCCCTTCTTTGGGATTGGAAGGAAAACTGACCTTTTCCAGTCCTGTGGCCACTGTTGCATTTTTCAGTCCTCACAACAATCCAGTGGTATTGGTTAGTATTATCAGTTCCACTATATAGATGATGAAACAGAGACCCAGAGATGTAATGCAATTAGGTCAAAGTCAGCAGATTGCATGTGGCAGAGCTTGGATATGAATTCAGCCTGTCTGGTTTAAGAGACCCCATTCTTCATCATTTGCATACAACAAAATCATGCCCATACAACTAGAGCACACTTTTTTATACAAATGAACTTATTTACACAACAGAAATAGAATCACAGATGTAGAAAACAATCTTATGGTTACCAAAGGATAAAGAGGAGGGAAGGGATAAATTGGGAGATAGGGACTGACATATATCCACTACTACATATAAGAGAAATAACTAACAAGGACCACCTGTACCTAATCCTCTGTAATGACCTACTTGGGAAAGGAACCTAAATAAGAGTGACTAGGGCTTCCCTGGTGATCCAGTGGGTAAGGACACTGCTTTGCAGTGCAAGGGGTGCCGATTTGATTCCTGGCCTGGGAGGATCCCATGTGCCGTGGAGCAGCTGGACCGATGTGGCCAACTACAGAGCCAGAGCTTTGAAGTGCATGCACCCAGAGCCAGTGCTCTGCAGTGATAGCGGCCACTGTGATGGGAGGCCCACATGGGCCAAAGAACAAAGATGGATGAAAATAGATAAATGAAAGACCAACAGAAGTGCACCCCCCCCAAAAAAGAGTGGATATATGTATACATATAACCAAATCACTTTTCTGTACAGCAGAAACTAACACAACACTGCAAATCAACTATATCTCAATACATTTTTTAAATAAACAAAAGAGTACCTCTTTCTAAAGGATGACCTTCAAACAAACAAAAAAAAAACCAACAAAAACCTTGAAACACATTACTCGAATGTGATTGCCTGTGGAGGATGAATGAATGAAGTGGGAGCCATGAGGACAAAAAGAAACGAACAGAAGAATGAATAAACAGAGTGGAAGCATGCAAACATATCCAGAGCCACGATGCACACAGTGGTGAATATGACAACCCAGTCCTGGGTGTCTGTCGGCATGCTACAAATGTGCGAACTTCAAGATGGCCGTGACAGTGAGGGTGTGCCAGCTAACAGCAAACGGAGCGGTGTTGAAAGGCCAAAGGTACCCGCAACCCAGACCAGAGGCAACAGTAAGCATCCTGGTCTTGTCAGGGTGTGGCTGAGAACCTCCCCACTGTGAGGAAAAGAGAACCACTGGAACTCAGACTTCATGAGGTAGGGAATTGTGTTCCGTGTCTATAACACAGTCTTGCACACAACAGATGCTTAACAGTTACTGATTGAATAAGCTGAGTGTCTTCCCTCATTCATTTATCTCCTGAGAGTTTAAGCTAGATGCAGAAGTTGAGGGCCTGTGGTACGGGGCATCTTCCAGATCCAGTGTGGAGGCAGTCATTCAGATTGATAAAGGACAAATATGCTTGGGTCATCCATCTGAGGGAAATCTCCGGCTTTTCCCAAGTTTTGGCTGTAAGTCATTCAACAAGTCCACATACTACCACTCACATCTCACATTAAATTTGGGGACGAGCCCATCCGGTGTCCAAGAAAGCCGTTCGTGTTCCCACCCTTTGGAGGAAAGGAGGGTATCCAGTATTTAATACCAAGTCAACATAAGGAATTTAAAGCTAACAGGAAGTGCATGCACCCAGAGCCAGTGCTCTGCAGTGATAGCGGCCACTGTGATGGGAGGCCCACATGGGCCAAAGAACAAAGATGGATGAAAATAGATAAATGAAAGACCAACAGAAGTGCACCCCCCCAAAAAAAGAGTGGATATATGTATACATATAACCAAATCACTTTTCTGTACAGCAGAAACTAACACAACACTGCAAATCAACTATATCTCAATACATTTTTTAAATAAACAAAAGAGTACCTCTTTCTAAAGGATGACCTTCAAACAAACAAAAAAAAAACCAACAAAAACCTTGAAACACATTACTCGAATGTGATTGCCTGTGGAGGATGAATGAATGAAGTGGGAGCCATGAGGACAAAAAGAAACGAACAGAAGAATGAATAAACAGAGTGGAAGCATGCAAACATATCCAGAGCCACGATGCACACAGTGGTGAATATGACAACCCAGTCCTGGGTGTCTGTCGGCATGCTACAAATGTGCGAACTTCAAGATGGCCGTGACAGTGAGGGTGTGCCAGCTAACAGCAAACGGAGCGGTGTTGAAAGGCCAAAGGTACCCGCAACCCAGACCAGAGGCAACAGTAAGCATCCTGGTCTTGTCAGGGTGTGGCTGAGAACCTCCCCACTGTGAGGAAAAGAGAACCACTGGAACTCAGACTTCATGAGGTAGGGAATTGTGTTCCGTGTCTATAACACAGTCTTGCACACAACAGATGCTTAACAGTTACTGATTGAATAAGCTGAGTGTCTTCCCTCATTCATTTATCTCCTGAGAGTTTAAGCTAGATGCAGAAGTTGAGGGCCTGTGGTACGGGGCATCTTCCAGATCCAGTGTGGAGGCAGTCATTCAGATTGATAAAGGACAAATATGCTTGGGTCATCCATCTGAGGGAAATCTCCGGCTTTTCCCAAGTTTTGGCTGTAAGTCATTCAACAAGTCCACATACTACCACTCACATCTCACATTAAATTTGGGGACGAGCCCATCCGGTGTCCAAGAAAGCCGTTTCGTGTTCCCACCCTTTGGAGGAAAGGAGGGTATCCAGTATTTAATACCAAGTCAACATAAGGAATTGATTTTAAATGCTAACAGGAAATTCCATAAATAAAGCAAAGATGATTATCTTAGGAATAGCTGTTTGCTTTTCAAACTAGCCAGAAATAGGGGCTAGAACCTGACCAGCATACGGTTGTTAGAGTGAGCACCAAATTAGTATGTGTCCCCATAAGATGCCCTTAATGAAGTCATCAGGGAGACCTTTAAAAGCCAAGCACGTAGGGGTATTAAAACTGCCATCCGCAGTCCAATATACGATAAAGTCTCCAAAGTCGGATCCCCACCAGCACTTACTCTGTCTGTGTGACTTAACGGGGAGGCGCTTCACACCCTTCTTCCTTTCAGGCAAGTCAAGACAGATCTACTTCCAGAGTAGCAGAAGACCTTCCCTGGCTTTTCCGAGCGGCAGTGTGAATCTTAAGTGTAATATTCCACGATCACTGAATATCTGGGCTGGCGTCAGAGTCTTGGGGATGAAGAGAAGCATAAGTGCCTCAGCCAAGTGTTTTGCCAAACGTTTTACTTTCACTTAGGGTTTGAAGGATTCTTTAACAAAAGAAACTGTTCATTACACACACAATAAACAACGTCAATATTTAACAGAGGATTATTTGACTTCATTTCAATATACAGTCATTGAAAAGATAGAAGTAACAGCCTATGCATCACTAAATTGGGCCAACAACCTATATCCAGACTTCATGAGGTAGGGAATTGTGTTCCGTGTCTATAACACAGTCTTGCACACAACAGATGCTTAACAGTTACTGATTGAATAAGCTGAGTGTCTTCCCTCATTCATTTATCTCCTGAGAGTTTAAGCTAGATGCAGAAGTTGAGGGCCTGTGGTACGGGGCATCTTCCAGATCCAGTGTGGAGGCAGTCATTCAGATTGATAAAGGACAAATATGCTTGGGTCATCCATCTGAGGGAAATCTCCGGCTTTTCCCAAGTTTTGGCTGTAAGTCATTCAACAAGTCCACATACTACCACTCACATCTCACATTAAATTTGGGGACGAGCCCATCCGGTGTCCAAGAAAGCCGTTTCGTGTTCCCACCCTTTGGAGGAAAGGAGGGTATCCAGTATTTAATACCAAGTCAACATAAGGAATTGATTTTAAATGCTAACAGGAAATTCCATAAATAAAGCAAAGATGATTATCTTAGGAATAGCTGTTTGCTTTTCAAACTAGCCAGAAATAGGGGCTAGAACCTGACCAGCATACGGTTGTTAGAGTGAGCACCAAATTAGTATGTGTCCCCATAAGATGCCCTTAATGAAGTCATCAGGGAGACCTTTAAAAGCCAAGCACGTAGGGGTATTAAAACTGCCATCCGCAGTCCAATATACGATAAAGTCTCCAAAGTCGGATCCCCACCAGCACTTACTCTGTCTGTGTGACTTAACGGGGAGGCGCTTCACACCCTTCTTCCTTTCAGGCAAGTCAAGACAGATCTACTTCCAGAGTAGCAGAAGACCTTCCCTGGCTTTTCCGAGCGGCAGTGTGAATCTTAAGTGTAATATTCCACGATCACTGAATATCTGGGCTGGCGTCAGAGTCTTGGGGATGAAGAGAAGCATAAGTGCCTCAGCCAAGTGTTTTGCCAAACGTTTTACTTTCACTTAGGGTTTGAAGGATTCTTTAACAAAAGAAACTGTTCATTACACACACAATAAACAACGTCAATATTTAACAGAGGATTATTTGACTTCATTTCAATATACAGTCATTGAAAAGATAGAAGTAACAGCCTATGCATCACTAAATTGGGCCAACAACCTATATCCAGACTTGAAGGCACTGGGAAGTCTCATGTTAACAGGAGTTTGGAGTTCCAACTGGGAAAGGGTCCCAGGCAGGGAGTCCACTCCAGGGCTGAGACTTTAAATTGTGGTTTGGAGGAGTTCTGTTTATTATCCCAGGCTTTAACCTGACATCATTATCAGTCTGCATGCAAAAATGCAGCTCTGCAGAGAGACAGTCACCTGCAGATGAAGAAGTCTTTTCAGAGAAAGTGATGCACTCTGGGTCTGGAAGGATGAACAGCAGGCGTCGCGGGGAAGACGGCAGGGGGGCGGGGGCGTTCCAGGCAGACGAGAGCAGACCTACAGACCCAGCAGTGGGAACAGGCCAGCTTCTGCGGAGTCTGTGGTGGAACGGGGACTCGAACCCGAGGAGCAAAGATGGGGGTGTGATGGGCAGTCAGAAAAGAATACTGATCACAGAGGAAACAAACCCAGGACTTCTTGGCCTCATTTGCTCAGAAGTCAATTTTGAACAGAATTGCTCTCCAGTTAGGTGAAGACAGGTCCAGGAAGAGCAAGGTCTTCTTCTTTCAAGCTGCTAATGGTGAGTTCTGATGAGACTCAGGGGGTCAGTAGGGACTTACTGAGAGGCCATGATGGCCTGGTCCCTAGCCTCAGGCAGCCCAGAGGCTGGGAGGCACGCAGACCAGGAAAGGGGCAAATCTGGCAGTCTGGGATGTGCCGGGTAGAGACAGCTGCTTGTTCCCAGGCTTGATTCCCTCAGAGGCGACCCCTGAGACAGGGGCTTATTTGAGAGAGGGTCCCAACACACACTGCTGAGGCGCGGGGCGCAAGCTGGGGAAGGAGGGGTGCCATGCCTACTGCATGGTCACCCCACGGGTACCCAGGCCCACTCCCACTGGGCACGTCTGGGAGACGGCATGGTATGCGCCCCAGGTTGCCTGACGCCCCCACCATCTCCCGTCTGCCATGGTGAAGGGATGCCCTGGGCACGCCCACCGCCGGGCTCATTCAGTTAGTCCTGAACTCTGACTCTTCAAAGGCCATCGGAGAGAGAAGCAGGTATAGGAGTAATTGCCACTCTTGGGCAACGCGGGAGCTTAGGAACGCTTCCTGGATGCACCGGTGCATGAGGACGAGAGGGTCAGCTAAGGGAGAGGCATGGGCAGACCATCCCAGATAATAGAGCAGCATCATATTTACTAGGATTACCAATGCTCGTGTGTGTAATTTTCCCCTCTCTGGGCATAGATTCTTTTGGGGAAATGATCGAATTTTATCCATCTTTTTACTCAGCTAACCTCTCTCAAGCATAGCCTTCTTTTGTTCTGGACTAAAACAACCTAACGGCCAGAAATATGGGGCAAGGTACAAATGGAGCAACGGGTCTCCCCCTTCCCAGCTTCAGAGAGGGCCGTCAAGAACGACCACCTGAAACTCCTGTCACCACAAAGAAACTGCAAAAATGCTTCCAGGTGTGTAACTTTGTGTCAGAGAAGCCACACACTTTGTTTCCTTAAGAACTTCATTGTTTTTCTACGAAAGAAAATAATTTCATTTTTTTTCTTTTCCCCATCATGCGTCCTTTATTTATATTTTATTTTCATTCGTCTTTTTATTCTTTGGCCTGTGTGGGCCTCCCATTGCAGTGGCCTCTCTTGCTGCAGAGCATCGGCTCTGGGAGCATGCACTCCAGAGCGCTGGCTCGTAATTGGACACATCGGTCCAGCTGCTCCGCGGCACGTGGGATCTTCCCAGGCCAGGGATTGAACCGGCGCCCCTTGCACTGCAAGGAGGACACTTTACCCACTGGACCACCAGGGAAGCCCTTTTAACTTCATTTTTAAGAATTATAATTTGCAGAATGTGCAATGCATAAAAATGATACTATACATGTGGACAGCCTATTTAAAATATATCAACAATATGATGGACACAGTTCATAACTACAAACATATTTCTAGAATGTTCTAGAATTTCGTATATCATATATTCATATTTCATATATCCCATATATCATATGGGATTTTTTGCCTTCTTTTTAACCCATATTTACCTTAAGACCTATGAATGAGCTTCATGCAAGTGAATGTTGCTGTCTATCGTCTTCAGTTCTTTGAGTATCTCCTTCATCTTCTTTGATAGGAAGTTCTTTTCCTCAAACACCTGCTCACACTGTGACAAAGGCAAGAACAAAAGACATCACAATCTTGCAGGTCTAGGCCCGCCCTTTATTCCTGGGGCCTCGGAGTCTGTGAGCAGATCTCGTGGTGTAGACGCAGGTCTCGCTAGACTGACATCATACTGACATCTGCTGGTCACTCAGAGGTCATCATTGGGAGCAGTGTTGAAAATGGAGAAAGCTGCCCTGGGTTGTTTTCTGTGTGTGTGTGTTGGACTAATGTCTATTCTCTTTTGAAGGGTTTAATCAAGATATGCACCAGGCTCGCAGAGAAACTATACCCCTAATTGAATAGATATATTTTGGACCTTCGGCCTCTTGGCACCAAAGAACTGATCCTTTCAAATTGTGCTAAAGAAGACTCTTGTGAGTTCCTTGTACCTCAAGGAGATCAACCCAGTCAATCTTAAAGGAAACAAACCCTGACTATTCATTGGAAGGACTGATACTGAAGCTCAAGCTCTAACACTTCAGCCACCCAATGCGAAGAGCCAATTTGTCAGTTTGGAAAAGAGCTGAAAACAGTAAGATAGACTTCTGAAACCCAAGTTCCTACAGAGAGAAACTTCACCCAGAGAATGAGCTTCTGTTTCTTACCCTCTGAGCCCACTACTCCCTGCTACTGTTACCCAGTCTCTTTCCCCTTCTAAGAGAGTGTGGTCACATAAAAAGTAGATTTCAAACTCCAGACTCTGGGTTCACATCCTTTCTCTACCTTTTACCCATCAGAACATGGGCAAGTAATGTTGTTCAGATGCTTACTCATGTATGACTCTTTGCAACTATACGGACTGCATCACGCCAGGCCTCCCTGCCTTCCACTGTCTCCCAGAATTTGCTCAAACTCATGTCCATTGAGCTGGTGATGCCATCCAACCATCTCATCCTTTGCCACCCTCTTCTCCTCTTGCCCTCAGTCTTTCCCAGCATCAGGGTCTTTTCCCGTGAATCAGCTCTTCTCATCAGGTAACCAAAGCATTGGAGCTTCAGCTTCAGCATCAGTCCTTCCAATCACTATTCAGAGTTGATTTCCTTTAGGACTGACTGCTTTTTAAGTGTAAAAGCTGACTTTAAAAAGTTGATTCTTAAATACATTCAAAGGTGAAAACCACCTGTCTGGGGACTCTCACATAGGACCCTGGAGCATGGTGGACTCTTATATAGGCTGGTGGCAGAAGGGCTTTCTCAGGCTGACCGTCTCAGGCTGTGGTTGCACCTTCCCTTCTTGGCATGCGTGTGAGCACACACGTCCCTCCCGTTTCGTCAAAAGCTTTACTTTTATTCTGGTTCAAAAGATTTGTTAACAAAAGAAATCACTTGTCACACACACAATAAACAATTTCATTATTTAATAGAGGCTTATTTGGCTTAATTTCAATATACGATCATTAAGAGAGAAAAAAGAAACAGTGAAAAGCAACAACATACTGTTTTTCTAGTGGTCATGTACGGATGTGAGAGACGGACCATAAAGAAGGCTGAGTGCCAAAGAACCGATGCTTTCAAACTGTGGTGCTGGAGAAGACTCTTGACAGTCCCTGGAACTGTAAGGAAATCAAACCAGTCACTCCTAAAGGAAATCAGCCCCAGATATTCATTGGAAGGACTAGCGTTGAAGCTGAAGCTGAAGTGCCAATACTTTGGCCACCTGATCCCAAGAGCCAACTCACTGGAAACGACCCTGTGACAGGAGAGATTCGGGGGCTTCCCAGGTGGTTCTGCCGATGCAGGAGACATAAGATACACGGGTTTGATCCCTGGGTTGGGAAGATCCCCTGGAGGAGGGCATGACAGCCCACCCCAGTGTTCTTGCCTGCAGCATCCCATGGCAGAGGACCCTGGCAGAGTATGATCTATAGGGTCTCAAAGAGTCAAGACATGGCTGAAGTGACATAGCACACACACTTGGACAGACTGAGGGCAGGAGGAGACTGGGCGACAGAGGATGAGATGGTTGGATGGCATCACTGCCTCAATGGACATGAGTTTGAACAAACTCTGGGAGATGGGGAAGAACAGGGAAGCCTGGCGAGCTGCCGTCTTGGGGTTACAAAGAGTCAGACACAACTTAGCGACGGAACAACAACAACGAACAGCATATACATCACAAACTGGGTCGACAACCTCCACCCAGAGCACCGGGAAGTCCCTCGTTATCAATAACCTGAAGTCTCAATTGAGAAAGGGCCTAGGCAGTGCCTCTACCCCATGGGTGAGATTTCAGGTTGCAGCTTTGGGGGCTCCTGCTTATCCTCCCAGGCCACAAAGTGACATCATCATCAACTTCCTCGAAACAAAAAAACGGCTGGTGGAAAACCCGTCTCAGGCTGTGGTTGCACCTTCCCTTCTTGGCATGCGTGTGAGCACACACGTCCCTCCCGTTTCGTCAAAAGCTTTACTTTTATTCTGGTTCAAAAGATTTGTTAACAAAAGAAATCACTTGTCACACACACAATAAACAATTTCATTATTTAATAGAGGCTTATTTGGCTTAATTTCAATATACGATCATTAAGAGAGAAAAAAGAAACAGTGAAAAGCAACAACATACTGTTTTTCTAGTGGTCATGTACGGATGTGAGAGACGGACCATAAAGAAGGCTGAGTGCCAAAGAACCGATGCTTTCAAACTGTGGTGCTGGAGAAGACTCTTGACAGTCCCTGGAACTGTAAGGAAATCAAACCAGTCACTCCTAAAGGAAATCAGCCCCAGATATTCATTGGAAGGACTAGCGTTGAAGCTGAAGCTGAAGTGCCAATACTTTGGCCACCTGATCCCAAGAGCCAACTCACTGGAAACGACCCTGTGACAGGAGAGATTCGGGGGCTTCCCAGGTGGTTCTGCCGATGCAGGAGACATAAGATACACGGGTTTGATCCCTGGGTTGGGAAGATCCCCTGGAGGAGGGCATGACAGCCCACCCCAGTGTTCTTGCCTGCAGCATCCCATGGCAGAGGACCCTGGCAGAGTATGATCTATAGGGTCTCAAAGAGTCAAGACATGGCTGAAGTGACATAGCACACACACTTGGACAGACTGAGGGCAGGAGGAGACTGGGCGACAGAGGATGAGATGGTTGGATGGCATCACTGCCTCAATGGACATGAGTTTGAACAAACTCTGGGAGATGGGGAAGAACAGGGAAGCCTGGCGAGCTGCCGTCTTGGGGTTACAAAGAGTCAGACACAACTTAGCGACGGAACAACAACAACGAACAGCATATACATCACAAACTGGGTCGACAACCTCCACCCAGAGCACCGGGAAGTCCCTCGTTATCAATAACCTGAAGTCTCAATTGAGAAAGGGCCTAGGCAGTGCCTCTACCCCATGGGTGAGATTTCAGGTTGCAGCTTTGGGGGCTCCTGCTTATCCTCCCAGGCCACAAAGTGACATCATCATCAACTTCCTCGAAAAAAAAAAAAAAACTGAGCTCTGTTTTTTCATTAACTTTTCCAATGCTGTGAGTTTCCCCTGGTGAGTCCTAAGACCCTGGCGGGGCTGCTCAGGCCCCCAGGGGCTCAGGAAAATTCCAAGATCCATGTTCTCTCTTCTTTAAAGTGCCACCTGACTGGCTGATAACAATTGGTGTGTTTCGCAAGCAGGTACACAGTGCAGGCAGTGCTCGGGCAGGCCAGAGGCCCAAGTCACCCTCAACCCCCACCGCCCCTCTGAGGTCAGCGTGACCGCGCGTGGCCTCGACTGCCTGTGATAAAGCCTTGCTTCCTGTCTGATGCGGCCTAAGCATCAGAAGTGGGCCAGGCTGGGGCCCTGCCGCCCCTTCTCCTCCCCCAAGCCTGACCAGATGCAGCCAGAGTGGTCCCGGCTGCAGGCTCTGTGGCTCTCAGCACGCTCAGCTGCCCGGGGCTTTCTCCCCTCCCTAGGGAGGCGCTCACACCGTTCACAGCCTCCCGGGCCTCCGTGGGCCCCGCAGGCACTTGTCCACCGTGAGCTGAGAGGCCACATCCGTCGCCTGTGGTGCTGAGCTCCACTCGCGGGCGTGGCCACGCGGGAGACACGCGGGAGCTCCGAGAGCGCTGCGCACCTGCTCGTAGACACGTGCACACGCGCATACTCACAGCACACACACAGATCATCTGCTTGTTTCTGCTGTGACCCAGAGACCGACCAGGGCACGCGGGTTCCGTGGCGCTCCTCACCCCGCCATCCCTCCTCATCTCTGCATTGGCTGAAATTCCTCCCTGCTGTTGTTGCTCAGTGGCCGCGTGGTGTCTGACTCTCGGGGGCCCCGCGGACAGCAGCGCGCCAGGCTCCCCCATCCTCCCCCGTCTCCGGGAGTGTGCACAGCAGAAGTGAAATGAGATGTCCTGGGCCCGTTGACGCAGGAGCCTGTGCACCCTGACGGCTTCCTGGGCTGGAAGGGGTGGGATTCCACCGGGCGGGGCGGGACTGCGTGGGTGGAGACGCGAGCCGGTTAGGGGAAGCTCCGGCTCCGGGAAAGCGGAGTTGGAGACCGAGGGGATCTGGTCTTTGGTGGCTCGTGCTTTCTCAGTGGATCCAACCCCAGGGGCAGACTCAGCATGGGGCTGGAAGCGCCACAGGGCGGGAGTGTGGACAGGAAAACCAGTTACCCAGCGGACTGGCAGCCAAGCAGGACGCCCCATTGATCCATGTTCTCTCTTCTTTAAAGTGCCACCTGACTGGCTGATAACAATTGGTGTGTTTCAGCAGGTACACAGTGCAGGCAGTGCTCGGGCAGGCCAGAGGCCCAAGTCACCCTCAACCCCACCGCCCCTCTGAGGTCAGCGTGACCGCGTGGCCTCGACTGCCTGTGATAAAGCCTTGCTTCCTGTCTGATGCGGCCTAAGCATCAGAAGTGGGCCAGGCTGGGGCCCTGCCGCCCCTTCTCCTCCCCCAAGCCTGACCAGATGCAGCCAGAGTGGTCCCGGCTGCAGGCTCTGTGGCTCTCAGCACGCTCAGCTGCCCGGGGCTTTCTCCCCTCCCTAGGGAGGCGCTCACACCGTTCACAGCCTCCCGGGCCTCCGTGGGCCCCGCAGGCACTTGTCCACCGTGAGCTGAGAGGCCACATCCGTCGCCTGTGGTGCTGAGCTCCACTCGCGGGCGTGGCCACGCGGGCGACACGCGGGAGCTCCGAGAGCGCTGCGCACCTGCTCGTAGACACGTGCACACGCGCATACTCACAGCACACACACAGATCATCTGCTTGTTTCTGCTGTGACCCAGAGACCGACCAGGGCACGCGGGTTCCGTGGCGCTCCTCACCCCGCCATCCCTCCTCATCTCTGCATTGGCTGAAATTCCTCCCTGCTGTTGTTGCTCAGTGGCCGCGTGGTGTCTGACTCTCGGGGGCCCCGCGGACAGCAGCGCGCCAGGCTCCCCCATCCTCCCCCGTCTCCGGGAGTGTGCACAGCAGAAGTGAAATGAGATGTCCTGGGCCCGTTGACGCAGGAGCCTGTGCACCCTGACGGCTTCCTGGGCTGGAAGGGGTGGGATTCCACCGGGCGGGGCGGGACTGCGTGGGTGGAGACGCGAGCCGGTTAGGGGAAGCTCCGGCTCCGGGAAAGCGGAGTTGGAGACCGAGGGGATCTGGTCTTTGGTGGCTCGTGCTTTCTCAGTGGATCCAACCCCAGGGGCAGACTCAGCATGGGGCTGGAAGGGACGCCACAGGGCGGGAGTGTGGACAGGAAAACCAGTTACCCAGCGGACTGGCAGCCAACAGACTGCTCCCCCGCAGGAAGCCCCAAGAAGCCTCCTTCAGGGGCACTGCAGGAGGGGTCCCCCGCCCCAGTCCTCGGAGCCCGTGGTGTCTGCAGGGGTCTCAGAGGGAGCACCGTGGCTGGGGAGGATGGGCGCGGGGAGGGGCAGGCACACAGCAGCACGCCTGTGCAGCCAGCCAGACCCAGCCCAAAAGAGCTCGGGGTGCAGGTGAGGTTTGGAGATCTGGGTGGGAGCTTGTTTCCCAATGGAGTCATCCCCCTGTCACCTCGGGCCTCTCTGCAGTTCTGGAGAAAGGCAGGGCTTGTGAAGATCCCCTCACCCTAACAGGCTGCGTTCACCCCACCAGGGGGCAGGCCACCACCCTGCTTGGCCAGGACTGGGGAGCAGAGGTGCCGCTGTGGCGCCAGCTGTTTGTGGCTCTGCTGTGGGGGCTGTTTCCGCCCTGGGATCCTTGGAAAGCCAGCGTTCTTCAGGTCTGCCGCTGTCCAGCACTCGGCACCGAGTCTCCTGCCCGTTTCTCCCATGGGCTCTGGCATGGGTTAACACACTGTAAACTAGCACCGATGGAGGATGTCCCTGCACAGTAAATAGTATTAAATTTAAAACAGACGGTCGGCACTAGCAGGCACGCGACATCCTGGGCCTGGGGCCGCAGGTGACCTGAGAGCAGCCGAGGGGCTGACCCGAGCGGCTTCTCGGAGTATTCCTGGCCCCTCGTCCACCCAGGCGGGTCCCAGCCTCCTGGGGGGCTCCCGCCCCAGGAGACCTGCCGAGCCCCATCCATCCCAACAAAGGTGAAACTGGGGTTGGTCCCATCGTGGAAACTGGGGTCCAACCCCAAGCCAAGCTTGTGAGCTCTGCTGCCAGAGGTGCAGGATCTGGACCCCCGGCTGCTCCATTTACAGCCCAAGTGGGTGGTTTGCAGGAGCGAAGACACTCACTGGCTGGGCCCTGAGCTGGGGAGCAGCTAATGGGGCGCTCCTCTCAGGGGTAGTGTGCTCTTTCCAGGAGAGCAGGAGCAAGCAGTGTATGTTGGGAAGAGGGGGGAATGTCTGACACTTTGTGAGCCCAGGTTTCTCTGTCCATGGAATTTTCCAGGCAAACATATTGGAGCAGGTTGCCATTCCCTTCTCTAGGGCATCTTCCCAACCAAGGGATCGAGCCCACATCTCTTGGATCTCCTACACTACAGGCCGACTCTTTTACCGCTGAGCCACCTGGGAAGCCCCAAGTCGAGGGAACCCAGCCCTAATCCAGCTCCCCAGTAAGTCAGTCAATTCTACACATGGCGGGGTCTTCCTTCTCTACCTGCTTTCCAGGCACCACCCCCTGGAGGCTGCAGTGAACCAAGCCTGAGAACTGGCAGGGGACGTCCTTCCTACCAACCCCATTCCTGCTTTTTCCTAGAGAGACATAGTGCGTCTCGGTGTCCCTGGCAGCCCAGAGGCCTCAGGTCCTCTCCTCGAGGGTCTATGGTGCTGCCTCTGGTTGAGACCCTGGATAAGCGGACACAGACACGCACGCTCACTAAGAAAGCCGTGGAGTCTCCTTGTCCCTCCTCACCCCGCCTCCAGGCCAGGCAGGAGTGTGGGGGCGGGAGGCCCTGGAGCATGGACAGAGCCCCTCCTCCCTTGCCTACCCCTCACACTTCCCATGGGGTGGGTAGCGGGCACCAGCCCTCTGCTCCCAGGTTCAAGGCCAGTGACTAATCCTGTGCTCCAGAGGCCTTGCCCAGCATCCAAAGAGATGGAGACGGTCGAGCAGCGGTGGGAGCCAGGCGCTCCATGCCGCTCCACCACCCCGCTCCTCAGGTCTGAGATGCCAGGGAGACCAGCAAGCCCTGTGGGCACTCCCTGCACCTAACTGCGCCAGCCTCAGTCCAGGTTCTCTGCATCTCTTCTCGGATTCCCATGCCAGAGGTGCAGGATCTGGACCCCGGCTGCTCCATTTACAGCCCAAGTGGGTGGTTTGCAGGAGCGAAGACACTCACTGGCTGGGCCCTGAGCTGGGGAGCAGCTAATGGGGCGCTCCTCTCAGGGGTAGTGTGCTCTTTCCAGGAGAGCAGGAGCAAGCAGTGTATGTTGGGAAGAGGGGGGAATGTCTGACACTTTGTGAGCCCAGGTTTCTCTGTCCATGGAATTTTCCAGGCAAACATATTGGAGCAGGTTGCCATTCCCTTCTCTAGGGCATCTTCCCAACCAAGGGATCGAGCCCACATCTCTTGGATCTCCTACACTACAGGCCGACTCTTTTACCGCTGAGCCACCTGGGAAGCCCCAAGTCGAGGGAACCCAGCCCTAATCCAGCTCCCCAGTAAGTCAGTCAATTCTACACATGGCGGGGTCTTCCTTCTCTACCTGCTTTCCAGGCACCACCCCCTGGAGGCTGCAGTGAACCAAGCCTGAGAACTGGCAGGGGACGTCCTTCCTACCAACCCCATTCCTGCTTTTTCCTAGAGAGACATAGTGCGTCTCGGTGTCCCTGGCAGCCCAGAGGCCTCAGGTCCTCTCCTCGAGGGTCTATGGTGCTGCCTCTGGTTGAGACCCTGGATAAGCGGACACAGACACGCACGCTCACTAAGAAAGCCGTGGAGTCTCCTTGTCCCTCCTCACCCCGCCTCCAGGCCAGGCAGGAGTGTGGGGGCGGGAGGCCCTGGAGCATGGACAGAGCCCCTCCTCCCTTGCCTACCCCTCACACTTCCCATGGGGTGGGTAGCGGGCACCAGCCCTCTGCTCCCAGGTTCAAGGCCAGTGACTAATCCTGTGCTCCAGAGGCCTTGCCCAGCATCCAAAGAGATGGAGACGGTCGAGCAGCGGTGGGAGCCAGGCGCTCCATGCCGCTCCACCACCCCGCTCCTCAGGTCTGAGATGCCAGGGAGACCAGCAAGCCCTGTGGGCACTCCCTGCACCTAACTGCGCCAGCCTCAGTCCAGGTTCTCTGCATCTCTTCTCGGATTCCCATGCCAGCCGTGAGGAACACTGTCAGCCCCGGCTCGCATGTTCGGAAGATGAGCTTCAGAGGTGGGCTCACCTGGCCCTGTGCCTCTGCCAGTACGTGGCAGAGCCTGGATGAAAGGCCACATGTGTCGGATTCCTGAATGAAGGCGGCAGTGGAGGTTTTCATTGGGACAGGCAGCCTGGGGCCAGCGACAGAGGGGAGTATGGGTGGCTGATGGCAGAGGCCCAGGTGAGGCCCTTGGCCCCGCTGAGGGGTGTCACTCATGTCTGTGGCTGCGAGGTGGCCTCCCCTGGGCCACCGCACCCCACCCCCCCCACCCACGAAGATCAGGTCCTCAAATGTACACTTTCTTCCTATTTTGTTTATTGCTGGATTCCCAGCATCTACACCAATGTCTGGCTATAGTGGGTGTTCAATACATATTTGAATAAGTCAGTCAATCAATCAGTAGGATAACTGAAAAGATGGGTTAAGAATTGAGCAGGGCTTCCCCTGGTGGTCCAGTGGGTAAGGACACCGCCTTGCAGTGCAAGGGGCGCCGGTTCGAGCCCTGGCCTGGGAAGATCCCACGTGCCGCAGAGCGGCTGGACTAATGTGTCCAATCACTGAGCCGGAGCTCTGGAGCGCACGCGCCCAGAGCCAGCGCTCTGCAACGACAGACGCCACCGCGATGGGAGGCCCACAGAAGCCAAGGAACGAAGACGAATGAAAATAGAGAAATGAAAGACCAATAGAAGTGGCCCGCCCACTCCCCTCCCTCCCCAACCCGACCTCCACCCAAAAGTAAATAAATAAATAAATCTTTAAAAAAAAAAAAAAAGAATTGAGCAGACCAAAGCTCCTAGCTTTGCACATTTGTTTCTCATTTGCCCAGTTGTGTCCTGCTCTTTGAACCCTATGGACTGCAGCACGTCGGGCCTCCCTGTCCCTCGCCATTTCCCATAGTTTGCCCCAGTTCATGCCCATTGCGTTGGTGAAGGCATCAGCCATGACATCTTCTGGCACCCTTTTCTCCATCTGCCCTCAGTCTTTCCCAGCTTCAGGGACTTCTCTGATGAGTCGGCTGTTCGCATCAGGTGGCTGAAATACTGGAGCTGCAGCTTCAGCATCAGTCCTTCCAATGAACATTCAGGGTTGGTTTCCTTTAGGATGGACTGGTTTGATCTCCTGGCCGTCCATGGGACTCTCGGGAGTCTTCTTCAGCACCACAGTTAGAAAGTATCGATTCTTTGGCACTCAGCCTTCTTTACAGTCCAGCTCTCACAACTGAACGTGGCCACTGGAAGACCATAGCCTTGACTGTATGTACTTTTGTTGGAGAAGTGATGTCTCTGCTTTTCAGCACACGGTCTAGGCTTGTCATAGCTTCCCTGGTGGCTCAGACCATAAAGAATGCACCTGCAGTGCAGGAGACTCAGGTTCGACCCCTGGGTTGGGAAGAAAATGACTATCTACTCCAGTGTTCTTATCTGGAGAACTCCATGGACAGAGGGGCCCGGTGGGCTACAGGCCATGAGGTCACGAAGTTGGACACAAGTGACTAACACTTTCACTTTCCTACCAAGAAGCAATTAGCTTCTGAGCTCATGGCTGCAGTCACCGTCGGCAGTGATTGGAAAGCTCAAGAAGTGGAAATCTGTCACTGCTTCCACCTTCTCCCCTTTTATTTGCCATGAAGTGACAAGGCCAGATGCCTTGATCTTAGGATTTTTTTAGTATTTAGTTGTAAGCCAGCTTTTTCACTCTCCTCCTTCACTTTCACGATGAGGTTCTTGAGTTCCTCTTTGCTTTCTGCCATTAGAGTGGTATTCATCTGCATATCTGAGGGGTTTTTTTTAAACTTATTTAATGTATTTTTAAAATTTTTACAGAGTTTTGTTGCTCACAGACATGCAGGTTCCCATATCAGTCATATGCATATCCCTGGCGCTCTCCCCCTCCCTGCGCCGCCCCCCCGCCCCCAGCCCTCCAGGCCATCGCGCCGCCACTGCAGGATCTCCTAGTCCCTGTCTGAGCTTTTCTGATGTTTCTCCCACCTGTCTTTTTTTTTTTAAAGATTTATTTATTTATTTTGGGCGGGGGTCGGGTTGGGGAGGGAGGGAGACAGGCGGGCCACTTCTATTGGTCTTTCATTTCTCTATTTTCATCCATCTTTGTTCTCTGGCTCCTGTGGGCCTCCCATCGCGGTGGCCTCTGTCGTCGCAGAGCGCTGGCTCTGGGCGCATGCGCTCCAGAGCTCCGGCTCGGCGATTGGACACATGGGTCCAGCCGCTCCGCGGCACGTGGGATCTTCCCAGGCCAGGGCTCGAACCGGCCTGTCCTTACCCACTGGACCACCAGGGGAAGCCCTCTCCCACCTGTCTTGATCGCAGCTTGTGACTCCTCCGGTCCCACGCTTCTCTTGATGTGCTCGGCATACAGGCTGGACAAGCAGAGTGACAGCAGACAGCGCGTCTAAGCTCTCAGAACTAACCCAGCCCTGTTTTCACTGCAGTATTTTGAACATCCCTACACGATACACCTTTCTTCTTCGCTTTCTGTCTCTCTCTCTTCAGCGGAAACCCCTGCCCATCTTCTCTGTGAATTACGGGCAGTGAAAAGCATGGAAAAGATCAGGGCATTCGCATGAGAATTCCTGGATAAATACAGACTCCTCCTACTCCTGCTCCCGCATCTCCAGACACCTCCTGGTGGGGGGATTTCAAATGGTGTCTGCCTATGAAATCGTTTGAAACTAAAAAGAGAAAACAAACTTTTTTCCCCTCTCTGTACCCTGAAATTGGCTCAGAAAGAAGTTTGAGAAAAATCTCTGTGCATCTGCTGCCCAGTCTCCCCTAGGCTGCGAGTTGCTCAGAGTACATTAAGCTGAAGATATCACGAGAATGTGCAGAAAGCCTCATCCCAACCCACATGGCTGATCATTTTCCAACACCGCGTGCCTGCCAAATGGACTTCTGGCTTCATCCGCGCAAACGGCTTTCTCCATCACTGCTGGGAAGAAGAGGCATTTTGGCAAGAAAATGGCCCTGTGGTGTGAGCCTGACAGGACGCTCCCGTTTGGATCAAAAGAACCTGAGTAGGAAACAAGCAGGGAGACCAGGCGACGTTTACCTGGTGCTCACCTCCTAGGGTTCTTCCCCCCAGACGTCTGTCCCTCGTCACTCAGGCATCTGGGCAGCTGCCTCTCTGCCCCCACACTGCTCCCAGCCAGCTTCTTGCTTTACACACGCCTTTCACAACGTGTGTGTTTAGGACGACGCTCAGTCTGGCACTGTGTGGAGTGCCCCTTGTGCGGGAACTGGATACCATCTGCAAGGCGGATAGCGTTACCTTCAGGACTTCTCTGACGGCTCAGACAGTAAGAACTGGCCTGAAATGCAGGACATAGGAGGGACAGGTGCGACCCCCGGGTCAGGAAGCTCGCACAGGTGGATCCATGCATCAGGAAGACCCCCTGGAGATGGGAACGGCCACCCACTCGAGTATTTCGCCTGGAGAATTCCACGGACAGAGAAGCCTGGAGGGCTACCGTCCATGGGGTGAAAAGAGCTGGACACGACTGAGAGACTAACACACACACATGTGACGAGGAGGGAAGGGTCAAGCTCAGGAACGTGTCTGAGGACACACGGCTGGCAGAGTTGGGCCAGGCTCCAGGGGGCCTCTGCCCCAGACCCACCCGTGTGCTCCACCAGCACGCAGGGCCTCGAGGCGGCCCAGCCTGGGTCTCAGCCTGGAACCCGAGACAGCAAGGGCCTGGCCTGCTCCTCCTCCTGCTGCCAAGGGGAAGACCCGGCAGACCCTTTCCAGAAGTTTCTGCACCCGCACCCTTCCAGAGCCACTTTCTTCCATTAACTTTAACCTGGGGGTGGGGTTTGCAGAGGAGACTAGCCTGGCTACTTTAAAGCCAGGAGAGGGATCTTCCTGGTGGTCCAGTG
This sequence comes from Tragulus kanchil, assembly GCA_022376925.1. Taxonomy (NCBI): domain Eukaryota; kingdom Metazoa; phylum Chordata; class Mammalia; order Artiodactyla; family Tragulidae; genus Tragulus; species Tragulus kanchil. Next base: position 243,640,342 of record JAIOJX010000028.1, read on the forward strand.
GTTAAGAATTCAGCTTGCAATGCAAAGGACAGGGAATTTGATCCCCACCTGGGGAACTAAGATCCCACATGCCCCAGAGCAACTAAGTCCATGCACCACGAGTACTGCGCCCTAGAGCCACTCCCAGAGAGTGTGTGCACAGCACAAGATCCTGCATGGTGGGGTGAAGATCTCGCATGCCTCAACATTGCATGCCCGATGCAGTCAAATTAACTAAGAAAGTAATTCATCAATTTTAAGAAACCAATACATATGGGTCAGGGGCCACTGTGGGTAAGGTTCTTTCACACCAGCCATTCTAGAGAATGCAAGCCACCAGCTATTCTGAAAACTCTGAGACAACTCTCCCTTCCTTTTTTTGTTCTGAGGATAGTTTGACAGGCTGCAGGGTGTGTGTGTGTGAGAGAGAGAGAGAGAGAGAGAAGCTACTGGGCGTCACCTCAAGGGGTGCCAAAGAGCTCTGGTGTCTTACTCTATGTCTCAGCAAAGAAAAGACCTCAGTTAGAGGCAAAGTGACAGATGAGGAGTGATTTACTAGAAGAGGACCTTTGTGAGGCTTCCAAGCAGGTGGGCCAGAGGATGCCATGCCCTGAGAACGCCGTGGGCTTCACTTTTCTAATCTAAGCGAGAGTGGGGCAGGGAGAAGACTACCTTCTTCCTTGGTCTGAAGGAGACGGCACACGTGCATCAGCAGCTCCTCCTCCAGATTGGGCAGGAGAGGTTTCTCGTCCCTGCCAGGGCTGTCATGGAGCAGTGGAAAGATTATCTCAGGCCTCAGCACAATGAGGGTCGCTTTACTTGGAAATGTTACCTTTCCATAAATGACTGTTTTTCATGTGTCCAGAGAGTGTGCCCCAGGGGTCAGTCCCTCACTGAGCTCACTGGGCAGGATGTGGATCTCGTGCCACCATGTGCTGCTGTCCGGGGCCACGTCTCAGGCTTTGGCTGCCTGGATTTATGGCTAAGCAAGCTGACTCGGTTTTGTGGTTAAGCAAGCCTGCTTCCTTGAGTGATCATTAACTTACAGGGTCTCCCATACTTTTTTCTTTACTTACAATCTCCTGGTGCGACTAACTGTTTAATCACCTACTTTGTCCCTTTCCTCTGTCCCAGTCTAGGGTTCCGTTATGGCTAAGAACAAGAAGGCTTTCCCCAGGACACTCTGTGACCTCAACAGTGGGCCTGGTACAGGACATGGGGAAGGCCTGGTCTCTGATGACCTTGGTCTTACTGCTCATGGTCACCACTAACATTTGCTTTGTGGGTCATTTTGATATATATTTAGTTCTAAACTGAAGGTTCTCTGTTGAGTCTGACCCTTTGAGACCCATGGACAAGCCATGGAATTCTCCAGGCAAGAATACTGGAGTGGATAGCCTTTCCCTTCTCCAGGGGATCTTCCCAACCCAAGGATCAAACTAAGGTCTCCTGCATTGCAGGCAGATTCTTTACCAACTGAGCTATAAGGGAAAACTAGCCTTTGGTTCTAAATGGCCCTATTCGCCCAGCACACTGTGACCTTGGAAACACTTGATGTTTAGGTATAAAAACAAACCAGGGAAGGTAGTTGGCTGTGCCCTCATTTGGAGAAAAGAGCAGAGGTCTCAGTGGGGCATACTGCCCAAGGCCCTGCTGGAAAGACAGAGAGACGGGAAAGAGAGAGTTCTGCATCAGGAGAGCCCATGTGCTCTTGTGCCGCAACAGGCGAGACTGCCCGAGGAACTCTGTCCATGGAGCAAACCCCTGCCAAGCCACAGGTGGTGAGGAGAGACCTGGACCACAAAAGAGGCATATGGCAGCGTGCCTCATGAAAGCCACACCGCCTGGACAAGAAAGGCTCTGGCTTGGACCACCTTCTTCCCCACCAAATGTTTTCTTCCCATGAAATTTTGCTCAGAAGCCTCTCTCAGACATGCCAGAGAAGGAGCCATTCCCTTGATGCTCCTGAAGTTTCACGGGTCTTGTCCAGGGTGAGCCCAGGATGTGGATCTCGTGCCACCATTGTGCTGTCCGGGGCCACGTCTCAGGCTTTGGCTGCCTGGATTTATGGCTAAGCAAGCTGACTCGGTTTTGTGGTTAAGCAAGCCTGCTTTCTAGAGTGATCATTAACTTACAGGGTCTCCCATATTTTTTTTTTTACTTACAATCTCCTGGTGCGACTAACTGTTTAATCACCTACTTTGTCCCTTTCCTCTGTCCCAGTCTAGGGTTCCGTTATGGCTAAGAACAAGAAGGCTTTCCCCAGGACACTCTGTGACCTCAACAGTGGGCCTGGTACAGGACATGGGGAAGGCCTGGTCTCTGATGACCTTGGTCTTACTGCTCATGGTCACCACTAACATTTGCTTTGTGGGTCATTTTGATATATATTTAGTTCTAAACTGAAGGTTCTCTGTTGAGTCTGACCCTTTGAGACCCATGGACAAGCCATGGAATTCTCCAGGCAAGAATACTGGAGTGGATAGCCTTTCCCTTCTCCAGGGGATCTTCCCAACCCAAGGATCAAACTAAGGTCTCCTGCATTGCAGGCAGATTCTTTACCAACTGAGCTATAAGGGAAAACTAGCCTTTGGTTCTAAATGGCCCTATTCGCCCAGCACACTGTGACCTTGGAAACACTTGATGTTTAGGTATAAAAACAAACCAGGGAAGGTAGTTGGCTGTGCCCTCATTTGGAGAAAAGAGCAGAGGTCTCAGTGGGGCATACTGCCCAAGGCCCTGCTGGAAAGACAGAGAGACGGGAAAGAGAGAGTTCTGCATCAGGAGAGCCCATGTGCTCTTGTGCCGCAACAGGCGAGACTGCCCGAGGAACTCTGTCCATGGAGCAAACCCCTGCCAAGCCACAGGTGGTGAGGAGAGACCTGGACCACAAAAGAGGCATATGGCAGCGTGCCCTGCGAAAGCCACACCGCCTGGACAAGAAAGGCTCTGGCTTGGACCACCTTCTTCCCCACCAAATGTTTTCTTCCCATGAAATTTTGCTCAGAAGCCTCTCTCAGACATGCCAGAGAGAGGAGCCATTCCCTTGATGCTCCTGAAGTTTCACGGGTCTTGTACAGTGAAGACACTTTAGACAGCCACAGCTGTGCTGCAAGGAAAGCCTTATCCAAGCAAGAGATGGGCTTCGCAGGTGGCTCAGGGGGTAACGGATATACCTGCACTGCAGGAGACGTAGATGCGGGTTCACTCCCTGGGTCTGGAAGATCCTCTAGAGGAGGGCGTGGCAACCCACTGCAGCACTCTTGCCTGGAGAATCCCCATGGACAGAGGAGCCTGGCGGGCTGCAGCCCATGGGGTCTCAGAGACTCAGGCACGACTGAAGTGACTAGCACACAGCACACAAGCACTAGCTGGCTAGTGCTTCATCCAGCCCAAGAGGCTGATGTAGGTCTGAAAGCGGTGGGGGTGGCTGTGGAGGTGGTTGGAGTGGGGACAGCTTAGTCTTGGAGGACACGTATGTGGCCGAGCTGGCTTGGGTGGCAGCCATGGGGTGGTGTGTACGCAGCGGAAGGGACGGCCATGATGGGTTTGATAATGCTGGAAGCAGTTTGGGAGGTGGTAAAGCTATAATAATTTTGGTAGTTAAAACAATCACTCTTCTTACTTTGGACCCATGCAAGGAGGCCCCTATGGGGCAGATGTTCTGGCCTGTGTGGTGGCTGAGGCCAGTACTTTACCAAACCAGGACACCAAGGTGACTCTGGGGTTCCCGCAGCAGCAGCAATGGCAGTAGGAGAAGGTTTTAATACTGCCAGGGGACAAAGCTCAGCAGGAGAGGAGCGCCAGAGAAGTGATAGGGAAGCTACAGGTTGCAACAGGCCTGTGAGCTCAGCTGAGCACAGTGGTGGCAGGGACCAGCTGCCACACAGAAGACGTGGTTTCGACAGTACCCATGGGGATGGGCAGAAACTCAAGGACTGTATTTGTGACTAATTATATAACATATTATTTTGGTTTCTGTTCTGTGGAAAGTATAAAGCAATCCAACAGAGAGTTTCAATGTAGATTCTTTGCACCCTTGCTGTTTTTGTTCAGTTGCTAAGATCTGTCTGATTCTTTGCGTCCCCATGGACTGACTGCAGCACTCCAGGCTTCCCTGTCCTTCACCAGCTCCTGGAGCTGGCTCAAACTCATGTCCATTGACCCAGTGATGCCATCCAACCATCTCAACCTCTGTCGTCCCCTTCTCCTCCTGCCTTTAGTCTTCCCCAGTATCAGGCTCTTTTCCAGTGAGTCAGCTGTTCACATCAAATGACCAAAGGACTTGAGCCTCAGCTTTAACATCAGTCCTTCCAATGAATATTCAGAGCTTATTTCTTTCTTTATATATATATATATATATATATATATATATATATATATATATATATATATATTTTTTTTTTCCCCCCTTTGGCCACTTCTATTGGTCTTTCATTTATTTCCATCCATCTTTGTTCTTTTGGCCTGTGTAGGCCTCCCATTGCAGTGGCCTCTCTTGTCGCAGAGCACCGGCTCTGGGCGCATGCGCTCCAGAGCTCCGCTCTGTAATTGGACACATCTGTCCAACCGCTCCACAGCACGTGGGATCTTCCCAGGCCAGGGAGCGAACCGGCGCCCCTTGCACTGCAAGGCGGTGTCCTTACCCACTGGACCACCAGGGAAGCCCCAGAGCTCATTCCTTTTAGGACTGACTGGTTTGATCTCCTTGCTGTCCAAGGGACTCTCAAGAATCTTCTCCAGCACCACAATTTGAACGCATCCATTCTTTGGTGCTCAGCCTTCTTTATGGTCCAACTCTGACATCTGGACATGACTACTGGGCACATTCTGTTGATTGCTAAGTGCAATAGTCTCATCATGTCGCTTAATAAATGTCTTTTAAAAAGCTGGATGTGGAAAACTGATAACACGAGCAGGTCCCTGGTGGGAAGCGGGGGTGGCTGCCGGGGCATAATCCCGCGGGGTAATCCATGCCTCCCGCCTCCGTGCCCTGTGAGCTTCCACTGACCCCCGGAACAAACATAAATTTCATCTGTTTGTAAGGCCGCTCTCACAAAAGCGTCCGTGTCAGGCCACACGTGGTTGGAGCAGGTGGGGCGACCCTGGGTTCCCACAAGGGTGGAGGGCATCGCTTCCATGAAGGCAAGGGCTGTGTGCATTGGGGTCACCACCCCACCGTTGGCAGCCTGTCACCCTTTTGTTGCTAAGATCTGTCTGATTCTTTGCGTCCCCATGGACTGACTGCAGCACTCCAGGCTTCCCTGTCCTTCACCAGCTCCTGGAGCTGGCTCAAACTCATGTCCATTGACCCAGTGATGCCATCCAACCATCTCAACCTCTGTCGTCCCCTTCTCCTCCTGCCTTTAGTCTTCCCCAGTATCAGGCTCTTTTCCAGTGAGTCAGCTGTTCACATCAAATGACCAAAGGACTTGAGCCTCAGCTTTAACATCAGTCCTTCCAATGAATATTCAGAGCTTATTTCTTTCTTTATATATATATATATATATATATATATATATATATATATATATATATATATATATTTTTTCCCCTTTGGCCACTTCTATTGGTCTTTCATTTATTTCCATCCATCTTTGTTCTTTTGGCCTGTGTAGGCCTCCCATTGCAGTGGCCTCTCTTGTCGCAGAGCACCGGCTCTGGGCGCATGCGCTCCAGAGCTCCGCTCTGTAATTGGACACATCTGTCCAACCGCTCCACAGCACGTGGGATCTTCCCAGGCCAGGGAGCGAACCGGCGCCCCTTGCACTGCAAGGCGGTGTCCTTACCCACTGGACCACCAGGGAAGCCCCAGAGCTCATTCCTTTTAGGACTGACTGGTTTGATCTCCTTGCTGTCCAAGGGACTCTCAAGAATCTTCTCCAGCACCACAATTTGAACGCATCCATTCTTTGGTGCTCAGCCTTCTTTATGGTCCAACTCTGACATCTGGACATGACTACTGGGCACATTCTGTTGATTGCTAAGTGCAATAGTCTCATCATGTCGCTTAATAAATGTCTTTTAAAAAGCTGGATGTGGAAAACTGATAACACGAGCAGGTCCCTGGTGGGAAGCGGGGGTGGCTGCCGGGGCATAATCCCGCGGGGTAATCCATGCCTCCCGCCTCCGTGCCCTGTGAGCTTCCACTGACCCCCGGAACAAACATAAATTTCATCTGTTTGTAAGGCCGCTCTCACAAAAGCGTCCGTGTCAGGCCACACGTGGTTGGAGCAGGTGGGGCGACCCTGGGTTCCCACAAGGGTGGAGGGCATCGCTTCCATGAAGGCAAGGGCTGTGTGCATTGGGGTCACCACCCCACCCTGTACTGCTGCGGGGGCCACAGCACAGCCTCCTCCGTCCTTACCTTCACCCAAGCCTCAGCTGCTGACCCAGCAGGCAGCAGAGCCCTCCGGGGACAGCCAGGGCCGTGAGCCCCCCCACACAAGCGCTGCCCAGGCTCACAGGACAAGTCCCCTGGGTCATCTCGCCTGTGTCACAGAAGGAAGGGCGCTGATGAATCAGACCCCGAACCGCAGGATGCAGAAGTCACGACTCCCGTGCCCAGCCAGATCTGACAGCTGATACAAAGCACTTACGGGGGGATGATAAGGCGCTCTGTGCGTGTCAGTTAGGAGACTCAGATGCGCCCAGACCACGAGGGGCCCATCAGGTGCCCTGAAACTGTGAATTGACTCACAGTCCCGGGAAAGCCATGCTGCCCCACCAGACAAACCGGACTTCAGCCCCCGCGGCCATGTCTCTCCCACGTCAGCGGAACCAGACGGAAGTGGCGTGGACGAGCGTCCATTGGGCAGCGCCGGAGTCAGTCCCAGACCCTCCCAGGCCTCTGGGCTCCCATTGCCCCACATCTCAGAGTGAAGGCCAGAAATATGGCCCTTCCCCCGGCCTGCAGAGCCTGACACCCTGCAGAGGAGCGCGCAGGACATCTCACTAGCCTCCGGATGGCTCTCCTTCCATGTAACCATGGGAAGACACTGGCCTTGGACCCACCTGGACTTCTGTTCAAAGAGCAAAGAGTTTCTGGATGGTCCCTTTTGTGTACAACGAAGCCTGGAGTGGGCTAGTGTTCTGATTTCAGTAATGTTGGTAGTGACGGTTTCTGAATGACTCACTGGATAAACTGGGTTTTTTTGGTGTCCTGAATCTTTAGGCCGGGACGCGGGGCCCAGGAGCCCTGTGAGACAGGTTCACCACAGCAGGTGGAGTCTTGCTGCTCCACAAGGGGGAGGCCATTGCGCCAGTTCGCAGAGGTGGAAACTGAGGTTCACGGAGGGTGAAAATCTTCCCAAAGCCCCACAGCTGGAACGTGTGGCGCTGGGTGTTAAGTCTTGGTAAGCCTCTGCCGTCTGTCGACTCCAGACAGCCCCTGACAACTGCATGCAGAGGCAGCTGTTCCTCCAGACCTTTACAAAACCTGAGTCAGCAAGTGCGGGAGCCTCCAGAAACCAGTGCTCACTGTTCGTCTCTCGCAAGGTGAGCATAGGAACACACTCACGTCAGGAACCACGGGGAAAGGCGGGGGATTCTTCCTGGATGAATAGGATTGTGGGATCAATATGTGGGGGGAAGAAAGGAGGGACATTTGAGCTTTTTTAAAAATCCTAGTGAATGCATTTTGCATATTGAAGGCATAAAAGAGGCTGGGTAATGATCAAAACTCCATTAAGGGCTTCGCTGGTAGCTCCTTAGTAAAGAGTTTGCCTGACAATGCAGGAGACACCAGTTCAATCCCCGACCCGGGAAGGCCCCACATGCTGCGGAGTAATGAAGCCCATGAGCCACAACTACAGAGCCTGTGCTCTAGAGCCTCGGAGCTGCAACTATGGAGCCGGTGGGCTGCAACCACTGAAGCCCATGAGCTTTAGAGCCCGAGTTCCACAAGAAGAGAAGTCACTGCAAGAAGACGCCTGCTGGGCTTCCCTGGTGGTCCAGTGGGTAAGCACACCACCTTGCAGTGCAAGGGGCGCCGGTTCGAGCCCTGGCCTGGGAAGATCCCACGTGCCGCGGAGAGGTTGGACAGATGTGTCCAATTACAGAGCAGAGCTCTGGAGCACATGTGCCCAGAGCCGGCGCTCTGCGACAACAGACGCCACCGCGATGGGAGGCCCGCAGGAGCCAAAGAACAAAGACTGATGAAAATAGAGAAATGAAAGACCAATAGAAGTGGCCCGCCTGCTCCCCCCCCCCCCCACCCCACCCCCACCAAAAAAAGTAAATAAATGAATCTTTAAAAAAAAAAAAAAAAAAGAAGCCTGCTCACCTCCACTAGAGAATAACCCCCATTCCCTGAAACTAGAGAAGAGCCTGTGGCAGCCGTGAAAACCCAGACGAGCCAAACATAAATAGATAAATAAATTTTTAAAAAATAGCATGTGCTCTAGAGCTCAGGAACTGACACTACGGAAGCCCTCTCACCCTGGAGCCCAGGCTCTACAACAGGAGAAGCACCTGTAATGAGAAGCCTGAGCAACACAACTAAATTAAAAAAGCCCACGCAGCGATGAATACCCAGCACAGCCCAAAATAAACACGATTATAAGAAACCCAGTTGACACGATATCGCAGAAAAAACACTGCGGGGCAGGCCTACTGTTCTTCCCCGGGGAGGGGCGGCTCGGGCAGGGCGGATGTGACCTAAATGTTTCCTGTGGCAAACGCTCGTTCAGGGGAAGTTCGATAAACATAGCCAATCAAGAAAGGAGGGACATTTGAGCTTTTTTAAAAATCCTAGTGAATGCATTTTGCATATTGAAGGCATAAAAGAGGCTGGGTAATGATCAAAACTCCATTAAGGGCTTCGCTGGTAGCTCCTTAGTAAAGTGTTTGCCTGACACTGCAGGAGACACCATTTCAATCCCCGCCCGGGGAAGGCCCCACATGCTGCGGAGTAATGAAGCCCATGAGCCACAACTACAGAGCCTGTGCTCTAGAGCCTCGGAGCTGCAACTATGGAGCCGGTGGGCTGCAACCACTGAAGCCCATGAGCTTTAGAGCCCGAGTTCCACAAGAAGAGAAGTCACTGCAAGAAGACGCCTGCTGGGCTTCCCTGGTGGTCCAGTGGGTAAGCACACCACCTTGCAGTGCAAGGGGCGCCGGTTCGAGCCCTGGCCTGGGAAGATCCCACGTGCCGCGGAGAGGTTGGACAGATGTGTCCAATTACAGAGCAGAGCTCTGGAGCACATGTGCCCAGAGCCGGCGCTCTGCGACAACAGACGCCACCGCGATGGGAGGCCCGCAGGAGCCAAAGAACAAAGACTGATGAAAATAGAGAAATGAAAGACCAATAGAAGTGGCCCGCCTGCTCCCCTCCCTCCCCACCCCACCCCCACCAAAATAAGTAAATAAATGAATCTTTAAAAAAAAAAAAAAAAAAAGAAGCCTGCTCACCTCCACTAGAGAATAACCCCCATTCCCTGAAACTAGAGAAGAGCCTGTGGCAGCCGTGAAAACCCAGACGAGCCAAACATAAATAGATAAATAAATTTTTAAAAAATAGCATGTGCTCTAGAGCTCAGGAACTGACACTACGGAAGCCCTCTCACCCTGGAGCCCAGGCTCTACAACAGGAGAAGCACCTGTAATGAGAAGCCTGAGCAACACAACTAAATTAAAAAAGCCCACGCAGCGATGAATACCCAGCACAGCCCAAAATAAACACGATTATAAGAAACCCAGTTGACACGATATCGCAGAAAAAACACTGCGGGGCAGGCCTACTGTTCTTCCCCGGGGAGGGGCGGCTCGGGCAGGGCGGATGTGACCTAAATGTTTCCTGTGGCAAAGCGCTCAGAGTTCAGGTGGAAAGTTACAGATGAGAAGCATAGCCAATCAAAAGATACGATTTTCCAGTTTTGCCTAAAATTTTCAAGTGAGCTTCATAGCCACAGGGATAAAGCAGGTCAGCCCTCCAAAGTCATCAGCGGCCAGGTCAACAAGTGTTGACCTCTAACAACAAAAGAGAAGCGATTTTACCAGCAAAACAGGTTTATTCAGGAGCAGTAAAGAATCAAGAATTGGAATTCAGGACACGCAGCTATGTGGAAGGCCCTACTAGCCCAGAAAGCAAAGGAGAGGAGACTTACAGGGGGTGGAGGACCTGGGAGAGGCTCTCACCCTGGGCTTCCCCTGGAGACAGGTGTTCGATCCCTGGGTCAGGAAGATCCCGAGAAGAGGAAATGGCAACTCACTCCAGTGCTCTTTGCTGGGAAACGGCGTGGACAGAGGAGCGTGGAGGGCTACAGTCCACGGAGTCTCGGAGTGAGACACAACTGAAGCGACTGAACACACAGGCGGCAGAAAAATGTCAGAAGACGTCACATCAGACAAAAACCTACGGGTTCCTAGTGGCTCCAGACAAGTTATCTAGCTTATACAAGCCTCGCTTTCCTCAAAAGGTAAACTAGAAATAATCATTCACAGCTCCACTCCTTGAAAGATGCTGAGACAATCTAATTACATTGTGAATTGAAAATCTAATCCACAATCTAATTACATTGTGGATTTTTAAAATATAATGCACTGCAAAAGCACAAGGTACTTATTCTTCACCTGAAGCAAAGAGAACAGTAGAGTAACTGGTGTGATGATACTCACTTTCCACTCTTAGGCTTTGTGATGGTAAAGATGTGGATTGTATAGCCCCTTGAAAAACTTAATTGGATGTTGATCATCAACAACAGAAAACCTGTCTTCTAATGTGTGATTGCTGAAAAAAGCCAAATGTTTATTTGTTGTGGTGGTGGTTTAGTCCCTAGGTTGTGTCCGACTCTTTTGCAACCTCGTGAACTGCAGGCTCCCCTGTTCATGAAATTCTCCAGGCAAGAATCCTGGAGTGGGTTGTCATTCCCTTCTCCAGGGGATCTTCTCCACCCAGGATTGAACCCGAGCCTCCCGCACTGCAGGCAGATTCTCCACCACTGAGCCACCTGAGAAGCCCCAAAATGTTTATTAAAATCTAGTAAATGTCTCCTTAGAAAGATAATCCAGAGTCTAATCATTTTCCTGAGGCTATTCGGTAACAAAGAACACAGTAAAGCTAAGACTTACAATATTATGTAGCATATATTGTATATTATGCATTATTATATATTAATTGTAAATTATATATTATTTTGGAGGACAGTGTTCGATCCCTGGGTCAGGAAAGCAAAGGAGAGGAGACTTACAGGGGGTGGAGGACCTGGGAGAGGCTCTCACCCTGGGCTTCCCCTGGAGACAGGTGTTCGATCCCTGGGTCAGGAAGATCCCGAGAAGAGGAAATGGCAACTCACTCCAGTGCTCTTTGCTGGGAAACGGCGTGGACAGAGGAGCGTGGAGGGCTACAGTCCACGGAGTCTCGGAGTGAGACACAACTGAAGCGACTGAACACACAGGCGGCAGAAAAATGTCAGAAGACGTCACATCAGACAAAAACCTACGGGTTCCTAGTGGCTCCAGACAAGTTATCTAGCTTATACAAGCCTCGCTTTCCTCAAAAGGTAAACTAGAAATAATCATTCACAGCTCCACTCCTTGAAAGATGCTGAGACAATCTAATTACATTGTGAATTGAAAATCTAATCCACAATCTAATTACATTGTGGATTTTTAAAATATAATGCACTGCAAAAGCACAAGGTACTTATTCTTCACCTGAAGCAAAGAGAACAGTAGAGTAACTGGTGTGATGATACTCACTTTCCACTCTTAGGCTTTGTGATGGTAAAGATGTGGATTGTATAGCCCCTTGAAAAACTTAATTGGATGTTGATCATCAACAACAGAAAACCTGTCTTCTAATGTGTGATTGCTGAAAAAAGCCAAATGTTTATTTGTTGTGGTGGTGGTTTAGTCCCTAGGTTGTGTCCGACTCTTTTGCAACCTCGTGAACTGCAGGCTCCCCTGTTCATGAAATTCTCCAGGCAAGAATCCTGGAGTGGGTTGTCATTCCCTTCTCCAGGGGATCTTCTCCACCCAGGGATTGAACCCGAGCCTCCCGCACTGCAGGCAGATTCTCCACCACTGAGCCACCTGAGAAGCCCCAAAATGTTTATTAAAATCTAGTAAATGTCTCCTTAGAAAGATAATCCAGAGTCTAATCATTTTCCTGAGGCTATTGCGAGTAACAAAGAACACAGTAAAGCTAAGACTTACAATATTATGTAGCATATATTGTATATTATGCATTATTATATATTAATTGTAAATTATATATTATTTTGTACGTTAGCTGAATGGAATTTTAGATATGGCATATGGGATCTTTAGTTGCAGCACGTGGGATCTAGTTCCCAGACCAGGGATGGAATCCACACCCCCTGAATTGGGAGCGTGGAGTCTTAGCCACTGGACCACCAGGGAAGTCCCAGCAGAGACCCCTGAACTCTGGAAATTTGTTGCTGGTGCCACTGCCCTGTGAACCAGGAGCAGGGCGTGGCCAGTTCTGAGTGCCTGGGAGAGAGGTTACAGCCTCACTGGAGGCTAAGGAATAGCGGGGGGGGGTGAGTATAGGGCCAACGGGCTGATCAGCAGGAGGGGGTCCTGGGTCTCGCTTCCACTCTCCACGGGCGTGACCTGCTGGCCGAGTGGAGTCACGTTGTCGCCTTTACGTCCTGGAGCTCCTCATCAGAGAGGCAGTTGAGGCAGGTGCACTTGGGGCCAGCGGATGGGGTGGCGCCCTGGGGACGGGGCTTCCCAGAGGGGTGTCTCTTCTCCCTCTTGGTCAGCTGAGCAGGGAGGTCAGAGGCCTGCATATCAGTGTGATAAGAACCGGTATTTCCAGCTGGCTCCCAGCCAGGCATTGAGCCAAGCAGATGAGGCCCCCGGGGTAGGGTGAGGACGGCACCGGCCTGGTTGGCGGGGCCACATTGCCCTGCAGCGTGCCTGAAACATCCCCCAGCCCAGGGCCGTTCTGTCCCAGCTGGCTCCCTCCTGAGAAGATCCAGAAGCCGGGCTCCTCGGAAGCAGGCCCTGAGGCCAGGGACCGCCCTGGTCGCGGGAGGCCAAAAGTGTTTATTTGTTGTGGTGGTGGTTTAGTCCCTAGGTTGTGTCCGACTCTTTTGCAACCTCGTGAACTGCAGGCTCCCTGTTCATGAAATTCTCCAGGCAAGAATCCTGGAGTGGGTTGTCATTCCTTCTCCAGGGATCTTCTCCACCCAGGATTGAACCCGAGCCTCCCGCACTGCAGGCAGATTCTCCACCACTGAGCCACCTGAGAAGCCCCAAAATGTTTATTAAAATCTAGTAAATGTCTCCTTAGAAAGATAATCCAGAGTCTAATCATTTTCCTGAGGCTATTGCGAGTAACAAAGAACACAGTAAAGCTAAGACTTACAATATTATGTAGCATATATTGTATATTATGCATTATTATATATTAATTGTAAATTATATATTATTTTGTACGTTAGCTGAATGGAATTTTAGATATGGCATATGGGATCTTTAGTTGCAGCACGTGGGATCTAGTTCCCAGACCAGGGATGGAATCCACACCCCCTGAATTGGGAGCGTGGAGTCTTAGCCACTGGACCACCAGGGAAGTCCCAGCAGAGACCCCTGAACTCTGGAAATTTGTTGCTGGTGCCACTGCCCTGTGAACCAGGAGCAGGGCGTGGCCAGTTCTGAGTGCCTGGGAGAGAGGTTACAGCCTCACTGGAGGCTAAGGAATAGCGGGGGGGGTGAGTATAGGGCCAACGGGCTGATCAGCAGGAGGGGGTCCTGGGTCTCGCTTCCACTCTCCACGGGCGTGACCTGCTGGCCGAGTGGAGTCACGTTGTCGCCTTTACGTCCTGGAGCTCCTCATCAGAGAGGCAGTTGAGGCAGGTGCACTTGGGGCCAGCGGATGGGGTGGCGCCCTGGGGACGGGGCTTCCCAGAGGGGTGTCTCTTCTCCCTCTTGGTCAGCTGAGCAGGGAGGTCAGAGGCCTGCATATCAGTGTGATAAGAACCGGTATTTCCAGCTGGCTCCCAGCCAGGCATTGAGCCAAGCAGATGAGGCCCCCGGGGTAGGGTGAGGACGGCACCGGCCTGGTTGGCGGGGCCACATTGCCCTGCAGCGTGCCTGAAACATCCCCCAGCCCAGGGCCGTTCTGTCCCAGCTGGCTCCCTCCTGAGAAGATCCAGAAGCCGGGCTCCTCGGGAAGCAGGCCCTGGAGGCCAGGGACCGGCCCTGGTCGCGGGGAGCTCGGCCGTCGGTGCCTGGGGAGTGGAGACGTGAAGCAGCTCAGAGAGGCACGGTCTCTTCCGCTCCACTCTGCGCTCGCTTGCCCTGGGAACAGACGCACTGGTCTGGAAACGCCCCCCTCTCTGTTGTTCCTTGAAAACAATGAACAGAAACAGAAGAAAACTCCTTTCATTACCTGGTACAGTGCTACTCCCAGACCCAAGATGGGGGAGATCAAAGCCTGGGCTTGTAACCCAAACAAAGAGGGATTCACTGACCGCAAACAGGCCGGCGTGCAGCCGAGACTCCAACCTACACGCCTATTCTTTTCTCTTCTTTCCTTTTTTTCAAAATATTCTAGCCAGGAATTTTTTATTCTTTTTTATGCAAGGAAAGGGAAAATCAGCCATAGGCTGAAGAGATTTGAACGGCCTGAGATCAGCACCCGTGTTTTAGAAAGGAGCCCCAGGCACACGGTCCCCGCCCACCGGGCCAGGGAGCCTGGAGAAAGTGGCCGTGACCACAAACAGAGGGCCCAGGAGCGCCCAGACCATCACCAGCCCAGGTGTCGCCTGGCCATCATCAACTGCTTCATGGGTCGTGAATGGGGCTTGCGGACGAGACCCAGGCCCATCCTGGAGCCCACGCCTGCACGCCTAGGAGAAGATGCTGGAGGGAGGGGACGGCCGAGCGGTAGGCTCCTCCAGACCGCTCTCGGTTAAGTGTCAGCAGAGACCTGCGTGTAGACCAACGGGCTCCCAGGTTCACGCGTTCCTGTGGTGGGATATGCCACACTGTTCACCTTCCTCACACTCACAGTGTCCCACCAAAGCTTGCTGAGAGACACGCTGCCCTGGCCCCAGCAGGATGTGGAGAGGGCGAGGGCGAGGGGCACAGATGGGGCTGTGGCTGAGCCCTCCTCAGCCGGGCAGAGGCGGGGCTTCTCAGGTAGGGGAGAAGCCCCCAGGGAGCCTGCGGCGACCCCTGAGATCAGGACTCCCGTGCTTCAAACCACGTCCCCAGTGCCCGGGGAGGTTCTCAGCCCCCATCTGTGCTGATGCTCCAGGCAGAATTCGGTTTCTCGTGTCCTGGAGGGCTCTGTCCCGGCCAGAGTGCGGGGTGGACCTGGAGCCACCTGCGTCCAGGAGCAGGTGCCGGGGGCTTGGGGCTTACGGGCATCATGGATGGTGTCTCTGCCTGTGTGTGTGTACGCAGGGTGTGGGATGTGGTGTGCGTGTGTGTGAGTGAAGCGTGAGTGTGGAGTGCGTATGCTGTGGCACGGGATGAGGTATGTGGTGTGCACGTGTGTGATACGGCACATGCTGTGTGTATGAGTGTGAGGTTGTATGCGGTGTGTGTCCACCCTGTGAGTCAAAGTCTTTATAGATCACACACCATTGAAAGTTGTCGTCGGCTCCTGGCTAGGTCCCCCGTGCTGAGCGACACACACCTGTAGCTTAAGTGTTGTGTTCCTTCCTTCCACAAATGTGCGCTGAGGACTCACACGTACCAACCTCTGCCCTAGGCGTTTGGGACGTGTTCACAAACAAAAGAGGCGGCGACGGCTGCCCGTGTGGAGTTTACGAGCTGTGTAGGCAGGGAGACAGACAGCGAGCGGTGAAGAGCAGAGAGGATGGTGATTCATCTGTCTGGTTGGTTACGAGGTGGCAAGTGCTTGGAAGGAACGAAAGGAGGAGGCAGGAGGATTAAAAAGCAGAGGCGGGCCCTGGTCAGGGAGCACCAGCACTGGGGCCAGGCTGGGGGAGGCTGGTTGGGATTGGGAATAGAGAGGAGAGCTCTGAGCGAGGGCTTGAAGGAAGGGAGGGCCTGCGGGCTGGCGCTGTCCAGCCGGGGAGCGTTCAGGGAACAGCGGGCGCCCCCAAGGGTGCCGCGCACCTGAGCAGCCACTGGGATCGCCAAGACTGGACGCCCCAGGGTTCAGGGAGCAGGGGCCTCCCCAGGGGACCTCATAAGTCACAGTGTGAGATGGGACTATTTCAGAGCTTTGAACAGAGGGGTGACCTGATATGACATATTCTGACAAGTCACTGTGGCGGCTGGGCAGAGACGAGACAGCCCTGACAGGAATGACAGCCGGGAGGCCAGCGGGGGCCGGAGCAGTGGGAGAGGACGGAGGCCCCGATGAGCGGGCTCCCCAGGGGCACGAAGTGGGTGGTCCGCGTCTCGTGAACTTTGAAGGTGGAGTCAGATGGTTTCTGATGGGTGGCTGTGGAGCGAGGGGGGAAGAAGAATTAACTATAGAACACGCACGGATGTGTGCTCTGTCGTGTCCGACTCTCCGTGACCCCACGGACTGTAGCCTGCCGGGCTCCTCTGTCCATGGGATGCTCCAGGTGAGAATACTGGGGAGGGCTGCCATTTCCTCCTCCAGGGGACCTTCCCAACCCAGAGGTCAATCCAGCATCTCTTTTGTCTCCCGCTTTGAGCAAGGAGGATTCTTCACCAGCTGTGCCACCTGGGAAGCCCCCGCAGAAGAACAGGCTGGGTATGAACTGAGGTGGAGAACCTGGCAGGTGGAGGACTTGGAGGAGGTTTGAGGGGTGGGTAATAAAGCAGAAGCTGGCTTGGATCATGTCGGCCTTGGGATGTCTATTAGAAACCCCAGCAGATCGTCGAGGAGGCAGGACTACAGGGTCTTGGTGATTGGAGTCAAGACGAGTGCTGAGCTGCAACTGTAAACGCGTAAGTTAAGTCACAATCTGGAGAAGCTTCCAAGGGCACAGGAGAGGACAAAGGACAGATGACACCCAGGGGTCTCCAACCCTAAAAGGCTGAGAAAGAGGAACCAGGACCTGAGAAGGAGAGACTGGGAGAAGAGAGGAAAAGCAGGGGAGGGAGGTGGTAGGGAGACAGGAGACAGGAGACTGAAGGCTCAAAGGTCAGCCCTGAATCAAGTGCTTCCGAGGTCCAGGTCAGAAGGGACCTGAGACTCAGCAGCTCCTTTTGGGGGCTCAGGGCCCAAGGGTGTTTTCACACTCTTGACCGTCCTGCCCTGTCGTGTGCAAGCTCCTCCCCAGGGTTCAAGCTTGCGTTTCATCAAGGGACTACATCAAGTGCAACATCTCGTGTGGTGAGAACAGAGACTGAAGGATCGGAGCTTATTTATTTGGCCTCGAGCTTCAAGTACAGAACAGCCCAGCCCACGGTCTCTACAGAGAGATGGACAAAGAACCGCTCACAGCCGTCACATCCGCCAGCGGAGGCGCGAGCTCTCCACCCCAGTTGCACAGATAGAAAGCCGCCGCCCTTCAAGACCTGGCAAGGCAAGCTAGCTTCCATTTCACAGGGGAGTTATACTGCTCAGCGCCCTTAAAAACTACAGCCGCACTGAGAGGACCTTCTTGCAAAACCGAACAAAAGCATCTCTTAGTGGCATCTCAAGGTATTGATGAAGGAGAAGCCTAAGGAAACACATCGCCCTCGGAGTCTTCCCGACGCTCTGTAGTGGATCCGTGACTCCAGCCGGTGGGCCTGTGTCTCCGTCTCTTGCACGGGCAAGCCCCTTCACCTGTCCAGGCTCAGCTGCCTCGCCTATGGGACTGACGTTCCTCACTGCCCACGGCTGCTGAAGGATCCCATGAGGCAAAGTGTGTCGGATGGTAATACGGCAGGTGATGACTAGTAACTACAATTTTGTTAGCACCTAGAAATGCATGATCTAAAGGCTTTTCCGTTATTTTATTTTATTTATTTACACTCGGCTTTGTTGTTTACATTGTGGGGTCTTTGTTGCTGCTTTGGCTTTTGCTGTAGCGATGAGGGCTCCTCTCTAGCTGCAGTGTGAGGGTTTCTCATGGTGGTGGCTTCTCTCGTTGGGGCGCATAGGCTCTCGAGCACAGGAACGGGGCTTAGTGGTTGTAGTGCTCAAGCTTACTTGCTCCACGGCATATGGGATCTTCCCAGCCCAGGGATCGAACTGGTGTCTTCAGCCATGGCAGGCATGTACTTTAGTACTGAGCCATGAGGGAAGCCCTGAGGGGTGACTGTTATGACGGTTATAGTCTGGCTTTAAACACTTCCCCCAAAGGTAGACTTCACCCGAAAACCCACTCCTGACAGCACTGGATCCACACTCCCCAACCCAGAGCCCCGCAGGGCTCTCACGGAGGGTCACCCAGGGGAGAGCACCTGGCGGCCAGGTGTGGAGAGGGGCTCTTGATGGTTTCTCCTCTGCACACAGGGAAGCAGGGCCCTTCGGTTCTGATGGCCGGAAGGAGCTCCCGAGGGCAGTGCTGGCTTGTGATTCAATCCTACTCCTGTGCTTTAAAAACTAACAATGGCTATGTCACTGTGTACACAGGTCAGCATCCTGCTCTTTGCCCCGAGGGAGAGGTCTCCTGCGTGATTCTCTTTTGGCAGGTGCCTTCTTGCTGGCCCTAGGCTCAGTTCCCGCCCACCTAAGGGGGAGAGGCTTCAACCGCCCGGAAAAGCAAACAAACTCCACCCCCCCCCGGAAGTGCATCTCAAGGCTTTGATGAGGAAGAAAGCCTAAAAAAGGAAACACATCGCCCTCGGAGTCTTCCCGACGCTCTGTAGTGGATCCGTGACTCCAGCCGGTGGGCCTGTGTCTCCGTCTCTTGCACGGGCAAGCCCCTTCACCTGTCCAGGCTCAGCTGCCTCGCCTATGGGACTGACGTTCCTCACTGCCCACGGCTGCTGAAGGATCCCATGAGGCAAAGTGTGTCGGATGGTAATACGGCAGGTGATGACTAGTAACTACAATTTTGTTAGCACCTAGAAATGCATGATCTAAAGGCTTTTCCGTTATTTTATTTTATTTATTTACACTCGGCTTTGTTGTTTACATTGTGGGGTCTTTGTTGCTGCTTTGGCTTTTGCTGTAGCGATGAGGGCTCCTCTCTAGCTGCAGTGTGAGGGTTTCTCATGGTGGTGGCTTCTCTCGTTGGGGCGCATAGGCTCTCGAGCACAGGAACGGGGCTTAGTGGTTGTAGTGCTCAAGCTTACTTGCTCCACGGCATATGGGATCTTCCCAGCCCAGGGATCGAACTGGTGTCTTCAGCCATGGCAGGCATGTACTTTAGTACTGAGCCATGAGGGAAGCCCTGAGGGGTGACTGTTATGACGGTTATAGTCTGGCTTTAAACACTTCCCCCAAAGGTAGACTTCACCCGAAAACCCACTCCTGACAGCACTGGATCCACACTCCCCAACCCAGAGCCCCGCAGGGCTCTCACGGAGGGTCACCCAGGGGAGAGCACCTGGCGGCCAGGTGTGGAGAGGGGCTCTTGATGGTTTCTCCTCTGCACACAGGGAAGCAGGGCCCTTCGGTTCTGATGGCCGGAAGGAGCTCCCGAGGGCAGTGCTGGCTTGTGATTCAATCCTACTCCTGTGCTTTAAAAACTAACAATGGCTATGTCACTGTGTACACAGGTCAGCATCCTGCTCTTTGCCCCGAGGGAGAGGTCTCCTGCGTGATTCTCTTTTGGCAGGTGCCTTCTTGCTGGCCCTAGGCTCAGTTCCCGCCCACCTAAGGGGGAGAGGCTTCAACCGCCCGGAAAAAAGCAAACAAACTCCACCCTCCAGACCCAACCCAGCCAGCCATCCTGGCCAGGCCCACCTGCCTGGCTTGCTCAGGGGCAGGGCACCCCAGCCCACCTGCCCCAGGTGTTTAGAGAGGTGTTCCTTCTGCAGGATGTTACCGGGCGGGGAGTGTCAATATTCCAAACCCAGATTATACATGGAAAGGGTGGCTAGTAAGCTTTCACAATGGCATAAATCAAGTTCTATGTTTTACCTGTTTTCTAATGTTTAAATATGGTTGAACCTCTATCTTCCTATTCCCATCAATAACAGCAGTGTGCATGAGTGTGCTAGGTTGTGTCCAACTCTTTTCAGCCCCATGGACTGTAGCCCTCCAGGCTTGTCTGTCCATGGAATTTTCCAGGCAAGAATACTGGAGCAGGTTGCCATTCCTACTCCAATGATAAGTACTGCTAATTAAAATGGAAGCTAGGGACTGTCCAGCAATTGAAATGCACCAGCTCTGGCCAAGGTGACTGCCCGTGCTATTCACTAACTGCCCCGTCCCCAGTGGAGTGGGTTTGCTCTCTCCCACTCCACAGACAAGGCGGGTAAGGCGCGGTGAAGAGGGGACACAGCGGCAGATCCTGAGTCAGGATTCAGCCCCTGTCATGGGGCCCAGGGGGTCTCCCCCCTGCCCGCAGGTGACCTCCCCACACCCTCTCCCCTCACCTGAGCCTGCCCACCTCAGCCACCGCAGCCCCACTCGACCCTTCCCCACTGGAATGAAAGAGTTTGGTGAGATAATAAGAACTTGTGGTTCTCAGTGGTTAAGCCATTTTATCAATACTTTCTCACATCCTGCCTCCTCTGCTTTACGAATCCTTCCTCGACAATTGCGCCGTCTTTCAGTTCTTTTCTCAACAGTGGTTCAGATTCAAGTGAAAATGTTAGCTGTTAAGTTGTGTTCAACTCTTTGCAACCCCGTGGGCTGTGGCCCACCAGGCACCTCTGTCCATGGGATACTCCCGGCAGGAATACTGGAATGGGTCGTCATTCCCTTCTCCAGGGGATCTCCCTGACCCAAGGATTGAACCTGGGCACTGGCTGAACCACCAGGGAAGCCCTCAGATTCCACCCTAAGGGTGCTTGTATCACTGGCCACCGCCTCACGGAGCGCCTTCCTTTTTCTGAATTCCTCCTCCTCATGTACTGTGTTTCATTTGGCTGACGTATTTCATGGGTGAGCTCTTTTTTCAGAAGTGGCACAGGAAGTACCCCCCACCGCGTCCCCTCCCATAGGAAGGAGAATCCCCCTGTTACCTAACCAGGTCTCATCAGGTCCAGCGGCTCATTGCTCAAAAATCAATACTCAGGAGAGGCAAACACAGGCAGAAAGGAAAGGAAAGTTGCTTTTAATCAGAAAGACAGCAGTCCTGGGAGATGGTGGACTCAGCGTCTCCCGCAACCACCCCAGACGGTTCTGCTTGGCCAGGCAAGCTTTTGAAGGGAAACAGAGGCAATCTCAGTTAATCACTGAGATAAGGGGGTCAGGGTCATTGCCAGCCCCCACCATGTGCAGGCTTATTGACGTCCTGTGATCTTGCTTTCTTTTTAAAAAAATTTTTTATTAGATTATAGCTGCTTTACAATGTGATGTTAGTTTCTGCTGTATGGGAAGTGAATCTGCTTCATGTGTACATATATCCTCTTTCTGTTACCACGGAGCCTTGATTAGAGTCCTCTGTGCACACAGTCGGCTCTCATTAGTGCCCCTCTGTGGTCAACCCCAGTCTCCCACCCCTCACCTGAGCCTGCCCACCTCAGCCACCGCAGCCCCACTCGACCCTTCCCCACTGGAATGAAAGAGTTTGGTGAGATAATAAGAACTTGTGGTTCTCAGTGGTTAAGCCATTTTATCAATACTTTCTCACATCCTGCCTCCTCTGCTTTACGAATCCTTCCTCGACAATTGCGCCGTCTTTCAGTTCTTTTCTCAACAGTGGTTCAGATTCAAGTGAAAATGTTAGCTGTTAAGTTGTGTTCAACTCTTTGCAACCCCGTGGGCTGTGGCCCACCAGGCACCTCTGTCCATGGGATACTCCCGGCAGGAATACTGGAATGGGTCGTCATTCCCTTCTCCAGGGGATCTCCCTGACCCAAGGATTGAACCTGGGCACTGGCTGAACCACCAGGGAAGCCCTCAGATTCCACCCTAAGGGTGCTTGTATCACTGGCCACCGCCTCACGGAGCGCCTTCCTTTTTCTGAATTCCTCCTCCTCATGTACTGTGTTTCATTTGGCTGACGATTTCATGGGTGAGCTCTTTTTCAGAAGTGGCACAGGAAGTACCCCCACCGCGCCCCCTCCCATAGGAAGGAGAATCCCCCTGTTACCTAACCAGGTCTCATCAGGTCCAGCGGCTCATTGCTCAAAAATCAATACTCAGGAGAGGCAAACACAGGCAGAAAGGAAAGGAAAGTTGCTTTTAATCAGAAAGACAGCAGTCCTGGGAGATGGTGGACTCAGCGTCTCCCGCAACCACCCCAGACGGTTCTGCTTGGCCAGGCAAGCTTTTGAAGGGAAACAGAGGCAATCTCAGTTAATCACTGAGATAAGGGGGTCAGGGTCATTGCCAGCCCCCACCATGTGCAGGCTTATTGACGTCCTGTGATCTTGCTTTCTTTTTAAAAAAATTTTTTATTAGATTATAGCTGCTTTACAATGTGATGTTAGTTTCTGCTGTATGGGAAGTGAATCTGCTTCATGTGTACATATATCCTCTTTCTGTTACCACGGAGCCTTGATTAGAGTCCTCTGTGCACACAGTCGGCTCTCATTAGTGCTCTATTTCACATGTAGGACTGTGGTCAACCCCAGTCTCCCAGTCCATCGCACCTGCCTCCCCTCTGTGGTGGCCACACATTCGTTTGTGACCTTTCTTTCGCTGCGGTCTTGTTCACACAGTTGGTTCCTGAGATGACTGAAAGGAAGCTGGGAAGAGATCTGGTCATCTGTTAATGACTTACTCTTCATTTCTACTTCTTTGATGGATGGAAAGAACCAACAAGTTGGGCAGAGTATTGTGTGAGCAAAAGATCTGAAAGGTGTCTTGGGCTGGAGGCGAGCGGAGCAGGGGGTGCCGGGAGTCAGGTTAGGGTCAAGACAGAGAGACTCCAGCCGACAGCTCTTCCCTGCCGCCAGGACCAGTCCTGTTCAGCCTGGGGCGGTCACTCTACCAGCGTCCAGTCTTCTGCCAGCCAGACAAGCAATTCAAACAATTTCCTCTTTATCGCTGAAGCCCCTAGTGTCCTCTTCAATAATCTGGTGAGGATCTCTGACCTGATATCTTTAGCTCGAGGAAGGTTTGTTTTTTGATCTTTGCGTCTTCTCCGTCATTTTGGGTCTCCCTTTATGGCACTTGTGTTGCTGTTCACTGTTCAGTTGCTCAGTTGTGTCCGACTCTCTTCAATCCCGGGGACTGCGGTGAGCCAAGTTCTCCGTCCTTTACCATCACCCACAGTTTGCTCAAACTCACGTCTACTGAGTTGATGACGCCATCCAGCCCTCCCATCCTCTGTCACCCCCTTCTGCTCTTGTCCTCAGCCTCTCCCAGCATTGGGGTCTTTTCCAATGAGTTGGCTCTTCACTTCAAGTGGCCCAAGTACTGGAGCTTCAGTTTCAGTCCTTCCAATGAATATTCAAGGTTGATCTCCTTTACGATGGACTGGTTTGATCTGCTTGCGGTCCAAGGGACTCTCACGAGTCTTCTCCAACACCACAGTAGGAAAGCATCAATTCTTCAGCACTCAACTTTGTGGCATGAATGTGAAGGTCCCCTAGGAGGTCCTTCCTCCTAAATTGATTCTTTCCTGGTCCCCACCTCTTTATCTCTTTGCTCTGGGGCTGCAAACATTCCTTGACCTGCTTTGAACTGCTCATGTACACTCCAGATTTCAGCTCTGCTCCTTCTGCCATTTTCCGCCTCTATAAGTTCTTCTTTTATTCTCCAAGAATTCTTTTTTGAGCTTCACTTGCATTTTTTTTTTTTTTTTTTTTTTTACAGTAAGTGCTCTTATTTCTTTCTTAGAATAGCTTCTGAAGTTTCCCTAAGGAAAGAAGTCTTAGAATTCTGGGTGAAGTTCCTCGTGGCTCCCCTTCAGCCGCTGGTTCTCCTCGTGTGTCTGCGCATGTTTGGGGGGAGGAAGCTAAGACTGATGTATCTTGGTAGCTAGTGCAGGTTTCCTCTGTGGCCAGTGTAGTGAGAGTCCTTGGAAAGAGGAGACAATGGGATCGGGGCCAGGGGCCCACTGACATGCTTCCTCTTGGAGATGGCGGAGAGGCTGGAGGAGGCAGGTGGCCAGAGCTAAGAACCAGGGTGAGGGGGTTGTGCCATTTGGAGCTGGTGATCGGGGGTGGGGCTGCCCAGTGGTCCTTAGTCCGCTGGGTGCACAGGTGGACGGTCACTCTAGGTCTGATGCTCTGGTGGGGCTTCTGAGATTTTTAATGAGTTCTCCCAGACGGCAGTTACAGGAGCCGTTTGCCCGCCCACCCTGCAGCCTCTCTCTGCTGGCGAAATCTAATCTGTGTCTCTGCAGTGTCAAGAGAAGGGCCAGGAAGGCCAGGCATGCATGGGCATTCCACTACCGGGAGCCCTGCTTTGGCCATTGGCCATGGCATCCTACAGGGAAAGGCAGCCCCGACCGCTGGTCCCCCTCTCCCTAAGGACCTTGCCAGACCAGGTGTTCCACGTGACACAGCAGGTCACCCAGGGGGGCCATGCCAGGTCCAGTGCCAGGGTGAGCTGCTCTTTGAAGATGAAGGGCCAGTCTGATTGGGTGGTTTCTGCAGCCCACGTCGCTTTCTTCTCCCGCGTGGGATGAAGCTGAGCTGATTGAGACTGAACCAGCCGGGGCTCTGAGACTCCTCCGGGACAGGCGTCTTCTGGGACAGGAAGGAGTGGATGATGGAGCCCCAGCCGTTCCCGCCCCCGCCGCCGTCTGACCTGCGCTTTCTCCTCTCCCTTCTTCCTTATTTCAATTCTTCACTCCTCCCTCCTTTCGCTGTGACTTTCTTCCTCCCACAAACTCCTAAATCTGCACAAACAGACCCATTTTCTGCACGGCCCTGTCGGAACGGATGCTCCACAGACGCTCGCTTGCATTTGTCTTCCCAGAGCTCCACCAGGAAAGGGACGCGTTATGACCTTAGAGGCTGACCGAAGAAAGACGACCCAGCACAGGAGGCACTTATGTAGAGCGTGAATTGGTCTGTGGCTGGCAACCCACATCTGAACTCTTTGGGGAGGAAGCTAAGACTGATGTATCTTGGTAGCTAGTGCAGCCGGAGGGGGCCTTGGAAAGAGGAGACAATGGGATCGGGGCCAGGGGCCCACTGACATGCTTCCTCTTGGAGATGGCGGAGAGGCTGGAGGAGGCAGGTGGCCAGAGCTAAGAACCAGGGTGAGGGGGTTGTGCCATTTGGAGCTGGTGATCGGGGGTGGGGCTGCCCAGTGGTCCTTAGTCCGCTGGGTGCACAGGTGGACGGTCACTCTAGGTCTGATGCTCTGGTGGGGCTTCTGAGATTTTTAATGAGTTCTCCCAGACGGCAGTTACAGGAGCCGTTTGCCCGCCCACCCTGCAGCCTCTCTCTGCTGGCGAAATCTAATCTGTGTCTCTGCAGTGTCAAGAGAAGGGCCAGGAAGGCCAGGCATGCATGGGCATTCCACTACCGGGAGCCCTGCTTTGGCCATTGGCCATGGCATCCTACAGGGAAAGGCAGCCCCGACCGCTGGTCCCCCTCTCCCTAAGGACCTTGCCAGACCAGGTGTTCCACGTGACACAGCAGGTCACCCAGGGGGGCCATGCCAGGTCCAGTGCCAGGGTGAGCTGCTCTTTGAAGATGAAGGGCCAGTCTGATTGGGTGGTTTCTGCAGCCCACGTCGCTTTCTTCTCCAGCGTGGGATGAAGCTGAGCTGATTGAGACTGAACCAGCCGGGGCTCTGAGACTCCTCCGGGGACAGGCGTCTTCTGGGACAGGAAGGAGTGGATGATGGAGCCCCAGCCGTTCCCCGCCCCCGCCGCCGTCTGACCTGCGCTTTCTCCTCTCCCTTCTTCCTTATTTCAATTCTTCACTCCTCCCTCCTTTCGCTGTGACTTTCTTCCTCCCACAAACTCCTAAATCTGCACAAACAGACCCATTTTCTGCACGGCCCTGTCGGAACGGATGCTCCACAGACGCTCGCTTGCATTTGTCTTCCCCAGAGCTCCACCAGGAAAGGGACGCGGTTATGACCTTAGAGGCTGACCGGAAGAAAGACGACCCAGCACAGGAGGCACTTATGTAGAGCGTGAATTGGTCTGTGGCTGGCAACCCACATCTGAACTCACCACTCAAGGACTCAGCCGGCCTTGGCAGGAACTGTAATTCACCAGGATGATGTGAAAGTCACCGGACCTGAGGGAGCCGTGAGCTCCAAGATGCCAGGCAAGGGTCGGTTCCACTCTCACCTGCGCCATCCAACCCAGATGTTTCTGGAATGAGAAACTGAACCTGTTGCTAGTACAATGGGAAAGACAAGGACCAAGGCAGAGAACGGGCACTCTGACCACGCCCTAGAGTCCAGAGTCAGAATCGTGTAAAAGATGAGCGCCCCCAAACCCCAGACACAGCCAAAGGGGCAGAGTTTCAACCAAGACACCATTTTCAGGCAAACTGAACACCTTCTTGAGTGACGGCTCTGAAGCAAGAATCTCCACAGATGTTGTCAGTTTCACTGACTCGAATCCTGGTCAGACAGACAGTTCCCTGGAAAGAACCACTATTTCATGCACCACTAAGAAAAAAAAAAAATGTTACTGTTAAAACATGATATGATACTTTCTTATCACTTGGGGTTTTTATTTGATGCCTATAAAAGAGGTTTTCAGCCCAATTTAGGTCCTCCTATATAAACATAAAATATAGTTGAAATAAGGTAAGTTATTCTTGAACTTTTTCACACTCCAACCAACTGTGCGAATCCATTTTGGACGCACAGTCATCCGTATCCCCATTTTTCCTACCACCTCATTCTCTGTTCCAGGAAGGTATGAGGTGGTCCAGGTTCCTCGGAGTGGTGTGTCTGTTTCCTGCTGCTGCCGTAGCAAATGACCACAGACTCGGTGGCTAGAAACAGCATGAATCCGGGGCTCCGCTGGTGGTCCAGTGATTGAGTCTTGGCCTTCCAATGCAAAGGCAAAGACTCAATCCCTAATCCGGGAGGTAAGAGCCCAGGTTCAATCCCTGATCAGGGAGGTAAGATCCCACATGCTTTGTGACCAAAAAAAAAAAATAAGACATAAAAATATAATAAACAATACAGAAGTAGTATTGTAACAATTCGATAAAAACTTGTAAAAAAAGCCCAGCACGGGGCTTATGTAGAGCGTGAATTGGTCTGTGGCTGGCAACCCACATCTGAACTCACCACTCAAGGACTCAGCCGGCCTTGGCAGGAACTGTAATTCACCAGGATGATGTGAAAGTCACTGACCTGAGGGAGCCGTGAGCTCCAAGATGCCAGGCAAGGGTCGGTTCCACTCTCACCTGCGCCATCCAACCCAGATGTTTCTGGAATGAGAAACTGAACCTGTTGCTAGTACAATGGGAAAGACAAGGACCAAGGCAGAGAACGGGCACTCTGACCACGCCCTAGAGTCCAGAGTCAGAATCGTGTAAAAGATGAGCGCCCCCAAACCCCAGACACAGCCAAAGGGGCAGAGTTTCAACCAAGACACCATTTTCAGGCAAACTGAACACCTTCTTGAGTGACGGCTCTGAAGCAAGAATCTCCACAGATGTTGTCAGTTTCACTGACTCGAATCCTGGTCAGACAGACAGTTCCCTGGAAAGAACCACTATTTCATGCACCACTAAGAAAAAAAAAAATGTTACTGTTAAAACATGATATGATACTTTCTTATCACTTGGGGTTTTTATTTGATGCCTATAAAAGAGGTTTTCAGCCCAATTTAGGTCCTCCTATATAAACATAAAATATAGTTGAAATAAGGTAAGTTATTCTTGAACTTTTTCACACTCCAACCAACTGTGCGAATCCATTTTGGACGCACAGTCATCCGTATCCCCATTTTTCCTACCACCTCATTCTCTGTTCCAGGAAGGTATGAGGTGGTCCAGGTTCCTCGGAGTGGTGTGTCTGTTTCCTGCTGCTGCCGTAGCAAATGACCACAGACTCGGTGGCTAGAAACAGCATGAATCCGGGGCTCCGCTGGTGGTCCAGTGATTGAGTCTTGGCCTTCCAATGCAAAGGCAAAGACTCAATCCCTAATCCGGGAGGTAAGAGCCCAGGTTCAATCCCTGATCAGGGAGGTAAGATCCCACATGCTTTGTGACCAAAAAAAAAAAAATAAGACATAAAAATATAATAAACAATACAGAAGTAGTATTGTAACAATTCGATAAAAACTTGTAAAAAAAACAGCGTGAATTTCATTACACTTGTAAAGGGTCAGAGTCTGACTTGCTCTCCCTGGGCTAATCAAGATGTTCGGCTGTGCTGTTTGCCTTTCTGGGACGTCTAGGAGAGAGTCTGCTTCCCGGTCTTCACAAGCTGCTCAAGTCACCTCCATGCCTTGGCTTGTTCCCTCAACCCTGAAGTTGGCAACATGGCATCTTTCTGACCATTCTCCTGTAACCACAGCTGGGAAGGGCTCTCTGATTTTAAGGATGCACCTGGGCTTCTCAGGTGGCGTTCGTGGTAAAGAACCCACTTGCCAATGCAGGCAGATGTAAGATACTCAGGTTCGACTCCTGGGTAGGGAAGATCCCCTGGAGGAAGGTATGGCAACCCACTCCAGTATTCTTGCTTGGAAAATCTCATGGACAGAGGAGCCTGGTGGGCTACAGTCCATGAGGCTGCACAGAGTTGAACATGACTGAAGCGACTTAGCATGCATGACAGGATTAGATTGGACCCACTGGCTCATCCAGGCCACTCCCCGAAGAACAAGGGCCTTAACGTTATTCCGCCTGCAGAATTCCTTCTGCCACATAAAATAATGTATTCATAGGCTCTAGATGAGGGTGTGGGCATTTTTAGGGGACCCTCTCCTACCACAAGGGTGGTTTCCTCTGTGGTCACCAGCAATCCCCCAGCCCCTGACCCCGTGCTGCAAGCATGAATGTTGCACTTTCTGGACACTACCTGAATATCAACAGAAAGATTCAGACAATCCCAAGACGTATACACCTTTCTCAAAATGATCCTTAAGTGGCTTGCGACCTGAAATGCCAAGGCCATTGGTTTCCACTCTTGACTCAGAAATCACAGCCAGACGCGTGCCTTCGCAGGTGACTAACATCTGAATCCTGGCTTTGGAATAGTTAAAATGTGAACACACAGAACACCAGGGAGCAAAACCATCCAGATACTCAACCTCCAAGGGGACCATTTGTCCTGACTCTATGAAAACACACCCCTAGAGGAGGGTTCTTAGACACCAAGGCTCAGAGAGCAGAAGACAGTTGCCTGGGGATGTCCTCATGGTCCTGGGCAGGAGGTGATCCCAGGCCTCTGGGCTGAGAGCCTTTGGCTTCCTCTGGCTGTTACCTCTGCACTCATTCAAGGGGCGGGGCTGGCATGGGCAAACATTGGGAACTTCTGCTGACTGCCAACCCCCCTCTTTAGGTAAAGCCTGGCCCGGGTGGAACCCAGCTGACGCAATGTAACAAGGATGGGCCTTATTTGTTCAAGCAATGTGTTCTGAAGGTGTGCATAGCTTTTGTAAAGGGTGGCCTGCTGTACATGCATGGAGGGAAGTCGGGATAAGGAAGGTGAGGTGAGCCCAAAGCAAAGAGGAACAGAAGAGCCTCTTGAAGAGGGTGAAAGAGGAGAGTGGAAAAGCTGGCCTAAAACTCAGCATTCAAAAAACTGAGATCATGACATCCAGTGCCATAACTTTATGGCAAAATGAATGGGGAAAAAGTAGAAAGATGGACAGATTTATTTTCTTGGGCTACAAAATCACTGCAGATAGTAACTGCAGCAATGAAATTAAAAGACACTTGCTCCTTGGAAGGAAAGTCATGACAAACCTAGACAACATATTAAAAAGCAGAGACATCACTCTGCCTACAAAGGTCTGTATAGTCAAAGCTGTGATTTTCCCAGTAGTCACGTACGGATGTGAGAGCTGGACCATAAAGAGGGCTGAGGGCCGAACAATTGATGCTTTTGAACTGGTGCTGCTGAGAAGTTCCTCTGTGGTCACCAGCAATCCCCCAGCCCCTGACCCCGTGCTGCAAGCATGAATGTTGCACTTTCTGGACACTACCTGAATATCAACAGAAAGATTCAGACAATCCCAAGACGTATACACCTTTCTCAAAATGATCCTTAAGTGGCTTGCGACCTGAAATGCCAAGGCCATTGGTTTCCACTCTTGACTCAGAAATCACAGCCGGGACGCGTGCCTTCGCAGGTGACTAACATCTGAAACCTGGCTTTGGAATAGTTAAACTGTGAACACACAGAACACCAGGGAGCAAAACCATCCAGATACTCAACCTCCAAGGGGAC
Source organism: Tragulus kanchil (assembly GCA_022376925.1). Lineage (NCBI taxonomy): Eukaryota > Metazoa > Chordata > Mammalia > Artiodactyla > Tragulidae > Tragulus > Tragulus kanchil. Next base: position 243,670,571 of record JAIOJX010000028.1, read on the forward strand.
CATTTGTCCTGACTCTATGAAAACACACCCCTAGAGGAGGGTTCTTAGACACCAAGGCTCAGAGAGCAGAAGACAGTTGCCTGGGGATGTCCTCATGGTCCTGGGCAGGAGGTGATCCCAGGCCTCTGGGCTGAGAGCCTTTGGCTTCCTCTGGCTGTTACCTCTGCACTCATTCAAGGGGCGGGGCTGGCATGGGCAAACATTGGGAACTTCTGCTGACTGCCAACCCCCCTCTTTAGGTAAAGCCTGGCCCGGGTGGAACCCAGCTGACGCAATGTAACAAGGATGGGCCTTATTTGTTCAAGCAATGTGTTCTGAAGGTGTGCATAGCTTTTGTAAAGGGTGGCCTGCTGTACATGCATGGAGGGAAGTCGGGATAAGGAAGGTGAGGTGAGCCCAAAGCAAAGAGGAACAGAAGAGCCTCTTGAAGAGGGTGAAAGAGGAGAGTGGAAAAGCTGGCCTAAAACTCAGCATTCAAAAAACTGAGATCATGACATCCAGTGCCATAACTTTATGGCAAAATGAATGGGGAAAAAGTAGAAAGATGGACAGATTTATTTTCTTGGGCTACAAAATCACTGCAGATAGTAACTGCAGCAATGAAATTAAAAGACACTTGCTCCTTGGAAGGAAAGTCATGACAAACCTAGACAACATATTAAAAAGCAGAGACATCACTCTGCCTACAAAGGTCTGTATAGTCAAAGCTGTGATTTTCCCAGTAGTCACGTACGGATGTGAGAGCTGGACCATAAAGAGGGCTGAGGGCCGAACAATTGATGCTTTTGAACTGGTGCTGCTGAGAAGACTCTTGGGAGTCCCTGGGACAGCAAGGAAATTCAACCAGTCAGCACCAAAGGACATCAACCCTGAATATTCACTGTAGGGACTGATGCTGAAGCACCAGTATTTTGGCGACCTGATGAGGAACAGCTGACTCATTGGAGAAGGCCCTGATACTGGGAAAGATTGAGGGCAAGAGGAGAAGGGGCACCAGGAGATGAGATGGTGGGATGGCATCACTCACTCAGTGGACATGAGTTTGAGCAAGCTCCGGGAGATGATGGAAGACAGGGGAGCCTGGTGTGCTGCAGTCCACGGGGTCACCAAGAGTTGGATACAACTTAGCTGAACAACAACTGCTCATCTCGCTCTGTCCCAGAATGTGCCTGATGAGTCATTCTAAGAAGACACTGTATCAAAAAATGCCATTTGGAGTAGCGTGGATGGACCTAGAGATGATCACACTGAGTGGATCTGGTCAGACAGAGAAAGACAAATACGTATGACATCACCTACATGTGGAATCCAAAATACCACATGAAAAAACACATATATGAAAAAGAGACTTGCAGACACAGAGAACAGATGTGTGGCTGACAAGGGGGAGGAGGGTGGTGGGGAAGGATTGGGAGTTTGGAATTAGCAGATGCAAGCTATTATACATAGGATGGATAAACAACAAAGTCCTCCTGTATAACACAGGAGACTCTATTCAATATCCTGGGATAAACTGTAATGGAAAAGGATATGAAAAAGAATGTATGCATGTATAACTGAATCACTTTGCTGTACAGCAGAAATGAACATAACATTGTAAATCAACTATACTTCAATAAAATTTTTAAAAAGAAGAAGCAGCCAACATGTTTTAGGAAAAGGAACATGCACGTGGGCAGCTGGCGGACCAGGATCAAATGGGCTGGTCACTTACTCAGCATCATCTCAGGCTGACCTTGGACTCTGCGTCAGGGCCCTCCGCCACGGCCCGGCTGTGGGATGCCCCGCGGGGACCACAGTCAGAGGGAGTGAGTCAGTGGAAAGAGCACCCCAAATGTGATGCTGCCCCTCAATGACCCCTCCTACGCAGGACATGAACCATCCCCGTCCCCCACTATGTGGGGGTCAAGGTGAGGTGGGTTTGTGTCTCAGCTCTGAAAACTGAGGAGCAGTGGCCAGGAGCAGAGAGAAGGAACCGTCAGGCAGATGCCTGTGTACTTAGGTCCGCATACTGAGGTCCGAACATGAGCCCTACCATCCTTCTGCCCTGCGTGGTGTGGATTTCACCTGTCAACACTGAACACGCCCTCTCTCTCTCCATGCCCCTTGTCTCCATCCTCGTGGACTCTTGCAGTGGCCTCCCATTTGGTCCCCCTGTCTCCGGGCTCTCCCTTCCCCACTTTCCTCCACCCAGAAGCTGCAGGGGTGTCTCCAGAAAGAAAGTGCCTTTATGGTCTGTCTCCTGGTTATGCTGTGGCCTCTGATGGGAGGGGCCGTCTGGTCTTCCCGGGCCACGTGGCTCTGGGTGTCACGTGGCATCTGACACAGAGGTGCACCCAGCCTATGTCTGTTGAGGGTTGGACGTTGATATGTGGCCACTGATGATAAGGTCTTCCCAGCCAGGGCTCCTCGGGAGGTCTTCCCCAGCTCGATTATCTTGTGTTGTGATCTTCAGAAAATCCACACCAAAGGGGTGGCCTAATCTCCACGATGAAATGTACAGGATCTGAAATCAGGACTCAGATGTTTGAATCCGGTCCTCAGCTCTAATCCGTGAAATGGGAATGCTAATGGGGACTGCTGGTAGAGTTATTATTAAGATTCAACGTGAGCCTTGCCTGGCATGTTCTACACCAACCCCTACTGGTTTAAGTTATTAAGTCGTATCCAACTCTTGTGACCCCCATAGACTATACCCCACCAGTCTTCTCGACCCATAGCATTCTCCAGGCAAGAATACTGGGGTGGGCTTTTGAAACAATTCTCATTTCATTGGTAAACACTGCAGCATGAGCCTCCACTATAGATGATAACCCTTACGTGCATGCACACACACACACACACATAATGCCATTATTACATCTAATATTAAAAATAATCCCACAACATCTTCCAACTAGTGTTCAAATCTCCCTAATTGCCTCATAAATAACCTGTTCAGTATGTTCAAATCAGGACCCAGATAAGGTTCCTAAATTGCATTTGGTTGATAAGGGTCTCGGCACACTTGTAATCAACTTTGTTTCTAAAGGGTTGCTCGTGGTTTAGTTGCTCAGTCATGTCCAATTCTTGGGACTTCTATGGACTGTAGCCCACCAGGCTCCTCTGTTCATGGGATTTCCCAGGCAAGAATACTGGAGTGGGTTGCCATTTCCTTCTCCAGGGGATCTTACCGACCCAGGGATTGAACTCATGTCTCCTGCATTGGCAGGCACATTATCTATCCTCTGAGCCATGAGAGAAGCCCTCCATAAAGGTTAGGCAGCAAATATTTTAGGTTTTAAGGGCCATACAGTCTCTGTTGCAATTATTCTCAATAAATAGGTGTGGCTGTGTTTCAACAGAGCTTTATCCACAACAGGCAGCAGGCCAGATCCAGCCCCATCCAGGATATCCAGGATGTGGCTGGCCAGCCTGTGGTCTACTATCAGACTCTGGTTTGGTTTTTTGGCAAGAACATGTCACTGGTAGCACTGTGGCCTTCCATCAGGATGTACAGCATCCTGCATGGTGTTATCAGTTATGGAAGCTCAATGCCTAGATCCATTCATTCATTAGGGGCTGGGACTTCCTTGGTGGTCCAGTGGTTAAGAATCTGCCTTGCAATGCAGGAGACACCAGTTCGATTCCTAGTCAGGGGAATACGATCCCACGTGCTTTGGGGCAACTAAGCCTGTGCACCACGACTACTGAGCCGGTGGCCTCTGGAGCCTGCCCACCACAACTAGAGAGTGCTCACGCTGCCAGGAAAGATCCCCCATGACACACGTAAGACCTGACACAGCCAAATACAAAAATAAATATTAAAAACAAATTCATTAGGGGATGCAGAATAACAAGCCTAATTCTATCATCCTTTCACTTATTAGCTGCAATACTTCTATAAAGAGAAATTCCCCTTCATCAGCTGTTTGGTTCTACTGAGGTATGTTTTGTACCAGAAAGCGAAGATAATGAATGCTTGATTCTTCTCCTTTCTCTGCCAGTTTTTAAGAATAATGAGTTGGGTTCCTTAACATTCTTCAAAGCTAATCCATGCACTTTGTAAAAGAACATCACAAACGAATAGGTTTCAACATAACTGAAGTGTTCCGAGCCATTGCCATTACCACTTTTGATGGTGTTTAAACGGTTGCCGCTCCGCCCCGGCTCTCGACAGGACCTCAGGAACCTCTGACAAACCACCTCTCTTTCTGGTTTGATGAGCTGTCCCAGTGTCGTCTTGCTGGGTTTTTGCTCCGACTCTGCAAGGAGACCTGGTGGAGAGGGAGACGATATTTACAAACCTGAATTCGGGCATTGGGGTTGCTCCTGTTTTCTAGGTCTTTTCACTCAACACAGGAAGAAATCTTGATTTTTTTTTTTTTTAAGTATGAAAGACCTCCAGGGAGACAGACTGAAATTTCCAAAGCAGTTCAGGACGATGGGAGCCGGAGCCTCTTCAGTCTGACTGGTTCATCTCATGTCCCCCAGGCTCAAATTCCAATTCACTTGGAAGCTTTGAAAACCAGAAGTTCAGGTGCCCTGCCCCAAACCAACTGAACCAGCGGAACCTTTAGGGAAGAGGCAACTGTGGATGCCTAGGGGGTCCTCGTGAAGAGTCAGGCTTGGAAACCGGAGGAGTGAGTGGAGAACCCAGCCGGGAAGGCTGCCCAGGGGGTGGGGAGGAACAAGGCTCGGGTCAGTCCGCCAGGACAGAGCCTGTCACCGTGTGGATGCAGAGCTGTCCTGAGAGATGAGAGGAGGCTGGGGCGGGAGTGTAGGCAGTATTTTCAGCGGACCAGAGGTGAGCAGTAGCCACCGAGGGGCAGGGACAGGGCAGGTTTGTAAAGAGAAGAGAGGCCTTTAACTTAAACGTTCAAACATTCAAACGGTACTCAGAAGGAGCCTGGAGGCAGGCAGGGAAGGAAGCGGCAGGAGAATGAAGACCTCAGCGGACTGGCTTCCTGGCCTGCAGCCCGGGCTCCCCTCCCACTAAGTCTGGGGAGGGGAGCATCCCTGTGATACAGGCTCCGGCCCCTGGATCTAGTCTGCAGGCTCTTATTTCTCTTTTCCCTCCTGGTTGTCGACACAGTGCCTGTACAGAGGACGCTGTGTATGCTGAGAATGACTTAAGACACGAACGTAGAAACAAAGAAAGATAGTGCACAACAGCAGTTCTCAAAGGGAGGGCGGACCCTTTCAGGAGGTCCTTTAGCTCCAGACTTTTTAGGAAAATACAAAATGTAACTTGCCTGTTCACACTCATTTTCTCCTGCCTGTTAGATAGAATTTTCCAGCAGTTTCCTGATAGACTGAATATAGATATCACAATCCAGCTGCCTTCTATTAAGCCAGAGAGAGATTTGCAAAAATGCAAACTAATGTGATTCTTCTTATCTTTTGGCTTCCCTGGTGGCTGACTCTGCCTGCAAGGCAAGAGACCTGGGTTCGCTCCCTGGGTGGGGAAGATCCCCTAGGAGAGGAAATTACTACCCACTCCAGTATTCCTGTCTGGAGAATTCCATGGACAGAGGAGTCCAGCAGGCTATGCCCCATGGGATCACAAAGAGTCAGATACAAAGCGTCAGACACACTTTCACTTTTTACTAAAATGTTACTGATGTTGCTGTGTCATCATTTTGTTACTGTTATTTTACATACTACAAATTAAAATTTCTCAGTTCTAGTTTCTAAATTGATGACTGATGATTTACATACACCAAAGCTCTTTGCAGTCTTCAGTTTTTAAGATAGACCTGAAAACCAAAATGTCCAAGAACTGCTGGTGTCAAAGGAACTCAGAGCTAGAGTAAGAGCCCAGGAACATCAACACACACCTTGATGACAACCTTTCCACCAAACACCTGCTATCCCTGGAAGGAGTTCCTGGTGAGCCGCCTGGGTGAGGAGGTGAGACCTTTCCTCACCTCCTGTTGCCCAGGGAAGTGATGATGGTGTTTGCTCTCTGCAAGGAGGGAGGGCCCATCTCACTGCAGGGCTTTGGTTCTTTCTTCTGAGTGAGCCAAGTTAGCCCTGACTGAAAGAGGAGGTGCTCAGGCTAGAGGGAGGAGGGAGAGGAGGAGGAGGGAGGAGGAGTGGAGGGGGAGGAGAGGGCAGGGAGAAGAAGGGCTGGAAGGAGTGGGAGAGGAGAGGAGACAGGGAAGCTGTGCTTGCAGGCTGAAGTGCAGGTGGGGCTGTTCTCAGGGAGTGAAGGGTCACCTCCTCCCTCCCCACTGCAAGGCGCACCCACATGGCTTCTTTCTTGGACAAAGTCTTCCAGGACGCTGTAGGAGAAACTCAAAGTCACCCTGTGGCAAGGCTGCCACACACGATTTCAGTTAAAACCCTGGATTTTTTCCCAAATCCAGCCCGCACCACAGCTCTGAGCAGGGATCAAGAATTCTAAGAACCATTCATACAAAGAGAGCACCAAGGGGACCGTGCTCAGACGCTGTCACTGTTGCCTGCCTTGTTTTCTTTTTTTTTTTTTTAAAGATTTATTTATTTATTTATTTAAGCGGGGTGGGGTGGGGAGAGAGGGGAGCAGGCGGGCCACTTCTTTCGCTCCTTCATTTGTCCATTTTCATCCATCTTTGTTCTTTGGCCCGTGTGGGCCTCCCATCGCAGTGGCCTCTGTTGTCACAGAGCACTGGTTCTGGGCGCATGCGCCCCAGAGCTCCGGTTCGGTAATTGGACACATTTGTCCAGCGGCTCCTCGGCACGTGGGATCTTCCCAGGCCAGGGATCGAACCGGCGCCCCTTGCACTGCAAGGCGGTGTCCTTACCCACTGGACCACCAGGGAAGCCCCTGCCTTGTTTTCTGACACGGCAGCTCTGTGCTCCACTAAAAAGGCCTGAGGTCCTCTGTGGTTCTCTTTTACCGCATCTGTTTACATACAAAGCTAAACAAGCCCCCTTCAAATGAAATGCTCATGAATACTCATATTAGATGGATATTAGCTTCTTGAAGGACAAGCCTTAATTAGACTTGGCTTTTTAAAAAAAAACTCCTCCTGGGCTGTTTAATTATTAGAGCAAATGTCTCTCATGTTGAACTTCTATGTCACGTAGCCCGGGTGCCAATGTCTTTAATAAATTTCCTGGGCTTATTTTTACAAGGCTGCTGTCTTTCTGGGGGCTGTCTGGATGTCTTTTTGAACCCCTCAAGACTGGACACTGGGGAGTATAAATAATCATTTGTTTAAAAAAAAAAAACCCTTACACTTCTTCTTCAACCTTGAATTTAAAATGCGAATATATGAATATAATAGCTCAGGGATCACTATGCAGATTTATGGAGAATATCAACTTAAGTTATATCACAGGGCCCAACCAGGCCTGTGTGGCTGGGGATTTGTTAAAATTGGGATAGAGTTTGGGGAAAGTACGATTTATAGTTAAAGTCACCTGGAAATCGATACAGCTAAAGTCTCTGACATAAGGGTCCCTTGCAGAGCTAGACCTGATTGTAAAATTGGAAAGGCAGGAATAAAAATCAAATCTTCAGTAGAAGTAACTGGAAACAGCGCAGGGGGCAGGGGGTGGGAGTGGTGTGGGGAGGGCTTCCTCCAGCCTTCCCACTGCTTCAAGATTTTTTTTTTTTTATGTATAAAAACAGCCAACCTAATTCAGCTGGAGGAGGGTGAAGGCAAATTCTACTCCCCGTTTCAGCAGAAATCAATGGACTTCAGCTCGTGTAACTGCCCCCTCTGCGTTTAATATCTAAAATAAAAGCACTCTGATCGCTTGCATTACTGGATGCATTTCGGAGTCTACCTTGGTTTCGGTGGCTACCCAGGTATCAATTAGATCATCCGCGGAGAGCCTGGGGGAAGCGGGAAGAGGAGGGACGGAGGCCCCGCTGTAAGTTCAACGGCCCTGATTTGGGGTCAAGACTGCAACTTGCGGGGGAAGTGAGGGAGTCCTGGGGCAGGTGAAGCGCAGATACCTGCAGCCTCGTATCTGCATTAAGGCCGAGCCCCGGAGGCCAGGCTCAGAGCCCCGCAGACGCCACCTCCCAGCCTGAAGGCTGCGCCCAGGAGAGCCGGGCCATCGCGGCTCAGCCAGCAAGACCCCACCTCCCCAGGATTTTTCGGGAGAAGTCTCCAAAGCTCTCGCGTCCTCGGGACGCCCACCTCCCGTGCTCAAGCCTTAATTAGACTTGGCTTTTAAAAACTCCTCCTGGGCTGTTTAATTATTAGAGCAAATGTCTCTCATGTTGAACTTCTATGTCACGTAGCCGGTGCCAATGTCTTTAATAAATTTCCTGGGCTTATTTTTACAAGGCTGCTGTCTTTCTGGGGGCTGTCTGGATGTCTTTTGAACCCCTCAAGACTGGACACTGGGAGTATAAATAATCATTTGTTTAAAAAAAACCCTTACACTTCTTCTTCAACCTTGAATTTAAAATGCGAATATATGAATATAATAGCTCAGGGATCACTATGCAGATTTATGGAGAATATCAACTTAAGTTATATCACAGGGCCCAACCAGGCCTGTGTGGCTGGGGATTTGTTAAAATTGGGATAGAGTTTGGGGAAAGTACGATTTATAGTTAAAGTCACCTGGAAATCGATACAGCTAAAGTCTCTGACATAAGGGTCCCTTGCAGAGCTAGACCTGATTGTAAAATTGGAAAGGCAGGAATAAAAATCAAATCTTCAGTAGAAGTAACTGGAAACAGCGCAGGGGGCAGGGGGTGGGAGTGGTGTGGGGAGGGCTTCCTCCAGCCTTCCCACTGCTTCAAGATTTTTTTTTTTTTTTGTATAAAAACAGCCAACCTAATTCACCTGGAGGGGGGTGGAGGCAAATTCTACTCCCCGTTTCAGCAGAAATCAATGGACTTCAGCTCGTGTAACTGCCCCCTCTGCGTTTAATATCTAAAATAAAAGCACTCTGATCGCTTGCATTACTGGATGCATTTCGGAGTCTACCTTGGTTTCGGTGGCTACCCAGGTATCAATTAGATCATCCGCGGAGAGCCTGGGGGAAGCGGGAAGAGGAGGGACGGAGGCCCCGCTGTAAGTTCAACGGCCCTGATTTGGGGTCAAGACTGCAACTTGCGGGTGAAGTGAGGGAGTCCTGGGGCAGGTGAAGCGCAGATACCTGCAGCCTCGTATCTGCATTAAGGCCGAGCCCCGGAGGCCAGGCTCAGAGCCCGCCGCAGACGCCACCTCCCCAGCCTGAAGGCTGCGCGCCCAGGGAGAGCCGGGGGCCATCGCGGCTCAGCCAGCAAGACCCCACCTCCCCCAGGATTTTTCGGGAGAAGTCTCCAAAGCTCTCGCGTCCTCGCCGGGCTCTCCACCCCTCGCCTCTCCCAACCTCCACTCAGATCTGCTCAAAATCACTCGGGGGGCCCAGATGTGGGAACGGGGCGGGGGGCAGTGCACTGAAAACGCCCGCGGGAGGCCGAAGGGCTGGGGGGACGGAATTGGCCACGGGAGGCACAGACACTTTGACTCCTGGAGATGCTCTCGGGGGTTACTTTTTTACATCTCCCTGCACTTCCCTCTGACCCCCACGTGACCCCTGGCAGCCCCCACCGCCGTGGGGCTGAAGAACACCTGCGGGGGCCACCCGGGCGCGCGGGACCAAGGAGCCAGTTCAGGCCCTCGCTGCCCCTTTAAGGGTTCCCGAAACTTTCCCCCCGGGTAGCAGATGCGCCTCGTCACATCCGTTGGCCGTGGCAGCCGGGGCGCTTTCCGAGGAAATTGGGGACTGGAGTTTTCCGGGGGAGAGGCGCGGCGCGAGGCGAGCGAGGGTGGCCCGGGCGGGTCTGGTGGACCCGGGCGGACCCGGCGGCTCGCCCTGACCTTGGCCCGGGGAGGGGCCCGGCCCTGCGGGGCAGCCGCCGCCCGCCAGAGGGGGCAGCGGCGACCAACTTGCTTAACTTGGCGCGGGCTGGGGCGGCTCCGGCGCCTCCTCCCGGCGCTCCCGCCGCGCCTCCTGCCCGGTCCTCCTCCCGGCCGCCGCCGCCGCCGCCGCCGCGCGCCCAGCCCTGCCCCGCAGCCCCGCCGCCCCGCGCGCCGCCAGGTCGCCGAGCCCCTGTCGCCGGCCGGGACGGGCCCGGCCGGGCGCGCCCCCCGAGCCCCGCCGCGGGCATGGGCGCGCTGGCCCGGGCGCTGCTGCTGCCGCTGCTGGCCCAGTGGCTCCTGCGGGCGCTCCCGGCGCTGGCCTCCGCGCCCTTCACGCTGCCTCTCCGGGTGGCCTCGCCCCCCAGCCGGGGGGCTGCGCTCACCCCCGGGCCCGGACCCCCCGCCGAGCCCCGTGCGGACGGCCTGGCGCTCGCCCTGGAGCCCGCCGGCGGCGCAGCCAACTTCTTGGCCATGGTGGATAACCTGCAGGGGGACTCCGGCCGCGGCTACTACCTGGAGATGCAGATCGGGACCCCTCCGCAGAAGGTAGGTCGGTGCGCTCCCGCCGGCCCACTCGGACCGGGCGCCCCGCCGCCTGGGCTTCTCGGGGGGCTCTTGGGGGAGCCCAGCTGTGCCTTCGCGCAGCTGAGCGTCGCCCCCAAAGCAGCAGCGGTCCCCGGGGAGCCGATCTTGGGGACGCAGCGGGGCTCCAGGTCTCGGGAGCCGGGGCGCGCGCACGCGGGACGCGGAGCGGCGGCAGCCCAGCCTCGGGGCGCAGCCTAGGGCGCGAGTGAGTGCTTCAGAACTTGTTAGCTCTTCCTCGCCGTGTGGCTGCGAGGCGGAAGAGCACCCTTGCAGGCGTGGCCACCCGGGCAGCGGGACCAAGGAGCCAGTTCAGGCCCTCGCTGCCCCTTTAAGGGTTCCCGAAACTTTCCCCCCGGGTAGCAGATGCGCCTCGTCACATCCGTTGGCCGTGGCAGCCGGGGCGCTTTCCGAGGAAATTGGGGACTGGAGTTTTCCGGGGGAGAGGCGCGGCGCGAGGCGAGCGAGGGTGGCCCGGGCGGGTCTGGTGGACCCGGGCGGACCCGGCGGCTCGCCCTGACCTTGGCCCGGGGAGGGGCCCGGCCCTGCGGGGCAGCCGCCGCCCGCCAGAGGGGGCAGCGGCGACCAACTTGCTTAACTTGGCGCGGGCTGGGGCGGCTCCGGCGCCTCCTCCCGGCGCTCCCGCCGCGCCTCCTGCCCGGTCCTCCTCCCGGCCGCCGCCGCCGCCGCCGCCGCGCGCCCAGCCCTGCCCCGCAGCCCCGCCGCCCCGCGCGCCGCCAGGTCGCCGAGCCCCTGTCGCCGGCCGGGACGGGCCCGGCCGGGCGCGCCCCCCGAGCCCCGCCGCGGGCATGGGCGCGCTGGCCCGGGCGCTGCTGCTGCCGCTGCTGGCCCAGTGGCTCCTGCGGGCGCTCCCGGCGCTGGCCTCCGCGCCCTTCACGCTGCCTCTCCGGGTGGCCTCGCCCCCCAGCCGGGGGGCTGCGCTCACCCCCGGGCCCGGACCCCCCGCCGAGCCCCGTGCGGACGGCCTGGCGCTCGCCCTGGAGCCCGCCGGCGGCGCAGCCAACTTCTTGGCCATGGTGGATAACCTGCAGGGGGACTCCGGCCGCGGCTACTACCTGGAGATGCAGATCGGGACCCCTCCGCAGAAGGTAGGTCGGTGCGCTCCCGCCGGCCCACTCGGACCGGGCGCCCCGCCGCCTGGGCTTCTCGGGGGGCTCTTGGGGGAGCCCAGCTGTGCCTTCGCGCAGCTGAGCGTCGCCCCCAAAGCAGCAGCGGTCCCCGGGGAGCCGATCTTGGGGACGCAGCGGGGCTCCAGGTCTCGGGAGCCGGGGCGCGCGCACGCGGGACGCGGAGCGGCGGCAGCCCAGCCTCGGGGCGCAGCCTAGGGCGCGAGTGAGTGCTTCAGAACTTGTTAGCTCTTCCTCGCCGTGTGGCTGCGAGGCGAGAGACCTGCAACTTGCCTCTAGCGGGATTGCCCCGGAGAGCGATGTCTCTTTTCAGCGAGGTGGCTGTCGCTGCTGCTCCCCGGGAAATCCCTTTGCGTTAATATACCCACCCCCCACCCCGGTGCTGTCTCATCGCTCTGGAGGCTCGTGGCCGGCCTCCAACGGCGCAGTACCCTTTGCAAGGGATTCTTGCTCTATCTGGGCTCCAAGCAGCGCTGTCCACGCAGGCTGGCTCGCTGGCTGCCCGGGGAAGGAGCCGCGCTTCCGGGCTCCACTTGGCTTTCTTCGAGTTAGCTTGCCAGTTTCCTCTGAGCCGGCCAGCAGCTCCAGGCTGCTCCGGGCCCTTGGCCCCGATGGAAGAGTCTCCACGCGTGTATGGAACGTGTTAAATGCAGTAAAGGGAGTGGCGGGGGTGAATATGGGCTGAGCCAGGCTTCCAGGGACCAAGTGGTCTCTCGGTGACATAAAAGTAAAATCCAACAGCGCTCTTATTCTGATTCTCAGTTATCAGCACTTTTTGTAGCAAGAAACGCATGTACCCAGGCTCAGTTTTCTTAAGAAAAACCAAACCCTAGGAGTAGATTTGGCTCCCTCCTCCTTCCAAACTACCCAATCTGTGATTGCAAGTCAAGTTTTTCTTATCGATCGAATAGGCTGTCTGAAGATACTTTACTTTTATTTTCCCCGGCCCGGACCCCCGCCGAGCCCCGTGCGGACGGCCTGGCGCTCGCCCTGGAGCCCGCCGGGCGCAGCTAACTCCTTGGCCATGGTGGATAACCTGCAGGGGGACTCCGGCCGCGGCTACTACCTGGAGATGCAGATCGGGACCCCTCCGCAGAAGGTAGGTCGGTGCGCTCCCGCCGGCCCACTCGGACCGGGCGCCCCGCCGCCTGGGCTTCTCGGGGGGCTCTTGGGGGAGCCCAGCTGTGCCTTCGCGCAGCTGAGCGTCGCCCCCAAAGCAGCAGCGGTCCCCGGGGAGCCGATCTTGGGGACGCAGCGGGGCTCCAGGTCTCGGGAGCCGGGGCGCGCGCACGCGGGACGCGGAGCGGCGGCAGCCCAGCCTCGGGGCGCAGCCTAGGGCGCGAGTGAGTGCTTCAGAACTTGTTAGCTCTTCCTCGCCGTGTGGCTGCGAGGCGAGAGACCTGCAACTTGCCTCTAGCGGGATTGCCCCGGAGAGCGATGTCTCTTTTCAGCGAGGTGGCTGTCGCTGCTGCTCCCCGGGAAATCCCTTTGCGTTAATATACCCACCCCCCACCCCGGTGCTGTCTCATCGCTCTGGAGGCTCGTGGCCGGCCTCCAACGGCGCAGTACCCTTTGCAAGGGATTCTTGCTCTATCTGGGCTCCAAGCAGCGCTGTCCACGCAGGCTGGCTCGCTGGCTGCCCGGGGAAGGAGCCGCGCTTCCGGGCTCCACTTGGCTTTCTTCGAGTTAGCTTGCCAGTTTCCTCTGAGCCGGCCAGCAGCTCCAGGCTGCTCCGGGCCCTTGGCCCCGATGGAAGAGTCTCCACGCGTGTATGGAACGTGTTAAATGCAGTAAAGGGAGTGGCGGGGGTGAATATGGGCTGAGCCAGGCTTCCAGGGACCAAGTGGTCTCTCGGTGACATAAAAGTAAAATCCAACAGCGCTCTTATTCTGATTCTCAGTTATCAGCACTTTTTGTAGCAAGAAACGCATGTACCCAGGCTCAGTTTTCTTAAGAAAAACCAAACCCTAGGAGTAGATTTGGCTCCCTCCTCCTTCCAAACTACCCAATCTGTGATTGCAAGTCAAGTTTTTCTTATCGATCGAATAGGCTGTCTGAAGATACTTTATTTTTATTTTTAACATTGTCATTTGGTTTTTAATTCAGCTGTGATTCCTCTATAAATAGCACATACTTATGACTTTGGTGTAATTCTAATTAAATTATTCAAGACTTTCCTTAAGAGGAAAGACACGCCATGCTCATCTCTTTAAAAAAAGAAACCCCACTGAATAACTTCTATACTTGTTTAATTAGTTTGAAAGGGGGAAGCCTTCAAAAATGTGTTGTGGCTCAAAACTTTGATTCTCACTGTCTTTCATCTACGGACCCTGTTTGGCGTCTCCCAGGGTGGAGGGTGGCTGGCGGGCAGTGGAGGGGGGGACGAGTCAGCTGAAGAAGCTTAACTGACCGCGAGAGGCTGGTGCTGGTGAAGGCTACCACGTGAAGGCACGCGCCTTGGGTGAGAACGTGGTCCACTTGACCTTTCCCAAGATTTCACCAGATGCTGAGGATGAGCCTCTCTTTGGCCTAAAGATAATCTGTTGGAACAGATCATCATTATCCACCTGGGAAATGTATGTCTGGACATTTTGTGTGGAAGAGAATTTTCTCAGCTAGAGCAATCCACTCCACCATTCTTGCCTGGGAAGTCCCATGGAAAGAGGAGCCTGGCAGGCCACCGTCCATGGGGTCACAGAGAGTCAGATACAACTGAGCGAGTAAACAACGACGAAAGTAAATTTGGGCAGGGTGGGTTCTGATGCCTCAGAAACATCCCTAAATAGTAGTTCATCTTTATTAATTAGTCCCATCAGTTTTACTCTAAAATGACAAAGTATATTCTTAAATTAACAGGAATGCATTGAGTATCTCACGCTGCTATCTGTACCTTGGGCTGGGTGGGAAGTAGTTCATTCAAGGTTACTTGTCCGTCTGTTTCCAGGGAAGAGTCTTTTTAAAACTCCAGATTTAATTTTACGTTTGACAGGAAATGAGATCGTCTGTGCCTTCGCCTTGGCCTGATTTAGTAATAAGCTGCTTTATCGCCGGATTCCGTGTGCTCATTCCAAGGGCCTGCTGTAAACGCTTAGGTGTTCCATGTACCCAGGCTCAGTTTTCTTAAGAAAAACCAAACCCTAGGAGTAGATTTGGCTCCCTCCTCCTTCCAAACTACCCAATCTGTGATTGCAAGTCAAGTTTTTCTTATCGATCGAATAGGCTGTCTGAAGATACTTTATTTTTATTTTTAACATTGTCATTTGGTTTTTAATTCAGCTGTGATTCCTCTATAAATAGCACATACTTATGACTTTGGTGTAATTCTAATTAAATTATTCAAGACTTTCCTTAAGAGGAAAGACACGCCATGCTCATCTCTTTAAAAAAAGAAACCCCACTGAATAACTTCTATACTTGTTTAATTAGTTTGAAAGGGGGAAGCCTTCAAAAATGTGTTGTGGCTCAAAACTTTGATTCTCACTGTCTTTCATCTACGGACCCTGTTTGGCGTCTCCCAGGGTGGAGGGTGGCTGGCGGGCAGTGGAGGGGGGGACGAGTCAGCTGAAGAAGCTTAACTGACCGCGAGAGGCTGGTGCTGGTGAAGGCTACCACGTGAAGGCACGCGCCTTGGGTGAGAACGTGGTCCACTTGACCTTTCCCAAGATTTCACCAGATGCTGAGGATGAGCCTCTCTTTGGCCTAAAGATAATCTGTTGGAACAGATCATCATTATCCACCTGGGAAATGTATGTCTGGACATTTTGTGTGGAAGAGAATTTTCTCAGCTAGAGCAATCCACTCCACCATTCTTGCCTGGGAAGTCCCATGGAAAGAGGAGCCTGGCAGGCCACCGTCCATGGGGTCACAGAGAGTCAGATACAACTGAGCGAGTAAACAACGACGAAAGTAAATTTGGGCAGGGTGGGTTCTGATGCCTCAGAAACATCCCTAAATAGTAGTTCATCTTTATTAATTAGTCCCATCAGTTTTACTCTAAAATGACAAAGTATATTCTTAAATTAACAGGAATGCATTGAGTATCTCACGCTGCTATCTGTACCTTGGGCTGGGTGGGAAGTAGTTCATTCAAGGTTACTTGTCCGTCTGTTTCCAGGGAAGAGTCTTTTTAAAACTCCAGATTTAATTTTTACGTTTGACAGGAAATGAGATCGTCTGTGCCTTCGCCTTGGCCTGATTTAGTAATAAGCTGCTTTATCGCCGGATTCCCGTGTGCTCATTCCAAGGGCCTGCTGTAAACGCTTAGGTGTTACGACAAGTGAACCAGGATTCATTCTCTGCCTGCTTCCTCCTGCAGCGTCTCTGACCGGTACTGGGGGGAGAGTCGGTAGCAGTCACAGGGGGCAGCCCTGGGTGACTTCTCAACTCGAAGGAAGCTTTCCTGCTCCGTTAATTGTCAAGAGTCCTGCCTTTGTGCTCTGCGGATTCTCTGAAGCCTAAAATAAACTTGCTTAGGTGGAGAGAAAGACGGAGTTGTAACGTCAAGCAGTAAATAACTGAGAATCTTTTGAAAATTAGGGAATAGTCACAGCTAGGGTGGGGGGCTCCCCTTGTGGCCAGCCCGGTGCTGTGTGCCTTGCATGTGCCCTCTCCACGAATCCTCATAAAGGCCCCCAGTTCTTACCTTTACTTAGAAGATGGCACACCTGAAGCTTGGACTTGCCCAAGGCAACAGAACAAGAGAAAAAGAAAGCTCTAGAAAGTGTCTGAAGTTGAACCCCGGCAGCTGGACTCCAGAACCCAAGTTCTCAATGACCTGGCAAATACCTGGTCTCTTCCTTTCCACTCTCCTGACTTATTTTCTTTGACTTTTTGGTCTCCTGTCTCATCGTCCAGAGAGCCCCAAACTGTGCGGCCTCAGGTATTAGGAACTTATCATGGGGCTCGGGCCAGC
The DNA here is from genome assembly GCA_022376925.1 of Tragulus kanchil. Lineage (NCBI taxonomy): Eukaryota > Metazoa > Chordata > Mammalia > Artiodactyla > Tragulidae > Tragulus > Tragulus kanchil. The sequence continues at coordinate 243,687,052 of JAIOJX010000028.1, forward strand.
CCCGAGATGCCCCCGCCGTCCCTCCACGCACTCGCTTCCTTCAGGGTGATGCTCAGGCCTCGGCCACAACTGAGCGAGTAAACACGCAAAGTAAATTTGGGCAGGTTGGGTTCTGATGCCTCAGAAACATCCCTAAATAGTAGTTCATCTTTATTAATTAGTCCCATCAGTTTTACTCTAAAATGACAAAGTATATTCTTAAATTAACAGGAATGCATTGAGTATCTCACGCTGCTATCTGTACCTTGGGCTGGGTGGGAAGTAGTTCATTCAAGGTTACTTGTCCGTCTGTTTCCAGGGAAGAGTCTTTTTAAAACTCCAGATTTAATTTTTACGTTTGACAGGAAATGAGATCGTCTGTGCCTTCGCCTTGGCCTGATTTAGTAATAAGCTGCTTTATCGCCGGATTCCCGTGTGCTCATTCCAAGGGCCTGCTGTAAACGCTTAGGTGTTACGACAAGTGAACCAGGATTCATTCTCTGCCTGCTTCCTCCTGCAGCGTCTCTGACCGGTACTGGGGGGAGAGTCGGTAGCAGTCACAGGGGGCAGCCCTGGGTGACTTCTCAACTCGAAGGAAGCTTTCCTGCTCCGTTAATTGTCAAGAGTCCTGCCTTTGTGCTCTGCGGATTCTCTGAAGCCTAAAATAAACTTGCTTAGGTGGAGAGAAAGACGGAGTTGTAACGTCAAGCAGTAAATAACTGAGAATCTTTTGAAAATTAGGGAATAGTCACAGCTAGGGTGGGGGGCTCCCCTTGTGGCCAGCCCGGTGCTGTGTGCCTTGCATGTGCCCTCTCCACGAATCCTCATAAAGGCCCCCAGTTCTTACCTTTACTTAGAAGATGGCACACCTGAAGCTTGGACTTGCCCAAGGCAACAGAACAAGAGAAAAAGAAAGCTCTAGAAAGTGTCTGAAGTTGAACCCCGGCAGCTGGACTCCAGAACCCAAGTTCTCAATGACCTGGCAAATACCTGGTCTCTTCCTTTCCACTCTCCTGACTTATTTTCTTTGACTTTTTGGTCTCCTGTCTCATCGTCCAGAGATCCCCAAACTGTGCGGCCTCAGGTATTAGGAACTTAACATGGGACCCGAAACGGACTCTCCCGGCCCCAGCCGTCCCTCCACGCACTCGCTTCCTTCAGGGTGATGCTCAGGCCTCGGCCTTGTGAAGAAATGGATGCAGGCGTGCGTGGGCGAGGACCATGAGAAGATGCACCCGGAACCAGAGCCCCGCGCTGCCTGCCCTCCCCTGGGAAAGGCTGGAAGTGTGCTCAGCCCCTAGGGTCCTTCATTCTGCCTGACACCATTGAGGACATCACGGGCGCCCCACCAGAAGCCCGTGTGTGAGCCCCACCGCCGTTGGCATGGAGATGATAGCTGGGGCTCTGATACCGGGGCACGATTCCTTTCTAACAGGAGAGAACCAGCAGCTGCTTGAACTGTGCGATTTGGTCTTATTAATAATAATAATGGTGTTACAGTGATTATAATTACAGCAATTTCCATTATTATTATTTTAAAGACTTTTATGCTAACACAATATAGCCAGCTGGAGAAGCTAAAGGTCTGAGGCTTTGTACCTGGTAATGGCTTCAAAAAGGCTTTTGGGTTTCTGTTGAAAGATTTTCTGTCCTCTCCGCTAATATGGGTGAAACAGACAGCAAAATGACGTGGGGATTTAAACATTGGAAGGCAAAGAGCTCACGGATTAGTAGGAGATGCACATTTCAGTCATGGGCTTATCAGCTTCTTAGTTCACAATTACCTGGAAGATTTTGAACTGAAGATGTGTATCCTTCATAGAAATTTAAGTTTGTCTTTTCCAGAATATGCCACCCAGCGTCCCCAGATTCCATTCAGCTCTCTGCAGGGGAGGCTGGAAAAGGGCCAGCCAGAAGAAATTTGATGAAGCAAATTGAGAAAGTAAATCACTAAAGACAATGAAGAAAAATGGATGACTCACATGGAAAGAGCCAGAAACCAGAGCCAGGTTCCCACAAGTTCCTCAGGGGAGTGGGGGAAGATGGCCCTTCCTGAGTTTTGGAGCAAGAGTTCAACATCGAAGGTCTTATTACCGAGGACTGTGAGACCCCAGGCTGAGGAATTTGCTCCAAGCAAATGTGGACAGACCACTTCAGAGAAATTGTTAACGACTGTGTGTTAATAGCCCTTGACCTCAGGCTGACGGGGTACGGGGTGCTGGGTGCCGTGCTGAGTATTTTGCCCAGATCCCCTGATTTTTTTACTTTCTCCACAGCCCTGTGAAGTATGTGCAGTGGTTTGACTCGCTTTTCAGAGAGGGGAACGGAAGGAAGCTCAGAGAGGCCAGGTCATTTGTCTCAGGCCGTACTGCGAGCAGGTCAGCTGCCTTATCTACCAGCTCGGCCCAGGTCTGCTCTGGGCACCTCACCGCTCCACGTGCGGCTGTTTGAACCACAGTGACTTCTCTCTCCCCCTAAATATTTATTTGTCCGTGCCGGGTCTTAGTTGAGGCACGCCAGCTGCTTGTTGCAGCATGCAGGGTGTGTAGTTGGAAGAGTCTAGTTTGGTGACTAGGGCTAGAATCCGGGCCCCCTGCAATGGGAACGTGGAGCCTTAGCCACTGGATCACCAAGGAAGTCCCTGCAGTGACTTTTTTTTTTAAAGAAGCATCTTCATTTGTCTTTGAATGACTTGGTGTCAGGGAGGGGGAAAGCGTCCTGGATCCCCTGCAGGGTCCCAGGTCCTTGTAGCATTTCATACATGACAGTGGGCAGGTGACAACCTCCCTGTGTTTCCCCCTTCCCCATCGGTTGATCTATTTGAAGTTCGTTTCCTGCAGCTGCTGTGATAAATGAACACAAGCTGAGTGACTTAATAGAACTTCTTAGTTCACAATTACCTGGAAGATTTTGAACTGAAGATGTGTATCCTTCATAGAAATTTAAGTTTGTCTTTTCCAGAATATGCCACCCAGCGTCCCCAGATTCCATTCAGCTCTCTGCAGGGGAGGCTGGAAAAGGGCCAGCCAGAAGAAATTTGATGAAGCAAATTGAGAAAGTAAATCACTAAAGACAATGAAGAAAAATGGATGACTCACATGGAAAGAGCCAGAAACCAGAGCCAGGTTCCCACAAGTTCCTCAGGGGAGTGGGGGAAGATGGCCCTTCCTGAGTTTTGGAGCAAGAGTTCAACATCGAAGGTCTTATTACCGAGGACTGTGAGACCCCAGGCTGAGGAATTTGCTCCAAGCAAATGTGGACAGACCACTTCAGAGAAATTGTTAACGACTGTGTGTTAATAGCCCTTGACCTCAGGCTGACGGGGTACGGGGTGCTGGGTGCCGTGCTGAGTATTTTGCCCAGATCCCCTGATTTTTTTACTTTCTCCACAGCCCTGTGAAGTATGTGCAGTGGTTTGACTCGCTTTTCAGAGAGGGGAACGGAAGGAAGCTCAGAGAGGCCAGGTCATTTGTCTCAGGCCGTACTGCGAGCAGGTCAGCTGCCTTATCTACCAGCTCGGCCCAGGTCTGCTCTGGGCACCTCACCGCTCCACGTGCGGCTGTTTGAACCACAGTGACTTCTCTCTCCCCCTAAATATTTATTTGTCCGTGCCGGGTCTTAGTTGAGGCACGCCAGCTGCTGTTGCAGCATGCAGGGTGTGTAGTTGGAAGAGTCTAGTTTGGTGACTAGGGCTAGAATCCGGGCCCCCTGCAATGGGAACGTGGAGCCTTAGCCACTGGATCACCAAGGAAGTCCCTGCAGTGACTTTTTTTTTTAAAGAAGCATCTTCATTTGTCTTTGAATGACTTGGTGTCAGGGAGGGGGAAAGCGTCCTGGATCCCCTGCAGGGTCCCAGGTCCTTGTAGCATTTCATACATGACAGTGGGCAGGTGACAACCTCCCTGTGTTTCCCCCTTCCCCATCGGTTGATCTATTTGAAGTTCGTTTCCTGCAGCTGCTGTGATAAATGAACACAAGCTGAGTGACTTAATAGAAACCTACTCCCTCACGGGTCTGGAGGCCTGGAATTCAAAGTTAAGGTGTCAGCAGAACTGCAGTCCCTTGAAAGGTTCTGAGCGTGAACCCTTCCTTCTTCTTCCGGTTCCTGGTGGCCCCAGACAGTCTGATGTTTGGCTTCCAGCTGCATCGGCCCACCTCTGCCTCTGTCTTCCTGTAACATCAGCCCCCAGTCCCCTGTGTGTTTCTATGTCCGAATCTGCCTCCTCTTATGAGAACACGAGGCATTGGGTGAGGACTTGTCCTGACCCAGTGCAGCCTCGTTGTGGCTTGATTTCATCTCTCAAGACAGGACTTGGGTTCAAGATTTTAACGTTTCTTTTTGGTGAAGGGGACAGATAATTGAATCCACCCACGTTCATTTTAAGTGTATCCTTCTGTGGCTCTTTCTTTCATTCTCTCCCATCTTTTAGTTGCCAATTATTTTAACTTGAATTCAAGCATAATTTCCATCAAAGGCCTTGGCACTTGGTGGTCCTGGTGGTGAGTCAACATGGAGTCTGTGACAAAGGGCAGGAGGTCCAGGCGGGGGCTGGAGTTATTTTCTGTATTCTGGTATCCACTTCCTCACTAGCGAGTAACCCTGTAACTTTTTAAAACTCTTTTGTCATGTTGTATTAATCCCAGAATTGCTGGAATAATTGCGTAACTTAGGAAAGGCCATTTAGGCAAGCTCGGATCACGGGTGTTTAAATACCTATGACTCACAGACACTCACTGAAAGCTTGTATTTCTTGTCTTAAAGGCTTTGGAAGGCATCTGCCCTCCCCTTTCTTTTTTGTTTTTTTCCTGAATTTTTTTTTTTTTTTTATTTTGGCCTCTTTTATTGTTTTTTTCTTTTTTTCATCCATCTTTATTCTTTGGCCTGTGTGGGCCTCCCATTGCAGTGGCGTCTCTTGTTGCAGAGCACCGGCTCTGGATGCATGCTTTCCAGAGCGCTGGCTCATAACTGGCACGCTGGTCCAGCTGCTCCGCAACCTCCCTGTGTTTCCCCCTTCCCCATCGGTTGATCTATTTGAAGTTCGTTTCCTGCAGCTGCTGTGATAAATGAACACAAGCTGAGTGACTTAATAGAAACCTACTCCCTCACGGGTCTGGAGGCCTGGAATTCAAAGTTAAGGTGTCAGCAGAACTGCAGTCCCTTGAAAGGTTCTGAGCGTGAACCCTTCCTTCTTCTTCCGGTTCCTGGTGGCCCCAGACAGTCTGATGTTTGGCTTCCAGCTGCATCGGCCCACCTCTGCCTCTGTCTTCCTGTAACATCAGCCCCCAGTCCCCTGTGTGTTTCTATGTCCGAATCTGCCTCCTCTTATGAGAACACGAGGCATTGGGTGAGGACTTGTCCTGACCCAGTGCAGCCTCGTTGTGGCTTGATTTCATCTCTCAAGACAGGACTTGGGTTCAAGATTTTAACGTTTCTTTTTGGTGAAGGGGACAGATAATTGAATCCACCCACGTTCATTTTAAGTGTATCCTTCTGTGGCTCTTTCTTTCATTCTCTCCCATCTTTTAGTTGCCAATTATTTTAACTTGAATTCAAGCATAATTTCCATCAAAGGCCTTGGCACTTGGTGGTCCTGGTGGTGAGTCAACATGGAGTCTGTGACAAAGGGCAGGAGGTCCAGGCGGGGGCTGGAGTTATTTTCTGTATTCTGGTATCCACTTCCTCACTAGCGAGTAACCCTGTAACTTTTTAAAACTCTTTTGTCATGTTGTATTAATCCCAGAATTGCTGGAATAATTGCGTAACTTAGGAAAGGCCATTTAGGCAAGCTCGGATCACGGGTGTTTAAATACCTATGACTCACAGACACTCACTGAAAGCTTGTATTTCTTGTCTTAAAGGCTTTGGAAGGCATCTGCCCTCCCCTTTCTTTTTTGTTTTTTTCCTGAATTTTTTTTTTTTTTTTATTTTGGCCTCTTTTATTGTTTTTTTCTTTTTTTCATCCATCTTTATTCTTTGGCCTGTGTGGGCCTCCCATTGCAGTGGCGTCTCTTGTTGCAGAGCACCGGCTCTGGATGCATGCTTTCCAGAGCGCTGGCTCATAACTGGACACGCTGGTCCAGCTGCTCCGCAGCACATGGGATCTTCCCGGGCCAGGGATCAAACTGGCACCTCTTGCACTGCAAGGTGAACTCTTTACCCACTGGACCACCAGGGAAGCCCTGCCCTCCCTTATGGATGGACTCTGTAGGATACAAAGTATACATCTATCTCTGTCAAGCATCCACAGCCCTTTCTTGACTTCTTTCTGACTTCCTGTGTTGTCAGAAGGTGACCTGACCTACTCTGGGCTTCCTGTTTCCTCCTAGAATGATCACTGACCCCCTTCTAGATAAAGCTGAAAGGGGAAGGTCGAGATGAGCCACTGCGCTGGTTTCTCCTCCTGGGCGGCTCTCTTGGACCCGAGGAGGGCAATTTAGAGGGGACACGGTTTTCCCTTCCCTGTGGGGTGAAGCAGCGTGCCTGGGAGATTATTCTATGCCTCAGACACTGAAAGGAACAGATCAAGCTTCGGTTCTGGATTCAGGGTCCATCAGGGCTGAGGGTGGGGGTCTTGGCTGCCGATGCTGACCCGGCCCTAAGCAGAGGGCAGCCGGGGGAGGCCTTGGCTCCTGTCCGATGGTGAGCATGCTGCTTCTCCCTTGAGCCTGAGCGCCTCCTTTTAGGAGGAACAATGGGCCTTCTGCATACCCTTGGCTCCCTTGCCATCTGTCACAGGTTCCTCCCTGGACTTGCTCTGGTCTGCCTGCCCAGCCTTGATGTGGACACTGGGATCATTGTTCGTTAGTGACAACAGATGACCGCTGGAAAACAGCACACACCGGTGAGGCAGGTGGCAGCTGGGCTTCTGCACCTCCTGCATGCATAGTGACGGATGCAGAGTGAGAGGCGGCTTCCCAGGTGGCGCTAGTGGTCAAGAGCCCGCCTGCCCGTGCAGGGGAGAAAAGAGACACGGGTTCAAGCCCTGGGTCGGGAAGATCCCCTCAGGGAGGAAATGGCTACCCAGGTGTTCTTGCCTGGAGAATCCCACGGGGAGCCTGGCAGGCTACAGTCTGTAGGGTCACAGAGTCAGACACGACTGAAGCAACTTGGCTGCGTGCAGTGTGTGTGAGGGCGTGCGTGCCCTGGTCAGGCCCATTTCCTGAGCTGGACAGAGAGAGAGAGAGAGAGAGAGAGAGAGAGAGTGTGTGTGTGTGTGATGCATGGTTGGACAGCTGTCACGTGGCTCCCCTTCTTTCTCTCCTGGCCCAGATGGACTATTTCACTTTTTTTAATCTATCACTACTTAATAAAAAAATATAGCTGTTTTTCTTTGCTCTTGGAATTCTCGTAGAGTAAGGAGCCTCTTGGAGCGCGGACATCACCGCAGGGAGGGAACAGAGCGAGTCGGCTTGCTTCTGAGTTAATGTTTGCTGCCTCACGCGGGTCTCAAGTTGGGCGTTTCTGAGTTTTATTATACAGCACCTCATATACCTGTACCTGAAAACACACACACTCAGCCCTGCCGTTTTAGGAGGATGAAGAGGTCTGTCTGCAGTGGTGAGGGGTGGTGCCCGGGGCTGGCTTCATCGTGAAGGACAGCGGGAACCTCTCCCTCCATTTCGCACTCGACTGAAGACATGCAGGAGGAGGGTTATATCCAGCCCTCCTAAGGACCTGCAGGCTTCCCTGGTGGCTTAGACAGTAAAGAATCGGCCTGCAGTGCAGGAGATGTGAGTTTGATCCCTGGGTCAGGAAAATCCCCCAAAAGAGGAAAGGACAACCCACTCCAGTAGTCCTGCCTGGAGAATCCGTGGACAGAGGAGCCTGGCGGGCTGCGGTCTACGGGGTCACAAAGAGTCAGACAGGACTGAGGGACAGCCACCACGGAAGCCGGGACCCTGCAGCCCTCCAGCCCCCCTCAGCCCCGTACTGGATAAGTGACCTTCTTAGAAGTGGGCTGAGAACTGCTTCCGTTTGTCTGCCCTGCCAATCCTCTGCCAGAAACCCAAGAGGACAGCCTCCAAGGCAGCCCCCTCGGAAGAGGGCACCATGGGGAAAGGGTGGGAAGCATTGAGCCAGAGTTTTCCAGGAGCCTCAGGGCAGCGGGAGAGTCAGGTCTGACTCCCTTTCAAGTTAGGATGCGTTGCCCGAATTGAGAAACGTTGCTTTGTGAAGGCGGGAGTGAATTCCCCATGCCGCGGAGGGAGCATCCAGAGCCCCCTTAGCTACATCGAGCTGCCTCCTGGGGAAACTCACTAGTGTTTCCCAATGGGACAAACCCCCGAGGGGCAGGCCGGCCGCCCGCTCATCGCAGCCGTTGGGAATTGGGTATCTCTGGTGCCCGTCCCTGAGGGGCTACTTGCCAAATACCGGTGTGGACGAGCACATTCCTCAGCCCCTCAAGGCCTCAGGTTCCTCATCTGTAATGAGAGGATTGGGCCAGGTGACCGCACATGTCTTCCGGAAGCCCTGACACTTGATGACTATAATCTGTGTTGTTTGTGGGCGCTTCTGATAGCTCCAGTGGTCAGCAGCTGCCCGCAGGTGCGTCCGCTGGGCTCTGCGAAGATGCAGAGCCTGGCTCAGGCCACGGGGGCAGGGAGGCTGCAGGACGCTGGCTGGAGGGCCGGGACTGGAGTCCTTTCTTCCCAAACCAGCTGGCCGAGGGTAGGACCAAGCACAACTTGGCGGTGTTTAGTCACTCAGTGGTGTGTGACTGTGTTCCATTCAGGGACTGGGGCCAGCCAGGCTCCTCTCCCCACCGGCTTTCCCAGGAGGAATCCTGGGGTCGGTTGACGGTCCCTCCTCCAGTCGAGCCTCTTGCTCCAGAGCTCAGACTGTGTCTCCAGCACCGGCAGGCGGATTCGTTACCACTAAGCCACGTGGGAAGCAAGCACAGCTTATAGGATCGGTTAAAGACAGAGTTCCAAGACCCAGTCCAGTCTGACTGAGTGAGACAGCCACCACGGAAGCCGGGACCCTGCAGCCCTCCAGCCCCCCTCAGCCCCGTACTGGATAAGTGACCTTCTTAGAAGTGGGCTGAGAACTGCTTCCGTTTGTCTGCCCTGCCAATCCTCTGCCAGAAACCCAAGAGGACAGCCTCCAAGGCAGCCCCCTCGGAAGAGGGCACCATGGGGAAAGGGTGGGAAGCATTGAGCCAGAGTTTTCCAGGAGCCTCAGGGCAGCGGGAGAGTCAGGTCTGACTCCCTTTCAAGTTAGGATGCGTTGCCCGAATTGAGAAACGTTGCTTTGTGAAGGCGGGAGTGAATTCCCCATGCCGCGGAGGGAGCATCCAGAGCCCCCTTAGCTACATCGAGCTGCCTCCTGGGGAAACTCACTAGTGTTTCCCAATGGGACAAACCCCCGAGGGGCAGGCCGGCCGCCCGCTCATCGCAGCCGTTGGGAATTGGGTATCTCTGGTGCCCGTCCCTGAGGGGCTACTTGCCAAATACCGGTGTGGACGAGCACATTCCTCAGCCCCTCAAGGCCTCAGGTTCCTCATCTGTAATGAGAGGATTGGGCCAGGTGACCGCACATGTCTTCCGGAAGCCCTGACACTTGATGACTATAATCTGTGTTGTTTGTGGGCGCTTCTGATAGCTCCAGTGGTCAGCAGCTGCCCGCAGGTGCGTCCGCTGGGCTCTGCGAAGATGCAGAGCCTGGCTCAGGCCACGGGGGCAGGGAGGCTGCAGGACGCTGGCTGGAGGGCCGGGACTGGAGTCCTTTCTTCCCAAACCAGCTGGCCGAGGGTAGGACCAAGCACAACTTGGCGGTGTTTAGTCACTCAGTGGTGTGTGACTGTGTTCCATTCCAGGGACTGGGGCCAGCCAGGCTCCTCTCCCCACGGGCTTTCCCAGCAGGAATCCTGGGGCAGGTTGACGGTCCCTCCTCCAGTAGAGCCTCTTGATCCAGAGATCAGACTGTGTCTCCAGCACCGGCAGGCGGATTCGTTACCACTCAGCCACGTGGGAAGCAAGCACAGCTTATAGGATCGGTTAAAGACAGAGTTCCAAGACCCAGTCCAGTCTGACTGAGTGAGACAGTCTGCACCGAGGCCCGAGAACCTGCATTTTATTACATCTTCCACCCCCGCCCTTGGACACCATTTGGAGGCCAGGACAGAGGCCAGAGTCGCCTCTGCTGGGTGATTTCCTGAGCGGGCTCGGCAGCTTCTTCACTCTTCCTGAAGCCTGTTGTTTGATGAAGTGTTCACTCTGCCCATTTAGGAAATGTCTACCTCCAGGAGGTTGTGTTCCGGAAGCTTCCTTGCACTTGACAAGCTGGAGAGGTGGGGTGAGCTGTCTGTAGAGTGAGAGCTCTAAAGCCCTGCTGTTCTAAACCTCTGTGCTGACTGCATCCTTTTTACAAGTGCAGTCTGTCTGGGCAGTAATTTGTAAATCAATGAAAATGAGTTACTAGGAAAATGAGCGTTTAAGAGCCATACACATCGAAACCCATATTTTAGATGATAAGATCCAATGGACATTCTATTTTTCTGTTTGCACTGATCTCAAAGTTCCTGGGGCTTCCTCTCCCATCTTGTGGAGGCCTTGTTGCCGACCCATAACTGTTTGTTTGTTTAATGGATGCCACCATCTGGGGCACTCATGCAGTGCAGATAAGAAGCTCTTACAAATGGTTCCAGTAACACCTGTTTTTCTGCGTGCTGTCTTTAGGGGGACAGTGGTTATTTTCTATGAAGCAGAAACCCTCCTGGTGGCCCAGTGGCTGAGACTTTGCCTTCTGAGCGAAGGGTGCAGGTTTGATCCCTGGTCAGGCCACGGGGCAGGGAGGCTGCAGGACGCTGGCTGGAGGGCCGGGACTGGAGTCCTTTCTTCCCAAACCAGCTGGCCGAGGTAGGACCAAGCACAACTTGGCGGTGTTTAGTCACTCAGTGGTGTGTGACTGTGTTCCATTCAGGGACTGGGGCCAGCCAGGCTCCTCTCCCACGGGCTTTCCCAGCAGGAATCCTGGGGCAGGTTGACGGTCCCTCCTCCAGTAGAGCCTCTTGATCCAGAGATCAGACTGTGTCTCCAGCACCGGCAGGCGGATTCGTTACCACTCAGCCACGTGGGAAGCAAGCACAGCTTATAGGATCGGTTAAAGACAGAGTTCCAAGACCCAGTCCAGTCTGACTGAGTGAGACAGTCTGCACCGAGGCCCGAGAACCTGCATTTTATTACATCTTCCACCCCCGCCCTTGGACACCATTTGGAGGCCAGGACAGAGGCCAGAGTCGCCTCTGCTGGGTGATTTCCTGAGCGGGCTCGGCAGCTTCTTCACTCTTCCTGAAGCCTGTTGTTTGATGAAGTGTTCACTCTGCCCATTTAGGAAATGTCTACCTCCAGGAGGTTGTGTTCCGGAAGCTTCCTTGCACTTGACAAGCTGGAGAGGTGGGGTGAGCTGTCTGTAGAGTGAGAGCTCTAAAGCCCTGCTGTTCTAAACCTCTGTGCTGACTGCATCCTTTTTACAAGTGCAGTCTGTCTGGGCAGTAATTTGTAAATCAATGAAAATGAGTTACTAGGAAAATGAGCGTTTAAGAGCCATACACATCGAAACCCATATTTTAGATGATAAGATCCAATGGACATTCTATTTTTCTGTTTGCACTGATCTCAAAGTTCCTGGGGCTTCCTCTCCCATCTTGTGGAGGCCTTGTTGCCGACCCATAACTGTTTGTTTGTTTAATGGATGCCACCATCTGGGGCACTCATGCAGTGCAGATAAGAAGCTCTTACAAATGGTTCCAGTAACACCTGTTTTTCTGCGTGCTGTCTTTAGGGGGACAGTGGTTATTTTCTATGAAGCAGAAACCCTCCTGGTGGCCCAGTGGCTGAGACTTTGCCTTCTGAAGCGAAGGGTGCAGGTTTGATCCCTGGTCGCAAGTTCAATCCCTCGTCAGGGAGCCAAGATCTGACATGCCGTGGGCCCAGAAAGCCAAAGCATAAAACAGAAGCAATATTGCAGTAAAGTCTATAAAGACTTTAAACATGGTCCACATCAAAAAGATCTTTAAAAACAGAAAAGGCAACATGAGTGACTGAGTGTTGGCTTCTCAGCTTCCAGCCCTCTCAAGAGGGGGAGGTGTAGAGCTTTAGTGCAGGGAGAGCAAGTACCTCTCTCACTCAGAGGTTCCCAATCTGGGAAATGGTGCCCTGCGGGGGACACCGGGCACTTTCTGGAGATGGTTTTGGCTGTCACAGTTTGGGCAGGGGTTCTGGCGTCTGGTGGGTGGAGCCCAGGGGCTCTACACAGCCTGCAGTGCAAGGACAGAGCCCCTCCCCCAACAGAATATCACCTGCTCCGGCAGCCAGCACTTCTGAAATCCTGGCAACTCAGCACTTCAGCCAGGCTGGCCTGAGCGCGGCTGCTCAGAGCAGGGAGGGAGGCGGTCTGTCAGAAACATCCGTGTGGGCAGGAGCGGGCCACGGCAGGAGGCCCGTATGGGTGGCTCTTGATGGCGGCAGTCCTGTCTTGTTCTTAATGTCCCCGTTCTTCTCCTAATGTCCCCGTTCTTGCCAGATGCAGCAAGCTGCTTCTAACAAAAGTGGGGAATAAAGAGATGAAAGAATCCTGAACTAGATTCAAAGGATGAGCCAGCTTTACTCCTTCATTCACATGTTTATTAAGCACCTACTACATACCAGGGCCTCTTCCAAGCCCTGGGATGTCACCGCCAACTAGACCAAGATGGCCCTTGCTTTTCTAGGATCTAGGTGCTTGTTGAGAAGACAAATGTTTGATCGGTGCTGAGAGCCAGTACAACCTGGCGATGGGCATGGGTCCAGACCCCTTCAGAAGGGGGCCCGCGAGTCAGGATGAAGCCAGGCAGGCCGCCACTGTGGCCCGGAGCACACAGTGCCAGTCTTGGGACACGAGGAGCCGTGGCGACATGCCCGGGTCTTGGAGCCGTTCTTCGTTCATTTGTTTGTTTTTAAGAGAAATGTCTTGTTTTCTCTATTGCTATTGAACATTTCCTCAGAAATGTAAAGTTTTATCTTTTTAGTTAACTTGTATTTAAAAACCCTTTAATTGGAGTAGAACTGTTTTTGCTGTGTAACACAGGAGCTCAGCTCAGGGCTGTGCGACCACCCAGCGCGGGGGTGCAGGGAGGCTCGGGAGGGAGGGGATCTCTGCACCCATAGAGCCGAGCGGAAGAGCTGACTCATTGGGAAAGACCCTGATGCCCGAACGACGGAGGGCAGGAAGAGAGGAGGGCGGCAGAGGACGAGACGGTTGGGTGGCATCACCGACTCAGTGAACATGGGTTTGAGCACGCTCCGGGAGATGGGGCACAGGGGAGCCTGGGGTGCTGCCCTCCCTGGGGTCGCAAAGAGTCAGCCCGCACTTAGCCACTGAGCACCAAGAGCTGATTCACCTTCGTTTGTTTTAAATTGTGCCTTGGGGTTCGGTTGTATTGGAACAAAGGCCTTGCACAGTGTGGCGACATCATGCCGCATGCTTTAGGCCACGCGTGTGCAGGGTGGCGAGTTGGGAGAGGGGGGTTCAACATGGCTGTCGGGGAGTTCCTGAGTTAGAAAGGGAAGGTAAACTCGGGGTGCCTGGAGAGCCAGGATGCAGGAGACCGCTTAGACTGGTGCCTCGGGTGGGGTCCCCTGAGGCCGACTGAGACAGGATGTGAAGTGGGCAGTTCGCTTGGGAGGTGATCCCAAGGGTCCTGCGCAGGGGTGGGGGCTGGGAGGAGAGGGGAAGATGGGGGACGGAGAGGTTACGGGTGTGGGCAGGGGGCTCATCCCCCGAGATCTCAGAGCATCGCCTACACTCAGCTATTCCAGCTAAAGGGTGAGGGAGCTGGCATGGGTCGCCCACTCCGGTGGGTCCTGGGTGGGGGTCACGAAGGTCCCGCAGCCGCTGGCCAGAGAGGCCGGCAGCCGTGTCCCAGGGGACTTTCGTGTCCGAGGCACAGAACCGGGGGCGTCAGCGCGGAGTGCTTTGGCCGCTGCTGCGCTCCTGCCTGGAGCCCGGCTCGCAAGCCTTCTGGGTCCACATCTGAGGAATAAAAGAGGGCTACTCTCTACCCCGGAGTGCATCTGAGAGCAGCATTTAGGCCCCGGAGTCACAAAGCGGGGTTTTAAAGCTCTGCTTTCAAGTCCTGACTTCCCGGAGTGTTCTAGAATCTAACTCACGAACGCCTCTGTGAGTCAGTCCGGAGTGAGCCTCTCGTCGCTGTGTGTACTTTGAACTTTTTTCTAGAAGAGGAAGATGTGACTTGTAAGCACTGGGGGAAAATGGTTGGGGGGCAGAGGGAGATTTTGTTGGAGGTTAAAAACAACCACAAAACCTCCTTTGAAGATCGAACGCTCTAAGCATAAGGATTTTAAAACCCTTTGAGAGGCTGGCGCCTTGTGATGTGGAGAAGCGGGGCTCCCAAGGTCACGAAACTGCCAAGTTCCTGGTCCTCGGACAGCGGCGTGTCATCTGATCCATAACCGTGTTCGCCCAAGAGTGACTCCCACGTGTGCACAGAGGAATGCACGGCCTAATAGTTTGCTTATGGTCTTCATAGCATCACTGTTTCAGTATGCACAATACATAAAAGGTTTTCTGTTGTCATTTGACCAGTGAGTGTATGTACATTGTTTCTCATTCATCCTCTAGGACGTGGGTGACTTCCGTTACCCCTCCTCCTTGCTCCCTCCACCCAAACAGGAGATGCTGCGGTCCCCAAGGGCTGGGCTCGTGGAAGGGTGGGTCCTCACCCTCCTCTCCATGTCTGCATGGAAAGACTGCTCATCTCTGCCTCTTTGAGCAGGTGCCTCTTTATCCCAGGCTTATGAACCCTGAGGCTGCCTGGAAACCTGAAATTCCAGTATTTGTGTTCAGGCCTCCAGGGAGGCAGGGACCGGCTGACCTCAGACCTGTGCCTTGTGCTCCGGCCCAGACTCAGCAGAGCTCTGTAGGGGGCTTCTGGGGGTCAGCACAGCCCGTGGTCAGGGGGACTGTCTTCCCATTTCCTGTGGCTCCTTTGGTCAGCAGCACCTCTGATCCCCACCCAAGAGTGAGGGGAGACACCCCACTTTTTTTCTTTATTGTTGAAGTATGGTTGATTTATAATATTGTGTTAGTTTTCAGGTGTACATCATAGTGATTCAATGTTTTTTACAGATTATGCTCTGTTAAATGTCACTGTGAGATAATAGCTGAGCCCCCTGTCCTGGTCAGTATGTATCCCGCTGGTCGTGTCTGTTACACAGCAGTCGTTAATCTCTTCATCCCTCTCCCTGATCCGGCCTATCTCCCTTTCCTTCTCCCCACTGGTGACCTCTGGTTGGTTCTTTGTATGAGTCTGTTTTGTTATGTCTAGTTCTTTTTTATTTTTTAGATTTTACGTCTAAGTCATATCATGCAGTGTTTGTATTTCTATGGCTATTTCACTAATCTTTCTAGACCCCTCTGTGTTGCTGCAAATGACCAAATTTCATTCTTTTTATGACTGAGTAATAGTTCAGTGTAGTGTGTCTCTGTGTGTACATACATGTATGTATATATATACACACATATATACATATATGTATATGTAGGTACACACACACCACATCATTTTTGTTTTGCCCAAGTGGAACCTGAACAAGGCGTTGCCTGAGTTATTTCCTAGGAGCTTGGAGTCAGCTGTGTCTAGTTTGAACTGAATTGGTCAACCAGGTAGGACCACTGACCCTCCAGCTATACATGCCTGTGTCTGCTTCATGACCTTTCTTTTTTATTTTGGCCTCTAAGTCATCCTTTTTATGTTTCATCCATCTTTGTTCTTTGGCCTGTGTGGGCCTCCCATCACAGTGACCTCTCTCATTGCAGAGCACCGGCTCTGGGTGCATGTGCTCTAGAGCTCTGGCTCGGTAATTGGACACATTGGTCCAGGTGCTCCGTGGCATGTGGGATCCTCCCAGGCCAGGAATCAAACTGGCACCCCTTGCACTGCAAGGCGGTGTCCTTACCCACTGGACTACCAGGGAAGCCCAGAGTATGACCATTCTAACAATATTAATTCTTCCAGTCCAAGAGCTCCAGATGTCTTTCCATTTCTTTGTATTATCTTCCGTTTCCTTCATCAGTGTTTTATACTTTTCAGAGTACAAGTCTTTCACTTCCTTGGTTATTTTTTTTTTCTAGGTATTTTATTCTTTTTGATATAATTTTAAGCGGGATTTTTTAAAATTTTTTCTTCCTGCTGGTTCATTATTAGTGTATAGAAAAGCAGCAACTTTTTAATATTAATATCTGTATATTAATCTCGTAGTATGTGACAGTGCTGAATTCGTTCATTAGTTCTCAGAGTTTTTTTTATGTACACTTTAGAGTTTTCTGTATAAAGTACCCTCAGAGTCTTGAAGCTACTCTTGCATTACCTTATGCTTTGATGCTGTTAATAAGCCTGATGCAGCTGTGATTTCTGTCTGACTTTTGTATGTGAACTAAATATGAAATCATGCAAGTGTGATACTATGAGACCAGGTATTCTGAAGTGTCACGATGGTGTATCTTGTTTGGGCTGGACACTTGGTGAGTCTTTTCAGTCTAGAGTTTCATGATATTCGGTTCTGAGAAACTTTTTAGCAACTGTCTCTCTTTTGAGCCTCCTGTTATCCAGGTGCTGGTCTTCCTGTGTGGTCTCTCTTTCTCATGTCTTTGTCTTTTGGGTCTACTTTACATATTCATCTCTGCTATCTTAATTTTCAAGAGGTCTTTTTTGTTCTCTGAATGTTTCTCTTTTGGTTGTGCCTTATTCTTGTTTCAAAGTTGCATTACTCTGAGAAAAATTATGATTTTTTTTGAAGTTTCGTCTTCCTGCCTTATCTGTTTCCTCTGAGTTCCTATTCTCCTGGTGTTTCTCAGGATCTGTGCATCAGCTCAAGGCTTTCCTAAAATATCTGGTAATTGTGGTTGTCTTTTCATATTTAGAAGAGAAGCATTATGAAGCTGATTGGAAGTACAAGGTTGTGTGTGCACAGGGACTATATTCTTACTATGCGTTCTGTGTCTAGTTTTTCAAGCATGGCAGTGGTCATGATTCTGTTTCCTGACCTTTGGCAGGTGTTTTCAGTTGGTGATCAAACTGAAACACTTTCCCAGGTCTCCTTCCTCTGGCCTGAAGCCTCTCACTGTAGCTTCCTTCATGACTAAGGACACGGCCCTGGACAGCGGGACCTAACTGTGGTGTCCTGGGGATTACAGGGGCAGTGTGTGTTTTCCCGATAAAGGTGGCAGGTGGGATTACAATTTCTCCTTCTTCCTGCCTTTGATAAAAACAGACTTCCAATGGAGGTCTCCCAATTCTGACCTTGAACAAGAGGTCAGGGGATAAAGCAGAGATCAGACACTGACTTTCCCTGGAATGTTGATCTAATACCAGCTATTTCAAGAGACTTCTTGATATGGAGAAAAATAAGCCCCTACTTGTCTGAGCCACTCTAGTCTGTAAACTTCTGTTTACTTGCAGCCAGAAGCCTCCTGAGTGACGCATCCTCACCATGCCTCCTGTTGTTGTTCACTTACTCAGTCATGTCCAGTTCCTGGCAACCCCCTGGACCATAGCCCACCAGGGTCCTCGGTCCATGGGAATCTCCAGGCAAGAATACTGGAGTGGCTAGCTGTTTCTTTCTCCAGGCGATCTTCCTGACCTGGAATTAAACCTGCATCTCCTGCTTAGCAAGTGGATGCTTTGTCACCATTCTTTGGTGGCAAAGACTTCAATAGGGAAGAATAGCTTAATAATGATTTTAAAATAATAAAAATAATTTTAAAAATAATTTTAAATTGATTTTAAAATTTTAACAAATTTTAAGACCGTTTGTCATTTTCCTTGAAGTCTCCAAAAAAAGAGAAGAACAAGTCTAAAAGTCTTGTCCCTACTGTCTTTGTTGCTGTTGTGGACGAGGCGCTTAATAAAGTGGGCACAATGTGTCCCTGCTCCAGGAATCTAGACCTTGGTCACCACAGAAGGACTGCACAAGCGAGGACCACGAAAGGGAGTTTGTATGGGGTATCCCAAGGGTCAGAAATGAAGACCTATGGGACACATCTGCCTTTTTTGTGAATAAGGTTTCATTGGAGCACGGCCCTGTGATTTGCTCACATGTCCAGGGCAACTTTCATGCCATGGTGGAAGAGTTGAGTGTGTGAAACAGGGAACATGTCAAGTGTGCGGTTTTTACTACCTGGCGCTATATGGAAACACTAGTTTTTCAAGCATGGCAGTGGTCATGATTCTGTTTCCTGACCTTTGGCAGGTGTTTTCAGTTGGTGATCAAACTGAAACACTTTCCCAGGTCTCCTTCCTCTGGCCTGAAGCCTCTCACTGTAGCTTCCTTCATGACTAAGGACACGGCCCTGGACAGCGGGACCTAACTGTGGTGTCCTGGGGATTACAGGGGCAGTGTGTGTTTTCCCGATAAAGGTGGCAGGTGGGATTACAATTTCTCCTTCTTCCTGCCTTTGATACAACCAGACTTCCCACGGAGCTCTCCCAATCCTGACCTTGAACAAGAGGTCAGGGGATAAAGCAGAGATCAGACACTGACTTTCCCTGGAATGTTGATCTAATACCAGCTATTTCAAGAGACTTCTTGATATGGAGAAAAATAAGCCCCTACTTGTCTGAGCCACTCTAGTCTGTAAACTTCTGTTTACTTGCAGCCAGAAGCCTCCTGAGTGACGCATCCTCACCATGCCTCCTGTTGTTGTTCACTTACTCAGTCATGTCCAGTTCCTGGCAACCCCCTGGACCATAGCCCACCAGGGTCCTCGGTCCATGGGAATCTCCAGGCAAGAATACTGGAGTGGCTAGCTGTTTCTTTCTCCAGGCGATCTTCCTGACCTGGAATTAAACCTGCATCTCCTGCTTAGCAAGTGGATGCTTTGTCACCATTCTTTGGTGGCAAAGACTTCAATAGGGAAGAATAGCTTAATAATGATTTTAAAATAATAAAAATAATTTTAAAAATAATTTTAAATTGATTTTAAAATTTTAACAAATTTTAAGACCGTTTGTCATTTTCCTTGAAGTCTCCAAAAAAAGAGAAGAACAAGTCTAAAAGTCTTGTCCCTACTGTCTTTGTTGCTGTTGTGGACGAGGCGCTTAATAAAGTGGGCACAATGTGTCCCTGCTCCAGGAATCTAGACCTTGGTCACCACAGAAGGACTGCACAAGCGAGGACCACGAAAGGGAGTTTGTATGGGGTATCCCAAGGGTCAGAAATGAAGACCTATGGGACACATCTGCCTTTTTTGTGAATAAGGTTTCATTGGAGCACGGCCCTGTGATTTGCTCACATGTCCAGGGCAACTTTCATGCCATGGTGGAAGAGTTGAGTGTGTGAAACAGGGAACATGTCAAGTGTGCGGTTTTTACTACCTGGCGCTATATGGAAACACTTGACTGACCTCTTTGTTAGATTATCAAATGCTAGAGACTCGGGAGGGAGTAGCAGGTGGCCAGCTGGCTCACAGTGGTGCTCTCCACTCCAGGAAGTTTCAGGTGGGGGTCCCTGATGGGGACGGAGGAGACCCCTGCACGTAGATGTCAGCCGTGTTCAGAATCTACCAACCATGAAGTCAGATTAAGAGCAGTCTTGCCTCTTAACCTCTCCACTTGCCATTGTTCAGTCCAGGAAACATCAGACACATTATTGTGATCAAGATGGGGAAACAAATAAATCCAACCACACCTTCCTTCCCCTCTACGCTCTGATCCTAAAGCAGGCTCATGATATTGGGTGCCAGACAGAAGTCTCGATGTTACACAGGAAAGGACATATAATACCTAAAAATAAATGTATTGCCACAAAGCTATTAGAAAAACAAAGCTTTGGCCAACATTTCATTCAAGGAGGGGAACGAACTATTTACAGAGCTTGTTTGAAGGTATTTGTGTGACAGGAAAAGTTTTTATTAAAACCCTGTCCCATCCTACGAAGGTCAAGGAGGGATGTTTGGAAATGACTGGGAAAACTCATCCACACTTATCCTTTGGCTCAGAAATCCACTTCCAGGAATTTGCACAAAGGTTGTTGCTGTTGTTCAGTCTTTAATTCGTGTCCAGCTCTGTGCAGGCCCATGGACTGCAGCATGCCAGGCCTCTCTCCTCCACTCTCTCCTGGAATTTGCTCAAATGCACGTCCTTTGAGTTGACGATGCTATGTAACCTCTTCCTCTGCTGGCCCCTTCTCCTCCTTCCCTCAATCTTCCCCAGCATCAGGGTCTTTGCCAGTGAGTCAGCTCTTCTTACCGGGTGGCTGAAGAATTGGAGCTTCAGCTTCGGCATCCGTCCTTCCAATAAATACTCAGGGTTGATTTCCATTAGGATGGACTGGTTTGATCTTGCACTCCAAGAGACTCAAAATTCTTCTCCAGCACCACAATTCCATTCTTTGATGCTCGGCCTTTTTGAAAGCATTACATCAAATTGCTAGAGAAACTCAAGTGTGCGGTTTTACTACCTGGCGCTATATGGAAACACTTGACTGACCTCTTTGTTAGATTATCAAATGCTAGAGACTCGGGAGGGAGTAGCAGGTGGCCAGCTGGCTCACAGTGGTGCTCTCCACTCCAGGAAGTTTCAGGTGGGGGTCCCTGATGGGGACGGAGGAGACCCCTGCACGTAGATGTCAGCCGTGTTCAGAATCTACCAACCATGAAGTCAGATTAAGAGCAGTCTTGCCTCTTAACCTCTCCACTTGCCATTGTTCAGTCCAGGAAACATCAGACACATTATTGTGATCAAGATGGGGAAACAAATAAATCCAACCACACCTTCCTTCCCCTCTACGCTCTGATCCTAAAGCAGGCTCATGATATTGGGTGCCAGACAGAAGTCTCGATGTTACACAGGAAAGGACATATAATACCTAAAAATAAATGTATTGCCACAAAGCTATTAGAAAAACAAAGCTTTGGCCAACATTTCATTCAAGGAGGGGAACGAACTATTTACAGAGCTTGTTTGAAGGTATTTGTGTGACAGGAAAAGTTTTTATTAAAACCCTGTCCCATCCTACGAAGGTCAAGGAGGGATGTTTGGAAATGACTGGGAAAACTCATCCACACTTATCCTTTGGCTCAGAAATCCACTTCCAGGAATTTGCACAAAGGTTGTTGCTGTTGTTCAGTCTTTAATTCGTGTCCAGCTCTGTGCAGGCCCATGGACTGCAGCATGCCAGGCTCCTCTCTCCTCCACTCTCTCCTGGAATTTGCTCAAATGCACGTCCTTTGAGTTGACGATGCTATGTAACCTCTTCCTCTGCTGGCCCCTTCTCCTCCTTCCCTCAATCTTCCCCAGCATCAGGGTCTTTGCCAGTGAGTCAGCTCTTCTTACCGGGTGGCTGAAGAATTGGAGCTTCAGCTTCGGCATCCGTCCTTCCAATAAATACTCAGGGTTGATTTCCATTAGGATGGACTGGTTTGATCTTGCACTCCAAGAGACTCAAAATTCTTCTCCAGCACCACAATCCAAAAGCATCCATTCTTTGATGCTCGGCCTTTCTTGTAACACAAAAGTTACACTTGGCAAAACTATGAAAAGTAACTCACAAGGCTGTTCTTTGTCATGCTACTTTGTAGGAGCAGATGATTGGAAACAACCCAAATGCTCATGGGAAGGGGGCTGGAGACGTGAACTATGGCGCCTCAGCCCATGGAACAGGAGGCAGCTGTGCAGACGAGGATGGATGCTCTTTGAAAGCATCATGTGAGGACAGCAGGGTGGAGAAAGGCGAGGGCGGGCGCCTCTGAGGAGCTGGTCCCAAGTGAGCGAGCGGGCGCCTCTCGAGAGCGTCCAGGACAGAAGCCTCCAGTGAGGGCAGGTGCTGCAGCCACGTGGGCGTTCTGCCCTCCCACCTGCTCCTCTTCGCGGCTGCTGCCGCAGTTCCCGGCCTGCAGCGCATCGCGGCTCTGGCTTATGAAAACAAGATCTCTGAAGGTGAAGTCCGTGCTTTCATTTTCCAGAAAGCCACCGTTCCAGATTTCCTGACTTTTATTCCAAAGACCAGTGGCCATCAGCAAGCAACATGCTGCTTATTAGAGATTGAAAAAAGTAATAAATCAGTACATGTCCTTTAAGGGACTGTTTTAACCCTGAGTTGGAAATGGCTTTTCAGCAGAAGCTCCTACAATGGAGAGTCTTTTGAAGATAATTTTTTTTTGGCTGTGCTGAGTCTTTGTGACTGCAGGCATTTCTCTAGCGGGGGGCCGAAGCTTCTCACTACAGTGGTCTCTCTTACTGCTAAGCGCGGGCTCTAGAGCACAGGCTCCACAGTTGAGCTGCCCAGGCTTCGTTGCCCATGATATGTGGAATCATCCCAGACCAGGGATTGAACCTGCATCCTCTGGCTTTGGCAGGTGAAGTCCCAGGGAAGTCCCAAGATGGTACATATAAATGTTCCCATCATGATTTGGCTTCTTCTGTCAGAAAATGATACAAGTTTGCTTCCTATCAAAACAGTTTTGAGCAATTAACCTGGAAACTGAATGCTTTCCCTGAGTAGAAATCTTCCAGAGGATTTCACTTACTACTTGTAAGGAGCAGATGAACTTTTGCACCACAATCAAAAAGCATCCATTCTTTGATGCTCGGCCTTTCTTGGAACACAAAAGTTACACTTGGCAAAACTATGACAAGTAACTCACAAGGCTGTTCTTTGTCATGCTACTTTGTAGGAGCAGATGATTGGAAACAACCCAAATGCTCATGGGAAGGGGGCTGGAGACGTGAACTATGGCGCCTCAGCCCATGGAACAGGAGGCAGCTGTGCAGACGAGGATGGATGCTCTTTGAAAGCATCATGTGAGGACAGCAGGGTGGAGAAAGGCGAGGGCGGGCGCCTCTGAGGAGCTGGTCCCAAGTGAGCGAGCGGGCGCCTCTCGAGAGCGTCCAGGACAGAAGCCTCCAGTGAGGGCAGGTGCTGCAGCCACGTGGGCGTTCTGCCCTCCCACCTGCTCCTCTTCTCGCGGCTGCTGCCGCAGTTCCCGGCCTGCAGCGCATCGCGGCTCTGGCTTATGAAAACAAGATCTCTGAAGGTGAAGTCCGTGCTTTCATTTTCCAGAAAGCCACCGTTCCAGATTTCCTGACTTTTATTCCAAAGACCAGTGGCCATCAGCAAGCAACATGCTGCTTATTAGAGATTGAAAAAAGTAATAAATCAGTACATGTCCTTTAAGGGACTGTTTTAACCCTGAGTTGGAAATGGCTTTTCAGCAGAAGCTCCTACAATGGAGAGTCTTTTGAAGATAATTTTTTTTTGGCTGTGCTGAGTCTTTGTGACTGCAGGCATTTCTCTAGCGGGGGGCCGAAGCTTCTCACTACAGTGGTCTCTCTTACTGCTAAGCGCGGGCTCTAGAGCACAGGCTCCACAGTTGAGCTGCCCAGGCTTCGTTGCCCATGATATGTGGAATCATCCCAGACCAGGGATTGAACCTGCATCCTCTGGCTTTGGCAGGTGAAGTCCCAGGGAAGTCCCAAGATGGTACATATAAATGTTCCCATCATGATTTGGCTTCTTCTGTCAGAAAATGATACAAGTTTGCTTCCTATCAAAACAGTTTTGAGCAATTAACCTGGAAACTGAATGCTTTCCCTGAGTAGAAATCTTCCAGAGGATTTCAGCTGTTTAAGAACAAATGACGCCCTAGAGATAAGCTGTACCTTCTCGTTTGCTTGCTGGAGCTTCTGACTGCAGTTAGGGAAGATGAAAGTTTACCTAAATTCACGGGTCCCATTTGACAGATGAGTAAGCAGAGGCACAGATAGTCCCAAGGTTGAGGCAACACACTGCATGAACCAGGATTTCAAAAGGCGTGGGCTGGTCCCAGGCCCTGTGCTCAGAATCACTCTGCCACGCTGCCTCTTAGCGCATGCATGATGGGTATACCCGTACACAGGGCTGAGTGCTCAGAGGTGGAGAATCTGCCTGCAGTGCAGGAGATGCAGGTTCGATCTTGGGATCTTAGGTCGGGTAGATCCCCTGGAGAAGGAAAGGGCAGCCCACTCCAGTGTTCTTGTCCGGAGAATCCCAGGGACAGGGGAGCCTGGTGGGCTACAACCCATGGGGTCACAAAGAGTCAGACACGACTGAGTGACTAACACACACGTGAGGGCACGTGATCAGGTATATTTCCCCTGAGGGGGCCGTGTATCCTCACCTTCCCAGAGTCATGCTCTGAGAATTCCGAAGCCTGCTAAGGGACGGTGGCCCTGGTGTGAGTCTAGGCTGAGCGCGGGTTCTGGTCCTCAGGCCAGTTCTTGGAAAAGCAAAGATGCCCAGCAAATAGCCCCTGGTTTGCTCAGTGACACTGGGCCCTCTGGAGAATGGACCAGCGGCCTTCTCTAATAAGCTCATCCGCCAGGGAAGTCCCAGAATAGATTTAGACAGTTGAAAGCTTTATCTAAACCATAAATATCAACTCCCAGCGGCAGTCTGTGGGTGTGTGTTTCCCTCTCTTCCCAGCGAGCCGGTAGGAGGTGCACCCCTGGACTTTTAGCAGCGCCCACTTTTTGATGGGCCAGTCTAAGCTGTCAAGGTGGCGTCGGCTCCTCTCCCGCCTCTGTGTGGGGAGGAGGGTTGCCTGCCCAGCCGCTCAGCCCGCTGCTTCCTTCTGCCAGCCCTGCTTCTCCCCACCGTCTTCCCGTGGAAGCCAGCGGAAGGAGGAGGCGGAGGAGACGGCAAGAGGCAAGGGACTGGGGAGGCCCACTGGGTGGCAGCGACCCCGCCCAGCGCACCGCAGGAGGCACCTTATCTGGGGGCCTGGATGAAAAGGCATCACCAAGCGGAGAGAGATTCCTCAGGATGGCCCTCCTCGCCTCCACCAGGGTGGCCAGCGTCCACGACTGTACGGCTGAAGCTCCCTTTCCTTCTGGCTTTGGAGGGGGCTCCCGGCTTGCCCTTCAAGCCGGGATGGGAAGGTGCCTGTGGCCGCTGGGCAGGTCTGAGCCTCCCCGCCCCTCCCGTCCATGCGGGTCAGCCCTGTCTCCAGTCTCCTCCCGGGAGGCCTGGACCAGCATCCCCTCTCCTGCTGGGCTCTGGCGGGCGGTGACCACAGCGGCAGCGACGCTTTGTTCGGATGTCTGTGGAGCGTGTGAGTTCGGCCTTGGCGTCGTGGGTTTGGCGTGAACAGGCTGGGCTTCCCTGGTGGCTCCGACAGGAAAGAATCTGCCTGCAGTGTGGCAGACCTGGTTTGATCCTTGAGTCAAAAAGGTCCCCTGAGGAGGGCGTGGCCGCCCACTCCAGTGTGCTTGTCTGGAGAATCCCACGGACAGAGGAGCCTGGCGGGCTATGGTCCACGGGGCCACAGAGAGCCAGACACGGCTGAGCGACTGAGCTCAGCACCGTGAAGCGGCTACAGAGACTTAGCCGAGCTTCCCGTCCATCGTCGCCGCCGTCTCCTCCTGCTCGGGACGTCCGTGTTCCCACGCCCACAGGCTCTCGGATCGCAACCGTGTGCTCTGCAGGGTCTCGGGGGCCCCGTCCCCTGCCAGTGCTGCTCAGCCCCCTGTGAGGAGCGGGCCTGTGTCCCCGAGACCCATACCTGGGAGCTGTGAGCATGCCGGGAACCTCGGAATGTGGCTGCAGGCGGAGGAGATGCAGGGCCTTCAAGAATGATAAAGGGAGGCCCTCAGGGTGGTCCTGGCCCCCGCTGACTGTGTCCTTTGCAGACGAAGAGATCAGGATGCACAGAGAGACCCTGGGGAGCCTGTGCACGGAGGGCTGACATCTGCACGTCAAGGGGCCTTCTGCCAGCCCTGCTTCTCCCCACCGTCTTCCCGTGGAAGCCAGCGGAAGGAGGAGGCGGAGGAGACGGCAAGAGGCAAGGGACTGGGGAGGCCCACTGGGTGGCAGCGACCCCGCCCAGCGCACCGCAGGAGGCACCTTATCTGGGGGCCTGGATGAAAAGGCATCACCAAGCGGAGAGAGATTCCTCAGGATGGCCCTCCTCGCCTCCACCAGGGTGGCCAGCGTCCACGACTGTACGGCTGAAGCTCCCTTTCCTTCTGGCTTTGGAGGGGCTCCCGGCTTGCCCTTCAAGCCGGGATGGGAAGGTGCCTGTGGCCGCTGGGCAGGTCTGAGCCTCCCCGCCCCTCCCGTCCATGCGGGTCAGCCCTGTCTCCAGTCTCCTCCCGGGAGGCCTGGACCAGCATCCCCTCTCCTGCTGGGCTCTGGCGGGCGGTGACCACAGCGGCAGCGACGCTTTGTTCGGATGTCTGTGGAGCGTGTGAGTTCGGCCTTGGCGTCGTGGGTTTGGCGTGAACAGGCTGGGCTTCCCTGGTGGCTCCGACAGGAAAGAATCTGCCTGCAGTGTGGCAGACCTGGTTTGATCCTTGAGTCAAAAAGGTCCCCTGAGGAGGGCGTGGCCGCCCACTCCAGTGTGCTTGTCTGGAGAATCCCACGGACAGAGGAGCCTGGCGGGCTATGGTCCACGGGGCCACAGAGAGCCAGACACGGCTGAGCGACTGAGCTCAGCACCGTGAAGCGGCTACAGAGACTTAGCCGAGCTTCCCGTCCATCGTCGCCGCCGTCTCCTCCTGCTCGGGACGTCCGTGTTCCCACGCCCACAGGCTCTCGGATCGCAACCGTGTGCTCTGCAGGGTCTCGGGGCCTCGTCCCCTGCCAGTGCTGCTCAGCCCCCTGTGAGGAGCGGGCCTGTGTCCCCGAGACCCATACCTGGGAGCTGTGAGCATGCCGGGAACCTCGGAATGTGGCTGCAGGCGGAGGAGATGCAGGGCCTTCAAGAATGATAAAGGGAGGCCCTCAGGGTGGTCCTGGTCCCCTCTGACTGTGTCCTTTGCAGAAGAAGAGATCAGGATGCACAGAGAGACCCTGGGGAGCCTGTGCACGGAGGGCTGACATCTGCACGTCAAGGGGTAGGGGCGGGGGGAGCCACCCCCGCTGGCCCCTGGGACCCCAGCCTCCTGGACTGCGAGGACAGGAATTTCTCTTGTTTCAACACCCAAGCCTGCAGAACTCTGTTCTGTTCTGGCCACCCCAGCAAACTAGCACATTCTGCTTGTGTCCAGTGCTCCCTGGGGCAGGCCGCGCACCCCTCGCTCACAGCCCGTGGCTTTCCAGGGTCCCAGGCCTCCCGCCTCCCTTCCCATCAGGGCAGGTCGTCTTCTGTTGGTGCGCATGAGGAGGGGCAGGCTTTCCAGGGGAGAGAGCTGCTCCCGTGCCCTACGATGCCACCTGCCGTAAAGAGCACTTGTCCCGGGAAGGCGTTTGTTCTCCGGTAATTGAACGTTAATATGCCAGAGACACGCTGAAGCCCCTCTCTGGGCCAGCCACCCCTGGGCAAACCCGTTTAATAGAGTTAAGTTTATTTTTCACAAATCAAGACACATCCACCCAGGGCAAAACCGTGCCGTGCAGGTGAATTGGAAAATTACGGCTGCTTTGATAGCCAGTTACTCAAAGGCTGAGAGCATCTCGCTGCCGGCCCTTCTGAGCACTCGAAACAGAAAGGATTGGGATGTTCTGAGCAAAACCTGGCACTTAGGAGTCGGAGGCTTTCAGCGGGGCCTCTTCTGGTCTTTCTCCGTCCGGGCGGCTCATTGATTTCCAGACCTGGAGCCTCCGTGGGGAGAGGGGATGTAAGGCTGAGCCGTTCAGGTCTCCATTCAGCCCAGACGCCCGCCAAGCAGTGTGGGGGTGGCCTCCTTAGGCGCGGGGAGCGCTCCGGGGTGAGACTGCTAAGACTCCCGGTAAATCAGAGGTCTGGAGATGGTACGGCGCATTTTTTTCAGAGTCTGCACTCACAGTCATTCCTGCGTGAAATTTTTGTTCTTTTGTCACGCTGGCCAAACTCATCCGCCCAGCTTTTTTTTTCAGATTATTGTCAGGGAGTGTTAAATGATAAAGGGAGGCCCTCAGGGTGGTCCTGGTCCCCTGACTGTGTCCTTTGCAGAAGAAGAGATCAGGATGCACAGAGAGCCCTGGGAGCCTGTGCACGGAGGGCTGACATCTGCACGTCAAGGGGTAGGGGCGGGGGGAGCCACCCCCGCTGGCCCCTGGGACCCCAGCCTCCTGGACTGCGAGGACAGGAATTTCTCTTGTTTCAACACCCAAGCCTGCAGAACTCTGTTCTGTTCTGGCCACCCCAGCAAACTAGCACATTCTGCTTGTGTCCAGTGCTCCCTGGGGCAGGCCGCGCACCCCTCGCTCACAGCCCGTGGCTTTCCAGGGTCCCAGGCCTCCCGCCTCCCTTCCCATCAGGGCAGGTCGTCTTCTGTTGGTGCGCATGAGGAGGGGCAGGCTTTCCAGGGGAGAGAGCTGCTCCCGTGCCCTACGATGCCACCTGCCGTAAAGAGCACTTGTCCCGGGAAGGCGTTTGTTCTCCGGTAATTGAACGTTAATATGCCAGAGACACGCTGAAGCCCCTCTCTGGGCCAGCCACCCCTGGGCAAACCCGTTTAATAGAGTTAAGTTTATTTTTCACAAATCAAGACACATCCACCCAGGGCAAAACCGTGCCGTGCAGGTGAATTGGAAAATTACGGCTGCTTTGATAGCCAGTTACTCAAAGGCTGAGAGCATCTCGCTGCCGGCCCTTCTGAGCACTCGAAACAGAAAGGATTGGGATGTTCTGAGCAAAACCTGGCACTTAGGAGTCGGAGGCTTTCAGCGGGGCCTCTTCTGGTCTTTCTCCGTCCGGGCGGCTCATTGATTTCCAGACCTGGAGCCTCCGTGGGGAGAGGGGATGTAAGGCTGAGCCGTTCAGGTCTCCATTCAGCCCAGACGCCCGCCAAGCAGTGTGGGGGTGGCCTCCTTAGGCGCGGGGAGCGCTCCGGGGTGAGACTGCTAAGACTCCCGGTAAATCAGAGGTCTGGAGATGGTACGGCGCATTTTTTTCAGAGTCTGCACTCACAGTCATTCCTGCGTGAAATCTGTTCTGTCAGTGGAGGAGACGAAGTTTGAGTTAATGTGACCAGCTGCACGCTGCTCTCCGTGTTTTCCAAACTCATCCGCCCAGCTTTTTTTTTTTTTTCAGATTATTGTCAGGGAGGAAAACTTGATTGTTTTAAAAGCTTCCATTGGATGCGAACAGTCAGAGCAGGGTGTACTGGAGTGCTAGAAAAATCTTTATCAAGCACATATCTCATCTTCGTCTGATGTTGGCTTTTCTAGCGTTTTTAATGTTTCAGGGAACTGTGAAATCATGTGGTACCAGTTTTTACTATGAATTATTTTCACACGTCTTTTGGGTTTCCCTGGTGACTCCGATGGTAAAAAAAATCTGCCTGCAATGTAGGAGATCCAGGTTCGATCCCTGGGTAGGGAAGATCCCCTGAAGAAGAGAATGGCAATCGACTTCAGTATTCTTGCCTGAGAATCCTATGAACAGAGGAGCCTGGTGGGCCACCGTCCATGGGGTCACAAAGAGTCAGACAGGACTGAACGACTGGTACTGGGGTGAATGCACGGCTGTGGCCTCAGGTCAGTGTTTGTTGTGTGCATTAAGGCATGGGGAATGTTGATACCCATGTATGGAAATTGAGAATTAGGTGATTGATTAGTGGGTTGTTGGAAGGAAGTATGGAGGCTAAATATTAACTTTCAGTGGAACCCTGAGAAGCTGCCATGGTGGGAAGTCATGTTATGACCAAGGCTTAGGCTTAGAAGATTCCAGGGATGTATGCCTCCCACCCGCCCCCTGACCCAGAGGAAGGAGGCCATAGGCTCCACGTAGGGCATACTCCACTGCACTTCAGATATTTAACAAGCTGGACAGAGAGCGGGCCTTGCTGCTGAGGTCTGGCTAGGTCTCCTGGGCAGCAGTGGGGCAGTTAACTATTTAGTTGACTGGAAGCTCTCGGAGGACAAGCATGAAGCCTCTCCTGCTGCCCTTTGACCCCAGGATGGATCATCGTGCTTGGCACAGGGTGGTGGTGGTCAGTCGCTCAGTCGCGTCTGTCTCTTTGTGACCCCACGGACTGCAACCCACCAGATGTCCCTGTCCTTCACCCTCTCTGGGAGTCTGCCTAAAATCATGTCCGTTGAGTCAGTGATGAACTTTGAGTTAATGTGACCAGCTGCACGCTGCTCTCCGTGTTTTCCAAACTCATCCGCCCAGCTTTTTTTTTTTTTTCAGATTATTGTCAGGGAGGAAAACTTGATTGTTTTAAAAGCTTCCATTGGATGCGAACAGTCAGAGCAGGGTGTACTGGAGTGCTAGAAAAATCTTTATCAAGCACATATCTCATCTTCGTCTGATGTTGGCTTTTCTAGCGTTTTTAATGTTTCAGGGAACTGTGAAATCATGTGGTACCAGTTTTTACTATGAATTATTTTCACACGTCTTTTGGGTTTCCCTGGTGACTCCGATGGTAAAAAAAATCTGCCTGCAATGTAGGAGATCCAGGTTCGATCCCTGGGTAGGGAAGATCCCCTGAAGAAGAGAATGGCAATCGACTTCAGTATTCTTGCCTGAGAATCCTATGAACAGAGGAGCCTGGTGGGCCACCGTCCATGGGGTCACAAAGAGTCAGACAGGACTGAACGACTGGTACTTCGGGCTGAATGCACGGCTGTGGCCTCAGGTCAGTGTTTGTTGTGTGCATTAAGGCATGGGGAATGTTGATACCCATGTATGGAAATTGAGAATTAGGTGATTGATTAGTGGGTTGTTGGAAGGAAGTATGGAGGCTAAATATTAACTTTCAGTGGAACCCTGAGAAGCTGCCATGGTGGGAAGTCATGTTATGACCAAGGCTTAGGCTTAGAAGATTCCAGGGATGTATGCCTCCCACCCGCCCCCTGACCCAGAGGAAGGAGGCCATAGGCTCCACGTAGGGCATACTCCACTGCACTTCAGATATTTAACAAGCTGGACAGAGAGCGGGCCTTGCTGCTGAGGTCTGGCTAGGTCTCCTGGGCAGCAGTGGG
Source organism: Tragulus kanchil (assembly GCA_022376925.1). NCBI lineage: Eukaryota > Metazoa > Chordata > Mammalia > Artiodactyla > Tragulidae > Tragulus > Tragulus kanchil. Next base: position 243,717,916 of record JAIOJX010000028.1, read on the forward strand.
GCAGTTAACTATTTAGTTGACTGGAAGCTCTCGGAGGACAAGCATGAAGCCTCTCCTGCTGCCCTTTGACCCCAGGATGGATCATCGTGCTTGGCACAGGGTGGTGGTGGTCAGTCGCTCAGTCGCGTCTGTCTCTTTGTGACCCCACGGACTGCAACCCACCAGATGTCCCTGTCCTTCACCCTCTCTGGGAGTCTGCCTAAAATCATGTCCGTTGAGTCAGTGATGCCTTCCAACCTTCTCATCCTCTGTCGCTCTCTTCTCCTCCTGCCCTCGATCTTTCCCAGCATCAGGATCTTTTCTAAGACCTTGGCAAAGGATAGGTCCTCAGAAAATATTCCCTGAGTTAAACTGAGAAAGCAAAAACTTTCCCAAATGAATACCCCGAACCTGAGACAATTCGGGATGTAAGGGAACAAGCTTCCCATTGCTGAGGCATCTGGCCGACCTGAGGCCACCTGTCATTGGTTCTGGGCAGCAGAGCTCTGTCCACGGAGGCTGGACTGCATTGGTGGTCCCCACCCGTGGCCGATCATCAGTCCCCTGAGACCTTGTTAGGGTATGAACTCTAGGCACCGTTCTCGGAATTGGAGATTCCGTGTATTTGTTTAATTCCTGCAGTGATGCCATGGGCAGAACAATGACCTATAAGGTTCATTTCTGTTCTTCAATTTCTGTATTTCATAATACACTCTAGTGTAGGTGTTGAGTTTCGTTATTGTTTTGTTGAGGCCGTTACTGTAATTCACAAGTGACTAAACACATTCTGGAAATATTGGATCTGCCCTGAATCTTTGCCTGTCCCTGTTGTAGGCAGGGAGGGTACAGCCATGAGCCACCGTTCCTAGAAACCCGTCTCCTCCAAGCCTACATTTTAGTGCAGAAAGGCAGGAAAATCAAGTCAACGTACTGTATTTGGATGGTGTGGTTTAGTCAGTGAGTCGTGTCCGACTCTTTGCAACTCCATGCACTGTAACCCCCCCCAGGCTCATCTCCGTCCAAGGGACTCTCCAGGCAAGAATACTGGAATGCGTCTCCATTTCCAGGGAATTGCCATTTCCTCTTCTAGGGGATCTTCCCTACCCACTTGCTATGAAAAGAATGTTAAACTATGGGCAAAGGCACAGTGGGAGTGGGAAAGTGTTATTACTTTGTACAGAGAGCTGGGGAAGGCACCTCTGACTCAAGAGGCTGAGGCCAAAGAAGGAGGCCGTGAGCTCGTGGGCAGTGGCGTTCCCGGCTGGAGGGGCAGCCGGCCCAGGGGCCCTTCTGGAGAAGTGCGTGCCTGCAGGAGTCTCCAGTCAGGAGCACAGGGGGTTGTGGGAGACGGGGTAGGAGGAAGGGGGGTGGGACGGCTGTGGATGATTTTGACATGGCTCCCTAGGCAGATCAGGAGTCTGGTTGTGGACAAGCCCAACGAAGAGGCCTGTTGTAATGACCTCCGAGGTGAGTGTCCAGTCGCAGCTGAATTTGTTTCTGGCGTTCACGCTGGAGGTCCCCGATGGAGACCTACATTCAGGAGTCACTTGGGCAGAGGAGACGTCTGGTCTCGAGATTGGATGGATCTCGACCGAGGAGGTGGACTCCGATGACTGAGTGCTGAGACACCCCCAAATTGTGAAGGCTGAGGAGGTGGGAAGGAATCAGCCAGAGCCACGAGCAGGAGCAGCCCCAGAGGCTGGGGGAGACGAGAAGACGGCCCGTCTGGGAGGCAGAGCCGGGGCCGGGGAGGGCACCCAGAGGCCGGCGGAGGCACGGGAGGGCTGTGGTTGACGGAGAGAAGACCTGTCTCCGTGGGGCTGGGGCCAGGGAGAGCAGGAGGAGAGGATGCGCCGTCAGCTCTTTCAGGAGTGTGAAAGAAGTGCAGAGAAACGGGCCGGGGTGGGAGGCAGATGTGGGGTGAAACATGTTGTGAGCCGTCTTCATTAAGATGGGAAATACCGCCGCCTGCATATAAGCGGACGAGCTGGGCCAGCAGAGCAGGGAGCAGAGGAGAGGTGGGGGCGCCGGGAGCCGTCCTGAGGGGGCGCTGGGGCGGCCCGTGTCCCTGGGAGAGGCTGGGATTCGGGACGCCAGAGCTCTCTCGTGTGTGCTTGAGATCTTGCCAAGATTACTGTGTTATCTTTGGGGGCCAAGTCGCCAGTTCTCCCATCTCTAAAATGTTCTGGAAGTTTCCGCACGGCTGTTGCATGCCCTAATTAGGAAAACATCTGGATTTTACTGGCATTGACGCCAAAGGGGAGTGCATCCATCATTCTGGCCTAGCATGCCTTCACAGGGGCTGGATACCGCAAAAAATGTGAAGATTTAATGTCTTTCCCAAAAGGAATTTACTTGGAACAGCTTTAGAAAGTGTTTTTAGCAAGGATCCCACCTCTGACTCAAGAGGCTGAGGCCAAAGAAGGAGGCCGTGAGCTCGTGGGCAGTGGCGTTCCGGCTGGAGGGGCAGCCGGCCCAGGGGCCCTTCTGGAGAAGTGCGTGCCTGCAGGAGTCTCCAGTCAGGAGCACAGGGGGTTGTGGGAGACGGGGTAGGAGGAAGGGGGGTGGGACGGCTGTGGATGATTTTGACATGGCTCCCTAGGCAGATCAGGAGTCTGGTTGTGGACAAGCCCAACGAAGAGGCCTGTTGTAATGACCTCCGAGGTGAGTGTCCAGTCGCAGCTGAATTTGTTTCTGGCGTTCACGCTGGAGGCCCCCGATGGAGACCTACATTCAGGAGTCACTTGGGCAGAGGAGACGTCTGGTCTCGAGATTGGATGGATCTCGACCGAGGAGGTGGACTCCGATGACTGAGTGCTGAGACACCCCCAAATTGTGAAGGCTGAGGAGGTGGGAAGGAATCAGCCAGAGCCACGAGCAGGAGCAGCCCCAGAGGCTGGGGGAGACGAGAAGACGGCCCGTCTGGGAGGCAGAGCCGGGGCCGGGGAGGGCACCCAGAGGCCGGCGGAGGCACGGGAGGGCTGTGGTTGACGGAGAGAAGACCTGTCTCCGTGGGGCTGGGGCCAGGGAGAGCAGGAGGAGAGGATGCGCCGTCAGCTCTTTCAGGAGTGTGAAAGAAGTGCAGAGAAACGGGCCGGGGTGGGAGGCAGATGTGGGGTGAAACATGTTGTGAGCCGTCTTCATTAAGATGGGAAATACCGCCGCCTGCATATAAGCGGACGAGCTGGGCCAGCAGAGCAGGGAGCAGAGGAGAGGTGGGGGCGCCGGGAGCCGTCCTGAGGGGGCGCTGGGGCGGCCCGTGTCCCTGGGAGAGGCTGGGATTCGGGACGCCAGAGCTCTCTCGTGTGTGCTTGAGATCTTGCCAAGATTACTGTGTTATCTTTGGGGGCCAAGTCGCCAGTTCTCCCATCTCTAAAATGTTCTGGAAGTTTCCGCACGGCTGTTGCATGCCCTAATTAGGAAAACATCTGGATTTTACTGGCATTGACGCCAAAGGGGAGTGCATCCATCATTCTGGCCTAGCATGCCTTCACAGGGGCTGGATACCGCAAAAAATGTGAAGATTTAATGTCTTTCCCAAAAGGAATTTACTTGGAACAGCTTTAGAAAGTGTTTTTTAGCAGAGAATGGTATCTTTGATCACCATATGCCTATTAAAATACTTTTTGTTTCTCATAGGTTTAATAAGGGGGGGGAAATCAAAGCCTTGTATGAGCCACATAAGAGAATGGCTGTTCTTACATGGCCAGACCAAAATTAGTAAAAGGGAGCAAATCTGAAAACAACAGCTCTTTTGTGTTACACATTCCTCGTTTGGGCGGATCAGATGAGCATGCAAAGAGGTTCTGCAAAATGGAGATGCCATTTTAGACTTTAAGAAGCTACTGCAGGGCTTCCCTGGTAACTCAGTGGTAAAGAGTTCCCCTGCCAATGCAGGAGACACGAGTTCAATCCCTGATCTGGGAAGATCCCACATGCTGTGGAGCAACGGAGCCCGTGAGACACAACTATGGAGCCTGTGCTCTAGAGCCTTGGAGCCGCAACTATGGAGCCCATGGGCTGCAACTGCTTAAGCCTGTGAGCCCTAGAGCCCGAGTTCCACAATAAGAGACGTCACCACCACAAGAAGCCTGCTCACCTCAACTAGAGTAGCCCCCTCCCTGCAACTGGAGAAGAGCCTGTGGCAGCAGTGAAAACCCAGAATAACCAAAAATAAAATAATAAAAGAAGATGCTGAAGGCTAGGTCACAGCTCGCGTGTAGAGATGAATATGAGGAACCTTAGATTCTATCACCGTTACTATGAACATGCCCCTGTGCAGTAATCACTGCATATGGCAGGTGCTGGACCCTTGTGTACTCGAGACTTATGTCACATTTTCTGCTTTTAAAGCACTTAATGATAGTATGGTGTAATCCATGTATGTTCACAGAGATTATTTCAAATACACCCCGAGAGGCTGACCTCACATGGCCAGGTGGCAGGTTCTGTTTTAGATCCAGTGCAATGTAATCATCTGAATGCTCAATGAAAAGTAATGGGATTGGCCATCCATTTCCCTGTCAGGAAATGGGCTCTCCTAATTTTCTGTTTTACACAGTATTAAAATTGATTTATTTAGTGCCCTAATTAGGAAAACATCTGGATTTTACTGGCATTGACGCCAAAGGGGAGTGCATCCATCATTCTGGCCTAGCATGCCTTCACAGGGGCTGGATACCGCAAAAAATGTGAAGATTTAATGTCTTTCCCAAAAGGAATTTACTTGGAACAGCTTTAGAAAGTGTTTTTTAGCAGAGAATGGTATCTTTGATCACCATATGCCTATTAAAATACTTTTTGTTTCTCATAGGTTTAATAAGGGGGGGGAAATCAAAGCCTTGTATGAGCCACATAAGAGAATGGCTGTTCTTACATGGCCAGACCAAAATTAGTAAAAGGGAGCAAATCTGAAAACAACAGCTCTTTGTGTTACACATTCCTCGTTGGGCGGATCAGATGAGCATGCAAAGAGGTTCTGCAAAATGGAGATGCCATTTTAGACTTTAAGAAGCTACTGCAGGGCTTCCCTGGTAACTCAGTGGTAAAGAGTTCCCCTGCCAATGCAGGAGACACGAGTTCAATCCCTGATCTGGGAAGATCCCACATGCTGTGGAGCAACGGAGCCCGTGAGACACAACTATGGAGCCTGTGCTCTAGAGCCTTGGAGCCGCAACTATGGAGCCCATGGGCTGCAACTGCTTAAGCCTGTGAGCCCTAGAGCCCGAGTTCCACAATAAGAGACGTCACCACCACAAGAAGCCTGCTCACCTCAACTAGAGTAGCCCCCTCCCTGCAACTGGAGAAGAGCCTGTGGCAGCAGTGAAAACCCAGAATAACCAAAAATAAAATAATAAAAGAAGATGCTGAAGGCTAGGTCACAGCTCGCGTGTAGAGATGAATATGAGGAACCTTAGATTCTATCACCGTTACTATGAACATGCCCCTGTGCAGTAATCACTGCATATGGCAGGTGCTGGACCCTTGTGTACTCGAGACTTATGTCACATTTCCTGCTTTTAAAGCACTTAATGATAGTATGGTGTAATCCATGTATGTTCACAGAGATTATTTCAAATACACCCCGAGAGGCTGACCTCACATGGCCAGGTGGCAGGTTCTGTTTTAGATCCAGTGCAATGTAATCATCTGAATGCTCAATGAAAAGTAATGGGATTGGCCATCCATTTCCCTGTCAGGAAATGGGCTCTCCTAATTTTTCTGTTTTACACAGTATTAAAATTGATTATAGTGCCTTGACACGTGTCATCATAAACAGAGGAAATTTCGTTTCGTGTAAGAATGTTGATGAGAAAGGACTAAGTTTTTATAGACTAAATTTTTAGTTCCGTGGAAAACCTCAAATAAGTCGTCTAGCATTATCTGTGCTTTATTCCTCATCAGTCCCATAGCCAGTCCAACAGGCGCTGAAAATCATTATAAAAGACAAGGCTGGCCTTTGGTCTGAATGTCAGGTGATGAATTCTGTCAGGGGCACCACATCCACCACATCTTCTGTCTCCATGGCCCTAGAGTGGGAGTATCTCTCATTAAATATTCATTGGGAAAAAATTCTCCCCAAGAGAACTGAAATGGGACTTCAAGGAGATTCTTGCTCACCTGCATTCCTGGCAGCATTTTTCACAACAGTCATAAGGTGGAAGCAATCCAGGTGTCCACTGAGGGACAGATGGACCAAGAACGAGTGTGGAAGGCACATACACATCACTCAGCCTTAAAAGGGAAGGAATTCTGACACTTGCTACAGTGTGACTGAACCTTGAGGACACTCTGTGGAGTGAAAGATGCCAGTGGCCACAGAATAACTACTGAATTCTACTTACACGAGGTCCCTGGAGTCATCAGATCTGTAGACTCAGCAAGGTGACGGGCAGTTGCCAGGGAGTGGGGACTAGAGAGTTAGATGTTGGGAGGCACAAGAGTTTCTTTTTTAAAAAAGATTTTATTTGTGTATTTTTGGCCTCACAGCTCAGCAGGCAAGATTTTAGTTCCCCGATCAGGGACTGAACTGGTGCCCCTGGCCGTGGATGAGCAGCCTTAACCACTGGACCACCACGGGCGCCCCTCGAGGGGACAGAGTTTTGGTTTGAGATGAGACGTTCAGAGACGGGTGGTAGTCAGGACTGTGCAGCAGCGTGAATGTCCACCCTGCCGAAGCGTACATTTGAAAGTGGTGAAGATGGTGAATGCTGTCGCGGGCACTGTGCTGCAGCTTGCTCCGATTCCTATTCTTACTAGTTCTCACTAAGAGGCACTATCTTAAATAGATCAGAGACCTTTTACATACACACAGTGGAGTCCCCTCAGAGTCACGAGTCTCAGACTTGGACAATAAAGTGTCGTGGTCTCGAGTACTGTCAAACCGAGAGTAGCTTTATTAATCATAGTACATATAATAATCAGAATCAAGATTCAGTTAATCAGAATTCAAATAAAGGCAAGCACAAATAATCAGAACTCAATCAAATAATCAGAAGTTCTCACCCCGGAGCTGAAGAATCTCCATCTCACATCGGGCACAGCCGACCTCCGTGAGCGAGTCTCCCACACAGTCTTACCTTACCCGTTTATATTTTCTCAACTAGAAATTTCAAGTTAACTAGTAATCACAAAAGTGGTTATTATAAGAGCTTTTTGCTCCTCTGGAGACGCAAAAGTGGTTACTGCTAGAGCTTGTTGTTCCTCTACTAGCACCTAGGTAGACACCTTTGTCCTCGGGGGGGAAACGCATATTTGTACAGAAAACATTCTTACAATTCTTAATTTACAAAGGGAACTACGAGTTGTAAAAAGCATATTACACTATAACTGAAAAGCAGAAGTACAGGAGCTTTTGTGCTCTGTACTAGCGCCTAGGTAAATTAGTCTCTATCAATGTTTGTCAAAGGTGATAGTCTAAGCCTATAAACTGCTAATTTTTTAAAAAATTCTTTATTTTGAAGGTTTCACAGAGTTTTGTTGTTCACAGACATGTATGTTCCCCGATCAGTCATATGCATATCCATGGTCCCCACCCCCCCAGCTCCCCCCATCCCACCCCTCCAGACCTTCGGCCCAAGCCATTGTGAGCACTCCTACTCCCTTAGCACAATGACAATAGCTGTCTTTTCCACACATGACAATATAGGTTTCCATATGAGTGGGGCTGTTTCAGGCCCAGGCTTCCTATCAGTAACTAGCTACTTAGTCATCCTCGGAGGAGGTCTCAGAGAGGCGGGGCTGCCGGCAGCACTTATCGCTAGTGTGAAAAGACATTTGTCTGCTCGGCCGAGTATCTTTTCTTGATCTTGCTTGTGAGAAGTGAACATGGAACCATCCCCTCATACTAATGACCACCCTTGTGGGAGCATTTGACATACATACCAATTTAGAGTAGAGGGGTCTTCTTCCCTGCATAGTGGCATTCCCTGCAAATAACCTAACTTCTCTTCTTCATCAGTTACCCCATCAGAACTGCTCTCCTCATAATTAGGGCCCCAGTATCTGTCAGTGAAGATGCCTTTGCTTGCCCATGACAATGTCACATTCTGTGGGGTTTTTATTTTTTTTTTTTGCCACTTATGTTGGTCTTTCATTCATCTGTTTTTCATCCAACTTTGTTCTTTGGCCCGTGTGGGCCTCCCATCGCCGGGGCCTTTCTCGCTTCAGAGCTCCGACTCGGTAGTTGGACCCATCGGTCCAGCCGCACGTGTGCTCCATGGCACGTGGGATCTTCCCGGGCCAGGGATCGAACTGGCACCCCTTGCACTGCAAGGCGGTGTCCTTACCCACTGGACCACCAGGGAAGCTCTGTATGTATTTTTCTACAGTTTAAAAAATGAATCTTCATGGCTAGAATAGTAGTGAGGACCAACCGCTTTACAATAATAGTGACTTGAGCTTCCTGCCTGGGGCCACAGCGAGTGTACATGCTTTATTGTTTTCACGTTTACTCAAAAGTGTAACAGTGTTTGAAACGTTGGCACTCAGGAGGAAGTCAATCCTGTGTCTTTTTTCCTGAAAGTTCAGATCTGAAATGTCTTTCCGTTTCCAGGTCTCAGGCCTTGAGCAGCAGCGAGCGGCTGGTGAGACTCTGGAAGAGTTAAGACCTTTGATGGGAATCTATTTAACCTCCTTTGGAAAATGTGCAGGAAGAACCAACTTTTAGCTTAAATGAGGGCTCCTAGAGTCCTGAGGAGTGTGTAATGGGTTGGGTTGGGGCCTTCTCTTTGAGGATGAGAGGGCTAACTCGTCTAATTATTAGTAGTTTTCCTTCCGGACCTGCCTCCCACACTCATCAAACTATGGAGACAGACCTGCTTTTGTCCTTTCCAGTAGCGCTTTCTGAGAAGCAGTCCCACATGAATCTTCTTTTCTGTAGGAAAAAGGATAGTTATGTTTATTGGTGTCAGTGAGTGAGGTCCATCCAGCCCCGTGACTCTCATCCTGTGTGAGTTTAAACATCTGCCTTCAGTCTTCCGTCAGTGGGACTGCATCCCTGTGTGACCTCAGAGCCCAGGGACGTCCCTGGGGGCCATGACATCTCCATAGAAATGGGCTGGCTCTGTTCTTTCTCTGCTTTCCTAGCCGCCTCCAGCGTTTGCCTGTGAAGAGGGAGGGGCTGGCCAGGCAGCCGGAACACCAGCCTCCCTGTCTCTGAGTGAGCGTGTGTGCTCAGTCGTCTCAGTTGCGTCTGACTCTGTGACCCCGGGGACTGGAGCCCACCAGGCTCCTCTGTGGGATTCTCCGGACAAGAACACTGGAGTGGGTTGCCATGCCCTCCTCCAGGGAGGAAGTGGGCCTGCACGTGTGTCTTCTGCACGGGCAGACAGGTTCTTTACCACTGAGCCACCAGGGAAGCACCTGTCGGGGTGTCCCTTGCAAACATATACGCTCTTTATGGCTTCCAGCTCTCTCTCCAGAAACCTGATGGATGTCCGGCTGCTTAAGGCCGCTTCTCTCGAGGTCCGGGCTTGATTTCTGTGTCGGAGAGGCTGAGCACCAGGCGCGGGCTGTTTTGACTCTTGGAGACAGTGCCGCCGTGTGCAACCTCTTAGCAGACAATCAGGTACCTGTGACGAGGCTCCTCTGGAGCTTGGAGCCCGGGGAAGTGGTTCTTGGTTCTGGCCCGGACTCTGTGGACCCGGGGCAGCCCTGGAAGTGTGCTCAGGCCTGGAACTGTGTGTGGATGTTGCCTCTGATTCTCAGCAGCCTGAACGCTGGGGAGGGCTGGGGAGGAAACGGCAACCCACTCCAGTATTCTTGCGTGGGAAACCTCACGGACGGGGGAACCTGGTGGCTACAGCCCATGGGGTGGCAGGACCTCACGGGCTGAGCGTGCATACACGCATTTATGTAAGGAAGCTGCAAGAGTCTGGATTCCCTGAAATCGTTCCTTTCTCCTGCATCTCAAGACGGTCCAGTAGCGCTTTCTGAGAAGCAGTCCCACATGAATCTTCTTTTCTGTAGGAAAAAGGATAGTTATGTTTATTGGTGTCAGTGAGTGAGGTCCATCCAGCCCCGTGACTCTCATCCTGTGTGAGTTTAAACATCTGCCTTCAGTCTTCCGTCAGTGGGACTGCATCCCTGTGTGACCTCAGAGCCCAGGGACGTCCCTGGGGGCCATGACATCTCCATAGAAATGGGCTGGCTCTGTTCTTTCTCTGCTTTCCTAGCCGCCTCCAGCGTTTGCCTGTGAAGAGGGAGGGGCTGGCCAGGCAGCCGGAACACCAGCCTCCCTGTCTCTGAGTGAGCGTGTGTGCTCAGTCGTCTCAGTTGCGTCTGACTCTGTGACCCCGGGGACTGGAGCCCACCAGGCTCCTCTGTGGGATTCTCCGGACAAGAACACTGGAGTGGGTTGCCATGCCCTCCTCCAGGGAGGAAGTGGGCCTGCACGTGTGTCTTCTGCACGGGCAGACAGGTTCTTTACCACTGAGCCACCAGGGAAGCACCTGTCGGGGTGTCCCTTGCAAACATATACGCTCTTTATGGCTTCCAGCTCTCTCTCCAGAAACCTGATGGATGTCCGGCTGCTTAAGGCCGCTTCTCTCGAGGTCCGGGCTTGATTTCTGTGTCGGAGAGGCTGAGCACCAGGCGCGGGCTGTTTTGACTCTTGGAGACAGTGCCGCCGTGTGCAACCTCTTAGCAGACAATCAGGTACCTGTGACGAGGCTCCTCTGGAGCTTGGAGCCCGGGGAAGTGGTTCTTGGTTCTGGCCCGGACTCTGTGGACCCGGGGCAGCCCTGGAAGTGTGCTCAGGCCTGGAACTGTGTGTGGATGTTGCCTCTGATTCTCAGCAGCCTGAACGCTGGGGAGGGCTGGGGAGGAAACGGCAACCCACTCCAGTATTCTTGCGTGGGAAACCTCACGGACGGGGGAACCTGGTGGCTACAGCCCATGGGGTGGCAGGACCCTACGGGGCTGAGCGTGCATACACGCATTTATGTAAGGGAAGCTGCAAGAGTCTGGATTCCCTGAAATCGTTCCTTTCTCCTGCATCTCAGCGGTCCCGGGCCAGCCTCCTGTGGTTTTCACATCCCCCGGGTCTCACCATAGGGAGAGGCTGTATCTGGTGGCTGCAGAATCCCCATTCTTCTGGCCGAGTGCCCTCAGGACTCACGAGCTCACACGAGAGGCTGCAGTCGCTCAGGACTGTGTCACCCTCGTTTGCTGGTGCGGCAGGCAGAAGTCCATCTCAGCAAGAAACCCAGAGAAGGAGGCCCCGGAGGCAGCTTGGTGAGGGTGGTGGGCTGAGCGGACGGCGCTCTCTTCTTTCCCCAGTTTACTCTGCTGCTGCCACACCACTGTGAACAGTTGTCTTCAGACCCCGGGAGACAGGGTGATCGGGACGCCCCAGAGCTCACTAACACCCCGCGGACGGCTTGAACCCTGAGACAACCCAGATGGAAGAGCAGACACTCACCGGGCTTACGCTCTTGGGACTGGACGGCCTCGGTGATGCTTGGGCACCATTTGTGCCTTCAGCCGCCTTCACTGAGCACTCTCGGTGCCGGGGGCCAAGCTCAGAACCAGAGACACAATGCTAGGGCTGAGCCAGCAGATGGAAGGGGAGAGGGGAGCAGGAACAGGTTTAGGAACATTCTGGAAGCAGGATAGGACACACGGGGGTGCCTGGAGGAGGCAGGGGAGCGGGAAGGGAATGAGGGAGCCTGTGCACTCAGGAGATGAAGTGGCCCCTCACCAGGGTGGGAAGAAAAGGCAGGGTGACTGAAAACTCTTTGCAACCCCATGGACTACAGCTCGCCAGGCTCCTCTGTCCGTGGGATTCTCTAGGCCACGACACTGGAATGGGTGGTCGTTTCCTTCCCCAGGGATCTTCCCAGCCCACGGATGGATCCTTGGTCTCTGAAGTCTCCTGCGTTGGAAGGCGGGGTCTTTACCCCAAGCCCCACCTGGAAAGCCCTCCTGATATGGCAGGTGATAGTTTTCATTCGTTGGAGGCTAATCCAGGGTTCAGCTCCAGCTCTACCAGAGCTGATACTTTTCCTGCTTCTCTGCGTTAGAGAAAGCGCAGGGTGTATCCCAGACCACAGGTCAGAGGTGAACTGGAAGCCAGCGTGTTTCCCATGAGTGGACGGAATTGTAGCACACAGAAGGGCACCCGCGATGGGTGTGTGATGAAATCCCAACCCTAGAGATCCAGCCTTTCTACTCATCCTAACAGGAAGGGGTGGTTTGAAAAGTTAGAAAATTCCATCACAGAGCAGCCCCTCCCTCTGAGAACTGTCCCATTGCCGCAGCAACCGCTTGCCGCTACGGAGGGAGTGATAGCTCCGGTGTCCAGAAGGATGCTGATTTGGGGACGACTTCGTTTTCTAAAGCAGGGACCCGCACACCAAGCCCCCTGCATCCTACAGCCTCCGCAGCCAGCCTCGAGCGGCTGAGACCTAAGCATTCAGTGGAAAGCCACCCCCACGTTCAAATCAGACAGCTCAGCTGGTGCCCACCCGCCCCCGGCATCCCCTTGGGAGTGCAGGTTTCCCCGGAAGGAGCCAGGGAATCCATCCGCGGGGCTCTGCACTGTGTTTTCCTAGTACGAGCCCCACTGCCAAAGGGAAGCCAACACACACACAGAGCCTGAATAGACTGACAGTCAAGCCCCTCGTATCTAATGTCTCTAACATCTGTTTGTGTTAAGTGGAACCCTTTGAAAATGATTTTTCCCCCTTCTCTATAGAAACAACCTTAATTTTAGAACATGGAGAAATGGCGTGTGGCAATTATTTTTGCTTCCCTCAACAAGACGCGTTTAAGTAAATGAGCTTCATTTCCAGAATTGAAACCCTGAAAGAGCCTGATTAACAAGCTCGGCGCCGGCAATCCCGTGTAATAACTGTGGGCAAACAGCCCCGCGGAGCAGGGCGGGGAGGACCCCGCTGCTGTGGGTTCCCCTCGCCGGCAGACTCCGGCAGATGGGCTGCTAATGTAATTAGGAGTCGTCGTGTGAAATGAGCCATTATTTAAATTATCGGCTAATTTTCCTATCTATTAACCTGCTGAAAAAGAGGCAGTGATATCCCAGGCATCTCAGGCTGCTAATCACTAGCTAGATGCCAAGCCCGCTCTTCCCTTTAACATGACCTTTCACCTATTACAGCAGTTAGCAGATGGCTTTCGGCGGGCCTACTGCCCAGGGCATCGCTGGAGACAGAGAGGGGCCGTGGGAAGAGACACATAGTCTGTGGGTTTCCGTGGGGTGAATCCGGGCCAGGGGGGTCTCTTCTAATTGGTTTTTGGTCCCTAGGGCGCCTGAGGCAAAGCCTGTGTGGGCTGGCCTTCCTTGTTTGTACCCCAGACAGCGGTGGGGGCCCGGCCGTGAGGCAGGAAGGAGGAGAAGGCTCACAGTCGAGAGCAGACCTGCGGAGACTCCCGGAGACCCAGGGCGCCCTCCAAGCCGTCCACCTGGGGACCAAGGGAGAGGAAGCTTCATCCGCTGATGGATGTTCGGGTTCAGGGCTGCGCCCAGGACTGAGCATTCATTCTCACATTTCAGACCTGCCCTGGATGCTGGAGGGCTTTGATTGGGGGGAGGTGTATTACTCAGGCCCTTCCCTTCCCGCGAAGACCCGCACAGCACCCTGGGGACTGGCTGAGCCACGGCGGCTGGGGGGAGTGTTGGCACACAGAGGGGCCGCCGCCGCCTGCCCCGAGCGCCGTCTCTGCTTGGCCCTAGTATTGAAGAGGAAGCATCTGATTATTTTATTTGCTGCTGTTCAGTCACGTCCGACTCTGCAACCCCACGAACTGCAGCACACGAGGCTTTCCTGTCCTTCACTGTTTCCTGCTGTTTAATCAGGTTTAGGCCCATTGGTGACACCATCCAAGGTTCTCATCCTGTCTCCTCTTCTCCTCATGACCTGAATATTTCCCAGCATCAGTGTCTTTTCCAGTGAGTTCCCTCTTTGCATCAGGTGGCCAAAGTATTGGAATGTCAGCTTCAGAATCAGTCCTTCCAATGGATATTGAGGGTTGATTTCCTTTAGGATTGACTGGTTGAATCTCCTTGCTGTCCAAGGGACTCTCAAGGATCTTCTCTAAAGTTCAAAAGCATCAGTTCTTTGGTGCTGAGCCTTCTTTATGGTCCAGTTCTCACATCTGCACATGACTACTAGAAAACCATAGCTTTGACTATACAGACCTTTGTCATCAAAGTGGTATCTCTGAATGTAATTAGGAGTCGTCGTGAAATGAGCCATTAAATTCTATTTCTAACCTGCTGAAAAAGAGGCAGTGATATGCCAGGCATCGCAGGCTGCTAATCACTAGCTAGATGCCAAGCCCGCTCTTCCCTTTAACATGACCTTTCACCTATTACAGCAGTTAGCAGATGGTTTGCGGGCCTACTGCCCAGGGCATCGCTGGAGACAGAGAGGGCCGTGGGAAGAGACACATAGTCTGTGGGTTTCCGTGGGGTGAATCCGGGCCAGGGGGGTCTCTTCTAATTGGTTTTTGGTCCCTAGGGCGCCTGAGGCAAAGCCTGTGTGGGCTGGCCTTCCTTGTTTGTACCCCAGACAGCGGTGGGGGCCCGGCCGTGAGGCAGGAAGGAGGAGAAGGCTCACAGTCGAGAGCAGACCTGCGGAGACTCCCGGAGACCCAGGGCGCCCTCCAAGCCGTCCACCTGGGGACCAAGGGAGAGGAAGCTTCATCCGCTGATGGATGTTCGGGTTCAGGGCTGCGCCCAGGACTGAGCATTCATTCTCACATTTCAGACCTGCCCTGGATGCTGGAGGGCTTTGATTGGGGGGAGGTGTATTACTCAGGTCCTTCCCTTCCTGGGAAGACCCGCACAGCACCCTGGGGACTGGCTGAGCCACGGCGGCTGGGGGGAGTGTTGGCACACAGAGGGGCCGCCGCCGCCTGCCCCGAGCGCCGTCTCTGCTTGGCCCTAGTATTGAAGAGGAAGCATCTGATTATTTTATTTGCTGCTGTTCAGTCACGTCCGACTCTGCAACCCCACGAACTGCAGCACACGAGGCTTTCCTGTCCTTCACTGTTTCCTGCTGTTTAATCAGGTTTAGGCCCATTGGTGACACCATCCAAGGTTCTCATCCTGTCTCCTCTTCTCCTCATGACCTGAATATTTCCCAGCATCAGTGTCTTTTCCAGTGAGTTCCCTCTTTGCATCAGGTGGCCAAAGTATTGGAATGTCAGCTTCAGAATCAGTCCTTCCAATGGATATTGAGGGTTGATTTCCTTTAGGATTGACTGGTTGAATCTCCTTGCTGTCCAAGGGACTCTCAAGGATCTTCTCTAAAGTTCAAAAGCATCAGTTCTTTGGTGCTGAGCCTTCTTTATGGTCCAGTTCTCACATCTGCACATGACTACTAGAAAAACCATAGCTTTGACTATACAGACCTTTGTCATCAAAGTGGTATCTCTGCTTTTTAATACACTGTCTAGTTTTGTCATAGCTTTCCATCCTTGGAACAGGCGTCTTTTAATTTCATGGCTACAGTCACCGTCCACAGTGATTTTGGAGCCCAAGAAAGTAAAGTCTGTCACTGTTTCCATTGTTTCCCCATTTGCCATGAAGTGATGGGAGTGGATGCCATGATCTTCGTTTTATGAATGTTGAGTTTTAAACCAGCTTTTTCACTCTCTTTCACCTTCTTCACGAGGCTGTTTTGTTCCTCTTCACTTTCTGCCATTAGGATGATGTCATCTGCCTATCTGAAGTTATTGATATTTCTTTTATCAATCTTGATGCCAGCTCATCATATAGCAGCTGGGAAGTCATATTAGCCACCTTTGCCAGTTCTAGAAAAGCTTAGTGAGGTCTGTGCACAAACATGTCAGGAGTTTGGCCCCGTAGGCTCTCTCCCGCTCCTTGGCAGGACCACCTTCATCATCAGCTTTCCTCTCCAAGGTGGAACTCATGTGCGTCTTCTCCCCAGACTGTGGACCAGGTGTAGTGACTTCCTATCAGAGGAGGCCATTAGGGAGATTGTGCCAAGGACTAAAAAGAAGGACTTTGCCCTCAAGTCACCTAAGGTTCACTAAGAGAAAAGACGTGGGCCTTGGAGAAATGAGAGGCCAGTAAAAGGCATTGGACAAGAGAGGTGCCAAGCTCGGACCCGCAGCCGGGAGAGGAGTGGGTCAAGGCTGCCACCGAACAGGCTTTGGGAGGTGGCAGGACGGCCGTGTCTCAAGACGGCACTGTGTGTGCTTTGTAGTTAAACTCTGCCGCTGGCGGAGTGTGAGAGGCCGGTGCTAACTGTGTCAAAACAGAAGAAGGAAAATAAAGCCCCACAAGGTGTGCCATTTTGAAAACAGGTAAGCCTTGTCTAGGCAGAGTGAGACATGGAGATTGTTCTGACCATCCCCAAAAACGCACCTAAAGAAATCTGCCTGGAGAATCTCTTAGCTCAGATTACTCCAGAACCAGCCCTCAGCCAGGAAGTCCTCGGGATATCGTGGAGTTTGTGCCAGTGGCCGCCAGGGACAGAAAGTTGTGTGTGCAATCGTGTGTGTACTCAGTGTATGTGCTCAGTTGTGTCCGACTCCTGGTGAGCCCATGGACTGCAGGCCACCAGGCTCCTCTGTCCATGGGATTGTCTAGGCAAGAATGCTAGAGTGAGCTACCATTTCCTTCTCCAGGGGATCTTCCTGACCCAGGGATTGAACCTGCATCTCCTATCGTGCAGGCAGATTCTGTACGGCTGAGCCACAAGGGCAGCCCATATAATCAGCACTGGGAGGTACTGCTCACTTCCTATGACTGCATTTACTCCTCACCAGCGTCCAGGAAAAGCGGTCAGGCACCCCCTTCCTGGATGAGGGAGTGGAGGCTGGGCAGGAGGAGGGCCGTCCAGCACAGGGGCCTGAGTAGTGGACCGCCACCTGGTCCTTGGCCCTGCCCACTCTGTCACTGATTAGCCAAGTGAAGACTCACAGCGACAGGACTGTCCCCTGACAGGGAGAAGGAACTCTTCAATGTGTCCAGTTCCCACCCAGCAATTGTTGTTTAGTGGCTCATTCATGTCCAGCTCTTTGCGACCCCATAGGCTACAGCCCGTTAGGCTCCTCTGTCCATGGAATTTTCCAGGCAAACATACTAGAGTGGGTTGCCATTCCCTTCTCCAAGGGATCTTCCTGACCCAGGGACTGAACCCGTGTCTCCTGCATCGGCAGGTGGATTCTTGATCACTGAGCCACTAAGGGAAGCACCCCCCAACCCAGCAGTAACTTTGCATAATGACTGTCTTCATTTCATGCTTATATTATAAGAATCTCATGTAACAAATTTGGGTGGGGCTGCTGAAACTGGAGACTGTTGTCCAAGAAGCATCCTGCAAAGGAGAAAGTCTTCATGGGGGCGGTTAATGGATTTCCGCCCCCATCATTCTTGTCTCGTGGAAGAGGTCATCGGACACCTTTCACCTCTCTACGGTTGGTGCATGATTGGTCAGTGTGCCGTGCAGGTTGCTTTGATAATTGAATTAACATATTTCATGCGCCTAGAATGTACGTGTCTCTTATTGAATCTCCATTCAGTGAGAGTTGGGCTTTCTAGGTGGCACTAGTGGTAAAGAACCCACCTGTCCCTTCAGGAGATGCAAGAGATGTGGGCTTGATCCATGGGTTGGGAGCATTCCCTGGAGGAGGAAGTGGCAGACCACTCTGGTGTTCCTGCCTGGAAAAGTCCATGGACAGAGCAGCCAGGTGGTCTGCAGTCCATGGGGTATCAAAAGAGTTGGACACAGCTGAGCACACACACACACACACACTCTCTCACACATACACACCCCTATTGGTGAAAGTATCTCCGTCCTCGATTTTATCATTTATTCAGCCGCTGTTCATTGAGCACCTAGGATGCCCTGGACACTGTCCGAGGTGCTAGATAGATGAAGGATAATGGGCCCCAGGTGGGCCCCTGTGGCTGGGCGGTCTCATGGGGGTGCCCCGTGCTCAGAGGCTCTCTGAGGGAGACAGGCTGCAGTGTGATGGTCGTGCACAGCGGGGGGACCCACTTCTTTTGTAAAAGAGCCCCTGAGACCCTGATGGTGGCAAAGAACTGGAGCCACAGAAAGCCAGCACCTGTCAGAATGCTGCACCCTCTGTCCTTGTGGAGACGGAGTTTTGTCCTCCTGACAGTATTGTGGAAGAAGTGGAACGTGGGCCATACAGGAGGTCGTTTAGCATAGGGCAGGGAGTGGTGGGGACTTCGGCTCTCGGCAGCGTTTCTGTCTTTCTTATTTTATAAAGCAGGGATGGTGTTTCTTACGCGCTTCTGAGTCATTTTAGGTTGCTCTGAAAGTGCAAAGCGTTTCCCAAACTTGTGGGTATTTTCTGTCTCCCTTTATGAGGCTGACTGATGTGCCATGGGGTAAGACTGAGCTTGTACTTGGAGTTGAACTCAAGGAGGCGAGAGGTGAGGTCAGAAATTCCCCAGAGAAGGACCCAGCAGGGGATGTTCTGCGTGTGGAGTGCAGCGAGGCGTCCAAAAGCATCGTGTGCCCCGAGTCTTTGCCTGTCAGTCCTCTCAGGGTGGATCCCGTAACATTTAGAGGACAGGTAGCTGTGGTATTTTCTTTTGCAGTTGAGACTGGGACTTGCAAAGGGAAAGTCATGACCCTGTTGTGAAGTCAACACGAGAAAGGTCTGTCTCCAGGTCATCACACAGAAAAAGGTGTTGGCGACTCTGAAACATTGCTGGAAGCCCCCATCCGAGTGTTCACTGCTCCCTAGGAATCCACTCTTCACCTGACTGGGTGGCTGCTCGTTTCCCGGGGTGATCTCTCTCCCCACGTCCTCGGGGAGGAGCTGGGGCGGACCCCAGCTCAGCCGGGCCATGACTCAAGACTCCGTTTTCTTGGAAGCTGGCCCTGCTGACCAGCGGGGCTGGGGCGTGACTGTGCCCACGCCTGGGCAGCTAGTCCTGGGTGAGAGACAGCGCTGTCTGTGTTTTGCTACAACTGCCTGTTTTGTGTCGCCTGCCTCTGCCGGGGAACCTTGTGCAGAGTGGCAGAAGTGAGGACGGGGGTGTGCAACAGGACTCGCTTCTGATGGGATGCAGAGGCTGCGGGTGGCCTTCCACGCCCAGGAAGGCTGAGTGGAAGCCTTTATGCCCAGGACCGCGGTCCAGGGTCTGCTCTGCCCGGGGCCGTTTGTTCCGGAGCACAGGGTGTGGGCGTGGAAGACCAGCCTGGGACCTGGTCTTTGCACGCATGTCCTACTGGACTGTCGGAGGTGTGCTGCCGGAGAGAGCCAGGAGAGGCTTGTAGAAATGGTACGCTTTCACGGCGGCCGTGAGCCTGGAGTTCTGGGTTTGTTTTTGTTTTTTTCCTTTCTTCATCGAGTGTATGCCAAGCCGAGTCATTTTAGGTTGCTCTGAAAGTGCAAAGCGTTTCCCAAACTTGTGGGTATTTTCTGTCTCCCTTTATGAGGCTGACTGATGTGCCATGGGGTAAGACTGAGCTTGTACTTGGAGTTGAACTCAAGGAGGCGAGAGGTGAGGTCAGAAATTCCCCAGAGAAGGACCCAGCAGGGGATGTTCTGCGTGTGGAGTGCAGCGAGGCGTCCAAAAGCATCGTGTGCCCCGAGTCTTTGCCTGTCAGTCCTCTCAGGGTGGATCCCGTAACATTTAGAGGACAGGTAGCTGTGGTATTTTCTTTTGCAGTTGAGACTGGGACTTGCAAAGGGAAAGTCATGACCCTGTTGTGAAGTCAACACGAGAAAGGTCTGTCTCCAGGTCATCACACAGAAAAAGGTGTTGGCGACTCTGAAACATTGCTGGAAGCCCCCATCCGAGTGTTCACTGCTCCCTAGGAATCCACTCTTCACCTGACTGGGTGGCTGCTCGTTTCCCGGGGTGATCTCTCTCCCCACGTCCTCGGGGAGGAGCTGGGGCGGACCCCAGCTCAGCCGGGCCATGACTCAAGACTCCGTTTTCTTGGAAGCTGGCCCTGCTGACCAGCGGGGCTGGGGCGTGACTGTGCCCACGCCTGGGCAGCTAGTCCTGGGTGAGAGACAGCGCTGTCTGTGTTTTGCTACAACTGCCTGTTTTGTGTCGCCTGCCTCTGCCGGGGAACCTTGTGCAGAGTGGCAGAAGTGAGGACGGGGGTGTGCAACAGGACTCGCTTCTGATGGGATGCAGAGGCTGCGGGTGGCCTTCCACGCCCAGGAAGGCTGAGTGGAAGCCTTTATGCCCAGGACCGCGGTCCAGGGTCTGCTCTGCCCGGGGCCGTTTGTTCCGGAGCACAGGGTGTGGGCGTGGAAGACCAGCCTGGGACCTGGTCTTTGCACGCATGTCCTACTGGACTGTCGGAGGTGTGCTGCCGGAGAGAGCCAGGAGAGGCTTGTAGAAATGGTACGCTTTCACGGCGGCCGTGAGCCTGGAGTTCTGGGTTTGTTTTTGTTTTTTTCCTTTCTTCATCTCTCGACTGCTGTCATCCAAGCGACTTTAAAAGCACACCCTGCCTTCAGGAACTGCTTACATCCAGGACACAGACACAGGGCTGAGGACGCAGGACCATGTGAATTACATCTCTTATTAGGTCATCTTGGACAGTGACTGCTGAGAGGACAGTGAACTCCATTCCAGTGATGGGTGAGGCCTCAGACCTTGCTGACCGCCCATAGGTGATATTATGATTTATGTGAAGAAATGCATATTTATACAGAGAAGCATGTGTTTGGTCTTTGTCTCCATTCTTGGCACAGGGCTCCTGAAATCCTTGGAACTTCCTTGGTAATACGGGGGATAAAGGTACCTTTTGTTTTCCTAGCAGCTCCCTTTGAACCACACCTGGGTTGTGTCAACACGCTGAGCTTTGGAAAGCCCCAGAGGATGAGGCACCAAACCTGAGAGCAGAGAGCCGGCACTGTCAGCCGCATTTCCAGGGAGGGTAGTGGAGTCGGAGGTGGTCAGTCACCAGTGGCGCACAGCGTAACCCGTCCACCCTACGGATGTCGCTAGGTCCGTCACTCAGTCGTGTCCACCTCTTTGTGACCCCATGGACTGCAGCCCGCCAGGCTCCTCTCTCCGTGGGATTTCCCAGGCAAGAATACTGAAGTGGGTTGCCATCCCCCTTTCCAGTATGTATCTATTTTAATTGTGGTGCAGCAAACACCTATGAAGTGAGACCCTGCAACTTTTATAGTGACTGTGTCGTAAATGGAATGAAGAAAACTCTTTTCCAAATGTCGCAGTGCTTCAAGGGGTATTAACAGTCTCTCTGTTCACTGTGAGGAGTCCAGGAACACATTAAGGAGAAGCAGCCAGAGCTTCTAGTGGCTTGCCTGCCAAAAATACCACACGAGGCCGTTTATATAATGTCTAGGAACCCGTGACATGCATCCATGTTAGCAGGAGTCAGAGAGCAGTTGCTTCTGCGAAACAGGGAGATTGACTGCGAAGGGATACAGAGGTACCTTTGAGGAATAGCAGGAACGTCTGTGTCTTGGTTTGGAGAGGACCCTGTCAGAGCTCACCAGGGGAAAATCCAAGATCTTGTGTTTATATTGTATGTAAATGATACCACATTGAAACTTTTTAAAGAGTAGTGCCTCTGACAGGTGTTGCTGGGTGCTGTGCAGTGAAGATGAGGGCGCACCCACCAACGTGTCTGGGGAGGCGTCCTGGGCGCGTGGGCCGGAGGGGGCGGGTGAGTGAGATTTTCAAGTGAGAGTGGGAAAGCAGGAGGGGCACCTGGCCACAGGACAAGCCCAGCCGGCAGTCCCAGGCCACAAAGGGCCCTGCCAGGTCCCCAAGTGCCAGTGGCTGGAAAAGGAAATCCCACCTATTTCGCTGAATGTGTCTTCTTTTAATATGGGGTGCATATCTGAGGCTAACGTGATCCCCGCCCGTGCAAGCCTCACGAGGAACTTGGTTCAAGATTCAATTTTCTAACTGCTTTTAAAAAATATTTCTTATCAGTATGAATTCTCCAAGTAATGAATTGTCCTCAGTACTCCATTTTTAAGAGAAGTAGCCTAGAGTGTTGCTCTTAGCAAGCAGCCTGACGGTTTCTCTGTTTTTATTCCTGAAAATAAAAGCTGCAGATCCTTGTTGACACCGGAAGCAGCAACTTCGCCGTGGCCGGGGCCCCGCATCCCTACGTCGCCGCTTACTTTGACGCAGAGAGGTGAGATGGGTCTGCCTGGAGGGGCCGGGCTCGGGGGTGCCACGTGAACACTTCAAAGCCCATGGGGAGAAGCGGCCAAAAGGTTGTTCTGTTTGAGGAAGGACATGTTCATGTAGACACCTGTGCATGCATATGTATATTTGTGTGTGCATAAGTGTCTCTGTGTATGTGCATATGTGGTATGTGTATTTCTGTGCATATATGTGTGTGCATATGTATCAGATGACACTAGTGTGAACAACCTGCTTGCCAATGCAGGGGACATAAGAGACATGGGTTCACGCAGGAAGATCCCCTGGAGAAGGGCATGGCAACCCACTCCCGTGTTCTTGCCTGGAGAACCCCACAGACAGAGGAGCCTGGCATTGCAAAGAGTCAGACATGACTGTGGCGACTTAGCACCATGTGTATATTTGTTAATGTGTAGAAATCTGTGTGTGTGTGTGCACATTCGCCTTGTTGTTCAGCTGTTAAGCATGTCCGACTCTTGTGACATCATGGCCGGCAGCACACCAGGCTTCCCTGTCCTTCACCATCTGCTGGAGCTCAGACTCATGCCCATTGAGTCAGTGATGCCATCCAAACACCTTATCCTCTGCTGCCCCCTTCTCCTCCTGCCCTCAGTCTTTTCCAGCGAGTTTGGCTCTTCACGTCACGTGGCCAAAGTATTGGAGCTTCGACTTCAGCGTCCGTCCTTCCAGTGATTGTTCAGGGTTGATTTCCTTTAGGATTGATTGGTTTGATCTTCTTGCTGTCCAAGCGACTCTCAAGCACCTTCTCCAGCACCACAGTTTGACAGCATCAGTTCTTTGGTGCACAGCCTTCTTTATGGTCCAACTCTCACATCCATGCACGACCACTGGAAAGACCATAGCTTGGACTATATGGACCTTTGTTGGCAAAGTGATGTCTCTGCTTTTTGTATGGTGTCTAGATTTGTCATAGCTTTTCTTCCAAGGAGCACGTGACTTAATTTCATGGCTGTAGGCATCATTGTGATTTTAGAAACCAAAAAAATTAACTCTCTCGCCGCTTACACTTTTTCCCTTCTATTTGCCATGAAGTGATGGGGCCAGATGCCATGGTCTTAGTTTTTTGAATGTTGAGTTCCAAGCCAGCTTTTTCACTCTCCTCTTTCACCATTATTAAGAGACTCTTTAGATCCTCTTCACTTCCAGCTCTTAGCCTGGTACTGTCTGCATGTGTACCTGTGCATGGTGGTGTGTACACCTGTGTAGACATGTGCCTATCTGTATACGTGTAGGCACCTGTGTGTACACGTGCACGGTGGCATGTGCATCTGTGTGGGTGTGCATGTGTGGCTTGTGTGTGTGCACTTGTGCAGGCGTGCGTCCGCTCCAGATAAGTCCGCAGTGGGATTCTCCTAACAGGCTTGGGGTGTTCTCAGGAGCTCTGCTTTATAGCCATTCAGGTCAGCAAGGGTTTTTGTGGCCAGACCCGAGTTGTGGGGAGTGCATGACCCTTGGACTGTTGCTGAGTGCCCCTCGTCCTCACGTGGCACTGAGTGTGAGACTGCTTTGGACTGCAGCCTGGCACTGCTTGGAAAGCCACCATGGTGTCGCCCCGAAGTTCAGGAGCGTCCGTCAAGGTGTGGTTCACTGAAACCATTTCTGGGCTGGGACTCATGCCCATTGAGTCAGTGATGCCATCCAAACACCTTATCCTCTGCTGCCCCCTTCTCCTCCTGCCCTCAGTCTTTTCCAGCGAGTTTGGCTCTTCACGCCACGTGGCCAAAGTATTGAGCTTCGACTTCAGCGTCCGTCCTTCCAGTGATTGTTCAGGGTTGATTTCCTTTAGGATTGATTGGTTTGATCTTCTTGCTGTCCAAGCGACTCTCAAGCACCTTCTCCAGCACCACAGTTTGACAGCATCAGTTCTTTGGTGCACAGCCTTCTTTATGGTCCAACTCTCACATCCATGCACGACCACTGGAAAGACCATAGCTTGGACTATATGGACCTTTGTTGGCAAAGTGATGTCTCTGCTTTTTGTATGGTGTCTAGATTTGTCATAGCTTTTCTTCCAAGGAGCACGTGACTTAATTTCATGGCTGTAGGCATCATTGTGATTTTAGAAACCAAAAAAATTAACTCTCTCGCCGCTTACACTTTTTCCCTTCTATTTGCCATGAAGTGATGGGGCCAGATGCCATGGTCTTAGTTTTTTGAATGTTGAGTTCCAAGCCAGCTTTTTCACTCTCCTCTTTCACCATTATTAAGAGACTCTTTAGATCCTCTTCACTTCCAGCTCTTAGCCTGGTACTGTCTGCATGTGTACCTGTGCATGGTGGTGTGTACACCTGTGTAGACATGTGCCTATCTGTATACGTGTAGGCACCTGTGTGTACACGTGCACGGTGGCATGTGCATCTGTGTGGGTGTGCATGTGTGGCTTGTGTGTGTGCACTTGTGCAGGCGTGCGTCCGCTCCAGATAAGTCCGCAGTGGGATTCTCCTAACAGGCTTGGGGTGTTCTCAGGAGCTCTGCTTTATAGCCATTCAGGTCAGCAAGGGTTTTTGTGGCCAGACCCGAGTTGTGGGGAGTGCATGACCCTTGGACTGTTGCTGAGTGCCCCTCGTCCTCACGTGGCACTGAGTGTGAGACTGCTTTGGACTGCAGCCTGGCACTGCTTGGAAAGCCACCATGGTGTCGCCCCGAAGTTCAGGAGCGTCCGTCAAGGTGTGGTTCACTGAAACCATTTCTGGGCTGGGAGGTGTCTGTGGTGAGAGAAAGCCATGACTCACTTGGAAAGGACGCACTGTGAGCTCAGAGCCCTTGGGCCTGAGGCAGGTCTTCACACTGGCAGCTGTGGACGGGGCTGGAGAGGCAGTGGGGCCCAGAGGCAGGTCTGGAGCAGGGCAGCTCTGCGTGTCCAGGGCCCTGGACTCTGAGCCGCAGGGAGCTTCGGGTGGTCCTCGTGTGGAGCAGTGTTCTCTCTGGAGGGGCCCGAGGGTCCACGTCACTGTGCTGCCGATGCGGTTGCTGCCCTCAATGTGTGCACATTTTAATGCCACCTCTGTTCTTGTGACCCTGAAATTTAGACCCAACAGATAAAACAAGTGAGCTGCCCTGTGATCTGCGTTTCAGGATCACGAGCCCACACATCATGTTTCCCTGCTGCCCATCCTCTTTGTCTCTCTTCTGTCTCACTTTCCTTCCCCACAGTGTTTTGCTCCAGGGAGTAAACCCCAGCTTTAATTGGGGAGGAAAAAAGAGAAAGGACACAGAGGAGGGAAAGTAGTAACTGGGAGGCTGAGCAGGTCCCCAGCAGTATTATAAGACAGGAGTGCCTGTCCCCTCTCCCCCTGCATCTTGGTCTCCACTTGGTGGCTCACAGAGGAGCAGCCTCCTGTGTGTCCAGCTGCGGACTGTGGTGGCTGGGGCTCCATAGGCCCCTCCTCCAGGGAACTTGGAGCTTAGTTCATGACCCGCTGTGTTGATTACCTTTGATCGCTGAAATTCCAGGTGCCTCCTGGCTCATGACTGCGTCATGAAGACTGATGTGTGCCCTGAAGTTGTTCTTGTGGCCTCTGAGGCCTGTGATGTGGGCCATAGGGTGTGCAGCCAGGGAAAGGAGGCTGGCCGATGAGCCCCGACTGCCCTCTACCCTTTCTCACTGTAATTGTGGTGAGAAAGGATAAAGGGTAGCCAGAGGCTCGTCCGTGGCACAGCCAGGGCTCGATCGAGGTTAGAGTGTTCTCGCAGCCCAGGCACGCTCTTGCTAGATTCCGTTCGGAGCGGGCAGCGGCCGGGCCCCGTTCAGGAGCGTCCGTGGTTCACTGAAACCATTTCTGGGCTGGGAGGTGTCTGTGGTGAGAGAAAGCCATGACTCACTTGGAAAGGACGCACTGTGAGCTCAGAGCCCTTGGGCCTGAGGCAGGTCTTCACACTGGCAGCTGTGGACGGGCTGGAGAGGCAGTGGGGCCCAGAGGCAGGTCTGGAGCAGGGCAGCTCTGCGTGTCCAGGGCCCTGGACTCTGAGCCGCAGGGAGCTTCGGGTGGTCCTCGTGTGGAGCAGTGTTCTCTCTGGAGGGGCCCGAGGGTCCACGTCACTGTGCTGCCGATGCGGTTGCTGCCCTCAATGTGTGCACATTTTAATGCCACCTCTGTTCTTGTGACCCTGAAATTTAGACCCAACAGATAAAACAAGTGAGCTGCCCTGTGATCTGCGTTTCAGGATCACGAGCCCACACATCATGTTTCCCTGCTGCCCATCCTCTTTGTCTCTCTTCTGTCTCACTTTCCTTCCCCACAGTGTTTTGCTCCAGGGAGTAAACCCCAGCTTTAATTGGGGAGGAAAAAAGAGAAAGGACACAGAGGAGGGAAAGTAGTAACTGGGAGGCTGAGCAGGTCCCCAGCAGTATTATAAGACAGGAGTGCCTGTCCCCTCTCCCCCTGCATCTTGGTCTCCACTTGGTGGCTCACAGAGGAGCAGCCTCCTGTGTGTCCAGCTGCGGACTGTGGTGGCTGGGGCTCCATAGGCCCCTCCTCCAGGGAACTTGGAGCTTAGTTCATGACCCGCTGTGTTGATTACCTTTGATCGCTGAAATTCCAGGTGCCTCCTGGCTCATGACTGCGTCATGAAGACTGATGTGTGCCCTGAAGTTGTTCTTGTGGCCTCTGAGGCCTGTGATGTGGGCCATAGGGTGTGCAGCCAGGGAAAGGAGGCTGGCCGATGAGCCCCGACTGCCCTCTACCCTTTCTCACTGTAATTGTGGTGAGAAAGGATAAAGGGTAGCCAGAGGCTCGTCCGTGGCACAGCCAGGGCTCGATCGAGGTTAGAGTGTTCTCGCAGCCCAGGCACGCTCTTGCTAGATTTCCTTTATGGCTGAGCGAGTAAAGGATCTGCCTGCAATGCAGGAGACGCGGGCTCGATCCCCTGAGTTGGGAAGATCCCCTGGAGGAGGGAATGGCAACCCACTCCAGTATTTTTGCCTGAAAGGCCCCATGGACAGAGGAGCCTGGCGGGCTGCAGTCCATAGCGTCACAAAGAGTCGCACGTGACTAACCACACATGCGTGCACCCCTTTGCTGTGCAGATGCAGACATTCAAGGGTAAATACTAGTCAGCGTTACAAATATTGGGTACAATGCTGTTTAATATGTGTAAGTATTTAATCAGTGGTAGACAGTGGGCTGTCTTTCTCATTTGCCTTTGATTTTGTTCATTGTTGGGTTGAACCATGATCTCTCAGCCTTATTGGGACACATCCTTCTAACTTGCCTGTTAGCCAGGTTTAGATTCCATGTGAGATGGCTCCTGTCTCACATACTTAAAGACTGAGTTCCTTTGGCTCCTTAGCACTTGATTTAACATGAAGCCTCCTGGGAACACCTGTAGCTTGCCTGACTAGCCCTGCCCACCTGCTCACCCCATAGGAGAATTCAGGGCTCCCGCCCAGCAGTCTGGTCACCTAAGGTTCTCATCTGTATGTTTCTCCTTTGTGAGCAAATAAATAGCAGAACCTGCCAACCTGCAGGAGATGCTGAAGGACAGGGAAGCCTGGCGTGCTGTAGTCAATAAGGTCGCTCAGAGTCAGACATGACTGAGCGACTGAACTGACCGACATGCAGGGGAGGCTCCGGACACCCCTGCTTTGTCAGTTTCACCCCATTAGTACCTCCATCATTCAGAGTTCAGCCTTGCCTTCTCATTTGCAGGTACTGTTGACATTTACTTAGAACTTAAAACATGATCTATTTGGGGTCTCTAGCCCTGGTGTTGCCTTTCTTATAAAGAGATCTATTCCCTGGTGGCTCAGTGGTAAAGAATCCACCTGCCAATGCAGGCGATGCGGGTTCAATCCCCAGGTTGGGAAATTCCCTGGATAAGGAAATGGCCACCCACTCCAGTATTCTTGCCTGGAGAATCTCCTGGGAAGCGTAGCCTGGTGGGCTACAGACCATGGGGTCTCAGAGAGTCAGAGACAACTGAGCAACTGAGCCCACACTTATTCTTCAGCTGGGCTACCAGGTTTCTTCTTTACTCAATCAAATGTGGAACAGCACATTTCTGAGTTTTAGGCACACCTTATTCAATCGCCTGCATTTCTCTTGTGTTGGCCAAAAGTTCATCCTGTCTCTTCTATAAGAAAATGTAGATGAACATTTTGGCCAATCCAGTACAAACACATGTGCTTTGTAGGTTAAATACTTGTTTAGATTTATGTTAACCTTTTTCTCATTTCTTCTGTTTCTCCTCCATGGTTCTCATAGGATTATGTCAGCACAGATTTATTGTCATAAAGATATGAACTGTGGTTTTCTGATATGAATTATGAACATAATTTACTATGTAATTTACTATGTAAATTATGTACAGTTAAGTTTGCCTGATGCTTTCTGCTCACTTTAGAGTTGGCCTAAGCTACACCTTCCACCATGGTGTTTGATGGAAGCCGAGAGAATGTTCTACTTCCTTTCTCCATTTTGGACAAAGGTTTCTTTTCTGAGATGTCGCTCGCTGCCTTGTGATGTTTCTGTATTTGCTTGTCGCTCTGATCTCTCTTAGTTATAATAAGGTTTCTGGTTGGGTTTGTCAGCCTCTGATTCAAGTCCCCGGTCTCTGGGTATTCAGGTTTCACGCTTCCAGAAACAGGTCCCGGTAATTGGAGATCTGACTTGGGCTCTTTGACGAGCTCGCTTTGATTGATGGAGTCAGATAGCAGCTGCCGTCAGTCGTTTGTGCAGCCCGGTCCTGTCAGAAGCCCTGCTTTCCCGGGGGTGAGGGTGCCAGTGAATTACTCTACAGCCACAAGACCATCATGTACTCTTTACATGTTCTTTTCTGTCAGGAAAATGGCCCCTATCCAAGTGGCTTATTGAGAGATGCAATATACTCACCTCCTGACCTTATACTAATCTGTTCAGAAAATTAAGTGTATTTTCACTAAAATGTCTCCCCCTCCTACCCTCCATCTGGGGTGAAACTCACATAATAGCTCTGGCAAGAGAGCAATTTTTTGTCGTCCATAGATGCCTGTAAGTAGAGTTGGGATATTAGAAAATTACCACGTCGTTTCCTTAAGAAGGCTGAATGGCACCCTTGAGATCGAATACCTCATCTTTTCATGGGATGGTGACACACATTTTTGCCTGAATATTTAGATAATGTCTTAAACCTATCCAGAAAGGTCTTGCCGTATTGGAGCCTGGAAGCATTTGCCATTGTTGAGAATGTTGATGACCCTCCAGACTGGGCAGGAGCCCCTGGGCTGCTCAGCAGCCCATTGATTCTAATGGGGTCAACTTCCAGACCTTGGAAGAGTGAATAGAGTATCTGGTCACCTGACCCAAGGCCAGCTGTCCCCAGAGACAGAGTCAAAACTCTGAAATGTGCAGAACATCCCCAGGGACATCTCAGGCAGAGTGTCTTAGGAGACTCCACATTCCCTGGGGGACACGGTGGTTTGGGGGAGCCAGTGTTGACCCCAGGACTCAACTCGTTTGTCCTCTCACCTTCCACCATGGTGTTTGATGGAAGCCGAGAGAATGTTCTACTTCCTTTCTCCATTTTGGACAAAGGTTTCTTTTCTGAGATGTCGCTGCCTTGTGATGTTTCTGTATTTGCTTGTCGCTCTGATCTCTCTTAGTTATAATAAGGTTTCTGGTTGGGTTTGTCAGCCTCTGATTCAAGTCCCCGGTCTCTGGGTATTCAGGTTTCACGCTTCCAGAAACAGGTCCCGGTAATTGGAGATCTGACTTGGGCTCTTTGACGAGCTCGCTTTGATTGATGGAGTCAGATAGCAGCTGCCGTCAGTCGTTTGTGCAGCCCGGTCCTGTCAGAAGCCCTGCTTTCCCGGGGGTGAGGGTGCCAGTGAATTACTCTACAGCCACAAGACCATCATGTACTCTTTACATGTTCTTTTCTGTCAGGAAAATGGCCCCTATCCAAGTGGCTTATTGAGAGATGCAATATACTCACCTCCTGACCTTATACTAATCTGTTCAGAAAATTAAGTGTATTTTCACTAAAATGTCTCCCCCTCCTACCCTCCATCTGGGGTGAAACTCACATAATAGCTCTGGCAAGAGAGCAATTTTTTGTCGTCCATAGATGCCTGTAAGTAGAGTTGGGATATTAGAAAATTACCACGTCGTTTCCTTAAGAAGGCTGAATGGCACCCTTGAGATCGAATACCTCATCTTTTCATGGGATGGTGACACACATTTTTGCCTGAATATTTAGATAATGTCTTAAACCTATCCAGAAAGGTCTTGCCGTATTGGAGCCTGGAAGCATTTGCCATTGTTGAGAATGTTGATGACCCTCCAGACTGGGCAGGAGCCCCTGGGCTGCTCAGCAGCCCATTGATTCTAATGGGGTCAACTTCCAGACCTTGGAAGAGTGAATAGAGTATCTGGTCACCTGACCCAAGGCCAGCTGTCCCCAGAGACAGAGTCAAAACTCTGAAATGTGCAGAACATCCCCAGGGACATCTCAGGCAGAGTGTCTTAGGAGACTCCACATTCCCTGGGGGACACGGTGGTTTGGGGGAGCCAGTGTTGACCCCAGGACTCAACTCGTTTGTCCTCTCACCTTCTCCCTGTAGGTTCTCATGGAAACCAGAGTGGGTTTCTTTAAAATAATAAAATATTCCGTGGTTCTTCTCTTCTCGGTTCCATTGATTTCACTTTTCAATCCTGCATTCCCTGCAGATTCTTCTCAGAGGCGGAATGTCTCCTGAATTTGGTTCAGAGTGGTTCTGTGGCTGTGAGTGGACTTTTCCTGGCTACTCGAACCCTTGGTGGCACTGACTCTGCGTGCCCAGAAAGGACGCGGCCACGAGGCAGCCAGTCTGGGGTTCACTGTCTGTAGAGTCAATGTGCAGCGCAGCTGAGAACCAAAGCATTCTAGTGCTGAGAGGTGGGATGTTAGGCCATAAAATGGAGGAGTGCATAGTTTTTAAGCCTTGTATTGGAAACTATGCATTAATAACCCTCAGAGCTGCTTGAAATTCCTTTCTGGAGTCTTCGCTCTTTGAGTTTGAGTTCAAGGAGCCCAGGAAATACTGACAGTACTTTCTACAAGGGTAGCTGCTAGTTACAAGTGACTGTTTCAATTTAAATGAGTTAATGTTAAATAAGGCTCATTCTTTAGTCTAACTATCCAGATGGCCCCTGACCTACTATGGTTCAACTTACTTTTAGCTTTACAAAGTGGTGCAAAAGCAATATATGTTCAGTAGAAACTGTACCTTGAATCTTGAGTTTTTTTAAAAAAAATACCTTTATTTAACCTTATAGAAATTGAGGCCTATGGACTAGAGTTTCTTTTTTTAAAGGTGACTTTTTTTTTCCTTTTTTTTTTTTTTTTAAAGATTTATTTATTTTGGGCGGGGGTCGGGTTGGGGAGGGAGGGGAGCAGGCGGGCCACTTCTATTGGTCTTTCATTTCTCTATGTTCATCCGTCTTTGTTCTTTGGCTCCTGTGGGCCTCCCATTGCGGTGGCGTCTGTTGTTGCAGAGCGCCGGCTCTGGGTGCATGCGCTCCAGAGCTCTGGCTCGGTAATTGGACACATCGGTCCAGCCACTCCGTGGCACGTGGGATCTTCCCAGGCCAGGGCTCGAACCGGCGCCCCTTGCACTGCAAGGCGGTGTCCTCACCCACTGGACCACCAGGGGAAGCCCCAGACTAGAGTTTCTTAACCTCAGCACCAGTGACCTTTCGGGCCGGAGGAGTCTTTATCATCTCGTGCACTGGGCAATGGTTAGCAGTCTCCTGGATTCTATTCCACGTGATGCCAGAAGCTGCCCTCTCACACAGAAGCTGGGACAACCCACAGTGTCTCCAGACATTAGCAAACGTCACCCAGAAGACAGAAGAGCCTCTCGTGGATAATCCCTGTCGTGGGAGCTAAGTCCAAGTTCAATCCTTGGGCAACATAATATTCAAATCCAAGTCTGGTGCTTTTTCCATGGGCTTGTTCCAGCAGTTTTATGGCAACTTTTGTTCTCGTGGTGGCGAGATGGCTGCTGCCTCTCCAGGTATCACATACTCTTCCAGCAGGAAGATAGGAGGCTGACTAATAGCAAGAGTCGGGAACACTCCTTCTGAAGAGGCCATCTTTTTATTGAGAAGAAATGCCCTCCCCAGTGGCTGTGAGTGAACTTCCTGCATATCATTTGTCAGACATGTTTGCAGGTTGAGTTTTGGTCTTCCCCCAAAGCTGGCCGTAGGTGAAGATGATCCTCTCTCGTGAAGCCGGCAGGCAACAGCTGCAGTTCCCTTGAGCCCCGCCGTCAGGAGGGTGATCCCCGGATACACAGACAGCTGCACGGGACCCCGACAGACATTCTGCTTTGTTCACTTTCAATGTAGTGTTCAGTACATTAAAGGAGATATTCAGCATTTTACCCTAAACTAGGCTTTGTAATGGATGTGTTTGCCCAGCTGTAGGCTCACATAGGTGTTCTGAGTGTGGCTGAGCTGGGCTGGGCTAAACCAGGGTGTTCGCTGGGTGAGACGCCCTCAATGTACTTTGACTTCATGGTAATACCGACTTGCAGTGGGTTTATCAGGACGTGACTCCGTCGTGCACTGAGGAAGATCTGCAGTCACACTTCTGCAGCTCCATAGCCACCTGGGTGGACTGTATTGGAATCTCAGGTAGAGAGAATTTCTTGTCACTACAGAAGTTCTGTTGGACAGCCTGGCCCAGAACGCAGAACTCTGTCTTTAAAACCCTGGAAATCTCCACTGCCTGCACCATTTCAGCCAAGTCCTACCTGAGACTTGCCCCTTTACCTGGGAGTTGTTGGACTTCGGAATGAAACAGTTTTGGATATTCAGAAAGAGTATCCCTATAGGAACATTTTCTAGAAAAAAATCTTACCTTTTCTCGTAGCAGCTTATCAGACGGAATAAGGTAGCAAGTGATTAGACAATTTATAATAATAGCAGCTATTTGGGGTGTGTACCTGCCATGTTCTGGGGTTTTGTTCTAAATGGTTTACAAAGAGACTTACAGACTTAGAACATGAACTTCCAGGGGGGAGGGGCAGTTAGGGAGCTTGGGAAGGTCATGTGGCTGCTGTTGTCCAGGGACCGCGTCGTGTCCAGCTCTTTGTGACCCGCTGGACTGCAGCAGGCCAGGCCTCCCTGTCCCCCGTCACCTCCCGGAGTTTGCCCAAGTTCATGTCCGAAGGTCATGTATGCACTGGTATGTTCAAAATGGATAATCAGCAAGGCCCTCCTGTATAGCACATGGAGCTCTCCTCAACATCAGGGGCCACCCTGGATAGGAGGAAGGTTGGCGGGTGTATGTGTGGCTGACCCTTCTCTGTTCACCTGAATCTGTCACTACATTGTTAACCAGCTATGCTCCCATACAAAATAAAGAGTTTAAAGTTTAGGGGAAAAAAAATACCTTAAATTATGATAATATATTAATTCAAAAAATAAATGATTTATAGTATTAGCTCTTTTAATCCTGAGTATTAATCCTGTGAGACATAGTAATATGTTGTCCCCACTTTTTAGTTGGGGAAACTGAGGTGTAGAGAAGTTAAAAAACTTAGCTTGGGGCTTCCCTGCTGGTCCAATGGGTAGAGAATCTGCCTTGCAGTGCAAGGGGCACCAGTTCGATCCCTGGCCTGAGAAGATCCCACATGTCGCAGAGCAGCTGGACCGGTATGTCCAATTATGAGCCAGCGCTCTGGAGCGCATGCGCCCGGAATCAGTGCTCTGCAACAAGAGAGGCTGCTGCAATGAGAGGCCCACACAGGCCAAAGAACAAAGATAAATAAATGAAAGACCAATAGAAGTGGCCAAAAAAAAATTGGTAAATTGGGACTGGTGGGCTACCTCCAACCTGCCGCCTGTTTCTGTAATAAATAAAGTTTTATTGGAACACGGCCACACACCTTTGTTTCTCTGTCGCCTGTGGTTGCGTCTTCACTCGCAGAACAGAGTAACTGTGATGGAGATCACGTGACCCACAAACGCTGAAGCGTGTCTTTTCTGACCCTTTTACGGAAGACGCTCGCCAGCCCTGTGGCAGGGCATATTCTGTCAGTCTTTCAAAGTAACTAGCCTTTTCCAGGAGCAGGAGTAGAGTCTTCACTTGCGGAGTGACACCAGACGGTCCAGAGGGGCCGACAAGTCAGGACGTGCCTTGCTTTTCAGCCTGACGTGTGCAGCCCCTGCTGTGTGCCAGGCGTCATCGGACGGAGGCTGGCGCTCAGATCATGGCCCCAAACCACCAGCCCTCAGATGCCTGCATTTCAGTGACCTGACTGTGTGCTTTCTGTATGTGAGGTCTGACGGACCCCTCAGTGCTCTGCGTGCCCGGGTCCATCCACACCCCATTTCCTGTCTGTGTCTGCCCTTGTCAGAAGACGTCTGTGCAGAAAAGGTTCACTTGCTGCTGCTCTCTCTCTAGGATGATGGTGGAGTCAGCTAAAACAGTCAGCAACATAAAAAATAAACATCGTGTGTAAGCCATACCCCTTTGTAGCTCCGACGGTAAAGTGTCCGCCTGCAGGCAGGAGACCCCAGTTGATCCCTGGGCTGGGTAGACCCCCTGGAGGAGGGAAGGGCTCCCCACTCCAGTGCTCTTGCCTGGAGAAACCCATGACTCGTCAATGGGTTGCGAAGAGTTGGACACGACTGAGCGATTTTCATGACCACAAATACAGAGGTTTCTTTTAATTTTTTACCATCATTGAAAATGTCTCCTTCAGCAGCCTTTTCCAGCATTATACAATATTCCATTCATATCAGTAGTGTAACTTACCAAACTGTTTCCTTTTTCCTGGGCATTTAGGTTATTTCCAGCTGTTTGCTCTTATAAATAAAGCCCATAATGATTGTCTTTGTTCATGAATCTCTATTTGCATCATGGGTGTTTCTTTAGGGTCAGATTCTCAGAAATGCCATTACTAAATAAATGAAAGACCAATAGAAGTGGCCAAAAATTGGTAAATTGGGACTGGTGGGCTACCTCCAACCTGCCGCCTGTTTCTGTAATAAATAAAGTTTTATTGGAACACGGCCACACACCTTTGTTTCTCTGTCGCCTGTGGTTGCGTCTTCACTCGCAGAACAGAGTAACTGTGATGGAGATCACGTGACCCACAAACGCTGAAGCGTGTCTTTTCTGACCCTTTTACGGAAGACGCTCGCCAGCCCTGTGGCAGGGCATATTCTGTCAGTCTTTCAAAGTAACTAGCCTTTTCCAGGAGCAGGAGTAGAGTCTTCACTTGCGGAGTGACACCAGACGGTCCAGAGGGGCCGACAAGTCAGGACGTGCCTTGCTTTTCAGCCTGACGTGTGCAGCCCCTGCTGTGTGCCAGGCGTCATCGGACGGAGGCTGGCGCTCAGATCATGGCCCCAAACCACCAGCCCTCAGATGCCTGCATTTCAGTGACCTGACTGTGTGCTTTCTGTATGTGAGGTCTGACGGACCCCTCAGTGCTCTGCGTGCCCGGGTCCATCCACACCCCATTTCCTGTCTGTGTCTGCCCTTGTCAGAAGACGTCTGTGCAGAAAAGGTTCACTTGCTGCTGCTCTCTCTCTAGGATGATGGTGGAGTCAGCTAAAACAGTCAGCAACATAAAAAATAAACATCGTGTGTAAGCCATACCCCTTTGTAGCTCCGACGGTAAAGTGTCCGCCTGCAGGCAGGAGACCCCAGTTGATCCCTGGGCTGGGTAGACCCCCTGGAGGAGGGAAGGGCTCCCCACTCCAGTGCTCTTGCCTGGAGAAACCCATGACTCGTCAATGGGTTGCGAAGAGTTGGACACGACTGAGCGATTTTCATGACCACAAATACAGAGGTTTCTTTTAATTTTTTACCATCATTGAAAATGTCTCCTTCAGCAGCCTTTTCCAGCATTATACAATATTCCATTCATATCAGTAGTGTAACTTACCAAACTGTTTCCTTTTTCCTGGGCATTTAGGTTATTTCCAGCTGTTTGCTCTTATAAATAAAGCCCATAATGATTGTCTTTGTTCATGAATCTCTATTTGCATCATGGGTGTTTCTTTAGGGTCAGATTCTCAGAAATGCCATTACTAAATTAAATAGACTTACCATTTTTTAAATTTATGATATGTACCTCTGAAACAGTCATATCACCTCTGACTTCCTCTCGGATTCCCAGCAGGGTCACGCTAGGTCATATAATCCTACAACAAAGACTTAGTAGCGGGTATGAATGTTCAAAGATTTAATGTTCAAGTGACAATGGCAGACACACAGGAAGAGTTTATAGAGATCCCAGTGGTGGTTGGACACTTTTCTTAGGAATGTGATGGTCTTCGTAAGGGGAGTGCAGTTTGAATGCACAGCTACTCGCCTAGAGATGGCCCTTGGGCTCCTGCATCTAGTCCAATGGAGTATTCAAGCTCACTGGGTGTAAGAATGACCTTTCAAAACTGGCCCTACCGGGGCCTTGACCCCGGCTGCTCTCTCTCCAGGCTGTCCCTCTGCAGAGAGTCCCGGGCCTGTTATCTCCAGGCAGGTCTTACACGCATGTCATCTTTCAGAGCGGCCTCTGTGACTGCCATGTCCTTCTCCATCACCCTGCTGTCTTCCCTGGGTGGCTCTTGTCACCCAGCCTTGGCCTGGGTTCTAGGTGTTCCTTTGTCTAACGCCTGTCTCTCAGATCCTGAGAGCAGGGCTTCCGTCTGCCCTCTCCCGCTGTCCGGTCTTGTTCACGTGATTCTGGTGGAGTCACTCTCACCCTTAAGGCCTCTGGGGTATCACGGCGACTTGTGTCACAGCTTCCTCTTTTGATACGGGGACCCTCAGCTTGGGGCAGGAGGTGGCCTTGAGAAGGAACCTGGGACACCAGTGGGTCTTGAGGACCCAGAGGAGGGCCGCCCTGCTGTTGGAGGCTGTGGCTTGGACACGACTGAGCGATTTTCATGACCACAAATACAGAGGTTTCTTTTAATTTTTTACCATCATTGAAAATGTCTCCTTCAGCAGCC
This sequence comes from Tragulus kanchil, assembly GCA_022376925.1. Classification (NCBI taxonomy): domain Eukaryota; kingdom Metazoa; phylum Chordata; class Mammalia; order Artiodactyla; family Tragulidae; genus Tragulus; species Tragulus kanchil. The sequence goes on from JAIOJX010000028.1 coordinate 243,754,963, forward strand.
TTTTCCAGCATTATACAATATTCCATTCATATCAGTAGTGTAACTTACCAAACTGTTTCCTTTTTCCTGGGCATTTAGGTTATTTCCAGCTGTTTGCTCTTATAAATAAAGCCCATAATGATTGTCTTTGTTCATGAATCTCTATTTGCATCATGGGTGTTTCTTTAGGGTCAGATTCTCAGAAATGCCATTACTAAATTAAATAGACTTACCATTTTTTAAATTTATGATATGTACCTCTGAAACAGTCATATCACCTCTGACTTCCTCTCGGATTCCCAGCAGGGTCACGCTAGGTCATATAATCCTACAACAAAGACTTAGTAGCGGGTATGAATGTTCAAAGATTTAATGTTCAAGTGACAATGGCAGACACACAGGAAGAGTTTATAGAGATCCCAGTGGTGGTTGGACACTTTTCTTAGGAATGTGATGGTCTTCGTAAGGGGAGTGCAGTTTGAATGCACAGCTACTCGCCTAGAGATGGCCCTTGGGCTCCTGCATCTAGTCCAATGGAGTATTCAAGCTCACTGGGTGTAAGAATGACCTTTCAAAACTGGCCCTACCGGGGCCTTGACCCCGGCTGCTCTCTCTCCAGGCTGTCCCTCTGCAGAGAGTCCCGGGCCTGTTATCTCCAGGCAGGTCTTACACGCATGTCATCTTTCAGAGCGGCCTCTGTGACTGCCATGTCCTTCTCCATCACCCTGCTGTCTTCCCTGGGTGGCTCTTGTCACCCAGCCTTGGCCTGGGTTCTAGGTGTTCCTTTGTCTAACGCCTGTCTCTCAGATCCTGAGAGCAGGGCTTCCGTCTGCCCTCTCCCGCTGTCCGGTCTTGTTCACGTGATTCTGGTGGAGTCACTCTCACCCTTAAGGCCTCTGGGGTATCACGGCGACTTGTGTCACAGCTTCCTCTTTTGATACGGGGACCCTCAGCTTGGGGCAGGAGGTGGCCTTGAGAAGGAACCTGGGACACCAGGAGGTCTTGAGGACCCAGAGGAGGGCCGGCCCTGCTGTTGGAGGCTGTGGCTTGATCTTTATTCATCCTGTGGTCTGTCTGTGTGCATTTGAACCTGTAGCCCCTTCCAGCAAGGCTAGTGGTCGCTCCTTCTGGGGCTGCCAGCCCCTCGCTGTGTTACAGAGCAGCTGTGCAGGGTTCCTGGCGGGGCTGGAGGGTCAGGCAGACCCACACTCGGTTGTGGTGTCCCAGGCACTGCGGTGAAGTACCACACCTGACTTAATGAGGATGCCTGGGCTCAGGAAGGAGTTAAAGTCACGTTACATGTGGATCCCACTGCTCCCTCCCATGTGGCACAGAACATGTCCTTACCCAGACGTCAGCAATTACGTTATGGGAAATGTTCCCTCGTGAACACGAGGACTCTTAGTCATAGAGAACTGCTCACACGTACCTTCTGCACGTAGCGCGGCCGTCATTGCGGCCACCGTGGTGTCAGACTGCCACGTTGTCAGAACAGAGGCAGGTGGACGGGACACGGGACATGACGCCTCGTCTCTTTCTCCAGGTCCAGCACCTACCGCTCCAAGGGCTTCGATGTCACCGTGAAGTACACGCAGGGGAGCTGGACCGGCTTCGTCGGGGAGGACCTTGTCACCATCCCCAAAGGCTTCAACAGTTCTTTTCTTGTCAACATTGCCACCATCTTTGAGTCGGAGAACTTCTTTCTGCCTGGGATCCAATGGAATGGGATACTTGGACTGGCGTATGCCACCCTGGCCAAGGTCAGAAGAAGGGTTGGATCTAAGAAAGGCAAACGAGGGGACAGGATTCTGAAACCAGGTGGAGGAGGGGCCGGCAGAGGGGTCCAGGCTGTCCGAGGCAGTCCGTGGGCGTCACATGGTCGAGAGACTGGTGTTCACACAATTGATGCCATCTCTAAGCATTTTTAAAATTTAAATGGTGAGAGATTCCTTGAACCTAATTCTAAGTCATAGCCATGGCATGACTGTTTTCTTTGACTTTTTCTGTTTGTTCATTTTACTTATATAGTTCACAAATAACAGAATCTGAATCACTTTGGTTATGGGGTGGCCTAAATGGGACACCAGGAGGTCTTGAGGACCCAGAGGAGGGCCCCTGCTGTTGGAGGCTGTGGCTTGATCTTTATTCATCCTGTGGTCTGTCTGTGTGCATTTGAACCTGTAGCCCTTCCAGCAAGGCTAGTGGTCGCTCCTTCTGGGGCTGCCAGCCCCTCGCTGTGTTACAGAGCAGCTGTGCAGGGTTCCTGGCGGGGCTGGAGGGTCAGGCAGACCCACACTCGGTTGTGGTGTCCCAGGCACTGCGGTGAAGTACCACACCTGACTTAATGAGGATGCCTGGGCTCAGGAAGGAGTTAAAGTCACGTTACATGTGGATCCCACTGCTCCCTCCCATGTGGCACAGAACATGTCCTTACCCAGACGTCAGCAATTACGTTATGGGAAATGTTCCCTCGTGAACACGAGGACTCTTAGTCATAGAGAACTGCTCACACGTACCTTCTGCACGTAGCGCGGCCGTCATTGCGGCCACCGTGGTGTCAGACTGCCACGTTGTCAGAACAGAGGCAGGTGGACGGGACACGGGACATGACGCCTCGTCTCTTTCTCCAGGTCCAGCACCTACCGCTCCAAGGGCTTCGATGTCACCGTGAAGTACACGCAGGGGAGCTGGACCGGCTTCGTCGGGGAGGACCTTGTCACCATCCCCAAAGGCTTCAACAGTTCTTTTCTTGTCAACATTGCCACCATCTTTGAGTCGGAGAACTTCTTTCTGCCTGGGATCCAATGGAATGGGATACTTGGACTGGCGTATGCCACCCTGGCCAAGGTCAGAAGAAGGGTTGGATCTAAGAAAGGCAAACGAGGGGACAGGATTCTGAAACCAGGCGGAGGAGGGGCCGGCAGAGGGGTCCAGGCTGTCCGAGGCAGTCCGTGGGCGTCACATGGTCGAGAGACTGGTGTTCACACAATTGATGCCATCTCTAAGCATTTTTAAAATTTAAATGGTGAGAGATTCCTTGAACCTAATTCTAAGTCATAGCCATGGCATGACTGTTTTCTTTGACTTTTTCTGTTTGTTCATTTTACTTATATAGTTCACAAATAACAGAATCTGAATCACTTTGGTTATGGGGTTTGGTTAGGAGTGTTTTATTAGGGCAGGATTAGAGAAAGCACATTTATTAAATTCATAAAGCGGGCTTCCCTGGTGGTCTGGTGGTCAGGACTCCATAGTTCCAATGCAGGCGATGCGGGTTTCACCCATGGTCAGGGGACTCGGGTCTCACATGCTGCATGGCATGGCCAAAAATGTTTTAAAAATCAGAAGGATGGAGCCTTGGGGTCTCCACGGGAAGGGGTGTCCCTCCAGGCAGGAAGCATCGCGCTGGCTTCCCCTCACTCCAGAACTGGGGCGCAGGCGGCTGCAGCCACACCCGGGGTCTCCAGCCCCTGGGAGCAGGGGTGCTCCGAGCAGAGATGGCGAAACCCTGCCCTCATCAGCATCAGGATCATCACAAAACAGGGAAAGACGGGCTGAATGCTCTCCAGCTCTCTGTCCTGGCCCCACCCACGGGAAGTAACGCCCACGTGTGGGAGGAGGGAGGCGGGCTGGCGAGGAGAGGGCTCCAGGGTCAGGCAGACCCAACACCGCGTGGCCTCCAGGCTTCAAGAGGTCAGCAGGTTAGCCTACACAGAAGGAGAAGGCCGTCCCTCCTGGCCTGTGACCAGCACCCCAGCTTGGCTGCTACTGCTTCAGTTAGGCTTTGAGCCGGAGCTAAGTGTTAAATACAAAATCGTGGGTGCAGAAAAGCCTCTCTTCTTTCTGGAGGGACATTGGCTCCAACTGGAGTTTACTAGCAAGCGAGGCAGGCAGTGAGATAAGGGGTGAGGACGACGGGCAGGGGTGTTTCCCAGCACTGTAGCTTCTTTTTTTTAAAACTTTTATTTATTTATTTTTGGCTGTGCTGGGTCTTTGTTGATGTATGAGTTTCGCTGCTCTGCGGTATGTGGGATCTTCCTGGATCAGGGATCGAACCTGTGTCTCCTGCATTGGCAGACGAGTTCTTATCCACTGAGCCACAAGGGAAGCCCCCAGCACTGTAGCTTCTTAAGGAGAAAGGACAGCCCGTTGAGACCTTGGGCTGAGACCATTGCAAGATGCCCTTCAGGGGAGTCTCAGGACCTCCAAGCCAGACGGCATGGACTCTGTGTTAGCCCCATGTGAGTCCCAGGGGGACTGAGGGTCACCGAGGTTTGCCCCTTGCCCAGGGCTGTCAGAGGACAGAGCCTGGATGTGGAGCCCAGCTGGATCTTAGAGCTCAGCCCCCTAGGGCTTTTCAGGGGACTCAGCATTAAAGAATCCACCTGCCAGTGCAGGAAATGCAGGTTCCATCGCTGGATCAGGAAGATCCCCTGGAGGATGGCATGGCAACCCACGCCAGTGTTCTTGCCTGGGAAATCCCATGGACAGAGGAGCCTGGTGGGCTGCAGTCCATGGGGTCGCACAGAGTCGAACATGACTGAGACGCTAAACAACAACCGCAGTAACTGTAAAAAAGTTTAATATGCGTTCCCAGACTTGTAAAAACTTCCATCCCTAAATATTTTTCACTGACAGTATGACCTCCTCGGGCAAAATGTTTCGTCTTCCTGTGACCTTGAAAATAAAAGACGTAGGATTGATGTGCTGCTGGTTCTTTGAAAGATGGTAGTATAAAGCTAAATTATCTGGAATTAATAATACGTAAAACTCCCTTGAAAATAGGCTGCCTCAGGTTCTGCTGGGTATCCGGACTCCTACAGGACCTTTCATCTTTTCTTCTCGGAAATTCCAAGATGGCCAACACGTGACTTCACGTTCCTAGGTGTGGGGAGCCAAAGCCAGATTTGGAGGAAGAGAAGTATGGCTAGAAACAGGACTGGCGGGGAAGTCGGGGTTGGTGGCCCTGTGAACCAGGTCCCCTGAGCGCCCGTGGGGTCAGAGTGCGCAGGGTCCCGGTGGATGCCAGCTGCTCCCCACCAGAGATGTGGTTCGGGCCACCTACAGGGTCTCTTCCACCACAGGTGCCCGTGCCCAAGAGCCTCCCTGCTGACCCAGCTTCTCGCCACTGGTCTGGGCCAGCTGTGTGCTTTAAGCCTGAAAGGGATCCTGAGTCCCGCCAGAGAACGACTTGAGACGATAGCAATAGATCCTGTCCCGTGTGCCGGGCACTATTCCGAGCATTCTGTGTGTACTGACCCACTTAAGCCCCAGGAGAGCTCTGGGATGTGACCATGACTCCCATTTACAGATAAGGACACAAAGGAACAAGTCACACGGCTTGCGGGTCCAGGCTGGAGCCAGGACGGGGCTCCGGGCCGTGTGTACCTGGCAGCCTCTCAGGACGGCAGACACAGACTAGGTCATCACCAGACCCAGCCTGTTTCTAAAGGGGGCTTTGTCTCATGCCTTGAACCAAACACAAAGCGTTTAGACTTAGATGACACAGAGAGATGGTGCCAAATTCTGCCCGCGTCCACCGAGGCTGGGAAGGAAGTGTTAGGAGGTCAGATGCGAAGGAGCGAAGCAGGTGGGGAGGTGTCCGTCTGGTCACACTCCTGTCTTATAGATGACACATGAGCCTTCATCACATTAGCCGCGGATGGCCAGAGGTGCCCAGAGCGTCTCGGCTACCATTGTCGCGTTTTCATCAAGAACAAACCATCTGTAGTAACTGACTCGAATCTCTCACAGTTGTCAAAGCCCGCATAGGAAGACAGGCCTGTGAGCTTCCTTCCCGACCGCCAGCACCTGTGACCCACCCCCCAGCTAAGGGCTGGTCCCAGACTGTCCTTCCCTTTCAGTTCTGGAGAAAGAGGGCTGTTCTCTGAAGGCGTGGCTACATGTGAGGAGGCCCAGAGGACGTTACTGACAAGGCAGCATTCCTTTTCTGGTCACCTGAATTCAGCCGCCCACAGAGCTAAGCTGCCTCCCAGGGTCCGGAATGTGGACTTTCCTCCTGGGTCAGGCACCTGTCATTTGCCTGGGGGGGTGACTAGAGCTGAAACAGGTAGAGAAAAACCTTTTCTTTCTGCAGCTGCAACGGCGGCTCCTGGAGAGTCTTCTCCCCTTACTCCACAATGGCTATGGTTAGACTCCACCACCTGCCTAGACAGCCCACTTCCACATCTTCTCACGCCTGCCTCACGAGATGTCGGATGGTAAATGGGGCAGTCACTTCACAGATTCAGGAGAGACAATCTTACCTTTCCAACGGAGACGCCACCCCCAAAGAGGAAATGCCCAGTCCTAGGGAGTTCTGTTGGAGGTTTCTGAATTTGTGTACTTAATCATCAGCTTGTTTATTTCTTAGCCTTGAAAATGTGAAATAGAAAGAAATGTCATGGTGGACACCATGCCCAGGGCTTGTGCGGGTCAGCCCTTGTCTACACTGGCTTCCCAAAGCCGCTGACCTCTTTCCCGTCCCTCCTACAGCCTTCAAGTTCTCTGGAGACCTTCTTCGATTCCCTCGTGGCACAAGCCAAAATCCCCAACGTGTTCTCCATGCAGATGTGCGGGGCCGGATTGCCGGTCACTGGAGCTGGTACCAACGGAGGTAGTCTTGTGGGTATCTTTCAGTCTTAAAGGGGAAACATCAAAGCAGTGGGGCTCCTCTTTCCTGCTTTATTAGGACTCTGGTAGAAATCGTAGACCTGTAGACATACATAGGTACTGTAAAATTTCATAATTCTTGTCATAGAGCCTTTAAACATGGATAAAATGATTTATCCATGTTTAGGGTTTATCTTCCCTAAACCTTCTGCCATCTAATAAGAGGATGCTCACTGCTTTAAAGCTTTCCAGAAACATTCCTTTGAAAGGTAGCTGTTTTGTTGCATGTGGGAGGGGCAGGTGAAGACAGGGGGCAGGTGGCAGGTGGGTTGGCCTCTGGGGACAGGAGGTGACTGGAGAAAGCCTGAAACGTCATAAACTTGGAGACACAGGGCACGTGGACATCCTTTCTCCCACTCTCAGCACACGCACGCCCGTAGACACACACAGAGGCCTGTATGCACACACCTAGACACACAGACACATGCGTACACACATAACATATACACACATGCACATGCTTACACACAATTACACAAATATATACACACATCCTATACACGTAACACACTTCAACACATGCACACACCCACACAGTGAAGCAGGGTCAACACTGAGCAGGCCGTGTCCCAAGCATCCCTTCAAAGGGCCTGCACCCAGAGGTCTACAGTCAGAGCTCATGGGGAGAATGTCCAGGAAGGGCCCCAGGGTGGTGACGCTGACCCCTGTGCTCTCAGACCCTGAGCAGCAGCCTCGTCTGCCTTGTTTGCCCACAATGCACCTGCTCTCAGCAGCTTTTTTTTAACCGCCTTTTCAGGGGAGGGGGCAACCGTAGAAATTGAGGGGGAATGTTCTCAGATTTGCAGAATGAAGTTTTGATTAGGGAAGCTCTTTTGTTCTACTTTCCTTGCAAACATGGGGCAGCACGTCATCCTAGGGCTTCTGAGGAACTAAGCTTTAGTCAATTGTTCTGTGGTTAACTATTTTATTAAATTTCTTTGCCCGAGGGAGAGGATCTCACTATCAGAAAGATGGAGTTGTATGCATTTCCTCTAGATGGGGGAAATCATCAAAGCATCCTGATGAGGGGGAGAGTGGGGGACACCAAAGTCTTTGATCTTCGTCCACACGGCCCCAGAACACTCCTTGTCTTATTTCCAGGCACATGCATTTTTTATAGCATCCCAATAAACTGGAAGAACTGATTCCAGTGAAGTTTCAGAAAAACAAGTATTGAATAGTAACACATATATGGAATCGAAAAATGCATTGATGAACCTATGTGCAGGGAAGGAGAGGAGGCACAGATGGAGAGAACGGACTTGTGGACAGAGCAGGGGAAGGAGAGTGCGGGGTGAGCTGGGAGAGTAACGTTAATGTGTACACCACTGTGTGTAGAAGAGATGCTCGTGAAGCTGCTATGCGGCACAGGGAGCACAGCGGGCGCTCTGGGATGACCTAGAGGGGTGGGGTCGAGAGAAGGAAAGGAGGCTCAGGAAGGAGGGGTGTGTATGGATACTTACAGCCAACACAACCTTGTAAAGCAATTTTCCTTCAATTAAAAAATAAATGTAAAAACAGCATGCTTTTCTGTGTAATTTTGTTATATGTATGTTTCTCTTTTGTTCTTAAGCCTGTAACTATTTTCCTTCCCAGGTCCTCGGTGGAATTGAACCCACGTTGTACAAAGGAGACATCTGGTATACCCCAGTTAAGGAAGAATGGTATTATCAGATTGAAATTCTGAAGCTGGAAATCGGAGGCCAGAGCCTCAATCTGGACTGCAGAGAGGTAGGTCCGCTGGGATCTCTGTCTCCCCATCTGTGTGCCTGGGGCCCTTAAATTTACACAGTTAATTTAGCTGGGACTTGAGCAGGGAACCAGGGAGTGCACCCCATTGCAAGATAAATCAGAAGCACATGACAATAAAAGGTATGGGGCCCTTTTGTAGTTAATTTTCTATCAGTGACCCTCCTGGAACTACTTCCCTTCAACTCCTTCTCTTAAAAAAGAGGAATTATCATAAAATGATGAGTGAAAAGAACTATATGGAAACACATTGCCCTGGCCTGATGGTCCCTGAACTCTGTTCAAGACAATGAAGTAAGCAGAGTTTTATCAGAGTAAAAGGGGTTGAAAAAGAAGGAAAATGAAACCAGAAATACACGCGCAGCTTTGTCCTCCATCCACGGCTAATTCCACATTCCCCCCAGGACACAGTGCCCTCTTGCAGAAACCCTATGATCTAAAGACCTGCCTGGCCACGGTGCTAAGAGCTGAGAGGAGGCGGGGCCAGGAAGCCGCATCTCCGTCACCTCGCGCACATCGCTCACTGCGCTCCGGTGTACTTGTGGCAGACAATGGCACGAGTGTGATGACGTGCACCTGTTCGGTGTAGTTCACAAAGGCCACCAGCTCCACCTCGGCTGTGTTCCTGCCTGGGATCACCGCCTGTCACATTAACCAGCGCCTTGAACCCCGAGTTCTCACGTACACAGATGCCTCTGAAGAAGCAATCACAGCTTGACAAGGGGGTGCTCCAGCCCCCTGGGGTGGTGTTTCTGTCCTAGGTCTACAAATCTGTCAAAAGGCATCTATTTGCCACTGAAGGATCCAATGGTAGAATCAGATGATAAAGGGCAAAGTTTGTCTGTGTGTGTGTGTGTGTACGGAGAGTATAAGCACATTTGGAGGTTCGATTCTCACATTCTTGGTTATCTGCTGCCCTCCCTCAATCTGCCACCTCGCCACCCCAGAGCAAGCAGCAAAAATGAGATCGCCTGCCTCGGCCTCTCGGTGACCCAGCTTCTGACACATAGGGGCAGGATCACTTTGTGAACAAACAAGACTGACTTTAGAGGCGTTTCTAAATTGATGTTAGTTCTACATTTGAAAAGAATGTGAGTCAGTTGCTGAATTTCAGTTTCTCAAAATTCTTCACTCCTCCTACCTGTTCCTACCTGCTGCCTAAACACATCCTTACTTCCTTTTGACCTGATTGGTGTCCTTGGTCATAGGACTCAGGGATCCTTCTGGAAACAGGAGGATGAGGTTGCCCACCACTCACGCCATCCCCAGGCAGCCTTGCGCCTACAGTTCCGGCCCTCGAGGCTGGGTGCCTTCTGTGATCGTGGCCCACGGACCTCCACCCTCCCTCCCCCTTGGCCGTGTACAGATGGCAGAGGTGACCTTGCACCTCTGGGGGCAGGGGACAGGGCTGGCGATGCCTCTGTGTGTGTAAGATTCTCACTGGACGTGGCTTTGGTGGTGTTCTAAATAGTTACCTGCTGAAAAGCTGTCCTTCCTCCACAGGTGGGGTAATAGGGAGTTGCTGGTGTTTCATTTCAGCCTGTAAAGACGAAGGGGTCTTTGCCCACTGCTGAGTGAGGGAAAAGCCCCGCGTGAAGCACACCTGTTGATTTTGGGGGTACCACTGCCCTTCCCTGGCCTCAGTTTCTTTATCTATAATGAGAACGCCAGGTGAGGAGGCTCTTGGTTCCCAAGTTCTGAGAATACGAATGCATTGTAGCCACCAAGGAGCTGCCCTGACTGCTGAGCGTGTGATGAGAGCTGCGTGGCAATGCCAGGCTCGGCCGTGCGTTGGCGTGGGGTCCTGTCGCTCACGTGCCGTCTCCCCACCCCTCCCCTGCTCTAGTACAACGCAGACAAGGCCATCGTGGACAGCGGCACCACGCTGCTGCGCCTGCCCCGGAAGGTGTTTGACGCCGTGGTGGAGGCCGTGGCCCGCACATCTCTGGTGAGTCCTCAGGATGCTCGCTGCGTCTCGGGGGTCACACTGGGTCAGGACCACATACTGGGGAGGACCCCCGCGCATTCTAACAGTTAGCTTCCGCGGGTTTGGAGGGTTGTATAATGGTTATGTCTTAAGTTCACCATCTTATGTTTTCGATTTTCTTATTTATATAGGCTGTGCTGGGTCTTCACTGCTGCTCGGGTTTTCTCCAGCTGTGGCGAGCGGGGGCTCCTCCCTGCAGCGGCCTCTCTTGTTGGAGAGCATGGGCTCTAGGTGCAGGCAGGCCTCAGGAGCTGTGGCATGTGGGCTCAGGAGTTTCAGATCCTGGCTTTACAGCACAGGCTCAGTAGCTGTGCCGTATGGGCCTAGTTGCTCCGAGGCATGTGGGATCTGCCCAGACCAGGATTGAACCTATGTTTTCTGCATTGGCAGGCAGATTCTTTACCACTGAGCCACTAGGGAAACCCCACAATCTCATTTTTGATGGTGGTGGTGGTGGACCCATGTCCAACTCTCTTAGCCCCATGGAATATAGCTCGCCAGGCTCCTCTGTCCATAGAATTTCCCGGCAAAGGGATTTTTGTGTGTAAGATTCTCACTGGACGTGGCTTTGGTGGTGTTCTAAATAGTTACCTGCTGAAAAGCTGTCCTTCCTCCACAGGTGGGGTAATAGGGAGTTGCTGGTGTTTCATTTCAGCCTGTAAAGACGAAGGGGTCTTTGCCCACTGCTGAGTGAGGGAAAAGCCCCGCGTGAAGCACACCTGTTGATTTTGGGGGTACCACTGCCCTTCCCTGGCCTCAGTTTCTTTATCTATAATGAGAACGCCAGGTGAGGAGGCTCTTGGTTCCCAAGTTCTGAGAATACGAATGCATTGTAGCCACCAAGGAGCTGCCCTGACTGCTGAGCGTGTGATGAGAGCTGCGTGGCAATGCCAGGCTCGGCCGTGCGTTGGCGTGGGGTCCTGTCGCTCACGTGCCGTCTCCCCACCCCTCCCCTGCTCTAGTACAACGCAGACAAGGCCATCGTGGACAGCGGCACCACGCTGCTGCGCCTGCCCCGGAAGGTGTTTGACGCGTGGTGGAGGCCGTGGCCCGCACATCTCTGGTGAGTCCTCAGGATGCTCGCTGCGTCTCGGGGGTCACACTGGGTCAGGACCACATACTGGGGAGGACCCCCGCGCATTCTAACAGTTAGCTTCCGCGGGTTTGGAGGGTTGTATAATGGTTATGTCTTAAGTTCACCATCTTATGTTTTCGATTTTCTTATTTATATAGGCTGTGCTGGGTCTTCACTGCTGCTCGGGTTTTCTCCAGCTGTGGCGAGCGGGGGCTCCTCCCTGCAGCGGCCTCTCTTGTTGGAGAGCATGGGCTCTAGGTGCAGGCAGGCCTCAGGAGCTGTGGCATGTGGGCTCAGGAGTTTCAGATCCTGGCTTTACAGCACAGGCTCAGTAGCTGTGCCGTATGGGCCTAGTTGCTCCGAGGCATGTGGGATCTGCCCAGACCAGGGATTGAACCCATGTCCTCTGCATTGGCAGGCAGATTCTTTACCACTGAGCCAACAGGGAAACCCCACAATCTCATTTTTTGATGGTGGTGGTGGTGGTTTAGTCTCTGAGTCATGTCCAACTCTCTTAGCCCCATGGAATATAGCTCGCCAGGCTCCTCTGTCCATAGAATTTCCCAGGCAAGAGTGTTGGAGTGGGTTACTATTCCTTCTCCAGGGGGTCTCCCCGACCCAGAGATCAAACCCACATTTCCTGCATTGCAAGCAAATCCCTTACCACTTTGCCGCCAGCGCCTCCTGGTTTATTCTGTGATATTAACCAGCAAATACTCCTCCACTTTAATCTCAGAGGTCTTGGATCTGAAGTTGCATTGGTTTTTAGTATTTCAAATGATAGTGTAATTGCTGTAGTACTTTTTCAACTCTGAGGAAAAATAAATTTCTTGGTAATACATTAAATAGTAAACCAGGAATGTGTTTGTAGCTTTTAAAACAAACCAAAAATTGTACTCCTTTTTTGGTGTTCATCCAAGCTGTGCTGGGATTTTTAACTCCTACTTCTGTAACAAAGTGTGATTCACAGAAGACAAAGGTCAGTACACTAATGTAATAATTGTTTACGGCCATGCTTTGAAATATGATTAAAATCCTGGTCAAGGACAACAGGCTTTGAGGGCCTGGTTAACAGTCATCCCGAGTGTGCCCCAGCCTTCCAGTTAGCTCGACTCGCAGGATGGACCACAAGGCGTTGGCTGGAAGGACCACAGCCTTGGGGAGGCGGGGCGGCAGGTGGGCTTGAGCTTAATCTAGTTTCTGCAACTTATTGTTCGAGTGCTTTATGGGGGGACTTTGTGCCCCTTTATGTGTTCTTACCCTGGGCTTGTTACGAGGGTTTGGGGTGGCACAATGGGTGTCTGGTCAAGAAGAGCTTCTGTTCCATGTCTAAACCATGTCTCAACCATTTCACGTCTGCTGCTCTTTGCTGGATGCAAGATAAATGCTTCAACTTCCTAGGGGTCTTCATAAGCATCTGTCCATGCAGGGCGACACTTGCACAGTCACCAGAAAAAGTCTTTATCCTGGTACTGGCTGACAGTCCCACGGCTTCGGTGGGCTGGCCGAGCCCAAAGACGGATGGACGGAAGATGCACAGCGATTGCTTTGTTCCCGTGATGTCGCAGGAGCAGGGAAGCAGGAACAGGCCTCTGGTTGTCTGGGACCCAAAAAATTTGGGGGCATGTCCAACTCTCTTAGCCCCATGGAATATAGCTCGCCAGGCTCCTCTGTCCATAGAATTTCCCAGGCAAGAGTGTTGGAGTGGGTTACTATTCCTTCTCCAGGGGGTCTCCCCGACCCAGAGATCAAACCCACATTTCCTGCATTGCAAGCAAATCCCTTACCACTTTGCCGCCAGCGCCTCCTGGTTTATTCTGTGATATTAACCAGCAAATACTCCTCCACTTTAATCTCAGAGGTCTTGGATCTGAAGTTGCATTGGTTTTTAGTATTTCAAATGATAGTGTAATTGCTGTAGTACTTTTTCAACTCTGAGGAAAAATAAATTTCTTGGTAATACATTAAATAGTAAACCAGGAATGTGTTTGTAGCTTTTAAAACAAACCAAAAATTGTACTCCTTTTTTGGTGTTCATCCAAGCTGTGCTGGGATTTTTAACTCCTACTTCTGTAACAAAGTGTGATTCACAGAAGACAAAGGTCAGTACACTAATGTAATAATTGTTTACGGCCATGCTTTGAAATATGATTAAAATCCTGGTCAAGGACAACAGGCTTTGAGGGCCTGGTTAACAGTCATCCCGAGTGTGCCCCAGCCTTCCAGTTAGCTCGACTCGCAGGATGGACCACAAGGCGTTGGCTGGAAGGACCACAGCCTTGGGGAGGCGGGGCGGCAGGTGGGCTTGAGCTTAATCTAGTTTCTGCAACTTATTGTTCGAGTGCTTTATGGGGGGACTTTGTGCCCCTTTATGTGTTCTTACCCTGGGCTTGTTACGAGGGTTTGGGGTGGCACAATGGGTGTCTGGTCAAGAAGAGCTTCTGTTCCATGTCTAAACCATGTCTCAACCATTTCACGTCTGCTGCTCTTTGCTGGATGCAAGATAAATGCTTCAACTTCCTAGGGGTCTTCATAAGCATCTGTCCATGCAGGGCGACACTTGCACAGTCACCAGAAAAAGTCTTTATCCTGGTACTGGCTGACAGTCCCACGGCTTCGGTGGGCTGGCCGAGCCCAAAGACGGATGGACGGAAGATGCACAGCGATTGCTTTGTTCCCGGTGATGTCGCAGGAGCAGGGAAGCAGGAACAGGCCTCTGGTTGTCTGGGACCCAAACTTCAGAGTCTAAATAAAAGTGCTGTGGGAAGAGCAGCGGGCACATCAACAGAACACAGAGAGGAAGCCCGAAGACACATCACGAGGTCCTTTCTGAATGGAAAGGTCAATAGTGCGGGGAACAGAAAAGCCAGAGCAGGCCTCGTTCTTATCTAATGTTTGCTGAATTAGGGAAGAAAATGGCAGGGAATGTTGTTAGTGCCTTGGATTTAGGAAATTGGCTGAAAACCAGATCGTGCTGAAAATACAGAGCTGTACACTGCTTTCCCTCAGAGCGAAAACATCCTAAGGGAAATTAACATGAGTATCTTCCGGTTCTACATTCTGAGCTGTAAGGGTTTCCCCCCACCGTCCCAAGGACCCGCTGGCAGCCTCAGCGTGTGACTCCCACAAGCCGTGAGCAGCCGGGGCCCCTGCAGAGCCTGTGACTTCAGCGAGGACCCACGGGGCTGGGGCAGAGGGGCGCGTGCACCCCGAGGTCAGCACAGCATGGGTTCAGCGGTGCCTGACTCTGAGGAAAGCACGAGGTAGAAGGAGCGAGATTACGAAATGTGTTTGCCTAGCCTAAAATTATCCCCTGATTTCAGTGCCTGCAGCAGGAAGGAGAGGCTGGGGAGGATGTTTGTCTTGAGCAGAGAAGGCTCAGCAAGAGTGGGTGCTGTCTCACGGTGCATGGCCCGGAGATTAGCCGGAGCTCTCTCCCTCCCAGGCCCGTCTCAGCCAGCTCTCTTGGCCTGGGGGTTCTTTCTTAGCTAAGGAAAGGGCTGACATCGGAGAGGTAAACACCATACAGTCACCAGGCTCTGTCTCTGGGCCTGGAATGTTCAAATGGGATTTTAGAAATGAATGGTTTGTAGGTCTGCAGTTCTTTTTTAATTATTGAAGGATAGTTAACTTGCAGTGTTGTGTTAATTTCAGGTGCACAGCAAAGTGATTCAGATATATAAAGATATAGATATATATAGAGAGAGAGAGAGAGAGAGAGAGATTCTGGACAGCAAGGAGATCAAACCAGTCCATCCTAAAGGAAATCAGCCCTGAATATTCATTGGAAGGACTGATGCTGAAGCTAAAGCTCTAATACTCTGGCCACAGGATGCAAAGAGCTGACTCATTGAAAAAGACCCTGATGCTGGGAAAGACTGAGGGCAGGCGGAAGAGAGGGCGACAGCGGATGAGATGGTTGGATGGCATCACTGAGTCAGTGGACATCAGTCTGAGCAAGCTCTGGGAGATGGTGAAGAACAGAGAAGAGTGGCATGCTGCAGTCCATGGGGTCACAAAGGGTTGGACACGACAAAGTGACTGAACAACAGCATGGGCTATTACTCCCTGTGCTACGTGTTAGTCTGTGTTTTGTGGGGAGCTTTGTGTTTGGCGGGGACCTGGGCTCCCCTCCAGTTCAGCTGTGGCACCCTTGTTGGCTCAGGCCCATCATGTCTCCATCTGCAAAATCAACAGCCGGAGGACCCCGCCTCTTACCTGACTTCTTTTTCTTTCTTTGCGGGGGGCGGGTTGGGGAGGGAGGGGGGCAGGCGGGCCACTTCTATTGGTCTTTCATTTATCTATTTTCATCCATCTTTTTTCTTTGGCCTGTGTGGGCCTCCCATCGCAGTGGCCTCTGTTGTCGCAGAGCACCGGCTCTGGGCGCATGCGCTCCCGAGCTCCAGCTTGGTAATTGGACACATCGGTCCAGTCGCTCCGCCGCACGTGGGATCTTCCCAGGCCAGGGATCGAACCGGTGCCCCTTGCATGGCTAGGCAGTGTTCTTACCCACTGAACCACCAGGGAAGCCCTTACCTGACTTCTGACTTCAACTCTGTAATCAGTGTCCAGACTCTTCCCCAGGGCACAGCTCCTGGCTCCCAGGGAGCCTTCCAGACTCATAGGCACCTCTTTGGAGGTAGATGGTCCCCCGCAGTCCTGCGCTGTGCCCCTTAGGCAGGATGCTTGGTCCCAGGAGCCTCACGCTTCAGCTGGAGACTGGAGCTCCACGGCCTCCCTGCAGGCTCAGCCATCCTTCGCTCTTCCTAGAGTCCAGCAAGATGACCGCCCCACCCCTCTCCACTCATCCAGCAAGAGATTCTTCCTCTGACACATATTTCAAACCTCACTTCTATAAAATGTACAAAGATATGAAGGCCAGCGTTAGATGTTGCAGACCAGCACTGAGTTTGAGTGGAGAGCCTGCTCTGGGTGGAGACCGCAGGCACTTCCTCCTGGCTGTTTGCCTTGAGGAGGGTGGCTCCTGCCCTGGGTGGTCCTGAGCAGACAGCTCTCACCCCACAGCCATCCAGGGACCCTGCATTTTCTCAGCGACATCACTGAGTCAGTGGACATCAGTCTGAGCAAGCTCTGGGAGATGGTGAAGAACAGAGAAGAGTGGCATGCTGCAGTCCATGGGGTCACAAAGGGTTGGACACGACAAAGTGACTGAACAACAGCATGGGCTATTACTCCCTGTGCTACGTGTTAGTCTGTGTTTTGTGGGGAGCTTTGTGTTTGGCGGGGACCTGGGCTCCCCTCCAGTTCAGCTGTGGCACCCTTGTTGGCTCAGGCCCATCATGTCTCCATCTGCAAAATCAACAGCCGGAGGACCCCGCCTCTTACCTGACTTCTTTTTCTTTCTTTGCGGGGGGGCAGGGTTGGGGAGGGAGGGGGGCAGGCGGGCCACTTCTATTGGTCTTTCATTTATCTATTTTCATCCATCTTTTTTCTTTGGCCTGTGTGGGCCTCCCATCGCAGTGGCCTCTGTTGTCGCAGAGCACCGGCTCTGGGCGCATGCGCTCCCGAGCTCCAGCTTGGTAATTGGACACATCGGTCCAGTCGCTCCGCAGCACGTGGGATCTTCCCAGGCCAGGGATCGAACCGGTGCCCCTTGCATGGCTAGGCAGTGTTCTTACCCACTGAACCACCAGGGAAGCCCTTACCTGACTTCTGACTTCAACTCTGTAATCAGTGTCCAGACTCTTCCCCAGGGCACAGCTCCTGGCTCCCAGGGAGCCTTCCAGACTCATAGGCACCTCTTTGGAGGTAGATGGTCCCCCGCAGTCCTGCGCTGTGCCCCTTAGGCAGGATGCTTGGTCCCAGGAGCCTCACGCTTCAGCTGGAGACTGGAGCTCCACGGCCTCCCTGCAGGCTCAGCCATCCTTCGCTCTTCCTAGAGTCCAGCAAGATGACCGCCCCACCCCTCTCCACTCATCCAGCAAGAGATTCTTCCTCTGACACATATTTCAAACCTCACTTCTATAAAATGTACAAAGATATGAAGGCCAGCGTTAGATGTTGCAGACCAGCACTGAGTTTGAGTGGAGAGCCTGCTCTGGGTGGAGACCGCAGGCACTTCCTCCTGGCTGTTTGCCTTGAGGAGGGTGGCTCCTGCCCTGGGTGGTCCTGAGCAGACAGCTCTCACCCCACAGCCATCCAGGGACCCTGCATTTTCTCAGCGACGGTCCTCCTTGACCTCCACAGCATCCCTGCCCACCTGCCTACCTGTTCTCTTGGCTTCCACCACACCCTCCCCCTGGAACTTCCTCCCGTCCCCGTGGCCCTCTTCATGGGGGCCTCCTGGGCGAGCCCATCTCTCCTGGCACCTTCCCCTTACCGATTCCATCCACGACCACACCATCACTTCCCACCCATTGCTCACTGACTTTGCGATACCTCTGTGTAGCCCAGGTTGACTCCCTGGGATGAGACCAGTGACCTACGCCAAGCCCACTCGGAGACCTTCCTCACTTTCACGTGCTGCAGCGCCCAGATCCCTGGTAGCTCAGCCCTGATGAATGCACAGTGGTGCCCCTGGGCCCCTCCCAGCTGCACCTCCTGACCCTTCCTGTCCTCAACACCAGCCTCTATGGCCTCATGGGATCCAGTGGGACAGGCTTCATGCTCTGCCCGCCCTCCCCCGCCATCTCCTTGACCACCCCTGCTGCTCAGCTCAGCTCGTGTGCTTCTTCCTTAGGGACCTCGGCAGACACCCTTCTCCCAGACAACCCTCTTCTAGCTCTGCCCACATCCCCGCCACCTGCTCTCCTAGCTCCATCCATCCCGTGCCCGAGTAACTCTACCTGCTTCCCATGCCCTCCCAACACTCCCACGCTTCACATGCTCTCCAACTCCACCCCATTACATATCATACATAGCTCCACCCCATTACGTGTCCTAGCTCCGCCCCATTATGTCCTCTTAGCTCCGCCCCATTATGTCCTCCTAGCTCCGCCCCATTACGTGTCCTCTTAGCCCCGCCCCGTTACATGTCCTCGTAGCTCCGCCCCATTGCGTATCCTCTTAGCTCCGTGCCATTACATGTTCTCCTAGCTCCGTGTTGTTACATGAACTCTTAAGCTCTGCTCGGTTGTAGGCGCCTCTGGTTCTGACCTGAGCAGGCAGACGGGCTGGATATGTTGAAAGAGACCCATCCCACACAGTCTTTCCCTTTGGGAGCCGGCAGGAGCCAGTCTGCCCTGAGAATCCCTGGGCCTCGTTAAGGAGACTCAGGAGTGGTTTATAATTAACTTACAGATTCGGCCACTGGTGGACAAACGTGGTTGGCTTTGCCCTCTGTCCCTGATGAGAGGCACCGGCGAACAGTCTGTGTTCATGGCCATTCGTTCCTCCCGCCCCCAAGAACGTTCCCGGAGTCTTTCCTGTGGGCCAGATGTTAAGACTACCAAAAGGAGACAAGGGAGCAGACAGCAGACGTGTGTCCTTAGGGGAGTCAAGTTCTCCTGCAAGAAACAGAAGCTAATCACAGCAATCACACCAATAAATGTAAAAGTATAACTGCTCTAAGAAGAAAGGCCAAGGAGGAGAGAAACATGGTGGGATACCAGCGCTGAGTAGAGGACAGTCAAGGAGGGCTTCCTGGACAAGGTGGCATTGGAGCTGAGATCTGGAGGGGGAGTGAGATGTTCCAAAAGAGGGTCCCCGTAGGGCAGTGTACCAGGAGGAAGCTCCGGGGGCTCAGGGAATGGATAGAGAAGGTGATGCCCAGCAGGGCGTTGAGCACCATGTTTAAGATCTGGTCTCTCTTCTGGAGGGGTTCACTACCCCCGGGTGACCCTGGGTGAGCCGTCTCACCTCTCTGAGCGCTGGTCTTGCCTGTCAAGTGGAGGGGCCGCGGTCACTGCCACGACGTGGCAGTGTGAGGACAACAGCGATGGCCGCTGCACAGCACTTGGGGCAGGCTTGGGGCAGCGCCTGACACCAGCAAGTCCACTGCGCACAGGGCAATGGTAATGTCTGTGACTTTTGTCATTGCTTTCGCTCGTCCAGAGGACCAACGTCTCTGCTTTGCTGTCCAAATGACACAGTGTTCATCGCTGTGGGCATCTGGGGACGAGGAGCGCTGGGGGGGCTTCCTGTTGATGTGCCAGGCTCGTCACTCTTTGTCATGTGATCTTACTTTGTCTAGATTCCCGAGTTCTCTGAAGGTTTCTGGACTGGGTCCCAGCTGGCATGCTGGACGAATTCTGAAACCCCTTGGTCTTACTTCCCTAAGATCTCCATCTACCTGAGAGATGAGAACTCCAGCAGATCATTCCGAATAACGATCCTGCCTCAGGTATGCACTCGGATGTGTGGTTTTGTCTTCTTGCCGGGCACCGTGCGGACGTCAAGCACTTCCTGCATACTGTATGCATTTTGATAGTACAGCTGTGTTAGGCATCAATTGCTGTGATATTGCTGCGTAACAACCAACCACAAAATCCAGCCGCTTGGATCAGTGAGCTTTTATTCCCGCACAAGAGTCTGCAGAGGGCTGCCACTTCTCCACAGGCTTGCTCCCCTGTCCCTGGTCAGCTGGTGGTTGGCCAGGGTCGGTTGGCCTGGGTTGAGGATGGTCTCAGCTGGCCTCACTTGCGTATCTCATGGCTTAGCTGATGGAGTGAGGAGATGGGTGTCTCTCACCAGCAACAGGATTCTGTGAGAGAAGGGAGGAAAAAAAAAACCACGTAGAGCTCCTGAAGCCCAGGCTCTGGACCAGCCACCCCCTTTTGTACCATGTTTCCCCAAAAAGGCTAAGGGCAACCCGGATTCCTGAGGTGAGGATGTAGACGCCCCTTCTCAATGGGAAGAACTACAAGGTCCCATCACAAAGGTGTGACTACCAGGAAAGGTCAAGAATTGAGGGCATTTTTCCATATCTACCCCCAACACCAATATATGTTTCGTTCCAATTTACTTATAAATAGAGAACAAAGCTGGGTGCGCAGAGATGAAGCCGTGCGTTTCTCCACATTCGGTCCATCACTGACTCCTCCTCCATCCTAAGCATCTGGTCAGATAGACCGAGTTCCATCCCGCGTCTCCGCTCTCCCTCCTCCTCTCTGTCCCCAGAGCCCTCACTCCCATCCCCTCCCACTGCCCCACAGGACCCTCTGGGCGCCCTCCCCCCACCCCGCTGTCTCCTCCCTCTGAACCCGCTGCCCGACGCCTGGCTACGCTGCAGCTCTCCACCCTTCTGCTGGAGGCCTCGTTCCCCACCGTGGCCGTCTGTGGCCTCGGGGCACCCACCCTGGTTGTCCGGCGGCTTCCTGCTGCACCCGCGACCTTCTGCCCTTGGTGGCTGTCCTCCAGTACTGGGCGCCTGCCCCAGCTCCTCGCCTGTGTCTTCACCAGCCCGCCCCCTGCCTGAAATGCCCCCTCCTCCCCACTCCATCTGCGTACCCACATTCTTGCCATCCTTGAAGACCCAGGGCAAACAGCTCTCCTTTGTTGAACCTCCGCCGAGCAGAATGACCCATTTGTGCACTTGCCCTTCAGGCTCTTTAAGCCTGTCTTCTCGTCCACTCCTCCAGCCCGGAGTCATCTCTTCAGGGTAGCGCTTAGGCCACGGTCTTTTACACGTGACTTTCTTTTTTTCTAATCACATGTACACACTTATATTTCTTCCCCCATTAAATGATGAATTCCTTGAAGACGAGAATCATGGGATTTAAAGATCATCTTTCCGTGTCTAACACTGCTCTGTGATGGGGGTGGTGCATAATAACTTTGTGTTGAATGGACAGATCAATGTGTCTTTGTTGCAGTTTGATGAATTGAATACAGAGGAGTGGGACTGGAGGATAGAAAAGGAGGAATAATTTCAGAAGAAATAAGTAAATGATCATATTGCCTTTGCCCTGTTCTCAACTTTATATGGGGGAAGTGCTTTCCAAAAATGGAGAGGTGCTGGGGGTTGGCGTAAAGGCTTTCGGAGAAATACAGCCCAGTAGAGGATGCCAATGCCGCGAGCTGAGGGCTTGAGTTATACTTGCCACACTGCCCTCGACTCCCGCTGTAACTCTGAACAATCACTTGGCCCTTTCTGTGTCTATCTCTTTAACTATAAAAAGAGAAGTAATAATACTTGGCAAAGACATTTTCAGAAGACTGCAGTATCCTTGGATGAACAGCATGGCATAGAGCGATCTGAGAATGATACATTTTCAACATCTTTAAAATGATGTGCTCAGGGTGATTAAATTTTGGTCAGTCCACCAGGAAAATGTGGACATGATCTCTGTCCCCAGAGCCCTCACTCCCATCCCCTCCCACTGCCCCACAGGACCCTCTGGGCGCCCTCCCCCCACCCCGCTGTCTCCTCCCTCTGAACCCGCTGCCCGACGCCTGGCTACGCTGCAGCTCTCCACCCTTCTGCTGGAGGCCTCGTTCCCCACCGTGGCCGTCTGTGGCCTCGGGGCACCCACCCTGGTTGTCCGGCGGCTTCCTGCTGCACCCGCGACCTTCTGCCCTTGGTGGCTGTCCTCCAGTACTGGGCGCCTGCCCCAGCTCCTCGCCTGTGTCTTCACCAGCCCGCCCCCTGCCTGAAATGCCCCCTCCTCCCCACTCCATCTGCGTACCCACATTCTTGCCATCCTTGAAGACCCAGGGCAAACAGCTCTCCTTTGTTGAACCTCCGCCGAGCAGAATGACCCATTTGTGCACTTGCCCTTCAGGCTCTTTAAGCCTGTCTTCTCGTCCACTCCTCCAGCCCGGAGTCATCTCTTCAGGGTAGCGCTTAGGCCACGGTCTTTTACACGTGACTTTCTTTTTTTCTAATCACATGTACACACTTATATTTCTTCCCCCATTAAATGATGAATTCCTTGAAGACGAGAATCATGGGATTTAAAGATCATCTTTCCGTGTCTAACACTGCTCTGTGATGGGGGTGGTGCATAATAACTTTGTGTTGAATGGACAGATCAATGTGTCTTTGTTGCAGTTTGATGAATTGAATACAGAGGAGTGGGACTGGAGGATAGAAAAGGAGGAATAATTTCAGAAGAAATAAGTAAATGATCATATTGCCTTTGCCCTGTTCTCAACTTTATATGGGGGAAGTGCTTTCCAAAAATGGAGAGGTGCGGGGGGTTGGCGTAAAGGCTTTCGGAGAAATACAGCCCAGTAGAGGATGCCAATGCCGCGAGCTGAGGGCTTGAGTTATACTTGCCACACTGCCCTCGACTCCCGCTGTAACTCTGAACAATCACTTGGCCCTTTCTGTGTCTATCTCTTTAACTATAAAAAGAGAAGTAATAATACTTGGCAAAGACATTTTCAGAAGACTGCAGTATCCTTGGATGAACAGCATGGCATAGAGCGATCTGAGAATGATACATTTTCAACATCTTTAAAATGATGTGCTCAGGGTGATTAAATTTTGGTCAGTCCACCAGGAAAATGTGGACATGATTTCATCAGCGTGGTTTGTAACTGATGTTGAAGCCCAGCTCGAGGACACAGGTGAATGTGAGCTGGAGGATAAATGGAGCACGGGTGAGTCAACCATCTGGTACTCTCAAGAAGCAGGAGGACAGCAGGCTTCCAGGCAGACGTCTGTCATTCCGTCCAGGGCAGGCAGTCGTCATCGAGCTGAAGGTCCACTGGGGACCGTCCACCGCTTTCAGAGCCAGGCGCTGGGGGAGCGTGAAAAGATAATGAGGGAAGTCTGGGAGAACTGCATTTAATTTGCACATCTCTGCATAAGCATTCGGTTTTATTCTCACTTACGAGACTGTAGATGTCTCTTGGTTGACTTTGACACGTCCACATGTTCAGTCTTTTAAAACCTGCTTTCCCCTGTTGTCCGGATGTTTTGTTCGTTGTCC
Organism: Tragulus kanchil; assembly: GCA_022376925.1. Classification (NCBI taxonomy): domain Eukaryota; kingdom Metazoa; phylum Chordata; class Mammalia; order Artiodactyla; family Tragulidae; genus Tragulus; species Tragulus kanchil. The sequence goes on from JAIOJX010000028.1 coordinate 243,778,262, forward strand.
TGATCCCATTTGTCTCCGTTGCCTTGATGGGAGACGATGACAGTTGTGAACCAATTACCTGGTGAGAACCTCACGAGCTCCAAGTCGCCGTGACAAGCCCTGGGGGCAGGGGACAGCGCTGGGGGCCCCTCTCAACACCACAGCCCTGTCGGACAGAAGCCCTCCCTGACTTTCAGGGCCATAATCAGGGCTCCTGGTCACCTAGGTGCGAGAGTGAGGTCCCCACCCGGGGCTGCCCAGCCATCAGCATCAGCAAGTGGAGATTGATTCCTAGTGCCGAAGAGTCACATCAAAGACCAGAGTGCCCGTACTAAAAAAAAAAAAGTTTAAAATGGAGAGGTGCTGGGGTTGGCGTAAAGGCTTTGGAGAAATACAGCCCAGTAGAGGATGCCAATGCCGAGCTGAGGGCTTGAGTTATACTTGCCACACTGCCCTCGACTCCGCTGTAACTCTGAACAATCACTTGGCCCTTTCTGTGTCTATCTCTTTAACTATAAAAGAGAAGTAATAATACTTGGCAAAGACATTTTCAGAAGACTGCAGTATCCTTGGATGAACAGCATGGCATAGAGCGATCTGAGAATGATACATTTTCAACATCTTTAAAATGATGTGCTCAGGGTGATTAAATTTTGGTCAGTCCACCAGGAAAATGTGGACATGATTTCATCAGCGTGGTTTGTAACTGATGTTGAAGCCCAGCTCGAGGACACAGGTGAATGTGAGCTGGAGGATAAATGGAGCACGGGTGAGTCAACCATCTGGTACTCTCAAGAAGCAGGAGGACAGCAGGCTTCCAGGCAGACGTCTGTCATTCCGTCCAGGGCAGGCAGTCGTCATCGAGCTGAAGGTCCACTGGGGACCGTCCACCGCTTTCAGAGCCAGGCGCTGGGGGAGCGTGAAAAGATAATGAGGGAAGTCTGGGAGAACTGCATTTAATTTGCACATCTCTGCATAAGCATTCGGTTTTATTCTCACTTACGAGACTGTAGATGTCTCTTGGTTGACTTTGACACGTCCACATGTTCAGTCTTTTAAAACCTGCTTTCCCCTGTTGTCCGGATGTTTTGTTCGTTGTCCTGATCCCATTTGTCTCCGTTGCCTTGATGGGAGACGATGACAGTTGTGAACCAATTACCTGGTGAGAACCTCACGAGCTCCAAGTCGCCGTGACAAGCCCTGGGGGCAGGGGACAGCGCTGGGGGCCCCTCTCAACACCACAGCCCTGTCGGACAGAAGCCCTCCCTGACTTTCAGGGCCATAATCAGGGCTCCTGGTCACCTAGGTGCGAGAGTGAGGTCCCCACCCGGGGCTGCCCAGCCATCAGCATCAGCAAGTGGAGATTGATTCCTAGTGCCGAAGAGTCACATCAAAGACCAGAGTGCCCGTGTTCAGCATGATTTTCTGCCGTGAGCAGAATCCTGTTTGTGTGTGTTAGTCACTGAGCTGTGTCCGACTTTGCAACCCCATGGACTGTAGCCCGCCTGGCTCCTTGGTCTATGGTATGTCCCAGGCACGAATACTGGAGGGGGCTGCCATTTCCTTCTCCAGGGGATCCTCAAAACCCAGGGATCAAACCTGGCTCTCCCACACTGTGAGCAGATTCTTTACCATCTGAGCCACCAGGGAATTCTATTTGGCTCATTTTGAAAAGCAGCCACCTCCCCCAGTCCGCAGGCAAATTCTGATTTTTTTTTCATATAATCCTAAAAGCATAAATAGTTTCAGTCTAAATACCACCGAATTGTCTATCTGTGCTATTTTCGTTTGAAGGAAAGCCTTCTACTCGGAGACCTGGCAACGCTGGAGCTTTCTCACGTTACAAAATTTACAGTCTGAGTTTTCACTGGAAGTCAGTGGGGACACACAGAAAGGTCGAGCGAAAGATACAAAGTCAGGGTGTGTCATGTGTGTGTCCGTGTCCTCAGGTGCATTTTATTTGGTGATCGGGGGGGCCTCTGTTATAGAATTATTTCGTTCAAAGGTAGGGGTGTGTGGGGGGGTGGTATTCTAGGACCTGTTTACAGAGCCCTAAATGCAAGTGCTGCAGAGGCTGCTAGGTGCGTCGGCCACCTTTTCCTAATCTACATCGACCCTCAGGAGAAGTTGTCTCTTTCCTCACACTGGTCAAGCTCACCCATGTAGCGCACACTGCCCAAGGTCTCCTGGGGACTGGTATGCTAGATACCTGGACACCGAGATCACAGTGGAGACTGGGACAGTCCCTTGCCTTGAGGAACGGTTTATAGACCGACATCCATACGTGCCTGGCTCTGACTTTCAACACCACAGCCCTGTCGGACAGAAGCCCTCCCTGACTTTCAGGGCCATAATCAGGGCTCCTGGTCACCTAGGTGCGAGAGTGAGGTCCCCACCCGGGGCTGCCCAGCCATCAGCATCAGCAAGTGGAGATTGATTCCTAGTGCCGAAGAGTCACATCAAAGACCAGAGTGCCCGTGTTCAGCATGATTTTCTGCCGTGAGCAGAATCCTGTTTGTGTGTGTTAGTCACTGAGCTGTGTCCGACTTTGCAACCCCATGGACTGTAGCCCGCCTGGCTCCTTGGTCTATGGTATGTCCCAGGCACGAATACTGGAGGGGGCTGCCATTTCCTTCTCCAGGGGATCCTCAAAACCCAGGGATCAAACCTGGCTCTCCCACACTGTGAGCAGATTCTTTACCATCTGAGCCACCAGGGAATTCTATTTGGCTCATTTTGAAAAGCAGCCCCCTCCCCCAGTCCGCAGGCAAATTCTGATTTTTTTTTCATATAATCCTAAAAGCATAAATAGTTTCAGTCTAAATACCACCGAATTGTCTATCTGTGCTATTTTCGTTTGAAGGAAAGCCTTCTACTCGGAGACCTGGCAACGCTGGAGCTTTCTCACGTTACAAAATTTACAGTCTGAGTTTTCACTGGAAGTCAGTGGGGACACACAGAAAGGTCGAGCGAAAGATACAAAGTCAGGGTGTGTCATGTGTGTGTCCGTGTCCTCAGGTGCATTTTATTTGGTGATCGGGGGGGCCTCTGTTATAGAATTATTTCGTTCAAAGGTAGGGGTGTGTGGGGGGGTGGTATTCTAGGACCTGTTTACAGAGCCCTAAATGCAAGTGCTGCAGAGGCTGCTAGGTGCGTCGGCCACCTTTTCCTAATCTACATCGACCCTCAGGAGAAGTTGTCTCTTTCCTCACACTGGTCAAGCTCACCCATGTAGCGCACACTGCCCAAGGTCTCCTGGGGACTGGTATGCTAGATACCTGGACACCGAGATCACAGTGGAGACTGGGACAGTCCCTTGCCTTGAGGAACGGTTTATAGACCGACATCCATCCGTGCCTGGCTCTGACTCTGGGCCTGCCCCCCAACAGGTGGCGGCGTGCTGTCCAGCGGGTGTGACTCCAGCGCTGCCCCATGTGGCCTTGAGACCCCTCCCTCGGTCCTCCTGCCTCGTGGCAGGTGCACTGATGTTCAGCCTCCTCACGGGTCGCTTGGACTGTGCAGAGGGCCTGCTGTTCCTCTTTGCACTGCTGGCACCAAGCACAGGGTCCAGGCCTTATCACGGGCTCAGTCAGTGTTGCCCAGATAGGCGGTGAGTGGGTGGATGGACAGATGGACATCTCTGGGTCGGTGTGCCTGTGTGCGGTCAGCTGCTGTGGGCGCACCTGTCGCTTCACCAGGCTCATCCCCAGGCTCGAGGTCCCAACCCCTAGAGGGCAGGGCTGGTAACGTCCTCTTCTCTTCAGCTCCCGTGGCACCTTGGAGGGTCTGAGCACACAGCCATCTCAGCCGCTCGGTGCCGTTGCCTGATCCGTGCTTTTTCTCCTTGGCTTTCTCCTCTTCAACAGCTTTACATTCAGCCCATGATGGGGGCTGGCCTGAATTACGAATGCTACCGGTTCGGCATCTCGCCTTCCACCAACGCGCTGGTGATTGGTGCTACCGTCATGGAGGGCTTCTATGTGGTCTTCGACAGAGCTCGGAAGAGGGTGGGCTTCGCAGCCAGCCCCTGTGCAGGTAAGCGATGCTCACGTCGACCGGGAGCCGCATGCCTGGTGTTGGACGACCAGTTTGGAAGCTGTTCTTGAGGACAGGTGAATGCTGTGGAATTCTTTCACTCGTGCCTGTTGTCAGAGCTCAATGCCTCCTCAACAGAATGTGCTGGAGGGGGTGGTGCCGCAGAGGGGAATTGGTGAGGATAATTCATGTCAAACTTCTAGTCCAGTGCCGGGCACACGGCTCACAGTAAGGGCTGGTCGTTGCAGCCCTCTCTCGTGTGTGTGCCGAGTCACTCAGTCGTGTCTGACTCTGCGACCCCGTGGACTGTGGCTGCCAGGCTCCTCTGTCCGTGGGATTCTCCAGGCAAGGGTCCTGGAGTGGGGTTTCCACGCCCTTCTCCAGGGGATCCTTCCAACCCAGGGATTGACCCGGGTCTCCTGCATTGTAGGCAGAGTCTTTACCGTCAGAGCCACCGTGAAAGACCAAGAATACTGGAGCCTGTCCCTCCTCCAGGGGATCTTCCCCACCCAGGAATCGAACCAGGGTCTCCTGTATTGCAGGAGAATTCCTTACCAGTTGAGCTACCAGGGAAGCCCTCCAGGTGCCATCTCTCATGTTAAGCTTAAAATGGCATCTCTTAACAGGAAGAACAATAATACTCTGTGAGACCTTGAGGATGAATTACAGTTTTTGAACCGTGAGAGCAAAATGAATAGAGAAGAATATTCATAGATAAACTGTGCATATTTTATTCCTCAAGGATATCCTCATGAGGAAATAAGAGGTAAATGCCTGTCACTGCTATTTCTCAAGATCCTAGAATCGTGAAACCAAGGAGCCCATTTTTCTCGTAGAGTTTTCCTTGAAGAGCTGGTTTGAGGTTGGCACAGCAGAGTTGCTCCGTGCAGGCCAGCCTGACGACAGGTTGGCTCTTCAGAGAAAGCAGGGGAGTGCAGTAAAGCGGATAGGATGGTAAAACCCCTTCCACTGGGAAACGTCTGCATAGTAAGCAGTTAGCTTGAAATAGAGTGTTCCCGCAGCACACGGTTTAGAGGGGATCAGGTATTCCTGACTAACAGCCAAACCTAGCGAGGAAAAGGCAGCTCTCAGAAGCGGCAGGAAATTAAATTGTGGAGGGATAAAGAAAGCGTGTGCACCAGGGCTGAGGCTGGGAGAGACGCTGCACTCAAGATAGGGTTTCAGGGGACGGAAAACATCCCAGGGCATTGATTCAGGGTGAGGAGCATCCTTGAGTTGTGCTGGTATCAGCTAAAGGTTGTTTAGTCGCTCAGTTGTGTCTGACTCTTTGGGACCCCATGGACTGCAGCCCGCCAGGCTTCCCTGCCCTTCAGCATCTCCCAGAGTTTGCTCCAACTCCTGTCCATTGAGTCAGTGATGCCATCCAGCCATCTCATCTTCTGTCGTCCCCTTCTCCTGCCTTCTGTTTTTCCCAGCATCAGGCTCTTTTCCAGTGAGTCGTCTCTTCACATCAGGTGGCCGAAGGACTGGCACTTAAGCTTCAGCATCAGTCCTTCCAATGAGTATCCAGGGTTGATTTCCTTTAGGATGGACTGGTTTGATTTCCTTGCTGTCTGAGAGACTCTCAAGAGTCTCCTCCGGCACCACAGTTCAAAAGCACAATTCTTTGTGCTCAAGTGGAGAATAAGAAATGCGAAGATGACAAAGAACAACAAAAAAGATAAAACAGAAGAAAATGGAGCGTTTTAGTGAAATACAGGACCATCGTATCGTAAAAAAAAATTGAGAAAAGAACAAATAATACTCTGTGAGACCTTGAGGATGAATTACAGTTTTTGAACCGTGAGAGCAAAATGAATAGAGAAGAATATTCATAGATAAACTGTGCATATTTTATTCCTCAAGGATATCCTCATGAGGAAATAAGAGGTAAATGCCTGTCACTGCTATTTCTCAAGATCCTAGAATCGTGAAACCAAGGAGCCCATTTTTCTCGAGAGTTTTCCTTGAAGAGCTGGTTTGAGGTTGGCACAGCAGAGTTGCTCCGTGCAGGCCAGCCTGACGACAGGTTGGCTCTTCAGAGAAAGCAGGGGAGTGCAGTAAAGCGGATAGGATGGTAAAACCCCTTCCACTGGGAAACGTCTGCATAGTAAGCAGTTAGCTTGAAATAGAGTGTTCCCGCAGCACACGGTTTAGAGGGGATCAGGTATTCCTGACTAACAGCCAAACCTAGCGAGGAAAAGGCAGCTCTCAGAAGCGGCAGGAAATTAAATTGTGGAGGGATAAAGAAAGCGTGTGCACCAGGGCTGAGGCTGGGAGAGACGCTGCACTCAAGATAGGGTTTCAGGGGACGGAAAACATCCCAGGGCATTGATTCAGGGTGAGGAGCATCCTTGAGTTGTGCTGGTATCAGCTAAAGGTTGTTTAGTCGCTCAGTTGTGTCTGACTCTTTGGGACCCCATGGACTGCAGCCCGCCAGGCTTCCCTGCCCTTCAGCATCTCCCAGAGTTTGCTCCAACTCCTGTCCATTGAGTCAGTGATGCCATCCAGCCATCTCATCTTCTGTCGTCCCCTTCTCCTGCCTTCTGTTTTTCCCAGCATCAGGCTCTTTTCCAGTGAGTCGTCTCTTCACATCAGGTGGCCGAAGGACTGGCACTTAAGCTTCAGCATCAGTCCTTCCAATGAGTATCCAGGGTTGATTTCCTTTAGGATGGACTGGTTTGATTTCCTTGCTGTCTGAGAGACTCTCAAGAGTCTCCTCCGGCACCACAGTTCAAAAGCACAATTCTTTGTGCTCAAGTGGAGAATAAGAAATGCGAAGATGACAAAGAACAACAAAAAAGATAAAACAGAAGAAAATGGAGCGTTTTAGTGAAATACAGGACCATCGTATCGTGAAGGAAAGAAAATAAGAATTTGATTTAGAAAAAAAAGCCTTAAACATGAGATGTGGTTGTAGGACAGACAGGGACGCTGACTGACTATGCAGGTCGCCTGCACTTGAACCAGAGCTTTCCTCTGACCTAAAACCAGCAGAGAGATTTGTAGACAAGGGAAGGAGGAGGGAGTGCAGGCCAAATGCCTAATGCTCACAGGTGATTTATCAGGATATGAGGTTCCAGTTCTCATTTCTTACTGTCTAAATTGCTAAATCATGGTCTTAAAATAGAATAAATTTTAAGTAAACCCAGTAAATAAAGCAGGTAAGTGATGTTTCATGTTCTTGTTTCAACACACTGTCTATTCCCACAAAGTAAAATAACAATTTGGAAGCCAGAAGAAGAGGAACATTAAATGGAAAAATTGTATCTGGACTATTGTTGTTTAGTCTCGAAGTCTTGTCCACCTCTTTTGTGACCCCATGGACTATAGCTCGCCAGGCTCCTCTGTCCCTGGGATTCTCCAGGCAAGATACTGGAGTGGGTTGCCATTTCCTCCTCCAGGGGATCTTCCTGACCAGGGATGGAAGCAGGAGTCCCCTGCACTGGCAGGCAGATCTTTACCACGGAGCCACCAGGGAAGCCCATTTGGACTATCAGGCCACTTCATATTCACTATAAAGAATACCATCCAACCCCATGTACAGATTCAGTGTCTCGCAGTGTATCTCATCTATCAATGCTGATTTCTTTACTTTGCATGAGTGAACAGGCTCAGCATCCTTGAGGCTTGTCACTTTTTTAGTCATGAGTAGATGTGTACCTTCCAGGTGTGTGTTAACCCTTTCAGCTAGGTAGCTCTTCACTGGCAGGGGGCTCTCTCTGCGGGCTTACCTGGGATGTTCATCCTGAAACATTGTTGCATCTCCCATGACGCCTTCCCCTCGGCCACCCAGAAAATCCAAGAAATACAGCAGGTTCCCCCACACGTTCTATCCTCTTGTTAAATACCATTAAAGTAGAGGCTACTGTGGCAACAACCATGAGATCGTCCGCTTAATACCTCGGACAGCGTAATCACCGTATGTTTCTGAGTGAACTGTTGTTGGAAATAGTTTAATATGAAGCATCTCGAAGCTGAGCTACATTTCTTCCATATGTTTCATCGCAAATTCTTTGTTAGGTGCTCTTATACAAGTTTTCTTCCGGTTTTTAAAGAAGGTATTTAAGGTCTTGGTACTTAAACATTAGATTTTACCAGCAGTGGGAATATGCTCTCTGTTTCCACCTTAGTGCAAATTGTTTAGCCATTAAAGTAATTATATCCCTCAGGGCAGCAATTAGGAGCCAGACAGTGGAATAAAACACAGCAGTGAGTGGAAGAGATGCGCGGCCTTTCTTTTTTTTTTAAGTGTTTATGTTTAAGTTATAACGTGTTTGAAATAACAAAATGTTTTCAACTTCAAGAAATCACATATTATGTACACACTTAGCAACACCCAGGTTTAATAGATGCTAACATTTTGTAGCATTTTCTTTATTGTCATAGAAATGAAGATACACATAGCCAATGCCCTGTCCCACTGCCTTCCCCAGAATTACTCTTTATCCTGAAATTTGTGTGTATTCTTTAATTACTGCATGTTGATACCTTCCCTGTGTGGCTGTAACTACCTTGGATTACTTATCTGTTGCTGTAACAGTTATCCCCAAATGTAGCAGGACTTCATGGTCTTGGGCAGGTGCTGAGGGCCAGGTGCTGAGCCACCAGGGAAGCCCATTTGGACTATCAGGCCACTTCATATTCACTATAAAGAATACCATCCAACCCCATGTACAGATTCAGTGTCTCGCAGTGTATCTCATCTATCAATGCTGATTTCTTTACTTTGCATGAGTGAACAGGCTCAGCATCCTTGAGGCTTGTCACTTTTTTAGTCATGAGTAGATGTGTACCTTCCAGGTGTGTGTTAACCCTTTCAGCTAGGTAGCTCTTCACTGGCAGGGGGCTCTCTCTGCGGGCTTACCTGGGATGTTCATCCTGAAACATTGTTGCATCTCCCATGACGCCTTCCCCTCGGCCACCCAGAAAATCCAAGAAATACAGCAGGTTCCCCCACACGTTCTATCCTCTTGTTAAATACCATTAAAGTAGAGGCTACTGTGGCAACAACCATGAGATCGTCCGCTTAATACCTCGGACAGCGTAATCACCGTATGTTTCTGAGTGAACTGTTGTTGGAAATAGTTTAATATGAAGCATCTCGAAGCTGAGCTACATTTCTTCCATATGTTTCATCGCAAATTCTTTGTTAGGTGCTCTTATACAAGTTTTCTTCCGGTTTTTAAAGAAGGTATTTAAGGTCTTGGTACTTAAACATTAGATTTTACCAGCAGTGGGAATATGCTCTCTGTTTCCACCTTAGTGCAAATTGTTTAGCCATTAAAGTAATTATATCCCTCAGGGCAGCAATTAGGAGCCAGACAGTGGAATAAAACACAGCAGTGAGTGGAAGAGATGCGCGGCCTTTCTTTTTTTTTTAAGTGTTTATGTTTAAGTTATAACGTGTTTGAAATAACAAAATGTTTTCAACTTCAAGAAATCACATATTATGTACACACTTAGCAACACCCAGGTTTAATAGATGCTAACATTTTGTAGCATTTTCTTTATTGTCATAGAAATGAAGATACACATAGCCAATGCCCTGTCCCACTGCCTTCCCCAGAATTACTCTTTATCCTGAAATTTGTGTGTATTCTTTAATTACTGCATGTTGATACCTTCCCTGTGTGGCTGTAACTACCTTGGATTACTTATCTGTTGCTGTAACAGTTATCCCCAAATGTAGCAGGACTTCATGGTCTTGGGCAGGTGCTGAGGGCCAGGAATTGAGATGGCGCTGAGCAAGGTGGTCCTGGCCCAGGGTCTCTCGTGGGGCTGCAGCCACCTGAAGGCTGGAGGGACCGCTTCTGAGCTTACTCACTTGGTTATTGTCCAGAGCCCTTTTTCCCACTGTATGGACCTCATCACCGGCCCGCCCAAATGCTTAAATGGTCTCAAGGCAGGCCACTGATCATCCCACAGCAAGTGATCCGAGAGAGAGAAAGAAAAGAGAGGAGAGAGAGAGAAAAAAGAGAGGAGAGAGAGAGAGAGAGAGAGAAGAGAGGAGAGAGAGAGAAGAGAGGAGAGAGAGAGAAGAGAGGAGAGAGAGAGAGAGAAAAGAGAGGAGAGAGAAAAGAGAGGAGAGAGAGAAAAGAGAGAGAGCATGCGAGCAACAGAGTCCCTGACAGAAGCCGCAGCCCTTTCATAACCTGATCGTAGAACTTTGTGCCTATCATTTTTTAATCTGTCATTTTTGGTCTGTCATTTATGCCTGCTTTTTTGGTCACAGAGAGCCACCATCTAGATTTAATTTTGACATTTTGCAGTGTATCAGTGTATGTGTTTATGTACGTATGTATTTTTTGCTGAACCATTTGCAGATAAGTTACAGATGTTATGGCATTTCACCCCTAAATATTTCATCATTCACCTCTTAAAAATAAATATATTCTCCTGCATAACCATAATATCAATATGACACTTAAAAGGTAACAATATTTACCTAATATCATGTAATCTCTAAGCCATAATCAGATTTCTCCATTTGAAGGCCAGTTGTTTTATAGACTGTATCAGCCTCAACTTTCTTGGAGGATTTCTTGATGGTATTATTTGGTATGTTTGTTTAAGAATGGTTTCATATTTCCTGTAAGTGTAAGCTTAGGTCTCGAAGCCTGATCAGATTCAGGTTAAATATTTTTTGCAAGGTACCTACTAAATTTCAATAATCTCTTTGTATATATATATATCTGATCATTCTGTTCTGTCCCAATAGAGATAGTTTTGTATCCTGGTGCTATAACATACAGTTTTACTTTCTGTAGTTATAATAAGACTCACTATCTGTAGGGAGGCTTCCCAGGTAGTACTAGTGGTAAAGAACAGTTATCCCCAAATGTAGCAGGACTTCATGGTCTTGGGCAGGTGCTGAGGGCCAGGAATTGAGATGGCGCTGAGCAAGGTGGTCCTGGCCCAGGGTCTCTCGTGGGGCTGCAGCCACCTGAAGGCTGGAGGGACCGCTTCTGAGCTTACTCACTTGGTTATTGTCCAGAGCCCTTTTTCCCACTGTATGGACCTCATCACCGGCCCGCCCAAATGCTTAAATGGTCTCAAGGCAGGCCACTGATCATCCCACAGCAAGTGATCCGAGAGAGAGAAAAAAGAGAGGAGAGAGAGAGAGAGAGAGAGAAGAGAGGAGAGAGAGAGAAGAGAGGAGAGAGAGAGAGAGAAAAGAGAGGAGAGAGAGAGAAGAGCGGAGAGAGAGAGAGAGAAAAGAGAGGAGAGAGAGAAAAGAGAGGAGAGAGAGAAAAGAGAGAGAGCATGCGAGCAACAGAGTCCCTGACAGAAGCCGCAGCCCTTTCATAACCTGATCGTAGAACTTTGTGCCTATCATTTTTTAATCTGTCATTTTTGATCTGTCATTTATGCCTGCTTTTTTGGTCACAGAGAGCCACCATCTAGATTTAATTTTGACATTTTGCAGTGTATCAGTGTATGTGTTTATGTACGTATGTATTTTTTGCTGAACCATTTGCAGATAAGTTACAGATGTTATGGCATTTCACCCCTAAATATTTCATCATTCACCTCTTAAAAATAAATATATTCTCCTGCATAACCATAATATCAATATGACACTTAAAAGGTAACAATATTTACCTAATATCATGTAATCTCTAAGCCATAATCAGATTTCTCCATTTGAAGGCCAGTTGTTTTATAGACTGTATCAGCCTCAACTTTCTTGGAGGATTTCTTGATGGTATTATTTGGTATGTTTGTTTAAGAATGGTTTCATATTTCCTGTAAGTGTAAGCTTAGGTCTCGAAGCCTGATCAGATTCAGGTTAAATATTTTTTGCAAGGTACCTACTAAATTTCAATAATCTCTTTGTATATATATATATCTGATCATTCTGTTCTGTCCCAATAGAGATAGTTTTGTATCCTGGTGCTATAACATACAGTTTTACTTTCTGTAGTTATAATAAGACTCACTATCTGTAGGGAGGCTTCCCAGGTAGTACTAGTGGTAAAGAACCCATTTGCCAGTGCAGGAGAAGTCAGAGACATGGTTTTGATCCCTGGATCGGGAAGATTCCCCTGGAAGAGGAAATGACAACAGACTCCAGTATTCTTGCCTGAAGAATCCCATGGTCAGAGGTGCCTGGTGGGCTACGGTCCATAGGGTTGCAGAGACTCAAATATGACTGAAGTGACTTAACACACACACACACACACACACACACACACATCTGGTAGGAGTTGGACTCATCTCCATATTTTTCTTTAAAATTCTTCTGTCTACCTTTATCCCTTTATTCGGCTTGTCAAGATCCCTGAAGAATCATGCAGAGATTTTGATCAGAAGCACAAATTGAATTTGTAGATTAACTTAAGAAGAAATCAAATCTCTGTTATGAGTCTTTTCCCCATGAATATGTTAGATCTCGTTTGGATAGGTCATCTTTATGTCCTGTAGCAATGTTCTGTAGTTTTCTCTAAAAAGGTCTGAATACATATACTTATTGCCTCTTAGCTCTTACTGTTACTATGAGATCATTTAAAATTGTACATTCTAAGAGTAGTGTACAGGCATTGAATTTGGGGGTATATTAATCTTCTATTCTGCCCCCCTGCTGGATTCTCCTTTATATAATTAATTGTTCAAGTCACTTGGATTTTCTTTGAAAAGTTATATGATCTATAAGAGTAAGTTTTTATCATTTGTAACCTTTTATCTTTTATTTTTCGATGCTTATAGAGAAAATGCTGAATAGAAATGGTGATGATACTTTTCCTTATTTTAATGAGAGTAGTTATTATAGTTTGCCATTGAGCATAATATATGGAATGTGTGTGGAATTCCCTTCTAATCCTTAGTTAAGGGATCCCTAGTTGTTTAGTATGAATGAAAAAAAAAAAAAAAAACCACTTGACAGTTTCTACTAATTGTTATCACACTCCTACCCAGCAGTTTCAGCCTGAGGTATATGCAAAGGAGAAATGAATGTGTCTGTCTGCTCAAAGACTTGACCAGAAAGAGCTTCCTTTATATAACCAACCAAAATACTGCATTCATTTAATAGTTACATAAAATCATTATTTTTTTTAAAACTAGGGACAACCCAAAATCCTGTAAAAGAGACTGGATACACAAATGGTCATTTTTCCACTCAGTGTAGCACTACATAGCAATTTTCTTTCTGCTGAAGAATGTGTTTCACAATTTCTGTTATAAAAATGTGTGAAAGGTAAATTTTATGTCACCATTTCTTGTTGTTCTTACTTTTGGTTGGGCTGGGTCTTCACTGCGCAGGGGCTGCCTCTGGGCGCCGTGAGTGGGGTGCCCCTCACTGCAGTGCGCGGGGGTTCTCGCGGGGGTGGCTTCTCTCATGTGGGGTGCAGGCGCTAGGCTCTCTGGCTTTAGTAGCTGTAGCACGTGGGCTCAGTAGTTGTGGCTTGTTGTTGTTGTTCAGTTGCTCAGTTGTGTCCGACTCTGTGACCCTGTGGACGGCAGCACGCCAGGCGTCCCTGTCCGTCACCGTCTCCTGGAGTTTGCTCAAATTCATGTGAGTTTTTAACAACATCGAACATATGTCTCTTTTCCAGAAATGATATTTTGTACTTTCTCAAATGTACTAGTTTACTTTTCTGTGGTGTTCTGTAATAAGTTCGTGATGCCTTGTATTTCCCTTATCTACTTTATCAATGCTTTATTTAATCTTTAAAAATGGCTGGGTAATATCCAAAAGGTACAATGATTTATACAACACCCCACTCTCTCAGAGTCCAGCAGTATGTAGGGACTTCCCTACTGGTCCAGTGGTTAAGAATCTGTCTTGTAATGCAGGGGATGTGAGTTCAATCCCTGGTAGGGGAATTAAGATTCCACCTGCAGCAGGGCAGCTAAGCCTGCACGCTACAACTAGAGAGTCCATGTGCCCACAATGAAGGAACCGCATGACCCAGTGAAGACCTCGCAAGCTGCAAGTAAGACCCAAATAAATATTTTTTAAAAAGCAATATATAAATTCAACTAATAAATAAAATTATCCCCCCCCCCCCAAAAAAAAAATAAGAGTACAGAATGTCTTCCCTCGTTATTGATTTTTGAGCCTCTGGATCTCCTATTGTATGGGTCTTTCCTGATTTATTTAATCCTTATTGATAGGCATTCAGATTGTTTCTAATCTTTCGTTGTTAGCAATGATGCTAACATAGACACCATTTACATATGTCTGTTAGCACTGAGTGTGCCTTCAGGTTGGATTGCTAGAAGTAGAATTACTGGGTTGAAGAGGTAACAGCTATAGTCTTGATGGGTGTCATCACATTGCTTTCCTTACAAGTTATGCTGGTTTATACCTGGCTTTACTAGTTCTCTCTCAGGGTTTGGGATGGCCTATTGGTTTATACCTGGCTTTACTAGTTCTCTCTCAGGGTTCGGGATGGCCTGTTTCTCCCGTCAGACTCACCAACCTGTGACACACCCTGGGGAGGCTGGCCAATCTGATGGGTGAAAAAGAAGATCTTAGTGTAGTTATAATTGTGTTGTTCTATAATGATGAGGTGAAGTTTCTTTTCGTATATCTAAAGGCATTTGTTTTTCATTTTCCGTGAACTACACACTCCTATCTTTTCCCCATTTTGGGGGTGGGTGGTTTAGCGTTGGGTGTTAATTTGTAAGAGCTCTCTCTGTGTCCATTTGTCTGGAGAAAAAAACACTAAAATTCATATCTCAGTTGTGAATTATGTTTAAACTTTGCTTCTGATGAATTTTAGTGTAAAAATTATTTTCTTTTATGCATTTAAGTATATCAGCCTTTTGCTCTAAAGTTCTTGGGTTTAATGTTCCATTTCAAATTACCTTCATCACTAAAATGATTTTGTGAGTTAAGTACTTTTTTTTTTTTAAACATTTATTTATTTATTTATTTTGGCGGGGTTGGTAGGGAGGGGGGTGGGCGGGCCACTTCCACTGGTCTTTCGTTTTTCTAGTTTCATCCCTCTTTGTTCTTTGGTCCATGTGGGCCTCCCATCGCGGTGGCATCTGTTGTCGCAGAGCACCGGCTCTGGGCGCATGTGCTCCAGAGCTCCGGCTCGGTGATTGGACACATCGGTCCAGCCGCTCCGCGGCACGTGGGATCCTCCCAGGCCAGGGATCGAACCAGCGCCCCTTGCACTGCAAGGCGATGTCCTTACCCTCTGGACCACCAGGGAAGCCCCAAGTTAAGTACTTTTGCATTTGATTTCCCTTGGCATAAAATATATACATTAAATATTTTCCCCAAGATGACTACCAGACTGTTTCCATAACATTTATCTAACGATCTATCTTTTCTTAACTAATTTGAAATCCAACTATTTTTGCATACCAAATTTGAGTAAATACTTGAGAAATATATATTTATTTCTGGATTTCCTGTTTTGTTTGATTGAAATATTGTAGAGTTGCCTTTTCCTTTTATTGTTCTTTTTTCAAAACTTCTCTGCTCTTCTTAATTTACTTTTTCTTTATGAATTTTTGAGTCTGCTTGTTTAGTTAAAAAAAAATCCTGTTGATATTTTAGTGTTTTTAATCCCTTTAAGCACAGCTATGTATAATTCAAGCAGATTGTTCTCTTTCCTGACAACAATGGAAACCTCATCTTGTTTTTGTGTCTAGTGGCTGTTCTCTGATAGTGGATTTTTTTCTCACTCGGTTCGTCATTTTTTTGTTGTGAATTTATCTTTGGCAAGAGTGTTTTTATTTTTCCATCAGAGAAACTTCAGTGCACTTTGGGTTGTAAAAATGTGCCTCTAAAGTGATTTTGTATTTTTCTTTTGAGTGTTTTCAAGACAAGTATAGGGTTTCTCCACCCAGCTGTGTATATCAGAGGCCAGCCGTGCTTGAGCTATGTGGGTTTGGGGGCTCTGTTTCTCATGGAAGAGAGTCTGTCTTGTCCTCAACTTCCACCCTTCCTCACACCTCAGACGGCGGCAGGCTGGCTTGTTGGTGGAGGCTCTCTGGCTCCGTGTACCAATGGGCCAGACTTTCACTGGCTTCTCAGCTCCAGTGCCTCTCTCCGTGGTGCTGAGGTCAGGACTCCTGTCCACCCCGACTGGTCGGGTATCGAAGCCCTGGCCCCAGGGCCTGTTTCTGACCTCAGCTACATGGTTAAGGTGGAGGGTTGTTTTAGCCTCATGGCTTTGACGTATGGCAGGAGAAAGTGCTACCTGTGCACCAACCAGCACTTGAAAGATCACTGGGAACTCCCTTTTCCGCCCTCCCTGCTTCTTATTTTGGTCTTCATAATAATCTGTGCTTGTCAGACAACACTTAGCTTATGGGGTTAGGCTTCTCTCTAAGAGATGGGATGAGATGGAAGGAGAACAGTGAGTGGAAGCTCTCTGATTATAACCTCTTGGGGAGCATTTTAAAATATGCGTGGTCCACGTGCTCACCTCCGTGTGCAGCCAAGGTCTGTCAGGGTGGTGGTGGGCAGGGGGTCAGGGGCACTTTGGAAGAAGATCCCAGAGGCTTCTCTCGTGCTGCCCCTGCCTCTCCTCAGCTCACCCTCCACGCCCACGGACAGTCCCTATTCTTGTCTCAGATCAGAGCCAGATAAATAAGGCAGCAGCCACAGGGTATCGTGGAGCTTGGCCGACCAGGGGCTCTGGCACACAGCCTCACATACCTGGGCTAGGTACAACGAACAGGGGTATTTCCAACTGCCTCTCTGGTGCCTGGGCCAAGTGTCCTAAAGCTGGGGAAATAATACAGTGCTAAAATTGACAACTTTCTCTCAGTGTGTCCAAAGCTTCTGAAATACCACCCACTTCTTTTTATAGATTCAGACATTTAGCACCCAAGAGTGGTATAGATTTTTGGCTTAGAAGATTTGAGACACATCATGGATTGCGGCGATCATTTCACTGTGAATTTTCTGTGCTGCAGGTTGAAATTGGATCTTCTGATTTGTGTTTAAAAATAGGAGAGTAGCTGTTAAGAACAGAGTCTCAGAGATATGCCTCTGCCATTTATGTAGAGTACAACCCAAAGATGCCAAAGCCAAGGGCCCCTAAAGACAGAGACTAGGCTCCCCTGCTTCTCCCTTTTACAGGTGAGAACAACAAGGTTTCGGGATGGTAAATGGATTTGTGGTTGTGCAGTAAAAGCAGACCTGAATCCGTTGCACGGATCCTGTAACCCAGGCCACTTGCAGATAAACCAGCTCCACTCAGAAGGCATCTCAGGACTGACGAATCCATCCATCGAAGGGGATAGGTCACTATGTTTGGTACGCTATGATGGAAGAGACCTGAGCACAGTAAATGTGATAGTTGGTAAAGGAGACATCTTACTCAGGCATTCATTATCAACTGGATCCTGACCTTCTAGGAGATAAGAGAAAAAAATGCATGATTAGCATTTTAACCCAAGACCTTGGTGAAAGAATGTAAAAAGTGTTCACAGTGACTTTTAACCTCTTGGGAGCATTTTAAAATATGCGTGGTCCACGTGCTCACCTCCGTGTGCAGCCAAGGTCTGTCAGGGTGGTGGTGGGCAGGGGTCAGGGCACTTTGGAAGAAGATCCCAGAGGCTTCTCTCGTGCTGCCCTGCCTCTCCTCAGCTCACCCTCCACGCCCACGGACAGTCCCTATTCTTGTCTCAGATCAGAGCCAGATAAATAAGGCAGCAGCCACAGGGTATCGTGGAGCTTGGCCGACCAGGGGCTCTGGCACACAGCCTCACATACCTGGGCTAGGTACAACGAACAGGGGTATTTCCAACTGCCTCTCTGGTGCCTGGGCCAAGTGTCCTAAAGCTGGGGAAATAATACAGTGCTAAAATTGACAACTTTCTCTCAGTGTGTCCAAAGCTTCTGAAATACCACCCACTTCTTTTTATAGATTCAGACATTTAGCACCCAAGAGTGGTATAGATTTTTGGCTTAGAAGATTTGAGACACATCATGGATTGCGGCGATCATTTCACTGTGAATTTTCTGTGCTGCAGGTTGAAATTGGATCTTCTGATTTGTGTTTAAAAATAGGAGAGTAGCTGTTAAGAACAGAGTCTCAGAGATATGCCTCTGCCATTTATGTAGAGTACAACCCAAAGATGCCAAAGCCAAGGGCCCCTAAAGACAGAGACTAGGCTCCCCTGCTTCTCCCTTTTACAGGTGAGAACAACAAGGTTTCGGGATGGTAAATGGATTTGTGGTTGTGCAGTAAAAGCAGACCTGAATCCGTTGCACGGATCCTGTAACCCAGGCCACTTGCAGATAAACCAGCTCCACTCAGAAGGCATCTCAGGACTGACGAATCCATCCATCGAAGGGGATAGGTCACTATGTTTGGTACGCTATGATGGAAGAGACCTGAGCACAGTAAATGTGATAGTTGGTAAAGGAGACATCTTACTCAGGCATTCATTATCAACTGGATCCTGACCTTCTAGGAGATAAGAGAAAAAAATGCATGATTAGCATTTTAACCCAAGACCTTGGTGAAAGAATGTAAAACAACCCTGTGTTCACAGCTGACATTTCATAAACCTGGCCTTACCTCAGGCACCATGCTAAGTGCTTAACTTCTACTTACTTGGTTATCCACACAGCAGGACCGCGCCGTATTACCTTCCCTTTTCAGATGGGGCAACCGCACGGCAAAGGAGGTAAGTAACTTGACGAACGTGACATGGCTCGTAACTGACAACTAGGATTTCAACCCCAGGGCCCATGCTCTGAGTGTGCTGCAGTTTCTTAGGAGATCAAACCAGTCAATCCCAAAGGAAATCAACCATGAATATTCATTGGAAGGACTGATGCTGAAACTCCAATACTTTGGCCACTTGATGTGAAAGTCCAACTCATTGGAAAAGACCCTGCCGTCAGTGGAAAGATTGAGGGCAGGAGGAGAAAGGGGCGACAGAGGATGAGATGGTTAGACAGCATCCCTGACTCAGTGAATGTGAGTCTGAGCAAGCCCTGGGGGATATTGAAGGACAGGGAAGCTTGACGTGCTGCAGTCCACAGGCTTGCAAAGAGTCAGACACGATTCAGCAACTAGCAACAACAACAAACGGAAAGTGAAAAGTTCTGTGACCAAAAAATTAATAGTGTGTGTAATAAATGTGCAGGCTTTTCCATGAGTGGTGTCTCTAGAAAATATCCTCCAGATGTTTTTAAATTTATTTTTAAATAAATAATAATTTTTGGCTGCACTGGGTCTTTGTTGCTGTACACGGGCTTTCTCTAGTTTGGGCCAGCGGAGGCTTCTCTCTAATTGCAGTGTGTCAGCTTTGCATTGTGGTGGCTTCTTTTGTAGAGTGTGAGCTCTAGGGGACTGGCCCAGTAGTCATGGCACGTGGGCTTACTTGCGCCACAGCATGTGGGTCCTTCCCAGAGCAGGGATTGAACCCATGTTCCCTGGATTCTCAGGAAGATTCTTCACCAGGAATGTCCCAGAAGTAAATGAAAATCAACTTACCTTTAGTGTTGATTGTTATGCTCAGACGCTCACTTGTGTCCAACTCTTTGCAATTCCAAAGACTGCAGCCCACCAAGCTCCTCTGTCCATGGGACTTGCCATGAGGGAGCTGCCATTTCCTTCTCCAGAGACCTTCCAGACCCAGGAATCAAACCCACGTCTTCTGCATTGGCAGGTGGATTCTTGACCATTGCACCACCTGGGAAGCCCACGCGCTGAGTAGCTAGTTCAAAAATGTGAGAAGTTTCTTGTCTCCAGATGGTGCATTCTGTCTGACAACCTTAAATGGGTGCTGGTTCTCAAAACCTTTTAAAAAGGTACATGATTTTTCTAATTATAGAAATGATACACATACATTAAAGAAAGTTGGCTGATTTTGTTACTGTTTTTATTGTGTATATATATATATATATATGTATGTATATATATATATGTACAGATGGTCCTAGACTTACGATGGTTTGAATTGAGATTTTTCTTTTTGACTTTACAATGGTGTGAAAGCCATATGCATTCAGTAGAAAGTGTACTTTGAGGTGTGAATTTTGATCTTTTACTGAGCTGGCAATATGTGGTCCGATACGTGGTCCGATACTTGTGGAATGCCGGGCTGTGGTGGCCGCAGCTTCCGGTCAGCCAGGTGATCACAAGTGTAAGCCACCCGTACCCTCAGAGCCATTCTGTACTCAGAGGTGCTGTTTTTCACTTTCAATGCAGTGTTCAATAAATTACAGGAGCAGTTTGACCCCTGGTTATAAAATAGGCTTTGTCTCTGTTGATTTTTCCTGTGCATGCATGCTCGATCACTCAGGCATCTCCAACTGTTTGCAGCCCCATGGGCTGTAGCCCACCAGCCTCCTCTGTCCCTGGGATTCTCCAGGCAAGTGTACTGGAGTGGGTTGCCACTTCCCCCTCCAGAGGATCTCTCTGACCCAGAGATTGAACACACATCTCCTGGTCTGCAGGTGGATTCTTTACCACTGAGCCACCTGGAAGCCCTGATTTTGCCCACCTGTAGGCAAATATGAGTGTTCTGAGCACAATTAAGGTAGTCCAGGCTAGGCGAGGCTAGGCTATTCTGTAGGTTAGGTGTATTAAATGCAATTTTTGATTTAGTGATATTTTCACCTCACCATGTGTTTATGGGAATGTAACCCCATCATATGCCTAGGAAGATATGTGTGTCTGTGTGTATCAAATATGAAAACACGTATAAACGTGGACATTCCACTTAAAGAACAATGCTACAATCAGTTGCTAGGTACCTAACAGTGCTGGGGCTGGTTTGGGTTTTCCTTCCTTAATCTAAATGCAGTCATTTTCATTTCTGTTACTCTTTGATGCATTTTTTTGGACTGCCTTGTTCTTTTAATTGTTTAAAAGGATGGTTGAGATATGATATGAAATGAGCTGTTCATGTTATAAGGTACAATGTGAAACGTTTTATGCCAGATGATCAACGTTTCCATCAAGCCCCCAAGTATTCTTGTACTTTTCTGTCTGCCCCAGACCTTACTGGCCCCCAATCCCAGGTACCCTAATCTGCCTTCTGTCACTGTAGATGACTTTTGGTTCATTAGAATTTCATATAAATTGAGCCATTCATTCCTTTTGTCTGGCTTCCTTCACTCAGCATAATTATTTTGAGATTTTTTTACCCATAGCAGCACCAGTTTGATACTTGTGGAATGCCGGGCTGTGGTGGCCGCAGCTTCCGGTCAGCCAGGTGATCACAAGTGTAAGCCACCCGTACCCTCAGAGCCATTCTGTACTCAGAGGTGCTGTTTTTCACTTTCAATGCAGTGTTCAATAAATTACAGGAGCAGTTTGACCCTGGTTATAAAATAGGCTTTGTCTCTGTTGATTTTTCCTGTGCATGCATGCTCGATCACTCAGGCATCTCCAACTGTTTGCAGCCCCATGGGCTGTAGCCCACCAGCCTCCTCTGTCCCTGGGATTCTCCAGGCAAGTGTACTGGAGTGGGTTGCCACTTCCCCCTCCAGAGGATCTCTCTGACCCAGAGATTGAACACACATCTCCTGGTCTGCAGGTGGATTCTTTACCACTGAGCCACCTGGAAGCCCTGATTTTGCCCACCTGTAGGCAAATATGAGTGTTCTGAGCACAATTAAGGTAGTCCAGGCTAGGCGAGGCTAGGCTATTCTGTAGGTTAGGTGTATTAAATGCAATTTTTGATTTAGTGATATTTTCACCTCACCATGTGTTTATGGGAATGTAACCCCATCATATGCCTAGGAAGATATGTGTGTCTGTGTGTATCAAATATGAAAACACGTATAAACGTGGACATTCCACTTAAAGAACAATGCTACAATCAGTTGCTAGGTACCTAACAGTGCTGGGGCTGGTTTGGGTTTTCCTTCCTTAATCTAAATGCAGTCATTTTCATTTCTGTTACTCTTTGATGCATTTTTTTGGACTGCCTTGTTCTTTTAATTGTTTAAAAGGATGGTTGAGATATGATATGAAATGAGCTGTTCATGTTATAAGGTACAATGTGAAACGTTTTATGCCAGATGATCAACGTTTCCATCAAGCCCCCAAGTATTCTTGTACTTTTCTGTCTGCCCCAGACCTTACTGGCCCCCAATCCCAGGTACCCTAATCTGCCTTCTGTCACTGTAGATGACTTTTTGTTCATTAGAATTTCATATAAATGGAGCCATAGCTTGCATTCCTTTTGTCTGGCTTCCTTCACTCAGCATAATTATTTTGAGATTGATTCCTTTTTGTTTCATTCTCACTGCATAAGCAGCACCAGTTTTTCAGAGTTGGCTGTGTCATTTTCCACTCCCACCGGCACTCCAGGGCCTCTCTGTGCTCACCAGCACCTGATACAGCCGATCTCTTTCGTTCTAATGGGCAGTTGTTGCCACTGTGGTTTTAGCCCTGCTCCAGGGAGTCTGCCCAGCCCAGGGTCCTACCCTGCCTCTCCCGCACCACAGGCGGGTGGGTTCTTTACCAGTGAGTCACCAGGGAGGCCCCTAACAGGTAGTTAGTGGTATCTTATTGTGGTTTAAATTTGCATTTCCCTAATGACCGACAGTCTTAACATCTTGTCTTGTGCTTATTTGCCATTCACACATCTTCTTAGGTGAAGTGTCTTTTCAAATCTTCTTGCCTATGTTTGTACCGAGTTGCTTGTTTCCTTATTTTTTGAGTTTTCAGAATTCTTTGCATTCATAATACAAATCTTTTGATCAAAAATGGGACTTGCAAATATTTTCTCCCAGTCTTTTCTCTTTTTTGTTTTATTTTTCATACTAATTTTATTGATTTTTATTTATTTTTTTTACAGGGTTTTGTTGTTTACTGCCACACATCAACCCAAATTCACCAGAGGTGGACATATGTCTCCCTCCTCCCGAACCTTGCCCCATCCCCTCCCCTTTCCACCCCTCTGGGTCGCCACAGAGCCCCTGTTTGAGATCCTCTAGTCCCACAGCGTATTCCCCTCCTTCACCCCAATATTTCTAAGACCTTTCTCCAGTCTTTTTAGTCTCTTAGCATTGTGTTTCAAAGAGGACAGGTTCTTAATTTTGATGAAATAAAATTTATCAGTGTTTTCCTTTGGTACATTGTGCTTGGTGTTATAGCTAAGAGTTTTTGCTTCACTTGATGACGTGGAGGTTTCCTCCTGTGTTTTTTCTAACTATGTTATAGTTTTAGGAATGTGTTATTTGGTTTCCAAATATTTAGGGATTTTCCAGCCATTTTTCAGCTGCTGATGTCTAGTTCCATCATTGCAGAGGACATACTTAGTATGGAGTGAGTCCTTTTAAACTCACTGAAGGTTGAATTGTGACCCAGGAAATAGTCTATCATGGTAAATATTCCATGTGCTCTTGAAAGTAATGTATATTCTGTTGTGTGGGTGGAATATTCTGTAATTGTCAAGTTGGGTGACAGAATTGTTCATGTCATCTGTTGTTCAATCAATAAGTCTTGTCCAAATCTTGTGGCCCCATTTTAGATTGCAAACACCCCCGCATGGCCATTCGTCCTCCAGGAGTGACCAGGTTACCCTGCCTCTCGCACCACAGGCGGGTTCTTACCAGTGAGTCACAGAGGCCTAACAGGTAGTTAGTGGTATCTTATTGTGGTTTAAATTTGCATTTCCCTAATGACCGACAGTCTTAACATCTTGTCTTGTGCTTATTTGCCATTCACACATCTTCTTAGGTGAAGTGTCTTTTCAAATCTTCTTGCCTATGTTTGTACCGAGTTGCTTGTTTCCTTATTTTTTGAGTTTTCAGAATTCTTTGCATTCATAATACAAATCTTTTGATCAAAAATGGGACTTGCAAATATTTTCTCCCAGTCTTTTCTCTTTTTTGTTTTATTTTTCATACTAATTTTATTTATTTATTTATTTTTTTACAGGGTTTTGTTGTTTACTGCCACACATCAACCCAAATTCACCAGAGGTGGACATATGTCTCCCTCCTCCCGAACCTTGCCCCATCCCCTCCCCTTTCCACCCCTCTGGGTCGCCACAGAGCCCCTGTTTGAGATCCTCTAGTCCCACAGCGTATTCCCCTCCTTCACCCCAATATTTCTAAGACCTTTCTCCAGTCTTTTTAGTCTCTTAGCATTGTGTTTCAAAGAGGACAGGTTCTTAATTTTGATGAAATAAAATTTATCAGTGTTTTCCTTTGGTACATTGTGCTTGGTGTTATAGCTAAGAGTTTTTGCTTCACTTGATGACGTGGAGGTTTCCTCCTGTGTTTTTTCTAACTATGTTATAGTTTTAGGAATGTGTTATTTGGTTTCCAAATATTTAGGGATTTTCCAGCCATTTTTCAGCTGCTGATGTCTAGTTCCATCATTGCAGAGGACATACTTAGTATGGAGTGAGTCCTTTTAAACTCACTGAAGGTTGAATTGTGACCCAGGAAATAGTCTATCATGGTAAATATTCCATGTGCTCTTGAAAGTAATGTATATTCTGTTGTGTGGGTGGAATATTCTGTAATTGTCAAGTTGGGTGACAGAATTGTTCATGTCATCTGTTGTTCAATCAATAAGTCTTGTCCAAATCTTTGTGGCCCCATAGATTGCAGCACACCAGGCTTCCTTGTCCTTCGCCGTCCCCAGAGTTTGCTCAAAGCCACGCCCACTGGCTCAGTGATGCCACCCGACCATTTCGTCCTCTGTCGTGTCTTCTCCGCCTGCCCTCAGTGGTTGTCTATGTCCTTACTTCGGTCATGGCATCCCGTCCCATCACTTCATGGCAAAGAGAAGGGGAAAAAGGGGAAACGGTGATAAACTGTGTTTTTGTGGGCTCCCAAATCACTGAAGACAGTGACTACAGCCATGAAATTAAAAGATGCTTGCTTCTTGGAAGAAAACCTGTGACAAACCTAGACAGCATATTAGAAAGCAGAGACATCACTTTGCTGACAAAGGTCTATATAGTCAGAGGTATAGTTTTACCAGTAGTCACACACGGTTGTGAGAGTTGGACCATAAAGAAAACAGGGCTGAAGAATTGATGGTTTTGAATGTGGTGCTGGAGAAGACTCTTAAGAGTCTCTTGGACAGCAAGGAGGTCAAACCAGTCAACACTGAACATTCACTGGAAGAAGTAATGCTGAAGCTGAAGCTCTACTTTGGCCACGTGGTGCAAAGAGCTGACTCACTGGGAAATACCCTGATTCTGAGAAAGGTTGAGGGCAGGAGGAGAAGAGGGTGACAGAGGGCGAGATGGTTAGATAGCGTCACCAACTCAGTGGACATGAGTTTGAGCAAACTTTGGGAGACAGTGAAGGGCAGGGAAGCCTGCCATGCTGCAGTCTATGGGGTCACAAAGAGTTGAACACGACTTAGTGACTGAACAACAACAATTTTCTGTCTATTTGCTCTTTATTGAGAAAAGGATATTGAAGCCTCTAACTTTATTGGTGAAGTTGTCTATCCCTCCTTCTACTTTCACTATTTTTACCACTCATATGTTTTGCAATTCTTTTAATTAGGTGTAAACATGTTTAGTATTGTTATGTCGTAGTTATGAATTGAACATTTCATCATTACAAAATTACTGTGTTTATGTAATAGTACTCTGCTCTGGATCTACTCGTCTGATATTAATATAGCCACTCTGAATTTCTTTTTATCAGCCTTGGCATGATACAACTTTTTCCATCCTATGAATTATAACATAAAGGAGTAGTAACATTTCAAGTGGCTTTCTTGTAGGCAGCATGTCGTTGGGTCCTGCTTTCTCTCTAGTTTGACAATCTGTTTTTTAACTGAAGTAGTTAGGCCAGACCTCAGCCAACCACCACCAGTGGCTAAGTCTGGCCTGCTTCTGTATGGCCCATGAACTAAAAATGGTTTTGACATTGTTAAAAAATTGATACAAAATCAGAAGGAATATGTGATTGAAACCATGTGTGACCCCCAAACTAACACATTTACAGTCTGGTTCTTTTATAGAAAAACTTCACAATCCCTTCGTGTAGACTATTTCTGGCTCAGGCAATGACTGTCATGGTCGGGTTTAAGTCTGTAGTCCTGCTGTGTGCTTTCTCTGTCTCAGCTGTTCTTTTTTTCTCTTTTTCCGTCTTCTCTTAAATCGAGTATTTTTATTTTTGCCTCCTTGGCTAGTTTATTAGCTACGACTCCTTGCTGTGTTGTTCTAGTGCCTCTAGGATTTGGAGTATCCATCTCCTTTATCACATCTACCACTTCCTGTAGAAAACGAACCTACAAACTGTGCTTCCCCTTCTTTCCTTCTGTCTTTGTCTGTTATTTTATTGTCATGTATATTTTACAGATCACCTAGTACATTGTTATTGCCTTTGCTTGAATCAGTTGGTTATCTTTTTAAATGTTTAAAGTTAGAGATAAAGACTGTTACACTTGTCTACATAGTTACCATTTCTAGCATTCGTTCCTGTTCGTGGATCCGTGTTTCTACCTGATCTCATTTTCTTCTGCTGGAAGGATTTCCTTGAGTGCATTTGGTGGTACAGATCTGCAGGAATGATTTCTTTCATTATTTTCACTTTATTGAGGTATAATTGGCAAATAGAAGTTATATATATTTAAGATGGACACCTTGATGTTTTAATATACGTATGCATTGTAAAATGACTTGTTGTTTAGTTGCTCAGTCCTGTCCGTCTCTTGCAACTCCATGGACTGTAGCCCACCAGGCTCTTCTGTCCATAGGATTCTCCAGGCAAGAATACCGAAGTGAGTTGCAAGTCCCTTCTCCAGATCTTCCCCACCTGGGAATCAAACCTGCATCTCCTTCATTGGCAGGCAGGGTGTTTCTTAACCACTGAGACACCAGGGAAGCCAAGTGTAAAGTAATTGCTCAAACTAATTAGCATATTAATCATCTCACATAGTTGTTTCTTCTTTTTTTGGTGGTGGTGAGAACACTGAAGGTACACCCTCTTGGCAAATTTCAAGTGTTCAGCACTGTTAGCCGCAGTCACCATGCTGTGCATAGATCCCAGACTCACCCTGTGCACCTGAAACCTTGCCTCCCTTAGCCAATGTCTCCTCTTTCCTGCACCCCCAGCCCCTTGAAGCCACCACAGTGCTCTCTGGATCTATGAGTTTGACTTGTTCAGTTCCATATCTCAGTGGACCATGCAGTGTTTGTCCTTCTGGGTCTGGCTTCTTCCCTTTAGCTCTGTGTCCTCCAGGTTCACCCGTGTTGCACAGACGCCAAGGCATCCTTCTTTCTTAAGACTAAAGAGTGTTTCACTCTGCATAACATATATGCATGTGGATGGCTGCTTATGGTAAATCCTCTCAGCTCATATGTGTCTAAAGTATTTCTTTATCTCCACGTTTGGAAAATACTCTCGCTTGGTATCGAGAATTCTAGGTTGATGAGGTTTCTTGTCCTCTTGGCATCCGAAAGGTGCCGCTCCACCGTCTGCTTGTATTGTTTCTGACACTAAATCACTCTGCAGTCATTCCCTTTGTATATAGTGTTTCTTTTTCTGTCCCTCTGCTTTAAAGATGTTCTCTTAAGCCCTGATTATCCGCAGTTCAGTAGTGTATTCATGTTTCTTGTACCTGAGATTCTCTGAGCCTCGTGGATCTATGGGTCTATAGTTTTTATCACATTTGAAACAATTTTAGTTATTATTACTTCATGTATTTTTTCTGTCTCCCATCCTCTCCTCTCATTTCCATTGAAATTACTTGTTGTTTAGTTGCTCAGTCCTGTCCGTCTCTTGCAACTCCATGGACTGTAGCCCACCAGGCTCTTCTGTCCATAGGATTCTCCAGGCAAGAATACCGAAGTGAGTTGCAAGTCCCTTCTCCAGATCTTCCCCACCTGGGAATCAAACCTGCATCTCCTTCATTGGCAGGCAGGGTGTTTCTTAACCACTGAGACACCGGGGAAGCCAAGTGTAAAGTAATTGCTCAAACTAATTAGCATATTAATCATCTCACATAGTTGTTTCTTCTTTTTTTGGTGGTGGTGAGAACACTGAAGGTACACCCTCTTGGCAAATTTCAAGTGTTCAGCACTGTTAGCCGCAGTCACCATGCTGTGCATAGATCCCAGACTCACCCTGTGCACCTGAAACCTTGCCTCCCTTAGCCAATGTCTCCTCTTTCCTGCACCCCCAGCCCCTTGAAGCCACCACAGTGCTCTCTGGATCTATGAGTTTGACTTGTTCAGTTCCATATCTCAGTGGACCATGCAGTGTTTGTCCTTCTGGGTCTGGCTTCTTCCCTTTAGCTCTGTGTCCTCCAGGTTCACCCGTGTTGCACAGACGTCAAGGCATCCTTCTTTCTTAAGACTAAAGAGTGTTTCACTCTGCATAACATATATGCATGTGGATGGCTGCTTATGGTAAATCCTCTCAGCTCATATGTGTCTAAAGTATTTCTTTATCTCCACGTTTGGAAAATACTCTCGCTTGGTATCGAGAATTCTAGGTTGATGAGGTTTCTTGTCCTCTTGGCATCCGAAAGGTGCCGCTCCACCGTCTGCTTGTATTGTTTCTGACACTAAATCACTCTGCAGTCATTCCCTTTGTATATAGTGTTTCTTTTTCTGTCCCTCTGCTTTAAAGATGTTCTCTTAAGCCCTGATTATCCGCAGTTCAGTAGTGTATTCATGTTTCTTGTACCTGAGATTCTCTGAGCCTCGTGGATCTATGGGTCTATAGTTTTTATCACATTTGAAACAATTTTAGTTATTATTACTTCATGTATTTTTTCTGTCTCCCATCCTCTCCTCTCATTTGTGTGGTCCCACAGTTTAGCGATTTTCTATTTTTTCAGTATTTTACTTTCTTTTTTTCATTTCAATAATTCTTACTGCTATGTTTTTGAGTTCACTTACTTTTATTCTGCAATGTTTTTCATCTTGCATAATGTAGTTTTAATCTCTAGACGTTTAATTTAGGTCTTTTTTTATAGTTTATATTTTGAGACTTCCCAAAGGGTGCAGTGGTAAAGAATCTGCCTGCCAATATAGGAGACACTGGGGATGTGGGTTCAATCCCTGGGTTGGGAAGACCCCCTGGAGAAGGAAATGGCAGCCCACTCCAGTGTTCTTACCCAGGAAATCCCATGGACAGAGCAGCCTGGTGGGTTACAGTCCATGAGATCGCAAAGAGTCAGACACGACTGAGAGACAGAGCACTTCTCTGTTAATGTTTCCTGAGTAGGATAGTGTTAGGATAGCTGGCTTCACATCCTTTCTAATAATTCTGTCACCTGTGTCATTTCTTCCTAAGTTTTAATTAATGTTTCCCTGTTATGAATTTTTCTGCTTCTTTGCACCTTGGTCATTTTGTATTGGATGACAGGCATTGTGAATTTTACACTAATAAGCACTTCTGTATTCTTTAAAATGCTCTTGAGATTTATTCTGGGTCACAGTTAAGTCCCTTAGGAAGAGTTTAGTCCTTTTTTGTCTTGCTTGTAAGCTTTATTAGAGGGATCGGTGTTTGGTCTCTGGATTCTCTTTTCTACTACAAAGGAAAGACCCGTAGTACTCTTAGTACCTTGGATTGACTGAGTTGTTCTGTATTTTGCTTATTTTCACTGTGGGAAACAGTTTAACAGGGAATAATGGCCATAGTCATTCTTCTCAGCCCTGTGTGAGCTCCATGCATGGTTTCTTCTCGTGCTTCCTGGTGGTTCTTTCTCTGGCCCTCGTCGTGGGAAGGTCAGCGCTGGGTGACGGCACAGAAGAAGTCCTCTGGGGATGTGTGCGGTTTCTCTGTGTAGGTCTTTCTCTGCATCACTCTCCTTGCAAACTCCAGCCGCCTCTGCCTCCCTGGGTTTCTGCCTCTGTCTCCCCAGCCTGGGAAGACCCCCAGACTCTTGCAGAGTGCCGCCAGCCCAGAACCTCTTGCAAGGCTGGGCGCAGGGCCCTGGGGGCTCACGCCATCGGTTTCCATCCTTCAGGGTTTACGGCCTCTCCTTGCCCGAGTGTTAATATCTTCAGAGTCTTTGTATTTTTTGTCTGTTGTTTTAGGTGTTCCAGGTGAAGGGTGAATCGACTCCATCTCCCGTCTTGTCTGGAAGCAGCAGTGGTTTCACGTGGTTTTCATGTCTGGGGGCTTTGCTGTTAAGACACAGACTACTCCAAGCAGGGTTCCCTCTCATAGCAGCTTTCGCTAAAACTTCTCTATTTATAAAGTAAATGAATCTGTGAAAAGACAAAAGGCCTACAGTGGAAAGATGTTTGAAACCAAGGAAAAGTTTTACCATATCCATGAGAAAGGGGTAGACGTGCTAATAGAAATAGAAATGGCCAGTGTGTGTATTTTATTTTTTTTCTTTTTAATAATTATTTTTATTTTGCTTTTTGTTTAGAGGTTTGTTGTTGTTGTTTTTTTTTTTTTTTTTGGCCCCTTCTATTGATCTTTCATTCATTTCTCTTTGTTCTTTGGCCTGTGTGGGCCTCCCATAGCAGCATCCTCTCTTGTTGCAGAGCACTGGCTCTGGACGCATGTGCTCCAGAGCTCTGGCTCGGTCGTTGGACACATCAGTCCAGCCGCTCCGAGGCACATGGGATCTTCCCAGGCCAGGGATCAAACCGGCGCCCCTTGTACTGCGTGGCGGCGTCCTTACCCACTGGACCACCAGGGAAGCCCCTTTATTTTACTTTTTACTTTCACAGAGTTTTGTTGTTTACAGGTGTGTATAGTCCCAGGTTAGTCATACGTATATCCCTGGCTCTCTCCCTCCTCCACCCCCCTTCCAGTACCCCCCCATCCCACCCCTCCAGGCCCTCGCAGTGCATGTATTCTAAAATGTCCCTCTCCAACTAGTCATCACGGAACTGTAAGCATGCTTTTGGGTTGAGAATCATCATTTTTCTGTCTTGATGCTGGTGTTGGGAAGAGCGTGGGATGTGGCACCCCCGCCCGTGCTGATGGGCAGGTGTGTGGCGTGGAGCCCCGCCTCTCCTGTGGGCACATTGTCAGTATATGTCCATGTGCCCAAAAGTGAGCACACCTTGACCAGTGTTTCACTTTATTAACTCACTCTGAAGCATACTAAGAATAAGGGCAAAGAGTTAGGTACACAGTGTTTCATATGTCCGTGTTTATTGTGGTGGAAATACTGAAAACCACTCAAAGGGTCTCAAGTAGAGATTGATAAGCCCATTTGTTGCAGCTATAATATGCTTTTGGGTAGTCATAAAAATAGCAGGGTTGACAATTAAATGATATGAAAAGTTTGTATCACATGTAAAATGAAAACACAGTGAATGGTTCAGAATGCACTGGGTGATTCCATGTTTGTTTTAAAAACTGATGCTTCTTATTATGCTCAGAAACATCAATATTGACTATTTCCAAGTGGTAGGCTTATGAGTGTGTTTTTATTTCCTTATTTACTTATTTTTTTTTAAAGATTTATTTATTTATTTATTTTGGGCGGGGGTCGGGTTGGGGAGGAAGGGGAGCAGGCGGGCCACTTCTATTGGTCTTCCATTTCTCTATTTTCATCCGTCTTTGTTCTTTGGCTCCTGTGGGCCTCCCATCGCGTCTGTCGTTTCAGAGCACCGGCTCTGGGCGCATGTGCTCCAGAGCTCTGGCTCGGTGATTGGGCACATGGGTCCAGCCGCTCCGCGGCACGTGGGATCTTCCCAGGCCAGGGATCGAACCGGCGCCCCTTGCGCTGCAAGGCAGTGTCCTTACCCACTGGACCACCAGGGGAAGCCCTTATTTACTTATAGTGTCAAACTTTCTACCATACTATGTATTGCCTCAATAGAAAGAAGTATGGGGTTATTTTTGTTATGTGACAATGTGTGAGCTCAGTCGTGTCCGACTCTTTGCAACCCCATGAACTCTGGCCCACAAGGCCCCTGACCATGGGATTTTCCAGGCAAGCAGTGGTGCCCCTCAGGGTATCTTCCTACCAGGAATTCTGTAAGCATGCTTTTGGGTTGAGAATCATCATTTTTCTGTCTTGATGCTGGTGTTGGGAAGGCGTGGGATGTGGCACCCCCGCCCGTGCTGATGGGCAGGTGTGTGGCGTGGAGCCCCGCCTCTCCTGTGGGCACATTGTCAGTATATGTCCATGTGCCCAAAAGTGAGCACACCTTGACCAGTGTTTCACTTTATTAACTCACTCTGAAGCATACTAAGAATAAGGGCAAAGAGTTAGGTACACAGTGTTTCATATGTCCGTGTTTATTGTGGTGGAAATACTGAAAACCACTCAAAGGGTCTCAAGTAGAGATTGATAAGCCCATTTGTTGCAGCTATAATATGCTTTTGGGTAGTCATAAAAATAGCAGGGTTGACAATTAAATGATATGAAAAGTTTGTATCACATGTAAAATGAAAACACAGTGAATGGTTCAGAATGCACTGGGTGATTCCATGTTTGTTTTAAAAACTGATGCTTCTTATTATGCTCAGAAACATCAATATTGACTATTTCCAAGTGGTAGGCTTATGAGTGTGTTTTTATTTCCTTATTTACTTATTTTTTTTTAAAGATTTATTTATTTATTTATTTTGGGCGGGGGTCGGGTTGGGGAGGAAGGGGAGCAGGCGGGCCACTTCTATTGGTCTTCCATTTCTCTATTTTCATCCGTCTTTGTTCTTTGGCTCCTGTGGGCCTCCCATCGCGTCTGTCGTTTCAGAGCACCGGCTCTGGGCGCATGTGCTCCAGAGCTCTGGCTCGGTGATTGGGCACATGGGTCCAGCCGCTCCGCGGCACGTGGGATCTTCCCAGGCCAGGGATCGAACCGGCGCCCCTTGCGCTGCAAGGCAGTGTCCTTACCCACTGGACCACCAGGGGAAGCCCCTTATTTACTTATAGTGTCAAACTTTCTACCATACTATGTATTGCCTCAATAGAAAGAAGTATGGGGTTATTTTTGTTATGTGACAATGTGTGAGCTCAGTCGTGTCCGACTCTTTGCAACCCCATGAACTCTGGCCCACAAGGCTCCCCTGACCATGGGATTTTCCAGGCAAGCATACTGGAGTGGGTTGCCATTTTCTTCTCCAGGGTATCTTCCTGACCCAGGAATTGAACCCGTGTCTCCTGCTTGGTAAGCAGGTTCTTGGCCCACTGAGCCACCTGGGAAGCCCTTGTTATGTAAGATGCTTGTTAAATGTTCTAGGCCAGGCATTGGCACCTGTTTTCCATGAAGAAGCCAGGTAGCAAATACGCCAGACTTGTGAGACAGTCTGTCTCAGCTGCCCCACACGGCAGTTTTAGCGCCGAAGTGACCATAGACAGACGTAAATAAATGGAAGTCGCCATGTCCTAATGCTTGATTTTCAGAGGAGGTGGGCAGGTGCGATTTGGCCCAGTGGCCCCTGCAGGTTCAGGTGGTAAAGAATCTGCCTGCAGTGCAGGAGAGCCAGGTTTGATCTCTGAGTCAGGAAGATCCCCTGGAGAAGGGAAGAGCAACCGACTCCAGTGTTCTTGCCTGGAAAGTCCATGGACGGAGAAGCCTGGAGGGCCACAGTCCATGGGCTCGCAAAGAGTCAGACACGACTGAGCAACTAACACTTAAACTTTTCTTTCTGCCATTAGCTGAGGATGGCTTTAGGCACTGGATCATCTATATGAACAGACAGATAGCATCCCTCTGTTCATAGGTATTTGTAGGCTCTGTTTCTTGCTTTTTTCTCACACCACTCTTAGAAAAAGCCATCCATACTGCATGCTAAGTCACTTCAGTCGTGTCCGACTCTTTGCAACCCCATGAACTCTGGCCCACAAGGCTCCCCTGACCATGGGATTTTCCAGGCAAGCATACTGGAGTGGGTTGCCATTTTCTTCTCCAGGGTATCTTCCTGACCCAGGAATTGAACCCGTGTCTCCTGCTTGGTAAGCAGGTTCTTGGCCCACTGAGCCACCTGGGAAGCCCTTGTTATGTAAGATGCTTGTTAAATGTTCTAGGCCAGGCATTGGCACCTGTTTTCCATGAAGAAGCCAGGTAGCAACACGCCAGACTTGTGAGACAGTCTGTCTCAGCTGCCCCACACGGCAGTTTTAGCGCCGAAGTGACCATAGACAGACGTAAATAAATGGAAGTCGCCATGTCCTAATGCTTGATTTTCAGAGGAGGTGGGCAGGTGCGATTTGGCCCAGTGGCCCCTGCAGGTTCAGGTGGTAAAGAATCTGCCTGCAGTGCAGGAGAGCCAGGTTTGATCTCTGAGTCAGGAAGATCCCCTGGAGAAGGGAAGAGCAACCGACTCCAGTGTTCTTGCCTGGAAAGTCCATGGACGGAGAAGCCTGGAGGGCCACAGTCCATGGGCTCGCAAAGAGTCAGACACGACTGAGCAACTAACACTTAAACTTTTCTTTCTGCCATTAGCTGAGGATGGCTTTAGGCACTGGATCATCTATATGAACAGACAGATAGCATCCCTCTGTTCATAGGTATTTGTAGGCTCTGTTTCTTGCTTTTTTCTCACACCACTCTTAGAAAAAGCCATCCATACTGCATGCTAAGTCACTTCAGTCACGTCGGACTCTTTGTGACCCTATGAACTATAGCCCATCAGGCCCCTCTGTCCATGGAATTCTCCAGGCAAAAATTCTCCAGGGCTGCTATGCCCTCCTCCAGGGGATCTTCCCAACCCAGGGATTGAACCTGCATCTCTTATGTCTCCTGCATTGGCAGGCAGTTTCTCCACTAGCACCAGCTGGGAAGACAAAAAGCCATGAAACTACATTAACAGAATCCACATTAGTAGCAAAAAAAAAAAAAAAAAAAATGCAACCTCTTTGCAAATTATTCCCTCATTTTGAACTATACCTTTAAGACTGTGGTTCCATTGTTATTTTGACCTTTATCTTCCCTCAATAAAAAAGGATCTTACTTGGCAGGCCTTAGGATCTTGAAGCTTTGCTTACAGGAAAATTAAATACTTAACAGTGTTAATTACTGGCACCTAAATACTCATTTCTGCAATTATATATGTTTTAAATGAGTCATGAGGCCTTTTTCTTTTTCCAAGTAAAACTTGAGAGGCCAAGCAAATTCTTTACTTCTGAAAGGAGCAGGTCAACCTAGTGTAGACAAACGAAATACTGGTCATCCCCAAACTTGCTTTAGGAAGTCATTTCAATTTCTTTCTCCAGGGAGAATGTTTCTCAAGAACCACTTTGCAAAAGTAATGGGTTGAGTTGTAGCTGTGTTTCTTTGGGGCTTTTTGGTGATCACTTATTTCCTAAATCCACTGTTGTACTTGCTTACCATGTGGGATCTTAGTTCCCTGACTAGGAACTGAACCCATGTGCACCCAAGGAACCCACTGGAAGTACAGTGCCTTAACCCTGACCCACCAGAGAAGTCCCTCGCTTACCTGTCTTGATTCTGGGTCCTGTGTATCCTGGGCACATGACCACGAGAGTGGGGTGAGGAAGGGTCTCCCGGGCCAGGGTGGCCCAGCTGGTCTTGGAACCTGCTAGGAGTGTGGGTCAGGCAGATGTGAGCATGTTACCTTCCATGGAGTCCACCACAGAGCATGAACGCAGGGTGATTCACAGGGGAAATCCCCGGATTCTGGCAGGTGCGGCTGAGTTTTCTGTTCTAGATGCGTCTTCTCTACCTACCTAGTCTTCCTGGCTCATCTCCACTGAGGGCGCCCGGCCACACGGCTCCCTCATGGGCTCTGACCGGTCCACTCTCCCCTGCGTGATGCTCTAGCCATGCCATGAAGTGTCTGGTGCTTCTGCCTCCTTCTGTGCATGGCTCCCTGCCCCGTGGCTTTCGCACCTGCAGACCCTGAGACACGGTGTCATTGAGGCATGAAGGGGCCTGGGCCCTCTGAAGGCACACAGCCACCGAGACCTCCCTGGTGCACGTGTGCTCGGATGCCAGGACCTTCGGAACCTGACAGCCGACGTGACTGTGGCTGATACAGCAAAGGTTATCTCTTGTGTCGTGTGACAGAGATGGACGGCTTGTTTCACAGCTGTGGATTCTCCCCCTTCTGTCTCCTCAGAGATCGCAGGTGCTCCTGTCTCGGAAATCTCTGGGCCTTTCTCTACGGAGGACGTAGCCAGCAACTGCGTGCCCGCCCTGCCACTGAGCGAGCCCGTTTTGTGGATCGTCTCCTACACGCTGATGAGCGTGTGTGGGGTCATCCTCCTTGTCTTAATCATCCTCCTGCTGCTTCCGGTGCGGTGCCAGCACCTCCCTCGAGACCCCGAGGTGGTCAACGATGAGTCCTCGCTCGTCCGGCATCGCTGGAAGTGAAGAGGAGCGCCTGAGGACCTTGGCCATTGGTGGAGACCACGCGGCGCCGCAGGCAGAGGTCACAGGGCAACGTGGCTTCCTGTGTCCACGCATCTTCAAGCCTCTGTTCTGCTCCCAGACGCCTTCCAGGTTCACTGTATTTTGATTCTTGACTTTAAAGCTTCCTCCTTCTCCCCTACTTCCCAAGGAAAATGATAATAAAAAACCACCTCGTT
The DNA here is from genome assembly GCA_022376925.1 of Tragulus kanchil. NCBI lineage: Eukaryota > Metazoa > Chordata > Mammalia > Artiodactyla > Tragulidae > Tragulus > Tragulus kanchil. Next base: position 243,814,615 of record JAIOJX010000028.1, read on the forward strand.
CTTAATCAAACCCGAGTGAATTGGGCTTCAGGCTTTATGTAGCTGTTAGGCAAAACTATCTAAGTGTGCCACCCCCTGCCTCACCGAGAAAAAGAAAGAAGCCACAGGGCTTGTTCTCGTTTCCCTCCTATCTCTGGGGATATTAGTGCATATATAACTTATGTGCATTATGACTCTTCCTAGCTAGTGAGAAGCTTTTTGTGTTCATTGCATTTAAGGGTATTTAGTACAGGCTCTGTCTGGGTCAGAGTGGTACAAGAGGGTCTGCAATGTGACGGCCGGAGGAGTGGTCTGGGGCCTGATGGTGGAAACATCTGTCCTGTTCTGAGTCAGAGGGAGAGTACCTGGCCTCTTTTCCAGGTCTCTCTATGCTCTGTGTGTGTGCTCACTCCGCCGTGCCCAGCTCTTTGTGATGCTATGGACTATAGCCCACCAGGCTCCTCTGTCCATGGGATTCTCCTGGCAAGAATACTGGAGCAGATTGCATTTCCTCCTCCAGGGGAGCTTCCCGACCCAGGAATTGAACCTGTGCCTCTTGCATCGCCTGCATTAGTAGGTGGGTTCTTTACCACTAGCGCCCCCTGGGAAGCCCTGGGCCTCTCTGTGCTCTGAAGGAGAGCTGGACTCTGCTAGGAAAAGACGATCACACACGTCTTCACCAGCCTCTTCTGAAGACGGAAGGCCTTCAAGTGTGAAGGAAACATACTCTTTGTACTCAATACTTCCATAGTACTCTGGGTATAAAAGCGAAAACTACCTCTGCTGGGACTTTGCCCAGGGTCCTGAGCCTGGCGGGAGTACAGGCAGCCTGGTTCCAGCCGCTGCCGCCACCCAAAGAATCCTCTTTGCAGCAGGAGAGACATACGAGGTGCTGAACCAACGTCAACCCAAAGATGTTCTGTCACCGAGCTGGTTGTCACCACATACAGTTACTCTTTCTCAAAATGAATAAACTCGGTATGAAAGAGAAGTCCAGATTCTCTTTTGCTAGCTTAATTGTTTCTTAAGGTAGGTTGCTGATTACTCCTTGGGAAAGTAGAGACGTGCCTCAATGCCCATGCTCCCGACCAGCTCTCCAAGGAGGCGAGAGAATTTCTACTTTCCTCCTGTGCTTTGGAATCACAAGCTTCTGTGTGCAGGACCCCTGAGGCTGGCACGCACTCAGCTGAAGCAGCCTTACCAGGTCCGACAAGCCGCTGAGCGACATGCTTCTTCGCTTTGGTGTGTTCAGTCTTTGGTGATGAGTCAGTGTGCAGTGGTCTCCTTATTTGGGAAATCACACTTGCTATCATTTATCTGAGGACTTTGGCAAAGAAAACCATTTATTTTTTTCGCTTTGGGTGCAATCATGGGGGCCTCTTTTCCAGGGTCTGCTATGCTCTGATGGTGGAAACATCTGTCCTGTTCTGAGTCAGAGGAGAGTACCTGGCCTCTTTTCCAGGTCTCTATGCTCTGTGTGTGAGCTCACTCCGCCGTGCCCAGCTCTTTGTGATGCTATGGACTATAGCCCACCAGGCTCCTCTGTCCATGGGATTCTCCTGGCAAGAATACTGGAGCAGATTGCATTTCCTCCTCCAGGGGAGCTTCCCGACCCAGGAATTGAACCTGTGCCTCTTGCATCGCCTGCATTAGTAGGTGGGTTCTTTACCACTAGCGCCCCCTGGGAAGCCCTGGGCCTCTCTGTGCTCTGAAGGAGAGCTGGACTCTGCTAGGAAAAGACGATCACACACGTCTTCACCAGCCTCTTCTGAAGACGGAAGGCCTTCAAGTGTGAAGGAAACATACTCTTTGTACTCAATACTTCCATAGTACTCTGGGTATAAAAGCGAAAACTACCTCTGCTGGGACTTTGCCCAGGGTCCTGAGCCTGGCGGGAGTACAGGCAGCCTGGTTCCAGCCGCTGCCGCCACCCAAAGAATCCTCTTTGCAGCAGGAGAGACATACGAGGTGCTGAACCAACGTCAACCCAAAGATGTTCTGTCACCGAGCTGGTTGTCACCACATACAGTTACTCTTTCTCAAAATGAATAAACTCGGTATGAAAGAGAAGTCCAGATTCTCTTTTGCTAGCTTAATTGTTTCTTAAGGTAGGTTGCTGATTACTCCTTGGGAAAGTAGAGACGTGCCTCAATGCCCATGCTCCCGACCAGCTCTCCAAGGAGGCGAGAGAATTTCTACTTTCCTCCTGTGCTTTGGAATCACAAGCTTCTGTGTGCAGGACCCCTGAGGCTGGCACGCACTCAGCTGAAGCAGCCTTACCAGGTCCGACAAGCCGCTGAGCGACATGCTTCTTCGCTTTGGTGTGTTCAGTCTTTGGTGATGAGTCAGGTGTGCAGTGGTCTCCTTATTTGGGGAAATCACACTTGCTATCATTTATCTGAGGACTTTGGCAAAGAAAACCGGAAGCCTTTAACTTGGTGTCCTTATAAGAAGGGTTTGAAGGCTGTATCCGCTCTCTCACTGGGTGCCACACTCAAGTTTTCCTTTGCCCTGCTGTTGGGCGGGTTGGGTATATACTACCACTCCTGTGGAAGGGCTCATGGAACCGTCTCCTCCAGTGGGAGGTTCTTTCTGTTCCTGTGGATGTTTCAGTCACCTAACCCCACTCCCCATCTCCCCAGGTCACCTCCATAGTGAGAAAGAGAGGAGGACGCCAAAGATGGTCACGGAGGAGATGGCCACGCCCAAAAGACGTGAGGCCACATGCCCGTGACTCGGCGTCCTCCCAGAGTCCCCAGCAGCCACGGGAATCTGTAGGAGAAGGTGTGAGTTGCATCTTAGAACATGGGTCTTCTGTGTTAAGAGCCACTGAGGCAGGGTTGTGGTGAGAACGGCGCCCTCTTGGAACAGAATGAGAGCAGGAGAGTCTACCGTCTGACGCTCATGGTCATTTCCGGTCTCAGCTGGTGGAGAGGCAGTCATTTCAAAATATATCTCAGAGACAGCCGTCCCTGGAGGTGCCCTCCTCTTCCTGCCCTCTCGGCTCGCTCGTGGGTTCCTGCTGAGTGGTCCACTTGTCCTAAGCATGAAGGTGACCATCCACAACAGTGCCTTCCCCTTGCTGTGAAAACTCCAGGCCCCTGAAATACAAGGAGGGGATGGTACATATGACCCGGCTAGTTCTGCTCCTTATTTCTTCGCTTAGGCATCTTCTGTTTCATTCTCCCGTGTACAGTTTCTGAACTGGGGACTGTCTCTCCGGCCGCAGATTCACAGGCGCGGATCCCAGAATACTTGATAATAGCAAGTTAGATTTCAAGCATGGGCATTTGAATGAAGGTTGTTATAAGGCTCTGTATTTCCTATCAAATTTCTCCACCTTTTTATCCGAGATGTCATTGGATGTGACATTTTAATGGAAATACTGAAATTACAAAAGCATAACTTAGCAACAAGGATGAAACGGATAATGGGAAGCGGGGCATTTTCCTGGCACGCCTTGCTGCTGAAAATTGGACTTTTGAGTCAAAACCCTGTTAGCGACAGGCACCCCCTCCAGTTATGTAAATTGGTCCTTAGCTTGGCAGATCTTCAGGGAGGCTAGCTTTGAACAGGAAAGGAGATGCAGCCCTTTGGGGGTGTCACTTGTACCTGGCAGCACACCATGGAAGGTTCTGGAAGATGGTCCTCCCTTGAAAGATGCAAATTAGCATCAGGTTTTTGTCAAAACCTTGTCAGGTCTCAGATAGAAAAGGGATGATATTAGTGAATAGTGTTTTCTTAAGTAGGCTGATGCTTTGTGTTCTTGTTAAGTTTTCAGAAGCTTGAAAGGAAACCCTGTCTTCACGGAGGAGATGGCCACGCCCAAAAGACGTGAGGCCACATGCCCGTGACTCGAGTCCCCAGCAGCCACGGGAATCTGTAGGAGAAGGTGTGAGTTGCATCTTAGAACATGGGTCTTCTGTGTTAAGAGCCACTGAGGCAGGGTTGTGGTGAGAACGGCGCCCTCTTGGAACAGAATGAGAGCAGGAGAGTCTACCGTCTGACGCTCATGGTCATTTCCGGTCTCAGCTGGTGGAGAGGCAGTCATTTCAAAATATATCTCAGAGACAGCCGTCCCTGGAGGTGCCCTCCTCTTCCTGCCCTCTCGGCTCGCTCGTGGGTTCCTGCTGAGTGGTCCACTTGTCCTAAGCATGAAGGTGACCATCCACAACAGTGCCTTCCCCTTGCTGTGAAAACTCCAGGCCCCTGAAATACAAGGAGGGGATGGTACATATGACCCGGCTAGTTCTGCTCCTTATTTCTTCGCTTAGGCATCTTCTGTTTCATTCTCCCGTGTACAGTTTCTGAACTGGGGACTGTCTCTCCGGCCGCAGATTCACAGGCGCGGATCCCAGAATACTTGATAATAGCAAGTTAGATTTCAAGCATGGGCATTTGAATGAAGGTTGTTATAAGGCTCTGTATTTCCTATCAAATTTCTCCACCTTTTTATCCGAGATGTCATTGGATGTGACATTTTAATGGAAATACTGAAATTACAAAAGCATAACTTAGCAACAAGGATGAAACGGATAATGGGAAGCGGGGCATTTTCCTGGCACGCCTTGCTGCTGAAAATTGGACTTTTGAGTCAAAACCCTGTTAGCGACAGGCACCCCCTCCAGTTATGTAAATTGGTCCTTAGCTTGGCAGATCTTCAGGGAGGCTAGCTTTGAACAGGAAAGGAGATGCAGCCCTTTGGGGGTGTCACTTGTACCTGGCAGCACACCATGGAAGGTTCTGGAAGATGGTCCTCCCTTGAAAGATGCAAATTAGCATCAGGTTTTTGTCAAAACCTTGTCAGGTCTCAGATAGAAAAGGGATGATATTAGTGAATAGTGTTTTCTTAAGTAGGCTGATGCTTTGTGTTCTTGTTAAGTTTTCAGAAGCTTGAAAGGAAACCCTGTCTTCAGACACTGAAACTGGTTTATGAAAAATAGCAAGCAGGTTTGGATTGGTTCTATTTTTTCCTCTGGAATTTAAAAGAATCAACAGCGATGGGTGTCTGATCACCATGGTGAACTATTTCGCATTTCTTATGAACCAAAACATTGAGGAAAGAGATTCCTTGTGTGTGACAACAGGGAATGTCTCCCTGAACACAGCCCTCTCCCAGACTTCTGTAAGGATTTTTCTTACCTGATTCTGTGAAATGGAGACATTCAGGTCAGAGATAAATTCGGGTCAGTTACAGTTCAAACCTGTGAAAGTAACTCACCACACTACGGCATTTGCAGCTTCACAGGGCTTTAGATCCTGCAAAGCAGTTTTGATTTGGAAGTTCCATTATCTCCTTCAAGAGGAGCAGGAGGATTATTTCTTTATTGAGTAGGTTCTCCTCTCAGATGGAAATTTGTTAAATGCCTCTTGCCAGGTCCCCGCTGGGGGAGTTGCCAGGCATGGTTCAGTTCCAGGTTCTGGCCTGGTGCCACCTGATGTCACTGGAAATAAATCACTGCCTGACAGCCTGTTCCATAAACAACAATAATTGAGTTTCAGAGACTTTATCCTTATTAGTAGAAACCAAATAATTGAGTAGAATCCCAGTGCATTTTTCTCTTGCATAAACATATTAGAATTGATTACAGAACTCTTCAGAGGGAAAATTTGCCACTGAGGAGTTTTTTTTTTTTTTCCTTAACTTTCTTAGGAAAAACATCTGAATACCAACCATAAAATGTGAAATGATAGGTTTTGCCAAGAGAGACACTAGATCTCTAGGGCCAAGATGACTCCACACAACAGAAGTTGTTGTGTACATTGCTGGTGGGCTTTAAGAATTTCCGATTTGAACTGTGGCAGTATACCAATTAAATAGCAAGCAAGATGGAAAAATACGTTTTGGAAGTGGAGAGAGGAAATAAAAATAGAATCCAAAGTATGTTAACAAAATGAGCGGAATTGGTGTATTGGGAAAAGTAGCTTCAATTCCAGGGCTCTGCAGGTGTCTTGCTCTTAACATTGCTAGAGCCGTTGGAGGTGTGACTCATTTCACACAGATGGAAACCCCAGACTTCAGGAACATTCGAGCTGGAATTGTGTGTCGTATGTCGGCACAGAAACACTGAGAAAAGGTGGCCCCTTCTACTTGGCGTTACCCGAGCCAGGTGAAGGTTGGTTTATCCAAGGAACAGAGAGTAGGTGCCGGTTGGGACTGGGAGAATTCTAGAACCTGGGAAGGGCAATGGGATAAGCGGTCATATCCCTTGGTCGGCACATGGTGGTCAAGGTCTGGACGAACTGTGAACATCCCAGGATGTCGTAGGAAACTCATTTCCCCACGTTTGGGGCAGAGCCTGCTTTTTTAAGGAATTTCCCAAAGGAACCTCTCAGGACGTATCATTTCTTGTAGAGAAGCTGCTGTGCAGCCTTCACCTCTGTTCTGACAGAACTGGAGACGTCTGCACTCCTGAGCAGGATGCACTCCTTCTGCTGTGGGTTCGAGGTCGTGCCCCGGGAGGCGCATGGGCAGGGTCAAGAGTCTGGTGCCAAAGGGAGCTGGCGAAGGTTAGGGTCTGAGCGTCCAGCCACGTCACCCAGCCCTTCCGGCCAGCTCACTGACGCAGAAGGTCCTGCAGCTTTGTGAGCACATCCTTTCCAGGGACACCTGCTGTCAGGGACAGGTCCAGGAGGAAGGGCAGGAGGGCAAGAGAAGCCTCCGCTTGGGCACCTGGACATATTAGAATTGATTACAGAACTCTTCAGAGGAAAATTTGCCACTGAGGAGTTTTTTTTTCCTTAACTTTCTTAGGAAAAACATCTGAATACCAACCATAAAATGTGAAATGATAGGTTTTGCCAAGAGAGACACTAGATCTCTAGGGCCAAGATGACTCCACACAACAGAAGTTGTTGTGTACATTGCTGGTGGGCTTTAAGAATTTCCGATTTGAACTGTGGCAGTATACCAATTAAATAGCAAGCAAGATGGAAAAATACGTTTTGGAAGTGGAGAGAGGAAATAAAAATAGAATCCAAAGTATGTTAACAAAATGAGCGGAATTGGTGTATTGGGAAAAGTAGCTTCAATTCCAGGGCTCTGCAGGTGTCTTGCTCTTAACATTGCTAGAGCCGTTGGAGGTGTGACTCATTTCACACAGATGGAAACCCCAGACTTCAGGAACATTCGAGCTGGAATTGTGTGTCGTATGTCGGCACAGAAACACTGAGAAAAGGTGGCCCCTTCTACTTGGCGTTACCCGAGCCAGGTGAAGGTTGGTTTATCCAAGGAACAGAGAGTAGGTGCCGGTTGGGACTGGGAGAATTCTAGAACCTGGGAAGGGCAATGGGATAAGCGGTCATATCCCTTGGTCGGCACATGGTGGTCAAGGTCTGGACGAACTGTGAACATCCCAGGATGTCGTAGGAAACTCATTTCCCCACGTTTGGGGCAGAGCCTGCTTTTTTAAGGAATTTCCCAAAGGAACCTCTCAGGACGTATCATTTCTTGTAGAGAAGCTGCTGTGCAGCCTTCACCTCTGTTCTGACAGAACTGGAGACGTCTGCACTCCTGAGCAGGATGCACTCCTTCTGCTGTGGGTTCGAGGTCGTGCCCCGGGAGGCGCATGGGCAGGGTCAAGAGTCTGGTGCCAAAGGGAGCTGGCGAAGGTTAGGGTCTGAGCGTCCAGCCACGTCACCCAGCCCTTCCGGCCAGCTCACTGACGCAGAAGGTCCTGCAGCTTTGTGAGCACACTCCTTTCCCAGGGACACCTGCTGTCAGGGACAGGTCCAGGAGGAAGGGCAGGAGGGCAAGAGAAGCCTCCCTTGGGCACTGCTGTCCTCAAGGGGCACCTGGACACCAGCATCCTCACCGGTCATGCCAGCCCTGCATGGACACTGGTCCTTGTCAGAATGCAGGCAGCTCTGGATTCCCCGGGAGTTGCTGTGAACATACACCCAGCTTTCGGCCCTGGTGAGAACGCCTTCCTGGGGGCGGGCGGAGATGGCCTGACGCCCCAAGTCAGCAGCACTGTGGGATGTGGTCAGGAGAGCAAAGCCAGGCCTCCTAACGTTGCAGTGCACCTGCAAAGCCTCTAGTTACTGGGATGAAGTGGGAGTGGGTAGCCATTTCCAACTCCAGGGGATCTTCCCAACACAGGGACCAAACCACGTCTCTGCTGCGCTCCCTGGGAAGTCCTAACCCACAGACGTATCTCACACATATCAGTCTGAGTAGAATATTTTGCCAATGTAGATTTATACTTATAACTTATATAATTACAAATTATAGATTTATTGAATCGAACTCTGCTATCATATGAATGCTATCACTTGAAATTCTGAAAACCATTAAAACCCATCTTAACTAACATGGATGTTTTCCTGTAGAACTTCCTTGTGGCTGAAATAATTTTATTATTTTTTGTATTAATGATGCACGCAGGGATCAGAATCACACGAGAAGGCAGGTGTCTCCAGAGGGCTTCTTTCTTCCCTTTTCAAATGCTAGATGCAGAGGTAGTTGAAAGTTTCCTGAGACCACTAAGGTTTCAGCTTGCTTCGTTTCACCCATTGAAATAAAATTCCCCTCGCCTCACATTCTGGTGGTCAGCACTTCTGAGTGAACGTTAAGGAAACCTTCAAAACTTATCCTTGTGAGATAAGGAAGGCATAATCAACGCTAATTAAGGATCTCTTCACTTGTAATGAAAGTCACCAAACATAAAGCTTTGTAGCCCTGTTTCTTTTGCAGTTTTGTGTTCTTTACTGCTGGTGATGATGACTTGGAATTTTTTAAATTTTCTTAATTGTGGATGAAATGTGTATTTTTATCAATGAGGCTGGAAATTTAGAGTTGGAATTAGCATGATGAGAGGGAAAAGAATGAATGCTGTTTACCATGTGCTGAAAAGAGATGAGTTTTTGTCATCTAGAATGATGCATTTCCTACTCTGTTAATTTGAAGCATTGAATGTACCGGTCATGCCAGCCCTGCATGGACACTGGTCCTTGTCAGAATGCAGGCAGCTCTGGATTCCCCGGGAGTTGCTGTGAACATACACCCAGCTTTCGGCCCTGGTGAGAACGCCTTCCTGGGGGCGGGCGGAGATGGCCTGACGCCCCAAGTCAGCAGCACTGTGGGATGTGGTCAGGAGAGCAAAGCCAGGCCTCCTAACGTTGCAGTGCACCTGCAAAGCCTCTAGTTACTGGGATGAAGTGGGAGTGGGTAGCCATTTCCAACTCCAGGGGATCTTCCCAACACAGGGACCAAACCACGTCTCTGCTGCGCTCCCTGGGAAGTCCTAACCCACAGACGTATCTCACACATATCAGTCTGAGTAGAATATTTTGCCAATGTAGATTTATACTTATAACTTATATAATTACAAATTATAGATTTATTGAATCGAACTCTGCTATCATATGAATGCTATCACTTGAAATTCTGAAAACCATTAAAACCCATCTTAACTAACATGGATGTTTTCCTGTAGAACTTCCTTGTGGCTGAAATAATTTTATTATTTTTTGTATTAATGATGCACGCAGGGATCAGAATCACACGAGAAGGCAGGTGTCTCCAGAGGGCTTCTTTCTTCCCTTTTCAAATGCTAGATGCAGAGGTAGTTGAAAGTTTCCTGAGACCACTAAGGTTTCAGCTTGCTTCGTTTCACCCATTGAAATAAAATTCCCCCTGCGCCTCACATTCTGGTGGTCAGCACTTCTGAGTGAACGTTAAGGAAACCTTCAAAACTTATCCTTGTGAGATAAGGAAGGCATAATCAACGCTAATTAAGGATCTCTTCACTTGTAATGAAAGTCACCAAACATAAAGCTTTGTAGCCCTGTTTCTTTTGCAGTTTTGTGTTCTTTACTGCTGGTGATGATGACTTGGAATTTTTTAAATTTTCTTAATTGTGGATGAAATGTGTATTTTTATCAATGAGGCTGGAAATTTAGAGTTGGAATTAGCATGATGAGAGGGAAAAGAATGAATGCTGTTTACCATGTGCTGAAAAGAGATGAGTTTTTGTCATCTAGAATGATGCATTTCCTACTCTGTTAATTTGAAGCATTGAATGTACTTAACATTTAACATCTCTGTGTTCAGTCCTATAAAGCAGCCACTGCTATTTTTCTCAAAAGGGGGGGGGGGGGGGGGGGGGGCTTTTCTGCCCCGGGGGGGGTTTCTGTTTTGGCTAAAGAGCTACCAGCCTTATATTCTAAAAAAAGAAAGAAAAATCCTAGAAGTGGTGCTTTAGAGAATATGTGTGTGTGTGTCTCAGATTTTCATCCTTCAATACACAACTCTCAAGTGTCACTTATATTTCTAAAATTGCTTCAGGTTCTTTTACATTTCCCTTTCGGAATTTCCTGTGTTTCGTCTATCAGGTTTCTGATAGGACCAGGAGCAGGACTGCAGAGGTATTGCTGTCATCCGCGGAGAGGCTGTCTTAACTACTGATCAGTCTCCAAATTGTTTTGCACCTCCAAAGTAGAGTTTTCTACAATAATCTTATTTTTCTACCTGTCTGTTCTGCCAGTTTGAGATGTGCCATTGAAAAGGAAATTAAAAAGTTTGGTTTGTTTGAATAAATACTACTTCCAACTTCTTGGCTTTGGAGTTTTTTTAATGCTTAAAGTCCCATTTCTGAAGTTTCTGTTGGCGACATGTCAGGGTCTGCTTACCTCTACTACTTTAATGTGGGTTCCTGGAAAATACCAAAGATAAAGGAAGGGAGGGTCCAAGTCCAATCACTAAGGTGTAAAATACGCTGGAAATGGGAGAATAGAATCCTTAATGTGAGAACCATCCTGGGGAGAGGCGGTGAGAAGCCACCTATAGACAAGGCCCCAGGCGCCATTAGATAGTCTCATGGAGCAGGGCTGTCGTATGGGGACTGAAAATGGCAGCACTGGGAATGCTGCCGACCCTCCCGCAGTCACCCAGCATGGAGAGGGGTGTCTGCAACGTCTGAGAGGTATTTTGCAGTTTTGTGTTCTTTACTGCTGGTGATGATGACTTGGAATTTTTTAAATTTTCTTAATTGTGGATGAAATGTGTATTTTTATCAATGAGGCTGGAAATTTAGAGTTGGAATTAGCATGATGAGAGGGAAAAGAATGAATGCTGTTTACCATGTGCTGAAAAGAGATGAGTTTTTGTCATCTAGAATGATGCATTTCCTACTCTGTTAATTTGAAGCATTGAATGTACTTAACATTTAACATCTCTGTGTTCAGTCCTATAAAGCAGCCACTGCTATTTTTCTCAAAAGGGGGGGGGGGGTGGAGGGCTTTTCTGCCCCAGGAGTGGTTTCTGTTTTGGCTAAAGAGCTACCAGCCTTATATTCTAAAAAAAGAAAGAAAAATCCTAGAAGTGGTGCTTTAGAGAATATGTGTGTGTGTGTCTCAGATTTTCATCCTTCAATACACAACTCTCAAGTGTCACTTATATTTCTAAAATTGCTTCAGGTTCTTTTACATTTCCCTTTCGGAATTTCCTGTGTTTCGTCTATCAGGTTTCTGATAGGACCAGGAGCAGGACTGCAGAGGTATTGCTGTCATCCGCGGAGAGGCTGTCTTAACTACTGATCAGTCTCCAAATTGTTTTGCACCTCCAAAGTAGAGTTTTCTACAATAATCTTATTTTTCTACCTGTCTGTTCTGCCAGTTTGAGATGTGCCATTGAAAAGGAAATTAAAAAGTTTGGTTTGTTTGAATAAATACTACTTCCAACTTCTTGGCTTTGGAGTTTTTTTAATGCTTAAAGTCCCATTTCTGAAGTTTCTGTTGGCGACATGTCAGGGTCTGCTTACCTCTACTACTTTAATGTGGGTTCCTGGAAAATACCAAAGATAAAGGAAGGGAGGGTCCAAGTCCAATCACTAAGGTGTAAAATACGCTGGAAATGGGAGAATAGAATCCTTAATGTGAGAACCATCCTGGGGAGAGGCGGTGAGAAGCCACCTATAGACAAGGCCCCCAGGAAGCGCCATTAGATAGTCTCATGGAGCAGGGCTGTCGTATGGGGACTGAAAATGGCAGCACTGGGAATGCGCCTGCCGACCCTCCCCGCAGTCACCCAGCATGGAGAGGGGTGTCTGCAACGTCTACCGGTGAGAAGACAGCTCCAAGTCAGGTGCCCAGGAAACCGCAATAAAGCGTTTATCCAGGCCTGGGACCCAGCTCTGTCCACTTGCGAAATCCGAGCCTCCGCCACTGCCTCTCCGCCCAGAGGCGGCGCTCAGTCGCCCCCTCCCGAAGCCTTGGGTGCGCGCCAGCTCCAGGTGATGGAGACCCACCCCATCCTGAGCTGCGGCCAGCCCTTCTGCAGAGCGCACTTTGAGGAACTAGACACTTTGGGGTTGACAATACTCAGGCAGGGGAAATAAAGGAAAAGGGAGGGTCAAACCACGAAGAGGGGAAGCAGTCGTTACTGGAGGTACAGGACAGGAGGTTTAACATATATAATAAGGGAGATTGCTTGATTTCAGATTTCGTTTCTGTTTTCTGTGCCCGAGCGCCGGGTTTCTCAGTTTTGCCCTCGAGCGGCCGTGGGTGGCACTGCAGATGCTATTTTGCATGGTTGCCACCAGATGGCGGTGTTGTGAAGCTTTGTGGAATGGCATTTGTGCCTTTATTTTTTTCATCCATAGTGGCTTTCACACACAGCTTTTATCCAGTGTGTGTCTGATTAAATTACACCCAGAAACTATCAAGAGTGTCCATTCCTCCGCTTTTCTGCAACGTGGAACCTACCAAGTATACTGGGTAGATGTGTAATAAGTCTTGGAGGCAGTCCCCAAGTACCCACCTCCAGCCTTGGCTGGGCTGCTTGGCTGAGTCACCGAGAAGTAAACTGAGTTGCCAAAAGTTAAAAAAACCAAGGCGGAGGGGTTGGTGCCAAATAAACCCCAGATCCTCGCGGTGGTGGCCAAGTCCAGACTGGAAAAACCAGCTTGTCTGATTACCAGAGCCATGATCTCAACTTATTAAGCTCCTGTCATTATAAGGTTAAAAATGAAACTAAAAGGAAAGCTATTTTTTCATATAGAAAATTTATCTTTTAATTTTCTTTTTTAACTGTGCCGCAAGGCATGCAGGATCTTCGGTTCCCGACCAGAGACTGAACTGTTTCCCCTGCAGTGAAGCTCTGGAGTCTTAACCACTGGACCTCCAGGAATCCCCACGAAAGCTTCTTTTTTAAGAAAAATTTGGACATATGCTAAGATAAAGGTGCTACCAAGGGAAATACTGGGGAAGATTCTTATCACACATATGTCAACTAAAAACGATGAACTTGAGAGTTGTGGGTTAAGTTCTATTGGGGGCATAATTAGGACTGCTGCCGGGAGGCAGCACCCCAGGTAGCTCTGAGAGCTGGCTCGGGAGACACAGCAGGAGGAAGATCAATATATAAGATTTTGAGGAGGGGGAGTTTAATATCATTAAACAGTCATTTTACAAAGAGTCTCCAGTTAGTCATTAGGATCTAATATCATCATGAAGGAATTTTGTGCTTTTCTAGATATGAGGAGATGCAAGGATTGAGATAATAAAATCTATTCCTAAAAGCATCTGCCTATCTAAAGGCCTGCCCACCAGATTGCCTGGAGCAGAGTGCCTCCACCCCACCCTGATCTCCAGCAGGGGGTATTGAAGGTCAGCAGCTCTCAATTTTGCCCTCGAGCGGCCGTGGGTGGCACTGCAGATGCTATTTTGCATGGTTGCCACCAGATGGCGGTGTTGTGAAGCTTTGTGGAATGGCATTTGTGCCTTTATTTTTTTCATCCATAGTGGCTTTCACACACAGCTTTTATCCAGTGTGTGTCTGATTAAATTACACCCAGAAACTATCAAGAGTGTCCATTCCTCCGCTTTTCTGCAACGTGGAACCTACCAAGTATACTGGGTAGATGTGTAATAAGTCTTGGAGGCAGTCCCCAAGTACCCACCTCCAGCCTTGGCTGGGCTGTTTGGGCTGAGTCACCGAGAAGTAAACTGAGTTGCCAAAAGTTAAAAACCAAGGCGGAGGGGTTGGTGCCAAATAAACCCCAGATCCTCGCGGTGGTGGCCAAGTCCAGACTGGAAAAACCAGCTTGTCTGATTACCAGAGCCATGATCTCAACTTATTAAGCTCCTGTCATTATAAGGTTAAAAATGAAACTAAAAGGAAAGCTATTTTTTCATATAGAAAATTTATCTTTTAATTTTCTTTTTTAACTGTGCCGCAAGGCATGCAGGATCTTCGGTTCCCGACCAGAGACTGAACTGTTTCCCCTGCAGTGAAGCTCTGGAGTCTTAACCACTGGACCTCCAGGAATCCCCACAAGCTTCTTTTTAAGAAAAATTTGGACATATGCTAAGATAAAGGTGCTACCAAGGGAAATACTGGGGAAGATTCTTATCACACATATGTCAACTAAAAACGATGAACTTGAGAGTTGTGGGTTAAGTTCTATTGGGGGCATAATTAGGACTGCTGCCGGGAGGCAGCACCCCAGGTAGCTCTGAGAGCTGGCTCGGGAGACACAGCAGGAGGAAGATCAATATATAAGATTTTGAGGAGGGGGAGTTTAATATCATTAAACAGTCATTTTACAAAGAGTCTCCAGTTAGTCATTAGGATCTAATATCATCATGAAGGAATTTTGTGCTTTTCTAGATATGAGGAGATGCAAGGATTGAGATAATAAAATCTATTCCTAAAAGCATCTGCCTATCTAAAGGCCTGCCCACCAGATTGCCTGGAGCAGAGTGCCTCCACCCCACCCTGATCTCCAGCAGGGGGTATTGAAGGTCAGCAGCTCTCAACAGCACAGGGTCTGGTCTCCGCAGAGGCAAAGGGCAAATGTCCTTGTGGTCCAGTCCTGGGCAATGTGATTAGTAAATGCCAATTTGTAGTTGACACATTCAAGGGCAGAGCTAACATTTACATGACAGCTTCTGGCATCTTAGGTGCCTCATGACATTTCATCCTCAGAATGGCCCCATCCGGGACCCACAAAATATCTTTTAAACCCTGGGGTGGAAGGCAGGGAGCCCAGATTCAGAGAAATCAAAGGGTACAGAGCAAGGAAGATCTCAACCCAGTGTGCCATTGTGGGAAATAAAATGGAAAAGGTCCTTCACGTATGGAAACTGCGTACAAATAATCCAGACATTCGGATGCTTTGATGCCTGGGTCCTTGCTGCCCCTGGAGAGACTGGCCTCCTGGGGTTGGCCAGCTCCCAGAGTGAGCAAGCAAGTCACCAGCAAGCGAACAGCTCACCTGGGCCTGTGTCCCTCTGATACAGAGCGAGCACTCCAGAGCCTGCTCCCCGCAGGTGTCCTTCGTCCTATGTGGACGCTCACACTCTGGGCCCTCCACAGCCCCCATCCCCCGGGGTTGGGTACCAGACAATTGAGGACAATCCCTAGGATCCAGAGCCTGCTGAACTTCATCTAGGAAACCCCAAACCTACCCACCCTGCCTTGTGCATTCCTTCCTGGCAAATGAATGCTCCTGCTCCCTCCCCTCCTCCTGGCTTGGCACCCTCCTCAGCCTGGCGCTTCCTGCACCCTAGCCCCTGGGTCACTGTGCCTCCTGGCTCTAGGGATCTGCCAGTAAAACAGACCTCTTCCTTCCTGACAGGCATTTCTGCTGCTGCATGCCTTACCTCGTTACAGCCAGCCCTAGGCACCCTCAAACACCTAAGAAGAGGAACATGAGAGCCTGAGAGAAAAACGTACAAAAGCTACGACCAAAACCTGACAAAAGTGGTCAGGAAAATTGAAAGTGTCCCGTCTTCGTGAGGTATGCAAGATTCTTAAGTACCTAAAAATCAAACCAGCCAAGATTTTCATGACAAACAGCTGCCTAAGGGGTGACAATCTCTTTTGCTGATGAAGACCTGTAAACTGGGAGAAAATCACTTGAGACAGTTTTTAAAACGTCCAAGTCATTGCTGAAGCAATCCTTCTTTTGGCAGGCTCTTGTAAAGAAACCCCATTGTGGGGGCTTCCCCTCGGGGCTTCCTCTGGTGGTCCAGTGGGTAAGGACACCGCCTTGCAGTGCAGGGCGCCGGTTCGATCCCTGGCCTGAGAAGATCCCATGTGCTGCGGAGCGACTGGACTGATGTGTCCAACTACCGAGCCGGAGCTCTGGGCGCGCGCCCAGAGCCGCGCTCTGCAGCAACAGACGCCACCGCAATGGGAGGTCCACAGGAGCCAAAGAACAAAGACGGATGAAAATAGAGAAATGGAAACTGCGTACAAATAATCCAGACATTCGGATGCTTTGATGCCTGGGTCCTTGCTGCCCCTGGAGAGACTGGCCTCCTGGGGTTGGCCAGCTCCCAGAGTGAGCAAGCAAGTCACCAGCAAGCGAACAGCTCACCTGGGCCTGTGTCCCTCTGATACAGAGCGAGCACTCCAGAGCCTGCTCCCCGCAGGTGTCCTTCGTCCTATGTGGACGCTCACACTCTGGGCCCTCCACAGCCCCCATCCCCCGGGGTTGGGTACCAGACAATTGAGGACAATCCCTAGGATCCAGAGCCTGCTGAACTTCATCTAGGAAACCCCAAACCTACCCACCCTGCCTTGTGCATTCCTTCCTGGCAAATGAATGCTCCTGCTCCCTCCCCTCCTCCTGGCTTGGCACCCTCCTCAGCCTGGCGCTTCCTGCACCCTAGCCCCTGGGTCACTGTGCCTCCTGGCTCTAGGGATCTGCCAGTAAAACAGACCTCTTCCTTCCTGACAGGCATTTCTGCTGCTGCATGCCTTACCTCGTTACAGCCAGCCCTAGGCACCCTCAAACACCTAAGAAGAGGAACATGAGAGCCTGAGAGAAAAACGTACAAAAGCTACGACCAAAACCTGACAAAAGTGGTCAGGAAAATTGAAAGTGTCCCGTCTTCGTGAGGTATGCAAGATTCTTAAGTACCTAAAAATCAAACCAGCCAAGATTTTCATGACAAACAGCTGCCTAAGGGGTGACAATCTCTTTTGCTGATGAAGACCTGTAAACTGGGAGAAAATCACTTGAGACAGTTTTTAAAACGTCCAAGTCATTGCTGAAGCAATCCTTCTTTTGGCAGGCTCTTGTAAAGAAACCCCATTGTGGGGGCTTCCCCTCGGGGCTTCCTCTGGTGGTCCAGTGGGTAAGGACACCGCCTTGCAGTGCAGGGCGCCGGTTCGATCCCTGGCCTGAGAAGATCCCATGTGCTGCGGAGCGACTGGACTGATGTGTCCAACTACCGAGCCGGAGCTCTGGAGCGCGTGCGCCCAGAGCCGGCGCTCTGCAGCAACAGACGCCACCGCAATGGGAGGTCCACAGGAGCCAAAGAACAAAGACGGATGAAAATAGAGAAATGAAAGACCAATAGAAGTGGCCCGCCCGCTCCCCTCCCTCCCCAACTCGACCCCTGCCCTAAATAAATAAATAAATAAATCTTAAAAAGAAAAAAGAAAGAAAGAAACCCCATTGTGGATAAACCAGGAAATAGTGTAGAGCGGAAAAGCAGTTGATTGGATAATATGCCACAACTACATCCATTTAAAAGAGAAATATATTAGTATGAATGGGAGATTATAAAACATGAATCTAGGGCATATATGCAAGTCACACTAACCTGTTACCCCAAGAACCAGGAATCATGAGTGAAAAATGATGGCTTAGGGTTTTTAATTTTGATTTGTATTCAAGTAGCACGTCTACATCACTATTGAAAATTCAGGTAATCACAAAACATAAAAATACAGTGGTCACCTGCCTCACCCCGACCCACCTTAGATGCCACGTGCAGAGGCAGCCCTCAGTCTTCTTGCCCTGGCACGCACTTCCATGTTTCGATCCATAAATGACATATTGATGCTGTGATTGCTACATAATCAGCCAACAGAATTGATCCTACCAGTTGGGTCATTGCCAACCTGAGCATTTTCTAAATTCCTACATTTATCAGGGCTATCTCTGCCCCTTTCTAAGTCTAGGTAAACATCTGCTTCCACACCTGGGTCTACTGCTGTAGTCATTGTTGATGAGGTCTTAATACATCAGAGGAATACTATAATTAATTAATATTAGCATACAATTAATAGGTAATATCCCCCGGTTAGTCCTCTCATATTACACTGTTGTGGTTCAGTCTCTAAGTTGTGTCTGACTCTGCAACCCCATGGACCGTAGCACGCCAGGCTCCTCTGTCCTCCACTGTCTTCTGGAGTTTGCTCAAATTCATGACTATTGATTCAGTGATACTGTCCTACCATCTCATCCTCTGTCTTCTTCTCCTGCCCTCAATCTTTCCCAGCATCAGGGTCTTTTCCAGGGAGTCGTCTCTTGGCACCAGGTGGCCAAAGTTTTGGAGCTTCAGCTTCAGCATCCATCCTTCCAATGACTATTCAGGGTTGACTTCCTTTAGAATCAACTGCCTTGGTCTCCTTGCAAATAAGATGACCAAATATTTATTCTCCTAGATACCCTTTAGAAATATTGGATAATGTTTTTTAAATCATCCTGTTGAGATCTGTTTTGGAATCATGCTAAATTTATGGGTGAATTTGCAGAGAATTTGTTGTTGTTGTTTGTTCAGTTGCCCAGTCAAGCCTGACTCTTTGCAGCCCCGTGGACTGCAGCACTCCAGGTCTCCCTGTCCTGCACCGTCTCCCTGAGTCTGTCCAGGTTCGTGTCCATTGCATCGGTGATGGCATCCAGCCATATCATGCCCTCTTCTGCTGCTCTCAATCTTTCCCAGCATCAGGGACTTTTCCAATGAGTCATCTGTTCGCATCAGATGACCAAAATATGAGAGCTTCAGCTTCAGCATCAGTCCTTCCAAAAAGTATTCAGGGTCGATTTCTCTTAAGACTGATTGGTTTGATCTTCTTGTCCATGGGACTTTGGGGAGTCTTCTCCAGCACCACCGTTTGAAGGCATCAGTGCTCTGGCATTCTGTCTGCTCTCACAACCAAACGTGAGCTCTGTACATACAGAGAATTTACATTGTCACAAAACTGAGCCTTCGAATTCAACAAAATGGTGTAATTCAATATTTGCCATCAATCACATCCCTCATTAAGGTTTATTTGATGTGGATCCATGCCTATTTCTTTCTTAATTCCTGAGGGTTTTGAATGTTCTATTGTCATCATGGATGGGATATCTTTTTCTATAACATTTTTAAATTGGTTATTGCTTATATGGGCTTCTCAGGTGACTTATACAGTAAAGAATCTGCCCACAGTGTGGGAGACCCCAGTTTGATCTCTGGGTTGGGAAGACCCCCTGGAGAAAGGTATGGCATCCCACTCCAGTATTCTTGCCTGGAGAATTCCATGGACAGAAGAGCCTGGGGAGCTATTGTCCATGAGGTCAGAAAGAGTTGGACTTCACTGAACGACTAGCACACAATGCTCGTATATCTGAAAATATCAATTTTCTTTGTCCAGTAATTGACGATGTTAGTAAGCTATTATTTCTAGCGAGTTTTCTTTCCTGCTTTAATTTTCTGGGGGTTTCCAAGAAGAAAATGATATCATCTGCAAGTGATGGCAGTCTTCTCTCCTTCCTAATATTTGTACCTTTTGTTTTATGCTTTCTTCTTTTTTTTAATGCCTACGGTGGCATAGATAACACAATGTTGAAGCCAGGTTTTTTTAACTTGATTTTTCCTAGGTTACACATTCTCAAAGTTTAAAGATCAGAACCGTATATCGTGAAAAATCTCCTTCCGACGCCTGGCCCCTCATCTGCTTAGTTTCAACCCCTTCTCAGCTTCCCCCTACCTCTGCCAGGATGACCTGTTAAGAATTTGCCACATAGCCTTCCAACTTATTCCATGGACATGGATTTAGGCATGGATTGGCATATATGTTTATTTTCCTCTTTTTCCTTAAAAGGTAACAAATTATATATGCTGGGTTGTTTTCTTCCAAAAGGAAGAAAAAGTCACTTAGTTGAGTTTGGCAATCCAGACGCATCGTTCTCTGTGTAGACAGTCCGGTGTTGACAGCCTCTGGGCTCCTTCCTGTCTGGGCTCCGATGAGTGCCGCTGCAGGCCCCCGAATGAGCTCTGTACATACAGAGAATTTACATTGTCACAAAACTGAGCCTTCGAATTCAACAAAATGGTGTAATTCAATATTTGCCATCAATCACATCCCTCATTAAGGTTTATTTGATGTGGATCCATGCCTATTTCTTTCTTAATTCCTGAGGGTTTTGAATGTTCTATTGTCATCATGGATGGGATATCTTTTTCTATAACATTTTTAAATTGGTTATTGCTTATATGGGCTTCTCAGGTGACTTATACAGTAAAGAATCTGCCCACAGTGTGGGAGACCCCAGTTTGATCTCTGGGTTGGGAAGACCCCCTGGAGAAAGGTATGGCATCCCACTCCAGTATTCTTGCCTGGAGAATTCCATGGACAGAAGAGCCTGGGGAGCTATTGTCCATGAGGTCAGAAAGAGTTGGACTTCACTGAACGACTAGCACACAATGCTCGTATATCTGAAAATATCAATTTTCTTTGTCCAGTAATTGACGATGTTAGTAAGCTATTATTTCTAGCGAGTTTTCTTTCCTGCTTTAATTTTCTGGGGGTTTCCAAGAAGAAAATGATATCATCTGCAAGTGATGGCAGTCTTCTCTCCTTCCTAATATTTGTACCTTTTGTTTTATGCTTTCTTCTTTTTTTTAATGCCTACGGTGGCATAGATAACACAATGTTGAAGCCAGGTTTTTTTAACTTGATTTTTCCTAGGTTACACATTCTCAAAGTTTAAAGATCAGAACCGTATATCGTGAAAAATCTCCTTCCGACGCCTGGCCCCTCATCTGCTTAGTTTCAACCCCTTCTCAGCTTCCCCCTACCTCTGCCAGGATGACCTGTTAAGAATTTGCCACATAGCCTTCCAACTTATTCCATGGACATGGATTTAGGCATGGATTGGCATATATGTTTATTTTCCCTCTTTTTTCCTTAAAAAGGTAACAAATTATATATGCTGGGTTGTTTTCTTCCAAAAGGAAGAAAAAAGTCACTTAGTTGAGTTTGGCAATCCAGACGCATCGTTCTCTGTGTAGACAGTCCGGTGTTGACAGCCTCTGGGCTCCTTCCTGTCTGGGCTCCGATGAGTGCCGCTGCAGTGAATAACTTCCTACAGACACCGTTACATGAGCAAGCCTACCCAGGATTCATTTCCGGTCAGAGATCTGCCAGATCCTTTGTCCTCCTGGCGAGCACCGTCCAGTTGCCCTTTCTGGGAATTAATCCAGTTGACATTCCCACGAGTCATTGATGAATAAGGACCTTTCTTCCCGTTCTGTCACCAGGAAGTTGAGTATTAAGCTTTTGAATTTGTGCCAAACTGGTAAGTGGAAAGTGATTTCTCTTTGTGCATGCTCAGTCGTATCTTACTCTTTGTGACCCCATGCACTGTAGCCCACCCGGCTCCTCTGTCCATGGAATTCTCCAGGCAAGAAAACTGGAGTGGGTTACCATTTGTTACTCCAGGGGATCTTCCCAACCTAGGGATGAAGCCTGCACCTCTTGTGTCTCTTGCAAATGATTTAATGACATTCCAGTTTGCACGTATTCTATCATGAGCAACCGTAAACATGTCTTTTCATGTATACATGAGCGCCAATTGGAGTTCTTTTTCTATGAACTCTTCAAGTCTCTTGCTCATTTTTCTACTGGGCTATTGATCAATTTCTAGGGAATCCTGAATTTGGTATACAGGTTAACAGCATTCATATATGGAGGTCTCTTTGTATTAGCTCTGTGACTTCGGCAAATTACTTAACCCTTCCTGTCAGGATTTCCCGGTTGTGTACTGGGGTTAGTAATAATTCTGCATCACAGGGTTGGTGTGCAGTTTAACTGAGCTAAACTTTTTCAGTGCTCAGCTTAACGCCTGTAAGAAAACCATATGTGATGATTCATTGCTTTAAAGGGGTGAGATTATCAGTTGCAATTTTTATTTCCAGTCTGTCATGTCTTCTGGCTTTCCTTATGCTCTATTTTTTTTTTCTTTCTGCTTTTTGCCTTTGAAAAAGGTGTATACACACATTCAAATTTACTAAACATTTTTTTAAAAACATTTATTTTTTATTTATTTATCTTTTGGGGGGTGGGGTGGGGAGGGAGGGGGACAGGTGGGCCACTTCCATTGGTCTTTCATTTATCTGTTTTCATCCGTCCTTCTTCTTTGGCTCCTGTGGGTCTCCCATCGTGGTGGCCTTTGTCGTCGCAGAGCGCCGGCTCTGGGCGCGTGCACCCCAGAGCTCCAGCTCGGTAATTGGACGCATCAGTCCAGCTGCTCCGCGGCATGTGGGATCTTCCCAGGCCAGGGATCGAACCAGCACCCCTTGCACTGCAAGGCGGTGTCCTTACCCACTGGACCACCAGGGGAAGCCCTACTAAACATTTTTTTATCGTATCTTCTGGATTTGAGTCTACTAGAAAAGCCTACCCAACTTCTAACTTTATAAAGAACTGTTTTCTTCTAGTGTATTTATTGCATTTTCAAACTAAGCATTCTAATTTTTTTTTTGAAATTTTACAGAGTTTTGTTGTTCCCAAATCAGTCGTATGCATGTCCCTGGCTCCCTGCCCCCTAAATGTTTTTTTCAACTAGACATTCTAACTAAAACCATCTTTAATCCGTTTGGAATATAGGCTTGTGCAAGATGAGGCATATGGTTTTTCTGTTGGATGGTTTACTCTGTTGGCCAAAGTATTGGAGCTTAAGCATCAGTCCTTCCAATGAATATTCAGGGTTGATTTCCTTTAGAACTGACTAGTCTGATCTTGCAGTCCAAGGGACTCTCAAGAGCCTTCTCCAGTACCATAGTATGAAAGCATCAGTTCTTCAGTGCCCAACCTTCTTTATGGTCCAACTCTCACACCCATGACTACTGGAAAAACCAGTAGTCATGACAATGACTTCTTTGACAATGAAGACATTTTGTTGGCAAAGTGATGTTTCTGCGTTTTACTACACTGTAGAGCTTTGTCATAGCTTTTCTTCCAAGAGCAAGTATCTTTTCATTTCATGGCTGCAGTCACCATCCACAGTGATTTTGGAGCCCAATAAAATGAAGTCTGTCCCTGCTTCCACTTTTCCCCCCTCTATTGGCCTTGAAGTGATGGGACCGGATGCCATGGGCTTAGTTTTCTGAATGTTGAGTTTTAGTCTGGCTTTTCTGTGGAGGTGGAGCTGTTCACCTGTGGGTGTGCTCTGCTGTGTAACCTCTCATCCACTGTGCGAGTTCTCAGATCACACTGCTGTGGGCCGAGCTCTCAGCCCATCTAACCATGGCTGTGCTGGCAGCAGGCCCTGGGGACTCCCAGGAGTTGCTTTCACCAGGTCGCCAGCACAGACTCACTCACTCACAGACTGGGGTGACTCTGGGTCTGTACGGGCTGTGGGCACTACGGAGGCAGCACAGCCCCTGGCCTGGCCCTGGCCCCTGTGTACAAGTCCACAAAGTCCACAACTGCTCAGACGACCCGCTGGCTGCAGGAGCACTCGTTGTCCATTCAAATGCTCTGTGTGCTCAGTCGTGTCTGACTTTTTGCAACCCTTTGGATTGTAGCCTGCCAGCTCTTCTATCCATGGGATTTTTCAGGCAAGAATATTGGAGTGAGTTGCCATTTCCTCCTCCAGGGCAGATAGATGGTCTATAGGCGCTGGGTTTACAAAGCCGGTCATAGGGGTGTCAACTGTGGTTCGCACAGCTGCGAGGAGAGATTTCATCTTTCCTTCTTTAGCGACAGGGCCCCTGGGGCTCAGCTGTGGTGTGAGCCCCACCTCTGCATGTGAACCCCCACGGAGGTCTGCTCCCGAAGCTGGCACGGAGCATAAGTCTGCTCCAGCAAGGAGGAGGCATGGAGCCAGTGATGGCCAGGGTCGCGAGAGCACCTGCCACGGTGGGGACAGAGGATGGAGGAGAAGGCAGCAGCAGCTGAGGTCACAAGAGCCCCCGTAGGGACTGGCCGTGCTGGGGTGCTGGTGGCCACGTGCATGAGGGAGGTGGCCCAGGCAGCAAGAGGGCACACGGGGGAGCCCGTGCCCACAGGCGCAAGCAGCAGCCCCGGAGGGCACCCTCCCTAGTGCCTGGGGAGGCAGGCACTGGGTGAGGGAATAGAAGCTGCAACGGCAGCCCCAGCTCTTGCACATCACTCCACAATGGCGCTTCCTCCACAGCATTCCTGGTCACAGAGGTCCTCGTTCCCATCCTCGGACTGTCTCCTCTCAACCAACAGCGGTCCTCTCCCGAGGAATAGAAGCTGCAACATTGAGTGGGACTGGATTGCTTACCCAGGTGGAGCTGTTCACCTGTGGGTGTGCTCTGCTGTGTAACCTCTCATCCACTGTGCGAGTTCTCAGATCACACTGCTGTGGGCCGAGCTCTCAGCCCATCTAACCATGGCTGTGCTGGCAGCAGGCCCTGGGGACTCCCAGGAGTTGCTTTCACCAGGTCGCCAGCACAGACTCACTCACTCACAGACTGGGGTGACTCTGGGTCTGTACGGGCTGTGGGCACTACGGAGGCAGCACAGCCCCTGGCCTGGCCCTGGCCCCTGTGTACAAGTCCACAAAGTCCACAACTGCTCAGACGACCCGCTGGCTGCAGGAGCACTCGTTGTCCATTCAAATGCTCTGTGTGCTCAGTCGTGTCTGACTTTTTGCAACCCTTTGGATTGTAGCCTGCCAGCTCTTCTATCCATGGGATTTTTCAGGCAAGAATATTGGAGTGAGTTGCCATTTCCTCCTCCAGGGCAGATAGATGGTCTATAGGCGCTGGGTTTACAAAGCCGGTCATAGGGGTGTCAACTGTGGTTCGCACAGCTGCGAGGAGAGATTTCATCTTTCCTTCTTTAGCGACAGGGCCCCTGGGGCTCAGCTGTGGTGTGAGCCCCACCTCTGCATGTGAACCCCCACGGAGGTCTGCTCCCGAAGCTGGCACGGAGCATAAGTCTGCTCCAGCAAGGAGGAGGCATGGAGCCAGTGATGGCCAGGGTCGCGAGAGCACCTGCCACGGTGGGGACAGAGGATGGAGGAGAAGGCAGCAGCAGCTGAGGTCACAAGAGCCCCCGTAGGGACTGGCCGTGCTGGGGTGCTGGTGGCCACGTGCATGAGGGAGGTGGCCCAGGCAGCAAGAGGGCACACGGGGGAGCCCGTGCCCACAGGCGCAAGCAGCAGCCCCGGAGGGCACCCTCCCTAGTGCCTGGGGAGGCAGGCACTGGGTGAGGGAATAGAAGCTGCAACGGCAGCCCCAGCTCTTGCACATCACTCCACAATGGCGCTTCCTCCACAGCATTCCTGGTCACAGAGGTCCTCGTTCCCATCCCCTCGGACTGTCTCCTCTCAACCAACAGCGGTCCTCTCCCCGAGTCTGCTCTCCAAACCCTACGTTCCAGCACCCAGGACCCATGCACATCAGCCTGGGGCGTGCAGGACTGTAGCTGACCACCCGTGGGGGTCTCACTCTGTCCTGCCTGCTGCGGACGGGTCGCTGCACGGACTGGCCCTGAAGCCCTCTTCCGTCCTGACTGATCTCCCCATGGGTGGGGGGGCTTTCCCACAGGTGGGAACACCTCTCCTCGCCTTCAGCTCATGCCCCCACCAGGGATACAGGTCCTGTTCCACTTCCTCACCTCTTCCTTTTCCCTTCTTCTTTCTCATCCGCTTATGCAGGGATCCATTTAGGTGTCTGAGGTGCTCTGCTGGTGTTTTGCTGATGCTCTATGAGAGTTCTTTACCACCTGGGGGAGGGCAAGGTTACCCACGTCAGCATTCTCGCCTAGAGAATTCCATGGCTTGTCCATGGGTCACAAAAGATCCGGACATGACTGAGCGTCTTTCACTTGCACTGTGAGAACAGTCCCATTTGTAGATGTTTTCCTGATGTACCTGCAGGGGAGATGAGCTCTGTGTCCTCCCACTCCTCTGCCATCTTGGCTCCTTTTCACTTGCCTCCTTTCTGTCTACTGTGCTCCTATTAGATCTTCCTGAGCATCTGTTTTCTCAGGGGCTTCTCTGAGTGACATCATCTTTTTCTTGCAGGTCTTTCTTGAGCTTGGTCAGCTTAAATTTTGTCTCCTCCAGGGAATTTTACCTTCTCCAAGTAGTTCCACTGAGTTTGCTATTTTCATTTTTGCATGTTTTCATTATGGGCCTCCTTCATGGAAGGAATTCCTTCAATGAATTCTTTTTGGTTTTAAAACAAAATTGCAATGAAACATGTTTTCATTCTCCCTGCTTTCCAAAGACCCTTTTCTGGTGAGTATTCTTCATTGGATGATAAGTTTTGTTGCTTCTGGCTGTTTTTTTTTTTTTTTTTTTATCTCTCTCTTTTTAAAAATAGTTGTGTGTTCATCGCTCAGTTGTGTCTGACTCTGTGTGACCCTGTGGACTGTAGCCTGCCAGGCTCCTCTGTTCATGGGATTTTCCAGGCAAGAATACTGCAGTGGATTGCCATTTCCTTTTCCAGGGGTCTCTGACATTGCAGGCAGATTCTTTACCATCGGAGTCACCAGGGAAGTCTCTTTTTAAAATAACATCTGGTCATAATTCTGCTTGAGTTACATTTCTAAATTACTCGCTCATCATGCAATTGGAGGCCAGCTATCTGCAGGAGGGTCCAGCAGGGAAGTGAGTGTAGGTTCCCTCCAGCCTCCAGGTCTCACAATTCTAACAGCCCCTCTTTCTGGACTGCCGAGTACATGGACTGTTTTCTGGAAACATGGAATGTGTGTGTGCTGATTCTCACAACCCTGGTCCCTCTCCTTGGCTTTTCCCTTGTTGAAAAGAAGAAGGAGGGTGTCCACTTTCACCACTTTATTCAACATGGTCCTAGAAGTTCTAGCAACAGCAATAAGAGAAGAAAAACAAATAAAAGGAATACAGATTGGAAAAGAAAAAGTAAAACTCTATCTGCAGACGACATAATATTATACACAGAAAAGACACTATTACAAAACTACTAGAGCTAATCAACGAATTCAGCGAAGTCGTGGGATACAAAATCAATACATAGAAATCACTGGCATCCCTATATACAAACAATGAAAAATCAGAAAATGAAATCAAAGATGCAATCCCATTCACCATTGCAACCAAAAGAATAAAATATCTAGGAATAAAACTAAACAAAGAAATAAAAGAACTGTACGCAGGAAATTACAAGACACTCATGAAAGAAATCAAAGAAGACTTAAACAGATGGAGAGATATTTCATGTTCCTAGGTCGAAAGAATCAGTATTGTGAAAATGACCATGCTACCAAATATCATCTACAGATTCAATGCGATCCCTATCAAATTACCAATGACATTCTTCACAGAACTAGATCAAAGAAAAACAGTTCATATGGAAACACAAAAGACCCCGAATAGCCGAAGCAATCCTGAGGAAGAAAAACAGAGCTGGAGGAATCAGCCTCCCTAACTTCAGACTATACTACAAAGCAACAGTCATCAAGACAGTATGGTACTGGCACAAAAACAGAAATATAGACCAATGGAACAAAATAGAGAACCCAGAAATAAACCCATGCACCTATGGGTACCTTATTTTCGACAAAGGAGGCAAAAATGTAAAATGGGACAGACAGCCTCTTCAACAAATGGTACTGGGAAAACTGGACAGCTACCTGCAAAAAAATGAAGTTGGAACATTCCCTGACACCATGCACAAAGATCAACTCAAAATGGATTAAAGACCTATATGTAAGACTAGAAACCCTAAAACTCTTAGAGGAGAATATAGGCAAAACACTCAAGGGCATAAATCAAAGCAAGATCTTCCATGATACATCTACTAGAATAGCAGAACTAAAAACAAAATTAACAGGTATGACCTAATGAAATTTAAAAGCTTTTGTACAGCAAAAGAAATCACAAAAAAGCTCAACAGACAACCCACAGAATGGGAGAAAATCATAGCAAATGAAATAACAGACAAAGAATTAATCTCCAAAATCTACAAGCAACTCAGACAACTCAGCACCGGAAAAATGAATAACCCAATCAAAAAATGGGGGAAAGATCTAAACAGACACCTCTCCAAAGAGGACATACAGATGGCCAAAAAACACATGAAACGATGCTCAACCTTGCTTCTTATTAGAGAAATGCAAATCAAAACTACAATGAGATATCACCTCACACCCGTCAGAGTGGCCATCATCAACAAATTGACAGACAATAAATGCTGGAGAGGATGCAGAGAAAAGGGGACACTCTTGCATTGCTGGTGGGAATGTAAATTGATACAGCTGCAAAGGAAGACAGTATGGAAATTCCTTATAAAACTAAAAAATGACCCAGCAATGCCACTCTTAGGCTTATACCCTGATGAAATCAAAATTGAAAGATATACCTGTACCCCAATATTCATGGCAGCTCTCTATACAGTAGCTAGAACATGAAGCAACCTAGATGCCCATCAACGAGTGAATGGATAAAGAAGCTCTGGTACATATATACAATGGAGTACTTCTCAGCTGTAAAAAGAAATGCAGAAGAATCAGCCTTAATGAGGTGGCTGGATCTAGAACCTTTCATAAAAAGTGAAGTAAGTCAAAAAGAGAAAGACAAGTACAGTATATATACGTGTATGTATATGTATATGTATATATATGGAATCTAGTAAGAGGCTAATGATAGCACATGCAGTGAAGCATTGGAAAAACAGACATGGAGAATAGCATATGGACATTGTGGGGGATGAACTGTGGGTGGGAGGCATAGAGGGAGTAACATGGAAACCTATGCTATCATATGTGAAAAAGACAGCTATTGTCATTGCACTGTGGGAATAGGGGATCCTGCAGAGGCACAGTGTGATGGCCTGGAGGGGTGGGATGGGGGAACTGGGAGGGGAGAGGGGACCAGGGACATACACATGAGTAATCTGGGATTATACATATCTATAAACAACAAGACTCTGTAAAAGTAAAAAGTGAGATAAAGATAATTATTAAGAAAAAAAAGAAAAGTGGTGCCAGTAGACTTGCCTGACAGAGGACGGCCATAAGCGTTTACTCTGTGAAAAGCACAGTATCTGTGAAATGCAACGAAATGAGATCTGCTGGCATTTTAATAATTTAAAGGTGGGGGAATGATTATATCATACTAGGAGAAAAAGTAGACTGTTCAGTGAAAGCAATAACTTTAAATGCACATCCACACTTAACACAAACACATACAGATGGCCAAAAAACACATGAAACGATGCTCAACCTTGCTTCTTATTAGAGAAATGCAAATCAAAACTACAATGAGATATCACCTCACACCCGTCAGAGTGGCCATCATCAACAAATTGACAGACAATAAATGCTGGAGAGGATGCAGAGAAAAGGGGACACTCTTGCATTGCTGGTGGGAATGTAAATTGATACAGCTGCAAAGGAAGACAGTATGGAAATTCCTTATAAAACTAAAAAATGACCCAGCAATGCCACTCTTAGGCTTATACCCTGATGAAATCAAAATTGAAAGATATACCTGTACCCCAATATTCATGGCAGCTCTCTATACAGTAGCTAGAACATGAAGCAACCTAGATGCCCATCAACGAGTGAATGGATAAAGAAGCTCTGGTACATATATACAATGGAGTACTTCTCAGCTGTAAAAAGAAATGCAGAAGAATCAGCCTTAATGAGGTGGCTGGATCTAGAACCTTTCATAAAAAGTGAAGTAAGTCAAAAAGAGAAAGACAAGTACAGTATATATACGTGTATGTATATGTATATGTATATATATGGAATCTAGTAAGAGGCTAATGATAGCACATGCAGTGAAGCATTGGAAAAACAGACATGGAGAATAGCATATGGACATTGTGGGGGATGAACTGTGGGTGGGAGGCATAGAGGGAGTAACATGGAAACCTATGCTATCATATGTGAAAAAGACAGCTATTGTCATTGCACTGTGGGAATAGGGGATCCTGCAGAGGCACAGTGTGATGGCCTGGAGGGGTGGGATGGGGGAACTGGGAGGGGAGAGGGGACCAGGGACATACACATGAGTAATCTGGGATTATACATATCTATAAACAACAAGACTCTGTAAAAGTAAAAAGTGAGATAAAGATAATTATTAAGAAAAAAAAGAAAAGTGGTGCCAGTAGACTTGCCTGACAGAGGACGGCCATAAGCGTTTACTCTGTGAAAAGCACAGTATCTGTGAAATGCAACGAAATGAGATCTGCTGGCATTTTAATAATTTAAAGGTGGGGGAATGATTATATCATACTAGGAGAAAAAAAGTAGACTGTTCAGTGAAAGCAATAACTTTAAATGCACATCCACACTTAACACAAACACATACAGAAAATAAATGGTAACATTTGTGGAATCTAAAACCAAAAGGGTACAAATGAACTTATTTACAAATTGGAAATAAACTCACACACTTAGAAAAAAAATTAATGATGGTTACCAAGGGGAAACACGGGCAGGGATAAATTAGATGTTTGGATTTAACAGATACATACTACTATATATAAAATAAATAGCTAGGGTCTCCTGTCGAGAACAAATGTACTGAATATCTTGTATTAACCTATAATAAAAAAGAATCTGAAACATCTTAGGAAAAAACTCAAATGAACTTTTGACCAACCCAACATAAAGAACTGAGTCACCTTGGTATACACCAGGATCTAGCACAATACTGTAAATCAACTATATGTCAATTAAAAATAAATTTATGAGGATTTAAAAAAAAGAAAGACCAAAGACTGAAAAAAAAAAAAAGTACCAAAAAGTCACAGTTGTCTCTCAAAAAACTACAGGTAATTTACACTATTCTGTTGAACCTTCTGTATTTCCTAAACTTGCGTTACTTTTGGAGGGGGGAGGGGGCGGATTGAGGAGGGAGGGGATGGGCGGGCCACTTCTATTGGTCTTTCATTTCTCTATTTTCATCCATCTTTGTTCTTTGGCCCGTGTGGGCCTCCCATCACGGTGGCCTCTTGTCGCAGAGCGCCGGCTCTGGGCGCATGCGCTCCGGAACTCCGGCTGGGTAATTGGACACATCAGTCCAGCTCCTCCGCGGCACGTGGGATCTTCCCAGGCCAGGGATCGAACTGGCACCCCTTGCACTGCAAGGCGGTGTCCCTACCCACTGGACCACCAGGGAAGCCCCTTGTGTTACTTTTATAATGAGAACAACTTGAAAAAGCCACCTTGCGCATTATTTTCTTCCCGTTCCACACTTGAGCCTGTTCTAATTTCGTTCTCTGTCGTGGTGGATGGCCGCCCTCCCCCACCCTCCGCAGCCTGGGCAGGGAACCCGAGTCATCACATCGCCTCCCATCCTGTCTTCGCCTCCCATCCTGTCTTCCCCTCCCAAATCACTTTTGATCCTTCCTCCTGAAGAGTCCTAACCCCTCCGCCCTCCCCTGGGGTGTTCGAGCTACCTATCCTCTGGTCTCCTGAGTTGGTTCCCTTATCTGTGCCCTTGACCTCAGTCTCTCCCATCCTGAGCCCACCTTCCCCATGGACTGGACCACTCCCGGCAGAAAGACATCCGTGGCCCGCAGCAGCCACAGGAGAAAAATCCACACACGGGCACTCAAGACCAGCCCTTGTGTGACCTGATTCTGCCACTCCCAGGACACACCTGTCACACTTCCTTGTCTGGAACGACGAGTTGTGTAAGAGCTGGTATACAGCAGGCTCCAAACAACCAGGATGTGCACCGCCTGGGCCAGCTCCTGCGGGCTGGCGGAATCTGCCCCGCTGGGAGTGGAATGCATGAATCATGGAGGAAGGGATTCAGCTGCCAGGTCCAGAAAGAACCGGTTCTAAGCCATGCTAGAGGACCGATGGTCTCTCCGGGATGAGGACTGAAAGAGCAGGATCTCAGGTCGCTGCCCGGCACCCGTGACAGTACCCTGTCGGTGCTCTGACGGTCTGAGCAGCATCTTCTGTTACCTCTCCACTTTCCACGGCATTTTCCCTATTTCCGTGGATCCTTCTGCCCCCTCATCAGACAGGTGGAGCGTGCAGCATCCCTATGGTATAGGAGGTGGAGGGTCTCTTGGGTCAAGGCTTTGTTTGAGTACTTTTCCAGTGAAGCTACTCAAATTCACACTCTGCTCAGCAGTGGATGAAATCAGTCACCTGGCAGATGCTGCTATTATTAATATTATTATTGTGAAGTCCTTGCTCATTTTAAAGAGATCAACCCAGTCAATCCTAAGGGAAATCAATCCTGGATAGTCACTGGAAGGACTACTGCTG
The DNA here is from genome assembly GCA_022376925.1 of Tragulus kanchil. NCBI lineage: Eukaryota > Metazoa > Chordata > Mammalia > Artiodactyla > Tragulidae > Tragulus > Tragulus kanchil. Next base: position 243,846,800 of record JAIOJX010000028.1, read on the forward strand.
CGGCTGAAGCTCCAAGACGCTGTGCACCTGAACACCCAGCTCATGGGAAAAGCCCCTGACGCTGGGCAAGACTGAAGGCGGAAGGGGAGGAGGCAGCAGAGGATGAGACGGTGGACACGAATGTGAGTGAGTTCTGGGAGAGAGTAAAGGGCAGAGGAAACTGGCGTGCTGCAGTTCGTGGGATACCAAAGAGTCCAACCTGACTTAACAACTGAACAACAACATTTGTAAAAGAGGAGAAAGCGAATTCAAGCAACAGAACTCCCCTTCCATCCAGAATAGCAAATTAAGATTTTCCTCTTGGTTCTTTACTGGGGAAACCCCAAGTAGATTTCTTTTTCATTTTTTTTTTTTTATTTATTTTTATTGTATTTATTTTTGGCTATTCTGGGTTTTCACTGCTGCCACAAGCTCTTCTCTAGTTGCAGGGAGTAGGGGCCACTCTCTAGTGGAGATGAGCAGGCTTCTTGTGGCGGTGACTTCTCTTGTTGTGGAACTCAGGCTCTAGGGCACGTGGGCTCCGTGGGTGCGGCTCTGAGGCTCTAGAGCACAGGCTCCATGGTCGTGGCTCACGGGCTTAGTTGCTCCGCAGCAGGTGGGATCTTCCCAGATCAGGGATTGAACCTGTGTCTCCCTCATTGGCAGGCAAACTCTTCACCACTGAGCTACCAGGGAAGCTCCCCAAATACATTTCTTAAAAGTTGGTAAATACACAGTCAATCCACTCATCAAAGGGAGAGGAAGAAGGAAGAGGCGTTTCCTTCGGTTACCCTTGAATCCCAGGCTTATTGACCTATTTGCTCATTCATTGTGTCTAGTCCTTGAACAAATATTGAGGGAGTGCCGGCTCAGACCAGCTCTGTCCGAGCCCGGGGGCTCTGCTGCGAGCAAGTCGGGGCCCCATCTGTCCTCACGGAACTTGTCATCTGGAGGAGAGAGGCTTACACTCCCAGTGATAAGCCAGTTAACATGAAAATGCCTAAAACCCCGCTGGGCAGTACTCAGAGCTATGCGGGAGGGGAAAGCAGGGGTGGGGGCACAACGGGGAGGGGCTTAGACAAATGTCATGGGCTCCCACCGTCACCATGGACCACTTCCACAGATTCCCACAGGCTGCCCCTCGGTGGCTCCCAGCCAGCTCTCAGCTGCACAGACTCTGGGAGAGGCCGGAGGGAGCCCCGGGGCTGGTCCTGCCAGGACGCAGAGCGGAGGGTCGGCAGGCAGGGCTGCACCCCACCAGCCCCGAAGTGGGGGTGCCCGCCACGCCGTGCCCTGAGGGCCCCCTCGAGGCCAGGCCAGTCCCCCTCAACCCGCCTGCTCACACTTCCCCCACCAGGGTGGCCTCGTGTGCACACGTCAGGAGGCACTGGCCAGGCAAGACTGCCTTCTGCAAAGCATCTAGAAGGACCAGTGGGAGGAAGAGGCTGCCTCTGTGACCCAGATCCTGGTTGCGGGCGTCAGTAAAGCTCTCTTCTCTCAGCTCTCCCCACTCCGTCCCCCCAGTCCCGCAAAGCCCGAAGTGGGCACACCCCAGGTAGACCCCCTCCCCTCCCCTCCCTGCCACACCTGGACCAGCTCTGTCACAAGGGGCCTCACACCCCCAGGGGCTTCATCTGGGAGCTTGGGGGGAATTCTCAGAGTCCTATCCACCTTGACGCTCCGGCGGAATGTCATCTGGGTGCAGATGGTGAATTGCGATTTTTAAATTTTTTCGTTTTTTGACCAAGCTGCATAGCTTGTCTAAGGACTTCCCTGGTAGCTCAGATAGTAAAGGAGCCACCTGCAATGCAGGAGACCTGAGTTCAATCCCTGGGTTGGAAAGTTCCGCGGGAGAAGGGATAGCCTACACCCAGAGCAGCCAGGACCGCCCCCACAGCAAGGAATCATCTGGCCCCAAACAGCGAGACTGCCCGCTAAAACCCTAGGTACTAACTCAGTAGGACCTCACCCTGTCTACCTACGGGAGTGACCTAGAGTTCTTTGACACATGTCGGCCCCTGAGCTCCCTGCTGGATGATGACATCAGAATCTCAGCGGCGAGGCCTTGGTTTTGAGAGTCAGAGGCCTCTACCAGCACTGACCATAACGGTGGAAGCCGTGGGCTGGGGAAGAGGGCTGGTACTTGGGGACTTTTTACATTCCTAATTCCAAGTATACATTGCACCGGGGGAAAGGGGGGGGGCATGGACCACTTCCACAGATTCCCACAGGCTGCCCTCGGTGGCTCCCACCCAGCTCAGTGCACAGACTCTGGGAGAGGCCGGAGGGAGCCCCGGGGCTGGTCCTGCCAGGACGCAGAGCGGAGGGTCGGCAGGCAGGGCTGCACCCCACCAGCCCCGAAGTGGGGGTGCCCGCCACGTCGTGCCCTGAGGGCCCCCTCGAGGCCAGGCCAGTCCCCCTCAACCCGCCTGCTCACACTTCCCCCACCAGGGTGGCCTCGTGTGCACACGTCAGGAGGCACTGGCCAGGCAAGACTGCCTTCTGCAAAGCATCTAGAAGGACCAGTGGGAGGAAGAGGCTGCCTCTGTGACCCAGATCCTGGTTGCGGGCGTCAGTAAAGCTCTCTTCTCTCAGCTCTCCCCACTCCGTCCCCCCAGTCCCGCAAAGCCCGAAGTGGGCACACCCCAGGTAGACCCCCTCCCCTCCCCTCCCTGCCACACCTGGACCAGCTCTGTCACAAGGGGCCTCACACCCCCAGGGGCTTCATCTGGGAGCTTGGGGGGAATTCTCAGAGTCCTATCCACCTTGACGCTCCGGCGGAATGTCATCTGGGTGCAGATGGTGAATTGCGATTTTTAAATTTTTTCGTTTTTTGACCAAGCTGCATAGCTTGTCTAAGGACTTCCCTGGTAGCTCAGATAGTAAAGGAGCCACCTGCAATGCAGGAGACCTGAGTTCAATCCCTGGGTTGGAAAGTTCCAGGGAGAAGGGATAGCCTACACCCAGAGCAGCCAGGACCGCCCCCACAGCAAGGAATCATCTGGCCCCAAACAGCGAGACTGCCCGCTAAAACCCTAGGTACTAACTCAGTAGGACCTCACCCTGTCTACCTACGGGAGTGACCTAGAGTTCTTTGACACATGTCGGCCCCTGAGCTCCCTGCTGGATGATGACATCAGAATCTCAGCGGCGAGGCCTTGGTTTTGAGAGTCAGAGGCCTCTACCAGCACTGACCATAACGGTGGAAGCCGTGGGCTGGGGAAGAGGGCTGGTACTTGGGGACTTTTTACATTCCTAATTCCAAGTATACATTGTTTTCTAACTCTGGCTGCCAGTGGGTGGAGGGTAGGGGGAGGCAGGCGGGGGGCAGCCTGAAGACAGAGGGCCTTGTGGTCTGCTCAGTGTCAGTGCAGCGTCCTCCCTCTGCCTTCTGATCTTTATGAAAACTGCGGAGGCAGATGGTTAATAATCATTGTCCACCATCATGCCATCTTACAGGTGAAGAAACTGAGGGCTGGAAGAACTAGGCGAACGGATGAGAAAAATGTCAGAGCTGAGACTGGAACCTAGCATTTAGTAACAAGTCAAATCCAGCACAGTCTTTACTTTATTCCACTGCTTTCCAGACTTCATTTGGTATTAAACACATATGACTAATCTAGGATATATATATCTTACATATCTGTAAGCAATAAAGCACTGTGAAAGTAAAAAGCAAAATTAAAAAAAAGGTATTAAATATTTGCTACATGCCAAGTACGGTTTCAGTAGCTGGATTAACAAGTCTTGGGCTTCTACGGTGGCTCAGTGGTAAAGACCTGGCCTGTCAATACAGGAGACGCGGTTTGGATCCCTGGGTCAGGAAGATTCCCTAGAGAAGGAAATGGCAACCCACTCCAGTATTCTTGCCTGGAGAATCCTATGGACAGAGGCGCCTGGCAGGCTACAGTCCAGGGGTTTGAAGAGTCTGTGCAACTAAGTAACAGTAAACAAGTCTTAAAGGGTCCCTGTCCACAAGCAAACAATACAGCAGGACCGACACTCCTGGCAGAGCAGAAAAGGGTCCAGCATGCGGCCAGCAGCCCAGTCCCACCGGCCGGTAACGATGAACAACTCGCTCCTCTCCGCAGGTCCTCAGCGGCCCCTCCGCGGCCACATCTGTAAGGTCGGTCTGACGGCGCTGCGCTCCCTGCGCTCTCGCGGCTCTCGAGCAGCATCGTGGAAGTCACAGGTCCGAGACGGTGTCAGCTGCTCACTCACGGCGCCATGAAGACATTGGAGGAGAGAAGGGAGGAAGGCGAGGCCCAGGTGAAACTGAGCGCATGAAAAAGCGAAAACGCTCGTTTCTCTTAGAAAGAAGGTAGACAGGTTTATTAAACAGGCTTTAAAATTCTTCTTGTCGTCTCTTGAAAAACACCCGTGTGTGTGTGCACATGAGCACGCATGACTACGTATCACTCTTGCCACTGGCTGCTCACTGTTAGACGACGGAGGTTTTGAAAAGTAGCTTTGGATCACGGCTTATGAAAGGCAGGCTTCCGCCACGAGAACAGAATACACTGGGTTCCTTGGCATGGTTGCTGTAAGCAATGAGACCAAGGAGGTTTTTTTTTTTTTTTAATTTATATTTATTTATTTTAAAGTTTTTACAGAGTTTTGTTGTTTACAGACATGCACGTTCCCAGATCAGTCATATGCACCTCCCTGGTCCCCTCCCCGCTCCCAGGCCAAGGAGTCTTTGCTTTGCATTCCTCACCAGACATTCTGATTTCTTTCCACACTGTGATGTCAGGAACAAATTATGAGAGTGATTTGGGTGTTTTTATTTCTCTTAGAAAACCTCTCTTCTCCAGCCAAATTCTGTGTTATTCAGACAGCTTAGCTGTCAACCTTAGTGACTGAGCGAATTGCAGGTCTAACTCCTTTTCCTGACCTTGTGGCCTGAACTCTAGCTACAGTCACTGGTGGCAGCCAAAGCACAGTTGTATGGAAATAGAAAAATACTTAGTATTACTTATTAAATACTTAGTATTATTTCCAGTGGAAGCCTGTTTGAGGCCCTTGAAGATGGGCCATGGTTAAGAGTCTGCCTGCCAATGCAGGGGACACGTACTGTGGAGCAACTAAGCTCAGGCACAGCTGCTGAGGTTGTGCTCTGGTGTTTGGGAACTGCCACTCCTAAAGACCTGCCTGCCTACAGCCTGTGTCTACAACAAGAGAGCCACGACAATGAGATGCCTACACACGGCCAAGCGTGGCCCCCGTTAGCCTTAACTAGCATGTGCAAAGCAGTAAAGAGCCAGTGCACCAAAAATAATTTTAAAAATAAAGAACAAAGAGATAGGATTTATATTGAACACATATGTGTGGACACATTGCTGTGGACAAGTCACTTAATCTATGAGCATCCATTTCTTAATCTGTAAGATCAGGGTTTAGAAGAAGACTCCCCATAAGGGGACTTCTTCTGACTCCTAGAAGGTCGTGTAACCTCGGTTTGGATGGTCACTGTTATAGAGTGAAAGCTTGTGTTCCCCTGACCCCGAAATCCATATGTTGAAATCCTAACCTGCAATGGGATGGGATATGGAGAGGGGATCCCTGGGGGTAATTGGGTGTAGAAGTCGTTAGGGTTAAGCTCCTGACAGGGTGAGTATTCTTAGGAGAGATACCAGAGAGCAGATGTGTGGGATTGCTTGCTCTCTCTCTTACACACACACACACACACACACAGAGTCATGTAACCACACAGCAAGTAGGCAGCCGTCTGCAAGCCTCAAAGACAGACCTCATGAAGAACCTAATCAGCAGCCACCCTGATGAGAAAGTAAACTCCTTCAGCTGACGCTCTGAGGCTCATGGTATGGTTTGTTACAGCAGCTGACTAATGCAACCATGCTGGCATTAATGTGCTCCAAGGGAGTTGAACTAAGGGAAGCCCAGACTTTTCACCCACTTTGCATTTTCGTAGGCATTCATTCAGCACATGGTTTATTCCAGAGTGCTTCTTGGGTGCCTCACTTGCGCTGGATGCTACAGATTTAAATAAACACAGTCCCCGCCCACCAGGAATCTATAGGCCAGCGGGTGCAATGGTCATGCAGAAAAGCCGCTAACCTGGTTTCGTAGCAAATACTCAAAAGAGCTTTGGGGGCACAGGTCAGGAGGATGAAGGGAGGTGGAGAGAAGGTTCACAGAAACATTTTAATATGGACGCTAATTGCAAAGTGCTTCAACCAGGGCTCCTCAAGCCTTTTTTTTTTTTTAATGAAACACAATTATAAAGGGACAGAGAACCACAGAGGGGAAGTCAAGCCTTGACTTGAGGAAGTAGGGAGAGCCATGCTGGTGCAGAGCGCATGAAACAGGGGTTTCCTGGCCAAGGGAGCTCACACACCAACCTTGAGTAGGGCCATTTCCAACTTCTGGCCCCTTTTTTCTTTTTCTTTCTGCAGTACAGTTGCTTTACAGTGTTGTGTAAATTTGTGCTGTACGGCAAAGTGTCTCAGTTATACACACGTATATACAGATATATATTCTTTTTAATATAGCTTTCCATTATGGCTTATTTTAACTGAAGTATAATTCATTTACCATATTCTGCCAACCTCTGCTGTACAACAAAGTGACTCTTTATACACGCATATACATTCTTTTTTTGATATCCTTTTCTATTGGGCTTATCACAGAATATTCAGAATATGTGCTATAGATAGGACCTTGTTGTTTATCCATCCTATATATAGTAGTTTGCCCTTGCTAATCCCAAGCTCCCAGTCCATCCCTCCATCCCCTTCCTCCAGCCGCAATTTCATGGGCATACAGGCCTTCATCGAAAAAAAGCAACAAGAAAAATCTCAAGTAAACAACGTAACCTACCACCTAAAAGAACTCAAAAAAGCACAAAGAAAACCTAAAGTCAGAAGAACGAAGGAAATAATAAAAATCAGAGAGGAAATAAATAAAATATAGATTTTTTTAAAAAATCAACAAAACCAAGAAGTGATTCTTTGAAAGGGTAAACAAAGCTGACAAAGCTCTGGCCAGTTTCACCAAGAATAAAAGAAGAAAACCCAAATAATAAAAGGAAATAAAACAAATCTCAACAGATACCGCAGAAATACAAAAAATATAAGAAAATGCGATGCCGATTGTATGCTAACAAACTAGACAAGCTACAAGAAAAGGACAACCATCTAGAAACAGCCTACCCTTTCGAATGCGGGTTTCTCTGCCTGGGAAACTTGGCTGTGGACATGGACCCCCGAGGATCATTTCGTTGAGCAACGTCAGTGAACACAACCCAGCAAAGGCCAGGACAGCGGTGGGCCCGGAGCAGGGCCGCCTTAGGAAGGTCGCTGTGGGCTCCTGAGCCTCTCCCGACGTCTACCGGGCAGTGACAATGGTGTGGGCCCAGGGGGACATGCAGAGGGGACAGGAGAGGCGACAGCTGGAGGAGGGAGCCCGTGGGCAGGTGTCGGAGGGACCCACAGGCCACACCCACCCCGGCCTTGGCCTGCTTCACCAGGTCCACCGGGAGGTGAAGCCGGCTGGAGTGGAGTGCGGCCCCGAGCGGCGGGAGAGGCGGCCGCGACCGGCCATGGCGAAGGCGCGGCGCCCACGGCCCCAAGCCCAGGAGGCCCGAATCGGCCACACGGTGAGAGCAGGGGCGCCGCCCCGAATCGGGGCGGAACCGCGGCAGTGGCGGGGTCTGGTTGGGGTCCGGTCCAGTCCCCGAGGGCCCAGAGGAGACCTCAGTTGGGACTGGGCCGAGGTCTCGGGAGACGCCGGCCACGAGGCCCACGGGGGTCAGCAGGGCCCGCCAGGGGTCTCGGGGACGAGCCCAGGGCCCGGAGCACCCTTGACGGGTCTGACTCCCGAACACTTCTCAGCACGCGGGAGACAGGTGCCCCCCAACTCCGCGCTCGTCTTCCGAGGGGGACCTGAGCGAGAACATCACGTGCGCTAGGACCTCGCGGCTGCCACCTGCGCCCCCGGCCTCACGGGAGCAGCCAGGGACCGCGCCCCCAGCAGAGGGTTCCAGAAGCTGCCGCCAGGGAGGGGGCGCGCCTGGGGATCAGACCCCCTCGAACCCTCGCTGTTCCCCAAATCCGCGGGCTTGGGGGTTTCGGGGAGGGGAGCAGTGTGGGAAAGCGGAGGACGTCTGGATAGGAAGGGTGGCAGGAAGCAGGGGACCCGTGGGGGCTGTTGGAGTGACGTCCTGAGGGCCGCGTGGCGCGGGGACCCCAGGAGTCAGGGCAGGGCGGGCAGGACGCCAGGGGCTCGTGCGCGGGTGACTTCCACAGGGCCTCGTAGAGCTTCAGTTTTCCAGGGACTTCCGGAGAACTCAGCGGAAGGTCTGGCTGCCTTATGGGACCAAGTGCAACATGCAAAATCAGTGCGCCGGCCTGTGCCCACGAGCGGCAGGCTGTCTGTGCCGGTGCATTCCAAACATGGCTTCGCTTAATCTCAGCAGCTCTGAAAAAGGCCTCATCCTTCCCATTGCGCAGGTTAAAGACAAAACCCAGGGGTCAAAGGCATGAAATTAAGTGCTCCAGATCCACCAGCGCAGTGTGGCCCAGTGAAGCAAACCCAGGTCTGACTCCAAATCCAGTTTCTTTGACCCTTTCATTCCTAAAGGGTCTGCTCACTGTTTTAGTCAGGCGGCCAGAAAGAGCAGTCCTCATGCTTTGTCATCTCAGGACGCCTCTGTAGGCTTAGAAGTGACTGAGGACCCAGAAGTGCTTTGTGCCCGCCAGTTATGCATTTGAAATTAAAAATGAGAGAATGTTTGAATATTAATTCACTTTAAAATAACAGCAACTATGCTCATTGGATGTCCACATATTTTTGTGAAAATTAATTTTACTTTCAAAAAAAGAAATATCTAGCAAGAAGAATGTCATTGTTGTATACGTTTGCAGATCTCTCTAATGTCCTTAGCAGAAGACAGCTGGGTCCTCGGGGTGCTTTTTGTATTCAGTCTGTTGCAATGTGTTGTTTTGGTGGAAGGACTGGCGAAACTTGGGCCTCACATGAATATGTCCTGAGAACAGTGTGGAGTGTCTTGTTTTTATATATTCATTTATTTATTTGGCTGTGTTAGTTCTTAGCTGTGGCACGTTGGATCTTCACTGCATCCTGCGGGATCTTTCTTTGTGGTGCAGGGGCTCAGGAGTTGGAACGTGTAGGCTTCATGGCTCCTGAGTATAGGAACCTCAGCTTCTCACCCAGGGATCACACTCCCATCCCTTATACTGCAAGGAGGATCCTTTAACCACTCAACCGTCAGAGAGGTCCCAGGGCGGAGTATCTTAATATCCTTCTTACATAACTGTGAATATCCTTTTATGATCCTATGCCAACATTCAACAAATGATACTTTTAAAAAAATCATTCCCAGGCTTCCCTGGTGGTCCAGTGGGTAAGGACACCACCTTGCAGTGCAAGGGGCACCGGTTCAATCCCTGGCCTGGGAAGATCCCACGTGCCGCAGAGCGGCTGGACCGATGTGTCCAATTACCGAGCCGGAGCTCTGGAGCGCATGCGCCCAGAGCCGGCGCTCTGCGACAACAGAGGCCACCACGATGTGAGGCCCACACGGGCCAAAGAACAAAGATGGATGAAAATAGAGAAATGAAAGACCAATAGAAGTGGCCCACCCACCCCTCTCCCTCCCCATCCCGCACTCCCCCCCTAAAAAAAGGATTAATTAAAAAAAAAAAAAAATCATTCCCTATGATTTTCTTTTTTGACCACACCTTACAACACGTGGGATCTTAGGTCCCTGTGTGTGAATGTGTGCACACGTGCCCTGCCACTCAGTCATGTCTGACTCTTTGCCAGTCCCTGGACTGTAGCCCACCAGGCTCCTCTGCCCGTGGGCTTCTCCAGGCAAGAATACTGGAGTGTGTAGCCTTGGCCTCCTCCAGGGGATCTTGTCCGTCCAGGAGCTGAACCTGCAGCTCCTGCACTGCAGACAGATTCCTTCCTGCTGAGCTACCAGGGAAGCCCCGTAGTTCCCTGGCCAGGAGTCAACCCTGTGCCCCCTAAAGTGGAAGCAGGAGTCTTAACCATGGAACCGCCGGGGAATCCCAACAAATGGCCCTTTCTTAAAGATGAGTTGCAGTGTAGAATCTGACAGTGGCTTTTCCTTGCTCTGTTTGTGAAATGCACTGGGCTGTCTGGCGCTTCAAGTGGGTCTTTTGCCCTTGCACGATCTTGGATCATTTTGCAGCCATAGTTCGGAAGATGCTGGGTCACTGAGTCACGCAGACCTTCTCGGGTGATGGTGGAAAGCTCCATGGTGCAGTCCTGGGAGGGTGAGTGGAAACGGCGATTAATGCTACAGTATAGGTTTTGCCCTTAAAAACTCCCTGGATGGTCTCGTGCACCTTCCAGGAGTCTCCGAGCGTGCTTTGAGAACTGCTGGTCTACAGTAAAGATTGAATGGTCATTGACCACAAAGCCCCATAAGAGGACACAAAAGAAGTAAAAACTTAACTCCAACTGTTACCAAAAGGTGTGGGGGTCCAGTCGTCTCTGACAGTCACCTTCAAATTGTTGATGGGTGGCCCGCCCAGTGTCATCCTGGTTGTTTAAGATACAGTTCATCTTCAGTTCCAGGGGGCATTTGTCCCGTTTTCCTTGAGGTCGGTTTTCAGTTCATGGGTGCAATCTGGGCCTCCTGGAGTCACCTTCTGCACCTGGTGGATGAAAATAGAGAAATGAAAGACCAATAGAAGTGGCCCACCCACCCCTCTCCTCCCCATCCCGCACTCCCCTAAAAAGGATTAATTAAAAAAAAAAAAAAATCATTCCCTATGATTTTCTTTTTTGACCACACCTTACAACACGTGGGATCTTAGGTCCCTGTGTGTGAATGTGTGCACACGTGCCCCGCCACTCAGTCATGTCTGACTCTTTGCCAGTCCCTGGACTGTAGCCCACCAGGCTCCTCTGCCCGTGGGCTTCTCCAGGCAAGAATACTGGAGTGTGTAGCCTTGGCCTCCTCCAGGGGATCTTGTCCGTCCAGGAGCTGAACCTGCAGCTCCTGCACTGCAGACAGATTCCTTCCTGCTGAGCTACCAGGGAAGCCCCGTAGTTCCCTGGCCAGGAGTCAACCCTGTGCCCCCTAAAGTGGAAGCAGGAGTCTTAACCATGGAACCGCCGGGGAATCCCAACAAATGGCCCTTTCTTAAAGATGAGTTGCAGTGTAGAATCTGACAGTGGCTTTTCCTTGCTCTGTTTGTGAAATGCACTGGGCTGTCTGGCGCTTCAAGTGGGTCTTTTGCCCTTGCACGATCTTGGATCATTTTGCAGCCATAGTTCGGAAGATGCTGGGTCACTGAGTCACGCAGACCTTCTCGGGTGATGGTGGAAAGCTCCATGGTGCAGTCCTGGGAGGGTGAGTGGAAACGGCGATTAATGCTACAGTATAGGTTTTGCCCTTAAAAACTCCCTGGATGGTCTCGTGCACCTTCCAGGAGTCTCCGAGCGTGCTTTGAGAACTGCTGGTCTACAGTAAAGATTGAATGGTCATTGACCACAAAGCCCCATAAGAGGACACAAAAGAAGTAAAAACTTAACTCCAACTGTTACCAAAAGGTGTGGGGGTCCAGTCGTCTCTGACAGTCACCTTCAAATTGTTGATGGGTGGCCCGCCCAGTGTCATCCTGGTTGTTTAAGATACAGTTCATCTTCAGTTCCAGGGGGCATTTGTCCCGTTTTCCTTGAGGTCGGTTTTCTGAATTGCTTGTGTCATGGGTGCAATCTGGGCCTCCTGGAGTCACCTTCTGCACCTGGTGGTATCTATGAGACAACTCGCAGGACATGGCTCAGAGTGTTATCTGTAGCCCTTGAGAAGAAACTAAAGGCCCTTGACTCTGCCTAATGGCTGCATGATTGTTATCTGGTCTTCTTTGACTGTTTTCCTTTGTTTCTGCATTTTTCACTTCTCTGATTAAACTTATTATTTGAGTAAAGTTTTCCACAGACAAGAGGTAGCCAGAGGACGTGGGGTGGGGATGGGGGGTGGGGTGGGGTGGCAGGGCCCATAGGCTCTGCTTCACAATGATCTTAACACTTCAAAAGAAAAGTATGTTCATTCAGCATGTGAACTTAGGGAAAGGCAAAAAAGGCAGGGAGCACTTAAGTTTACAAGACATTAAGAAGAAGCAAAGCTCTGTGGGTCTCATTCTCTGTGTGTGTGCATGTGTGTGTGTGTGTGTGTGCCTGAGTGATGATGACGACCAGCCTGAGCTCATGTGGCTCATGGCCCCGGTCACACGCACGCTGTGGCTCCTAGGCCAGCCTCCTGTGAACTGATTTCTCCTGGAGGGTCTGGGGTGCCCAGAAGCCTGTGGGGACTAAGCTGGGAGGGGGAGGCAGAGAGGAAGAGAGGGCTGGGAGAGGCCTTGAAGAAAGAGCAGAACGCAGTAGAGTGTAGTGAGGGTGTGTTCGGGCTGAGACAGGACCACCCACGCTTCCCTCCCGTCTCCTGGAGGGCAGAGGCAGCCATCAGAGCCAAGGGCGGGGCCGACATGGCACTTGACCAGTGGCAGGCGGGCACTGCGTCGGACGGCCTGAGCTGTAACGTGCTTCCCTGGCATGGCCAGCTCTGTCATCTCTGCCCATTTGTTTTTCTTCTTCTGATAACAAGCTTGATTCAAGTACCCTTTGTATGCAGTAAAATTCATAGATAGCCCTATAACGTTTTAACCTATAACTTTTATGTAAGATTTCTGTGTACTTGCCACCCAGATAAAGGTGAAGAACTCCTCCTCCACACCTGCACGTTTCCCTGAGCCCTTTCCCACTGAGTCCCTCTCCGCCCTGCTCTCAGAGGAAACCACCCTTCTCTCTTCTGTCACCACCGATGACTTTGGTCTTCCCTCGAGCTTCGTCTGCAGTCATTCAGGAGGACTGCAGATTGATTTTGAGAGTTAGCCATGTTGTCACACTTAACAAAAGTGCATTCTTGTTATTGTTTTTAAACTCATGAGTACTATTTGACCCTGTGAGTATGCCACAGTTGGTTTATCTGTTTTCCTGTTGATGGAGTTTGGGGTTATCCGCCGTGGGTTCTGACTGTAATCTTCAGTGGATACAAGGAACGTAAATGCCTGCAGTCAGTTTTCCAGGGGACAGCCATGGGGTCGAGTTGCTGCATTGTATGTAAGTGTCTGCAACGTTATTGGAAACCACAGCAGAATACGCACGCCTCTAAAGCTCGCAGAACCGTCACCAAGACGCGCCACGTTATAGACCATGAAACACACTCTAACAAACTTAACATAATAGATGTTATATAAACCTGTTGTCAGACTATAGTGGAATTAAATGGGAAATCAATAACAGATAACTGAAAAATCTGAAATATATGGAGATTAAGCAGCATGCCTCTAAATAACACCTGGGCAAAGAGGAAATCGCTTCAGTCATGTCCAGCTCTTTGTGACCTGACGCGCTGTAGCTGCCGGGCTGCCCTGGCCCGGATTCCCGGGGCAAGAGTCCCGCAGTGGGCCGCCGTTTCCTCCTCCAGAGGATCTTCCCAACCCAGGGACTGAACCCACATCTCCTGCATCTCCCCTTGCACTGGCAGGTGGGTTCTTTACCACTAGCGCCAAGAGAAACTTTAAAATATTTTGAACCAAATGAAAATGAAAGCATAACTTATCAAACTTTGTGGGATACAACCAAAGCAGTGCTTAGGAAACACTTATAGCATTGAATGCATATATAAGAAAAAAAGGAGGACCTAAATTCAATCATCTAAGTTTCTGCCTTAGGAAATTAGAAAAAGAAGAGTAAATCAACCCAGAATAAATAGAAGAAAAGAAATAATAACAATGAAAGGAAAATCAGTAAAACAGGAAATCAGTAAAACCAACATCTAGTTCTTTGAAAAGGTTAATAAAATTGACAAGCCTCTGGCCAGGCTAACTAAGAAAAAACAAAAGAACACAAATTACCAACATCAGAAATTAAATCGAGACCATCGCTACAGACACTATGGACACTAAAAAGATAAAAAAGGAATACTGTGGTCAACTTTATGCCCACAGATTTCTTAATCTAGATGAAATGGACAAATTCCTTAAAAGACCTGGACAAAAACATGTTGCTGGCCAAAATCTTGGCTTACTTTGCCCACCGAAGCTGAATTAAAAAAATACAGGGACAGAGTTTGGAGGTAATAGAAAGCTGGTATTTTTAAAAAATAATTGTATTTATTTAGTTATTTTTGGCTATTCTGGGTTTTCACTGCTGCCACTGGCTCTTCTCTAGTGGCAGGGAGTGGGGGCTACTCTCTAGTTGAGGTGAGCAGGCTTCTTGTTGCAGGGACTTCTCTTGTTATGGAACTCGGGCTCTAGGGCACACGAGTTTCAGGAGTTGTGGACCACGGGCTCCTCAGTTGCAGCTCCGAGACTTTAGAGCACAGGCTCCATAGCTGTGGCTCATGGGCTTCGTTGCCCTGCAGCTTGTGGGATCTTCCCAGATCAGGGATCGAACCCATGTCTCCTGCATTGGCAGGCAAGCTCTTCACCACTGAGCCACCAGGGAAGCCCAGAAAGGTGGCTTTCATTCTTAGCTGGCAGAGAGGGACCACAGCAGGCTCATGTCTCAAGAACTATGCTTCCCCTCCATGAGGAGGCTATGGACTTCTCTGAGGTGAGGGCTGGCCGTCAGGAGTCAGTGACGAGGAGCCAAGGGGTTGGGCTCTTGTTCAGGCCGTCGTGGGCTGGCGTCAGTAGCCCAGCCCTTGAGCCTGGCCGTCAGGTGGCTCTGCAGCCTTCTTTCTGCTGTGTAACAACAGAGGCGGTACGAGGGGAAGAGGCTGTAAGCAGAGGCCACAGGTCCAAACTGGAGGTCAGGCAGAGCTAGGGGCTAAGTTTCTGCCTTAGGAAATTAGAAAAAGAAGAGTAAATCAACCCAGAATAAATAGAAGAAAAGAAATAATAACAATGAAAGGAAAATCAGTAAAACAGGAAATCAGTAAAACCAACATCTAGTTCTTTGAAAAGGTTAATAAAATTGACAAGCCTCTGGCCAGGCTAACTAAGAAAAAACAAAAGAACACAAATTACCAACATCAGAAATTAAATCGAGACCATCGCTACAGACACTATGGACACTAAAAAGATAAAAAAGGAATACTGTGGTCAACTTTATGCCCACAGATTTCTTAATCTAGATGAAATGGACAAATTCCTTAAAAGACCTGGACAAAAACATGTTGCTGGCCAAAATCTTGGCTTACTTTGCCCACCGAAGCTGAATTAAAAAAATACAGGGACAGAGTTTGGAGGTAATAGAAAGCTGGTATTTTTAAAAAATAATTGTATTTATTTAGTTATTTTTGGCTATTCTGGGTTTTCACTGCTGCCACTGGCTCTTCTCTAGTGGCAGGGAGTGGGGGCTACTCTCTAGTTGAGGTGAGCAGGCTTCTTGTTGCAGGGACTTCTCTTGTTATGGAACTCGGGCTCTAGGGCACACGAGTTTCAGGAGTTGTGGACCACGGGCTCCTCAGTTGCAGCTCCGAGACTTTAGAGCACAGGCTCCATAGCTGTGGCTCATGGGCTTCGTTGCCCTGCAGCTTGTGGGATCTTCCCAGATCAGGGATCGAACCCATGTCTCCTGCATTGGCAGGCAAGCTCTTCACCACTGAGCCACCAGGGAAGCCCAGAAAGGTGGCTTTCATTCTTAGCTGGCAGAGAGGGGACCACAGCAGGCTCATGTCTCAAGAACTATGCTTCCCCTCCATGAGGAGGCTATGGACTTCTCTGAGGTGAGGGCTGGCCGTCAGGAGTCAGTGACGAGGAGCCAAGGGGTTGGGCTCTTGTTCAGGCCGTCGTGGGCTGGCGTCAGTAGCCCAGCCCTTGAGCCTGGCCGTCAGGTGGCTCTGCAGCCTTCTTTCTGCTGTGTAACAACAGAGGCGGTACGAGGGGAAGAGGCTGTAAGCAGAGGCCACAGGTCCAAACTGGAGGTCAGGCAGAGCTAGGGGCAGAAACGCAAACCTAAAAAAAAGGAATGTTCAGGCCTGCTCACTGTCTTCTTTAGCATCTTTGTTCTCAGGAAAGGGAAGGAATAGAGGAAGGCAAATAGATACTGTTCTTGTCTGCCTGGGGACAAAACCTTAGTTTTGCTCCGTTTGACAATCACTAGCTGTTCCGTGCAGGGGCCCATCTATCTCCTGTCTCAAATTTTCCTTGAGCGACATGAACCGCAAGAAATCTTTACTGGGTTTATGAGGGACAAACAGTCTGTCTTCCATAACTTCTCCAGTACTGAGACACCACTCGACGACCCTCCCTAGCTGGGCTCACAGAGCTCTCTTCCTGTTTCCCTGAGGGGCCTCTGGGGGACTTTTGTGCTTGTTCCCACAGGATCCGTTCAGGGACTGGCTATTGTCTCTGCATCATACTTGATGTAAAACTGTTGTCATCTGGAGGAGATACAACTTAACATATAGTTAAAGGAAGAGGTCATAGATCAATAAAAGTTATTGTAACTAGAGGCCTAAAAAGAAATAAGAACCAAGATGCATTTGATGACAGTTTTGATTGTGGTCCAGGGTCAGTGCCTGGGTCTTCTTGTCCAAAGGAAAGGAGCCATTTGAATTCAGAAGTAGTTGGAGGAATGACAGCCTGAACACTCACAGACAAAATGGGGGAAAAAAGTCTGAATCCTAATTTATTTATTTATTTTTTCATGTCTAAAAATGTTTATTACAGTATTATTTTTAATAACAGCACACTCATACAAAATCAGAAACAATTTAAATATTCAATACTTAGAACAGGCTCATTAAATTGTCTTTTCATAAATTGAAATGCTATCCATTAAAAATTATGTTAAATAATTTAAAATATAGTTTTAATGGATTGAATAATGTGGAGAAGCATTTTTAATATCAGGAGAAATAAAAATAACTGGGTATTGTAGTCTTAACTGTAGTAAAGCATGTACATTATAGGGTTTAAATATTTTCTATATATGTTTATAGTGTGAATCCTAATTTAGACTTAATGCTTTGAGGAGACTTGGAGCCAGGCAGCCAGTTGTCTGGGTTTGTTTAAGTAGGTCTTAGTGCTAATGTGGCTATCGTTCATTGCACGTGTGTTTTCTTTGTCAGCCTGTGATTCCAAGCAATTTCATTGTCTAAACGTGTAACAGTTGCAAGAAGAGACCTTTAAAAGCCAAGGCAACAGTCCCCTGCCGCTGGCTGACTTTGTTCGCAGGGTAGCCAATGGCGTCCTGAGCGTGGCACAGCTCAGGAGACTTGAGTGCTTAACAATAGGAGGGCCTGTCTGGAATCACACCTAGGTATTTCCGTACTAACTCTATGTTGACTTCAGTTATCATTTTTCCTTAATAGACAAAGGGACTTTCAACCGCCAGTGATGTTGCTATTTCTCTAAGTATGAGAAGATGCAACAATTAGGGCTCACAGAAACCTCCTCCTGAAAGCGCCTAACCGTCTGAAGGTCTCTTCTGCCAGTTCTTCCAGAGCACAGAGGGCCTCGTTCCTGATTTCCACCCTGAACTGCTTTCCAGGGGTGTTGGAGGTGTCGACTAAAAAAAGATAAACAGCTTGAGAGCTGCAAGTTACGTTTTACTGGGGGCACACTCAGGACGGCAGCCGGGAGGCAGCACCTCAGGTAGCTCTGAGAGACGGCTCCAAAGAGGCAGCAGGAGGAGGGTCAGTATATAAGGTTCTGATGAAGGGCTGTTTCAGTACCATTAAACGCTCATTTCACAAAGGGGGTTTCTGGTTAGTCACGAGGATCTGATTCACCGTGAATGGATTTCATGCTTCTCTGGGTATGAGGAGATGCAAGGATTGAGATCATAAAATCTGTTCCTAAAAACACCTGCCTGTCCAAAGACCTGTCCCACCAGAGCCTCTGAAGCACGAGTGCCTCCCTCCACCCTGAGCTCCCTCAGGCCGTGTTGAGAGTCAGCAGCGGTCACAGCCCAGGGGTCAGCCTCCACTGCTGTGGACAGCAAGTGCCCTGGTGTTCGGTCATTGGCAATGTCACCGGTAGGTGCCAATCTGTGGTTGACAAAGGTCCACCACTTCGGTGGTCATGATTTAGTCTTTGAGAGGCAGATGGCAAGGGCCGCGTTCCAGCTGGCAGAGCCCCTTTGGGGCTGTAAATCTGACTAGGGTTAGGGGGCCTTTCATGACCATTCTGTGCCAGAGTGCTGGCCGTGCGCACTCCCGGGTCTGGTGAGGATCTCGTGGACGAACCACCCAATGAGCTGTTGTCAGACGAGACCATGAAACAGTATCCAAGATTCTCTGGATGACCTGTTCTTGCTAGTCTCCTGTGGTTCAGGAGAATGTTCCCTTTTGGCGTTTCTTCCCTTTCTTTCTAGAGTTACACCATTATGATCATTGATCTTATATGGAACTGCATTTCTGATCAAATGCTTTAAGCCACCTAAGTCATCACTATTACTGTTGGCGGACAGGTTACACACTGGGTACAGGAAGAGATAATCATCTTATAAAGCAGATAGGATGTAAGTGATGCAGCTCATAGCAGTGACAAGGCCATAGTGTGATAAGGGGACAGAAGCATCAGCAACGTGGAGACGAAGCAACGCTTAGTACAGCCAGGCCTGATCCAGGTGCAGTAAGCCGTCAAGCCCACAGGTGAGCCAGCTAGAAAAGCTAAGCTCTAACAGGACCAGGTAGGGAGAAAAAGAAAATGTTTTATTTGTTTACAAGGACATATTTTATCAACTTGTTGTAGGTCACAGAGTAAGAGAAAAGGATTTTTTGAAAAACAAAGATTCAAGCTACTGTATTTTTTAAAGTCATGGATTTATAAATCGTATTATTTCATTCAGGCCCATGGAATTGAACATTGATAATTTTTTTTATGAGGATCTGATTCACCGTGAATGGATTTCATGCTTCTCTGGGTATGAGGAGATGCAAGGATTGAGATCATAAAATCTGTTCCTAAAAACACCTGCCTGTCCAAAGACCTGTCCCACCAGAGCCTCTGAAGCACGAGTGCCTCCCTCCACCCTGAGCTCCCTCAGGCCGTGTTGAGAGTCAGCAGCGGTCACAGCCCAGGGGTCAGCCTCCACTGCTGTGGACAGCAAGTGCCCTGGTGTTCGGTCATTGGCAATGTCACCGGTAGGTGCCAATCTGTGGTTGACAAAGGTCCACCACTTCGGTGGTCATGATTTAGTCTTTGGAGAGGCAGATGGCAAGGGCCGCGTTCCAGCTGGCAGAGCCCCTTTGGGGCTGTAAATCTGACTAGGGTTAGGGGGCCTTTCATGACCATTCTGTGCCAGAGTGCTGGCCGTGCGCACTCCCGGGTCTGGTGAGGATCTCGTGGACGAACCACCCAATGAGCTGTTGTCAGACGAGACCATGAAACAGTATCCAAGATTCTCTGGATGACCTGTTCTTGCTAGTCTCCTGTGGTTCAGGAGAATGTTCCCTTTTGGCGTTTCTTCCCTTTCTTTCTAGAGTTACACCATTATGATCATTGATCTTATATGGAACTGCATTTCTGATCAAATGCTTTAAGCCACCTAAGTCATCACTATTACTGTTGGCGGACAGGTTACACACTGGGTACAGGAAGAGATAATCATCTTATAAAGCAGATAGGATGTAAGTGATGCAGCTCATAGCAGTGACAAGGCCATAGTGTGATAAGGGGACAGAAGCATCAGCAACGTGGAGACGAAGCAACGCTTAGTACAGCCAGGCCTGATCCAGGTGCAGTAAGCCGTCAAGCCCACAGGTGAGCCAGCTAGAAAAGCTAAGCTCTAACAGGACCAGGTAGGGAGAAAAAGAAAATGTTTTATTTGTTTACAAGGACATATTTTATCAACTTGTTGTAGGTCACAGAGTAAGAGAAAAGGATTTTTTGAAAAACAAAGATTCAAGCTACTGTATTTTTTAAAGTCATGGATTTATAAATCGTATTATTTCATTCAGGCCCATGGAATTGAACATTGATAATTTTTTTTTTTTTTTTTGGTCACTTCTGTTGGTCTTTCATTTATTTCCATCTTTGTTCCTTGGCCTGTGTGGGCCTCCCATCGCAGTGGCCTCTGTCACTGCAGAGCACCGGTTCTGGACACATGCGCTCCAGAGCTCTGGCTTAGCAGTTGGCCACATCGGTCCAGCCACTCGGCGGCACATAGGATCTTCCCAGGCCAGGGATTGAACCGGTGCCCCTTGCACTGCAAGGCGGTGTCCTTATCCATTGGACAACCAGGGAAGCCCGAATACTGATAATTCTTAATGGCATGCCTATATTAGATCAACAAAAAAACATTAATACAAGGTATCAGCTTAATATTGAACATTTCCCAGGTGATGTGAACCTGAAAGTTGCTTTGGTCAGTTTCTTTCTTTCTTTCTTTTTTTCTTTTAATCATAGTTAGGAATTCCTTTATTCCTTATCAAAACAATCTTAACAGTAAACGGAGATTAAATCTGTTTTTACACATAAGCTATCTTTTTTTGGACATATCGTTCATCAGCACTCTGGCACATTTGTACCATGTTCTTCCAGTTGAGATGTTAAAATTGTACATGAATCTTATTCAAAGAACACAATACTGTAACAGATCCAAAAAGCATGGAACTTAGGCAGGAGGGAGAAGAGTTTTCCCACAAACACATTTAAACTTCTTCCCAGTACAAAGACACCTGTTGTTGCTTTAGAGATAACTTTATGAAGTGAAAGGTCTCACAACAGGGCAATCTGGAGGCAGTGTCAGCAATTATTGTAAATCCCAGTGACTTGAACTTCAAGTCCAAACTAGACGTTTAGCGTTTTCTTTATTGCAAATATGATGTCCTTAACCTGGGGTACAGAGTTGTCCTCTAGGGCCTTTGTGTAAGGCATAGGCACATCGGCACCAGTGCCCTGAACTGAACACGGGGCCTTCCATGATCCTGGCACAAATTGCGGCTCCTGCTCGGAATGGAGGCCAGCCTCCTTCCACGGTTACAGGGGACTGGTCCTCACGACGCTGGCTTCTGCCTCTTCAATGCCCACTGGCCCGGTGGTTTGCATATGTATCACCTCACACTCAGTTCCCCCTTTAGACATCACTGTTGCAGCGTCCAGGCAGTGGCCCACAGGTCTTGAATGAGAAACTAGAGTTATGTGAGTCCCTTGCCTTTCTGTTTCGCTTTTCCAATAGGGATCGGAAAAATCTCTTGACTGAGCGTCTGGAGGACGTTCAAAAGGTACTCCATACATCAGTTCATTCTGCAGCATCACCACTGGGTTGTTATCCCTAATGGCTGACTCAATAAGCCCTTTTGCATTCTCTGAACTCCAGGGGCTGACCACCTGGGCAGCGCAGGCCAGGCGGCGAAGCGCAGGCAGTGCCAGGCAGGTGCACCTGTGGCCCCAAAGACCAGGGGCACAGGCGAAAGGCCTATGGACGTGTAGTGGGTCCTGGCAGCTGGCTTTACAGCCTGGTTAGTGGCTTGCATAGAGAAATTGAAGGTCATCAATTCACAAATGGGCCGCAACCCAGCCATAGCCACACCTACAGCAATTTCAGCAAAAGCCACCTCAGGTAGGGGAAACCCATCTCAGATAGGGGAGTATCCATGATCCTCTCTTCTCCGTACTTCTCCCACAGGTCTCGACTGACCTCACATGCCCTGTCAGATTGGGCAACTTCTTCCCCAAGTAGAAATACCTTCTTGTCTCTTTCCTGCTCCTCCTCTGTACCTTGATTTACAGCCTCAGGAGCTGTCAGCCGCAGGGCGGCGGGCGTGGTCCGGAGAACTGTCTGCTCAGCAGCCCGGAGACCTGCCCCAGGGTCTCCGCACCAGCCCAGCCACCGCCGCCATCGTGACCAAGTCCCCCGGCCGCTACCCAGTCAGTTTCTTTAAATGCAGCATCTTTCCTTCAAATTGAATAGAAGAGCTCTTTATACAACAAATTTCAATACTACTTTTTGGAAGTAAAAAGGCAGTCTCAGCTATAACATGTACACGTAAGCAGACAGACTAGAGATCTCATGGCTTCATGTAAAAGCTTAGTCAGGAATCAGATAGGTTGATATAAATGTACTGATTTATCAGATCCGTGTGCCCTGGACTCATAGTCTGGTTGAGACACATGCAAATTGTTTAGTTTTTCAAAGAACAGTTCTGTCACCTAAAGTTAGAAAACTCAGTGCCAAGATTTTTAATTAAACTGAAATTTATTTTATGAAGTTCTGTGTTTTATCACTTGAGTTTAAATTTGCATGTCCTCAAAGTCTGTATCAATGATCATACCTTTACGTTTGTATCAGGCATCCAGAAAAGACCTTTCTGAATTTATAAATTAAGCCAGAGCAAAATGACTTGTTTTATTTTTATTAGCACCTGCATGTTAGTCCCCAGTTTTGACTTGTTTTGTGTGGCTCAGGCCATGCCGCTGGTTTCTTCAGGATGTGTAGTTAATATTTTCTGAGTGGCAATCCATGTGCCTTATCAGTCCCACAGTCTGATTAAATAAGAGTTGTACCACCGGATACAAAGTCCATTTAAGTATACTAATTTTTTAGACCTTTATCTAAAGTCCATCAACTTTTTACCTTTAACTTTAGTTTTCGTTAGGATCCAGTCAACAAACTTTGGTCTTGGGGGAGAGGGATGCTGTAACTCCAGGTACTTTTATCTAGAAGGCTCTGGGATCCCCAGAGTGGAGCAGAGCCCAGGAAGTCCGGCCCTTTTTCCCTCTGATAAGACGGGAGCTCAGGCTGGCGCGATCTGCCCCGGCTTTCCTTTCCGGGTGATGGGCGGGGTGGGGGCACGGAGGAGCAGGGCTGGGCCCCTGTCCCCTGTGGCTCCAGCGACGGCGTCAGCTGCAAGCCTGTGGCCTCCCTCACAGAACACTGCCCTCGGGGATCAGGGCGCCGCAGCCTCCCTCAGAGACTCTTCCCTCCCAGTCCTGGGGGCTCCTCCCCAGGCAGGGGGGGGGCGCAGGGTCACAGGGGGTGAAGCGCCGCCCGCTGAAATGGTGACACACAGGGGTCTCCCAGGAGGCCTGCCTGACAGTCTCCTGTCCTCCGGGGTCCACCGGCACCCTGCCTTTGGTTCCAGGGGGACGGGGACTTGATGTGGGCTGTACGCTGTCGTGGGCTGACGCAGAGAGAGACCCTCTGTCTATTTCAGCAGATCGCAGGCGTAAGCGGGGTGCTGGCCGGCCGGCAGCTGTGGTGTCCAGCTGTTTCGAAAAAAAGCGACTGGTCAGGGGAGTGTCTCCCACTAGTCAGTTGTATAAGCGCGTCCAGGGCCAGCCCCGCCGCTCATGCACATGTAGTTTGAACTCTTTTTGCAGGTCCGGCAGGCCTAGGGCTAGTGGAGTTTCTGAGTTTCATCAGCCTTTTTTTGACAGTGTGTGTGGGAGTCACTCAGACATGTCGGACTCTGTGTGGCCCGATGGACTGGAGCCCACCAGGCTCCTCTGCTCAGGCGAGAGCACTGGAGTAGGTTGGCACTCCCTTCTCCGGGGGACCACGCCTTCTCGGAGCTCTCCACCATGACCCGTCCGTCCTGGGTGGCCCTGCACAGGCCCACAGCTCGACGTCTGGACAGATTTAGTATACTGAGTGGCAATCCATGTGCCTTATCAGTCCCACAGTCTGATTAAATAAGAGTTGTACCACCGGATACAAAGTCCATTTAAGTATACTAATTTTTTAGACCTTTATCTAAAGTCCATCAACTTTTTACCTTTAACTTTAGTTTTCGTTAGGATCCAGTCAACAAACTTTGGTCTTGGGGGAGAGGGATGCTGTAACTCCAGGTACTTTTATCTAGAAGGCTCTGGGATCCCCAGAGTGGAGCAGAGCCCAGGAAGTCCGGCCCTTTTTCCCTCTGATAAGACGGGAGCTCAGGCTGGCGCGATCTGCCCCGGCTTTCCTTTCCGGGTGATGGGCGGGGTGGGGGCACGGAGGAGCAGGGCTGGGCCCCTGTCCCCTGTGGCTCCAGCGACGGCGTCAGCTGCAAGCCTGTGGCCTCCCTCACAGAACACTGCCCTCGGGGATCAGGGCGCCGCAGCCTCCCTCAGAGACTCTTCCCTCCCAGTCCTGGGGGCTCCTCCCCAGGCAGGGGGGGGACGCAGGGTCACAGGGGGTGAAGCGCCGCCCGCTGAAATGGTGACACACAGGGGTCTCCCAGGAGGCCTGCCTGACAGTCTCCTGTCCTCCGGGGTCCACCGGCACCCTGCCTTTGGTTCCAGGGGGACGGGGACTTGATGTGGGCTGTACGCTGTCGTGGGCTGACGCAGAGAGAGACCCTCTGTCTATTTCAGCAGATCGCAGGCGTAAGCGGGGTGCTGGCCGGCCGGCAGCTGTGGTGTCCAGCTGTTTCGAAAAAAAGCGACTGGTCAGGGGAGTGTCTCCCACTAGTCAGTTGTATAAGCGCGTCCAGGGCCAGCCCCGCCGCTCATGCACATGTAGTTTGAACTCTTTTTGCAGGTCCGGCAGGCCTAGGGCTAGTGGAGTTTCTGAGTTTCATCAGCCTTTTTTTGACAGTGTGTGTGGGAGTCACTCAGACATGTCGGACTCTGTGTGGCCCGATGGACTGGAGCCCACCAGGCTCCTCTGCTCAGGCGAGAGCACTGGAGTAGGTTGGCACTCCCTTCTCCGGGGGACCACGCCTTCTCGGAGCTCTCCACCATGACCCGTCCGTCCTGGGTGGCCCTGCACAGCACAGCTCAGAGCGTCATGAACCGAACAAGGCTGTGATCCACATCATCAGTTTGGTTAGTTCTTTGTGGCTGGTTTTCATTCTGTCGACCCTCCCGTGGATGAGGGGAAGAGTCTTGTGGAAGCTTCCTGATGGGAGGAGCTGGCTGTGGGGAAAACCTGGACTTGCTCCGGTGGACAAGACCACGCTCAGTAAATCTTCCATCCAGTTACCTGCTGACGGGCAGGGCTGTGCTCCCTCCCAGTAGTTTGGCCCGAGGCTGAGTGAGCGGCCCTGAGGCAGGCTCGCAGTGGCAGTGTCAGGCACTAGTGTCAGCGGCTGACGCGTCTCCACCCCCGGACCGTGGCCGGCAGGCTGCTCCCTCCATGGGATTCTCCAGGCACGAATGCCAGACTGGGCGGGCTGTCCTTCCCGTCTCCAGGGGATCTTCCTGACCCAGAGACTGGACCCTGGTCTCCCACGTGGCAGGCAGATTCTTTGCTGTCTGGGCCACCAGGGAAGCCCCATGGCGGCAATGGCGACCTTCTCCAAGGGACTCACGCCAGCACGCTGCACCGCCAAGGACTGCTGTTTGCAGCGCCCTGAGCCCGCAGCCACTGTCGACCCAGGCCTCTGCCAGAAACTCACACACGGGTCTGGCTCCGTCTCTTGTGGGGCCACTGCTCCTTCTCGGGGGTCCTGGGGCACACAGGTTTTGTCTGTACCCTCCAAGAGCCTCTGTTTCCCCAGTCCTGGGGAAGAGCTCCTAGAAGACACCAGAGCAGAAAACCTACATGGCCATCGGTATGGTGATGCCTGTTTAGACACAAGGCCAAGGCTTCTTCCGTGAAAGAAATCATTGACAACCTGGACTTCATTAAAATTAAATATTTCTACCCTGCCAAAGACCATGTCTAGAAAATTGTAAGGCAAGCCGCAGACCTTTAGCAACTAATGAAGGACTATTATCTAAAATATACAAAGATATTATCTCAAAACTTAACAACAAGGACTTCCCTGGTGGTACAGTGGGTAGGAGTTTGCCTGCCGATGCAGAGGACACCAGTTCCATCCCTGCTCTGGGAAGACGCCACATGCCGTGGAGCAACTAAGCCCATGTGCCACAGCCAAGCCCGGGCTCTACAGCCCTCGAGCCACAGCGAGAGAAACCACCACAGTGATAAGCCTGTGCGCACCAATGAAGAGTAGCCCCTGCTTGCCGTAACCAGAGAAAGCCCTCAAGCAGCAGTGAAGTCCAGCACAGCCAGAAGGAAATTAAACTAAATCAATTTTTAAAAACTTAGAAAACAAACAACATGTTAAAATGAACCAAAGACCATACCAGACACCTCACCAAAAAAGACATACAGATGGGAAATAAGCATAGGAAAAGTACCATATTATAGGCCATCAGGGAAATGCAAATTAAAATAAAAATGAGATACCAAAACACACCTCTTAAAACAGCCAAAATTGTAAATCCTGACGACTCCAAGTGCTGACCACGATCTGGAGCACCAGCAGCTCTCGTTCATCCCTAGCAGGAATGCAAAATGGAAAACAGTTCTTGGAAACTTTGGAAAGTAGTTTGACGAATACAGGACTAAGCATAGACAACCATATAATCTAGGATTCTACTTCAAGCCCTTCCCCAAAGGACTTGAAGATTTATGTTCATACCAAAACCTGCACAAAGATGTTTATAGCAGCTTTATTGTTGCTGTTCAGTCACTCAGTGGGGTCCAACTCTTTGCAGCCTGGACCGCAGAACCCCGGGCTTCCCTGTCCTTCACCTTCTCTGGGAATTTGCTCAAAGTCATGTCCACTGAGTTGGTGATGCCATCCGACCGTCTCATCCTTTGCTGCCCTCTTCCCCTCCTGCCCTCAATCTTTCCCAGCGTCAGGGTTGATTTCCTTTAGGATGGACTGGTTTGCTCTCCTTGCTGTCCAAGGGACTCTCAAGAGTCTTCCCCAGCACCACAGCTCAACTCTACTCCAATGTAAAACAAGAAATTAAAAAAAATTGTGATTAAAGTTAATGTGGGAAGTAAACACGCAGGACTCACTAGGAAATACCAAGTGGAAGGAACTCAGGCAGAAAGAACAGAACAAAGTCCAGACACGTACATGATCGCACATGGCACTTAATATGAGAAAGAGGCGCTTCTGATCCACGAAGAAAGGTTAAAATCACCCGGCTGGGCAGCTGAAGGAAGATACGTTTGAATTTTCAAAAATTAACAACAAGGACTTCCCTGGTGGTACAGTGGGTAGGAGTTTGCCTGCCGATGCAGAGGACACCAGTTCCATCCCTGCTCTGGGAAGACGCCACATGCCGTGGAGCAACTAAGCCCATGTGCCACAGCCAAGCCCGGGCTCTACAGCCCTCGAGCCACAGCGAGAGAAACCACCACAGTGATAAGCCTGTGCGCACCAATGAAGAGTAGCCCCTGCTTGCCGTAACCAGAGAAAGCCCTCAAGCAGCAGTGAAGTCCAGCACAGCCAGAAGGAAATTAAACTAAATCAATTTTTAAAAACTTAGAAAACAAACAACATGTTAAAATGAACCAAAGACCATACCAGACACCTCACCAAAAAAGACATACAGATGGGAAATAAGCATAGGAAAAGTACCATATTATAGGCCATCAGGGAAATGCAAATTAAAATAAAAATGAGATACCAAAACACACCTCTTAAAACAGCCAAAATTGTAAATCCTGACGACTCCAAGTGCTGACCACGATCTGGAGCACCAGCAGCTCTCGTTCATCCCTAGCAGGAATGCAAAATGGAAAACAGTTCTTGGAAACTTTGGAAAGTAGTTTGACGAATACAGGACTAAGCATAGACAACCATATAATCTAGGATTCTACTTCAAGCCCTTCCCCAAAGGACTTGAAGATTTATGTTCATACCAAAACCTGCACAAAGATGTTTATAGCAGCTTTATTGTTGCTGTTCAGTCACTCAGTGGGGTCCAACTCTTTGCAGCCTGGACCGCAGAACCCCGGGCTTCCCTGTCCTTCACCTTCTCTGGGAATTTGCTCAAAGTCATGTCCACTGAGTTGGTGATGCCATCCGACCGTCTCATCCTTTGCTGCCCTCTTCCCCTCCTGCCCTCAATCTTTCCCAGCGTCAGGGTTGATTTCCTTTAGGATGGACTGGTTTGCTCTCCTTGCTGTCCAAGGGACTCTCAAGAGTCTTCCCCAGCACCACAGCTCAACTCTACTCCAATGTAAAACAAGAAATTAAAAAAAATTGTGATTAAAGTTAATGTGGGAAGTAAACACGCAGGACTCACTAGGAAATACCAAGTGGAAGGAACTCAGGCAGAAAGAACAGAACAAAGTCCAGACACGTACATGATCGCACATGGCACTTAATATGAGAAAGAGGCGCTTCTGATCCACGAAGAAAGGTTACCATCCGGCAAACAGTGAGCACCCGGCTGGGCAGCTGAAGGAAGATACGTTTGAATTTTCAATAAAATTTAGTATAGAGGAATCCAATATTTTAATTAAGAAAATAAGAAAATGCGGGGTAAGGGAAGAAGGAAAAGGCCTTTCTAAGCAAAACAAAACTCAAAAACTCTAAAAAGAAAAATGAAACGTGTTTTAACTGCCTAGAGGGAAAACCCTGATACCCAAAGTAGAAACAAACAGGGAGCAAGGTTTTTTACTGCCCACAATAAGGAACCAATAAATATAAAATTGTAAAAGCTATAACACTCAATTTAGACTTCAGGGGATGAGATGGTTAGATAGCGTTCCTGACTCAATCGACATGCATTTGAGCAAACTGGAGAAGGCAGTGAAGGGCAGGGAAGGCTGGCGTGCTGCCGTCCATAGGGTCGCAAAGTTGGACAGGACTTAGCGACTGGACGGCAAGAGAATTCTCTATCCCTGTGTACAGCAGGTGTCCCTTTGTGGAGAGAGGGGGAGCTTTACACTATATATAAATAAGGTGCCCCCTCTTTCTAGTTTGGTTACGTCACATCGGAGTGTATTTTAAGGGAAGTCCCTTCTTACTTACCAGTACCTCCTCAAAGTAAGCAAGTTAGGTAACGATCAAGTGGTAACAACTATCCTTGAAAGACCCTTAATGTGAAACATGCACAAACCAGGCTCGGGGACAGGGGGAGGGGACCATGTCAGTGAACACAGCAATCCAAGCTGGGTCCGCTTTGTAACTGAAATCCAGCCATTCTTAGAATTTGCTCAAAGTCATGTCCACTGAGTTGGTGATGCCATCCGACCGTCTCATCCTTTGCTGCCCTCTTCCCCTCCTGCCCTCAATCTTTCCCAGCGTCAGGGTTGATTTCCTTTAGGATGGACTGGTTTGCTCTCCTTGCTGTCCAAGGGACTCTCAAGAGTCTTCCCCAGCACCACAGCTCAACTCTACTCCAATGTAAAACAAGAAATTAAAAAAAATTGTGATTAAAGTTAATGTGGGAAGTAAACACGCAGGACTCACTAGGAAATACCAAGTGGAAGGAACTCAGGCAGAAAGAACAGAACAAAGTCCAGACACGTACATGATCGCACATGGCACTTAATATGAGAAAGAGGCGCTTCTGATCCACGAAGAAAGGTTACCATCCGGCAAACAGTGAGCACCCGGCTGGGCAGCTGAAGGAAGATACGTTTGAATTTTCAATAAAATTTAGTATAGAGGAATCCAATATTTTAATTAAGAAAATAAGAAAATACGGGGTAAGGGAAGAAGGAAAAGGCCTTTCTAAGCAAAACAAAACTCAAAACCTCTAAAAAGAAAAATGAAACGTGTTTTAACTGCCTAGAGGGAAAACCCTGATACCCAAAGTAGAAACAAACAGGGAGCAAGGTTTTTTACTGCCCACAATAAGGAACCAATAAATATAAAATTGTAAAAGCTATAACACTCAATTTAGACTTCAGGGGATGAGATGGTTAGATAGCGTTCCTGACTCAATCGACATGCATTTGAGCAAACTGGAGAAGGCAGTGAAGGGCAGGGAAGGCTGGCGTGCTGCCGTCCATAGGGTCGCAAAGTTGGACAGGACTTAGCGACTGGACGGCAAGAGAATTCTCTATCCCTGTGTACAGCAGGTGTCCCTTTGTGGAGAGAGGGGGAGCTTTACACTATATATAAATAAGGTGCCCCCTCTTTCTAGTTTGGTTACGCCCACATCGGAGTGTATTTTAAGGGAAGTCCCTTCTTACTTACCAGTACCTCCTCAAAGTAAGCAAGTTAGGTAACGATCAAGTGGTAACAACTATCCTTGAAAGACCCTTAATGTGAAACATGCACAAACCAGGCTCGGGGACAGGGGGAGGGGACCATGTCAGTGAACACAGCATCCAAGCTGGGTCCGCTTTGGCAAAATCTCAGGATTATCAATAGACAAGTCCAGCCATTCTTAGAATTCTTCTATGTTTTCACTTGTTGGAGACATTCTGTGTGAGAGGTCTTCATTAGAGCATTAGTCCTAACAAAAGGTGTAAAAGAAACAGCTTTAGTAGGGAGCTGGGAAGCTGTGGTCCATCCTTGCTGTAGGATGCTCAGCAGGTGTGGACAAGCTGTGTGTGCACAAGACTCTCCAAGATACCTTGGGAACAAGAGATACTTCAAAGTGAGAAGTGCCATTTGTTAAAGTGTGGGGGAGAGGTGCTTGAGTATGCATAAAGAAATTCTGGAAGGACACCCAAGAAATTCATAGCTTATTAAAAACCTGTTGGTTTTCTATTGGGTGGAGAAGATGCAGGAGTAAGGGGGTGATTTATTACTTCCAACCTTTTAATATACTTAAGAAAATTCAACTATGGGAACTTCCGTGGTGGTCCAATGGTTGGGAATCCACCTGCCAATGCAAGGGACATGGGTTCGACCCCTGGTCCGGGAACTAAGATCCCACATGCTGTAGGCCAGCTAGGCCCATGTGCCATGACATCTGAGCACCCTGCTCGAGTGCCCAGGGGTCATAGCTGCTGAAGCCCATGTGCCTAGAAGTCTATGCACCACAAAGAAGAGTAGCCCACACTCGCCCCAACTACAGAAAGCTGAGCAAAGCAGCGGAGACCAGCACAGCCAATAGAAAAGACAAAGAGTCAGGCAATAACAGAAATGTGGTTAGAAAAAATCTACAATCCAGCAATAAAAGATGGTTCTTCAAACAATAAAAGAGTAGGAAAATAAAACAGTAAACGAATCCAATGGTAGGATAGAATACAGGAGCCCACTAGAACAGGCCAAGTCTGAGTGTGCTTATGCATGATGTTCTCTGAGGTATCACAATGTAAAAGGTAAGTCGTGGGATACCATGTACAAAATTATACAAGGCCGTATAGATGGGCTTGTGTGAGCAGAGACTAGCTCTGAAGGCTCCAGGAAACGCCACGGACAGTGGTGGTCTCAAGGAGGGAACTCTGGACCTGGTGGGGAAGTACCTGCTGAGGGGGCATGCTCTGTGAAACAGACTTGCTGAGGGGAGGGGCTCCTAGATAGAAGAGTTTTGAGAACGAGCCTGTGGCTCGGGGAAGCATGCAGTAT
This sequence comes from Tragulus kanchil, assembly GCA_022376925.1. NCBI lineage: Eukaryota > Metazoa > Chordata > Mammalia > Artiodactyla > Tragulidae > Tragulus > Tragulus kanchil. Next base: position 243,877,959 of record JAIOJX010000028.1, read on the forward strand.
GGAGGGGAGCAAAGCAGAGGTCACAGAACTTTCCAGTGCGTGCTTACTTTCAAACTTTTAAAAGTAATGTGGCTTTATACCAGCTTCCCCGGTGGCTCAGACAGTAAGGAATCTGCCCCCAATGTGGGAAGCCTGGGTTCGATCCCTGAGTCAGGAAGATCCCCTAGAGAAGGAAATGGCAATCCACTCGGAAAACTCCCAGAAGGAAAACATAGGAGAAATGCTTCATGACACTGGATTTGGTAATAATTTGTCAGATATGATGCCCCAAACACAGGCAACATAGGCAGAAATAGATGTCAAATAAAAACTACATCAGACCAAAGCTTCTGTACGTGAAAGGACACAGCACAGTGAAAACTATGGAATGAGAGATTGTATTTGCCAACCATGGATCTCATCGTGAGTTCATGTCCATAATAGGTACAGAACTTCTGCAACTCGACGGCAAAGAAACCAACCAGATTTAATGGCAGAGGGCCTTGACAGACATTTCTCCAGAAATAATATACTGAGAGCCAACGAGCATATGAAAAGATGATCCACAGCAGTGATCACTAGAGACACGGGAGTCTAACTAGTGCGTCCCCCTCATGTCCTTCAGGAGGACGACTACAGAGCAGAAATACAAGTCACGTGCTGGTGAGGGTGCAGAGAAGCGGCAGCACTCGAGTGCTGCTCTCAGGAGTCCCCAGCCGCGCAGTGCAGCCCCTGTGGAGAGCCGTATGGCGGTCCCTCAAGAGAATGAAAATGGAATCCCCGTATGACCCAGCGCTCCCACTTCTGGCACGTACCCCAGAGAGCTAAAAAGACATTTGCTCACGCATGTTCACAGCAGCATTATTCACACTTGCTAAGAGGTGGAAACAACAGACCATGTGGCCTCTACATAGAATAGAATGGTGTTCAATCTTAAAAAGAAATAAAATCCTGTCTCGTGCTACGCTCTAGATGGCCCTCAGGTTATACTAAGGGAAATTAGCTGGTCATAACACGACAAACACCGCATGACTCCAGTTATCTCAGGCAGCTGACGTGTCAAAGTCTGGAAAGGGAAAATGGAATGGCGGTTATCAGGTGTGGGGGTAAGAGGGTAGGAAGCTGGTGAGTAACAGGACCAGAGCTGTAGTTGTGCAAGACGAGAACGTTCTGGAGTTCTGTTGTGCAACAACGTGAATCGACTTAACACCACTGAACTGTACATTTGAAAGTAGACATTTTTTGAATTTGGTAAAAGGTGATACATTTTACATTATGCACTTTTGACTTTTTCTTTTTTTTAGTAAGAGCAAACTCAGAGGCAAGAGCTCTGTCTCTGAAATGAGGTGATCTCGAGGCAAAGGTGAGATTCTCGGTAGGTGAAACCCGCACTCCCTGGAACGAGCCGATTCCGGTGTGTAGTGTGATGGTGAGGAAGCACTGCAGAGCGACTTGTGAGTGACGCTGGCGAGCGCTCGGGAACATCCAGGCTGACGCTGCCACGCTCGGGCCGGGCACCCTTGTGTGGTCCTGGAGAAGGGTGCCTGACGGAGAGCCCTGTCTTCTGGTCTTTCTGATTCAGAAGACAGCAGGCAGAGGGCGACCCAGGAACATAAGGCCACCCTGTCCCCAGGACATGCGTCCCAGGCTCCGTGGACGGCGGCCCCTCCTCCCAGCGGGGCTCTGGAGGCAGAGGCGGGCAGGTCACAGCTCGCCTCCCACCCGACGACCACACAGGGTGCTTGGAGTCCTCGGGGAGCCTCTGGGCTTTCTTAAGAGGGAGCAGAAATGCAGCAGACCCAGAAGGTGGCGCCCCTGCCTCTCAGCAACTTTTCCCACAAACCTGACCAACTGCTCTTGGACCTTTAACTTGTCCTTGGGAGTCTGAGGCCCGCTGTGACTTTCCAAAGCGCTATAAAACCTGATGGCTGCCAGGAGGGCAAGCCTGCCTGGGGGAAAGAAGCATTAAAGATATCACACTTGCTAAGAGGTGGAAACAACAGACCATGTGGCCTCTACATAGAATAGAATGGTGTTCAATCTTAAAAAGAAATAAAATCCTGTCTCGTGCTACGCTCTGGATGGCCCTCAGGTTATACTAAGGGAAATTAGCTGGTCATAACACGACAAACACCGCATGACTCCAGTTATCTCAGGCAGCTGACGTGTCAAAGTCTGGAAAGGGAAAATGGAATGGCGGTTATCAGGTGTGGGGGTAAGAGGGTAGGAAGCTGGTGAGTAACAGGACCAGAGCTGTAGTTGTGCAAGACGAGAACGTTCTGGAGTTCTGTTGTGCAACAACGTGAATCGACTTAACACCACTGAACTGTACATTTGAAAGTAGACATTTTTTGAATTTGGTAAAAGGTGATACATTTTACATTATGCACTTTTGACTTTTTCTTTTTTTTAGTAAGAGCAAACTCAGAGGCAAGAGCTCTGTCTCTGAAATGAGGTGATCTCGAGGCAAAGGTGAGATTCTCGGTAGGTGAAACCCGCACTCCCTGGAACGAGCCGATTCCGGTGTGTAGTGTGATGGTGAGGAAGCACTGCAGAGCGACTTGTGAGTGACGCTGGCGAGCGCTCGGGAACATCCAGGCTGACGCTGCCACGCTCGGGCCGGGCACCCTTGTGTGGTCCTGGAGAAGGGTGCCTGACGGAGAGCCCTGTCTTCTGGTCTTTCTGATTCAGAAGACAGCAGGCAGAGGGCGACCCAGGAACATAAGGCCACCCTGTCCCCAGGACATGCGTCCCAGGCTCCGTGGACGGCGGCCCCTCCTCCCAGCGGGGCTCTGGAGGCAGAGGCGGGCAGGTCACAGCTCGCCTCCCACCCGACGACCACACAGGGTGCTTGGAGTCCTCGGGGAGCCTCTGGGCTTTCTTAAGAGGGAGCAGAAATGCAGCAGACCCAGAAGGTGGCGCCCCTGCCTCTCAGCAACTTTTCCCACAAACCTGACCAACTGCTCTTGGACCTTTAACTTGTCCTTGGGAGTCTGAGGCCCGCTGTGACTTTCCAAAGCGCTATAAAACCTGATGGCTGCCAGGAGGGCAAGCCTGCCTGGGGGAAAGAAGCAGCTGTTCCTGCCGTCTTCGGGGAAGCTGGCTTCCAACAGCTGCCGGACTCCCACCTGAGCTAGCCCGGCCTCCTGGAAACCCAAGGACCTGCCGGCCTGCCACCCTGACGACGGGGCCTGGGACATTGTTTTCTTTTTTTTCCCATCAGCTCCCGGAGTCAAGGAGGAAGCAGGAAGCTGGGCTGTGCAGACAGCAGGGAGCAGGAACTTCTGGAGGAAGCTGAGAGCCTTAGCACGTGGCCCCCGGGCCACCTGGACTTGGATTAAAGGCTCAGAATGTATGCCTGGCTGGGCGGTCACTTGTGAGACATTGATTGGGGTCTGGAGCCGCCAACCATAAAAAGACAGCGTCCTTCCTTCAGAGCAAAACCTTCTCGGTTCTCCCTGCCCCCTCGTCAGCCTGGGCTGCAGCCCCCGAGCTCCAGGGTGTCGCCAGAGCACCTGCCGAGCTCACCTGCTGGCTCGAGCACCTGCCTGGCCGCAGCAGCCGGCGCACCTGCCCGCCCTCCTCGCCGCCGGCCTGCCCCTCAGGGCGTGTCATCCAGTAGCCAGCCCAGCACTAGCCAGACTCCCTCTGTCGCCTGGAGCTGCGGCCGAGGGTCAGGAGCCGCACCTGGAAGATGCGCCCCGTGGCTGCCGGTGAGTGTAGCCCCCCTACCTCCTGCCAGGGGAGGCGGAGGGAGGTCTGGCGGCGCGGAGGCATGCCCGCTCGCCGTTCCTGGGACCCGCCACGCGGAGCCAGAGGTGGGGGCGGCACGGGGAGGGTCTTCTCTTCCGGGATCACGAATGAGCGAAGCGAATCCTGACGTGTCAGTTTGCGGTTTCGTCCGCCCTCTCGCCAGTCCCCACCGCCCCAGTGGGGTGAAGGGCGGAGAAAAGGGGGTAACAGCCGGTGGGGATTGAAGTGGGGAGGGGACAGGACTCGGTGCCTGCGACGCTTTGCCTGGAAAGTAAGCGACGGTGGCTGAGCTCCGCTAGAGCCGGACCCAGTGAGCCCCAAGGGAAGAGGGGCTCGGGTGCAAGTAGGCGCCCCACCCCGCCGCCGCCGTCCTGGGCCAGGGGCGGCTGCCCCGCGGCGTTGCGAGGCCCTGCACCTGGACCCCTCGGGCTGAAGTCAGGGGTCCTGAGTCACCGATCCACCTTGACCAACCCGGGGAACTGTGGAAGTGCAGAAAGGGAGACAGTTCTTTTCTAAGTCACCAGCCTGTGGGCAGCTGGGGAGCGGGGCTCATTAACACGGAAGGCCCCATTGGCCTTTTTTTGTTGTTGTTTTTTTAAAGATTTATTTATTTATTTATTTTTGGGCGGGGGTCGGGTTGGGGAAGGAGGGGAGCGGGCGGGCCACTTCTATTGGTCTTTCATTTCTCTATTTTCATCCGTCTTTGTTCTTTGGCTCCTGTGGGCCTCCCATCGCGGTGGCGTCTGTTGCAGAGCGCTGGCTCTGGGCTCATGCGCTCCAAAGCTCCGGCTCGGTAATTGGACACATCAGTCCAGCCGCTCCACGGCTCGTGGGATCTTCCCAGGCCAGGGATCGAACCGGCGCCCCTTACACTGCGAGGCGGTGTCCTGGAAGCCCCCCATTGGCCTTTTTTTTTTTTTGAGATTTATTTATTTATTTATTTTGGTGGGGGTGGGGTGGGGGGGGGGGGGGGCAGGTGGGCCATTTCTATTGGTCTTTCATTTGTCCATTTTCATCCATCTTTGTTCTTCGGCCCGTGTGGGCCTCCCATCGCGGTGGCCTCTGTTGTCGCAGAGCACCAGCTCTGGGCGCATGCGCTCCAGAGCTCCGGCTCGGTAATTGGACACATTGGTCCAGCCACCCCTGGGCAGGTGGGGTCTTCCTAGGCCAGGGATCAAACTGGCGCCCCTTGCACTGCAAGGCGGTGTCCTTACCCACTGGACCACCAGGGAAGCCCCCCATTGGCCTTTTGATAACGATTCCAGGTAGCCTCACTTTATAAGACTCTGCCCCCACCCCATTCTGAGCCTGCAGAATGTTTAGGGGAAGAAAAGGCAAGAGGAAAGAAAAGCTCCAACTGTTTCATCTCCCAGCACCCGTTTCCCCCATGGTGGCCTCTGTGTGCCCCACCTGCCCACCAGCGAATTTGGGCTCTCTGAGGTCGTTGTGTACCACTGACCCCTGCCGTGCATTCCCTTTCTAACTGGTCTTGCTGTTTCTTTCTATAATCTGAGGAATCTAGATTCCCCCCAGAGGATGGCAGCATAGTGCGCAAAAATTAAAAGATCAAAAACGAAAAGTGCTGCTGGCCTAGAGGTCAGCCCTCCATCTCCCAGCGGCAGGTGGCCTCCCTTCCTGAGAGGCGTTCTGGTTGTGTGGTTACACCCTGCCTTTCTGCTCCAACCCCAACATGTAGGAAGGCCCAGTCTTGAGATTTTTGTTGTATTTGTGTAAAATATTCGTGCTTTCTACAAAACCATTTATCTGTGAACAACACTGTCTTGGATAACTTGCATGGCTTTAGGATAAAGGCGAGGAGATGCATGCCTCTGTTCTTGGGAGAAAATCTCTTGGGGCACTGGCTTTTTTACAGCTATTTTGGAAGAACTTTTTTCATGATTTCTGTATCATATACTTGGGCTTCCCAGTTGGCTCTCGTGGTAAAGAATACTGTCACAGCAGGGGATAAAAGGCACGGGTTCAATCCCTGGGTTGGGAAGATCGCCTAGAGGAGGCAATTGGACTCCACTCCAGTGTTCTTGCCTGGAGAATCCCGTGGACAGAGGAGCCCGGGAGCTGCACTCCACGGGGTCACAAAGAGTCGGACGCGACCGAGTGTCTCAGCACTGCCTACTATTTACTATACACTTATCATGTGGTTTAAAAGCTGCTTACTTAATGGAAAATACTGAGGAGGATCAGACTGCTTCCCCCACCTACGTGGTGCAGCCCTTGTGATTCATGTGTGAGCTACGCAGTCCTTTCATGTGGAGCTTTGAGGTCGCACCATATTTGCATATATAGGGGTGTGGCTGCCAGAGAAATTACACGCACAAGGTCAGGGCCACATCACTTTTGATTTTATGAGCTAAATCCGCAGCATTTCCCGGCATGGTTCAGTCAAGCCCAGATCTGCCCCAGGCGGGAACACGGCTCCCAGGAAGGACACTCAGAACTCAGACTGAAGGACAGAGTGGCAGTTGCCTGGAGCATTCAACCTAATTCCACATGATTAAGGGTGTTGGCATGTGGATTTTGAAAGAGGAGTTACCTTGCACACCTGCTGAGATGCTCATCTCCCAGCCCTGCGGCCAAAAAGCCTCCTTCCACAAACGGTGAGAACCGTGGTCACTGGGCCAGCAGAGCCAGGAGCCGCAAAGCCGCTGCACCCCGAATCTGGCTCACCCACCCCTCAGCACCCCAACCTCTCAGGAACAAAAGGTGCAGGTGTGGCTGCCCCGGGGTTCAGGGGAGGTGGGTCCCTGGGGCGAGGCTGCAGTGACCAACAGCATTCTCACCCACTGGGTGGGGAAGGAGATCCCTCACCCCAGGGTGCTCTTGTGGGTTCAGGACAGCCCTCAGATTGGATGGGGGCACCTTCCTCGGGATGGCCCTCAGATTGGATGAGAGGGTCCGCAGACCCTCCTCACCAGCAGCCTGCCTCAGTGTCCGCTGGTTTCAGGACGGCTTTGGCCTCCAGTCTGTGTGGGCAGGGCCAGCCCGAGACACCCGAGGGTCTGAGGATGGTGTGAGGGCAGGGCGCGCACACACACACACGCACACACACATACACGCACACGGAGGCCTCCGAGGAGAAAGTTCCCACTTCCTGCCTGGGCTCAGGGTGGCCTTTGCTCTCAGCTTACGGGCGCCTGGCGCTGAAAGCGCTCAGGATCTGTCTGTGAGCTCGTGACAGTTTTATCATCTTGTGAGAAAAGGCCCTGTCCTGGTCCCAGGCTCACGGAAGGTTCCTGGACTCTTGAGTACTTCCTCTACCTCCTCCACCATGTTGGAAGGTGCTGGGCCTCTCCTGCTGGGGCAGTCCCCTGACCTCCTGCCATGGGGTAGGTCCTCGAGCCCCGCCTCTCCCCAGGTGAATCCCCAGCCCCGCCCCGCCCCCGCCCTCGGCCCCGCCCCGCTGCTGAGTCCCTGCCCGCCCCCGCCCTGTGGGCGCGTCCCAGACCAGGCTGCTGCTCTGCCTTGCTGTTGGATCCCACCGAGAGCCAGCAGGGGACCGGTGGAATCAGGAAGAGGCCCTGACGTGGACCCTGGGCTGGGCAAGACGTGGGGCAGGAGCAGACTTGGGAGCCGGGGGGTGGGGTGGGGCAGTCCTGGGTTTCATCTGGGGTGTGCCAGCGTGAGGCCCTGCAAGGCATCCTGGATGCTGACGGGTCAGTGGGGGGCAGCCTTGTCTGCAGCTCAGAGGAAGGTCTTGGCCGGCTCCTCTGAGAGCCTGTGGAGAGGCCCTGGAAGGGAAAACTAGCAGAGAAGGCCAGGTTTTCCCAGGACGGGGGCCGTCCCACCTCCGGGAGTGTGAACACTGTCTAGGGAAGATGTGGACAGCAGAGCGTGGGGTGGCAGCCTGGGGGCTCGGGAGCCGTGGGGGAGGGGGAGGGCTGGAGGCCGCTCTGGTTCAGCTCAGTGGCCCCATCATGTCCGACTCTTGGCACCCGCGTGGACTGCAGCACCCCCGGCTTCCCTGTCCTTCACCATCTATCTCCCAGAGCTTGCTCAGACTCATGTCCACTGATGCCAGTGGTGATGCCATCCAGCCATCTCAGTCCTCTGTCATCCCCTTCTCCTTTTGCCTTCTATTTTTCCCATCATCAGGCATTTTCCAGTGAGTCAGCTCTTCGCATCAGGCTTTTCAGGACCTTCAAGCTTTAGCGTTGATTTCCTTCCCACTTCCTGCCTGGGCTCAGGGTGGCCTTTGCTCTCAGCTTACGGGCGCCTGGCGCTGAAAGCGCTCAGGATCTGTCTGTGAGCTCGTGACAGTTTTATCATCTTGTGAGAAAAGGCCCTGTCCTGGTCCCAGGCTCACGGAAGGTTCCTGGACTCTTGAGTACTTCCTCTGCCTCCTCCACCATGTTGGAAGGTGCTGGGCCTCTCCTGCTGGGGCAGTCCCCTGACCTCCTGCCATGGGGTAGGTCCTCGAGCCCCGCCTCTCCCCAGGTGAATCCCCAGCCCCGCCCCGCCCCCGCCCTCGGCCCCGCCCCGCTGCTGAGTCCCTGCCCGCCCCCGCCCTGTGGGCGCGTCCCAGACCAGGCTGCTGGTCTGCCTTGCTGTTGGATCCCACCGAGAGCCAGCAGGGGACCGGTGGAATCAGGAAGAGGCCCTGACGTGGACCCTGGGCTGGGCAAGACGTGGGGCAGGAGCAGACTTGGGAGCCGGGGGGTGGGGTGGGGCAGTCCTGGGTTTCATCTGGGGTGTGCCAGCGTGAGGCCCTGCAAGGCATCCTGGATGCTGACGGGTCAGTGGGGGGCAGCCTTGTCTGCAGCTCAGAGGAAGGTCTTGGCCGGCTCCTCTGAGAGCCTGTGGAGAGGCCCTGGAAGGGAAAACTAGCAGAGAAGGCCAGGTTTTCCCAGGACGGGGGCCGTCCCACCTCCGGGAGTGTGAACACTGTCTAGGGAAGATGTGGACAGCAGAGCGTGGGGTGGCAGCCTGGGGGCTCGGGAGCCGTGGGGGAGGGGGAGGGCTGGAGGCCGCTCTGGTTCAGCTCAGTGGCCCCATCATGTCCGACTCTTGGCACCCGCGTGGACTGCAGCACCCCCGGCTTCCCTGTCCTTCACCATCTATCTCCCAGAGCTTGCTCAGACTCATGTCCACTGATGCCAGTGGTGATGCCATCCAGCCATCTCAGTCCTCTGTCATCCCCTTCTCCTTTTGCCTTCTATTTTTCCCATCATCAGGGCATTTTCCAGTGAGTCAGCTCTTCGCATCAGGTGGCCAAAGTATCGGAGCTTCAGCTTCAGGATCATTCCTTCCATTGCATATTCAGCGTTGATTTCCTTTAGGATGGACTGGTTTGATCGCCTTGCTGTCCAAGGGACTCTCAAGAGTCTTCTCCGGCACCACAGTTCAAAAGCATCACTTCTTCGGCCCTCAGCCTTCTTTGTGGTCCAACTCTCACATCCATACGCGATGACTGGAAAAACCATAGCTTTGACTATGCAGGCTTTTGTTGGCAAAATAACATCTCTGCTTTTGAATACGCTGTCTAGGTTTGTCATAGCTTTTCTTCCAAGGAACAAGTGTCTTTTAAATTCATGGCTGCAGTCACTGTCTGCAGTGACTCTGGAGCCCAAGAAAATAACGTCTGTCACTATTTCCATTGTTTGCCCATCTATCTGCCATGAAGTGATGGGACCAGATGCCATGATCTTTGTTTTTTGAATGTTGAGCTTTAGGCCAGCTTTTTCACTCTTTTCTTGCACCTTCATCAAGAGGCTCTTTAGTTCCTCTTCGCTTTCTGCCATAGGGTGGTGTCATCTGCATACCTGAGGCTGTTGATATTTCTCCCTGCAATCTTGATTCCAGCTTGCGGAGCCTGCGCCAGGGGAGGGGAGGGCAGGGGAGGAGCCCACCCACCAGCCCCTACACGCTCCTCACTGCCTCATTTCTGTCCCTCCCAGCAAAGCATCCACAAATAACTGTCCCCTGGAGCCCTCCTCTGATTTTACCCTCTGCCTCCATTCCTCCCTCACGCCCTTCCTTCCTTCCATCCGTCCATCTGTCCTCTTATTTCTCAGGACTGGACCTGAACACTGACGGGGGACAGCCCTCAGGTCCCTTTATGTGGGGCCTCGGGCCGTCCCTGGACCTTGGCCGTCTGGGGAGTCCTGCACAGTCCTGGTCTGTGAGCTGTTTATGGAGTAAAGTCTGGAAGCTATCTGGGAAGGGACAGTGCTGTCCCCTAGGCCTTCAGGAAACTAGGAGTGGGTCCATGGCTTGTTCTGAGGAGCTGAGAGGAGCATCCTGGAGCCTGTCAACCAGACTGGCTCCAGGGATGGCTATGAAGGCCATCCGAGCGCAGGCTGGAAAAGAATGTCCAGACACAGAGCAGAGCAGAAGGGAGTGGGTTTAGGAATAGCAGAGAGCTCTGGGACCCAGCGCAGCAGCGGATGGGGGGCCTTGGCTGGACCGCCCTCACACCCTGCTCCCGTTGGCCCCAGCAGCTGCTCTCAGAAGCCCGTGGGCTCCGCTGAGCGGCCTGGGCCCTCACCGGCCCGCCATCCTGGAGAATCCCCCTCAGGGCATCCTGCCGGCACTCAGGGGTGCCATCCGGGAAGGCTGAGGGGGCCAGGTGGGGGGCACCCACATAAATCTCGGCGTCTTTGTCCACAGGCACCCTGAAGGCCGTGTTCTTCATCTTTGCCTCCCTGTGCGCCTGGTACTCGGGGTACCTGCTGGCAGAGCTCATCCCAGAGGTGCACCTGTCCAGCGCCGCCTACACCATCCGGAGCATCGGCCAGAGGCCCGTCCTCAAGGGTGGGTACCAAGGGGCTGGGGCCAAGGCACGGGCTGGCTGCAGTGGTGAGGCTGGGCGGGGACTGCTACCTCCGCTATGAGGAGGAGGACGGGCAGGAGGTGGAGAGGAGCACGGGGAGGGAGAGGGGGAGGAGCAGATGAGGAGGTGGACAAGGAAGAGGAGAGCGCCTCTCTTGCAGTCCCCACCCCGTTCCAAGGTAGGGACCCCTGCTCATGCCCCGTGAGACCCCGAGGCAAACCATGATGTTAGGAAAACAAGCTTTGTACTCAGGATGCATTAAAAGTGTGCACCGGAAGGGTGATTAAGTGCAATTACAAAATAGCCACTAAAGCTTATCTTAGAAGATGTATGGGACCCCTGGAGTCCTTGTCTCATCCCTCTTCCACCGTCTCTGTGTAAACAGGTGACTGATATGTGTTAATGCAGAAATAAATGATACAAAATTAATTTGCACAGATATAACCAGCTGGTTAATGGGTTTTAAAATTTTGTAAAAACCATTCTTTTTCAAACTTAATTACCTTTTCCGGTCAGAAAAAAGAGAAAGAACTTTCTAGAAATTGACTATGACTGAACTGTTTTTAAGTAGGATTTTCAGAGTGAATTTGCTTGTGATCAGGTGGATTATTGCCTGTGGACTGTGGATGAGGCCAGCGCCCTGGGGAGACGCCATGGGCGCAGGGCTTGGATCAGACCTCAGAGGGCTGGCTTGCCTCTGGGAGCTGCCTCAGACCCGGTCATTTCAGAAGGGCTCATTCACGGGGTTCCTGGTTCTCGCGGCGGGTGGCGGAGGCCCTGCCGCCCTCGCTCTGTGACAGAGCACGCTGGGGTATGGGAGCCGGAGGTGGCGCAGGCAGCCAGGAGCTGGATGCTGGGGCCTGCTGGCTTGCATCCTGCCGGCACTCAGGGGTGCCATCCGGGAAGGCTGAGGGGCCAGGTGGGGGCACCCACATAAATCTCGGCGTCTTTGTCCACAGGCACCCTGAAGGCCGTGTTCTTCATCTTTGCCTCCTGTGCGCCTGGTACTGGGTACCTGCTGGCAGAGCTCATCCCAGAGGTGCACCTGTCCAGCGCCGCCTACACCATCCGGAGCATCGGCCAGAGGCCCGTCCTCAAGGGTGGGTACCAAGGGGCTGGGGCCAAGGCACGGGCTGGCTGCAGTGGTGAGGCTGGGGGGGGACTGCTACCTCCGCTATGAGGAGGAGGACGGGCAGGAGGTGGAGAGGAGCACGGGAGGGAGAGAGGGGGAGGAGCAGATGAGGAGGTGGACAAGGAAGAGGAGAGCGCCTCTCTTGCAGTCCCCACCCCGTTCCAAGGTAGGGACCCCTGCTCATGCCCCGTGAGACCCCGAGGCAAACCATGATGTTAGGAAAACAAGCTTTGTACTCAGGATGCATTAAAAGTGTGCACCGGAAGGGTGATTAAGTGCAATTACAAAATAGCCACTAAAGCTTATCTTAGAAGATGTATGGGACCCCTGGAGTCCTTGTCTCATCCCTCTTCCACCGTCTCTGTGTAAACAGGTGACTGATATGTGTTAATGCAGAAATAAATGATACAAAATTAATTTGCACAGATATAACCAGCTGGTTAATGGGTTTTAAAATTTTGTAAAAACCATTCTTTTTCAAACTTAATTACCTTTTCCGGTCAGAAAAAAGAGAAAGAACTTTCTAGAAATTGACTATGACTGAACTGTTTTTAAGTAGGATTTTCAGAGTGAATTTGCTTGTGATCAGGTGGATTATTGCCTGTGGACTGTGGATGAGGCCAGCGCCCTGGGGAGACGCCATGGGCGCAGGGCTTGGATCAGACCTCAGAGGGCTGGCTTGCCTCTGGGAGCTGCCTCAGACCCGGTCATTTCAGAAGGGCTCATTCACGGGGTTCCTGGTTCTCGCGGCGGGTGGCGGAGGCCCTGCCGCCCTCGCTCTGTGACAGAGCACGCTGGGGTATGGGAGCCGGAGGTGGCGCAGGCAGCCAGGAGCTGGATGCTGGGGCCTGCTGGCTTGGAGCCTCTCTTCTGGGGGGACTCATGAGTGTGGAGGCGGAGGCTTGTGATTTGTAGTTTCATGCTCAAGTGTGTTGACTTAAAAAATAGTCACAACCTAAAGCTTGAGAGTTATATTTTATGTGGTGGGAATGTTTAGAACTTCAAGCCTGGGAGAACCCTGAGAGAACGGAAGGCGGGGGGTGGAGCCGGGTTATACAGAAGTCATATAGAAGGGCAGGCAACCTGAACATCAAAAGATGGTTATTATTTAAAGAAAACCAGCTATCTCAAATTTAAGCTTAGCACTTTCCTTTTTAAGAGGTGCTATTTTTTATTATATATATTATTTTCAGATCCTTTTCCCTTATAGGTTACTATAAGATACTGATTATAGTGCCTGTGAAGGGAAAGTGTTAGTCACTCAGGCACGTCCAGCTCTGTGTGACCCATGAACGGTAGCCCACCAGGCTTCTCTGTCCACGAAAACCTCCAGGCAAGAACACTGGAGTGGGTTGCCATTTCTTTCTCTGGAGGAATCTTCCCAGGCTAGGGATGGAACCCAGGCTTCTTGCGTTGGCAAGCAGATTCTTTACTCCTGAACCACCAAGGAAGTCCCCTGTGCTATACAGGAAATCTCTGCTGTTTTATATGTTTTATATACGGTAGCATGGGTCTGTTAATCCAATGCTCCTAATTTACCCTTCTCCCCCGTCCCCTTCGGTAACCATAAATTTGAGCTTAGCGCTTTTCTGTGTATGGGAGGATACGAGAGGCCGGACTCACTGGACTCATTCCTTTGACATGCACCTCAGCTGTCTGGGGCCAGCATCCTGCCCTGTGCCCTGAGCTCCTCGGGCTCAAGGTGGGGAGGGCTGCCGTCTGAAGGCTGCAGGGTGGCAGGTCTTCTCTCCTTCCTGAGTCCCCCAGGGCGCACCAGCTCTCCATGTACACGCTGCAGCCGCTGATGACTGTGCCATCCGTGTTCACTGACACGGCGGGAAATGTCACAGGGATCAGAGATGAACGGGACAGCGTCATCCATGGAGCCAGGCGGGCTGTGCGGCCAGACTCATCTGTACTTCTATCCACAGTGTGGCCAGGGCAGGGCAGGGAAAGCAGACGCTTCCCAGGGCGGGTGCCGCTTGTCTGGGGGCTGCCTCCCGGGCACCTCCCCTGTCGGCTGCACAGGCCGGTAGAGGGGGATCTCCTGTCCCCTCCTCTCCCGAGGGCCTCCACCAGGTTCAGGACGGGGCGCGGCTCCTGCAGGCCACAGGGCCCTGGAGTCCTCCGTTACTCTGGGCCCCACCCAGGGGTTGTTCTGTGTTGGGCAGTCCCCCAGGCCACGTGTGGGACACATCTGCTCAGGATCCAAAGCAAAGGAAGGGTCATGCGGAGACATGAGGCCAGTGGCAGGCACTGAGCAAAGTGCACCTCAGAAACCGGAGCCCTGGACTCCCGGGACCGAGGCCCCGGAGAGAGACCCCCTGCGGCCACCACCGTGGCTCGCCACCCCTTCATCCAGGCTTTTTCTGCTTCATTATCTGTTCTCTTCAAATGACCTCTTTCTTGACATAGCTGTGCAGCCCTTGGTCGTGGCCTTGGACTTGCAGGAAGTTGATTCTTCTGTGTGAGCCCAGCTGGCCTTGGGCTCATACTGTTGACTGGGCATAGCCTCCCCACTGTTTCTGTGCGATCTGGGGCGCTCCTGGTTCGCTGACTCGACTCCTTTCCTAGACATGGCGGTCTCCTCCCGGTCAGGATCCCGGGCAGTCGCTGGAATCTGCCTGGACGACAGGTTTTCGTGCCCGGGTCTCTCAGCCTCCCCGTCTCCTCATATTTCACAGGGGCATCAGGCCTTCATGGAAGGTTCCATGCTCGCCTCCAGGGAAGGTCAGACACGCAGTCTTCCGCCTCCTACAGGGCTCGGCTTCCCACGTCTCGCCTCCTCGACCCCTGCTCCCTTGCCTTCCCTACAAGGCCCAAGAGAGCACCAGGCGTCGGCCGCACAGCCTCGAGCGGTTTAATGACTGGGGGCCTGGCACACCCCAGGCGGGGTCCCGGGGCGACACCCGCCACCCGCTGTGTGCCGCAGAGGCCGCAGGGCCGGGCAGCAGGCTTTACTCCCTGGGGGACAGGGAGGTTAGCGGTCGAAGGGGGATCGAGTCTGGTGGACTCATCGGTGACCAGGGAAACCTGCAGAGGGGCCGGCCCTTTGATAAGACCCGTCAGCAGCCAGCTGGGCCTGGGACAGCGCGGAGGCAGGAAGGTTGGTCAGGCGGGAGGGTGGAAGCGAGGCAGGCCCTGGTTGAGCCGGGGAGGGACGGACAGCGAGAGACAGTCACCTTCCGTGGTCGGAGCCTCTGGGCCCAGGGGTGAGGTGACCTGCCAGGGCCCAGGTCTTCCTCATTCAACTGATGCATTTAAAATTTTTATTGGAAAAAAACGCCTCTTTGTGTTAGTTTCCACCACACAGCAAAGTTGAGTCGGTCTCCCGTGGGCACACATCCCTCCTGCTCGGGTTCCTTCCCAGGCGGGTCACCGCAGGGCCCTGAGCGCTGCTCCCCGAGATGTGCGATAGGTTCATCTCTGTTTTACACGTGTGTGTGCTTAGTCTCTCAGTCGTGTCCGAGCTTCGCGACCCTGTGGACTGGAGCCCGCCAGGCTCCTCTGTCCATGGGATTCTTCAGGCAAGAACACTGGCATGTGTTGCCATGTCTTTCTCCAGGGGATCTTCCCCACCCAGGGATCAAACCCAGGTCTCCTGCGTGGCGGGTGGACTGTTGACCACCGGCACCAGCTGGGAAGCTCTTTCTGTACATACACGAGTGTGTATCCTGTACACAGCGGTGTACACGTGTCACTCCTGGCGTCCCGATCCGTCCCACCCGCCTTCCCCCTCGCTCTCTCCTTTTACTTATTTCTGCCTCCATCCCCGCTTCCCGCTGCCCCTCCTGAGCCCCACAGAGCCTCTGAGGACGCCTTTCTGTTTGAACACCTACTTGCCTCCCAGGCTGTGCTGCTTTGCGGATGTGCATTTGGGCGCTGCATAGACCTGGGTCTTGGGTCCCTCGGCGCCAGCCTCTGGCCCTGCCTGGCAGTGGGTGCCCCTCCTCCAAGGCTGCTCAGGCTGCCTGGTGCCTGGGGCGCGAGTCCTCCTGCTTTCTTCCACGTTCTCTCTTGGGGACGGGGGATGGCTTTCCCTTGCCTCCAGCTTTTCACCGCACAGATCTCCCTGTGGACCTGGATGGAAATTTCTTTGGTGTTTGCATACCTTGGGGTGGAGTCATGGCCTGCGTGTCAGCTTCAGAGAACTCAGAAGAGCCTGGCGCTTTTCCAGAACAGGCTCCTGCCCCGAGCCATCCTCAGCAACACTCCAGCACCCCAGCTTTCTGAGTCTGCCAGTCAGACAGGCACGAAGAGGCACATCGCGGCTGTCTGGAGCATTTCTCAGGTTTCTGCTGAGAACACCACACCTGACTGCCGCTACTGCGGCCATCCCCCTAATTGGGGGATTCATTCCAGGACCCCTGCGATACCAACATGCACGATGCTCCAGTGCTTTATATAAAACGGCACAGGATTTGCATACAGCCCACACACATCCTCCTTTAGACTTCATCTTTTTTTCTTTCCATCTTATTGCAATATAATTGACATGTAGCACTGGATAAGTCTGGGGGCTTCCCTGGTGGCTCAGTGGTAAGGAATCTGCCTGCCAGTGCAGGAGACATGGGTTCAACCTCTGCATCAAGAGATCTCCTGGAGAAGGGCATGGCACCCCACTCCAGGGTCCTTGCCTGGAGAATCCCTTGGACAGAGGAGCCTGGCGGGCTACCGTCCATGGACTCACAAGAGTCCTACGTGATCGAGCAGCTACGCGACAACCACGGCCGCCACGTCGTGTGCGTCTAAGGTGATAACCAGGCTTGCGTGCGTCAAGAGATGCCATCACCAGTTCAGTGACTATGCATCCTCTCATATGCAGAGAATTTTAGAAATTAAACAAAGTTAGTACCAGGCGGCACTTGCAGTAAAGAACTCGCCTGCCAGTGCGGGAGACGTAAGAGACACAAGTTCAACTCCTGGGTCAGAAGATCCCCTGGAGGAGGGAATGACACCCCGCGCCGGTGTTCTTGCCTGGAGAATCCCCAAGGACAGGGGAGCCTGGCGGGCTACAGTCTGCACGGTCACAAAGAGCCCGACACGCCTGAAGGGACTGAGCCCACAGCCAGGATGAAAGAGGAGCGTGAGGAGCGCTCTGAGGCCTGGCGCTCTCGGCCACCCTCCCGCCTCCTGTGCCTCCTAGCCGGCTGACGCGGAGTGCCTCGTACAGTGTAAACGATACGTCAGTGTTTGTAATTACAGTGTACATGCTACGTAAACTCTTCCCTGCAGGATGCACATTCAAGTAGTGCTTTTTGGATCTTTCTGGAACTTTTTAAAATCTTTCCAGTCCTTGGTTGGTTGAGTCCGATATGCGGAGTCCATGGCGAGGAGGGCGGGCCGACCTTGTTTCCTCCTGACGGGCAGGAGGAGGCATGAGGGACAGCCGAGGGGAGAAGCCCAGACTCCCTGGAGCCTCGGTGAGGCTTCATCGCAAGCACGCTCAACCCTCATCCCTTTGCTCCTCCGGCGCACTGCTCCGAGACCTGCCGGCTCCTGCTGGCCCTGCCCCTGCCCTCAGCTTGGAGTCTGCGGCTCTGCCTCGGGCGCCCGTCATCCCGTGAACGCGGAGATCAGGCCGCGGCTCACAGGGCCTGTGGTGCCCGGCCAGTGCGAGAGGGCGCGGCTCGAACGCCTGCCAGTCAGCGTCACGGCTTAGGTCTGGGTGAGATACACTCTCTATATGCATTTTATACGTGTACACAATATAGAACACACATGATATACAATGTGCATATTAATACACTATGTGGTATATGCTGCATAATGTATATATGACACACATACATGCATCATTTGCTGACCAAAGTCCATGTAGTCAAAGCTATGATTTCCCCAGGAGTCATGTATGAATGGGAGAGTTGGACCGTAAATAAGATTCAGCGTCGAATTGATGCTTTCCAACTGTGGGGCTGGAGAAGACTCTTGAGAGTCCCTCGACAGCAAGGAGATCAGACCAGTCCATCCTGAAGGAAATCTACCCTGAATACTCATTGGAAGGACTGATGCTGGAGCTGAAGCTCCAGTACTTTGGCCGCCTGATGTGGAGAGCTGACTCACTGGAAAAGACCCTGGTGCTGGGAAAGATTAAAGGCAGGAAGAGAAGAAGATGACAGACGATGAGGTGGCCGGATGGCCTCACTGAATCGATGGACATGAGCTGGAGCAAATGCTGGGAGACGGTGCAGGACAGGGACGCCTAGCGTGCTGCCCTCCACAGGATCACTAAGCATCACACATGAATGAGCTACTGAACAAGAACAAAATAACACATATATAATATATAATGTATAGGTAATACATATTATATAATACGTAGTTGTATATATTATAGATACATTATGTATGTAATATATATAATGTATAATCTAGGTATCTGTTCAGTCCCTCAGTCGTGTCCAGCCCTTTGTGACCCCTTGGGCTGTAGCCCACCGAGCTCCTTTGCCCATGGAATTTCCCAGGCGAGAACACTGCAGGCCCTCCTCCTCCAGGGATCCTGCTGACCCAGGGATCAAACCCTCGCCCCACTTGACCCGAGGGAGAAGCCCGCTCCGGGCCTGGGGGCCCGAAGCACGCTCAACCCTCATCCCTTTGCTCCTCCGGCACTGCTCCGAGACCTGCCGGCTCCTGCTGGCCCTGCCCCTGCCCTCAGCTTGGAGTCTGCGGCTCTGCCTCCGGCGCCCGTCATCCCGTGAACGCGGAGATCAGGCCGCGGCTCACAGGGCCTGTGGTGCCCGGCCAGTGCGAGAGGGCGCGTCTCGAACGCCTGCCAGTCAGCGTCACGGCTTAGGTCTGGGTGAGATACACTCTCTATATGCATTTTATACGTGTACACAATATAGAACACACATGATATACAATGTGCATATTAATACACTATGTGGTATATGCTGCATAATGTATATATGACACACATACATGCATCATTTGCTGACCAAAGTCCATGTAGTCAAAGCTATGATTTCCCCAGGAGTCATGTATGAATGGGAGAGTTGGACCGTAAATAAGATTCAGCGTCGAATTGATGCTTTCCAACTGTGGGGCTGGAGAAGACTCTTGAGAGTCCCTCGACAGCAAGGAGATCAGACCAGTCCATCCTGAAGGAAATCTACCCTGAATACTCATTGGAAGGACTGATGCTGGAGCTGAAGCTCCAGTACTTTGGCCGCCTGATGTGGAGAGCTGACTCACTGGAAAAGACCCTGGTGCTGGGAAAGATTAAAGGCAGGAAGAGAAGAAGATGACAGACGATGAGGTGGCCGGATGGCCTCACTGAATCGATGGACATGAGCTGGAGCAAATGCTGGGAGACGGTGCAGGACAGGGACGCCTAGCGTGCTGCCCTCCACAGGATCACTAAGCATCACACATGAATGAGCTACTGAACAAGAACAAAATAACACATATATAATATATAATGTATAGGTAATACATATTATATAATACGTAGTTGTATATATTATAGATACATTATGTATGTAATATATATAATGTATAATCTAGGTATCTGTTCAGTCCCTCAGTCGTGTCCAGCCCTTTGTGACCCCTTGGGCTGTAGCCCACCGAGCTCCTTTGCCCATGGAATTTCCCAGGCGAGAACACTGCAGCGAGGCGCCGTCTCCTCCTCCAGGGGATCCTGCTGACCCAGGGATCAAACCCACGTCCCTCTCTCGCCTCTCCTACCTTGACTGGTGGGTTCTTTACCACTAGTACCACCTGGGAAACCCCGTATAATATACAATACATATAATGTATAGATAACACATATATTATACATCACATAATGTGTAATATGTGTGCATTATAATATATCTGACTGAATTACTTTGCTGTATACCTGAAATAAGTTGTGCCTAGAAACTGTATCCCCATATATATATATATATGTTTGAATGACTGAGTCACTTTGGTGTACACCTAAACTAACCCAAATTGTAAGTCAACTATCAGCTACTCTTCTATAAAAAGGCAACCATCCACTCCTATTGTTGCAACATAGAAATATATTTGAATCTTACTGAAATCATTGAAATCGATAAAACTGTCATGTGATATGTTTGCAGGCACAGCCCTTAGCTGAATCGTAAAAAGACAGGTTATTTTCTAAATATGCCCACCAGTTTTACAGAGACGTGCTCTTCGCCGTGCAGCCCTCTCCCTCCCTGTTCCTCGGAAGCTGAATATCTCACTGAGTCTGACTCCTCTGTCTCCTGAGCTGAGTCCTTTGAGCGCCTTCTGGGCGGGCCAGGTGGCTGCCACTGAGCCAGCACAGGGCTGAGGGCTGGGAACGCGGGCCGTGCCGCCCAGGCTGTTCCTGGCGGTTCACCCTCTGAAGCAGCGTGGGTGACACCTTGCCCAGGCTCTGGAAGGCCGGCTCCCTCTTCACCCTGTGGGCATCTTTCTCCCACTCATTTGTGATGCTATCAGGCCCTGTTTTCCCAACTGGCTTAAAAATAGAGTAAAATGCCATGTCCGGTTCACTTCCTCCCTCCCAAACCAATGGAGGGTCTCCCAAGCCCACCCCATCCCCTGGGGGACGGGAGGACCACAGGGTCCCCGTGACCTCAGGATCTCTTAAGCACTGTTGGCGACAGGGCGGTGTTGGACCTTCCACGTCTGCGGGTCACAGCACACCCGCCTGCCCGCCCAGCCCTCGGCGAGGGCCGAGGTCGAGAGGTGACGCTGCCAGGGCATCCAAAAGCATCGTGATGACGGCAGAGGGCCTGGAAATACCACCCTTCTCCAAGAGCAGGGGCTGGTTCGGTGAATCTCAGAGAAATCCTGCTAAAAGCAGCAGGGTCCACCGAGCAAGGGTCCTGCAAAGAACACAGGGGCCCCCGTGTCCTCGTGTGGGAAGGGAAATGCAGGTGGCAGGCAGACAGAGTGTTCGACTGAGTACAGAGCTTCTTCAGCTTGTCTTCGGGGGCTCTGTGCTGGTGTTCCCTGCTGCCCACGAGAGCCTCCGCAGTGTGGGGGCTCTCACTGCAGTGACTTCTCTCGTGGCGGGCACCGGCTCTAGGCACGCAGGCCGCAGTAACCGTGGCTCGTGGGCTCAGTCGCTGTGGCTCACAGACTTAGTTGCTCCACGGGTGTGGGATCTTCCTGGAGCAGGGATTGAACTCCTGGCCCCACCGCCCCCCGGGGACTCGTGAGGACTCCCGTGCGCTTTTTGGCTCACAGGTTATTTTCTAAATATGCCCACCAGTTTTACAGACGTGCTCTTCGCCGTGCAGCCCTCTCCCTCCCTGTTCCTCGGAAGCTGAATATCTCACTGAGTCTGACTCCTCTGTCTCCTGAGCTGAGTCCTTTGAGCGCCTTCTGGGCGGGCCAGGTGGCTGCCACTGAGCCAGCACAGGGCTGAGGGCTGGGAACGCGGGCCGTGCCGCCCAGGCTGTTCCTGGCGGTTCACCCTCTGAAGCAGCGTGGGTGACACCTTGCCCAGGCTCTGGAAGGCCGGCTCCCTCTTCACCCTGTGGGCATCTTTCTCCCACTCATTTGTGATGCTATCAGGCCCTGTTTTCCCAACTGGCTTAAAAATAGAGTAAAATGCCATGTCCGGTTCACTTCCTCCCTCCCAAACCAATGGAGGGTCTCCCAAGCCCACCCCATCCCCTGGGGGACGGGAGGACCACAGGGTCCCCGTGACCTCAGGATCTCTTAAGCACTGTTGGCGACAGGGCGGTGTTGGACCTTCCACGTCTGCGGGTCACAGCACACCCGCCTGCCCGCCCAGCCCTCGGCGAGGGCCGAGGTCGAGAGGTGACGCTGCCAGGGCATCCAAAAGCATCGTGATGACGGCAGAGGGCCTGGAAATACCACCCTTCTCCAAGAGCAGGGGCTGGTTCGGTGAATCTCAGAGAAATCCTGCTAAAAGCAGCAGGGTCCACCGAGCAAGGGTCCTGCAAAGAACACAGGGGCCCCCGTGTCCTCGTGTGGGAAGGGAAATGCAGGTGGCAGGCAGACAGAGTGTTCGACTGAGTACAGAGCTTCTTCAGCTTGTCTTCGGGGGCTCTGTGCTGGTGTTCCCTGCTGCCCACGAGAGCCTCCGCAGTGTGGGGGCTCTCACTGCAGTGACTTCTCTCGTGGCGGGGCACCGGCTCTAGGCACGCAGGCCGCAGTAACCGTGGCTCGTGGGCTCAGTCGCTGTGGCTCACAGACTTAGTTGCTCCACGGGTGTGGGATCTTCCTGGAGCAGGGATTGAACTCCTGGCCCCACGGTGCAGGCGGCTTCTTAACCATGGGACCACCAGCCCCACTTCCTTGACTTAACCGTGGAGGACCATCCCAGTAAGCCTGTCATAAGTTGAAAGTGTCACAGGTCAAAAATGTATTTAATACACCTGAAGATCCTAGCTTAGTGCCCAGTCTACCTTAACTGGGCTCAGAACACGTACGTTAGCCTACAGCTGGGCAAACTCATTTGTCCCAAAGCCTGTTTGTAATTGTGTAATTTACTGAAAACAGAATGGCTGTCCCCACACCCGTTGTTCACCCTGTGATCGGCTGGTTGACCGGGAGCTGTGGCCGCCATTGCCCAGAATCACAAAGGCACTGGATCACATATCAGCAGGAGGAAAGGATCATGGCTGTTGTTCAGTCGTTAAGCCGCGTCTGACTCTCTGTGACCCCATGGACGGCAGCACGCCAGGCTCCTCTGTCCTTCACCGTCTCCCAGCGTTTGCTCAAATTCTTGTCCATTGAGTTGGTGACGCTATCTAGCCGTCTCACCCTCTGCCGCCCCCTTCCCCTCCCGCCTTCAGTCTCTCCCAGCATCAGGGTCTTTTCCGGTGAGTCGGCTCTTCTCACCAGGTGGGAAAGTTATGGAGCTTCAGCTTCAGCATCAGTCCTTCCAATAAATATTCAGATTCTTTACCACTGAGCCACTAGGGAAGCCCAGGGAAAGATTAGAAATTCACAATTCAAAGTATGGTTTTCTCTGAATTCATATCTCTTTCACACCATCGTGAAGGTGAACCATCGTAAGTCAGAAATCAACTCTGCGTACTCCGGATAGCTGCAAGTGGACAGGGGCCCCGTGTCCTCTGGAAGGGAAATGCAGGTGGCAGGCAGACAGAGTGTTCGACTGAGTACAGAGCTTCTTCAGCTTGTCTTCGGGGGCTCTGTGCTGGTGTTCCCTGCTGCCCACGAGAGCCTCCGCAGTGTGGGGGCTCTCACTGCAGTGACTTCTCTCGTGGCGGGGCACCGGCTCTAGGCACGCAGGCCGCAGTAACCGTGGCTCGTGGGCTCAGTCGCTGTGGCTCACAGACTTAGTTGCTCCACGGGTGTGGGATCTTCCTGGAGCAGGGATTGAACTCCTGGCCCCACGGTGCAGGCGGCTTCTTAACCATGGGACCACCAGCCCCACTTCCTTGACTTAACCGTGGAGGACCATCCCAGTAAGCCTGTCATAAGTTGAAAGTGTCACAGGTCAAAAATGTATTTAATACACCTGAAGATCCTAGCTTAGTGCCCAGTCTACCTTAACTGGGCTCAGAACACGTCGTTAGCCTACAGCTGGGCAAACTCATTTGTCCCAAAGCCTGTTTGTAATTGTGTAATTTACTGAAAACAGAATGGCTGTCCCCACACCCGTTGTTCACCCTGTGATCGGCTGGTTGACCGGGAGCTGTGGCCGCCATTGCCCAGAATCACAAAGGCACTGGATCACATATCAGCAGGAGGAAAGGATCATGGCTGTTGTTCAGTCGTTAAGCCGCGTCTGACTCTCTGTGACCCCATGGACGGCAGCACGCCAGGCTCCTCTGTCCTTCACCGTCTCCCAGCGTTTGCTCAAATTCTTGTCCATTGAGTTGGTGACGCTATCTAGCCGTCTCACCCTCTGCCGCCCCCTTCCCCTCCCGCCTTCAGTCTCTCCCAGCATCAGGGTCTTTTCCGGTGAGTCGGCTCTTCTCACCAGGTGGGAAAGTTATGGAGCTTCAGCTTCAGCATCAGTCCTTCCAATAAATATTCAGATTCTTTACCACTGAGCCACTAGGGAAGCCCAGGGAAAGATTAGAAATTCACAATTCAAAGTATGGTTTTCTCTGAATTCATATCTCTTTCACACCATCGTGAAGGTGAACCATCGTAAGTCAGAAATCAACTCTGCGTACTCCGGATAGCTGCAAAGTCTGGAAACAGACTTTAAACAGTGTGTTAGTTACATTTTTTAAATAATGTGCTCATTGTATTTTCAGGTAAATTACCCCTGAATTCAACGCAGTAAGCATTATCATTAAATTTTTTTAAAGCTAAAATAAATACACTTTTTTGTTCAAAACTGGGACACATTGAGAAGATACTGTACGTATAGCACTTTGTCATGTTAATAGTTGAACCACTTGCTTTAAATTTAAGTAATTGGAGATTAAGAAAAAATGTACTGAATATATGAAACTGTAATTGAGGTGACATACATGTTTATATATGTTAAGATAAACTGTTTATATATGTTTGATCCATGTTTTCCAACTTCGCAGATCTTCTCTGCAGGCACAGAAAAGTCTAGGAGGAAATATACCAAAAGATAAAACAGGGCTTCCCCTGGTGGTCCAGTGGGTAAGGACACCGCCTTGCAGTGCAAGGGGCGCCGGTTCGAGCCCTGGCCTGGGAAGATCCCACATGCCGCGGAGCAGCTGGACTGATGTGTCCAATCACCGAGCTGGAGCTCTGGAGCGCATGCGCCCAGAGCCGGTGCTCTGCAACGACAGACACCACCGCGATGGGAGGCCCACAGGAGCCAAAGAACGAAGACGAATGAAAATAGAGAAATTAAAGACCAATAGAAGTGGCCCGCCCGCTCCCCTCCGTCCCCTCCCCAACCCCCTCCCCCCCCCCAATTAAAAAAAAAATAAAAACTTTTAAAAAAAAAAAAAAAAAAAGATAAACCAGTGAAGATTCCTTAGACTGAAAATACATAGGCTTTCTTCCTTTTTTTTTTTGCCCTTCTATTATTTTAAATTTTTTTCCTTTGGAATTTTGATAAAAGATAAAATCCCAAGACCCTTGTTATTTAAAACTTTAAAGTCAGTGAGAAGAAGATTGGTGAAAGCAAACCAGAGCGCCTTCAGTCTCTCCCAGCATCAGGGTCATTTCCGGTGAGTCGGCTCTTCTCACCAGGTGGGAAAGTTATGGAGCTTCAGCTTCAGCATCAGTCCTTCCAATAAATATTCAGATTCTTTACCACTGAGCCACTAGGGAAGCCCAGGGAAAGATTAGAAATTCACAATTCAAAGTATGGTTTTCTCTGAATTCATATCTCTTTCACACCATCGTGAAGGTGAACCATCGTAAGTCAGAAATCAACTCTGCGTACTCCGGATAGCTGCAAAGTCTGGAAACAGACTTTAAACAGTGTGTTAGTTACATTTTTTAAATAATGTGCTCATTGTATTTTCAGGTAAATTACCCCTGAATTCAACGCAGTAAGCATTATCATTAAATTTTTTTAAAGCTAAAATAAATACACTTTTTTGTTCAAAACTGGGACACATTGAGAAGATACTGTACGTATAGCACTTTGTCATGTTAATAGTTGAACCACTTGCTTTAAATTTAAGTAATTGGAGATTAAGAAAAAATGTACTGAATATATGAAACTGTAATTGAGGTGACATACATGTTTATATATGTTAAGATAAACTGTTTATATATGTTTGATCCATGTTTTCCAACTTCGCAGATCTTCTCTGCAGGCACAGAAAAGTCTAGGAGGAAATATACCAAAAGATAAAACAGGGCTTCCCCTGGTGGTCCAGTGGGTAAGGACACCGCCTTGCAGTGCAAGGGGCGCCGGTTCGAGCCCTGGCCTGGGAAGATCCCACATGCCGCGGAGCAGCTGGACTGATGTGTCCAATCACCGAGCTGGAGCTCTGGAGCGCATGCGCCCAGAGCCGGTGCTCTGCAACGACAGACACCACCGCGATGGGAGGCCCACAGGAGCCAAAGAACGAAGACGAATGAAAATAGAGAAATTAAAGACCAATAGAAGTGGCCCGCCCGCTCCCCTCCGTCCCCTCCCCAACCCGACCCCCGCCCAAAGTAAATAAATAAATAAAATCTTTAAAAAAAAAAAAAAAAGATAAAACAGTGAAGATTCCTTAGACTGAAAATACATAGGCTTTCTTCCTTTTTTTTTTTGCCCTTCTATTATTTTAAATTTTTTTCCTTTGGAATTTTGATAAAAAAGATAAAATCCCAAGACCCCTTGTTATTTAAAACTTTAAAGTCAGTGAGAAGAAGATTGGTGAAAGCAAACCAGAGCTGAGAAAGCCCTGACTCGGCTCACTCACCGCTTCTGCAGGCAGGAGCAGGCTCAGCGTCTCCTGAGTTTTTGCCAAAGGAGGTGCAGATTTCAGCCCCACCAGGGCCCAGAGGTGCATTCACTTGTCACGGGGACAAACCTTGGTGTGCTCACCCATTGGCAGTAAAGCGGAGCTCCTGACCCCGGGGCCGTGCTGCAGGATAGAGTAGCGTTTGCTCCAGCTGCCAAGCGAGGGGTCCAGGCAGCTCCTGCTCAAGAGACCAGAACTTCCTGGTGGGTTTCAGGGAAGCCTTTTATTTGTTTGTTTTTTGTTTAATATTTTAGCCTTTTTAAAAAATTTTTTAAATTCTCTTTTATTGGTTTTATATTAATTTATTTTCATCCATCTTTATTCTTTGGCCTATGTGGGCCTCCCATTGCAGTACCCTCTCTTGTTGCAGAGCGCCAGCTCTGGGCGCATGTGCTCCAGAGGGCTGGCTTGTAATTGGACACACCAGTCCAGCCACTCCACGGCACGTGGGATCTTCCTGGGCCAGAGATGGAACCAGTGCCCCTTACACTGCAAGGCGGACTGTTTGCCCACTGGACCCTCAGGGAAGCCCTCAGGGAAGCGTTTTTAAAGGCAAGGTGAGGGAGAAAGTCTTAGAGGACATCAACTTGTGCGCGACTCTGGTTGGTAGATAGTGAGGCGACAGGCTGTCAGGGAGCTAACCTCATCACTGGTGAGTCAGGAGTTAACAACGGCACTCCTGAGGCATCAGCAGGTCTGGAATATGCGTGCTCATCATGCTCACTGGGTAGTTAATTCCTTCCTTTTGGTGATCTTAGAACCTGTTAAACCACTCGGTCACGTGCAGGAGGTACTGCTATCCCTGTGCTTCAGGAAGGAACGCAGGATTCCGTGACCGCCCTGTGGCTGGTCCACTGTTTAGACTGTCACCTGCTCTTCTGGCCCAGCTGTTTCTTCTGCCACTGCACAGTCACATCCCTTCATCGTGAGCCAGGCTTTTGCGACGCCAGGGAGCTCAGGGAGGCTAAGCTTGTCTACCAACAAGAGGCAGGCCGAGGCCGCTGAGGTCAGGGCGAGGGCGGGGATCTGTCCCAGGAGGGCCCGTGGGGTCCTGCTCCGTGACGCTTGTGTTCAACATGGTGACAGGGCAGCTGCTGGTGCTGCCCACGGCCTGGTGCTGGGGCACCGTGAAAATAGACAGGCGGCGTCCTTGTCCTCACGGAGGAGCCTCAGATGGTAAGGAATCTGCCCGCAGTGCAGGAGAGCTGGGTTCAATCCCTGGGTTGGGAAGACCCCTTGGAGAAGGGATAGGCTTGCCCACTCCACTGTTCTTGCCTGGAGAATGCCATGGCTGGGCCATGGGGTCGCAAAGAGTCGGACCCGACTGAGCAACTTGACGTTTACTGCCCATGGGGCGTTAGGCCGTGACGAAGGCTAACCAAGTGAATTTAAACCAGGGCCAGCTGGGCAGCGTGGGGTGCCTCGGAGCTTGGGTTGGTGATGGGGGTGGGGCAGGTGAGGGGAAGGAAGAGGCGAAGAGCTAGGTGCGATGTTGGGGTGAACAGGCCCCCAGAACGCTGTGTGCTCCTGGGTACCAGGGCTGGGGCGCCCGCCTCCCCGTGGCCCCCGAGCAGCTCAGTCCAGCTCTGCCCCATGGCTCTCGGCCATCACCACGCGCACTGGCGTCCCGACTCCCCAGGCAGAGCGCTCCTCCAGGCATGTGGCAATGGACGAGGGCAGTGATCTGTGAGGCTGCGTGTCTCCACTCAAACAGGGGGAGCGCGAGCGCTTCCTCATTTGTATGGTTTTCTCTCTTTTTTTTTCCTTTTTGTTTTTTTGAGACTCAGGATTTAAATTTGAGCCCAAGACACTGGGTTCTCTGGGTGACGACAGCCAGCCACCCTGGGAGAGGAGGGCTCCGCGGGTGCAGTGGGGACGCAGGCGGTGCCCAGAGCCCGCTGAGCCAGCCCTCCCCTGCTGTGGCCCCCGTTTCTGGGCAGGACACCTCTGGGGCTGCCAACACAAACATAGCACTCTGGGCAGGAGAGCTCAGCGTTTCAGGCTCGAGGGAAAGGAGAGGGTCAGCCGTGGCCGGAGCGGTGGTCAGGGGTGTCTGTGTGTGTGTTTCAAGGGTGTAAGTTCAGAAGCTGTGTCGGTGTTCCACAGGCTACAGGTGGGTTCCCCAGTGCTCTCTTTTTTTGTTTTTATCTTTTTTGGGGAGTGGGGTGGGGAGGGAGGGGGGCGGGCGGGCCACTTCTATTGGTCTTCCATTTCTCTATTTTCATCTGTCTTTGTTCTTTGGCTCCTGTAGGCCTCCCATTGTGGTGGCCTCTGTTGTCACAGAGCGCTGGCTCGTAATTGGACACATCGGTCCAGCCGCTCTGCAGCACATGGGATCTTCCCAGGCCAGGGATCGAACCG
The DNA here is from genome assembly GCA_022376925.1 of Tragulus kanchil. Classification (NCBI taxonomy): domain Eukaryota; kingdom Metazoa; phylum Chordata; class Mammalia; order Artiodactyla; family Tragulidae; genus Tragulus; species Tragulus kanchil. Next base: position 243,906,307 of record JAIOJX010000028.1, read on the forward strand.
GCGCCCCTTGCACTGCAAGGCGGTGTCCTTACCCACTGGACCACCAGGGGGAGCCCTCCCCAGTGCTCTGAGAGTTAAGGAATGTGTCTTTAGTTGGAATCCAACGTGCTAGGCACTGCCATGCAGGAACGGCAGTCAGGGTGAGCCCGGACGATCAAGAGGGGCTCCCAGGGCTCTGCCGGCGTGGGGTGCCTCGGAGCTTGGGTTGGTGATGGGGGTGGGGCAGGTGAGGGGAAGGAAGAGGCGAAGAGCTAGGTGCGATGTTGGGGTGAACAGGCCCCCAGAACGCTGTGTGCTCCTGGGTACCAGGGCTGGGGCGCCCGCCTCCCCGTGGCCCCCGAGCAGCTCAGTCCAGCTCTGCCCCATGGCTCTCGGCCATCACCACGCGCACTGGCGTCCCGACTCCCCAGGCAGAGCGCTCCTCCAGGCATGTGGCAATGGACAAGGGCAGTGATCTGTGAGGCTGCGTGTCTCCACTCAAACAGGGGGAGCGCGAGCGCTTCCTCATTTGTATGGTTTTCTCTCTTTTTTTTTCCTTTTTGTTTTTTTGAGACTCAGGATTTAAATTTGAGCCCAAGACACTGGGTTCTCTGGGTGACGACAGCCAGCCACCCTGGGAGAGGAGGGCTCCGCGGGTGCAGTGGGGACGCAGGCGGTGCCCAGAGCCCGCTGAGCCAGCCCTCCCCTGCTGTGGCCCCCGTTTCTGGGCAGGACACCTCTGGGGCTGCCAACACAAACATAGCACTCTGGGCAGGAGAGCTCAGCGTTTCAGGCTCGAGGGAAAGGAGAGGGTCAGCCGTGGCCGGAGCGGTGGTCAGGGGTGTCTGTGTGTGTGTTTCAAGGGTGTAAGTTCAGAAGCTGTGTCGGTGTTCCACAGGCTACAGGTGGGTTCCCCAGTGCTCTCTTTTTTTGTTTTTATCTTTTTTGGGGAGTGGGGAGGGAGGGGGGCGGGCGGGCCACTTCTATTGGTCTTCCATTTCTCTATTTTCATCTGTCTTTGTTCTTTGGCTCCTGTAGGCCTCCCATTGTGGTGGCCTCTGTTGTCACAGAGCGCTGGCTCGTAATTGGACACATCGGTCCAGCCGCTCTGCAGCACATGGGATCTTCCCAGGCCAGGGATCGAACCGGCGCCCCTTGCACTGCAAGGCGGTGTCCTTACCCACTGGACCACCAGGGGGAGCCCTCCCCAGTGCTCTGAGAGTTAAGGAATGTGTCTTTAGTTGGAATCCAACGTGCTAGGCACTGCCATGCAGGAACGGCAGTCAGGGTGAGCCCGGACGATCAAGAGGGGCTCCCAGCTCTGGCGGCGTTGCTCCGCCCACTCAGCATCCCCTCTCGTGCCCGTGTGCTCTGTGAGGGCAGGTGCAGGTTCATTAACTCCCCATCTTCCTGGTTTCCCTCACTCCTGCTGGGGCTGTGGGGCCCTGGGACAGAGGAGCGGCCATTCACGGTCACGCAGCAGTTCTCCTGGTCAGCACGGCCTGGCACTGACTGCTCCGTTCCTGTCTGTTGCAGCCCCAGCCCCGAAAAGGCAGAAATGTGACCACTGGACCTCATGTCCCCCCAACTCCTACGCCTACCGGCTGCTCAGCGGGGGTGGCCGGGACAAACACGCCAAGGTCTGCTTCGAGGATGAGTTGTAAGTACCAGCGCGAGGACAGAAAGCCTGGCGCTCCCACGGGGTGCTGTGCTTTCCCTGGGGCTGACCAGGCAGGAAGTTCGCCCCAGGAGAGAAAGGCGCATCCTGGACCTCTGTCAGAGCCTGGGGGCATCAGAGGAGAGTGGAGAAAGCCCCCCTGCCCAGGGTGGGGCGGGTCACATGGGTTGTCTCTTGTGGTTTCATGTGCCCCACGTTGAACTTCTGTGTGACAGCAGTTAGCACAAGCCTCGGGGCTTCCCAGCCGGTGCGAGTGAGAAAGAGCCCATCTGTCAATGCTGAAGATGCAAGGGGCGCGGGTTAGAGCCCTAGGTCAGGAAGATTCCCTTGCGGAAGGCATGGCAACCCACTCCAGTAGTCTTGCCTGGAAAAGCCGACGGACAGAGGAGCCTGGTGGGCTCGAGTCCGTGGGGTCACGAAGAGTCAGACATGATTGAGCACCTGAACATAGCAAAGCCCTTCAAAGTTCGGGAAACACCAACACTCAGGACACAGCCATCCTTGCATTTAGGTTTTGAGTCTCTCCCTCGTGGAATAAACTCACTGTTGTCTCTGCCTGCGGCCCACGTCCCTGCTCGGCTCAGTTTAGTTTCCGTGTGACTGCCGTACCCATCACGGCCCCCGAAGCCCTGGCCCTTGACCTTGTCTTGGCCCTAACCCTTAGCCATGTTCTCCCTGGCTCTTCACACGGTTTTCCCTCTGTGTGTCCTGGTGCAAATTTCTCCCTTTTTTTAAAAAAAAAATAATAATGTTGGCCTCTGTTATAGGTTTTCTATTTATTTATTTTCATCCATCTTTATTCTTTGGCCTGTGTGGGTCTCCCATTGCAGTGGCCTCTCTCGTTGCCAAGCACCGGCTCTGGGAGCATGCACTCCAGAGCGCTGGCTGGTAATTGGACACGCCGGCCCAGCCACTCCACGACACATGGGATCTTCCTGGGCCAGGGATCAAACCGGTGCCCCTTGCACTGCAAGGCGGACTCCTTACCCACTGGACCGCCAGGGAAGCCCCAAATTTCTCCCTTTTAAAAAGGACACCAGTCATGTCGGATTGTTGTTGTCCAGTCAGTTGCGTCTGACTCTTTGAAACCCCGTGGACTGCAGCCCGCCAGACCTCCTGTCCCTTCACTAACTCCCGGAGCTCGCTCAGACTCACGTCCATTGAGTTGGTGGTGCCATCCAACCACCTCATCCTCTGTCGCCCCTTCTCCTCCTGCCTCGATCTTTCCAGCATCAGGGTCTTTTCAAGTGAGTCTCCGCTTCGCATCTGGTGACCGAAGTATTGAAGCTTCAGCTGCATCATTAGCTCTTCAAATGAATATTCAGGGGTGATTTCTTTTAGGACGCACTGGCTTGATCTCCTGGGCATCTGAGGGCCTCTCACGAGTCTTCTCCAGTCCCACAGTTTGAAAGCACCAGTTCTTCGGCGCTCAGCCTTCTGGACGCCCCCCGCCTCCAGCTGTAACAGCACTCATTCCAGATACTGTCACACGTCCCCAGGGTGGCAAAATCCTACCCCCTCAGCCCATTAATAACCACCGCTATAGCTGGAGAGAACAGAGTTTGCAAACGTTCATGGCAAGTGGTTATGTTAGTCGCTAACTCGTGTCCAACTCTTTGTGACCCCATGGACTGTAGCCCGCCAGGCTCCTCTGTCTCTGGGATCCTCCAGGCAAGAACACTGGAGTGGGTTGCCGTGCCCTCCTCCAGGGGGGCTTCCCAGCTCAGGGATCGAACCCAAGGCTCTTACATCTCCTGCATTGGCAGGCGGGTTCTTTACCACCAGTGCCACCTGGGAGATGCCGCATGGTAATTGTGTGTGTGTGATTTCAGATGCCCTGATGAATGGGCTTGTCAGTGAGGTAGGTTGAAAACAGAGCAGGATCCCTTGGAAATAAAGAGGCAGGAAGACCTGGGAAGACTGGGGACAGTGAAGTCAAGGTCGCTTATCTAGAATCAGGTCACCAGAAAGGGGTTGTTCCAGCTCAGCTAGAGCCTGGGGGTCGCCTTCCTCCACAGCACCTGGTGCCTTATACAGCATTTCACCTGGTACAAAGCACCTCACTTATGCATTAACTTCCTATGACTCCCTCTGAGTTATGATTCCATGATACAGACAAGGAGGCTTAGCCACGGAACGGCTCAGTCGCCTGCCCTCCATCACACAGTGGTTAGTGACAGAACCTGGACTCACCCTGGCAAACAAGGGGTCTGCTGGGCGGGCATCTTGAATCCAGGAGTCTAAAGGAATCGCTAACCCTTTATAGGAATGTGTGGTACCCAAAGGTAGCTTGCCTGCTTCCAACAGTATTCCAGATGTTTCTCAGAATTCAGTGCAGAATAAACCAGGAGAAGCAGAAGTAAAAGCCAGTTGAAAGGGACAGGAATAAATACAACAGATGCTGAGAGAGACACTTGCTCGTGGCTTTAGCGTTGTATTCTCTCATAACTGACCCCTGGACACACAGTACGGGTTGTAGAATTTTTGGGTTATGGAAAGACAAGTAGGGCTTCAGGGGGTTTTTCTTGGCGCTCAGCCTTCTGGACGCCCGCCTCCAGCTGAAAAGCACTCATTCCAGATACTGTCACACGTCCCCAGGGTGGCAAAATCCTACCCCTCAGCCCATTAATAACCACCGCTATAGCTGGAGAGAACAGAGTTTGCAAACGTTCATGGCAAGTGGTTATGTTAGTCGCTAACTCGTGTCCAACTCTTTGTGACCCCATGGACTGTAGCCCGCCAGGCTCCTCTGTCTCTGGGATCCTCCAGGCAAGAACACTGGAGTGGGTTGCCGTGCCCTCCTCCAGGGGGGCTTCCCAGCTCAGGGATCGAACCCAAGGCTCTTACATCTCCTGCATTGGCAGGCGGGTTCTTTACCACCAGTGCCACCTGGGAGATGCCGCATGGTAATTGTGTGTGTGTGATTTCAGATGCCCTGATGAATGGGCTTGTCAGTGAGGTAGGTTGAAAACAGAGCAGGATCCCTTGGAAATAAAGAGGCAGGAAGACCTGGGAAGACTGGGGACAGTGAAGTCAAGGTCGCTTATCTAGAATCAGGTCACCAGAAAGGGGTTGTTCCAGCTCAGCTAGAGCCTGGGGGTCGCCTTCCTCCACAGCACCTGGTGCCTTATACAGCATTTCACCTGGTACAAAGCACCTCACTTATGCATTAACTTCCTATGACTCCCTCTGAGTTATGATTCCATGATACAGACAAGGAGGCTTAGCCACGGAACGGCTCAGTCGCCTGCCCTCCATCACACAGTGGTTAGTGACAGAACCTGGACTCACCCTGGCAAACAAGGGGTCTGCTGGGCGGGCATCTTGAATCCAGGAGTCTAAAGGAATCGCTAACCCTTTATAGGAATGTGTGGTACCCAAAGGTAGCTTGCCTGCTTCCAACAGTATTCCAGATGTTTCTCAGAATTCAGTGCAGAATAAACCAGGAGAAGCAGAAGTAAAAGCCAGTTGAAAGGGACAGGAATAAATACAACAGATGCTGAGAGAGACACTTGCTCGTGGCTTTAGCGTTGTATTCTCTCATAACTGACCCCTGGACACACAGTACGGGTTGTAGAGATCTCCTTATCTTATACAGAAAAGATGCAGGTTTATGGAAAAAGACAAGTAGGGCTTTTATTTTCTTTTTTGCCATTTCCTTCATCCCTGAAAATGTCACACGCTGGGTGCCTACAGGCACTCCTGCCCGGACGGTCTCCCCAGCAGCCAGCCGAGCCCCTGCGCACTCACGTCCACGCCTCCGAACAGCAGGATGACACCACGCCCTCTGTTCCCCATTTCAGACTGTTCACCAGCTGCCTTGCCCCGTAGGTCAGCTCTCTCCAGGGCTCCTATCCTCTCTCCTTGGGCTTCGCTGGTGACTCGGGCAGTGAAGAATCTGCCTGCAGTGCGGGAGACCTCGGTTCGTCCCCTGAGTCAGGAAGATCCCCTGGAGGAGGGAACTTGCCCCTGGGGAGGTCCGCTCTCTTCTACAGTACCCCAAATTTCAGCCCTCTTTGCTGACCATTGTCCTGATCAAGCTGCTGATGGTCACTGTGGTTTGAGCAGAATTCAGCATTCACATCATTATGACCATGAGAATAAAAATCAGAGAGCTTTACTTGATAGAGTTATATTACCGAGTGAGACCCCAACCTCTGGCAAACAAGGAGACTTCCAGTTGGAGGGTGGTCAGGAGGCGTGGCTGCCAGTGGTTCCCAGCAGTTTTAAAGCTTCAGTGAGTCAGTGCATTGTCTCCAAGTGGGCTTTGTTACTACATACTTAAACTTCCTTTGCATTGCATGAGCTGACTTGTTCGTAACTGCAAGGTCATGCTAACACAAAGAAAGCATGGGTTTTAAGGTCAGAGTCAGCATTCAGGGGATGTTGGGACAGTTTTAAGCTTTGGTTATGTGGCTTCCCTGGTGGCTCAGCTGGTAAAGAATCTGCCTGCCATGCAGGAGACCCCGGTTTGATTCCTGGGCCAGGAAGGTCCCCTGGAGAAGGGATAGGCTACCTGCTCCAGTGTTTTTGGGCTTCTCTGGTGGCTCAGATGGTAAGAGTCTGCTTGCAGTGTGGGAGACCTGGGTTTGATCCCTGGGTTAGAAAGATCCCCTGGAGGAGGGCATGGCAACACACTCCAGTGTTCTCGCCTGGAGAATCTCATGGACAGAGTCCTGGTGGACTCCAGTCAGTGGGGTTGCAAAGAGTCGGACAGGACTGAGCAACTGAGGGCACACACATGCGGCCGTGAGGGCTCCCTTAGGGGTGTATTCAAACCGTGGCCTCCAGGTTTTTTCTAATAGGACTAAGTGAAGGTTCTTCACGACTGATGCATGGTGTCCATAATAATTACGTTTTGTTTGTGGCTGACTCCCTTGGTTTTTCATGACCTTACATCCGTTGAATCCCTAAACGCTCCTCAAGTTAAAATAAATGTCTCACATCAGGTATCTGCCAGCTCCACCCTGTGAAGCTTATTGTGTTCTGGTGCGCCCCTGCAGGCGTGCCGGCTGCTCTGAGGCCCCCCGTGCACCTGGCGCTCCTCCACCGTCCTGGGGGTCCTCTCTCTCCTTCTCTGCAGCTGGAGCCCCTCATCCCTGGGCACACTGCCTTCCGCTCTCTTAGTTTCCACCCTTGTTTTACTGAAGCCCGTCTTCCACGAACACCCTGAGAAAAGGCTCCAAGGGGAGGTATTGCTTTTTTAAAGATTCTTCATGTTTAAAGTGGACTCATCCCCACTCACAACTGATATAGTCTGGCTGAGTATGGATTTCTTGCTTACTGTATAATTAGCGCGGTAAAATTATTGTACTATATAACTACAGAATAAATAGCTTCCGCTTTGAAGTGCTTGCCTGCAATCAAACAACTGTCCCTCCAATGATGTTTGCGCGTGGTGGCCATGAGAACGCTCTTCTCCAATTTCTAGTGGCAGGAAGTTCACTGAGAAGAGTTCCAGGTGCTGCATTCTGAAATCCACCACAGGTTTGCTGGAGGCCAGGCTGTCCCTGGCTGCTCCCGGCCGTGCCGGAGGACTGGCACAGACAATGAAAATGTGCACGACACTTTGTGAAAATGGCTAGGTGGGCCCGAAGGTCCCCTGGAGAAGGGATAGGCTACCTGCTCCAGTGTTTTTGGGCTTCTCTGGTGGCTCAGATGGTAAGAGTCTGCTTGCAGTGTGGGAGACCTGGGTTTGATCCCTGGGTTAGAAAGATCCCCTGGAGGAGGGCATGGCAACACACTCCAGTGTTCTCGCCTGGAGAATCTCATGGACAGAGTCCTGGTGGACTCCAGTCAGTGGGGTTGCAAAGAGTCGGACAGGACTGAGCAACTGAGGGCACACACATGCGGCCGTGAGGGCTCCCTTAGGGGTGTATTCAAACCGTGGCCTCCAGGTTTTTTCTAATAGGACTAAGTGAAGGTTCTTCACGACTGATGCATGGTGTCCATAATAATTACGTTTTGTTTGTGGCTGACTCCCTTGGTTTTTCATGACCTTACATCCGTTGAATCCCTAAACGCTCCTCAAGTTAAAATAAATGTCTCACATCAGGTATCTGCCAGCTCCACCCTGTGAAGCTTATTGTGTTCTGGTGCGCCCCTGCAGGCGTGCGGCTGCTCTGAGGCCCCCCGTGCACCTGGCGCTCCTCCACCGTCCTGGGGGTCCTCTCTCTCCTTCTCTGCAGCTGGAGCCCCTCATCCCTGGGCACACTGCCTTCCGCTCTCTTAGTTTCCACCCTTGTTTTACTGAAGCCCGTCTTCCACGAACACCCTGAGAAAAGGCTCCAAGGGGAGGTATTGCTTTTTTAAAGATTCTTCATGTTTAAAGTGGACTCATCCCCACTCACAACTGATATAGTCTGGCTGAGTATGGATTTCTTGCTTACTGTATAATTAGCGCGGTAAAATTATTGTACTATATAACTACAGAATAAATAGCTTCCGCTTTGAAGTGCTTGCCTGCAATCAAACAACTGTCCCTCCAATGATGTTTGCGCGTGGTGGCCATGAGAACGCTCTTCTCCAATTTCTAGTGGCAGGAAGTTCACTGAGAAGAGTTCCAGGTGCTGCATTCTGAAATCCACCACAGGTTTGCTGGAGGCCAGGCTGTCCCTGGCTGCTCCCGGCCGTGCCGGAGGACTGGCACAGACAATGAAAATGTGCACGACACTTTGTGAAAATGGCTAGGTGGGCTTTTTTCCAGAGGGTGATGGTCGTAGGTGTGGGGACCATGCTGTGCGGTTCTGCAGTGAAGGAGAGAGATCGGATTTAACTCCAGATGCATTGTGGGCAAGAATTGACAGCCACGGAGCAGAGTGGAGACCATGGGTGGAAAAGTACCAAGAGGAGGCACCAAGGATTGAGGCATTCTGGCTAAACAGGCCAACAAGATTCTTGCTTGGCCAGGGTGATCAGCCACCACCTGGAGGCTGGGAGGACTAGGAAATCAGTTTTATATGGTTGGTGATCAGATAGTAAAGTTGGGATATTCACTCCACCTTTAAGCTGATTTAGCAGAATTCCTGCTGTGTGTGTGTGTGTGTGTGTGTGTGTGTCTGTGTGTGTGTGTTAGTTCCTCAGCCATGTCTGAGTCTTTTTGACTCCATGAACTGTAGCCTGCCGGGCTCCTCTGTCCATGGGATTTCCCAAGCAAGAACACTGGAGTGGATCGCCATTCCTTCTCTAGGGGATCGTCCCAACCCAGGAATTGAGGCCAAAATTCCCACTAAAATTGGACAATGCAAAGATGAACACAGGAGTCCAGACGTCAGGCCTCGTTTAAAAAGCGTTCGAGACAGGGCTTCCCTGGAGGCTCCGTGGGTAAGAATCCACCTGCCAGTGCAGGAGACGCGGGTTCAGTCCCTGGTCTGCGAGGATCCCACGTGCCAAGGAGCAGCTAAACCTGAGCTGAGCCTGTGCTCCAGAGCCCGGGAGCCACAACTGCGGAGGCCCACGCTCCCCAGAGCCCACGCTCCCGAGCAGGAGAAGTCGCTGCGTGAGAGGCCCGTGGACCACAGCTGGAGAGGAGCCCCACTCCCTGCAACCACGCCTGCACGGCAGCCAAGACCCAGCACAGCCCAAGGTTACATGAGTAAAATTGTAGAGAATTTCAAAGAAGAGGGCAGGAGGCCTGGGTAGAGCGTGGTCAAAGAGAGAATCCTTGTCAGGATCTAGAGACAGGCAGCCCCTTCCTGGGAGACTCGGGCTCAGCTGGAGGCAGGCTGTGTTCTGAGATGCCCAGTGGCCTCGCCGAGGCCTCCTGAGACAGCCTGGCAGCCCGGGACGCGCCCGCGCCAGCGTTTCCTCCGTTTCGAGGCAGGCTTGCATGTGGTCTGGCAGCTCGCCCTGTGGACCCCGCTCCGTCTTCTCTCACAGGTATCTCTCACGATAATAATTCTTGTGCGTTTAATCCTGTTTGGGTATCTACTTCTCCGATGCCTCAGCTTAACACAATGAGAGTGATTATTTCCTCACAGTCTGTCCAACAAGGCGTGTTGGCCAGTATTTTGATTTTTGCCTTTCCAAGAGAAGCACGTCAGTCTCCAGTTAGTGTTTTACTTGCGTCCTTCTTGCTGTGAGTGAATCCAAGGTCTTTTCACGCCAAGAAGGGCTCTGCCGTCGGCGCTCCCTCTCTGCAGGCTCCACATGCATGGACTTGGCCAACCATGCATCACATGCCATGGTTTCAGATCTACAGCTGGTCGAATCCACTGACGCCCACCTCACAGATGTGGGCCAGTTGGGGGACTTGAGCCCTGCAGACCTGGGCATCTGTGTCCAGTCCTCCAGCCAAGCTCCCGCAGTTACTGAGGAGTAACTACTTTTATTTTCTGTGAACCGTTTGTATCTCTTTTTTACATTTTATTTATTTATTTTACTATTTATTTTTGTCTATTCTGGGTTTTCACTGCTGCCACAGGCTCTTCTGTAGTTGCAGGGAGTGGGAGCTAGTCTCTAGTGGAGGTGAGCAGGCTTCTTGTTGCAGTGACTTCTCTTGTTGTGGAACTCGGGCTCTAGGGCTCACGGACTTCCGTAGGGTTTCGGCCCATGGGCTCCATAGTTGCAGCTCTGAGGCACTAGAGAACAGGCTCAATAGTTGTGGCTCATGGGCTTTGTCGCTCCGAAGCATGTGGGATCTTCCCGGATCAGGGATTGAACCTGTGTCTCCTGCACTGACAGCCAAACTCTTCCCCACTGAGCTACCAGGGGAGCCCTGTTTATATCTTTCGCCTATTTTTGTTTCTATTATTGGGCTTTTAAATTGTGTCTTAGATTCTTTATGTGTGGCTTCAGGGCCCCTCCAGCTGGAGGGCAGGCTGTGTTCTGAGATGCCCAGTGGCCTCGCCGAGGCCTCCTGAGACAGCCTGGCAGCCCGGGACGCGCCCGCGCCAGCGTTTCCTCCGTTTCGAGGCAGGCTTGCATGTGGTCTGGCAGCTCGCCCTGTGGACCCCGCTCCGTCTTCTCTCACAGGTATCTCTCACGATAATAATTCTTGTGCGTTTAATCCTGTTTGGGTATCTACTTCTCCGATGCCTCAGCTTAACACAATGAGAGTGATTATTTCCTCACAGTCTGTCCAACAAGGCGTGTTGGCCAGTATTTTGATTTTTGCCTTTCCAAGAGAAGCACGTCAGTCTCCAGTTAGTGTTTTACTTGCGTCCTTCTTGCTGTGAGTGAATCCAAGGTCTTTTCACGCCAAGAAGGGCTCTGCCGTCGGCGCTCCCTCTCTGCAGGCTCCACATGCATGGACTTGGCCAACCATGCATCACATGCCATGGTTTCAGATCTACAGCTGGTCGAATCCACTGACGCCCACCTCACAGATGTGGGCCAGTTGGGGGACTTGAGCCCTGCAGACCTGGGCATCTGTGTCCAGTCCTCCAGCCAAGCTCCCGCAGTTACTGAGGAGTAACTACTTTTATTTTCTGTGAACCGTTTGTATCTCTTTTTTACATTTTATTTATTTATTTTACTATTTATTTTTGTCTATTCTGGGTTTTCACTGCTGCCACAGGCTCTTCTGTAGTTGCAGGGAGTGGGAGCTAGTCTCTAGTGGAGGTGAGCAGGCTTCTTGTTGCAGTGACTTCTCTTGTTGTGGAACTCGGGCTCTAGGGCTCACGGACTTCCGTAGTTGCGGCCCATGGGCTCCATAATTGCAGCTCCAAGGCCCTAGAGCACAGGCTCCATAGCTGTGGCTCACGGGCTTAGTTGCTCTGCAGCATGTGGGATCTTCCCGGATCAGGGATTGAACCTGTGTCTCCTGCACTGACAGGCAAACTCTTCACCACTGAGCTACCGGGGGAGCCCCTGTTTATATCTTTCGCCTATTTTTGTTTCTATTATTGGGCTTTTTAAATTGGTGTCTTAGATTCTTTATGTGTTAAGGCAGTCAAGCCTTCTGTGTTGTAAACTGTTCTCCATGTTTTGTCACGTTTGCCGCCCCCTGCTCGCGTGTGCCTCACGCCCAGCTGTCGTCGAAGCCCAGCAGGTGTGCGCTGCCAGTGACTCTCTGTTTCGCCATCCCCTTTCTCTTCCCACTGTTCATCGCCTCGTTCACGGTCGAGTAAGCTTTCATCAGACCGTGCCTGTAACCAGGCTGTGTGTGTGGCTCCAGACTGCCCGACTCCTAATCCATTCTACTGGTGGTCGTTCTGGTCACATAATAGGAAAAGGGATGGGCTTTCGTGAGGAAGTGAAAGATTCGGTGAGAGAATGCCTGCAGAGAGCCTGTGCCGATCAAGCACTGGTGCTTCTTTCCCCGGCTGTTTGCATAGATCATGAGACTCAGTGCAGTTCCCAGCCTCCCTGAGGGATCCCGCCCGTAGAGACGCGCGTGGGGCGGGTGTGCAGGGAGCGGGCGCAGGGGTGACTCAGGGGAGCTGGGTCAAGGCCGGTGCGTACCTGCAAGGAAAGGTGAAGGGACAAAGGCTGAACAGTGACTCTGCCGCGAGGCTCTCACAGAGCGGGGAGTGCTGCTTGGTGGTCTGTGAGGAAGGAGCTCCCCGCTGATGCTGCTTTACATTCCAGGCTCATCGGAGAAAAAGCTAAGAATGTCGCGAGAGGAATAAACATCGCCATTGTCAACTGTAAGTTCTTCAGGTTATTCTTTAAAACACCCCTAAAAGCTGTGTGATTGGGTGTTCAATGGTTACTTGCATTTGTTTATGATGGTTTCACCCAGTCTAGTCTAGGTTTATATGTGAATGCATTTAAAGTATGTATTTAACTATTTATACAATGCTGCACTTTACAGATTTATGATTCTACCAAAAGATGAAATCAGATATAAATCGACTATTTCATTTGGTATTGGAATATAATTGTTTTGCAATGTTGCCTTAGTTTCTGCTGTACAATGAAGTGAGTCAGCTCTATGTGTACATAGCCCCCTCCCTCGTTAACCTCTCACCCACCAGGCCCTCCCTCCAGGTCACAGAGCACCAGGCTGAGCTTCCCATGCTTTATAGCAGGTTCCCACTAGCAATTTATTTTACATGTGATATGGTATATATGTCTCGAATTTCCTACAACAGATGAATGGATAAAGAAGATGTGATACATATGTACAATGGAATATTATTCAGCCAGTTAAAGAAACAAAATAGGGTCATTTTGTAGAGATGTGTGGACCTAGAGTCTGTTATACAGAGTAAAGTCAGTCAGAAAGGAAAAACCTTTTTATATATAATATATATAAAATATATATTAGTACCTATGTGTGGAATGTAAACGGACTTTAAGGAAAAAATAAAAGAAGGGCCTGCAGGAGTCAGGGCTGAAACCAGGTCAGCAGACCTGGGGGCACAGGCAGCCTGGAGGTGGGCTTCATGCTTGCTCTGAGTCCTGCTTGCCCCACTCAGGGTGACCCCAGCTCCCACCTTGTCTGATTAAACGGCCTCTGGAAGTGCACAGGAAAGAAGCCCGGCGCTGTCGCCACTAGGGCCCCTGACTGGAAGGACGGTAGTGGGTTTGGGGAAGGGTGTCTGTCCCTGTGAGCAAGGTGAGCCATAGTCCAGGGACCCCAGGGCTGCAGAAACCTGGGAAGAGTGGGGCTGTTCTGATGATCCAGCAGGAAAATCTACAGGGGGGTGGAGGGCAGCAAAGGGGCTGGGCCGGGCCCCAGTGTCTTCAGGAAGAGGCAGGAGCACTGGGCGAGAGTGTGGGTGAGAATCTAACTGGAAGCAGGCGGGCGGGGGGCTCTGCTTTCCTGACCCACAGCGTCACGGCGCCTCCAGCGACAGTGGGCCAGTCCTCCCAAGCTTCTGGAAAAACTCAGGGAAGGAACACACCATTTTCAAAACTGCTGTTGTTCAGTCGCTTCAGTTATGTCTGACTCTTTGTGTCCCCATGGACAGTAGCCCGCCAGGCTCCCCTGTCCATGGGATTCTCCAGGCAGGAGCACTGGAGTGGGTTCTCGCTTCCTCCGCCGGGGATCTTCCTGACCCGGGGTTTTAACCTGCGGCAGGGCTCTTCGCCACTGAGCCACCTGGGAAGCCCATTTTCAGAAGCAAGGTGCCACACCTGCACCTTGAGTTTCCATGAATCTTCTTTCAAAAAGTCTCTTTCATTTCCAGATGTGACCGGGAAAGTGATTGCAACCCAGAATTTTGATATGTACGAAGGTGGTAAGAACACTTTTCCTCTCAAACTTACAATGAATTCTATCCAACTGAAATAAACTAGGATTAAACACACAGCCAGCAATGTCAGATGTTCTTAACTTACATATGAATCATCCACTGGACCTAGAGTCTGTTATACAGAGTAAAGTCAGTCAGAAAGGAAAAACCTTTTTATATATAATATATATAAAATATATATTAGTACCTATGTGTGGAATGTAAACGGACTTTAAGGAAAAAATAAAAGAAGGGCCTGCAGGAGTCAGGGCTGAAACCAGGTCAGCAGACCTGGGGGCACAGGCAGCCTGGAGGTGGGCTTCATGCTTGCTCTGAGTCCTGCTTGCCCCACTCAGGGTGACCCCAGCTCCCACCTTGTCTGATTAAACGGCCTCTGGAAGTGCACAGGAAAGAAGCCCGGCGCTGTCGCCACTAGGGCCCCTGACTGGAAGGACGGTAGTGGGTTTGGGGAAGGGTGTCTGTCCCTGTGAGCAAGGTGAGCCATAGTCCAGGGACCCCAGGGCTGCAGAAACCTGGGAAGAGTGGGGCTGTTCTGATGATCCAGCAGGAAAATCTACAGGGGGGTGGAGGGCAGCAAAGGGGCTGGGCCGGGCCCCAGTGTCTTCAGGAAGAGGCAGGAGCGCTGGGCGAGAGTGTGGGTGAGAATCTAACTGGAAGCAGGCGGGCGGGGGGCTCTGCTTTCCTGACCCACAGCGTCACGGCGCCTCCAGGGACAGTGGGCCAGTCCTCCCAGGCTTCTGGGAAAACTCAGGGAAGGAACACACCATTTTCAAAACTGCTGTTGTTCAGTCGCTTCAGTTATGTCTGACTCTTTGTGTCCCCATGGACAGTAGCCCGCCAGGCTCCCCTGTCCATGGGATTCTCCAGGCAGGAGCACTGGAGTGGGTTCTCGCTTCCTCCGCCGGGGATCTTCCTGACCCGGGGTTTTAACCTGCGGCAGGGCTCTTCGCCACTGAGCCACCTGGGAAGCCCATTTTCAGAAGCAAGGTGCCACACCTGCACCTTGAGTTTCCATGAATCTTCTTTCAAAAAGTCTCTTTCATTTCCAGATGTGACCGGGAAAGTGATTGCAACCCAGAATTTTGATATGTACGAAGGTGGTAAGAACACTTTTCCTCTCAAACTTACAATGAATTCTATCCAACTGAAATAAACTAGGATTAAAAACACACAGCCAGCAATGTCAGATGTTCTTATTTTGTCTACCGAGAAAGTTGCGGGCAGCGCACGTGAGTTCTCTAGAATGGCCTGACGTCCTCCTTGTGGTCTCCAAGAGCATGTCTAGATCAGAGCCGGAAGCCGTGATCTAGAGAGTGCCTCTTCTCACTCTTGTCTTGGAATGTTTCCTTCTGCTCCTTCATCAGACGGAGGAAAAGAGAGAACAGCTCTTTCTGTTTTAGATCAGACATGTAGGATAAATGTGCTCAGCACCCAGCCCTGCACGTCGCCATCCGTACCGAGGTGCTGCCCCCGCTGGGCTTGGTCCACCCGTGCCCCTGTGCCCCCTTCAACAGTCCCTTCACTCTGGGCTCTTGGTCTGGACCACAGTGATTTTTAGGTAACCCTGAGAATCACCAGAAACAAGTCTTGGTAAAGATAGTGGAGAGGAGCAGCCCAGGTACTCGTATTTTCCCTCTAGTTAATGATCATAGCTAGAAATAACAAGCTCCAGTGGTAGAGAGCAGGGTTTGAGCTGAGCCTCTCTTCTCTCCCTGGAAGAAATTGAGGGTCTCTTAGCAAAGACTTCCCCAAGGATTCCTAGTGTGTGAGTCTCCTATTTCTTGTCAGTGTCCTGGGGCCGCTCAGCGCCCAGCTGGTCACACCAGGTCTGGTGCTGTCCTCGTAATTGCAGAGAAAAGCCCACCTGTGCTGCCGAAGCTGTGGCCTGGTTGGTTTCAGAGTCGATCACAAGAATCTCGATGATCTGGTCATGCTGCCCACCTCAGGCAGCCCCGGCACGAAACCCACTGGCCCTTTACTATGCGGGCGCCGGAGCCTCGGGAGACAGCTCTAGAGTCGGGGGGTGCAGAGCGCGGGGCCCAGAGCTGAGAGCAGAAGCACAGTCTCTCCTTGACGGAGACGGTCCTGATCTGTTGTCCACTCACCGAGCAGATAACTCCAGACCGATGACAGAGTTTATTCAGAGCGCTCCCGCCAGGTCCCTGCTCTTCATGGTGACCCACGATGACGGCAGCAGCAGGTAAGTGAGCGGATGTGTCAGAGCAGGTTCTACAACTGAGGATTAAAACACACAGCCAGCAATGTCAGATGTTCTTATTTTGTCTACCGAGAAAGTTGCGGGCAGCGCACGTGAGTTCTCTAGAATGGCCTGACGTCCTCCTTGTGGTCTCCAAGAGCATGTCTAGATCAGAGCCGGAAGCCGTGATCTAGAGAGTGCCTCTTCTCACTCTTGTCTTGGAATGTTTCCTTCTGCTCCTTCATCAGACGGAGGAAAAGAGAGAACAGCTCTTTCTGTTTTAGATCAGACATGTAGGATAAATGTGCTCAGCACCCAGCCCTGCACATTGCCATCCGTACCGAGGTGCTGCCCCCGCTGGGCTTGGTCCACCCTGCCCCCGTGCCCCCTTCAACAGTCCCTTCACTCTGGGCTCTTGGTCTGGACCACAGTGATTTTTATGTAACCCTGAGAATCACCAGAAACAAGTCTTGGTAAAGATAGTGGAGAGGAGCAGCCCAGGTACTCGTATTTTCCCTCTAGTTAATGATCATAGCTAGAAATAACAAGCTCCAGTGGTAGAGAGCAGGGTTTGAGCTGAGCCTCTCTTCTCTCCCTGGAAGAAATTGAGGGTCTCTTAGCAAAGACTTCCCCAAGGACTCCTAGTGTGTGAATCTCCTATTTCTTGTCAGTGTCCTGGGGCCGCTCAGTGCCCAGCTGGTCACACCAGGTCTGGTGCTGTCCTCGTAATTGCAGAGAAAAGCCCACCTGTGCTGCCGAAGCTGTGGCCTGGTTGGTTTCAGAGTCGACCACGAGAATCTCGATGATCTGGTCATGCTGCCCGCCTCAGGCGGCCCCTGCACGAAACCCACTGGCCCTTTACTATGCGGGCGCCGGAGCCTCGGGAGACAGCTCTAGAGTCGGGGGGTGCAGAGCGCGGGGCCCAGAGCTGAGAGCAGAAGCACAGTCTCTCCTTGACGGAGACGGTCCTGATCTGTTGTCCACTCACCGGGCAGATAACTCCAGACCGATGACAGAGTTTATTCAGAGCGCTCCCGCCAGGTCCCTGCTCTTCATGGTGACCCACGATGACGGCAGCAGCAGGTAAGTGAGCGGATGTGTCAGAGCAGGGTCCAGGCCCGAGACGCCAGCCGGGGGCTGCCAGCCCACCAGGGTCCCTCAGCCTGGAGGGGAGACCAGAGCTCCAGGGAGCAGGAGGCTGCTTCAGGGAGAAGGATGGGAGGCTGCGACGAACAGATCACATTTCTAGAAAAGCGATGAATCTGAATCCTAGAAATAAGAACTATCTTCAGGTAGCAAGACAAACGTGTCACTGACAATAAGACAGCAACGCTAACCCTTGACCAGAGAGCTCACCACAGGGTAGGACTCACACACACGCATACACACACACACACACATGTGCACACACACACATGTAAGGCTCTCGCTCGAGAGAAAGTGACCTGTGTGTCTTCATGATGTGTGCTCGTCCAAGCAAACGTGTGTGTTCACGGCACAACTTCCAGGAACCTCAAGGGGTGTATTTGCGTCATGAATTTCCAGGGTGGGGCTACTGACCTCGGTGCTTCCCAGATGTATTTGAGCTCCTGTCCTCGTCTGAACTGAGCGTCTTCCCGGGTGGAAGGTCTTTGCCGTGTGCTTTGGGAAGCTTGGGTTTAGCCCGTTTAGGAAACTGAATTCTGAACTTAGTATCTCTTTTCCTTTCTGCCCTCCTTCCTTTGCTAGCTCTGAACTACAGCTTTCTACCATAGTAGGATTTTTTAGGTGGTGTTGTTTTCTGTTTTGATACTGACTTTTCTGAATATGAAAGGTACGATTTTTGACATTTGCTTTCATCAACGTCTGTCTGTTTGATTTTGAGATCAGCAAGAATTGAAAATTATATTGTGTGACTGAACCACAAGACCCAGGGCTTTTCAGAGTTGAGAATTAAAACCCTGCGCCCCCAGTTGAATCTAAAAGGGTCCTTTGTTGTTGTTGTTTAGTTGCTAAGGTGTTTCTGACTCTTTGCAACTCCATGGACTGCGGCACACCCAGGCTGCCCTGTCCTCCACCATCTCCCAGAGCTCGCTCAAACTCTTGTCCATTGAGTCGGTGATGCCATCCAGCCATCTCGTCCTCTGTCGTCCCCTTCTCTTCCTGTCGTCAGTCGTTCCCAGCCTCGGGATCTTTTCCGATGAGTCCTGGATGTGGCCTTATTAACTAGAGGCTTCCCCGATGGCTCAAGAGGTAAAGAATCCACCTGCCAATGCAGGAGACGCAGGTTCAATCCCTGGGTCAGGAAGACTCCTTGGAGGAAGAAATGGCAACCCATTCCAATAGAATTCCATGGATAGAGGAGCCTGGGGGGCTCCAGTTCACGGGGCTGCAAAGAGTCAGACGTGACTGAGCTCACGTGCACACGGAGCTGTGACCCACCCGGTCCGTGTGTGTGTCTCTCCTGCCTTGCGCCCAGGGGGCCAGGGGGCTGCTCTGGAAACCTGTCCGAGGATGAGCCTGTGTCCTAGGCTGATCACCCACCCGTGTCTATGGGCGGGACATTCACATGCTCCCCCTCTGCCTGCCCTCAGACTGAAGGAGGATGCCAAGAAGGCCATAGAAGCCCTCGGAAGTAAGGAAATCAGGAACATGCGCTTCAGGTCGAGCTGGGTGTTCGTGGCCGCCAAAGGCTTTGACCTTCCTGCAGGCATAGAGAGAGAAAAGGTGAGTGGTTGCTAAACACCCCTTTCTCCACAACAGTGACCGTGTGTCCCAGCAGTCCCACTCACAGATACAGAGTGGCGAGAAAGAAAACACGTTCACGCAAGAACTTGAGCATGAAAGTGCTGTTATTGCTAACAGCAAGACAGCAGAAATAACCCAACTGTCTGATTAACGGACTTAAAATGTGTAAATAAAGCGGACAGCGCTGCACCCTGGTGTGTTATTCAGGCCCATAAAGAAATGAAGTGCTGGTGTATATGCTATGACGTGAATGAACCTTGAAACAGGCCATGTGAAGAAAAACAGACACAAAAGGCCATAACCCATATGTTCCCATGTGTGTGAAATGTCTAGACTAGTCCAAACCCAGAAACAGGAAGTAACTGAGGGGCTGTGGAGCTGTGGGGGATGGCGAGCGGGCCTGTGCTCTCCAGTTTCAGGGCAACAATGCTTCTATTTGTTTGCTTTGCCACACCACCACTCACGGGATCTTAGCTCCCCGACCGGGGATTGAACCCAGGCCGTGGCAGTGAAAGCACCCCTACACTGCCAGGGAATTCCAAGAATAGGCCTTAAAATTGAGTGTGATGATGCGGCATATCATTGGCAAGGTACTAAAAACATTGAGTCATACGCTTTACATAGATGAACCTTATAGACCTGCAACAAGCAGCAGAGATTTACTATGAGGCACAGGGAACTAGAGTCAATATCGTGTAATAACCAATAACAGAAGATAATCTGAAAAAGAATGTATGTGTTTATGCGTACCTGAATCATCTAACAGTGCACCTGAAACTGTAAGTCAACTATGCTTCCTGGTGGCTCAGACAGTAAGGAATCTGCCTGCAATGCAGGAGACCCGGGTTCGATCCCTGGGTCAGGAAGATCCCCTGGAGAAAGAAATGGCAACCCACTCCAGCATTCTTACCTGGAGAATTCCATGGACTGAGGAGCCTGGGGGACTACAGTCCATGGGGTCGCAAAGATTCTGACACAACTGACTGCCTAACACTGTCACTACTTCAATAAAATATATATATTAAGAAAAAAACAAAAATAAAATTGAATATTATTCAGCCATTCAAAAAATAGACGCATTTCGTAGGATGTGAATTCTATCTCAGTCAAGCTGTTGCATCAAAAAGAGATATAAAACTAGAATTCCAAAGCATAAAATGCACATTCTTATTCTTTTTCAGCATTAAGTTAAGGTGCTCCATTATCTCTGAAAGATTTGAAGATAGAAAGACTTAAAGTCATATCAGTCTGAGCAAGGAACATTTTGATGACCCTGAAAAAACAGACGGTCCTCTTCCCAGAGAACTGAACCCAGCCCCGAGATCTGCGCCACCCCGTGTAGCAGCTACTCACCAAATTTGCAGATTACTTTTATTTAAGATATTTTTGATGAGGACCATTTTTTAAAGTCTTTATTGAATTTTTTACAGTATTGCTTCTGTTTTATGTTTTGGTTTTTTAACGGCAACACATGTGGGATCTAAACTCCCTGTACCAGGAATCAAACACGCACCCCCTGTATTGGAAAGTGAAATCTTAACCGGTGGTTCTCAGTCATTCATCGTGTCTGACTCTACAAGCCCATGACCTGTAGCCCGCCAGGCGCCTCTGTCCGTGAGATTCTCCAGGCAAGAGTACTGGTGGGGGTCGCCATTATCGCCTTCAGGGGATCTTCCTGACCCAGGGGTCAAAGGAGCATCTCTTGGGTCTCCTGCATTGGCAGGCGAGTTCTTTACCACTGGGCCATGCGAGAAGCCTAAAAACATTGAGTCATACGCTTTACATAGATGAACCTTATAGACCTGCAACAAGCAGCAGAGATTTACTATGAGGCACAGGGAACTAGAGTCAATATCGTGTAATAACCAATAACAGAAGATAATCTGAAAAAGAATGTATGTGTTTATGCGTACCTGAATCATCTAACAGTGCACCTGAAACTGTAAGTCAACTATGCTTCCTGGTGGCTCAGACAGTAAGGAATCTGCCTGCAATGCAGGAGACCCGGGTTCGATCCCTGGGTCAGGAAGATCCCCTCCCTGGAGAAAGAAATGGCAACCCACTCCAGCATTCTTACCTGGAGAATTCCATGGACTGAGGAGCCTGGGGGACTACAGTCCATGGGGTCGCAAAGATTCTGACACAACTGACTGCCTAACACTGTCACTACTTCAATAAAATATATATATTAAGAAAAAAACAAAAATAAAATTGAATATTATTCAGCCATTCAAAAAATAGACGCATTTCGTAGGATGTGAATTCTATCTCAGTCAAGCTGTTGCATCAAAAAGAGATATAAAACTAGAATTCCAAAGCATAAAATGCACATTCTTATTCTTTTTCAGCATTAAGTTAAGGTGCTCCATTATCTCTGAAAGATTTGAAGATAGAAAGACTTAAAGTCATATCAGTCTGAGCAAGGAACATTTTGATGACCCTGAAAAAACAGACGGTCCTCTTCCCAGAGAACTGAACCCAGCCCCGAGATCTGCGCCACCCCGTGTGGCAGCTACTCACCAAATTTGCAGATTACTTTTATTTAAGATATTTTTGATGAGGACCATTTTTTAAAGTCTTTATTGAATTTTTTACAATATTGCTTCTGTTTTATGTTTTGGTTTTTTAACGGCAACACATGTGGGATCTAAACTCCCTCTACCAGCAATCAAACACGCACTCCCTGCGTTGGAAAGTGAAATCTTAACCGGTGGTTTTCAGTCATTCAGTCGTGTCCGACTCTACAAGCCCGTGGCCTGCAGCCCGCCGGGCGCCTCTGTCCGTGGGATTCTCCAGGCAAGACCACTGGAGGGGGTCACCATTATCGCCTTCAGGGGATCTTCCTGACCCAGAGGTCAAAGGAGCATCTCTTGGGTCTCCTGCATTGGCAGGCGAGTTCTTTACCACTGGGCCATGCGAGAAGCCCCTTAACCAGTGGACCACCAGGAAAGCCCTAAACTGAATTTAAAATTCAGTTCAGGGCTTCCCTGGTGGTCCAGTGGATAAGGACACCGCCTTGCAGTGCAAGGGGCGCCAGTTCGATCCCTGGCCTGGGAAGATCCCACGTGCCGCGGAGCGGCTGGACCGATGTGTCCAATCACTGAGCCGGAGCTCTGGAGCGCATGTGCCCAGAGCCGGTGCTCTGCAACAACAGAGCCCACCGCGATGGGAGGCCCACATGGGCCAAAGAACAAAGATGGATGAAAAAATAGATAAATGGAAGACCAAGAGAAATGGCCTGCCTGCTATCCTCCCTCCCCAACCCACGCACCCCCCCAAAAAAAAATTAATCAAAAAAAAAAATTCAGTTCATCAGTCACTTTAACCACATGTCAAGTATTTGGAAGCCAGATGTAGCTGGTGACTATCTATTGGGCAATGTAGACCACATGTCGCCACACCTGGGCACCAAATGCTTGACATGTATTTGGAATTGCAGAAGCTTTATAGTCCAAATATTGAGTCACCCTGTTGGCAACGCATGCGCCCTGACGAGGCTGGAGAAATCCCATCCTGGGGAGGGATTCTCTTTTCCTGACTTTGCTCACAGCTGGCACATTAAATACCTGTTGATGAGATGAATGGGTACATCAAATCCTTTTCTCTCCTCAGATCAACCACTCAGATGATGCGAAGAACAGGTATTCAGGCTGGCCTGCTGAGATCCAGGTAGAAGGCTGCATCCTGAGAGGTCTCAGCTAACATTGCCCCGCCTCAAGAAATGTGCCTTTTACGGACAAATGCATCCCGAATGGACCACAGCCCTTCTCCAACCATCAATATTTGATGAGTATTTTGGGTTTGTCCACCAACCAATCAAAATAGTTGCCAGTTGTATAAAATCTCATCACACAGACTTTTATGGCAGTGTTCACGGAGTGAAGATGATGAGCTGAAATGCGAGGGAGTGTTCGAGAGCTGCAGGGACGACTCCGGGGAAGGCAAGGATTGAGGAAGTGACCCCTGCCTGCCCAGCTGTGCCGCTATTTTATCCTCGATCTAAGTTTGCCCCATGTGATCCAGACAACTCTGCAGGGGGAAAACCTTTACTCCCAGACCATTGGGGATCCTAGGAGGATGAGCAGAAGTCAGAAGGCTCAGCCAACTTCCTGGGTCAACCCCAGCTGAGCTCTTGAGCCTACTCATTCATCCCACAATAGCTCTAACAGCCACCAGCAACGGTACTGGGAAATCAGGGTCTGAGCCGGAGCTCTGGAGCGCATGTGCCCAGAGCCGGTGCTCTGCAACAACAGAGCCCACCGCGATGGGAGGCCCACAGGAGCCAAAGAACAAAGATGGATGAAAAAATAGATAAATGGAAGACCAAGAGAAATGGCCTGCCTGCTACCCTCCCTCCCCAACCCACGCACCCCCCCAAAAAAAAATTAATCAAAAAAAAAAAAAATTCAGTTCATCAGTCACTTTAACCACATGTCAAGTATTTGGAAGCCAGATGTAGCTGGTGACTATCTATTGGGCAATGTAGACCACATGTCGCCACACCTGGGCACCAAATGCTTGACATGTATTTGGAATTGCAGAAGCTTTATAGTCCAAATATTGAGTCACCCTGTTGGCAACGCATGCGCCCTGACGAGGCTGGAGAAATCCCATCCTGGGGAGGGATTCTCTTTTCCTGACTTTGCTCACAGCTGGCACATTAAATACCTGTTGATGAGATGAATGGGTACATCAAATCCTTTTCTCTCCTCAGATCAACCACTCAGATGATGCGAAGAACAGGTATTCAGGCTGGCCTGCTGAGATCCAGGTAGAAGGCTGCATCCTGAGAGGTCTCAGCTAACATTGCCCCGCCTCAAGAAATGTGCCTTTTACGGACAAATGCATCCCGAATGGACCACAGCCCTTCTCCAACCATCAATATTTGATGAGTATTTTGGGTTTGTCCACCAACCAATCAAAATAGTTGCCAGTTGTATAAAATCTCATCACACAGACTTTTATGGCAGTGTTCACGGAGTGAAGATGATGAGCTGAAATGCGAGGGAGTGTTCGAGAGCTGCAGGGACGACTCCGGGGAAGGCAAAGATTGAGGAAGTGACCCCTGCCTGCCCAGCTGTGCCGCTATTTTATCCTCGATCTAAGTTTGCCCCATGTGATCCAGACAACTCTGCAGGGGGAAAACCTTTACTCCCAGACCATTGGGGATCCTAGGAGGATGAGCAGAAGTCAGAAGGCTCAGCCAACTTCCTGGGTCAACCCCAGCTGAGCTCTTGAGCCCTCTCTGCGGGTCCCTGAACCTACTCATTCATCCCACAAATGTGAGTGCATCTAACAGCCACCAGCAATTACGGTACTGAGGAGATTCAGGGTCTGCCTCCACGCAGGGTCGCAGGGTCATCCCGTCCCTCCCAGGGCGCCTTGTTTAATGAGGGGGGTGGAGGCGTGTCTGATGGGTGAGCAGGGTCAGCATGCAGGAGGACCACCGTGCACCCCGGGCCCCTGAGGAGACCATTGGAGATCCACATACCAAGAGGCCCAGTGACTTGGAGTTAAGAAAACCAGGTCATTGCCAAGTGCCCTTTCTATCTGCCTCCCAAGCCTGGCTCCCAGAGACGGTAGAGACTTTGATACCAGCTCAAGAGTGTTTCTCTGGGCCTCCAGTTTCTCATCTAGAAATAAAGGGATTGAAACAGATGAGTGATGTTCAAACCCTTTTACCCTCAAGCCTGCTTTTAACCACACGTCAGCATGTGGCCCCCTGAATTTCAGCATCCGTGCAGGCTCCGAGTGCCCAGACGTCCGTGGCTGGCAGCAGCGTTGAGTTCTCCGCGGGGATGCAGACAGGCAGCGGGGGCTCAGCTCTGAGAGCAGGGAGCCAGGCTGAAGGAGGGTCCCTATCGGGCATGGAAGCCAGCGAGAGCCCAAGTCCAGGCTTCCCCAGATGTCCTGCCAGGACACATGTGAGCCCGCACCCTGCTGCCAGCGGGGGAGCATCAAGCTGCCGGCAGTGGGGGGTGACCATCAGCCCCTCGGGGAGCCCGGCTCTCTCCGCAGAGATCTATAAACCGCTGCGTGGGATCTTGGCTAGGGTTCTGCTGCAGGCTAGATTCTGTGCCTCCCAGACTCCCGAGCCGAGTCCTAACTAGCCACCCATCCCTCAGCGCGAGACCTTATGTGGAAGTAGGTCACTGTGCAGTAAGTCAGAGTGCACTGACCCCGACCGGGGGCGGCTGCTGTCCTAGCAAAAAAGAGCAAGTGGACACTAGCTGGCAGTGGGGAGAGCGCCTCTCTGGGCTCTGGCTCCCTCGAGGAGGCCTGGAAGAGCCCCGGGCTCACTGGCCTTTACTCCCAGACCAGTGGGGATCCTAGGAGGATGAGCAGAAGTCAGAAGGCTCAGCCAACTTCCTGGGTCAACCCCAGCTGAGCTCTTGAGCCCTCTCTGCGGGTCCCTGAACCTACTCATTCATCCCACAAATGTGAGTGCATCTAACAGCCACCAGCAATTACGGTACTGAGGAGATTCAGGGTCTGCCTCCACGCAGGGTCGCAGGGTCATCCCGTCCCTCCCAGGGCGCCTTGTTTAATGAGGGGGGTGGAGGCGTGTCTGATGGGTGAGCAGGGTCAGCATGCAGGAGGACCACCGTGCACCCCGGGCCCCTGAGGAGACCATTGAGATCCACATACCAAGAGGCCCAGTGACTTGGAGTTAAGAAAACCAGGTCATTGCCAAGTGCCCTTTCTATCTGCCTCCCAAGCCTGGCTCCCAGAGACGGTAGAGACTTTGATACCAGCTCAAGAGTGTTTCTCTGGGCCTCCAGTTTCTCATCTAGAAATAAAGGGATTGAAACAGATGAGTGATGTTCAAACCCTTTTACCCTCAAGCCTGCTTTTAACCACACGTCAGCATGTGGCCCCCTGAATTTCAGCATCCGTGCAGGCTCCGAGTGCCCAGACGTCCGTGGCTGGCAGCAGCGTTGAGTTCTCCGCGGGGATGCAGACAGGCAGCGGGGGCTCAGCTCTGAGAGCAGGGAGCCAGGCTGAAGGAGGGTCCCTATCGGGCATGGAAGCCAGCGAGAGCCCAAGTCCAGGCTTCCCCAGATGTCCTGCCAGGACACATGTGAGCCCGCACCCCGCTGCCAGCGGGGAGCGTCAAGCTGCCGGCAGTGGGGGGTGACCATCAGCCCCTCGGGGAGCCCGGCTCTCTCCGCAGAGATCTATAAACCGCTGCGTGGGATCTTGGCTAGGGTTCTGCTGCAGGCTAGATTCTGTGCCTCCCAGACTCCCGAGCCGAGTCCTAACTAGCCACCCATCCCTCAGCGCGGGACCTTATGTGGAAGTAGGTCACTGTGCAGTAAGTCAGAGTGCACTGACCCCGACCGGGGGCGGCTGCTGTCCTAGCAAAAAAGAGCAAGTGGACACTAGCTGGCAGTGGGGAGAGCGCCTCTCTGGGCTCTGGCTCCCTCGAGGAGGCCTGGAAGAGCCCCGGGCTCACTGGAAAGGCAGCCGACTGGAGAACCCTGGGTCTGGGTGGGGGCTGGAGGAGCAGGGAGGATCCTGAGCGCAGCAGCTCCTTCGCAGGGACTCACGGGTGGGCGTCTCATGACCCACTTGTCCAGACCCATCAGGCGTCCAACCCCGAGAGCGACCCTGGTGTGAACTGTGGGCTCGGGTGATGATGCTGTGTCACTATGGGGGGCACCCCTCTGGAGTGGGCAGAGACAGTGGTGAGGCCGTGCTCGTGCGGAAGGACAGGGAGTCTAAGGGAAATCTCTGTACACTCCTCTTTTTACTGTGAACCTAAAACTGCTCTTAAAAATATAAAAATAAAGTCTTACCAAAAGAAAAACGCTGCCAAGGAAACCAAGACTCAGACGGGCAGTCACCCCTCCTGAGCACCTGCCTAGGTAGTTACCCAGCAGGCCCACCCCAGACCTCCCCACTCCCACCCACCCTACCGCGAGCCCCCTCCCCGCGGCAGAGCCCCGCCCCGCCCCGTGGCTGGAGGGAGGGCAGAGGGAGAAGGGGGAGGGAACGCGGAAGGGCTGCCCCTCCCACGAGAGGGCGAGCCTCTAGCCGCTGCCCTGCGGAGGGCAGGTACTTGTTGAGCTCCGGGCATCCCTGTTACCAACATAGCTCGGAGGTAAGGAGCCCTCCTGCCAGTGCAGGAGATGCAGGTTCAGTCCCTGGGTCGAGAAGGTCCCCTGGAGGAGGACATGCCAACCCACTGCAGTATTCTTGCCTGGAGGAGCCTGGTGGGCTACAGTCCATGGGGTCACAAAGTGTGGAACACAACTGAGCACATGCACACACACACACAGAGGACTTCAAACATGACAGGAATCAGAAACGGGGCTAAGGAGAGGGTGGCGCCAGCTGAGACCCCCTACTCTTCAGTGGCCCTCCGTCTTCCTCTGGATCCTGGCACTGCCCGCCCAGGCCTGCCCCCGACCCCGTCCGCGGGCACCAGCGTGAGGGCTGACCCCGTCCGAGCACCTGCCCTGAGATGGGTCACTGTCGTCTCCAGACAGGGAAGAGGTGGGGGTTCCGCCCACTACCCCTTTGGAGCCCCCACCTTGGGAGCGCCTCTGGGCTCTGGCTCCCTCGAGGAGGCCTGGAAGAGCCCGGCTCACTGGAAAGGCAGCCGACTGGAGAACCCTGGGTCTGGGTGGGGGCTGGAGGAGCAGGGAGGATCCTGAGCGCAGCAGCTCCTTCGCAGGGACTCACGGGTGGGCGTCTCATGACCCACTTGTCCAGACCCATCAGGCGTCCAACCCCGAGAGCGACCCTGGTGTGAACTGTGGGCTCCGGTGATGATGCTGTGTCACTATGGGGGGCACCCCTCTGGAGTGGGCAGAGACAGTGGTGAGGCCGTGCTCGTGCGGAAGGACAGGGAGTCTAAGGGAAATCTCTGTACACTCCTCTTTTTACTGTGAACCTAAAACTGCTCTTAAAAATATAAAAATAAAGTCTTACCAAAAGAAAAACGCTGCCAAGGAAACCAAGACTCAGACGGGCAGTCACCCCTCCTGAGCACCTGCCTAGGTAGTTACCCAGCAGGCCCACCCCAGACCTCCCCACTCCCACCCACCCTACCGCGAGCCCCCTCCCCGCGGCAGAGCCCCGCCCCGCCCCGCGGCTGGAGGGAGGGCAGAGGGAGAAGGGGAGGAACGCGAAGGGCTGCCCTCCCACGAGAGGGCGAGCCTCTAGCCGCTGCCCTGCGGAGGGCAGGTACTTGTTGAGCTCCGGGCATCCCTGTTACCAACATAGCTCGGAGGTAAGGAGCCCTCCTGCCAGTGCAGGAGATGCAGGTTCAGTCCCTGGGTCGAGAAGGTCCCCTGGAGGAGGACATGCCAACCCACTGCAGTATTCTTGCCTGGAGGAGCCTGGTGGGCTACAGTCCATGGGGTCACAAAGTGTGGAACACAACTGAGCACATGCACACACACACACAGAGGACTTCAAACATGACAGGAATCAGAAACGGGGCTAAGGAGAGGGTGGCGCCAGCTGAGACCCCCTACTCTTCAGTGGCCCTCCGTCTTCCTCTGGATCCTGGCACTGCCCGCCCAGGCCTGCCCCCGACCCCGTCCGCGGGCACCAGCGTGAGGGCTGACCCCGTCCGAGCACCTGCCCTGAGATGGGTCACTGTCGTCTCCAGACAGGGAAGAGGTGGGGGTTCCGCCCACACTCTGAGCCCCCACCTTGTGAATGGGCTCCCAGTCCCTCACTCCTTAATCCATTCACGGAGGAGACCCTGCCGTGTCGCCTCTGTGCGGCTGAGAAAGCCAACTCACTCCGGTAAGCTCCGGCCGAGGGCGTGTGGGCACCCTGGCCAGCCCTTCCTCGGAGGGTCCGTGGGCCGAGTGGGAGGAGGGACTCTGGCTGGGGACGGTCAGCAAGCTCCCGCTGGACACCCCCCGCGGCAGCTTGCGAGCTAGGCCAGCGCCTCCGTGCTGCTGAGGCCCCGGTCCCTCCTTGGATCCTCAGTCGCCCTCGCTGCCTCCTTGGACGGGATGCCACTCTGTCCAGCCTCTGCAGCGTCTCCCCGCCGCCTTTCCTGGAGCAGCGACACACCCGCTCTGTGACACAGGACATCGGTGGTGGCGAAACAGAAAACTCTCCCTGCGAAGCTGGCCGCCCAGGTCTTCCCTCCGTCCTGCCGGTCTGCCCGGGCCTCTGGGTGGATGACCGGCCATCGGGTCCTGCAGGACTCAGACCCGGAGACTGCCCTGTGACTCCCTAATGCTAGGCTTCGAAAACCACTTCTTAAGCCTCTATATGTCTTTGAAGGAAATTTTTGCACAAGTCAAGTGAAGGGGCAAAGAAGTGCTGAGGATTTAGTTTCTTGATTTTATAATACTATCTTTTGTTTTGGAGAGGCCCGCGGCTGTGACGCTGAGACCGGGCAGGGATTTCCCCCTCCTGTGCCAACCCCGCACCGCGAGCGCTCCTCGGGGTCCCCCACACTCTGGTGATGTGAATGCCCCCGACTAACCCCCGATACTGTCACAGGGCAGGGAAAGCTTTGGGACCAGGACCGTGGGGTGCGCGCCTGCAGTCGCGAAGGCGAAGGAACCAACGCAGGCCGGGAAGGCTGGCTGGCTCTTGGGGACCAGCGGTGCAAGGGCAGGCACGGCGCAGCAGGATGCTGCGGGGCTGTGGGGATCCCTTCTTTGCGAGTTCAGAGCTTAATACGGAGAAACAGGGACAGTCTCTCAGAAGGGCCTGCTGGACCGCGCTAAGGGACCGGCTCCCCAAGTGTGGACCGCCCCAGCCTCCCCGAGAACAGGTGAGCCCAGCTCCTCGCCCCGCGAGTTCACACGCCCACCGAGGGGCTCCGGTGTAGCTGGAGTCTGAGGACAGCTGTGAAGCTCCAGGAAATGGATGGGCGGGCGCCTTGGTTTCATCTCCGTGGGGGACAGTGAGTTTCATTTTCCTTGCTGCTGGGAAAGGGAGCCAGGGCGGAGCCGTGGGCCCTATATGAGCGGCGCGGAGGAAGGAGACATGCCTGGCCCGTCTCCCTTCGGCAGGGACGCAGGTAAGAGCCGGGCGGGCGCCTGCGGGCGGCTGAGCACCTCCGGCGAGCTTTCCTTCAGAGAGCAGTTCCTGCTGTGCGTGGTTTGTGCCAGAAGGCTGATTGGAGGCAGAAAAGTAACGTTTCTGAAGCTGCCTGTGCCAGTGCGGGCCCCCCGCCACCTCTGCACGCAGAGGGCACCTTCTGGAAAGGACGAGGGAGGACGGGGTGCACAGGGGGGTGCCCCTGTTCCCAAATCTGTGAGCACTAAAGTGTGACTTCGGGAATGTCCATGGAAAGCCCACCTCCTGGGGTGGGGAGAGAGCTTCCTGCTCTGTGAAGCTGAGATTTCTATAATGGAAGCTATGTTAACTGGAGTCCCCTTGCTGTGCATATCTTTACCTCCTTACAGCTGATACTACTGCGTAGCATTTTAGAAAGTTACTGAGCACAGAGGGCTTCCTGAGAGGTACCAGCAGTTAAAACACACACACACACACACACACAAACCTATCTGCCAGCGCAGGCGACCGGGGTTCCAACCCTGGGTAAGTGGTAAAGAACCTGCCTTCCAGTGCAGGTCGGCATAGGAGATTCGTGTTCGATCCCTGGGTTGGGAAGATCCCCTGGAGGAAGAAATGGCCACCCACTCCAGTAGTCTTGCCTGTAGAGTCCCATGGACAGAGGAGCCTGGTGGGCTACGGTCCCTGGGGTCTCAAAGAGTTGGACCTGACTTATCGACTAAACAACAAGATTAGATCTCAAAAGTCCTCATCACAAGAAAAAAAGTAAGAAGGAGGACAGATACCAACTCATTGTGGGGACTATTTCACGACATTCACAATATTTCAAATGTAGGAAAAAAAATAAATAGATTATTGGGTCTGTGTCAGTTCCTGACGGGTGCTCCTGAAACCCTCGGAGGGGAAGAGGGCCTCGCCTCTGTTAGGCTAATGAGGCGGCGCCCTCCCGGTGTTCTGTTAAAGAGGCGGACCCGGCTGCTCGGGGGCGTGATCCCGTGACAAAGGACCGGCCCTTCTTGGAACTTCCCTTCCCGATAGGGAAGAGGGTAAGAATTTGAGTCCAATCTGCTGGCCAGTGATAGGGTAGCTCAGGTCCGTGGAATGAAGCCTCGTTAAAACCCAAGAGGGCTGGGATTGCTCCGGGAGCTCAGGTGGCGCTGCAGGAGGGTGGGCTCGCCGGCAGCGTGGAGGCTCCGCCCGCCCCGGCCCGCCCGCCGCAGCGTTTCCATCGGGCTCTTCCTGAGCTGTGCGCGCGCTCAGTCGCTTCGGTCAAGTCCGACTCTCTGCGACCCCGTGGACTGCAGCCCACCAGGCTCCTCTGTCCATGGGATTCTCCAGGCAAGCCTACTGGAGTGAGTCGCCATCCGCTTTCTCCAGGGGACCTCCCCAGGGATGGAACCTGCATTTCTTGTGTCTTCTGCCTTGGCAGGTGTGTTCTTGACCACTAGCGCCACCTGGGAAGTCCTTTCATAATCACCCTGTGATCTATCAGTGAAATGTCTCCCCATGAGCCTTCCAGCAGATTATTCAAACCCAAGGAGAGGGCCAGTTGGAGCCTCCCGCAGATCAGAAGCCCAGGAGAAAGGGCTTCTTTGTGCATGGGACATCCCAGGAAAGAATACTGGAGTGGGTTGCCATATCCTGCGCCAGCGGATCTTTCTGACCCAGGAACTGAACCTGCGTCCCCTGCATCTCCTGCAATGGCAAGCAGGTTTTTTACCACTGCGCCCCCCTGGGATGGTAAGGGCCCGTTAGTCTGTCATTGGCAGCAGGAGAGGGTGGGGTGGTTGAGTAGGGCTGACCCCCTCTGACAGCCCTGTGGCATCTGATGCCATCCCCTGGTGGACAGTGTCAGGGCTGTCAATGACTTGATGGTGTTGAATGGCACACACTTTGGAATTGTATCAGAATGGAGGCCCCGAAGCCCGGCCCAAGAGCTTCAGGAGCCCTCTTGCTTGAGGCAGTGGCAGGCAAGAAGCTCCTGAAACTCTCTCTCTTTAGGGGCAAGGTCACTTGATTTCTAGCATTTGCTGATTACCATTGTAGCATGAACTGGTGATTTTTATTACACCTTCATAGTTTTACCCAGAGGTAGGTAGGACACCAAGTCTGCCCAGCAAAGAACGGCCCTTGAGAGTGACAGATTAGGAATAAACCATGATGCTTTCAAATTGTAGCTGGAGAAGACTCTTGAGAGTCCCTTGGACAGCAAGGAGATCCAACCAGTCCGTCCTGAAGGACATCAAGCCTGGATATTCATTGGAAGGACTGATGCTAAAGCTGAAGCTCCAATATCTTGGCCATCTGACAAGAAGAGTCAGCTCTTTAGAAAAGACCCTGATGCTGGGAAGATGGAGGGCAAGGGGAAAGGGAGCAGCAGAGGACGAGAGGGTTGGATGGCATCACTGAGTCAACGGACATGAGTTTGGGCAAGCTCCGCGAGACGGTGCAGGACAGGGGAGCCTGGCGGGCTGCCGTCCCTAGACTGCAGAGAGTCAGACAGGACTGAGCGGTTGAGCGACAGTGTGTGTTACCGTCCTAGGCTTGTCAGAGCACAGTATCCCAGACTGGAGGCTAAAAAATTGAAACTGATTTTCTCCCAGCTCTGGAGGCTGGATATCTGAGATCAAGGATTCACAGGGTTGGTTTGTCCTGAGACTCTACAGACTCCTTCCTTGTCCCTTCCAGCTTCTGGTCACTGCCAGCACTCCTTGGCTCTATTGGTAGGGGGAACTATCCCAGGATGCGGCCAAAAGGATGGACTAATCCACGCCTCGTGGTCAGCCGTGACCCAGGACCCGTCCTGGCAGATCTTACCGGACACTCAGACATGGAGCTATGTCCCTGGGGTTGGGGACTAAGCCAGGGGTGGAGGGAAGGCTTAGACCTGGATCTAGGAGTTAATGGCATCTTCCTTCCCCTTTCCTAGAAATTGTGACGAAATCTCCATGAGTCAGACTTCTTGCCGTATTTGCTTTTAGGATAAATTAATTCCTGCTTACTAGGAAAGGAGATGAAAGAGCCCCGTGGGTCTGTGAGAAGGCTCATACAGATTCAACAAAATCAGTTGGAGAGAAGGTTCTGAACAAATTGCAGGGCTCTCCACGATGCAGGCATGAGACTGCTGAGCGGAGGACGTCCCAGCAGAAGCCGGGGCCAGTGCAGTCCCGGAAGTGAGACTCTGGGCCAGGGACCGTCGCAGGGTGCTGGGATCCAGGCGTCTGGGCCCTGCCTCTCCTCTGGGGCTGACCGAAGCATGAGAAAGCTGGAGTCACAAGAAAAGGGGAAGCAATCCGGAGGGGCCCAGAGAGGGTGCTGGTCTTCCTGACTCGGTTTCTAAACTCTGTCCGTCTGCAGTGCTCTCTCGGAAGGACTGATGCTAAAGCTGAAGCTCCAATATCTTGGCCATCTGACAAGAAGAGTCAGCTCTTTAGAAAAGACCCTGATGCTGGGAAGATGGAGGGCAAGGGGAAAGGGAGCAGCAGAGGACGAGAGGGTTGGATGGCATCACTGAGTCAACGGACATGAGTTTGGGCAAGCTCCGCGAGACGGTGCAGGACAGGGGAGCCTGGCGGGCTGCCGTCCCTAGACTGCAGAGAGTCAGACAGGACTGAGCGGTTGAGCGACAGTGTGTGTTACCGTCCTAGGCTTGTCAGAGCACAGTATCCCAGACTGGAGGCTAAAAAATTGAAACTGATTTTCTCCCAGCTCTGGAGGCTGGATATCTGAGATCAAGGATTCACAGGGTTGGTTTGTCCTGAGACTCTACAGACTCCTTCCTTGTCCCTTCCAGCTTCTGGTCACTGCCAGCACTCCTTGGCTCTATTGGTAGGGGGAACTATCCCAGGATGCGGCCAAAAGGATGGACTAATCCACGCCTCGTGGTCAGCCGTGACCCAGGACCCGTCCTGGCAGATCTTACCGGACACTCAGACATGGAGCTATGTCCCTGGGGTTGGGGACTAAGCCAGGGGTGGAGGGAAGGCTTAGACCTGGATCTAGGAGTTAATGGCATCTTCCTTCCCCTTTCCTAGAAATTGTGACGAAATCTCCATGAGTCAGACTTCTTGCCGTATTTGCTTTTAGGATAAATTAATTCCTGCTTACTAGGAAAGGAGATGAAAGAGCCCCGTGGGTCTGTGAGAAGGCTCATACAGATTCAACAAAATCAGTTGGAGAGAAGGTTCTGAACAAATTGCAGGGCTCTCCACGATGCAGGCATGAGACTGCTGAGCGGAGGACGTCCCAGCAGAAGCCGGGGCCAGTGCAGTCCCGGAAGTGAGACTCTGGGCCAGGGACCGTCGCAGGGTGCTGGGATCCAGGCGTCTGGGCCCTGCCTCTCCTCTGGGGCTGACCGAAGCATGAGAAAGCTGGAGTCACAAGAAAAGGGGAAGCAATCCGGAGGGGCCCAGAGAGGGTGCTGGTCTTCCTGACTCGGTTTCTAAACTCTGTCCGTCACTGACCATAGTGCTCTCTCTTGGAGGTATAAAATCAGAATGGCTGGACTGTTTCCTCCTTACCACAGTCTGCCACACTCCGGTAGAATCCCGAGTCTGTGGCTTTCTAGCCACGGACGGTGTCTCAGTTGCTCAACTGGTCTACTCGCTTCCTGTCTTATATAAACATAGAGAATGGAACTGAGATGAGACAGCACACAGGGGGCATGAGAAAGGAGGGACCCGCATGGCCGCGGAGCCCCTGGGACTGCAACCTGGCCCTCCCCTGGCTCTTGCCTGCCCAGCCCACTGTCCGTGTGTCTGTCCGACTGTCTGCCCTCACCTGCCCTCAGGCTGCGTCACTCACCCTTTGCCCTCCCAGCAGATATTCCCACACCTCCTCTGTCCTGGGGCCCTGGGTGTCTTGGTAATTGGATCACAGGGCCCTGACCAAAAGAGATGCCTAATAGTTCTATTGATTCATGAATTAGTCCAAATGACTCAGCAATAATAGATCATAGACAGTAGGTAACCTGGTGGCCAGCATGCTTCTCCGTGTCTCCTGGGATGTTCCAACGACCCAAGTACAGTCCAGGAGTAGACAAAGGGTGCCCTGGCAGAGACCACTGCAGCGGGAGGATGGAGGAGGAGATGGGAGGAGGAGGATGGCAGATGGGAGGTGGGAGGAGGGAGAAGGGGCAGGAGGAGGGCTTCCTGCCTCCCAGCTTGGGGAGTCTGGCCTGAGGCACAACTGCAGGGGAATGAGAGAATCATTCAGAGCCGTCCCTGGCCCCTGCCCGCGTCCCCCATCACCTGCAAGCATGGATTCTGTCCTGATCTCCATCACAACCGGGGCAGAGCTGGAGTGCGGCTAGACCTGAGGGCACGTCCGGAAGCCCCGGGCCCAGGGCTCTCTGCCAGCTCAGCCACCGTGCAGCCTGAGCTAGGTGCCCCCTCCTCCAGGCTGGACTGTCTCTGTGTCTGTCCACTGGCCAGTCCACCCAGTCCTGGAGCAGCCGGCAGGGCGACTTCATCCCCACATGGGCAGCCAGCCCATGGGAACAGGGTTCCCTTTTGTTGAAGACCCCCCAAATTGTGACAAGATGACGAACACCGTAGATAAGCCCCTTGGGGAACAATCAGATGAAGAAAGGGACTTAGCCAAACTGTAAAGCCACATGCCTAGGCTGGGTACCCCAGGCGCCCTGGGGAGGCTCGGCAAACTGGCAGGTGCGCCTGGGGTCATCAGAAGTTCCCAGCATCCACAGAGATGGCTATTGGTCTCTGCATGACCTACTGGTGCTGAGCTGTGGGGCCCCAACTCATGAATCACTGGAACTTTTAGGTGTGTCTTTTCTTAAGTGGCCTCCAGCCCACGGCCCCTGGATGAATCTAGGTGGGGAGAAGGGACCAGTAGCGTCTCTCTTGGAGGCTTGGGTCCTGCCCCAGGAGAGCAAAGGCAGGATACTCCCTTTCTGCAGGAAGTATTGGTGACCCTGTGGGGACTGGCCACCTCTCTCCTGCCACCACGCACTCTCCTGCCCTCAGCCTCTCCCCTTGATCTTGCCTGAGTCAGTCGTGGGTGGCTCACCTGATAGGATCCTGCCACACAGGAGCCCTGCCTCAGTATTCCTCCAGCCTGCACCTCCCAGCCTCTCTCTGGAACTACTGCCTCTTCAACCACGGCCTCTTCCCACCCCCCACCCTGGATCCTCCAGCCTCACTCTCGCCCCACCCCCAGAGAAGGCACAGAACGTGCGGACTCCCCAGGGTCAGCTCTTGCACGTCCTGCGAAGTTGTTTCACGAAATGCTGCGAGGCTCCTCAGTCCATGGAATTCTCCAGGCAGGAATATTGGAGTGGGTAGCCTAACCCTTCTCCAGGGGATCTTCCCACCCCAGGGATCAAACTTAGGTCTCCTGCATCGTAGGCAGATTCTTTACCACTGAGCCACCAGGGAAGCCCTAGAAAGGGCCACAGTCAAAGCACAGAACTAGAAAAAACTTTGATGCGGACAGAAGCCGAGGGGCCAAGAGGCGGCCAAGGTGGCCAGGACTGCCCACAGTTCATCCTGAGCCTCCTCGCGGCCAAGGCCGAGGCCGCTCGGGACAGCCGACTCTTTCTCTCTTTAACTGAAGGAAGCACATGATTCGGCACGAGAGCACACGCCTCCAGCCTGGCCCTCTGCACAGTAATCTGTTGAGTTTTTATATAAGGAAGTTGATTTTAAGCTCAGTAGAATTTCCTTGTATTGCTGTTGTTGTTCAGTCACTAAGTCACGGCCGACGCTGTGCATCCCCCAGACGCCAGCACGTCACGTCTGCCTGTCCCTCACCACCTCCTGGAGCTCGCCCGACTCATGCCCATTGGTCTCTGCATGACCTACTGGTGCTGAGCTGTGGGGCCCCAACTCATGAATCACTGGAACTTTTAGGTGTGTCTTTTCTTAAGTGGCCTCCAGCCCACGGCCCCTGGATGAATCTAGGTGGGGAGAAGGGACCAGTAGCGTCTCTCTTGGAGGCTTGGGTCCTGCCCCAGGAGAGCAAAGGCAGGATACTCCCTTTCTGCAGGAAGTGTTGGTGACCCTGTGGGGACTGGCCACCTCTCTCCTGCCACCACGCACTCTCCTGCCCTCAGCCTCTCCCCTTGATCTTGCCTGAGTCAGTCGTGGGTGGCTCACCTGATAGGATCCTGCCACACAGGAGCCCTGCCTCAGTATTCCTCCAGCCTGCACCTCCCAGCCTCTCTCTGGAACTACTGCCTCTTCAACCACGGCCTCTTCCCACCCCCCACCCTGGATCCTCCAGCCTCACTCTCGCCCCACCCCCAGAGAAGGCACAGAACGTGCGGACTCCCCAGGGTCAGCTCTTGCACGTCCTGCGAAGTTGTTTCACGAAATGCTGCGAGGCTCCTCAGTCCATGGAATTCTCCAGGCAGGAATATTGGAGTGGGTAGCCTAACCCTTCTCCAGGGGATCTTCCCACCCCAGGGATCAAACTTAGGTCTCCTGCATCGTAGGCAGATTCTTTACCACTGAGCCACCAGGGAAGCCCTAGAAAGGGCCACAGTCAAAGCACAGAACTAGAATAAACTTTGATGCGGACAGAAGCCGAGGGGCCAAGAGGCGGCCAAGGTGGCCAGGACTGCCCACAGTTCATCCTGAGCCTCCTCGCGGCCAAGGCCGAGGCCGCTCGGGACAGCCGACTCTTTCTCTCTTTAACTGAAGGAAGCACATGATTCGGCACGAGAGCACACGCCTCCAGCCTGGCCCTCTGCACAGTAATCTGTTGAGTTTTTATATAAGGAAGTTGATTTTAAGCTCAGTAGAATTTCCTTGTATTGCTGTTGTTGTTCAGTCACTAAGTCACGGCCGACGCTGTGCATCCCCCAGACGCCAGCACGTCACGTCTGCCTGTCCCTCACCACCTCCTGGAGCTCGCCCGACTCATGCCCATTGAGTCGGTGACGCCATCCGACCGTCTCATCCTCTGCTGCCCCTTCTCCTGCCTTTATTCTTGCCCAGCATCAGGGTCTTTTCCAATGAGGTGGCTCTTTGCATCAGGTGGAGAAAGGATTGGAGCTTCAGCATCAGTCTTTCCAATAAATATTCAGGGTTGATTTCCTGTAGGATTGACTGGTTTGATCTCCTTGCAGTCCAAGGGGCTCTCAAGAGTCTTCTCCAGCACCACAGTTAGAAAACATTAATTTCCTTATATTAAGGAGATTAAATACATTCCTGGATGAAGCTCTTTGGCATTTTTAAAATTTTTATTCATTTTTAACTGAAGAACTGTTGCTTTACAATATTGTGCTGATTCCTTCCATACATCAACACAAGTCAGCCACTGGTGTATGATGTCCCCTTTCTCTTGACCCTCCCTCCCGCCTCCCGCCCGGTCCCTTGCCTCTAGGTCGTCACACACAACCCTGAGCACACTTGCTGAAGGGCTAGGTGTTTTGTAAAACGAATAATTTCACGGGGGAGGCTGGCTGCGTGGGGAACTGTCAGATGTGGAACAAACTGGGATCAACGGAGGTCA
Source organism: Tragulus kanchil (assembly GCA_022376925.1). NCBI lineage: Eukaryota > Metazoa > Chordata > Mammalia > Artiodactyla > Tragulidae > Tragulus > Tragulus kanchil. The sequence goes on from JAIOJX010000028.1 coordinate 243,944,507, forward strand.
AAGGTAAGTTGAGAGGAGGGAGGGTCAGGAAGGGTGCATCCCAGCCCTCGCCTGGGGTTGGAGGGAGGCGAGAAGTAACCCCTGCAGGTCTTTCTGGTCCAGCCCCCACTGCCCCGGGCCCAGTTGGCTTCCACACACACACACACACGCCCCCAGGTACGTCCAACAAGCACCAGGGGCAGACAGAGTCTCTGGTAAGCAATGAGCCTCCCGGACATGGATCTGGGGCTCCGTTCTCGGGGCTGGGGTCTCCTCCCTGGAGCTTTCCCTCCAGCTGTGCCTGTCAGTCATCTCTGCCGGGCCCCATCGCAGCCCTGCAGCCCTCTCCTCCCTGCAGCTGGGCACGCCCACCCCTGGGCACCATCTTCCTGCAGCCCCGGGGTGGGCTCCTCTCCTCCCTCCGCTGAGAGCGCCAGGCCCACCCCTCGTCCCTCCCGTCTCTAGCCAAGTATCAGTAGATCCCCACAAATCACCGACGGCGGTGGGAGCCCTGTCCGAGGCCAAGGCTGTGACGTTTGTGTGTCTTGTCCAGGGGCCCGAGAACAACCTGTACAGCCAGTACGAGGAGAAGGTGCGGCCCTGCATCGACCTCATCGACTCGCTGCGGGCCCTGGGCGTGGAGCAGGACCTGGCCCTGCCCGCCATCGCTGTCACTGGGGACCAGGGCTCGGGCAAGAGCTCCGTGCTGGAGGCCCTGTCGGGGGTTGCCCTTCCCAGGGGCAGCGGTAAGGGGCACCACAGTTAGAAAACATTAATTTCCTTATATTAAGGAGATTAAATACATTCCTGGATGAAGCTCTTTGGCATTTTTAAAATTTTTATTCATTTTTAACTGAAGAACTGTTGCTTTACAATATTGTGCTGATTCCTTCCATACATCAACACAAGTCAGCCACTGGTGTATGATGTCCCCTTTCTCTTGACCCTCCCTCCCGCCTCCCGCCCGGTCCCTTGCCTCTAGGTCGTCACACACAACCCTGAGCACACTTGCTGAAGGGCTAGGTGTTTTGTAAAACGAATAATTTCACGGGGGAGGCTGGCTGCGTGGGGAACTGTCAGATGTGGAACAAACTGGGATCAACGGAGGTCAAAGGTAAGTTGAGAGGAGGGAGGGTCAGGAAGGGTGCATCCCAGCCCTCGCCTGGGGTTGGAGGGAGGCGAGAAGTAACCCCTGCAGGTCTTTCTGGTCCAGCCCCCCACTGCCCCCCGGGGCCCAGTTGGCTTCCACACACACACACACACGCCCCCAGGTACGTCCAACAAGCACCAGGGGCAGACAGAGTCTCTGGTAAGCAATGAGCCTCCCGGACATGGATCTGGGGGCTCCGTTCTCGGGGCTGGGGTCTCCTCCCTGGAGCTTTCCCTCCAGCTGTGCCTGTCAGTCATCTCTGCCGGGCCCCATCGCAGCCCTGCAGCCCTCTCCTCCCTGCAGCTGGGCACGCCCACCCCTGGGCACCATCTTCCTGCAGCCCCGGGGTGGGCTCCTCTCCTCCCTCCGCTGAGAGCGCCAGGCCCACCCCTCGTCCCTCCCGTCTCTAGCCAAGTATCAGTAGATCCCCACAAATCACCGACGGCGGTGGGAGCCCTGTCCGAGGCCAAGGCTGTGACGTTTGTGTGTCTTGTCCAGGGGCCCGAGAACAACCTGTACAGCCAGTACGAGGAGAAGGTGCGGCCCTGCATCGACCTCATCGACTCGCTGCGGGCCCTGGGCGTGGAGCAGGACCTGGCCCTGCCCGCCATCGCTGTCACTGGGGACCAGGGCTCGGGCAAGAGCTCCGTGCTGGAGGCCCTGTCGGGGGTTGCCCTTCCCAGGGGCAGCGGTAAGCTCTGCTGGGCCAGCCTCCTGCAAGCTATGGAGCATCCAGGGACCAGTGGGTCCAGGGGAGGCTGTGGGAAGGCGCCCGGGGAGGGCAGCTCCCGTGGCCCTGGACGGCTGCCTCTGGAGCTTGGGGCGGGGGGTGGCTGAGGGGGGCAGGTCTGAAGGCTCCTTCTGGCCCTGAGTCCTGAGTCCTCTTTCACCTGTCAGGGGTCACCACTGGGCCTGTATCAGTCAGTTTCTTTCTAGTCCTCTAAGCATGTTGAAACATTTCTCTTCGATTGTGTTAATCTGTGAGTTTCAGTAGCATAGGAAATCTTTTTGAAGAATTTTCTCAACACTTTGAAGCTATTAGCCAGAATCATGGTGTGATAAGAGGCAATGTTTTCTTAAAAAAAAAAAACATTGTTTTTTTGCTCATGCCTCCAGGCATGTGGGAACTCAGTACTTCCACCAGGGATCAAGCCCAAGCCCCTGCATTGGGCGAGCAGAGTCTTAACCACTGGGCCACCAAGGAAGATCCTGCTTCCTTTCCAAAAAATTTCACGTGTGTGTAGAATTAAGTATGGTAACCCACTCCAGCATTCTTTCCTGGAGAATCTCAGGGACAGAAGAGCCTGGTGGGCGACAGTCCTGGGGTCGCAGACTCAGACATGGCCAGCGCCACTGAGCACACACGCACACACAGAATTAAAAAGCTGCCGTACCTTTATGATTTAATACAGCTATCAAAGGGAGAAGGAAAGACCTGGCACCCTAAAGAGGCTCGAGGCCTCCCTGTCCTGTTCCCTCCCTCCTGTCCATCTCCTGCAGCCCTGTCCCTCCACCCAAAACAACCCGAGCCTGGAGCCAGGGCTGCCTCCTGGGTACTGAGGAGGCTGTGGGCACGCCAGAGGGTGGCCTGGACCCTGCACAGCCCCGACAATCCCCCAGCCAGCCGCCCCAGCCTGCGTCTCCTCCCAAACAGGGGGAGCTGGCCCTTTACCCAGGTGTCCTGTGAGAACCCCACCAACCCAGGCTCTGACGCAGGATGGAGTCCGTACGGGAATGGCGGCTCCTCCTCTCTGTCCTGGGCTCTGCGTTTCCCGGAGAGAAGCAGCAGAGGGGAGACTCTACAGGCCACCACGTGGCAGTCCTGCGGAGCAGGCAGGTACCCCCGGGCAGGATCCCTCAAAGGACAGTGCAGCGGCCCCTCCACCGCCAAGTGTGAGGGGCTGAGAGCCCATCCCCCACCCCACTCTGTCCTGGCCCTGGGCTGCCGCCTAGACAGCGCCCGGGACCTGTCTAGGGCCCTGGGGGCAAGCAATGGGGCTGGACTGGCCCTAGGGCGGGACAGAGGAGGCCTCTAGGGAAGATAAGAGCAAAGGGCAGGAGTTCCCTGGCAGCCCAGTGGTTAGGAATACACGCTTCTAATTCAAGGCATGGAGGTTCGGTTCCGGGTCGGGGAGCCAAGATCCTACACGCTGCATGGTGCTGTCAAAAAGAGAAAAGAGAACTTCCCTGGTGGTCCAGTGGGGAAAGAGTCCGCCTTGCAGTGCAGGGGGCACCGGTTCGATCCCTGGCCCAGGCAGATGCCACGAGCCTCTGAGAGGCTGGACTGGTGTGTCCAATGACGAGCCGGCACTCTGGAGCGCATGCGCCCAGAGCCAGTGCTCTGCATCGAGAGTGGCCACTGCCAATGGGAGGCCCACACAGGTCAAAGAATGAAGATGAATAAAAATAAATAAATAAAAAAAATTAAATGTTTAAACAAATAAAGAAGAGCGCATTCTTTCAAAAAAGAAAAGCCAAGGGCGCCTGTGAGCACTTCTTTTTAAGGGAGACTTAGGAGGTTTGGGAAACTCTCTCTCAGGAATCATGACCAGGTGTCCGCTGGTGCTGAAACTGACGAAGCAGGAGTGCGCGTGGAAGGGCATCCTCAGCTACCGGAACACGAAGCAGCAGCTGCAGGACCCCTCCCAGGTGTAGCGGGGATCCGCAGAGGTAGGGCCATCCGCGGCCACGCGGCCTCACCAGCCCCACCGAGAGCGCCGTCTCTTCTTTCCAGGCGTTTCCATGTTCCTGTCCCCCTGCCTCGAACACTGCCCCTCCTCCTTACAGCCTGACCCTACTCCTTCTTGAGTCTCAGCTGCCCCCTCCCCTCTAGGAAGGGTCCCCTGCAGGGCCCCCGGCCCAGCTGCCCTGGCCACTGCGGGGTTCATGTGTACTGAGCCGCTGCTCTAGCCTGCCGTGTCCGGTCGCCCGCGGACGCATCCCTGTCCGCAAGCCGTGCAGTTTCCCTCCGCGCCGAGCCTGCCTGCCCATCACTCGTAGAAGCACAGCCAGCCGTTGGGATCAGCCCGAGGCAGCTGCCGAATGAGCAGAAGGCTCGCTTGCGCCCGGAATCCCCTTCCGCAAGCACTCTAGAGGGGACCCCAGAAGCCACGCCCTCACTGCCCTGCCCCCAGGTCCCTGAGCCGGCCCACCTCTCCCCAAGGCGTCTCCATCTTCCTGCGCTCAAGCTGGGCTCAGCCAGGCAGGCAAAAATTAACCCTGGTCATAACAGGAACGAAAAGGCAGTCCCGCCGTCTGCATGGTGCTGTCAAAAGAGAAAGAGACTTCCCTGCTGGTCCAGTGGGTAGGAAGTCCGCCTTGCAGTGCAGGGGGCACCGGTTCGATCCCTGGCCCAGGCAGATGCCACGAGCCTCTGAGAGGCTGGACTGGTGTGTCCAATGACGAGCCGGCACTCTGGAGCGCATGCGCCCAGAGCCAGTGCTCTGCATCGAGAGTGGCCACTGCCAATGGGAGGCCCACACAGGTCAAAGAATGAAGATGAATAAAAATAAATAAATAAAAAAAATTAAATGTTTAAACAAATAAAGAAGAGCGCATTCTTTCAAAAAAGAAAAGCCAAGGGCGCCTGTGAGCACTTCTTTTTAAGGGAGACTTAGGAGGTTTGGGAAACTCTCTCTCAGGAATCATGACCAGGTGTCCGCTGGTGCTGAAACTGACGAAGCAGGAGTGCGCGTGGAAGGGCATCCTCAGCTACCGGAACACGAAGCAGCAGCTGCAGGACCCCTCCCAGGTGTAGCGGGGATCCGCAGAGGTAGGGCCATCCGCGGCCACGCGGCCTCACCAGCCCCACCGAGAGCGCCGTCTCTTCTTTCCAGGCGTTTCCATGTTCCTGTCCCCCTGCCTCGAACACTGCCCCTCCTCCTTACAGCCTGACCCTACTCCTTCTTGAGTCTCAGCTGCCCCCTCCCCTCTAGGAAGGGTCCCCTGCAGGGCCCCCGGCCCAGCTGCCCTGGCCACTGCGGGGTTCATGTGTACTGAGCCGCTGCTCTAGCCTGCCGTGTCCGGTCGCCCGCGGACGCATCCCTGTCCGCAAGCCGTGCAGTTTCCCTCCGCGCCGAGCCTGCCTGCCCATCACTCGTAGAAGCACAGCCAGCCGTTGGGATCAGCCCGAGGCAGCTGCCGAATGAGCAGAAGGCTCGCTTGCGCCCGGAATCCCCTTCCGCAAGCACTCTAGAGGGGACCCCAGAAGCCACGCCCTCACTGCCCTGCCCCCAGGTCCCTGAGCCGGCCCACCTCTCCCCAAGGCGTCTCCATCTTCCTGCGCTCAAGCTGGGCTCAGCCAGGCAGGCAAAAATTAACCCTGGTCATAACAGGAACTGCAGCCACAACCTCTTCCAGGGAGACAGGCTAACCCCTCACTAAGCAATAAACGCAGCATCTGAGGCTGGGGTTTTTACCTGACTCCCTGGGCTTAGCTCCCCAAGAACCCCACGGCCTCAGCCGGCTCACCAAAGGAGTCCCTCCGAAACATGGAAAGTGAAAGTCACTCGATCGTGTCCGACTCTTTTCAACCCCATGGACAAGCCCTGCAATTCTCTAGGCAAGAATACTGGAATGGGTAGCCATTCCCTTCTCCATGGGGTCTTCCCGAACCGCGGTCTCCCGCATCGCAGGCGGATTCTTTACCATCTGGACACCAGGAAGCCTGCAAACAGCAAAGTGCTGCCCCAATTCCAGCATCCACCCCCACCCCCGCCAAACAGAAGCCTGCTGAGAGTCTCAATTGGCAAGTTTCCTAGCTTTAGCTGATAGAAGCTCTGCACTTCCGTGCCTGCTCCCTGCACCCATCCTGGCCCCTGCATGCCACCAGGTGCTCCCTACACCTGCTCCTACATGTGGCCTCCATGTGCTCCCCGCATCTGTCCTGGCCACCGCGTGCTGGCACACCCCGCAGTCTTTCTGAGATATCTGTGAGCTCCGCGGGCGGCGCTGGTTCTGTGCAAGGACGTCTGATGAGCATCTTGAGCCTCCGGGAGCTCCCCTTTGCTGCAGGCGAGCGTGTCAGTTGGTGCAAGGGCTTTGGAAAACCGGCACACTACCCACTAAGGTTGGAGGTGGGCACACCTGCCATGATTCCCCAAACTCCAATCCCCGAGTGTACCTCCGGCCAAACCGTGCATCGAGAGCCAGCTTCTAAGTTCGTACTGTGATCACCGGCCCCTGGAACCCCCCGGTGTCCGTCAGCAGCAGGCCGGGGCGAGGCCAGGGCCGGAGGACACACGGCAGGGAAAAGGAACAGCCCTCAGCGACGAATGCCAGTATTAGGGAGTCACGCAAGCGTAAGGAGGGGCAGAGGAGGCGGGCCCAGGAGAGGACGGACTTTCTGGTTCCATGCATGACCAGGTGGGACCCTGGGAAATTGCTCTTCTTATAGGTCGACGCGGGTCCTTCATCAGCCAGGCAGGCAAAATTAACCCTGGTCAACCTGACCCCTCCCAGGGAGACAGGCTAACCCCTCACTAAGCAATAAACGCAGCATCTGAGGCTGGGGTTTTACCTGACTCCTGGGCTTAGCTCCCAAGAACCCCACGGCCTCAGCCGGCTCACCAAAGGAGTCCCTCCGAAACATGGAAAGTGAAAGTCACTCGATCGTGTCCGACTCTTTTCAACCCCATGGACAAGCCCTGCAATTCTCTAGGCAAGAATACTGGAATGGGTAGCCATTCCCTTCTCCATGGGGTCTTCCCGAACCGCGGTCTCCCGCATCGCAGGCGGATTCTTTACCATCTGGACACCAGGAAGCCTGCAAACAGCAAAGTGCTGCCCCAATTCCAGCATCCACCCCCACCCCCGCCAAACAGAAGCCTGCTGAGAGTCTCAATTGGCAAGTTTCCTAGCTTTAGCTGATAGAAGCTCTGCACTTCCGTGCCTGCTCCCTGCACCCATCCTGGCCCCTGCATGCCACCAGGTGCTCCCTACACCTGCTCCTACATGTGGCCTCCATGTGCTCCCCGCATCTGTCCTGGCCACCGCGTGCTGGCACACCCCGCAGTCTTTCTGAGATATCTGTGAGCTCCGCGGGCGGCGCTGGTTCTGTGCAAGGACGTCTGATGAGCATCTTGAGCCTCCGGGAGCTCCCCTTTGCTGCAGGCGAGCGTGTCAGTTGGTGCAAGGGCTTTGGAAAACCGGCACACTACCCACTAAGGTTGGAGGTGGGCACACCTGCCATGATTCCCCAAACTCCAATCCCCGAGTGTACCTCCGGCCAAACCGTGCATCGAGAGCCAGCTTCTAAGTTCGTACTGTGATCACCGGCCCCTGGAACCCCCCGGTGTCCGTCAGCAGCAGGCCGGGGCGAGGCCAGGGCCGGAGGACACACGGCAGGGAAAAGGAACAGCCCTCAGCGACGAATGCCAGTATTAGGGAGTCACGCAAGCGTAAGGAGGGGCAGAGGAGGCGGGCCCAGGAGAGGACGGACTTTCTGGTTCCATGCATGACCAGGTGGGACCCTGGGAAATTGCTCTTCTTATAGGTCGACGCGGGTCCTTCATCAGCCGGTTCACTGAACAGCTCAAGCAAGTGTAAAGCACAAAATGGGCAAAGGGACTAGACACTGGTAAGGCTCAGGACGAGGGCTGCTCTCGGCGGGGCTGGTGATCTGTAGGGAGAGAGGGGCTTCAGCGGGCCATGTTCTGCGTCTCCCTGCGTGCTTCGGTGCCACCAAGGGGTCCAGCCCGTGGAGCGCACCAAGCCACAGGCCTAAGACAACGAGTCCTTTCCTGTAGGTATGTTTCACTTCAACACAAAGTTACAAAACCATACCTCGAGTCATGACTGCGAATCATAAGCGGGAAAAGTTGACAACCTTCTCCCACCTCCTGTCTCTAAAGAATGAGGCAGTTCATCGGGGTTGTTCTCAAGCTGCCTCTCTGTTTCTCATGCTAGGACTCTCTCCAGACACAGGGGAAACCTGTGAATCCATAGTGGCCCATAGATCCCTCTGCTTCTCCTCGGCTGGGTTCTTCGACTGGACTCAGGATTTCTCCTCTTTGGGTTTCCACAGCCCAGAACATCATAGCTGGGGAAGGAGCTGGCATCAGCCACGAGCTCATTAGTCTGGAGATCACCTCCCCTGAGGTCCCAGACCTGACCCTTATTGACCTGCCTGGCATCACCAGAGTGCCCGTGGAAAACCAGCCCCAGGACATTGGACTGCAGGTGAGCCCCTCTGGAACGTAGGAGTGGGCCCCGTGCTACCTTGGGGGCACATCTGAGGTCTCTGCTGGCAGCCCCCTGTGCTCCGCTGCACCTGGCCAGCCCCTCCCTGAGTAGACAAGGAGACTGGGGAGGATGGTCTCGGGCTGGGGGCTCATCCTCGGGTTCCGACAGGGGCCTGGCAGTCATGGCAACAGGGGCAGCGGACCCAGCAGGACCGGATGTGTGGAACTCACGCCCAGCCCAGTGTGGTCCTGTGGGGACGTGGTCCCAGGGTTATCCTAATACTTTTTAAGAAGCCACGCATTGGATTTTTACACGGGATCTGCCAGTTTCAGCCGCACGTGTTTATAATTGATGCTACGTAAGTCAGTTGGAACAGACTGTGATCTCTGGCTGGGGACCGGAAGGCTGGGGCCGTGGACCAGCGGTGGCCAGGATAAGCCACAGCCACGGGACCTGGGGCCTCCTTGCCAAAAATCTTCCCACAGTCGTCACGGGGCTGCCAGAGTCACATCAGATCTTTGGCGGGGTCCACCCTGAGCCCAGCTTGTCAGGCCCGGCCCCACCAGCTCACGTAGGGGCCGAGGAGCCGAGCGTGGTCTCAGGAGCAGGGCTGTGGTCTAGGGGGTAAGGGGCGGGGTGGAGGAGGGGAGAAGACAGGACCTTCCTGCCTGGGACTAGGTCAGACTCTCCTCTTCTCTTTTGCGGGGACACTACCAGGGATGAGAACCCCCTAGTCCGACTAGGACCATGGCCGCCCTCCTGGACGGGGCCTCTGCGGCCCCGCTCTCTGCAGTGGTTAAATGACTCTTTCTTCCTCCACGTCCAGATCCCCGCTCTCTCTCTGGACGCCTTATCATTAGGTCACTCTCCTTACTGAGGAAAGGGACTGATTCCACAGCACTCCCCCTGCTTCCCTCTGCGAAGGGAGACTCAGGATTTCTCCTCTTTGGGTTTCCACAGCCCAGAACATCATTAGGTCTGCCGAGTTTCACCTCCTGAGGTCCCAGACCTGACCCTTATTGACCTGCCTGGCATCACCAGAGTGCCCGTGGAAAACCAGCCCCAGGACATTGGACTGCAGGTGAGCCCCTCTGGAACGTAGGAGTGGGCCCCGTGCTACCTTGGGGGCACATCTGAGGTCTCTGCTGGCAGCCCCCTGTGCTCCGCTGCACCTGGCCAGCCCCTCCCTGAGTAGACAAGGAGACTGGGGAGGATGGTCTCGGGCTGGGGGCTCATCCTCGGGTTCCGACAGGGGCCTGGCAGTCATGGCAACAGGGGCAGCGGACCCAGCAGGACCGGATGTGTGGAACTCACGCCCAGCCCAGTGTGGTCCTGTGGGGACGTGGTCCCAGGGTTATCCTAATACTTTTTAAGAAGCCACGCATTGGATTTTTACACGGGATCTGCCAGTTTCAGCCGCACGTGTTTATAATTGATGCTACGTAAGTCAGTTGGAACAGACTGTGATCTCTGGCTGGGGACCGGAAGGCTGGGGCCGTGGACCAGCGGTGGCCAGGATAAGCCACAGCCACGGGACCTGGGGCCTCCTTGCCAAAAATCTTCCCACAGTCGTCACGGGGCTGCCAGAGTCACATCAGATCTTTGGCGGGGTCCACCCTGAGCCCAGCTTGTCAGGCCCGGCCCCACCAGCTCACGTAGGGGCCGAGGAGCCGAGCGTGGTCTCAGGAGCAGGGCTGTGGTCTAGGGGGTAAGGGGCGGGGTGGAGGAGGGGAGAAGACAGGACCTTCCTGCCTGGGACTAGGTCAGACTCTCCTCTTCTCTTTTGCGGGGACACTACCAGGGATGAGAACCCCCTAGTCCGACTAGGACCATGGCCGCCCTCCTGGACGGGGCCTCTGCGGCCCCGCTCTCTGCAGTGGTTAAATGACTCTTTCTTCCTCCACGTCCAGATCCCCGCTCTCTCTCTGGACGCCTTATCATTAGGTCACTCTCCTTACTGAGGAAAGGGACTGATTCCACAGCACTCCCCCTGCTTCCCTCTGCGAGAAGGGGAGACTTCCCAGGGCGTGAGGAAGAGGCTTGTCTGGGGTCAGAGCACGCCTCCTCCTCCTGCCGTAAGCTCAGGAAGCACAGGGGAGGTCTGTCGAGGAAGGAGTGGTGCCATCTGGCCACAGGCATCAGGGCATCTTCGGGAAAGAAGAGGCACCAGTGAGGAGCTCTGGAGAATGGGAAGGCCATCAACAGAGGACTCAACAGGAGCGGGCACTCCCGAGGAGGCGCCAGGCCGAGCCAAAGCTCAGAGTGTAAAAGCTAGGCGATGCTCTGGGTGACCCGTGCTCTTCCTTTGTGGCTTCTTGGCTTCAGGTCAAAGAGCTCATCAAAATGTACCTCCAGAGGTAGGAGACCATCAACTTGGTGGTGGTTCCCTGCAACGTGGACATCGCCACCACGGAGGCGCTGAGCATGGCTCAGGATGTGGACCCCCAAGGAGACAGGACCGTAGGTAAGGAGAAAGCACCCAGCTTCTGAGAGGACAGGAAGCTGGCGGGAGACCTCTCGGCTATTCAAAAGGTCCTGGGATGTGACAGCTCTGTTAGAGGACCTGCTTCCTGCATTAGACCTCAGCTGTGTTCCCAGGGGAGCTCCGTGTGCTTGGGATGCATTCGGGCAGTGCAGACGAGTCACCCTCACTCACAGGCAGGGTTAGATGTGTGGCCAGTGTTTGGAGGTTCTTTGCCCTCCTTCCTATTGCCCCTTATTTGCATTCTTGACCCATTCTGGGTGTGGGAGGAGACATGCCTTCCTTGTTCTCCCACATTGGTCCAGAAAGGAGGAAGTGACCGGCCCATCAGCTCTACAGTTCTACAGGTAAAATTCTTACACGTCCTTAGCGCACAGAGAGGACTTGATCTTGCCAAGGCACATGTGAACGTACTCAGGGAATACACCTCCAGGCTTACACTGGGGCTCAGGTGTCTGTAGAGTGTATACGCAGACAGAACTCTTCCTTGGGGAGATGGGTTCTCCTAAATTCCTTTTTTAAAAAAGTTCCCCTGGAAGGCAGTATAGGGGATTTGCTTTAAGACCACAGACTGCCTGAGTTTGAATCCGTGTTCTACAAATGACTGGCTACATATCCTTGGGCAAATGAGAGCTGCTATTTTTAAAAGTACAATATTATAACTTAATATCCCTTCTTCCCCAGTCACTTCACTTAACCATCAAGCTTACCTTTCTGAAAATGTGCAGGTCATTTCCTTGACTAAATGAATACCCAGTATATCATTGTCTTTTCCACATTTTCCCCAACAAATGTCCTGTTTTCCCAAAGGGATAAAAATACACAGGAGAATACAGCTCAAGTGTAATGTATTATTATATGCAAGACTAGACGTGTTCCCTCTTGGCTGCTGATTTCTACAGGCATCTAGAACACCTTGATCCAGAGGGAAAAGTTAAGTTTGGGATCAGCAGTCATTGTGCAATCGTAAGTCATTAGAGATGTCTCACTCATGGCCACAGAAAACAATGTCATCTATTCAGTAGATTGATCTGTTTGGATGTCAGTCTCTCTATAGAAATCAATTAACACCTCTTATTATGAGTTTTCTCTTCTTCTCATTAGCCACAAATTCTGACAGCGTAAATATTAACTATTATTGTTAATTCACGCTGTCTGTTAGAGGACCTGCTTCCTGCATTAGACCTCAGCTGTGTTCCCAGGGGAGCTCCGTGTGCTTGGGATGCATTCGGGCAGTGCAGACGAGTCACCCTCACTCACAGGCAGGGTTAGATGTGTGGCCAGTGTTTGGAGGTTCTTTGCCCTCCTTCCTATTGCCCCTTATTTGCATTCTTGACCCATTCTGGGTGTGGGAGGAGACATGCCTTCCTTGTTCTCCCACATTGGTCCAGAAAGGAGGAAGTGACCGGCCCATCAGCTCTACAGTTCTACAGGTAAAATTCTTACACGTCCTTAGCGCACAGAGAGGACTTGATCTTGCCAAGGCACATGTGAACGTACTCAGGGAATACACCTCCAGGCTTACACTGGGGCTCAGGTGTCTGTAGAGTGTATACGCAGACAGAACTCTTCCTTGGGGAGATGGGTTCTCCTAAATTCCTTTTTTAAAAAAGTTCCCCTGGAAGGCAGTATAGGGGATTTGCTTTAAGACCACAGACTGCCTGAGTTTGAATCCGTGTTCTACAAATGACTGGCTACATATCCTTGGGCAAATGAGAGCTGCTATTTTTAAAAGTACAATATTATAACTTAATATCCCTTCTTCCCCAGTCACTTCACTTAACCATCAAGCTTACCTTTCTGAAAATGTGCAGGTCATTTCCTTGACTAAATGAATACCCAGTATATCATTGTCTTTTCCACATTTTCCCCAACAAATGTCCTGTTTTCCCAAAGGGATAAAAATACACAGGAGAATACAGCTCAAGTGTAATGTATTATTATATGCAAGACTAGACGTGTTCCCTCTTGGCTGCTGATTTCTACAGGCATCTAGAACACCTTGATCCAGAGGGAAAAGTTAAGTTTGGGATCAGCAGTCATTGTGCAATCGTAAGTCATTAGAGATGTCTCACTCATGGCCACAGAAAACAATGTCATCTATTCAGTAGATTGATCTGTTTGGATGTCAGTCTCTCTATAGAAATCAATTAACACCTCTTATTATGAGTTTTCTCTTCTTCTCATTAGCCACAAATTCTGACAGCGTAAATATTAACTATTATTGTTATAAATTCAGCTAAATACTATAAGATAGAGTATCCACAATCAGACCTTAGTAAATTCCAAACGGCGCTGTCACCTCAATGCGAATTTTCCATGCATTCTAAGTCAAGCACCCAAGCAGACAAAAGTGTGCTAGGTTTTAAAAGGACATGGAATATACACTCAAACACACAACAACCTTGTTCACAACAGCGGAAAAGGGGGAAGGAAACCAAGCGTCATCAAGAACACAGTTGCTTGGAATTCAAGGCTTTTGGTCCCTTGTGGAGGGAAAGGAGGGCAGGCAGGAGAATGAGCGAGGAAGGCGGGGGGCCTCAGAGGGGTGCCAGCAGAGGGGCAAAGTGAGTCTGCAACAGGAGACCCTAGAGGGAGGGCACAGACCCGCCTTGCAGTAGGGTGACATGCTCTGACAAACCTGGGGACGGAGTGGGTCGGTTCCAGTGATGCATGCTGCCTGAGCAGGCACCCAAGAGACACTTGGTACATCAAGTACACGAAGCAGTTAATGCGTTGAGTGAACAGGTGAGCAGATAGACGACAGGGGGAGGGATGATGAGATGAAGGAACGAGCTGACAAGCACTGGGCCATCAAGGCCCGTGGCCATATTAGTCCTGATCAAGAAGAAAGCTGGAGGCACCTTAGTGCCTAATTTCAAGTATATTACAAAGTGACTATAATTAAAGCAGTATGGCGCTAGTGAAAAAGACAGACATATAGACCAATGCGACAGAACAAGTGCAGAAGTAGATCCATGCCTGTACACCTAGCTGATTTGGGGCAAAAGTGGTAAGAATACACAATGGGGAACAATCATCTGCGGCCTTGGTCAAAAAAGACCCCCGAGCCCAGCAGCATGCAATATACTTGAAGAGAAAATGGACTTCTCCCCCGCCCTTCTCTACTCATCCACAGGGATCCTGACCAAGCCAGACCTAGTGGACAAGGGCACTGAGAAGGCGGTCCTGAAGATCATGCAGAACCTCACCTATCATCTCAAGAAGGGCTACATGATCGTGAAGTGCCGGGGCCAGCAGGACGTCACCAACAAGTTGAGCTTGGCCGAGGCAACCCAGAAAGAACCGCTGTTCTTCCAGACCCATCTGTACTTCAGGTAAGGCTCTTTAGGAAAGCCTCGGACTCCGTGGAAACCAGCCCTGCCTACCAGAAGTGGCCAAGATGATGACCAAAGTATATATCAAAATTATACAGCCCGCATACCCAAAGCTTGTCATCACGTTGGTGTTAAACTTATGGGTGCATTTAAACAAATAATTTTTTACTTAGATTCTGACGATGACCCTGATTCAAAATGGTAAGAGAGCATTTGATAGGTCCCCAGCTCCCAGGCCATGGGCCAGTCCAGGTCCGCGGTCTGTGCGGAACTGGGCCACACAGCAGGAGGTAACTGACGGGCTTGTGAATGAAGTTTCGTCTGTATTTGCAGCTGCTCCCTCTCACATCTGCAGCCATAGATTCTCACAGGCATGCAAACCTTACCATGAATCGCACGTGCAAAAAAGCATCTAGGTTTCAAGCTTATTATGAGAATCATCTCCAAACCATCCCCCTGAGGGTCCATGGAAAGAAGGCCTTTCAGCCCCTGGTGCCCAGAAGCTTTGGGGACACTGTCATAGAGCAGAGCATACTTTGGGTTCCCAGCACATTTTCTCTTGCTCTCTCACCTGAGTCCTGCAAACTCTTGAAGGAGGCTGGGATTTTCCCCCTTGAATTGGGCACTTTTTCTTTTCACTTTATTCAGGATCTTGAACCATGGGAGACTGAACCATGGGAGAGAAGGGTCATAAGATAGAGTGGTCACTCCTACTTGAAGGAGTGACTGTGGGCAAATGGTGCCTTTTGGCAGACCAGGTTTGCTACCTGCTCAGTGCCCCTGGGAGGTGGCTCAACCTCTCTACAGGTCTGCTTCCTAATCTGCTCAGAAAGTTCCACTCCTGCTTCATGGGGTTGTGTTTTGGATTGAGTAACATGGCTCATGCAAGTGTTCTGGCTTCCCCTCCACACATACCACCCTGGCTCCTTCCTTTTCTCTGTTCCTGCCCCAAATGAAAGAAACAGATGGTTTTCAGTCGTGTTGAGGGTCACAGGGAGAGAAGACACTGCTTGCCAAGCAGAGAGAAGATTCTTAATGATCACACCCTTGGTTCTCAACCTTGGGCAAGCAGCATAAATTGTGGGAGAGTTTGTTAAAATCCAGCTGAGGGCACCCTGCTGCAGAGTGTCTGAGGTCTGGAGGGCAGCCCAAGAATGTGTGTTTCTGACAAGTTCACAGGCTTCCCTGGTGGCTCAGCAGGTACTGAATCCACCTGCACGCAGGCGACACAGGACACATAGGTGCGATGCCTGGGTCAGGAAGATGCCCTGGAGGAGGAAAATGACAACCCGTTCCAATGCACTTGCCTGGAACATGCCATGGACAGAGGAACCTGGTGGGCTCCCATCCAAAGGGGCGCAAAGAGTTGGAGACAACTGAGAGGTTAAGCACAGGCACAGCGAGTTACCAGTTGAGGCCAGCATTGCTGATCCAGGGGCCACACTTTGAAAACCACTGTTCACAGTCCTTGGGAAAGTTAAGGCTTGGATGAATAAGTGGGCTACAGTTCTTTGTCACTGAACGTTTGAGTTTAAATCCTTGGGCGCCCCTGTGCTGAGACTCTGCTCTTGCAAGAAGGGTGCATGCAGTAGCCCTGGAAAAATGATCCTCCTGAGTCCTTCGGGAATTGACGTTACAGGTGAATATTCACCAGCAGACCACCTGGTCAGTGGCTCAGTGCAAGTGACGTAAACTTTCTGTGCCTTTGCCTTTCTCTCTCTAAAATTGCTTGTTTAGTGATTAAATATTTGTAAAAGCTTAAGACTAGAATAGGCACTGGTAAGCACCATGTAAACATTTTTAAAAATCTAATTGTGGAAAGAACATTTAACACGAGGTTCACCTTCGTAACAAATGTTTAACTGCACAAGGTCGTATTGTTAAGTACAGGCACGGTATTGTTCAGGAGGTCTCTAGAATGTATTTATCTTTCCTAACAGAAACTTTATGCCCTTTGAATAGCAATCCTCATTTCCTCCTCTCCCCAACACCTGGTACCCGCCATTCCACTCTCTGATTGCCTGGGTCTGACTATTTTGGATAGATCAAGTCCATGGAATTCTGTAGTATTTGTCTGACTGTAACTGGCTTATTTCACTTAGCATAATGCCCTCAAGTTCACTCACGTTGTCACATACTGCAAAATGTCCTTCTTGTGAAAGGCTGAATAATATCCTGCTGCCTGTGTCTACATTGTTTTTATCCATTTCCTTCCATTAACTATTGATTGTTCACCTTGCAGAGTCTGAGTCTGGAGGGCAGCCAAGAATGTGTGTTTCTGACAAGTTCACAGGCTTCCCTGGTGGCTCAGCAGGTACTGAATCCACCTGCACGCAGGCGACACAGGACACATAGGTGCGATGCCTGGGTCAGGAAGATGCCCTGGAGGAGGAAAATGACAACCCGTTCCAATGCACTTGCCTGGAACATGCCATGGACAGAGGAACCTGGTGGGCTCCCATCCAAAGGGGCGCAAAGAGTTGGAGACAACTGAGAGGTTAAGCACAGGCACAGCGAGTTACCAGTTGAGGCCAGCATTGCTGATCCAGGGGCCACACTTTGAAAACCACTGTTCACAGTCCTTGGGAAAGTTAAGGCTTGGATGAATAAGTGGGCTACAGTTCTTTGTCACTGAACGTTTGAGTTTAAATCCTTGGGCGCCCCTGTGCTGAGACTCTGCTCTTGCAAGAAGGGTGCATGCAGTAGCCCTGGAAAAATGATCCTCCTGAGTCCTTCGGGAATTGACGTTACAGGTGAATATTCACCAGCAGACCACCTGGTCAGTGGCTCAGTGCAAGTGACGTAAACTTTCTGTGCCTTTGCCTTTCTCTCTCTAAAATTGCTTGTTTAGTGATTAAATATTTGTAAAAGCTTAAGACTAGAATAGGCACTGGTAAGCACCATGTAAACATTTTTAAAAATCTAATTGTGGAAAGAACATTTAACACGAGGTTCACCTTCGTAACAAATGTTTAACTGCACAAGGTCGTATTGTTAAGTACAGGCACGGTATTGTTCAGGAGGTCTCTAGAATGTATTTATCTTTCCTAACAGAAACTTTATGCCCTTTGAATAGCAATCCTCATTTCCTCCTCTCCCCAACACCTGGTACCCGCCATTCCACTCTCTGATTGCCTGGGTCTGACTATTTTGGATAGATCAAGTCCATGGAATTCTGTAGTATTTGTCTGACTGTAACTGGCTTATTTCACTTAGCATAATGCCCTCAAGTTCACTCACGTTGTCACATACTGCAAAATGTCCTTCTTGTGAAAGGCTGAATAATATCCTGCTGCCTGTGTCTACATTGTTTTTATCCATTTTTCCTTCCATTAACATTGAGGTTGTTTTTATATCTTGGCTCTTGTCAACGGTGCTGCAGTGAACATAGAAGCCCTAATGTATCTTTGAGATCTTGATTTCAATCCTTTTGAATAAATGCTTAGAAGTGGGATTGCTGGATCATATGGTAGATCCACTTTTAATTTTTAAGGTACTTTCTCACTGCTTTCCATAGTGGCTGTATCATTTTGAGTATCCATCAACAGTAGACTAGCGTTAATCACTCCACGTCCTTGCCACACTTGTCTCTTTCTTCTTGATAATATCATCCTGACAGATGTGATGGGATGTTTCATTGTGGTTTTGATTTGCATTTCCCGGATAACTATTGTTGCTTAGCATCTTCTCACATGCCATTTGGCTATCTGTATGTCTTCTTTGAAGAAATCTCTATTCAAGTCTTCTAGCCCATTTCCAAATTGGGTTATTAGGGTTTACTTTGCTATGGAATTGTGGAGTTCCTTGTATATTTTTGAAATTAACTGCTTTTCAGACACAAGGTTGCAAATGCTTTCTTTCATTTTGTAGGCTGCCTTCTCTTGGGGTGATTGTCTTCTTTCTGTGCTGGAGTTTTCAGTTTGACATCATCCTACTTGTCTTGCTTTTGTTGCTGTGCTTTCAGTGTCATATCCATGAAATCATTTCCAGGATGAATATGATGAAGATATTCTCCCATGTTTTCTTCTAGGAGTTCCTTACATTTAAGCCTTAAATCAGTTTTCAGTTGACTTTTGTGTCTGGTGTAAGAAAAGAATCCAATTTCACTCTTGCGTGTAGATATCCATTTTTTCCCACATCACTTGTTGAAAAGGCCCTCCATTTCCAGTTGTGTGTTCTTGGCACTTTTGCCAAAAATCAGTTGACTGTCCATGCATGGATTTATTCCTGGGCTTGCTCTTCTGTCCTATAGGTCTGTGCTGTTGCTGTTTAGCTGCTAAGTCCTGTCTGATTCTTTGTGACGCCATGAACGGTAGCCACCAGGCTTCTCTGTCCATGGGATTTTTCAGACAAGAATACTGGACTATGTCTCTTTTTATTCTAGAACCAGACTGCTTTAATTACAGTTGCTTTGCAATATAGTTGGAATCAGGAAATAATGATGCCTCCGGCTTTCTTCTTATTTATCAAGATTGATATTTAGGGATAAATATTTGCTATAAAAAATAAAATACTGGGCTTCCCTGGTGGTCCAGTGGGTGAAGAGTCCGCCTTGCAGTGCAAGGTACCAGCTCGGGCCATTCCCTCCCTTGGTGGCTTTTAATTTTAAGTACTTTCTCACTGCTTTCCATAGTGGCTGTATCATTTTGAGTATCCATCAACAGTAGACTAGCGTTAATCACTCCACGTCCTTGCCACACTTGTCTCTTTCTTCTTGATAATATCATCCTGACAGATGTGATGGGATGTTTCATTGTGGTTTTGATTTGCATTTCCCGGATAACTATTGTTGCTTAGCATCTTCTCACATGCCATTTGGCTATCTGTATGTCTTCTTTGAAGAAATCTCTATTCAAGTCTTCTAGCCCATTTCCAAATTGGGTTATTAGGGTTTACTTTGCTATGGAATTGTGGAGTTCCTTGTATATTTTTGAAATTAACTGCTTTTCAGACACAAGGTTGCAAATGCTTTCTTTCATTTTGTAGGCTGCCTTCTCTTGGGGTGATTGTCTTCTTTCTGTGCTGGAGTTTTCAGTTTGACATCATCCTACTTGTCTTGCTTTTGTTGCTGTGCTTTCAGTGTCATATCCATGAAATCATTTCCAGGATGAATATGATGAAGATATTCTCCCATGTTTTCTTCTAGGAGTTCCTTACATTTAAGCCTTAAATCAGTTTTCAGTTGACTTTTGTGTCTGGTGTAAGAAAAGAATCCAATTTCACTCTTGCGTGTAGATATCCATTTTTTCCCACATCACTTGTTGAAAAGGCCCTCCATTTCCAGTTGTGTGTTCTTGGCACTTTTGCCAAAAATCAGTTGACTGTCCATGCATGGATTTATTCCTGGGCTTGCTCTTCTGTCCTATAGGTCTGTGCTGTTGCTGTTTAGCTGCTAAGTCCTGTCTGATTCTTTGTGACGCCATGAACGGTAGCCACCAGGCTTCTCTGTCCATGGGATTTTTCAGACAAGAATACTGGACTATGTCTCTTTTTATTCTAGAACCAGACTGCTTTAATTACAGTTGCTTTGCAATATAGTTGGAATCAGGAAATAATGATGCCTCCGGCTTTCTTCTTATTTATCAAGATTGATATTTAGGGATAAATATTTGCTATAAAAAATAAAATACTGGGCTTCTCTGGTGGTCCAGTGGGTAAGGACACCGTCTTGCAGTGCAAGGGGTACCAGCTCGATCCCTGGCCTCGGAGGATTCCACGTGCCACAGAGCGGCTGGGCCGATGAGTCCAACTACCGAGCCGGAGCTCTGGAGTGCATGTGCCTGGAGGTGGTACTCTGAGACAAGAGAGGCTGCTGTGATGGGGGGCCCTGCATGGGCCAAAGAACAAAGGTGGATGAAAATAAATGAATGAAAGACCGATGGAAGTGGCCAAAAAATAAAACAAAATACTACTTTGGACAAGCCACTTAACATCTATGAAATAGTATTTGTTTTGCTTTTCCTGAAAAGATGGCTTGCCTCCTGAGTTTATTGGGGTGACAAAGAAGGGAAAATAAGTGTGACTTCCCTAGCACTGTGCTTGCCTAGGATGAACTTGCTCCGTAAGTATCAACTGTCCTCACATACTATCTGAATTTTCTGATGGTGTGTGTCACCCCAAGGACCTGAGTTCACCTACCTACTTACAAGACCCGGTACTGGAAAATGATCCTGTGGGTCCCTTCATAAATTCATGTGTGTTGCTTCTTATTTCAGAGTTCTCCTGGAAGAAGGAAAGGCCACAGTGCCTCTTCTGGCAGAAAGACTTACCACCGAGCTCATCTGGCACATCAATGTGAGTCAGGGCGTTGAGCTGCAAGCTATAAAAATGACAGCCTAGGGGGCTTCCCTGGTGGTCCAGTGGTTAGGACTTCATCTTCCAATGCAGGGGGTGCAGGTTCGATTCCTAGTTGGGGAGCTAAGATCCCACATCCCTTATGGCCAATAAACCAAAATGTAAAACAGAAGCAGTATTGTAATAAATTCAATAAAGACTTTTAAAATGATCCACATCAAGAAGTCTATAAACAATAAATTAAAAAAATATATAAATATAAAGCATTTTCCCAGCCTCAAATTTGTAGGAAATAAATGTTGAGTTTTCACTGATTCTCAAAAATAGGCAACCACAGACAATGTTCTCATGTCATTGAAGGCTTCATGTTTATTGAGGAGAATATTTATAGCCAGGCTGCAGGCCCAGGCACCAGCCAGCACCTCTGCACATCCCATCAAGAGGATGTTGTAAGAGCTGGACCATAAAGAAGGCTGAGTGCAGAAGAATTGAGGCTTTCCAACTGTGGTGCTGGAGAAGACTCTTTAGAGTCCCTTGGACAGCAAGGAGAGCAAACCAGTCCATCCTGAAGGAGATCAACCCTGAATACTCATTGGAAGGACGGACGCTGAAGCTGAAGCGCCAATCCTTTGACCACCTGATGTGAAGAGCTGACTCACTGAAGACCTGAGGCCGGGAATCCAAAAATAAAACAAAATACTACTTTGGACAAGCCACTTAACATCTATGAAATAGTATTTGTTTTGCTTTTCCTGAAAAGATGGCTTGCCTCCTGAGTTTATTGGGGTGACAAAGAAGGGAAAATAAGTGTGACTTCCCTAGCACTGTGCTTGCCTAGGATGAACTTGCTCCGTAAGTATCAACTGTCCTCACATACTATCTGAATTTTCTGATGGTGTGTGTCACCCCAAGGACCTGAGTTCACCTACCTACTTACAAGACCCGGTACTGGAAAATGATCCTGTGGGTCCCTTCATAAATTCATGTGTGTTGCTTCTTATTTCAGAGTTCTCCTGGAAGAAGGAAAGGCCACAGTGCCTCTTCTGGCAGAAAGACTTACCACCGAGCTCATCTGGCACATCAATGTGAGTCAGGGCGTTGAGCTGCAAGCTATAAAAATGACAGCCTAGGGGGCTTCCCTGGTGGTCCACTGGTTAAGACTTCACCTTCCAATGCAGGGAGTACAGGTTCAATCCCTCGTCGGGGAGCTAAGATCCCACATGCCTTGTGGCCCTAAAAACCAAAAAGTAAAACAGAAGCAGTATTGTAATAAATTCAATAAGGACTTTAAGAATGATCCACATCAAGAAGTCTATAAACAATAAATTAAAAAAATATATAAATATAAAGCATTTTCCCAGCCTCAAATTTGTAGGAAATAAATGTTGAGTTTTCACTGATTCTCAAAAATAGGCAACCACAGACAATGTTCTCATGTCATTGAAGGCTTCATGTTTATTGAGGAGAATATTTATAGCCAGGCTGCAGGCCCAGGCACCAGCCAGCACCTCTGCACATCCCATCAAGAGGATGTTGTAAGAGCTGGACCATAAAGAAGGCTGAGTGCAGAAGAATTGAGGCTTTCCAACTGTGGTGCTGGAGAAGACTCTTTAGAGTCCCTTGGACAGCAAGGAGAGCAAACCAGTCCATCCTGAAGGAGATCAACCCTGAATACTCATTGGAAGGACGGACGCTGAAGCTGAAGCGCCAATCCTTTGACCACCTGATGTGAAGAGCTGACTCACTGGAAAAGAGCCTGAGGCCGGGAAAGACTGAGGGCAGGAGCAGAAGGGGGCGACCGAGGATGAGATGGTTGGATTTCATCACGGAATCAACGGACGTGAGTTTGAGCAAATTCTGGGAGACAGTGAAGGACAGGGAAGCCTGGTGGGCTGCAGTCCCCGGGACTGAAGAGTCAGACACAACTGAGCGACTGAACAACAACAAGTCAAAAGGATAATGGCCAGGACACACTGAGGAAGGAAGCAGCAGGCATCCAGACTAGCATAGCCCTCATATCAGAAACAGCAAGCCCCGCCCCCCCCAAAAAACCCAGCAAGCCCACGCAAGCTACGCATGACGCTCTCACACCAGAATAGCCCTCTGAGGCCACAGTAGATAATCATGTCTCCTAAGCTCACTGCGATCGCAATGAGACACAACTGAGCAACAACAGACTCTCTACGTGAGAGAAATAGAAGTAAAAGAAAGAAACCTGGAGACCTCTCTCAGTGAAGAGGCAGAGAGAATCGCCCGAAAAGAGCAAACAGTGAAACAGATCTGTTCAGCCTGATAGATGCCAAGTTCAAAAGGACGATAATGGGAATACTGGAGGAAGAGAGAGGCTGTGGATAGAAATGCAGGCGACTCTACAAAAGGAACCGGAGACTCTAAAGAGGAGTGAACAAAAGGAGAATCTTCATTTGCTGAGACAAAAGCTAAGCTAAAGGTGAACAGCCAAATGAATACTGCAGAAGAATAAACAGGTAATCTGGAAGAGAGAACACTGGAAATCACCCAGTCAGAACAACAGGTAGAACACCAAATGGGCAGTGGCATGTGTCATGCTTGCCATGACAAGACGGAAGGGTGCCCTCGGGGCAGAGATGGAACCCAAGGGCTGGCTCCCCGTCACACTGAATTGCCCATCGCACAAAAACAATGAATTCTTTGGAACCGGAAGCCCCATACTCAAAATACTTGGTTGCAGAGGGCCAGAGGTTCTCAAACTGTGTGCGCACAAAGTTACCTGGAAAGTTTGTTTAAATTCAGATTCCTGGGCCCTGGCTGAGTAGGTCTGAGGTGGGGCCCAGGAATGTGCTTTTCTCACGTGATCTGAGGAACACACTCTGAGGATCCCCGATTCTGGTGGAATCCCCTCAGTTTGTGCCAGAGAACTCTAAAAGGCATACCCCACAGCTACGCTGCTGGTGCAAGGTCGCTTCAGTCATGTCCGACTCTCTGAGACCCTAAGGACTGTAGCCCATTAGGCTCCTCTGTCCATGGGATTTCCCAGGCAAGAGTGCTGGAGTGGGTGGCCATTCTCCTCTCCAGGGGACCTTCCTGACCCAGGAATCTAACCCGAGTCTCCTGTGCTGCAGACAGACTCCTCGCTATCAGAACCACAAGGCCCTCAGCTGATTTCAGCCAGCTGCAGGGTTTCGCTGTTGGCTCTTATTTTGTGGAAGGAAGATGCTCTGAAGGAGGGCACGGATACCTCCTCCAGTATTCTTACCTGGAGAATCATGGACCAAGGAGCCTGGTGGGTGCAGTCCACGGGGTCGCACAGAGTTGGACAAGATGTAATGGCTGAAAAAAAAAAATCATCAAGCAGTAGCCTTTCATTGTTTGCTCTTATTTTGTTCAGAAATCGCTGCCCTTGTTAGAAAACCAAATAAAGGAGAACCACCAGAGGGCGACAGAGGAGCTGCACCAGTGCGGGGACAGCATTCCCTCCAGCGAAGGTGACAAAATGTTCTTCCTGATCGAGGTGAGGATCGCCGGGGGGCCTGCCCTCCGCCTGGCGGGGGGTGTGAGGTGGCCGGTGGGTCGTCGGACCCCTTGCAGTCCCAGCCCCAGGCCACCATGCGTGGCTCTCCCAGAAGCCAGCTCTTTCCTAGGATTACAGCACAGATGAAAGATTTTATCTCTCTCTCTCTTTTTTTTTTCTTCAGAAAATTAAGCTGTTCAACCAGGGCATTGAAAGGTTAATAGAAGGAGAAGAAACTGTAACGGAGACAGAGTCCCTCTTGCATAACAGAATCCGAGAGGAGTTTCAAAGCTGGATCCTCACACTTGCAGTCAATACCGAGAAAGGTAAGTCTTGGAACAGGACTCCCCTCGAACAGCAGCACGTTTACCACAACCAGAGGCGCCCTCTGGTCCATAAAGGGTGCAGAGAGTCGACGGTGCCCACACCAGCGGCCCCTCAGGATCTGTCACCGCATCCCGGGCACCCGTGGGGAGCGCATCGCTGGCTCATTCCACAAGACCACCCCAGCACCGACTGCCAGCTGCCTTCCTGCTCCTTAGTTTGGAGGCTGGGCCGTTTCACGAACCCTCTCCCCTCCTCGTCACCCTAGGCCAAGCCCAGCGAGGTCTGTGCTTTGACAGCAGACGCCTCGCTTCCCCGGGAAGAGTGTTCCAGCTTCCGCTCCAGCCCACATGCCAACAGTGCGCGTGCCTGGGTGGTGGTGTGTGTGCCTCTTTGCTTTGGCACTTTTTAAAAATATATGTATTTATTTTCGGTGGCGCTGAGTCTTCGTTGCCGCGCCCGAGCCTTCTCTGGTGGCAGAGCACGGGTGCTGGGGCGCTCACGCTTCACGAGTGGCTGCTCACAGGCCCCAGAGCACAGCTCAGTGGCTGTGGCACACCGACTTCGGTGCCGTGCGGCACGTGGGATCTTCCTGGACCAGGGCTCGAACCCGTGTCCCCTGTATTGCACGGTGGGTTCTTTGCCCCTGGACCCCCAGGAAAGCCGTGTTTTGACGCTTGATAAAAGCGGCACTGTTTCTCCACGGTAAGAGCCCTCCAGCTGGAGTTTGGATGTCTTGTTGGAAGAACAGCTATAAGGACCACAAGAATTGTTCAGTGAGGATCGCCGGGGGGCCTGCCCTCCGCCTGGCGGGGGGTGTGAGGTGGCCGGTGGGTCGTCGGACCCCTTGCAGTCCCAGCCCCAGGCCACCATGCGTGGCTCTCCCAGAAGCCAGCTCTTTCCTAGGATTACAGCACAGATGAAAGATTTTATCTCTCTCTCTCTTTTTTTTTTCTTCAGAAAATTAAGCTGTTCAACCAGGGCATTGAAAGGTTAATAGAAGGAGAAGAAACTGTAACGGAGACAGAGTCCCTCTTGCATAACAGAATCCGAGAGGAGTTTCAAAGCTGGATCCTCACACTTGCAGTCAATACCGAGAAAGGTAAGTCTTGGAACAGGACTCCCCTCGAACAGCAGCACGTTTACCACAACCAGAGGCGCCCTCTGGTCCATAAAGGGTGCAGAGAGTCGACGGTGCCCACACCAGCGGCCCCTCAGGATCTGTCACCGCATCCCGGGCACCCGTGGGGAGCGCATCGCTGGCTCATTCCACAAGACCACCCCAGCACCGACTGCCAGCTGCCTTCCTGCTCCTTAGTTTGGAGGCTGGGCCGTTTCACGAACCCTCTCCCCTCCTCGTCACCCTAGGCCAAGCCCAGCGAGGTCTGTGCTTTGACAGCAGACGCCTCGCTTCCCCGGGAAGAGTGTTCCAGCTTCCGCTCCAGCCCACATGCCAACAGTGCGCGTGCCTGGGTGGTGGTGTGTGTGCCTCTTTGCTTTGGCACTTTTTAAAAATATATGTATTTATTTTCGGTGGCGCTGAGTCTTCGTTGCCGCGCCCGAGCCTTCTCTGGTGGCAGAGCACGGGTGCTGGGGCGCTCACGCTTCACGAGTGGCTGCTCACAGGCCCCAGAGCACAGCTCAGTGGCTGTGGCACACCGACTTCGGTGCCGTGCGGCACGTGGGATCTTCCTGGACCAGGGCTCGAACCCGTGTCCCCTGTATTGCACGGTGGGTTCTTTGCCCCTGGACCCCCAGGAAAGCCGTGTTTTGACGCTTGATAAAAGCGGCACTGTTTCTCCACGGTAAGAGCCCTCCAGCTGGAGTTTGGATGTCTTGTTGGAAGAACAGCTATAAGGACCACAAGAATTGTTCATTTCTGTTTTCATTTAATTAATCAGATTTGTTTTCCTACCAACTGTAAACATTCACCTTCTCTCTTGGAATGAGGACTCTCAGCTGAACCACACTGGAACAGAAAAAGCGTTTTGTTTCTGAAGAGTCGCTATTCCTCAAACTGGCATTGTCAGACCATGAATATTTTTTTCATTATTAAAAGAAATTCTAGAAACACTGCCATAGGGTTCACTTGAAAAACGTTGCTATCTTTAAAGTGTCGGTGAAATGATTAGAACTGACCCTGGTGGTTTGTTTCTGTTGCAGTTAAAAGTGTCCTTAGCGAAGAAGTCTCAAAATATGAGAAGCAGTATCGAGGCAAAGAACTCCTCGGATTTGTTAACTACAAGACCTTTGAGACCACCGTGAAGCAGTACCTGCAGCAGCTGATAGAGCCGGCACTCACGATGCTCCAGAAGGTCGTGGGTGAGGGCCTCTCCTAAGAGCCTTTCAGTGGTCACCCGGCACCTCCCCTAGACCTCGATGCCTGGAGGGAGAGATCAGGATGGACTCATCAGACCCAGCCTACAGATGCCTGTCCACTTGTGGGGAGGCGGGAAATGTGTATGAGCTTGATCTATCTTGCACCTAGGCCTGGACGATGCGGTGTAAGGATGAGTTAGCTGCTAACCCTGCAGAGAGGGCTTCCCCAGATGGCACTCTTGGTGAAGCATAAGCTTGCTAATGCAGGAAACACAGGAGATGTGGGTTCGATCCCTGGGTTGGCGAGATCTCCTGGAGGAGGGCATGGCAACCCACTCCAGTAGTCTTGCCTGGAAAATCCCATGGATAGAGGAACCTGAGCCTGCCGGGCTATTGTCCACAGGCTTGCCAAAGAGTCAGACACGACCGAGCAACAAAATGAAAGCAACCCTGCCAAGAACACACACCCAGGAAAGGACCAGAAATTTCTAGGACTCGCTCAGGGGGGTGGTGGATTTGGTGTCCCCGTGGGACGGTGTGCCGTCCACACCTTCTCTCTTGGTCTGCACGTCTGAGGAGCTCGGCCCCAGGATGGGATCAGTGTATCATGATTTACCCTCCTATGTCTTTAGCCTGTCTCATTCCTGCTTGCATTGTGCTGAGGTTTTTTTTCTTTCCCTGCTCAGAAATTATCTGGCAAGCTTTCACAGACATGGCCAAAAAGAATTTTGCTGAATTTACAACCTGCATCATATAGTCCAGGTAAGTTCCCACAGTTTACTTGCTGGTAGTTTGCCTGCCACTGCAGGAGACATGGGTTTGATCCTTGTCCTGGGAAGATCCCCTGGAGAAGGCTATGGCCACCCACTCCCGTATTCTTGCCCGGAAAATCCCACGGACAGAGAAGCATAGTGGGCTATTGTCCATGGAGTTGTGAAGAGTTGAACACAACTGAGCTACTGAAGAAGAACAACAAACCTGTATGACTGGCTGATTTATCCGAGCGTAGCCTTTGAAAGACGCTGGACTTTTCCCATCATTTAGAAGCCCAAGGTCAGCATTATCATGGTGGAGATGCTGAGCTGGCAACCCCAGGAGCATCTGTCATTTCGGTTCTGCTCAGAGGTGTCTGCGCCCCCTGGGAGGCGTGAACCACGGTATGTCACCTGGTCACTCTTTCCACGAGAGCCTACGCAGCCTGGCAGGACCTAGGCTGGAGGAGGAGGAGCTGAACTTGTGGCCATACCTGGCGATGAGCTGGTGTTTCGAAGCTTTTTCTGGTACAGAGGACTCATTCCAAAATCTTTAAAACATTCCCACAGCTGTGTGGGTTTTCACTTAGCCAGTTGGTTAGGGCACCCCTCCCTCAGGAAAGGGAAGTGAGGTGCTGTGCTCCCACCAGGACTCTATATAAAAATCCTCTAGAGAAAACAGCAGAGGGCAAAATGGAGACAGTAACGTGTTTCTCTTTCTTATTCAACCAGAACAAGATCGAAAACACAAAAGCAAAACAGGCAGAAAAAGCAGAAAATCTGATCCACCTTCAGTTCAGGATGGAGCAGCTGGTTTTTTGTCAAGACCAGATTTATGGTGTGATTCTGAACAAAGTCCGAGAAGAGATATTCACCCCCGTTCAAAAGGCGTCAATGCATCCTCAGTCGAAACCGCCTTTCGTAAATGAGCCCTCTTCCATTTCCTCTGCTGTTGAGATCGGGGTCCACCTGAATGCGTATTTCTTGGTAAGTGCACAGGGGTACAGGGTCAGAGCACTGTGGTCGCTGCCCAGCAGAGAGAGAGGTGTCCTGATGGACAGCTGCTTAGCTGAGCAAAGAAGGGACCACTGCTGTGTGCAAAGCCCTCGTGGCTGTGAAAACCTACTCATAGATCATCTCACGATAGTTTTACAGTAACCCTTCCCTGGTAGTTCAGCTGGTAAAGAATCCGCCTGCAATGCAGGAGACCCCGGTTGAATCCCTGGGTCAGGAAGATCCCCCGGAGAAGGGATAGGCAACCCAGCCCAGTATTCTTGGGCTTCCCTGATGGCTCAGATGATAAAGAATCTGCCTCCAATACGGAAGTCCTGGGTACAGTCCCTGAATTAGGAAGTTCCTCTGGAGAAGGGAAAGGCTGTGCACTCCAGTATTCTTGCCTGGAGAATTCCATGGACAGAGGAGCCTGGCAGGCTACAGTTCATGGGGTCGCAAAGAGCCAGAGCGACTGAGTGATTTTCACTTCTAACCCTGTCAAGGCACTTGTAATTAATTTGCCCCAAATCAGGCTTTTCATGTTAGCAGAGCATGTACTCAAAATTAACTTCAACTCCAAAATTCAGTATATTTTATGCTCTGCATAAACTCCGTATTACTATGATCAGAGTACAGCAAAACAGAAGCACTAGCTTTGTTGGCTATGAGTTAGCTTTCCTGCATGTTCAGAGGGCACCCGACTCTTAAAGTGCCTTAAATGCACTAGCCCCACGAAGTGGGGATGAAAAAACCTTTTCCTCGATTCTGTGACCCCTTCGACTTCATGGTTTCTCATGCTTCATCCATGGATTAAAGCATTAGGGTGTAGGGAAAAGGAGGTCACTTTCTAAATTTTAATTGGCCTTTCCGTTTCATTTATTTGGTTGTATGGACTCTTAGTTGCGGAATGTGGAATCTAGTTCCCTGACCAGGGACTGAACGCAGGTCTCCTGCATTGGGAGGGAAGAGTCTTAGCCAATGGACCGCCAGGGAAGTCCCAGAAGGTAGCTTTTAAACCATCTGACTCCTGAAAGCCTTTCTTGCTTAGGATAAGAAGCAGAGTGGCCCAGCAGTGGGGCCCGACTGTCAGACAAACTGGATTTGCTGGAGTGAAACTGGAGATGAAAGGAGTGAATGAGGCAGGTGTTGGAACGGCTCCGATCCTCTCCCAGAAGGGACCCAGGGTTTACGACCAGGAGGTCTCTCCAGGGAGGAGAAGTTGGGGGGGAGGAGCTCTTGGTGAGGCTGGGACGTCCAGAGTGTGATCTGAGCCTGCAAGCCTTCAGGGGGGTCTCGCCTCTGGAGGGCATACCCAGGTAGTGAGCAGTGGGTGACCCAAGTAGACCTTTCCCTTGGGTGGATGGGACCCCAGGACTTAGCAAGGAGACCGTCCATGCATCCAGGAGCTTCTCTCTCTGTACCCATAGGCCCCTCCCGCTGACCCCTTACCCGCTCTTCCAGGAAACCAGCAAACGTCTCGCCAACCAGATCCCATTCATCATTCAGTATTTTATACTCCAAGAGAACAGCGACAAGGTGCAGAAAGCCACAATGCAGATACTGCAGGAGAAGCAGCACTTCTCCTGGCTGCTTCTAGAACATGGCGACATGGCCAACAGGAGGAAGTTCCTTAAGGAGAGAATTTTCCAACTGGCTCAGGCGCGGAGAGCTCTCTACGAATTCTTCCATTTCAAGGGGTGAACCCCAAAGGAACCGCAGTTCTGGGCTTGGCTGACTTGCGTGATTCTAAGGGAGACAGTACTGGAAGCAGCGTCTCATCGGAGGCCAGACTTGTCTGCCTCTGTCTGCCTCTGTCTTTGCTGTGCTGCACTCAGAAGTGCAGTTTATATCTGAAGTCCTGTGGCGTTCACGGCTGCCATGTCCTCGGGAAAGTCCCCCTTGTCCTCTGTGAAGAGGGGCCTCTCCACCCTTGGGCCACCCAGCCCCCCGTTCCAGCACTCCTAAGGCTCACTCCCCTTCTTTGTTCCCTTGTCACCCTCCCCCTTAGACCAGGAGACCTCAGAGAGGAAAGGTTAGGTCGCTTTCTTTTGTATTTCCAGGATCTTGCGTGGCACCTGGCATATAGCCATCACTTCATAATATCTCATTGAACAAATGAATGATGGGGAATACCTGAGGCTCTGGCTTAAGTCCAGGCTTCAATTGTTTGGAATGGTGTCCCTTAGCTGGTCCCTTTCTGATAAGTTCAGGCATGCCACCTGCTTCCCACCATTGGCTATGATGGTGTTTCCTAGCCCCTCAGGAGAAAAGAGGCAGAGTGATACTGTTTTTAATTTATAGTTTCTCTGAATTCAGTGGGATCCATTGCTGTATTAAGTCTTAAAGAGAAAGGTAACGGGGAAAAATATTTTTTAGAAACACATAGAGCTTCACACCAGTGGCCATCGTTAGATTGGAAGATTATGGCTAATTTTATTTTCTTCCTTGAACTAAGCTCATGATTCTGCATTAATGGTAAAGAATCTACCCACCAATGTAGGAGACATAAAAGTTGCTAGTTTGATTCCTGGGTTGGAAAGATCTCCTGGAGGAGGGCATGGCAGCCCACTCCAGCATTCTTGCTTGAAGAGTCCCATGGACACAGGAACCTGGTGGGCTTCAGTTCAGGGGGCCACAAAAAGTCATATACAACTGAAGTGACTTAGTACACACAGTGACTTCACAGGAATTTTAGGAGGGCTAAGTGAAACCATGTTTACAAACTCTGTGTATTTTATACTCCAAGAGAACAGCGACAAGGTGCAGAAAGCCACAATGCAGATACTGCAGGAGAAGCAGCACTTCTCCTGGCTGCTTCTAGAACATGGCGACATGGCCAACAGGAGGAAGTTCCTTAAGGAGAGAATTTTCCAACTGGCTCAGGCGCGGAGAGCTCTCTACGAATTCTTCCATTTCAAGGGGTGAACCCCAAAGGAACCGCAGTTCTGGGCTTGGCTGACTTGCGTGATTCTAAGGGAGACAGTACTGGAAGCAGCGTCTCATCGGAGGCCAGACTTGTCTGCCTCTGTCTGCCTCTGTCTTTGCTGTGCTGCACTCAGAAGTGCAGTTTATATCTGAAGTCCTGTGGCGTTCACGGCTGCCATGTCCTCGGGAAAGTCCCCCTTGTCCTCTGTGAAGAGGGGCCTCTCCACCCTTGGGCCACCCAGCCCCCCGTTCCAGCACTCCTAAGGCTCACTCCCCTTCTTTGTTCCCTTGTCACCCTCCCCCTTAGACCAGGAGACCTCAGAGAGGAAAGGTTAGGTCGCTTTCTTTGTATTTCCAGGATCTTGCGTGGCACCTGGCATATAGCCATCACTTCATAATATCTCATTGAACAAATGAATGATGGGGAATACCTGAGGCTCTGGCTTAAGTCCAGGCTTCAATTGTTTGGAATGGTGTCCCTTAGCTGGTCCCTTTCTGATAAGTTCAGGCATGCCACCTGCTTCCCACCATTGGCTATGATGGTGTTTCCTAGCCCCTCAGGAGAAAAGAGGCAGAGTGATACTGTTTTTAATTTATAGTTTCTCTGAATTCAGTGGGATCCATTGCTGTATTAAGTCTTAAAGAGAAAGGTAACGGGGAAAAATATTTTTTAGAAACACATAGAGCTTCACACCAGTGGCCATCGTTAGATTGGAAGATTATGGCTAATTTTATTTTCTTCCTTGAACTAAGCTCATGATTCTGCATTAATGGTAAAGAATCTACCCACCAATGTAGGAGACATAAAAGTTGCTAGTTTGATTCCTGGGTTGGAAAGATCTCCTGGAGGAGGGCATGGCAGCCCACTCCAGCATTCTTGCTTGAAGAGTCCCATGGACACAGGAACCTGGTGGGCTTCAGTTCAGGGGGCCACAAAAAGTCATATACAACTGAAGTGACTTAGTACACACAGTGACTTCACAGGAATTTTAGGAGGGCTAAGTGAAACCATGTTTACAAACTCTGTGTCCCAAAGCAGGTGTTCAAAATGGCCAGCAATTTTTCTCTCCAATTTTTCTTTACCTCTAGGTCTGTAGAGAAGCCCTCAGTTCTAAATCTCTTCCAGCCAGTTCTGACATTCATTTTTTTGATATTTTTGGACAGTTTTTGTATATGGTGGTAGATAAGCATCCCTTTGGATATGGACATCCAGTTTTTCTAGCACCATTTTTTGAAATGACAGTTCTTTCCCTATGGATATTGACACACTTATCAAAAATCATTTGACCGTATATGCAAGGACTGTTTCTAGACTTCCTATTCTATTCCATTGATCTATATGACTGTCTTTTTGACATTGCCATACTGTTTTGATAATTGTAGTTTTGTAGTAAGTTTTGAAATCAGGAACTCTGAGTCCTCCAGTTTTGTTCTTTTTTTCCAATGAGTTTTGGCTATTTGGGTTCCCTTGAAATTCCACAGAATTTTAGGAAGAGTTGTCCTATCTCTGCAAAAAAAAAAAAAAAAATGTTATTGGGATTTTGATAGAAATTGCACTGAATCCAAAGATTACTTTGGCTAATATTTGCATATTAAGCCTTTCAATCCATGAACATATTATGTCTTCCCGTTCATTTGTGTCTTCTTTAAATTCTTTAAGCAGTATTTTCTAGTTTTCAGTGTACAAGTTTTTCAATTCCTTAGTTACTAAGTATTTTATTCTTTTTGATGTTACTACAAATGGGATTATTTTCTTAATTTCTTTTTCAGATGATTCATTGTTAGTTTACACACGTGTGTTTTTTTTTTTTTAATATGTTGATTTTATATCTTGCTTCTTTGTTGAAATCAGCATTCGTGATAACAGTTTTGTGGATCTTTATGGTCCTCCAGTGCAAGCAAGGTCATATCATCTGTGAACAAATAATTTTGCTTCTTCATTTCTGACTTGGGTGATAAGCGCATCTTCTGTAACTGCTCTGTCTAGAACTTCTAATACTATGTTGAATAAAAGTGGCAAAAGCAGGGATCCATGTCTTACTCTGATTTTAAAGAATGTTTGTGATATCAAAACTGAAGATTATGAGAAGAAAATTCAAAAGACAAAATATTAGTTTCAGGTTACGTACCATATTTTTTTTCTTTTTGGCTTTCTCTGTTGCTTTATGAATTGGGTCAGATGTACAAATCGTAACAGAACTAAAGGACACCATGACAGTCCTGACTTGACCATGTAGGGACAAGAAGACTCCCCTGCCCAAAGCCAAGGAGGAGCCGATGCTGGACGCGTGATGTCTACTCCAGAACAAGGAGGAAGGGGGTCTCTCACCCCACTCCACTTTTCCTTTGATTATAAAATTGTAACCCACCCAGTTCTGGGGGTCCCGCACCCTCTCGCCCGCCTGTTTTTCAGCCTCACAAGCATCCTATTCAAATAAAAGCCCGCCATTGTTTTGCATTCCATACTGTTTTGATAATTGTAGTTTTGTAGTAAGTTTTGAAATCAGGAACTCTGAGTCCTCCAGTTTTGTTCTTTTTTCCAATGGCTTTTGGCTATTTGGGTTCCCTAGAAATTCCACAGAATTTTAGGAAGAGTTGTCCTATCTCTGAAAAAAAAAAAAAAAAAATGTTATTGGGATTTTGATAGAAATTGCACTGAATCCAAAGATTACTTTGGCTAATATTTGCATATTAAGCCTTTCAATCCATGAACATATTATGTCTTCCCGTTCATTTGTGTCTTCTTTAAATTCTTTAAGCAGTATTTTCTAGTTTTCAGTGTACAAGTTTTTCAATTCCTTAGTTACTAAGTATTTTATTCTTTTTGATGTTACTACAAATGGGATTATTTTCTTAATTTCTTTTTCAGATGATTCATTGTTAGTTTACACACGTGTGTTTTTTTTTTTTTAATATGTTGATTTTATATCTTGCTTCTTTGTTGAAATCAGCATTCGTGATAACAGTTTTGTGGATCTTTATGGTCCTCCAGTGCAAGCAAGGTCATATCATCTGTGAACAAATAATTTTGCTTCTTCATTTCTGACTTGGGTGATAAGCGCATCTTCTGTAACTGCTCTGTCTAGAACTTCTAATACTATGTTGAATAAAAGTGGCAAAAGCAGGGATCCATGTCTTACTCTGATTTTAAAGAATGTTTGTGATATCAAAACTGAAGATTATGAGAAGAAAATTCAAAAGACAAAATATTAGTTTCAGGTTACGTACCATATTTTTTTTCTTTTTGGCTTTCTCTGTTGCTTTATGAATTGGGTCAGATGTACAAATCGTAACAGAACTAAAGGACACCATGACAGTCCTGACTTGACCATGTAGGGACAAGAAGACTCCCCTGCCCAAAGCCAAGGAGGAGCCGATGCTGGACGCGTGATGTCTACTCCAGAACAAGGAGGAAGGGGCTCTCTTACCCCACTCCACTTTTCCTTTGATTATAAAATTGTAACCCACCCAGTTCTGGGGGTCCCGCACCCTCTCGCCCGCCTGTTTTTCAGCCTCACAAGCATCCTATTCAAATAAACCACCGTTGCCTCTTGCTCAATTCTTTCTGTGCTGAGATATAAAGGAATGGCGGGTCCTTGGAGGCCCCAGAAACGCCACCTGGTGACTTCATATTAAGCAAATTGAAGCCATGCCCGCAGACTTGACAGAAGATGAAAACTAACAGGAATTCTTGAGCCTGCCTCGCAGAACAACGGACAGGAAATCGCTTGCAAAATCCCTTCGCTTGCAAGCTGCTTTCACCAATTAAACTCCCGTTAGTTATTTTTCTTTCTTTTTCTCTTTAACTGCACACCTTCCAGCTTCACTTAGCCCAGTTGTTCTATAGGCATTTAGATCAGGCCTTTTAAAAATTTTAATTCTAATATATTTATTTTCATTTGAAGGATAATTGCTTTACAGTGTTGCGTTGCATCAGCCATAGGTTTACCCACGTCCCCTGCCACTTGAACATCCCTCCCTCCCATCCCAGCCCTCTAGGTTGTTACCAAGCCCTGGTTAGGTCTTATACACAGTAAGGCTAAGTCTGGGTGGGGCCACTGTCTTTAAAACAACTTGTGCAGGTGTCCAGGCATGGTCTCTTGAGGTCAGAGGGCTGGAAAATTCTACTCTCCCATCATGATAAGCACCTCCATTGTAAACATGCAGAAACCAGCGATAAGAGGGTTATTTCCTGCTGCCTCAGTAAACAGTGCTATCACAGTGGTCAGTGATTGCACTCACAGCCGGTGGTGAGCTTCTGTACCCCAAGGACACTCAGGAGGGAACAGTATCTGCCCTATAGCAGCCATTAGACTGTAGCCACTCCCTAAGGTGAGCCCCGAGGAGACGTAGGATGTTAAAACGCAGGATTCCATCCCAGATAGGTGAGGTGCATACTAAAGGGGTAAGATTTCAGTGAGCTGGACTCATTTCACACCCTAGCAAAGTAATGCTCAAAATCCTGCAAGATAGGCTTCAAAAGTACATGGACCAAGGACTTTCAGATGTTCCAGATGGATTTAGAAAAGGCAGAAAGGATTATAAAATTGTAACCCACCCAGTTCTGGGGTCCCGCACCCTCTCGCCCGCCTGTTTTTCAGCCTCACAAGCATCCTATTCAAATAAACCACCGTTGCCTCTTGCTCAATTCTTTCTGTGCTGAGATATAAAGGAATGGCGGGTCCTTGGAGGCCCCAGAAACGCCACCTGGTGACTTCATATTAAGCAAATTGAAGCCATGCCCGCAGACTTGACAGAAGATGAAAACTAACAGGAATTCTTGAGCCTGCCTCGCAGAACAACGGACAGGAAATCGCTTGCAAAATCCTTCGCTTGCAAGCTGCTTTCACCAATTAAACTCCCGTTAGTTATTTTTCTTTCTTTTTCTCTTTAACTGCACACCTTCCAGCTTCACTTAGCCCAGTTGTTCTATAGGCATTTAGATCAGGCCTTTTAAAAATTTTAATTCTAATATATTTATTTTCATTTGAAGGATAATTGCTTTACAGTGTTGCGTTGCATCAGCCATAGGTTTACCCACGTCCCCTGCCACTTGAACATCCCTCCCTCCCATCCCAGCCCTCTAGGTTGTTACCAAGCCCTGGTTAGGTCTTATACACAGTAAGGCTAAGTCTGGGTGGGGCCACTGTCTTTAAAACAACTTGTGCAGGTGTCCAGGCATGGTCTCTTGAGGTCAGAGGGCTGGAAAATTCTACTCTCCCATCATGATAAGCACCTCCATTGTAAACATGCAGAAACCAGCGATAAGAGGGTTATTTCCTGCTGCCTCAGTAAACAGTGCTATCACAGTGGTCAGTGATTGCACTCACAGCCGGTGGTGAGCTTCTGTACCCCAAGGACACTCAGGAGGGAACAGTATCTGCCCTATAGCAGCCATTAGACTGTAGCCACTCCCTAAGGTGAGCCCCGAGGAGACGTAGGATGTTAAAACGCAGGATTCCATCCCAGATAGGTGAGGTGCATACTAAAGGGGTAAGATTTCAGTGAGCTGGACTCATTTCACACCCTAGCAAAGTAATGCTCAAAATCCTGCAAGATAGGCTTCAAAAGTACATGGACCAAGGACTTTCAGATGTTCCAGATGGATTTAGAAAAGGCAGAGGAACCAGAGTTCAAATGGACAATATCCATTGGATCATAGAAAAAGCAATAGAATTCCAAAAAAAAAAAATTATATATATATATATATACTTCTGCTTTATTGACTACGCTAAAGTCTTTGAATATGTGGATCACAACAAACTGTGGAAAATCCTTAAAGAAATTCGAACACCAGACCACTTTACCTGCCTCCTGAGAAACCTGTATGCAGGACAAGAAGCAACAATTAGAACCTGACATGGAATAACGAACTGGTTCCAAATTGGGAAGGGAGTAGGGCAAGGCTGTATACTGTCACCTTGCCTATCTAACTTATATGCAGAGTACATCATGTGAAATGCCAGTCTGGATGAAGCACAGGCTGGAAACAGGATTGCCAAAACAAATATCAATAACCTTAGGTATACAGATGGTACCACCTTTATGGCAGAAAGTGAAGAGGAACTAAAGAACCTCCCGATGAAAAGGTGAAAGTGGAGAGTGAAAAAGCTGGCTTAAAACTCAACATTCAGGGCTTCCCTGGTGATCCAGTGGGGAAAGAGTCCACCTTGCAGTGCAAAGGGCACTGGTTCAATCCCTGACCCTGGAAGATCCCACATGCCAAGGAGCAGCTGGACCAATGTGTCCAATTACTAGCCAGCACTCTGGAGCGCATGTGCCCAGAGCCGGTGCTCTGCAATGAGAGAGGCCACTGCAATGGGAGGCCTACACAGGCCAAAGAACAAAGATCGATGAAAAATAAATGATGACTTAGAGGCCAAAAAAAAAAAAAGTAAAAAAAACCCTTCAGCGTTCAAAAAATGAAGATTATGGCATTCAGTTCCATCATTTCATGGAAAATTGATGGGCAAACAATGGAAACAGTGACAGACTATTTTCTTGGGCTCCAAAATCACAAAGGATGGTGACTGCAGCCATGAAATTAAAAGATACTTGTTCCTTGGAAGAAAAGCTATAACAAACCTAGACAGCGTATTCAAATGCAGAGTCATCACTTTGCCAAAAAATGGTTTGTATCGTCAAAGCTATGGTTTTCCCAATAGTCATGTATGGATGTGAGATTTGGACCATAAAGAAGGCTGAGCACCAAAGAATTGCTGTCTTTGAACTGTTGTGCTAGGGAAGACTCTTAGTAGTCCCTCGGACAGTAAGATCAAACTGGTCAATCCTAAAGGAAATCAACCGTGACTATTCATTGGAAGGACTGGTGCTGAAGGACGGAAGCTCCAGTACTTTGGCCGCCTGATACAAAGAGATGACTCATTGCAAGAAACCTTGTTGATGGGGAAAATAGAAGACAGGAGAAGGGGAAGACAGAGGATGAAATGTTTGGACGGCATCACTGGGTCCATGGACATGAGTTTGAACAAACTCCAGGAGGCGGTGAAGGACAGCGAAGCCTGGCGTGCTGCAGGCCATGGGGTGGCAAAGAGTTGGACACGACTCAGTGACTGAACTGAACTGAGCCCAGACCCTTGGATCTTCCCACTCATAGAACAGTGCTAAACTCCTTTGCTCGAGGGATCTAGCTTCCTAGGTGGTGCTAGTGGTAAAGATCATGCCTGCCAATGCAGGAGCCATAAGAGATGTAGGCTTGATCCCTGTGTCGGGAAGATCCCCTGGAGTAGGACAGGGCAACCCACTGCAGTATTCTTGTGTGGAATAGCCCATGGGCAGAGGACACGGAAGGATCCAGAGATATACCAAACACGTCCTCAGGTCAGTTCAGTCACTCAGTCATGTCTGACTCTTTGTGACCCCATGGACTGCAGCACATCAGGCTTCTCTGTCCTTCGCCATCACCTGGAGCTTGTTCAAACTCATATCCTTTGACTCAGGGATGCCATCCAACCATCTCGTCCTCTGTCGTCCCCTTCTCCTTCTGCCTTCTACTTTTCCCAACATCGGCTCTTTTCCAGAGTCAGCTCTTTGCATCAGGTGGCCAAAGTATTGGAGCTTCAGGATCATTCCTTCCAATGCATGTTCAGGGTTAATTTCCTCTAGGATTGACTGGTTTGGTCTCCTTGCAACCCGAGGGACTCTCAAACGTCTTCTCCAGCACCACAGTGCAAAGACATCAATTCTTTGGTGCTCAGGGCCTCTAATCCTCTATGGATGGGTTTGTATCCAAAGCTATGGTTTTCCCAATAGTCATGTATGGATGTGAGATTTGGACCATAAAGAAGGCTGAGCACCAAAGAATTGCTGTCTTTGAACTGTTGTGCTAGGGAAGACTCTTAGTAGTCCCTCGGACAGTAAGATCAAACTGGTCAATCCTAAAGGAAATCAACCGTGACTATTCATTGGAAGGACTGGTGCTGAAGGACGGAAGCTCCAGTACTTTGGCCGCCTGATACAAAGAGATGACTCATTGCAAGAAACCTTGTTGATGGGGAAAATAGAAGACAGGAGAAGGGAAGACAGAGGATGAAATGTTTGGACGGCATCACTGGGTCCATGGACATGAGTTTGAACAAACTCCAGGAGGCGGTGAAGGACAGCGAAGCCT
Source organism: Tragulus kanchil (assembly GCA_022376925.1). Classification (NCBI taxonomy): domain Eukaryota; kingdom Metazoa; phylum Chordata; class Mammalia; order Artiodactyla; family Tragulidae; genus Tragulus; species Tragulus kanchil. The sequence continues at coordinate 243,983,866 of JAIOJX010000028.1, forward strand.
GGCGTGCTGCAGGCCATGGGGTGGCAAAGAGTTGGACACGACTCAGTGACTGAACTGAACTGAGCCCAGACCCTTGGATCTTCCCACTCATAGAACAGTGCTAAACTCCTTTGCTCGAGGGATCTAGCTTCCTAGGTGGTGCTAGTGGTAAAGATCATGCCTGCCAATGCAGGAGCCATAAGAGATGTAGGCTTGACCCCTGTGTCGGGAAGATCCCCTGGAGTAGGACAGGGCAACCCACTGCAGTATTCTTGTGTGGAATAGCCCATGGGCAGAGGACACGGAAGGATCCAGAGATATACCAAACACGTCCTCAGGTCAGTTCAGTCACTCAGTCATGTCTGACTCTTTGTGACCCCATGGACTGCAGCACATCAGGCTTCTCTGTCCTTCGCCATCACCTGGAGCTTGTTCAAACTCATATCCTTTGACTCAGGGATGCCATCCAACCATCTCGTCCTCTGTCGTCCCCTTCTCCTTCTGCCTTCTACTTTTCCCAACATCGGCTCTTTTCCAGAGTCAGCTCTTTGCATCAGGTGGCCAAAGTATTGGAGCTTCAGGATCATTCCTTCCAATGCATGTTCAGGGTTAATTTCCTCTAGGATTGACTGGTTTGGTCTCCTTGCAACCCGAGGGACTCTCAAACGTCTTCTCCAGCACCACAGTGCAAAGACATCAATTCTTTGGTGCTCAGCCTTCTTTGTGGTCCAGCTCTGACATCCATACATGACTACTGGGAAAACCATAGCTTTGACTATACGGGCTTTTGTTGGCAAAGCAATGTCTCTGCTTTTAAATACGCGGTCCGGGTTTGTTATAACTTCTCTTCCAAGGAGCAAGCGTCTTTTAATTTCATGGCTGCAGTCACCTTTCACAGTAATTTTGGAGCCCAGAACCAGGCAAAGCAAGATGACTGGCCAGAGGAATCCTGGAAGAAATGCCCCTTGTAAGGAATTCAGGCTACCACAAAGGCATGACTCTGGGCCCACCCATGTGTGTCTTTTCACTCTTACTCTTTTCCCTTCTAATAAACATTTTACTTGTCTCACTACTGTCGACTAAAAAAGGAACAACTTGCGAGTTGTGGATTAAGTTTTATTTGGGGCATAATTAGGACTGCAGCCCGGGAGACAGCACCCCAGATAGCTCTGAGAAACTGCTCCAAAGAGGCAGCAGGAGGAGGGCCAATATTTAAGGGTTTTGGTGAGGGAGGAGTTTAATATCATTAAACAGTCATTTTACAAAGGTCCCCAGTCACGAGGATCTGGTGTCACCATGAGAAGATTTAGTGCTTTTCTAAATATCAGGAGATGCAAGGATTGAGATAACAAAAGCTGTTCCTAAAAGCATCCACCTGTCTAAAGACCTGCCCCACCAGATTCCCTGGAGCACACGCTGATCTCTATCAGGGGGTATTGAAGGTCAGCAGCTCTCAACAGCATGGAGTCTCAACCCCACCCTGATCTCCTTCAGGAGGTCAGCAGTTCTCAACAGCATAGGGTCTTGTCTCTGCAAAGGCAGACGGCAAATGTCCTTGTGGTCCAGGCATTGGCAATGTAATTGGTAAATGCCAGTTTGTAGTTGACACTACTTTCTGCCTCTTTGTGGAAATTTATTTCTACAAAGCCGATGGGCCAGGGGCCTTATCACTGGCCCCTGGCCCTGGTGGTCTAATGGCTAGGATTTCACAATCTCACTGCCAGGACTTGACCTCAGTCTCTGGCCAGGGAACCTGAATCCTGTTTGAAGTCACTGCAGGCTGAGGCCACCCAAGATCAAGTCTGTTTCTATGAGCTCCATTACCTATTTACCTATTCATTTTTGCAGATGATGTGTGTAGAGAAATTAGCCCAGCGCTTGACATGGTCCCTGTGCAGATGTTCCGTAACCAAGAGATGGCAATTTTAACACAGAAATTTAGCTTTATCCCATAAAACGCAGAGCTCAGTTGCAGACAGAGGAGGAGCTGGGTTGCAATTAGAAGGAAATTGGTATAAAGAACAACCTGGGTGGGCGGATTCCCATTCCCCCAGGGAAGGGTTCCCGGAAGGCAGGGACACACATAGCTGCCTCCCCCACTGGAAAAGCAAACCTTCACCAAGTGATCACCAGGCCAATGCCAGACAGACAGCTAACCCTTATCCAGGAAAAATCACGTTGGAATGGCCACCGACCTTCCCCAGTGACTCTGCACTGGCCACATGCAGGTTTCCCTGGCGGTTCAACAGTAAAGAAGCTGTCTGCAGTGCAGGCGAGCTGGGCAGGAGGCAGTTTGATCCTGGGTCAGGAAGATCCCCTGGAGAAGGAATTGGCAATCCACACCAGTGTTTTCGCCTGGGCAACCCCGTGGACGCAGGGGCCTGGTGGGCTCCAGTCTCTGCGGCGGCAGAGCCCTGAGTCCTACACGACTGTGCTCCTTAACACCACCACCAAGCCTGGGTCAGGGGCCGCCAGCTCAGCTCCACCGGAGTGACGGGCCCTGGGTCTCTGATAAGCTCTAAAGTGAAGCCAATACCGCGGGCCCCGGACCAGCCTTTGAGAAGCCGGGATCTGTGTCACGGGAACAGAAGAGAAAGCGCGGCAGTGATGCTAGACACTCGAGCTTCAAGCAGGATTGAGGGACTGAGGGGGCGCTAGCCAGAGTCTGCGCGGAGAGCGGGACGCCGGAGGTTCGGGCGCCCCGAGCGACCCCCGGCTCCGGAAAAACTGCGACGGGGCTTGATGCAAGGTTTTAGCTGCAGCGCGGCCACAGAGCGAAGCCCACAAGGCTCCCTGGCGCCTCCACCTGCTGGAGGGGCGGGCGGGCGGGCGGGGCGGGCGGGCGGGCGGGCGGGGCGGGCGGGCCCCTAACCCAGCCCCTGGCTTTCCCCGCTAGGCTCCCACCCCTTCCCCCGGACTCCGCCCCTCGGCCTCCAGCGGGTCCACCTCCCCGTTGGCTCCGCTCTGGTGCCCCGCAACCCCCACCCCCGAATCCTCTAGAATGGCGCCAGCTGGGTTTCCCTTTCTCTGAACCGGAGACAAGAAACCGAAACCGAACTTGAATAGACTCAGGAACTCGAAATAGGAAGCTGAAAGGCTTAGGAAGTCACATGAGGCACTGCAGGACCAGAGCCAGTCCTCCAACTCTTCGCTCATTCATTCATTCTAGACACATTGATAGAAATGCTATGTGCCAGCAGCTGTGCTGGGTCCCAAGGACAGCAGCAAACACCACAGACTTGTCCTCCCCGTCGGTGGCCTGAAGGTAAACAGGTCGTTCAGAAAGGCCAAGACAGTGTGATGAGACCGCAGTCAAGGAAGCCGGGAGCTGGAGCGTGGGGCTCCCAGAAAGCAAGTCCGTTAGGCCTGGAGAAGGCAGGCTGGCTTCCTGGGAGAAGCACAGCGCACAGGAGGAGGAGAAGCACCCTTCTCCGGCAATGAGGAGGCCTTACACTCAGGCAAAGGGCGTGGAGTGCGTGGGGCTGGGCATGCCAAGCCGCGCAGGTGGGAGTATCTCCACCCTCTCCCACACATGCTCTCCATAGCTCAACTGGTAAAGAATCCACCTGCAGTGCAGGAGGCCCTGGTTTGATTCCTGGGCTGGGAAGGTCCCCTGGAGAAAGGAATGGCTACTGGCTCCAGAGCCTGCTAGGCTGCAGTCCACGGGGGCGCGAAGAGTCTGACGCAACTGAGGGGCTTTCGCTTCCCCCCGCTACTCCCGCAGTGGGGCACCTTGCTGCACGGGGTGCCCGTCCGCCTCCCACAGGTGTGTGAGGATCTGCACTGGTTACTGCTAGAGAGAGACGCCTGGAAGCCTGCTGGGCCTGGCTGTGCATCCACACCCGCACAGGCCTCCTCTGCGAGGCCAGCGGGAGGAGGGCGGGCTGGACAAGGGCCAGAGAGACCCGCAGAGCCCTGAGCACGCGGGACGGCATGGGCAGCGGGGGTTCCAGGGTCAGTGCGATGGTTTGGCCACTGATATGCTTTCCCCCTGTGGATGCTGTTTTTGCCAGACACTTTAATGAAGTTAGGAAGCAGTAAGAAAAGGGTAGGGGGCTTCCCGGGTGGCGCCCGTGGTGAAGAGCTGGCCCGCCAACGCAGGAGACACTAAGAGGCACGACTTTGATCCCTGGGTCAGGATGATCCCCTGGAGAAAGACATGGCAACACACGCCAGTGTTCTTGTCTGGAGAACCCCACGGACAGAGGAGCCTGGCGGGTCGCAGAGTCGAACCTGACTGAGGTGACTTAGAACGCACGCACACAGGAAGAGGGTAGGACCAGGCGATGCCCTGGTGGGGCCCCGGGGACTGAGGTGGCTGACTCAGTCCAGTTAAAGTCAGCCTAGGATTACTAAGCACTCTGTTACTAAGTGCTGTTGGTAGGGTTAGGCACCGCAGGATCTGAGCTCGGTAAGACCTTTGCTGAGGCTGACGGCCCCATTGAGGAGGCGGCCACAGCCCCACAGTTCAGAACATCCATCTGAGATGCAAAGCGTCTTTGCCTGAGCTCAGCCCAGGGAAGAGGAGGCTGGAGCGGTGACCCAGGCTTAGAAAGGGCTGCCCAAGGCGGCTGCAGAGATAGGGAATGCACTGGCTCGGCCAGCAAGGGAGTGTCTCTGGGCCACAGCAGCCGCACAGTCGAGGCCCTGGTTTGATTCCTGGGCTGGGAAGGTCCCCTGGAGAAAGGAATGGCTACTGGCTCCAGAGCCTGCTAGGCTGCAGTCCACGGGGGCGCGAAGAGTCTGACGCAACTGAGGGGCTTTCGCTTCCCCCCGCTACTCCCGCAGTGGGGCACCTTGCTGCACGGGGTGCCCGTCCGCCTCCCACAGGTGTGTGAGGATCTGCACTGGTTACTGCTAGAGAGAGACGCCTGGAAGCCTGCTGGGCCTGGCTGTGCATCCACACCCGCACAGGCCTCCTCTGCGAGGCCAGCGGGAGGAGGGCGGGCTGGACAAGGGCCAGAGAGACCCGCAGAGCCCTGAGCACGCGGGACGGCATGGGCAGCGGGGGTTCCAGGGTCAGTGCGATGGTTTGGCCACTGATATGCTTTCCCCCTGTGGATGCTGTTTTTGCCAGACACTTTAATGAAGTTAGGAAGCAGTAAGAAAAGGGTAGGGGGCTTCCCGGGTGGCGCCCGTGGTGAAGAGCTGGCCCGCCAACGCAGGAGACACTAAGAGGCACGACTTTGATCCCTGGGTCAGGATGATCCCCTGGAGAAAGACATGGCAACACACGCCAGTGTTCTTGTCTGGAGAACCCCACGGACAGAGGAGCCTGGCGGGTCGCAGAGTCGAACCTGACTGAGGTGACTTAGAACGCACGCACACAGGAAGAGGGTAGGACCAGGCGATGCCCTGGTGGGGCCCCGGGGACTGAGGTGGCTGACTCAGTCCAGTTAAAGTCAGCCTAGGATTACTAAGCACTCTGTTACTAAGTGCTGTTGGTAGGGTTAGGCACCGCAGGATCTGAGCTCGGTAAGACCTTTGCTGAGGCTGACGGCCCCATTGAGGAGGCGGCCACAGCCCCACAGTTCAGAACATCCATCTGAGATGCAAAGCGTCTTTGCCTGAGCTCAGCCCAGGGAAGAGGAGGCTGGAAGCGGTGTGACCCAGGCTTAGAAAGGGCTGCCCAAGGCGGCTGCAGAGATAGGGAATGCACGGCTGGGGCTCGGCCAGCAAGGGGAGTGTCTCTGGGAGCCCGGGGGACAGACAGGCCAGCACAAGTGGGCCTGGGATGGTGAGTGGGGTGCTGAGTCTGGAGGGCAATTTCTTTTTTTACAGAGTTTTGTTGTTTACTGCCTCACATCAGTGTGAATCTGTGGAGGGCAATCCGTGAGGGCTAGAGTTGGACATCTGGTAGAATCTAGAGTCATCCATATCTCTCTAGTAGAGAAAGAATTGTCCAAAATTTAGGTAAAAGGCTGTGGAGTGAGGGCAGGAGCTGCGTCTCGTCGATGTCAGCGTGGAGAGGGGATGCTGTGGAGCCCAGGCTTGAGGGCAGAAGCCTTGACTGCGGGCTAAACTCCCCCGCTTCCTAGGCCAGGGGCCCAGCAGTAACCTGAGTCTTTGGCCTCAGTCTCCTCAGATGTAAAATGGGCGACAATCTCACTCCCCTCCCAGGTGGCTCTGAAGGTGAGGTCTTCTCTCAGGCTGGCGCCCAACACATCCTATGGCCTAGAGCGTAGGAGCTGTGACTGTCTTATTTTTGAATTGCACCCCAAACAAGCCCCTGGGTTCTTCAGAGAACTGCCTCCCGAGGTGCATACAGGAAGCAGTGGTCCCAAAATCCCAGGCCAGGAGGCACAAGGGGAGGTGCGTGAAGTGACTGGGCATCAAGGCTAAGGATGCACTTGACCTGCCGAGGGAGAGGGGCCCTTTAACCCTGCACGCCAGGCCCCTCACTCACCTGCCCCGAGTTCTGGCCCAGGCACTGACTTTGGCCCCAGCTAGTTTTCCCTTTCGCCAGCGGCTCATTTCTGCACAGGTGTCACAGAGAGCCCCTCCTGTGGTCTGAGGAAGCAGCGTCATGCCCCAAACTCTTCTTTGTATCAGCTGAAGAAACCATCACTCTGGCCGGGACTGAGAGGTGGCTGACTCAGTCCAGTTAAAGTCAGCCTAGGATTACTAAGCACTCTGTTACTAAGTGCTGTTGGTAGGGTTAGGCACCGCAGGATCTGAGCTCGGTAAGACCTTTGCTGAGGCTGACGGCCCCATTGAGGAGGCGGCCACAGCCCCACAGTTCAGAACATCCATCTGAGATGCAAAGCGTCTTTGCCTGAGCTCAGCCCAGGGAAGAGGAGGCTGGAAGCGGTGTGACCCAGGCTTAGAAAGGGCTGCCCAAGGCGGCTGCAGAGATAGGGAATGCACGGCTGGGGCTCGGCCAGCAAGGGGAGTGTCTCTGGGAGCCCGGGGGACAGACAGGCCAGCACAAGTGGGCCTGGGATGGTGAGTGGGGTGCTGAGTCTGGAGGGCAATTTCTTTTTTTACAGAGTTTTGTTGTTTACTGCCTCACATCAGTGTGAATCTGTGGAGGGCAATCCGTGAGGGCTAGAGTTGGACATCTGGTAGAATCTAGAGTCATCCATATCTCTCTAGTAGAGAAAGAATTGTCCAAAATTTAGGTAAAAGGCTGTGGAGTGAGGGCAGGAGCTGCGTCTCGTCGATGTCAGCGTGGAGAGGGGATGCTGTGGAGCCCAGGCTTGAGGGCAGAAGCCTTGACTGCGGGCTAAACTCCCCCGCTTCCTAGGCCAGGGGCCCAGCAGTAACCTGAGTCTTTGGCCTCAGTCTCCTCAGATGTAAAATGGGCGACAATCTCACTCCCCTCCCAGGTGGCTCTGAAGGTGAGGTCTTCTCTCAGGCTGGCGCCCAACACATCCTATGGCCTAGAGCGTAGGAGCTGTGACTGTCTTATTTTTGAATTGCACCCCAAACAAGCCCCTGGGTTCTTCAGAGAACTGCCTCCCGAGGTGCATACAGGAAGCAGTGGTCCCAAAATCCCAGGCCAGGAGGCACAAGGGGAGGTGCGTGAAGTGACTGGGCATCAAGGCTAAGGATGCACTTGACCTGCCGAGGGAGAGGGGCCCTTTAACCCTGCACGCCAGGCCCCTCACTCACCTGCCCCGAGTTCTGGCCCAGGCACTGACTTTGGCCCCAGCTAGTTTTCCCTTTCGCCAGCGGCTCATTTCTGCACAGGTGTCACAGAGAGCCCCTCCTGTGGTCTGAGGAAGCAGCGTCATGCCCCAAAGTCTTCACTCTTCTTTGTATCAGCTGAAGAAACACATGCCACCTAAAAGCTGAGAGTTACGTTTTATTCGGCAGAATTTTTTTGGACTTTAAGCGTGGGGTATAGCATCTCAAGAGAACGGCTCCAAGGAGAAGGGCGCTGGGGATGAGGCAGGCTCTAGAGATATTTTGCAACAAAGGGCAGGTGGTCTGAACGCCAAAAGTTTTGTTTTGTTTTGTTTTTTGTAAATTATAGAAACCCAGATATCCCAAGGTAATAGCTTTGCTTTGTATGTGGAGATGCAAGAGCCAGGGCTCATGGCCATCACCCCTTTGATGAGCCCCTCAGGTGTCTGGGGCCAGGATCTTGTTTTTCACTTCCTGAGGTCCCCCGGGATCCCCTCCGGGAGTGGCTGGAAGGTGGCAGGTGACTGCCTTCCCGCATTCCCTTGGGGCTCCCCCGCGCTCCCTCAGCCGCGGCTGCTGACTATGACCACCTTGTTTACTGCCCTGGCAAGAAATACTCCATTTCTCATGTGTAACTAGCAGTAACCGAGGCCTGGGTGGGCGAGTGGCCAGGCAAGGGCTCCTTGGTCATTGCTGGGGAAGCCCGTGTTCTCTCACCAGACCACAGCAGGGGACCCCATGGAGCACGCCAGGTTTCAGGCCAGGGAGCTGCTCTGCGGGGCTCCCTCCCCTTCTTTTGGGTGCCACCCTGTTGAACCTGGATCCGTGCAGGCTTTCCCTGTGTGGGCGAAGACCGTCACCTGCCATATCAGTGAGCGAAGGCCGGTGTGGCCATCACGCCGGCACCCACGGCACCCACCCCGCCGGCACCTCAGGGGGATTCAGGATGCGAAGAAGCAGGACGCTGGCCCAGGCAGCTCAGGTGCGCCAGAGGAGGGATTCCAAGCAGCCCAGACTCTTGCATGTTCCCATTCATAGAAAAGTGCTAAATTCATTTAATTTGGGGTGTCTGGTTTTTCCTTTCAGTGCAGTTCAATTACTCAGTCGTGTCCGACGCTGCAGCCCCAGGGAGCGCATGACGCCAGGCTCCCCTGTCCTTCACCACCTCCCAGAGCTTGCCCAAACTCACGTGCATTGACTCAGTGATGACATCCAACCATCCTGTCCTCTGTCGTCCCCTTCTCCTTTTACCTTCCATGTTTCCCAACGTCGGCTCTTCCCATCAGCTGGCCAAAGCATTGGCGCTTCTGCTTCAGCATCAGTCCTTCCAATGACCATTTAAGGTTGATTTCCTTTAGGACGGACAGGTATGATCTCCTTGCTGTCCAAGGGACTCTGGAGAGTCTTCTCCAACACCACAGTTCAAAGGCATCAATTTTCCCCTAATTGACTGTAATCTTTCAATATTCTGACTACTTGGATTTTGTTGCAAAAAAAAACCCTCCTGTATATCCTGGCTCCTCCCTGTCCTCTTCAAAGCAATCCTTCAGAACTCTCTGAGAGGTTGTCTTCTGGGGTAAGTCCTCAGCAAGTCCATCAAGAAAAACACAATTCTCCATTTTTAGGTGTGCAGTTTTTTAATCTTTTTTCAGTTGACACCTGACCCTAGCACTTGGAACGAGAGTGAGTCTGGGTCTTTGTGTGGGATGCAGGAGACCCTCCCTAACGACAGATGTCTTTGTGGGGGGGAGGCTTGTTGTCCAGGCTTGTTAGCTGAGCTAAGGAGAATGGAGGTGATGTGCAGCCCCTTCCCAAAGGAAATATTACTCCCCACTTGCAGAGCCTCAGGGGGCTCCTCTTTGGGTCTACTTGACCTCAGGGCCCCACCTTCCACCCACCTCCATCCTGAAGAACCCAAACCAGCTAAACTCCAGGGAGGGCTTGGGACTTCCCTGGTGGTCCAGGGGTTAAGCCTCTTCGCTTCCAATTCAGGAGGCACAGGTTTGATTGATCCCTGGTCGAGAAACCAAGATCCCACATGCCACGTGGTGCCAACGATTTTTAAAAAGGCAGAGAGAGCTCAGAGAGGATAAGAATTAAGACAGGAGGCTCATGTACATGGGTCTGGGAGAGGAGGAAGAGTTGGGGGCTGGGGGATAGTTGCCATGAGCTTAGAGTGCTCGAGAATCCCCACGGGTGCTGGAACGTCCCCGGTGAATCTACAGCAGGTGTTTGACACCAGTAAGCAATGCAGAAGCCCAAAGGTTAAGGGAAGGACTAAGTTCCAAGCTACCTTCGGCTCTGGATGCCTCGTGGCTGCTTAAGCAAAGGTTCTCAAGCTGCCAGAAACTTCACAAGGGCCAGATCAATCTCAGGTAGCTGGGTCCTGCGCCCCTATTTCTGATGCAGCAGGTCTAGGTGGGGGCCGAGAATCTGCATTTCCCGCAAGCTCCCCGGGACGCTGCTGATGCGGGGCCTCGGGGAGGATCCGGCGGAGCGCGGTGGGGCACAGGGGCTGTGGGAGGCCCTGATGCGCCTCGCGTTCGGTTTCGGTTTCCTTGCTGATTCCGCAACCCTGAGCGTTCAGCTGCAGTTTCATTTTCCCACGGTGGGAGGCGCGGAGGGGCGGCGCTAGCGCTGCATAAAGCCGAGGAGCGCGAGCCCCGGGCTCCGCGTGCTGCGAGGGGACGGTGAGTGCCGCGCTCCTGGGTCTGGGCCCTCTCCGCCGGCCGGGGTCCTCGGGGGATTCTCAGGGGTGCGGCTGTGGCGGAGGCTAGTGATAGTGTAAATGAAAATGATTCACACGACGATGACCAGCTGATGGTAATAATGAGACGCTGGCCGGGCTCCGAGCATTCTCGATTCTAGGTTCCCACGGGCACGCTGCTGAGGCTCCTGCGGGGCGCGTCCAAAGCAGCAGGTCCTCCCCCTCCCCCGCTCCCCCAGCACCGGCGGCTTTTCTGCCTAAAGAAGTAGGAAGGGGGAGCGGCTGGGGGTCAAGAGGGTCTCCAGGGGCGCTAAGGAGAGCGAACCAGATAAGCCAGCTCCGGGAGCAGAAGGGTGTCGGCGAGGGCGTGTGTGGGGGGTGGGGGTGGGGGTAGTTTCCTTGGAAACGCAGGGCCCGGGGATCTTTCCCAGCCCCGCTCACCAGAGGGGTGTTGGAACCGAGGGTCTCCGCAAAGTGTTTTCCGTGCGAAGGGCTACCCTATAGAAACGCAGGGCTGGCAGGAGCGATGGGGCGTGCGCCGAAGTGCGCTGCGCAGAGTACACATGACCCAGTGTGCGGCCGGGACCGAGGGCAGGGGGCCGGCGCTCTTAGTTTTAGGAGTGGAGAGTTTGGGTTTTTTTAAAATTGGAATTTGGTTGTTTTAGAATGTTGTATTGGTTCCAGGTGTACAGCGAAGTTATTGTTATATGTTTTTACAGAGTTTTCTTGTTTACAGGTATACATAATCCCAAACAGTCATAGGTGTATCCCTGGCCCCTCTCCTCAGAGCCTTCCCTCCCCGCCACCGCCCAGGTTGATGCTTAGTCCCCATACAGGTTCACTTGGTCTTACAGTCTTTTACACAGGTTTTCATGTTGCTCTGTCCGCACTTCTTGCCTGATCTTCCCTCCCCACAGTGTCCATAGGTCTGTTCTCTATGTCTGTTTCTCCATCGCTGCTGTGTATTTATCGGTACCATCTTACTGGATTCCATATATGTGTGTTAGTATACAGTCTTTTATATTGCGGGGGATTCCGCAACCCTGAGCGTTCAGCTGCAGTTTCATTTTCCCACGGTGGGAGGCGCGGAGGGCGGCGCTAGCGCTGCATAAAGCCGAGGAGCGCGAGCCCCGGGCTCCGCGTGCTGCGAGGGACGGTGAGTGCCGCGCTCCTGGGTCTGGGCCCTCTCCGCCGGCCGGGGTCCTCGGGGGATTCTCAGGGGTGCGGCTGTGGCGGAGGCTAGTGATAGTGTAAATGAAAATGATTCACACGACGATGACCAGCTGATGGTAATAATGAGACGCTGGCCGGGCTCCGAGCATTCTCGATTCTAGGTTCCCACGGGCACGCTGCTGAGGCTCCTGCGGGGCGCGTCCAAAGCAGCAGGTCCTCCCCCTCCCCCGCTCCCCCAGCACCGGCGGCTTTTCTGCCTAAAGAAGTAGGAAGGGGGAGCGGCTGGGGGTCAAGAGGGTCTCCAGGGGCGCTAAGGAGAGCGAACCAGATAAGCCAGCTCCGGGAGCAGAAGGGTGTCGGCGAGGGCGTGTGTGGGGGGTGGGGGTGGGGGTAGTTTCCTTGGAAACGCAGGGCCCGGGGATCTTTCCCAGCCCCGCTCACCAGAGGGGTGTTGGAACCGAGGGTCTCCGCAAAGTGTTTTCCGTGCGAAGGGCTACCCTATAGAAACGCAGGGCTGGCAGGAGCGATGGGGCGTGCGCAGAAGTGCGCTGCGCAGAGTACACATGACCCAGTGTGCGGCCGGGACCGAGGGCAGGGGGCCGGCGCTCTTAGTTTTAGGAGTGGAGAGTTTGGGTTTTTTTAAAATTGGAATTTGGTTGTTTTAGAATGTTGTATTGGTTCCAGGTGTACAGCGAAGTTATTGTTATATGTTTTTACAGAGTTTTCTTGTTTACAGGTATACATAATCCCAAACAGTCATAGGTGTATCCCTGGCCCCTCTCCTCAGAGCCTTCCCTCCCCGCCACCGCCCAGGTTGATGCTTAGTCCCCATACAGGTTCACTTGGTCTTACAGTCTTTTACACAGGTTTTCATGTTGCTCTGTCCGCACTTCTTGCCTGATCTTCCCTCCCCACAGTGTCCATAGGTCTGTTCTCTATGTCTGTTTCTCCATCGCTGCTGTGTATTTATCGGTACCATCTTACTGGATTCCATATATGTGTGTTAGTATACTGTATTTGTCCTTTTTGACTTACTTCACTTTGTATAATAGGTTCTAGGTTCATCTACCTCATTAGGACTGATTCTTCTGCATTTCTTTTTAGGACTGAGAAATATTCCACTGTGTATATGTACCAGAGCTTCTTTATCCATTCATTCGTCGATGGACATCTAGGTTGCTTCCATGTTCTAGCTATTGTGTAGAGTGCTGTGATCAACATTGGGCTACAGGTGTCTCTTTCAATTTTGATTTCATCAAGGTATAAGCCTAATAGTGGGATTGCTGGGTCATATGATGCTTCTGTTCTTAGCTTTTTGAGGGATCTCCATACTGTCTTCTGTAGTGGTTGTATCAATTTGCATTCCCACCAACAATGCAGAGTGTTTCCTTTTCTCTGCACCCTCTCCAGCATTTATTGTCTGTAGATGTTTTGATGATGGCCATTCTGATTGGTGTGAGGTGATACTGTAGTTTTGATTTGCATTTCTCTAATAACAAGCAACCTTGAGCATCTTTTCATGTGTTTTTTGGCCATCTGTATGTCTTCTTTGAAGAGATGTCTCTTTAGGTCTTTCCCCACTTTTTGATTGGGTTGTTTGTTTTTTTTTTTTTTTGGTGTTGAGTTGTCTGAGTTGTTTGTATATTTTGGAAATTAATTCTTTGTTGGTTGTTTCATTTGCTATGATTTTCTCCCCTTCTGTTCACCTTGCTTGTAGTTTCTTTTGCTGTGCAAAAGCTTTTAAGTTTCACATGTTTATTTTTGTTTTTATTTCTGATATTCTAGAGGGTGGGTCATAGAAGATCTTGCTTTGAGGTATGTCATTGAGTGTTTTGCCTGTATTCTCCTCTAAGGGTTTGATGGGGTAGAGAGTTTTCAGGGCAACCCAGGTGCTGCTGAGACCTGAGACCCCACCTTGGGGTGGGGCGCAAAGCAGCCACCTTCTCGGAATTAATCAAATTCCATCGATTTGTCGGAAGTAGGAGGAATGTGTTAGCTTCTTCTTGTATCTTCCCTCCCACAGTGTCCATGGCCATCTTTTACTGCTGTGTATTTATCGGTACCATCTTACTAGATTCCATATATGTGTGTTAGTATACTGTATTTGTCCTTTTTGACTTACTTCACTTTGTATAATAGGTTCTAGGTTCATCTACCTCATTAGGACTGATTCTTCTGCATTTCTTTTTAGGACTGAGAAATATTCCACTGTGTATATGTACCAGAGCTTCTTTATCCATTCATTCGTCGATGGACATCTAGGTTGCTTCCATGTTCTAGCTATTGTGTAGAGTGCTGTGATCAACATTGGGCTACAGGTGTCTCTTTCAATTTTGATTTCATCAAGGTATAAGCCTAATAGTGGGATTGCTGGGTCATATGATGCTTCTGTTCTTAGCTTTTTGAGGGATCTCCATACTGTCTTCTGTAGTGGTTGTATCAATTTGCATTCCCACCAACAATGCAGAGTGTTTCCTTTTCTCTGCACCCTCTCCAGCATTTATTGTCTGTAGATGTTTTGATGATGGCCATTCTGATTGGTGTGAGGTGATACTGTAGTTTTGATTTGCATTTCTCTAATAACAAGCAACCTTGAGCATCTTTTCATGTGTTTTTTGGCCATCTGTATGTCTTCTTTGAAGAGATGTCTCTTTAGGTCTTTCCCCACTTTTTGATTGGGTTGTTTGTTTTTTTTTTTTTTTGGTGTTGAGTTGTCTGAGTTGTTTGTATATTTTGGAAATTAATTCTTTGTTGGTTGTTTCATTTGCTATGATTTTCTCCCCTTCTGTTCACCTTGCTTGTAGTTTCTTTTGCTGTGCAAAAGCTTTTAAGTTTCACATGTTTATTTTTGTTTTTATTTCTGATATTCTAGAGGGTGGGTCATAGAAGATCTTGCTTTGAGGTATGTCATTGAGTGTTTTGCCTGTATTCTCCTCTAAGGGTTTGATGGGGTAGAGAGTTTTCAGGGCAACCCAGGTGCTGCTGAGACCTGAGACCCCACCTTGGGGTGGGGCGCAAAGCAGCCACCTGTGGCCTTCTCGGAATTAATCAAATTCCACATCAAGATTTTGTCGGAAGTAGGAGGGAATGTGTTAGCTTCTTCTTTCTTGTAACCCTTCCCAGGTGGCCGGGTCAGGATGCTTCCTGTGAGCTGAGCAAGTATTTCAGTCTTACATTCTGTCTTGGTGGCCAGTTAGGTTTACTTGAGACTGTAGGCAACATCCCTCTAAAGATTTAACTTGCGGCAAAAGCAATAGAACATACAGGCTAAAGTAAAATAAACAGATCTAATACAGAGTAAGATTTGTTATTCCCTGTTGCAATCATAAACAACTTAAATTGTTTAAATTGTCAGCGAGTCTTTGAAAAGTAAAACAGTTTCATGAGAAAAAGCAACGTTAGTCCTGAAAGGAATAACTGGACTGAATCATTTGGGCAGCTCAGTTTGACAGGTGCAGTCAGATGCTGAGTGTGGTGAGTAAGGAAGACACTGGCTTTTACTGCTGAGAGGGCCCTGCCCCTGATATCCAAACTGATTTTCAAGGACAATCCAAGATAGGTGTAGATATTTAAGATGTATGGCCAAAGCTCACAAGACTGTGCTTTCCTGGAATGTCATTTTTATGAACAAAGAGAGGAGGACTTTGTTCTCAAAGCACCCATGGTCCTTGGGAGTGAGCCCTGGGGTGAGTGATGGCCATACTGGGCACAGTAAGGTTGGCTGAGGCGGTCGTCTTTCACCCGGGCCCAGCTCCAACCTAGCAGCCCAGGGCACAGGAAGTCTTTCCAAAGGCGTGGGGGCAGGTGGTGGCGAGGAAGTCAGTTGCCAGACTCCGGAAGTGCTCTTTCACGTAGGTCACCCTTCACCATCGCCGGTCTCCCTGGACCAAGAGCAGAGTCCGTCTCTCTCCCACACACTTTCACTTATTTATTTTTAGCAAGCTTGCCCTGTTGGTGTGGATCCACAATCGCAAAGGAGCCCTTGGGGGAGAGTCCCTTGAGAAGAAACAGAAGAGCATCCGAAAAACAAAGTGTTGATTCAGGACTTGGTCCTCAGGTATCCCTGTTTTATCCGTCAACCTTGGAATTTGACTGTTTAAGGTTACAGAAGGACCCAGGGCACCGCACCGCCCTCAGAGCCCGGGCCCTCTGCGTCCGCACCGCTCGCAGCACTGGGATGGCAGCGGCGAGCGCTGCCCTCGATTCATCCGGCTTCTGGTCTAATTTGTACGTTTCGTATGTGTTGCCCGATTCCCAGGTGGTGTCAGAGACTCTTTTTCCCGACTAGTCAGCATCACATTGTCAAGTAAAAGGAAGGTATACTGGGGGTAAGTGCTTTATATTTTTTATAACATTTATTTCAAGTCATAGGAGAAATACTTTCACTTCCTTTTAGCCAAGATGATTAAATATATACATTTTAATATTTAGAGGGTTATGGTCCCAGAAAAAATTATAATGAATTTCAAATATATGCATATATATGTTTTGGGGTACAGACAAGTATGATAAAGTGGCTAAATAAATGCTTTTAAAAATCAAGATAAGATCCACTTATGAGGGGGAAATGGAATAGAAATCTGAAGCTGAGAATCAAAAGGAATATAGTGAAAGACTTGGAGTTTATATTTTTAAAAAAATAAAGGTTTTAGGGAATATCTTGGCGGTCCAGTGGTTAGGACTCGGCACTTCCACTGCAGGGACCTAAGGTCAATCCCTGGTCAGGGAACTAAGATCATTCAAGCTGTGAAGCTTAATACATATATATATATATATATGTATGTATGTATATACATATATACACACACACACACACACATGTATATATATTTGTGTGTATATTAAAATTTTATATTTAATATAATATAGTTATTAATGTACTTAATATAATATTAAATTATAATATTTAGAATCTCTCATCTACATTGGAAGAAATCATATAATTATTTTTGACCGTAAGTTTTAAAATGCATCAGAACTTTCATCCTTTGCTGGTATTTGAATTTATGGTGAAAGTTATGGTGAAAACAAATTTTGATGTTCAACCTATAATCCCAGTCTATGATGGGAAATACAGAGTTTTGAGAAGCTTTTGGGGTTCGGACATATCTTTGAAGACGGCTGAACTGGGAGGGAGTGCTGTCTTCATTGGACGTTGGGTTCCTTGGAGTTACCCTGCCACTTCTGTCTGAGTTCCCACCGTGTCCCAGTGTACCTCGTGCTGGGCTTGGCTCCATGACTGAGTGTACCCAGCTCCTAAACTGTGTTAATCCTCGTGTGCTTGATTTTAAGCTGAACTGATAAAGGAAGAAGATGGTTCATTCCGACTTGGTTATCAAAGAACCTGATTCGCCTGCATCCGATCAACTGCGGCTCAATGAAGATGATGATATGGTGGTGAAAAATGAAGCTGTAAGTTGATGTCCTTAAACCACTATCCGTGTGGACATGCACTGTGTCCACTTGCCCACTGATCCTAATGATGCCGTTGTTGCCCAGGGATGCTCGCTTTCACTTCCTTTTAGCCAAGATGATTAAATATATACATTTTAATATTTAGAGGGTTATGGTCCCAGAAAAAATTATAATGAATTTCAAATATATGCATATATATGTTTTGGGGTACAGACAAGTATGATAAAGTGGCTAAATAAATGCTTTTAAAAATCAAGATAAGATCCACTTATGAGGGGGAAATGGAATAGAAATCTGAAGCTGAGAATCAAAAGGAATATAGTGAAAGACTTGGAGTTTATATTTTTAAAAAAATAAAGGTTTTAGGGAATATCTTGGCGGTCCAGTGGTTAGGACTCGGCACTTCCACTGCAGGGACCTAAGGTCAATCCCTGGTCAGGGAACTAAGATCATTCAAGCTGTGAAGCTTAATACATATATATACATACATATATATATATATATATATATATATATATATATGTATGTATGTATATATACATATATACACACACACACACACACATGTATATATATTTGTGTGTATATTAAAATTTTATATTTAATATAATATAGTTATTAATGTACTTAATATAATATTAAATTATAATATTTAGAATCTCTCATCTACATTGGAAGAAATCATATAATTATTTTTGACCGTAAGTTTTAAAATGCATCAGAACTTTCATCCTTTGCTGGTATTTGAATTTATGGTGAAAGTTATGGTGAAAACAAATTTTGATGTTCAACCTATAATCCCAGTCTATGATGGGAAATACAGAGTTTTGAGAAGCTTTTGGGGTTCGGACATATCTTTGAAGACGGCTGAACTGGGAGGGAGTGCTGTCTTCATTGGACGTTGGGTTCCTTGGAGTTACCCTGCCACTTCTGTCTGAGTTCCCACCGTGTCCCAGTGTACCTCGTGCTGGGCTTGGCTCCATGACTGAGTGTACCCAGCTCCTAAACTGTGTTAATCCTCGTGTGCTTGATTTTAAGCTGAACTGATAAAGGAAGAAGATGGTTCATTCCGACTTGGTTATCAAAGAACCTGATTCGCCTGCATCCGATCAACTGCGGCTCAATGAAGATGATGATATGGTGGTGAAAAATGAAGCTGTAAGTTGATGTCCTTAAACCACTATCCGTGTGGACATGCACTGTGTCCACTTGCCCACTGATCCTAATGATGCCGTTGTTGCCCAGGGATGCTCGCTTCCTCATCTCTCCAGGGCCTGGATGTGGATGCAGAGCTCGGCCGAGTCTGTTTGGGCCCTTCTTGCAGCCAAATGCAGCCAGTGTTCTGCCTTAGCTGAGGCTTAGAGTAAAAGTGTTAGCTGCTTGCAACCCCATGGACTGTAGCCTGCCAGGCTCCCCTGCCCGTGGAGTTCTCCAAGCAAGAATACTGGAGTGGGTTGCCATACCCTCCTCCAGGGGATCTTCCCAACCCAGGGGTCAAACTCTGGTCTCTTGGGTTGCAGGCAGATTCTTTACCATCTCAGCCCTCTGGTTGGGGTGCAGTTTGGGTCTGGAAAATCCAAGCAAGAGACCAACAGGCTGGTATAGGAATTGGCCCCAGACACTGGGCCAGGGAGACTTGGGTGGCCATGTACCCACATCATGGTTCAGTTTCGAGCTCAAACCTCCTCACTGTGATAGCTCCTGACGGCGACACCCTGTGATATCTTTTCTCCCAGAAATGAGACTTATTTTTGGTGGGGACCAAACTTGACTTCTGGAGTCAGTTCAACCTGAATTTGATTTCACTTCTGACACTGGCAGCTGTAAGATCTTGGGTGGTTATTCCTCCCTTTAGAAGCCTGGCTCTCCATCTCTAAAATGGGACTAGTAAGAGTGTTTAATAATAGTAATAAGAGTATTTACTTGTGCAGGTTTAAGAAGTGAGGATTCCTTGAGAGGGTTTTAACCGGACTTTTTGCCAACTGGGAGGGAGTGCTGTCTTCATTGGACGTTGGGTTCCTTGGAGTTACCCTGCCACTTCTGTCTGAGTTCCCACCGTGTCCCAGTGTACCTCGTGCTGGGCTTGGCTCCATGACTGAGTGTACCCAGCTCCTAAACTGTGTTAATCCTCGTGTGCTTGATTTTAAGCTGAACTGATAAAGGAAGAAGATGGTTCATTCCGACTTGGTTATCAAAGAACCTGATTCGCCTGCATCCGATCAACTGCGGCTCAATGAAGATGATGATATGGTGGTGAAAAATGAAGCTGTAAGTTGATGTCCTTAAACCACTATCCGTGTGGACATGCACTGTGTCCACTTGCCCACTGATCCTAATGATGCCGTTGTTGCCCAGGGATGCTCGCTTCCTCATCTCTCCAGGGCCTGGATGTGGATGCAGAGCTCGGCCGAGTCTGTTTGGGCCCTTCTTGCAGCCAAATGCAGCCAGTGTTCTGCCTTAGCTGAGGCTTAGAGTAAAAGTGTTAGCTGCTTGCAACCCCATGGACTGTAGCCTGCCAGGCTCCCCTGCCCGTGGAGTTCTCCAAGCAAGAATACTGGAGTGGGTTGCCATACCCTCCTCCAGGGGATCTTCCCAACCCAGGGGTCAAACTCTGGTCTCTTGGGTTGCAGGCAGATTCTTTACCATCTCAGCCCTCTGGTTGGGGTGCAGTTTGGGTCTGGAAAATCCAAGCAAGAGACCAACAGGCTGGTATAGGAATTGGCCCCAGACACTGGGCCAGGGAGACTTGGGTGGCCATGTACCCACATCATGGTTCAGTTTCGAGCTCAAACCTCCTCACTGTGATAGCTCCTGACGGCGACACCCTGTGATATCTTTTCTCCCAGAAATGAGACTTATTTTTGGTGGGGACCAAACTTGACTTCTGGAGTCAGTTCAACCTGAATTTGATTTCACTTCTGACACTGGCAGCTGTAAGATCTTGGGTGGTTATTCCTCCCTTTAGAAGCCTGGCTCTCCATCTCTAAAATGGGACTAGTAAGAGTGTTTAATAATAGTAATAATAAGAGTATTTACTTGTGCAGGTGTTGAGAGGAGAGTGAGGCCCGGCACTTAGAGCTCTGTTTATTGCTCACATGTTTTAACGCAGCATATTTTCAGCTTCTTTCCAATTGACTTCATTTTCCTAATCAATGATTAACAGTATTTTAAACAATATTAAAAACTACACCAAAGGACACAGAAAAATAAGAAGATCCACCCATCTTTCCAGCACCCCGATACAACTGTTGTCTCTGGCCTGACTGTTACTGGCAAGGTATAGGGCCATAGGAACTCACAATGCTCACACTCACATGTTTGAATGTTGTTTATTGTTGTTTAATCACTAAGTTGTCTCTGAATCTTTGTAACCCCAAAGATGATAGCATGCCAGTCACCTCTGTCCTCTGCTATCTCCCAGAGCCTGCTTAAATTCAGGTCCACTGAGTCAGTGATGCTATCCACGATCTCATCCTCTGCTACCCACTTCTCCTTTAGCCTGCAGTCTTTCCCAGCATCAGAATCTTTTCCAGTAAGTCAGCTCTTTGTATCAGGTGAATGTAGATTGGCCTTTTCTGGCCATGCTGAACAAGGTGTGTTTTATGATGCAGAAATTCCACTTCTAGGTGTTGACCTTGGTTCTCAGAGTATGGTGCCCAGAGAAGCAGCATCAGCATCCCCTGGGGGAGTCTGACATTCAGTGATCACCCTCACACATCCTTCCCCAGACCTAGTGAACTGGAAATACCAGGGGTAGGGCCTACCATCTGTGTTTTCCCTGGCCTTCTAGGCGATCTTTCTTTGTGCTGAAGTTTCAGATACGTGTTGCCATGTTCATAAAGCATTTTTTTTTGATGTTGGATTCTTTTATTTGTTTTCTATTTATTTATTTTCATCCATCTTTCCGTTTTGGCCTGTGTGGACCTCCCATCACAGCATCCCTCAGCCTCTCTCGTTGCAGAGCACTGGCTCTGGGCATGCATTCCAGAGCGCTGGCTCCTAATTGGACACACCAGTCCAGCCGCTCCACAGCTTGGAGTCAGGTTTTTTTGAGCAGCTGTAAGATCTTGGGTGGTTATTCCTCCCTTTAGAAGCCTGGCTCTCCATCTCTAAAATGGGACTAGTAAGAGTGTTTAATAATAGTAATAAGAGTATTTACTTGTGCAGGTGTTGAGAGGAGAGTGAGGCCCGGCACTTAGAGCTCTGTTTATTGCTCACATGTTTTAACGCAGCATATTTTCAGCTTCTTTCCAATTGACTTCATTTTCCTAATCAATGATTAACAGTATTTTAAACAATATTAAAAACTACACCAAAGGACACAGAAAAATAAGAAGATCCACCCATCTTTCCAGCACCCCGATACAACTGTTGTCTCTGGCCTGACTGTTACTGGCAAGGTATAGGGCCATAGGAACTCACAATGCTCACACTCACATGTTTGAATGTTGTTTATTGTTGTTTAATCACTAAGTTGTCTCTGAATCTTTGTAACCCCAAAGATGATAGCATGCCAGTCACCTCTGTCCTCTGCTATCTCCCAGAGCCTGCTTAAATTCAGGTCCACTGAGTCAGTGATGCTATCCACGATCTCATCCTCTGCTACCCACTTCTCCTTTAGCCTGCAGTCTTTCCCAGCATCAGAATCTTTTCCAGTAAGTCAGCTCTTTGTATCAGGTGAATGTAGATTGGCCTTTTCTGGCCATGCTGAACAAGGTGTGTTTTATGATGCAGAAATTCCACTTCTAGGTGTTGACCTTGGTTCTCAGAGTATGGTGCCCAGAGAAGCAGCATCAGCATCCCCTGGGGGAGTCTGACATTCAGTGATCACCCTCACACATCCTTCCCCAGACCTAGTGAACTGGAAATACCAGGGGTAGGGCCTACCATCTGTGTTTTCCCTGGCCTTCTAGGCGATCTTTCTTTGTGCTGAAGTTTCAGATACGTGTTGCCATGTTCATAAAGCATTTTTTTTTGATGTTGGATTCTTTTATTTGTTTTCTATTTATTTATTTTCATCCATCTTTCCGTTTTGGCCTGTGTGGACCTCCCATCACAGCATCCCATCGCAGCAGCCTCTCTCGTTGCAGAGCACTGGCTCTGGGCATGCATTCCAGAGCGCTGGCTCCTAATTGGACACACCAGTCCAGCCGCTCCACAGCATGTGGGATCTTCTAGGGCCAGGGATCGAGCCGGTGCCCTGTGCACTGCAAGGTGGACTCTCTACCCACTGGGCCACCAGGAAAATCCTGTGTTGGTTCTTTTATGGTTTGTACCTTTGAGGCTATATCTAAGAAATCCTTGCCTAACCCACAGTCACAAAAATTTTCTCCTGTGTTTTCTTCTAGAAGTTTTATAGTCTTATGTTTTTCATGTATGTCTGTGGGGCATTGTGAGTTAACTTTTGTACACAGTGTAAAACATAGATTCAAGGTCATTTTTTGGCATAAAGATACTTAGTTATCCTGGTATTATTATTGAAAAGGTTATCTTTTTCCTCTGCATTGACCTTGTACTTTGGTCAAAAAACAGCTGTTCATAAAGGTCTTGGTTTATTTCCGGACTAGGTATTCGCTTTCATTCTCTGTCTCCATTTTTGCACTAGTATCACATTGTTTTGGCCACTGAAACTTTAATAATAATTATGGAAATCGGGTCACATTAACCCTCCGACTCTGTTCTCTTTCAGTCATTTGACGATTCTAGGAGTATTTAGACTATTTGGGTTTACATGATAGTTAATGTAACTGGACTTGGAAAGATCATTTTGCCGTTTGTTTTCTATTTGCCCTGTTCTTCATTTCCTCTTTTTCTGCTGTCTTTTGAATTAATCAATATTTTTATGTTCTCATTTTATCTCCCTTGTTGGCCTTTTATGAAAAACTGTTCTAGGGAGTCTATTAGATGTCTTTAACTTATCAAGTGCACCCTCAAGTGCTAATATGTTCATTCCTGTGTAATATAAGAACCTCAGGATCGTTTGTGTCCATTTTCCCCTCCAGCCTTCATGCCATTTTTGTCATGAGTTTTAATTTTATCAATATTTTAACCCTCACAATATGTTTTTATTTTTCTTCAAATAGATAAATGTCTTTTAAAGGTATTTAACTAATAAAAATGTTGAGTAGTCACCATTTCTAGTGTAAATTCCTTGGTGTAGAATAAGATGTCCATTCAATATCATGTTCCTTTGGCTTGAAGGGCATCCAAATTTTACAGGATTCTATAACAGCCTCTCGTTGCAGAGCACTGGCTCTGGGCATGCATTCCAGAGCGCTGGCTCCTAATTGGACACACCAGTCCAGCCGCTCCACAGCATGTGGGATCTTCTAGGGCCAGGGATCGAGCCGGTGCCCTGTGCACTGCAAGGTGGACTCTCTACCCACTGGGCCACCAGGAAAATCCTGTGTTGGTTCTTTTATGGTTTGTACCTTTGAGGCTATATCTAAGAAATCCTTGCCTAACCCACAGTCACAAAAATTTTCTCCTGTGTTTTCTTCTAGAAGTTTTATAGTCTTATGTTTTTCATGTATGTCTGTGGGGCATTGTGAGTTAACTTTTGTACACAGTGTAAAACATAGATTCAAGGTCATTTTTTGGCATAAAGATACTTAGTTATCCTGGTATTATTATTGAAAAGGTTATCTTTTTCCTCTGCATTGACCTTGTACTTTGGTCAAAAAACAGCTGTTCATAAAGGTCTTGGTTTATTTCCGGACTAGGTATTCGCTTTCATTCTCTGTCTCCATTTTTGCACTAGTATCACATTGTTTTGGCCACTGAAACTTTAATAATAATTATGGAAATCGGGTCACATTAACCCTCCGACTCTGTTCTCTTTCAGTCATTTGACGATTCTAGGAGTATTTAGACTATTTGGGTTTACATGATAGTTAATGTAACTGGACTTGGAAAGATCATTTTGCCGTTTGTTTTCTATTTGCCCTGTTCTTCATTTCCTCTTTTTCTGCTGTCTTTTGAATTAATCAATATTTTTATGTTCTCATTTTATCTCCCTTGTTGGCCTTTTATGAAAAACTGTTCTAGGGAGTCTATTAGATGTCTTTAACTTATCAAGTGCACCCTCAAGTGCTAATATGTTCATTCCTGTGTAATATAAGAACCTCAGGATCGTTTGTGTCCATTTTCCCCTCCAGCCTTCATGCCATTTTTGTCATGAGTTTTAATTTTATCAATATTTTAACCCTCACAATATGTTTTTATTTTTCTTCAAATAGATAAATGTCTTTTAAAGGTATTTAACTAATAAAAATGTTGAGTAGTCACCATTTCTAGTGTAAATTCCTTGGTGTAGAATAAGATGTCCATTCAATATCATGTTCCTTTGGCTTGAAGGGCATCCAAAACATTTCCTTCAGTGCAGGACTGCTCGTGATGAATTCATTCAATTTTGTACATCTGAAAAAGTCCTTGCTCACTTTCATTATATTAAAAGATATTTTTGCTGGGTTGAAAATTCTAGGTTGATGATTTTCCTCAGCACTTTAACAAGTTTGCTACACTGTCTTCTCACTTGGATAGTTTCTAGTGAAAAATCAGCTATAAATCTCATCTTTGTTCCTCTGTATATAGCATGTCACTGGCTTAATCATTCTGTCATTATCGCTGGTTTTGAGCAATTTGGCTAGCGTGCCTTGATGTAGTTTATGTTTCCTTTGCTCTGGGTTCATTGAGCTTTGGGGATCTTTGGACTGATAGTTTACACCAAGTTTGAGACTGTTTTATCTATTGTTACTTCCAGTGTTTATTTCTATTTCACCTCTACTCTCTTGATTGGGGGACTGTCATCATCTGTATATATTAGGACGATTGAAGTCATTCATCTGATGGAACATGACCTGCAAGCTCTGATAGAGGTCTCCCATTCTGCCTCATACAGAACAACCTGTACAGCCAGTACGAGGAGAAGGTGCGGCCCTGCATCGACCTCATCGACTCGCTGCGGGCCCTGGGCGTGGAGCAGGACCTGGCCCTGCCCGCCATCGCCGTCATCGGGGACCAGAGCTCGGGCAAGAGCTCCGTGCTGGAGGCCCTGTCGGGGGTTGCCCTTCCCAGGGGCAGTGGTAAGCACTTAACTTCTGTGTGGGTCAGCTCAGGCCACAGTAACACAGGACCTCAGACTCAGGCTTAAACAATAAAACTGTACTCGAAGTCTGGGAGGCTAGAAGCCCAAGGTCAAGATGTTAGCAGGGCTGGTTTTTCCGGAGACCTGTGTCCTTGGCTTGCAGATGCCAGTCTTCTTATAGCCTCACCTGGTCTTTTCTCTGTGGGCACCCATGTCTAGGATCTCTTACTCTTTTTCGAAGGATGTGAGTCATATTGTTTAGGGCCCCATTCATGACCTCATTTAATGTTCATCATTAAAATAATACCCTCTTTAAAGTGACACCCTGTGTCCAGGTATAGTCATTGTGCATTATGGCATCAGCAGGGGAGTTTGTTAGGGTGGAGGGGGAGGAGACCCGATCTGGAACATCCTCTCCCCACGTGTTTAGTGAGAATTGCACAGAACCAGGACCTGTGGAAGGTCTGAGCAAATGCACGCGGGTCTTCAGCCCTGAATACTGGGTATGTGGGTGTTCTTCCTGAGCCCCTCGCCAAGAGATACCCCACCATCCAGGGATGAAGACTGATGCCCTGGATAGCGGTGTTGTTTGAGGTACCAGGCCAAGGACCAGTGAGGGCTCCAGGGAGGAAGGCAGGCCTGAGGGGGGTCTTGAGATACAGGTCAGATGGGACGATGGATGGGGTTGGAAGTTTCCAGTAAGCGGACTGTGGTGAGGTGGCCTGGTGGGACAGCCTGCCTTCCTGACAGGAAGGGGCGTGCTTACTGGGGGATGGTGGAGGATATTTGCAGAAGTTTGGGGTTTCCCACTGCAGTTTGCCACCTGGGCTGATGGAAACCCTGGGAGAAGCAGGAAGCCTGGAGAAAGAAATGGCAGCCCTCTCCAGTGTTCTTGCTTGGAGAACCCTGTGGACAGAAGAGCCTGGCGGGCTGCAGTCCATGGGTCACCGAAGAATCAGACCCGACCGAAGTGACTTAGCAGGCAGGAAGCAGGAGGTCTAAAGTGGGTGCTTAGAAGTCAGGCTCCCCCTGAGCTGTGCATCCTAGACACACATTCGCAAGTCACCCCAGATAGAAGGCCTCTGAGTGTCTGAGGGTGAGAAGAGGAAGTCTGCAGTTTTAGGACGCTCCCCAGATGATCGTCTATGAGTCTGAAGTCCCCTGGTCTAAGGCCACCGTCCAGGGCTGTTAGCAGCAGAGGGCAGACCTGATGAGTCGCGTCTTCCTAGGTATTGTCACAAGATGTCCTCTGGTCCTGAAGCTGAAAAAAGTGGGGAAGGAAGATGAGTGGAAGGGCAAGGTCACCTTTTTGGACAAAGAGATTGAGATTGCAGACCACTCGCAGGTGGAGAAGGAAGTCAGTAATGGTGAGTGTCCCATTTGGTCTCCATTGCCTGTTTGGTATCTGGTCACTTTTGCCTTTTGCTTCTCTTTTATTCTCAGCTATTTGTAAAACCTCCTTATCCTAAATGGTCTTTCATTTATCCATTTCCATCCATCTTTGTTCTTCGGCCTATGTGGGCCTCCCATCTCAGTGGCCTCTCTCATCGCAGAGCACTGGCTCTGGGCACATGTGCTCCAGAGCTCTGGCTCGTCATTAGACACACTGGTCCAGCCACTCCACGGCACGCGAGATCTTCCCAGGCCAGGGATCGAACCGGTGCCCCTTGCACTACAAGGTGGTGTCCTTACCCACTGGACCACCAGGGAAGCCCCCTGGAATGTGTTTCATAACATCCTGTTACCCAAAGAAATTCCTGCGCTCAAACCCAATTTCAGGAGAAAACTCTTGATGGGAGAAGTGGCATTCTCTATAACTCAGCATCCATATGGAGATGGGAAGGAATATAAAAGCCATTTGTGCAAGCACGTTACTGACACAGTGGTTTAACTTACGTGTCAGCTTTACTTCTCTTAGGGGCGTCAGGGTCATGAACCCAGACTGCAGTTTGCCACCTGGGCTGATGGAAACCCTGGAGAACAGAAAAATGGCAGCCCTCTCCAGTGTTCTTGCTTGGAGAACCCTGTGGACAGAAGAGCCTGGCGGGCTGCAGTCCATGGGTCACCGAAGAATCAGACCCGACCGAAGTGACTTAGCAGGCAGGAAGCAGGAGGTCTAAAGTGGGTGCTTAGAAGTCAGGCTCCCCCTGAGCTGTGCATCCTAGACACACATTCGCAAGTCACCCCAGATAGAAGGCCTCTGAGTGTCTGAGGGTGAGAAGAGGAAGTCTGCAGTTTTAGGACGCTCCCCAGATGATCGTCTATGAGTCTGAAGTCCCCTGGTCTAAGGCCACCGTCCAGGGCTGTTAGCAGCAGAGGGCAGACCTGATGAGTCGCGTCTTCCTAGGTATTGTCACAAGATGTCCTCTGGTCCTGAAGCTGAAAAAAGTGGGGAAGGAAGATGAGTGGAAGGGCAAGGTCACCTTTTTGGACAAAGAGATTGAGATTGCAGACCACTCGCAGGTGGAGAAGGAAGTCAGTAATGGTGAGTGTCCCATTTGGTCTCCATTGCCTGTTTGGTATCTGGTCACTTTTGCCTTTTGCTTCTCTTTTATTCTCAGCTATTTGTAAAACCTCCTTATCCTAAATGGTCTTTCATTTATCCATTTCCATCCATCTTTGTTCTTCGGCCTATGTGGGCCTCCCATCTCAGTGGCCTCTCTCATCGCAGAGCACTGGCTCTGGGCACATGTGCTCCAGAGCTCTGGCTCGTCATTAGACACACTGGTCCAGCCACTCCACGGCACGCGAGATCTTCCCAGGCCAGGGATCGAACCGGTGCCCCTTGCACTACAAGGTGGTGTCCTTACCCACTGGACCACCAGGGAAGCCCCCTGGAATGTGTTTCATAACATCCTGTTACCCAAAGAAATTCCTGCGCTCAAACCCAATTTCAGGAGAAAACTCTTGATGGGAGAAGTGGCATTCTCTATAACTCAGCATCCATATGGAGATGGGAAGGAATATAAAAGCCATTTGTGCAAGCACGTTACTGACACAGTGGTTTAACTTACGTGTCAGCTTTACTTCTCTCTGTAGGGGCGTCAGGGTCATGAACCCAGACTCCTGTCTCGTTCCTACCCTCTGTTCCCAAGACTCCCTCATCATTTAGTCAGCAAGTGCCCATTCCTGCCAGCTGGACATTGGCAAAGAGTGCATCCCTGCCTTAAGCACATTTTCTGGAAGTTGCACACAGCATTTTCATGTCTGTCCCACAGGCCAGACAATTTTATACAACCACGTCTCTGGGAGATGAACGGGGGGCAGGCATGAGCAGATGGTGCTACACATACCATGGCTGCTATTATGTCCTTTTAGGTTCTTGACTGATACAGAGCATCCCCAAGAGACATCTCGTCTGGATGTGGAACGTGGTCAAGTGGTAGTAGCTAACATTCTGATGCAACAAATTCCTATCTTGAAATTTTCCTTATTAAGGAGGAAGGGGCAGAAGGAAATCCCTTAATGGGATATCAACAGCCAATACTCAGCTTGCCTGAAACAAGCATGTCTCCCCACCCATAATTTTCCAGGTCATGGTTTAGGAGTCACTGTGTATTTTTTTTTTTTACTTGTTTTCGTTTTACTTCACGGTTAAGTTCCTGGTAAATCAAGGGGAGGAATCTAGGTGTGGCCCCAGGAAGCACTTACCAGCTCTGCCAGGTTAAGACTGGTACCAGTGGTGTCACCACCAGAGGCATTCTCACTAGGTCTCTCTGAAGACAGTTCTTGCCACTGGCAACGAGAACAGGGAGTCACCCACTGATGTCCTTCTTGCTTCAGAAAAGTGAACCTGCTGCAGGGACCCTTGGATCACAGCAGGTGGAGGTGGCCTTCAGAGGATTTGCTGTAATGAGGCACTTCATCCCACGCTCTATTCCATGTTTCTTCGTCTCCTTCTCTAGCCCAGGTTGCCATCGCTGGGGAAGGCACAGGGATCAGTCACGAGCTGATTAATCTGGAGGTCAGCTCCCCTCGTGTCCCGGACCTGACCCTGATTGACCTTCCTGGCATCACCAGGGTCGCTGTGGGCAACCAACCAGCCGACATTGAATATCAGGTGAACTTGAGGCTCCATCCTGGCCCAGGTCTCGTGGGAGAGGGGTCACTCTAGAGCATCAGTGAGTCCAGGACTGAGCTTGGGGAGTGGGTATTGGGAGGTGGGGAATTTGGAGCATGCGATGATCAAAATTACCCCATCAGGTTGAGTGGAAGCGTCTATGGAAAGAGGCAACATTGGAAATGTGTTTTATTTGTGTTTTACGCAATGACTCATTTTTGGTTATAGTTACAATTTGTGGCATATCTGCATTGACATGTACCAGGAAGGGGTTGTATGTGGGAAGCGAGAGCATTAGGAGCAGGTATAATGATTTTCCTGTGTCCGTCACTCTCACTCGATGGAGGGAAGATCTAGGAAACAGTTAAGCAGTTCTTCCGGCATCTTGGTTTTCACTGTGACCTGCACACTTGAGGTCTTGGCAGATGATTCATGAGTTAAAACCTCCTGGTTTTCTCTGATCCGACCACAGAGAATGTAGTTCTTCTAACCTGGGAAGCGCCACCAGGCTTGCATGTGGCCTCATTGCTCTGTGGTAACTTCTGGGCAGAAGTCCCTCTGGGCCTCGGCAGGCCTGAAGCAAGTGCTGCCTTAGGACCTGGCTCAACTCTCGCACCCTCTCGTTTGCCGACAGATCAAGTCTCTCATCAGAAAGTACATCCAGAGGCAGGAGACCATCAACTTGGTGGTGGTCCCCGCCAACGTGGACATCGCCACCACGGACGCGCTGCGCATGGCTCAGGAGGTGGACCCCCAAGGAGACAGGACCATAGGTACGGAGAGGGAAAGCGGTAGTCCCTCAGTCCCTCAATTCTATGCGACCCCATGGACTGTAGCCCGCCAAGCTCCTCTGTTGTTGGGATTCTTCAGGAAAGACTACTGGAGTGGGTTGCCATTCCCTTCTCAGGGGATCTTCCCCACCCAGGGATCGAACCCGCATGTCCTGCATCTCCTGCATTGCACACAGGTCCCTTACCGTCTGAGCCACCTGGGAAGAGTCTAAAAATGATAGGCGACTTGACAGGGGAGGAGCATCCTTAACGCAGGGGTGTTTCTTGGCATGAGAATCCAGTGGGCGACAAGGGAAGGTGAACTTGAGGCTCCATCCTGGCCCAGGTCTCGTGGGAGAGGGGTCACTCTAGAGCATCAGTGA
Organism: Tragulus kanchil; assembly: GCA_022376925.1. NCBI lineage: Eukaryota > Metazoa > Chordata > Mammalia > Artiodactyla > Tragulidae > Tragulus > Tragulus kanchil. The sequence goes on from JAIOJX010000028.1 coordinate 244,014,068, forward strand.
GTCCAGGACTGAGCTTGGGGAGTGGGTATTGGGAGGTGGGGAATTTGGAGCATGCGATGATCAAAATTACCCCATCAGGTTGAGTGGAAGCGTCTATGGAAAGAGGCAACATTGGAAATGTGTTTTATTTGTGTTTTACGCAATGACTCATTTTTGGTTATAGTTACAATTTGTGGCATATCTGCATTGACATGTACCAGGAAGGGGTTGTATGTGGGAAGCGAGAGCATTAGGAGCAGGTATAATGATTTTCCTGTGTCCGTCACTCTCACTCGATGGAGGGAAGATCTAGGAAACAGTTAAGCAGTTCTTCCGGCATCTTGGTTTTCACTGTGACCTGCACACTTGAGGTCTTGGCAGATGATTCATGAGTTAAAACCTCCTGGTTTTCTCTGATCCGACCACAGAGAATGTAGTTCTTCTAACCTGGGAAGCGCCACCAGGCTTGCATGTGGCCTCATTGCTCTGTGGTAACTTCTGGGCAGAAGTCCTCTGGGCCTCGGCAGGCCTGAAGCAAGTGCTGCCTTAGGACCTGGCTCAACTCTCGCACCCTCTCGTTTGCCGACAGATCAAGTCTCTCATCAGAAAGTACATCCAGAGGCAGGAGACCATCAACTTGGTGGTGGTCCCCGCCAACGTGGACATCGCCACCACGGACGCGCTGCGCATGGCTCAGGAGGTGGACCCCCAAGGAGACAGGACCATAGGTACGGAGAGGGAAAGCGGTAGTCCCTCAGTCCCTCAATTCTATGCGACCCCATGGACTGTAGCCCGCCAAGCTCCTCTGTTGTTGGGATTCTTCAGGAAAGACTACTGGAGTGGGTTGCCATTCCCTTCTCAGGGGATCTTCCCCACCCAGGGATCGAACCCGCATGTCCTGCATCTCCTGCATTGCACACAGGTCCCTTACCGTCTGAGCCACCTGGGAAGAGTCTAAAAATGATAGGCGACTTGACAGGGGAGGAGCATCCCTTAACGCAGGGGGTGTTTCTTGGCATGAGAATCCAGTGGGCGCACAAGGGAAGGCCTGCCCCCAGCACATGAGAGCCATCTGAGAACTGCTGAGGCCAGATGCTCTTGGGCCACATTTGACTCTTGTTGGCCATGTGTTGCCCCATAATCCTTGTCTATGTGCATATAAGAGGCATAGTGGGTTTCGGGAAGGGCAAAATCAGAAAGCAGTCATATCGGTTGATGATGCATTTGAAGTGGAACAGCCCGTGTGCCCCAGAAAGACGAGTGGATACACAAAATGTGAGGTATCCATACAGTGGGCTAGTACTCAGCTTTATAAGGGCTTCCCTTGTAGCTCAGCTGGTAAAGAATCTGCCTGCAGTGCAGGAGACCCTGATTTGATTCCTGGGTCCGGAAGATCCCCTGGATAAGAGGGATAGACCACCCGCTCCAGGATTCTTGGGCTTCCCTGGTGGCTCAGCTGGTGAAGAATCTGCCTGCAATGCAGGAGACCTGGGTTCAACCCCTGGGTTGGGAAGATCCCCTGGAGAAGGGAAAGGCTCCCCACTCCAGTATTCTTGCCTGGAGAATTCAATGGTTTGTCCATGGGTCACGAGAGTTGGACAGAACTGAGAGACTTTCACTTTTTTTTTTAATCCAACCTTAAAAAGGAGGGACACTCTGACACCTGCTACAATGTGGATGAACCTTGAAGTCATTATGCTCAAGGACAGAAGCCACTGTGAGGACAGCTACTGCATGGTCCCCCTTACCTGAGAGATCCAGCGTGGTCAGGCTCATAGAGAGAGGACGCCAAGGGAGGCGAAAGGGAGAAAGAGGTGTTAGTGTTCATTAGGGGCGAGTCTTAGCTGGGGATGGCGAAAAAGTTTTGGAGGTGAACAGTGGTCAATGTTGCCCAATAACAAAGTGTTTCGTGCACCTGAAAGGTGCCCCTAAAATGGTGAAAATGTTATGTTTGAGAAAATGCCTTTGGCTGTAGATAGCAGAGAGCCGGAGGACAGTGGCCGAGACAGCGAGCTGTTCCCACACCAGACAAGAAGCCTGGGCAGAGGCCGCTCTCCTGCGGCCCAGTGGTGCTGTCCGTCCCCGCCGCCTTCTGCTCCACGTGGGGGGGGGGATGAGGGACATCCTTAACGCAGGGTGTTTCTTGGCATGAGAATCCAGTGGGCGCACAAGGGAAGGCCTGCCCCCAGCACATGAGAGCCATCTGAGAACTGCTGAGGCCAGATGCTCTTGGGCCACATTTGACTCTTGTTGGCCATGTGTTGCCCCATAATCCTTGTCTATGTGCATATAAGAGGCATAGTGGGTTTCGGGAAGGGCAAAATCAGAAAGCAGTCATATCGGTTGATGATGCATTTGAAGTGGAACAGCCCGTGTGCCCCAGAAAGACGAGTGGATACACAAAATGTGAGGTATCCATACAGTGGGCTAGTACTCAGCTTTATAAGGGCTTCCCTTGTAGCTCAGCTGGTAAAGAATCTGCCTGCAGTGCAGGAGACCCTGATTTGATTCCTGGGTCCGGAAGATCCCCTGGATAAGAGGGATAGACCACCCGCTCCAGGATTCTTGGGCTTCCCTGGTGGCTCAGCTGGTAAAGAATCTGCCTGCAATGCGGGAGACCTGGGTTCGATCCCTGGGTTGGGAAGATCCCCTGGAGAAGGGAAAGGCTCCCCACTCCAGTATTCTGGCCTGGAGAACAAAATGGTTTGTCCATGGGTCACGAGTTGGACAGAACTGAGAGACTTTCACTTTTTTTTTTAATCCAACCTTAAAAAGGAGGGACACTCTGACACCTGCTACAATGTGGATGAACCTTGAAGTCATTATGCTCAAGGACAGAAGCCACTGTGAGGACAGCTACTGCATGGTCCCCCTTACCTGAGAGATCCAGCGTGGTCAGGCTCATAGAGAGAGGACGCCAAGGGAGGCGAAAGGGAGAAAGAGGTGTTAGTGTTCATTAGGGGCGAGTCTTAGCTGGGGATGGCGAAAAAGTTTTGGAGGTGAACAGTGGTCAATGTTGCCCAATAACAAAGTGTTTCGTGCACCTGAAAGGTGCCCCTAAAATGGTGAAAATGTTATGTTTGAGAAAATGCCTTTGGCTGTAGATAGCAGAGAGCCGGAGGACAGTGGCCGAGACAGCGAGCTGTTCCCACACCAGACAAGAAGCCTGGGCAGAGGCCGCTCTCCTGCGGCCCAGTGGTGCTGTCCGTCCCCGCCGCCTTCTGCTCCACCATCCTTAGCCGCGGGTGGCCATTCTTGACCTCGCCAGCTGCCTGTCCTGCTGGGCTGGAGCCTCTCGACCAGGACAGCAGCTGTCAGTGGACACGGTAGACGGCGAGGTGTCCTGGGCTGGGCCTCCGACCGGACCCACACCCGGAAGGGCCCACGCTTAGTGCCCTGCTTGGATGCTGCCGTCTGGCAGGCCTCAAGGTTTCATTCTGCAGCGGGTCGTGTCAATGCCCTGGCTGGTCCTGGTCGGACCCTGATTTCCCCAAGTGTGAGCCGGGCCGCACCCACCCCAGAAATAACTGGAGAGCTTTTAGACATGTGAGTCCCTTAACCCAAAGAACCTCCTGAATCAGCATCTCTGGGGTGGGGCCCGAGACGCTGCATTTTAAGACCCACTCTAAGGTGGCTCAGATGCACAGGGAGGTTCAAGAGCCCCTGCGGGCAAGTGGCCTCTGCTGGACAGAAGGAACACAACAGGGCCGTGACGCGCCGCCAGTCTCTCTGGCCTGGAGAGCTGGGTGAAGCGAGCTTAGGGGGCGCCTAGGGACTGAGCCTCGCACCTTCCCTCGGCAAGCCGTGCTGTCTGTGGAGGAAGCCATGGCCCGGGGGACCTCTCTCCCCAGGGCGGACGCTGGCCTTGCTCCTACCCCTGCTTAGCTGTGAGCAGGTTCTAACCGAAGTCTGTGGGCCACAGGAATCTTGACGAAGCCGGATCTGGTGGACACAGGCACGGAAGACAAGGTTGTAGACGTGGTGAGGAACCTGGTGTTCCACCTGAAGAAGGGCTACATGATCGTCAAGTGCCGTGGGCAGAAGGACATCCAGAACCAGATGAGCCTGGACACGGCCCTGAAGAGGGAGCAAGCCTTCTTCGAGGACCACACACATTTCCGCATCCTGCGAGCGCTTTTCCCGGGTGAACCCCAACTCAGGACCCCCCTCCCCGCGCGGGAGACAGAGGCGGTCCAGGGTCAGACGTCGCGAGTGTCCGTGGGCGTGTCTGCTCCTGTAGATAGCAGAGAGCCGGAGGACAGTGCCGAGACAGCAGCTGTTCCCACACCAGACAAGAAGCCTGGGCAGAGGCCGCTCTCCTGCGGCCCAGTGGTGCTGTCCGTCCCCGCCGCCTTCTGCTCCACCATCCTTAGCCGCGGGTGGCCATTCTTGACCTCGCCAGCTGCCTGTCCTGCTGGGCTGGAGCCTCTCGACCAGGACAGCAGCTGTCAGTGGACACGGTAGACGGCGAGGTGTCCTGGGCTGGGCCTCCGACCGGACCCACACCCGGAAGGGCCCACGCTTAGTGCCCTGCTTGGATGCTGCCGTCTGGCAGGCCTCAAGGTTTCATTCTGCAGCGGGTCGTGTCAATGCCCTGGCTGGTCCTGGTCGGACCCTGATTTCCCCAAGTGTGAGCCGGGCCGCACCCACCCCAGAAATAACTGGAGAGCTTTTAGACATGTGAGTCCCTTAACCCAAAGAACCTCCTGAATCAGCATCTCTGGGGTGGGGCCCGAGACGCTGCATTTTAAGACCCACTCTAAGGTGGCTCAGATGCACAGGGAGGTTCAAGAGCCCCTGCGGGCAAGTGGCCTCTGCTGGACAGAAGGAACACAACAGGGCCGTGACGCGCCGCCAGTCTCTCTGGCCTGGAGAGCTGGGTGAAGCGAGCTTAGGGGGCGCCTAGGGACTGAGCCTCGCACCTTCCCTCGGCAAGCCGTGCTGTCTGTGGAGGAAGCCATGGCCCGGGGGACCTCTCTCCCCAGGGCGGACGCTGGCCTTGCTCCTACCCCTGCTTAGCTGTGAGCAGGTTCTAACCGAAGTCTGTGGGCCACAGGAATCTTGACGAAGCCGGATCTGGTGGACACAGGCACGGAAGACAAGGTTGTAGACGTGGTGAGGAACCTGGTGTTCCACCTGAAGAAGGGCTACATGATCGTCAAGTGCCGTGGGCAGAAGGACATCCAGAACCAGATGAGCCTGGACACGGCCCTGAAGAGGGAGCAAGCCTTCTTCGAGGACCACACACATTTCCGGTACGTGCGAGCACTTTCCCCGGGTGAACCCCAACTCAGGACCTCCCTCCCCGCGGGGGAGACGGAGGCGGTCCAGGGTCAGACGTCGCGAGTGTCCGTGGGCGTGTCTGCTCCTGGACGATGACCAGGGAACTCTGCCTGGAGGAATAAAGGAGGATTTCACCAACTATAGTGAAGGACAAGCTTCAAAAAGAAGGCAGAGAAACTTTTTGCAATAACTTAAATAGTATAGTTCTTAAACAGAATAGAAACATAAGAACAACAGAACAGTCTGAAACTGAATGGAAACCCCAGAGGTCGACTCCAGTGCACTTAGTTGGTCTCTGATAAAAGTGGCCCTTCAGATTCCTGGGCTATGTCTGTTTCATTCTCAATTAGTGGCACTCAGAGGGTTATTGAATATCTGGGACAAAATTAAACAGCGCCCTTACTTACTGTGGGATACCACAATAAATATCAGTGGAGTTTAAGTACAAAGAAGGTCCTATAAGCATCTGAGAAGATAATATACACAGAGAATGTATCATCAATCCCAGGATAAAGGGCTTTCTCACCCTGATGCCAAAAATGAAATTTTTTAAAGGGGTAAGACTACTAAATCAGTTATTTTGAATTCATGAGAAGGTGTAGAATCAGGGGAAGGGAGGGGCGTGGGCCCACCCCTCTCCTGCCAGGAGTGTGTGTGGAGGCCACACGGGGGTGTCCCTGAGGGTGAGTTCCCTTTCTAGGAATTCCACCCGGGCAAGTAATCAGAGATGTGTTCAGTAATCCTGGCTAAAGGGTGCTCAGGGCAGATTTGTTTTGTTTTTTGATTATTTAATTAATGTATATATTTATTTTTATTTTGGCCTCTTTTTATTGATTTTTTTTATTCATTTATTTTTCATCCATCTTTATTCTTTGGCCTGTGTGGGCCTCCCATGGCAGTGGCCTCTCTCATTGCAGAGCACCAGCTCTGGGCGCATGCACTCCAGAGCACTGGCTCGTAATTGGAGACACCCGTCTAGCCGCTCCATGGCACATGGGATCTTTCCAGGCCAGGGATTGAACCAGTGCCCTTTACACTGCAAGGCGGACTCTTTACCCACTGGACCAGCAGGGAAGCCCCAGATTTGTTTTTGATTGTGAAGATTTGGAATGCACATGTTGAGAATCATAGACGAATCATCTGGGTTTGTATAAACGAACCAGCATAAGAGATCACTGTGTTGGCTAACATTAGAGAGCTGTGCCCAGGAGAGGCCAACAGGAAGGTTCTTACAAGATGCTGAGGAGAAGTGAAGCATTCAGTGAGGTCCCTCATGAGTGCACATGTGTGCGGGGGAGGAGACCCATATCCTTTGTGAGCGTTATCACATATGGATGCTCCCAGAAGCCTACAGAGACGCATCCTTTGGAAGAGATACTCATAGTCCTGTGTCCATAGCAGCTTTATTCACAAAGAGCTCAATAAAGGTGGAAGCAGCCTGAGTGACCATTGATAGATGAGTGGATAAGCAAAATGTCATCCACCCAGTGGAACAGCATTTGGTCTTAGAAAGGAAGGAAATTCTAACACGTCGGTAACACAGATGTGCCTTCAGGGCATTATGCTCAGTGAAATAAGCCAATCACGAAAAGACAAACACTGTGTGATTCCACTTATACCGAGGTTTTCCTAAGAAAGAAGACTACTAAATCAGTTATTTTGAATTCATGAGAAGGTGTAGAATCAGGGGAAGGGAGGGGCGTGGGCCCACCCCTCTCCTGCCAGGAGTGTGTGTGGAGGCCACACGGGGGTGTCCCTGAGGGTGAGTTCCCTTTCTAGGAATTCCACCCGGGCAAGTAATCAGAGATGTGTTCAGTAATCCTGGCTAAAGGGTGCTCAGGGCAGATTTGTTTTGTTTTTTGATTATTTAATTAATGTATATATTTATTTTTATTTTGGCCTCTTTTTATTGATTTTTTTTATTCATTTATTTTTCATCCATCTTTATTCTTTGGCCTGTGTGGGCCTCCCATGGCAGTGGCCTCTCTCATTGCAGAGCACCAGCTCTGGGCGCATGCACTCCAGAGCACTGGCTCGTAATTGGAGACACCCGTCTAGCCGCTCCATGGCACATGGGATCTTTCCAGGCCAGGGATTGAACCAGTGCCCTTTACACTGCAAGGCGGACTCTTTACCCACTGGACCAGCAGGGAAGCCCCAGATTTGTTTTTGATTGTGAAGATTTGGAATGCACATGTTGAGAATCATAGACGAATCATCTGGGTTTGTATAAACGAACCAGCATAAGAGATCACTGTGTTGGCTAACATTAGAGAGCTGTGCCCAGGAGAGGCCAACAGGAAGGTTCTTACAAGATGCTGAGGAGAAGTGAAGCATTCAGTGAGGTCCCTCATGAGTGCACATGTGTGCGGGGGAGGAGACCCATATCCTTTGTGAGCGTTATCACATATGGATGCTCCCAGAAGCCTACAGAGACGCATCCTTTGGAAGAGATACTCATAGTCCTGTGTCCATAGCAGCTTTATTCACAAAGAGCTCAATAAAGGTGGAAGCAGCCTGAGTGACCATTGATAGATGAGTGGATAAGCAAAATGTCATCCACCCAGTGGAACAGCATTTGGTCTTAGAAAGGAAGGAAATTCTAACACGTGCGGTAACACAGATGTGCCTTCAGGGCATTATGCTCAGTGAAATAAGCCAATCACGAAAAGACAAACACTGTGTGATTCCACTTATACGAGGTCCCTAGAGAAGTCAAATTCATAGTGACAGGGTCTAGGGGAGAGAGTAGGAAGGATATTTAATGGGGACTTAGTTGCAGGTGGGGAAGATGAGCTAGTTCTAGACGGTGGTGATGGTGTAATTACACGCCAGTGTAATTGGACTTAGTACCACTGGATGTATGCTCACACAGGACAAGAGTAGTGAAAGTTATGTTATGTGTACTTTCCCACAAATTTAGGAAATCTACAGGTGCAAAACCTGAAATGTAGGTATGAATGTACTCTTGTAAAGATGTGTGTAAACTCATGATTTCTGGCTGCCCTTCATCCTAAAACAGTCCTTTAAAATGTAGAAAACCGTGTGGTAACTCACTCTGAGTGTGTAGTAAGGCATACTTGGGAAGAGTGAGAGGAGAGCTTGGCTTCCTTCCCCACGCAGCCCATGGTTTAAGCCCTTGTGTCGTGGGCAGACCCTGGAGAATTTCTGGGAATGTACTGGGCCTTAGGATATAGAGAACTTAGTGAGGAAGAAGCAAGTGACTCAGATGATCCTCCAACCCCAGAGAAGCTTCTGAGACCTTCGGTCCACCCACTAGAAAGTGATATCAACTCAGATGGAGAAGAAGAATGGGTGAATATGATGATGCCCAGAGATGGGGTGTATATTCATCTAAAAGGCAGAAGAATTGTGTCTAAGAGAAACCATGATCGAGTGAGTCCGGATTTGTCCTCTAGTGATGAGGAATTAGTGACACATGCTCCACGTAAGATTCAGAGGCCTAAGAGTAAATAAAAACCTTCTAGTTTCCTGGAAAGGGAAATCCCCACAGCGATATTCTGTTAGTTTTGTCTGCTTAAAGATAAGGAAAATGAGTTTGAAGATGAGTAGCTTACTCTGAGTTAGTTCATATGGTAAAATAGAGCATTTCTTAATCATAGCTTAAACAAGTGAAAGTTTTATTGATTTTATATGAATAGAAGGTCATATTAGAGACACACATTGTTAAGATTAGCTGTTCCTTTAAGTCCTAAATCACATAATGCTTGGAGGAACACAATGACTAAATGGCAGATAAGCTCACCGGCCCGCAGAAAATTCTGCACCACGAAGAGAGAATCTTGTTATAAAAGGGGAGAGAGTAAAGTTGTGCAGCAGGGCATTCACTGAACTCAGCTGCATCTGGGTGAGACTGCTCCTCTCCAGCTCTGGGGTAAGATTTTTCTGTTACTTTGTTGATTGAGTTCTGAAATAACTTTAGAGCTTTGAAATAACTTTAAAGCTCTGTGATACTTTCTGGAGTTCTGAAATAATTTACTGTTTGAGTTCTGAAGTAATTTTAGGGTTCTGAAATATTCTTTGAAGCTTTGAATTGTTACTGTTTTGAGTTCTGAACTTTGATGCAATGTACTGATGCTAATACTTGGATACATGGTTACGATTAATGTTCTTTATGCTAATAAACCTGATCTTGATTTGAACTCCATGCCCTTTTACTGTTGAAGTTCTATTCTCTAATGTTTGAAGGAACTACATGGTGTAAATTGAAAATTCTTGAAAACAGAATAGAAGTGATTTAGCATTTCCTCGCATTTGTTAATCAGAGATAAAGTAATTGCACCGTGCCCGTGACACTTGTCTTGGGGAAGAGTGGGTCCCCCAGTTCAGGGTTCATCCATGCACCTGTGTAAATATCCGTCAATATATTTTCACGCCCTCCAACCCCAGAGAAGCTTCTGAGACCTTCGGTCCACCCACTAGAAAGTGATATCAACTCAGATGGAGAAGAAGAATGGGTGAATATGATGATGCCCAGAGATGGGGTGTATATTCATCTAAAAGGCAGAAGAATTGTGTCTAAGAGAAACCATGATCGAGTGAGTCCGGATTTGTCCTCTAGTGATGAGGAATTAGTGACACATGCTCCACGTAAGATTCAGAGGCCTAAGAGTAAATAAAAACCTTCTAGTTTCCTGGAAAGGGAAATCCCCACAGCGATATTCTGTTAGTTTTGTCTGCTTAAAGATAAGGAAAATGAGTTTGAAGATGAGTAGCTTACTCTGAGTTAGTTCATATGGTAAAATAGAGCATTTCTTAATCATAGCTTAAACAAGTGAAAGTTTTATTGATTTTATATGAATAGAAGGTCATATTAGAGACACACATTGTTAAGATTAGCTGTTCCTTTAAGTCCTAAATCACATAATGCTTGGAGGAACACAATGACTAAATGGCAGATAAGCTCACCGGCCCGCAGAAAATTCTGCACCACGAAGAGAGAATCTTGTTATAAAAGGGGAGAGAGTAAAGTTGTGCAGCAGGGCATTCACTGAACTCAGCTGCATCTGGGTGAGACTGCTCCTCTCCAGCTCTGGGGTAAGATTTTTCTGTTACTTTGTTGATTGAGTTCTGAAATAACTTTAGAGCTTTGAAATAACTTTAAAGCTCTGTGATACTTTCTGGAGTTCTGAAATAATTTACTGTTTGAGTTCTGAAGTAATTTTAGGGTTCTGAAATATTCTTTGAAGCTTTGAATTGTTACTGTTTTGAGTTCTGAACTTTGATGCAATGTACTGATGCTAATACTTGGATACATGGTTACGATTAATGTTCTTTATGCTAATAAACCTGATCTTGATTTGAACTCCACGCCCTTTTACTGTTGAAGTTCTATTCTCTAATGTTTGAAGGAACTACATGGTGTAAATTGAAAGTTCTCTGAAAACAGAATAGAGGTGATTTAGCATTTCCTCGCGTCTGTTAATCAGAGATAAAGTAATTGCACCGTGCCCGTGACACTTGTCTTGGGGAAGAGTGGGTCCCCCAGTTCAGGGTTCATCCATGCACCTGTGTAAATATCCGTCAATATATTTTCACGCGGCCCAGTAATGATATACTCACTGTATGTGCATGCTCTGGAATCATGTCTGTAGGTGATGTATGTATTTTTATGAAGATCACGGGTCGTCAGGTTTCATGTGACACATTTGATTCATCACCTGGCAGGGATCACTCTATGCCATTTTCAAAATACCCACCATCGCTAAAATTCAGTTATACTTCCATGCGATCCAAGTGTGGGACATTCCGTCCAGTGGGAATATCCCCCTTGCCTTGGCTCTCCCCGGCTGCAGAGAGCCAACCTGCATTCCTGGCTAGACCCAGGTGGACATGGACGTTGTCTTCTCTTGCAGGGGCCTTCTGGAGGAAGGGATGGCCACAGTCCCCTGCCTGGCTGAAAGACTGGCCAACGAGCTCATCATACACATCTGTGTAAGCATCACAGAGCGGTCGCATCTCTGAGTCCTGTGAGCCCAGAGCTGCCGTTGGCACGGGCGGCTCTCCTGGGAGTCTTGTTAAATGGGGCTCAGATGCAGGGGGTGTGGCTGTGGCCTGGGATGCTCCCGGGTGATGTAGCTGCTGCCTGTCAGAGGACCACACGCCAAGTGGGAGGCTCCTGAACCCCTGACTCACTCAGCTTACGAGCACTAGCCTGACCCTCACTCATGGCTGACTGCTTGCGAACCCATGGATGGTAGCCCACCAGGTTCCTCTGTCCATGGGATGTACAGACAAGAATACCGGAGTGGGACGCCCTGCCCTCGTCCAGGGGATCTTCCCCAGTCAGGGGCGGAACCCATGTCTTGTGTCTCCTGCATGGCAGGTGAATTCTTTACCCCGTCAGCCAGCTGGGCAACGTGGCCTAGTGCTAACCCTTCCCCATCTCCAACCACAGCGCATTCCCTCTTCATGTGCGTGTCTTCCCACTGTGTTCCTCAGAAAACTCTGCCCCTGTTGGAAAAGCAAATAAAGGACAGACACCAGCAAATAACAGAAGAGCTGCAGAAGTATGGCCAGGACATCCCTGAAGATGAAAGTGGGAAAATGTTCTCTCTGATAGATGTGAGTACCGCCCGTGGTGCTACGCTGGGGAGTTGTACGTCGGTGTCCCCAGGGATCGTGGGTGCTGTGCACAACTCTCTTTCACTTCCCGAAAGAGGATCTGGACTCGGAAAGGGGCCGAGGTTAGGGGACGGCGGGCAGGGAGTGGTAGACCATCCCGTTCGCCCCGTTGACTCTTCCTCACACCCCCAGGCAGTGAGGGGACTTTGGGATTTGTCTCTCAAGTCTCTTCTCTCCTGTCCTCCCACCTGGCCTGAGGGGCAGCGAAGAGGGGCTCTCCCACCCTCTGCATGCACAGGACCGCCAAACTAACTTGCTCTGTTTGGAATACCCCCATTGATACTTTTTTTTTCTTCTTGACAGAAAATTGATGCATTTAATAAGGAGATCACCTCTTTAATAGAAGGGGAGGAAACCGTGGGGCTGTATGACTCCCGACTGTTCACCAAAGTACGAAACGAGTTCTGCAAATGGAGAACTGTGGTTGAAAATAACTTTGCAAAAAGTGAGTCTGAGGCACCAGGGCCAACCCAGCACGTCGAGCTGAGTCCAAGGCAGGGGAGGGAGCAGTGAAGGACGGCCAGAGCAAGGGCGCAGGGGCGTGACAGCCACGCCTGCTGCTTCAAGTTGCAGCTCTGACCAGCCAGCACCAGACCCTGGTTCAGAGGACACGCAGAGAGAAGATGTGGGTTCAACGGCTTGTTCATCCACGACTCTCAGAAAAACCAGGTGTCCCTCGACACTGAGCGGGTGAACCTGGCATGGGTGTCACGCCCTCTGTGTTCCCAGGGGTGCTACCTCAGAAACAGCCCAGGTTCCGTCTTGGTTAACCCACCGAGGCCTTGACGCTTGATGGGTCTCCTCATGGATCTTAAGAGTTGCTGTTGCTATTTTCATTGCTAACTCGTGTCCGACTCTTTGCAGCCCCATGGACTGCAGCCCTGCAGGCTCCTCTGTCTATGGGATTCTCTAGGCGAGTATACTGGAGCAGGTTGCCATTTCCTCCTCCAGGGGATCCTCCCGACCCAAGGATCGAACCTAATCTCTTGCACTGCAGGCGAATTCCTTACCACTGTGTCAAGGAAGCCCTGAGAGTCGCTGTGATGAAAATACAGCGGCGTGCTAGGTACCACCCTGGCATCGTCAGATCCTCAGGAGCCTGGAAAAAGTAGGAAATAGGATCTGGAATTTATTTTTCACTAGTTTACGAAGGCTAAAAGCTGCAACGGCTGAGGGAAGTCTCAAGGAAATTTACTTTTATTCCAACAGATTGGTGGTGGAGTGGGGGCAGTGGCGGGTGATGGGTTTTATGATTTATTTCAACTGGGCAGAGGTTCAGATGCACAGCCCTCCTTCGCTTTGAGTCATGAACGTGGGAAGAGAAATCAAGGGAGGCTGCATCTTTGTTCCCTGGCCGAGGGCACAGGGGCGGGGCAGGACGCGAGCCTTAACGGAACGACGTCTAGGACACTCGCTCCTGGGCTGGTCACCTGTCATGTGTCCAGCCTTTGTGCCGCCTGTTGCTATTGCTCAGTCGCTCAGTCGTGCCCAACTCTTTGTGACCCCATGGACGGCAGCACGCCAGGCTTCCCTGTCCTTCAGTCTCTCCCAGAATTTGCTCACACTCAGGCCCATTGAGTCTGTGATGCCATCCTGCCATCCTGTCCTCTGTCGCCCCCTCGTGCTGCTTGTACCAGCTGAGTCTGTGAGCTGAAGTGGCACACCTGCTGTGCAGTGTGTTCTTATGTCGGGGGTAGGGGGCACCACACTTCCCCATTCAAAGAAAACGGCAGCCCTTGGCTTCCAGAAGCTGCCTATGGCACCGCCTCGCCAGGTGTTTACATATCAAGTGCTTATGGTGGCAGCCTATGAGAAAAATGGTTCATTTTTTAAAATTCTAAATCTCTCCTAACAAATGATCTGTTCCATTTCACTGGGTGCCCAAACATAAGAGAATTAATGTGGATCCCTAACACACCCTCTGTCCAAACATAAACTCAAAATGGATCAAAGACCAACGTGTGCAAGCTGAAACCGGAAAGCCCTTAGAAGAAAGCCTAGATTTAAAACTTTGTGACTGTAGGACCCGGCTGTGGTTTCTTTAGATAGGACACCTGAAGAAACACAAGGAAAAAAAAATATATTGGATTTCATCAAAATTAAAAGCTTGCGTGCATCAGAGAACACTGTCAAGGAACAAAGTGGAAAGATGTCCCACAGAATGGGAGAATGTATTTGCCAGTCATGCCTGAAGGAGCCTGAACAAAAGTAACCCCGGCATCGTCAGATCCTCAGGAGCCTGGAAAAAGTAGGAAATAGGATCTGGAATTTATTTTTCACTAGTTTACGAAGGCTAAAAGCTGCAACGGCTGAGGGAAGTCTCAAGGAAATTTACTTTTATTCCAACAGATTGGTGGTGGAGTGGGGGCAGTGGCGGGTGATGGGTTTTATGATTTATTTCAACTGGGCAGAGGTTCAGATGCACAGCCCTCCTTCGCTTTGAGTCATGAACGTGGGAAGAGAAATCAAGGGAGGCTGCATCTTTGTTCCCTGGCCGAGGGCACAGGGGCGGGGCAGGACGCGAGCCTTAACGGAACGACGTCTAGGACACTCGCTCCTGGGCTGGTCACCTGTCATGTGTCCAGCCTTTGTGCCGCCTGTTGCTATTGCTCAGTCGCTCAGTCGTGCCCAACTCTTTGTGACCCCATGGACGGCAGCACGCCAGGCTTCCCTGTCCTTCAGTCTCTCCCAGAATTTGCTCACACTCAGGCCCATTGAGTCTGTGATGCCATCCTGCCATCCTGTCCTCTGTCGCCCCCTCGTGCTGCTTGTACCAGCTGAGTCTGTGAGCTGAAGTGGCACACCTGCTGTGCAGTGTGTTCTTATGTCGGGGGTAGGGGGCACCACACTTCCCCATTCAAAGAAAACGGCAGCCCTTGGCTTCCAGAAGCTGCCTATGGCACCGCCTCGCCAGGTGTTTACATATCAAGTGCTTATGGTGGCAGCCTATGAGAAAAATGGTTCATTTTTTAAAATTCTAAATCTCTCCTAACAAATGATCTGTTCCATTTCACTGGGTGCCCAAACATAAGAGAATTAATGTGGATCCCTAACACACCCTCTGTCCAAACATAAACTCAAAATGGATCAAAGACCAACGTGTGCAAGCTGAAACCGGAAAGCCCTTAGAAGAAAGCCTAGATTTAAAACTTTGTGACTGTAGGACCCGGCTGTGGTTTCTTTAGATAGGACACCTGAAGAAACACAAGGAAAAAAAAATATATTGGATTTCATCAAAATTAAAAGCTTGCGTGCATCAGAGAACACTGTCAAGGAACAAAGTGGAAAGATGTCCCACAGAATGGGAGAATGTATTTGCCAGTCATGCCTGTGATGAGGGTCCAGTATCTAGAGGGCTTCCCAGGTGGGACTGGTGGTCAGGAACCCGCCTGCCCGTGCAGGAGACACAAGAGACTCAGGCTCCACCCTGGTTAGGAAGATCCCCCGGAGGAGGGCATGGCGCCCACTCCAGGATGCTAGCCTAGGGAATCCCATGGGCAGAGTCCTAACCACTGGATCACCAGGCAGGTTCTCGTTTCTGTTTCTCACAGGTCTGTAGGCCATAGTATTATAGGATACGATCGTCTTTAAAAATTCAAGTTTGATTTACCAAATTACCTACTTTAAGTACCTTTTCCAGAATCTCTCCCAGGACTCACATTGTGGTCCAGCAGTGAAGCCTCAGCCTTCCAATGCAGGGGCCTTGGTTCAACTCCTGGTCAAGGGACGAAGATCCCACATGCTACAGGGTGCCACCCAAAATAATTTTTTTAAAACTCTGTCTTAGTAAGTTTCTGCATTTGCTCTTTTCAGTGCTCCACCCTGGCAGTACAGCTGCCATCCTGAGATGATGAAGGACAGTTATTTCAAAGTCTCATTCTTTGTTGTACGCTTTGAGTCTTTTTCAAGTTGAAAATCAGATTTGTTTTCTCTTGCCCCTCTGTCCTTTCACAAAGTTCAGAAGGGTATGGTGCTCAGTCAAACCGACGAGGTTATTTCTACAAAATCATTCAGAGCTGTTCTTTCCTCCTGTAGGCTACAAAGCCATACATGAAGAAATCCAGCAATTTGAAAATCAGCATCGTGGCAGAGAGTTGCCAGGGTTTGTGAATTATAAGACGTTTGAGACCATCATAAAAAAGCAGGTCAGTGTCCTGGAAGAGCCGGCCGTGGACATGCTGCACGTGGTGACAGGTGAGTTCTTCGCTGTTTTAAGCATTATAAGACTGTTTCTAGGAAAGGGAGAGGGTCAAAGCCAGCACCTCCCGCTGTGGCTTCACCAACCTTCTCAGAGACTGCAGCTGAACAGAGTGTTTTGAGAGGGCCACGTGTGCACAGCGGTGGAGTGGTTGGAGGTGAGGCTTGGGCTTTCCAACACCCAACACCCGATCAGCATTCTAACTCCAGCCGGGGGTCCAACAATTCATTCCCCTTCTGAGGCTAACTGCCTGAAGCTCACACAGACCCACAGCTCAGGAACTCTGCTCACAAGACCTGCCCCGGGGCGTGGCAGCTCCGTGGCTGAGCCTCAGAGTCACCGCAGCCCCTCCTGAGTGCCACGCTCAGCTGGAACAGCCACAGAACGCGGGAGCATGCTCTGCTTTACTAGGTTGTTATCAAGGATTTGTTACTGGGGCTTCCCAGATGGCTCTGTGGTAACGAGTCCCCTTGCCAATGCAGGAGCTGCGAAAGACACGGCTTCGATCCCTGGGCCAGAAAAATCCCCTGGAGAAGGAAACAGCAACCCTTTCTAGTATTCTTGCCTGAAGAATTTCATGAACAGAGGAGCCTGGTGGGCTACAGTCCATGGGGTCACAAGGAGCTGGATGTGACTGAGGGACTAACACACACACACACACACACACAGAGGCAATTATCCTACAGAAACATATTCAATTTTTTTTGGGGGGGGTGCCACTTCTATTGGTCCTTCATTTGTTTCCATCTTTGTTCTTTGGCCTGTGTGGGCCTCCCGTCGCAGTGGCCTCTCTCGTCACAGAGCACTGGCTCTGGGCGCTTGTGCTCCAGAGCTCCGGCTCAGTAGTTGGACACATCAGTCCAGTCACTCCGCTGTACGTGGGATCTTCTCAGGCCAGGGATCGAACCGGCGCCCCTTGCACTGCAAGGCGGTGTCCTACTGGACCACCAGGGAAGCCCTGGTTTTTTTTCTTTTTTCTCTTTTTTTTCATATTCAATTTTAAAATCAATCTCCAGCCCCTCCGCTAGCCCTCAGGGACTGGGGAGAAGGGGAAAGTTGAGCTGAAAGTTCCAGAGACCAAAGACTTAGTCTTTCTGGAGACTAGCCCCCTTCCTGAAGCTGTCTAGGGCCACCTCGTCAGAACAAGAGAGGCTCCTGTCGCCCAGGATAGTCTAACGGGTTTAGGAGCTCTGTGTCAGAAAACAGGAACAAGAACCGGATGTGGGGCCTCCCTGGTGGTCCAGTGGGTAGAGAGTCCACCTTGCAGTGCAAGGGGCATCGTTTCAATCCCTGGCCCGGGGAGATGCAGTGCAGCAGCTGGACCCGTGTGTCCAATTAGGAGCCAGCGCCCTGAAGCTCATGCACCCAGAGCTGATGCTCTGTAACAAGAGAGGCCACTGCGATGGGAGGCCCACACAGGCCAAAGAATAAATATGGATGAAAATGGATAAATAGAAAAAAAAATTTACAGAGACCAACATATAAGAAAGAAAGAAAGAAAAAAGAACAGGTGTGTGTCTTGTCGTAGCTCCCCTCCCTCCACTCCTCCGCTGGCATACTCGGCCATCTCAAAACACCCGTTTATCTGGAACCTCTGAGAAGGTTGGCGCCTCCCCCGCTGCGCGGCCTGAGCGCGCGGAGCCCCGCGGCAGGAGGCCGGGGCAGCGCCCCCGGGGACGCGGGCGCGTGGGAAGCGCCATCCGCGTGGTGGAGAAGTGCAGCGCCGCACAGCACTGGCACCCGCTTCTCCTCGCGTCGCTCCGCGCCTTGGTTTCCACATTCACTGCTCCGAGGATGCTTCTCTGAGCCTCTTCCCTTCGCCCTCCCCTTGGCTGGCTCCCTTCTCCCTCAGACTTCCGCTGCCTCGCTGAGCACTGAGTCCGCGTCCTGAGGCTCCATGAGCCAGTAGGGGTGGAGCGAGGACAACCTTTTCATCGTTTATAAGAGATGTATTTCTCTGTTTAAACTTGGACTTCTCTTAGGGGCTGGTTTTTCTTGGCTTACCGTGGGATCAGTCCAGTCACTCCGCTGTACGTGGGATCTTCTCAGGCCAGGGATCGAACCGGCGCCCCTTGCACTGCAAGGCGGTGTCCTACTGGACCACCAGGGAAGCCCTGGTTTTTTTTCTTTTTTCTCTTTTTTTTCATATTCAATTTTAAAATCAATCTCCAGCCCCTCCGCTAGCCCTCAGGGACTGGGGAGAAGGGGAAAGTTGAGCTGAAAGTTCCAGAGACCAAAGACTTAGTCTTTCTGGAGACTAGCCCCCTTCCTGAAGCTGTCTAGGGCCACCTCGTCAGAACAAGAGAGGCTCCTGTCGCCCAGGATAGTCTAACGGGTTTAGGAGCTCTGTGTCAGAAAACAGGAACAAGAACCGGATGTGGGGCCTCCCTGGTGGTCCAGTGGGTAGAGAGTCCACCTTGCAGTGCAAGGGGCATCGTTTCAATCCCTGGCCCGGGGAGATGCAGTGCAGCAGCTGGACCCGTGTGTCCAATTAGGAGCCAGCGCCCTGAAGCTCATGCACCCAGAGCTGATGCTCTGTAACAAGAGAGGCCACTGCGATGGGAGGCCCACACAGGCCAAAGAATAAATATGGATGAAAATGGATAAATAGAAACAAAATATACAGAGACCAACATATAAGAAAGAAAGAAAGAAAAAAGAACAGGTGTGTGTCTTGTCGTAGCTCCCCTCCCTCCACTCCTCCGCTGGCATACTCGGCCATCTCAAAACACCCGTTTATCTGGAACCTCTGAGAAGGTTGGCGCCTCCCCCGCTGCGCGGCCTGAGCGCGCGGAGCCCCGCGGCAGGAGGCCGGGGCAGCGCCCCCGGGGACGCGGGCGCGTGGGAAGCGCCATCCGCGTGGTGGAGAAGTGCAGCGCCGCACAGCACTGGCACCCGCTTCTCCTCGCGTCGCTCCGCGCCTTGGTTTCCACATTCACTGCTCCGAGGATGCTTCTCTGAGCCTCTTCCCTTCGCCCTCCCCTTGGCTGGCTCCCTTCTCCCTCAGACTTCCGCTGCCTCGCTGAGCACTGAGTCCGCGTCCTGAGGCTCCATGAGCCAGTAGGGGTGGAGCGAGGACAACCTTTTCATCGTTTATAAGAGATGTATTTCTCTGTTTAAACTTGGACTTCTCTCTTAGTTGGGGCTGCACTGGGTCTTTCTTACTATGCACAGACTTTCTCTAGTTGCGGCGAGTGGGGCTCCTCTCCAGTTGCTGTGAACCGGCTTCTCATGGCAGTGGCTTCTCTCGCTGTAGAGAGTGGGCCCGAGGGTGTGCAGGCTTCCCTCCTTGCAGCGCGCTCGGGCTCAGTAATTGCGGCTCATGGGCCCGAGAGCGCGGGCTCTGTGGTTGTGCACACAGGCTGTGCTCCTCGGCATGTGGGATCTTCCTGGACCAGGGATCAAGCTCGTGTCCCTAGCATTGGCAGGCAGACTTATCCATTGAGCCACCAGGGAAATCCAAGAGGTGTCTTTCTAATTAACTTTCACCTGCGAAAAACTGTACAGAACACCTGTACTGCTGTTCTGTTAATCAATTGTGTATTCTTTACTCAGTCCTGAAGAACATTTTTAGTATACTTCCAGGCTTCAGGTTTCAGAAAACGTTAAAAAGTATACACGTTTGTCGACCTGTTTCTGTTTGAGAGAATTATGATATGGAGGCAAAGAATTTGCACCTGTAGGGACTTCCCTGGCAGCCCAGTGATTAGGACTTTGCGCTTCCACTGCAGCGGGCAAGGGTTCAATCCCTGGTCAGGGAACTAAGATCCCACATGCCTCACAATATGGCCAAAAATAAAAAGAGAGAGAGAGAGATTCCAAGCATGAAGATACTGTACATCCAGTATCTTATCAAACGAAGGTAACATTCTGTGAGGCAGTCAAGTGGAAATATGAGTTTCAAAAATAAAAAGAGGGGCTTCCCTGGTGATCCAGTGGGTAAGGACACCACCTTGCAGTGCAAGGGGCACCGGTTCGATCCCTGGCTTGGGAAGATCCCACGTGCTGTGGAGCTGCTGGACCAATGTGTCCAATTACTGAACCGGAGCTCTGGAGCACGTGTGCCCAGAGCTGGTGCTCTGTGATGAGAGAGGCCACTGTGATGGGAGGCCCATACAGGCCAAAGAACAAAGACAAATGAATGAAATATCAATAGAAGTGGCCAAAAAAAAAAAAAAAGAAGAAATAATGTAAATTTTTTGATTGAAATGAGAGTTTGTTCACCTATTTCTTTCAAATGAATAACATAGCTACTTTGATTCCATTGATTGATTTTAAACAGTGACATACTACTATAAATATTAACATATTTATAACTTACCATAAATTACATTCTTTGCAACTATTTGTACTTGGGATGAAAATTTAAATGTCAGGTAAACATGCCAGGGGCATGTAGGTTTTAAAACTCCTTCAGGGTGTTTTTGTTTCTTCTCTCAAGAAGGAAAGCACACTGTCCCCGGCATGTGGGATCTTCCTGGACCAGGGATCAAGCTCGTGTCCCTAGCATTGGCAGGCAGACTTATCCATTGAGCCACCAGGGAAATCCAAGAGGTGTCTTTCTAATTAACTTTCACCTGCGAAAAACTGTACAGAACACCTGTACTGCTGTTCTGTTAATCAATTGTGTATTCTTTACTCAGTCCTGAAGAACATTTTTAGTATACTTCCAGGCTTCAGGTTTCAGAAAACGTTAAAAAGTATACACGTTTGTCGACCTGTTTCTGTTTGAGAGAATTATGATATGGAGGCAAAGAATTTGCACCTGTAGGGACTTCCCTGGCAGCCCAGTGATTAGGACTTTGCGCTTCCACTGCAGCGGGCAAGGGTTCAATCCCTGGTCAGGGAACTAAGATCCCACATGCCTCACAATATGGCCAAAAATAAAAAGAGAGAGAGAGAGATTCCAAGCATGAAGATACTGTACATCCAGTATCTTATCAAACGAAGGTAACATTCTGTGAGGCAGTCAAGTGGAAATATGAGTTTCAAAAATAAAAAGAGGGGCTTCCCTGGTGATCCAGTGGGTAAGGACACCACCTTGCAGTGCAAGGGGCACCGGTTCGATCCCTGGCTTGGGAAGATCCCACGTGCTGTGGAGCTGCTGGACCAATGTGTCCAATTACTGAACCGGAGCTCTGGAGCACGTGTGCCCAGAGCTGGTGCTCTGTGATGAGAGAGGCCACTGTGATGGGAGGCCCATACAGGCCAAAGAACAAAGACAAATGAATGAAATATCAATAGAAGTGGCCAAAAAAAAAAAAAAAGAAGAAATAATGTAAATTTTTTGATTGAAATGAGAGTTTGTTCACCTATTTCTTTCAAATGAATAACATAGCTACTTTGATTCCATTGATTGATTTTAAACAGTGACATACTACTATAAATATTAACATATTTATAACTTACCATAAATTACATTCTTTGCAACTATTTGTACTTGGGATGAAAATTTAAATGTCAGGTAAACATGCCAGGGGCATGTAGGTTTTAAAACTCCTTCAGGGTGTTTTTGTTTCTCTTCTCTCTCAAGAAGGAAAGCACACTGTCCTCCTTGAGAAAAAAGAAAGGAGAGGAGGGGGGCCAGGGGCAGGGAGGGAGGGAACTGTTGCTGTTGTTTATCCTCTTTTTTTTTTTTTGCAATTTATGAAGACCATGGATCTTTCCAGCAAAACTGGACTTCTCTGTCTTTCTTTCACCAGAAATAATGCGGAATGCCTTCACAAAAGTTTCAGAAAAACACTTCAGTGAATTTTTCAACCTCCACAGAAATGCCAAGGTAAAACTGACCATTATGTTATTTAAAAAAAGAAAACAAAAAAAAAAAGAATGTAAGCCTAACATTAGAAAACTTATTTCTTAGATTAAGACTATTAAACCTTTGTTACATATTTGAACAAGCAAATAATCAAGATCAATAGTGAATCTAAGATAGGAGCTGTGACGTCTCACTGAGAAGCGAGTAAGAAAGAATTTAGAAAGAGAATATTAGTCGCAGGAACAGAGGAGAGCCATGGTGAGTGTGGAGCCGTGTTCCCTCTGAAGAAAGATTGTCCAGTCTCAGAGCAGGGGCTCCCCTGTCCTGGCTTGGGCTGTGGGACTGGTGCCGCCGCAGACCGTGGCTAGTGTTTCTCACACGCCCGCATGGCGGTGCGGCTGCGTCTCCGTGTGGCTTCGCCCAGGAGGAGGCGGGATGAGGTTGGCCAGAGAGCTCCCGGGGCCTCTTCTCAGCGGGGCAGTAGCCTGATGACCTCCCAAAGACTCCACCTCCAGAGGCCATCCTGCTGCAGACTAGGCTTCCCATGCATAATCTGGGGGGACGCCGACCCCAGACGGAACAGCCAGCACAGAGGGGAAGACAGGCTCTGCCGTCTGCAAGCCCTGGTCTCGGGGCATCTTAACCGGACTGCGCCTCCGGTTCCTCATGTACGGAATGGGACTAAACGCCTTCTTAGTCAGAAGGCACATAGAGGAGAAGGTCTAGGACCACGCTTGGCATCGTGACTCGTGCCGAGGGGCCCTCGGCGACATCCGCGTCAGCAGGAAACGTCCTGCGCAATGGGTCCCTTCTCTGGATATCTGGCAGCTGGTTCCTCTAAACTCCAGAAACACAAAATATACAGAATTTGATGGATTGAAATCTGGCCCCTATCTTATCCCTGTGAGCTTTGTGGTGGAAAAAGGACTCCCCTCTTCTCAGATGGCAAAGTCTGTGAAGGAGAAAACGAAACAAACAAACAAAAAAACAGAACTGGGAATCAGGCCCGAGAACAGAGCCCATGCAGGTTCCCAAGCTCTAGGGACACAGAGGCTAGTCACATAGGTGGCTCAGGCTTCCTGGGAAAGTCTGACCCTCGGGCAGGGATGGGGACACAAAAGGCTGCTCCAAGGCCACATCCTCTTGTCCAGGTGGCACCTGCTCGGGGGGTCTTGGTAGAGAACCGGCCTTCCTATGACCTGGTGGTTTGTCTCTAGAGGAAAATTCTGTTGTGTGTCTCTTTGGCCACAGTCCAAAATTGAAGACATTCGGTTGGAACAAGAGAAGGAGGCGGAAAAGTCCATCCGACTCCACTTCCAAATGGAGCAGATCGTCTACTGCCAGGACCAGGTATACCGTCAGGCGCTGAAGCAGGTCCGAGAGAAGGAGGCTGAAGAAAAGAACAAAAGTCGAACCACTGGATCCCTCACTCCTGGAGTCACAGCAGCTCTCCTCGGAGCCCTCCGTGGCTGAGATCCTTCAGCCGATCCCTCACTCCTGGAGTCGTCACAGCCATCCGCCGCAGACCGTGGCTAGGCACACGCCCGCATGGCGGTGCGGCTGCGTCTCCGTGTGGCCGCCCAGGAGGAGGCGGGATGAGGTTGGCCAGAGAGCTCCCGGGCCTCTTCTCAGCGGGCAGTAGCCTGATGAAATCCCAAAGACACAACATCAAGAGGCCATCTTCCTGCCGACTAGGCTTCCCATGCATAATCTGGGGGGACGCCGACCCCAGACGGAACAGCCAGCACAGAGGGGAAGACAGGCTCTGCCGTCTGCAAGCCCTGGTCTCGGGGCATCTTAACCGGACTGCGCCTCCGGTTCCTCATGTACGGAATGGGACTAAACGCCTTCTTAGTCAGAAGGCACATAGAGGAGAAGGTCTAGGACCACGCTTGGCATCGTGACTCGTGCCGAGGGGCCCTCGGCGACATCCGCGTCAGCAGGAAACGTCCTGCGCAATGGGTCCCTTCTCTGGATATCTGGCAGCTGGTTCCTCTAAACTCCAGAAACACAAAATATACAGAATTTGATGGATTGAAATCTGGCCCCTATCTTATCCCTGTGAGCTTTGTGGTGGAAAAAGGACTCCCCTCTTCTCAGATGGCAAAGTCTGTGAAGGAGAAAACGAAACAAACAAACAAAAAAACAGAACTGGGAATCAGGCCCGAGAACAGAGCCCATGCAGGTTCCCAAGCTCTAGGGACACAGAGGCTAGTCACATAGGTGGCTCAGGCTTCCTGGGAAAGTCTGACCCTCGGGCAGGGATGGGGACACAAAAGGCTGCTCCAAGGCCACATCCTCTTGTCCAGGTGGCACCTGCTCGGGGGGTCTTGGTAGAGAACCGGCCTTCCTATGACCTGGTGGTTTGTCTCTAGAGGAAAATTCTGTTGTGTGTCTCTTTGGCCACAGTCCAAAATTGAAGACATTCGGTTGGAACAAGAGAAGGAGGCGGAAAAGTCCATCCGACTCCACTTCCAAATGGAGCAGATCGTCTACTGCCAGGACCAGGTATACCGTCAGGCGCTGAAGCAGGTCCGAGAGAAGGAGGCTGAAGAAGAAAAGAACAAAAAGTCGAACCACTGGATCCCTCACTCCCTGGAGTCACAGCAGCTCTCCTCGGAGCCCTCCGTGGCTGAGATCCTTCAGCACCTGATCGCCTACCACCAGGTGAGTCTGTGCGTCTCAGGACAGTGCGTCACATCTGTTTTCTTTCTCTTGAGTGCCCATTTCTGCAGTCTTGTCTCTGTGAGGGGCCCACCAGCTCCATCTTCCAGCCCTTGGTAAGCCCCCTTAGAAGCACCTTGATCAGAGACATGAGAAGGATGGTTACATAGAGTCTCTCGCATCTGATTTGCGCTGGCTGTGTGGCCCTGGTCCAGTTACTTAACCTCTCTGAGCCTTAGCTGTCTTCTCTGTAAATGGTCATCTCTTCCCAGGGCTCTTGTGAATATTCAACTTGAGGGGTGTGGAAGGCAAGGGCTGGTGGCCCCAGGGAAACTGCTTCTCACAGAGATTTGTCCTTTGATTGCTACCCTGCATTGCGGACTCCCAGGTTCCCAGGTGGTGCTAGTGGTAAAGAACCAGGCTTCTCGTGCAGGAGACATAAGAGATGAGGGTTTGATCCCTGCGTCAGGAAGATGCCCTGAAAAAGGGCATGGCCACCCATTCCAGTGTTCTTGTCAGTGAATCCCATGGACAGAGGAGCCTGGCAGGCTTCAGTCCATGGGGTCGTGAAGAGTTGGACACGGCTGAGCGACTGAGCACATGTGCCCTACGCTTCAAGTAACACGAGCGGCCATCGCGTGCATCAGGGAAGGACGCGCAGTTTGGAGCCTGGGGGGTATGTGACGGTCTGGACAGAGAAGCAGACGGCCACCTCCTGGTTCACCAGTTGTCTCTATCACTTCAGGCCGTTTCTCACACCAGTTATGTCTGCACCTCTTCAGGATCGTGTAGAGGTGCTGATGTGGGAGAGCAGTCTGAGGTGGGGCACGCATCGGCATCCCTGACGGCTCCCAGAGGATGCCATACTGCTGGATGGGGACACACTCTGAGCGACAAAGCTCAAACGGGGGGTTGACCTCTGCGTCCCGCAGACCCCGGGATGCCCATGTGTGTGAGTGAAGCCAGCGAAGGGCAAGGCGGGGGCAGCCCTGTGCCCTTCCGTTTCTCCTGCAGCCAAGCTCACCCCCAGTGCTGCCTGGCCGACCCTCTGAGAGTAACACACACACACACACACACACACACCAAAAAGGCCTTCACCTGATTGGGTGAGGCCCACCCACATTCTTGAGGATGATCTCCTTTATTTAAAGTTAATTGATTGAAGCTATTACTACTTCCCTTGTAGCCCAGCTGCTAAAGAATCCACCTGCAATGCAGGAGACCCTGGTTCAATCCCTGGGTTGGGAAGATCCCCTAGAGGAGGGATAGGCTACCCACTCCAATATTCTTGCCTGAGGATTCCATGGCTCATCCATGGATCACAAAGAGTCGACATGACTATTAAAAACATCTACAGGACTTCCCTGGTGGACCAGTGGGTAAGGACACGGCCTTGCAGTGCAAGGGGCGCCAGTTCGATCCCTGGCCTGGGAGGATCCACAGAATGGCTGGATCAATGTGTCCCAACTACCGAGCCAGAGCTCTGGAGTGCATACGTCTAGAGCCATTGCTCTGCAACGAGAGAGGTCACTGCAATGGGGGCCCCACACAGGCCAAGGAACAAAGATAAATAAATGAAAGACCAAAAGAAGTGGCCAAAGAAAAAGCCATCTACAAAATACCTCCACAGTGATACCTAGATGAGAGCTCCATTGAATAAATGGGTCTACAGCCAGGCCAAGCTGACACCTGAAAACTGACCGCCACACCTGGGAAAAGGATTGGGTGGTGGGGGGTTAGTTGCTCACTCATGTCCCTCTCTGCAGCCCCATGGACTGTAGCCCGCCAGGCTCCTCTGACCATGGGATTCTCCTGACAAGGATACTGGAGTGGGTCGCCATTTCCTTCTCCAGGGGATCTTCCCCACCCAGGAATCAATCTGCCGGCAGACGCCTTACCGGCTGAGCTCTGAGGCCAGCCCCAGCCCCTGGCTAGCTCGCTCTCTTACCCACGGTGGTGTGCGTGTTTGAGGGCTGCTCTCTCCATCTGCCCCACCCGCAGACTGTGCCCGCAGGGCTGCTGTCTGTCGTTTCTGTACCCAGTCTGTGTATTTACCTTTTTAGGGCACAGTTTGCCCTCTTCCATCACAAGTAACCGTCTGGTGCTGTGGAGAGGCTGGTAGGAGCCCAGACTCGGGGTTGACCCCTAACCTGGAGCGGCCTGGACCACAGGCAATCCCGGCACCTTTGAAACCCACGCAGGGGTCATGTGCCGCCGGGGTCTGGGTCCCTGCGGGGATGCTGAGGTCAGAGTGGCCTCAGCCCGCCGTGAACGGGGCTTTCCTTCCTCCCAGGAGGTGGGCAACCGCATCTCCAGCCACGTCCCGCTGATCATCCAGTTCTTCATGCTGCAGACGTACGGCGAGCAGCTGAAGAAGAACATGCTGCAGCTGCTGCACAACAGGGACGCGTATGACTGGCTGCTGAAGGAGCGCGCCGACACCCGGGACAAGAGGAAGTTCCTCAAGCAGCGGCTGCAGCGGCTGTCCCAGGCTCGGCAGCGGCTGGCCAAGTTCCCCGGCTGAGCCGGCCCCGGGGCGCCAGGGGTGGGTGCCCGAGAGCTCCCCTGGTTGCTGCGCCCTCGGCTGCCCGCTGCACAGGCGCCGCAGGGGCTCGCGGGCAGCCCCAGCCGCCTCCGGGTGGACGAGGAGCCGCGCTGAGCACCCTGGCTCCAGCGGAAGGTGACCTCCTTAGATGACCCGCGCCAGCCCTGCCCCCGCCCCAACTCTCTCCGTCCCTTTGTCCGTCGCGCATCCCCACACAGCGCCCTGGAGGGCTCCTGCCAGTTTCTGTGCCAGCCTCTCACCCCCCAGAGCCACAACCACGCATGCATGTGACAGCCTAGCTCTTCCATTTGTAGTAAATGCGTTTCTACCAGACGTGTCTCTGACCTTCCTTTGAAATGTCTATTTGTTTTATTATTATTTTGGTTGCACTGGGTCTTCGTGGCTGTGCTTGGGCTTTCTGTAGTCGTGGAGTGTGGGCTTCTCCCTGCGGGGCCTTCTCTTCTTGGGGAGCACAGGCTCTAGGCTCGCGGACTTCAGTAGTCGTGGTGCACGGACGTCATTGCTCCTTGGCGTGTGGGATCTTCTTGGATCAGGGTTCAGGCCTGCGTCTTCTGCATGGGCAGGTGGATTCCTGTCGACCGCACCACTAGGAGGCCCCTCTCTGACACCTTCTTTATTTGGGAGGAGACGTTTGAAAATGAGCCAGAGGGAGTTCCTGGAGCAGTCAGTGGACACACGGCTGCCTTCTGTCCTGGGTTGGGTCAGAAGGAATAGTTGAGCAAAGGACTGGTTGGTTGTTGATAAGAGGCTGAAGGAAAATGGGGCATAAAGTGGAGGAGATGCAACAGAACATGAAGCAGTCCGCATGCGTTGTTTCTAATTTGTGCTGGCCAAGTGTCCAGTCCACTTAATCCCTGGCCACCTGGAGTGAGGCTGATTAAAGCCCAAGTACAGGTCACTACCCACCTGGAGGTGGTGGTGGTTTGCAGCAGATGCTAGTCTGGGAGGTGAGAAGCCAGCATATCAACCATGAGGTGTCCAGAAGGAGCACAGCAGGGCCTGACTGCCCTCCTTGGACACGCACAGACACCCAGCCAGAAAGGGAGCGGGCGGCCGCCTCACGAGCTGCCTCACGCCCAGGTCAAGCTGGACAGTCGCTTTTGGACGAGGAGCCGCGCTGAGCACCCTGGCTCCAGCGGAAGGTGACCTCCTTAGATGACCCGCGCCAGCCCTGCCCCCGCCCCAACTCTCTCCGTCCCTTTGTCCGTCGCGCATCCCCACACAGCGCCCTGGAGGGCTCCTGCCAGTTTCTGTGCCAGCCTCTCACCCCCCAGAGCCACAACCACGCATGCATGTGACAGCCTAGCTCTTCCATTTGTAGTAAATGCGTTTCTACCAGACGTGTCTCTGACCTTCCTTTGAAATGTCTATTTGTTTTATTATTATTTTGGTTGCACTGGGTCTTCGTGGCTGTGCTTGGGCTTTCTGTAGTCGTGGAGTGTGGGCTTCTCCCTGCGGGGCCTTCTCTTCTTGGGGAGCACAGGCTCTAGGCTCGCGGACTTCAGTAGTCGTGGTGCACGGACGTCATTGCTCCTTGGCGTGTGGGATCTTCTTGGATCAGGGTTCAGGCCTGCGTCTTCTGCATGGGCAGGTGGATTCCTGTCGACCGCACCACTAGGAGGCCCCTCTCTGACACCTTCTTTATTTGGGAGGAGACGTTTGAAAATGAGCCAGAGGGAGTTCCTGGAGCAGTCAGTGGACACAACGGCTGCCTTCTGTCCTGGGTTGGGTCAGAAGGAATAGTTGAGCAAAGGACTGGTTGGTTGTTGATAAGAGGCTGAAGGAAAATGGGGCATAAAGTGGAGGAGATGCAACAGAACATGAAGCAGTCCGCATGCGTTGTTTCTAATTTGTGCTGGCCAAGTGTCCAGTCCACTTAATCCCTGGCCACCTGGAGTGAGGCTGATTAAAGCCCAAGTACAGGTCACTACCCACCTGGAGGTGGTGGTGGTTTGCAGCAGATGCTAGTCTGGGAGGTGAGAAGCCAGCATATCAACCATGAGGTGTCCAGAAGGAGCACAGCAGGGCCTGACTGCCCTCCTTGGACACGCACAGACACCCAGCCAGAAAGGGAGCGGGCGGCCGCCTCACGAGCTGCCTCACGCCCAGGTCAAGCTGGACAGTCGCTTTTGGAAGAGGAGGACTAGCTACACTGTCCCCCCCCCCCCCACCCCCCCCCCCGCCCCAGGGCCCTTCTGACTCTCGGGATCCTCAGTGCTCTGGGACAAGATGAGCACGTGCACCAGAGGGATGCTCTGGACGATTGGACCTTCCGCCCCCTCGTGGCTGGACTGAGTAACTGCTCCAGTACCCGGCGTCTGGGGCCCCAACGGCGGAATCTGCCTGGACCAGAAACAGTCAGAGGTGGCGGTGTGGCCAAGGGCTCTTTTCTGCTGTGGTTATAGCTTTCCTATCCGACACAGACGGGGGAAGAAAGCAGATAGTATTCCAGAGAACAGACATTTCTTTTGGGGACAGGCCTGCTGGGAACTCCCAAGGTACTCACGGCCACTTTCCTTTTAGCCAGAAAGAACAGGTGTCCAGGGATCCCTGACATCTGTCCGGACCTGCCATGGGTGGGGGAGAAGCACTCCGAGTAGGGCCCGGGCTCAGCTGACCCCAAAGTATGGGACTGAGTTTGGAGCAGAGCAAGGAAAGGGACCAGGTAGCATTGAACTGAGAAAAGCAAGAAGCCTCGGTTTTCCAGAATGTAGGGTCTGCAGGTGCTTAATAAATGCCGTGGGAGAATATAGGCACAGGAGACGCCAGACATGTTCAGACGACTTGCTGGACACCTGACTATGTTCTAAGATGCTATGGAGCACTTGCCTTTATTAGTCTCCTTCTCCGAGCAAACAGCAAAGACGAAAGCAGACAGCCAGGAACGTCCCACGATCGGTTGTTGATTGGGAGGAAAGGAACCCAATGCAATGGCACACCAGGTAGCCCTAAGAGCAGCGAGGGGCACCGACACTGGCTTTCCACGCTTCAGTGGATCCGGGTGACATGCCCAAGTACAGGTCAACTACCCCCACCTGGAGGGTGGTGGTTTGGGTTTGGGGCAGCAGATGCTAGTCTGGGAGGTGAGAAGCCAGCATATCAACCATGAGGTGTCCAGAAGGAGCACAGCAGGGCCTGACTGCCCTCCTTGGACACGCACAGACACCCAGCCAGAAAGGGAGCGGGCGGCCGCCTCACGAGCTGCCTCACGCCCAGGTCAAGCTGGACAGTCGCTTTTGGAAGAGGAGGACTAGCTACACTGTCCCTCCCACCCAGCCCCCGCCCCGCCCCAGGGCCCTTCTGACTCTCGGGATCCTCAGTGCTCTGGGACAAGATGAGCACGTGCACCAGAGGGATGCTCTGGACGATTGGACCTTCCGCCCCCTCGTGGCTGGACTGAGTAACTGCTCCAGTACCCGGCGTCTGGGGCCCCAACGGCGGAATCTGCCTGGACCAGAAACAGTCAGAGGTGGCGGTGTGGCCAAGGGCTCTTTTCTGCTGTGGTTATAGCTTTCCTATCCGACACAGACGGGGGAAGAAAGCAGATAGTATTCCAGAGAACAGACATTTCTTTTGGGGACAGGCCTGCTGGGAACTCCCAAGGTACTCACGGCCACTTTCCTTTTAGCCAGAAAGAACAGGTGTCCAGGGATCCCTGACATCTGTCCGGACCTGCCATGGGTGGGGGAGAAGCACTCCGAGTAGGGCCCGGGCTCAGCTGACCCCAAAGTATGGGACTGAGTTTGGAGCAGAGCAAGGAAAGGGACCAGGTAGCATTGAACTGAGAAAAGCAAGAAGCCTCGGTTTTCCAGAATGTAGGGTCTGCAGGTGCTTAATAAATGCCGTGGGAGAATATAGGCACAGGAGACGCCAGACATGTTCAGACGACTTGCTGGACACCTGACTATGTTCTAAGATGCTATGGAGCACTTGCCTTTATTAGTCTCCTTCTCCGAGCAAACAGCAAAGACGAAAGCAGACAGCCAGGAACGTCCCACGATCGGTTGTTGATTGGGAGGAAAGGAACCCAATGCAATGGCACACCAGGTAGCCCTAAGAGCAGCGAGGGGCACCGACACTGGCTTTCCACGCTTCAGTGGATCCGGGTGACAAGTGGACTTTCAGGGGTTATGAGTTCAGTTTCTTTAATCACGGCAAAGCGACGGCTCGGTCTCCAGTGTTTATGGGTCTGTGAAGTGAAGGGTCAGTCACTCAGTCGTGTCCAACTCTTTGTGACCCCGTAGACTGCAGCCCGCCTTCATCCATGGGATTTCCCAGGCAAGAATACTGGAGTGGGTTGCCATTTCTTTCTCCAGGGGATTTTCCTGACGCAGGGGTTGAACCCGGGTCTCC
Organism: Tragulus kanchil; assembly: GCA_022376925.1. Taxonomy (NCBI): domain Eukaryota; kingdom Metazoa; phylum Chordata; class Mammalia; order Artiodactyla; family Tragulidae; genus Tragulus; species Tragulus kanchil. Next base: position 244,045,514 of record JAIOJX010000028.1, read on the forward strand.
CTCACTGCAGGAAGACTCTTTACTGAGCTACCGGGTAGCCCATTTATGGGGTTCATTCATTTCAGATGAAGTAGCTGGTACACGATGGGCTTCCCTCAGTGAGAAGAACCTGCCTGCAATGCCAGAGGCACAGGTTCAATCCCTGGGTCGGGAAGATCCCCTGGAGAAGGAAATGGCAACCCACCCAGTACTGTTGCCTGGAAAATTCCATGGACAGAGGAGACTGGCAGGCTGCGGTCCATGGAGGTCATAAAGGGTCAGACATGACTGAGCATGCACACACAGCTTTTAAAATGACTGCTTTGGCAGTAGCATAAGACACTAGGCACACGAGGAGAAGAGCTCCGGCCAGTGCCACATCACACGTCACCCACCATGTCCAAAGCAGAGACAGGCTGTGCCCGTGGGACTTACTGCCACCAGGGTGTGTGTCCGCGGGTGGCTGGGTGGGTGAGGCTCTTTACAGAATCAGCTTCTCGTGTGAAGCCTTGGTCAGAAGGAAAAAGTCTGAATCTTGAGCTGGGTCAGAGCAACCTCAGGAGAACCAGAGAGAAGGAGCTGGGAACAGAGCAGGGACCTGAGTTGAAGGCAGCACTGTCCCTTCCCCAGGCACAGCTCAGCGAGAAGCGAATCAAAGTGACCTCACTTTCCACCCCTGGGAACATATCGACGGCCCCAGCTGCAAGAAGCCACGATGATCAGTGCAGATTCCCCACCCTCATCAACACTCCTGTGTCCACTTCAGAATTTTGCATTAATTTATATTAAGCATCTGAACGTATGTCTTTGATGAAGGTTTAAACACAAAAGTATATCTTTTCATAGTTTCTGCATTCTGGCTGGATCTTTTTCTCAATGATTCTGTCAGTCTATTTGGCTGCCCCGGGTCTTAGCTGCAGCCTGCGGGACCCTCGTTGTGCCTTCAGGGATCTAGTTCCCTGACCAGGGATCTAGTTCCCTGACCAGGGATCGAACCCAGACCCCCTGCACTGAGATCTCCGCCACTGGACCACCAGCAGAGTCCACGACTGTGTATTTCTTAAAGTGAAGTCAGCTTCACTCAGAAGTAAACCAGCTCACAGGAGGACTCCAAAAGAGAAAGAGAACTGAAAAAGACGCCAGCGGCCCGGCCGCGAGGACACTCTCGGGGCTCAGGCTGTCTTCGTTATTCAGAGTCCTTTTCGGTGGATGCCTCTGCAACAAAGATGTGTCTGTTGCCCCAGATCAACACCACCCGTGCTTCTGTGGACACGGGCTGAGGAGACAAAATATCGAGTGGCTGAGATCTGACACAGCGATTCTACCTTCCTGTTTCAGCTCAGACTGTAAACAAGTGTCCTTTTCAGTCTATGTAGCACCACATTTCCTGCAGTTTTTTTTTTTAAAGATTTATTTATTTATTTATTTTGGGCGGGGGTCGGGTTGGGGAGGGAGGGGAGTGGGTGGGCCACTTCTATTGGTCTTTCATTTCTCTATTTTCATCTGTCTTTGTTCTTTGGCTCCTGTGGGCCTCCCATCGCGGTGGCCTCTGTCGTTGCAGAGCGCCGGCTCTGGGCGCATGTGCTCCAGAGCTCGGGCTCGGTAATTGGACACATCCGTCCAGCCGCTCCGTGGCATGTGGGATCTTCCCAGGTCAGGGATCGAACCGGCGGCCCTTGCACTGCAAGGAGGTGTCCTTACCCACTAGGCCACCAGGGGAAGCCCTTTCCTGCAGTTTTGTACTTTCGGTTGGGGATTTCCATACTGGAGTGGCTCCAAGCAGAGTGGGACGTGCCGTCCAGTCTCCTGAGGGCAGGAAGGCCGGCTGTGCCCTCCGGAGAACGCGTGTGTGCTAGAGACTGAGGCGTGGGGCTGCTGACCAAGAGCTCAGTGCTCATGAACCAACAGATATACCAAGGGAGAAGGAGGCGGAAACCCACTCCACTATTCTTGCCTGGAAAACTCCATCAACAGAGAAGTCTGGCGGGCTACAGTCCATGGGGTCTCAAATATACATATATCGGGTCTCCTTGACGGCTCAGTTGGGAGGAATCTGCCTGCAGTGAAGGAGATCCGGGTTCCATCCCTGGGTCAGAAGATCTCCCATGGCCCCCCACTCCAGTATTCTTGCCTGGAGAATTCCACGGACAGAGGAGCCTATTGGGCCACAGTCCATGGGGTCGCAAAGGGACGGCCATGACGGAGGGGTTGATACTTTCCCTTTGCTGTTCTCTAGGACAAGCTGTGGGGGCTGGTGGGCAGCCAGAAGACCACAAGAGCTCCCCCTACGTAGCTCAGCCCCACCCCCGCCCGCAGCCGCCGCCCCGACACCAAAGCCCTGCAAGGAAATGCAGACTGGTTCTGCTTACCACGTTTGGAAAAAAAATGCATAATTTATTTGTACAATTTTTCACAATTGAACTTTACAGTTTAAAAAAGATACAACACAGACAAACAGTGGTCACATAAATTAAAAGAGGCACTAAAGAAGGAACGCCTTCTCACCACGACGCCGCTTTTTAAAACCAGGCTTGGGCGCCCGGACCAGGAAGGTCCCTGGGGATGCGGCCGCCCGAGCATCCTGGGAGTGGACTGTCCAGGCTCCCGCCCCAGGGCACGTCCTGGTGCAGAGCCATTCAAGCTGCTCTGGGAACCCAGGTGGCTGCGAGGGGGCGGGACCCCACGGCCCCACGTTTACACTTCCCACGTGGCCCCTGACGCCCGACCCTTCCCTCCAGGGGTGCTCGAGGGGCAGGAGGGGCCCCAGGGAGGCCCACGCACACCTCTCTCCCCTCTGTCACAAGCACAGAAGGTACGCTTCCGCACATCTACCGAGCGTTACGCTGGGAGCAGACCCTGTGCGACGGCAGCTCAAGGCGGCTCCCGGCCACGCATGCGAAGACAACGGCGGTTTCAAAGCCGAGAGAAGGACGACGTAGCGATCACGGCCCCGGTTCCACGGGCCCTGAGGTAGTCACGCGTAGAAGCCTTACAGGACAGTGTCTTTAATCAGCACCCCTGATTCCCCTGGGTGAGCTCAATTTCCACATGATTAGCAGGCTTTGGGAGGTCAGCAGGCACCCCGCTCAGGGAGAGGACCGCAGTGGGCGGCAGAGCATGGCACCCCCTCCAAGGGAGGCGGGGAGAGGCAGAGCCCCACCCAAGACGCAGGGGGCCTGGCCTGGGAGTGCTGGGGTGAACCCCTAGGCGCCGTCTCCACTCTCCCCTCAGAAAGAAACAGAAAAGCTTTGGGTGTCCTTCCAAGGGGCTATCAAGTCATCACCCGTGAAGAGCCGGTCCCTTTATTTCCAGCCAGCACCCTGGGCTGCTAAGAAGGCACTCGAGAATGTCCGTCTAAGCCCCTCCCGAGGAGGCTGCCCCTGGGCTCCGCCCAGGGACCGTCACCCGCGGGGCCACGGAGGCTGGCCCGGGAGGTTCTGCCGGGCTTTCTCCTTTCCCTCCTCAAGCTGTCCGGCAGCTCAGGAGTCCCCAGCCCCCTGGGCTGGCGGGGCCCCTGGCATGGAGGGGGTTCCCCGCGCGGCAGACCGCATCCCTGGCCCTGCACCAGTGCTGTGCATCCACGTCTGGAGGGGCCTCCCCAGAGCACGGGCCCTGGGAGGGGGAGCCACGTGGCCTGCACAGAGCTGTAGAGAGCACCAGGACGGACAGGGAGTGGACTGTCCAGGCTCCCGCCCAGGGCACGTCCTGGTGCAGAGCCATTCAAGCTGCTCTGGGAACCCAGGTGGCTGCGAGGGGGCGGGACCCCACGGCCCCACGTTTACACTTCCCACGTGGCCCCTGACGCCCGACCCTTCCCTCCAGGGGTGCTCGAGGGGCAGGAGGGGCCCCAGGGAGGCCCACGCACACCTCTCTCCCCTCTGTCACAAGCACAGAAGGTACGCTTCCGCACATCTACCGAGCGTTACGCTGGGAGCAGACCCTGTGCGACGGCAGCTCAAGGCGGCTCCCGGCCACGCATGCGAAGACAACGGCGGTTTCAAAGCCGAGAGAAGGACGACGTAGCGATCACGGCCCCGGTTCCACGGGCCCTGAGGTAGTCACGCGTAGAAGCCTTACAGGACAGTGTCTTTAATCAGCACCCCTGTTTCCCCCTGGGTGAGCTCAATTTCCACATGATTAGCAGGCTTTGGGAGGTCAGCAGGCACCCCGCTCAGGGAGAGGACCGCAGTGGGCGGCAGAGCATGGCACCCCCTCCAAGGGAGGCGGGGAGAGGCAGAGCCCCACCCAAGACGCAGGGGGCCTGGCCTGGGAGTGCTGGGGTGAACCCCTAGGCGCCGTCTCCACTCTCCCCTCAGAAAGAAACAGAAAAGCTTTGGGTGTCCTTCCAAGGGGCTATCAAGTCATCACCCGTGAAGAGCCGGTCCCTTTATTTCCAGCCAGCACCCTGGGCTGCTAAGAAGGCACTCGAGAATGTCCGTCTAAGCCCCTCCCGAGGAGGCTGCCCCTGGGCTCCGCCCAGGGACCGTCACCCGCGGGGCCACGGAGGCTGGCCCGGGAGGTTCTGCCGGGCTTTCTCCTTTCCCTCCTCAAGCTGTCCGGCAGCTCAGGAGTCCCCAGCCCCCTGGGCTGGCGGGGCCCCTGGCATGGAGGGGGTTCCCCGCGCGGCAGACCGCATCCCTGGCCCTGCACCAGTGCTGTGCATCCACGTCTGGAGGGGCCTCCCCAGAGCACGGGCCCTGGGAGGGGGAGCCACGTGGCCTGCACAGAGCTGTAGAGAGCACCAGGACGGACAGGATCACGACCGAATAGAAACCAAAGGACCCCGGGATCACTTCTAGAAATACATTCGGCCCGGGACTTCAAAATCAGCCCCTTCGTTTTCTTGTGGAATGCTGCCAAGGGCCCGGGCCATACGGATTAGCTGTTCGCCTGTTCAAAAAGGAAAAAGAAATGATGTTATTTTCTTAAGATGACAAAGGTAGAGAATTAGTTTTCCTCTGCATTTGCAGGAAAGGGCCTCCCTGGTGGCTCAGTGGTGAAAAGTCCACCTGCTAACACAGGAGACATGGGTTCTATCCCTGGCCCGGAAGATCCCACATGATGCGGAGCAACTAAGCCCGAGCACCACAACGACTGAGCCGTGTGCCCTGGAGCCTGGGCTCCCCAACGAGCGTGCGTGCTAGGTTGCTTCAGTCACGTCCACCTCTGTGTGACTGTGCGGGCTATCGCCGGCCAGGCTCCTCTGTCCATGAGACGCTCTAGGCAAGAACACTGGAGTGGGCGCCATGCCCCCCTCCAGGGCATCTTCCATCCCAGGGGTCAAACACGGACCTCTTATGCCTACCTGCACTGGAAGGCAAGTTCTTTACCACTAGCGCCACCTGGGAAGCCCCCCAACAAGAGAAGCCACTGAAATGAGAAGCCTGTGCCACACCCCAGCTAGAGAGTAACCCTCACTTCCGACAACTAGAGAAAGCCCGTGCAGCCACAAAAGACCCAGCACGGCCCAAAGTTAAATAAATATACATAAAAGTCGGACAGAGGGGTATTTCTTTCTACAGCAGGGAGGTCGGGTTAAGCTGATAGTGGGGGCGAACACCACGTGCTAAGGCCTAGGGGCAGGAGGGGTCTGGGGTGGGGTCCCATCGCTCGGCAGCTCTGCGGCACAGGCCTCTCTGGGCCAGCCGGGCGTGACCTGAGCCCCGGAAGCCGTCTAGTGTCTCCTCGGGCCTGCTCTCTACCCCCTGTCCTCCGCCGCCACCAAGCCCTCTCGTCCCCACCACCGAGCCGCCGGCAGGGCCGAAACATACCGTGCCTGTTTAGTCTCTAGTCCTGGGGGAACAGTCCCCCCTTGGCCTGGCTTCCCTCCCTCCGAGTGCCCCAGCTTCCCTCCACCACGCAGCTCTCGGCTGGACAGCAGGGGTCATGTGCTTCTGGCACTCGGCCCGTTGTGGGGTGGGGCCTGGCTGGGCCCCGTGTCACATACAGGTGTTAGGTCCTGGAATTTCGCTCAGGGGAGATGCAGGCCAGGCCTCAGCGGGCTGTGCCCTCCGCTTCTGCCCCATCTCCCGGCACCTGGGGACTTGAGGGGACGGGACTCTCACCTGGAGCCTAGCCCTAGAAGGAGCCACCATCTATGAGCCCTGCCCAGTCCTGAGGTCCCTGCTATGGACAGACATCTGGTCGTCACCCAGGATCTGGGCAGAACCGCTAGGATCTTCCCCTTCTCGTGCCCTCTCCTTGTACCGGGGACCCCAGCGGCTCCCCTGGGCTCACGCGACAGCCAGAGAAGGACAGGGCCAAGTCATGGCTGGCGGACCTGCCTCCCTCTGCCCTCTGCCCCTCGCCAGAAGTCTGAGGCAATGGCATCTGGGTGGGTGACCAGGTATTTAAGCCAGGACCAGCTCAGGGTGGTCAGCCAAGCTCAAGGAGGCGCTGCACAGCTGCGCCCCAGACGCTCTAGTCCTGACACCTGCTGGGGGCCCTGGAGTGGGGGAGGGGCCCACCTAGAACTCTGGGCTCGGACCCAGGGAGACGGGAAGCCCAACCCGGAGGACAGGAAGGTTACCCTCATCTGTCGATAGATCCAGTCCGTGAACACCGTCACGTTGCCATAGACGCCGGGTCGGTAAGCCTTGGCACAGCCGGACCCCCAGCTCGTGTCCCCGATGAGCCACCAGATACCGCTCTTGAGCGTGACCAGAGGACCGCCGCTGTCACCCTGGGGGGCACCGCAGACGTCAAGCCAGAGGCCAGACAAGAGAGGGGGAAAGGGGGTGGGGTGCGGGCTCAGCGGGGTGACGGGAGGGTCTGGGGGTCTCCTCCGACCCGGGTGCTGGGTAGGGGAGGGGAGGCTCTTCGTGGGTCCCGTGGGAGCCGGGCCAGGCCCGATGGCGGAACCCGAGCGGGTGGTCACCTGGCAGGAGTCGACGGTGCCCAGCAGGTACCCGGCGCAGATCATGGCGGGCGTGATGAGGTTGTTGTACACGTGCTTGCTGTTGCACTGCCCGGGCTCGATGAGGCGCACCTTGGCCGCGTTCAGGTCATCCGAGGTCTTCCCTGCAACGGAGGGCGGCACGGCTCTCACGGGGAGCCTGGACTCCCTCCCGGAGAGGCGGACAGCCAGCGCGCCCACGGCCCACGCCGCCTCCTGGGGACCTCGGGTGTTCCAGCTGCCGGGGCGTGTGTTTAAAGGTCCTGTCTCTGGCCGCCTGCCTCTGGGCTGTGGGTGCGCCCCAGCTGTGTCCCAGCACTGCAAGGCGGTGTCCTTACCCACGGGACCACCAGGGAAGCCCCCAGCTGTCCTAGAATCACCCTCTCACTGGCCGGCCACGTGGCTCTCTGGGATCAGTTCTCTTCCTTCCTTGCTCTCTTCTCTGGACCACTCCCAGGCCCACACGGGGAGGGCCTGGGGTTCCACCGCCAGCTCCCCGACCCTCCTCGACCCCACACGACCTTCCGGCCCAACCGCCCGCCCTCGCCTGCCTGCGCGGCGCTTCCGGCCACTCGCTGGGCCGTGCTGTCTCCGGCACCGCCTGCTCCGCGGACGTCTCCCGGGCTCTGTGGGCTCAGGGGCCGAAGCGGAGCCTCTCCTGGAGCACCCCTCTGCCCTCGGCCACACCTCTGGGCCCCCCGACCCGGGAAACGGCCCCGCCGCCCACCGTGGGGCTCAGATCACGAGCGCGGAGCAGCCCCCCAGACTCCTCACTCTCCCCGCGACAAGCCCCCCGCCAGCGGATCTGGTGGGTCTGCCCCTGCCCCCCACCCTCCTCCCTGGCCGGAGCCCCTTCCTGCGTCAGAGGACGCGGCAGTGGACTCCTCACTGCGGTGCTCGGTCTGCCCTCAGCCCCACCATGCCTGCGAATTCCTACCCAGCCGTCCAGGCGCATCGCTCCCGGGCGGCTCCCCGTCCCCCTCGGATTAGAAGCCAGTGTCCTCATCACAGCCCACAAGCCCCTGCGCAGCCCGGCCCAGCCTGCCCCTCGCCCCAGCGCATCATGCCCCGAGCTCTCGCCCCTCTGTTCCTAAGACATCCTTGTCACGCCAATCTCAGCTCACGTGTCCCCGCTTCCCAGAAGTGTTTAGAACACCTGTACAAGGAATCCTTTAAAGCAGAGGTCTCCAGCCCCCGGGCCGTGGACGGGTACCGGCCAGTGGTCTGTTGGGAACCAGGCCACACAGCCCCCGACCAGCCCTCACAATCACCAGCCTCTGCGGCTGGGGAGCACCTGGTGCAGTTCTCACTTCCTGTGGGAGCACCGCCTGCCCCGGGCCCTCACGGGAGCACGCGAAGCTCCTGCGGCAGAGGTTCTGTCTTATTCTGCTCACTGCTGCTTGCCCAGCAGGGGCCCGGGGACCACAGCTGACCTTCCCTGTGGTCCTGGCTGCTGGGGAACCCTGCTCACAGGAGGCTCAACCCAGGAGCTGTCTCCCGCCCGGATGCCGGGACACCCGCCCGGCCTCCCTCTCCCGCCGCTCCCCCAAGCCACTCTCCCGGTGCTCTGCACATCAGCGGCCCCCAACCCGGCCGGCACCAGGGACTGGGTGTGCAGAAGGTTTCTCCACGGACAGAGGCGGTGGGGGAGGGTGTCAGGATGAGTCGAGTGCATTGCGTTCACTGTTCACTCTGTTCCTAGTATTAGGACACTGTGACAATACGGGGTGACGCAGGCCACGAGCAGCGGTAAATGCAGCCCACCCGCCGCTCACCTCCTGCCGCGCAGCCCAGCTCCCCACAGACCACCGGCCGGGACCCGTCCACGGCCCGGGGCTTGGAGACACCTGCTTTAAAGGATTCCTTGTAGGGCTTTTACCCTAAACGGCCTTAAAACAGCTGGACTCTTCATTTGAAAACGTTCCCGAGGTGAACTGCCCTGCCCCCACCCTCCTCCCTGGCCGGAGCCCTTCCTGCGTCAGAGGACCCCAGTGGACTCCTCACTGCGGTGCTCGGTCTGCCCTCAGCCCCACCATGCCTGCGATTCCTACCCAGCCGTCCAGGCGCACGCTCCCGGGCGGCTCCCGTCCCTCGGATTAGAAGCCAGTGTCCTCATCACAGCCCACAAGCCCCTGCGCAGCCCGGCCCAGCCTGCCCCTCGCCCCAGCGCATCATGCCCCGAGCTCTCGCCCCTCTGTTCCTAAGACATCCTTGTCACGCCAATCTCAGCTCACGTGTCCCCGCTTCCCAGAAGTGTTTAGAACACCTGTACAAGGAATCCTTTAAAGCAGAGGTCTCCAGCCCCCGGGCCGTGGACGGGTACCGGCCAGTGGTCTGTTGGGAACCAGGCCACACAGCCCCCGACCAGCCCTCACAATCACCAGCCTCTGCGGCTGGGGAGCACCTGGTGCAGTTCTCACTTCCTGTGGGAGCACCGCCTGCCCCGGGCCCTCACGGGAGCACGCGAAGCTCCTGCGGCAGAGGTTCTGTCTTATTCTGCTCACTGCTGCTTGCCCAGCAGGGGCCCGGGGACCACAGCTGACCTTCCCTGTGGTCCTGGCTGCTGGGGAACCCTGCTCACAGGAGGCTCAACCCAGGAGCTGTCTCCCGCCCGGATGCCGGGACACCCGCCCGGCCTCCCTCTCCCGCCGCTCCCCCAAGCCACTCTCCCGGTGCTCTGCACATCAGCGGCCCCCAACCCGGCCGGCACCAGGGACTGGGTGTGCAGAAGGTTTCTCCACGGACAGAGGCGGTGGGGGAGGGTGTCAGGATGAGTCGAGTGCATTGCGTTCACTGTTCACTCTGTTCCTAGTATTAGGACACTGTGACAATACGGGGTGACGCAGGCCACGAGCAGCGGTAAATGCAGCCCACCCGCCGCTCACCTCCTGCCGCGCAGCCCAGCTCCCCACAGACCACCGGCCGGGACCCGTCCACGGCCCGGGGCTTGGAGACACCTGCTTTAAAGGATTCCTTGTAGGGCTGTCCTAAACGCTTCCGGAAGGAACATCATACTAATATAAATGTACCACTAAGCACATCTGGTGCTCCATAGTAATAAAACAGCTGGACTCTTCATTTGAAAAACGTTCCCCGAGGTGAGCCCAGAGGAGACCTGAGCGTGGCAGGGCCAGCCTGCGTCCGGGGAGTCTGGAGCCGCTTCCCCTCCGTGGGGTCGGGGCAGCAGGACCAGGCTGTGATGACCTGCGGCAGTGTCGCGGGTCAATGAGCCCAACCTCACCCAGCCCGCGATCCTCAGTCACCAAAGGCAACCGCCTTCCGGGCGGCCCCGGAGTGACTACGTGACTTGAACACAGTGGGCCAGGTACCCCTCCCCTTCAGGTGGCCTTCACACCCGAAAAGCAGTGTCTATACACTGTTCCATTCGATTTTTTTTAATTAATTTTTTTTGATGTGGACCATGTTTTTTACAAGTCTTTACTGAATTTGTTACAATATTGTTTCTGCTTTATGTCTTGGTTTTTGGCCATGAGGCATGTGGGCTCTTAGTCCCCAACGAGGGACTGAACCCAAACCTCCTGCATCCAATGGCGACGTCTTAACCACTGGACCCAGGGAAGCCCCTACATCTGATCGTCATCAGGGCACTGCGGTAGGTGGGGAAGGCGGGATTCTCCCATCCAGCCTGTGGAGAACAGGAGGCAAATCGCCTAGACAAATTGCCCAGAGTCAACCAATCTTTCAGCGGTAGAACCAGGATCAAAATCTAGACCTCCCACCTCTGCATCCAACACTCTGCTCCGCGGGCCCCGCAGAGCCCGTGCGGGGAGCCTCACCTTTCTCGTAGGTGGCCCCCCATCCAGAAATCCAGCAGGACTCAGTCGGCTCAAGCCTCATCCCCGGGTTGGGCAGGCACACCGGTTTCACCCTGTCTGTTTCAAGAAGGGAAAACACCGTGAGCGGGTTTGGTCGCGTGAAAGGCTTCTGGTGACGGTCTGCGCCTAGACCTTCCCCTGGGCAGGTGCTGGGCCTGGGACACGCTCCCTGCTGCCCCAGGATGTGTCTAGATTCCCATGTGTCCTAGCCTCCCCTTCCTGTCCCTGCCAGGACCCTCCTCCTAAGAGGCAAGACACTCCCTCCCGGGCACGCAGGGTCTGGAGAACTGGAGGTCAGCAGTCAACAGCCCCGTGACGCGCACGGCGGACGCTGGACAGGGCCGGGCTGCGTCAGCTACAGACTAAACGGACCGGAGGAGGGAAATGGTCAGTGTCGTGTCATTAAGAGTCACCATGGGCACTTGAATGGCCACCGACCAGACCCTGATGACGAACCTTCCTAGATGTGCGCGTGTGTGGACAAAGCTGTCCCCGCACAGGGGACAAGCGTGCGGCATGGCGCAGGGGCCCCGGGCACGGTGCGGGGTGACTCGCCTCTGCCGAGCCCTCTTCTCGCAGCCGAGCCCTCCCCCGGCCCGCACACCGCGAGTCGACGCACGCCTCCTCCTTCCAGTGCCCACAGCACGGGGCGTCTCCCGTCAGCCTCGCGAGCCCCCGACCGAGCTGTGCCGGCCCGCCGGGCCGCAGGGACGGGGGTACGCACCGTTGAACGTCAGCGGTGTCTGCAGCTTCATTAGAGCGATGTCGTTGTTCTTGGTCTTGGAATCGTAGTTTGGGTGAGAGATCACTTTTGCTACGCGGTATCCGCTGGCGTAGAACATGTAAGACTGCTTCAAGATTCCCGCAAAGGCCGTCCAGGCCTTGGGATTGTTGAGAGGCCTGGGAAACAGGAACGACCACGGCGCACACGTCAGAGCCACCCACACGCAAGACGCACTCGACGGTCTTCCAGGCATCAGCCCCGAGGTGACGTGACCTGTCAGAGCCTCACCGGCCTGACCGGGGGGTCCCAGGCTCGTCACTCTCCCCATCTCCACAGCCGCGCCCTCCCACAGCCCCCTCCCTCACTGCTTCAGCGCACCCTGTTCCTCCCGTCCCCCGGCACCAGCCTGCAAACCCTCGCCACTCAGAGAACATTCATGCGTGCATGCTAAGTCTCTTCAGTCATGCTCAACTCTGTTCGACCCCATGGACTGCAGCCCGCCAGGCCCCTCTGTCCATGGGGCTCTCCAGGCAAGAGCACTGTTGCCATCTGCTCCTCCAGGGATCTTCCTGACCCAAGGATCAAGCCTGCGTCTCCTAGGTCTCCTGCACTGACAGGCAGGTTCTTCATGACTAGTCCACCTGGGAAGTCCAAGAGCACTTATTCTGGAGACTGGGTGCAGTCAACAGCCCCGTGTGACAGGGCCGGGCTGCGTCAGCTACAGACTAAACGGACCGGAGGAGGGAAATGGTCAGTGTCGTGTCATTAAGAGTCACCATGGGCACTTGAATGGCCAGACCAGACCCTGATGACGAACCTTCCTAGATGTGCGCGTGTGGACAAAGCTGTCCCCGCACAGGGGACAAGCGTGCGGCATGGCGCAGGGGCCCCGGGCACGGTGCGGGGTGACTCGCCTCTGCCGAGCCCTCTTCTCGCAGCCGAGCCCTCCCCCGGCCCGCACACCGCGAGTCGACGCACGCCTCCTCCTTCCAGTGCCCACAGCACGGGGCGTCTCCCGTCAGCCTCGCGAGCCCCCGACCGAGCTGTGCCGGCCCGCCGGGCCGCAGGGACGGGGGTACGCACCGTTGAACGTCAGCGGTGTCTGCAGCTTCATTAGAGCGATGTCGTTGTTCTTGGTCTTGGAATCGTAGTTTGGGTGAGAGATCACTTTTGCTACGCGGTATCCGCTGGCGTAGAACATGTAAGACTGCTTCAAGATTCCCGCAAAGGCCGTCCAGGCCTTGGGATTGTTGAGAGGCCTGGGAAACAGGAACGACCACGGCGCACACGTCAGAGCCACCCACACGCAAGACGCACTCGACGGTCTTCCAGGCATCAGCCCCGAGGTGACGTGACCTGTCAGAGCCTCACCGGCCTGACCGGGGGGTCCCAGGCTCGTCACTCTCCCCATCTCCACAGCCGCGCCCTCCCACAGCCCCCTCCCTCACTGCTTCAGCGCACCCTGTTCCTCCCGTCCCCCGGCACCAGCCTGCAAACCCTCGCCACTCAGAGAACATTCATGCGTGCATGCTAAGTCTCTTCAGTCATGCTCAACTCTGTTCGACCCCATGGACTGCAGCCCGCCAGGCCCCTCTGTCCATGGGGCTCTCCAGGCAAGAGCACTGTTGCCATCTGCTCCTCCAGGGATCTTCCTGACCCAAGGATCAAGCCTGCGTCTCCTAGGTCTCCTGCACTGACAGGCAGGTTCTTCATGACTAGTCCACCTGGGAAGTCCAAGAGCACTTATTCTTGAACCTAAATGTCTCCCTGAGGTTTGAAATCCCATTTCTGGCAGGACTGGGTCTTACTTACCTTTAAATGCTAGAAAATTTCCTGGCACACAGTAGGCGCTTACTAAATGTGTACCGAGGAATAGACTCTGAGTCTAATAACCACTCAGGCATGACCTTCCTGAGTGTTTCCCTTCTAAGAAAATCCCAGACCTCAGACCCCACGGAAGCCGGTGGAAGGAGGGAAGGACGCTTGTGGGTTGTAAACACTTCCTACCACCTCCGACAGCCCTCAGAGCAGCACGCCCGTCTCACAGGCCCCAAGGCCAGTGCCAGGCACCTGGAGCGCATTGCCCACGGCTGCTCAGGGAGCAGCCCAGCAGGCCCAGTCTCACTGCAAACAGGACAAATAGTTCCAAGGAGCGAGGCTTTTTCAAAGTATTCATGTGACCAAAAAGCTCCATGTTTAAGGAGAGAGGAGGAGGAACAATAGTATCGTCTAAAAAAGCCAGCACTGTGCACGAGGGCCACCTCGCCCCTCCCCACCCTGCTGCATGGGCCACGCTGAGCTTAACGGCCCACAGACAACCTTGTGGCAGGTCTGAGTGCCTCCACGTGTCTCTGCGCGGTCTCTCTGGGGACAAGCACCTGGAGAGACCACGTCTCCCGAGCGGGCAGTGGCCTCAGGAAGGGTAGGCCCTGGCTGAGAAGCTGCCGGCTGGAAATAGTTCTGATCCTAGCAACACCCAGCCCCACACTGCATCCCTGTGCAGGACTCCGCATGGGGCCGACACGTGCTAAGGCATGCGCTTGTCCAGATGCGTCCCGTGCTTCACGAGTCATCGGACCCTCCCAGCAACACCACCATCTGGGTGCCCTTAGGAGCCCCACTTGTCCCCAAGAAAACCAGAGTCCGCAGGAGTGGAGAGACTTCCATCCAGGCTTCCAGCACAGAACTGCCGGCCCTACCCCGCCCCTCCCAGGCCCCGCCCCCGCCCCCAGGCCCCGCCCCGCCCCCAGGCCCCGCCCCGCCCCAGGCCCCGCCCCGCCCCCAGGCCCCGCCCCCTCGAGCCTTACGCCTCCACGCAGTGCGCGGCCGTCACTATCCACTCAGCGGTGATGATGGAGCCCCCGCAGACGTGGATGCCCTGCACCTGCAGGCTGACCTGCCAGGGCCATTCCCCGGGGTAAGCGCTCGATCCCCCCACGATCCGGCTCTGGCGGCTTATCTTGGAGGAGACTCCGCACTCTGAAGGCGACAAGCACAGCGCCGCCGGCCTGTGAGCGAAGCAGGGCCGCTCCCACCGCACCCCACCTCCAGTTCCCAGCCACACCCGTGCGCCCTGACAGTTCCCATCCCAGGGTCCTGCCTGGCCGGAGAGTGACAGTCTCCTCTTCTCCCGTCGGTTCTGGGTCTGACTCTAGAAGACACTCCTCCGGCACCCTCCCCGCCACCCCATCTGCTGGCCCTGGGTGCCACCTGCAACTGGCGCTTGTAGGACTCCAGTACCCATGTGGGGGGGGGGGATAATAAAGGCCGTGGGAATGAATGCTCAGGGTCCCCGAGAGTCTTGAACAGAGCTAAGGAGGGCTTTCTCTTGCAAGCTGCTCTTAACCCATCATGAGGTGGACGGCAAGGGCAGGAGGGCAGGAGGGCAGGGCGGGCTCCATGCTCTCCTGGTCCCTAAAGACGCTGGAGCTGGCCTGGGTGGGAAGGTACTCCCGGGGCCACTGCGGCACGTGTCCACCCCGGAGTGACAGTCAGCTTCACCTCTTCAAACTGAGCACCTAAGCTTCAGGCCTGGGACCCACATGAAGAGAATGGGGCTGTCCAGAGAAGGGACTCAGGGACGGTGTCCTCCGTATCCATAAAAGGTGTGGAAAAAGTGCAAGCATGAGCCACTCAGTCGTGTCCAGCTCTCCTGCAGCTGCGTGAATGATAGCCCGCCAGGCTCCTCCGTCCGTGGAATTCTCCAGGCAAGAATACTGGAGTGGGTTGCCACTTCCTTCTCCAGGGGATCTTCCCGACCCAGGAACTGAATTCAGCTCTCCCGCGTTACAGGCAGATCCTTTACTGTCTGAGCCACCAGGGAAGCCCGAAAGGTCTGGAAACTATAAGTAATCCACACACAGAGATGGCGACACCCACGGGCCTTAAGCTCCACGGCAACGATGCCGCGGAGAGGGCCCCGTCTGTCTCTGGAGCTCGCCCATCCTCAGCGGACAGCCGTTTCTTAGACCAAGGCTGAAGGCATCTAAAGGGCATCCGGATTCAAGAGAGGGGCCCTTGGGCAGGGCGCCGGGCACGTCCTGGCTTGTTACCCCCTCTTCTGTCCCTACGTCCCCAAAAGACACGGGGAGATGCATGTCAATGAGAGCCAAATGCTTCCCATTTTAGAAACACAAAACAGAAAGCCAAGAGTCACTTACCTATACAGCGGAGAGAAACCACTGTTTTCGAAGAGCACGCATCGCTACAAAGGAAGAGGGAAAAGTTCTGGTCACTGTGACAGAAGGGACACTTGGTTCTCAAAATACTTAGCAATAAGTACTTTCCTCCAGTGTCCTCATTCTCTGCTTCCTCAGACACAGAAGACCCTGCAATTAAAGACTTGAATAGAGAAAGCACATATACATACACAGCAGGTAGACAGTGGGTACTGAGTCAGAGGGCACGGCTCAAACCCAAGTTGTGCGACCTTCGGCAAGCTACTTAACCTCTCTGTGCCTCAACTTCCCCATCTACAGAGTGGGCTAATAACAGTACCAACTCTGAAGCACCCATCATATCAGCCATTATTTTGGGGGGCTGGGGGAATTGAAAATCATCCTTTAATTCTGCAAGGAAGACCTTTGTAAACTTCCAGGTTCCCATAACTGCCTTACACGTACTGGACAAGAAACTGTATGATCAATCATTTGCATGGAAACACAAGAAAAGTTCCTTGTTTGGGAGCCAGACATTCTAGGTTACAGATGAAAAGGAAGTAACTCATGCATTCTGTTGTATACTGAATTTTCCCCTAATATGCTGGGGAGAAGAGAAGCAGCCTTGATACCCGGGGCTTGAGCTGGCCGTGTTCTGCTGAGCAGAATCAGGTCACCGGCATCAACACGGGGGCTTGGAGCGGCCCGAAAGATTCAGTCTCGGTTACAGGCAGATCCTTTACTGTCTGAGCCACCAGGGAAGCCCGAAAGGTCTGGAAACTATAAGTAATCCACACACAGAGATGGCGACACCCACGGGCCTTAAGCTCCACGGCAACGATGCCGCGGAGAGGGCCCCGTCTGTCTCTGGAGCTCGCCCATCCTCAGCGGACAGCCGTTTCTTAGACCAAGGCTGAAGGCATCTAAAGGGCATCCGGATTCAAGAGAGGGGCCCTTGGGCAGGGCGCCGGGCACGTCCTGGCTTGTTACCCCCTCTTCTGTCCCTACGTCCCCAAAAGACACGGGGAGATGCATGTCAATGAGAGCCAAATGCTTCCCATTTTAGAAACACAAAACAGAAAGCCAAGAGTCACTTACCTATACAGCGGAGAGAAACCACTGTTTTCGAAGAGCACGCATCGCTACAAAGGAAGAGGGAAAAGTTCTGGTCACTGTGACAGAAGGGACACTTGGTTCTCAAAATACTTAGCAATAAGTACTTTCCTCCAGTGTCCTCATTCTCTGCTTCCTCAGACACAGAAGACCCTGCAATTAAAGACTTGAATAGAGAAAGCACATATACATACACAGCAGGTAGACAGTGGGTACTGAGTCAGAGGGCACGGCTCAAACCCAAGTTGTGCGACCTTCGGCAAGCTACTTAACCTCTCTGTGCCTCAACTTCCCCATCTACAGAGTGGGCTAATAACAGTACCAACTCTGAAGCACCCATCATATCAGCCATTATTTTGGGGGGCTGGGGGAATTGAAAATCATCCTTTAATTCTGCAAGGAAGACCTTTGTAAACTTCCAGGTTCCCATAACTGCCTTACACGTACTGGACAAGAAACTGTATGATCAATCATTTGCATGGAAACACAAGAAAAGTTCCTTGTTTGGGAGCCAGACATTCTAGGTTACAGATGAAAAGGAAGTAACTCATGCATTCTGTTGTATACTGAATTTTCCCCTAATATGCTGGGGAGAAGAGAAGCAGCCTTGATACCCGGGGGCTTGGAGCTGGCCGTGTTCTGCTGAGCAGAATCAGGTCACCGGGCATCAACAGGGGGACAGGCCGCTGTTACCTCCATCCACCGCGGATGGAGCGGGACACAGCCACGCCCTCCGCACGATCCCATGAACCTGCTCCAACCACACAGTGGCCAAGAGCTCCCTCTGCTGGCTGATATGAGTGACTGCACTTCCTTGCCAACCCCAGGGGTAACCAGGCTTCATGCTACCCACCTTCTACAAAAAAAAAAAAAAGCATTAGGGTACCAGCTACAGGATCACCTCATTTCCAGACAGCATCCAATTCAGGGCGAAGCCCTGCTTCCTGGAATCTTCCCCAAATGACTCAACACAAACCGATGTCATATAGTAAGCCCCTTCTACCCCAGTCCCACTAAGACACCCAGGGTTCCAGGACAAGGTGTGCCCCGGAGCTCTCTGGCTGAGGGGCACCGGATGCCAAGAGAAGACATGCTCCCATTAGGAGACGATGTTTTCTAAGGATCACAAGGTCATTCTCCTCTCTCGGAGGCCCGCTCGGCAGCTGGGAGAGATCCAGAGCAGGAGAAGGGGGCGGCAGAGGATGAGACAGTTGGATGGCATCTCTGACTCAATGGACACGAGTTTGCGCAAACTCCGGGAGATGCTGAAGAGGCGGGAATCCTAGTGTGCCGCAGTCCCGGGGTCACAAAGAGTCAGACACGCCTGAGTGAATGACTACAGCATCAGGGCACGAAGCAGGCCCCTAGAGGAAGCCCACCAGGAGCCCGAGACGCAGGTATCAAAGAGCTACTTCTGCAAGCAAAGAGGCAAGAAGTCCTCCCACCCCTGGCGTGCGTAGGGGCCCCACGTGCCCGGCAGAGACCTCATCTTTCCCCAGAGCCTGCAGCCATCCTGTGACTTGCGGTGAGCTGGAAGCCTTCCTCCGCGCTCAGCCCTGGTCCCAGGTAACCGAGCAAGACGGAGAGACAGCGTTTACAGAGAGCCCGGGCAGCTGTGCGTAGCTTCTCAGGCAGACAAGCCACTGCCCACCGTTCGGATGGTCCCATCTGGCCACGTGCACCCTTCTTGCTGGGTTCACCCTGTCACCTTCTGGGGGACCTCCAGGCCCAGGTGCCCCAGGTAGAAGTCAGCCTCCCAGGCCGCCGGAAACACAAACCTGCTTCCGTCTCCTGCGCACAGGGAAGGAGCCGAGGCGTGACCCATCCTTCTTTCCCTAAATGCAGCCCCTGGCGCCTGGCCAGCGAGGAGGGGCCAGCAAGGCCGGCTACCTGGGGGCGAGTGGCGGGGACCTGGGAGCTGAGGACGCTGTACGCGGAATGTCTTTTACGTGAACGAATACTCCATTTGGTAACAGTATTCCCTATTCCTGGCGGCTCAGGGTAAAGCATCCGCCTGCAACGCGGGAGATCACCTCATTTCCAGACAGCATCCAATTCTTTACCCCAAATGACTCAACACAAACCGATGTCATATAGTAAGCCCTTCTACCCCAGTCCCACTAAGCCACCCAGGGTTCCAGGACAAGGTGTGCCCCGGAGCTCTCTGGCTGAGGGGCACCGGATGCCAAGAGAAGACATGCTCCCATTAGGAGACGATGTTTTCTAAGGATCACAAGGTCATTCTCCTCTCTCGGAGGCCCGCTCGGCAGCTGGGAGAGATCCAGAGCAGGAGAAGGGGGCGGCAGAGGATGAGACAGTTGGATGGCATCTCTGACTCAATGGACACGAGTTTGCGCAAACTCCGGGAGATGCTGAAGAGGCGGGAATCCTAGTGTGCCGCAGTCCCGGGGTCACAAAGAGTCAGACACGCCTGAGTGAATGACTACAGCATCAGGGCACGAAGCAGGCCCCTAGAGGAAGCCCACCAGGAGCCCGAGACGCAGGTATCAAAGAGCTACTTCTGCAAGCAAAGAGGCAAGAAGTCCTCCCACCCCCTGGCGTGCGTATGGGGCCCCACGTGCCCGGCAGAGACCTCATCTTTCCCCCAGAGCCTGCAGCCATCCTGTGACTTGCGGTGAGCTGGAAGCCTTCCCTCCCGCGCTCAGCCCTGGTCCCAGGTAACCGAGCAAGACGGAGAGACAGCGTTTACAGAGAGCCCGGGCAGCTGTGCGTAGCTTCTCAGGCAGACAAGCCACTGCCCACCGTTCGGATGGTCCCATCTGGCCACGTGCACCCTTCTTGCTGGGTTCACCCTGTCACCTTCTGGGGGACCTCCAGGCCCAGGTGCCCCAGGTAGAAGTCAGCCTCCCAGGCCGCCGGAAACACAAACCTGCTTCCGTCTCCTGCGCACAGGGAAGGAGCCGAGGCGTGACCCATCCTTCTTTCCCTAAATGCAGCCCCTGGCGCCTGGCCAGCGAGGAGGGGCCAGCAAGGCCGGCTACCTGGGGGCGAGTGGCGGGGACCTGGGAGCTGAGGACGCTGTACGCGGAATGTCTTTTACGTGAACGAATACTCCATTTGGTAACAGTATTCCCTATTCCCTGGCGGCTCAGGGGTAAAGCATCGCCTGCAACGCGGGAGATTCAACAGGAGATGTGGGCTCGATCTCTGAGTTAGGAAGATCCCCCGGAGAAGGGCGTTACAACCCACTCGGGTATTCTTGCCTGGAGAACCCCATGGACAAAGGAGCCCGGCGGGCTGCAGTCCCTAGGGCCGCAAAAGAGCTCGGCACGGCCGCGCGACTAGACGACGTGAGCACGAATGAGTCCAGGAAGACTGCAGACAGCTGAAACATAAGCAACACAAACTGAGGGGCTCAAGCCTAGCCTTCTCCTGCACCTCCTAACTAGTTAAACCATCAACCAAGGGGCCGGCTCAGGTTCATTTCCACCGACCGGACACGCTGTGACCCACCCAGCACGGCAAGTTGGCCTCTGGGGACAGGGAACGTTGGCGGACCAGGCCGGCCACTCGCTCCCAGGCCCAGCCCTCGCACGGCATCCTCTGATCCGTGGCTGGGCTATAGGGGACCAGCCGCCCCTGCTGCCCGGGGCCGAGAGGCCCTCTGGGAAGCAGAGTTCCCAGCGGGAAACCAGCAGAGTCCTGGGCAAACCAGGATGAACTGGTTACCCCCGTGAGGACCCCGAGACATTCTTCTGTGTGCTCAGACACGTCCCCTGACACAAAGTTAGGTGCATCTCTGATGTCTGCAGAGAGAAGAAAATTAGGAAAGAGGAATCTTGATGTTGCAATGTTACCCAGTAGCAGAGAGAGCAGAGGGCACAAACAAGGCAGCCAGTGGACCACAGCTGCTTCCCAAGAAAGAACCCGGAGCTGCTCAGAGCCACGTGTCCTACCAGCTTCCAGTTCCCTCCCTGTGAGAAACTCAGACAGACTCTCACAAGCAGCAGAGAAGTCAAATTCCCACAGTGATTCTCCCCCACACCTCCTACTCATCCTCATTATACAGTTTTTGAAAGCAAAAAAGAAATACCCATAGCCAACAGGCCTAAAACGACAACAAGCTATCACCCCACACTGGTCAGAATGGCCATCTGTTAAAAAGTCTACAGATAACCAGTCCTGGAGAGGGGGCGAGTGGCGGGACCTGGGAGCTGAGGACGCTGTACGCGGAATGTCTTTTACGTGAACGAATACTCCATTTGGTAACAGTATTCCCTATTCCCTGGCGGCTCAGGGTAAAGCATCCGCCTGCAACGCGGAGATTCAACAGGAGATGTGGGCTCGATCTCTGAGTTAGGAAGATCCCCCGGAGAAGGGCGTTACAACCCACTCGGGTATTCTTGCCTGGAGAACCCCATGGACAAAGGAGCCCGGCGGGCTGCAGTCCCTAGGGCGCAAAAGAGCTCGGCACGGCCGCGCGACTAGACGACGTGAGCACGAATGAGTCCAGGAAGACTGCAGACAGCTGAAACATAAGCAACACAAACTGAGGGGCTCAAGCCTAGCCTTCTCCTGCACCTCCTAACTAGTTAAACCATCAACCAAGGGGCCGGCTCAGGTTCATTTCCACCGACCGGACACGCTGTGACCCACCCAGCACGGCAAGTTGGCCTCTGGGGACAGGGAACGTTGGCGGACCAGGCCGGCCACTCGCTCCCAGGCCCAGCCCTCGCACGGCATCCTCTGATCCGTGGCTGGGCTATAGGGGACCAGCCGCCCCTGCTGCCCGGGGCCGAGAGGCCCTCTGGGAAGCAGAGTTCCCAGCGGGAAACCAGCAGAGTCCTGGGCAAACCAGGATGAACTGGTTACCCCCGTGAGGACCCCGAGACATTCTTCTGTGTGCTCAGACACGTCCCCTGACACAAAGTTAGGTGCATCTCTGATGTCTGCAGAGAGAAGAAAATTAGGAAAGAGGAATCTTGATGTTGCAATGTTACCCAGTAGCAGAGAGAGCAGAGGGCACAAACAAGGCAGCCAGTGGACCACAGCTGCTTCCCAAGAAAGAACCCGGAGCTGCTCAGAGCCACGTGTCCTACCAGCTTCCAGTTCCCTCCCTGTGAGAAACTCAGACAGACTCTCACAAGCAGCAGAGAAGTCAAATTCCCACAGTGATTCTCCCCCACACCTCCTACTCATCCTCATTATACAGTTTTTGAAAGCAAAAAAGAAATACCCATAGCCAACAGGCCTAAAACGACAACAAGCTATCACCCCACACTGGTCAGAATGGCCATCTGTTAAAAAGTCTACAGATAACCAGTCCTGGAGAGGGTGTGGAGAAAAGAGAACTCCCTCCACTGCTGGTGCGAATGTAAATTGGTGCAGCCTCTGTGGAGAACAGTGTGGAGAGTCCTCTAAAGACTAAAACTAAAACTGCCGTATTATTCTGCAATCCTACTTCTGGGCATATGCCCAAACAAAACTATAATTCAGAAAGACACACACCCCAGTGCTCACTGCAGCACTGTTTACAATAACCAAGACATGGAAGCAGCCTAAATGTCCACTGACAGAGGAATGGATACAGATGTGGTACATCTATACAGTGGAATTTTACTCAACCATAGAAAGAGTGAAGTAATGCATTCTGCAGGAACAAAAGGATGGATGGACCTAGAAATGATCACACTAAGTGAAGCGAGCCAGACAGAGAAAAACACCACATGATACCACTTTTATGTGGAATCTAAAATATGAAACACACGGGCTTATCTATGAGACAGACTCACAGACATAGAAAACAGACTCACATGGAGATGGAGTGGAAGTCTGAGATTAGCAGATGCAAGCTATTATATATAGAATGGATACAAACAAGTCCCTACTGTATAGGCAAGGAAACTATATTCAATATCCTGTGATAAACCATAATGGAAAAGAATGAATATATTTGTTCAATTGAATCACTTTGCTACGATAGAAATGAACACAACATTGTAAATCAGCTCTACTTCAATAAAGTAAATTTAAAGAAAGACAGAGCTTCCTGGTAACTCAGTGGTAAAGAGTTTGCCTGCCAGTACTGGAGACATGGGTTCGATTCCTGGTCCACTTGATGTTGCAATGTTACCCAGTAGCAGAGAGAGCAGAGGGCAAAACGGCAGCCAGTGGACCACAGCTGCTTCCCAAGAAAGAACCCGGAGCTGCTCAGAGCCACGTGTCCTACCAGCTTCCAGTTCCCTCCCTGTGAGAAACTCAGACAGACTCTCACAAGCAGCAGAGAAGTCAAATTCCCACAGTGATTCTCCCCCACACCTCCTACTCATCCTCATTATACAGTTTTTGAAAGCAAAAAAGAAATACCCATAGCCAACAGGCCTAAAACGACAACAAGCTATCACCCCACACTGGTCAGAATGGCCATCTGTTAAAAAGTCTACAGATAACCAGTCCTGGAGAGGGTGTGGAGAAACGAGAACTCCCTCCACTGCTGGTGCGAATGTAAATTGGTGCAGCCTCTGTGGAGAACAGTGTGGAGAGTCCTCTAAAGACTAAAACTAAAACTGCCGTATTATTCTGCAATCCTACTTCTGGGCATATGCCCAAACAAAACTATAATTCAGAAAGACACACACCCCAGTGCTCACTGCAGCACTGTTTACAATAACCAAGACATGGAAGCAGCCTAAATGTCCACTGACAGAGGAATGGATACAGATGTGGTACATCTATACAGTGGAATTTTACTCAACCATAGAAAGAGTGAAGTAATGCATTCTGCAGGAACAAAAGGATGGATGGACCTAGAAATGATCACACTAAGTGAAGCGAGCCAGACAGAGAAAAACACCACATGATACCACTTTTATGTGGAATCTAAAATATGAAACACACGGGCTTATCTATGAGACAGACTCACAGACATAGAAAACAGACTCACATGGAGATGGAGTGGAAGTCTGAGATTAGCAGATGCAAGCTATTATATATAGAATGGATACAAACAAGTCCCTACTGTATAGGCAAGGAAACTATATTCAATATCCTGTGATAAACCATAATGGAAAAGAATGAATATATTTGTTCAATTGAATCACTTTGCTACACGATAGAAATGAACACAACATTGTAAATCAGCTCTACTTCAATAAAGTAAATTTAAAGAAAAGACAGAGCTTTCCTGGTAACTCAGTGGTAAAGAGTTTGCCTGCCAGTACTGGAGACATGGGTTCGATTCCTGGTCCAGGAAGACCCCACATGCTGAGGAGCAGCTAAGCCCGTGAGTCACAACGATTGAGCCTGTGCTCTAGAGCCTCAGAGCCACAACTCTGGAGCCCGTGTGCCCTAGAGCCCGAGGTCCACAACAAGAGAAGTCACTGCAACAAGAAGCCTGCTCACCTCCACTAGAGAGTAGCCCCCACTCCCTGCAACTAGAGAAAAAACTATGGCAGCAGTGAAAACCCAGAATAGCCAAAAATAAATAAATAATAAAAAAGGAATCACCACACTCAATACCTGTGGTGGAGCTTCTTGTAGAGGTCAACACCACTGGCACTGACGTTCAGTTTCATAAAGCTTGTGGCTCCGCTGTCATCTGGTATTCCCTGGCTAGAGTAGAAGCTATTCCTAAAACAGACAGAAAGTCTTATTTAAAATAATAGTTTTGCTGTCAGCATTTGCAAACCCTATACTACAGCTGTATCATAACATTTTTCTTACAATGACACACAGGTTAAGAGCAATTTAGAAAATAAAAAGCACAACTTCTAATCAAGTGACACTGCATGATAACCATCTTTCCACCGGACAGCTCTGAAGCGCCAGGGAAATGCCCTCTCAGTCACGTTTCAAATCAAACCTGGATTAGAATAAAAAGGCAGTCAAGCATAAGGATGTGTGAGGACACAGAATGTAACAGAATCATTGCTTAGACGCTAAGAGGCCAACTCTCTTATCAAGTGGTAAATCATTTTGAAAACCCACATAAAGGGAACAGGTTAGACTTCAGAGAAGTCACACAGGGACGCCCCAAGGAAGAGAAGGTGGCAGTGAAATGGCACAGCCTCTCCCTGGGAGGCCAGGTGGCTGCCGCTCACCGGCAGGGGCGCTGGGCTGGAGTCCCAGGGAGGGACGCTCCCATCCCCGACCCCGCTCTCTGGTGGCTGCACGAGGCACCGGCTCTCTTAGGATAAATCCGGTGACCAGGTCTCTGTTCAAAGGCCCGCAGTGCCTCCTGCACTCCCGCGGCAAAGCTCTCAGGATCTGCTCCTCGGGACCTCCTCCGCAGCCCTCCCCAGGCGCCCCCCAGCTCCAGCCCCCGCCCATGAGCCGAGCCGAGTCCGGGCTGCCCCGGGCCCTGGAGGCTCCTCAGGAAAGGAGTCGTCCAAGACACTCGGCCAGCGCCCCGGACCCCGGCGACCACGGCCTGGACAGCGCCCGGGACCAGGAGCAGGTGGAGGCCCAGGCGGAGGCGGGGCTGGGGGAGGCCCGGGCGGGCGGGCCACACCCCCGGGGCAGCTTTAGGAAGCAGATGGAGGTGTGCCCTGTCTGGGCGGGCACTTCCGGGGAGGGGCAGAGAGAAGCGCTGGTCTGTTTCTGGGCCCGGGGCGTCCCCGTGGGGGCCGCGGGGCTGGGGACTCACCCGTAGCCCATGTCCTGGCAGGCCGCCCGCCCGTAGCTCTCACTCCAGTCGTCCTGGCACACGGGGTGCCAGGACTTCCTCTGGGCCGAGTACACCTGAAGGATGAAGTTGGGTCCGTAGAGGCGAACTGCGGGGCGGGAGGCCCCGGTGAGTCCAAACCCCCACCCTCGGCCTGTCCCCGGGTCCCCACGGCCCCGCCCTCCTGGGACACAGACACTTGGGAGGCGGAGTGGGGCTCTCTCCCCAGGTACACGAGGATGTCCAGAAGCTCAAAGGAAATGCCCTCTCAGTCACGTTTCAAATCAAACCTGGATTAGAATAAAAAGGCAGTCAAGCATAAGGATGTGTGAGGACACAGAATGTAACAGAATCATTGCTTAGACGCTAAGAGGCCAACTCTCTTATCAAGTGGTAAATCATTTTGAAAACCCACATAAAGGGAACAGGTTAGACTTCAGAGAAGTCACACAGGGACGCCCCAAGGAAGAGAAGGTGGCAGTGAAATGGCACAGCCTCTCCCTGGGAGGCCAGGTGGCTGCCGCTCACCGGCAGGGGCGCTGGGCTGGAGTCCCAGGGAGGGACGCTCCCATCCCCGACCCCGCTCTCTGGTGGCTGCACGAGGCACCGGCTCTCTTAGGATAAATCCGGTGACCAGGTCTCTGTTCAAAGGCCCGCAGTGCCTCCTGCACTCCCGCGGCAAAGCTCTCAGGGATCTGCTCCCTCGGGACCTCCTCCGCAGCCCTCCCCAGGCGCCCCCCAGCTCCAGCCCCCGCCCATGAGCCGAGCCGAGTCCGGGCTGCCCCGGGCCCTGGAGGCTCCTCAGGAAAGGAGTCGTCCAAGACACTCGGCCAGCGCCCCGGACCCCGGCGACCACGGCCTGGACAGCGCCCGGGACCAGGAGCAGGTGGAGGCCCAGGCGGAGGCGGGGCTGGGGGAGGCCCGGGCGGGCGGGCCACACCCCCGGGGCAGCTTTAGGAAGCAGATGGAGGTGTGCCCTGTCTGGGCGGGCACTTCCGGGGAGGGGCAGAGAGAAGCGCTGGTCTGTTTCTGGGCCCGGGGCGTCCCCGTGGGGGCCGCGGGGCTGGGGACTCACCCGTAGCCCATGTCCTGGCAGGCCGCCCGCCCGTAGCTCTCACTCCAGTCGTCCTGGCACACGGGGTGCCAGGACTTCCTCTGGGCCGAGTACACCTGAAGGATGAAGTTGGGTCCGTAGAGGCGAACTGCGGGGAGGGAGGCTCCGGTGAGTCCAAACCACCACCCTCGGCCTGTCCCCGGGTCCCCACGCGGCCCCGCCCTCCTGGGACACAGACACTTGGGAGGGGCGGAGTGGGGCTCTCTCTCCCCAGGTACACGCGAGGGATGTCCAGAAGTTAGACTTTCACCCCCAGACGTGCCCTTCACCCCAAAGAGCTGAAAACACACATTCAGACAAGAATGACCATTGTGCACACAGGCGAGTGTTATTCGCTGGAGCTGAAAAGGGGTAATACCCCACTGCCCATCAGCTGACGGGCACACGGAACACGGTCCCTGTGCAGAATGAAACCTTATTCATCCGTGAAGGGGACGAGACACCGACAGGACACGACACGCACAAACACACACGATGTGCTCAAGGGCAAGAGGCCAGACGAAGGCCACAGGCTGCAGGAGCCCATTGCTATCACACGTCCAGAAAAAGCCATCTATGGAGGCCGAAAGCTGATTCGTTGGTTCTTAGGACCTGACATCAGGCTTCGGGCCACCACGGAGTGACCAGCCTCAGTCTCCTCATTTCCTAAGGGATGAGCGGTTCCATCCACCACGTGAGCAGATAAACTAACTGTAGGGCATCCAGACAAAGGAACAGGACTCAGCACTACAAAGGAATGAGCCATCAGGGCCATGAAGGAGCCTGAAATGCACGTTGCTCGGTGCTGAAAGAAGCCAGTCTAAAAATGCTGCCTCCTCTCGGATTCCAGTTCTGCGACACTCGGGAAAAGGCAACACCAGGGACACCATCACAACCAGTGGTTTTCTGACGAGAATGTGGTTTCAAGATGGTGGGCGGGGCTGACAGGTGCCCGCTCTACCCATGACTTGGCCTCCGTGGTGACCAGCCCCTGCTCCAGAGCCACCCCGCGTCGCCCAGAGAAGAGAAGACCTCCTCTCCCCCAGGAGAGGAGAAGGGCTTTAGGAGGCGCTGCGGCCAAGGAGCCAGCACCAGAACAGAAGATGCCCCCGGGGGCTTATCCCGTGGAATCGCCAGGGTCTCAGGAGCCCTGTGCGCAGACCCAGGGGCAGAGACCAGGGCCGGTCTGTGTGTGTGTAAGCTCCTGTGTGAAGGATGAAGTTGGGTCCGTGAGGCGAACTGCGGGAGGGAGGCTCCGTGAGTCCAAACCACCACCCTCGGCCTGTCCCCGGGTCCCCACGCCCCGCCCTCCTGGGACACAGACACTTGGGAGGGGCGGAGTGGGGCTCTCTCTCCCCAGGTACACGCGAGGGATGTCCAGAAGTTAGACTTTCACCCCCAGACGTGCCCTTCACCCCAAAGAGCTGAAAACACACATTCAGACAAGAATGACCATTGTGCACACAGGCGAGTGTTATTCGCTGGAGCTGAAAAGGGGTAATACCCCACTGCCCATCAGCTGACGGGCACACGGAACACGGTCCCTGTGCAGAATGAAACCTTATTCATCCGTGAAGGGGACGAGACACCGACAGGACACGACACGCACAAACACACACGATGTGCTCAAGGGCAAGAGGCCAGACGAAGGCCACAGGCTGCAGGAGCCCATTGCTATCACACGTCCAGAAAAAGCCATCTATGGAGGCCGAAAGCTGATTCGTTGGTTCTTAGGACCTGACATCAGGCTTCGGGCCACCACGGAGTGACCAGCCTCAGTCTCCTCATTTCCTAAGGGATGAGCGGTTCCATCCACCACGTGAGCAGATAAACTAACTGTAGGGCATCCAGACAAAGGAACAGGACTCAGCACTACAAAGGAATGAGCCATCAGGGCCATGAAGGAGCCTGAAATGCACGTTGCTCGGTGCTGAAAGAAGCCAGTCTAAAAATGCTGCCTCCTCTCGGATTCCAGTTCTGCGACACTCGGGAAAAGGCAACACCAGGGACACCATCACAACCAGTGGTTTTCTGACGAGAATGTGGTTTCAAGATGGTGGGCGGGGCTGACAGGTGCCCGCTCTACCCATGACTTGGCCTCCGTGGTGACCAGCCCCTGCTCCAGAGCCACCCCGCGTCGCCCAGAGAAGAGAAGACCTCCTCTCCCCCAGGAGAGGAGAAGGGCTTTAGGAGGCGCTGCGGCCAAGGAGCCAGCACCAGAACAGAAGATGCCCCCGGGGGCTTATCCCGTGGAATCGCCAGGGTCTCAGGAGCCCTGTGCGCAGACCCAGGGGCAGAGACCAGGGCCGGTCTGTGTGTGTGTAAGCTCCTGTGTGCGGGGACGCACCACCATGGTGAGCGTGGGCTGTGAGGGCCTTACATGGGAGTGCGCCTGAGTGAGGCGGGGAGGTGAGGTATTTTTCACTGCAGACCCTTAGATACTTCCTGAATTTTGGTCTATTTGAGGACATTAACTCCTAAAGTATTTCAATAAATACAACTGCAACATTAAGAAAGGTCTCTCCAGGTCAGATCACTAGATGATCTTGCTGGAGTCTGCCTTTTGAGTTTATCAAACGCCATTCTACCTGACCGCGTAACCACACCTGCTCAACCTCAGGCTTCACTCTCCCGGCTACAGTCACACTGTGCTCAGTCTTCAGACACATCTGACTCTTTGCCAGACCACGGACCATAGCCCACAGCCCATATCCCATGGACCGTAGCCCGCCAGGCTCCTCTGTCCATGGGATTCTCCAGCCAAGAATCCTGGAGTGGGTTGCCATGCCCTCCTCCAAGGGATCTTCCTGATCCAGGAAGCGAACCCACGTCTCTTCTCTACCACAAGTTCCGCCTGGGAAGCCCACAGCAACTTTTCACCCCTGAAATAATTCATTGAACATAAAAGCAGAAGTGGGGTCTGCCTTGTGACCACAGGCGTGGACCACCAGAAAGGCAGCTTGCTCAGAAAACACAGAGCCCACTCCCAACCTGATATTGAAACAGTTTGCTGGTTCTAGTGATGTCCTGTGGCCGCTGGGGCATGACCGTGGCCTGGGCCTGGACTGGGGTTCCCTTCCCCCAGCCGTGGGCTACGGGGAGGCTGGGAGGGGATACAGTGGTTTTCTGGCGAGAATGTGGTTTCAAGATGGTGGGCGGGGCTGACAGGTGCCCGCTCTACCCATGACTTGGCCTCCGTGGTGACCAGCCCCTGCTCCAGAGCCACCCCGCGTCGCCCAGAGAAGAGCAGACCTCCTCTCCCCCAGGAGAGGAGAAGGGCTTTAGGAGGCGCTGCGGCCAAGGAGCCAGCACCAGAACAGAAGATGCCCCCGGGGGCTTATCCCGTGGAATCGCCAGGGTCTCAGGAGCCCTGTGCGCAGACCCAGGGGCAGAGACCAGGGCCGGTCTGTGTGTGTGTAAGCTCCTGTGTGCGGGGACGCACCACCATGGTGAGCGTGGGCTGTGAGGGCCTTACATGGGAGTGCGCCTGAGTGAGGCGGGGAGGTGAGGTATTTTTCACTGCAGACCCTTAGATACTTCCTGAATTTTGGTCTATTTGAGGACATTAACTCCTAAAGTATTTCAATAAATACAACTGCAACATTAAGAAAGGTCTCTCCAGGTCAGATCACTAGATGATCTTGCTGGAGTCTGCCTTTTGAGTTTATCAAACGCCATTCTACCTGACCGCGTAACCACACCTGCTCAACCTCAGGCTTCACTCTCCCGGCTACAGTCACACTGTGCTCAGTCTTCAGACACATCTGACTCTTTGCCAGACCACGGACCATAGCCCACAGCCCATATCCCATGGACCGTAGCCCGCCAGGCTCCTCTGTCCATGGGATTCTCCAGCCAAGAATCCTGGAGTGGGTTGCCATGCCCTCCTCCAAGGGATCTTCCTGATCCAGGAAGCGAACCCACGTCTCTTCTCTACCACAAGTTCCGCCTGGGAAGCCCACAGCAACTTTTCACCCCTGAAATAATTCATTGAACATAAAAGCAGAAGTGGGGTCTGCCTTGTGACCACAGGCGTGGACCACCAGAAAGGCAGCTTGCTCAGAAAACACAGAGCCCACTCCCAACCTGATATTGAAACAGTTTGCTGGTTCTAGTGATGTCCTGTGGCCGCTGGGGCATGACCGTGGCCTGGGCCTGGACTGGGGTTCCCTTCCCCCAGCCGTGGGCTACGAGGTGGGAGCTCAGCCCCGAGCCTGTCTCCCCGTCTGAGGGCTTGGATGCAGCACGCGGCCCCCAGGGGCGGAGTCAGCGATGGAGTCATCCACCTGCGGGACGCGGGCCTGGCTCCGTGAGGCCTGCCCGGCTGTGGCCTCTGCGGGTCCCCCGGTGCCCAGGCAGAGAGGCCCCTCCCAAAGCCACGAGCGGCCGCCACCACTCACCACAGCGGTTCTCGTCCTCGCCGCTGGGGCAGTCCAGGATGCCGTCGCACCAGAGAGAGGGGCTGACGCAGGTGCCCGAGGAGCCGCACTCCATTCCCGAGCACTTGTCCTCAGCTTGCGGGGGAGCAGAGGGAGAGGCCCGTCAGGCTGAGAAACCAAGAAAGCCTCCCCGCTCTCCTGAGAAGAGGGCCTAGGCCTCCCGCTCGTGGTTTGAAAGGAGCAGGCCTTGGCTGACAGCACGCAGCAAATGAAGCGGAGCTGGCCAGAGCGACGGTGGACCCAGTCAAGGAAAGACCTCCAGCGCGGTTAGGACGGCAGTGCCCCCTCCTCTCCGCCCCACGGGGGAGTCCTGTGGCCCAGGAGCCCCGGGTGGGGTCCGCCTGCAGCCACTGCCCGCAGCGGGTGGCAACTGTGGTCACGCGTGCCAGGGCCACCCAGTGCCCTCAGGCACGGGCTGAACTCGACAGGCTTCTCCCCGGCGTGTCGAGACCCCACAACGGACCCGGGACCTCACCCACCCACAGATGAGGAGGAAGCATGCAAGCAGACTGGCTGCTTCCCAGAAAGGTTATTCAGGCATCTCCTACTCCCGCAGGAGGAAACAGATGGGAAACGTCACGAGGGGCTGTGGGCGGACCCCCGGCCCCGACAGCAGGGCTGGCGGAAAGGCCGGCTCACCGTGACTCGCCGTGTCCCGCACTTACTGAACTTCCAGAGGAGGACGGCGGCCACAGCTGCGCCCGCCAGGAGGGCCGCCAGGGAGAAGGTGATGCACAGGGCCTTCTTAGTCTCTGCAGAAAAAGAGGGGCGTCAACAAGGTAGCCACCAGGCTTCTTAGAAGTTAGACTCTCGGATTTCATCCACTACCCTGATGGCCTGCATTCGGGGCCCTGCCCACTGGGGTTCCCTTCCCCCAGCCGTGGGCTACGAGGTGGGAGCTCAGCCCCGAGCCTGTCTCCCCGTCTGAGGGCTTGGATGCAGCACGCGGCCCCCAGGGGCGGAGTCAGCGATGGAGTCATCCACCTGCGGGACGCGGGCCTGGCTCCGTGAGGCCTGCCCGGCTGTGGCCTCTGCGGGTCCCCCGGTGCCCAGGCAGAGAGGCCCCTCCCAAAGCCACGAGCGGCCGCCACCACTCACCACAGCGGTTCTCGTCCTCGCCGCTGGGGCAGTCCAGGATGCCGTCGCACCAGAGAGAGGGGCTGACGCAGGTGCCCGAGGAGCCGCACTCCATTCCCGAGCACTTGTCCTCAGCTTGCGGGGGAGCAGAGGGAGAGGCCCGTCAGGCTGAGAAACCAAGAAAGCCTCCCCGCTCTCCTGAGAAGAGGGCCTAGGCCTCCCGCTCGTGGTTTGAAAGGAGCAGGCCTTGGCTGACAGCACGCAGCAAATGAAGCGGAGCTGGCCAGAGCGACGGTGGACCCAGTCAAGGAAAGACCTCCAGCGCGGTTAGGACGGCAGTGCCCCCTCCTCTCCGCCCCACGGGGGAGTCCTGTGGCCCAGGAGCCCCGGGTGGGGTCCGCCTGCAGCCACTGCCCGCAGCGGGGTGGCAACTGTGGTCACGCGTGCCAGGGCCACCCAGTGCCCTCAGGCACGGGCTGAACTCGACAGGCTTCTCCCCGGCGTGTCGAGACCCCACAACGGACCCGGGACCTCACCCACCCACAGATGAGGAGGAAGCATGCAAGCAGACTGGCTGCTTCCCAGAAAGGTTATTCAGGCATCTCCTACTCCCGCAGGAGGAAACAGATGGGAAACGTCACGAGGGGCTGTGGGCGGACCCCCGGCCCCGACAGCAGGGCTGGCGGAAAGGCCGGCTCACCGTGACTCGCCGTGTCCCGCACTTACTGAACTTCCAGAGGAGGACGGCGGCCACAGCTGCGCCCGCCAGGAGGGCCGCCAGGGAGAAGGTGATGCACAGGGCCTTCTTAGTCTCTGCAGAAAAAGAGGGGCGTCAACAAGGTAGCCACCAGGCTTCTTAGAAGTTAGACTCTCGGATTTCATCCACTACCCTGATGGCCTGCATTACCCAGGAATGATCATTTCTTATACCCTTACATACTGCTCAGCCATCAAAAGGCATGACAGAAGAGATGGCCGGCTGGCATCACCGACTCAGTGCACGTGAGTCTGAGAAGCTCCCGGGGACAGGGAAGGCCAGGGGAAACCTGGCGTGCCACCGTCCACGAAGTCACAGAGAGCCAGACACGACGTAGTGACGGGACAACCACCGCCACAGCAAATATGTGTGAAATGTGTCTGATGAACCTGTTTGCATGCAGGCATGCAGGTGCAGACGCGGAGAGCAGCCTGTGGACGCAGGCAGGCGAGGAGAAGGCGGGCGGCTGAGGGAGCAGCCGGGACGCGTGTGGACTGCCGTGGCGAACACAGACGCTCGCGGGGGCTGTGCGCCCACAGGGTGCTCTGTGACCACCCAGAGGGTGGGAGAGGTGAGGAAGTCCTAGCGGGAGGGACACACAGTTGTGCTTATGGCTCACTCTCACTGCTGTGACTAAGCCAACATTACAAAGAAATTATATGCCGATGAAAAAGCAGTGACTTGTCTCTGCTTTCTGTGAAGTCTTGTATCTTCCATCGAGTAGAACTCAAGTTCCGCTTTTGGGAGAACTGAAGCAGGAAGCTGGCTCGGGAACAAAGATCCCACAGGGCTCACAGCACAACCCTCCTCTCCTCTCCATTCTGGGGTACTCAGACTAGTGGGGGAGAAGGTCTTTCTCAAGGCAGTTTAGGGAATGGACGGGCCAGAGTCACCCAGACTCATTCCACAGTCACTGGCCACAGGCGGCCATTTGCCCTGAAAGGTTATTCAGGCATCTCCTACTCCCGCAGGAGGAAACAGATGGGAAACGTCACGAGGGGCTGTGGGCGGACCCCCGGCCCCGACAGCAGGGCTGGCGGAAAGGCCGGCTCACCGTGACTCGCCGTGTCCCGCACTTACTGAACTTCCAGAGGAGGACGGCGGCCACAGCTGCGCCCGCCAGGAGGGCCGCCAGGGAGAAGGTGATGCACAGGGCCTTCTTAGTCTCTGCAGAAAAAGAGGGGCGTCAACAAGGTAGCCACCAGGCTTCTTAGAAGTTAGACTCTCGGATTTCATCCACTACCCTGATGGCCTGCATTACCCAGGAATGATCATTTCTTATACCCTTACATACTGCTCAGCCATCAAAAGGCATGACAGAAGAGATGGCCGGCTGGCATCACCGACTCAGTGCACGTGAGTCTGAGAAGCTCCCGGGGACAGGGAAGGCCAGGGAAGCCTGGCGTGCCACCGTCCACGAAGTCACAGAGAGCCAGACACGACGTAGTGACGGGACAACCACCGCCACAGCAAATATGTGTGAAATGTGTCTGATGAACCTGTTTGCATGCAGGCATGCAGGTGCAGACGCGGAGAGCAGCCTGTGGACGCAGGCAGGCGAGGAGAAGGCGGGCGGCTGAGGGAGCAGCCGGGACGCGTGTGGACTGCCGTGGCGAACACAGACGCTCGCGGGGGCTGTGCGCCCACAGGGTGCTCTGTGACCACCCAGAGGGTGGGAGAGGTGAGGAAGTCCTAGCGGGAGGGACACACAGTTGTGCTTATGGCTCACTCTCACTGCTGTGACTAAGCCAACATTACAAAGAAATTATATGCCGATGAAAAAGCAGTGACTTGTCTCTGCTTTCTGTGAAGTCTTGTATCTTCCATCGAGTAGAACTCAAGTTCCGCTTTTGGGAGAACTGAAGCAGGAAGCTGGCTCGGGAACAAAGATCCCACAGGGCTCACAGCACAACCCTCCTCTCCTCTCCATTCTGGGGTACTCAGACTAGTGGGGGAGAAGGTCTTTCTCAAGGCAGTTTAGGGAATGGACGGGCCAGAGTCACCCAGACTCATTCCACAGTCACTGGCCACAGGCGGCCATTTGCCCTTCGGTTAATTACTGGGTTAAATGATACTCAGTCCTTCTGTAAATTCAGCTGCTCGAGTGGCTGCCACACTGGACCGTGAAGAGCAGGGCAGTCCGTCCCTGTGGAAGGGCCTGGAGGGCGGTGCTGGTGGCGCCCCTGGGCCCGAGGACAGGCGCCCTGGACCCATGTTTCAGTTAAGAAGACCGACGTCTGGACAAAGTCACCAGTGATCTCTCGTGAAAACAACCTGACGCCGCTGTGGGTCAAAGCGTGGGTCACAGTTGTGCCAAGCTCCCGAGTAGGATGCCCGGCACCACACCCCCCAGGGGCTGGGCAGAGAGCAGCCAGGCCGGTGCTTCCCCTGGGAGCAGGGTGGAGCGCCGGAGGGGAGGCGAGCCGGGCCGGAGGCTGTTACGCACCTGCTACTCCTCAGCTCCTCAGGAGGACACAGGGCTGCAGGGGGCAAGTCCGCGGGGAGGCCCTGGCCCACCCCGCCCTGCACATTCCTCCTTCCAGAAGTCCAGCGGACCAAGGGCTTCACTTTCTGGGGGCGACAGACCAGCGCCGACCCACCTGGCCCAGACACAAAGCCTCGCCTCTCATCTTGCTGCCACATTCTGCAAATTCCACCGTCTGTGCTCAGACTGGCTTAGGACTCCCCGGGGGAGCCTGTTACCCAGAGCTTCTGGCTCAGCTGGGGGAGGGGGCCGAGCCTGCAGCCCTCCAGGCTCCCGGGCGAGGTCACGGCCGCTGCTCTGAGGAGTGCCACAGGCCGCCGGCCACGTGTTACCAGGACTTGGTCCACGGGGTGTGCCGCTGGCAGCAGGCCGGGTAGGGAAGACCAAGGAAGCTGAGGGGAAATTCCAAATAGTCAATTTGATCCATCAGTCAAGGGTGATGACTTTGGGCGACTTCCCTGTGTGCCACGGTATCCAAGATGAAACACCGCGTCCAGTGAGCGGAAGGACGTGGAGCTAGGTGTCCTGAGCCTCCTGTCGAGACGGCGGCAAGGCTCTCGCTGGGAGTGTGGGTCCCAGGGGCCGGACCTCACTGCTGGCGGACAGGCAGCTCAGGATTGGTGTCTGGTGAGCCAGACTAGAGGCTGCGGGGCTGCAGTTTTACTGTGACTGTAGTTACAACTAAATAACCAGTTGTTGTTGCTCAGTTGCTAGGTTGTGTCTGATTCTTTGAGGCTCCAGGGACTGCAGCACGCCACCCCTGTCCTTCACTGTCTCCTGGAGTTTGATCAAACTGATGGCCGTTGAACTGGTGATTCTATCCAACCATCTCAGTTAAGAAGACCGACGTCTGGACAAAGTCACCAGTGATCTCTCGTGAAAACAACCTGACGCCGCTGTGGGTCAAAGCGTGGGTCACAGTTGTGCCAAGCTCCCGAGTAGGATGCCCGGCACCACACCCCCCAGGGGCTGGGCAGAGAGCAGCCAGGCCGGTGCTTCCCCTGGGAGCAGGGTGGAGCGCCGGAGGGGAGGCGAGCCGGGCCGGAGGCTGTTACGCACCTGCTACTCCTCAGCTCCTCAGGAGGACACAGGGCTGCAGGGGGCGAGTGCGGGGGGAGGCCCTGGCCCACCCCGCCCTGCACATTCCTCCTTCCAGAAGTCCAGCGGACCAAGGGCTTCACTTTCTGGGGGCGACAGACCAGCGCCGACCCACCTGGCCCAGACACAAAGCCTCGCCTCTCATCTTGCTGCCACATTCTGCAAATTCCACCGTCTGTGCTCAGACTGGCTTAGGACTCCCCGGGGGAGCCTGTTACCCAGAGCTTCTGGCTCAGCTGGGGGAGGGGGCCGAGCCTGCAGCCCTCCAGGCTCCCGGGCGAGGTCACGGCCGCTGCTCTGAGGAGTGCCACAGGCCGCCGGCCACGTGTTACCAGGACTTGGTCCACGGGGTGTGCCGCTGGCAGCAGGCCGGGTAGGGAAGACCAAGGAAGCTGAGGGGAAATTCCAAATAGTCAATTTGATCCATCAGTCAAGGGTGATGACTTTGGGCGACTTCCCTGTGTGCCACGGTATCCAAGATGAAACACCGCGTCCAGTGAGCGGAAGGACGTGGAGCTAGGTGTCCTGAGCCTCCTGTCGAGACGGCGGCAAGGCTCTCGCTGGGAGTGTGGGTCCCAGGGGCCGGACCTCACTGCTGGCGGACAGGCAGCTCAGGATTGGTGTCTGGTGAGCCAGACTAGAGGCTGCGGGGCTGCAGTTTTACTGTGACTGTAGTTACAACTAAATAACCAGTTGTTGTTGCTCAGTTGCTAGGTTGTGTCTGATTCTTTGAGGCTCCAGGGACTGCAGCACGCCACCCCTGTCCTTCACTGTCTCCTGGAGTTTGATCAAACTGATGGCCGTTGAACTGGTGATTCTATCCAACCATCTCATCCTCTGCCACCCGCTCCTCCTCCTGTCCCAGCATCAGGGTCTGTTCCAGTGAGTCAGCTCTTCCCATCAGGGGGCCAAAGTATGGAGCTTCAGCTTCAGCATCAGTCCTTCCAGTGACTATTCAGGGTGGATTTCCCTTAGGATGGAGTGGTTTGCTCTCCTTGCTGTCCAGGGGACTCTCAAGAGTCTTCTCCAGACCACAGTTTGAAAGCATCAGTTCTTCGGCGCTAAGGCTTCTTTATGTTCCACCTCTCACATCCATACACGACTACTGGAAAACCGTGTGTGTGTGTGTCTCTCAGTCGTGTCCAACTCTTTCTGATCCCTTGGATGCTGTCGTGGCTGCAGTCACCATCCGCAGTGATTTGGCCCCCCAAAATAAAATCTTGTCCGTGTTTCCACTTTTCCCTGTCTTTTGCCGTGACGCAATGGGACCGGGGGCCACGATCTTTGCTTTTTTCATGTTGAGTCTCCAGCCGGCTGTTTCACGCTCCTCTTACCTTCCTTGTTATCAGTTGCTGATGCAGCCCTTCCGTGACCAGTGTCAGACACCTGCCTCACAGCAGTGCTGACCCTCAAGTCGCCAAGCATTAGCTTGGGTGAATTAACTGTGGTTTACACATTGTGAATGCACTGTGGTTTGGTGTGTAACACCTCTTGTGAAAACAAACGAGCCATTAAGATACACGTGTTCTTGTGCTTCCTCTGGGCTTCCTTGAATTTGTGCTATGTAAGTAACTTGCAAAACTGCTTCACGGCCCCAACTCTACACTCTAAAAAGGCAAAGCCACGGAGGCAGATCAATGACTGCCAACAGCTGGGAAGGATGAGCTGAGACCATGATGGGCTAAGACCAGGGGCCCTCAGCCTGGGTACCCTGGCATCTGGGCAGGGTTATTCTTGGTGGCGGGGAAGTCGTCCTGGGCACTGGAGGATGCTTAATTCAGCATCAGCCCTGGAACCTACCCAGAAGACACTAGTAGCGACCCCACCCCAGTTCTAACAGCCCCAACTGTCTACAGACAGTTGTCCCCGGGGCCAGAATCACCCCATTCAGGGTGTCGATCTTGACTCCACTAAATTAGCCGATTGCGAGCTTGCGTGATTCCAACCATCTCATCCTCTGCCACCCTCCTCCTCCTGTCCCAGCATCAGGGTCTGTTCCAGTGAGTCAGCTCTTCCCATCAGGGGGCCAAAGTATGGAGCTTCAGCTTCAGCATCAGTCCTTCCAGTGACTATTCAGGGTGGATTTCCCTTAGGATGGAGTGGTTTGCTCTCCTTGCTGTCCAGGGGACTCTCAAGAGTCTTCTCCAGACCACAGTTTGAAAGCATCAGTTCTTCGGCGCTAAGGCTTCTTTATGTTCCACCTCTCACATCCATACACGACTACTGGAAAACCGTGTGTGTGTGTGTCTCTCAGTCGTGTCCAACTCTTTCTGATCCCTTGGATGCTGTCGTGGCTGCAGTCACCATCCGCAGTGATTTGGCCCCCCAAAATAAAATCTTGTCCGTGTTTCCACTTTTTCCCTGTCTTTTTGCCGTGACGCAATGGGACCGGGGGCCACGATCTTTGCTTTTTTCATGTTGAGTCTCCAGCCGGCTGTTTCACGCTCCTCTTACCTTCCTTGTTATCAGTTGCTGATGCAGCCCTTCCGTGACCAGTGTCAGACACCTGCCTCACAGCAGTGCTGACCCTCAAGTCGCCAAGCATTAGCTTGGGTGAATTAACTGTGGTTTACACATTGTGAATGCACTGTGGTTTGGTGTGTAACACCTCTTGTGAAAACAAACGAGCCATTAAGATACACGTGTTCTTGTGCTTCCTCTGGGCTTCCTTGAATTTGTGCTATGTAAGTAACTTGCAAAAACTGCTTCACGGCCCCAACTCTACACTCTAAAAAAGGCAAAGCCACGGAGGCAGATCAATGACTGCCAACAGCTGGGAAGGATGAGCTGAGACCATGATGGGCTAAGACCAGGGGCCCTCAGCCTGGGTACCCTGGCATCTGGGCAGGGTTATTCTTGGTGGCGGGGAAGTCGTCCTGGGCACTGGAGGATGCTTAATTCAGCATCAGCCCTGGAACCTACCCAGAAGACACTAGTAGCGACCCCACCCCAGTTCTAACAGCCCCAACTGTCTCCAGACAGTTGTCCCCCGGGGGCCAGAATCACCCCACTAGGAGCCACCAGTCTCGATCTGACAATCACCACCAGAAAGACATCCATGCAGAGACAAGTCGTTCCTTAATTGAAGACACACTGATGCAGGGAAAGAGAACCACACGAGTCAGGAGCAGGGGAGGTGAGGGAGGAGGGGTCACAAAGGCGTGAAAACAGAATGGAAGACAGTCGCGGTGGGAAAGGAAGGAGGGAAGAGCCGTCTGTGACCCTTGAGAGAAGTGGAGAAAGGACAGAGGCTGAACTGCAAGTGTCACGGCATTTGGGAAGAGCTGGGAGATCTGGGGAAGGGTGTCTTCAAAGGGTCCGGATATTTCCCGATGCCATTATCTATGGCATGGTCATACAAGGAAATTCACCCTCTTGGAGATCTTTCACTGTGCAAGGTGTGTGGGAGGGCATGGGCATCTCACGAAATAAAAGAAGAACGTCATGGAGGACCGTGTCCCCCGGCCCCCCCCTGCACCAGCTCTGCGCTCATTCGAGCGCTGTCAGTGCCAGTCCTGCCTGGCGTGGCCTAGCACACCAGCTGGCCTGCGCTACAAGCTGGGGGAGGGGCACGAAGGCAGGGATCTGGAGGGAAAGAAGACAAAATGGCATGCAACAAGAGCAGACGAGGACTTCCCTGGTGACCCAGTGGTCAAGACTCGGTGCTTCCCATGCGAGAGGCATGGGCTCAACCCCGGTCAGGGAACTAAGATCCCGCGTGCAGCGTCCTGGGGCCAAAGTCATTAACTCATCAATTAAAGTGAAAAGCTGGAACTTAACTATTAAAAGAAGGCAGACAAAGGAGAGGATGAGAAAGACACGGAGTGAAGGCGGTAGGCAGAGGACACAGCGCCTCAGTCCTCGCCCCTGTCTGTGACCAGCTCAGGTCTGTCTGCAAGAGCTTCCAGCCGCGGTAACGTCACAGGTACTCCTGGCGCAATCGCACCAGCCACCTCCTCCATGAACACAAAATACTCATCGAGCACCCTGAGCGTGACTTGCAGTGTCCTGGGCACTGGAGGATGCTTAATTCAGCATCAGCCCTGGAACCTACCCAGAAGACACTAGTAGCGACCCCACCCCAGTTCTAACAGCCCCAACTGTCTCCAGACAGTTGTCCCCGAGGCCAGAATCACCCCACTAGGAGCCACCAGTCTCGATCTGACAATCACCACCAGAAAGACATCCATGCAGAGACAAGTCGTTCCTTAATTGAAGACACACTGATGCAGGGAAAGAGAACCACACGAGTCAGGAGCAGGGGAGGTGAGGGAGGAGGGGTCACAAAGGCGTGAAAACAGAATGGAAGACAGTCGCGGTGGGAAAGGAAGGAGGGAAGAGCCGTCTGTGACCCTTGAGAGAAGTGGAGAAAGGACAGAGGCTGAACTGCAAGTGTCACGGCATTTGGGAAGAGCTGGGAGATCTGGGGAAGGGTGTCTTCAAAGGGTCCGGATATTTCCCGATGCCATTATCTATGGCATGGTCATACAAGGAAATTCACCCTCTTGGAGATCTTTCACTGTGCAAGGTGTGTGGGAGGGCATGGGCATCTCACGAAATAAAAGAAGAACGTCATGGAGGACCGTGTCCCCCGGCCCCCCCCTGCACCAGCTCTGCGCTCATTCGAGCGCTGTCAGTGCCAGTCCTGCCTGGCGTGGCCTAGCACACCAGCTGGCCTGCGCTACAAGCTGGGGGAGGGGCACGAAGGCAGGGATCTGGAGGGAAAGAAGACAAAATGGCATGCAACAAGAGCAGACGAGGACTTCCCTGGTGACCCAGTGGTCAAGACTCGGTGCTTCCCATGCGAGAGGCATGGGCTCAACCCCGGTCAGGGAACTAAGATCCCGCGTGCAGCGTCCTGGGGCCAAAGTCATTAACTCATCAATTAAAGTGAAAAGCTGGAACTTAACTATTAAAAGAAGGCAGACAAAGGAGAGGATGAGAAAGACACGGAGTGAAGGCGGTAGGCAGAGGACACAGCGCCTCAGTCCTCGCCCCTGTCTGTGACCAGCTCAGGTCTGTCTGCAAGAGCTTCCAGCCGCGGTAACGTCACAGGTACTCCTGGGCGACAATCGCACCAGCCACCTCCTCCATGAACACAAAATACTCATCGAGCACCCTGAACGTGACTTGCAGTGTGCAGGGAACGTCACCCAGAGGAGAGGGAGGCCGTTTCTTCCTGCACGGGAGGCTTATCACCGGCTTGCGATGATGGAGTGATCCACCACACAGATGAGAAGCAGCTCAGAGAAGCCGGGCTGGAAGACCCCGGGTGGTGCAGGCCGAGCTGGCACAGGAGCGCGCGTGGGAGACGGAAGTCCTAACAGCTGTGTGTGTGTGTGTGTGTGTGTGTGTGTCTGCTCACTCACTCACTCACTCAGTCATGTTCGACTCTTTCTGACCCCATGAACTGTGGCCTAGCAGGCGCCTCTGTCCATGGACTTTCCCAGGCAAGAATACTGGAGCGGGCGGCCATTTCTGCCTCCAGGGGATCTTCTCAACCCAGGGACTGAACCTGTGTCTCTTGCGTCTCCTGCATTGGCAGGTGGATTCTTTACCACTAGCATCACCTGGCGAAGAAGCCTTCAAAGGCCCCCAAAAGGCAAGACTGGGGCCACAACTTTGACGCAGAGGTGGGGCAGGGAGAGGCACGCTGACTTGTGGACAGAGGAGAGCTGGCACCGCCCTGCCGGGGCAGAGGGCACACTGGAGAAGGCAGACCTCCACACTCCGTTCCCAGTTCCATTAGAGAAAATAAAAGCAAAAAGAGTCTTACTTGAGGTGCATGCTCTGCTCGACGAGGGCTTGGGCTGCCTGTAGACGACAGGTGCAGAGGCGTGCGTCTGAAC
Source organism: Tragulus kanchil (assembly GCA_022376925.1). Classification (NCBI taxonomy): domain Eukaryota; kingdom Metazoa; phylum Chordata; class Mammalia; order Artiodactyla; family Tragulidae; genus Tragulus; species Tragulus kanchil. Next base: position 244,087,639 of record JAIOJX010000028.1, read on the forward strand.
CCTCGGGGCATACTGGGGCACTGGGGGCGGGTAGTACTGAGCCGGGTGCACCCCGTAGGGGGGCGGCGCCACGGGCGGTGGCGGTGGGTACAGGCTTTCAGGCTGGTACCCATGGTTCTCATAGTAAGGCCCGACACCTGGCGACGATCCCTGGATAATCAAAAGAAAACAAATTATACAACACAGCAGCTTACCCCGAAGCCTGAAGAAACAGCCCAGGCACTCTGTCACGACGCGGGGACCGCAGATTCTTGCAGGGCACCTTAACTGTGCTGAGCCCTGAGCTCACCGAGCATGAAGACTCACCTGTGTGTCCAATTAACTGGCAATCGTTTTGGGGTTTGTCTGTTGGCTATTCACTTTTTGAAATAAAGAAAAAAATAATAAATGGCTGACCCTGAGATGGAGTAACTAGAGAGAAACCATATGGACGTCTGGGAATGAGCCAATACCCCCTCCCCTGAGAACAGGGTACAAAGTCATGGACTAGCAGTACCTGAGTTACAATAAGAATAATCAGCAGGGGCAACGACTTCATGCTGAGAATCTTAAACGGTGCCTCCAGGGCAGCGTGGTCAGAGAGCCGTGAGCCAGCCTTGAGTTTACTAACTCACCACCACACCCCTTCCAGAGTCCAAAGACTACCCCAGAGGCCCAAGCGAGCAGTAGCAGAAAGGGAAAACAAACGCAATCTCTCATCTAACGCGGGAGCCAGAGGCCCAGAAGCAGCCCAGGCGGCGGGTCTCTATCTGAAACATCTAAGAACACGCCGTCCTTCCCAGGCAAGGCAGCTACGGGCACGGCGGTGTGACCCGGCGAGTTCCCGCGCCCCGACCTGGCAGTTTAGAAGGATCCAGTGAAAGCCACCAAACACAGGGCGGGGGAAGCAAAGGTCTGTTTTCCAGACAGAAGCGAGAAGGTTTCGGTTATTAAACACAACTCCTATTAACCCAGCTGTAATGGGCTGAATGAGACAGGCCGGGAAGGCGCGCTTGTGTCCAGTGTGTGGGTCGAGGGGGAGGAGGCCAGGGAGGGGTGGCCAGCCCAGCGCCCGCTCGGCCACAGGCTGTCCCGGGCCGCCAGGAAGCGAGGCTGCTCCGTGCTCCACCGGCTGCTGGCGTGCCTCCAGTCTCCCCAGGGACTCACCCCCTCGCTCCCCCAGGCCGCCTCTGTCAGTCCCCACCCCACCTCAATCAGAGCATGAAGGGGCCCAGGGAGAACCCCGTCCCCCGACCCCGACGCCTACAGCTGCACAGCTGCCCACGGCCGCCCGGCCCACTCCTGCGCACCCCTGGCCCTGAGAACGCCTCCCCAGCCTCGCGGTGGGGCGAAAGCATCCAGCAAGCAGCTCTCTTCCAGGGCGGACCAGCGCAGGCCGCTGGAACCAGCAGAAGGAGCCCGGGACAGGGGAAAGGCCAGCGAGGCAATGATTAACCACTTACTGAGTCTAAAGCCATCCTGGTGGTATCAGCAGCATGGAGTAAGGCGAAGTGCTCAGGACGGTCGAGGTGACCTAGAAGAAAGAAGGAGGGGACTGTGACGGGTCCGCACCGGCCGGTTTGCAGGAGGTGAATTGGGAGAGAGCCGGAAGGCGTCCTGGGTGGCGGCCACTCTCCCCAGGACCACGCGGTTCTGCCTGCTCATCTTGCCTTCACCTCCTCCCGCAGCTGCTCCTCCTGAGGGAGCCGGGGGCCTGCCAGCTGGTGACTCAAGTTCAGGGTCGGCCTCACTCCCTCCCTCCCACTAGGAGGCCCCAGACTCCCCTGAGGTCACCTCCACGGAAAGGAGAATCCAGGGAGAGAGAAAACGGGCACGGGGGTTTTCAGCCGTCAGGTTCGGTGGAGGTGAGGCAGGGCAAAGACCTGGGTCAGCTTCCAGCAGGGCCACGTCCCAAGCTGCCCCTGGGCAAGTGACCTCTCTGAATGTCAGAGAGACGTGAACACGGCCACACACTGGCTCGTTTGGGTGAGGATTCAACTCGAGGGCGCAGACGCCCCATGTGCCGGGGCTGTGCTGCCCAGTGTGATGGGAGGCCCGGCTTCCTCAGGGAGAAGGGAGCGGCAGCCCGCGCCTCCGCGCAGCAGGTGGTCGAGCGCTTAGACCCGGAGAGAGGCCACGACTGACTTTTCAAATGAGCCACGGAGGGGCCTCCGGGTGGTCCAGAGGCTGAGACTCAGCACTCTCGATGCAGGGGGCTCGGGGTGGGTCCCCGGTCAGGGAACTAGATCCCACATGCTGCAACGACAGATCCTGTGTGCCGTAACTAAGACCCAGCGCAGCCCAATTAATATTTTTTAAAAAAAACAAGCCAGACGGACTTCCCTGGTAGCTCAGTGGCAAAGAGTTCGCCTGCCAATGCAGAAGACACGAGTTTGATCCCTGATCCGGGAAGTTCCCACATGCTGTGGAGCAACGAAGCCCGTGGGCCACGACTGTTGAGCTTGTGCTCTAGAGCCCCAGGGCCACAGCTATGGAGCCCATGTGCTGCAGCTACGGAAGCCCGCGTGCCCTAGGGCCCGAGTTCCACAACAAGAGAAGTCACCGCCACAAGAAGTCTGCTCACCTCCACGAGAGAGCAGCCCCCACTCCCAGCAACTAGAGAAGAGCCTGTGGCAGCAGTGAAAACCCAGAATAGCCAAAAAATAAATAAATAAGCAAAATTAAAAAAAAAAACAAACAAACAAAAACCAAGGAACATGACATGGGAAAGAGGTTCACGAGGGAGAGGAAGGACATAGGTGCACATATGGCTGATTCATGCTGACGTGTGGCAGAAATCACCACACAATACTGTAAAGTAATTATTCTTTAATTCAAATAAGTAAATTTTAAAAACTCAACATACGCACACACAAACAAGCCATCTGAAATCACCCCAACCTTAATGAACACATATGTACAAATTCTATAAAACACATCTAGACTCACCTGATATTCCACTTACTGTCCCCAAATCCAGAAAAGAGAGAAATTCAGAGCTAACCATTTGAGGGCTTTCTAAGGATATCAGTCCATGAGAATTTTTAGGCAAGAATACTGGAGTGGGTTGCCATGCCCTCCTCCAGGGGAGCTTCCTGACCCACAGATGGAACTCACATCTTCAGTGTCTCCTGCATTGGCAGGCAGATTCTTTAGTACTGCGTTACCTAGGAAGCCTATACAGTATATTAATATATTGGATAGGTCGGGCTTCTCTGGTAGCTCAGCTGGTAAAGAATTCGCCTGCCATGCGGGAGACCCCAGTTGATTCCTGGGTCAGGAAGACCCTCTGGAGAAGGGATAGACTACTCACTCGAGGATTCTGGAATGGCTCAGATTGTAAAGGATTTGCCTGTAATGTGGGAGACCTCAGTTCGGTCCCTGGATTTGGGATGTTCCTCCGGAGAAGGAACAGCTACCCGAGCCCTTCCAGATGTCCAAGCTGGGTTTAGAAAAGGAAGAGGAACAAGAGATCAAATTGCCAGCATTCACTGGATCATAGAGACAGCAAAGGAAATTCGGAAAAACAACTGTTTCACTGACCACAGGCCAAAGCCTGTGTGGATCCTGACAGACTGCGGAGCACTCTTAAACAGACGGGACTACCAGGCCATCGTACCTGTCTCCTGAGACCCCCGTATAGGGGTCAAGAAGCAACAGTTAGAACCCTAAATGGAACAACTGACTGGCTGATCGAGAAAGGAGTTAAGACAGGGCCGTCTGCTGTCACCATGTTTGCTTAGCCTATGCACTGAGCAGGATTGTGAGAATGCTGGGTTGGATGAGTTATAAGATGGAACCAAGACAGGAGTGAGAAACGTCAATAACCTCAGACACGCAGATGACACCACTCTAACGGCACATATGGCTGATTCATGCTGACGTGTGGCAGAAATCACCACACAATACTGTAAAGTAATTATTCTTTAATTCAAATAAGTAAATTTTAAAAACTCAACATACGCACACACAAACAAGCCATCTGAAATCACCCCAACCTTAATGAACACATATGTACAAATTCTATAAAACACATCTAGACTCACCTGATATTCCACTTACTGTCCCCAAATCCAGAAAAGAGAGAAATTCAGAGCTAACCATTTGAGGGCTTTCTAAGGATATCAGTCCATGAGAATTTTTAGGCAAGAATACTGGAGTGGGTTGCCATGCCCTCCTCCAGGGGAGCTTCCTGACCCACAGATGGAACTCACATCTTCAGTGTCTCCTGCATTGGCAGGCAGATTCTTTAGTACTGCGTTACCTAGGAAGCCTATACAGTATATTAATATATTGGATAGGTCGGGCTTCTCTGGTAGCTCAGCTGGTAAAGAATTCGCCTGCCATGCGGGAGACCCCAGTTGATTCCTGGGTCAGGAAGACCCTCTGGAGAAGGGATAGACTACTCACTCGAGGATTCTGGAATGGCTCAGATTGTAAAGGATTTGCCTGTAATGTGGGAGACCTCAGTTCGGTCCCTGGATTTGGGATGTTCCTCCGGAGAAGGAACAGCTACCCGAGCCCTTCCAGATGTCCAAGCTGGGTTTAGAAAAGGAAGAGGAACAAGAGATCAAATTGCCAGCATTCACTGGATCATAGAGACAGCAAAGGAAATTCGGAAAAACAACTGTTTCACTGACCACAGGCCAAAGCCTGTGTGGATCCTGACAGACTGCGGAGCACTCTTAAACAGACGGGACTACCAGGCCATCGTACCTGTCTCCTGAGACCCCCGTATAGGGGTCAAGAAGCAACAGTTAGAACCCTAAATGGAACAACTGACTGGCTGATCGAGAAAGGAGTTAAGACAGGGCCGTCTGCTGTCACCATGTTTGCTTAGCCTATGCACTGAGCAGGATTGTGAGAATGCTGGGTTGGATGAGTTATAAGATGGAACCAAGACAGGAGTGAGAAACGTCAATAACCTCAGACACGCAGATGACACCACTCTAACGGCAGAAAGTGAAGAGGAAGTAAAGAGTCTCTTGATGAGGATGAAGGAGGAGAATGAAAGAGCCGGCTTAAAATTAAATATTAAAAAAAAAAAGATCCCAGCATCCGGCCCCATCACTTCATGGCAGATCAAAGGGGAAAGGTGGAAGCAGTGACAGGTTCCTCTCCGGGGCTCTAAAATCACCGCGGACGGTGACTGCAGCCATGACACCAGAAGAAAACTGCTTCTTGACAGGAAAGCAATGGCAAACCTAGGCAGTGTGAGGAAAAGCAGAGGCATCGCTCTACCAACCAAGGTCCATGCGGTCAAGGCTGTGGTCTTCCCAGGAGTCACCGACGGTTGGGAGGCTGGACAGAAAAGAAGGCAGAACACCAAGGAATTAATGCCTTCAAACCATGATGCTGAAGAAGACTCCCGAGAGCCCCGGAGACAGCGAGGAGATCAAACCAGTCCATCAACCCAGAAAATCAGCCCTGAATATTCACCGGAAGCACTGGTGCTGAAGCTGAAGCTCCTGTAGTCTGGTCACCTGATGCCAACAGGTGACTCACTGGAAAGACTGATGCAGGGAAAGACTGAGGGTAGAAGGAGGGGAGCGTCAGAGGATGAGGTGACTGGACGGCATCACCCACGCCACGGACATGAATTCGGGCAAAGCTCGGGAGATGGCTTGGGACGGGGAGGCCTGGCGCGCTGCAGTCTACTGGGTCGCAAAGAGTCGGACACAACTGGGCGACTGAACAAGAAGAACAAGGACATCGGTAATGAAAAGGAAAGCCTGGGTCACCTTGTTTGCCGACATTTGTGAACAGCGGTATCTAGGGAGACCGTCGACATAAAAGGCTTCAGAGTAAAGGCCCAGCTGACATCGCTCTTCTCATCATAAGCAAACACTGGCTTCTGTTCACCACTCCTGGCTGCCTCAGAGTGATCAAACAGGAGCTCCGAGAATCCACCTTCACATTCGCCATGTGCGGGACCGGGTCCCCAGTGAGAAAGCCGTGGGCGCCAGAGCTGGCAGACCCAGTGGGCGCATCTTTCCTCCGGGAAGTGGCCGGGGCACAGCCGTGGCAGGCAGCACAGCATGGTGGGTGAGTCCGTGGCCCCTGGGACCAGACTCGGGATCCAAACCCGGTCACGCACTCGCTAGCCGTGACCTGGGGAAGTCTGGCCATACTTCTGGGCCTGTTTCCTTGGCTGCAAAACAGGCAAATGGTTCAACGAGCCACTAGATTGGTTTTTCGGATTTCCTTGTGGCTCAGGTGGGAAAGACTCTGCCTGCCATGCGGAAGACCTGAGTTGGATCCCTGGGTCAGGAAGATTCCCCGGTGAAGGGAACAGCTACCCACTCCCGTGTGCCTGGAGAATGCCGTGGCGCATCGATGGGGCTGCAAAGAGTTGGACATGACGGAGCAATTCTCACTTCAGTGTTTGTTTGCTTGAGTCACTGCCTTTTTTTTTTTTTAATTTATTACTTATTTTCATCCATCTTTATTCTTTGGCATGTGTGGGCCCCCCTTAACAGTGGCCTCTCTCGTTGCAGAGCACCGGCTCTGGGTGCATGCGCTCCAGAGCGCTGGCTCATAATTGGACACACCGGTCCAGTTGCTGCGTGGCACGTGGGATCTTCCCAGGCCAGGAATCAAACTGGTATCCCTTGCACTGCAAGGTGGACTCTTTACCCACTGGACCACCAGGGAAGCCCGAGTCACTGCCTTTTAAAGATGCTTTAACTGTACATAATACAGAAGTGACCTGAGAGATACTAGAAACATCTTTGAAGAATGTAGTTTGGCACTTATTTAGTATAAAAGGTTTGTGCGTGGTGTAACAAATATAGTTTTTATAAATTTTTAGAAAACATTGCAACATTTACAAATGTTTTGGAAAAAAAAGAGGGAAAGACAGGATAACAGTGGTACTCAATAGAGCCAAAAAGGAAATAAAAGGAATCCAGATTGGCGAAGAAGCAAAAATGTCACTGTTTGCAGATGACATGATATTATATGAAGGAAATCCTAAAGACACCACCAGAAAACTAGTAGAACTGATCAATGAATTTAGTAAAGTCTCAGAATACAAAATTAATACACAGAAATCACTTGCATTCCTACACCCTAACAATGAAAGATAAGAAAGAAATTAGAAAATAATTCCATTCACTACTTCCATAAAAAATATCTAGGAATAAGCCTCCCTAGGGAAGCAAAATACCTGTATGCAGAAACTCTAAGATACTGATGAAAGGAATCAAAGACAACACAAACAGATGGAGAGATACTCCATGTTCTTGGACTGGAAGAATCGATGTTGTGAAAATGACTATACTACCCAAGGCAATCTCTAGATTGAATGCAGTCCTCATCTAATACCTACCAATTACATCTTTCACAGAACGAGAAACGAAAGTTTTATAATATGTGTGGAAACACAAAAGACCTTGAATAGCAAAAGCCATCTTGGAGTTAACTGAGTTGAGAATGAAGGTCTTAAGAACCTGGCACACAGGAAGTGCTACAAACTCTTATGTTCAATAAAACTGATGGTGTAGATGTGTGCTCAGTTGCTCAGTCGTGGCTGACTCTCTGCAGGCCCATGGACTTGCCACCAGCTCCTCTGTCCACGGGGATTCTCCAGACAAGCATACTGGAGGGGGCTACCAGGCCCTCCTCCAAGGGATCTTCCCAACCCAGGGATGGAACCCACGTCTCTAACGTCTCCTGCATTGACTGGTGGATTCTTTACCACTAGTACCACCTGGGAAGCCCCTAAAACTGATCATAAAACTGATAAATGTTGAACAGCCTGTAGAGATAGGATGGGCCTGATTGGTAGTATTTATAGATTTTCATATTTGCCTCTGGACAGCGTGCCAGAGACAGCAACATGCAACCCACCAGCTCTGAAAACCCCCCTGACGCTCCCGCCTGGCACTGTTTCTCTGATTCCCAAGCACAATTATTATTTGGCTCATTACACTTAAAAAAAACACCCCAAACATTAACTTGCTATAAAATATAAGTATGGCTGTTTAATCTTGGGGAAACTTTGTTGAACAAGTCATGGGAAGGATGCACCAGATTATTCATTTACTTTTCAAGCAAAGATAAAATAAAAGAACCAGTTTGTACTGATAGCTTTGAGATTTTTTTTTTTAAGATTAAAAAAAATTGAGTCAATATGTTTCCAGGTATGAGGGGAAAAAATCTGACCCATATACAGGAGGAAGAGCTCACCATATAGAGCACACATGATGTTTAAGCCTGTAAGTTGGTATGATGGTCACAGGTTGATTACCTTTTCCTACGTCTGCTCTGTAAAGAGAGAGGTCTCTGAGACTTGAAAGCAGGACAAAATCCTCCAGTCTAAGTAGGAAAAGCTGGCACCTTCCTCAGATCAGTTTCAGGTCAGCCCTGCCCCTGCCAGCGTTCTCGCCCATGGTTCTCTGCCCTCAGTGGCAGGCACTCCCTCCGAGCTATCTCACCAGTTATAGGTTTGGTTGGAGTTTCAGGAAATGAAAATTCGATCTCACTGGCGGCTCTCCCAGTTTAAGAGCCCTCTGAAAGGACTGATGAATCAGTGCTTGAAATCCATGCTCCCTATTCATTCAAGATCCCCAACAGTGAGACCAGGAAGTCAGGAGCTCAGGGGCACCAGGAACTGAGGCTTCCAATTGTCTCCTAAAAGCCCAGGACCAGATGTAACAGGAGCACAATCCTTTCTCACCCAGCCATGCCATGGCCGCCAGACCCTGGGAACCCAGGACACCAAGCACCCTGCTGGGCTGCCACAGACTCTGGGAGGGAAGATGAGTCACACCCCTCCTAACTCAGTGTGTGTGTGTGTGTGTGCGCACGCGTGTGTGTTAGTCACTCAGTCGTGTCCGACTCTTTGCAACCCCAAAGACTGTACCTGCCAGGCTCCTCTGTCCGTGGGATTCTCCAGGCAAGAATCCTGGGCTTGGGTAGCCATTCGCTTCTCTAGGAGATCTCTCTTATCCAAGCATGGAACCCAGGTCTCCTGCATGGCAGGCAGATTCCTTACCGCCTGAGCCAGCAGGGAAGCCCTAACTCTTGGTGGCCAAAGACAAAGGAAGGGAGAAAGGTCTCTCCCTGGGACCTGGACCTGACGGGGACACGCCGCTCCCAAGAGGGCCAGGGGGTCGTGTTCCGAGCAGTTCACCTGCAGAACGGGCAATTCCACGCCCACTTGAGATAGCAACTCTCTTTAGCTCGTTTCTGAAAGGAGCAAGACAACCCAGACGGCAGAGACAACACGGCCTTCTGAATGTTCTTCCCAGTCACTAGAGGACAGCTGTGAGTGCTCTTGATGCCGGACAGCCAGCCTCGGGGAAGCACCTTTCCACAAAGTGACCACGACCCACGTGGAGTGAAGCTCTGTCCTGCCGCTGTCCCTGGCACACGCCCGCCCCCGTATCGCCCAGCTGAGTCACGCAACAGAGCACCGCCATGGTCCAGAGCCACCGGGCTCTCCTTTCAGAGGGCTGACTCACGGCTCGCGTCACCTGCCCGGCCACCGCTCCACGGGACGGTGCGGTGGAACCCGACCGGCCTCCCATGAGGTAAGGAAACCACTTCCAGACGAGAAGGGCCCCCCGTCGGGCTTTTACTCTGGACCTCAGAACACATTCGCCAGAGATTTATTTTGAAAACGACCAAACCAACAAAAATGAGGTCAGCCTCGTAGCTACGGACACCCCGGCAGGAGTCAGGGGTCTTCCCCGTGATGAAGGCTCCACTGACTTTGCCCCACACGCCGCTCACTCAGGGGCTCCTGCCCTGGCCCCTCCTGGAACCTTCGCGAGGCGGGTGGTGTGGTGAGGTGTGACGGCTGGAAGGAGCCCCACCTGCCTGACCTCCGAGTCTGTGCTCCTTCTTCAGGCTCCAAAGCAAACACCCCCAGACACTCCCTCTTCCAGGACCTGTGACCGGCAAAACCCCTCAGGCCTCAACCACGGCACACGGCCAGCTCACACGCGGGCTCTCCTGTCCTCTCGGGGACCAAATGCACGGGGAGAGGGAAGTCACTGGACAGTGGTGGACTTACTTCACAGCTGAGTGTAAACAAACAGAAGCCCATCAGAGAAACGGCACGCACAGGGACTGACCCAGGAATGAGAGAGGGAGAGAGAGAGGAAGGAGACAGCCGCTCCAGAGAGGGACTGCCTACCTCATCCAAGTGTCTCTGTCGATGAATGCCTCTTTGTCCAATCTAGATTACCAACTTTTTAGGGCAGGAATTGGGTCTGGTCCCTTTTCTTTTTTCAGTCTGCCTTTGTACCGTACACTGAAAGTGTTCCAAATTTTTTTCGCATCCCAAAGGCCAAATGAGTAAGATAAAATTTAAGAGACAGAAAGCCAGAAGGCCTGCAGCTAGACAAAGCAGACTCCAAATTGGGGACGTGGGTGACCTCACAGGTCCAGGTGCACAGAGCTGACCGCAGGCCAGCAGACAGGCTGGAGAGGGAGCCTGTCTCTCAATAGAGTAAAAAGGCTACGGTCACAGATGTGAAGAACTCGCCTGAGTCCGTCTTTGCCATGGGCCTGCACGCTAAGCACGCTACGTGGCTTCAGTCGTGTCGGACTCTTTGCAACCGCATGGACGGCATCCTGCCAGGCTCCTCTGCCCATGGGGTTCTCCAGGCCAGAACACCGGAGTGGGTTGCCATTTCCCCCTCTGGGGGATCTCCCAACCCAGGGATAGTGGATAAATGGGGTTTTGTCCAGGTTAAATGTGTAGGTGACCCAGCACCGTGCCCATCACACAATGAGCCCTCCAGAATAACACCATGACCGATGTGTGGAAAAGAGATTCCATATTTTCATGTGAAAATCCAAAGGAACAACCCAGGATCACAAGGGTCAGAAATACCAGAAAGGTAGATTTAAGTCAATTCAGGGAAACCACGTTTCCAACGATGATGAAGTTTCAGTATCCAGTGGGCTCGCTTGTGAGAAACAGTTCCTCAAACCGGAAAACCAGTTTGATCCCACACTGGAAGGCCATGTTCCCAGCACATTCTAGAACCAAACTGGGCTTTGGCTGTGAGGGCAAACATGAGGATCTTTTATTTTTTGTCATCAGAAACACAAATCTGTCCCTGGAAAGCACAGGCTCCACGTGCCCCGTGCACAGATCGAGTCTCTAGACAGGGCCAGGTGCATGCCCTTGCCAGGAGGGCCCCTTGGAAAGCAAGGCGCCGAAGGCAATGCTGACGCTGGGTGGTGTACCAACAAGCAACGATCAAGCTTGGGCTTCATCTCATCTTGCAGATCAGAGCTGCCTAGACGCTGTTTCTCTACCGGACGCCCACTAGACGGCCAGCGGAGCTCCCATCCATCCCATCCACTGTGCCTTGGCAGAAGCTTCCAGGCCCCAGCTTCTGTTGCTGCTGACTCACTAAGTCAGGTCTGACTCCTTGTGACCCCCTGGACTGCAGCCCGCCAGGCTCTTCTGTCCATGGGTTTTCCCAGGCAAGAATCCTGAAGTGGATTGCCATTGCCTTCTCCAAGCCTTTCAAACATTTCCTGCTTTCTTACCTCATTTCTGCACCCTCAGCCCTCTTGCACCCACCCCTACCCCATGCCTGACAGCTTAACCCTGCGCCCACAGCCTAAACGCCTGCTGTCCAACCGGGCGAGTCCTTCCCTCCTCTCCTCGGCGGACCTCTCATGAGAGCGTAAAGCCCATCTTTGGGTCACCTGCTCTCTTCAAAATCCACACTGTTCACAGTCCAAGCAGTGCTCCCTCCACACACCAGGAAAGTAGGGTCTGCAGTCCCCCCTGGACGTCCCTAAGACTGCCTATGACATTTTTTATAATCCTGTTCCCTCTTCTCCGGACCGCTGCCCAGTGGCTGGGGCAGACCACGCTCAAGGTCGCCTCCCTTTCCTCCTGACCTGGAAGCCATTCTCTGGGCTGTCCTCCAGACCTGCCAGTGTGATCAGCTGGGTCCTCTACCCCTTCCTGTGTAGTTCAGACCAGGATGGTCAATAGCAAGAGGGAAGGATGAGGGGTGGGGAGCCCCCTCCCCCACAGCCAGGCCTATACTCCAAGGGAGGGGGCTTGCAGTCAGGGCTCCCAAGAGGGCCTATGCATAGGGTTCCCCAATCGTTGGTGAAAGGATTTACCAAGTCTGGCTCAATTCACAGCTCAGCACTCAGGTGTGTGACACCCTCCCCCTCCCCCGTCGGAGACCACTGAGCTTGGGGCCAACCCAATGGAAGGGGCTCCCCGGGAAGTGCCAGGGAGAGCAACAAAGGCTCAGCCATTGTGGGAGGTGGGCCCACCCAGGAGACCCAGAGATGAGAGGCCAGCAGAGGGTGGAGGAGTACATGGGGCCTTGCGAGCCCCCAACCCCCACACCAGCAGGGCCGGCGTCCCCTCCTTAAGTAAGCAAAGCTGACCAGACACTACATGGACCCGGTCACTTTTCCTTTCTACCTTTCATGCCTAAGGACTGCGCGACCCCTGGTTCCCAAACCCGGAACTCTCTGGGAAGCATTCAAAAAATAGACTTCCTATTCCATCCGAGACTGCCACAGCCACTTAACCAGGGCAGGGACCCCAAACGGTGACAGAGGCCCCTGGGACTCCTGCCACAGGATTACGCAGAAGAGAGTGAGAGGCACCAGCCCGGAGCCCTGGCTCACACGTCCTGGTAGACCTGTGCCCGGGGCTGGGCTGGGTCGTGTCCAGCACGCTTACAAGATGATGATGATCGCAACCAGCAACACAGTGTCCTCCGCGTGTCTAGGCGTCGTCGCCTACAGGACATTGGCACCCTCAGCCCCGTCACCCTGGGAGGTCGGCCCCCGCACTGCCCCATCAAGGCACCCCAGCCGAGCTCTGCTCTTGGATTATAGGGAAGCCCGGCCGGCCCAAGAGCAGCTCCCACTCCCACCGGGATTCCGGGCCTCGCAGAGTTCCGCCTGGAGCCAGATGCCTCCCTGCGTCCCCAGGTCTCCCTACAGGTCGTGGGATCAACCAGGGCAAGCTCTTTCACTTCTCTGCCTTGGTTCCCTCACAACGGAGTTAAACACACCGTAAAGAACTTGGAAAGATGCCTGCCTGGAAGAAAACACCACATCCACATCGGCTGTTATTACGACCACACGGGAGCAGCCCAGTTTTCTCCCACAGTTAAGGAGACGGGAGGCTGGGGTGGAGCAGCCCGGGCTGCACAGAGGCCAGCCTCCAAGCAACAGCCCGGCCTCGTAGGCTCCGGGCAGCTGCACAGCCTTGTCGGAAGAAGACTGACCTTGGAGAAGTCAGTAAGAAAGCCACTGCTGGGGATCAAACAGACAAACCACCTCAAGAGCAAAAGGCCCCTGCTGCTGGCGAGGTGACGACAGTTTGTTAAAAGCGCAGAGGGAGGTGTCCATGGCCAGTCCCCAAGTGGAGCCCCCACAGCAACTCCGGGTCTCCCAGGGTGTGGGTTTGCTCCCTGGCCTCTCACGCTGACCTCAGGCGTCCAGGGAAGCTGGCCACGACGCGGGCGCAGGCAGGCCCACGTCTGATGAAGCCGAGAGCGCGGGAGCAGCTCCCAGCGGCTCTCCAGGCTCCCCCACCCCTTCACCTGCCTCAGCAGCAGCTGACCCTGCGCCCCCAGGTCGCTGAGGCGCGAGTCCGGCCCCGACTCTCAGCCCCCACGCTCCTCCAGGTGAGGCTGGCAACGTCCCCACTTCCTGGAGAACCTTCCGCGACCTCCTAGACTAAGTCAACAACCCTTGCCTCACTTCACGTTTTCTAAACACCTTGACGCTCTCCTCAGCAGCCCTTGTAATTTTCCGTCAGTTAGTTGACTCTCTAAAGCCCAGAGCGCGCACTTTGAGTCCAGCACTCGCAGGTGCCCTCACGCCCCCGCCCCGACCTCCCTGGGCCGCAGGACTGGGGCGCGGATCTGAATTTGGGCCGGACTCCGCAGGCTCGGGCCAGAGCCCTGGTGACCCTGTCCGACAGGCACACCTTGAGTGGCTGTTTTTCCTCCCAAACGATCCACTGGGATTCCACCTGACCTGCCAACAGCCACCTGCGCCTCTGAAACGGAATTCTGGATGAGGGAGAACCGTACAAATGCCCGCGCGCATGCCAGGGCCGGCAGCCACCTGGCAAGTAGGCCCTCTGGGGTCTGGAAGTGGGGCCACACGGCAGTTCTTATTGGTGCTCACTGCCAGGCTGGTGCGTTCAGCCTTCTGGCCCCGGTCCGGGGTCCTGCCGGATGGCATGGTGGATCGAAGGGCCAGGGCGTCCGGCTTTGTCCCGGGCAAGCAGTGTGGCCGAGACACCAGGACCGCTCCTCTGGGGCTGGGAGCTGGGGGTGTTGCCTGGCGCAAGCAGTGTGGCCGAGACAGGCCACCGTTTGGGGCACCTTGGAGAAGTCAGTAAGAAAGCCACTGCTGGGGATCAAACAGACAAACCACCTCAAGAGCAAAAGGCCCCTGCTGCTGGCGAGGTGACGACAGTTTGTTAAAAGCGCAGAGGGAGGTGTCCATGGCCAGTCCCCAAGTGGAGCCCCCACAGCAACTCCGGGTCTCCCAGGGTGTGGGTTTGCTCCCTGGCCTCTCACGCTGACCTCAGGCGTCCAGGGAAGCTGGCCACGACGCGGGCGCAGGCAGGCCCACGTCTGATGAAGCCGAGAGCGCGGGAGCAGCTCCCAGCGGCTCTCCAGGCTCCCCCACCCCTTCACCTGCCTCAGCAGCAGCTGACCCTGCCCCCCCAGGTCGCTGAGGCGCGAGTCCGGCCCCGACTCTCAGCCCCCACGCTCCTCCAGGTGAGGCTGGCAACGTCCCCACTTCCTGGAGAACCTTCCGCGACCTCCTAGACTAAGTCAACAACCCTTGCCTCACTTCACGTTTTCTAAACACCTTGACGCTCTCCTCAGCAGCCCTTGTAATTTTCCGTCAGTTAGTTGACTCTCTAAAGCCCAGAGCGCGCACTTTGAGTCCAGCACTCGCAGGTGCCCTCACGCCCCCGCCCCGACCTCCCTGGGCCGCAGGACTGGGGCGCGGATCTGAATTTGGGCCGGACTCCGCAGGCTCGGGCCAGAGCCCTGGTGACCCTGTCCGACAGGCACACCTTGAGTGGCTGTTTTTCCTCCCAAACGATCCACTGGGATTCCACCTGACCTGCCAACAGCCACCTGCGCCTCTGAAACGGAATTCTGGATGAGGGAGAACCGTACAAATGCCCGCGCGCATGCCAGGGCCGGCAGCCACCTGGCAAGTAGGCCCTCTGGGGTCTGGAAGTGGGGCCACACGGCAGTTCTTATTGGTGCTCACTGCCAGGCTGGTGCGTTCAGCCTTCTGGCCCCGGTCCGGGGTCCTGCCGGATGGCATGGTGGATCGAAGGGCCAGGGCGTCCGGCTTTGTCCCGGGCAAGCAGTGTGGCCGAGACACCAGGACCGCTCCTCTGGGGCTGGGAGCTGGGGGTGTTGCCTGGCGTCCAGGCCGCCCAGCTCTGACCACGGCCTTCGTGGTCACCGCAATGGGGCCTGGGCCACGAGGGCCACCTGTTTGGGGCCACCTGAGCGTTCGCACCTCACCCGGAGGCCCTCTCGGCAGACCTCCGCCGCTCTGGCGATATCTCTCCCGGCATCTGAGGTTTCCAGTTTCTCCCCACTTCAGGAGGGAACCCAGAAGCAGGAGTTCAGGTAACGCTATGAGGCTGCAGAGATTTTCAAGAAACAAAGAAGCAGATGGACAACCCACCCTCTTGCTCGTCCCCGAAGGGAGAAAGGCGCACCCCTGGTCCCCGACTCTGAGCAGCGACAGGACAGGGGCCATGAGCTGACTTCAGCAAAGGCGACCCACCGGAGGGACCCCGAGGCACCTTTTTCCGCTCCCAGTAGACTAATGACCCGCAGCGTCGTCGCCTGCACCAGCCCAGGGATGCCAGGGGGGCAGCCGGGAGCCTCTGACCCGCGCGCCAAGGCGTCCCAGGCGCGCGGAACCCTCCCCACCTAAGGCAGGCGGCTTGGCCCGGCTGAGCCCGCTGGACGCCCCTGCCGGGCTGGAGCGGCTCCCAGCTGGCTTCACCCCCTGCTACGCCCACCCAGCCCCGGGGCGGTTAGGTCTTTCCCGCCCGGGATCCCCAGCTCCGGACTCGGCTCGGCGAGCCCAGCGCGCGCGCCGCTTACCTGCGGCGCCGGGGCCGCCGCTCCCTGCCCCTCGCCCTCCCGCCGCCGCCGCCGCCTCCGGAGTTGGCTTCTCCCTCGGCCCAGCTCTGAGTCCCCGATCCTCCCCGGCTCTCGCTTTAATCGCGGGAGGCGGTGTCCAGCGCCCAGGGCGACACCCCCGAGCGCCGGTCCCGAGTCACCTCGGGCAGTGGGAGGGGACGGACCGGAATGGCTGTCCGGGCGGGGCTGGTCCGGGCGCAGCGGCGCGGGGAGGAGTCTCCCCGGGAGAGCCCGGGACGCGCTCCCGGGCCGGACCCGGAGGAGCTCCGGGGGCGCACAGGCTAGGCTCGGGAGGGGTGCATCTCCCTCCCCACTTCCCGCTGCCGACACTCAAGTTTGGGTCCAGCCGGGAGATCCTGAGCAGCGCAGACCGAGTCTCGTGTGAGCCGGTGAGCGCTGGCGCGGGGCAGCCGCTTGACCTCGGTGCCCGCGGCCAGGACCCGGCTGTCTGCTGCCCCGGGCCGCGAGCCCCTCCCACTCCCCTCGGACGGCTTTTCTCTGCCCGCGGGTCCCAAGTCCCTGCCCTGGGAAAGTCCCCAAGGGTGACTCGAGGTCTTCCTGCCCACCTAAGACGAGAGACAGGGCATGAGCAAGGAGGGTGAGATAAATCCTTAGCTTTCTGTCCCCTTTTAAGGGGCTCGTTCCGACACCGTTTGCAACACACAAATGAACCTGGACTGCTTTAGCATCAGGTGGAAGCAGAAGAAAGCTCAATTCATTTCCAGTCGCCTGCTCCGTTGGCACAACGCTCCTTCCCGGGCAGGTGTCCCGGGACTGGGCTTCCCAGCCTGTGGCCCACCCCATCTCTCATGCTTCTCGGGGTCAGATCGCCCAAGTGGAAGACCCTCGAGGACTGTCTCCAGCAGGGAGGTTTCCGGTCGGGCGGTCTGCTGGTGGCGACTGGCGTGGTCCTGTTTTGAACAGAGTGGAGTCCGCTGGGAACGGCTCCCTTGTCCCACCAAGCCCCAGTGGCCGCCACACGCCAGGTGGCCCCTGTGTCTGTGCCTGCAGCCCTTTGGGGGTGGTTTTCTCTCCATCCACTTCTCCTTCTTTTGACAACTTTCTGGAACTTGTGTTCCCAGGAGCAAATGACCAGCTTGGGGAACCACCCAAGTGCCGGAGGGCGGTCGTGGCTGGGCCGGGTGTGGAGCCAGGGCATGGCTCAGCGGTTAAATCCGTCCTCGCCTGAGTGCGGGCTTCGGGGGTGAACACACAACCCGGTTCTGCACCTGAGGTTCAGGGTCGGCCTGGGGAAGCTGGTGACTCTTACCCTTCTGCTGGAGCCTCCAGAGTCCCTCTTCCCTGTGCCTGGAGGAAGAGGCGGGTCGTCACAAGAGCTGCTGACAGCGGTCTCTCCAGCACCCGGAGCCCGCACCAGGGGAAGACGGCTCCTCCACCCACACCCAGCACACCTCACGCCAGCCCGGAGGGCCGTCCGCACAAAGCGTGAACAATAAATGCTGGAGAGAAAGAAGCCCTCCTGCACCGTGGGGGACGTCAACTCGCGCCTCCATTATGGAGGAACAGTGTAGAGATTCCTTACGACACCAAAGACAGAGCTGCCTTGTGTTCCCGCGGTCCCACTGCCAGGCACACAGGTGGAGAGAACTCGAGTCTGAAAATATATATATGTGCCCCAAGGTTCATTCCAGCACAATTTAAATTACCCAGGACATGGAAGCAGCCTGAATGTCCGTCCACAAGGGACGGATAAAGAAGATGTGATACATGCAGAGACAAGCGAATATGACTCGACTGTGAACAGAATGAAAGAATGCCATTTGCAGCAGCATGGGTGGACCCAGAGACGACAGCATCAAGTGAAGGAAGTCAGAGAAAGACAACTAGCACTTATAAGTGGAGTCTAAAAAAGTGATAAAAATGAACCTACTTACAAAACAGAGATAGCTTCTTAGACATAGGAAACAAATTTATGGGTACTAAAGGGGATAGTGGAAAGGAGATAAATTAAGAATTTAGGATTAACATATGCAGACATCTATACATAAAACAGATAAACAACAAGGACCTACTATATATATACAGCACAGGGAACTATACTCAATATGTCATAATAACCTATAATGGAAAAGAATCTGAAAAAGAATATACGGGTAGCTGAATCACATTGCTGTACACTTGAAACTAACAGAACATTGCAAGTAAACTATGCTTCCGTTAAAAAAAATAAACCCACAGTATAGAGATGACAAAAACCCATTTTTTAAAAAAAATTTGGCCTCTTTTATTGTTTTTTATTTATTTATTTGCATCCATCTTTATTCTTTGGCCTCTGTGGACCTCCCATTGCAGTGGCCTCACTCGTTGCAGAGCACCAGCTCCAGGCGCATGTGCTCCAGAGCACTGGTTTGTAATTGGACACACCAGTTCAGCTGCTCCGTGACACATGGGTTTTTCCTGGGCCAAGAATTGAACCGGTGACCCTTGTACTGCAAGGTGGACTCTTTCCCCACTAGACCACCAGGGAAATCCAAAAATACAATTCTTTTTTTTTTTTCAATTTTGACCTCTTTTATTGTTTATTTATTTTCATCCATAACCCAATCCTTAATGACATCATTGAAACACCGAATCCAACCAGCTTTGCAGTTAAGTCCCCTTTACCACATCTTCCATAAGTACAAGTAGAAATCAGAATTATGAATCCAAGGGGAGTACTTGTGATTCAATAAAACAGAACAATATTGTTATATGTTAAAAATAAATAGCATAATTCTGTTCATAGCAATGTGCAGAGTAGATGTCCTGAAATGATGCTTACTCTGTAAGACAGCCAGAAGCACTCAATGGAATATGTATTGTTAATATTCTTAAACATAACAGCTGATTTTGAAGGAAAACTTGGAAAATCCTCAGACACAAAAGTGAAGTGGGAGCAGGTAAGTGAGTAAGTCAGGGTCCTGGTGGGCATCCTGAACCATCTAACCACCTTGAGCCCTGCAGAGTTCGGTAGACAAAGGTGGGGTGAGAGAAACAGGCGCTGGGCTCAGCAAGGAGGGAGACGCTAGGACACAACAACATCAATGTCTACACCGAGAGCACTTCCCTCAGAAAAAGGATACTTTAAAAATTGTATCCATCCCATTGATGGGTGATGACGAATAAGCCTGTGTGTACCTTAGTCCTAGCTGTCACCTGCTGTTCAGCTGCTCAGTCGTTTCCCCATGGACTGCAGCACGCCAGGCTTCCCCATCCTTCACCATCTATCTCCCCAGAGCTTGTTAAAACTCATGTCCGTTGAGTCGGTGATGTCATCCAACCATCTCATCTTCTGTCGTCTCCTTCTCCTCCTGCCCTCAATCTTTCCCAGCATCAGGGTCTTTTCCAGTGAGTTGAACCTTCCCATCAGGTGGCCCAAGTATTGGAGCTTCAACGTCAGCGTCAGTCCTTCCAATAAATATTCATGGTTGCTCAATGGAGGGGGACTAATGCCCACCGGAGACTTTATAAATACCAGCAAGCCTTCTTATGAGAATTTAAGTTTTGAGCCCTAGTTCCCATTAGTTTTATAGTCAGAGAAACATCAAGTCAAGAATTATATCAATATGTGAAAAAAATAGCTATTGTCATTATACTGTGGGAAAAGGGGATCCTGCAGGGGTGCTGTGTGACCTGGAGGGGTGGGATGGGGGATATACATATGACTAATCTGGAAACATACATATCGGTAAACAACAAAGCTCTGCAAAAGTGAAAGTAAAATACAAATTTTTTTTAAAGTAAAAAAAAAAAAAAAAAAGAATTATATCGAAAGTGTCTGGGAATGCCCCAGGCAAACGCAAAAGCAAGCTCATAGCCTCTCTAGTGAAATACCACTTGTGATGGGTAATTTTATGTGTCAGCTTGACTAGGGTAGAGGATGTGCAGGTAGCTGGTGAAACACTGTTGCTGGGTGCACTTGGGACAGTGTTTCTGGAAGAGATTACCATTTGAACTGTAGACTGAGTAAAGATCTGTTCTCACCAGTGTGGGTGGGCATTGTCCAATTCTTTGAGGACATAAAACAAAAAAGACAGAGGAAGGGCCTGTTTGCTCTCTCTGCCCAACTTGGGGCATCCGTCTTCCGCCTTTCAACATTAACAGTCCTGGCGGTTATACCTTTGGACCCAGACTAAATTATGCCACTGACTTTCCTGATTCTCCAGTTTGCAAACTGCATGTCATGAGGCTTCGCCTCTGTCATTTGGTGTCATACGTGTCACTCCCACACGTATACACATGCACACATAACATATACCTCTTACTGGTTTTGGAAAACCCTGACTAATACACTCCTCAACCTAGGGAAAATTCCCACATGGTCAATTAAAATGAGCTTAATTTAATTAAAAACAATTAAAATAGGACATTGTGAAAAAATCAATAAGTATAACAAAAATGGAATCAGGCCACAGATATTGCCATTATCAGACACAGATGACAAAATAAGTTTTTATTAAAAAGAGCAGAGTCTAAAAAGGGGCTTGAGCCCAAGTATTGGAGCTTCAACGTCAGCGTCAGTCCTTCCAATAAATATTCATGGTTGCTCAATGGAGGGGGACTAATGCCCACCGGAGACTTTATAAATACCAGCAAGCCTTCTTATGAGAATTTAAGTTTTGAGCCCTAGTTCCCATTAGTTTTATAGTCAGAGAAACATCAAGTCAAGAATTATATCAATATGTGAAAAAAATAGCTATTGTCATTATACTGTGGGAAAAGGGGATCCTGCAGGGGTGCTGTGTGACCTGGAGGGGTGGGATGGGGGATATACATATGACTAATCTGGAAACATACATATCGGTAAACAACAAAGCTCTGCAAAAGTGAAAGTAAAAAACAAATTTTTTTTAAAGTAAAAAAAAAAAAAAAAAAGAATTATATCGAAAGTGTCTGGGAATGCCCCAGGCAAACGCAAAAGCAAGCTCATAGCCTCTCTAGTGAAATACCACTTGTGATGGGTAATTTTATGTGTCAGCTTGACTAGGGTAGAGGATGTGCAGGTAGCTGGTGAAACACTGTTGCTGGGTGCACTTGGGACAGTGTTTCTGGAAGAGATTACCATTTGAACTGTAGACTGAGTAAAGATCTGTTCTCACCAGTGTGGGTGGGCATTGTCCAATTCTTTGAGGACATAAAACAAAAAAGACAGAGGAAGGGCCTGTTTGCTCTCTCTGCCCAACTTGGGGCATCCGTCTTCCGCCTTTCAACATTAACAGTCCTGGCGGTTATACCTTTGGACCCAGACTAAATTATGCCACTGACTTTCCTGATTCTCCAGTTTGCAAACTGCATGTCATGAGGCTTCGCCTCTGTCATTTGGTGTCATACGTGTCACTCCCACACGTATACACATGCACACATAACATATACCTCTTACTGGTTTTGGAAAACCCTGACTAATACACTCCTCAACCTAGGGAAAATTCCCACATGGTCAATTAAAATGAGCTTAATTTAATTAAAAACAATTAAAATAGGACATTGTGAAAAAATCAATAAGTATAACAAAAATGGAATCAGGCCACAGATATTGCCATTATCAGACACAGATGACAAAATAAGTGTATTTGCTATGCTGTGTGGAAAAATAGAGCAGAGTCTAAAAATGAAAGAGAAGCAAGGATTCTCTAAAATTAGGAGAATTAGGGATAAAATAAATAAATAGGACTTCTAGAAACAAACCACAACATGAATTTTCAATAGCTGAAGAGGGAATTGGGGATTTGCAACACAGACCTGAAGAAATCATCCAAAATTCACATAGAAGGAAAAAATTATTTAAAAAAATATATGACAAAGAAGCGAAGTGGTATGGAAAGTAGAATAACCAGATCCATTAGTGAAATACATCTGATTAGACCCCACAAGTGATCATGGAGAAAAGAAAGCTGAAAGTAAGAACAATTAATATTTTTCCACAATTGAGAGGTCATGAATTCTTAGATAGCTGAAGCACAACAAATTCTGAGCAGAAAAAAAGAGGAATTCAGAGTTAAATGTCAGAGTGAAGTGGCAGAACCCTTAAAATAAAGAAAAGATCAGATCTGAAAATCAGCAGAATCCTTAAAATAAAGAAAAGATCAGATCTGAAAATCATCCTGAAGCAGTAGACTTCGCTCCCAGATGGAAGACAGAATACGGCAGAATAAAATATTCAAAGTGTTTGGGGGGAAAATGACTGTTAACCTAAAGTTTTATCTCCTGTAAGATATCTTTTAAGAAAATGACATTTACAGACAAACCAAGGCATTTACAGACAGACCATTTCTTTGTTATATAATCCAGTAAGAAGAAAAATACCTCCAGCAGGAAAGTCTGCCATGCAAAAGGAAATGGTGAGGCAAGAAAATGGTAACAATGTAAATAAATCTAAACAAATAGTGACAGCAGAGAAAAAGCACCTCTGCGGATGGTTAATCCACAAAGGTAAAGAAGGGACAACAGCAACTGGAAGCAGAACTGAAGTCCGGGAAGACGCTTTAATTCCGTTCCTCTAGCATGAGGAACAAAACGGCAGTATTATAATCCCTGCCGTCTTCTGAAGGAGCGTAAACACCTGGATGAACCTGAGGCAAAGTGCAGAAGAATGAAAATAGAGCATCTGCCCATCTAGTCCAAACCTAAAGAAAAAACAATGAGATAAGGTAGAAAAAACTCAGTGAAATTTAACAAAATAAAGCAAAAAAAAAAAAAAAAAAGATAAGGGAGGAAGAAGAGTAAAATCAAACCTAGAAACATGACAAATAGAAGCATAAAATATGCCCTAAAAATAAGGGCCGCTGGATTCGCTCTGCGATGGCCCACACTCTTGTCTGCGGAGTGTGCTTTCTCTGAATCTGAATAAATCCATTTCTTACCTATCGCTTTGTCTCTCACTGAATTCTTCTCTGAAAAGAGACGTGAAGAGCCTGAGCCTCAGTGGGTCCAGACGCTGGGTGGTTTCTTGGCTGCTCCTCCCTTGATAACTGTTCAAATCTGTCCTTTGGAGCTCAGGTAAGGTCATGGAGGCTGAAGTCTGGAGTCTTGCCTCCAAAAAATTGGGGACAAAAAGAAGCTCTGTGGCTAGAAGCCCCAGAGGACCTCTCAGTTTCAAACCCACATCCTCAGCAAAAACATTTGTAAGATGTATTTAAATGAAACAACGAGAAACAATATACCCTAAAAATATATACAGATACATCAGTAATCATAATGTATATAAATACTCCAAACTGTCCAGTTAATATGCATAGATTTTTGAAAGATATAGGTTATCAGACAGTCTAATTTTTAAAGATCAGTTCAGTTCAGTTCAGTCGCTCAGTCATGTCTGACTCTTTGTGACCCCATGGGCTGCGCGCGCCAGGCTTCCCTGTCCATCACCATCTCCAGGGCTTGCTCTGACTCTCGCACTGACTCCATGATGCCATCCAAGCATCTCATCCTCTGTCGTGCCCTTCTCCTCCGGCCTTCCATCTTTCCCAGCATCAGGTTTTGTTCAGTGAGCTGTCTCTTCACATCAGGTGGCCAAAGTATTGGAGTTTCAGCTTCAGCATCAGTCCTTCCAGTGAATATTCATTATTGATTTCCTTTAGGATGGACTGGTTTGATCCCCTTGCATTCCAAGGGCCTCTAGATAACCTATTATAATCCCTGCCGTCTTCTGAAGGAGCGTAAACACCTGGATGAACCTGAGGCAAAGTGCAGAAGAATGAAAATAGAGCATCTGCCCATCTAGTCCAAACCTAAAGAAAAAACAATGAGATAAGGTAGAAAAAACTCAGTGAAATTTAACAAAATAAAGCAAAAAAAAAAAAAAAGATAAGGGAGGAAGAAGAGTAAAATCAAACCTAGAAACATGACAAATAGAAGCATAAAATATGCCCTAAAAATAAGGGCCGCTGGATTCGCTCTGCGATGGCCCACACTCTTGTCTGCGGAGTGTGCTTTCTCTGAATCTGAATAAATCCATTTCTTACCTATCGCTTTGTCTCTCACTGAATTCTTCTCTGAAAAGAGACGTGAAGAGCCTGAGCCTCAGTGGGTCCAGACGCTGGGTGGTTTCTTGGCTGCTCCTCCCTTGATAACTGTTCAAATCTGTCCTTTGGAGCTCAGGTAAGGTCATGGAGGCTGAAGTCTGGAGTCTTGCCTCCAAAAAATTGGGGACAAAAAGAAGCTCTGTGGCTAGAAGCCCCAGAGGACCTCTCAGTTTCAAACCCACATCCTCAGCAAAAACATTTGTAAGATGTATTTAAATGAAACAACGAGAAACAATATACCCTAAAAATATATACAGATACATCAGTAATCATAATGTATATAAATACTCCAAACTGTCCAGTTAATATGCATAGATTTTTGAAAGATATAGGTTATCAGACAGTCTAATTTTTAAAGATCAGTTCAGTTCAGTTCAGTCGCTCAGTCATGGCTGACTCAATGTGACCCCATGGGCTGCCGCGCACGCCAGGCTTCCCTGTCCATCACCATCTCCAGGGCTTGCTCTGACTCTCGCGCACTGACTCCATGATGCCATCCAAGCATCTCATCCTCTGTCGTGCCCTTCTCCTCCGGCCTTCCATCTTTCCCAGCATCAGGTTTTGTTCAGTGAGCTGTCTCTTCACATCAGGTGGCCAAAGTATTGGAGTTTCAGCTTCAGCATCAGTCCTTCCAGTGAATATTCATTATTGATTTCCTTTAGGATGGACTGGTTTGATCCCCTTGCAGTCCAAGGGCCTCTCAAGAGTCTTCTCTGGTAGAAACATGCAATTTATAAGAATCATGCAGAATGGACATATGAAAAGGAAAGCTGCCCTGGCTAAACTGATAATGGATAATACAGACTTTTGAATAAAAGGCTCTGTTGAGAATAAGGAGAATGACTCGGTTACGGCAAAAGAAACTCAAAAGTTCTCAAAAGAAACTCTCAAAAGTTACTTGAGAAATATAGCCCTTGTGGAAGTTGGCTGTACCTGACACCACAGTCCCCAGAAACTGTACAAAGACAATTTTATTAAGTCCACCATCATTTCTCTCAGTCATAATAGTCAATCAATCAAGCAAATAAATAATTCAGGAAAAATGTAGAAGATTTGAACAACAAAGATTTGAGCACATATTTATGAATGCACATATATAGATTCATGAACAGGGGAGCCTGGTGGGCTGCTGCCCACGGGGTCGCAAAACGTCAGACACGACTGAGCGACTAACACTCACTCACAGACGCCTCATACCAAATAAATGGCCGGGGGGTTTTCCAGGTTAATTCTTAGAAACCATTAAGAAACACAATATTCCTGCCTTTCAAATGTGTTTTTTTTTTTCCAAGTAATAAGGATATAGAAAATACTCTCCAGCTCATCCGTGCCTAAGTCAGTGAAGAAAGTTCAAGAAAAATTATATATAAATCTAATTTATGGAAAAAAATGTGAAAATTTATTTTTAAAATTTAGGAAAATGAGTCCAACAATGTATAAAAAAGATTATGACTAAGTTGTGTTTATTCTGGAATGTAAAACTGGTTTAACATTAGAAAAGCTGTACACAATTCAACGCAATAACACATTTGACAGAAAGATTGTTTAATGTGCTAGACAATAAATAAACTTTTATTCAATAAAACTTAAAATACATTCATAATAAAAGTCCTTTGCAAAGATGAAATAAAAGGAAGCTTTCTTACCTGCTAAAGGATATCTCTGTGTGTGTGTACTTGGCAATCGCTCCGTCTTGTCTGACTTTCTGTGGTCCCATGGCCTGAGGCTTGTTAGGCTCCTCTGTCTCCAGGGATTTTCCAGGCAAGAGTACTAGAGTGGGTTGCCATTTCCTCCTCCAGGAGATCGTCCCGACCCTGGGATCAAACCTGGGTATCCTGCATCGCAGACAGATTATTTACCATTCCTTTATCAGGAAGTTCCAGGGTGGCTCAGATGGTTAAAAGAAAATCTGTCAGTGTCCAAAAATATCCCCAGTGGTAAAGCATTATGATTAGCACCACCGCTGCTCAACATTGCACCAAATGCGTTAGCTCGGGTGGTAGACAAGAAAACAGAAATCAAACTCAGAAGAATTACAAAAGATGAACACAAGTCATTATTGAAGGTGATATTCATTGTGTATCTACAAGACCTCAAAAAAGTAAAGGAAATTAAGAAAGTTTGGCTATCTATATCTATGTTTGATAAATACAGAGGCAGTATACAAAAATAATTTGCATAAAGGGAGCAGAGTAGAGATTTCCTCCCTGCCCACTTGCACCTCTTACAAGTACCCTATCCTAATAAATCCTTTTCTTCTCTATCAAAATAATAATAATAATTTGCATCCTTCTGCACCACCAACTTGGAGAAGGACATGGCAATCCACTCCAGTATTCTTGCTTGGAAAATCCCATGAACGGAAAGGCCTGGTAGGCTACAGTCCATGGGATCAGGTGGCTTAGTGGTAAGGAATCCTCTTGCAATACGGGAGACCTGGGTTTGATCCCTGGCTTGGGAAAATCCCCTGGAGGAGGGCATGGCAACCTAATCTAGTACTCCTGCCTGGCGAATCCCATGGATGGAGGAACCTGGTGGGCTGCACTCCATGGGGTCACCCAGAATCAGACAGGATGGTAAAAAAAAAAAAATCCACTTGTAATGCAGGAGACACAGGTTCAATCACTGGATCAGAAAGATCTCGTGGAGGAGGAAATGGCAACTCAGTCCAGTATTCTCACCTGGGAAATCGCATGGACAGGGGAGTCTGGTGGGCGGCAATCCATAGGGTCATAGAGCATTGGACACGACTGAAGCAACTTAGCACAGCACGTAATTGCTTTATGGGCTTCTCCGGGGGCTCAGCAGTAAAGAATCAACTTGCACTGCAGGAGACATGGGAGATGCAGGTTCAATCCCTGGATGGGGAAGATCTCCTGGAGAAGGAAATGGCAACCCACTCCAGTATTCTTGCCTGGAAAATGCCATGGAGAGGGAAGCCTGGAGTGCTGCAAGTCCATGCGGTTGCAAACAGTCAGACATAACCGAGCAGCTGAGCGCCTAATGGCTTTCCAATGCTGTGCTAGTTGCCTCTGTACAGTGGAATGAGTCAGCTATGGGCATGCACGTATCCCCTCCCTCTTGAACCTCCCCCACGACCCCTCCCACACCTCTAGGTCATCGCAGAGCCTGAGCTGAGCTCCCTGTGCAATACAGCGGCTTCTCACAGGCTGTGTTACACATGGCAGTGTACGTATGGCGATTCTATCTCCCAATTCGCCCCACCCTCTCCCGCCCTCGCGGGTCTGGTCTCCGTGCCTGTCTCTGCTCCTGCCCCAGTGGTCTCGTCTGGACCCTTTGTCTAGATTCCACATGCATGTGTTAATATACAATATCTGTGTTTTCTCTTTCTTGCTTTACTCTGTATGACAGACTCGGTCCATCCACAGCTCTATAAATGGTCCACTTCAACCCTTTTTATGGCTGAGTAGTGGAGAACATATGGAGGCTCCTTAAAAAACTAAAAATAGAAGTACAATATGACCCAGCGGTCCCAGGGTTGGGCATATTCCCTGCTGTTGGTGTTCAGCTGCAAGTCCTTCTGTCTCTTTGCCACCCCATAAGTGGCAGCACGCCCGGCTTCCCTGTCCTTCACCATCTCCCAGCGTCTGCTCAGACTCATGTCTGTTGAGTCAGTGATGCCATCCAACCGTCTCCTCCCGTCGCTCCCTTCTCCCCCTGCCCTCAGTTTCCCCAACATCAGGGGCTTTTCCAGTGAATCAGCTCTTCAGCTCAGGTGGCCAAAGGGCTGGCGCTTCAGAGTCAATAGGGAAACCATAATTCAAAGAGATGCGATGAGCTTTGGCTGTTTACAATAGCCAGGACATGAAGGCAGCCTAAGTGTCCGTAGACAGGCGAGTGGCTAAGGAAGCTGTGGTGCGTGCTGACAATGGAAATGCAGTTTTCCCCTGTACCCTTCCTGTGACTGGTAGTGTGGTTTTGTAAGAGAAGGTCATTTTTACAAGAGGCGTGGGGAAAATGTAGAGGTGAACAGTCATGATACCAGCAACTTGGTTTCAAATGACTCACCAAAAAAAGAAAAAAAGCCACACACATGAAACTTTAAAAAAGAATGAGTCTGGGGCTTCCCCTGGTGTTCCAGTGGGTAAGGAAACCGCCTTGCAGTGCAAGGGGCGCCGGTTCGATCCCTGGCCTGGGAAGATCCCACGTGCCGCGGAGCAGCTGGACTGATGTGTCCAATTGCCGAGCCGGAGCTCTGGAGCGCATGTGCCCAGAGCCAGTGCTCTGCGACAACAGAGGCCACCGCGATGGGAGGCCCACACGGGCCAAAGAACAAAGATGGATGAAAATAGAGAAATGAAAGACCAATAGAAGTGGCCCACCCGCTCCCCTCCCTCCCCAGCCCGACCCCCGCCCAAAATAAATAAATAAATCTTTAAAAAAAAAAAAAAACCAATGAGTCTAGGAGGAGGTTGTACATCTATTTATTCTACTAATCTTTCTTATTTTCCATATCTTTGAAATGGGTCATCATAAAAAATTGAGACAAAAAACCACAAAGGTAAAGCACTTAAGCGACAACACATACCTCTATATAAGTACACTAAAATATGTGAATATTCTTATGGAAAAAATCATAGAACTGTAGCACTGAGCCTGCGAAGACAGTTATTACCAGTATTAGCAACTGTAAGAGTAATACTTCTTCAAAACCTTTTATCTGCTGTTACTCATTTAAACCCAGCTTCCTCTCCGTGGCCTTTCCACTGTGGCTCCAAGCGGTCAAGTGATTTCTGTCCTGGGCCAGGTTCCCTGGAGACAGGAAGCTTCTTAAGGGGTGTTCAATGTTTTGGGGGTGAGGAAGCAGCACTGGATAGAGGGAAGGGCCAAGCTGTGGTGCCAGCACCCCAGCGGCCTGGGCCAGCCCCAGGGCGTGGGGCTCCTAGCCACCGGTCACTGGTGCAGAGGCTCCGCTGGAGAGGCAGGCCCTGGGAGGCGATCTGCGCCTCGGGGCACAGGTGGGCGCTCCGGCAGGAGCCCGCCCGGTCCCGTGGAAAAGCCCGTGCCTCCCAAGGGCCCACCGTTACAGGTTACCGGGCTCTTCCTTCATGGCAGTGAGAGGGGACAGTCACGGGTGAATAAACCTGTCAGCTCAGGAGTTCCTTTTCCCCAGAGAAGAAAGAAAATCAAGCAAAAGAAAGCCACAGAACCTTGAAGAAAGCCAGCGTGCATGGCACCCTGGCGGCGCATGCTGGCCTGGCCAGCGCAGGGGTGGCCCTGGAGGCAGTGGG
Source organism: Tragulus kanchil (assembly GCA_022376925.1). Lineage (NCBI taxonomy): Eukaryota > Metazoa > Chordata > Mammalia > Artiodactyla > Tragulidae > Tragulus > Tragulus kanchil. The sequence continues at coordinate 244,117,042 of JAIOJX010000028.1, forward strand.
TCGCCTCCCCGGCACCCGTCGTTCTCTGCACTGGGACACCGAACGGTCAGAGCCAAGGACCAGGCCTGGCTCTGGCCTGTCTGACCAGAACTGGCCGGTGGAAACCGAAGCCCAGTCAGGCAGCCACAGGCGGGCCGTGAAACCTGCACCTGAACTGCAGAGGGAAGTGGCCCCAGGGCAGAGCGGGGCCGCCAGGCCTCCCAGGAGAGCAGGGCGGTGCCCGGTAAGGGACAGCCAGGTGGCCACCCAGCACGGCTGCTTGTCCTCCCCTTTTCAAGGGGTGCTCTCCTTATGGCCACTGTCCTGTTTCTGCTTCATTATGAATCTGTTGGTGTTGGGGACAGAGTGGGGACTTAGCCCCCAGAGCCAAGGGGCCTGCTGGCCAGGGAGAGTGCACATTGGCCAGTGCGTGCCCTCCCCTGGGTCCCTGTGGAGGCGGGAGCAGCTGGGGGGTGTCGGGGGGGACCAGCTGGCTGCTCCTCCTTCCCCGCGCCAGCTGTGGGCACTCCCCTCCGCCCCTGCCCTCGCAGCCCTTTGCCCCTGCAATGGCCTCCCTCTGGGTTCTGGGGCGAAGGGAGCCCATAGGCAGGAGCAGGCTGGGAAGACGGGCCCCGCCCACATCCTGGTACCAGCCGCCCAGGAGATAGCGGAGCTCAGAGACCCAGTGCTGGTCTTAGCCCACCTGTGTGCTGAAGGCGGGACCGGGTGTAGCCCCCCCACCCCAGAGCCCCAGGTCCTCAGTTATAAAATGGGGAAATCAGTGCCGGCTGTCACAGTGAGCTGGTGTGAACCCCAGCACGGTGACGGCACAGTCAATGTTTAATGAAAGGTAATTGCTATTACAGTGACCCAGGACACGGAGAGCCCTGAGCAAGACCTCGCAACTGGCTTTAGTCACGAGGAACAACAAATACTGAAAACGTTCTCCTTGTTTGAACAAGCGGGGTCTGGATTCAGACAAAGAGCTTGTGGAAAGCGTGGAGCCCGCCCCAAGCAGCGGCTGGAGAGCTGCCTGCTCAGCAGTCGGGTTCGGATGAGGGGTCTCCAGCCCTTCGGAAGGGCCGGCCAAGGGCCCTGAGCTCACTGCGGATGGTGTCATGTGGCCTCTGAACAGTTCTCTGTGTCGTTGGGGCGCGGAACGAATCCCCTGTGCCCTTTGCCCCTGTGTTTCGGGGCCTTGGGTCTCTTCTGCTCCTTCTGACTCTGGGCACCCACGGGCCTCCCGGAGCCGGGGGGCATCAGAGCCACGGCACAGACTTGTCCTCCACTGAGGCAGCCCGGGGCCAAGCAGGCCTCCCCTCCACCAGACCGTGAGTGCCTCCAGCCCTCCCAGCAAGCCATCCGTCCAGGGCCTTCCTCAGACTGCACGGCCAGCGCCCGTGGGGGCTGGGCTTCCGTCCAGGCCAGGAGCCCGACCCCCCGCCTTCTTATGGCAGTCCTGTTTCTGCTTCATTATGAATCTGTTGGAGTTGGGGACTGAGTGGGGACTTATCCCCCAGATCCAAGGGGCCTGCTGGCCAGGGAGAGTGCACATTGGCCAGTGCGTGCCCTCCCCTGGGTCCCTGTGGAGGCGGGAGCAGCTGGGGGGTGTCGGGGGGGACCAGCTGGCTGCTCCTCCTTCCCCGCGCCAGCTGTGGGCACTCCCCTCCGCCCCTGCCCTCGCAGCCCTTTGCCCCTGCAATGGCCTCCCTCTGGGTTCTGGGGCGAAGGGAGCCCATAGGCAGGAGCAGGCTGGGAAGACGGGCCCCGCCCACATCCTGGTACCAGCCGCCCAGGAGATAGCGGAGCTCAGAGACCCAGTGCTGGTCTTAGCCCACCTGTGTGCTGAAGGCGGGACCGGGTGTAGCCCCCCCACCCCAGAGCCCCAGGTCCTCAGTTATAAAATGGGGAAATCAGTGCCGGCTGTCACAGTGAGCTGGTGTGAACCCCAGCACGGTGACGGCACAGTCAATGTTTAATGAAAGGTAATTGCTATTACAGTGACCCAGGACACGGAGAGCCCTGAGCAAGACCTCGCAACTGGCTTTAGTCACGAGGAACAACAAATACTGAAAACGTTCTCCTTGTTTGAACAAGCGGGGTCTGGATTCAGACAAAGAGCTTGTGGAAAGCGTGGAGCCCGCCCCAAGCAGCGGCTGGAGAGCTGCCTGCTCAGCAGTCGGGTTCGGATGAGGGGTCTCCAGCCCTTCGGAAGGGCCGGCCAAGGGCCCTGAGCTCACTGCGGATGGTGTCATGTGGCCTCTGAACAGTTCTCTGTGTCGTTGGGGCGCGGAACGAATCCCCTGTGCCCTTTGCCCCTGTGTTTCGGGGCCTTGGGTCTCTTCTGCTCCTTCTGACTCTGGGCACCCACGGGCCTCCCGGAGCCGGGGGGCATCAGAGCCACGGCACAGACTTGTCCTCCACTGAGGCAGCCCGGGGCCAAGCAGGCCTCCCCTCCACCAGACCGTGAGTGCCTCCAGCCCTCCCAGCAAGCCATCCGCGTCCAGGGCCTTCCCTCAGACTGCACGGCCAGCGCCCAGTGCCGGGAGCTGGGCTTCCGTCCAGGCCAGGGAGCCCGACCCCACGCGCCGCAGCTGCAGACCCAGCGTGCCGCAGCCAAGACCTGGCGCAGCCTATCAATAAGAATAAATGTTTTCTAAAAGGCATTCAGATACACACATTCTTAAAAAAAAGGTTTATAATACATATATCATTTGTAAAATTATGAAATATTCTGTACATACAATAGCATATGCATGTGTGCATGCTAAGTCACTTCAGTCATGTCCGACTCTTTGTGACCCCATGCACTGTAGCCCCCCAGGCTCCTCTGTCCGTGGGATTCTCCAGACATGAATACTGGAGTGGGTAACCATTCCCTTCTCCAGGGGATCTTCCTGACCCAGGGATCGAACTGGCATCTCTACTTCTCGTGCATTGGCAGGGGAGTTCTTTACTACTAGCGCCACCTGGAAAGCCCCCCAAAGAGCATGTGCTGTAATACAAACCTCTATAAAGACCATCTAAAGGGAACACCAGTGCAGTCACCAACCAGGTTAGCAACACGCTGTCACCAACCCATTATGCGTCGGGTCCAGTCTCCCCCGTTGGCATCTCCTCGCTGAGCCTCATCCATTCCCACTGGGGGAATTTGCAATATTGAACTGGTATTAATCCACTTCTCTCTCTTTCCACCATTTATTCGTATATGCAAATAGTCTAAAAGCCCTTTGCCGTTGAATGTTTAGAAGTTTATATAAATGGAAGCCTTGGTATGTTTTGCTCCTGTGACCTGCTTTTTCGCTCCACGTGTTGTGAGATGCATCGTGATACTGCACATGGTTATGGCTTACCCAGTTTCATTGCATCACGTGAATTGGATCCAAATATACGTATTTCTTTTCCCATTAGACGGGACTGACAGGACTTTACTGTGAGTGGGCTGTTTCCCGGGTTGGGCAACAGAAATAGTACTTCTGTAAGCACTTTTGTTGACTATTCTGGGCCCTTCGAGGAATTCTTCACAGCACATACTTGGGAGTGAAATTGTTGGTTTTCAACAACATCGCTGTTACCCCAGCCCTCCCAGCAAGCCATCGCGTCCAGGGCCTTCCTCAGACTGCACGGCCAGCGCCCAGTGCCGGGAGCTGGGCTTCCGTCCAGGCCAGGAGCCCGACCCCGCGCCGCAGCTGCAGACCCAGCGTGCCGCAGCCAAGACCTGGCGCAGCCTATCAATAAGAATAAATGTTTTCTAAAAGGCATTCAGATACACACATTCTTAAAAAAAAGGTTTATAATACATATATCATTTGTAAAATTATGAAATATTCTGTACATACAATAGCATATGCATGTGTGCATGCTAAGTCACTTCAGTCATGTCCGACTCTTTGTGACCCCATGCACTGTAGCCCCCCAGGCTCCTCTGTCCGTGGGATTCTCCAGACATGAATACTGGAGTGGGTAACCATTCCCTTCTCCAGGGGATCTTCCTGACCCAGGGATCGAACTGGCATCTCTACTTCTCGTGCATTGGCAGGGGAGTTCTTTACTACTAGCGCCACCTGGAAAGCCCCCCAAAGAGCATGTGCTGTAATACAAACCTCTATAAAGACCATCTAAAGGGAACACCAGTGCAGTCACCAACCAGGTTAGCAACACGCTGTCACCAACCCATTATGCGTCGGGTCCAGTCTCCCCCGTTGGCATCTCCTCGCTGAGCCTCATCCATTCCCACTGGGGGAATTTGCAATATTGAACTGGTATTAATCCACTTCTCTCTCTTTTCCACCATTTATTCGTATATGCAAATAGTCTAAAAGCCCTTTGCCGTTGAATGTTTAGAAGTTTATATAAATGGAAGCCTTGGTATGTTTTGCTCCTGTGACCTGCTTTTTCGCTCCACGTGTTGTGAGATGCATCGTGATACTGCACATGGTTATGGCTTACCCAGTTTCATTGCATCACGTGAATTGGATCCAAATATACGTATTTCTTTTCCCATTAGACGGGACTGACAGGACTTTACTGTGAGTGGGCTGTTTCCAGGGTTGGGCAACAGAAATAGTACTTCTGTAAGCACTTTTGTTGACTATTCTGGGCCCTTCGCAGGAATTCTTCACAGCACATACTTGGGAGTGAAATTGTTGGTTTTCAACAACATCGCTGTTACTTCAGAACTCCGAAAAGCTTTCAGCTTACACCTTCCCCTTTACCCACCTCCCCACCCCTCCAGCTGACTCAGCTTGGGCCACACGTGGTATTGCGGAGCTTTAAGTTTTGCCAATCTGGTATCTTTATGGTAAAATAGACATTACATAAAATCTTCCATTTTATCTGTTTTTAGGTACGGTTCAATGGCGTTAACTGCATTCCCAGTGTGGTGCACCCATCATCATCTCCAGAACTTCCCGTCTCCCCCGCTGAGATGCAGTCCCCCTCAGTGCTCACTGCCATTCCAGCCCCAGCCCCTGCCCCTGCCAGCTGCCAGTTGCTTCTGTCCTGGAGTCTGATTCCTCTGGACCTCACACGAGCAGAAGCCCACAGCACTTGTGTTTTGTGTCTGAATTATTTCATGCAGCACAATGTCCATCCTCCACGTGGAGCCCTCACTCCATTTTAATGTGTGTTCCACATCCCACAATGATAAGTCTGTGTGTTTTCAAAGTGGTTGGCGGGAGAACGTGACCATGCACTTGAGGAAGCTGTCCCACCAGGCTCTCTGTGGTTCTTGTGCTCCCATTCAGTGCTGAAGCTAGCAGACCACTGGGCAATGACCCGTGTCAGATCACTCTGCTCAGGCGGCCATACCAGAACATCACAGACGTTTATCCCTCGTGGTTCTGAAGGCTAGAAGTCCAAGGTCAGGGTGCTGGCCTTTCTGGTTCTTGGTGAGAACCCTTCTCCCGGCATGCGGTGACTGTCTTCTCGCCTTCCCTCAATGTGGGTACAGAATAAGAGAGGATAGAGAGGGAGAGAGAGGGGGAGAGATTTTGTTTGTATAAGTGGCATCCATTTTCTCAATCACCAGTCTACCAATGACCTCAATACACCATGATTATCCAAAAGTTTCCAAATACAGTTACATTAGGTTGGCGCTTCAGCCTCTGAATTTGGGGTTCATAATTCAGCCTACAACAGGTGCAAAATGGGGGAGTGCAAGAAGAAGCTGGCTTTTGTTGACTATTCTGGGCCCTTCAGGAATTCTTCACAGCACATACTTGGGAGTGAAATTGTTGGTTTTCAACAACATCGCTGTTACTTCAGAACTCCAAGCTTTCAGCTTACACCTTCCCTTTACCCACCTCCCCACCCTCCAGCTGACTCAGCTTGGGCCACACGTGGTATTGGGGAGCTTTAAGTTTTGCCAATCTGGTATCTTTATGGTAAAATAGACATTACATAAAATCTTCCATTTTATCTGTTTTTAGGTACGGTTCAATGGCGTTAACTGCATTCCCAGTGTGGTGCACCCATCATCATCTCCAGAACTTCCCGTCTCCCCCGCTGAGATGCAGTCCCCCTCAGTGCTCACTGCCATTCCAGCCCCAGCCCCTGCCCCTGCCAGCTGCCAGTTGCTTCTGTCCTGGAGTCTGATTCCTCTGGACCTCACACGAGCAGAAGCCCACAGCACTTGTGTTTTGTGTCTGAATTATTTCATGCAGCACAATGTCCATCCTCCACGTGGAGCCCTCACTCCATTTTAATGTGTGTTCCACATCCCACAATGATAAGTCTGTGTGTTTTCAAAGTGGTTGGCGGGAGAACGTGACCATGCACTTGAGGAAGCTGTCCCACCAGGCTCTCTGTGGTTCTTGTGCTCCCATTCAGTGCTGAAGCTAGCAGACCACTGGGCAATGACCCGTGTCAGATCACTCTGCTCAGGCGGCCATACCAGAACATCACAGACGTTTATCCCTCGTGGTTCTGAAGGCTAGAAGTCCAAGGTCAGGGTGCTGGCCTTTCTGGTTCTTGGTGAGAACCCTTCTCCCGGCATGCGGTGACTGTCTTCTCGCCTTCCCTCAATGTGGGTACAGAATAAGAGAGGATAGAGAGGGAGAGAGAGGGGGAGAGATTTTGTTTGTATAAGTGGCATCCATTTTCTCAATCACCAGTCTACCAATGACCTCAATACACCATGATTATCCAAAAGTTTCCAAATACAGTTACATTAGGTTGGCGCTTCAGCCTCTGAATTTGGGGTTCATAATTCAGCCTACAACAGGTGCAAAATGGGGGAGTGCAAGAAGAAGCTGGAGCCCACACAGTTGGACTGTGGTCCCTGACTTGATGGGGGTGTCCTGCAGAAGCGGGGTGGGGCTCATCATCGCCATGGTAAACACTCATGGGCTTGAGTCTCAGAAGAGAGAGGGTCAGGGAACGGGCCTGGCCACTGCCTCATGAGAAGTGACCAGCAATGAGTGTGGGAGCAAAACCTTCATCCCTGCTTCACCTCGGCTCCCAAATCTCCCAAGATCTCATGGCCCAGCACGCGAGGGACACAGGAAAGGGAATTCTAGCGAGGCTGTCTCATTATAAACCACTGCATCTTCTAAATGCTCAGGCCCTTCATCTTCATGTTCTCATCTGGTCTTTAACTCATCTGAATTGACTTACATGTATGACATGATGTAGGATTCTACTTCCGTTTTTTTCTCTGTGGATAATGGGGTTTCCTATGAGACGTCTCCAGCGGCCTCTGTCCCTGTCACATGTCATGTCTCTGGGCAGGCATGGTTCTGTGTCGTGCTTCCCTGTTCTTTTCAATTCATGGTTCCTCTTCTCCTTACACCAGTATCACCACACAGCTTTCTATAATGACGTTAGGACATTCGGTCTCCTACATTGGGTCTTCTGAATGGGGCAGTCATTTTGGGAATAAGCCTGCCATGCCTTTCTTTGGGTGTGCCTTCACTCTTCTTGGTCTTTTGTTCTTCCCTGTTCTCACAAGTATACTTTAGACTGAGTTCATCAGTGAACTCCACGTGTGAGAATTTTGGTTGCAATTGTATTCAATCTATCAGGTCAACTTGAGGAGATAGCATCCTTGAATGCTCTGTGTTTCATACACAAATCATTTATTTCTTCATCTATTTAGTCTTTAATACTTTCCTATAAAGTTCTATGATTTTCTCCATAAGAATATTCATGTATTTTAGTGTACTTATATAGAGGTATGTGCTGTCACTCACGTGGTTTGCCTTTGTGCTTTGTTGCCTCAATTTTTTATGATGACACAATTGACAGGTACGAAAAGAAGAAAATTAGTAGAATAAATAGATGTAAAAAGGTTCATAATTCAGCCTACAACAGGTGCAAAATGGGGAGTGCAAGAAGAAGCTGGAGCCCACACAGTTGGACTGTGGTCCCTGACTTGATGGGGTGTCCTGCAGAAGCGGGGTGGGGCTCATCATCGCCATGGTAAACACTCATGGGCTTGAGTCTCAGAAGAGAGAGGGTCAGGGAACGGGCCTGGCCACTGCCTCATGAGAAGTGACCAGCAATGAGTGTGGGAGCAAAACCTTCATCCCTGCTTCACCTCGGCTCCCAAATCTCCCAAGATCTCATGGCCCAGCACGCGAGGGACACAGGAAAGGGAATTCTAGCGAGGCTGTCTCATTATAAACCACTGCATCTTCTAAATGCTCAGGCCCTTCATCTTCATGTTCTCATCTGGTCTTTAACTCATCTGAATTGACTTACATGTATGACATGATGTAGGATTCTACTTCCGTTTTTTTCTCTGTGGATAATGGGGTTTCCTATGAGACGTCTCCAGCGGCCTCTGTCCCTGTCACATGTCATGTCTCTGGGCAGGCATGGTTCTGTGTCGTGCTTCCCTGTTCTTTTCAATTCATGGTTCCTCTTCTCCTTACACCAGTATCACCACACAGCTTTCTATAATGACGTTAGGACATTCGGTCTCCTACATTGGGTCTTCTGAATGGGGCAGTCATTTTGGGAATAAGCCTGCCATGCCTTTCTTTGGGTGTGCCTTCACTCTTCTTGGTCTTTTGTTCTTCCCTGTTCTCACAAGTATACTTTAGACTGAGTTCATCAGTGAACTCCACGTGTGAGAATTTTGGTTGCAATTGTATTCAATCTATCAGGTCAACTTGAGGAGATAGCATCCTTGAATGCTCTGTGTTTCATACACAAATCATTTATTTCTTCATCTATTTAGTCTTTAATACTTTCCTATAAAGTTCTATGATTTTCTCCATAAGAATATTCATGTATTTTAGTGTACTTATATAGAGGTATGTGCTGTCACTCACGTGGTTTGCCTTTGTGCTTTGTTGCCTCAATTTTTTATGATGACACAATTCAAAGGTACGAAAATAAGAAAAATTAGTAGAATAAATAGATGTACAACCTCCTCCTAGACTCATTGGTTTTTAAAGTTTCCTGTGTGTGGCTTTTTTTTTTTTTTTTTTGGTGAGTCATTTGAAACCAAGTTGCAGGTATCATGACTGTTCACCTCTACATTTTCCCCACACCTCTTGTAAAAATGACCTTCTCTTACAAAACCACACTACCAGTCACAGGAAGGGTACAGGGGAAAACTGCATTTCCATTGTCAGCACGCACCACAGCTTCCTTAGCCACTCGCCTGTCTACGGACACTTAGGCTGCCTTCATGTCCTGGCTATTGTAAACAGCCAAAGCTCATCGCATCTCTTTGAATTATGGTTTTCCCTGTTGACTCTGAAGCTCCAGCCCTTTGGCCACCTGAGCTGAAGAGCTGATTCCCTGGAAAAGTCCCTGATGTTGGGAACAATTGAGGGCAGGGGGAGAAGGGAGTGACGGGAGGAGACGGTTGGATGGCATCACTGACTCATCGGCAGGAGACACAGAGACCCGGGCTCTGCCCCGGGTGAGAAGGGAATGTCTGCCCACTCCAGGCCTGTTGTCTGGAGAAGCCCACGGAGCCTGCGGGCTGCAGAGTCAGACGTGCCTGGTGGCTCTGCTCCTGCCCCTCCCGACACGCCCCCTCCCCCTCCTCGAGCATGAGCTGCTGCAGGGCTGCCAAAGCCCCGCGGGGGCTCAGACCGCGTCCTCAGGGCGATGCGCTCTAGGCTCTCAAGACGGTCCTCGTGGGTCTAAGAACCACAGATGAAGAACACTCACTGCTTACATGTGTGAACTCGCCCATTTTTCTTTAGTCTGCTGTGCAATTAACCCCCTGCTGGAGAAACATCCACCCCGGTCTGTTGAGTTTTGTCTCTCATCAAATAGCATTTCCACCTCAGAGCATGGAAGACCCTGTTTTCATCAAAAACCCCCGACACGGACCCTCTGTCAGGAGCCCAGTGGACGGTATTCTCTCTGCCTTAGTGAGGAGAAGGTTCTTGAAAAGAATCAGGTCAAGACTAATATTTCCAGCACGCCGTTGAGTGCCAAGACTCTCCGACAAGAAACGGCAGCAGAACTGTAGATAAGTACGAATGCCGGCATGGAGGGGCCTGCCAGACCCTCTCAAGCTTTTGAGTGGAGGCCCTCTGCTCTCACAGTAACAATTTATTGTTAAACGAACTTCCCTAAAGGTCAGCCACCAGAGTTACATTTCAAGCCCACATTCTAGGCTTTCTGAAAACCGCAGGATTGAGTGAGAGGTATATATGGCAGGTGCATTCAATTAAGGGACAGGAAATCTTTGGGGTGAGGTCGTGGTCACGGGTCCTTTCCTTTCAAGCTCCATCCTTTCAGAAAAGGGAGGCCAGCACACTTGCTGGCCAGCTCATCCCTCAGGGGCTGTCCAGGGGCCGGGAGCTCCGAGCCGGGGCCAGGACTAAGGACAGGCTGGCAGCCTCGGAGGCGAGGTGGGAGAGGCGGGGCCAGGGAGTGGCTTCGGTGGGGGAAGGGACCTCACAAAGGGGCTGCTTCTCCCCGTCCCTGGAGGGAGGCCTGTGACCACTATCCGTGCCTGGAGAGGACGAGGTCCGGTGGGGCGTGGAGGCCATGGATGGGCCATCGGGCTGATCTGAACTGTCTCTTTATCCACGTCTGCTGAGTCCATTTGACAACATGTGCAATATTTCATGGGAAACGTGCCGCTGCTTGAAAAATCTTCAGAAGTGGGCCGGGTCAGACTTCCCTGCAGGCAGCTTCGGGAGCTGCACCTGTTTTATTTGTTTTCCAGTTAATGGCTGGCCCAAAGGTCATAAACCCCTTCGTCTCTTTCTCCCCTGAGAGACCGCTCGTCCAGGCGTGAGTTTATGTAGAAGGAGAAGGGGCGGCCGCTCTGTTGGGTTGGGGCCCAGGGACCGTAAAGCCGAGTGACCTGTGGGTGGCCCGCAGCTGCAGGACGGCCTGGTCCTCCTCCCTCTCCTTCAGGCCGGAGGATGCTCCCCGAGCGGCAGCGGCAGCTCAGGAACTGACCCGGGGCCAGTCAGTCCACCACCTGGTTCATGTGGACTCAAATGCCTCTCGTCCAACTCATTTGGGGCGTGTGGCCCCGCGGAGCCCGAGTTCAGTATCTACGCACATATGGGTGCTCACAGGGCCGCCCTAGGTAGCTCAGCGGTTAAGAACCCACCTGCCAAGGCAGGACACTCGGGAGACGCGGGTTCGGTCCCCGCGTGGGGAAGACATTCTGGAGCAGGAAACAGCAACCCACCCTGTACCCTTGCCTGCGTGATCCTGTGGACAGAAGAGCCTGGCAGACTACAGTCCGAGGGGCTGCAAAGAGTCAGACAGGACTGAACACACACAAAGCCCTGCCACGTGTACACACACAGCCCTAGCATGCGCACACCCACGTATGTGTGCATAAACCCACACGGGTGCAAACACATGCATATACACACAGTATGTATATCATTGTGCGTGTATATCTTTTGAAAAATCCAAATACACAGAGATACCTTTTTCTCACTGAGTTTTATAAACTGTAGCTGTTTCAGGGACGCTGTCCTGTAGAATAGGAAAGTGGAGCCCCAGCCCCACGCCGGCACCCATCCACATTAACAAGAGTATGCCTCCTCCACCTTCACTAGCATGGCTGCTGTTCCCGGAGGCGCAGGCAAAGGACTCGGTCATTCAGTCCGGAAACCTCCCAAACGGTCCCCCAGCTCTTCCTCACAAAGGATCAGCGAGCAGTCGATGCCCTGAGGGCCTAAGAGCCCCTGCCTTCAACTCCTTGCCTAACCCTTCCCACCATTCCGGCTCTGGTAGCCCGCTCTACACCCAGGCCTAACCACACCTGTTCCCTCCTCCAGCCCACCCCCCAAGAGCTCCCAATTTCCAGCCCAGGGCACACAGGTGGGCTTTGCCTTATGGCCGGGACTAGCGGGTGAGCGGCACTTTGTCTCGGTGGCTGAGTGATGTTGATGCTGGAAAGCCTGCCCTTGACAGTAATGGGCAGTTTTCTGTAGATGGACAGCGATACAGGCCTCAACAGAGCTAACAGAGAAAGCTAAAGGTCAGCTGCGTTCTTGGCTGTAAAGGTCTTTCAGTCCTGGATACAAATCATCTGCTGTAAAATCTAAGTCACTGCGCATTAAAGACAGAAGAGGACTTCCCTAGTGGCTCAGACGGTAAAAAATCTGCCTGCAGTGTAGGGGACCTGGGTTCAGTGCCTGGGATGGGAAGATCCCCTGGAGAAGGAAATGGCAACCCACTCCAGCATTCTTGCCCTGGGGTCACAAAGAGTCAGACATGACTGAGCCACTCAGCACACACACGCACACACACAGCAGAGGGGACCCTTCTGGTGGCCCAGCAGCTAAGGCTCCTCGCTTCCAGGGCAGGGGGCTGGGCTCTAGCGCACACAGGCCACAGCGGAAACCCAGCGCAGCCGAACGGGAGCGCGTGCGTTCTAAGCCACCTCAGTCCTGTCCAGCTCTCTGCGACCCTACGGACTGTAGCCCGCCAGCCCCTCAGTCCGTGAGGCTCTCCAGGCAAGAGTACCGGAGTGGGTCGCCATGCCCTCCTCCAGGGGATCTTCCTGACCCAGGAATCAAACCCGAGTATCTTACGCCTCCTGCTTAGGCAGGTGGGTTCTTTAACCACTAGGGCCACCAGGGAAGCCCTGCAGCCAAATCAATAAATAGAAGTATTCTTTTAATGATGGAAGAAGACAACAATTTCTTTTCTCCTTTACCAACTATGACCTTCAAAATGGGCAGCCCCCAATTCCCCAGTCACTCCCAGACAGTGCCCCGGAAGGGGTTGGAGATGGCCCCCTGTGACCTCTGCGTACTTGGGTGTAGTAAAGCACCAACTGCCCAAAGTATGGAAAAGGAGGGCCACAGGCACCAGGGTGGACCCTCGAGGCCTCCAGGGACCCCTGTGATTAGGGCACTGGGGTTCAAACTCCCTCTACCTCTAATTCCTCCTGTAATCTCATAGGCAAATTGCTTATCTAGAGCGTTTATTCACAAAATAGGCATCATAAGGTCTTTCTCAGTCGTGAAACAGTAGATTCACCAGTGAACGAGGGGAGAATTTGCAAACTGGGAAGAGTTAGACAAACCCAAGGTTTTATCTTCTCCAAACTGGTGCAGATCTGGGAAGCACTGGACAGAGGCGTGCATGTCCGGGGGTCACGTGTGGCTGCGCCCGCGAGGACGGCACAGCATCGGGGGTGTCTTCACGTCTGCCGTCAGGCGAGCTGAGGGCCTTTAACCCGATGGCGTCCAGCAGATGCCGGAAAGGGTGATTTACTCCAATTCGCGTGGAAGTGCTGAGCCAGCTCACGGGGGTGCTGCCAGTCCAGCAGCAGATTGTAAGAAGGGAGAAAGGAACCCTGGGGCAGTGTTCTCCTCTACCAGGTTTGCAACGTTTAATCGCTGCTTTTATGTCCTAATTGTTCTTTGACTTAGCTCTATGGCTAGAGGCCAGACGAAACATCATCCGTCACTTTTAAAACGTGTCAAGTCACTTTAGATGGATCTAGAACCAAGCTCCTAATTGTAGTGGCCAAACCAGGGATGACTTGTCTTTCCAGAAACAGAATTCTAAAACCATTTTGAGCCAACATTTTCTTTTTGTTGTTGTTGGGGGTGGGGCCGGGTGGGGAGGGAGTGGGGCGAGCGGGCCACTTCTATTGGTCTTTCATTTATCTATTTTCATCCATCTTTGCTCTTTGGCCCCTGCGGGCCTCCCTTCGCAGCAGCCTCTGTTGTCCTTACCCACTGGACCACCAGGGAAGCCCTTGAGCCAACGTTTTAAAACTGGGAGATTTCATAGACACCATATTTCCAGCTTCATTTGAGAGATCTGGGTATATGGACCCACACCTTTTAGATGGAGTAGGGGTTGCCCCAGCAACCTGTCTTAAGGAAAACATGCAAGGCTCCCCAGGTGGTCTAGTGGTGAAGAAGCCGCCTGCCCATGCAGGGGACACAGGTTCCATCCCTGCTTCCGGAAGATCTCACATGCCACTGAGCCATGAAGCCTGTGCACCGTAACTACTGAGCCTGCGCTTTAGAGCCCAAGAACCACAACTACTGAAGCTCGTATGCCTAGAGCCTGGGCTCCTGGACGAGAGAAGCCACTGCAGTGAGAACCCGGTGACCACAGTGAAGAGCAGCCCCTGCTCACCGGAACACGAGGAGAAAACCCTGCGTGCAGCCACAAAGACCGAGCACAGCCCCAAACAAACACACACATACATCTTTTAAAAAGAAAGAAAAAAATGCAACACATCAGAGCTGGGTTTAAGTTTCATCAAGGGACTTACTGAGGACTGCTGCCCGGGAGACTGGCTTGCCACAGCTCTGCGGGAGCCGCCCCAGGACGGGAGAAAGCCGGTTTATGCATGACTTGGGGCTGGGAAATGCACGGGTCAGGCATACATCTTGGTAAAAGATTAGTCACTGCTGGTCACACGTGATGTTAGTACTTTTCTACCTGTGGGAAGATGCAGGAACCTGCAGTCACTGACCTTCTCCCCGAGACGTGCACGGGACTCTCTAGGGGCGGCTGGTCCCCCACGGAGGGCAGCTCCGCCCACTGGCCCCTTCCTTCCTCTCCAGTCAGCCGCACTGCGGTGGGTTACGACTCCACCCTTGCAGGCGTGGGTGCCGAGCCGTCTTGGCTCTCCCCTGTGCGCGTGGGCATGGGTGTGGCAGGCCCTGGCATAGAGCAGGCTTGGAACCCCTGGATGGTCTCTTCCAGAAGCCCTGGGGTCCCGTCCGTGCTGGAAATCCAGCCCTGTGCTCCAGATCCCTGCCCTCCGGAGGCTGAGCCCAGAAGCTGCTGCCAACACCCCTGCTGTCTTCTGTGCTCCTTCCCTGCTCCTCACGTCCTACTTACAGGGACGAGGAGAATGGAGGAAGAGAAGCCCCATGCCTGTGTCTGCCCTTGGAGCCCCCACACTGACTGACTGCTCACCCTCCACATGCCCGGCTGTGCTGGGGGCTCGAGGGAGCTTGTCCTTGTGCAGCTGTTGTTTCACCAGAAAAGGCAGAAACTCACAAACAGTGAACACGTGATGTTAGATGGGGCTGAGAGTGAAAAATAAAAATTAAACCAGGGCAAGGTGGGTAGAGAGGGGGCTCCTTCTCACACAGGAGTCAGGGAGGCCTCAAAATGGGTACCCCTGTGTAGGGCAAGAGCTCTCCAGGCAGAGGCTCAGGGAGCAGCCTCTGGCGGCTTGGGAGAAGAAACAGGAACCATGAAGGACGAGGTGGGGGACGGAGGCAGGTTCTGGAAGACCTCAGGAAGGCTGCGGATTGCCTTTGGAGTTGGATGGGCGCCGAGAGCTCACAGGGCTTGGTTTATACGTAGAAGGCGCACCCTGCTCTCTGCTGTGTTCGGAACGAATTTCCAGGGAGCCACGTGGATGAGGGAGGTCCACGGAGAAGGGGTTAGGTGGGGCCCAGCGTCCTCAAGTCTGGGGCGGTGACGGAGCTGCTGGGATCTGCCTTAGTGAGCGGATGGGGGCAGGGAGTCAGAGAGGACCCTGAAAACAGTTGAGGGCGGGAGAGGCCATTGACTCCCAGGGAGAAGCAGATGGGGGGAAGGTTAAGAACGTGGCCTTGGGCAGACGGAGTCTGAGATGCTGTTGTGGGCTGAACTGTGTCTGTCCCCAATTCGTATGGTGAAGCCCTAACCTCTAGGACCTCGAATGTCCTGTGTTTGGAGGCTGGGCCTTTAAAAAGCTGATTCAGCTAAGATGACTCTAAGCCCATCTGACTGGGGTCCTTACAGGAAGCAGCATTTGGACACACAGGTAACAGGCATGTGACAAACAGAGAGAAGACCACCGAGGACACAACAGGAGGACGGCCACCCACCAGCCGAAGAGAGAGACCTCAGGAGAAGCCAGAGCCGCCCACGCCTCGCACTGGGCTTCGGCCTCAGGCTGCAAGGAACGCCTGTGCTGTCCATGCTCCCCAGCATGTGGCGATTAGTGATGGGGGACCCAGGAGACAAACAAGGCCACCAGTTGAGCCTCTGAGTGGAGGTGATGGGGGCGGGAGGGACCAAGGAGGGAGAGGGCCTGGGAGTCTGAATAAAGAAGGGGACCCCCAAAAAAGAAGGGGACCTAAGCAGAAAGGGCAGTTGGTCTGTGATGTGAGGCGGACCAGACTCGACTCCGACTTGATCCAGGGACCACGGTGAGGGCGATTCCAGCGACGACACAGATCTGGCTGCTGGGGAGTGTGAGCAGGTGGGAGGGACAAGGTGACCTTGAAGCCCTTTGGAGGCTCAATCTTAAGACCCATCCGGGGTTGGAAGGGTTTGTTCCACCTTATTTACAGAAGGAAAGCCCAGCCTAGGAGAGGGCGCTGCTCTGGGCTCTCCCTGTGGGTGTGGACCCCTCACTGCGCACAGCTCTAGCCGGGTCGGGTGGAAGGACATATCTAGTCTGGTTCCTCTGGGAAGGACCGTCAGCCTCCAAGAAGCACTGCTGGGCTGCCCCAGCGCCCCTGGTTTCCAGGAAGCTTAGAAACAAGCCCTCTGTGTTCACCTCTAGAGCCGGTGCGCCCTGCTTCCTCTTTATCTTCATCCTGCTTGTTTACTTTACTGCCTTATTGCTCAGGTCTCTTTATTCTCTTTTGCAACCTTACATGAGACTTTGGTGACAGGTGGCATATAAACCAGTCCCAGCAAATGAAACACCTGTCCAGTCCGCCCAGGCCTCCTGGGCGGGAGTCTGAGCCCAGGATCTTTTTTTTTCAGGATATGCTTTATTATAACAATGACTACACTAAATTCTTAAATTTTCAAACCAAATGAATCTACTCATTGCAATATAAAACTTTGAAAATAGGATTTCCCTGGTAGTCCAGTGGGTAAAGAGTCCACCTTGCAGTGCAAGGGGCACTGGTTTGATCCCTGACCCGGGAAGATCCCACATGCTGGGGAGCAGCTGGACCAGTGTGTCCAATTATGAGCCAGGGCTCTAGAGAGCATGTGCCCAGAGCTGGTGCTCTGCAACGAGTGAGGCCACTGCAATGGGAGGCCCACACAGGCCAAAGAACAAAGATAGATGAAAACAAACAAATAAAAAAACAATAAAAAGAGACTAAAATTTAAGAAAAAAAAAAAATGGATACCTGGTGCCTCCTCCCCCATCACCGACTTTGCCCTCTCATGCGCCCCCCACCAGCTCCATCCACGGGGACACTCCATTCCTGGGGCCTGTCTAACCCAGGCCCTCGGAAGCACCCTCTCCCTGGGGGTCCAGTGATTCAGACTTTGTCTTCCAAGGCAGAAGCTGCAGGTTGGATCTCCGGTTGGGGAGCGAAGATCCCACTTGCCTTGTGGCCAAAACAGAACAACCTATAAAACAGAAGCAATATTCTAACAAATTCAATGCAAATCTAAAATGAGAATAATATTTCAAATAAATAAAAACAGATACAGTGCCATAGATACCATAGAAAGAAAGGTACAAAGGTGAAGAATCGTTGGAGATAAGGAATCGCCGTTGGTAGCTGCCTCCGTGACCCCACGGTGCCGGGAGACACCCTATCTGGGGAAAAGGCAAAGCCAGCAGGACCACAGCATTTGCTACTAAAGATGCCGGGCTGTGTAACCGTCCCACCCAGAAACCCAGGTCCCTGTGCAGAAGGCGACCCGAGGTCTGTCCAAGAGGAGGCTGAGAGCACAGACGCCCAGCCCTGCCCCAGGCCCTCCTCTGCTCAGCACAGTCTCTCCTCCCTTCACTTTACAGCCTTTTAAAAGAATGCTCTCTAAATAGCTCTCCCAGGGACTTCGGCATTTGGACTCAAAGAACCGGAGAGAACCGCTTCTGATCACTGCTCTCCCCTTTCCAGCTCCTTCTCCAGGAAACACAAGCCCACAGCTAGCTGCAGCCGGGGTGAGGCGGAAAGGGAGGCGTAACAAAATCTGAGTGAATATCTCAACATGTGTAATCTGGAAAAGCGACTAAAATCCTCTAAGCCTCAGTTATCTCACCCTTGATGTGGAGCGGCCAGTGGCTGCCACCACGGGGTCATTGGCAAGATGAAGGGACAGAGGCCGTGCGCCAGCCCCGACGCAGCGCTTGCTGGGTTCAGCTCAGCCGCCTGCGGTTCCCGTGCGGGCGCCACTCTGACTCTTCTCTCCTCTGTGCTCAGGCTCCAGTTCACCCAAGAAGATGGAGACGCAAGGAAAGGGTCTTACTGTCTTTAGAAAATGACAGTGACGGTGGTTTGGTGCAGAACCGAAGGAGAAGAGCAGGTGGGGTACCAGCCCGAGGAATCGAAACCCCAGAGGCCGGGTCTCAGGAAAGAAGCCTGGGCACTTTTGTCTGGTTATCAATTTTCAACTCACAATTTCACCCACAGTGGACCGCCTCCCCAACCATAGTTGGACTTTCTTGAGTGAAATGGCTTCCCTCCTCCTGAAATTTAACCAAGAGCTGTGAGAGAAGGACCGCATATGTTGTCGTTTCTAGGAAACCCCAGTTTAATGTAATTTCTTGCGACAGGGCTTCCCTAGTGACTCAAATGGTTTAAAAAAAAAACTACCTGCAATTCAGGAGACGTGGGTTTGGTCCCTGGGTCTGGAAGATCCCCTGGAGACAGAAATGGCCACCCGCTGCAATATTCTTACCTGGAGAATTCCATGGACAGAGGAGTCTGGTGGGCACAGTCCACGGGATCCTAGCCTGTAGGAAGGCATTAACTAAGCTTCATTTTATTGGAGAGGAGATTGGGAGACTAAATGAATTTTTGTGTTGGTTCTTATCCAGTGAGAGCAAACAAAGGACACCCAAAACAATGGTAAAAGTATTACAGAAGGGAGGTTTTATGGCCAATATTTTTAAAAAATAAATTATTTTTCTTTTTAAAAGTCCTTATTTATGCATTTAAAACTTTTTTTGGCTGCACTTGGCCTTTGTTGTGCTGTGCAGGCTTCTCTCTAGTTGCCCCGTGGCATGTGGGATCTTAGTTCCTTGACCAGGGATCAAACCTATGTCCCCTGCATGGTACAGTGAATTTTTAACCACTGGACTGCCAGGAAAGTCCCCATGGTCAATGTTTTGGAGAATGCAATCTGTTGTACTAATTATACTAAGAACGACAATAAGTATTCAAATTTCTATTTCAGATTAAAATTCTTCATTATTTATAATGGAATTTAATCACATAGGTGCTATAGATTGAGTGTTCATGTCCCTCCAACAAAATTCATGTGTTGAGTTATCTACTAGAAAAATGCACATGGACCTAGAGACTGTCATAAGTCAGACAGAGAAAGACACATATCATGTGATATCACATGTGAAATCTTAAAAAATGATATAAATGTACTTACTTACAAAATGAAAGCAGATGTACAGACATAGGAACCAAGCTCATGATTACTGAAGGAGAAGAGGGGAGGAATAAATCAGGAGTTTGGAATTAACAGATACGTACTACTATACATAAAATAGACAAACAACAAGGGCCTTCTGCATAGCACGGGAGCCACATTCAGTATCTTATAATAATTAAAACAGAAAAGAATCTAAACAAGTATATATATGTATATATATATGTGTATATATATATATATATATATATATAATCTTAGAAACAAAAACAAGTGGCTGGAACATCAGACAATTATTGTTAATTTAGCCCTTTTCCATATAGGGGAAGATGCAAGAGTTTGGGCTCACTGAAATCTTTCTCTTGACAAGCACCTGAATTATCTAGGGCCAAGGCGCATAGAGGTAGGGTGCCCGCTGCCCTGGCAGATGGCTCGATGGCCACAGCATCCTGTTTCACCACCAGCTTCAACAGTTACCATAAACTACAGTGAGAGAAGGCTGAGTGCCGAAGAACTGATGCCTTTGAACCGTGGTGCTGGAGAAGACTCTTGAGAGTTCCTTGGACTGCAGAAGATCAAACCAGTCCATCCTAAGGGAAATTAACCCTGAATATTTATTAGAAGGACTGAAGCTGAAGCTCCAACACTTTGGCCACATGATGCGAAGAGCCAACTCACTGGAAAAGACCCTTAGGCTGGGAAAGACTGAAAGCAGGAGGAAACGGGCAACAGAGGATGAGATGGTTGGATGGCATCACCGACTCAACGGACGTGGGTTTGAGCAAACTCTAGGAGATACTGAAGGTCAAAGGCACGTGATGGGCTACAGTCCATGGGGTCGCAAGGAGTCAGACACAGCTAGTGACTGAAACCAAAAACGTGGCATTCACATATTTATATTCTTTTTGATTAAAATTCTTCATTATTTATAATGGAATTTAATCACATAGGTGCTATAGATTGAGTGTTCATGTCCCTCCAACAAAATTCATGTGTTGAGTTATCTACTAGAAAAATGCACATGGACCTAGAGACTGTCATAAGTCAGACAGAGAAAGACACATATCATGTGATATCACATGTGAAATCTTAAAAAATGATATAAATGTACTTACTTACAAAATGAAAGCAGATGTACAGACATAGGAACCAAGCTCATGATTACTGAAGGAGAAGAGGGGAGGAATAAATCAGGAGTTTGGAATTAACAGATACGTACTACTATACATAAAATAGACAAACAACAAGGGCCTTCTGCATAGCACGGGAGCCACATTCAGTATCTTATAATAATTAAAACAGAAAAGAATCTAAACAAGTATATATATGTATATATATATGTGTATATATATATATATATATATATATAATCTCTTTGCAACAAAAACAAGTGGCTGGAACATCAGACAATTATTGTTAATTTAGCCCTTTTCCATATAGGGGAAGATGCAAGAGTTTGGGCTCACTGAAATCTTTCTCTTGACAAGCACCTGAATTATCTAGGGCCAAGGCGCATAGAGGTAGGGTGCCCGCTGCCCTGGCAGATGGCTCGATGGCCACAGCATCCTGTTTCACCACCAGCTTCAACAGTTACCATAAACTACAGTGAGAGAAGGCTGAGTGCCGAAGAACTGATGCCTTTGAACCGTGGTGCTGGAGAAGACTCTTGAGAGTTCCTTGGACTGCAGAAGATCAAACCAGTCCATCCTAAGGGAAATTAACCCTGAATATTTATTAGAAGGACTGAAGCTGAAGCTCCAACACTTTGGCCACATGATGCGAAGAGCCAACTCACTGGAAAAGACCCTTAGGCTGGGAAAGACTGAAAGCAGGAGGGGAAACGGGCAACAGAGGATGAGATGGTTGGATGGCATCACCGACTCAACGGACGTGGGTTTGAGCAAACTCTAGGAGATACTGAAGGTCAAAGGCACGTGATGGGCTACAGTCCATGGGGTCGCAAGGAGTCAGACACAGCTGAGTGACTGAACACCAACAAATGGCGGGTGGCATTCTTCATAACACAAATCCTGACCAGAGTGTGATGGTCTTAGGAGGCAGAACTTAGGGGTGATTAGATCATGAGGATGGAGCCTTCCTAAATGGGCTCAGTGTCTTTATGGAAGAGATCTCAGAGAGCTGAGGACACCAGGAGAAGTCACCCACAAATGGACCAGGAAGGAGGGCCTTCTGACCAAACACTGAGTATGCAGACTGCCTGATCTTAGTCTCTCCAGCCTCCACTTCCCTCACTGTGAGAGAGGTTTGTTGTGTGAGCCACTCAGCCTACTGTATTTACATTATAGCAGCCTGAATGGACTAAGACAATTGGTTTAACTTTTTTCTTTAAGCTTGGAGGGTCCATATGTCAGTGGTGCTTCCTGGGTGTGAATAAAGTTCAGAGTCACCTGCCAGCTTGACAGATGAGGCCCGGAGGTGCAGCATCCTGTGCAGAGTGGCAAGGTGGTCCAGGCCGGGATGGGGAGCGGCTGGCGTCCACACCCACTGCGAGTCCTTCCAGGCAGTCGTGTAGTCAGGCTTGGCACCTGCTACTTAGCCCACGCGCACTCTGCCCGCCCCATGAGAAGTCAATGAATCCAAGAAGAGACGTTGGGATCAGCAAGGGACTTAGTGTCGTGTAAGAGGTGACCTAGAAGATTCAGGCTAGACTAACCAACTTATCAGGGCCTGGCTGCTAGGGTTTGTTTTTTTTTTAATTTGGATTGAAAGTGGGGTGGGGGTGGGGGGTAAAGAAACAAAGTAAAATGCGTATTCAACCCTTGCAAACGTCCCCCAGAATGGCATGCCTCTGGCAGGGAATGTGTTAGTATCACTTCCTCACAGTCCTTCACAGGTGTGAGGCTTAGGTTATCTGCCTGAAATAACAAAAGTGGCAAGCTGAGGGTTCAAGTCACAGAAGCAGATCTGGAACAGACTCAAAATTAGCCCTTCCCAGTTAGTTACAGGCCCCACCCCCAGGGCGCATCCCACAATCCTGCAGGAGGAAGGGGCCATTCTGTCTGTCCGATGGATCCGCCTGAGAACGTCTGCCTTGGAGGCCAGTGTTTTAAAAGTCGAGACTTGTCCTTTGTTCCTGTTGGAAAAGGACCTATACGGCACCTGTAGACTTAGAAATACTGAACTTCAAGCCTAAGAAGCAGCATCTCAAGAAATCCAGGGCTTTTCCTATATGCATGGGAAGACGCAGAGTTAGGGCTCACTAAATCGCATGTTATATACCTTAGCTCTCCGGGGCCTGTAGCCCTGCATTCTCAGAGTTCTCAGGATCCACCAGCGGGAGTGGCCCCAGTCTGCTGACGGCCAGGTGGCAGGGATTCCCCTTTCTTAGGGCTCACTAGCTCGCCTGGAAGGGCTGCAATCTCTGATTTCGTTTCTCAGGTCTCCCCCTCTTGAGAGACATTTTATGACCAACTCTTGTCCCAAGGTGCTGGGAGGCTTATCCCAATTTAGGCAAGATTCTTGATATAACACTCCAGGTGTTAAGTTTAGGACCAGGCCCTATCAATAATTAAAATTCTCTGGATTCTATCTATTAGTATTATCCAGGAAACACCATCCCTGGGGCTTCCCCTGGTGGTCCAGTGGGTAAGGACACCGCCTTGCAGTGCAAGGGGCGCCGGTTCGAGCCCTGGCTTGGGAAGATCCCACGTGCCGCGGAGTGGCTGGGCCTATGTGTCCAATTATGGAGCCAGAGCTCTGGAGCACATGCGCCCTGAGCCGTCGCTCTGCAACAACAGACGTCACCGCGATGGGAGACCCACACGGGCCAAAAAGCAAAGATGGATGAAAGTGGAGAAATGAAAGACCAATAGAAGTGGCCCGCCCCCACCCCCCCCCACCCAACCCCCGCCCAATAAATAAATAAATAAATAAATCTTTAAAAAAAAAAAAAAGGACCATCCCTGGTTGCTCTTCCCATACCTAGAATCACACTATGACAACTGTATCTTCAACAATGTCTAGTCACAGAAGCTTTGCTGGAGGCATGATCTGCATATTGGTGACTGAAAGAGACAACAATCTTACAAACAAGACCGGCTATCAATAGTGTAGATAATGACACAGAGCAGCAGGGAGGCGCAAAGCATGTTCTGAAAACAAAGCATAAATTGAACCCATGATTAGTATAACTAGTTGTAATCCAGTCACAATCATCAAGGGAAGGAAGGAGACCTGACTAGTTTAATGAGCCCACCATGCACGGCTTAATCTCTGAGAGGAGCAGATGCGACTGGCAGGACAACCAGATAAGAGAAGGAAGGTAAATGGTCCAAAGACATGATCTACCAAACTATTGCAAGTCCTAATTAATTGAAGACTTTTTTTCTTATACCTGGATAACACAGATGTAAACCAGTAATCCTGTGAGATAGAAATCATAAAAATGACAACCATAGCTATGAGTACATTCAGTTTTATCTAACAAATCCTTTTTGTGAGCCAGTTCATGAAGTCATCAGTTTTCTTATTCAAATTCTTCAATTTTTTTGCTCAGTTCAGTATTATGTTCTGAAAAGTAGAAACTTGTATTTATCTGAAAGTTCTTTCCATAAAGCTTCCTAAAGAGGAGGCATTTTTACAAAGGCATCAGAGTGAAAGCATGACTAGGTGTTTACATATATATACTCACACACACACACACACATATATATATATATATATATATATATATATATATATATTTGTTTTCCATATTTATGTTTATCTGGCCTATGTGGATCTTAGGTGCTACATGTGGGGTCTAGTTCTCTGACCAGGGATCCAGCTCAGGCCCCCTGCACTGAGAGCTCAGCGTCTTAGCCACTGGGTTCCCTGGGAAATTCCCCTGTGTACATTAACAGAAGACAAAGAAGATAGGTTTAAATCTGATTAAAATGTAATTGGCAACAAGAACGAAAAAATGTAACTGACAAAGCAGCCCAGTGACTGCTGTATGTGTGACACCTTCAGAGAACTGAAGGCATGACTGACGAGCGTCTACCAGGACATGTCAGACTCTTAGGCTCTAGAATATCTGTTCCATTTACCAGAGAACATAACTTAAAGTTTATTATTCATTTGACATTTTCCTTGTAACCTAACCTACTAAATGACCCTGATTAGTTTAATATCTCCCTTTGGGGCCCCTCAGCGGCCCTTTGAAGCACCCCAAAGTTAGCTGGAGGTTAAAGGAACTTTTTCATAAATTGATTTGGGAAGCCTTATCAAGAAGCACCAAGTAACGTTTTAAAATACAGCTAGACCAGGGGCCACTGGGCATCTTAACTGAAATGACAAAGAAAGATTTTGAAGGCAAATATAAATCATTTAAAGGTAACTTGAACTCTGTTATCAAAAGGCAGCTTAGCATCAGAAAATGTGTTTATGCTTTACATTAGTATATCGCTATTAAATTTGCAAGTCCTAATTAATTGAAGACTTTTTTTCTTATACCTGGATAACACAGATGTAAACCAGTAATCCTGTGAGATAGAAATCATAAAAATGACAACCATAGCTATGAGTACATTCAGTTTTATCTAACAAATCCTTTTTGTGAGCCAGTTCATGAAGTCATCAGTTTTCTTATTCAAATTCTTCAATTTTTTTGCTCAGTTCAGTATTATGTTCTGAAAAGTAGAAACTTGTATTTATCTGAAAGTTCTTTCCATAAAGCTTCCTAAAGAGGAGGCATTTTTACAAAGGCATCAGAGTGAAAGCATGACTAGGTGTTTACATATATATACTCACACACACACACACACACATATATATATATATATATATATATATATATATATATATTTGTTTTCCATATTTATGTTTATCTGGCCTATGTGGATCTTAGGTGCTACATGTGGGGTCTAGTTCTCTGACCAGGGATCCAGCTCAGGCCCCCTGCACTGAGAGCTCAGCGTCTTAGCCACTGGGTTCCCTGGGAAATTCCCCTGTGTACATTAACAGAAGACAAAGAAGATAGGTTTAAATCTGATTAAAATGTAATTGGCAACAAGAACGAAAAAATGTAACTGACAAAGCAGCCCAGTGACTGCTGTATGTGTGACACCTTCAGAGAACTGAAGGCATGACTGACGAGCGTCTACCAGGACATGTCAGACTCTTAGGCTCTAGAATATCTGTTCCATTTACCAGAGAACATAACTTAAAGTTTATTATTCATTTGACATTTTCCTTGTAACCTAACCTACTAAATGACCCTGATTAGTTTAATATCTCCCTTTGGGGCCCCTCAGCGGCCCTTTGAAGCACCCCAAAGTTAGCTGGAGGTTAAAGGAACTTTTTCATAAATTGATTTGGGAAGCCTTATCAAGAAGCACCAAGTAACGTTTTAAAATACAGCTAGACCAGGGGCCACTGGGCATCTTAACTGAAATGACAAAGAAAGATTTTGAAGGCAAATATAAATCATTTAAAGGTAACTTGAACTCTGTTATCAAAAGGCAGCTTAGCATCAGAAAATGTGTTTATGCTTTACATTAGCTTAAAGTTTCATGTACTCCAACTTGTTTTAAACCTCAGTCTATCTTGGTTGATGATGTACAAAACTGTTTTGTCATTTATTTTAGAACAATTTTCATCTTTAAGCTGCAAACTATCAGGAGAGAGCCCTAAGCATTTATTTCTGGATCACGGTTAGAAGAGAGGTGAGGAAGCAATGTACAAAGATTCTTTTCTTCATCCTTGCAGATGTTCCCTCGAATGGGAAGCCTCGGGCAGGAGAATGTGTTAATTTTACTTCCTTACAGCCTTTCAGGGCTGCCCTGGCGGCTCAGAGGTAAGAATCTTCCTGCAAGGCAGGAGCCTCAAAAGATGTGGGTCCTGTGCCCGGGTCAGGAAGACCCCGTGGGGACCGCAGCCCACTCCAGTGCTCTTGCCTGGAGAGCCCCGTGGACAGAGGAGCCTGGCGGGCTGCAGTCCCGGGGGGCGCCGGGAGTCAGACACGACCGAAGCCACTCAGCCAGTTACAGCGCTCAGTCCTTCCGGGGCGGGCAGCTCAGGGTTTCTCCCCGAGGCAGGCCGTTCTGTGCGCCTACACTAACAAAAACAGCAAGTTGAGGGTTAAAGCCACAGAGGCAGAGCCAGCAAGAATTAACGCTTCCCCGTCACACCCACATCCCAGGGGACTGTGGTCTGGGAGGGCGCCAGGCCGGCCCCAGACCTAGAGATGGTGGCCACCACGTCAGGCCAGGGCTGAGCCCAGCACGGCCGATGGGCGTGGGCAGCTTCTCACATTTCCAAGTTTCCTGCCAGGCCACAGAGCGGGTGCTGGCCAGGCTGTTAGAAGTGTGGTCCTTCTCCTGTTGGGGAGCTGGGTGGACAGCCGGGAGACCGGATGGGAGCTGAGAGCTGGGGGACATGCAGACGCAGCAAGAGAGCGAAGCGAGTCCTGACCCTTCCTTGGCGGGGCCTGCGTGGCTGCGTCCACAGTCGGGGGTTGGGGGCTCAGGCCGCCCCAGGACTGGCTTCTGTCCTCCTCCCAGAGGACTCACTCCTTGCTGAATGGGCTGCCGACTTATCAAAAGGCAGCTTAGCATCAGAAAATGTGTTTATGCTTTACATTAGCTTAAAGTTTCATGTACTCCAACTTGTTTTAAACCTCAGTCTATCTTGGTTGATGATGTACAAAACTGTTTTGTCATTTATTTTAGAACAATTTTCATCTTTAAGCTGCAAACTATCAGGAGAGAGCCCTAAGCATTTATTTCTGGATCACGGTTAGAAGAGAGGTGAGGAAGCAATGTACAAAGATTCTTTTCTTCATCCTTGCAGATGTTCCCTCGAATGGGAAGCCTCGGGCAGGAGAATGTGTTAATTTTACTTCCTTACAGCCTTTCAGGGCTGCCCTGGCGGCTCAGAGGTAAGAATCTTCCTGCAAGGCAGGAGCCTCAAAAGATGTGGGTCCTGTGCCCGGGTCAGGAAGACCCCGTGGGGACCGCAGCCCACTCCAGTGCTCTTGCCTGGAGAGCCCCGTGGACAGAGGAGCCTGGCGGGCTGCAGTCCCGGGGGGCGCCGGGAGTCAGACACGACCGAAGCCACTCAGCCAGTTACAGCGCTCAGTCCTTCCGGGGCGGGCAGCTCAGGGTTTCTCCCCGAGGCAGGCCGTTCTGTGCGCCTACACTAACAAAAACAGCAAGTTGAGGGTTAAAGCCACAGAGGCAGAGCCAGCAAGAATTAACGCTTCCCCGTCACACCCACATCCCAGGGGACTGTGGTCTGGGAGGGCGCCAGGCCGGCCCCAGACCTAGAGATGGTGGCCACCACGTCAGGCCAGGGCTGAGCCCAGCACGGCCGATGGGCGTGGGCAGCTTCTCACATTTCCAAGTTTCCTGCCAGGCCACAGAGCGGGTGCTGGCCAGGCTGTTAGAAGTGTGGTCCTTCTCCTGTTGGGGAGCTGGGTGGACAGCCGGGAGACCGGATGGGAGCTGAGAGCTGGGGGACATGCAGACGCAGCAAGAGAGCGAAGCGAGTCCTGACCCTTCCTTGGCGGGGCCTGCGTGGCTGCGTCCACAGTCGGGGGTGGGGGCTCAGGCCGCCCCCAGGACTGGCTTCTGTCCTCCTCCCAGAGGACTCACTCCTTGCTGAATGCTCACCTTCTCTGCCTCTCCCCTCTCTCACTGGCTGCACCAGGAGACATCCCCCCCTTCCCGCTAGCCGGTGACCCAGAGCCCAGCCTGCCTGGTTTTTCCAGTTGAACCAGAAACTGGCTGCAGAGGCAGTTAACCCTTGGGCCCCTGGGCTTCTTTCCCTGCGCCTGGAGGAGAGAATGGTTCCCTGAGCCCAGCCTGCTGTGGCTGGAAACCACAGCGTCCCTCACGGGACACGCAGGTGCCGAGGCTGGGACTGGAGCGTCCAGGGAGTCTGGACCCGGTTTCCAGGCTCCCAGGGTCCGGGGGTGGCTGCTGGCCAGCGGCTGTGTCCTGCTCTGTAACGCAGGGACTTGGGGGGTGAGCGGGACCCCCGCCCACGACCGTGTTGACAGTCCCAGGAAATCAGGGACCTGAAGAGGGTCTGAAAAGCCAAGAAAGACCAAAACGATTGCACAGAACCGAACACAATCACCACCCCAACCGGCGGGGACCGCACCTGGGCAGGAGGGAAGCCTGGCTCTTTGGCATCGACTTGTTCCCACTCTCCTTCTGGGGCAACAAGCCTGTTATTTACACAGCCTGGCGACCCAGGGCTGTGTGCAGGGGCTGCACATCTCCAAGGCACTCCACCAGACCCATACCACGTGGAGGGGCCGGAGCGTCTCTGATTTGGAAAGACTCCCTGGAAGGTGTACGATCCAAAATCGTAGATCCCAAAGCAGATGGAGAGCAGGTGCGATTTAAAATGAGAACCCGCATTGCCAAGACATCCATTAAAGGAAGTAAAATCAGCGATATAAAGTCAAAATTATGATGCTGAAGCTGAAGCTCCCGTACTTTGGCCACCTGATGGGAAGAGACAGACAATTCGCTAGAAAAGACCCTGGGGTTGGGAGAGCTTGAGGGCAGAAGGAGAAGGGGTGCCAGAGCAGGAGACTGTTAAATAGCCTCACCGACTCGATGGACATGACTTTGAGCGAACTCTTAGAGACGGTGGAGGACAGGGAAGCCTGGCGAGCT
This sequence comes from Tragulus kanchil, assembly GCA_022376925.1. NCBI lineage: Eukaryota > Metazoa > Chordata > Mammalia > Artiodactyla > Tragulidae > Tragulus > Tragulus kanchil. The sequence continues at coordinate 244,145,868 of JAIOJX010000028.1, forward strand.
GCCGTCCACGGAGGACATGACTTAGCTACTAGACGACAGCAGCCGAGGGAAGAGCAGTTAAAGTGTTCAAACCAGCCTCTTGCCTGTTGGGCCAGGAATAGGTCAGCCTCAGTGATGATATTTCTGTAGTTTGAGGATAACCACGAAATACTGATACTACAAATATTTAAAAGTGATTGTGTTGCTTGTAAGAATCTGTTCTATAAATAAAGGACTGGAGACACAGTTATTCATTTCTCATTCCTTTCGTGATGATCCATTTTTATACTACATGGCATGAATTCATTTTTGATATAATTAAAAACATAGAGCAGAAGTATTTAGGGATATAATTAAAGTGTTTCGTTTCAGAAGGAAAAAACCTGAGAAGCCACAATAAATTGCAAATTCTAACAAACAATACCATGATAGCGCAACTAAGAAGAATAAACTAAGGGTTTTAAACTACATTTTGGGGATGCATACTCTTTGTTTACTTATTATGACAACAATTTAAAATTGTATTTCTTTTAAAAATATATTTTGCATTTGTTCGGCTATGTTGGGTCTTAGTTGTGGCATGTGGGATCTAGTTCCCTGACCAGGGATTGAACCCAGACCCCTGCACTGGGGAGCCCGGGGCTTAGCTATTGTTCCCACTCTCCTTCTGGGGCAACAAGCCTGTTATTTACACAGCCTGGCGACCCAGGGCTGTGTGCAGGGCTGCACATCTCAAGGCACTCCACCAGACCCATACCACGTGGAGGGGCCGGAGCGTCTCTGATTTGGAAAGACTCCCTGGAAGGTGTACGATCCAAAATCGTAGATCCCAAAGCAGATGGAGAGCAGGTGCGATTTAAAATGAGAACCCGCATTGCCAAGACATCCATTAAAGGAAGTAAAATCAGCGATATAAAGTCAAAATTATGATGCTGAAGCTGAAGCTCCCGTACTTTGGCCACCTGATGGGAAGAGACAGACAATTCGCTAGAAAAGACCCTGGGGTTGGGAGAGCTTGAGGGCAGAAGGAGAAGGGGTGCCAGAGCAGGAGACTGTTAAATAGCCTCACCGACTCGATGGACATGACTTTGAGCGAACTCTTAGAGACGGTGGAGGACAGGGAAGCCTGGCGAGCTGCCGTCCACGGAGGACATGACTTAGCTACTAGACGACAGCAGCCGAGGGAAGAGCAGTTAAAGTGTTCAAACCAGCCTCTTGCCTGTTGGGCCAGGAATAGGTCAGCCTCAGTGATGATATTTCTGTAGTTTGAGGATAACCACGAAATACTGATACTACAAATATTTAAAAGTGATTGTGTTGCTTGTAAGAATCTGTTCTATAAATAAAGGACTGGAGACACAGTTATTCATTTCTCATTCCTTTCGTGATGATCCATTTTTATACTACATGGCATGAATTCATTTTTGATATAATTAAAAACATAGAGCAGAAGTATTTAGGGATATAATTAAAGTGTTTCGTTTCAGAAGGAAAAAACCTGAGAAGCCACAATAAATTGCAAATTCTAACAAACAATACCATGATAGCGCAACTAAGAAGAATAAACTAAGGGTTTTAAACTACATTTTGGGGATGCATACTCTTTGTTTACTTATTATGACAACAATTTAAAATTGTATTTCTTTTTAAAAAATATATTTTTGCATTTGTTCGGCTATGTTGGGTCTTAGTTGTGGCATGTGGGATCTAGTTCCCTGACCAGGGATTGAACCCAGACCCCTGCACTGGGAGCCCGGGGCCTTAGCTACTGACCCACCGGGGAAGTTCACAGAAAGAGCACTTCTGTGGAGAGGAGGAAGAACCCACTGTCTTTCTCTGGGAGGGCAGCCTTTGCCTCTGTAGATCTAGAACCTTTGCTCCACTCCACATCCCATGGAGGGAAGGGGCTGGGCAGCGCATGCCGTGTTTATGCGATGGGGAGACGCCTGTCCTGCCTCCTCCTGCCCTAGCTGGCCCTGTGAGTGGAGGAGCATCCTGGAAGCCGTTCCAACACTTCACACTCAGCAGCAAATGATGCATGCACGACAGCAGAAAATGTATTCATCCCACTGAAATGTATCCCCGACTCAGCTTCCCCTGAGCATCCATCCAAACGTGCCCACGGCAGCCGCAGCATCGCCAAGAGAACTGGACTGGGGGCCAAGGTGAGCAGGGACAGCGGTCCTCAGCACGGCAGCTACAGCTTCTTATTTGGGCCAAACCTTCTGCTCACACAAGCCCCACCCTCCCAGGGCCCCAAGGCTTCCACCTCATCTGCTGTTATTCAGCCGCTAAGTCATGTCTGACTCTCTGAGACCCCACGGACTGCAGGACGCCAGGCTCCCTTGTCTTTCACCATCTCCCAGGGGTTTCTCAAACACATGACCATTGAGTTGGTGACACCGTCCAACCATCTCATCCTCTGTCACCCCCTTCTCCTCCATCTTTCCCAGCATCAGGCTCTTTTCCAATGAGTCAGTTCTTTGCATTATGTGGCCAAAATATTGGAGCTTCAGCATCAGTCCTTTCGATGAAAATTCAGGGGTTTCCACCTCATTAGTATTCCAGTTAACCCCACTCTGCACTCTGAGGTGATGCTCTAGAAGAAAGCCCAGCCTCCACAGGGTTGTCAAGTACTGAGCTTTGGCCAGAAGACAGATGCTCAGCCAGCACAGGCCTTCTGGAAGGTTGTCTTCACCTGGGCGCTCCAAGTCCCTCCGTCTCTGCTTCTGCGTGCGACGGGGAGAGACAACACCATGCCCAGACCTGCCTTCACCTGGCAGCATGTCTCTGGGCCTTGGTTTATCTCAGTCTCCCATGGTTAGTTTAGAAGAAAGGCACTCAAGCTCACGGCTGTGTTCTCAGAATGAGTGAGAAGGACCAGCCTTGTGCCTCAAGGTTCTTGGCCTGACCTGCTGGAAGGATGTGGTTGTCATCAACTGAGTTGAGAAGGGGCTGGTCAGTCTATGGGGAGGTGTTGACTCAAGTTTGGATGAGTTAAATTGTGATTCTCACTTGATGCTGTGATGGAGAAATCATAGAGGGAACTGAGAACGTGAGGCTAGAGTTGAGGAAGAAGGAATGGGAGGGGAAATATAGGAGTCCCTAGTGTACAGAAGTGGAGACAGGGATCTCTAAAGGCTGCAGCTTGGTGGGGTCACCAAAGGAGGAAGCCAGAGAAGGAAGCTCTGGATGGGGGCCTGGGGGCAGCAGAGAACCTGGAAAGGGTTGGGAGGAAAAGCAGGCAAGGTGGGGCTCTGGGATGATCGTGGCCGCCCCCCACCAAATTCATGCATTGAAGCCCTAACTCCCCCACCCCCACCCCAACATACCACTGAACGTGACTATATTGGGAGATAGAGTCTTTAAATAAATGATTCAGGCAACATGAGGCAAGACTCTTGGGCCAGTCCTCATCCCATCTCCTGTCCTCAAAGCAGATATGTGGACTCAGAAAGGCCCTGGAGGTGCACGTGTACACAGAGAAGGCCATGTAGAGGTGGAAAATTTCCATTCTTCTCTTCTAAAGTCTTTGGTCTATTAATTAAATTGATGTAACTGATGAACAGGAGAAAAACAAAGTTGATTATGTACTCATGGGATCCCCATAAAAACACAAACCCCAGAGACAGTCCCGTGATTGAGGCTGACACACCACCTGGGGCTGAGGACCAACCCGGGTGGGGCCTGGGCTCCAAAGGGGAGGAGGGTCCCTACAGGAAGCTAAGGAGAGCAGAGGTGCAGTCATTGGCTGCTTGCCATGCCACTCAGCTAAGTCTGTCAGACAGAAACTCATGATAAGAGCTCTCTTTCTGGGTCAGTGAGCATGCACACTCAATACTGCCCAACTCTTCCTGACCCCATGGGCTGTAGCCCGCCAGCTTCTCTGTCCATGGGATTCTCCAGGAAGGCATACTGGAGTGGGTTGCCATACCCTCCTCCAGGGAATCTTCTCGACCCAGAGATAGAATCCACGTCTCTTATGTCTCTTGCATTGGCAGGTGGGTTCTTTATCTATGAGCCACCAGGGAAGCCCAAATGGGGCCCTCTGTCAACTTCTTTCAGGCAATTGAGGGAGAGATAGAAGTTCTTCCTAAGTCACCTGGGTCTTGACAGTCTTCCACTCCAAATAACCCACACGGCTGAAGGGACACATTTTGGGGGATCATGTTCTGCTCCCCTCCAACCATGTGAGGACACAGAGAGAAGAAGGCTGTCTACAGGTCAAAGTGAGAGGCTGCAGGGGAAACCAGCCCTGCCCACACCTTGATCTCTGACTTCCAGAACAATGAGGAAACACATTTCTGCTGTTTGCGCTGCCTGGTTTATGGTCTGTTACAGCTGCCTGAACACACGACTCTGGGCAGGGTTGGGGGCGGGGAGGGAGCAGGGGGAGGGCCAGAAACCCAGGAGAAATTGTGCAGCAGGGGCTGTGGTCAGTGGTGATCAGTGGATGCAATGCCACCAAGGGGCAAGTCAGGGGAGGGCCTTCCACCTCCTTTCTTCCCATTTTGGGATGGGAAGTTATCCAGATGGACCCAACTTAATCTTGAAAGAACCTTTCCAAGCAAGGTAAGGGAAAGCTGTTACTATTGAGGAGGACCAAAGAGACACAGGTGGCTGGCTTTGAAGATGAAGAAAAGGGTCACACATGCCAAGAAGTGGGAAAAGGTGAGAAAACATATTCCTCCCTGAATCTCCAGAAAGGAGCGTGAGCCTTCTGACACCTTGGTTTCAGTTCAGTGAGATCCATGTCTGACTTCTGATCTCCAGAACTCTAAGATAATAAATCTACATTACTTAGCCAACCAAATGTGTGGTCATTTGTTAGAGCCACAATAGAGCAAAAGAGAGGCACGGAGAGAGGCATGTGCGGGCTCACATACTACACACACGCACACACACACGCACACTTCTGTTGCATGTTTAAGATTGGTTAGCCTGTAGGTGACAAGATAATCATTGGAGGTTGGGTGTCAGAGTGTCCATGTCTCCTGTAGGAAGGAAATGTTGCTTTTCTTTACGTTTTAAGGAAAGCATAGAGTCAATTATGAAGGCTTAGAAAAGACCACCACTGAAGAACTGACAGTCACATCAGTTTCGGACCATTCAGGACAAACCAATGCAGCAGAACAGAACTTGAAGGAACCACCCCCTAGGTTGAAGGGGATCTGACACGGGCGAGCGGCATCCTGACACCGGCGGGGATGGACGGCCCGTTCCACCCGCAGCCCTGGCCTGGCCTGGGAGGCAGTGGGTGTTGAGCGTTGGAACCGCCTGATCCGCAGCAGAAGAAAGTGGACGTGTGGTCTGCCCGCTCACCCTCCAAACTCCTCACCCTTAAGAACGAGCTCATTCAACTGAAAAAAAAAAAGCACAACCCGAAAGTTGAGAGTTGTGTTTTGTTCAGCAGCCTGAAGACTACAGTTGGGGACACAGCTTCTCAGGTCGCTCTGAGGGGCTGCTCCAAAGGGGTCAGAGAGGAGCTTTTGTAACAAAGACCAGGTAGTCAGAAGATCAAAAGTTGACTGTTAAAGAAAGCCAGACATCTCAAGTTAAGAACTTTAGTGTTTTTCTCTGTATGGGAAAACACAAGAGGCTGGCTCACCCAAACCATGCCTTTGATGTGCACCTGCTCTACCTGGGGCCAGGCCCCTGTGTTTTCACACCCTGCATCTCCTCCACCACGGCGAGTGGCCGCGCTGCTGACGGCTGGGGGGGCCTCCCGCTTGTCCTGAGCTCCTCGGGGGCACGGGCGGGCGTGGCTGTGGTGTGACGGCTTGCCGGCTGCTGTCTCCTTTGCGCACCCACACGGCAGCCAAGATGGCGTTCACTCTCAGCTCTGCTGAAGGAACGGCAGTCAGAGCCGGGTCTGCGCTCTGAGATGGACGTGTTTGCCCCATACGTCTAACTTGTCTCACCACCCTTCCGTCCCTCCTCTGGTAACCACTAGTGTGCTTTCTGCAGCTGTTGTTGCGGTTTGCTTGCTCTGTCATGTCCAGCTCTTCATGACCCTGTGGACTGTAGTCGGTCAGGCTCCTCTGCTTGGCCGGCGGGTTCTTCGCCGCTGAGCCACCGGGGAAGCCCATCTGGATAAAGTTAGCAAGTTGCTAATTTACTAAAATTGCAAATGCAGTGTCAATGCTACAGCCCTGAGGGTCCCCTGTTTCACCTAAACTCATGTCCCCAGATGGGGACCCTGACCATTAAAGATATTTACAGAGGAGAAAATCTGCAAAAGATGAATAACTCAGATTAAATAGTCAAATCTTTTGCTGAAATACAAAATTTAGTGATGTCCTTACATACATTAAAATATCAGGTATTGTCTACATTAATTGACCATCTTGCCGATGTTCCATGCTCCCATTCAATGAAGCGTTTCATTCAAGTTCCTTTCTTGCCTATCCATCATCCAGTTTCCTTGGCACTTTTGGGGGACACATTACATGGTTTTCAGTTTTGTCTATTTCCCGAGCTCAAGTCAGCAAGCCAGCTCAAGCAGGGTGCTGTCACTAGAAACTTTACCCAAACTGCAACTATCTGTTTACACAACATTGGAACATTGCTTCTTTTTCATTCCTTCTGTAAGCAAATTTCCATAACATAGATACCCTGTTACTTCTAATGTGGTTTTTAAAAGGCTTGTTTTAACACCCTCCTCTCTGAGTGTGAGATCACCCCTTCCGGAATAATTCAATCCTTGTTAAATGTCTTTGTCTCTTTATCTTTTGTGAGTGATTCAACAAGGTGGTGTCTCTAAGCGCAGCAACCAAGCTCTGGGCAAGGTCATTTCAGGCTACTGCGCTTCCAGGCTCCTTTGGCTTTTTTTGTAAAAAAACAAAACGGCCGGTGTTATATTTCACAACAAAAACAGTAATTTATAAAGCAAGTATGAAATGTTCTTATATAAATAACAAGAGAAACTTTGTAAGAACTTAAACTGGAGGCAACTTTATCTTTCCTGGGGGATGAGTTACTTAGGCAAAACACTCTATGTAGGCACCTGTACAGTCCCTTCTGAAGACTTTCCTTTCTTGGCATCTTTAGAGGTGTTGGCTGTGCTTTTCAGTGGCTGCTATCACTCTGTCTGCTTATAAATTGCTGTTTTGTTACAGGTTTCAGTATCAATCTAACTCGTCTGGGGTTGTTCGGTTATTTAAAGAGTAATGCATCAGTACGATTTTTGGTCTAGAATTTTCTAATAGTTGAAACCTGTGCCTTGAGGTTCATGTGTTACCGGAACCCTTCCTTTCCTGATGGGCAGGGGTGGACGGAGGAAGGCTTGTTTCCAGGGAACTTGTTGGGGCCTGTGAGTTCACACAGAGAAAAGCAGCTGCAGAATTCTCTCAAGTTCAGTACACTGAAACTATTGGATTGTTTGAAATTTTGTTTTGTTTTGCTTTGAAGTTTTATTTGTTGCTGTTCGGTTTCTCCGTCACGTCCGACTCTGCGACCCCATGGACTGAGGCGCAGTGGGCTTCCCCGTCCTCTGCTGTCTCCTGCAGCTTGTTCAGACTCATGTCCACTGAGTCGCTGATCCGTAATACCAAGGAACATGGAAGTTGACATTCTTTTCTAATGGGAGTGTGTCAACTGGAAAATTACATGGAACCTAGAAGTTGAGAGTTACGTTTTACTCAGTGGAAATTTTTAGGACTTCAAGCCCGGGAGACAGCACCTCAAGTAACCCCCTTGCTTCTTTTCATTCCTTCTGTAAGCAAATTTCCATAACATAGATACCCTGTTACTTCTAATGTGGTTTTTAAAAGGCTTGTTTTAACACCCTCCTCTCTGAGTGTGAGATCACCCCTTCCGGAATAATTCAATCCTTGTTAAATGTCTTTGTCTCTTTATCTTTTGTGAGTGATTCAACAAGGTGGTGTCTCTAAGCGCAGCAACCAAGCTCTGGGCAAGGTCATTTCAGGCTACTGCGCTTCCAGGCTCCTTTGGCTTTTTTTGTAAAAAAACAAAACGGCCGGTGTTATATTTCACAACAAAAACAGTAATTTATAAAGCAAGTATGAAATGTTCTTATATAAATAACAAGAGAAACTTTGTAAGAACTTAAACTGGAGGCAACTTTATCTTTCCTGGGGGATGAGTTACTTAGGCAAAACACTCTATGTAGGCACCTGTACAGTCCCTTCTGAAGACTTTCCTTTCTTGGCATCTTTAGAGGTGTTGGCTGTGCTTTTCAGTGGCTGCTATCACTCTGTCTGCTTATAAATTGCTGTTTTGTTACAGGTTTCAGTATCAATCTAACTCGTCTGGGGTTGTTCGGTTATTTAAAGAGTAATGCATCAGTACGATTTTGGTCTAGAATTTTCTAATAGTTGAAACCTGTGCCTTGAGGTTCATGTGTTACGGAACCCTTCCTTTCCTGATGGGCAGGGGTGGACGGAGGAAGGCTTGTTTCCAGGGAACTTGTTGGGGCCTGTGAGTTCACACAGAGAAAAGCAGCTGCAGAATTCTCTCAAGTTCAGTACACTGAAACTATTGGATTGTTTGAAATTTTGTTTTGTTTTGCTTTGAAGTTTTATTTGTTGCTGTTCGGTTTCTCCGTCACGTCCGACTCTGCGACCCCATGGACTGAGGCGCAGTGGGCTTCCCCGTCCTCTGCTGTCTCCTGCAGCTTGTTCAGACTCATGTCCACTGAGTCGCTGATCCGTAATACCAAGGAACATGGAAGTTGACATTCTTTTCTAATGGGAGTGTGTCAACTGGAAAATTACATGGAACCTAGAAGTTGAGAGTTACGTTTTACTCAGTGGAAATTTTTAGGACTTCAAGCCCGGGAGACAGCACCTCAAGTAACCCTGAGAGAACTACTCTGAGGAGGCGAGGGGAGAGCCAAGTTATATAGAAGTTTTGCAACAAAAGGCAGGTATCTGAGCATGAAAAGATTATTGTGAGTCAAAGAAAACCAACTGTCTCGAGTTAAGGAATTTAATGGTTTTCTATGTATAGGCAGATGCAAGTCTGGGCTCACTGAAATCATCCCTTTCATACGCGCCTCACTGACCTGGAGCCGGGATCCTGTATTTCACGACCCGAGCTTCCTTGGGGCTCCCCGTGGGGAGTGGCTGTGGCCTGATGGCTGCGAGATGGCAAAGACCCTGACGCCGGGAAAGACTGAGGCAGGAGGAGAAGGGGCGACAGAGGATGAGATGCTGGATGGCATCTCTGACTCAACACTGAGCGCCACTGACTCATGACTGAGCGAGGATAGCAGGTCTCTTCCTCCTGAGCTTCCTCAAGGCTCACGGCTCACACTGGAGGCTGCGATCGCCCGTGACAGGACATCCTTGTTTACGCATATGATAGGAAATACTCCATCTCTCAGGAGTAAGCAGGTGGTCCTTATACATTTCTAGGGCAAGAAACATATTTACCTCTCTTCATTTGTGTTGTTGCTGTTTTCACCACGTTTTTTCTATTGCAGAGTGAAAATGGGCAGATGTTGGTAGACCTCTGGTCTTTTGTTCTAAGTTCAGACTGGGATCAAAAGAGATAGTGAGTGAGTTGATCATTAAATTCTGCTTTTGGTTTCTAGGAGCCCAAGAGATCTATGCAGGGTGGAGAGCGCAATTGTATGTGAACACACACATACACATGGTTCACACACACACACATGGTTCACACACACGTGGTTCACACACATGGTTCACGCACACGTGGTTCACATGCACATGGTTCACACACATACACATGGTTCATACACATACACGGTTCACACACATACCCACATGCCCACGCAGGTACATGCTCATGACTTCCCATGTGTACACCCACATGTATGCACATGTGCATGAACCTGACTTCACACATGTACATAGTCTCGCACATGATATCACACGTGCACCTGTCATTCTGTGTTTTCTTATCAACAATTCATTTCTCTGGGTCTAGATTTCCCCGGGGAGAGAGGGTAAGCTTTAAATTTTCATTAGGCTTAAGTTTTATGAAGTTTGACTGCCCTGCGTATAATCTTCTTTTATCCCAGTATGGAATCATCTGCAATGGTTCGTGTAACTCGTCTCTTTCCTCTTGAAGAAAAATCCCCAAGTGATCCATCTTGAAATTAAAACTGCCTCAAGGCCAAGTTCCACAGAAAGGGGCAGAGGTTGCGTTACCCGACACTTGGCATCCTGGGTCTGCCTTTGGCCCATCATGAGCAGTCCCCCAAGCCTCTGATGCTGGTCCTCAGACAGAGGCCATGGTCAAGCTGAGTCCTGGGCACTGCAGGTTCCGAGGAGCCAGGCCCAGAGCAGTGTCTAATCCAGTCCTGGCACTGCAGGTTCCGAGGTTTCAACTGCTACGCTGCCTTTTTGAGCTTCCTCAAGGCTCACGGCTCACACTGGAGGCTGCGATCGCCCGTGACAGGACATCCTTGTTTACGCATATGATAGGAAATACTCCATCTCTCAGGAGTAAGCAGGTGGTCCTTATACATTTCTAGGGCAAGAAACATATTTACCTCTCTTCATTTGTGTTGTTGCTGTTTTCACCACGTTTTTTCTATTGCAGAGTGAAAATGGGCAGATGTTGGTAGACCTCTGGTCTTTTGTTCTAAGTTCAGACTGGGATCAAAAGAGATAGTGAGTGAGTTGATCATTAAATTCTGCTTTTGGTTTCTAGGAGCCCAAGAGATCTATGCAGGGTGGAGAGCGCAATTGTATGTGAACACACACATACACATGGTTCACACACACACACATGGTTCACACACACGTGGTTCACACACATGGTTCACGCACACACGTGGTTCACATGCACATGGTTCACACACATACACATGGTTCATACACATACACGGTTCACACACATACCCACATGCCCACGCAGGTACATGCTCATGACTTCCCATGTGTACACCCACATGTATGCACATGTGCATGAACCTGACTTCACACATGTACATAGTCTCGCACATGATATCACACGTGCACCTGTCATTCTGTGTTTTCTTATCAACAATTCATTTCTCTGGGTCTAGATTTCCCCGGGGAGAGAGGGTAAGCTTTAAATTTTCATTAGGCTTAAGTTTTATGAAGTTTGACTGCCCTGCGTATAATCTTCTTTTATCCCAGTATGGAATCATCTGCAATGGTTCGTGTAACTCGTCTCTTTCCTCTTGAAGAAAAATCCCCAAGTGATCCATCTTGAAATTAAAACTGCCTCAAGGCCAAGTTCCACAGAAAGGGGCAGAGGTTGCGTTACCCGACACTTGGCATCCTGGGTCTGCCTTTGGCCCATCATGAGCAGTCCCCCAAGCCTCTGATGCTGGTCCTCAGACAGAGGCCATGGTCAAGCTGAGTCCTGGGCACTGCAGGTTCCGAGGAGCCAGGCCCAGAGCAGTGTCTAATCCAGTCCACTGCCTCCCACCCGCCAGTGTGTTCTCACTGGCTGCTAGATCTTGTTCAGGCTTTAAGGCAGCACTCTGTGATGCTCACTCTGTTCCCGGTAAGGAAACTGAGGGAGTTTTTCATCTTGGATGTAATCTTGGACTGGGGGACTCATGAAAGACTTAGGAGTCATTGCTCTCAAATAGCAAGTGGAATAGCGAAATGTTCCATTCCGGCAGGCAGCATGGCAAAGGGAGTTGTCATGGAAACGTGCCCTGAGCATCGCCGTGTCTTTGTCCTCCCCCAGCTCAGTAGAAATGATGGTTGTCTCCTGTCACTCAGTCCTTCCCTGCCCGTGGCGTACGAGCAGCCCTACCATTGGAGGAAGGATCTCAGAGTCAGAAAACCCAAGCCAACAACAGAAACCCAACTTTTTCTGTAGCAACTGGTCAGAACACCCCTGTCAGCGCAGTCACTGCCTGCTGTTCCCCTGGTACACAGGAATTGGCTCAGGAATGGACATGTGACCAATTATGGCCAATGAAACATCTAGGGAAGTTAGCTGGTGACTTCTGGAAATGTCTTGTTGTCTCAAGGGACCGTCCTCTGTGCCTCTTGCTGGATGTTGACTTGTATTGACAATCACTGCCTGCGGCCATCTGATCACAAACCACAGTTAGGATGACGCTTATCATCCTAGGGGATGGAGACAGGAAAATATGTTGCTCTCTGTTGACTTTTTATCAGGCAAGTTCTCAGTAAACAGCACACTGAACTAGGAAGAAGTTGAAAAGATTTTTGGGTGGTGAAGGCACTCCATGTAGCTTGCAGGGTCTTAGTTCCCTGGCCGGGAATTGAACCCAGGCCCTCGGCAGTGGAAGTGCAGAATCCTAACCACTAGACCCCAGGGAATTTCCTCGAGGAGATTTTAATACAGTAACTGCTTTAAAAACTGCAAAAGAGCTAAGTGCATGCCTCCTTAGAGTTAATGTCAGAGGAGGGAGGCGTTCCATCCTGTCCTCCACTCACAAGTCCTGAAAGAAGAGGAGATTCGGAACGTCAAGCTGAGTCCTGGGCACTGCAGGTTCCGAGGAGCCAGGCCCAGAGCAGTGTCTAATCCAGTCCACTGCCTCCCACCCGCCAGTGTGTTCTCACTGGCTGCTAGATCTTGTTCAGGCTTTAAGGCAGCACTCTGTGATGCTCACTCTGTTCCCGGTAAGGAAACTGAGGGAGTTTTTCATCTTGGATGTAATCTTGGACTGGGGGACTCATGAAAGACTTAGGAGTCATTGCTCTCAAATAGCAAGTGGAATAGCGAAATGTTCCATTCCGGCAGGCAGCATGGCAAAGGGAGTTGTCATGGAAACGTGCCCTGAGCATCGCCGTGTCTTTGTCCTCCCCCAGCTCAGTAGAAATGATGGTTGTCTCCTGTCACTCAGTCCTTCCCTGCCCGTGGCGTACGAGCAGCCCTACCATTGGAGGAAGGATCTCAGAGTCAGAAAACCCAAGCCAACAACAGAAACCCAACTTTTTCTGTAGCAACTGGTCAGAACACCCCTGTCAGCGCAGTCACTGCCTGCTGTTCCCCTGGTACACAGGAATTGGCTCAGGAATGGACATGTGACCAATTATGGCCAATGAAACATCTAGGGAAGTTAGCTGGTGACTTCTGGAAATGTCTTGTTGTCTCAAGGGACCGTCCTCTGTGCCTCTTGCTGGATGTTGACTTGTATTGACAATCACTGCCTGCGGCCATCTGATCACAAACCACAGTTAGGATGACGCTTATCATCCTAGGGGATGGAGACAGGAAAATATGTTGCTCTCTGTTGACTTTTTATCAGGCAAGTTCTCAGTAAACAGCACACTGAACTAGGAAGAAGTTGAAAAGATTTTTGGGTGGTGAAGGCACTCCATGTAGCTTGCAGGGTCTTAGTTCCCTGGCCGGGAATTGAACCCAGGCCCTCGGCAGTGGAAGTGCAGAATCCTAACCACTAGACCCCAGGGAATTTCCTCGAGGAGATTTTAATACAGTAACTGCTTTAAAAACTGCAAAAGAGCTAAGTGCATGCCTCCTTAGAGTTAATGTCAGAGGAGGGAGGCGTTCCATCCTGTCCTCCACTCACAAGTCCTGAAAGAAGAGGAGACTTTCGGAACCTGGGGGCAGAGGCACTGTGTGGAGCTGCCCCTCTGAGAGGAGCTGGCTCTAGCTCTGGGGGCAGCCACTGGCCTGAGGGTCCCTGCAGGAAGAGAGTGGCTACAACAAATACCCGCCTGACTCACCCACCCTTTCCCTCTAGGATTTCCTGCCGAGGCTCCTCTTCAGCCACCTTTCACTGGACGTCTGTCCAGGCAGACAACTGGGGTAGGCAGCACAGGGAGGGCTGCAGCGGTCTGGAAAGGCCAGTGGAAGCTTCCAGCATGTTGTAGAACAACCAGACAAGAAATGCTGGCTATGCAGCTGCAGGACACTGTAAATCTATCTCCTTGTTTTAAAGCCATTTTGAGTTGTGTGTTCTGTTTCTTGCCACCAAAAAATCCTAATACGTGTGTGTGTGTGTGTGTGTGTGTGTGTGTGTGTGTGTGTTAGTCACTCAGTCATGTCTGGCTCTCTGTGACTCTGTGGACTGAAGCCCCCCAGGCTCCTCTGTCCATGAGATTCTCCAGGCAAGCATACTGGAGTGGGCTGCCGTGCCCTCTCTCAGGGGACCTTCCTGACCCAGGGATTGAACCTGGGTCTCCTGCATTGCAGGCAGATTCTTCACTGTTCTGAACCATCAGGGAAGCCTAATACACAGATATAAAATATTTTATGTGTACAGCTTTTTTTAGTATCGTGGGATTGAAAGTGCCTGAGGAAACTCAAGAGAAGAGACAAATATGACGAGGCCGCTACTGTTCAGCCCCAGGCTCGGGCAGTGCCACCAGGCTTGCACATCCTAAATGGGAGAGGACACCACAAGCACCCGATATGTGCATGAAGCCAGGCGCCAGCTCACTCTAGAAAACAGCTGCAGGGCATGGCCTCCTGCCCATGAACAAAGAGCTGGACTGCTTCTGACCAGAGCTGGCCTGACCTTGGACCGGGTGGAGTTACAGCTGAGGTAACCCTGAGTCTGTCAACACACAGAGGAGGACCAGGTTTAACAATGCTTTAAAAACTGCAAAAGAGCTAAGTGCATGCTTTGGGCGGAGGAGGCGTTCCATCCTGTCCTCCACTCACAAGTCCTGAAAGAAGAGGAGACTTTCGGAACCTGGGGGCAGAGGCACTGTGTGGAGCTGCCCCTCTGAGAGGAGCTGGCTCTAGCTCTGGGGGCAGCCACTGGCCTGAGGGTCCCTGCAGGAAGAGAGTGGCTACAACAAATACCCGCCTGACTCACCCACCCTTTCCCTCTAGGATTTCCTGCCGAGGCTCCTCTTCAGCCACCTTTCACTGGACGTCTGTCCAGGCAGACAACTGGGGTAGGCAGCACAGGGAGGGCTGCAGCGGTCTGGAAAGGCCAGTGGAAGCTTCCAGCATGTTGTAGAACAACCAGACAAGAAATGCTGGCTATGCAGCTGCAGGACACTGTAAATCTATCTCCTTGTTTTAAAGCCATTTTGAGTTGTGTGTTCTGTTTCTTGCCACCAAAAAATCCTAATACGTGTGTGTGTGTGTGTGTGTGTGTGTGTGTGTGTGTGTGTTAGTCACTCAGTCATGTCTGGCTCTCTGTGACTCTGTGGACTGAAGCCCCCCAGGCTCCTCTGTCCATGAGATTCTCCAGGCAAGCATACTGGAGTGGGCTGCCGTGCCCTCTCTCAGGGGACCTTCCTGACCCAGGGATTGAACCTGGGTCTCCTGCATTGCAGGCAGATTCTTCACTGTTCTGAACCATCAGGGAAGCCTAATACACAGATATAAAATATTTTATGTGTACAGCTTTTTTTAGTATCGTGGGATTGAAAGTGCCTGAGGAAACTCAAGAGAAGAGACAAATATGACGAGGCCGCTACTGTTCAGCCCCAGGCTCGGGCAGTGCCACCAGGCTTGCACATCCTAAATGGGAGAGGACACCACAAGCACCCGATATGTGCATGAAGCCAGGCGCCAGCTCACTCTAGAAAACAGCTGCAGGGCATGGCCTCCTGCCCATGAACAAAGAGCTGGACTGCTTCTGACCAGAGCTGGCCTGACCTTGGACCGGGTGGAGTTACAGCTGAGGTAACCCTGAGTCTGTCAACCACACCAGGATGAGAGAAGGAGGCACAGAGTTAACAAGCAAAACAATAGGACGATGTTTCTGAGGGTAGGGAGAAACAACAAATGCCTACAAAACTTCCAACAAGTGCAACATATAGAAGGATGCTCCTGAGGAAATCTAAATAACAGAGAAATTATTGGGGGACTTTAACTTCCTGTGCGTGCTCTTCAAAGCAACAGAGCAAAGGATAGCAATGGAAACACAAAAAATAGGATTCCAGGCTTGCCTGGTGGTCCAGTGGGTAAGGACACCACCTTGCAGTGCAAGGGGCGCCAGTTCGATCCCTGGCCTGGGAAGATCCCACGTGCCGCGGAGCGGCTGGACCAATGTGTCCAATTACCGAGCCAGAGCTCTGGAGTGCATGTGCCCAGAGCCGGTGCTCTGCAACAACAGAGGCCAAAAAGGATTCCATGAAACAAGTGGGCATCCCTGGTAGCTCAGCGCTCAAGAACTCGGGAAGATCCCTGGGAGAAGGAAATGGCAACCCGCGATATTCTTGCCTAGGAAATCCCATGGGCAGAAGGGACCTGGGGGCTACAGTTCATGGGGTCACAAAGAGTTGGGACATGACTTAGCAACTGAACCACAACAGTATCAAGCATCTGTGAATCAAGAAGAAGTAAATGTAGAAACTAGTTGATTGGAGATTCCGGAAATTAAAAATTAAGTTAACTTTAAGAATGCATTCCAGTACACATTAGCTGAGACAAATACTAATTTTTTCCACTATACGAGGTGCCTAGGATCGTCAAATTCATGGAGTCAGAAAGTACAATGGTAGTGACTATATTTAAGCTTCACTAAGAACTTGCAGAATTGCTTTGAGATGTGAGAATAAAGCTAATTTTGTGGAGTCTTTGTTGGTGCTAATGATGGACAGTTTAAAAGTCACTAAGTGTGCTGCAGAGCCCATGGCCTCCTAAATGGGAGAGGACACCACAAGCACCCGTATGTGCATGAAGCCAGGCGCCAGCTCACTCTAGAAAACAGCTGCAGGGCATGGCCTCCTGCCCATGAACAAAGAGCTGGACTGCTTCTGACCAGAGCTGGCCTGACCTTGGACCGGGTGGAGTTACAGCTGAGGTAACCCTGAGTCTGTCAACCACACCAGGATGAGAGAAGGAGGCACAGAGTTAACAAGCAAAACAATAGGACGATGTTTCTGAGGGTAGGGAGAAACAACAAATGCCTACAAAACTTCCAACAAGTGCAACATATAGAAGGATGCTCCTGAGGAAATCTAAATAACAGAGAAATTATTGGGGGACTTTAACTTCCTGTGCGTGCTCTTCAAAGCAACAGAGCAAAGGATAGCAATGGAAACACAAAAAATAGGATTCCAGGCTTGCCTGGTGGTCCAGTGGGTAAGGACACCACCTTGCAGTGCAAGGGGCGCCAGTTCGATCCCTGGCCTGGGAAGATCCCACGTGCCGCGGAGCGGCTGGACCAATGTGTCCAATTACCGAGCCAGAGCTCTGGAGTGCATGTGCCCAGAGCCGGTGCTCTGCAACAACAGAGGCCAAAAAGGATTCCATGAAACAAGTGGGCATCCCTGGTAGCTCAGCGCTCAAGAACTCGGGAAGATCCCTGGGAGAAGGAAATGGCAACCCGCGATATTCTTGCCTAGGAAATCCCATGGGCAGAAGGGACCTGGGGGCTACAGTTCATGGGGTCACAAAGAGTTGGGACATGACTTAGCAACTGAACCACAACAGTATCAAGCATCTGTGAATCAAGAAGAAGTAAATGTAGAAACTAGTTGATTGGAGATTCCGGAAATTAAAAATTAAGTTAACTTTAAGAATGCATTCCAGTACACATTAGCTGAGACAAATACTAATTTTTTCCACTATACGAGGTGCCTAGGATCGTCAAATTCATGGAGTCAGAAAGTACAATGGTAGTGACTATATTTAAGCTTCACTAAGAACTTGCAGAATTGCTTTGAGATGTGAGAATAAAGCTAATTTTGTGGAGTCTTTGTTGGTGCTAATGATGGACAGTTTAAAAGTCACTAAGTGTGTACTGCTATGGGGCAGTGCTTATTACTACTTCCAAAATTGAATTTGAAATGTGATATGTCCACTTTTCACTCTGTAAATGTAATTCTTTACAACAACTTTGTTTATTAAAGGCAGGCAGTTGTAATTTTTACAGGATTGTATGAGCTATTCAAACTCTTTAACCTCTGAACAGGGTGTTAGCTTCCCAGCCCACGATGGTGATAAAATATGGAAATTCTTTTAAGTTTCATTTCCATTAAATGAGAATCCTTATAATCTACATTGCCATATCACTTGCTAAAGAAGTTCATCAGCCTGGTCCCAACTGGGTCAATCAAAGACAAAGATTCCAAGGAAAGGACACGATCACTGAGTCTTCTTCTAAGTAGCCATAAAGAAACCAAAATAGTATGAAATTTAGGTATGAAATTCCATATGTGCAAAGCACTGTTAAGGAGAAACATTTCTATCAGATTCCAAAATATTTGAACTATAAAAAAGCATTATCTTTAGATGTTCTTAAGAAAAAAGTAAGCACACTGGTAGATACGGCGGCGGGGGGTGGAGGGTGGGCTGAGGAGGGGAGGAGGAGCTAATATTTAAGGGAAGAGGGTTTAAGAGGCTGAAAAACGGGGAACGGGAGGCGGCGGGAGCTGCAGAGCAGCGCAGCCGCTGAGCTATGTGGTCAAATATGTTATAATGCTATGTTTTACGTTATGCAACTTTTTTCCTCTTTTGTCCCCATCATGCCGCCTTTATTGATTTATTTTATATTTATTTTCATCCATCTTTATTCTTTGGCCTGTGTGGGCCTCCCATTGCGGTGGCCTCTCTGATAGCAGAGCACTGGCTCTGGACCCATGTGCTGCAGAGCGCTGGCTCGTAGTTGGACACACTGGTCCAGCCGCTCCACGGCACGTGGGATCTTCGCTGGCCAGGGATCGAACCGGCGCCCCTTGCACTGCAGGCAGACTCTTTGCCCACTGGGCTACCAGGAAGGCCCGTACTCAGACTTTTTTTTTTTTAACTTACTCTGTACTGTGCTCGGTCACTTAGTCGGGTCCAACTCTTTGGGACCCCATGCACTGCAGCCCGCCAGGCTCCTCTGTCCACGGAGGTTCTCCAGGCAGGAATACCAAAGTGGGTTGCCATGCCCTCCTCCAGGGGACCTTCCCAGCCCAGGGCTCCAAACTCGGGATCGAAACCAGGTCTCCCGCAGTGCAGGTGGATTCTTTACCATCTGGCCCAGCAGGAAGGCTCTAGTTGTATTGGGGTACAGCCAATTAACAATGGTGTGATAGTTGCAGGTGCACAGCAAAGGGGCTCAGCCCTACATATAAATGTGTCCATTCACCTCCAAACTCCTTTCCTCTCCGGGCTTCCCCATAACCTTGAGCAGAGCCCCCTGTGCTCTCCGGTGGGTCCTTGCGGGTTGTCTGTTTGGGGCATAGCAGTATTAACATAGACTTCGGATGAAAGAACTGCAACATCAGTAGCTCCCACCCTTGGCTACCACGCAGGAGAGGGCCTGGGGCAAACGACAAATTCCAGGGCCCAGTTCACACTCCAGAGAGGGCCTGTGCAAAGCAGTTAAGGCCGCAAAGCTATAAAAAGCATTATCTTTAGATGTTCTTAAGAAAAAGTAAGCACACTGGTAGATACGGCGGGGTGGAGGGTGGGCTGAGGAGGGAGGAGGAGCTAATATTTAAGGGAAGAGGGTTTAAGAGGCTGAAAACGGGGAACGGGAGGCGGCGGGAGCTGCAGAGCAGCGCAGCCGCTGAGCTATGTGGTCAAATATGTTATAATGCTATGTTTTACGTTATGCAACTTTTTTCCTCTTTTGTCCCCATCATGCCGCCTTTATTGATTTATTTTATATTTATTTTCATCCATCTTTATTCTTTGGCCTGTGTGGGCCTCCCATTGCGGTGGCCTCTCTGATAGCAGAGCACTGGCTCTGGACCCATGTGCTGCAGAGCGCTGGCTCGTAGTTGGACACACTGGTCCAGCCGCTCCACGGCACGTGGGATCTTCGCTGGCCAGGGATCGAACCGGCGCCCCTTGCACTGCAGGCAGACTCTTTGCCCACTGGGCTACCAGGAAGGCCCGTACTCAGACTTTTTTTTTTTTAACTTACTCTGTACTGTGCTCGGTCACTTAGTCGGGTCCAACTCTTTGGGACCCCATGCACTGCAGCCCGCCAGGCTCCTCTGTCCACGGAGGTTCTCCAGGCAGGAATACCAAAGTGGGTTGCCATGCCCTCCTCCAGGGGACCTTCCCAGCCCAGGGCTCCAAACTCGGGATCGAAACCAGGTCTCCCGCAGTGCAGGTGGATTCTTTACCATCTGGCCCAGCAGGAAGGCTCTAGTTGTATTGGGGTACAGCCAATTAACAATGGTGTGATAGTTGCAGGTGCACAGCAAAGGGGCTCAGCCCTACATATAAATGTGTCCATTCACCTCCAAACTCCTTTCCTCTCCGGGCTTCCCCATAACCTTGAGCAGAGCCCCCTGTGCTCTCCGGTGGGTCCTTGCGGGTTGTCTGTTTGGGGCATAGCAGTATTAACATAGACTTCGGATGAAAGAACTGCAACATCAGTAGCTCCCACCCTTGGCTACCACGCAGGAGAGGGCCTGGGGCAAACGACAAATTCCAGGGCCCAGTTCACACTCCAGAACCAGGTATCAGTTAGTTTTGATCCTTGAGCCATCCTGATGTTCAGCCAGGATTGAAAGCACTGTGTTATCCAATAACTATTGCATCAGTTACTCTAACAATTGCTTTTGGTGAAGTCAAACCTATGGCAACAACTTCATTGGTTCCAATGAACAGCTGTTGGACAATCTGAATTTCCTTTGGTTTGTTCTGTCCCAAATGAATTTTTCTCATTCGTTTGGGAAATGATTAAGATTTGTTTGAAGGAGAAAGTCCAGTTCAGTGGTGGGCTAATGAAGGCAGTGGACAGCGATCTTGCTGACCACCGAAAACACCGAGGTAGGTGTGTTTAAAAGCTGTTAATACGTGAGTGCACTCCCTGGGGCTCTACTTTAATCCATAAGGGGTGAGGCCTCTCTCACAGGAGCTTTCAAATTTGTGCTGGGCAGCCAAGTTCAAGAGCCACTGAGTTAGGAATTCTATGGACCAAGAACACCACCAGAAACGAAAGAAGCCACAGAGAAGCACTGACTTCAATGGGCTGTTCTGAAGCCTCTTAAGAATAATGGGTTGCTGAGTCCTTTAGAAGGTACAAGCACGGCTTATTTTCACAATTATCTTAGACAGAGATTGTGCATTAACCACATGAATGCTTTCTGAACTTTGGAACCATCTAGAGAATTCACAGATAATTTAAAGAATTGCTTAACCATATATTTTTTCCTGAGCCTGCTTCGGCTTCTGGAACCACTGTCGGCCCTGAAAGGTGATCGCGGTTTAGAACTCCTATCTCAGCTGCGGTTTTACCCAGGGGACTTTGAACAAATCAGTTCATTGTTCAGTGTTTGGTGAGGTTACTTCCTGGGGAAGCCTGACCAATCCCAGGTGTGTGCGGTTATAAAATAATTTGATCGAGGCACCTGTGGAAGATAAGGTGAGTATCTGGGCCTTCCGCAGAAGCCTGGTGACCTTTGTCCAAGCGCTTCATTTTAATTCCTTTCCACGGGCATTTACACAGAGGATCTGGGGTGTCCACGCTCTTGCTCTGACATAAACGAACCCATGAAGGGAAAGACAGCGTCTCCACCCTGAAACTTGAAATCTGTCTCAAATAACCATTCTTGGAATAGACATTGCAGGCATAAATGCCCAAGGAAACAGACAAAAATAATTTGGGAATTCAAAAAGAGAGCTGATAGAAGCATGTTTTTTCACCTGGGGACTTAAAACCAAGAGGTTCGTGAACACAGCTATCTACACCAAGGACATCTGGGCTGAATCAAATGAAACTTTTTCACTAAAATAATATACAAGCTGGCCAACTTTTAAAAACTAATTGTTCACTTTCTTTAAACATTTTGTTGAAGTATAGTTGATTGGTTTGTTCTGTCCCAAATGAATTTTTCTCATTCGTTTGGGAAATGATTAAGATTTGTTTGAAGGAGAAAGTCCAGTTCAGTGGTGGGCTAATGAAGGCAGTGGACAGCGATCTTGCTGACCACCGAAAACACCGAGGTAGGTGTGTTTAAAAGCTGTTAATACGTGAGTGCACTCCCTGGGGCTCTACTTTAATCCATAAGGGGTGAGGCCTCTCTCACAGGAGCTTTCAAATTTGTGCTGGGCAGCCAAGTTCAAGAGCCACTGAGTTAGGAATTCTATGGACCAAGAACACCACCAGAAACGAAAGAAGCCACAGAGAAGCACTGACTTCAATGGGCTGTTCTGAAGCCTCTTAAGAATAATGGGTTGCTGAGTCCTTTAGAAGGTACAAGCACGGCTTATTTTCACAATTATCTTAGACAGAGATTGTGCATTAACCACATGAATGCTTTCTGAACTTTGGAACCATCTAGAGAATTCACAGATAATTTAAAGAATTGCTTAACCATATATTTTTTCCTGAGCCTGCTTCGGCTTCTGGAACCACTGTCGGCCCTGAAAGGTGATCGCGGTTTAGAACTCCTATCTCAGCTGCGGTTTTACCCAGGGGACTTTGAACAAATCAGTTCATTGTTCAGTGTTTGGTGAGGTTACTTCCTGGGGAAGCCTGACCAATCCCAGGTGTGTGTGCGGTTATAAAATAATTTGATCGAGGCACCTGTGGAAGATAAGGTGAGTATCTGGGCCTTCCGCAGAAGCCTGGTGACCTTTGTCCAAGCGCTTCATTTTAATTCCTTTCCACGGGCATTTACACAGAGGATCTGGGGTGTCCACGCTCTTGCTCTGACATAAACGAACCCATGAAGGGAAAGACAGCGTCTCCACCCTGAAACTTGAAATCTGTCTCAAATAACCATTCTTGGAATAGACATTGCAGGCATAAATGCCCAAGGAAACAGACAAAAATAATTTGGGAATTCAAAAAGAGAGCTGATAGAAGCATGTTTTTTCACCTGGGGACTTAAAACCAAGAGGTTCGTGAACACAGCTATCTACACCAAGGACATCTGGGCTGAATCAAATGAAACTTTTTCACTAAAATAATATACAAGCTGGCCAACTTTTAAAAACTAATTGTTCACTTTCTTTAAACATTTTTGTTGAAGTATAGTTGATTGTCAGTGTTGTACAACGTTGTGTTAATTTCTGCTCTACAGCCAAGCAACTCAGTTATATGTATATATATATATACATTCTTTTTTATATTCTTTTCCATGATGCTTTATCACAGGATAATGAATATAGTTCCCTCTGCTATACAGAAGGATCTTGCTGTTTATGCATTCTATATGTGATCCTTTACATCTATTAATACTAACCTCAAACTCCCCTGTTCCTGAGAATATATATAGTTTGTTTATCCAAAGAAATACCACCTCTGTGGGTCACCGACATGGAGTCATGGTCCCCGCAGACGGGAGACACCACCCACTGCAACTACTGTGTCCACCCTGAGCCTGCTGTGGTCTGGATGTCTGTCCCCCAGATTCACGCGTTGCATCCTGCCCCACCAAGGTGATGGTGTTTGGAGGTAAGTCCTTCGGGAAGTGATTAGGCCAAGAGAGTAGAATCCTCACGAATGTGCTCAGTGTCCTTATAAAAACGGCCCCAGAGGTCTGCCTGCCTCCTCCTTCCAGGGTCGAGCCAGAAGATGCTGTCTATGAACTTGGGCGATGGGCCTCACCAGACGCTGGTCAGGGCCAGCACCGTGATCTTGGACTTCCAGGCTCCAGACCAGTGAGAGGTCACTGTCGGCCGGTGACAAGCTCTGGCCTTTTGCCACAGCCTCCTGAGCCAAGGCCGCCCTGTCTCGCACCGTCCATTTCCTTTCTTTGCCGGCCGACTTCTTGGAAGAGCATCTGCCACCCGCGGCGTCTCGCCAGCCTCCTGCTGTCAGGTCCTGCAGCCCGGCGTCCACCTGGAACTCTGGACGTTGCTCTAAGCTGGCCCCGGGACCCGCCTCAGCTCATCGGTGGTTGTGTGCTCCTCATCCGCCCAGACCTGCTGCTCTTCGACTCTGCACTCACACCCCTTCCTTCTCTTTCCTTCTCTAAAAACCAAGAGGTTCGTGAACACAGCTATCTACACCAAGGACATCTGGGCTGAATAAATGAAACTTTTCACTAAAATAATATACAAGCTGGCCAACTTTTAAAAACTAATTGTTCACTTTCTTTAAACATTTTGTTGAAGTATAGTTGATTGTCAGTGTTGTACAACGTTGTGTTAATTTCTGCTCTACAGCCAAGCAACTCAGTTATATGTATATATATATATACATTCTTTTTTATATTCTTTTCCATGATGCTTTATCACAGGATAATGAATATAGTTCCCTCTGCTATACAGAAGGATCTTGCTGTTTATGCATTCTATATGTGATCCTTTGCATCTATTAATACTAACCTCAAACTCCCCTGTTCCTGAGAATATATATAGTTTGTTTATCCAAAGAAATACCACCTCTGTGGGTCACCGACATGGAGTCATGGTCCCCGCAGACGGGAGACACCACCCACTGCAACTACTGTGTCCACCCTGAGCCTGCTGTGGTCTGGATGTCTGTCCCCCAGATTCACGCGTTGCATCCTGCCCCACCAAGGTGATGGTGTTTGGAGGTAAGTCCTTCGGGAAGTGATTAGGCCAAGAGAGTAGAATCCTCACGAATGTGCTCAGTGTCCTTATAAAAACGGCCCCAGAGGTCTGCCTGCCTCCTCCTTCCAGGGTCGAGCCAGAAGATGCTGTCTATGAACTTGGGCGATGGGCCTCACCAGACGCTGGTCAGGGCCAGCACCGTGATCTTGGACTTCCAGGCTCCAGACCAGTGAGAGGTCACTGTCGGCCGGTGACAAGCTCTGGCCTTTTGCCACAGCCTCCTGAGCCAAGGCCGCCCTGTCTCGCACCGTCCATTTCCTTTCTTTGCCGGCCGACTTCTTGGAAGAGCATCTGCCACCCGCGGCGTCTCGCCAGCCTCCTGCTGTCAGGTCCTGCAGCCCGGCGTCCACCTGGAACTCTGGACGTTGCTCTAAGCTGGCCCCGGGACCCGCCTCAGCTCATCGGTGGTTGTGTGCTCCTCATCCGCCCAGACCTGCTGCTCTTCGACTCTGCACTCACACCCCTTCCTTCTCTTTCCTTCTCTGGGCCCCCAAGGTGTGCACCCAGGAAGGTTCCAATTCTGTGACCCCCACTCCTCCCCCGGAATTCATTTGGCCCATGCTGCCTCTGGACCCCTGACCCTCCACCACCCTCTGCCCCAGCCCTGTCTCTCAGGCAGCCTCGGGACCAGGAAGCTCACCTGCCCACCCTTGGAGGAGCCCCTCGGGCACATCGGAGAGAGAGGAGACAGCCCGGGTAGGGCTGCACAGAACCTTCCAGGGGGCTCAGGAGAGCCAGCGGAAGACAGTTCTTGGGCCCCTCATCCCAGGCTCATCCCTGACGGTGCCGCCAGGAGCCACTGTCTCCCTTCTTCCTGTCTCGTCTCTCTTCTCCATCCTCCCTTGGCCTCCAGCAGCCCTGAGGTCCAGGCAGCCAGGCCTCCTTGCCACCCCTGCAGGGGGTCCTGGGAGCCCACCCTGGCCTACAGTCAGTCCCCAGGTCTCAAGGACCCTGGGTAGGTCAGGGGATTCCAACTGGTGGAGAGGACGTAGCTCTTGAAGGAAGGTGTCTTTTCAGCTGTTCACTCTCCAGAAAATCCTCAGCGGATGCCAGCTCACCAGACACGGGGAAGAAGGATGGGGACAAGCTGCAGGTTTGGGGAGTTTGACAGAAAGATAGGAAAGAGATCATCTGAGGCCTGGAGAGAGCCAAGCCAGAGAAGAGGCTCTGAGATGGAGCATCGTGTAGGTGCCGGCATGTTCCACCAGGGCGGGAAGAGGAAGGAAGGGGAGAACAGCTCTGCTGAGGACGTCGAGGCAGGCTGGGCAGTGACGCGGAGGAGGGCGAAGGGGCGGGGGAGGGGATGCATTCACACAGGAAGATGTACAGCGTCCGCTGCCCCCTCTTTCTCCTGAAAGGAGAGATTAGGGAAAAGTGGCAATGCCAAATCCTTTTTCCACTATGCTTCATTTTATGTACCTTCCAGAAGGAAGCAGATACCAGCTAGCATTTTCTTTGATTGCACACTTGATATATACTTTTAGCTTGAGGATTGTGCCTTTCTGTTCAGGCTTCATTTTATGTACCTTCCATGAAGGAAGCTACAGCTAGCATTTTCCCCACTCCTCCCTTCTTTGCTCTGGGCCCCCAAGGTGTGCACCCAGGAAGGTTCCAATTCTGTGACCCCCACTCCTCCCCCGGAATTCATTTGGCCCATGCTGCCTCTGGACCCCTGACCCTCCACCACCCTCTGCCCCAGCCCTGTCTCTCAGGCAGCCTCGGGACCAGGAAGCTCACCTGCCCACCCTTGGAGGAGCCCCTCGGGCACATCGGAGAGAGAGGAGACAGCCGGGTAGGGCTGCACAGAACCTTCCAGGGGGCTCAGGAGAGCCAGCGGAAGACAGTTCTTGGGCCCCTCATCCCAGGCTCATCCCTGACGGTGCCGCCAGGAGCCACTGTCTCCCTTCTTCCTGTCTCGTCTCTCTTCTCCATCCTCCCTTGGCCTCCAGCAGCCCTGAGGTCCAGGCAGCCAGGCCTCCTTGCCACCCCTGCAGGGGGTCCTGGGAGCCCACCCTGGCCTACAGTCAGTCCCCAGGTCTCAAGGACCCTGGGTAGGTCAGGGGATTCCAACTGGTGGAGAGGACGTAGCTCTTGAAGGAAGGTGTCTTTTCAGCTGTTCACTCTCCAGAAAATCCTCAGCGGATGCCAGCTCACCAGACACGGGGAAGAAGGATGGGGACAAGCTGCAGGTTTGGGGAGTTTGACAGAAAGATAGGAAAGAGATCATCTGAGGCCTGGAGAGAGCCAAGCCAGAGAAGAGGCTCTGAGATGGAGCATCGTGTAGGTGCCGGCATGTTCCACCAGGGCGGGAAGAGGAAGGAAGGGGAGAACAGCTCTGCTGAGGACGTCGAGGCAGGCTGGGCAGTGACGGCGGAGGAGGGGCGAAGGGGCGGGGGAGGGGATGCATTCACACAGGAAGATGTACAGCGTCCGCTGCCCCCTCTTTCTCCTGAAAGGAGAGATTAGGGAAAAGTGGCAATGCCAAATCCTTTTTCCACTATGCTTCATTTTATGTACCTTCCAGAAGGAAGCAGATACCAGCTAGCATTTTCTTTGATTGCACACTTGATATATACTTTTAGCTTGAGGATTGTGCCTTTCTGTTCAGGAATATTTACACATCCACATTTAGATACATCCTGAGTTGGGCTCATGACCTGCATTCAGAAAGAGGCCAGTCAGCTGCCTGGGGTTTGCAATCAGACCTGCCCTCAGCGGGTGACCCCGGGCACCTTCATCTCTCTCACTTTGCTTCTTGTCTTATTGCCGGAAATGCCTAGAAGGCATCCGTGATGCTTTTTTGTATTTCTTAACCGAGTGTAACGAAAAGCTTAGTTTCCAGGGCTGACTGTGGTTTATGAATCACCAGTCACTGGAAACCGAGCAAAGACTAGTCCCCAAATGTCTGGCTGCTTCCTCTTTGATACGTCTGTTGGGGGTTTTTTTGTTTGTTTTTTACAGCTTTCTCTTCAAATGGCTTTTGATGGGTATTTAGTGTTGCATGAACTTCCCCGGGGTATCCCCTCCTCCCTTCCCCAAGTTTTCCCCTCTCTCTTGATTCATCCCCAGCAGCTCGAAGTCAACTTACCTACACTTCCTGGTCATCACAAAGCCATGGTGACACATAACAGGTTTCCTTCTGCAACCGTCACCTGCAGGTCATTCCCCCATTGTCTATTTCCTTTCCCTAAATTCTGCTGTGGAGCAGATGCTCTGAGAACTTTGTTCAGACGTTGGTGTGGTGACCTGCAGCCTACCAGTCTGAAAAAAATCAGCAAACAGAGCTTCATGGTATGATGCCTTGGCTCGTCTTTCAGTTACCGCTTCTTCTTAATGATGCCCCCCAAAGGCTATGTTTGTGGAATCTAGCAAAATGACACAGGAGAGCCTATTTCCAAGGCAGGAATAGAGACACGGACGTAGAGACCGGACGTGTGGACCCAGGGCAAAGGGGAGGTGGGATCATTTGGGAGAGTGTCTTGACATGTACACACCACCGTGGGTAGATAGACGGCTAGTGGACCCTGCCGGAAGGCACGGGGAGTTCAGTTCGTGCTCCATGGTGACCTAGAGAGGCAGGACAGCTGTGGGTGGGAGGGAGGTACAGAGGGAGGGGGTATGTGTATACCTAGAGCTGATTCATGCCCTTGTACAATAGAGACTAACACAGCATCGTAAAGCAACGATATATGCCACTTAAAAAACGAGCTGGCAGAATTCAGTGCTTGTCAGCAGGAGTCTTCTCAAAGGACAGAAAGTTCAGTGTGGGACCCACTTGCTCCAGCTGAACTTTGTCGCTGTTCAGCTGCTGAATTGTGTCTGACGCGTTGCAACCCCGTGGACTGCAGCCCGCCAGGCTCCTCTGTCCGTGGGATTCTCCAGGCAGGAATCCTGGAGTGGGTTGTCGTTCCCTTCTCCAGGGGGTCTTCCTGAGCCAGGAATTGAACTGGGGTTTCCTGCATTGCAGGCAAATTCTTTCCCATCTGAGCCGCCAGGGAACCCCCCTGAGCCCCCTGAGCCAGTTGTACATGTTGGGGAGAACTGGAAAAGCCTGGAGGATGAGAGGCAGGAGAAAGCCTGGTGGGCGAGGGGGCCTTCCGGAGGACAGAACCTGGGCAGGTGGGCTGGCCGCTATCCTCCAGGTAAGAGGGTGGGCAGCAGGGGCTGCGGGGGCAGAAGGCAGCAGTGTAGGTCCTCTGGGGCTGGAGGGATCCTCCCAGTGGGAAGAGGACGGAGTTTGGGGGGGAGGTCTCTGCTTCTCTAGCACCTTCAGGGCAGATCCCGATGGCTCATGTGTGATGACGTTACATTTAACAGCATTTCGACCCTACCTGGGAGTTCCCAGCCATTTTACAAGGCTTTAAAACACCTGGGTTCATTCCACACCATTCTTGTCACATAGACGGGTATGCTACTTTCATTTTATAGAGTGAGCTGAGCAAACTCTGGCTCCGGGCCACCGTCACATAGCCAGTCAACAGCTACGCGGAGATGTAAATTCCTTAGCAGCTGGCTCCCGGAGTGTCCAGCGGGTGGGCTGCTCCAGGCGGGACCCTGGGCCCGTCCCTTACCCCTCCCAGGTGCAGACACCACCCCTGGGCCCCACCTGCGATGGGAGAGAAAACACAGGGGCTCCAGAAGTGGGGGCGGGGGCCCAGGTGGACCGAACGGGCAAAGTTGATGGGGCAGCGGGGAACGCTTGCTCAGAGCCCCACGGGAGGTCTTCAGGCAGCCAGCTGCAGGAGAACCCGGGAGGGGGCCCTACCTCCACACGGACCAGAGCACCCGCAACGATATATGCCACTTAAAAAACGAGCTGGCAGAATTCAGTGCTTGTCAGCAGGAGTCTTCTCAAAGGACAGAAAGTTCAGTGTGGGACCCACTTGCTCCAGCTGAACTTTGTCGCTGTTCAGCTGCTGAATTGTGTCTGACGCGTTGCAACCCCGTGGACTGCAGCCCGCCAGGCTCCTCTGTCCGTGGGATTCTCCAGGCAGGAATCCTGGAGTGGGTTGTCGTTCCCTTCTCCAGGGGATCTTCCTGACCCAGGAATTGAACTGGGGTTTCCTGCATTGCAGGCAAATTCTTTCCCATCTGAGCCGCCAGGGAAGCCCCTGAGCCCCCTGAGCCAGTTGTACATGTTGGGGAGAACTGGAAAAGCCTGGAGGATGAGAGGCAGGAGAAAGCCTGGTGGGCGAGGGGGCCTTCCGGAGGACAGAACCTGGGCAGGTGGGCTGGCCGCTATCCTCCAGGTAAGAGGGTGGGCAGCAGGGGCTGCGGGGGCAGAAGGCAGCAGTGTAGGTCCTCTGGGGCTGGAGGGATCCTCCCAGTGGGAAGAGGACGGAGTTTGGGGGGGAGGTCTCTGCTTCTCTAGCACCTTCAGGGCAGATCCCGATGGCTCATGTGTGATGACGTTACATTTAACAGCATTTCGACCCTACCTGGGAGTTCCCAGCCATTTTACAAGGCTTTAAAACACCTGGGTTCATTCCACACCATTCTTGTCACATAGACGGGTATGCTACTTTCATTTTATAGAGTGAGCTGAGCAAACTCTGGCTCCGGGCCACCGTCACATAGCCAGTCAACAGCTACGCGGAGATGTAAATTCCTTAGCAGCTGGCTCCCGGAGTGTCCAGCGGGTGGGCTGCTCCAGGCGGGACCCTGGGCCCGTCCCTTACCCCTCCCAGGTGCAGACACCACCCCTGGGCCCCACCTGCGATGGGAGAGAAAAACACAGGGGCTCCAGAAGTGGGGGACGGGGGAGCCCAGGTGGACCGAAACGGGCAAAGTTGATGGGGCAGCGGGGGGAACGCTTGCTCAGAGCCCCACCCGGGAGGTCTTCAGGCGGCCAGCTGCAGGGAGAAGCCTCTTCAGCGGTCTTGCTCCTCTCTGAGCACAGGTGGGCCCCCCGCCCAGTCCACGCGTCACCTCCACACGGACCACCCGGCACGCCATTCATTGCCCGCACTGAATCGGCACTTCTGGTCCCCAGACGATGGAGGGTGCCCAGTGCCTCTGACCCTACAGCCCACTCAGCCATGGACACACACCCTGGGGACATCCAGGTCCAGTAGGAGACAGTGATTGCTCCTGCAGAGGGGAAGGGAGCCCCAGGGACTGGCCCTTCCTGTGAGGACTGGAACTCCCTTGGTTTAAATGTGGAAGGAGCGTCTCCGAGCCACGAGGCGGAGGTATAGCTGCTGGTCCTCCAAGGAAGGGAGGCCTGGGCAGCAAAGCTGGTGTCTCTCAACCAAAAGACACAAACGGGCTGAGCAGATGGACAGGTGCATGCTGGCACTTCCACTTGCCACAGACTGCTGGACCCCCACGTTGTACGTAATTATTTTATACTGTGAGGTTAATCATGTTCCCATTATGGCTTGCAACTGTAATCATCTTTTATTTTTTGTCTGGTTATTGATTATGAAAACTGATAAGCATCTTTGACTATTGTGATTATATAGCTGTTACTCACTTAATACTGTTGTATCACGATTGGTCAACATAAAATTTGTAGAATTCTATATCACCAAAACTACCATTCAATAGAAAAGCCTGTAATCATTTTTAAAAATCCAGATGCATATCAGAATTATCTTGGAAGCTTTTGAAAAATACAAATGCCCAGGTACCTTTTTTATTTTATAGAGTGAGCTGAGCAAACTCTGGCTCCGGGCCACCGTCACATAGCCAGTCAACAGCTACGCGGAGATGTAAATTCCTTAGCAGCTGGCTCCCGGAGTGTCCAGCGGGTGGGCTGCTCCAGGCGGGACCCTGGGCCCGTCCCTTACCCCTCCCAGGTGCAGACACCACCCCTGGGCCCCACCTGCGATGGGAGAGAAAAACACAGGGGCTCCAGAAGTGGGGGACGGGGGAGCCCAGGTGGACCGAAACGGGCAAAGTTGATGGGGCAGCGGGGGGAACGCTTGCTCAGAGCCCCACCCGGGAGGTCTTCAGGCGGCCAGCTGCAGGGAGAAGCCTCTTCAGCGGTCTTGCTCCTCTCTGAGCACAGGTGGGCCCCCCGCCCAGTCCACGCGTCACCTCCACACGGACCACCCGGCACGCCATTCATTGCCCGCACTGAATCGGCACTTCTGGTCCCCAGACGATGGAGGGTGCCCAGTGCCTCTGACCCTACAGCCCACTCAGCCATGGACACACACCCTGGGGACATCCAGGTCCAGTAGGAGACAGTGATTGCTCCTGCAGAGGGGAAGGGAGCCCCAGGGACTGGCCCTTCCTGTGAGGACTGGAACTCCCTTGGTTTAAATGTGGAAGGAGCGTCTCCGAGCCACGAGGCGGAGGTATAGCTGCTGGTCCTCCAAGGAAGGGAGGCCTGGGCAGCAAAGCTGGTGTCTCTCAACCAAAAGACACAAACGGGCTGAGCAGATGGACAGGTGCATGCTGGCACTTCCACTTGCCACAGACTGCTGGACCCCCACGTTGTACGTAATTATTTTATACTGTGAGGTTAATCATGTTCCCATTATGGCTTGCAACTGTAATCATCTTTTATTTTTTGTCTGGTTATTGATTATGAAAACTGATAAGCATCTTTGACTATTGTGATTATATAGCTGTTACTCACTTAATACTGTTGTATCACGATTGGTCAACATAAAATTTGTAGAATTCTATATCACCAAAACTACCATTCAATAGAAAAGCCTGTAATCATTTTTAAAAATCCAGATGCATATCAGAATTATCTTGGAAGCTTTTGAAAAATACAAATGCCCAGGTACTGTGCTTTTTTTCTCTCGAGATTCAGAGAGATTTCTAAGGAGCAGCCATGTTTAAAAACAGCTGGGCTCTGTGAGGACCTCTTACTCATGTCTAGTTCGTTTCACTTTTTCTGTTTTGTACTCAGTGTTCCTCCTTCATGTAGCTTATGTTTTCCAATGTCCCCATCTCTTTTCTTTAATGTTCTTTCTGAAGCCATTATCAAGCATAGTAGAGAAGTTGTTGTATACATATATATAAATAATGTGTATAATATATATTTTAGAAAATCTATGAAATTCTGCCTAATTAAAAAAATTATGGCATTGTGATTCCACTTACTTGACTTAGTGTGAATAAAATGCTAGATTTCTAATTAAAAATTAGATATGCAGTAAACAACTAAGGTTGGCTGTATAGCATAGGAGATGATAGTCAATACATTGCAGTAACCTGTAAGTGGACCATAATCTCAAAAATAACACATGTGTATGTGCGAAACTGAATCTCATCACAAAAAAGAATTCTACATTTTGAAATCTAGTAATTTCTTTGCCAGTTTTTCTAAATGTCCTGTGGACATCTAACAATACATGAGATACAATATTTTAAATATATTTGCTAGGATATGATTACTATAAATTGATTAAATATAAATCTATTATATTTATCAATGACACCATCCAAGATGCTCCTATTCTTATTTTTTCTGTACTTGATAAAATATTCTCAGAGAAATGCTAATATGTCCCACTATGACCATGTGTTTCTTTTCCTTTATATTTCTTCTGAATTTTGCATTATGTATCTCTGTTTCTTTGTTGTTAAGGTGTCTCGTGATGTATGATGTCTATCATCTTTGTGAATTGTACCTTTTATCGTTAAAAATATTCATCTTTGTTTCACTTAAAATAAATAAATAAATTTTTAAAAATTAAAAAAAAATGAAACGCTGGCGTCTCAAAAGTCTATGCCCGGGCTTCCCCTGGTGGTCCAGTGGGTAAGGACACCGCCTTGCAGTGCAAGGGGTGCTGGTTCGAGCCCTGGCCTGGGAAGATCCCACGTGCCGCGGAGCGGCTGGACCGATGTGTCCAATTACCGAGCCGGAGCTCTGGAGCGCATGCGCCCAGAGCTGGTGCTCTGCAACAACAGAGGCCACCGCGATGGGAGGCCCACAGGAGCCAAAGAACGAAGACCGATGAAAGTGGAGAAATGAAAGACCAATAAAAGCGACCCGCCCGCTCCCCTCCCTCCCCAACCCGACCCCCACCCAAAGTAAATAAATAAATAAACCTTTAAAAAAAAAAAGTCTACACCCTCAGGTGAATGAGATGTGAGCCCACAGTGCAAAGGGACCAGCCAGCCGGCACTCCTGCCATGGCTTGTTCAGAGTGGAGGGGGATAAGTCTTTTATGTGAATTTAGAACCACCATGGCCCAAAGTCTCTATGCGTGTGACCACAAAGTCTTCGGTCAGAAAGTTGAATTCAAAATAGATTCGGGGACTCTCCTGATAATCCAGTGGTTAAGAATCTGCGTGCCCATGCAGGGCTTACAACTTCAATCTTCTGATCCAGGAGGATCCCACATGCCAAGCGGTTACTAAGCCCGTGCGTGGTAACTACCGAGACTTCGCCCTAGAGCCTGGTTCTGCCACAAGAGAAGCTGCCACAATGAGAAGTTCACACACTGCAACTAGAGAGTAGCCCCTGCTCACTGCAATTATAGAAAACTTTTGTGCAATAACAAAAAGCCTGTACACTTCAAGGAAGATCCAGTGCAACGGAAAATAAATACTTATAAAATTTTAAAGTAGGCTTATAGTGCTTTTGGGTGACTGAAGAAAATACAAAGGTTAAGAAATTTTAACTCAAGTTCACACGGAAATGCAATGGATCTAGAATAACTAAGTAATTTTTAAAAGAAAGCGAAATTGGAGGTCTTAACATTACTTGATTTCAAGATGAACTTTAAAGCTACAATAATCAGGACAGTAGTCCTGAGAACAAACAAGCAGACCAATGAGAACAGAATAGAATCCAGGAGCAAACCCATACCTGGTCAGCTGATTTTTGACAAAGGAGCCAACACATTTCAGTGGGAAAGGAAAATCATGAAGTTGGAAAAAATGATGTTTACATCAGAAAAAATGAACAGAAAAAAACACAAAAGTCCACTCATAGTATATTATTAGCTCAAATGTGATAACTTAAAGTATAAACTTTTATGATCAGCTAAGTAAAAAAGTGTTTAGGTAGGACACACAAAACGGTACACGTAAGAGGAAAATATTGATCATCAGATTTCACAGAAATTAAAAATTACTCAGGAAATTAACTGGCAACATTGGGAATAAATCTTTGTAATACATAACACTGACAAAGGACTTGTATTCAAAAACATATAAAAAGTTGGTGCAATGTGATAATAGAATGAAGTAATATAAAATTTAAGAAGACAAATGACCCAGTAAAAATATGGACCAAAATCTGGAAAAATCCTTTACCTGAGAAGGTATAGAAATGGCCAAAAAACATTTGAGAAAGTGCCCAGCATCCTCAGTCATCAGGGGAAAACCACATAAACACCATCATAAAGTCACTATACCAATATTGTCTTTGTTGTTCAGTCACTAAATGGTGTTTGACTCCTTGCGACCCCATGGACTGCAGCACACCAGGCTTCCCTGTTCTTCACTGTCTCCTGGAGTTTTCTCATATTCATGGTGACTGAGTTGGTGATGCTATCTACCCATCACATTCTCAGTTGCCCCTCTTCCTCCTGCCCTCAATCCTTCCCATCATCTGGGTCTCCTCCAATGAATTGGTTCTTTGTATCAGGTGGCCAAAGTATTGAAGCTTGAGCTTCAGCATCAGTCTTTCCAATGAATACTCGGGGTTGACTTCCTTTAGGCTTAACTGGTTTGATCTCCTTGCTGTCCAAGGGACTCTCAAAGGTCTTCCTCCAGCACCACAATTTGAAAGTATCAATTCTTTGATGCTCAGCCTTCTTTATGGTCCAACTCTCACATCCGTATGTGACTACTAGAAAAACCATAGCTTTGACTAGATGACCCTTGGTCAGCAAAGGGATGCCTCTGCTTTTAAATATGCTGTGTAGGTTTGTTATAGCTTTTCTTTCAAGGAGCAAGCACCTTTTAATACCAGTGTCAGTGGCATTATAATATTAACGCTATCAGACTGGTTAATTTAAAGCAATGAGACTCTATGAGGTAGAGTGCCTAACTTTTAATTATTAGCTCAAATGTGATAACTTAAAGTATAAACTTTTATGATCAGCTAAGTAAAAAAGTGTTTAGGTAGGACACACAAAACGGTACACGTAAGAGGAAAATATTGATCATCAGATTTCACAGAAATTAAAAATTACTCAGGAAATTAACTGGCAACATTGGGAATAAATCTTTGTAATACATAACACTGACAAAGGACTTGTATTCAAAAACATATAAAAAGTTGGTGCAATGTGATAATAGAATGAAGTAATATAAAATTTAAGAAGACAAATGACCCAGTAAAAATATGGACCAAAATCTGGAAAAATCCTTTACCTGAGAAGGTATAGAAATGGCCAAAAAACATTTGAGAAAGTGCCCAGCATCCTCAGTCATCAGGGAAATCCACATAAACACCATCATAAAGTCACTATACCAATATTGTCTTTGTTGTTCAGTCACTAAATGGTGTTTGACTCCTTGCGACCCCATGGACTGCAGCACACCAGGCTTCCCTGTTCTTCACTGTCTCCTGGAGTTTTCTCATATTCATGGTGACTGAGTTGGTGATGCTATCTACCCATCACATTCTCAGTTGCCCCTCTTCCTCCTGCCCTCAATCCTTCCCATCATCTGGGTCTCCTCCAATGAATTGGTTCTTTGTATCAGGTGGCCAAAGTATTGAAGCTTGAGCTTCAGCATCAGTCTTTCCAATGAATACTCGGGGTTGACTTCCTTTAGGCTTAACTGGTTTGATCTCCTTGCTGTCCAAGGGACTCTCAAAGGTCTTCCTCCAGCACCACAATTTGAAAGTATCAATTCTTTGATGCTCAGCCTTCTTTATGGTCCAACTCTCACATCCGTATGTGACTACTAGAAAAACCATAGCTTTGACTAGATGACCCTTGGTCAGCAAAGGGATGCCTCTGCTTTTAAATATGCTGTGTAGGTTTGTTATAGCTTTTCTTTCAAGGAGCAAGCACCTTTTAATACCAGTGTCAGTGGCATTATAATATTAACGCTATCAGACTGGTTAATTTAAAGCAATGAGACTCTATGAGGCAGTAGAGTGCCTAACATGAATGAGTGTTGCTAAAGTGGAACGACAGGAGCTTGCAGGCCCTGCAAGTGGGAATGTAAAGTTTTACAAACCCTTTAGATAAGTAGCAGTTTAAATAAAAAAGAAAAAAAAACTACCAAAAAAACTGGCAGTTTCTTAAAACAGTGAATGTGCATGTACACAGTAGTTGTACTCCTAGGTTTTTCCTCAAAGGAAAACTGATGTCCACCAAAAATTATACACAAATATTCATATAGCTTAAGCATAGTAGCCAACAATCAGAACCAGCCCAGATGTATAGCGGTGTAAGAATGAATAGATGTGAAGTCTCTGTACAATGGACGATCACTCAGAAATAAAGAGGAACCCACAAGTGAGACAGTCAGGAGCATGGAGAGGCATCAGAAACCGTACACGGAGTCAAAGAGGCCAGAGGTCTAAGGATACAAGCTCTGTCCACTTCCATGATGCTCTAATCGACACACACACACTGAAAAGTGGAAGAAGAGAAGTCGCTCAGTCGTGTCCAACTCTGCAACCCCATGGGCGAGCGACGGGATTCTCCAGGCAAGAATATCAGAGTGAGTAGCCCTTCCCTTCTCCAAGGGATCTTCCAGCCTAGGGACTGAATGACGGGTCTCCTGCATTGCAGGCAGATTCTTTACCTGCTTAGCTACCAGGGAATCCCACTATATACATTACTAGGTATAAAATATTTCCCTGATGCTCAGCGGGTGAAGAATACACCTGCAATGCAAGAGATGCAGGTTTGATCCTTGGGTTGAAAAAATCCCCGGAAGAAGGAAATGGCAACCCGTTCCAGTAGTCTTGCCTGGCAGATCCCATGGGCAAAGGAGCCTGGCAGGCTGCAGTCTGCAGTCGCCAAGAGTCAGACATGAGTGAGCACCTAAGCCTGGTGCATAAGTAGACTACTAACAAGAACCGACTGTAAGGTTTCAGGAGTTCTGCTCAACGCTCTGCGGCGGCCCAGATGGGAAGGAAACCCAGAAATGTCGGGACACGGACACGCATGGCTGATTCACTTTGTATTTTTCTAACGTCTAACACAACACTGTGAAGTAACTATATTCTAAGAATAAATTAAGAAAACAATTACCCATAAGCCTCGAGCCCATAGATAACCACTATGAAAAAATTAAGTTGTTCTAAAAAAACCTGAAGTGGTTATCTCCTGGCTGGAGGGTGTGGAAATGGCCTGGCATGGGGCACAGGGGACCGCTCGACTTGATGGAAATATTCCAGTTTGAGCGGCGTGTGGATTTCACAGTGAGGACTGTCATTAGAACGCGTGGTGTAGGTTTGCTGAAGAAACGCAGTGGACCCCACCCAGAACTTGGTGTGTGTGTCGAGACTGACGATGTTACATACACACACATATCAAAAGGGCATGAGGGGGGCCTCCCTGGTAGGTCAGTGGTGAAAAGTTCGCCTGCCAATGCACGAGACACAGGTTCAATCCCTGATCCGGGAAGACCCCACATGCTGCAGAGCAACTCAGCCCGTGAGCCACAACGATAGAGCCTGTGCTCTAGAGCCTCGGGGCCACAGCTACGGAGCCCATGTGCCTCAACTACTGAAGCCCGTGAGCCCTAGAGCCCGAGTTCCACAACAAGAGAAGTCATCATCACAAGAAGCCTGCTCACCTCCACTAGAGAGGAGCCCCCACTCCCTGCAACTAGAGAAGAGCCTGCAGCAGCAGTGAAAACCCAGAATAGCCGAAAATAAATAAATGAATAATTTTTTTTAAAAAAAGGAGGGCATGAAAGAGTTCCCTGCCTACAAAGCTGAGGTCCCTGGGCAGGACAGGCCTCCCATCAGGTCCATAAGGTCTTGAGAGAGCAACATCTGCAGACAGGCCAGTGGTTTCTTGTCTTCCGGTTTTATCGAGCTATCAGTGACGTACAGCACCGCATGAGTTGAGGCGAATGGCGTGATGATCTAGTGTGCACACGTCATGAAGCAATGTTTACAACAGGTGTAGGGCAATTCATCACCTTGGACAGACACAAAATGAAAGAAATAGAAAAATATCTTTTTTTTCTTGTGATGAGAACTCAGAATTTCCTCTCAGCAGCTTTCACATGCAGCACACAGACGTGTTGATTATGTTTGTCATGTTGTGCATTCCGTCCCTAGTACTTGTTTGCATGATAACAGGGTGTTTGTACCGCTTGACCTCCTTCACCCAATTCCCTTTCCCCCACGCACCTGCCTCTGGTGACCACATGAATTTGTTTGTTTTTGAAGTATAATTGACTTTCAGCACTGCATTAGCTCTGGTTAACACAACACAGTGATTCCATATTTCTATGCATCTCAAAATGATCACCATGATAAATCGAGTAACAATCTGTCACCGTAGAAAGAGATTACATCCTTGTTGATTATATTCCCCACAGTGTGCACTTCATACCCGTGACTCACTTGTTTTATAACTGAAAGTTTGTCTCTCTTAATCTCCCCCGCCTATTTCTCTCCTTCTCCAACGCCTCGCCCCTCTGGCAACCACCTGTTTGTTTTCCATATCTATGACTGTTTTATCTGAAATCATACAGTACTCATCTTTCTCTAACTTACTTCACTTACCATGGAACTCTTCAACTTCATCGATGTGGTCACAAACAGCAAGATTCCATTCTCTTTATGGTGAAGAGCGTTCTTATGTATGTGTGTATGTATATACATTGTTGTTGTTGTTTAGTTGCTAAGTCATGTCTGACTCTTGCAGCCCCATAGAGTTGCCCGCCAGGCTCCTCTGTCCGTGAGATTTCCCAGGCAAGAATATTGGAGTAGTTGCTATTTCCTCCTCTAGGGGATCTTCCTGATCCTGGGATCAAACCCATGTCTCTCATATCTCCTGCATTGACAAGCAGGTTCTTTACCACTGAGCCACCTGGGAAGCCCAAGTGTGTGTGTGTGTGTCACATCTTTTATCCATCATCTGTTAATGGGCACTTAGGTTGCTGATTATTAAAATAGCATTTATTTTAAAATAATGTTGCTATGAGCACAGGGGTGCATATATCTTTTCCAATGAGGGCTTTCATTGTATTTGGGTAAATACCCAGGAAAGGAACTGCTGCCTCACACAGTAGTTCCAGTCTTAGCTTTTTGCGGAGTCTCCCCGCGGTCTCCCATCCTGGCTATGCAGGTTGACATTTCCACTAAATTACACAGAGATCCCTTTTCACCACATCCTCACCAACACCTATTATTTGTGGTCTTTTTGATAACAGCCATTCTGATGGACGTGAGGTGATAGCTCATTGTTGTTTTGGTTTGCATTTCCTTTTGGTTTGAGCATCTTCTCCTGTATCCGTTGCCCTGTCTACGTTTTCCGTGGAAATGCTGAGGCATTTTAAACCCGACATAGTATAATTGACTTTCAGCACTGCATTAGCTCTGGTTAACACAACACAGTGATTCCATATTTCTATGCATCTCAAAATGATCACCATGATAAATCGAGTAACAATCTGTCACCGTAGAAAGAGATTACATCCTTGTTGATTATATTCCCCACAGTGTGCACTTCATACCCGTGACTCACTTGTTTTATAACTGAAAGTTTGTCTCTCTTAATCTCCCCCGCCTATTTCTCTCCTTCTCCAACGCCTCGCCCCTCTGGCAACCACCTGTTTGTTTTCCATATCTATGACTGTTTTATCTGAAATCATACAGTATTCATCTTTCTCTAACTTACTTCACTTACCATGGAACTCTTCAACTTCATCGATGTGGTCACAAACAGCAAGATTCCATTCTCTTTATGGTGAAGAGCGTTCTTATGTATGTGTGTATGTATATACATTGTTGTTGTTGTTTAGTTGCTAAGTCATGTCTGACTCTTGCAGCCCCATAGAGTTGCCCGCCAGGCTCCTCTGTCCGTGAGATTTCCCAGGCAAGAATATTGGAGTAGTTGCTATTTCCTCCTCTAGGGGATCTTCCTGATCCTGGGATCAAACCCATGTCTCTCATATCTCCTGCATTGACAAGCAGGTTCTTTACCACTGAGCCACCTGGGAAGCCCAAGTGTGTGTGTGTGTGTCACATCTTTTATCCATCATCTGTTAATGGGCACTTAGGTTGCTGATTATTAAAATAGCATTTATTTTAAAATAATGTTGCTATGAGCACAGGGGTGCATATATCTTTTCCAATGAGGGCTTTCATTGTATTTGGGTAAATACCCAGGAAAGGAACTGCTGCCTCACACAGTAGTTCCAGTCTTAGCTTTTTGCGGAGTCTCCCCGCGGTCTCCCATCCTGGCTATGCAGGTTGACATTTCCACTAAATTACACAGAGATCCCTTTTCACCACATCCTCACCAACACCTATTATTTGTGGTCTTTTTGATAACAGCCATTCTGATGGACGTGAGGTGATAGCTCATTGTTGTTTTGGTTTGCATTTCCCTGGTGTTCGGTGATGCTGAGCATCTTCTCCTGTATCCGTTGCCCCTGTCTACGTTTTCCGTGGAAAAATGTCTGTTCAGGTCCTCTGTCCATTTTTAAACCCAGTGATTTTTAATGTTGAATTGTAAGAGTTCTTCTATATCCCAGATATCAATCCCTTTTCAGTTCTATCATTTGCAAATATCTTCTCCCATCCCGTGGGGGGTCTTTTCATCTTATTGGTAGTTTTCTTCCCTGTGCCAAAAAATGTTTACTTTGATGTAGTACCATTTCCTTATTTTACAAATCCTAAAAAAAAAAATGACTAAGAAAGACCAGTGTCGGAGAGCCTGCTGTTTCTGTGTTCGTCTAGAAACGAACACAACACTGTAAATCAACTACAAGAAAAACACTTTTAAATGAATACCTAAAAAATTATGAAAAGTTCATCACAATCATCTGGGAAGAAGAGATGAGGGCTTGGAGCAGGGCTGGGCAGGGGGCACAGAGGGAAGGGGAGGAGGTGGAGGGTCGGAGGAAGCGCCAGGAGGTCCGAGGTCTCCGCTGCCCGTGTGAGGGCGTGGGGGTCGAGGACCGCACTGAGGTTTCGCCCAAGCCGGTGGTGCTTCACTCACGATGATGACGGGAAAGAGGAAGGGGCTTCAGGGGGCCTGCAGCCCTCTTCTGGATGTGGGGGCTCTGCCTCGATGCCCGGGAGCAGAGCGGGTTCTCGGGAGAGTTGCTGGCCGTGGCTGCGGACTCAGTGTTCTCGGTGGACACAGAGACCCCGTCCAGCAAGAGCTCTGCCACCCTCACGGCGTCCTCATGAGCACCCAGCACAGAAGCCCACCTCCTCTGCACGCACCCCGCCCAGAGCCTCCCCAGAAAGCAGCCCGGAGCCTCTGGGCAGCGCAGGGGCGCGCCCCGCCCTGACCCCTCACAGGAGCCAGCCCGCGGCCGGACCTCCGCGGGGCCCCCGGGGCACCACCGCTTCCCGATGAAACTGGCCACGTCCCGCTGGCCGTCTCCTCTCCTCTAGAGACAGAGTCCACAGTGCCTGGGACGGTGGCCCTCAGAAAATGATGAGGTGATAGCTCATTGTTGTTTTGGTTTGCATTTCCCTGGTGTTCGGTGATGCTGAGCATCTTCTCCTGTATCCGTTGCCCCTGTCTACGTTTTCCGTGGAAAAATGTCTGTTCAGGTCCTCTGTCCATTTTTAAACCCAGTGATTTTTAATGTTGAATTGTAAGAGTTCTTCTATATCCCAGATATCAATCCCTTTTCAGTTCTATCATTTGCAAATATCTTCTCCCATCCCGTGGGGGGTCTTTTCATCTTATTGGTAGTTTTCTTCCCTGTGCCAAAAAAAATGTTTACTTTGATGTAGTACCATTTCCTTATTTTACAAATCCTAAAAAAAAAAATGACTAAGAAAGACCAGTGTCGGAGAGCCTGCTGTTTCTGTGTTCGTCTAGAAACGAACACAACACTGTAAATCAACTACAAGAAAAACACTTTTAAATGAATACCTAAAAAATTATGAAAAGTTCATCACAATCATCTGGGA
Organism: Tragulus kanchil; assembly: GCA_022376925.1. Lineage (NCBI taxonomy): Eukaryota > Metazoa > Chordata > Mammalia > Artiodactyla > Tragulidae > Tragulus > Tragulus kanchil. The sequence goes on from JAIOJX010000028.1 coordinate 244,188,187, forward strand.
AGAAGAGATGAGGGCTTGGAGCAGGGCTGGGCAGGGGGCACAGAGGGAAGGGGAGGAGGTGGAGGGTCGGAGGAAGCGCCAGGAGGTCCGAGGTCTCCGCTGCCCGTGTGAGGGCGTGGGGGTCGAGGACCGCACTGAGGTTTCGCCCAAGCCGGTGGTGCTTCACTCACGATGATGACGGGAAAGAGGAAGGGGCTTCAGGGGGCCTGCAGCCCTCTTCTGGATGTGGGGGCTCTGCCTCGATGCCCGGGAGCAGAGCGGGTTCTCGGGAGAGTTGCTGGCCGTGGCTGCGGACTCAGTGTTCTCGGTGGACACAGAGACCCCGTCCAGCAAGAGCTCTGCCACCCTCACGGCGTCCTCATGAGCACCCAGCACAGAAGCCCACCTCCTCTGCACGCACCCCGCCCAGAGCCTCCCCAGAAAGCAGCCCGGAGCCTCTGGGCAGCGCAGGGGCGCGCCCCGCCCTGACCCCTCACAGGAGCCAGGCCGCGGCCGGACCTCCGCGGGGCCCCCGGGGCACCACCGCTTCCCGATGAAACTGGCCACGTCCCGCTGGCCGTCTCCTCTCCTCTAGAGACAGAGTCCACAGTGCCTGGGACGGTGGCCCTCAGAGCTTTAACATCTCTTCACGCCTTGCTGTAAAGAGTCACTGCATTTCTTTTTTTTTTTTGAGAGCTAAGACGTCTGCTCTGCCGAGGTCCCCTGGAGTGGCGGCTGGGACCCTTCTGGGGCCAAGTTCTTGGCCACCCTCTCATCCAGAAACGAGGCCCGGCACGTGATTTGGAGGATCCATGAGCAGAGGCCAGCGCTGACCCGACGGGTCCTTTCAGAGAGGCCCCTCCAGGGGCAGCAGAGGTGGAGGCCGTCAGGGCCGGGGCATCGGGGACGGGTCTGGAGTGACAGCCAGCTCACTCCTCTCTGGACCAGGAGATTCCAGATACGGCGCGGGGTCCTGACTCCCGCGTCAGGCTGGTTCGCCTCCGGAAACCCAGCGCGCTCAGTGCCGAAACCTCGGGGAGGAGGGCTGCCCTTCCTTCCTCGGGTCGGGGGTGGAGCTGCCCTGTCTCTGACCACCTGGGAAATCCACCCGACAGCTCAGGGCCCCCAGGCTTGCCCCTGAAGGTCCTGGGGTCTCTGGGTCCCCTTACGGTACACCTGCTGTCTGGGCTTTGGGAGAGAAGCCAGCCTTTGAAGGAGGTCATCAATAGAGGCCAAACCATGTGGGAAGGGTGTGGAAGGGGACATGGACTCCCCTCATCAGAAGGGGCATCCTTCGGGGCCAGGGGACGCCGGCAGCCGTGAGAAGGGTCGGGGTGGAGAGGAGGCCTCCCTGGACCCATGGAGGAAAGTCAGCGGCGGGGCCAGCCTCAGTCTTTTCATCTGTGCAGTGGGCCCCCAACAGCCCTCCTGCCTCCCTCTGGCTCTGATAAGCCAGTTCCCTCCCTCCGTGAACGGGCTCCTGCCCGGTGAGTCACCCAAGTGCAGCCAGACTCAGCACACATGGAAGAGCAGAATGACGGGCCGGTAGTGAAAGGCGCTCTGCCTCCTGGTGAGTCAGGGGAACCGCTGGCCAGACAGCACCCCGAGTGCTTCCTCCACACCCCGCGAACAGGAGCTGCCCTGGGACCTTCTAAGGAGCGATCCTCGAGTCGCTTTTCAGGGGGATTTTAGATCGAAGTCAGACCCCACGTCTCACGTAAGAGAAGCCGCCCGGGCCTCCTGCAAAGGGGCGGGCGCTTTCTCCACACACAGCACAGCCGTGCGCCCCCCCGGGAGTCGGGGGCACCCCTCGTCCCGCCCCCGCGGAGCCCTGCAGAGTCGCAGCACCAGCTTGCCCAGGGCAGGCCCCCCGGCCCCTCTCTGTTTGAGGCTCACCCGTCCTGCTCCGGGGTTGCGGGCATCCACAGCGCTTGGAGATTAAGTCGGATCTGGAGAAGGGAGCGGAGACGGGGCCAGGAGGGAGCAGGCTGCGGTCGGACCCCAGGGCCCACCCCAGAGGGGTGCCCGTCTGCGCTTGAGACCTAGGGACCCCGCGTGTGTCCAGTGACCACCGATTCTTCGGCCTAAAGCAGCCTCTCCAGGGGCCTCAGGCCTCCGGCTCAGAGACATTTTCCCAGCCCTCCCTGGGGGCCCCCCGAGTTCCTGGAGTGGGCCAGTCTTGGATGTTAGACCCAGACCCTCACAGAGAATGAGATGCGCCAGAAACCAGAGCCCGGGGAGGTGGCGGCGGGGCAGTGAGGCTCGGGGCTGGCACCCAGACCCAGGCAGACGGTGCCAGAGGCGGGGGGATGGGCAACTGGGCCCAAGGGTGCTCAGCTCCTGGGGAGGCGCAGGCTGGCCTAGGCCGGGGGTGCTGACAGGCTCGTTCAGGGAGGGCACCAGGGCCACCACCAGAAGGCACTGCCACGTCTCCAAGGGGCGCTTCCCAGCTCCCACCCCGCGGGGGACCAGGGCCGAGCCCGGGCTGCTCTAATGCGGACACAGAAGAACCGCGCACCCATCCTTCCACGGGGCTCTGTCTCAACCCTCATCTCTGCTGGCTCAGCTTAGCAACATCTCGGGTCCTCCGCTGCCCCCAGAGCCGGCGGTCAGAGGCGGCCTCCCTCCAGTTACTGACCCCCCAAGAGCAGGCGGTCGTCCTGGGCAGGACCCGGGCCGCACGCAAGGCCTGCCGTGGGGAGGATGTGCAGGCGTGGCCTGGGGACGCAGGAGGCGGTCAGGACCAGTGACAGCCTGTTTGCTTCAGCAAGCAGGAGGGCCGTGTCCTAGGCCCCCACGGTCAGTATGAGCTCCCAGGGGATGCAGGCATGTCACCAGGGCGGTGTCAATACTTGCCTCTTTTTTTATTGCAAGTTTTAAAAAACTAGGATTCAGGTTTACACTTTGGGGTGAAGGTCAGGGAGGCCGGATCCTGAATGAGGTCACCGTGAGGGGTGTGATCTCCCCTCTGACTGCGGTCAAAGCCGGAGTCCTTGGCTGGAAAGCAGCACAAAGCGGGATTAAGTGGGGTGACGCCTGGGGTTCCCGGGGGTCCTGACCAGTCCTGAGACCCTCCTCCCTCCCAGGGAGCCCCCCCACGCTGCAGCTGCCCCATGTCTGCCTTTTGCTCAGAGTCTCAGGCTCAAGCCTCTCACTTCCCAGCGCGTGGAAGTCTCCAGTCAGCGGAACAGAATCTCATTTTGCCCAAATGACACCAGCGTCTGACGCTGTCAACTCTTGTTTTCTTGGACCACAGAGCATACAGAATCCTAACTCCCCGAGTGACTAAGTCGTGTCTGACACTTTGGGATCCCAGGGGCTGAGCGCTCCAGGCTTCCCTGTTCTTCACTGGCTCCCGGAGTCTGCTGAGACTCAGGTCCATTGAGTCGGTGATGCCATCAGATCCTCTCCTCTTCCGCCGCCCCCTTCTTCTTTTGCCTGATCAGGGATCAAACCTGGGCTCGCTGCCTTGGGGGCTCAGGGTCTTCACCACGGGACTTCCAGGAATGTTCTGTGTCCATTCTTTAAGGCTAAAATTCTCTCAACAGTCCTTGAAGAGTGGGAGAGGTTAGCAGTATAATTTTTGCAAAATACAAAGAACACAGGAATCTACTGCTTCTCAAAGCAGACACCTCCCCACTGGGCAGAAGTTCCGGATGCCTCGCTTACCCTCTGGGGCAGGCACAGTTCCTTGCCAGCCCCGTATCCACTTCCCCACGTCCTACCGACAAGATTCCAACCGTGCCCAGGCAGGTGACAAGCCTAGCTAAAAGCATTCACCTCTTCACAGTCACTTGGCGAAGGTGGCCACATGATACTTTGGGCAAACCAGCCCCTGGGCTGCTGAGCACCCCGGGAGCAAGCAGGAGGGCCGTGTCCTAGGCCCCCACGGTCAGTATGAGCTCCCAGGGGATGCAGGCATGTCACCAGGGCGGTGTCAATACTTGCCTCTTTTTTTATTGCAAGTTTTAAAAAACTAGGATTCAGGTTTACACTTTGGGGTGAAGGTCAGGGAGGCCGGATCCTGAATGAGGTCACCGTGAGGGGTGTGATCTCCCCTCTGACTGCGGTCAAAGCCGGAGTCCTTGGCTGGAAAGCAGCACAAAGCGGGATTAAGTGGGGTGACGCCTGGGGTTCCCGGGGGTCCTGACCAGTCCTGAGACCCTCCTCCCTTCCAGGGAGCCCCCCCACGCTGCAGCTGCCCCATGCCTGCCTTTTGCTCAGAGTCTCAGGCTCAAGCCTCTCACTTCCCAGCGCGTGGAAGTCTCCAGTCAGCGGAACAGAATCTCATTTTGCCCAAATGACACCAGCGTCTGACGCTGTCAACTCTTGTTTTCTTGGACCACAGGGCATACGGAATCCTAACTCCCCGAGTGACTAAGTCGTGTCTGACTCTTTGGGATCCCAGGAGCTGAGCGCTCCAGGCTTCCCTGTTCTTCACTGGCTCCCGGAGTCTGCTGAGACTCAGGTCCATTGAGTCGGTGATGCCATCAGATCCTCTCCTCTTCCGCCGCCCCCTTCTTCTTTTGCCTGATCAGGGATCAAACCTGGGCTCGCTGCCTTGGGGGCTCAGGGTCTTCACCACGGGACTTCCAGGAATGTTCTGTGTCCATTCTTTAAGGCTAAAATTCTCTCAACAGTCCTTGAAGAGTGGGAGAGGTTAGCAGTATAATTTTTGCAAAATACAAAGAACACAGGAATCTACTGCTTCTCAAAGCAGACACCTCCCCACTGGGCAGAAGTTCCGGATGCCTCGCTTACCCTCTGGGGCAGGCACAGTTCCTTGCCAGCCCCGTATCCACTTCCCCACGTCCTACCGACAAGATTCCAACCGTGCCCAGGCAGGTGACAAGCCTAGCTAAAAGCATTCACCTCTTCACAGTCACTTGAAGCGAAAGGTGGCCACATGATACTTTGGGCAAACCAGCCCCCCTGGGCTGCTGAGCAGGCTTCTCCTCTGGCATGGGATGACCCTTCCTTGGCCCCTTCTTTCCTTCTCCTTGAGCTGCCGAAGAGATGCCTGGGCACAGCAGCCACCCTGCTGCCAGGAAGCCACGCTCTGGGAGTGAAGGCCAGCGTGAACAGTGCTGGAGCAGAGAGGCGGGACGCCCAGGGTCCCTGGGGGCATCGTTGGGCCCCCTGCCCAGATGAGGCGCCCACCGCCTGACTTCTTATCGTGCGAGACAAACGTGTTAGTAACCCTGGGTTGTCTGATGGGGGTGTTATTTGTAACTGAAGCTCCTAGGATGCACTCGAGTTTATGGGGAAGTCTCGTGATGTGATGAAGTCAGGGGGTCATTCTGGCCGCTCACGGGCCCATAAAACATAGGAGGCAACCCAGGACAGGCTGCCTGGCAAGGATCCACACGGAGGCTGCGTGGCCAGGTTCTGCCTGTCCCCGGAGCTCTGCACGGTAACTGTGCACCTTGGGGTGACCCTAGAGTCCCGTGGGCTCTGCTAAAGAGTTGGGCAACACAAAGGCAGAAAATCTGCTTCTGGGGAACTCAGTTTTTGTTTGTTTGATTGACATTCTTTTGTTCTTCCTGTAAATTTGGGATCCTTCCTGACCTTTCCCTCTCTACGCCTGGCTGAGAGTGCCAGTAGGTGGAGGAGGAAAGGGCAGAGGGAGGTTTCACTGGAAAATGTTTTCTGACTCTGATGAGATAACTGCGTGTTGTTGAAGGTGGGGAGGTATTTCCACATAGAATTGTTTTTATCAGAGAAGTGTTTTGGTTTTCTTCCTGTTTGGCAAGAATACACGTCAAGTATCACCCATGCCGGCCGGGACTCAGCATCCGGAGCCCAAATATTGACATTCCAGGTGAGTCAGTCTGCTAGATCAGCGCAGGCACCAGCCTGCACAAGGGGAAGGAGGCCCTGCCAGGAGGCAAGCTCGGGGTCCCTGGGGGAGGTCACATGAAGCCCTGACTCCGCCTGCAGGGGAGACTCCTCTTGAGGTTCAGTCACTCAGTCGTGACCAGCCCTTTGTGACGCCATGGACGGCAGCACACCGGGCTTCCTTCGCTATCCTCCAGAGCGTGCCCAGACTCATGCTGAGTTGGTGATGCCATCCAACCGTCCCATCCTCTGTTGCCCACTTCTCCTCCTGCCTTCGGTCTTTTCCAGAATCAGGGCTTTTCCAATGGGTCGCCTCTTCACATCAGATGACCGAAGGATTGGGGCTCCAGCTTCAGCATCAGTTCTTCCAATGAATGTTCAGGGTTGATTTCCTTCAGGATGGACTGGTTTGCTCTCCTTGCTGTCCAAGGGGCTCTCAAGAGTCTTCTCCAGCACCACAGTTCAAAAGCATCAATTGTTTGGCACGCAGCCTTCTTTATGGCCCAGCTCTCACATCCACGTGTGACTACTGGGAAAACCATAGCTTTAAGGCTCCTCAGAAATCAGTGACCCCGTGGCCCTTGCTCTGTAAACACACCCTCACAGGCCAGACCCACCTGTCTGCATTCCTTGAATGGACCGCATGGCGGACACAGGTCACGGGGCAGGTGGTCAAGCACCCAGTGCCTCCTTCAGGAAGGGCTGCTCCTGGCCTCCTAGGGGCGGCGGCTCAGGGAAAGCCAGGCTCTTCGGGTGGTTCAGTATGGCAGGGATCGGCCACGGCCAGGGAAATCATCCTTTGCTAGGTTCCCTGCCGTGTCCTTCCTCCCTCCAACCCGGACAACCCAAAGTCAGCAGTGGGGGCGTCTCATCCACGCCTGGTACTAGCTGTCATCAACGGAATTTGTGTTTCTATCTCCTGCGGACAAAGCTGACTGCTCAAGGCGTCTGGTGGGTGGAGACTAAGGAGAGCAAGTGGGGCCTACATCTCTGCAACAGCAGAGCCGACAGTCCCGGGCCCCCCAGCCCCCACGATCCAGGTCAGCCCACCGGGATGTCCACTTCGGGGAATTCAGGGCAGGACAGGGCGGTTAATCTGTATCCCTGACCCTAGGCATAGTGCTTGCATACAGGAGGTGCTCAACACTTGTCCCATCTAGCTATTCCTCTCCTATGTGAAATAAGGACATCATCTGGCTTTGAAGAAAAGGGTTTGTTTTTTGCTTTTGAAAACTCAGAAAGAGATCTTTAATACTAATAATTCAGGCATCTTCCTTGACCTGGAGGATTTCAGAGAATTCACATTTTATGGTATTTGATGCTGTTCACATTAGGTCGGTCTGGGACAAAGTGCTCAAGAACACACGCACACACACACACACTTGTCCTGGACAGGCCATACTTGCTCAAGATGTCATGCATAGAAGATACTCCATTATTTCATGGAGTCTAAGCAAAAACAGCGGCTTCCAACTAAACTCCGATCTGCCACTGAAAGTGTTCTACCTCGGACTGAGACTTAAACCCAGGGCCCAGACCTGATCAAGCCCTGCTTGGGACTTGAACCCACGTGACTGGGGCTTACCCCCAGCCAAAACCCTGTTTGAGATTTGAACCCACGTGGCTGGGACTCAAACCCAGACAAAACCCAGTCTGGGACTTGAACCCACGTGGCCAGGACTTAATCCAGCACTCACCCAATGTCTGGACCCACTGAGGCTCAGGTTCCTTGTGCCTCAATGCAGAAGGAATTCAGCAAGAGGCAGAGTGATAGGCAAGAAGAGGATTTATTAGGATAGGGCACTTGCAAGAGGTGCAAGTGGGGAGGCAGGAAAGCTTTGCTCTGCTCCCCCCGATTGGGTGGGCAGCCATATATATATATAGGAGGGTAGAAGCCCGCCTTCTTCAAATAGACATAGATGCAGATGCCTTCATACATCATTAGCTCCTCCTCCCCGAGCTCTTCCTGCTTTATTGAATAAGGAGCAGCTTTCCTGAGCTATCGTTACCTTACTGGCCTCCCAACTTTTCCCAGGTTTTACCCTTCTACCTAGAGTCCCCTACTAGGACTTTATAGCCTAACTATTCCACTCTGTCCCTCCACCATTTGGAAGATGTCTCCCATTTCTGAGACATTAGAATGTGGCCTTGACTCTCAGTGGCTAACTCAGACGTCTCTCTTGGTAAACATCACATTCCACTTGAAAATATGTGGCTGTTTTTAAATACCTTTTGATGTTGATCTCTAACATAATTCCACAGTGATGAGAGAACAGACTCAGGATGTTAATACCTTTAGACCATGAGATTTTTGCACCTTGTCGGACGGCCCTGGACCTGTGCCAGTGTCTCTTGGTTTACAGCCCACGGAATGGGAATAGAACTTGTATCCTGCCGTTGTGACCTGGAATTTCAAAATTCACATTTTATGGTATTTGATGCTGTTCACATTAGGTCGGTCTGGGACAAAGTGCTCAAGAACACACGCACACACACACACACTTGTCCTGGACAGGCCATACTTGCTCAAGATGTCATGCATAGAAGATACTCCATTATTTCATGGAGTCTAAGCAAAACACGGCTTCCAACTAAACTCCGATCTGCCACTGAAAGTGTTCTACCTCGGACTGAGACTTAAACCCAGGGCCCAGACCTGATCAAGCCCTGCTTGGGACTTGAACCCACGTGACTGGGGCTTACCCCCAGCCAAAACCCTGTTTGAGATTTGAACCCACGTGGCTGGGACTCAAACCCAGACAAAACCCAGTCTGGGACTTGAACCCACGTGGCCAGGACTTAATCCAGCACTCACCCAATGTCTGGACCCACTGAGGCTCAGGTTCCTTGTGCCTCAATGCAGAAGGAATTCAGCGAGAGGCAGAGTGATAGGCAAGAAGAGGATTTCTTAGGATAGGACACTTGTAAGAGGTGCAAGAGGGCAGGCAGGAAAGCTCTGCTCTGCTCCCCCCGATTGGGTGGGCAGCCATATATATATATAGGAGGGTAGAAGCCCGCCTTCTTCAAATAGACATAGATGCAGATGCCTTCATACATCATTAGCTCCTCCTCCCCGAGCTCTTCCTGCTTTATTGAATAAGGAGCAGCTTTCCTGAGCTATCGTTACCTTACTGGCCTCCCAACTTTTCCCAGGTTTTACCCTTCTACCTAGAGTCCCCTACTAGGACTTTATAGCCTAACTATTCCACTCTGTCCCTCCACCATTTGGAAGATGTCTCCCCATTTCTGAGACATTAGAATGTGGCCTTGACTCTCAGTGGCTAACTCAGACGTCTCTCTTGGTAAACATCACATTCCACTTGAAAATATGTGGCTGTTTTTAAATACCTTTTGATGTTGATCTCTAACATAATTCCACAGTGATGAGAGAACAGACTCAGGATGTTAATACCTTTAGACCATGAGATTTTTGCACCTTGTCGGACGGCCCTGGACCTGTGCCAGTGTCTCTTGGTTTACAGCCCACGGGAATGGGAATAGAACTTGTATCCTGCCGTTGTGCCAAAACTCTCTAAATTTTAAATTATATCGATTTGTGCTTCTCAGGTCTACTATATCCTTCTACTTTTCTGGTTATTCACTGTATTAAATTTTGGGAGTTTGATACTGAAATTCTAATTCTTTATCTACTTACAAAAATAATTGTAATATATACTGGAACTCTAGCTTCGTTCTATATTTTCCAAGTCTCCTGTAAATGTGTTATCCTGTGCACGTGCTAAGTCACTTCAGTCGTGCCTGACTCTTTGCAAGCCCCTGGGCTGCAGCTCCTCTGTCCCTGGGATTCCCCAGGCAAGACTACTGGAGCGGGTTGCCGTTTCCTCCTCCAGGGGATCTCCCCGTCCCCGGAATTGAACCCACGTCTCTCTTGCCTCTCCTACATTGGCAGGCGGGTCCTTTACCACTAGTGCCACGTGGGAAGCCCTTATGTGTTCTATGTGTTACCATACTTCCATAATTAAAAAGTTGAAAAGAAAGAAGAAACGGGCCTGAATCAACAAAGTAGTAGTCATTTATCTTGACTTGAGGTGTGCTATGATTTATATACCTGAGTTAAAATTAGCAATCGATATAGTTATTGTGAAGGATGATTAGGCATAGGTGACGCATGTCATGAGAATTTAGAGGAGAGCCATGCCAGCTGGTGCTGAGTCAGATCAGGGAAGGATTTGCAAGGAAGATGAAGCTATTTGGGCCCCAAAGAGTGACGCTCTAGCTTCAAGGAGATGCCAGGAAGTGGCATCATGGAACCTTGGAGTTGAGGCATGGCGGGGGGGTCAGAGCGGCCTGCTCCCCGTACTGTTTTGTTTTCCCTCCACCATTTGGAAGATGTCTCCCATTTCTGAGACATTAGAATGTGGCCTTGACTCTCAGTGGCTAACTCAGACGTCTCTCTTGGTAAACATCACATTCCACTTGAAAATATGTGGCTGTTTTTAAATACCTTTTGATGTTGATCTCTAACATAATTCCACAGTGATGAGAGAACAGACTCAGGATGTTAATACCTTTAGACCATGAGATTTTTGCACCTTGTCGGACGGCCCTGGACCTGTGCCAGTGTCTCTTGGTTTACAGCCCACGGGAATGGGAATAGAACTTGTATCCTGCCGTTGTGCCAAAACTCTCTAAATTTTAAATTATATCGATTTGTGCTTCTCAGGTCTACTATATCCTTCTACTTTTCTGGTTATTCACTGTATTAAATTTTGGGAGTTTGATACTGAAATTCTAATTCTTTATCTACTTACAAAAATAATTGTAATATATACTGGAACTCTAGCTTGTTATATATTTTCCAAGTCTCCTGTAAATGTGTTATCCTGTGCACGTGCTAAGTCACTTCAGTCGTGCCTGACTCTTTGCAAGCCCCTGGGCTGCAGCTCCTCTGTCCCTGGGATTCCCCAGGCAAGACTACTGGAGCGGGTTGCCGTTTCCTCCTCCAGGGGATCTCCCCATCCCCGGAATTGAACCCACGTCTCTCTTGCCTCTCCTACATTGGCAGGCGGGTCCTTTACCACTAGTGCCACGTGGGAAGCCCTTATGTGTTCTATGTGTTACCATACTTCCATAATTAAAAAGTTGAAAAGAAAGAAGAAAACGGGGCCTGAATCAACAAAGTAGTAGTCATTTATCTTGACTTGAGGTGTGCTATGATTTATATACCTGAGTTAAAATTAGCAATCGATATAGTTATTGTGAAGGATGATTAGGCATAGGTGACGCATGTCATGAGAATTTAGAGGAGAGCCATGCCAGCTGGTGCTGAGTCAGATCAGGGAAGGATTTGCAAGGAAGATGAAGCTATTTGGGCCCCAAAGAGTGACGCTCTAGCTTCAAGGAGATGCCAGGAAGTGGCATCATGGAAAATCCTTGGAGTTGAGGCATGGCGAGGGGGTCAGAGCGGCCTGCACTGGCCGGGGGAGCCCGTCAGACTGACTGGACGAGGAGCTATTCACAGGGTCGCGTCGTCCCCTCACGCCCTGCGGGTGAGGCAGATCCCCAGGGGCCCATGCCGTGCAGTCAAGATGTGCTCCCAGGAGAGCCTGGTAAAGGGACGGGACAACCAGATCAGGGACCAGAAGATGGTCAAGCCCCAGCTGGATCCATATGTTCCATCCCAGAGAAGAAGCTGGGTGCTCCCATGTCCACCTGGAGGGAGGCAAATCCCCAGGCTCCACGGACTCTCCAAGAAGTGAGGCAGAGTGGCTTCTCTGAACAGTCCTCCAGGTGACCTGCGGGGGAGGGCTGCTCCGGGCAAGCCCAGAGGCGCACGGGGTCGGGGGGAATGGGACGGGGAGCCCCGGGCACAGCCCCAGGGCTGTCGGCCCAGCAGGCTTCGTCACCTCCTTGCACAGATGAAGCCTGCACTTCTGGGAGCTGGACACAAGCTCTCTGACTCCAAATAAAGCATGTTGTACATTTGTCCATTTGATCAGCAGTTACTTTTCACTTTTTTTCTTGTTTGCTACAGCCGCCACTGAGGAAAGGATCTGATTGCACCGTAAAGAAATCTGAATTAATTCATTAGTGAGCTGTGAACCTTTCAACTACCTTTCGTTCCCTTTGTTCTACCTTAAAATAGATAGAGACAGCGGATAGATGGATAATTGATACTCAGATAGATGATACAGGGATAAAAATAATAAAGTATAAGCCAAAAAACTAGTTAGGGGACGTCCTGGTGGTCCAGTGACTGAGAATCTGCCGGCACTGCTGGGAACATGGGTTTAAATCCTGGTCTGGGAAGATTGCACATGCTTAGAACAACTAAGCCCCATGTGCCGCAGCTACTGACGCCTGGGAGTCTAGAATCCATGAGCCACAATGACAGAGCCTTGGGGCTGCAACTGCTGAAGCTTTTTTGTTCTAGAGCCTGCGCTCCGCAGCAAGAGACGCCACGGCAAGGAGACCCCGGAACGTTGCACGAGAGAGCAGCCCCGCTAGAGAGCCCGTGTGCAGCCAAACATTTACAAAAGAAAAGTTAGCGGAAAATACATGCGACCCATACCACAGAAAATGTGCTGTCTTGCTAATGTTTAAGAGCTGCCAAAATGAGGAAAGAAAAAGACCAACACATCAATATTTCGAATGGGCTGGAGACACCAACATCCACTCACAGAAAACGAAGCACATACTGGTTTGAACATACAACAAGATACTCAAAGTTGTATTAAGAGGAAGGTAAATATTTGAAAAGCCACAGAAGATGCTCTTCCTCAGCTATCAGAATGACAAAAACCTGGATGACACACGCAGGTGGAAAAGCTGTGTGAAGCAGAGATTCTCACAAGCTACGTGTGGGAGCGCACAGTGGGAACACAGAGGGAATGTGACAGGATCCATTAAAATTCCATGTTGATCAGGTGGCTCAGCAGTAAAGACCCTGCCTGGAAAAGCAGGAGGCACAAGAGATGTGGGCTCAATCCCTGGGTCAGGAGCATGCCCTGGAGGAGGACATGGCAGCCCACTCCAGTACTTTTGCCTGGGAAATGCCATGGACATGGGCAGAGGAGTTTGGCAGGCAGCAATCCATGGGGTCACAAAGAGTAGGACCCACCTGCGCCTCAGGGCCCTCAAGCAGCCATAAACAATAAGCTACAAAGTGCTGGAAGAGTGCCCCAGAGACCCCCTGGCCCAATCAGTGGATGCGGCCGGAGCATTAGTGAGCTGTGAACCTTTCAACTACCTTTCTTTCCCTTTTCTACCTTAAAATAGATAGAGACAGCGGATAGATGGATAATTGATACTCAGATAGATGATACAGGGATAAAAATAATAAAGTATAAGCCAAAAAACTAGTTAGGGGACGTCCTGGTGGTCCAGTGACTGAGAATCTGCCGGCACTGCTGGGAACATGGGTTTAAATCCTGGTCTGGGAAGATTGCACATGCTTAGAACAACTAAGCCCCATGTGCCGCAGCTACTGACGCCTGGGAGTCTAGAATCCATGAGCCACAATGACAGAGCCTTGGGGCTGCAACTGCTGAAGCTTTTTTGTTCTAGAGCCTGCGCTCCGCAGCAAGAGACGCCACGGCAAGGAGACCCCGGAACGTTGCACGAGAGCAGCCCCGCTAGAGAGCCCGTGTGCAGCCAAACATTTACAAAAGAAAAGTTAGCGGAAAATACATGCGACCCATACCACAGAAAATGTGCTGTCTTGCTAATGTTTAAGAGCTGCCAAAATGAGGAAAGAAAAAGACCAACACATCAATATTTCGAATGGGCTGGAGACACCAACATCCACTCACAGAAAACGAAGCACATACTGGTTTGAACATACAACAAGATACTCAAAGTTGTATTAAGAGGAAGGTAAATATTTGAAAAGCCACAGAAGATGCTCTTCCTCAGCTATCAGAATGACAAAAACCTGGATGACACACGCAGGTGGAAAAGCTGTGTGAAGCAGAGATTCTCACAAGCTACGTGTGGGAGCGCACAGTGGGAACACAGAGGGAATGTGACAGGATCCATTAAAATTCCATGTTGATCAGGTGGCTCAGCAGTAAAGACCCTGCCTGGAAAAGCAGGAGGCACAAGAGATGTGGGCTCAATCCCTGGGTCAGGAGCATGCCCTGGAGGAGGACATGGCAGCCCACTCCAGTACTTTTGCCTGGGAAATGCCATGGACATGGGCAGAGGAGTTTGGCAGGCAGCAATCCATGGGGTCACAAAGAGTAGGACCCACCTGCGCCTCAGGGCCCTCAAGCAGCCATAAACAATAAGCTACAAAGTGCTGGAAGAGTGCCCCAGAGACCCCCTGGCCCAATCAGTGGATGCGGCCCGGATGCTGGGAAAGACGGAGGGCAGAAGGAGCAGGGGCCGACCGAGGACAAGACGGCGGAGGGCGTCACGGACTCCACAGTACTTGGTGCCCCACACAGCCAGCTGTCACCTGCCTTCTGCTCATGGTCACGCGGAGCACACGCAGCCACGCGGGCCAGGTCACACTGTCCGCGGCGACACGGCTGTCCATCAGGAGCCCCGGATGCTCTGCTCGCCCTGATGGACGGCTTTGGTGTCGCCGGGCACAGGAAGGTCTGGGTCCCGTGTGTGTCCGTGCCCCTGCACTTCACCTTCCTGGGTGCGGCTAAAGCGGAGGCTTCTCCACGCCCTCTCAACTCCCTGGGCCAGGAAGCGTCCACCAAGGCCATTGTCCATTAATCAATTATCCCTGGAGATGGTGCTATTTTATTTAAATTTGAATGAACAGGAAAGGGCCCAGGTCTGGGGTGAGCCCGGGCAAGAGACGGAAGCGTCCGGGCAGGTTTCCCCTCTGCTCACTCTCGCCCACAGGCCCTCTCCTCGTCCTGCCCCCCACTCTCTCTCCGGGGTGCCGCGCTGGGCTGGGGCAGGACCCGCAGGGAGAGGCCGTCACGTCCGGGTCCCTTTGTCCCGGCCTCCACTGTCCTCTCACGGCTGGGGCGCCTCGTCCGTCGGCTCCGACGCGGGCGAGTGGGGCGCCTGAGGCCGGCCGGGTCCTCTGCCGGAGGCCCCCGGTTCTCACGCAGGGGTCCCCCGAGGCCACAGCCTCGTCCTCTCCACTGGGCGTGGGCTGTGCTCACAGGGCGTCTGCTCTCTTCCGTCCCTCCCCGGTCAGCCCTTGAAACCTGGAGTCGAACCCGCGACGTCCGAGCCGACCCTGCGCCCCGAGGGCCCCCGGGAACGGGCTCAGCAGTAAAGACCCTGCCTGGAAAAGCAGGAGGCACAAGAGATGTGGGCTCAATCCCTGGGTCAGGAGCATGCCCTGGAGGAGGACATGGCAGCCCACTCCAGTACTTTTGCCTGGGAAATGCCATGGACATGGGCAGAGGAGTTTGGCAGGCAGCAATCCATGGGGTCACAAAGAGTAGGACCCACCTGCGCCTCAGGGCCCTCAAGCAGCCATAAACAATAAGCTACAAAGTGCTGGAAGAGTGCCCCAGAGACCCCCTGGCCCAATCAGTGGATGCGGCCCGGATGCTGGGAAAGACGGAGGGCAGAAGGAGCAGGGGCCGACCGAGGACAAGACGGCGGAGGGCGTCACGGACTCCACAGTACTTGGTGCCCCACACAGCCAGCTGTCACCTGCCTTCTGCTCATGGTCACGCGGAGCACACGCAGCCACGCGGGCCAGGTCACACTGTCCGCGGCGACACGGCTGTCCATCAGGAGCCCCGGATGCTCTGCTCGCCCTGATGGACGGCTTTGGTGTCGCCCGGCCCCAGGAAGGTCTGGGTCCCGTGTGTGTCCGTGCCCCTGCACTTCACCTTCCTGGGTGCGGCTAAAGCGGAGGCTTCTCCACGCCCTCTCAACTCCCTGGGCCAGGAAGCGTCCACCAAGGCCATTGTCCATTAATCAATTATCCCTGGAGATGGTGCTATTTTATTTAAATTTGAATGAACAGGAAAGGGCCCAGGTCTGGGGTGAGCCCGGGCAAGAGACGGAAGCGTCCGGGCAGGTTTCCCCTCTGCTCACTCTCGCCCACAGGCCCTCTCCTCGTCCTGCCCCCCACTCTCTCTCCGGGGTGCCGCGCTGGGCTGGGGCAGGACCCGCAGGGAGAGGCCGTCACGTCCGGGTCCCTTTGTCCCGGCCTCCACTGTCCTCTCACGGCTGGGGCGCCTCGTCCGTCGGCTCCGACGCGGGCGAGTGGGGCGCCTGAGGCCGGCCGGGTCCTCTGCCGGAGGCCCCCGGTTCTCACGCAGGGGTCCCCCGAGGCCACAGCCTCGTCCTCCCCACTGGGCGTGGGCTGTGCTCACAGGGCGTCTGCTCTCTTCCGTCCCTCCCCGGTCAGCCCTTGAAACCTGGAGTCGAACCCGCGACGTCCGAGCCGACCCTGCGCCCCGAGGGCCCCCGGGAACGGGGCCGCAGACCAGCGTGTGGGAGGCCTTCCCTGGGCGGGCCCCGCTCTCCAGCGGCACGAGGCCCGGACTCCAGACCCCACCGGCAGGGTTCCGCTGCCCCCGCTCTCCTGCGCCCTGCGCAGGCCGCGGGGCGGCGGGGGAGGGCCTGGGGCCGCTCGGGCTGAGCCTCGCGCACCCACGCCTCCCCAGGGCAGCCTGGGAGGCCGGGCAGGGAGGGACCCGGAGCGCGAGGACGGCCGGGCTCTCACATCCCGAGGCCCTTGCTGCTCTGGGCTCCGATTGGGCCGACGTCTTCACGGCCTGGCTCCTGCCGGCAGGGCGCCCGCAGCGCTCACCTGGAGAGGCCGAGGGGCGGGGAAGGAGGACAGAGCAGACTGGGTCCGTGTCTCCTGGCACAGACACTTTATTGATTAGAGCAGCGGGCGTTGGTCACATGGGATTCAACAGGCAGTCCCGCAGAGCAGGTGCCGGGGCCCCGCCGTCCACTCCCGTCGAGGGCCTCGCCTGAGGCGGCCGCGTTCAGAGCCTCTCTCGGCCACAGGGGTGCGTCCACCGACGGGAGGGGGAGGCCCGGCACCAACAGAGGGGCTCCCGGGGCTCCTGAGAGCGACGGGAGCTCGGGGAAGGTGGACCGTCAGCCGCTCAGCAGCAGGGCTGCGGGGCCGAGGCGGGGACGCAGCAGGCCGGGCGGGAGCACGCGGGCCGGCAGAGCAGGGACACGCAGGAGGCCGGGCGGGAGCACGCGGGCGGGCAGGAGCCGGCGGGCACGCAGCAGGCGGGGCGGCACACGGGGCGGCAGAGGAGGGACACGGAGGAGGAGGGCCTGCAGCAGGCGGAGGGGGCAGAGCAGGGGGAGGGCCCACAGCACACGGGCCTGCAGCAGACGCGCGTGCAGCACACGGGCGTGCAACAGACGGGCCTGCAGCACACGGGCTTGCAGCAGACGGGCTCACAGCAGGCCTGCCCGCAGGGGGAGGAGGTGCAGCAGGAGGGCTGGCAGCTGGATGGCTGGCAACATGAGGAGGTGGAGCAGGGGGAGGCCTCACAGCAGACGGGCGTGCAGCACACAGGTGTGCAACAGACAGGCGTGCAACACACAGGCCTGCAGCAGACGGTCTCACAGCAGGCCTGCCCGCAGGGGGAGGAGGTGCAGCAGGAGGGCTGGCAGCTGGATGGCTGGCAACATGAGGAGGCGGAGCAGGGGGAGGCCTCACAGCAGACGGGCGTGCAGCACACGGGTGTGCCACAGACAGGTGTGCAGCACACGGGCTTGCAGCAGACGGGCGCACAGCAGGCCTGCCCGCAGGGGGCGGCGGTGCCGCAGGGGCTGGGGCAGGCGGGCTGGCAGAGGAGGGTCAGGCGGGGGGCTGGGGCGCAGCAGGCGGGGGCGCCGCAGGGGGGCTCGCAGAAGCTCTCGGGGCCGTCGTAGCTCAGGTCGCTGGGGCAGGACAGGGTGGAGGCGGCCATGCTGAGGGTGGAGGGCTGGAGGAGGCGGAGTGCGTGTGAGGGTGTGAGGGTGTGAGGGTGTGAGTGAGGTGCCAGGGATGTCCGCTTTTATACCCGCCCTGGGTGTGCGCCCGGCCCTAATTGGAGGCTCCCACGCCCTCCCTTCCTCGTTGGTGTTTGGAGCTGGTGGCACCAGACCCTCATTAGGGCTGCTGTGTTTTCTGCAATTAGCTTTTACTCATTCAACTTGTCAGCCTGTTGTGAGTCTGTTTGCCCGCCTCTCTGGTTCCAGAAAACTTGTGGAGAATCCACAGCGCAGGTTTCCGCGGAGGCGCTGCCGGGGCTCTTGTGTCCCATTCTCCCGGGGAGGGCCTGAGGGGGAGACAAGCCCCCAGTCGCGGCGGCCCCCCAACCCCACCAGCCTCACCGTGTGCGGCCCCACGGGGTCGAGGCCTGGACCGCCGCAGCCAGACTGCAGACCACCTAAGAGGACTCCTAGGAAGACCAGTGGAGAGCCAAACAGTAGCCTTGGCCAACGGACACGCCCGTCCCCTGTCCACCGGCACCCGCGCGCTGTGGGCAAGAGGCTCAGAGCTGCGGATGGAGTCTCCGCTCTCCCTGGGTCCGTCCGTCCCTGACCTAGCTCCCATCGGAACCCACAAGGCATCCCCTTGGTGTGCACAGTGAAGATGCTCAACTGCCAGAAACGATTTCCCACAGAGAATGTAAAAGTCTTCGCAGCTAAAGCAGGACACGCTACAAAACCCTCAAGCACACAATGCATTCAAATTTCCAAGCAACATACGCAAAGCTAGTGGATATTCCTGGTCATCACTGACTCGACGGACGTGAGTTCGAGCACACTCAGAGAGGTGGCGATGGCCAGAGAAGCCTGGCGTGCCGCAGCTCACGGGGTCGCCAACAGTCGCACACGACGCACCACTGGACCGCCACACAAAGTAACGCACCCGTGCCCCACCTGCGGGACCCGGCAGGATTTACAACACTGGTCACACCCAGGGCTGCACAATCGGGGGCCTCCGTCTGGTTTCAAATTTTAATTAATTAATTAATCACTGCCCGTGCGGGGCTTTCTCTGTCTCTGTGTGCCAGATGGCTCTGGTTGCGGAGAGCGGGGTTTGCCCTGCGCTGCGGTGCCCGGGCTTCCCGCTGGGAGGGCTCCTCTTGCCGCGGAGCACGGCACTACGGCTTGCGTTGCTTCTGTCGTGTGGTGCATGGCTTAGGTGCCCCATGGCATCTGGGATCTCTGGACCAAGATCAATTGGTCCTGCTTGCAGAGGATCTTGTTCAATGCCCATCACCTGAATTGGAGGCTCCCACGCCCTCCCTTCCTCGTTGGTGTTTGGAGCTGGTGGCACCAGACCCTCATTAGGGCTGCTGTGTTTTCTGCAATTAGCTTTTACTCATTCAACTTGTCGGCCTGTTGTGAGAGTCTGTTTGCCCGCCTCTCTGGTTCCAGAAAACTTGTGGAGAATCCACAGCGCAGGTTTCCGCGGAGGCGCTGCCGGGGCTCTTGTGTCCCATTCTCCCGGGGAGGGCCTGAGGGGGAGACAAGCCCCCAGTCGCGGCGGCCCCCCAACCCCACCAGCCTCACCGTGTGCGGCCCCACGGGGTCGAGGCCTGGACCGCCGCAGCCAGACTGCAGACCACCTAAGAGGACTCCTAGGAAGACCAGTGGAGAGCCAAACAGTAGCCTTGGCCAACGGACACGCCCGTCCCCTGTCCACCGGCACCCGCGCGCTGTGGGCAAGAGGCTCAGAGCTGCGGATGGAGTCTCCGCTCTCCCTGGGTCCGTCCGTCCCTGACCTAGCTCCCATCGGAACCCACAAGGCATCCCCTTGGTGTGCACAGTGAAGATGCTCAACTGCCAGAAACGATTTCCCACAGAGAATGTAAAAGTCTTCGCAGCTAAAGCAGGACACGCTACAAAACCCTCAAGCACACAATGCATTCAAATTTCCAAGCAACATACGCAGCTAGTGGATATTCCTGGTCATCACTGACTCGACGGACGTGAGTTCGAGCACACTCAGAGAGGTGGCGATGGCCAGAGAAGCCTGGCGTGCCGCAGCTCACGGGGTCGCCAACAGTCGCACACGACGCACCACTGGACCGCCACACAAAGTAACGCACCCGTGCCCCACCTGCGGGACCCGGCAGGATTTACAACACTGGTCACACCCAGGGCTGCACAATCGGGGGCCTCCGTCTGGTTTCAAATTTTAATTAATTAATTAATCACTGCCCGTGCGGGGCTTTCTCTGTCTCTGTGTGCCAGATGGCTCTGGTTGCGGAGAGCGGGGTTTGCCCTGCGCTGCGGTGCCCGGGCTTCCCGCTGGGAGGGCTCCTCTTGCCGCGGAGCACGGCACTACGGCTTGCGTTGCTTCTGTCGTGTGGTGCATGGCTTAGGTGCCCCATGGCATCTGGGATCTTCTGAGACCAGAGATCCAACTTGTGTTCCCTGCTTTGGCAGATGGATTCTTTTTCAATTTTTTTTTTAAAGAGTTTTTTCATTTACTGCCAAACATCAACCTGAATCTGCTATAGGTGTACACACGTCCCCTCCCTCCTGAACTTCCCTCCCGTCTCCCTCCCCATCTCACCCCTCTGGGTTGTTACTGAGCTCCTGTTTGAGTTCCCTGACAGCAGATTCCCATCTAGTTTATATCCAGTAAGTTTCCATGTTACTCTTTGCATGCATCTCGCCCATTCCTCCCACCCCCGGCAGGTGGATTCTTAACCACTGGGCCATTAGGGAAGCACTGGGAGCCTCCTAGAAACTTTTTGCAGGTATGTTGTTTTTTCATGTAAGAATATACAATGTCCCATTTTAACCCTTTGAAAGCATTCGATTCAGGGGCAATTAGCACAGTCCCAGTGTGGTCAACTGTGACCACTGCCTAGTCCCAGAGCATTTCCGAAAGGAAACCCTAGAGTGTCGAGTGGACCCTCCCCAGTCCTGGTCAATCTCTGGTCTGCTTTCTGCACTTTTCATATGAAAGGAAGCACACGGTAGGTGCCCTCTGTGTCTGACCATCACCGGCACAACGTCTTTAAGGTTTGTCCACTTCCTGGCACACATCTGCGGTTCATCCCGTTTTTATGGCTGAAAAATACAATTCATAGCAACAGACCATGTCCCATTGTACCTCTTTATAACTCAGTGGACATTTGAGCCATTTGCACCCTTTGGTTAGTGTGAGGAATGCTGCAATGAATATTCGTGTACAAGTTTTTGTTTGAGTATCTCTTTTTATGAGTAAGTCTTTTGGGTGTATACCTAGAAGGAGATTTGCTGGGTTATATGGCAAGCTTCTGAGGAACTACTAGACCGTTTTCCCCACCAGCAGTACAATTTTACGTTTCTACTGGCAAGGCACAAGGATTCCAGTTTCCTCATGCTCATTGAGGCTTATTTTTGGTTTGGTTTGGTTTGGTTTTAGATCGTAGCCACCCTCGTGGACATGAAGTGGCATCTCATTGTGATTTTGACTTGCATTTCCCTAATTGCCAACTAATCAATTTTACAGGAAATCAATGCTGAATATGCATTGCAAGGACTGAAGCTGAAGCTCCAGTACTTTGGGCACCTGACGTGAAGCGCCAACTCATTGGGGAAAACCCCGATGCTGAGAAAGATTGAGAGCAGGAGGAGAAGGGGCGACAGAGGATGAGAAGGTTGGATGGCACCATCGACTCAATGGACATGAGTCTGAGCAGGCTCCGGGAGGACAAGCCTGGCGTGCTGCCGTCCACGGGTCACAGGGGGACGGACATGCATCTCGCCCATTCCTCCCACCCCGGCAGGTGGATTCTTAACCACTGGGCCATTAGGGAAGCACTGGGAGCCTCCTAGAAACTTTTTGCAGGTATGTTGTTTTTTCATGTAAGAATATACAATGTCCCATTTTAACCCTTTGAAAGCATTCGATTCAGGGGCAATTAGCACAGTCCCAGTGTGGTCAACTGTGACCACTGCCTAGTCCCAGAGCATTTCCGAAAGGAAACCCTAGAGTGTCGAGTGGACCCTCCCAGTCCTGGTCAATCTCTGGTCTGCTTTCTGCACTTTTCATATGAAAGGAAGCACACGGTAGGTGCCCTCTGTGTCTGACCATCACCGGCACAACGTCTTTAAGGTTTGTCCACTTCCTGGCACACATCTGCGGTTCATCCCGTTTTTATGGCTGAAAAATACAATTCATAGCAACAGACCATGTCCCATTGTACCTCTTTATAACTCAGTGGACATTTGAGCCATTTGCACCCTTTGGTTAGTGTGAGGAATGCTGCAATGAATATTCGTGTACAAGTTTTTGTTTGAGTATCTCTTTTTATGAGTAAGTCTTTTGGGTGTATACCTAGAAGGAGATTTGCTGGGTTATATGGCAAGCTTCTGAGGAACTACTAGACCGTTTTCCCCACCAGCAGTACAATTTTACGTTTCTACTGGCAAGGCACAAGGATTCCAGTTTCCTCATGCTCATTGAGGCTTATTTTTGGTTTGGTTTGGTTTGGTTTTAGATCGTAGCCACCCTCGTGGACATGAAGTGGCATCTCATTGTGATTTTGACTTGCATTTCCCTAATTGCCAACTAATCAATTTTACAGGAAATCAATGCTGAATATGCATTGCAAGGACTGAAGCTGAAGCTCCAGTACTTTGGGCACCTGACGTGAAGCGCCAACTCATTGGGGAAAACCCCGATGCTGAGAAAGATTGAGAGCAGGAGGAGAAGGGGCGACAGAGGATGAGAAGGTTGGATGGCACCATCGACTCAATGGACATGAGTCTGAGCAGGCTCCAGGAGACAGCGAAGGACGGGGAAGCCTGGCGTGCTGCCGTCCACGGGGTCACAGAGAGTCAGACAGGACTGAGCGACTGAACAGCAACAACAATAACGGCCAATGACATTCGCATTCCTTTCTTGTGCATATTTGCATCCCTTGTTTGGAGCAATGTCTGTGAAAGTGCTTTGCCCATTTTTAAATTGGGTTGTTTGTCTTTTTGTAGTTGAGTTATAGGAGCTCTTTATATATGCTGACAATTAGACCCTTTATCAGAATCATCGTTTGCAAATATTGCCCCTCCTTCTGTGGGTTGGCTTCTCACTCTCCGGATCCTGTCCTTTGATAGACTGACTCTTGAATGCTGATGCAACCTGATTTCTCTGCTTACCTGCGCTGCACGCTGGCTGTGGCGGCTCCGGCAAGCGCAGCGCCCGTGTTGAGCAGCTGCAGTCGGGGCTCCTGGCTGGTGGGCGTCTGTGTTCATTTCCAGGGATCCGACAGGTATTTGCAGGGTCTGGACGTGAATGGAGGTAATCTGGGGAGCCACCCCGCATCCTTTATGTCTTTAAAGCAGCACTCCTGTCTGCCTCCACCCGCGGGTTGCAGTGCTGATTCTGAGTCACTCTCTTGACTTAGCGGGTGGGGGAAGCCGTTTCACGGCCTTATCTTTCTTAATATGATGACTCCTTCCAAAGCCTGTAAATGAGTCAGGGTGGTTTTAAACACCAGGGACATTCATTCCAATTGTACATCCCGGGAACAGAAATGACCGCTGAGTTGGGCCGTGGATCGGGTGGACCCACTTGGAGCTGAACGTTGCCAGGATTTCCTTCCCTCGGTCCCATGTGGACATGGAGCCAATCATGATGCTTCAGTCCTGAGAGCCCAGAGGCCACGAGGCACAGCTACGGAGCCCAGTGCTGCAGCCACGAAGCCTGTGTGCTCTAGAGCCGTGCTCCGCGGCAAGAGGAGCCCTCCCAGCGGGAAGCCCGGGCACCGCAGCGCAGGGCAAACCCCACTCTCCGCAACCAGAGCCATCTGGCACACAGAGACAGAGAAAGCCCCGCACGGGCAGTGATTAATTAATTAATTAAAATTTGAAACCAGACGGAGGCCCCCGATTGTGCAGCCCTGGGTGTGACCAGTGTTGTAAATCCTGCCGGGTCCCGCAGGTGGGGCACGGGTGCGTTACTTTGTGTGGCGGTCCAGTGGTGCGTCGTGTGCGACTGTTGGCGACCCCGTGAGCTGCGGCACGCCAGGCTTCTCTGGCCATCGCCACCTCTCTGAGTGTGCTCGAACTCACGTCCGTCGAGTCAGTGATGACCAGGAATATCCACTAGCTTTGCGTATGTTGCTTGGAAATTTGAATGCATTGTGTGCTTGAGGGTTTTGTAGCGTGTCCTGCTTTAGCTGCGAAGACTTTTACATTCTCTGTGGGAAATCGTTTCTGGCAGTTGAGCATCTTCACTGTGCACACCAAGGGGATGCCTTGTGGGTTCCGATGGGAGCTAGGTCAGGGACGGACGGACCCAGGGAGGCGGAGACTCCATCCGCAGCTCTGAGCCTCTTGCCCACAGCGCGGTGCCGGTGGACAGAGGACGGGCGTGTCCGTTGGCCAAGGCTACTGTTTGACTCTCGACTGGGCTTCCTAGGAGTCCTCTTAGGTGGTCTGCAGTCTGGCTGCGGAGGTCTAGGCCTCGACGCCGTAGGGCCGCCCACGGTGAGGCTGGTGGGGTTGGGGGCCGCCACGACTGGGGCTTGTCTCCCCTCAGGCCCTCCCGGGAGAATGGGACACAAGAGCCCCGGCAGCGCCTCCGCGGAAACCTGCGCTGTGGATTCTCCACAAGTTTTCTGGAACCAGAGGCGGGCAAACAGACTCACAACAGGCTGACAAGTTGAATGAGTAAAAGCTAATTGCAGAAAACACAGCAGCCCTAATGAGGGTCTGGTGCCACCAGCTCAAACACCAACGAGGAAGGGAGGCGTGGGAGCCTCCAATTAGGGCCGGGCGCACACCCAGGGCGGGTATAAAAGCGGACATCCCTGGCACCTCACTCACACCCTCACACCCTCACACCCTCACACGCACTCCGCCTCCTCCAGCCCTCCACCCTCAGCATGGCCGCCTCCACCCTGTCCTGCCCCAGCGACCTGAGCTACGACGGCCCCGAGAGCTTCTGCGAGCCCCCCTGCGGCGCCCCCGCCTGCTGCGCCCCAGCCCCCCGCCTGACCCTCCTCTGCCAGCCCGCCTGCCCCAGCCCCTGCGGCACCGCCGCCCTCTGCGGGCAGGCCTGCTGTGCGCCCGTCTGCTGCAAGCCCGTGTGCTGCACACCTGTCTGTTGCACACCCGTGTGCTGCACGCCCGTCTGCTGTGAGGCCTCCCCCTGCTCCGCCTCCTCATGTTGCCAGCCATCCAGCTGCCAGCCCTCCTGCTGCACCTCCTCCCCCTGCGGGCAGGCCTGCTGTGCGCCCGTCTGCTGCAAGCCCGTGTGCTGCACACCTGTCTGTTGCACACCCGTGTGCTGCACGCCCGTCTGCTGTGAGGCCTCCCCCTGCTCCGCCTCCTCATGTTGCCAGCCATCCAGCTGCCAGCCCTCCTGCTGCACCTCCTCCCCCTGCGGGCAGGCCTGCTGTGAGACCGTCTGCTGCAGGCCTGTGTGTTGCACGCCTGTCTGTTGCACACCTGTGTGCTGCACGCCCGTCTGCTGTGAGGCCTCCCCCTGCTCCACCTCCTCATGTTGCCAGCCATCCAGCTGCCAGCCCTCCTGCTGCACCTCCTCCCCCTGCGGGCAGGCCTGCTGTGAGCCCGTCTGCTGCAAGCCCGTGTGCTGCAGGCCCGTCTGTTGCACGCCCGTGTGCTGCACGCGCGTCTGCTGCAGGCCCGTGTGCTGTGGGCCCTCCCCCTGCTCTGCCCCCTCCGCCTGCTGCAGGCCCTCCTCCTCCGTGTCCCTCCTCTGCCGCCCCGTGTGCCGCCCCGCCTGCTGCGTGCCCGCCGGCTCCTTCCCGCCCGCGTGCTCCCGCCCGGCCTCCTGCGTGTCCCTGCTCTGCCGGCCCGCGTGCTCCCGCCCGGCCTGCTGCGTCCCCGCCTCGGCCCCGGAGCCCTGCTGCTGAGCGGCTGACGGTCCACCTTCCCCGAGCTCCCGTCGCTCTCAGGAGCCCCGGGAGCCCCTCTGTTGGTGCCGGGCCTCCCCCTCCCGTCGGTGGACGCACCCCTGTGGCCGAGAGAGGCTCTGAACGCGGCCGCCTCAGGCGAGGCCCTCGACGGGAGTGGACGGCGGGGCCCCGGCGCCTGCTCTGCGAGACTGCCTGTTGAATCCCATGTGACCATCGCCCGCTGCTCTAATCAATAAAGTGTCTGTGCCAGGAGACCCGGACCCAGTCTGCTCTGTCCTCCTTCCCCGCCCCTCGGCCTCTCCAGGTGAGCGCTGCGGGCGCCCTGCCGGCAGGAGCCAGGCCGTGAAGACGTCGGCCCAATCGGAGCCCAGAGCAGCAAGGGCCTCGGGATGTGAGAGCCCGGCCGTCCTCGCGCTCCGGGTCCCTCCCTGCGCCGGCCTCCCAGGCTGCCCTGGGGAGGCGTGGGTGCGCGAGGCTCAGCCCGAGCGGCCCCGGGCCCTCCCCCGCCGCCCCGCGGCCTGCGCAGGGCGCAGGAGAGCGGGGGCAGCGGAACCCTGCCGGTGGGGTCTGGAGTCCGGGCCTCTTGCCGCTGGAGAGCGGGGCCCGCCCAGGGAAGGCCTCCCACACGCTGGTCTGGGGCCCCGTTCCCGGGGGCCCTCGGGGCGCAGGGTCGGCTCGGACGTCGCGGGTTCGACTCCAGGTGTCAAGGGCTGACCGGGGAGGGACGGAAGAGAGCAGACGCCCTGTGACCACAGCCCGCGCCCAGTGGGGAGGACGAGCCTGCGGCCTCGGGGGACCCCTGCGCGAGAACCGGGGGCCCCCGGCAGAGGACCGGGCCGGGCTCAGGCGCCCCACTCGCCCGCGTCGGAGCCGACGGACGAGGCGCCCCAGCCGTGAGAGGACAGTGGAGGCCGGGACAAAGGGACCCGGACGTGACGGCCTCTCCCTGCGGGTCCTGCCCCAGCCCAGCGCGGCACCCCGGAGAGAGAGTGGGGGGCAGGACGCGGAGAGGGCCTGTGGGCGAGAGTGAGCAGAGGGGAAACCTGCCCGGACGCTTCCGTCTCTTGCCCGGGCTCACCCCCGACCCGGGCCCTTTCCTGTTCATTCAAATTTTGTCTCAGTTTGTCACAGCTTCTCTTCCAAGGAGTGAAATGGGATCAAGTGAGAATGAGGACAGTGGGGTGCGCCCTAACGTGAGTGTGTCCTCATTAAGGAAAAGCAGCTCTGGACAGAGGCCCCACAGAGCGAAGGCGTGATGATGACCTCGGAGGTGAGAGTGTCGCTTGCGTCTGCCGAGGAGCCCAGAGGGCGCATGGCTTCTCCCTCGCCAGGCTGGGAAGGGACCCGCCTGCCCACACCTTGGTCTCCCGACCCTGAGAGCACGGGTGCTGCTGACCGGCCCGCGGTCTGGGTGCTCCGCAGCCTCAGCGAGTTTCTCCAGCCCCTCCCCACCGCCAGCCCCCGCAGAGAGCAGAGAGGCCCCGAGGGCGCCCACCTTGCCGGCCCCGGCCTGTAAGTGCCACGGTCAGAGCTGCCTCCGGAGAGCCATGGCAGGATGGTGCGGGTCTGCCCTCCGCAGGCCAGGGCGGCGTCTCGGGGCTTACCAGGACTCTACCAGGGTCCTCTGCGGGGAGGCGCACCCCGTCTGCGGCCACGGTGCCCAGAATCTGCACTGGATGCTGGGCACGGAGAGGGGACGAGTGTGGCCCTCGGGTGGGAGGCTGACTGAGAACCCCCACGGCTGCCGTGCGGCCCTTGGGAGAGAGAACAGGGTAAACTCGGCCAGGGCAGAGAGCCTGGGCAGGACAGACCTGGTCAGAAAGATGACCTTCTGAGCACCCGAGCAGGGTGAGGACCAGCTGGAGGGGCCCCTCACCGGCTGTGGACTGGGGAAGATCACCCCGCAGGAAGATCCCGGGGAGCAGGCAGGGCGGGGGAGCCACTCCGCACCCCCGGGCCTCTCCTGCCCACCCCTCCCCACCTCCCCCTGCGCCCCGGGAGATCCCCGTGCCGTGGGCAGGACCACGGAGGAGAGCGGGAGTTGGCAACGGTACCGCCGAGGCGCTGGACTGTCCTGGCGTGGGTGGTCTGAACAGTGGCAGGAACATGCACCAGGGGGTCACCTCTCGGCTGCGGAGGCGAAACCAACATCGAGTCTCAGCGGCCCCGGTCACAGGGGCACTGCCTCGTGCACCCCAGGGCTCCGCGCGGAATCTCTTCCTCGTCTCCTTCGGCTTCTAGAGGCACCCCATCCTGGACACGTGGCCTGGCACCTTGCGTCCCTGTCCCCATGGCCTCCCTTTGGGTGGCCATGTCTCCTGTCCCCTCTCCCAAGTCCCACCTGAATGACTCAGGACCAACTCCCACCCCACGGTCCTTAATTTACCCCACTGGCAAAGTCGCCTTGTCGTCTCTGGCGGGGACATGCCACAGGCCCTGCGCGGACACGGGCGTCTCTGGGGCTTCCACCCCTCGGGATGGGAAGCGCCGCGCTTGTCAGAGGAGCGGCTGCTCCCACTGGACTGGGCAGCAGCGGGGCCCGCCAGTCCGCGGCTGAGCAGAAGGGGTCCGTTCGGGCAGCTGGCGCCCTGCCCTCAGTCCAGCAGAGCAGGGCGAGGCCTGGCCTGCTGAGCTCGGGGGGCAGAGGGCGGGCCTGCGGGCTGAGCGCCGGGAGCTCGCCGCCCGGCCGAGAGGTCGCCTTCCTGCGCTCAGTCCCCATCACAGCCCTCTGCTGGCCTGGCCTCCTTGGCCGGAGGACGTTCCAGACCCTTGAACCAGCCCTGGAGGAAGCCGTTTAGAAGAGGACATGAGAGGAGAGACAGCGCACGCCTGGTGAGCATCACGTTCTGATGTTTATTAGGCCTGCGACACTGGAGGCCGCAGAGCCCGGACCAGCCAGCGTGGGCACCGCGGGGACGGCCGGGCCGGGGACCCGGCGCTGGGGGTGAGCCCCTCCGCCTGGCTGGCTGGGACCAGGCGGCCCTGCTGCGACGCAGCCTAGTCGGGTCTGGGAGGTGAGAGGGGGACGACGTCTGGGCCGCCTGGCAGGAGGTCAGAGAGCCCGCTGCACTGACCCCGCACACGGGGGAGGGGTCCTGAGGGCATGGGCTCAGACGCAGGAAGGGACGCAGCAGGGGACGGGTCTGCAGACCAGGGCGGGGCAGGAGGGCTGGCAGGAGGGAGCCCCACACACGATGCGCCGGTAACGCACAGGGCCGCACACGACAGGCGGGCAGCTCACAGGCGCGCAGCAGGACGCCGGGCAGGGGCCGGGCACCCAGCAAAGGTCCTGGCAGGGGCCGGGCGCACAGCAGGCCGGCCGGCAGCCCGCGGAGCAGCTGGAGTCGCACATGGTGGCGTGGGCTGGCCGGGGCGCGTGGAGGACAGGGCTGGTCTGGAGGCGCCCTCCCCGCCGCGGCCTTTATACCCGCGGGCGTCCTGGCGTCCAGAGGCTTCCTCCAGGCCACCTGTTGTCCTCCCCCGCCCCCTCGGGTCTCCTCCCGGAGCGTCTGGCCGCAGTGACTCAGCTCAGGAAGCTCCCGCGAGCTGGAGGCTGAGGGTGACCCAGCTCCCGGGGTGTCTGGACTCAGAGCCTGGGTTGGGCGGGCGAAGGGCCCTCCGGCGGGGACTGAGCCCCTCTGCTGTGATTTCAGGGTCCTCCCCGACCCCACCAGCCTGTCCTCTGTCCATACACGGGCACACTCATCACACCGGCACCCCGCATGAGTGGTGATCCAGAAGGTTCTCCCGCGGGGTCGGGCTCCTCATGGGGCTGTGGCCACATGACTGCCGTCCCCGTAGCCACAGGCATCCAGCTCTGTCTCAGGGCCGAGCCGAGCACGTCACGTGGACCGTCTCATAACGGATCAGTGATCCATGCTGCCACCGTTCAGGGCACAGGCGACATTTGCCCAGGTGGCCAGTCAGGAAGATCTGGAAGGTCCCGCGACGAGTGCAGCCTCCACCCCTGCAAGCGGAGAAGCAGGCGCCGGAGGGCCCGGCCTCACTCTGGAGTCCGTGGTCTGCACACTGTGCCCGCGGAGCTGGGGCTTTGGGGTGTGGGATTCTTGCATCTATAAACTGGGATTTTTAACAGTCAAATTTGGTCTGAGATTCTCGGATCTGTTAGCTGTAACTTTTCTAATCAGATTTGGAGATTCTGCCCCTATTTCTTCAAGACGCCTTGGGCGTCAGCATGGCTCTCTTCTGGGGCTGAAGTTGCTCGGGTCTGGGAGGTGAGAGGGGGACGACGTCTGGGCCGCCTGGCGGGAGGTCAGAGAGCCCGCTGCACTGACCCCGCACACGGGGGAGGGGTCCTGAGGGCATGGGCTCAGACGCAGGAAGGGACGCAGCAGGGGACGGGTCTGCAGACCAGGGCGGGGCAGGAGGGCTGGCAGGAGGGAGCCACACACACGATGCGCCTGTAACGCACAGGGACGCACACGACAGGCGGGCAGCTCACAGGCGCGCAGCAGGACGCCGGGCAGGGGCTGGGCACCCAGCAAAGGTCCTGGCAGGGGCCGGGCGCACAGCAGGCCGGCCGGCAGCCCGCGGAGCAGCTGGAGTCGCACATGGTGGTGTGGGCTGGCCGGGGCGCGTGGAGGACAGGGCTGGTCTGGAGGCGCCCTCCCCGCCGCGGCCTTTATATCCGCGGGCGTCCTGGCGTCCAGAGGCTTCCTCCAGGCCACCTGTTGTCCTCCGCCCGCCCCCTCGGGTCTCCTCCCGGAGCGTCTGGCCGCAGTGACTCAGCTCAGGAAGCTCCCGCGAGCTGGAGGCTGAGGGTGACCCAGCTCCCGGGGTGTCTGGACTCAGAGCCTGGGTTGGGCGGGCGAAGGGCCCTCCGGCGGGGACTGAGCCCCTCTGCTGTGATTTCAGGGTCCTCCCCGACCCCACCAGCCTGTCCTCTGTCCATACACGGGCACACTCATCACACCGGCACCCCGCATGAGTGGTGATCCAGAAGGTTCTCCCGCGGGGTCGGGCTCCTCATGGGGCTGTGGCCACATGACTGCCGTCCCCGTAGCCACAGGCATCCAGCTCTGTCTCAGGGCCGAGCCGAGCACGTCACGTGGACCGTCTCATAACGGATCAGTGATCCATGCTGCCACCGTTCAGGGCACAGGCGACATTTGCCCAGGTGGCCAGTCAGGAAGATCTGGAAGGTCCCGCGACGCGTGCAGCCTCCACCCCTGCAAGCGGAGAAGCAGGCGCCGGAGGGCCCGGCCTCACTCTGGAGTCCGTGGTCTGCACACTGTGCCCGCGGAGCTGGGGCTTTGGGGTGTGGGATTCTTGCATCTATAAACTGGGATTTTTAACAGTCAAATTTGGTCTGAGATTCTCGGATCTGTTAGCTGTAACTTTTCTAATCAGATTTGGAGATTCTGCCCTTATTTCTTCAAGACGCCCTTGGACGTCAGCATGGCTCTCTTCTGGGGCTGAAGTTGCTCGCGTGCCAGCCTTCCTGGCATGCTCTCACCGACCCGCTTCATCTTCCTCAGCTCTCCGCCCTCTCTTCAGGTGGGACACTTTCTACTGACGTGTCTTCACGCTCACTGGCTCTTTCTTCCTCCTCTTGGCCCCTAGGGTCTGTGATGTGAATCTGTCTCCCTGCACCGGCTCCCTGACACCCCCACGCTGCGGGATTTCCGGCCGCTCCTGGAACACACTCGTCTCTGAGCAGGGTCCTCACCCTGGCCCCCTGGCCCTTCACGGCACCCTCTGCCGGCTCAGCACCGGCTCCTCCCAGAGGACCCAGACCACCCACCAAGCATCACTCCCCTCCCTCTGCAGAGCGCGCGTTCCTTTCCGGGCCTCGGCCCAATCTGGGATGACTTCACGGACTGATTTTCCGTTCTCTCATTTATCCATTTCCCTGGAGGACTCACGAGCCTGGACGTCTCTGTCGCCAGCACCCAGAACGACAATCTGCTGCCTGAGCAAATCAGTTCTTGTGCAATTACGATTAAGACGGGAGCTGACAAACTTTCCGTAAAGAGCAGAGAGGAAGCACTCTGGGCTTGGCAGCTCCATGGTCTCACTCACAGCAACTCAGCACGTGCAGGGAGAAGCAGCCTCAGACACACAAACGCCCCGCACGGCTGTGCCCGGGACGCCATCCACACACAGGCAGCAGGATAGACACACAAACGCCCTGCACGGCTGTGCCCGGGACGCCATCCACACACAGGCAGCAGGATAGACACACAAACGCCCTGCACGGCTGTGCCCGGGACGCCATCCACACGCAGGCAGCAGGACAGACTCGCCCCACGGACTGCAGGCTCCTGCTTCCACCTTTTCCTGTGCCAAATAAAAGCTCAGAGTACATCGTGGTCTCAGCGTCTTCACTGACAGCGTGAGATACAAAGGCGTCAAAGGACCCGGCGCTCTGAGTCGATCTGGGGTGCCCTGTGCACAGTGATGACCTGGAGACACACCGGGAGCCCCCAGAAAGGCAAACCAGAACATCCTGTTCAGGGGCAGAAGCTGGCCCCAATGTGAAACTCATTTATGAAGGAGAAGAGCACAGCGAAGCGCGGCCGGGATAATAAGATGTTGGGAGACACGCTACAACAGCCACGAGGAAGTCAACAGTCAAGCTTCTGTGTTGCTGGGACGCCCACAGCCTGGGTATAAAAGCTGCCGAGGGAAGCAGCCTGCAGACACCGCCAGCCCTGCTCCGACACCAGCTGCCCCGCGCCGCCATGGGCCACACCCGCTGCTCCTCCGGCCTCCAGGCTGCCTGCCTGCCCAGCCCCTGCCAGCCGGCCTGCCTCACCTCCAGCCCCTGCCAGCCGGCCTGCCTCACCTCCAGCCCCTGCCAGCCGGCCGGCCTCACCTCCAGCCCCTGCCAGCCGGCCTGCCTCACGCCCAGCCCCTGCCAGCCGGCCTGCCTCACCCCCAGCCCCTGCCACCCGGCCGGCCTCACCCCCAGCCCCTGCCAGCCGGCCTGCCTCACCTCCAGCCCCTGCCAGCCGGCCTGCGTGCCCGTGAGCTGCAGGCCCGCCGTGTGCCTGCCCGTGAGCTGCAGGCCCGCCCTGTGCCTGACGCCTTCCTGCCAGTCCCCCGTGTGCCTGCCCGTGAGCCGCAGGCCCGTCGTGTACGTGGCCCCGTCCGCCGGGAGCTGCCAGCCCCGCCCCTCCCTGGTCTGCAGACCCGCCTCCTGCGGCACCCGCTCCTGCTTCTGACCCCGAGCCTCCTCCCAGCTGCTCCCCGTGCGGACGGGGTCGCTCTGTCCCCTCCCGGCACGAGTCCCCGGTGGACCTCCAGGGTCTGCACGTGGCCGACAAACAGCCTGACGGACCGGCCTCGGAACCCGGGCGAGAACGTGGTGGGGTGATCTGGGCCTGCCGCGGACGGGCGCGCCCCTCCAGGAAGCCCTGGCTCCCAGGGTCCCTCTCTGTTTCCAGCAGGAAACCACACCCCACGTGAGCCGAATAAACCGTGCGTCCCCCACGCAGCCTGTCCCTCTGTGCTGTCCTCACGTGTTCTGAGGTTTTCTTCTTGGAGGTGGAGACAGATGGTAACTACAGAGGGCCCTCCTCAAAGAGCCCTCTCGACGGCTCCGCGGAAGGTGCAGGGCCCTCGGTGGGTGGGGTGGGGGAGGCTGTGTCCCCAAGTCCGCGGCTCTGGACTCCGACTGCGGCTGGGGAAGGACTTCCCTCCCTCTGGGCGGGGGATGGGACACGGGCCTGAACCCGGGTCCACCTGGTGCCTAAAGGATGACCAGCGGGGAGGCCAGAAACGCCCCACAAACCCACCACACACACAGAGGGGAGTCTGGGCGTCCCAGGGGGAAGAGACCGAGCTGAGAAAACCTCACCCCTGCCACCGGCCAAGACCAGAGAGGCCCTGCCTCCGGGCTCCAGCCCGGCCGGCACATCTGCTGAGCAGCATCGGCTTCCACGGGAGAAAGGCCGACGGGGTGGAGGCCACTTCTGTGTGCCAGGCCCGCAGGGGCAGCTGAAAACTGAGGACAGGGCAAAAACCTGTGTCCCCAGCCCTCGTCCTAAGCTGGGGGGCTGACGGCTCCCCACGAGGGACCTGAGGCACTGGTACCCTGACCGTCCTCACATAATAAGAAAATCCAGACCGAGGTCAAGGCCTGTTCATTCAAACCTCTGCCCAAACACTGAAGGAAACAAGGTTTATGCTCATTTAAAACCTAGACAACATATCAGGGCTTCCCTGGTGGTCCAGTGGTAAGGACACTGCCTTGCAGTGCAAGGCGCCGGTTCGAGCCCTGGCCTGGGAAGATCCCACGTGCCGCGAGCAGCTGGACCGATGTGTCCAATTACCGAGCCGGAGCTCTGGGCGCATGTGCCCGCCCCTCCCTGGTCTGCAGCCCCGGCCCCGCTCCTGCTTCTGACCGGACGAGGGTCGCTCTGTCCTCCCGCACGAGTCCCGGTGGACCTCCAGGGTCTGCACGTGGCCGACAAACAGCCTGACGGACCGGCCTCGGAACCCGGGCGAGAACGTGGTGGGGTGATCTGGGCCTGCCGCGGACGGGCGCGCCTCAGGAAGCCCTGGCTCCCAGGGTCCCTCTCTGTTTCCAGCAGGAAACCACACCCCACGTGAGCCGAATAAACCGTGCGTCCCCCACGCAGCCTGTCCCTCTGTGCTGTCCTCACGTGTTCTGAGGTTTTCTTCTTGGAGGTGGAGACAGATGGTAACTACAGAGGGCCCTCCTCAAAGAGCCCTCTCGACGGCTCCGCGGAAGGTGCAGGGCCCTCGGTGGGTGGGGTGGGGGAGGCTGTGTCCCCAAGTCCGCGGCTCTGGACTCCGACTGCGGCTGGGGAAGGACTTCCCTCCCTCTGGGCGGGGATGGGACACGGGCCTGAACCCGGGTCCACCTGGTGCCTAAAGGATGACCAGCGGGGAGGCCAGAAACGCCCCACAAACCCACCACACACACAGAGGGGAGTCTGGGCGTCCCAGGGGGAAGAGACCGAGCTGAGAAAACCTCACCCCTGCCACCGGCCAAGACCAGAGAGGCCCTGCCTCCGGGCTCCAGCCCGGCCGGCACATCTGCTGAGCAGCATCGGCTTCCACGGGAGAAAGGCCGACGGGGTGGAGGCCACTTCTGTGTGCCAGGCCCGCAGGGGCAGCTGAAAACTGAGGACAGGGCAAAAACCTGTGTCCCCAGCCCTCGTCCTAAGCTGGGGGGCTGACGGCTCCCCACGAGGGACCTGAGGCACTGGTACCCTGACCGTCCTCACATAATAAGAAAATCCAGACCGAGGTCAAGGCCTGTTCATTCAAACCTCTGCCCAAACACTGAAGGAAACAAGGTTTATGCTCATTTAAAACCTAGACAACATATCAGGGGCTTCCCCTGGTGGTCCAGTGGGTAAGGACACTGCCTTGCAGTGCAAGGGGCGCCGGTTCGAGCCCTGGCCTGGGAAGATCCCACGTGCCGCCGAGCAGCTGGACCGATGTGTCCAATTACCGAGCCGGAGCTCTGGAGCGCATGTGCCCAGAGCCAGCACTCTGCAACAACAGACGCCACCGCGATGGGAAGCCACAGGAGCCAAAAAACAAAGACGAATGAAAATAGAGAAATGAAAGACCAATAGAAGTGGCCCGCCCACTCCCCTCCCTCCCCAACCCGAACCCCGCCCAAAATAAATAAATAAATAAATCTTTAAAAAAAAAAAAAAAACCCTAGACAACATATCAAACAGCAGAGACATCACTTTGCCGACAAAGATCCAAATAGTCAAAGCTATGGTTTTTCTAGTGGTCATGTATGGATGTGAGAGTCGGACCATAAAGAAGGCTGAATGCCAAAGAATTGATGCTTTGGAGAGTCCCTGGGACTGCAAAGAAATCAAACCAGTCAATCCTGAAGGAAATGGACCCTTAATTTTCATTGAAAGGACTGATGCTGATGCTGAAGCTGAAACTCCAGTATTTTCGCCACTTGATGCAAAGAGATGACTCTTTGGAAAAGAACCTGATGCTGAGAACGATTGAGGGCAGGAGAAGGGGGCAATAGAGGAGGAGATGGCCGGATGGCATCACTAACTCAATGGACACGAACATGAGCAAACTCTGGGAGCTGGTGAAGGACAGGGAAGCCTGGTGGGCCGCCGTCCGTGGGGTCACAGGTAGTCAGACACGACTGAGCAACTTGTGCATCATTAGAGATCTGTAGATGCTGCTGGGAAACCAAATAATTTTAAAAAATGATTGAAAGGATAGAACAAATCATTTATCTGGCCTTTTCTCTAAAAGGGTATTTTAAGGCAACCAAATAGACGTTGAAGGACAGCTCTCTATAGAAGAATTCCAGGTTGTAAATGTAGAAGACACGAGAGACTGAGCTGGCTGCCTGCTTGCAATGCCTGGCGAGGCGACGGTCTAAGACCCGATTTGCAGGACCGGGACGCAGAGGTGAAAGGCTGGTGGAGACAGGCTGACAATAGCACGGCAGGGATGGGTGCCAGCCTCGCCCAGCCGAGACACCCAGACATCCCGCCTTGGACGGTCCTGTGGAGTACTCTCACCGTGGAGGGACTTGTCCATTTTTAGAGACAAAGCCGGAGCTCTGGAGCGCATGCGCCCAGAGCCAGCACTCTGCAACAACAGACGCCACTGCGATGGGAGGCCCACAGGAGCCAAAGAACAAAGACGGATGAAAATAGAGAAATGAAAGACCAATAGAAGTGGCCCGCCCGCTCCCCTCCCCCCCCAACCCGAACCCCGCCCAAAATAAATAAATAAATAAATCTTTAAAAAAAAAAAAAAAAACCCTAGACAACATATCAAACAGCAGAGACATCACTTTGCCGACAAAGATCCAAATAGTCAAAGCTATGGTTTTTCTAGTGGTCATGTATGGATGTGAGAGTCGGACCATAAAGAAGGCTGAATGCCAAAGAATTGATGCTTTGGAGAGTCCCTGGGACTGCAAAGAAATCAAACCAGTCAATCCTGAAGGAAATGGACCCTTAATTTTCATTGAAAGGACTGATGCTGATGCTGAAGCTGAAACTCCAGTATTTTCGCCACTTGATGCAAAGAGATGACTCTTTGGAAAAGAACCTGATGCTGAGAACGATTGAGGGCAGGAGAAGGGGGCAATAGAGGAGGAGATGGCCGGATGGCATCACTAACTCAATGGACACGAACATGAGCAAACTCTGGGAGCTGGTGAAGGACAGGGAAGCCTGGTGGGCCGCCGTCCGTGGGGTCACAGGTAGTCAGACACGACTGAGCAACTTGTGCATCATTAGAGATCTGTAGATGCTGCTGGGAAACCAAATAATTTTAAAAAATGATTGAAAGGATAGAACAAATCATTTATCTGGCCTTTTCTCTAAAAGGGTATTTTAAGGCAACCAAATAGACGTTGAAGGACAGCTCTCTATAGAAGAATTCCAGGTTGTAAATGTAGAAGACACGAGAGACTGAGCTGGCTGCCTGCTTGCAATGCCTGGCGAGGCGACGCGTCTAAGACCCGATTTGCAGGACCCGCGGACGCAGAGGTGAAAGGCTGGTGGAGACAGGCTGACAATAGCACGGCAGGGATGGGTGCCAGCCTCGCCCAGCCCGAGACACCCAGACATCCCCGCCTTCGGACGGTCCTGTGGAGTACTCTCACCGTAGGAGGTGAACCTGCATTTCAGCCTGTCTGCAGGTCTCCCATTTTACAAGCAATATAGGAGACGGAGAACTATTTTAAAGAAGACCTAATTCAGAATGTAAAAAACTCTCCAAGACAGTAAGTAAGTTTCTT
This sequence comes from Tragulus kanchil, assembly GCA_022376925.1. Taxonomy (NCBI): domain Eukaryota; kingdom Metazoa; phylum Chordata; class Mammalia; order Artiodactyla; family Tragulidae; genus Tragulus; species Tragulus kanchil. Next base: position 244,225,480 of record JAIOJX010000028.1, read on the forward strand.
TAACAAATACATACTGCAAGAATAGCTATAAATCAGAAGGGACTTCAAAAAATATATATTCAGGCATTTTATTTTTGCTCGCGCTGGATCCTCATGGCTGCATGTGGGCTTGCTCTAATTGCAGCGAGCGGGGGCCCCTTTCTAGGTGCCGTGTGCGGGCTTCTCGTTGCAGTGGCTTCTCTTGCTGAGGAGCGCAGGTTCCAGGTGGTTAGCTGCCCTGTGTCACGTGGCATCTTCCTGGATCAAGGATCAAACCTACATGCCCTGCACTGGAAGGCGGACTCTTCCCCAGTTTTTTTTTTTTTTTTAATTTTGGCCTCTTTTATTTTTTTTTTTTTTAGTTAGTTATTATTTATTTATTTTAAAGTTGTGACCTCTTTTATTGGTTTTGCGTTTATTTATTTTCATCTGTCTTTATTCTTTGGTTTGTGTGGGCCTCCCATCGCAGTGGCCCCTTCCGCTGCAGAGCACCAGCTCTGGACGCATGTGCTACAGAGGGCTGGCTCGCCGTTGGACACACCATCCAGCCGCTCCGCAGCATCTGGCATCTTCCCAGGCCAGGGATCGAATGGCTGCCACTTGCACTCCAAGGCAGTCTCTCTACCCGCTGGACCACCAGGAAAGGCCCTGGAAGAAGAGTGGCATCACCCACGTGCTCTGTGCAAGTCTTGTTTGGATTCTGATCTGAACAAGTCAGGACTGTAAATGTCTTTTCTTAGACAATCAGAGCAAATCAAACAGTCTAGATATTAGTTCATCACCATCTTTCATAGCTCAGTATTTCACATTTGTATAAATGCTCGAGGTATACACATTCCTGCTGTTATTTATTCCCTGAGGCGTGTCCCGCTCTTGGTGACCCCATGGACCGCAGCCTGCCAGGCTTCCCCGCCCGTCACCATCTCCCAGAGTTTGCTCAGATTCATGTCCATTGAGTTGGTGATGCCATCCAACCATCTCCTCCTCTGTTGCCTCCTTCTCCTTTTGCCTTCTATTTTTCCTAACATCAGGCTCTTTTCAAACGAGTCAGCTCTTCGCAACAGGTGGCCAAAGTATTGGAGCTTCAGCTCCAGGATCCGTCCTTCCAACACATATTGCAGGTTGATGTCCTTTAGGATGGACTGGTTAGTGTAAGAGTATTCAGTGGGAAAAGTGCACAACCCAGAGGCTGAGAATTCTGCTTTATTCAGTAGATACTCCACAAGCTTCAAGCCCAGGACCCAACCTCTCAGGCCACTCTGGCCTCTGGCAAGAGGCCAGGCAGGGAGCCAAGATCTATAGGAGCTTTAGCAGCAAACACCAGGTGGTTGGAGCATCAAAAGATGACTGTCAATTAAAGAAAAGCAGATATCTCACGTTAAGGAATGTAGCATCCTTCCAGGCGTTGGGAGGATACGGCAGTCTAGGCTCCTTGAAGCCTTCCTCTGGTGTGTCCCTCAGCTACCTGGGGCCGGACTCCTCTTTGCCCCATCCTGAGCCCCCTGGGGAAGGGGTGCTGCAGTGGCAGAGGGCTTGGCGGGGGGCCGACCATTCGTCTCCACCCTGGGTGTCCGGAGGCAGCTGGAACACAGGGGATGACGGGGACCGCCTCCTTTGTTTACTGGAATGGCAGCAGCTCCGTCCGTTCGCGACAGACGCCTGTCTATCCGTATACACACGGACCTTTTTCTTAACTTATTTTTAATTAAAGGGTAATTACAATGCGGGGTTGACTTCTGCCACACATCCCCATGGATCAGTCCCAGGTATACACGTGTCCCCTCTCTCCTGAGGCTCCCACCCACCTCCCCCGTCCCACACAGAGCCCCAGTCTGAGCCCCCTGAGTCACTCCGCAACCCCCACGGGCTCTCTGTTTGCCGTACGGTAGTGTGCACGCTTCCGTGCTCCTTCCCGCCCTGCCCTGTGTCCACAGCCTGTCCTCCAGGCCTGCGTCTCCATCGCTGCCCTCCGAACAGGTCCATCAGCACCAGCTTTGCAGAGTCCGTCTGTGTGGGTCAATATACGATCCTTGTTTTTCTCTTTTGACTTTCCTCACTCCGCAGAGTCGGCTCGAGGCTCATGCTCCCCGTGAGCCCTGACTCAGATGCGTGCCTCTTTGCGGCGGAGGACAGTTCCAGGGCCTGTGTGTCCACACGTATCTTTATCTCTGTCTTCTGTTAGGATGTCTAGGCTGCGTCCCTGTCCTGGCTGTGGCCGATAGTGACCACTGCGGGACGTGTGTCTTTCTCAGTTTTGTTTCTTTTTCTTTTAAAGGGAATATAACCCAGTAGTGGAATTGTTGGGTCCTAACCATAGATGTTTGTAATGTACTTACACTTCATCAATCTGTTCCCCTTGGCAAAATAGCCAGGATTTCTTCCCATGTCCACACACTTGTTCTTAATGTCTGAGTCGTACTTCGTTACCCAAGACAGGCAGAGAGAACGACATTCCTCTGTTGGTCCTTCTCATCTCGTCTCCTTTTTCGCTGCTGTTGCTATTACATGTGGTCAGGAACATCCTCCGCGCGTATCTCTGCAGGCGTTTCTGTCGGGCTGATTCCCAGGAGAAAGCATCCACTGTGAAAAGGAACAGGAAATGGCCTGGAATGACCCCTGCCCAGGCTGCGGTCACTGCACACAGAGCAGACCCCAACCTGGTCTGTCCGCCTGTCCAGAAGCTGAGGACCTCTTCCGTCGCCTGCCCGGCCTCCGGGTCTGCATCACTTTCAGATGGTGCCGGGGTTGGCTGTAAGAGCCTCAAGACGGAGGGGCTGCAGCCGCACCACCCTGGCTGCAGCAGTGAGCCTGGGCATGGCGAGCCCCAGGATCAGTCCCCAGTCCTCTCCTGAGGCTCCCACCCACCTCCCCGTCCACACAGAGCCCCAGTCTGAGCCCCTGAGTCACTCCGCAACCCCACGGGCTCTCTGTTTGCCTGCGTAGTGTGCACGCTTCCGTGCTCCTTCCCGCCCTGCCCTGTGTCCACAGCCTGTCCTCCAGGCCTGCGTCTCCATCGCTGCCCTCCGAACAGGTCCATCAGCACCAGCTTTGCAGAGTCCGTCTGTGTGGGTCAATATACGATCCTTGTTTTTCTCTTTTGACTTTCCTCACTCCGCAGAGTCGGCTCGAGGCTCATGCTCCCCGTGAGCCCTGACTCAGATGCGTGCCTCTTTGCGGCGGAGGACAGTTCCAGGGCCTGTGTGTCCACACGTATCTTTATCTCTGTCTTCTGTTAGGATGTCTAGGCTGCGTCCCTGTCCTGGCTGTGGCCGATAGTGACCACTGCGGGACGTGTGTCTTTCTCAGTTTTGTTTCTTTTTCTTTTAAAGGGAATATAACCCAGTAGTGGAATTGTTGGGTCCTAACCATAGATGTTTGTAATGTACTTACACTTCATCAATCTGTTCCCCTTGGCAAAATAGCCAGGATTTCTTCCCATGTCCACACACTTGTTCTTAATGTCTGAGTCGTACTTCGTTACCCAAGACAGGCAGAGAGAACGACATTCCTCTGTTGGTCCTTCTCATCTCGTCTCCTTTTTCGCTGCTGTTGCTATTACATGTGGTCAGGAACATCCTCCGCGCGTATCTCTGCAGGCGTTTCTGTCGGGCTGATTCCCAGGAGAAAGCATCCACTGTGAAAAGGAACAGGAAATGGCCTGGAATGACCCCTGCCCAGGCTGCGGTCACTGCACACAGAGCAGACCCCAACCTGGTCTGTCCGCCTGTCCAGAAGCTGAGGACCTCTTCCGTCGCCTGCCCGGCCTCCGGGTCTGCATCACTTTCAGATGGTGCCGGGGGTTGGCTGTAAGAGCCTCAAGACGGAGGGGCTGCAGCCGCACCCCACCCCTGGCTGCAGCAGTGAGCCTGGGCATGGCGAGCCCCCAGGTTGAGCCCCATTTCTCAGCTGGAATCCAGTAAGCTGATGGAGCCCCAGCCACCCACTCGGGCTGTCCGGACAGCAACAGGTGACGGCAGCGGCTGAGACCGCGGGCGTGGAAGGATGCCTCCAGGGGCTACGCCGGGTAGCACACCCCAGCTGCACCCAGGGGCTTCAGGGCCTCTTCCACTGAATTGAGGCCTCGGGAGAGCAAAGGACACCGTGTCTCTTGAGTGGGTGGCCCCCAGAGAGGCTCCCCTGTCTTGTCCCGTCCCGGGGGCAGTGGGCCGACCTGGAATGAGAAGGCTTCTTTTCTGCTATCTCCCCCAACCTGTTCTGTCCATCTCCACGAAGGAGGCGCTGCCTAGCAACCGGAGAGGGGCACTGACGTCCTTGGCCTATTCTATTCCACTCCTGCGATACTTAACTGCCGTCGATTGTTAGCACACCCACGGGGAGGTGGCAACCCGCCTTAAAGAAAAATGAGTTCTGTACGGTCACCAGAAGGCAGAAAGGGGACTTCTAGCCTGGCTTTGGGAAGGGGTCTGGCCAGTGTGAGATATTTCAGTTCTCAGAAAGAATCTTTCTTCCTAAACTTGCAAGATTCCCTGGGCAGAAAGACAATAGACCCTAAGAAAACTCTTTGAAATATGAGCCAGGCCATTTGCTTTCTAATCTGCAAAGCTGCCAGGCAAATGCGATCCTTGCCGCCTGCCTCCCCTTTACACTCAGAGCCTTGACACTTGGTAAGGACATTGAGCAACTGGAAAATAATATCCTGTAGGTAACTATGATATACCATTAATGGGCTTTCTGTGTCTGTCTCTATAAGAAAGTGTTAATAATTTACATTTTAACTCAGAGCCTCTGTTGACACAGTGGTAGAAAGACTTTCCAAAGAAAAAAAAGCGGGGGTCCTGATCCCTGCCGGGGTCACACAGAGCAGACCCCAACCTGGTCTGTCCGCCTGTCCAGAAGCTGAGGACCTCTTCCGTCGCCTGCCCGGCCTCCGGGTCTGCATCACTTTAAGATGGTGCCGGGGGTTGGCTGTAAGAGCCTCAAGACGGAGGGGCTGCAGCCGGACGCCACACGTGGCTGCAGCAGTGAGCCTGGGCATGGCGAGCCCCAGGTTGAGCCCCATTTCTCAGCTGGAATCCAGTAAGCTGATGGAGCCCCAGCCACCCACTCGGGCTGTCCGGACAGCAACAGGTGACGGCAGCGGCTGAGACCGCTGGCGTGGAAGGATGCCTCCAGGGGCTACGCCGGGTAGCACACCCCAGCTGCACCCAGGGGCTTCAGGGCCTCTTCCACTGAATTGAGGCCTCGGGAGAGCAAAGGACACCGTGTCTCTTGAGTGGGTGGCCCCCAGAGAGGCTCCCCTGTCTTGTCCCGTCCCGGGGGCAGTGGGCCGACCTGGAATGAGAAGGCTTCTTTTCTGCTATCTCCCCCAACCTGTTCTGTCCATCTCCACGAAGGAGGCGCTGCCTAGCAACCGGAGAGGGGCACTGACGTCCTTGGCCTATTCTATTCCACTCCTGCGATACTTAACTGCCGTCGATTGTTAGCACACCCACGGGGAGGTGGCAACCCGCCTTAAAGAAAAATGAGTTCTGTACGGTCACCAGAAGGCAGAAAGGGGACTTCTAGCCTGGCTTTGGGAAGGGGTCTGGCCAGTGTGAGATATTTCAGTTCTCAGAAAGAATCTTTCTTCCTAAACTTGCAAGATTCCCTGGGCAGAAAGACAATAGACCCTAAGAAAACTCTTTGAAATATGAGCCAGGCCATTTGCTTTCTAATCTGCAAAGCTGCCAGGCAAATGCGATCCTTGCCGCCTGCCTCCCTTGACACTCAGAGCCTTGACACTTGGTAAGGACATTGAGCAACTGGAAAATAATATCCTGTAGGTAACTATGATATACCATTAATGGGCTTTCTGTGTCTGTCTCTATAAGAAAGTGTTAATAATTTACATTTTAACTCAGAGCCTCTGTTGACACAGTGGTAGAAAGACTTTCCAAAGAGCCATTTCTATCACCAGGTAAATAATCCCAGATAAGCTTTGCTTGCCCTCAGACTCAGGTATCCTGGAAACTGTAAGGTATGCCCTTGGGAAAGTCCATTTGGCTGAGGTCCTACTGGTACCCAAAAGAAAAAGAGAAGAAGTCACCCATTTGTTCCTACAGAGGAGATGTCAGGCGCTTTCACATGATGCAAGGTTCTAGACCTGTGGGTGAAGAATGTCCCTTGCTGTCCGCGTGAGCCGAGGGTGCTGTGGCCATCCATCCAGTCAGCGGCCACGGCAGCCGCCCCGATGGTGCACCCTGAGGGGATGCAGGCCGGAGAAAGGTGGGAAACCAGCCTTAGAGGGTTAAGGAAGTGCTCAGGCCTGCTCAGGGGCTGCATCGCGTCTGACTCTGCAGCCCCCCAGAGCCTGCCTAGGCTCCTCTGCTCATGGGATCACCCTGGCATGAACACTGAGCGGGCCGCTATTCCACCCTCCAGGGGGTTGTCCTGACCCAGGGACTGAACCCAGGGCTCCTTTGGCTCCTGCACGGGCAGGCGGATTCCTTACCAGGGAGCCGCTGGGGAAGCCCACTGATTGTTAAAGGCGCACATCAAAGCGGTGATTTCAATGAGCCCGCGCTCTCCCATCTTCCCATACAGAGAAATGCACTGAGATCACTCATCTGAGACGTCTGGTTTCTTTCATCAACAATAACCTTCTGACATTTCAAGTTTCTAGTTCTTTTTCTTAGAAGACTTTTTTCTTTGAGGCGGATTTCAATGAAGCCCGCCTCCATTTCAAGGGTCTGGCCAGTGTGAGATATTTCAGTTCTCAGAAAGAATCTTTCTTCCTAAACTTGCAAGATTCCCTGGGCAGAAAGACAATAGACCCTAAGAAAACTCTTTGAAATATGAGCCAGGCCATTTGCTTTCTAATCTGCAAAGCTGCCAGGCAAATGCGATCCTTGCCGCCTGCCTCCCTTGACACTCAGAGCCTTGACACTTGGTAAGGACATTGAGCAACTGGAAAATAATATCCTGTAGGTAACTATGATATACCATTAATGGGCTTTCTGTGTCTGTCTCTATAAGAAAGTGTTAATAATTTACATTTTAACTCAGAGCCTCTGTTGACACAGTGGTAGAAAGACTTTCCAAAGAGCCATTTCTATCACCAGGTAAATAATCCCAGATAAGCTTTGCTTGCCCTCAGACTCAGGTATCCTGGAAACTGTAAGGTATGCCCTTGGGAAAGTCCATTTGGCTGAGGTCCTACTGGTACCCAAAAGAAAAAGAGAAGAAGTCACCCATTTGTTCCTACAGAGGAGATGTCAGGCGCTTTCACATGATGCAAGGTTCTAGACCTGTGGGTGAAGAATGTCCCTTGCTGTCCGCGTGAGCCGAGGGTGCTGTGGCCATCCATCCAGTCAGCGGCCACGGCAGCCGCCCCGATGGTGCACCCTGAGGGGATGCAGGCCGGAGAAAGGTGGGAAACCAGCCTTAGAGGGTTAAGGAAGTGCTCAGGCCTGCTCAGGGGCTGCGTCGCGTCTGACTCTGCAGCCCCCCAGAGCCTGCCTAGGCTCCTCTGCTCATGGGATCACCCTGGCATGAACACTGAGCGGGCCGCTATTCCACCCTCCAGGGGGTTGTCCTGACCCAGGGACTGAACCCAGGGCTCCTTTGGCTCCTGCACGGGCAGGCGGATTCCTTACCAGGGAGCCGCTGGGGAAGCCCACTGATTGTTAAAGGCGCACATCAAAGCGGTGATTTCAATGAGCCCGCGCTCTCCCATCTTCCCATACAGAGAAATGCACTGAGATCACTCATCTGAGACGTCTGGTTTCTTTCATCAACAATAACCTTCTGACATTTCAAGTTTCTAGTTCTTTTTCTTAGAAGACTTTTTTCTTTGAGGCGGACCATTTTCCGAAGTCTTTATTGAATTAATTGCAATATTGTTTCTATTTAACGCTTTCTTTTTGGCCAACAGGCATGTGGGATCTTAGTCTCCCTACACTGGAAGGTGAATTCTTAACCCTTTGATGGCCAGGGATGTCCTCTAGCTGTCTAGTTTTTGTTGCAAAAGCTCTTAAACCTCCTGGCTCCTCCTTGACCTCTTTGGAACAGAGCTATCTGAGTGGCTGCCTCTCCGAGGCAAATCCTCAGTATGTCCACAAATAAAATAGAATTCTCAGCTTCTAGGGTGTGCATTGGTTTTCAGCCAACAGACTCGACGGAGGGCAAGTCATGCCCAGGCTCAGGAAAAACCTTTAAGTGTTTCTTCAGCCTTTCAGGTCATGGCTCCTGTAAGAAGGAAGGAGAACTCGCCCCACATGCTTGCTGCCCGGAGTGGGGACCACTGTCGAGATGCTGGTGCGTTTTTAAAGAAATCCTTTTCCCGTGTATGTGTGTTGTTGGGGGTGGGGGGGAGTTTGCTTCTTCTTTTCATAAAGGCGTGGTTCTATTGTTGGTAGAACTTTGTTTCCTGCTTTTTTCTCATGTGGCTTGTTTGTGATGTAGACCTATTAGCGAAATGAATATGATGGCCATCAGCCTCCTTTTGGGGTCAGTGATGCTGTGTACACAGTGCTTGGTTGTTAAAAATTCTCTGCTGTGTGCGACTGTGCGCTCGGTCGTGGGCTCAGACTCCTTGCGACCCCATGGACTGTAGCCCACCAGGTTCCTCTGTTCGTAGGATTCTCCCGGCAAGAGTACCGCAGTGGGTCGCCATTTCTTCCTCCAGGGAATCTTCCAAACACAGGGACTGAACCTACATCTCCTGCACTGGCGGGCAGATCTTTACCACCGAGCCACTTGGGAAGCCAGCATGGGAGTCAGGGGGACCCTAAAAACAACAAAGCAGAACTTAGATTCAGATGCCACAGGACTGCCAGGGAAGTGCCCTCAAAGGGCACTTTTATCTCCCCCTTTAGGAGGAAAAGGATACGCAGAGGGAACCTTCTTACACCAGCTTCTTGCACCTTCAGCTACATCTGAGCCCCAGGTCAGCAAGGCAGTTCTGGGGTGACCTATTCTGTCCGCCCACAGTGGAGAGTTTTTATGAACCTCCTCCTGGTTAAATGAGGTCACCCTGTGCTGGACAAGGGCTTACCTGGAGTGTGAAAGGCCCGGTCACCCTCCCCCTGTGCTGCCCAGACTCCTGGGAGTGCTTCTGGCGCTGACAGAAGGCGCCCCTCCCCAGGGCGTGTCCAGGCAGGCAGCGGAGCCGGGGTGGTGGGTGTGCTCTCCCCCGTGGCGATGCCCAGCTAGGTCCGGTGCTGGCAGCCCAGTCACGGGCCTGGCATCTGTCTGTTAGCCAAGCTGGTGACTGCCAGGCCCTCAGACTGCACAGAGTAGCCGAATGTGAAAGAGGAAACATCTCGGTTTCTACCCCAGCTCCACCACGAGCCACTCACCAGGGTGTCTTGGGAAATTCCCTCCGTTTCTGGGGTGATCCTGCAGCTCTGAGAGGAAGAGAGCTAAGTCATCTCAGTAATTCTCAGACTCCCCCACTGACCTCTGCCCGCACGCTGTGGGGAACGCCCGGGTACCTCCCGGCATCCTCGGTCCTGCATCACCTCCCCAAAGCTCATGATCTCTTCTGAACCTGCTGTTTTATCTTTAAGAGTCATGAAATACTCTCATGCTGTTACATGGACTGTTCATTTTTGCTTTAAACTAAAAATAAAACCTCAGCCCCTTAACCTGCCCCTCTCAGAAGTCTGGTCTGAGCACCTGCTGGTGGGGTATCCCCTGGGCAGCCCGGTTCTGCCCCCAGGCGGCCCCAGCGCTCTGTCCTTCCTCAAGGTGGGGCAGGGAGGTGCTCATCTCGTCCCCATGCCCGGCTGATGACTCCCCGCCCCCCGGGTTCAAGTCCCAGCTTTGTTACCACTGGCTGTGCTGCTGTTTGTTGTTCAGCCGCTAAGGGTATCTGCCTCTCTGCGACCCCATGGACGGCAGCTCGCCAGGCTCCCCCGTCCTTCACCACCTCCTGGAGCTGGCTCAAACTCATGTGCATTGACTCAGTGATGCCATCCAACCATCTCATCCTCTGTCGTCCCCTTCTCTTCCTGGCCTCGATCTTTCCCAGCAACAGGATCTCTTCCCAGTGAGTTGGCTCTCCGCCCAGGTGGCCAAAGTGTTGGAGCTTCAGCTCCAGCATCAGTCCTTTCAGAGGATATTCAGGGCTGGTTTCCTTTAGGACTGGTTGTGTGACCTTGGGCAGGTCACTCAGCCTCTCTGTGCCTCCCTGTCCCAGCACAGAAAGCGACCATCAGCAGGGCTGTGGTGAAGGCTCGAGGCGTCGTCCTCGGAGGCTCTTACATGACACCCGGCGCGTGGGAGGTGCTTCAGGTGACAAGTGTCTCAGCCCCTTTCATCTCACGAGCCTCTTCCCTCCACCCACTCACCTCTCATCACCTTCACCTCTGACCTCAGCTCAGGTAGATTATTTCTCCTCCCTTTTAACCTTCCCCTGGCTTTCTTCTCCTCTTCTCTCTCTCTTTTATTTATTTATTTATGTATTTAAATTCTACTTTGTGACCCTAGGATGACCTCAGGGTCTGAAGCTCGGTATCAAAGCGTTAAGGCCACATACGCTTGACTGTGGGGCTTCTGGTGCTGGAATCTGTCCTGCAGTGACCCTGCATGCAGCTTGGCTGTGTCAGGTACGCGGCAGGCGGCTTCCTTTACAGAGAGATGTTCGGGAGCCGCTCAGGAAGCCCGTGCGAGCTCTGTGTGCGCAGACAGAGGTGGATGGTGCACCCCACCGACCACCATGAGGTCACTCAGGATGCGTCACAGCTCAGAGGTGAGCGTAAAGCAGCGTCTCCCAATAGTCTAGCACAGAAAATCTTTATTGGACGATTTTACATATCGTACAATTGTCCAGACCGAAGCCCAAAGCTGTCCTGCTTGCCGTAGGGCAGGAGGAGCGTGACTGCCAGCCCTCCCGGCGCCCCGCCCTCCACGGCGGCCCTCCTCGGCTCCGGCCTCTCATCGCCATGGCGACCGTGCGGCCGTGCAGCGTGTTCACGCTGGGCCATCGAGTGAACGAGCAGCACCCCAGTCTCACAGCTGATCTGGGGCCCTGAGACAGCCGCACTGACCACCGCCCTCCGCTCAGGCTGCCCCTGCAGCAGATGCCGCAGCTCATAAACTGCAGAGGGGACCCTGGGGGTCCCGGGGCTACAAATCCGTCTGCCAATGCAGGGGACAGGAGTCCAGTTCCAGGTCCAAGAAGATCCCACACGCCGTGGGGCGACTGAGCTCACTGGCCACAACTACTGGAGTCTGTGCGCGCGAGAACCCGTGAGCCAACGAGGGAAGCCCCGCCCCGGAACGGGGTCGAGCCGGTCGGGGAGAGCAGCCCCCACAATTAGAGAAAGCCCGCTCAGCAACAAAGACCCAGGTCAGCCACAGTCAAATAAATAAGTTATTTTAAAAAATGACCAACAGCTATTCATTTCTCCCAGTTCTGGAGGGTGTTGGGGTCGCTGAGGGTCCTCTTCCAGCCTCACCCTTCCCCTCCGGCCTCAAACGGGCAGGGGCACGGTGCTCTCTGGGGTCTTCTTGACAAGGGCACCGATCCCATTCACGTAGGCCCCACCCTGGGGTCCCCAACACCTCCCAGACACCCCACCCTCTGACATCGCACAGGGCTTTAGGGTCCCAGGACTTGAATTTTGAGAGAATATGATGTGGGCTTCGGCGAATCTGTCCTGCAGTGACCCTGCATGCAGCTTGGCTGTGTCAGGTACGCGGCAGGCGGCTTCCTTTACAGAGAGATGTTCGGGAGCCGCTCAGGAAGCCCGTGCGAGCTCTGTGTGCGCAGACAGAGGTGGATGGTGCACCCCACCGACCACCATGAGGTCACTCAGGATGCGTCACAGCTCAGAGGTGAGCGTAAAGCAGCGTCTCCCAATAGTCTAGCACAGAAAATCTTTATTGGACGATTTTACATATCGTACAATTGTCCAGACCGAAGCCCAAAGCTGTCCTGCTTGCCGTAGGGCAGGAGGAGCGTGACTGCCAGCCCTCCCGGCGCCCCGCCCTCCACGGCGGCCCTCCTCGGCTCCGGCCTCTCATCGCCATGGCGACCGTGCGGCCGTGCAGCGTGTTCACGCTGGGCCATCGAGTGAACGAGCAGCACCCCAGTCTCACAGCTGATCTGGGGCCCTGAGACAGCCGCACTGACCACCGCCCTCCGCTCAGGCTGCCCCTGCAGCAGATGCCGCAGCTCATAAACTGCAGAGGGGACCCTGGGGGTCCCGGGGCTACAAATCCGTCTGCCAATGCAGGGGACAGGAGTCCAGTTCCAGGTCCAAGAAGATCCCACACGCCGTGGGGCGACTGAGCTCACTGGCCACAACTACTGGAGTCTGTGCGCGCGAGAACCCGTGAGCCAACGAGGGAAGCCCCGCCCCGGAACGGGGTCGAGCCGGTCGGGGAGAGCAGCCCCCACAATTAGAGAAAGCCCGCTCAGCAACAAAGACCCAGGTCAGCCACAGTCAAATAAATAAGTTATTTTAAAAAATGACCAACAGCTATTCATTTCTCCCAGTTCTGGAGGGTGTTGGGGTCGCTGAGGGTCCTCTTCCAGCCTCACCCTTCCCCTCCGGCCTCAAACGGGCAGGGGCACGGTGCTCTCTGGGGTCTTCTTGACAAGGGCACCGATCCCATTCACGTAGGCCCCACCCTGGGGTCCCCAACACCTCCCAGACACCCCACCCTCTGACATCGCACAGGGCTTTAGGGTCCCAGGACTTGAATTTTGAGAGAATATACACCCTGTGTAGGTCTAGCCCGTACAGAAACCGCTGAAAAGGCACCAACTGGTCACAGATGATTCTCTCTGGTAGTGAGATTACAGGGGTTTAAAGCTTTTCTTTTTCCTTGGAATTTTCAAAAAAAAAAAAAAAATTAGCATGAACACTGAACTTTTATATTAAGAGTCAAGGAAAGTACCCCCAACAGCAAAAGCCGCTGAAATGGACGGCCTTAGCTGAGGGCGGTGGGGGGGAGAGGCAGGACTGTCCTGCAAAGCGGGGACCCAGACCTGGCCCGACACTGGACGCTGTGAGCTTCACTGCAGAGGCCCTGGGAGCCTTTGCGGGGAGAATGGACCGTCCCGTGCGGAGGCCACGTGGGGCTGCTTAGAGGAACTGGACACACAGCAGGGATGGGACGGTGGGTGGACAGACGGGGGACACGGCCCACTCGCCTTCTGCGGGCGGGGCGTCGGGAGGCTGCCGCAGGGGTGGCCCCGGGGCGCAGCCCGCTCGGGATCGCCGGTTCAGGAGCCACCAAAGCGAAGCGGACGCGGCGTCCCCAACCCAGGTTAGAACGCCGCCAGAAGCGCCATCCCTGGGAGTCGCTGCAGCCGCCTCTCCGTCCAGGCTCCCACAGGAAGGTGGCGGGACAGAAGGCGTCGGGACGAGGAAGCAGGTGGGCAGTCCAGCAAAGCGGCTGAGCAGTGGGGCAAGGGTGGCTAAGCGGCAGGAGAGGGCGGCCGTGAGGAGGAGGTGCGCTCGGGTGGGAGCCAGGGCGCTGAGGCCAGCCCTGCGGGTGCACGGACTGAGAGCGGAGGGCTCGGGGGCCAGGGTGATGTCAGGGGGCGGGGGGATGAAGAGATGGGAGCAGGTGCGGTGATTAAAGGGGCACAGAGCCCTTCCATCGCAGGTCCGTGCTGGGGGTGGGGCGTGTCCACGCGAGCCTCCGGCCACCCTGCCCTGCAGACGGCACTGCCCACTCTTCGGCCCCCGCCCCACCCCAGGATGAGCCCCAGAGGGCTGAGGGGACAGACACGCCTGGATGGAGTGTCCCTTCCTGCAGGACGGCACTGCCCACTCTTCGGCCCCGCCACCCCTCTGACATCGCACAGGGCTTTAGGGTCCCAGGACTTGAATTTTGAGAGAATATACACCCTGTGTAGGTCTAGCCCGTACAGAAACCGCTGAAAAGGCACCAACTGGTCACAGATGATTCTCTCTGGTAGTGAGATTACAGGGGTTTAAAGCTTTTCTTTTTCCTTGGAATTTTCAAAAAAAAAAAAAAAATTAGCATGAACACTGAACTTTTATATTAAGAGTCAAGGAAAGTACCCCCAACAGCAAAAGCCGCTGAAATGGACGGCCTTAGCTGAGGGCGGTGGGGGGGAGAGGCAGGACTGTCCTGCAAAGCGGGGACCCAGACCTGGCCCGACACTGGACGCTGTGAGCTTCACTGCAGAGGCCCTGGGAGCCTTTGCGGGGAGAATGGACCGTCCCGTGCGGAGGCCACGTGGGGCTGCTTAGAGGAACTGGACACACAGCAGGGATGGGACGGTGGGTGGACAGACGGGGGACACGGCCCACTCGCCTTCTGCGGGCGGGGCGTCGGGAGGCTGCCGCAGGGGTGGCCCCGGGGCGCAGCCCGCTCGGGATCGCCGGTTCAGGAGCCACCAAAGCGAAGCGGACGCGGCGTCCACAACCCAGGTTAGAACGCCGCCAGAAGCGCCATCCCTGGGAGTCGCTGCAGCCGCCTCTCCGTCCAGGCTCCCACAGGAAGGTGGCGGGACAGAAGGCGTCGGGACGAGGAAGCAGGTGGGCAGTCCAGCAAAGCGGCTGAGCAGTGGGGCAAGGGTGGCTAAGCGGCAGGAGAGGGCGGCCGTGAGGAGGAGGTGCGCTCCGGGTGGGAGCCAGGGCGCTGAGGCCAGCCCTGCGGGTGCACGGACTGAGAGCGGAGGGCTCGGGGGCCAGGGTGATGTCAGGGGGCGGGGGGATGAAGAGATGGGAGCAGGTGCGGTGATTAAAGGGGCACAGAGCCCTTCCATCGCAGGTCCGTGCTGGGGGTGGGGCGTGTCCACGCGAGCCTCCGGCCACCCTGCCCTGCAGACGGCACTGCCCACTCTTCGGCCCCCGCCCCACCCCCAGGATGAGCCCCAGAGGGCTGAGGGGACAGAGCACGCCTGGATGGAGTGTCCCCTTCCTCGGACAGTGGCCATGGGCCCTTTCTGGGCACGTGAGTCCCTCTCCTGAAGGAACTGAAGAAGGCGGTGTGTGCAGAGGTCCCCAAGCTGGCCAGGGGGCACAGGGGACCTTATGCTACTGCCCGGTCACAGCCCACAAGGCCAGCCTGGGCCAGGCAACTGCCCTACTTGTCCTAAAGGAACCAGGTGGTCCTCAGAGAGTGGAAGGGCCAGGGCCACCTTGGGGCCTGGGGTGTCCTCCAGAGCAGGTGTTAAATACATTCAACAAGAACGCCGTTAGACCCACACGGCTCTCCAGCCGCGGCGGCTGCGTAAGCACAGCAAGACCTAGGCCTGCAGGTGCCTCACGGGTCTGAAATCAAACCCTGAGGACAGGCTGTCCCGACAGCTGCCCGGGCTTGCAGCTGCTCGGTCAGGAAAGTCCCGTCGGCTTCCCCGAGCCCTATTCGCCTCTGTTTGCAAGGCCCCTCACCTCTGCCCGCCTGGTGCCACCGCTTTCCTGTCGACTCTTGCTCAGAGAAGCTCTTCCAGTGTTCCCAGCGCCTCTGTTTCAGTTCTCACGCGGAGACAAGCCCGGCCTGTTGGCGGAGCCGGCCCTCACCACCGCCCTGGGGTGGGGAGCAGGTCGCCACAGGCCCCTGGAAGGGATCCGAGGTTCTGCCGTTCGATATGAAAATGAGGAACGTGAGGCCGAAAATAGTCAAAGTTACAGCATCGGTGCTGAGAGCCAGGCTCCGGGGCTGGCACACTGGCTCAACCCTTGCGGCCCTGTGGAGGCGGTTCCGGTTGGCCCGCTTGGCAGATGAAGCACCGGAGCCCACACAGGGCCAGGACCTCCTCCGGATTTCCGAAGCTGCAGGGGCAGAGCGCGGCGAGAACCTGGCAGGGGCTGGGCTGTGGCCTCCTGTCGCCTCTGTTTATCAATACCCTCCCCTCGCTCTCCTGACCCCCCCGGCCCCCCACCAGCCCTGAGCCAGGCCTCTAACCCACGAGGGCTTGATGTCTTCCCTGGTGGGGAGCCAGGCTGTGGTCAGGCCGGGCTGTGGTCAGGCCGGCTGTGGTCTGGCCGGGCCGTGGTCAGGCCGGGCTGTGGTCAGGCCGGGCTGTGGTCATACCCAGGCCGCGAGCGTGGAGCCCGAGCTGCACGCAGCCCGTCATGCAGAGAATGAGGCCGGTCTCAGGTGAGGTCCCTGGGCTGTGGCTGACCTGGGCACAGAGCCCGAGACCGTGGCCCTGAGGGGCTTCAGCGAGCAGCCCGGGAGGCTGGCAGCCTCAGGCACGCAGGTGCTGGCAGGGGTTAAAGCGGCGGAGAGCCCAGGCGTGCCCAGGCCTGACACAAGATCCGGGAGAAGACACCACTGGCTCCCGGCATTGTTCTTCGGAGGCTTTTGATTTGGGATTTCTCACTGTCTCAAGTTAAGGAAGTTTGGGGCTCTGCATTCTTGAGGTTTCCCAGCTCTTCCCTGGAGCGGGGCCTGCGCTCTCCTCGCGCCCCGTTCCCTGGGGAACCTCTCCTGTTTTGCACATGGCAGCCTGCCCTGATGCTGGGCCTGCCTTGCTGAGTGCGGGCTTCTCCCTAACCATGTCCCCCCAAATGCCGCATCCAGGTCCTGCCCCAGCACCTGGGGACGTAGCTCTGCTGGGAAATACAGCAGTCGTGTGCACGCTCAGGTCCTTCTGTCCTGCCCGGCTCTCTGCCACCCCATGGACTGTAGCCCGCCAGACTCTTCTGTCCAGAGGGTTCTCTAGGCAAAAATACTGGAGCGGGTAGCTACTCCCTTGTCCAGGGGATCTTCCCAACCCAGGGATTGAACCAGCATCTCCTGTCTCTCCTACACTACAGGCAGATTCTTCACCACGGAGCCACCGGAGAAGCCCAGGTGTAGCCCAGCTGAGATGAGGGCAGACTGGCGTCGGGGCCCACTGCCCCTTCCGACCAGGTCCTCCTCGTCTGACCCTGGGCTGTTCCCGCCAGCCCACTCCCCCCACCCGGCCCTGACTGTGGTCACTGAGCAGCTCAGCTCAGACCCCGTTATCACTCCACCTCCTGCTCCTCCCCAGACCAGGGGAAGCCCTGTCCAGCCAGATCAGGCCATCCTGCGACCCGTGCCCACCCACCCCACCCAGGCTGCTCTTGAAGCCTGGAAGCCCCCATTCACATGTTGCCTCCTCCAGGAAGTCTTCCGGAAAACCCCCGTGTCTGAAGGAGCCCTCACGCCGACATTCCCCACACTAGGGGGTTAGTGATCGCCCACGCAGGCGTATCCTCCACTGGACGGTGGCCTCCCTGCAGGCAGGGATGGTGGCCATGCTCACAGAGTCCCTGATTCGCACGAGACTGGTTCTTCCGTCACAAGTCTGGGGAGCAGACAGAGGAGATTGACAAGGGGCAGAGGCTACTTCGCCTCCATTCCCCACCAGCGTCCCATCTGGGGGCCCCGAGGCCGCGTTTTCCCCTTGGTCCCAGCGAGTCTGTGCGGTAGTTGGCGGTGGAGCCAGACGGTAGTGCCTGTGCGCGTCTCTGCACCCAGGTCTGACGCGGGGGGGACGCAGGCCCGCACCAGCGAGCGGGTGGAAGGGACGAGCGGCGGCCAGCGGGTGGGCATCGCTGGCTGGGCACAGGCCTGGGGGTGGGGCACGGTGGGGAGGGGGAGCCGGGGCGCCGGCCGGGAGTCCCTCCACGCTGTCCTCTGTCGGGACACCATCTACGGAGCCCACCCTGCTGCCAGTTCTGCATTTGCCACCAAGACTCTGTCCCCGTCCAGCGGCCCTAGGCCACCCGCGCCGCTTGTTCGCTGCGATGAGCTTGGTAACGTTTCTGTCCTCATTACGCGGCGAGCAGCGCAGGGCTGACAGGCACCTGTGAAGGATTCGAGTCTGAGCTGCTTCTGGGGTTGAGGGGAGCCGAGGGAGGACAGAGCCTCTGACCTGCCTCGGGGGACGCCAGGTGCGGGGAGGGCCTTGCTTCCAGGTCTCTCGGGAGCCACTGGCTTCCGTCTGCAGGTGACCCTTCCCATCTCCGCTAGAGACCCTCTCAGCTAGTGACTCCAGCCACCACTCTGCTCTCCAGGCTGAGGTATGAGTGGATGAAACGATGTAGTCTGGGACGTCCCTGGGGAGACAGTGGACAAGAATCTGCCTGCCCATGTAGGGGACACGGGTCTGAGTCTTAGTCCAGGAAGATCCCACATGCCACAGAGCAGTGAAGCCCTCAAGCTGTAACTACTGAGGCCTAGGCACTTAGAACCCACGGTCTGCAACAAGAGAAGCCACTGCAATGAGAAGCCTGTGCACTGCAGCGAAGGGTAGCCCCGCTCTCTGCAGCCAGAGAAAGCCCAGGCACAGCAGCAAAGACCCAGCACAACCAAAAATAAAGAAACCATCATAAAAAAGAAGATGTGGTACATATATACAATGGAATATTACTCAGTCATAAAAAGGGAAAGTTGGGTCATTTGTAGAGACATGGGTGGACCTCGAGTCTCTGATACCAGAGTGAAATAAGTCAGAAAGAAAAACAAATATCATACGTTAACACATGCATGTGGGATCTAGAAAAATGGCACAGATGAACCTGTCTCCAGGGCAGGGCTGGGGATGCAGGCGCGTGGACACGGGGAGGCGGGGCGGGGATGAATTGGGAGGTGAAGCAGCCAGCCAGCAGGCAGCTGTGGGAAAGCACAGGGAGCTCAGCTCCGTGCTCTGCGGTGACCCAGAGGGGCAGAATTCGGGGGCGAGGGTGGGAGGGAACTCCAGGAGGGAGCGGACATGTGTATTCTCCAACTGATGCAGCGTGTGGCACGGTATATCTAACACACGTGGCAAAACAAGTATGCCCCAGTTAAAAAAGAAAAACTTAGAAATGTCGGCTCGTTCTCCTCTCCTTTACTATCTTTTAAGAAAACTGTGTGCACGTATGTGTATATAAAGAGATACATGCGTCTAGTTATGGGCTGCATTGAGTCCCTTCGAACTTCATGTGTTCCAGCCCCACCCCCGGACCTCGCCACGTGACCTTACCTGGAAACAGGGTCGCTGCGGACGTCATGAGTCAGGATGAGCTCAGGCTGGAGTCGGGTGGCCCCTGGCCCAGTGTGACTGGTGTCCTTGTAAGAAGCATACGGTTACACACAGGCCCACAGGAGACGCCGTGTGCAGATGACGCCAGAGGTCAGGGCGGTGCTCTCACGTGCCCAGGAGCGACAAGGTGAACGAATCCCCTGAAACAAGGGGAAGCCTCCGAAAGGACCAGCCCTATAACACCCCCATCTCCGACTTCTGGCCTCCGGAATGAATCGTGAGATTTTGTTGTTTAAACCACTCAGTTTGTGGCACTTTTTTTTATAGCAGGCCCTGGGAAATTAATTGTTCTTATTGTTTAGTTGCTCAATTGAGTCCAACTCTTTGCGACCCCCATGGACTGTCGCCCACTAGGCTCCTCTGTTCATGGGATGTCCCAGGCAGGAAGACTGGCGTGGGTTGCCATGCCCTCCTCCAGGGGATCTTTCTGATCCAGCGATTGAACCTGCATTTCCTGCATTGGCAGGTGGATTCTTACCACTGGGGGGGGACATTCAGAATCCACGCCCATTGAGTAAATACGGAAAAAAATCCAACCAGGGTAAAAGCTCAGCAGGGCAGGGCAGGGCAGCTATGGAAATAGTCAGAAAGAAAAACAAATATCATCGTTAACACATGCATGTGGGATCTAGAAAATGGCACAGATGAACCTGTCTCCAGGGCAGGGCTGGGGATGCAGGCGTGGACACGGGAGGCAGGGCAGGGATGAATTGGGAGGTGAAGCAGCCAGCCAGCAGGCAGCTGTGGGAAAGCACAGGGAGCTCAGCTCCGTGCTCTGCGGTGACCCAGAGGGGCAGAATTCGGGGGCGAGGGTGGGAGGGAACTCCAGGAGGGAGCGGACATGTGTATTCTCCAACTGATGCAGCGTGTGGCACGGTATATCTAACACACGTGGCAAAACAAGTATGCCCCAGTTAAAAAAGAAAAACTTAGAAATGTCGGCTCGTTCTCCTCTCCTTTACTATCTTTTAAGAAAACTGTGTGCACGTATGTGTATATAAAGAGATACATGCGTAGTTATGGGCTGCATTGAGTCCCTTCGAACTTCATGTGTTCCAGCCCCACCCCCGGACCTCGCCACGTGACCTTACCTGGAAACAGGGTCGCTGCGGACGTCATGAGTCAGGATGAGCTCAGGCTGGAGTCGGGTGGCCCCTGGCCCAGTGTGACTGGTGTCCTTGTAAGAAGCATACGGTTACACACAGGCCCACAGGAGACGCCGTGTGCAGATGACGCCAGAGGTCAGGGCGGTGCTCTCACGTGCCCAGGAGCGACAAGGTGAACGAATCCCCTGAAACAAGGGGAAGCCTCCGAAAGGACCAGCCCTATAACACCCCCATCTCCGACTTCTGGCCTCCGGAATGAATCGTGAGATTTTGTTGTTTAAACCACTCAGTTTGTGGCACTTTTTTTTATAGCAGGCCCTGGGAAATTAATTGTTCTTATTGTTTAGTTGCTCAATTGAGTCCAACTCTTTGCGACCCCCATGGACTGTCGCCCACTAGGCTCCTCTGTTCATGGGATGTCCCAGGCAGGAAGACTGGCGTGGGTTGCCATGCCCTCCTCCAGGGGATCTTTCTGATCCAGCGATTGAACCTGCATTTCCTGCATTGGCAGGTGGATTCTTTACCACTGAGGCACCGGGGAAGCCCAAGAAACCAGACAGACAGACATATACAGAATCCACGCCCATTGAGTAAATACGGAAAATAGAAAAATCATAGAGAAGAAAATGACAACCCTGGCTCTCAGAGATAGTAACAGCACACGTTTCGATGGACATCCGTCCTTTGTTTGCCCCGTGGGTGTGGGTATCAAGCTGAGTGTACACCTTCTACTTTTCCTTTAAAACATGACCATTTTCCTGAATCATTAGTGGTTCCTTGAAATGGTTACGTAGGTCACCACATAGCTAAGCAATTTTATTTCATTATTTCCAATTGCTTGCAGTTTAAAAGAAATGCAAATGCACATGCCTGGGTGTAAGTCATTTCCTGCATTTCTGAGCATTCCGATGAAACTACCCAAGCTGCAGAGAAGGCCTCCGTTGCTTTAACCCAACGGGCCAGGCCATCCTCTGAGCCCGGAGGTCAGAGTGATTTTGGCCGCAGGTCGTCTGCGGGAGATGGCTTCAGAAGTGACCCTGCAGCCTGTCTCCTGCCTTTGAGACGCGAGGGACATCTGCCCTCCCAGGGGCCTAGGAGACATGAGGCTCCTGGCTCTCTAAGAAGCATTTGGAAAGCCAGCCTGCTTTTCTCCGGGATGGCGTGATGTGATGCTTGGAGCCACCGCAGCCTTTTGGTCACCATGAGGGAAACCCCTTCAGGTGGCGCCGAGAGGTAGCAGGCAAGCAGATCCTCCGGGCAACCATTCCCAGAGCCCTTGGGGTGGCAGCCGGGGGTCTCCTCTTGAAGCTGGCCTGAGCCAGCGCTCACGTCCCAGAGAGTCGTGACGGCGCAGCCTCGGACTTGTTGTTTAAACCACTCAGTTTGTGGCACTTTTTTATAGCAGGCCTGGGAAATTAATTGTTCTTATTGTTTAGTTGCTCAATTGAGTCCAACTCTTTGCGACCCCCATGGACTGTCGCCCACTAGGCTCCTCTGTTCATGGGATGTCCCAGGCAGGAAGACTGGCGTGGGTTGCCATGCCCTCCTCCAGGGGATCTTTCTGATCCAGCGATTGAACCTGCATTTCCTGCATTGGCAGGGGGATTGTTTACCACTGAGGCACCGGGGAAGCCCAAGAAACCAGACAGACAGACATATACAGAATCCACGCCCATTGAGTAAATACGGAAAATAGAAAAATCATAGAGAAGAAAATGACAACCCTGGCTCTCAGAGATAGTAACAGCACACGTTTCGATGGACATCCGTCCTTTGTTTGCCCCGTGGGTGTGGGTATCAAGCTGAGTGTACACCTTCTACTTTTCCTTTAAAACATGACCATTTTCCTGAATCATTAGTGGTTCCTTGAAATGGTTACGTAGGTCACCACATAGCTAAGCAATTTTATTTCATTATTTCCAATTGCTTGCAGTTTAAAAGAAATGCAAATGCACATGCCTGGGTGTAAGTCATTTCCTGCATTTCTGAGCATTCCGATGAAACTACCCAAGCTGCAGAGAAGGCCTCCGTTGCTTTAACCCAACGGGCCAGGCCATCCTCTGAGCCCGGAGGTCAGAGTGATTTTGGCCGCAGGTCGTCTGCGGGAGATGGCTTCAGAAGTGACCCTGCAGCCTGTCTCCTGCCTTTGAGACGCGAGGGACATCTGCCCTCCCAGGGGCCTAGGAGACATGAGGCTCCTGGCTCTCTAAGAAGCATTTGGAAAGCCAGCCTGCTTTTCTCCGGGATGGCGTGATGTGATGCTTGGAGCCACCGCAGCCTTTTGGTCACCATGAGGGAAACCCCTTCAGGTGGCGCCGAGAGGTAGCAGGCAAGCAGATCCTCCGGGCAACCATTCCCAGAGCCCTTGGGGTGGCAGCCGGGGGTCTCCTCTTGAAGCTGGCCTGAGCCAGCGCTCACGTCCCAGAGAGTCGTGACGGCGCAGCCTCGGACAGAGCACAGCGGCCCCTCCGCCCGCGCTCGGCCCCCGGCAGCCGCTTTGTCAGCCCCTGTCTCAGATCACGTCGGACCTGGACTTGGTGATGTTAATGAACTCACTGGGTAGACGCACTTGAACATCAGTTCACCTGCCCAGGTGACAGACCCAGGTCCTCATGGGCGTCGACGGAGAGGCATTCATGTGGCGGGACCGTGGGTCGGGCTGGGCCGGAGCGGCCTGGGCGAGAACCAGGAAACAGGCTGGACTGAGGCTGTGCGGACAGCGAAAGGTCCGAACGTGGGCGGTCCGGTCGATTCTCTTCCGTGTCTCCGGAATGCAGGTGTTCCCTGGGGCAGTGGCCGTAATGGGGTCCTCCCAGAGCTCACGCAGACTGTGAGCTCCGTCCGCAGTAAGGTCTTTGCGGAGGTATCACGAAGCCCCTGGAGAGGATCTCGCCTGGATGGCCCACGACGGCTCCGAATCCAGCCCCTGCTGTCCTCGTGGGGAGAGGCACAGACGCAGGAGTAGACGGGAACGGGAAGCCGGGGAGAGGCAGGAAGGCGAGTGTGATCCAGGGCTGCCGGCCACGGCAGGAAGCTGGGGGCGTACTCGGACCAGACTCCCCCTCGAGGCCCCTGGAGAGGACCATCCTGCCCACAGCCCGATTTCAGCATTCCGGCCTCCAGCGTGGTGAGGGGGGTAGACGCCTGTGGGCTAGTCACGGTGCTCGCGGGCACTTGTCCTGGTGGCCTCGGAACCCGACGCCTGGAGAGCCTGACTCTGAGCCGACTGCCTTACCGCAGCGGAGAGTCCCCGCGGGCGTGAGGCGTGGGCGGGCGGCCCGTCTCAGGAGGGGCCCAGCCTCCCTGCCCCTGCGTCCCCTGGCACCTGGCGGCCCTTGAGACAGGCGCGGGTGCTCCGAGAGAGGAAGGCCAGGGCTCACGCGTAGCAGGGAAGAGCTAAACTCAGACTCCACGTTGGGTCTGTTTCTTTGACTTTTTCCCTTTTCGTTGCTTTTACCGTGATAACCATACCTAACGGCCTGTCTCAGAGAACCCATCCCTCTGCCTAAATGTTGGCGTGCCCTCGCTCAGCTCACAGAGCGACTGTCTGCCCAGCCCACCTGGGAGTGGTGGTAGAAAAGAGGAAGTGAACACATCACACGTCTCTCCCCAAGCCTGGCCATGCCCGAGATGTTTGGAAGATTGAAGGCTATTTTTTTTTTTTTTCCACTTTGCTTCCTCACCTCCTCCCGTTTTCCATTTTTGTTCCATAAAAGAAACGAGCATCCAGACCCCAATAAGATGGCCATTTTGAGAAATGAGTCTGCCGTCTTCTTGGTCTGTGGGTTTTTCGAATAAGGTCGCATTTCTTACCTCGGCCCCTCGCCTCTCAGAGGTACTGGCCTGCAGTGCGGTGAGCAGAGCGAGCTTGGACTTGGCCACACAAGGAACTGGTGGCCGCCTCACACTGCGCTGGAGCTCCCTGTGGTAGGGACATTCGTGCTACCGTGTTATCGGCTCTACACCTGGAGCAAACAGATAACGTAGAGAGCTTTTCCAGGTAGAGTTTCTGTCCATAGATTCTTTCCTTTCATCAAACACTTACAAAGACGTCCAAGAGCCGGAACACGCGATGGGCCTCAGTGCCGTCCTGCGCTGTGAGACACTGTCTTCCTGCAGAGAGAGGGACGTCCGAGTGCCTGGCAGGTCTGAGTCAAATTCACGGACCAAGGAAAGTCGCATTTCTCCTTTCAGCAGCGTGGAGCTGATGCAGTGGCAGGGCAGGTGGATTTGGGGAGGGGGCCTTTCTGCCCAGAACTGTGTGTCTGTTCTCCTGTTCCTCTGAGCCGAGCAGCTGGTCCCAGCTCAGGAAGGGAGGCCATGGGCTAAGCGCGAGGCACGGACCCAGGGCTGTGTGAGGTGCAGCTGCTCTGGTATAACGTGCGGACTCCGTGTGGCTTGCACACAGGCCTCCAAAGACAGCACAGAGCAAAGCGAGGCGAATGTCTCATTCTGAAAAGTTAGGATTTGAGATATTTGGAGCTAAAATGTGCCAATGAAATTAATTTCCATAATACATTTTGGGCTTCCCTGGTAGTCGTCATGAAGGGCTCGCCTGCCAATGCAGGAGACACGGGTTCGATCCCTGATCCGGGAAGATCCCACATGCTGCGGAGCAACTCAGCTCGTGAGCCACAATTGTTGAGCCTGTGCTCTAGAGCCTCGGGGCCGCAACTATGGAGCCCATGAGCCCTAGAGCCTGAGCTCCACAACAAGATAAGTCACCACAACCAGAAGCCTGCTCACCTTGACTAGAGAGTAGCCCTCACTCCCCGCAAGCAGAGAAGAGCCTGCTGCTGCCGTGAGAACCCAGAATAGCCAAAAACAAAACAAATAAAATTTTTAAATAACAATACGTTTTAATTTTTGGAATGTTTTGATGTGGCCTCTGCTTGTGTCCAGGGCTCCAGCCCACCAGGGAGCAGGGGGAGGGGCCGGGGCTCGTGGTGGGAGGGGCTTCACCTTGGCCCCGCCCAGGCTTCCCGGGAAGGAAGACCGCAGCTTCCCAGCCCTGGACAACTATGGTGTAAGTTCCCAGGAGCTTCTGGAGCTCACGCTCGGGGGACAAGGTCTAGATCAGAGCCGCACGAGGAGAGGCAGCTGACCGAGTGTCCGTGACGATGACCCACCTCCGGGGAGCCGCGGAGCAGAACCCCAGGGTTCCTCCCTTTCCACTTACTGTCCACTGGCTCCCCCTTGTGGACGGTGGCCTTCACAAAGGTTCTGGTGGACAACCTTCGGGACAGGGTAAGCTCTGCTCGTTAATCGTCAGCCGGGAGAAGCAGTCCGTCTGTGGGCTGCGCTCCATGGGCCGAAGGTCGTGGAGTCCTCGGCGAGTTCCTGGAGGTCGCGCGCTGGATCCTGGTGGTCCAGGACCTCGTCTGGCCAGGGCTGAGGCTTGCAGGCACGGACCCAGGGCTGTGTGAGGTGCAGCTGCTCTGGTATAACGTGGACTCCGTGTGGCTTGCACACAGGCCTCCAAAGACAGCACAGAGCAAAGCGGGGAATGTCTCATTCTGAAAAGTTAGGATTTGAGATATTTGGAGCTAAAATGTGCCAATGAAATTAATTTCCATAATACATTTTGGGCTTCCCTGGTAGTCGTCATGAAGGGCTCGCCTGCCAATGCAGGAGACACGGGTTCGATCCCTGATCCGGGAAGATCCCACATGCTGCGGAGCAACTCAGCTCGTGAGCCACAATTGTTGAGCCTGTGCTCTAGAGCCTCGGGGCCGCAACTATGGAGCCCATGAGCCCTAGAGCCTGAGCTCCACAACAAGATAAGTCACCACAACCAGAAGCCTGCTCACCTTGACTAGAGAGTAGCCCTCACTCCCCGCAAGCAGAGAAGAGCCTGCTGCTGCCGTGAGAACCCAGAATAGCCAAAAACAAAACAATAAAAATTTTTTAAATAACAATACGTTTTAATTTTTGGAATGTTTTGATGTGGCCTCTGCTTGTGTCCAGGGCTCCAGCCCACCAGGGAGCAGGGGGAGGGGCCGGGGCTCGTGGTGGGAGGGGCTTCACCTTGGCCCCGCCCAGGCTTCCCGGGAAGGAAGACCGCAGCTTCCCAGCCCTGGACAACTATGGTGTAAGTTCCCAGGAGCTTCTGGAGCTCACGCTCGGGGGACAAGGTCTAGATCAGAGCCGCACGAGGAGAGGCAGCTGACCGAGTGTCCGTGACGATGACCCACCTCCGGGGAGCCGCGGAGCAGAACCCCAGGGTTCCTCCCTTTCCACTTACTGTCCACTGGCTCCCCCTTGTGGACGGTGGCCTTCACAAAGGTTCTGGTGGACAACCTTCGGGACAGGGTAAGCTCTGCTCGTTAATCGTCAGCCGGGAGAAGCAGTCCGTCTGTGGGCTGCGCTCCATGGGCCGAAGGTCGTGGAGTCCTCGGCGAGTTCCTGGAGGTCGCGCGCTGGATCCTGGTGGTCCAGGACCTCGTCTGGCCCAGCGCAGGGCTGAGCGCATGGATGGCGGCCCCAAATATCAGTAACCACAGAGAATGAAAACTGCTGCCAGATCAGGGAGCAAAGGACGCCCCACCGCATCGCAGCCACCCCAGCAGCGGCCTCCGAGGAGACTCAGGACGAGACACACAGCGTCCTGGCCGCAGACAGAACAGGTGCACTTCAAAGGAGTGATCGCAGTGAGCGCAGGCTCTCACATCTTCCTATAGGTGGAAAAGCACCGAATTCATTAACGTGAGATGAAATCTGCGTTTCTTTAATTAGCAGTCATCTTTTGATCTTCCGGCCACCTCTCCATTACAGCACCCCTGTGTAGCCTGGCTCCTCCCTGACCGCCGCAGAGCAGTCCCTCAGAGAGAGCTGAGAGGCCCTGTCCTGGGCTTACATCCGCAGAAAGTCCGCCAACTAAAATATACGAATAATTCTCAGCTTTCAGCTGGTGCTTTTTTTCTTTTCAGTCCACAATAGAAAGCATGGGTTGCTGCTTTTCTGCCGCTTCTGGCCCTGGTCTGTGGGGCTTGCTCACCTCCAGGAGGCTGTGGTGTGGAAGAGCCCACTATGACCACCGTCTAGCCCTCCCTTGGGAGCGGAAGGCATTCCTCCCGCGCTGGGGGCTTGAGGTTGGCCGCAAAGCCATCCAGAGCGGCGTCAGGGAGACCCGGCGCCCCCAGCCAGCAGAGGGCAGTGTGGCTCCCAGGACCCTGCTTCTAGGGAAAGGATCGGCTGGCAGCATTAGTTGCTTAGTGGTGTCCAACGCTTTGAGACGCATGGATATGCCGCAGGGGTTGAACAAGACTGGATAACCTAACAATACCTGTGCATGCCTGCTAAGTCAGTTTCAGTCCAACTCTGCCACCCGGTGGACTGCAGCCGGCCAGGTTCCTCAGTCCGTGGGATTCTCCAGGCAGGAATGCTGGAGCTGGCTGCCATGCCCTCCTCCAGGGGAGCTTCCCAACCCAGCGATGGAACCCATGTCTCTTAGGTCCCCTGCATTGGCCGGCAGGTGCTTTACCACTAGCGCCACCTGGGAAGCCCCCAAACAGAAGCAAATGCAAACCAAAGTACAAAGACAGACCTCAGAGGAGTTTCTGAGAGGTCCCGGCAGCAACCTGCCCTGCGGAGAGCACCAGAGCAGTCCTGGGCCTTGGCGTCTCCCCACCAGCTTCTGCCGCGAGGGTGTGTTTCTGAAAGGAGGAGAGGTGGGCTTCGGGATTTCATGGAATGACGCTCAGGACGCCCGTCCTCAAGAGGCACACATATACCACGTATTCATGTATGGGCTGTCACGTTGTCCCCTAAAGCATGACCCTTGCTCCTGGCCATCGGGGCCCTGCAGAAGGGGCTTGGGGGCCTCCGCGTGAGGCAGGAGGTGCCCCGGTCCCTGGGCCGGAGAGGGGGCGCTGCAGTGGGTCACCAGGGGCCGGCCCCTCAGGGGCGGGGCTGCAGCCGGCAGCCGGGGCTCACCGCCTGGACCTGGGGTGCCTCACAGGCTCCTCAGCCTGGAGGGAAGCGTCCAGGACTGCTGCCTCCCATCGAGGGAGCTCTCGCCCTTGCTCTGAGGGGGAGCCCCCACCGTCTGTGCCTTCCGGTCTCAGGCAGCAGGACCCGGCCCTCCTGGGAAGCCAGCCTCAGCTCCCACAGGCCCAGAAGCACAGGACGCGGCGGGGTGGGCCGTAGACATCCCGAAGACCACAGAAACCCCGAAGACCAGCTCCGTCCTTTTGCAAACACTCTGTCTTTTGCAAACACTCTGTATTTGGGGAGATGGGGCGGAGGGTCCCTGTATTTGTCTTGATGCTGCAACTTTTAAAGAAGCAAGGAGTGTAACGTTTTTCCTTTTTTTTTCTTTCCTTTTGCAAAGCTTGTTATTTAGTCGCTAAGTTCTATCTGACTCTTTGGGACCCCATGGACAGCAGCACGCCCGGCCTCCCTGCCCTTCACCATCTCCCAGAGCTTGCTCAGACTCATGTCCATGAGACGGTTGACATGTTGAGGAGACATGCTGAGACAGTGATGCCATCCAACCATCTCATCCTCTGCCATCCCCTTCTCCTTTTGCCTTTAATCTTTCCCAGCACCAGGGTCTTTTCCAAGGATTTAGCAAAACTGGTCCCACTCAGTGCCTGAGCCTGTTGCTGGGTCCGGCCTGACCTTCCGGAAGTGGCGGAGGGTCGCTGAGCCTGAGTGAAGCAAGGACGGCCCACTGGGTTCTCGAGAGACTCTGCGAGGGTGGGGGTGTCGGCGTGTCTTTCTTACTGACCCCCCCACACACAGTGGCCCCCGGGCCCAGCGCCCCAGCCCTCCTGCTGGGCAGCCTCCACCTTGGGTAGGGCATCCACGCGGTGGGTTCAGAACACCGCCTCCTGGTAAGAAAGGCAAAGCCGCCCGGATTCCTCGCCTGCCCCAGGCTGCCAAGACTGACAGGAATGCGGGCTCCCTGCAGCAACTTTAGCCCCAGGACTTGAATGGGGCTTTGATCCGGAGCCTGCAGCCTGGAGTGTGGGAAGCTCCCTGCTCCATGAGCCTGGGAACAAGCCCAGACACCCAGCTCCGGGCCTCACCTCGGCCTGGTGCCCTCCCCGCTCCCTCCCCAGCTGGGTTCCTGGCAGGGCCACCCTGGAGCGAACGCCCAGGAGGAGGATCCAGACCTCTGAGCACAGACTGGTGCCCACCTCCTGCTGTCTGTGCTCCGCGGGACGGTGGATGAGCCCGCGCGCTTACAAGGTAGAAGCTCTCGACATCACTCACGTCACTCATGTAAACCAGCCGGCGTCTAGGGCCACGCATCCACTAACCCGCCTCCCCCGCGGCTCAGACAGCAGAGAATCTGCCTGCAATGCAGGAGCCCCGGGTTCCCTAGTGAAGGAAGAGCGCCTGAAGGAGGGCATGGCAACCTGCTCCAGTGTCCTCGCCAGGGAAATCCCGTGGACAGTAGAGCCTGGCAGGCGACCGTCCGTGGGTCACACAGACTCGGGCAAGACTTGGCACCTGAGCAGGAGCGGGATCCGTCATCCTAATGTCATACAGAGTTTCACCGCCCCTCAGACCTCTGCGCTCTGCCTGGGCATCTCTCCCCAGCCCACCTTCTGACAATGGCTGGGGTTTTCCTGTCTCCATAGTTCTTGCCTTTTCGGACTAGACTCATGTCCATGAGAATGTTGAGGAGACATGCTGAGACAGTGATGCCATCCAACCATCTCATCCTCTGCCATCCCTTCTCCTTTTGCCTTTAATCTTTCCCAGCACCAGGGTCTTTTCCAAGGATTTAGCAAAACTGGTCCCACTCAGTGCCTGAGCCTGTTGCTGGGTCCGGCCTGACCTTCCGGAAGTGGCGGAGGGTCGCTGAGCCTGAGTGAAGCAAGGACGGCCCACTGGGTTCTCGAGAGACTCTGCGAGGGTGGGGGTGTCGGCGTGTCTTTCTTACTGACCCCCCCACACACAGTGGCCCCCGGGCCCAGCGCCCCAGCCCTCCTGCTGGGCAGCCTCCACCTTGGGTAGGGCATCCACGCGGTGGGTTCAGAACACCGCCTCCTGGTAAGAAAGGCAAAGCCGCCCGGATTCCTCGCCTGCCCCAGGCTGCCAAGACTGACAGGAATGCGGGCTCCCTGCAGCAACTTTAGCCCCAGGACTTGAATGGGGCTTTGATCCGGAGCCTGCAGCCTGGAGTGTGGGAAGCTCCCTGCTCCATGAGCCTGGGAACAAGCCCAGACACCCAGCTCCGGGCCTCACCTCGGCCTGGTGCCCTCCCCGCTCCCTCCCCAGCTGGGTTCCTGGCAGGGCCACCCTGGAGCGAACGCCCAGGAGGAGGATCCAGACCTCTGAGCACAGACTGGTGCCCACCTCCTGCTGTCTGTGCTCCGCGGGACGGTGGATGAGCCCGCGCGCTTACAAGGTAGAAGCTCTCGACATCACTCACGTCACTCATGTAAACCAGCCGGCGTCTAGGGCCACGCATCCACTAACCCGCCTCCCCCGCGGCTCAGACAGCAGAGAATCTGCCTGCAATGCAGGAGCCCCGGGTTCCCTAGTGAAGGAAGAGCGCCTGAAGGAGGGCATGGCAACCTGCTCCAGTGTCCTCGCCAGGGAAATCCCGTGGACAGTAGAGCCTGGCAGGCGACCGTCCGTGGGTCACACAGACTCGGGCAAGACTTGGCACCTGAGCAGGAGCGGGATCCGTCATCCTAATGTCATACAGAGTTTCACCGCCCCTCAGACCTCTGCGCTCTGCCTGGGCATCTCTCCCCAGCCCACCTTCTGACAATGGCTGGGGTTTTCCTGTCTCCATAGTTCTGCCTTTTCCGGCACATCATCTAGTTGAAATTACGTGGTACATCGTCTTTCCAGATTGGCCTTTTTCACTTAGTAGTAGCGTGCATTTTAGGCTCCGTCACGTGTCCACACGACTCCACGGCTGCTCCACGTGTCCACACAGCTCCGCGGCTCGTTTCACTGTAGCTCTGAACAGTATTCCATCATCCAGATGGGCCCCAGGTTACCTGTTCACCTACGGAAGCATATCTCGGTTGCTTTCAAGTTTTGGCAATTATGAACAAAGCTGCTATAGACATCCATGTGTGGGTTTTTATAACTTTTCAACTCCTCTGGGTAAGTATTAATACCAAGGAGCACGATTGCTGGTTTGTATCGTGAGAGTAGGTGTAGGTTTTTAAGAAACTTCCAAACTGTCTTTCAAAGTGACGACTATACCGCTTTGCACTCTCTTGAGCGATGAACAAGAACTCCTGCCGCTCCAAGGCCTCGCCAGCCTTTGGTGAGGTCCGTGCCTGGGGCGTTGGCCATCTGAGGACGTGTGTATTTCATTGTTGCTGTTGCGTTTGTCTTATGACATTCAACGTGGAGGGCAAATGGGAGTTTGTTAGCCAACCACTGGCATCTGTGGAAGCCATCGCAAAAGCCATGCCCTCAGTCACGATATTTTTGTGGGCGGCCAAGTAGAATTACTCTCTTGGTTTAGTCGCTCAGTCATGTCTAGCTGTTTGTGACCCCAGGTGCTGTAGCTGGCCTGGCTCCTCTGTCCATGGGACTTCCCAGGCAAGAATGTTGGAGTGGGCTGCTACTTCCTTCTCCAGGGAATCCCCCCAGCCTAGGGACTGAATCCATGTTCCTTGAATTAACAAGTGGATTCTTTACCACCGGGCCACTAGGGACCCTAAGTAGTATTTTAGGTTCTATCTGCATAGCCTGTGCACAAATGTGAAATAAATAGTCTAGGCTATTTGATACATACACAATATATATATATATTTGCAAATATCTATCTATTTGGCTGTTCTGAGTCTTGATTGCAGCATATGGGATCTAGTTCTCTGACCAGGGATCCAGCCTGGGACCTCTGCATTGGGAGCACAGCATCCTAACCACTGGACCACCAGGGAAGTCTCAAGATATATTTTTATAAATATTAAAATGTAAAAGGACCTACTGTATAGCCCAGGTAGCCATTGTCAATGTTTGCAATAGCCTGTAAGGGAAAAGAATCTGAAATATATGTATGTATGTATATATATATATATATATATATATATATATATATATATATATTTATATATCTGAATCCTTTGCTATACACCTGAAACTAAAACAATGTTGTAAATCAACTATACCTCAACTTTTAGAAAATGAAAAACAACCATAACATAAACATGGGAATGTCAAAAAAAAAAAGTAAATATTAAAAAGAAAATCAAAATCAAGAATAATCTCATGTTTTATAATAACTATAAATGGAATATACCTTTAAAACTATGAATCACTATATTGTATACTTATAACTTTATATACTATACAGAAACTATTTTTATAAAAACTATACAATAAAAAAACACTACAATATCATGACCTGGAGACAATCACTGTAAATTTCAATAAACTGTCTCAAATTTTTATCTCAAAAAAAAAATAAAAAAGAAAAGAAGGTTGCACCATTTCAAAAGAAGATTAGAGCAGAATTTTGCAATATTCATTTTTTTAAGTGTGCTTTCAAAAAGCTGGACCTGGGAATTCTAGAAAATATTAAGTGAACAGATATTGCAGTCTGAATAGTGCTACACTAGAAAGCAGAAGTAAATATTTATAGCTATTTATAAATATTAAAATCTAAATATGCTTTGTGGGAAGATAAAGAACACATAGCCATATGCATATGACAGAGATTGACAAGCCCAGCAGGGCACCATTCCTTGTACATAGTCAGTCAACCATCCTTTGTTCCTGCTATTAAATGTCTTTTCCTTACTAAGACTAACAGAACAGATATATTTCAGAGTTCATAGAAATAAGACATTTTCTCCTGTGAGAAAATGTGGGACAACAGAAAAGAAAGGATTCAAGCGAGTCATTTAATTGTAAAGTTATGTATAAAATCCTGAAAGAGATAAAGACGTCATAGGAAGTCAGGAATAGTATCAACTTATAATAAAACTATTTGGTAAATGTAAAACAAATGTTTAAGGGGACTGCCCTGGTGGTCCATTCATTAACGGTCCACCTTCCAAAGCACAGGACTTGGGCTCCATCCCTGGTCGGGGGACTAAGATCCCACATGCCGTAACTAGAGAAAGCCCACACACAGCAATGAAGACTCAGTGCAGCCAAGTAGCAATCGCAACTTGGCACACCCAAAGTAATAATAATAGTAAGAAGCAAAAACAAAGTAAACGTTTATCATCATGTTTACATATGTAGTTTTCAACGCTGATTTCATGAGTTATAATAGAAAACGAAAAAACACAAATGACAAGATAAACCACGGGTCTGTGGAGCTGCACCGAGACGGAAGCGAGACACAGGGCGCATGTGGAGCGGGCAGAACGGCAAGGGGACTGACCTCGCGGGTCAGACGATGCTGGGACAGCCTGACAGACTCGGAACCAGGCGATCAGCCATACTTGGAAGAGTTAAGAGTGTGCCGGGTAAACCGAGCTCTGATGCCGTCCTCGGCTTTGCTGATGGGTGGCCTGATCAGGGCTGCGTGGACTGAAGTCTGGGCCGAGAGTGGGCAGAGCCTCTGGAGCCTGTGGTCCAGGAAGAGAGACAGAAGCCAAGGCAACGGCATTAAGAAAGGCGGCCTGAGAGCCCCCGTGGGGTGGGGTGTGTGGGAGGGGCAGGACCGTATTTAAGTGTGAAAGTGACATTCTAGAAAATATTAAGTGAACAGATATTGCAGTCTGAATAGTGCTACACTAGAAAGCAGAAGTAAATATTTATAGCTATTTATAAATATTAAAATCTAAATATGCTTTGTGGGAAGATAAAGAACACATAGCCATATGCATATGACAGAGATTGACAAGCCCAGCAGGGCACCATTCCTTGTACATAGTCAGTCAACCATCCTTTGTTCCTGCTATTAAATGTCTTTTCCTTACTAAGACTAACAGAACAGATATATTTCAGAGTTCATAGAAATAAGACATTTTCTCCTGTGAGAAAATGTGGGACAACAGAAAAGAAAGGATTCAAGCGAGTCATTTAATTGTAAAGTTATGTATAAAATCCTGAAAGAGATAAAGACGTCATAGGAAGTCAGGAATAGTATCAACTTATAATAAAACTATTTGGTAAATGTAAAACAAATGTTTAAGGGGACTGCCCTGGTGGTCCATTCATTAACGGTCCACCTTCCAAAGCACAGGACTTGGGCTCCATCCCTGGTCGGGGGACTAAGATCCCACATGCCGTAACTAGAGAAAGCCCACACACAGCAATGAAGACTCAGTGCAGCCAAGTAGCAATCGCAACTTGGCACACCCAAAGTAATAATAATAGTAAGAAGCAAAAACAAAGTAAACGTTTATCATCATGTTTACATATGTAGTTTTCAACGCTGATTTCATGAGTTATAATAGAAAACGAAAAAACACAAATGACAAGATAAACCACGGGTCTGTGGAGCTGCACCGAGACGGAAGCGAGACACAGGGCGCATGTGGAGCGGGCAGAACGGCAAGGGGACTGACCTCGCGGGTCAGACGATGCTGGGACAGCCTGACAGACTCGGAACCAGGCGATCAGCCATACTTGGAAGAGTTAAGAGTGTGCCGGGTAAACCGAGCTCTGATGCCGTCCTCGGCTTTGCTGATGGGTGGCCTGATCAGGGCTGCGTGGACTGAAGTCTGGGCCGAGAGTGGGCAGAGCCTCTGGAGCCTGTGGTCCAGGAAGAGAGACAGAAGCCAAGGCAACGGCATTAAGAAAGGCGGCCTGAGAGCCCCCGTGGGGTGGGGTGTGTGGGAGGGGCAGAGACCTGCCGCGGCTCCTGTAGGCAGGTGGACCCCGCTCTCTGCTGACTGGCTGGGCAGTTCAAAGCGGCTACTCAGCCTGGCTGGGCCTCAGTCTCCTCCCTGCCAGACTGGCACAAGAATCTCAGCGTGAGGGCCACTGGGACCATCATGGAGGGTGAGCGCAAAGCATCTCACACTGTCTGGCTTTTAATAGGATCTCGAGAGATAGATGCTCCTGTTAGTTTGCACGTTTGTGTATTTAAAATAGAATGCCCAGGAGCTGCTTTAAGAGGATTTGGGAGTATGTAAGTCAGGGCGATTACATGAAAGTTATAAAGAGAGAACAGAAACAGTTTAAAGAGAGTGCTCCGGTGTCTGCGATGAGCTCATTCCTGCAGGTAAAACCGCACTTGGCTTGCACGTCCCAGGTACAGAGCGGAGAACAGACCAGAACACCGGCCGGCTTTGCCAAGGGCTGCCTTCTTTCTGCTGAGAAGCTCCAAGAGTCTAAAGACATATCCTATATTGACGTGTATGTCTTTTTACAGGGAACACATTCATGTGGTTTAA
The DNA here is from genome assembly GCA_022376925.1 of Tragulus kanchil. Taxonomy (NCBI): domain Eukaryota; kingdom Metazoa; phylum Chordata; class Mammalia; order Artiodactyla; family Tragulidae; genus Tragulus; species Tragulus kanchil. Next base: position 244,260,777 of record JAIOJX010000028.1, read on the forward strand.
ATAGATTCAAATCATACATGTATTATAAAAGTGCACATATGAACTAACCACATATTATGTATACAATGAAAATCCCTTCAGCTCTCCTCCCTCAGTTGCTTCCCTCTCTCCTTGGCACACCCAAAGTAATAAAAAGTAAGAAGCAAAACAAAGTAAACGTTTATCATCATGTTTACATATGTAGTTTTCAACGCTGATTTCATGAGTTATAATAGAAAACGAAAAACACAAATGACAAGATAAACCACGGGTCTGTGGAGCTGCACCGAGGCGGCGAGACACAGGGCGCATGTGGAGCGGGCAGAACGGCAGGGGACTGACCTCGCGGGTCAGACGATGCTGGGACAGCCTGACAGACTCGGAACCAGGCGATCAGCCATACTTGGAAGAGTTAAGAGTGTGCCGGGTAAACCGAGCTCTGATGCCGTCCTCGGCTTTGCTGATGGGTGGCCTGATCAGGGCTGCGTGGACTGAAGTCTGGGCCGAGAGTGGGCAGAGCCTCTGGAGCCTGTGGTCCAGGAAGAGAGACAGAAGCCAAGGCAACGGCATTAAGAAAGGCGGCCTGAGAGCCCCCGTGGGGTGGGGTGTGTGGGAGGGGCAGAGACCTGCCGCGGCTCCTGTAGGCAGGTGGACCCCGCTCTCTGCTGACTGGCTGGGCAGTTCAAAGCGGCTACTCAGCCTGGCTGGGCCTCAGTCTCCTCCCTGCCAGACTGGCACAAGAATCTCAGCGTGAGGGCCACTGGGACCATCATGGAGGGTGAGCGCAAAGCATCTCACACTGTCTGGCTTTTAATAGGATCTCGAGAGATAGATGCTCCTGTTAGTTTGCACGTTTGTGTATTTAAAATAGAATGCCCAGGAGCTGCTTTAAGAGGATTTGGGAGTATGTAAGTCAGGGCGATTACATGAAAGTTATAAAGAGAGAACAGAAACAGTTTAAAGAGAGTGCTCCGGTGTCTGCGATGAGCTCATTCCTGCAGGTAAAACCGCACTTGGCTTGCACGTCCCAGGTACAGAGCGGAGAACAGACCAGAACACCGGCCGGCTTTGCCAAGGGGCTGCCTTCTTTCTGCTGAGAAGCTCCAAGAGTCTAAAGACATATCCTATATTGACGTGTATGTCTTTTTACAGGGAACACATTCATGTGGTTTAAATAGATTCAAATCATACATGTATTATAAAAGTGCACATATGAACTAACCACATATTATGTATACAATGAAAATCCCTTCAGCTCTCCTCCCTCAGTTGCTTCCCTCTCTCCTCCTTAGACAACCATGCTAGTTAAGTTTTCTTATGTATTCTTCAAGTGTTTCTGTAGGGAACTACAAACAAATAACTAGTAGAATATCTGGGGGCTTCCCTTGTGGTGCAGTGGTTAAGAATCCGCCCGGGATTCAGGGGACACGGGTTCAGTCCCTGGTCAGTGAGGATCTCAGCTGTGCTGATGCACCTAAGCCCGTCTGTTGCAACTCAGGAGCCCACACAGCACCGTGACCGAAGCCAGCGCACTCTAGAGCCTGGGCCACCAGCACCGAGCCAACTACAGAGGTCCACGTGCCCGAGCGCCACATCTCTAAGACAAGCGAAGCCACAGTCACGAGAAGCTCATGCCCCGCAACTAGAGAGTAGCTCGTGACCTCTGCAACTGGAGAGAGCCTGCTCACAGCTAGGAAGACCTGGCACAGCCGCATGCACGGGAAAGATCATGTAAGATAGTCACAGAGAAAGAATATTTGAAAACAAAAGACATCCTCGGTCCCTCCCCACCTCTTTTTCCACGAATAGTTTTGCCGCTGTTGTGATGCCGGTTACCACCCACACGGAGCTCACGTGCCAGGCTCGGCTCTAAGCTGACCGTCCCAACAGCCCTGGGTGATGAATAAATTATCAACTCCGGTTTACGAATGAGGACCCCAGATGCGGGGAGGTCAGGTTGCCGGCCCAGTGCCACGCAGTCCCTAAGTGATCCTGTGTCTGGGAGGCTTGCTGTCCCGCGTTCCAGCTCGGAAGCGCTCACGGGGCCTCAGAGAGGCGCGTGTTCTCACCTGGCGGCAGGGCTGGGGAAGGGCTCCTTTATGAGCCCTGCAGAGAAGCCACGGGCATTGCATTCGCGTGCGGCTCAGTGAAGAAATTTATGTAGGAGAGGGCAAAGCTAAAATCTTCACTTTGCAATTCTTTAATGATTCTTAACTTAAGCAGTGCAGAACTTTAAAAAAAAATAGAAATGAATGGTAGGGTTTTTAACAACGGTAGGGTTTTGGCAGGGGCTCTGTGGCAACATGGAGGGGTGGGACGGGGAGGGAGACAGGGAGGAGGTTCAGGGGAGACGTGTGCACACCTCTGGAGGATCTGGGTCTATATGTGGCAGTAAATGACAAAACCTGTAAAAAAAAGTGCACGACAGAGGTCACAGAAAAACTGGTTGAAAAATCATTAACTCTTCATTAACCTATATTAAAAAAACAACTATCTGTTTGGTCATAGATATCACAAATGTGGGGGGGAGCAGCAACTAGAAGTCAATCCATGTGGCGCAAGAATGCCAGTTCCATAGTTTATGTTGCTGACTGAAAAGAGAACAAAACGCTCCAGTTACCTGATGAGAAAATAGCCATCGGCATTCAGATATTTTCACGGAAGAGCAGAGATGACCGCATTCAAACAGCGGCCATCTCTTCCCATGCACAGGACAGTTCCCCTGTGGGAAGACCAAAATATTCCTTCAAAAGGGATTTGCATCTACTTAAGTTCGAGGAAAGTCTTCCCAGATGGCACTAGTAATAAAGAACCTGCCTGCCAATGCAGGAGATGTAAGAGGTGTGGGTTCGATCTCCTGGTCGGGAAGATCCCTTGGAGGAGGGTACGGCAATCCCCTCCAATAACCTTGTCTGGAGAATCCCACAGGCAGGGGAGCCTGGTGGGCTACACTCCGTGGGGTCGCAGAGTCAGATGTGACTGAAGTAATTTAGCACTGCACCAGAAATCCCAGGACAAACAATTGGGAGCCCAAAGTTCTGCCCAACAATGAGTAGAGATTTCTTGAGCCTGGAAAATTCTGAGCTCATACACTATTTATTCATAGTTACAGCAAATGAAAAACAACCCACGTGTCCAGGGAGGGAAGAATGGCCAACGACAGTCCCCTGCCAGTCCTTCCTCTCCCATCCTCAGGGACACGGGTTCCTGGGACCCCTGTAGGGTCTGGACCAGGGCAGGGAGCCCTTGGGAGGGTGGCCTTCTTCCTGCTACCAGGCCAGGCCCCGGTGGGCTCGTGGTCAGCTCTGAGGGCTGGCATGAGCCCGTGAAACGAATCTCCCCTCGACAGCAGCTCCTCACCCCAGGACCGGGCTCTGTCTCCCACCTCCGTTTCCCTCATCGCCCCTCTGTGGCCCGCGGGACAACTGCAGGACCCCGTGAAGTCCTGCCTCGCGCGTGCCCGCTCCTGCTCTCTGGACCGGACTCCCTGTCTCACGGCCAGCTCCACGGGGCCACCTTGTAGTGATGAAGGTCCTCCAGAGGCACAGTGTGCCACGAGCAAGACTCAGCCCGCCTGGAACCTTCCACCAGCCCAGACAAACCTCCCCACCCAAAACGGACCATGGCAACGAGTACGACGTTGCACTGGGGGCTCTGTGGAGCTGGTGCTTCTCGGGCTCGTGCGTGTGGATCCCCGGAAAGAAAAACTGTGTGGACGTCCAAGAGTTTGTCAAATCATTTTCTTTTTTTTTTTTTTTTACAAATCCACATGGTGTGTGGGAAGAACTGACACTTTATTTATTTATTTTTATCACTATTTTGGGGAGGGGGCAGGTTGGGGAGGGAGAGGGGCGGGCGGGCCACTTCTCTTGGTCTTTCATTTCTCTATTTTCATCCGTCTTCGTTCTTTGGCTCCTGTGGGCCTCCCATTGCAGTGGCCTCTGTCGTCGCAGAGCACTGGCTCTGGGTGCATGCGCTCCAGAGCTCCGGCTCGGTAATTGGACACATCAGTCCAGCCGCTCCGCGGCACGTGGGATCTTCCCAGGCCAGGGATCGAACCGGCGCCCCTTGCACTGCAAGGCGGTGTCCTTACCCACTGGACCACCAGGGAAGTCCTTGTCGAATCATTTTAATGTTACTTTTATGTGTAGCAACATGAGAATATGTATACATAGCTTACATTTATAGCTCTTCTGTTAGCCAAAACCCAAACAGATTTACCGATGAAAAAGAACTACAACACCCGCACCTTTCAAATTAACCATGAAGCTAAAGAGGATGGCTGGGGCTGTTCTCTTCAAACTAAACTGCTAATGCCTGGTTTAAATTTTTTCTTTTAAAAATTTATATGTCTGTTTATAGTTTAGTTGATTCTCTTATGTGTGTGTGTGTGTGTGTGTGTGTGTGTATTTAAGGGTTTTGCTGAAAGTTTTCGAGGAGTTTGGGGGTTTTTTAAAAATTTTTTGGCCACTTTTATTGATCTTTCATTTATTCATTTTCATCTATCTCTTTGTTCTTTGGCCTGTGTGGGCCTCACATTGCAGTGGCCTCTCCTGTAGCAGAGCACCGGCTCTGGGCGCATGCGCTCCAGAGCACTGGCTCGTAATTGGACACATCGGTCAAGCCACTCCACGGCACGTGGGATCTTCTCACGCTAGGGATCAAACCAGCGCCCCTTGCAGTGCAAGGGGGACTCTTTACCCACTGTACCACCAGGGAAGCCCTTCCCTTGGTATTGAGAATAATGATCCCTCTTTGGAGTTGTGCTTATTGTAATTATTATCTCTCTTTTTAACAAAAAACTGTTTAACCTCCATTCCATCACTTTGATGACCCTAAAATTGTAAGTTACTGTTCAGCTGCTAAGTTGTGTGTAAGACTTATTGTGACCCCAGGGACTGCAGCATGCCAGGTGTCCCTATACTTCAGTGTCTCCCGGAGCTTGCTCAAGTTCACGTCCATGGAGTCAATGATGCTATCTAGCCATCTCATCCTCGGCCACCTCTTCTCCTCCTGCCCTCAATCCTTCCCAGCATCAGGGTCTTTTCCAGTGAGTCAGCTCTTTGCATCAGGTGGTCAAGGTGTTGGAGCTTCAGCTTGAGGAACAGTCTTTCCAATGAATATTCAAGAATGAGTCCATCTCAAAGTATAATAATAATATAAAAAATCCTTACAATAATAAAGTCTACAGTGGGTGTCACTTATTGCTCATGAAATGCTGGGAGTTTCCACACAGAGGGTGAGGATCCCACCATCTGGTCACCCCAGTAGAGGATCACCCTCAGCACCACAGTGCAGTGGGCAGTGCTGGTGGTCACGGTTCCTCCTTTGCTCCATGCCAAGGTGATCTCAGCTCATCCGGCCTGGCTGGCGGCAAGGCTTCCCTCATATGTTTGGCTAATTGATTATGATTATAAATCCTGCGTGTACATAGCAAAGTCTCACGGCTGCAGAGGATTTAAGGCGGCCATTCAGATCATCTAGGCATGTGTGCAACACACACACATGCACAAATGCACACTTGTAAAAGGCAGTGAAAATCTTGTGAAAGATTTTCTTGAAACATCCTCTAACACCATATACAAAAACAAACTCAAAATAGATTAAGGACTTTAAGGTAAGACCAGAAACCATGAAACCCCTAGAAGGAAGCTAAGGTTGAACACCCTTTGACCTGAATTGTAGCAATATTTCTCTAGATCTGTCTCCAAAAGCAAAGAAAAATGAAATAAACAAATGAGACATAATTAAACTTAAAAGCTTTTGCACAGCAAATGTAACCATCAACAAAAGAAAAAAACAACCTATTGAAAGGGGGAAATATTCATAAATGATATGACTGACAAGAGGTTAATATCCAAAACACATAAACAGCCAATGTAAATCAACATCAAAAAAAGAAAAAGCCTGATTTAAAAAAGTGGCAGAAGGCTTAAATAGACATTTTTCCAAAAAAGACATACAGTTGACCAGCGGGCACGTAAGAAGACATTCCACATCATTAATCAGCAGGGAAGTACAAATCAGAACCACAATGGGGTCTCTCACCTCACACCTGTCAGAAAGGCTCTCATCAGAAGCACCACACTAACAAGCCCTGGCGAGGATGTGGAGAAGAGAGATCCTCGTGCACGGCTGGTGGGAGGTGAACTGGTACAGCCATGTAGAGCGGAGCATGGAAGCTTCCCCCAAGCTAAAAACAGAGTTACCATGTAGCCCAGCAATTCTATTCTGGGAATTTACCTGAAGAAAACAAAAACACTAACATGAAAAGACACACGCGTCCCAGTGCTCAAACCACATTACTTACAACAGGGGCCACAAAGAGTCAGACACGACAGCAACTGAGCTAAAGATACGGAAACCACTTAAGTGTCCAAAAGCAGGTGAACTGATAAAGAAAATGTGGTACACACACACACACACACACACAGAGGAATACTACTCAGTCATTAAAACAGAATGACGTTTTCCACTTGCCTCAACATGGAAGGACTTGGAGAATATTGGGCTTAGTGATATAAGTCAGACAGAGAAAGGCAAATACTCTATGTTTTTCCCTTACACATGGAATCTAAAAACTAAAACAAATGAACAGATGTAACGAAACAGACTCACAGACACAGAGAAGAAACTAGAGGTGAACAGCGGAACGATGGGAGGAGAGAGGGACATAGTCAGTGGTGGGCTTTCAGAAGGACAAGCTCCTAGTATAAAATACATAAGCTGTTACAAGAATATAATGTACAGCACAGGAAATACAGTCAATACTTTATAATAACTTGTGTGGAATATAGTCTATAAAAATATCAAATTACTGTGTTGTATACCTGAAATGAATACAATATGATAAATCAACTGTATCTCAGTTTTTTCAATGGTTGATCTGAGGGGGCAGGTATGGAATTAACGGGAGATTTAACTTTCTACTCCATATGATAGGAAACTAGAGTAACTGTTTTGTCTGTAATAGAGCATGCAGAGAGCCCAGCATTATTCTAGGGGCTGGTGATCCCGTGAAGGATAAGCAGAACAGCTCCCTGCCCCCACGGGCAGCTCTCCTGCTGAGAGAGACGGACGGTGGGCATGTGATGCAGCAGGAAGTGGCTTTGCTGTGATGGAAACAGCCAGGCCCAGTCCGCCGAGTGAGGAGGGCGCTAGTGTCCTGCTGGGAACCTTTCCCGGTGGAGAGGGGCCGTTCTCCTCTGGCGGCAGGACAGGAGGCACCAGCAACCATCAGGAGGCCGACGAGCAGGTGTCCTCTTTCCCAGAGACCTGCCTGTCCACCCCTTCACGGGATGTGCGCTGTAGCTCGGGGTCACCGGCAAAGAACAGGTTGGGACAAGCCTCATAACAGACTCTAAAGAGGAAGACCTGGGACTTCTCTGGTGGCACAGTGAATAAGAAACCGCCTGCCCACGCAGAGGACATGGGTTCAGTCCCTGGTCCGGAAGGATCACACATGCTGAGGAGCAGCCGAGCCCGTGAGCCACAACTGCTGAGTCTGCACCCTAGAGCCAGCTGCAACTACTGAGCCCGCGGGCTGCAAGTGCTGAAGCTGGCTCGCCCAGAGCCCATGCCCCTCAGCAAGAGGAGCCGCTGCAGGGGGAAGTCCAAGCAGTGCCAAGAAGAGTAGCCCCTGCTCACCGCAACTAAAGAAAGCCCAGCAGCGCAACCAAAAGCCAACACAGCCGAAGATAAAATGAATAAAAAAAAATTTAAAGGAGGATTGTAAAGGTTATTGCCCAAATCAATAGATGCTTGCTTCATAGGGAATCTTTCAAAAACTGTTTTCCATGGAGACTATTATATGCCAGGTGTTAAGCTTAGACTCACTCTAAGCCTTGGATGATATCATCGACTCAAAGGACTTGAGTCTGAGCAAACTCTGGAAGACGGTGAAGGACAGGGAAGCCTGGCACGCCACAGGCCATGGGGTCACGAAGAGTCAGACAGACCTGAGCGACTGACAGTAAGCCTTAGAGCGTCAGCAAAGGCACCTGCTCTTACTACACAATCACAAGACCAGTGCCTGGGGGACGGGGACTCAAATCCAGGTCTCCTTTGACCACTGTTTCATGCGTCCTTTGCCCTCCTGCCTCGTCTCGCTGGGCAGGTGACCGTGGGTGACCCTCTCCTGGAGCCCACCTCCCACCCCTTCCACCACGGCTATGCAGCAGATGGCTTTGCTGTGATGGAAACAGCCAGGCCCAGTCCGCCGAGTGAGGAGGGCGCTAGTGTCCTGCTGGGAACCTTTCCCGGTGGAGAGGGGCCGTTCTCCTCTGGCGGCAGGACAGGAGGCACCAGCAACCATCAGGAGGCCGACGAGCAGGTGTCCTCTTTCCCAGAGACCTGCCTGTCCACCCCTTCACGGGATGTGCGCTGTAGCTCGGGGTCACCGGCAAAGAACAGGTTGGGACAAGCCTCATAACAGACTCTAAAGAGGAAGACCTGGGACTTCTCTGGTGGCACAGTGAATAAGAAACCGCCTGCCCACGCAGAGGACATGGGTTCAGTCCCTGGTCCGGAAGGATCACACATGCTGAGGAGCAGCCGAGCCCGTGAGCCACAACTGCTGAGTCTGCACCCTAGAGCCAGCTGCAACTACTGAGCCCGCGGGCTGCAAGTGCTGAAGCTGGCTCGCCCAGAGCCCATCCCCCTCAGCAAGAGGAGCCGCTGCAGGGGGAAGTCCAAGCAGTGCCAAGAAGAGTAGCCCCTGCTCACCGCAACTAAAGAAAGCCCAGCAGCGCAACCAAAAGCCAACACAGCCGAAGATAAAATGAATAAAAAAAAATTTAAAGGAGGATTGTAAAGGTTATTGCCCAAATCAATAGATGCTTGCTTCATAGGGAATCTTTCAAAAACTGTTTTCCATGGAGACTATTATATGCCAGGTGTTAAGCTTAGACTCACTCTAAGCCTTGGATGATATCATCGACTCAAAGGACTTGAGTCTGAGCAAACTCTGGAAGACGGTGAAGGACAGGGAAGCCTGGCACGCCACAGGCCATGGGGTCACGAAGAGTCAGACAGACCTGAGCGACTGACAGTAAGCCTTAGAGCGTCAGCAAAGGCACCTGCTCTTACTACACAATCACAAGACCAGTGCCTGGGGGACGGGGACTCAAATCCAGGTCTCCTTTGACCACTGTTTCATGCGTCCTTTGCCCTCCTGCCTCGTCTCGCTGGGCAGGTGACCGTGGGTGACCCTCTCCTGGAGCCCACCTCCCACCCCTTCCACCACGGCTCGCCCACCAGGCAGCTCACTTCCGAGGCCCTTCCCTGCACGTCGGCTCTGACTCAGGAGCGTGGAAACACCCTCGGCGCTTCCTCGTGGCTCAGCGGGCGTGGGCTCCCTGCCGGCAGGCGCTGAGTCAGGCTCGCCCCTGGAATCGCGGCGCGCGCTCATGTATCACAGCTGGTGTAACGCACACGCAGACACGGGCAGGGCCCAGGGCCCGGGGGTTCACGACAGCTCGCAAGGAAGCAGACGGACGTTCAGACATTGCTCACATCACTTGAGGAGCTCTGACAAAGCGCCCAGTGTGGGACGATACTTGGGAATGCTGTGTAGCCCGCGTCTGACAAGGCACACACGCATGTTCCTTGGATGACAGCAGGGTGGCACGCGGCACCGCCTCAAACAGCAGGCAGGTGGGCCAGCCGTGGGGGCAGATCAGCGCCGACCTTCAGCAATTTTAAAACTACGGGTTCTTGAACAAAGCTTACCCAATTTCCATAAGCCTCAGGTTCCTGAGGAAAGATGGGCATGTTAATTCTTCACTCATAAGGTGATGGAACCTCCCAGGTGGCGTTAGCGGTAAAGAATCTGCCTGACCAATGTAGGAAACATAAGAGAGGCAGGTTCGATCCCTGGGTCACGAAGATCCCCTGGAAGATGAAATGGCAGCCCACTCCAGGATTCTTCCGGAGAATCCCAGGGACACAGGCGCCTGGCGGGCTGCAGTCTGCAGGGTCGCAAAGCGTTGGACACGACCGAAGCGACAGCAGCCGCGGCTCAGCCTGGCCCGTGATGTGCCAAAGGGGCTGCGGCAGGACTCTCGTCTCATCGGGCCCTCCTGACAGAGGAAACTCCACGGCACAGCTGGCCTGTTCCTTCATCATCCAGCTACTCAGTGATGCCGGGGTGACAGAGCTCAGGCTCCTCCGTTCCGCCCGCCATGAGCTCCCCGTCCGCCGGAACTATTTTGTATGGTTTCTCTTTTGAATCTTCCTGGAGAAGTGCAAATGCAGCTCTCCTAGCTGGATCTATGATGACACGGCCAAGATCCTCAGAAAAGGCAAGCTTTTCCCAGCTGGCATGGCTCTGGGCACGAGCTTGCCTTCTACCTTCCCGAGGGTGGTGCCCACATGGCCGGTGGGTGTCCTCCCCGCGCTCTTCCTGTGCTCACAGTACTCACGCACACGGAGGTCTGAGATTCTTCTAAACACACTGTTCTAGACACGGGTTTCACACGTCACTGTATTCCCTGGTTACTATCCTTAGACCTTCCAATGGCTGCTGAACACTATTGAATGTGTGTCCTGAGGTTTATCAGTCTTCTGGTCCATTCATCTTGAAGCAGTTTGAGGAGCATGTCATATCTTTAGAAGAGATTCCAGATAGGACTTCCCAACCTGAGGATACGGACATATTCAACTTTGAGAGAAATAGAACAACATGCCATCTGGAAAGCTTGTGGCATTTACACACCCATCCTTAGTGTGCACCATGGGGCTGAGGAAAAATACAGATCTCAGGGCAAGGAAACCACCAGAGGAGGGTGAGGGCACACCCAGGGAGGCTTCCTGGAAGAGGCATCTACACATGGGAAGGTGAGCAGGAATCTCAGCATCTGGAGGAGCAGAAGGGGGTCACCCTGATGGCAGTTCCCTGAACAAAGGAGGAGCCCTTTACGAAGCCTGAGGTCACAGGTTGCTCCTTACAAGTTGCATGAAGCACGTGCCCTCTTGGGAGGGAAAATCAGGCAGCCAGGGCTGGAACGTGGATATAAAGGGCACATCCCTGGAGCGGAGGGAAGAGGCGTGGAGAAAGGAGGCTGTTGCGGGCATCCACAAGGCCAGGCGCAGCCTTGCTCTCCTGGGCCCGCTGCGGGAGGCCGCCGTGCTGCCTGGGCCCCTCCAGATGCCCAGCGGGGAAGAGGGGAAGAGGGCAAGGGTGAGAGAAGGGCAGAGGAGACTGGGAGGGAGAGAGCGGAGAGGGGAGACGCGAAAGCGTGGGCCTGCACGGGACCCCGGGGAGACTCGGCTAGAAGCTCTCCAGCCATCCACTCACGGGGTCCCAACCTGCCAACGACCCCAGAGAGACTCGACAACAGGCTGGCTACCCTCGGGTGAAGGGCTTGCCTGGAAGGACGGGCTCACCTCCCTCTGATAGCACGTGGGGTCAGGGCACGGGGGCAACTCCGGGACAAGGGACAAGGTCCTGGTGATTCAGGTCTCCCCTCCCCACTCCCTGCCTGCTCTCTACATCCTGCCCTGAAGGGAACAGCCTCCTGGTCGTCGATCACCAGCTCAGCTCAGCTCCCTAAATGGTAGGCTTTCTTTCTCTTTTAGCAGGTGTTTCTGCTCCTTAAGGCGTTGGGAGTGGGTCCCCCAAGGGAGGCTGGGAGAGATCACGTGGGATTTCTCCACCTCGCAATCTCACAGAGCTTCTCTATTGATCGCACGTTCTCTGTGTGTCACATTTCCCAAAAAGAAGGTTCTTCAGCTTTACAAATCTGAAAACCACTGGTTTACTCCTCCTCATTAGTTCTATAATACATGCAATAGATAGTATCTTGCGAGAAATGGATAACCACAATGGAGTGGGCAATTGCCGAGTCAGACATTCTGGAGAGTGACGTCAAGTGGGCCTTAGGAAGCACTGCTGTCAATAAAGCTAGCAGACGAGATGGAATTCCCCAGAGCTGTCTAAAATCCTGAAAGATGACGTGGTCAAAGTGCTGTACTCAATACGTCAGCAAATTTGGAAAACTCACCCGTGGCCACAGGACTGGAAAAGGTCAATCCTCATCCCGGTTCCCAAGAGGGTAGTGCTAACGGATGTTCAGACCGTCGGACCATTGCACCCCCTCCCGTGCTTGCAGGGTCACGCTGAAGTCTTGCATGCCGGGCTTCAGCATTGTGTGAACCAAGAACTTCCGGGTGTCCAAGTTGGGCTGGAAAAGGAAGAGGAAGCGGAGATGCAACTGGCAAAGTTCTCTGGATCAGAAAGACAGTAAGGGAGTTTCAGAAACGCATCTACTTCTTTTTCAATGACTACGTGAAAGCCTTTGACCGTGTGGATCAGAGCAAACCGTGGGGCGCTCTTAGAGAGATGGGAGTACCAGAGCGGCTTGCATGTCTCCTGCGAAGCCTGTGTTCAGGTCAAGAAGCAAGTGTTACAATCACGTCTGGAACAACCGATTGGTGCAGGACTGGGAAAGGAGGACGCAGGCTGTCTGTTGTCTCCCCGCGTGTATAGCCTCTACACTGACCACACCCCGAGAAACCTCAGGCTGGATGCGTCACAGGCTGGAACCAAGACAGGCGGGAGAAGCAGCAACAGCCGCAGATGTGCAGATGACAGCAATCTAACGGCAGAAAGTGAAGAGGAACCAGAGAGCCACTCGATGAGGGTGAAGGGGAGAGTGAAAGAGCCGGCCTGAAACCAAATGTTAAAAAAACCAAACCCACGACGTCCGCCGCCCTCACTTCATGCAAATGGAAGGGGAAAGGTGGACCCACTGACAGGCTCCTCTTTTTGGGCTGTAAAATCACTGCGGGCGGTGACTGCAGCCGTGAACTTGAAGGCAATTGCTTCTTGGCAGGAAAGCTGTGACAAACCTAGACAGTTGAAAAGCAGAGACATCACGCTGCCAGCAAAGGTTCTTATAGTCAAGACTAGGGTCTTCCCAGGGGTCACGTATGGTTGTGAGAGCTGGACCTTAAAGAAGGCAGAGTGCCAAAGAAGTGGTGCTTTCGAACTGTGATAGTGGAAAAGACACCTGACAGTCCCTTGGACAGCAAGGAGTCAGACACGTCTGAGAATCTGAGCACACACGTGAACATACGTAACGTAGCATATAGTACAGACCATATAGAGGTCTCCCATACATACATACATACATATATATATATATATATGCTCTGAATATGTGTACCTATATAGACCTCTATTTCCAGGCACACTCATTTATATATACTACAGATTAGAAACATGAAGGTACCCCATATATATGAGGGAGATGCTGTGCTGGGCTCAGTCGCTTCAGTCGTGTCTGACTCTTGCGACCCCGTGGACTGTAGCCCAAGCTCCTGTCCGTGGGACTCTCCAGGCAGGAATACTGGAGTGGGTGGCCACGCCCTCCTCAAGGGGCTCTGGGTCCGTTTGGGACTCTCCCAGGCAGTGAATACGGATGTACGCTCTTAGAGATGGGAGTACCAGAGCGGCTTGCATGTCTCCTGCGAAGCCTGTGTTCAGGTCAAGAAGCAAGTGTTACAATCACGTCTGGAACAACCGATTGGTGCAGGACTGGGAAAGGAGGACGCAGGCTGTCTGTTGTCTCCCCGCGTGTATAGCCTCTACACTGACCACACCCCGAGAAACCTCAGGCTGGATGCGTCACAGGCTGGAACCAAGACAGGCGGGAGAAGCAGCAACAGCCGCAGATGTGCAGATGACAGCAATCTAACGGCAGAAAGTGAAGAGGAACCAGAGAGCCACTCGATGAGGGTGAAGGGGAGAGTGAAAGAGCCGGCCTGAAACCAAATGTTAAAAAAACCAAACCCACGACGTCCGCCGCCCTCACTTCATGCAAATGGAAGGGGAAAGGTGGACCCACTGACAGGCTCCTCTTTTTGGGCTGTAAAATCACTGCGGGCGGTGACTGCAGCCGTGAACTTGAAGGCAATTGCTTCTTGGCAGGAAAGCTGTGACAAACCTAGACAGTTGAAAAGCAGAGACATCACGCTGCCAGCAAAGGTTCTTATAGTCAAGACTAGGGTCTTCCCAGGGGTCACGTATGGTTGTGAGAGCTGGACCTTAAAGAAGGCAGAGTGCCAAAGAAGTGGTGCTTTCGAACTGTGATAGTGGAAAAGACACCTGACAGTCCCTTGGACAGCAAGGAGTCAGACACGTCTGAGAATCTGAGCACACACGTGAACATACGTAACGTAGCATATAGTACAGACGATATAGAGGTCTCCCATACATACATACATACATATATATATATATATATATGCTCTGAATATGTGTACCTATATAGACCTCTATTTCCAGGCACACTCATTTATATATACTACAGATTAGAAACATGAAGGTACCCCATATATATGAGGGAGATGCTGTGCTGGGCTCAGTCGCTTCAGTCGTGTCTGACTCTTGCGACCCCGTGGACTGTAGCCCGCCAAGCTCCCCTGTCCGTGGGACTCTCCAGGCAGGAATACTGGAGTGGGTGGCCACGCCCTCCTCAAGGGGCTCTTCCCAAGCCAGGGATTGAACCCAGGTCTCCCACCTTGCAGGCAGATTCTTTACCATCTGACCCACCAGGGATGCCCATATAGGGGAGATAGCCCACATACACAGGTATGTACGCACACACACACACACACACACACATAGAAAGCACAGATTACACAAACACAGGTATCTTCCTAATGCTGGGAAAGACTGAGGGCAGCAGGAGACGGGGCTGGCAGGAGATGAGATGGTCAGGTGGCATGATCCGCTCAGTGGATGTGAGTTTGCTGGGCGACAGGGAAGGACAGGGAAGCCTGGCGGGCTGCAGTCCTTAAGGTCACAAAGAGCGGGACATGGCTGAATGGCTGCACAACAAGAGATGTATACACGTTTACGTAATCAGGATTTATGCAATCTATCCTATATGCAATAACAAAAAGAAACAAAAAAAATGAGGAAACACCCCCAAACATGTGGAGACGGCAGGACCGTGGCCGTGGAGGTCTGTGCTTTCTCGGGCGTCCACACTGACGTGTTTCCTGGTCCCCGTGAGTCAGCCCCGAGCGCCGGCCGGGCAAGCACAGCCATGACGGATGCTTAATCTTCCTGGGAAGCCGGCCCGCCGCCGTTCATCTCTGAAAGCCCGCGGTGACTCAAAGAGCTGCACAGGACCGGGCAGCAAGAGCTCATGAGGCAACGCGTGAGCCCTCATCTCCCAGGCCGCTTCAGAAAGGCTGGGCGACTCAGGCGGCTAGGATCACACAGACAAAAGAAAAGGCTCCCCTCACCCCGTGCTCCTGAAGAAGCCGAGGCACGAAGGGCCACAGGCCGTGTTAACAGGATCTCAGCCGATTTCTGCCCAGGCATTTAAACTCTTGCACAATCGTGAGCAAAAACCATGTGGTCCCCATTCACGGTCACAGCCTGATCAAGGGGCACCTGTGAATTGTGCTTTAGATTGTTTTTGCTGTTGCTGTTGTTGTTACTTTTAATTTAATTTTTAAAAATTAATGAACCGATTCATGTTTGGCATGCTGTGGCTTCAGGGCTGCCCGCCGGCCCTCTCTAGCTGTGGCAAGTGGGGCCGTTCCCTGGTTATGGCTCTCAGGCTGTCGCTGTGGCCCTCAGGCAAGTAGGATCTTCCCAGAATAGGGACTGAGCCCGTGTTCCCTGCCTCAGCTGGCAGATTCTTATCTATTACACTACTAGGGAAGCCCCTTCTTTTAGTTTTCTTAAACATGCTTCTTTTTTGCCTCTAAGTCATCGTTTATTTTTCATCCATCTTTGTTCCCTGGCCTGTGTGGGCTTCCCATTGCAGCGGGAATTTCTCTCCCTTTTCGCAGAGCACTGGCTCTGGGCGCGTGTGCCCGAGAGCGCTGGCTCGTCATTGGACACACCGGCCCCGCTGCTCCTCAGCATGCAGGATCTTCCTGGGCCGGGGATTGAACCGGAGCTCCTTGCACTGCAAGGCAGACTCTTTACCCACTGAACCACCAGGGAAACCCAAACATACTTCTTAAAGTGAAATGTTTTCTGGTCTCAGGTCTTCCATATCCTAGCAGGTGTTTTCTGTGCAGTCTCGCGGTCTCTCTCTTTGCGGCCCCAGGACTGCAGCCCACCGGCTCCTCTGTCCATGGGATTCTCCTGGCAAGGGCACTGGAGGGGGTGGCCATGTCCTTCTCCAGGGGATCTTCCCAGCCCAGGGATGGAACCCTCAATCTCCGGCAGCTCCTGCACTGCCGGGACCTTTACCCACTGAGCCACCTGGGAAGCCCTCTCTACATCCTAGAGTCCACTCAACCTAGTGTTACCCTGGGATGAGTTTTCTTCTCGTGAGCACAGCGTGTGTGCTATTAAGCACGTGTGCTGTCACCTCTGACCTCACTGAATGTCACCCACCACCTTTCTTCCTTCTTTTTTAGGAGCTGTTGACAGTCTAAGTCATACTCCCTGAGTCAATTTCCCAGAATTTTATTTCATTTTATAGATCCTCTGGGCTTCCCTGGTAGCTCAGGGGTGAAGAATCCACCTGCAGCGCGGGAGCCAAAGCAGACGTGGGTTCAGTCCTTGGGTCAGCAAGGTCCCCTGGAGGAGGAAGTGGCAGCGCATGCCAGCGCTCTTGTCTGGAGAGTCCAAGGACCCAGGAGCCTGGCGGGCTAGAGCCCACAGGGCTGCAGAGAGTTGGGCACATCTGAAGTGACCTTGTACCTACACACACACGGGTCTTTCCTTGTAACCCCTAACACAGGCAAGTAGGATCTTCCAAATAGGGACTGAGCCCGTGTTCCCTGCCTCAGCTGGCAGATTCTTATCTATTACACTACTAGGGAAGCCCCTTCTTTTAGTTTTCTTAAACATGCTTCTTTTTGCCTCTAAGTCATCGTTTATTTTCATCCATCTTTGTTCCCTGGCCTGTGTGGGCTTCCCATTGCAGCGGGAATTTCTCTCCCTTTTCGCAGAGCACTGGCTCTGGGCGCGTGTGCCCGAGAGCGCTGGCTCGTCATTGGACACACCGGCCCCGCTGCTCCTCAGCATGCAGGATCTTCCTGGGCCGGGGATTGAACCGGAGCTCCTTGCACTGCAAGGCAGACTCTTTACCCACTGAACCACCAGGAAACCCAAACATACTTCTTAAAGTGAAATGTTTTCTGGTCTCAGGTCTTCCATATCCTAGCAGGTGTTTTCTGTGCAGTCTCGCGGTCTCTCTCTTTGCGGCCCCAGGACTGCAGCCCACCGGCTCCTCTGTCCATGGGATTCTCCTGGCAAGGGCACTGGAGGGGGTGGCCATGTCCTTCTCCAGGGGATCTTCCCAGCCCAGGGATGGAACCCTCAATCTCCGGCAGCTCCTGCACTGCCGGGACCTTTACCCACTGAGCCACCTGGGAAGCCCTCTCTACATCCTAGAGTCCACTCAACCTAGTGTTACCCTGGGATGAGTTTTCTTCTCGTGAGCACAGCGTGTGTGCTATTAAGCACGTGTGCTGTCACCTCTGACCTCACTGAATGTCACCCACCACCTTTCTTCCTTCTTTTTTAGGAGCTGTTGACAGTCTAAGTCATACTCCCTGAGTCAATTTCCCAGAATTTTATTTCATTTTATAGATCCTCTGGGCTTCCCTGGTAGCTCAGGGGTGAAGAATCCACCTGCAGCGCGGGAGCCAAAGCAGACGTGGGTTCAGTCCTTGGGTCAGCAAGGTCCCCTGGAGGAGGAAGTGGCAGCGCATGCCAGCGCTCTTGTCTGGAGAGTCCAAGGACCCAGGAGCCTGGCGGGCTAGAGCCCACGGGGCTGCAGAGAGTTGGGCACATCTGAAGTGACCTTGTACCTACACACACACACGGGTCTTTCCTTTCTCCATAAGGCATTAAATGCCCGGGGCCGCTGTAACAAGGCACCACACATGCGGGCTTCCAGGAATGGAAGGGTCTTCTCTCACAGTTCAGTATCCGGAGATCTGAAATCAAGGGGTCGCCAGGTTTGGTTCCTTCTGGAGGGTCCCAGAAGAATCCATTATGGTTCCTAGAACCGTCTGTCCAGTCTGCTTCCATCTTCACACCTCACGTGTCTCTGTGTCCAGTCTCCCTCTTCTCACAAGGACGTCGGCCTCAGGACCTAGGCCGTCCGAGCTCAGTCGCTGCAGTCGTGTCCGGCTCTTTGCAACCTTGTGAGCAGGTCTCCCACCCTGATTCACATCCAGGGGTGGCACGACTGGGGTTTACATGACTGGGAGTGCTCTCTAAGGAAAAGGACACAAAATTATTAAGGCAAAATTAGGTAGAAAGGTGAATTCGTGTTTAGAATGAAGATAAATGGCAAGGAATTACCGGAGCAGTGGACGTTGGTCTGCCTTCCGTTTCTTTAGGCAATTTACCGGAAGTGGCTCTGGAGATGGTCCCCTGGCCTTCTTGCTTCCTGCCTACAGCACGCTATGGAAGTCTTGCACAGTCTCAGGGAACAGGCAGATGAAGGCCCTGAGGCTTGAGGTCGTTCATTCCCGGGGAAAGCCCCCTCCATCAGGGAGGCTCCTTGTCTGGCTGGGCGGGTAGGGAAGGAAATGAGGGGCAGGTGCGGGTTCAGTCTCGACACCAGGGGGCAGCGCGCTGGCTCGGCCTGGGCATGGCCGTCCCCTGGCCTGGGAGCGGGACAGCGGTGGCTGTGCTTCTCCTCCACCTCCCGGTCTTTCCTGCCCCCCAGTCACCCCACACAGAGCCAACAGCCAAGGAGGGCTGGGGGCCTCCATCAGCAACGTGCCAAGGTCATGCCGCGGCTTGAAGGGCACATCCCGAATTGTCCCGGTTTTCCACCCCTTGTAAGACAGGGTGTAATCACAGGCTTCGGCTGTGACCCAGCCAGATGAAAGGTGCGCATGAAAGGAAGGGTGTGACTGGGCCGCCTGAAGCCCCGACAGCAGGGAGGGGCGGGCCTGCAGTTAGACTCTCTCTAGAAACACCCACCTGCTGGGGTCAGAGGAGTTGCTTTGGGAGGAAGGGCGTCAGGGAAGCAGGAGGCCTCACTGCCCCAGTCCTCGGACCTTCCCTCTCTCCCTCGGCTCTTCCTCTCGCTGGCTCTGCCGCCTGTCTGTCCGAGGCCCATGCCTCCTAAAGGCAGAGGGTTTGCCCAGGAGTCTCCGCTGGGCCGCTTGTGTAGGGTGGACAGCCTTCTCCCAATGCACCCCATGTTTAACCCTGGCCCCATTAAGCATGCTGTTAAATGGCTTGTTACAATGGGAGTTTTGGCATCATCCCAAATCTCTTTCCTGTGTCCTAGAATCCTGTTTATTTGTCCACCTACCCCTTCATCTAGCCATTCACCTTCATCCACCATCCATCCAGTACCCGCTATCCATCCACCATCCATTATCCATCCGTCCACCCATCCATCCATTCATCTCATAGAAGAGCACGGAGCACCTGCTACTCTGCCAGGGGCTGCACTTGCCCCTGAAGCTACAGAACTTCTCAAGACCAGAGCCCTGCTGCTGGGGAGCCTTTGCCCTCCAGAGGAAGCTGGCCGCGTGTGCAGTGGTGTCACCGGCTGCCACAGGGCACAAGCAGCGTGGCTCCGAAACCCAACCCTGCCGCTCTGACCGGGGCTTGAACCCACGGTTTTCTGCGAACACACATCTGGTCTCAGGACTGAACGAAGCTCAGGCTCTAGATGTCTCATCGTAGAAATTCAACGGGAGAGAAATGATGGGTAAGGTGTCGATTTATTTAGGGAGAAACCCACTGCACAGAGCAGGGGCTGTCTCAGAAGATGAGAGCAGCCCCAGGCAATGGGGCTGCCAGGTTTTATAGGGGTGGGTAATACTGTAGGCTAATGAGTGGGAGGCGCCTTCCAGCTGTTTGGGGGAAGGAGTGGGGCTTTCCAGGAACTGGGCCACTTGCCCCGGTTTTTTTTTTTTTTAATTGATTAGCTTATTTGACCGTGCGGGGTCTTGGCTGCTGCACGGGGGTCTTCAGGGCATCACATGGGATCTTTTGTTGCATCCCGGGCTGGGCAGTTGCGGCTCTCAGACTTAGTTGCTCCGCAGCACATGGGATCTTAGTTCCCCGAGCAGGAATGGAACCCACATCCCTGCGCTGCAAGGCAGATTCCTCACCACCGGGCCACCAGGGAAGTCCCCACTGCCCACTTTCTGGCCTGTCTGGTCGGCCTAGGATCTGTCACAGCCCTGCGGTGTGTCGCTTAGCTTGTTGGTGTGTTAGGACCAGCCCGGAGGGGGCTCAGGGGAGATGATCTGCCCACCACCGCGGGCCTGCTCTGTTCTCCTCGGTTCATGCCCTGTCCTCAGGCTGTGTGTCCTTCTTTGAAACGCTGGGCCCTGCCCCCTTCCTACCGGCTTGGCTCAGCTGGTGCACAGCCCCTCCTCCACCGCCCGCCTGGCTGGCTCGCAGGCCTCTTTCTCAGCAGCCCTGCCTTTAAGGCAAGAGCACACCTCCACCTGAGCGTCTCTCTCCCGGCTCCAAAGCGTGGGAACCTGGCAGCGGAGGACTCCTCGCCCCGGGCAAGGGTGATTACCAGCCTCTCCCCTGCCAGCCTCCACAGGACTGCCCCCAAGGCCATGGCAGCCCAAGGATGCTCTGCATTTTTCTCATTTTAATAGAGGTACAAAAGGTACTTTTGAAGGAAGGAAGCCAAGAAATCATGCCCTTTCAGGTACATTCCTGACTGTGGTGCTGAGGATTATGTCTGTGGGATTTTTTGTTGTTGGAGGAGCACTGCTTTATTTGAGAGTTTATCTGTCTGACTCAGGTCTCAGGAATGTCTCCCACCCACATTCTGACCTCTAGACCCTCAGCCCTCAGGTGATTACCAGGAGCTTTAGAGGCTCTGGGGTGGGCGGATGTGAACAAGAGAGCGCTCAGGGCTATGCCCATCACAGCGGAGGCACAGAGCAGGGGCTGTCTCAGAAGATGAGAGCAGCCCCAGGCAATGGGGCTGCCAGGTTTTATAGGGGTGGGTAATACTGTAGGCTAATGAGTGGGAGGCGCCTTCCAGCTGTTTGGGGGAAGGAGTGGGGCTTTCCAGGAACTGGGCCACTTGCCCCGGTTTTTTTTTTTTTTAATTGATTAGCTTATTTGACCGTGCGGGGTCTTGGCTGCTGCACGGGGGTCTTCAGGGCATCACATGGGATCTTTTGTTGCATCCCGGGCTGGGCAGTTGCGGCTCTCAGACTTAGTTGCTCCGCAAAATGGGATCTTAGTTCCCCGAGCAGGAATGGAACCCACATCCCTGCGCTGCAAGGCAGATTCCTCACCACCGGGCCACCAGGGAAGTCCCCACTGCCCACTTTCTGGCCTGTCTGGTCGGCCTAGGATCTGTCACAGCCCTGCGGTGTGTCGCTTAGCTTGTTGGTGTGTTAGGACCAGCCCGGAGGGGGCTCAGGGGAGATGATCTGCCCACCACCGCGGGCCTGCTCTGTTCTCCTCGGTTCATGCCCTGTCCTCAGGCTGTGTGTCCTTCTTTGAAACGCTGGGCCCTGCCCCCTTCCTACCGGCTTGGCTCAGCTGGTGCACAGCCCCTCCTCCACCGCCCGCCTGGCTGGCTCGCAGGCCTCTTTCTCAGCAGCCCTGCCTTTAAGGCAAGAGCACACCTCCACCTGAGCGTCTCTCTCCCGGCTCCAAAGCGTGGGAACCTGGCAGCGGAGGACTCCTCGCCCCGGGCAAGGGTGATTACCAGCCTCTCCCCTGCCAGCCTCCACAGGACTGCCCCCAAGGCCATGGCAGCCCAAGGATGCTCTGCATTTTTCTCATTTTAATAGAGGTACAAAAGGTACTTTTGAAGGAAGGAAGCCAAGAAATCATGCCCTTTCAGGTACATTCCTGACTGTGGTGCTGAGGATTATGTCTGTGGGATTTTTTGTTGTTGGAGGAGCACTGCTTTATTTGAGAGTTTATCTGTCTGACTCAGGTCTCAGGAATGTCTCCCACCCACATTCTGACCTCTAGACCCTCAGCCCTCAGGTGATTACCAGGAGCTTTAGAGGCTCTGGGGTGGGCGGATGTGAACAAGAGAGCGCTCAGGGCTATGCCCATCACAGCGGAGGCAAGCACTTCTGAGGAACTGCGGCAGGAACAAGGAGGCCCCAAGTCGCGGTGGCGAGAAAGGAGGGGACAGTCACCCCCGAATATCTTCTGAGTCACGGCATCGCCTGTCGGGGTGCTGTTTCCTGCCCAAGGACAAAGCTTGGCCTCCCAGGCCTGAGATTCAGCGAGTCCCAGCTCTGGCCTTGACACATCGAGCAACTTGGGAAGAGTCGTGCAGTCCTCCACTTGAAAGCAAGGCTGCTGACACCTGGGACCTCGCAGTGTGTGAGGAGACCTGGTGTGACTTGCTAATTCTTCGGAGCGCATGGCTGTTAGCTCCGAGAGCTCGGGTCGGGCAGACCCTATAACTCGCCTGGGCTAGGAGGCGGCGGCCAGAGGAGGGACCGCTTTTCGGCATGCCAGCTCCATCTTTGGTGAGCCGCCAGTGACCCTGGCCAGACCCTCCCCTTCGGGAGGTCTCCTTGCCTATTAAATGGTGATGAGGCTAATGACAGTATTGCCTTCGAAGGAAAGTGGTGCTGTTTCATAGTATCAGTACCAGGCTTTGAAGAGAAGAGCACTGAGGAGCCGCGGGTTGTTATTAGAAGTAATTGGTCTGTAATTGGGTCACCTTCAAAGCTGCCGGACTCTCTTTACTCCATCCAGCTGCTCTGCTCCTGGCATCCTCTCCTCCGTCCTCCTGCCTCTTTCCCCTCACCCCTTTGTCCTGGATCACTCGCAAGTCCCTCCCACACTTTCCCTCACAGCTCAAGACTCTCAGCAACACGCGTTCTGTCTCTAAAGGGATGGGACCCCGACAAGCAGAGCTGGCAAAGCCTGGGCAATGGCCTCTAAACACCTCAGGCTAGAGAAGCAAAGGTTGCTCAGGCAACCATCCATCCGCTTTCCAACTACACGTCCGTCCGCACACTTAACCAGCCACCCACCCATCCATTCACCTGTGCATCCACCCACTCACCCATCTAACCATCCGTCTACCCACCCACCCACCCATCCCTCATCCCCTATCCACCTGCCTAACCATCCACTATCCATCCATCCATCCACCCAGCCAACCAACCATTCATTTACCCACCCACCCAACCAAACCACCCATCTATCCACTCATCTATTCACCCACCCAACCGTTCATCCACCCTCCATCCACCCACCTAACCATCCAAGCACCCACCCACCAACTGCTGACCACCCATTCAGCCACCCTTCCCCGGCCCCGGAGTGACAAACCCGACTCAGGCTCAGGTGTCTCACATCGAGACCCCCAGTCCCACGTCCTGGGGCTGCCGAGCAGCTTTTCGATGACCTCACTCACTCCCGGGCTGTGCTCCCTGGAGGAAAGCAGTGTCTTACCCCAAAGGAGAATCTTCAAGCAGGGACGGGCCTGGGCGCGGGGGAAGGCCTCAGGCACTGCCTGAAAATGAAATTTTAATCCATCCTCCTTTGAACAATTTTCACTGCTTGCAGAGAGCGTGCGAGGACCTACTACAAGTGGAAGACCCCAGTACAGCTCACGGGAGTGAGGTCTTTGCCCTCTCCATGGGCCAGATTCATGGTTGGGGGTGCTTCTCTGAAACACCCCCTCATTGCGGCATTTGGGGTAACGAACCAAGCCCCAGACTTCCAGTGAATCTGGTAAGGAAGAGGAGAAGGAAGGGAACCATCCTGTGCGGGCTGCAGGAGAATGTGGGGCAAGAGCTGGAGGAAAGGGGAAAGGGGGCTTCCAGGGTTTCTCCCCGCTTAGTCATGGGGCTCAGAGGCAGCCGGAGTCTCGCTGGAAACCCCCAAGACGAACAGCAGCCCCTGGATCTGCCTCCTGGGGTGGCCCGCGGACGCTCAGGCAGCATTGCAGGAAACGCAGGAGTCCTGTTTCCCGGCCCAGCTGACAGTCGCCTGGTGTTTCTGGGGGCGCAGGGTGCCAGGCCAGCGGCACAGATGTTCACCGAGTAGGTGTTTGTTGCCATCTTTTCTTCCTGTACAAATGGAAGCAGCCTCCAGGTTCTAAAGCTCAAAGGTGAGGAGCTCAAATGGCTCCAGAAGAACCACTCAGGTGAGTCACCGAGCCCTAAGCTCTCCGAGGCTTCGCAGCCTCGTCGCCTGTGCCCTGAGGAAGGACCTGGGATGCCATGTGCTCGGTCGCTCAGTCGGGTCCAGCTCTTCGCGACCCCATGGACGGTGGCCCTCCCGGCTCCTCTGTCCGTGGGATTCTCCCGGCAGGAATAGTGAAGCGAGTTGCCCTTTCCCCCACCAGGGGCTCCTCCTGACCCAGGGACTGAGCCGGGGTCTGCTGCCTTGGCAGGGGGATTCCTCACCTCTACTGCCACCTGGGAATCACTAGAAAGGACCCTCCAACAGCCACGTCCTTGAGGGAGGCAGGACAGGATGTCATAGATGTGGCCCTGCCTCTGAGCTCCGAGGGTCACCTTCTCTCAGAAGTGCATCTCCCTTCTCAGCCTGGGGGTTCCCAAGCAAAGGGGCTTCTCCAAGTGGCCAGACTTTCAGGTCAGGATGGGAGCGCCTGAACCAGCCAGAGTAGAGGCAAGGGGCTGGACAGGCCGTATAACTCACCTGGGCTAGAAGGTGAGCTGTGCTGAGGTGTTTCCTCAGAGCAGAGCCTTAGAGAAATTCACCCAGGAAACCGTATTTCCCACTCGGAACCACGGGGCGACTGCCCACTGCCCACGGCGTTTCCTGGGGTGGGAGGGGAGACCCCAGGGCGGCAGGGCTGGCCGAGCGCGGTGGAAGGGGAGGGGTGAGGCTGGGTCCTTGGAGGATCTGTCCTGTGGGCTAGGCCTGAGCACCGAGGGGAGAGGAAATGTCGATGAGATCTGGGTGTCTTTGAAAGTAGTTTTTGTAACAACCACCACCAAAAAAGATCACTGTTAGTTTTGTTTTAAATTAATGTCAAATTAACCTGATCTTAAATGGACAGATTAGTATTGGATTCATACTTTAATATCTGATTTTCCTTAGGTTTTGAAGTTCAACCTGTATATTAAATTCTATCTGCAAATCCAGGAAATTTTAATATTACTTTTAAGGAGTTTAATTTCACTAATATTTGAACAGTTCATTTTGAGCTATTAAACTCCCTGGTATAATCAGTCACATTAAAAAAAAAAAAAAAAAACTAATTTCCCTAATATTTTTAATCATCTGTACACTCATTTTTCTTAATTACTTCAAAGGTCTCCAAGAAGCAATAGCTCTCTAAACACTAAACTCACTGCATTAAATTTGACAGAGTTCGAATGGGGTGAATATCACGTGTCCTTGACTGTCCCCAAATCGTGTACCAATTTACCGAAAGGTTTCTACACCTTTCACTAAAATCACAGGTGTACAATTGATTACCCCGCAACACTGTCTAGACCCACGCGAGGCTGGCCCGGCCGCTGCTGAGCTGTGCCGAGGCCTCTCCCCGGCGCCGCCCGCGTGCTCAGCCGTGTCCCGCTCGTGACCCCCGTGGACCCGCCCGCCAAGCTCCACTGTCCCGGGGAGTCTCCCGGCATGAATAGTGGAGAGCGTTGTCGTGTCTTCCTCCAGGGGATCTTCCCGACTGAGGGATCGAAACTGCATCTCTTGTGTCTCCTGTCTCGACCAACAGAGTTTCTTACCAACTGTGCCACCTCGAGGCCTCAAATTCTCCTCAGAGTTCACTTTAAATACTTAACGTGCCTAGCATTTTTGTTCTAAACTTAATTTTTTAATATTAGTATTTGTAATTGATTCCTTCATCATGTCTATATTTAATTCAAGGCCTTCCTGGTATTAAAAGACTCTTGCCAAGTGGGACAATAGCTGCACCTTCCTAAGGGAAGTGGGGGTCTCTTCTGAGAGGACAAAGCTGCTGGTGTAACCTGACTCTCCACTTGGACTCCAGATCTGAGTCGTCCCTGATACACAGGCAGCCATGTGGAGCCTTGGGAGCGTCACGACTCACAGGGCGTCTGGGCAGCCCCAGGCTCCTGTGTGCTCCCCTCTGTCCTCCGGGGTCCCAAGCCGCATTGGCAGTCCCTCACTGCCCCCCTCCAGGGGCTGTGCCTCTTTAAATTATTTTTTTTTTGATTTTCCTTAGGTTTTGAAGTTCAACCTGTATATTAAATTCTATCTGCAAATCCAGGAAATTTTAATATTACTTTTAAGGAGTTTAATTTCACTAATATTTGAACAGTTCATTTTGAGCTATTAAACTCCCTGGTATAATCAGTCACATTAAAAAAAAAAAAAAAACTAATTTCCCTAATATTTTTAATCATCTGTACACTCATTTTTCTTAATTACTTCAAAGGTCTCCAAGAAGCAATAGCTCTCTAAACACTAAACTCACTGCATTAAATTTGACAGAGTTCGAATGGGGTGAATATCACGTGTCCTTGACTGTCCCCAAATCGTGTACCAATTTACCGAAAGGTTTCTACACCTTTCACTAAAATCACAGGTGTACAATTGATTACCCCGCAACACTGTCTAGACCCACGCCGCGAGGCTGGCCCGGCCGCTGCTGAGCTGTGCCGAGGCCTCTCCCCGGCGCCGCCCGCGTGCTCAGCCGTGTCCCGCTCGTGACCCCCGTGGACCCGCCCGCCAAGCTCCACTGTCCCGGGGAGTCTCCCGGCATGAATAGTGGAGAGCGTTGTCGTGTCTTCCTCCAGGGGATCTTCCCGACTGAGGGATCGAAACTGCATCTCTTGTGTCTCCTGTCTCGACCAACAGAGTTTCTTACCAACTGTGCCACCTGCGAGGCCTCAAATTCTCCTCAGAGTTCACTTTAAATACTTAACGTGCCTAGCATTTTTGTTCTAAACTTAATTTTTTAATATTAGTATTTGTAATTGATTCCTTCATCATGTCTATATTTAATTCAAGGCCTTCCTGGTATTAAAAGACTCTTGCCAAGTGGGACAATAGCTGCACCTTCCTAAGGGAAGTGGGGGTCTCTTCTGAGAGGACAAAGCTGCTGGTGTAACCTGACTCTCCACTTGGACTCCAGATCTGAGTCGTCCCTGATACACAGGCAGCCATGTGGAGCCTTGGGAGCGTCACGACTCACAGGGCGTCTGGGCAGCCGTGGCCCCAGGCTCCTGTGTGCTCCCCCCTCTGTCCTCCGGGGTCCCAACCGCCGCATTGGCAGTCCCTCACTGCCCCTCTTCCCTTCCTCTGACATCACGACCCTCTGCTTTCGGGCTGGGTGTCCTACCGTGCAGAATAAAGATGCATTCCATTCCCCGCCCAGCTTCCTGTAACCAAGGTCTGGCCAGGCGGTGTCAGTGGACATGGGACGGGCCACATCTACACAGCTTGCAGAAGTGGACATGACCTCCTTGCCTTTCCTGCTTCCTCCCGGCCGGGGCCGGAGCTGCCGTCCTGGACCACAACGTGGAAGCCAGACGCTGGGGATGCGGAACCAGACGTCGCCACCCGATCAGATTCAGTGAACAGACTTTCCTTCTCATTTTCTGCTCTGACGGGGCCACAATGCACGGGGGTATTAAAGCGGCCTCCCCTGGACCTGGCACATTCTCAGAGCTTTGTCTGGCTCCACATTTACGACACTAAACTCATAAGGTCGACGGGATCAATGGACAATAATCCAAGGTAAAGTCATGCTGACGTACAGGGGTCTGGCCCGGGTGTCCAGGCCAAGACGTCGGAACAGCAATGCCAGCGCGCAGAGCCCAAGATGAGCGGCCATCAGTCAACAGTGGACACCAGGAGAAAGCAGAGAATCTGAAAGAGAGAAGACCCCCGTGCCGAGGAGGACGACCCCAGCGCCGGGCACCTCAGCCGCTCCTCCGCCCAGAGTGCTTCCCAGCCCCGGTGGGCAGGAGCCCCCAGGTCACGAGCCCACGCCTGCGCTGCGGACCTGAGAATCACCCAGAGACGGGGCGCTTGGTTTTTACGCAACCCTGTATCTAGTTGAGTTCAGTCAAAATACTGACTTCTCCTCCCGAATGTCCTTGTTTTTCGAGAGTCCCGAGTTAAGAGGCTTCATTCAGGAATTATTAAAACTAGTCTACAATTTTAAAAAAGGTAAACACTTGAAAATGAGATGAATCCTTAGAACATGTTGCAGTCATTCCAGATGGAGCGGCAGAGTGAATAAGTAGACGTGTTTGCCGTCTGTAAGAAAACGTTGTCCAGCTGCTCAGCTGTGCCTGACTCTCTGCGACCCCATGGACTGCGGCGCACGAAGCTTCTCGGCCCGTCACCAGCTCCCATTATGGTTTATCACAGGAGATTACTGATAAGTATAGCCCCCTGCGCTATCCCACAGGCGCTTGTGGGGTATCCACTCTCTATGTAATAACTTGCGCCTGCTGATCCCAGACTCCTGACGCTGTCCCTCCTTGGCCACCGCAGGTCTGTCCGTCCTCCATGCCCGTGACGCTGCTTCTGTTTTGCAGGTGAATTCACTTGTGTCCTATCATCCTTGTGATCCGACCACATTTCTGAAATTCAATAAGGCATAAACACAGTGGCTCCACCTGAGCCCTAAGCACTGGAGAGCAAGCTGGAGCCGGTCCTCTCCTGGCCCTGGGCTCGTGCCTTCGGCTTCTCAGCCGGGGGTGAAGGTGCGAGGGGGTGCGCCGCTCAGCCTGGTCCTGGAAGCCCTGCCCCGGCTGGGGGCTCCGGCCAGAGTCCGACAGGTTCTCCCCGCGGGCTCTCCTTCGCCTGAGAGGGAGGGTCCCAGGGAAGACCGCCCCCGAGGGCAGCTGCTCTGTACACAGTCCTTCAACCCAGTCGTTGAAAGTCACGCCTAGTCATTTAAACAGGAGAAACAGGAGCTGATAAATATCTAACTTGTTCATAAAGCCGTGAGCCGAAAAGCAGAAAGGAATGGAATTTTCTTACCACTTTCTCATTATTTCCTATCAGACCCTTAAACAAAGCACATTTATTAACGGCTAATGCCCTAAACTCTCATCAGATGACCTCAGGCCTGGGGCGTTGCCTGTAATTCACAGGTGAAGAAAGAGAGGACGGACCAGAGAGGTGGAGTAACCCACCCAAGGTCACACAGCCAGCTGCAGAACCAGGGCTGCAATCCAGTTCTTCTAGTTCTTGGGCAGGGGCCTGACTCAGAGCAGGCCGCAGGGAGGGAGACAAAGGCTCAGAGGCAGATGGAGGGGACTCTGCTGTGGGTGGGTCGCTCAGCGTCGCGGCCTCGAGGCTCACGCTTGCTACAGCACGGCTCAGAGTGTCCTTCCTTCCCCGGCTGGCTGATTGTCTGCTGGTGGATGCCCGCTGTCCGGCCATGTCCGGTGCTGGCAGGTCCTGTTTCTCCCGAGGCCTGGAAGCCCTCCCCAGGGCTGCCGTTGGCACGAAGGGCAAGTCTCGGCTGTAGCCGAAACGGCCTGGCGCTAAGGCTCGGGGTCTGCCCCGCGAGGCCCCGTCAGGTCTGGCTGCAGCTTCGCCCGGCGCCTCTAGGTTAGACGAGACGAGTTCTGGCTCTAGACCGCCTCAGGCGCCTCTAGTCACAGGGCCTTGTCCTGCGGTCCGCAGCCTAGACCTGCCGTGACACGCTGGTTGCTCTGGGCCTCCTCTAAGCCAGTGGCCTCCACCCCGTGGGGTCCGTGGGTCAGTGACCCCAGGCTCTGGATGTGCTGTCTCCAAAGCCACGGACACCTGCCGAGCACCACTCTTGTCTGACTGGCGGGCATAGGGGTACACAGCGTGTCCCTTGCCCTGGGGGACGTTTCTGGCCCGTCCAGGTCGCTGTCGATGGTGCGCTGGCGTGGCAGCCCCAGGATCTATGCAGGGTGTGTCCCCCAGAGGGTTTACCTTTGAAAACGTGTGTCTTCCTGGGTGGCCAGAGTGCCTGTCACCCCTGGCTCCCTGGATTACGTCGCTGTCCTGTCCTCGGGCTCTGCCCGCCCTGGAGACCAGGCTCCCGACGTGGGCTTCATCTCTCGCCAAGCTGCTGATTCGTAGACGTGAGATGGTCAGCTTTCCTCTTGGGAGCTCAGCCCCAGCCGCGCACCCGACCCTGCCCACCACCAGGCCAAAGCCCCGCCGGCCGGCCGGGCTGTCTGTCTTCCAGCTCACACATGGCGCGACCCTCACCCTGGAGCCCGCCTCTGGAGTCTCTTCCTGGTGAGCCGGGGAGGGGACCTGGGACCCAGGAGCCTTTGATACAATGCTTGCCCATGGACGAACGTCTTTTCCAGCAACAGATACAAAGAAACTACCGGGGGCTGAAAGCCCCTGTGCGCATGTGCAGTTGGGACAAATTCTGGAGCAAAAAATAAAACAACCACCTGCCACTCCTGACGTGTGTGTGCTAAGGTGCTTCCGTCGTGTCCAGCTCCGTGCAGCCCCGTGGAGCCCGCCAGGCGCCTCTGTCCTTGGATTCTCTGGGCAAGAATACTAGAGTGGGTTGTCATGCCCTCCACTAGGAGATCTTCCCAGCCCAGGGATCGAACCTACGTCTCTTAGGTCTCCTGCACTGGCAGACAGGTTCCTTACCACTAGCGCCGCCTAGGAAGTCCCAGGAGCAAAAGCAGGATACTGCCCATCCCCTGGACACTCCCCTACTCGCACTCCATAAAAAGACCAGTTTGCACCCTATCAGGGAGCCAGCAAGCCAGGGCACCTATTTCCCATTCTTGAGCCCTCTGCAGAGGCAGGGGCCCTACGAAAGCCTGTCTGACCTTTCATCAAGCTCTATTGACGAAGGAGGCCAAGAACCCTGGTCAGTCTCCCTGGGGCCACCCCCTAGCCCAGAGCCTCGGCGAAACCGGCACGCGCCCTTTGGAAATGCTGGGAGGGAGGAGACAGGTGGGAGCAGGACCGAGGAAGGAGGGGCACCATCACCCTCGGCCTCCTCGCTCCTTGAGGCCCGGGGCTGCTGGCTTCGTGTCAGCCCGGCAGGGCCCGGCCAGGGGCTGCTGGGAGTGGGGGTCGCGCCTGGAAGCTCCCGTTCTCTGAGGACACGGCTCCAGAGAAGGGAGCCCCGAGGCGCGGTGGCTGTGAGTGGCCGGGGTCCAGGTGGGGAGCCGCAGCCTGTCCCATGCCCTCTTTGTGGGTGACGCAGGGAGCTGGGGGCAGCCCAGGGCTCTCCCTGTGTGGGGGTGATGGAGCTACCCACTCCCACCACAAACGTGGAAAAGCCAGAAGCCCACGGGGGCCAGGCAGGTGCCCCAGCCACCTGGGGAGGGGTCTGTGGGGACTGCAATATGAGCGCCCCTGCTCCACACGAAGGCCTCTGAGGTCACTTCTTACCACCAGGAAGGAGCAGACCACTAGGACCTCCAGTCTTCAGACTTGATAAGAGCCCCCCAACACCTTGCCCTCCTCCTGGACAGCTGGCCTCCCCCAGCCACCCCAAAACTCTGGGGTAGTAGGTTGATTGTTTCTAAACTTCAGCTGATTAAGAGTTACCCAAAAGCTCTCTGTACTTTTCTGAATACTCTTTAAACTTCAAAAGGTGTGCATTTGCTTTTAGAAGTTCAAGCAATCAAGAAAGACAAAAATAAAGTCCTCAGGGTTGTCATGCCCTCCACTAGGAGATCTTCCCAGCCCAGGGATCGAACCTACGTCTCTTAGGTCTCCTGCACTGGCAGACAGGTTCCTTACCACTAGCGCCGCCTAGGAAGTCCCAGGAGCAAAAGCAGGATACTGCCCATCCCCTGGACACTCCCCTACTCGCACTCCATAAAAAGACCAGTTTGCACCCTATCAGGGAGCCAGCAAGCCAGGGCACCTATTTCCCATTCTTGAGCCCTCTGCAGAGGCAGGGGCCCTACGAAAGCCTGTCTGACCTTTCATCAAGCTCTATTGACGAAGGAGGCCAAGAACCCTGGTCAGTCTCCCTGGGGCCACCCCCTAGCCCAGAGCCTCGGCGAAACCGGCACGCGCCCTTTGGAAATGCTGGGAGGGAGGAGACAGGTGGGAGCAGGACCGAGGAAGGAGGGGCACCATCACCCTCGGCCTCCTCGCTCCTTGAGGCCCGGGGCTGCTGGCTTCGTGTCAGCCCGGCAGGGCCCGGCCAGGGGCTGCTGGGAGTGGGGGTCGCGCCTGGAAGCTCCCGTTCTCTGAGGACACGGCTCCAGAGAAGGGAGCCCCGAGGCGCGGTGGCTGTGAGTGGCCGGGGTCCAGGTGGGGAGCCGCAGCCTGTCCCATGCCCTCTTTGTGGGTGACGCAGGGAGCTGGGGGCAGCCCAGGGCTCTCCCTGTGTGGGGGTGATGGAGCTACCCACTCCCACCACAAACGTGGAAAAGCCAGAAGCCCACGGGGGCCAGGCAGGTGCCCCAGCCACCTGGGGAGGGGTCTGTGGGGACTGCAATATGAGCGCCCCTGCTCCACACGAAGGCCTCTGAGGTCACTTCTTACCACCAGGAAGGAGCAGACCACTAGGACCTCCAGTCTTCAGACTTGATAAGAGCCCCCCAACACCTTGCCCTCCTCCTGGACAGCTGGCCTCCCCCAGCCACCCCAAAACTCTGGGGTAGTAGGTTGATTGTTTCTAAACTTCAGCTGATTAAGAGTTACCCAAAAGCTCTCTGTACTTTTCTGAATACTCTTTAAACTTCAAAAGGAGTGTGCATTTGCTTTTAGAAGTTCAAGCAATCAAGAAAGACAAAAATAAAGTCCTCACCTAGATCCCCGTCACTGAGTCTGCCCCACGGCCTGTCTGCAGGCTGCCCCACCCGGGCTGCGATGCCGACCCCGGGCATTTGGGGATTTGCCTCAAAGCACGGCCTCCCTCTCTGCCCATCTCTCTGCCTTTTGCTTGTCTGCCGCCCAGACCACACGCCCCGGCCGGGCCCCGCTCCAGCGTTCCTCCCTCTGCTGCTGCGGGGCAGGCGGCTGCCTGGCTGCCCCGACGGCTCCCCGAGCGCCCCCGCGTCCGAGCCTCGGCCTCCGTCCAACCCTCCCGGGTGGCCCCTCTGCAGCCATGGAGTTTTCCCAGTGACTCGGGGTCGGGTGTCCCCTGGGAGGAGGATGTGGCTTCCTCCCTCCTCCACCAGCAGGCAGCAAGTCTCATACCAGCCGGCACTGGGTCACCTGCACGTGGACCAGCCAGCACAGCTCCTACAGGGGGCGGAGCGGGCCCTGCAGGCCCACTGTCTAGGGCTGGGGGCCACCCGGACAGGCGGCCGAGGGAACACCCGCTCTGCCATCAGACTGCAGCCCCTCTCCCAGACCTCGCGGCCTCGCCCCTGGGGATGGGGAGGTCGTTCCTTTGCCCCTTCCTGGCAAATAGAAAGGGAAAATGTGGACGTAGTGACCGATTTCCTCTTCTTGGTCTCTAAAATCACGCTGGATGGTGACTGCCATCATGAAATCAAAAGACAGCTGCTTCCCGGCAGGAAAGCTGCGACAGACCCAGACAGTGCGCTGAAGGCAGAGACGTCGCTCTGTCGACAAAGGTCCGTACAGTCCAGGCTGTGGTCTCCCCGGGGCCACGTGCGGTGGTGAGAGCGGGACCATAGAGAAGGTGGAGGTCAAAGAACTGATGCCTCTGAGCTGTGGTGCTGGAGAAGGCTCCTGAGAGCCCCGTGGACTGCAAGGAGATCAAACAGTCAGTCCTAAAGGGAATCAACCCCGAATGTTCCTCGGAAGGACGGATGCTGAAGCTGAAGCTCGAGTCCTTGGGCCCCCTGATGGGAAGAGCAGACTCACTGGAAAAGACCCTGATGCGGGGAAAGACTGAGGGCAGGAGGAGAGGGCGGTGACAGAGGAGGAGATGGCAGGATGGCATCACCGATGCAATGGACACGGCCTGGGGCAAACTCCAGGAGAAGGCGATGGACAGGGAGGCCTGGCGTGCTGAAGTCCACGAGGTCTCAAAGAGTCGGACATGACTGGGCGACTAAACACACACAGAGCAAGCCTCCTGGAAGCCCACGGTGGGACAGGAACGCTGGCCGGAGGCAAGGGCCTCCGCCCCAGGCGGTGAGAGGCGATGACACGAGGCAGGTCCAGCTCCCAGATCGGATCAGCGTCCTGGGGGCCCAGCTCAGGGGAGTCCTCCTTCTCTGGGCCAGCTCCACCTGCCACGGTCCCGAGCCTTCTCCTATATCAGCAGACGAAGCCATAGACAACTCAGCCCTCGTTGCTGGCCTGGTGTGGGAGACAGAGAATAGAGTGTAGGCCCTGGTGACCCGGGGCCTGGATTTGTATTCACCAACACCTGCTATCTATGGCCTGGGGTAGGGATTTCACCTCCCAGATCTCCTTATCTGTCATGGGGCATGGTCAAAGGTCACCCTGAGAATGAGGGAAAGCAGATGCTGTAAAAGCAGTTAGTATCCAAGGGTGGGAAGTAACCAAGAGTGGAGGTGGGGGTGGGGGCGGGCGCGGCTTTGCTAGGAAGGGGGATCCTGACCTTTTCATACCAGGAATAGTTCTCAGGTTAATGTGTTAAGATAACAAAGTCAGACTCCAGAGGAAGCCAAGGATGTTTAAGCACAACTATCAGAACGTGAAAGGTCAAAGTCAGAGGCAGGAGAATCTGCTTCTTGGGGAAGCATTCACTTGTAGGACCAGTGCTGGGTCCAGTAATGACCATCAGTCCAAGCTGGCAACGAAGACGGTGCAGAAGAAACAGCTGAATGTGACGCGACGTGACGTGACGTGATGATGCGACGTGATGTGACGTGACGCGATGATGTGAGGTGATGTGATGATGTGACGTGATGTGACGACGATGTGGCATGACTGATGTGACGTGACGTGGAAAGTCTGGGACTGCTGAAGTGGGCGGGTCCTAGCATTTCTGGCACACCAGTGGCGGCTGTTGTCATTCAAAAGGGAGGGGGGCTTCCCTGGTGGTCCAGTGGGTAAGGACACCGCCTTGCAGTGCAAGGGGCGCCGGTTCGATCCCTGGCCTGGGAAGATCCCACGTGCTGCGGAGCGGCTGGACTGATGTGTCCAACTACGGAGCTGGAGCTCTGGAGCGCATGCGCCCAGAGCCAGTGCTCTGCGACAACAGAGGCCACCGCGATGGGAGGCCCACACGGGCCAAAGAACAAAGATGGATGAAAATGGACAAATGAAAGACCAATAGAAGTGGCCCGCCTGCTCCCCTCCCTCCCCACCCCTCCCCCACCAAAATAAATAAATAAATAAATCTTCAAAAGGGAGGGAATTCCAAGTTCATCTAAAAATTAACCAAAATGAGTCGTGATGTTTCCTCTTCAGACTTTTTTTCCAAGTGAAGAGTGTCTTCAGAGGGGTGAGGTCAGCAGGGCTCCGTGAAGGTCAGGGTCAGGAGACACGCTAAGATTATCCTGAACCCTGGAGGGTCAGGGTTCTTCTGAACTATGAACTTCTGAACCCTGGAGGGTAGGGGGTGGGCATCCCCAACAGGAGTAAGAGAGGGCTGGGAGTCCAGTGTGTGAGCAGAAGACAGGGGTGGGGCACTGACTACGGAGACATCTAGCACCTTCTCCACGGTCCCACTGGGAACCCACGGCCCAGTCTGGATGGGACAGAGTTCCAGCCCCGGGATTCCTGATCCCCTCGAGTCAGATCCCTGTTGAACCAAGTGGATCGGTTGGGCAGGTGTTTGCAACACACTGTCGGCCACTGTGCCCAGTGTCATGGCCCCCGGCTCAGGCCATGATGCCGAGGGTGCGGGAAGCCAGCTCCACCTGGGGGTGTCAACACCTGGCTTCAGAGAAATGCACTCTCCAAAGTGGTGGGGGGTCTTCAAAGACATCAGGCTTTTTTATTTCCCTTGACCATGGCGCATAGCATGGGATCTTAGTTTCCAACCAGGGCTGGCATCCAAGCCTCTTGCATTGGAAGCACAGAGTCTTAACCACTGGACCACATGCAGTTCCATCAAGCCCTCTTTCAAAGGACAATGACAGGCCAGGTGGGGCTGGCCCGCCCCCAGTGCTGGCCCACCCAGTCCCCGCTTGAAGACCCTCAGAGTCTGTCTCATGTCACTGCACCCTCAACCCGCCCCCACTGATCCCGGCTGCCTATAGCACCCCCACAGCCCTCTCAGTGGGCCCCAGGCCTCCAGCCGCACAGGGAGGGCACTGAGCCTTTGGGATGCGGGGGGAGGAAGGGCGGAGCTGGAGGGCTGTGCGGGCAGGGCTCTGAGCCCCTCGCCCCTCGTCTGCGGTGCCCCAGGCTCCATCCCCGCCCTCGAGATGGGCAGCCCCGTCATCTGATTTCCGAGGCTCAGGCCTGTCCTGTCTTGTCGGGACCTGGAGACCAGGGATAACAACTTACCTCCCAGGGAGGATGTCAGGATGGATGACTTCATCCTGCCAAGCGCCCGTGCGGCTCTGCGGCCCGGGCCAGAGGCCCAGGTGCAGGACACGGTTCCTGCCACGGGTCCAGCTGTGCTGGGCCTCAGGTCGGCAGACCCCTGCTTGACTCAGCTGATGGGACATTCTCTCCACCTGCTCCTCCTGGAGCCGTCTTTGTCCTGGAGCTGGGAAGATGTCAGATGATTCCTGCAGCCAACGTGGGTCCGCCTCCTGCCCCAGGACAGCCCGTCCACTGACTCCAGGCCGTGGTGAAGGAAAGCGGGGTGTCCATCACAGGCGCCAAGCAAGGAGTCCGGCAGCCTGTGCCGAAAGGCCGCAACTCCCAGTGGCTCTCAGGGAAGGGTTCTTAGAGACAAGGCTGGGGTGCTGTTATGTGACCAGATTGTGGACATCCCTCTGACTGGCGGGTGGTGAGGTCATCAGGAGTCAACATCATCAGCCTCCCAGTTCCGACCAGTCTGGGGTCTCCAGCGGGGCCGCTTGCAGTTGACCTCTCCAAAGTGGTGGGGGTCTTCAAAGACATCAGGCTTTTTTATTTCCCTTGACCATGGCGCATAGCATGGGATCTTAGTTTCCAACCAGGGCTGGCATCCAAGCCTCTTGCATTGGAAGCACAGAGTCTTAACCACTGGACCACATGCAGTTCCATCAAGCCCTCTTTCAAAGGACAATGACAGGCCAGGTGGGGCTGGCCCGCCCCCAGTGCTGGCCCACCCAGTCCCCGCTTGAAGACCCTCAGAGTCTGTCTCATGTCACTGCACCCTCAACCCGCCCCCACTGATCCCGGCTGCCTATAGCACCCCCACAGCCCTCTCAGTGGGCCCCAGGCCTCCAGCCGCACAGGGAGGGCACTGAGCCTTTGGGATGCGGGGGGAGGAAGGGCGGAGCTGGAGGGCTGTGCGGGCAGGGCTCTGAGCCCCTCGCCCCTCGTCTGCGGTGCCCCAGGCTCCATCCCCGCCCTCGAGATGGGCAGCCCCGTCATCTGATTTCCGAGGCTCAGGCCTGTCCTGTCTTGTCGGGACCTGGAGACCAGGGATAACAACTTACCTCCCAGGGAGGATGTCAGGATGGATGACTTCATCCTGCCAAGCGCCCGTGCGGCTCTGCGGCCCCGGGCCAGAGGCCCAGGTGCAGGACACGGTTCCTGCCACGGGTCCAGCTGTGCTGGGCCTCAGGT
Organism: Tragulus kanchil; assembly: GCA_022376925.1. Taxonomy (NCBI): domain Eukaryota; kingdom Metazoa; phylum Chordata; class Mammalia; order Artiodactyla; family Tragulidae; genus Tragulus; species Tragulus kanchil. The sequence continues at coordinate 244,298,176 of JAIOJX010000028.1, forward strand.
CGGCAGACCCCTGCTTGACTCAGCTGATGGGACATTCTCTCCACCTGCTCCTCCTGGAGCCGTCTTTGTCCTGGAGCTGGGAAGATGTCAGATGATTCCTGCAGCCAACGTGGGTCCGCCTCCTGCCCCAGGACAGCCCGTCCACTGACTCCAGGCCGTGGTGAAGGAAAGCGGGGTGTCCATCACAGGCGCCAAGCAAGGAGTCCGGCAGCCTGTGCCGAAAAGGCCGCAACTCCCCAGTGGCTCTCAGGGAAGGGCTCTTAGAGACAAGGTTGGGGGTGCTGTTATGTGACCAGCTTGTGGACATCCCTCTGACTGGCGGGTGGTGAGGTCATCAGGAGTCAACATCATCAGCCTCCCAGTTCCGACCAGTCTGGGGTCTCCACGCGCGGGGCCGCTTGCAGTTGACCTCTCCCACCTGGTGGGGGCTTCAGCCATCAGCACACCAGCTCTCAGGACCTGGCTCAGAATATTATTTGTTCCCTTGAGGAGGAACTAAAGGTCTTTGACATTGTTTAAGGGCTAAGCTGTTATTATTTTGTCTTATTTGTTTTCCTTTCTGAATTTTCTCACTTCTCTGATTAAATTTACTATTTGGAATTTAGGAAAAACCTGGGAGGATGAAGGTTCTGTACAGACGAGAGGCAGGTGGAGGACACAGGGTTTGGGGGTGCCTGTTCCAGGAAGGGTCTTGCTCAGTTACAGAATCAGCCCCCCACCCAAACTGGGGAAGGCAAGAGAAGAGCAGGCCCGGCCTCCTGGGACATCCAGGCCTGGAATCAAGAGCAGAGGGAAGACTGGGTGCCCTCCACACAGCGGGCCCCAAAGAGAAGCCACACCCAGCCTAAAAATCACATCAGGGGCTTCCCCTGGTGGTCCAGTGGGTAAGGACACTGCCTTGCAGTGCAAGGGGCGCCAGTTCGATCCCTGGCCTGGGAAGATCCCACGTGCCGTGGAGCGGCTGGACTGATGTGTCCAATTACCGAGCTGGAGCTCTGGAGCGCATGCATGCGCCCAGAGCTGATGCTCTGCGACAACAGAGGCCACCGCGATGGGAAGCCCACAGGAGCCAAAGAACAAAGACAGATGAAAATAGAGAAATGAAAGACCAACAGAAGTGGCCCGCCCACTCCCCTCCCTCCCCAACCCGACCCCGCCCAAAATAAATAAATAAATCTTTAAAAAAAAAAAATCACATCAGGCAGCCGTCCCGGGGGAGAGGAAGCCGGGGCCACAGGCAACAACCCTGCATAGTACAGGCCTGCCTCTGTCCATTAGGAGGACCCGTCCTCAACAGTCCCGTGGGCTCCTTCATTAGGCCCGGCTGGAGGACCGTGGTTTATTTTGATTTTTGTCCAGGCCGTGGTGAGGAAAGCGGGGTGCCATCACAGGCGCCAAGCAAGGAGTCCGGCAGCCTGTGCCGAAAAGGCCGCAACTCCCCAGTGGCTCTCAGGGAAGGGCTCTTAGAGACAAGGTTGGGGGTGCTGTTATGTGACCAGCTTGTGGACATCCCTCTGACTGGCGGGTGGTGAGGTCATCAGGAGTCAACATCATCAGCCTCCCAGTTCCGACCAGTCTGGGGTCTCCACGCGCGGGGCCGCTTGCAGTTGACCTCTCCCACCTGGTAGGGGCTTCAGCCATCAGCACACCAGCTCTCAGGACCTGGCTCAGAATATTATTTGTTCCCTTGAGGAGGAACTAAAGGTCTTTGACATTGTTTAAGGGCTAAGCTGTTATTATTTTGTCTTATTTGTTTTCCTTTCTGAATTTTCTCACTTCTCTGATTAAATTTACTATTTGGAATTTAGGAAAAACCTGGGAGGATGAAGGTTCTGTACAGACGAGAGGCAGGTGGAGGACACAGGGTTTGGGGGTGCCTGTTCCAGGAAGGGTCTTGCTCAGTTACAGAATCAGCCCCCCACCCAAACTGGGGAAGGCAAGAGAAGAGCAGGCCCGGCCTCCTGGGACATCCAGGCCTGGAATCAAGAGCAGAGGGAAGACTGGGTGCCCTCCACACAGCGGGCCCCAAAGAGAAGCCACACCCAGCCTAAAAATCACATCAGGGGCTTCCCCTGGTGGTCCAGTGGGTAAGGACACTGCCTTGCAGTGCAAGGGGCGCCAGTTCGATCCCTGGCCTGGGAAGATCCCACGTGCCGTGGAGCGGCTGGACTGATGTGTCCAATTACCGAGCTGGAGCTCTGGAGCGCATGCATGCGCCCAGAGCTGATGCTCTGCGACAACAGAGGCCACCGCGATGGGAAGCCCACAGGAGCCAAAGAACAAAGACAGATGAAAATAGAGAAATGAAAGACCAACAGAAGTGGCCCGCCCACTCCCCTCCCTCCCCAACCCGACCCCGCCCAAAATAAATAAATAAATCTTTAAAAAAAAAAAATCACATCAGGCAGCCGTCCCGGGGGAGAGGAAGCCGGGGCCACAGGCAACAACCCTGCATAGTACAGGCCTGCCTCTGTCCATTAGGAGGACCCGTCCTCAACAGTCCCGTGGGCTCCTTCATTAGGCCCCGGCTGCGGAGGACCGTGGTTTATTTTGATGACACCTTGGATTCACAGATTGGCCTGCCAGGAGCACTGAAGACTTCACCTTTGCTCTCTTGCCAAATCCCTGCAGGGTCTGGAGCAGCAGAGCTGGGTTCATGGATGATTAGCACTAAGGAAACTGAGGTACAGGCAGGTTGAAAGATGTGCCCAGGGCAGGAAGGAGTTACAGCCAAAGAGTGGAGATTGGACTTCAGGGTCTGCCCCCTGTACTTGGGCTTCCCTGCGGGTTCAGCAGTGAAGGAGCCTTCTGCCAACACAGGAGATACAAGAGACGCGGGTTTGATCCTCGGGTGGGGAAGATGCCCTGGCAACCCCCTCCAGTACTCTTGTCTGGAGAATCCTACGGACAGAGGAGCCTGGTGGACTACAGTTCATAGGGCCACGAAAAGTCGGACATGGCTGAATGCTGAGCCTGCACACAATGCATGATGTATAACTGTTACTCCAGTGCAAAGCAAATAAAGATCTTTCTCAAAATATTACAGCCTAGGGCTTCCCTGGTGGTCCAGTGGATATGGACACCACCTTGCAGTGCAAGGGGCTCCAGTTTGATCCCTAGCCTGGGAAGATCCCACGTGCTGCGGAGCGGCTGGACCGATGTGTCCAACTACTGAGCCGGAGCTCTGGAGCGCATGCGCCCAGGGCCGGTGCTCTGCAGCGAGAGAGGCCACTGCGATGGGAGGCCCACACAGGCCAAAGAGCAAAGATAAATAAATGAAAGACCAATAAAGGTGGCCAAAAAAAAAAAAGTTAAAAAAAAATATATTACAGCCTAAAAATGGAGATGAAGATGGGCTGGGCATCTGAGTTTGGTTGTCACTCTGTGAGCTATTACTTCATTCTGATAAAATGGCAATTCTAATTGCTGTGCTTGTTTTCGAGTTTTCTGGTGTATTTATGAGATGAAGTGATAGTCGTTACTGTGTTGGCTCCCGGAGCAGAAGAATTTCACAAACAGTTAAGTAATGCCCTTTTAGTATCGTGCCATCAGATATTTCAGATAGAAAAGCCAATTAAGTTCATTTAAGTAATTGCTTAGTTTTTATTCAGATCATTAAATAAAAGTAAAGTTTTGACCATTTACCCTGTTGAAAATGTGTCAGTGGATGTTTTGAGAATGCAAGATGTCCATTGAGTGAAATGTTCACGGTCAACGATAGCGTTAATTGTTTTTGTGGTGACGCACATGCTGACGTTGTGCAGTGTCATAGTGAAAACATGCTCGTATTAAACTAAGAATGCATGGAGCTTGGCTCTGATCAAAAAGGCAAGAAGTGACAAGTGCTGGGGAAGGTGTGGAGAAGGGGAACCCTCCTACCCAGTGGGGGCAGAACTGTGGAGAAGAGCTGGAGGTTCCTCAGAAAAACTAAAACCAGAACTACCATGGGATCCAGGAGTCCCGCCTCTGGGCACTCACCCAGAGAACACAGGACACAGCCTCGAAGGATCTGTGCTCCCTCCACGTTCACTGCTGCATTGTTTACAATAGCCAAGATAGGGAGACAACACAAATGGACGGCAAAGGAAAATGGGGGACGACAGACAGACGACGGAATAGTCTTCATACATAAAGAATGAAATCTCGCCATTCACAGCCACATGGATGGACCTGGAGGGCATTATGCTGTGAAATTAGTCAGACAGAGGACATATACCTATGATCGTGTATATGTGGACTCTAAAAAAAAAGAAAATTGGGCTTCCCTGGTGGTCCAGTGGGTAAGGACACCGCTTTGCAGTGCACAGGGCGCCGCTTCGATCCCTGGCCTGGGAAGATCCCACATGCCGTGGAGCCGCTGGACAGATGTGTCCAACAACTATTGAGCCAGAGCTCTGGAGTGCATGCGCCCAGAGCCGGGGCTCTGTGACTAGAGAGGCCACTGCGATGGGAGGCCCACATGGGCCCAAGAATAAAGATGGATGAAAATAAATAAATAAATAAAAAAGAAAATCAAACTCATAAAGACAGAGAACCCACGGGTGGCCGCTGGGAGAGGGCGGAGGGTGTGGGTAGGAGGATGGGCAGAACCGCTGAGGGGTGTCAACGGGATGAGCTCCCTGTCATACAACAGTGAGTGAGAGGATGCCGTGCACAGCATGGGCCTGAGTTAATCCCTGTTATATTTTTCAGAGTTGCTAAGAGAGTAGATCTTGAAAGTTCTCATAATGGAAACCATTTACCCTGTTGAAAATGTGTCAGTGGATGTTTTGAGAATGCAAGATGTCCATTGAGTGAAATGTTCACGGTCAACGATAGCGTTAATTGTTTTTGTGGTGACGCACATGCTGACGTTGTGCAGTGTCATAGTGAAAACATGCTCGTATTAAACTAAGAATGCATGGAGCTTGGCTCTGATCAAAAAGGCAAGAAGTGACAAGTGCTGGGGAAGGTGTGGAGAAGGGGAACCCTCCTACCCAGTGGGGGCAGAACTGTGGAGAAGAGCTGGAGGTTCCTCAGAAAAACTAAAACCAGAACTACCATGGGATCCAGGAGTCCCGCCTCTGGGCACTCACCCAGAGAACACAGGACACAGCCTCGAAGGATCTGTGCTCCCTCCACGTTCACTGCTGCATTGTTTACAATAGCCAAGATAGGGAGACAACACAAATGGACGGCAAAGGAAAATGGGGGACGACAGACAGACGACGGAATAGTCTTCATACATAAAGAATGAAATCTCGCCATTCACAGCCACATGGATGGACCTGGAGGGCATTATGCTGTGAAATTAGTCAGACAGAGGACATATACCTATGATCGTGTATATGTGGACTCTAAAAAAAAAGAAAATTGGGCTTCCCTGGTGGTCCAGTGGGTAAGGACACCGCTTTGCAGTGCACAGGGCGCCGCTTCGATCCCTGGCCTGGGAAGATCCCACATGCCGTGGAGCCGCTGGACAGATGTGTCCAACAACTATTGAGCCAGAGCTCTGGAGTGCATGCGCCCAGAGCCGGGGCTCTGTGACTAGAGAGGCCACTGCGATGGGAGGCCCACATGGGCCCAAGAATAAAGATGGATGAAAATAAATAAATAAATAAAAAAGAAAATCAAACTCATAAAGACAGAGAACCCACGGGTGGCCGCTGGGAGAGGGCGGAGGGTGTGGGTAGGAGGATGGGCAGAACCGCTGAGGGGTGTCAACGGGATGAGCTCCCTGTCATACAACAGTGAGTGAGAGGATGCCGTGCACAGCATGGGCCTGAGTTAATCCCTGTTATATTTTTCAGAGTTGCTAAGAGAGTAGATCTTGAAAGTTCTCATCCTAAGAAAAAAAATTCTCTACATATGGTGGCAGATGTTCACTAGATTTTTGTATGTCAGTTATAGCTCAGTAAAATTAATTCATTAATAATTTAAAAAAAGAAAACATGAAGCAGAAATACTGTTGGAATTTTTGTAGTAAACACAATTCATACATAAATCCTAAAAGCTGCCGTATGCCTATAATTGAAATAAACCCTGAACGTATCAGAACTTACAAATGGGACTTCCCAGGTTGCCCAGTGGTTAAGAATCTGCCTGTCAATGTAGGGGGATGCCGGTTCAAAGCCCGGTCTGGGAAGATTCCACATGCCTCAGGCAACGAAGCCCGTGCACCGCAGTCACTGAAGCCCAGGAGCCCAAGACCCAGTGCTCTGCAACAAGAAAAGCCACTGCAAGAAGCCCTCACACCGCAGTGAAGAGTAGCCCCAAGCTTGCCACAGCTAAGGAAAAGTCCGAGTGCAGTAATAAAGACCAAGTACGACCAAAAGAAAACAAAACAGAAAAAACCCTACAAACATTTTTATATTTACAGAATCACTGAGCTACAAAATTTCTGTGGCAAAGCTAACACTAAGGCTATAAGAAGTACTTAATGAGGGCTGTACAAGCTTTCTCCCTAGACGTCCACATCCACTCAGCTCCTAGAAATGCATAACCTTTACACATCAATCCAGATGACGTATAGTGCCGCTAAATGTGTGTGTGTGTGTGTGAGTGTGTGTTGTGTGTGAGCTTGGGTCCACTCAATTTTGGTTGCATTTTGTTCAAAATCTTTCATCAAACTGTTCAACAAATAGATTTTCAAAAACTTCTTTTGACGTTTTCTGGCAAATTATTATAAACTATTGAAAACACAAAGACTAAATATATTACTTCAGAAGAAAGAGAGGAACTCAACAAATTGAATAACACCCAGCCACATGGTGTATCAAAAGGACTTTGGAATTCTGGAATGGCTCCTTGGAATGTCTCTATTTGCCGGGGTGGTGGTGGAGGGGTGATTGAGCTCACAGTTTAGTTGGAGGTGTACATGGGTAGACAGAAAGACAGATGACGGATGGATGGAAAGATAGGTAGATAGGTAGATATTGGCATGGAATAAAACTGAGAAAGTCTATGATTTTTAGTAGATAACTGACAAAATATTCAAAAGAATCACACACACACACCCTACACACGCCTGCTGATACATTTTGCCCTATAAAAAATATTTATGAAAGGAAGATTCTCTGGATGAAAGCCAAAGCATAGAACCTCTAAACTTTCCCTGCGCCCCTTCCCCAAACTCTACCCCTAATAACCACCGGTCTTGAATGCATTTTTAAATGTTTTAAAACAACTTTCTAGAGGTATAATTGCCATGTAACAAACGACATATTTAATGTACACAATGTGACAGGTTTTGACTTGTGCTCCCACCAGGAAACCATCATCTCAATCAAGAGAGTGAGCACATCCATTCTTCCAAGAGATGCAGGTGCCATCTCTGGGTCGGGAAGATCCCTGGAGGAGGACATGGCCGCCCGCTCCAGGATTCTTGCCCGGAGAATCCCGTGGACAGAGGAGCCTGGCAGGCCAAGTCCGTAGAGTCGCACAGAGCTGGACATGACTGAAGCCACTGCGCACCACCAGTGAAGCTCTCCTTTCAGCCAGGAGAGTGAGCACGTCCATCCTTCCATTGAATGGAGAGACTACGATTGGTTTATACAACAGCTGCAGTTGTTGCTGATGAACACAGGCTGTTTCCTTGTTTGGCTTCAAGTGAAGTTGCCATGAACATTTGTGCAGGATTCTTCCCATGAACACCTGACTTCACTTCTCTTGGTAAATACTCAGAAGAGGAATGGCTGAGTCATCGGGTAGGGGTATGCTTAACTTTTTAAGGAGCTATCAAAAGGTTCTCCAAAGTGGTTGTACCGCGTTACATTCCTAGCTGTTGTCATAGGAGCTGGCACATTCTCACCAGCACTCGGTGTGGTGGTCTCTTCAGCTGTAGTCACTATAACCTGTGTGTCGTGATCCCCATGGTGATCTGAATGTGCGGAATGTCTCTATTTGCCGGGGTGGTGGTGGAGGGGTGATTGAGCTCACAGTTTAGTTGGAGGTGTACATGGGTAGACAGAAAGACAGATGACGGATGGATGGAAAGATAGGTAGATAGGTAGATATTGGCATGGAATAAAACTGAGAAAGTCTATGATTTTTAGTAGATAACTGACAAAATATTCAAAAGAATCACACACACACACCCTACACACGCCTGCTGATACATTTTGCCCTATAAAAAATATTTATGAAAGGAAGATTCTCTGGATGAAAGCCAAAGCATAGAACCTCTAAACTTTCCCTGCGCCCCTTCCCCAAACTCTACCCCTAATAACCACCGGTCTTGAATAAATTTTTTAAATGTTTTAAAACAACTTTCTAGAGGTATAATTGCCATGTAACAAACGACATATTTAATGTACACAATGTGACAGGTTTTGACTTGTGCTCCCACCAGGAAACCATCATCTCAATCAAGAGAGTGAGCACATCCATTCTTCCAAGAGATGCAGGTGCCATCTCTGGGTCGGGAAGATCCCTGGAGGAGGACATGGCCGCCCGCTCCAGGATTCTTGCCCGGAGAATCCCGTGGACAGAGGAGCCTGGCAGGCCAAGTCCGTAGAGTCGCACAGAGCTGGACATGACTGAAGCCACTGCGCACCACCAGTGAAGCTCTCCTTTCAGCCAGGAGAGTGAGCACGTCCATCCTTCCATTGAATGGAGAGACTACGATTGGTTTATACAACAGCTGCAGTTGTTGCTGATGAACACAGGCTGTTTCCTTGTTTGGCTTCAAGTGAAGTTGCCATGAACATTTGTGCAGGATTCTTCCCATGAACACCTGACTTCACTTCTCTTGGTAAATACTCAGAAGAGGAATGGCTGAGTCATCGGGTAGGGGTATGCTTAACTTTTTAAGGAGCTATCAAAAGGTTCTCCAAAGTGGTTGTACCGCGTTACATTCCTAGCTGTTGTCATAGGAGCTGGCACATTCTCACCAGCACTCGGTGTGGTGGTCTCTTCAGCTGTAGTCACTATAACCTGTGTGTCGTGATCCCCATGGTGATCTGAATGTGCGTTTCTCCGGTGACTGATGCTTCTGGATATCTTCCCATGCCCTGGTTTGCCGCTCGCCTATCGTCTTTCAGGAGGTACCTTTTCAAGTGATTTGCTCTTTAAAAAAAACATGGGGACTTCCCTGGTAGTCCAGTGGGTAAAGAGTCCACCTTGCAGCACAAGGGGCACCGGTTCAGTCCCTGGCCTGGGAAGACCCCGCATGCCGCGGATTGGCTGGACCGGTTTATCCAGTTACAAGCCAGCGCTCTGGAGCACATACACCTAGAGCAGGTGCTCTGCAGCCAGAGGGGCCACTGCAATGGAAGGCCCACGCAGGCCAAAGAATAAAGATGGATGAAAAATAAATGAAACAAAAATCAATATAAAGAGGTCAAAATTTTAAAAAATAATGGCCTCTTTGTTCTCTTATTAACAAGTTTTGGTAATGCTTCCTATGTACTGGATACAAGTCCATTATCAGCTGTATGACTTCTTAGCCTTTTCTCCAGCCTGTGGCTTGTCTCCATTTCCTTAACCATATCTTCCAAAGAGCAGAAGATCTCAGTTCTGATGAAGTCCCATCTGCCCATTTTTTCTTGTACAGGCTATGTTTATTTTTTGATGTTGTAGCTAAAAAAAAGTCTCTGCCTACCCCAATTCCCAAAGGTTGCTTCCTGTGCCCTTTTAACAGTTTTTTTGCTTTTGCCTTTAAATGATGATCCATTTTGAGTTAAATTTGTATGCAATGCAAGATAAGGTTTTGAGGTAGAACTGTACAGAACTGCTCTATTTCTGGGTTCCATTGCTCTGACGTCCATCTTGAAGTCAATGCCATCTTGATTGATTACTACAGTGTTATAAAAAGCTTGAGGTCAGCCAGTGTAAATCCTCTCATTGTTCTTTTCCAAGTTGTTTTGATGGTTTTAGGTTCTTTGTATTTTCATATGAATTTTAGATCTGGCTTGTCAATTTCTACCAAAATGAAACAAAAAGCCTCCTAAGATTATGACTGAGGATGCATTGAATGTACAGATCAATATGAATAAAATTATTTTGTAGATGACTTCCCTGGTGAGTCGCTGGCAAAGAATCCACCTGCCAATGCGAGAGACACGGGTTCAGTCCTTGAGCCAGGAAGATCCCACCTGTTGCGGAACCACTGTGCCCATGCACCACAGCTGTTGAGCCTGTGCTCTAGAGCCCACGCTCTGCAACAAGAGAAGCCACTATAGCCAGAAGCCGGAACACTGCAGCGAAGCATAGCCCCCACACTGCAATGAGAGAAAGCCTCAGGCTTCAGCAAAGACCCAGGGAAACCTAAATGAACAAACGTAAAAAAGAATATTTTGTAGGCACACAAATGTAAAATTAAGCCTCCACTCTATGCACGTGTTTAAAAATATACAATTTCAACTTTTTTATACCCCCCTTTTATTGTTGAAAAAAATGTCCTGATTTGCACAGTGAATTTAATGGTGACCGGCCCTGAGTTTCACACGACCATGGAGAGATCCGACTGCGTATTCCTGAGTTCGCTGATCTGACATAACTTTAGCAAAATCAGGGCAAGACAATCTATGCCTCCCACATTCCACAGTATAAAAAGACACCATCCCTTGTGATCTACTGCCAAAGACCTGAACCAAAAAATTAATAAGTTTGTAGAGCTAACTTCCATTTACAGGAAATATAAAGGCAAAAGGAAGAAGCTAAATGACATTAAGAGGAAATAGAGAGACAATCCCAGAATATAGGACATTAGAATATAGAAACAAAGTGAAGGGAGAATCTCTCTGGATTAAAAGAGACCTAAGAGACCTCACAATCTAATGCAATTGGCAAATCTCATTAGGATTCCAGCTCACCTATCAAACTGGAAAAAGATATTTTAAAGACAACTGAGGACATTTGAAAACGGACTCATTTTTAGACAATACCCAGAGATTAACATAAAGTTTGTTAATGGTGGCAATGGCATTATGGTTATGCAAGAGCACTGTTGTGACTAGAACACTGAACTATGTCGGCGTGAAACTTGGCATGATGTCTGGGTGACTTTCAGACACTTCTCTGAAGAGAAGAATAAAGAGATACTTTATTCCTGGTGGGAGCCTGAATGGTTGTTGAACCTGGAAAACAGGGCCACTGGTGCAGTCCAATGTGGCCCAAAGAATCCACCTGCCAATGCGAGACACGGGTTCAGTCCTTGAGCCAGGAAGATCCCACCTGTTGCGGAACCACTGTGCCCATGCACCACAGCTGTTGAGCCTGTGCTCTAGAGCCCACGCTCTGCAACAAGAGAAGCCACTATAGCCAGAAGCCGGAACACTGCAGCGAAGCATAGCCCCCACACTGCAATGAGAGAAAGCCTCAGGCTTCAGCAAAGACCCAGGGAAACCTAAATGAACAAACGTAAAAAAGAATATTTTGTAGGCACACAAATGTAAAATTAAGCCTCCACTCTATGCACGTGTTTAAAAATATACAATTTCAACTTTTTTATACCCCCCTTTTATTGTTGAAAAAAATGTCCTGATTTGCACAGTGAATTTAATGGTGACCGGCCCTGAGTTTCACACGACCATGGAGAGATCCGACTGCGTATTCCTGAGTTCGCTGATCTGACATAACTTTAGCAAAATCAGGGCAAGACAATCTATGCCTCCCACATTCCACAGTATAAAAAGACACCATCCCTTGTGATCTACTGCCAAAGACCTGAACCAAAAAATTAATAAGTTTGTAGAGCTAACTTCCATTTACAGGAAATATAAAGGCAAAAGGAAGAAGCTAAATGACATTAAGAGGAAATAGAGAGACAATCCCAGAATATAGGACATTAGAATATAGAAACAAAGTGAAGGGAGAATCTCTCTGGATTAAAAGAGACCTAAGAGACCTCACAATCTAATGCAATTGGCAAATCTCATTAGGATTCCAGCTCACCTATCAAACTGGAAAAGATATTTTAAAGACAACTGAGGACATTTGAAAACGGACTCATTTTTAGACAATACCCAGAGATTAACATAAAGTTTGTTAATGGTGGCAATGGCATTATGGTTATGCAAGAGCACTGTTGTGACTAGAACACTGAACTATGTCGGCGTGAAACTTGGCATGATGTCTGGGTGACTTTCAGACACTTCTCTGAAGAGAAGAATAAAGAGATACTTTATTCCTGGTGGGAGCCTGAATGGTTGTTGAACCTGGAAAACAGGGCCATACATTTCTTTTGGTCTATTCTCTCTGAGAATTGGAGTTGTTCAGTTGGTAGGTAAGTTGTGTCCAACTCTTTGTGACCCTGTGGACTGCAGCACGCCAGGCCTCCCTTCCTTCACCATCTCCCTGAGTTTGCTGAAACTCATGTCTATTTAGTCACTGAGGTCATCCAATCACCTCATCCTCCATCATCCTCTTCTCCCCCTTTCTCTCTCCTCTTTCACCGTCATCCAGAGGCTCTTTCGCTCCTCTCTGCTTTCTGCCATAAGGGTGATTCCATCTGCATATCTGAGCTTATCGACATTTCTCCCAGCAATCTTGATTCCAGCTCGAACTTCATCCAGGTCAGTATCCTGAGCTCCCTTACGCTCACCGAAGGGAGGGACTGCAGTCGGGTGGCTGTTGGATCGCGGGTATTCTCCTTCCTGAGTGCCCTGGGGGGCTGGAATCGCGAACAATGGTGACATCCTTGTCTGGTTATATGGCAGGAAATAGTCCAGAGTGGAAAAGCTGGCTTAAAACACAGCATTCAAAAATCGAAGATCCTGGCATTTAGTCCCATCCCCTCATGGCAAATAGATGGGGGGAAAGTGGAAACAACGTCAGATTTCATTTTCTTGGGCTCCAAAATCCCTGTGGACAGTGACTGCAGCCACAAAATTAAAAGGCGCCTGCTCCTTGGAAGAAAAGTCATGACTAACCTAGACAGCATTTTAAAAAGCAGAGACACTCCTTTGCTGATAAAGGTCTGTATACTCACAGCTGAGGTCTTTCCAGCAGTCATGTGTGGATGGGAGAGCTGGACCATAAAGACGGCTGAGCACTGAAGAATCGATGCCTTTGAGCTGTGGTGCTGGAGAAGATTCTTTTGTTGTTGTTGTTCTTTTGGCCCGTGTGGGCCTCCCATCGCGGTGGCCTCTTTCATCGCAGGGCACCGGCTCTGGGCGCATGCGCTCCAGAACTCCGGCTCGGTCGTTGGACACATGGGTCCAGCCGCTCTGCGGCACGTGGGCTCTTCCCAGGCCAGGGATCGAATCGGCGCCCCTTGCACTGCAAGGCGGTGTCCTTACCCGCTGGACCACCAGGGGAAGCCCTGGAGAAGACTCTTGAGAGTCCCTTGGACAGCAAGGAGATCAAACCATTCAATCCTAAAGGAAATCAACCCCAAATACTCACTGGAAGGACTGGTGCTGAAGCTGAAGCTCCAATGCTTTGGCCACCTGATGCAAAGAGACGACTCACGGGAAAAGTCTCTGATGCCGGGAAAGACTGAGGGCAGGAGAGGAGGGTGACAGAGGGCGAGACAGTTGGATGGCACCACTAAGTCAATGAACATGAGTTTGAGCGCACTCCGGGAGACGGTGAACAGGGAGGCCTGACATGCTGCCGTCCGTGGGGTCGCACGTCCATGGGCTCAGACACGACTGAGCAACTGAACAGCAACAACTGGCCCGGAGAGCTGAAATGCACATGAAAGGAATGCTTTCAGTGAGCCCAGACTCTTGCATTCCCATACATAGAAGAGTGCTGAATTCCTTGAAATATTTGGTTTCCTTTAATGAACAATAATCACTTGGTGTTCAAGTGAACATCATTTTTATATGGCAGGAAATAGTCCAGAGTGGAAAAGCTGGCTTAAAACACAGCATTCAAAAATCGAAGATCCTGGCATTTAGTCCCATCCCCTCATGGCAAATAGATGGGGGGAAAGTGGAAACAACGTCAGATTTCATTTTCTTGGGCTCCAAAATCCCTGTGGACAGTGACTGCAGCCACAAAATTAAAAGGCGCCTGCTCCTTGGAAGAAAAGTCATGACTAACCTAGACAGCATTTTAAAAAGCAGAGACACTCCTTTGCTGATAAAGGTCTGTATACTCACAGCTGAGGTCTTTCCAGCAGTCATGTGTGGATGGGAGAGCTGGACCATAAAGACGGCTGAGCACTGAAGAATCGATGCCTTTGAGCTGTGGTGCTGGAGAAGATTCTTTTGTTGTTGTTGTTCTTTTGGCCCGTGTGGGCCTCCCATCGCGGTGGCCTCTTTCATCGCAGGGCACCGGCTCTGGGCGCATGCGCTCCAGAACTCCGGCTCGGTCGTTGGACACATGGGTCCAGCCGCTCTGCGGCACGTGGGCTCTTCCCAGGCCAGGGATCGAATCGGCGCCCCTTGCACTGCAAGGCGGTGTCCTTACCCGCTGGACCACCAGGGGAAGCCCTGGAGAAGACTCTTGAGAGTCCCTTGGACAGCAAGGAGATCAAACCATTCAATCCTAAAGGAAATCAACCCCAAATACTCACTGGAAGGACTGGTGCTGAAGCTGAAGCTCCAATGCTTTGGCCACCTGATGCAAAGAGACGACTCACGGGAAAAGTCTCTGATGCCGGGAAAGACTGAGGGCAGGAGAGGAGGGTGACAGAGGGCGAGACAGTTGGATGGCACCACTAAGTCAATGAACATGAGTTTGAGCGCACTCCGGGAGACGGTGAACAGGGAGGCCTGACATGCTGCCGTCCGTGGGGTCGCACGTCCATGGGCTCAGACACGACTGAGCAACTGAACAGCAACAACTGGCCCGGAGAGCTGAAATGCACATGAAAGGAATGCTTTCAGTGAGCCCAGACTCTTGCATTCCCATACATAGAAGAGTGCTGAATTCCTTGAAATATTTGGTTTCCTTTAATGAACAATAATCACTTGGTGTTCAAGTGAACACCTGTCCTTTATTGTAAAGCTTCTGTCACCTGTCTCCTCCCCTTGCCTTCTCCGAGCAACTCTCTCAGGGTCACTGGAGATGCTGTCTTCTGAGCTTGAAGTCCTAAAACTTCATACCAAGCAAAATATAGCTCTCAACTTCTAGGCTGGGACATTTTTTATTTTTTTAGGTTGACACATCCCCAGAGGTTCATGGACCGTGGCAAACGCATCCCTCTGGCTGGGGCGTGGACGTGGGGGCGTCCGTGCGCCTGTGGAGGCAGAAGGTCTGTCGGCGATCTCGGTACCGACCCCTCAGTTTCCCTGCGAACCTAAAACTGCTCTAGAAAATAAAGGCTACCCAAAGTAAATTAATACACAGGCATGGGCAGGCGATCAATTCTAGCCCATCAGACATAAAGAGAGGTCTCCCTGGAGGATGCTTCTTCAAGAAGATCATTTTCCTTCCCGGCATCCTGGCCCAAGTACAGCGGTCAATGAGAGAAGTCTGGACACATGGATTCAGACTGTGGAGGAGTTTCTAGGCCTAAATGAGGCACTGTTCGGCCTTTTATTCACTGCGGGGGTTGAGGGGTTGGGTTATGTGACAATGAATGACTTCAAGTCCTTCATTTTAGGAATAATCAGGTGTCCCTCAGGTGAGCCCTCTGCCCAGGGTCACAGGCCTGGACTCCTCGCTCCCATTCAAGGCCCAAGCCATCCTCCGGTGGCACGTGGCCATGGGGCCCCCCCGGACCTCCTCACGGAAAAGTCTCTGATGCCGGGAAAGACTGAGGGCAGGAGAGGAGGGTGACAGAGGGCGAGACAGTTGGATGGCACCACTAAGTCAATGAACATGAGTTTGAGCGCACTCCGGGAGACGGTGAACAGGGAGGCCTGACATGCTGCCGTCCGTGGGGTCGCACGTCCATGGGCTCAGACACGACTGAGCAACTGAACAGCAACAACTGGCCCGGAGAGCTGAAATGCACATGAAAGGAATGCTTTCAGTGAGCCCAGACTCTTGCATTCCCATACATAGAAGAGTGCTGAATTCCTTGAAATATTTGGTTTCCTTTAATGAACAATAATCACTTGGTGTTCAAGTGAACACCTGTCCTTTATTGTAAAGCTTCTGTCACCTGTCTCCTCCCCTTGCCTTCTCCGAGCAACTCTCTCAGGGTCACTGGAGATGCTGTCTTCTGAGCTTGAAGTCCTAAAACTTCATACCAAGCAAAATATAGCTCTCAACTTCTAGGCTGGGACTTTTTTTTTTTTTTTTTTTTAGGTTGACACATCCCCAGAGGTTCATGGACCGTGGCAAACGCATCCCTCTGGCTGGGGCGTGGACGTGGGGGCGTCCGTGCGCCTGTGGAGGCAGAAGGTCTGTCGGCGATCTCGGTACCGACCCCTCAGTTTCCCTGCGAACCTAAAACTGCTCTAGAAAATAAAGGCTACCCAAAGTAAATTAATACACAGGCATGGGCAGGCGATCAATTCTAGCCCATCAGACATAAAGAGAGGTCTCCCTGGAGGATGCTTCTTCAAGAAGATCATTTTCCTTCCCGGCATCCTGGCCCAAGTACAGCGGTCAATGAGAGAAGTCTGGACACATGGATTCAGACTGTGGAGGAGTTTCTAGGCCTAAATGAGGCACTGTTCGGCCTTTTTATTCACTGCGGGGGGTTGAGGGGTTGGATTATGTGACAATGAATGACTTCAAGTCCTTCATTTTAGGAATAATCAGGTGTCCCTCAGATGAGCCCTCTGCCCAGGGTCACAGGCCTGGACTCCCCGCTCCCCATTCAAGGCCCAGAGCCATCCTCCGGTGGCACGTGGCCACCTCGGGGTGGGGGGGACACCTCCCCAAAGCCGGAGCTGCCAGTGGGGTGGGATGCTCTCCAGAGGAAGATGAGGACTCCCACCTTCTGGTGACAAACAACAGAGGTCCCCTTTGTCTTCTGTATGATGCAGATGACCCCCGGCCTCGTAGGGACTTAAAAGATGGACTAGTGAATTCCAGTACCCAGTACCAACTCAGTAAGTGGGAATTACTCTTCCTGCACATTCCAGTCAAGTGAGCAAGGCAAGCGCAGAAAGTCGCTCTCCCTTATTAAATCCAATTAAAATTTCACTGCCCTCCTCTCCCACCTCCACGCCCTCTCAACTGAGCTTCTGCTAAGAACATCACCCCTCCCCAACTGGCTCACCAGCGGAGGACAAGCCACTTAAGGGCCATTTGATAATTGACCGTAATTAGCTCCCTCTGCCGGCTCTGGGCAGTAAACATGCCCCGGGGAGCAAACATCACTGGAAAGGCAGTGAGGCCAAAGGCACGCAAGCCCAGGATGCTGGCTGGCAGAGGACTCTTGGGGTCCACAGAGAACACGGGAAGGCAGACGCCCTAGGGCACCACCCAGTCACCAGCCAGGCAGAAGGTCGCTGTGGGTGTGGGCCACCCCCCGTGGCCCCGAGGAGGACCTCTGATGCCCCTATGAGACCACAGCTGATCTCAAAGCAAGAACTTCAAAGCGACCATGTACCGTTCAGGCGGGGCGTCTGGCTAGGTGGGACTGTCTTCGGAAGGGGCCTCCGCGCCATGTCATCCGGCGGCGCCGGTGCTCTCCGGAGGAGGATGAAGGACCCATGCGGCTTCCCAGAGTCCTCCAGGCCGGGAGGGAGGGTTGCCGGGCTGCAGGGGCGCTCACCCCCTGCACAGCGGCCCTTTGATCAGAAGTGGGTGGATTACGTTCACTGTTGGAAGGTTAGCTCATCTTTGTTTCTGCTGGCTCTTCTCAAGCAATTTGGCAAAGACGAAAATAACTCTCCCTCGTGCAATCCGGACAGGAGAGTTCTGGATCAAAGGTCGCTGGATTTCCCGGCATACTTAAGGTGTTGGATAAACACGACGTGTGGGCGTTTGACTGCATGCATGAATGGATGAGAGAAGGAAATGAATGAAGGAGTAAGAAAGGGAAGCAGGCGACGGAGGAGGGAGCTCATAATTGCCTGTAAAATCGACATGGACGGGCTGTCTCTTCCAGGCACCAGCTGAACCCAAGGACCCTGCTCCTGAGCATCTGCTGGCTGCCGGAAGAGAAGAAAAGGTGCCTGTGTAAATATAATGCGTGGGAAGGGTTGTGAGTGTCCCTTGCGGCCACAGACGGGGCGCTGACATCGAAAAGGGAAACTCCTATCACGTTTGCGTGGCTTCTGCTAAGTCACTTCCGTCGCGTCCAGCTCTGTGCAACGCTGTGGACTGTAGCCCACCAGCCCCTCTGTCCACGGGGTTCCCCAGGCAAGAACTCTGGAGTGGGTCACCATGCCCTCCTCCAGGGGGCCATCCCCGACCCAGGGATCAGACCCAGGTCTCTTGCCTGCTTTGGCCTGTGGGTTCTCTACCTCTAGTGCCGCCTGGAAAGCGCCTCACAAGGCTCAGTCCGCGCTCGCAGTTCCTCTCCGTATTCCGCACGTCCACACCCTCATCCAATCCCCCAACACCCCCAGCAGGGGAGCTGCTGCTTTAGAGACAAGGCAGTAGGCGCGTGAGGCCAAGTCACGCACCCAGAGTCGCTGGGCGTCTGCGTGGGGACACCCCTGCGCCCCTGCCCCACCGTCTGCACCCTGCTCTCCCGAGGGACAGGAAGTGGGAGAACGTGGTGCCTCCGCCGGGTGGATCCCTGCTGATGGAGGAAGTGGACTTCCATTGGGCTTGAGAGTGAGAAATGCTCACACAGCCGCCAGCAGCTGCACCCAGAAGCTTAAGGACGGGTAAGCCTGCGGAATCTCGTGAGGGTCGTCACAGGCGTGACACGCGTGACCTTCTAGTGTGCTACACACGCAGTTTCTCATCTTTGTTTCTGCTGGCTCTTCTCAAGCAATTTGGCAAAGACGAAAATAACTCTCCCTCGTGCAATCCGGACAGGAGAGTTCTGGATCAAAGGTCGCTGGATTTCCCGGCATACTTAAGGTGTTGGATAAACACGACGTGTGGGCGTTTGACTGCATGCATGAATGGATGAGAGAAGGAAATGAATGAAGGAGTAAGAAAGGGAAGCAGGCGACGGAGGAGGGAGCTCATAATTGCCTGTAAAATCGACATGGACGGGCTGTCTCTTCCAGGCACCAGCTGAACCCAAGGACCCTGCTCCTGAGCATCTGCTGGCTGCCGGAAGAGAAGAAAAGGTGCCTGTGTAAATATAATGCGTGGGAAGGGTTGTGAGTGTCCCTTGCGGCCACAGACGGGGCGCTGACATCGAAAAGGGAAACTCCTATCACGTTTGCGTGGCTTCTGCTAAGTCACTTCCGTCGCGTCCAGCTCTGTGCAACGCTGTGGACTGTAGCCCACCAGCCCCTCTGTCCACGGGGTTCCCCAGGCAAGAACTCTGGAGTGGGTCACCATGCCCTCCTCCAGGGGGCCATCCCCGACCCAGGGATCAGACCCAGGTCTCTTGCCTGCTTTGGCCTGTGGGTTCTCTACCTCTAGTGCCGCCTGGAAAGCGCCTCACAAGGCTCAGTCCGCGCTCGTAGTTCCTCTCCGTATTCCGCACGTCCACACCCTCATCCAATCCCCCAACACCCCCAGCAGGGGAGCTGCTGCTTTAGAGACAAGGCAGTAGGTGCGTGAGGCCAAGTCACGCACCCAGAGTCGCTGGGCGTCTGCGTGGGGACACCCCTGCGCCCCTGCCCCACCGTCTGCACCCTGCTCTCCCGAGGGACAGGAAGTGGGAGAACGTGGTGCCTCCGCCGGGTGGATCCCTGCTGATGGAGGAAGTGGACTTCCATTGGGCTTGAGAGTGAGAAATGCTCACACAGCCGCCAGCAGCTGCACCCAGAAGCTTAAGGACGGGTAAGCCTGCGGAATCTCGTGAGGGTCGTCACAGGCGTGACACGCGTGACCTTCTAGTGTGCTACACACGATTCTGCAGTTTCTCTTCTCCCCATTTTTAAAAAATGTCACCTTTTTCTTAAATATAAAAATAACTGTATCTGTTTAGTTTTGGCTGTGCCGGGTCTTCGTCGACGGCAGGCTTTTCTCTAGTTGTGGCGAGGAGGGCTTTCTCGTTGCCGTGCCCAGGCTTTAGGGCACGTGGGCTTCCGCAGTTACAACTCCTGGCTCTAGAGCTGTGGCTCTGTGGATGTGCTGCATGGGCTCGGCTGCTCTGTGGCACATGGGGTCTCCCCAGGCAAGGGGCAGAACCCTGTCTCCTGCACTGGCAGGTGGTTCTTTCCCACTGGGCCACCAGGGAAGCCCACCCTGTTTCCTGGAGCTGACGGCGGGCAATGGGAAGAGGGGAGTCCTGCTTCTAGGTGGGATCATTCGGGAAGCCTGAGAAGGGAACAAGGCAGGAGACCGCAAAGGTGGTGCTCAGGTAATAGAACCTGGCCCCAGGAACATGAGCAGAAAGGAAGCACGTCGAGTCCTTGCCAGTCAACTCCCACCGTGGGATGCGCTGGGCTGCAAGGAACAGGGGGGATCCCTCAACCCCTCACCCGAGCCCTCAGCAGGGAGGGGCCGTCTTTGTGGCAGGGGCTGGAGGCCCTCGGGGCTCAGCTCGGCAGAGCCGGTCTTGGCTCTTTGCTCGAGGTCACGAGGTGACTGCAGTAGAAATGCGAGTGACCCGCCTCCAGCCCGAAGGGAGGCTGGCACAGAGTGCCGGTAGCCTTCCGCCCTCTGTGCAGAGGCTGGCCAGGCAGGAGGGTGCGGGCGAGTGCTCAGAGCCCGGGGACCACCCCAGGGCCCGGGCGCACAGCTTCTGCGGGACCAGCGAGGTCCCAAGCCCACCTGGGAGGGCGGAGGGCCGCGCAGCCTCGTGAGGCGCTGCCTGGCCGCTGCTCATCCGCACACGTGACCCCCCGGTCCTTGTTGCAGCCTGCTCCGGCGGTGAGCACCCGGGCTCGCTTCCTCCCTGGCTAACCGCCAGCCTACATTATTTATGAGCCTAATGTACACAGCGATGGGTTCTGACGAAGGCCGCTGGGGGAAGAGCCTGTCTGCAGAGGGAGAGGGGAGGTGGAGGCACGGACGGCGACCACTCCGGGGCAGCCAGGACCACCCCGCTGTCTCCAGGGTCCCAACAGTGACCGCAGTGGCCAGGAGGCAAGAGGCAGTGAGCGCCAGGGATGAGAACAAGGGCCGGTCCTGCGTCCCCAGCACACACAGGGAGCCAGAGCCCAGGCCCTGGCGGATGTCCCAGCTGGACCCGTTCCCAGCCCGAACAAGGAACGTCGCCTCTCTGTGCCTCAGTTTCCCCACCTGACCAGTGGGTCAGCCGCAAGGATGGAAGGCAGAAATCCCTGGGCAGCCGCTTGCTTGCAAAAATAGCTGTAATTGTTCTGGTCTGAATCCACGCCCCGGTTTCCTCCTCATCCCGGGAGGAGTCTAGGCCATGCCCAGAACCGCTGGGCTTGCCCCCAGGCGCCCCTGAGAAGGAAAACCCAAGGCAGGAAAGAACGCAAAGGTGGTGCTCAGGTAATAGAACCTGGCCCCAGGAACATGAGCAGAAAGGAAGCACGTCGAGTCCTTGCCAGTCAACTCCCACCGTGGGATGCGCTGGGCTGCAAGGAACAGGGGGGATCCCTCAACCCCTCACCCGAGCCCTCAGCAGGGAGGGGCCGTCTTTGTGGCAGGGGCTGGAGGCCCTCGGGGCTCAGCTCGGCAGAGCCGGTCTTGGCTCTTTGCTCGAGGTCACGAGGTGACTGCAGTAGAAATGCGAGTGACCCGCCTCCAGCCCGAAGGGAGGCTGGCACAGAGTGCCGGTAGCCTTCCGCCCTCTGTGCAGAGGCTGGCCAGGCAGGAGGGTGCGGGCGAGTGCTCAGAGCCCGGGGACCACCCCAGGGCCCGGGCGCACAGCTTCTGCGGGACCAGCGAGGTCCCAAGCCCACCTGGGAGGGCGGAGGGCCGCGCAGCCTCGTGAGGCGCTGCCTGGCCGCTGCTCATCCGCACACGTGACCCCCCGGTCCTTGTTGCAGCCTGCTCCGGCGGTGAGCACCCGGGCTCGCTTCCTCCCTGGCTAACCGCCAGCCTACATTATTTATGAGCCTAATGTACACAGCGATGGGTTCTGACGAAGGCCGCTGGGGGAAGAGCCTGTCTGCAGAGGGAGAGGGGAGGTGGAGGCACGGACGGCGACCACTCCGGGGCAGCCAGGACCACCCCGCTGTCTCCAGGGTCCCAACAGTGACCGCAGTGGCCAGGAGGCAAGAGGCAGTGAGCGCCAGGGATGAGAACAAGGGCCGGTCCTGCGTCCCCAGCACACACAGGGAGCCAGAGCCCAGGCCCTGGCGGATGTCCCAGCTGGACCCGTTCCCAGCCCGAACAAGGAACGTCGCCTCTCTGTGCCTCAGTTTCCCCACCTGACCAGTGGGTCAGCCGCAAGGATGGAAGGCAGAAATCCCTGGGCAGCCGCTTGCTTGCAAAAATAGCTGTAATTGTTCTGGTCTGAATCCACGCCCCGGTTTCCTCCTCATCCCGGGAGGAGTCTAGGGCGCATGCCCAGAACCTGGCTGGGCCTGTGCCCCACGCCAGCCAGTGGGACGCCGAGTAGGTGACATCACCTGCTCTGAGACCTGCAGCCTGTGCGGGTGCATGCCAAGAGCAGCCCAGGGCAGGGGCGGGCAGCAAGCCAGCACCTGGGCGCCAGGCCAAAGGCCGCACACGCCCCCCACACGGGCAAGGGCAGGGGCTCTCCGGAGGCATGCAGGGGCGATGTCCTGTCCACTGGGCACTAACTCTTGAGCCAGAGGGAGGCCCTGTCCACAGAGGCTCTGGGGTTGTGAACTAGGACGGTGGCCTCCGGAGGCGGAGCCTGTTCCAGTGGCCAGCTCAGCTGAACTGGAGGATCCCAGGCGATTCCCCTCCTCCCGCTGGAAGAAGGCAGTGGGGGCTGAGAAGGCGCTTGGGGTCAGCCTAACTCTTCCCGGTTGTCTTTGTAAAAGGATGGGCTGGAGGGTCTCTAGGGCTGTTTGTGTCTGTGTAGGGGGGTGGGGGGCCGCGCCACTCAGTCGTGTCTGACTCTGCAACCCCAGGGACAGAGCCGCCCAGGCTCCTCTGTCCATGGGATTCTCCAGGCAAGAACATGCGAGTGGGCCCCCGTTTCCTAGGGCTATTGGCCTGGTTGTTTTTAGGTTAATTCCTGGTTTTTGAATAAGTAATGTGTTTTTCCTTTTTGTAGCTGAGGGCCAGCACATTCCTCTGGGTCTCTCCTGTGAGTAGTGGGGAGGCGGGAACGGCCTGGAGGTTTGAGAAACCCGCATGCCCCCATCCTCGCTGGGGCTCCACATTCCACCTCCCAGCCTGGAGCGTGCCCCTTGGGAGGCAAGAGGCAGTGAGCGCCAGGGATGAGAACAAGGGCCGGTCCTGCGTCCCCAGCACACACAGGGAGCCAGAGCCCAGGCCCTGGCGGATGTCCCAGCTGGACCCGTTCCCAGCCCGAACAAGGAACGTCGCCTCTCTGTGCCTCAGTTTCCCCACCTGACCAGTGGGTCAGCCGCAAGGATGGAAGGCAGAAATCCCTGGGCAGCCGCTTGCTTGCAAAAATAGCTGTAATTGTTCTGGTCTGAATCCACGCCCCGGTTTCCTCCTCATCCCGGGAGGAGTCTAGGCGCATGCCCAGAACCTGGCTGGGCCTGTGCCCCACGCCAGCCAGTGGGACGCCGAGTAGGTGACATCACCTGCTCTGAGACCTGCAGCCTGTGCGGGTGCATGCCAAGAGCAGCCCAGGGCAGGGGCGGGCAGCAAGCCAGCACCTGGGCGCCAGGCCAAAGGCCGCACACGCCCCCCACACGGGCAAGGGCAGGGGCTCTCCGGAGGCATGCAGGGGCGATGTCCTGTCCACTGGGCACTAACTCTTGAGCCAGAGGGAGGCCCTGTCCACAGAGGCTCTGGGGTTGTGAACTAGGACGGTGGCCTCCGGAGGCGGAGCCTGTTCCAGTGGCCAGCTCAGCTGAACTGGAGGATCCCAGGCGATTCCCCTCCTCCCGCTGGAAGAAGGCAGTGGGGGCTGAGAAGGCGCTTGGGGTCAGCCTAACTCTTCCCGGTTGTCTTTGTAAAAGGATGGGCTGGAGGGTCTCTAGGGCTGTTTGTGTCTGTGTAGGGGGGTGGGGGGCCGCGCCACTCAGTCGTGTCTGACTCTGCAACCCCAGGGACAGAGCCGCCCAGGCTCCTCTGTCCATGGGATTCTCCAGGCAAGAACATGCGAGTGGGCCCCCGTTTCCTAGGGCTATTGGCCTGGTTGTTTTTAGGTTAATTCCTGGTTTTTGAATAAGTAATGTGTTTTTCCTTTTTGTAGCTGAGGGCCAGCACATTCCTCTGGGTCTCTCCTGTGAGTAGTGGGGAGGCGGGAACGGCCTGGAGGTTTGAGAAACCCCGCATGCCCCCATCCTCGCTGGGGCTCCACATTCCACCTCCCCAGCCTGGAGCGTGCCCCTTAGGACTTTAGGCCCAAGGTAGTCCTGTTTTGTTCCCTAAATCACACAGTAGCCTAAATGCTGGGGCACTGACTCAGGTCCACAGAGTCAGCAGTGGCCAGCCCCTCTGTGTCGGTAAAACCCAAGGTCCTCAGATGAAACACAAATAGTATCTGCAGGCAAGAGATCAGCCTGGCAAGCCCACCTTGAAACGCCCTGTCTACCCTGTGGATTCAGCCCCGTTAGCCGGGGGTTTCTGGGAGTCTTGCCATTCCTTCAGTGTTCTGCAAAGAACACTCTGGAACTGCCCAGTGCCCAAAGACACTTTGGCTATACCCGCTCTCTCTTGAGGGACCAAGAAAGCAGATGACGTCTTGGGTCTTCGTCACTGTGGCAGGTGCCTTTGCGCCGTCTCCTGCGACGGTTGGTGCGGGAAGACGGCCCAGCCAAGGCAGTGGTTTGTGCAAGAAGCTCCAGCGCGTCGGAACCCCGAGGACGGCTGGTCCCGCCCAGGTGGCAGAGCCCTGCCCCGACTCGGTGGCTCGGCCACGGATCCCTCCGCCAGGGTCTAGCTAGGCAGCCAGACTGTGCCTCAGTTCCCTCCTCTGAGAGTAGAAACACTTTCCCTGCACGGCAGACGCTGTGTGCTATTTGAAACGTAAGTATCCAGAGAAGAGAGAACAGAAGGCATAAACCCTCCCACCCACCATCTGGGGTGAGGGGGACCCTGGCAGTAGGCAGCAAGCCAGGCTCCCCCTAGTAAGAAGATCTCAAGGTCAAATTTAGATTTCTAGACCCTGAACTTCAACCACTTGGACCTGCACAACCAGAAGAGCCGGTTGCTCTGGGAGCAAAAGGAAAGGTGGGGGAGGGAGGGAGGAAGGCATGTGAGCCCAGGGCGGTCCTGAGATGCTGAGGGTCCCACACCGGGGCCTCCCCCTCAGCCAGGAAGTCCCGCAGCTCCTGAGGCCCCAGAGGGAGGGCAGGTCCGTCTCAGGAGTCTCTGCTTCTGGGCTCAGGGCCCAGTGCCAGGCAGGCGTGGACCCTCCTGGAGGGCACCTGCACCCACCCCGCTCCCTAGTGATTGCTTGGAGCGATGAGCACCCCGCCTGGCACCCGGTGCATCCACCATCGGCAATGTCACCGGCCAGGAGCCAGAACTTCACTGCACATCTCTCTCCTTCATCCACGCCGTCTCCTGGAAACCCACCAGAGCCGCTGGAGAACTCTCTGGAATGCGAGTCAGACCCGCCAGCACGCGCATGGCTGTGCCGTTTCACCAGGGAGCCCCAGGCCGGCCCCCGCCTCATCCCACCGCTCTGTCGGTGCCCCTGCTCCCCGCGTCAGGGAGGCCCTTCTGCCCACAGTCACCTGGCAAAGTCCCACCCAGCTCCCAGCGGAGCACCTTCTCCGGTGGTTGTTCAGTCGCTCAGGCCTGTCCACACCTCACGACCCGTGGACGGCAGCCCACCAGGCTTCCCTGTCCTTCCCCATCCCCCAGCGTCTGCTCAGACTCATGTCCATTGAGTCGGTGATGCCATCCAACCATCCCGTCCTGCCTCTCCTCCCCTCTCCTGCCCTCTGTCTTCCCCAGAATCAGGGTCTTGTCCGACGGCTCGGCTCTTTGCATCCGGCAGCCAGAGTATTGGAGTTCCAGCTTCAGGCGTCTTCTGGTGGCTGGTGGTCACTCTCTCTCCCACCTGGCCATGGCTAGAAACACTTTCCCTGCACGGCAGACGCTGTGTGCTATTTGAAACGTAAGTATCCAGAGAAGAGAGAACAGAAGGCATAAACCCTCCCACCCACCATCTGGGGTGAGGGGGACCCTGGCAGTAGGCAGCAAGCCAGGCTCCCCCTAGTAAGAAGATCTCAAGGTCAAATTTAGATTTCTAGACCCTGAACTTCAACCACTTGGACCTGCACAACCAGAAGAGCCGGTTGCTCTGGGAGCAAAAGGAAAGGTGGGGGAGGGAGGGAGGAAGGCATGTGAGCCCAGGGCGGTCCTGAGATGCTGAGGGTCCCACACCGGGGCCTCCCCCTCAGCCAGGAAGTCCCGCAGCTCCTGAGGCCCCAGAGGGAGGGCAGGTCCGTCTCAGGAGTCTCTGCTTCTGGGCTCAGGGCCCAGTGCCAGGCAGGCGTGGACCCTCCTGGAGGGCACCTGCACCCACCCCGCTCCCTAGTGATTGCTTGGAGCGATGAGCACCCCGCCTGGCACCCGGTGCATCCACCATCGGCAATGTCACCGGCCAGGAGCCAGAACTTCACTGCACATCTCTCTCCCTTCATCCACGCCGTCTCCTGGAAACCCACCAGAGCCGCTGGAGAACTCTCTGGAATGCGAGTCAGACCCGCCAGCACGCGCATGGCTGTGCCGTTTCACCAGGGAGCCCCAGGCCGGCCCCCGCCTCATCCCACCGCTCTGTCGGTGCCCCTGCTCCCCGCGTCAGGGAGGCCCTTCTGCCCACAGTCACCTGGCAAAGTCCCACCCAGCTCCCAGCGGAGCACCTTCTCCGGTGGTTGTTCAGTCGCTCAGGCCTGTCCACACCTCACGACCCGTGGACGGCAGCCCACCAGGCTTCCCTGTCCTTCCCCATCCCCCAGCGTCTGCTCAGACTCATGTCCATTGAGTCGGTGATGCCATCCAACCATCCCGTCCTGCCTCTCCTCCCCTCTCCTGCCCTCTGTCTTCCCCAGAATCAGGGTCTTGTCCGACGGCTCGGCTCTTTGCATCCGGCAGCCAGAGTATTGGAGTTCCAGCTTCAGGCGTCTTCTGGTGGCCTGGTGGTCACTCCCGTCTCTCTCCCACCTGGCGCTGTCTCCATGGCTATTTGTGTGACTGCGCCCTGACCCTCGTTTAGACAATGGCCTACTTGTATGTCTGGACCCCAGGCGCTAAGCTCCCGGGAGCACAAGGCTCCACAGTGATCCTGACAGTCACCACTCGGGCACTCGAACTCCAGGCTCCTCTGAGGCGGGCAGCCCATCTCCGCTGCTGGACAGGCGGGTGCTAGGCGCTGACGCCCTGGGCCCAGCACCAGCTCCTCCGACAAGCCGGGGCAGGTTAGCTTACCTCACAGAGCCTCTGGTTCCTTATCTGCAAAATGGGTCTAACCTCTGACTCAGAAGGCTAGGAGGATCCTCCCCAACACACCCTCAGGAGGCCAGGGCATGAACCAGCGATCGGCTTCCTGGGACGACACAAACAGGCTTCGGTGGCCTGGAGACTGAGCCACGCTAGGTCATCCAAAGCCGATCATCGTGAGGAAACAGGGGAGCCCGCTCCCAGGGACAGGGGAGCAAGGGGTGGCCGGGCCGGCATTGCCACCACAGGGGACGCCCAGCCTGGCCAGCGCTTCCTGCATCTGCTTTGGTACATTCTCTTCTCTGGCCTCCTTACTTGGGGTCATCCAGGCAGGCCCCCCTGACAGGAACGACGTTGTCTGGACGTGCTAATGCCTTAGGCCTGCCAAGGGGGCAGGAGCCGTCCAGCATGAGGGAACTTGGTCGCTGCCCAGGCAGGGGTGGGGTTTGGTCATTTGATCTGCTGAGGTCATTCATCTTCTTGGTGGCCAAGATCGGGAGGGGGAGGACCCCTCTGGTCACTCTCTGTCCTTGGAGGGCATGTGGGATGTGACTGTGGATTGAGTGAGAAACCAGGTCCCTTGGAGATGAGTGAAAATGGAGCCCCTCCTCACCTGGCTGCCCACCCGAGCACACAGCACATCCACGGGCGTCTCCTGCGTTGCAGGCAGGGTCTTTACAGAGTGAGCCACGGGGAAGTTCCCCCAAAAGGTAGATGAGAAATGGCCCACACTGTGACTTCTCCAAACAGCACACAGAGCCACTCTGGGGTCACACCGAGCTGATCTGAGCCCCCTCTACCTCTAACCCCACGGATGAGCAAGTTTATCCTCCGGCCTCTGCTTCCTCTTCTCCCTCTGGAGCCCTGAAGCCCCGCCTCGGGGTGGCGCGGGGGTGACCGGCCGGATCACACCCCCACAGGCTGGAGTCCACGCCAGGCCCGCAGGCCAGTCAGCACCAGCTCTTTGAAAGCAGAGCATCTTTCCCGGCTTCCCGAGTTGCTAGTCTTCAAAGGTATATTGTGTCCTGCAAACAGAATTTAACAAACGCGTATTTGGGGAGGGGGCGCTGCCTGGCACCAGGAGCTCACCTAGCCAGCCCCCTTCTCTACCTCCAGCTCACCTGCTGCATGGCTTTTCACTTGCATTCATGCATGTTTAGAATTCTTCACTTGCAAAAAATTCAGAATGACCGTCTCATTTGCCTAACCAGCCGAAGGCTGAGGTTGCGATGCAGTGGTATACAGAATAAGCACTGGGGTTCAGTTGCTACGTCATGTCCAACAGTTTGCGACTCCGTGAACTGCAGCGCATCAGGCTTCCCTGTCCTTCAAGCACAAGAATTCCGAAAAAACCATCTACATCTGCTTCACTGACTGCGCTAAAGCCTTGGACTGTGCGAGTCACAACAAACCGTGGGAAATTCTTCAAGCGATGGAAGAACTCTCTGCCTCCTGAGAAACCTGTATGTAGGTCAAGCAGCAACAGTTGAAACTGGACCTGGAGCAACAGACTGGTTTGAACTGGGGAAAGGAATACGTCGAGGCTGTGTATTGTCACCTTCTTATTTGACTTCTACGCTGAGTACACAGTCTAAGCGACGATGCTGTAAACGTGATGTGGTGCTCTCGGCGCAGGCGTCCGGTCTAGCTCCTTCTTTTTCGCTCCTCCCCGCAGCGCCCTGGCCGCTGCCCTGAGCTGGTGGAGGAGGGGTGCGGGCCTGGGGCCCCATCCAGGGTTCCTGTCTCTCTCGTAGGCGCCCCTCTCCCTTTCTGCCTCTGATTGAGTGGGTGGGCACCATCCCTCCCACCCGGCAGCTGGGCTTCTCTGCCGCCCTCCTTCGCTGCCCCGGGAACCCAGGGGCTGTCCTGTTACCCTCTTAGCGGACTGCTGCCTAAGAGCTGTTCTTGAACTCTAGGCATGTCATTCGACCTGCATTTCCTGCTGAGGGAGAGGCTGGTGTGCCCTGTCAACAAAGCCACACCTACTGCGCCTCCGCCCTCCCCTTCCTGGCCACCTCGGTCTCCACCCTCTGAACCCAGCCTGGCTGCCTTTGTGCCGGGAGCACGACCTGCCCTAGAGACACACGCGCGCTCGCACACACACACGCACACAGATAAACACGGGCGTCGAGAAAAGCGCCAGGTCAGCGCATTTGGGAGGATGAGTCAGCCCTCGAGTGGCCGTGATGTCAGGAGGCCATGGAGGCTCAAAGAGATCGCCTGGACTTTGGGGTCTGACATTTAAGCCCCCTGTCCCTGGCGTGAACTTTTAAAAAATTTTTGGCCCCTTTTTATTGGTCTTTCGTTTATTTCTTTTCATCCATCTTTGTTCTTGGCCCGTGTGAGCCTCCCATCGCGGTGGCCTCTCTCGCCGCAGAGCGCCGGCTCTGGGCGCACGCGCTCCAGAGCTCCGGCTCGGTAATTGGACACATCGGTCCAGCCGCTCTGCGGCACGTGGGATCTTCCCAGGCCAGGGATCGGACCAGCGCCCCATGCACTGCAAGGTGGACTCTCTACCCACTGGACCACCAGGGAAGTCCTCCCGGGTAAATTTAGAGGCGTGGGAGGAGCCTCCCGCAGGGTAGCGCCTGCACTTCCAGGTTTCCTGCTGCAGGTCGTCCGAGGGGAGTCTGTGCCTGAAGCCTGCCGTCCAGCCCCGGCCCCCCAGCCCCCGCCCGCAGCCACAGGCCTTGCCTGGAGAACCTCCCCACTCAACCTTGGTCCTTCCAAAAGGATGCCCTGACTTCCCAGTTCTTCCCCAAGGGCTATGGTTCTGATGCCCCCTTCTTAGGTGCATCTTCTGTTCACGTGGTCTCTGCCCGGCGGGAGGCCCGCGCCATCCTGGCTCAAGCCCTGACGATGAGACCCAGCAACGGTGAACCTGAGTGACCAGTTCGGCTCTGAGTGCCCCCAAGATCTGTCAAGCGGGGCGACGGTGCCAGTGGGCTGTCAAGGGCAGGCCGCCTGAGAGACGGGCGTGGAGGCGCTGGCCATCAGGGCGGAGCTGGGGGTTGCAGACGGTGGCTCCAGCTCCCCGAGGACACTGCAGCAAGCTCAGGAAGGTGTGGGGACCAGTCGGGCAGGTCACCAGGGAGGTGACCGTGTTTGCCTTGGATCCCGGGGCTGGTCTGCCGCCTCGCGGGCACCGCGCCCCATGTGTCAGCCTCCAGGAAGCATGCGCTTCCGCTGGGTCTCCTACTGTTTCTCTACCAAGTCGTGCTGGGCAGGGCCGCGCCCCTGAGAACCTGCCCCGTGGGAGGAACCCCTCCCCGCCGCAGGCAGCCAGCTCGAGGCTGACCCCGCCTGGGCACACGCCCATCCCAGCCCTGTGCCGATGCCCTCCGTGTGTGAGCACGGTCGATTTTCCGTTTCCCCGCGGGGTCTGAGGGCACCTGCCCTCTGCCAAGTGCCCACACAGACCCGTCAGCCAACAGAACGCCTCCACATCCGCGCCCACGGGAGCCTTCCATCCCAGCTGGGGAGGCGGACCCCGGAGGAAACAGGAAACACGCATCACAGAAGGTGCTGGAAGGAGCCAGCAGACCCTGTTGGGCAAAGACTGGACAGAGGTCAGACGAGGATCCACGAGGGCTGCTATCGCCCCCTCACCGACGAGGAGGCTGAGGTGTAGACAGACAGACTCGGTCACGCTCGCGCAGCTAGTCCTGAACCAGTGTTCCGGGGTGGGCACATTTGCATTCTGTTCTCTAAAGAAAGCATCAGGAACTTTTCCCTAAAAAGGCCGGGGAGTAAATATTTTAGGCTCTGTGGATCACATACAACTCGGGACATATATTCTTTGATTTTTTTTTTTTACAACTCTCAAAAATGTGGAAACCGTTCCTGCCTCGCCAGCAGCACCAACACCGGGGTCGACCACGGCTGGCCGGGCCCCGCTCTAAGCCGTGAGCCTTTCCATCGTTCCTAACACAGTTAAAATCTGTCAGAACCTCGCATGACACTGGGTGGATGGTGTTACTCCCATTTTATGGACCAGGACATTGAGGCTCAGGAAAGTGAAGTAACTCTGCTATGATTACGGAGAGCCGGAATTCCAGCCCCGGTCGGTCCGGGTCGACAACATCCAGGTACTTTCTCCCTTCTACTCAATGTCTTACCACTGACACTGCATTTCTAAATCCCTATTTCAAAATACAACATTAGATTAAGCGAGGAGGTTGGAATTAACATATACACACTACTGTGTATTAAATAGATAACCAGCAAGGACCTACTGGGTAGCCCAGGGAACTCAGTATTTTGTAACAACCTCTAAGGGAAGAGAATTTAAAGAAGAATATATGGGTGCATGGAACTGAATTGTACTGTACACCTGAAGTTACCATGACATTATAAATCAGCTACACTTCAATAAAAAATAAATAAAATGCAACATTTACAATTCCTCAAAAAATTAAGCACAGAATTGCCATGAGACCAGCAGCTCTACTTCTGGGCATCTATTCACAAGAACTGAAAGCAGCCACTTGACAGATGTTCACACCCTGTGTCCATAGCAACATTGCTCACAATTGCCAAGACCTGAGGCCCCTCGAGTGTCTGTGGCTGGATGGCTAGACTGCAGTCCAAGGAGCATGCGGTCCATCCACACAAGGCAACGATATTCAGCCTTAAAAGGGCATTCTGATGCCTGCTGAGACGTGGAAATAAACCTTCCAGGACACGGAGCTCAAGGGGGGGCTACCGACGAGGAGGCTGAGGTGTAGACAGACAGACTCGGTCACGCTCGCGCAGCTAGTCCTGAACCAGTGTTCCGGGTGGGCACATTTGCATTCTGTTCTCTAAAGAAAGCATCAGGAACTTTTCCCTAAAAAGGCCGGGGAGTAAATATTTTAGGCTCTGTGGATCACATACAACTCGGGACATATATTCTTTGATTTTTTTTTTTTACAACTCTCAAAAATGTGGAAACCGTTCCTGCCTCGCCAGCAGCACCAACACCGGGGTCGACCACGGCTGGCCGGGCCCCGCTCTAAGCCGTGAGCCTTTCCATCGTTCCTAACACAGTTAAAATCTGTCAGAACCTCGCATGACACTGGGTGGATGGTGTTACTCCCATTTTATGGACCAGGACATTGAGGCTCAGGAAAGTGAAGTAACTCTGCTATGATTACGGGGGCCCGAATTCCAGCCCCGGTCGGTCCGGGTCGACAACATCCAGGTACTTTCTCCCTTCTACTCAATGTCTTACCACTGACACTGCATTTCTAAATCCCTATTTCAAAATACAACATTAGATTAAGCGAGGAGGTTGGAATTAACATATACACACTACTGTGTATTAAATAGATAACCAGCAAGGACCTACTGGGTAGCCCAGGGAACTCAGTATTTTGTAACAACCTCTAAGGGAAGAGAATTTAAAGAAGAATATATGGGTGCATGGAACTGAATTGTACTGTACACCTGAAGTTACCATGACATTATAAATCAGCTACACTTCAATAAAAAATAAATAAAATGCAACATTTACAATTCCTCAAAAAATTAAGCACAGAATTGCCATGAGACCAGCAGCTCTACTTCTGGGCATCTATTCACAAGAACTGAAAGCAGCCACTTGACAGATGTTCACACCCTGTGTCCATAGCAACATTGCTCACAATTGCCAAGACCTGAGGCCCCTCGAGTGTCTGTGGCTGGATGGCTAGACTGCAGTCCAAGGAGCATGCGGTCCATCCACACAAGGCAACGATATTCAGCCTTAAAAAGGGCATTCTGATGCCTGCTGAGACGTGGATAAACCTTCAGGACACGAGGCTCAGTGACAGAAGCCAGTCACGAGAGAACACGAGTGCTCTTACACGAGCCTCTAGAGGAGCCAGGTCTATGGGGACAGAAGTTGGAGGGTGGGGCCAGGGGCTGGGGGAGAGGATGGGGTGAGTGGTCCAGCGGGCAGAGTTTCAGACTGCACAGATGAGGAAATCCTGGAGCTGGACCATGGTGAGGCTGCACGAGTGTGAACAGGCTTCATGTTACTGACCTGACACTTCAAGCACGCAAATCAAAACTGCAATGAGATGTCACCTCACACCCGTCAGCATGGCCATCATCCAGAAATCGATGGCCAATAAATGCTGGAGAGGGTGCGGATAAAAGGGAACACTCTTGCATTGCTGCTAGGAAAGTAAGTTGATACAGCCTCTATGGAAGACAGTATGGAGATTCCTTAAAAAACTAAAACTAGAAGCACCGTACGACCCAGCAATCCTACTCTTAGGCTTATAGCCTGATGAAATCAAAACTGAAAGAAGCACCTGTACCCAATGCTCATTGTAGCTCTCTATACAATAGCTACCTAGATGTCCATAGACGAATGAATGGATAAAAGAATTCTGATACATATATACAATGGAGTATTTCTCAGCTGCAAAGAGAAATGCAGAAGAATCAGCCCTAATGAGGTGGATGGATCTAGAACCTATCATAAAAAGTGAACTAAGTCAAAAAGAGAAGGACAAGTACAGTATACTAACACATACATATATGGAATCTAGTAAGAGGGTAACGGTAGCACATGCAGTGAAGCGATGGAAAAACAGACTTGGAGAACGGACATATGGACATTGTGGAGAATGAACAGTGGGTGGGAGGCACAGGAGTAACATGGAAACCTATACTATCATGTGTGGGAACGTATGGTCATTGCCCTGGGGGAAATAGGAGATCCTGCAGGGGTGGGGTGCGACGGCCAGGAGGGGTGGGGTGGGGAGGACTGGGGGGGGGGGCAGGGATATGCTTATGACTGATCTGGGAACATGCATGTCTGTGAACAACAAAACTCTGTAAAATTTAAAAAAATAAATAAAATTAAAATTTTTTAAAAAATGGTTAAAATGGTGCATTTCAGTTTTGTGTACTTTTTACCACAGTTAAACTAATAGAGCATTCACAAGAGGAATAATTCACCAGACACGGATCCCCGCCACCCCATCCGCGAGTGGATGTCCACTCACATGTCACCAACTTGACACGGGGCGGAAGAGGAGCTTCAGGGAGGCTCCCTCCAGGGAGGCTCCCTCCAGGCCGCGGATGCCCCAGGGCCCGGGGTCGGGGAGGGGGAGGGGCCGATTAGGTCCCCGTGGGAGCTGGCTGCCCCCAAGGCCCCGCCCAGGGCTGCCAGTTCCAACTTCTAAGCTGTTTCATCAACCAGAGGGCAGGGCTCCAGCCCCTCACATGGGGCATCAGGTTGGGGCGGGGCCTGCGTCCTGTAGACGGCTTGCTCCCAGCTGGTGTTGCCAGGAGGTCCCGGGGGAGTCTGGCTGGCTGGCTGAGGGTGCCAACCTGTTTGCCTTCACTGTGCAGGGACACGCCATTGTCACAGCCCAGGGAGGAGCCCCGGAGCAGCCCCAGAGGAGGCGAGTCATGCCAGGTGCGCCCGTCAGCTCACGAACTGACCCTGAACGCACACGGGGGCACCGAGGCCACCGCTTACAGGAAACCTGCACAGACTGGATAATGGCTGTCACTGTGGATGGAGTTCCTACCACGTGCCGTGCTCTGCGTCTGCGTGTTTGGCTTGTGTAGTTTGTTGGATTCCCACAACAAAATACTCCCTCAAGGAGGGAAGAATCACCGTCTCCACTTCCCAGTTGAGCAAGCTGATGGTTCCAAAGGCCAGGGGGCTGCCCAGCCTCAGTGGAGCAGTTGGGAAGACCCCTCAGGGGCTCCCCTCAATGGCTAGCCCATTGGTTTGACCTCTGACCTTTGAGGGTGCAGGGAGGAAGCTCAACTTTGAGATTCTGGTAGAAAATAATTTCTCTCCTTATATAGAAGTGTCCAACCAAAATCATCTGAATCATACCTCTGACTTTATATTGCCTTGAGAATATTCTCATCACTGG
This sequence comes from Tragulus kanchil, assembly GCA_022376925.1. Taxonomy (NCBI): domain Eukaryota; kingdom Metazoa; phylum Chordata; class Mammalia; order Artiodactyla; family Tragulidae; genus Tragulus; species Tragulus kanchil. Next base: position 244,333,371 of record JAIOJX010000028.1, read on the forward strand.
ATTTTGAAGACAATATAAGAAAAGAGACAATAAAACCAACAGAACTGAAATTTATATTTTTCTTTTCCTTCTTCAGATTTTGGGAACCTGCATGTCTGGGAACAACAAAACTCTGTAAAATTTAAAAAAATAAATAAAATTAAAATTTTTTAAAAAATGGTTAAAATGGTGCATTTCAGTTTTGTGTACTTTTTACCACAGTTAAACTAATAGAGCATTCACAAGAGGAATAATTCACCAGACACGGATCCCCGCCACCCCATCCGCGAGTGGATGTCCACTCACATGTCACCAACTTGACACGGGGCGGAAGAGGAGCTTCAGGGAGGCTCCCTCCAGGGAGGCTCCCTCCAGGCCGCGGATGCCCCAGGGCCCGGGGTCGGGGAGGGGGAGGGGCCGATTAGGTCCCCGTGGGAGCTGGCTGCCCCCAAGGCCCCGCCCAGGGCTGCCAGTTCCAACTTCTAAGCTGTTTCATCAACCAGAGGGCAGGGCTCCAGCCCCTCACATGGGGCATCAGGTTGGGGCGGGGCCTGCGTCCTGTAGACGGCTTGCTCCCAGCTGGTGTTGCCAGGAGGTCCCGGGGGAGTCTGGCTGGCTGGCTGAGGGTGCCAACCTGTTTGCCTTCACTGTGCAGGGACACGCCATTGTCACAGCCCAGGGAGGAGCCCCGGAGCAGCCCCAGAGGAGGCGAGTCATGCCAGGTGCGCCCGTCAGCTCACGAACTGACCCTGAACGCACACGGGGGCACCGAGGCCACCGCTTACAGGAAACCTGCACAGACTGGATAATGGCTGTCACTGTGGATGGAGTTCCTACCACGTGCCGTGCTCTGCGTCTGCGTGTTTGGCTTGTGTAGTTTGTTGGATTCCCACAACAAAATACTCCCTCAAGGAGGGAAGAATCACCGTCTCCACTTCCCAGTTGAGCAAGCTGATGGTTCCAAAGGCCAGGGGGCTGCCCAGCCTCAGTGGAGCAGTTGGGAAGACCCCTCAGGGGCTCCCCTCAATGGCTAGCCCATTGGTTTGACCTCTGACCTTTGAGGGTGCAGGGAGGAAGCTCAACTTTGAGATTCTGGTAGAAAATAATTTCTCTCCTTATATAGAAGTGTCCAACCAAAATCATCTGAATCATACCTCTGACTTTATATTGCCTTGAGAATATTCTCATCACTGGATTTTGAAGACAATATAAGAAAAGAGACAATAAAACCAACAGAACTGAAATTTATATTTTTCTTTTCCTTCTTCAGATTTTTAAACCACGGCATGCTTTAAATTAATGGCTAGGGCTTCCCTGGTGGTCCAGTGGGTAAGGACACCGCCTTGCAGTGCAAGGGACGCCAGTTTGATCCCTGGCCTGGGAAGATCTCATGTGCAGCGGAGCAGCTGGACTGATGTGTCCAACTACTGAACCGGAGCTCTGGAGCGCATACGCCCAGAGCTGGTGCTCTGCAGCAAGAGAGGCCACTGCCATGGGAGGCCCACACAGGCCAAAGAACAAAGATAAATAAATGAAAGATCAATAGAAGTGGCCAAAAAAAAAGGGGGGGGAAGTAAACTAAAAAAAAAAAAAACAATTAATGGCTAAAATTGTTCAAGATTTAATTCAGAACTATAGTATCTATGGATATATAAAAACGTCACATTCTTGTAAAAACAGGAAAATTGTGTGTCATCTGTTCTGTGGGAGTGTGAGAGGAATGTTGTTTGAGAAAATTTATTATTTGAAAATGCCAAGTATTTCTCTTCGTTAAGTAAATATAGCTTGTTTTGTTTTGTCTTGAGTGTAATTAGCCTTGCTCATTTGTTTGTTTGTGTTTAAGGTTTTCCTTTCTTTTTGGCTGAGTTGGGTCTCCGTTGCCGCTCTCGGGCTTTCTCCGGTGGCGGAGAACAGGGGCTACTCTCTAGTTGAGGTGCCTGGGCTTCTCATTCCCATGGCTTCTCTTGTTGCAGAGCACAGGCTCTTGGTGCACGGCCTTCAGTAGTTGCGGCTCGTTAGTTGTGGCCTGTGGACCCTCGGGCATGCAGGCTTCAGTCTGTTGTGGTTCGAGGGCTTGGCAGGGCTCTGCAGCAGGTGGAGTCGTCCTGCACCAGGGATTGAACCTGTGTTCCCCGCACTGGCAGGTGGATTCCTATACACTGCTCCACCAGGGAAGTCCAGCCCTGCTCATGTGCACTTTTAAAATTTGTGATAGGGGCTTCCCTGGTGGTCCAGTGGGTAAGGACACCACCTTGCAGTGCAAGGGGCGCCGGTTCGATTCCTGGCCTGGGAAGATCCCACGTGCTGCGGAGTGGCTGGACCGATGTGTCCAACAACCGAGCCGGAGCTCTGGAGCACATGCGCCCAGAGCCGGTGCTCTGCAGCGAGAGAGGCTGCTACGATGGGAGGCCCATGCAGGCCAAAGAACAAAAAGATAAATAAATGAAAGACCAATAGAAGTGGCCAAAAAAAAAAAATTGTGATAGTTTGTTCAGGATAATGCTAGAATTTGCCTTTTCACTATCTATGAAAATATACTTGCTAAATGAAGCAAAAATGCAATAGGACTCCACAGTAAAGGTGCTTAGAAAAGGTTTTTTCTTTTTTTTTTTGGCTCTTACTGACTGTGAAAATAACTATTTACAATGAACGAGACAACTGGGAGTTTAACATAAACATACCTTTTTATTGGAAATTGTCTTTAATTGCTAGGTTAATTCTAACTGCATGTACTCGGAAATTTAAAACCGCATGTTTAACTATAATAATTTTGACTTTCTATAAATTCATGAAAGTGTTTCTCCAATTAGTTCACGCTGTTATTGTTCCGTTGCCAAGCTGTGTCCGACTCTTTGCCACCCCGTGGACTGCCTCGCACCAGGCTTCCCAGAGTTTGCTTAGATTGATGTCCATTAAGTTCGTTAGTCCATATTAATCTTTAAACAAAAAAGTAAAATCTTCAAATAGAAGAAAAGAACAAGGGGACGCTCCTCAGCGGTGAGCCCATGGCTGGGGGTGGGGTTGGTTCTGAGAGCCAAGCTCAGAGCAGGCGCCTCTGGGCCCTCTGTGCAGACTGGCTGCAATTTCTGCCCCAGCGGGAGCTCCCACCCCAGCTAGTGGCTCTGGAAGTCCCCGTCGACGCTGGGTGACTCGGGTCAGGCTCTTGATGGTCTGTCCTGCCCCTAGGTGAGCTCCTCAGAGGCCACAGCTGCCAGAGCTTGAGGGGAAGGCCACCGACAGGAGGGCTGGGCCCGCACGGAGCACCTGGGATGTGTCAGAGGTGCAGCGGCCGCGGGCACAGGAGCATAAGTAGGAAGAAGGTGTGGGCGGAGTGGGTGTTGCTGATGGGAAATCAAGTGCATGTACAAGAAGTCCCGGGACAGGGAAGAGGGACCGTGACAAGAGGGTAGCCTCCAAGGCCAGCAGGTTGAAGGGGCTTCAGTGTAAGAAGTCTTGAGCAGTCGTTGGGGGCGGAGCCAGCCAGGAAGTGTCGAATTGTGTCCCCTAAGAGCTACGTCCATCCCCAAAGCCCCATGACCAGTCAACATGGCCTTATTTAGAAGGAGGGTCTCTGCGGATGTAATCAAGTTAAGAGGAAATCATATTAGGTTAAAGTGAAAGTGTTAGTCACTCAGTCATGTCTGACTCTTTGCCACCCCATGGACAGTAGCCCACCAGGCTCCTCTGTCCTTGGAACGCTCTAGGCAAGAATACTGGAGTGAGTAGCCATGCCCTTCTCCAGGGGATCTTCCTAACCCAGGAATCGAACCTGGGCCTCCCGCATCACAGGCAGATTTTTTTACCATCTGAGCCACCTAAACGCAATAGGACTAGTATCCTTATAAGAATGAAACGTGGACACAGACACAGAGAGAGGACGTTGAGAGGAGACGCCTAGGGGAGAAGGCCGTGTAAAGACGGGGGCGAGTCACAGTGAGTATCCACACGCCAAGGGATGGCAGGGACGGCAGATGCCACCAGAGACTAGGGGACCCGCTCGAAGGGGAGCTTTCTGATGAGCCTAGCCCAGCCCACACCTCCATCGTGGACCTCTGGCCTTCCAAAACCGCGAGGCAACAAATCTCCTCTTGTTTCAGCTACCAGTTTGTATGCTTGTCATGACAGCCCCCAGAAAATACACACACATTAAACAGATGGGCTCTGATGTCTCAGAGTCGGACACAAAACTCCGACGTGACCTCGTGGTCTGAGCAGAGGGGTGAGTAGGCTGCCCCTCCCTCCACGCCCTCCCCTGGGGCAGCAGGGACCTGAAGCACTCCTTGGGGGTGGAATCTCCCTTCCACCCCCCGGTAAGTCAAGACATCGTGGCCAAGGAGTGTGGAGAAGCCCCCAAACTCCTTTGCTGCCTGAACGCCAGCTCTGAGGTTCCACTGACTGAGAAAACAGAAGAAAAGACTGAAGAGGACAGCAGGGAAACGGAGACAGGTGCCGGGTGGATGGTTTGCTGATGGGAAATCAAGTGCATGTACAAGAAGTCCCGGGACAGGGAAGAGGGACCGTGACAAGAGGGTAGCCTCCAAGGCCAGCAGGTTGAAGGGGCTTCAGTGTAAGAAGTCTTGAGCAGTCGTTGGGGGCGGAGCCAGCCAGGAAGTGTCGAATTGTGTCCCCTAAGAGCTACGTCCATCCCCAAAGCCCCATGACCAGTCAACATGGCCTTATTTAGAAGGAGGGTCTCTGCGGATGTAATCAAGTTAAGAGGAAATCATATTAGGTTAAAGTGAAAGTGTTAGTCACTCAGTCATGTCTGACTCTTTGCCACCCCATGGACAGTAGCCCACCAGGCTCCTCTGTCCTTGGAACGCTCTAGGCAAGAATACTGGAGTGAGTAGCCATGCCCTTCTCCAGGGGATCTTCCTAACCCAGGAATCGAACCTGGGCCTCCCGCATCACAGGCAGATTTTTTTACCATCTGAGCCACCTAAACGCAATAGGACTAGTATCCTTATAAGAATGAAACGTGGACACAGACACAGAGAGAGGACGTTGAGAGGAGACGCCTAGGGGAGAAGGCCGTGTAAAGACGGGGGCGAGTCACAGTGAGTATCCACACGCCAAGGGATGGCAGGGACGGCAGATGCCACCAGAGACTAGGGGACCCGCTCGAAGGGGAGCTTTCTGATGAGCCTAGCCCAGCCCACACCTCCATCGTGGACCTCTGGCCTTCCAAAACCGCGAGGCAACAAATCTCCTCTTGTTTCAGCTACCAGTTTGTATGCTTGTCATGACAGCCCCCAGAAAATACACACACATTAAACAGATGGGCTCTGATGTCTCAGAGTCGGACACAAAACTCCGACGTGACCTCGTGGTCTGAGCAGAGGGGTGAGTAGGCTGCCCCTCCCTCCACGCTCTCCCCTGGGGCAGCAGGGACCTGAAGCACTCCTTGGGGGTGGAATCTCCCTTCCACCCCCCGGTAAGTCAAGACATCGTGGCCAAGGAGTGTGGAGAAGCCCCCAAACTCCTTTGCTGCCTGAACGCCAGCTCTGAGGTTCCACTGACTGAGAAAACAGAAGAAAAGACTGAAGAGGACAGCAGGGAAACGGAGACAGGTGCCGGGTGGATGGTTTCCTTTTGTCCCAGCCGTCTGTGTCACCCATCCAACACGCTAGAACGCCTCGTGTGCTACTAGGCGGCTGCCTGAGCAGCCATAAATCCACCTGGCCAGCCCGCAAGCCTGCCAGAGCCAGGAGGTGATTCCCAGTCAGTCATGTAAGCCTGTGCTCTGACTGCAGCCGGCTCAGCGGCCCAGGCCGTCGCAGTCGCCGGACACGGCAGAGAGGAGACTCTCTGGCAACCTGAGCTGCCTGCCTGGAGTCCACACAGTTGGGTTTGGGCTGCTAAAACCAGCTCAGAGGCAGTGTCCAGATAGTCTCCTGAGAGAAGAGCATGCAATTTTTATTAAGGTGATTATGTCTTCCTTTTTAATTAATTTTTATAACATTCTTTTAAAAGTCAGTGTTGCAAGGCTTGAATCTGTCTCCATCTCCCTTCCCATGGCCCATTCCCTCCCCCTTGAGTTAGCTACTTTCAGATGTCTTAACTGTTTTTTTTGTTTGTTTGTTTGTTTGTTTAAAGATTTATTTATTTATTTATTTTGGGCGGGGGTCGGGTTGGGGAGGGAGCGGAGCGGACGGGCCACTTCTATTGGTCTTTCATTTATCCATTTTCATCCATCTTTGTTCTTTGGCTCCTGTGGGCCTCCCATTGCGGTGGCCTCTGTCGTTGCAGAGCGCCAGCTCTGGGCGCATGCGCTCCAGAGCGCCGGCTCGGTGATTGGACACATCGGTCCAGCCGCTCCGCGGCACGTGGGATCTTCCCAGGCCAGGGATCAAACTGGCGCCCCTTGCACTGCAAGGCGGTGTCCTTACCCACTGGACCACCAGGGGAAGCCCTGTTTTTATTTTTTAATCTTTACCTCCACAGTTTTTTGGGTGGGGGCGGGCCACTTCTATTGGTCTTTCATTAATTTATTTTCATCCGCCTTTGTTCTTTGGCCTCTCATAGCAGCGGCCTCTCTCGTTGCAGAGCACCGACTCTGGGCGCACGCGCTCCAGAGCGCTGGCTCACAATGGGACACACCGATTCAGCCGCTCTGCAGCACGTGGGGTCCTCCCAGGCCAGGGATCGAATCAGCGCCTCTTGTACTGCAAGGCGGACTCTCCACCCACTGGACCACCAGGGAAGCCCCCTCTCAAACATCTTTATTCCATCCTTTGTTTGACAATTTGTATAGATTAAGAATTCCAAGGGAAAGTTTTGTTTTTAGCATTTGAAGGCATTGCCCCATTATTTTCTGGTTTCTGATGTTACTAATAATACAATATTACTGAGAAATTCTAATGCTTTATTTTTCTTCTATAAATGTTTAGAATGTTTTCATCCCCTGTGTTTTGAAAGTTCAACCTGAGGCACCATGTTTTGTTGAGAAACTTGGTTCACGCTTTCAGTGAGGAAAGTCCCGTCTGGCAGTTCCAGTGAAGTTACGTGCATTGTTTCTTTGGCAACTTTTTCTTCTTTTAAGCTGAAATGAAGACCCAGCCAAAAACAAAATAAATAAAATTTTAAAAAGTAAATAACTCACAGTGCTTGGTGAGGCTGCCAAGCAAACAAGGTGAGCACACATCACTGACGAGAAGCCACACCAATTACAGCCACTTGGGAAAACAGGTCGGCAGTCTCTCTCTCTGTCTCTCTGTTTTGGTTGTGCCACGCAGCCTTGGGGATCTTAGTTCCCTGAGCAAGGATAGAACCTCGGCCCCCGCAGTGGAGGTGCAGAATCCCAAGCATGAGACTGCCAGGGAAGTCCCCGATTGGCAGCCTCTTATGAAGCTAAAAACAGACTCACCAAATGACCCAGCCATCCTAACCTTAGGTATTTACCCAAGAAATAAAAATTAATGTTGTCAAGGACTTCCTTCATGGCCCAGTGGTTAAGAATCCACTTGCAATGCAGGGGACTCGGGTTCAATCCCTGGTCGAGGAACTAAGATCCCACGTGCTGTGGAGCAGCTAAGCCCCTGAGCCACACCTGGAGAAAGCCAGCCCACCACACCTGAGGGTCCGAGTACAGGAATGAAAGAACCCACATGCTGCAGCTTAGACCTGGTGGGTGTGTGCTCAGCCATGTCGGCCTCTCTGTAGCCTCACGGACTGCAGCCCAGCACGCTCCCCGTGCCATTCTCCGGGCAAAACACTGGAATGAGTTGCCATTTCCTTCTCCTGGGGATCCGCCCAGCCAAGGATTGAACCTATGTCTCCTGCAGTGGCAAGTGGATTCTTTACCATTAAGCTAAGATGCAGCTAAATAAACAAATATTTTTATAAAATAAAAGTAATATTTACACCAAAACTTGCATACAAATGTTTGTGGTAGCTTTATTCACAATCCGCCCAAACTGGTGGGACCTCAAAGGCCCATCAGCTGGGAGATGTATACACAGACTATGGCGCGACAGCGATGGGTGGTGTTCACCAGTGACCAGGAACAAGCTACTGACACGTCCATGCGACAACATGGACGCAGCACAGATGCATGAGGTGCATGAAAGAGCCACACCCTTCAGCCACATGCTGGGAGAGTCCACGGAGATGGCATTCGGGAAGGTCACGCACAGAGAGTAGAAGCAAGCACTGGCCGCCCGGGGCTGGGGTGGAAGCGGGGCTGCCTGTAACGGGTGCGAGGTGCTTGGGGTTGTCGACGCGGTCCCTCATGGCCTGCAGCACGCTGACACAGCTGAGCTTGACTCTAGGCCCACCGTCTCCCAGTAAAGTGGCGGTCGCTCAGTCGTGTCCAGCTCCTTCGGACCCCGTGGATGGTAGCCCGCCAGGCTCCTCTGTCCACGGGACTCTCCAGGCAAGAACACTGGAGTGGGCTGCCGTGCCCTCCTCCAGGGGGCTTCCCCACCCAGGGAGGGAACCTGGGTCTCCTGCCTTGTGGGCAGATTCTTCACCCTCCGAACCACCAGAGACGCAGTTGAAGAGCCTTCCTGGTGATCCAGCGGTTAAGAATTCGCCTTGCAGTGCAGGAGACGATCCCTGTCAGGGAACTAAGATCCCACATGTCGTGGAACAACCAAGTCCGCAGGCTGCAACTACAGAGCCCATGTGCCACAACTAGAGTCCAAGCCGCAAGAAAGAACCCACATGCTGCAGCTTAGACCTGGTGGGTGTGTGCTCAGCCATGTCGGCCTCTCTGTAGCCTCACGGACTGCAGCCCAGCACGCTCCCCGTGCCATTCTCCGGGCAAAACACTGGAATGAGTTGCCATTTCCTTCTCCTGGGGATCCGCCCAGCCAAGGATTGAACCTATGTCTCCTGCAGTGGCAAGTGGATTCTTTACCATTAAGCTAAGATGCAGCTAAATAAACAAATATTTTTATAAAATAAAAGTAATATTTACACCAAAACTTGCATACAAATGTTTGTGGTAGCTTTATTCACAATCCGCCCAAACTGGTGGGACCTCAAAGGCCCATCAGCTGGGAGATGTATACACAGACTATGGCGCGACAGCGATGGGTGGTGTTCACCAGTGACCAGGAACAAGCTACTGACACGTCCATGCGACAACATGGACGCAGCACAGATGCATGAGGTGCATGAAAGAGCCACACCCTTCAGCCACATGCTGGGAGAGTCCACGGAGATGGCATTCGGGAAGGTCACGCACAGAGAGTAGAAGCAAGCACTGGCCGCCCGGGGCTGGGGTGGAAGCGGGGCTGCCTGTAACGGGTGCGAGGTGCTTGGGGTTGTCGACGCGGTCCCTCATGGCCTGCAGCACGCTGACACAGCTGAGCTTGACTCTAGGCCCACCGTCTCCCAGTAAAGTGGCGGTCGCTCAGTCGTGTCCAGCTCCTTCGGACCCCGTGGATGGTAGCCCGCCAGGCTCCTCTGTCCACGGGACTCTCCAGGCAAGAACACTGGAGTGGGCTGCCGTGCCCTCCTCCAGGGGGCTTCCCCACCCAGGGAGGGAACCTGGGTCTCCTGCCTTGTGGGCAGATTCTTCACCCTCCGAACCACCAGAGACGCAGTTGAAGAGCCTTCCTGGTGATCCAGCGGTTAAGAATTCGCCTTGCAGTGCAGGAGACGATCCCTTGTCAGGGAACTAAGATCCCACATGTCGTGGAACAACCAAGTCCGCAGGCTGCAACTACAGAGCCCATGTGCCACAACTAGAGTCCAAGCCGCAAGAAAGATCCCACGTGACGCAAGAAGGACCCAGGGCGGGCTTCCCTGGTGGTCCAGTGGGTAAGGACACCACCTTGCAGTGCAAGGGGTGCCAGTTTGATCCCTGGCCTGGGAAGATCCCACATGCCGCGGAGCGGCTGGACCCATGTGTCCAATGACCGAACTGGAGCTCTGGAGCGCATGCGCCCAGAGCCGGTGCTCTGCAACAACAGAGGCCACCGCGATGGGAGGCCCACAGGGGCCAAAGAACAAAGATAGATGAAAATAGATAAATGAAAGACCAGTAGAAGAGGCCCGTCCACCCCCCTCCCTCCCCAACCCGACCCCCTCTCCCCACCGCCAAAAAAAAGAAAGACCCAGGGCAGCCAAGTAAATAAATAAATGCAATAAAATAAAATATTTCTGTTTACTTCTGTAAAATAATCATAAGGAAGTTGAAGCCAAATACACGTGGGAAATGCTGTACCCTCACCCCGTTTTTTGAGTCTCTGAGCAGGTGAGCACTCAAGGTCCTGGGAGTCCTGAGGGCTTTAGCCAAGAGAAGGCGGCCTCCTGGCCTTTTTCCAAGCGACTGCATTGCCACACGCCTCCCTGGATGACCGCAGCGCGCCGGCACAGACGGCCTGTGACCTCAGCAGGCCAGACCACACCCTCGCTGGAAGCAGCCCTTGGGCATCCGTCACCTTGCTGGGCATTTATGATTTCCTACAGAAGGCGGCCTCCGCCACCAGCTTCACGGGGGTGCTCAGGTGCCCTCCAGCTCAGGAAGCAAGGAGGGAGGGCAGGGCACCTGTGGTCCCCGCACTCTGGGGAAGGGAAGCTACCTCTAGGGAGGGAGGCGCAGCCCCCGCCTAGGGACAGTTCAGTGCCCACCCGCAGGGCGTGAAGCCAGTCAGGCGCCACGGCTACCTCAAGAAGGCCAACTCTGGCTCTGACTCAGACTGTCCACTTCACGAGACCCCTTAAAGGAAGCGTGCGTGGTCTCCACGTGTAGTGGGGGCTGCAGAGAAAGCTGGAACTTGGGATGCTTCCTTCAGACCCGTGTCCTTGGCCCTCAAGGTGCCAGAGGGCCAGAGCCCCCTCCCAGACAGGCCAGAACATCCTCCCAAGGCCTGGACCACCTGCCGTGCGGGGTCCGAGCCGGGCAGGGTCCGAGCCCCCTGGCCACCGCCTACTGCAGCAGCTTTCGGGGTATCTCTCAAGCACAGCTAGGAGGCCACTTGCTCAGCCACTCGGGGACACTCACGCTGGACCCATGTGTCCAATGACCGAACTGGAGCTCTGGAGCGCATGCGCCCAGAGCCGGTGCTCTGTGACAACAGAGGCCACTGCGATGGGAGGCCCACAGGGGCCAAAGAACAAAGATAGATGAAAATAGATAAATGAAAGACCAGTAGAAGAGGCCCGTCCACCCCCCTCCCTCCCCAACCCGACCCCCTCTCCCCACCGCCAAAAAAAAGAAAGACCCAGGGCAGCCAAGTAAATAAATAAATGCAATAAAATAAAATATTTCTGTTTACTTCTGTAAAATAATCATAAGGAAGTTGAAGCCAAATACACGTGGGAAATGCTGTACCCTCACCCCGTTTTTTGAGTCTCTGAGCAGGTGAGCACTCAAGGTCCTGGGAGTCCTGAGGGCTTTAGCCAAGAGGAGGCGGCCTCCTGGCCTTTTTCCAAGAGACTGCATTGCCACACGCCTCCCTGGATGACCGCAGCGCGCCGGCAGAGACGGCCTGTGACCTCAGCAGGCCAGACCACACCCTCTCTGGAAGCAGCCCTTGGGCATCCGTCACCTTGCTGCGCATTTATGATTTCCTACAGAAGGCGGCCTCCGCCACCAGCTTCACGGGGGTGCTCAGGTGCCCTCCAGCTCAGGAAGCAAGGAGGGAGGGCAGGGCACCTGTGGTCCCCGCACTCTGGGGAAGGGAAGCTACCTCTAGGGAGGGAGGCGCAGCCCCCGCCTAGGGACAGTTCAGTGCCCACCCGCAGGGCGTGAAGCCAGTCAGGCGCCACGGCTACCTCAAGAAGGCCAACTCTGGCTCTGACTCAGACTGTCCACTTCACGAGACCCCTTAAAGGAAGTGTGCGTGGTCTCCACGTGTAGTGGGGGCTGCAGAGAAAGCTGGAACTCGGGATGCTTCCTTCAGACCCGTGTCCTTGGCCCTCAAGGTGCCAGAGGGCCAGAGCCCCCTCCCAGACAGGCCAGAACATCCTCCCAAGGCCTGGACCACCTGCCGTGCGGGGTCCGAGCCGGGCAGGGTCCGAGCCCCCTGGCCACCGCCTACTGCAGCAGCTTTCGGGGTATCTCTCAAGCACAGCTAGGGAGGCCGCTCGCTCAGCCCACTCGGGGGACACTCACGCAGGACACAGGCGGCCAAGGTGCTAAGCGAGTGGGCGCTGCTCCTCCTCCGGCCCCACCTGGTGGCTGCCAGGCAGGCCCCACTCCACCCCTCCCCACTCCACGCGGACGATGCCCCGGGCCTCCTACAGGCCAGGCCAGCTGCTGAAAATAGCCCCAGCCCGCAGCCAGAATCAATAAACACCATCTCATTTTCCACACCGGCCTCGGCACGGGTCGACAAGAACGTCATCGTAACGTTTCGAGTCTTCCCGCGCGGCCTGCGCCTGGCAGAGGGGAGCCTCGGAAACCAGCCAGCAGCCCCTGGCACTCACGCTCGGGCTCTGAACGCTTCCTGAAGGCAGGTCGGGCGGGACCACGGCGGCAGCTGAGACCTGGGAGAGGAGCTAACTGCACACTTTGCTCATATTCCATGACAGTTAAACCCATATGTTTCTTATTTCTGAGAAAACCAAATCAGGGACGGTATACATAAAATACGTCTACAAACTTGGCCTATAAAGGGATTCTTTCTCTTGCGAGATGAGACAAGTTCATAGCAAGTGAATCTTTTGAGCTTTGAAAATACACTCAGTTTCTCAGGACTTCCCTGGTGGTCAGAGGTTAAGAATCCACCTTCCAAGGCAGGGAATGTGGGTTTGATCACTGGTTGGGGAATTACGATCCCACAAGTCCATGCGTCACAACTAGAAAAGACCCAGGGCACCCAGACGAACACCCATCACAGGCAAAATTAAGACATAAAGCAAAATTTAAAAAACAATAATAAAAAGAAAGCATATTCAGTTTCTCAAAAGTCCTGGTTGACATGCCACTATTTTGTAAATGAGAACAGGTAATCAGATATATTACCCCTTCATCAAGGTAGTATTTAAACAGCCTTCTTCCCCCGTGTTTGATGAATTCACTCCACGTATTGTTTCCCAGGGCTGCCTTAATGTTGTTGTTCAGCTGCTCAGTCGTGTCCAGCTCTTTGAGACTCCACGGACTGCAGCACGCCAGGCTTTCCTGTCCTTCCCCATCTTCCAGAGCTTGCTCAAACTCATGTCCATTGAGACAATGATGCCATCCAATCAACTCATCCCCTGGCGTCCCCTTCTCCTCCTGCCCTCAATCTCTCCCAGCATCAAGGTATTTTCTAATGAGTCGGCTCTTCCCATCAGGTGGCCAAAGGATTGGAGCTTCAGCTATACCCTCAGTCCTTCCAAAGAATATTCAGGGTTGATTTCCTTTAGGATGGACTGGCCTGATCTCCTTGCAGTCCCAGGGACCCTCAAGAGTCTTCTCCAGCACCACAGTCTGAAAACATCAATTCTTCAGAGCCCTGCTTTCTTTAGGGAAACTCTCACATCCCTACATGACTAGTGGGAAAATAAAGTGCCACAAACCGGGGCCTGAGTAACAGAAATTTGCTCTCTTAGCTCTAGAGACTAGACCTCCCTAATCAAGGTGTGGAAAGGGCCATGCTCTCTCTGAAGGCTCCAGGGAGGGTCCTTCCTGGCCTCTTCCGGCTTCTGGTGTGGGCCCGGGGTCCTTGCCAGGCCCGGCTGCAGATGCACCGCGGGCTCACCAGACGCCTTCTCCCACGTCTTCTCACCACCTCCTTCTGCACCTGTCTGCCATGACCTAAGTGTTCCCTATTTGAAGGACTCTAGTCATATCAGGTAAGGGTCTCACACAATGCCTCATACAAGATGGGCCAGATGTGATTTTTTTTTTTTTTTTTCACACAAGTTTATTCCTAAGCATACGGAAGGTTCCAAGATATCATCAGCTGTAGTTGGCAACAAACGTTATGGCGGGGCATCCAGATGTTTGAGGAGGGATGGCAAGAAGGATCGTCCCTGGCTCAGGTACAAGGGACAGCTTGCTTCCAGGAGTTTTAAACTATTTTGTAAATGAGAACAGGTAATCAGATATATTACCCCTTCATCAAGGTAGTATTTAAACAGCCTTCTTCCCCCGTGTTTGATGAATTCACTCCACGTATTGTTTCCCAGGGCTGCCTTAATGTTGTTGTTCAGCTGCTCAGTCGTGTCCAGCTCTTTGAGACTCCACGGACTGCAGCACGCCAGGCTTTCCTGTCCTTCCCCATCTCCCAGAGCTTGCTCAAACTCATGTCCATTGAGACAATGATGCCATCCAATCAACTCATCCCCTGGCGTCCCCTTCTCCTCCTGCCCTCAATCTCTCCCAGCATCAAGGTATTTTCTAATGAGTCGGCTCTTCCCATCAGGTGGCCAAAGGATTGGAGCTTCAGCTATACCCTCAGTCCTTCCAAAGAATATTCAGGGTTGATTTCCTTTAGGATGGACTGGCCTGATCTCCTTGCAGTCCCAGGGACCCTCAAGAGTCTTCTCCAGCACCACAGTCTGAAAACATCAATTCTTCAGAGCCCTGCTTTCTTTAGGGAAACTCTCACATCCCTACATGACTAGTGGGAAAATAAAGTGCCACAAACCGGGGCCTGAGTAACAGAAATTTGCTCTCTTAGCTCTAGAGACTAGACCTCCCTAATCAAGGTGTGGAAAGGGCCATGCTCTCTCTGAAGGCTCCAGGGAGGGTCCTTCCTGGCCTCTTCCGGCTTCTGGTGTGGGCCGGCGTCCTTGCCAGGCCCGGCTGCAGATGCACCGCGGGCTCACCAGACGCCTTCTCCCACGTCTTCTCACCACCTCCTTCTGCACCTGTCTGCCATGACCTAAGTGTTCCCTATTTGAAGGACTCTAGTCATATCAGGTAAGGGTCTCACACAATGCCTCATACAAGATGGGCCAGATGTGATTTTTTTTTTTTTTTTCACACAAGTTTATTCCTAAGCATACGGAAGGTTCCAAGATATCATCAGCTGTAGTTGGCAACAAACGTTATGGCGGGGAATCCAGATGTTTGAGGAGGAATGGAATGAAGGATCGTCCCTGGCTCAGGTACAAGGGACAGCTTGCTTTCTGCCAGATTTCCACCTGTGGCCAGGGGGCCCTTCCCCACGGCCCTTGCTTTTAGTTCCTTGAGTTTCTCTGCTCCTCTGCACCCGCCTGAATTGATCACCTTGTCCATCTCCTCGGCTTGCTTCTCGGGCTGCTTCAGGGGCCTCTTCTTGCCACCTTCCAGGCCCGGCATGGCGCCTGCCACCCTTCACTTCATTTGACCACTCCTGTAGAGACCCCGCATCCCAATCAGGGTCACATTCTGAGATACAGGGTAGGAACCCCAACATGTCTATGGGGTCTCCTCCCTCGACCCACAGTACTGCCAGTTCCTCCTGGAGGGGCAGGGGGGAGGGGACTATGAGGACGGAGCAGGGAAGCCTAGCTTGCTCCAGGCATGCCCGCTTCACTTTTGTGGTTTACACCCATAAAACACACTGCAGACAGAACAAAGCACTAAAATGCAACGCCAGGATGCAAACCCTGATGGTGCCAAAGCGGCAGCGGTGAGAATGTTCCCTGAAGGCACTGTTGTTGTTGTTTAGTCGCTAAGTCATGTTCCAGTCTTTGTGACCCCATGGGCTGCAGCACTCCAGGCTGCCCCGTCCTGCACTGTCTCCCAGAGTTTGCTCAGATTCATGTTTATTGAGTCGGTGATGCCGTCCAACCATCTGCATCACTGTCTTCTCTTTTTGCCCTCGGTCTTTCCCAGCATCAGGCTCTTTTCCAGTGAGTCGGCTCTTCCCATCAGGTGGCCAAAGTACTGGAGCTTCAGCTTCAGCATCCGTCCTTCCAATGTATATTTAGGAAGAATATTTCCTTGAAGACTTCCCTTAAGATTGACTAGTTGAATCTCTTGCAGTCCAAGGGCCTCTCAGGAGTCGTCTCCAGCCCCACAGTTCAAAAGCATCAGTTCTTTGATGCTCAACCTTCTTTATGGTCCAGCTTTCACATCTGTCCATGACTACTGGGAACACCATAGCTCTGAAGCTATGGTCCGTAACCAGAGGTACATGGGCTTTTGTTGGCTGACAGTTTTTAGTGATTTGTCTCAAAAGTGTTTGGGGTCTACAGCCCATCCAGTCCAGGTCAGATTTTAGTTGGGGCAGCAGATCACGGGTCCTGGAAGAGCATTCCCCAGCGTAAGCCTTTACTTCCCCTGGGAGGTGGACCCCAGCAAACTTCCGGGGGCAGGTTGCATTGGTTCAAGGTTAAACGTGGCCAGGGCTGAACACACCGTTTACCGTCTGTGATGATGTAGGTCCTTCGGCAGCACCATCCACGTTTCACAGTCCGCGAGGCCACCGGCCAGGTCCCGGGCTTCAGGACCTGGCCTCTCTGAGGCTAAGAAGCCTCAGTCTTACAGCCTGTACCGGAGGAAACGGGCGCGGGCGAGCCCACTGGGGCCCATCCGTCTTCCGCGTGCTCCTGTAACTCAGGGGTCCCACGAAGCTGTGGGTGCCTTCGTTCAGCAGTAGCCGGGGTGGCGGGGGTCTCAGCCTGCTAGCCCCTGCTTTGCAACGGTGACATCTGAGCATCAGCGCCACACCGTCTGTTCCCAAAATCGGGCTCTGCGGCCGATGCAGCCTCGTGGCCCTCTCCTCTTCCAGGGTCCTCACGGCAGCCTGTGCCCTCCTGGAAGGCGCCCCCCAGCTGGTCGGGAGCAGTCATCACCACCTGGTGCCTCCGTGCAGAGCCTAGGAGGGGGCCCAGGGATTGGAGGGGTCGGCACCTCAGCAGAGCCCGCACAGTGGGCATGCGGTCAGAAGGCCGTGGTGTCCTCATGCCCGTGCGCCAGGCCAGGTTGACTTGGTTTATGTGACTTGCCAGCACGCTGCGAGGACACCAGCAGAGGCAGCGCCCTGTGGGGAGACTTGCGGGGGGCCCTGCCCTGCCGTGTGCATGCATTCACGTGCGTGCGTGCCTGTAGCGGGACGATGAAGAACCTCACATTCTCAGAGCCGCCGGCTGGGCCTTGGTTCTCTTTCAGAGCTACGCAGGACAAAAAGCAAAAGCCGGACGCCAGTTAAACTTGCACTTGAATGTCAACTACACAGATATCGCATGGGACATACTTATACCAACAAGTTATCTGTCGTTTATCTCCGACTCCCATTTAGCTGGGTGTTCTGACAACCTTACCACCCTTCTCAGTGGGCTGCTGGCTCTTTTATCCTCATGCAAGCAATTCCCAGAGTGAAACACACCATGTTTTAAACATTTAGAGAGGTTTCTGTATACCTAGTGGAATGCTCAGGAAAAAAAAAAACCTGGACAGAAACACACTGAATTGTTAATAGCTCTTATGTCTAGTTTGTGGGTTTACATGTGGGGTTTTTGGTTGTTGCTAATTTTATTGGTTTTTCATTTATTCACTTTCATCCATCTTTATTTTTTGGCCTGCGTGGGCTTCCCATCTCAGTGGCCTCTCTCGCTGCAGAGCACCGGCTCTGGGTGCACGTGCTCCAGAGCTCCGGCTCGGCAGTTGGACACATTGGACCAGCCGCTCCGCGGCACGTGGGATCTTCCCAGGCCAGGGATTGAACCGGCGCCCCTTGCACTGCAAGGCGGTGTCCTTACCCACTGGACCACCAGGGAAGCCCTACAGATGGTTTTTATTTCCTTGTTTATACATTTCTGTAAATTTTCTCAACCCACATCTATTTCACAGAAAATATTATAATGACTCCAGTAACCGTTGCTCTCTCCTCCCTGGCACCTGAGTCTGAAAGGGCACCTCTGCAGGCACGGGGGAGGGGGCGGAGTGGACTTCGGCCGCCCTGGGTCCCCGGCCACGTGAATAATTAACCCTCAGGAGGGAGTCGCGGGGGTTGATGAGGCTCCAAGCGCTGGCCCCGATGGGGCTGTGATAAGAACAGGGACTGGAAAAGCCCGTCGCCAGGCCAGGTTGACTTGGTTTATGTGACTTGCCAGCACGCTGCGAGGACACCAGCAGAGGCAGCGCCCTGTGGGGAGACTTGCGGGGGTCCCTGCCCTGCCGTGTGCATGCATTCACGTGCGTGCGTGCCTGTAGCGGGACGATGAAGAACCTCACATTCTCAGAGCCGCCGGCTGGGCCTTGGTTCTCTTTCAGAGCTACGCAGGACAAAAAGCAAAAGCCGGACGCCAGTTAAACTTGCACTTGAATGTCAACTACACAGATATCGCATGGGACATACTTATACCAACAAGTTATCTGTCGTTTATCTCCGACTCCCATTTAGCTGGGTGTTCTGACAACCTTACCACCCTTCTCAGTGGGCTGCTGGCTCTTTTATCCTCATGCAAGCAATTCCCAGAGTGAAACACACCATGTTTTAAACATTTAGAGAGGTTTCTGTATACCTAGTGGAATGCTCAGGAAAAAAAAAAACCTGGACAGAAACACACTGAATTGTTAATAGCTCTTATGTCTAGTTTGTGGGTTTACATGTGGGGTTTTTGGTTGTTGCTAATTTTATTGGTTTTTCATTTATTCACTTTCATCCATCTTTATTTTTTGGCCTGCGTGGGCTTCCCATCTCAGTGGCCTCTCTCGCTGCAGAGCACCGGCTCTGGGTGCACGTGCTCCAGAGCTCCGGCTCGGCAGTTGGACACATTGGACCAGCCGCTCCGCGGCACGTGGGATCTTCCCAGGCCAGGGATTGAACCGGCGCCCCTTGCACTGCAAGGCGGTGTCCTTACCCACTGGACCACCAGGGAAGCCCTACAGATGGTTTTTATTTCCTTGTTTATACATTTCTGTAAATTTTCTCAACCCACATCTATTTCACAGAAAATATTATAATGACTCCAGTAACCGTTGCTCTCTCCTCCCTGGCACCTGAGTCTGAAAGGGCACCTCTGCAGGCACGGGGGAGGGGGCGGAGTGGACTTCGGCCGCCCTGGGTCCCCGGCCACGTGAATAATTAACCCTCAGGAGGGAGTCGCGGGGGTTGATGAGGCTCCAAGCGCTGGCCCCGATGGGGCTGTGATAAGAACAGGGACTGGAAAACGTGGGTGGGAGGCAGTGCATGAACCAGGCGCTTTGGGGGCGAGGACTGTGCAGGCAGCCCTGCCAGGGGCGGAGGCTGCTGCCCACCTGGAAGCGAGGAAGAGGGTGTGCCAGGGCGGAGAGCCTGCGCTGCGCCAGTCAAGGGGCTCGTGTGCGGTGGGGTGCCGCTCACATCGGTTGCAGAAAATTACTTCCTGAAACAGCTTCCACGTCGTCCCAAAGGAAAATGAAGCTCATGGGACTGGTGCAGACTACAACCTTCATTTTTTTTTCAAGGCAAGGGCATGCGTCCATCCACTAAGAGAAGAGTCTGAAAGGCTACAAACAGCACGTGGAGTTGGCCTCTCTGGGCGCCTCTGCAGACTGGCTGCGGGACGTCAGGAGCCCAGAAGACGCGCCTCCGCGGTGGAGACGGGCTGCATGGCCACCAGCGCGTCTGCTGTAAGCCTCTCGACTGCGCTGGGGTCCGATACACTCTTCATGACTGGACGCCCACTTCAGACACCCCGCGGCAGTTACCTAAAGGAAGGACTCGGTTGTCCCTTGTTGGCCAAAGTCAGTCCATAAAATGAACCTTGTATGTTTTTTATTCACTTCACAAATTCGGGTAGCTGATCCAGATGTCAGAGTTCATTTTTCAGTTATTTCCAGATTAACCTTATAATGGCAAACCAGAAAACTCCTTTATACTTTTCATTTAATTAATTCAATAAAAAAACGTCAAAATAAATAAATAAATAAATAAATAAAACCAGAAGGGATGGTCCTGAAGCTTCAGCGAGGTCCTGGCCACTGGCTTACTCTGGTGGGCGCCTCCTTCCAGACGGAGCCAGGAGCAGTGCTGGGTGGGCCTCCCCTGGTGGCCAAGACTCCGCGCTCGCCATCGCAGGGGCCCCGGGTTCCATCCCTGATCAGGGAACTAGATCCCACACATCGCTACTAAAGATCTCTTATGCTGCAACAAAGATCAAAGATCCCATGTGCAGACACGAAGACCAGGCACAGCCAAATAAATAAACATTAAATGTAAAAAAAGTGCTGGACAGGATCTCAGAGCCCACCTCTCACTCATTCCCCGGGCCTGGGGAAGGGGACGCCCGGACTGAGTCGAGTCTCGCTGGCGTCCACTCCTGAGAAGGGGCTAACCTCACCCCTTGAGAAACGCTTGGACCAAATGAGATTGTGTGTGCCCCTGAGTGTGGCAGGGACACGGGCCGTCCACGGCAGAGGCCAGACACCTCAGGAAGCCCCTCTGCCTCCTGCTTCCTTTTCTTTAAAGCGCTCGAGGGCCTGGCAGTGGCCGTGCGGCTCCGTCCGGTCAGGGATCAGGAAGCTGAAGTCATCCTCTGGACAAGGTGGTAACGCGAGCTGTGAGAACAGAAGCCCTCGCCACCGGGCCCTCCCTGCCCTGGGCGTTGTCCTAGGAGGAGGTGACGCCCGGAGCCCTGCAGGCGTCTTGTCACCGTGAGGAAAGCCAGGAAAATAGCCTCGCCCACTCGGTGCCCTCCCTCCGTAGCTCAGGAGACGGTTGAAGGTGCTGCTATCAGCTGAACTTCAGTTTTTAAGATGCAAATATGTGTCCGTATTGAAGAAAGTACTGCTTTGGCCTCTGAGCATTAGACATTCTATCATTTATGACCTAAAGCAGCCCCCATGACTAAAGCCATTCTGTTGACAGGTAAGTAAATGGTCAGGAGACCAGCGTGGCCGTCTGGGTAGAACTGGGCTGAGACCTGGCCTGACACCTTCTTCTCGAGGTGCTATAAAGGCAAACTTTGCCCCTTGACCTCGCCCCAGCTCCCTATTCCCACAGGGCCATAACTTTCTGTTTGTGAAATGATTCCCAGTTGCCATGGGGACCGGGACACCTGCCGTGGAGACAGACGGCTCAGTGAGGTTGGAGGTCCGTTTAGGGGTACGATGCGGGAGGCAGACTCCGCTGCCCCTTCTCCTTCCTGGCCTAATTGCTATTTCGCACACAAGAGTCTAACTACTTCCCTAGGGCTGGGGACAAGGGCCTGCCTGGGGCTCCGTGTCCAGGTGTCACAGGTCCCTCCTTCTGACCTGGGTGTGCCTAGAGGGCCGGGCAGCCCCCAGGGCAGAGGCGGACACGGGCTCGGCGCCCCGGGACAGCAAGGAAGGGCCGAGCAGAAGACCGCCCCGGCCTCACCTTTCGCAGGACGGGGCCTGGGTGGCAAGACTTGAGGGGTCAAGGTTCTGTTTCCAGAACTCTCCGACCAGCCTGCCGACCTCCAGACAGGCAGGTGGGCATGAGCCCTTAGAAGGCTCCCAGTGGATCCAGTGTCCACGCCACTGCTCCTGAAGCACCTCCCGGCCAACAGTCAAGCTGGACTCGGCTCCGTCTAATCCCTGTTCTTTCCCTCAACACGTACTTCTCCGGCATCTTCCGTAGGCCACCTCTCTGCTCTCGTGTGGCCTTGCAGTGCAAGGGCACTGGTTCGATCCCTGGCCTGGGAAGATCGAAGCGTGCTGCGGAGCGGTTGGGCCAGAGTGTCCAACTACCGAGCCGGAGCTCTGGAGCACATGCGCCCAGAGCCGGTGCTCTGTGACAACAGAGGCCACTGCGATGGGTACTCAGGAAAGTACTGTTGGCCTTGAAGGTGCTGCTATCAGCTGAACTTCAGTTTTAAGATGCAAATATGTGTCCGTATTGAAGAAAGTACTGCTTTGGCCTCTGAGCATTAGACATTCTATCATTTATGACCTAAAGCAGCCCCCATGACTAAAGCCATTCTGTTGACAGGTAAGTAAATGGTCAGGAGACCAGCGTGGCCGTCTGGGTAGAACTGGGCTGAGACCTGGCCTGACACCTTCTTCTCGAGGTGCTATAAAGGCAAACTTTGCCCCTTGACCTCGCCCCAGCTCCCTATTCCCACAGGGCCATAACTTTCTGTTTGTGAAATGATTCCCAGTTGCCATGGGGACCGGGACACCTGCCGTGGAGACAGACGGCTCAGTGGGGTTGGAGGTCCGTTTAGGGGTACGATGCGGGAGGCAGACTCCGCTGCCCCTTCTCCTTCCTGGCCTAATTGCTATTTCGCACACAAGAGTCTAACTACTTCCCTAGGGCTGGGGACAAGGGCCTGCCTGGGGCTCCGTGTCCAGGTGTCACAGGTCCCTCCTTCTGACCTGGGTGTGCCTAGAGGGCCGGGCAGCCCCCAGGGCAGAGGCGGACACGGGCTCGGCGCCCCGGGACAGCAAGGAAGGGCCGAGCAGAAGACCGCCCCGGCCTCACCTTTCGCAGGACGGGGCCTGGGTGGCAAGACTTGAGGGGTCAAGGTTCTGTTTCCAGAACTCTCCGACCAGCCTGCCGACCTCCAGACAGGCAGGTGGGCATGAGCCCTTAGAAGGCTCCCAGTGGATCCAGTGTCCACGCCACTGCTCCTGAAGCACCTCCCGGCCAACAGTCAAGCTGGACTCGGCTCCGTCTAATCCCTGTTCTTTCCCTCAACACGTACTTCTCCGGCATCTTCCGTAGGCCACCTCTCTGCTCTCGTGTGGCCTTGCAGTGCAAGGGGCACTGGTTCGATCCCTGGCCTGGGAAGATCGAACGTGCTGCGGAGCGGTTGGGCCAGAGTGTCCAACTACCGAGCCGGAGCTCTGGAGCACATGCGCCCAGAGCCGGTGCTCTGTGACAACAGAGGCCACTGCGATGGGAACCCCCACACGGGCCAAAGAACAAAGATGGATGAAAATAGATAAGTGAAAGACCAAGAGAAGTGCCCCCCCCAAAAGAACTTATCCAATAAACTTATTTGTGAGAAATTCAAATACAGAAGTATTCAAAAACAAGCATTGGGAGTAAATTAGGAGTCTGAGATTAGCAGATATATATGATCATCTGCTAATATATATATATATATTGCTATAGATAAAATAGATAAACATCAACTGTATAGCATAGGGAATGGTATTCAATATCTTATAATAACCTATAATGGAAAAGAATCTGAAAAGCTATATATATATATATACACAAGAAAAAACATTATGTATATATGTATATATATGTATACATATACAAGAAAAAATACATATGTATAATATAAAACTGAATTGCCATGCTGTATGCCTGAATATAACATGATGTTGAAAATCAACTATACTTTAATAAAAGATACGAAAATGTTCGAAATTTAGGAGATAAAACAAAGTCTTACACTCTTCAAACAACCAAGAATTACTAAGAGGATTTTATGTAGGTAAGGTTGCCAGATAAAACACAGCACACCCAGTTAAATGTGAATTTCAGATAAGCTACCATTTTTAGTATAATGGTCATAAGCAATAAAGTACAAGTATAAATTATAAATATTTGTGAGCTATTCATCAGTTTTGTAAGTCCCATGCAGCATTTCGGTATCGTATGCTAAAAATTATGAATCATTTTAAAAATTTCAAATAAAGCGTTAATTGAAATAGAATGGCTGCCGACCGACCTCCAGACAGGCAGGTGGGCATGAGCCCTTAGAAGGCTCCCAGTGGATCCAGTGTCCACGCCACTGCTCCTGAAGCACCTCCCGGCCAACAGTCAAGCTGGACTCGGCTCCGTCTAATCCCTGTTCTTTCCCTCAACACGTACTTCTCCGGCATCTTCCGTAGGCCACCTCTCTGCTCTCGTGTGGCCTTGCAGTGCAAGGGGCACTGGTTCGATCCCTGGCCTGGGAAGATCGAACGTGCTGCGGAGCGGTTGGGCCAGAGTGTCCAACTACCGAGCCGGAGCTCTGGAGCACATGCGCCCAGAGCCGGTGCTCTGTGACAACAGAGGCCACTGCGATGGGAACCCCCACACGGGCCAAAGAACAAAGATGGATGAAAATAGAGAAATGAAAGACCAGCAGAAGTGGCCCGCCCAAAAGAACTTATCCAATAAACTTATTTGTGAGAAATTCAAATACAGAAGTATTCAAAAACAAGCATTGGGAGTAAATTAGGAGTCTGAGATTAGCAGATATATATGATCATCTGCTAATATATATATATATATTGCTATAGATAAAATAGATAAACATCAACTGTATAGCATAGGGAATGGTATTCAATATCTTATAATAACCTATAATGGAAAAGAATCTGAAAAGCTATATATATATATATACACAAGAAAAAACATTATGTATATATGTATATATATGTATACATATACAAGAAAAAATACATATGTATAATATAAAACTGAATTGCCATGCTGTATGCCTGAATATAACATGATGTTGAAAATCAACTATACTTTAATAAAAGATACGAAAATGTTCGAAATTTAGGAGATAAAACAAAGTCTTACACTCTTCAAACAACCAAGAATTACTAAGAGGATTTTATGTAGGTAAGGTTGCCAGATAAAACACAGCACACCCAGTTAAATGTGAATTTCAGATAAGCTACCATTTTTTAGTATAATGGTCATAAGCAATAAAGTACAAGTATAAATTATAAATATTTGTGAGCTATTCATCAGTTTTTGTAAGTCCCATGCAGCATTTCGGGTATACGTATGCTAAAAATTATGAATCATTTTAAAAATTTCAAATAAAACGTTCGTAAAATTGAGAATTAGGAATTTTAATAACAATGAACAAGCTGTATTAGGGCTAACATCTTACTGTAGATGTGTCTCATGCAGTATTTGGGATACACTTTTGCTAAAAGTGCCCTTGGGCAGGCTTCCGGCGGGGGCCGTGGTCTCTCCACTCTGAGGTGGCGGCTCTCGCGTCCCCACTGAGTCAGGACCCTCCTCGTCCCCTGGGAGTGGGGACACCGGCCTCAGGTCGGGGCAGCGGGCCCCCGGCGGCGAGGCCCTGCTGGGGGCCTGGGAGCACAGGGAGCCCTTCCCGGGCCGTGGCGGAGGACCCGGGCGGCCGCCCCAGGAGGGCGTGTGCTCAGGGAGGTTGCGGTGGCGATTTCCTGCGGCAGGTCCCAACAGGCCGCTGCCGGCTTTGATGAATGAAGGAAAAATGTGGCCGGATCAGCAGAGGCGGTTTCCTGTGACTTGGCGTCCTCTCGGCCGTGGGATCGTCTGCATTCACCTCTTCCCTCCTGCGGCTTCATCTGCAGAGAGGACGCGGGGTCCAGGCCCCTGGGGGGGTGGCCAGGCCCTTGGAAACCAGCACCTTCAATCCTTGAGTGTCCCCGGCCCCCAGGCAGGGACAGGGACATTCACTCAATGGAAGGGCTCCGTGGGCGCCTGAGGTGCCGTGGGGCCTTCAGTGGGCAGGGCTGGTGCTGAGGGTGAGGGCAGCGGGACGGCTCGCTCGATGCGTCAGCTCAGCTGGGCCCCGGCCCCTGACACGGGGTCAGGCATTCTTCGGGGTGCTCCTCTGAGAATGCACGTGGGTGAGATCAGCATCTAAGCTGGTGGGTCTGGAGGAAAGCAGATTGCCCTTCGTCCTGTGGGTGGGCCTCGCCCGATCTGTTGAAGAACCTCCTAGCAGAAAAGGCTGCTGCCCCGAAGAAGAGGACAGCTACCCAGCAGCAGCTGACCCGTGGCCTCGAGCTGTGCCTCCCGCCCGCGGGCCCACCTGGCAGCACCGGGACGTGCCCGCCTCCACACTCGCAGGAGCCTGTGCCCGAGGCCCCGTCTCTTCATTCACGCGTCTCCACGTCCGCTGGTCGGCTCCTCTCCACAGACGTGATGAGCGCAGAGCGAGAGGCCTGGCCCTCCACCCAGGCCTGGGAGGCGCAGACGGGCGTCCGACACCCAGCTCCCCAGCTCCACCGGGGCTGGGGGCAGCCTTCTGCAGGGGCCCGATTTGGGCTCGCCCGCCGGCAGGGCCCACAGAGTGTCCCCCGGCCCCTCCCGCCCGGGCCGCCCACCCTGTGCCTTCCACACGGCCTCGGCCAGGGTGTGGACATCCTTATCGCCGCTGATAATCACCAGGAACCTCCACCCGGCCTGGCCCCACACAGCGCTCCGCAGCGCCCAGGCCTCCTCTGACTCCTTGGCCTCTGTTTTCCCACTTTAGGGTCCCACCTGCCGCAGGTGCGGCTCCGGGGGCCACGGCCTGAGCTGCCCCCTCCCCAGGAAGATACGTCCTGTGAGGGGAAGGCGTGGAGATTTCCCCGGGGAGGGAGCCCCGCCAGCCAGGGTGGAAGCGGTGGAGGTCAGGGTAGGGTGGGGACCGGGCACAGCCTCCCCGGCCTGAAGCCCATCTCTCCAGCCCACGAGGCACGTCCTGGGAGTGCGTCCTACTTGGTGGGAAGCGCCCAGCCCAGGCCAGGACACGCCCCTCATTTCTACCACCCACCGACTCCACGGAAAGGTAACACGGGCTGCTCCCCGTATCTCCGCAACCCCTGCTTCCAGCCGCATCCAGGTCCCTCCCGCAGACCAGCCCATCCCAGCCCCCAGCCCAGGTCCCCACCCGCACCAGGTTTCCTGTCTCCCTGACCTCCCAGGACCGTCACCTAGCGGCCACCTGAGGGCTGGCACCCCAGGCCGGGGACCTCCGCCCGCCTCCTGTCCCCTGTCCTCCAGGCCAGGTCCCTCCTCCCCCCACCATCTTCCGGAAGCCGAGGAGAGCGTCGGCGGTGCCAGGGGCTTGAAGCCCTTTGTGACCAGGAGGTCAGGAGGTGGCTTGGTGGCAGTGTGGTCTGCACAAATGAGTGAGGAAGTGAAGGAACAGCAGATGGACGGGGCGAAGGCTTTAGCCTGGTATCTTCACGCTGCACGGCCCAAATTAAAGCACGTGTGGAAATCAGTGTAAAATCCACGTCCGCTGGTCGGCTCCTCTCCACAGGCGTGATGAGCGCAGAGCGAGAGGCCTGGCCCTCCACCCAGGCCTGGGAGGCGCAGACGGGCGTCCGACACCCAGCTCCCCAGCTCCACCGGGGCTGGGGGCAGCCTTCTGCAGGGGCCCGATTTGGGCTCGCCCGCCGGCAGGGCCCACAGAGTGTCCCCCGGCCCCTCCCGCCCGGGCCGCCCACCCTGTGCCTTCCACACGGCCTCGGCCAGGGTGTGGACATCCTTATCGCCGCTGATAATCACCAGGAACCTCCACCCGGCCTGGCCCCACACAGCGCTCCGCAGCGCCCAGGCCTCCTCTGACTCCTTGGCCTCTGTTTTCCCACTTTAGGGTCCCACCTGCCGCAGGTGCGGCTCCGGGGGCCACGGCCTGAGCTGCCCCCTCCCCAGGAAGATACGTCCTGTGAGGGGAAGGCGTGGAGATTTCCCCGGGGAGGGAGCCCCGCCAGCCAGGGTGGAAGCGGTGGAGGTCAGGGTAGGGTGGGGACCGGGCACAGCCTCCCCGGCCTGAAGCCCATCTCTCCAGCCCACGAGGCACGTCCTGGGAGTGCGTCCTACTTGGTGGGAAGCGCCCAGCCCAGGCCAGGACACGCCCCTCATTTCTACCACCCACCGACTCCACGGAAAGGTAACACGGGCTGCTCCCCGTATCTCCGCAACCCCTGCTTCCAGCCGCATCCAGGTCCCTCCCGCAGACCAGCCCATCCCAGCCCCCAGCCCAGGTCCCCACCCGCACCAGGTTTCCTGTCTCCCTGACCTCCCAGGACCGTCACCTAGCGGCCACCTGAGGGCTGGCACCCCAGGCCGGGGACCTCCGCCCGCCTCCTGTCCCCTGTCCTCCAGGCCAGGTCCCTCCTCCCCCCACCATCTTCCGGAAGCCGAGGAGAGCGTCGGCGGTGCCAGGGGCTTGAAGCCCTTTGTGACCAGGAGGTCAGGAGGTGGCTTGGTGGCAGTGTGGTCTGCACAAATGAGTGAGGAAGTGAAGGAACAGCAGATGGACGGGGCGAAGGCTTTAGCCTGGTATCTTCACGCTGCACGGCTTCATCACATCTATAAAAGCCACGCAGCACGTCGTAAAACAAGACAGAAATCAGTGTAAAATAAAGACACGCCGGGCACCGCCCAGCTCGCTAGCGGAACTAGAAGAGGTGCACAAACAAATTTGCTGGCATTCGCTTGGGTCCTGGCTGCCGCTAAGACTTGCTTCTCTTGAGGGATCACTTCTTTTCCTTCGCGTATTGAGGTGAATACACATAACATACGACTCACCATTTTTGAGGCAGCCGTCGGGAGCGTGGAGCACATTCACAGTGCGGTGTGACCTCAGACTTTCCTTCCCTCCAGAGGAAAAGCCTGGCCCTCTCAGCAGCCTCTCTCCGGCCCCTCCCCGAAGGCCCGGCCGCCACATCCAGGATGTCTCCTGTAGATGGAATCTACCTCATGGGACCCTCTGGGTCTGTCGTCCTTCTTCGGACGTGGTGACTAGAGGTTTGTCCACGTGGTAGCAGGCATCTGTCCTTCCTTCCTCGTCCTGGCTGGGTAACACGCCGCTGTGTGGAGACGCTGTGTTGGGTCAATCCAGGCGTCCACTGAGGGACACTTGGGCTGTGTCTCCCTTGCCGGTTGGGAGCGAGCTGCCCTGAGCCCAGATGTGCTTGTACATCTCTGAGTCCCTGTTTGCAGCTCTTTGGGTATAGACCGCCAATGGTGGGGTGTAGACCATGATCGTTTATGGAACTTTGGACAGGCAGTTTGCAAGCATCACGTGGTCAGCAGCAGCGGGGTAGGCCTGGTACCTAGGTCTCCAGACGATATGCCATTCTCCCTCCAGGCAGAGGCCACTCTGACGGGGAAGGAAGGGAAAGGAAGGAAGGGCAACACCCACCAGGCCAGGCCGCAGGCGATATTGTCAGAGGTGGGGCCTAGGCAGCCTGCCCCTACCTACCCAGGCCACCCAAGAATCAGGTTGTGCCACAGCTGGGGCAGCTAGGGAAAGCTGGTTAGCCTGGGGTCAGGAGGTGGGGGCCTGGCAGCATGGTGGCAGTGTGGTCTGCACAAATGAGTGAGGAAGTGAAGGAACAGCAGATGGACGGGGCGAAGGCTTTAGCCTGGTATCTTCACGCTGCACGGCTTCATCACATCTATAAAAGCCACGCAGCACGTCGTAAAACAAGACAGAAATCAGTGTAAAATAAAGACACGCCGGGCACCGCCCAGCTCGCTAGCGGAACTAGAAGAGGTGCACAAACAAATTTGCTGGCATTCGCTTGGGTCCTGGCTGCCGCTAAGACTTGCTTCTCTTGAGGGATCACTTCTTTTCCTTCGTGTATTGAGGTGAATACACATAACATACGACTCACCATTTTTGAGGCAGCCGTCGGGAGCGTGGAGCACATTCACAGTGCGGTGTGACCTCAGACTTTCCTTCCCTCCAGAGGAAAAGCCTGGCCCTCTCAGCAGCCTCTCTCCGGCCCCTCCCCGAAGGCCCGGCCGCCACATCCAGGATGTCTCCTGTAGATGGAATCTACCTCATGGGACCCTCTGGGTCTGTCGTCCTTCTTCGGACGTGGTGACTAGAGGTTTGTCCACGTGGTAGCAGGCATCTGTCCTTCCTTCCTCGTCCTGGCTGGGTAACACGCCGCTGTGTGGAGACGCTGTGTTGGGTCAATCCAGGCGTCCACTGAGGGACACTTGGGCTGTGTCTCCCTTGCCGGTTGGGAGCGAGCTGCCCTGAGCCCAGATGTGCTTGTACATCTCTGAGTCCCTGTTTGCAGCTCTTTGGGTATAGACCGCCAATGGTGGGGTGTAGACCATGATCGTTTATGGAACTTTGGACAGGCAGTTTGCAAGCATCACGTGGTCAGCAGCAGCGGGGTAGGCCTGGTACCTAGGTCTCCAGACGATATGCCATTCTCCCTCCAGGCAGAGGCCACTCTGACGGGGAAGGAAGGGAAAGGAAGGAAGGGCAACACCCACCAGGCCAGGCCGCAGGCGATATTGTCAGAGGTGGGGCCTAGGCAGCCTGCCCCTACCTACCCAGGCCACGCGAAAGAATCAGGTTGTGCCACAGCTGGGGCAGCTAGGGGAAAGCTGGTTAGCCTCAGAGAGAGATCAGGGTTCAGCGTCCCACGGACAGAGGCAGAGCCGAGTCTGGGTGGAGGGAGGGAGCGGAGCGGAGGTGCAGGCTCGTGAGCAAGGCCCCGCCCAGTCGGCTTCTGGTGAACATCGCTATTCCCACTCGGGGCTAAAGGGACGAGAAGGAAAGTTCCCTGGCCATGCCGCCATCCCGAGAAGCCACCGTGAGCCTCTGAGGGTGCGTTTGCGAGGACAGGAACATCTGTGTGCCTTAATCACAAAGCCGGTGGGTCAGATGTTAGTCTATGGAGCAAGTCTTCAGGGTCGATTTGGTGGATGTCACGGCGGGCCTCTTCCATTCTCCCGTGAAGGGCCCAGAAGGTATCGCTCCTAGCTCAGGCTCCTAGCTCAGGCTCTGGCACTTGGGGAGAGCTGAAGAACGGCTGTTGAACGGATGCTGAAACTCCAGGCAGCTGCCTTCAAAAGTGAAATCTGAGCCCCTAGAATCCTGCGACTTGGGATCTTTCAGAGAGACAGGGCTTCCCTGGTGGGGCAGTGGTAAAGCACCTGCCTGCCGATGCAGGAGACACAGGTTCAGTCTCTGATCTGGGAAGATTCCCTGGAGAAGGAAACGGCCGAGAGGCGGGTCTCGGCCATCACACCCTGCCTTGGTCAGTCCCAAGCTCCACGGGGCCCTCTCAATAGCAAACCAACATGTGTAGTGAGCGTTTTCAGACTTGCTCATGTTGTTGCTGTTCGGTCCCTCAGTCACGTCCAGCTCTTCGCAGCCCCATGGACTGCAGCACGCCAGGCTTCCCTGTCCTCCACCATCTCCCAGAGCTGCTCAAACTCATGTCCATTGCGTCAGTGATGCCATTCTCCTCCAGGCAGAGGCCACTCTGACGGGGAAGGAAGGGAAAGGAAGGAAGGGCAACACCCACCAGGCCAGGCCGCAGGCGATATTGTCAGAGGTGGGGCCTAGGCAGCCTGCCCCTACCTACCCAGGCCACGCGAAAGAATCAGGTTGTGCCACAGCTGGGGCAGCTAGGGGAAAGCTGGTTAGCCTCAGAGAGAGATCAGGGTTCAGCGTCCCACGGACAGAGGCAGAGCCGAGTCTGGGTGGAGGGAGGGAGCGGAGCGGAGGTGCAGGCTCGTGAGCAAGGCCCCGCCCAGTCGGCTTCTGGTGAACATCGCTATTCCCACTCGGGGCTAAAGGGACGAGAAGGAAAGTTCCCTGGCCATGCCGCCATCCCGAGAAGCCACCGTGAGCCTCTGAGGGTGCGTTTGCGAGGACAGGAACATCTGTGTGCCTTAATCACAAAGCCGGTGGGTCAGATGTTAGTCTATGGAGCAAGTCTTCAGGGTCGATTTGGTGGATGTCACGGCGGGCCTCTTCCATTCTCCCGTGAAGGGCCCAGAAGGTATCGCTCCTAGCTCAGGCTCCTAGCTCAGGCTCTGGCACTTGGGGAGAGCTGAAGAACGGCTGTTGAACGGATGCTGAAACTCCAGGCAGCTGCCTTCAAAAGTGAAATCTGAGCCCCTAGAATCCTGCGACTTGGGATCTTTCAGAGAGACAGGGCTTCCCTGGTGGGGCAGTGGTAAAGCACCTGCCTGCCGATGCAGGAGACACAGGTTCAGTCTCTGATCTGGGAAGATTCCCTGGAGAAGGAAACGGCCGAGAGGCGGGTCTCGGCCATCACACCCTGCCTTGGTCAGTCCCAAGCTCCACGGGGCCCTCTCAATAGCAAACCAACATGTGTAGTGAGCGTTTTCAGACTTGCTCATGTTGTTGCTGTTCGGTCCCTCAGTCACGTCCAGCTCTTCGCAGCCCCATGGACTGCAGCACGCCAGGCTTCCCTGTCCTCCACCATCTCCCAGAGCTGCTCAAACTCATGTCCATTGAGTCAGTGATGCCATCCAGCCATCTCGTCCTCTGCCACCCCCTTCTCCTCCTGCCCTCCATCTACCCCAGCATCAGGGTCTTTTCCAAATGAATCAGCTCTTTGCAGAAGGTGGCCAAAGTATTCCTTGTGTATTTTTCAATCAAATCAGTAAAAATTCGCAGTGCAAAAAGTAAAAAGCTCAAGACAAGGAAATGGAACACCACTGTTCCCTGCTGTATTGGTCTCCCACTTCTGAGATCCAGCTCTCACACAGCAGGGCAGCCACATTCAAACTGTGAAGTCCGTGGTTTCCCTGGTGGCCCGGTGGTGAAGAATCCGCCTTGCAATGTAGGGGACGCAAGTTCAATCCCCGGGCAGAGAACTGAGGTCCGTGGAACAATTAAGCCTGTGCACCAGAACACCACAGCTAGCGCTCAGGCTCCAGGTCAATGAGGATCCTCCAGGTCGCAACTAAAACCTGAGACAGCCAAATACATAAATATTGAAAACAAAACATCTTGACGTTCGAATCTTCAGTGCTCACCCAGTCCTACGCGTTCACTGCTGTCTGTCTGTGTCTGTTGCTAGATTTCACGTCTTCTTTTCTGACCGTGGAAGATGAGGATTTAGCCCTTTCCTAACAATCCCACCCAGAGCTCCCCCCAGGTGGCTGTGTCACCAGCCACAATGAAGTCAAAATTCACTGTTGGGACATCATTCTGCCTGGGCGAGTAGGATTGGAGCGGCCTGTCCTGTGTGGGCCAGAACGAAGACATTCCTACTACACAGCTAGCAATGGTGTGCACGACGTGAGAATCCCTTTAAACTGACTAGCGAAATGGGCCAGGAGGAAAAGGAGCAAAATCTCTAGGGACCAAAAGAGAAGAGAGCAATGAAGACCAGCCCGTGAATGTAGCTGCTTCGGACAGCGGGAGGACACCCGTCTCCACACCTTGGAGCTGGGTCACAGGGCATGAGGTCAGGCAGGGGCCCTGTGAGGCTGGAGGAGGACACGGCAAGCCACTCCAGGACTTCTTGCCTGGAGAACCCCATGGACTGAGGAGCCTCGTGGGCTACAGTCCACGGGACTGCAAAGAGCTGGACATGACTGAGTGACTAATGCGAGGCAGTTATTATAAGTCAGACCCTTGAAGCCCACCTCCAAAAGAACATATCCATCTACCAGCCAACAGAGAAGACCCAACACATACGGATCTCAGTCTATACCATGGGTGGTTAAAAAAAATTAAAAAAAAAAGGGCGGGGGGTTCCATGGTGGTCTAGAGCTTAAGAATCTGCCTGCCAATGCCAGGGACATATGTCCAATCCTACCAGGGCAAATGAGAATCTGAAGTCCGTAAAGGGCAGCCACATTCAAACTGTGAAGTCCGTGGTTTCCCTGGTGGCCCGGTGGTGAAGAATCCGCCTTGCAATGTAGGGGACGCAAGTTCAATCCCCGGGCAGAGAACTGAGGTCCGTGGAACAATTAAGCCTGTGCACCAGAACACCACAGCTAGCGCTCAGGCTCCAGGTCAATGAGGATCCTCCAGGTCGCAACTAAAACCTGAGACAGCCAAATACATAAATATTGAAAACAAAACATCTTGACGTTCGAATCTTCAGTGCTCACCCAGTCCTACGCGTTCACTGCTGTCTGTCTGTGTCTGTTGCTAGATTTCACGTCTTCTTTTCTGACCGTGGAAGATGAGGATTTAGCCCTTTCCTAACAATCCCACCCAGAGCTCCCCCCAGGTGGCTGTGTCACCAGCCACAATGAAGTCAAAATTCACTGTTGGGACATCATTCTGCCTGGGCGAGTAGGATTGGAGCGGCCTGTCCTGTGTGGGCCAGAACGAAGACATTCCTACTACACAGCTAGCAATGGTGTGCACGACGTGAGAATCCCTTTAAACTGACTAGCGAAATGGGCCAGGAGGAAAAGGAGCAAAATCTCTAGGGACCAAAAGAGAAGAGAGCAATGAAGACCAGCCCGTGAATGTAGCTGCTTCGGACAGCGGGAGGACACCCGTCTCCACACCTTGGAGCTGGGTCACAGGGCATGAGGTCAGGCAGGGGCCCCTGTGAGGCTGGAGGAGGACACGGCAAGCCACTCCAGGACTCTTGCCTGGAGAACCCCATGGACTGAGGAGCCTCGTGGGCTACAGTCCACGGGACTGCAAAGAGCTGGACATGACTGAGTGACTAATGCGAGGCAGTTATTATAAGTCAGACCCTTGAAGCCCACCTCCAAAAGAACATATCCATCTACCAGCAAAGAGAGAAGACCCAACACATACGTATCTCAGTCTATACCATGGGTGGTTAAAAAATAATTAAAAAAAAAAAAGGGCGGGGGGTTCCATGGTGGTCTAGAGCTTAAGAATCTGCCTGCCAATGCCAGGGACATGAGGTTGATTCCTGGTCCAGGAAGCTTCCACATGACACAGGGCAACGAAGCCTGTGAGCCACAACTACTGAGCCCATGCACCCTAGAACCTGTGCTCTGCCACAAAAGAAGCCAGCGCTAGAAAAAACTGTGCGCTGCAACTAGAGGAAGCTCAAGTGCAGTGACAAGACCCAGCACAGCCAAAAAAAAAAAACCCAAAAGCCAACCTGGAGAACTCGTAATGGTGAGCCTGTCCTCTGTCATGCGTTAGATTCAAATGTGTACTACCTGCATAGTCTGCAAAGCCCTGAAATCAGCATCACAACGGTCACAGACTGCCAACACACGGAGAATCTTGCAAGTACAAAACCTCTCAGGAAAGACACATCCTTAGTCCAGGCACAAAAGATTCCCCGCTGAAAATGAGCTCACAGTCCAAAACTGTAAGACACAAGGAAACAGTCCCCCGCAGACCCGAGGGAATAAACAGTCCCCCCGCAGACACGAGGGAATGGTCCCCCAGCAGATCCCACAGACAGGGCAAGGAGATCCCTAAGAACTTCAGGTAATGGGATTATCAGATAATAGCTTAAAACAAGTGTGTTTAAAACGAATATAGATGTAAAAACAAGGAATTGAACACAGATGTTGTTGGGGGAAAGGGGCACATTTAGAAGGAATGAAGTAGACCTTCTAGAAATAAAAAATATAATGAAGGGAATAAAAGTGTCAATAGATAAATTTATCAGGTTAGTCAGCTCCACTCAGCAACTAGAAGGCACAGCCCCTATTTAGAGGTCAATGATGCAGGCCACGGCGAAAGAAAAAGACAGAAACACAAACAGAAAGTTGAGAATTCAAGGAGAAACTTCACGAGAGTGCTAGACTGAAAAATGGCCTTCCAGGGCACTTCTCTGGCAGTCCAGAGGTTAAGACTCTGTGCGTCCACTGCAGGGGCATGGCTTCCATCCCCAGTCGCAGAACTAAGATCCCGTGTGCAGACAAAAAAGAGAGAAGCCCACTTTCCTCAGCACGGTCCTCTCGTCTTCCAGTTGTCCTTGCTGTCCAGCAGGCCGAGGCCACCTGCTTTAGGGCCCCCTAACCCCTGGGAGCTTCTAGCACCACCAGTCCCCATCCTGACCTTCCAGAGGGCCACGCTCCAGCCAGCCCTCCGCCCAGACGCTGCCCTGCGCTGTGTGGCAGCCGTCTGCAGCTGAGGGGCCCCTACTGTGAATGGGCTCGCTTCCTTCTCTGCTTCTGGAGCATCTCTTACCCGGCGTTGGACCTCCCAGAATGATTGCGACCTTCTCTCCTTCTTTGAAGACTTTCATTTCTCCCATCATATGTAAACATTCTTTCCATTTCTGTGCTTGAAATGTTTATACACACACTAGTTCTGGTTTCCATTTATTTGAACTCTCTGTTTTCTCTCTGAAATAATCATAGATTTTTAAGCTTTCCCCGCTCCCTACTTTGTTTTCTCTGCTTGGGGTCGATGTCTTCTTTTTCCTTTGTCTTTCTCTTGAGGGGCTCCCTGTTTAGTAACTGATGTCTGAAAGCCCGGGGCGCAGGCGCGTGGCTTACCAAGGAGCAGGCATCTCTGCAGGGTGTGGAGGGTGGGGACCTTTAACTGTCAGGGGCATGGCTCTTTTCCTGCCTAGAGGTGCTGGGTGCTGAGAGAAGGGAGCGAGGCCTGGGGGAGGGGGGCAGCAGAGGCGCAGCTCCCATTTGTGAGTACAGAGTGCCAAGGTCCAGGTGCCTCCAACGTGCCCCATGTCCCATCCTTGATGGAGCGGGGGCGGGGCAGGGAGCAGTCCAGGTCTACGGGCTCCTGGCAGCGACACTGAGCAGTCCCTGGGTCTGTCTCTGCCGTTCACACTCTGGTGCCTTCACCCCTGAAGACTGACATTTTAGAAGTCAGATCCAACCCACTCAGTTGGCTTTGTCCCTGGAAGCGCGGGCCGCGGTGGAGAGGCAGGGAGGTGCCTCACCTCCGGGGAAGCTGGCTGGTGCATCAGCAGGGCTCTCTCCGGTGGCGCCAGGTAAAGAACCCGCCTGCCAATGGGGAGACACAAGGGACACAGGTTCAACCCCTGGGTCAGGAAGATGCCCTGGAGGAGGACACGGCAACCCACCCCAGTCTTCTTGCCTGGAGAATCCCACGGACAAAGGAGCCCGGCGGGCTACAGCCCATGGGGTCCCAGAGAGTCAGACACGACCAAAGTGACTTAGCACACACAGTCGCCACAGCCACCCAGAAAAGAGCAAAGGCAAAGGAGGTCCCATGGCCACAGCCCACGGAGGAGGCAGCAACCAGTTTTCCCCCGAGCGGGGACCACCTCCCCCCCCAGCCACACTCACTGTCCCCGCCAGGGGCCACTTTCCCCGGGACACGTCTTTCCAGTGGCCCAGCTGGCCTAGGTGGTGACTCAGGAGGAAGGAAGGAAGGAGACCTCATTCCCTTTGGTTGCACAGAGGGACCAAGGCTTGACGAAACCTCCAGATGCTGGGCCAAGCTCCAGGCTCTGCGCCAAGCGGCAGCATCCAACTCAGACAGCAGTCATAAAAATGTGGGTGTCCTCCCCACCACCCTGGGCCCCCACTCTCTGGGGCAGCACCCTGCAGACTCTGGGAGCATCTTTCTGGAACTACACACAGCTAGTGTTGTTGTTTAGTCACGAAGTTGTGTTGGATTCTTTTGCAGCCCCATGAACTGTCCATGGAATTTTCCAGGCAAGAATACTGGAGTGGGTTGTCATTTCCTCCTCCAGGGGGTCTTCCTGACTCAGGGATTGAACTTGAGTCTCTTGGGTCTCCTGAATTGGCAGGTGGATTCTTTACCATCGAACCTCCTGGGAAGCCCACACACAACTATATATTTATTTTTTTTCCTACACGCACTTGTAGGTGTGAAATGACCAGCAGGGTGCTTTCTGCCCTGGGCAGGCTTTCTCTCCTATTGCTTGATTTCTTGTCCTCATCCAGTAGCTAAATTCTTTGTTTAAAATGTGGCTCATGGGCTTCCCTGGTGGTCCAGTGGGTAAGGACACTGCCTTGCAGTGTAAGGGGTGCCAGTTCGATCCCTGGCCTGGGAAGATCCCATGTGCTGCGGAGCAGCTGGACAGATGGGTCCAACGATGGAACTGGAGCTCTGGAGCGCATGCGCCCAGAGCCGGTGCTCTGTAACGAGAGAGGCCACTGCGATGGGAGGCCCACACGGGTCAAAGAGCAAAGATAAATACATGAAAGATCAATAGAAGTAGCCAAAAAAAAAAAAAAGAAAAAAAAAATGTTGCCCATCTCGTAGAGTTGGCCTGCCAATTCAGGAGATATAAGAGACACAGGTTTGATCCCTGGGCTGGGAAGATCTGGAGAAGGAAATGGCAGCTCACTCCAGTCTTCTTGCCTGGAGAATCCCCGTGGACAGAGGAGCCTGGCGGGCTACAGCCCATGTGATCAGAGTCACGACTGAGCATGCACACGCATGCACGTTACTACTTTTAGTGCAAACATTTTTGCTACAGATGTTAGCACGTTTCACTCGTCAGGGAGGACACTTACTCTGCATAATCCCTTCTTCACGGCGGCCCACAGCAGTCACCTGGGAGGTTCTAGAATGTTCTTCTCTCCCCCCACCTGCAGAGGCGGTCACCTGAGCAAGAGGATCGTCCCTACATGCCTTTCTGTTCCCCAGCTGCTCCGTCCACTTCAATGAGGTGGGCGCCGTCTCAGGTCCGGCTTGGGTTGGAGAGGGCAGGGGGTCAATAGCCGGCCCTGCCTCTTCTCCTCCCCGGACATGGTGGGGTCCACAGGGCCCGGACACAGGGGCTCTTCCTCCGCCTCGGATGCAGCAGATGGGTGATCATCAGCCTCTCTCTCTGGCCCCCGGGCTACGGTTTGGAAGCCACTGGGCACTTGTCCCCAGGCCAGGCCGATAGTGGTCTTTCCAGGACATCTCTGCCATCCGGCTGGGGTTTCGGGGGGCCTGGATCACCCGATTCCTGAGAGGCCCAGGCACGCTCCACGGGCCTCTCGGGTCCTCAGGTGGCGCCAGCGGTTCCGAGGGCTTTCTGCGGGCTCCCTGTGAAGCGCCCCCTGCGGCTGCCACCGTCGAGCCTCTCACCCACTTTTCCAGCAGGAGCGTCCTGGTCTTCCTTTGGGAAGACTACCATCCCCACGTTCAGGGGGAGATCGGCCACCTGACCCAGCCTGCAACCGGAACGCGCTCCTCCCCTGGCCACCACAGCCCGTCTTGGGAACTGCACGGCCAGCCGGAGAGGCCACCAAAGGGCATCAACTCTGAGGAGCCATGAATGAGAAAATGTACCATTAACTGGAGCACCTCCAAACTTTCAACTCCAAGTCGCCGTCAGCTCTGGCAGAGTGGTTAAAACGTGGGAGGGATAAAAAGCATCGACGTCTCTGTGTGTGGGCATCAGTCTCTCAATTGTGTCCGACTCTCCAGGACCCCGTGGACTGTGGCCCACCAGGCTCCTCTGTCCATGGGGCTTCCCAGGCAAGAAGAGTGGAGAGGGTTGCCATTCCCTCGTCCTGGGGGTCTTCCTGACCCAGGAATCACACTCACATCTCCGGCACTGGAGGCCAATTTTTTACTATCTGAGCCTCCAGGCCCGCCCAAATTTCTCCGAATGACATGGAATTTGGGGTCTGGGGAGGGGCAGCTGCTAGGAGAAAGCTCTTTCCACCGGGACCCCTGGAGACGCCAGGGCCACCTGTGCGTGGAGCCCTTGATGACACCAACACTGGGAAGGGTGACACCCGTGACCACCCGGATCCAGCCGCTGCCGGCCCTGGGCCGTAGTGCAGGGTGCTCTCCTCTGCCTGCGGGGCGCACGCCGTGACTAACCCCGCCGCCCACCGCACGGCCTGCCGGGCGCCCCTCCTCGCTCAGCAGGCACAGCCGAGGCTCCGTCCCCCGATCGCGCCGCCAGCACCCGGACACGCCGCAGCGGGGGCCCTAGCACCTGAGGAGGCCGCGCGAGTGCGGGGTGCCAGACCCTGCCCTGACCTCGGGATGACTGTAAAGGAAGGGGGAGAGATGGAGAGGGAGCTGGGGACGGGAGGGGAGGCGGGAGGGAGGGAGGAAGAAAGCGGGGAGGGGAAGAGGCAAACGTGTCCGGGGTTAAGATCCACGTTTTGCATAAGCTGGCCACAGAAGGGAACGCTCAGCGAAAGGACCCTGATGAACGTCAGCCTCTCAGACGTCGGCTTCTGCTCCGGCGAGGTCAACAGGCGAGCCACGCCGCCCGCCACACCAGTGGCTGCCGCTGGGCCGTGGAATGCCTCCGACAAGGGCCCGGAGAGGCCACCAAAGGGCATCAACTCTGAGGAGCCATGAATGAGAAAATGTACCATTAACTGGAGCACCTCCAAACTTTCAACTCCAAGTCGCCGTCAGCTCTGGCAGAGTGGTTAAAACGTGGGAGGGATAAAAAGCATCGACGTCTCTGTGTGTGGGCATCAGTCTCTCAATTGTGTCCGACTCTCCAGGACCCCGTGGACTGTGGCCCACCAGGCTCCTCTGTCCATGGGGCTTCCCAGGCAAGAAGAGTGGAGAGGGTTGCCATTCCCTCGTCCTGGGGGTCTTCCTGACCCAGGAATCACACTCACATCTCCGGCACTGGAGGCCAATTTTTTACTATCTGAGCCTCCAGGCCCGCCCAAATTTCTCCGAATGACATGGAATTTGGGGTCTGGGGAGGGGCAGCTGCTAGGAGAAAGCTCTTTCCACCGGGACCCCTGGAGACGCCAGGGCCACCTGTGCGTGGAGCCCTTGATGACACCAACACTGGGAAGGGTGACACCCGTGACCACCCGGATCCAGCCGCTGCCGGCCCTGGGCCGTAGTGCAGGGTGCTCTCCTCTGCCTGCGGGGCGCACGCCGTGACTAACCCCGCCGCCCACCGCACGGCCTGCCGGGCGCCCCTCCTCGCTCAGCAGGCACAGCCGAGGCTCCGTCCCCCGATCGCGCCGCCAGCACCCGGACACGCCGCAGCGGGGGCCCTAGCACCTGAGGAGGCCGCGCGAGTGCGGGGTGCCAGACCCTGCCCTGACCTCGGGATGACTGTAAAGGAAGGGGGAGAGATGGAGAGGGAGCTGGGGACGGGAGGGGAGGCGGGAGGGAGGGAGGAAGAAAGCGGGGAGGGGAAGAGGCAAACGTGTCCGGGGTTAAGATCCACGTTTTGCATAAGCTGGCCACAGAAGGGAACGCTCAGCGAAAGGACCCTGATGAACGTCAGCCTCTCCAGACGTCGGCTTCTGCTCCGCGGCGAGGTCAACAGGCCGGAGCCACGCCGCCCGCCACACCCGAGTGGCTGCCGCTGGGCCGTGGAATGCCTCCGACAAGGGCCCGGAGAACCAGAACCAGGTGCGGCGACCCAGGAGACGACGACGGCTCCCGGTGAGTCCGCGCGGGCGGTGAGCACTCGAGGGGGAGCCGGGAGCCCGCAGCCCCCAGGCCCGGCGCGGCGGGAGCTGACGGCGGCCCCTCGGCAGCACCGAGCACTCACGGCACCGCAGCGAGGACTCGGGGGACGCGGGCACCCAGCCCACGACGCCCTCACGGCTGTCGGCCACAGGGTCTGGAAACCATGGAAACAGGAGGGGCGCTGTTTCCAGGGAAACCAGGGCAGGGACCAGGCACGGTCCGGGGGTCCAAGCTCTGCTCGGAGCACGGCTGCGGCTCCGTCTCCAGTGGGGGGACAGGGGCAAGAGGCAGAAGCCGCTGGGCTCACAGGTGCGCGTCCCCGCGGCGGAGCGGAGCCCCTGCCACTGCGGGCTGGCTGGTCCCGCCCCGGCTCTCCTGGTCCGTAGCAAGGGAATGTCTGGTGCCGGGTCGCCCCTGGCTGTGGCCTCGACTCCAGGCTGCCCTTCTGGAGGGCACATCCAACCCCATGGGACCGCCTCAACCTCTGGTCTGCAGAAATCCGATCATTCAAGCTCATTGATAAGACACAGACAGTCTCGTGGGCTTCAGACAACTAGAAGAAAACTCCGTTTTACTGACCACAGGCAGAACTGTTTCCGTCTGCATGTATTCAGCTCAACAGTAACATGACATATCGAAAAGCGCAAGGCGTATTAAAATACAGCCAGTTCTCCGCAGTCGGGGCACTTCCTGTCATGGAAAAGAAGTGACCCGCCCTCAAGCTCGTATTACTAGACATGGTACACTAACATCGAGTTCGGTGTGGCACACCAGGCCAAGGGCACGTCTGAGCACAGCCCCTCAGCCCGCGGAGCCTCCCAGGAGGCCCGGTGGGGAGCGCGGGACCCCCGACAGTCACTATGAGGTCTTTCTAGCAGAGACCCTGAGGCTGTCTCCTGGGGTCACCGTGGGGTCACATCCCCAAAGCAGAAGCCCCTCCACGGTGAAGCTGTCTGTAAAGCACGTGAGGAGCCCCCCGAGCCTCCACACAGCATCACTGCCGCTGGGCCGTGGAATGCCTCCGACAAGGGCCCGGAGAACCAGAACCAGGTGCGGCGACCCAGGAGACGACGACGGCTCCCGGTGAGTCCGCGCGGGCGGTGAGCACTCGAGGGGGAGCCGGGAGCCCGCAGCCCCCAGGCCCGGCGCGGCGGGAGCTGACGGCGGCCCCTCGGCAGCACCGAGCACTCACGGCACCGCAGCGAGGACTCGGGGGACGCGGGCACCCAGCCCACGACGCCCTCACGGCTGTCGGCCACAGGGTCTGGAAACCATGGAAACAGGAGGGGCGCTGTTTCCAGGGAAACCAGGGCAGGGACCAGGCACGGTCCGGGGGTCCAAGCTCTGCTCGGAGCACGGCTGCGGCTCCGTCTCCAGTGGGGGGACAGGGGCAAGAGGCAGAAGCCGCTGGGCTCACAGGTGCGCGTCCCCGCGGCGGAGCGGAGCCCCTGCCACTGCGGGCTGGCTGGTCCCGCCCCGGCTCTCCTGGTCCGTAGCAAGGGAATGTCTGGTGCCGGGTCGCCCCTGGCTGTGGCCTCGACTCCAGGCTGCCCTTCTGGAGGGCACATCCAACCCCATGGGACCGCCTCAACCTCTGGTCTGCAGAAATCCGATCATTCAAGCTCATTGATAAGACACAGACAGTCTCGTGGGCTTCAGACAACTAGAAGAAAACTCCGTTTTACTGACCACAGGCAGAACTGTTTCCGTCTGCATGTATTCAGCTCAACAGTAACATGACATATCGAAAAGCGCAAGGCGTATTAAAATACAGCCAGTTCTCCGCAGTCGGGGCACTTCCTGTCATGGAAAAGAAGTGACCCGCCCTCAAGCTCGTATTACTAGACATGGTACACTAACATCGAGTTCGGTGTGGCACACCAGGCCAAGGGCACGTCTGAGCACAGC
Organism: Tragulus kanchil; assembly: GCA_022376925.1. Taxonomy (NCBI): domain Eukaryota; kingdom Metazoa; phylum Chordata; class Mammalia; order Artiodactyla; family Tragulidae; genus Tragulus; species Tragulus kanchil. The sequence continues at coordinate 244,375,797 of JAIOJX010000028.1, forward strand.
CCCTCAGCCCGCGGAGCCTCCCAGGAGGCCCGGTGGGGAGCGCGGGACCCCCGACAGTCACTATGAGGTCTTTCTAGCAGAGACCCTGAGGCTGTCTCCTGGGGTCACCGTGGGGTCACATCCCCAAAGCAGAAGCCCCTCCACGGTGAAGCTGTCTGTAAAGCACGTGAGGAGCCCCCCGAGCCTCCACACAGCATCACTCGCCACAAACGGCCGCCTCTCCAAAAGCCAGCCCTGCAGAGCGCATGCTGGGAAAGGCGGTCCACCGAGCTCGGCGACACTGTGCTGGGTCCAAGGCCGAGGCTGCCAGTTCATTTTTCTTGGCTTCTGGATACATGACTTTAGAATTCAAACACGTGATGTAACAAGAAATGAACAAGGGCAGGCAGAGCTGCTGGCATCCGCGCGGGGCTGCCCACGAAGACTGAGGGCTGGACAAACTCGGGTATAAAAGGGTCGGCAGGACAACCGCTTTTCTTTTTTTCTGTTTTTGGGGGGCGGGGGGAGGTGCGGGTTGGGGAGGGAGGGGGACGGGTGGGCCACTTCCATTGGTCTTTCATTATCTATTTTTTCATCCATCTTTGTTCCTTGGCTTCTGTGGGCCTCCCATCGCAGTGGTCTCTTGTCGCAGAGCGCTGGCTCTAGGCGCATGCGCTCCAGAGCTCCAGCTCAGTGATTGGACACATCGGTCCAGCCGCTCCGTGGCACGTGGGATCTTCCCAGGCCAGGGATCGCACCGGCGCCCCTTACACTGCAAGGCGGTGTCCTTACCCATTGGACCACCAGGGGAAGCCCCGCTTTTGTTTTAAAATCCAACTTACCTGCCCATAGACTAGATTCTCCGATGACACCGACTTCTTATTTAAATTTTTGTTTACTCATTTGGCTGCACCGTGTCTTGGCTGCGAATGCAGGACTTTCAGCTGCTGCCTGTGGGATCGTTTCCCAGCCAGGGCTGGAGCCCCCAGGCCCTGCGCTGAGCGCGTGGAGTCTCAGCCCCTGGACCACTAGGGCCGTCCCCAACACAAATGTTTGCAACAGACCTAGTGATGCCTGACACGGTTCGTCTATTAAAGGTACCCTATGAAAGATACTCTATGAAACAAGAATGCCACTCAAGCTTCCTGGAACAGGCTTCTTCGCCGCTGCAAACGGTGCGAAAAGACGCAGCTCCTCCAGCACCTGTGTGCCCGGGCGCTGCGCTCCAGCACCTGGTCTACCAAGGGACCCAGAAGCCCCTCCACGGTGAAGCTGTCTTTTAAAGCACGTGAGGAGCCCCCCGAGCCTCCACACAGCATCACTCGCCACAAACGGCCGCCTCTCCAAAAGCCAGCCCTGCAGAGCGCATGCTGGGAAAGGCGGTCCACCGAGCTCGGCGACACTGTGCTGGGTCCAAGGCCGAGGCTGCCAGTTCATTTTTCTTGGCTTCTGGATACATGACTTTAGAATTCAAACACGTGATGTAACAAGAAATGAACAAGGGCAGGCAGAGCTGCTGGCATCCGCGCGGGGCTGCCCACGAAGACTGAGGGCTGGACAAACTCGGGTATAAAAGGGTCGGCAGGACAACCGCTTTTCTTTTTTTCTGTTTTTGGGGGGCGGGGGGAGGTGCGGGTTGGGGAGGGAGGGGGACGGGTGGGCCACTTCCATTGGTCTTTCATTATCTATTTTTTCATCCATCTTTGTTCCTTGGCTTCTGTGGGCCTCCCATCGCAGTGGTCTCTTGTCGCAGAGCGCTGGCTCTGTGCGCATGCGCTCCAGAGCTCCAGCTCAGTGATTGGACACATCGGTCCAGCCGCTCCGTGGCACGTGGGATCTTCCCAGGCCAGGGATCGCACCGGCGCCCCTTGCACTGCAAGGCGGTGTCCTTACCCATTGGACCACCAGGGGAAGCCCCGCTTTTGTTTTAAAATCCAACTTACCTGCCCATAGACTAGATTCTCCGATGACACCGACTTCTTATTTAAATTTTTGTTTACTCATTTGGCTGCACCGTGTCTTGGCTGCGAATGCAGGACTTTCAGCTGCTGCCTGTGGGATCGTTTCCCAGCCAGGGCTGGAGCCCCCAGGCCCTGCGCTGAGCGCGTGGAGTCTCAGCCCCTGGACCACTAGGGCCGTCCCCAACACAAATGTTTGCAACAGACCTAGTGATGCCTGACACGGTTCGTCTATTAAAGGTACCCTATGAAAGATACTCTATGAAACAAGAATGCCACTCAAGCTTCCTGGAACAGGCTTCTTCGCCGCTGCAAACGGTGCGAAAAGACGCAGCTCCTCCAGCACCTGTGTGCCCGGGCGCTGCGCTCCAGGCAGCCGCTCGAGACGGGTCGGCTCGTGGCTCTGTCACCAAGGGACCCAGATCAGGTGCAAGGGACATAGCCAAACGCCTGCGGCCACCGTCCCTCCGACTCCAGGCGTCCAGGGGCGGCGGTCAAGCACAGGCCGAGCAGCCTTGCCAGGAGGCGGGCAGGGCCCCCAGGCGCCGGCACCCGTCGCAAGTCAGCGGCCACCCACGCCTCGACGGCCGGCTCCTCAGCGTCCCGCAGGCCGCGGACGGCGAGCGGCGCACGACGCTGGGGCAGGAGCCGGCGGGCCGTCCCCGGGGCGCGGGCTAGGTCTGGCTCCGCCGGAGCAGCGTGGCGGCGGGGCTGGCGCCGCCCTGGAACTTGAGGCTCTGCAGATTGACGTGGGCTCCGTGTCTGAGCAGAGTCTCCACGGTCTGGGCGTGCCGGCCCTGGGCGGCCAGGTGCAGCGCGCTGAGCCCCTGCGCATCAGACAGGTCGAGCACCTCGGCGCTCACCAGCTCCTCCACCACCTCGGAGTGCCCGCCGGCGGCCGCCAGGTGCAGCGCCGTCTGGCCGCGGGGACCCCGGGCCAGCACGTCCGCCCGCGCCTCCACCAGCAGCTTGACGGTGGCCAGGTGCCCGCCGCGGGCGGCCAGGTGCAGGGCGGTGCAGCCCTCGGCGGTCACGGCCTCCCTGCGGGCGCCCCGGTGCAGCAGCAGCCTGGCCGTGCTCGTGTGCCCCGTCTCCGCGGCCACGTGCAGCGGCGTCCGGGCCAGCTGGCTGCAGACGTTGACGTCGGAGTGCAGGTCGATGAGCACGCGGGCCACGCGGTAGTGCCCGCGCTGGGCGGCCAGGTGCAGGGGCGTCCTCCCGTCCAGCGTCTGGGCGTTCACGCTCACCCCCGGCTGCTTGGCCAGCAGCCTGACGACGGGCAGGTGGCCCTGCCAGGCGGCGTAGTGCAGCGGCGCCCAGGCGTCCTTGCCCGGCCGGCCGGCGTCCACGCCGCGGCGCAGCAGGATGCGCACGACGCCCTCCTGGCCGTGCTGGCAGGCCACGTGCAGGGGCGTCCGGCCCTCGCAGTCCGCCTCGTGCGCGGAGGCGCTCCTCTCCAGCAGCAGCCGCGTGCTGCCCTCGTCCCCGTTCTGGGCCGCGAAGTGCAGGGCCGTCCACCGGTCCTCGTCCACGGCATTGACGCTGATCCTGCGGGCCAGCAGCAGCTCCGCGACGCCGCGCCCCCGCCGCTCCACGGCCAGGTGCAGCGGGGTGGCGCCCCTCCGGTCGGCGAGGTCGGGGTTGGCGTTGTTGAGCAGCAGCCACTTGACGCAGTCCTCCTGCCCGGCCTCCACCGCCAGGTGCAGCAGGCTGGCGCCCCCGTCCAGCACCAGGTCCACGTCCTGCGGCTGCAGGATCTTCATCAGCCGACTGGTGTCCCCGTTCACGATGGCGTCCACCAGCTTCTTCTTCTGGACGTCGGTGGTGCCGAGGTCTGCGGGGAGAGCGGGCGCTGACGGGGCTGCTCCCGAGGCCAGCTGGGCGTCTGAGTGCAGCCACTGTCTCCCAGAGCCTCTGGAGTGTTGGTCCGTGCCGGAGCAAGCCCAGTGGGGAGACCCTGGGCAGGGCCGTGAGCATCCCCAAGGTCCTCTTTTATCAATTTGTCAGATAAAAGTCACTGAGCCACCCAGCAGGGTCGTGACTAGATGAAGGATATAAAACTCGGGCCCCTGCTGGTGCGCGGCAATGCCAGCGACTGCTAACAAGGGGGAAGGGCGGGGCGTGCTGAGCAAAGATCAGGCAGGAGCCCCCACCCACTGGAGAGCTGGCAGCCCCCACTCCGGGCACCCTGCCGGAGCCCAGCAGCTGCCCCAGCCCAACCTCCAAATGGTGCCTCCTGCCCCAGTCAGGCCACCAAGGATGCTTTCTAGAGAAATCCTCCAAGGACCTAGTCCCCCATTTTTGGAGTGTGACCCATGGTATAAAGGTTCAATTTAACATAAGAATCCCAGTTTGCCGTCTGGGGCTCTGTCTGCGTGAAACAAGATGCCTTCGTGTGCTCGAGAGGCCCTGCACACGAGGAGGGGTTGCTGGGTGCATTAAGAAAACAGAATCGGGGCTTTCCCGGTGGCTCGACCGTAAAGAATCCGCCTGGCACGGGGCTTCCCTTGTGGCTCAGTGGATAAGAACCCGTCTGCCAGTGCAGGAGACATAGGTTCGAGCCCTGTTCCGGGAAGATCCCACATACCGCAGAGCAGCTAAACCCACACATTAACAAAGACCCAGCACAGCCAAAAATAAATAAAGTTTTAAAAAAAAAAAAAAAGAACCCCCCTGGCAATGCTGGAGACAGGGACTCGATCCCTGATCCAGAAAGACCCCACAGGAGGAACAAAGGGCATGTGCCCCAGCTGTGGAACCTACACTACAGAGCCGGAGTGAGCAGCGCATCCACTCCTGCCCGGCCTCCACCGCCAGGTGCAGCAGGCTGGCGCCGTCCAGCACCAGGTCCACGTCCTGCGGCTGCAGGATCTTCATCAACCGACTGGTGTCCCGTTCACGATGGCGTCCACCAGCTTCTTCTTCTGGACGTCGGTGGTGCCGAGGTCTGCGGGAGGCGGGCGCTGGACGGGCTGCTCCCGAGGCCAGCTGGGCGTCTGAGTGCAGCCACTGTCTCCCAGAGCCTCTGGAGTGTTGGTCCGTGCCGGAGCAAGCCCAGTGGGGAGACCCTGGGCAGGGCCGTGAGCATCCCCAAGGTCCTCTTTTATCAATTTGTCAGATAAAAGTCACTGAGCCACCCAGCAGGGTCGTGACTAGATGAAGGATATAAAACTCGGGCCCCTGCTGGTGCGCGGCAATGCCAGCGACTGCTAACAAGGGGGAAGGGCGGGGCGTGCTGAGCAAAGATCAGGCAGGAGCCCCCACCCACTGGAGAGCTGGCAGCCCCCACTCCGGGCACCCCGCTGGAGCCCAGCAGCTGCCCCAGCCCAACCTCCAAATGGTGCCTCCTGTCCCAGTCAGGCCACCAAGGATGCTTTCTAGAGAAATCCTCCAAGGACCTAGTCCCCCATTTTTGGAGTGTGACCCATGGTATAAAGGTTCAATTTAACATAAGAATCCCAGTTTGCCGTCTGGGGCTCTGTCTGCGTGAAACAAGATGCCTTCGTGTGCTCGAGAGGCCCTGCACACGAGGAGGGGGTGCTGGGTGCATTAAGAAAACAGAATCGGGGCTTCCCCGGTGGCTCGACCGTAAAGAATCCGCCTGGCACGGGGCTTCCCTTGTGGCTCAGTGGATAAGAACCCGTCTGCCAGTGCAGGAGACATAGGTTCGAGCCCTGTTCCGGGAAGATCCCACATACCGCAGAGCAGCTAAACCCACACATTAACAAAGACCCAGCACAGCCAAAAATAAATAAAGTTTTAAAAAAAAAAAAAAAGAATCCGCCTGGCAATGCTGGAGACAGGGACTCGATCCCTGATCCAGAAAGATCCCACAGGAGGAACTAAGTGCATGTGCCCCAGCTGTGGAACCTACACTACAGAGCCCGGGAGCTGCAGCTACTGAAGCCAGAGGGCCCTAGAGCCTGTCCTCCCCAACAAGAGACGCCGCCCCAACGAGAAGCCTGCACACCGCAACTAGAGAGCAGCCCTCACGTCAAAAAAGACCCAGCACAGACAAAAAAAATAAAAAGAAAGAAAACTGAATCAACCCAACTGGGACGTGGTGTTTCAGCCCTGGCTCCCGAGACGCACCAGCGACGGATCCTCTCCGCGCACGGGCACATCAGCTGAGGGCCTCAGGCCCCGAGGGAGCGCTCACGTCCTCCTCCATGCAGAAGAGACACTTCCTGCTTCTCAGCCTCATCGCTGGCTGCTCATCTTCCATGCAGCCAGGCCTTCCTCACCTCTGCATCTTTGCAAGATGTCTCCTCACCCGAAATGCTCTTTTATCCCAACAGTCCACTCTTAAAACCCCACGAGGTCCACAGCATCTAGGCAAAGTCCTCATTCCAGGAGGCACTTCTGACGCCCCAGGAAAAGCAAGCCCCGCTTCCCCCTGAGCTCTCTGGACCCTGCCCACGACCCTCCAGCCATCCCTGCTCTGCAGCCTTGAGCATGAACATCCGTCTTTTCGCCACGGAAAGGAGACCTCACAGGAGATGCAGCACCAGCCCCCCCACCTGAGGGCCAGCAGCTCAGACAGGGCAGGGGCAGGGGAGAGCACACCTTCTGGAAAGAAAACCTGCGGTGTGCGGACAGCATCAGACGTGAGGACCCCAAGGAGAGTACACCCATCAGCACGCACAGCTCCAGGAAATGGGGGCCCACCAGTAAGAAAGAGCAGGGCGTGCACCCAGCGCTGACTGAGGAAAGGGTGCAGAGCTGACGTTATGACAGAGAGCGAGCAGTCTCCAGCGAGAGGGGCCCCATGCATGCACTGGGCTCCTGGTGCAACCCGCGATCTTCCCCCTGCACACCCGAGTCAGAACATGCACAAGGCATCGATACAGGGAGGACCCGCCCATACAGCCAGGGGCGTGGCCTACTCCCCTTACACCAGAGTGACACCACTCAGCCCTCCTGCACCTGCGGATGTGCACTGACTGCCAGCCCAAACAGCGAAGGGCTGCAGGAAACAGGAGCTACCATCGGGTCAACACACGGACGCCTGGTCCTTTCTAGCCGCTCACACCCGCCTGCCCCCACCAACTAGGCTCACTATGTCCCAGGGGCGCGCCTCTGCTCACCGCTCGTTGAAGGCTCCCGCTCGAACGACAAGGACAGCGACCCGCGGGAGGAGAAGGCGGAATCCACCGAGGACACCCCCGAGAGCCTCTTGCCGCTGCTCGCCGACGCAAGCTTGGACTCAGAGGAGCTGCGGCTGAGCTCCTCCGGGCCCTCGAGGGTCTGAGAGATGCCCGAGTCCAGCTGGGACAGCAGCTCAGAGAGGCTGTAGTCGTTGTCAAAAGTGGGCGCGGACGCACGCTTCAGCGGGGCGGGCACAGGCGTCTGCGGAGACAGCAGACGGAAGAGGTCAGGCTCCGTCCGTGACCTGACGGGGTGGGCTGGGGCAGGAACACTGGGTCCCCCGCGAGCCACGCAGGGGATTGGCCTCCTGTTCCCAGGAGACACCGGCGGCAAAGGACCACCTGCGAGTGCAGGAGACGTGAGAGATTCAGACTCAACCCCTGGGTCGGGAAGCTCCCCTGGAGGGGGGCAGGGCCACCCACGCCAGGATTCCTGCCTGGAGAGTCCCGTGGGCGGAGAAGCCCAGCGGGCTAGTCCACAGGTCACAGAGAGTCGGACACGGCTAAAGCCATGGAGCACCAGCGCGCCCAGAGCTCCAGAAAGCCCGAAGACCCCGCACTGGCTCCAGGAAATGGGGGCCCACCAGTAAGAAAGAGCAGGGTGCGCACCCAGCGCTGACTGAGGAAAGGGTGCAGGGCTGACGTTATGACAGAGAGAGAGCGGTCTCCAGCGAGAGGGGCCCCATGCACGCACTGGGCTCCTGGTGCAACCAGCGGTCTTCCCCCTGCACACCTGAGTCAGAACATGCACAAGGCATCGATACAGGGAGGACCCGCCCATACAGCCAGGGGCGTGGCCTACTCCCCTTACACCAGAGTGACACCACTCAGCCCTCCTGCACCTGCGGATGTGCACTGACTGCCAGCCCAAACAGCGAAGGGCTGCAGGAAACAGGAGCTACCATCGGGTCAACACACGGACGCCTGGTCCTTTCTAGCCGCTCACACCCGCCTGCCCCCACCAACTAGGCTCACTATGTCCCAGGGGCGCGCCTCTGCTCACCGCTCGTTGAAGGCTCCCGCTCGAACGACAAGGACAGCGACCCGCGGGAGGAGAAGGCGGAATCCACCGAGGACACCCCCGAGAGCCTCTTGCCGCTGCTCGCCGACGCAAGCTTGGACTCAGAGGAGCTGCGGCTGAGCTCCTCCGGGCCCTCGAGGGTCTGAGAGATGCCCGAGTCCAGCTGGGACAGCAGCTCAGAGAGGCTGTAGTCGTTGTCAAAAGTGGGAGCGGACGCACGCTTCAGCGGGGCGGGCACAGGCGTCTGCGGAGACAGCAGACGGAAGAGGTCAGGCTCCGTCTGTGACCTGACAGGGTGGGCTGGGGCAGGAACACTGGGTCCCCCGCGAGCCACTCAGGGGATTGGCCTCCTGTTCCCAGGAGACACCGGCGGCAAAGGACCACCTGCGAGTGCAGGAGACGTGAGAGATTCAGACTCAACCCCTGGGTCGGGAAGCTCCCCTGGAGGGGGGCAGGGCCACCCACGCCAGGATTCCTGCCTGGAGAGTCCCGTGGGCGGAGAAGCCCAGCGGGCTAGTCCACAGGTCACAGAGAGTCGGACACGGCTAAAGCCATGGAGCACCAGCGCGCCCAGAGCTCCAGAAAGCCCGAAGACCCCGCACTGGCTCCAGCCGGCGGTAGGGCGTCATGGGACCCGACGGCAGGAGCACTTCTGTCACCATGCTGGGCCCCTGCACACACTCACCAAGACCGACGGTGAATAAGCTCAGGGGGTGGAGCCTGTGGCCGGCAGGTCCACCCAGAGCACGCCGGCACTGACCGGAAGCGGAGGAAAGAGCCGCACGGGGGCGGGGCTTAGCACGCCAGGCCCTCCTGGGGTCCTGGGAGGCTCGCCTGCGGGCTGCAGGTGCGCAGGGCCGGGGCGGGCTCAGCCACCCAACCTGTGCAGCAGGCCCTCCGCAGGCTCCCTCCTGACTGAGGGGTCAGAGCCTGCAGGTGACTCACGATGCTGCCCAGTGTCCGCCCGCTCGTCCCCAGGTCCTCGCTCTCCTTGGAAACAGCTCATCTGCTCTGACCCGCTGGCCTGTGCGGGTCACACCCACACGCTGGGCGTTTCTTTTCCTACTGTGGGGCGGGAGCGGGGAGAGGTCCCCTGCCCCGCCCCTCTGCCCTCCGACCTCCGACCTCACACACAGGGCCCTCCTGCTCAGAAGGCAGACACATCATAAATGGTTACTTATCTCCCGGCCTTACACCCCAGCCAGGGGTGATAACACCAGACAACACCTTATAAAGTCCATTTATCAGCCTCCACTTTACCTAATGCCTCAAAGGTATTTATTTAGTGAGCATAGTTAGAATTTCTTATCATGTCTTTATATAACCTGCATGGCACTCGTAGAGCAAAACATTTATGGGCAATTAGAAAGTGGCCAGTCTCCAACCTCGGACTGAAGAAAGGCACGCAGACTCCCCCGCCCCGCCGGCCCAGCAGGGGCCTCACCAGTTCTCCTGGCCCAGCAAGCATCGCGCCAGGACCGCCCTGGGGGTCCGGCAACTACGATCCCGTGTGTCATCTGTGCCATCAGGACACACACACACACACACGACCCAGCCAGCAGCCACTTAGTGTCAAACGTGGACCCACACTGCCCTCCAGGAGGTGCGGACGGGTCGCCAGCTGGCAGAAAACCAATCTGGGACAGAGAGTCGGACACGGCTAAAGCCATGGAGCACCAGCGCGCCCAGAGCTCCAGAAAGCCCGAAGACCCCGCACTGGCTCCAGCCGGCGGTAGGGCGTCATGGGACCCGATGGCAGGAGCACTTCCGTCACCATGCTGGGCCCCTGCGCACACTCACCGAGACCAACGGTGACTAAGCTCAGGGGGTGGAGCCTGTGGCCGGCAGGTCCACCCAGAGCACGCCGGCACTGACCGGAAGCGGAGGAAAGAGCCGCACGGGGGCGGGGCTTAGCACGCCAGGCCCTCCTGGGGTCCTGGGAGGCTCGCCTGCGGGCTGCAGGTGCGCAGGGCCGGGGCGGGCTCAGCCACCCAACCTGTGCAGCAGGCCCTCCGCAGGCTCCCTCCTGACTGAGGGGTCAGAGCCTGCAGGTGACTCACGATGCTGCCCAGTGTCCGCCCGCTCGTCCCCAGGTCCTCGCTCTCCTTGGAAACAGCTCATCTGCTCTGACCCGCTGGCCTGTGCGGGTCACACCCACACGCTGGGCGTTTCTTTTCCTACTGTGGGGCGGGAGCGGGGAGAGGTCCCCTGCCCCGCCCCTCTGCCCTCCGACCTCCGACCTCACACACAGGGCCCTCCTGCTCAGAAGGCAGACACATCATAAATGGTTACTTATCTCCCGGCCTTACACCCCAGCCAGGGGTGATAACACCAGACAACACCTTATAAAGTCCATTTATCAGCCTCCACTTTACCTAATGCCTCAAAGGTATTTATTTAGTGAGCATAGTTAGAATTTCTTATCATGTCTTTATATAACCTGCATGGCACTCGTAGAGCAAAACATTTATGGGCAATTAGAAAGTGGCCAGTCTCCAACCTCGGACTGAAGAAAGGCACTCAGACTCCCCCGCCCCGCCGGCCCAGCAGGGGCCTCACCAGTTCTCCTGGCCCAGCAAGCATCGCGCCAGGACCGCCCTGGGGGTCCGGCAACTACGATCCCGTGTGTCATCTGTGCCATCAGGACACACACACACACACACAACCCAGCCAGCAGCCACTTAGTGTCAAACGTGGACCCACACTGCCCTCCAGGAGGTGCGGACGGGTCGCCAGCTGGCAGAAAACCAATCTGGGACCCGCGAGCCGCGGACCGGCCCCCTCCCGGGACAGGCCTCTCAGCTGGCTCGCCGCGGCAGTGAGTCTGAGGTCGGCCGGCTCCGGACAGGGCAGGGGTGGCTCCAGCCTCAGAACCCGGGGCAAGCGGTCCAGGCAGGCAGGGTGTCCGCAGGAAGCAGAGACTCCGTCTCCGAAGCCAGCGTGGTGGAAACCAGGCCCCGGGGGCCCCCTTTACCTCGGCCTCGGCCTCGGGGGGGCGTCCCACTTCTGGGTCTGGCGTCGTCTCTCTCACCTCCTCATCCGGTTTCTCGCACAGGTCTTCTGTTTCAGAAGTGATTTCTTTGGAGAAGAAAACACAGGGTGTGTCACGCAGACAATGACGGGGCTAGTGACCTGCTTCGGCACGTGACCTCAGGCGGGACAGGCGAGGCGGCACCTGCAGCGTCCCGTCGGGCCGGTCAGCACGGCCGCTGCCCGCGCGGCCAGCCCCCAGCAGCCCCTGGGCCCCAGCAGCAACCACACGTGGGGTCTGGCCAGATGGTGCGCCCTCCTGCTCAGACCCGCCGGAGCAGATGCCCCGACGCCCCGTGGTGCAGCACCTGGCGAGGAGCCCCCGCCTCGCTCACAGGCTCTCCTCGCAGGTTTTACACGTCGTGGTTCACTTTGACTGTATCAGGATCATTCTCCCAACGAAAGGACACAGCTGTTCCCCGGGGACAAGGCCCCAAGAGAAATGCAAAGAAGGCCACAGGCCAGCGGTCACATGGTCCCTGGGAGATGCAGCACCGCATCTGAACCCGAAACACCAAGAGCAGGCTCCTCGGGGCAGCAGGCCGCGGCGCCGGGCAGCTGGAGGTGACCGAGCGGTGCCAGCCCCCTCCCCGACCCAGGGCACTGGAGGGCCGCGGGCAGGGGCACAGCCTGCAAGGGGCAGGCTCAGCCGGGCGCTCCTGTCTCCAGAGGCCTCCCCCATCCTGGCCACCCTTTGACCCTTTCCTGGCCGCCGAGCCTGTGACCCAGGACAGCAGCACGTGCCTCCGGCAGGAGGCTCCCGGAGCCCTCCGCGGGCGCTCACCTTGGAAGCTGGGGCGCTCCCGGGGGTCCCCGTGCCAGCAGCGCTGCATGAGCTGCAGGAGGCTGCCGCAGGCGCGCGGCCGGGGCCTGCAGACGGGCGGCAGCTCAGGGCGGTGGCCCTCCACCACCCTCACCATGATGTGCAGGATGTTCTTCGTCTGCAAAGGGAAGGTGCGTCAGGGCAGCTGCTCAGGGCCGCGTGTCTGATAGCCTGCAGGATGTTCTTTCCTGAAAGGAAGGTGGGGCCCCACCTCGGCCTCGGCCTCGGGCGTCCACTTCTGGGTCTGGCGTCGTCTCTCTCACCTCCTCATCCGGTTTCTCGCACAGGTCTTCTGTTTCAGAAGTGATTTCTTTGGAGAAGAAAACACAGGGTGTGTCACGCAGACAATGACGGGGCTAGTGACCTGCTTCGGCACGTGACCTCAGGCGGGACAGGCGAGGCGGCACCTGCAGCGTCCCGTCGGGCCGGTCAGCACGGCCGCTGCCCGCGCGGCCAGCCCCCAGCAGAGCCCCCAGCAGCCCCTGGGCCCCAGCAGCAACCACACGTGGGGTCTGGCCAGACGGTGCGCCCTCCTGCTCAGACCCGCCGGAGCAGGTGCCCCGACGCCCCGTGGTGCAGCACCTGGCGAGGAGCCCCCGCCTCGCTCACACGCTCTCCTCGCAGGTTTTACACGTCGTGGTTCACTTTGACTGTATCAGGATCATTCTCCCAACGAAAGGACACAGCTGTTCCCCGGGGACAAGGCCCCAAGAGAAATGCAAAGAAGGCCACAGGCCAGCGGTCACATGGTCCCTGGGAGATGCAGCACCGCATCTGAACCCGAAACACCAAGAGCAGGCTCCTCGGGGCAGCAGGCCGCGGCGCCGGGCAGCTGGAGGTGACCGAGCGGTGCCAGCCCCCTCCCCGACCCAGGGCACTGGAGGGCCGCGGGCAGGGGCACAGCCTGCAAGGGGCAGGCTCAGCCGGGCGCTCCTGTCTCCAGAGGCCTCCCCCATCCTGGCCACCCTTTGACCCTTTCCTGGCCGCCGAGCCTGTGACCCAGGACAGCAGCACGTGCCTCCGGCAGGAGGCTCCTGGAGCCCTCCGCGGGCGCTCACCTTGGAAGCTGGGGCGCTCCCGGGGGTCCCCGTGCCAGCAGCGCTGCATGAGCTGCAGGAGGCTGCCGCAGGCGCGCGGCCGGGGCCTGCAGACGGGCGGCAGCTCAGGGCGGTGGCCCTTCACCACCTTCACCATGATGTGCAGGATGTTCTTCTCGTCTGCAAAGGGAAGGCGCGCGTCAGGGCAGCTGCTCAGGGCCGGGCCGCGTGTCTAACCCGCAGGGGGAGCGATGCCGACCACGGGAGGCCTGGGGCGCGCCAGCGCCCACCCAGCAGACGCGGTGTTTCCTCTCCAAACCACAGAGCTTTCTGTAGTCCTGAACCTGGCCTGGCACGCCTGTCCTCTATTCTCCAGGTTTTGGAAACCACGTGGGAACGACTGAGTACAATCACTGCCCACGTCTCAGAGCAGGTCTTCCTGCGCAGCGGACTCAGAGAAAAATCAAAAGAGAACAGCTAACGGAGCAGGCTCCAAAGGGGTCTGGGCCCCAAACAGAGGACACTGATGAATGGTAGAGCCACACTGCCCAGCCTCCCAGTGGCCCTTAGCTCCCTGCAACAATGAGAACGTCTTCCTGAATTCCAACCCCAAAGCGGAGGCACCCGGCGGGTCGGGACGAGCCAGCCGCAGCCACGGGGCATGGCTCTGGCCCCCTCGCATCTGCATGCATGTATGTGCATGCTAGGTTGCTTCCGTCATGCCTGACTGTGCATGTGACTCGAGCCCGCCAGGCTCTTCTGCCCATGAGACCCTCTAGGCAGGAACACTGGAGCGGGTGGCCGTGCGCCCAGTGGATCTTCTGACCCAGGGATGGAACCCATGCCGCTTATGTCTCCTGCCCTGGCAGCCAGGTTCTTTACTGCAAGCGCCACTTGGGGAGTCCACCTCTGGGCTGTGTAAACGGGGACCCTTCCCCTTCGATTCACAAAGTGGGGCCCCACTGGCCTCCTTCGCCACCTCCTTCAGAAGCAGGCACAGACCCCTCACCATCAGCAGCCTGGTCCCTGAATCCTTCGCACCTCTCAGCAACCGAGCCTGTGACCCAGGACAGCACGTGCCTCCGGCAGGAGGCTCCTGGAGCCCTCCGCGGGCGCTCACCTTGGAAGCTGGGGCGCTCCCGGGGGTCCCCGTGCCAGCAGCGCTGCATGAGCTGCAGGAGGCTGCCGCAGGCGCGCGGCCGGGGCCTGCAGACGGGCGGCAGCTCAGGGCGGTGGCCCTTCACCACCTTCACCATGATGTGCAGGATGTTCTTCTCGTCTGCAAAGGGAAGGTGCGCGTCAGGGCAGCTGCTCAGGGCCGGGCCGCGTGTCTAACCCGCAGGGGGAGCGATGCCGACCACGGGAGGCCTGGGGCGCGCCAGCGCCCACCCAGCAGACGCGGTGTTTCCTCTCCAAACCACAGAGCTTTCTGTAGTCCTGAACCTGGCCTGGCACGCCTGTCCTCTATTCTCCAGGTTTTGGAAACCACGTGGGAACGACTGAGTACAATCACTGCCCACGTCTCAGAGCAGGTCTTCCTGCGCAGCGGACTCAGAGAAAAATCAAAAGAGAACAGCTAACGGAGCAGGCTCCAAAGGGGTCTGGGCCCCAAACAGAGGACACTGATGAATGGTAGAGCCACACTGCCCAGCCTCCCAGTGGCCCTTAGCTCCCTGCAACAATGAGAACGTCTTCCTGAATTCCAACCCCAAAGCGGAGGCACCCAGCGGGTCGGGACGAGCCAGCCGCAGCCACGGGGCATGGCTCTGGCCCCCTCGCATCTGCATGCATGTATGTGCATGCTAGGTTGCTTCCGTCATGCCTGACTGTGCATGTGACTCGAGCCCGCCAGGCTCTTCTGCCCATGAGACCCTCTAGGCAGGAACACTGGAGCGGGTGGCCGTGCGCCCAGTGGATCTTCTGACCCAGGGATGGAACCCATGCCGCTTATGTCTCCTGCCCTGGCAGCCAGGTTCTTTACTGCAAGCGCCACTTGGGGAGTCCACCTCTGGGCTGTGTAAACGGGGACCCTTCCCCTTCGATTCACAAAGTGGGGCCCCACTGGCCTCCTTCGCCACCTCCTTCAGAAGCAGGCACAGACCCCTCACCATCAGCAGCCTGGTCCCTGAATGAGGGCCAAGGTGACCCTCAGGGCCCAGATTTTCTCAATCAGCCTAAACCCACACGGGTCACCAGGCGGGAGCGCAAGCTTCTGGTCCCCACCACACCCACGGCAGGGACTCCCGAGCCGCCAAGCCGCAGGGACGGGAAGCTGCCCACCGTCACCGACGGCTGCCAGGCATCTGCTCCGCGCTCCGTCCCACTTTCCTGTTAGACCCTGTGCAACAGCGACCTCAGGTACCGACACGTTATTTCCACGATAACTCAGACTTCCAAAACCAGCAGGGCCGCTGGGTGAAACGTAAGCCACCTGAACACCTGGGAGGTCTCCTGCTGCCAAATGCAGACGCAACGGGCTCACGAGCCGCCGCTGTGCACCGCGGGTGCCCCAGCAAGCGACACAGCATGGGCGCCTCGCCCTCGCGTTCCCTCCCGCCGTGCGCCTGACCCGGGGCTGCGTCCAGCAGACGGCTGCAGCCGGGCTGGCACATGGCCACGCGGGAGAGAACCCAGAGCCTGGACCTCCGGGGGGAGGCCGCTGGGCTGGACACCCCGCCGGTCCCGCGGCCCGGGGCAGCCCCCCCGTGATGCGCAGGCCCTCCTTACAGAGAGGACCCCAAAGCCCGCCCCCACGGTGCCAGGAGAGACGGCCACAGCACCCGACACGGCCACTCACCTGCAAACGGCTTCTTCTGCGTGAGCACGCCCCAGACCACGATGGCGAAGCTGCAAGGAGACGGCTGTCAGCGTCCGCGCGCCAGGACCTCCACAAAGCCCGAGCCCCGCCCGAGAGCGCAACGCGCTCAGGGACGCCCCACCCCGCCCGCGTCTTCAGGAAACAGAGAGGGAGAAAGAACACCGAGGTACTGTTCATGAATTTTTCAAACAGGCAATTGCTCCTAGTGTGGGCCAAGGCTCGCTGGAAGCTCCGATGTCAAGCAACAGACAAAACTCCCCGCAGGGCTGCCGGGCCAAACAGCAGGAGGGGCCCCTGGACGTCAGCCACACTGTCTTCTCACAGACACCCGCCCTCAGGACGCCGACTACAGCTCGTGTCCCAAGCAGCCTGCCCGCCGAGGTCATCGGAGGACACCCAAGGACACGGAAGACATGCGCACGCGGCCGGCTGAGCGTCCCCAAGGCCGCCGTGGTGAGCGGAAGTCACATACGCGTGTGTGCAATGTATGGATAAACTGGGTTTACCAAGAAGTTCATCTGGGGTTTTCTGTAATGTTCTATGGAAAACCTGAGTGAACATTTTGGCCAACCATATAAACACACATATTCATCTATATTTATATTTAAACACAGAGATAAGTACACACACATATATACGCACATTTATCTACATGTGTTATAACTGCTCTGGATATACCCCCAAAGAGCCCCATCTAGCAAATCAAACAAAAAAGAAAACCAGAAATCCAAACTTGAGCTACCGGCCTGCGCTGGGATAACCACACCTGTCTGTAGAGACACAAGACGTCCCCGCTGAAAATTAACTGAAATCTGCCAGTTCAAAAGCTGAAATTCTCAACTCTGAATCAACAGAGAGCTTCGGTCTCCCACAGTCCAAAGAGCCGGGCCCGGCGCCCTCGCCCGCCGGCCCGCAGACGCACAGCCAGGAGCCCAGCCGGGCAGGGGCAGCGCGGCTGGGGCCAGCCCCGTGGCCAGGCCTCCGGGCAGCGGCGGCGGCCCAGGCACGGCTCCGGGAGAGTGCGCGCGTGTGGACAGGACCCGCCTGCTTTTCTCCTCTGAGACGTCTGAGGGATTGAGACCTTCACGGTCTGGGAACGGAAGGCCCCACCTGGCTCCCGGCTGGTCTCTGGCTCCGGGACCCCCACCGCGGCTCGTGAACAGCCCCCGGGGGTCTGCGCGCCTATCACAGGTCGGTGACCCTGGGCCTGCTCTGGGCCAGAGGGGCTGAGTCCCCAGACAGACACAGAGGCCACTGAAAACACAGGTGCTCTCAACAGACACGCGACAGAGCCCCCTCTGCCTACACACACCAGAGCTCTCACGGGGCGGGGGCCTGCCATGTGCTCACGTAACTGACACCAGCCCCTAACAGCCTCTGTCCCGGGCAGAGAGCTTCCTCTCACAAGAAAGTTCCGGGGCTGGGACTTCCCTGCCGGTCCCTGGTGAAGGCTCTGACTCCCAGGCGCGGAGGCGTGGGTTCCATCCCTACTCAGGGACCTAAGACCCCACAGGCGACATGGCACAGCACACAGAGAGACAGAGAAGAAAGGAAGTCTGGGGCCGGCCTGTGGCCACAGCCTAAAAGCCCCCTCGCGTCTGACGGCGCCCAGGACTCGTCGGGGGGCCGCCGGCTGCCCCCGCCACACACCTGTACACGTCGTGCTTGGTGTCGAAGAGCCGGCTCTTCTCCCGGATGCGCTCCGGAGGGAGGTAGGCGATGGTGCCGAACAAGCCGTCCATGCTGAGCTCGTGAGAGTGGGACAGCCCGTGGCACTTGGCCAGGCCAAAGTCGGAAATCTGGAACAGGGCGGCAGGAAGGGGCCCGTCAGGCTGGGCTGGCGCTTAGACCAGCACGCCCCCAGCAACGGTGGAGTGCCGTCACCCAGCCTGGCTGCACGGGCTCGTTCTCGAGTCCGCGTCTCAGCTCTCACGTCACCTGGGCGCTCGGGGCAGGTGGGAGGGCCCGCCGTGCTTGGGGAAGGACCAAGCCTGAAGCCACCAAGAGCGTGAAGGCCGGGGAAAGACGACGCTTTCGGGAAGGAGCTCACCGGGACAGGGGACTCGAGAAGCGCAGCCTCGTCTGGGGGACCCTGCGGCTGCCCGGCCGCACAAGGGGAGAAGGTGGCCCTCCTTTTTCAGGTGTTCAGGCAAAGTGGTTATGCACTCCCACAGCTGGCAGGCAGGCGAGTGCAGGCAGGCTCTTTGAAGAGCAAAGTGCCTTCAGAAGCCCTTTAAAGCGAGCAGAACACACACGACCAACCTGTCCTCCCTTCAAACATCCTGGGAACAGACACCTACTGGCTGCAGACACACAGCTTCCCAGGACAGCCCCTGCACCCCGCTGAACCCCTGCAGGGCCCACCGGCCCAAGGGCACCCGGACCCGGGGGCTTGGCCCGCACATCCATCTGCCTCCATGGCTCCCAGGGCAAAGGCGTCCTGAAGGTCCTGGGAGCCCACCAGCGGGACGGCACTGCAGGGGCCCGCCCGCTCTCCAGCCCCGCAGGGTCCACTGGAGCCTTGGAGGCATGACATGCCACGTGGGGTCAGGCCACACTTGCTGGCATTAAGGCACCTGGGCGCCCTGTGAACCCAAGGTCCCTTTGTAAATTCTCCTCCGAGGCTCATGGATTTGTCTAAGCCTTCTAATTAACTCCGGGTTCCTCCTCAAACACGCCTCTGGAGTGATCGGAAACACGGCCGAGTCAGGCCTTTAGCTCTGGGCTCGTCGGCCCACAGGGTGGCCGGTGGCCGGGCGTGGTCGCTGCTGAGCAGGGAGACTGCGTGACTAGGGCCCTGTCCTCACACCTGCAGGCGTGACGGACAGAAAGCCTGCAAGACTGGACCTGGCCCTCAAGCCTGCGGCCAGGCTGGGCCGGGGCAGGCGTGGGTCCCTGGGAGGGAGGTCAGCCCGGTCATTTCTGGGCCCCGTAGGCTTGCTTAGACCAGCACGCCCCAGCAACGGTGGAGTGCCGTCACCCAGCCTGGCTGCACGGGCTCGTTCTCGAGTCCGTCTCAGCTCTCACGTCACCTGGGCGCTCGGGGCAGGTGGGAGGGCCCGCCGTGCTTGGGGAAGGACCAAGCCTGAAGCCACCAAGAGCGTGAAGGCCGGGGAAAGACGACGCTTTCGGGAAGGAGCTCACCGGGACAGGGGACTCGAGAAGCGCAGCCTCGTCTGGGGGACCCTGCGGCTGCCCGGCCGCACAAGGGGAGAAGGTGGCCCTCCTTTTTCAGGTGTTCAGGCAAAGTGGTTATGCACTCCCACAGCTGGCAGGCAGGCGAGTGCAGGCAGGCTCTTTGAAGAGCAAAGTGCCTTCAGAAGCCCTTTAAAGCGAGCAGAACACACACGACCAACCTGTCCTCCCTTCAAACATCCTGGGAACAGACACCTACTGGCTGCAGACACACAGCTTCCCAGGACAGCCCCTGCACCCCGCTGAACCCCTGCAGGGCCCACCGGCCCAAGGGCACCCAGACCCGGGGGCTTGGCCCGCACATCCATCTGCCTCCATGGTTCCCAGGGCAAAGGCGTCCTGAAGGTCCTGGGAGCCGACCAGCGGGACGGCACTGCAGGGGCCCGCCCGCTCTCCAGCCCCGCAGGGTCCACTGGAGCCTTGGAGGCATGACATGCCACGTGGGGTCAGGCCACACTTGCTGGCATTAAGGCACCTGGGCGCCCTGTGAACCCAAGGTCCCTTTGTAAATTCTCCTCCGAGGCTCATGGATTTGTCTAAGCCTTCTAATTAACTCCGGGTTCCTCCTCAAACATGCCTCTGGAGTGATCGGAAACACGGCCGAGTCAGGCCTTTAGCTCTGGGCTCGTCGGCCCACAGGGTGGCCGGTGGCCGGGCGTGGTCGCTGCTGAGCAGGGAGACTGCGTGACTAGGGCCCTGTCCTCACACCTGCAGGCGTGACGGACAGAAAGCCTGCAAGACTGGACCTGGCCCTCAAGCCTGCGGCCAGGCTGGGCCGGGGCAGGCGTGGGTCCCTGGGAGGGAGGTCAGCCCGGTCATTTCTGGGCCCCAGGTAGCTGTCTGCTCTCTGGCCTTCAAGACACTTTCCGCTCTGGAAAGCAAAGTGCCAGCTCCCCGAAACAGGCCCGTCACCCAACCCTGCAGCTCGGGACCAGGGAGACAGCAACGCAAGGGAACAGGTAGACCGTGGGCACGTGTCGGGACCCTTGGGTGTGCGGGCAGCTGCACCGCCCGCTGCGTCGTGCCACGTGTGAAGAAAAGAAGGTAGGCACAGATCCTACGGGCAAGCTCAGAGGCGAGAATCCCCTGAGGCCCGCTGCCCCTCCGGCCCGCAGGACTTCCCACCTGCCCTTTCTCCACCTCGTCTCTCCCCGGGTTGCTGGGCTTGCCCGGAGCTCTGTGCCTGCCAAGAGCTGGGGGCCAGGGGCGCCGTGTGCATGCCCCGGGCCCAGGCCTCCTCGCACGGGGGAGGGAGGATGCCGAGGAGCCGGCGGGGACCCGGGCCACGCGTGCAGGTCTTCCCACCCAGGGGACGGGGAGGCCGCGTGGGAAACCCCACGGCCCCCAGCCTCCACAGACAGACACCTTCAAAGAGCACAGACCCGCGCACAGCGACAACGGCCAGTTCCAGGGGTGGCCCCTGGCGTTTAGTCAGTAACACCACACCTCACGCTGTTCTGCCTTATAAACGGATCTCCCCAAAAGATCAGACCTAACAGGCCTCGGGTGAAGGACACAGAAGGAGTCCTTCCAGGGCCTCCCTCCACGACCCCAAGACTCCCATCGCCTCAACCCCAGGAACCACCGAGGGGAAGCACAGCCCGACCCGGCCAGTCTGTGGTCGATCTGCTTTCGAACCTGATTTCCTAAGACGGCCAGTAAGACTGGAGCCTGTCTAAGCCTTCTAATTAACTCCGGGTTCCTCCTCAAACACGCCTCTGGAGTGATCGGAAACACGGCCGAGTCAGGCCTTTAGCTCTGGGCTCGTCGGCCCACAGGGTGGCCGGTGGCCGGGCGTGGTCGCTGCTGAGCAGGGAGACTGCGTGACTAGGGCCCTGTCCTCACACCTGCAGGCGTGACGGACAGAAAGCCTGCAAGACTGGACCTGGCCCTCAAGCCTGCGGCCAGGCTGGGCCGGGGCAGGCGTGGGTCCCTGGGAGGGAGGTCAGCCCGGTCATTTCTGGGCCCCAGGTAGCTGTCTGCTCTCTGGCCTTCAAGACACTTTCCGCTCTGGAAAGCAAAGTGCCAGCTCCCCGAAACAGGCCCGTCACCCAACCCTGCAGCTCGGGACCAGGGAGACAGCAACGCAAGGGAACAGGTAGACCGTGGGCACGTGTCGGGACCCTTGGGTGTGCGGGCAGCTGCACCACCCGCTGCGTCGTGCCACGTGTGAAGAAAAGAAGGTAGGCACAGATCCTACGGGCAAGCTCAGAGGCGAGAATCCCCCGAGGCCCGCTGCCCCTCCGGCCCGCAGGACTTCCCACCTGCCCTTTCTCCACCTCGTCTCTCCCCGGGTTGCTGGGCTTGCCCGGAGCTCTGTGCCTGCCAAGAGCTGGGGGCCAGGGGCGCCGTGTGCATGCCCCGGGCCCAGGCCTCCTCGCACGGGGGAGGGAGGATGCCGAGGAGCCGGCGGGGACCCGGGCCACGCGTGCAGGTCTTCCCACCCAGGGGACGGGGAGGCCGCATGGGAAACCCCACGGCCCCCAGCCTCCACAGACAGACACCTTCAAAGAGCACAGACCCGCGCACAGCGACAACGGCCAGTTCCAGGGGTGGCCCCTGGCGTTTAGTCAGTAACACCACACCTCACGCTGTTCTGCCTTATAAACGGATCTCCCCAAAAGATCAGACCTAACAGGCCTCGGGTGAAGGACACAGAAGGAGTCCTTCCAGGGCCTCCCTCCACGACCCCAAGACTCCCATCGCCTCAACCCCAGGAACCACCGAGGGGAAGCACAGCCCGACCCGGCCAGTCTGTGGTCGATCTGCTTTCGAACCTGATTTCCTAAGACGGCCAGTAAGACTGGAAGCCTGGAGTTCTGATCCAGGATTCGGGACAGTGTGATCCGTGTTCACGAGAGTCCTTTACCAGCTACCCGGCTGTGGCGTCTGGACCAGCCACGCACGGCAAGGCCGGGCGCCCGGCGCTGAGAGCGCCTCTGCTCCGAGCTCTTTCCCGCAGAAGAGCCCCCGCCGCGCCCGCCCTCGCACGGCTCCCGCGCCCCCACCCCCGCGCCCACCTTGACGTGGTAGTGGGCGTCCAGCAGGATGTTGGCGGGCTTGAGGTCCAGGTGCAGGAGAGGCGGGGCCATGCAGTGCAGGAAGTTCATGCCGACGGCCGTCTCGTGGATGATGCGGAAGCGCAGGCCCCAGGGCAGCGGCTCGGAGGCCAGCAGCTTCTCCAGAGAGCCGGTCTCCATGTACTCCATGACCAGCCCCACGGGCTCCCGGCAGATGCCGTACACGGGCAGGATGTAGCGGAACTTGGCCATCTCCATCTTCTTGGCTTCTTCCAGAAGCTCCATGCGCTCCCTGGGAAAGCACAAAGACGTGAGGAAGGCACGCGCGGCGGTCACCTGGCCACACACACAGGCACCACGCCGGGAGGCCCGCAGGCCCACGTGACTGGCAAAATCACTGAGACGCATGGACACGGAGGCCCAAATGTGTGTGCGCGCTGACACACAGAGCTCACGTTAGTGTCAGAAAGTCATCTACAGATGACCTTCCATCCTAAGAACACATTCATAAGCCCAGCGAAGTGACCCAGGCGCCCAACCGACACCATCAGCTACATCGCACGTACACTGTCACGGGTTTAGAATCCTTTTCAGAAATGATACATTAACAAACAAACATACGGCTTCCCTGGTGGTCCAGTGGGTAAGGACACCGCCTTGCCGTGCAAGGGGTGCCAGTTCGATCCCTGGCCTGGGAAGATCCCACGTGCCGCGGAACAGCTGGACCTATGTGTCCAATGACCGAGCCGGAGCTCTGGAGCGCATGCGCCCAGAGCCAGTGCTCTGCGACAACAGAGGCCACTGTGATGGGAGGCCCATACGGGCCAGAGAACAAAGATGGATGAAAATAGACAAATGAAAGACCAATAAAAGAGGCCAAAATTTAACAAACAAACAAAAAACCATAAAATAAAGAATACATTTTTAACCTCACAGTGCAGCACCTTGGAGAGAGCACGGAGTACCTACAGCAGCGGGCACACACGGGCACAGGCGCATCTCTGAAACTTTGGAACCTAAAAGGTTCATATGAGGGCTTCCCTGGTAGCTCCGTGGTGAAGAGTTCGCCCACCAATGCAGGAGACAGGGGTTCAATCCCTGACCCAGGAAACCCCATGTGCTCAGAGCTGCAACTGTGGAGCCCGTGTGCTGCAACCCCTGAAGCCCGTGAGCCCTGGAGCCTGAGTTCCACAACAAGAGACGTCAGCGCACCAAGAAGCTTGCTCACCACCACGAGAGAGGAGCCCCCGCACCCTGCAGTCAGAGAGGAGCCGGTGGCAGCAGTGAAAACTCAGAATAACCAAAATAAATAAAAAAGTACGGGCAGGATGTAGCGGAACTTGGCCATCTCCATCTTCTTGGCTTCTTCCAGAAGCTCCATGCGCTCCCTGGGAAAGCACAGAGACGTGAGGAAGGCACGCGCGGCAGTCACCTGGCCACACACACAGGTACCACGCCGGGAGGCCCGCAGGCCCACGTGACTGGCAAAATCACTGAGACGCATGGACACGGAGGCCCAAATGTGTGTGTGCGCCGACACACAGAGCTCACGTTAGTGTCAGAAAGTCATCTACAGATGACCTTCCATCCTAAGAACACATTCATAAGCCCAGCGAAGTGACCCAGGCACCCAACCGACACCATCAGCTACATCGCACGTACACTGTCACAGGTTTAGAATCCTTTTCAGAAATGATACATTAACAAACAAACATAGGGCTTCTCTGGTGGTCCAGTGGGTAAGGACACCGCCTTGCCGTGCAAGGGGTGCCAGTTCGATCCCTGGCCTGGGAAGATCCCACGTGCCGCGGAACAGCTGGACCTATGTGTCCAATGACCGAGCCGGAGCTCTGGAGCGCATGCGCCCAGAGCCAGTGCTCTGCGACAACAGAGGCCACTGTGATGGGAGGCCCATACGGGCCAGAGAACAAAGATGGATGAAAATAGACAAATGAAAGACCAATAAAAGAGGCCAAAATTTAACAAACAAACAAAAAACCATAAAATAAAGAATACATTTTTAACCTCACAGTGCAGCACCTTGGAGAGAGCACGGAGTACCTACAGCAGCGGGCACACACGGGCACAGGCGCATCTCTGAAACTTTGGAACCTAAAAGGTTCATATGAGGGCTTCCCTGGTAGCTCCGTGGTGAAGAGTTCGCCCACCAATGCAGGAGACAGGGGTTCAATCCCTGACCCAGGAAACCCCATGTGCTCAGAGCTGCAACTGTGGAGCCCGTGTGCTGCAACCCCTGAAGCCCGTGAGCCCTGGAGCCTGAGTTCCACAACAAGAGACGTCAGCGCACCAAGAAGCTTGCTCACCACCACGAGAGAGGAGCCCCCGCACCCTGCAGTCAGAGAGGAGCCGGTGGCAGCAGTGAAAACTCAGAATAACCAAAATAAATAAGTAATCAAAAGAAAAAAAGGTTTGTATGAAGGGGACTTACTATGATTAAATTCTGAGCCCTCTGATGCCTTCTGGCCCATGGTTATTCAAACACATCTACTCGTTTGGGGCTATGACACATGAAAACAGAGCCTGGGACTATGACCTGAAAGCTCTGGGGCAGCGCTGAGCCGGGGCAGGCTCCCGGCTCCGGGGGCGGCAGCCGGCACCGACAAGCCCTCTCTGGGGATGGCAGACGGGTGCTGAGGTAGAACACTGGTGTGAACTGACCACCCGAAGAGCCCCCCTTCTCTGGGAAGCCCTTCCCTCCAGCAGGCCTGTCACTCCGCCCGCGGCCGCACGCTGAAGTTCACGGAGCACTAGCCTCAAGCAGGGTCTGCAGACGACTGCCCACACGCCCCCTTCTTCTAAAACCTTTATTTAAACTGTAGTGAAACAGATGTAACCCAGGGCATCCCTGGCGGCTCCCGTGGTGAAGAATCTGCCTGCAACGCAGGAGACCTGGGCTCGATGCCCTGGCTGGGAAGTTCCCAAGGAGGAGGGCAGGGCAACCACTCCAGTGATCTTGCCTGGAGAATCCCCAGGGACAGGGGAGCCTGGCGCGCCGCAGCCCACGGGGTCACAAAGAGTCGGACACAACCGCGCGACTTCCACTCACTTCACGTATACGTACCACGTTGTTTCTCATCGTAACCACTCACAAGGGTGCGTTCACAGCATCAGGCCCATTCATGATGCAGTGCAACCCCCTCCAACCTCCCCATCCCAAACTCTGCCCTCACTGCCCGGCAGCACCCCTCCGCCAGCCCCCACCCCTTTCCCACCTCACCCTCAAGGGGCCTCACAGAAGTGGGATCACACAGGACCCGTCCTGAGTGCGGGGGAGCCCTGACAGGACGGGAGCCGTGCCCACCCACGTCCAGCGGGCAGGCTGCCTCCACAGTCGAGGCCGGGGTGCACGGCTGAGGCCCAGACCCGTGGCCTACGGGGCCTTGGAGATCTGCTCGCTGCCCTCCACAGAGAGCCTGCCGACCCTGCCCTAAGGCCACGTCCTGGAGCAGCGCACGGCTCACACGAGCGTCCAGGGCCTCAACCAGGGTCAGTGTGACGGGTCCAAGTTGCAGGGTGCGTCCAGGAGAAAAAGGACAGGGTGTGGCCACCGCAGAAAGCACCCTGGAGCCGGCTGAAAGACAGTTTCCTCAGCCCTGCTCCTGGAGAAAAGGTTCCAGGGGTGCCAGGAGCCTGCTCTCTAGAGAGCTCCTAAAGGAACAGTCCAGAACCACATAGCCCATGGGGGGCTGGGAACTGAGGGAGGCAGCAGCGGGGGAGGCTGCAGGGACCCTCCCCGCAGAGGGCAGCCTCCCACACCAGCCGCGCCCCCAGGACTCACGACGGAGCCCGGGTGCCCCTGCCAGACCCGCCGCTCCCGCCTCTCAGCCTGCTGGAGAATCAGAAACCACTAAGGAAACAGGTCTGTTTCTCACTGACTTGCCCGCCTCCCCGGGACCGCGGCGGGCTCTCAGGCTCCGCTCCCAGGACGGAGAACACTTCCCAGGGAGGGGCCGTCAGCAAGGCGAGCCACTGCACGCTGGCCGCAGCTCCGTGCGGAGGGCTCGGCAGGACGGCCCTCAGCCCCTCCACCTGCCCGTCCAGCCCCGCCTTCCGGAGGGCGTCTTCTCTCCCCACGGTGAACACTAGCCAAGGTGGGCGGCTCAGGGGGTGCAGGCCAGCGGGTGTAGACCAGTGGCTCTCAGCCAGGGGCGACTCTGCCTCCCGGGGACACTGGGCACTGCCTGCAGACCTCCGGGTTGTCCCCACTGGGGGCGGCTGGCATCCGATGGGGAGAGGCCAGGAGCACTGCCCCGCCAAGGTGCACGGGACAGCCCCGAGACCAAGACTCATCCGGCCCTGAACGCCGGATGGCAGTAAACAACAAAACTCTGTAAAACTAAAATAAAAATAAATTTTTAAAAATTACTGTATGCACGGTAAAAAAAAAACAAAAAAACTTACTGGTAAGTATTTACTGAGTGTCCTCTACAGGTCAGAACTGATGACAGGAAGGCCCTTCCCTGCCCCCAGGATGTCTGCCTTCTGGTTGAGGGGGATGGGAAACCACCCCCAAAGAAATGCCCTTGAAAACTCCTTTGAAGGGGAGACAGGGGACCTGGGCTGGTTTAGTAACGGGCGTCCCTGACGTGGAGGGGCCGAGGGCAGCAGGAAGGGCTGGCGAGGCGGTCACGGCCCCGCTCCTGCACGGGGGCCCAGGTGGAAGCCGTGGGAGCAGAGGGGTCACGACACACTCAGGGTGACCACTCGCAGTGGCCACGGGCGCCCCGGCTGGCAGGAGCGGAGGGGCAGGAAGCTGCTGGACGGGCGCCTGTTCCTGAATGAGAACCGTGAAGGCTGGGGGCTGACTGGGCGCGGAGAAGACGGAGGCAGCAAGGACGCCCCTAGATCTCCATGGGGTCACCAGGCGGCTCCCATTCATGGAAGCAGCAGCGGTGGGCGGGGGCCAGGACCTCGGTTCTGAACTGGCCCGTGAAGCAAGAGGACCCCGCTGGCCTCAGGCAGCACGGTGAGGGCGACAGGCACGGGGCAAGTCGGCACACGGCCGTGGGGCACCACTGAGCTGAGTTGCGCCTGCCTCCGCAGCACTCTGGCTGAAGAGCCCACAGACAGCCGGATGCCCCCCGAGCCTTGGGGGGCCCAGGCGGGGCTGCAGCGTGGGTCCAGATGCCCGGCCCCGGCCGGTCAGCCCCTCCCCGCGGCCACGGTGCTTGCTGGGCTCCAGGATGGCCTGCAGGCAGAGCCCAGCCCGGGGCCTGCCCTTGAGGGCCCTCTGTACAAGCAAAGGGCTGGATCAAGCAACATGTAAAATAAAGGTGGTGAGGGACGGGGGAGCCCGGCGTGCCGCAGTCCACGGGGTCGCAGAGTCGGGCACGATGGAGCGACTCAACACCAACACGAGTCACGCAAGGAGGGAAGCGGACCCCGCGGCCCACCTCACGCCTCCTCCTCCAGGCAGACCTCCCGCCACCACCCTGACAGGTCGCCCGCGCTCCTGACGCCCGTCCCCAGGGGCGGGGCCGCTGCTCCTTCCTATCGGAAGAATCCGCTGTGCGGCCCGTCTGGTCAGAGGGCCTCCAGTTTCTTTTAATGTGCCCGGCACACCACTCCCCACCAGCGAGCGTCCAGCGCGCCGAGCTCACGCGGGCTGGCCCTCGGCCTGCCAGGGGGGGACAGAGGCCGCCCGCCGCGCATCCCTCCACGCCCGCGGGCGTCCAGGCGCGGCCGGCTGCAGAGGCTACAGCCCAGCCCTGGGAGCCAGCCTGAGGGCCAGCCCGCGCCTGCCAGCCCGACCCGCCGCCAACCAGGCTGCCAGCGCCACTGAGGCCGGAGGTCTGAGCTGGCTCTGCGCCTCGAGGCAAACGCGTGTGCTTCCATTTGCCCACAGGGGTGAATACGGAAGACCCAGGGGCCTCGGAAGCTGAGCTCACGAGGCTCTCGGGAGCCCGCTGCCCACGGGGCACTCCGCCGCCCAGCCGGCACCAGCAGGCTCCCGCCGCCCGCCCGGCCCGTGCTGCCCAGGGCACCAGGCGGCTCCCATTCATGGAAGCAGCAGCGGTGGGCGGGGGCCAGGACCTCGGTTCTGAACTGGCCCGTGAAGCAAGAGGACCCCGCTGGCCTCAGGCAGCACGGTGAGGGCGACAGGCACGGGGCAAGTCGGCACACGGCCGTGGGGCACCACTGAGCTGAGTTGCGCCTGCCTCCGCAGCACTCTGGCTGAAGAGCCCACAGACAGCCGGATGCCCCCCGAGCCTTGGGGGGCCCAGGCGGGGCTGCAGCGTGGGTCCAGATGCCCGGCCCCGGCCGGTCAGCCCCTCCCCGCGGCCACGGTGCTTGCTGGGCTCCAGGATGGCCTGCAGGCAGAGCCCAGCCCGGGGCCTGCCCTTGAGGGCCCTCTGTACAAGCAAAGGGCTGGATCAAGCAACATGTAAAATAAAGGTGGTGAGGGACGGGGGAGCCCGGCGTGCCGCAGTCCACGGGGTCGCAGAGTCGGGCACGATGGAGCGACTCAACACCAACACGAGTCACGCAAGGAGGGAAGCGGACCCCGCGGCCCACCTCACGCCTCCTCCTCCAGGCAGACCTCCCGCCACCACCCTGACAGGTCGCCCACGCTCCTGACGCCCGTCCCCAGGGGCGGGGCCGCTGCTCCTTCCTATCGGAAGAATCCGCTGTGCGGCCCGTCTGGTCAGAGGGCCTCCAGTTTCTTTTAATGTGCCCGGCACACCACTCCCCACCAGCGAGCGTCCAGCGCGCCGAGCTCACGCGGGCTGGCCCTCGGCCTGCCAGGGGGGGACAGAGGCCGCCCGCCGCGCATCCCTCCACGCCCGCGGGCGTCCAGGCGCGGCCGGCTGCAGAGGCTACAGCCCAGCCCTGGGAGCCAGCCTGAGGGCCAGCCCGCGCCTGCCAGCCCGACCCGCCGCCAACCAGGCTGCCAGCGCCACTGAGGCCGGAGGTCTGAGCTGGCTCTGCGCCTCGAGGCAAACGCGTGTGCTTCCATTTGCCCACAGGGGTGAATACGGAAGACCCAGGGGCCTCGGAAGCTGAGCTCACGAGGCTCTCGGGAGCCCGCTGCCCACGGGGCACTCCGCCGCCCCAGCCGGCACCAGCAGGCTCCCGGCCGCCCCCGCCCCGGCCCGTGCTGCCCAGCGGGGACCCCCATGTTCCTGAGTCTGTTCTCTAAGTGAGGGGGCAGTGCAGCTGTCTGCTCCAGAAAGCCGGCCATGCTGGAATGTTCTAAGACAAGCTGTGCCCTTACTGGAAGCAGTCCCAGGCAGGCTCGCCACCCCTGACCCTGTATCCCAGGACAGTCTGAGGAGGAAGGTGGCTGACCTGGAGACGCAGTCCGAGTTTCCAGGGACAGACCACCTTCTCCATGACAGCTCCATCAGAAATGCCCCAACGCCGAGGACCCTGCCCCGGCTGCCCCTGCGGTGGAGGGGCACACAGCAGGCGATCCGGGGAACCCGAGGGAGACGCTCCCACGGGCCTGGGGAGCTGGCTGGCCAGGCCCCGACCACTCTCACGGGTCGCATCTAGAATCTTCCACACAAAAGATGTTCATCTTATTTATGCTGAGGCCTTTCTTCAGGGGCCTCTGGTACCTTTCAGGGACCCTTGCCTCCTCCTCCCCCCTCCTGGAGTATCATCCATAGGCCTGGGCTGGGCCAGCCCTCTTGGGAGCTGCTGGAAGACAGGGACGTGGTCCTCACAAAATGAAACTGCCACTGTGTCTCCTCGGTTCTTTTTTAAATGCACTTTTCCTCCAAGCGGCATCTGCCGGGTTGCACACCCAAAGGACGGAGTCCGGGTCCAGTGACGACTGTGACGCCCCAGGACCCGGAGAGGCTGGCAACCCAAACGCCCAGATACGGGAGGGGCCGGGGCCCAGGTGCCCAGCTCCTCTCCATCAAATCCCACTGCACCCAGAGAGGAGATGCTCCAGGCCACCAGACTCAACGGACCTCCGTTTCCATTACAGCCAAAGCGGGACGGGCTGAAGGCGTGTCCACGATTAGGCACGACTCACAGGGCTGACGTCCTGTTTCTCTTCTGGGATCATCTCCGCCACATCTCCTTTCTCCCGTTTGCGGAAGGGCCACTGTTTCCCAGCAGGAATGGGGAAAGTGCCCCCGCCCACCCTTCCTGATTCAGGAAGGAAAGTCTGGGCTTCAACAGGACCAAGTCGGGGTTCCAATGGCTAAAGACACTCAGCAGCACTTAGGTCAGTGAAATCGTTCTTTGGCCGGAGCCCATTTTCCCCACCCTGGGGAACGCGTGGGGTAGGGAGAGGTGGGAAGTCTCACCAGACTGACCATTTCTTTCTTTGTTTTGATATGTATTTGTCTGACAGGGTCTTAGCTGGGGCAGGCTGGACTACGTCACCCTGTGGTGAGCGTGCTCTGAGCTCCTGCATCGGAAGGCGAAGTCTCAGCCACTGGGCAACCGGCAACATCCTAGACTGAGTATTTCTAAGATACCCTTTCTGAAGAAACCACAGGGTTCTCCTCCAGGTTCGGGCAGAAATTCCAAAGACAGGGGGCTTCCCTGGTGGTCCAGTGGGTAAAGAGTCCACCATGCAATGCAAGGGGCAACAGTTCGATCCCTGGCGTGGGAAGATCCACATTCCGAGGAGCAGTTGGACCGGTGTGCCCAATCACGAGCCAGTGCTCTGCAACACACGGGCCCAGAGCCGGTGCTCTGCAACGAGAAAGACCACTGCAATGGGAGGCCCACACAGGCCAAAGGATAACAATGGATGAAAATTTAAAAAAAAAAAAAGAGTCAATAAAAGAGGCCAAAATTAAAAGAAAGAAAGAAGAAAAGAATATAGATATTCAAGGCGCCAGGGAAGTTTTCGGGGCAAGGGGAAGAGAGGCCAGGTCCGAGGACACAGCCCCTGGAGAGGAACAGCAGGAAGCCACGGGGGTGGCGCGGGGGGAGCTCGGCTGGGCAGGGCAGCCGGAGCACCAGGTAACCACGCGCTGGCCCACGTCACCCAGCCAGGCCTCCTCTCTGTGCGCCAGCCCGGTCACATTCCCAGGGCATGTCCACGTCCGATCGTTTCCATTACAGCCAAAGCGGGACGGGCTGAAGGCGTGTCCACGATTAGGCACGACTCACAGGGCTGACGTCCTGTTTCTCTTCTGGGATCATCTCCGCCACATCTCCTTTCTCCCGTTTGCGGAAGGGCCACTGTTTCCCAGCAGGAATGGGGAAAGTGCCCCCGCCCACCCTTCCTGATTCAGGAAGGAAAGTCTGGGCTTCAACAGGACCAAGTCGGGGTTCCAATGGCTAAAGACACTCAGCAGCACTTAGGTCAGTGAAATCGTTCTTTGGCCGGAGCCCATTTTCCCCACCCTGGGGAACGCGTGGGGTAGGGAGAGGTGGGAAGTCTCACCAGACTGACCATTTCTTTCTTTGTTTTGATATGTATTTGTCTGACAGGGTCTTAGCTGGGGCAGGCTGGACTACGTCACCCTGTGGTGAGCGTGCTCTGAGCTCCTGCATCGGAAGGCGAAGTCTCAGCCACTGGGCAACCGGCAACATCCTAGACTGAGTATTTCTAAGATACCCTTTCTGAAGAAGCCACAGGGTTCTCCTCCAGGTTCGGGCAGAAATTCCAAAGACAGGGGGCTTCCCTGGTGGTCCAGTGGGTAAAGAGTCCACCATGCAATGCAAGGGGCAACAGTTCGATCCCTGGCGTGGGAAGATCCACATTCCGAGGAGCAGTTGGACCGGTGTGCCCAATCACGAGCCAGTGCTCTGCAACACACGGGCCCAGAGCCGGTGCTCTGCAACGAGAAAGACCACTGCAATGGGAGGCCCACACAGGCCAAAGGATAACAATGGATGAAAATTTAAAAAAAAAAAAGAGTCAATAAAAGAGGCCAAAATTAAAAGAAAGAAAGAAGAAAAGAATATAGATATTCAAGGCGCCAGGGAAGTTTTCGGGGCAAGGGGAAGAGAGGCCAGGTCCGAGGACACAGCCCCTGGAGAGGAACAGCAGGAAGCCACGGGGGTGGCGCGGGGGGAGCTCGGCTGGGCAGGGCAGCCGGAGCACCAGGTAACCACGCGCTGGCCCACGTCACCCAGCCAGGCCTCCTCTCTGTGCGCCAGCCCGGTCACATTCCCAGGGCACCTGCAAGGGGTTCCCACACTGCTATTTTTAAAACGGACAAGAACCGGGCTTGTCCGACTGTCAGCTCTGTGCACACACACCTGGAGTCTGCTCAGGCTCGCCCCGACGCGCCTCGGCCCATCGCCCTGCAGCGAGCGGAGCTCAGCGACCCTGGCTTCCTCCTAGCCAGGGTGGGGGCCGCAGGAACGGGCCCGCGGGGCAGGTTCTCACCTCAAAGGGAATGCTGCCCCCACTGGACGCCACCCGGAACCTCACGAGCCCCTAGTGAGGGTCAACAGGGTGGGCACAGGTCACCCGAGCGACCAGACGTGCCCACAAGAGGACCAGAGGAAGGAGACCCTCAGCTGGGGCTCCCAGGGGCCCCTTGGAAGCCACCCGGCGGGTGTTTCTCTGCCCTCTGTGAACGTCAAGGGGCGTCTGGGACCGGGCGGCCACTGACCTTTTCCAAAGAGACGTAAGGACCAGCTCAC
This sequence comes from Tragulus kanchil, assembly GCA_022376925.1. Classification (NCBI taxonomy): domain Eukaryota; kingdom Metazoa; phylum Chordata; class Mammalia; order Artiodactyla; family Tragulidae; genus Tragulus; species Tragulus kanchil. Next base: position 244,408,415 of record JAIOJX010000028.1, read on the forward strand.
AGGGCCTGGGGCAGCCTGCTGCCCTGAGGAGCCCCAGATGGGTGCTGGGGATCAGGCCCGGCTGCGGCCAAGACACGGCACGAAGACTGAGGCCAGCAGACCACGGCCTCCCTCGAGGGAGAAGCAGCCGATGAAATGAGCCCACAGCTGACCTGCAGTGCACTGTGTCACCAGCGGAGGTGGCCTGGGAAGGAGAAGGTCAGGCCCTCACGGCGGGGTGAGAGGTGCCGCCCGAAACACAGGCAAGCCAGGAGGGGTCTGGGGCCGGGGGCCGCACCCAGGAGCCCCAGTCACACCAATGCCCCACTCGAGGGAACAGCCTGCAAACAGAAGGGTCAGGATGGTATACAGCCCATCAAAAGAGCCAACCTGGACACCCGGCGGGACAGTCCACCCTACCAGGGTGGAAACACAACCCTGCCCCCCAGCTCCGCCACGGGCGGGCCACGGCCTCGGAACGAGAATCTCCAACCAAGCACCAGTAAGTCACCCTGAACAGCTTTCCTGACATAGAGCAGGGATCTGACCACCTTCTCAACCAGAACCATCAGTTCCCACTGTTAACGCACAAGCCAGCCGGCTCCGCCCAGCCTGGCGAAGTGCAAGCGGCGAACACTTTCCTGCTGGGCGATGCTGACCTTGACCCGGCTGCCCAGCACATGCCTCCACCTGCCTATTTGGGGCAGGGCAGGAAGCCTTCCAGTTAAAGGACAAAACACTTTTCAACCAGGCCATGCAAGATCCTAAGTGGCCCGCCTCACGTGGAGAAATCTTACCTCCAACTGGGCCACCCAAGAAACAAGGGCTGGACGCTGGAAATAACAGATCCCAGGGAGGGCTGATGAGTCAGCCCGGGGACCTGCCTGTTTACTCTGCTCTTCCCAGACGAGAAGGCGGTGTGAAAACCTTCGCTGATGGGGAAAACTCAGCCGGAAGACTCCGCCTGACAAATAAATGCCCCCAAGAGCGTAAAAACACCCGCACAGCGGCAAGAGGCTTGCCTTTCAGGATCTGACCCTTAGCCGGCATTCCGAAGGGTTCCGATTTCATCAAAATAACCACAGCGCCCCTCCCGGCCAGAGACGCGTCCAGGATCGAGGCACAGCTTCTCGGGCAGCTCACCTGAGTCGGTGGCATTTGCTTGGCACTTGTCAGCCCTCTGCTCAAGTTTCCAAGAAACGCAGCCTCTGAGGCTTAGAGCGAAAAGGCACCAAGAGCTCCCAGGTCAGGATGAAACCGCGATGCTCCCAGGGACCTCGGGCTGCGGCGGCTCCAGGAAACACACAGGGCCAGCCCGGAGTCGCGGACGGGAGATGCGGGGAGGGAGGGGCGCCGGAGTTCGGAGGCACCGTCGCTCGGCAAGCCAAGGATCAGAAACCACCCTCTGAGGCTGCAGAGCACTCTCTCTTCTAGTCTGCGTCTGTTCCGGGCGGACTTCAGACAGCTCTCCGGGAATCAGACACGGGGTTCCAGCCCTGGGTGGGGAAGATCCCCCGGAGAAGGAAATGCAACCCACCCCAGTCTTCTTGCCTAGGAGATCCCATGGACAGAGGAGCCCGGCGGCTACAAATAGTCTCGTGGGGTCGCCAAGCGTCAGACACGACTGAGCAGCAGGTAGAGCCTGGCTCCAGACCAAACGCAAACGCCAGTAACTTCCTCGTAGAATGCGAACTTCACCAGAGGATAAGTAATTTCGAGGCGCTCAACTGAAGCTTATAAACGATTACAATGCAGTCATAAATAGCTATCACCCCCCACACCCACACCCCCCCCCAAAAGAAGCTGCTTCTCAGACCCTCCCTCCAGCCGCACCTCACCCCTAAAATTACAGACGGATCACAATCCACAGGCCGAATTTCACTAGGGCAGCTCTGGTCCTTTCCAACTATCTTCATTCACTGGAGCGCCCCCGGTAACTGGGGTCCGGAAGGGCCCCGTAAGTGCGAGACCGCTCCCCAGAGGCTCGGCCTGGCAATTAAGTCGGCTTAAAGGAAAGTCTGCGGCCAGAGAGCGCCGAGCGTGGTTAACAAGGCCCCCGGCCGCCTGCCGGACCCCAGCGCCAGGGCCAAGCCAGGGGGCGCCGGCGCTCGCCGAGGAAGCCTGGCCAAGACACGTCCAGGGCTTCCGACCGAAATAATTACAGTCTTACACCAATTTGTGCTCCAGAGTAAATTACTAAGCAAGTCGAACGGAGTCTAACTCACTCACAAAGCCCAGATCCCCACACGGCAATTTTTCTAAGCCGGGCGCAAACCGCAGCGCCCGGGTGGGTCCCGGGCGGGCCGGACGCGCCTCCGAGGGGTCGGGTCCAAGACGCCACCAGCGCCCGCGCCCCTGGGAATCCGGGGCTCCCCGGAAGCCAGGCAGCAACGCACGGCGCCTAACAGCTCCTCCGGCACCGCCGCCCCCGAGGCTCCCCCGGCGCCGCCACCGGACCCGCAGCTCGCCCCGCCGCCCCCGCGCCGCTCGCCCCCGGCCCGCCCCCCGACCCCGCCGGGCCCTCTCCCGGCGCCGGCCTTCCTGCCGAGGCGGCTCCGGAGCCGACTCGGCGGAGAGAACGGGCAGGCCCGGACGCCGGGCACCGCCACCCCGCCGCCCGCCGCCCGCCGCCCCGGCCCGGGCCGCTGACCTGTCGTCGACGTGCAGGCTCGGCGAGCACTTGACGGCGAGCCACGTCTTCCAGTGGACGTGCCGCACCTTGTACACCTGGCCGAAGCCGCCCGAGCCGACCTTCTCCCAGCCCGCGAACTCGCCCGCGTCGAAGGTGCGCAGCAGCCCCAGCGCCCACGGGCTCCGGCTCTCGCCCTCCATCGCGCGCGTCCAGCCGCCGCCCCGCGCCGCCGCGGCCGCCCGAGCGCCCAGGTGCGCGCCCCGCCCGCTGACGTCACGTCCGCCGCGCGCCCGCCCCGCCCCGCCCCGCCGGCCCCGCCCCCGGGCCCGGGCCCGCCCCCCGGCACCGGGCTGGCCGGGACGGCCCCAGATCCTTGCAGGGTCGCACGTAGTCGTAAAAACGAATTCACTCTGACCAAGTGTGATCACTTTGCAAAACTTTGCAAACATAGGGACAAAATAAAGGTGGGCTTTGAGGCAGTGCGCCGATCTTATTCCGACGTCTCCAATGTTCTTTGTTGGTAAGATGTTCTATACAATGTTCTTACCTGTGTAGATTCGTGGGTCCAGCACTACAGTCATTACATCAGGCAGGAAACCCTCCCATGGCCCTCTATAGCCACACTCCCAAGCCCCGTCCACCACTGATTTTCCTCTACTTCTAAAATTGTGTTATTTCAAAATACGTTATGTCCCCATCCAGGAATCACATCGCAAGGGAGCTTTTGGAACTGACTTTTTGCACTCAGCATAATTCTCTGGAGAGTCACGTCTTGTTTTTTTACACCAAAGTTTCAGATGATTAAGGATTCGCCTGAAGGCTGAGACAGTTAAGAATCCGCCTGCAAAGAAGGAGACCCCGGTTCCATTCCTGGGCTGGGAAAATCCCCTAAAGAGGGGAATGGCTACCCCCTCCAGTATTCTTGCCTGGAGAGTTCCACGGACAGAGAAGCCTGCAGGCTAAAGTCCACTGCGTCCAAGGAGTCAGGACTCAACTTTCACTTCCACTTTGAAAGTAACTTGTTTTTTGTTTTTTTGTTTTCCTCTATTACCCCAACAAAGAGGAGAGGTTCCCATCTTTTCCTAGAGAGCAGCATCTTTTTATGTACAGAAGAGACCCCTTAAAAAGATGCTTTTCCTCTTTAGGGAGGAAACAATCCCCCATCTTGAATGCACCCTGCTCTTGAAAAGATATCTGGGTGAGAGGTCAAAAAGTGTAATTGTGAAATTCCACGCCTAAAATGCCACTCATCCCATGTATGGTGTACAGTGAAGGAAGATTTATTTTTGGCCGAATTGATGAATAATGGGGGCAGGATGGGGGAGACGGGAGAGCGCATTTTAATGACATCAACTGTGTTTCGGTGTTAGTCACTAAGAGGTTGACCGTAGGCAGCATACAGCAGCCTCAGACTCCACTTCCACAGACCTCACCTTCCAGTGGGCACAGAATCTTATTTCCCAGCCAGCACCTGGTCCCCATTTTCGCTTCTCTCTGGCGAGGACTCACACTCTGAAGCAAGGCGACTTGAGACGATCAGGTGACCGCATCCTTTTCCATAGAATCTTGAAGTCGACATTGATCTCCTTGAGATGAGAGTGCCAAATGGTTATCTCAAGCTTGCTCATGGCAAATGTAACTAACATTTAAAGTAACACATTAAAAATCGTTGGGATTTAAGATATACAAAAACAAGCTGAAATACATAAACACAGTCGTTATTTTGGTGGGGAAAAACCACACTGGGTAGAAAATGAGTCACTTGGGCTACTGCTGGGACCTTTCTCTCGACTTCCTATCCACTCCGGATTCTCACTATAGGAAGTTCAGCAGGATCGGTGACTAACAGTCCCCGCCAGTCTAGTAATAAAACAGAGCAATTACATTTCTTTAATCACCTGCTTGCTTCACTCAACAAGTATTTATGGAGTTGGACAGCTGCAGACTCAGCATGGGGCTCCGGGGCTGGGGGTCCAGAGCCCCCCTCTGCAGATGGACGGAGCCAAAGATTCTGGCCAGGGCTGGCTGGACCGGCCCGACTGTTCCTCCAACTTCAGGTGGAGTCCTCGGGTCTGCCACGAGAGTCAGGTTTTTCATCGATAAAAGCAAAACAAAGCTCTTTGCAGGAATCATAAAGACAGGTGAGTTCTGGACCCTCTGGGGTTATAGGAGAGTCATCGTTATTTATGCTAATGGTCATTGGTCATTGACAGGTAAAGCTGACATTTCCAAATATAAAAGTAACCTCAATTAGAAACAGACTCATATGCATAGAGAGAGCGCAAACTAGTGGTTACCAGCAGGGCGCGGGCACTGTGGGGCAGGTGATGCAGAGGGACAGACTATTAGGTACAAAATGAGCTGCAGGGGCTTGTGTCTGGGGAGTCTGTGCTGGGCCGTGGCTTGGAGGGGGGGCGGGGAGGAATGAGAACAAAATAAGCTCCAGGGATGTAAACATTTTATAATAACTGTAAAGGAGTATAACCTTTAAAAAGTGAATCGCTATACTGCATACCTGCAGCTTACATCCACTATAGTTCAACAAAATAAATCACTGATTTAAAATCTTAGTTTCAGTACTGTATTTTTTTAGCACCGTTTATTTCAGTGTGAAGAGCTAAGCCTTTCTGATTACTCCATAGTCATCTAAAACACCCCAAAGATTGTTCACATATAGAAGATAGAAGACATGAAACTAAAGTGTCTAAAGAAATTATGTATGTATTTTTTTGTTGTGCAAATATGTAACATAAATACCTAGAGAGTAATAGCTATGAACTAGGTGAAAAGATTTTAAATGAACACAGCAAATCATTTAGAAGTCACAAAATAGAAAGATCCGTCCTTATTAAACTGTAGATATTTTAGCAGTCTCAAGCTTTTTTAAAAACAAAAATCCTAATGTACCATTTAACGGATGAGATTAAACATACAATTGAAATGCAAAACTTTTCATGTTAGCTTTAAAACACAGTCTCACTAGCCTATCACATAAGAAAACGCGTATTGGAGTGAATTTTCCATCTTAATGAGCTGTAGCAAGTTTCTTAGTAAACAGAGAAACCTTATCTATAATTTTATAAGCATTCATATTCTGTGAAATGACTGAACCCACTCAAGGGTCAATCCCCGGAGGAGAAAATGGCAACCCACTCCAGTATTCCTGCCTGGAGAATCCCACGGACAGGGGAGCTCGGCGGGCTACAGTCCAGAGGGTCGGAGAGTCAGTCAGACTGAAGCCCCTGAGCACAGCGCCAGTTCCAGCGTCCACACTTTTTGTATCACTGGAAACTTACAATCAATGCATCAAGTTTCACTTTTAATACATTTTAGGTAAAAGTAAAAGTGGATTGATTTAAAGAAAAACATTGGGTGGATAACAGGGCAGGTTTCTCCTCTCGCACTTGGAAGCGGTGGACTTGAGGATCCCTGCGCCTGCGCAGTGCCTAGGTGCCCAGTGCGCTGGGAATCAGTCGGCCCAGACCGTGGGCGCCCTTGCGAGGGCGCAGCGCCAGGCACACGCAGGGGCTCCAGGCGGGGAGTGTTTTGTTAGCAGAGCCCGGAGGGCTTGGTGCTCAGATAAGAGGCAGCTGAACAGCCTGGAAGGGAGACAGCAAGTGAGCAGGGGCGAGCAGAGAGGAGGAAGCCCCCAGGGGTGCTGCTGGTCCTTCTGCCCAAGAATTCCTAAACCGGCTTACTCCTCCTGGGGTCCTCGGCCAGCGCATCACAACAGGCCTTCTCTCCGGTTGTGCCGGGCTGCGAGGGGATGTCCCTTTCTCCACGTGGCCATTTAGCACCTTGCGCTGACCCTCGGGACTGGCCTGGGGCCGGGGACTGCCTCTGTGTCCCACCCAGGGCACCGGCCCAGCCTGTGGGCCAAGGATAGGCAGATGCGAGGACTCTCCTGGGTCAGGGTTCCAGCGCCTGATTGTGGATGAGCTTGTGCCTCGCTGATGTGTGGGTTCCTGCCTCAGGATGGAAAAGGGCTCAAAAGAGTGTGCATGGCAGGTTCCAGGTGATGGATAAAGTGCTGGTTGGTTGTTACTTCTGAGATGCACGTGTCAGCTCCACGAGTTTAAAGCCGGTCTTTGTTCCCTGTAGGGTCCCCAGAGCAGCTCGCCGCGGGACATAACCTTCCGAGGCAAATGGCTCACTTAGGTCGTGAGACTGACCGTGTTCGCTGAGCCCAGAAGAATGCCCTCCTTCTAATGTCCTCCCACTGAACCGGCCCACAGGGAGAGGGCAGTGGAGCCCGGGCCACCCCGTGACATCCTCCTTCCTTCCTCCTTCCTTACCTCCATCCTTACCTTCCCTCCCCTTCCTTTCCCCTCTCGCCCGTGCTCCCCGCTCTGTCCCTCCCTCTCCCCGCTCCTCACGGCCCCCTCCCGACCCGGGGCTCCTCCCAGGCCAGCCCCTTTCCCCTCCCCTCCAGAATTAACGCTTTCAGAACTGCGCTGCTGGAGAACTCTCGAGAGCCCCTTGGACTGCAAGGAGATCGAACCAGTCAGTCCTAAAGAAAATACGCCCCGACTGTTCACTGGGAGACGGATGCTGAAGCTGAAGCTCCAGCACTTTGGCCACCTGATGCGAAGACATGGCTCGCTGGAAAAGGAGGAGAAGCGGGCAACAGAGGATAAGATGGTTGGATGGCGTCCCCGACGCAGTGGACGTGAGTTTGAATAAACTCAGGCAGATGATGGACAGGGAAGCCTGGCGTGCTGCAGTCCATGGGATCACAAAGAGTTGGACAAGACTGAGCGCTTGAACAGCAACCGCCTACTTCCCCCTCCCCTCGCCGTCCCCCGTCCTCGCCGCCCCTCTTCCCCTCCCCTCCCCTCCTCCACCCTCCCGGAAGCTCCTCCCAGCCCCGCCCCCTCCTCCCCGGCAGGCTCCTCCCTAGGAAGGTGGACTAGTTCACCTGGAATTGCAACTCCTGCAGCGACCTGCGGATCCGAGAATTCCCTGCGTGATTTGAACGCTACTTGCTGAAAGAACGTAACTTGTTCGCTGCCGCGACCCTGCCTCCATTAATTCCGAAGAAGTGATTTGGGAGAACAGGATGCCGGGAGCAGGATCCGGGGCAAGGGCTTCCACAGCCACCCCAGGGGCCGAGGGGAGAAGGGAAGGAGGGGCAACAGACTCCCAATTCTTAAGCAGCTGTGTTCTTTTTACCTAAGTCCCTCTTTTCAGAACCCCCCTCCTCTTACCATAGTGGTCGGGTATCTGTCCTTCCTGGGGTCCGCCTGAGAGGCTCTGTATCCGGTCCCCTCCCTGGGGGCACAGGCTCCAGAGGCTCTCAGAGGCGGAGCACATTGTGAACAGCTGCTTGCTGGGCTACACTTGTGGCAGCCTCTGCCCCCTGGGCTTGGCCAAGCGCCCTCCCCAGGCTTGCGTTTCCATCCACTCAACAGACCCTGCCTTTATGTCTTCAGGCCAGACCTCGCCTCTGAGCTCCAGACTCCAGAATCCAGCGTGGCACCCGCACTGGAAGAGCTTCTAGCCACCTCGACACAGTTAAGAGGAGCCTGTAATTTTCAGCCGCAGACTGGTTCTTCCAGAGTCCCCCTTCTCTGTGAATGAAATGCCTTGTGTTCGAAGGCCAGGAACGGAGAAGGGTGTGAGACTCTCATGTGCCCTCCGTCCTACAAGATCAGTCCATTGCCCACAGCCCCACGCTACACGGGGACCACAGAGCGGCCCCAAAGCACCCCTGTCTGGCCCTTCTTGGGCCCAGCCCTGCTTCCCCAGGGCCTTTGCACAGGCTGTCCTGTCTGTCTGGGAAGTTCTGCTGCTGCCTGCTTTTCTTCCACTCAGCCCACCTCTCTGTTTTCCCCCGAGCCCCAGACTCAGTCACACACTTCTGTTTCACACTCGTGGGCCATGAGGCTGGGTGTATCACTGGGTTTACTGGGGGCTGCTGATTCACCCTGACTCCTCCACGCTGGGCCCCGTGGGGACAGGGCAGCCTCGCCCCCTTCCCTGGCCGAGGCCCGTGTCTGACGCCACCCCACACAGTTGTGCTGGCTCATCACTGACCATCACCCCCTCTCCGTCCTGGCCACTGGCCTTCTCCCCTCAGCCCATCCCATGTGGGCTCCTGGTCCTAGGCTGTTCTGGGCCTCATCCTCAGTGTCCCTCACCTGCCTTCCCCTCTCTCGGTTCAGTGTCCCCCCCTCAATGCCTTCTGCTGCTCTGACCCATTCTGCCTGGACGGGGCACCCTCGGGGCCACTCCAGAGGCTGGGCTCTGTCATCTCTCTGCAGACACTACCCTTCATGAGCTCAGTTCCTCAGGGATGAGTCCTGCTGACCTGGCCTCCCAGCTTCTGGTGCCTGGATGAGCCAGCACAGGCTCCCTAAGCCAGAGGCCCCCAAACTTCATATCCCAGTGTGCCTAGGCCCAAATAAATGCCCCAAAGTTTTGTATATTAAGTTAGGATCAAACCACTTAAAAGTGTTCATGGGAAAACAGTCTGGCAGGTCTTCAAAACGTTAAGCATATAATCCAGCGACTTTACCCCTAGGGTATATGGGAATTCGCACGAAACGTGTACACCAGTGGGGCTTCCCCTGGTAGCTCAGTGGTGAAGAGCTCGCCTGTCAATGCAGGAGACACAGGTTCGATGCCTGATCCGGGAAGATCCCACATGCTATGGAGCAACTAAGCTCGTGAGCCACGACCATGGAGCCTGTGCTCTAGAGCCTCCGAGCCGCAACTGTGGAGCCCACCTGCGGCAACTACTGAAGCCCGTGTGCCCTAGAGCCCGAGGAGTCTGTGGCAGCAGTGAAAACTCAGAATAGCCAAAAATAAATAAATAAAATTTAAAATTAATTAATTAAAAGGAAAAACTTGTCCACAAGCGTTCAGAGACAAGGGAAGGCGGCCTTCGGCGTCCACGGCCCCCACTGGGAGCCACGCCCACCCCAGGGCCGGGAGGGTCCAGCATGTCTCTCCTATCGCTGCTCCAGATCAGACCTCATCAGCCAGGACTTTTCTTCCCCGAGATGTCTCTGCGTAAAGGAATGCCCCTTGGGTCCTGCTTCTCACACACGCCCAGGTGGCTTTGCCGAGCTCCCCAGGGAGCGTCCCGCAAGATGAGCATCTGCCACCTGCGGGCCGAGCGTGGGAACGGCGGCGGCGGCCGGGCACTCAGGCTCCGGTCCGGCTCGGCCTGGGGCCGCGCGGCTGCGGGCGCGGGAGGCCGCCGCCTGGCTCTGGCCCTCTGGATCTCTCAGCCTGGGCTGCAGCGGGCAGCCTGGCGGCACTCGCTCTGTCCCGCGGTGTCCAGGCCGGCCTCGCCACCCCCCAGCAGGTGACAGAACCGTCTTGCCTCAGTTTCTCCCTCTGTAGGAGGAAGGTGGAACTGCGGGTCCAAGCCTCCCAGGACGGTGGGAATTCAGCAGACAGAGGGGCCCCCAGGACAGCGTCTGCCCGGCCTCTGCCGCTGTCCACACGAATGTCCGCTCGGGCGGTCTTTTCTCCTGCAGTCTGGGCTGCTTTCATGGACTCTCCCTGATGCACTGAGCCCTGCTGCTGTTGATTCCATCCGGGGCGCCTCCCCATTGAAAACTGATTTCTGCTCACATAGGATACAATTTGTGAAAGGACAACACTAGAAGCAGCCCACCAGGTCCCCGCTGTGGACGCTGGGTGGCTCACTGTGGCTCCCCGCGCTGGAGCAGCAGGCAGGCAGGCTGAAGAGGGGAGGTAGCTCCCAGAGGGACCCTGGGTGAGCACAGCGATCTGCAAACAGAAGACTGTAAACAGAACCGAAGCACAAATAGTATCTCCAGGGAGGCGGGAGGAGCAGGAAGCAGTCAGCTATCATTCATAATCCTAGAATCGTATCATAGAATCAATCATATCAATCAGCCATGCTTCAGTTATCTATCATCTCCCCAGCAAGACGGATCAACCTTCAGCTCTCAGCTGTTTATCATAACCCGTCAATATTTACCAACCACCTATGAACCTGCCTCACATAGTCTGTCTACCAGTCAGTGATCATTCATTCATCATCTGTCTTTATCGCTTTTGTCATCCATCCCCTATCTATCTGCTTCTATTTTGAAAATAAGCAATGGGAGAACAATCCACAAATACCGGGCAGGGATACCTGTGGCGCAGGGGAGGAGAGAAAGACCCCAACTGGGAGCCCAGTGTCTTTGCATGAACCCTGTTTTGCAGGTTTTCCTTTGGAATCGTGCAAATATTTCACTTACTTAACAAAACAATTTGGGGGGTGGGGCCCAGAAATCTGTGTTTTATTTATTTATTTTTATTTATTTTGGGGTTTTCACTGCTGCCACAGGCTCTTCTCTAGCGGCAGGGAGTGGGGGCTACTCTCTAGTGGAGGTGAGCAGACTTCTTGTTGTGGTGACGTCTCTTGTTGTGGAACTCGGGCTCTCGGACACACGGGCTTCAGTAGTTGCAGCACACAGGCTCCATAGTCATAGTTGCTGCTCCGAGGCTCTAGAGCTCAATAGTTGTGGATCACGGGCTTAGTTGCTCCACAGCATGTGGGATCTTCCCGGATCAGGGATTGAACCCGTGTGTCTGCATTAGCAGGAGAGCTCCTCACCGCTGAGCTACCAGGGAAGCCCTTGTTTATTAATTGACTCGACTGTGCTGGGTTTTACTGAGCGGGGGATAGGCGCCTCCCATTGAAAACTGATTTCTGCTCACATAGGATACAATTTGTGAAAGGACAACACTAGAAGCAGCCCACCAGGTCCCCCTGTGGACGCTGGGTGGCTCACTGTGGCTCCCCGCGCTGGAGCAGCAGGCAGGCAGGCTGAAGAGGGGAGGTAGCTCCCAGAGGGACCCTGGGTGAGCACAGCGATCTGCAAACAGAAGACTGTAAACAGAACCGAAGCACAAATAGTATCTCCAGGGAGGCGGGAGGAGCAGGAAGCAGTCAGCTATCATTCATAATCCTAGAATCGTATCATAGAATCAATCATATCAATCAGCCATGCTTCAGTTATCTATCATCTCCCCAGCAAGACGGATCAACCTTCAGCTCTCAGCTGTTTATCATAACCCGTCAATATTTACCAACCACCTATGAACCTGCCTCACATAGTCTGTCTACCAGTCAGTGATCATTCATTCATCATCTGTCTTTATCGCTTTTGTCATCCATCCCCTATCTATCTGCTTCTATTTTGAAAATAAGCAATGGGAGAACAATCCACAAATACCGGGCAGGGAAACCTGTGGCGCCGGGGAGGAGAGAAAGACCCCAACTGGGAGCCCAGTGTCTTTGCATGAACCCTGTTTTGCAGGTTTTCCTTTGGAATCGTGCAAATATTTCACTTACTTAACAAAACAATTTGGGGGGTGGGGCCCAGAAATCTGTGTTTTATTTATTTATTTTTATTTATTTTGGGGTTTTCACTGCTGCCACAGGCTCTTCTCTAGCGGCAGGGAGTGGGGGCTACTCTCTAGTGGAGGTGAGCAGACTTCTTGTTGTGGTGACGTCTCTTGTTGTGGAACTCGGGCTCTCGGACACACGGGCTTCAGTAGTTGCAGCACACAGGCTCCATAGTCATAGTTGCTGCTCCGAGGCTCTAGAGCTCAATAGTTGTGGATCACGGGCTTAGTTGCTCCACAGCATGTGGGATCTTCCCGGATCAGGGATTGAACCCGTGTGTCTGCATTAGCAGGAGAGCTCCTCACCGCTGAGCTACCAGGGAAGCCCTTGTTTATTAATTGACTCGACTGTGCTGGGTTTTAGCTGCAGCTCACGGGATCTTTGTTGTGGCATGTGGGATCTAGTTCCCTGAACAAGGATCGAACCTGGGCCTCCTGATCAGAAGCGAAGAGTCTTAGCCCCTAGGTCACCAGAGAAACACCACAAATTAACGTTTTAAAAAGCAATCCCTAAATATCAAAAATAAAGCACAGCAAATCAAATGTCTAAGCTCTTGAAGGTCTCAATGACCAGAGGGGAGCTATGCCAAATGACTTGAAAACAGGGAAATTTGAAAGCCACTCCCATGGAAAACACTCAAGAAAGAACAATGAGAAAGAGGGAGAAATCTGAGGCCTTTCCTGGTAACCAGGTCACAGGTACTGTTCTGGGACTGATGTGTATTGAGGGACGAAGCACGTGAGATGCTCAGATTCCGTCATTATCTGTGATGCAGAGGTTTCTGTGTTGAAAGGGTAGAAGTTAAGAAGCTCTGAACGGGGCTTCCCTGGTGGTCCAGTGGGTAAAGAGTCCACCTTGAAGTGCAAGGGGCACTGGTTTGATCCCTGGCCTGGGAAGATCCCACATGCTGTGGAGTGACTGGACCGGTGTGTCCAATTGTGAGCCAGCGCTCTAGAGAACACGCGCCCAGAGCCAGTGCTCTGCAACAGAAGAGGCCACTGCAATGGGAGGCCCACACAGGCCAAAGAATAAAGATCGATGAAAAATAAAATGATGACTTAGAGGCAAAAAAAGAGAGAGCTTAAAAATTTTTTTAAAAAAGAAGCTCTAAATAGAAAAGAAATATTAGCACAGGGCCATCAGCAAAGTTAATCAAAATGGATAATGGGAACACGCTCTAAAATGGGCTGGCTAGCTATCATAATGGGTTTCCCTAATAACTCAGCTGGTAAAGATTCCGCGTGCAATGCAAGGAGATCCTGGTTCTATCCCCGGGTTGGGAAGATTCCCTAGAGAAGGGAATGGCGACCCACTCCAGTATTCTTACCTGGAGAATTCCGTGGGCAGAGGAGCTTGGATCAGAGAGTCGGACACGACTGAGGGACTTTCACTTTCACTTAAGCTACCATAACCTAACGTACTGGGGAGCTGTTCCTCCAAACAGCAGAAGGCTCTCCTCTTACATTCCTTGTGTCAACTATTTTTATATAAACACAAAACTCCCATTAGGACCAAAGTGAGAGGCATAGTATTTAGGGCAGTGAACCTTCAGGCCATCCTAGGAAAAAAAGGTGAAATAGATGATTGAAAGCTTACCTACAGTCTTAAAGTGCCAAGGCCCTCCCCACCTGATCAGTTGCTTCTATCCAAGATCAGAGATGAGACTATCATAACTTAAAAATGTTCACTATTACTTCTAAAAGTCAGCAAAGCATTCACTTTCTAGAAGAAATCACCCATGAACATACATTGGAAGGGCTGATGCTGAAGCTGAAGCTCCAATACGATGGCCACCTGATGCAAAAATCCGACTCATTGGAAAAGACCCTGATGCTGGGAAAGATTGAGAGCAAGAGGAGAAGGGGGCGACAGAGGATGAGACAGCTGGGTGGCATCACTGACTCAATGGACAAGAGTTTAAGCAAACTCAGGGAGACGGTGAAGGACACGACTTTGCAAATGAACCACAAGCTTTTGAAAATTATCAAACAACAGTAGGTCACGTGCAACACAAAATCATTCTGCAGAAATCAGGGTTTTCATGCTTTCAGTAACTGACTCCCCTTTGGACGGGAAGTTCGGGAAGGGGGTTGGGGTGAAATCCTCCCCCTGCTCCCCGGTGGTCCCAGAAGGAGGTCACGTTACTCTCCCACGGGCTCACTCAGGGCACGGGTGAGAAGAGCTTAAAATTTTTTTACAAAAGAAGCTCTAAATAGAAAAGAAATATTAGCACAGGGCCATCAGCAAAGTTAATCAAAATGGATAATGGGAACACGCTCTAAAATGGGCTGGCTAGCTATCATAATGGGTTTCCCTAATAACTCAGCTGGTAAAGATTCCGCGTGCAATGCAAGGAGATCCTGGTTCTATCCCCGGGTTGGGAAGATTCCCTAGAGAAGGGAATGGCGACCCACTCCAGTATTCTTACCTGGAGAATTCCGTGGGCAGAGGAGCTTGGATCAGAGAGTCGGACACGACTGAGGGACTTTCACTTTCACTTAAGCTACCATAACCTAACGTACTGGGGAGCTGTTCCTCCAAACAGCAGAAGGCTCTCCTCTTACATTCCTTGTGTCAACTATTTTTATATAAACACAAAACTCCCATTAGGACCAAAGTGAGAGGCATAGTATTTAGGGCAGTGAACCTTCAGGCCATCCTAGGAAAAAAAGGTGAAATAGATGATTGAAAGCTTACCTACAGTCTTAAAGTGCCAAGGCCCTCCCCACCTGATCAGTTGCTTCTATCCAAGATCAGAGATGAGACTATCATAACTTAAAAATGTTCACTATTACTTCTAAAAGTCAGCAAAGCATTCACTTTCTAGAAGAAATCACCCATGAACATACATTGGAAGGGCTGATGCTGAAGCTGAAGCTCCAATACGATGGCCACCTGATGCAAAAATCCGACTCATTGGAAAAGACCCTGATGCTGGGAAAGATTGAGAGCAAGAGGAGAAGGGGGCGACAGAGGATGAGACAGCTGGGTGGCATCACTGACTCAATGGACAAGAGTTTAAGCAAACTCAGGGAGACGGTGAAGGACACGACTTTGCAAATGAACCACAAGCTTTTGAAAATTATCAAACAACAGTAGGTCACGTGCAACACAAAATCATTCTGCAGAAATCAGGGTTTTCATGCTTTCAGTAACTGACTCCCCTTTGGACGGGAAGTTCGGGAAGGGGGTTGGGGTGAAATCCTCCCCCTGCTCCCCGGTGGTCCCAGAAGGAGGTCACGTGACTCTCCCACGGGCTCACTCAGGGCACGGGTGCAGTTGCAAACTGGAAGGAACCCAGATGGAGGCGACTTCCCGGAGCGCCTCCCCTAAGTGGTTCTCAGATACGCCTCGCCTTTAGGACCACTCATTTCACTTGTAATTTAAGGCCTAAACAAACGATGCATGATGTAAACGCTCCTTTTTAATTTGCAGAGAGAAAAGTCAGTATTTATTATTAAAGAATGTGGCTGAAAGACAAGTCTTGTCTTGTGGGAAACAGAGAAAAGATCAAAGGTGTGACCGCAGAGGACAGGACAGAATTCGTTAACCTTCAAGAAACTTTACCCTTAAACTGCGTTCCTGCCCAAGGTCTAAAGCACTTTTCTTCCCTCCGTGTGTGCACAGGTGTGTTCGCATGTGGACCTGAACCGGCTGTACAGGCCCCCCTCCCGGGGCACTGTCACCCACCTACTGCCCCCGCACGACTCCCGTCACACGGATGACCCTGCCTTCCACACACAGCTCTTGGGGGCTTCTGGGGAAGGGACGGGGGAGGTGGCCCTGCTCTCACCCAAAGAATCTTTGGAATTGGCAGAGATTTGAGGAGAGCCTGCGACATGTGAGCCAGGAAGCAACTAGAAAAGGGGGCCCAGAAGAAACGGTTCAGAGACAATGGCCTGGGGGCCAAGGTGGGTGTGGGGCGGCGGCTTAAACAAGAGACCGCGTGTCATCTCAGGGGAGCAAGATGTTTGCACCCGTGAAGTTAGAGCAGCATAAGGAGAGGTAGAAAGGCTCCTAGAGAACTCCATGAACTCTTAGAAATTAAAACCATCTTAAAAGCCATGGAAATCTCCTGGACATGCCAATAAAAGGCAGAGATAAGAGATGGAAGGAGAAAGTAAAAAGCAAAAGGTTTAAAAGAAGCGAGAACGGAGGGTCATCAAAACGTATGGGCTTTTGAAAATTATCAAACAACAGTAGGTCACGTGCAACACAAAATCATTCTGCAGAAATCAGGGTTTTCATGCTTTCAGTAACTGACTCCCCTTTGGACGGGAAGTTCGGGAAGGGGGTTGGGGTGAAATCCTCCCCCTGCTCCCCGGTGGTCCCAGAAGGAGGTCACGTGACTCTCCCACGGGCTCACTCAGGGCACGGGTGCAGTTGCAAACTGGAAGGAACCCAGATGGAGGCGACTTCCCGGAGCGCCTCCCCTAAGTGGTTCTCAGATACGCCTCGCCTTTAGGACCACTCATTTCACTTGTAATTTAAGGCCTAAACAAACGATGCATGATGTAAACGCTCCTTTTTAATTTGCAGAGAGAAAAGTCAGTATTTATTATTAAAGAATGTGGCTGAAAGACAAGTCTTGTCTTGTGGGAAACAGAGAAAAGATCAAAGGTGTGACCGCAGAGGACAGGACAGAATTCGTTAACCTTCAAGAAACTTTACCCTTAAACTGCGTTCCTGCCCAAGGTCTAAAGCACTTTTCTTCCCTCCGTGTGTGCACAGGTGTGTTCGCATGTGGACCTGAACCGGCTGTACAGGCCCCCCTCCCGGGGCACTGTCACCCACCTACTGCCCCCGCACGACTCCCGTCACACGGATGACCCTGCCTTCCACACACAGCTCTTGGGGGCTTCTGGGGAAGGGACGGGGGAGGTGGCCCTGCTCTCACCCAAAGAATCTTTGGAATTGGCAGAGATTTGAGGAGAGCCTGCGACATGTGAGCCAGGAAGCAACTAGAAAAGGGGGCCCAGAAGAAACGGTTCAGAGACAATGGCCTGGGGGCCAAGGTGGGGGTGGGCGGCGGCGGCTTAAACAAGAGACCCGCGTGTCATCTCAGGGGAGCAAGATGTTTGCACCCGTGAAGTTAGAGCAGCATAAGGAGAGGTAGAAAGGCTCCTAGAGAACTCCATGAACTCTTAGAAATTAAAACCATCTTAAAAGCCATGGAAATCTCCTGGACATGCCAATAAAAGGCAGAGATAAGAGATGGAAGGAGAAAGTAGAGCAGGTCAGCAGAAGAGGTCCAAAGGATAACTCCCGAGAATCTCAAAAAAGAAGCGAGAAACGGAGGGATGCGAGGTTATCAGAGAAGGAACGCAGAGGGCTTCAGGGCGGGCCCACACTCCACGCGCCACGTGGACAGAGTGCACATTAGGAAGGGAGCGAAAACAGGGAGACTGAGGCAGCAGAGCACCCCCACTTCTCACACCTCGTCTCCGGGTCCCGGCGGGGCCGCCCACCTTGAGGCGCCCATGTCCTGCGGCTTCATTTCTCTTGGGTAGAAGTGGAATTGCTGAACTGGGGGTGGGGGGGACGTAGGTTTAACTTTAAAAGAGGCTGACAGGTCTCCAAGGCAGCCGAGCCATTTTGATCCACCAATGCCATGTACATACACACACACGCGCACACATGCACACACATGTTCACGCGCGCACACATGTGTGAACATATATGTACACACACATATATACATGCATGCATGCTTGATGTATACATACTTATATGTGTGTCTTTTAAACAAAACTAATTGGATTTGTTTTCTAGAACAGTTTGGGGTTTACAGAGAAATTACACAGCAAGTGCAGAATTCTCGTAGGTCTCTGTCCCCTGCACCCCCACACTTTCCCCTATTAACATCATTATTAGTGCCCTGCCTGTCACAGTTTATCAACCAACACCTCTAAGTTGACTACTGGAAAATCCACAAGAGTCTGCTCATTAGAAAAGACCCTGATGCTGGGAGAGATTGAAAGCAGGAGGAGAAGGGGAGGATGAGAGGATGAGCCTGCGACATGTGAGCCAGGAAGCAACTAGAAAAGGGGGCCCAGAAGAAACGGTTCAGAGACAATGGCCTGGGGGCCAAGGTGGGGGTGGGCGGCGGCGGCTTAAACAAGAGACCCGCGTGTCATCTCAGGGGAGCAAGATGTTTGCACCCGTGAAGTTAGAGCAGCATAAGGAGAGGTAGAAAGGCTCCTAGAGAACTCCATGAACTCTTAGAAATTAAAACCATCTTAAAAGCCATGGAAATCTCCTGGACATGCCAATAAAAGGCAGAGATAAGAGATGGAAGGAGAAAGTAGAGCAGGTCAGCAGAAGAGGTCCAAAGGATAACTCCCGAGAATCTCAAAAAGAAGCGAAACGGAGGGATGCGAGGTTATCAGAGAAGGAACGCAGAGGGCTTCAGGGCGGGCCCACACTCCACGCGCCACGTGGACAGAGTGCACATTAGGAAGGGAGCGAAAACGGGGAGACTGAGGCAGCAGAGCACCCCCACTTCTCACACCTCGTCTCCGGGTCCCGGCGGGGCCGCCCACCTTGAGGCGCCCATGTCCTGCGGCTTCATTTCTCTTGGGTAGAAGTGGAATTGCTGAACTGGGGGTGGGGGGGACGTAGGTTTAACTTTAAAAGAGGCTGACAGGTCTCCAAGGCAGCCGAGCCATTTTGATCCACCAATGCCATGTACATACACACACACGCACACATGCACACACATGTTCACGCGCGCACACATGTGTGAACATATATGTACACACACATATATACATGCATGCATGCTTGATGTATACATACTTATATGTGTGTCTTTTAAACAAAACTAATTGGATTTGTTTTCTAGAACAGTTTGGGGTTTACAGAGAAATTACACAGCAAGTGCAGAATTCTCGTAGGTCTCTGTCCCCTGCACCCCCACACTTTCCCCTATTAACATCATTATTAGTGCCCTGCCTGTCACAGTTTATCAACCAACACCTCTAAGTTGACTACTGGAAAATCCACAAGAGTCTGCTCATTAGAAAAGACCCTGATGCTGGGAGAGATTGAAAGCAGGAGGAGAAGGGGGTGACAGGAGCTGAGATGGCATCGTCAGTTCAATGGACGTGAGTTTCAGCAAACTCCAGGAGATGGTAAAGGCCAGGGAAGCCTGGTGTGCTGCAGTCCAAGGGGTCGCAAAGAGTCGAACGTGACTTAGTGACTGAACAACAACGACCAGTATGTTAGACTTAACTAATAATTTAAAATCAACACTTTAAGTGTATTAATATTAACAAAAATTAACTACACATTGCAAGCATATTTCTTTTAATTTTATTGTTATTATTATTTTTAGTTTTGGCCTCTTTTATTGGTTTCTTATTTATTTATTTTCATTCATCTTTATTCTTCGCCCTGCATGGGCCTCCCTTTGAAATTTCTTTTCATTTTAGGATCCATTTTTAAATACTTTCACTTTCTGTGGAAATAGTATTTTTTCTGCAACTGGCTAGTCTCCATATACAAGTCAATAGTGTGCAGAAGGCACGGAAGTGTGTGGGGGTGTTGGAGCCTTAACTCAGTAAATATTGACAGGCTGGTGCCCAGAGGAGACGGCGAGATTAGCTGCAGTTCCATGAGCAGGTCAGAGGTAGAGATGGAAAGAAGTTGTAATCGCTGTGGAAACCATACATTTTGCTATGCTAAACTGCTCAGCCTCAAATTATGGGCCAGGTGCCAAAAAATGAAAGCCACTGTAAAAAAGCTCATTACAAGGTAATTCAGAATATAAAGAGTCCATTGCTTTTTTAAGATGAATCTGTCATATTCTCTGGGGATTCATCTCCATTTTTATTTGCTCAGCTTTGGTAGACTCGAATCAAATTTCAAAACCTGACTATTCTTTACCCTTTTCAGAATGGACTAGTACACAATTAAAAAGAGACATATCTCTCTGTATGTGAGTTTAGAAATCTCCATAAAGTGACCTGTGTGTTACAAGGTACAAAACACTTGGCTTACACAGCAAGTGCAGAATTCTCGTAGGTCTCTGTCCCCTGCACCCCCACACTTTCCCCTATTAACATCATTATTAGTGCCCTGCCTGTCACAGTTTATCAACCAACACCTCTAAGTTGACTACTGGAAAATCCACAAGAGTCTGCTCATTAGAAAAGACCCTGATGCTGGGAGAGATTGAAAGCAGGAGGAGAAGGGGGTGACAGGAGCTGAGATGGCATCGTCAGTTCAATGGACGTGAGTTTCAGCAAACTCCAGGAGATGGTAAAGACCAGGGAAGCCTGGTGTGCTGCAGTCCAAGGGGTCGCAAAGAGTCGAACGTGACTTAGTGACTGAACAACAACGACCAGTATGTTAGACTTAACTAATAATTTAAAATCAACACTTTAAGTGTATTAATATTAACAAAAATTAACTACACATTGCAAGCATATTTCTTTTAATTTTATTGTTATTATTATTTTTAGTTTTGGCCTCTTTTATTGGTTTCTTATTTATTTATTTTCATTCATCTTTATTCTTCGCCCTGCATGGGCCTCCCTTTGAAATTTCTTTTCATTTTAGGATCCATTTTTAAATACTTTCACTTTCTGTGGAAATAGTATTTTTTCTGCAACTGGCTAGTCTCCATATACAAGTCAATAGTGTGCAGAAGGCACGGAAGTGTGGGGGGGTGTTGGAGCCTTAACTCAGTAAATATTGACAGGCTGGTGCCCAGAGGAGACGGCGAGATTAGCTGCAGTTCCATGAGCAGGTCAGAGGTAGAGATGGAAAGAAGTTGTAATCGCTGTGGAAACCATACATTTTGCTATGCTAAACTGCTCAGCCTCAAATTATGGGCCAGGTGCCAAAAAATGAAAGCCACTGTAAAAAAGCTCATTACAAGGTAATTCAGAATATAAAGAGTCCATTGCTTTTTTAAGATGAATCTGTCATATTCTCTGGGGATTCATCTCCATTTTTATTTGCTCAGCTTTGGTAGACTCGAATCAAATTTCAAAACCTGACTATTCTTTACCCTTTTCAGAATGGACTAGTACACAATTAAAAAGAGACATATCTCTCTGTATGTGAGTTTAGAAATCTCCATAAAGTGACCTGTGTGTTACAAGAAAAGTACAAAACACTTGGCTTCCCTGGTGGTTCAGTGGTAAAGAACCTGCCTGCAAATTTAGGACACAGGTTCGATCCCTGGGTCGGGAAGATCCCCTGGAGGAGGAAATGGCAACCAGTATTCTTGCCTGGAGAATCCCATGGACAGAGGAGCCTGGCGGGCTGCAGTCCCCGGGGTCACAGTTAGACGTGACTTAGTGATTAAACAACAACAAAGCACTGTAACCATCCATTCTAACCTGTATTGAGGAATACTTGCTCTAAAATTAAACAGAAACTCACCCAAAAAAAATGAAACATATACTTGTTGGTAAATAAGATTCTTTACAAATATAATTCATATTTTTACTGAAAACCTACATGAAATAAAAGTAAATATCGATGTGGATATTTACAGAAAGCAGAGTAGAGCACAGAGAGAAATAATCAAAATAAAATTGTCGTAAAAACATTTTAAATATAAATTATAATAATGATCAGCAAACAGAAACATTTCTGAAGACATTTCTACCTACACTTTAACACTGTGAAATATTCATTTGCAAAACACAGCAAATGAATATGTAATACAGAAATGTATTCTAAAATGTAAACTGGAAATCTCGACCATGAGTTGCAGATACCAATGTGTGACAATAGCATGAAACGGTTTCTCACTGCAGCTGACATTTCCTGTCAGGAAAGCTCTGTGAGCAGGGCCTCACACTCTGAAAGCAGACCGAGGCTAACAGCAGGTTTTATTGTGGGTCATGAGAGCCTAAGCATGTATTGCTGATCTTAAAATGTGCTCGATATTCTTGCTTCACGTTTAGAAGTGAACCGATCAGGACACTGCAGCCCACTTTAATTCAGTAGAGATATCTGGGACCCAACCAAACTTCTAAGTACCTCGAGCTGCCTCGATCCATACAGAATCAAGAAAGTTTCTAAGAGTGAATGCTGTATTTATCTATCTTTTCTTTTCTTGGCCAGTGGGTGCAGCATGTGGGATCGTAGTTCCCAGGCAGGAATCAAACCTGTGCCCCTGAAGTGAAAGCTCAGAGTCTTAACCACTGGACCACCAGGCAGGTCCCAAGAGTTAATGCTTTAGGAAAGTGATAAATTCTTTTCATGCTCTTGATGTGGTTCAGTGGTAAAGAACCTGTCTGCAAATTTAGGACACAGGTTCGATCCCTGGGTCGGGAAGATCCCCTGGAGGAGGAAATGGCAACCAGTATTCTTGCCTGGAGAATCCCATGGACAGAGGAGCCTGGCGGGCTGCAGTCCCCGGGGTCACAGTTAGACGTGACTTAGTGATTAAACAACAACAAAGCACTGTAACCATCCATTCTAACCTGTATTGAGGAATACTTGCTCTAAAATTAAACAGAAACTCACCCAAAAAAAATGAAACATATACTTGTTGGTAAATAAGATTCTTTACAAATATAATTCATATTTTTACTGAAAACCTACATGAAATAAAAGTAAATATCGATGTGGATATTTACAGAAAGCAGAGTAGAGCACAGAGAGAAATAATCAAAATAAAATTGTCGTAAAAACATTTTAAATATAAATTATAATAATGATCAGCAAACAGAAACATTTCTGAAGACATTTCTACCTACACTTTAACGCACTGTGAAATATTCATTTGCAAAAACACAGCAAATGAATATGTAATACAGAAATGTATTCTAAAATGTAAACTGGAAATCTCGACCATGAGTTGCAGATACCAATGTGTGACAATAGCATGAAACGGTTTCTCACTGCAGCTGACATTTCCTGTCAGGAAAGCTCTGTGAGCAGGGCCTCACACTCTGAAAGCAGACCGAGGCTAACAGCAGGTTTTATTGTGGGTCATGAGAGCCTAAGCATGTATTGCTGATCTTAAAATGTGCTCGATATTCTTGCTTCACGTTTAGAAGTGAACCGATCAGGACACTGCAGCCCACTTTAATTCAGTAGAGATATCTGGGACCCAACCAAACTTCTAAGTACCTCGAGCTGCCTCGATCCATACAGAATCAAGAAAGTTTCTAAGAGTGAATGCTGTATTTATCTATCTTTTCTTTTCTTGGCCAGTGGGTGCAGCATGTGGGATCGTAGTTCCCCAGGCAGGAATCAAACCTGTGCCCCCTGAAGTGAAAGCTCAGAGTCTTAACCACTGGACCACCAGGCAGGTCCCAAGAGTTAATGCTTTAGGAAAGTGATAAATTCTTTTCATGCTCTTGAACCCAGAGAGCTCGATATGACCCTGATTCCTTACATAATGGGACTGCCCCAAATTTGTCAACACAAAAATTTCTGTCACTTGTAGGTCACCTGAAGTTATGATAAGAAGACAAACACCTTTAAAAACACCTTTGAGTTTTGGCAAAATGTCTTTTCTTGTCACTACATCTAATAAAAGATCTTCAATAACATAAAGATGTCAAGGAGTTTTTAAGCTAGGAGGAAGCTGCAATTAGATCACATCCAAGGAAATGCATTAGTTACTAAAGGAAATGCATTAGTTGCTAAAGGAAAAAAAGTCTCGTCTTTTAAATGAATGAAAAATAATAACCATAGTAAAATATGACATTCTTTCAAAAATTCTGAATCTTTACAACACCTCCAATTTCTACACTTCCATTTTCCTCTATATTCACAGTAAGTGATGCACTTTCTAAATATTTCCTAAAAGAACTTCAAATCTAAATATAATGAACTTAAGGCACTTCCCTGGTGGTTTATCGGCTAGGACTCGACTCTCTCCCCAATGCAGGGGGCTGGGGTTCAATCCCTGTTGAGGGAACTGGATCCACATGCCACAGCCAAGACCTGGCACAGCCAAATAGATAAAAGACACGCACAGACATAAAATGTACCTGAAGAAAGCGCTTCCTCAGAACCACACATAGCATGTCCACAGTGACAGGTACAAGGAAATCAATGTTACAGGTTCTACCTGCAAGGGCATTTCCCTGCACCCTGAGCCCAGCGGACGACAGCGTGACTGTCCGTAGCCTGCGAATTCATTGTCCAGTAACGGCATGGTGAGGTGAATGTCGGGGTCTCGTCAGTTAGGTTTAACTCTGCGAGAAGCTGTTAAAGACCTACTGAACTGCAGTGATCCACTGAGGAACTGTCCACCCACCCATCCAGAGGAGCTGTGCATCATACACACACAGTCTCCCCTAACATCTGATTCAAAAGGAAGTGCCCCGTTAAAGCATGTTCTATGGGGACTTGCCTGGTCGTCCACAGGCCAAGACTCCATGCTCGAATTCCGAGAACGGGACTCAATCTCTCTTCAGGGAGCTAGATTCTACGTGACACAACCAGGAGTTGGCACAGTCTTTCCAAAACAAAGAGTATAGATCCCACTTACCCATCTAAGACCCGGGGCAGCCAAATACCAAAAAATTTATAAATATTTTTAAAAAACATATTACTTTGGAATCATAGTAATATGTTACTTCATACTGTTAACTTAATCTGATCAAACGATTGAATCTGACATTTGGAAAAAAAATTAGGAAAAACATAATTGGCAAGAATATTTCGTTCCTTACCAAAAATATAGCCATCAACTTACTGTCTTCTGGAATGTGTTGTTTCACAAGATCAAAAATTTGTACTTGAGGAGAATATTCCAGGACAACAGGACAAGCCAGAACCTTCTCCTGAGGGTGTGTCCTGAGTGCCCGCTGGGCTGGTGCCTCCTGTTCTAAAGGCCTGTCCTTGTAGGTTACGCAGAGAATGCCTTCAGCTGGGTCATGCAACAAAGGTAACAGTACTTTTTGCAAGGCACTCTAAAAGTGAAAGAGAGATGATTAACGTAAGCAATATTTACAGCTGTTGTCTAGGGGAGAGCTCTATTGACATCCACTTTCAAAGGAAGTAAAACAAAAAGCGCACAAAGCGGTGTGATTCAAGCTCTGGCTCCTGAAAGATTTATTCCCCATTTAGTCAAGATGGGACAGAAGGAACTGGATTGCCACTGCTTGTACATGTTCTTTCAAAGAACAAGAAGAGACTAGGAAAAGTGTGCAGCCTAGGGGCACCTAGCCAGCTCAGTGTAAGACTTATAATTTGTAAGTACACCCAGATAGAAGCACAATGCTTAGGATGATGAGTATATTAGAAAGCTAAATTACCCTGGGAAACTGAAAAAGACAAGACAGATCATCAACAAAGTTAAGTTCAGGGACTTCCCCGGCGGTCCAGTGGATAAGGTGCTGTGTTTCCACTGCAGGATCTGTGGGTTCAATCCTACATGCCGCACAGCTTGGTCAAGAGAAGTAAAGTTCAAAGTTCATATGGAGCACCATGCTTGGAGAGAAAACAAGACCACAGAGGACATCCCTGGCAGTCCAGTGGTTGACTCGATACTTCCACTGCAGGGGGCCTGGGTTCGATCCCTGGTTGGGAGACAAGGACGCCATGAGCCATGGGGTGTGGCCAAATAAACCTGAGGGATTACAGAAAAGAAAGCCACAGAAATGCACAGTAATGAACTCTTTCTGTTCAAGAACAAGAAATAAAATTCAGGTTGCACGAAAATGAACATCATGTTGGTGAACATGAGTAAACAGAGCAACAGGCTGATTTCTGCGTGGCTTCATCATTATCCTTTTTCCTAAGAGTCACGTAAGGGCTCTAGTTTTTATTTTATCTTTTTTGAGGTACAATTGACTTGCAATGTTGTGTTAAGGGGCCTATTTTTGAGCAGCACTCTTTGTACGGACTCTATCACCTGTGTATAGACCCAGGCCCTCAAGAGGGTCAGTGTGCTCAGTCTTCCTTCTTCAGGCCACAGGAAAGTGGTCCAGAGTCACCACTGTGTTGCCATCTGAGGAAAGTGAGAATTTTTAAAAGGCTATCACCTCAGAGACGTCCTGCAAATTTGATCACCAAAGACAGAACAATAGTCAATCAAGTCTACAAAGCATCTATGTACTTTGTTGTTGTTGTTTAGTTGCTTCAGCTGCGTCCAACTCTTTGCGACCCCATGGACCGTGGCTCACCAGGCTCCCCTGCCCTTCACCACCTCCTGGAACCTGCTCCAACTCACGTCTATTGACTCAGTGATACCATCCAACCATCACATCCTCTGTCGTCCCCTTCTCCTTCTGTC
This sequence comes from Tragulus kanchil, assembly GCA_022376925.1. Taxonomy (NCBI): domain Eukaryota; kingdom Metazoa; phylum Chordata; class Mammalia; order Artiodactyla; family Tragulidae; genus Tragulus; species Tragulus kanchil. Next base: position 244,434,620 of record JAIOJX010000028.1, read on the forward strand.
TATTTTTCCCAGCATCAGGGTTTTTCCAATGAGTCAGCTCTTTGGCATCAGGTGGCCCAAGTATTGCAGCTTCAGCTTCAGCACCAGTCCTTTGAATGAATATTCAGGGTTGATTTCCTCTAGGATTGACTGGTTGGATCTCCTTGCAGTACAAGGGACTCTCAAGAGTCTTCTCCAGCACCACAGTTCAAAAGCATCTATTCTTCGGCACTCAACCTTCTTTATGGTCCTACTCTCACATCTGTACATGACTAATGGGAAAACCATAGCTTTGACTATATGGACTTGTGTTGGCAAAGTGATGTCTCTGCTTTTTAATATGCTGTCTAGGTTTGTCATAGCTTTCCTTCCAAGAAGTATTACTAGGAACATTACTCAACCATAAAAAAGAATGAAATAATGCCATTTGTGGCAACGTGGGTGGACCTAGAGATTACTGCAGTCAGTGAAATATGTCAAAAAGAGAAATACAAATATCAAATGACAGCATTCATATGTGAAATCTAAAATATGACACAAATAAACCTATCTATGAAACAGAAACAGAATCATGGCCATAGTGAACAAAATGGCGATTGCCCAGGGGCAGGGGGAAGGATTGGAGCAGGAGGTTGAGGTTGGCAGATGTGAGCTTTATGCTCAAAGCAGACAAATACCAAGGTCCTACTGTGTAACACAGACAACACTACTCAATAGTCTATGATAAATTGTAATGGAAAAGAATATGTATTGAAAAGAATGTGTATATATGCATATATATATACCTGAATCATCTTGCTGTACAGCGGTAATCAACACATTGTAAATCAACTTGACTTCAATTAAAAAAATGGAACCCTTCGAGGTTCAAGAGGAGAAAACATCAAGAGAAACGTCCCGGGGATAGAATCACCTCAGAGACGTCCTGCAAATTTGATCACCAAAGACAGAACAATAGTCAATCAAGTCTACAAAGCATCTATGTACTTTGTTGTTGTTGTTTAGTTGCTTCAGCTGCGTCCAACTCTTTGCGACCCCATGGACCGTGGCTCACCAGGCTCCCCTGCCCTTCACCACCTCCTGGAACCTGCTCCAACTCACGTCTATTGACTCAGTGATACCATCCAACCATCACATCCTCTGTCGTCCCCTTCTCCTTCTGTCTATTTTTCCCAGCATCAGGGTTTTTCCAATGAGTCAGCTCTTTGGCATCAGGTGGCCCAAGTATTGCAGCTTCAGCTTCAGCACCAGTCCTTTGAATGAATATTCAGGGTTGATTTCCTCTAGGATTGACTGGTTGGATCTCCTTGCAGTACAAGGGACTCTCAAGAGTCTTCTCCAGCACCACAGTTCAAAAGCATCTATTCTTCGGCACTCAACCTTCTTTATGGTCCTACTCTCACATCTGTACATGACTAATGGGAAAACCATAGCTTTGACTATATGGACTTGTGTTGGCAAAGTGATGTCTCTGCTTTTTAATATGCTGTCTAGGTTTGTCATAGCTTTCCTTCCAAGAAGTATTACTAGGAACATTACTCAACCATAAAAAAGAATGAAATAATGCCATTTGTGGCAACGTGGGTGGACCTAGAGATTACTGCAGTCAGTGAAATATGTCAAAAAGAGAAATACAAATATCAAATGACAGCATTCATATGTGAAATCTAAAATATGACACAAATAAACCTATCTATGAAACAGAAACAGAATCATGGCCATAGTGAACAAAATGGCGATTGCCCAGGGGCAGGGGGAAGGATTGGAGCAGGAGGTTGAGGTTGGCAGATGTGAGCTTTATGCTCAAAGCAGACAAATACCAAGGTCCTACTGTGTAACACAGACAACACTACTCAATAGTCTATGATAAATTGTAATGGAAAAGAATATGTATTGAAAAGAATGTGTATATATGCATATATATATACCTGAATCATCTTGCTGTACAGCGGTAATCAACACATTGTAAATCAACTTGACTTCAATTAAAAAAATGGAACCCTTCGAGGTTCAAGGGAAAGTCAAGAGGAGAAAACATCAAGAGAAACGTCCGAAGCACTAGCGCAAGTTCAGGAACTCCTCTGTGGGTTTAAGAAGTGAAAGGGTGTTATACGAAAGCCTGTGATGGGCTCTTCTTGATCTTTACCACAAACAGAACAAGGGGGCCCACCCTCAATTATCCGACACAAGCATGTTTTGCACAGAAACAATTACGTTATGAAATCTCTACCACTTGCCTCATTAACAATCAAATAAATCACGTCTGGGGGAGGTTAGCCGTGATTCTGTTCTTGGCCTGAAATAATGGAGCCGAGCAGCAGCTCAGGGCCATTAAACCGTGAGCTGTCCCGCGCTGAGGAGAAGCCGCGCTGCTGGGCCTGAGTCATTGGAGCCAGCGACGGTCTCCCAGCGATTCGCACGCCAGGCCAGAGGGCACAGTGAGCTCCGGGGAGTCACAGGTCTGCTGAGGCTGGTGACTAAGCAGTTAAAATAGTCAGGCCGTGACTCCACTCGAAGGCAGGTGTGGGGTCGGGGTGGGGGTAGTCACAGCCTGAGCGGGAAAGCTGAGCCCCGCCAACAAACGGTCGGCTGGGAGCCAGCAAAGTTATTTAACCTTTTGTTATTGCCTTTGCAGTTAAAAAGGGAAAAACACAGTACGGCAGTTTCTCAAACCTCTAAAAATAGAGTTGCCATATGACCCGGCAATCCCACTCCTGGGCGTATATCCAGACAAGATTGTAATTTGAATAGGTACGTGCCCCTCAACGTGCATAGCAGCGCCATTCACAATAGCCAAGACGTGGACGCTACCCCAGAGCCAGCAACAGGTGAATGGATAAGGAAGAGGTGGTACAGAGAGACAGCAGAGTATCACTCAGCCTTAGAAACATGAACTAATGCCATTTTGAGAAATGTGAGTGGACCTGGAGATGACCACACTAAGCAAAGTAAGTCAGAAAGAGAAAGACAGGTGTCATATGGCATTGCTTATATGTGAAATCTAAAATATGACACAACTAAGCCTGTCTAGGAGACAAAATAGACTCACCAAGAGAACAGACGGTTGGTGGCCAAGGGGGAGGAGATGGGGGAGGGAAGGACTGGGAGGTTGGGGTCAGCGGGTGCAAACCATATTATATAAACGGATAAACAGCAAGGTCCCACTGTATAGCACAGGGGACTACATTCAATATGCTGTGAGAAATCCTAATGGAAAAGAATATGAAAAATAACACAAGATATAAACATATATACATATATATATAAAATAACTGAGTTACTTTGCAGTACAGCAGAAATTAGCACGGTATTGTTAATCAACTATACTTCAATACAATTTTTAAAAAATAAATAAAATAAAAAGAGAAAAATAGATCTCTGGTTAAAAAGGATCTCTGTACTGTTTGGCACTGCATTCAGTTGCTGGTTAGTGGGGGGCGTTCTGATAAATCCGAGTGGGATGCTCTTGGTGGGGAGCCTAAGGAGGTGGGCCTGGTGTGGGCCACCGACATGGATATCGTTCTTATCGTAAAAGGAACTGTTAGGTCACTCAGGCCCCAATTCGCTGTTTCTCCAAAGGTACCAAAACAGCTCCAAATACAAGAGAAGAAACCCACCTCCACACCCGTGGCCTTACGGATGCATGAAGCGAAGGTTTCCAGTGATGGCTCGGGGCAGGGACGCCGCCCTGCGGCCGAGACAGCCCGTCCTGTCGCGGTGAGACGCAGCCTCGGGCTGGGGGGGCGGAATTTTGAATAAAGGCACAGTACGGCAGTTTCTCAAACCTCTAAAAATAGAGTTGCCCTATGACCCGGCAATCCCACTCCTGGGCGTATATCCAGACAAGATTGTAATTTGAATAGGTACGTGCCCCTCAACGTGCATAGCAGCGCCATTCACAATAGCCAAGACGTGGACGCTACCCCAGAGCCAGCAACAGGTGAATGGATAAGGAAGAGGTGGTACAGAGAGACAGCAGAGTATCACTCAGCCTTAGAAACATGAACTAATGCCATTTTGAGAAATGTGAGTGGACCTGGAGATGACCACACTAAGCAAAGTAAGTCAGAAAGAGAAAGACAGGTGTCATATGGCATTGCTTATATGTGAAATCTAAAATATGACACAACTAAGCCTGTCTAGGAGACAAAATAGACTCACCAAGAGAACAGACGGTTGGTGGCCAAGGGGGAGGAGATGGGGGAGGGAAGGACTGGGAGGTTGGGGTCAGCGGGTGCAAACCATATTATATAAACGGATAAACAGCAAGGTCCCACTGTATAGCACAGGGGACTACATTCAATATGCTGTGAGAAATCCTAATGGAAAAGAATATGAAAAATAACACAAGATATAAACATATATACATATATATATAAAATAACTGAGTTACTTTGCAGTACAGCAGAAATTAGCACGGTATTGTTAATCAACTATACTTCAATACAATTTTTAAAAAATAAATAAAATAAAAAAGAGAAAAATAGATCTCTGGTTAAAAAGGATCTCTGTACTGTTTGGCACTGCATTCAGTTGCTGGTTAGTGGGGGGCGTTCTGATAAATCCGAGTGGGATGCTCTTGGTGGGGAGCCTAAGGAGGTGGGCCTGGTGTGGGCCACCGACATGGATATCGTTCTTATCGTAAAAGGAACTGTTAGGTCACTCAGGCCCCCGCTGTTTCTCCAAAGGTACCAAAACAGCTCCAAATACAAGAGAAGAAACCCACCTCCACACCCGTGGCCTTACGGATGCATGAAGACGAAGGTTTCCAGTGATGGCTCGGGGCAGGGACGCCGGCCCTGCGGCCGAGACAGCCCCGGTCCCGTCGCGGTGAGACGCAGCCTCGGGCTGGGCGCGGGCTGACTGGATGCCGTGGGGCCCCATGCAGGAGCCAGGGCCTCGGCTGCTGCTCTTCTCCTAAACAGACGTGCGGGACGCGTGAACACAGCTCCCTTCAGCTGTGTGTCTTGCCAGACGCTTATGAGATGTTCACAGATGAAAAATCTAGCAACACCCTTCAGCTGTGTTGAAAGAACTAGAAAAATCCATGTCCAGCCTACCAAGATGAGAACCAACGGGAGGGAAGGACCTTTGCTCAGGATACGCAGGGACTAACGCCACGAGGCATGGGGATTTTCTTCCCGCGGGCATGTCTTAGAAAGTTCCAATGTTCTTTGCTCCCTTCCTCAAGCATCTCCAATAGGCTGTTACAGCAAGCGTATGAGAAAGTTAAGCAGGGACGACTGGGGTGCGTGGGCATAGTCCAAGGAACAGGATTTTTTCAAACCAAATAGGGTGCAGTAGGGATTCCCCGGTGGCTGAGTGGTAAAGAATCCACTTACAGCGCCGGAGACGCATGAGACGCAGGTTCCACCCCGGGTCACGAAGACCCCAGGAGGAGGACATGGCCGTCCACTCCAGGACTCTTGCCTGGAGAACCCCGCGGATGGAGGAGCCTGGCGGGCTGCAGTCAAGGGGCCGCAGAGAGTCGGACACAGCTGAGCACGTGCACAGGGCCACGGGAGCATGAACACTCCACCAGCACCTGTTATTTAACATTCACATGTACCCAGGGGCTGCAAAAGTGTAGGATAATGTGAGTCAAAAAGGATCTCTGTACTGTTTGGCACTGCATTCAGTTGCTGGTTAGTGGGGGGCGTTCTGATAAATCCGAGTGGGATGCTCTTGGTGGGGAGCCTAAGGAGGTGGGCCTGGTGTGGGCCACCGACATGGATATCGTTCTTATCGTAAAAGGAACTGTTAGGTCACTCAGGCCCCAATTCGCTGTTTCTCCAAAGGTACCAAAACAGCTCCAAATACAAGAGAAGAAACCCACCTCCACACCCGTGGCCTTACGGATGCATGAAGACGAAGGTTTCCAGTGATGGCTCGGGGCAGGGACGCCGGCCCTGCGGCCGAGACAGCCCCGGTCCCGTCGCGGTGAGACGCAGCCTCGGGCTGGGCGCGGGCTGACTGGATGCCGTGGGGCCCCATGCAGGAGCCAGGGCCTCGGCTGCTGCTCTTCTCCTAAACAGACGTGCGGGACGCGTGAACACAGCTCCCTTCAGCTGTGTGTCTTGCCAGACGCTTATGAGATGTTCACAGATGAAAAATCTAGCAACACCCTTCAGCTGTGTTGAAAGAACTAGAAAAATCCATGTCCAGCCTACCAAGATGAGAACCAACGGGAGGGAAGGACCTTTGCTCAGGATACGCAGGGACTAACGCCACGAGGCATGGGGATTTTCTTCCCGCGGGCATGTCTTAGAAAGTTCCAATGTTCTTTTGCTCCCTTCCTCAAGCATCTCCAATAGGCTGTTACAGCAAGCGTATGAGAAAGTTAAGCAGGGACGACTGGGGTGCGTGGGCATAGTCCAAGGAACAGGATTTTTTCAAACCAAATAGGGTGCAGTAGGGATTCCCCGGTGGCTGAGTGGTAAAGAATCCACTTACAGCGCCGGAGACGCATGAGACGCAGGTTCCACCCCGGGTCACGAAGACCCCAGGAGGAGGACATGGCCGTCCACTCCAGGACTCTTGCCTGGAGAACCCCGCGGATGGAGGAGCCTGGCGGGCTGCAGTCAAGGGGCCGCAGAGAGTCGGACACAGCTGAGCACGTGCACAGGGCCACGGGGAGCATGAACACTCCACCAGCACCTGTTATTTAAACATTCACATGTACCCAGGGGCTGCAAAAGTGTAGGATAATGTGAGTCATGAAACGTGATTGTGTCCAGCGAGTGTCTTTTTACTGCCATTTCTCGTATGTGATCATTTAACATCATGAAGAGTGCTTGTAAATAAAGAAGCATTTCCTACTAAATACTCACCTGTCTTTGTGACCCACGAACAAGCCACGGAATCCTCCAGGCAAGAATACTGGAATGGGTAGCCTTATCCGTCTCCAGATCTTCCCAACCCAGGGACTGAACCCAGGTCTCCTGCATTACAGGTGGATTCTTAACCATCTGAGCCACCAGGGAAGTCCAAGAATCCTGGCGTGGGCAGCCCATTCCTTCTCCAGGGGTTCTTCTCAACCCAAGGAACGAACCTGGGTCTCCTGCATTGCAGGCAGATTCTTTGCCAGCTGAGCTACCAGGGAAGCCCTAAACAGTCACCTGCCATTAATAATTAAGAATAAAGTCTCAATAATCGTGGTTTTATTTAATTATATTTTACTGTTTGCTAACAAGAAGCAAAAATCAAAACTTAATAAACCAAGTTGAGGAACGAATTAATAATCTCCTCAAGAAGATCAAGTCGTTAGAGACTAGGATTTCCAAGTCTCATGAAAACTTAGAAGTTTCAAGTGATAGCTCCAACTGCATATAATGCATTTGGGTTTGGGGTCCCGCCTGTGTGCGCAGGTGGAGGGCACTGCTGTTGGCTATGAGTGGGGACGGCGGGGGTGGGGGTGGGGCGCTAGGTTTGGGGTCGGAGGTCACCGATTCCAGGGTCAGACATATGAGCCTGACGACCCTTGGAGACATCCAGATGGAGATGCGTCGGTGACCTTTCCAGGAACACAGGATGGCGAGGCAGGAACCGCGCAGCCTCCCCTGCGCCACCGCCTCCTCACCACCTCCACGCCGACCCGAGGGTTCAGGAAAAGCAGCCGGTGCAGCCTGAGGGCCTCCAGAGCGGCTCCCGCCACACAGCGCCCCTTCTTCTCTTTCCGTGGTGATCGTGCTACCCTGTTTTGTGGCGAAGACCCAGAAAAGAGAACTTCTGGGGTTGAAGGCAAGCTCCAGACGGTCGTGCAAGGGGGTGACACACTAGAGCCCAGGAGGAGCTGAAAGTCCCAAGTGGAACACATGAGCATCACTGGGCACCGAGTCCTGGGTTTTGCATCCTTGCTTTTCCAGAGAGGTGCTGGGCAAAGACTCAGGCCGGGTCTGTGTCCCTCGAACGCATTTCTCGTATGTGATCATTTAACATCATGAAGAGTGCTTGTAAATGAAGCATTTCCTACTAAATACTCACCTGTCTTTGTGACCCAAACAAGCCACGGAATCCTCCAGGCAAGAATACTGGAATGGGTAGCCTTATCCGTCTCCAGATCTTCCCAACCCAGGGACTGAACCCAGGTCTCCTGCATTACAGGTGGATTCTTAACCATCTGAGCCACCAGGGAAGTCCAAGAATCCTGGCGTGGGCAGCCCATTCCTTCTCCAGGGGTTCTTCTCAACCCAAGGAACGAACCTGGGTCTCCTGCATTGCAGGCAGATTCTTTGCCAGCTGAGCTACCAGGGAAGCCCTAAACAGTCACCTGCCATTAATAATTAAGAATAAAGTCTCAATAATCGTGGTTTTATTTAATTATATTTTACTGTTTGCTAACAAGAAGCAAAAATCAAAACTTAATAAACCAAGTTGAGGAACGAATTAATAATCTCCTCAAGAAGATCAAGTCGTTAGAGACTAGGATTTCCAAGTCTCATGAAAACTTAGAAGTTTCAAGTGATAGCTCCAACTGCATATAATGCATTTGGGTTTGGGGTCCCGCCTGTGTGCGCAGGTGGAGGGCACTGCTGTTGGCTATGAGTGGGGACGGCGGGGGTGGGGGTGGGGCGCTAGGTTTGGGGTCGGAGGTCACCGATTCCAGGGTCAGACATATGAGCCTGACGACCCTTGGAGACATCCAGATGGAGATGCGTCGGTGACCTTTCCAGGAACACAGGATGGCGAGGCAGGAACCGCGCAGCCTCCCCTGCGCCACCGCCTCCTCACCACCTCCACGCCGACCCGAGGGTTCAGGAAAAGCAGCCGGTGCAGCCTGAGGGCCTCCAGAGCGGCTCCCGCCACACAGCGCCCCTTCTTCTCTTTCCGTGGTGATCGTGCTACCCTGTTTTGTGGCGAAGACCCAGAAAAGAGAACTTCTGGGGTTGAAGGCAAGCTCCAGACGGTCGTGCAAGGGGGTGACACACTAGAGCCCAGGAGGAGCTGAAAGTCCCAAGTGGAACACATGAGCATCACTGGGCACCGAGTCCTGGGTTTTGCATCCTTGCTTTTCCAGAGAGGTGTGCTGGGCAAAGACTCAGGCCGGGTCTGTGTCCCCTCGAACGGCCACTTTCCCGCAGACACCGGGTCCGTCTCCCTCCATGTGGGGCACATGTGGGCAGACACACCCGCCAACGCGGACGGAGGCTTGGTTCCAAGGCCGTCTGCACACGGGTGCCAGCCCTCGGGTGCTGTCTGGACGCCAGCTGCCTGCACCTGAACCGTGGCAGGGCTGGGGGCAAGCCTCAGGTCCAAGGGCACGGGCCTCGGGGCAGGAGGGTGGTTCCGGCCGGCAGGTTGTGTGGGTGCCCGAGCGGCGTCTGGACCATTCTGCCGCCTCCGCCACCAGCAAGTCGGACCCACTGTCACTCAGGGGCAAGACCCTTCCGGCGTCACAGCGCCCAAAGCGGCAAGCAGAGGCCCCGCTGCTCCTGCCTTTCTACCGGAATTCACTGGACACTCAAGGGCCAGGCGACAGCCTGCTGGACGCTGAGGAGAGGAACCCTCTTCCCAGGACACACTTGCACAGGTTCACGGGCCAAGATCAAGGGCCTCTGTTTACTGATTAGGCACAACCCGGAGGGGTTCACAGAGCTCTGCGGCCACTGCAACTTCATCCAGTTTCCTCCTACAGCTGTGCAGCTGGGATCCATGAAAAGAGGAACTCCTGTCTACCAGGAAACAACGACAAATGCGCACATTCTCGAGCTGGGACCGCTTCGGGCCAAGTAGCTTTTTGCTCCCGTTTTTGATAGCAGAGTCATAGCAGCTATCTTAACACAAACCTATTTTGCTTCAACAGTGACTCGACAAGGACAGATATTTCTACAGAAAACTCAGGAGTAAATCTGATTTTTATTTCGAGTTTTTGCTTATTATAACAAGAAGTATTATTACACATCTGTGTATTTAAATAACCCTCCCGCACAGCGCCTTCTTCTCTTCCGTGGTGATCGTGCTACCCTGTTTTGTGGCGAAGACCCAGAAAAGAGAACTTCTGGGGTTGAAGGCAAGCTCCAGACGGTCGTGCAAGGGGGTGACACACTAGAGCCCAGGAGGAGCTGAAAGTCCCAAGTGGAACACATGAGCATCACTGGGCACCGAGTCCTGGGTTTTGCATCCTTGCTTTTCCAGAGAGGTGTGCTGGGCAAAGACTCAGGCCGGGTCTGTGTCCCCTCGAACGGCCACTTTCCCGCAGACACCGGGTCCGTCTCCCTCCATGTGGGGCACATGTGGGCAGACACACCCGCCAACACGGACGGAGGCTTGGTTCCAAGGCCGTCTGCACACGGGTGCCAGCCCTCGGGTGCTGTCTGGACGCCAGCTGCCTGCACCTGAACCGTGGCAGGGCTGGGGGCAAGCCTCAGGTCCAAGGGCACGGGCCTCGGGGCAGGAGGGTGGTTCCGGCCGGCAGGTTGTGTGGGTGCCCGAGCGGCGTCTGGACCATTCTGCCGCCTCCGCCACCAGCAAGTCGGACCCACTGTCACTCAGGGGCAAGACCCTTCCGGCGTCACAGCGCCCAAAGCGGCAAGCAGAGGCCCCGCTGCTCCTGCCTTTCTACCGGAATTCACTGGACACTCAAGGGCCAGGCGACAGCCTGCTGGACGCTGAGGAGAGGAACCCTCTTCCCAGGACACACTTGCACAGGTTCACGGGCCAAGATCAAGGGCCTCTGTTTACTGATTAGGCACAACCCGGAGGGGTTCACAGAGCTCTGCGGCCACTGCAACTTCATCCAGTTTCCTCCTACAGCTGTGCAGCTGGGATCCATGAAAAGAGGAACTCCTGTCTACCAGGAAACAACGACAAATGCGCACATTCTCGAGCTGGGACCGCTTCGGGCCAAGTAGCTTTTTGCTCCCGTTTTTGATAGCAGAGTCATAGCAGCTATCTTAACACAAACCTATTTTGCTTCAACAGTGACTCGACAAGGACAGATATTTCTACAGAAAACTCAGGAGTAAATCTGATTTTTATTTCGAGTTTTTGCTTATTATAACAAGAAGTATTATTACACATCTGTGTATTTAAATAAACAGCGGTAAGTACACTGGGGCCACACAACCTAAATTAGGTTCTTTAAAAACATACAATGCATTCTTACCCTCGGCACAAAGACAACTTCTCTTAAAAAAATAAAACTGTGATTTAAAAGGCCTTTATTTCATAGGGAAGAGGAATAAAAGATAAGTGCTAGCAGGTGTTCAATAACATCTGGATTTTTTTCTTGGTCATGTGTCCCTCCTATTTTGCAAATGCCAAAGGAAATGGTCAGTGATTTCAAAAAACACCGAGGGGCCTTGAGGACTCCATGGACACCTAGACAGACCACTTACATTGGGAGAACAGAGACAATGCTTAGAAAATGTACCACCCCTAGCCCAAGTTCATTTGATGAAACTATTATGTATAAAGCAGTTAATTATATACATAAATAACATAAAAATAATTATCATAAATTAAAAGTCAAACAATCCCCCACGACAAATTCAACAGAGAGGCGCACAGGGGGAGTCTGGGGGGCTGGGTGTGGAGGGTGATTAAGCCACCTGTCCCATGCTGCGTGGGTGATGGACTTGGTCACAGGCCGGCCCTCCCTCAGCCTCCCGTGCCCGGGGACAAAGGCGAGAGCTGAGAGCGCTGCACTGCAGGCCATATCGCCCACAGTCCCCGGGCAGCCTCAGGAGCGGTCTCATGTATCTGGCATCTACGGGGTGCTCCGGGACAAGCGAGAGCTGACAGCGTGCACTGCAACTTCATCCAGTTTCCTCCTACAGCTGTGCAGCTGGGATCCATGAAAAGAGGAACTCCTGTCTACCAGGAAACAACGACAAATGCGCACATTCTCGAGCTGGGACCGCTTCGGGCCAAGTAGCTTTTTGCTCCCGTTTTTGATAGCAGAGTCATAGCAGCTATCTTAACACAAACCTATTTTGCTTCAACAGTGACTCGACAAGGACAGATATTTCTACAGAAAACTCAGGAGTAAATCTGATTTTTATTTCGAGTTTTTGCTTATTATAACAAGAAGTATTATTACACATCTGTGTATTTAAATAAACAGCGGTAAGTACACTGGGGCCACACAACCTAAATTAGGTTCTTTAAAAACATACAATGCATTCTTACCCTCGGCACAAAGACAACTTCTCTTAAAAAAATAAAACTGTGATTTAAAAGGCCTTTATTTCATAGGGAAGAGGAATAAAAGATAAGTGCTAGCGGGTGTTCAATAACATCTGGATTTTTTTCTTGGTCATGTGTCCCTCCTATTTTGCAAATGCCAAAGGAAATGGTCAGTGATTTCAAAAAAAACACCGCAGGGGCCTTGAGGACTCCATGGACACCTAGACAGACCACTTACATTGGGAGAACAGAGACAATGCTTAGAAAATGTACCACCCCTAGCCCAAGTTCATTTGATGAAACTATTATGTATAAAGCAGTTAATTATATACATAAATAACATAAAAATAATTATCATAAATTAAAAGTCAAACAATCCCCCACGACAAATTCAACAGAGAGGCGCACAGGGGGAGTCTGGGGCGGGCTGGGTGTGGAGGGTGATTCGAAGCCACCTGTCCCATGCTGCGTGGGTGATGGACTTGGTCACGAAGGCCGGCCCTCCCCTCAGCCTCCCGTGCCCGGGGACAAAGGCGAGAGCTGAGAGCGCTGCACTCCGCAGGCCATATCGCCCACAGTCCCCCGGGCAGCCTCAGGAGCGCCGGTCTCATGTATCTGGCATCTACGGGGGGTCTCCCGACTAACTCGGGGTCACAACGAGTAACAGGGACGAAGCAGAGCCGCCGTGGCATTTCACCCTGGACAGCATGAAGGCGTCAGGAGGGCCAAGTCAGGCTTCTTGGCCCCTCTGTTTCCCTGGCTGGGCGGCAGGAGGGCTGGCTGCCGGCCACCACCTTGGTGGCCCCGAGCCTCGCCTGCCGCCCCTGCAATGGGCGCCTACGTGTGACAGCGGCTCCCTGGGGAGGCAGAGCCGCTGCCGCTCAGCACATTCATTCATTCGTTCGTTCACGGCGCCGAGGTGCTCAGCTGAGGACCTTTTCTGGCTTCACTACTACTCAGCAGGAACAGCACTGCCTTTGTATTTCAGAAAAACCCACCCCTTCCCCATAAGGAGCCAAGCTCATTCAACATTCTTACAGAAAACGGGCCTTGAAACACTCCAACCTTTGGAATTAAGAGTTTAAATAACAAAAAAGACATGAATTTCTCCCCTGTTCACCAGTGCAGGGGTGCTGGTCGAGCCTCAGCCACAGTGAACACATCTGGACAGCAGAGGGGCCTGAGACGGCCCCAGGGGGCCTCTGGCAGGGCCAGTGGGAGGCCCTCTGGACGCATGCGCGCCACGCCCCCCGACGCGGGGCGGACGCGGACCCAGGGACGGGCACTCACCGGCCTCCAGTGCAAACGACCTCACGGGTCAGAGGAAAACAGAGAAGAACATGGTCTCCACAAGCTTCGAACACGCAAGACAAGCTGGAGACAAAGGTTTTTCTTAAAAAAAAAAAAAAGCCATACTGAAAATTGGTTTAGAATCCTATGACTAAGATGCGTTGGTCTGCGACCTCACGTGACCGCTTGTCCGTGACCAACGTGAAGGCCAGAGGAGGGGCGCCGCCCCACAGAGGCAGCTTCCTGCGAGGTTTCAGCCAGCAGATCACTCGACTCGAATTTCAAGGAGGCTAAATGGGACTTGAACTCGGATCTGTTCGAAGTTCCGGAGCAGAGGAAACTGTCCCCTACCCGTCACAGCACATTGCTACATGCTGACGCAGCAGCTGGGCACTAAAAGGAAGAATGAAACAGACCACCTCCCTCTCCCCACCCCGCCTCCCTCTGGCTCTGAGGGGGAAGCCTGGGGGCCTGGCCCCCCGGGCAGGGGTCGGGGCACTTAGGGAGACGACTGTCCCGCCTGGGGTGACTGCTGCGTGCAGGTGACGGGCGACAGCTCCGGGGGCATCTGGAGACAACGCTGCAGAGGCGAGGTCCACCTGACTCACACGGCGACACACACAGGCGCCTTGTCCTTTGTTTGGTATCCAGCCAACACATCCTACGGTCAGAGCAACGCCCCGTCCTCCCGGTGCCGGCGGGCGCCTCAGTAGCTGAACATCTGCGGCGGCTGCTCCGCCGGCACCGGGGGCGGGGCGGCCTGCGGGGCGGGGGCCGGCGGCGGCGGGGGCGCCACGTCCGCCGGGGGCAGGGCCCGCCAGGTGAGCGGGTGCTGGTCCCCGAGCTGGCTGCCCAGCGGCGTGATGGAGTTGACCAGCGTGGTCAGGTTGATGAAGTGGGCCACCGACTGCGGGTTCGGGGCTTCCGGCTGCGGGTGGACCTGCAGCTCGCTCTGGCGGTTCTGCAGCAGGGCGGAGCCGCTGACGGTGTCAAAGGTCACGGTCAGGATGGAGTTGTCCAGCTGCAGCTGGCGCTCGGGGGTGGTCAGGTGCCCGACCGCCACCGGCTGGAGGTTGGTGAACTGGGTCCCGGCCGTGGTGGTGATGGGGGTGACGGTGATGTTGGTCAGGCCGACGGAGCTGGACGGCGTGGTCACGCTGGGGTCGCCCAGGGTCACCACCACCTGCAAGAGTCATGCACAACACGGGACCGTTAGTTTCAGCAGATCTGGGACCAAGCGCCGCTGTCTGTGGCCGTCCCGTGACCCAGGGTCCTCATGCCTGGCCCAACGGGAGGATGCGAGACACCTGCTGGTGAAAGATGAAACCTAGGTTCCTCATCCTGCCATGACGCTTCGCAAGCGTTGGTGCCACTAAAAGCCCCAGAATTGAAACAGATCACTCGACTCGAATTTCAAGGAGGCTAAATGGGACTTGAACTCGGATCTGTTCGAAGTTCCGGAGCAGAGGAAACTGTCCCCTACCCGTCACAGCACATTGCTACATGCTGACGCAGCAGCTGGGCACTAAAAGGAAGAATGAAACAGACCACCTCCCTCTCCCCACCCCGCCTCCCTCTGGCTCTGAGGGGGAAGCCTGGGGGCCTGGCCCCCCGGGCAGGGGTCGGGGCACTTAGGGAGACGACTGTCCCGCCTGGGGTGACTGCTGCGTGCAGGTGACGGGCGACAGCTCCGGGGGCATCTGGAGATAACGCTGCAGAGGCGAGGTCCACCTGACTCACACGGCGACACACACAGGCGCCTTGTCCTTTGTTTGGTATCCAGCCAACACATCCTACGGTCAGAGCAACGCCCCGTCCTCCCGGTGCCGGCGGGCGCCTCAGTAGCTGAACATCTGCGGCGGCTGCTCCGCCGGCACCGGGGGCGGGGCGGCCTGCGGGGCGGGGGCCGGCGGCGGCGGGGGCGCCACGTCCGCCGGGGGCAGGGCCCGCCAGGTGAGCGGGTGCTGGTCCCCGAGCTGGCTGCCCAGCGGCGTGATGGAGTTGACCAGCGTGGTCAGGTTGATGAAGTGGGCCACCGACTGCGGGTTCGGGGCTTCCGGCTGCGGGTGGACCTGCAGCTCGCTCTGGCGGTTCTGCAGCAGGGCGGAGCCGCTGACGGTGTCAAAGGTCACGGTCAGGATGGAGTTGTCCAGCTGCAGCTGGCGCTCGGGGGTGGTCAGGTGCCCGACCGCCACCGGCTGGAGGTTGGTGAACTGGGTCCCGGCCGTGGTGGTGATGGGGGTGACGGTGATGTTGGTCAGGCCGACGGAGCTGGACGGCGTGGTCACGCTGGGGTCGCCCAGGGTCACCACCACCTGCAAGAGTCATGCACAACACGGGACCGTTAGTTTCAGCAGATCTGGGACCAAGCGCCGCTGTCTGTGGCCGTCCCGTGACCCAGGGTCCTCATGCCTGGCCCAACGGGAGGATGCGAGACACCTGCTGGTGAAAGATGAAACCTAGTCAGTTTTGCCGGGAAAAGGAATTCCAGTGAAAGGCAGAAACCAGATACAGAGGTAATCATCGTGCCATCAGCTGGAACCCAGCACCAAACAATTTCAGTGGCTAGAAAAAGCCAGAGAACAGTAATCAGGAGAGGAACGAAAGAGCCTCTTGAGAGTGAAAGAGGAGAGTTTTGAAAAAGCTGGCTTTAAACTCAACACTTGAAACTCGAAGATCATGGCAGCCAGTCCCATCACTTCATGGCAAACAGATGGGGAAACAATGGAAACAGTGACAGACTTTTCTTTCTTGGCTCCAATATCACCATGATGGTGACTGCAGCCATGAAATTAAAAGACGTTTGCTCCTTGGGAGAAAAGCTATGACAAACCTAGGCAGCGTATTAAAAATCAGAGACATCACTTTGCCGATGAAGGTACGAATAGTCAAAGCTATGGTTTTTCCAGTAGTTCACGTATGGATGTGAGAAGTGGACCACAGAGAAGGCTGAGCGCCCAAGAACTGATGCTTTCAAACTGTGGTGCTGGAGAAGACTCTCGAGAGTCCCTTCGATGGCAAAGAGATTAAAAACCAATCAACCCTAAAGGAAATGAACCTTGAACCTTCACTGGAAGGACTGATGCTGAAGCTAACACCCCAGTACTGTAGCTACCGGAAAGAGCTGACTCACTGGAAAAGACCGTGATGCTGGGAAAAATAGAAGGCAAGAGGGGAAGGGGACGACAGAGGACGAGATGGTCGGATGGCATCACTGACTCAACGGACATGAATTTGAGCAAATGCTGGGAGACAGTGACGGACAGGGAAGCTCAGCACGCTGCAGTGCAGGGGGACCGCGAACAGCCGGACGTGGCTGAGCAGCTGAACCGCAGCCATCACGAGAGTAACAGCAGTCTCCGTTGTCTCTTCACGTCTGCGACGTTGAAAGGAAACCCCCACTGCAAAGCTCAGACGGGCCCTGCCCCATGTGCCGCGCCGAGAGCCATAAACGAAGATAGCCCAGCTCTCCCCTACCACGGGCCAGAAGGCCAGGGAAAGGCCGGAACCAGGAGGACCAGGGCTGGTCAAGAGAGGTGCGGCGTCTGACCTGCGCTGACGGGGAGCGGGGGGCTTGAAATGCAAGCGGGGAAGGGTCAGAAAGCTCCGGTTAAACACAGCCATTGTCCACACACCCTGGTGCGCAGGGTTAGGCGCCCCCGTGGGGCTGGCACACTCAGGCCGCTGAGACCTGGACCCAGCCTGGTTCCTGGTCAGGGGGACACTGTTCTTCACCCTGACGGCCAGGACCACCGGGTCTGAACCTGGAAACACTCGCGGGGAAACAGGACCCATGCTGACCGTGGCCAGAAACCCCGCTGGGGGAACGGTCACAGACCGGCCGCCCGCACCCAGGGCTCCGACCCGGCACACGCAGCAGCCACCTGCTGGATGCTCTGCACGGCGGAGTCGGTCTCGTCCCCGACGCCGCCCGAGAACGGGGCCTCCTTCTCGGAGAACTCGCTGAAGGCCGCATCCTCGGGTCCCGCCGCCGCGGCCGCCTCCTCCTCTGGCTTCTGCTTCCTCTTGGGAGCCCTCCTGGCGGCCTTCACGTGCTTCCCTTCAGCCAGCTCCTCCTGCTCCAGACCCAGTTCGGGCTGCAGGAACAGAAGACAGCGACAGGTCAGAGCAGCTCCCGGGGCGGCCGGCGCACCCTGGCACCACCCCGACGTCAGGAGACCAGGCCCGTCTCGTAACGCGTGACTCAGGAGTGGGTCAAGCTCCTGCTGGTGTCCGCTGCCTTTCCTTAAAGTGAAGGCAATTAGATTCACATCATACTTCCATGTCAGCTTCTGTGCTGACATAGAAACATCTCTCCCAACAAAGGTCTCGAGCCCTGGGTCCAGCCCTGCTGAGCTCTGTCTGAGGCTGCAGACGCTCTCAAGGCGGCTCTCCGTCCCAGGCCGACACCGGTCGACAGCAGACACAATCCTGAATCAAGATGAGTCGTGACTGCAAGAGCTGTGAAGTCACAGGCTTTAGGGCCTGCAAATAGGGCTCCGTGGTACTGGTGACCCCCGGTGGACGGCACACTTCCTCGTGGCCTGCCGACACACGGCTGGCCTACCCCAGGTTCACAGAGGTCGCTGGGCAGTGGTGGCCCGCAGGGCTCTCTGTCCCGGTCACCGGCCACCGCTCCTGGTGCTCTGTGTCCCTGTATGAGACATGGCCCCACCCTGTGCCAGGCCCCGAGGAGACCTGCCAGGACGTGCCCTCCAGGGGGCTGCCCGTGGCGGGGGTGGAAGTGGTCCCAGCTCTGGGGCTGCCAAGATGTGCGGCCCGGCCATTTGGTGCAAGCTGGCCACGAAGAACCGTGCACAAAGCTCCGTGGCAAAGCACAGACGTGTATGTGCGACTTTACAGTAACTGAGCAGGATCTGTTGCCTTGAAAGTAAGAGAAAATCTTTAACGAAAGGTATTGACCACAAATTCCTTCAGAGACTGAGTTCACTGAGAACGTTTAAAGTTATTCTGCTCCCCACTGTCTTGCCGCACTCAGCTTCCCCGGGAGCTGCCTGTGATGTCCACCTTCAGCGCCACCCTGGCTGGGCTGGGCCACCAGCTGCGTCGTCAGACTCCAGGTGAGAGGCTGTCCTGACGGTTTTCTCAGACGGGACCGACACTGACGTCAGCAGGAGCTGAGCTCCCTCTGCGGGGCGGGTGGGCCTCGTCCCATCAGGCGCAGATCTCGCGGAAAGGCAGTGAGGCTTGCGGGCAGGAGGGAGGCCTGCGCCAGCACGGAGAGCCTCCTGGGAGTCCAGCTCCCGCCGCCCTGTGGGCCCTGGACCTGCCAGCCTACCACTGAGCGAGCCAGCATCTCAAAATAAAGCTAACAGCTGGGGCTTCCCTGGTGGTCCAGTGGGTAAGGACACCGCCTTGCAGTGCAAGGGGCGCTGGTTCGATCCCTGGCCTGGGAAGATCCCACGTGCCGCGGAGTGGCTGGACCCATGTGTCCAATGACCGAGCCGGAGCTCTGGAGCGCATGCGCCCAGAGCCGGTGCTCTGCGACAACAGAGGCCACCGCGATGGGAGGCCCACACGGGCCAAAGAACAAAGATGGATGAAACTAGACAAATGAAAGACCAGTGGAAGTGGCCCGCCCACCCCCCTCCCTCCCCACCCCCGCCAAAATAAATAAATAAATAAATGTTTTAAAAAAAAAAAGCTAACAGCTGTCTCCCTCTGCACGTGCACGCACCCTCCCTCCCCCATCCCTATCGACTGTTTTCTCCAGGGAACTCGGTCTTCAAAATCCACTCTCCTAAAAGAGATACTATTAGCTTTCAGAAAACTAAAATTCTAGCAATGTTTACACAAACCAAAAGGCCCCCACGCTGACGACCGACTAACAAGACGGAGGGAGACGAGCGGGGCAGACGGGGCTCTCCCAGAGGCCGCCCCACCACCTGCTGGCCCGCGAGCCGCGCTCACCTGCACGATGCCGATGGAGGAGGCGTCGATGGTGGTGGTCTCGGGGAGGTGGTCCAGGTCGTCGATCCTCACGGCCAGGACCTAGGAGCGAGCGCGGGGTGAGCCCAGGACCGCGGCTGCCGGGCCGTCTCCCCAGCGGGACTCTGTGGGCTCCGGGGCTCCACGCGGGACCCGGAAGCCTGGGTGCCAGCCTCCCGCCCGGCTCTCCTCCCTCCGCCCGGGTCCCCCGTGCTCCCACAACTCGGGTGTCTCCTCGTCCCTGTCCGTGGGTCACTGCATGGTCCTCTGCCTGGGTGCAGACCCTGCCCGCCCTCCCTGTCCACACCGTCCACCCTCTCAGGAAGAGCGCCCTCCCTCAGCCTCAGCCCCTCACGCCAAGAGCAAAGCAGGCTGAGATACGGTCCCACTGTCCTACACACGTCACCACAAGGGGACCTTTACACCGAAAGCACGCTCCTGTTCCACTCACACCCCCGCCCCAGCCCTGTGAACCACGCTGGCTGGACCTTAGCACGCACCCCTCATGCCTGGACACGGGCCCATGGCCCCCCGGCCCCTGCCCTGTCCCGAACCTGGGCCACACAACGCAGACGCCGGCTGTGTGGGCAACTGTGGTCACCCGGGTGAGCAAGCCACACGGGCAGGGAGCGGGACGCCAGGGGAGGGAGGCTGCGGCAGGGAGTCGCTAACGGAGGCGGCGGTTGTGGACAAGCTGCCCGTGGCCAGGGAAGCCCAAAAGTCTGTCCAGAACGACTCCACTGTCAAATGGCTCCACAAGCATCTTTACATTTTTCCTCAAGAATAAAAAATGAAGAACACGGGCTTCCCTGGTGGTCCAGTGGGTAAGGACACCGCCTTGCAGTGCAAGGGGTGCCGGTTTGATCCCTGGCCTGGGAAGATCCCACGTGCCGCGGAGCGGCTGGACAGATGTGTCCAATTGCTGAGCCAGAGCTCTGGAGCGCATGCGCCCAGAGCCAGTGCTCTGCAACAACAGAGGCCGCTGCGATGGGAGGTCCACACAGGCCAAAGAACAAAGATGGATGAAAACAGACAAATGAAAGACCAATAGAAGTGGCCCGCCTCCGCCGCAAAAAAAATGAAGAACACAGCTACAGGCCATGCACTGCGGGTGTGGCTTATGAAGAAGGACGCAGGGCACTGCGCCTCTGGGCGGACGTCCCGAGACCAGGCCGCGGCCTTTTCTGAAAGGCTGGCGGTGAGGCGGTCCTGTGTGTTCTCACATCAGCTCCGCCTGCGAGGCAGCAGGCGGAGTCAGCGCAGCCGGAGGCCGCCGACGGTCCTCCCCCACCGCCACCTCCGCCGCGGCCACCACGGTGCCATCACCAACACCTCCATCGTCAACGACATCATTGGGTCCTCGTCACACCATCTGGAAGCCAGGGCCACGAAGAACCACCCTAGAAGCGCTCGCTGACTTTACTCTCATTGACCACTCCTGTTTTTGAACTTTTTCAGTGCAACATGTTCATTCAAAGCAGAGGGAAGGGGCTTCCCTGGTGGTCCAGTGGGTAAGGACACTGCCTTGCAGTGCAAGGGGCACCGGTTCGATCCCTGGCCTGGGAGGATCCCACATGCCGTGGAGCGGCTGGACTGATGTGTCCAACCACCGAGCTGGAGCTTGGGCGCGCATGCGCCCAGAGATGGTGCTCTGCAGCGAGAGAGGCCACTGTGATGGGAGGCCCACACGGGCCAAAGAACAAAGACAGATGAAAAATAGATGAATGAAAGACCAATGCAAGTGGCCGAAAAAAGAAAAAAAACCCCGAAAACCCAAAGCAGAGGGAAAGACCACAGAAGAGCATCCACTCTGGAAAGTCCTGAATACGTGAAAGTTTACGGTCAACAACCTAACAGGTTAGCCAGCCTTCCCTGGACCCCATGCCCGAGTCTGTGCCCAGCACCGCCGTGGGGGCGCCCTGCCCTGGCAGAGCCCACCCGGCGGCTCACTCCTGTGGTCTGGGGTCGTTGCCTCTACACCGTCTCCTCTCCTCGCGCGACTGGCCGCCATCCTAGCTCTCCATCTACCACCCTCAAAGGTCGGGACACCCTGGGTCCCACCACCAGCGCTCGATCCCCCAGGCACTCAACTATTTACTTCTCTGAACTAACAGAAACAACAGAGCAACACCAAAGGATCCAAGCAAACCAGCCCGGGGGAGGAGGCTCAAAGTGCCAAAGACAGAAGGACCTGAGAACAAAGCCCACCCGTGGAGCTCCAGCATGGCAGTGGCCCCTCCAGCACCCCGGCGTGGTGGGCGTGAGAGGAAGGGGCGCCATGAGGTGGCCGTGCAGACCAGGAAAGTGATCATTAACCAGACAAAACGCGTCTGTCGAGCTGCTTTGCCTCTGCAAGGCCCCCAGCGGCATGCATGACACAGCCTGCGTGCAAAAGCCCCCGTGCGGACACCCCCGTACCCACAGGAACAGCTCACTCCCAGGCACCACGAGCCCCTGGGGAACCCGCAGGGCCGCCCTGGCCCCAGACGGGGAGGAAGGCCTGGGCCACTGGGCCACTGGGAGGACGCTCACACTTCAGGCTCCCGCTTCCGACTTTGCTTTTCTAGGCGGAAACGCGAGCGGGCCACTAGGTGAAAAGGGCTGGAGAGAGGCGAGTGGAGCGGGTGGAATTCCAGCTCCGTGTGCCGAGTGGGAAGTGCTTGGGGTCCACGGGCCGGGGACCCACACAGGCAGTGGAGGACGCAGCGAGGTGATGGGAGAAAAAGACGCATTTATCAGCCCAGCGAGGTGGACGGCACTTTATCATTGCAAAAGTGACCCACGGTCATCTGAGGCAATTATTTAAAATTGAGGAAAATACAAAGACAGGAAATAACCAAAACTTCAACGCCAGGAGAAGACCATGAGCCACGCTTTCATCCTTTCGAGATGCTATGAGCACCATCCACTCTGGAAAGTCCTGAATACGTGAAAGTTTACGGTCAACAACCTAACAGGTTAGCCAGCCTTCCCTGGACCCCATGCCCGAGTCTGTGCCCAGCACCGCCGTGGGGCGCCCTGCCCTGGCAGAGCCCACCCGGCTCACTCCTGTGGTCTGGGGTCGTTGCCTCTACACCGTCTCCTCTCCTCGCGCGACTGGCCGCCATCCTAGCTCTCCATCTACCACCCTCAAAGGTCGGGACACCCTGGGTCCCACCACCAGCGCTCGATCCCCCAGGCACTCAACTATTTACTTCTCTGAACTAACAGAAACAACAGAGCAACACCAAAGGATCCAAGCAAACCAGCCCGGGGGAGGAGGCTCAAAGTGCCAAAGACAGAAGGACCTGAGAACAAAGCCCACCCGTGGAGCTCCAGCATGGCAGTGGCCCCTCCAGCACCCCGGCGTGGTGGGCGTGAGAGGAAGGGGCGCCATGAGGTGGCCGTGCAGACCAGGAAAGTGATCATTAACCAGACAAAACGCGTCTGTCGAGCTGCTTTGCCTCTGCAAGGCCCCCAGCGGCATGCATGACACAGCCTGCGTGCAAAAGCCCCCGTGCGGACACCCCCGTACCCACAGGAACAGCTCACTCCCAGGCACCACGAGCCCCTGGGGAACCCGCAGGGCCGCCCTGGCCCCAGACGGGGAGGAAGGCCTGGGCCACTGGGCCACTGGGAGGACGCTCACACTTCAGGCTCCCGCTTCCGACTTTGCTTTTCTAGGCGGAAACGCGAGCGGGCCACTAGGTGAAAAGGGCTGGAGAGAGGCGAGTGGAGCGGGTGGAATTCCAGCTCCGTGTGCCGAGTGGGAAGTGCTTGGGGTCCACGGGCCGGGGACCCACACAGGCAGTGGAGGACGCAGCGAGGTGATGGGAGAAAAAGACGCATTTATCAGCCCAGCGAGGTGGACGGCACTTTATCATTGCAAAAGTGACCCACGGTCATCTGAGGCAATTATTTAAAATTGAGGAAAATACAAAGACAGGAAATAACCAAAACTTCAACGCCAGGAGAAGACCATGAGCCACGCTTTCATCCTTTCTTGCTTCCCCACCTCGTTTATGTCACATAGGTGAGCATCCGATAAACACACAGTGTGAATGACGCATCGCACACACACCTGCGGGGTTTCCCCAGTGGCTGGGCTGGTAAAGAATCTGCCTGCCACGTGGGAGCCCGGGTTTGATCCCTGGGCGGGGAAGATCCCCTGGGGGAGGGGCATGGCCACCCACTCCAGCCTTCGTGCCTGGAGACTCCCGGGGACTGAGGAGCCTGGCGGGCTCCACAGTCACAGAGGTGGACACGACCGAGTGACTAAGCACACGCACATCTGCAGCGTATGCAGGGTGCACACGGCTCTCACTGCGAGCACGCACGGTCTAACTCAGAATCGATGGTACACACACTGAACTCACACTGTCACGGAGCTACCACTAAGTGACATTCCTCTTGTTGCATGCTGAGGAGTCCAAATAATCATTCACGAAAACACGGGAGAGACGGTCCCATGACCACCAGGGGGACGGGCGATGGCTGGGCGCGGCTCCATGCCTGTGGGCCTAAGACCCCCTAACTCAGAGGAGGAAGAAAGGCCCTTCTGCTGGGTCTCATCTACCCGTGTTTCCTTTCATGACCCTCCTCTCCCGGGACACGGCGGGCTCTGTGTTCTCCTGAAATGCTGCTAGCTTTACTCTGAACAGCTCCTATGTGTGAACAGTAGTGACACGTTTTTCAGTTTTCCCTTTGCTTGTTCTCTGAACCTACAGAAATTCTAAATATTATGTTGTTTACCTGGTCAAATCATTTGTTCAAAAGTTTCACTGCTTTTGCACTTAGAGTCTCTGGCTCTGTTTGTCAGCTTGCGTGTGTGCTAAGTCGCTTCAGCTGTGTCTGACTCTTTGTGACCCCAGGGACTGTAGCCCACCAGGCTCCTCTGTCCGTGGGATTCTCCAGGCAAGAACACTGGAGAGGGCCGCCGCATCCCCCTCCCGGCGATCTTCCCGACCCAGGGACTGAACCCATGGCTCTTTATATCTCCCGTGCTGGCAGGCGGCTCCTTATCACTAGCGCCGCCCAGGAAGCTTTTCAAGACAAGAGGCTTATTCCACACCCTCGGCCTGCCTTCAGTACCGGCTTCTGGGGGTCAGGGTCGGCCTGCCTCGATACAATGTCTACCTCTGGGTCCTCGAGGCCCCCTTCCGCGCAGCCCCCCGCCCCACGCAGATGCCCTGGCAAAAAAGCATCAACCACTTGGCATCGCACACACACCTGCGGTTTCCCAGTGGCTGGGCTGGTAAAGAATCTGCCTGCCACGTGGGAGCCCGGTTTGATCCTGGGCGGGAAGATCCCTGGGGAGGGGCATGGCCACCACTCCAGCCTTCGTGCCTGGAGACTCCCGGGGACTGAGGAGCCTGGCGGGCTCCACAGTCACAGAGGTGGACACGACCGAGTGACTAAGCACACGCACATCTGCAGCGTATGCAGGGTGCACACGGCTCTCACTGCGAGCACGCACGGTCTAACTCAGAATCGATGGTACACACACTGAACTCACACTGTCACGGAGCTACCACTAAGTGACATTCCTCTTGTTGCATGCTGAGGAGTCCAAATAATCATTCACGAAAACGCGGGAGAGACGGTCCCATGACCACCAGGGGGACGGGCGATGGCTGGGCGCGGCTCCATGCCTGTGGGCCTAAGACCCCCTAACTCAGAGGAGGAAGAAAGGCCCTTCTGCTGGGTCTCATCTACCCGTGTTTCCTTTCATGACCCTCCTCTCCCGGGACACGGCGGGCTCTGTGTTCTCCTGAAATGCTGCTAGCTTTACTCTGAACAGCTCCTATGTGTGAACAGTAGTGACACGTTTTTCAGTTTTCCCTTTGCTTGTTCTCTGAACCTACAGAAATTCTAAATATTATGTTGTTTACCTGGTCAAATCATTTGTTCAAAAGTTTCACTGCTTTTGCACTTAGAGTCTCTGGCTCTGTTTGTCAGCTTGCGTGTGTGCTAAGTCGCTTCAGCTGTGTCTGACTCTTTGTGACCCCAGGGACTGTAGCCCACCAGGCTCCTCTGTCCGTGGGATTCTCCAGGCAAGAACACTGGAGAGGGCCGCCGCATCCCCCTCCCGGCGATCTTCCCGACCCAGGGACTGAACCCATGGCTCTTTATATCTCCCGTGCTGGCAGGCGGCTCCTTATCACTAGCGCCGCCCAGGAAGCTTTTCAAGACAAGAGGCTTATTCCACACCCTCGGCCTGCCTTCAGTACCGGCTTCTGGGGGTCAGGGTCGGCCTGCCTCGATACAATGTCTACCTCTGGGTCCTCGAGGCCCCCTTCCGCGCAGCCCCCCGCCCCACGCAGAGGCTCCTGGCTCTGCACTTGTTTCAGCGGCCCTACAGGGAGGAAGTGGGGCGGGAGGCGGTCCTATCCGCATGTGGCTGTAATTCCAGTGAACATACATAACTCCGGCAAAAGACACATTTCAGGCGCCTCTCTCTGCTCCTTCACTGGGCGCCTCCTACCCGCAGGTGGAGGGGCGCGTGGACCCAGGCCCGCCTCGAGGAATCTCAGGTCTGTGAGAACGGGGCGGTGACCCGGCGCGGAGGGCTCTCCGGGCCGAGAAGCCTGGCAGGGACAGAGGCCCGCCCACGTGGGGGAGGGGGAGAGGAAGGGGAGCCCGCCCGCCCGCCCGCCCCGCCCCCGCGCCGCTCACCTCGGGGTGCTTGCGCCGCATGTGCCGGCTCATGGAGGCCCGGGTGGACACCTTGGTCCCGCACAGCTGGCAGCTCTGCGCCTCCACCTTGTCGTGGGTGAGCTGCACGTGCTTCTGCAGCATGTACTCGGTGACGTACTTCTTGTCGCACACGGAGCAGGTCCACTGCTTGCCCACTGCCCACACGCAGGGGAGGCGAGGGCGGGGGGTGAGCGGGGTCGGCCTCGGCATCCGCGCCCGTCCCCCGCCGCGGTCAGGCCCGGAGCCGGCAGCAGCGCCTCCCGCTCCCAGAGATCCCCGCTGGACCATTCGGAATGAGTATGTGAAAGCCCTGCGGCTGAGTTTAGGGGCAAGGGGCAGGTTCCAGATAGAGCCTCAGCCAAGCAGTCCCCACCCCGCGCCCCCAGCCGGCCCCAGCAGAGACCACCCCCTCACCCGTGTGAATGAGTCTCTGGCTCTGTTTGTCAGCTTCGTGTGTGCTAAGTCGCTTCAGCTGTGTCTGACTCTTTGTGACCCCAGGGACTGTAGCCCACCAGGCTCCTCTGTCCGTGGGATTCTCCAGGCAAGAACACTGGAGAGGGCCGCCGCATCCCCCTCCCGGCGATCTTCCCGACCCAGGGACTGAACCCATGGCTCTTTATATCTCCCGTGCTGGCAGGCGGCTCCTTATCACTAGCGCCGCCCAGGAAGCTTTTCAAGACAAGAGGCTTATTCCACACCCTCGGCCTGCCTTCAGTACCGGCTTCTGGGGGTCAGGGTCGGCCTGCCTCGATACAATGTCTACCTCTGGGTCCTCGAGGCCCCCTTCCGCGCAGCCCCCCGCCCCACGCAGAGGCTCCTGGCTCTGCACTTGTTTCAGCGGCCCTACAGGGAGGAAGTGGGGCGGGAGGCGGTCCTATCCGCATGTGGCTGTAATTCCAGTGAACATACATAACTCCGGCAAAAGACACATTTCAGGCGCCTCTCTCTGCTCCTTCACTGGGCGCCTCCTACCCGCAGGTGGAGGGGCGCGTGGACCCAGGCCCGCCTCGAGGAATCTCAGGTCTGTGAGAACGGGGCGGTGACCCGGCGCGGAGGGCTCTCCGGGCCGAGAAGCCTGGCAGGGACAGAGGCCCGCCCACGTGGGGGAGGGGGAGAGGAAGGGGGAGCCCCGCCCCGCCCCGCCCCCCCGCGCCGCTCACCTCGGGGTGCTTGCGCCGCATGTGCCGGCTCATGGAGGCCCGGGTGGACACCTTGGTCCCGCACAGCTGGCAGCTCTGCGCCTCCACCTTGTCGTGGGTGAGCTGCACGTGCTTCTGCAGCATGTACTCGGTGACGTACTTCTTGTCGCACACGGAGCAGGTCCACTGCTTGCCCACTGCCCACACGCAGGGGAGGCGAGGGCGGGGGGTGAGCGGGGTCGGCCTCGGCATCCGCGCCCGTCCCCCGCCGCGGTCAGGCCCGGAGCCGGCAGCAGCGCCTCCCGCTCCCAGAGATCCCCGCTGGACCATTCGGAATGAGTATGTGAAAGCCCTGCGGCTGAGTTTAGGGGCAAGGGGCAGGTTCCAGATAGAGCCTCAGCCAAGCAGTCCCCACCCCGCGCCCCCAGCCGGCCCCAGCAGAGACCACCCCCTCACCCGTGTGAATGAGCTTGTGCGTCTCCATTGTGTTTCTCTCACTGAACGTTTTCCCACACAGTTCACACATGAAATCTTTAATCCCTGCAAGAAAAGGCACATTCAATCCCACATTTTCATGAGTGGTTTAACCATACACAGAACTGGTCCTGTCTTGACTTGCTTCTGTATTTGAAAAGACTTCGGGGCAGGCAGTTACCCGGAGACCACGGGCAGTAAGCGCTGGTTCCCACACTCAACCAGCAAACTGGGGCTTGCAAACCACCCTACGGCAGGCGGCCCTTGAGCGTTCAGACCAGTGACTCGGTCTGGGGTGACCGCCCCGCTCGCCGGCGACCTGGGGAGGACGCGTGGAGCCATCGGAGTCTCACTCCCCAGGCGGACGGGAAGGTGGACCCTCAGAATGCCTCTAAGTAAAGCTTCCCCCAAATGCAGAGCCAGGCAAGCAACTTCCACGGTTCACTTACCGCGGTCCTGTATCCATCAGACCCCTGGGACTGGGGACCCTGCACTCCCAGGGGCTCCCGGAGAGGAGAGAGAGAGACCACTGCGCCCCGCGGGTGGCGTGCTGAGACCCCCGCGGAGATGAGGACTCCCTCCCAGGGGCCGAGCGCATCCCAGAAAGGGGGACGCAAACAAAGGACGGGCTTCCCCAGGAGGAGGAGGGGGCCGGCCTCTGTGAAAGCCCAGCGCCCTGGGGGCCCAGAGCAGACCTGCCTGGTGGCCTGGCAGGCCCAGGGGGCAGTGAGAGAGGTGGGCTCACAGAAAGGCGGGGCCAGGCGGTAGCAGGGCTCAAGGCCACTTTAGAGAGGACATGAACCCAACAGACGCTCCTGCCCCCCCACCAGGGAGAACCGCCTCTCATTCAGCTGCTGATCTGATTCTCTCTTACACACACGTTTATCCAGAGACAGATGTTTTATAAGAAACAAGTTCATTTGTTGGAGGCCGGTTTCTCCTCCGCTGGGTCGAGACCGTCTGTGTAAGACGCCCTGTGTAGCCAGTCACCTGTAAGGACGCACTGGCCTTTAAGGTGGACCCACCGCCGGTCGGCTCCACCTGCTGACAGGTACTTAAGGTGGTCCAGTGCCCTGTCCGGACGACATGATGACCAGTGTGGACACACATCCCCGTCCTTGTCTGATGGAGTTTCAGTGGGAGAGAGGGGCCCGAAGACCAAAAGCTGGGTGGCAGCCAGGCCTCCGCGCGCGTGCGCCGGACGCTGGGCGCTTGCAGGACGGGGAGCTTCTGGGGAACCGGCTACTCAGCCAGCCCCCTAGAGTTCGACCAGAAAGCCGGCGCCTGCTGGGAGCCGGAGCCCCTGTGAAGCAGGCCGCTCTTCCGAGTTGCTTCTCACCCCCGGGCTGGCCCCTCTCCACGCGAGCGCCGCGGACGCACCCGTGTGCCGCTTGTAGTGCTTGAGCATGTTGACCTTCTGTGCGAACTTGCGGTGGCACTCCCTGCACTCGTACTCCTTGATGCCCTTGTGCAGCTTCATGTGGTGGCGCAGCGCGTGCTTGGTCTTCATGCCTGCGGGGCAGAGCGGGTCGGTACCGCCTCCAGAGCCAGCCCCGCCCCGCCCCCAGGGCCCACGCCCCGCCCCCCGGAGCAGACCCCACCCCACCCCAGGATCCGCGCCCGCCCCGGAGCAGACCCCACCCCACCCCCAGGATCCGTGCCCCGCCCCGGAGCAGACCCCACCCCACCCCAGGATCCGCGCCCGCCCGGAGCAGACCCCACCCCACCCTCAGGATCTGCGCCCCGCCCCGGAGCAGACCCCTCCCACACCCCACCCCAGGATCCGCGCCCGCCCCAAAGCCCAAGTCCCGCCTCCAGCCCAGCCCGTGTGTGTCCAGGCCAGTACTGACACGGATACTTCTAGAAACATTTACATGCTGCTTTTGAAGCAGGTAACAAGGTGGAGATGGGGAAAAACTATCTTGCATAACTATTTGTGTTATTTAAAAACACTTTTTTTTTCGGTGCTTTCTCAACAGAACAAACTACACACTGCAGTTATTCTGGAGAACAGACCAGAAGCCATCACCTCTGGGGAAGGAGGCTGCGGCCCTCGGCGTGGGCAGGGAGGAC
The DNA here is from genome assembly GCA_022376925.1 of Tragulus kanchil. Taxonomy (NCBI): domain Eukaryota; kingdom Metazoa; phylum Chordata; class Mammalia; order Artiodactyla; family Tragulidae; genus Tragulus; species Tragulus kanchil. The sequence goes on from JAIOJX010000028.1 coordinate 244,464,325, forward strand.
CTTCTTACTCTGCTTTTCCTGGCAATTACCTCTTAGCCGTGTACTTGTATTCTTTATGAATCTAAGAGGGGCTCACCCACTGAGTGGAATCATAAGACATTTGTGCATCCTTAATACTTTTATATTTAATTTAAAAACTCAAAGAGAAAAATACCTGCTGACAGGTACTTAAGGTGGTCCAGTGCCCTGTCCGGACGACATGATGACCAGTGTGGACACATCCCGTCCTTGTCTGATGGAGTTTCAGGGGAGAGGGCCAAGACCAAAAGCTGGGTGGCAGCCAGGCCTCGGCGCGGACGCTGGGCGTTTGCAGGACGGGGAGCTGCTGGTGAACCGGCTACTGAGCCGGCCCCCTAGAGTGCGACCAGAATGCCGGCGCCCGCTGGGGGCCGGTGCCCCTGTGAAGCAGGCCGCTCTTCCGAGTTGCTTCTCACCCCCGGGCTGGCCCCTCTCCACGCGAGCGCCGCGGACGCACCCGTGTGCCGCTTGTAGTGCTTGAGCATGTTGACCTTCTGTGCGAACTTGCGGTGGCACTCCCTGCACTCGTACTCCTTGATGCCCTTGTGCAGCTTCATGTGGTGGCGCAGCGCGTGCTTGGTCTTCATGCCTGCGGGGCAGAGCGGGTCGGTACCGCCTCCAGAGCCAGCCCCGCCCCGCCCCCAGGGCCCACGCCCCGCCCCCGGAGCAGACCCCACCCCACCCCAGGATCCGCGCCCGCCCCGGAGCAGACCCCACCCCACCCCCAGGATCCGTCCCCCGCCCCGGAGCAGACCCCACCCCACCCCAGGATCCGCGCCCGCCCGGAGCAGACCCCACCCCACCCTCAGGATCTGCGCCCCGCCCCGGAGCAGACCCTCCCACACCCCACCCCAGGATCCGCGCCCCGCCCCCAAAGCCCAAGTCCCGCCTCCAGCCCAGCCCGTGTGTGTCCAGGCCAGTACTGACACGGATACTTCTAGAAACATTTACATGCTGCTTTTGAAGCAGGTAACAAGGTGGAGATGGGAATAACTATCTTGCATAACTATTTGTGTTATTTAAAAACACTTTTTTTTTCGGTGCTTTCTCAACAGAACAAACTACACACTGCAGTTATTCTGGAGAACAGACCAGAAGCCATCACCTCTGGGGAAGGAGGCTGCGGCCCTCGCGCGTGGGCAGGGGAGGACCTTCTTACTCTGCTTTTCCTGGCAATTACCTCTTAGCCGTGTACTTGTATTCTTTATGAATCTAAGAGGGGCTCACCCACTGAGTGGAATCATAAGACATTTGTGCATCCTTAATACTTTTATATTTAATTTAAAAACTCAAAGAGAAAAGCTAAAACTTGACGGAATATTACGTTTTAAAAAGATCCTAATGGCCAGACATGCCATTAGGACAAACCATGAGATGGTCTGTCCCGTATCTGGAGGCGGCTGGCCCTGCTGGCGGCCGCTGGAAACCACCAAAGAGCTACCACGCCAAGTCTTACTCAGAGTTTTGGTCTTTAAACAGAAATGCGGTAAAATTTTCCCCTGTCCTGGGACTCTCTTTTTATCTCATTATGCCTACTGATGTGAGATGGCCGCTAACAAGCTCAATTAGCTGATTTCACCTGATTAAAATAAAGGTCATAGTCGTCACCGGCCAGAGGAAGCCGCTGTCTTTGTGCACAGCTGGTCCGCGCCCGGGGCAGGGGGCTCTGCGCCCTCCCTCGGGCCACATGGTGACTGCTGGGTCATCCTGTCCTTCCCTTACACAGTCATGGTGCACGATTTCCCGGCTCTACAGTTCACCCATCTCCCTGCCTTTGGCGTGCACGCACCGTCCTCGAGGGCGTGCCTTGGTCCGGCCCGCGCTCACCTTTCCCGCACTCGGCGCACAGGTACTCGCGGATGTTGTCGTGAACGCGCATGTGCTCCTTCAGCATGTCCTTCCTGGCAAAGGACTTGCCGCACTGCTCACAGGCGTGGCTCTTCACACCTACGAGCAAAGGCAGGGCCTTGACAGACGGAAACTGGACCCAAGGTCACGGCCGGAGGGCAGTCCCAGAGAGAGCAGCCTCGCCCCGCGGCGCCCGCAGCTGGGGCTGTGACCACCGAGCCCTGCTTCCTCAGCCTCTGCGAGGACCCAGAGCGGCGCGGCCGGGAGACGGCTGCGCCAGGGGCGTGGCGGCCGGTGCAGATGAGAAGCACCGGCGGGAGACGGGGACGACCCCCGGGGCAGGAAGCACGCAGAGGCCGCGTGCCCCGGAGGACGCGGGTACCTGTGTGGATGAGTTTGTGCCGCTCCAGGTTGCCGATGCTGTTGAAGATCCGCCCGCAGATCTCGCAGGGGTGGATGTACCTGAAGGCAGACACAGGCTCAGGGCGGCCCCGCCTCCGCGGACCCGCCCACGGGGTGCAGGTGCCTAAGCGCCTCTGTCGGCAGGCGGGGGGACTTCAGCCGCCAATGGAGACTTGAGCCTCAGTTGGGCTGAGCTGTCCCTGAGAAATTCACAGGCTGGATCCTGACTCCCTGCACCTCAGAACGTGGCTGCGCCTGGGGACGGGTTCCTGAAGGGAAAGTTGAGGTCACTGGACGGGCCCTAGCCCAGCCCCTGGTATCCTTGCAAACAGGGACACAGAGACACGCACGAGTGGAAGGCCCCGAGGACACACCCAGGCGCCAAGGAGAGCGCCCGGGAGGTGCTCCCACGGCGGCGGCGCCCGCAGCGCCTCCAGCCCCAGATGTGAGATGGCCGCTAACAAGCTCAATTAGCTGATTTCACCTGATTAAAATAAAGGTCATAGTCGTCACCGGCCAGAGGAAGCCGCTGTCTTTGTGCACAGCTGGTCGCGCCGGGCAGGGGCTCTGCGCCCTCCCTCGGGCCACATGGTGACTGCTGGGTCATCCTGTCCTTCCCTTACACAGTCATGGTGCACGATTTCCCGGCTCTACAGTTCACCCATCTCCCTGCCTTTGGCGTGCACGCACCGTCCTCGAGGGCGTGCCTTGGTCCGGCCCGCGCTCACCTTTCCCGCACTCGGCGCACAGGTACTCGCGGATGTTGTCGTGAACGCGCATGTGCTCCTTCAGCATGTCCTTCCTGGCAAAGGACTTGCCGCACTGCTCACAGGCGTGGCTCTTCACACCTACGAGCAAAGGCAGGGCCTTGACAGACGGAAACTGGACCCAAGGTCACGGCCGGAGGGCAGTCCCAGAGAGAGCAGCCTCGCCCCGCGGCGCCCGCAGCTGGGGCTGTGACCACCGAGCCCTGCTTCCTCAGCCTCTGCGAGGACCCAGAGCGGCGCGGCCGGGAGACGGCTGCGCCAGGGGCGTGGCGGCCGGTGCAGATGAGAAGCACCGGCGGGAGACGGGGACGACCCCCGGGGCAGGAAGCACGCAGAGGCCGCGTGCCCCGGAGGACGCGGGTACCTGTGTGGATGAGTTTGTGCCGCTCCAGGTTGCCGATGCTGTTGAAGATCCGCCCGCAGATCTCGCAGGGGTGGATGTACCTGAAGGCAGACACAGGCTCAGGGCGGCCCCGCCTCCGCGGACCCGCCCACGGGGTGCAGGTGCCTAAGCGCCTCTGTCGGCAGGCGGGGGGACTTCAGCCGCCAATGGAGACTTGAGCCTCAGTTGGGCTGAGCTGTCCCTGAGAAATTCACAGGCTGGATCCTGACTCCCTGCACCTCAGAACGTGGCTGCGCCTGGGGACGGGTTCCTGAAGGGAAAGTTGAGGTCACTGGACGGGCCCTAGCCCAGCCCCTGGTATCCTTGCAAACAGGGACACAGAGACACGCACGAGTGGAAGGCCCCGAGGACACACCCAGGCGCCAAGGAGAGCGCCCGGGAGGGGTGCTCCCCCACGGCCGCGGGCGGGGCCGGCCCTGCAGGATCTGAGCCTCCAGCCCCAGTCCTGAGATGACTCGTTTCTTGTGTTCAAGTCGACCGGCCAGCAGCCCGAGCGGACCACTCAGCTCTAAACCGGGCTTGCGGCTGACCGACTCACTGGGTCACAGAGCGCTGCGGCCAGAGGTGAGGCTGGCACTCACGAAACCCCATCACTCTGGTCGCTTGTAGGTGGTCCTGCAACACCACCCAGTGCACAGCGGGGTCCCGGGGGTGTGAGAGCTGGGAGAAGGCGGATGACCACAGAGGGAGCGAGGCGGCGCTTCCCCAGGCCCGCCCAGGGAGCCCAGAGGAGAGGGCCAACGCTGCGCTCCTGCCCCTCCGCAAGGAAGCCCGCCCGCCCTCCGCGCCAGGCCAGGTGCCCGGGGCCTCACTTCTGCACGTTGGGGTCGGGCAGGTTCTCGCGGTGGATGACCATGTGGGCGTGGTAGGTGGCCTTCAGGGCGAAGCGCCGGTGGCAGATGCTGCAGCCGTAGCCCTTCTCCTTGTGAACCTCCATGATGTGCTTCAGGTACTCCTTCCCGCGGCCGAAGGTGAGCTGCGGACGCAGACACTGTTCACATGGGGCCGCGGCGCCCATCCTGCAGCTAGCAATGCCCGCCTCCACGCAGGCACCCCGGGCACCCGGGAGAGCCCGCATCCACGCGGGAGAAGGGAACTCCCAAGGGGCAGGCCAGTGCCCGACCAAAAAAGAAAAAGAAAAAGTGGGAGGAGCCCTCAGAAGTGGACCCCCGGTCCTCCCGGACCTGCCAGCTGGTCTCGCTCTCCTCCGCACTCACCTGAGCCCTTACTCCCCCATGTCCAAAGGCCCTGACAGGTGCGAGGCCAGGGGCCGTGCCCAGCACACAGCTACCTGTGCCCTGGGAGAACACAGCGACCTGCCTGACGCCACAGCGTCTACCATTTGTACAACAAACTGCTGAACACCCAAACCTCCCCCAGAAAAAGGCCCCCGTTGTGGGGGATCAGGCCAAGGAGAGTGGAGCCCCGGCCTGTGCCCGCCTTCATGGACACAGTCCCCGCCGGTCAGCCACACAGGGACGTGTGGACCGGACTGGCTCTGATGGGGTGCTCCCTGGGACTGGAAAGACCCACCGCCACCATCCCGGAGCAGCAAGGAGACCTGGGCGCCTTCCCGCGCCTGAGCCTCTGGCTGCGGCCTGCCTACCTGACACCGTTTGCAGCTGTACTTGTGGGGCTCCGAGTCGGCGCTCTCGTCGGAGTTGTCATCGTTCTCCTCTGAGGAGATCCCGATCTTGCCGATAAACTCCTCCCTCTGATGGTCATCCATGAGCGCGATGTCCTGGAAGGCGGTCGCCATGCTATCACCGCGCTCAGTGGGAGCCTGAACCCAGGCCTTGCACCCCAGGCCCGGAAACTGTGCCCTCGGGTCACCCGGACACCCCGCGCGGACGGTGGGCCATCAGGCCCTGCCTGAGTTCGCGTGGCTCTCCACGCCAGGGCCGGAGCTGCCGGGAACAGGGCCCCGGCCGGGCCGCGTCTGGAGGGCACGCCCTCCGTCCTCACGTGGGCCTGGGCACCACCTCCCACTCCTTCCTTGTCCCCTGGATTGGCATCTCTCCCCTCTGGAGCGAAGCCCCGAATCCTCACCGCCTTCCATGCGGGCAAGGTCTCACCGCACATTCAAAGGCAGGGAGGGACGCAGAAGCCCCCGGCCTGATCCTCGGTCTCCTCCCAGGGGGTGCCGAGCCGGCAGGGACTTTAACGCGAGCCCTCCAGGTGGACGTGAAACGCAGCCGGCACTCATGTGAGCTCACCTGGGGAGCCGCAGCACGCCCCGCCTCCCGCGCGCCCGCCGACTCACCTTGAAGTGGACGTGGATGTGGTCCCTGAGCACGTCCACGCGGAAGAACTTGCGCCCGCAGATCTCACAGGTGTACTTCTTGTCGCCGTGGGTCAGCAGGTGCTTGTTCATGTTGCTGCGGCAGGAGAACACCTGCGGGCAGGAGGTGGGGCGGAGACGCCGGTCACCAGGCAGGGCCTCAGCCAGAGAGCACAGCGGGAGCTCCCCCGGCAGGTCCGACTCTGCCAGCCCGCGGAGTAGGCCGGCAGGCTGCTCTGTCTGTGGGCTTCTCCAGGCAAGAATGCCGGAGTGGGTGGCCATTCCCTTCTCCTGGGGATCTTCCCCACCCAGGATTGAACCCAAGGCTCCCACGTTGCAGGCGGATTCTTTACTGTCTGAGCCAGGACCAGGCACAACACCGCAGTGGTTTCCTCCCAAAGCTGAAGCTGCAGCAAATCCTCAGTGTCTGAGAGACAGAATGGCCTGGTGCTGGAATCCTGACCATTTAGCCGTGTAAACAGGTGCTTGCTTTACAATACAGAACTAACCGTTCTCTAGTCTTCACCATAAACTGTTCTGCTTGCAATTTTACTCAAACATTTCACTGGGATGGGCCTACCAAGAAGAGTAAGTCACACACATGGCCGCGGTTTTCTGAGAGTGGGTATCAGAGAGTCAGTCTGCGTTCCCTATTTTGTGCATAATTCCTATCACCTCCCTCAATTTCAAACTCTCTCTGTCTAAAGTGGTGAGTGTTGGGGTTGGGGACTCAGTCGTTCACCCCATCAGTTCTCATCCAGATGCGGCTGCTCAGACCACCCTCAGGACCCCACTGCCCTGACGGTCTCCATCTGAGAGCTTTGCCCCCAGTGGTCAAGCAACCTGGGAAGCAGGTGTTCTTAGAGCCTGCCGGACCACGCGCGTACTTGGGAAGAGACCGTAATATGAACGAGACAGGGACGGTTCACAAGGAACAGAGGTGAATGACTTCAAGGGACATTTCCTTTCCAGATCTGCAGGTGACCTGGGGCCGACAGTCCTGAGCCCACAGCCCGGGGAGGCCGGGCGGGAAGCTGCGTCAGCAGCGTGGGAGGACGGCACTCCCGGTGGCCCCCAGCGCCTGTCTTCACCGGGCAGACCGGGCTGGGACAAGGGAGAGTTGGGAGCAGCGAAGAAAGCAGTTCTGGAGACACTCGGGCTCGTTCGTTGCCTGCATGGGCACTCCGTGAGAGCTCAGTGAACATTTCACGGAATAAACTGTGTCACGCGGCTGGCTGGTTCACGCACACGATCTCCCAAGGACACAGAAGGGACGTGAGCCGCCACTCCTCAGGGCCCGTGGCCGGCGGGCAGGATGACAGGGTGCATGGACACGGGCAGCCTCACCCGCCCCTGCCCGGAGACCTGGGCGCCAGTGTGCAAACTGCTGTGCGGCTCCCCTGGCCCTTCAGCCCCGAACCCACACGAGGTCAGGGTCCCCCCATGGGGACTACAGGGCACACACTCTGCTGATCTGCAGGCTTTCTGGTTTGAAAAAAAAATCAGGGGCTTCCCTGGTGGTCCAGTGGGTAAAGAGTCCACCTTGCAGTGCCAGGGGCGCCGGTTCTATCCCTGGCCTGGGAGGATCCCACGTGCTGTGGAGCGGCTGGACCGATGTGCCCAACTACTGAGCACATGCGCCCAGAGCCGGTGCTCTGTGACAACAGAGGCCACTGCGATGGGAGGCCCACACGGGCCAAAGAACAAAGATAAATAAGTGAAAGATCAATAGAAGTGGCCAAAATAAATAAGTAAATAAATAAATCAAGGAAATTTCCCATAAAACACAAATTTCCACTTTCTCTGTGTTGGGGTTGGGGACTCAGTCGTTCACCCCATCAGTTCTCATCCAGATGCGGCTGCTCAGACCACCCTCAGGACCCCACTGCCCTGACGGTCTCCATCTGAGAGCTTTGCCCCCAGTGGTCAAGCAACCTGGGAAGCAGGTGTTCTTAGAGCCTGCCGGACCACGCGCGTACTTGGGAAGAGACCGTAATATGAACGAGACAGGGACGGTTCACAAGGAACAGAGGTGAATGACTTCAAGGGACATTTCCTTTCCAGATCTGCAGGTGACCTGGGGCCGACAGTCCTGAGCCCACAGCCCGGGGAGGCCGGGCGGGAAGCTGCGTCAGCAGCGTGGGAGGACGGCACTCCCGGTGGCCCCCAGCGCCTGTCTTCGCCGGGCAGACCGGGCTGGGACAAGGGAGAGTTGGGAGCAGCGAAGAAAGCAGTTCTGGAGACACTCGGGCTCGTTCGTTGCCTGCATGGGCACTCCGTGAGAGCTCAGTGAACATTTCACGGAATAAACTGTGTCACGCGGCTGGCTGGTTCACGCACACGATCTCCCAAGGACACAGAAGGGACGTGAGCCGCCACTCCTCAGGGCCCGTGGCCGGCGGGCAGGATGACAGGGTGCATGGACACGGGCAGCCTCACCCGCCCCTGCCCGGAGACCTGGGCGCCAGTGTGCAAACTGCTGTGCGGCTCCCCTGGCCCTTCAGCCCCGAACCCACACGAGGTCAGGGTCCCCCCATGGGGACTACAGGGCACACACTCTGCTGATCTGCAGGCTTTCTGGTTTGAAAAAAAAATCAGGGGCTTCCCTGGTGGTCCAGTGGGTAAAGAGTCCACCTTGCAGTGCCAGGGGCGCCGGTTCTATCCCTGGCCTGGGAGGATCCCACGTGCGGTGGAGCGGCTGGACCGATGTGCCCAACTACTGAGCACATGCGCCCAGAGCCGGTGCTCTGTGACAACAGAGGCCACTGCGATGGGAGGCCCACACGGGCCAAAGAACAAAGATAAATAAGTGAAAGATCAATAGAAGTGGCCAAAATAAATAAGTAAATAAATAAAAATCAAGGAAATTTCCCATAAAAACACAAATTTCCACTTTCTCTTGGAAAGGTCAAAAACGTCTGGCAATGCTGGCCCCAGCCGCCCGGGGTTTCTGGAGCTGGCGTGCTGACGGTGCGCTGCCGCTCCAGGGCCACGTGGCTCCCGTGGCCTCGTGGGGCTGAGAGCCTGGGCCACCCGAGTCGTGGGACCCACAGGTCTCTGTGTGGACCCACTGCAGGGGGCGTATGCTCAAAGAGCACCTCTTCCTGGGGCAAACTGGCGTGCTGAACCACCATGCCGGGACAGGGCTCCCCCACACAGGGCTGGCCAGTGCCCCCGCGGGACGTGGCCGCGGTCGGATGGGCCTGGACAGTTAGGGTGTGCCGGCCAGCTCGGGTGTCCCGGGACAGAGCTGCTCATCAGGGCGCCAGCATCCACGTGATGTGCACAGAGCATATGGCCACGGCGTGGTCACTGTCTCGCTCGGAAACGCTGCGGGAGGACTGCCACCGGACAGGCAGGAAGCCTAGCACTCCCGCTCCGCCGGCACAGGGGCAGGGCGCAGGTGCTGGAGACGGAGTGCGCGCCATCGGGCGGCCCTGGTGGAAAACCATGGCGCAGGGATCTAAGGCTGAGGCTTCTCCCTGGAGACCGCCCCCAGCGGCAACAGAGCAGATGACAGAGCGCCAAGGGAGGGGGCCCCGTGGCTCCGGACCCTGCGAAGCCACTCGCCTCTAAACCTTCCTCCCGCAGGCAGCGGGTGGAGGTCAGAGGTCTCCCGTAAGTGAAGGTGAGCCGGGCCCCGGGTCCCGCGCCACGTCCACGTTACCTTGCCGCACACCGGGCAGCCGGACGGCTCCTTCCTGTAGCGCACCAGGTTCTCGCCGCCGCCGGCCTCCACGTCTTCCCTCTTCACCCGCCGCACGCCTGAAACCCCATCCGAGAGTCAGCGCACACAGCACAGGGGCGCCCACGTCCCCCCAACGGCTGCCGGGGCAGCGCCAGCCAGCGGAGTCAGGGCTGCCCACAGGTGGGACGGAGGGGCAAGTGGGTCACTGATCCAAGCACACCAGCGCCACCTGCCGCTAGGACACAGGACCGGGAGAGAGGGCAGGGGGCCCACAGCACGGGCTGCAGACCCCAGGTCGCACCTGACACTTGCAAATCCAAGGGTCACGAGATCGAGGTAGAGGGGCAAGGATGAGCCACCGGAAAGGCAGGCATGTGTGCTCCATCTCAAGGCTCCAGGCAAGGGAGGGAGTCTTACAGGCAGCTGCGAGTAGGCAGGCCTTTTTATTAAAAATATACTGATACTCACCCTTCAAAGTAAATCGGCCCAATCAAGAGCAAGGTACAAAGTCAGACAATAATAGAAGTTCTGTGGTTTGAAGTCCTAAGTGTTCGGGCATGCTCAGGTGGCTTCAGTCATGCCTGACTCTTTTGCGGCCCCCTGGACTGTAGCCCGCCAGGCTCCTCTATCCGAGGGGTTCTCCAGGCAAGAGTACTCGAGTGGGTTGCCGCACCCTCCTCCAGGGGATCTTCTTCACCCAAGGACTGCACCCAGGGCTCTCAGTGCGTCTCCCGCACTGACAGGTTCTTACCACTAGCGTCACCTGGGAAGCCCAAGTCGTCATAACTGGGTTCAGAACAGCCTGAGAAGTTCTCACGAAACAAGGCATCTTTGAGTACCGACAAGAGAGAAGTTCCCTCGCATGGTCTCCTACTAAGCACGGCCCGTCCTTCTGGGACATTCCTGCATAAACCGTGTGAATCCAGAGCTGGGTTCACACACGGCCAGCAAACGGGCCTGGAGAAAAAACGCTGCCAGTGTGTCACAGCACGCAGGCGTGAAGGGCGGCGGTGCACGCTTCGAGAGAGCGGGGAAGACCGTGCACACAGCACTCGCTCGTTCCCGGGCGAAGGGAGCTGAGCCGTGCCTGCTGAAGAACGTCAAGAGCCGCTGTGAAACGCAGCTGGCCCACGGACCTGCCCACCGGGACACGCCTGACTCCTCGAGGGAACGGCGGCTCCTAGGGGCCTGCGGGGCTTGAGTCAGGGTCCAGTTCAACCAGCCCAGTGGGTCAGTGCAAGGGTCACTCCCACTGCGGACGGTGAGGGGACGGGCCCAGGAGTGTGAGGAGGGCCATCCGGTCACTGAGTGGACACCAGGCCCTCGAGCAGCCCGGATCACAGAGGGCGGGCGGAGCGTATAAACCAGGGCAAGAAGGGCCAGGTCAAAAGGCAGAGTGCAGAGGTGATGCAGGACGTGGCCAGGCACGTGCCGAAAAGGCACGAGGGCACCTGCACACGCACAGCAGTGTGCAACGTCAGCTCGCACATACAACTTTGTTCAATCTGGCTTTTCCCCAATAAGCATATGCTCCATTCGCAATTCTCTGTAAAGTGACTTTTTTCAGACCTTTAAGAAGGTGCTCTGGGGCTTCCCTGGTGGTCCAATGGGTAAAGATCGATCGAACCCAGGCCGGTTCGATCCCTGGCCTGGGAAGATCCCATGTGCCGTGGAGCGGCTGGACCAGTGTGTCCAATTACCAAGCCGGTGCTCTGCGACAACTGAGGCCACTGCAATGGGAGGCCCACACGGGCCCAAGAACAAAGATGGATGAAAACAGATAAGTGAAAGACCAACAGAAGTGGCCCGCCTCACTCCCTCCCCAACCCGTACCCTGGCCCCCCAAAAAAAGTGGAAAAAAGAAGGCGCTCTGGTTAGTAAGCGCTGCTTACGGAGACTGGTGGGCAAGAGGGCAGCGGCTTTTAGGGTAAAAATCAGGATCCCTGAAGCTGAAAGGCTACTTGAAAGCAGGCCCGTCAGGGCAGGTTCTCTGAGAAAGCCTCAGGTGGGCAGGCGCTCAGGACGCGCCTGCGGCCCAGGGCCCGGGTCTCCCCCTTCTCTTTGGTGCGCCCGCCTTCCTGTCGGGGCTGCGGGCTGCACAGCTCAGAGGCGGCCCTGCAGGGTCTTCTCCACCCACCCCTCCCTTCCCTTCCCACCTCCCTGCCTCAGCTGGGCTGCCCCATCCTGCCCGACCCGGGCAGCCCGAGGGACCGACCCCAGGCCCAGCGCGCCTGGCGAGGGTCGTCCGGGGCCCTGGGCAAACAGAGGAGTGAGGGGGAGTCGTGCGTGGGCCGGCAGCATCTTCCCACGACACCGTCCACGCTCAGGCTGAAAGCACACCCCGTGGGACCTTTCATCCCCTGCCTTTTCCTACTTTAATATCAAAAGCATTCTCTCAATACTAAAGAAAACAGCCTGGGAAAAGCTGGTTTGGGTGATGGAGAACAAGCAGTCCCATGAAGAGTCGGGGTCCCCCTGCCTCTCCCCTGCTCTGCAGGGCATTCAGGACGGTTCCAGAGTTCCCGCTGAGCCGTGACGTGAGAGCTCCCCCGGGACCTCGGACGCCCAGCCAGGCGGCGCCTCGGGACAGGCACCCCCGGGGGTGGGCGGCGGCGCCCCGGCCCCGCCCAGGCGTGCTCACCCCCGGGCGGGCGCGCGGCCCTCGCGGTGCTCACCTTCCAGGTGCCGGCGCTGGTGGTCCAGCATCACGTCCTTGCGGTAGAACATCTTGCTGCAGACCTCGCAGGAGAACTTCTTGTCCCCGTGCTTCTTCTTGTGTCCAATTACCAAGCCGGTGCTCTGCGACAACTGAGGCCACTGCAATGGGAGGCCCACACGGGCCCAAGAACAAAGATGGATGAAAACAGATAAGTGAAAGACCAACAGAAGTGGCCCGCCTCACTCCCTCCCCAACCCGTACCCTGGCCCCCCAAAAAAAGTGGAAAAAAGAAGGCGCTCTGGTTAGTAAGCGCTGCTTACGGAGACTGGTGGGCAAGAGGGCAGCGGCTTTTAGGGTAAAAATCAGGATCCCTGAAGCTGAAAGGCTACTTGAAAGCAGGCCCGTCAGGGCAGGTTCTCTGAGAAAGCCTCAGGTGGGCAGGCGCTCAGGACGCGCCTGCGGCCCAGGGCCCGGGTCTCCCCCTTCTCTTTGGTGCGCCCGCCTTCCTGTCGGGGCTGCGGGCTGCACAGCTCAGAGGCGGTCCTGCAGGGTCTTCTCCACCCACCCCTCCCTTCCCTTCCCACCTCCCTGCCTCAGCTGGGCTGCCCCATCCTGCCCGACCCGGGCAGCCCGAGGGACCGACCCCAGGCCCAGCGCGCCTGGCGAGGGTCGTCCGGGGCCCTGGGCAAACAGAGGAGTGAGGGGGAGTCGTGCGTGGGCCGGCAGCATCTTCCCACGACACCGTCCACGCTCAGGCTGAAAGCACACCCCGTGGGACCTTTCATCCCCTGCCTTTTCCTACTTTAATATCAAAAGCATTCTCTCAATACTAAAGAAAACAGCCTGGGAAAAGCTGGTTTGGGTGATGGAGAACAAGCAGTCCCATGAAGAGTCGGGGTCCCCCTGCCTCTCCCCTGCTCTGCAGGGCATTCAGGACGGTTCCAGAGTTCCCGCTGAGCCGTGACGTGAGAGCTCCCCCGGGACCTCGGACGCCCAGCCAGGCGGCGCCTCGGGACAGGCACCCCCGGGGGTGGGCGGCGGCGCCCCGGCCCCGCCCAGGCGTGCTCACCCCCGGGCGGGCGCGCGGCCCTCGCGGTGCTCACCTTCCAGGTGCCGGCGCTGGTGGTCCAGCATCACGTCCTTGCGGTAGAACATCTTGCTGCAGACCTCGCAGGAGAACTTCTTGTCCCCGTGCTTCTTCTTGTGCTTGGAGAGGTTGCTGTTGGTGGAGAAGAACCGGAAGCACATCTCACACTGGAACGTCTTGTCGTCTGTCCAGGAGGCAGGGAAAGGAAGCTGCTTTGAGAGCTGGGACGCTGGGGACAGGCTCAGCGTCGTGGCTGGGGGGCCGGCAAGGAGGCCCAGGTGCACGGCGGAGCCAGGAAACGCGGCCCCCTGAGCTGAGAAGACCCCCTGCCCGGTCAGGCCCGAGTGGCGCGCAGGACACACGCGACTCCTGTCCCCTCTATCTAGGGGACGCACCCGGCCTGGCCCCCCACCCCCGGGACACACGCCTCCAGGGGCGTCTGGGGACTCCTAAGGAGGCTAGCGGCCTGGGCCCGCGCCCCAGCCTGCCTGACTGCGGCCCCCGCCTCGGACAAGCCGCCTCCTGCCCAGCTCAGGCTCGGCCTCACTGCTCCTCCAGAGCCCACCCGGCCCTCCTCCCCGACCTGGCCCCACAGGCTCCTCCACTGCACCCCTACCCAGCTCGTGCCACCTGTAACAGGCGGCTTTGTTCCTAGGCCCCTTTAGTGAGCATGTACTCCCCACCCCACCCCACCGAAGCCTCTAGAAACAGCCACAACGCCATGTCTCAACCCCACTCCCTCTGCAAACTGCCCGGCAGGGCCTCTGATGGTCCCCACCCTGCTCTGTCCCTCCAGGCAACCAGGACCTGGAGACCGGGGCGCGCCCTCGGCCCACCTGCCCCAGCCGGGAGGATCTGTCCCCATGAGCACAAGGGGAGGGCCCTCTGGGGACCTCCGGGGCACCACGCACCTGGCCCCTGCCTCCTCTCAGACCTGACCCCTGCTCCCGCCTCCCCTTCCCAGACCCACCATGCTCCCGCCCAGGGTTCTGCCACCTAACCCAGCCCTCCTGCAGCCCTAGGAGCCCTGCCCCGTGTCGCCTGGGCAGGGGGCACGGCGGTGTGCGTCCCCCTCCAGGGCAAGGGCCGGGAACCCATCGCACCGCACTCATTTCTGGGCCCTCGGGAACAGCCCCCGACCACTTCCCAGGGTCAGTCCGTGTGTGCCGAGTGCACAGATCCCAGGGCAAAGCTTTGTTTCCTGCGCTGACTCGGCCTGGGGCTCGGCACAGTGGACCCCTCTCCAGGAGCCCCGGCCGGGGCACGGAGGCCATGCAGGGTGGCCCCGGGCCCCGGGCCCTCAGCAGCCTCCTGGCCTCCCCCAAGACCAGGCAGCACCCCAGCCAGCTGCTGCAACCCAACCGGCTCCAGACTCTCCAGGTCCAGATTCGGCCAGAGCTCCCCTGAGCGAGGACCCCTGCCCGGTCAGGCCCGAGTGGCGCGCAGGACACGCGACTCCTGTCCCCTCTATCTAGGGGACGCACCCGGCCTGGCCCCCCACCCCCGGGACACACGCCTCCAGGGGCGTCTGGGGACTCCTAAGGAGGCTAGCGGCCTGGGCCCGCGCCCCAGCCTGCCTGACTGCGGCCCCCGCCTCGGACAAGCCGCCTCCTGCCCAGCTCAGGCTCGGCCTCACTGCTCCTCCAGAGCCCACCCGGCCCTACTCCCCGACCTGGCCCCACAGGCTCCTCCACTGCACCCCTACCCAGCTCGTGCCACCTGTAACAGGCGGCTTTGTTCCTAGGCCCCTTTAGTGAGCATGTACTCCCCACCCCACCCCACCGAAGCCTCTAGAAACAGCCACAACGCCATGTCTCAACCCCACTCCCTCTGCAAACTGCCCGGCAGGGCCTCTGATGGTCCCCACCCTGCTCTGTCCCTCCAGGCAACCAGGACCTGGAGACCGGGGTGCGCCCTCGGCCCACCTGCCCCAGCCGGGAGGATCTGTCCCCATGAGCACAAGGGGAGGGCCCTCTGGGGACCTCCGGGGCACCACGCACCTGGCCCCTGCCTCCTCTCAGACCTGACCCCTGCTCCCGCCTCCCCTTCCCAGACCCACCATGCTCCCGCCCAGGGTTCTGCCACCTAACCCAGCCCTCCTGCAGCCCTAGGAGCCCTGCCCCGTGTCGCCTGGGCAGGGGGCACGGCGGTGTGCGTCCCCCTCCAGGGCAAGGGCCGGGAACCCATCGCACCGCACTCATTTCTGGGCCCTCGGGAACAGCCCCCGACCACTTCCCAGGGTCAGTCCGTGTGTGCCGAGTGCACAGATCCCAGGGCAAAGCTTTGTTTCCTGCGCTGACTCGGCCTGGGGCTCGGCACAGTGGACCCCTCTCCAGGAGCCCCGGCCGGGGCACGGTGGCCATGCAGGGTGTCCCGGGGCTCTGTGCACTCAGCAGCCTCCTGGCCTCCCCCAAGACCAGGCAGCACCCCAGCCAGCTGCTGCAACCCAACCGGCTCCAGACTCTGGCCAGGTCCCCAGGGAGTTCAGGCCTCAGCAGCTAACTTCCCCCGCAACACCGGCGCGTGGGGCGAGGCTCAGAAGGGTCCACACAACCCCCCCATACATGCGTCACGTGTGGTGCACAGAATGCGTGTTCACCATGCAAACATTTTCAGCCTTGTTTTAGTGGTTACATTATTTTTGGTACTCTAGGTAATTCAGTGAGCCTCAGTAATGCGTTTTTTTTCTCTTCCCTGCTAGATTTCCCCAGCGTGGATTCCTAGGAGCGTGACCACCAGCGACAAGGGCATCTGCCGTCTTGCTTTGTGAAGGGCCACACCGTAAGCGTGCTGAAGCTGAAGCTCGATACTTTGGCCTCCTGATGCAACGAGCGCACTCTGGAAAAGGGCCCGATGCTGGGAAAGGCGGAGGGCAGCAGGAGAGGGGACGACAGAGGATGAGAGGGCTGGATGGCACCACCGACTCGATGGACGGGAGTCTGAACTAAACAGTGGCAGACAGAGGAGCCCGCCGAGCTGCCGCCGGCTGGCTGGACGTGACTCAGCGACGGGCACCACCCCTCCTCACAGCACAGTCCCGGCGGGTTGCCAGGGCCCCGCCCACCCTGGGCCGCACAGGTGTAGCTCCCTCAGGGGCCACAGCCCCCCGAGGCCTGGACCCGACAGCCGTGGAGGGTGCAGCGCAGCCCTTGGGCGTCCGCTTCCTCTCTCCCTCACGAGTCCCTCCCAGCACAGGGAGACGGCCCCTTCCACCCATGCCCGACAGCTCGGGGCTGGCCTCAGCCCGGTGACAGTGGTGCCGGAGCGGCAGTCAGGCCAGGCTGTCCCTTCTGTCTCTTTGGGGGGCGTTTCCTGCCGAGGCATCTACGTCTCACCAGCTCAGGAATCCAGACAGGAGCTCAGTGACAACCTCCCCCACCACGATCCTGCCGCCCTCGAGGTCTGCACTCGCTAAGACAATGCGGCCACTAAGAGCACACGCCTGTCACGTGGTGGGCGGTGAGGCCGCACGGGACAGCCGTCCCCGGCTCTCTCCAGCCCCTGTGTGACCCGCGCCTGCCCACCTCCACCTACGCACAGGAACCGCTTCCCCCTGCCCCAGTCCTTGAACCAGAAGGGCTTCACCTGCTCGCTCAATAGGGGGCAGCACCTGCCCTTGTGCTGGTCGAGGGGTGCCACCCGGAGGGGCTGTGGGGGCGTGCCCCAGCTGCTGGCTTCCGGGCAACTGATAAGCCAGCCTGAAGCCAATTCGCCCCTCTCAATGGTAGCCTCCTTCTGCCCCTACCAGGGTGGGTCTGCGCGGGGTGGGCTGTGGCTTCAGGGCCTGTTTCTGACAAGGAAGGTGACGTCCCGGTGGCTGTCTCCAGGCTCTTTTTCTGGTCTCGAGGTCGGGCGGCTCCAGGGCTGGCAGGTGGGCTCTGATGCCCTCACCAGGAGGTGGGACAGGGGCTTTCTGGGGAGCTGGCTGCACGGGCGCCCAGGGCACCCCACCTGCCCGACGGCCTGGACGTGAGTCTCAGCTCTTCTCTGGCTCCCTCAAGAAGGCTGAGAGCAGATGAGGGCCATGGAGACGAGCTACACTCCCGCCTCCTCCCGCCCAGGACAGGCCCTTCCAAACAAACCTTGAGAAAAGCCCATGAGCCCCTGAGTCAAAGCTCCCACAGACCCTGACTGAAGAGCCTATGGGAGACACGTCCTCCTAACGTGAGTGCTATACGGAAGCATAATGGTGCAAATAATGTTACACAGCGAGCTCGGGTCCCAAGTCCATCCTTCGTTCACCACTCAGAACTTCTACCAGTTGAAATGACAGAGACCACGCTGCAAATCACGGCTTCCCTGTTACTTCCGTATCAAAAGACAAACGTCAGCTTTCACGGGACTTTCTGCTGATGTGCAGCAGTGGCGGCTTCGTCCCGTCCCTTCTGTTTCATTTGTGCCCAGAGAAACAAAGATAAAAAGGAGACAACTTCTCGTCCTGGGCCTTGAGCCGACCTGCCCAGACACTGGGACAGGACTGGGCACCAGCACGCTGCCGGGCACCGAGCACCGCTGGGGCCCACCTGACTGCTGTGGCCTCAGAAGACCGCCCTGCAGGGGGTGGACTTCCCAGGCGGGGCACACCGGGCTGCAGACTGGACCCGCCTGGGAGCCGGGTCCTCCACCAGGAGCGCCCCCTGGGAGGCCCAGACGGAACCACGGGTAGCCGCGTGTGACGAGTAACAGGAAGCACCCCATGCTCCCTTTACGTGGACGTCTCCGTCCGTGTCTCTTTAGAGTAGAGGCGGGCTGAGAGCAAACCGAACGGAGGGCCTCTTCGAGGTGAGGCTGCCCGTGGAGCCCGCCTGCGCCCCCGCCGCGGCGCCGCTCCCACCCCGCCAGGCTCCCGAGCCGCGGCCCCGGGGCGCTCACCCGTGCGGCAGTTGTGGAACTCCAGGGCGCTCTGGATGCGGAAGGTCTTCTCGCAGGTGCCACACCGGTACCTGTACTCGCTGTCGACCTGGGGGCGGGGGCGGCCGTGGGCAGCTGGGACTCCCGCTCCAGCCCGCCCCCTGCGGCCCTCCCGCCCAGCTCAGCAGGCCGACCACGTCTGGCTGCCCGACGCCCGGGGAGAGAAGCCCGCGCCCTGGCGACCTCGCTGCCCGCCTCGGCTCCTCCCGGGTCCCCGGCAGCGCCCGGGGGGCCCCAGCCCGCCGCGACCCCCGGCTCCCGCTCCCCGCTTGCTCGCCCCGACTGCCCTGGTCAGACGTCCCCCTTCCCCCACCTCGGTCCTGCTGTGCTTGTAGGACACGTGCTGCTTCAGGCTCTCCTTGCGGCTGAACAGCTTGGCGCACTCCTCGCACTTAAACAGCTTGTCGCCTGCGGGACGGCCAGCGGGCAGCGCGTCAGGCCTCGGGCACGGGGAGGCCAGGGCGCCCGGGGGCGGCCGCGGGGACTCACCGTGCGAGCGCACGTGCCGGCTGAGGTTGCTGCTGTTCTGGAAGGCCTTGCTGCAGATGCTGCACTGGTACACCCGCCGCGGCTCGCCCAGCTGCCGCACCAGCTTCCGCCGGACGCCGTGGCGGCCTGAGAGCAGCAGGCTCCGCTTGAGGGCGAGGGTGCCGCCCGGGGCAGGCGGGAACCTGTGGGGGGACGCACAGGCTGGGGAGGCGGCGGGAGGCGGGCAGAGAGCCCGGGGTGACCGTCACCCTGGAAAGGGATCCTGTTGCACCGTCCTAGCTGGAGGCTGGAGAGGGGATGGTGCTCAGGGGTCCCCCGATTCGGGGGCTCCGGGAAGGAAACGCCGTGAATGTGCGTGGGATCCGTCGGCCCTTTCCAGGCCAGCCCCTCGCCTCCCTGGGCGCTCACTCTGGTCACCAGAGGCCGGGAGCTCAACTCGGGCGTCGGCCACAGCGACCCCACCTCTGCTGTTTTCTTCGCGTGCCTCTGCCCAGCTGCACATGTTCCCTGAAGCTGGTTTTTCAAGCTTCCTCTCCCTGGGAAGTGTGCTTCTGACAGTCAGCTACCGAGGTCCTCGGACCATGCGGTGGAGCATGAATAGGCAGGTCGCGGTCGCCCTCTGATACCGCTCTGCCCTGTTCTCGCTTTATGCAGTTTCCCAGCCCTCCCGGGCACGGGCCGGGCGTGCTGTGACGCTGAGGGACGTGCTCCAGAAGACGGGAAGGAAATACTGCCACCAGCTCACTCCATTTCAGGGAACATTATCCTGCTAACTACCCAAGGACAATAACTGAAATATGAACATCTTCCTCATTCATAAAAAGAACGAGAAAGCACAGAGACATGTTTAAAACAAAAGAAGTGTCTGTTGGTGGAGGGACGGAAACCACAGTGTGGTCCATCCGTGGGATGGGTGTTCAGATGTAAACCAGAAGGGCACTCGGACACCTGCCACCATGTGGAGGAGCTTGCTCGCCCGACTGCCCTGGTCAGGCGTCCCCTTCCCCACCTCGGTCCTGCTGTGCTTGTAGGACACGTGCTGCTTCAGGCTGTCCTTGCGGCTGAACAGCTTGGCGCACTCCTCGCACTTAAACAGCTTGTCGCCTGCGGGACGGCCAGCGGGCAGCGCGTCAGGCCTCGGGCACGGGGAGGCCAGGGCGCCCGGGGGCGGCCGCGGGGACTCACCGTGCGAGCGCACGTGCCGGCTGAGGTTGCTGCTGTTCTGGAAGGCCTTGCTGCAGATGCTGCACTGGTACACCCGCCGCGGCTCGCCCAGCTGCCGCACCAGCTTCCGCCGGACGCCGTGGCGGCCTGAGAGCAGCAGGCTCCGCTTGAGGGCGAGGGTGCCGCCCGGGGCAGGCGGGAACCTGTGGGGGGACGCACAGGCTGGGGAGGCGGCGGGAGGCGGGCAGAGAGCCCGGGGTGACCGTCACCCTGGAAAGGGATCCTGTTGCACCGTCCTAGCTGGAGGCTGGAGAGGGGATGGTGCTCAGGGGTCCCCCGATTCGGGGGCTCCGGGAAGGAAACGCCGTGAATGTGCGTGGGATCCGTCGGCCCTTTCCAGGCCAGCCCCTCGCCTCCCTGGGCGCTCACTCTGGTCACCAGAGGCCGGGAGCTCAACTCGGGCGTCGGCCACAGCGACCCCACCTCTGCTGTTTTCTTCGCGTGCCTCTGCCCAGCTGCACATGTTCCCTGAAGCTGGTTTTTCAAGCTTCCTCTCCCTGGGAAGTGTGCTTCTGACAGTCAGCTACCGAGGTCCTCGGACCATGCGGTGGAGCATGAATAGGCAGGTCGCGGTCGCCCTCTGATACCGCTCTGCCCTGTTCTCGCTTTATGCAGTTTCCCAGCCCTCCCGGGCACGGGCCGGGCGTGCTGTGACGCTGAGGGACGTGCTCCAGAAGACGGGAAGGAAATACTGCCACCAGCTCACTCCATTTCAGGGAACATTATCCTGCTAACTACCCAAGGACAATAACTGAAATATGAACATCTTCCTCATTCATAAAAAGAAGAGAAACACAGAGCAAAGCCTACAGAGTAGGCACTGTTTAAAAGCAAACAGAAGTGTCTGTTGGTGGAGGGACGGGAAACCACAGTGTGGTCCATCCGTGGGATGGGGGTGTTCAGATGTAAACCAGAAGGGCACTCGGACACCTGCCACCATGTGGAGGAGCCTCGAGGGCAAGACACTAAGGAAACAAACCAGGCGCAGAAGGACAGACACGTATGGGCCACTCGTGGGGGGTCCCCAGAGATCCGGGTCCCACCTGTGAAGTCTGCACAGAGTCAGAGAGTGGAATCAGGGTGCCAGGGGCTGGGTGGGCGGGGGAGCATTGTGTGAGGATGGGGTTTCAGCTTGGGGACCATGAAAAAGCTCTGGAGGTGGATGGAAGGCTGCACAGAGGTGTGAATGTGTTTAAAACCACCGACCCCTACGTGTAAGAAGTTTTGATGGCAGATGTTACACAATGGGTGTTTTACTACAATGAAAAGGTTGTTAAGGTGTTTCCATGGCGCCTGCACTACTGCCCCTGAGCCCCAGGGCCTCCTTGCGGCCTCCCACCTCGCGAGCACTTCCCCTGAGAAGGAAGCCAGCCCGTCTCATCAGGCGCTTCCTCCACCGCGGATCAGCCGCCCAGCGCCTCCGCCGTGCAGCCAGGTCGAGGGCCGCCCCGGACGTACTTTGGCACTGCGCTGGCGTCGCTGGGGGTGGTGGCCAGCTTCCCCAGAACCAGCTCCATGATCCGCTCGTCCGGCGCTGTGGCCACGGGCTCGACCTCGGTCACGATCTCTGCCACTTGCTCTGCGTGGAGGGGACGAGACAAGCCGTGTCACCGCCAGGGCCACGGGCGGAACATGGCTGAACCAAGACGAGCGCCCAAGGGGCCGCGGCCGGGCCAAGGCTGCACACACGGGTCACAGGATTGACACAGGAGAAAAAGAACAAAACAACCAGCGATACTTCAGAATCCACACGTTCACCTGCAGATTTAGAAGAGCCAAACGTTAAACTCAAAACTGGAGTTGTGGGCTTCCCCTGGTGGTCCAGTGGGTAAGGACACCGCCTTGCAGTGCAAGGGGCGCCGGTTCGATCCCTGGCCTGGGAGGATCCCACGTGCCGCGGAGCGGCTGGATCGATGTGTCCAATCACCGAGCCGGAGCTCTGGAGCGCGTGCGCGCGAGAGGCCACTGCGATGGGAGGCCCACACAGGCCAGAGAACAAAGATGGATGAAAATAAATGAAAGACCAATAGAAGTGCCCCCCCGCCAAAAAAAACCTGGTGCTGTCATCTGTGATTCTTTTTAAAACCCCGGGAGTCGTGACTCTTACTGCAGTCCCTTTTCACAACACTGAAAACCCAGCACTTTGATACATAGCAGGCTCTTATAACGGATTACATTCATCCTGACAGAGACGTGGAAATATTTACTTCTGTAATGACACAAGTCATCTTGAATATGTTTGAAAGCCAATAATCACTTTATACAAAAGTCAAATATCAAATGACCACAGTAACAGGGACCCAGGCCTGATCCTCTGGACAAATGAAACACGGGAAGATGACACAAGACTGATCCCCTTGGCTGACTGTGATGTTTTCCTAATGTGACTAATAACTACTGAAAGCATCACTTGATAAGCTTTTCACCTCTTTCTTGTTTTCTCCTCTTGTTTCCAGACAGGAAGGAGACCATCAGGGGAAGTTTAAACCCCTTCTCCTGAGAATACTAAGTGAGGCGGCTCCTCTGAACGCTCTTTCACTCCGAGGGAGGACAAGACTCTTCTCACTCTTACAGAGAAATCCTGGGCTACAGCAGACAAGAGGAACAGACACCGTCCCCTGGCCAATGAGGAAGGCAGGGAGAGGACTCACTAGGTCTGAGCATCCTGTCTGGTCCTCATGAGTAAAACCTGCCAGGAACCCACTGGCGCCGGCCCTTCCGCGTGTGAGGGCCGAGGGGACCCCTTCCCTGAGAGCCAGGGTCCCTCCAAACCCAACTGCAGAGTCAGAGAGCAGCCTCAGCCATGGCCCGGAAAGCAGCCGCGCCTGCCCACAGGGGATGGGAGCAGACGCCGGGGAGTCCACACGATGGGCCCACACGGCTCAACACAAAGGGGAGAAGCGGCGGGGACCCCGACGTGGACGCGTCGCCCCCGCACGTCTCGTGGGAGATGCTGAGCGCAGCGTTTCCAGGACGGGTGGCTGAGGAGACGGAAACGCTCTGCCTGGATGACCACCTACGCCGGGGGACCCGGCTGTCAACGTCCACGGTCCAGGCACTCCGGGCTACGCTGCAGGCAAGCCCTGCTGCAGGGAGCTGGTGCCCAGCCAGAGACGGGCTCAGAGCGCGCCTGCCCGAGCACTCGGGCTGACTTCTGCTCCGGGCAAGGAAGCAGTGTGGCCTCTGGTCCCTCTCCACTGCCGTCCCTCCACCTGCAGGACGCCCCGCCTGCCGGCTCCTCCCCGGGCCCGCCCGCACCCCACCCCAGCGCCCCCCAGGAGGCCCTCACCTGCTGCCTCCTTGCCTTCCACAGTGACTAGAGGCTGCTCCGGCCTGGCTGCTTTGGGTTTTCTCCCCCTTCGAGGCTTTCTCTTCGGCTCTTTGGTGGCACTGACAGTCCTGGGCACGGCAGGAGGCGCCCCCCGGGGCACGTCAGCTTCCTTCTCTGGAGCCGCCTCCTGCTGGCCGGCTGGGGCGGCGCTCTTGGACTGTTCCAAGTGGCCCAGCAGGTGCTCTGCAGGACAGGGGAGCAAAACCCTAAGGCAGGGCGTCCACTCCCAACCTGCATTTTGTGTGTTTTTCATGTTATTTGCTAACAGTGTGTCCTCTGAATAGGCAACTAAACTTTATTTCCTCTGCTTTGAAAATAAAGCATTTCCACTGCACCCAACACGACCGCATTTTAAAAAAGTCGATTAGACGATCGGAGCAGGGCAGTTTTGTGACCCCACGCCCAGCTCTGTGAAAACTAAAACGTGTGTACACAGGCCTGTGCAAGAAACAGCTGAGGCAGAACAGCTCAGCAGTGCCGTGCTCTCCACGGCGATCCTACGGGCAGTTTTTATATTCTTCTCCTAGGGGCTCCTTCAAACCTTCTCATTTTTCTACAATGAATATAGATACAGTTATTTAAAAATGTAGTCTTTGGGGCTTCCCTGGTGGTCCAGTGGGTAAAGAGTCCTCCTTGCAGTGCAAGGGGACACCGGTTCGATCCCTGGCCTGGGAAGATCCCACCTGCCGCGGAGTGGCTGGACCGGTCGGTGTGTCCAATTACAAGCCAGCGCTCTGGAGTGCGTGCGCCCAGAGCCGGTGCTCTGCTACGAGAGAGGCCACTGCGATGGGAGGCCCACACAGGCCAAAGAACAAAGATGGATGAAAATAAATAAATGAAAGACCAATAAAAAGTGGCCAAAATTTAAAAAAACAACAAAAAGTAGCCCTTGAAGAATGTTGTTAACTACTGAATAACTTTTGTGCATAAATGATGAACAAAACTGTCTTTAAAAACACTGCATGAACGCAAACTTGTTTACTTTTGTATTCAACGGAAGCAAGCTCACAGACCTCCCAAGGAAAGAAACCTGGGCTAAACTCAGAGACGGGCCGAGGACGGCCACGGTCCCCGGAGGCAGGCGAGCCAGGGCTCCGGCTGGCTGGAGCGCAGGACACCGCGGGGTGCGGGGGCCGCGAGCCCCGGGACAGGTGGGGACGAGCGCCCCTGGGGGGCCGCCGGCACCGGCACACACAGCGGTCAAGGACCAATTCTTCCTGACGTCAACCTCGACCGGCCGGCTCCCACAGGCCTGGGCGTGACGCTCCCGGCTCAGCCCCTCTGCACCCGGGGGGCCAGGTCTGGTGAGGGAAGGAAAGCTGAGGCCAACTCCAGCAGGTGACCTGTCACAGGAAGGGCGCGACCGCGCAGCGGAGCGCGCTGAGGACAAGGCCACCTGGCTGCAAACACGGAGACAGCCCCCCTACCCGCCCCTCAAATCACAGCACTCCACCGAGCTTTAGGGGGAGAAACCACGATCCGCCAGCGCCAGACCCGCAGAGGACCTCACGCCAAAAGCACGGACCCCTGGAGGCGGCCTGCGGGACCCAGGCCGGGGGACTCCTGCCATCCTGCCCGGGGACCTGACAGCGTGCGTCGGGTGAACGCAGCCGGGGACGCCTGGCGTCTGGCTGAGCAGGCGCCCGCCCCTTACCGTTCAGCAGCTGCAGCTCCAGGAAGGAGGCCGAACACACCTTGCACACCCACGGGCTGGGCTCCGCCTCCACCGGGGCGCTGTTCTCTGGGGTGCCTGCAGCTTCAAAAGACAAGGATGGGGGGTAAGGTGGACAGCCAGGCCCTGTGCCCTGAGCCCCGTCTGGCCAGGGCAGGGGGAGGTGAGGCGGCCCAGCAGTTCCTCTCTGCGCAGCCCAGCCCCGTGGAGGGCATGTCTGCCCCGCAGGAAGTGACCATGAGTGGGGACAACTGCCGCCTTGTAGGAGCAAATCCAAGCCCCAGGCACGCTTCCCGGAGTCTCACCCACAGGGGCTCGCTCGAGCCTGTGAACATCCCCGTGTCACAGACGGGGCCCGGAGCACTGGAGCAGAGCCCGGCGCTGGGCTGTCACCTGTCCCGGCCGCCTCGCAGAAGCCAGTCTGGAGGGACCACACGCACCACCCCCACGACTTCAAGAGAAGAAAACAAAAAAGCACCCTAGAGCCACAGCAGACTGTCCCGTCTCTCCCTGGCTCAGGCGACAAGAGGTGAGCCCACGACAGCCGGGCCCCGTGCCCCAGCCCAGCCTGGCCAAGCTCCTGCCCCACACTCTCCAACAATGCTTTCTGCGAGGACAGGAGCGGGCAGCCATGCCTGCCGGGTGCCGCTGAGGAAACGCGCCTCCACGCTCCCTGCCTCTGCATTTAGACTGAACTAGCGGCCGGGGCAGGGGCTTGCACTGGGGCCGAGCTCCCTCGGGAGTCTGGGGAGGGGGAAAGACGACCAGGGTCCCTGAAACACAGAGGGAGATCCTGGCTGTGCAGGCCCTTAACAGCTACCAAAACCCCAGCACTGCTGCTGCTGTGAGACGCCAGAGCGAGGGGTGTAATGGAGGAGAACCTTTGTCTTCTATTACAAGTTAATCGCTAAAGGGATGTGACCTATAAGCTTCAGTTATACATCAGGGTCCACCCCTGGGAACCCTGCCTCCGAGACAGCGAGCATGAAGCTTCAACCCCTTTGCTGAGCTCACAGGAAACACCCTGACCAGCCTCATCCGTAACTGACTGGAGGGAAGGGAAAATGAACACCCCCACCGCTCGGGAGGCAACTGGAACCACACAACGCTTGACGGCGTTCCCTCCCCTCGTGGGATAGAAGGGGCCTGAACTGTGCCTGGAAGGGGACGGCTCTCTGGGACGCCGGCCCACCCTCTGCTCGGCCTGCTGGCTTTCCAAAGAAAGACGCTCCTCCTGCCCCAGCAGCTCGTCTCTTGATTTATTGGCTGCTTGCAGAGCTCGGACTTTGTAACAGGGCTGCTCCAAGAGAGCGTGTGTGCTCTTGGTTTCCTGGCCCGGGAAACTGACTTCTCTAAAGCACACACGGCAGCCTGTCCGGGCTGGACGGGGCCGCCGGCCCGCACCACCAGCCCCACTCCCGACTCTGGGCAGCTCGGGTTGATGCCTACGACCCGTCACAGCACTCCGGGCCACGCACAAAGCAAGAGCCGCCAGTACGGTGGCCGCACGCGCCTTCAGCGCTAGGAAAAGGCACACCTGCTTCTGTATCAAAAACCAGCAGTCAGGCTGCAAAGGATGAAGGGAGAAGTAGAGACCCCACTACAGTCTGCTGGGCTTAGCTGCTCAGCCATGTCCGGTGCTTTTCAACCCCATGGACGGTGGCGCCCCAGGCTTCTCTGTCCGCGGGAGTCTCCAGGCAGGAACACTGGGGTGGCCTGCCATGCCCTCCTCCAGGGGATCTTCCCGACCCCAGGACTAAACCCACGGCTCCTACTGTGCAGGTGAATTTGTTTACCAGCTGAGCGACCACTATGTGCGTGCATTGTCCAAGTCTTCATCAGATAATGAGAGAAACGCAAGTGTGACGTGAAGTTTCCCTCGGGAGTCTGGGGAGGGGGAAAGACGACCAGGGTCCCTGAAACACAGAGGGAGATCCTGGCTGTGCAGGCCCTTAACAGCTACCAAAACCCCAGCACTGCTGCTGCTGTGAGACGCCAGAGCGAGGGGTGTAATGGAGGAGAACCTTTGTCTTCTATTACAAGTTAATCGCTAAAGGGATGTGACCTATAAGCTTCAGTTATACATCAGGGTCCACCCCTGGGAACCCTGCCTCCGAGACAGCGAGCATGAAGCTTCAACCCCTTTGCTGAGCTCACAGGAAACACCCTGACCAGCCTCATCCGTAACTGACTGGAGGGAAGGGAAAATGATCACCCCCACCGCTCGGGAGGCGACTGGAACCACACCACGCTCGACGTCGTTCCCTCCCCTCGTAGGATAGAAGGGGCCTGAACTGTGCCTGGAAGGGGACGGCTCTCTGGGACGCCGGCCCACCCTCTGCTCGGCCTGCTGGCTTTCCAAAGAAAGACGCTCCTCCTGCCCCAGCAGCTCGTCTCTTGATTTATTGGCTGCTTGCAGAGCTCGGACTTTGTAACAGGGCTGCTCCAAGAGAGCGTGTGTGCTCTTGGTTTCCTGGCCCGGGAAACTGACTTCTCTAAAGCACACACGGCAGCCTGTCCGGGCTGGACGGGGCCGCCGGCCCGCACCACCAGCCCCACTCCCGACTCTGGGCAGCTCGGGTTGATGCCTACGACCCGTCACAGCACTCCGGGCCACGCACAAAGCAAGAGCCGCCAGTACGGTGGCCGCACGCGCCTTCAGCGCTAGGAAAAGGCACACCTGCTTCTGTATCAAAAACCAGCAGTCAGGCTGCAAAGGATGAAGGGAGAGGTGGAGACCCCACTACAGTCTGCTGGGCTTCGCTGCTCAGCCGTGTCCGGTGCTTTTCAACCCCATGGACGGTGGCGCCCCAGGCTCCTCTGTCCGCGGGAGTCTCCAGGCAGGAACACTGGGGTGGGCTGCCATGCCCTCCTCCAGGGGATCTTCCCGACCCGGGGACTAAACCCACGGCTCCTACTGTGCAGGTGAATTTGTTTACCAGCTGAGCAACCACTGTGTGCGTGCATTGTCCAAGTCTTCATCAGATAATGAGAGAAACGCAAGTGTGACGTGAAGTTTCCGTTATACCAAGACCAGAGCAGGGAGAGAGAGCGCGGGCAGCATGGCAGCAGGGTCCCGCCTCGGGACATGGCCCCCAGCGCAGCCTCTGCGCTCCTGCGCACCCGCCCTCTGGGGAGGGGTGGACGAGCTCGGGAAGAGACGGGGCCGCGGGAAGCACATGCCGTGTCTCACTCACCTTCCCCGGCACACGAGCCTAACGGGGGAGACGCATGCCTGCACACGAGCGGTGCCGAGGAGGCGGCGGACACCTGGGGCAAAGGCAGCTCCTTCTAACCCGCATGAACCCCCGCTGCCTCGGCCCTACGTGCTCCCCGCCCCGGAGAGGAATCCACGCAGACCTGATCTGCAGCCGGAAACCCTTCTCTTCAGCCTGATGTCCTGACAATGGGCCTGCAGGACCGACTGGAAGAACCAGCCGTGACTGCTCTCCTCTCACCAAGGGAAGTAGTCTATTTCCCAAAATCTCTCTTTAAGAGATAAGAATTCTAAAAAAAATTAACCAGCAATTAGGAGGTGATTCCTGATCACAGTCATGCACATGGACTCCAACGGGAGGGAAAAAAGCGACTAGAAAATGTCAATCAAAAATGCCAGGAGGGGCTTCCCTGGTGGTCCCGTGGGTAAAGAGCCTGCCTTGCAGTGCAAGGGGCACCGGTTCGATCCTCGGCCCAGGAAGATCCCATGTGCCGCGGAGTGGCTGGGCCAGCGTGTCCAATTATGAGCCAGCGCTCTGGAGCGCATGTGCCCAGAGCTGGTGCTCTGCTACCAGAGAGGCCGCTGCGATGGGAGGCCCACGCAGGCCAAAGAATACAGATGGATGAAAATAAATATAAATAAAAAGAGGCATGATGGGGAAAAGAGAAAAAAAGACATTAAAAAAAAATGCCAAGAGTCATTAAGAGGGTGATGTTGTATGATTCAGAAGTTTCTCAAAAGTTATGAGAAGTATTTGTAGTTCAACTTTCTCACGAGGAAGTGATTTTGACACTCAGGCCGACAGCGGACTCTCAACCCTGCCCGCCCGCCCGCTGCGACCGCGGGGCTCCGGAGCGCCTCGCTGGCTGGCCGCGGGGCCGGGTGTGCGTAAGGAGACGCTCACCTTCCCAGGAGCCCCAGGAACACATGTGAGGAGGAAAGCACATCCGCGGCCAGATTAAGTTTTGAAAGGAGTGTGTGTCGCTGCCCCTACGGGTGGAGGGAAAGCGGCTTCCCTCCGTATTTCAAGGTCTGCTCTGCCAACCAGCCGGCTGGCGCAGAGCTGGTGTCATCCCTGGGACAATGACTCGCGGCGCCCAGCGTCCCCAGAAGCCCAGAGGCGGCGGAGGCGCGGCGACCCCGGCATTCCTGAGCGAGAGCGGTCGGGAAGGAATCGGGAGGCAGGCGTCCTGGACAACGCCGTCCCAGGCGGTTCCATCAAGATCGGTTCTCCCAGAATCAGCCTTCGAAGGCACCCTCCCGCAGGGAAAGAGCCAACAGGTTACCGAGTCAGTCTCTGAGGCGAGCTGCACCGCACGGACGGCAGCCCCGGATCCGCAGTCTACTGCCTTAGGGAAGTAGTCTATTTCCCAAAATCTCTCTTTAAGAGATAAGAATTCTAAAAAAAATTAACCAGCAATTAGGAGGTGATTCCTGATCACAGTCATGCACATGGACTCCAACGGGAGGGAAAAAAGCGACTAGAAAATGTCAATCAAAAATGCCAGGAGGGGCTTCCCTGGTGGTCCCGTGGGTAAAGAGCCTGCCTTGCAGTGCAAGGGGCACCGGTTCGATCCTCGGCCCAGGAAGATCCCATGTGCCGCGGAGTGGCTGGGCCAGCGTGTCCAATTATGAGCCAGCGCTCTGGAGCGCATGTGCCCAGAGCTGGTGCTCTGCTACCAGAGAGGCCGCTGCGATGGGAGGCCCACGCAGGCCAAAGAATACAGATGGATGAAAATAAATATAAATAAAAAGAGGCATGATGGGGAAAAGAGAAAAAAAGACATTAAAAAAAAATGCCAAGAGTCATTAAGAGGGTGATGTTGTATGATTCAGAAGTTTCTCAAAAGTTATGAGAAGTATTTGTAGTTCAACTTTCTCACGAGGAAGTGATTTTGACACTCAGGCCGACAGCGGACTCTCAACCCTGCCCGCCCGCCCGCTGCGACCGCGGGGCTCCGGAGCGCCTCGCTGGCTGGCCGCGGGGCCGGGTGTGCGTAAGGAGACGCTCACCTTCCCAGGAGCCCCAGGAACACATGTGAGGAGGAAAGCACATCCGCGGCCAGATTAAGTTTTGAAAGGAGTGTGTGTCGCTGCCCCTACGGGTGGAGGGAAAGCGGCTTCCCTCCGTATTTCAAGGTCTGCTCTGCCAACCAGCCGGCTGGCGCAGAGCTGGTGTCATCCCTGGGACAATGACTCGCGGCGCCCAGCGTCCCCAGAAGCCCAGAGGCGGCGGAGGCGCGGCGACCCCGGCATTCCTGAGCGAGAGCGGTCGGGAAGGAATCGGGAGGCAGACGTCCTGGACAACGCCGTCCCAGGCGGTTCCATCAAGATCGGTTCTCCCAGAATCAGCCTTCGACGAAGGCACCCTCCCGCAGGGAAAGAGCCAACAGGACATCTGTAGCCGCGACCGTTGTGTTCAGTCTCTAAGCTGTGTCTGAGTCTGCACCGCACGGACGGCAGCACGCCAGGCTTCCCCGTCCCTCACCCTCTCCTGGAGTCTGCTCAAATGCATGTCCATGAGCCGGTGATGCCATCCAACCCGCTCACCCTCTGCTGCCCTCTTCTCCTTTTGTGCCTTCAGTCTTTCCCAGCATCAGAGTTTTTTCTCCATGAGTCAGCTGTTCGCATCAGGTGGCTAAAGTATCGGAGCTTCAGCTTCAGCATCGGTCCTTCCAATGAATATTCAGGGCTGATTTCCTTCAGGAAGGACTGGTTGGAGCTCCCTGCTGTCCAAGGGCCTCTCAAGAGTCTTCCCCAGCATCACAATTTCGAAGCATCAATTCTTCAGCGCTGAGTCTTACTTATGACCCAACTTTCACATCCATACATGACTACTGGAAAAATAACAGCTTTGACTATATGGACCTTTGCTGGTGGGCTTCCCAGGCAGTTCAGTGGACAAAGAATCTGCCTGCAATGCAGAAGACACAGAAGACTTGAGTTTGATCCATGCGTCAGGAAGATCCCCTGGAGCCAGAAATGGCAACCCTCTCCAGTATTCCTGTCTGGAAAATTCCATGGGCAGAGAAGCCTGGAGGGCTATGGTCCATGGGGTCGCAAAGAGCAGGACGGGACTGAAGTGACTTAGCACACACGCGCCTTTGTTGGCAAAGTGATGTCTCTGGTTTTCAACACACTGTCTAGGTCTGTCATAGCTTTTCTTCCAAGGATCAAGGGTCTTTTAATTTCACGGCTGCAGTCACCATCCACAGTGATTTGGGAGCCCAAGAAAATAAAACCTGCCACTGCTTCTAGTTTTCCCCCTTCTATTTGTCAGGAATTGATGGAACTGAATGACACGACCTTAGTTTCCTGAATGTAAGTTTTAAACCAGCTTTTTCACTCTCCCCTTTCACTTTATCAAGAGGGTCTTTAGTTCCTCTTCACTTTCTGCCATTTGAGTGGTATCGTCCATACAGCTGAGGTTGTTGATATTTCTCCTGCCAATCTTAATTCCAGCTTATGATGGATTCAGCCCAGCATTTCGCATGATGTTCTCTGCATATAAGTTAAATAAACAGCATGACAATATACAGCCTTGTTGTACTCCTTTCCCAATTTTGAACCAGTCTGTTTCCCATGAAAGGTTCTAACTGTTGCTTCTTGATCTGCATCCAAGTTTCAGGAGGCAGGTGAGGTGGTCTGGTACTTCCATGTCTTTCAGAATTTTCCACAGTTTGTGTGATCCACACAATCAGAGGCTTTCATGTAGTAAATGAAGCAGAAGTAGGCGTTTTCTGGAATTCCCTCGCTTTCTCTATGGTCCAGTGGATGCTGGCAATTTGATCTCTGGTTCCTCTGCCTTTTTTAAATCCAGCTTGTATACCTGGAACTTCTCGGTTCATGTACTGTTGAAGCCTAGCTTGAAGGATTTTGAGCATAACCTTACTAGCATGTGAAATGAGCATAATTATGCGGTAGTTTGGACAGTCTCTTGCCTTTCTTTGGGACTGGAATGAAAGCAGATCTTTCCAGTCCTGAGGCCATTGCTGACTTTCCCAGATTTGCTGGCATATTGAGTGCAGCACTTTAACAGCATCATCGTTTAGGATTTGAAATAGCTCAGCCGGAATTCCATCCCCTCCACTAGCTTTGTTGGTAGCGATGCTTCCTGAGGCCCGCTTGACTTCACACTCCAGGGAGTCTGGCTCTAGGTGAGTGACCATATGACTGGTTATCTGGGTCACTACGACCTTTTTTGTATAGTTCTTCTTGTGTATTCCTGCCACCTCTTCTCGATCTCTTCTGCTTCTCTTAGGCCCTGACCATCTCTGTCCTTTCTGGTGCCCATTCTTACATGAAATGTTCCCTTGATGTCTCCAATTTTCTTGAAGAGATCTCTAGTCTTTCCCATTCTACTGTCTTCCTCTACTTCTTTGCACTGTTCACTTAAGAAGGCCTTCTTATCTCTCCTTGCTACTTTTGCATTCCAGTCCCCTGTGATGAAAACACACCTTTTCCTGGTGTTAGCTCTAGAAGGCCTTGTGGGTCTCCACAGCATCGGTCAGCGTCTGCTTCTTCAGCACCAGAGGCCGGCGCACAGACGTGAGTGACTGTGACACTGAATGGTTTGCCCTGGAAACACACCAAGATCCCTCTGGTGTTTTTGAGACTGCACCCACGCCCTGCATTCTGGACTCTCTTGTGGACTACGCGGGCTCCTCCATTTCTTCTACAGGATTCTTGCCCACAGTAGTAGACACATGGTCATCTGAATCAAATTCATTCATTCCCACCCATTTCAGTTCACTGACTCCTAACATGTGGATGTTTACTCTTGCCACTTCCTGTCTGACCACGTCCGGTTTAGCTTGGTTCATGGACCGAATGTCCCGGGCTCCTGTGCAGTCCTGTTCTTCACGGCATCAGACGTCGTGGTCACCACCAGACGCATCCACAGCCAAGCGTCACTTCGCTCTGTCCCAGTCACTCTCTTAGGAGCTCTCAGTGACGGCCCTCTGCTCCTCCCCAGATGGGGAAGGAAACGGCAGGCCACTCCAGCGCTCTAGCCTGGGGAAGCCCGTGGACAGAGGAGCCTGGCGGGCTGCCGTGCACGGGGTCGCAAAGAGGCAGACACGACTGAGTGACCCACAGACATGCCTCCCCACAACTGGACACCTACCGACAAGTGGCACATCCTTCTGCCTTTTCATACTGTCCACAGGGTGCTCGAGGCAAGGATACTGGCGTGGCTGCCATTCCCTCCTCTGGTGGCCCACATTTTGCCAGAACTCTCCACCACGACCCGTCCGTCCTGGGTGGCCCTGCACGGCATGGCTCAGCGCTCTCCTGAGTTTCACAAGCCCCTCCACCACAACAATGCTGTGATCCATGAGGGATAAACTCAACATGGGGAGGTGACCCTGGTGCTGGCTTTGACCGAGAGCCACGAGGGGAGTGCCACCCTCCAGGACCCAACCGACAAGGTCAGCCCCTGACAACCAAACCCCGATGTGTGGTCTGGGCTGGCCCTGGGACACACACAGGGCACGGACACGAGAAAACCAGGCCAGGACGATACCGTGACCCTGGGCGGCACCCAGGCAGCCGACTTCATCCACGCACCGTGGGTGCCTCTGGGGCAGGGCCAGGTACCAGGTTTTAGCAAATCCTGGACAGCGACACAACAAGAGGGCTTCCCGACAAGAGGAATCCGCCAGCAATGGAGGCCCGGCTGGATTCCTGGGCTGGGAAGCTCCCCTGGAGAAGGAACAGGCTCCCCACTCCAGTGTTCTTGCCTGGAGAACTCCATGGCTCATCCGTGATCGCAAAGAATTGGACTCGACTGAGCGACTTCAATGTCACTGTCACTTTCAGAATCAATTCATTCATTCCCACCCATTTCAGTTCACTGACTCCTAACATGTGGATGTTTACTCTTGCCACTTCCTGTCTGACCACGTCCGGTTTAGCTTGGTTCATGGACCGAATGTCCCGGGCTCCTGTGCAGTCCTGTTCTTCACGGCATCAGACGTCGTGGTCACCACCAGACGCATCCACAGCCAAGCGTCACTTCGCTCTGTCCCAGTCACTCTCTTAGGAGCTCTCAGTGACGGCCCTCTGCTCCTCCCCAGATGGGGAAGGAAACGGCAGGCCACTCCAGCGCTCTAGCCTGGGGAAGCCCGTGGACAGAGGAGCCTGGCGGGCTGCCGTGCACGGGGTCGCAAAGAGGCAGACACGACTGAGTGACCCACAGACATGCCTCCCCACAACTGGACACCTACCGACAAGTGGCACATCCTTCTGCCTTTTCATACTGTCCACAGGGTGCTCGAGGCAAGGATACTGGCGTGGCTGCCATTCCCTCCTCTGGTGGCCCACATTTTGCCAGAACTCTCCACCACGACCCGTCCGTCCTGGGTGGCCCTGCACGGCATGGCTCAGCGCTCTCCTGAGTTTCACAAGCCCCTCCACCACAACAATGCTGTGATCCATGAGGGATAAACTCAACATGGGGAGGTGACCCTGGTGCTGGCTTTGACCGAGAGCCACGAGGGGAGTGCCACCCTCCAGGACCCAACCGACAAGGTCAGCCCCTGACAACCAAACCCCGATGTGTGGTCTGGGCTGGCCCTGGGACACACACAGGGCACGGACACGAGAAAACCAGGCCAGGACGATACCCGTGACCCTGGACGGCACCCAGGCAGCCGACTTCATCCACGCACCGTGGGTGCCTCTGGGGGCAGGGCCAGGTACCAGGTTTTAGCAAATCCTGGACAGCGACACAACAAGAGGGCTTCCCACGACAAGAGGAATCCGCCAGCAATGGAGGCCCCGGCTGGATTCCTGGGCTGGGAAGCTCCCCTGGAGAAGGAACAGGCTCCCCACTCCAGTGTTCTTGCCTGGAGAACTCCATGGCTCATCCGTGATCGCAAAGAATTGGACTCGACTGAGCGACTTCAATGTCACTGTCACTTTCAGAGAGCGACATGAGAAGCCTGGTGAAAAACCAAGGGTCTCCCCAAATTCTTCTGTCCCTCTTCTTATCCAAATAGAGGCCCCGGAAGCCCAGGCTCCCTCTGCACACATCCCTGTGAAAATGCAAACCTCCTGCTTCCCAGCCCTGAGGCCACAGCCTGACCTCAGAGGGCAGCGGCTGAGTCACATGGGAAGCTGAAGGACAGAGCCGGGCACAGCCGCCCGCCAGCAAGCGTCTGGCCTGGGGGCGCTCTCCAACCCCCTCTCAGCCCAGACGGGCCACAGGCAGACCCCGAGAGCCCTCGCTCTCCCGCACCCGCCGGCCCGCCCAGCCCGCCTCTCACTAGCACCAGGCGGCTGCGTGGGCCCGGGGCCCTGGCCCCGCGGGGCATCAGAGCGGGGGCGGCGGGGGTCAGGGGTCAGCACCTACCCTGGAGCCCGGGGCAGGCCTGCCTCAGCATGGGCTTGTCCATCCTCTTGGCGTAGAAGGCCGCGTACCACACGCGCAGCTCGGTGCCGGGGGGGATGTCCCGCGAGGTGGTGAAGTACACGTCGCTGCCGTGCTGGAAGGCCGTCAGGTTCTGGTGCCCCGGCTCGGCCGCCGGCCGCACCAGCATCATCCAGTTGCAGTCGTCCTCGTTGGAGGTGTCGAAGCACACGGGGTGCCCGTCCTTCTGGAACACCTAGGGCGAGCGGGGCCCGCCGCGCGGGGCCGGGCACAGGCCGGTTACCACCGGGGCGCGGGCCAGCGTGCACACACGTGTGCGTGTCTGTGTGTGTGTGCATGCGGGGCTGCTAGACACGGCCCCATCAGAGGCCAAGCCAGGCTCTACACGGCCCTTCCCGTGGCGAGAGGGCACGGGGACGTCCCCGAACAGCTCAGGCTGGTCACAGGTGAGGGGAAGCAGGGGACACCGGGAGGCCAGGCGTCACTGGGGCGCCCGCGCTCTCCGCACGGCTCGGGGGGGGCAGGGACGGCCGCCTCCAGCCCGGGTCTAGGTGGGCGCCCGGCCGCGTGCGCTCCAGGATGACAAGGAAGCCTCAGGCCCCAGCCGGGAGTTCCCGGGAGCCCTGAGCTCTACACGGGGTTCTGTCGGGAACGAGGACCTCTGAGGCTCTGGGGCCTGGATGCTCGAGTCCTAACCAGCTTTCAAGTGGGCACGAGGACACCTGAGTGCTCCTCCTGGCCCAGGTGTCGTGGGGACACCTGAGCTCTGTACCTGGGCCGGGGGTCAGACCTGAGTTATTCTCCCCACTCTGCCGCAAGATCTGCCACTGACCTTGGCAAGATCTTCTATTTTTCTTTTTTAAAAATTTTATTTATTTGTTTATTTATTTACTTTTTTCCATGCAGCCTGCTGGATCTAGTTCCCTGACCAGGGACTGGACCCGTGCACCCTGCAGTGACAGTACGGCGTCCTAACCACTGAACCGCCAGGGAGGTCCCGTCCCTCCATCTTTCTAAGCTGCGCCCTCATCTGCAAAGCAGTGCCGTTGCTTATGGATGAAATGCAGGCAGGGACAAGGGGGAGAAGCCTGAATACTTTAATTTTTTTTCTTTATTCATGTTTTCCTTTTATGTTTTACAGTTTTTATATGAATCTTTTAAATTAATTTTTGTAAATTAATTATGTAATTCTCTACTAAGTTACCTTACTTTTTTTGAATACTTTTAAACTCAAAGTAACCACACGGAACTGGGGCTTCTTGCCCATTTTCTTAGGTAACTGTTGCCTCCTCATTTTAGAAAGCGGTCTTCCCTCTTCTCCTGGGCTTTTCCTTCCAGGACTCCCCACTGCTAAGAGCTAGAGGCCCCCCCCTCCCCCGAGCCTGGGGTCCTCAGAAGCAAGGGGAGGGGGCAGAGGGGCCTGCCAGGTGCCCAATGCCCCCCAGTGTCGGGGCTGCTCCCAGCTGGCCCTGGCCTCCCTCTGTGGACACAGAGCTGCCCTGAGCACCCAGGTATCCAACCCTGAGCCCCACTGGAAACAACTCAATACCTGACACGGACCTTCAGAATCTGAGTCACCCAAAGAAACCGAAACAGGTACAAAGGGCTTTTTCAAAGAGGCCCTTGGCCAACCAGGGGCCTGCAGCGATTACTCACATCAGCCCCAGGCCTCTGGACATCACACCTGCACAGGAAACAGCCTTCCTTTCTCTCCTTTCTTTGTAAACAAATCAAGTTTCTTTCCTTTCTCTCCACTGTGCTGGAATGTACCTTGTAAACTGAGTTCTCGGAGGACTGCTGAGTCCCCAGGGTCAGCTAGCTCATCTCAGTGCTGAAATGCAAGGGTCTCTGGTAAGGCTCTCCATGAAAGCCCACCTCTGGGGTCACTGGTGCTGACCAACACCTGTTCCTCTCTGTGTATTTCATGGGTGCTTCTGAAGGCTGGCTGCAGCTGAGCGCTGGGCGTGGGGACAGAGCTGTGAGCAATGCTCATGGTGCCTTAGGGGTCTCACTTAAGCGACCCGAGGCCTCCCTGTGACCCTCTGCGTCCTTTTTCTCAGCGTCACATAAAAGCCGTCATCTCCCTGTCTCACCTTCTTTTCAGAGCTGCCAATTCTGCACCGGCCTCCATCAAAACAAAACACCTTCCTTTCGAAATAGCTTTGCCAAGTACCCCAGACTCGGCACAGGTGTGAAATCCCAGGGCAGCCCTGCAACACCCACAGAAAGCCGCATCTACAGCCTGCACTGGGGCCACTCCTGAGTATGTTTTAAACACAGTCTCTTCAAGGTTCTGCAAAAGACAAACTCAACTCTGATGCTCTTGTGATATGAAAATAAACAAACAGAAACAGAAACTGTCTTGGAAGTTCAGCGGACGCACACCACCCAGAGCTGTCTCTGAGACGTTCAGGAATCTCTAAGCTCGGCGGGCATCACGTCCCCCAGCACCTCACGGAGGAGGGTCACAGACACGGAGACATGGGCGCCGCAGCCCTCGCCCGGCGAGCGCGTACCTTCAGCGGAAACGCAGACTCCTTCTCCCACTTGGCGACGCGCCTGGACTCAAACGGGCCAAACTGCGTGCGCTTGACGAGCTGGGTCACAGCAAACACCCCCTCCGCGCCGTCCTCCAGGCGTCTGATTTCCAGGTTGGAGGGAAGGGAGGACCTGGAGGGAGAGCACAGCGAGAGTCAGGAGTCCGGCCCCGGGCGCCCACTGGCCGGGGTGCCACCCGCCCCGGGAGCAGAGGGCTAGGCTGCCAGGGGGAGAAGGTCGCCCTGCCGGCCAGAGCAGGCGACGGAGGGGGCCCGGGGGTGCGTGCACACTCCCTGCCCAGGAGACAGAGCTGATAGTCACGCGCACACACACACATCCTAAGTGTGGGCTTCCATGGGCCAATAGAGAGGGAGGGCGGGAGGACCACAGGGAGACCTCGAAGAGGTGCCACGTGGAAAGGACCAAGGGAAAGACAAGCAGTGCCAAAGACAAATGCCAGAAGAGGGCTTCCCACGAGGCTGCACGGGGCTGGTCTGTGGCGAACGCAGCCTTCTGAAGTAAACCTGGGCAACGTCAAAGAGAGGGCACCCGTGTCGGAGGGGGAGGGCACGGGGGCAGGGAGCCCGTGTGAGCCAAAGCCAGGCCGCGCCTGCACCATGTCCAGGGCGGGGTGCAGACCCTCACAGGAGCAAGTGGAGGCCGGGTCGAGACAAGGGTCCCGTCGGGGAGACACCGGTGGCTCCCACGGCACGCTGTGGGCAGCGGGCACCCACGGAAGGGTTCTGGAAGACAGCGGATCGGGTCTGTGCTCCGGCCCAGACAGTCCTGCCTCCGCGCGAGCGAGTCACAGCACAGCCCCCCGGAGGCTCCGGGGCAGCCCCGGCAGCTGCCTGAGGCCAGAGGCTCTTCAGCCAGACGTCGCGATGGCGGCGACTCCCAGGGCCCTGCCGGCCTCTCCACCTGACAAGGGAGGCGGCTGAAACGGAGAGGAGCTCCTCTGGTCCAGGTCCAAAGAGCTACCGTGGGCAGAGAGGGGCAGACGCCCGCCATGGGGCAGGCAGGGCCGCGACCCGGGGGCCGCACAGGGGACACGGCCCCCTCCACCGAGAACCGGGGACCGGCCGAGCCACGAGCTCCAGCACCGGATCCAGCAGCTTGTCTGGGAGTGGCACCAGCTTCGCCTGGGAGTGGCCGCCTGTCAGATGACAGGCCGGGGCTCAAATCCCAGGGGACACTGGACAGGCAGACCTACAGCCTCGGCCGTGGCCGCGCAGAGTGCTCAAACCACTCCGGCCCCCGGCTGAACCCAGAACTAAATCAAACACATCGACCCTGAAGCCCCCTGGACGCGCCCGGCTCATCCCGGGGCAGGCGATCGGCTCGCGGTGGATGGGGATCTCGGACGGCCTCACGCGAGGAGCCGGCCCTTCTCCCTGAGGGCCCGCCTCCTCATCTGCTGCCTCCTGCCTCCTTGTAGACACGCAGGCGACATGCTGGCAGCCCCGCTGGACAGGCAGGACGCTCAAAACAGCTCGAGGCGGTCGCTCACCTGGCCCTGCTTAGCACGAAGGAGTCTTTAACCATGACCACTGGGCCCAGTTCAGGACACTCGGAGTCGTGGTACTGGCTGCAGTCTTCACACCCTGCAAACAGACATCCTGACGTCAGAGGGGCGGGCGAGCAGGGAGGGAGACGCCCGCAGAGCGTCCCACGGTGTGGGGTGACCCACAGCACTGCCCACAGGTGCAGCACAGGAGTGCCTGCAGGAGAAACCCAGCTCCACGGCCCGCTGCAGCGCTGGCCAAGCCCCCTCTGCAGGGACGGCGGACAGGGCCTCCCAGGGAACCAGACAATGAAACTTCACCAACTTAACCTGCTTCTCGTGCATCTAACGCGTCATAGACCTTTCTAAAGCCTAGGACTGCTTTTGGAGCCAGCCGCCACCCCTGCTGAGGGCCCTTTTCCAGGAGTTCTGAGAAAGATGATGTTTTCAGAACCGTGACCGGCAGCATGGCTCTCATGTCATAGATCGTGTTTCCTAAAACAGGTAAAATCACATCTAGAGAAGACAGCTGTGCTCCACGACAAAAACCCAGGTTGGGCGTGGCTCGGCCTTCAGGTGAGGGCAGGACACAGGTCATGGGCCACGGTCATAGGCAGCGGGAATGGCTCAGCCTTCGGATGAGGACGGGCCACGGGCCACAGGCTGTGGGACTGGCTTGGCCTTCGGGTGAGGACGGACCACGGGCCACGGGCAGCGGGACTGGCTTGACTTTCGGGTGAGTACGGACCACAGCCACTCACAGATGAACATGATCTCCTCGTTGCCATCCTCAGTCATCGTCGCCACCTGCCGGGAGAGAGCACCACATCAGTGACCAGCTTTTGGCCAAAGGCATTTTTAAATGTATTGAGCAAACTTCACTGACAGTGCTGTGCTTATTTCTGGTGTAGAGCACACAGTTACCCAGTCACACACGTGGGCGGGCTCAGTCCCTTCAGTCAGGCCCACCTCTCCGCAGGCCCACGCACTGCACACCGCCAGCTCCTCCATCCAC
Organism: Tragulus kanchil; assembly: GCA_022376925.1. Classification (NCBI taxonomy): domain Eukaryota; kingdom Metazoa; phylum Chordata; class Mammalia; order Artiodactyla; family Tragulidae; genus Tragulus; species Tragulus kanchil. Next base: position 244,504,751 of record JAIOJX010000028.1, read on the forward strand.
GGAATTCTCCAGGCAAGAATAGCAGAGCGGGCTGCCATGCCTTTCTCTATCAGCTTTAAATACATTCTTTTTTATAGTCTATTCCACTGGCATTTTTTTTATTTTAAAGCTTCAGTCTTTCTTTTTTGGCTACTTCTATTGGTCTTTCCTTTATCTATTTTTAGCACGAAGGAGTCTTTAACCATGACCACTGGGCCCAGTTCAGGACACTCGGAGTCGTGGTACTGGCTGCAGTCTTCACACCCTGCAAACAGACATCCTGACGTCAGAGGGGCGGGCGAGCAGGGAGGGAGACGCCCGCAGAGCGTCCCACGGTGTGGGGTGACCCACAGCACTGCCCACAGGTGCAGCACAGGAGTGCCTGCAGGAGAAACCCAGCTCCACGGCCCGCTGCAGCGCTGGCCAAGCCCCCTCTGCAGGGACGGCGGACAGGGCCTCCCAGGGAACCAGACAATGAAACTTCACCAACTTAACCTGCTTCTCGTGCATCTAACGCGTCATAGACCTTTCTAAAGCCTAGGACTGCTTTTGGAGCCAGCCGCCACCCCTGCTGAGGGCCCTTTTCCAGGAGTTCTGAGAAAGATGATGTTTTCAGAACCGTGACCGGCAGCATGGCTCTCATGTCATAGATCGTGTTTCCTAAAACAGGTAAAATCACATCTAGAGAAGACAGCTGTGCTCCACGACAAAAACCCAGGTTGGGCGTGGCTCGGCCTTCAGGTGAGGGCAGGACACAGGTCATGGGCCACGGTCATAGGCAGCGGGAATGGCTCAGCCTTCGGATGAGGACGGGCCACGGGCCACAGGCTGTGGGACTGGCTTGGCCTTCGGGTGAGGACGGACCACGGGCCACGGGCAGCGGGACTGGCTTGACTTTCGGGTGAGTACGGACCACAGCCACTCACAGATGAACATGATCTCCTCGTTGCCATCCTCAGTCATCGTCGCCACCTGCCGGGAGAGAGCACCACATCAGTGACCAGCTTTTGGCCAAAGGCATTTTTAAATGTATTGAGCAAACTTCACTGACAGTGCTGTGCTTATTTCTGGTGTAGAGCACACAGTTACCCAGTCACACACGTGGGCGGGCTCAGTCCCTTCAGTCAGGCCCACCTCTCCGCAGGCCCACGCACTGCACACCGCCAGCTCCTCCATCCACGGAATTCTCCAGGCAAGAATAGCAGAGCGGGCTGCCATGCCTTTCTCTATCAGCTTTAAATACATTCTTTTTTATAGTCTATTCCACTGGCATTTTTTTTATTTTAAAGCTTCAGTCTTTATTTTTTGGCTACTTCTATTGGTCTTTCATTTATCTATTTTTATCCATCTTTGTTCTCTGGCCCGTGTGGGCCTGCCATCACAGTGGCCTCTGTTGTCGCAGAGCACCGGCTCTGGGCGCATGCGCTCCAGAGCTCTGGCTCGGTAATTGGACACATGGGTCCAGCCGCTCCATGGCACGTGGGATCTTCCCAGGCCAGGGATCGAACCAGCACCCCTTGCACTGCAAAACGGTGTCCTTATCCACTGGACCACCAGGGGAAGCCCCTGCATGGTTTTTAGTATTTATTTGGCTGCACCAAGTCTTGGTTGTGGCATGTGTGAGGGGCTGAACACGGGCCCCTGCACTGGGGAGCATGGAGCCCCTGGACCACCAGGGACACCCTCTCCATTCGCTCTTTAAAAAATACAGTTCCGGCCGGAACCGCCATCTTCCAGTAATTCGCCAAAATGACCAACACAAAGGGAAAGAGGAGGGGCACCCGCTACATGTTCTCTAGGCCTTTTAGGAAACATGGAGTTGTTCCTTTGGCCACATACATGCGCATCTACAAGAAGGGGGATATTGTAGATATCAAGGGAATGGGTACTGTTCAGAAAGGAATGCCCCATAAATGTTACCATGGCAAAACTGGGAGAGTCTACAATGTTACTCAGCATGCGGTGGGCATCATTGTCAACAAACAAGTGAAAGGCAAGATTCTTGCCAAGAGAATTAATGTGCGTATCGAGCATATTAAGCACTCTAAGAGCCGAGATAGCTTCCTGAAACGCGTAAAGGAAAATGATCAGAAAAAGAAGGAAGCCAAAGAGAAAGGGACTTGGGTTCAGCTGAAGCGCCAGCCTGCTCCACCCAGGGAAGCACACTTTGTGAGGACCAACGGAAAGGAGCCCGAGCTGTTGGAGCCCATTCCCTATGAATTCATGGCCTGATGGGTGTAAAAATAAAGACCTGGATTGCTAAAAAAAAAAAAAAAAAAAAAAATACAGTTCCTGCTAATGGCCCCTAAAGCGTATATGGAGAACAACTTAATGATTTAAACAACGTTTTTTTTTTTTTCCATTTTGTTTTTTTGGTCATGCCAGGTGGCTTGCAGAACCTTAGCTCCCTGACCTGGGATGGAGCCCGGGCTCTCACAGGGGAAGCGCTCAGTCCTCACCCCTGGACAGCCGGGGATTCCCTGACCTTGTGCTTGAAAGGCAGCAGGCAGCAGGGTCCTCTTCACTGTGGGACGGGCTGGGGCCGTGAAATGTTTTCTCCCCAGAACGATGCTGCTCTTTAACAAGCCACGCGCGCGCACGGCTCTGGATGTAGGACGCCGCTGTGAACTCGGGCTCTCGCCTTTCCTATCAGTCGTCCCCTTCCATTTGTAAAATACATGTTGCCGTTGTTGAGTCGCTCAATTGTGTCCTACCCCGGGCAACTCCGCGGACTGCAGACGCCAGGCCTCCCTGTCCTTCACCATGTCCCAGAGCTCGCTCAGACTCACGTCCATTGTCGATGATGCCATCCAACCATCTCATCCTCTGCCGTCCCCTTCCCCTCCTGCCCTCACTCCTTCCAGCCTCAGGGTCTTTTCCAGTGAGTCAGCTCTTGGCGTCAGGTGGCCAGAGGATTGGCGCCTCAGCATCAGTCCTTCCGATGAATGCTCAGGGTTGATTTCCTTTAGGATCGACTGGCTTTATCTCCTTGTTGTCCAAGGGACCCTCCAGAGCCTTCTCCAGCACCACAGGTTGAAAGCACCAATGCTTTGGCGATCAACCTTCTTTACGGTCCAGCTCTCCCATCCATTTATGACGGCTGGGAAAACCACAGCTGTGAGACTCTACAGGCCTTTCTCAGTAAAAGTAATGCTCTGATTTTTAACACACGGTCTAGGTTTGTCATAGCTTCTCTTGCAGGGAGCAGGTGTCTTTTCATCTCATGGCTGCAGTCACCGTTCACAGTGATTTTGGAGCCCAAGGCAAGAAAAACCTGTCTCTGCTTCCACTTTTTCCTCATATTTGCCATGAAGTGATGGGACCCGGTGCCGTGAGCCCAGCTCATGAGCCTAGAACCGTGGAGTGGCTGCCCCCGCTCCTCCAGGGGACCACGTTTTGTTGGAACCCTCCCCTCTGGCCCATGTGTCTCGGGGGCCTTGAACGGCCTGGCTCAGAGCTTCACAGACGTACAGAAGCCCCTTTGCCACGACAGGGCTGTGACCATCTTTAGGTTTTTCTATATACATTACCTGTCACTCACACAGAATGACAATTTTACCTCTCCCTTCCAGGTTGGACACCTTTTATTTCCTCTTCTTGTCGACTGCTGTGGCCCACGCTCCCAGCGCTACACTGGACGGAAGCCGTGAGAGCAGACACACGTGTCTTGCTCCACGTTTCAGGGGAGGCGTTCAGCTGTTCACGACTGAGCATTGCACTAATGATATGTACGTCATAAATGGCTTTTATAAAGAAGTCTGTGCGCTCCTGGAAAAACCCCCTGGATGCGCAGAATGCTCCTTTGCAGAAGGGAAGTTCAGTCTCCAGACGTCTCCGGCGCATAAGCCATCCCAGGACAAGGGGCTGCAGACAGCACTGCTGCAGGGAAAACGAGAGAAGCCCACCACGCGTGAAGACTCAGTCATTTCAACCCCCGATCCTGGAGAAGCGGACCTGACACCCGTGGTTCTCAACGTGCAGTCAATGGGCCAGGGGGCGGCAGCACCGCGGCACCTGGGCAGTTCTTGAAAACGCACATTCCCGGGCCCCTCCCCAGACCTGCTGGGGCACCCCCTTTTTGGGCATTTCGACATGGCTTTATCTCCTTGTTGTCCAAGGGACCCTCCAGAGCCTTCTCCAGCACCACAGGTTGAAAGCACCAATGCTTTGGCGATCAACCTTCTTTACGGTCCAGCTCTCCCATCCATTTATGACGGCTGGGAAAACCACAGCTGTGAGACTCTACAGGCCTTTCTCAGTAAAAGTAATGCTCTGATTTTTAACACACGGTCTAGGTTTGTCATAGCTTCTCTTGCAGGGAGCAGGTGTCTTTTCATCTCATGGCTGCAGTCACCGTTCACAGTGATTTTGGAGCCCAAGGCAAGAAAAACCTGTCTCTGCTTCCACTTTTTCCTCATATTTGCCATGAAGTGATGGGACCCGGTGCCGTGAGCCCAGCTCATGAGCCTAGAACCGTGGAGTGGCTGCCCCCGCTCCTCCAGGGGACCACGTTTTGTTGGAACCCTCCCCTCTGGCCCATGTGTCTCGGGGGCCTTGAACGGCCTGGCTCAGAGCTTCACAGACGTACACAAGCCCCTTTGCCACGACAGGGCTGTGACCATCTTTAGGTTTTTCTATATACATTACCTGTCACTCACACAGAATGACAATTTTACCTCTCCCTTCCAGGTTGGACACCTTTTATTTCCTCTTCTTGTCGACTGCTGTGGCCCACGCTCCCAGCGCTACACTGGACGGAAGCCGTGAGAGCAGACACACGTGTCTTGCTCCACGTTTCAGGGGAGGCGTTCAGCTGTTCACGACTGAGCATTGCACTAATGATATGTACGTCATAAATGGCTTTTATAAAGAAGTCTGTGCGCTCCTGGAAAAACCCCCTGGATGCGCAGAATGCTCCTTTGCAGAAGGGAAGTTCAGTCTCCAGACGTCTCCGGCGCATAAGCCATCCCAGGACAAGGGGCTGCAGACAGCACTGCTGCAGGGAAAACGAGAGAAGCCCACCACGCGTGAAGACTCAGTCATTTCAACCCCCGATCCTGGAGAAGCGGACCTGACACCCGTGGTTCTCAACGTGCAGTCAATGGGCCAGGGGGCGGCAGCACCGCGGCACCTGGGCAGTTCTTGAAAACGCACATTCCCGGGCCCCTCCCCAGACCTGCTGGGGCACCTCTCTGGGCTGAGGCCTGTCCTCTGTGTATCTGCAAACCTTCAGGTTATTCTGATGCAGCTCAAAGTCTGACAACTGCTGCTTAACCTCAAATCCTTTTAACACTTACATGATTAGTACTGCAAGAAAGAAAACAAACCACAGCTGTGACCCCTGGGGGACCACAGTCACAGAGTCGGGAAACCAGATTCACCGTGAGTGTGGGTTCGGCTCAGGCAGGACGAGCTGGGTGCGACGTGGTGGGAAGTGGGGCACGGGGGTACCGGGGGGCAGATGCTCTCTGTGACAGCTGAGGTTTACAAGGCAGCCCCTGTCATGGCAGCTGTTAAAACAGCTCTGAACAGAAGACGACAGCGGGAGGATCCCCTCTCCCTGACTCTAGCCTAGTTACAAAGCCACTGTCACAAGGACTCGGGCGGCGGTGGCGGGACAGAACCACGGGGCCATGGACACTGAGAACAGAGTCACCCAGACACGCTCAGCTGATTCTGAGCAAAGGGAAGAAGCAGCTCAACGGAGGAAGGACGGTCTTTTCAACAGGGCTGAGCAACTAGACATGCAAAAAAAAGAACAATGACCTTCCATCTCACACAAAGATCAATTCGTAACAGATCAGAGACTTAGAACATGAAGAAATAACTCTCTTGAAAAACTGGAGAAAATCTTTGGAATCTAGGGCCAGCCAATGTTTAGACTTGCCACCATAGTTTATTAAAGGAAAATGGATAAATGAACTTCACCAAAATGTAGAGATTTTGTTTACAGAAGATGCTGTTGAGCGGATGAACAAAGCAAATCCAGGAGACATTTTTGCAAATCGTGCATCTATACGTAGGGTACGCAAAGAACCCTCAAAACCACTGGTAAAAACGCAAACCACCCACTTAGGAAGTGGGCCAAAGACATGAGCAGATGCTCCACCGACAGAAGTGCTGGAATGGCAAAGAAAGTGCAGGAAAAGACGTCCAATCTCGTGAGCCGCCAGGCGCAAGCCTCCTGGAGCGACGCCTGCACCTCTCGGGGCGCCCGACGGGGGGCGGGAGTGGAAATCCCTTCGCCAGTTTCTGATAAAACCACAGGGCCTATGAGCCAGCAGCCGCACTGGCCGGGCGGCCGTCCCAGAGACAGGAGACGTCACCCCCACACACGGCCCGCCCACGGCTGCGGGCGCAGCTCTCCTCCTAAGAGCCCGCCTGGAGAGTGCCCGGAGCCCCTCTCTGCGCGGCGGGCCCCGTGGCCGACGTGCAGCCGGGACTTCGAGTCGGCCGACACAAACACGGAGCGGGGGCTCCCCGACAGCAGAGCCCGTGGAGTCTCCGGCACTCTGGGGGCGAAGAAAGCGCGTCCCCAACGGCTGCCTACTGTGCGCTCTCGTTCACGTAACGGTTTTTGTTGTTTTTTTAATTTTGGCCTCCTTTATTGGTTCTGTATTTATTTTCACCCATCTTTATTCTTCGGCCTGTGTGGGCCTCTCATCGCAGTGGCCTCTCTCCTTGCAGAGCACCGGCTCTGGGCACACGCGCTCCAGAGCGCTGGTTCATAATTGGACACATGGGTCCAGCCGCTCCGTGGCACGTGGGATCTTCCCGGGCCAGGGATCGAACCGGCGCTCTCTGCACTGCAAGGCAGACTCTTTACCCACTGGACCACCAGGGAAGACCTACGTAACATTCTTGAGATGACAAAACTGTCGAGAAGGGGACCAACACAGTGAGTGGAGGAAGGACAGAGGCACGAGGCTGCAGGAGGGCTCCTGGGGGCTGGAACGTCCCGTGTCTAGACCCACAGGTCACCACTGCCACGTCACCCAGTGCTGGCTGAGCGGGGCAGTACCACCAGGGAAAGTGGACGAAGGGCACATGGATATCCGTGTTCTTTCTTACAACCACCTGGGCACCTACGGTGACCTCAAAGGTCGATGATCAATGATCTCCAAATCGCTATAGTTTAAAAGCGACTTCCAGTCCAACGCATGGGAATGATCTGGACTCTGGTGTAAATAAAGTCTCCAGGACCTTGCCTGGACAACTGGATTATCTAAACTCCGACTGGACATCTCACCCAATTACCACAGGAAGGCACCCGCACTAAGGGTTTAGGCGGCAAACGGTACCGTGAGTCCTTCTCCTGGAAAGACGGGGACTGACGCGTTTCCAAATGCAATGACGGGGCCAGGGTGTGCCTCGAGGTCCTGCCACTAGGGAGCCCTGGTCGAGAGGCAGCCGGCAGTCAGCCCCGGGCACGGCCGCTGGGCGAGGGACGGACACATGGGGTTGGCTGATGCCCGCCCATCTACTGTCTCCCGTGTTCAGTTTTTCAGACTAAAACTGTGTGAATGGCACCGTCACCCCTCGTCCTCCTTTGCCCCTGACTCTGAGTCCTGCCCCAGGGCTGCCTGTTAGCGGACACGTGCCAAGTCCACTAACCGCTTTTCCTTCACCCCATTCGACCTCTGGGTCACGCTGGGCTTGGCTGGCCGCTCTCCTCCCCCTGCGGTTTCCGCTTCGCAGATGCTCTGCCCCGCTGGGGGAGTCCTCCTCCAGAGATGGCTCCCGTGGTGGACCCCGCGCCGGCCCCTCTTCCAAGCAGCCCCGCCCACTTCTGTGGCTGACGCTGACACCTCCAGGCTGCTGGGGGACCACACGGACGCCCGGCCCCCCAGCCCCGCCTGCCTGCAGCAGCTCAACCTGCCAAAAACCAACTCTGGGCCCCTCCCAGCTTCCCTGCCCCGTGGTCCGAGGGCCACGGCTCAGCCTCTGGCAGGTGGCCTGGGACTAGGTCCCCTCCTACGGCCGCAAGTGCTCATCACCCAGCACTCGGACGCAGGCCGCCACGCCGCCGCCACCCACAGTTGAGAGAGCACAGAACTCTCATCGGACTGATGTCAGCGTGGTGTGAATTTCTATGGCAACAGCATGTGGGCCCCCGACACGGGGAGTGCTCCCAGCCCGCCGTCGGTCACACTCTACCTAGGAAGGCCAGGGAGGGTAAGACCAGCCGCCCCTGCATCGCAGCTCGATCCAGATTCCCCCAGAAGCACGTCCTGGAAGGGAGCCACGTGAGGAGCATGGGTCGGAAGCCGCGCTCCGCTGATTCTGAGCTCTCGAGGCGCCGCCTGTGAGTGGACCGGACGGTGCTCCTCCCGCAACGGGCCGGCTCCCCTCCCCCCACCCCTGCTGTGCTGTGCGCCACAACGGCCCCCCTTTAGAAGCTGTATAACGCCCCCTGGAATGGACAGTCCACACCCATCATCCACCTGCCCAGGGACACGTGGGGGCTCCCACCTGCTAACTACGGTGGGCGATGTCGCCACGAACAGGGGGCAAAGGCCTCTTCAGGCCCCAGCCCTCGACTCCCCTGGGCCCGCACTCAGACGTGCGGCTGCTGGATTACGCAGGGACTCTACAGTTAACTTCTGGAGGGACCTCCAGCTGTCCCATCTCCCAGTCCCTCCACGTCCTCGCCGCACTTGTCAGGGTCTGGTTTGACGCTAGTGGCCTGTCACATGGACGGTGAGGAAGCCATGCCGCGTAGTATGCGGGATCTTAGCTCTTCAACGAGGGACTGAGCCCTCCCCTCCTCTAGTGGAAGTGCAGAGTCTTAACCAGGGAGTTTCCAGGGAAGTCCCGATGAGGACTATTATAAATGTGACCTGCCAAAGGTGGTGTAGAGAAAGCTATCCATTTTGAAACACTAGAAAATGAAAACTTGACAATTTTGAAAGATAGGTCGCTAGAACTAACTCAAAGAAACAGGTGTTTTCAAGAAGGCTGTTGCTTAAAGTATGAAATGAAGGTTCTCTCTGGCTTGTTACCAGGCTGGGCCTTCCTGGGCTGTCCCCGGGGCTGCCTACATGATGGGGGGGGCGGCATGGTGGGGGGACGGATAAAGGACAGAGGTGATGAGGCCGATGTCCTGCGAGGCCGCCCTCGGCCCGGTGGTCCCGCGTCTCTCCTCCTCACCGGGCACGGTAGTGCTCTTGCAGAAATGAAAGGGAAACCGCACACGGAACGCCTTTCAGCTCTTTAGTTTTGAGATAATTAAAGGAAATTTCAAAAACAGCACAGGGAGGCCTCCCAACCCTTCCTGCAGTCTCCCCGAGGGTCACGTATAATATCACAGAGCCTCACTGCGCAGGACCCCTGCAGCGACCGGAGCGCACGCTCAGGCCAGGCCATCGGCCGCAGCCCTCCGCGTGCATGCGGTCCTGCATCGCCTCATCGCAGGGGCAGCTGTGTGGGACCACCGCCAGGACCCTGCTTCAGGAACGTTCCATGCCTCACCCGCCCCACCCACCCCACCCCTGCTGTGCTGTGCGCCACAACGGCCCCCCTTTAGAAGCTGTATAACGCCCCCTGGAATGGACAGTCCACACCCATCATCCACCTGCCCAGGGACACGTGGGGGCTCCCACCTGCTAACTACGGTGGGCGATGTCGCCACGAACAGGGGGCAAGCGCCTCTTCAGGCCCCAGCCCTCGACCCCCTGGGCCCGCACTCAGACGTGCGGCTGCTGGATTACGCAGGGACTCTACAGTTAACTTCTGGAGGGACCTCCAGCTGTCCCATCTCCCAGTCCCTCCACGTCCTCGCCGCACTTGTCAGGGTCTGGTTTGACGCTAGTGGCCTGTCACATGGACGGTGAGGAAGCCATGCCGCGTAGTATGCGGGATCTTAGCTCTTCAACGAGGGACTGAGCCCTCCCCTCCTCTAGTGGAAGTGCAGAGTCTTAACCAGGGAGTTTCCAGGGAAGTCCCGATGAGGACTATTATAAATGTGACCTGCCAAAGGTGGTATAGAGAAAGCTATCCATTTTGAAACACTAGAAAATGAAAACTTGACAATTTTGAAAGATAGGTCGCTAGAACTAACTCAAAGAAACAGGTGTTTTCAAGAAGGCTGTTGCTTAAAGTATGAAATGAAGGTTCTCTCTGGCTTGTTACCAGGCTGGGCCTTCCTGGGCTGTCCCCGGGGCTGCCTACATGATGGGGGGCGGCATGGTGGGGGGACGGATAAAGGACAGAGGTGATGAGGCCGATGTCCTGCGAGGCCGCCCTCGGCCCGGTGACCCCGCGTCTCTCCTCCTCACCGGGCACGGTAGTGCTCTTGCAGAAATGAAAGGGAAACCGCACACGGAACGCCTTCCAGCTCTTTAGTTTTGAGATAATTAAAGGAAATTTCAAAAACAGCACAGGGAGGCCTCCCAACCCTTCCTGCAGTCTCCCCGAGGGTCACGTATAATATCACAGAGCCTCACTGCGCAGGACCCCTGCAGCGACCGGAGCGCACACTCAGGCCAGGCCATCGGCCGCAGCCCTCCGCGTGCGTGCGGTCCTGCATCGCCTCATCACAGGGGCAGCTGTGTGGGACCACCGCCAGGACCCTGCTTCAGGAACGTTCCATGCCTCACCCGCCCCACCCACCCTAACCCCTCGCAGCCCCTCACCTGCTCTCCGACTCTCCACGTCTGTCATCTCAAGAACGCCATGTCACGGAGCCACCTGCTATGTGGCCTCTAGATGGGCCTGCGCTCTGCGCCCGGCCCTGGGGTCCTGGGCGTCCGCAGTTTCTCCCTCCCGCTGCTGGCTCTCAGCGACTCTCTCCACCAGCCACTCGCTGAGGGAAACTTGGTTTTGTCCCCATGTGGGGCTATTACAAATAAAGCCGCTATGAACAACTGTGCCCAGGGTGTTTTGGACATACATGGTCATTTCTCTGGGACAAATGCCCAAGAGTGTGATTCCTGGGTGCTCTGTTAGGTGGGCGCTTAGTGTTTGCAGAAACTGCTCCGGTTTAGAGTAACCGCCACGTCGGAAAGACCGGTTTCTCAGCAACCCGGCCAGCACCTGCCGTCACCACGCTGCACGGCAGCCATCCTCACGCGAGCGGGAACCCTGGCTCGATCCCCGGGTCAGGAGGATCTCCAGCAGAAGGGAAGGGCCGCCCACTCCAGTGTCCTTGCCTGGAGAATCCCACGGCTCGGCCACAGGTCGCAAAGGAGCGACGGAGCGACGCCCACTCACGCGTGTGCACCAGTATCGCACTGTGTTTATATATGTATCATCTGACTATTTACCTCGGGCTGTGCCGGGTCTTTGTGGCCGTGTGGGCATGTCTCTAGCTGGGGCGAGCGGAGCCTACTCTCTAGCTGTGGGGTGCGGGCTTCTCACTGCAGTGGCTTCTCTCGTGGCGGAGCGCGGGCTCTGGGGTGCACGGCGTCAGTCGCTGCGGCACGTGGGCTCAGCGGCTGTGGCTCCCTGGCTCTAGAGCGCAGGCTCCGTCGTTGCAGCACACGAGCTTAGCGGCTCCGAGGCACGCTCAGGCCAGGCCACCGGCCGCGGCCCCCCGCGTCCATGCGGTCCTGCATCGCCTCATCGCAGGGGCAGCTGTGTGGGACCACCGCCAGGACCCTGCTTCAGGAACGTTCCATGCCTCACCCGCCCCACCCACCCTAACCCCTCGCAGCCCCTCACCTGCTCTCCGACTCTCCACGTCTGTCATCTCAAGAACGCCATGTCACGGAGCCACCTGCTATGTGGCCTCTAGATGGGCCTGCGCTCTGCACCCGGCCCTGGGGTCCTGGGCGTCCGCAGTTTCTCCCTCCCGCTGCTGGCTCTCAGCGACTCTCTCCACCAGCCACTCGCTGAGGGAAACTTGGTTTTGTCCCCATGTGGGGCTATTACAAATAAAGCCGCTATGAACAACTGTGCCCAGGGTGTTTTGGACATACATGGTCATTTCTCTGGGACAAATGCCCAAGAGTGTGATTCCTGGGTGCTCTGTTAGGTGGGCGCTTAGTGTTTGCAGAAACTGCTCCGGTTTAGAGTAACCGCCACGTCGGAAAGACCGGTTTCTCAGCAACCCGGCCAGCACCTGCCGTCACCACGCTGCACGGCAGCCATCCTCACGCGAGCGGGAGCCCTGGCTCGATCCCCGGGTCAGGAGGATCTCCAGCAGAAGGGAAGGGCCGCCCACTCCAGTGTCCTTGCCTGGAGAATCCTACGGCTCGGCCACAGGTCGCAAAGGAGCGACGGAGCGACGCCCACTCACGCGTGTGCACCAGTATCGCACTGTGTTTATATATGTATCATCTGACTATTTACCTCGGGCTGTGCCGGGTCTTTGTGGCCGTGTGGGCATGTCTCTAGCTGGGGCGAGCGGAGCCTACTCTCTAGCTGTGGGGTGCGGGCTTCTCACTGCAGTGGCTTCTCTCGTGGCGGAGCGCGGGCTCTGGGGTGCACGGCGTCAGTCGCTGCGGCACGTGGGCTCAGCGGCTGTGGCTCCCTGGCTCTAGAGCGCAGGCTCCGTCGTTGCAGCACACGAGCTTAGCGGCTCCGAGGCACGCTGGCGCCCCCCAGACCACGGGTCCCACCTGCCTCCTGCACGGGCAGGCAGATTCCTCACTCCTGAGCCACCAAGGAAACCCTCATTGGGGTTCTAATTTGCATTTCCCTCTGGACTAACGACACTGCCCGTTTCTTCCTGGGATCCCCTGCTGTCTATGAGCCCTCTTTGGTCAACGTCTCTGTGTCTGCGGCCCGTGTCCGAGCTGACCCCTTCCTGCCCCGCGGGCCCACACAGGCGGCACGGGGCCTTCCCTCCACGGTCTCCTTGGATCCGCCTGCCCACTTCGACGTGGAGCTGCAGCTTCCTGAGCCCTCCACGTGGCCTCCATTTCCTTGGTGTGCTCCTCTGACGAGGGGGAGCACGTTTCTGGTCGTTTCCTTAGAACAGCACCCAGAAGGTCGATCTCTCTGGAGGACCGGCCCTGTCTGTAGATGTCTCTGCTCCAATCTCAGGACTAGCTGCTTCCCTTCCCCGGGGACCCGGTCACTTTCCTGCAGGACAACTACCTCAGATACGCGGATGGCACCGTCCTACAGCAGAAAGCAAAGAGGAACTAAAGAGCCTCCCGATGAAGGTGAGAGAAGGGAGCAAAAAAGCGGACCTAAACCTCAACATTCAAAAACTACGAAGACCGTGGCATGTGGTCCATGTGTGTGTCTGAGAGAGAGAGCTCTGTTTGTCTTGAGGAGTGAGCTCTGTTGAAGGCTGCTGTGAACAACCAAAGCTTTCCCCAGGATGAATCCTACGATTGTCCCTCTTCAAAATGCAAACGACAGCTCTGATCTTAACCATTCACCACCATAAGGCAGTGATGTCAACAAGGGCAGAGAAGCAGAGCGAGGCAGTGAAAACGTGGAAAATGTGAACCTGTCCAGGTGTGGAACAAAGTACCGTGGGGTGCCGCGGGACAGGCAGCGGGAGGCTGGCTTAGCAAAACAGTGGCCACATCTTTACAGGCTCCAGGGAGGGGGCACAAAGCCAGCTGCCCGTTCACTTCTCATCCTTAAACACGCTTCCAGGAACCTAACAGCATTCTCCAGGGGCACCTGGTGAGTCCAGAGGTCACCGCAGTGGCTTAGGCCAAGGTGGTCGTCTGGGCCGCCAGCTTTGCCTATGCACACGGGTCCCCGTGTCTCTGGTCACGGGCTCTTTTCTACCATTTGAATCTACCCGTGCTGGGGAGGCGGCAATTTCCGGGCATCTGTGGATTAAAACAAACCTCACCCCCTGCATGAAGAGCTCAGGGAACCCCTAAAATAATTACAACCATCAGGTAGGTGGGTATTTCCGGAGTGGGTTTTCACCTGTCTTCGCCAAGCTGACCCTCACCCCTGCGTCTCCCGCCCCAGGCGGCCACATGGCCGGCTGGTCCACCTGGACGCGCCAGGGCAGGGCCGACGTGCCCCTCCCCAGCACGGCCGCCCACCCGGGCAGCGGGCACATGTCACCCGTCCACGGGTTTCACTACCTCGCCTCTGCCACCAAGGGTCTACACACACGGAATGCAGGGTGCTCTGGGGCGGGGGCAGGGCCTGGGCAGCCCCGCCGCCCGAATCCAGGGGTCTGCCTTTCTCAGCGCGGGCGCCAGGCGTCCAGGGACCCTCCCCGCGCGCCCCCGGAGGCTGGGCCCGGGCCGGGGCAGCGTGACATCACGAGGGGCCGCCGGCGACGAGGGCGCCCGGGGGCGGGACGGCGGGCCGGGGGCCGGGGGCGGCGGGCCCCCCGCGCCGCGCCCCCGGGCGAGCGCGGCCCCGGCCTCGAGCCCGCAGCCGGCGGCCCGGGGCGCGGGCGGCGGGGCCCGCGGCGGGCCGGCGGCGGGCGGGCGGGCGGCGCGGGGCGATCCCGGAGCGGCTCCGGGAAATCCAGCCGGGTTTTGACTCCGATCGCCCACGGCGCCCGCAGCCGGCGAATGTAACAAAGAACAGGCGGCATGGCGGCTGGACCGGGGCGGGCGGCGGGCCGGGCGGGGCCGGGGCGGCGGGCCGGGCCGGGGCGCGCGGGGCCGGCGGGCCGGGCCGGGGCGGCGCGCGCGGGGCCGGGCGGCGCGCGCGGGGCCCGGGCTTTACCTGCCTCTGGAACGCGCAGAGCGGGATCGGATCCGGACTCCGGGTTGCGATCCGCTCCGGAGACTGCGCAGCACCGGAAGCCGGGTCGGCGGCGGGGCAGGGCGGGAGTTGTAGTCCCGCGGGCGCGGCGGCCGGGACGGCGGAGCGCGAGCCCCGGCGCGGCCCGGGCCCGAGAGCCTGCGAGGAGGCGCTGTGCGCGGCCTGGACGCGGGGCGGTGCAGCGGGCGGCCGGGCGGCGAGCGGCGGGGCGCGGCCGCGGGGGACGGGGGAGTGAGACTCCGGGGCCGGAGGCAGAGCCGGGTGGGCAGGACCTTGGCAGGGCCCGGGCGAGGCGTGGACCGGTCGCGGGGTGGACGGGCGGTGTGGGTCCGGATCGGCCGGGAGAAGCAGAGCGGATTCCGGTTGCCGCTTCCGCGGGGCTGCAGGGGGCGTCAGGCGGCCTTCCCCGGTGGTGCATCGGGCCCCTCGACCCCCGAAAGTTTCCTGCGGCAGCTGGCACACTGTCCCGCACCCCGTGTGTGAGGCTGACCTTTTTTGGCCATGCCTTGGGGCCTGTGGGACCTCAGTGCCTTGACTAAGGGATTGAACCCACGCCCTTGGCAGTGAAAGCGCCAGTCCTAACCACTGGACCACCAAGGAATTCCCGAGGTTGATCTTAAGTTCCCACCTGCGGGACGCGCCCGTTGGGAGTGGGGAGGGAGCGGGCAGAGTGCGGAGCGCTGCTAGGGCGCCTCTCTCTCCTGCGGCCGCCGCGTCCCGCAGTGGCTGCCCAGTGGCCCTCCGCGGCCTGCGCCCGGCCGGGATCACGGCACCTGCGGCCCCCAGCCACCCTGCTCGAGCCCCGCCCAGCGCCGAGATTCCAGCCTTCTGTTCCTCGGACACGTTCCCAGAGTCTGCCCTCATTCTTGTATCTTGGAACATGGTCCCAGGGGTTCCCCAGCTCAGGGTTTGCCCCAACACGCCCCCGCGCCCAAGATCCCCCAACTGACCAGTACGGTTACTGTGCTCGGCCTACCTACACACTGGCCCCTCCTGCAACATCACTTGCAGTTCTGCGGAGTGGCGGTTCTCCGGTCGCTGCACACTGAGTGAGTACGGCTATCTATGCACAGAAGCAGGTGGTTTACAGAACACAAGATAACCTAAAGCCAGCGCTCTGGAGAGGCATACAGCCCCGGGCTGGGGGTCCACATGCCCCAAGGTCATTGCTTTTCACAAGACTTCTCAGTCGGTTCAGTATATTCCGTCTAATTCGTTTTAAGGCAGATTTGTATCCAACATTATAAAGTTCAGGGGGAAAAAATGTTTGTTGCTAAAAGTGTCAAATTCTCATTGTTAAGGATTAATGTAAAAATAAAATAAGGATTAATGTAAAAGGCCTTCCCTTTTCTTCCCTGGTGAGGGGAAAAAGGAAAGCCACTTACAAAGGATGTCAGGAGGCCGTCAGGGAAAGGTGAACATGGACTGGGGCACTGTGCAGCTGTGATGCACTGATGTTAAGTTTCCCTGCTTGATCTTTGTATTAATGATAATGGAGATGTCCTTGTTCTTAGAAACTGCTTTCTGAAGATTTACAGTGAAACATAATGTTCTCAAATAACAACCGATCAGTGGAAGTCCTGAACAGAGCGCATGGAGCAAAACCAGTGAGTCTACGTGCAGGGTATATAAGTTATTCTGTAGGTTTAGAATTTTAAAAGATAAACTAAGGGAGAAGTAAAAAAAAAAAAAAAAATAGGGCCTTCCCTGGTGGTGGAGTGGCGAAGTCTCCATGCTTCCGGTTGGGAAACTGAATCCCACGTGCTACAGCTAAAGATCCCACGTGCCCCAAAGAAGATTTAAGATCCCGTCCGCCAGGAACAGCCAAATAAATATTAAAGAAGAAACCCTACATAAACAGAGAAGTGCTTCCCATACTGTCTTCCCATACTGATTTTCCTTTCTGAACAGACCAGCTCTGGTGTTAAGATCTCGTCACTTTACCAGACCGGGGCTTCCGCTCTCAGCCCTGACGCAGGCCTGCCTGACACAGACACTGTCTGACTGACTGGTCTCCTCAGCTCTGGTTGTGTTAATTTAAATGTAAAGCTCTTTTGCAGGAGATGTTATGGCCGTACATATCCTGAGCTTCACTTCTCCACACCCCCTTTAGCTTCTGCTTTCAGTTGGGCTGATTCTTCCCACCCAGACAAAGAGAAGTCATCAGCGAATGATCTCATCCCTACTGTGTGCCAAGCGGAGCATCCCGCCTCTGTCCCGTCATTCTTGCTCACGACAGGCCGCATTAAGGTTCGGGAGTGACCACGGCAGGCCCCCGGCCCACGGTCCCTCCGGTGGACACGAGATCGTGGAGACCACGCGCAAGTCCTGAGCGTGGGACAGCCTGGGCTTGAGTTCCGGTTCTGCCAGTTGCCAGATGTGTGGTCTTGGGCCAGTGCCTTGACCTCTCTGCCTCGGTTTCGTGAGCTAGATCGTAACTCACGGGGTTGCTTCAGAGAGCACAGAAGTCAGTAGCTAGTGAATACTTGGCCGAATTCCTGCCACGTAGCAAGTGCTCGGCTAGGACTAGTTATAATCATTGTGATCTCGAGCCCTCCTCCCTGGTATGGCTCTCAAACACCAGGTAGCCAGAGCATCCTCCTTGGAGAAGACTGACATCAGTGTGAACAGTTCTGCATGCCCAGCGTGCTCAGGGTACAGCTTGGCGGCTGACATCACGGACGGCTACTGCTCAGAGCCGAGGCAAGCTGTGGACAGTTGTGGAAGGCGATGCCCCTGGTCGCCGTGGGAAGGGAGGCTGGCCTGGCCACTTCCTCCTGAGGGTAGGCCCTGCGCTGGGTCACTCACCCTATGTCCAGCCCTGTGTGGTGAGCGAGCTTTTTTATTTTTTTTATAAACTATTAACATATACACATGACACCCTACAGTTAGGGAGTGGCCGAGATCGAGGGCAGCCCTTTTTTGTCATGTGTGTCCCCTCCACGTCTGCTCTGTCCCCAGACCCTGGAGTCGGTCACGTGTGTCCCCTCCCGGTCCGCTCTGTCCCGGCCCCTGTGGGACGGACAAGCAGGCTTCCTGTGTGAGTTGACACATAGCTGGCAGCTGATGTCCACCATGGCCCTGTGAGGGCACCATCCCAAACCCAGGATACGGGCCCCTGCGTTCTTGCAGGGTTCACGCCGAGGACAGGGTGAGATAGCTGAACGACGGGGTGGAAGGGTGCTGACGGAAACGCTCCAGGGCAGTCTTGGTGGCCCAGCGCCCCGCGCGGAGGCAGGGCTCGTGCTTGGCTGGATCATTAACAACAGAGGTGTGTCCTGGGGCCAAGGGGTGTGCATCCCAGAATGACCATGGTGGCCAAAGTGGGTCCCTGCATGCTGTGTAGACGGGATTGTCAAGAACACATTGCAGGGGCTTCCCTGGTGGTCCAGTGGATGAGGACACGACCTGGCAATGCAAGGGGCGCTGGTTCGATCCCTGGCCTGGGAGGATCCCACGTGCCACGGAGCGGCTGGAGCGATGTGTCCAATTACCGAGTCGGTGCTCTGCAGCAAGAGAGGCCACTGCGATGGGAGGCCCACACAGGCCAAAGAACAAAGATAAATAAATGAAAGACCAATAGAAGTGGCCCGCCTGCCCCCCTCCCTCCCCAACCTGACCCCCGCCCCAAAAAGACAGCTCAGTGCTGAGTGTTCCATGGGCACGTTTATTTCCTTCCAAGACGGTTCGTGTTCAGCCACATCCTCCCGGAATGAACCCAGCCACCCGGGTCAGTCTGGTTTTAAAGTGCTGCCCAGGAATACAATCACGGTCGGGTAAACTCATCACCACGCCGCACAGCCAAACCTCCGCACAGCTGGAAAACCTTTCCATTTCTTCTTTAAAAACATGCTGGCCTGGCCACTTCCTCCTGAGGGTAGGCCCTGCGCTGGGTCACTCACCCTATGTCCAGCCCTATGTGGTGAGCGAGCTTTTTAAATTTTTTTATAAACTATTTATTAACATATACACACGACACCGTACAGTTAGGGAGTGGCCGAGATCGAGGGCAGCCCTTTTTTGTCATGTGTGTCCCCTCCACGTCTGCTCTGTCCCCAAACCCTGGAGTCGGTCACGTGTGTCCCCTCCCGGTCCGCTCTGTCCTGGCCCCTGTGGGATGGACAAGCAGGCTTCCTGTGTGAGTTGACACATAGCTGGCAGCTGATGTCCACCATGGCCCTGTGAGGGCACCATCCCAAACCCAGGATACGGGCCCCTGCGTTCTTGCAGGGTTCACGCCGAGGACAGGGTGAGATAGCTGAACGACGGGGTGGAAGGGTGCTGACGGAAACGCTCCAGGGCAGTCTTGGTGGCCCAGCGCCCCGCGCGGAGGCAGGGCTCGTGCTTGGCTGGATCATTAACAACAGAGGTGTGTCCTGGGGCCAAGGGGTGTGCATCCCAGAATGACCATGGTGGCCAAAGTGGGTCCCTGCATGCTGTGTAGACGGGATTGTCAAGAACACATTGCAGGGGCTTCCCTGGTGGTCCAGTGGGTAAGGACACGACCTGGCAATGCAAGGGGCGCTGGTTCGATCCCTGGCCTGGGAGGATCCCACGTGCCACGGAGCGGCTGGAGCGATGTGTCCAATTACCGAGTCGGTGCTCTGCAGCAAGAGAGGCCACTGCGATGGGAGGCCCACACAGGCCAAAGAACAAAGATAAATAAATGAAAGACCAATAGAAGTGGCCCGCCTGCCCCCCTCCCTCCCCAACCTGCCCCCCGCCCCCAAAAAAGACAGCTCAGTGCTGAGTGTTCCATGGGCACGTTTATTTCCTTCCAAGACGGTTCGTGTTCAGCCACATCCTCCCGGAATGAACCCAGCCACCCCGGGTCAGTCTGGTTTTAAAGTGCTGCCCAGGAATACAATCACGGTCGGGTAAACTCATCACCACGCCTGGTCATCAAGCCAAACCTCGCCGCACAGCTGGAAAACCTTTCCATTTCTTCTTTAAAAAAACATGTAGCTTTGATACAGCATTGGGGGGAAAACCCTAGAGACCTAGATTATAAACGGCACATCACAAACCGGACGGGGCTGTGCTGTGCTCAGCGTCTTTCTCTCCGGGATCCTGTGGACCGCAGCCGCCCAGCTCCTCTGTCCGTGGGATCTCCCAGGCAAGAATACTGGAGTGGGTGGCCATTTCCTCCTCCGGAGTGAACGGGGTTGTTTGTTGCATTCTGAACACCTCCTCACCTGGAAGGTAGGAATGTCCACCCCTCCTCCAAAAAAAAAGGAAGCAGAGAGGTGTAACCTGAGTTCACGTCACAGGGCCGGGAGTGCTGACGTCCCTGGGCCACTCGCTTTGGTCATCATGCCTTGGCAGGTTTGGAGTGGTGGAGGCAGGGCCTGGTGTCAAGGTCGAGGCCAGCGCTGAGACCTGTGTTTCATCTGATGGAGTTCACTGTGCTGACCTCCAGCATCCAGCAACGTGTACTCTCGGGCTTCAGGACCGAGAGCTGTGAGATCGTTCCTCAGGGAGCATTTGAATCGGCAGCCGTGTAACTGAATCTTTCCCTTTCTGTTCAAGAAGAGGTGACCATGAAACGCCACCAAACGTCTCAACAGGCAGCTGGCGAGGGCCTGGCTGGCACCGGCAGGCCGGGCGGCCGCCTCTAGGAGTCCAGGAATGCTCGTGAGCTTGGACCTTGAGACCGGACCGAAATAAAGTGCTCGGTCTAAACCTTCCTCCGGCAGGTTTTCAGCTGGAAGGGATGAGACGGGTGGAGGCGAGGAGATCACACATCCCCCCCACGGGTCCATCTCATTCCTCGGCAAAGAACCCAGGCTCATCCGTAAAGGAACCCACCAGGAGCACAGACAGCTTCTTAACACCGACGTGAGCAGCTCGTTCCCGACACACGGTCCGAGCGTTCAGAAGGAACTGCTTTCAAAACAGCACTCTGCAAGAATTTCCTCCAAAGCCCGAAGCCCTCAAACCACTCTCGCGTGTGGAGAAGGGAAAGGAGCAGAATCATCTACAGGCAGGAGGTTTTGCCTTTGGTGTCTAACTGTAACTGCCGTTTGGCCTCAGTGACATTTAACACACATATCCTACACTCCTGGAAAGCCACCTGGATAAACCGCCTAGAGATGAAGCACCCCCCGTATCCGTACACAGGCCCCATGTCCTCACAGTGCCACCTGACCCTACCTGTCTTTTTTTCTCGTCATATTCCTACATCCGCGTCCTCCGTCACTTCAGAAAAATCCGATGGACGGAGACGAATGCGTGCGAAGCTGAGGGGGCGCCTGGAGGCCCCAGACGTGCAGGGGTCTCCACGTGCCTCCGCTGGACACCCCCACGCACGCATCGCCCCAGCACACACCCCCTCTTGTGTTAATCCATCTGCTTCCTGCGCGCGGGGTGGACCCAGCCTCCGACGCTGCCCCAGGACCCTGAAGGGGCTTCGGGCCTCGAGGACGCGGAGCAGCAGAGCCCTGGGGGAAGCCACGCAGCCGTGAGCGGGATGCTCGTGGGGTCGCTCAGGAATGGGAACGGCTAGGATTGTTTTTAACAGCGAGAAAGCTGAAACGAAAACTCTGACACTTCACGCTCAAAAAAGTCGCATTCAAAATCAAACAAGCAAAATTGCACTCACAGCTTCTGAGCAGTGCCTGACATTCTGATGCACACACCACCCTCTTAGAATTATTCCTGGAATGTCCCAGGTTCTCCCAACCGCGAGAGAAACGACAAGAACCCTTCAGTAAAACAGAACATTAAGGAGACCATAGGCTCCAAAGAGACTAGTAGCGATTACTAGTCTGCGGAGACTCACTTGGTATGGACATACTAGATTTTGGAATGCCAGGTGCTAATTTACAGTGACAGGTGGAATATAATTTTTCAAAGTAATGTGTGCTGAAAAAAGGGCTTCCCAGGGGGCGCTAGTGGTAAAGACCCCGCCTGCCAATGCAGGAGACACAAGAGGCTCAGGAAGATGCCCTGGAGAAGGGCAAGGCGACCCACTCCTGTCCTCTTGCCTGGGGAATCCACGGGGCTGCAAAGAGTCAGACCCGACTGGAGCGACTCGGGACTCACGTTGAACACAGGCTGAAAAAGTCACTTCACAGCCAGTTGATAATTCTTGGGAAGCCTAAGGATTTTGATATGTGCGTTTTAAAATAAAATTCTTTGTTTCTAATTTTTTTTGACGTGAATCGCTTTAAAAAGTCTGTACTGAATCTGTTATGATCTTAGCGACCCAGGCAGGGACAGACCTCACAGCCCTACGTTGGAAGGCGACATCTCAACCACTGGACCCGCAGTGTGTGTGTGCCAAGTCGCTTCAGCCATGTCTGACTCTGTGTGACCCCCGGACGGCAGCCCCCCAGGCCGCTCTGTCCACAGATTTCTCCAGGCAAGAGCACTGGAGCGGGTGGCCATATCCTCTTCCAGGGGGTCTTCCTGACCCAGGGAAGGAGCCAGTGCCTCCTGCATTGCAGGCGGATCTTCACTGCTGAGTGGCAGGGAAGCCCCTGGACCATCAGGGCAGTCCCTAAAATAAAGTTCTTCATGTTATTTTCTAATCTCTGCCTCAAACAAGAAATAGGAAAGAATTCTATAATTGTGATTTTTTAAAGATTTCTGCTTACCCCTGAAATACATGCTGAAGGATTCCCAAAATCACTGACAGGAAGGAAGCCACCCAAGTTCACATCTGTGACCAAAGCCAGGTTTTCATAATTGCCTTCGAATCTTACCCCCCTGACGACAGGCGTTCTTCAATAAGGACGTCTCCTGAAAATGGCTCACCCTGAAGGAGGGGAACAGTGTGACTGGCCCCCAGGGGAAAGGCGTATGGGGTCCAGCGGATAATTCTTGGGATGCCTAAGGATTTGGGAGATACGCCGGGTTCTAATACCGTTTGTCAAGCTGTTTTTTTCCACTGGAAATTAAAACAAGGGCCTCCCAAGAGCAGCTGAGCGCTCACTGTTCACAGCAGAATTCTGAAGAGCTCACAGAAGAGCTCTGATGCATGCCGGGCTCGTTTGTTACGAAACTTCCCTCTCCTGACACTCGCACCTGAGACATAAAGTAGGTTCCTCTCTTGCCCTGAAGGTACTTTGCTTCAGCCGTTGGCGGCGTTTGGCAGAACGACCTTGGACTAAAGAAAAGCCACGCGGGTGCGGCGCCCCGGCCCCGGTGTCTGCGGCTTATCGCCCTGATGTCATCCAACGGCTCGGCGCTCTCCCGAGGGAGGATCCAGACGGCGGGAAACCAGCCCATGTGTTGGCTGCTCTCTTGGTATGATTACAGCTTCTGAGGCTTTACAGAAAGATGTAAAAACCGCCTAAGGATTTATAGATCTCCCACTGGCAAAGAGGCTCAAAGTAAACTTAGAAGAGTGTTCAGCATAATATGCATAGGATATATTTAGTATTTGCATCGTGTTTCAAGTTCTATGGCTAATATCAAAGGCAAGTGTCCGCCTACATTTGTCGTCGTGTTTCTGTCGCCGTGGCGATTTCTCTGTGTGCCCGGGGCCCGCCTCTCCGTCCGCAGGGGCGGCTGCAGTGTTTGGTCTGCGCAGCCCCTCAGGAGAGGTGACCCATCCGTTCCACTCATGGGGACAGCAGGGACGGACCGTCCGCTTGTTAGGTGGTCCAGGCACGGACCAAGGTTGGGGTGTGGAGGGCCGAGCTTGTTCCTCCAGATGCCATCCACAGCCCCTCGCAGTGAGTTCCGTGGCTCCCACGAGACGTAGCCTCCCTTTTAACTTCCGTCCTTAGCTGTGAGTGCCGGCAGCGGTGGCGTCCTCGGGTCCCCTGGCTTCTGGTGGCAAACGGAGCTTTGCACATTCCCTCCAGGGAACCCTCCTGGCCGGAGACTCTTTTTTCCCTTTAAAAGACGACATGGTTGGGAAAACCCCACCTAGACGACGGACAGGGCAGCCATCCGTCGGACAGCGCGCTGGCCCTCTGGCCGTGTCCGGGCGGGTGGTGGCGGCGCGTCCCCGCCTGCAGCATCCGGAACGAGGTGCCGCTGGCCTATGGGCCGGGGTCCGAGGGGGCGCCGTCCAGGGTGCCCTGGCCCCGGTGCCTGGAGAGCAGCTTCTTGTTCAGGATCCGGGAGAGCGTCGCCGCCTTCCTCCGCGGCCCGTCCGGCTGCTGCAGGAACACCAGGTCGTTGTGAGACTGGCTCAGGCCGGGGTCCTTCTGCTGGTGCCGCCGGCGGAAGAACAGCTTGGCGCCCTTCCTCAAAATTCCTCCTGCAAGAGCAAGGGCAGGGTCAGGGGTGAGCGGCTGGGACTGCGCGGGAGGGAAGGAGAGGGGGCAGCTCCAGGGCCTGGCAGAGGCAGCCCGCGACCGCGGTGTGGAGAGGCCGCCCGCGAGCTTCCCGGGGCTCCGTGGGCAGAGCGGCTGCGGACAGGTGCACAGAGGCAGCGGCCGGACTCGCCTTTGGAGGCCATTCCCAGGGGAGGCACTTACATCCCCAGCCCTCCCCACTCCCTGTCACGAGAAGAGGTGTGTAAACGGCAGAGCAGGGCTCTATGACCCAGAAAGGACGCTCGCTCTGTTAAGTCCAAGTTAAGGACTCTGACAACTGTATTCGTCTAATTAGGAAAGTTGTTTAGTCACCATGTCCTGTTCGACTCTTAGTGACCCTAAGGCTCCTGTCTCTGTCCGTGGAATTCTCCAGGCCAGAATCCTGGAGTGGGTGGCCATTTCCGCCTCCAGGGGATCTTCCCAACCCAGGGACCAGACCCGCATCACCTACATTGGCAGGCGGGTTCTCTACCAGCTGAGTCTCCTGGGAAGCCTCTTAGGAAAGTTAAATAACCTTCTCTTGAGGAGGAAGAGTTTGTATAACTCCAGATCCAGCGTGCGTCGAGCAGGCTGTCACACGGAATGTCTGTTACTCGATCACTCTTGGCCTACAAAGCCTCATGTTTGCTTGCGTCAGCCCATCCATATGGGATGTCAAGTGGTGGAACAGGAAATAGGAAGAAAAGCAGCAGCAGTCACGATTTCAACAGCAATGGTTCCTTGAAGCTTAAATGCCAGCGACCACAGCAATGGTCCGGAGCCCACTCACCTGCTTCCACTTCCACAAACCAGGTTAGCATCCTGTGCCCATGGCCCAGCGGGGGCCTTTCCAGCCAGGCTGGAGTGGAGCACTTTGCAGGAAGAATGCCTGGCCTTCCAAACAAGCAGCTTTCTATCTCATCTGGCAGCACATTGTTTTCCTGAGGGCTCCGGCAAACACCTCGCTAGCGGGACACACAGAGACCATCTGGGCTTATCCGAAGGGGAGGCCCGGGGGCATGCCGCTGCTCCTCTACTTGAGCCCGAGGTTAATCACAGGGTCTGAGCCAGCCCTGTCCACAAGCCTCTGCAGGATCGGCGCTGACCGCGGGAACCAGCCCCAGCGGCAGGCGAGGCGGGCCACATCCTGGGATCCTGAAGGATCCACATCCTACTCGCTCTGCCTGGAAGGGGTGGGTCACTTCTCCCCATGGGCTGCGCAGACCGAGCAGGGCAGCCAGCCACCCCGAGGTCAGCAAGGTGGGACACGGGCCGGCAGAGACGGGAACGGAACACTATGGCAAATGGAGGAAGACGCTTGCCTTTGACGTGAGCCATAGAACTAGAAACGTTAGGCACGTCTGTGCAGGACGCTCAAGGGCTCCAGGAAATGGGCTGAATTTCACTGGGTCAAAGCTGCCCCCAAAGACTTGGTCTGGGGCTTCCCTGGAAGCTCAGTGGTGAAGAGCTCGCCTGCCAATGCAGGAGACATGGGTTCGATCCCTGATCCGGGAGGTTCCCGCATGTTGTGGAGCAAGTGAGCCCGTGTGCCACAACTACTGAAGCCCGTGAGCCCTAGAGCCCGAGTTCCACAGCAAGAGACGTCACCGCCACAAGAACCTGCTCACCTCCACTAGAGAGGCGCCTCCACTCCCTGCACCTAGAGAAGAGCCTGCAGCAGCAGTGAAAACCCAGAATAGCCAAAAATAAACAAATAAAGTTTTTAAAAGGCCGATTTGATTTTCTCTTTGGATAGAATCACCTTTGAAGAAGACTGATTAGGATATTTTATTTTACGATGATCTGAAGTTGGGAGGCTAGAACGGGGATGAAGCAGGGGCTGAATTTAGTCTTGGTGGCTTTACTCCTGTCAAGGGGCCTGACAGCTGCTCTCTGGGCCTCCGAGGTCCGTTCCCAGAGGCATCCTAATCCCTGTAAGATGCAGCGTATCTCAGAAACTCACCAGGCAGGTGCATGATGGTAGGAGTCACCGCCATCCACAGGCCTGACCCTTGACCCTGGACCCTGGCAAGGGGGGTGCCCGGTGGCTGATGACTCACGGATCAAACGCCCCTGGGCTCCCAGCCTGGCCAGGTTCCCTCGGGTTGGCGGGGTAAGGTGGGGAGACCTAGGAGGTATCTGCAGATACCTGCCCTGGGTTAAGCTTGCAGTGAAAGTCACTCAGCCGTGTCCAACTTTTTTGTGACCCCAAAGACGAGCCATGGAATTCTCCAGGCAAGAATCCTGGAGTGGGTAGCCATTCCCTTCTCCAGGGGATCTTCCCAACCCAGGGATCAAACGTAGGTCTTCTGCATCTAGGCAGATTCTATACCATCTGAGCCACGAGGGAAGCCCAGGAATACTGGAGTGGGCAGCCTATGCCTTCTCCAGGGGATCTTCCTGTTCCCGGAATCGAACTGGGGTCTCCTGCACTGCAGGTGGACTCTTTACCAGCTGAGCCACCAGGGAACTCACCCCTGAGTTAAGCCTGGAGCCCCCCAAATGGCATGTAAATGTAAGTCTGTCGTATTGGAACAGAGGAGGGGAGGGAGGTCCGAGGGACCCACCTGGCTACTCTAGACTCTAATCCCACTTCCCACCCCCGTCTCCCTGCGGCGCAGGGCGGGAGGTGGAGTGTGGGGAGGGGTGCAGACCGTCCACGTCCTCCCAGTTATCCTTGAGCCTTGGACACCACGTGGAAGATCGTGCTTTGTTTTGGTTGTGGACTTCCGCTGCCCCGCCAGGCAGGTGCAGGGTTTCTGTTCTTCATCCTCACGCCCACCCTCTGGAGGAGGCGTGTCGTGCTCCTGGCTTTCCGTGGGATTCTCCAGGCAGGAATACTGCAGTGCGTTCTGGTGCAAATCGACCCATGACCTGACACGACTTGTCGCGGCTCCTGTGGAAACGTCGGCCTTTCGGACAGAGGACAGCCAAGGAGGCGAGAGGCTGAGGGTTGCAGACCGACAGGCGGCAGCCCCGGTTACGGCTCCCAGCACCTCCGAGGCTGCCCTCTTCTCTTGCTCACCAATAAGGAAGCAGAGGCTCGGAGAGGTGACCTCCCCTGTCCTGCGAAGCTCGGCTCCTCTCTGCTGCGGAGGCTGCCTCCGAGCTGGGGTGGCTGGCGGGGAACTGGACAGCCGGTCTGCGGGCGGCCGCCGGGGAGGCCTCCGGAAGGCGGGACTCAGCATCTCAGAGGGAGCTCAGACAGAGCCCTGCCTCTGGCCGTGACTGGGACGGGCTTTCCAGAATGAGGAAGGGTATGCTGGTGGCCAGGGGAGGACAGAACGCTCCGGCGCTGTGAGCCCCTCTCCAGGATCCACAGGTTAACTCCTCACCCACGGAGAAGGACCAGCACGGACAGAGGTTACTCCACGTTCATCACCAAATCAAAACGTTATCTTCTGTTTAAACTTGGCCAGTAAAGCACAGCGACCTCTGAGGCAGACACCTCTGGAAGGACACGGTCATGGGCGCACCTGGCGGATGCTGACGCGGCCGCGCCACGGGAGGTCCCGGCTCAGACGGGCGAGGGCACTCCGCCTTGCTGGGAGGCGGCACCATGACCGGGACACCGGCCCCCTGTGCTCTGGGTCTCTCTGCCCAGCGCACCCAGAGACTCCATGCCGCCCGGAGCTGAGCATGCTGGGAAGCCCCTGTGCGTGTGGTCCAGGTCTCCCACCCACGCCCGAGCCCTAGGAGACACCCCAGGGTGATGCGGGTGGGCTGCATCCAATCAACTGAGAATAGAAAGGAAGGTTCTCCGGGGGACATTCCGCCTCAGGACTGCGGCACAGCCCCTGCCTTCCCTGGAGGTCTCTGACCACCCACAAGAACCAGCTCCTTGAAATCTGGAACCGACTCGTTCCATTTCCCTGGGGCGCCCTGACCAACACAAGAACTCCAGTGTGGAGGGTCAGATTTGACTCTGGGCCCTGAGAACCTGTCACTCTTTTGCTGATGGGGAAAGTCACAGCCATGGGACAGGGGAGTGGAGCCGGTTCAGATTTACCAAGCCCACCTCCTTCACTCCAGGCCGCTTCATCCACCCAACGGGCAAGAAGCGAGGCTCAGATCTCTCTCTCGATCTTGACGATGTCTGAAGGTCAAGTGTGGAAACAGGTTATGTGAAGTTTAAGGCAAGGAACCAAAATCTCAGGTGGGACTGGGGAGAGAAAAAAAATCTTTCCCTGGTCCTAGCAAGGTTAATAGAAAACAATATAAGGCTCAAGTACAAACACACTTGTTGTTTAGTCTGCCTCTTTGCGACCTCCTGGACTGTCGCCCGCCGGGCTCCTCTGTCCACGGGCTTCTCCAGGCAAGAACACTGGAGTGGGTGGCCACGCCCTCCTCCAGGGGGGCTTCCGACCCAGAGATGGAACATGCGTCTCCTGCACTGCAGGCAGATTCTTCACCACTGAGCCACCTGAGAAGCCCCATAAACACATACAGGAAGGAATGAAAAGTACTTATTCTATTCTACTTGACGCTGCAGATATTCCCAAATTTATTCCCATTTGTCTCTACTGTTAAACAGACATAAACTGCTCATGGAGAAAGGTGTATTAACATCTGACAGAGGGGCCAACAGTGACCAAAAGCAAACCAGTCCGCGGTCGTCTGCTGCCAGAGAACAGCTTCAGGTTCCCAGGGAACCACGGGTGGCCCGTTTACAGGATCGACGGCTGTCAGAAGGACAGCGAAGGGCTGCCCGGCAACACGCCCGCTAACCCAGGGCCGCCCTCCCGAGACGCTGCTGGTCCTCTGCCGCCTGACCAGGGCACTCTGAAGGAGAAGGTGGGAAAAGGAGCATCCTGGGAAGGTCAGAGTGTGAAGGGAGTGGAGGAACAAGGAACGGGGGAGGTCACTTAACTTCCGGGTCAGTCAGGGTATCTGCTTTTCTCATAGCAAGGCTCTTCTTAATTTAAACAGATAGATATATATAAAGCAAAAATAACTTACTGTGTAGGCAATTAACTCTGGCTGGCATAGCGATCCTCTTAAGTTAAAGGGGATGAGCAGAAGATGGAGAAAAGGAAGAGATGAAAAGGAAAGTTTGCAACAGCGAAATCAGAATGCGAGACGCGAAGCGTGTGAAGTGCTGATATTATACAACAGAGGACATTGCTGTGCAGGACGTTTGGCTTGTTCGGTTTTGTCTTATTTTAAAAATATTCCTCAAAGTCTCCCCCAAGGCTTTTGTTCTTACTTGTGGTAAAACAGACAAAACATAAAAGGTACCATCTCAGCCACGTCTGAGTGTGTTCTGGGTTAAGTACAGTCCCGCTGGGGTATAAGCAGGTCAGTGCTTTGTCAAGCTTAAAAATAAAACCAAATTTGAGGAATGCGATTCCTGTGTTAGCTGCCCCATCGCAGGGTGTGCATTTCCAACCAGCGGAGCTCCGGGGGACGCTAAGGCGCAGGCAGCCTCGGCAGAGCGCCGCGCGCCTCCTCCTGAGACCCGAGAACAGGTGGTTCGTAAACGGAAACCAGGCTTTAGTTCAAAAAGGAGAGAAAGCGCCACAAAGCTGCCCTGTATCATGAGTTGGGCTGGAAAACACAAACTTTGCATCCTGCCTAACCATCGAAGGTGCTGACGGCACATCTCGCAGAAAACACTGGAATGAAAAGCAAGCTTTTAAACACTGCCAAACAGGTCCCTTTAAAAGATCCCGGATCTGTGCGGCCCTGAGACGGAGGTGCGTCCTGCGGGCTCCGCACCAGCTCCACCGTGGGGCTCTGGGTGGAGAACGAGCACAGGGTCCCCCAGAGCAAGGGTGTCGCCCACCAGGGGAGTGACAGGAGAGGAGAGGGTGGCCAGGACACAGCAAGGACAGAAAGCCCAGGGAAACACTGCCTGGGAGGAGCAGCAGAGGCAGGGAGGCGGGGAAGAGGGAGCGGCGGGCTCCTAAGGCAGCCGGGCTGGGGAGGCTCGGCCTTTCAGAATGAAGGCGGCAGGAGCGGGGGTCGGGCTCAATTAGAAGAGGAGACAGGTCGTTGGTCTGTTGGGCGCAGAAAGGGCACCCCCGTACCCTGTGTGTCCACCCTGCCCAGCGCCCACCTGCCTGCCGGAGCTCCGGGAGAGCCCCCCTGGGCTGCGCGGGCCTCAGGACACCGGGAGGGGGTGGGTGCCGGGCTGCGGACCAGCAGCCAGGCCACCTTCCCACAACAGAAGCCAGGGAGCCCCCGTCGAGCCGGTGCTCAGATCACGGCTTCCCAGGCCACTCCAGGCCACCCGACGGGCCCTGGGGGGAAGGTGTCAGGACGGGGCAGCGGGCAGATGGGATCGGACCCTCCGCCCAGGGTCTGGAGCCACCCCAAGAATCCCCTCCTTTCTCTCTCCTCCTCACCTCCGCCTCTCCCAGCTGTCCTGATCTGCTTTGGTGAGGGGCGGGGGCTGGGGGAGACAGGAAGAGAACGGGAAGAGGGGGCGAGGCGGGATGGAGACCCTCCCAGGGCTCTCCAGCTCGGTCCTGCACCCCGAGGGGCGTGCATGGAGCAGCAGCCCCGGCCGCCGCCCGCCTGAGGCCGGCAGCGCCCCTCACTCTCCGCTCTGACCACTGAGGCTCCCCAGCCACGGCCGGCGCTCCCCGGGGAGGCGACACCGTCGCCCGAAGGAGGGAACGCCGGCCCACAGCACCAAGAGCAGAAAAGCAGGACGTAGAGCCGCCCACCACGGCCGGACCCAGGGCCGAGGGCCCGAACGGCTGCAAGGCGGGGCGCCGGCCCCAGCGCCCGCCTCGGCTCCCGGCCCGTCCTCCACCCCGGCGCCGCCTGGCGCCGCCCGGCTGGGGCTGCCTGGGGAGGTGGGCACCCGCCGTGGGCAGGTGCCCGCGCGTGGAGGAGGGAGCGGAGCCTCGGGGAGGCCTGAAGCCTCACGCCTAGAGCCGGCCCAGCCTCTAGAGCCGATTCCCCGCAGACAGCTCCAGGGACTCTCGTGCCAAGCCCCGTCCGGGTTCAACAGCACACTGAAGACATTTACAGATTGAAAGCACGAACGGAGCGCTAATGGGAAACAGCCCCTTATTCTAATGCCATGATTGCCTCACCGCCGCCCACGTCCTAAGTTAATGGGCTGATTTTCTAGGGAGCTCACTTCCCCGGGGCCCTGTTAGGGCCGAGTGGGGAGCCGGGCTGGGTCTCAGCAGGAGGCACACAGGGTAGGGGGCCCTTCTGAGCAGCCGAGGGAGCCTAGCTGGCCTCCTGGGCTCCGCCGTGGCCTCGTGGCCCGGGTGGTTCCACCCCTGGGAGGAGGGCGCCCAGAGAAAGGGGTGCCTCCAGCCACGGGCTCCACGGGCCCCCAGAACACGGGCCACTCACACTCAGGATGCTGGACGCGCTCACCCCAGCCCTGCCCATGGGCTCCCCGTGGGCTCCAACACTCAGGACAGGGGCGTTTGTGGACACAGGGGCACTGAGCGCGGGGGCCCTTGAAGTAAAGAAGGGGAAGAAGGCAGAGGGTGAGCACTGAATTCCAGGTTGGAGACAAGCAGGAGGCCAAGGCCACGGGCTGGGCGGGGGAGGGCAGGGGCGGGCGGGGAAGGCGGCTGGTACCTTTACGCTTCTTGGCAGCGCCCGGCTCCAGCTCTGACACACTCAGGGAGCTCTCTGACAGCTCGTCCCCATCCGGGTCCGGCGGCGCCCGGCCACCCCACGCCCCCGCCGGCGGCTCCTTCTCCAAGTCCCAGTGGTCCAGCTCCATCTCCTGGGGCTCCAGGGCCGCTGAGGCCCCCGCTAGGTCCTCCTCCTCCGCCTCGGGCGGGTCAGAGGTCACCGCGGCCCCCCGCTGGCCCTGGGGGGTGTCCTCCTGGTGGACACCGTCCATGGAGGCTGCGTAGTCGAGCATCAGGGCGGCGTCACAGTCCTGAGACAGCGAGGTCTGCGCGAGGGGAAGAGACAAGGTCTGCGTGAGGAGGAAGCGAGGATGCTGGAGAGAGGCTGCGGCCGGCTCGAGAGGCCTCGACGGCCCCGCCCGCGCGTCCCGACGGGTGGTCTCAGCATCGGGGGGCGCCGGGCCCGCCAAGGTGGCAGCGAAGGAAGCTGAGCCACAGTGGGCCCAGGTCTGCTGAGGCAGAGGGGCGGAAGGAGGCCCTGGGCTGGGGGAGTCTGGGGGAGTCTGGGGGAGGAGCATCCTGCCTGCGCAGGGGCCGGCGCCCAGGGTGACAGGGCCTCGCACACTGGACCGCCGGAGCCCTCGCCTTTGCCCTTTCTCCTGCGGCATCTCTGCATTTCCTGCCAGCAGGAAGCAGCCACTATGGACTCTGAGGCTGGGGAACAATGGAAGCAGTGACGGACTTCATTCTCCTGGGCTCCAAAATCACTGTGCACGAGGGCTGGAGCCATGAAGTTTGAAGACAGCTATGACAAACCCTGACAGCGCACGAAAAAGCAGAGACATCACTCTGCCGACAAAGGTCTGTATCTGCATAATCAAAGCCACGGCTTCCAGGTCGTCGTGCACGGACGTGAGCGGGGGCCCTTGAAGTAAAGAAGGGGAAGAAGGCAGAGGGTGAGCACTGAATTCCAGGTTGGAGACAAGCAGGAGGCCAAGGCCACGGGCTGGGCGGGGGAGGGCAGGGGCGGGCGGGGAAGGCGGCTGGTACCTTTACGCTTCTTGGCAGCGCCCGGCTCCAGCTCTGACACACTCAGGGAGCTCTCTGACAGCTCGTCCCCATCCGGGTCCGGCGGCGCCCGGCCACCCCACGCCCCCGCCGGCGGCTCCTTCTCCAAGTCCCAGTGGTCCAGCTCCATCTCCTGGGGCTCCAGGGCCGCTGAGGCCCCCGCTAGGTCCTCCTCCTCCGCCTCGGGCGGGTCAGAGGTCACCGCGGCCCCCCGCTGGCCCTGGGGGGTGTCCTCCTGGTGGGCACCGTCCATGGAGGCTGCGTAGTCGAGCATCAGGGCGGCGTCACAGTCCTGAGACAGCGAGGTCTGCGCGAGGGGAAGAGACAAGGTCTGCGTGAGGAGGAAGCGAGGATGCTGGAGAGAGGCTGCGGCCGGCTCGAGAGGCCTCGACGGCCCCGCCCGCGCGTCCCGACGGGTGGTCTCAGCATCGGGGGGCGCCGGGCCCGCCAAGGTGGCAGCGAAGGAAGCTGAGCCACAGTGGGCCCAGGTCTGCTGAGGCAGAGGGGCGGAAGGAGGCCCTGGGCTGGGGGAGTCTGGGGGAGTCTGGGGGAGGAGCATCCTGCCTGCGCAGGGGCCGGCGCCCAGGGTGACAGGGCCTCGCACACTGGACCGCCGGAGCCCTCGCCTTTGCCCTTTCTCCTGCGGCATCTCTGCATTTCCTGCCAGCAGGAAGCAGCCACTATGGACTCTGAGGCTGGGGAACAATGGAAGCAGTGACGGACTTCATTCTCCTGGGCTCCAAAATCACTGTGCACGAGGGCTGGAGCCATGAAGTTTGAAGACAGCTATGACAAACCCTGACAGCGCACGAAAAAGCAGAGACATCACTCTGCCGACAAAGGTCTGTATCTGCATAATCAAAGCCACGGCTTCCAGGTCGTCGTGCACGGACGTGAGCGCTGGACCGTAAAGAAGGCTGAGGGCTGGAGAGCTGACGCCTCTGAACTGTGGCTCTGGAGAAGACTCTCGGGAGTCCTTTGAGCTGCAAACCAGTCCGTCCTAAAGGGAATTAACCCAAATATTCACTGGAAGGACTGATCCTGAAGCTGAAGTTCCAATACTTAGATGCTAAGAGCCAACTCATTGGTAAAGACCCTGATGCTGGGGAAGACTGAGGGCAAAAGGAGAAGGGGCGACAGAGGACGAGACGGTTGGATGGCGTCACTGAGTCAATGGACATGAGTTTGAGCCAGCTCCAGGTGATGGTGAAGGACAGGGGAGCCTGGCGGGCTGCCGTCCATGGGGCCGCAAAGAGCTGACATGACAGAGCGACTGAACACCAGCGACTCTGCATCGTGAGCTTTATGTGCAGAAGAGATGCTTGGGATGGGACGTGATCCACTGGAGGGCAGGAAGGGGACTCAGGGGCACGAGGCCCCCGGGCCCGTCTGCTGCTCCTCATCTGCAAGGCGGCTGCACAGGAGGGTCCGCTGAGTGACCGCCGACCCCTGCCCCAAGTCAGAAATGCCCACTGACTCGATTTGGGACCGTGTGACCATCAGTAAAAACGCGGCCGGTGGCCCAAGTGGCAGAGTCCGCCGGCCAGTGCGAAGACCTGTTTCATCCCTGGGTCACGAAGGTCCTCTGGAGGAGGACGTGGCTACCCACTCGGGTACTCTTGCCTGGGAAATCTCATGGACAGAGGAGCCTGCTGGGCCGTAGTCCATGCGGTCGCAAAGAGTCGGACGGGACTGAGCAACTAAGCCCCAAGAAAACCCAACGGCTGAACCGAGCCCGGTGCTGCTAGAGACGCCGCGCCCCCTGCTGGCTGCTGCTGGACGTGCTCAAAGGAAACCCAGAGGCTCCACGGGCCCTTGGGAGCCGGTGCTCAGGCCACCCACCCCCTGGGTGCAAGGACGACGTTGGTGACCTGCGCCTAGCACCTGCCAGGCCCTGCTCTGGCCCGTCCCCCAGAGCCAGGGGCCCCACGCTCAGCACGCCCTCCCGTCCCCTCCCTCAGGCCCTCAGAGAGTCACGTCACCCTCTGCGCCTAGCACCTTCTCCTCCCCGACCCTCCAGCCCACCTCCCACTGCCCCACTGCTCACACTTCTCTTCTCATTCTGAAAGGTTAAAAAGAGGCAGGCACTGTCACCCGAGGCAGCCCTTGCCCCGAGGGGTGGCCTCTCCAGCAGCCTGGCCTGCCCGGCGTCCACCGGAACGCCTCATGCCTGCCATCGGCTCTCGGCAAAGGTCACAGGGCGGCACGGGGAAGGTACGGGGATGCAGATGCGCTTTAAGACGAGCTTCGTCTCTCTGGCTGTGGGAGGCGTAATCACCCGTGACCAGAGGAAAGCTTTTGGAAATGAGTAACATGTGAAGTGAAAGTTCCCCAAGATGGCAAGGCGACGAGGGCAGAGGTTCTGTCCCAGAGGAGCGCTGATCTCATCTCGGGCTTTCTCTCTCAGTCATTTTTCTTCGAATGATTCACCAGCCTCGCAACACCCTGTGTCAGGACCTGTCAAGTTCCCTCCTCAACAAGATAAGCTACATAAACAAAATGCCACGAGCGACCCCTTGTTCGGGGGAACATAACCTGACATTCCCCAGGTGGCGCTAGTGGGCAAGGACCCCGCTGCCGATGAGGCAGAAGTAAGAGACGCGGGTTTGATCCCCAGGCCCGGAAGATCCCCAGGAGGAGGGCATGGAGCCCACACCCGAAGCCTTGCCTGGAGCGTCCCAGGGTCAGAGGAGCCCGGTGGGCTCGGGTCCACGGGGTCACACAGAGCTGGGCAGAACTGAAGGGAAGGTGCAGGCAGCCTGGCCTCTGGGGGCGGAACGTTCCAGAGAAGCGGCGAGCGGGGCAGGGCTGACGCGGGCGGAGGGGAGGCTCACCTTGGAGACCCCGGATATGATGATGGTGCTCTTCTTCCGCGGGGACTTGAGCTTCAGCTTGGAGGACTCGCTGAGCTGCCGGATGGCGACCTCGGCCACCGGGTCGGCGCCGCTCAGCACCAGCAGCTCTGCGGGGGGGCAAGGGCGGCGCGTGAGCCACACCCGAACCTTCAGCCGGGCCTTCAAAGACACGGCGACAGGTGTGGTCTTTAGGCAGCGCTTGGCAAAGAAGCTCTGGAAAGGGCGGGAGGCGGACAGGGGCTTCACAGGCAGCCGCCCCCCACAAGCACCTGGGCGCCCTCGCGAGCGGGTGAGCCGAGACCGGTTACAGGGCGCGCGGGGCGGGGCCGCACCCCAAATGGGCCCCCGCGGGTAGGAGGCCGCCTGCCCACGCCGGCGACGCGGGATCGATCCCTGGTCGCGGAGATTCCGAGCTCCTGCGCCACAGCCCTCCAGCCGCGGTCTAGAGCCTGAGCTCGGCAACGAGAGACGCCGCCGCAATGAGAAGCCTGCACACCAACTACAGCAAGCCCTCCCACGGCAACGAGACCCACTGCGGCCAAGCTAACAAACTACACACAGCTTTTAAGTGGGCGCGGCAGGTTCTGGGGAAGCTTCATGAGGGGACGGGCAATGGCTCTGACCTGGAGGCCCTGTGCTTACAGCGGTGTATGCTTCGCCTCATGCACCTTTACTTTTAAAACTTCATTTATTTACTTTTGGCTGCGCTGTGTCTCCAGCTGCAGCAGGTGGGGGCTCCTCTCTGGCGGGGCTCTCAGTGGTTGTGGTGCTCGGGCTCAGTGGCTCTGAGGCCTGTGAGGTCTTCCCGGATCAGGGATCGAACTGGCGTCTCCTGCCTTGGCAGGCGAGCTTGTCACCGCCGAGCCAGCAGGGAGGCCCCGCATCATGCACCTCAGCGTATGGAAGGATGCTTCGACTCGGGCGATAAATAACTGAGGCACGTGAGCAAACAGAAGGCGCTGAGCTGCGGGGGGATGGTGAACTCAGAAGGGCAACGCAGCCCGTCTCTGGCCCTCCCAGGAGGGTCAAACACACAGGCCAGCGTTCAGGGAGACGAGGGGCTGGTCCACGGAAGCTGCTTCTCCCCAGGGTGGATCCCACACCCAGGCCAGCATCCAGGGAATGCTCTACTCAGACAGAGCCCTGCAGAAAGCCCTGTGCACGTTATTTCAGGCAATCACCCCAAAGAGGGGGAAGCCTTTCCAGTCCCCATTTCAGAAACAGAGAAGATGGGAGGCAGCCAGCCGGGCACAGGGCTGGCCAGGGCTCTCCCACTCAGACAGGCTGCTGGACCTCACGCGGGGATGACCGCTGCTGTGGGACAGTTAAAAGGACAAGGGGTCAAGTGGGCAGGACGTCAGCAGAACTTTTTCTCGTTTGGCCTCAGCCTGGGGGCCATAGATGCCACATTTCCACGACCAAGTGGCGGAGACCTCTGTGGCCACTGGCCTTCGCCCTGGCAGAGGCACAGACGTGGTGGGGGCTCCCAGAGACGGCTGTGCTCTCAGTCCCAGGTCTCAGGACGGGGCGGGTGGCGTCACCAGCCCAGAGCTTCCGTCCATCCTCAGAGCGCCCGTCCACATGTCAGCGGTGCCTAAGGAAGCTTTC
This sequence comes from Tragulus kanchil, assembly GCA_022376925.1. Taxonomy (NCBI): domain Eukaryota; kingdom Metazoa; phylum Chordata; class Mammalia; order Artiodactyla; family Tragulidae; genus Tragulus; species Tragulus kanchil. The sequence continues at coordinate 244,541,702 of JAIOJX010000028.1, forward strand.
AGGGCTCCTGGCTGCACAGAGCGGGCGGGTGCCAGCGCCCACGGCCCAGCGGGGGACCACAGCAGGGCCGCCCACTCAGGGTGAAGGTGCCCCAGCGGTACGAGGCAGAGCTGAGAGAGGTCCCCGGGGGCAGCCAAAGGCTTCTGTAGTTGGTGGCAGCGGCGGGGGACCCTGCAGCTTCCAGAGAACAGGGACACTGCGACAGGCACACAGGCGGCTCTCCCCTCCCTCCAGGCTCAGTGACTCCTGCAGACTCCATCAGAGGAGGGCCGCTCGCCCACCGCCCGCGCCTCCTGCTTCTACCCGTGACCTTGGCACGATCAGCAACCGGCCTCGGTGGACGGGCGGCGAGCAGGAGAGGCGCTGCCCTCCCCACTTCTCAAACCGCAGGTCGCACGAGGGCGAAGGGAGACAGCTTAGCATGTGCTCCGATCCTAACCACAGCGACACAAGCGACCGTGAGGTGGGAAACCAGATCCAGCGTCCTGGGGTCACTAACCCTGCGACACAGGCTGCAGGAGACACAACGAAGCTGCCCTTCCAGTCATGTCCCTCAGCCCCGCTGATTTCCTGACACCCGGGTAACCGGCAGGTTGAGCAAGAGGAACAATCATGCAGACGTTTCACGTAGTGAGGCACGAGCTGGTCTGTGCGTCTCCCGTCCGAGCTCCCCAAACACAGGCCGCTCCCGGGGGTCCCGGACTCCCACTCCCGTCTTGTTCTTCTGGTTTCTTACTTATCAAAAAAGCAACTCTGCCCAGACATTAACAAAGACGTGCAGCCTCTCAGCCCCGGAGAGCTCACGAGCAGAGCCCGCGCAGCCGAGCGGGGACCGTCGAGGGGTCTCGAGTTACCTGTGTCCGAGGAGGAGAAGGTCTTGCTGACGGGGGCGCCGTGGCAGGAGACGGCCTGGACAGAGATGTCCTTCTCGATGACCTTCACCTTGACGGGCGTCCTCCGGGGAGACTCTGCCGAGAGAAGCCCTGATGACAGCAGCCCTCCGAAGGCTGTCTGCCTCTGTGCTTACGGGGAGGTGAGGTCACGTCTCACATCAGCCCCGCTTCACATGGTGGGGGGCTTCCCTGGCGGTCCAGTGGCTAAGACGCGACGCTCCCGATGCAGGGGGCCTGGGTTCACTCCTTGGTTAAGGAACTAGATCCCACGTGTTGCAACTGAAGACTCCCCGTGCTTCCACTAAGACCCAGCCCAGCCCAATAAATAGACACAACCAGCTAACCACTCATGCAGATGGAAAAGGTAAGAGGAAAACGTTAAGATATTTTTAACAAACTCTCTTATTCTTTTTTTGGGGTGGGGTGGGAAGGAATGCCCCCAAAGAGCACTGAAAACCCAGGTTTAAATAAAATTTCAGAATCCTTTTAATTAAGTCAGATTTTCACTTTCTGTTCTGCATTCGAGAACCATGCCAAGTGATATATTCTGGCACAGTGATCCTTCCGTTCAGGCAGGAACACAGGATAAATTAAAAAGTAATGATAAATCAGGCACTTATGCAGACACTGCGGCCAAAGCCGTGGGGATGGGGACAGGTGCGGCCAGATCTGAAGCCGCTGCACACCAAGGCTTCAAAGGAACGGCTTTCAACATGAGAAATTCGACACTGGCCGCTCACTTCTAATGTTTTAAGACAGTGCGCTGTCCCCGCAGAAATGTCACGGTGTCCTTCATTGAACGAGATAATTCATCAAATATCTTGACTTTAGCATCAGAATACACTGCATATTTTGCGAAAATATAGCTAGCTTTAGTGGGCGGCGTCTCCCGTCCGAGCTCCCCAAACACAGGCCGCTCCCGGGGGTCCCGGACTCCCACTCCCGTCTTGTTCTTCTGGTTTCTTACTTATCAAAAAAGCAACTCTGCCCAGACATTAACAAAGACGTGCAGCCTCTCAGCCCCGGAGAGCTCACGAGCAGAGCCCGCGCAGCCGAGCGGGGACCGTCGAGGGGTCTCGAGTTACCTGTGTCCGAGGAGGAGAAGGTCTTGCTGACGGGGGCGCCGTGGCAGGAGACGGCCTGGACAGAGATGTCCTTCTCGATGACCTTCACCTTGACGGGCGTCCTCCGGGGAGACTCTGCCGAGAGAAGCCCTGATGACAGCAGCCCTCCGAAGGCCGTCTGCCTCTGTGCTTACGGGGAGGTGAGGTCACGTCTCACATCAGCCCCGCTTCACATGGTGGGGGGCTTCCCTGGCGGTCCAGTGGCTAAGACGCGACGCTCCCGATGCAGGGGGCCTGGGTTCACTCCTTGGTTAAGGAACTAGATCCCACGTGTTGCAACTGAAGACTCCCCGTGCTTCCACTAAGACCCAGCCCAGCCCAATAAATAGACACAACCAGCTAACCACTCATGCAGATGGAAAAGGTAAGAGGAAAACGTTAAGATATTTTTAACAAACTCTCTTATTCTTTTTTTGGGGTGGGGTGGGAAGGAATGCCCCCAAAGAGCACTGAAAACCCAGGTTTAAATAAAATTTCAGAATCCTTTTAATTAAGTCAGATTTTCACTTTCTGTTCTGCATTCGAGAACCATGCCAAGTGATATATTCTGGCACAGTGATCCTTCCGTTCAGGCAGGAACACAGGATAAATTAAAAAGTAATGATAAATCAGGCACTTATGCAGACACTGCGGCCAAAGCCGTGGGGATGGGGACAGGTGCGGCCAGATCTGAAGCCGCTGCACACCAAGGCTTCAAAGGAACGGCTTTCAACATGAGAAATTCGACACTGGCCGCTCACTTCTAATGTTTTAAGACAGTGCGCTGTCCCCGCAGAAATGTCACGGTGTCCTTCATTGAACGAGATAATTCATCAAATATCTTGACTTTAGCATCAGAATACACTGCAGGGTTGGGCCTTGCTTTATCTTGTCCTGCGCCTGAAAATATAGCTAGTTGTCTTTAAAAAAAAAAAAAAAGCTATGCAAAAGTGCTGCCAATCACCGTTCTTCCTGTGCTAGGAGATGTTCTTAGGGATCGTCCCGCGGCCAGCAGTGCTCTGCGGTTTACAGGTGCAGGACAGTTTCACAGGAGAAGCGTGACTGCAGAGCTTCTGCCGAGAGGAGCCTCACCAGAGCCCAGGGGGGACGCCCTCCCCGCGTCGAAGCGAGGCTTGGTCCTCACGGCCGTGACGGTAGTGACCACGGTCCCGCAGGGCATCACCGTGCGGTCCTTCTCGATCTTTGCAGCAGGAACGGGTGGAGGCAGTTGCCACGGTTTGACCTCACCGGGTTCTACGTAAGAAAACTAGAGAGAAGGCGGGTTAGGGGCTCCGTGGTCTGAGCAGACGGACACGCCTCACGGCACGCCGCCGGCTTTGCAACGGCTTCTGCTTCCTTCAGCTGTCACTTCGCATCATAATTAACGTGTAAGGAACTGGACACGCCCAGAGCTGACCTCGGAGGATGAGAGCCAGGCTCAGGCCCGGCCACTCAGCCTGTAAACGTGGGAGCAAAAACCGGGCCACCAAATGAAATGCCACAGCCCTTTCGGAGCTCGGCCCGAGTGAAAGGACATCACGCACAGTTATGCTGGGCAGACGATGCCACGTGACCCTGGGCAGGCAGTGTCCCGCTCACGTGTAGAAACACGTGGAAGGAAACCTCCGTTCTTTGTGAATGAGCGTCTTGTTTCACGTAGAAGTGAGAGCAAAACTCTGACAGACTGGATTGCGAGCCCTGCACCAAGGTGACAGGTGCGGAGCCCTGTATTTAAAGGGCCCCAGGAGCAAAATAGCCGGAACTGACCCAGCCCCATAGCAACTGTTGCCGTGAGCCTCTGGATCTAAACTGGCCAGTTCCCTGACCCCATATTAGGTCAAACACGCGCCCTATTACCCACCCTGCAGCACCCTAACCAACCGCAGAAATGTCACGGTGTCCTTCATTGAACGAGATAATTCATCAAATATCTTGACTTTAGCATCAGAATACACTGCAGGGTTGGGCCTTGCTTTATCTTGTCCTGCGCCTGAAAATATAGCTAGTTGTCTTTAAAAAAAAAAAAAAAAGCTATGCAAAAGTGCTGCCAATCACCGTTCTTCCTGTGCTAGGAGATGTTCTTAGGGATCGTCCCGCGGCCAGCAGTGCTCTGCGGTTTACAGGTGCAGGACAGTTTCACAGGAGAAGCGTGACTGCAGAGCTTCTGCCGAGAGGAGCCTCACCAGAGCCCAGGGGGGACGCCCTCCCCGCGTCGAAGCGAGGCTTGGTCCTCACGGCCGTGACGGTAGTGACCACGGTCCCGCAGGGCATCACCGTGCGGTCCTTCTCGATCTTTGCAGCAGGAACGGGTGGAGGCAGTTGCCACGGTTTGACCTCACCGGGTTCTACGTAAGAAAACTAGAGAGAAGGCGGGTTAGGGGCTCCGTGGTCTGAGCAGACGGACACGCCTCACGGCACGCCGCCGGCTTTGCAACGGCTTCTGCTTCCTTCAGCTGTCACTTCGCATCATAATTAACGTGTAAGGAACTGGACACGCCCAGAGCTGACCTCGGAGGATGAGAGCCAGGCTCAGGCCCGGCCACTCAGCCTGTAAACGTGGGAGCAAAAACCGGGCCACCAAATGAAATGCCACAGCCCTTTCGGAGCTCGGCCCGAGTGAAAGGACATCACGCACAGTTATGCTGGGCAGACGATGCCACGTGACCCTGGGCAGGCAGTGTCCCGCTCACGTGTAGAAACACGTGGAAGGAAACCTCCGTTCTTTGTGAATGAGCGTCTTGTTTCACGTAGAAGTGAGAGCAAAACTCTGACAGACTGGATTGCGGAGCCCTGCACCAAGGTGACAGGTGCGGAGCCCTGTATTAAGGCCACAGGAGCAAAATAGCCGGAACTGACCCAGCCCCATAGCAACTGTTGCCGTGAGCCTCTGGATCTAAACTGGCCAGTTCCCTGACCCCATATTAGGTCAAACACGCGCCCTATTACCCACCCTGCAGCACCCTAACCAATCACCTGATGCCACCCTTCCGGTAGGAACTTTGTCTTGGGGCTTCAAAAATCGGCTACTAGCTCGTGAAAGGGACTGCCTCTCCCTCGAGCCGGCCCTCTGCTCTAGCAGCATCTCCCACTCTAACAAAATCTCCTTTCCTCTCCTTTGGCCTCGTGTCTGGACCTTCTTTTTCAACGCAAGCACAGACCGCGAAGGAAACGAAGACGCCCCTTTTCTCAAGCGGGTGGGGCTGGACGTGGCCTTGTAGAGAATGACGTCATACCTCTGCCGTGACGGAACCCAAGGCCGAGCTGCCCGAGGCGGCCCCGCTGGTCAGCGTGAAGCTCTGCGGCCCGGAGGGCTGCTTCTTGAACAGGTCCAAGGGGACGGTCGTCGCGGCTAACGGAGCTAGAGAGAGGGGACGAGCGGGGCGCGCCATGGGCGTGTGCCCGGGAGCAGGACCGGCAGCGGGGAGCTGCCCCCGCGCCAGCCCGGACCCCGCCCTCCGCCGGCCCCTCCAGACCCTGCTCCCGCCCCCCGCTCATGGGGAAACGCGCCCGTTTCAGAGCAGTTTAGAGACACCCGTGTCCTCCAAGACACACAGGAGGCTGGGGGAATGCCAGCCCACGGGCGGGCACAGGGCTGCGGCGATCAGAGGGGAATCCTGCCGGGAAGGGCCTCGGGGCTCGGCTGCCGGGAGCTGAAGACTCTGGCCGGCACAGCAACGGCGAGGCCGGTGTGGCTCGGGCAGCTGGCCGCTCACTGTGGACGAGCACGAGGAGGCCAACAGACGACTCGCCGGACGAGCCCCTGGCGCCGGGAAAACAGAAGGCGGCGGAGGAGGGGACGAGGGGACGAGACGGCGGGCAGGCCTCCCTGACTCCAAGGACGTGGCTCCGAGCAAGCTCCGGGAGCTGCGGACGACGGGGCAGCCCGGCGCGCGGCCGTCCACGGGGTCTCAGAGCCGGTCACGCGGAGGGTCTGAACTGAACCTCTTCGTAAAGAATTCAGGAGTAGAGGGCCGGGAGGCCCACCCGTACACACACGGTTCACAGCCGCCCTGAGTGTGTGTGTGTGTGGAGAGCAGCTGGCAGCGGCCACCGCGCCGGCACACATCACCCAGGAAATGGGGCAAAACGGTAGCGAGATTGGAGTTCAAGTCAAGGTTCTGTGGTTGTACTCTGCTCTGTTTCGCCTTTATGAGCTTGAAATGTCACAAATCCCATCAGACGGGACTGGAATGAGATTCAGGGCTGGTGCCCGGCCCAGCACAGGGGCTCCGCCTGCGGGCAGACCGCACGCCCTCGCGGAACGTCGGCTCTTATCTCCGGAGCACCCAGGTGTCTCCGGACCACAGAACGCAGGGGGCGGCCTCAACACTCCAGCGAATAACCAGGAGCTCGAACTGCTTCTTCCTAGGCCTTGGCAACCTCGGCGATGCCGGATGGCTCGGCTCATGGCTGAATTAGCCAGGCGAGGGTCACTGTCCCTTCTGTTCACAGGGATTTTAAAACACCTAATAAATCCTGAAAGTACGGATTCACACATATGCCTACACAGGCCCGCGCTCCGACTAGGGAGCTTTAGCTCTCATCGTTGCTTTCTTGTATCGGAAGCACGTGCCCCGTTTAAGCTGCCGAGGCTTCTTTTCCGAGGAAAAGCCAGGTGCCACTCAGGGAGACAGAAAGCAGCCGGAGGTGGGGAGGGGCACGGGAAGGGAACGCCTCAAGGCAACAGAGTTCCAGCTCTGTGAGCCGAGTTCTGGAGGCGGACGGTGGTGCTGGCCGCACAGCCATGCGAACGCACTTAATGCCACTGAACTTCACACTCAAACAGCAAAATAAAAAACAAGGCCACTGGCCGCTCACTGTGGCGAGCACGAGGAGGCCAACAGGCGACTCGCGGACGAGCCCTGGCGCCGGGAAAACAGAAGGCGGCGGAGGAGGGGACGAGGGGACGAGACGGCGGGCAGGCCTCCCTGACTCCAAGGACGTGGCTCCGAGCAAGCTCCGGGAGCTGCGGACGACGGGGCAGCCCGGCGCGCGGCCGTCCACGGGGTCTCAGAGCCGGTCACGCGGAGGGTCTGAACTGAACCTCTTCGTAAAGAATTCAGGAGTAGAGGGCCGGGAGGCCCACCCGTACACACACGGTTCACAGCCGCCCTGAGTGTGTGTGTGTGTGGAGAGCAGCTGGCAGCGGCCACCGCGCCGGCACACATCACCCAGGAAATGGGGCAAAACGGTAGCGAGATTGGAGTTCAAGTCAAGGTTCTGTGGTTGTACTCTGCTCTGTTTCGCCTTTATGAGCTTGAAATGTCACAAATCCCATCAGACGGGACTGGAATGAGATTCAGGGCTGGTGCCCGGCCCAGCACAGGGGCTCCGCCTGCGGGCAGACCGCACGCCCTCGCGCGGAACGTCGGCTCTTATCTCCGGAGCACCCAGGTGTCTCCGGACCACAGAACGCAGGGGGCGGCCTCAACACTCCAGCGAATAACCAGGAGCTCGAACTGCTTCTTCCTAGGCCTTGGCAACCTCGGCGATGCCGGATGGCTCGGCTCATGGCTGAATTAGCCAGGCGAGGGTCACTGTCCCTTCTGTTCACAGGGATTTTAAAACACCTAATAAATCCTGAAAGTACGGATTCACACATATGCCTGCACAGGCCCGCGCTCCGACTAGGGAGCTTTAGCTCTCATCGTTGCTTTCTTGTATCGGAAGCACGTGCCCCGTTTAAGCTGCCGAGGCTTCTTTTCCGAGGAAAAGCCAGGTGCCACTCAGGGAGACAGAAAGCAGCCGGAGGTGGGGAGGGGCACGGGAAGGGAACGCCTCAAGGCAACAGAGTTCCAGCTCTGTGAGCCGAGTTCTGGAGGCGGACGGTGGTGCTGGCCGCACAGCCATGCGAACGCACTTAATGCCACTGAACTTCACACTCAAACAGCACATGCATTTATGGTAAATGTTTTTCACCATGCTTAAAAACTGAGAAAGAGAAGATCAAGGCCAAGAGGGCTGAGAACTGCTTCTCTAAGCCAAAAATTGTTGAATAAAAGATTTTGGATATTTGTTTAAAAAACATGAAAAGAGCCAGATGAATATACTCTTTCCCAGAAGGCTGGCCTTGCTAATGGCAAAGTCTGAAGAGTCAAACGTTCTTACAGTCAAAGCTGTGGTGTTCCCAGGAGTCATGTGTGGATGTGAGAGTCGGACCATAAAGAAGGCTGAGCGCCGAAAAATTGATGCCTTTGAGCTGTGGTGTTGGAGAAGGCTCTTGAGAGTCCCTTGGACAGCGAAGAGATCAAACCAGTCCATCCTAAAGGAAGCAACCCTGAACACTCACTGGAAGGACTGATTCTGGGCTTCAGTACCTTGATGGGAAGGGCAGACTCCCTGGAAAAGACCCTGAGGCTGGGGAGACTGCGGGCAGGAGGAGAGGGGGCGGCCCCTGGATGAGATGGTTGGGCAGCATCACTGACTCCATGGACCTGAGTGTCAGCAAGCTCTGGGAGATGGTGAAGGACAGGGGAGCCTGGCGTGCTGCCGGCCAGGGGTCACAAAGAGTCAGGACACGACTGAGCAACTGAACAACAACAACCGGAATGGACTTGCAATAAACCTTCCCTTGGGAAAACCTGGAGTGGCTTCGGGGGCAGGGCCGACCCTGCTGCTTCGTCTCCCACCCGCCCCTCCCGGGGGCCCTGGTCAGGGTCACAGGACGCCCTCCCAGAGAGCAGGCCTCCATCCGTCGGCTGAACACCCACCTTCTGAGGATGGGCTGTCATCTGAAATCTGCAGGTGCAACTCCCTCGACTTGGCGTTCAGCTCACTGTGGAAAGAAGGGCTGTGAGTCTTTAAAAATGCTTTACCGTTTTCTTGAAATAGTATTTTTTTCCCTCTGATTTGACAGAAAGGAATGCAAATCACTGTCAATATTTAAGAAACTACAGAGGCATATAAGCCAAATACAAAGATTATCTCCAATGTCACTACCCAGAAATAGTTATTGTTAATATGTGGCAACTGGTCTCCTGGGATTGGGCTTCCCAGGTGGCTCAATGGTAAAGAGTTCATCTCCTGACGCAGGAGATGCAGGTTCCGTCCCTGGGTGGGGAAGCTCCCCTGGAGGAGGAAGCGGCAGCCCACTCCAGCGCTCTGGCCTGGAGCTCCCGGGAGCAGAGGAGCCTGCCGGGCTGCAGTCCTGGGGCTGCAGCGTCAGGCAGGACTTAGCGACTGAGCACACGCACGTCCCTGGATTATCCATTGGAAGTCAGTGAACAGTGATGGGCATGTTCTGTGGGGCTGCCGTCACATTTGGCCGCCCCCTGCTACACACGGCTACCGAGAGCTTTATTTGATTTTTGGCTGCACTGGGTCCTCACGGGCGTGCACGGGCTTCTCTAGTTGTGGCGAGTGGGGCTGCTCTCTGCTGTGGTGCACAGGCTTCTCGTTGCAGTGGCTTCTCTTGTTGCAGAGCCTGGGCTTTAGGTGCTTGGGCTAAGGCACATGAGCTCAGCTGCCCCGTGGCAGGTGGAATTTTCCTGGACCAGGGATCAAACCTGCTTCCCCTGCATGAGCAGATTCTTACCCACTGGAGCACCAGGGAAGCCCAGCTCTTGATAACTTTAAATGTGGCCAGTGCAAACTGAGAAACTGGGTTTAATTTTAATTTCAATTAATTAAAATTTAAAGAGCTACATGTGGCTACTCGTTCCTGTATTGAAAGGCATAGTTATATAACCGTCTCAAAACAAAGAAAGAACATACTCTCCCTCCCAATTCCTTTATAACCTGTTGTTTCCACTTATGATTTCATGGACATCTTCCCAGATCAATAACTACAGAGCAACATCCTTTTTCACACACAACTAGTATTCCACTATCTGGCCTTATGTCTTATTCAGCCAACTCCTTAATAACCACCTCTTAACAATGGGTTGTTCCCAATATTTCACAACTATAAACAAACAGATACATCCTCATTCATACATGTGTGTATCCTGCACACATTGTGAGATTATTTCCTTAGAAAAAGAGCAATTACCAATCAAAAGGCATATGCACATAAGAGATTTTCTTTTTTATACATATTGATGACCTCCAGAATAATAATTCCAGTATAGATATCCACTGGCCTCTCTCACGTTCTCTTCGCTCACTTGCAAGGGGGAAAACAATCCCTTTTGTTTAAGTCTGCATTACTTTAGCTATTACTGAGATTGAATATCCTTTCAGATGTTTCTAGCTATCTATAGTTTTCACTTTTTAGTAGTCAATTTATCTAGTTGAGATATTTTGCCCAGTTTTCTATGAGAGTCTCATATTTTTGTTAATCATAAAAGCTCTTTATATTACACATGGGGCACCTTCTTCCATTACTTTTCTAATTATTTACCATTTAAGCAGAAAGTGATCAATTTCTAAATTTGTAGTCAGCTACTTTACCAAGATACTATTTATATTAATTTTTATATTATTATTTCTATCCTATACCCATTATTTCTAATAGTTTCAATTGATTTTCTTGAGTAGTCTGTGTGTTAGTCACTCAGTCGTGTCTGACTCTCTGTGGCCCCGTGCACTGCAGCCTGCCAGGCTCCTCTGTCCATGGGATTTCTCAGGCAGGAGCACTGGAGTGGGAGCCATTGCTTCTCCAGGGCATCTTCCCTAACCAGGGATTGAACCCTGGTCTCCAGCATTGCAGGTAGACTCTCTACTGCCTGAGCCACGAGGGGAGCCCTGAGCTGTCTGAATATGCAATAATATCATCTCTGAGTAGTGATTAGTTTGGCCTCTTCCTTTCCACTGCTTGCACACTCTTTCCTTTTCTTATCTAATTGCATTAACCATTACTTCTAGAACAAAACACCAGCCATGCTTCTCTTGCCTTTAGTGGGACTGCATCTAATACTTATTACTTCTGTGATTTTTTAAAATCTTTTGAAAAAAAGAGAACATAAATCTTGTTCTACTTAAGTTTTAAAATTACAAATGGGTATTCAACATCACTGACTATCTTTGGGGCCTATACAGAAATAATTACTTGGTGTTCTCCTTTGATCTAGTGACATAATGGACTTCATGAAGATCTCTCACATTAAACTATCCTTGCATTTTTGGTGTGAATTCAACTGGTCTCGGTGTAGTCTTTTTTTTTAATTCAGTAGTTGCAGCACGCGGCTCAGTAGCTGTGGCTCACAGCTGTGGCTTAGCTGTTCTGCGGCACATGAGATCTTCCCGGACCAGGGATCGTCCTCTGCGTTGGCAGGTGGATTCCTACTCACTGCACCACCGGGACGTCCTCGGTGTACCGGTCTCAACATCCTACTGGCTTCTATCTGATAATACATTAGTTAGAATTCCTAACGTATCAGCGGTCTACACTTTTCCCTTTTCTAGTCTCTGTCAGATTTTGGTATCAGTCAGAAGTGTCCTTCCATTCTGCTCTGAATGGGGGCTGTGTCTAAGCACGTGGGCGGCCCGGCCACAGCAGGGCACGGCAGCAGGGGAGGAGTGAACCCCACTAAGAGCTGCCTCCAAAACACGCCACGTCTGACTCGCTGCCACCTCTGATGGTGCCTCCTCCCTCCCTCCCTTCGCCTCAGGACGCTGCCAGCATCGCCAGCACTGGGTGGGTGGGGCTGTAGAAACCCAAGCCCGTGACGGCAGCCGTACTCACAACGTGAACTCTTCGTCCCAGGTGAGGGTGGTGGTGTTCCTCGCGAGGGTGCTGGAGAATCTCTGCGCGGGGTCATTCAGCTGGACCACACACGTGGGGCTCAGGCTGGCTGTGTCAGACAGGAGGGCACCGTATTAGATTTTATGTCTCTCTGGTTCCAGTTCGATCCAGACATTTTGCGTATGAAGAAAGACTGAATTCAGTGCCCGTGGTCTTGCTCACCCGCTTCTCATCATCCACTCACAGCGGCTCACAGATTGACAATTCTACCGTTGCCGGATGCCCACAGCCCTGGGCTGCCCCCCATCACCCTCCCTCCCACTCAGTTCTGACGGTAGGCACAGTCCCTCCCGGGGGCCCTCCCTGGGGTGTCGGCCGAGATGTGGACTCCAGTTTGGATAAGACTGTTTGGAAAAGGCAGGGCATCTGGGGTAATTGCTAAATTTGGGGGTACCTTACCGAGAACCTGTTTCCCTCTTATTAAGATATGTGTTTTTATGCTTGACTCAGCTCAGCCAAAACTTTCTGAGGTATTTGATCCAGAGAATGGGACATTTCACTAGGGGAGAGCTGTGTCTGCTTCAAGCCTGTGCTTGTCCTACGGTGAAACACCATGAATATACCACAGAATCAACAATCCGTGGAAGGGCTTTCCTGGCAGTTCACTGGTAAAGAATCCACCTGCCAGTGTAGGGGACGCAGGTTGGATCCCTGGCCTGGGAATGTCCCACATGCCATGGAGCCACAAAGCCCGTGAGCCAAAACTACGGCGCCTCTACCCTAGCGCTCAGGAACCATACCCCGGAGCCCCGGAGCCCGTGCCCGCAGCAAGAGAAGCCCGCTCCATAGGAAGTCCGCGCGTTGCAGCAAGCGAGTAGGGCCCGCTCCTTGCAGAGGAGAGCCCTCCCAGGAGTGAAGACCCAGCAAAGACAAAAATAAATAAATTAATTAAATTATATATTTTTAAAAATCAGGGCTTCCCTGGTGGTCCACTGGGTAAGGACACCGCCTTGCAGTGCAAGGGGTGCTGGTTCAATCCCTGGCCTGGGAAGATCCCATGTGCCGCGGAGCGGCTGGACTGATGTGTCCAATGACCGAGCCAGAGCTCTGGAGCGCATGCGCCCAGAGCCGGTGCCCTGCAGCGAGAGAGGCCGCTGCCATGGGAGGCCCACACGTGCCAAGGAGCAAAGATGGATGAAAATAGACAAATGAAAGACCAATAGACATGGCCCACCCCTCTCCCTCCCCAACCAGCACCCCCTCCCCCCCAAAAAAATCAGTGGTAAAGGACCAGACTGCATTGGCCCTTTAGGGTGACCCAGGTGTTCAGGGGGCCGCACACATCACCTTCAAGAGGAGACTCAGACCCAGGTGGGGACCTGCTGGCAGAGGCGAGAAACAGGGACCCCAGCGCTGGCCAGGTGGGTCCTGGGAGTCCTTCCTACCTGCTAGGTGGTCTGGCCTCAGTGGGCCACTGTGGACGACCTCCAAGTTACCAAAACAGCCCCCTGCACCCAGCGTCGCTGAGCCTTGGCTGGTATGTGTGGCCTGCCTGCACGTCTGGAACCAGAGGAAACGCCTCACAAATAAAGACAAGCGACCCCAACCTTCTCTCTGGTGGCCCAGCTGATAAAGAAACCCCCTGCCATGCAGGAGGCCCCAGTCCAACTCCTGGTGGGGAAGATCCCCGGGAGAAGGGAGAGGCTGCCCCCTCCAGGATTCCTGGGCTTCCCTGGTGGCTCAGGTGGTCAAGAATCCACCTGCCATGCAGGAGACCTGGGCTCGATCCCTGCCTCGGGAAGATCTGCTGGAGAAGGGAATGGCTACCCACCCACGCCCGGATTCTAGCCTAGAGAATTCCACGGACAGAGGAGCCCGGCAAGCTACAGTCCACGGGGTTGCAAAGCGTCAGACACGACTGGACAACTTTCACTTTTTTCAACTCCTGACGCTCTCAGACAAGAAGAAAAGAACTCATGGCCATTCTTGGGAAAAACCGCGTCGCAGTGGAAAGACGTGTCGGGTCCCAGGCTGCCCGGCGTCTGGGCTCTCGGCAGTCACCTGGCCAGCAGTTTCTGTCTTCCTCCACAGCAAACTCTCCTGGCAACACGGGGGCCCCGAGGCTCTCCTGACACCCGTAATCCGCCCACACGACACCGCCCATATCAGAAAGGCAGGAGGAGTGTGCTGGCCAGGGATGCTTGACATGGATTCACAGAGTCTCCAGTAAAAAGATAAAAGTAAAAGGAGAGGCTGCTTCCAGGGTCAGTCAGGGGCAACCAAGTGTCTTCCTCCTTCCTTGAGCCTCACGTGTGCAAAGCCAGGACTGCTGTCTCTACAGGCCCGCGCCCCCGCTGCAGTGCTCGGCAGGCCCTCTGCTGAAAGGCGGAGGTCACACCGCACGCCCGACCGCTCGGAGCCACGGGAGGCAGAAAGGCCACAGACCACCCATGAGGCAGCCCCTCCCTCCGCTCACGCTGCAGACGGCCACGGCCATAGCCACAGCCAGCCGCGGCTGGCCCTCGCCAGGGCGCCCCTGCAGCCCCGACACCCACCTGAAGCCCCGGGATGGCTCAGGAGCGAGACTCGGATGTTCTTCACCAACAGTTTGAGATCGTGAGCCCTTGGGGGTTTGGGGGGGCAGGATTCCTGAGTGGATGTAGTGCGTTGCAGATGCTGCGGAGAGGAAAACGGAGAGCGGTGACTCGTGGGGAAGAGGCGGTGACAGGGACGGGGTCTCCAAGAAGACCTGGCCTAGCCAGGGAGGGAGCCTGGCCCCAGGCCTGGAGCAAGGTCCCTTCTTGGGAGAATGGCGGGAACCAGCCGCCCGCAGCCGCTGCCCCTGCTAGCAGCCAGGTACGCCTCAGACGGCAAGGGGAGAAGCAAAGCGCGCGTCCAGAGAGGCGCCCTGGAGTCCCGCTGCGGGTGGAGCCGGGGCCGAGCCGGGCCAGCGCGGGGGCTGAAGACAGAGCAGGACACACGCCCCTGGCTGCAGGCACGCACCGTCCACCCGCAGCGAGCGGGACACCAGCCGGGGCGTGAGAGGCTGCCCCCCACCTCCGGGCAAGAGCTGCCACTGACATGGGTAAGTGTCCAGGTGTCCCGCTGGGGACGACACAGAGGCAGGTGCCCCAGGGCAGCTCTGTCACCTCAGCCTCAAAGCAGCGTCCAGACATTTCCACATTTCCAGTGGAGACCCTGCCCAAGCCTGGGGGAGCCCACCTTCAGACCGGCCTTTCCAGGCTAACTTTCGCCTCCCCCGTGGCTGTGAGTGTTCCTAAGAGAAGCTAGGTGTGAAAGAGGAAGCGAAAGTTGCTCAGTCGTGTATGACTCTGTGCAGCCCGGGGACTGTGGCCCGCCAGGCTCCTCTGTCCATGGGACTCTCCCGGCAAGAATATGGGAGTGGGTTGCATTCCCTCCTCCAGGGGATCCTCCCACGCCAGGAATCGAACCCAGGGCTCCGGCATTGCAGGCAGGTTCTTTACTGTCTGAGCCACCAGGGAAGCCCACGAACATTGCAGTGAGGAGCCTCTCCCTTCTCCAGGGGATGTTCCGGACGCGGGCATTGAACCCGGCCTCCTGCACTGCAGGTGGATTCTGCACTGCAGCTGAGCTACTAGGAAATCCCTCAAGAGGGCGCGAAGGTTTGGGAATCCTGGAAAGGCTGCTCAGAGACACCACGGGCCTCTGCACAGCCAGGTCTTCCAGGGAGGGTCCTGAGCGCTGACCTGATCCCCCGGTGTTTTTCAGGGGTCGCTTGCGAACACTGGCTGAGACAGATTCCTTGCCGCCTGAGCCCCAGGGAGGCGTGTCGATTCATACTCCGAACAGGCAGCTCTCGCGACCCGGGAACCCTGCACGGGCGCCCAGAGCCCTCGTCTGCCTGCCTGCTTGCTCAGCGGCTCCTTCAGCGGCGTCAGGAGGGTGGCGGCTGTTTCTCATATTCGGATAACCCTCGCTGCCCAGAGGGAGCCACACAGCACTGGGACCCACGGGTGTGTGTCCAGTGGTCGAGAAGATTTTCTCTCTAGACTCTACACACTCACAGCCGGTGATGCCCCAGGAGGAGCTGGAGCCCAAGAGCCTGCCTCCCAAAGTCCAGCTAAAGGCTGCACTGTCACACTGCCTTCACATATACACACACAGGTCACGGGCTCTCCCGGCACGAATGCCGCCGCGGGCTGCGTTCCCTCCTCCTTCAGCACTGCCCCCTCCCGATGAGGCTGAGGCTCCACACTGTGGCCACCTGACCCAACAGCCGACGCCCTGGGAAAGACCCGGTGCTGGGAAAGACTGCGGGCAGGAGGAGACGGGGGCGACAGAGGAGGAGATGTTGGGTGGCATCACTGAGTCCACGGACATGAACTCGGGCAGACCCCAGGAGACGGTGAGGCACGGGGAGGCCGGGTGCTGCCGTCCATGGGGTCGCCAAGAGTCGGAGACAACGGCGCCTCGGAGCCGCACTTCCAACAGGGGCCTCACCACGTCCGGTCACGGCGGCTCTCCTGCCAGCCCACGTGAAAACACTGGAAACCCGTGTGAGAAGCACCTTCGGGCCGGTGAACGCCTCTTGTGCTTAGTCATCACGAAAAGATCAGCTCATCATTGGGAGAATTCATTCAAGTGTTTTTAGACATGTTGCCAATAAAGACGTGAGAGACCAAGCCCAGGGGCTGGCCTGGGTAAATCTCCTGGAAATGAATTCAGCCCAAGAGTCACTAGCACCTAACGGGGCCGTGGGGAGGATCCCCGAGTGGGGAGCGGGGGAAGGCGGCATGGGGAGGGACCCACAGAGAGGAGACCCCCGCACTGCCCGAGGGAGGCAGGCCGCCGAGAGGTGGCACTGCTGGAGGCGGGGCCCGGTCGCCAGGCTGTCCCTGGCCTGGGCTGAAAGCCCGGGGGTCGTCTCTCTGCCTGTCTCGGGGCTAGTTCCCAGGCACCTCGATCCTGGAAGGACCAGGTCTCAAACAACAGGCTGTGGGTGGACAGTGAACCGTCACGTCCTGGTTCCTGAAGAGGAGAGGATCCGGGCCACCTGGATGGGACCATGCTGACGTCCTGGGTGGCCCAGCGGCGGGGGCTCCGCCTGCCGTGCAGGCGGCGTGGAGACGCCGGTTTGATTCCTGGGCGGGGAAGATGCCCTGGAGAAGGAGATGGCAACCCCTCCAGCGTTCTTGCCTGGGAGACCCCGTGAACAGAGGAGCCTGGCGGCTGCGGTCCGTGAAGTCACGAAGAGTCCGGCAAGGATGAGTGACTAGACAGCAAGCTGAGTGGCCCAGACTCCTCTTCCCGCCCCCACAGCCCCCGGAACCCCGTGCCCTGAACGCGAAGCGTCGCCCCAGACCACCGCCATCACCCCCCGGCAAGCGGCTGTGGAATCCCCTCCACCCGGGCCGGGCGGGGAGACGGGGCGCGCACAGGGTCTCCACGGGAGGCAGCCCGCGCCCCTCGCGGGGTCGTGAGGCCCCCACCCCGGGCGCC
Source organism: Tragulus kanchil (assembly GCA_022376925.1). Classification (NCBI taxonomy): domain Eukaryota; kingdom Metazoa; phylum Chordata; class Mammalia; order Artiodactyla; family Tragulidae; genus Tragulus; species Tragulus kanchil. Next base: position 244,558,804 of record JAIOJX010000028.1, read on the forward strand.
GTTTACCTGAACGTCCCTCAGATCCGCAGGCTTGGTGCTCAGAACCACCGACGGGGAGGCCGCGCTAGCCAGGCGCTTCAGCGTGTCCCGGAGGCTCTCAGAGGCGGCCTCCGTGCCGGCCGCCGGGTCCTGCCGCGAGAGGAGGCATCACCGGTCAGCCCCCGCCCGGCGCCCGGCTCTCCAGGGGCCCCGACGAGAAACGCGCTCGGTGTCGCGGGCTCCGGGCGATCCGGCTGGGACAGGGGAGGCGCGCGCGCGTTCTCATCGCTCCTGATCCCAGAGGTCATTCATGCGCCTTCCTCTTAAACGTGGTTAAAAATAAGACGTGCACAACACAGAAGTACGTCAGCATTTCTGTGGGTGTCCTTTCCGTCTTTTTCCCCAAATACACCGACGTGTGTTCTTCCTTCATGAATGACATTTGATTTTTTTTTTTTTTTAATTAAAAAGTCTTCAAGGGATTTCCTTGGCTGTCCAGTGGTTAGGACTCTGTGCTTCCACTGAAGGGGATATGGGTTTGATCCCTGGTTGGGGAACTAGAATCCTGCATGCTGTGTGTGGCCAAAAAAAGATGGAAATCAGGTGCCCCAATAGCTGAACCAAAAAATTAGGGTCCTGGATCCCAGATGACCCTGAGGAACCACCATACAAATCCTGATCGCCACACTTCTGAGAAATACACTTCTATATTTAAAAAATATTTTTAAAAATCCCCAAAGCTGGAAAGCCCAAGAAGAATGAAGAGAAACTTGTAGACGGACAACAGAGCAGGACTTTCATCCCCAGATGTCGATCTCCATGAGGCTACAGTAATTAATACTCAGCAGACATGTGTTTATGTGTTCAAGAATGTTCACACCAACTAACGATAGAGCTACCACATGACCTGCAATCCCGCTCTCGGGCATACACCCTGAGAAAGCCACAGTTCAAAACGACCCGTGCGCCCCACGCTCACTGCCGCGCTGCACACAAGAGCCAGGGCGTGGACACGACCCGGACGTCCGTCAACAGCTGAGTGGACACAGACGACACGGCGCGCCTAGACCTTGGAACATCCCTCAGCCGTAGACAGGAGCACAGCGTGGTTATTTGTAGACCTGAGTCTGTCACACAGAGTGAAGCAAGTCAGAAAAAGAAAAATGAATATTGCATATTAATCCATATATGTGGAATCTAAAGAAATGGTACAGCTGTCGCCATTGGCGGGGCGGGAATAGAGATGCAGACCTAGAGAACTGGCGTCTGGACGCAGCGGGGGAGGGGTGCACAGGGAGCCTGGGGCTGATGTACGGGCCCCACCACGGGGCGGGAGCCGGCGGGCGCCTGCGGCAGAGCCCGGGGAGCCCAGCTGGGGGCTCCTGGTGACCAGAGGGGTGGGGTGTGAGGGAGGGAGGCTCTAGAGGGAGAGGACATGTGTGCATACACACACATTGCTGTACAGCAGAAATTAACACAACATCATAAAGTAATTATACTCCAATTAAAAACAGACTGTTTACAGAGTCACTACCCACAACAGTCCCAAACTGGAAACTACCTAAAAGTCCATCAATATCTGAACAGATGCAGTTGTGGTGTAATCATGCATGGAACACTGCGATGAGCAGAGACAACGTACAGGAACGGGGATCCATCCCGCAGATGCTTCTCTCTTTCTCTCTTTTTTTTTTTTTTTTGTGGCCACTTCTATTGGTCTTTCATTTCTCTATTTTCATCTGTCTTTGTTCTTTGGCTCCTGTGGGCCTCCCATCATGGTGGCCTCTGTTGTCGCAGAGCGCCAGCTCTGGGCGCATGCGCTCCAGAGCTCTGGCTCGGTGATTGGACACATCAGTCCAGCCGCTCCGCGGCACGTGGGATCCTCCCAGGCCAGGGATCGAACCGGCGCCCCTGCACTGCAAGGCGGTGTCCTTACCCACTGGACCACCAGGGAAGCCCGACACTTCTTTCTTAAATGAAAGAAACCAAACACAGAAAAACACACGCACCATACTACACAGCTCCTTTATGTGGAGAACTCAAACAGGCAAAACCAAGCTATGCTGCTTGTGGGGAGAATGAACATGACCCCCGACAAGTCACAGCCTGCCTCACCTCTCACTGTGAGGACGGGTGCACCATGACTTGCTTCCGCCCACACTCCAAGGCCACCGATGATGTTGTACATGACCCCCTCTCAGCAAACTGGCCCAAGCGTCTCCAGCTGACCTTGCAGATGGGAGCTTCCGCGTGTGCACAGGCCTCGCGGCCCAGGAACCGCAAGGCTCTGTGGAGTCGAGAGTGGCGCTGGCCCACAGCCAGCAAGGAACCAGGGCCTCAGGCTCTACAGCCAGAAGGAATCAAGCTATGCAAACAGCCACGCAAGTCTGAAAGAGCTCTGGGAAGAGCAGGGTCCAGCCCAGACCAAGCTGCCAGCCTGCGAGAGCCTCGGCGGGGGACCCACTTCAGCCTGGGTGGACTGACAGAGGCTATGAGGCACATGCGTGTGGTTTCACGCTGCTGGGCGTGCGGCAGTTGGTGCAAGCACAGATAACTTATACGCATGAGACGTCAGGAGTGTGTTAGCCTGGGTGAGGGTGACCCCTATGGACTGTGACCCCTGTGGACCGTAGCCCACCAGGCTCCTCTGTCCATGGGATTCTCCAGGCAAGAATACTGGCGTGGGTTGCCCTTTCTTTCTCCAGGGGATCTCCCCGACCCGGGGATGGAACCCACGCCTCCTGCATGGCAGCCGGATTCTTTACCACTGAGCCAGCAGGGATGTCTTGTTTCTCGTTAATACGCAGAGTTCGTGGTGCTCGGACGCTGCCCAGGTGCTGTGGGGACCAAGAGCGTGTACGGCAGCCTGCCAAGCAGGCAAGAAGGCGGGGCGGGGGGCAAGGTCAATGTGCAAAAAGGAACCCAGGACGGATAAACAAAAACTAAAGGAACAGGGCTTCCCTAATGGTCCAGTGGGTAAGGACACTGCCTTGCAGTGCAAGGGCCGCCGGTTTGATCCCTAGCCTGGGAAGATCCCACGTGCCGTGGAGCGGCTGGACTGCTGTGTCCAATTACCAAGCCAGAGCTCTGGCGCCAGATGCTACCACGACAGGAGGCCCACAGGAGCCAAAGAACAAGACAGATGAAAATAGAGAAATGAAAGACCAATAGAAGTGGCCCGCCCGCCCCCCTTCCTCCCCACCCAACCCTCTCAAAAAAAAGATAAATAAATAAATAATAAATGTTAAAAAAAAAAAAAACTGAAGGAACAAGTGAGGGCCTTAGTGGTGAAGAATCCACCTGCCAAAGCAGGAGACACAGGTTTGATCCCTGATCCAGGAAGATCCCACGTGCCGAGAAGCAGTCAAGCCCGGGTGCCCCATCGGCTAAGCCTGTGCCCTGGAGCCCAGGAGCCGCCACTCCTGAAGCCACCAGCCTGGAGCCCGCGCTCTGCGACAGGAGAAGCCACCGCGGTGAGATGCTCGCGCACGTCCACCAGAGAGCAGCGCCCGCTCTCCGCGCTAGAGAAACGCCCGTGCGGCCCCGAAGACCCAGCCCCGTCAAAAACGAACCAATAGAAAGAAGACTGGGCTGACCTGATATTTTAAAAAGAAAACGTGAGCAGAGAGCAGCGGATGGACCGTGGAAAAGCGAGGGCCATGGAAACGGGACTTCTGAGCACAACATTTCATGTAATTTTGACTTCTGAACTATGTGAATATTCTGCACGTTCAAAAAATACAAAAGACAACAATGGTGGGAGAAGCTGTCCTAACAAAGGCCTCCAGCTCTTACGCTGGCTTACATCAGGAGCAGCTGCGCAGGGGCAAACGCTGAATCCAAGGAGTTCCTGAGCCCAGAGCTCAGCAGCCTGAGGGCGGGACACACTGCTGCGGAGCCCGTGGCGCCACGCTGAACTTCGGCAGGTGCTCCGCCGGGCGGGGGAAGCAGTTTATAAAACCAGGCTGTTTACTGAAGGCCTGAAAACGCGATGCCACGTGGGGGAGAGCCGATACAAACATGGGCAGGAAGGAAACATAGAAAAGAAGCCCGTGACCAGGTGAACGCGTACACCGGTACTTTATGCAACCAACGGTCAGGCAGCACCTCTGTGTCCAGTGAACTGGAGGGAGAGGATCCCATACAGACTTCTCAGGCCACAAAAAGACTGCCCAGGTATCCTATTTATGGACAAATGTTTGATTATTTTTATATGTTTGGCCACACCATGCAGCATGCGGGATCCGAATTCTCCGACCAAAGAGCCACGCACCCTGCCTTAGAAGCACAGAGTCTCAACCACCAGACCGGCAGGGAAGCCCCTGAACACACTTTTAAATCCACGTATTTCAGCTGTGGGGAGAGCTCTGTGACTGAACAAGGGTCTTGAGAGAGAGCAAACCTTCAAGCAAGTATCACAAACGCCACCACCAAGGGACAACGTGACAACCTCAGCCTTCGGCCTCAATGCTTTCGCACGATCTTTCCAGCAACTGAGAGTGACGGCACCCGCGTGACTGGGCAGTCCCCGCCCCCCGCCTCCCCGGCTCCAGCCCCACTCCCAAGTTCACGGCCTCAGACACGCGCAGCCACGGGAGCAGGGGGTGGCTTTCCGATGGGAGATGCAGCTTTGCCAGAGATGTGGAGAGAAAGGAGGGGGCGGCCTTGGGAGGAAGCCAGGCCTTGGACTCAGCCCGAGACGGAGGTGGGTGAGGGCCCTCGCGGGGAAGGAGAGGCCCAGCAGGTGTGACGACGTGGAGAAACACCCAGCCGCCCCACCGCGGTGGTCCTCAGCCCCTGCTGCGCCCCGGGTTTTTCCACGGTGTCTCGTCCAATCAGAAACCGGGAGGGCGGGGCTGACTTCAGGACTGTCTAAAGCTGCCGGGTGATCGCAGGTGCAGCCCAGGTGAGGGCCGGCATTAACTCCACAGAAGCCGGCTCTCCACGCCGCGCCCCCCATCACGGCCCTTCCCACCCCCCGGGATCACACCACAGAGACCGCTGGTCAGAGGCTCCCTCTCCCAGAGCTGGAGGTCACTCCGTGCCTGTGTTTGCACATACGTGATGGAGGAATCCCCAGACGCACACACTGACCTCCCCCGGGGCTCCGGGCTGGACCGTGATGGCCATTTCTGGCGCGCTGATGAAGGACCACTTGATCTGAATGTCCTCCTTCTTCTCCTTCACGTGGAGCTCCAGCTGTTAAAAACAAAAAAAGACGTTCAGAGAACTGCTCTCTCCGCCGGAACCTCAGTGTGCGTCCGTGTGTTCATTTCCTAGACAGTGGTTTATCCCCACCCCAGCAGTCCGTGTACTTGAACAGGAGGGTCCCAAGTCCCCCGACACCCCCTTCCGCGTCGTGTAGCCCACCCTGACCCCACTGGCACCCTCCTCTGCCTCGACCCACCCCTAAGAGGGGAACGTCAGGGTCAGGACTGAACGCCAGATGCCATGAAAACCTGCAGCCTCGTGATGACCAGCCCCCTGCGGAGAGCATCTCCGAGGCCTAATGGAGCCCGAGGGGCAGCGGAGGCAGCCGGGACGCCTTGTCCAGCCCCGCACGCTCACCCAGCCCCAGAGGGGTGCGCACAGAGCACAGCAGCAGCCTTACCCTCGCCTGCCTGGGCCCCGCACAGCCTGCACCCGGACTCCGCGCTCTCCCGGGCCCCACCCAGCCCTGCCCATCTGTCACGGCACAGCCACGCACCCCTCCCCCAAAGGTGTCCATGCCCCAGGCCTCGGAGCCTGGGGACAGCCTGCCCACGTGGCAAAACAGAGTCTGCAGGTGTGATGGGGTATGGAGCCTGCGGTGTGACGACGTGGAGAAACACCCAGCCGCCCCACCGCGGTGGTCCTCAGCCCCTGCTGCGCCCCGGGTTTTTCCACGGTGTCTCGTCCAATCAGAAACCGGGAGGGCGGGGCTGACTTCAGGACTGTCTAAAGCTGCCGGGTGATCGCAGGTGCAGCCCAGGTGAGGGCCGGCATTAACTCCACAGAAGCCGGCTCTCCACGCCGCGCCCCCCATCACGGCCCTTCCCACCCCCCGGGATCACACCACAGAGACCGCTGGTCAGAGGCTCCCTCTCCCAGAGCTGGAGGTCACTCCGTGCCTGTGTTTGCACATACGTGATGGAGGAATCCCCAGACGCACACACTGACCTCCCCCGGGGCTCCGGGCTGGACCGTGATGGCCATTTCTGGCGCGCTGATGAAGGACCACTTGATCTGAATGTCCTCCTTCTTCTCCTTCACGTGGAGCTCCAGCTGTTAAAAACAAAAAAAGACGTTCAGAGAACTGCTCTCTCCGCCGGAACCTCAGTGTGCGTCCGTGTGTTCATTTCCTAGACAGTGGTTTATCCCCACCCCAGCAGTCCGTGTACTTGAACAGGAGGGTCCCAAGTCCCCCGACACCCCCTTCCGCGTCGTGTAGCCCACCCTGACCCCACTGGCACCCTCCTCTGCCTCGACCCACCCCTAAGAGGGGAACGTCAGGGTCAGGACTGAACGCCAGATGCCATGAAAACCTGCAGCCTCGTGATGACCAGCCCCCTGCGGAGAGCATCTCCGAGGCCTAATGGAGCCCGAGGGGCAGCGGAGGCAGCCGGGACGCCTTGTCCAGCCCCGCACGCTCACCCAGCCCCAGAGGGGTGCGCACAGAGCACAGCAGCAGCCTTACCCTCGCCTGCCTGGGCCCCGCACAGCCTGCACCCGGACTCCGCGCTCTCCCGGGCCCCACCCAGCCCTGCCCATCTGTCACGGCACAGCCACGCACCCCTCCCCCAAAGGTGTCCATGCCCCAGGCCTCGGAGCCTGGGGACAGCCTGCCCCACGTGGCAAAACAGAGTCTGCAGGTGTGATGGGGTATGGAGCCTGCGGTGTGGAAGCAATTCTGCATTATTCCAGGGAGCCCCGTGGGGCCACCGGCACCCTCAGAGGGGAAGACAGGAGAGATGCAGGGAGAGGAGACAGGAGGATGGAGCCGGGGAGGGGAGAGGCTCCTCCCGAAGCTGGGGCTCCCTCCGCGGACAGCTGGCAGGAGCGGGACCTTCAGCCGCCCGGCTGCCCCCGCTGCCCCTCGGGCTCCACTGGGCCTCGGAGACACTCTCCACAGAGGGCTGGTCATCAAGAGGCTGCAGGTTCTCATGACATCTGGCGTCCTACCACCCCGAGGAGCCCAGTTCTGCCACCAACAGGGGAGAAAGGACAGAGATTCTCCCCTAGAGCTCCCGGAACGGAAGGCAGCCCCCAGCGCCAGGATCCGAGCCCGTGCTGGACGGCAGACATCCAGAATGGTGACCTGACACACGTGTGCCATTCTCAGCTAAGACTGCGGCGACTTGTTTCAGCAACAGACTAACCCACCTGCCTTCCTTCTTCAGGGGGAGACTCTTTCTAAAGTCAAAGGCTTGACCCCCCATGTCCACGCCTGCCCCCACCACCCGGGGAAAGGGAAGGCAAAGACAGCTGTAGACCTGTCTTCTCAGTCATGGGGACTCCCGCCCACGCTTGCAACCAGGGAAGATCAAGGAGGCTCCTCGGCCCTGCAATTCTGGGCGACTCTGGCCAGAGTACACCGTAATCTCCTCGCCCCTGTTCCCTGAGTCATTCGCACCAGGTGCGGGAGAAGGCAGCTCCAGGCAGCTTTTATCTGAAGAACAACAGAGGAGGGAACGCTTCCTGCCACGAGCATTAATAATTCACCAGCCTCCGGCAGCTGCCTCTGCTCTGAGAGGTAACCCATAAGCTGCCTTTAAACGGTGTTAAGAGATCAAAGACACAACTGAGCTCCCTGGGTCTGGGCTGTGTAAAACAACGCATCAACAGCACCTCCGAAACCAGGCTTCCCGGGGAGTGAGTGTGGTCCTCGATGAGCTCGCCCCATCCGCATGTCTCCCACTTTGAAATTATCTTCCAACCCACACTGTCCCTAAACTAGGAGAGCAGGAGGGCTTTACCATCTGACCAGCTCACGAGGCCAATGCAATCTCCTCAACACGTGGAAAAGGACGGGGCTGGGGGCGAGAAAGCCATTTCAGTGGCCAGACATGTTTGTTTTCCTGAGTGTTTAAAGTCAAGTCCTTTAAGAAAAGCAAAGGGAATATAATCTCCCCTTGTGACTGGGAATCTTGAAAGATGTGGGCTCACCCCAAATAAGCAGCCAAACACAGGGATGGGCTGAATCAGCAGTCATGGCGGGCGGGACCTTCAGCCGCCGGCTGCCCCGCTGCCTCGGGCTCCACTGGGCCTCGGAGACACTCTCCACAGAGGGCTGGTCATCAAGAGGCTGCAGGTTCTCATGACATCTGGCGTCCTACCACCCCGAGGAGCCCAGTTCTGCCACCAACAGGGGAGAAAGGACAGAGATTCTCCCCTAGAGCTCCCGGAACGGAAGGCAGCCCCCAGCGCCAGGATCCGAGCCCGTGCTGGACGGCAGACATCCAGAATGGTGACCTGACACACGTGTGCCATTCTCAGCTAAGACTGCGGCGACTTGTTTCAGCAACAGACTAACCCACCTGCCTTCCTTCTTCAGGGGGAGACTCTTTCTAAAGTCAAAGGCTTGACCCCCCATGTCCACGCCTGCCCCCACCACCCGGGGAAAGGGAAGGCAAAGACAGCTGTAGACCTGTCTTCTCAGTCATGGGGACTCCCGCCCACGCTTGCAACCAGGGAAGATCAAGGAGGCTCCTCGGCCCTGCAATTCTGGGCGACTCTGGCCAGAGTACACCGTAATCTCCTCGCCCCTGTTCCCTGAGTCATTCGCACCAGGTGCGGGAGAGAAGGCAGCTCCAGGCAGCTTTTATCTGAAGAACAACAGAGGAGGGAACGCTTCCTGCCACGAGCATTAATAATTCACCAGCCTCCGGCAGCTGCCTCTGCTCTGAGAGGTAACCCATAAGCTGCCTTTAAACGGTGTTAAGAGATCAAAGACACAACTGAGCTCCCTGGGTCTGGGCTGTGTAAAACAACGCATCAACAGCACCTCCGAAACCAGGCTTCCCGGGGAGTGAGTGTGGTCCTCGATGAGCTCGCCCCATCCGCATGTCTCCCACTTTGAAATTATCTTCCAACCCACACTGTCCCCTAAACTAGGAGAGCAGGAGGGCTTTACCATCTGACCAGCTCACGAGGCCAATGCAATCTCCTCAACACGTGGAAAAGGACGGGGCTGGGGGCGAGAAAGCCATTTCAGTGGCCAGACATGTTTGTTTTCCCTGAGTGTTTAAAGTCAAGTCCTTTAAGAAAAGCAAAGGGAATATAATCTCCCCTTGTGACTGGGAATCTTGAAAGATGTGGGCTCACCCCCAAATAAGCAGCCAAACACAGGGATGGGCTGAATCAGCAGTGACCCCTAAAACAGACCCAGAAATTCACAGCTTCTGCACGCCAGCTGAGCAAGCACTGCAGTGAGCCCGCGGCCCGCCTGTGACACACAGCTACCCGACGGCTCCGTCACCCAGGGCCTCCCTGATCCGTTATAATTATATAAATCCCTGCTCATGATTGGTCAAGGTTGCATATTATCTGTCGTCTATAGAAAATACATTAAGATACCAGTTATAAAAGTTACATACTATATAAGTCTATTATAATAGTGTCTATTATCCCCAAATAATGGTAACACTCATTTTCTCATATAAAAATACTAAAGAGTCTTTTTTTTAAGTTGGCTTTTTCAGACACTAAAAGGAAGAACACAACGTCCAGCCCCTGGGCTGTTTCTCCAAGCCGCAGACCTCCAAGGTCCAGCGTCTGATTCTGAAATATTAATAGACCCACCTTCCTCATCGAGGAGGCCCTCATCCTTAATCCAACAGTCGGCACACCTCGATGTGTGCCTTGAAAAATACAACACCTCCCGTATCTGATAGATGGAAACTCTGAGTCCTTTATATGTATACATGCACATATGCATGCATGTGTGTATGTGTGTGTGTATACATGTGTGTATATACATGTGTGTATATATACACCCACGTGTGTCTACAGGTGCATGTGTACACATATATATTAAACACGCTAGCGTTTCCACAGGGACAAGATAACGTGAAGGTGACAACAGCACCTCCGAAACCAGGCTTCCGGGAGTGAGTGTGGTCCTCGATGAGCTCGCCCCATCCGCATGTCTCCCACTTTGAAATTATCTTCCAACCCACACTGTCCCTAAACTAGGAGAGCAGGAGGGCTTTACCATCTGACCAGCTCACGAGGCCAATGCAATCTCCTCAACACGTGGAAAAGGACGGGGCTGGGGGCGAGAAAGCCATTTCAGTGGCCAGACATGTTTTTTTTCCCCTGAGTGTTTAAAGTCAAGTCCTTTAAGAAAAGCAAAGGGAATATAATCTCCCCTTGTGACTGGGAATCTTGAAAGATGTGGGCTCACCCCCAAATAAGCAGCCAAACACAGGGATGGGCTGAATCAGCAGTGACCCCTAAAACAGACCCAGAAATTCACAGCTTCTGCACGCCAGCTGAGCAAGCACTGCAGTGAGCCCGCGCCCGCCTGTGACACACAGCTACCCGACGGCTCCGTCACCCAGGGCCTCCCTGATCCGTTATAATTATATAAATCCCTGCTCATGATTGGTCAAGGTTGCATATTATCTGTCGTCTATAGAAAATACATTAAGATACCAGTTATAAAAGTTACATACTATATAAGTCTATTATAATAGTGTCTATTATCCCCAAATAATGGTAACACTCATTTTCTCATATAAAAATACTAAAGAGTCTTTTTAAGTTGGCTTTTTCAGACACTAAAAGGAAGAACACAACGTCCAGCCCCTGGGCTGTTTCTCCAAGCCGCAGACCTCCAAGGTCCAGCGTCTGATTCTGAAATATTAATAGACCCACCTTCCTCATCGAGGAGGCCCTCATCCTTAATCCAACAGTCGGCACACCTCGATGTGTGCCTTGAAAAATACAACACCTCCCGTATCTGATAGATGGAAACTCTGAGTCCTTTATATGTATACATGCACATATGCATGCATGTGTGTATGTGTGTGTGTATACATGTGTGTATATACATGTGTGTATATATACACCCACGTGTGTCTACAGGTGCATGTGTACACATATATATTAAACACGCTAGCGTTTCCCACAGGGACAAGATAACGTGAAGGTGACAGGCTGCAACGTACGACACGAGAGGCAATGACTGAAGAGGCACAGTCGCGTCTGTGGCGGCCCCGCGCCCCCCGCAGGCCTATGAGCACTGTCGTCTCCCCAGGACAGGCTCAGTCCCCCCAGCGTTACCTGCAGATGGAGGGGCGAGAGCCGCAGCCCGTACAGTGAGCGCCCCGTGTCCTCGGACGAGGGCGGCCCCGCGCTGACCAGGAACTGGATGGCCTCGCCCACCACGTGACAAAACACCACCTGGAGGAGGGACCAGCAGACAGGGGAACTCACACGAGGGAAGGAGGGGAGCCTGCACCGTCGCCACCTTCAGCTCACGGGACAGCAGACCCGGGACGCCGGGAGTCAGGAAGGAGGCGCACCCAGGGGCCGGGCGGGGGCGAGTGAGTAGAGACGCCTCCTTCCTATCACCGTAGCTTGAAAATGTCAGAAACAGTCCTTCCAGTCTCTTCTTCCTGATGAATGCTCGGGAGCTAACTCTGCCTCGCCCAGACCCAGCCAGTCTTCCGCACGCAGAGTTTTTTTTCTTTAAATACCACTTTGTTCTGTTGCTTCATGCAGCTGATTTTAAATTGCCCAGACATTTCCTGGACAATGTATTCATACAGTGTGAAAGCCATTAGCCACCAGCTCTCCCTAGAAAATGAGCCTTAAAAAGAAAATTAGTTATGGATGCTAGAAGAAAAAAGAAATGTTTTAAGTACCCAGAACACAAGAAATTACTTCTATTTAAATACACTGAAACCTACTGCGGTTTTCAAAGATGTGGGGATAATTCAAAGAACTATGAAATATTGAATAGTTACAACACGAGGCAGTCTTAACAAAAATAGAATTGTAAAATGAGCTCATTTAAAGACCTATGAGACAAAGTAATTACATCAGGAGCAAACCAGACCATATTCCTGACATAAGTCACAAAGCATTTCAGAGAGAGGCCTTGAAAGCGGTCACTGCCCAGGGAAGCACCGAATTCCCCCCACAGAACCCCTTATAGGAGCAGATCTTCCAGAATGAGGGGCCAGTCCCCTCCTGGTCAGAGGCCAAGCAGGCCCGCGGTGGGCTGACCACAAGGCCAGGTGCCAGGTGTTCCCGGGCTGGGGAGAGGGGCAGGGGGGAGGGGGCGTCCGGCAGGTGGCCAGTGTCTCTGGCCAGAGCCAGGTCATCAGAGGCTGAGAGGAAGGCAGGATGGACCACATTCCCGAGGGAACCGCGGACCCTACATGGGATGGTGTCACTTGGGAAGGAAGGAAAAATTCTTCAATTCTCTGGTGGATTTAGAACCTAAAATACCAAGCAGTGCGTGCATTCTCCGTCGTGTCTGAGTCTTTTGCAGCCCATGGACGGGGGCCCGCCAGGCTCTTCTGTCCATGGGATTCTCAAGGCAACAGTACCGGAGTGCGCAGCCATTCCCTTCTCCAAGACACCAAGTAGAAAATTATCAAAATAGTCGCTGTATTGGGGTTGCTGCTATTTCACAAAGTCCAGGCTAAAACCACGTCCTCTGTCCCTCCTGCTCCCCGGCTGACTGCCCTCCACTGGCACCTCTCCCCTCGGGGCCCCCGGCTCCTCCAACAACAACCCAACCGGTATGACATAGGGACCCCCTGGCCAGTGGATCCTAGGTTCATTTCCAGGGTCCCCCATAAAAGCTCTCGACAGCCCAGGGTGAAGAAAAGAAACCCTGGCCTTTTCTAAGCACTGGCAGAAAGCTGCTCCGTCCTCCTGTCCATCCGTTCCTGCAAGGGCCCTCTCTGAGGACAGACTCAGATGATGTTACAGAGCTCGTCACAGAGCTCCATCACGTTATTGCATCTCCAGAGCTCATCAAAGGTTGGAACAAGAAAACGTGTGTATATAAGAAATGTCGCCTATTCACTTTAAAGATGAATGCTCCCTCAACAGTCCACACAGGAGGAATGTATTTGGATGCTGGATGAGTCACACACACAAGTGACGAGACACGGGGAAGAGTCTGTCCTTTGTCTCAAGAGCCAAGGCCGTGTTACTCCACAGAGTCAAAAACCAGTGCCTGGCTGACTTCTGCTGTTTCGCTGGAACTTTCTGTATGAAGCTAACTGGAATGTTACTGAGAACAGATTCATTAGCGCCCTGATTCGGGAAAGAGTTCGGTTCTGTTTGCATCCAGTTCTACAAAAAGCTGGCTCTCTCTGGTGGTCCCGTGGGCGGCCTGGATGGGACAGGGGCGGGGGAGAGAATTGAATGCATGTATAGGTATGGCTGAGGCTATTTTCCAATACAAAATCAAAAATTAAAAGTAAACATAAGAAAAAACAAAACAAAATAAGAATCTGTTTGTCAATACAGGGAACACGGGCTGGGGAAGATTCCAGATGCCTCGGGGCAACCAAGCTTGTGCATCGCAGCTACTGAGCCCGTGCTCTGCAACAAGAAAAGCCACGGCAACGAGAAGCTGCAAACCACGCTAGAGAACGCACACATGCAGCAGCGAAGACCCTGTGCAGTCAGATACAAATCAATTAAGAAGTCAAAAATAAATAAATAAATCAATTAATTTAAAAATGAAGTTTGTTTGTTTTTTAAAAAAAGCTACCCCACTGTTCTGTTTCTGACACACAGATAATCTGAAACATCTGGTGAAACAGCAATTAAACCAATAATCCAACCAAGATTTTTAAAAGCCTTCAAAGTTTCTAGACTACGAGCCGCAAAGGTCACAATCCCCGAGCACGTCACATCAGGAAAGAAGGCGCCGTCACTAAAAATGGGACACCTTGCTGTCTGAACGTCTTTTGCAGAGACGCCTGGAGGGTCTTCCCGGGCCCATGCCGACCCTCTCAGTAACGCCTGTCATACGGACCAACAGTTTCTTGGCCTCTCTTCAGTCTTCAGCTGGAGAAAGAACCATCTGATCAGTTTCGATACGGCCGAGCAAGATGCCCCACTGCTCTCGAACCTAGCTGTAAGGATTGCTGCCTCTGCCCTGCTCCCTGAGAGTTTAAAAATGTCCCATTTGTCAAATGGATGAGAACAAAACAGAAAGGGGGTTTTAAATATAAGTAATCTTCTTTCAGGGCATTAAGGTGCTATCCACAATAGGGATTAAATGCTCTCAATCCAGGCAAACAGTGGCGGCCTGTCCCTGTGCCCAAGGGGTCCCCTCTTGGAATGGCAGAAGGATCACCAGGCGTCAGCGGACCTTTCTGTATGAAGCTTGTTCCAATCATGGATTCGGGAAAGAGTTCGGTTCTGTTTGCATCCAGTTCTACAAAAGCTGGCTCTCTCTGGTGGTCCTGCGGCCTGGATGGGACAGGGGCGGGGGAGAGAATTGAATGCATGTATAGGTATGGCTGAGGCTATTTTCCAATACAAAATCAAAAATTAAAAGTAAACATAAGAAAAAACAAAACAAAATAAGAATCTGTTTGTCAATACAGGGAACACGGGCTGGGGAAGATTCCAGATGCCTCGGGGCAACCAAGCTTGTGCATCGCAGCTACTGAGCCCGTGCTCTGCAACAAGAAAAGCCACGGCAACGAGAAGCTGCAAACCACGCTAGAGAACGCACACATGCAGCAGCGAAGACCCTGTGCAGTCAGATACAAATCAATTAAGAAGTCAAAAATAAATAAATAAATCAATTAATTTAAAAATGAAGTTTGTTTGTTTTTTAAAAAAAGCTACCCCACTGTTCTGTTTCTGACACACAGATAATCTGAAACATCTGGTGAAACAGCAATTAAACCAATAATCCAACCAAGATTTTTAAAAGCCTTCAAAGTTTCTAGACTACGAGCCGCAAAGGTCACAATCCCCGAGCACGTCACATCAGGAAAGAAGGCGCCGTCACTAAAAATGGGACACCTTGCTGTCTGAACGTCTTTTGCAGAGACGCCTGGAGGGTCTTCCCGGGCCCATGCCGACCCTCTCAGTAACGCCTGTCATACGGACCAACAGTTTCTTGGCCTCTCTTCAGTCTTCAGCTGGAGAAAGAACCATCTGATCAGTTTCGATACGGCCGAGCAAGATGCCCCACTGCTCTCGAACCTAGCTGTAAGGATTGCTGCCTCTGCCCTGCTCCCTGAGAGTTTAAAAATGTCCCATTTGTCAAATGGATGAGAACAAAACAGAAAGGGGGTTTTAAATATAAGTAATCTTCTTTCAGGGCATTAAGGTGCTATCCACAATAGGGATTAAATGCTCTCAATCCAGGCAAACAGTGGCCGGCCTGTCCCTGTGCCCAAGGGGTCCCCTCTTGGAATGGCAGAAGGCAGGATCACCTGACGCAGCGTCAAGCGGACCCTGCCCTCGAGGGCCACGTGGCCAAGGTTGACGTCTATCTAATACGGACAAGCAAGATCAAGATCAGAGACCCCAGTCTTCAGCCTAGAGACACCCTGGCCAGACACAGCCATGGTCACGAGGCCCTTCTCACGTTAGGTCCTTAGAGCACCCCAATTATATTGGGCTGTTTAAGTATGGCTTCAGCTTCCCAGGTGCGTGTGTGCATGCGTGCTATGCTGCTTCAGTAATATATGACTCTTTGTGACGCTACAGCTCCTCTGTTCATGGGATTCTCCAGGCAAGAATGCTGGAGTGGGCTGTCCTGCCCTCCTCCAAGGGATCCTTCTGATCCAGGGATTGAACCCGACTGGCGCAGTGGTAAAGAATCTGGCTGCCAATGCAGGAGATGCAGGAGACCTGGGTTTGATCCCTGGGGCCATAAAGAAGGCCGACTGACAAAGAATTGATGCTTTCGCATTGTGGTGCTGGAGAGCACTCTTAAGATTTGTAAGAGTCCCCTGGACTACAAAGAGATCAAACCAGTCAATCGTAAAGGAAATCAACTCTAAATAGTCACTGGAAGGACTGATGCTGAAGCTGAAGCTCCGATACTTTGGCCACCTGATGGGAAGGGACGACTCACTGGAGAAGACCTTGATGCTGGGAAGGACTGAGGGCAGGAGGAGAAGAGGGTGACGGAGGACGAGATGGTTGGATAGCATCACAGACCCAATGGACATGAATTTGAGCCAACTCCGGGAGCTGGTGAAGGACAGGGAAGCCTGGTGTGCTGCCGTCCATGGGGTCGCAAAGAGCTTTAGACATGACTCAGTGACCGATTGCCCCAGTTCATCCTTCTCTGAGAACCCTCTAGAGAACTGGAAATAATCTCATTACTTTTGCCTCCAAAAGAACTAGGACTTAGGCTGAGAAAAAGAACTTAAGAGGTTTATGTCACTGAATAGTTTTCACTTTAATCACACTACACGACATCGTGGAGAAAGAACTTCAAGATAAACTGGAAGAACTCACCCCTCACTAATCATTCCGAATTCCCAGTCAGATTTTGGCCCCAACTCTGCCACCCATCCCGGTCATACAAACATTCTTTAAGATGATGTGCATTAGCATATACTCCGACGGTAAGTTGCGTCTGACTCTTTAGGACGCCATGGACTGTCGTCCACCAGGTTCCTCTGTCCCTGGGATTCTCCAGACAAGACTGCTGGAGGGGGTCGCCGTGCCCTCCTCCGGGGGACCTTCCCCGCCCAGGGGCCGGACCCTCCTGGCCTGCGGCTCCTGCACTACAGGTGGATTCCTTACCGCCGAGCCACTGAAATGCCAAGAGCCTGATCTAGCACATTACCTCTACCGTGGAACAGAAAGTCTACTTAAAAAGCAAACTGAAAAACACAACAACAACAAAAGGATAACAAAAAGCAAACTGACAGGGCTGAACAGTCTGAAACGTCTGTAAAGTTAGCCCTGCTGCTTGCTTGTTCACACCATGGCTGAAGATATATTTTTTCTTTTCTTTTTTTTTTTTAGCCACTTCGATTGGTCTTTTATTTATTTATCTTTGCTCTTTGGCCCGTGTGGGCCTCCCATCGTGGTGGCCTCTGTTGTCGCAGAGCACCAGCTCCGGGCGCATGTGCTCCAGAGCTCCGGCTCGGTAGTTGGACACATCGGTCCGGCCGCTCCGTGGCATGTGGGATCTTCCCAGGTCAGGGGTTGAGCCCGTGCCCCTTGCACTACAAGGCAGTGTCCCTATCCACTGGACCACCAGGGAAGCCCTGAAGATGTATTTTTTATAAGTTCTCTCCCAGAGGACTGAGGTGAAAAGTGCTGCAAACAGGATGGCAGCCAGCCCCAGGAACGCCGGGTGGAGGCTCCGTCTCACCCCTCAAGGGGCGTGCCTTGGACCACGTGGGCTCTGACCTCCCAACCCCAACCTCACTCTCCATCCCTTCTCTTCTGGGATTCTTTAAAATGAACAGTGAGGCTTTTCAGTAACAGCACACAGCCAGGAGGTACTGTTACAGCATAAGGGAGTTTAACGGGGCATTCCTTGGCTTAAAAATCTGAGACTGTGTTCTCGTGGAGAAAGAACTTCAAGATAAACTGGAAGAACTCACCCTCACTAATCATTCCGAATTCCCAGTCAGATTTTGGCCCCAACTCTGCCACCCATCCCGGTCATACAAACATTCTTTAAGATGATGTGCATTAGCATATACTCCGACGGTAAGTTGCGTCTGACTCTTTAGGACGCCATGGACTGTCGTCCACCAGGTTCCTCTGTCCCTGGGATTCTCCAGACAAGACTGCTGGAGGGGTCGCCGTGCCCTCCTCCGGGGGACCTTCCCCGCCCAGGGGCCGGACCCTCCTGGCCTGCGGCTCCTGCACTACAGGTGGATTCCTTACCGCCGAGCCACTGAAATGCCAAGAGCCTGATCTAGCACATTACCTCTACCGTGGAACAGAAAGTCTACTTAAAAAGCAAACTGAAAAACACAACAACAACAAAAGGATAACAAAAAGCAAACTGACAGGGCTGAACAGTCTGAAACGTCTGTAAAGTTAGCCCTGCTGCTTGCTTGTTCACACCATGGCTGAAGATATATTTTTTCTTTTCTTTTTTTTTTTTAGCCACTTCGATTGGTCTTTTATTTATTTATCTTTGCTCTTTGGCCCGTGTGGGCCTCCCATCGTGGTGGCCTCTGTTGTCGCAGAGCACCAGCTCCGGGCGCATGTGCTCCAGAGCTCCGGCTCGGTAGTTGGACACATCGGTCCGGCCGCTCCGTGGCATGTGGGATCTTCCCAGGTCAGGGGTTGAGCCCGTGCCCCTTGCACTACAAGGCAGTGTCCCTATCCACTGGACCACCAGGGAAGCCCTGAAGATGTATTTTTTATAAGTTCTCTCCCAGAGGACTGAGGTGAAAAGTGCTGCAAACAGGATGGCAGCCAGCCCCAGGAACGCCGGGTGGAGGCTCCGTCTCACCCCTCAAGGGGCGTGCCTTGGACCACGTGGGCTCTGACCTCCCAACCCCAACCTCACTCTCCATCCCTTCTCTTCTGGGATTCTTTAAAATGAACAGTGAGGCTTTTCAGTAACAGCACACAGCCAGGAGGTACTGTTACAGCATAAGGGAGTTTAACGGGGCATTCCTTGGCTTAAAAATCTGAGACTGTGTTCTCCCATGGTTTCTATGCACCCAAAGACACAGAGAAGACACTGCCTTTACCAGGAGGGCAGGAGGGAGCTGGTCTTTTCCAGGCTGGCTGTTAGTGCCCCGGGTCTGAGCCAATGCCAGTCACCTTACAAACGACCCCCCAGTTTGCCCAAGGGTCCTTTCACCCCATCTACACCAGGCAGAGGACCTGCGGGCTGACTCAGCCAGGTTCCACTGGCCTCCTTACAAACAGGTGGCCCTCCCAGAGGCTCTGCGGATCTCAAAGGGCGGGTCCTCCAGGGAGGAATTCCACACCTGCCTTCCAAAGCTGCTTCAAAACAATTTCACAACCTGTTAGAACTTTAGCATAAATACCAGGCTAATGGGGTGCCTGGAATTTCAAGTCATGCAAAGCAAGGGGAAAAAAAAAGTCAACCAGGGCTTTCCTGGTGGCTCAGTGGTAAAGAATCTATCCGCCAATGCAAGAAACAGCATTTCAAACCCTGGGGTTCAGTCCTTGGGTTGGGAAGATCCTGCATGCTGCGGGGCCACTACGCCCACTCATCCCAGTTCCTGAGCCTGTGCTCTACAGCCCGGAAGCCACAGCCACGGAAACCCTCGCCCTGGAGCCCGAGCTCCACGACAAGAGAAGGGCTGGAATAAGAAGCCCGAGCACCGCACCTAGAGAGGAGTCCCCACTCGCTGCAACTAGAGAAGGCCCGTGCACAGCAATGAAGACCCAGCACAGCCAAATGTAAATAAATATTTAAAAATAAATGACTATTTGCTCGTCAAAAAAAAAAGCCAGCCAATTTTCCTAGTTGCAGCTCCAACTCTGTGTGCCCCTACTCTAGCAAAGTAAGGGCCCGCCAAGGTGTGGAAAGAGCAGAGGAGAGCCTGGAAGCTCACGGAGATGGAGAACGTCCACGTGCTCACAATGCACCATTCATACCCAGGAAGGGCTGTGGGGCTCCCCGACACACGACGTGGAGCAAGATTCTGGGGGAAGTTCCGAGTGACGCCCTGGATCTGTTGGCTGCTAAGATTCTACGGAAGCAAAGGCTGGTTAGAGCCTCCCCATTCCCCTTTTCCATCTTCCCCGTCTCTTTCTGGTGGGAGTGGGCGGACTGGGAGCTGAAGGGAAATGATCAATGTCAAATCTCTCGAGTATAAAAACGTAAAGAATAACCGTCCCAGCACTATTTGTGGTGTGTCCTAGCCGGAACCTGTTGCTGGAGGCCGAAAGTGAGGTCGCTCAGTCGTGTCCAACTGTGCAACCCGTGGGCTGTCGCCCCCCAGGCGCCTCTGTCCGTGGGATTTCCCCAGCAACGATACTGGAGTGGGCTGCCATTTCCTCCTCGGGGGACCGCCCCGACCCAGGGGCCGAGCCCAGGCCTCCCGCAGCGCAGGTGGGCTCTGTACTGTCCGAGCCACCAGGGAAGCGGGTCCAGTTTCGATCCCAGCCCCGCTGTTCGCCAGTTCTTGATCCCCTCACCCTCTCCGCCTCGGTGTCCCTTCTGTACAACGGGCACGCTGCTCCCCTGGGCGGAGGAGAGCTGCAGGGCAAGGGGAACACGCGAGGCCTCTGCAGCCCGGCGGCGTCAGGAGCAGGGCCGGGCAGGCCGCTCAGGCCGGGGTCCGGCAGGGGCTCCTCCTCTCTGGTCACACAGCCCGTGGCCCAGAGCGAGAAGGAAATGCCCAAGGTGAGCTTGGGTCCATCCCGGGCCTCCTGGCTTCCCGACCCCCCTCCAGCCTGGGTGGACTGTTGCTGACTTGAAACTTTCACCGGCACCTGACCACGCGTTAGAAACCTCCGCGGACTCACACGTGACAGGGCCAACACAGCTCGCTCGTACTCTTCGCGGGCCAGGGCCACACGCCACGGTCAGTGCCTCTGCAGCCCTAGGCGCCGCTGTGACCCTCGCTCTCCCCGGCGAGCCGTCAACACACGGGTCCTGGCTCCAGGACCCTTGCCCCACCTGCGAAGGACACGCGTGGCCTTGGCAGCCAGGGCCCGTCCCGCGCGGCCCCTAAGGCCGAGTCACGGTCAGGGAGCTCGCTCGCTGCCCGCGCGGACCTCGTGATGCGCCCCTGCGGCACCCCAAGGAGGGAGAGCCGCTGCTCGGGGGGCCGCCCGCGATACAGACAGCAGGCCTCCGTCTTCTGGGTCCCGCATTCCGGATCAAAGCTCTCCCGGGACATGAGCAAAGAGGACGTGGCTGAAACTCGTCGCTCTTGTGTAAGAGCCTAATTACAGTCTGGGAGGGAGAAATGCGCTGGGGGCGTGCGGGGCTGGAAGGGAGGACAGAGAGCCCTGCGGAGGCGCTGAAGGCGACGCCTCGCTCCACGGACCCCTTCCCCACCCCACCCCCGCTCCAGTCGTGTCCAACTGTGCAACCGTGGGCTGTCGCCCCCCAGGCGCCTCTGTCCGTGGGATTTCCCCAGCAACGATACTGGAGTGGGCTGCCATTTCCTCCTCGGGGGACCGCCCCGACCCAGGGGCCGAGCCCAGGCCTCCCGCAGCGCAGGTGGGCTCTGTACTGTCCGAGCCACCAGGGAAGCGGGTCCAGTTTCGATCCCAGCCCCGCTGTTCGCCAGTTCTTGATCCCCTCACCCTCTCCGCCTCGGTGTCCCTTCTGTACAACGGGCACGCTGCTCCCCTGGGCGGAGGAGAGCTGCAGGGCAAGGGGAACACGCGAGGCCTCTGCAGCCCGGCGGCGTCAGGAGCAGGGCCGGGCAGGCCGCTCAGGCCGGGGTCCGGCAGGGGCTCCTCCTCTCTGGTCACACAGCCCGTGGCCCAGAGCGAGAAGGAAATGCCCAAGGTGAGCTTGGGTCCATCCCGGGCCTCCTGGCTTCCCGACCCCCCTCCAGCCTGGGTGGACTGTTGCTGACTTGAAACTTTCACCGGCACCTGACCACGCGTTAGAAACCTCCGCGGACTCACACGTGACAGGGCCAACACAGCTCGCTCGTACTCTTCGCGGGCCAGGGCCACACGCCACGGTCAGTGCCTCTGCAGCCCTAGGCGCCGCTGTGACCCTCGCTCTCCCCGGCGAGCCGTCAACACACGGGTCCTGGCTCCAGGACCCTTGCCCCACCTGCGAAGGACACGCGTGGCCTTGGCAGCCAGGGCCCGTCCCGCGCGGCCCCTAAGGCCGAGTCACGGTCAGGGAGCTCGCTCGCTGCCCGCGCGGACCTCGTGATGCGCCCCTGCGGCACCCCAAGGAGGGAGAGCCGCTGCTCGGGGGGCCGCCCGCGATACAGACAGCAGGCCTCCGTCTTCTGGGTCCCGCATTCCGGATCAAAGCTCTCCCGGGACATGAGCAAAGAGGACGTGGCTGAAACTCGTCGCTCTTGTGTAAGAGCCTAATTACAGTCTGGGAGGGAGAAATGCGCTGGGGGCGTGCCGGGGCTGGAAGGGAGGACAGAGAGCCCTGCGGAGGCGCTGAAGGCGACGCCTCGCTCCACGGGGACCCCCCTTCCCCCACCCCACCCCGCGAACGCCTCTCCGGACAGCCAAACCCTCGCGGGTCCCGTCGCCTGGCTCAGCGGAGCCTGTGTCTGCAGAGGACGAGCCTGCAGACAGGGGTGCTTCCAGCTGTCCCCCGGAAAGATGCCCTTCCCGCGGCCCTCAGGGGTCCTGCCCCAGGAGCACTCCCTTAGGGACAGGCCCCGGCCCCCACGGCTCCTCTCTGGGGCTAAGCACCTGGCGGTGTCCTGAATGGCTCCTGAAGCCCTTGAAATCTCCGGAGTGGTAAGAACGTCTTCTGGATGCTCAGGAGGTGACGGGCGGCTGGGGGCCCTCAGAACCCTGGCACGGAGGCGGAGGGTCCGCAAGGGCAAGGCGTGAAGAGGGGTAGCTCTGCCGCCTGGACCTCTGGGGAGTGGGCGGGGACTGGAGATGAGGTCAGTGACCCATGGCCCATGCCATAACCAGCCATCCTCTGTAATGGAACCCCATAAAACCCTGAACCCATGGGGCCAGAATATCTGGTCCTGGGAGGGCGGCGCACCTGAGGGCTGTGGACGTTCCCGGCCCGTCTCCCTGCCCTGCCCCAGAATCTCGGCCGTCTGGCTGCTCCTGAGCGGTGCTCTCGGTCACACACTGGTAATATAAGGAAGGGCTCCCCAGGGGCTCAGGGGTGGAGAATCCACCTGTCCATGCAGGAGACGTGGATGCGATCCCTGGGTCAGGAAGATCTCCTGGAGAAGGAAGTGGCGACTCCCCTCCTGCCTGGGAAATCCCAGGAACCTAGAGTCCGGCAGGCTACGGTCTGGGGGTGGCAAAGAATCAGACACAACTGAGCCACCTGAGGCCTGCGAGCCGTCCTGGCGCGAGGAGAGGTCGTGGGGACCTCGACGTTATTGCCCGTTGGTGGGTACAGGAGGCCCAGACTCAGGGCTGGCATCTGAAACAGGGGGCAGCCTCGTGGGGTTGAGCCCTTGACCTGAGGGGTCTGCACGGTGGTTAGTGCCGGCATCGAACTGAACTGCAGGACAGCCAGCTGTCAGCGTCCAAGGCCTGGAGGCCTGCCTGTCAGTGGAAGAAAAGCTGCAGACATTTGGCGTCAGGAGAGTCAGGAGCAAATGACTGAGAGGCCCCCTTTCAGTCTGGCCGTGGGGTGCAGACGGCGCATCCACCATGGGCCCTGCAAGACGACCCAGATGCGCGAAGTGGGCAAGACTCCCTTCTCAGCGCAGGTCAGGGGCAGGGCTTGCTGATGAACCGATATTTGCAAAGGTGGTTCCTTTGGGGCCCAGGAGTCTTCAGGGGCTGCAGAAGGAGGTCAGCACACAGGGCATGTGGGAGAGAGGCCCGGCTCCGTCCTGCGGGGGCCTAGCGGGGGACGCAAGACCAAACCCAAGCCGGGAAGATGTTCACAAAGCGAGAGCAGAGCCACTCTCACCTGCTTGGTCCAGGATCTGCCTGTGCACCTCGGTCCAGGCAGATTCAGCCTTTCCGCTACCTCACGTGCCATCCACGTGTCCCTCGTCAGGGCAGAGCCAGGAGATGAGAGACGTGGACGCCGCTGCCCCGGAGGGAGCTGAGAAAGGGCCGGGGCCGGGCGTCCTCGCATCTCCTGTCCGTACTCCTCGGACACGTTCGGTTTGCACCCTCGGGCTCTGCTCTGGCGTTGCCAGGAATCACACAGAGCAGAGAGAGCACGTGATGGGGCTGGGAGAGGGCTCAGGGTAAGTTTGAGACCCCGGGGCTAGTTTAGCTCCTAAAAGGAGGAAGGCCCGTCATCAGCGTCCTGCCCCACAGGCAGTCCTGGAGCACGAGCTCCGGGGGCAACGTCTGTCCTTCGCTTCGCTCGTGGATACTGGGGAGCCTCTGCTAGGACACGTTTCAAGGAAAACTGACTAGCCTGGCTTGATTGCCTTGCAAGTGGGCACCTGACATGGGCGGTGATCAGCCAAGGTGCAGGTCCAAGAGAGGAAAAGGCTGTGCCCAGGATCTAAGCACCTGGGGACATCTCGCTCCCCGCTTCCCAGGGGCCGGGGGGATCCCCTGAGGGTGCCCCGCTGGAGGACTTGTACAGCACCTGGGCTGGTCCCCCAGGGCCATGACTTCAACTCCATCCTGCACTGCTCGGGGGGCCGGGCACCTGCCCAAGCACGAGGGCACTCACGGGCGCTCAGGGCCTCTCTGGCCAAGAAAGCACAGGAGTCAAGAACTATGAAGAAACCAGCAGAGAAAACAAGGTCCCGTGCACGTTCCCAGTCATTCACTGGGTCAAAAGCCTCCCAGAAAACCGTGCACACAGCTGCCCGAGGTCCCGTCCCGAAGGAGGGCCGAGAGCAGGGAGGCCGAGGGAAGACTTAAAGCCTTACGCAGGGCTTCCCTGGTGGGCCCGTGGTTAAGAATCTGCCTGGCAACGCAAGGGACACCGTTTCGATCCCTGGTTCAAGAAGACCCCGCATACTGTGGGGCAACTAAGCCCGTGCCACAACTACTAAGTCCATGAGCTGCAACGACTGAAGCCTGCATACTCAGAACCCACACTCCGCAACAAGAAAAGCCACAAAGCCTGCACATCGCAACAAAGGGTAGCCCTCCACTCACCACCACTAGAGAAAGCCCAAGGGCAGCAGTGAAGACCCAATGCAGCCAAAATATAAAGCCAGTTAATTTTTTTTTTAATTATTTTTTTAAAAAGAGTTAACTTCAGGCTTAAAAAAAAAAGCTTATGCACTTCTATATATTGGTTTTGGCTTTTGGATGGGCATGCACTATGTCTGCGATGGCATTAAAACAAACAGTTTGATCATGCACTTTCCAAAGGGCTGTCTTTCCGGCACTATCCAGACATAGGACCTTTACAAAGGGTCCACAGCCATGTCTCCTCCCGGCTCCCTCCTCAGCACCTGCAGCCCGTCCTCGGGCTCCATCCTCTCAACGCTGACAGTGTCAGAAAACAGCCACCAGACGCTGCTCACCACAAGGGCACCTGGGGCTTTTTGTCAATAACGGGGCACTTCGTGCACAGGGCTCTCCCAGTCAGGAGCCGCAGGTTGGTCAGGCCTGCAACCAGCCGCCCCAGTCTCCAGCCCCCAGGCACTGGCTTGATGACTTGGCAACGGTCCAAAAATCCTTGCACGGGGCTCGCCGCTTCCCAGGGGCCGGGGATCCCTGAGGTGCCCGCTGGAGGACTTGTACAGCACCTGGGCTGGTCCCCCAGGGCCATGACTTCAACTCCATCCTGCACTGCTCGGGGGGCCGGGCACCTGCCCAAGCACGAGGGCACTCACGGGCGCTCAGGGCCTCTCTGGCCAAGAAAGCACAGGAGTCAAGAACTATGAAGAAACCAGCAGAGAAAACAAGGTCCCGTGCACGTTCCCAGTCATTCACTGGGTCAAAAGCCTCCCAGAAAACCGTGCACACAGCTGCCCGAGGTCCCGTCCCGAAGGAGGGCCGAGAGCAGGGAGGCCGAGGGAAGACTTAAAGCCTTACGCAGGGCTTCCCTGGTGGGCCCGTGGTTAAGAATCTGCCTGGCAACGCAAGGGACACCGTTTCGATCCCTGGTTCAAGAAGACCCCGCATACTGTGGGGCAACTAAGCCCGTGCCACAACTACTAAGTCCATGAGCTGCAACGACTGAAGCCTGCATACTCAGAACCCACACTCCGCAACAAGAAAAGCCACAAAGCCTGCACATCGCAACAAAGGGTAGCCCTCCACTCACCACCACTAGAGAAAGCCCAAGGGCAGCAGTGAAGACCCAATGCAGCCAAAATATAAAGCCAGTTAATTTTTTTTTTAATTATTTTTTTAAAAAGAGTTAACTTCAGGCTTAAAAAAAAAAGCTTATGCACTTCTATATATTGGTTTTGGCTTTTGGATGGGCATGCACTATGTCTGCGATGGCATTAAAACAAACAGTTTGATCATGCACTTTCCAAAGGGCTGTCTTTCCGGCACTATCCAGACATAGGACCTTTACAAAGGGTCCACAGCCATGTCTCCTCCCGGCTCCCTCCTCAGCACCTGCAGCCCGTCCTCGGGCTCCATCCTCTCAACGCTGACAGTGTCAGAAAACAGCCACCAGACGCTGCTCACCACAAGGGCACCTGGGGCTTTTTGTCAATAACGGGGCACTTCGTGCACAGGGGCTCTCCCCAGTCAGGAGCCGCAGGTTGGTCAGGCCTGCAACCAGCCGCCCCCAGTCTCCAGCCCCCCAGGCAGTGGACCACCTGCTCGCACAGCCTCCTCCAGGTGTCACGGGCTCTGCCGGTGCCAGCATCCTGCCTTGTTAGCACCCGTTTCCTCCCAGGGACCCCCCACACTTGCTACAGGCACCATGGCGCTCTGAGACTCGAGCATCCACCAGGGCATGGGGCAGAGAGCCCTCCTGCACCACTGGGGCAGAGGATGCTGGGCACCTGAGTAACTGATTCTAGAGTCGATTGTGTGAAGCTACAGCCCAGGAACCCCACGCCGGCCCCGAGATACTCCCAGGCTTGAGCCTGAGGACTCAAGAGAAGCTCAAGATCGGTTCGCTGTGCTTGCAAAAAAGAGGAAGCTCCCTCACCGTCCATCAGTGGAAGGTGGGCAAAGCAGCCCTCGCCAGCAGGGTGGTGAACAGCAGGCCCAGACAATGAACGAGCGTCACACAAGCCAGCCTGGCGGACCCTGCAGAACGCCATGTTCTATAATCAGAAAGCTTCTTGTGAACTTGTATACACAAAAGGATACATGTTTGAAATGTATCCTTTGTACATGTAATGCTTGAAATGCATGTACCTGCTTGAAATGTATCCTTGTGCATGTAATACCTGCTCAAAGGGGTTCAGGCGGGAGGGGCGGGGATGGATTTCCTTCTGCGCCCAGGGGCTGCCCAGGTGTTCCCTCCTCACAGTCTGCTGAATGGCTATGCACTTAACTTGATAATAAAATACAGACACACAAGGATAAGCCTTGTACCTAAGATTTCTCAGCACTCCTTCAGGTATTTTTTTATTAAAAATCTTATCATTATTTATAGCAGTTGACCAGTCTAACAGGTAATTTCAGCCTGTGAACTGTTAGCAACTATAAAATAAACTCTATATAATATCTAAATGGCTTCAATTTGTATATCATGTTACAGAATTATTCACATACTATTTATATAACTATATAACTAGATATGTGTGTGTGTGTGTGTGTATGTAAATTTGCTTCCCTGCTGGTTCAGTTGGTAAAGAACCACCGGTAGTGCAGGAAACCTGGGTTCAATCCCTGGGTGGGGAAGATCCCCTAGAGAAGGAAATGGCAACGCACTCCAGGGTTCTTGCCCGGGAAATGCCAGGGGCAGAGAAGCCTGGGGGGCTGCGTGGTCTCAGAGACGCTGAGGTGACCGAGCACATGGTGACACTGTACCCATGTGAATTTCTCATACTGTTACAACGCAAATATCATGGTACTATGAATTATAATAACATTGTACCAATGTTAATTTCTTGTTTCTAACTTAGTCACTAAACAAAAACAACATATATAAACTTAGACATAATTTACTCATTTAAACTATACACTTAAATGGTCTGTAAATATATTTCACAGCCTCGTACAAATATCACTAGAATCACCTTTAGAACATTCCACCTCCCCCCAAAACCCCACCCACCTCGCCAGTCACTGCTCACAGCCCCCCAAGCATCCCCCGCCCCTAGCCCCTGGATACTACTGGTCTACTTTCTGTCTTTATTGATTTATCCATTCTGAATATTTCACATAAATGGAATCTCACAATACGCGTCACGTCTGGCTTCCTCCACTCAGCGGAATGTCTTTCAGGCTCCTCCATGTGGGAGCACGTGTCAGAACTGCATTCCTTCATGAGGCAAATGGCACTGCATCATGTGGGTATGCCATATTTTATTTATCCATTCATCAGTGGATGGGCCAGATTTTATTTATTTTTTTTTGATGTAGGATGTCTGGCGTTTTGCATAATTCTAAGATTAAATTCCTCCACCCCATTTCTTTTCATTAAAGCATAGCTAATTACAATCAATGCTGTACCAATCCCTGCTGTACAGCAAAGTAACTCAGTTACACACCCCAGCTGTAAGTTCACTTCCTCGGGGAGGAAAGCCCCCAGCAGGCGACCACGCCTGGCTTACCTTCTCCTGGGCCGACCGGGACACGCTGGACACCTGCTGCACGGCCAGCTCCAGGGGCGGCTGCAGCGGGTCCTCCTGGAAGCAGAGGAGCAGCGGGCCCTGGAACAGAGGAGCACAGTCAAGAGTGGTGCGTGGGGAGGGGGCGGGGGGCGGGAGTGACCCAAAGCGCCGCAGGTTGAAGACGACGTGGTATGACTTCACTGAGCTCAGCGTGGGCTTCTCCACGGCAGCAATCGGCAACCACCAGTTTGCGGGGACAAAATCAAAGATGTGGCAATGAAGGCGGCGGAGGGGTTTTGAGAGCTCAGGTTCACACTGTCGGGGGTGCCCAGGCTCCCGGGCGGTGGGCCCACAGGTCGAGCTCAGCAGGTGCACGGGCTGCCTTCTCCCCTTTCTCCAGAAAAGCTCTCTGTCTGGCTTCAGAGAATCGCCCCTCCCCGCTCCATGTAGGTGCTGGCTCTCGACCTTGGTGACCCACTTCTCCTCTCCCACTGCCCAAGCAGCAGGTGGGCAGGAACCCGTGGGGAGCAGGCCGTTGCCTCTCCCTGGAGCTGGGATTCCCAGGCTGGAAATGAGCCGGCCAGCAGTCTTGCTCAAGGATCAGGGTTCTGAGTCCCTGCGTTGAGGACCTCCAGAGCTGCCGGGCTCCTGCCCTCCACGGTCTCCTGGTTCTACTCCGCCTCCACTCTGTGCACCGTCTCATACCTTTCCAGAAATGCCCTCTGTGGCTTGTCCCCCTAAGTCCATCTTGGTTCTTAAAATTAAAATCTCCATGGCAAGACACGCAAGTCAATTATGACCACAAGGCAACAAGAGGGACGCTTTATAAAAGAACAAACCAGGACGTAGAAGGTCAACCAAGCCTTGGTTTTTCAAAAAGGAAGTTCTCTTGAGAAGCTGGGCACATGAGCCAACAAAACGACCCTGAATAAACCCTTTCAGCGCTCTTCCTGACATGCGCCAGAAGGCACGTCATCATCAAGCCAGTTCTGATCGGTGTTTAAAGAAGAGCTCCAGCCCCAGAGCTTCTCCCAGCCTCAACTACTTCTGAGATTTATCCTCTGGGATGAGCAGGTCCCAGCTGCAAGGCAAGACTGAGGGAGGGGAAGAGAAACGGTACAAAGTGGGGCCAAAGCTCTCCTGGCAAGTGCAGTGCAGTGCAGATGAGCAAGAATGAAGTCATCCGGGCTGTTTCCTAAAATCCCCAGTGAGGCAGACCAGACCTCCCTAACCCTGTCACTGACGTGCCTCTAGCCTCACCCAGGCTGAGCAACGGCCCTCTCAGCCCCGAACGTCATCGGGGGAGGATGAGACCTACGTCTCGAGCGGGATGAAGTCATGGGTTGGGGGCTGCTCTGCGGGCATCCTCCACGGTCAGTTAGAGCCTGTCCCAGCGCAACCTGCCGGCCAGCGGCTCGGGGATGACACGGCTCTGCGAGCCCGGCTGCAGGGCAGAGAGCGCAGACCCAGCCCGAGTGCAGCACCAGGCAGGAGTCATCACAGTGGCTGCGTGTGCGGGCTTGAGTCGTGGCCAACTCTGCAACCCCCGGACTGCAGTCCGCCAGGCTCCTCTGTCCACAGGATTCTCCAGGCAAGAATACTGGAGTCGGTAGCCATTCCCTTCTCCAGGGGATCGTCCCAAACCCAGCATTGAACCCATCTCTCCTGCGTTGGCAGCCAGATTCTTTACCACTGAGCCACTGAGCCACTGAGCCACATGGGAAACCCCACAGCTGCTGGGACTGCATGTGAAGCAAGGTACCCTCTACAGCAGCCTGAAGACACCTGAAGCCACCTGGATGTCACTTCCCGCCCCTGCCCATCAGGAGGTGCCGCCTACACCTTCCTACCCTTTGCACCTTCTGAACGAAAACCCCGGAGACCTTCTGCTCGGAGAGTTAATGTCAAGAGGTGGTCTCTCAAAGACAATACATTATTCTGGTAAAATAAGGACCCTGAGGTCCACTTGCCCTGATTGATCCTGGAGTTTCAGGAAGCCCTGTGTGTGTGCAGCACAATGACTCCTGCGTCTCTGGACTCCGTCCATGGGCAGGCAGCCCCGTTCCAGAGCCAACCCCAGACTAAAACAAGGCTTTACGTCCACAGGAAAAAGCAACAGGTGGGAATCGCCAGGAAAACACTGAGAAAGAAACACGAGCGATAGCTCTCCCTGACCTTAAGACGCCCTATAGAGCCTCCGTGGCTTCCCAGGCGGTGCTGTGGTAAAGAATCTGCCTGCAGTGCAGGAGACGCCAGAGATGCAGATCCGATCCCTGGGTCAGGACGATCCCCCGGAGGAGGCCATGGCACCCCACTCCAGTGTTCTTGCCTGGGGAACCCCATGGACAGAGGAGCCTGGAGGGCTACACTCCACGGGGTCACAAAGAGTCAGACACGACTGAGCGACCAAGTACACAGAACCTCCACAGTTCCTCGTGTGTGGTCCCAGCACGTGAACACAGCCAGCCAGCGAGGCTGGAGCAGGGCGTCCAGAAGGGACCCGACACCGGGGAAATCGTGGAGACAGAGGTGGCGTCCTAAATCACTGGCAAAAAACAGAGTTTTGAAAAACCTGGATGTGGGAGGAACCCAAGACAGAACGCAAACGTAACTGCACAAGTAAAGAACGCAACTGCCAGAAGGGGCAGGAAACAGATTGAACCCGAGAAAGTGGGGAAAACAGGATCCTGGCTGCATGTAAACGCTCGAATCTAGTCAGGAAATGTGCTTCTCATGGGGGTATAGGTCAGCAATTCAGAAAGTATGCCGTGTGTACACTGGAATTGACCAAATAAGTCTGTTACAGACAGCAAGCCCCAGATACCGCGCTCTTGGAGGAGGAAGTTAGAGATAAGAAAAGGGGAAGAAGAAAATGAACTCTGGGCCACTGCCCTGGAATCTGGGCCCTCGGTGTCTGTGGTTCAGCCGCTCAGTCCCGTCCGCCTCCTTGCAGCCCTGTGGACGGCAGCACGCCAGGCTTCCCTTCCTTCACCATCTCGTGGAACTTGCTCAAACCCATGTCCATTGACTCAGTGATGCCATCCAACCTTCTCATTCTCTGTCGCCCCCTCCATCTCCTGCCCTCAGTCTTTCCCAGCATCAAGATATTTTCTAATGAGTCGGCTCTTCACATCAGGTGGCCAAAGGATTGAAGCTTCAGCTTGAGCATCAGTCCTTCCAATGGATATTCAGGGTTGATTTCCTTTAGGACTGACTGGTTTGATCTCCTTGCAGTCCAAGGGACTCTCAAGAGTCTTCTCTCCAGCACCACAGTTCAAAGACATCAATTCTTTGAGCTTCAGCCTTCTTTGTGGTCCAGCTCTCACATCTGTACGTGACGACTGGGAAAACCACAGTTTTGACTATATGGACCTCTGCCAGCAAGGTGATGTCTCTGCTTTTTAATACACTGGCTAGGTCTGTCATAGCTTTCTTTCCAAGGAACAAGCATCGTTTAATTTCAAGGCTGAAGTCATTGTCTGCAGTGATTTTGGAGCCCAATAAAATAAAATCTGTCGCTGTTTCCATTTTTTACCCATCTGCTACGAAGTGATGGAACCAGATGCCGTGATCTTCGTGTTTTGAATGTTGCATTTTAGCCAGGATACTGGAATGGTTTGCCATTCCCTTCACCAACAGTATGAAAAGAGGTATCAGTATAGTCATGCTTTGGAAGATACAGGCAGAAAGACGTGTTGCATGAATGTGTGAGCATCCACACAAATCTTTCCCAGGTCCGTCCACTAAGAGGGTCTAGAAGCAATGGGACCCCAGTAGTAATGAGCAGCCCCTGATGCTCAGATCATGTTTTCTAAACACTTCTTCAGTAAAAGGAACCAGAGCTGCTTGTAGAAGTGGTCGAATCCAGGGCCAGAGAATAGGAAAATACGAGATGACTTTAGAGCAAACATCTGTGAAACCATCAAGTGAGGAAATGCCAAAAAAAAAAATATATATACACACTGATGGATGAACACAAAAAAGAGCTTCTAATGGACAAAAAAAGAACAGTTAAAGCAACAAAATAAACAGCAATGGCACTGGGTTAGAGGGGCTCCCCAGGCGGCACAGTGGTAAAGAACCTGCCTGCCAATGCAGGAGGTGGAAGAGATGCAAGGTCGATCCCTGGGTCAGGAAGATCCCCTGGAGAAGGAAGCGGCAGCCCACTGCAGTGTTCGTGTCTGGAGAATCCCGCGGACAGAGGAGCCTGGTGGGCTACAGTCCATGAGGCCACAGAGTCGGACACGACTGAGCACATGCACACTGGGTTATAACCCACGAAATAAAGTAACTGTCCATGAACGCATACTGATGCAAACGCGCAATAAATACATAGATGGAAGAGAAGCGGCAGCCCTTTCTTGCAGCAGAGCTCCAGTGACTATGTGCAGGAGAGAGGGAAACAGAAAATCATCATCAGGCAAGCACCACCGACGTCAAGGGCTGCAGACCAGACACATGGAGGCGAAGTCAGCGTGCAGAAGTGGGAGGGGTAGCAGGGCTTGTGCAGTCTCAAGCGTCTCCTCGTGCTACTTGTC
This sequence comes from Tragulus kanchil, assembly GCA_022376925.1. Lineage (NCBI taxonomy): Eukaryota > Metazoa > Chordata > Mammalia > Artiodactyla > Tragulidae > Tragulus > Tragulus kanchil. The sequence continues at coordinate 244,591,514 of JAIOJX010000028.1, forward strand.
AGCTCTAGGGAGAAAGCGTAGGAAGAGACCTGACACGTAAGAAGAGAAATGGGCGGAAGTCAAGGCCACCGTCCCTCGCAGGAAGCCACACTGACATCACGAGCCCCAGGACGCGGCGCACTCGAGGGGGCACCACCTCTGTGGTCTGTGGACCTGCAGCCCATTAATTGTGTGAAGACACCAAACCAGGATACTGGAATGGTTTGCCATTCCCTTCACCAACAGTATGAAAAGAGGTATCAGTATAGTCATGCTTTGGAAGATACAGGCAGAAAGACGTGTTGCATGAATGTGTGAGCATCCACACAAATCTTTCCCAGGTCCGTCCACTAAGAGGGTCTAGAAGCAATGGGACCCCAGTAGTAATGAGCAGCCCCTGATGCTCAGATCATGTTTTCTAAACACTTCTTCAGTAAAAGGAACCAGAGCTGCTTGTAGAAGTGGTCGAATCCAGGGCCAGAGAATAGGAAAATACGAGATGACTTTAGAGCAAACATCTGTGAAACCATCAAGTGAGGAAATGCCAAAAAAAAAAATATATATACACACTGATGGATGAACACAAAAAAGAGCTTCTAATGGACAAAAAAAGAACAGTTAAAGCAACAAAATAAACAGCAATGGCACTGGGTTAGAGGGGCTCCCCAGGCGGCACAGTGGTAAAGAACCTGCCTGCCAATGCAGGAGGTGGAAGAGATGCAAGGTCGATCCCTGGGTCAGGAAGATCCCCTGGAGAAGGAAGCGGCAGCCCACTGCAGTGTTCGTGTCTGGAGAATCCCGCGGACAGAGGAGCCTGGTGGGCTACAGTCCATGAGGCCACAGAGTCGGACACGACTGAGCACATGCACACTGGGTTATAACCCACGAAATAAAGTAACTGTCCATGAACGCATACTGATGCAAACGCGCAATAAATACATAGATGGAAGAGAAGCGGCAGCCCTTTCTTGCAGCAGAGCTCCAGTGACTATGTGCAGGAGAGAGGGAAACAGAAAATCATCATCAGGCAAGCACCACCGACGTCAAGGGCTGCAGACCAGACACATGGAGGCGAAGTCAGCGTGCAGAAGTGGGAGGGGTAGCAGGGCTTGTGCAGTCTCAAGCGTCTCCTCGTGCTACTTGTCAGCTCTAGGGAGAAAGCGTAGGAAGAGACCTGACACGTAAGAAGAGAAATGGGCGGAAGTCAAGGCCACCGTCCCTCGCAGGAAGCCACACTGACATCACGAGCCCCAGGACGCGGCGCACTCGAGGGGGCACCACCTCTGTGGTCTGTGGACCTGCAGCCCATTAATTGTGTGAAGACACCAAACCGAGAGATATTTGGCAAAAGAGCGATCAATACTCTTCAGAGTTGTCAAGGTCAGGAAAGACCAAAGGAAGCCTCGGAAACCATTACAGGCTGAAGGAGACCAACGCAAAGCAACAGCTCAACACCGCATAGGACCTGACCGGAGCCCTGGAACAAGAAAAGGCCACTGGTGGAAAACAGGGAAATGCACAGAGGGTCTTCCGTTTTTTAGCTTAAAACCAACGTTAATTTCTTATGTTGTTACAACAGTAATGTCATTGTACTATGAACTATAGTAACATTGTGCCAATGTTAATCTTTTATCCTGTTACAATGTTAATATCATTGCACCATGAATTACAGTAACATTATGCCAATGTTAATTTCTTACACTGTTACAATGTTACTATCATTGTACTATGAATTACAGCAACATATACCAATGTTAATTTCTATACTGTTACAATGTTATTACCTTTATACTATGAATTACAGTAACTTCTTGGTTCTGATCACTGAGCTGCGTGTGGTTACATAGGCTGGATGAGGAAAGTACAGAGACTCTGAACTGGTTTTACGACTTTCCTCTAAATCTAAAGGCAGTAAAAAAAAAAAATTTTTTTTTTTTTTAAGGGGATGTTACAAGAAAGCAGCCCATGTTTTTTGACTCTATTAGCTAAAGGTTTCACAGGGATCTCATCCGATCTGAAGTCGACGCTGTTTTCCAGAATGAACCCCAAATTATCCTCTTCCTGAGATGAAGCACAGAGAGGTCAGGGCTTGCCCAAGGTCACACAGCCCCAAAGCTGCCTTCCAGCCTAAGCAGAGAACACACAGCTCTTCCAAGTGGCTCAAGAGGTCCCCTCCCTCCTCAGCCACCCACGGGGGGCTGGCGGGAGTGGAAGTTAGCTTTGGCTGCGTTTTAGTTGACATTAACACTACACCCACTCTTCCTTCCCCTGAATTCCCGTCTTGCTGAGAGTGAGTGAACGCAAAGAACAACCTGAACCGGCGTCTCCTCCTCGTTTCTACTGACAATCTGCAAACTCATCAGTGAGCCTCCTTTAGGGTGATTCTTTAGAAGGCAAAACAAAGCACATTAAACAGCTTGGTTGGCCCAGGCCTGGCAAGCACCCAAACAGGGAAGGCCTGAGGCCAGACAGGCGGAGGCACTTCCCCACGCCTTCGCCCCTCCAGCGACAGGCTCCAGCAGGGGCTGTCTGTCATTCACGCCCAGAGCCAGGAAAGTGCTGGGCACCCGGGTGGGCTGGGCCTGGATGGACAGGGCGCTGATGAGGCCGCCAGGGACCACACGGTGCTGCTGGGGTGCAGGTAGGGCAGCATTCACCCAGAAAAGGGGAGGAGGGACTTTTGTGCTGAGAGCTGAAATACCGTCATTGCTGTTCCATTGCTCGGTCGTGTCCAACTCTTTGCGGCCCCTTGGACGGAGCACACCAGGCTCCCCTGTCCTTCACCATCTCCTGGAGTCTGCTCAAATCCATGTCCATTGAGTCAGTGATGCCACCCAGCCGTCTCATCCTCTGTCGCCCCTTCTCTTCCTGCCCTCCGTCTTCCCCAGCATCAGGCTCTTTTCCAGAGAGTCAGCTCTTGCATCAAGCGGTCAAAGTACTGGCGTTTCAGCTCCAGTGTCAGTCTTTCCAATGAATCTTCAGGGTTGATGTCCTTCAGGACTGGCTGGCTTGGTCTCCTTGCTATCCAAGGGGCTCTCCAGAGTCTTCTCCAGCACCGCAGTTTGGAAGGGTCAGGACAAGGGCTGAGTAAGTGTTGGGGACAGAAGGAACGCCCCACACAGGAAAGAACCCTGCATGTCTGAGCACAGAAAAGAGAGCAGTCTGAGGGTTAGGCGGAGGGTCACCTGACTCAAGGTCGCTTGGCCATTCTTAGCAGCTGACCCCCTATGCTATGACCACCATCGGTGCTCAAGGAGCTTGAATTTTTGTGAGCAGCCCTCAAAGGAAGCTCATGATAAGACAAGAAACCCCCAAGTTTTGTCACAGTGTTTACTCCTCAAATTGCTGCAGCTCGTACACAAGTCAGAGCTATTAATAACAAATTCTAAGTTCACATGGCTTTTTTTGTTTTTGTTTTTTGTTTTTTTTTTTCAGGAAGACCACAAATTGTCCTACAGTCTTGATCATCTGCATTTAGAACATTCCTCTGAAAAACAAACAGCTCCGTGACCCTCCCCACCGGGCTCTGGGCAGATCAAGAGGCCCATTCCTGGACACGTCCAGAACTCGGCTCTCGCTCTCAGCCTCAGCTTTGGGAGGGAGGTGCTGTCCAGCCCGGGGCAGGGGTCCCGGGACCATGAGCACACCGGCTCCCAGAGATGGTGCCCTGCAGTAGAAAGAGCAATCCCGGAGCCTGCAGGTGGGCGTCGAGGCGTGGACCACTGCTGGGGAGACCAGCACCTCAAAACACCTTGTGACCGTTCATGCAAATGCCGAGGGCAAGCCTCCGCTGCTGCCCTTGGGTCACAGGGCCCTAGTCTCAGGCTGGCAACCGGGCCAGTCCTGGGATCTTTCTGTTCTCCGGGACTGAGCTGCGACCAAGTGTCTGTGGCGCCCGCGTGGAGGGTGTTGGCGGGGGGTCCTGAGAGACCGACGGTGGCTGGCTGACAGGCACTGCGTGTGTCCAGCAGCTTCGCCCTGGGCAAGAGCCAGCCTGGGACCTGTAAGCTACAGGAGCTCCTGTACCCCCGCGACCTCCTCAGTCTGCAGGGGGCAGGGGCAAGCAGGTGTAGTTTTTCGAGGGCCTTCAGGCAATCCGCCAGGATTCCTGATACCGGGCATCCGCGAGCAGAGCAGCCACGGCCTCCTCGTCTGTCTCTCCAACGCAGCATGCTGTCTAATCATAAGGAATGAGGCTCAAAATCCCGCAGGACCCTCTGACCCGAGGAACCTGCATGGCCTCAGTCACCGGTCATCCAGGGTCAAAGGCAACTCCACAAGTCACGGCCCCTTCCTCAGCTCCCGGAGACGGGAGCCCCATTGGTAGGGACGAGGCGTTCAACAATCGTCCCCTCGGATCCTTCCTTTCTCACTGGACCTCAACTAAGGGAAACATTTGAGTCTCACAATCAACGTTGCTGCCCGGAGGGGACCAGGGACCCCTACAGATGTGGATGAACCGTGAAGACCCCCGCCGCAGGTCGAGTCGACCCTGGCCGCTCTCTCCCGCTCACAGTCCTCCGTCTGCCCTTTCGGAGAAGGACGCGGTGCTGCTGGAGGGTTCAGGGCTCCCCGCAGCCCTGAACCACGAGCTGGAGCGGAGCAGGATGGGGGGAGCCGCTCCACGCGGGAGAGAACCCCACCCTGCAGGGAGGACGCTGGAGAGGCTGCGCGCCGGCCAGTCCCCGCGACACTCAGCAGCAGCCTCCTCCCGGGCGGGGGAGGACAGACCAGGGCGGGCTGGGGCGGGAGGGGCCGCTCGGCTGGCTGGCCGGAGAGCGCGGGCTTGGAGCGTCCACCCTAATCGGGGATTAGTGGGAATCGAGCTGGAGGGAGGAGCCGAGGGCGAGTCCCGGGTCAGGACGCCCACTCGCGAAACACGGGACCTGCACCCACACTGCCGTTCCTGCTGCGGTCGGGAGGGGTGCCGAGACTGTAGGAGGCGTTATGCAGATCCTATCCAGAACCTTCCATGTGAATTCAAGTCAAGAGACGTCTCTAGGTAGAGTGACACCTTCCCCCCCATATACATATACACATCCACGCACAGCCACGTCCACACACAGCCACACACAGCCACCTGACAACACACTCAGATACAAACTGCTCCAGAGACTTAGCGCTGTCTGGAGCTTAGATCCGGTACATTGTTGCCCTTCCAGGCAGGAGTTCTGCAAAAATGGGTACGTAAGAGTCTGCAGTGCATGGCAAACACACAAGTAAGCCGAACCTCCCCCGGCGACTGAGATGGCAGAGTTTGCCTTCAATGCAGAAGACCCAGGCTCGACACCTGGGTTGGGAAGATCGTCTGGAGAAGGGAATGGCGGCATGCTCCGGTATTCTAGCCTGGAGAATCCCCTGGACAGAGGGACCTGGTAGGCCACAGTCCGTGGGGTTGTATAAAGTTAGACACAACTGAGCGACTCATACACACACACACTCCCTGACCTCCAGCCCCCAGCTGAGGCCTCCACCCACCCCGATTCAAGTGAGCGGGGAGAAAGGTCTTCATCCGAAACCCGCAGGCACTCTCTCCAGCTCCGTGAAGGGCTGCCACAAACTCCATTTTTCTCGAGTGGGACCAGGGACCCCTACAGGGGCCGGGCCCCTCCCCCTCCCCCCCGCTCACAGTCCTCCGTCTGCCCTTTCGGAGAAGGACGCGGTGCTGCTGGAGGGTTCAGGGCTCCCCGCAGCCCTGAACCACGAGCTGGAGCGGAGCAGGATGGGGGGAGCCGCTCCACGCGGGAGAGAACCCCACCCTGCAGGGAGGACGCTGGAGAGGCTGCGCGCCGGCCAGTCCCCGCGACACTCAGCAGCAGCCTCCTCCCGGGCGGGGGAGGACAGACCAGGGCGGGCTGGGGCGGGAGGGGCCGCTCGGCTGGCTGGCCGGAGAGCGCGGGCTTGGAGCGTCCACCCTAATCGGGGATTAGTGGGAATCGAGCTGGAGGGAGGAGCCGAGGGCGAGTCCCGGGTCAGGACGCCCACTCGCGAAACACGGGACCTGCACCCACACTGCCGTTCCTGCTGCGGTCGGGAGGGGTGCCGAGACTGTAGGAGGCGTTATGCAGATCCTATCCAGAACCTTCCATGTGAATTCAAGTCAAGAGACGTCTCTAGGTAGAGTGACACCTTCCCCCCCATATACATATACACATCCACGCACAGCCACGTCCACACACAGCCACACACAGCCACCTGACAACACACTCAGATACAAACTGCTCCAGAGACTTAGCGCTGTCTGGAGCTTAGATCCGGTACATTGTTGCCCTTCCAGGCAGGAGTTCTGCAAAAATGGGTACGTAAGAGTCTGCAGTGCATGGCAAACACACAAGTAAGCCGAACCTCCCCCGGCGACTGAGATGGCAGAGTTTGCCTTCAATGCAGAAGACCCAGGCTCGACACCTGGGTTGGGAAGATCGTCTGGAGAAGGGAATGGCGGCATGCTCCGGTATTCTAGCCTGGAGAATCCCCTGGACAGAGGGACCTGGTAGGCCACAGTCCGTGGGGTTGTATAAAGTTAGACACAACTGAGCGACTCATACACACACACACTCCCTGACCTCCAGCCCCCAGCTGAGGCCTCCACCCACCCCGATTCAAGTGAGCGGGGAGAAAGGTCTTCATCCGAAACCCGCAGGCACTCTCTCCAGCTCCGTGAAGGGCTGCCACAAACTCCAGGGCAGGTATTTCCTCCCTGCTTGCTCGGCGCTCCAGGCACACAGGCAAACTGGAAGCTTCGTATCAAGGCGATCACAGGTCCTGAGCCTATCAGGAAGCGCCAGGGGGCCAGGCAGAAAGGTTTAAGCAGGACTGTCCCAGACTTGCAGGAGGGTCGGGCCCCTGCCTGACTCGGGAGTCCCAGGGTGACGACCAGGACGCAGCGGGTCAGCTCGTGAAAGGCTGAGGAGCAGACTGAGTGGCCCACGTCGCGCCCCTCTGTCTCACCCAGCAGGACAAGACTCTGATCTGCCTACAGCTCCAGCCTGCGGCACTCGGTCCCGAGTCCAGGCCCAGGACACCAGGTCAACCAAGGGTCACTGACAGCAGCTCCGTGGAGAGACAGACCTGTGTCTGAGTGCCCGGGTGAGGCCAGGTGGCTTCGGGGCTCCCGCAGAAATGGGGTGCTTCCTCTGAAGAGTCCAGTTCCGCAGTGGGGGCCTAGGCGCCAGGCACCAGGGCAGATGGAAGTCAAATGACCTTGAAGGGTTTTTTCATCCAAAAGCTGTGTTTAGTTTTTCCCAGGGTTCGGAACACGGTCTTCTGGTGGATTTATGCTCCTTCACACTTGAAGATTTTTCGTTTTTCGAATCCATGGCTGCGAGTCTAGGCCGTGGAAGCTACCTGAGTGTTTGGAAAGCTGATGGTCTAGACACACAGCATTGAAGGGTTTTCACCGAGTCTGCAGTGCATGGCAACACACAAGTAAGCGAACCTCCGGCGACTGAGATGGCAGAGTTTGCCTTCAATGCAGAAGACCCAGGCTCGACACCTGGGTTGGGAAGATCGTCTGGAGAAGGGAATGGCGGCATGCTCCGGTATTCTAGCCTGGAGAATCCCCTGGACAGAGGGACCTGGTAGGCCACAGTCCGTGGGGTTGTATAAAGTTAGACACAACTGAGCGACTCATACACACACACACTCCCTGACCTCCAGCCCCCAGCTGAGGCCTCCACCCACCCCGATTCAAGTGAGCGGGGAGAAAGGTCTTCATCCGAAACCCGCAGGCACTCTCTCCAGCTCCGTGAAGGGCTGCCACAAACTCCAGGGCAGGTATTTCCTCCCTGCTTGCTCGGCGCTCCAGGCACACAGGCAAACTGGAAGCTTCGTGATCAAGGCGATCACAGGTCCTGAGCCTATCAGGAAGCGCCAGGGGGCCAGGCAGAAAGGTTTAAGCAGGACTGTCCCAGACTTGCAGGAGGGTCGGGCCCCTGCCTGACTCGGGAGTCCCAGGGTGACGACCAGGACGCAGCGGGTCAGCTCGTGAAAGGCTGAGGAGCAGACTGAGTGGCCCACGTCGCGCCCCTCTGTCTCACCCAGCAGGACAAGACTCTGATCTGCCTACAGCTCCAGCCTGCGGCACTCGGTCCCGAGTCCAGGCCCAGGACACCAGGTCAACCAAGGGTCACTGACAGCAGCTCCGTGGAGAGACAGACCTGTGTCTGAGTGCCCGGGTGAGGCCAGGTGGCTTCGGGGCTCCCGCAGAAATGGGGTGCTTCCTCTGAAGAGTCCAGTTCCGGCAGTGGGGGCCTAGGCGCCAGGCACCAGGGCAGATGGAAGTCAAATGACCTTGAAGGGTTTTTTCATCCAAAAGCTGTGTTTAGTTTTTCCCAGGGTTCGGAACACGGTCTTCTGGTGGATTTATGCTCCTTCACACTTGAAGATTTTTCGTTTTTCGAATCCATGGCTTCGCGAGTCTAGGCCGTGGCACCAGAACCGGACAGAAGGCTCACCATGGAGTGTTTGGAAAGCTGATGGTCTAGACACACAGCATTGGCTATTTCCGAAGCAAAAAGCCGCGGGCTTCTCCCCTGAGTTCCCAAGCAGGTGGAGGAGCGTGTACACCTGGGAACCGGGAAGTCCGGCGAAGGACCTGGTGCCCCAACACATTCCTCCTATGGAATGTCTAGAAACAGCAGACACCAGGAGCTCGTCATTAAACCGAGATGCCTTAAAAGTAACAGGAATGCCCAGACAGCAACCAGACCAGGAAGACAGTCACTGGAGCCCCAGGCAGCGAGATGCAGCCCAAGCCCCTGAGTTTTCAGGTGGCTTCCTATCAAGCCGCCCCAGGTCCCGAGCCCACCAGGACAGGTCAGGGAGCCAGGCAGAATGGGCTCGGCAGGGCTGTCCCAACCAGCAGATACCAGGGTTCACACCACAGCTCTGCCTCCCACAGGCTGTGCGACCTTGGCAGGTTACCTGACCTCCCCAGGCCTCAGTCCCCCCACCTGTAAAATGCTGACGACACCTTCGTCCCAGGAATGGGGAGGCACATAAAGATGACTCTATGTACCCAAAGCTCCCAGGACAGGTCTGGTTAGGGGCTGGCCCTCAACAGTCTCTCATTTTAAGTGCCAAGGAACGCAAACCTTTCGGTAATCCATTCTGGGTGAAATTCAGCTCCCTAGATGGAAGCATGTTTGGTTCACAGTGATTCATACATCAGGTGCAAAGGCAATCCAGTGTCCAACAGAAAACTGGAATCCGCCTGGGGCGCCCGCCAGGAAGGACAGGTAAGAGCCTGAGAGGAAGGGGCCCCGGACGACTCTCTCCAGCCGCCAGTCTGTCCCTCCGGCACCCGCACCTCAGGGTGAAGCAGTCTGGTCACTCTGTCTCCATCTAGGTCCTGGTTCCCCAGGGCCTTTCTCCTAACTTTCCGGGACGTTCTCTGCCCCTTGAGTCAGTCCAGGGCTGTAGCCAGGCTCTCGGAAAGAAGAGCCTGAACGACACCCCGCGATCACCGCGCCCGACGCCGCAGCGCGGCCGCCCGCACAGAAACTCACCCCCTTCCGCTCGGCCTCATCGTTCAGGGCGGTCACCCAGGCAGCCTGCCACTGGCTCCTCCAGCTGGGCAGCGTCAGGATCCAGGCGAGCAGCGCATCGGACTCGGGGCGCCGGCCGCCGTCGCCAGGCTCCGCCGCCCGCCTCGCGGCGCGGGGTCGCGCCCTGGCCAGCGCCCACTGCGCCAGGTACAGGCCCACCGTGCCCAACACATTCCTCCTATGGAATGTCTAGAAACAGCAGACACCAGGAGCTCGTCATTAAACCGAGATGCCTTAAAAGTAACAGGAATGCCCAGACAGCAACCAGACCAGGAAGACAGTCACTGGAGCCCCAGGCAGCGAGATGCAGCCCAAGCCCCTGAGTTTTCAGGTGGCTTCCTATCAAGCCGCCCCAGGTCCCGAGCCCACCAGGACAGGTCAGGGAGCCAGGCAGAATGGGCTCGGCAGGGCTGTCCCAACCAGCAGATACCAGGGTTCACACCACAGCTCTGCCTCCCACAGGCTGTGCGACCTTGGCAGGTTACCTGACCTCCCCAGGCCTCAGTCCCCCCACCTGTAAAATGCTGACGACACCTTCGTCCCAGGAATGGGGAGGCACATAAAGATGACTCTATGTACCCAAAGCTCCCAGGACAGGTCTGGTTAGGGGCTGGCCCTCAACAGTCTCTCATTTTAAGTGCCAAGGAACGCAAACCTTTCGGTAATCCATTCTGGGTGAAATTCAGCTCCCTAGATGGAAGCATGTTTGGTTCACAGTGATTCATACATCAGGTGCAAAGGCAATCCAGTGTCCAACAGAAAACTGGAATCCGCCTGGGGCGCCCGCCAGGAAGGACAGGTAAGAGCCTGAGAGGAAGGGGCCCCGGACGACTCTCTCCAGCCGCCAGTCTGTCCCTCCGGCACCCGCACCTCAGGGTGAAGCAGTCTGGTCACTCTGTCTCCATCTAGGTCCTGGTTCCCCAGGGCCTTTCTCCTAACTTTCCGGGACGTTCTCTGCCCCTTGAGTCAGTCCAGGGCTGTAGCCAGGCTCTCGGAAAGAAGAGCCTGAACGACACCCCGCGATCACCGCGCCCGACGCCGCAGCGCGGCCGCCCGCACAGAAACTCACCCCCTTCCGCTCGGCCTCATCGTTCAGGGCGGTCACCCAGGCAGCCTGCCACTGGCTCCTCCAGCTGGGCAGCGTCAGGATCCAGGCGAGCAGCGCATCGGACTCGGGGCGCCGGCCGCCGTCGCCAGGCTCCGCCGCCCGCCTCGGGGCGCGGGGTCGCGCCCTGGCCAGCGCCCACTGCGCCAGGTACAGGCCCACCGTGCCCAGGGCCACGACGAAGAGCGCCACCAGGACCAGCCACTGGACCTCCTCGAGCCACGAGCCCAGGCGGGACATGGTGATGGCGCATACCCGGCACGCCTCGCCCCGACTTCCCAGGCGGCCTCCGGCCGGGCGCACGGCCCGCGGGCGGCGAGCTCAGGACAGCCGCTCGCCGCCGGCCGGGGCTCGCGGGGGCGGGGAGGGGGCGCGGCGGCGGATCCGGGCGGGCGGGTGGGCAGGAGGGAGAGCCGGCCGGCGCGCGCGGCCACGGCCCGGGGCTGCGCCTCCAGCCCCGCGCACCTGGCAGAGAGCGACGCGGCGGCCCGCGATCCCGACTCGGGCGTCCGGGCAGCTCCGGGCCGCGGCCGGCAGCGCTTCCTCCCGCGCGCCGCCCCCGGCGTCCCGCCCGCGGCCCAGCGGCGGCCGGAGCAGGCTCGGGCCGCGGGGCGGGGCGGGGGCGCGGCCTGAGGGGCGGGGCCGGGGCGGGGCCTGGCGCTGCCCGCCCCCGCCGCCCGCCCCCTTAAAGGCCCGGCTCCCCGGCCGGCCACGTGCGCGCGCCGCCCGCCCCCCCCGGCGCCTGCCCGGCGTGGCGGCCACCCCAGCCGACCTGTCCCCGGCGTGGCGACGCGAGAGCGCGGACTTTCCAGTGAGCCCCACGCCGAGGCTGCCGCGGGGGGACCCGCCTGGGCTTCCGTGAGAGTGTGTGCGCGCGTCCGCACGCGTGTGGAAGGGTGATCTCTAGGGTCGCCAATCAAAATACCGTGTCTGGCTTCCACATCCTTGGAAAGTCCCTAGAAACCGAGCGTCTGGAGCCTCCAAGAGCGGCTGGCGATCACTCGTGGGGCGTCAGAAGCCGAGGTGGGACTTCCCCAGGGCTGTAGCCAGGCTCTCGGAAAGAAGAGCCTGAACGACACCCCGCGATCACCGCGCCCGACGCCGCAGCGCGGCCGCCCGCACAGAAACTCACCCCCTTCCGCTCGGCCTCATCGTTCAGGGCGGTCACCCAGGCAGCCTGCCACTGGCTCCTCCAGCTGGGCAGCGTCAGGATCCAGGCGAGCAGCGCATCGGACTCGGGGCGCCGGCCGCCGTCGCCAGGCTCCGCCGCCCGCCTCGGGGCGCGGGGTCGCGCCCTGGCCAGCGCCCACTGCGCCAGGTACAGGCCCACCGTGCCCAGGGCCACGACGAAGAGCGCCACCAGGACCAGCCACTGGACCTCCTCGAGCCACGAGCCCAGGCGGGACATGGTGATGGCGCATACCCGGCACGCCTCGCCCCGACTTCCCAGGCGGCCTCCGGCCGGGCGCACGGCCCGCGGGCGGCGAGCTCAGGACAGCCGCTCGCCGCCGGCCGGGGCTCGCGGGGGCGGGGAGGGGGCGCGGCGGCGGATCCGGGCGGGCGGGTGGGCAGGAGGGAGAGCCGGCCGGCGCGCGCGGCCACGGCCCGGGGCTGCGCCTCCAGCCCCGCGCACCTGGCAGAGAGCGACGCGGCGGCCCGCGATCCCGACTCGGGCGTCCGGGCAGCTCCGGGCCGCGGCCGGCAGCGCTTCCTCCCGCGCGCCGCCCCCGGCGTCCCGCCCGCGGCCCAGCGGCGGCCGGAGCAGGCTCGGGCCGCGGGGCGGGGCGGGGGCGCGGCCTGAGGGGCGGGGCCGGGGCGGGGCCTGGCGCTGCCCGCCCCCGCCGCCCGCCCCCTTAAAGGCCCGGCTCCCCGGCCGGCCACGTGCGCGCGCCGCCCGCCCCCTCCGGCGCCTGCCCGGCGTGGCGTCCACCCGAGCCGACCTGTCCCCGGCGTGGCGACGCGAGAGCGCGGGACTTTCCAATGAGCCCCACGCCGAGGCTGCCGCGGGGGGACCCGCCTGGGCTTCCGTGAGAGTGTGTGCGCGCGTCCGCACGCGTGTGGAAGGGTGATCTCTAGGGTCGCCAATCAAAATACCGTGTCTGGCTTCCACATCCTTGGAAAGTCCCTAGAAATCCACCACTCGCACCCTGCAGTCTGGAGCCTCCCTTCAAGAGCGGCTGGCGATCACTCGTGGGGGCGTCAGAAGCGGGGCCCTTTAAGAAGGTGGGAGGCGTGAATGTGGGTAACACCCCCTGCGCCCCTCACCTTGCAGTCGGAGCCCATCATTAGGCAATGCCTGGAGACGGGAGCCTGAGGTTCTCCAGACGCAGAGGAGGCCCCTGAGCCGTAACAGAGGGCTGTGTCTGTCCCGCAGCCGCAGCCGGGGGAAGGGGATTTGACCTTGAATTGGCTTGGCTGGACCTGGGCCCAGGGGCTTCTCTCCAGCCAGGGTCGGCCTGTCTGGTCGGTCCCATCGTGGGGATCCCGGCCCCACCCCTGCAGCAGAGGCCCTCACTGGCTCCTCCCGGCTCCTCCCTTCCAACCTGGCTCAGAGGGGAGACGCTGAGAACACATACTGTGTCTGGCCGCAGAAGTTAGGATCTAGATCCGGCTTGGAGCTTGGTGACGTTTATTGACACCTATTATGCAAAACCACCGGATCGGTAGAGCAGGAGAAGCAGGACCAGATCTCTGAGGGACCTGCCCTGGATACCAAGCATCAGATGAGGGGGAGAGGCCGGCTGGAAAGGGAGAGCTTGGGGCAGTGGTAGTTGAAGAAGTGTGTCTGTGTGCAAAGGCCCTGCATGTGACAGCACCCTGAGGCACAGAGTGTGAGGGGGTGGCGTGAGGGCTGGAGGGGGCCAGGAGGTGGGGCAGGGGCTGCCACTGGAGCCCCTGAGTTACTGCACCGTAGAAAAGGAGAAGCATCGCCTGTCTTAATCACGGAGTGAAAAAAATTGAATTGACAAAGATCCCTCCTAGCAACAAGTGGGGCTGGGTTGGAAGAAAGTGGGAGGGGGCAAAGAGACCAGCCAGAGAGTGATGCCGAGGGTCCCCGGGAAGGGTTGACAGCAGCTCTCGTGCACGGGAGGGAGAACGGCCCAGCCGCGAGGACGTTTCAGGCTGGGACTGGAGGGGAGGAGAGGAGGGTAGATGGGGTTGTTTTGTTTTGTTTTTAATTTACTTCATGGAAGTATGGTCTTCCCGGTAACTCAGTGGTAAATAATCTGCAGAAAACCTGGCTTTGATCCCTGGGTCTGAAAAATCCCCTGGAGGAGGGAATGGCAACCACTCCAGTATTCTTGCCTAGGAAATCCCGTGGACAGAGGGGCCTGGCGGGCTGCAGTCCAGGGGGTCGCAAAAGAGCTGGACAGGACTTAACAACTAAACAACAACAACAACAAAATCGAAGTGCAGTTGATTTACAGGGTTGTGTTCATTTCTGCTGTACAGCAAAGAAACTCCTATATACGTGTGTGTGTGTGTGTGTGTGTACATTCTTTTTCCTATTTTTTCCCATTGTAGGATCCCCGGATCTTGACTGGAGCCCCCTGGGCGGCACAGCAGGACCTTGCTGTTTACAGGGGAGTGAGTTTGGTGTGGTGGGAGCGGCCAGGGGGGCAGGGCCTGATTTCCTTTGGGAAGGAGGAAGGTTTGGAGGTAGGTGGACTGAGAGCCCTTGTGGGGACCAGGGCGGGAAGCCGGCAGGTAGGGGAAGTCATCAGACTGCCTGGGTGAGCGGGAGCCGGGGAGAACCAGCCCTTACTAGGTAAGTCTGATAACCCGCTCCGCATTCTCAAAGTGGAAGCGTCTGATTGGCCTCCAGCAAGTTACCGATCCCTTCAGTGAGGCTCACTCTTCAGCCCCCAGGCTGAAAAGGTTGAGGGGAATTGCTCTTTTCTCAGAATCTCTTATTTGGAAGAAACATCTAATTATCTTCCTATTGGTAGCTAGATCTACGCAGCTGAAGAATCCAAGTAACGCTGACCCCCTTGCTGGACTAACTGGGCTGACTGGATACCCAGGGTTCCCCCTTCTGCCTGGTGCCTGGTGAGCCCAGCTGTGCGCATGTGCCCTGGCTGGGTGGCAGGCGGGTACCGCGGTCCCCGCCCAGGGTGACTGATGGAACCAGTTTCCTGCCTCTGTTGCCATGTCCCCGGGGCACGCTGCCCCCACCAGCTCATTTAGAGGCTTGTCGCACAGGTAAACTAGCAACCGCCCAAGCTTGGAATTCGTCACATACCTTCAAAAGGAAGGTAAACACATCAATATTGAATTACGTCTGTGTAGAAGCCAGGTGAAGGAAAACGAGGAACACGGAACATCACTGGCTCCGGGAATGTGCGTTTGGCCAGAATGTGTAACAGGAACTCAACGCCTTGTAAACTGACCAGAGAGAGCCGACTCCCTCCACTTCTGCCCTGTGTCCCAGCAGTCCAGGGCATGGAGGATACTGGGTGGCTTGGGCGTCGGGGAGAGCAGCATTTCCCGACATGTAGGGACCGTCCTCAACCCCCTACCCCTTCACCCCGAGGGGTTCTGCCCAGGAAGGACCCTCACCACCACCCCTAAACCGTCCCAGGGGTCGGGCTTGTCACGCCGCCCATAGGGCTTGCTGCTGTTGCCCCTCCTCCACGACCTCACTGTGCCTGGAGCCCTCCCAGCCCTGGAAGGGTGCTGGGAGCCCGGGAGGTTGGGGGTCTAGGGATCTGGGTGCCCAGGAGGGGCCCACGCGGGCTGGCCGTAGTCCCCAAGCCAGTGACCCCTACTGTGGCCCATGGGAAACCATCTTCACCTCCGCCTGCTAGACGTAGCCACTTGCCTGGAATTCTCCAGAAGGCCTGACTCTGATGGCTGTAAGCCTGCTCACGGGAGGCGGTGGAAGGGGCATTGTCCTGTTCGGAGGCTCATCGGTGCCTTTCCCCGCAGGTGTCTTAATGTCCTGGCAGGTTCTGAGATGACGTTACTTTTTTAAATGAATATGTCCCGTGTCATCCATGTCTCATGCCTACAGACAAAGGCACTAATACTAGAAAGCACTCACTACCGCTGAACCAGGCATTCTTAGGGTCTTTTAAAAATACCTAACAAAAGTAGTGAGATGCATACTTAAATGCCTACCAAAAATACCATTAAACTTCCAGCTGATTATCCTAATTCCCAGGAGAGGAAGGGACGACACAGTGAGCCTCGGTCTAGTCTGCCCGACCTTCACCCGCAGCAGTTGGGGCGGGAGTTTTCCTGCCTCTGTTGCCATGTCCCGGCACGCTGCCCACCAGCTCATTTAGAGGCTTGTCGCACAGGTAAACTAGCAACCGCCCAAGCTTGGAATTCGTCACATACCTTCAAAAGGAAGGTAAACACATCAATATTGAATTACGTCTGTGTAGAAGCCAGGTGAAGGAAAACGAGGAACACGGAACATCACTGGCTCCGGGAATGTGCGTTTGGCCAGAATGTGTAACAGGAACTCAACGCCTTGTAAACTGACCAGAGAGAGCCGACTCCCTCCACTTCTGCCCTGTGTCCCAGCAGTCCAGGGCATGGAGGATACTGGGTGGCTTGGGCGTCGGGGAGAGCAGCATTTCCCGACATGTAGGGACCGTCCTCAACCCCCTACCCCTTCACCCCGAGGGGTTCTGCCCAGGAAGGACCCTCACCACCACCCCTAAACCGTCCCAGGGGTCGGGCTTGTCACGCCGCCCATAGGGCTTGCTGCTGTTGCCCCTCCTCCACGACCTCACTGTGCCTGGAGCCCTCCCAGCCCTGGAAGGGTGCTGGGAGCCCGGGAGGTTGGGGGTCTAGGGATCTGGGTGCCCAGGAGGGGCCCACGCGGGCTGGCCGTAGTCCCCAAGCCAGTGACCCCTACTGTGGCCCATGGGAAACCATCTTCACCTCCGCCTGCTAGACGTAGCCACTTGCCTGGAATTCTCCAGAAGGCCTGACTCTGATGGCTGTAAGCCTGCTCACGGGAGGCGGTGGAAGGGGCATTGTCCTGTTCGGAGGCTCATCGGTGCCTTTCCCCGCAGGTGTCTTAATGTCCTGGCAGGTTCTGAGATGACGTTACTTTTTTAAATGAATATGTCCCGTGTCATCCATGTCTCATGCCTACAGACAAAGGCACTAATACTAGAAAGCACTCACTACCGCTGAACCAGGCATTCTTAGGGTCTTTTAAAAATACCTAACAAAAGTAGTGAGATGCATACTTAAATGCCTACCAAAAATACCATTAAACTTCCAGCTGATTATCTTAATTCCTAGGAGAGGAAGGGGACGACACAGTGAGCCTCGGTCTAGTCTGCCCGATTCGGCGGGTCGCTCCACCTTCACCCGGCAGCAGCTTGAGTGAGGACGAGGGTGACAGTGACCCCGCACTGCCCCGTGGATGGATGGACCCGCGACAGCAGCCTGGGCCCCGCCGGGCTGTGCCGGGCCACTGGGGAGTGCCGCTTCTTCCTCGGGCTGGACGCTGGACAGAAGACATTCCGAGAATTCCTTCTGAGCAAAGCGCTTTTACGACTTGGCTCTCCGCCCGCAGCAGTGGGGTCCGCGGGGACATTTGACCCCATCTCCTTGGCAGGACTTCGTCATTTCCACAGTCGGAGGCTGGGGGCCGTTTCCTGTTAGGCCTACAGGAAGAGCGGGGCTGCAGGGAGCCTCGCCCCGTGGCACTGAGGTTCCCCATCCCCCGGAGGCGATTATCTGGTTTTGTGACGCCTTTTCTGGGAGAAAGTCTGCCTCGATCCCATGTAATGGTGTCAGGGGGGCTGCGAGGAGCCGCCTGCGTCTGAACATCCGACCCGGTGGCCCGGCTGTGTGAGATGGAGACCTGGTCTGTCCCGCGTGCCCTCTCCCGGAGGTCAGCCCTGCCCCGGGGTGGGTCCCCGCGCGGCCCCCTGGCCTGGCTGGGGGGCTGCCGCGCTCACGGCAGGCACAGCAGAGCGCGGGCGACACGGGAGCCGCGGCGCTCCGGGGCTCCCTCAGCTTTCGTGGCACCGTGACGGATGTCAGCGTTTCGTGTTAAAGGTGAGGAGGCTGAGTTCAGAGAGGCTGAGTCACTTGCCCAAGGCCACACAGAGACACGCCCCAGGTGGTGTCGACCCCCAGCCTGTGTTCTTTCAAAAGCATCAAGTTTATAAAGCTGGCAAATTCTGCTAAAAATGCAAACATGTTCCGAGCTGGAAGTGAAGAGGTCCCGTGTCTCCTGCACTCCCCGAAGATCTGTCTAAAGAAGATGAACGGCCTTTTGTGTTCTCAGGTCCAGGAGACGGCGGATTCCTTCAAACCCAGAGGGGAAGGAAGTTCACTCAGGGTCAGCCACACAAGAGGGGCTTGTGTGTCGCTTCTGCTGTGGCCCAAGCCCCTTCAGGGGAGGGTTGCCGGGCCGGAGGCCAGCGGAGGGGCAGGGACATGGCGGGGAGCCCCTCGCCCCCACCCCGACGCCTGCAGGGCGCCGGCTGTCCACCTCTCACCCAGAGCCAGCCGTCAACAGGATGTGCCCTTATTCCCCGGTGACGGCCACTGAGGTGCCTGAGTCATTGGTGTCTCGGGGCCAGAGGCAGGGCCTGGGAGCGTGCTGCGGGCCGGCCGGCCAGCCAGAGCCCACCTGGGCCTCCCCGGTGACGGCGCCTGAGCACTGGGCGCACTCCGGGCGGGGGCGGGGGGCGCACAGAGGAGTGGAGCGCACAGCTCCCGGCCAGGTGGCTCAGGTCAGCCTCCGGTGCGACTGCCCAACAGCAAGGCGGCTGGGCAAGCTCGCCGCGCCGAGGCTGGGACCTACCGTATGAACAAATATTTGAACTCAGTTGTTTTCTTGCATTGAAGCCGTCCTTTCCGAGCAGACGGTCATCCACGATGTAGTGTGTTCGCCATGATTCAAAGGCCGCGCACCTGTCTGCTGGTGTCTGAAGTCACTCTGCGGGGAGTCAGATGTGTCCCCACCCCCCATGGCGGTCAGGTTCACAGGGTGGCGGAGGTGGCCTGGCGGAAGCGCACACCAAAGAAGAGAGAGATGAAGGCGCTGGAGACGGCCCTGCCCCTCCCCCACCTTGCCGGGGCTTTACTGCGGCTGCGTCAGAGGCTCCAAGTGTATGTGGGGGGTGTGTGTGGCCGCTGTGGGACCTTCTTGCTGCGTACAGACTCCTGGGGACGGAGGGGCACGGCCTCCTCCTTGCCTCTGGGCTCCCGCTGACCTGACCAGTCCCAGCGCTGACCTCCGAATAACACGGATGCGATGTATGGGAGGGCCCAGCCGCAGACAGGTGCGCCCGAGCCCCGCCAACTGGAGGGCCGCGACTCAGCCAGCCCACCCGAAACCTCAGAAAGCTGCTCCTGGCCCCCATCGAGGCACACGCCGTGTAATTCATATTTTGCTTCAGTCTGGCCCCCAGTTTTCCTTTGTGCTGTGTTTTTATTAAAAGCCTTGCTGAGCACAAGGGAGGAATATTCAGTCTTTTTGAGAGTTAAGGGAAAGAAAGTACTATGAAATGGTTTTAAAAACTGCACTTAAAAAAAGACACCTGTTTACCTACAGAGAATGAATGTGTTCATTACAAATGATTGTCTACTGCTGCCCTGGCGGCTCAGTGGTCAGGAGCCTGCCTGCCAGTGCAGGAGATGCAGAGACTCGGGGGTTGATCTCTGGGTTGGGAAGCCCCCCTGGAGAAGGAAATGGCAGCCCACTCCAGTCTTCTTGCCTGGAGAACCCCATGGACTGAGAAGCCTGGTGGGCTCCAAGAGTCGGTCACGATGGCGGCACCAGCCGTAACAGATGGATACTGTGACAGGTGGACAGCACAGAGACTCAGCCATACATGTGCACATGTCCCTTCTCCCCCAGTCCCCCCGCATGCGAGCTGCCGCGTGACACCAGAGTTCCTGGGGCTGTGAAGTAAGTCCGTGCTGATTACCCCCTTGAAGTGCAGCAGTGCGTGCCTGTCCGTCCAAAACTCCTTAACTACCCCTTCCTCCATCTTTTCTGCCCGGTAACCATAATTTCATTCTGAGTCTGTTTCTGCGTCGTAAATAAGTTCATTTGTTTTTGTTGTTGTTGTTTGTTAACTTTACACGTTTTGTTTTGTACAGGGATACAGTGGATTAAGCTGGAGGAGGGCATGGAAACCCGCTCCAGTATCCTTGTCTGGAGAACCCCCAAGGACAGGGGAGCCTGGTGGGCTGCCGTCCACAGGGTGGCAAAGAGTCCGACACAAGTGAAGCAACTTAACACACACGCACACACAGAGCCGATTCACAACGGCGTGGCGGCGTCAGCGAAGGGCCTCACCACGCACACCTGCGTGCCCGCTCTCCTCACGCCTCCCTGCCCCAGTGCAGGCTGGACGGCACCAGCACGCAGTTCCCTGGGGTGCGCCCCGAGGTCCCTGACTGTCCCTTCCCGCCACAACCACACGTTCAGCCTTTAAGTCTGCGAGTCTCTCTCTGTTTTGTAAGTTCACTCGTATCATTTCTTTCTAGCTTCCACATACGGGGGATGACGCATCACATTCCTCCTTCGCTGTCTTCCTTCGCCCGTATGACCCTCTCTGCGTCCATCCACATGCTGCGAGTGCATTATTTTATTCTTTTATGCTAAAGGGAGAAAAGTACTATGAAATGGTTTTAAAAACTGCACTTAAAAAAAGACAGCTGTTTACCTACAGAGAATGAATGTGTTCATTACAAATGATTGTCTACTGCTGCCCTGGCGGCTCAGTGGTCAGGAGCCTGCCTGCCAGTGCAGGAGATGCAGAGACTCGGGGGTTGATCTCTGGGTTGGGAAGCCCCCCTGGAGAAGGAAATGGCAGCCCACTCCAGTCTTCTTGCCTGGAGAACCCCATGGACTGAGAAGCCTGGTGGGCTCCAAGAGTCGGTCACGATGGCGGCACCAGCCGTAACAGATGGATACTGTGACAGGTGGACAGCACAGAGACTCAGCCATACATGTGCACATGTCCCTTCTCCCCCAGTCCCCCCGCATGCGAGCTGCCGCGTGACACCAGAGTTCCTGGGGCTGTGAAGTAAGTCCGTGCTGATTACCCCCTTGAAGTGCAGCAGTGCGTGCCTGTCCGTCCAAAACTCCTTAACTACCCCTTCCTCCATCTTTTCTGCCCGGTAACCATAATTTCATTCTGAGTCTGTTTCTCGTCGTAAATAAGTTCATTTGTTTTTGTTGTTGTTGTTTGTTAACTTTACACGTTTTGTTTTGTACAGGGATACAGTGGATTAAGCTGGAGGAGGGCATGGAAACCCGCTCCAGTATCCTTGTCTGGAGAACCCCCAAGGACAGGGGAGCCTGGTGGGCTGCCGTCCACAGGGTGGCAAAGAGTCCGACACAAGTGAAGCAACTTAACACACACGCACACACAGAGCCGATTCACAACGGCGTGGCGGCGTCAGCGAAGGGCCTCACCACGCACACCTGCGTGCCCGCTCTCCTCACGCCTCCCTGCCCCAGTGCAGGCTGGACGGCACCAGCACGCAGTTCCCTGGGGTGCGCCCCGAGGTCCCTGACTGTCCCTTCCCGCCACAACCACACGTTCAGCCTTTAAGTCTGCGAGTCTCTCTCTGTTTTGTAAGTTCACTCGTATCATTTCTTTCTAGCTTCCACATACGGGGGATGACGCATCACATTCCTCCTTCGCTGTCTGCCTTCGCCCCGTATGACCCTCTCTGCGTCCATCCACATGCTGCGAGTGCATTATTTTATTCTTTTTATGCTGAGCAGTGCTCCATTGTACACATCTGCCACATCCTCTTCACCCGTTCCTCTGTCGACGGACACCTAGCTTGTCTCAGTGTCCGGGCGACTGCCAACAGGGCTGCAGCGAACACCGGGCACCAGCGCCCTTCCTGACCGTGGCTTCTCTGGGTGTGCGCCCAGGAGCGGGGCTGCGGGGTCGCAGAGCGGCTCGACTTTCAGTTTTCAGAGGAGCCTCCTCACTGCTCTCCATCGCGGCTGTGCCAATTTCCATTCCCTCCAAGAGTGCAGGAGGGCTCCCTTCTCGCCACACCCTCTCCAGCATTTGTTGTTTGTGGTTTTTCTGATGACAGCCATTTTCACGGGTGTGAGGTGATATCTCATGGTAGTCTTGACTTGCATTTCTTTAATAATTAGGGATGTTGTACCTCTTTTCATGTGCCTCTTGGCCATCTGTATGTCTTCTTGCCCATTTTTGGTTGTGTTGGTTGTTTGGATATTAAGCCTCATGAGCTGTTTGTAAATTCTAGACACTAATTCCTTGTTGGTCACATCATTTACAAATATTTTTTCCCAGTCTGTGGATTGTCTTTTCTTTCTGTGCATTGTTTCCTTTGCTGAGCAAAAGCTTTGAGTTTAAGTAGGTCTCATTCATTTATTTTTGTTTTTATTTCCATTATTCTGGTAGGCAGCTAGGAAAAGATGCTGCTATGATTTATTTCAGCGAGTGTCTGTCAACGTTTTCCTCTAGGAGTTTTATAGTGTTTGGTTTTATGTTTAGGTCTTTGACTCACTTTGAGCCTATAAATATTTCTTTTTTTCTTTTTTTTTTACTGAAGTATTGTTGATTTACAATGTTTCAGGTATACAGCAAGTGATTCAGTTATATAGATACAGGTATATATATTATTTTTCAGATTCTCTTTTGTTATAGGTTATTGAATACAGTTTCCTGTGCTGTACAGCAGGTCCTTACAGTTCATCTATTTTTTTTTTTTTGGCCACTTCTATTCATCTTTCATTTATTTATCTTTTTTGTTTGTTTGTTTTTTGGCCTGTGTGGGCCACCCATCGCAGTGGCCTCTCTTGTCACAGAGCTCTGGCTCGGTAGTTGGATATATCAGTCCAGCCACTCCATGGCACGTGGGATCTTCCCAGGGATTGAACCGGCACCCTTTGCACTGCAAGGCGGTGTCCTTACCCACTGGATTACCCAGCAAACTGTTCATCTATTTTATATACAGTGGTGCGTATCTGTGAAAGCGAAAGTCGCTCAGTCGTGTCTGACTCTTTGCAACTCATGGATGAGTCATGGAATTTTCCAGGTGAGAGTACTGGAGTGGGTAGTCTTTCCATTCTCCAGGGGATCTTCCCAACCCAGGGATCAAGCCCAGGTCTCCCACATCGCAGGCAGACTCTTTACCAGCTGAGCCACCAGGGAAGTCATATATATATATATCATATATATATATATATATATATATATATCTCACATATATATATATATATATATATATATATATATATCACATATATATATATTCTCTTTCAGATTCTTTTTTGTTATAGGTTATTGAATATAGTTCCCTGTGCTATAGAGCAGGTCCTTATTGTTCACTATTTTATATACAGTGGTGTACATCTATCAGTCTCAAACTCCGAGGTTATCGCTCCAGCCCCCATTTCCCCTTTGGTAATTGTAAATTTGTTTTCTGTTTGTGAGTCTATGTCTGTTTTGTGAATAAGTTCATTTGTACCTTTTTTAAGGTTCCACATATAAATGGTACATGATATTTATCTTTCTCTGACTTCCTTCACTTTGTATGATAATCTCTAGGTCTGTCTATGTTGCTGCAAGTGGCAACATTTCATTTTTTATGGTTGAGCAATATTCTATCACACACACACACACACACACACATGTCCTACATATATGGAGCAGTCACTCAGTCATATCTGACTCTTTGTGACCCTTTGGACTGTAGTCCACCAGGCTCCTCTGTCCATAGGATTCTCCAGGGAAGAATACTGGAGTGGGTTGTCATTCCCTTCTCCAGGGATAGACACACACACACATACACATATCACATCTTCTTTATCCCTTCCTCTGTTGATGGACATTTAGATTGTTTTCGTGTCTTGGCCATTGTAAATAGTGCTGCTGTAAGCATAAGGGTGCATGTGTCTTTCTGGATTAGAGTTTTAATCTTTTCTGAATATATGCCCAAGCGTGGGATTGTTGGATCATAAGGTGATTCAATTTTTTGTAAGCAGATGTCAGCATTTTAAAATATTTTTAAATTTTTATTTATTTATTTTTGTCCATTCTGGGTTTTCACTGCTGCTGCAGACTCTTCTCTAGTTGCCGGGAGTGGGGGCTACTCTCTAGTTGAGGCGAGCAGGCTTCTTGGTGCAGTGACTTCTCTTGTTATGGAACTCCAGCTCTAGGGCACACGGGCTTCAGCAGTCGCGGCACCTGGGCTCCACAGTTGCGGTTCCGAGGCTCTAGAGCACAGGCTCCGTAGTTGTGGCTCATGGGCTTACGTTTCTCCGCAGCATGTGCGATCTTCCCGGATCAGAGATCAAACCCATCTCCTGCATTGGCAGGCGAACTCTTCACCACTGAGCCACCAGGGAAGCCCTATGTTAGTTTTTTAAGGAGCCTCCGCACTGGCTGCTGCACAGTTTGCATTCCCACTAACAGTGTAGGAGGGCTCCCTTTTTGCCGCATCCTCTCCAGTATTTATTGTTTGTATATTTTTAAATGATAGCCCTTCTGACTGGTGAGAGTTGAAACCTCGGGGTAGTTTTGATGTGCATTTCTCTAATAATTACTGATGTTGAGCATCTTTTGAGGTACCTGTTGGCCATCTTCATACATACACGGCTTTTAGCTCCATGCTTCTGTGTCCAGCAAGATAGGGTGCAAAACACCCTGAGAACTGTCCTGGCCCCATGCAAGGAGGAATGCCTTGGGGAGAGACAGCGGCAGCCTTTCAAGTGCATGGCCGAACTTGACCAGGAAACCGCCTGGAGTCCACGGGCGCCCAGAGGAAGAGGAGGAAGCCAGGGCGGTTTCCCATGCAGGCACGAGGGCAGGGCAGGGCCAGTGGTCTTTGTCACCGAGGAGCCGAGGGTTTAAGAACACCTGGGAGCAGATGAATAAAAGCTTGTGGAAAGGAGATCCCTGGCCTCCAACGAAACAGATCCCTTTGAAGAAAAACCAGAAAAAGAATTTTCTGGGAGAAAAGGATGATGTCAAGGAAGCTATTTTACATTTATGTTAAATGTGCAATCCCAGAAATTCAGGCAACCATTTCTGTAAAAGGGAACACCCAGGGCATCTGCAGAAGTCCCTCCGCAGAGCGGGGTCTTTCATCAGGACCCTGAGGACCCTCGGCTAAACTGCTTAATGGGACATGGACTCCATGCTACAAAATCTTGGGGGAAGGTTGGCAGCTGAAGCCACCCAGAGTCTCAGCCAATAAGAGTGAGCGTAGACT
Source organism: Tragulus kanchil (assembly GCA_022376925.1). Classification (NCBI taxonomy): domain Eukaryota; kingdom Metazoa; phylum Chordata; class Mammalia; order Artiodactyla; family Tragulidae; genus Tragulus; species Tragulus kanchil. The sequence goes on from JAIOJX010000028.1 coordinate 244,616,345, forward strand.
AACCCTGAGTAAAAACGACGGGAGACCCTTTAAAGGGACTTGAGCTCATGAAGGAGGAACGAGACGCGGTGTGACTTTACCCTGGGCCCTGGCGTAGACGGGATCACCCCTCTTCTGCAGCAGGAGCCTGCAGTCTAGGGGCTCTTGTGTGGACTGGTGACACAGCTGAGGGGTGAGGGGTGCATCCAGGGCTCCGCTGCTCCCATACCTTCCCCTGCCCGCTGAGGAAGAGAAGTGACCGGGGGCAGCGAACCTCACGCCCGACACATCACCTTCTACCTTGGATGAACCCTTGGGACCTCTTGGTCTTTAGCTTGAGCCATTATAAAGAGCTGGTTGGCATTATTTGCTCCAACAATAAGCCCCTGAATACTCATTAGGAAAATATTACCGAAGCTGTCCTCAGTGAAAAAGTGCGCAGGGCTTTGGTGGCCAGGCTCCAGATGATGGAATTGTGCGTGGCCGTTCAAATGCGGTAACCCACCTGGACTGAGGATTTCTTGATCTTTCTCTCTTTTTAAAGTTGATCTGAGACGTTACGCAAAAAATAAAGGAATAGAAAAAAGATGTGGCCTACGTGAAGTTCTGTCGCAGCCAGACGTGTGTTTAGTGTGGAACTGCGCCCCTCTGAGGGGGAGGCCAGTGGGGGGCCGTCCTGCTCTGTGCTCCAGGAAGGACGGACAAGAGCCGCCCGGGTGCTGTCTCCTCACCAAAGCTTCTTCTCCCTCCCAGGACGAGGCAGGGCACAGACGAGGGGAAACGCCTCCTGACGGTGGGCGTATAGGAGTTAAAGATTCTGCTGAGAGGTGGTGATAAAGAGAACATCCCTTTTTGTTGGGAAGAGCTGCCTGGCCGTGAGTGAATGCGAGAGAGTCGTGGACCAGGGGGACGTCCAGGAAGGCCATTAGAGGAACTGTCCTGGAGCGCCTGGCCAAGTGGCCGGGCTGGTCCATCTCTCGTATTGAACGAGCTCTGTCCTGAGAAGACAGGGAAGAGGGAGCCGGGGTGGGGGGCGGGGAGAGACGATCCAGATGGAGCGAGAGGCAGCCGCTCCTTCATCCTGTGGTTCTGGAACCAGCCCAGGGAGGCCAGGGCCGGAGTCGGCAGAAACAAGCATGGAGTCGCAGATGTCCATCGATAGACGGGTGACCGAGAGAGTGCACGTCTTGGCCTCGTGGGCGAGGACGGTCCCTCTTGTGGCCTTCTAGGACATACCCCAGGCCAGCAGTCTCACTTTCCACACTCGCTCACGGCCAGTTCAGCTGTCCCCAACAACAAAGGATGTTCCCCTTGTCGCCGGCTCTCACCTGTCGGCTCCTCCGAGGGGCGCGACGCCCCACTCACCACGCCCTGTTGTGACACCTTCACGTAGGCCGCGTCTTTTTCATGCCTGTTTTGTTTCTATTCCATGCTGTAGGATCGTCCAGCCATGAGAAGGAACAGGGTGGGGACACACGCGGCAGCACGGATGCACTCTGACCTGTGACGCCAGGTGCAAGGAGCCAGCTGTGAAAGGCCATGTGGAGGGTGATGGCTTTGACGCGAGACGTCCAGGACAGGCGAACAGACGGAAACGGAGAGCAGGGAGGGCGGAGCCTGGCGCCCAGCGGTTACGGGTTTCCTTTGCGACCACGAGAAAAATAAAGGAATAGAAAAAAGATGTGGCCTACGTGAAGTTCTGTCGCAGCCAGACGTGTGTTTAGTGTGGAACTGCGCCCCTCTGAGGGGGAGGCCAGTGGGGGGCCGTCCTGCTCTGTGCTCCAGGAAGGACGGACAAGAGCCGCCCGGGTGCTGTCTCCTCACCAAAGCTTCTTCTCCCTCCCAGGACGAGGCAGGGCACAGACGAGGGGAAACGCCTCCTGACGGTGGGCGTATAGGAGTTAAAGATTCTGCTGAGAGGTGGTGATAAAGAGAACATCCCTTTTTGTTGGGAAGAGCTGCCTGGCCGTGAGTGAATGCGAGAGAGTCGTGGACCAGGGGGACGTCCAGGAAGGCCATTAGAGGAACTGTCCTGGAGCGCCTGGCCAAGTGGCCGGGCTGGTCCATCTCTCGTATTAAAGCGAGCTCTGTCCTGAGAAGACAGGGAAGAGGGAGCCGGGGTGGGGGGCGGGGAGAGACGATCCAGATGGAGCGAGAGGCAGCCGCTCCTTCATCCTGTGGTTCTGGAACCAGCCCAGGGAGGCCAGGGCCGGAGTCGGCAGAAACAAGCATGGAGTCGCAGATGTCCATCGATAGACGGGTGACCGAGAGAGTGCACGTCTTGGCCTCGTGGGCGAGGACGGTCCCTCTTGTGGCCTTCTAGGACATACCCCAGGCCAGCAGTCTCACTTTCCACACTCGCTCACGGCCAGTTCAGCTGTCCCCAACAACAAAGGATGTTCCCCTTGTCGCCGGCTCTCACCTGTCGGCTCCTCCGAGGGGCGCGACGCCCCACTCACCACGCCCTGTTGTGACACCTTCACGTAGGCCGCGTCTTTTTCATGCCTGTTTTGTTTCTATTCCATGCTGTAGGATCGTCCAGCCATGAGAAGGAACAGGGTGGGGACACACGCGGCAGCACGGATGCACTCTGACCTGTGACGCCAGGTGCAAGGAGCCAGCTGTGAAAGGCCATGTGGAGGGTGATGGCTTTGACGCGAGACGTCCAGGACAGGCGAACAGACGGAAACGGAGAGCAGGGAGGGACGGAGCCTGACGCCCAGCGGTTACGGGTTTCCTTTTTGCGACCACGAGGACGCCCTGAAATCCGCTGGGCTGATGGTTGCACAACACCGTGAATACAGTAAACTCCTCTAAATGTGTCCACGGCAAACCGGTGACGTTTGTGTTACGGAATGTCAACCTTTAGTAAAGGAAAACCATAGCGAATGCATGAAGACAGGACATCACACCCACACAGAGCGGTGGTACTTCTCTCTCTCAAACAGAACCGAGGAAAGCGCACAGGAGACAGCCGCGCGGTCATTCATGGGGCTCGCACTGGCTCCGCCCTTCCCTGGAGAGCCTGCAGACACAATTTAAGCTGTTTTTACAACAAAATATCCCTGCCTTCCCCCGTCTCTGTCTGTGCCCCAGTGGCCTCATTTTCTGGCACAAACACACGGAGATCATCGTCACCTGCCCGCGTCTCCAACTCCGCTCCCGTCTGATGGGTCAGACGGAATCCTGTCCTTCTCACTCTAGAGGCGCCTCCTGCTTCCTTCCTCCCGGGTCTCCTCGGCTGCAGGTCTCTCCCGCCAGCCTCTCCTCCACACCGCCTGCACCCCGCTTCTGACCACCTGTGGCGGCTGACCGCGGCCCTCTGCCCTGCGTCTTTCGGGCTGGGTGACCTGGACCCCTCCCCGGACCTCCCCCTCGCAAGGCGGGCCCACACCTCTATGCCGCGTGTGTGTGTGTGTCCGTGCACCTGTGACCTCGCTAGACTCCGAGTTCCTTCGGGACCGCAGTTCCCTGGCCTCCCTCTGCGAGGACCCACAGGCTTTCAAGACCCATCTGTGGACGTGGGTGAGAGGCTTGCAGCTCCGGAGCCCAGTCTGGTCTAGGGCTGCGGTCTGAACCCGGGGCTCACAGGGGCGGCTCAGCCCCGCCCCGGGAGCCCAGAGGCCCCGCCCCCACCTTGGGTTTGCTCCCTCCCTCCTCGGCTGGGTCCTGCTGAGATGCAGACAGGAGGCAGGGCTGCCTCCCCTCAGCCTGGAAGCCCTGCCAAGCGGTCACGATCCCTGTGGGCCTCCCTGGCCGCGTCCTGCCTCCTGCGGGGCCTCCTCAGACCCTGCCCAGGCCCATCTCTGCCTGCAGGGCCTTCCCTCCCTCCCTCTCTCTTCTTCCCTCCCTCCCTCTCTTTCCAGCCACAAACATCTCTCCTCCTTCCAGGACCAGGTCTAAGTCGTCCCCTAACAGAAAATATCACATGAGGGTTATGAGCTCACATTTCAGGTCAGACACCCTAGGGTCGAAGTGGGCCCCTGTGATTTCAGGCCAGTAGTGATATTTCTCTGTGCCTCAGTTTCCTCGTCTGTAAAATGGGGCTATTTTTCTTGTCTCCAAGGGGACTGGACAAGCTAGCCCACAGGGCACAGTGCTGGCAGCAGCCCAGCTCCCAGGCCCTCTCAGCACCTCTCTCGTGATGTGCAGACGTGGTCACCCCATTTTCTGTCTCCGTCCCTCACTGTGACCAGGAGTTGCTGTCCTCTGCCGTGCCGTGTGCCCGCTGGAAGAGGAGACAGGTCAGAAAGCATGGGCTGGATGGCTGTCGGCTGACAGACGGAGTCGCCTGAAAAGAGAGAGCTGAGCCTGAAAGCGGAGGCTTACGTTTGTTCGGCGGCCAAAGCTGAGGACTTGAGCCCAGGACACAGCCCCTCTGACCCTCTCAGGGACGGCTCCAAAGGCGGGTGTGTGTGGCGGGGGGAGTCAGCATATTTAGGAGCTTTTGCAAGACGACCAGGTAGTTGGGACATCAACTGTTAACTAAAGAAAACCAGATATGGCAGGTTAAGGAATTCAGTGCGGCTGTGCCCACCACATAAATAGCTTAACGTACTCCTTTCCAGGGGCTGCCCTTCCTCTCCGCCCGTTTCCAGGAATCACTTCCCAAAGTGAGCACCAGGGGGCAGGCTCTCATCCCGGGGAAGCCCAGCAAAGGCCGCCGCCGCGCTCCGGCCGCAGGGGTGGGGACAGCCACCTGCAACCGTGAGCTACCAGCGCGTGGCGGGCAGAGAAGCCGCAGGGCGCGCGGCCGTGGATCCAAGGACGTCTGCACCGGGGCGTGAGAGTCCGCAGAAATCTACACGCCGGGAGAGGAAGTGGGGGCGGCGGGCGGGGCAGGCTCAGAGGCCGGGAGCGGCGCTGGCGAGGCCGGGCTGAGGGCAGGGCCTGGCCCGCGGCGGCTGTGCCTGGAGTCCGGCCCCGAAGGGGCGGCTCTCGCCGAGGCCTGAGCTGGGAGGAGCGTGCGGGAGGCCCCGGCTGGGGGTGCGGAGGCGGAGAGGCGCTCCCGTCAGAGTGGGTGGCATCCCTCGTGGAGCGCAGGGCCGAGGGCCCGCTGGAGGGCAGGGGGAGGGCCGGCGGGCTCCAGGTGGGGTGCTACACCCTCCGCGCCCCTAGCGGTGGCTCCCAGCCTTGGTGCGGATGGTGGCGACCTGGGGTCTCCAAAGACGGGCGCTGGCTTTGAACCTCTGCTGTTTTCTACAATCTTTGGAAACTGTCCGCTGAAGGCTCCATCAGACATGCCTCCAGGGGTGAAGGCCAACACTGGGAGGCTGAAATTTCTGGGAGCCACCCTGAAAACACCGAGACACGTCCGCTTCCCCTTCCTGTACTTTCCTTATATTAGAATCTAAGTGGGACCCCACATCAGCACCCCTCTTCCTCATGGAGGTCCTGAATAAAGTGGGAGGGGGCTGACCGGTTAATAAGGAGGCGGACTGGCGTCGCTGGTGCTGGCGAGCCAAGAGGATCGCTCAACCAGTGTCTCAGCCGAGCTCCCCCATCAGGAGGTGCAGACACTGAGCTCAGGCAGGACGCGGGACACTGACCTGTGTCCTGCAGGCAGCTCGGCCTCTTCCCGCCTGGGGCAGCGTGCCCAAGGGCCCCATGCGGGGGCGGGGGCGGGGCCAGCAAGGAGGTCCCTGGGGCGTCGGGCTTCCCCAGCACACCCGTCTCTGCCTGCCCAGGTCCAAGGACAGGGATCCGCGGTCACACCTGCAGCCGGGGCATCTTTGTTACTGACCCACCTGGGCCTGAGGAGCCGACCAGAGCAGCCTCCTCCTCTGGCTGAAACACCACACCCGGTCCGGCTGACTGTGGTTAGACAGGAGATGGCTGCTGTGGGTGAGGGGTCAGAGCAGATCAGAGTAGGCTGGGGCCTGCGGCAGAGGAGCGGGGCTCCGGGCCGCCAGCCTTGCTCAGGGGCCCCCAGGGGGACCAGCTGTGCCTGCAGGCGGCAGCCGGGGCACTGCCACTGTGGGTGGAGCCTCCCTCCAGATGAAGGGGCATCCCTGGGGTCCCTGTTTTCCTTTCCCACCTGCGCAGTGCCTGCCCCAGAGCTGCCTCCCGGCCTGCAATGCGCCTCCTGCCCTTGGTGGGTTAACATTGTTTAAAGCAGCTTCTAAAATTCCCGAAGCCAACTTCCTCATTTGAAGAAAAATTCAATCCAGTGAAGCAATTGGAACTTGACAGGTGTTCTCCAAGCCTGCCTAAGAACCACCGGGCTTGTTCTCCCAGGCAGCTTTCTCGCTCGCCTGGTGAGGGCGACCTGGGGTCTCCAAAGACGGCTGGCTTTGAACCTCTGCTGTTTTCTACAATCTTTGGAAACTGTCCGCTGAAGGCTCCATCAGACATGCCTCCAGGGGTGAAGGCCAACACTGGGAGGCTGAAATTTCTGGGAGCCACCCTGAAAACACCGAGACACGTCCGCTTCCCCTTCCTGTACTTTCCTTATATTAGAATCTAAGTGGGACCCCACATCAGCACCCCTCTTCCTCATGGAGGTCCTGAATAAAGTGGGAGGGGGCTGACCGGTTAATAAGGAGGCGGACTGGCGTCGCTGGTGCTGGCGAGCCAAGAGGATCGCTCAACCAGTGTCTCAGCCGAGCTCCCCCATCAGGAGGTGCAGACACTGAGCTCAGGCAGGACGCGGGACACTGACCTGTGTCCTGCAGGCAGCTCGGCCTCTTCCCGCCTGGGGCAGCGTGCCCAAGGGCCCCATGCGGGGGCGGGGGCGGGGCCAGCAAGGAGGTCCCTGGGGCGTCGGGCTTCCCCAGCACACCCGTCTCTGCCTGCCCAGGTCCAAGGACAGGGATCCCGCGGTCACACCTGCAGCCGGGGCATCTTTGTTACTGACCCACCTGGGCCTGAGGAGCCGACCAGAGCAGCCTCCTCCTCTGGCTGAAACACCACACCCGGTCCGGCTGACTGTGGTTAGACAGGAGATGGCTGCTGTGGGTGAGGGGTCAGAGCAGATCAGAGTAGGCTGGGGCCTGCGGCAGAGGAGCGGGGCTCCGGGCCGCCAGCCTTGCTCAGGGGCCCCCAGGGGGACCAGCTGTGCCTGCAGGCGGCAGCCGGGGCACTGCCACTGTGGGTGGAGCCTCCCTCCAGATGAAGGGGCATCCCTGGGGTCCCTGTTTTCCTTTCCCACCTGCGCAGTGCCTGCCCCAGAGCTGCCTCCCGGCCTGCAATGCGCCTCCTGCCCTTGGTGGGTTAACATTGTTTAAAGCAGCTTCTAAAATTCCCGAAGCCAACTTCCTCATTTGAAGAAAAATTCAATCCAGTGAAGCAATTGGAACTTGACAGGTGTTCTCCAAGCCTGCCTAAGAACCACCGGGCTTGTTTAAAATGCAGTTCCCAGGCACCCCGGGGCACGCACAGAGGGTGATGTGTGCTCCTGGGGGGCGCGGGGTCAGGCAGCATCGCCTCCGCGGGCTTGTTCTGACTGGAGCAGGAATGCAGAGCCCTGGGCCGCCGCGGCCTGGGAGGGCAGGGCTGCAGCCAACAAGGTGCCAGGTGAGTGGACCACGCCAACGCCCAGAGGCCCCGTCGTGCGCAGGGTCAGGGTCCCCTGGGGCGCCTGGAGGGTGGACACGGCCGCTGCAGACCTGGGGCTCCCCGCCTCCCAGACCCTCGGGGTGGCCTGCGGTTGGCCTGGTCTTGTGCACCTTCCAGTTACCATCAGAACCTTCACTGCAGAACACCGTGTCTCAGAAAGTGCTTGCGCATTGCGCCCAGCTCCGTGAGGTCTCACCAGCAGGCTGCCCCGCGTGACTCAGATGAGGAATGCAAGCGGGACCTGCGCCTGGGGCCCTGAGGACAGACAGATGGACGCCCCCTGCCCCGGTCACACCCTCTCGCCGCCTCCAGAGATGACCCGGTGAGGACGTTGCCAGCTGGGTCGAGATGGGGGTTCTTCCGGAAGCGGCTGTGCGTAGCCGAGCTGCCCCATTGTCATGGAGACTCAACACTCTGTCCATGCTACCCTTGCCTTGAGGGCAATGCTCGTTTGCTGGACTGCTGTGGACGTGACCCCCATCTCTCTTCATGGTTCTGGGTGGAGTCAGCACAGAGCACAGGCCCACCCGATGCTTCGTCCCCCCTCCTGCTCTGCCAGGACACAGCCTGCCGGGTTCCCATCTGCCCCACCTTCAGGGCTCACTCAGTGGGGATGGCCACAGCCCTCTCTTTTATCTTGGGTCCAGCTGCTCAAGGATACCAAATGGCCATTTCCAGCAGCCTCTGTGTTCCTCCCAGACACTGGGAGCTGGGATAAACTATCAAGTCTAACTTCGTTTTCCTTAAGTTGAAAGCACTGATGAACAGCCATGTGAGCGTGTGGCCTCCACCACGAGTCTCCCAGCTGGCCAGGGAGGAGGCGGGAGCAGCATCTCTGCCTCCACTCCTGCTCCTGGCAGGCAGACGCTCCGGGTGGGGCTGGACCCCAACGCCAGGGTGAGTGTAAGGTGAGGAAGGCACTTGTCTGAGTGCAAAATTTAAGGAGACCCAAGTCCTCGGTCAGCAAGATGACCACCATTTTTTTGCAATGTTTTGAAAAATCAAGATGGATGCATAAAGTCCGTGATGAATCAGCTATCAGTATTTTAAACAGAGGCCAGTGCTCAGGTGAGTCATACTGGATCACAGGCAGAACTGTGTGCACCCTACAGACACGGTCTTCTCTCTCATGGATCACAGCCTGGTTATGGCGAAGGGGCTTACGCAGCTCAGTGAAGCTGTGAGCCACGGCGCGCAGGCCACCCGAGAGAGACGGCTCACGGTGAAGAGTTCCAACAAAACGTGGACCACTGGAGGAGAGAATGGCGAGTCACTCCCGTGTGCTTGCCTCGACAGCCCCAATAAATAGTATGAAAAGGCAAGAAAGATGCGACACTGGCAGATGAGCCTCCAGGTCAGAAGGTGTCCACCAAGCCACTGCGGAAGAGCAGAGAGCAGCCGCTCATAGTGCCAGAAAGAACAATGTGGCTGGGCCAAAGCAGAAACAATGCTCGGTTGTGCATGTGTCTGGGGGTGAAAGTCAAGTCCGATGCTGTAAATAACAATACTGCATAAGAACGTTAGGCCCATGAGTCAGGGTAAATTGGATGTAGTCAAGCAAGAGGTGGCAAGAGTGAACATCCATGCTGGTGCGGATGTCAAATTTTGGTTCTGGGTGGAGTCAGCACAGAGCACAGGCCCACCCGATGCTTCGTCCCCCCTCCTGCTCTGCCAGGACACAGCCTGCCGGGTTCCCATCTGCCCCACCTTCAGGGCTCACTCAGTGGGGATGGCCACAGCCCTCTCTTTTATCTTGGGTCCAGCTGCTCAAGGATACCAAATGGCCATTTCCAGCAGCCTCTGTGTTCCTCCCAGACACTGGGAGCTGGGATAAACTATCAAGTCTAACTTCGTTTTCCTTAAGTTGAAAGCACTGATGAACAGCCATGTGAGCGTGTGGCCTCCACCACGAGTCTCCCAGCTGGCCAGGGAGGAGGCGGGAGCAGCATCTCTGCCTCCACTCCTGCTCCTGGCAGGCAGACGCTCCGGGTGGGGCTGGACCCCAACGCCAGGGTGAGTGTAAGGTGAGGAAGGCACTTGTCTGAGTGCAAAATTTAAGGAGACCCAAGTCCTCGGTCAGCAAGATGACCACCATTTTTATGCAATGTTTTGAAAAATCAAGATGGATGCATAAAGTCCGTGATGAATCAGCTATCAGTATTTTAAACAGAGGCCAGTGCTCAGGTGAGTCATACTGGATCACAGGCAGAACTGTGTGCACCCTACAGACACGGTCTTCTCTCTCATGGATCACAGCCTGGTTATGGCGAAGGGGCTTACGCAGCTCAGTGAAGCTGTGAGCCACGGCGCGCAGGCCACCCGAGAGAGACGGCTCACGGTGAAGAGTTCCAACAAAACGTGGACCACTGGAGGAGAGAATGGCGAGTCACTCCCGTGTGCTTGCCTCGACAGCCCCAATAAATAGTATGAAAAGGCAAGAAAGATGCGACACTGGCAGATGAGCCTCCAGGTCAGAAGGTGTCCACCAAGCCACTGCGGAAGAGCAGAGAGCAGCCGCTCATAGTGCCAGAAAGAACAATGTGGCTGGGCCAAAGCAGAAACAATGCTCGGTTGTGCATGTGTCTGGGGGTGAAAGTCAAGTCCGATGCTGTAAAGAACAATACTGCATAAGAACTTGAACGTTAGGCCCATGAGTCAGGGTAAATTGGATGTAGTCAAGCAAGAGGTGGCAAGAGTGAACATCAACATTTTAGGAATCAGTGAACTAAAATGGACGGAAATAAGTGAATTTAATTCAGATGACCACTATATCTACTACTGTGAGCAAAAATGCCTTAGAAGAAATGGAGTAGCCCTCATAGTCAATGAAAGAGTCTGAAATGAAGTACTTGGGTGCAATCTCAAAAATAACAGAATGACCTTGGTTTGTTTCCAAGGGAAACCATTCAACAGCGCAGTCATCCACGTCTATGCCCCAACCACTGATGCTGAAGGAGCTGAAGTTGACCAATTCTATGATGACCTACAGGGTTTTCTATTAATAGAACTGACACCAAAAAAAAAAAAGATGTTATTTTCATCATAGAGGATTGGAATGCAGAAGCAGGAAGTCAGAGTAACAGGCAAGTTTGGCCTTCGAGTACAAAAGGAAGCAGGGCAAAGGCTAACAGTTCTGTTGAGAGAACACACTGGCTGAGGCAAGCCCCGTCTTCCAACAACACACGAAATGGCTCCACACATGGATAGCACCAAATGGTCAATACTGAAATCAGACTGATTATATTTTTTGCAGCCAAAGATGGAGACACTCTATACAGTCAGCAAAAATAAGACCAGAAGCTGACTGTGGCTCAGATCATGAATTCCTTATTGCGAAACTCAGACTTATATTGAACAAAGTAGGGAAGACCTCTAGACCATTCAGGTATGATTTAAGTCAAATCCCTTAGATTGGACAGTGGAGGTGATGAAAAGATTCAAGGGATTAGACCTGGTAGATGGAGTGCCTGAAGAATTACAGATGGACGTTGGTAACCTTGTACAGGAGGCAGTGACCAAAAACCATACCCCCCCTCCAAAAAAATGCAAGAAGGCAAAGTGGTTGTCTGAGGAGACTTTACAAATAGTTCAGGAAAGAAGAGAAGCAAAAGGCAAAGGAGAAGGGGACAAGATATACCCAACTGAATGCAGAGAATAGCAAGGAGAGATAAGAAGGCCTTCATAAATGAACAATGCAAAGAAATAGAGGAAAACGGCAAAATGAGAAAGAGTAGAGAGCTCTTCAAGAAAATTGGAGATACCAAGGGAACATATCATATAAGGAAGGGCACAATAAAGGACAGAAATGGTAAGGACCATGCAGAAACAGAAAAGATTAAGAAGGGGTGGCAAGACTACACAAAAGAACTATACAAAAAAGATCTTAGTGACCCAGATAACCACAGTGATGTGGTCACTCACCTAGAGCTAGACATTCTGAGTGTGAAGTCAAGTGGGCCCTAGGAAACATTACTACAAATAAAGCTAGTGGAGGTGCTGGAATTCCAGCTGAGCTATTTCAAATCCTAAAAGATGATGCTGTTAAAGAACTGCACTCAATATGCCACTTAATATGCTGTAAATGTGGAAAACTCACCAGTGGCCACAGGACTGGAAAAGGTCAGTTTTCATTCCAGTCCCAATGAAGGGCATTGCCAAACAATGTCCAAACTACCAAACAAATGTGTTTATTTTGCATGCAGGTAAGGTTATGCTCAAAATCCTTCAAACTAGGCTTCAACAGTCTGTGAACCAAGAACTTCCAGATGTACAAGCTGGATTTAGAAAAGGCAGAGGAACCAGAGACCAAATTGCTATCATCTACTAGAGAAAGCAGGCAAATTCATGAAAAAGCATCTAATTCTGATTCACTGCCAAAGCCTTTGACTATGTAGATTACAACAAACTGTGGAAAATTTTGAAAGAGATAGGAATACCAGATCACCTTACCAGCCTCTTGCAAAACCAGTATGTAGGTTAAGAGGCAACAGTTGGAGCCAGACGTGGGGAAAAAATCTGGTTCAAAATTGAGAAAGGAGCTCATCAAGGCTGTATAATGTCACTCTGCTTATTTAACTTCTATGCAGAGTATATCATGGGAAATGCTGGACATGGTGAATCACAAGCAGGAATCAAGATTGCCTGGAGAGGTATCAGCAACCTCAGATATGCAGTTGATGCCACTCTAATGGCAGGAAGTGTGGAGGAACTAAAGAAAAGAGGCCTACATAAATGAACAATGCAAAGAAATAGAGGAAAACGGCAAAATGAGAAAGAGTAGAGAGCTCTTCAAGAAAATTGGAGATACCAAGGGAACATATCATATAAGGAAGGGCACAATAAAGGACAGAAATGGTAAGGACCATGCAGAAACAGAAAAGATTAAGAAGGGGTGGCAAGACTACACAAAAGAACTATACAAAAAAGATCTTAGTGACCCAGATAACCACAGTGATGTGGTCACTCACCTAGAGCTAGACATTCTGAGTGTGAAGTCAAGTGGGCCCTAGGAAACATTACTACAAATAAAGCTAGTGGAGGTGCTGGAATTCCAGCTGAGCTATTTCAAATCCTAAAAGATGATGCTGTTAAAGAACTGCACTCAATATGCCACTTAATATGCTGTAAATGTGGAAAACTCACCAGTGGCCACAGGACTGGAAAAGGTCAGTTTTCATTCCAGTCCCAATGAAGGGCATTGCCAAACAATGTCCAAACTACCAAACAAATGTGTTTATTTTGCATGCAGGTAAGGTTATGCTCAAAATCCTTCAAACTAGGCTTCAACAGTCTGTGAACCAAGAACTTCCAGATGTACAAGCTGGATTTAGAAAAGGCAGAGGAACCAGAGACCAAATTGCTATCATCTACTAGAGAAAGCAGGCAAATTCATGAAAAAGCATCTAATTCTGATTCACTGCCAAAGCCTTTGACTATGTAGATTACAACAAACTGTGGAAAATTTTGAAAGAGATAGGAATACCAGATCACCTTACCAGCCTCTTGCAAAACCAGTATGTAGGTTAAGAGGCAACAGTTGGAGCCAGACGTGGGGAAAAAATCTGGTTCAAAATTGAGAAAGGAGCTCATCAAGGCTGTATAATGTCACTCTGCTTATTTAACTTCTATGCAGAGTATATCATGGGAAATGCTGGACATGGTGAATCACAAGCAGGAATCAAGATTGCCTGGAGAGGTATCAGCAACCTCAGATATGCAGTTGATGCCACTCTAATGGCAGGAAGTGTGGAGGAACTAAAGAGCCTCTTGATGAGGGCAAAAGAGGAGGGTGAAAACGCTGGCTTAAAACTCAACGTTCAAAAAACTAAGATGAGGGCTTCCCCTGGTGGTCCAGTGGGTAAGGACACCACCTTGCAGTGCAAGGGGCGCCGGTTTGAGCCCTGGCCTGGGAAGATCCCACATGCTGCGGAGCGGCTGGACCGATGTGTCCAATTGCCGAGCTGGAGCTCTGGCGCGCGTGCGCCCAGAGCCGGTGCTCTGCGACAAGAGAGGCCACCGTGATGGGAGGCCCACAGGAGCCAAAGAACAAAAACGGATGAAAATAGACAAATGAAAGACTAATAGAAGTGGCCTGCCTATCCCCCCCCCTCCCCACCCCGCCCCCCCAAAAAAGATAAATAAATATAATTAAAAAAAAAAAAAACTAAGATCATGGCATCTGGTCCCATCTCTTCATGGCAAATATAGATGGGGGAAAGTGGAAAGAGTGGCAGATTTTATTTTATTTTCTTGGGCCACAAAATCACTGTGGATGGTGACTGCAGCCATGAAATTAAAGGATGCTTGCTCCTTGGAATGAAAGCTATGACAAGCCTAGACAGCAGATTAAAAACCAGAGACATCACTTTGTTGACAAAGGTCTGTATAGTTAAAGCTATAGTTTTTCCGGTGGTCATGTATGGATGTGAGAGTTGGACCATAAAGAAGGCTGAGCAGGTGAAGAATTGATGCTTTCAAACTGTGGTGCTGGAGAAGACTCTTGAGAGTCCCTTGGACAGCAAGGTTCTAAGAAGATCTTAGCCCTGAAGCAAGAAGCAAACATCAATGTAGATTACAACAAACTGTGGAAAATTTTGAAAGAGATAGGAATACCAGATCACCTTACCAGCCTCTTGCAAAACCAGTATGTAGGTTAAGAGGCAACAGTTGGAGCCAGACGTGGGGAAAAAATCTGGTTCAAAATTGAGAAAGGAGCTCATCAAGGCTGTATAATGTCACTCTGCTTATTTAACTTCTATGCAGAGTATATCATGGGAAATGCTGGACATGGTGAATCACAAGCAGGAATCAAGATTGCCTGGAGAGGTATCAGCAACCTCAGATATGCAGTTGATGCCACTCTAATGGCAGGAAGTGTGGAGGAACTAAAGAGCCTCTTGATGAGGGCAAAAGAGGAGGGTGAAAACGCTGGCTTAAAACTCAACGTTCAAAAAACTAAGATGAGGGCTTCCCCTGGTGGTCCAGTGGGTAAGGACACCACCTTGCAGTGCAAGGGGCGCCGGTTTGAGCCCTGGCCTGGGAAGATCCCACATGCTGCGGAGCGGCTGGACCGATGTGTCCAATTGCCGAGCTGGAGCTCTGGCGCGCGTGCGCCCAGAGCCGGTGCTCTGCGACAAGAGAGGCCACCGTGATGGGAGGCCCACAGGAGCCAAAGAACAAAAACGGATGAAAATAGACAAATGAAAGACTAATAGAAGTGGCCTGCCTATCCCCCTCCCTCCCCACCCCGCCCCCCCAAAAAAGATAAATAAATATAATTAAAAAAAAAAAAACTAAGATCATGGCATCTGGTCCCATCTCTTCATGGCAAATATAGATGGGGGAAAGTGGAAACAGTGACAAACTTTTTTTTTCCTGGGCCCCAAAATCACTGTGGATGGTGACTGCAGCCATGAAATTAAAGGATGCTTGCTCCTTGGAATGAAAGCTATGACAAGCCTAGACAGCAGATTAAAAACCAGAGACATCACTTTGTTGACAAAGGTCTGTATAGTTAAAGCTATAGTTTTTCCGGTGGTCATGTATGGATGTGAGAGTTGGACCATAAAGAAGGCTGAGCAGGTGAAGAATTGATGCTTTCAAACTGTGGTGCTGGAGAAGACTCTTGAGAGTCCCTTGGACAGCAAGGAGAGCAAACCAGTCAATCCTAAAGGAAATCAACTCTGAATATTTATTGGCAGGACTGATGCTAAACTTGAAGCTCCAATACTTTGACCACCTGATGCAAAGAGCCGACTCACTGGAAAAGATCCTGGTGCTGGAGAAAATTATGGGCAAGAGGAAAAGTGAATGACAGAGAATGAGATGGTTAGATGGCATCACTGACTGAATGGACATGAGTTTGTACAAAGTAGAAAACGGTGAAGAACAGGGATTTCTGGAATGCTGCAGTTCATGGGCTACAAAGAGTTGGACATGATTTAGCCACTGAACAAGAAGAAGTAGGGTATTAGACAAAAATAATCTCAAATGTCACAAACTGCTCATTTATCCATCTTTGGTCTTTGATTTTGTGGATAGAAACGGGTTCTTGATAAGCTCTTTGAACTCGACTTGGAGACCCAACTTTAATGCCTATGAGTACCTACTTTTCTTCACCGAGACCATTAGAACCAAATTCCCACTGCTACCAAATTTCTGTTTGGAAAGGAACAAATTAAGGTTTCATCCTGATGTGTTCAGGGTTCCCCATGGTGCAGTGCTACATAATCCACTTGCCAATGTGGGAGTCATAGGAAACGTATGTTGGACCTCTGGGTCAGGAAGATCTCTTGGAGGAGGAAATGACAACCCACTCCTGTATTCTTGCTTGGGAAATCCCATGAATAGAAAAGTCTGGTGGGGGGCTTACCTGGTGGTCCAGTGGGTAAGGACACCACCTTGCCATGCAAGGGGCGCCAGATCAATCCCTGGCCTGGGAAGATCCCACGTGCCATGGAGCGTCTGGACTGATGTGTCCAATGACTGAGCCGGAGCTCTGGAGCACATGCGCCCAGGGCCGGTGCTTTGCAGCGAGAGAAGCCACTGCGATGGGAGGCCCACACGGCCAAAGAACAAAGATGGATGAAAATAAATAAATGAAAGACCAAGAGAAGTGGCCCGCCCACCCCTCTCCCTCCCCACTCCACTGCCCCCCCAATAAATAAATAAATAAAGATTTAAAAAAGAAAAGAACAGAAACGGGGCTTCCCCTGGTGGTCCAGTGGGTAAAGACACTGCCTTGCAGTGCAAGGGGCACCAGTTTGATCCCTGGCCTGGGAAGATCCCATGTGCCGCGGAGCGGCTGGACCAATGTGTCCAATTACTGAGCCAGAGCTCTGGTGCGCGTGTGCCCAGAGCCGGTGCTCTGCAACGACAGTGGCCACTGTGATGGGAGGCCCACAGGAGCCAAAGAACAAAGACGGATGAAAATAGACAAATGAAAGACCAATAGAAGTGGCCCGCCCATCCCCCTCCCTCCCCACCCCACCCTCCAAAAGATAAATAGATAAAATTAAAAAAGAAAAAGAACAGAAACACCTGGCGGGCCTCAGCCCACGGCGTCCCAGAGAGTCAGACATGACTGAGCCGCTCAGCTCAGTCCCGCTGCTCAGCTGTGTCTGACTCTGCGACCCCACGGAGTGCAGCTGCCCTGTCTTCCACCGTCTCCCGGAGCTCGCTCAGACTCGTGTCCGTTGACTCAGTGATGCCATCCAAGCAACCCTTCCTCTGCCGTCCCCTTCTCCTTCTGCCTTTTATTTTTCCCAGTGTCAGGGGCTTTTCCAATGAGTCGTCTCTTTGCCTTAGGTGGCTGAACAACAACTTGATGTCTCCTTCAACGGCAGGCGGGTTCTTTACCAGCAGGGCCACCTGGGAAGACCTTTATCTTGATGTGGAGAGAAAGACAGGTCTGGTGAGCCTGCCATTTTAGCTGCTTATCATCTCTGCCACCAGACACCAAGGATCAAACGCGATTGCTCTTCGTGCAGTAGCAAGTCACAGGTCCCCCAGCCTCTACCTGGAAGACACCCTTGCCACCCAGTGACCGCAGACCTGACCAGGATAAAGCATCTAACTGTGGGTGGTGACCCGTTACCAGAGTAGGAAAGTCATGAACGGGGTCACGATCGAGGTTTTCCACCGCACGTGAATTAAACAGAGGCAGCTCTACTGTGCAGCTCATGAAGCTGGGCTTCAGGGCCCCTCCCCAGGGCAGGCCACTTCACACCTCATCCTACTAAAGCATCGTCTGTATCACAGGGTGGCCAGGCACACACTGAACACGGGAGGTCTGCCTGTTCCCATCCTGCACCCCGCCTTCATTTCTTTTGTGATGGGTGATGTGGAGGTAAACACAGGCTTTGTGAGGCCTGACTGTGGGTAAGATGGGGAGAGGACAAGCTCAGTTTGGTCTGGTCAAGTTGTAGAAAACCGCTATTGCATTCTTTCATTTATGAGTTGCTTGTAATCTGGAGGAATTTTCTGTGGACAGGATTCTGGTGCAGCATCTACAGATGCGCATTGTTGGATGCGTCAGGACAGGATTGCTGACCTCTGGGTAATAAAGTCACTTGTCTCTGTTCCCCTTCCAACCAGGACACAGGAGTGGGGACTCGGTCACCCTCTGATGGAGACACCTGGCTTCCAGAGAAAACCTACGGAAGCAAGATGTTCAAAACACTGAGCACCAGGCAATGGAGCAGTGAGCACTGAGGGACGAGAAAGAAACGATGAAGAGCAGCTGAGGACTGGAGCGGGGAGTCTAGGGACGAAATGGTCGCCAGATTCTGAGGGGCCCAGAGAGGAGGAAGCTCACAGAGAGGACTGGCCTCTTCAGCCACGCCCTGATCAACACAGGCAAGTGAGGACGCCTCTGTGGCCAGGAAAAGAACCACCCGAGTGGACAAGAGGGATGACCCCCGAGCTCACACTGCTTTAAATAACTCGGGATGCTGCGGAGAAAGGGTGCATTTGCCTCCACAGTGGAGCAAAATTAGCCCAGGTTAAATGCCGCCTGGATCCCATTTAACATGGTTTAAAAACGACACCTAAAAGGAGAGAGATGTTTCCAAGTAAGCTAATTATGTCCCCCAAACAAAGCTCTAGAGTATTTATAGGAATTCAAACATACCCAGCATCCAACAACATAAAATCCACAATTTCTAACATCCAACAAAAAATTACCAGATATGCCAAGAGGCAGAAAACTGTTACCCAGGATGAGAAGAAAAAGAATTAAGTTGAAGCCAACCCAGAAATGGAACAGATGATAGAATTAGTATACAGGGACATTGCAAAGTTGTTATAACTGTATCCCATATGTTCAAGAAGCTAGAGGAAAGATCAACTATGTTAAGTAGAGACATGCAAGATAAATACAAGATCCAAATTGATGAAGACTACACCATATGGTTAATGGCAGATTAGATGCTGCAGGAAAAAAGAAAGATTAGTAAACTGGAACCTCAGCAATAGAAACCATCCAAAATGGAACAGAAAGGAGAAAGGGAAAATTCAAATAAAGCAACAGTGGTCTCTGAGACAATTTTAAGTGGCTTAATATATGTGTATCTGGAGGAATTTTCTGTGGACAGGATTCTGGTGCAGCATCTACAGATGCGCATTGTTGGATGCGTCAGGACAGGATTGCTGACCTCTGGGTAATAAAGTCACTTGTCTCTGTTCCCCTTCCAACCAGGACACAGGAGTGGGGACTCGGTCACCCTCTGATGGAGACACCTGGCTTCCAGAGAAAACCTACGGAAGCAAGATGTTCAAAACACTGAGCACCAGGCAATGGAGCAGTGAGCACTGAGGGACGAGAAAGAAACGATGAAGAGCAGCTGAGGACTGGAGCGGGGAGTCTAGGGACGAAATGGTCGCCAGATTCTGAGGGGCCCAGAGAGGAGGAAGCTCACAGAGAGGACTGGCCTCTTCAGCCACGCCCTGATCAACACAGGCAAGTGAGGACGCCTCTGTGGCCAGGAAAAGAACCACCCGAGTGGACAAGAGGATGACCCCGAGCTCACACTGCTTTAAATAACTCGGGATGCTGCGGAGAAAGGGTGCATTTGCCTCCACAGTGGAGCAAAATTAGCCCAGGTTAAATGCCGCCTGGATCCCATTTAACATGGTTTAAAAACGACACCTAAAAGGAGAGAGATGTTTCCAAGTAAGCTAATTATGTCCCCCAAACAAAGCTCTAGAGTATTTATAGGAATTCAAACATACCCAGCATCCAACAACATAAAATCCACAATTTCTAACATCCAACAAAAAATTACCAGATATGCCAAGAGGCAGAAAACTGTTACCCAGGATGAGAAGAAAAAGAATTAAGTTGAAGCCAACCCAGAAATGGAACAGATGATAGAATTAGTATACAGGGACATTGCAAAGTTGTTATAACTGTATCCCATATGTTCAAGAAGCTAGAGGAAAGATCAACTATGTTAAGTAGAGACATGCAAGATAAATACAAGATCCAAATTGATGAAGACTACACCATATGGTTAATGGCAGATTAGATGCTGCAGGAAAAAAGAAAGATTAGTAAACTGGAACCTCAGCAATAGAAACCATCCAAAATGGAACAGAAAGGAGAAAGGGAAAATTCAAATAAAGCAACAGTGGTCTCTGAGACAATTTTAAGTGGCTTAATATATGTGTAACTGGACTGTTGAAGGAGAGAGGGCAGAAAAGCAAAAAGGTATTTAAAGAAATATGGCTGAAAAGTTTCCAAATCTGGTAAGAATTATAAACTCAAACATTTAAGAAATTAAATGAGCCCAAGTGTACATGGGCACACACACACACAGACACACACACCCCATAAACGTACACCATGATGTGTCATAATCAGATTGTGTAAAATTGGTAATAAAGGGAAAAAACTTAAAAAGCCAAATTGATGTATTCTGTATAGAGGAACAAAGATAAGGAGAGCAGATTTCACACTGGAAATAATTCAAGGTAGAAACAGTGAGGCAGTATCTTTAAAGTACTGAGATAAAAACCTATTCATTCGAGGACTCTATACCCAGCAAAACTGCCGTTTAAAGTTGGCACAATAACACCCATAGTGGAGAAGGACAACAAAAGAACACAGACATATACACATAGCTGCGTAATGTGTGTGTATAAATGTATAACAGAATGGCTTTGATGCACACCTGAAACACAACTGTGTAAAGCAAGTGTAGTTCAATAAAAAATAAACAAAACTGGCAAAAAAGAGACTTTTCTGGAGATACACAGCTGAGAGAATGCAGAAGCAGGAGACCTTCTCTGTGAGAAGTGCTCACGACCTTCAGGCAGAGGGAAACGAATATCACACGGAAACCTGGATCTGCAGGCGGAAGGAAGGGCTCCAGAGATGAACGCCTGTACGGGTAAATCTAAAGACTTTCTTACCAATTAGATTCCTTTAAAAATTTAGTTGGTTATTTAAAGCAAAAATAACGCCTGTGTTGTGGCCAAACACAGACGTGTTCACATGAGGAGAACGACCACCAAGCACAGAGGCTGGGCAGCTTACGCAGTCGATTCTTACCTCCTCCATCAGGTGGCATGACATGACTGAGAGGAGAGCAGGATGAGGTGAAGACACATCCTGGAAGCCCCAAAGCCACACCTAAAGCCAGAATTAGAGCTGACAAGTCAACAAAAAAGATAAGCAAAATCATTAAAAGATCATTAATGAAGGAAGTCATGAACAACTCAATTAATCCAACGAAAGAAAGAAAGTGGGGAACACAGAACAGTTGAAATACATAGAAAATGAACAATGGTAGATTTAAGTGCAATAATGTTTAATTACTTAATAGTATTGTTGAGCGGACGCCGCGAGGAGCCGCGGACGCCGCGAAGAGCCGCGAGGCGGGGATGCACCTCTTGTTCCTCAGATGCTAGTGTGTGAACTAGTATCACAGAACACCATAGCAAACCAGACATAGAGCCTACACTCCCTGACCAATCATCAAACCAAGGATCCTCGAAGCGGAAGCCCTGATTCCAAGACCCCACACTGATTATCAAAGAACATACAACACTACAGATTATTCACCTGTAAACAAGGTCTATCACCACCCAAGACACAAACCACTGAACCCTTCTACAAGGACAAAAAACCCCAAAAGGGAAAGGGGAATTCAACCAAGAAGCCTGGTGGGAATAAGAACTCCATACACACAGACACACACAAAGAAACAAAAATTAACCTAATAATGAAACGTCAGAGAAACACTGTACAAATGAAGGACCAAGCTAGAGAAACACCACTTCAAATGACAGAGGAGGAGATAGACAAGCTATCTGAAAGAGAATTCAGAAAAACTATACTAATGAGGATGCAAAACACCGAAAACAGAATATTAGAGGAAATTAGTGCATTGAGAAAAGACATGCAGGAAATGAAAAATAAGCAAATAGAGACCACCAACTCAATTGCTGAACTCAAAAATACTATAGAAGGTCTCAACAGTAGAGTATCAGAGGCTGAAGAACGGATAAGTGAGCTGGAAGACAGAATGGTGGAAATAAGTGCTGAAGAACAGAACAAAGCCCAAAGAATTAAAAGAACTGAGGATAGCCTCAGAGACCTATGGGACAATATTAAACGCACCAACATTAGAATTATAGGAGTTCCAGAAGAAGAAGAAGAGAAGAAAGACTATGAAAAAATTCTTGAAGAGGTTATAGTTGAAAACTTCCCCAGCATGGGAAAGGAGATAGTCAGCCAAGTCCAGGAAGCACAAAGAGTTCCATACAGGAGAAACCCCAGAAGAAACACATCAAGGCACATACTAATCAAACTAACGCAGACTAAATATAAAGACAGATTACTAAAAGCAGCTAGGAGCAAACAACAAGTAACATATAAAGGAAACCCCATACGTTTAACTGCGGATCTCTCAACAGAAACCCTACAGGCCAGAAGAGAATGGCAAGATACATTTAAACGGCTAAAAGAGAATAACCTGCAACCACGAATTCTCTACCCAGCAAGAATCTCATTCAAAATCGATGGTGAAGTCAAAAGCTTCACAGACAAGCAAAAACTAAAAGAATTCTGTACCACAAAACCAGCCCTACAACAAGTGTTAAAGGACCTGATATAGCCAATAAATACAAGAGTAGGAGAAGCCTTACAAATCAAACCCCAAATTTCTAAGAAGATGACAATAGGAACATTCGTATCAATAATTACTTTGAACGTAAATGGACTAAATGCTCCAACCAAACGACACAGGCTGGCTGAATGGATCCAGAAGCAAGACCCATATATATGCTGTTTACAAGAGACCCACTTCAGACCTAGAGACACTCATAGACTGAAAGTGAAAGGCTGGAAAAAGATATTTCATGCAAATGGAAATCAAAAGAAAGCTGGAGTAGCAATCCTTATATCAGACAAAATAGACTTTAAAGTAAAGAAGATTCTAAGAGACAAGGCAGGTCACTACATCATGATTAAGGGATCTATCCAAGAGGAAGACATAACAGTCATGAATATCTACGCACCCAACACAGGGGCACCTCAATACATAAGACAGGTACTTTCAGACATAAAAGAAGAAATCAACAATAACACAATAATAGTAGGAGACTTTAACACTCCTCTCACACCAATGGACAGATCAACAAAACAGAAAATTAATAAAGAAACACAAGCCTTAAATGCCACACTGGAAAAGATGGACCTCATCGATATCTTTAGGACGTTCCATCCAAAAGCAGAAGAATACATTTTCTTCTCAAGCGCTCACGGAACATTCTCCAGGATAGACCACATCTTGGGCCACAAATCTAACCTCAGTCAGTTCAAGAAAACCGAAATTATATCAACCATCTTCTCGGACCACAAATGGCAATGAGAAAATGGAGAAACCCCAGAAAGAAACACATCAAGGCACATACTAATCAAACTAACGCAGACTAAATATAAAGACAGATTACTAAAAGCAGCTAGGAGCAAACAACAAGTAACATATAAAGGAAACCCCATACGTTTAACTGCGGATCTCTCAACAGAAACCCTACAGGCCAGAAGAGAATGGCAAGATACATTTAAACGGCTAAAAGAGAATAACCTGCAACCACGAATTCTCTACCCAGCAAGAATCTCATTCAAAATCGATGGTGAAGTCAAAAGCTTCACAGACAAGCAAAAACTAAAAGAATTCTGTACCACAAAACCAGCCCTACAACAAGTGTTAAAGGACCTGATATAGCCAATAAATACAAGAGTAGGAGAAGCCTTACAAATCAAACCCCAAATTTCTAAGAAGATGACAATAGGAACATTCGTATCAATAATTACTTTGAGCGTAAATGGACTAAATGCTCCAACCAAACGACACAGGCTGGCTGAATGGATCCAGAAGCAAGACCCATATATATGCTGTTTACAAGAGACCCACTTCAGACCTAGAGACACTCATAGACTGAAAGTGAAAGGCTGGAAAAAGATATTTCATGCAAATGGAAATCAAAAGAAAGCTGGAGTAGCAATCCTTATATCAGACAAAATAGACTTTAAAGTAAAGAAGATTCTAAGAGACAAGGCAGGTCACTACATCATGATTAAGGGATCTATCCAAGAGGAAGACATAACAGTCATGAATATCTACGCACCCAACACAGGGGCACCTCAATACATAAGACAGGTACTTTCAGACATAAAAGAAGAAATCAACAATAACACAATAATAGTAGGAGACTTTAACACTCCTCTCACACCAATGGACAGATCAACAAAACAGAAAATTAATAAAGAAACACAAGCCTTAAATGCCACACTGGAAAAGATGGACCTCATCGATATCTTTAGGACGTTCCATCCAAAAGCAGAAGAATACATTTTCTTCTCAAGCGCTCACGGAACATTCTCCAGGATAGACCACATCTTGGGCCACAAATCTAACCTCAGTCAGTTCAAGAAAACCGAAATTATATCAACCATCTTCTCGGACCACAATGCAATGAGACTGGAGATCAACTACCAGAAAAAAAACCCTAAAAACAGAAACACATGGAGATTAAACAATACATACCTAAAAAACCAACTGATCATTGAGGAAATCAAAGGAGAAATCAAACAATTCCTAGAAGAAAATGATAATGAACACACGACAGTGCAAAACCTATGGGATACAGCAAAAGCAGTTCTAAGAGGGAAATTTATAGCAATACAATCCCACCTCAAGAAACTAGGAAAATATGAAGCAGATGACCTAACTCTCCGCTTAAAACAGTTGGAGAAAGAAGAACAAAAACATCCCAGAGCCAGCAGAAGAAGAGAAATCATAAAGATCAGAGCAGAAATAAATGAGAAAGAAACAAAAGAAACAATAGTAAAGATAAATAAAACAAAAAGCTGGTTCTTTGAAAAGGTAAACAAAATTGACAAGCCACTGGCCAGACTCATTAAGAAAAAGAGAGAGAAGAACCAGATCAACAAAATCAAAAACGAAAAAGGAGAGATTACAACAGATAGTGCAGAAATCCAAAGGATTCTAAGAGACTATTATGAGCAACTCTATGGCAACAAACTGGACAACTTGGAAGAAATGGACAGTTTCTTGGACAGGATTAATCTCCCAAGACTGAGCCAGGAAGAAACAGAAACTTTGAACAACCCAATCACAAGCTCAGAAATCGAATCTGTGATTAAAAATCTACCCAAAAATAAAAGCCCAGGACCAGATGGCTTCACAGCCGAATTCTACCAAACATTTAAAGAAGAGCTAATGCCTGTCCTTCTAAAACTCTTTCAAAAAATTGCACAGGAGGGAAAACTCCCAAACACATTCTACGAGGCCACCATCACCCTGATACCCAAATCAGGCAAAGACAACACAAAAAAGGAAAACTATAGGCCAATTTCACTGATGAACTTAGATGCCAAGATCCTCAACAAAATCCTAGCAAACAGAATTCAACGACACGCCAAAAAACTCATACATCACGATCAAGTCGGGTTCATCCCAGGCATGCAAGGCTTCTTCAACATCCGCAAATCAATCAACGTGATACACCATATCAACAAGTTGAAAGACAAAAAACACATGATCATCTCAATAGATGCAGAAAAAGCCTTTGACAAAGTACAACATCCATTTATGATCAAAACTCTTCAGAAAATGGGCATAGAAGGAACCTATCTCAACATAATAAAAGCCATCTATGAGAAACCTACAGCGAACATTATTGTTAATGGTGAAAAACTGAAAGCATTCCCTCTAAGATCAGGAACAAGACAGGGGGGCCCACTTTCACCACTGCTATTCAACATAGTCCTGGAAGTCCTAGCAACAGCAATAAGACAAGAGAAAGAAATCAAAGGAATCCAGATTGGAAAGGAAGAAGTCAAGCTCTCTCTTTTTGCAGACGACATGATATTATACATAGAAAATCCCAAAGACACGGTTACAAAGCTACTAGAGCTAATCAATGAATTCAGCAAAGTTGCAGGATATAAGCTGGTTCTTTGAAAAGGTAAACAAAATTGACAAGCCACTGGCCAGACTCATTAAGAAAAAGAGAGAGAAGAACCAGATCAACAAAATCAAAAACGAAAAAGGAGAGATTACAACAGATAGTGCAGAAATCCAAAGGATTCTAAGAGACTATTATGAGCAACTCTATGGCAACAAACTGGACAACTTGGAAGAAATGGACAGTTTCTTGGACAGGATTAATCTCCCAAGACTGAGCCAGGAAGAAACAGAAACTTTGAACAACCCAATCACAAGCTCAGAAATCGAATCTGTGATTAAAAATCTACCCAAAAATAAAAGCCCAGGACCAGATGGCTTCACAGCCGAATTCTACCAAACATTTAAAGAAGAGCTAATGCCTGTCCTTCTAAAACTCTTTCAAAAAATTGCACAGGAGGGAAAACTCCCAAACACATTCTACGAGGCCACCATCACCCTGATACCCAAATCAGGCAAAGACAACACAAAAAAGGAAAACTATAGGCCAATTTCACTGATGAACTTAGATGCCAAGATCCTCAACAAAATCCTAGCAAACAGAATTCAACGACACGCCAAAAAACTCATACATCACGATCAAGTCGGGTTCATCCCAGGCATGCAAGGCTTCTTCAACATCCGCAAATCAATCAACGTGATACACCATATCAACAAGTTGAAAGACAAAAATCACATGATCATCTCAATAGATGCAGAAAAAGCCTTTGACAAAGTACAACATCCATTTATGATCAAAACTCTTCAGAAAATGGGCATAGAAGGAACCTATCTCAACATAATAAAAGCCATCTATGAGAAACCTACAGCGAACATTATTGTTAATGGTGAAAAACTGAAAGCATTCCCTCTAAGATCAGGAACAAGACAGGGGTGCCCACTTTCACCACTGCTATTCAACATAGTCCTGGAAGTCCTAGCAACAGCAATAAGACAAGAGAAAGAAATCAAAGGAATCCAGATTGGAAAGGAAGAAGTCAAGCTCTCTCTTTTTGCAGACGACATGATATTATACATAGAAAATCCCAAAGACACGGTTACAAAGCTACTAGAGCTAATCAATGAATTCAGCAAAGTTGCAGGATATAAAGTCAACACACAGAAGTCACTGGCATTCCTATACACAAACAATGAAAAATCAGAAAATGAAATCAAAGAGGCAATCCCCTTCACCATTGCAACCAAAAGAATCAAATATCTAGGAATAAACCTATCCAAAGAAACAAAAGAATTGTACACAGAAAATTACAAGACACTCATGAGAGACATTAAAGAAGACTTAAACAGATGGAGAGATATTCCATGTTCCTGGATTGGAAGAATCAATATTGTGAAAATGACCGTACTTCCAAATATCATCTACAGATTCAATGCAATACCTA
Organism: Tragulus kanchil; assembly: GCA_022376925.1. Classification (NCBI taxonomy): domain Eukaryota; kingdom Metazoa; phylum Chordata; class Mammalia; order Artiodactyla; family Tragulidae; genus Tragulus; species Tragulus kanchil. Next base: position 244,643,259 of record JAIOJX010000028.1, read on the forward strand.
TTCAACTACCACTGACATTTTTCACAGAACTAGACCAAATAATAACACAGTTCATATGGAAACACAGAAGACCTCGAATAGCCAAAGCAATCCTGAGGAAGAAAAATGGAGTTGGAGGGATCAGCCTCCCTAACTTCAGACTCTACTACAAAGCAACAGTTATCAAGACAGTATGGTACTGGCACAAAAACAGAACTATAGATCAATGGAACAAGATTGAGAACCCAGAGATCAACCCACGCACCTATGGATACCTTATTTTTGATAAAGGAGGAGAAACTATAAAATGGGACAAAGACAGCCTCTTTAACAAGTGGTGCTGGGAGAATTGGACAGCTACATGCAAAAAAATGAAATTGGAACATTCCCTGACGCCATACACTAAGATCAACTCAAAATGGATTAAAGATCTCAATGTAAGACCAGAAACCATCAAACTCTTAGAGGAGAATATAGGCAAAACCCTCAAGGACATCAATCAAAGCAAGATCTTCTTTGACCCACCAACTAAAATAGCAGAACTGAAAAGAAAAATGAACATATGGGACCTTATGAAACTTAAAAGCTTTTGTACAGCAAAAGAAATTACAAAAAAGTTCAACAGACACCCCACAGAGTGGGAGAAAATCATAGCAAATGAAACAACAGACAAAGAATTAATCTCCAAAATCTACAAGCAACTCAGACAACTCAGCACAGGGAAAATGAGCAGCCCAATTAAAAAATGGGAAAAAGATCTAAAGAGACGCCTCTCCAAAGAGGACATACAAATGGTCCAAAAATACATGAAACGATGCTCAACCTCGCTTATTATTAGAGAAATGCAAATTAAAACCACAATGAGATACCACCTCACACCTGTCAGAATGGCCATCATCAACAAATCGACAGACAACAAATGCTGGAGAGGGTGTGGAGAAAAGGGAACCCTCTTGCATTGCTGGTGGGAATGTAAATTAATACAACCTCTATGGAAGACAATATGGAGATTCCTTAAAAAACTAAAAATAGAAGCACCCTATGACCCAGCAATCCCACTATTAGGCCTATATCCTGATGAAATCAAAACTGAAAGAGGCACCTGTACCCCAATGTTCATTGCAGCTCTCTATACAATAGCCAGAACATGGAAGCAACCTAGATGTCCATCGACAAATGAATGGATCCAGAAGCTCTGGTACATATATACAATGGAATACTACTCAGCTGTTAAAAGAAATGCAGAAGACTCAGTCCTAATGAGGTGGCTGGCTCTAGAACCTATCATAAAAAGTGAAGTAAGTCAAAAGAAAGACAAGTATAGTATACTAACTCATATATATGGGATCTAGTAAGATGGTCATGATAACACACACAGTGAACTCATGAAAAAACAGAGAATAGACATAAAGACATTGTGGAGACCGAACAATGGGAGGGAGTAACATGGGAACCTATACTGTCATGTGTAGAAAAGATAGCTATTGTCATTGTGCTAGGGGAATAGGAGTACCTACAACCACTTGGAGCAATGGTCTGGAGGGATGGGGAAAGGGACCTGGGTGGGAAGGGAGGGTCAAGGGATATGCATCTGATTGATCTGGGAACATACATGTACAAAAATAAATAAATAAATAAATAAATAAATTTAATTAAAAAAAAAAGTATTGTTGAGAAGCAATATCAATAATCATGTTAAATGTAAATGAGTTACATACTCCAATTAAAACACAGAGGATGTCAGACTGGATTTTTAAAAAATCAGTTCCCAATTACATGCCGCCTACAAGAAATATTCTTTAAATATAATGACACAAAGAGGCTACAGGTAGAAGGATGGAAAAAATACACCATGCTAAAATTAGTCGAAAGGAAGCTGGATCAGTTATATTAAGACAAAGGGGATTTCACAGTAGATAAAGAAGGTCATACTAAACATGATAGAGGGGTCAGTTATCAGCCCCATACATTGATATTGAGTGGGGAGCCTTTCCCTTCTCTAGGGGATCTCCCCAACCCAGGGCTCAAACCTGGGTCTCCCACAGTGCAGGATCCCTTACCATCTGAGCCACCACGGAAGCCCCGAGAAGTGCACCGTTCAGCAGTCTGCTAGACAGACTTCCATACTGGAGTGGCCGCCGTCCCTTCTCCAGAGCATCTTCTTGACCCAGGGACCGGACTGGGCTCTTCTGCATTGCAGGCAGGTTTATATACGCATTAAACTACACACAGAAACATTTTCTAAAACTGAAAGCAAAAAAACCACCAATTATGATTCTCCCTCCTTCCTGCCTCCCTTCCTTCCTCCCGTCTTCCTTCATCCCTCCTCCTTTCCTTTGTTACAAGGGGCTAGACAGATTCTCATGCAGATGGCAGTCAGCTGGAGTATGGAAGGCAGGCTGAGGGGGCCGGAGAGGCAAGGAGCTGAGTTTCTCACCATCAGAGAGGAGATGGGCAGAGAGGCAGACCTGGAGAGATGCAGCCATAGAATAAACTGTGGGATGCTGGACTGGAACTAAAGCTGTGGGTTTGAGTTCATAGATCTCTGACTATGCCAATAGGCCTATGACATAGATGCAGAAATAAACTCAGGTGTGTGTGTGTGCTTCGCCTTTAAGCCTGTCCACAGAAGGGCCTGGGAAGCCCCACCCTTCAGTCACATCAGTAAGCATCACCAACACCCAGATTCTGGCCTCCAAACATAGTTCGTTCTCCACTCAACGGAATCAGATTCTTCGGGGAAATGGCTTACTCCAGGGCTCCAGCAGAGAAGAAACAAGACAGGTCTGGAACATCGTCACGTGTCAGCAAGGAAATCCTCCAGGAATAAAGGGGACATGCCCAAGGTCAGAGAGGCCAGGGTGACGCCCCACCGACTAAATCCAGGGTGATCTGAGCATGAAAATGAAAAGAAAGAAAGACTGGCGGCAACTGAGTGCAACCCACTGGATAGACCAGGAACCGGTGAATCCGGAGCACACAAGCCAGCAAAGGAACCAGTTAATGGGAGAAACAGAACATTTTTCTCCTGGCCGTAGAAAAGCCCACAGATCAACGAAGAAAGAAGGAAGGTTTGAGAAAATCTCCACTTGGCAACAGGTATAAAAATAATTCAGACAAGACACAGAAATATCAACAGACGCCAAGATGAGTGGGTAAAACTGAGCTGAAGAATGGATGTATTACACGAACGCCTCCCTGCTGAATACTTACTAAGAGCAAAAGGGGCAACACACAGTGATGAAACCTGGCAGGAAAGACCTCAGTCAAACGAGTCAAATGAATACGCTCAGTCACAGGACACGTAGGTGGCGTGTGCTGCCCATCGGCTGAAATGAACACAGCCTCTGTGACATCCCGGTATGAAAAGGTGTGACGTGGTCCCATCAGGAGAAAAGCCTGGACAGGCTCCAGCTGAGGAAATCTCCTAGGTGACTGGCCCACAGCCGTCGTAAGTGCCAAGGCCATAAAGGCCAAAGACAGAGGAGGAGTGTTCCCGATTGAGGGAGAGCAGAGAGCACCGGGGTGTCTGAGAAGGGAGCGGCGGTGCGGGGAGCGGGAAGGGAAAGTGCAAAGTGACACGCAAGGAGAGCAAGCCCATCGCTGCCTCACAGGCTCCCAGATACACATGCGCCAGGCTTCACTGAAGGGCACCCGTGTCGCCGAGCATGCTGACGGGGACCGCCCACCCCGGCCAGGCCCCCCAGGAACCCTGCGTGAGTTACTTTACGGCTCCTTACTGGTCCTGGTAAGGAACATGGAACCAACAAGCCACCACCAACTAGAAGAGTTCAGGAAAGGTCAAAAGGAGACACCATGTGTCCGACCCCCTCCCAGAATCCTTCTCGCTGGCAGCCATCTTGGCTGAGCAACGTGTGTGCCACCAGGAAGGACCCTGGGTCAGAATGATTGGCCAAAGAGCACCTGGAAGCTAATCCCGTCACCATAAAACAGAGACTGTGGGCCACGCGGCAGAGCGGCCCTCCTGGGTGCCCGCAGCCTCCCTGCCCAGTGAAGCCTCTTGCTCTGTCAGCACGGGTTGGTCCTCAGACAATTCATGTCGGAGTGTGAGGCAAGAGCCCACTCTCAGGCCCTGGAAGGGACTCCCCTTCCTGCAATGACACTAGAAGCAGCTATCAATTAGTTACTGCGACTCTTGGGTTTAATAAGGAATTTCTCCGGCAATGGAGCTGACCCATCGGGCACTTTGGCAGAGCTGGGACACAGCCAGAACAACGGTTAGCAGCTCCAGGGTGAGGCATCTACCCCGTTTAAGGGGCTCATTGACCTAAGACTTGCTACTTGAGCATTTCCATTCCACCTTGGAAAATTAAAATAGACTCTGGCTCTCTTGGGCTTCCCAGGCGGCACTAGTAGTAGAGAACCTGCCTGCCGATGCAGGAGACCTGAGAGACACAGATTCTTTCCCTGGGTCGGGAAGATCCCCTGGAGAAGAAAATGGCAACCCACTCCAGTGTCCTAGCCCAGAGAATCGTCTTGGCGGGCTGCAGTCTACAGGGTCGCAAAGAGCTGGACACGACTGAGTGACTTAGCACACACGCTTGCACTCTGGGTCTCAATTATTGAGGAGCTGAGTCAAAATCAGGGGAATATATGCAGAGACATTCAGGAAGTTTCCTTCTAATATCAGCTGAAAATCAATGGTCTGGTTGTCTCTCATCTCAGGCAAGATTTGTTTTCTGTTGTTTATCAATGCCCTTCCCTTGCCGGCTCCCAGGATGGAGATGGATACTAACAGCCCCGCCGTGGGCCCTTCCCTGTGTCCTGGTAGCAACCACACATGGTGGGACCAACGTAGCCGGGGGGATGCAGGGCCGCGGCAGGGTTTTGTGGGGACATGTGGGAGGAGAGGTGCTTTGGGCTGGAGTGGGTGGAGAGGGGACGGGAAGTACTTTGTGGAAGAAACAAGCACACTAAGTGGGATCTGAGCCTGGGAGCTGGGTGAAGAGCAGGTGTGCATTGCTGAAACCAGTTAGCTCAGGCTGGGACTTCAGGCGCTCAGTCCTGCCCCCTGTAGATGGCAGGAAGGGAGAGGTTAACACTTCTGCCTGAGGCTTGCCATTCTAAGAGATGTTTGCAAGATTAATGGCCTTTTTACTTTGCTTCCTCACCTCCCCCTATGTCTGATCCATAAAATAACCTGGTGTCCATACCCCAGACAACATGGTTTTTTTCCGAGGCACTGGCCTGCCATCTTCTCGGTCGTTTTCCTTGCCTCAACACTTAGGCTTTCAGATTCACTGGCCTGCCTGCCCGGCAGCGAGCAGAGCGAGCTTAGACTCGGTAACAGTTTCAGGACCTAATAAAGCTTAGGTTCTTGACATTATATCACAGGAAGAATTCAGTGATAGGTAAGAGTAAATCTCTCTGAAGATTTTTTTTTTTTCCCTCTCTGAAGATGTATTCAGAGAAACACTCCACAGACAAGAGTCTGGGCCATCGCAGAGCGTGAGCATGGTGACCTTGAAATGTGGTCAATTTCTATGGGCTGGGCAATTTCATAGGCTAATGAGTGGGAAGATTATTCCAACTATTTGGGGGAAGGGGTGGAGATTTCCAGGAATTGGGCCACGGCCCACTCTTTGGTCTGACGGCGCCTCTGGGGGTGTCCTTTTGCTTGCTGATTGAGGATCAAGGTGTAGACAAAGGGGACTTGTCTGCCATCTTGGACCCCTTTGATTCCAATAGATTTCTGTTGGGTCCTCGGGCTTTGTCATTCTTGCAAAAGCTGTGCCCCCGCCCCAGCTCCTGTTTCATTACCACCAGGTCAACAAACAGGACCCAGGGGCCCTACCGCGAGGGAGGGGGCTGACGGCCAGGCTTTCTATTCTGTGGCAGCCTGAAGAATCACTTTCTCCAGACAAATGCCTTGTAGGAGGGCGACCTGGCACTCAGCGTCCAGGGTTCACAGAGCCAGGACTTGGGGCTTCTGCTGGGTCAGGGCTGCCTGCTGGAGACGTGCAGTCGTGGTTTAGCCATCACAAGCCTCTGCCGTTGGAGGAAGTGCCACAGACCAAGGATCAAACAGGAGTGTCACCAGGCCCATCCTGGGAAGACTGTGGTGACTAAGAACAAAGGGCGAACCTCAATTTTTTTTTTTAAGGTAACAGTATTTGGTGGCCAATTGAACAGCAAACCTGAAGTCGAAGAAATGAAACCACTTCCACCCGGTGCAGTGTGCTCCTAGCTTTCAGGCTGAGGCCCTCACAAAGGGCTGGCCTGGGGCATCGGGCGGGGAGAGGACCCGTGGAGGAGGGAGGGCAAGCCCAGGCAGAGGGGCCGGCCGCGGTCCCAGAGCCTCCACCAGTCAAGAGGGAGCACCCCTCGGGGGTCCTGGGAGAGCCGGATTAGAAAGATAAGACGCTGCCCCTCGAATCCCTAAAGACAAGAAAAGGAAGCCAGGGTGCTCAACACGTCCGTTTTTATGCATTTACCCACCCAACCTTCTTAAAAACGACTCATCTAAACATGAAAGGAAAAGCTGGGTTGGCGAGACTACTGCTTCTGGGCTTTTATTATGTATCTGCAGTGCCCATCACTAAAGCTTTAATGCAAATTCCATCCTAACAAGCCCCGGGGCTGTGGGGGAAGGACATTGCTCCCAATTCTTTAGGGGCCACTCATGCTCCCCAAGGAGCAGGGCTTCATCTCCGCGTCCATTAACTTAAATACTAATACCCGGCCCTGAGTCCCAAACACACCAAAGAGACCACGACTCAAAACAAAATACAGTACAAATTTATTGACTCCACTCCATCTTAGTCAAGATTTAAGCAAAGTAAACAGATAACTGGATACAAAGAAGCGATGGCTTAACATTAGATAGAATCCTGTTTTACTATGAATTTTCAGTCCAAAAAGAGCTTATTCTGAAATAAAACAACCATGATTTCTCTGCTGAGGCATATGACAACAAAATACAGACAGTGATAAAACCCTATCTGTGTTTCTTTCAGCAATAAGCATTTATTCAATGAAACTTTTGAAACACGTCTTGGATTCATGTCAAGAAGAAATGACCACCTTTTGTGAGTTAGTATTAACCAAGTACAGCTGTGGGGACAGTCTGGACAGCACAGATAAATGAGTAAAGAACACTGAGTTCAACGCTCTTGAAGATTTACAGGAAAATGCTTTGGTTCCCGAACGACTGCCTCTAAGCGTAATTCTTTAAAAACCTGACGTTGACTCATTGTTTCTCCTCCAGAATCTAAACACCGTCCATGAGTTTTCTCCAGGCACGTGGCCACTGGGGCCCTGGCGCCCCACCGGGAAGCACACCAGACACCACGCCAACGCCAGACTCTTTAAAGTGCTAAAGCCACAAGAGAACGAACTTTGTGTACAACTTAAAAAGACAAGAAAAGGAAGCCAGGGTGCTCACCAGTCAGAGGAGCACCTCGGGTCCTGGGAGAGCCGGATTAGAAAGATAAGACGCTGCCCTCAAATCCCTAAAGACAAGAAAAGGAAGCCAGGGTGCTCAACACGTCCGTTTTTATGCATTTACCCACCCAACCTTCTTAAAAACGACTCATCTAAACATGAAAGGAAAAGCTGGGTTGGCGAGACTACTGCTTCTGGGCTTTTATTATGTATCTGCAGTGCCCATCACTAAAGCTTTAATGCAAATTCCATCCTAACAAGCCCCGGGGCTGTGGGGGAAGGACATTGCTCCCAATTCTTTAGGGGCCACTCATGCTCCCCAAGGAGCAGGGCTTCATCTCCGCGTCCATTAACTTAAATACTAATACCCGGCCCTGAGTCCCAAACACACCAAAGAGACCACGACTCAAAACAAAATACAGTACAAATTTATTGACTCCACTCCATCTTAGTCAAGATTTAAGCAAAGTAAACAGATAACTGGATACAAAGAAGCGATGGCTTAACATTAGATAGAATCCTGTTTTACTATGAATTTTCAGTCCAAAAAAAGAGCTTATTCTGAAATAAAACAACCATGATTTCTCTGCTGAGGCATATGACAACAAAATACAGACAGTGATAAAACCCTATCTGTGTTTCTTTCAGCAATAAGCATTTATTCAATGAAACTTTTGAAACACGTCTTGGATTCATGTCAAGAAGAAATGACCACCTTTTGTGAGTTAGTATTAACCAAGTACAGCTGTGGGGACAGTCTGGACAGCACAGATAAATGAGTAAAGAACACTGAGTTCAACGCTCTTGAAGATTTACAGGAAAATGCTTTGGTTCCCGAACGACTGCCTCTAAGCGTAATTCTTTAAAAACCTGACGTTGACTCATTGTTTCTCCTCCAGAATCTAAACACCGTCCATGAGTTTTCTCCAGGCACGTGGCCACTGGGGCCCTGGCGCCCCACCGGGAAGCACACCAGACACCACGCCAACGCCAGACTCTTTAAAGTGCTAAAGCCACAAGAGAACGAACTTTGTGTACAACTTAAAAAAGCCAGTGTTAGAGAAGTTACTAAAGAATATGTGCTAGCATTACTGAACTCAATAATGCTTTTCACAATTATTGCAAAAGACATCAGAGACATCAGAAATTGATAAACGGGCTCGTAACATTCCATTATTAATTAGTGCAATTTATAAAGAAACCTGTTACGAATGACATATTATTTTGCAGTAAGAAAAGGAAAATAACTTTACTCCCTAAAGTTCCAGATTATGGTTGTACACACACAGACAAAACACACACACGTGCACACACACACAGACCTCGAGGGGACACAGGCGACGTGGACCAGCCCGCCCCCGTCCCTCCCTCATCCGGCCACAGGGTGGGCCTGACCACACCGCCTGTCTCCACGGAAGGGCGCACTTTCTTCTGGTCTGAGTTTCTCCTTTTAGCACCCAGGGGTGCTATGTGTGGATTAGACGGTCACAGATTTTAAGTGCTGGGGTGCTATTTTTTAAGAGAAGGCCGCGATGACCTGTTTCCAACCAGAAAACCAGGAACCAGGTCCCTCTCTCCACATGGGCAGATGTCACTGTGGAACTGTTAGTTGTGTACTTCAAAACAGTTGTGAACGCGTATTAGCCACCACCAGTTCTAAAGGTGAGTATTCTGACTCTTTAAATATTGTTACTATAAGAATGTCCAGGACCCGTCCCCTCTGTCACTTACTTTGATAAAAGCGCCCTTTCTGTGGTGTTCCTCCCTCCCCCTAAATGAAGAAGATGCTCTCATAACAAGTTTTCAGATTAACAAAGAATATATTAAAACATCTGACATTCTTTCCACAACTGCATAAAAAAAGCAGGCATCCTGAATAAGTACAAAGGAATAAGGAGCTTTCTACATTTTCAAAAATCACAATCAGAAAAAAAAAGTTTTTTTTAAGAGTATCTTTGCTAGCTAACGCATTTCAGCATGAAAAGACCAACCTGTCTTATACCAAGTATTTGCCCACTGGCAGAGATAAACATTCTTTGGAAAAAAAAAAAAAAAACACTTTACTGAATAAAGCAGTTTATCCGTCTTTCATTATATTACATCTTAACATTTAAAATAGTCAAATGAGAAGCCTATTTTTTTGACCACCAAAATAAACTCTTCCAAGCCTAACGCGTTTAAGGTAGAGTATAAAAAGTAATAGAAAAACCAGACCTGCCTTAAAAATGGTTTTGGTTCAAAATTTTATTTGAAATCCTATGTTCCTTGCCTACACAAAAACGTGGACGAGACAAAGCACTGGCAATTTTTAAAATCTAACAGATATGCAGAGCCTATATTTAGATCAAAAATATTTTTTTTCTAATTAATGTTATTAAAAAATCTTCAAAAATGTATCATAAAGGTTCAAGTCCTAGGATACTCAACTCACACCGCGAAGACCCCAGGTATCAGGGACACACCCACCCAACCTCCAGCAGCCTAGGGGTCACCGCTCCGAAGGAAGCATCGCCTCTCGAGGGGACAGCCGCCGGGGTGCCCCGGGAAACACCACAGGATGCAGGGAGTGAACTCAAGGAACAACAACGGTTTGCAGAAACCCACGTGCTCTGTCTTTAAAAACGCATAGGTTTCTTCAGGAAAATATAAAGATGGCAATAATCAATAATGGCAACTTAATTTTATTTTCTCCATCATACTTATGAACAAACATAGGAAGCGACCGTATTTGGGGCATTCTGATCGTTTCCAAATGAACGAATAGAAGGCAAGATTTCCTTTGTCGTTTCTACAGGGTTCAAGGCTACTTAGAACTTTATAAAATGCTGTGTTTCACTAACAAAGTGCGACTCTCCTTCCAGCCCCTGGTGTGGGCACGGGCTACGAGGCTGAGGTGCTGGCCTCCACCGGAGCACCGGTTTGAGCCCTCGGTACACTGGCTGTTACTCACAGAAGCCGAGCTGCTCATCCAAAAAAACAGCTTGCAAAAACATTCATCAACTTGGAGGTTTCATCCATCATTACCTTGGAATAAGTTTAGGGGTTTCAACTCCGTTCCCACTTGTGTGTATCTCACTTCCCCGCCCCTGCCAACGAAACAAAAATCTTTCCCTTTTTAAACACGCCAATGAACGTTGGATCATACCTACTCAGAGGCTTTAAATTACAATTTATACAAAATAGGAAAACAAAAAAAGCCCAAGCCATAGGGGCCAAACTACGCAGCAGAAACTAACTCTGGACCCTCGAGAGCACTTCCGTCCGTGTCTGTGAGATGCTCCGCAGGGACTTCAAGTGGAATGGTTCCACTGGGACACCTGACCACCATAAAGGCCAAAAAAACCTAACAGAAATCACAACACAGAGAGGCAGGGAGACTGAGGACTGGACACACTGCCCTCCAGGTGTGTGAAGACGGCCGCGTGGCTGCGCCCTCAGCTTCAAGTCTCCGCAACTGAACGGCCATTTGGGATTTAGAAAGGCTGCACCTGTTCCGGGGGCCGTGGGGCCCGTCTAGACACATGTCCTCCCCTTCCCTGTTACTAACGGTGCTAAGCTGAACGCCTGTGCCGTGCGCTAGCTGTGTCTCCTGTCCCCAGTACACTCCGCTTCAGCCTGCGATGGCGCAAGCCAGGGGAAGCCAGCCCGCGCGGCCCCTCAAGGCCGGTCTGCACGCAGGGCGACGGGGGGTGCTCTGACCACCACGCCCACCACCACCAAAGCTTTGGAAGCTGACGTGGAGGGCTTCCAGAAATCTCCACGCTTTCCCTTCCCGAGTCCTCCATCACGAATCGTACGACATAACCCAAGAGCAAGTCTCTATTATTTTATATAAATCTCAGTATTACTATTGCTGATTTAAATTTTTCACAATTTGCATACAAAAATGTTCTAAGTGACCACAAAATTCCAAATTTTTTTTTTAATCAAGTGTCAGAGTAACCTATTAAAGTTGAGGTTTATAATTTTCTTTTTTTATTGCTGAAGTATTCTAGGATCTTAATACTGCAAACTAGGCCTCCACGAGCACCGGTTTGAGCCCTCGGTACACTGGCTGTTACTCACAGAAGCCGAGCTGCTCATCCAAAAACAGCTTGCAAAAACATTCATCAACTTGGAGGTTTCATCCATCATTACCTTGGAATAAGTTTAGGGGTTTCAACTCCGTTCCCACTTGTGTGTATCTCACTTCCCCGCCCCTGCCAACGAAACAAAAATCTTTCCCTTTTTAAACACGCCAATGAACGTTGGATCATACCTACTCAGAGGCTTTAAATTACAATTTATACAAAATAGGAAAACAAAAAAAGCCCAAGCCATAGGGGCCAAACTACGCAGCAGAAACTAACTCTGGACCCTCGAGAGCACTTCCGTCCGTGTCTGTGAGATGCTCCGCAGGGACTTCAAGTGGAATGGTTCCACTGGGACACCTGACCACCATAAAGGCCAAAAAAACCTAACAGAAATCACAACACAGAGAGGCAGGGAGACTGAGGACTGGACACACTGCCCTCCAGGTGTGTGAAGACGGCCGCGTGGCTGCGCCCTCAGCTTCAAGTCTCCGCAACTGAACGGCCATTTGGGATTTAGAAAGGCTGCACCTGTTCCGGGGGCCGTGGGGCCCGTCTAGACACATGTCCTCCCCTTCCCTGTTACTAACGGTGCTAAGCTGAACGCCTGTGCCGTGCGCTAGCTGTGTCTCCTGTCCCCAGTACACTCCGCTTCAGCCTGCGATGGCGCAAGCCAGGGGAAGCCAGCCCGCGCGGCCCCTCAAGGCCGGTCTGCACGCAGGGCGACGGGGGGTGCTCTGACCACCACGCCCACCACCACCAAAGCTTTGGAAGCTGACGTGGAGGGCTTCCAGAAATCTCCACGCTTTCCCTTCCCGAGTCCTCCATCACGAATCGTACGACATAACCCAAGAGCAAGTCTCTATTATTTTATATAAATCTCAGTATTACTATTGCTGATTTAAATTTTTCACAATTTGCATACAAAAATGTTCTAAGTGACCACAAAATTCCAAATTTTTTTTTTAATCAAGTGTCAGAGTAACCTATTAAAGTTGAGGTTTATAATTTTCTTTTTTTATTGCTGAAGTATTCTAGGATCTTAATACTGCAAACTACCACACTTTGTTCTAACCCATTTGGACTTGAAAGCGTGGCTGACTTAACTAGAACATAGGTGTCTTCACAGAATCCAAAGAATGCGTTCGCAGTGCTTCACTAACTGCAGATCAGTAAGAAAAGACACCGAGCCACTGCGGTGGGAGAGCACACGGACACCCTGGGGGCGGGACCACGCAGACCACCGAGGACAGACTCCACAGCAGAGGCCTGACCGCGAGGTCCAGAAGCACAAGGCTGTGGGGAGTTTTTCTAGGGTGAGTAAGGACATTTCTAATTAATATCAGTTCACCTCAAACTTATATTCAAGCATAACAATTGTCAACCTTTATTATTCAGCATTTCTTTTAAAAAATAGCTTGCTTCTTAGGACACAGTTCTCGCTGGGGCTGCGGTCTGGAGGGCCGTCCAGGGGAGAGCGTCTCAGTTGTGCGTCTGCTCGTGGCTCCAGAGGCTGAAGGCCGTCTTGAATGTCCGGTGGCAGAGCTTACACATGAACTGTCTTTTAAACGTGATGGCAGAGAGCGGGGGCGCGTGGTAGAACAGCGTGTCTGACTCCCGGGGTGCGAACAGCTTGTCGCCGCTGGGAGCGGGGGTCTCAGGCAGGCCTGTGGGGCTGTCGGGCTCCAGGGGCTGGATCTTGGGCAGCGGCGGGGGTAGGGGGGGTGGCGACGGGGAGCCGGCGGGACCCGGGCCCACCTCGGGCTCCCTGTGCGCGGGCTCCTCGGCGGCCTGGGCCATGTGGGACTGGAAGTGGCTCCAGAGCCGGAAGTTGGTGCGGAAAGCCTTGTTGCAGACGTGGCAGATGAAGGGCTTCACGGAGCACAGCAGCTCCTGGTGCCGCTCCAGCTGCTTGGGGGCCGGGAAGCTCTTGCCACACTTCTCGCAGGGCCACAGGTCCTTGGGGGCCGCGCCGGCCTCGGGGGCCTCCTCCTCGGCCTCCTCCGCCGGCTCCTCTTTGACCTGGATCTTCGGCGGCTTGGAGAGGCTCAGGTCCTCGGGGAGGCAGGTGGAGTCCTCCGAGTCAAAGTTCGCGGGCTCGGGGCCGCGGCCGCCGGCGGGGTCGTCGTCGGCGGTGGCAGTGGCAGGGGCGGCCGCCGGGCCGGCGCGGCCGGGCTCGGGCGGGGCGGGGGGCCGGGCCGGGCCGGCGGCCTCCCCGTTGAGGCCGGGCCGGGGCGGGGAGGCGCCGGCGGCCAGCGCCATGCTGTTCTGGTTGTGCACCTCCACCTGGTGCCGCCAGATGCTGAAGGCCGACTTGAAGGTGCGCATGCACTCCAGGCAGGTCAGCTTGCGGAACTCACACCTGCCCTCGTGCTCGCGCTTGAGCTCGGGCGAGAAGAACCTGAGGCTGCAGTAGGCGCACACGGTGGCCGTGCGGCACAGGCGCTCGTGGTGGCCTTGCTCTAGGAGAGAAGAGAGCTTGGCGTTACAGAGGCGGCACGGGTAGCGCTCGGGGCCGCCCGCCGGGCCCCCGGGGGCCGCGCGCGCCCTGGGCCGGGCGGCCCTGGCGGCCCCGAGCGCCTTCTCCCCCGGGTGCATCTTCACGTGCTGCTTCAGCTGGGAGAGGAAGCGGCAGGCCTTCCCGCAGGCCGCGCACACGTACGCGCCCCTGGCCCGGGAGCGCAGGCCCCGCCGGAGGGCCTGCGCGGGGGAGCCGCCCGGGCCCTGGACGCCGGGCCGGCCGCGCCGCAGCTTCAGGACCAGCGCCTTCTTGATCTCCCGCTCCCGCACGATGTCGATGAGCTTCCGCTGGAACTTCTCGTCCAGGACGGCGTGGGGGCCGGCGGCCGGGGCCGGGTTCCGCACCACGCCGTGCTGCGTCTGGCAGTGCGTCCACACTTTGAAGTTGGTGTGGAAGCGCTTGTGGCAGATGTCGCAGGCGTAGGGCTTCTCGGGGTTGTGGTACATGTTCACGTGCCGCTGCAGGCCCGCCGCGGATCTAAAGACTTTAAGGCAATGTTTGCATTTAAACTTTTTGTTTGGCCTCGTGCCCTCCAACTCACCGAATTCATCTTTGTTCAAGTCAGAGCCTGGGAAGGCGGCCTGGAGCCGGCGGGCTAGGGCCCTCCTCGCGGGGGTCTCCCGAGCCCGGGGAGCCCGGGCCCTCGGCCTTGGGCTGCTTGGCCGGCGGCCTCCTGTCCGCCTGGAAGCGCCTCTTGGCCGGGAGCCTGCTGGCATCTTTCCGGTCGTCCTCCGTCTGCAGGGCCGGGTCTTTCGTGGCGGCGGCCTCCCCGTTGAGGCCGGGCCGGGGCGGGGAGGCGCCGGCGGCCAGCGCCATGCTGTTCTGGTTGTGCACCTCCACCTGGTGCCGCCAGATGCTGAAGGCCGACTTGAAGGTGCGCATGCACTCCAGGCAGGTCAGCTTGCGGAACTCACACCTGCCCTCGTGCTCGCGCTTGAGCTCGGGCGAGAAGAACCTGAGGCTGCAGTAGGCGCACACGGTGGCCGTGCGGCACAGGCGCTCGTGGTGGCCTTGCTCTAGGAGAGAAGAGAGCTTGGCGTTACAGAGGCGGCACGGGTAGCGCTCGGGGCCGCCCGCCGGGCCCCCGGGGGCCGCGCGCGCCCTGGGCCGGGCGGCCCTGGCGGCCCCGAGCGCCTTCTCCCCCGGGTGCATCTTCACGTGCTGCTTCAGCTGGGAGAGGAAGCGGCAGGCCTTCCCGCAGGCCGCGCACACGTACGCGCCCCTGGCCCGGGAGCGCAGGCCCCGCCGGAGGGCCTGCGCGGGGGAGCCGCCCGGGCCCTGGACGCCGGGCCGGCCGCGCCGCAGCTTCAGGACCAGCGCCTTCTTGATCTCCCGCTCCCGCACGATGTCGATGAGCTTCCGCTGGAACTTCTCGTCCAGGACGGCGTGGGGGCCGGCGGCCGGGGCCGGGTTCCGCACCACGCCGTGCTGCGTCTGGCAGTGCGTCCACACTTTGAAGTTGGTGTGGAAGCGCTTGTGGCAGATGTCGCAGGCGTAGGGCTTCTCGGGGTTGTGGTACATGTTCACGTGCCGCTGCAGGCCCGCCGCGGATCTAAAGACTTTAAGGCAATGTTTGCATTTAAACTTTTTGTTTGGCCTCGTGCCCTCCAACTCACCGAATTCATCTTTGTTCAAGTCAGAGCCTGGGAAGGCGGCCTGGAGGGCCGGCGGGCTAGGGCCCTCCTCGCGGGGGTCTCCCGAGCCCGGGGAGCCCGGGCCCTCGGCCTTGGGCTGCTTGGCCGGCGGCCTCCTGTCCGCCTGGAAGCGCCTCTTGGCCGGGAGCCTGCTGGCATCTTTCCGGTCGTCCTCCGTCTGCAGGGCCGGGTCTTTCGTGGCGGCGGCGGCGTCCCCCACGGTGACGCGGATGATGTCGCACGGCTCCGGGGGGCTGCGCGGCTCGGCCTTGACCCTCACCTCGGGCCGCTCGGCCGGCTGGGAGGCGCTGAAGGACCTGAGGCGGTGCGGCTGCGGGGCTGGGGCCCTGGTGTCGGGGGCGGCTGCCTCGCCCCCGTCCTTGGAGGGCGGCCTCTGGGAAGAGAAGGCGCAGGGCACGCTGCCCGCCGCGTCGCCTGAGCCAGAGGCGGTGCCCGGGAGCGGCTGCAGGTCCGTGGCGGGTGTGTACACGGGGACCTGGCTGTCCATGGACAGCGACCGGCGCAGGAGGCTCTTGACGAGCGGGCCGCTGCGGTCCACGCCCTGGGCCCCGGGCGCCGGCGGCCCGGCCGGGATGACCAGCCCCAGCCTGGAGTAGTACAGCAGGTTCCGGTCCTCTCCTGGCCCGCCGCCCCGGCCCGCCTCCTTCAGCAGGAAGGGTGTCTCTGCCGAGCCCCGCAGGGACAGGACGGGCGGCCGCGGGCTCCGCAGGGCCAGCTCCACGGCCACGCCCCTGGGGAGCGCGACGCTGGCGCCTGGCCTCTCGTCTGCGGCCGTCCGGTCCAGCGGTGGCTTCAGAGGTGGCGCCGCGCTCTGCCTGGCCAGGCCGCCCCGGCTCGGCTCCTCCGAAGGCCCGGCCAGCTCGGGCGGCCTCGCCAGCGCCGCGGGGCCATCTGCGGGCCAGCTCTTTTCGGCTGGGGCCCCCTGGTGCGGGGGCTCTGCAGGCTTGGGCCCGGGGGGCTTACTGGAGCTGGCCTTGGCGGTGACGCCGGGCGGGGGCCGGGGAGGGAGGCCCGGCTCGGGCAGGTTCTGACCGCCGGCTCTCCCCGGGGCCTCGTTTCTGCTCTGGCAGACAATGACGCTCCGCTTCTGAGAGCCGCTCTCGTCATCCTCGGGGAAGGTCCTCCTCCGGCTGGGGCACGGGCGGAGGGGCGCCTGGGGCGTCTTGGAGGCGATGTTGGTCAGGAAGGAGATGCCCAGGCTGTAGCCGAGCTCCTGCACGGCGGCCAGGCTGCCCTTCTCCACGAACAGCGAGGAGGAGTAGATGTAGTTGAGCACGTTGTCGAAGGCGTCCGGCTCGCAGAAGTCGAGCTGGAACACGGTCTGCGCCGCGTTCTCCTTGCTGGTGAACAGGCCCTGGAAGTACTCGCTGCTGGCCGCCAGCACGCTCTTGTGCGCCCGGAACTTCTGGTCGCCCACGATCAGCAGTGCGTCACACAGCTGCCCCCGGAGGCGCTCCTCGTTGAGGGCGCTGAGGAGGGAGATGGCGTGCGCTGGGTTGATGTAGTGCAGCAGCCCCTCCATGCTCGGCAGGCCTGCAAGACAGACAGAGTCACGGTGAGCCTAGCGGCGCACGGCTCCCAGGCGAGGGCTCTCCGGCCGGGGACGGCGGCCGTCTTCTCCCAGGAGGCAGCCCTGAGCAGACGGGGTGCAACAAAGGCCGTCTGGATGAACACCTTCCTTAAATAAGAGAAAATAGACAGAAACAAGCCTCATGGCGCAAACCGGTCATCGATGACTGGAGCTGAAGAAGGTGAGGACCTGAAGCCTCTAACAGCCATTTTCATGCCATCGAAAAGTCAGCCAGAACCCGGCCAGCACGGGAGAAGCTGCATCTAAAAACAAGGCTGATTACTTAGGACCCCTTCCATCTGACGCCGCCTTCGATTCCTGCCTATCTCAGAGGACAGGTGTGACGTTCCGAGCCCCACGAAGTCCGTAATTCTGAAAGGAAACCAGTCTTACTACTGGAAATGATCAAACACAATGTGAATGGACAGGAGGCTGTAGAGGTCACAGAAATAGGTAAGAATTGGGAGAGAGACATCATTTGCTAATTACCATTGCATCAAAGTGTGAAACAAAGGTTAGAAATATTGCAAAGTTGATTTCGTCTCTTATGTGAAATACCTTGTGATCCAAATACTATTTTGTAACCAAATTATACTTTCAACTGTAACACAATGGAAACTAGAGTAGCCTGGATCTAAACTTAATTATACTAATTCTAAACTAAAGTGTCCCACTTGAGATTTCACTGAGAGCCCTCACATCTAAAGGTGAGCTCTCAAGGCCTAGTGGCCGGGTGCTGGCTCCTCCCTGGGGTCGACCAGCCTGGGAGCATCAGGTCCCTCATGGGACAGGGATCACAACCGTGCCCTCCCCTTCAGGGTTGTTTCAGAAGTCACAGGAGCCTGCCTCTCGTACCTGGTAGGGACTTGTCAAATGTGTAATTAACTTTCAGAAACTGCAGGGTTACTAGGTATTTAATTTGAGATAAAAGTGTCCAGATTAACTCCTGATGGCGATGAAGCCACTTCCCACAGAGACAACGCCTGACCCCCTCGATCTTTCAGCAGCTGCTGCCCTAACAGCTCATCTCTCCGATGCCCTCTCTTCTTGAAAACAGTTACGACGTGTGTGGTGAACATCAAATGGATCAGGAGCACAGAGACCGCGTGGAGAGGCTCACCCCTCTCTAGAGGGCGGGCTCTGCAGACACGGACGTGGCACCGGCACACCCGCCGGTTCTTCTCGGCCTTCGGAGGCTCAGCCTCTGCTGGTCACCCAGCCTCCTGGGAAGCCCCTGCCAGCAGTCTCCGAGGTGGCCCCGCGAGGGGCCCCCGCCCTCGTCCCTGCGGTCCCGGCTCCCTGCTGGGGTGCAGGCTGCTCCTGACCCACAGGGGTGTGGCTCTGCCTCCAGGGACCACGTGGGAGCCTGGACCCGGACAGCTGCCTCGCTCGGCCTGCTCCGAGTCGCCGTGCAGTCGTGCTTGGCACCGCGCCACCTCGACGGCGAGTGTCTGCGAGAGACGTCCTCCCTTCTCTTTTCCTGAAAGCCACTTAAACCTCCCCCTTCATCTTACTACACTGGCTTGTACTCACACGTTCATTTTAGAAGCAAAGAGACCCGTCATCGGTGACAGAGGTCAGCAGAGAAAAAGTTAAGCTTACGGTACCATACTCATAACTCAGCTGCCTCTGAACAGTTTTTAGCGGCGGTAGTTTCTGAGACGGCTACTTCAGACGCTGCCACAGGAGCAGAGGCTCAGCAGGGGCAGAACCAAAAGCCTGGACAATGACTTTCCAAAACGGTTTCTTAAAATCAATGAACAATGAAAAATAACAACTAGGGCAGAGAAAGGTCAGGACATCTCCTCGCAGCAGAGCTGGCGGCAGTCCTGCGGAACTTTCCCCGCTGCCGTGTGTGCTGTCCGCCCATGGAGGTGGGCACGGGCCGCGAGGCCGTCGTCCCACAGCACCTGCAGAGGACTAGATCCGGGACCCCGTAGACACCAAAGTCCACAGAGGCTCAAGTCCCGTCTAAAAACAGTGCAGTGCTTGTGTGGAACCTATGCACTTCCTCCCATAGCCTTCAAATCACCTCTAGATTACTTCTGTCAATAATACCCAACATAATATAAACGATATGTAGACAGATGCTGGTGAGCAGCAAACTCAAGTTCTGCTTTTTAGAATTACCAGGACTTTTTTTCTTTTTGAGCATTTTCCATTTGCAGTTGATTGAATCCCTGAATGTGAAACCCATGGACGTGGAGGACTGACTGTCCAATACTTTCCTTCCTGTGGGTCATTACTAATACGGTTTGAAAGTCAGTGCTCTAAGCTAATCTAGGCCTCAGTTTTCTCACCATGTTAAAAAAAAAAAGGATAGTATTAAATGATATTGATGTTTGGCAGAAGCCAACAAAATTCTGTAAAGCAATTATCTTTCAATTTAAAGATAAATTTAAAGTAAAAAAAGTAAGAATAGTATTAATAACGTTACTGTGAGAACTGAAAGAGAACACCAGACTGGCTACCATTCATTCAGCACCCACGGCCGGCTCCAGACGGCAGCAGGGGCTTCACAGGTCGCGCCTGTTCCCTCCCTCAGCAAGGCGGTGTCAGGGGAGGCCTGGAGACACACGGGTGGGCTGCGAGGCTCTCAGAAGGCAGAGCCCAGGCGCGGAGGGAGGCCAGGCCACGGCCGGGCTAGCGCGGCGCTGAGGCGGCGGAGGCCGGAGGGGCCGCTGCCACGTAGAGCTGGCCGGACGGCACCTCCCCCCAGAGCAGTGGAGACTGTGCAGAGGTGTGACCACCGCTCAGAGAGCCCGCTGCCCCTGCCGTGCAAAAGAAGGAGCCGCGGGCGAGGGGGCAAGCTGGCGCCTGGACGGGGTGGGAGCAGCGGAGGCAGAGACCCCCACTAGGCTCTCTAAAGGACGGGCTGCAGAGGACAGGAAGGGGGAGTGAAGGAGGTCCCCGTGGTTTCTGACGGGACTAGAAAGAGGTTCTTACTTGAGATGAAGTTTGACAGAAAAACTGGTGAGAATTTTTCTGGGAATTCATTCAGATGTTCTAAACGGGAGCAGGAGCCTGGCCGTTAGTGGGCGCTTTCTGGTCCTCCTTCCTGCGCTTCCTGACCGCTTCCTAGACAAACACCTGCATCTGAATCTGTGTCTCAGAGGCTGCTCCTGGGGGAACCCGAGCTAAGAGAGCGAGGGCCTGCGAGGGGACGAGGCCAGGGAGATGCTCTGCGCCCCTGGACACGCGGCAGCGCCCACCCACTGACCGTCTGCTCCCTGCTCCTGCAGGCCCAAAGCCCACATCTTCTCATTTTTAATTGTTTAGAGAAAGTCTCCTTTTTCTCCCTTCAAATGATCACGACCTCTATTTCTGTTCTAAGCAACGGCTTCTAATTCCGTAAGCAGCGGAGCACGTCCAAACCCGAGGGGCAGGGCAGAGCAGCTCCGGGGGCGGCCTGTCCCCCCACTCCCCAGGTGCTCGTCGGACCTGAGTAACAGCGGACAGTGAGGGCCCGCTGTGCTGCAAACACTTCTCGTGTTCACATCATTAAACGCGTTATTCACACCAACCCTGCCTGCAGTGCAGGAGACCCTGGCTGGATTCCTGGGTTGGGAAGATCCCCTGGAGAAGGGCGAGGCTACTCACTCCAGTGCTCTGGGCTTCCCTGGGGCTCCGCTGGTGAGGAATCCACCTGCAACGCGGGAGTCCTGGGCTGGGAACGTCCTCCAGAGAAGGGAGAGGCTACCCAGTCCAGCATCCCTGCCTGGAGCATCCCGTGGCTGGTCCTTGGGTCACTACGGGTGGGGCAGGACTGAGCGACCCGAACTTCCACTTTCAGGAGGTGGTACCACTGTTATCCCATTTTAGAGCTGAGACCATCAAGGCTCACAAGGCGAGGCCTCTTGCTCACGTCTGCTCAGGCAGGGAGAAGCAGAGCAGAATCCTCACCAGGTGACCTGGCCCCAAAGCCCAGGCAAAACGGTCACCCCCCCCCAACTCCAGCTTCCCTTGTTAATCCTCATAGAAACATCTGCGCGGGCATGGCCTTCATCCCCGTTTCACCCATCAGGAGACCCGGGCATCGAGTCGGCAGTGTGCCGAAGGTCACCCATCCGTGAACAGTGGGGCTGGGAGCCCGGCCCAGAGCCGGCGCTTAGTCATCACCCTGCACCCTCCTCCCGGCAGGGCCCCGGCTCGGGAGTGCTGGGACTGGCCAGACAGGGAGGTGGCAGACTGACAGGCACGGCCCCGCCTCGTCGCTCTGTCTCGCGAGGGAACAGGACAGGCCGATCCCTCACACACTCGGGCGTGCGATGCGCAGGAGGCAGGGTGCCAGGTGCCGATGGGATTAGAGGTGAGGCACCGCGTCCAAGTGAGAGGAAGGTGGGGAGGCTTCCTCCAACAGAAGTTTCCTGGCGTCTGGGAGGCAGAAAGGCCACGTCAAGGACAGGAGCCAGGCGTGCAAGACACAGGGACCGGGCCAAGTGGCCCAGGAAGGCGTGAGGCAGGATGCCCTGGAAGGAAAAGCAGGGCCCCTCAAGGCTCCCTGGAGGACGGCGACCGCTCCCGCCTCTTCAGGAGCCGCCGACGGCTTGGGGCAGGGCTGGGAGGGGCACGTGGGCCCGGCGGCGCAGACGGCGCACCGGCAGCCGGGGGGGCCCCCGCTGCTGCCTTTAATCCAATCATCAGAGCTTAACACGGACCTCCTTCCTGGTCTAGCTGCAAACAGGGATCACTGTGGACATTCGTATTTTCATGACATGGTGGGTGTACTTTATTGGGCTTAAGAACTTCTTAAAAATATAAAATGCTACACTGAGAATGCAGGCAAAGCAGGCAGCAGGGGTCACCAACAGGGGCTGAAGCACACCCTCAGGGCTGGGGCAGGACTGAGCGACCAGACTTCCACTTTCAGGAGGTGGTACCACTGTTATCCCATTTTAGAGCTGAGACCATCAAGGCTCACAAGGCGAGGCCTCTTGCTCACGTCTGCTCAGGCAGGGAGAAGCAGAGCAGAATCCTCACCAGGTGACCTGGCCCCAAAGCCCAGGCAAAACGGTCACCCCCCCCCAACTCCAGCTTCCCTTGTTAATCCTCATAGAAACATCTGCGCGGGCATGGCCTTCATCCCCGTTTCACCCATCAGGAGACCCGGGCATCGAGTCGGCAGTGTGCCGAAGGTCACCCATCCGTGAACAGTGGGGCTGGGAGCCCGGCCCAGAGCCGGCGCTTAGTCATCACCCTGCACCCTCCTCCCGGCAGGGCCCCGGCTCGGGAGTGCTGGGACTGGCCAGACAGGGAGGTGGCAGACTGACAGGCACGGCCCCGCCTCGTCGCTCTGTCTCGCGAGGGAACAGGACAGGCCGATCCCTCACACACTCGGGCGTGCGATGCGCAGGAGGCAGGGTGCCAGGTGCCGATGGGATTAGAGGTGAGGCACCGCGTCCAAGTGAGAGGAAGGTGGGGAGGCTTCCTCCAACAGAAGTTTCCTGGCGTCTGGGAGGCAGAAAGGCCACGTCAAGGACAGGAGCCAGGCGTGCAAGACACAGGGACCGGGCCAAGTGGCCCAGGAAGGCGTGAGGCAGGATGCCCTGGAAGGAAAAGCAGGGCCCCTCAAGGCTCCCTGGAGGACGGCGACCGCTCCCGCCTCTTCAGGAGCCGCCGACGGCTTGGGGCAGGGCTGGGAGGGGCACGTGGGCCCGGCGGCGCAGACGGCGCACCGGCAGCCGGGGGGGCCCCCGCTGCTGCCTTTAATCCAATCATCAGAGCTTAACACGGACCTCCTTCCTGGTCTAGCTGCAAACAGGGATCACTGTGGACATTCGTATTTTCATGACATGGTGGGTGTACTTTATTGGGCTTAAGAACTTCTTAAAAATATAAAATGCTACACTGAGAATGCAGGCAAAACGGGGCGAAAACGGGGGTCACCAACAGGGGGCTGAAGCACACCCTCAGGGCTGGGGGCCATGCAGGCTGAGCTCTGAAGCCCGCCCGCCTCTTCTGTGCTCCGGCCTCAGGGAAGGCCAGCTGCGGCCCCGAGGACGCGTCCCTCCACACGCCTGCCGGCTCATCGACTCTCCTCTCTCTTGGGTGTTTAACTGAGGACACACAGGCACCCCGGATCGGACGGCTCTGGCCCAGGCACAGGGCCTTCCCGCCCCCGCGCGTCCCTGGCCTCCCCCGCGCAGGAGCGCCCGCCGCTGCCGTCACGTGGACACCCGGGCCCTCTAACAAGACACGTGGGTGAGACGCAGAAGGAAAGGCCCCTTCCCCATGGCCTCGGCTGGAAGGAAACCCCCTAAGAACACCGGACGCCGAGGCAGGGCTCGGCTGGCTCGCCGCCTGGATCCCTGCAGAGAGGTCTTCCCACGCCGCCCGAACGGCTCCTGTCTCACGCCGTCTCCTGGTGTCTCACGCCGTCTCCTGGTGTCTCACGGCGGCTCCTGTCTCACGCCGTCTCCTGGTGTCTCACGGCGAGGGAGGCGCTATGGTTACCGCTTCCTGGCCGTCCCCGCAGCTCCAGGGGAAAGCCTGCCAGGTGAGCCCGCTAGTCTCAGAGCCTGGCTTTGGCACCTGCGAGGTGTCTCACCTTGTAAAGATCACTCAAGCCGAGTGGTGCTTCCTTGCCCCGGGCGACGGGCTCAGGCGGGCCGCACCCTGGGGCTCGGGGCAAGCCCACCCGTGCCGCCTGCCTGGAAGCTCTGGTTTCCTGTCTGCACGCCGCACTCGGCTTCCCCCCCGTTCTTCCTTTCCTGAGCTTCCCCGCAGGACAGACACGTAGGGACACAAAGGGCACTGAGAACAGTGGCTTCAGGAGGCCGTGAGCATGGACCCGGACAGGCAGGCCGGTGGGGCGAGCGCGGGGCCCGAGTGGGGACGGGGACAGGCGCCCGCGGGGCCCACGCCTCACCGTCTCACAGTAGACTTTCCAGAACCACGCATCCCACAGTGCCCGCCTCAAAACCCCAGGGGCCGCTGGCTCCAGCTCCAACCCCCCAGAAAAGCTTCATGTGCCCTTCAGAAGTGGATTCCAGAAGACTACTTCATACCCGTGCCTCAGTCCTCAGGCACCACGCGCAAGAGGGGCGCAGAACCCCTGTCTCAATGTAAGTTCATTCAGTGCAAATCAGCCCCCTTTACGCCAACTGCAGGAAGTCAAGGTTTTTAAGGAGATGGAGAAAAGGTAGGCAGTTCTGGACGACAGAACATTCTGGGGCTGTAAAGAGAAGCGGAGCAGAGCTGCCAGGAGGCGGAGAAGGGGCCAGACCCTCACACCAGCGTCCACGGGCTGAGCCCAGCACTCCTCAGAGCCACACTGCCAGGCACATCAGCTCCGAGCCGAGCCCGGGACCCCCGCCCCAGGTCTCCAGGGAGATGCCCCTGTTCGGACACGGAGCTGGACGCTGGTCACACGCGGCTGTGGGCTGCTGGAGCCTGCTCACAGAGCCTGGACCAGGACGGGGAGAGAGAAGGAACGCACGCGACACGAGGCACACAGAAAAGCAAAGCACCGACAACTGACCCTGGACAGAAGCACGCACAGTGCTCAGGCCCACAGCCTGCCCTCTGGGCGCAGGCCCGACTCGCCCGCGTCCAGCATCCACCGGGAGAGGGTGACGGGGAGCACTCCGAGCTGAGGCCTTCCTGCGGCTCCCCTGGAGACTGCAGACATCCAGACCCCGCCCACAGCTCAAAGAGGTCAAAGAGGGCCTGGCTGCTCTGACCCAGAGAGCAGTGTCGTCAGCCCTGGGGTCCCACCTCCCCGCAGGCTGGGCCCTGGCGAAGGCCGGGTCTGGTTGGAGGGTGTGTGCCCGGCCACATCCAGGAAGGGGGGTGTGGACCGCGGTGGCCGGAGCAGCCTCCTGCGTGGCGCTGGCCACCCAGCCCTCCCCGCCTTGGAGCGCCCTGTCCCAGGCAGGCGGGGGGCCTCGCTCCCCTCGCTGGGAGGGCAGGGACACAGCCAACACCCAGCCCGACAGAAACTCTCCCCCTTGGAGCACGGGCTCTGAACAGCAGAGGCGGACCTGAGCGGAGTCGACTCATCTCATCCCAGCCTGCAAGCCCGCCTCCCAGACTCCTGTGGTCACCTCGCGCGCCTCCTCCTGGCCCGTCCTGTATCCCCCTCCAGCCTCCAGAGTGACCCTCGACCTTCCAAGTCAGCTCCTTTCCTATCCAAGCGGGCCTGCCAGTTGCTGCGCTCGTCACGAGAGGACCCTAACGCGTTTCCCAGGGGCACGTGCTCTCCCCGTCCAAAAGCGCTCCCAGCCCTCTGAGCCCACCTTCCAGGCCACCGCCGCCAGACTGAGCTCCTTAAGCAAGCTCCGACCGCTCACTGGATGTACACGTCAAGCATTACTATTATGAATTCAGTGCACTTAGTGAGCTCCCAGTCTGCGTGAGGCGCCATGAGACTCAAGTAAAATACAGATGCCAGAACAGACAAGGCCCCCCCACTTTCCAGCGGGGTACGTCAGACCCTGAACAAGGAAACAAAAGCAGGCACCCTCTGATGATGTCCAGAGCCACGATGGGGAGAAAGAGGGTGCCGGGGCCTGGGGAGCAGCCAGGGCTCAGGAGGAAGGTCGGGGACGCCGCCATGTGACACCTGAGCTGACACCCAAAACCCGTGAAAAGATGATAAAAACGAAGGCTCTCCCAAGGTTAAAACGAAAACGTTCACAAATACAGCCTTCAAGGTTCTAGCTGTCTGGTGTCAAACCACTTTTTCAAGTCTCTCTCCTTTAGCTATCCCCTTGCGCGCACTTCCTGCTCCAGCCGTCTGCTCTCCGAGACAGGACAGGCAGGTGTCACGGCTTCCACCCCCCCAGCTGCGAGGGCGCGGCCGCCCGGCCCCACCCAGCAGCACGCAGCTGAACACCCCCCACCCTTCAAAGCTCAGCTGAAGGCCCGCGTCCCCCCTGAAGCCTTCAGACACGGTTCCTATGCCAACGTCCTAACGCCGGCACCTCAGGATGCCAGCCAGCCTGGGACAGGGACTCCTGAGAGAGCAGCAGTTACAGTGGGGCCTTCGGGGTGGGTCCTGACCCCACACGAGTGGTGTTTCTGTAAGAGACGGGGACAAGGACGCAGACGCAGAGGCCGACCCTGTAGACACAGAGAAGCGGGCCTTCTGCGAGCCAAGCTGAGGCCTCGGGAGGGACCAGCCCCGCCGGAGCCTGTATTGGGGACTTCGAGGCCCCAGGACGGGGGGCTCCTCCCGCCGACCTGTGGCGCTCCGTGATGGCCGCCCTAGCTCACTGCTACAGTGCACACCCTCCTGGACGTGTCCGCAACGAACACCTTTCCACCCCAGGGCTAGGAGGGACACGGCCTGCAGCGGGTGTTCAGAGCCGTGTACGGTGCACAGTCCCCCGGCAGAGCTGTGAGCTATTTAAGGGCTAAGCCTCTACTTAACGAATCTCAACTCGCTTCACGATACCCAACACGGTGTCTTACACAACAATAAATATTTGTTGATCTTCTGGACTCTGACACTCTAACGAGGTGCAGGAGTGGAAACGGTGCCTCTTACTTGTTTTCCTAGAGCAGGGCTGGTCCCACAGTGCCCTTCAGAACTCGGCATCGACCTTCCTGTTGGCCCCCAGGAAGCTCCCCCAGGCACACAGGCGTCCTCACGCCCCGACCACAGTTCACCTCCTGCCTCTCCTGGAAAGCGTGCGGGAAGCATTTACCCTACAGACATGCTGTTTCCACCCACCATCCGTCTCACCTCTCCTTCACTTGGAGAACTTCTAGAAAAAGATCCAAACACCCTCGCCTCTGCTGAGCTCCAGCAATGAGCCCTGGCTTTCAATCGGCCACCGGAGCCCCCACTGTGCCTCATCTCCTCTGCAAACTATTTTAAGGTACCCGCTTCTCTGTCTACCCTCTCATAAGAGTCCCAGAAAGGAAGAACCCTTGAAGGTCCAGCAGGTGCCTCCTGGGCAAAGAGAGAAACCATCGCCAGGGCTGGAGATGTGGGCAGGCTCTCTGCACGGCTGCAGCACTGGGCACGGAACGCAGCAGGGAGCAGCTGCCTTGGGCCTCAATTCCCACTGGCCGACACCTCCCAACCCTGTCCCCCTGATTAGCCTTCGGGGGCCCTGCCATCAGAAGGCATCTTTCTTGACCAGGATGCTACCTCTGACCCTGACCTACCCCCTCGTCTGCTGGTCTTCACACGCGCTCTGTTCAGTCTAGTGTGCTGCCAACCAGCAGGCCTCTCAAAGACACTTTCTCTTTCCTTTCCAGCCAGGGGCCACAACCTGTCAAGCCCTGCTCACTCAGAATCTGCTCTCCCATCTCCGGTGGTGTTCGGGCCCACTGGAACGGTTCCCCAGCCCTCTTCCCCGCACCCAGAGGCTCTCTTAACAACTCGCTCCTCCTGTTACACAACTAATATGCCCCGCCATAAGCTAGGCTAAATTCCTCAAAGGCGGGGGTCAGAGCCTTTCCAAATTCTATTTCCACAGAATGAAGCACATCACACACGGGGCAGTGTGAACAGGAAGAATGAATTATCTGTAAAGCTATTTCAAAGTAAACCACTGTTCCAAACTTCTACTTTGTTTTAACACTGATATTTTGTAGTTCTCAAATTTAAACGTGTTGACTATTAGCCATTAAGGTGGATGAAGGATTTAACTCCAAGCATCAGAGGGTAAAAGATGCCAAGAGTAACCGTCAAGGTGAAATCTCTCTAAGATGCATCAACCCACTTTCTCACAAACAAGGCTCGGGAACACAATGCAGGCTCCCCCGGGGTGACTCAGGGGCACCGGCGTGAGGGTCCCGGGCTCCGCGGACCCCGCCGGTGCCCCGGGCGCCAGGCGCGAGCTCCGCGCCGCGGGCTGGTTCGCGCTCCCCGCGCCCCGCCCCGCCCCGCCGGCCAACGCGCGGCTGGCCCGGCCGCCCCCGCACCGGGGGCAGAGCGCGCCGCCGCGGCGGAGCCCTGCGGTCGAGCGCACGCTCGTCGGCGGTGGGCTGGGGAGCCGGCCCCCGGCCAGGGGTCCGGGCGAGGAGGGGCAAGGCGCGGGCACTCGGCGGCGGGGCCCCGGGCCGGGGTTTCCCGCGCGGCCGGGAGGGACCCAAGTCCTCGCCGCCGCCGCCGGCCGCAGGTGCCGCGCGCGAGCTTCCTCGGGGTGGGGGCGGGAGGCGGGCGCCGCCTTCCAGCGGAGCCGCTCGCGGCCGGCGGCGGCGAGCCCGGGCGCCGGGTCCAACGGGGGGCGGCCGGCGGCCGCCAGGCGGGGCCCCGGGGGCGGCGGGGCGGGCCGCGGCAGGTGCGGAGCCCCTCGCGCCCCGGCGGACACCGGCCGGCCTCCACGTCCGCCCGGCACGGAGCACGCGCCCGCGGCCGGAAGACGCCCCGACCGCCCGGCGCCGGGAGCCCGGCGGCGCGAGGGAAGCCCAGGGAGGGACGGAGCGTGCGCAGAGGCGAGGGCGAGGCCAAGTGCGGGCACAGAGCATGCGCGGAGGGCAGGCACACGCGGCTACGTGGGAGCTCGGGGCATGCTCGCCGAGCGCCGCGCCCGGCGCACGCGCAGAAGCGCTCGGAGCCCGCAAGCCGCTGGCGGAGAGAAAAAGGAGGAGAGAAACCACCTCAGAGTTACGTCAGGAAAGGCCGCGTTTTGCGGGGAGGCTCTGACCTCCCACGGGCTCCGCCGTTCTCCCGGGGCGAGGGGCGTGACAGTTACTCACCGGTCTTCAGCCCCGAGGCAGACGCCGGGTCCCTTTCCGTTCACACTCGGCTCGCGCGCGCCGCAGCCGCCGCTGCCGCTGTGATTCCATCCATCTTGAATTTGACGTCATCCCACACCAGGGATGAGGTCATCGCAGGCCGCGCTCGTCACGTGCGCGGCGCGGTGATTGGCCGCCAGGCCGCGGGGGGCGGGGCGAGGCAGGCGCGCCGCGCGGGGGGCGGGGCGAGGGCGGGCCTGGCCGCTGCAGGGTAGCCGCCGCCGCCGCCGCGCGCGCCTTCCGCCCGGTGTTCCTCCTCACCCGCGCCGCCCGCGCCCGCGTCCTCCTTTGGCGCGAGGCGGGGCGCGCGTGCCCCACGGGCGGCCCTGCGGGCGGCGGCGCGAGGGGCGCGCGTCGCGGGGACGCCCACGAGGCGGGCGCGGCGGCTCGGGGCGGGTGGGCTGGCGGCGTGGTGCCGCTCCCGGCCCGGCGCGCTCGCCCCTCGGAGCAGCGGTCCCCGACGCGGCGTCGCGGTTCCCGGGTCCAGGCGCCTCCGGACGGGCCTGGCGGCGCGCGGGCTGCGAGCCGCCGAGGAGAACCGACCTGGGCCGTCCGGTCGCGGGGGCCGCTCGGTGCCGACTTGGGTGGACCGGCCTCCGGGTGCCTCTCCCTGTGCAGGCGGCGGTGGCTGCTCCGCTCTTCAGCCTCCCGCTGCACCCGCTTGTCAGCTGCGTGTTTCCAAACACCTTGTATTTTTAAGTATTTTTTTTGAAATGGATTTTTAAATTTTTAATTATTTTTTCCCCATCATGCCTCTTTTATTTTTATATTTATTTTCACCATCTTTATTCTTCGGCCTGTGCGGGCCTCCCATTGCAGTGGCCTCTCTCGTTGCAGAGCACCGGCTCTGGGCGCATGCGCTGCGAAGCGCTGGCTCGTAATTGGACACGCGGGTCCAGCAGCCCCGCGGCGCGTGGGATCTTCCCGGGCCAGGGACCGAACCGGTGTCGGCTACACTGCAAGGCAGATTCTACCCACTGGACCACCAGGGAAGTGCGCACCTTCATTTTTATAGGCATTGACTTAAAGATCACTGGGTAGATATGGACATTGTGGGGAAGGAACTGTGGGTGAGAGGCGTAAAGGAAGTAGCATGAAGGCCTGTACTGTCATATGTGAAGAAAATAGCTATAGTCATTGCTCAGTGAGAAAAGCAGATGCTTCACGGGTGCTGTATGACGGTCTGGAGGGGTGATGGGGGGGATACACATATGACTAATCAGAACATACAAATCTGTAAACAACCAAACTCTGTAAAAATTAAAAGTAAAATAAAAGTTATAAAAAAAAATAAAAAGATCCCTGGGCAGCTAACTTTTCCCTCTGGTATTATTTCTCTTCTGCTATCTGGTGAAGAGTGAAAGCGTTCATCATGTAGCCGTGGCCCACTCGTGGTGACCGCGCGGACTGCAGCGGAATTCTCCAGGGAAGAGTACTGGAGCGGGTTGCTGTTCCCTTCTCCAGGCATCCCCCTGACAGCAATCAGACTCGGGGCCCCTGCACTGCAGGCGGTCTGCTGGACCATCCTTTCCTAGCCGTCAATTGGAAAACTCACTTCATTCTTATTCAAACCCGGAAAATTAGTGTAACAGGAATGCCAAGCTGAGCGCTAAAGAAAGGTTCTATTAGGCAAGATACATAAAGTATGCGGATGTGTTCCCCAAGCCAGAACAGATCAGATTGGAAGGGCCAGGAGGCTGCCTTTTTTGTTGTTTGTTTTGACTAGGAAATGCCGGATTTTAGTTCCCTACCAGGGACCCAACTGGTCCCCCTGCCAGGGAAACACAGAGGCCTTACCCCTGGACCCCCAGGGAATTTTTGAAGAATGCGATAAATTTTTAGGACTGATGCTTAAATACCTGAATTTTAAACCCATGTGATTTAGCATTTTTAAAATGTCTAAATTTTCAGATAAATTTTTTGAAAGTTGGATTTATGCACTTGACTCTAGGTAAATAATTTACGAATGTTTGAGGAATATGTATAAGAAACAATTTTGCATTAGGCTGACTAAAATGAAAAGCATGTCCCAAAGAGCCCTATCTAGCACCTAAAAGCGTTTTCCCTAACTGTTTAAAGACTGAAAAGTGCCGTTGTGTTTTGAACTGAGCCGTGGTGGGCTTGGGTGCTACGACTCTGTCAGAGGCCGGGAGCGTCGGGCCCGCGCGGGGAGGCCGGGGGAGGCCGCGTTACCCGGAGGAGACCTGTGCCGGCGGTGAGCTGCAGCTGGAGGCCCGGCCGGCCTGCCCTGTGCTGTTCCGGGTGTCCACGGCCGTCCTCTGCACCCCTCCCGGGTTCCTCGTGAAGACGCACGTTGGGGTTCCCCTTGAAGCCGTGTGCTCAGACCGTATCACAGAAAGAAGCCTGACTGATAGGACTTCCCTGGTGGCAAAGCGGAGGAGAACCCGCCTGCCCGTGCAGGGGACACGGGTCCCGTCCCTGGTCCACGAGGATGCCGCACGCCTCGGAGCAGCTGAGCCCGCACACCGCCGTGGCTGGCAGCCGCTGGACCCCGCACCCAGAGCGCCAGCTCTGCGCGGGAGAGGCCGCCGCAGTGAGGAGCCTGCACACCGCCCTGAAGGGTCACCGCCGCTCGTGGCCACCGGAGAAAGCCCGAGGAAAGGGACAAAGACCCTGCTCGGCCAAGCGTAACCTGTAAATAAACAGATACACGGGGGGCTGGCTGCTAGCCCCAGCAGGGTCTTTCGGTCGGCTCAGTTGGCCTCTGCTCTGTGGCTCTGTCAGTTCCCACTTCACACAGCGTGGCCTCCTCCCCGGGATTTGGGGGCTTTTTTGGCCATGCCTCCTGACTATCAGGGACTGGACCTGCGCCCCCAGCGGGGGGAGTGTGGTGTCCTAAGCACTGGAGGGCCGGGGAACCCCTCCTTTAGATGGCCTACCTGCTTGTTTCAGCGGTGCCTCCTTCCCCTGAATTTCCTACCTGTTGTCTGACCTCCCGCGTCAGCTCCTCTGCCCACACCGCGCTCCCACGTCGGCTCTCCTGACGTTCTCACCTTGGCCCTCGTGTTCCACTCGCCCCATGCAGTCCCGTCCACCCCCGGGGCGTGAGTCCAGCTGCCTTAGCAGGGGCCTCCCCTTGTCTCCATGTGTGGGCCATCGCCGAGTCCACACCAGCCACCCCCGACGGTTTCTCTGGCAACACAGCCATGGGCCAGTCCAGCAACATCCTAACTGTCCCCCAGCCGCCAGCACGTTCCGTTTCAAACCAGTCATGATGCAGTTGACGTGATCTTTTTTAAACGCCAAAGGTATCACACTGCTCCCTTGCTCCAGCTGTTGGCTGCCCATTGCTTTAAGGAGACCGTTCACATTTCCCAATGTGCCGACCCGCCTGGTGACAGCCCACCTCTAATCCTTTATCCCCCAGCACACCCATGGACCCACCTTGTGTCTGAACGAGGCACACTCTGCCTCACCTCCGAGTGTCCTCGTGTGTGTCTCTTTCCCTGAGCTGCTCCTCCCCCAGCCCTGTGCACACTCAGTCCCCCTTGGTCATTTTATCTTCTTGGCTTACATTCTTTACTCCAGCATTTCACCTCCACCCCGATGTCATCGCTCTGCCTCATTCTGAGTTTGGTGGTGCTTCTTGCTCCCATTGCTGCATGTGAAGCTTGTTACACACTCGTGCACACGCTCTTGGATCTGCTTGCCCGTTACCTCTCCCCCGCCGTGGGTTACCTCTCCCCTCTGCCTGCCCAAGGCCCAGCAGGGCACTGAAGTTCCGACACCTTAGCTACCTGCTGTGGAGAGCCGACTCATTGGTAAAGGCCCTGGTGTTGGGAATGGTGGACGGCAGAAGAAGGGGATGGCAGAGGCTGGGTGGTTCCGACTCAATGGATATGCATCTGAGCGAACCCAGGAGAGAGTGAAGGACAGGGAAGCCTGGCATGCTGCAGTCCGTGGGATTGCAAAGAGTTGGACACAGCTGAGCGACTGAACGACAAAGCCACCAGGTCTTAGTTGCAGTGCGTGGGATCGTTAGTTGTGGCCTGCAGACTCTTAACATGTTCAGCATGTGGGATTGAGTTCCCTGACCAAGGGTTGAACCTAGGCGCCCCGCCCGGGAGCACAGTCTTAGCCACTGGACCAGCAGGAAAGTCCCCAGCACCTTCTTACTGCGTATTATCCGTACACAGATGCATCCGGTGGGATGTCTAGCTTCATGTGCATGCATGTTTACTCACACCAATTTGCGTCATTTATCTGGCCGGCATCTTGTCAGACGTCCCCGTCAGACCACCTCCAGCTCTGCGCTCAGCGGGCTCACCGCTCGGCTTCCTAGGTGCTTTCTCTTGTCCCCGAAACCTGCTCCTCCTCCCCTACCCCTGTCCTACTTAGTGGGGCTGCCCTGCCCTCCCGGCCAGAAACCCGGTGGTAACTTTAGACTCTCCTCAGTGTCTGCGTTGAGCCGTCCCCGGGGCCTACCAGCCACCTCGCCGCACC
Organism: Tragulus kanchil; assembly: GCA_022376925.1. Lineage (NCBI taxonomy): Eukaryota > Metazoa > Chordata > Mammalia > Artiodactyla > Tragulidae > Tragulus > Tragulus kanchil. Next base: position 244,676,616 of record JAIOJX010000028.1, read on the forward strand.
CGGCCTGTCCTCACCTGCCCTCCCACTGCTCCCTCGCTCAGCGCCTCTGGCCAGTGCCTGTAGCCACTCAGCCAAGCTCCTGGTTCCAGGTTTGTGCCTTCCTTTCCCAGTCCAGTTCGTTTTCACTCTGATTCGTCTCTCTGAGTGGAAACCGGATGTCCTCCGCGCCCCCTGTGCCGGCGGGGCCTACAGAGGGGAGCGCTGGCAGCTCTGGGCGACCCCACTGCGCTGAGAGCGCCAGCCTCGCGCGACTGGGACAGGCGCTGCCCAGGCGCGCGTCTCCTGCTCAGCCTGCTGGCCGGCCCCACGTCCTCCCGGCACCAGCCCCAGGCCTCCCGCCCAGTCCTGCAGTTGCCCTGCGGCGACATCTGCCCGTCCGTGACTGGCTGCGCCTGGCCAGCCGAGCCACTCGCCGGCGGGTGCCTGGTGCAGAGCCGGTGCCCGTTAACCTGTGTGTCCCGGCTTTGGGCCTGTGGCTAGGGCTGTGTCCTGGGCCTTCTGTCCTTGATGGCCAGCTTTCCCAGACACAGTGAGTGTCTGATGCAGTCGTTCTGATTGCAAAGAGTTGGACACAGCTGAGCGACTGAACGACAAAGCCACCAGGTCTTAGTTGCAGTGCGTGGGATCGTTAGTTGTGGCCTGCAGACTCTTAACATGTTCAGCATGTGGGATTGAGTTCCCTGACCAAGGGTTGAACCTAGGCGCCCCGCCCGGGAGCACAGTCTTAGCCACTGGACCAGCAGGAAAGTCCCCAGCACCTTCTTACTGCGTATTATCCGTACACAGATGCATCCGGTGGGATGTCTAGCTTCATGTGCATGCATGTTTACTCACACCAATTTGCGTCATTTATCTGGCCGGCATCTTGTCAGACGTCCCCGTCAGACCACCTCCAGCTCTGCGCTCAGCGGGCTCACCGCTCGGCTTCCTAGGTGCTTTCTCTTGTCCCCGAAACCTGCTCCTCCTCCCCTACCCCTGTCCTACTTAGTGGGGCTGCCCTGCCCTCCCGGCCAGAAACCCGGTGGTAACTTTAGACTCTCCTCAGTGTCTGCGTTGAGCCGTCCCCGGGGCCTACCAGCCACCTCGCCGCACCCGGCCTGTCCTCACCTGCCCTCCCACTGCTCCCTCGCTCAGCGCCTCTGGCCAGTGCCTGTAGCCACTCAGCCAAGCTCCTGGTTCCAGGTTTGTGCCTTCCTTTCCCAGTCCAGTTCGTTTTCACTCTGATTCGTCTCTCTGAGTGGAAACCGGATGTCCTCCGCGCCCCCTGTGCCGGCGGGGCCTACAGAGGGGAGCGCTGGCAGCTCTGGGCGACCCCACTGCGCTGAGAGCGCCAGCCTCGCGCGACTGGGACAGGCGCTGCCCAGGCGCGCGTCTCCTGCTCAGCCTGCTGGCCGGCCCCACGTCCTCCCGGCACCAGCCCCAGGCCTCCCGCCCAGTCCTGCAGTTGCCCTGCGGCGACATCTGCCCGTCCGTGACTGGCTGCGCCTGGCCAGCCGAGCCACTCGCCGGCGGGTGCCTGGTGCAGAGCCGGTGCCCGTTAACCTGTGTGTCCCCGGCTTTGGGCCTGTGGCTAGGGCTGTGTCCTGGGCCTTCTGTCCTTGATGGCCAGCTTTCCCGCAGACACTGTGTCACAGTGAGGTCCGAGTCTGATGCAGTCGTTCTGTAAGGTGACTTGTTCGCATTTCTTGTCCCAACCAGCTCTTTCATAAATTTGGGTTTAAAAACATAAGCCTCATATTTGGAAGGCTTTTGTTGTTGTTTATTTTTAAACATTTTAATTTACTTATTTGCAAGTGGGAAGGTTTTTGGTGTTGTTTATTTTTAACCATTTTTATTTATTCATTTACTTTGTGCTGGTCGCAGCTGCTGCACGCAGGCGTTCCCTTGTTGCGGCGAGGGGGCTTCTGTCAGGCCGGAGAGCCATGGCTTCTCCGAGGCGTGTAGGATCCTCCTGGACGCGGGATCGACCCGTGTCCGCTGCACTGGCGGATGGAGTCTTAAGCACTGGACCGCCAGGGACGTCCTGGAAGTGGGAAGTTTTAGCCAGCTGCGATTCTTCACTTCGTTTTGAACTTGCATCCAGATGAACAAATTTGCCTAAGCGGTAGGTGGAGGGATTGTCCCTTTGAACACTGAGGTTAAGGTAGACGCCATGCGGTGGGTTCACTTTCTGTGGCTTCACCAAGTCGCCATCTTGGTGACTTCTAACAGCATAGATGTGTTCTTTCACAGTTCCAGAGGTCAGAAAGCTGGAATCGGTGTCCCTGGGCTGAAATCAGAGGACCCACAGGGCCATGCTCTCGTCAGTGCTGGGGGTGGGGACCCAGTGGCCCTCGAGCTGCTATCTGCTGGCATTCCTTGGCTCTTGGTCCTTCCCTTTTAAGACCCTCGGGATGGCATTCAGGCGCCACCTGAGCAGTGGAGGACCATCATCTCCCATCTCAAGACCTTTAACTTTGGCACATCTGCAAAGACCCCTTTTCCATGTAAGGTCACATCATGGGTTCCAGAGATTAGCACCTGATATCTTTTTCTAAACGTCTTTTTTTACTGTGATAAAAGTTGCATAATATACAGCACACGGCTTTAAGCCTGTTTAACTGCACAGTTCCGTGGCACCGTGTCCATTCATGTGGCTGTGCGTCTCTCCAGCATCCATCTTCCAAATCTGCCACCTTCCTAAACAGAAACTCTGTCCCGGTGAAACGCCAACTCCCCTCCCCTCCCCACGCCCAGCCCCAGCCCTTGGGGTCTACTGATGCAAGGCACTTTCTGGCTCTATGAATTCGACTGTTCAAGGGACCTCATATACGTGGAATAAGTAGTACTTAGGACCTGATATAGGGCTCCCCCGGGGGCCCAGTGGTAAAGAACCTGCCAGCCGATGCAGGAGGTACAGATGTGGGGTGGATCCCTGGGTGGGGACGATCCCCCGGAGAAGGACGTGGCAGCCCACTCCAGTGCTCTTGCCTGGAGGATCCCCTGGCCGGGGAGCCTGGAGGGCTGCAGTCCACGGAGTCGCAACAGGTGGGAAACGACTAAGCGACTGAGCACGTGTGTGTGGGCTCACATGCACACGTATTGAGGCTGCTGTTTACCGCACAGGAGGCCAGTGCTCCTATCTGCATGGTAGCAGTGGGGAAGGCCTGTGAAAAGCACATGATGAGACAGGAAAAAAGTAAGAAAAGGGAAAGAGAAGCGAGCCGTTAGCTTCTCCGTGAACGGGTTATACCAGCCGCCCTCAGGGTGGAGGTCGTGTCAGGCGCGCAGGGAGCCCTGGAACCGGGTGGGCCCAGCTCTCTCTCTTAAGCGTGGTGGAAACCGGGCCAGGCCGAGGGTCTGTTCCACTGCCTTCTCTCTGCTGAGAAGCCCGGTCTTTACACATCCTGGTGAGAAAGCGGAGGGACCAAGGGCCCCTCCCCAGCCGAGGCGTCAGTGCTCCGGGCTCTTCCCCCACCCGGCAGGACCAGAGCGGCCACCTCCTCACATCACGTTGGTCCCTAACGCCCGGCACGAAACCGGGCCACCTCCTCCACCCCATTTTAAGACCCTCGGGATGGCATTCAGGCGCCACCTGAGCAGTGGAGGACCATCATCTCCCATCTCAAGACCTTTAACTTTGGCACATCTGCAAAGACCCCTTTTCCATGTAAGGTCACATCATGGGTTCCAGAGATTAGCACCTGATATCTTTTTCTAAACGTCTTTTTTTACTGTGATAAAAGTTGCATAATATACAGCACACGGCTTTAAGCCTGTTTAACTGCACAGTTCCGTGGCACCGTGTCCATTCATGTGGCTGTGCGTCTCTCCAGCATCCATCTTCCAAATCTGCCACCTTCCTAATCAGAAACTCTGTCCCGTGAAACGCCAACCCCCTCCCTCCCCACGCCCAGCCCCAGCCCTTGGGGTCTACTGATGCAAGGCACTTTCTGGCTCTATGAATTCGACTGTTCAAGGGACCTCATATACGTGGAATAAGTAGTACTTAGGACCTGATATAGGGCTCCCCCGGGGGCCCAGTGGTAAAGAACCTGCCAGCCGATGCAGGAGGTACAGATGTGGGGTGGATCCCTGGGTGGGGACGATCCCCCGGAGAAGGACGTGGCAGCCCACTCCAGTGCTCTTGCCTGGAGGATCCCCTGGCCGGGGAGCCTGGAGGGCTGCAGTCCACGGAGTCGCAACAGGTGGGAAACGACTAAGCGACTGAGCACGTGTGTGTGGGCTCACATGCACACGTATTGAGGCTGCTGTTTACCGCACAGGAGGCCAGTGCTCCTATCTGCATGGTAGCAGTGGGGAAGGCCTGTGAAAAGCACATGATGAGACAGGAAAAAAGTAAGAAAAGGGAAAGAGAAGCGAGCCGTTAGCTTCTCCGTGAACGGGTTATACCAGCCGCCCTCAGGGTGGAGGTCGTGTCAGGCGCGCAGGGAGCCCTGGAACCGGGTGGGCCCAGCTCTCTCTCTTAAGCGTGGTGGAAACCGGGCCAGGCCGAGGGTCTGTTCCACTGCCTTCTCTCTGCTGAGAAGCCCGGTCTTTACACATCCTGGTGAGAAAGCGGAGGGGACCAACGTGAAGCCCCTCCCCCAGCCGAGGCGTCAGTGCTCCGGGCTCTTCCCCCCACCCGGCAGGACCAGAGCGGCCACCCCTCCTCACATCACGTTGGTCCCTAAACGCCCGGACACGCAAGACCACGTGGAAGCTGGCAGTCACTCCTGACCACCCGGATGGCATCGACACCTCGACACCAGTTCCTAGCAGCCTTTTTGTCTTCAGCAAGATGGGGAGAGGATGCCTGCGTGTGTGTGTGTGATAGCAGCTGTGGTGCTGGGTACTGAGTGTGAATTGTGTAACAGGAGTGGATTTAGAGGGGGTTTCTCATCTAAATGTGTGCCACGTGTGCCCTTCGATAAGCTGCTCTCATGAAAGATGGGGAACAGTGCAGCCCTTGACATTAAAAGACATCGTTCCTTGGAAGGAATGCTGTGACAAACCTAGACAGTGGATTAAAAAGCAGAGATATCACTCTGACAACAAAGATCTGTCTAGTCAAAGCTGTGGTCTCTCCAGTGGTCATGCATGGATGTGAGAGCTGGACCATAAAGAAGGCTGAGCACCAAAGAATTGATGCTTTTGAAGTGTGGGGCTGGAAGAAGACTCTTGAGAGTCCCTTGAACTGCAAGGAAATCAGACCAGTCAATCCTGAAGGACATCAACCTGGAATATTCATTGGAAGGACTAATGCTAAAGTTGAAGCTCCAATGCCAAAGCCACCTAATGCGAAGAGGCAACTCACTGGAAAGGACCCTGGTGCTGGGAAAGACTGAAGGCAGGAGGGAAAGGGGACGACAGAGGACGAGATGGATGGCGTCATGGGCTCAAGAGTTTGAGCAAACTCAGAGAGATAGTGGAGGACAGGGAAGCCTGGCGTGCTGCAGTCCAGGGGGTCCCAGACTCAGACACGACTTAGTGACTGAACAGCAACAGCGCAATCCTTTTAAAAGCCGCACGGTGGGATTTCTTTGGTAAAGGAAGATGGGTCCAGGGCAGGCACGGGGATGCTGATTGTCCTTCTGGAATTTTAGACCAAGACAGCAGACTGAGAAAAACGAGCTCCTCGAAAGACATCGGTCAGGTAGCACTGTCCACACAGCAGTGGGCTCTGTGTGTCCACGGGCAGGATGGTGGTGTCGCTCTCCTGGACAGCTGAGCATGTTTGTCCCATTTGGAGCTCGGGCTTCCTGTGTCTCTGTTTTCGCAGGAACGGAGGGCTGAAGGGGCTGCGTGGGTGCTCCCGCGTGGCTCAGTGGTTAGGAATCCACTGCAGGGAGTGTGGGGCTGGCCCCTGGTCAGGGGGCTAGGATCGTGCCCCCAGGCAGTGCAGCCAGAAGACAAAATAGAACTGTTGACTAAACGGATCTTGCCCGGAGGCCATTTTTAAAAAGCTCGGAGATACCGCTTTTTTTTTATTTGTTTCTTTTTTCCCCTTTAAAAACATGTCTTGGAGACTCTAGAGCGTCATCCTTTTTCTTCTGGTAGGAGTCAGTCAGCCTTGTTGACCCTGGTCCAGAATGTGAGTCACCCTATCGGAACAGGGAATCTGGAGATGCATTTAAAGTACTCACTGTACTTAATCATCTCCAAGGTTTATTTTGATATTTGGCATATTTTATGCTGTATATCTGACACATTTGAATACCTTTAACCGTTTCCCCCTGTTGATATTAAAATAGCAACTATATACTATAGACCTAGACTCCATCAAACACTATCAAACTTGAGGTTTGCTGATGGAGCAGTCTCATAAAAACCGGACCAGACGGTTTAATCTGCTTTCTCCATTAGTGCACGTGGGCTCAGTTGCTCAGTCCTGTCCAACTCTTCGTGAGCCCATGGACTGCAGCCCACCATGCTCCTGTGTCCATGGGATTTCCTAGGCAACGATACTGGAGCGAGTTTGCATTTCCTACTCCAGAGGATCTTCCTGACCCAGGGATCAGACATGTGTCTCTTACGTCTGTGCCCAGCTTGGCCCCCTGAGGATGAGGGCCAAGCCTGGATGGTGAAGGGTCTGTGAGCACATGACCAAGCCTGCTCTTCCCTCAGCCACCCAGGACACGGGGCGGCTTTACCGTTGGGATCGACTCGTCCAGCTCGTGAGCCGGGGTGCGCTGCCGAGGACTGGAGGGGAGGGAGGAGGCTGGACGCGGCGAGTCGTGGCCATGCTTGCGACGAGAAATGGAAAGGACCTGAAATAAGACAGCGGTTGTGGTCACTGATGCACACGGCCAGGAGGGAGCCTCTCGGGAGCGATGACTCTGTGGGTTTGCAGTCGGAGGCGGGGGCCGGCCCGTGCGCACAGCTCCACCTCCCACTTTCCTCCCCGGGCCCCCGTGAGTGCTGGCCGCGCCCCAGGCCCCGCCCCAGCCTACTGTCCCTGCTTGTTGAATCGTTGCTCGTGGCTGCATTCATCCATCCCGGCTGAATTAATGAACACTCCTAAACATGGCGGAGTTCATCCGGTAAGTAGCTTTCCTCTGGAAAAGGGAAGGACTTCCACTGTATTACACGTATGCCGAGGAGGGGTCAGCCGTCTGTGAGCGGTGCGTCTTAGATCCGTTTGTAGGCAGGAGCCCTGCGTGCTCCGGGCAGGCAGCTTCCTCAGGCATGTGGAGGTCCAGGAGATCAGCAGCTCACAGGAAGTGGGTTGAGTTCTGCAAATGGAGGGTGACTGTGAACTGATGAGCGTGCTGGGAGTCGGGGTGGTGACCTGACAGTGTCAGTGGGCGCAGCTGGGACTGGGAGGGCCTCGGACTTCAGGAACGATGCCGTCAGAGGCTTCCCGGGTTGCTCAGCGGTAAGGAACCCTTCTGCCAGTGCAGGGAGATGCAGGAGACACGGCTTCAACCCCTGGGTTGGGAAGATGCCCTGGAGTCGGAAATGGCAACCTGGTCCAGTGTTCTTGCCTGGAGAATCCCAGGGACAGAGGAGCCTGGTGGGCTGCAGTCCATGGGGTCTCAGAAGAGTCGGGCGTGACTGAGCATGCACAGGGAGCAGAGAAATGTGGATGAACAGGCAGAGACCGTGAGTATGAGCCTAGAGTCTCCCTCCCCTAAACACGGCGCTGTTCACGAGGCTCCCTTCTGAAGTTCACACATTAGGTCCTCAGAGCGTCCCACTCACATGGAGTTGTTTCGTCTTGGGCTTCCCGGGTGGCTCAGAGGTAAAGACTCCACTGGAGCTGGAGGTGACAGCTCAGTCCCTGGGTCAGGAAGATCCCCTGGAGGAGGAAAGGGCAACTGCTCCAGAATCCTTGCCTGAAGAATCCCACGGACTGAGGAGCTTGGCAGGCACCGTCTGCGGGGCTGCAGAGTCGGACGCGACTGAAGCGACTTAGCAGGCAGGCGTCTTCACTTCAGCCCTTGAACACAGCAGATTTTTTTTTATGGATTTCTTTATTTATTTATTTTGGGCGGGGGTCGGGTTGGGGAGGGAGGGGAGCGGGCGGGCCACTTCTATTGGTCTTTCATTTGGCTATTTTCATCCGTCTTTGTTCTTTGGCCCGTGTGGGCCTCCCATCGCGGTGGCCTCTGTTGTCACAGAGCACCGGCTCTGGGCGCATGCACTCCAGAGCTCCGGCTCGGTGATTAGACACATCAGTCCAGCCGCTCCGCGGCACGTGGGATCTTCCCAGGCCAGGGATCGAACCGGCGTCCCTTGCACTGCAAGGCGGTGTCCTTACTCACTGGACCACCAGGGCAAGCCCCATAGCAGATTTTTAAAGAATGCGTTTTATGCATGGGCAATGGACGACGAGTAAAGCATGTGCTAAATCAGGCGCTGAGTGTACCTGCCGTGTGAGGTTTCATGAATAGCTGAGGGCTGGCTCAGACGCTGAGTCGTGTCCAATTCTTTGGCAGTGCCATGGACTGTAACCCTCCAGGCTCCTCTGTCCACAGGACTCTCCAGGCAAGAACACCAGAGAGGACTGCCATCTCTTTCTCCAGGGGATTGGCCTCAACCCATTAATTAGCCGAGAAACTTCCTAGATTTTGACTTTATGGGATCCACTCATTCATTTGCTCGTTCAATGCATATTTCTTGCATCCTTTGCATTCTAGCATCTGTGGAAATACCGTGGGATGGGAGGCCCTGCCCTTGCCATCAGCATCTAGGAATTGCTGCTCAGTGTCAAGCCCTTTCTCCTGTGGCTCACTGTGTGGGTCCTCTAACACTGGTCCAGTTTTTTTTTTTTTTTTTTCTGGTTTGAACTTGTTCTGAGCATCTTTCTCCCATTTTGGGGTGTCCTGGTTTCTGTTTGGAATCAAGCTGGTTTCCCACACCAGATACACAGGTTTCTGTTTATGTCTTGCTTGTGGCTGAATCTCATGGAAACCCTGTGGCTGACGGTAACGGGACGGCCGCTTTGCTCACCACAGGTATTTCACTGCTACACACGTACATGGTGACCCGCATGTCGATGGGATGCAAAGTCTTTGTGAAGAACAAACCTTTGCACAGCAAAGGGAAGCATAAGTAAAACAAAAAGACAACCCATAGAAATGGGAGAAAATGCTTGCAGATGAGGCAACTGACGAGGGCCTGATTTCTCAAATACACACACAGCTCATACAAATCGATGACGGAAGAGCAAATGCCTCGTAAAAAATGGACAGAAGACCCAAGAGAAGTTCTCCGAAGAAGACAGACAGATGGCGAACAGGCGCATGAGAAGATGCTGGACGTCGCTAATTATTACAGAAATGCAAATCACAGCTGCAATGAGATATCTCATCATACTGGTCAGAATGGCCGTCGTGAAAAAGTCTGCAAAGAAGAAACGCTGGAGAGAGCGGGTAGAGGAGAGAGCCCTCCTGCACCGCTGGTGAGACGGTGGGCTGGTGCGGCCGCTGTGGGGAGCAGCACGGAGCTCCCTACGAAGCTCAAGGCAGAGCCGCCCCGTGACCCGGCAGTCCCGCTCCCAGGCCTGTATCCAGACGAAACTCTCATCCCGAGGACGCACGGCCCTATGTCCACAGCAGCACTGCTCACGGTGGCCGAGACATGGGAAGAACCTGAATGTCCGCTGGCAGGTGGGTGGATAAAGAAGATGTGGGAGGACATCTTCCTCAGGAGGACTCCTCAGCCGTAAAGAGAATGAAATGATGCTCGTTCAATGCATATTTCTTGCATCCTTTGCATTCTAGCATCTGTGGAAATACCGTGGGATGGGAGGCCCTGCCCTTGCCATCAGCATCTAGGAATTGCTGCTCAGTGTCAAGCCCTTTCTCCTGTGGCTCACTGTGTGGGTCCTCTAACACTGGTCCAGTTTTTTTTTTTTTTTTTTTTGGTTTGAACTTGTTCTGAGCATCTTTCTCCCCTTTTGGGGGGTCCTGGTTTCTGTTTGGAATCAAGCTGGTTTCCCACACCAGATACACAGGTTTCTGTTTATGTCTTGCTTGTGGCTGAATCTCATGGAAACCCTGTGGCTGACGGTAACGGGACGGCCGCTTTGCTCACCACAGGTATTTCACTGCTACACACGTACATGGTGACCCGCATGTCGATGGGATGCAAAGTCTTTGTGAAGAACAAACCTTTGCACAGCAAAGGGAAGCATAAGTAAAACAAAAAGACAACCCATAGAAATGGGAGAAAATGCTTGCAGATGAGGCAACTGACGAGGGCCTGATTTCTCAAATACACACACAGCTCATACAAATCGATGACGGAAGAGCAAATGCCTCGTAAAAAATGGACAGAAGACCCAAGAGAAGTTCTCCGAAGAAGACAGACAGATGGCGAACAGGCGCATGAGAAGATGCTGGACGTCGCTAATTATTACAGAAATGCAAATCACAGCTGCAATGAGATATCTCATCATACTGGTCAGAATGGCCGTCGTGAAAAAGTCTGCAAAGAAGAAACGCTGGAGAGAGCGGGTAGAGGAGAGAGCCCTCCTGCACCGCTGGTGAGACGGTGGGCTGGTGCGGCCGCTGTGGGGAGCAGCACGGAGCTCCCTACGAAGCTCAAGGCAGAGCCGCCCCGTGACCCGGCAGTCCCGCTCCCAGGCCTGTATCCAGACGAAACTCTCATCCCGAGGACGCACGGCCCTATGTCCACAGCAGCACTGCTCACGGTGGCCGAGACATGGGAAGAACCTGAATGTCCGCTGGCAGGTGGGTGGATAAAGAAGATGTGGGAGGACATCTTCCTCAGGGGAGGACTCCTCAGCCGTAAAGAGAATGAAATGATGCCATTTGCAGCAACGTGGATGGAAATCATCATACGGAGTGAAGGAAGTCAGAGAAAGAAATCACTTACTTGTAGACTCTAAAATATGATACGAATGAACTTATTTATAAAACAGCAGCAGACTTACACACACAGAGAACAAACAGCATTTGCAGGGTGGACCGCAGACGGGTGACTCAGAAGTGTCGCTGCGTGAGCCCAAAGTCTGTCTGGCAGAATTCTGTCTTCCTGCGGGGACTCTGGTCCACCTTGTCTTCGACGGACTGGACGAGGGTGCCGAGTCCGCTCCGTCTCTCAGTCCCGTCTTGCTCTTCGCAGCCCCGTGGCCTGCAGCCCACCAGGCTCCTCTGTCCACGGGGCTCTCCAGGCAAGTGTACTGGAGTGGGTGGACACTCCTGAGCCCAGGGGGTCTTCCCAACTCAGGGACTGAACCTGGGACTCCTGCATCGGCAGGGGGATCGTTTATTTACCCCTCGTGCCACCAGGGAAGCTGACTGGATGAGATGTTCCTCCCCCAATACAGAGAGCAATTTGCTTTACTCAAATCTACTGATTAAATGTTAATCTCATCTAAAAAATACCTCCAAAGAAACATCTCAAATCATATTTGACCAAAATCTGGGTACCACAGCCTAACCAAACTGATATGTAGACACTATGACTCACCGCGTTTTAAATTTAGTCTTACTTTTAAAAATGAGCCCAGCTTTTGTCATCCTCCCAGTTAAAGTGAGCAAGGCGAGAATGAGAATAAGAAGGCTCATCACGGAAGAAAACGGCATGTGGGCTTATCACACCTTGGACGTGGCATCCGTGCAGGACGGGTGGGCGCCCGTGACTCTGTGTCATCCACAGACACGCCGTCTCAGCCCACCCACGTGCGAATGGCCGGGCAAGGACATTACTCACGCCTGCCTCACTTACTTTGCCATTTTCCTTACGGCTGTTTTCCCAGGTGAGGACGAACATTCTGTGGACGTCATGCTAGCTCGCGGGAACGTGGCCGTTCATAAGCACTGCGGTGGCTGGAAGTGCCCGGGGTGTCGGTGACGGCGGGCGCGCTGGCCACAGGGCCCAGGCTAGACCCCTGACAGCCGTGCCCAGGACGCCTGGGGCTGCCGGGCCGTTCCAGGTGTGGGGGCTGACCTGTGCGTGGCCGGAGGTTGGGCGGCATCGCTGGCCCCACAGCCCGGAGTGTCAGCAGCCACCCTCTTAGTTTTGACAGCCCCAGATATCTCCGGATGTTGCCCAGTGTCCCTGGCTGGAGGGCACTCCCGAGTATCGGGCGTGGGCCGCAGGCTCCAGGGGGTGCTGGGGTGGAGGAGCCTGCGGGGCTCTCTGCAGGCTGAAGCTGTGACCTCACGGCCCATGCACAGGGCAGACGGTGACCTTGGCGGCGGATGGCGGGGCTCAAGTGCGGACAGGAGCCCCGGCACTGCAGAGCTTGCCGCTCTCGTGCTGGGAGCTGGTATGCGGTGCCAGAGGCCTGGGGCAGTCCGTGCTGGACCCAGCCCTGCCCTTCCCCGCCAGAGCCTCGGGATGAGTTGGCCGCAGGGCCTTGTGGCCTTCACTGGTGTAAACTTGGCTGAGACCAGCCGAAATCCCACCACTCCTGAGGGCCTAACTGCAAGCAGGCCTCAGGTTCTGGGGATTCTAAATGCGCCAGCCGTGTGGCCCACACGTGGTCTCCACCCTGGAGAGCATGTGAACACAGAACCGAAGAGGCACCTTACGGGGTCCACGAAGGGCTTACGTGGACTCCCAGGTCACCCACACGCCCAGGCACCAGGGTCTTCATCCCGAGCAGCCTTCCCAGATGGCTGCGTGTGTCCTACAGAGCCTCAGGGATGCTGAGGCCATCACAGAGGTGATGGGAAGGAAAACGACCAGAACTGACAGACTGAGGTGCCCCCCAACCCTGCCACTCGTGAGCAGCCGGGGTAAGAAAATGCAGAGCTTCCACTTCCAACAATGGGCTGAGAAGAGAAGAGATGCAGACCCCAAAGGAACACATGAAAAGATGCTCAGCATGGTTAGTTGTCAGGGAAACGAACATTAACACGATCGTGAGGTATGACTGCACACTTAATAGAATGGCTGGGATTTTAAACACCAACCGTATCAAGGGCCAGCACGGATTTGGAGCAATTGGGACTCACCAAGGGCGGGGATGTGAAATGGCACAGCCTCTTGGAAGAAGCTGACAGTTTTTTCTGTGGTTCAGGGCTTCCCTGCTGGCTCAGATGGTAAACAGTCCACCTGCCAATGCAGGGGACCCAGGTTCAACCCCTGGTTGAGGAACTAGATTCCACATGATGCATCTAAGAGTCCCCATGCCGCAACTGAAACCTGGTGCGCCCAAATAAAGAACTATTGGAAGATCTTCTGAAACCTCACCATTGACGGGGAGCAGGTTTTGCTGTGCTCCAAACCTGCCACTTTCAAATGATTATTTGGAACTAAGTGCGATCAGCCCCCCCAGCAGTTCAGGAAAGGCCCTGGCCCTCCTCCTCTGCCTATTTGCATTGGAGAATGCGCCTCCACCAGCAAGGAAGTGCCCACCAAGGAAGCCTTTTTATCTGAGAAGCTTATCTGCCTCACAGGGCAGCTTCTGTTTTCCAAGCACCTCCTTGGCCTTCATGTAAGACCCCGCCCCTTTCCTTCCCTCAGGATGTTCTCGGTTCAGTTCAGTAGTTCAGTCGTCGTGCCTGACTCTTTGGGAGCCCACGGACTGCAGCACGCCGGGCTTCCCTGTCCTCCGCCTTCTCCCGGAGCTTGCTCAAACTCACGTCCATTGAGCTGGTGATGCCATGCAACAATCTAATCCTCTGCTGGCCCTTTCTCCTTCTGCCTTCTATTCCCCCAGCACCGGGGCCTTTCCAATGAGCTGTCTCTGCATCCGTGGTCAGAGAATTGGAGCTTCAGCTTCAGTTTCAGCACCAGGACGCTCCACAGGCTTCAATTACCTGGTTGTGTTTTGAGTCTCTGTGTCTTTCTGGGGCTGCCAGATGTACGCTGTTTTGTTGCTTCTTTTCCTCTGCGTTACATGGAATTAATGCTCAGACCAGGCAAACACCTAGGAGAGCCGAAGGAAAAGCGCTCTCGTCCTGCACTCCAGTCCCGTGAGGAGCGCGGAGGAAAACAGAGCTTCAGAGCAAACCCTCGGGAGTCTTTTCATTTCTGGGTCTTAGGTCTTTTGTTTGTTTAAACTTTTATTTGTTTGGCTGCGCTGAGTCGTAGCTATGGCATGTGGGATCTAGTTCCCTGGCTCGGACTGGAACCCGGGCCCCCCACCTTGGGAGCGTGGAGTCTAAACCACTGGGCCGCCAGGGGAGTCCCTAGGTTTTCTGTTTGGGGCATAAGCTGCCTCATCTGTTTAAACATTAGATGTGGGGAGGTTTCTGGGACTGTTCTAGCCTCCATCATGCGAGGATCTTTCTTCTGACTCTTTGCCGGACCTCCAGTACAGATACTTAATTTTTCCATAGACAAGGATATTAGGAAGTGGTATTTTTGGCAAGTACTGCTTTATGGAGACCTGTTTTCTTTGAATATTTCTATAGGTGGACACGTGGATGGTGAGATCACTTGCTCTGGTAAATATCTTTGAAGTGAAGTGTCAAAACCAAGGCCATGATCTTTATACACCTTGAAATGAAATGTTAGCGGGAAAGCGGCCTCTGCTGGGAGCCTGTGTTGGACCCTGAAGCTCAGGACGGGGAAAAGCGAGATGGCTGTGGGTGTGATGGGTGGGCTCGGCCTCCGGCCTCCCGTCCCAGGCCTGTCCCCTCGCCTCCCCACCCGCAGGCGCACCTCACGGCCCTAGCCCGCCACACGTGGGAAGAATGGCCCCCCGTGGGTCCCCGGCATGGCTTGTGAGACGGCAGGGCAGAGGGCCCTGAAGGACAACCTGGGAACCGTGTGCCTGCCCTCGGGAGCTCAGGTGGTGGGCCTCCTGCCTGGTCTGGCCCACACGTTGTTCCCACTGAATTTGGGATCTTTCCTCGGGAGGTGGAGCCAGGCTGTCCTGGGTCAGGGCAGGAGGCGCTGTGCTGGGGGTCGCCGACCGCTCTCCCTGCACATGGGCTTGAGCGGGCTGAATAGGGAGTGTGGGTCTGGGCAGAAGTGGTCTCAGTCTGGCCTTCAGACCTCGGCGGCGGCCTCGGGACCAGCTTTCTCCAGACACCTGCGTTTGGGGACTGGAGCCAGCAGCACCTTTCCTGATGGTAGGACGGGGACACGGCGGCGTCTGGCTTTTGTTCCTCACACCCAGTTGCCTTCTACATGGGCCATGCAGGTTCCGATCCTACACCCAGGCCCACAGCCCCTGGAGGATGCTAGCCTGGCATGTGGGATCTAGTTCCCTGGCTCGGACTGGAACCCGGGCCCCCCACCTTGGGAGCGTGGAGTCTAAACCACTGGGCCGCCAGGGGAGTCCCTAGGTTTTCTGTTTGGGGCATAAGCTGCCTCATCTGTTTAAACATTAGATGTGGGGAGGTTTCTGGGACTGTTCTAGCCTCCATCATGCGAGGATCTTTCTTCTGACTCTTTGCCGGACCTCCAGTACAGATACTTAATTTTTCCATAGACAAGGATATTAGGAAGTGGTATTTTTGGCAAGTACTGCTTTATGGAGACCTGTTTTCTTTGAATATTTCTATAGGTGGACACGTGGATGGTGAGATCACTTGCTCTGGTAAATATCTTTGAAGTGAAGTGTCAAAACCAAGGCCATGATCTTTATACACCTTGAAATGAAATGTTAGCGGGAAAGCGGCCTCTGCTGGGAGCCTGTGTTGGACCCTGAAGCTCAGGACGGGGAAAAGCGAGATGGCTGTGGGTGTGTTGGGTGGGCTCGGCCTCCGGCCTCCCCGTCCCAGGCCTGTCCCCTGCGCCTCCCCCACCCCGCGGCGCACCTCACGGCCCTAGCCCGCCACACGTGGGAAGAATGGCCCCCCGTGGGTCCCCGGCATGGCTTGTGAGACGGCAGGGCAGAGGGCCCTGAAGGACAACCTGGGAACCGTGTGCCTGCCCTCGGGAGCTCAGGTGGTGGGCCTCCTGCCTGGTCTGGCCCACACGTTGTTCCCACTGAATTTGGGATCTTTCCTCGGGAGGTGGAGCCAGGCTGTCCTGGGTCAGGGCAGGAGGCGCTGTGCTGGGGGTCGCCGACCGCTCTCCCTGCACATGGGCTTGAGCGGGCTGAATAGGGAGTGTGGGTCTGGGCAGAAGTGGTCTCAGTCTGGCCTTCAGACCTCGGCGGCGGCCTCGGGACCAGCTTTCTCCAGACACCTGCGTTTGGGGACTGGAGCCAGCAGCACCTTTCCTGATGGTAGGACGGGGACACGGCGGCGTCTGGCTTTTGTTCCTCACACCCAGTTGCCTTCTACATGGGCCATGCAGGTTCCGATCCACACAACCCCTCCCCAGCCCACAGCCTCGTCCTGAGGGCCCCATGCGCGGGGAGGCCTGGATGGAGGGCTTCAGGGGTTCCCAGGCTAGGAGAGATGGAGAGCAGGAGAACCGGGCGACAGAGGACGAGACGCTTGGATGGCAGCACTGACTCAGTGGACGTGGGTTTGAGCGGACTCCAGGAGATGGTGAGAGACAGGGAAGCCGGGCATTCTGCAGACCTTGGGCTGCGAAGAGTCGGCCAGGACGGAGTGACTGAGCAAGCACAACGGCCCGGGCCTCTGAGAGGCTGGTCTGCCGCTGCAGGTTCGCAGAGAACGTGGTCCTGGGCCAGTCGGTCTCGGGAGACAGGACGGTGGCTGTTCAGGTTGTCAACTGGGCGGCCTACAGGCTCAGCTGCTGCCGCTTTTTTTTTTTAAAACGTTAAAGACATTTTGGTAGGTCCCTGGTGGTCTAGTGGTTAGAACTCGGCATGTTCATGGCTGAGGGCCCAGGTTCAATTCCTGGTTGTGGACCTAAGGTCCCACAAGCCATGCAGTGTAGACAAATAAAATAAAAATTAAAAATAAATAAAGATGACATGACATTTCTGGAATGGGCTTAGGTTCACAGCAATATTGAGAGAGTCCCCAGCATCCCCTCGCCCACTATTGACACCCCCCACCAGAGGTACGTTCGTCTCCGTCATGGAGCCCGCATCGAGACATGATCGTCCAAGGCCCGCAGTTCGGTGGTGGGCCTCCTGCCTGGTCTGGCCCACACGTTGTTCCCACTGAATTTGGGATCTTTCCTCGGGAGGTGGAGCCAGGCTGTCCTGGGTCAGGGCAGGAGGCGCTGTGCTGGGGGTCGCCGACCGCTCTCCCTGCACATGGGCTTGAGCGGGCTGAATAGGGAGTGTGGGTCTGGGCAGAAGTGGTCTCAGTCTGGCCTTCAGACCTCGGCGGCGGCCTCGGGACCAGCTTTCTCCAGACACCTGCGTTTGGGGACTGGAGCCAGCAGCACCTTTCCTGATGGTAGGACGGGGACACGGCGGCGTCTGGCTTTTGTTCCTCACACCCAGTTGCCTTCTACATGGGCCATGCAGGTTCCGATCCACACAACCCCTCCCCAGCCCACAGCCTCGTCCTGAGGGCCCCATGCGCGGGGAGGCCTGGATGGAGGGCTTCAGGGGTTCCCAGGCTAGGAGAGATGGAGAGCAGGAGAACCGGGCGACAGAGGACGAGACGCTTGGATGGCAGCACTGACTCAGTGGACGTGGGTTTGAGCGGACTCCAGGAGATGGTGAGAGACAGGGAAGCCGGGCATTCTGCAGACCTTGGGCTGCGAAGAGTCGGCCAGGACGGAGTGACTGAGCAAGCACAACGGCCCGGGCCTCTGAGAGGCTGGTCTGCCGCTGCAGGTTCGCAGAGAACGTGGTCCTGGGCCAGTCGGTCTCGGGAGACAGGACGGTGGCTGTTCAGGTTGTCAACTGGGCGGCCTACAGGCTCAGCTGCTGCCGCTTTTTTTTTTTAAAACGTTAAAGACATTTTGGTAGGTCCCTGGTGGTCTAGTGGTTAGAACTCGGCATGTTCATGGCTGAGGGCCCAGGTTCAATTCCTGGTTGTGGACCTAAGGTCCCACAAGCCATGCAGTGTAGACAAATAAAATAAAAATTAAAAATAAATAAAGATGACATGACATTTCTGGAATGGGCTTAGGTTCACAGCAATATTGAGAGAGTCCCCAGCATCCCCTCGCCCACTATTGACACCCCCCACCAGAGGGTACGTTCGTCTCCGTCATGGAGCCCGCATCGAGACATGATCGTCCAAGGCCCGCAGTTCATTAGGGGCCGCGCTGGAAAGCAGCCTTTATTTATTTATTTCTTTAAAGATTTATTTATTTATTTATTTTGGGTGGGGGTTGGGTTGGGGAGGGAGGGGAGCAGACGGGCCACTTCTGTTGGTCTTTCATTTCTCTATTTTCATCCGTCTTTGCTCTTTGGCTCCTGTGGGTCTCCCATCGCGGTGGTGTCTGTCGCTGCAGAGCTCCAGCTCTGGGCGCATGCGCTCCAGAGCTCCGGCTCGGCAATTGGACACATGGGTCCAGCCGCTCCGCGGCACGTGGGATCTTCCCAAGCCAGGGATCGAACCGGCGCCCCTTGCACTGCAAGGCAGTGTCCTTACCCATTGGACCACCAGGGGAAGCCCCTAGCAGCCTTTAAAATTGTCATAAATAGTTCTTAATAAAAAATTGCATTGCACTGATGACCTTGGGATTTGCCTGGGGACAGTGGTGGAGGTGACGGGCTGATTAAAGTTGGTTTCAGAATGCAAGGCAAGGAATCAGGATAGCAAGAGTGTGTATGTGTGTGTGTGAGAGAGCGTGTGCGTGGCAGAACTGGGGACAGAGAAGGCAGGATGGTTTCCAGACAGTATGTGACAGTCAAGGGTTTTCACACGGGAAAGAGTCTGACCACTGGTGGTTACTTTAAAACGAAACAGCGTGTGAGAAAGCACTCGGGACTGTGCTGAGCACACACGAAGACTCCGTCATGCCCGCTGAGATCGTCACCTCGCTGGCAGGAGCCCTGGCCGCCTCCTCCCTGCTCGCGAGCACGGGGACCTCAGAGCCGCCTGTCTGCCTTGTTCCCTTCACCACTGCTGCCCGTCGGAGGGCATCTCCTCAGCCCTCAGCCCTGGGCGTGGCCCTTAGCTTTGAAGAGAGAAACCTTGGTCCTTCCAGGTCTGGCCTAGGTAGGCCCTGGGGGAAGGGGGCGTCCCAGGACCAGGGTAAGATGGGGCTACTGAAGACGCGGGCGGTCCCACAGGCAGGCTGAGACGCCGCGCGGGGGGCAATGTCTAGTCCTGATGCAAGGACAGGACAGTTTCCCGGCAAGACGAGCACCGAGGGCGTCCCCCACCGAGGCCCGCGGGCTCTAGTTGCGCCCAGACATGCTGCGAGCGAGCTCGTCCGCTTCCTCCCCGTCTCCGCCCCCCCGCGCCCCCTCGGGTCCTGGCTGTAGGGGTACGCTCTGAACACACAGCGACACTGTCTCACACTCATTCAGGGGGAAGAGGTCGCTGCTGACATCATCCATCTCCTCCACCTCCGTTTCCAGACGTGGTGGACGCCCCGGGGCCCGGGGCACGCAGCACACAACCGTGGGGATTATTTTTGTCTTTTTTTCACCATGAAATGTCTTTTTAACATTTTCACTGTGAGGGCTTAAAAAAATTTTTTTTTCATAAAGTAATTGTCTGAGCTCAGAAGAGCCAACAGCGTTAGTCACTGCCACCAGAACCCAGATGGTGTTTTTATTCTAGGCTCCCATTGGCCTCCACACTCTTTCCAGGCCCTGTAAGTGCCTTCACATCCTTTCCGTTTATCGAGTCAAGCTGTGCTTTAGTCAACCAGAAAGTGCAGGACACGCAAATGACTTAGTCTCTTTCAAACTGAGATAAAGGAAGGTCATTTTTTTTTTATAAAAAAAGCATCCTATGAATGTATATTTTAAGAAGAGGAAATAAATGAATTTGCTTCTAATACAGGGGGCTTCCCAGATGGCTCAGTGGTAAAGAATCCACCCGCCGACGCAGGAGACGCAGGAGGCCTGGGGTTGGTTTCTGGGTCGGGGAGCTCTCCTGGAGAGGGGAGGGCCGCCCCCCCAGTCGGCTTGCCTGGGAAATCCCTGGACAGAGGAGGCCGGCAGGCCACAGTCCACAGGGTCGCAGAGTTGGAGACGACGGAGCACACAGGCGCACACTCTAATGCAGGCATCCCCGAGTATCCCTGGGATCTGTCTCAGAAAGATCCTCTGAGGCCCAAATCCAAGGAAGCTCAAGCCCCTTCCAGCTGGCCCTGGAATCCACGGGCTCCAAGCCTTGGAGGCAGAGGGCTGGCTGCGCTTCATCACAGCTCCCGCTTAATAAAGAGCGGCTTGCAGGTGGCCCGGAAGCCGAAGGCGAGCTGAGTTTGGCTGCGCCTTGGCGGGGTGCGTCTCTGTCTCCCCTGTGGGCAGGGTGGAGACAGCGCTCCGGAGAGCACGGCAGGTTTGGGTTCCTGGCTTAGCAGGGCCCAGCTCCACCCTTCAAGGCCGACGCACACATCAGCTCCTCTTGATTCCCAAGAAAAGGCTGTGAAACTTTGGAGGAGCCCGGAGGCCTCTCGTTCCACTGGCTCACCTTTTGGATACAAAGCCAAAGAATCCAGCCGGGGGACTGTGTCAGCACCGGAACTCGGACCTTTGACTCCGGGGCTCCCTGTCCAGGGTAGGAAGGCTGCAGAGAGCTCTCCAGCCTGTGAGAAAATCCTTGCTTGTCCTGAGATGAAGGACTCACTGAGGGGTTAAAGCAGGCCTCCCACGGGAAGGTGAACGTGACGGAGGAGGCCATGGTGTCGGGGGTCCTGCCCTTGGCCTTTCCTCCCCCAGGCCTGGATCTCTTTGCAGGTGCACTGGCGGTGCCCCCAGTCTCAGAGTGGTGGCGTATGGGACGTCTTCCTTACCCTGCGGTGGGGCTGCCGTCCATTCCCTCCCCAGCATTTGCAAGACAAAGACCAGCAGCGATACTCTGTTGCCCACCTTTGATTTCAGGTCTCCTGGGCCTGCACAGGTGAGCCAGGACCTGATGTCTATAAATTCGGGATCCGCTGAGGGGAGCTTTGCATTAAAAAAGCAGTTTGGACACAGTCACATTGGAGCAGACCTGTGGTTGGGACTGATCTGAGAGACTTAAGAGGACTCAAGAAACTCAAGACTAGTCATGAACTTATTGCAGAGTAAATGGTCCAAGATGGGAACTCTTGCACT
Source organism: Tragulus kanchil (assembly GCA_022376925.1). NCBI lineage: Eukaryota > Metazoa > Chordata > Mammalia > Artiodactyla > Tragulidae > Tragulus > Tragulus kanchil. The sequence goes on from JAIOJX010000028.1 coordinate 244,697,569, forward strand.
TACTTAGAAAAATGACAGAGTTGCTAAAATTAGTCTACTTGTTTTTTCCACAAACGCCAAAAGCCTGGCCCTTTGAAGCACTGAAGCTCTGTTTATTACAGCTTCCAGGAACCAGTCATTTTAAACAGATATTCATGTCCCTCTGCTCTGGGGAAACACAGACGAGTGGGAGGAATATTCTCAGAAATATCGAAGTGTAACTCTGTTAAATTATGAGCAGGGTCTTCAATAGAACACAGTGGCAGGAGTCCCGTTTTGAGCCGTGTCATGGGCTGCATTGTGCCCCCAGAAAATTCACATATTGAAAATCTTCATCCCTAGTATCTCAGAACATGATCTTATGGGAAATAAGGTCTTTAAAGAGGTGATTAAGTTCAAATGAGGTCATCAGAGTGACCCCCCCCAATCCAATCTTACTGGTGTCCTTAGAAGAGGAGGTCAGCGCCCAGACCCCCGTGAGGGACGGCTGTGCGAGGACGCAGGGAGATGAGGACCATGGGCATGCAGACAAGAGAGGCCTCAGAGGAGCCACACCTGCTGGGACCTTGATCTGGATTTCCAGCCCCCAGAGCTGAGAGAATGAACGCCTCCCTTGGAAGCCGCTGGGTCCGTGCTGTTAGTCAGCAGCCACAGCTGACCCACGGGGTCGGGGAGTGCAGTAAGAAGCAAGTGTGACTTCCATTAAGAGTCCCACGAACGCCGCAAGCTCCAAGTCCAGGATCACCTGCACCAAGTGATCGATGCTAAGCACCCGAGCACTCCTGCTCAGTCAACAGTTGGGGCCACGGATGCAGGAACTTCATCAATGCAAAAAAAGACAAAAGTCCTGCCACACCCCTCCCCATCTCTGGCTTTCATCACAATTCTCAGACCCTTGAGGGAGGGCCTGGCTCCCACTCCAGTGCCCTTGCCTGGAGAAGCCCGTGGACAGAGGAGCCAGGTGGGCCCCGGTCCACGGAGTCACCAGGAGTCGGACGAGACTGAGCGACTGACACGTCCCCTTTCACCCACCTTCCTAGGAAGACTGTGCCATCCTAATCACAGCTTTGAGCCTCTTCTCGCGCTGACTGTGGACATGAGGAGGAGGCCGGTCATGACCCTCACCTTCATATCTTTCCAACCGCTGTGAGAGATTGCTGGTGCCCACCCCACCCCCACCCTCCCCTTCCTCCGGAGCAGTGGAGCGCCCGCTGCCCTTGAGGGGTTGGTGTGCTCAGCTTCTTCCAGCCTCTTGGCCCTTGTGCGATGTTCTGCCAAAGGAACGTCCACGAAAATGTGGGCATTCTGTGAAGTCTCCTCCAAAGGGAGGAGGCACTTCTCTCGCATGCCCCTGCTTCTCTCCTTCCGCTGCCTGGAGCACGAACGCCATGCTGGGTGGTCCAGCCACCATCTTGTTCTGCAAGCTAACTCTGAGGAGCCACGTGTGTCGGAAGCAACACGGGGGTCTGTTGACTTCAGGAAATGGCCGCGCCTGCCCTGGAAGGTTTGCTTTAGACTTCCTCTACGTGAGAGAAGCAAGCCTCTGCGTTTTTAAGCCACTGTGGTCGCATCTTTGCTACACTCAGATGAACTGAAAGGAGAGCAAACCAGCCAGTCCTAAAGGATATCAGCCTTGGCTGTTCACTGGGAGGATGGATGCTGGAGCCGGAGCTCCCCTGCTTCGGCCAGTGAAGAGACGACTTGCTGGAAAAGACCCAGCCACTGGGAAAGGTGGACGGCAGGAGGAGAAGCGGGCAGCAGGGGAGGAGAGGGCTGGATGGCGTCGCCGACTCATTGGACGTGAGTCTGAGCAAGCCCTGGGAGATGGTGAGGGAGGGGAAGCCCGGCGGGCTGCCGTCCACGGGGCCGCAGAAAGTCGGACGAGACGGAGCGACTGAGCCGACTGACTGAGCTGAATCCTGAGGTTCTCCATGGACTGAGATCAAAGGAAGACGCTTTGGTGCGATGAGGTTAAGAAGGCACAGGAGCGTACACTCGGTGACCAAGAATTCTGCCTTCTTTCCTGCTGCCCCGTGGGATCTGAGAGTCGCTGAGTTAAAGGGGGCTGGTAAACCTTTCGGTCCCCACATTCATTGCTTTAGTTTCAGTTCACGTTGGAAACGGAAGCCCCCAGGAACTGATGCCTCCGCAGCCCTGGAGCCCCCCCACGCCCGAGAGGAAGCCCTCTGGGAGCCGCGCCACGCAGCAGAGTGTGAGGGCCGCTGCGGGCAAAGCCCGAACAGCGCTTTCCTTTCCTGCCTGGCTTTCACTTGATCTTGATTCATGTGAGCATGTCCGTGTGTCTTCTCTGTAAAACGAGTGACTTTGGAAGTTGGCTGAAGCTTTGCAGTTTGGAAAAGTAAATGAGATAAAGGAAGGGTGAGGCCTGGGTGGGATTAGCTGTGGGAGTGGCCCAGGCCCTCAGCGCCCACTGCCTGTCCCCAGGCAGTGCCAGTCAAGGCAGGCAGGGGGTCGGTTGTGTGCATTGAAGAGACCCCCAAAGGCTTTCCAGGAGGTCAGCACAGGGGGCCAAGTTCCGTGTGGCCAAGGAGCAGAGGTTTGCAACGGGCAACAACGGGACCGCCCAGGCCTGCTAAAACCCCCGGCCCCGCCCAGCTTGCCTGTAGCGCTTTGCTTTAGACTTCCTCGTGAGAGAAGCAAGCCTCTGCGTTTTAAGCCACTGTGGTCGCATCTTTGCTACACTCAGATGAACTGAAAGGAGAGCAAACCAGCCAGTCCTAAAGGATATCAGCCTTGGCTGTTCACTGGGAGGATGGATGCTGGGCGGAGCTCCCCTGCTTCGGCCAGTGAAGAGACGACTTGCTGGAAAAGACCCAGCCACTGGGAAAGGTGGACGGCAGGAGGAGAAGCGGGCAGCAGGGGAGGAGAGGGCTGGATGGCGTCGCCGACTCATTGGACGTGAGTCTGAGCAAGCCCTGGGAGATGGTGAGGGAGGGGAAGCCCGGCGGGCTGCCGTCCACGGGGCCGCAGAAAGTCGGACGAGACGGAGCGACTGAGCCGACTGACTGAGCTGAATCCTGAGGTTCTCCATGGACTGAGATCAAAGGAAGACGCTTTGGTGCGATGAGGTTAAGAAGGCACAGGAGCGTACACTCGGTGACCAAGAATTCTGCCTTCTTTCCTGCTGCCCCGTGGGATCTGAGAGTCGCTGAGTTAAAGGGGGCTGGTAAACCTTTCGGTCCCCACATTCATTGCTTTAGTTTCAGTTCACGTTGGAAACGGAAGCCCCCAGGAACTGATGCCTCCGCAGCCCTGGAGCCCCCCCACGCCCGAGAGGAAGCCCTCTGGGAGCCGCGCCACGCAGCAGAGTGTGAGGGCCGCTGCGGGCAAAGCCCGAACAGCGCTTTCCTTTCCTGCCTGGCTTTCACTTGATCTTGATTCATGTGAGCATGTCCGTGTGTCTTCTCTGTAAAACGAGTGACTTTGGAAGTTGGCTGAAGCTTTGCAGTTTGGAAAAGTAAATGAGATAAAGGAAGGGTGAGGCCTGGGTGGGATTAGCTGTGGGAGTGGCCCAGGCCCTCAGCGCCCACTGCCTGTCCCCAGGCAGTGCCAGTCAAGGCAGGCAGGGGGTCGGTTGTGTGCATTGAAGAGACCCCCAAAGGCTTTCCAGGAGGTCAGCACAGGGGGCCAAGTTCCGTGTGGCCAAGGAGCAGAGGTTTGCAACGGGCAACAACGGGACCCCGGCCCAGCTGCGAGCCGAGCGGCTGCTAGCAAGGGCAAGGCCAGAGCCATGCGCCCACAGGCACTCGGTTGCACTTGCTGCTGTTGGATGGAAGGCCTCTGTGGTCAGAGCGCACGGCCGACCTCAGAAGAGCAGCCAGACCCAGCACGGCTAGGCTCTTCGTTCCCGGAGACCCTGTCCTTCCCTCATCTCTGCTGCTGCCCAGTCACTGCAGCCGTGCCCAGCTCTGTGTGACCCCATGGGCTGCAGCCCGCCAGGCTCCTCAATACATGTCATTCCCCAGGTGAGAACGCCGGAGTGGGTGGCCAGGGCCTCCTGCAGGGGATCTTCCCGACCCAGGGACGGAACCCGCGTCTCCTTCCTTGCAGGCAGACGCCTCGCCACTGAGCCATCGGGGAAGCTCCATACATGAATATTTGAGACCTTGTGGACTGTGATTCACCAGACTTCTTCGTCCAAGGAATTTTCCAGGCAAGAATACTGAAGTGGGTTGCCAGGGCCTCCTCCTGGGGATCTTCCTGACCCAGGGGTTGAACCCATGTCTCCTGAGTCTTCGGCATTGGCAGGCAGGTTATTTACCAGCGGTGCCCCCTGGGAAGCCCTGGAAGCCCAGTTAACCCAGAGGCTGCCCGAGTCTAGCCAGACCCCAGGAGCAAGGATATAAGGGGAGAGCGCCTAGGAGGTAGTCCTTGGTCTTAGACTTTCTTCTGGGGGGTCCCTGCCCAGTGGAGACTCAGCCCCGGGGGGTGGTTCCCACCCAGCCCAAGCTGATCCAGGCGAGACGGTCTCTGGCTGCCTGGTGCTCCCAGGACCAGCCTAACCTGCCACGCAGGTGCGGTGCCCCCGTGGGAGTGGCTCACCTCGCACCTGCCCCTCCAGGAAGGCAGCTGGCCGGAACCACCCTCGCCCCGCCCCAGCCTCGCTCCTGATGCACGCATTTTCTGTTCATGTTTCTAGGAAATGTCCAGAACAGGAAAATCCATAGACACGGAAGACTGGAGCGGTTGCCCAGGTCTGGGTGGGGTCGGTGGGTGGGTGCGGGGAGGCTGGAAGAGGCCATCACTAAAGGGTGTCGTCCTGCAGCAATGAAAGTGCTCTGAAGAGGGCCGTGCGGATGGGCGCTCGGCTCTGTGCTTATACTGAAATGCTTGCATTCTGCGCTCTAAACGGGTGGCTTGTATGCACGTGAATCATATCCCTGTGAAGCTGCTCAGACAGAACAACCGAGTGGGCCAGCCGCTGTGGATGTCGAGGTGTCCCCCAGGCTGACCTCCTGTGTCGGCCACCAAGGTCCCATTCTACGTTAGGCACGTGGACCCTACCCGTTAAATTCTCCTCCTATCCCTCATTCTCCAGAGGCTTGGTCACGATGGCCAATGGCCAGGCCCCTTCCTCATGGACGCAGTGGAAAGGAAGGCCTGAGTCCCCACGAGCCGGTCAGAGTCTGAGCAACGTTGCTGCCAGGAGCACAGCAGTTGCACAACTAGATAAACGGGTGGCAGGAGTCGCAGCAGAGGCAGCATTTCGGCTTCCAGGTTGGTCGGGAACACAGATTTACAAGTCAGCAAGTCTCGTCTTGAGCTCACATGAGGCTTTGTCAGTCTCCCATTCTTGTCATGGGTCTCGTTCATTCCGTTTGGAGCCACGTGTTCTGGATCTCAGAGAATGGAAATGGGTGTGATGACTTTCCACGCTTCTTGTTGTTCTGTTGCTCAGTCGTGTCCGACGCTTTGTGACCCCGTGGACTGCAGCACGCCAGGCTTCCTTGTCCTTCACTGTTTGCCGGAGTTTGCTCGAATTCATGCCCGTTGAGTTGGTGATGCTATCCAAGCATCTCATCCTCTGCCCCCCGTTTTTCTTCCTGCCTTCCATCTTTCCCTTAAGTCTTTTTCTCTTAGGGTTTTTTCCAGCGAGCTGGCTCTTCATATAAGGTGGCCAAAGCATTGGAGCTTCAGCTTTAGCATCAGTCCTGCTAATGAATGTTCAGGGCTGATCTCCTTTAGGATTGACTGGTCTGATCTCCTTGCAGTCTGAGGGACTCTCCAGAGTCTTCTCCAGCTGCACGGTTCAGAAGTATCAATTCTTTGGTGCTCAGCCTTCTTTATGGTCCAACTCGCACATCCATACATGACTATCAGAAACACCAGTAGATGAGTCTTTCCTAGCAAAGTAATGTCTTTGTTTTTTAATATGCTGCCTAGGTTCATCGTCGCTTTTCTTCCAAGGAACAAGTGTCTTTTAATTACAAGGGTGCAGTCACCATCCGCAGTGAGTTTGGAGCCCAAGGAAAGAAAATCTGTCACTACTTCCACATTTCCCCCTTCTATTTACCATGAAGTGATGAGGCTGGATGCCATGATCTTCATTTTTTTAAAAAATTATTTATTTTATTTATTGTTGGGTATTCTGGGTTTTCACTGCTGCTGCAGACTCTTCTCTAGTGGCAGGGAGTGGGGGCTCCTCTCTAGTGGAGGTGAGCAGGCTTCTTGTTGTGGCCACTTCTCTTGTTGTGGGACTCGAGCTCTAGGGCACACAGGCTTCAGTAGTTGTGGCCCATGGGCTCCACAGTTGCAGCTCCGAGGCTCTAGAGGACGGGCCCACAGTTGTGGCTCACGGGCTTTGTTCCGCAGCATATGGATCTTCCCGGATCAGGGATCGAACCTGTGTCTCTTGCATTGGCAGGCAAACTCTTTACCACTGAGCTACCAGGGAAGCCCCATGAGTTTAAGTTTCGGAATGCTGAGTTTTAGCCAGCTTTTTCACTCTCCCCTTTTACCCTCATCAAGAAGCTCTTTAGCTCCTCTCTGCTTTCTGCTATTAGGGTGCCTTCCAGAAGACACTTCCCAGGACCACCACCCAGAGAAACCATTTGCATGTCAACCTCACCTTGGGGTTTGTTATGAGGAAAGTGAAATTGAGGCATTAATGCAAGTTCTCCTTACACACTACGGTTAATTATGTTCATCTACTTGGAAACTGGAAAAGGGGTGTTATGTCCATCTGGTTGAAAATGGGTAAAGGCACATTATGTTTTAGAATGAGAAAATATTATTCTAGGAGCAATGCTCTGTGATATGTTTCATTCCATCACAACGAGTCCAATTTATTCCTCGTGATCTTTGGGTAACAGTGAAACATCTGGAGCTAGGTTTTTCTGACATTTAGAAACTTGCTTCTAACTGAATCTGTCCTGCAAAATCGAGGCAGCACTGCCAGCAGCCCTGCTCCTCTGGATAAGCGTGAGGGGAGGAGGCTTCAGCCCAGCAGTGTGCATCTGGGGCGTGGCAGCCTTCCTAATGAATCTGGAATTGCACTGTGGACGAGGCGTCGGGTCGGCTGGCCTGAAGGGGGACGTCAGCCTGACCTTCCTGCCGTGAACACAGGCTTCCCCCAGTGACACCCAGCCGGCATCTTCCGCAGGACGAGACCTGAAGCAGATGAAAACCTGGCGGGAGCCTCAGATGTCAGGGACCAGGTGACTGCCAGCGTCTTGAATCCCTACGTGACAAGTCTCAGAGGCTTTAAATTGACAGCCGCGGTGAATCACGACGATAGTTGCTTTGCTGTGACCCGAACCAGAGCTGAGAACGGGGAGAGCTCCAGTCCCCACTGACCTCCCTTCTCTCGCGGCCGGCTGGGAGGTAATTGCAGCCCAAAGCCGAAGGACGCGCCGCAGCGGGGCATGCTCTGGGTCGTCATCCGCCTTCTGCTGCACTCGCTCCTCCGCGCGGGCGCGTCCGGCCAGCCTGGCAGTGCCAGGGGGGGTCCTTGCTGGCCCCTCGCTGTCTGTGCTGCCTGGGGACGAGGAGGGGCACCGCCACGAGGGGCCCCAGACAGGCTGCTTGGCAGGTGGAGGGGCCAGGCGACCACAGGCTCTGAAGGGCAGTGTCCTGTTTCAGAGCCTCGATTCACCCTCTGGGCTGGGGGTGCTCGTGTCTGCCGCCCCTCCAGGACAGATCCCCTCCCTCTGGGGTTCCTAGCTTCTCCATCTAAGGCGTTCGTAGACCAGGGTGGAGACGCCGCGTGCCAGAGACTCAAGCCTCAGGGTCTCTTTGGGGGGTGAGTGAACCCCAAGGTGAACGCAAGGTGCACAGGGCCGGTGTTCTCCCCTCCGGACGGGCGCTGTTGCCTCAGCCTCTGGTTCAATGCCATCACTGGTATTTTTAACACCATTAACAAGGACAGCGACAACTCGGATCACTTCACGCATTACGAAGGCTTCTCCCTCCGAGTTTCATTTGACCCTGACGAGGACTTGGCAGCCAGGTATGTGCCTCCCCCTCAAATATTTGACCCACAATGAAGCAGAGACTCAAGGAAGCTAGCTGAGGGCCACTAGGTGGTAACCGATGAGGCCGAGCCCATCGGAACTCAGCCTTGAGGCCTGGCTCTGGCTCTGTCTGGGGACAATGGCTTTTCTTTGGATGGTGTGTGTGCCTGGGAGGCCAGGTGCCCTTCCTGCCGTGAACACAGGCTTCCCCAGTGCACCCAGCCGGCATCTTCCGCAGGACGAGACCTGAAGCAGATGAAAACCTGGCGGGAGCCTCAGATGTCAGGGACCAGGTGACTGCCAGCGTCTTGAATCCCTACGTGACAAGTCTCAGAGGCTTTAAATTGACAGCCGCGGTGAATCACGACGATAGTTGCTTTGCTGTGACCCGAACCAGAGCTGAGAACGGGGAGAGCTCCAGTCCCCACTGACCTCCCTTCTCTCGCGGCCGGCTGGGAGGTAATTGCAGCCCAAAGCCGAAGGACGCGCCGCAGCGGGGCATGCTCTGGGTCGTCATCCGCCTTCTGCTGCACTCGCTCCTCCGCGCGGGCGCGTCCGGCCAGCCTGGCAGTGCCAGGGGGGGTCCTTGCTGGCCCCTCGCTGTCTGTGCTGCCTGGGGACGAGGAGGGGCACCGCCACGAGGGGCCCCAGACAGGCTGCTTGGCAGGTGGAGGGGCCAGGCGACCACAGGCTCTGAAGGGCAGTGTCCTGTTTCAGAGCCTCGATTCACCCTCTGGGCTGGGGGTGCTCGTGTCTGCCGCCCTCCAGGACAGATCCCCTCCCTCTGGGGTTCCTAGCTTCTCCATCTAAGGCGTTCGTAGACCAGGGTGGAGACGCCGCGTGCCAGAGACTCAAGCCTCAGGGTCTCTTTGGGGGGTGAGTGAACCCCAAGGTGAACGCAAGGTGCACAGGGCCGGTGTTCTCCCCTCCGGACGGGCGCTGTTGCCTCAGCCTCTGGTTCAATGCCATCACTGGTATTTTTAACACCATTAACAAGGACAGCGACAACTCGGATCACTTCACGCATTACGAAGGCTTCTCCCTCCGAGTTTCATTTGACCCTGACGAGGACTTGGCAGCCAGGTATGTGCCTCCCCCTCAAATATTTGACCCACAATGAAGCAGAGACTCAAGGAAGCTAGCTGAGGGCCACTAGGTGGTAACCGATGAGGCCGAGCCCATCGGAACTCAGCCTTGAGGCCTGGCTCTGGCTCTGTCTGGGGACAATGGCTTTTCTTTGGATGGTGTGTGTGCCTGGGAGGCCAGGTGCCCTGCCTGGCCCCACAGCTCCATCTGTGAGCTCTCGTCCTGCCCCTGAGAACCCAGGGCATCATTTGTCAAATGGTTGACAAGGGCCACGAACGTGTAGCCTTGGATTCATTTGGTTGAAGGCTCAACCACATAAGCCCCACTAAATGACGTCCTATTGTCAGGGACTCCCAGTCCGCCTCTTGGGTCCTGCCCCGCTCTGCCCCCCGCCCAGCCTGGCTCAGCCAGGGGCGCCTTCCGGGCATCTGGCTCCGGTCTCGGCCCACTCCTCCACTCCCGTGCTGTGGGTTTGACCCCGGGAACAGACTTTCTCAAGATCCGGCAGTCCCTCGCCTGGGGGTGCCCATGAAGAAATGGCCCAGGTTCCCTGGTCACACGGATTCCACATCACTGCTGTGGCCTGAGTGCTGTGTCCCCGCCTCAGGTTCACGTGTGGACGTTTCAGTGCCTGATGCGATGGTCCTGGGAGGTGGGGACTTGGAGAGCTGGTGAGGTCGTGAGGGTGGAGCCCTCGGGAGCAGGATTGGGGCCCTTACATAAGAGACCCCAGCAAGCCTCCTGCCCCTTCTTTCCCTGGGAGGACCCAGGAAAAAGGCACTGTCTGTGAAACAAGAGACTCTCAGCAGACTCCAGGCCTCCCGGAACCTTGGCCTTGGGCCCCTAGCCCTACAGGTGTGAGAAACGTATGTCTGGTGTACCTGAGCTGCCTGGTCTTGCGTTAAGCTTCAGTAGCCTGAGCTAAGACGTTACCTATTTGTACTTTGTATTTTCAGCCTGGGCCACTTCTTGGTGGGAGGGAGAAGAAATTGATTTCATAGGTTGATGATCTGTTGCATGAAACAGTGCTATTTCCCTATTTCTCTCTTACGGACGTCACAGGACTCCTCTTGGCTAGAAGGCCTGGAATGTGGGCAAGCACATCTGAGCCCAGCCTTCTCTGGCTCAGCCACCGGCTTTCACTGCCCTCAAGAGTCATTGTCCCCAGCTCGGTGCCATCCGGCGCCTCCGGTTCCGTTCAGTTCCGATCTCTGTCTCAAGTCAGGTCATCGCCGGGCAGGAGGTGGTCATCGCCTCTCCCGTCCACTTCAGGTGGTTGTCAGGCTTCCCTGGGGTTTCTGTGGTCTTGGCTTTGCTTGTTGCAGCATTTGTGGGTACGCAGGCCTGCTTGGGGGCAGGGTGGGCAGGGGCAGTGGGAGGGGGCTGTGGACAGAGTGAAGGAAATGCCCCGGAAGCAGAACCCTTGAGCTTGACCCCTCAGTCCTCCAGGTCCTGGGACTGGCCAATCACAGGCCAACTGCCCCAAGACCCTTCGCTGAATCTCATGAGGGATTCTGCACCCAAGTGATACAGGTACGTGTTTGTGTCTCTGTGTGAAGTATTACTATGAATTTTCCACCTTAAGACTTCCAAAGGGCTTCCCTGGAGGTCCAGTGGCTAAGAGTCCACCTGCCAACGCAGGAGACGCAGATTCGATCCCTGGTAGGGGAACTAAGATCCCATGTGCCCAGGGTGACTACGCTCTCACGCTCCAAGAGTGAGTGAATTCAGGAGCCCCTGGTTTCCACGTGGATCCAAGTGGCCCTTTCCACGAGGCAGGCAGGGGAGATGATGGGTAAGTAAGCCTGAAACGTTAGGCAGAATCGGAAGTGACTGCTTTCTATGTAGAACTTGCTTGTGTTTTAGTAACACTGCCCACCCCTGCCCTAGCTTCCCAGAGGGCTTGGAGGAGGCTCCGTCACTGTAGCTGCCTGTCAGCTGACTTTAGGTGAAGGTGAAGGCGCTTGTCTGATTGTGAGGTCTCCCGGAACCTTGGTTGGGCTAACAGTGCTATTTCGAAGCTACTAGTTACCTATTTGTACTTTGTATTTTCAGCCTGGGCCACTTCTTGGTGGGAGGGAGAAGAAATTGATTTCATAGGTTGATGATCTGTTGCATGAAACAGTGCTATTTCCCTATTTCTCTCTTACGGACGTCACAGGACTCCTCTTGGCTAGAAGGCCTGGAATGTGGGCAAGCACATCTGAGCCCAGCCTTCTCTGGCTCAGCCACCGGCTTTCACTGCCCTCAAGAGTCATTGTCCCCAGCTCGGTGCCATCCGGCGCCTCCGGTTCCGTTCAGTTCCGATCTCTGTCTCAAGTCAGGTCATCGCCGGGCAGGAGGTGGTCATCGCCTCTCCCGTCCACTTCAGGTGGTTGTCAGGCTTCCCTGGGGTTTCTGTGGTCTTGGCTTTGCTTGTTGCAGCATTTGTGGGTACGCAGGCCTGCTTGGGGGCAGGGTGGGCAGGGGCAGTGGGAGGGGGCTGTGGACAGAGTGAAGGAAATGCCCCGGAAGCAGAACCCTTGAGCTTGACCCCTCAGTCCTCCAGGTCCTGGGACTGGCCAATCACAGGCCAACTGCCCCAAGACCCTTCGCTGAATCTCATGAGGGATTCTGCACCCAAGTGATACAGGTACGTGTTTGTGTCTCTGTGTGAAGTATTACTATGAATTTTCCACCTTAAGACTTCCAAAGGGCTTCCCTGGAGGTCCAGTGGCTAAGAGTCCACCTGCCAACGCAGGAGACGCAGATTCGATCCCTGGTAGGGGAACTAAGATCCCATGTGCCCAGGGTGACTACGCTCTCACGCTCCAAGAGTGAGTGAATTCAGGAGCCCCTGGTTTCCACGTGGATCCAAGTGGCCCTTTCCACGAGGCAGGCAGGGGAGATGATGGGTAAGTAAGCCTGAAACGTTAGGCAGAATCGGAAGTGACTGCTTTCTATGTAGAACTTGCTTGTGTTTTAGTAACACTGCCCACCCCTGCCCTAGCTTCCCAGAGGGCTTGGAGGAGGCTCCGTCACTGTAGCTGCCTGTCAGCTGACTTTAGGGTGTGAAGGTGAAGGTCGCTCAGTGTGTCTGACTCTTGTGACCTCTGGACTGTAGCCCACCAGGTCCCTCTGTCCACAGAATTCTCCAGGCAAGAATACTTTAGTGGGCAGCCGTTCCCCGGGGAGACCTTTCATTCCTACACAATTCCAGTCTCCATGGCCACCTCTAGCTAAACAGTCAGGAGGCCAGCCAGCCAGCAGGTTGGGAGCCTCAGGAGGTTCCTGATGGCTCCCCTGAACGGAGGCTGACCTCTGCTCAGCGTCCACCCCGTCTCCCCACCGGTGCGGGATGGGTGACTCAGGGAAGAAGCTCCGCCTCCTCGATTCAGCGTGATTTTAGGACAGAGACCATCGTCTGTGGCTTGTCCTCTCTCTGTGCCCCAAAGTGCAAAAGAGGAAGTTGGGCCGTTTCGGCAGCACGAGACAGAGCCAGGGCGTTGTGGCATCTGCGTTTCGTTTTTGAAGCAATAAGGCAGGGTTTAGACACTGGCAGCTGACCGCTCTGTGTTTAGCTGAAGAAGGATGGAAGCTTTGATGGCAGCATTGACTCAAAACCCGTCTCAGTGGGGAAAACATTTTTGGCTCAACAAAGGCTGTGCTGGGGTGGGACGGGGGTGAATTCCGGGAAATCAAAGTTGGGTTTCAGCGTCTCCAGTCCAAACATTTGGGGAGCCGTTGGTTTCCACGTCGGTCGGGGAACTGGGTGACCTCACTGTGCTGAAGGCAGCGGGCCTGTGCGGCGGGGTGGGCTGCGGTGCTGGGGAGAAAGCTTGCTCGGAAGGGACGACCCCCGCGGGCACGGCAGAAGTGGAAGGAGAGCAAGAGGCTGTCGCTCCAGGCTGTCAGAACCTCATTGTGGCCAAAAGGAACTTATTTCCAGATTCTGATGTCATCGCCTCGGCACGCTCCTTTGTGAGCAGCACGCCCTGTCTTGGAGACGAGGACTCGGCCTTAGGTCATTGCCGCGGCCCCCAGACGAGAGCCAGGTGTGAGCTCACTGGCTGGCGGCCCCCGAGGCCAGATTTACGGCTGAGCTGCGGGCCACTTAGTGGGGGGTCCTCTGTCTCCGATGCTTTATGACTCTCACTGAGTCTCGCCGACATGGTTCGGCACGCGAGGTGCCTGGCTGTGCGAAGGCGAGGTCCAGGGAGCAGAGCTGCAGGGACACGGGGAGGCAGCAGGGCTCTGTCCTGTGGGAGCGCAGGGAAGCACCTGATTATGTCCTTTCTTCCACAGTAACGGTCGGGCGGCGGGGGCAGGGTGCTCTGGCGACTTGCTTGAGGGCATCCAGCTGACCTCTCTTCTGTAACTGCCATCGGCTCTTTGTCTAATGCCAGGGACAAGTTAGCCGAAAGTGGTGGGAATCTCTACCGGAAACTTGGATCACGCCTGCAGCTGAATTCATTGCTCCCGGCAGATGTCCTTGATGAAAACGCCTTTCACCTTTCTTTCTTTTTTTTTTTGCCTTTTTCCCCATAGCACTTGTCCTCTAAACGGGCTGCTGCTCGAACATTCACGTGCCCGCGAGTCACCGGGAGGGCTTATAAAGCAGCAGGCTCCAGTGGAGTGGGTCTGAGGCCAGCCTGCGTCCGTGTGCCTGGTCGAGACGCTGCTGCCTCTGGTCCAGGGACCACACTTGCGACCAGGCCGCAAACCCTCCTTGGACCCCAGGAGCTTCGAGACTGCTTCTCTGAAACACCCCAGGTCCCCAGTCCTGACCAGTGACCACACAGACAGACCCTCCCTGGCCCGGCGGAGGGCGCACACGTGGGTGGACAGGGAGCTCCTACGGGCGAGATGCGAGGGAAAGGGAGACCTACCCGTCAGCTAGGGAGGCGTGGCTGGGAGGCCCTGAGGTCAGGAGGAGAGAAAGCCACGGGAGCCTGAGACTCAGAAGGCAGGGGGCTCTTGCACGGAGGGTCTCCACAGGGTCCATCGCAGAAAGGAAGAGGAAGGACGGCATAGGGGAGCCGAGCAGGGCCTGTCCATTGGCAGAGAAAGATCAGGGCGTGGCGGCCGGGGGCGCACCTGTCTGAACACAGCGTGCAGCCTGTGAAGGGTTCAGGCCAGAGCCCAAGAAGGAACTCCCAGGGACCCTCTACGTCCAAGGGGCGTGGCCTTCAAGGCCCTGTTCATCCCTGTCGCTGAAGTCCCCATGAGGCTCAGCGGACAGTACCTATGAGGCTTTATTGTAGGTTTTTGACTCGGTAAGGTCCTTCAAGCTTGCAGACGCAGGGCAGCTGCCTCAACGTGGAGACGTCTTCAGGGCTCCCAGGTCAGCCCGAGGGGTCAAGGTAGTGAGCGGCCATCGTGCTGATGTATCAGCTTCTCACTGTGATACGCAATTCCAGCCTTAGGAAAAGGTGCGAGGATAGGATAAAAACTCCTGAACAAGAATTTTGCTCTACTCTCTCTAGTTCAGTCTCTATGTATATATCTTGTATTTATATAATATAATCTCTCTATGTCTGTATCTTTTCATGAATATAATCCCCAACTGCACATAGATATTTATACAATATCTCAGATATTTATACAATAATCTGTCTCTCTAAATTTCCTTTCATATATACATACAGAATGGTCTATTTGTGTATACACTTTTCATATATATAGTATAATCTACCTTTTCATATATGTATATATATATATATTTATTTATTTATATATATACATGGCAGAAAGTGAAGAGGAACAAAAGAGTCTCTTGATTAGGGTGAAAGAGGAGAGTGAAAAACCTGGCTTAAAAGTCAACGTTCAAAGCACTAAAATCATGGCATCTGGTCACATCACTTCATGGCAAATAGAAGGGGAAAAACTGGAAACAGTGACAGATTTTCTTTTCTTGGGCTCCAAAATCACTGTAATGGTGACTGGAGCCATGGAATTAAAAGAGGCTTGCCCTTGGAAGGAAAGTATGACAAGCCTAGACAGTGTATTGCAAAGCAGAGACATCACTTTGCCAACAAAAGCTGGCACAGCCAAAGCTATGGTTTTTCCAGTCGCCACGTATGGATGTCAGAGCTGGACCACGAAGAAGGCTGAGCACTGACGAATTGATGCTTTTGGACTCTGGTGCTGCAGAAGACTCTTGAGAGCCCCTTGGACAACAGGAGATCAAAGCAGTCCATCCTGAAGGAAATCAATCCTGAATATCCACTGGAAGGCCTGACGCTGAAGCTGAAGCTCCAGTCTTTTTGGCCACCCGATGCAAAGAGATGACTCACTGGAAAGACTTTGGGAAAGACTGAGGGCAGGAGGAGACGGGAGCGGCAGAGGATGCGGTGGATGGATCGCATCACCAACTCAATGGACACGAGTTTGAACAAACTCTGGAAGATGGTGAAAGACAGGGAAGCCTGGTGTGCTGCCGTCCATGGGGTCACAAAGAGTTGGACATGACATAGTGAGGAGCTAACAAAAAACATGTAGTGTAACATCTGTGCTATGTGATACAGGATGCATATATGTGTGTGTATAGTGTGACCTCTGTACTATGGTCTGAGTGTTTTTTGTCCTCTCCAAATTTTTATGCTGAAGTTTAATCGCCAATGTGACGTCCAGGAGTCATGTATGGATGTGAGAGTTGGACCATGAAGAAGGCTGAGCACCGAAGAATTGAAGAATTGACACTGTTTATGGGGTTCTCCAGGCAGGAGCTCTGAAATGGTCTGCTGCTCCCGTCTCCAGTGGGCTACGTTTCATCAGAGCTCTCCACCAAGACCCGTCCGTCCTGGGCGGCCCTGCACCGCACGGCTCTTGGCTTCACTGAGTTAGACAAGGCTGTGATCTATGGAGCTAAAAGTCATTGGAAAAGACTTGATGCTTAAAAGCGTTAAAACTAAAATCATGGCATCTGGTCACATCACTTCATGGCAAATAGAAGGGGAAAAACTGGAAACAGTGACAGATTTTCTTTTCTTGGGCTCCAAAATCACTGTAATGGTGACTGGAGCCATGGAATTAAAAGAGGCTTGCCCTTGGAAGGAAAGTATGACAAGCCTAGACAGTGTATTGCAAAGCAGAGACATCACTTTGCCAACAAAAGCTGGCACAGCCAAAGCTATGGTTTTTCCAGTCGCCACGTATGGATGTCAGAGCTGGACCACGAAGAAGGCTGAGCACTGACGAATTGATGCTTTTGGACTCTGGTGCTGCAGAAGACTCTTGAGAGCCCCTTGGACAACAGGAGATCAAAGCAGTCCATCCTGAAGGAAATCAATCCTGAATATCCACTGGAAGGCCTGACGCTGAAGCTGAAGCTCCAGTCTTTTTGGCCACCCGATGCAAAGAGATGACTCACTGGAAAGACTTTGGGAAAGACTGAGGGCAGGAGGAGACGGGAGCGGCAGAGGATGCGGTGGATGGATCGCATCACCAACTCAATGGACACGAGTTTGAACAAACTCTGGAAGATGGTGAAAGACAGGAAGCCTGGTGTGCTGCCGTCCATGGGGTCACAAAGAGTTGGACATGACATAGTGAGGAGCTAACAAAAAACATGTAGTGTAACATCTGTGCTATGTGATACAGGATGCATATATGTGTGTGTATAGTGTGACCTCTGTACTATGGTCTGAGTGTTTTTTGTCCTCTCCAAATTTTTATGCTGAAGTTTAATCGCCAATGTGACGTCCAGGAGTCATGTATGGATGTGAGAGTTGGACCATGAAGAAGGCTGAGCACCGAAGAATTGAAGAATTGACACTGTTTATGGGGTTCTCCAGGCAGGAGCTCTGAAATGGTCTGCTGCTCCCGTCTCCAGTGGGCTACGTTTCATCAGAGCTCTCCACCAAGACCCGTCCGTCCTGGGCGGCCCTGCACCGCACGGCTCTTGGCTTCACTGAGTTAGACAAGGCTGTGATCTATGTGATCAGCTTGGAAGAGACGACTCATTGGAAAAGACTTGATGCTGGGGAAAATAGAGGGCAAAAGGAGAAGGGGATGGCTGAGGATGAGATGGTTGGATGGCATCACTGACTCAATGGACATGAGTTTGAGCCAGCTCCGGGAGATGGCGAAGGACAGGGAAGCCTGGTGAGCTGCAGTCCATGGGATCACAGGGAGCTGGACACCCCTGAGTGACTGAACTGACAGTGATGGTCTTAGGAGGCAGGGCCTTTGGGAGGTGACGGGGTCCTGAGGGTGGAGTCCTCAGGAATGGGATCAAGGCCCTTATAGGAAGAGGTCCCACAGAAGATCCTCACCTTCTACCCTGTGAGGGCGCGGTGAGAAGACGGCCCCCTGCAACACAGGCTGTGGGTCCTCATCAGACACTGACTCCGTTGGAGTCTTGAGCTGCACTTCCTGGCATCCAGAACTGTACACATTTCTGTGGTTTATAAATCATCCGCCTGCTCCCTGGTGGCTCAGACGGTAAAGAATCTGCCTACAATGCAGGAGACCTGGGTTCAATCCCTGGGTCAGGAAGATCCCCTGGAGAAGGGAATGACAACCCACTCCAGTTTTCTTGCCTGGAGAATCCCATACAGAGAGTAACCTGGCAGGCTACAGTCTGTAGGGCCACAAAGAGCCGAACACGGCTTAGTGACTAAACCACCGCCAGGACCTACTGCGCAGAACCGGGAACCCTACTCGGCATGCTGCAATCACCCATATGGGAAAAGAATCTAAAAAAAAGTAGATATACACACACATATATAACTGATTCACTTTGCTGTACATTGGAGACTAATACAGCACAAATATACTTCAGTAAAATTAATTTTTAAAAATGTTGTTCATTCCAGTACTACAGCCCAATAAGCTCCTCTGTCCATGGAATTCTCCAGGCAAGAATACTGAAGTGGGTAGCCGTTTCCTTTTCAGGAGACTGGTCTCCGGGGTTGAAAGGCTGTGCCCCTACGTTTCATCAGCTCTCCACCAAGACCCGTCCGTCCTGGGCGGCCCTGCACCGCACGGCTCTTGGCTTCACTGAGTTAGACAAGGCTGTGATCTATGTGATCAGCTTGGAAGAGACGACTCATTGGAAAAGACTTGATGCTGGGGAAAATAGAGGGCAAAAGGAGAAGGGGATGGCTGAGGATGAGATGGTTGGATGGCATCACTGACTCAATGGACATGAGTTTGAGCCAGCTCCGGGAGATGGCGAAGGACAGGGAAGCCTGGTGAGCTGCAGTCCATGGGATCACAGTGAGCTGGACACCCCTGAGTGACTGAACTGACAGTGATGGTCTTAGGAGGCAGGGCCTTTGGGAGGTGACGGGGTCCTGAGGGTGGAGTCCTCAGGAATGGGATCAAGGCCCTTATAGGAAGAGGTCCCACAGAAGATCCTCACCTTCTACCCTGTGAGGGCGCGGTGAGAAGACGGCCCCCTGCAACACAGGCTGTGGGTCCTCATCAGACACTGACTCCGTGGAGTCTTGAGCTGCACTTCCTGGCATCCAGAACTGTACACATTTCTGTGGTTTATAAATCATCCGCCTGCTCCCTGGTGGCTCAGACGGTAAAGAATCTGCCTACAATGCAGGAGACCTGGGTTCAATCCCTGGGTCAGGAAGATCCCCTGGAGAAGGGAATGACAACCCACTCCAGTTTTCTTGCCTGGAGAATCCCATACAGAGAGTAACCTGGCAGGCTACAGTCTGTAGGGCCACAAAGAGCCGAACACGGCTTAGTGACTAAACCACCGCCAGGACCTACTGCGCAGAACCGGGAACCCTACTCGGCATGCTGCAATCACCCATATGGGAAAAGAATCTAAAAAAAAGTAGATATACACACACATATATAACTGATTCACTTTGCTGTACATTGGAGACTAATACAGCACAAATATACTTCAGTAAAAATTAATTTTTAAAAATGTTGTTCATTCCAGTACTACAGCCCAATAAGCTCCTCTGTCCATGGAATTCTCCAGGCAAGAATACTGAAGTGGGTAGCCGTTTCCTTTTTCAGGAGATCTTCCCAACCTAGGGAATGAACCCACATCTCCTGCACTGGTAGGCAGATTCTTTATCACTGAAAGCCCAATTAAAAAATGTATATGCCTACTTCTTTTGGTGTCTAGAATCTTTTCTAGAGTCACATATTCCTTTTAGTTTTATGACCATAATGATAAGGAGGAAAAGTAGTTCCACTTTCTTTAGTAAAGGAGGTTAGAGCCAGTGGCATAAACGTTGCTTTAAGTAAAGACTTGGGATCTACAAATCCTTTCTATTGATCAGCAAACAAAACTTAAGAAAACCCACCTGGGCAAACCTCCAGTGAGTGGCATCAGGGAGCAGGGGGGCAGGGCTTGGTTTCAGGTCTCCGTTGGTGATGCGCCGTCATCCTGGCCCTGGGTGTCCTGAGTCTGGTGTGCAGGTGGCAGTGCGGGGTCCTCCACTCTGAAATCTGGCTTCTGACCCTGCTTTTGCGTTAAAAGCCAGATTTCTGACCACGTTCTTCCATCACGAGTTTGATTACAAAGTTCGCCCTAGCTGCGAAGAAATGAGAGCTCCTTAGTAAAGTTTAAGCTGCAAGTCACCGGGTTTCAACTGGATCAGCTTGTCTTCCCATAACTGAGTAATAATTCTCTGTCCAGAGTGATGTCAGTCACCGCAGCCTCTGAGTCCCTTTGTGGGGTGGCGTTATCTCCAGGGCCTGTGTGGTTCAGCTAACGGACGAGAGAGGAGAGGGTGAGCTGGTTCCTGGCCACGCCTCCAGCCCGAGCCAGGGCGGCATGGAGACTAGAGCCCCAGAGCCCCTGGAGCTGGGGCCTCCGCACGGAGCAAAAGAGATATACAACACCGCCAGGACACACTGCGCAGAACCGAGAAACCTACTCGGCATGCTGCAATCACCCATATGGGAAAAGAATCTAAAAAAAAGTAGATATACACACACATATATAACTGATTCACTTTGCTGTACATTGGAGACTAATACAGCACAAATATACTTCAGTAAAAATTAATTTTTAAAAATGTTGTTCATTCCAGTACTACAGCCCAATAAGCTCCTCTGTCCATGGAATTCTCCAGGCAAGAATACTGAAGTGGGTAGCCGTTTCCTTTTTCAGGAGATCTTCCCAACCTAGGGAATGAACCCACATCTCCTGCACTGGTAGGCAGATTCTTTATCACTGAAAGCCCAATTAAAAAATGTATATGCCTACTTCTTTTGGTGTCTAGAATCTTTTCTAGAGTCACATATTCCTTTTAGTTTTATGACCATAATGATAAGGAGGAAAAGTAGTTCCACTTTCTTTAGTAAAGGAGGTTAGAGCCAGTGGCATAAACGTTGCTTTAAGTAAAGACTTGGGATCTACAAATCCTTTCTATTGATCAGCAAACAAAACTTAAGAAAACCCACCTGGGCAAACCTCCAGTGAGTGGCATCAGGGAGCAGGGGGGCAGGGCTTGGTTTCAGGTCTCCGTTGGTGATGCGCCGTCATCCTGGCCCTGGGTGTCCTGAGTCTGGTGTGCAGGTGGCAGTGCGGGGTCCTCCACTCTGAAATCTGGCTTCTGACCCTGCTTTTGCGTTAAAAGCCAGATTTCTGACCACGTTCTTCCATCACGAGTTTGATTACAAAGTTCGCCCTAGCTGCGAAGAAATGAGAGCTCCTTAGTAAAGTTTAAGCTGCAAGTCACCGGGTTTCAACTGGATCAGCTTGTCTTCCCATAACTGAGTAATAATTCTCTGTCCAGAGTGATGTCAGTCACCGCAGCCTCTGAGTCCCTTTGTGGGGTGGCGTTATCTCCAGGGCCTGTGTGGTTCAGCTAACGGACGAGAGAGGGGAGAGGGTGAGCTGGTTCCTGGCCACGCTCTCCAGCCCCGAGCCAGGGCGGCATGGAGACTAGAGCCCCAGAGCCCCTGGAGCTGGGGCCTCCGGCATTTCAGCCTCTGGCCGGAGAGACTGGGGGTGACCACCCAGAAAATGAAGATATGCTTTTAGCCTGTTTTTTATCTTAAAAAAAAAAATTGTGCTTGTTGTTCAGTCCCTCAGTTGTGTCCAACTCTTTGAGGCCCCCAGCACTGCAGTGTGCCAGGCCTCCCCTCCCCGTCCCTCACCGTCTCCAGGAGTTTGCCCATGTTCATGTCCATTGAATTGGTGATGCCATCCGACCATCCCATCCTCTGTCGCCCCTCCTCCTCCTGCGCTCCGTCTTTCCCAGCACCGGGGGCTCTCCAGGGAGTCGGCTGCTGCATCCGGTGGCCGAAGTACCGGAGCTTCAGCCTCAGCATCAATGCTTCCAAAGAATCGTCAGGGTTGGTTGCTTTTAGGATGGACTGGTTTGACCTCCTCCGAGGGACCCTCAGGAGTCTTGTCCAACACCACGGTTCAAAAGCATCATTGCTATGGTGCTTAGCCTTCTTGACGTCCAGCTCTCGCATCCATACGTGTCTCCTGGGAAAACTAACGCCTTGACTGTTTTGTCGGCAGAGTGATGCCTTTGCTTTCTAACAGACTGTCTAGGTGTGTCAGCTTCTCTGGTGGCTCAGACGACTCAGGCTCGATCCCTGGCTTGGGAAGATCCCCTGGAGAAGAAAATGCCTATCCACTCCAGTGTGGCTGTCTGGAGAATCCCAGGAACAGAGGAGCCTGGTGGGCTGTAGTCTGTGGGGTCACGAGTGACTAATGCTTTCACTCTCTTGCCCAGGAGCGACCACGTTCTTCCATCACGAGTTTGATTACAAAGTTCGCCCTAGCTGCGAAGAAATGAGAGCTCCTTAGTAAAGTTTAAGCTGCAAGTCACCGGGTTTCAACTGGATCAGCTTGTCTTCCCATAACTGAGTAATAATTCTCTGTCCAGAGTGATGTCAGTCACCGCAGCCTCTGAGTCCCTTTGTGGGGTGGCGTTATCTCCAGGGCCTGTGTGGTTCAGCTAACGGACGAGAGAGGGGAGAGGGTGAGCTGGTGCCTGGCCACGCTCTCCAGCCCCGAGCCAGGGCGGCATGGAGACTAGAGCCCCAGAGCCCCTGGAGCTGGGGCCCCCGGGCATTTCAGCCTCTGGCCGGAGAGACTGGGGTGACCACCCAGAAAATGAAGATATGCTTTTAGCCTGTTTTTATTTTAAAAAAAAAATTGTGCTTGTTGTTCAGTCCCTCAGTTGTGTCCAACTCTTTGAGGCCCCCAGCACTGCAGTGTGCCAGGCCTCCCCTCCCCGTCCCTCACCGTCTCCAGGAGTTTGCCCATGTTCATGTCCATTGAATTGGTGATGCCATCCGACCATCCCATCCTCTGTCGCCCCTCCTCCTCCTGCGCTCCGTCTTTCCCAGCACCGGGGGCTCTCCAGGGAGTCGGCTGCTGCATCCGGTGGCCGAAGTACCGGAGCTTCAGCCTCAGCATCAATGCTTCCAAAGAATCGTCAGGGTTGGTTGCTTTTAGGATGGACTGGTTTGACCTCCTCCGAGGGACCCTCAGGAGTCTTGTCCAACACCACGGTTCAAAAGCATCATTGCTATGGTGCTTAGCCTTCTTGACGTCCAGCTCTCGCATCCATACGTGTCTCCTGGGAAAACTAACGCCTTGACTGTTTTGTCGGCAGAGTGATGCCTTTGCTTTCTAACAGACTGTCTAGGTGTGTCAGCTTCTCTGGTGGCTCAGACGACTCAGGCTCGATCCCTGGCTTGGGAAGATCCCCTGGAGAAGAAAATGCCTATCCACTCCAGTGTGGCTGTCTGGAGAATCCCAGGAACAGAGGAGCCTGGTGGGCTGTAGTCTGTGGGGTCACGAGTGACTAATGCTTTCACTCTCTTGCCCAGGAGCGATCGTCTTCTGAGCGTGCATGGCTGCAGTCACACGCGCGGAGATTCAAGAGCCCGAGAGGAGGAAACCTGTCCCTGCCTCCACCTTGCTCTCTTCTATCTGCCGTGACGTGATGGGCTGGATGCCACGGTCTTAGAAAACCCTTTTTAACCTTTATTAACTATTTTGCCTAATAGCAAAATGTCAAGGATGCCTCATGGGTAAACCAAAGACGTGTAGGAGGTAGCTGCACCGGACTTGGGTCACACGTTGAGTTTCTTCACGTGTGGTGTTGGGGTAGTCTCATCTTCCTAAATGTGCTTTGATGGTGGCTGTAATAAACCAACATTCCTCCGACACCTGTCCTCTTTCTCAGGGGAGGAAGTGGGGCTCAGTGGTGAGGGGGTGTGTCCCCACTGACCCCGCCTGTGTGGGGCCAGGCTGCTTCCGAGGCTTTCCTTTTCAGAGGTCACCAGTTCAGAGGGCAGTGCCTTGGAGGTTGTCACCTGTGAGATCATGCCTTTTGAGGCCACCAGTTCAGAGGTTGTCATCCCAGAGGTCACCAGCTCAGAGGGACCAGGGTACAACCTAGCTCCGGAGGCTGGGGGCAGGCTCTGTGAGCCAGAGGCCAGGCACCCGGCAGGTGGACGTGGGCACAGCCCCGCACCCGCTGAGCCCGCCTCCATCCTGATCCCCAGGCCGGTCCCGCTCGGGCCCTTGGAGGATGAACAGCTTGCCCTGTTAAAATGGCCGGATTTTCCCCCCGACCGGCTGGTTGCCTTTTAGGATGGACTGGTTTGACCTCCTCCGAGGGACCCTCAGGAGTCTTGTCCAACACCACGGTTCAAAAGCATCATTGCTATGGTGCTTAGCCTTCTTGACGTCCAGCTCTCGCATCCATACGTGTCTCCTGGGAAAACTAACGCCTTGACTGTTTTGTCGGCAGAGTGATGCCTTTGCTTTCTAACAGACTGTCTAGGTGTGTCAGCTTCTCTGGTGGCTCAGACGACTCAGGCTCGATCCCTGGCTTGGGAAGATCCCCTGGAGAAGAAAATGCCTATCCACTCCAGTGTGGCTGTCTGGAGAATCCCAGGAACAGAGGAGCCTGGTGGGCTGTAGTCTGTGGGGTCACGAGTGACTAATGCTTTCACTCTCTTGCCCAGGAGCGATCGTCTTCTGAGCGTGCATGGCTGCAGTCACACGCGCGGAGATTCAAGAGCCCGAGAGGAGGAAACCTGTCCCTGCCTCCACCTTGCTCTCTTCTATCTGCCGTGACGTGATGGGCTGGATGCCACGGTCTTAGAAAACCCTTTTTAACCTTTATTAACTATTTTGCCTAATAGCAAAATGTCAAGGATGCCTCATGGGTAAACCAAAGACGTGTAGGAGGTAGCTGCACCGGACTTGGGTCACACGTTGAGTTTCTTCACGTGTGGTGTTGGGGTAGTCTCATCTTCCTAAATGTGCTTTGATGGTGGCTGTAATAAACCAACATTCCTCCGACACCTGTCCTCTTTCTCAGGGGAGGAAGTGGGGCTCAGTGGTGAGGGGGTGTGTCCCCACTGACCCCGCCTGTGTGGGGCCAGGCTGCTTCCGAGGCTTTCCTTTTCAGAGGTCACCAGTTCAGAGGGCAGTGCCTTGGAGGTTGTCACCTGTGAGATCATGCCTTTTGAGGCCACCAGTTCAGAGGTTGTCATCCCAGAGGTCACCAGCTCAGAGGGGACCAGGGTACAACCTAGCTCCGGAGGCTGGGGGCAGGCTCTGTGAGCCAGAGGCCAGGCACCCGGCAGGTGGACGTGGGCACAGCCCCCGCACCCGCTGAGCCCCGCCTCCATCCTGATCCCCCAGGCCGGTCCCGCTCGGGCCCCTTGGAGGATGAACAGCTTGCCCTGTTAAAATGACACGCTCTTGCATGGACTTTTCTGCCAAAAACACCCGATTCCCTGTCGAGGCAGGACAGGACTGGAATCTGATGATGTGAGTCTGAATCCTCATTTTCTGTCTGGAAACGAGCGCAGGAGCGTGTTTCTTCTCTGCCCTCACAGCTGTTTTCAGGAGCCCACACACACAAGAGCAACAGCACCGTGGCCTGCCTCTGAACAGCACAATCAGAAGCACAGAGGGGGCCTGGCCAGGCTTCACAGCGGCGGCCATTCACCTGGTGAGGAGTTGTGGCAAGGGCTTTTGGCAATCAGCATTACTTTTTCAAAATTTTTATGAATTTATTTTTCATTAGGGGATAATGGCTTTACAATATTGTGCTGGTTTCTCCCGTGCAACAACGTGAATCAGCCGTAAGGATACCTATGTATATCTGTGCCTGGCAGCCAGCTTTTCTATCCTAAACATTTTATTGTGAAAATTTTCAGATGAAACAACTTGGAACAGTGAGTGCCCTAGATTCTACAATTAACATCCTCTACCCTCACCTGTGCACACCTCTTGCATCCATGCATCCCCATCCTGAGCCTGTGCGGTCTTTTTTTGTTTTGTTTTGTTTTCATCCATCTTTATTCTTTGGCCTGTGTGGGCCTCCCATTGCAGTGGCCTCTCTCGTTGTGGAGCACCGACTCCGGGCGCATGCGCTCCAGAGCGCTGGCTCGTAATTGGACACACCGGTCCAGGCGCTCCGCGGCACGTGGGATCTTCCCGGGCCAGGGATCGAACCGGCGCCCCTTGCACTGCAAGGCGGTGTCCTTACCCACTGGACCACCAGGGAAGCCCCACTGTCTTGTTTTTGATACAAAGTGACTTGCAGACACAATAGCATTTCCCCCTAAATACTTCAGGATGGGCAACCTCAGAGTTCCACATTTGTTTACAGCTTTCCTTCTTTTGTTTATTTTAAATAAAGTTTGGAGACACTGGTATGCACACGTGTTATGTGCACATTCCCTGAATCGTTATGGATGTCAAAGAGAGTGGCTCCGAGGACGTCCCTGTCCTCCGGATGTTCTCAGGTTATCCAGGTTCAGCGTGTCATTCTGCTGCTGGGCTCTCTCCCTGAGGCTCCCTCCCACCAGTGGACAAGCCCTCTTCTTCCTTCAGGGACTTTCCTGTGAATCAGTGTCTAAGACTGCTGCCCCAGGCAAGGGCTCAGCTGGTCTCAGCTGTGCAGGGCCTGCCTGAAAAATTCCAGCTCTTAGGACCTTATGTGGTGTCAAGTCTTCTGCTTGAATACTCCCCCTGCTGGGGATCTCACTACCTCCCCAGGCCTCTGACTACCCTGGTCTCATCAGGAGAAACCTCTTCCTGAGCTGAGCTGAAACCCACCTGGGGAGAACCTCCAGCCATCATCCCTTGTCTTACTTTCTGGCTTTCTACCAAATAAATATGCACTGTTTCTTTACAACAGATGACCAAACATTTACCATTGGCCATCAGGCCTGTCTTTGGTCTTTTCTACGGGAACTGTTCCCATACGTGGGCCCATACCTGTTCTGTCCACTCCTGACCCCCTCCTAGCGAATCCAGATTCCACCAATCATTTCTCCTCCTGCGTAGAGATCAGTTCACTAGCGGTGGGCGCTGTGCATCCTGGCGGACCTGGATTCCAGCTGGCGTTGTCCAGAGTGGGGACAGACCAGGACCGGGTGTCCAGGGTGAAGGCAGTCCAGCCTGGCCGTGCCCTGCCCCTCCCCCACAAGCAGAGTTAGGGCCCAAGGGCAAAGTCACAGGTGTGTCTCTGGAGCTCCAAGCACATGACCGCCAGGTCCAAGCCAGGGCTGGACTCTCCCACTCGGGCGCTGGGGGCGGGCCGTGTTGGAAGGAGGCAAGGGCCGTCTCTCTGGGAGCTTTTCCTTCCTCCCTCCTTTCCAGTCTTCCTTTTTTCCTCCAATCCTTCTAAGAAAGTATTTCCAAAAGAATAAGTTGGATGACCAAAGGGACATTTTATTTCTATTTTATAAACATGGAGAAAAGAAGAATTCAAAATTATTGTGCGTCCCTGGGCTCTAGCTCTGTGGCTCGGTGAGGCCCGAGGAGGGTGTGGCTGAAGCTCTCAGCTGACCACTGGCTCTGTCGCTGGGGTAAGCCCCTGGGGCCGTGCGCAGCCAGACCGGACCGCCTCAGTCCTGCCCCCGGCCGTGCCGCCTTCCCACACGCTTGGGGACCACGTCGCGCTTCCCTAGGCCCGTTGGCCGGGGGAGAGGACGTAGGTCATCCTGGAAGCCCAGTCTGAGCTTGAGTTCAGAGCCGCTCTCCGTCCTCTGCTCCCGCCACTGCCCGATCGAGAGTTGTCTAAGCTTCTCAAAATAGTTTGGGAAGTCTTGAGGGCAAACCGCTTAAAAACCTGGCACCAGTTCTGCGTCCAGAGGCCTCAGCTACTGTGCGCAAGCCCATCTCGGGAGGAGAGTCGCTCCCTGCCTGGGGTTTGCCTCCGAGCGAGCATCAGCACAGGCGATCACCTTGTCTTACTTTCTGGCTTTCTACCAAATAAATATGCACTGTTTCTTTACAACAGATGACCAAACATTTACCATTGGCCATCAGGCCTGTCTTTGGTCTTTTCTACGGGAACTGTTCCCATACGTGGGCCCATACCTGTTCTGTCCACTCCTGACCCCCTCCTAGCGAATCCAGATTCCACCAATCATTTCTCCTCCTGCGTAGAGATCAGTTCACTAGCGGTGGGCGCTGTGCATCCTGGCGGACCTGGATTCCAGCTGGCGTTGTCCAGAGTGGGGACAGACCAGGACCGGGTGTCCAGGGTGAAGGCAGTCCAGCCTGGCCGTGCCCTGCCCCTCCCCCACAAGCAGAGTTAGGGCCCAAGGGCAAAGTCACAGGTGTGTCTCTGGAGCTCCAAGCACATGACCGCCAGGTCCAAGCCAGGGCTGGACTCTCCCACTCGGGGCGCTGGGGGCGGGCCGTGTTGGAAGGAGGCAAGGGCCGTCTCTCTGGGAGCTTTTCCTTCCTCCCTCCTTTCCAGTCTTCCTTTTTTCCTCCAATCCTTCTAAGAAAGTATTTCCAAAAGAATAAGTTGGATGACCAAAGGGACATTTTATTTCTATTTTATAAACATGGAGAAAAGAAGAATTCAAAATTATTGTGCGTCCCTGGGCTCTAGCTCTGTGGCTCGGTGAGGCCCGAGGAGGGTGTGGCTGAAGCTCTCAGCTGACCACTGGCTCTGTCGCTGGGGTAAGCCCCTGGGGCCGTGCGCAGCCAGACCGGACCGCCTCAGTCCTGCCCCCGGCCGTGCCGCCTTCCCACACGCTTGGGGACCACGTCGCGCTTCCCTAGGCCCGTTGGCCGGGGGAGAGGACGTAGGTCATCCTGGAAGCCCAGTCTGAGCTTGAGTTCAGAGCCGCTCTCTCCGTCCTCTGCTCCCGCCACTGCCCGATCGAGAGTTGTCTAAGCTTCTCAAAATAGTTTGGGAAGTCTTGAGGGCAAACCGCTTAAAAACCTGGCACCAGTTCTGCGTCCAGAGGCCTCAGCTACTGTGCGCAAGCCCATCTCGGGAGGAGAGTCGCTCCCTGCCTGGGGTTTGCCTCCGAGCGAGCATCAGCACAGGCGATCACCTTAGGACATCTGCAGAGGCGCCCGCAGAGACTCCGGGTGGGGCCCGCCTGAGCCCTGGGGGTTCCGCTAATCCCTTTCCTTCCTAATAGTGTCCTGCGGCTGTTGCAACAAATCACCACCGTGTCTGTGGCTTAAATAACAGAAATTTATTGTCCCTCCGGGCAGGCTCCTGGGAAGAACCCGCTGCCTCCCCTCACCACTGCGGTGGCACGTCCGTGGCGTCTGTCCTTCTGCTCTGGCCTGGAGGCGGCCCACGGCGGCCCCCGCTCCTCTGGCTGTCCTCCTTCGCCTCTTAGAAGGACAGGCTCGTTGGACCCAGGGCCCGCCCGGATCCGGGACGGGCTCACTCTCTGTCTTTACCTTACTCTCACCTGTGAAGACCCTCCTTCCAAGAGCCCCGTGCGGAGGGGCTGCGGGAGCACGGTTAGGGGGCAGGAAGGGATGGATGGCACCACTGACTCCACAGACGTGCGTCTGAGCAAGCCCTGGGAGAGTGGACTGCATGCGGCCGCCCACGGGGCCGCACGGGTCCGACCCGACCGCACAGCGGCAGCGCCCACAGGCCGTGCTCGGTCCCCACGGTGACCATCCTTCCCTTCTCAGGTGCCCTTGCTTTCCTTCGTTCTTTTCCAGCATTCTGCTCATCAGACGTATTTTTATTTTTAAAATTTTTCAGCATGAATTTTGTTGGAGTATAGTTGCTTTACAGCGTTGGGCTAGCTTCTGTACAGCAAAGTGAGTCAGTCACACGCGTACGTACATCCCTCTCTTGTGGATTTCCTTCCCAGGGTCACCGCGGGCACTGAGGAGGGCCGGGCGCCTTTCTTTCCCTCCCAACCCTGCAGAGTCCCTTCCCCGCAGGGTTCTGAATCCTCTGCTCCCGCCACTGCCCGATCGAGAGTTGTCTAAGCTTCTCAAAATAGTTTGGGAAGTCTTGAGGGCAAACCGCTTAAAAACCTGGCACCAGTTCTGCGTCCAGAGGCCTCAGCTACTGTGCGCAAGCCCATCTCGGGAGGAGAGTCGCTCCCTGCCTGGGGTTTGCCTCCGAGCGAGCATCAGCACAGGCGATCACCTTAGGACATCTGCAGAGGCGCCCGCAGAGACTCCGGGTGGGGCCCGCCTGAGCCCTGGGGGTTCCGCTAATCCCTTTCCTTCCTAATAGTGTCCTGCGGCTGTTGCAACAAATCACCACCGTGTCTGTGGCTTAAATAACAGAAATTTATTGTCCCTCCGGGCAGGCTCCTGGGAAGAACCCGCTGCCTCCCCTCACCACTGCGGTGGCACGTCCGTGGCGTCTGTCCTTCTGCTCTGGCCTGGAGGCGGCCCACGGCGGCCCCCGCTCCTCTGGCTGTCCTCCTTCGCCTCTTAGAAGGACAGGCTCGTTGGACCCAGGGCCCGCCCGGATCCGGGACGGGCTCACTCTCTGTCTTTACCTTACTCTCACCTGTGAAGACCCTCCTTCCAAGAGCCCCGTGCGGAGGGGCTGCGGGAGCACGGTTAGGGGGCAGGAAGGGATGGATGGCACCACTGACTCCACAGACGTGCGTCTGAGCAAGCCCTGGGAGAGTGGACTGCATGCGGCCGCCCACGGGGCCGCACGGGTCCGACCCGACCGCACAGCGGCAGCGCCCACAGGCCGTGCTCGGTCCCCACGGTGACCATCCTTCCCTTCTCAGGTGCCCTTGCTTTCCTTCGTTCTTTTCCAGCATTCTGCTCATCAGACGTATTTTTATTTTTAAAATTTTTCAGCATGAATTTTGTTGGAGTATAGTTGCTTTACAGCGTTGGGCTAGCTTCTGTACAGCAAAGTGAGTCAGTCACACGCGTACGTACATCCCTCTCTTGTGGATTTCCTTCCCACGCGGGTCACCGCGGGGCACTGAGGAGGGCCGGGCGCCCTTTCTTTTCCCTCCCAACCCTGCAGAGCCCCCAAACCCTGCACGTCCCATTTTCCCCGAAGCCGCCCGCACGTCCCCGGGCTGTTGCTCTGGAAACGCTGCGTGCTCTGTTTCCTTCTGGGATGGAAAATGGTCCTCCAGAGCCCCACCAGCCAGCGAATCTTTCCATTTGGGCTTTCTCATCTGTCTGTCTTATATTTACACAAGCCCCAGACGGCCGAACGCTGCGTGGTAAACACTCATTCATTTACTCTGCAAAAGCCGGGCTTGGGACTCCAGGCCCTCCCTCCCCTGGAAAAGCCGCAGCAAACGCTGGGACGCTGGGGGCCTTTCTTCACATACTCTGAGGTTTTCTGAAAGGGTATGTTTTTCCTAACATCACTTCCAATGTATTTCTTAACCAAAAAAAAAAAAAAAACTCCTAAACTTTGGAAAATAGAAAAGGGTTTACTCATCTGGAAGGAAGTTCCCAATTTCAAGAACTGATGAGCAAACTCTCAGGGTGACTGTGGCGGCCAGGCGGTCCAGCCCCAGGAAGGCATCGTCCCGGCTCAGGGGTGAGCGTCCAGCGGAGATGTCTGCATTACACTGGGCGTCTCTTCCAGGTTCACACACTGGCCGAGATTTTCCGGAGGGTCTTCTTTGTCCTCTGGTGCGATACTCTTTTGTATTTTTGAGTCTTTTGCTGGTCAGTGATTTGTAAAATTGTCCCATTTAAGGGGACCCAGATCGTCACCCTGTGGACTTAACTTCTATGCAGAGTACTTCATACGAAATGCCAGGTTGGATGAAGCACCAGTTGGAGTCAAGGCTGCTGGGAGAAATATCGACAACCTCAAATATGCAGATGATACCACCCTAATAGCCAAAAGTGAAGAGGAACTAAAGAGCCTTTTGATGAGGGTGAGAGAGGAGAGAGAAAAAGCTGACTTAAAATTCAACATTCAGAAAACTAAGATCATGGCATATGGTCCCATCATTTCATGGGAAATAGACGGGCAAACAATGGAAACAGTGGCAGACTTTGTTTTCTTGGGCTCTAAAGTCACTGAGGATGGCGACTGCAGCCATGAAATTAGAAGATGCTTGCTCCTTGGAATTTTTCCAGTTGTCATGTACGATGTGCGAATTGGACCATAGAGAAGTCTGAGCACCGAGGAATTGATGCTTTAGAGCTGTGGTGCTGGAGAAGACTCTTGAGAGTCCCTCGGGCAGCAAGGAGATCTGACCAGGCCATCCTAAAGGAAATGAGCCCTGAATATTCATCGGAAGATCTGACGCGGAAGCTGGAGCTCCAACACCGTGGCCACCTGATGCGAGGAGACGGCTCACAGGAGAAGACCCTGACGCTGGGAACGACTGACGGCAGGAGCATAAGGGGGCAGCAGAGGACCAGGTGGTTGGATGGTATCACCGACTTAATGGACACAAGTTTGGGCAAATTCCGAGAGATGATGGAGGACAGCGGAGCCTGACGTGCTACAGTCGCTGAGGGTGGGAGCGAGTTAGACACAACTTAGTGGCTTAGTAACAATAAGCAGTAATCTGAGACTTAATATGTATTTTCACTGGACATGAGTTTCTCAAGGGGGACTGTCTTCATCTCACTCTCGGATCCCTTCTCCAGGAAGTCGACGGAGGAAAGCTGCCAAAAATGCCCTTTCCCGTGTTCAGTCTCCAAGGGAAAGGAGGCCCAACCAGTCTGAGCCCTGATCACCAGAAGGAAGCAGTTTCCTGAAGGTCCAAACACTGGCATCGTCTTGATTAGGGACGCAGACTTGGGGGACGCAAGTCTGGCGTTCTGTTAGGGTCCGTTTAGCTGAAAACAAGGCGCCCTCCGGGTAGAGGGAGGAAGCCAGCCATGGGGACCTCTCTTCCTCGGGCTTGTCTTGGTGATCCCCAAACATGCACGAGGGCTGACCCAAGGCCGTTCGTGTAAAGAGCACTTATTGAGCACCTACTGTATGCCAGGCATTGGGTTGAATATCAGCCACGATCCCTCCTGTTGGGCTTCCCATCATCCCTCGGAGAAGGCGCCTGGTTCCCGTGGACGTGGGGGGCCGAGAGGTCAAAAGGATCAGAAGAAAAACAGACGAGAGTGGGCGACGGCAGAAGGCTGAGAGGACGACTTAGTACTTGAGTCGGAGCTAGTCAGACCTGTGTTTGTTCCCCGATGGCGACTGCAGCCATGAAATTAGAAGATGCTTGCTCCTTGGAATTTTTCCAGTTGTCATGTACGATGTGCGAATTGGACCATAGAGAAGTCTGAGCACCGAGGAATTGATGCTTTAGAGCTGTGGTGCTGGAGAAGACTCTTGAGAGTCCCTCGGGCAGCAAGGAGATCTGACCAGGCCATCCTAAAGGAAATGAGCCCTGAATATTCATCGGAAGATCTGACGCGGAAGCTGGAGCTCCAACACCGTGGCCACCTGATGCGAGGAGACGGCTCACAGGAGAAGACCCTGACGCTGGGAACGACTGACGGCAGGAGCATAAGGGGGCAGCAGAGGACCAGGTGGTTGGATGGTATCACCGACTTAATGGACACAAGTTTGGGCAAATTCCGAGAGATGATGGAGGACAGCGGAGCCTGACGTGCTACAGTCGCTGAGGGTGGGAGCGAGTTAGACACAACTTAGTGGCTTAGTAACAATAAGCAGTAATCTGAGACTTAATATGTATTTTCACTGGACATGAGTTTCTCAAGGGGGACTGTCTTCATCTCACTCTCGGATCCCTTCTCCAGGAAGTCGACGGAGGAAAGCTGCCAAAAATGCCCTTTCCCCGTGTTCAGTCTCCAAGGGGAAAGGAGGCCCAACCAGTCTGAGCCCTGATCACCAGAAGGAAGCATTTTCCTGAAGGTCCAAACACTAGCATCGTCTTGATTAGGGACGCAGACTTGGGGGACGCAAGTCTGGCGTTCTGTTAGGGTCCGTTTAGCTGAAAACAAGGCGCCCTCCGGGTAGAGGGAGGGGAAGCCAGCCATGGGGACCTCTCTTCCTCGGGCTTGTCTTGGTGATCCCCAAACATGCACGAGGGCTGACCCAAGGCCGTTCGTGTAAAGAGCACTTATTGAGCACCTACTGTATGCCAGGCATTGGGTTGAATATCAGCCACGATCCCTCCTGTTGGGCTTCCCATCATCCCTCGGAGAAGGCGCCTGGTTCCCGTGGACGTGGGGGGCCGAGAGGTCAAAAGGATCAGAAGAAAAACAGACGAGAGTGGGCGACGGCAGAAGGCTGAGAGGACGACTTAGTACTTGAGTCGGAGCTAGTCAGACCTGTGTTTGTTCCCCTGTTGGCCCATCCCTGGCCAGCTGGCCCTCGGGTCCTTCCTGAGCCGCAGGCTCTCAGGCCGAGACCCCGCTGTTGTACCTGACCCGGGTCTCCCAACGCCAGGCTGACTCGGACCCTGGACCACTTCCTGCCGCTCAGCTCTGCCTCGGTGGGTGCCTGGTCCTGTGGTCAGTTCAGGGGTACCCTGGCCCTGAGAGGACCCTGAACGTCGTCCTTCTGGGACCAGGAGCTTCTGGCCCAGGGCCAGCCCAGCCACCCTGGTGGACCCCTGCCCCGCTTCCCTGGCTGTGGTACCTGTGTGCCCATGAGCTGCCTTGGGCTGGCTGCCATGGTGGGACCCACTGTCCTGACCCTGGCCGACGACGGGCACGGCCGGGCAGAGCGCCCACCCCCGCGTCACTCGTGGGAGCAGCTCCCACAGCACCGCCAGCCTCCGCGGGGTCCACCCGAGTCCAGGCCCCCGCAGCTGGCCCCTCCGTCCCTGACCCCCAGGGGCGAGGAGTCCACGCGCCCAGTGGGTTCCGCGTGTGGAGGTGCCGTGGCTGACAGTGCACACCTGTTCCCACACGAGGTCAGCTCCCGGTCACGCTGTTCTCCATCCTCACGAGGCAGGGGGTCCCGTGCACGTGTCTCCAGCTCCCTGGACCGCCCGTGAGGAGGCGCGCTGCCCGCGTGCAGCCAGGGCAGGGTGTGGGCCTTCCACGCCGTGGGGACAGGGCGAAGGCACCGGGGGCTGGAGGCCGGGGCCCAGGGCTGGCTCCTCACCCTCGACGTCCCGGTCGGCCAGCGGCCCCTTCGCGCCCCGCATCCCGCTCCTCTGAGCTGAGCGCCTGTTCGTCTCCGGCCGAGGTCGCCCCCTTGTGCAGCGAGCCTTGCCCTGCGCTGTCATCGCAGACACGGAGAGGGAGGTTGCGGTGGGGCCCCTGGGTGTGACCGGGCAAGGGGGCGGGTGCGGCGGGGGAGCCCCGGCGGCCTCGGCAGGTTCACCAGGGCCAGCTCGCCCGCTGCAGCGCTCCGAGGCTGCATTCCAGGGCTTAACAGCCCTCGTTATCTGACCCACATACCTCCTGCTGAAACCGACCCCGACCTCCTGTGACTCGGCCCTGGGTGACCCCGAGGCCCGTCACACACCCACGCGAGGTCGGCGCTGTGCTCCCGGGCCCGAGGCGACCCGGCTGGGGCTGCGTCTGGCCTCTCCCAGCTCCCGGCCTCCCCTCCATCGTTCCTCGGAGGAGTCAAGGTGCCGGCCCGGCGTCTTTGCAGCCGGCACCTCCCCTCCAGGTCCCGCTTCCACCCCGGGACACAAATAGTCCTGAAATGTTCACCTCAACATCTGCTTCCTTTGGCTTCCCAGGGGACGCTGGTGGTGAAGAGCCCACCTGCCAATGCAGGAGGCGTAAGAGACCCGGGTTCGGCGGGGGGGTGGGGGTGGGGGCGGATCCCCTGGAGGAGGGCCCGGCAGCCCGCGCCAGTATTCTCGCCTGGAGAAGCCCACGCAAGGCTGGAAGGGTCATGGGGCCACAGAGAGTCGCGGACAGAACTTGAGTGGCTAAAAGCAACAGCAAGACACCCCCAGGCTGCTGTGGCAAAGCAGCCCACACAGGTGCTTAAGACAATGGACATTTGTTCCTGCAGAGCCTAGAGCCAGAAGTCCCCACTCACAGGCAGGACGCGCCTCCTTCGTGGTGGCCTGCGGGCCCCAGCCCCCTTGACGGGCGGCTGCCCTCCCACCTCTGCCTCCGTCCTCCCCCAGCTTCTGTGAGTGTGGACACAAACGTCCCTGCTGGGAGGACACAAGCTCGTTGGACTTAGGGTCTGCCTTAAGCCAAGACCACTCCCTACGGCTACATTGGGCTGCAGCGACCTTGTTCTTCCATGTACTGGGATGTGGGTTGAATACAAGCTTTCGGGGGGACACTATTTGACCCACAGCAGACTTGATGGCTTTCGGGGTCCGGGTCAGCCCTGTCCACTGCTGAGTCCCCAGGTGGCCCCGGAATGCCCGTGGGGACGTCTGTGGGATGCACAGACAGACGGGTCTGACTGTGAACAGGCTGTGGACGGAGGGCACGGCCCCTCGAGGGCTCTGGTGCGTGCTGCCGGGCTCCCCCTCCTCGGCGCCTTTCCCTCCTTGGCCTCTTGCTCGGCCGTGAGCCCTCCTATCAAGGCCTCCCCTCCCGCGTCTCACTTCCTGTTTCCTGCCCCTCCCCGGAGCTCTTTCAGAGAGAAGCCGCCCGGCCGGTGTGCCCGCGGAGCAGGAGCAGAGGAAGTGCTGTCTCCTGGGCTCCGGCCCCACGTCGTTCATCCCCAGCAGCTGCCTGTGTCGCCTTGGCACCCAGAGCGCTCTGGCTGGGGCGCAGACCGCCCTGCTCCCTGGGAAGCCAGGCAGCACCTCCGTGCCCTCCGGCTTCCCCTTGTCGGCTGGTAACATCCCGCCCAGGGCACCTCGGGAGACGGGCTCAGGCTGTGATCCCGGGAGCGCGTTCCTCCACCAAGAGCGCGGGCGCGTCTCTGACCTCCTCTCGGAAACCCAGCGAGACCCAGAGTGCTGAGCGGCCGCCGTCGTCAACACGGCTGCCAGCACTCAGTCAGCAGGGCCCAGACTGTGTGACTTCGCCAACAGGCAGTAGGCGACTTCCTCACTGTTTTGGAGGCTGGATGTCCGCCATCAAGGTCCAGCTGGGGTGGTTTCTGGTGAGGACTCTTCTTAGCGTGCAGACGGCTGCCTTCTCGCTGTGTCCTCACATGACTGAGAGGGAGAGAGGGAGAATGGACTCTAGTGCTTCCTCCCCTAACGGCACGAACCCTGTCAGAGCAGGCCCTACCCTGAGAACGTTGTTTTTGCAAGAAAAGCTATGACACACTTAGACAGGGTATTTAAAACCAGAGACATCACTTTGCTGACAAAGGTCTATATAGTCAAAGCTACGATTTTTCCAGCAGTCACGCATGGATGTGAGAGTTGGACCCTAAAGAAGGCTGGGCACCGAAGAAGTGATGGTTTCCAGCTGTGGTGCTGGAGAAGCCTCTTGAGAGTCCTTTGGACCGCAAGGAGATCAGACCAGTCCTTCCTGAAGGAACTCAACCCTTAATTTCATTGGAAAGGCTGATGCCGAAGCTGAAGCTCCAATCCTTTCACCACCTGATGCAAAGAGACCACTCACTGGAAAAGATGCCAATGCTGGGAAAGTCTGAGGGCAGGGGGAGAAGGAGGAGGCAGAGAATGAGACGATGGGATGGCATCACTGACTCCATGGACACAAACTCTGGGAGACGGTGGAGGCCTGGGAAGCCTGGACTGCTGCCGTCCTTGGGGTCACAAAGAGTTGGACACGACTGAGCCACGGGACAACAGCAACAACAACAAACCTTAATTAATCCCTTACTCCAAACACAGCCACGGCGGATGAAGGCCTCAGCCTTTGAGTTTTTAGGAGACAAACATTCAGTCCACAATGCACAT
The DNA here is from genome assembly GCA_022376925.1 of Tragulus kanchil. Classification (NCBI taxonomy): domain Eukaryota; kingdom Metazoa; phylum Chordata; class Mammalia; order Artiodactyla; family Tragulidae; genus Tragulus; species Tragulus kanchil. The sequence continues at coordinate 244,734,525 of JAIOJX010000028.1, forward strand.
GCTGGTTTTCCCAGCATGAATCTTTTTCACTGTGAAACACAAAGTGTAATGGGCTGAGGCTGCAATGGGCAGAGGCAGAGCTGGGGCCTGGGCTAGGGTCCTGGACACTGGACACAGGGTGCTGGGTGCTCTGGTACCTCCCCCTTGGCTTTGCTGACGCCCAGGACTGTCCAGATTATGGCCTGAGAGGAAAGCCCCCTGCGGGCCTGTAGGAGAAAGAGATGATGAGAAAGAAACTCCGAGGGAGAGTGAGCGAAGGTTTGCCGCGGGGCTGGGCAGGGCCACGGCTGAGCGCGGACCAGCGGTCGTGGGCCGCTGGTGAGCCGACGCTGCAGGGGAATCACCCAGACGTGGCTGAGACCCAGCCAAACCCCGTGCACGGCTCCCTCCACCAGAGAGGATGGAAAAGGGGCTTTCCTCGTGGGCTGAAGGCGTCACAGACCCGCTCCATCAAAGGGAGGGGCCTTCCTGGGCTCGGCGGGCACAGCAGGGCCGTGGGCTGGGCCGTGAGTGGGAAATGCCCAGATGTGACTGATCACTCAGCTCTGGAGACACTGGCTACAGAAAGCCCCCCACGCCTGGAAGCCATGGACCCGGCTGCGTTGTTTTAGGTGGGTGCCTACGCTTCCTGAAAGGATGAATGTACGTGTCACCCCAGGCCCACGTTCATCCAGCATCTCTCCTTGCCGACCCCAAATAAACCTGCCGCACGGGGGGGAACGTGTGGAGTGGGGGAGGGGGCACGTGGGCAGAGGGCCCGGGGAGGTGGGAAGAGCACCCGCTGGTGAACTGTGGGTGAGCCTGGCCCTCCCACCAGCAGGCGCGTGAGTGTCCGGGGGGCAGGACGCCGCCGGGCAGGCAGGGCCGCCTTCCAGAGCGGAGCATGAGCTCATCACGGTCCTGGAGGCCAGCGGTCTGAAACCGAGGGTCAGAGGTGGGCTGCTTGCGGAGGGAGGCCGCTGGTCTCCTCCGGCCTCCAGCATGGCCACCGGCCCGCCCCTCCTCTGCGCTCGCGCTGCCCCCGTCTCCGTCGTGGTTACATCGGCAGGACTCTCTTTCCAGGTGAAGGCTCGCCAAGGCCAGAGCGCAGGATCTGGACCTGCCTCCCAAGGGACTGCCAGTCAGCCCATTGCGCGGGCTCACCCTATCCAAGGGCACCTCCTTCCGTGTGTCTGGATTGGACAAGGGTCGTCCACCTGGCTGCCCCGTGAAACCGCCCTCCTCCAGGTGCCTTGAAGGGAGAGGGTCCTCAGGCAGCAGGGCCGCAGCGTGCGGCACAGGGCCTCGGCGCGGCGTGGTGTGGCGGCCTGGCCGGGCGGGGCGCGGAGGGAGAATGGGCGTGTGTGGCTGCGTCCCTTTTCTGTCCACCTGAAACTGGCCCGACATTGTTCACTGGCTACACTCTAATATGAAAAAAGTTAAAAATTTTTTTTTAAAGAAAGAGGATCGTGCTCCTCCCTGAGAGGGTCTAAGCCATTTCCTGGGTGGGGGTGCGCACTGGTGTTTCTTGACAAGATTCCCAGTAGTTGACAGATGCGTCCTGGTCTTCATGGGACTTCCCTGGGGCTTGTAGTGAAAGTCCCAGATCCCGAGAGAAGCCGCAGCCCTCCAAACCCGGATGGACCGTCCCTCTGTCCTCAGGACAGGCGGGGGCGGAGAGCACCGGCTTGACCCCCCGGGCGGCCCCTCGGCCTGGGAGGAGGGCAGGGAGGGAGCTCCCGGGAGGGTCACTCTGCCTGCCCTTGTCCCTTCCCTCTGCCCGAGGGGTGGCTGTGCCCGGAGCAGAAGGTGTGGCCTCTGGGGTGGAACAGGTAGAGCCCGATGTCCACGCCGAGGGAGCCCGGCTGGAGCCGAGTGCGCCTCGGGCACAGGTCTGCTGTCGCCGGGCCGCCCCTCCTCCCGGGCCTCCGCCCCTCGCTGGTTCCTGAGCCCCTTCCGTGGGTCCGTCTCTGTGTACCTGTCTCTCTGCGTGTGTTTTGTTTGTGTGTGTGTGTGTGTGCTGGAAGAAAAGCGAATCTGTGAGAAGGAACCATAAGAAAACACGCACCCAAACCAGGGGCGCCCTGGGAGGTGGATGCGGCTTCTCCGCGGGGCTGCGGGGAGGACCAGGACCCATGGGAGCTCCAGAGGAGAGGGGTCTGCTTTGACGCCCTCTGGCAGGAGTGTTTCGGCAAAGCCACACGTCCGGGAGGGCTGCCCCACACCGGGCTGTGTCCTGGGGGATCTAGAAGGGTTTGGGGCTGTGCTCAAGCCTTTGTGTGCCCCTGAGCCCCTGGGGGACCCCAAACGGCCCGAGAAGTTTGGGGTGAGGCTGGGGGCTGCTGGGCTTCCTGTAAGCCCGGCTGCATGAGTCCGATGGGGGGGTGCTCCCGATGCCCCGGGAAACACGGCCTTGCGTGACAGGGTGGTGCAGGGTGGCCCGGACGGGCTCAGGTGCTGGACCGTGTCCCGGGGTCTCCAAGCCCGCGTGTCGCCAGCTCGATGAAGCTCTCTTCAGCACTTCGTCACGACCGTTCATCATGGCTGGTGGCCCTGGGATGACCCTTGAGCGACGGGGGTGCCGCCCATCTCCAGCACCGTCCTCCCCAGTGGGTGGGCAAGCAGGGCTGCCTCCAGGCCCCGGGCCGCCCCGTCCAGAGCTCGGCTCACACACGGTTCTCGGTCCCCCTGCTGCCGCCCACGGCTCTTCTGTGCACCTTGCCCCGCCTGGGCCTGGGGCGTGGGAGAGCCCCGCGGCGTCAGTGGCCCCTCCTGGCCGACAGTGGCTGTCTGGCCGCGTGGCACAGGCCCCCAGCCCGCTAGGCGGCCCCTCGGCCTGGGAGGAGGGCAGGGAGGGAGCTCCCGGGAGGGTCACTCTGCCTGCCCTTGTCCCTTCCCTCTGCCCGAGGGGTGGCTGTGCCCGGAGCGGAAGGTGTGGCCTCTGGGGTGGAACAGGTAGAGCCCGATGTCCACGCCGAGGGAGCCCGGCTGGAGCCGAGTGCGCCTCGGGCACAGGTCTGCTGTCGCCAGGCCGCCCCTCCTCCCGGGCCTCCGCCCCTCGCCGGTTCCTGAGCCCCTTCCGTGGGTCCGTCTCTGTGTACCTGTCTCTCTGCGTGTGTTTTGTTTGTGTGTGTGTGTGTGTGCTGGAAGAAAAGCGAATCTGTGAGAAGGAACCATAAGAAAACACGCACCCAAACCAGGGGCGCCCTGGGAGGTGGACGCGGCTTCTCCGCGGGGCTGCGGGGAGGACCAGGACCCATGGGAGCTCCAGAGGAGAGGGGTCTGCTTTGACGCCCTCTGGCAGGAGTGTTTCGGCAAAGCCACACGTCCGGGAGGGCTGCCCCACACCGGGCTGTGTCCTGGGGGATCTAGAAGGGTTTGGGGCTGTGCTCAAGCCTTTGTGTGCCCCTGAGCCCCTGGGGGACCCCAAACGGCCCGAGAAGTTTGGGGTGAGGCTGGGGGCTGCTGGGCTTCCTGTAAGCCCGGCTGCATGAGTCCGATGGGGGGGTGCTCCCGAGGCCCCGGGAAACACGGCCTTGCGTGACAGGGTGGTGCAGGGTGGCCCGGACGGGCTCAGGTGCTGGACCGTGTCCCGGGGTCTCCAAGCCCGCGTGTCGCCAGCTCGATGAAGCTCTCTTCAGCACTTCGTCACGACCGTTCATCATGGCTGGTGGCCCTGGGATGACCCTTGAGCGACGGGGGTGCCGCCCATCTCCAGCACCGTCCTCCCCAGTGGGTGGGCAAGCAGGGCTGCCTCCAGGCCCCGGGCCGCCCCGTCCAGAGCTCGGCTCACACACGGTTCTCGGTCCCCCTGCTGCCGCCCACGGCTCTTCTGTGCACCTTGCCCCGCCTGGGCCTGGGGCGTGGGAGAGCCCCGCGGCGTCAGTGGCCCCTCCTGGCCGACAGTGGCTGTCTGGCCGCGTGTGGCACAGGATTCCAGGAGGGAGGCTGGGAGCCACGCGGCCCGTGCCTCCTGCCCCAGGTGGCCTCGGGCGTGGGCGAGCATGTGTGAGTGTGCCAGCGTGCGTGTGTGCTCAGACACAGGCACGTGAGGGTGAGAGTGTGAGCCACTGTGAGTGAGTGTGCCAGCGTGCGTGTGCAAGCATGCCTGCATGTGTGTGTGCCCATGAGTGTGCACGTGGATGGGCGCGTGAGGGGGTCCTCGGGCCCAGCCTCACCCTGCCGGCTTCCCCCGGGGCCCAGGTCTGGGACGCGGTATCAGCAGGACGTGGACGGTCTGCCCTCGAGGGGGCCCGGAGCACGTGGCTGGCTAGACCCGTGGGCAGATGCTCCCAGACGTGACGTGCCCGCCGTCACAGCGCACGGGTCTTTCTCCTCGGCGTGTTCACAGGGGAGCGCCAACGTGGAGTTCCCTGTCACCAGCGCGACCGGCGCGCTGGAGGGAAGCACCTCGCTGCGCACCGACCAGGAGCCAGCCGCCCGCAGCCTTCCCCGCCCGGCCCGGAGGAGGCCACGAGGGTGAGGGGGACGGAGCGAGAGCCGGTTGCCGAGTCTGGGGGTCCCTAATCTTATGGGGTCTGATATAAAGAGAAAGTACGCTGTGACGTTTTCCGGACTTCCCACGAGCTGGAAGCGCTCAGCTGCTACAATGTCTCGACTCTGCCCCTCCCCCCGGGCGTCTCAGGCTGGAGGCTGAGCTCTCCTGGCTGATCTGCGTCCAGGCGGGGGAGGGCGGAGTGTGCAGAGCCCGGGCTCCAGGGCTCGACCCTGCGCGCCAGCGGCCTCGCGGAGCTGCGGTCTCCTTGCCTGGGCCAGAGAGAAGAGACCTGCTTCCCAGGGTGCTTCCGAAGACGAGAAAAAGTGGTGGACAAGGCCAACTTCCAGTTTTAGAATCTAAGATGATCTCTGATTCTGCCTTCTTTTTTTTATAGAAATGTTCATGTCTATAGCAGCAAAAATTCTAAGAGATGATAGAATATGTAATGCAGATAGATTCATCTCACATATTAAATGTCCAATATTTACTTTCATCAGAATACGTTTCCCATGTCCTCTGTCAGTGGTGATGAAACTTGTTTCTCTTGAATGTTCTACCCCACTGTTAACAAGCATTCTTTCCTTATTCACACTTTTTTAAACCTCTGGTACAGCAGCAGGCTTGCTGAGTCAATCCTGTAGCGCTGATTTTCTACAGAGGGTCCTGTCTCCCGGGAGACTCTCTGACTCCCTCAACGGCACGGTGGTTTCCAGCTCTTGTTTCTTTTCGGTCTTCTTGTCCTGGCATCTGGGATGTAGTTGTTAACCACGCAAACAGGGAGCCGATCCTCTCAGGGGCTGAGCTCCAGAGAAGTAAAGACGCAGTCATGCTCTTTGGGAGTTAGGCCAGAAGGGCCCTCCCGGCAGAACTGCTTTGTGTTTTGAGCACAAGGGAATTATAATCCGAATCACGGAGCCAAGAGGAGTCTTTATTATTCTATCTGAAAGTCTTCTCAGTAGAACAGATGAGATCTTTGTCAAATGTTTGTTTGGTGCCTGGTCTAATGTTAAAAATTGCACCAAGCAACGAAAGACCACCCAACAGACCAATAAGAAGGTGGCATTGGCTAGGCAGTAGGTGATACAAAATTGAAAAATTCAGTTCACACAAGACACGCTGGCTACTGAAAGAAAGCAGGTCGGCTGCCATTCTGTCATCCTCTGCTGTCCGTTCAGGGGCTCAGTCGTGCGTGACTCTCTGTGACCCCCTGGACGGCAGCACGCCAGGCTCCCCGGTCCTTCACTGCCTCCCAGAGCTTGCTCGAGCCTGTGTCCAGTGAGCCAGTGATGCCATCCAAGCATCTCCTCCTCTGCCGCCCGCTTCTCCTCCTGCCCCCAGTCTTGCCTAACATCAGGGTCTGTTCCGGTGAGTCAGCGCCTCGCATCAGGTGGCCAGAGGACTGCAGCTTCAGCTTCAGCGTCCGCCCTTCCAGTGGATTTCAGGGTGGATTTCCTTTGGGATTGGCTTGATCTCCTTGTTGTCCAAGAGACTCTCAAGAGTCTTCCTCCAGCACCACATAAAAACACCAATCATCCCCTCTGAGAGATATGAATATGTAATGCAGATAGATTCATCTCACATATTAAATGTCCAATATTTACTTTCATCAGAATGTTCCCATGTCCTCTGTCAGTGGTGATGAAACTTGTTTCTCTTGAATGTTCTACCCCACTGTTAACAAGCATTCTTTCCTTATTCACACTTTTTTAAACCTCTGGTACAGCAGCAGGCTTGCTGAGTCAATCCTGTAGCGCTGATTTTCTACAGAGGGTCCTGTCTCCCGGGAGACTCTCTGACTCCCTCAACGGCACGGTGGTTTCCAGCTCTTGTTTCTTTCGGTCTTCTTGTCCTGGCATCTGGGATGTAGTTGTTAACCACGCAAACAGGGAGCCGATCCTCTCAGGGGCTGAGCTCCAGAGAAGTAAAGACGCAGTCATGCTCTTTGGGAGTTAGGCCAGAAGGGCCCTCCCGGCAGAACTGCTTTGTGTTTTGAGCACAAGGGAATTATAATCCGAATCACGGAGCCAAGAGGAGTCTTTATTATTCTATCTGAAAGTCTTCTCAGTAGAACAGATGAGATCTTTGTCAAATGTTTGTTTGGTGCCTGGTCTAATGTTAAAAATTGCACCAAGCAACGAAAGACCACCCAACAGACCAATAAGAAGGTGGCATTGGCTAGGCAGTAGGTGATACAAAATTGAAAAATTCAGTTCACACAAGACACGCTGGCTACTGAAAGAAAGCAGGTCGGCTGCCATTCTGTCATCCTCTGCTGTCCGTTCAGGGGCTCAGTCGTGCGTGACTCTCTGTGACCCCCTGGACGGCAGCACGCCAGGCTCCCCGGTCCTTCACTGCCTCCCAGAGCTTGCTCGAGCCTGTGTCCAGTGAGCCAGTGATGCCATCCAAGCATCTCCTCCTCTGCCGCCCGCTTCTCCTCCTGCCCCCAGTCTTGCCTAACATCAGGGTCTGTTCCGGTGAGTCAGCGCCTCGCATCAGGTGGCCAGAGGACTGCAGCTTCAGCTTCAGCGTCCGCCCTTCCAGTGGATTTCAGGGTGGATTTCCTTTGGGATTGGCTTGATCTCCTTGTTGTCCAAGAGACTCTCAAGAGTCTTCCTCCAGCACCACATAAAAACACCAATTCACCCTCACCATGCTTTCCTCCTCCGGCCTTGCTGAGTTGGGCCCGCTTTCACAGAGTTGTGTGCTGGTTATTTTTTGGGAGGACTGTTGGAGGCTCTGCTTTGATGTCACAGGATGGGAAGCTGTTTCCACGTTGCTCAGTGTCCCGCTGGGGCGCCTCGGGGCGAGGCTGCATCCAGGTGCCCTGAGCCGACTTACCGCCCCGCCCCCCGCAGTTCTGCTTCCACGCTTTGCCGCTTTAAACGGTCAAGTGACGAACAGCTCTGACCCCGCAGCTCCGTGGCCCTTGGAGCCGGCCTCCGGCAGGGATCGCGGGGCCATGGGAGCATTTTGGTGGCTTTTGATCTGTCTGTCCCATTGTGTGAAGGATGCTTTCTGAATCCGATGCACCGCTTTGATGTTCTGCTGTCTTCTCCTGCCAGTTCGCAACGATAAGGTAAGAGGATCCTCAGGACTCGATGGAGGGAGTCAGATTCGGGTGTGAAACGTGGTTTCTGCGTAACAACGAGATGGGACCCAGCGATGCCACCCAGCAGGTGGGTACTCACCTTTCCTGAAAGATGCCATCTGCCTGCCGGGAGAATGGGCTGTGACACGCAGGCGCCCCGGGGGACACGGCCACAGCGGTGGCAGGTGTTTACGAGCAGGCATAAGGGACTGCTCCCGGCAGGCGCAGTCTCTGAAGCCACCGGCACGGCCGGCCGTGAAGGGGAGAGAAGCGCCGTCTCCCGGTCCAGGCCGCCCAGGATCCTTTGAGCCGCTGCTCGGGAGAGGCCCAGAGCCTCCGCCTCTGCCCAGCCATGCTCAGGACCCTCGGGCTGGCCCTGCTGGCCCTGGGCTTCACCGCGAGCCCGAGCCAGGCCAGCGGCTTCACAGGTGAGGGTCTGGGCTCGTGCGGGCAATGCTGGGGGGGGGAGGGCTCACAGGAGAGGGTCTCCTGAGGACAGCAGCCCGGCCGAGAGCTGGGCAAGCAAAGATGCACCTGCATTGAGAGCCAGGGCCTGTTCCTTTTCAGCCAAACTTTCTGTAACCACAGAGGAGGTGATGGGAATGTTTCGAATCAGCTGGGGATCTCCTTGTTGTCCAAGAGACTCTCAAGAGTCTTCCTCCAGCACCACATAAAAACACCAATTCACCCTCACCATGCTTTCCTCCTCCGGCCTTGCTGAGTTGGGCCCGCTTTCACAGAGTTGTGTGCTGGTTATTTTTTGGGAGGACTGTTGGAGGCTCTGCTTTGATGTCACAGGATGGGAAGCTGTTTCCACGTTGCTCAGTGTCCCGCTGGGGCGCCTCGGGGCGAGGCTGCATCCAGGTGCCCTGAGCCGACTTACCGCCCCGCCCCCCGCAGTTCTGCTTCCACGCTTTGCCGCTTTAAACGGTCAAGTGACGAACAGCTCTGACCCCGCAGCTCCGTGGCCCTTGGAGCCGGCCTCCGGCAGGGATCGCGGGGCCATGGGAGCATTTTGGTGGCTTTTGATCTGTCTGTCCCATTGTGTGAAGGATGCTTTCTGAATCCGATGCACCGCTTTGATGTTCTGCTGTCTTCTCCTGCCAGTTCGCAACGATAAGGTAAGAGGATCCTCAGGACTCGATGGAGGGAGTCAGATTCGGGTGTGAAACGTGGTTTCTGCGTAACAACGAGATGGGACCCAGCGATGCCACCCAGCAGGTGGGTACTCACCTTTCCTGAAAGATGCCATCTGCCTGCCGGGAGAATGGGCTGTGACACGCAGGCGCCCCGGGGGACACGGCCACAGCGGTGGCAGGTGTTTACGAGCAGGCATAAGGGACTGCTCCCGGCAGGCGCAGTCTCTGAAGCCACCGGCACGGCCGGCCGTGAAGGGGAGAGAAGCGCCGTCTCTCCCGGTCCAGGCCGCCCAGGATCCTTTGAGCCGCTGCTCGGGAGAGGCCCAGAGCCTCCGCCTCTGCCCAGCCATGCTCAGGACCCTCGGGCTGGCCCTGCTGGCCCTGGGCTTCACCGCGAGCCCGAGCCAGGCCAGCGGCTTCACAGGTGAGGGGTCTGGGCTCGGTGCGGGCAATGCTGGAAGGGTGAGGGCTCACAGGAGAGGGTCTCCTGAGGACAGCAGCCCGGCCGAGAGCTGGGCAAGCAAAGATGCACCTGCATTGAGAGCCAGGGCCTGTTCCTTTTCAGCCAAACTTTCTGTAACCACAGAGGAGGTGATGGGAATGTTTCCGAATCAGCTGGGGGTCGACGAGGGTCTGTCTGAGTCAGCGGGCCTGGCTGGGACCCAGAACCCTGCATTTCTGCCCTCAGTGCAGACGCTGCAGGCCGGCTCAGAGCAGCACATGCCTGGAGACAGAGAAGCGAGGCCGCTGGAGAGCTTACAGACACGGAGAAGGAGGCCCCAAGTGGTCAGGGACTCACCAGGGCCGCACGGCTGGCCCAGGGCAAGATCTCCACCAGGACGACCCCGCCCCGACCTGTGACCCTCCCCTGCTTTCCCTGACCAGGGAGGGAGGATGAGGACGTGGGGCTTCCCATTCACCGGGGGCTCCGCCAGCCCTGCTTCCTCGGCATTAGACGAGGGTGCTAGTGCCCGGCGGGAGAGGAAGGGTCGAGGCCATGTCCAAGGCGTGTCAGCTGCTGAAAACACGCTGGGTTTCTGAGGCCCCAGATGTCAGGGCACTGAGATTGCAAAGCTTTTGAGTCATTTTCCTCTAGAAATCCCTCTTGTTCTGTTAGGAATTCAGGGCCTTTTTGTTCCTACTGTGAGTTTTAGTTCTGTACTAGTTTAAAATGTTTTCACTCATCGTCAGAGTTTTCTATTTTTTTTTTTTTTTTATAAATTATGATTTTGTAAGAAAGCTTGATGTTTCCTCTAGAAAGAGTAATGTGCACATCATTCCGCTCAGTGGGAGAGTGGGAACTCCGGGAAGCCAGAGGAGATCTTAGGGGCGCTGTGTGCACGGCCACATACGGCCGCGACAGCCGCGATGCTGTGCAAGCCTCCTGCAGCCCCGGCTGTGGTTTTACAGAAGACGAGACCAGGCACCAAGGAGGCATGAGACGTGCGCGGAACTGCACGGCTGGCCTCTCGGGGGCTGCTGTGTGCGCAGGTCTGACTGCGGCGGCCTCCAGAGCGGTCGAGTTCTCTGCCTCTGTGATCAGAACCCGGGACCCTGCCTCCTGGTCTCCCGAAAGGACTTGCTCGATGGATCTGCTCGAGGGTTTTTGCTGTGGGCAGAGCCAAGAGGCCAGGCCCGGGGCGATGGACAGCCTCCCGCAGAATGGGAAAAACCGAACAGGCAGATGTAAGCGCTGTGTTCATTTGGAAGGAGGCGTGTGCATGTGTGTCCGTGCACATGTGCCTTTGCACAGAAGGGCTCTGCTGAGGATCAGCTGGGAATCTGTCGTGATCAGGTGGAGTCCAGAGGGTTTCTGGAGGCAGAAAGGGGCAGGTCATCTGTGGCTGCCACCTTGTCTTCCGTTCAGATGGACACAGGCCGGCCTCACCGCCTTCTCCACGCGGGAAGCTTTATCCCCCCGCCCCCCATTGCTCAGGCGCTGACTCTGTCTACTCGACCTTCTCCAGCCCCCGGCCCAGTCACCTCTAAGCTCTGGCCTCGGAAGGTGCCTTCTCCCGCTCCGCCCCACCCAGCCAGGGGCCTCCCGCTCCCTCCCAAGGCTTCCTGGGACCCACCCCTGGGAGACTGCAGGTTGTGTCCACTCCCAGAGGCCTGGCCACCCCCAGGGGAGGCCACCGCGTGACTTGGGAGTGGGCGCACTCTGGGGTGGTAGGCTCTGCCCAGAGGAAGGCTGCAGGCTCTCCCACCAGCCTGGGCTTGAGGGTGACTTGGCCTCATTTCTTCTGGGGGTCACCAACTCCCAAGTCACACTTCCTGCCTGCTTCTGGGCGCCCATGGCTTCCCCGGCAGTGATGGTGGAAGAGAACCCACCTGCCAACGCAGCAGACATACGGCACGCAGGTTGGATCCCTGGGTTGGGAAGATCCCCTGGAGGAGGCCATGGCAACCCTCTCCAGGATTCTCGCCTGGAGAATCTCACGGGCAGAGGAGCCTGGAGGGCTACGGTCCTTAGGGTCGCACAGAGTCAGACACGACTGAAGCGACTGAGTGCAGCGCACGAGGGCTCTCACGAGGCCACAGGCGGGGTCTCCAGGGTGCTGTCCTGGCGTGGGGATGGAAGTGCTTTCCGCTGTCCCCTCCGAGCTCTGCCCCAGAAATCCAGCTTCTCCCTGACATTTGATACTACAGCACGGAGCCCCTGCTCAGGGGCTGTGCAGTCTTGCAGAGTTCAGAGCTCGGGAGTTGAGTATGTGAAAACGTAACATATACTCAGGCCGTCCATTCATCCCTCACTGACAGCCCATGAACGCAGCGAGGCCCACGCTAGCTTCAAAGGTGGGGGGCACCCCATGCCCCCCGTGTCAGCCCTGGGGTCTGCCTCGACAAAGTGCCACGGACCCGGGGGACTTGGTGGTGGTGGTTTAGTAGCTAAGGCGTGTCTGACTCTTTGCAACCCTGTGGGACCGTAGCCCGCCGGGCTCCTCTGTCCGTGGGATTCTCCCGGCAAGAACACTGGAGTGGGTAGCAGTCCCTGATCCCGGGGATCTTCCTGACCCGGGGATCGAACCCCAGTCTCCTGTACTGTAGGCAGATTCTTTACCACTGAGCCACCAGCGATTCCTGGGGGGCTTAGCAGCTGAAATTTATTTCCACACAGTCTGCAGCCCAGAAGTTCAGGATCTAGGCGTGGGCCGCTCCGAGGCTGGGAGGGGGAGCCTGTGCCAGGCAGACGTCTCCCGGGCCGCTGGGGGCTGGGCTTGCTAGTGGCCTGAGTGCCCGTGGACCATGTCGGAGCAGCCTCCCCTGGCCCCTACCTGCCTCTCCCGCCACGCCTTCCCCTGCACCGCAGTCCCTGTGACCTGGTTTCCCTGGCCATGTTGCTCCAGAGGCCACCCTGCTCCCGTAGAGTCTCACCCCCACCAGTTCCATCTGCAAAACGCCATTTCCAAATAAGGTCGCATGCTGAGGTCCTGGGGTTTAGAGCTTCACTGTGTGAGTTTGAGGGTGGGACCCACTTCAGCCCTGAGGCGAAGAGCTGACTCGTTGGAAAAGACTGACGCTGGGAAGGACTGCGGGCAGGAGGAGGAGACGACAGAGGAGGAGACGGTGAGACAGCACCACCTACTCAGTGGACGCGCATTTGAGCAAACTCCAGGAGACGGTGGAGCCTGGCGCGCAGCGGTCTGTGGAGCCGTAAAGGGTTGGACGCGACTTAGTGACTGGAAACCAGCAACGCTTCTGCTCATAATAATGGGCCCTGCTCCACGAGGCAGTAGAGGCTCCCTGGGCAGACAGGACGTCCCGGGACCCCCGGCGAGCTGGTCCACGACTAGGGGCATGGGGCTGGTGCACGCAGGTGCCACAGGGGCTCGGGACCCAGGAAATGGTGCTGACGAAGGCCAAGGATATCCGTCCCCGGGAACGGGGCTCCCGGAGAGAGACGCCCAGGGCCGGGTAGGGCTGTGCGGAGTGGCCCCGCAGGCCCGGGGCCCTCGTCTCCTGCTGATGGCAGCCCCGGTCAGCCTGAACATTACCACCTATGGATGTCTCACGGGACTTGGCACGTGTGTCGATAGTCCTCTCGTTCCAAAACAAGGGTGCCACCGCCCGGCGCCTGGCCCATGGCGGGCCTCCACGGTGTGGCCCCCAAGGGAACTGCTGTGGATTCACGCCACACGTGCCAGCCCTCACTGTGGAGATCAGAGGCGGGCGTGGTCCCTCAAGCCCAGCGTCTGAGCCCAGGACACGAGCCCCAGAGGCGTGGTTCCTCTGTGTCCCTTCAGGGTCGCCTCGGGACCCCTGGGATGGGGAGCCAGCGTCGGGCTGGAAGGCACCTCCTGACCCGTAGAGGGGCGGGCTCGGTGCCAGAGCCGTGCGGTGCCCTCCTGCATCGCCTTCTCGGACACAGGTTGGTGGGCACATCCCCGGGGGTCCACCCCGGGCAGGGTGCTCTGCGCCGCCTGCTCTTGCAGAGGCGGGGGGCTTGCCGAGGACCCTCCGCTGGCCTGATTCTGCATTTCCCCTCTCTGTCTCCATCCTCCTCCCTCCCTCCTAGAGAAAGGCCTCTCCCTGCTGGGCTTCCGGCTGTGCAACTACAGCGTGACGCGGAGCGTGCAGAGCGCGGAGCCCGTGCAGACGTCCCGCCTGACCCTCGTGCCCTGCGGCGGGTGGATCCCCTGGCGGCGCTGCCCCCAGACCGTCTACCGGACCCGGTACCTGGCGGTGGAGGTCCCCGAGAGCAGGAACGTGACCGACTGCTGTGAGGGCTACGAGCAGCTGGGCCTCTACTGCGTCCTGCGTGAGTCCCGCGTGGTCCCTGGGCTGCCACGGCGCACGCCCTGGGCTGACCAGACCCTTCGGGAGCACGGCTTCTCAGCCTCCCGCATGCACCGGGGTCATCCGGGGGGCTGGCCCAAGTGCAGGGCTCGGGCCTCAGCCCAGGCTGAGGCCGATGTAATGGGTGCGGGTGGGGTCCGCGTTCTCAGGGGGTGCTGGTGCTGCTGGCCCGAGGCCCCGCTTTGAGAGCCTATTTGGGGTGCTGACTCTCAGACGTGGCTGCACACCGAAGTCTGCCCGAGAGCTTTGAAAATGCCAACACCTGGTCCCTTCTCAGAGACGGTGATGGATTTGGTCTGGGGCACAGCTTGGGGACTGACATCTAGTTCTGAAGGCACGTCCAGCAAGGCCTTGGCTCCCCAGGGGGCACCGGTGGAGAAGAATCCACCTGCCGATGCAGGAGACGAGGGTTTGATCCCTGGGTCGGGGAGCTCCCCTGGAGGAGGGTGTGGCAGCCCACTCCAGTGCTCCTGCCTGGAGAATCCCGCGGACGGAGGAGCCCGGCGGGCCACAGCTCAGGGGGTCACAGAACCAGACGTGAGTTAGCGACTGAGCACGCGAAAGCACGCCCCGGCGATGCTAACCGGAAGCTCAGCTGAGAGGCAACCTTGGTGGCTCCTCTGTGTTGGCAGGCGGGCTTTTCATTCTGAAAGCTTTGAAATTCCAATCTGAACCCCAGTCCGTAAGAGATGGAAAGGGGCCCCCCACTGTCCAGAGGCCTCCAGGCCCTCTGACCCTCTCTGTGTGGAGCAAAGGTGCTCGGGGAGGTGACCAGCCACTGGCGTCTGAGGTTGAGGGGACCAGGCTGTGCGGGGGTTCGGGGCTTAGGCTCTTCACCCGGAGGGAGCTTCCTGGAAGGCCTTTTCCGTGCACGGGTGCAGGCGTGTGCGTGTGTGAATGTGGGCGTGGTGTGACGGTCACTCTGAGTCAGTTCCAGAGCTGAGATGGGTTTCTGAGCGGTCAGGAGGTCCCCGTCCGCACCCCCGTGGTGGAGGGGGAGTGAGAAGGGTGGGGCCCCGTGGGGGGGCCCGGGGCACCCTGAGACGCGAGGGCCATCCCCGCCAGGGCCTGAGGCCAGGCCAGGCAGCAGGCTAGGGGTGGACTTCGCACACCGGGGGTGCCGGCCCCCAGCCCTGGGGGCTCTATCCCGTGGAGTCGGGGATCAGCCAGACCCTGCCGATAGCCATGTGGGCGGTGCACCCAGAGTCATCCCGAGCCACCCTCCCTCAGGCCCCAAGCCTGCGGCGGCCAGGGCGGCTGACGTCCACACTGACCCTGCTCCGGGGCCAGGCCCAGAGGGGACCCGACTGCTCAAGCCGAGCAGGCCCCCGCGTGTGCCTCTCTCGGGAGCTCAGAACCACCCCACTGCCTCCACAGCACCACAGCGAGAGCCAGGTAGGGCCGGTGGGCCCCCGTCCAGGGCTGGGCGCCTGCTGTGTTTCCCTCTCGGCTCCCTAAAGGGACGTCTGTGGCCGTGGAGGACCCTGCCTTCTTCCTGCGCTGACCGCGGGCCCCTCTCTCCTCTCCCAGTCTCCGATGGTCACATACACAACAGAGGTGCTCCGGCACTCCTGCCCGGGGGCTCCCTCTTCCTGGGGGTGGGGTGTCCGGAAACCTCGGGTGGGGCGCAGGGCTCTCGGCCTGGAGCGTCAGACTTGGGTTGATGGAGCGACCACCCCACCCTCTTCACCCTCGGAGGCCTTGCTTCCCACCTGACAGCCTTCGTGGGCCGGTGAGGTCACATGTCCAGAGGCTGGCGGCATCCTCGGCCCGCCCAGCCCTGCAGTCACCTTTCCACATGGCCTGCCGCCCTGCGGTTCTGATGGGTGAGCCTCTGGCAGAAAAGGCACAGAGGCACCTGCCGCTCTTCTTTCTTCCCAGCAAACCAGCCTCTCCCGGGTCTCCGCCCCATGCTTACAGTGTTAGGGCCTTTTTTATTTTATTTTTTTTTAGGTAAGAAAAGGATTTATTCAGATTCAGAGAAAGCACACTCCACAGACAGTGTGGGCCATGGCAGAGCAAATCCAGTGGCCTAAAGCGTTAGGGCCTTTAAATAGGAGCTCGCCAGGTGGGAGAAGCCCAGAACGTTCTAGCCAGAGTCTCATGGGCAGATCTGCTCTGGGACCACAGATCATGGGGCAGCTGGGGTACGAGGGTGGGGATGGCTCTGGGAGGGGCGGAAGGAGCACTCCCTGGAAGGCCCTCAGGACCTGTGCAGGAGGCTGAGCTGGGGTGGGGGGTCCACAGTCCCCCGAACCTTAGAAGGTCACTCCAGAAACGGCATGGAGAGGAGGCAGGCAGGAGCCCCGCTGGGTAGAGACGAGAGAGGAAGAGGGCCCTGGTTGAGGGCAGCCTGCAAAGCCCAGGGGAGAGCCCGGCTCACTACCGGACAGGCACAGACGGGACACAGGCCGCGGAAGGTGGGCACCCTGACCCAGGTGGTGCAAACTCGGGCCTGGGGCTCCCTGACCCCTGTCAGCTTCAGCCTGTGGAGGCTGAGGAGGAGGCCGTGGCTGGGCGGGAGGCTGACAGAGACGAGGAGGACCAGGGCCCAGAGCCCACGGGACGCCTGCTCGCGAAGGTCCCAGCTTGGTGCCCGGACCCTGCTGGGCACGGCGCCTGCTCCAGGGCTGGCGCGTGACCACAGAGGTGGGCAGAGGGCCGCCACACTCCTCCCCGCGGCTTGTGAGTCCCCTGGTGAGTGGCCACAGGTCATGGGCAGAGCTCCAGGGCACCACACGGGCAGCTGGAAAGAGCCCGGTCAGAAGTGTTTGCGCCACGGGTTCCGGCAGCTCAGCTCACTCCACGCCTGCCTGGCTCCTCTGATCAAAGCCTGAAGACTGGATCGAAGCTGGTTCGGCAATGCCTCCGGACAGCCTGGCTCCTTGGAGCGGGAGGTGGGGAATCTCTGAGAGATGCACTGAGGCCCGTGCCTGGGGCTGATCGTCAGAGAACGAGGTGGAGGCCAGAGCCTGGGCGTGGGGCCGCAGGAAGAGCCCGGGCATCTGCGGAGGAGGAGGGCGGGAGGCCGTCTTTCCTCCGGGCAGGGCGCGCTGCCCGCCGGGTGCGGGGCTTCTTGCGCCTTGGCGACCTCGGCTCAGAGGTCTCCCCGCCGCCGCGCCCTCAGCCTGCCTCTCCTCTCTCCTCCCACGCCACGGCCAAGGACCTGAGAAAGAGAAGAGCCTCACGAGAACACATGATAGCTTTCTTCAGACTTGATGACTTTTTCAGCTTTTTAAGTCCCACATTTTGAGAGCAGTGATAAGTCATGCATGGTTTTATTTAAATGGCTTCTTATAATATAAAAACGAATACACAAGCCATGTAGAAAATACGTTAAGAGAGGGGGAAAAAAAGAGAAATTGCCCATAATTACCCACCTCCTTTGCTCAGATGCTAAAAAGTCTGCCCGAAATGCAGGAACCACAGGCCACTCGGGTTTGATCCCTGGGTCGGGAAGAGCCCTGGAGAAGGACATGGCAGCTCACTCCAGCGTCCTTGCCTGGAGAAGCCTGTGGACAGAGGAGCCTGGCGGGCTGCGGGCCACAGCACTGCAAAGAGCCGGACGCGACTGAGCAGCTAGTCCACCCAGCCTCCGCTGCGCTGGAATGACCACGGTCGACATTTCCTTCTAGTTCCCTTCGGGGCAGAGGTGTCCCTAAAGCACGGTCACCCCGCGGGAGACGCTTCGTAGCTCACAGTCCCCCCTCGGCCATTTGTCTGGGACATCTTCTGTGTCAACAGCCTGTGCTCTCGAGGATGGCTTACGCCTGAAGGCACGACCTCCCAGGGATACATCCGCACCAAGCAGTCTCCTACAGCCCAACGTCTCGTTGTTTCCGGTTTTTTTTTATTATCAATGACGCGGCAACGAGTCGCGTCCAGCGCAAACATGGGCTGCACGCAGTTGGAATACTGACCCAGGTGGATTCCTCAGAGGACTGAGCATCGCCTGGGCACTCCACACCTGCAGTAGCCCCCGGTTCCTATGTGGCTGGTCTCCTCCGCATGAGAAGCCTGGGACCCCGCTGGACTGGGAGCCTCCCCCAAACGTCCCATCTCCCGGGCTGATGGCCGGGGCCCCTTGGAGGAAAGAGGAGACAGAGGAGGATTATGGGCCTGGGCGCGGCCGTGGGGCGAGGAGGCTTCCCCGGGGGGGTCTTTCCTCCGGGCAGGGCGCGCTGCCCGCCGGGTGGGGCTTCTTGCGCCTTGGCGACCTCGGCTCAGAGGTCTCCCGCCGCCGCGCCCTCAGCCTGCCTCCTCTCTCCTCCCACGCCACGGCCAAGGACCTGAGAAAGAGAAGAGCCTCACGAGAACACATGATAGCTTTCTTCAGACTTGATGACTTTTTCAGCTTTTTAAGTCCCACATTTTGAGAGCAGTGATAAGTCATGCATGGTTTTATTTAAATGGCTTCTTATAATATAAAAACGAATACACAAGCCATGTAGAAAATACGTTAAGAGAGGGGGAAAAAAAGAGAAATTGCCCATAATTACCCACCTCCTTTGCTCAGATGCTAAAAAGTCTGCCCGAAATGCAGGAACCACAGGCCACTCGGGTTTGATCCCTGGGTCGGGAAGAGCCCTGGAGAAGGACATGGCAGCTCACTCCAGCGTCCTTGCCTGGAGAAGCCTGTGGACAGAGGAGCCTGGCGGGCTGCGGGCCACAGCACTGCAAAGAGCCGGACGCGACTGAGCAGCTAGTCCACCCAGCCTCCGCTGCGCTGGAATGACCACGGTCGACATTTCCTTCTAGTTCCCTTCGGGGCAGAGGTGTCCCTAAAGCACGGTCACCCCGCGGGAGACGCTTCGTAGCTCACAGTCCCCCCTCGGCCATTTGTCTGGGACATCTTCTGTGTCAACAGCCTGTGCTCTCGAGGATGGCTTACGCCTGAAGGCACGACCTCCCAGGGATACATCCGCACCAAGCAGTCTCCTACAGCCCAACGTCTCGTTGTTTCCGGTTTTTTTTTATTATCAATGACGCGGCAACGAGTCGCGTCCAGCGCAAACATGGGCTGCACGCAGTTGGAATACTGACCCAGGTGGATTCCTCAGAGGACTGAGCATCGCCTGGGCACTCCACACCTGCAGTAGCCCCCGGTTCCTATGTGGCTGGTCTCCTCCGCATGAGAAGCCTGGGACCCCGCTGGACTGGGAGCCTCCCCCAAACGTCCCATCTCCCGGGCTGATGGCCGGGGCCCCTTGGAGGAAAGAGGAGACAGAGGAGGATTATGATCGGGTAACTCCAGAGTGGATCAGATTCCCCGGCCCTAGGGGGTCCTCGAGGCTGCGGCTCAGATAGAAGGCTCCGCCTTATCTCACCGAGCCGAGCCTGGCGTGGGGTTGCCAGGTGCTGGGCAGTCCAGGGTCAATGTTTGTGTCGAGTCAGGGACGGAGAAGCAGATGACTTCTACTAAGTTGAATGGCTGACCATACTCTTGGGCTCGCTGTCAACTGGCCAGCCATAAGGGACAGGGAGGAACTACCACCAGCCTTCAAATAAGGATGAACTTCAACTCGAAAGCATTTCTGTTATGACCAGGCAACCGTTTGGGGAAGTCAGTTTTTCCTGGTGGCCTGTACTTTCCTCTCACTCAGATAACCCTCTTGCTATTCAGTCACTCAGTCGCGTCTGACTCATTGAGACCCCAGGGGCTGCAGCACACCAGGCTTCCCTCTCCTTCACCATCTCCCAGAATTGGCTCAAACTCACGTCCATTGATTCAGTGATGCCATCCAACCGTCTCATCCTCTGTCGTCCCTTTCTCCTTCTGCCTTCTATTTTCCCCACCATCAGGGTCTTTTCCAATGAGTCCTTCTGCATCGGGTGGCCAAAGAATTGGAGCTTCAGCTTCAGCATTAGTCCTTCCAATGAATATTTAGGGTTGATTTCCTTTAGGATTGACTGGTTTGATCTCCTTGCTGTCCAAGGGGCTCTCACCATAGTT
Source organism: Tragulus kanchil (assembly GCA_022376925.1). Lineage (NCBI taxonomy): Eukaryota > Metazoa > Chordata > Mammalia > Artiodactyla > Tragulidae > Tragulus > Tragulus kanchil. The sequence goes on from JAIOJX010000028.1 coordinate 244,753,979, forward strand.
TGAAAGCATCCGTTCTTTGGTGCTCAGCCTCCTTGGTTTAGAATAACTTTAGGTTTCCAGACGAAGATCTGTAAAGACAGTAACGAGAGTCCGCCCTCCCCGCTCCCAGGGTGCCCACCATTAGCTCTGCTATTTCGGGGTACACGGCATCCTGTGGACGGTTCCAGTGCAGACTCTCAGGTTCGGAGGCTTCTCGCTGCCTCCAGCCCCCGGTCCTGCCTGGTCTCTCACCTGGGCCATCAGGACGGGCTCTGAGACAGGCCCCGCCTCCCCAGCGGCCAGGACACCGTGCAGACAAGCAACTCAGGCTGCCCTCGGGGCAGTCGGTGACGCAGGACAGGGACGGGAAGGAGCAGAGGGAGTGGAGGACTTCACAGCGGTGCCACGGGGTGGAAAGGTGATCGTGAAACCGCAGCTGCTGTGGGCTCTGCATCTGGGCGCGGCGGCTCCAGCCCCAGGGCCACCCGAGGGTCCTGGGAGGCAGGGAAACAGAGCCGGTCTGAGTCAGGCGAGGGTCTGGGCACACACAGCGTCCCTGTCTCCCAGGACTGCTCCGACCCCCTGGGCCCCGTCACGCTACCACAGGGTGCTTCCGTGGCCTGGTCCACTCCGGCCACCCCGCGGCCCTCGCCAGGCCCGCTCCTCGTTCTCACCTTTGGCCCCATCCTCGCACGGCCGCCCGCCCGGGCCTAAAGCCTGAGGGTCTGCAGGCTCCCCCACTGCCCCGGCCCCGGCCCGCGTGCTTCTCCAGGGGGGTCTTCCATGCCCGCCTGTCCCTGGGCCTTCATCCCCGCAGCATCCATCTGTCTGGACTTGTGTAGTTCTAGCTGCATGTTGGCCACTGGCCGCTGAGTCTATGTGTCCTGAAGGCAGAGACTGTGCCTCTGGCCCTCACTGCTCACCGCTTGTCACTCGTCCCCAGCCCTGAACCGGTCTCAGGAGTTTGCGTCCAGACCAGGGATCTGCCCGGCGCCGGGGCCGGAAGTGTCCGCCACGCTCTGCACCGTGGACGCCGACTGTCCTGGTCTACAGAAGTGCTGCCCCTCGTCGAGGGCTCACCGCTGCGCGGCCCCCGCACCCCCAGGTAGGGCAGGGGCCTGCTCTGGGAAGGGGCTTCCGGAAACAGCGGCCCGGGTTTCACAGGGAGCCTGCCGCCTGTGCATGGCCATGCCACTCGCCGAAAGCCAGCCACTGGCCCCTGCGGGGAGAAGCGTGCCCACAGGTGTCCTGAAGGGGCAGACATTCCCAGAAAAGCAGGGGTGCTAGAGCAGGGCCCGCGTACCCAGGCTTCCCCGAGGCTCCGCGAGCTTGCTGGCAGCTGAGCTGTGTCAGAGCCAGAGGTGTGAGGCTGTCGACACGCGCAGCCCCCCCGGGGACCCCAGTCGGGCAGGTCGGCGGTCTGGTCCTCAGTGCAGGCTCCCAGGAGAAGGGGTGGGTCAAGGTTCAGAGCTAGGGAAACAAATACCAGCGTGTGTGTGTGTGTGTGTCTGTATTATAGGGGCTTCCTGGAGACGTGGGTTCAGTCCCTGGTTCAGGAAGATCTCCCGGAGAAGGCGATGGCAAACCACTCCAGTATTCTTGCCTGGAGAATTCCATAGACAGAGAAGCCTCGCAGGCTCATCCATGGGGTCGCAAAGAGTCAGACACAACTGAGCATACTTTTATCACATTATAAATATGATATACATCATATCATATAAAGTACAAGATCTATTATAATTCATTATATATTATATAATATATACCTTATTAGCATAGCATAAAGTCATAGTATATATAATTTACTCTATCATATTACATATAATATGTAATGATATGATTATCCTGTATACATTATAGTTTATATATTATAAATAATACGCACGGCATTATCTACTGTGAAAGTGTTAGTTGCTCAGTCATGTCTGACTCTTTGTGACCCCCTGGATTATAACCCGCCAGGCCCCTCTGTCCATGAAATTCCCCAGGCAAGAACACTGGATTTGATAACCCTTCCTTTCTCCAGAGGGTCTTCCTGACCCAGGATTGAGCCTGGGCCTTCCGCATTGGCAGGCGGACTCTTCACCACCTAGCCCGCAGGGAAGCCCCTCTAGTACATATTGCATGTAACAACAGATTGGACCGTGTACGCGGGATTATACGCAATACAAGAGGGGCAGAGGCAGGCGGTGGGGTGGCGTGCCCCGCCATCCCGGTGGCCTCCGGCGGCCCCGCCCGGGCCTGGAGCGCCTCCGGTGCTCACCTCCGTGTCCTCGGGCAGCTCCAGGGAGGAGCCCGGCCGGCTGCTGGTACAATGTGACGGTCGTGGTGAAGATGGACTTCGCGGAGCTCCGGCAGGTGGACCCGCGGCTTCTGGACCACATGCGGCTCCTGCACGCCATGGTAGGCGGGGAGGGGAGGGAGGACGCCACGAGGGGCCACACGGGCTCGCCTCTGAGCCAGCCTTGAACTCTTGCTTGAAAACGAGGTACACAGTGTTCTAGTTCGACCCCTTCACCGCGCGGACCAGGAAACCCCTTCTCTCTTTAGGGTCTGTTGTTTGAACACCTGGAGCTGCGCCCCCAGCCCCTCCCTCGCGGATCCCGGTTCCGGCTCCCACCTGAGGGAGGAGCTCAGGAGCGCTGGACGGTGCTGAGGGGCCCTCCAGGCAGGTTCCTAACCCTCAGCACCGTCCACATTTGGGGGTGCGCGGCTCTCCGCTGCGGGGCTGCCTGCCCCACAGGATCTCACCGCGGGCCAGGCTCTGAGCTCAGGACGTGCGCAGCGCTGGCAACCGGGGCCGTCTCCAGGCGGGCATGGGTCCCCTGAGGGCGACGCCGGCCGGCCGTGGGGAGCCCCAGCCTAGACACCGCTCAAGCTTTCTGTTGCCCCGGCAACGCCTCCAACCAGCAGGTTGTCTTCTCACGCTGGTGTCCTCCCCCACCCCACCGCCCCTCGCGGTGGTCTCCGGCCCAGGTCCCAGAACCGGGGAGGGGGCGGGGCCTGCCCTGGGGGGTGGGCTGACCCCAGGGCCGGCCTCCCAGGGCGGGGCTGCTCCTGCCTGACCACCAGGCCCCACAGCTGTGCCGGTGTGCTGTGACGTCAGATGCAGCGCTGGCTGGGGTAAGCCTTGCTCTAGGCTGTCCAGGAGCCGGCTTGAGGGGGTGCCTGTCATCACCTTGACCTGCCCCCACTGGAGATGTCTCTCCTTCCTTAGCTTCTCACAGGGCTGGCCATGCACAGGTGGTCAGCGAGAACATGGCTCTGGAGCCATGCGTGGGTTCAAATCCCAACACGGTCACCCATCCTCTGTGTGACCTTGGACGAGTTTCTGAACCTCTCTGTGCCTTAGACACCTCTCCCATTAAACAGGAGCAATGGCATTCCGCCCGAGACGTTGACTGTGAGTTCAGGGAGTCCATGGACAGAGCGTAGAACGAGGCTGACCTGGGAAGGCTCTGAGTGCCGTGGCTGTTGGGTTTTGAATGTCACTGTCCCCTGTTCCCTGTCGCCCTTGCCTCTTCCTGGGTGCAGGCTGTGCTCCTCCCTGCAGGAGGGGCTCCTAACCGCAGCAGCTGCTGGGAACCCTGACTAAGGGGTTAGTATGAAGCAGGGTAGGCTTTCTGCTCTGCCTCCCGCTGTGGAGGGCACGGGAGGGCGCAGCCCCAGGAGCCTGTTGGCCAAGCCCGCTCCAGGGAGGCCCTTCTGCCAGGGGTCAGGCAGCATTGCCTGGCTTCCCAAGGCAAGTGACATCTTGTGATGTGATGTCAAGGTACTGGACTGGAATAAAAAAAGTCATGTGAAAGGAAAAAGGGATGATTACACTTCAGAAAGCATCAGGTGCAGCTGGACGCGTGGTTCCCTAATTCCAGACCAGAGTCTCGGCTGTCCGCTGCAAGGGCTGGGCCTGCCCGGGGAGGTCCCCGCACTGACCGCTGTCTCCTCCTGGGGCCGCCAGGCCGAGCTCACAGGCAGGGGTGTGCCTCCGGCCTCCGCTTGGCTGCCCCCTGACTCCTCACCGTTCCCCCCGCCAGTGTCTGTCTGTGCCCGAATTTCTCTGTGGAAGGACACGAGTCACATTGGAGGGAGGCCCACCCTCATGAGCTCATTTAACGATTACATCTGCAGCGGCCCTGTCTCCAAATAAGGTCACTTTCTGAGCTGCTGGGGGGGTTAGGACTCCTACGTGGGAATTGTTTTTGGTGAGGGGGAACACGATTCAACCCCAAAGTATTTATAATCTGGCTGTAGGACTTTTATTGGAATGATGGCATATTCCTTTTTTTTTGCACAGGAAAATGGTATGGTGTGTGTGTGCGCGTGCGCGCGCATGTGTGTGTGTGCGCGTGCGCGCGCGCGCGTGTGTGTGTGTTTGCGCACACCTTATAACATCTGGGGGCCGCAGTCCTCTCGGGTCTGTCCACAGGCGCCCTTCCCCGCCTGAGCTCCGACCCTGGTTTCACAGGTCACCAGTGCCCTGCAGCCCCTGGACGCCACCGCCCACCACCTGCACTCGGCCGCGGGGGGCACCTCGACCACCGTGTCCTGGCTGCTGCTGGGGCTGCCACAGCGCGTGCCCCTGGCCCGAGTCTCCGCGGCTCTGGACGGGGTGGTGAGGCGCGTCTACGAAGTGATTGACGTCCAGGTGCAAGGTGGGGCTTCCCTCGGGGGTGCCCTCGGGGCGGGGCCGCGGGGAGGGGGCGTGTCCCCTCGGGGGCGGGGCCGCGGGAGGGGCGGGGCCGCTGGAGGGGGCGGGCCACTCGGTGGGCGGGGCGGCCGAGCCATCTCCGGCGCATCCGCTCAGAGTTACCCACCGGGCTCCGAAGCCGAGACCCTGCGAGGGCACCTCCACCTCCTCGCAGCTCTCACACCTTCTCCTTCCGTCCAGGTGGGACTGGAGGCGGAATCCCAGAACAGCCCACAAATAGGCCGTTTCCCCAGTTCTTGCGGTCCCAAATTTCCTTCTAGCCTCTTTCCTTGACATCTTTGTATCTGAAGGCTCTTTAAAAATTTTTTGTTTGGGGCCATTCCACATGGCGTGTGGGGTCTTAGTTCCCTGACCAGGGACCAAACCCCAAGTGCTCTGCATGGGAAGGCAGATTCTTAATTACTGGACCATCACGGAAGTCCCCAAAGACTCTTAAAGCAGAATTTGCACAAAGCTGAAGTTGGTAAAGCACATAGATGTACTTCTGGAAGAAATTGCCTGGTATTTTTTTTTCCTTTGTTCCTGTCTATGTCAGGAGTCAGAAAACTTTCTGGAAAAGCGCAGACAGTGTGTTTGCTTGGCTGTGGGCCTCGTGTTCTGTCTCAGCTGCTCATCTCCGCCATGCGGCGTGACAGCAGACAGCTGGGCTCCAGCAGAGCCTTCTTTTCCACCGAGAGGCAGCTGATGGCCGCCGCGTCCCTGGGGAGGCTGGCTGCTCCTGTAGGGCAGCCCCTTCTAGGACATGGAGGTCACACATCGAGACGCTGGAGTCCGGAGCCCAGGGAAGGAGCTTGTGTTGTTGTTTGGTCTCTCAGCCGTGGCCAGCTCTTTGGGACTCCATGGGCTGTGTAGCCTTCTAGATTCCTCTGTCCCTGGGGTTCTCCAGGCAAGAATTCTGGAGTGGGTGCCCGTTCCCTTCTTCAGGGGCTCTTCCTGGTCCAGGGACAGGACCTCTGCCTCCTGCTTGGCAGGTGGATTCTGTGCCACCGAGCCACCAGGGAAGCCCAGGGAAAGTGCTAATGAAGGCATTCGAAAGTGAAAGGGTCCATCGCTCAGTGCATCTGACTCCCACTCCCCTGAGCTGTAGTGTCCTTGGGATTCTCCAGGCAAGAATACCGGAGTGTGTTGCCCTTCTATCTTCAAATTCCACGGATGTTCTTGCAAGTCAGACTGAGCCGTGCCCATAAGCCAAGAGCTTGTCGCGTCTGTTCTGACAGGCTCCCTCTGGGGGCCCTGGGCGCCGCTGCAGGTGGACAGGGAGAGGTGCTGTCTTCACCGCTCGCTTCTCGGGGGGCGGGCGTCAGAGGGCATCCGTCACGGGGGCGGCTTGGATGGGTGGCCGGGGAGAGGAAGGGGTGAAGGAGTGGACTTGCTCTGGCGTGGGTGCTGGCGGGGATACTGTGACGGGCCGTCTCAACGGATCCCACCCACGGGGAGGGCAGCCAGCGTGAAGACGCGCTGGGGTTGGTAAAGGGAGGAGAGCTCCTCGCGGTGGCCAGGAGAGGGGCTTGGTGCTTCGTGGGCGACGGCAGTCTTTCCCCGTGTGGCTTAGGCAGGTGCCGACATGGTCTCGCCTTGTGCCCTGGTCGTGGAGAGGCCTGGCTGCCGGCCCTGAGCAGCGCCTCCACCTTCTGGGAGAGGGCGGGCCCCTTCCGCACGGCGGGGCTGCTCTGCCCTCTTTCTCCACCTGCGCTGCCGTCCACGGGCTGGCGCTTCTGCTCGGGCCACAGCAGTGTCCCAAGCCACGGGTCAATGGGACCTCTGAGGCAGGGCTCTTCCCACCCCGGGGGTAGGCAGCTGAATTTTGGGCCGGCGCTCCTGGGGAGGCTGGCTGCTCCTGTAGGGCAGCCCCTTCTAGGACATGGAGGTCACACATCGAGACGCTGGAGTCCGGAGCCCAGGGAAGGAGCTTGTGTTGTTGTTTGGTCTCTCAGCCGTGGCCAGCTCTTTGGGACTCCATGGGCTGTGTAGCCTTCTAGATTCCTCTGTCCCTGGGGTTCTCCAGGCAAGAATTCTGGAGTGGGTGCCCGTTCCCTTCTTCAGGGGCTCTTCCTGGTCCAGGGACAGGACCTCTGCCTCCTGCTTGGCAGGTGGATTCTGTGCCACCGAGCCACCAGGGAAGCCCAGGGAAAGTGCTAATGAAGGCATTCGAAAGTGAAAGGGTCCATCGCTCAGTGCATCTGACTCCCACTCCCCTGAGCTGTAGTGTCCTTGGGATTCTCCAGGCAAGAATACCGGAGTGTGTTGCCCTTCTATCTTCAAATTCCACGGATGTTCTTGCAAGTCAGACTGAGCCGTGCCCATAAGCCAAGAGCTTGTCGCGTCTGTTCTGACAGGCTCCCTCTGGGGGCCCTGGGCGCCGCTGCAGGTGGACAGGGAGAGGTGCTGTCTTCACCGCTCGCTTCTCGGGGGGCGGGCGTCAGAGGGCATCCGTCACGGGGGCGGCTTGGATGGGTGGCCGGGGAGAGGAAGGGGTGAAGGAGTGGACTTGCTCTGGCGTGGGTGCTGGCGGGGATACTGTGACGGGCCGTCTCAACGGATCCCACCCACGGGGAGGGCAGCCAGCGTGAAGACGCGCTGGGGTTGGTAAAGGGAGGAGAGCTCCTCGCGGTGGCCAGGAGAGGGGCTTGGTGCTTCGTGGGCGACGGCAGTCTTTCCCCGTGTGGCTTAGGCAGGTGCCGACATGGTCTCGCCTTGTGCCCTGGTCGTGGAGAGGCCTGGCTGCCGGCCCTGAGCAGCGCCTCCACCTTCTGGGAGAGGGCGGGCCCCTTCCGCACGGCGGGGCTGCTCTGCCCTCTTTCTCCACCTGCGCGCTGCCGTCCACGGGGCTGGCGCTTCTGCTCGGGCCACAGCAGTGTCCCAAGCCACGGGTCAATGGGACCTCTGAGGCAGGGCATCCAGAGGCCCCCCCAGACGGCAGCCCCGTCCACTTCCTCAGCTCGTGACGCTAGTGTGCAGGTTGACGGGAACGACCAGTGACCCCGCGGAGCGTCCTCACCGGGTTTTCTTCTCTGTAGACGTGAACGAATGTTCCTACGACGAGCTCAACGCCTGCGCCAGGAGGGAGCTGTGTCTGAACGTGGAGGGCTCGCACCAGTGTGGGGGTCCCCCGGAGCCGCCGGGCTCGTCTCCCCAGGAGCTGGACGGCCCGTGTGCAGGTGAGCGACCGGGCTCTCTGGGAGGGCAGGAGCGCCTTAAGGAATCTCCCAAGCCAGACGGCCCTCCGACCACAAGACCCTCTCTTCTGTCAAAGAGGGAAAGACTGGTTAATGGAAGAGAAGGGTCACTTGGTTCTTCAGAGCGTTCTTGACCTCATAGCTGGCTATTTTTATTTTAAATTGAAGTATAGTTGATGTACAGAGTTGTGTTAATTTCAGGTGTGTGACAAAGTGATTCAGGTATATACTTGTGTGTGTATTTGTGTGTGTATATGTATGCGTGTGTATATATCTATGTAATTCTTCAGACTCTTTTTCCTTATGGGTATTACAAAATATCGAGTAGAGTTCCCTGTGGAACAGTGGGCTATTCTTTTTTTTTTTTTAAAAGATTTATTTTTATTTATTTTGGGCAGGGGTCGGGTTTGGGAGGGAGGGGGGCGGTGGCCCACGGATCCCACCCACGGGAAGGGCAGCCAGCGTCAATACGCGCCGGGGTTGGTACCGTGAGGAGAGCTCCTCGCGGTGCCCAGTAGAGGGGCTTGGTGCTTCGTGGGCGACGGCAGTCTTTCCCCGTGTGGCTTAGGCAGGTGCCGACATGGTCTCGCCTTGTGCCCTGGTCGTGGAGAGGCCTGGCTGCCGGCCCTGAGCAGCGCCTCCACCTTCTGGGAGAGGGCGGGCCCCTTCCGCACGGCGGGGCTGCTCTGCCCTCTTTCTCCACCTGCGCGCTGCCGTCCACGGGGCTGGCGCTTCTGCTCGGGCCACAGCAGTGTCCCAAGCCACGGGTCAATGGGACCTCTGAGGCAGGGCATCCAGAGGCCCCCCCAGACGGCAGCCCCGTCCACTTCCTCAGCTCGTGACGCTAGTGTGCAGGTTGACGGGAACGACCAGTGACCCCGCGGAGCGTCCTCACCGGGTTTTCTTCTCTGTAGACGTGAACGAATGTTCCTACGACGAGCTCAACGCCTGCGCCAGGAGGGAGCTGTGTCTGAACGTGGAGGGCTCGCACCAGTGTGGGGGTCCCCCGGAGCCGCCGGGCTCGTCTCCCCAGGAGCTGGACGGCCCGTGTGCAGGTGAGCGACCGGGCTCTCTGGGAGGGCAGGAGCGCCTTAAGGAATCTCCCAAGCCAGACGGCCCTCCGACCACAAGACCCTCTCTTCTGTCAAAGAGGGAAAGACTGGTTAATGGAAGAGAAGGGTCACTTGGTTCTTCAGAGCGTTCTTGACCTCATAGCTGGCTATTTTTATTTTAAATTGAAGTATAGTTGATGTACAGAGTTGTGTTAATTTCAGGTGTGTGACAAAGTGATTCAGGTATATACTTGTGTGTGTATTTGTGTGTGTATATGTATGCGTGTGTATATATCTATGTAATTCTTCAGACTCTTTTTCCTTATGGGTATTACAAAATATCGAGTAGAGTTCCCTGTGGAACAGTGGGCTATTCTTTTTTTTTTTTTAAAAGATTTATTTTTATTTATTTTGGGCAGGGGTCGGGTTTGGGAGGGAGGGGAGCGGGCGGGCCACTTCTATTGGTCTTTCATTTCTCTGTTTTCATCCGTCTTTGTCCTTTGGCTCCTGTGGGCCTCCCATCGCGGTGGTGTCTGTTGTCTCAGAGAGCCGGCTCTGGGCGCATGCGCTCCAGAGCTCCGGCTCGGTGATTGGACACATCAGTCCAGCCGCTCCGCGGCACGTGGGATCTTCCCAGGCCAGGGATCGAACTGGCGCCAGTGGGCTATTCTTACCCTCTTTCTCTGAGTCAGCGAATGTTTGCTATGTGCCATTCACTGTGCTAGCTGCTGGTAAACGTTTATGCATAAGGTACGACCCATATAGGAATAGGTCATAATCTTCGCTTAGTCTTTGCATAATCTTCGCTCTCAGGGAACTCAGTAGAGAACATGCCAGATGCTCTCCAGGCGGGTATGTAAACAGGATGCCTGGGTCATTGTTTAAATTAGGAGCCTTTCAAGAGTGAAAGGGGTGTGGTTGCCACTCACAATGGCCCAGGGACGGCCGTGGGTTGTTGTGGTCAACCTCCATGGCAGCTGAGCGCTGGCGGGCACCCTGGAGGGGGAGTGCCAGTTCTGGGCTGGACGGGTCCTGGGGCCATCCGCTGCCCACGCCAGGTGTGAACCAGCTGCTGGCGTGTGAGCGGCTCCCGTGAGAAATCGCTGTATTTTGAAAGGCGCTGGAGTCCAAGTGGTGGAAGGCAGTGAGGAGAGGTGAGTCAAGGAACATTTTAGAAGCTGAAGCTTTGGGGCTTGCGGGTGAATGAGACGCTGAGGAGGAAGAGAGGAGCAAGGCAACGTGTACCGGTGCAGCCACGACTGGACGGTGAGCTGGGGAGACGAGGGCTATCACGATCCTGTTTAACAATAACAGTTTAAATTGAGATGTTGAAATCCCGTGGAGACGCCAGGTGCTGACAGAGCTGGCCCGTTGGGGCTGGAGCTCAGACCCCAGGCTGGGCTGCAGTAAACTTGGACTGTCCATGTGCAAGGCAGCTGGCTGGGAGAAGGGAAGGACCCCTGTAGTTAGACATCTTCCCAGGTGGCTCAGGGGTGAAGAAGCCGCTTTCCAATGCAGGAGACACAGGAGATGCAGGTCTGAAGGGCTGGGAAGATCCCCCGGAGGAGGGCATGGCCACGCACTCCAGGGTTCTTGCCTGGAGCATCCCATGGACAGGGGAGCCTGGCGGGCCACAGTCCATGGGGTCACAGAGCGTTGGCCACGACTGAGCAACTAAACAGCAACAGGCAGAGGAGGGGCCTGCAGGGGTGAAGTGAGGTAGGAAGAACGGCAGGGAAGATGGTGCCCAGAGGGGCCTCAGAGAGATCAGGCGGAGTCTGGAGAAGACGTGGGCTTCCGGGAGGGTCTTGTTAAAAGATGGTGATATCAGCCAGAGCACGTCAGTGTGTCGGGGGAGAGACGCTGGCTCACCCCACAGTCTTGACCCGGGAGGCTGAGGGTTCCGCTTGTGCAGGTGGGGCACAAGGGCCAGGGGCCTGTCCCTTCACAGACGGGCCCATTTTAAAGAGCCCCTACTATGTGCCCGGCACTAACTGCCCCCATGGGGATTCCTCAGGGTCCAAGATCCCTTGCTTCCTTGGAACTCACACGTCAGTGGGGAAGATGACAAAGACGTGGACAAATATAACACAATACTGGGGGCGACGGTTTGCTGCGGAGGAAAAGCACGCAGGGTAGAGATGGGGCAGGTGCGCTATCTCAGGGGTGGCCGGGACTGCCCCTGGGACGCGGTGACCTTTGTGAGTGTGTGAGGGAGCTGTGAGGCTGGCAGGGGGCCAGGAGGGGTGTGGTGGACTGAGCAATGACCCAAAAATGACCGCCGCCTGGCCCAGCACCCCTCAGATGGCAGCGGGGGCTCTGCAGGTTGGGGTAGGCTGAGACTCTCGTTGCGGGAGTGCGTGGGTAATCTAGGGGGTCCCAGCGTCACCACAGGCCCCTTCAGGAGGGAAAGACAGAAGGCCAGAGCCGGAGAGGGCAGGCGCGATGAGGGGGCAGAGGGGAGAAGGGAGGGCACCCCCAGCCTCGGGTGCCTCCAGAGACGGGAGCCTCAGAGGATCGCAGCCACGCCTTTTCGGCCTCCAGGGCTGTGAGGGGACGTCTCTTGTTTTGAGCCACTGACATGAACGTGTGGCTCAGGGGTGAAGAAGCCGCTTTCCAATGCAGGAGACACAGGAGATGCAGGTCTGAAGGGCTGGGAAGATCCCCCGGAGGAGGGCATGGCCACGCACTCCAGGGTTCTTGCCTGGAGCATCCCATGGACAGGGGAGCCTGGCGGGCCACAGTCCATGGGGTCACAGAGCGTTGGCCACGACTGAGCAACTAAACAGCAACAGGCAGAGGAGGGGCCTGCAGGGGTGAAGTGAGGTAGGAAGAACGGCAGGGAAGATGGTGCCCAGAGGGGCCTCAGAGAGATCAGGCGGAGTCTGGAGAAGACGTGGGCTTCCGGGAGGGTCTTGTTAAAAGATGGTGATATCAGCCAGAGCACGCCAGTGTGTCGGGGGAGAGACGCTGGCTCACCCCACAGTCTTGACCCGGGAGGCTGAGGGTTCCGCTTGTGCAGGTGGGGCACAAGGGCCAGGGGCCTGTCCCTTCACAGACGGGCCCATTTTAAAGAGCCCCTACTATGTGCCCGGCACTAACTGCCCCCATGGGGATTCCTCAGGGTCCAAGATCCCTTGCTTCCTTGGAACTCACACGTCAGTGGGGAAGATGACAAAGACGTGGACAAATATAACACAATACTGGGGGCGACGGTTTGCTGCGGAGGAAAAGCACGCAGGGTAGAGATGGGGCAGGTGCGCTATCTCAGGGGTGGCCGGGACTGCCCCTGGGACGCGGTGACCTTTGTGAGTGTGTGAGGGAGCTGTGAGGCTGGCAGGGGGCCAGGAGGGGTGTGGTGGACTGAGCAATGACCCAAAAATGACCGCCGCCTGGCCCAGCACCCCTCAGATGGCAGCGGGGGCTCTGCAGGTTGGGGTAGGCTGAGACTCTCGTTGCGGGAGTGCGTGGGTAATCTAGGGGGTCCCAGCGTCACCACAGGCCCCTTCAGGAGGGAAAGACAGAAGGCCAGAGCCGGAGAGGGCAGGCGCGATGAGGGGGCAGAGGGGAGAAGGGAGGGCACCCCCAGCCTCGGGTGCCTCCAGAGACGGGAGCCTCCAGAGGGATCGCAGCCACGCCTCGGTGGTAGATGTCCGGCCTCCAGGGCTGTGAGTGTGCACGTCTCTTGTTTTGAGCCACTGACATGAACGTGTGAGTGTCAGCTGCTCAGTCTGTCTGACGCTTTGCGACCCTGTGGACTGTAGCCCGCCCGGCCCCTCTGTCCATGGGATTCTCTGGGCAAGAGCACTGGAGTGGGTTGCCGTTTCCTTCTGCAAGGGATCTTCCTGACCCAGGGATCGAACCTGGAACAGGTGACTTCTTTACCTTCTAAGGCATCGGAAAAGCCCTAAGTGTGTGTTAGTTCTTCACAGCAGCCAGAGGAAACTAGGACTCAGGACTCAGGACTCAGGACTCAGGCCAGGGCCCAGCAGTGCTTGCTGTGCAAGTCAGGAACCAGGAGGCCGGCGGGGAGGGAGCTGGGCGGGAGTCGAGGACCAGGGGCAGGGCCAGGCAGGGCCGGCGGGTGCTGACGAGGCAAGGCCGTGGGCAGTTGTAACGCTTTGCTCTAGAAAATTGTAGACAATATACATGCAGGGAGAAGGGTGATCTCACGATGGCAGGAGGGCCTGTGCTGCCGCCTCCTCCCGCCCCTCCCCGCCTGTCCTCCCTCCTCCTCACCCTCCCTCCCCTCCCTGCTCCCTCTTGTGCTTTAAATCTCCTTCCTGGTACCGCTTCTTCTGTTACTGTTTCAAAATGTATTTCATGGAGATAAAGAGATTTCAAGAAACTCACGACACTCTATCATCTCTTAAAAAACCAAAACAATAATTTCTTAGTATCAGCAGTGTGTTGAAATTTCCTCTTTCTTTTTACACCATAAACATGTTTATTGAAGTATAGTCAATTAACAGTGCTGTGGTAGTTTCAGGTGAGCAGAGAAGGGGCTTGGCCACACCTACACAGGCATCCATTCTCCCCAAACCCTCCCATCTGGGCTGGGACACAACGTTAAGCGGAGTTCCATGTGCTGTACAGTAGATTTTTGTTGGTGATCCATTTCAGACATGGCAGTGTGCATTTGAGTTTTCCATTTTCATTATCTTTTCAACGTTTAGTCAATTTACAGGCACTTGTAGTTCAGGGATCCTGGGTGGAACAGAGCCCCTGCCCCTCGGGTGCCTCCAGAGACGGGAGCCTCAGAGGATCGCAGCCACGCCTGTTCCGGCCTCCAGGGCTGTGAGGGTGCACGTCTCTTGTTTTGAGCCACTGACATGAACGTGTGAGTGTCAGCTGCTCAGTCTGTCTGACGCTTTGCGACCCTGTGGACTGTAGCCCGCCCGGCCCCTCTGTCCATGGGATTCTCTGGGCAAGAGCACTGGAGTGGGTTGCCGTTTCCTTCTGCAAGGGATCTTCCTGACCCAGGGATCGAACCTGGAACAGGTGACTTCTTTACCTTCTAAGGCATCGGAAAAGCCCTAAGTGTGTGTTAGTTCTTCACAGCAGCCAGAGGAAACTAGGACTCAGGACTCAGGACTCAGGACTCAGGCCAGGGCCCAGCAGTGCTTGCTGTGCAAGTCAGGAACCAGGAGGCCGGCGGGGAGGGAGCTGGGCGGGAGTCGAGGACCAGGGGCAGGGCCAGGCAGGGCCGGCGGGTGCTGACGAGGCAAGGCCGTGGGCAGTTGTAACGCTTTGCTCTAGAAAATTGTAGACAATATACATGCAGGGAGAAGGGTGATCTCACGATGGCAGGAGGGCCTGTGCTGCCGCCTCCCCTCCCCGCCCCTCCCCCGCCCGTCCTCCCTCCTCCTCACCCTCCCTCCCCTCCCTGCTCCCTCTTGTGCTTTAAATCTCCTTCCTGGTACCGCTTCTTCTGTTACTGTTTCAAAATGTATTTCATGGAGATAAAGAGATTTCAAGAAACTCACGACACTCTATCATCTCTTAAAAAACCAAAACAATAATTTCTTAGTATCAGCAGTGTGTTGAAATTTCCTCTTTCTTTTTACACCATAAACATGTTTATTGAAGTATAGTCAATTAACAGTGCTGTGGTAGTTTCAGGTGAGCAGAGAAGGGGCTTGGCCACACCTACACAGGCATCCATTCTCCCCAAACCCTCCCATCTGGGCTGGGACACAACGTTAAGCGGAGTTCCATGTGCTGTACAGTAGATTTTTGTTGGTGATCCATTTCAGACATGGCAGTGTGCATTTGAGTTTTCCATTTTCATTATCTTTTCAACAGTTTTAAGTACAATTTAAATCAGGTCTACCTATTAGTAGGTTCAGGTTTGATCCCTGGGTGGGGAAGATCCCCTGGAGGAGGGCAAGGCCACCCACCCCACTATTCTTGCCTGGAGGATCCCAGGGACGGAGGAGCCTGGCGGGCTGCAGTCCGTGGGGTCACAAAGGGCTGGGCGTGACTGAGCACCCACGCGTGCATGCACACCCGTTAGTAGTGGCGTTGAGATAGTTTACCTCAGACTGGGACTTAAGCCCATGCGACTGGGACTCAAATCCAGCCAAAATCCACAGTCTTCCAACTGAGATCAAAGACCTGTTTTCAGGACCCAATGAAACTCAGGTTCTTTTTTTTTTTGGGAATTTATTTTAATTGAAGGATAATTGCTTTATAGAATTTTGTTGTTTTCTGCCAGATATCAACGTGAGTCAGCCATAGGTAGGCATATGCCCCCTTCCCTCCTGTTCCAGTGTTTCTTGAGTTCTTTTTTAATCTAGAAGGTTCCCCTCTATCTCTGTTTCCTCGTAATCTGCAGAGGATCCTCTCCCTCCGCCCACCGAGTTCCCTACAGGCCGGGGTCTGCAGGTTCCCGTCCCCAGGACGACTACCTGGACAAACGGCACCGGGACAAACTCGGGCCATACAATACACAGAAACCATAAGGGCCTAAAAATAACTGTGTGCATCCACAGTGGGGCACATTATGCACCAGATACACAAAGACCCCAACCCGCCTGCCACTTCTGAAGAGCTGGGAGTCACAGCAGGGCCCTGGGCATGCCCCCGGCCCGCACCAGGGAGGTGGGCCCCCCAGGGAGGCCACCCTCGGGCCCCCCACCTGGACCGGCTCCTACCCTCGCCCCCCGTGCAGCACCTGCTCACCCCTCTCAGGGAGTGAGCAAGGGAGCCTGCTGCTTGTCCTCACACCCCCTTCTGCAGCAGGGGCCCCAGTAAAGCCTCGCCTGAGCTTCTGCTGTTGATTCAAGAGGCCAAGGACGCTGGCCGGGAGCAGAGGGCAGGAGCGGAGGCTGCGGGGCGGGTCTGGCACGGCCTTGGCGTCTCCTCTCGAGCACTTCCGCTGACCTGTGGACACGCCTCATTCGTCCTGGCTGCCAGAATGTTCTCTTTCCATTCTGGGATCTGGTTTCTCACTTCAGCAGCCTGTTAGCAGCCGTGGATGGGTAGGCCGCCCGGTCTCAGGACCCCACGAAATGCTCTTCGTTTCCCCTGTGTCCTTCCAGCGTCTGTCTGTCTTACTTAAATCCTGCTCCGTCTCGGCTGTCTTCACTTCCCACTGTGTCGTGCAAAGGCTTCTGGGAAACCGCCTGGTCCTCACACTCATGACACGCGATGGCTGGGTCACCCTCCTATGCTACAGCAATGACACAAGGCCCTCAGGAATTTCCCGTGGGGGATGCTTTTTGGTCGCCTCTCACCTTCTGCTCTGAAAGCTAGAAGGGTCTTGCTACCATTGTGAAGTGGTTGTGGAGAGTATCGTTACAATTGAGTTTGAATTACTCAAAAACGTAATCCACATCTTCTTTTCTCTATGAAGGGAGAGGGGTGGTGGAGGCGGCTCTTCCTAAGGTCTCTGGATTTGTGAAAACTTCTTGTTTTATATCAGAGTGATATTTTGTTAACCTGGACAAACGAGTTCCCTACAGGCGGGTCTGCAGGTTCCCGTCCCCAGGACGACTACCTGGACAAACGCACGGGACAAACTCGGGCCATACAATACACAGAAACCATAAGGGCCTAAAAATAACTGTGTGCATCCACAGTGGGGCACATTATGCACCAGATACACAAAGACCCCAACCCGCCTGCCACTTCTGAAGAGCTGGGAGTCACAGCAGGGCCCTGGGCATGCCCCCGGCCCGCACCAGGGAGGTGGGCCCCCCAGGGAGGCCACCCTCGGGCCCCCCACCTGGACCGGCTCCTACCCTCGCCCCCCGTGCAGCACCTGCTCACCCCTCTCAGGGAGTGAGCAAGGGAGCCTGCTGCTTGTCCTCACACCCCCTTCTGCAGCAGGGGCCCCAGTAAAGCCTCGCCTGAGCTTCTGCTGTTGATTCAAGAGGCCAAGGACGCTGGCCGGGAGCAGAGGGCAGGAGCGGAGGCTGCGGGGCGGGTCTGGCACGGCCTTGGCGTCTCCTCTCGAGCACTTCCGCTGACCTGTGGACACGCCTCATTCGTCCTGGCTGCCAGAATGTTCTCTTTCCATTCTGGGATCTGGTTTCTCACTTCAGCAGCCTGTTAGCAGCCGTGGATGGGTAGGCCGCCCGGTCTCAGGACCCCACGAAATGCTCTTCGTTTCCCCTGTGTCCTTCCAGCGTCTGTCTGTCTTACTTAAATCCTGCTCCGTCTCGGCTGTCTTCACTTCCCACTGTGTCGTGCAAAGGCTTCTGGGAAACCGCCTGGTCCTCACACTCATGACACGCGATGGCTGGGTCACCCTCCTATGCTACAGCAATGACACAAGGCCCTCAGGAATTTCCCGTGGGGGATGCTTTTTGGTCGCCTCTCACCTTCTGCTCTGAAAGCTAGAAGGGTCTTGCTACCATTGTGAAGTGGTTGTGGAGAGTATCGTTACAATTGAGTTTGAATTACTCAAAAACGTAATCCACATCTTCTTTTCTCTATGAAGGGAGAGGGGTGGTGGAGGGGCGGCTCTTCCTAAGGTCTCTGGATTTGTGAAAAACTTCTTGTTTTATATCAGAGTGATATTTTGTATGGAGACTGTAGAGGGAAGCCTGGTGTGCTCCCGTCCACGGGGTCGCAAAGAGTCAGACACGACCAAGTGGCTGAGCAGCAGCGGTCGATTAGCGACGCCGTGACGGCTCCAGGTGGACCGCCCCGGCCGCCGCTGCGCGCGTGTCCTCTCCCCCCAGACGCCCCTCCGTGCAGGCTGCCGCACAGCCCTGAGGAGAGCTCCCTGAGCGCTACCGTAGGCCCTTGTTGGTGATCCATTTTACACACAGCAGAGTGTACATGACCATCCCGAACTCCCTCACGATCCCTTCCCGTCATCCTTCATCCTGGCAGCCATGGATGTGTTCTGGAGGTCTGTGAGTTTGTTTCTGATTTCTAAATTCATCTGTATCATTTTTATTTTGGTCCCACATATAAGGGATGTCACAGGCTATTTCTCTTTCTCTGACTGATTTCACCCAGTATGACAATCTCTAGGTCCATCCATGTTGTTGCAGACAGCATTATTTCATCTTTAAGGGCTGAGTCATACTCTAGTGTGTGTGTGTGTGTGTGTACAGAGTGCATCTTCTTCTGTTTTTTTGGGAGGGGGCGGGTTGGGGAAGGAGGGGAGCAGGCGGGCCACTTCTATTGGTCTTTCATTTGTCTATTTCCATCCATCTTTGTTCTTTGGCCCATGTGGGCCTCCCATCGCGGTGGCCTCTGTTGTCGCAGAGCACCGGCTCTGGGCGCATGCGCTCCAGAGCTCCAGCTTGGTAATTGGACACATCGGTCCAGCCACTCCGCGGCACGTGGGATCTTCCCAGGCCAGGGATCGAACTGGCGCCCCTTGCACTGCAAGGTGGTGTCCTTACCCACTGGACCACCAGGGAAGCGCTCTTCTCTTTTTAGCTTTAACTTTATCTTTTTAAAAAGCACCTGCTAGCCCCACTTCTGCAATGAAACACTCCTTCCCGTGACCCGGGTCTTTGTCCGATCAGAACTACCTCGTGCCTCCTCTGTGTATGACTCTGCCCACACAGCTTTGCACTCAGCCCCTGCAGACCGTCCCTGATGCCCTGGACGATGGCCTCCAGGGGAGCATCCTGACCCCTAGGGAGCCTAGAAGGTTGGGATGCAGTCCTCTCTCTGTGCAGGGATCTGTAGAAACATCAGGCTCCGTTTAGAGAGAGAAATAGCACCAAAATGCCACGCTGCCACCTGGTAAGTCTCCCGCAAGATAAAGGGCCTCCTGAGAGCTGAACATAAATGGGGAAAGCGCACTGCCCCGACCTCACTTCCAACAGGGCAGGAAAAACACAGCCCGGGTCTCCAGATCCAAAATTTAGAGTGAATTCCAATCACATATGGCAAAGGGAAACAGCACATGGTTTAAATTTAGAAGCTAATATAATAAATGAGCTATCTGCTGGAACGAGTTGGAGGTACAAACCCGTGGAAAATACAGCACAAATTTCAGATGCTTTTCTTATGAAATTAGTCACCCAGTTAATGAGACATGGGGCAGCTGGTTTCTTGCACAAGACAGAAACTGTACAAGATATCGCCTGGTTTGCCCTTAGTGTCCCAGGAACACACTCTGCCTTTAGGATGGAGCCAAACTGTATTCAGGGGTCACTGGTGACGGTGCTCAGCTCCGTGGATAACTGTTGCCCGGTGAGGGCGGGCTGCCAAGGGCCACCGCACAAGTCCACGAGCCTCATCAACGCCCAGGTTTCGGACAATTGAACGTTCAGCCCCTTGGCTCTGATCCTAAGTGTTGCTGCCTTTACAAGGTTCAGGCGTCCAGGTGAGTGGCCAGGGGCTGAAAAGAGCGGAGCCCGATGTGGGAGATCACAGAGAAGGCTGTGGCCCTGGCATCATCCTTCCTGTCCCACCAGACTCGAGTCAAGGCCGCCTGGAAGACGCAAGGGCAGAACCCGTGGGCCCAGAGAATCCCACGCGCTTCATGGAGCTCCGTGTCGACTCCTGGATTCAGGCTCACCAGTGTCGCCCAGGGAGGGCCCCAGGGCAGGGGTGCCCGGCAATCGCTCACAGTCGAGAATGGACCGGTCCATTTTCTGAGGCCAAATTTTAAGAGGGAGAGGGTGTTGCCAAGCCAGAGGGCAGGGACAGAAAGGATCCTGGCCGACGCACTGAAATCCAAGTCAGAGGGAAGATGGAAAGGTTGGGAAAGAATTATTTCCAGCTTACAGTATCTCAAGGCCTGTCCTGCAGAGGAGGGCGTAGCTTTGGTGTGTCAGAAGTTGGCCGGTTGTGCAGAAGCACAAAGAACGTTCCAGTCAGCTGCGCTGTCTCCCCAAGAGCTGCCTTGAACACCGCTTCGGGAAGAGCAGGGAGGTGGATGCACCTCCTGGGGCTGCCATCACGCAGCGCCACAGACTTAGGGGCTTCAAACAAGTAAGGTCTCTTCCCCCACCGCTCTGGAGGGTGGGAGCCTGTCCTCCTCATCCCTGGGTCCAGGTCCAGGTGCTGGCCGGGCAGGTCCACCCCGGAGGCTCTAGGGGAGCCCCTGCTTTGTTCCTCCCTCCTTCTGGGGGTGCACGTGTCCCTGGTGGCCCCTCACTCCCAGCTTCAAGGCCAGCATCTTCAGTTCTCCTGCCCCCTCTTCACCCGGCCTCCTCCGCGCTGTGTGTCTGTGTGTCCACGCTCCTGTCTTGGGATTGATTGCCTTGAGGGCCCACCTGGATGATCTGGGACCCTCTCTTCTCGAGACCTTAACTTACCTGCAAAGACGCTTTCCTCACATAAGGTCACCCCTGCAGGTTCCAGGGATGAGGAGCTGGGCTTTGGAGGTCGGCGTGCTCCTGGTGATGGGATCATGTGGGAGCACAGCACGGGGCGGAGGGAGCTTTGTTGCTAGTTACTTAACAGCTTTGTGTTGGCTCTCTGCTGTCTAGGCCTCAGTTTTGTCCTCTGTAGATGGGATCCGAGGAGATCCTACCGCCTGGTGGTGCTGGGAGGGCCGTGTGGCATGACAGGCTGTGCAGCGGCCCTCAGTCAAGGGCGCCTCCAAGTGCGCCAGCGATGGCTGGGTCGGCAGCGTGACGAATGGTAGGGGGAGTGCCCCCCGCCGCATCCCGCTGCAGCTGCGACGCCGGCCGCGCTGGCCGGCACGTCCCGTGCGCGCGTCTGGCACGGCCGTGGACTTTGTTCCACCTCTGTTTCCATCACTGGCCGGGGCACAGCGGGTCCTCACTGCACGTTGAGTCACGGGAAAGGGCCACGGTGGGCAGTCAAACACGGTCGAATGTGGACGGTTGCAAATGTCTCCAGGTAATAAACCGGAGAAGGCTGCACGGATGCTCAGCGGTGGCGTCGTCTGCAGGGAGGAGTTCCGTCCGGGGCGGCGCGGGCCCGCGCCCACCGCATCTCAGTGGCAGGAACCACGGCTGGACAGCCACTTCTGAGGGTTCACAGTCATCGAAACGCCGTTGGTGGTTCCTCAGCCCCGTGACCTGGGGACCGCCGGTGTCTTAATTTAAACAGAGATTATGGAAAGTCCCTGGGGGTCCAATGGTCCCTCTCTCACTGCAGGGAACACAGATTCAGGCCCCAGTTGGGGAACTAAGACCCCACAGGCTGCACGCAGGCTCCCCCTCCAAAATCCTTAAAAGAAAATAGTGAAATGTGTCTCCAGCCAGCCTGAGACTCTCCGTCAGCCTGATGCTCAGTCCCTAGGGCTCTCTCCGATACCTAGATGATTCTTTCTCTTCTCTTCTCTCGAGAAGAGATGGTCCCGGATTCTCTCTCTTTTAGTTCCCCTCAGCCTGGAGGCACGCTCTGCAGCAGGTGCTTGTGGAGGCCACACGCAAGCCCACGACAGGGGTTTGTCTGCGGTTCCACGTCATTGATCCCTGAGCGACAGCGGTGCGGGGGTGCGCAGCCCCGACAGGACCGGGGTGCTGCCGCCCAGGCCGCGAGCCTCGCTCTCGGCTCCTCTGGCCTGTTTGGTGTTGTGCTGCTACTTGCAGGATTGAAAACATTCCGTGCTGTGTGGTTTCACGTCTGAAACAGAACGTTCAGTGCTTTGAGCAGACCTTGTCTTGACTTTCTCAGTGATGACATCTTCCCGGGGACGGACGGAAAGCTCTGCGGCGGTTAGACCCGCCGTGGGTGACCGGCTTGATTCCGAGTCCCCGTGGGTGGGGAGTGGGGGCGAGTCCCATGGTCTCGGGGCCTGAGCTGTGGCCCAGTCTTCAGCCGAGGCAAAGGCTGGTGTAAAGAATGAAAGCCGCTGGTAGGACAGAGGCCCAGGAAAACACGGCCGATTCAGAGAAAAGGCCAGAGTGTGTCACTAAAGCACAGGCTCCCTCCTGCTGCAGGGAGAGCTCCCAGGAAGCTGCGGGAGTTTAGACGGAGGGCGGCCGTGGCTCAGCTGTCTCCGGCTTACACCCTGCTGTGAGGAGACCTTCGGGGGCTCCCGGTGGGGACACACAGCCACTGGATGCTGCGATTTCTAAGGGGCAGCTCAGGGGGCACTCAGCAGGGCTGGCGTGCAGGGCGAGGCGGGGTGCCGGTCTGATCCTGAGCCCTTGGCGGCCAAGGCGGAAAGACAGATGGCTGAATTGTACCAGTGGTAATTGTCACTAAAGGGAAGCATATACTTTTGTCTGGAAAGACATTTGTTCATACCATTAGAAAACATATCCTACGAATCCTTCTAAGAAGGGCTTTGGAAACAATGCATTTATGAAGTCTTCTTTCTTCTCTATGATTTAACAAAAGATTTTTAAAAAATCGCCGTATCTTGTTGATATGGTGTATCACATTGACTGATTTGCAGATGTTGAAAAAAAAAAAAAATCGCCGTATCACTTGTTTCTTATTGAACTCAAATTCTGCTGTAAAAATGATGGCGTGTAGACTTTTGGCCACCCGACCTTGTGTATAATTCATGTTGCCCAGGTCCTGCCCTAAAGCTGGAATTTTTGTCCTAAAAAAGGGATTTAATTCCACGTGAGCATTAAATATATATCTTGGCTGATATGTTCAAGTGTGGCTCTCTGAAGCCGGAATTTCAATATGGAAACACGTCTCCCTGTGAGACCTGGGCCTGCCTCCCGAGCCCTGCTTCCCCTCGGGCCGTTGTTTCCGGGATGAATGAGCCCGGCAGAGGTCCGCAGGCGAGTGAAGGCGTGTTTGTGACTCAGGAACGCGCAGTTTGAATTGGCGTTGAGATAAATCTAGCACAGAAACCTCGCACTGGGTGTTCACCTGCCCAGGCTGCCACGGCGCTGCGCAGACTGAGAGCTTAACCAGCAGACAGGCTTTCCCGGTGGCTCAGTGGTAAAGAGCCCTCCGGCCAGCGCGGGAGAGGCGGGTTCAGTTCCTGGGGCCGGAAGAGGCCCTGGAGGAGGAGATGGCAACCCACTCCAGGATTCTTGCCTGGAGGATTCCATGGACAGTGGAGCTTGGGGGGCTGCAGTCCATGGGGTTGCAAAGCATCAGACACGACTTGAGCAAGTAAACCACCACAGCAAGCTCCCTGTCACAGTCGGGAGGCCCCGGGTGACGGGGTGGGCGGCTGGAGCCTCCCGAGGCCTCTCGGTGTGCAGACAGCTGACTCCTCCCCGCGTCCTCGCAGGGTCGTCTCTCCGCGTGTCTGTGTCCTGATCGCTCCTCCTGTAAGGACACCAGTCACACTGGATTAGGATCTGCCCCAGTGACTTCGCTTTAACTTAGCTACTCTGCCTCCAATATGGCCACGTTTTGAGGTACTGGAAGTTAGGACCCTGACACATGAACTTTAGGGGAGCACAGTTTCACCCATCACACATCACAGTGACCAGAACTACAAAAACAGCTTGGTTATTTCCGTGGCTTGGTTATTGTAAGCAGTGAGGCAGTGATCATGGACTGCAGGTGTCTCTGGGCTAGTGATTTCCTTTCCTTCAGATTGACCCCCAGGAAGGGCGCTGTTGTATCTTTCTTTTTTCTTGAGGACTCTCTGTACTGTTTTCCATGGAGGCTGCACTCATTTACATTCCCACCAACAGTTCAGGAGGGTTCCCTTTTTTCTTTTTTTTCCTACGATTTAAAATCACTTTTTTGAGGTATGATTGATATACAAAAAGCTGCATGTATTTAATGAGCACGGCTTGATGAGTCTGAAGATAAGCACACACTCATGAAACTATCCGAGGGTTCCCATTTTTCTATAGCCTCGCCGATATTTATCATCTCTTGTCTTTTCAATAATAGCAACACTAACACTTATGAATTGCTGTCTCAGGGTGGTTTTCCCTTGCATTTCCCTGATGATTAGTGACTTTGAACATCTTTTCTTGTGCCTGTTGACCATCTGAATGTCTCCGTTTTTCTTTTAGAAAAAAATTTTTTTTTGATTTTGGTCTCTTTTATTGGTTTATTTGTTTATTTATTTTCATCTATCTTTATTCTTTGGCCTGTGTGGGCCTCCTATCGCAGTGGCCTCTCTTGTTGCAGAGCACCGGCTCTGGGCGCATGCGCTCCAGAGTGCTAGCTCGTAATTGGACACACCGGTACAGCCATTCTGCAGTATGTGAGATCTTCCCGGGCCAGGGATTGAACTGGTGTCCCTTGCATGGCAAGGCAGACTCTACCCATTGGACCACCAGGGAAACCCTGGGTGTCTTCGTTGATAAAAAAGCAAAACAAACCATCTGTTCACAACTGTACATTTATAAATTGGAGTTTTTTTTTTTTTTTTTTTTTTGGCTATTGAGCTATGTGATTTCATATATATTTTGGATATGAAACCCTTATCAGATATATAATTTGCACATATTTTCTCCCAGTCTGTGGCTTACCTTTCATTCTGTGGCTGGTTTCCTTTGCTGGACAGAAGCTTCTCAGTTTGATGCCTGCTCACTTGTGGACTTTTGCTGTTTCTTCTCTCCGATGTTTTCTTTGTCTTCCTCTTTCTGCCCTGTGTAGATCCCCTTCCCATCAGAGACCTCGTGGTCATCAATGTCACCAGCAGCAGCTTTCAAGTGTCCTGGAGTTTGAACTCCACCCGGAACCGCACCGTCCAGGTGCAGGTTTACCAGGGAGAGAAGCTGCTCCAGAGAGCCAGCGTCCGGGGGACGAGCCTGGAGGTGGCCGGGCTGGAGGCCGGAGTGCAGTACTGGGTGAAGACCAGCTCCCAGGCCTGCGGGGCCCACGTCACCGCCACGGTCCCCGTCAAGACCGGTAAGGCCACGTCCAAGATCCGCATCGCCTGTGAGTGTCTCCGTCCAGCCCAGCCCCGGGGGCCCCAGTGACTCAAATCACAGTGCTTCCCTTGAGCAGGGCGGGGTCACTGGCCCGGCCTCACCTCTCCTGGGTGGGGGCAGCAGGCGCGCTGTGTGTCCCCAAGCAGCGCCCTGGTGCTTGTCACCTGCACGGCTGCCCTCGCTCCCCCACGTCTCATCCTGACCGGGGGCTCCTCCGACGCTGGGGGTGAAGAGGGCTCCGAGAAGACCCTGTCTCTCTGGGGTCTGAGGGATGCACGACGCGGTCAGACAGAGCGAGGCCCCGAGTGTAGCAGCGCAGAAGCGGACAGCAGTTTCCGCCCATAGGAGGACCCTTTATTCCACACTCAGTCCCATGTGCTGCGTCTGTATGACTTCCCAAACCCGAGAGCTGAGCCTCCCGTAAGGCCTTCATGAGGTTCTCCTCGTTTCCCACGCTCTGCACCCACGAAGCTAACATCCGAGCCCTGGAGAGACTTTCCCCAAACAAACACAATGTAGGCGTGACGTGGAGATTCCAGTGCCCAAGGGGCAGCTGGCATGGTCCGTGTGATCTGGCAGGTGACCGATGCTGGCCCTGCCCCTGGACGCCGCGTCCCCTCTGCCTGGTCGTGGTGTTGTCCGGGTGGTAGAGACCTCCATCGGGTTCGGAACCTGGAGAGGGGGGAGTTCCCTCCTAGGCGGGCCTCTGGCAGCAGGACGCGCATGGGGACGGTGGGGCCCTGAGACATTCTGCTCTGGGGAACCGAGCAGGGGGGAGCCCCAGCCTCGGCGTTCTGAGCTGGTAGAGGGCAGAAACCCCTGCATGAAAGGCCCAGGGGGGCAACGGGTGAGGAGGAGGGGTCGATTGGGAGCTTGGGGTCGGCAGGTACACGCTGCTGTGTTTAAAATGGATAACCAACAAGGACTTCCTGTAGAGTACGGGTCACCCTGCTCAATATTATGTACCAACCTAAATGGGAAAAGAGTCTGAAAAAGAATGGACCAGTGTCTGTGCATAAATGAACTAGTTTGCTGGCACCTAAAACTAGCACAGCATTGTTAATCAACTTTACTACCATAGAAAGCAAAACTTAAAAAAAAAACACACACAGAAAACCATCAACCCTTTAGGGGTCTGTCTCACTCACGGGATAATGCCCGCGTCGGTGAATGCCCGCGGTGTGGGGGGAGCAGGCCCGCACCCTTTGCAAACAGGTGCAGGTGACACTGTCAAAGCACACAGCGCGGGCCCCACCCAGAGGCCCCCAGAGCGCCACCCAAGCAAAAATGGAAGCGCTTGACTTCGCACGAGCCTCCAGTTTCCAAACTGGTGCCATCTCATCTTCTTGTTTTATTTTCAAATCGATCCATGGAGAAAACAGAGCGGGGGAGAAGTACTTGTTTCCTTCTGAGGACACGGGGATGATGAAGGGCTCCGCCCTCAGGTCACCCCAGGGTGGCCCGGCGCTTCTGAGTCCCTGCCGGCTGGGGTCTTCCGCCCCTCCCTCCCCGCCCCCGGCCCACCCCACCCGGCTCACCTCAGACACGTCCGTTTACGGAGCCAACATCCCCGTGCAAATTCATCTCGCCCGGGACCTGCCGTAGGAACATGCACCTCCCCTCACACCACTGACTCTCTGCCCCCTGCCCTCCCTTCCAGTGCAGGAGAGATAATTTGGTAGGTTCCAGAAGACTCCTGGAAGACCAGCTTATTCCTGCCCCGGCGGATTCTCTTTCCTTCTCTAGATTGTAAAATGCCTTCTGTCCGCAGAGCGCCTCCCTCTCTTAAGTCCAGTGAGCTTTAAAGGTCTTAGCTAACTAAGCGGACAGGCTCCAGGCCTGCGCCGCTGGAGGCGGTGGAGGCTACGGTAGCCAAGGAGACCCGGGCCTCACGGGGTCCAGGCTCCTCAGCACTGCTGGGGCTGCCGCCGCTCTGCCGGGCAGAAACCCCCCTGCATGAAAGGCCCAGGGGGGCAACGGGTGAGGAGGAGGGGTCGATTGGGAGCTTGGGGTCGGCAGGTACACGCTGCTGTGTTTAAAATGGATAACCAACAAGGACTTCCTGTAGAGTACGGGTCACCCTGCTCAATATTATGTACCAACCTAAATGGGAAAAGAGTCTGAAAAAGAATGGACCAGTGTCTGTGCATAAATGAACTAGTTTGCTGGCACCTAAAACTAGCACAGCATTGTTAATCAACTTTACTACCATAGAAAGCAAAACTTAAAAAAAAAACACACACAGAAAACCATCAACCCTTTAGGGGTCTGTCTCACTCACGGGATAATGCCCGCGTCGGTGAATGCCCGCGGTGTGGGGGGAGCAGGCCCGCACCCTTTGCAAACAGGTGCAGGTGACACTGTCAAAGCACACAGCGGGCCCCACCCAGAGGCCCCAGAGCGCCACCCAAGCAAAAATGGAAGCGCTTGCCCGCACGAGCCTCCAGTTTCCAAACTGGTGCCATCTCATCTTCTTGTTTTATTTTCAAATCGATCCATGGAGAAAACAGAGCGGGGGAGAAGTACTTGTTTCCTTCTGAGGACACGGGGATGATGAAGGGCTCCGCCCTCAGGTCACCCCAGGGTGGCCCGGCGCTTCTGAGTCCCTGCCGGCTGGGGTCTTCCGCCCCTCCCTCCCGCCCCGGCCCACCCCCACCCGGCTCACCTCAGACACGTCCGTTTACGGAGCCAACATCCCCGTGCAAATTCATCTCGCCCGGGACCTGCCGTAGGAACATGCACCTCCCCTCACACCACTGACTCTCTGCCCCCTGCCCTCCCTTCCAGTGCAGGAGAGATAATTTGGTAGGTTCCAGAAGACTCCTGGAAGACCAGCTTATTCCTGCCCCGGCGGATTCTCTTTCCTTCTCTAGATTGTAAAATGCCTTCTGTCCGCAGAGCGCCTCCCTCTCTTAAGTCCAGTGAGCTTTAAAGGTCTTAGCTAACTAAGCGGACAGGCTCCAGGCCTGCGCCGCTGGAGGCGGTGGAGGCTACGGTAGCCAAGGAGACCCGGGGCCTCACGGGGGTCCAGGCTCCCTCAGCACTGCTGGGGGCTGGCCGCCGGGCTCTGCCGTGTGGGCGGGGCCGGGGCCTGGTGGCCTGGGTCCCAGGGCTCCCTTGGGACCTCTGGCTGAGGTGGGAGGAGGTTCAGAGGGGCCCTGGTGTAGAAAGGGACACTGGCCACCCCTGGGGGCACTCCTGGGGCAGTGGGCGTGCGGCGTGTACTCTCTGCGCTGGCTGGCCGGGGAGAGCCGGGGACGGAGCGGGAGCGGCCTTGGGCTGTCGGCGTTGCCGCGGGCTCTGCTGTGGAGGCGGGCGTCGCTCTCGGTGACCAGAGAGAGCTGCTGTGTCTCCTCCAGCGTCTTTCCCAGCTTTGCCTCTGTCCACAGGGGAGGACACTTCCCTTGAGGGTGACCAACTGCGTCACATTCTCTGGGGACAGAGTGGGCCCTGGGGAGGTGGAACTTCGGGTGGAAAAACTGGAAAATCCCAAGGAAATTGGGATGCATTGTTCACCCAAGTGCTGGGAGCCGGGGTGGGGATGTGCTTGGGATCCAGGCCAAGGAAAGCGGCGGCCGCGCCTCGGGAGGAATTGCTGCAGGAAGGGGTCTTCCTGCCCTCCGCGGCCGGCTGGCTCCCGCTCCCACTGTGGGGACCAGGTGGCACTCCCCGGTGGCTCAGATGGTAAAGAATCTGCCTGCGATGCGGGAAATCCCTGGGTGGGAAGATGGCCTGGAGAAGGGAATGCCTGCCCACTCCAGTGATCTTGCCTGGAGAATTCCACGGACAGAGGGGCCTGACGGGCGACAGTACATGGGCTCCCAAAGAGTCGTCTTTCACCTTTCCCCCGCAAAAAGTGAAGCATGAGTTGCTCGGTCGTGTCTGTTGTGCCCTGGCTCTCAGGTGTGTGTCTGATCCTGAGCCCCCTTGAAGCCGCACAGATGCGTGTGCTCCTTACACTGGCTTCTCCTGTTGGCCCCCCACACCTGAGACTCCTGCCGCCCGCTCTTGTCTAAAACAGAAAGAGGAGGGGAAGCTGGAAAACGCTGACAGATTTCGTGGATTTTGGCTAATTCGTACTGTCGTCTGCCTCAGATGCCCGAGTGTTCGAACTTACCGTGCGGATCCTGAACCGCAGCGTGACGGAGGGGCTGCTGGACCGCGGGAGCCCTGTGTTCCAGGACTTCTCCCGGCAGCTGCTGCACGAGGTGAGGCTGGCAGAGGGGCTTCCGAGCCGGAAACCCAGCGGGTGTGGGACACACGTCACGGGGCTGGTCACCAGGGCTTGGGAAGGGGCAGCCCCAAATCCCACGGTAATTACTTAAAACACTCCCTTTTGTGGGATTCATCGTCTTACCTAGATTTGGGGTCAGGCCCCTTTGGATTCAAACGCGCTGGGCCGCTTGGTGGCTCAGCTGGGATTCCCGTCGAACCTTCCGTCTGGGGGACCTGGCGGCCCTGCCCGCCTGCTCTGGGCGGCTTCCCTGACGACATGCTTACCGGGGGTCGCAGCATCCGTATACATGCACGGGTGGAGTTGCTTGGGGAAGTCTCTTTCTTGGAGAAGTCTTCCTCTTTTGAGCAGTGATGTGCCCGTGGGCGCAGGCGTGCTGTGGGAGGCGGGGACGAGGCTGGGGTCTTCGTGCCTGGGCACAGGCAGCGCTGGGCACCTGGGCTTGTGTGTCCTGGGGATGCAGCCCAGTGAGGAGTTCGCCTCCAAAGGCCACGGCGTCGCTTCTCTTGGTCCCTCTGCCCGTCTGTTTGTCAGTCCATCTGTCTGTCTGTGTCCCGCCCACACACTGCCTTCACACTCGTGTCCAGGACACGCTGAGTGGCCGTGCCTCTAGGGGTGCACGACAATCAGGGGAACTGACTGTCGTGTCCTCACAGACTCCAACCAAGCCGGACCCCCTGCCCCAGGGCTGCCCCGAGCTGCGGGTGACCCACCGCCCCCAGAGCGGGGGACTGGGCGCCTCCTCGGGGTCATGGACATGTGGGTTCTGTGCCCCGTCCGTGTGTCCCACCGGAGGCCCCTACCGGACGGTTTTGAAGACCTTGACAGAAAAGCCCCGCATCCCGCCCGAGCACCTGTCTTCTCCCGGGCCAGGTGGCCGCCGCCTTCCCGCCGGCCGTTGCCGACTTGCACCAACGAGGGAAGCTGCGGCTGCAGGTGGTGTCTCTCCGGGCCGGAAGCGTGCTGGTGCGGCTCAGGCTGACCGTGTGGGACCCCGAGTTCCCGGTGGGCGTGTCCACACTGGCGCCCCTGCTCCTGCCTCTGAGAGCGAGCGCCGTGTTCCAGGTGGACCCGCGGGGGACGCTCGTGCAAGGTGGGTCTCCTCCCCGGCCCCAGGCGTGCCCCTCGATGCCCTCCCGAGTCGAGGCTGTGCAGCTTCTGGTCAACGTTCGCATTGTTCCAAAAGGCAGATAAAGCGAATTAAACGTGAGCCCTCGCTCTGGGTTTCTAAAGGGGAACCGGGGCCGAGCCCGCCCCCCGAGCACCGAGCCCCCAGGCACCGCCTCCGGTCCCAGAGGAGAGGAGCAGCCCATGGTGACCGGGACAGCCCGTCCCTCGCGTGGCCGTTCATGGCCACCGTGGGCTCAGAGCCTGGGTCCGTGCGGGATGCGCGGGTGGGGCTTCCTGCCTCTGCGTCGGGACCCGGTGCCGCCGGGCCGCCATGAGACCGGCTCACACGGGGTCTGTTACCTTAGCCCAGACACCTGCTACTTGACTTGGTGACACGGAAGTCACAGATCTGGAGAGGGGGCAGCAGATAGAGAAACAGAGAGAGGTGGGCGAAGGGCAGGGGGCCGGGGCAAGGCGAGGTGGGGAGACAGAGTCAGAGAAAAGACAGAGACGCGGAGAGACAGGGAGAGAGGCGCGGGGGTTCCGAGTGCACTGGGGGCAGAGATCGAGACAGAGAGAGGGGGAGGTTTTTCGTCAACTTGGGTTGAGGTTCCCTCATGCAGGGGGGACACAGCAGTCTCTACATCAAAAAGCCTGCGTGGGGCTCAGTCTGTGGCATAAGATCCGGTGGAGTGGGTCCCCGAGTGGGCTCTGCCAGCTCCTCTGAGTTCAGCGGCCCCCAGCTTGCCGACTCAACCACCCCCAACCCAGGAACGCAGAGAAAGTGCCGCTGGGGTGTCCCACCTGGACACCCTCCTGCCTGGCCGGCGGCCTCTCTATCACTCACGCCCTCGGGGACGGACGTGGCAGTGGCCCCCTCCAGCCCACGAGCCTGGCCTGCCTGGGCTCAGGGGCCACGCGCCGGGCAGACCAGGGCCCGCCCACGGCAGACCTGAGGCGTGTGTGGAAGCTCCGGCCCTCTCCGAGCGCCTCCCAGCGGCCTCCCCTGACACGGGGCTTAGGCTGCTCCAGAGCCTTGTCGAGTGACGGACGCTGTGTGTTGAATGGCGGCCCTGAACGATAAAAGAACACAGAACTTCAGATGTGGGTGTATCTGGAAGGGTCCTGGCAGATGAAATTAAGGATCTGAAATCATCCTAGATGGGGGTGGGCCCTGCGTCCAAGGGTGGGGCCCTTAGCAGACTCAGGGGCCCTGGAGGAGAGCGTGTGCAGGTGGAGGCCGGGATGGGAGGGACGCAGCCAGAGGCCAAGGAGCCCGAGGCCCCCAGGGCCGGGAGGTGCAGGACGGTCCCTCCCTAAAACCCCAGGAGGCACCCAGCCCCGCCAGCGCTTCCACTTTGGACTTTGGTCTCCAGAACTGTGAGAGAATGAATTCTGTTTTAAGCCAGCTTGAGAGAGAGTGGGACCGTTTGTGACGGTAGCATCCGCAGGCTCTAAAAGGAAGACGAGGTGCCTCGCCTCGCCAAGATCCCAGAGGTCCCAACAGATCGTTTGAGGCCCCCACCCCCAGCCCAGCCCAGAAAGTCCCAGAAGGAGCCTCGGACGTTGGGAGCCTGAGCAGGCCCTCGCCCTGCAGTGTCCTGAGAGCAGCAGGCTGTGTGCTCGGCCGAGGGCCGGGGAGCTGCGCTTGTCCAGCCGGGCGGAGGCCTCGACGGTGTGCGGCTGGGGGAGGCGGCCCTGCCTGCACAGAGACCCCCGACCCGGCGTCCACCCGAGGGGCAGCCGCAGGCTGCAGCCCCCACCCGGGCAGGCCTGACCCTCTGCCCAGAGCCCCCAGTCCCAGAGGACTCGAGAAGCCCACCTTCACTGTTATTCTGCAAAAAATCCAGAAACCTCAGCACAGAGCGCTCCCTTCCTGGGGGGCTCCCGTTCAGCGGCCTTGCCGACTCAACCACCCCCAACCCAGGAACGCAGAGAAAGTGCCGCTGGGGTGTCCCACCTGGACACCCTCCTGCCTGGCCGGCGGCCTCTCTATCACTCACGCCCTCGGGGACGGACGTGGCAGTGGCCCCCTCCAGCCCACGAGCCTGGCCTGCCTGGGCTCAGGGGCCACGCGCCGGGCAGACCAGGGCCCGCCCACGGCAGACCTGAGGCGTGTGTGGAAGCTCCGGCGCCCTCCGAGCGCCTCCCAGCGGCCTCCCCTGACACGGGGCTTAGGCTGCTCCAGAGCCTTGTCGAGTGACGGACGCTGTGTGTTGAATGGCGGCCCTGAACGATAAAAGAACACAGAACTTCAGATGTGGGTGTATCTGGAAGGGTCCTGGCAGATGAAATTAAGGATCTGAAATCATCCTAGATGGGGGTGGGCCCTGCGTCCAAGGGTGGGGCCCTTAGCAGACTCAGGGGCCCTGGAGGAGAGCGTGTGCAGGTGGAGGCCGGGATGGGAGGGACGCAGCCAGAGGCCAAGGAGCCCGAGGCCCCCAGGGCCGGGAGGTGCAGGACGGTCCCTCCCTAAAACCCCAGGAGGCACCCAGCCCCGCCAGCGCTTCCACTTTGGACTTTGGTCTCCAGAACTGTGAGAGAATGAATTCTGTTTTAAGCCAGCTTGAGAGAGAGTGGGACCGTTTGTGACGGTAGCATCCGCAGGCTCTAAAAGGAAGACGAGGTGCCTCGCCTCGCCAAGATCCCAGAGGTCCCAACAGATCGTTTGAGGCCCCCACCCCCAGCCCAGCCCAGAAAGTCCCAGAAGGAGCCTCGGACGTTGGGAGCCTGAGCAGGCCCTCGCCCTGCAGTGTCCTGAGAGCAGCAGGCTGTGTGCTCGGCCGAGGGCCGGGGAGCTGCGCTTGTCCAGCCGGGCGGAGGCCTCGACGGTGTGCGGCTGGGGGAGGCGGCCCTGCCTGCACAGAGACCCCCGACCCGGCGTCCACCCGAGGGGCAGCCGCAGGCTGCAGCCCCCACCCGGGCAGGCCTGACCCTCTGCCCAGAGCCCCCAGTCCCAGAGGACTCGAGAAGCCCACCTTCACTGTTATTCTGCAAAAAATCCAGAAACCTCAGCACAGAGCGCTCCCTTCCTGGGGGGCTCCCACAGGAATGGTGTCGGCACCACCTCGCTCTGCCAGGCTTCCTGGGAGCTCTCGCACCCGCGGGTCAGCATGGCCCAGCTGCGAGACTGCCACCGGGTCACGAGCTCGTCTCCCTGAGGCCTTCCCTCCCGGGTCCCCGGGAGGCCGCGCACCCTGGTCTTGCTCCGGGGGGCAGTGCCGGGGGCCGAGACGAGGCCGGGCAGCACCCTGGCTCCCCGGTCCTGCTCCCGCTGCCAGGGGGCGTGGCTGGACGTGGTTGGAAGCCCAGCTCTGACCCCGGCTCGCTGCGGCCCCCGTACGAGGCACTCTGCCTCCTGGGCCTCCGTGTGCTCCTCTGGGGGCGGGAAGATGAGGACCCTGCCCACCTCGAGTGCGCAAGTGGGCGTCTAGACGCTGCGGGGGGCGTCCAGCAGGCGCCCGGCCCACGTCTGCCAGGCCGGGTCGGCGCTTCTCCCGGACCCACTTCCACGTCTCGGATGAGTTCTCGGGCCTGGAAGGCCCCCCGCCGGCCCTCCCCCATCTTCCCTTCCCCTTGTCGCTTGTCTCTCCTTGCCGACCCCCGCGCCTCCAGGTGCACTCCCGCTCCAAGTGCCCACAACCTGGGCCTCCGCGGGCGTTCACGGGGCCCTTGTGCCGTCACGCCTGAGCAGACCTTGGCCCAGCAAGGCCCTGATGGTGGCACCGTTCTGTGTGAGGCCTCTGGGGTCACCGCAGCGCCCGGGCAGCCGGCGCCTCCTCCCGAGGGCTCAGGGCAGGCCTAGCCGTGCTCTCCGAAGCCGCCTGTCGGCCACCTGCTCCTGACAGCCTCGCAGACACAGCGGCCCTCCCCGTCGCCTCTCAGGAGGTGCGGGCAGGGGAGCCTGGCCCCCGGACGCCACCGTCCACCCGGGCTGCCAGTGGGGCTCTTCCTCCGGATGCGGTGGTCCGGCCTTTGGTCTGGCCTCTGTGTGAGCTGCCGTCAGAACCTAGCTCTCTGTGTGCGCGTGCTGACGGAGACCCCGACGCTGGCCCCGGGAAGGGATGAGGGCTCTGCCTTTTCAGGGATGGGTGACCCTCTGCCCAGACCCCACCCTCGCATCATGCAAAAAGCCCCCCTCCCTTCCTGGGGGGCTCCCACAGGAATGGTGTCGGCACCACCTCGCTCTGCCAGGCTTCCTGGGAGCTCTCGCACCCGCGGGTCAGCATGGCCCAGCTGCGAGACTGCCACCGGGTCACGAGCTCGTCTCCCTGAGGCCTTCCCTCCCGGGTCCCCGGGAGGCCGCGCACCCTGGTCTTGCTCCGGGGGGCAGTGCCGGGGGCCGAGACGAGGCCGGGCAGCACCCTGGCTCCCCGGTCCTGCTCCCGCTGCCAGGGGGCGTGGCTGGACGTGGTTGGAAGCCCAGCTCTGACCCCGGCTCGCTGCGGCCCCCGTACGAGGCACTCTGCCTCCTGGGCCTCCGTGTGCTCCTCTGGGGGCGGGAAGATGAGGACCCTGCCCACCTCGAGTGCGCAAGTGGGCGTCTAGACGCTGCGGGGGGCGTCCAGCAGGCGCCCGGCCCACGTCTGCCAGGCCGGGTCGGCGCTTCTCCCGGACCCACTTCCACGTCTCGGATGAGTTCTCGGGCCTGGAAGGCCCCCCGCCGGCCCTCCCCCATCTTCCCTTCCCCTTGTCGCTTGTCTCTCCTTGCCGACCCCCGCGCCTCCAGGTGCACTCCCGCTCCAAGTGCCCACAACCTGGGCCTCCGCGGGCGTTCACGGGGCCCTTGTGCCGTCACGCCTGAGCAGACCTTGGCCCAGCAAGGCCCTGATGGTGGCACCGTTCTGTGTGAGGCCTCTGGGGTCACCGCAGCGCCCGGGCAGCCGGCGCCTCCTCCCGAGGGCTCAGGGCAGGCCTAGCCGTGCTCTCCGAAGCCGCCTGTCGGCCACCTGCTCCTGACAGCCTCGCAGACACAGCGGCCCTCCCCGTCGCCTCTCAGGAGGTGCGGGCAGGGGAGCCTGGCCCCCGGACGCCACCGTCCACCCGGGCTGCCAGTGGGGCTCTTCCTCCGGATGCGGTGGTCCGGCCTTTGGTCTGGCCTCTGTGTGAGCTGCCGTCAGAACCTAGCTCTCTGTGTGCGCGTGCTGACGGAGACCCCGACGCTGGCCCCGGGAAGGGATGAGGGCTCTGCCTTTTCAGGGATGGGGCGCCTTGTCCTTGGGCCTCCCCGCCTCGTTCCTGGGGGCCTCCAGGGGGATTCCTGGTGTCAGGAGCTGCAGTTCTGCTGAGGCCGCCCCCTCCTCTGGGAAGGGGACCCCCTCCTCGTCCCGGCTTCGGGACGGCAGGAGTAGAGTGCAGGTCCTGCAGGGCGGTGCTGTCTGCCTCCTGGCCTGGGGGTCCGGGAGGCACGAGGGCTGCCGGGCAGCGCTCGCCGCTCACAGGCCTGCCTCCTGCTCTGAGCCCGAGAGCCGCCTGGCCCGGGGCTGCGGCCCGAGAGCAGGGCCGTCTGCGTTGTACCCGGGCTCGCTGGTGGAGTGAGGCGAAACCAGCTTCCCAAGGTGACCTCCGGTGCTCTGTGGTGGAACTCAGGTCCCAGCGGGGCCCCCGCTCCTGTGGCCCCTGCCCTGGCCTTCACCCCCAGCACCTTTGAGCCTCCTGCAGGCTGGCGGTCAGGCGGGGCCCCGGGGGTTCTGGAGGCCGGGCCAGCGGGGAGCTGGGGGTCGGGGTGTCACTGCTGCATCAGCTGGTGTGCCTGCCGCTCTCCGGGGAGCAGAACTGAAAGCCACAGGACGGGCCTCGGAGCCCCGGCTGCGGTGCTTCCTCTGCACCAAACAGGATGCCAGCCTTATCTCAACGCGAGCCACGTCCTGGCTGCCCGGGTGCCCCGAGCCTGCTGCTCTCGGGAGGCCTGTGCAGAGGTCTGGTGAGCACCCCTCACCGAGACCCTCAGCCCCGCAGTGCGCCCAGCTTCCCCCAAAGGCAGAGGTGACTGCTCAGAGCCACCTGTCCTCCCCCGCGCTGGCCTGGGCGGAGGCTGGGTTTGCAGGGCTCAGGGACGACGGCTCCCTCACTCCGGCGCCTCCCAGCCGGACATACAGCCGCAGCATTTTTTTTTTAATTTTTTTTTCTTTTTGGCCACTTCTTTGGTCTTTCCTTTATTTATTTTCTTTGGCCCGTGTGGACCTCCCATCGCAGTGGCCTCCTCTGTGTGAGCTCTGGCCTGGCGGAGACCCCGACGCTGGCCCCGGGAAGGGATGAGGGCTCTGCCTTTTCAGGGATGGGGCGCCTTGTCCTTGGGCCTCCCCGCCTCGTTCCTGGGGGCCTCCAGGGGGATTCCTGGTGTCAGGAGCTGCAGTTCTGCTGAGGCCGCCCCCTCCTCTGGGAAGGGGACCCCCTCCTCGTCCCGGCTTCGGGACGGCAGGAGTAGAGTGCAGGTCCTGCAGGGCGGTGCTGTCTGCCTCCTGGCCTGGGGGTCCGGGAGGCACGAGGGCTGCCGGGCAGCGCTCGCCGCTCACAGGCCTGCCTCCTGCTCTGAGCCCGAGAGCCGCCTGGCCCGGGGCTGCGGCCCGAGAGCAGGGCCGTCTGCGTTGTACCCGGGCTCGCTGGTGGAGTGAGGCGAAACCAGCTTCCCAAGGTGACCTCCGGTGCTCTGTGGTGGAACTCAGGTCCCAGCGGGGCCCCCGCTCCTGTGGCCCCTGCCCTGGCCTTCACCCCCAGCACCTTTGAGCCTCCTGCAGGCTGGCGGTCAGGCGGGGCCCCGGGGGTTCTGGAGGCCGGGCCAGCGGGGAGCTGGGGGTCGGGGTGTCACTGCTGCATCAGCTGGTGTGCCTGCCGCTCTCCGGGGAGCAGAACTGAAAGCCACAGGACGGGCCTCGGAGCCCCGGCTGCGGTGCTTCCTCTGCACCAAACAGGATGCCAGCCTTATCTCAACGCGAGCCACGTCCTGGCTGCCCGGGTGCCCCGAGCCTGCTGCTCTCGGGAGGCCTGTGCAGAGGTCTGGTGAGCACCCCTCACCGAGACCCTCAGCCCCGCAGTGCGCCCAGCTTCCCCCAAAGGCAGAGGTGACTGCTCAGAGCCACCTGTCCTCCCCCGCGCTGGCCTGGGCGGAGGCTGGGTTTGCAGGGCTCAGGGACGACGGCTCCCTCACTCCGGCGCCTCCCAGCCGGACATACAGCCGCAGCATTTTTTTTTTAATTTTTTTTTCTTTTTGGCCACTTCTTTGGTCTTTCCTTTATTTATTTTCTTTGGCCCGTGTGGACCTCCCATCGCAGTGGCCTCTCTCGTCACAGAGCATCGGCTCCAGGCGCGTGCGCCCCAGAGCTCCGGCTCGGTAGTTGGACACACCAGTCCAGCCGCTCCACGGCACGTGGGATCTTCCCAGGCCAGGGATCGAACCGGCGCCCACTGCACTGCAAGGCGGTGTCCTCACCCACTGGAGCGCCAGGGCAGCCCCAGCCGGAGCATTTTAGTTTTGTCTAGTTTAAAATTGGATATAGCTGATTTACCGGGCTGTGTTAGTATCAGGTGTAGAGCAAAGTCACCAGTTCACACTCGCTGCTGTGCAGTTGCCAAAGCGTGGCTGACTCTTTGTGGCTCTGTGGACGGCAGCCCGCCAGGCTCCCCTGTCCTTCACTGTCTCCCGGAGCTTGCCCAAACTCATGTCCATTGACTCAGTGATGCCATCCAACCCTCTCGTCCTCTGGTCCCCACTTCTCCTCCTGCCCTCGGTCTTTCCCAGCATCAGGCTCTTTTCCAATGAGTCAGCTCTTCCCATCCGGTGGCCAAAGGATTGGAGCTTCAGCTTCAGCGTCAGTCCTTCCAATTCAGGGTTGATTTCCTTTAGGATGGACAGGTTTGATCTTCTTGCCATCCAAGGGACTCTCAAGAGTCTTCTTCAGCACCGCAGTTTAGAAGCATCAGTTCTTTGATGCTCAGCCTTCTTTATGGTCCAGCTCTCACATCCATACCTGACCACTGGGAAAACTATTGTAAACACATACACATGTATCTACCCCTTTTCAGATTCTTTCGCATCAGTCACCACAGAGCATGGCGTGGAGCTCCCTGTCAACGCAGGAGGGCCGTCCTAGCTGCCTTTTTATGCACAATAGTGTGTGCATGTCCAGTCCAGTCTCCCACTTTATCCCTCCTGCTCCCCCTTCCTGGTCACCAGACATTGGTTTTCTCTATCTGTGCCTGTATTTCTGTTTTATAAATAGGTTCATTTGTACTGTGTTTTTAGATTCCACATATAAGTGGTATCATATGATATTTATCTTTCTTCCTCAAGGTTTCACCCTGCTTACTTGCCTATAGCACCTCACTGATTGATCAGTGACACATGAAAATGCAAAAGACCACCTTTCCTAGGACAGAGTCAGACACGGGGCGGGGGTGCCCAGGGGGCCAGAAGAGCGGGGAGGAGGGGGCGGCGGGAGAAGGAGGAGGGAGGAAGCTCCTGATGAGTCCCGCCTCCGGTTGACCTCAACCGGCTCTGGCTGAGAGAGGACGGGGCGCCTCAGGGGCTTTATGAGGCTGTGGGTTCACTTAACAGCGTATCTTGCCCAGATCAGAAGGGTCAGGGTTTCCCAGTGGCAAGTCTCTGGGTCTCCTGTGGTCATTCCCCAGACCGGAGAGGAGGTGTACGAGGGCCATTCTATCTGCGTCTCGAAAGGTTCATGTTATACTGACTGGAAACTGCCTGGCTCAGTTATTTTTCTGTTTCTTTCTTGAGACACTAAGTATTAGAGGATGCTGGCACAACAGAGAGAAGAGACAGTCTCTCAAGAACAAAGAATGCGCAGGGACTGTATTCACGCCCGTGGGGGCCAATCCCTCCCAAGGAAGCGACGCTCCCAGATCAGCCAGAGGTGGAGGTGGGCGGAGGCTCCGTTTGTCACCTTGGTTCAGACAGGAGCCTCAGGAGAGCTCTGTGCAGCGCCCGCTCCCCACCCCAGCTGCCGACTGCCAGGGCCTCACCGTCCCTCTGGCTGCTGGCTGCAGAGACGGGCAGGAAGACCTCAGCGCCGTGGCCGCCCTGTTCCCCGAGCAGCGTCCCCACCGCTCACGTGCTCTCTCCCTCCCGCAGACTGGGACGAGTGTGCGGACCCCCCAGAGCACGACTGCTCGCCGGCCGCCCAGTGCGTCAACCTCGAGGGCTCGTACACCTGCCGCTGCCGGACCGCCTGGGACGCCAGCCCCTCCAGACCCGGCCGGGCCTGCGACGGTGCGCCCCTCCCCACCCCAGCCGGGGCCGAGCCCCTCCCCACCCCAGCCGGGGCGAGCCCCCTCTCCGAGGGCCTGGGGTGGAGTAGGGCCAACCTCGGTCAGGCAGGGGGCGAACAGTGCCTGGGGCCCACCATACCGTTAGGGGCCCATGAGAATGATTTAATTCTTTTTAAAATCAAAAGAAAAGAGTTAATTTAGTAACAGTAAATACAAATTATAAATCTAGTGTAGTTCTTTTTTAAAACTGTGGCCTCTTTTATTGTTTTTTATTTATTTATTTTCATCCATCTTGACTCTTTGACCTGTGTGGGCCTCCCATCACAGTGGCCTCTCTCTCTTGTTGCAGAGCACCGGCTCTGCGTGCACGCGCCCCAGAGCACTGGCTCGTAATTGAACACGCCGGTTCAGCTGCTCTGCCGCACGGGGGATCTTCCAGGGCCGGGGATCGAACCGTGCCCCTTGCACTGCATGGTGGACTCCCTACCCACCGGACCACCAGGGAACCCCCCAGTGCAGTCTTTTAAAAGCGTTTGTGTATGTTTGGCTGCGCTGTGTGCTGTTGCCACAGGCCTGCTCCTCCCAGCGCGTACGTGGGCTGCTCGCGGCAGGGCCTCCCCTTTGGTGGAGCCTGGGCTCGAGCGCGCCGGCCCAGCCACTGTGGCGCACGGGCTTCGTTGCTCTGTGGCATGTGGATCTTTCCAGGTGAGGGGCTAAACCCTTGCCTCCTGCATTGGAAGGGGGTTCCTTACCATGGAGCCATCAGGGAAGCCCCTATACCAATGCAGTTTTAAAGTATGACTTTCCATTATTTTTATGAATGAGAGGCTCCGAGAAAGTCACAGTGAAAGTCACAGTGAAAGGTCCCTGCTCCCTGAGACCCACCCCACCGCCCCCTCCCATCCTTCCTCTTACAGGTGTAAGGCCCAGCAGGCTGGGGAGAGGGGCTAGCAACAGGCCCCACAATGAACACCCATCTGGGGGACACTGTCCCAATCCTCCAGGCCTGATGCACCCGTCTGAGGCCTGCAGGAGCCAAGCCCTGCAGTTATGTCGTGGCTCTGCAGCCACTGGGAGGTCTGGCCATTCTCGGGGTCCCAGCATCCTCACTGGTCAAATGCAGAAGCCCGCTGGTTTTCCGAGCGAGAGCTTCAGAGATCCCACGCGTGGGCCCATTCAGCGTTCCTGCTCACCCCGGGGAAGGCGGTGCCCGCTCGCGGCCCCTGGGGGCGCTCTTGCTCAGGGGGGAACAGACGTCTGAGCGTGAACCTGTCCCGACAGGTGGCGTGGTGAGCCCCGCGGACGTGCTGCCTCCTGTGACGGAGAGCGCAGCCTCAGCTCCTGGCACAGAAGCAACAGCCCCTGGCCTGCAGACCCCTGCCTTGTCCCCTAGTCCTGGACACCCGTGGGGCACCCCTGCAGCAGGCCCGGTCTGGAGCCCAGGGCCCCCGCCCGGGAGAGGAGCCGGCGGCATGGGTGGCCACGGCAGCAACAGCACCGGGCACAGCGTGGAGGTGGCCAGCGAGGCCCCGGGCCTGGGGACCGGCCAGGGGGCGGCCAGCAGCACGGC
This sequence comes from Tragulus kanchil, assembly GCA_022376925.1. Classification (NCBI taxonomy): domain Eukaryota; kingdom Metazoa; phylum Chordata; class Mammalia; order Artiodactyla; family Tragulidae; genus Tragulus; species Tragulus kanchil. Next base: position 244,794,740 of record JAIOJX010000028.1, read on the forward strand.
CGGCTCCGCCTTCTCCTCTAGTGCCTCTCCCAGGGCCGTGCACAGCTGGCCGGCCGCCCCTGCGTGGTCACCCCCCAACTCCACCACGGAGCCGTCCTTCTGGCCCACTCCTGCCCCGGGCCTGACCAGCCATGTTGAGTGGCCTTCCAGCCACCCCGTGAGGGACCCACCCCCAGCACCTCCGGGTCCCACGTGGCTGCACAACTCCGACCCTGGACCCTCCGACTCCCAAGACCCGCCCTCGGCCCCCGTGCCCGCGTCTCTGCAGCCCCCGGCCTGTGGTGAGTGGCAGGGAGGGTGCGTCCTGGGCAGCGCGGGGAGCCACCTGGTGTGTGAGGGCCGTGAGCAGGGGCCCGGGCCGGCTGGGCCGTCAGCAGCTACGTGTGGGGTCTCGCTTTATGCTCTCCACGCCACTGCAGCACGCCCTCCCCTCAGGGGGCAGCTTCTGATCCAGTGAGGGTGAGAACTCGGTCTCTCCAGCCCTGTTCCCCGCCTTCCTAAGCTTCCCCAGTCGCCAGGAGGAAGAGTAGGAGCAGGAAGTCGGGCGGTGTTGCACTCAGTGCACGGGCACCGCCGCCAGCAGGGCCGGGCCCCAGCCTTTCTGCAGCCCCGAGTGCACCCCCAAGCCCACTGAGGTCCCCAGCAGTCTGCATTCCTCCCACCGCCCCCCAGACGCGCCAACCCCGGCAGCTCCACGTCACTCTTACTGACAGAGGTTTGCAAGTAGAAAGTGTTAGTTGCTAAGTCGTGTCCGACTCTTGGCGTCCCCAAGGGCTGTAGCCCACCAGGCTCCTCTTGCCCATGGAATTCTCCAGGCAAGAACACTGGAGTGCCGTTCCCTTCTCCAGGGGATCTTCCCGACCCAGGGACAGAACCTGGGTCTCCCACATTGCGGGCCGATTCTTCACTGTCTGAGCCGCCAGGGAAGCCCAGAGGTCTGGCCTCCATCGGTAGCCCAGGGAGATATCCTAGGAGCCAGGCAGCCACTCTGAGCAGGAATCAGGCTTGCCCGTGCAGCAGCCGTGGAGGGAGGCGGCCGGGCACCCACACGAGCTCTCCGAGCAGCCTAACCCTGGTGCGTCCGCGGGGGCGCACTGCCGAACGCCACTCTGTCAATGCGCTCACTCTGCTGCACAAGCCTGGACCTGAGACTAAGCTCCTGACACGCGTGAACCGCCACAGGTCGCCTGGGGAAAAGGTCGGTGGCCAGCCATGGCCACCTGGCTGATTACTTGGGAAGCCTGCCTGTGTTGAGGGGCGAAGCACCTCTGGAGAAGCCACCCAGAACCTGCTCAAAAAACCTGTTTCTGAAGGCCCCTGGATCTCAGGGGTGGACACAGAACAAGCCTGAGGGCAGGGGTGCTCTTCCCAGGAGCCCAGGTCTCAGGGGCCGGCCAGGGACCCTGTACACACGTGTGTAGCTGGCGGCGAGTGGACCTGGCGCCCCTGGACTGGACTTCACGTCCCCTGGGACTCTTGTGTCCCCGCGTGGTGGGGTGAAGCTCCTCCTTCCTGTCTCCCGGGGATGTTGGGTTGACTTTAATCAGTAGCATTTATGTTTCACTTCTCAGCTCCTGTCCCCATTGGAAGGGTCACCGTCTCCAACGTGACCAGCACGGGCTTTCACGCGGCCTGGGCGGCAGACCCCACCCTGAGCGCTACTTTCCAGCTCACCCTGAGGTCTGCGCGGAGACCCTCGGTGCACCTGCAGACGGGGAACGCAAGCCTGACGCTCTCGGGCCTGGAGCCGGGCGTCCTGTACCTGGTGGAGATCGTGGCCAGAGCGTGCGGGAAAGACAGTGCCGGAGCCCACCTGAAAGTGAGGACAGGTAACGGGCTTCAGAAACGCGTTCCCCATGTGTTCGTAAGGGGAGGAGGAAAAGCAGGAAAGAGATTTTCGGTGGGTTAGGGTTTAAAACAGCCGCCTTTCCGTGCTTCTCAGTGTGGGAACGGCTGGCTTGCTTCTTACCCAGCTGGGGTTCGAAGGTCACACAGGAGGGGCTTATTTCAGGGGCAGGCGGTGGGCAGAGAGGGTGCACTGCCCAGCAGTCTAGCCTCTGCGGAGGCTGCAGACACTTGCTCGCCTGTGTCCTCCGGGGTCCATGGCAGGAAAGTGTGTTCAGCGCTGGGCTGTGTGCTCAGCTGTGTCCGGCCCTTTGCAATCCCGTGGACTGTAGCCCACCGGGCTCCTCCGTCCATCGGATCCCCTAGGCAGGGGCACTGGAGAGGGTTGTCATGCCCTCCAGGGATCTTCCCAACCCAGGGATGGAACCTGCTTGCGTCTCCCGCATTGGGAGGGAGATTCTGCTTCTTTTTTTTAATTCTCGATCACGAGTCTTCTTATTTTGCTTTTTTTGATTTTACAGAGTTTTGTTGTTTACGGATATGTATAATTCCAGATTAGTCATACGTAGGCAGGCAGATTCTTTCCCACTGTGGCGCCGGGGGTCCACTCGTGGCCTGTGCACTTCCTCTGACCTCTCTCACTCCTGCTGGACCTGGACGTGGCTTTCAGGAGAGGTGATGTTGGACAGATCTGTGAGCGCCGCCCACCCGGGCCGGGGGCTGCAGAGTAAAGGCAGGGACTGGACTCGAGCACGGCAAATGTGTTCACAGGCCCTGAGAGGGCGGAGCTGACCTTTCTGGCTGCGCTGACTCTTCCCCGCCGTGCCTGGGAGCTTTGCCGTGGTGCCAGGGGCTCCTCGGGTTGCAGCGTGTGGGTTCAGCAGCTGCGGCGTGCAGGCCGAGTTGCCCGAGGCATGAAGGATCTTAGTTCTCCAACCTGGTGGAGATCGTGGCGCAGAGCCCCCTGACGCTCGGGCCTGGAGCCGGGCGTCCTGTACCTGGTGGAGATCGTGGCCAGAGCGTGCGGGAAAGACAGTGCCGGAGCCCACCTGAAAGTGAGGACAGGTAACGGGCTTCAGAAACGCGTTCCCCATGTGTTCGTAAGGGGAGGAGGAAAAGCAGGAAAGAGATTTTCGGTGGGTTAGGGTTTAAAACAGCCGCCTTTCCGTGCTTCTCAGTGTGGGAACGGCTGGCTTGCTTCTTACCCAGCTGGGGTTCGAAGGTCACACAGGAGGGGCTTATTTCAGGGGCAGGCGGTGGGCAGAGAGGGTGCACTGCCCAGCAGTCTAGCCTCTGCGGAGGCTGCAGACACTTGCTCGCCTGTGTCCTCCGGGGTCCATGGCAGGAAAGTGTGTTCAGCGCTGGGCTGTGTGCTCAGCTGTGTCCGGCCCTTTGCAATCCCGTGGACTGTAGCCCACCGGGCTCCTCCGTCCATCGGATCCCCTAGGCAGGGGCACTGGAGAGGGTTGTCATGCCCTCCAGGGATCTTCCCAACCCAGGGATGGAACCTGCTTGCGTCTCCCGCATTGGGAGGGAGATTCTGCTTCTTTTTTTTAATTCTCGATCACGAGTCTTCTTATTTTGCTTTTTTTGATTTTACAGAGTTTTGTTGTTTACGGATATGTATAATTCCAGATTAGTCATACGTAGGCAGGCAGATTCTTTCCCACTGTGGCGCCGGGGGTCCACTCGTGGCCTGTGCACTTCCTCTGACCTCTCTCACTCCTGCTGGACCTGGACGTGGCTTTCAGGAGAGGTGATGTTGGACAGATCTGTGAGCGCCGCCCACCCCGGGCCGGGGGCTGCAGAGTAAAGGCAGGGACTGGACTCGAGCACGGCAAATGTGTTCACAGGCCCTGAGAGGGCGGAGCTGACCTTTCTGGCTGCGCTGACTCTTCCCCGCCGTGCCTGGGAGCTTTGCCGTGGTGCCAGGGGCTCCTCGGGTTGCAGCGTGTGGGTTCAGCAGCTGCGGCGTGCAGGCCGAGTTGCCCGAGGCATGAAGGATCTTAGTTCTCCAACCAGGGATCAAAGCTGAGCCCCCCGTGTTAGAAGGAGGATGTTTAACCACTGGACCACAGGGAAGTTCCAAGGAGAAGCTGATTCTTGCCGATAGGGATAGATTCAGATAAAATCCCTCCCTTCCTCTCATTGGTGTCTGTCATTCACATACTTTCTTGAATCGCTCACTGATCTGAGCAGCCGAGGGCAAGACCTGGTGCTGCAGGTTAGTTCTCACATCTTGGGCAGCCGTCCAAGAACTGATACTAGTGGGCTCCCGGGTGGGGTGCCACCCCTTGGGCGATGACCTAAGATGACCCATTCGAGTGCAGTCAGAAATATCTAGAGCTTCTGTTTACATGCTTTAAGGCACGGCTTCACTGTGGACTGGGAAGGTAGAGAGGAGACGGTGGGGGAGGGCCCAAGTGCAAGTTCATGGTGAGCTGGAGGAGGGGAGGTTGCAGCTGGCTGGCTGGGTCGTGTTGCAGGGGCCGAGCTGGTCCTGAGGTTCCCAGCGTGTTCAGATCTCTTCCCATCCTCCTCTGGGCCTGCGGGGCTGTGCTTGTGGGTAATGGGCACTGCTTCTTCCTTGCAGAGGGCAAAGCAGCCTCTCTTTGATGTTCTTCCTGACCAACATGAAAATACTGCTATTAAGATAGACAGGGCTTCCCTGGTGGTCCAGTGGGTAAGGACACTGCCTTGCAGTGCAAGGGGCACCGGTTTGATCCCTGGCCTGGGAAGAGCCCACGTGCCATGGAGTGGCTGGACCGGTGTGCCCAATTACAAGCCAGCGCTCTGGAGCGCATGTGCCCAGAGCCGGTGCTCTGCAGTGAGGGAGGCCACTGTGATGGGAGGCCCACACAGGCCAAAGAGCAAAGATGGATGAAAATAGATCAAAAAAAAAAAAAAAAAAAAAAACCCATAAAAGAGGCCAAAATTTTTTTAAAAAAGTTGTTCCTTGATATAGAACACAATTAAAGAAACAAAAAGATAGACATGGCAACCTGTTACTGGACACCTGCCATTGCTAACGTGTTGCCTCTCCACCCCGCAGCGGCTCAGAAGCTCAGCGGGAAAGTGAGAATAGCGAACGTCAGGTATGAGGAGCCCTTCAGCAACACCAGCAGCGAGCAGTCCCGGGCCTTCCTGGAACTCTTCCTGGGGAGGGTGAGTTGGCGGAATTGGCCCTTATTTCCTCCGGGGCGTGAAGGCGGGAGGTGGAAGCATCCTGGCCCCAGCCAGAGGGGCTCACATCCGAAGGTGCCGCGACTTCTCACTTCTGAAAGAGGCTGGGCGTCCTGCTCTGGCGGGGGGCCTGTGTGCCCCGGATTAAACAGGCACGGGCACACCAGCAGGTGGGAGGCACGCCTTACCCTCTGCTCCATCCTTGTTTCACATGGTTTCCTGTTCAGGGAAAAGTGTCTATTGATGTGGGACCCCTGGAGCCGGAAGCCTCCCCTGTACCTTAACAGGAAAAGACATTGAAACACTGAGATCTATTTCACATGCCATAAAACTCACTCTTTCAAAGTGGACGATCCAGTGGCTTAGATTGTTTGCAAAATTGTGCAGCCCTCATTCACCACCACCTGATTCTGGAATGTTTTCATCCTCTCAGAAGGAAACCAAGTTACCTCAGCATCTCCCCTTCCGCTGCCCCGGAACCAGATGCGTGGCTTCCGTCTCTGTGGATTTGCCTGTTGCGGGTATTTCATAGAAATGGAATCATACAATATGTGACTTTCGTGTCTGGCTTATTTCACAGAGTATAATATCTTCAAGGTTCATTCATGTTGTATCAATATTTTTCCTTTTTATGGGCAGATATTATTCCACTGTTAGGACAGACCACATTCTGTTTATCCATCATCTGTTGATGATTTGGGTTGCGTCCACTTTTGGCTGTTGGAATAATGCTGCTATGATTCCTACCTTAAAAAAGTCTTCTTTCTACTCTTCGTTCAAGTGCCCTCTGCAACCCCTTTGGCGTTATCTGGGACAGTATAGTGTTACAATTTTGAGCAGCAATATATATTTTCGCTAGTGGTTAGGTTACCCTTTGATCAATGAGAATGCACTGGCCAAGATCTTGTTTGAGACACACCTGTTACTGGACACCTGCCATTGCTAACGTGTTGCCTCTCCACCCCGCAGCGGCTCAGAAGCTCAGCGGGAAAGTGAGAATAGCGAACGTCAGGTATGAGGAGCCCTTCAGCAACACCAGCAGCGAGCAGTCCCGGGCCTTCCTGGAACTCTTCCTGGGGAGGGTGAGTTGGCGGAATTGGCCCTTATTTCCTCCGGGGCGTGAAGGCGGGAGGTGGAAGCATCCTGGCCCCAGCCAGAGGGGCTCACATCCGAAGGTGCCGCGACTTCTCACTTCTGAAAGAGGCTGGGCGTCCTGCTCTGGCGGGGGGCCTGTGTGCCCCGGATTAAACAGGCACGGGCACACCAGCAGGTGGGAGGCACGCCTTACCCTCTGCTCCATCCTTGTTTCACATGGTTTCCTGTTCAGGGAAAAGTGTCTATTGATGTGGGACCCCTGGAGCCGGAAGCCTCCCCTGTACCTTAACAGGAAAAGACATTGAAACACTGAGATCTATTTCACATGCCATAAAACTCACTCTTTCAAAGTGGACGATCCAGTGGCTTAGATTGTTTGCAAAATTGTGCAGCCCTCATTCACCACCACCTGATTCTGGAATGTTTTCATCCTCTCAGAAGGAAACCAAGTTACCTCAGCATCTCCCCTTCCGCTGCCCCGGAACCAGATGCGTGGCTTCCGTCTCTGTGGATTTGCCTGTTGCGGGTATTTCATAGAAATGGAATCATACAATATGTGACTTTCGTGTCTGGCTTATTTCACAGAGTATAATATCTTCAAGGTTCATTCATGTTGTATCAATATTTTTCCTTTTTATGGGCAGATATTATTCCACTGTTAGGACAGACCACATTCTGTTTATCCATCATCTGTTGATGATTTGGGTTGCTTCCACTTTTTGGCTGTTGGAATAATGCTGCTATGATTCCTACCTTAAAAAAGTCTTCTTTCTACTCTTCGTTCAAGTGCCCTCTGCAACCCCTTTGGCGTTATCTGGGACAGTATAGTGTTACAATTTTGAGCAGCAATATATATTTTCGCTAGTGGTTAGGTTACCCTTTGATCAATGAGAATGCACTGGCCAAGATCTTGTTTGCTCAGAAGAGGGGTCCCCAACCTCCAGGATCTACTGCCTGAGGAGGGGCTGATAAAATAAGAGAAATAAAGTGTAACAGAAATAAATGTAATGTGCTTGAATCATCCACAAATCACCCCTCTGGTCTGTGGAAAACCTGTCTCCTACAAAAGTGATCCCTGGGGCCGGAAGGGTTGGGGACCGCGGGCATTGAGCACAGCTCCGGTATCTTAGCCTTTTCTTGTGCTGGGAGTTTAAGATGCAGAACAGAGAGAGCTCGGCAGCGCCACCTGTTGGTGGAGTAACAGGACAACGCCTTAGCAGTGCTTGTGGCTGAGCTGTTGGGTGACTCTTTCCAACCCCATCAGCATTACTAGTAAAATAGGCAAACTGCCTCCCGGAACTGTCCCATTAACGATCTTCAGGACTTGAGATCCTGATCTATCTGTCCCGAGGTCCCCAGCTCCTAGCCCCGTGTGTGGATTCAAGAGTTGCTGATGGTCTGATTCATGACGTATCACCATCTGCCCTGCGTTAAATGATAGTTACACGTCACCAGTTGGACCATAAAGACGGCTGAGTGCCAAAAAATTGACGCTTTCAAATTGTGGTGCTGGAGAGAAGACTCTTGAGAGTCCTTGGGCCGCGAGGAGATCAGACCAGTCAATCTTAAGGGAAGTCAACCACGAATACTCATTGGAAGGACTGATAGGGAAGCGGAAGCTCCAATCCTTCGGCCCCCTGACGGGAGGAGCTGACTCACTGGAAAAGACCCCGACGCTGGGAAGGACTGAGGGCAGGAGGAGAAGGGGACGGCAGAGGATGAGACGGTTGGATGGCATCAAGGACTCAACGGACACGAGTCTGAGCAAACCCCGGGAGAGAGTAGAGGACGGGGAAGCCGGGGGCGCTGCAGTCCGTGGGGTCGCAGTGAGTCTGACGCAATTCAGCAACTGAACAACAACAGCAATGCATCCCACTGCGCGGCGATCAGTGCGATCAGGGCACACAGCAATTGGGGTTCAGTGATTAATCTGTCCTTTTAAAGTTTTTTGGGCATAGCAGCAATATATATTTTCGCTAGTGGTTAGGTTACCCTTTGATCAATGAGAATGCACTGGCCAAGATCTTGTTTGCTCAGAAGAGGGGTCCCCAACCTCCAGGATCTACTGCCTGAGGAGGGGCTGATAAAATAAGAGAAATAAAGTGTAACAGAAATAAATGTAATGTGCTTGAATCATCCACAAATCACCCCTCTGGTCTGTGGAAAACCTGTCTCCTACAAAAGTGATCCCTGGGGCCGGAAGGGTTGGGGACCGCGGGCATTGAGCACAGCTCCGGTATCTTAGCCTTTTCTTGTGCTGGGAGTTTAAGATGCAGAACAGAGAGAGCTCGGCAGCGCCACCTGTTGGTGGAGTAACAGGACAACGCCTTAGCAGTGCTTGTGGCTGAGCTGTTGGGTGACTCTTTCCAACCCCATCAGCATTACTAGTAAAATAGGCAAACTGCCTCCCGGAACTGTCCCATTAACGATCTTCAGGACTTGAGATCCTGATCTATCTGTCCCGAGGTCCCCAGCTCCTAGCCCCGTGTGTGGATTCAAGAGTTGCTGATGGTCTGATTCATGTACGTATCACCATCTGCCCTGCGTTAAATGATAGTTACACGTCACCAGTTGGACCATAAAGACGGCTGAGTGCCAAAAAATTGACGCTTTCAAATTGTGGTGCTGGAGAGAAGACTCTTGAGAGTCCTTGGGCCGCGAGGAGATCAGACCAGTCAATCTTAAGGGAAGTCAACCACGAATACTCATTGGAAGGACTGATAGGGAAGCGGAAGCTCCAATCCTTCGGCCCCCTGACGGGAGGAGCTGACTCACTGGAAAAGACCCCGACGCTGGGAAGGACTGAGGGCAGGAGGAGAAGGGGACGGCAGAGGATGAGACGGTTGGATGGCATCAAGGACTCAACGGACACGAGTCTGAGCAAACCCCGGGAGAGAGTAGAGGACGGGGAAGCCGGGGGCGCTGCAGTCCGTGGGGTCGCAGTGAGTCTGACGCAATTCAGCAACTGAACAACAACAGCAATGCATCCCACTGCGCGGCGATCAGTGCGATCAGGGCACACAGCTCAGACGGTCCCATGAGGCAGCTTCAGTGATTAATCTGTCCTTTTTAAAGCATTTCATCTTTTTGCCTATTTGGGGGGACAGCGCTTGTCTAGATTTTCAGGACAAACAATTATGTACCTTAACACCCACACAGGACACAGGACACATTCTGAGAGGTTGTGGGTTAACGTGTCATTTTCCTCCTTGGCACTGCCTAGCAAGGGGCCGGGGGCTTGGCTTTGAGACTGGCCTGTAACGCGGACAGAAGTGACTTGAACGCAAGGCGCTGGCAGAGCGCACTCTGGAAGCCGCGCGAGAGACCGAGAGAGACACACAGAGCCGAGACTAGCCCTTCCGACGATGGTGGTGGAAGCCATTGGCTGCAGGCGGCTCTGGGCTCTCCTGGTGTCCCAGCCTCTCACGGGTGACTCATTAACGCTGGCTGCCCCACGCTTAGAACCCACGAGCTTGTGCCTGGACCTCACGCAGCTGAGACGCTGATGAGGGCACACCACGGGGGCAGGCTCTTTCACGGCAGACTTGTGCTCTACAGATCACTTAAAACTCACTAGAGATGGGGTAGCTTTCTAAGCTCGGTGACCATGATGGACGAGATGGAATAATACGGTGTGCAATACAGGGTTCTGTTGAAACCGATAGAATAATAAACAAGGCTTAGAAGGGCAGGGCTCCTGAGAGTCTCTAGGACAGCAAGGAGATCCAGCAGTCATTTCTAAAGGACATCAGCCCTGAATATTCACTGGAAGGACCGATGAAGCTGAAGCTCCAATCCTTTGGCCATCTGATGGGAAGAGGCAACTCGTTGGAAAGACCCTGACCCTGGGAAAGACTGAGGGCAGGAGGAGAAGAGGGTTACAGTGGATGAGAGGGTTGAATGCCGTCACCGATTCAACGGGCAGTAATGTGATCAAACTCCGGAGGTGGTAAAGGCCAGGGAAGCCTTGTGTGCTGCAGTCCACGGGGTCACCAAGCGTCAGACACGACTGAGCGACTGGAAAACAACGGGGACAGGAACTGCCTGTCCCGCTAGGATGCTCATGGGGAAGTGAGTTTTGGAGGGAAAAAAGTGTGGGAGAATAGCCTGCAGTATGGAAATCACAAGGACTGTTCTAGAAAACACGAGATGGGGGAGGTGGAGTCCCTCCCTATGACCGCGGGTTCAGCCCCAGCCTCCGCGGCTCAGAGAGTGGCAGATCCTAAATGCCCTGTGAACCCCCTACCAGGCTACGAGCCCCACAGGGTCGGGCTTGGCCCACAGCCCCGTGCTGGCCGGCGGCTTGGTGGGAAGAACGGGGCTCAGCGTCTCAGACCGCAGTGCCTCCGTGCTGGCCCCAGTCCCGGGGCAGGACGAGGACCCCGCGTCCCCCACCCGCGGCGGCGCATCTCACGCGTGTCTCTCTGAAGGTGCGGAGGTCCCTGCCAGCCCCCATGCTCCGGCACCTGGACGCGGGCGGGGTGCGGATGGAAGTGACCCGCATTGCCAACGGCAGCGTCGTGGTGGAGTTCAACGTGCTGGTCGTCGCGGAGGTGGATGTCAGAGACGTGTCCGCCGCCTTCCTGGCCGCCTTCCAGAGCGACGCGGAGCTGGAGGTGGTCGGCGGCGACACCTTCATAGGCGGTAGGTGGAGGCGGGCCGGGGAGGCTCACTCCCCGAGGGAGACGGTGAAATCCCAGCCGCTCGGTTCCGTTCTGAACGAGGCAGCTGCTCGCGAGGGCTTCCCTGCGTGAGATGAAAAAGGAAACAGCTTGGACCTCGCCTCTCTTATTGCTATTATGATTTTTTTTTTTTTAAAAAAGGGCTAAAGGTTAAAAACATCGTCTGACGAGCCTGCCAGGATGGCCAGGGACGCTTTGGGGGCCTTTCCGCAGGCTGCGTCCTGCTCCTCCCTCCTCTGCGGCTCGTCCATGGGCTGAGGGCAGACAAGGCCCTCTCGGTAACCAGACCTCCTCCCTAGCAGGGTTGCCGAGGAGATCCTAGGAAAATGACTAAAAAGAAAAGAAAAGCAGGGAGAAAAGGCACTTTAGTTTCTTCTGAAATATTAGTCAGCTCAAGCTGTCGTAAAAAATAAATTCCATGGACGAAGTGGCTTAACCCAAGAGTTATGTATCTGCTCACAGTTCTAGAGGTTGGACATTCAGGATGCTCATGGGGAAGTGAGTTTTGGAGGGAAAAAAGTGTGGGAGAATAGCCTGCAGTATGGAAATCACAAGGACTGTTCTAGAAAACACGAGATGGGGGAGGTGGAGTCCCTCCCTATGACCGCGGGTTCAGCCCCAGCCTCCGCGGCTCAGAGAGTGGCAGATCCTAAATGCCCTGTGAACCCCCTACCAGGCTACGAGCCCCACAGGGTCGGGCTTGGCCCACAGCCCCGTGCTGGCCGGCGGCTTGGTGGGAAGAACGGGGCTCAGCGTCTCAGACCGCAGTGCCTCCGTGCTGGCCCCAGTCCCGGGGCAGGACGAGGACCCCGCGTCCCCCACCCGCGGCGGCGCATCTCACGCGTGTCTCTCTGAAGGTGCGGAGGTCCCTGCCAGCCCCCATGCTCCGGCACCTGGACGCGGGCGGGGTGCGGATGGAAGTGACCCGCATTGCCAACGGCAGCGTCGTGGTGGAGTTCAACGTGCTGGTCGTCGCGGAGGTGGATGTCAGAGACGTGTCCGCCGCCTTCCTGGCCGCCTTCCAGAGCGACGCGGAGCTGGAGGTGGTCGGCGGCGACACCTTCATAGGCGGTAGGTGGAGGCGGGCCGGGGAGGCTCACTCCCCGAGGGAGACGGTGAAATCCCAGCCGCTCGGTTCCGTTCTGAACGAGGCAGCTGCTCGCGAGGGCTTCCCTGCGTGAGATGGAAATGGAAACAGCTTGGACCCTCGCCTCTCTTATTGCTATTATGATTTTTTTTTTTTTTTAAAAAAAAGGTCTAAAGGTTAAAAACATCGTCTGACGAGCCTGCCAGGATGGCCAGGGACGCGGCGGCCTTTCCGCAGGCTGCGTCCTGCTCCTCCCTCCTCTGCGGCTCGTCCATGGGCTGAGGGCAGACAAGGCCCTCTCGGTAACCAGACCTCCTCCCTAGCAGGGTTGCCGAGGAGATCCTAGGAAAATGACTAAAAAGAAAAGAAAAGCAGGGAGAAAAGGCACTTTAGTTTCTTCTGATATATTAGTCAGCTCAAGCTGTCGTAAAAAAAATAAATTCCATGGACGAAGTGGCTTAACCAAGAGTTATGTATCTGCTCACAGTTCTAGAGGTTGGACATTCAGGATCAGGGTGCCGGCTGGTTCTGGTGAGGGCCCGCTGCTGACCTGTCAGCGGCCACCCTGGCTTTCCTCTCTGTGTGCAGAGCGAGAGGCTCTGGTGTCTCTGAGTATAAGGACATGAATTCCACCAGAGCAGGGCCCCTCTCTTATGACCTCAGTTAACCTTAATAATCCTTTGAAGGGTCCCTCTCAAACTGCAGTTCTCCTGGGGGTCAAGGCCTCAACACCTGGGTTTCGAGGTCATATAATTCAGTCCTTAGTGCATAGCATGCTTGAGAATACACAATACAAGGCTTAGAGGTCCACGTATGGATAAAATCAAAGACAGTACAGATGAATATCTTTCTGATTTTTGGAATGAGAAGGGTTACAGAGAAAAGGCTGGAATGGTTGCCTCTACTAAGGAGTCAAACCTCTCTTGTCAAACAAGAGCCACCCTTGTAAAGCAAGCAACTAAACAAAAAACGCTTTCAACAATCTGATGGAGCATTATACCCTGAACACAGAGCGATCACATGCCCTGGTAATAGAGCACTGAGCGCCCCGCAGACCCAGGCCCAGAAGACCTGAACAGACAGTGCGTGAGGCACAGAGATGGGAGAGCCACCGGCGTCCCCATTAAAAGGGGTCGCGCTTTTTCCGCTTAACAGCAATTAAAAAACAACAATGGTCTGATGAGCGGGTGGCAGAGCCTCCCTCAGACACTGCCGGGGGAAGAGGCTTTGCTCACACTTCCTGGTGTTTGTTAAGAGCTTTAAAAATGTTCACCTATTTTGACTTTGGTTCTTAAATATTACTGGAGTGCAGTTGGTTTACAATGCTGTGTTAGTTTCTGCTGTACAGCAAAGTGCGTCAGTCACACACACACATATACCCACTCTGTTTAAGGTTCATTTCTCCCACAGGTCATTCCAGAGTGTTGAGTAGACTTCCCTGTGCTACTCAGCAGGCCCTTGTTGAAAGTGAAAGTGTTAGTCGTCAGGCGTGTCCAACTCTCTGCAGCCCCGTGAACTGTAGCCCACCAGGCTCCCCTGTCCATGGGATTCTCCAGGGAGGAACTCTGGAGTGGGGAGCCAATCTCACCTCTAGGGGGTCTTCCTGACCCAGGGATAGAACCCGGGTCTCCTGCACTGTAGGCAGATTCTTTACCATCTGAGCCACCTGGCAAGCCCAAGCCCTTGTTAGTTATCTGTTTTATCTAGAGTAGGGTGTGTATGTTAATTCCAACCTTTCAATTTATCCCCTTCCTCCTTGGTTGGCTTCCCAGGTTGTTCAGTGGTAATGAATCCACCTGCCAAGCAGGAGACATGGGTTTGACATGGGTTGGGAAGGTCCCCCAGAGAAGGAAATGGCGACCCACTCCAGGATTTCTGCCTGGGAAATCCCACCGACAGAGGAGCCTGCGGGCTACAGTCCATGGAAATATAAAGTCGGACATGACTCAGTGACAACAGCCTCCCCATTGGGAACCAGAACTCTGTTTTTCACATGTGTGAGTTTGTAACTAAGTTCCTGTGCACCTTGTTTTAGATTCCGCATATAGGCGAGATCATGGCATTTCTAGGACTCTGTCCTAAGGAAACTGGACCGTAGTTTCTATACAAAGACCTTCATCTTGGAGATTCTTTAAAAGCGGAAGATTGGAAGCAACCCACAGTCCCGTAGCAGACTAAGACTCCCGAGACTAAGTCATGAGATCCATGCCAGAGACTGTTAGGCAGTTATTACAGAAAGATGAGCTTTCCTGAGACAGAGGTTATCCCTGAGCCAAGGAAAAGGGGGGGAAGCAGGGACTCACCTTTGTGTATAAAAGGTGATCTTAGCTGCGTTGCTGTCGCCTCTCCAAGGCCTGGAGGGAAATACATCAGCCTGCAAAGCCTTCCCCCTGGAGGAGGCTCCACGGGGGGCTTGGTGGTCTTTGCTAAGCGATTTTGGTTTTTAGCCATTTTCTGCAGTAAAGACGCGTAATTGTTAATAAGTTGAGTAACCGAGTGTAGAGAGGACAGCAGGTGGCTGCCGAGGTCCCTGTGCCTGGGACCAGGGTCGGGTGGGGTCCTGCTCCTCTCCTGGTCTCCAGGGAGCCGAGGGGCTGCTGCTCCGCCCCTCCCCCACCACCCCCGGTCCCGGACTCCTCCTTCCAGAGCCACCCCTGCAGACTTGCCCCGGCTCCCACCCCATCCCGGCAGGACGTCCGGTGCTGCTGCCGCCGCCGAGCCCTCCGGAACTGGCCGCGGTTGCCGTCACGTGGTCGCTTTAGCGCTCCTCCCCGAGACGTGGCTTCCCCACCGGGCGGCCTGTGACCAGGGAGGGTTTCCGTCTTGTTTTCGGAACGCCGCAGATTACGACGAGTGCGCGAACCACGAGGACGACTGCGCCCCCGGCGCCGCCTGCCGCAACACCCTGGGCTCCTTCACCTGCAGCTGCGAGGGTGGCGCGCCCGACCCCCCCGCGGAATATTCTGGAAGGCCCTGCGAAGGTAACATTCTCAGGATCCCTTGTCTGGAATACGGTCGGATCGTCTGTTCTTTTAAGGACGTTCATCCCCAAAGTGCGTCTTTCCTAAATGAGGTCAGCGTAGGGTTTCTAGAGTGTGTGTGTGAACGTGTGCGCCGCACATATGCATGTGTGTGTACACACGTGTGTACCCGTACGTGTGTGTGCATGCCAGCACCCCCCAGCCTCTGGAGGGTTCTCATCTCCAGGTGCTTCTGATGCCGGTGAGGAGAAGACACACACGGCAACTCAGATCTAAACGATGATCCTTCCACACCTACAGCCCGTGTGACAAACGACACATGGAGATGTTTCTACTTGGCCCCACGGCCCACACACAACTTCTTCCTTAAATGGGGTCTTTGTGGATTCACAGTTGACCCTGAGACGACCCTTGGCCTCTGAGGATGCGTGGTCAAGCAGGGGAGACTGATGTTTACAGGAGTGGACACGGTGTCTTTGGGGGACACGGGATGCGGGCTACGTGGGGCAGAAGCAGGAGGCCCAGAGGGGACTGAGTTGTTTCAGTCCCATGCGTGTGGTCAGGGAGGGCTTCCTGGAAGGACTGTCTTTGAGTCTGTCTTAACAAGTGGGTCCGTTGGCATCTGGCAGAGGGGGCAGGCCGTGTGTGCAGGAGGGGAGGGGAGCAGGCTGCCCAGCGAGCCCGGATGAGGCCGACTGGGGAGGCGGGGGCGGGCACCGGGCGCAGGGGTTTGGGCTGCCGCCCGGGCGGGGAGCTGGGGAGCAGCACCTTGAGGCAGGGCGGCAGGCGCGGTGGGGGGGGGGGGGCGGGCGGGGGTGGAGCGGGCTGCAGTGGAGGCCCTGGGAGGGCTGAGCGTGCTCTGGGCCGGCCTCAGAGGGTGGCGGTGCTCTGACAGAGCCCGTGCTCTCCCCGAGGCTGACCCTGAGCTTCGAGGGGAGCGGGATGCTGAGCAGGAGTGAGGGGAGGAGCTTCACTAACCTGCTTGTGTAGTGGTTGGCTGCACCGGGCCTCCGCAGCAGCGCGGGGTCTCTCTCTAGCTGCGGTGAGCAGGGACTGCGCTCTGGCTGCGGTCCACGGGCTCAGTTGCTCCGTGGCACGTGGGATCTTCCCCGGACCAGGGACTGAACCCGTGCCCCCTGCATTGGCAGGCAGATTCTTAACCAGTGGACCACCATGGAAGTCCCTCGTTAACCCATTTTACAGAAGAGACTCAGGGGCCCCAGGAGGGACAGCTGGTCCCGAGTTCATGGATCCCTCTCAGGCCCAGTGTCGGACCAAGAGAGTCTTGGAGGGCAGAGGGCCCGTAGGTCCCGGCAGCGGTGGCCACCGTGAACCAGGGCACGCCCGGCTGCCGGGGCTGGCAGGAACGTGCAACACGCGTGTGTGCGGCCGGCCCTCATCACAGACCCACCCTGTGCTCTGTCTCCTCCTGCTCGCAGGTGACTCTCTTGGCAACACGACGCAGGCCCCTGGCCCCGAGCAGCCCCCCACGCCAGCAGGAACCAGGGCTGCCTCTGTGCCGGGCGCCCGCCGGCTGAACCTGACCGGGGCGGTCAGGGTGCTCTGCGAGATCGAGAAGGTGGCCATCGCCGTGCAGAGGCGCTTCCTGGAGCAGGAGGGCATCCCCGAGGCCTCGCTCTACCTGGGGCAGCCGTCCTGCACGTCAGCGACCACAACAGCACGCACGTGGTGCTGGCGGCGGCCGTGCGGGGGCGCTGAGGCCAAGTGGGTCCGTTGGCATCTGCCAGGCCGTGTGCAGGAGGAGGGAGCAGGCTGCCCAGCGAGCCCGGATGAGGCCGACTGGGAGGCGGGGCGGGCACCGGGCGCAGGGGTTTGGGCTGCCGCCCGGGCGGGGAGCTGGGGAGCAGCACCTTGAGGCAGGGCGGCAGGCGCGGTGGGGGCGGGCGGGGTGGAGCGGGCTGCAGTGGAGGCCCTGGGAGGGCTGAGCGTGCTCTGGGCCGGCCTCAGAGGGTGGCGGTGCTCTGACAGAGCCCGTGCTCTCCCCGAGGCTGACCCTGAGCTTCGAGGGGAGCGGGATGCTGAGCAGGAGTGAGGGGAGGAGCTTCACTAACCTGCTTGTGTAGTGGTTGGCTGCACCGGGTCTCCGCAGCAGCGCGGGGTCTCTCTCTAGCTGCGGTGAGCAGGGACTGCGCTCTGGCTGCGGTCCACGGGCTCAGTTGCTCCGTGGCACGTGGGATCTTCCCCGGACCAGGGACTGAACCCGTGCCCCCTGCATTGGCAGGCAGATTCTTAACCAGTGGACCACCATGGAAGTCCCTCGTTAACCCATTTTACAGAAGAGACTCAGGGGCCCCAGGAGGGACAGCTGGTCCCGAGTTCATGGATCCCTCTCAGGCCCAGTGTCGGACCAAGAGAGTCTTGGAGGGCAGAGGGCCCGTAGGTCCCGGCAGCGGTGGCCACCGTGAACCAGGGCACGCCCGGCTGCCGGGGCTGGCAGGAACGTGCAACACGCGTGTGTGCGGCCGGCCCTCATCACAGACCCACCCTGTGCTCTGTCTCCTCCTGCTCGCAGGTGACTCTCTTGGCAACACGACGCAGGCCCCTGGCCCCGAGCAGCCCCCCACGCCAGCAGGAACCAGGGCTGCCTCTGTGCCGGGCGCCCGCCGGCTGAACCTGACCGGGGCGGTCAGGGTGCTCTGCGAGATCGAGAAGGTGGCCATCGCCGTGCAGAGGCGCTTCCTGGAGCAGGAGGGCATCCCCGAGGCCTCGCTCTACCTGGGGCAGCCGTCCTGCAACGTCAGCGACCACAACAGCACGCACGTGGTGCTGGCGGCGGCGTGGAGCGCGTGCGGGACCGTGGTGCTGAGCGTGAGGCCCGGCCCCGCCCTCGGCGCGGAGGAGGGGCCCCGGGGGCCTGGGTCTGGATGTGGGAGGGGCCGCCTCGGCCTGGGGGCTGGGAGATGCTGCGCCCCGGGCCTCTGACAGTGCGGGGCGGAGCCAAGGGTTCGAACAGGGAGGCGTGCTGTCTTCCGTTCTGAGGGGAGTCAGCAAACCAGCTGCAGAGGAAGGGGCAGGTGTGGGCGGAACGGTGCCATGGTTCTCAGGGGCGCTTTGGAGCAGGGCTTTTAGAACCGAGTGAAAGATGCTAGAAAGAAAATGCTCCTGCCTTTGGCGCTCCGCCGTGATGGGCCCCGGGCTGTCCCGAGGGCAGTCAGCAGCTCCTGCATGACCGAGGTGGACAGAGAGATGGCCAGAGACGAGGAGGAGGCTGCGGTGGTCGGCTCTTTTGCTTGCTTGGTTTTCTGAGGTGGACAAACACCTGGTTTAGCAATTACATTCCTTAAGACTCGGGGCCCATTCAGAGCAGAAGGAAGTTCATCTCTTATGAGTCATATCCAAGCTCTAGAAACCAAAGAAGCCCTTATGTGTTTTGAAACTTGCTGAAAACTAAGATTCTCCTGAAGACTGACTGACAGCAGGTTAGATGCTGTGAGTGGGTTCTGCCTCCTTTTCTTTTCTTTTTGGTCAAATTATATTGACCTCTTGTGTGTGTGTGTGGGCTAAGTTGCTTCAGTCCTGTTCCACTCTCTGTGGCCCTGTGGACTGCCGCCCGCCAGGCTCCTCTGTCGTGGGCTTCTTCGGGCAGGAACTCTGGGGTGGGTGGCCGTGTCCTCCTCCAGGGCATCTTTCGGGCCGTCAGCGAGAACAGTTCCCTTCCTGTTCCCCCAAGCTCTGCGTCCTGTAGGTTCCTCATCTGCAGATGGTGTTTTATCCTCAGACCCAGGCTTGTCACGGCTTACTTGGCCGCTGGACCTCTCGTCTGTCAGATGCGAGGTCCCATCAGTCCTGGCGACCTCAGACTCTCTACTTGCAGCAGATGCTCTCCCGGCAGCCCTGTCAGGATCGGACCCTCCGTCGTATGGCTCAGCTCCGCTTTGCTCTTCTGTCCTCTGTGCAGTTCAGTCGCATCGACTTTACTCGGCTTTGTATTTCCACCAACTGTGATCCACAGTACTTCATGATTTTCAAGCATGCCTCTTGTTCCCTCTTTACGCAGTGGCTCTAACCTACCTATTTCACACACAGTTTCCCTCGTCTAGTTCTAAACTCCAAGTCCAGTGACTTGGACAGAAGCAGGACAGTGCCCAGCGGCAGTCTAGGGCACAGCAGGCATTGCCACCGCCGTCGCCGGGCTGTGCCTGGTCGACTCTGTGCTCTGCTCTTCTAGCCACACTGTCAGAGGCATCAGGAAGGGGTGTGATCTTGGGGAGGCCACCACCATGACCATCAGACTCCAAGCCTCCAGCAGGTGATGCAGTTCAGACATATAGTTACAGCTCAGGCATCTTGTCAACCAGAAGACTGTGGCTTCAGTGGGTGGATGGCAGTTTTCACGTATCCCCTCTTGCAACGCTCTCCCCTGAGTCGGATGATGGCATTGCCCCCCTCAGGGGTTCCGTCCCTGCCTCTGGCCCTGGAGAACGTTCAGAGCTCTCTGTGAGATGGCGAGCTCCTCTCCTGGTGCTGGAAGCATCTTCTCTTTTTTCCTGCTGAACATTGGTATTCTGAGCAGCCAGTCCTGAATACCAGCTGACCTGGGGGTCGTTTCTCTAGCGTGAAACCGATTTGCCCTGCACTTCTGTTTAGGGGCTTAACCTCATTAATACTAACGGCTGGCAGTGTTCCCTGGGGACTCGCGACCTCGGACGAGAGCTGCGTTACCATCTCACGCCCCCGGGCCTCTTCCCCACCACGCTCATTTTCTCTAGGTTGCCCTCTGGACCTCTGGTGCTGTGCTATTCTCCCCAGGATTAGAAAGAATGCAGTTTTCTTAGTCACAGTCTTTAACCAATTTATTTTAACTTGATTTCTTTGTGTGGGCTTTGCAGTCTCATTTTCAGAGATGAACTTGAGGATTATTTGGGCAGGATTATTATATCGTCTGATTGAGTTTGGCTCTCTTTCAGTGAAAAAAATGAGCAGTAAATAGGTTAAACCAGGTGTCACGGCCTTATGTTCTCGTCTGCAGTTTACGCTGGGGAAAAGTGGTCAGGGTTTTCATCTTGGGGGATAAGCTTTACACACCCACCCCTGCACCCAGAGCCGTGATTGGCAGCCGTGTCGGGGCTCCGGAACTCACTCATTCCTGTTTGTGTTCAGAACATGACGAATACAGTGGTGAGGACCACACTGAGGAATGACATGTCCCCAGAGGGCATCATCCACCACCCAAAGATCGTGAGCCCCATCCACTGCGCCTTCCAGAACGACCTCCTGACGTCATCTGGCTACACCCCGGAGTGGGGGTGAGTGCCGAGGTCCTCCCCGACGCCCCAAGGCTCACGCTCCTCCCAGCGCCATCCCGTGGGGCTCCTTTAGGGTTTCAGTCGCACGAGGACCCTTCTGAGAGACTGAACATACAAAAGGACAGTGGCCAGGACTGGGTTAATACCTGCCAGCTTCCCTAGACTGGTCCCCATTTCCAGTTTAGAATCAGCCAGAGAAAGGGAGGTCTGCTTCCCTAGCCAGTCACACCCCGTCAGGGCACCCGGGAGCTCCCTTTCCCCCGTGAAGCGCGCCCCCGCCCCTGCCTGCCTTCGCGTCTCCACCGAGCTTTAGTGATGTGGGCTGACCCCAGCCCCGGCCAGCCTGGGAGAAGCTAGCCTTCCTCTGCTCGTTCTCCTGTGGGCGGTCTTCTGTTGCTTCCACCCTTCTTTGGAGCCACTTTTGGGGGGGACGGGAACAGGTGCGTCACAGGATCAGCACCCTGCGAGCGCCTCCTCTTGCAGGGTCTACACCATCATCGAGGACCTCCACGGCGCTGGAAGCTTCGTCACTGAAATGCAGTTGTTTATCGGAGACTCTCCGATTCCTCAGAATTATAGCGTGTCTGCCAGCGATGACGTCAAGATCGAAGTAGGGCTCTATAAACAGAAGAGCAGCCTCAAGGTGGTCCTGACGGAGTGCTGGGCGACACCGTCCAGCAACGCCAGGGACCCGGTCATGTTTGGCTTCATTAACAACAGGTAAGGGCTCAGGGGGCACGGGGCACCGCCCCTGCTGTGCAGCCTGCTTTTGTTGTTGTTCCGTCATTATTCAAGGTCGATTCCCTTTAGGATTGGCTGGTGGGATCTCCTGGCAGCCCAGGGACCCTCAAGAGAATTCCCAGACACACGGGGATGCAGACCTGGGCTTAGGCAGTGGCCTCAGGATACCCTTCCTCTGGGAACTGGAGACCTAGCCATCTGTGCCCTCCTGGAAGCTTGTGGGCACGCTCTGTGTGCACCCAGGTGCATTGTAGGGAGACTTACCTGGGCACACGGACAGGGGCTGGTTTACAACTAATGGGTCACCCTCTCTCTCCCCAGCTGCCCGATCCCCAACACACACACAAACGTGATCGAGAATGGCAACTCCAACAAGGCCCGGTTTAAGCTGAAAATCTTTTCCTTCATCAACAATTCCATAGTCTACTTGCACTGCAAACTCCGCATTTGCATGGAATCCCCCGGAACCACGTGCAAAATAGTAGGTGCTTGGCTGTTCTAACCTCTCGGCCCATGCTCTGTGCTGGCGGAAGGGCGGCTGTGAGATCAGAAGCCCGGGCTAGGGCCGTTCTGGGGCCCAACTTCACAGAGGAGGAGCTGGGCCCTGCAGAACTGTTTTTTTTTTTATTTTTTTTTATTTTGGGAGGGGGTCGGGTTGGAGAGGGAGGGGAGTTGGCGGGCCACTTCTTTTGGTCTTTCATTTCTCTGTTTTCATCCGTCTTTGTTCTTTGGCTCCTGCGGGCCTCCCATCGCGGTGGCGTCTGTTGTCTGTCGTTGGAGAGCGCCGGCTCTGGGCGCATGCGCTCCAGAGCTCCGGCTTGGTAATTGGGCACATCAGTCCAGCCGCTCTGCGCCACGTGGGATCTTCCCAGACCAGGGATCGAACTGGCGCCCCTTGCACTGCAAGGCGGTGTCCTTACCCACTGGACCACCAGGGGAAGCCCAGAACTGGTTTTTAAAGGTCATGAAATGTGTTGATGGTGGGCAGCCCTGGGTGAAGGACCGGTGTCGCTGGGGGGTTCACTGAGCCCTTCCTGGGGGCTCACCCTTCCACTGGCCGTCACATCAGAATTCCTTCTCTGGTGTTGTCCTCCTTCCCCTCTAAGCATGTTTAGGTGTAAAAAGGTTGTTTTAATTTAAAATTATTTTTAGTAAGTTGACGGAACACGGCTATGAAGCCTAGGCACTAGGCTGTTTAGTTATTTTCTTTCCCGTTTACCGTTTTTGCTGGGATTATGAATGACTCCATTCTCATGTCCTCATGAAATGTGCTTTGCGTTCCTGGGCTGGAGTGGGTCTTCATCCACAGCCACATACGTGGAGTGACGGCCACGTGTCGCCTGTGGCCGAGGTTGGCGTGGAGGGCTCTGCTAGCCTCGGGGCAGCCCCGCGTGCTGCTCTCCCCTTCGGGGGACACGCTCATTCCTGTGCTCCTCACGGAGCTCGGGCAGTTCTGGTTGACCAGCTGCAGGGCATCGCCTGAATGTGCAGGAGGGGAAACCCCGAGGACGTACCGTCTGGTAGATCTTACAGACCGACAGGCGTAAAGGAACGTAGGCTCCCGGTTCCTGCAGAGGCACTCTGAGCCTGCATCAGCCCTCAGAACACTAAGGATACTTTATTGTTTATTGATTTGGCTGTGACGGGTCTTAGTTGTAGCATGTGACTCTTAGTTGGGGCATGTGAGCCCTAGTTCCCTGACCAGGGATCGAACCTACGCCCCTTGCCCTGGACGCGTGGAGTCTTAGCTACTGGACCAGCAGAGAAGTCTCAGCACTAAGGATGCGAATGGTCATGACAGCCTTGGCCAGGAGCTGCCGGTTCTCAAACTCTCTGTAATATGAGCATCACAAATTTCTCTCCGACTTCCTTTGGGATGGATGTTGTATTGCTCCCCGGGGCTGCTAGGACAAAGTGCGTGCGTGTGTGTGAAGTCGCTTCAGTTGTGTCCAGCTCTTCTGAGACCCCTGGACTGTAGCCCACCAGGCTCCCCTGTTCGTGGAATTTCCCGGGCAAGAATACTGGAGTGGGTTGCCACGTCCTGCTCCAGGGGATCCTCCCGACCCGGGGGTGGAACGCACGTCTCGTGGGTCTCCTGCACTGGCAGGCGGGCCCTTTACCATGAGCGCCACCTGGGAAGCCCCGCTGTGACAATGTCCCTCCGTTTAAGCGGCAGCGATCTCTCCCCGCGCGGCTGGCTCTGCAGGCTGGAAATCCCAGATGGAGTTGTTGGCGGGTTGTTCCCTCTGAGGTGGTGGGGAGAAGCCGTTCGGGTCCCACTCCCGGGCTGGCCGGTGCCCCCTTCTCCCTGTGTCACACGTCTTCCCTCTGTGCGTGTCCGTGTGGGAGTTCCTGGTTTAGAAGGACGGTCACACTGGGCTCGGGCCCACCCTAGTGACCTCATCTTGCCCGGAGCCTCTGCAAAGACTTTGCTTCCACATAAGGTCAGAGCCACAGGTTCTGGGATCAGGAGGCATGCCGCACCCCGTCACGGGTATACAGGACGCAGGCTCTATCACGTCACTAGACGTTTCATAAGACAAAGGCGTGAAAGGATCAGGGGTCCGCGGCAGGCTGCAGACAGCACACAGGTGACTGAGGGGATGCCCCAGGGGCCAGAGCTAGAAACTATAGGCGGCTCAGGGGCTACGCCTCCCTTCCTCTAACCCTCCTGCCGCCCAGTCCTGCCCCATCCCACTGGGCACCCTGCCTGGCACAGCCCTTTGGTCCAGTCTCCCGATCCCACTGGGCACCCTGCCTGGCACGGCCCCTTGGTGCAGGTGGTCGGCCTCCCCCTCCTCCTCCCCCCGTGACTGAGCTCATCCATCGTGAGCTGATGTTTCCAGCAGGAAAGGCCGAGCGCAAACCACAGTGCCATCCCTGAGTGTGGGTTCCGTTTGCGTAACCATCATTCAACTAATGGGAACATTGTTTCCTTTCAAACCACAGAACTGTGATGACTTCCGGTCACTGAGAAGCAGCGAGCCCCCCGTGACGCACCAGATGTCCTGGGGACCCCTGATTCGGTCTGAAGGTGAGCAGGTGGCTTGGCTTAGGACACTAGACCTGGGTGCCGATCCAGAAACGGCTGGCTGTCCCCACGTGTCTGTTCTCCCCTCCTTCCGTGGCGATAGAATCCCCTGTTTTTAGGGGACAGGTGTCTGCCAGGAATAGACTTTTGTTCCCCGTCGACCCTGCTGTGCGAGGGGCGCGTGGTGAGCTCTGGGTAATGAGATGCAAAGGGAGTGTCAGGTGCCCTCCTTCTAAGCCCCCCTCCCCGTCCCTCCCGGCTGCCTGACGCAGGGGAGCGCTGTGGCCAGGCACCACCTGGGGCCGCGAGGACCGTGGGGATGGGAGCTGAAAGGAGCTGGGTCCCCTGGGACACAGTGGAGCAAGGCTTTGGGGCCAGGCTTGGGCTCCAGCCTCCCTTTTTTAAAAACATTTATTTATTTATTCTGCCTATTCTGGGTTTTCACTGCTGCCACAGGCCCTTCTCTAGTTGCAGGGGGTGGAGACTACTCTCTAGTGGAGGTGAGCAGGCTTCTTGCTGTGGTGACGTCTCTTGTTGTGGAGCTCGGGCTCTGGGGCTCACGGGCTTCAGTCGTTGAGGCACATGGACTCCAGAGTTGCGGCTCCGAGGCTCTAGAGCACAGGCTCCATTGCTGTGGCTCACGGGCTGAGTTGCTCTGCAGCGTGTGGAACTGATCTTCCCGGATCAGGGATCGAACGTGTGTCTCCTGCATTGGCAGGAGGACTCTTCACCACTGAGCCACCAGGGAAGCCCCTCTGACTTCCCTTTTTATGACAGAAATAAACTTCCATTTTCTTTCTCCTGCTCTTTTAGGGTGTCCTCTTTCTTGCCACTGAGCCTAATTTTAGTTGACTTTCCCTTTTTATTGTGTTTCCTCCTTATCTGGGTGGGCCTCCTGGTCTCTCTGTCTTCGTGTTCAGAACCTTCTGGGCTGTGGAGACAGGGTGTGAGGCGGATGGGGGTGTTGAGCTGGACTTGGGAAGGGAGGTCTTGTCCACAGGTGTTCAACTGCTGCTTCTCCCCCAGAGCATTTCGAAGATTTGAAAACCCACAGGTCCCCGGCCGCGCCCCAGGCCCGCCCCTCAGGGTGTCCGGAGCTGGGCACCAGGCCCTGGCGTCTGCGCTGGTCCTCGGGTGACCGCTGGCCTGGGTCCTGGGACTTCGGGCTTTTCCTGCCCCCTTCCTTGTCCTGAGTCGCTGGTTGATTGGCGGCTCTAATTGGAAAGAGAGCGTGTGGGAGCTGCATTCACCGAGAACCACAAGCCGGGTGGTTACAGTAACAGAAAATACTCTCTGCAGGTCTGGAGACCCAAGTCCAAGGTCACGGGGTGGGCGGGGCTGGCTCCTCGCGGAGTCGCTGAGTGCGCCTGCGTTCCAGGCCCGTCTGCAGCCTCCCCGGGTCCCGCCTGGGCAGCCTTGGCTGTGGCCGCCTCCCTCCAGTCACTGCCTGTGAGGACACGTCTGCTCCCGAGGCCCCGTCTCCTCACAGGGACACTGGTCATGGACCAGGGGCCTCTGCTGCTTTGGGATCACTTCCTCACTGGTGACGTCTGCGAGGACCCTCCCCGCTCCCATCGCCCAGCGCCCCTCCCCTGGGTGGACGGAGCACGTCTGTGTGTGCGTTCAGCCTCAGGTGGATTCAGGGGCTCTTCCCCGCTCGGCTGTCGTGAGCCTGCGTGTACGAGGATTTACTGGCATCTCTGTTCCCAGCAGTGTGGGGTCCAGGCGCTCATGTGTTTTCTTGCCCCGAGTCCGGGGAAGGCTGGCCCCCCAGTGCTGTGCTGAGTGTGGGTGCAGGCTCTGTGTCGCTGCCGAGGCCACGGCGCTCTGCGCCCTCCCCTGGACCGCCCGCGGCTTCCACGCGGCCGCCCCCTCTCGGCAGCGATCGTCCAGAGCCCGGGCAGGAGGGGCTGTCCCGCCCGGGCCGGACGCCGGCCCTTGCGCTTCTGGGAGCTCACGGGGTCCTGGGTGCGCCGAGCGGCCTCCGCGGGAGCGCCTGCTCCGTCACGGGCTCCGATCCCAGCCCTGCGTCCAGGGGTGACGCTGGGGCCTGGCCGGGACCAGACCCCGCTGCTCTGGGTGACCTTCCACCCGCACTGTCTCACCCCTGCAGGGGCCGCTCCAGCTGCAAAGCCGGGCCTGGGAGCCGGCTACCTGGTCCTTATCGTGGGGGCCGCCTGTGCCTCGGTGGCCGGGGCCGCGGCCCTCCTCGTCCGGCGCTACCAGAGGATGACCCAAAAATACGACTTCAAAGCCGGGTCCGACCACTTCGGCTACCGGGCGTTCCACGAGTAAGGAGCCCAGCCGCGCCCGCAGGTGGGTGTCGGGCGGGACCTCTGACGTGCGGTCCCGCCTCACCCGGATGGCGGCCACACAGCGGATCTGGGGGTTTTGGCAGAGGGTGGATGTGTGAGTGTTGGCGTCTCGTGCCTGCGATACTGCGATTTTTATAAGAAATATATATTTGGTCATCATCCTCTGTTCCTGCCACGTGCGTGCGTGCGCAGTCGTTAAAAGTGACCCCATGGACTGTAGCCCGCCAGGCTCCTCTGACCATGGGATTTCCCAGGCAAGACCACTGGGGTGGGTTGCCATTTCCTTGTCCGAGAGGTCTTCCCAGCCCAGGAATTAGCCCAGGAATCAAGCCCAGGACACAGGTCTCCTTGGTGTCCTGTGCTGGCCTAGAGCTCAGAAAATCCCTGGAATTTCCCAAGTGAGGAGAGCCGGAGGGGTGTTTTGTTACGTTAATGAGGCAACCTTTGGCCGCCCCTTAGGGCGGGCCCGGTGCTGAGAGGAGCCCTCGACTGGAGGGCAGAAGTCCTCTGCCCCCCTTCAAACTCCAAAAAGGGTGAATGGTAGTAACTTCAGCTGGCACGAGTGCCGAGTCGCTCAGTCGTGTGCCTCTCTTTGGGACCCCACGGACTGCAGCCCGCCAGGCTCCTCTGTGCACGGGATCCTCCAGGAAAGAACACTGGAGTTGGGTTCTATGCCCTCCTCCAGGGGATCTTCCCAACCCAGGAATCGAACCGGTGTCTCTTAGGTCTCCTGCACTGGCAGGCAGGTTTTTTTTTTTTCTTTTTACACCTCAACTTTCCTCTAATAATAAAGACACCAGCTGCCTCAGCTGGGTGTTTTCTTGTCCGACTTGGGACCCACGGGGTGTGGTCATGATGGCCCTAGCACTTGCTGCCGCTGTCCCCTACCGTCCTCGTCGCAGGTGCTGTCACGTGGAGATGCCCGCGGCGGCCGGCCCAGGTCCCCGTCCCCTCCCTTCCCCGGGTTTAGCTTGTTATTCTCTGGAGATAACAGACCTTCACTGCCGCTCAGCACAACGGGGCAGACTCTGAGCTCATCCCTTAAGCAAGGACAGTGGGCTCAGAGCCCCGGTGAGTCACCCGGGTCCCACAGCAGAGCCTGGGCCGCTTCTCCACGAGGCAGCGTCTTTCTGTGACTGCGCGTGCTGAGAGCGAGGCCCCCTGCTCCAGGCGCCGGTCCTGCCGACCCTGGAAACGTGACGTCTTCGCCGGGGCTCAGCCCCCGACGACCCGAGAGCCCCCGTGATTCCGGGACCTGGAGCCTTTCGGCCCCCGGGGAAGGGCTGGGCAGGGCCAGTCACCACCCCGCGTAGAACCACAAGTCACAATTTCAGTGGCTGGGGTCCTATATAAAATACAGATTCCAAGAAGGAGGCCAACACTTGTCCTGGGGGGTTTCTAAGAATACCTGGTGTGTGGACGCCACGGCCATGCCCGCTGGCCCCCTCCTCAAAATTAAAACATGGAAGGAGGAAAATTGGCCCCTGGTCTTTTATGACGCTCCTGGGACTTCTGTCTTTCAAAGCAAACAGACAAACAAGCAAACAAACAACATCTCTAACTAGCTGCCAAGTTCTTGCAAAAATCTGCTCTTTGTGAACATCGAACAAACATCCCCAAGGCTGGCACTTGGCACAATCCTGGTGGGCGATGAGCCCAGTGTCCAGGGCTGGCCCACAAGCAGTGCCGGGGCACGGCGTCCCCAGGGCGTGGCCGTCCGGCTCAGCGGTGCGCGCCTGTCACGCCTGCCTGCTGACCCGAGGGCGCGGTGCCCTCTGACCGGGCTCCCGGGCCTCGGGAGTCGCTCCCTCTCCTGGGCTGGCCTCGCACTGTGCAGCGAGGGCCTCTCTGGATGATTTTTTTTTTACACCTCAACTTTCCTCTAATAATAAAGACACCAGCTGCCTCAGCTGGGTGTTTTCTTGTCCGACTTGGGACCCACGGGGTGTGGTCATGATGGCCCTAGCACTTGCTGCCGCTGTCCCCTACCGTCCTCGTCGCAGGTGCTGTCACGTGGAGATGCCCGCGGCGGCCGGCCCAGGTCCCCGTCCCCTCCCTTCCCCGGGTTTAGCTTGTTATTCTCTGGAGATAACAGACCTTCACTGCCGCTCAGCACAACGGGGCAGACTCTGAGCTCATCCCTTAAGCAAGGACAGTGGGCTCAGAGCCCCGGTGAGTCACCCGGGTCCCACAGCAGAGCCTGGGCCGCTTCTCCACGAGGCAGCGTCTTTCTGTGACTGCGCGTGCTGAGAGCGAGGCCCCCTGCTCCAGGCGCCGGTCCTGCCGACCCTGGAAACGTGACGTCTTCGCCGGGGCTCAGCCCCCGACGACCCGAGAGCCCCCGTGATTCCGGGACCTGGAGCCTTTCGGCCCCCGGGGAAGGGCTGGGCAGGGCCAGTCACCACCCCGCGTAGAACCACAAGTCACAATTTCAGTGGCTGGGGTCCTATATAAAATACAGATTCCAAGAAGGAGGCCAACACTTGTCCTGGGGGGTTTCTAAGAATACCTGGTGTGTGGACGCCACGGCCATGCCCGCTGGCCCCCTCCTCAAAATTAAAACATGGAAGGAGGGAAAATTGGCCCCTGGTCTTTTATGACGCTCCTGGGACTTCTGTCTTTCAAAGCAAACAGACAAACAAGCAAACAAACAACATCTCTAACTAGCTGCCAAGTTCTTGCAAAAATCTGCTCTTTGTGAACATCGAACAAACATCCCCAAGGCTGGCACTTGGCACAATCCTGGTGGGCGATGAGCCCAGTGTCCAGGGCTGGCCCACAAGCAGTGCCGGGGCACGGCGTCCCCAGGGCGTGGCCGTCCGGCTCAGCGGTGCGCGCCTGTCACGCCTGCCTGCTGACCCGAGGGCGCGGTGCCCTCTGACCGGGCTCCCGGGCCTCGGGAGTCGCTCCCTCTCCCTGGGCTGGCCTCGCACTGTGCAGCGAGGGCAGACGCGCCGTCCTCATGGTGGGCAGGGCCCTCTGCGCCCCACACGCGCGGGGTTCCCAGCATAGCCCTCGCCTTCCCCACTGCAGACTGACCCAGGTGATCCTTCCACGCAGGCAGCCGTGACTGAGCGCCCGTCGTCACTAGAGCCTCGATGGGCGCCTGTTCTGTCCGGCATCCAGGCTTGGCTGAGCTCCAGAGATGGTGAACGCACGCTTCTGCCTGCCCCCCGGGAGGCCCGTCCTCCCTGTGGGTCCCAGACAAGCAGCAGCCCCGGCGGGCGAGAGGAGCTGGCGGGGGAGAAGGCGGGAGCCCAGAGCCTCAAGTTCAGGCATCTGCAGACCAAGCTACAGCCCAGCTCTGCCATCTTCCCGTCACCTCCACCTCCGGAGCTCCCAGCCCTCCCACCCCAGAGGTGCACACCGCTGCCTCCGCTCTGCTCACCGTCGGCATCCATCCCTCACCACCCAGCCACCCAGCCACCGGCCCTTCTGTTAAATATATAACAAACCTCTCACCTCTTCAGAAACAGTTGACATCACACTTAGAAGTCTTTTAAAAATAAGTCAGTCATAAAAAATATTGTGAATGTGATTTTCAGTAGACACGCGTGCCCTTTGACTTCTGCCCTGCCTTCGTACCAGGATCTTGTTTCTATGTACCCAGCAGTGACTCTACTAATATGGAACTTTTTATAGCAAGTAGGAAAAACATTACACACATATATTCCTATTTTATATTCCTCCAAGCATTTTCACAGATACTAAAATAATTTTACCAGTGGGTGAGGCACTATTTACCACTGCATACTGGCTAACCATACAAGGAACGGGGAATTATTCACAGAAGCTTACAAAGAGAGGTCATGAGGAGACAGGTCTAGAGCTTGAGTCTTTTGAGAATTTTCTTTACACCATGCCAACAGATCAGGCTTCTTACTTTATTTCAAGCAAATGGAATTGTATTTGATGTCTAACAGCTGAGCATATAGTATTTTTTCCTTGATGAACTTAGGACATAGTCTTAGTTTTTAATGCATAGGATTAATTCTGTTGACTGTGATCCTTGCAGAGCATGAGGGAAATGTATCTGATTTCCTGAAAGGTCTCAGAGGCAGGACAGGGTCACAGTCTGCAATGCGGTGGACGCTGATCTGAGCGAGAGGAATAAACCGCTGCCGCTCTGAATGGTGACCTCGCTCTGCCCGCTTCTGTCCCCGCCGCCCCCTCCCCCCGCGTCCCCGGGGCTCTGCGCGTCCCCTCCTGAGCTGTGTCCACGTGCTCTGACGCCCGCTCAGGGTCTCTCACTGACCCGTCTCTAGGGAGAGACAGTGAGCATCCGGTAAACCCTGGCACGCGCCCCGTGGGCTCCGTGGACCTCGGAATGTGGCTGATGTGCATTTTAAAGCTCCGTCTTTAAAACTTCAGCTGCCGTGCTCGTGTTCCCTCAGAAGCTTCCGTGTCCATTCAGTCGTGCGTTCTGTAATGATGACCGTCTGGTCACCCCCTCCCTCCCTCTCCGGTGCCCCCGTGCCTTCTTGGACCAGTGCTTCCCGGGCACACACGCGCCAGGCCCTGGGCGCGGAACTGCTGCTGGTTACGAGAGTCAGGGTGGGTTCTGCCTCGTAGGACACACGGTCGTGCTGGGGAGAGAGCCGCTCAGATCAGGAGACAACGGGGGCCCTGATGAGGGCGTGCGAGTGGGTTGAGTGCTGCGAGGCGCCCCTGACTTGGCCCACCCTCGTCCTCCCCTCCAGCCATCCTTCCTTCCATCATCCCTCCATCCAGCCACCCTTCCTGCCATCCACCCCTCCACCCAAGAAATGCCGTGAGCCCCAGTTCTCATGCTGACATTGTGCGCACGTGTGCTTGGGCACTTCAGGCGTGTCCGACTCTTTGGGACCCTGTGGACCGTAGCCCGCCAGGCTCCTCTGTCCCCGGGATGCTCCAGGCAAGAACACTGGGGTGGGCTGCCACGCTATCCTCCAGGGGGTCTTCCCTGCCCAGGGATTGAACCCACGTCTCATATGTCCCTGCACTGGCAGGCGGGTTCTTTCCCCTGGCCCCGCTGGCCCAAGAACGAGCTCGGGTCCTAGCCCCCTGGAACTCACTTTTTCCCAAAATAATGAACTACTGCAAATAGGATTAATTCTGTTGCCTGTGATCCTTGCAGAGCATGAGGGAAATGTATCTGATTTCCTGAAAGGTCTCAGAGGCAGGACAGGGTCACAGTCTGCAATGCGGTGGACGCTGATCTGAGCGAGAGGAATAAACCGCTGCCGCTCTGAATGGTGACCTCGCTCTGCCCGCTTCTGTCCCCGCCGCCCCCTCCCCCCGCGTCCCCGGGGCTCTGCGCGTCCCCTCCTGAGCTGTGTCCACGTGCTCTGACGCCCGCTCAGGGTCTCTCACTGACCCGTCTCTAGGGAGAGACAGTGAGCATCCGGTAAACCCTGGCACGCGCCCCGTGGGCTCCGTGGACCTCGGAATGTGGCTGATGTGCATTTTAAAGCTCCGTCTTTAAAACTTCAGCTGCCGTGCTCGTGTTCCCTCAGAAGCTTCCGTGTCCATTCAGTCGTGCGTTCTGTAATGATGACCGTCTGGTCACCCCCTCCCTCCCTCTCCGGTGCCCCCGTGCCTTCTTGGACCAGTGCTTCCCGGGCACACACGCGCCAGGCCCTGGGCGCGGAACTGCTGCTGGTTACGAGAGTCAGGGTGGGTTCTGCCTCGTAGGACACACGGTCGTGCTGGGGAGAGAGCCGCTCAGATCAGGAGACAACGGGGGCCCTGATGAGGGCGTGCGAGTGGGTTGAGTGCTGCGAGGCGCCCCTGACTTGGCCCACCCTCGTCCTCCCCTCCAGCCATCCTTCCTTCCATCATCCCTCCATCCAGCCACCCTTCCTGCCATCCACCCCTCCACCCAAGAAATGCCGTGAGCCCCAGTTCTCATGCTGACATTGTGCGCACGTGTGCTTGGGCACTTCAGGCGTGTCCGACTCTTTGGGACCCTGTGGACCGTAGCCCGCCAGGCTCCTCTGTCCCCGGGATGCTCCAGGCAAGAACACTGGGGTGGGCTGCCACGCTATCCTCCAGGGGGTCTTCCCTGCCCAGGGATTGAACCCACGTCTCATATGTCCCTGCACTGGCAGGCGGGTTCTTTCCCCTGGCCCCGCTGGCCCAAGAACGAGCTCGGGTCCTAGCCCCCTGGAACTCAAGATCCGGCTGAAGAAAAGTGCTGTGAATCCTGCCCGCAGCAACGTCAGGGAGGCCCGGGTGGGAGGGAGGCAGACAGAACCGCGCACAGGCGGGCACCTGGGTCACCTCCCTTCTCCAAGAGGGTCGGGGGCACTGCTGGCGAAGGCTGCTCTGTGGGAGCAGAGGCGGTCTGGAGGGTCGAAAGGTGGGTTCCGGGTGGCCCCCCGGACGTCTGCAGAGGCGGTGCACTGCTCTCCAACCGAGGGGCCACGCCAACGGAGAGACCCGCCTCGGGAACCTCAGAGACGCTCCAGGGACCCCTTCGGGGACAGAGGGGGCTCCCTGCCTGTTGAGGCGGGCCTGCGTGTGCATGGTGCACAGACCGTGTAGATAGTCATTACGCCCCTTCTCCCTTGAAAAACGGAGGAAACGGGGAAATGGAGCTGCTACACAACGCTATTGAAGTCACACAGCTAGTAAGTGGAGGGACTGGCATGGAAACCAGGGCCGCCTGCTGGTAAAGCCCCGCGATGCGCTCTGCAGGGGAGCGTCTGATGAAAACCAGGGGTCCGCGAGGGCCGCGACCCCGCCCCCGCCGGCGCCCTGCGGCCCGGGCTGCGCTACCCCTGGGCCACCACGAGATGGCGCGGGCGTCCGTTTTCCTGCAGCGCCCCGCGCGCTGCTGCTCGGGTTTAATCTCTTTCGCCCTACTTGAGCCTGTTGTCTGCAAGATGGGAATCCTAAATCATGCCACAGAGCTTCGGGGCTCGCTGGGGCACGTGTCTGCTGGCATGGGGCTCGGACAACCGCGCTGGTGGTGAGGGAAAAGTTAATGGTTAATCTAAGGGTGAAATGAAAAATTTTATTCCAGCCACCCCGAAGATCATCACCACCCAGGAGACAGTCTTCCAGCAACCTCTGGGAATGTTCCAAACAGGTGGGGGGCCGTGTATGTGTGTTTGGGGAAGGGGGTGCGTGCAGTCATGCCCATACCTTGCTGGAAGGCTGCTGCTGTGACCACGAAGCACATCTCGGTTCACGGCGTGGGTACTTTCCTGAGGACGGAAAGGTGCACACACAATTTCTCCTGAAAATCTCTGACTGCCTGAGGGCCAGTCCTCCAGAGCACCGAGGGCCTCATCCTGGTCTTCACCCTGCGGTCCTCGTAGGTCAGCGACTCCGGTGACGATGGCTTGAGTCTCGTAGAACTGGAGGGGGCAGCTTTCTTTATGTGACAGTCCCCTCCCCTCTGGTCTTCATTTTGACCAAAGTCGGAAGGCGTTCTGTGACTAGTTTGTCGGCCCTAAGGATGCTCCTTCCGGCGTCAGGCGAGGACTTGAGAGGCCACTCCCTTCGCCCACGGTCCCTGGATGCGGCGCAGAGCCTCCGGGCCGCCTGTCCTCCTGCTCTGCTCTGGCCAGGAAACGGGCCCCTCTTGTTGGTCTTCCTACGTGATTAGCTACATGATTACACACATGGCTCTTTTAATCTGGTCAGTCATTTCAGGTCACCTAGGTGTTACTGGGGCTTCCTGGGTGGGTCAGTGGTAAAGAATCTGCCTGGTAAACAGGAGACGCGGGAGGCTGCAGGCTTAGCCCCTGGGTCGGGAAGCTCCTCTGGAGGAGGACAGGGCAGCCGCGCTCCCGTGGTCCTGCCTGGAGACTCCCGTGGTCCGGGGAGCCTGGCGGGCGGCCCTCTGTGGGACCACAGAGAGTCAGACAGGACTGAGCACATGCAGACACAGGTCACAGTTTCAGAGGAGAGTTTCCAGGAAGGGCAATCCAGTGGCCCCCCAGGTCGTCTGAACAGTCTGAACAAAGGCTGCCTTCAGGCGAAATGATATATAATCGTTTTACATCAACTTCTCAAAGAGGTGTGCCCGCAAGGGGCAAGCGAAGAGTCACCGTGACCCGTAGGGACTGGGAAGGGACGCTGTCTTCTCGGGAGGATGTGGCTGGTGTTGGGGAGGGAAGATGTTTATGGCTGAGCAGGAATCCCTGCTCGCACACAATGCACCCTGGAGGAGGGGAAGCGGGCAGGCAGCCCCAAAGGCGGAGAAAAAGGTTTGTGTTTGAAGTTTCCTCGTGGAGCCTTGAGAGGTGCATTTTTGTTTCATCTCTGGTCTGCAGGGTGGGCAGGCCCCGTGGCTTCCGAGCAGGGGTCGTAGAGGCGCCGGCCTGGGCGGCTGGGGGCTGGGGCGGCGTGGACCTGCCTTCCTGCCCAGACTTCCGGAGCGGGGCGCCTTCCCCCTCACCTGCCTTTGTCTCTGGCAGGAAAAGGGCAGCCGCGGCAGGAAGCGGGGTCTCTGTGCTGCGGAGCCAGGGCTGAGCTTCCCTGGGTCAGGGCTGGGGCCGCGGGAGCTCGGGCTGGCCTGGGGGCCCAGCCTGGGGGGACGGTCCTGGAGCAGGCAGGTGTTGGGGGCCCAGCCTGGGGGGACGGTCCTGGAGCAGGCAGGCGTGGGCTCAGCGTCACCAGCCCCATTTGGAGGCCAGGCCCCGGGACGCGTCCTGAACACTCTCCGCAGTTTTCCCGAGTTGTGGAAATGCTTCTTTCCAGAAACACAGAGTGCAGGTCAAGGTTACAGCGCAGCCGGGCCTGGGATGGAGGCCCAGTCCACCCCGCGCTCAAGTAGCTGAGAGCTGCTGTCTCCGTCCAGGACTCCCAGCTGCCCATGGCTGTGGCGGGTCCTGGGGAAGGAGGAGGGATGCCCAGGGAGGCGGCGGCTGTGCAGCCGGGGCTGCTCATGACCCGGGCGCCTCAGTGCTCACACTCTCCGGGAAGCCGCGTCCCCGTGGAGGCTGCTGAGGCCGTGGGCTCCCACGGTGGCCCTGCCTTCTGGAGATGCCCACAGCCCTGCCTTGGGGCGGGAGCTGGCTGGCCCAGCCCCAGGAGCGCGGGAGCGTACGGGGAGCAGGTCGGCTCTTGTCCCTAGGACAGGCCCCTCTCAGGCTTCGTTCCCCTTTGGCCACGTCGGGGCCACAGCCACCCAGGATCGTCTTTCCGGCGTCCCCGCCTCAGCAGCCCCGCTGCACCCCGTCCAGTTTCCGACCAGAGCCGCCCTCTCCGGGGGCCTGGCCCCTCGGCCGGGGGCTGACTCACCAGACGGGCCGCCCCTCTGGCTCTTTCCTGGCAAACCTCCTGGACCGCGTCTCTTTCGCCAGGTCTGGCCGTGTGTCCCCTGGGGTGGGCAGACAGGAGCCCGCATGGCCAGGAGCCCTGGGCACCTCGGCCGCGGGTGGAAGAGCGGCCACTAAGCTGATCCTGGAGTCCTCCCTGGGGCCGCAGGTGGGGACTCCGTGCGGGCAGCCCAGGTGCCTGGGTGGCCTGCTTTTCAGGTCAGCACAGACCTGTCACCACTTCCCAGCCCCGGGGGCAGGGGGCAGGTGCCGGGTGTGCCAACGCCCCCACACCTGCAAGGTCGCCTCCATCTGGCCCCTCCCTTGCCTTCGGGCCTGCAGGCAGAACCAGCCCTGTGGGTGGGGAGAGACAGGAGAGCTCAGGACCCGGGCGCTGCTGGCTGGCTTGTTCACCAGTGCCTCTGGCCCCTGGGCTTCCGGCCTCCAGTCCTCCAGATGTCCAGGCCCTAATTCTGCTGGGCGCTGACCGAGAGGCTCTGATGTCCCAGGAGGCTGCTGGGCGCGGAAAGCACCTCCACGGCTACTGAAAATGTCATGTACTGATGTCAATTTATAAAATTTATAATTTTTCTTAATTAAATTCAATATGTGAGCCTTTTAAATTTATTTTGCATGCATCTGGGGACTCCTAACAATTATTTTGAAAGGGACCTTGGACTTTGAAGAACTCAAGTGACAAAAAGTCTCATGACCAACCCTGTTTATTAAATTCCCCTGGGAGCTTAAAACTGTATTTACACATTTGATTTCTTTGAATTTCCTTCTAAGGAGCTCCAACAGCGTGACTCAGACCCATGTGCTTTAACAGCCTAGAACAACCTAGAAGCTTGGTCACAGGGTCTGAGGCACACCATGGACTGCAGCACACCAGGCCTCCCTTCCTTCACCATCTCCTGGAACTTGCTCCAAGTCCTGTCCATTGACGCAGTGATGCCATCCAACCATCTCCTCCTCTGTCATCCCCTTCTCCTTTTTCCTTCTATGCTTCCCAACATCAGGCTCTTTTCCGATGAGTCATCTCTTCCCATCAGGTGGCCAAATGGTTGGAGCTTCAGCTTCAGCATCTGAGAATATGCAGGGTTGATTTCTTTCTTTTTCCATCAGGTGGCCAAACCGCGTCTCTTTCGCCAGGTCTGGCCGTGTGTCCCCTGGGGTGGGCAGACAGGAGCCCGCATGGCCAGGAGCCCTGGGCACCTCGTCCGCGGGTGGAAGAGCGGCCACTAAGCTGATCCTGGAGTCCTCCCTGGGGCCGCAGGTGGGGACTCCGTGCGGGCAGCCCAGGTGCCTGGGTGGCCTGCTTTTCAGGTCAGCACAGACCTGTCACCACTTCCCAGCCCCGGGGGCAGGGGGCAGGTGCCGGGTGTGCCAACGCCCCCACACCTGCAAGGTCGCCTCCATCTGGCCCCTCCCTTGCCTTCGGGCCTGCAGGCAGAACCAGCCCTGTGGGTGGGGAGAGACAGGAGAGCTCAGGACCCGGGCGCTGCTGGCTGGCTTGTTCACCAGTGCCTCTGGCCCCTGGGCTTCCGGCCTCCAGTCCTCCAGATGTCCAGGCCCTAATTCTGCTGGGCGCTGACCGAGAGGCTCTGATGTCCCAGGAGGCTGCTGGGCGCGGAAAGCACCTCCACGGCTACTGAAAATGTCATGTACTGATGTCAATTTATAAAATTTATAATTTTTCTTAATTAAATTCAATATGTGAGCCTTTTAAATTTATTTTGCATGCATCTGGGGACTCCTAACAATTATTTTGAAAGGGACCTTGGACTTTGAAGAACTCAAGTGACAAAAAGTCTCATGACCAACCCTGTTTATTAAATTCCCCTGGGAGCTTAAAACTGTATTTACACATTTGATTTCTTTGAATTTCCTTCTAAGGAGCTCCAACAGCGTGACTCAGACCCATGTGCTTTAACAGCCTAGAACAACCTAGAAGCTTGGTCACAGGGTCTGAGGCACACCATGGACTGCAGCACACCAGGCCTCCCTTCCTTCACCATCTCCTGGAACTTGCTCCAAGTCCTGTCCATTGACGCAGTGATGCCATCCAACCATCTCCTCCTCTGTCATCCCCTTCTCCTTTTTCCTTCTATGCTTCCCAACATCAGGCTCTTTTCCGATGAGTCATCTCTTCCCATCAGGTGGCCAAATGGTTGGAGCTTCAGCTTCAGCATCTGTCCTTCCAATGAATATGCAGGGTTGATTTCTTTTAGGATGGACTGATTTGATCTCCTTGCAGTCCAAGGGACTCTCAAGGGTCTTCTCCAGCACCACAGTTTGAAAGCATCAATTCTTCAGCGCTCAGCCTTCTCTGTGGTCCAGCTCTCACATCCACCTGTGACGACGGGAAAGACCATAGCTTTGAGTAGATAAACCTTTGTCAGCAACATGATGTCTCTGCTTTTCAATATGCTGTCTAGGTTTGTCATGGCTTTTCTTCAGGAGCAGGTGTCTTAATTTCATGGCTGCAGTCACCATCCGCAGTGATTTTGAAGCTTAGAAGATGCAGTCTCTCACTGTTTCTATCTTTTGCCCATCTCTTTGCCATGAAGTGAGGGGACTGTCTGCCATGGTCTTAGTTTTCTGAATGTTGTGTTTTAGGCCAGCTTTTAGCTCTTCTATGGGGTAAGCTAGACGAGATCTATGCTGTGGGAGCCTCTGACACGCCGCCTTCTCTTAAATACGGCAGACTTTAAAGCAAACTCACAGACTCTTCCTGAAGGTAACAGGAAAGAATTAACACAATGGGCTTGATTTATTTTACTGTCTGCCTGTGATTCTAAGCATCCCTCGAGTTGAAAGAGGCCTTTCCACTTCAAAAATGACTTCACCGCCCTAAGCAAGTTATCGGGTCAAAGTGGGAGAGGGCTGGGTCTGGACTCAAGACTAGGGACTGTGATGTTCCAGACGTTTTATCCGGCCACCGATGAGACCCCCGAGGAGAGAGGTCGCCCTGACGCCTGCTGAGGTGTCTCCCGGGCCGATCCCTCGGGATCCCCCAGATCCGCGCCTGTTGGCTCCTCTGATGGGTTCGTGATTGTCTCTCAGTGGTCCCGTCAGGGACAGAGTTGGCTCTCTGTGGCGGAGCGGGCGGCAGGGTGAGGGCTGCGGGCCTGCTGATGGGCGCTCAGGGCCGGGACTCTGCTCTGGGCTTGGGCGTATCCACAGTCTCCAAGGCTAGTGCTGACATGCCGGGCACGGAACCACGACGTCACACAGGTCTCATGGTGTCATCCACCCTTTGAGGCAGGAACCTGGCTCCACATCCTCCAGGTGGAGAAATGGAATCCAGCGGGAGGAAGGAACTTGCCTGAAGCCCAGGGTGGTGGAGGGGGCAGGCTTCTGAGGGGCTGACCACCATGGATGGCCTCCGTGTGGGAGCCCCAGCTTGGGGGCCAGACCCGGCTGTCCTCAGGCCAGGCACCAGGCTGCTCTGACTGTCCTCGACCCCGGGGCGAGAGGCCCAGCGCCCTCTCCAGGGCTTCATGCTGGGGACGGGGGCTGGGCCGCCTCTGGGGGACCTCAAGTCTTGGCAGCAGCGAAGGAGGCGATGCCATTTTCCTCCTCTTCCCAGCGACCCGCCCTCCTCCTGCCCTGAGGCTGTCAGACGGCCCCTCCCTCCCTCAGAGCACCGGGCTCGTCTTGGTCTTGTGCTGATGGAGGCTCCAGTCAGGGACACGCTTGGGAGAAAGACATGGCGGGGCCCCCCAGAGCAGCTTTAGGTTTGACGACCCTCTAGAAAGACTCAGGACACAAGGTTACCGTGTATTACTGTACACTGATGGCCTGTTTGTGTTCCTTTTACACAAACTTGTTGCCAGGAAGCCCGAGTACTGCAAAGCTGACCAGCTAACTCCAGCCTTCTCTCTGAGGATTTTGTGATTAAAGAAAAAAAGAGAGAAAGGAAAACAACAAAACCCCAAGGAACTAAGAAGGAGAGAAAAAAATGTAATTAGCGTGCCTAATTTTCAGTGGAAAGTTACCCCCAAATCATCAATAACATCTCCACAGACTGTGGAACCTGAATACAACCGTCGGTACGAGTGACAGCCGGCCCGGTGCACCCGCGCCAGGTGAGGCGAGAGACGGGAGAGCGCTGCAGGCGGCTCTGGGTTTGGGCGCCCGTGTCTGTGCTCAGGTGCCACGTTGCCAGACTCCTCTACGGCCTGTAGCAGGAGACGGACGCGGGAGTGCCTTCAACCACGGAGGGCAGAGAAGCCAGGGGACAGGGACCTGACAGACGCCTGGGAGGGGGCGGAGCTCAGCCCCCAGGGAGCGAGGACTGTGATCCCGGCTTGTCTGCGTATGCAGGCTTGGGCATGCGTGCGTTGCTGGTGCGAGCTTAGCTGGGGCTGGCAGCCTTGGAGGAAATATTTTGTGAAACTATCTCAGAATAGTTGAGTACTGCAGACAAGACCCCACGGCTCCTTCCCGGGGCTTTGCCCTCCCCTCCCGGTGCAGTCCAGAAAGTTCTATGGCCTCCGATGCACTGGGTCTGTGGAGGCTGTGGCCACGACAGCCGAGCTGAGGCAGGCCGGCCCGTGGGGTGCTCACCATCAGGGACCCTCAGTGGTCCCTGGGGGCCGAGGGGGCACTGCCCCCCCATAGTGAAGCCCTCTTTCAGGCACCGGGAAGAGTTTGCACCTGACCCAGTGCAGAGCAGGAAGCCTGGTTCTGCTGGCGGCGGCGGGCACGCGGCAGGAAGCCTTTCCCGGAGTGGCCTGGGCTGGGGCACACGCGGCTCCCAAGTGGGGCTCCCTGGGGAAGAGTCCGGCAGCTCAGGGAGACCCAGACGGGAGCAGGGCGGGAGGCGGGGCTGGGAGGGCAGGGGAGGGGAGCCGGGTGCCCGCAGCTCATCTCCCAGCTCCCCACTTTGCCCTCAGCCTGTCCTGTGGCAGCAGCTCAGCTCTGTGGTGTTTTCAGGCTCTGAGGCCTGGATCTTTGTTTGAAATTGAAGTTTAGTTGGTTTACAGTGATGTGCGAATCCCTGGGTGCAGCCACAGGGCTCAGTTTTACACACACACAGACATACACACACACCCCTTTCTTTTTAAACTGTTCTTTTCCATCGCGGCCAGCCCAGACACGGATGCAGTTCCTTGTGCTGTAACAGCAGGACCTTGCGTATCTGTCTTGTGTCTAATGTCTGGACTTCCGGTGGCTGTCAGCAAAGAGCCTGCCGTGCAGGAGACATGGGTTCCCTCCCCGGGTCAGGAAGCTCCCCTGGAGGAGGGCATGGCACCTCGCTCCACCGCTCTCGCCTGGAGAATCCCACGGACAGAGGAGCCTGGGGGGCTCCAGTCGAGGCGGCCAGACAAGACGGGAGCACACGTAGTCCAGTTTGCGTCTACCAGCTCCAAGCCCCCAGCACCCCCTTCCTCTCTGCGTCCCCCTGGCCCATAAGGCTGAATCCAGAGGGACTCTGACTCACCCGGGACTAGACGGCGTGCTGAGGCAGGTCGGGGGAACCTTGGAAATGGGAGACAGTCGTGTTGGTTTCCAGTCTTTACCCTCAGTCCCTCAGAGGCGCTTCTGGAATGAGGCAACCTGCTGGTCCACGCCCCACCTCTGCCAGCGCTCCACCTGCCCTGCTCCCGACACCTGCCCTCAGGGGAGACCACGCGCAGGGCTGGAGGCGGGCACTCCAGGTGAGCCCTGGGCGCCCACTACGTGGGCCCTGGAAGCTGGGGGAGGGCTCATGCCCCCTCCCCACCCCACGCCCTGTCCAACTGTGACAGAGAAAAGGGACCTTTTCTGCTTTGTTGATCTGTTTGAAGGACGTGTCGCCCAGAGAAGGCATTCTCCCAAGTCACTAAAGGACAAAGGCAGGCAAATACAGTCCCGGCCTCGCTGGCCTGGGGCCACGCCGTGGTCAGGATTAGGGAGCTGCTGCAGCCACAGCTGTGGGAAACAGTGCCAGCTGGAAGTCTGGCTTTCATCCGCGGCCGCCTCTGGACAAAGAGCACCCAGCCTCCCAGAGAAGCTGGCTTCGTACAGGCTGGGCCTCCTGCCTCCCGCTTCTGCAGCCGGCAGATAGTCATGGCCCGCGGGGCCCGGCACTGACCCTGTGCTAAGCCCTCTGCACGTGGGATCTTCTCTACCCTCATAACGACCCCCCCAGGTCAAGGCCGCTCTCCCGAGTCCTCTTTCAGAAGATAGGTCCTGACGGAGGCCCCAGGGGGTCGGTCCTGACGGAGGCCCCAGGGGGTCAACTGGGACCCCCCCACCGTACCCCCACCAGGCTGTTCTCAGGGGTCACAAAACAGGAGCTAGAAATAGAGACGGCTGTGTGCTCCTATCCTGTGGCCAGAGCCCGTCAGCGGAAATTTAGTGACTAAAGACTAAGTCGATCGTCTTACCTATCTGGGGCTAAATCTCTGAAATGAGTCTCAGTGGGCTCCAACGAACCTCTCAGACCCCAAACCGGGTGTCAGTTTGCGTCTACCAGCTCCAAGCCCAGCACCCCTTCCTCTCTGCGTCCCCCTGGCCCATAAGGCTGAATCCAGAGGGACTCTGACTCACCCGGGACTAGACGGCGTGCTGAGGCAGGTCGGGGGAACCTTGGAAATGGGAGACAGTCGTGTTGGTTTCCAGTCTTTACCCTCAGTCCCTCAGAGGCGCTTCTGGAATGAGGCAACCTGCTGGTCCACGCCCCACCTCTGCCAGCGCTCCACCTGCCCTGCTCCCGACACCTGCCCTCAGGGGAGACCACGCGCAGGGCTGGAGGCGGGCACTCAGGTGAGCCCTGGGCGCCCACTACGTGGGCCCTGGAAGCTGGGGGAGGGCTCATGCCCCCTCCCCACCCCACGCCCTGTCCAACTGTGACAGAGAAAAGGGACCTTTTCTGCTTTGTTGATCTGTTTGAAGGACGTGTCGCCCAGAGAAGGCATTCTCCCAAGTCACTAAAGGACAAAGGCAGGCAAATACAGTCCCGGCCTCGCTGGCCTGGGGCCACGCCGTGGTCAGGATTAG
This sequence comes from Tragulus kanchil, assembly GCA_022376925.1. Classification (NCBI taxonomy): domain Eukaryota; kingdom Metazoa; phylum Chordata; class Mammalia; order Artiodactyla; family Tragulidae; genus Tragulus; species Tragulus kanchil. Next base: position 244,837,208 of record JAIOJX010000028.1, read on the forward strand.
GGAGCTGCTGCAGCCACAGCTGTGGGAAACAGTGCCAGCTGGAAGTCTGGCTTTCATCCATGCCGCCTCTGGACAAAGAGCACCCAGCCTCCCAGAGAAGCTGGCTTCGTACAGGCTGGGCCTCCTGCCTCCCGCTTCTGCAGCCGGCAGATAGTCATGGCCCGCGGGGCCCGGCACTGACCCTGTGCTAAGCCCTCTGCACGTGGGATCTTCTCTACCCTCATAACGACCCCCCCAGGTCAAGGCCGCTCTCCCGAGTCCTCTTTCAGAAGATAGGTCCTGACGGAGGCCCCAGGGGGTCGGTCCTGACGGAGGCCCCAGGGGGTCAACTGGGACCCCCCCACCGTACCCCCACCAGGCTGTTCTCAGGGGTCACAAAACAGGAGCTAGAAATAGAGACGGCTGTGTGCTCCTATCCTGTGGCCAGAGCCCGTCAGCGGAAATTTAGTGACTAAAGACTAAGTCGATCGTCTTACCTATCTGGGGCTAAATCTCTGAAATGAGTCTCAGTGGGCTCCAATCGATGTGTAGGCAGGGCAGGGCCCTCCTGGGGGCTCCGGGAAGAGTCAGCCCCTTCTTTGCCCTCTAGGGGTGCCCTCAGTTCTTGGCTCGTGGCTCTTCTTCCGTGGCCCCCTCTCCCCTCTCTGCTACACTTGAGAATCCTGGTGATTATTCTGAACCCACCCCAATAATCCAGAATAATCTCCCTATTTTAAGGCCATCTGATCGCTAACTTCAATTCCATCTGCTACCCTTAATCCTTTTTGTCCTGTAAAATAATATGTTCACGGGTTCCTGGATCAGGACCGGGAGAGGCAGGGCGGGACCTGTGCCTCCACGGACACCTTGCCCTCCGTCGCTTGGACGGGGCCACCCGCCAATCTGCTGTCTCTACCTGCAGAGCGCTGGGCTGGGTCAGACTGGCTTCTGAGAGCTGACTGTCAAACAGCTGTTATTAATAAAAGGATATAAATGTGCAATGAAATATATTAAAACAGAGATTACAAATGCTCAAAACTCATTCTGTTCCTTAACTCAGAGAAAGAGAAACGTCTTATGACATCCGTTATATGTGGAATCTAAAAAGAAATGATGGGGCTTCCCTGGTGGTCCAGTGGGTAAGAGCACCGCCTTGCGGTGCAAGGGGCGCCGGTTCGATCCCTGGCCTGGGAAGATCCCACGTGCCGTGGAGCGGTTGGACCGATGTGTCCATCTAACGAACCGGCTGGAGTGCATGCGCCTGGAGCCAGTGCTCTGCGGCGAGAGAGGCCACTTGGATGGGAGGCCCACATGGGCCAAAGAACAAAGACGGATGAAAATACATAAATGAAAGACCAATCGAAGTGGCCCCAGAAAACAACCTTTATAAAAGGAAATGATACAAATGAACTTACAAAACAGAGACTTACAGACTTAAAGAACAAATTTATGACTGCCCAGGGTGTGGGCAGGGGAAGGGATAGTTAGGGAATGGGGGATCACATGTACGCATTGCTGTATTTAAAATGGACAACCAACAAAGGCCTCCTGTGCAGCACAGGGACCTCTGCTCAGTGTCACGCGGCAGCCTGAGTGGGTGGGGGCTTGGGGGGAGTGGACGCACGTGCCCACGTGGCTGGGGCTCTGCACGGTTCCCCTGGGAGTATCACAGCGTGGCTCATCAGCCATACTCCAGTACAAAATTAAATGTGTAAAGAAAAGAATTTTCATCACTTCCTAACACTTCTGCTACAGATTACTGTCATCTCTGCTTTTCGGTTGCTTGCATCTGAGGGGCAGAAGGCCTCGCTGACACCGCCCACTGTGCAGCTCCTCCCGACTCTGTGCTCAGCGGCATCACGGCAGCAGCTTAAAATCAGCTGCGGAAGGCGTGTTTGCATCACACAATTCAGCAACAGCGGGCTTCCCGGGGAGCTCAGTGACGAGCTCGCCTGCCAGTGCAGGCGACACAGGTTCGATCCCTGATCCGGGAAGATCAGTTCCACACGCTGCGGAGCAACTCAGCCCGTGAGCCACAGCAATGGAGCCTGTGCTCTAGAGCCTCGGAGCCGCAACTCTGGAGTCCATGTGCCTCAACGACTGAAGCCCGTGAGCCCCAGAGCCCGAGCTCCACAACAAGAGAAGTCACCGCCAACAAGAAGCCTGCTCATGCAACTAGGGAAGAGCCTGTGGCAGCCGTGAAAACCCAGAATAGCCACAAATAAATAAATTCATACATAGAAGCCTTTAAAAAAAGAATTCAGCAAAAGCTACAAATCGGGACTTGATACATTTGTGGTTGATGGTTTAGTCTCTCAAAAGTGATGGAGGAAAGACTAGTAATGCAGATTGACTTAAACCATGCTTGTAACGTTTACGTTGGGAATAGCACCAAAAATTGTCTGGTCAGGACTGAACCGCAGCTATGGACTGGCTACAGATGCAACAGTCTGGCGAAAAAAAATGAGGCTCCCTGGCAATCCAGTGGTTAGGACTCCCTGCTCCCAGCTCAGGGGAACGGGTCTGATCCCTGAATGGTAAAGTTCCGCATGCCCGGTGGCCAAAACAATTATCAGGAGGAAAAAACATGTTGGCCCACATCAAACAAAGCATTCTGAGTGAATCATGGCCATGGGGACTTCCCAATAAAAAGTGCTGTCTGCTGTGCTATTCTGTGTAAACTGCATCCTGTATTTCCTTTACCTGGTAGAATGGAGACTGAAGTGCGCTGTGCACGCCGCCCATGGGCCTCTCTGCCGACGGCTGGGGGCTAATCGCCTCTCAGCCCATCCCCACCGGCCCTCCGTCCCCAGCCTCGCCTGCCAGCCCTGAGCCCTGTGCCCTCTGTGAAAGAGCCCTCCCTGCTGCACACATGCTGTTTGCCCGGTGGGGCCTGAGCCCTCCCCACTCCGCCCGCCCTGTCGCCCCCGCTGGCCAGCAGGCGCCCAGGCGGAGCCGCCTTCCTGGAGCCTGACCTGGCCCTGGCTGGGGTGGAGCGGCCATCTTGGATGCTGCCTGCCCCCGGCCTCTCCCCTCTCAGCTCACATCACCCCAGCCCTGCCTCGCGTCCTCCATTTCCCACCTGGACCCGGCTCGCTTCTCTGTCCCTGCCGCTGGCCCTGGCTGGCACCACCCCTCACGGCAGGTGCACAGGGACATCCGCGGAGGCAGCGGGGGCTGTTCCCAGCGAGCAAGGCCTCTCAGCCGTTCCCAGGACCCAGGAGGAGGCCCCGGTGTAGACGCCTGTGGAGGGAGCCTGCTCCCCGCTGACAGGCTCTCCAGGGCACCCTGGGGGGCTGAGAGAACGCCCCCTTCCCGTCCCCTCAAGTCTGAGGGAGCCCCACCCCCTTCTGCTTCCACACCTGACATCCCCGACTAAGGGCTTCTTGATGAAACCCACAGGGGCTGGGGATCCCGGGTTTGGGGCAGATCAGTGGCGTCCCCAGGGATCTTGGAGTTGAGACCCTGGCCCAGGCGTGCTCGGAGGATCAGCAGGAGGAGCTAAGCGAGGCGGTTAATGAGGAGGCAGCTCCCAGAGTCCCCGGTGAGACGGAGAGGCCGTCCCCGCCCAACCACCAGGCACCTGGCGGAGGCGCTGGCGAAGGCGGCGGGTTCCCGGCTGTGGGCTCGCCCGCTGTGGTCCTCCGTCAGGATGCACCCCTGAAATGCGGGTGAGCAGCGAGGCAGGGGCTGAGCTAGGTGACTGACAGAGAGAGGACACGGGGCCTCTTTCTGGACTGGGAAAGGGAGGGGAAAGCAGTCTTCCTCGAGAAAGACTTGCTGACCGAGGTCCACGGGGAGGAGAGCGGGGGTGACGGCAGAGGCACAGGCCTCCAGGCGGCCGCCCCCGCACCAGCCCCGGGACTCCCCAGACTGCCTTGCGCGGGCCGGGGCATGGCCGGGTTCCCGCGGCCACGAGCGCTGTCCGCACATTCTCTCGGGGTCCAGGGACGCTAAATTCAGGGTGGTGAGTGGGGCAAGAAGGGTTCTCCACGCCGCTCCAGCTGGGAACAGCACCGGATTGTGGTTCTAATCTCCTCACTCCAAGGTCTCTAGGGGAAGCCTCCATTAGTCCCATTTGTTTTTCAGATGAAAAAATAATAAAGACCCAGGAGACCTTAGAGGGGAGGAGGCAGGGTGGGAAGAAGAGACGGAGGGAGGGGCGGGTGGGACAGAGAGAGGAGGTGGGGGAGGGAAGGGGAGGAGGGGAGGGGAGGAGCACCCCGCAGGAGGAGCAGGGAGGCAGCTGAGCCCTGCAGGTGGCCTTGAGCTGGGTGGGTGGGTTCGGGAGGCTGGGTTAGGCCGAGGGGTCCATGAGGACCTGAGGCAGGGGGATTGCTTGTTAGGGAGTCTGGCTGTGAAAGGCAAAGGGAAAACCAGCTGAGAGGCTCCTGGTTTAAAGGAAGGTGTTGTTTTCGCCTGTGAGGAGAGGAGCCCTGAGCTGGTGGGGAGCGGGGAGGGGTGCTGATGGGGTTCTGGGGCCATTCCTGGCGATGGCCAGGGCAGGGGGGTCGCCAGCTTCTGAACAGAGGGGACTGGGGTGCGGGGGTGGGGGGAGGACAAGGAGGGGAGAGAGGGGAGCGTGACCGGAAGCTGGGTTTGCAGCAGAAGCCCTGGCCCCCTGCCCAGCGTAGCAGGTGAGGCCACAGCTCCGGGCAGGGCTGGGCAGCCAGTGACGAGGACGCGTGTGCAGTGAGGAGAAAGCAGCTCGGGAAGACCTCAGGCATGGCCCCGTCCTTGCCCCCAGAGATGGCCTCTAGCTCTCTCCATGACCTCCCTTCCATGACCTCGCCACCTGCTGGCCATACCCCCTTCCTGTCCCTGGCACCTAAGCCGTCCTTTACCCACCAGGAGCCCAGCTACCACGGGCAGATTCGCCCCGGAGGACTCCTGATGGCTGGCTCTGCGGCTGCTGTGGTCCTCGGGAGCGGAACAGAGCTGGCGACCAGCCGGGCCGCCCTGGCTACGGGGACTCACCGGCCTGGCGAAACACCCGAAGAAGGGGGCTCAGAGAGGGCAGCTTCCAGGTCACCCTGGGGCTCAGGTCACTGCCCTGGGAGGCATTGTGCCCACCCCTCCATCACCCTGGTCAGGTTTCCAGGCTTGAGAGGTCCACTGGCTAGCTTGCAGCCAAGCCCCATCCTGGCCAGGGGCCAGAGCGCCCTGAGGATGCCCCTAAATCCTGTGCACAGAGGTCAGCGGGGCTTCCCAGGTGTCGCTCGTGGTAAAGAAAGATTGCAGGAGACAGAACACGTGTGTTTGTTGTGTTTGGTCCCTGGGTCGGGAAGCCCCCCTGGAGGAGGGCACGGCCACCCACTCCAGTAGGCCTGCCTGGAGAAGCCCGTGGACAGAGGAGCCGGGCGGCTACAGGCCATGGGGTCGCAAAGAGTCAGACACGACTGAAGCGACTTCACACACACACACGCAAACACACACAGAGTGGTCAGTGGTCAGAGACACCCCCGACGTTAAGGAGTTGTGACCAGAGGGAGGGGAAGGAAGATGACTCTTGGAGGCCCAGGTCTTGATGAGTACTGGGGAGATCACAGGGGAAGTCGGGGTCCACAGTCACACACGGGAATGAGAACCTCGCGGAAGGAGCGCACTGTCCTTGAGAATGTCCTGGACGGACACTGGGGGCTGTCGTGTGGACAAGCAGGAAGCAGGTGCATGGTGTGACAAAAAGAACTCCAGCTCCCCGGGGGTCGCACATAAAGCCGAATCTACGTGTCATCCATGTCTTGCTGTCGTGAAACTGCGTCATGAGGAGCAGAGAGCTTCTGCGGGAAATGCCGTTATAACTGGGCGGGGCTCAGCTGACGAGGACGCGTGTGCAGTGAGGAGAAAGCAGCTCGGGAAGACCTCAGGCATGGCCCCGTCCTTGCCCCCAGAGATGGCCTCTAGCTCTCTCCATGACCTCCCTTCCATGACCTCGCCACCTGCTGGCCATACCCCCTTCCTGTCCCTGGCACCTAAGCCGTCCTTTACCCACCAGGAGCCCAGCTACCACGGGCAGATTCGCCCCGGAGGACTCCTGATGGCTGGCTCTGCGGCTGCTGTGGTCCTCGGGAGCGGAACAGAGCTGGCGACCAGCCGGGCCGCCCTGGCTACGGGGACTCACCGGCCTGGCGAAACACCCGAAGAAGGGGGCTCAGAGAGGGCAGCTTCCAGGTCACCCTGGGGCTCAGGTCACTGCCCTGGGAGGCATTGTGCCCACCCCTCCATCACCCTGGTCAGGTTTCCAGGCTTGAGAGGTCCACTGGCTAGCTTGCAGCCAAGCCCCATCCTGGCCAGGGGCCAGAGCGCCCTGAGGATGCCCCTAAATCCTGTGCACAGAGGTCAGCGGGGCTTCCCAGGTGTCGCTCGTGGTAAAGAAAGATTGCAGGAGACAGAACACGTGTGTTTGTTGTGTTTGGTCCCTGGGTCGGGAAGCCCCCCTGGAGGAGGGCACGGCCACCCACTCCAGTAGGCCTGCCTGGAGAAGCCCGTGGACAGAGGAGCCGGGCGGCTACAGGCCATGGGGTCGCAAAGAGTCAGACACGACTGAAGCGACTTCACACACACACACGCAAACACACACAGAGTGGTCAGTGGTCAGAGACACCCCCGACGTTAAGGAGTTGTGACCAGAGGGAGGGGAAGGAAGATGACTCTTGGAGGCCCAGGTCTTGATGAGTACTGGGGAGATCACAGGGGAAGTCGGGGTCCACAGTCACACACGGGAATGAGAACCTCGCGGAAGGAGCGCACTGTCCTTGAGAATGTCCTGGACGGACACTGGGGGCTGTCGTGTGGACAAGCAGGAAGCAGGTGCATGGTGTGACAAAAAGAACTCCAGCTCCCCGGGGGTCGCACATAAAGCCGAATCTACGTGTCATCCATGTCTTGCTGTCGTGAAACTGCGTCATGAGGAGCAGAGAGCTTCTGCGGGAAATGCCGTTATAACTGGTGGTTTATTTTATTTCAGTCTTACCTCGGGAGACTGTTGCTCGTTTTACTTATCTGTGCTGAGAAATTATGTTTACTAGTGATTCGTTCGTTACGGAGAACTGGACTGACTCACCAGCCTCACTGGAGTGCATCTACAGACCGTCCTGGTTTCACACGCCGAGCAGCCATGCCAAAGAGCGGTTTTAGGTTTCTCCAAATAAGGACAGCGCTGTCTCTCCCCTCACCTAAAAACACAGCAGTGAAGCCGTAAACGGTGATCAGAGCTAATTCACTTTCAAAATGCTCCACCCGACCTCTAGTTGAAGAACAGGGGCCTGAGTCAGCACCCCATCCCCTTGGCATCCAGGAGACCCACAAAGATCGTGAGGACAGAGGGCCGGGGTAGGGACTCCAGCTCTAAGGAGCGGAGGTGCACACGAGGCCTCAGGCCGCAACAGGTGGAAGGGAGGGAACAGGAGAGGCTGCGGCAGGGGCAGCCGCGGGGCCGGGCGGGACCCTCCGGCGGGCGGGCAGGGAGGTTGCTGAGTTCAGGGGCTCTGTGGTGTCCGAGTCTTTGCGACCCCATGGGCTACCACACGCCGGGCTTCCCCGGCCTTCACCGTCTCCCGGAGCTTGCTCGCGCTCATGTCCGTTGACTCAGTGATGGCATCCAACCCTCTCGCCCTCTGTCGTCCCCCTCTCCCCCAGCCCTCCATCTTCCCAGCACCCGGGCAGGGAGCGGAGGTCCCCAGCCCGCTGTGATTCTGAGAAGCCGCGCGTGTGGGGCTTCACGTTGTGAGGAGTCTGTGTGGGGGTGTCCTGTCCTCTCACTCTAGAATAAGAAAGCACACCTGCACACGTGTGAGAGAACCAAGGTCACACTCAGGTTGCGTCTTTACATATAAACGGAACATACAATTAAAAGTGCAAGTCTGCGCCTTATCCGGGCGGCACTGCTAACCCAGAAGATGGGTGTGAAGGGACTGGGAGTTTCCGCCAGGCCAGGCTGGGCTGAAGCAGAGAAGCATCAGGCGAGACTGAAGGGCCCCTTAGATGCGGGAGGGACAGTGGCGGTCACCAGTCCTGTCGGCCAGGCCCCGCAGTCCATGGGACTCTCCCGGCAGGAGCACGGGAGTGGGTAGCCACGCTCTTCGCCAAGGGATCTTCCTGACCCAGGGACCGACCCTGCGTCTCTCAGGTCTCCTGCGCCAGCAGGCAGGTGTTTTGCCATCAGCACCACCATTTCTTCCTAAAATGTTTAGTAGCTTTTACTAGTCAAGACTTCTGGATTTTTTAGTTGAATGTTTTGAACTACAAATTTAAGTTCTTTAATAGATACAGGAACATTCAGGTTATTTCTCTGGAGAATTTGTATTTTTCAAGAAATCTGTTCAAGTTACTTATAAATTATGTTGGCCTAAGTTGCGTATAACATTCCCATGTCACTGTCTTAGTGTCTGCCGAATCTATAGTAATGTTCTCTATAATTCCTCACATCGGTGACTTACATCTTTTCTCCTTTATATTTCTGATTTTTCTGGCTAGTGATTTATCAATTATATTGATCTCTTCAAAAAGGTTAGTTTTGCGCTCGTTGAATTTTCTACTCTTGTGTTTCATTAATTCCCACCTATTATTCCTTCCTGGGTGTGCATGTTCCGTCATACCTGCCTCTTTGTGACCCTAAGGACTGCAGCCCACCAGGCTCCTCTGCCTATGGAAGTTTCCAGGCAAGAATACTGGAGTGGGTTACCATTTCCTCCTTCAGGGGATCTTCCCAGCCCGGGGACGGAGCCCACATCTCCTGCTTGGCGGGCAGCTTCTTTACTCCTGAGCCACCTGGGAACCCTGTTTAATGCTGGAGACACAAGAGAGGCAGGTTTGATCTGTGGGTTGGGAAGATCTCCCGGGGTAGGAAACGCAGTCTAGGACTATCGCCTGGAAAAGCCTGCCGACAGAGGAGCCCGGCGGGCGAGAGGTCCCAGGATCAGAGTTTGATGGCACTGGGTGGCTGAGCGAGTGCTTGCCGCCAGCCATGTTCCTTCTTACCCTGGAGTTAAGTCATCCTTGTATTTGTCGTCTCTTGACTTGCAAGCCTAGACCAATTATTTGAAGCCTTCAGTTTTTTCTTGCAAAAGCCTTGAAAACTATACATTTCCTTCTAGGCACTAATTCGGTTGCATCCTACAAGCTTTGATATGCGCTGATTTTATTTTCACTCTACTTAAACTATTTCCTAATTTTCCCCATGAGTTTTCCTTTGGGGTGTGTGTGTGTCTGTGTGTCTGTGTGCACTCTGTCGCTCAGGCACGTCTGACTCTTTTGTGGCCCTGTGGACTGTAGCCCGCCAGGCTCCTCTGTCCATGGGATTCTCCAGGCAAGAATAGTAGAGTGAGTTGCCGTTTCCTTCTCAGGGTATCTTTCCCACCCAGGAATCAAGCCCAAGTCTCCTGTCTCCTCCATTAGTTGGCAGATTTTTTACCACTGAGCCACCAGGGAAACCCATGGGCTGTTGAGAAATGCAAGGTTAATTTCCAAATATTTAGGAGAGTTCCTTTTTCTAAGAGTTTCGGCGTAATTTTCTGTTACTGATTTCTAGTCTAACTCTTTGGTCGTCAAAGAGCGGAGATTACATAATTTGACTTACTGCGATTGCTCTGGCCCGTGTCCTGGCGTGTGGCCTCTCTGGGTGAAAGTCCCTTGTGTCCTGGAGAAGACCGCACATGGAGCTGCTGGGTGGCCTGTCCAGAGCCACGAGTCGGGAAAGGGTGCCGATTCCGTGTTCTCGAGTAAAGCTGATCCTGTTGAGCTTTCCTCCGCTTGTCCTGTCAGTTACTGAGGGAGAAACGTTTAAAGGTTCAACTACAGCTGCTGATTTGTCTGTGTCTCCTCTTGGATCTAGCAGCTTTTCCTTTCTGTACACCTGAAGAGCTGTAATGAGGTATGCACACGTTTAGAGCTGTTACATCCTCGTGATGAACTTACACCATCACCATTCTGAAATGTGCTCTTTTTAAAAATTTATTAATGTTTTTGGTCTTTGCTGCTGCACCTGGGCTTTCTCTCGCTGTGATCTTCTCGGTGGTGCCTCCTCTTGCTGCCAGTGCCGGCTCTGGGGTGCACACGCTGCAGGGGGCGCCTGGAGTTAAGTCATCCTTGTATTTGTCGTCTCTTGACTTGCAAGCCTAGACCAATTATTTGAAGCCTTCAGTTTTTCTTGCAAAAGCCTTGAAAACTATACATTTCCTTCTAGGCACTAATTCGGTTGCATCCTACAAGCTTTGATATGCGCTGATTTTATTTTCACTCTACTTAAACTATTTCCTAATTTTCCCCATGAGTTTTCCTTTGGGGTGTGTGTGTGTCTGTGTGTCTGTGTGCACTCTGTCGCTCAGGCACGTCTGACTCTTTTGTGGCCCTGTGGACTGTAGCCCGCCAGGCTCCTCTGTCCATGGGATTCTCCAGGCAAGAATAGTAGAGTGAGTTGCCGTTTCCTTCTCAGGGTATCTTTCCCACCCAGGAATCAAGCCCAAGTCTCCTGTCTCCTCCATTAGTTGGCAGATTTTTTACCACTGAGCCACCAGGGAAACCCATGGGCTGTTGAGAAATGCAAGGTTAATTTCCAAATATTTAGGAGAGTTCCTTTTTCTAAGAGTTTCGGCGTAATTTTCTGTTACTGATTTCTAGTCTAACTCTTTGGTCGTCAAAGAGCGGAGATTACATAATTTGACTTACTGCGATTGCTCTGGCCCGTGTCCTGGCGTGTGGCCTCTCTGGGTGAAAGTCCCTTGTGTCCTGGAGAAGACCGCACCGCGGAGCTGCTGGGTGGCCTGTCCAGAGCCACGAGTCGGGAAAGGGTGCCGATTCCGTGTTCTCGAGTAAAGCTGATCCTGTTGCGAGCTTTCCCTCCGCTTGTCCTGTCAGTTACTGAGGGAGAAACGTTTAAAGGTTCAACTACAGCTGCTGATTTGTCTGTGTCTCCTCTTGGATCTAGCAGCTTTTCCTTTCTGTACACCTGAAGAGCTGTAATGAGGTATGCACACGTTTAGAGCTGTTACATCCTCGTGATGAACTTACACCATCACCATTCTGAAATGTGCTCTTTTTAAAAATTTATTAATGTTTTTGGTCTTTGCTGCTGCACCTGGGCTTTCTCTCGCTGTGATCTTCTCGCGGTGGTGCCTCCTCTTGCTGCCAAGTGCCGGCTCTGGGGTGCACACGCTGCAGTCGCTGGGGCTCGCCAGCATCGCTCCTCTGAGGCAAGGGGCATCTCCCCAGCCCAGGGGTCAAACCCGTGTCTCCCGCACGGGGAGGTGCATCGTGTCCACTGTGCCGCCAGGGAAGTCCCTGGAATGTGCTCTTCACGCCTGGTGGTCGTCCTTGTTCTGAAGTCTAGTTTGTCTGCATTAACATGGCTACTGTAGCCGATTCCACGCCTCACACGTGCACGGTTTATCTTTTTCTATTTCTTTACTTTTAATCCATCTGGGTCATTATATTTTAAATGAGTTTCTTGTAGAAACACATATTGAGGTTCTGTTTTTTGATCCTGTATAACAATATATGTCTTTTAATTGTAATGTTTCACTCAGTTTAGGATATGGTCCAGTTTAGAGCTAGTCTTGTACCTTTTTCTTTTCTTCCTCCCTTACTCTATCGGCTGAGCATTGGATATTTTTTAAAATTGTGGTATAAGATGCCTCACACTGGTTTTAAATGGAGTGCTGTTTAGAATTTCATTTGCTCGCCTCGATTGGCTTATCGGTTGTGCTCGCCTGTTTTATTACTTTGTGGTCATGGTGGTGTTACTGGTGTTATGCTCTCTTGTATCTTTAACCTTCAGATAAAACTGCACCACTTCACTCAGGGTGTGTCAGCCGGGAGCCTGCAACTGTGTCTTCCTTTTCACATCCCTTCCTCAGTAAAACTGTCTTCCTACCTTTCACTTGCACACATATTGTTCAGTCGCTAAGTTGTGACCCCATGGACGGCAGCACGCCAGGCTCGCCTGTCCTTCACCGTCTCTGGGAGCTGGCTCAAACTCATGTCCGTTGGCTCAGTGATGCCATCCAAGCATCTCATCTCTGTCACCCCCCTGCCCTACCTGCCCTCAGTCTTTCCCAGCCTACGGGTCTTTTCCAGTGAGTTGGCTCTTCGCATCAGGTGGCCAGAGTATTGGAGCTTCAGCATCCCTCCTCCCAGTGAATCTTCAGGGTTGATTTCCTCTAGGATTGACTGGTTTGATGTCCTTGCATCTGAGGGACTCTGACAACACTTCTCCATCACCACAGTTTGAAAGCATCAATTCTTCAGCGCTCAGCCTTCTTTGTGGTCCAGCTCTCACGTCCATACATGAGGCCTGGGGAAACCACAGCTTTGACTCTACGGACCTTTCTCAGCCAAGTGATGTCTCTGTTGTTAACACACTGTCTGCGCACATATTAGGGATCCCATAATAACTGGTAACATTCTTAAAGGTTGTTTTTAAATCACAATTTCAAATAAAAATATTCACACAAAATGTCAACAAAACACAGTGTGTGGCTTCTTCTTCTTGCTTCCAGAAGTGCCGCTTGTGCTGTGAGTAAAGCCGTTTCATGCTGTTATTATTTGTTTGTCCTTCTCCCGCCTTGGACAATAAAGTCCTTGAGAGCAGAAACAATACCTATTCATCTGGTAACCTTTGCACAGAGCCTGGAGCTCAGAGGATCTCAACCCATGTTCTACCACTCACTCATTGCCCAACTCACTTGCTGACATACAAATACTCAGCAGCGATGGGACAAACATCAGCAAGCAGACAGGTTGCACCCCACCTAACGACTTACATGAGTACTTTTTCCCCTCTGTCTCCACTCTTATCGTCAGCCTCCCATTCCAAACTTGAGACACAGGAAGAGGAAGACAGGCATTTCCAAAGTTCACTTCAAAGACGTGACCAGAGTTGAAGGGTTACCATGTGCACTCGACTCTCTGTAACATACATAACCAACAAGAACATACTGTACAGCCTAGGGAACTCTGCTCAATATTCTGTAATAACCTAAATGGGAAAAGAGTTTGAAAAAGAATAGATACATGTATATGTGTAACTAAAACAAAAAATAGAGAGAGAGAGAAACTTTTTCATTCACTTTTATTGTTTGGAAACATTATGGAAAATCAGAATTTTTTTTCTTCTTTAAAAGTTCTGTGGAACTCACCAATGAAGCTATTGGGCCAGGTGAAAAACAAAACCAGAACAGAACAAAAGCAAAACAGAAAACAAAGATACGTGACCTTAAAAGCCTCAGTCAGTGTGGAGAGTCCTTGGCTCCTCCCAGGCCCCGGCTGGCCACGTCCCTGTGTCCGGAGGCCTCAGATGTGTTGGTTCTGTGAGCACAGGTGACCGTGGGTGGACGTGGGAAGGGAGAGAGGGTCACTTGAGGATGTGCTCCAGCTGGCCTGGACAGTGGACGAAGGCCTGTGCCGGCTGCCTGAGCCCCGTGTGCCCAGCCTCCCTGGGGACACGGGGCCCAGAGAGTCACGAAAGCCGAGCTCGCTGCAGCTCAGCCGGCGCGAGGCCCCCCGCTCGGCCGGGGCGTAGCTGTCTGGGGGGTGGAATTAGGCGTGTGGCTTTCTTGTTTGTGCATTTGCGGATGTGCACCACTGTTAAAGTCTTTAGTGAATTTGTTACAACATTGCTTCTGCTTTTATGGTTTTTTATTTCGGGGACCTGAAGGCATGTGGGATTGAGTCCACAGCCCCTCCACTGGAAGGCAAAGCCGTCACCACGGGGCCAGCAGGGAAGTCCCTGCCTACAGCTGTGAAGGGACGTCTGCGGGCTGGCTGGCGCTGCCGGGGACTCCGGAGCGCCGAGCCCCTCACGGGGAGTCCTTCTGGAAATGACAGTGTCGGAATATTTCGCTTCTACATTGTGAATTCAGAACAATCAGAGGATTGTGGATTTTACCCTGTTTTGCTGACCTTTCTCTAACTGGCTAATTCTTAAAATGCTGGGTGGATGCTAAAAATGTTAACAAAGTGCTTTAAAAACATTTCCACATAAATAAATAAAATCCCTGAAATAATATTTCCCCCTTTCGGGTAGTCTTAACCCTCAATGATCGGAAGGAACTTATTTCCGAGAGGGATTTTTTTAAAAATATGAGTATTACAGTCAGGAAAAGCTATATTATAGTTTATTTGCAGCTCCAAGAGGGATTTTTAACGCTAACATACAATTTTTTATCAAGCTAAAGAATTCTCTTTCAAGCATGAAATTAAAATTAGGTTCAACAGGCTTCCTACAACAAAGAAAAACCAAGTTTCCTGTTGTGTGTTTTATTCATATTTAGCACGTGCGCATGAGGCAGCCAGTGGCGGGGTGAGGGAGGAGAAGCTACTGTGGAATCCGGCATGTGTGTGTCAGGCCCAAAGACAGGCCCCGCTCCCCCTTAGCTGATCACTGACTGGATCGATTCTGTCCTCCATGCGCTGATGGTGGGCCATCCGTGTCCCCGTTCACTGTATCAAAGCCTGTACAGACCTCAGAGGAGCATATGCTGGGAGGGGTGAAGCGATTCAAACTGCTTTTTGAGAAGGAGCCCAGGGGTCTAGTGGCTCTGGTGGAAGAGAGCTGCCCAGCCACAGAGGCAGCAGGCAGTTGCCACCCGACCCCAGCGGCGGGCAGTGCCTGTTTGAGAAGCACTGACCTAGTCCACGTTCCTCCCGTATCCATGGGGACGCTGTGGCCCAGAAAGGCTCAGCGCCCTGTCCAAGGCCACACAGCCGCATGCGTCAGAGCGGCCTGGCTGTGGGGTCTGGGGGCTCCAGGGCCAGAGCTGCCTCATTCTCAGCTTTGTCCCCCTGCAGTGGCCAAGGGTGTGGGCGGGGAGACAGAGCGCAGCTGTGGGAAATGGCCAGCACCTCTGGGCACGTGACCGTGGCTTGGCAGGCAGCAGCGGTGTGACGGGCTGAGTCAGTGGTCAGGATTCTGGGTGTCGAGGGTGCCTTGAAGGTGGGACCTCTCTGGGCCTGGAGGCGAGGCCAGGACTCAACGGGAAAGCCTGCTCTGGGTCCGCTGGGCTCCAGGGGGAGACCCCTGACCTCGAGGCTGCCCGAAGAGGTCAGTGAGTCCAGGAGACGCCCCCATAGAAATCAGGGCGGGCCTTTTCCTGTGCAGATCATCAGGGAAGCGGCAGCACATCTGATCTGGAAGAACTTCCCAGATCATCATCCAAGACCAGACGTGACTGCATCAGAGTACAGCAACATCTCCTTTGCACGTATAATGCGGCCTATTGCCAGAGCGAGGTTTTCCCCTGAAACTGTTCCGCCCGGTGGCACTAATTCAAGAAGTGCCCTGAGAGACTGAGCCAGGCGTTGTTCTCGAAGTTCCATTAGCTCTTCCACAGTGAGAAGGTACCATTTAGTAAATTACCACTCTCTAGTACTTGATGACATCCTAGAAGCTGAAAAAACTGATTTCATCTCCTAACACCCACTAAGTGTGTGTGAGAGAGAAAGAGAGGGGGAGAGAGAGAGGGAGAGACAGAGGGAGAGAGAGAGGGTTGGGGGAAATAATGAGTAATGCAAAGGTGTATTTGTGCCTCTAAAATGTAGAACGTTCCCCTCTCAATGACCTAAATTAACAGCCAGTTCTGTTTCTATTTTGAGCAATTATTAGCTGTAATTTCCTTAAAAAGCCATTTTAAAAACCATTATCATAGAAGGCTATCTTACTCAGGACTCTCTCTGAGCTTCAACTAGCCCTAGCACAGCAGGGCGCTTGCTGGCTCTGGGAAGTAGGAGGTCCAGGTGCACACGGGAGCAGGAGTGCTCCAGCGATGTCCTCTCTCAAGGCCAGACTGGGATGAAGGCTGAGGGGGCTCATCATCAGGGCACATCAACTGCTTTCCCACTGGCTCCAGAGGCAGAGTTACAGAAGGGATTCTGATTGGCTGAGCCGAGTCACATGACTGTGCCCAAACCAATCATTGTGGTCGAGAGGGTGGAGCTCTGATTACTCAGCGCTGGACCACACGCTTAAAAGAAGTCAGCCTTGTCATAGACGGGTGGATGGGGATATTTCTTTGGGTGTGGGGACTGGTAAGCTGCAGGAAGGCGGGGCACGCAAAGCCGGCCAGAATCTGAGCCTGTTTTCAGCCCCTGATTTGCCTCTTAAATGATCTTAAAGTGTTACAGTGTTAGTCGCTCAGTTGTGTCCGACTCTTTGTGACCCCAGGACTGTAACCTGCCGGACTCCTCTGTCCTTGGGATTCTCCAGGCAAGAACACTGGAGTGGGGTGGCCATTGCCTCCTTCAGGGGATCTTCCTGACCTAGAAACAATGCTCATACCCGGCATTTCAGGTATTTCTGTACCGTCTGAGCCACTAGGGACGTCTTTAAATGATCTTAACAGGCTCACAAAGAGCACCATTCACTTTCTGGAGCAAGTCTGGGCCCCAGTGCACGTATATGTAAATGTATGCTGTGGTTCCTATAGAAATCTTACTGCTGCCGTTTTTGCTGCCTGCATTGTGATCTTTTTTTTAAAAAGATTTATTTATTTATTTATTTTGGGCTGGGGTCGGGTTGGGGAGGGAGGGGGCGGGCGGGCCACTTCTATTGGTCTTTCATTTTCTCTATTTTCATCCGTCTTTGTTCTTTGGCTCTTGCGGGCCTCCCATCTCGGTGGCGTCTGTCGTTGCAGAGCGCCAGCTCTGGGCGCATGCGCTCCAGAGCTCCGGCTCGGTAATTGGACACATCAGTCCAGCCGCTCCGCGGCACGTGGGATCTTCCCAGGCCAGGGATCAAACCGGCGCCCCTTGCACAGCAAGGCAGTGTCCTTACCCACTGGACCACCAGGGGAAGCCCATCATTGTGATTTTTTATTGAATGTTTGTAATGTAAACGTTTTGGTTGGGGTATAGTGGCCTTGCCCTGTTGTGTTTCTGCTGTACGATGAGTGACTCAGCCAGCGTGCACACCTCTCCCCTCCCTGCTGAGCCTGCCTCCGTCCTGCCCGCCCTCACCATTCCACGGCTCCAGGTCACCGCAGAGCTCTGAGCTGAGCTCCTGGCTCTGTGCGGCAGCTCCCGCCAGCTGTGTTTCACACCTGGCAGTGGATATATGGGGCTTCCCAGGTGGGAAAGAACCCACCTGCCAAGGCAGGAAGCAGAAGAGACGCTGGTTTGATCCCGGGTCAGGATGATCCCCTGGAGGAGGGCACGGCACCCACTGCAGTACTCTTGCCTGGAGAGTCCCATGGTCAGAGGAGCCTGGCGGGCTGCAGTCTGTAGAGTCAGACACGACTGAGCTCCACACGCACGCGCAGTGGGTGTGCGCCCCAGCTGCTCTCCCCGTTCGCCGCCCCTTTGCCTCCCTGTGTCCACAGCCTGTTCTCTGCATCTGTGTCTCTGCTGCTGCCGTGCACATCGGTGTTTTTATAAGAAATGGTCTCAGTGGGAATTGGCTCTGTAAAGCAGGGATGAAGGGCCCTAGACGGTCAGAGCCAGGGGCCGTGGGTGCTTGGTGATTCCACCCAGAGGCTGCTTCCCCGAGAATTTAACTCCAACACACACATCTGACACCCCCCACTTCTTTCTGGAAGCCATTCTGCCTCTCCAGCTCATAGCAACGCTTTCTCCTCAGGGCTTCCACAGACTAGAGATGCCTGGGCAGAGGGGAGTAAAGGCTGGCTGTGCTTTGGATGCATGTGGGCTTGGGTGCATGTGTTCGTGTCTGTCATACGTGTCTGTAGAACTTAGCTGTCCCTGAGCTTGTAAGCCTCCAGGCTGGGGACCAAATGTCCCCAGCTCAGCGTCCTCCCAGCACCTGCCCCAGATGATGACTTACATCAGAGTCACTGCTTGATAAAGCTTTTTAAACAGTATTTTTTTTTTAATGAAGTTTTTATTAAATTTGTTACAACATTTCTTCTGTTTTATGTTGTGGGATTTTTGGCCATAGGCATATGGGATCTTAGTTCCCCAACCAGGGATCCAACCTGCGCCCCCCCCACTTTGGTTGGGGTATAGTGGCCTTGCCCTGTTGTGTTTCTGCTGTACGATGAGTGACTCAGCCAGCGTGCACACCTCTCCCTCCCTGCTGAGCCTGCCTCCGTCCTGCCCGCCCTCACCATTCCACGGCTCCAGGTCACCGCAGAGCTCTGAGCTGAGCTCCTGGCTCTGTGCGGCAGCTCCCGCCAGCTGTGTTTCACACCTGGCAGTGGATATATGGGGCTTCCCAGGTGGGAAAGAACCCACCTGCCAAGGCAGGAAGCAGAAGAGACGCTGGTTTGATCCCGGGTCAGGATGATCCCCTGGAGGAGGGCACGGCACCCACTGCAGTACTCTTGCCTGGAGAGTCCCATGGTCAGAGGAGCCTGGCGGGCTGCAGTCTGTAGAGTCAGACACGACTGAGCTCCACACGCACGCGCAGTGGGTGTGCGCCCCAGCTGCTCTCCCCGTTCGCCGCCCCTTTGCCTCCCTGTGTCCACAGCCTGTTCTCTGCATCTGTGTCTCTGCTGCTGCCGTGCACATCGGTGTTTTTATAAGAAATGGTCTCAGTGGGAATTGGCTCTGTAAAGCAGGGATGAAGGGCCCTAGACGGTCAGAGCCAGGGGCCGTGGGTGCTTGGTGATTCCACCCAGAGGCTGCTTCCCCGAGAATTTAACTCCAACACACACATCTGACACCCCCCACTTCTTTCTGGAAGCCATTCTGCCTCTCCAGCTCATAGCAACGCTTTCTCCTCAGGGCTTCCACAGACTAGAGATGCCTGGGCAGAGGGGAGTAAAGGCTGGCTGTGCTTTGGATGCATGTGGGCTTGGGTGCATGTGTTCGTGTCTGTCATACGTGTCTGTAGAACTTAGCTGTCCCTGAGCTTGTAAGCCTCCAGGCTGGGGACCAAATGTCCCCAGCTCAGCGTCCTCCCAGCACCTGCCCCAGATGATGACTTACATCAGAGTCACTGCTTGATAAAGCTTTTTAAACAGTATTTTTTTTTTAATGAAGTTTTTATTAAATTTGTTACAATATTTCTTCTGTTTTATGTTGTGGGATTTTTGGCCATAGGCATATGGGATCTTAGTTCCCCAACCAGGGATCCAACCTGCGCCCCCACCACTGGGAGGTGAAGTTTTTAAAATTATTTATGTATTTATTGGCTGAGCTGAGTCTTTGTTGTGGCACACGGGCTTTCTCTAGTTGTGACTTAAGACCCCTACAGCACACGGGCTTCAGTAGTTGTGGCTCACGGGTTTAGTTGGACTGGGATCAGCAAGTGGGATCTTCCTGGATCAGGGATTGAACCCGTGTTCCCTGCATCGTCAGGCAAATTCTCATCCACTGCACTGCCCTGGAAGTTAACCAGTGACCGCCATGGATAAATGCTTTTAAGTAAACGCAGAGGCTTCCCCAGTGGCTCAGTGGTGAAGAATCTGCCTGCAGATACAGGAGACAGAAGAGGTGCAGGCTCAGTTCCTAGCTCGGGAAGATCCCGTGGAGAAGGAAAGGGCGACCACGCCAGTGTTCTTGCCTGGAGAATTCCACAGACAGAGGAGCCTGGGGGGCTACAGTTCATGAGGTCACAAAAGAGTCATACACAACTGAGCATGGTTGCTACCTCTACCAAGGCTTATTCCAACTTGTGCACATGGTCCTTTCTCTCCTGTGCCCCATTCCCCAGCTCTGCAGGTCACCGACAAATCAACGCTCACAGCCCCCAGCCGCCAGCCTGTCCTCCTCGCCTCTCTGCCCCAGAGCCCCACAGACAGAGGGAGCGATGAGGGAGCTGTCCTTTCTAGAACCTCGGTGTGGCACTGGAGCTAAGAACCCACATCCGAACGTACAAAACCCGACCACACTGAGCAGTGCTCCCTGGGAGAGCCCGGGCACCTTTCCTCCCAGGCATGCTTTGTGCCCCCAGAGCAGAGAAAGATGACTAGGTGGCTAGGGAGACACTCCAAAGTTGCCCCAAGCACCTCCAGGGAAGCAGGAGACTGGCACACGATGCTCTTCGTCTGCAAAGAGAAGAGCCCGGGCCAGACGCTCCCTGCGTTCCCTCCACATCAAAGGCCTGACTCTCCAGGGCACAGCCCGCGGGGGCAGGATCGGGGGGATGAGTCCTCAGAGTGCTCCCTGAGGTGACGCCATTCACCCGAGTCCATCTCAGCATCTTAGAAACGGGGATATCCTCCAGCAAAATAGCCTCAGTTTCCTTTTAGAAAACAGGCCACTTTTAAGTGGTTAAAAATGTTCTTGGAAACATCTTCACATGACTGCACTGAAAGCTCTGTGTCAGCATGAAAGCCAGAAATACGCCCACCGCCTCTGCTCTGCTTGACAGCCCTGACATCGACATGCTCCAGGGGGTGGCATCTGACGGGTAGATCTTCTATTTGGATTCAATACTTTAGAAGTTATTTTTTGTTTTGTTTTTGTTTTTAAAGTTATGAGACACCCTTGGAGTGAACAAAAGCCTTACCTCAGTAAAATGTCGAAATGTCATTAGAAATTGATCACCACAAAGGATGAACCCTCTGATTGGAGAGGCAAGTGGTCGGATGGACAGAGCTTGGCTCCACTCTGAGCTGACCATGTACCTGGAGTAAATGATCTATTTTCTCTACCTTTAAAAGAAACATGTCATACAGGACATGCATCTTTGAACTCACCGAGTGCTGCCCGTTGCCCTGCCAAGCGACTGCTGTTGAGTTGCTCAGTCACGTCCAGTTGAGTTGCTCTCGTGACCCCGGGCACTGAAGCACACCAAGCCTCTCTGTCCGTCACCATCTCCCTGAGCTTGCTCAAAGTCATGTCCACTGAGTCAGTGGTGCCATCCAACCATCTCACCCTGTCTCCCACTTCTCCTCCTGCCCTCAGTCTTTTCCAGAATCAGGTCTTTTCTAAAGAGTTGGCTCTTTGCATCAGGTGGCCAAGGGTTGGAGCTTCAGCGTCAGTTGATTTCCTTTAGGACTGACTGGTTGGATCTCCTCGCAGTCCAAGGGACTCTCAAGAGTCTTCTCCAGCTCCACGATTTGAAAGCATCAGACTTGTATTGGCAGCTTAAAACGAACTGTGATAGCACTCCCTCTTTTTCTGTTGTTTGAAATCATTTGTGTAAGATGAAGATGATATATTTCCTGAAAATTTGATAAAATTCACCTGAGAACCTGCCCGGGCTACCTGGGAAGGTGGAAAACTTTAACTACTGATTTAATCTATGTAAGAGATCGTAGGTTTATTCAGGCTTTTGGTTTCCTCTTGGTTTAATTTTGGTGATTTTTACTTTTCTAAAGATTATCCATTTCATTGCTGTTTTCAGATTCATTGGATAAAGTTATTCATAGTATCTGTAAGTAGGTTTTTGGTTTGCACTGCAGCTAAGTTCCACCTTTCATTCTTATGAGTCATAACCGGTTCTCGTCCTCCTCCCTCCATCGCCTCTTCTATGTCATTCTGGCTGTAGGTTTGTCTGTTTTCTTAGCTTCTTTACAAAGAACTCGCTTTTCAGTTTATCAATTTGTTGTACTTTCTAGAGATATTTGACTGTCACTGTCATAGGGAAGAACAGATGTGACTGCATATTAGATCTCTCCTTTTACTTTAGCCTTTGGAGTGTGTCGTTTTGGGCTGCAAGTGAAGAATGCTGACTGTGTCCTGAACTATGCAGGCAGCCCATTGTCAAGGCTCTGACCTTCAGGAGTATAACGTTTTCCACTCAGAGAGAGAGAGAAAGTTGCAGAACAGGGAATACCATTTGTCTTCTAGGCCTATAGCAACATTGGGGCCATGTGGACACCTTGCAACAACCAGCCACACTCCCTTCCCTTTGAATGAGAAAGAAGTCTGAATTCTGACTGGTGCTACGTGGTGCTTTGGGACTCTAGTCCACTTACCTCCCCAGGCTGCTGACTTTCTGCACAAGTCGTCTCTCGCCCCAACAACTCGTTTCTCGATTTATTTGCCTGTCGTGCAGTGAGCAGTGCTAGCTTGGACTCAGCGCCGTTATGAAGTCTGGGGTTCCTGGCTCACCATCCGTTCTGGGGAACCAGCATCTCATCCCTCCATGGCAGTTTCCTAACTCAAGAATCGCTTATGAGAACACTGAAATTTTCTACACATTTTTGAAGAGTGTATGTTGTTGACCTGTCATTTAATTGCGTTGAGGCCTGAAGATGTGCTCTGGATGATGGCAGTTAAGAAAAATGTTTACACTTTTTAAAGAAAAACCCTCACGCAGTAATTAATCTGTTTTCTCATGGACTTGAAGGAGTGCTCATCTTCTGCTGGCCATTGCTATGGGCCACCGAGGCTTGACTTGGCTGGGCCTGTCGAGATGGGTGTAGAATTCTCCCCAACTCTTCCGTCCAAGAAATGACAGACCGGGACTCCTGCTTCCCGCGGATGGCGGGTGTGTGGGCAGTGAGCCCGTGGGGGTGGTAGCCCCCTGATCTTCTGGGCTGCTCTGGGATGAGTACTGAGTGGGGTCCTGATGACATCAGAGAAGACATGAGACTTACGGGCTGGGTGAAGTGAGGGCCATCAGCGGAAGCTGCGGCCACAGCAGGCAACAGACAGAGGTCGGGCTGAACTGAGCTGCACAAGACATCTGGTGCAATTCGTCTTCTGACTTATGAACGTCTGCTCTGCATGCATTAGTTCCTTCCTTCGGTTTTCCTTGTGCTTATTTGCTTGTTCCTTTTCTAACTGCTTATGTTGGAAACATGTCATTACCATTTTAGCCTCTCCCTTTTTTCTAACATAAGCTTGGAGGGCTTGAAAAATTATTTTTAATTGGGGGTAGAGCTGACATGGGCTTCCCTGATGTCAGACAGTAAAGAATACACCTGCAATGCTGGAGACCTGGATTTAAATAATTTTATTTGGACTGTATTCATGTTCCAGTGTTGGTTTTGTGGACTAATCATTTGGACTTTAGATATGTGGTCGCAGGGTCGTTGGGGTGCGAATCTTGTTTCTGTCCATCTGGCCCCCTGGGCCTCGATCTCACTCCTCCGTGGTGCTGTGGCTGACTTGACCTCATTCCCTCCTCACCCAGGCCAGCCCCAGTCCTTCCCTGCACGGCGTCCATGATACCTACAACCTCCTGCTGCCCTTGTCCTAGGGGGCCTCGCCCCCAGAGCTGTCCGCAGCAGCTGTTTCTCAGCGGACCATCGCCAGCTGGGCTGGGCTGACCCCTCCCTGGCTCTAGATGGAGGCCGGCTCCCTCTCAACCTTCACACCTGCTTCCAGCCCCACATCCTGGTGGCACCTCTGTGTCCTACTGGGGACTGGAGAGTTTCACGCCTGGCTTTGGCCAGTTTCTCTTTTCAGACTTTGTGTCTGGGCAGCACGAGCCCTCCGTGCCTTCCTGCCTGGCTATGCCCTCTCCTTTTCAGAGGAAGAGGTCAGAGAAGAGACGGGCTTGCCCGGGGCTCCTCGCGGGTGGGCTGGGGGTTGGGAGTGGAGGCTGCCTCTCCGTCTCCCTCTCAGAGTGGTCTTCCTCAGCCTCGTGACTCTGAGGCACTAAGAACAGGCTTTAAAATAGTCACACTAAAAGGGACAATGGCAGGAATGTCTATAAGCTGTTATGAAACTGTTTGGCACATAAACTCACTAAAGCCAGTGGATTTTGTTGGAAAAGGTAAGTGTGCGTGTGTGTGTGCGTGTCAAAAAGCAGGGACGAGCTCCGTCGGTTAACGTGTCAGGGTCCTATCGGAAAACTGGGCCTGAGATTTTTGTTTTACAGTCTTACTGGTTAGAAGGTGGGGAAATCGTTTTTAAAGTCACAGGTACTTTGTGTGTGTAGAAATGAAGAATTCCTTGGGCAGCTGGCCCCATCGCCCAGGTAAGCCTCCCGTGTATGAGGGATGTAAAATGACTGTTTGATAAAATAAAATTGTTTTATCAGACATTCCGGCGGCAGGAGGAAGGGAATGCAGAGGCAGCGGATCTCACTGCTGGGACCCGTCCAGCGTATGCCCCTGTTGGCTTCCTCCAGCCCACGAGAGCCAACTGCAAATCCAGGCATTCTACAAAAGGAAGGAATTTTAAAACCAAAGGTAAAAAATCCCTAAGCCACAGCACTTCCTGTTCGTTTTAACACATTTTACTCTTGTTGGTGTTCTTGAGGTTACGGATGTCAGCGGTACCCGCGTGGTGGGAATGGTCTCTTCCTAACGCCGTGGTCAGTGAAGCCGTGTTGGAGTGGAAACTGGTCGATGGGGGGAGCATCTACACTTGGAAACTGGCCAACGGTGCACGTCCGAGGTGTCCCCTCCGCCCCTCGCCTCGGCCCGCAGCGGCCAGCTGTGCGCCTGCGCAGCACACGGCAGCCCGAGCTGCGGCTCTTTGGTTCCCAGGCTGACGAGCCTCACGCGCCCCTCCCATCTGTGGCATTTGGATAGAAGAGGTGACGAGCAACGTAGCTGTCCTCTTATTGCAAGGTGAGGGTCCCACAGTCTTCGGGGAGCACGCGGAGGAGACGGCCCATCCAAATCAAAGCAAAAGCCTGTTTCAAACATAAGAGGCAACATCAGAAAATAGATTAAAGGAAAATTTGTCACTTTCGTAGAAACAAAGTGCTCAGGGAAGGAAAACATGGCTCCCGGAGAATGCAGCATTGTTGATTCTCCGAATCAAACTAAGGTGTAAGTGACATTTCGGTCAACGGGGTAAGTACAAAGAAAGGTAGGTAGGGTTGCCTTAATTACCCAAAAAAGCAGCAGATTTCATGTTCATGCATAAGGGCATGGCTGCAATAAATTACGGCATTTATAATTCAATGGAGGATGACGTGGCCAATAAAACAACAGGCAAGCGGCCTGTACTTTGCCATGGAATACCTTCACGTGAGAAAAAAAGGAATGCGTTGAGTATAGCTCCATGTCTACTTAGAAGAAAGCAAACACTTTACACAAGTCATACACATGGTGCACACAAGCAATTGTTTATTTTATGACTAAGAAGGAAGTTAGGGAGCGATAGGGTCTTGGTGTGCTCAGGCTGTTATAACAAAATGCCACAGGCCGAGGGACCTATAAGGAGCACATGATTGTTTCTAATGATTCTAGAGACTGGAAGTTGGAGACCAGGGTGCTGGCAGGGCTGAGGTCTGATGACAGTTCTCTTCTGGTTTGCAAGTGGACATCTTCTCGCTGTGTCCTCTGCATGGCAGAGACAGAGAGACAGAGAGAGAGGAGAGGGCTCTCTGGCGTCTCTTCTCACAAGGTGGCTAATCTCACTATGAGCAGCCCCTTGAACCATGACCATCTCTCAGACGCCTCACCTCCCAGCACTATTATAGGAACGTTAGGGCTTCAAGGAGTCAGTGGACATGAGTTTGGGCAAGCTCCAGGAGATGGTGCAGGACACGGAGGCCTGATGTGCGGCAGTCCATGGGGTCCCAAAGAGCTGGACACGACTGAGCGGCTGAACTCAGTTGAGAGCTTCCACACGTGAATCTGGGGGCACAATCCAGTCCACAGCAAGTACACAGCAACTTCTTACACAGTCGTCACATATGTGTGATGGAGGTAAGAAGGCTGTAAGCCTTTGTTCATAGATATTTATTTCAGTATGATAAGCATGTATATTTTATCTTATTGTGAAAAGAGACCTTCCTCTTTTTTTCCCCGCCTTGAAAGTCCATCCTTAAGTCCTCAGGTGTCTGGGCAGAGTGAGACAGAGCCCCTGACGTGGGGACAGCACCAGGGGTTCGAAGAACGAGCAGGACAGGGGCCATCCCCACGGACTGGAGACCTGACGGGAGGCAAGGAGCCCGCGCGAGCCGGGGCGTGTGCTCAGGGCTGGAGCTGTGTGTGCGTGCGGTTAGGTCCACGCACGTCCGTCCCACTTTCTGCTCCGCTGTCCTCAGGATTATTTTCAGGCTGGGAAACCGACATTCTTAGTGCATGCTGAGTCTAGAGCATCAGGAAAGATGTCGTGATGGTTTCGTATAAACAAGAACGCGCAGGAGGCGGCCTGTGGCAGTGGCCAGGAGCACAGGCGTGGGCTTTAGGCCTAACGGGAGGAGAGCCCGCGGCCCCACCTGCTGGGCGCCCCGGCCGAGCCCTGGACCCCTCGGAGCCACAGCTGCCTTGTCCATAAAATGGGGGCTGTGCAGGGTGACCCGTTTATACAGGTTTTGGCACCGGAAGTCCCACGTCCCAGGAGCCCCCACCCTCCCCTCAGTCCTGGAAAAGCTGACAGCTGGTCACACCCCGATAATCCCACACGGGTAGGCTGTCCTCAGGAGTGAAGTGCAGGAAACAGGGACGAGCCCCAGACGTGCCAGGAGTGGGTAAGACACACGGTAAAGGAACGTATGGTTTTCAGAATAATGGAGGCCATTTGCAAACCTTTTCTACTTGGGAGAAAGTATGAAATACTAACATCTGATATATCGAACAGACGCGGGATTATAAACAAGCCATCTGATCAGAAGCCCATGCTTATTGTGCATATTTTGCTTAACTCTGCAGGCCATTGTTGAGCGGAGGGGATGGCCAGGTGCCGGCGGCTGGGGCACACACCCCCCTCACCTCCGGGGTGAGCACCGCTGTCTATTGTCCAGCAGCAGCTGCAGCAGGTAGCAAAGCGGCGGGGACCACCCTCCCAGCGGGCACACCGCCCCGCTGTCTGCAGTCTGATGCCGCCAGGCTGCAGGAAGGCTCAGGGGGCGGACGCCCACATCCTTCTCTCCTCAGGCAGAGAGGGGCGGCCGGAGCCTTAGCAGCAAGGTCCAAAGGAGAAACCTGGCTAGTTGCTGTGGTCAGAGGTCACACCTAAGGCCCAGGAGCACGGGGCAGCAGGGCGCCCTGTCCTGAGGAACTGGGCTCTGGAATGCAGGGAAGCCTTCGAGCAGGAGCAGCTGTGTCCTCAGCCCAGCGTCCACACCTCAGAGCAGAGGCCAGACGAAGATCAGGGACCGAGCGGGGGTTTACTCCTGTAAAAAATGTGTTTTACCTTCCAGATATCGTATCTACCTTTATCTAACTCATGGATGAAGACATTGCCTATCATTTATGCATCCGTCTATCTAGTCATCCATTCATCTATTAATAGTATCCATTATCCACCCATTTTGGTCATCTATCTGTTCATCTGCCTATTATCCATGTATTATATACCATTCATCTATGATCTATCAATTATCTGCTCTCTATCTCTGTCTCTACCATCCATCCACATCTGTCGATCATCTATCTACCTCTCATTCATTCATTTATTCATTCAGGAAGCTGTCCTAAATGTGATTGCTTCTTGTGAGTTGCACTCACTTATATTAATAAATAAGCCTTTTTTAAAAATGATTAAAACACAGATACACGCACATGGGAAGGCTTTGCAGTGCTGTCGGTGGGGCGCTGACCTCTGCAGCGTGAGGGAGCCAGCCAGCCCTTCCCACCTGAAGCCCCCGCTCCGGCCCGGGCAGCGCTGCTGGGGGCACGGCGGCAGCCATGGGATGGCTTCCCGGTCCCCAGGCCCTGGCTGTCTGTTCTGGAGCCCTCAGAAGAGTGGCATGGATGCTGAGGCCTCCCAGAAGCCTCCTCTTCTGGGGTTGCTGCCATGTTCCCCTCGAGGTCTGGACGCACCTACCCAGCGTAAACACAGCGCAGGGGGCGTTCTGAACCTACATGGAAACACCCCACAGTCTGAGGGGCGACGGCAGAGGATGGTAAAGCCACAATAATAGAATTTTAGCATTCTGGAGATAAAGCATCATTTAAATTATGTCACAAAACAATCAAAAAGAATAGTATTTCACCTCCCCCAATAGGGGAAAAAGCGCACAAAGTCTGGTGAGAGAAACATCACAGTAACACTCAGGTGAGGCTCACAGCGGCGGCACAGCCAAGCGCTCCTCGGTTCTGAAGGAAGAAACACACAGCTTCCAGCAGTACTGAGGTCCGCCCTCCAGGGCACACTTAACTCAGGTGCCCAAAGCCAAACCTTTCCCCCAGAACACGGCCACTCTCCTTTTCTGTGTGTCTGTCTATCCAGACATCATTTGCTGTAGGGCATTTTCAGATGTGTGTGCCCAGTTGTATACTCTCTGACCAGTAATGCTTGTTGAAAAAGATCCAAGTGTCTGCTTGTATATACGAGCACATCTTTCTGGAGGAATTCTAAAAATAGGGCAGGTCGTGCAATCCCGTGGACAGAGGAGCCTGGGGGGCTGCAATCCATGGGGTCGCAAAGAGTCAAACATGACTAAGTGACTTAAACAGTTTCTGCAGGAGGGCGAAGCCCACCCAGCAGACCGTCCCTGCCCTTCCCCTTGGCGGCACCAAGTCGCCCAGGACACCGCGTTTTGCTGAGACGGCACTTGGATGACAGGGTGAAGGCAGTGACCGTCTTACTGATGGACCCAGCTCAGACTGCGGGATGGACGCTTCTCCAGGCTAAATCCTGTATCTGGATGGGGCCCTCTGGCTGGAGTCGCTTCGTCCACCCTTGCTTGTGTGGGGTCACAGACGTTAGCAGAAGGTGCACGGCTTCCCCTGCAGCCACTGCTGGACCAGCGGGCACCCTTGGTGCATGAAAGCCTGCTTCAGCCTGGGGATGAGTTCTTCCCGTCTCCTCCTTCCTTGGTTCTCACCCCTGGCCCGGGGTTGACACCATAGCCCTGGGCCATCCTCTGGATAACGCTGGCCACAGTGGCCCATGCGCTGACCCTACCTCGACCAGGTGGTGCCCCAGGACCTGCATCACTGAGACACACCTCCTAGAGGCCGAGGCTGAGCTGAGGACCTTCTCTGACAAACTGATCGTTGGAGAGATCTCTAGACTGAGTGCTCTACAAGGCAGAACCATGAACAATGGCCATAACACGATTTATCTACAAATGAAACAAACACAGCCTTTTACGGACGGGCCTGGGAACCTGACCCCTGCATCTACGGGAAGACACATTCTCAACACTCAACAATAAGCCGCAGAAAGCCCTGGTGCGCCCTGCGTGGCACTGCCGACACTGCGGATGCGGCATGTCCCTGTGGACCAGAGCTCGGCACGAGGGCAGCTGACAGCGCAGAGCCGGGAATCCTTCATTCCCAGAGGTGCCAAGACCTGAGGGAGGGAGCTGAGGTGGAAATCCTTTCTGCAGGGCTCCAGCATGATTTTATTTAAAAAAAAAAAAAAAAAAAGTGTAAGATTCGAAGTCTTTAAGCAGGGATTTCTATGATTCCAAACGGCAAAATGCCTTTGGAAGCCTTTGGGGGTCCCTGTGTGTGGACCAAGCACAGTTTCATTCTGGGTGGCTGAAGGGGCCTGGGCCTGGGACAGGCTGACGCCGAGCCGCAGCTCCCCTCCCGCTGCTCCTCAGTTCTGTTGGAAGAGGCCTGTTTACTGCCTGATAGAAGCTTCCCAGACACTCGGGGGTCCAGGCTGGTTCTCGTGGGCTCCGGACACTGGACGAAGCTTTGTGGTCATGGGGTCTAGGTCACCGTGCATAGCCTGTTCCACCCGGCCAACTGCTCACGCCCAGACCTCAGTGCCATTGCCCAGAGACCTGACACATATGACTGTCCATGTTCGATGGGGACCTCGTGGGGATTTACAGCACATTGGAAACTGTGACAGACTTTATTTTTTGGACTCCAAAGTCACTGCGAACGGTGACTTGCAGCCACGAAATTAGAAGACACTTGCTCCTTGAAGAAAAACCATGACAAACCTAGACAATGTATTAAAAAGCAGAGACATCACTTTGCCGACAAAGTCTGTATAGTCAAAGCTATGGTTTTTCCAGTAGCCATGTATGGATGTGAGAGTTGGACCCTAAAGAAGGCTGAGTGTGGAAGACTTAATGCTTTTTAACTGTGGGGCTGGAGAAGACTCTTTAGAGTCCCTTGGATGCAAGGAGATCAAACCAGTCAATCCTAAAGGAAATCAACCCTAAGTATTCATTGGAAGGACTGATATTAAAGATGAAGCTCCATTACTCTGGCTGCCGGATGCAAAGAGCCAACTCACTGGACAAGACCCTGATGCTGGGGTAGATGGAGGGCAGGAGGAGAAGGGGGTGGCAGAGGAGGAGATGGCTGGATGGCATCACTGACTCAATGGACATGAGTTTGAGTAAGCTCCGGGAGATGGTGGAGCCTGGCGTCTGCAGTCCATGGGGTTCCAAAGAGTTAGGCACAACTTAGCAACCGAACACCGACAACCCATGCAGACTCCCAGCTACCTGACATTCCTGCTTTCAGACTCCCCCGGCCCAGAGGGAGGTGACTTGCTGGCTGTAGGGTCGCAAAAAGCCTTCCCCCAGCACCACTGGGGCTCTCCCAGCCACGGAGGCAGGGTCTAGGCTGCCCTGGGGAGCAGATCCGAGGCTTGGCCAGCCTGCATGTGACTTCTATCAACTCAAAGTCCTGTCATTGATCTGTCTGTCTTTCCATCTCAACCGTGTGAGATGTTCTTACGTGGTTTTCCAGTTTCCATGTTCCGAAATGGCCCCATGGGTAGACATGACTGTGAGAACCTGCAGCTGATGCCTGGGGGGTCCTGGCCCCTCTGCCCCTCTGTGCTGAGGGACAAGAGTCTCCGTCCTTGACTTCCCAGTCCTCGTGTTCTGGCGCCAGGAGATCTTAAGCCCTTTCACCTTTGGCATCTGGAGAAAATGCCTGGGACATTCTTCTGGGTTTGCAAATAAGGCAGTTGCCTGGGGCTCATGCTTCACTTCTCATTTCTTATCCTGCGGTTCCTCAGGAGAGAGCCACACTCAGCCTCATGTGCTCGTGGACCTGAGCCCACACACCGCAGTCCTACCCTGGAGTGACCTCAGACCACACGGCCGTGTGGGTCGGGCAGCTGGACGGACTTAAGCCAACAGGCCAGGTGAGGGAAGGACAGTCAGCTCCAGCAGGGAGATAATGCTGCCAGGGTTGTGGGGGCACTGGTGAAGGGCAGAGAGGGCTGGGGCGTCAGGGCATCCGGTCCTCCGTCCACTTGTGCCACTCCTGGGGCTCAGGATGGGCTCTGAGGTGTGGCCGTCAGGGTTCTGTTCCCTGAATCCTACCTAGAGGTTTTTCCCTTTTATCTGGAGGCATCAAAGTAAGAAGATTCTACTGGGCAGCCTTGGGTATGAAGAGCAAGGAGGGGGGAGGGGGGGGTGGCAGAGGAGGAGATGGCTGGATGGCATCACTGACTCAATGGACATGAGTTTGAGTAAGCTCCGGGAGATGGTGGAGCCTGGCGTCTGCAGTCCATGGGGTTCCAAAGAGTTAGGCACAACTTAGCAACCGAACACCGACAACCCATGCAGACTCCCAGCTACCTGACATTCCTGCTTTCAGACTCCCCCGGCCCAGAGGGAGGTGACTTGCTGGCTGTAGGGTCGCAAAAAGCCTTCCCCCAGCACCACTGGGGCTCTCCCAGCCACGGAGGCAGGGTCTAGGCTGCCCTGGGGAGCAGATCCGAGGCTTGGCCAGCCTGCATGTGACTTCTATCAACTCAAAGTCCTGTCATTGATCTGTCTGTCTTTCCATCTCAACCGTGTGAGATGTTCTTACGTGGTTTTCCAGTTTCCATGTTCCGAAATGGCCCCATGGGTAGACATGACTGTGAGAACCTGCAGCTGATGCCTGGGGGGTCCTGGCCCCTCTGCCCCTCTGTGCTGAGGGACAAGAGTCTCCGTCCTTGACTTCCCAGTCCTCGTGTTCTGGCGCCAGGAGATCTTAAGCCCTTTCACCTTTGGCATCTGGAGAAAATGCCTGGGACATTCTTCTGGGTTTGCAAATAAGGCAGTTGCCTGGGGCTCATGCTTCACTTCTCATTTCTTATCCTGCGGTTCCTCAGGAGAGAGCCACACTCAGCCTCATGTGCTCGTGGACCTGAGCCCACACACCGCAGTCCTACCCTGGAGTGACCTCAGACCACACGGCCGTGTGGGTCGGGCAGCTGGACGGACTTAAGCCAACAGGCCAGGTGAGGGAAGGACAGTCAGCTCCAGCAGGGAGATAATGCTGCCAGGGTTGTGGGGGCACTGGTGAAGGGCAGAGAGGGCTGGGGCGTCAGGGCATCCGGTCCTCCGTCCACTTGTGCCACTCCTGGGGCTCAGGATGGGCTCTGAGGTGTGGCCGTCAGGGTTCTGTTCCCTGAATCCTACCTAGAGGTCCTGATTCATGAGTCTTGGGTGATCTGGAGGCATCAAAGCCCCTCCGCAAGAAGATTCTACTGGGCAGCCTGGTTTGGGCATGCTCACCGTATTGCCTCATGGCTCGGGGAAAGAAGCTGCCCGCAGTGCAGGAGAGACAGGAGACGGAGGTTTGATTCCTGGGCCGGGAAGATCCCTGGAGGGGGACATGGCAGCCCACTCCAGTATTCTTGCCTGGGAAATCCCGTGGACTGGGAAGCCTGGCGGGCTACAATCCACGGGGTTTTAAACAACTGGACATGGCTGAGCGATGAAGCACACACACGGTGCCGTGTGTGGTCGCCAGCGTCAGGAGGCCTGGTTGCGAGGCTCTGCGAGGTGGGGAGGCTGGAGGGCTGTGCACCGATGACGCAGCAGGGAGAGGAGTCTCCAAGCTCGCCTCCGGGAGGCTTCACGAGGACGACACCATATTCACAGGGAGCAGAAGTGCCGCGGGCACTTGGAGGAGCTGGCAGAAAAGCACAGGCTCTCACTCGCAACGGTGTGGGGGGCAGAATGTCTGACAAGGAGGGGTGCGTCAGCTGTGTGTCCTGCTCTCCTCTGGGAGCTCGGGCCCTCTGCAGCGCAGGGCGGGGCGCTGCCTCTTACGCGAGGCCTGGGGGTCCACACCCTTCCAGAGCCCCTAGCAGGGGCCGGGCAGACGCAGGATCTTCTGGTTGGAGACGTGAAGGGCAGCGTGTCATGGGACGCTGGGGCCCAGCAGGAGGAGGCCGGCCTGGGGGGATGAGCTTGGCTGGTGAGGGGGGGCCAGAAAGGCTGCAGGGACAGTGGGCATCACGGAGCACACGCCAGGCTCTTCCCCGGTCCACGGGTCCTCGGCACGGCGCTCATGGCTTCAGTTCCAAGCCTGAGTCTGTGCACGGGGTGTGTGGTTTCCCATCGATTCCCTGCCCGGCACTGCCAGCGGCCAGGCAAACAGAGGCTTCCAGTCTCTCCTATCTATGGCTGAAAGGTGAAAACTGGCATGGTAGGAATAACAAAGTATCTGCATTGTGTCAAGCTCCAGCAACTGAGACATAAAAAATCAACCCCCCCTCAAATTCTTCCATGTGAGGTATTTATCACACAGATCACAATGCCCACATGGGGGCTTGTCTCTAATCACGAACCTTTCCAACATCTCTCAAAATCCTCCACTGGCAGAAGCAGACAAGCCCCCAGTGAACCAGTCATGGTGACCATGAGCTACGTTTGTGTTTAGGAAAACAGGGTTTGACCACATGTTATTTTCATTAAATTGCTGGTAACGTCAACTTTAAGACTTCTTGAGAAATAAAGAACATTTTACTCAACTCGTGGGTTATAACTGGGTGCACTGGCAATCCTCGGTGTTGATGGGCCAATTCAAGGAACATGGTGGAAACGGTTTTAATCACGGGCTCCTGTGTTGCCCAAGACAGCTAGCTTCCCAAATTCTTGAGGGAAAAAGGCCTCCTGACCTCAGGTGACTCGGCCCTGTCTGGGTCACGGCACTGGAATTACGACCACCGTGGGGACCTCCTGGCCCGGCTCCCGGGAGCGAGGTCCCAACCTCCTGGGCACGCCCTCCGAGACAGCCCAGCTGTGGGTGAAAGTTGATGAACGCATGCAACCGCTGGAGGACCGAGGTTAGCAGACGCGCTTCGTCTCTTGTCTGTGGAAATGACTGGTGTGTTTAGAGGCCAAACTTCTGCGAGGGATCTGGAGAAGAGAGTTAGACGCCAAGGACTTCAAAATAACTGTGACAAATACGTTAAAGCAGAGTAAAAGAGGGAGGAATTTGGAGGCCAAGAGGCAGCGTTTCAATGGAGAATTGGAGTCTATGAAAATCACCAAATGGACTTTCTGGAAGGGCAAATGAATATCCGAAATGAGCGTATTCAGACGGCTCGGACAGCAGACTGCATACGACGGGGCACCAGATGCGTCTGCTGAAAGACAGATCAAGAGAAAATCGTCACAGTGACTCACACGGCGAGAAAAAAGATTGTGAAAACAGAACAGAGTGCGAGACAGGTAGGGAGACATGATTCATACAAACACAAACATGGTTAGAGTCCTCAGGAAGGGGGCGAGGGGAAGAGGGAGAGGAAGTGGGGAAAGGGGAGGGGAGGGGCAGAGAGAGGAGCAATCATTAAAAAAAAAACCAGTCAAATATTTTCTAAATCTCAGGAAAGCTAACAACCCATAAAGTCAAGAAACTAATTCAAATCAGGATGAATAATTAAGAAAAGATTAAAACTTAGGCACATACAGTTAACCTATCTATAGATGCATCTGTAAGCTATTATTGTCATTAATAAATAATTTGGGGTAATTCACTAACATGTGGACATCAAACAACATTATCCTAAGTAATCAAATATTCAAAGAAGAAACCACAAGGGGAATTAGATTATACTTCACGATGGATGAAGACAAAAGCACAATATACCCAAACTTACAGGGTGCAGCAGATGCAGTGGCTGGGGAAATTCATCGCTGGAAGCACAATTCTAACACCTCAACTGATAACCTAAACTTCCACCTGAAGAACCTCTAAAAAGAAGCACAAACCAAACCCAATGCCAGCAGAAGAAAGGAAATAACACAGAGGAAAGCAGGAACAAGTGGTTAGTTATTTAGGAGAAGAATCTTAACTGATCTTTTAGAAAGATTCAAAGGTACAAAGTCAGTCTAGAAAAATCAGTTCTATTTCTACATACTGCAAAAAGATTGGACAGTGAGTTTAAAAGGTCTCATTCACAATCATAAAAAAGAATGAATATAGCTAAAGATGAATGGAAAATGCAGTAACAATGGAGAGAAACCACAGACGACGCGCGCAGGGAGAGAGGTTCTGCAGTCTCAGGTGGGATGGTCGCTGTTGTCAAGATGTGGTCCTCACACGGAGAGGTGTGCAGACGAACCCAACCCCGGGCCCAAGTCCCCCAGGCTTGCTTTGTCTTCTCCTTTCCTCCTTTTCTGATGAAAGTTGATGAACGGATTTTAAAATGTACATGGAAAAATGAAGGACCCAGCACACTCTCCTATTCCGGGACTTACTTTTAAACAATGTAGCAGGGATGGTGCCATATTGGTGTAAGACCAATGGACAGACCAGTGGGGAGAATAGACATTCCTCTCACGTATGGTGATCTGATCAAGTCCAAGTGCTGGTGCAACGCAGGGGAGAAAGGATGGCGATGTCAGCCAGCTGGTGCTTGGAGCCAGAGAATAAACATAGGGACAAATGCACTCTGGCCTCTGCCTTTCAGCACACATAGAAATCAATTCGAAAGATGTGAAAACCAAGCAGCAGTACTTCTAGAAGAAAAATATTTAAAATATTTTCATATTCTTGTGGTGGGCTGAGATTTCTTAAAGGCATACATTTCTTAAAGGCAAAGAAACCATAACCATAGAGGAAAATATTGATAAATTGGATTTTGTTAAAACTAGGAGCTCTTATCATCAAAAAATTAAGGAGCTAAATGGCAAACTGGGAGAACATAGTCACAAAATACCTATGCCCCAGGAAGCACATATCCAGAATAGATCAACAAATGAGACAAGTCAGTACTGAAAAGAAAACAAGCCAGCTTTAAACTGGGGGAAAGTTGAACACGCACGTCACTAGTCTGTACAGAAAGACGAGTTAAAACCTCGGTGTGGTAATCGCCAAGCACCCATGAGAAGAGTCACAATAAAGACAGCCGGGAGCAGCAAAGCAAAGGCGTGGGTCAGCTGGAACTCCCACATGACTGTGGAATTAGAAACCAGGATAAATTTGGAAACCCGGTTGGTAGTCTCTACTCAAGTTAACCGTGCTCTTACCTATAACCCATCAGTTTCACTGCTAGGATTTGATATTCTCAAAATATCCTCAAGAGGAATGAGCGGTTTTGTTCACCAAGATACACGGGGGCTTCCCTGGTGGCTCCGTCAGTAAAGGCCCTGCCTACAGTGCAGGAGAGTGGGTTTGATCCCGTGGTCGGGAAGATACCCTGGAGGAGGAAACTGCAACCTACTCCAGTATTCTTGCTTAGGAAATTCCACCAGCAGAGGAGCCTGCCGGGCCAGAGCCCACAGGCTCACAAAAGAGTCAGACACACTGAGCAACAACACCATCAGACCACAAGATACATTTATGAGAATATTAACAGTATCTATATTTATAATAGTCCCAAGCAAGAAACAACAGAGAATGAAAAGTAAACTGTGTGTAAAGGAATGAACGACAGTTGTGTACCACACGGGTGACTCTCAGAACAATAATGTTGAGTGAAAGAAAGAATACACGAACTAGGACACATGGCGTTCCAATTATACAGAGTCAGGCCGCCCAGTCGTGCCCGACTCTGTGTGAGCCATGGACAAGCGATGGAGCTCTCCAGGCAGGAATCCTGGCACGGGTCGCCTATCCCTTCTCCAGGGACCTTCCTGACCCAGCAATCAAGCCAGGGCCTCCTGCACTGTAGGCGGATTCTTTCCCAGTTGAGCTACTAGGGAAAGATCAAGAATGAACAACTAATCTATGGTGATTGAAGTCAGAACAGTGTTTCCTCCTAGAGACTGGAGGTGACCGGGAAACTGCACAGGAAAATGTCCTAGTTCATGGCTGATGAGTATTCAGGTGTATTTACTATTGCTTAGTCGCTCAGGCATGTCAGACTCTTTGCGACCCCATGGACTGTGGCCCGCCAGGCTCCTCCATCCGTGGGATTTCCCAGGCAAGCAGACTGGAGTGGGCTGCCATTTCCTCCTCCCGGGAACCTTCCTGAACCAGGGATCGAACTTGCATCTCTCGCACTGCAGGCAGATTCTTTACCACTGAGTCAACCGAGAAGACATAAATAAGTGAACAGATATGTAAAATTCACCAAGTTTTAACATTAAAATGTGTGTGCTTTACTTTAAAAAAAATTTTTTTTTCTTTCTTGTAGGAAAAGAAAATTTGCAGCTTCTGGAGCCAGGCCTGACTATTTTGGATCTGGGATTGGTACGTTTTTGCTGTGTGACCCCAGATAAATTATGTAGCCTCTCTGTGCTTTACTGACCCATTGTGACTAATAACAGAGCCTGACGGAGCTGTGACAAGGATTAAGTGAATTATTGTCTCTAAGGTTCTAAGCATGGTGCCGGGAGTCTAACGCAGCCTCCCAGGCTGCCCGTCTTTGTTAGCAGGTAATGGCTAAGCTCCCTTTGGACTCTGTGGTCTGGGAAGCTTCCCCAGCTCACTTCTCTCCCCTTCGCAGTGATCGTCCCTGGCTAGAGCTACCAGGACAAGATGTTCCAAGTTACAGAGATCTTCCACCTGGAGGCTTCCCATTTACCTTTATTGTTACCCTGTGGACCTTGATGGGTTTCAGTTTTTGCTGCAATTCTGTTCCATGTTTGTTATAAACAAAATTCCACCCAGTTCACAGATGCAAACGCATCATCCGACTTCCTGTGGGAGTTCCATTGACTCCACACTCGGCTAGTCCTTGGGCAGACAGGCAGTGGGTGCTTTAATGCCAGTGACCTGAGAAAGAGCAAAAGTGTCTTTTAGTAACCTCACTCCTCCCCGTTTTCTATCGTAACAACCACATGGGGCAACATGATTACACACATGATTACATCATGCCTATTTTAAAACAATTCTTGTAGCATACGACAGAAACTGAGTCATGATTTGTGGTTTATGGCTTTTCACGTGTCTGCAGGGGTGACAGCTGAAGCCGGTCCTAATAAAGGGAAGGCAGGGACTTCTTCCCTTTATTAACTGCAAAGGAAATATACTTCACTTCAGAGGGGTCTGCTTTGCAGCAGAAGGTTTCCTTGGGAAGTGCTTAAACCTAAGCTGTGGGTAAGTGATTGACAAAATGCATTATAGTAAGAAAGTTTTTAATGTAAACGTATGGAGTAAGTTTAACTAACTAGGTGTGCATCGGGGAAAATACATCATGTCTCCTAGGACAGGCAGTCAGCAAGAATTTGTGATTGAAACTCTTAGTGTCTGTTCTGTGATACATCACATAGTCAACAGATGTCACAGAGTCTCCGTGGAGGCAGGTGCCTGTGAGATACAAGGGACCAGTGACGAGCAGGCAGAGTGCCCCATCCTTTGGGTCCAGAGACTAGCAGGGGAAGCAGAACAAATCTGTAACTTCAGGTGAGTTGTGTCAGCACAAAAAGAAAGAAAGAAAAGATGCCTTAATATCTCTTCCAGTTGTATTGAGAAATAATTGATATAACATTATACTAATTTAAGGTGAACAAGATTTGATACATGGATTGTAAAATAATCACCACACTATAGTTAACATCATCACCTCCTATAGCTACAGATGCTTTCTTGTGGTAAGAACCTTTAAGATTTACTCTCTCAGCGATTTTCAGATGGACAGCACAGTGTTATTGGCTCTAGCCACCATGCTGCGTATTATGCGTGAGTGCTCAGCTGTTCAGTCACGTCTGACTCTTCGCAGCCCCCGGACGGGAGCCTGCCAGGCCTTCCAGGCACGCACTGCCGTTTCCTCCTCCAGGGGATCTTCCAGACCCAGGGATCGAGCCCCAGTCTCCTGGGGCTCCTGCAGTGGCAGGTGGATTCTGGGCAACCTCAGGATGTATTTATCTTATCACCAGAAGTTTTTACCTTTGTCTGCCCTGTGGATGCTTTAATATTTATTGCCAGAACATGGCCTTGTGAGGTTGGGAACAAGGTTCCTTTGTGCATTTATCCACCCAGTTTTGTGTGGTTTTGTTTTTTATAGAATATCCCACACAGCAGTTCATCACAGAAGGCAAAGAAGAATAAAGTCACTCGGCAGGATGGTGAGCTGTGGATAATGACGTGGGAAGCGGGAGGGTCAGGGTCTTAATAGACAATGGTAGACAGGTTACCGTGAATGGCGTAGGATTCGTGACCTTCGAAGGAGGAGGTTTCACATTGGGATCAAAAAAACTAGGCTTGGGTTTCCCTAGTGGTTCAGTGGGTAAAGACACCGCTTTGCAGTGCAAGGGGCGCTGGTTCGATCCCTCGCCTGGGAAGATCCCACGTGCCGTGGAGCGGCTGGACGGGTGTGTCCAATTGTGAGCTGGTGCTCTGGAGCGAGAGAGGCCACTGCAATGGGAGGCCCACACAGGCCAAAAGAACAAAGATGAAGATAAATGAAAGACCAATAGAAGTGGCCAAAAAAAAAAAGACTAGGCTTTGATCCCTCAGAGCTTCGTGCATGAAAAGGCTTATTAAAGAAAAAAAGGGATAGAGAAAGCTTCCAGCTGAAGGAACTGGAAGGATAGAAGAGTACCCCAGAAGCTCGTTTAGGCGATTCATTTTGTACTTTTCCAGTTGGTTATTAACAATAAATCAAAAGAATATCTTAAGGTGATAAAGGTCTTAACCACACCCACAACATACATCTTTAGATTACACAGGTACAAGTTAAGGAGAAACATGTCCTCCACCAAGACGAACTGTTGTATAAACATCAGCTCTGGGCTTTAAGAAGGTCTTAGGCAAAAAAGATCACTCTCACAGGCATGGCCACCAAGGTGAAGGCACCTCGGCTAAAACTGTTTGTTCCCCTTCCTCCTCCTTCTTGGAAACCGCTGGCCTCCTGACCAAGTCTGCCTGCTCACCCCTTTCAGTCTCAAGCTGTGGAAAAAGTGTTAGGTGCATGGAAAGCATCCTCTCCTCTGGGCCGCAGGCACCTGAACCACCCCATCTCATCCAAGCATCGCAGGGGCACTCTGCTTACTCCCATTTGACTGATGAAGGTGAAGGCTTGAGAGGTTAGGAACCAGCTCATCGCCAGTGATGGCCGGGGAGGGGGCTGCCGACCCGCCTGCCAACCTCTGCCGGGAGGGAAGTGCGCGTACACACACAAACACGCACAGAGTTCTAGGAAGCAGGCAGAGCGTTGTCTCTGGTCCTCACCTCCCGAAGGTGACAGCGAACACGGGATGGTCCCAAACAGCCCCTCGCCCCGCAGCCCGGTGTCTGGTGCTGGTGGCCTGTCACCCCTGCAGTCGGAATTCTCCAGCTCTTTCTCAACTTAGTCTTAGAGGTGTGTAGTGTCATCTATTTGTGATTTTAATCTGCACTTCTTTCATGGCTAAAGATGCTGAGCTTCTGTTCATGTGCCGATTTTCGACTGTGTATCTTTTGGGGTGAAACATCTGTTTGCGTCAGTTGCCCATTTCCGACCTGGGTTATTTGGGGGTTTCCATTGCTGAGCCCTGAGAGTGGTTTATACATTCTGGATGCTAGTTCTTTGTTGGATGGGGGTTTCAGACCTGTTTTCTCCTATACGTGGCGTGTGTTTTTACATCTTCCTAATAAAGGTCCTTGTCGGAGTCAAGGTTTTTCATATGGATGTCTTAAAAGTTCATTTATGTTTCATTTCACGGATCATGATTTCTGTATTTGAGACTTCCTGGCTTGGCCCTAGATCCCAGATTTTCTTCTACTTTTTTTTTCCTAAAAAATTTACTGTTTTACATTTAAATGTATGATCCATTTTCAGTTTGCAATAAGGAGTCATGATTCCAGCCACAGTCAGCTCCAGGTCTTGTTTTTGCTGAGTGCGTAGAGCTTCACCAGCTTTGGCTGCAACGAATGTAATCAGTCTGCTTTCAGTATTGACCCTTTGGTGATATTCATGTGTACGGTCATCTCTTGTGTTTTGGGAAGAGGGCGAGAGTTGGACCATTAAAGAAGGCTGAACACATAAACAACAAAACTCTGTAAAAGTAAAAAGTAAAATAAAAATTTAAAAACAAAAAAAGAAGGCTGAATGAACACTTCTGAACTGATGTTTTTGAATGATGGTGTTGGAGAAGACCCTTGAGAGTCCCCTGGACAGTAAGGAGATCGAAGCAGTCCATCCTAAAGGAAATCAACCCTGAATATTCATTGGAAGCAGGGCAGAGCATTTGGGGACTCCGACCCGCCCGCCAACCTCTGCCGGGAGGGAAGTGCGACACACACAAACACGCACAGAGTTCTAGGAAGCAGGCAGAGCGTTGTCTCTGGTCCTCACCTCCCGAAGGTGACAGCGAACACGGGATGGTCCCAAACAGCCCCTCGCCCCGCAGCCCGGTGTCTGGTGCTGGTGGCCTGTCACCCCTGCAGTCGGAATTCTCCAGCTCTTTCTCAACTTAGTCTTAGAGGTGTGTAGTGTCATCTATTTGTGATTTTAATCTGCACTTCTTTCATGGCTAAAGATGCTGAGCTTCTGTTCATGTGCCGATTTTCGACTGTGTATCTTTTGGGGTGAAACATCTGTTTGCGTCAGTTGCCCATTTCCGACCTGGGTTATTTGGGGGTTTCCATTGCTGAGCCCTGAGAGTGGTTTATACATTCTGGATGCTAGTTCTTTGTTGGATGGGGGTTTCAGACCTGTTTTCTCCTATACGTGGCGTGTGTTTTTACATCTTCCTAATAAAGGTCCTTGTCGGAGTCAAGGTTTTTCATATGGATGTCTTAAAAGTTCATTTATGTTTCATTTCACGGATCATGATTTCTGTATTTGAGACTTCCTGGCTTGGCCCTAGATCCCAGATTTTCTTCTACTTTTTTTTTCCTAAAAAATTTACTGTTTTACATTTAAATGTATGATCCATTTTCAGTTTGCAATAAGGAGTCATGATTCCAGCCACAGTCAGCTCCAGGTCTTGTTTTTGCTGAGTGCGTAGAGCTTCACCAGCTTTGGCTGCAACGAATGTAATCAGTCTGCTTTCAGTATTGACCCTTTGGTGATATTCATGTGTACGGTCATCTCTTGTGTTTTGGGAAGAGGGCGAGAGTTGGACCATTAAAGAAGGCTGAACACATAAACAACAAAACTCTGTAAAAGTAAAAAGTAAAATAAAAATTTAAAAACAAAAAAAGAAGGCTGAATGAACACTTCTGAACTGATGTTTTTGAATGATGGTGTTGGAGAAGACCCTTGAGAGTCCCCTGGACAGTAAGGAGATCGAAGCAGTCCATCCTAAAGGAAATCAACCCTGAATATTCATTGGAAGGACTGATGTTCTGAAGCTCCAATACTATGGGCACCTGATGGGAAGAGAGGACTGATTGGAAAAGACCCTGATGGTGGGAAAAACAGAAGGCAGAAGGAAAAGGGGGTGACAGAGGACAAGATGGTTGGATGGCATCACTGAGCCGATGGATATGAGTCTGAGCAAATGCCAGGAGATGGGGGGAGACAGGGAAGCCTGGGGTGCTGCAGTCCATGGGGTTGCAAAGAATGGGACAAGGCTGAGTGACTGAACTGATTGATATAAATCTTCATGAGTATAAGTTTTATAGATATAAAATATATTTTTGTACATTTATCTTATACCCTCAACCTTGATAATCTCATTTATTGTTCTAGGACTTTTTTTTTTTTTCTGATACTTTGGAATTTCCTATGAAGACAAGGATGTCATTTGTGGAATGGAACAGCTTTATTTCTTATGTTCCTATCCATATGCCTTTATTTGTTTATCACAGTGGCTAGAATTTCCAGTGCTATGCTGAATTATAGTCGTAAAGGTAAATATCTTTGCTTTATTCTTGATCTTAAGGGTAAAGCATTCAGTCTTTCACCATTAACTAGAATGTTAGCTGTAAGTTTCTGGTAGATGTGTTTTATCAAGTTGAGAAAGTTGTCCTCTATTCCTATTTGACTGAAAGTTTCTTAAATCATGAACCAGTGTGAAATTTTGCCAAACAGTCTTTTATTTCTGCATTAAATGGCATGCTTGTCTGATGCTTCCTTTTAGCCTGTTAGTATGATTCACTCCATTAAGTAACTTTCAAATAGTGAACCAGTCCGGCATGCCTAGAATAAACTCCACTTGATCACAATGCATAAGTTTTAGAGTGTATTGTGGAATATTATTTGCTAACATTTTGTTAAGGAATTTTGCCTCCGTATTTTTGAGGGATCTTGCTCTGTAGTAGTGTTTTTCTCATACGCTCATTGTCCAGTGCGAGGACTGTTATTGCTGTCCAGTGGCTAAGTCACGTCCAACTCTTTGCGACCCCATACACTGCAGTGTGCCAGGCTCCCCTGTCCTCAAGTTTCTCCTGGAGTTTGCTCAAATTCATGTCCATTGAGTTGGTGATGCTATCTAAGTCTCATCCTCTGCCGCCCTAGTCTCCTTTTGCCTTCAATCTTTCCCAGTATCAGAATCTTTCCCAGTGAGTCAGCTCTTTGACGCAGGTGGCCAAAGCACTGGAGCTTCACCGTCAGTCTTTCCAATGAATATTCAGGGTTGATTTCCTTTAGGATTGACTGGCTTGACCTCCTTGTTATCCAAGGGACTCTCAAGAGTCTTCTCTAGTCCTCCAGTTCAAAAGGGTCGATTATTTGGTGCTCAGCCTTCCAGCTCTCATATCTACACATGACTACTGGAAAAAACAATAGCTTGGACTATGTGGACTTTATTGCCAATGTGATATCTCTGCTTTTTAATACGCTGTCCAGGTTTTTCATAGCTTTCCTTCCAAGGAGCAAGTGTCTTTTAATTTCATGGCTGCTGTCACCATCCACAGTGATTTTGGAGCCCAAGAAAATAAAATCTGTCACTATTTCCACTTTTACCCCTGTTTATTTGACAAAAAGGGATGGGACCAGATGCGTGATCTTAGTTTTTTGAATGTTGAGTTTTAAGTCAGCTTTTTCACTCTACGCTTTCACCCTCATCAAGAGGCTCTTTAGTTCTTCTTTACTTTCTGCCACTTGAGTGGGCATCATCTGCCTATCTGAGGTTATGAATATTTCTCCCAACAATCTTGATTCCAGCTTGTGATTCATTCAGCCCTGCATTTCATATGATGTCCTCTGCGCAGATGTTAAATAAGCAAGGTGACAATATGTAGACCTGTTGTACTCCTTTCCCAATCTTGAGCCAGTCAGTTGCCCCCTGTCCAGCCCTAACTGTTGCTTGACCTGTGTAGAGGTTTCTCAGGAGACAGGTAAGGTGGCCTGGTATTCCCATCTCTCTGAGAATTCCCCACAGTTGTTGTGACCCACACAGTCAAAGGGCTTAGCACAGTCAGTGAAGTGGAAGTACATATTTTTTGGAATTCCCTGGTTTTCTCTATGATCCAACAGATACTGGCAATTTGATCTTTGGTTCCTCTGCCTTTCTAAATACCGTTCGTACATCTGGAAGTTCTTG
The DNA here is from genome assembly GCA_022376925.1 of Tragulus kanchil. Taxonomy (NCBI): domain Eukaryota; kingdom Metazoa; phylum Chordata; class Mammalia; order Artiodactyla; family Tragulidae; genus Tragulus; species Tragulus kanchil. The sequence continues at coordinate 244,881,390 of JAIOJX010000028.1, forward strand.
GTTCACGTACTGTTGGTGCTTAGGTTGAAGGATTTTGAGCATAACCTTGCCAGCTGTGAAATGAGCACCACTGTACGGTAGTTTGAACATTTTTTGGTATTGCCCTTCTTTGGGATTGGAATGAAAACTGACTTTTTCCAGTCCTGTGGCCACTATCAAGTTTTCCCAGTTTGTTGGCATATTGCGTACGGCACTTGAACAGCATCATCTTTTAGAAATTGAAACAGCTCAGCTGGAATTCCATCACCTCCACTAGTTTTGTTCATAGTAATGGTTCCTAAGGCCCACTGGGCAAAGGGAATGGCAACCAACTTCAGTATTCTTGCCTAGAAAATTGCATGGACGGAGGACCCTGGTGGGCTACAGTCCATGGTGTTGCAAAGAGTTGGACACAACTTAGCAACACTTTCAAGGCCTACTTGACCTTACACACCACGATGTCTGGCTCTAGGTGAGTGATCATACCATTGTGGTTATCTGGTTCGTCAAGACTTTTCTGTATACTTCTTCTGTGTATTCAAGCACTTCTTTTTAACCTCTTTTGCTTCTTTTAGGTCCTTATTGCTTCTGTCACTTATCTAACCCATCCTTGCATGAAGTTTTCCCTTTACATCTCCAGATTTCTTGAAGAGACCTCTAATCTTTTCCATTCTATTATTTTCCTCTATTTCTTTGCATCGTTCACTTAAGAAGGCTTTCTTGTCTCTCCTTGCTAGTCTTTAGAACTCTGCATTCAGTTGGGTACGTCTTTCCTTTTCTCCTTGCCTTTTGCTTTCCTTCTTTTCTCAGCTATTTGTAGGGTTGCCTCAGACAACCACTCTGTCAGCATAACATTATTCAAATTAAATGACTTGGGAAGTATTATTTTATAAACCATCTGGATCCAACGAGTTCCTTGACGTTTTAAAATTATGAACCTGATTTCCTTAATAGTTACTGTTGTTTAGTTGCTTATTTCTGTCTGGCCCTTTGTGACCCACTGGGCTGCAGCCCGCCAGGCTCCTCTGTTCATGGGATTTTCCATACAAGAATACTGAAGTGGGTTTCCATTTCCTTCTCCTGCATTGGCAGGTAGATTCTTCACCACTGAGCCTCCAGGAAAGCCCTCTTAATAATTATAGGGCTATTCAGATAACCTACTTTACATTCATTGAATTGGTTGTTTTTTCAGGAATTAGTTTGTTTCAGCTAAGTTTTCCAAACTTTGTGTGTAGAGTGATTTGTACTACTGTCTTATTGTTATTGCCCCTTGGATGTGGGCGGGATCTGTAATGGTATCCCTGCTCCGTCTTTAATATTGGTAATCTGTGTCCTCGCTTGCTCGCTCTCTTTCTTTTTTAACCAGTCTTGCTAGAGTTTTGTCAATTTCATTGATCACCTCTAAGAACCATCTTTGTGGTTCATTGATTTTCTTTAATGTTCTTCTATTTTTAATTTGATTGATTGATGCTCTTAGGTTGATTGTTTTCTTCTGGCTTATTTAGCTCTTCTTTTTCTACATTCCTGAGGTGGACGTTTAGATTACTGATTCGAACTTTAAGGCTATTGATTTGAGAGAGCTTCATTTTGATCAGAGAACACACTCTCTATAATTTCAATTCTTTTAAATTTGTTGAGGTCTGTCTGATGACCCAGGATGAAGTTTGCCTTGGTCTGTGCTCTGTGAACATTTGGGAAGAATGAGTACTCTCCCCTTGTTGGGTGGAGTGATCTATAAATGTTGACTGGATCCCATTGGTCAGTTGTGTTGGTGAGCGCATGGGTGTGTTTGCTGATACTCTATCTAGTTGTTCTAGCAATTATCGAGAGAGAGAAGCTGAAGTGTCCAACTGTGATTGTGGGTCTATTTCTCTTTTTCGTCATATCAGTTTTTGCTTCACATATTTTATAGCCCTTCTCTTTGGTTCATACATATTTAGAATTGCTGTACTTTCATGGTGGATTGCCCCACTTATCATTATAGCAATACAATGTTCCCCTTCCCTTTAAAAAATAATTGCATTTATTTTTGGCTGTACTGGGGTGTTCTTTGCTGGTGAGCTTTCTCTAGTTGTGAGCTGGGGCTACTATTGTTGCAGTGACTTCTCTTATTCCAGAGAACGAGCTCCAGGTTGAGAGGGCTTCAGTACTTGTAGTGCATAGGCTTAGTTGTTCTATGGCATGTGGAGTCTTCCCAGAGTTGGAATTGAACCTGTGTTCTCTGTATTGGCTAGGGATTCTTAACCACCGAAAGCATTAGTCGCTAAGTTGTGTGCAACTGTTTGTGACCCCGTGGACTGTAGTCCACCAGGCTCCTCTGTCCATGGGATTCTCCAAGCAAGAATACTGGAGTGGGTTGCCAACAGCTTCACCAGTGGATCTTTCCAACCCAGGGATCCACCCCCATCCCTGCACTGTGGGCAGACTCTTTACCGTCCGAATCACCAGGGAAGCCCATTAATTTTTAGAGTCTATTTTCTCTGTTGTATTCAGCTTGGGTAATTTCTAGAGTTCTATTTCACTATAGCTCAAGAACTCTTTCCTTTCCCCGCCTCCGTTCTGCTGTTAAGCCTGTCCACTGAACTTTTGATTTGGTTAATGCTTTTTTGTTTGTTTGTTTTATATATCCATTGTATTCTTCTTTACGTTTTCTGTTTCTCTGCTGAGATCTTCTATTTTTCATTTGCTTCCAGTGTGCCCCAGACTGCTCACTAAAGCATTTTTATGATGGCTGATTTTACATCTTTGTTGGGTACTTGTGACAGTTTTTCATCTTGGTGTTGGCATCTATTGACTGGCCCTTTTTCCCGTTTAAATTGTGGGGCTCTTGGTCCTTGGATGATGAATGACTTTTGATGGAACCTGGATGTATTTGCTTTTATGTTTTGGGTTGCTAGATCTTATTTACGCCTTCTGTTTTAGCTGGCTTCTTCGGACATCGCTGGGGAAGGGGGTGGGGGAGGCGCACGCCTCATCACTGCGTGAGGATGGAATTCCGGGTTCTCTGCTCACTCTCTGTTGGCCGCCGGGGAGGGACTGCTCTTACCGTTGGGAAGGGTTGGAGTCCTGGCTCTCCACCAGCCCCGCCTTGCTGGCTGGGAGAGGTGAGCTCACTCCTGCTCCCCACGTGCTTGCCGCTGGCCGCCCTGTCTGGCGGAGCATCCTGTTCTCATCACCACTAGTTGGTGGGGAGAGTCCCCACTCGGCTCGGTCTCCTCCACCGCCACTCCAGGGAGGAAGGGAGGGAAGAGGGGGCTCCAGGCCTGGGGCTGAGGCAGGGAAAGCTGGGCGCCCCTGCCCTTTGCGGCGTGGGTCGTGTGGGGCGTTGGCTGCAGGGACTGGGAAGGAGGAGAGCAGGAGGCGTCCATGTGGCCACGCCGCGCCTTTTCGGCTCCCGGGGCTAGAGAGAGCCGTCTTTTATGGGGGCTTTTTTGCTGGGGGCATCAACGGGAAACCTGATATCTCTGTGGTAAAAAGAAAACCCAGGGGCCTCACCGCTGTGTGCTGCCTTGGGTCCCAGGGTTCTGGCCACCCTGTCTTGTCGGCCCCACCTTCCAGAGTCCCCTCGTGTCTGTTTTGTATTATGTCGAGCTTTTAGTTGTGTTGGGGGAGGAACAGAGCAAAGCATGTCTAGTGCATCTTCCCTCTAGTCTGCCTGTGAGTTTTAAATGACTGAGTTTAGACTTGCAGTCCTCTCCCATTTTGAAACAGGTTTGCTATGTTCTCAACAGATGTTTTGTTGTTCAGTTACTAAGTCACGTCCGACTCTGATCGCGTGGACCACAGCGCACCAGGTTGCCTCTCCGTCATTCTCTCTCTGAGTTTGCTCATGTCCATTGAGTCGATGATGCCGTCTAGCTGTCTCATCCTCTGCCGCTCCCTTCTCCTCTTGCCCCTAACCTTTCCCGGCATCGGGGTCTTTCCCAGCGAGTCAGCTCTTCACATAAAGTGTTTGGCAGCTATAAAGAAGTGGAAGAGGTGCCCGCGGACAGTCAGGAGACCGGGGTCCCTGCCTGGGCACCGTGGCCTTGGGCAGGTCTCAAACAATCTGCAGCCTCCACCTCTGTGCTTTCTGCATCAGGAAATAATTTGCTGAGATCATCTCTGACACTAATTTCTTTCCTTGCCAGAGCTTTTTCCACGGTAAAAAGTAGCCAAGACTTTAAAAAAAAAAAAAAAGATTGATTCTCTCTTGCCCTGGGGACGTTTGAGTTGCAAGGTTCTACCCTGAAAGTTTCCAAGCGTGCAGAAGATAATCTCCCTAACTAGACTCTGCTTTCAAAAGCCAGAGCTCAGCACAGCGGCTGCCAGGTCTTCCTGGAGGGAGGGAATGGAGCTGGGGCTCCGGAGGGGAGAGGCGGCAGGGGCAGGAACCCCTTCCCAGGCCTGAGGAGGGGAGAGGCGGGGCGCAGGTCCTGGAGAGCTCAGGTGTCTCCAGGAGGCATGCAGGTTTCTGCTAGGTGGCTTGGGTGCTGGGCACCCTGAGCTGGAGCTGTGGTCTTCGGAGCCATGGAAAGTCTCTCTGTGCTACCGTGGGCATGGCCTGTCCTGCATGTGGGGCTTGGGAATCAAATTCACACGTGCTTTGGTGACGGCCCCCGCCCTCTGACCCTTCCGGGGCCTCCCGAGCACCACAGCCGGTGACATCCATACAGCGCTTGTCAACTGTTAGGTGGAATGACTGCCGGCTCTGGGTGGGGCTGTCTTGTAGGACTGAGCGCAGGGATTGAGGAGGGCAGCTCCTCAGGGGAACTGTGAGTGCTGAGCTGGGACCAGCCGGGAGCTTTCACAGGGGGCAGTGGGAGGCTTCCGTGTCTGGGGAAGGAGGCCTCCGGTCATTTTCCAATGCCCGCCTCTGAGGCTTCTCTCCTAATCGTCAGCTTTGAAGGCTGTGTCGTTGCCGCGTGCCGTCCTCTCTCGTCATTTGTAGAGGTGGTCTCCTGGGTCTTGCCCGCCACTGTGCTCCGTGCTAATGGCAGAAAACAGGAGTGATCTGCTTGCAGTGGTTAGCTCGCCTCTTGCCAACTTAGCTTATAAAAGACTTACTTGCCTTTTCTTTTCCTCATTTATCACTTCTTACCTTCTGGGCTCTTTCCTCGCCCTCCCTCCACCCTGCACCACACTCTCAGCGGTGACCCCGTCTCTGCCCCCTCTCCTGGCAGGCTGTGGACGACTGGCCCCTTTCTGGAGCTGGGCTGGCCCCCACATGCAATGGCAGGAACCCTGGATAGAGACAAATGCCAGAGGAGAAAGGTTGTTTCTTTTGTTTAGTCAGTAAGTCGTGTCTTATTGTTTGTGACCCTGAAAGTTTCCAAGCGTGCAGAAGATAATCTCCTAACTAGACTCTGCTTTCAAAAGCCAGAGCTCAGCACAGCGGCTGCCAGGTCTTCCTGGAGGGAGGGAATGGAGCTGGGGCTCCGGAGGGAGAGGCGGCAGGGGCAGGAACCCCTTCCCAGGCCTGAGGAGGGAGGCGGGCGCAGGTCCTGGAGAGCTCAGGTGTCTCCAGGAGGCATGCAGGTTTCTGCTAGGTGGCTTGGGTGCTGGGCACCCTGAGCTGGAGCTGTGGTTTTCGGAGCCATGGAAAGTCTCTCTGTGCTACCGTGGGCATGGCCTGTCCTGCATGTGGGGCTTGGGAATCAAATTCACACGTGCTTTGGTGACGGCCCCCGCCCTCTGACCCTTCCGGGGCCTCCCGAGCACCACAGCCGGTGACATCCATACAGCGCTTGTCAACTGTTAGGTGGAATGACTGCCGGCTCTGGGTGGGGCTGTCTTGTAGGACTGAGCGCAGGGATTGAGGAGGGCAGCTCCTCAGGGGAACTGTGAGTGCTGAGCTGGGACCAGCCGGGAGCTTTCACAGGGGGCAGTGGGAGGCTTCCGTGTCTGGGGAAGGAGGCCTCCGGTCATTTTCCAATGCCCGCCTCTGAGGCTTCTCTCCTAATCGTCAGCTTTGAAGGCTGTGTCGTTGCCGCGTGCCGTCCTCTCTCGTCATTTGTAGAGGTGGTCTCCTGGGTCTTGCCCGCCACTGTGCTCCGTGCTAATGGCAGAAAACAGGAGTGATCTGCTTGCAGTGGTTAGCTCGCCTCTTGCCAACTTAGCTTATAAAAGACTTACTTGCCTTTTCTTTTCCTCATTTATCACTTCTTACCTTCTGGGCTCTTTCCTCGCCCTCCCTCCACCCTGCACCACACTCTCAGCGGTGACCCCGTCTCTGCCCCCTCTCCTGGCAGGCTGTGGACGACTGGCCCCTTTCTGGAGCTGGGCTGGCCCCCACATGCAATGGCAGGAACCCTGGATAGAGACAAATGCCAGAGGAGAAAGGTTGTTTCTTTTGTTTAGTCAGTAAGTCGTGTCTTATTGTTTGTGACCCGTGGACTATAGCCCACCAGGTTCCTCTATCCATGGGATTTCCCAGCAAGAATATTGGAGTGGGCTGCCTTTCCCTTCTCCAGGGGATCTTCTCAAGCCAGAGGTCGAACCCACGTCTCCTGCATTGCAGGCAGATTCTTTACCACTGAGCCACCAGGAAAGCCCCTCTAGGCAACGGCGGGTACCAGATGGGGGAGCAGTCGCTCTAGTGGGATATCGCCAGGTAGGCACCCTTCCACACCGGGGGCTTCCTGCAGACTGGAAACAGTCGGGGTGGAGGATCCAGGGGGATCCCAGACAGGAGATACTGATTGAATAGCTGATGGGCCTGGACACTCTTCCTGGGGCTGAGGATCCGTAACTGGATGGATATTCCTGTCTGCATGGGACTTACATTCTTGAGGTGCAAGGCAGGCAGGAAATTCAACCAATAGTGAATTGATTATGTGACTCACAGATTATAAGGGGGCATAGCATCAGGGGTGAGGTGGTTTGGGGGGACCAATTACAGGCATGCAGTCTCAGGGCGGGACCCCTGCAGGACTGACTCCTGAAGGCCGGGCCACAGGAGACCGCGGCCCCAGCGGCACCTGTCTGCTTCCAGCAGAGCCTCCCTTAAGCCACACAGTGAGAGCTCCTCTAACTTAGGCAGAGAATAATTCATATTTACAAAATACGCTCACCTCACAGAACTAGTGTAAAACACACTGAATTTAGATAAGGGTGTCAGTTTTCCAATCTCTCCCCATCACTTTTCTTTAAACGGTTGCAGGTGGATGCTTCACAGTCTGAGCCCCCAGACAAGCCCAAGAATCCTGGAGTGGGTAGCCCATCCCTTCTCCAGGGGATCTTCCCAATCCAGGGATCCAACTGGGGTCTCCTGCATGGCAGGCAGATCCTTTCCCAGCTGAGCTACCAGGGAAGCCCTCAGAAAGTGCTTTTAGATCTTATTGATGTATTTATGGCTGCGCCAGGTCCTCACTGCCGCACAGGGCTTTCTCTAGGTGCCGCGAGCAGGGGCTGCTCTCCAACTGTGGTGTGCAGGCTTCTCGTTGCACTGGCCTCCCCTGTTGCAGAGCGTAGGCTCTAGGGTGTGAGCTTCCATAGCAGCTCCCGGGCTCTGGAGCACAGCTCAATCGCTGCGGTGCACGGACATAGTTATTCACCATTTGCTTATTCCCAGATTTGGCACAGGAAGGGTAACCTCAGTCAGGATCAGAGTTGCCGGCTCTGTGGCCATGCACAGCGGCGAGCGCTCCACAGGCGTCCTCTCCCGCGTGGCGGAGATGCTTTCCCAAGGGACGGCTGTGCACATGGAACCCTCTCCACGGCCTGCAACAGAAAGGCCAGCGGCTCCAGCCACGCCAGCAAGGACTTGCTTTATCACTGTCTGCCCTCTCTGGCTTCAGCCTCAGGTCCATCCCACGTCCTCCTGGCCATTCCCAGCAGCTCAGTGAGCACAGCCTTACCCTTCCGGCACCTGACCGACCGATGACCGAATCACGTGGTGTACAGCTGGGGGCAGGGGGATTCCAGGAGGACGTTCTGAGCCCGCTCCTAGCAGCGAGGTGGATGGCTCTTGGGCAGAGAGTACACGCCAGGGCAGCAGGACCACACTGGCACGTGTCCTGGCCACACAGCTCGGCAGGGTCCCGCCGATTCTCCTGGAGAGACCCTCCCCGGCCACGTTCTGTGTCTTTCGTCCCTGTGGTGTGTCCTATTGGCCCCAGAGCCAGTAGGGGCTCTCAGGGCTGCCCACCAACTCCAGGTCCCAGAGACGAGGCCCCTCTGTCCCTGCCTCTGGGCCTCAGTTCTCACACAGAGGCTTGTGGCTCTGAACCTTCTTTCCAGAACATTCAGAGTTCCTTGGCCTCCCTACTCAGTGTGTTTAAGGCACCACACAGCCCCGTGGACCCGGCATATAGAGCGTGGCACCTAGAAATCCTCAGTTAGATTTTACAACAGAATAGAGGTGATGTGTGGACTATCAAGCGAACGATGCAAACCAAAGCAAGCCCTCTTGCCCATGAACTCACACACCACGCTGCCTTTGCTCCCCGCCTTTGATTCGAGGGGAGAAATTGCCCATGGTAATGAGACCTGGGATGTGACGCCCCTGCCTGGTGTGAAAAGCCGTGCTCCCTCTCTAAAAGCAGAGGTTTCACCCACCCAAGGGGTCGTGCAGAGGGGTGACCCAGGTGTGCTGGAGATGAGAAAGGCACGCATTCCTGCCTGTGGTCCCCACATGCAAGCTTCTGAAGAAAAGCAGGCGCCTCTGAGGTTGGGAGTAAGGGACGTCCTATCACCATCAGCTCAGTTCAGTCGCTCAGTCGTGTCCGACTCTTTGTGACTCCACGGACTGCAGACGCCAGACTTCCCTGTCCTTCACCATCACCTGGAGCTGGCTCAAACACATGTCCATTGAGTCAGTGATGCCATCCAACCATCTCACCCTCTGTCACCCCCTTCTCCTCCTGCCTTTAATCTTTCCCAGCATCAGGGTCTTTTCCAATGAGTTGGCTCTTAGCATCAAGTGGCTAAAGTATTGGAGCTTCAGCTTCAGCACCAGGCCTTCCAATGAATATTCCGGGTTAATTTCCTTTAGGGTTGACTTATCACTGAGGCTACAGGGAAATGGTCCTATTTACGTAGAAGGGCTTTACGGAGGTCAGGCCCTCTGACACTCTGGTCTGGGGCCACAGGGGAGGGTGCCCAAAGTGTCTCTCCTTATGCAGCTACATGAACACAGCTGTGGGCCAGGTACTGGAACACTGCCTCTAAGATTAAAAATAAAAAAAGCTTTTGTTTTTTTGTTGAGGTGGGAGTGGGCAGCACGGGAAGGACAGAGGACTTGGGCATTTTCACTTTGTTACCCAGGATTTAGCTCTGTGTCTGGTACACAGCAGTGCTGCGTGAATGAGTGACTGTGTTACCTGGGCAGGGGGGCGGGGGAGGGGGCACCCCAGACACAGAGCTCTAATGGGGTGGGGGCATTGGAGCGGCGGGCATCTCGTCTATTTTAGCTCTCACGCTCCTATCTGGCAGAGAGGTGCCCAACAACAACAAAAAATAAAGAAGAGAGAGAGAAGTCCTTTACCCTTCCGTCCTCCCTCCGCAGACGAATTCCCCGGCACAGCTCTGCAGGCTGGGCGGTGGTGGTCCTGGCGGGGAACCCTAGCTGACTGGTCGAAGGGACACGGCCTCTGGTCCAGCCCCCGCGAGTGTCCAAACTCGGGAGGCCTCCAGGGCCGGGGAGGATCCTCGGCACCTGCCAGGTCAGGGGCGCGGGAAGCCGGAGGAGCCGGGATGCCCAGAACTGGGCCAGCCGCGCCCCCGCGGCGGCAAAACAAGAGCACGCGCACCTGCCGGCTCCGCCCCGCCCCAGGCGCCGGCCAATCGCAGGCCGCGGGCGGGCCCGGCGCGGGCGGGCCGTGGGCGGGGCCGGGGCCCCGGAGCCCTAGGAGCCGAGCCGGAGCCCGCGCGGGGCGCAGCAGCCCAGCCCGCTGCGAGCGCAGCCTCGTGCCCGCCGCCCGCAGCCGCGTCCCGCCGCCGCCCCGGGGCATGGCCTGTCTGATGGCCACTTTCTCGGTCGGCACCGCCATGGTGAGTGAGCGCATCCGTCTTCCCCTGGGCTGGGTCTTTTCCAATGAGTTGGCTCTTAGCATCAAGTGGCTAAAGTATTGGAACTTCAGCTTCAGCATCAGGCCTTCCAGAATATTCCGGGTTAATTTCCTTTAGGGTTGACTTATCACTGAGGCTACAGGGAAATGGTCCTATTTACGTAGAAGGGCTTTACGGAGGTCAGGCCCTCTGACACTCTGGTCTGGGGCCACAGGGGAGGGTGCCCAAAGTGTCTCTCCTTATGCAGCTACATGAACACAGCTGTGGGCCAGGTACTGGAACACTGCCTCTAAGATTAAAAATAAAAAAAGCTTTTGTTTTTTTGTTGAGGTGGGAGTGGGCAGCACGGGAAGGACAGAGGACTTGGGCATTTTCACTTTGTTACCCAGGATTTAGCTCTGTGTCTGGTACACAGCAGTGCTGCGTGAATGAGTGACTGTGTTACCTCGGCATGGGGGCGGGGGAGGGGGCACCCCAGACACAGAGCTCTAATGGGGTGGGGGGCATTGGAGCGGCGGGCATCTCGTCTATTTTAGCTCTCACGCTCCTATCTGGCAGAGAGGTGCCCAACAACAACAAAAAATAAAGAAGAGAGAGAGAAGTCCTTTACCCTTCCGTCCTCCCTCCGCAGACGAATTCCCCGGCACAGCTCTGCAGGCTGGGCGGTGGTGGTCCTGGCGGGGAACCCTAGCTGACTGGTCGAAGGGACACGGCCTCTGGTCCAGCCCCCGCGAGTGTCCAAACTCGGGAGGCCTCCAGGGCCGGGGAGGATCCTCGGCACCTGCCAGGTCAGGGGCGCGGGAAGCCGGAGGAGCCGGGATGCCCAGAACTGGGCCAGCCGCGCCCCCGCGGCGGCAAAACAAGAGCACGCGCACCTGCCGGCTCCGCCCCGCCCCAGGCGCCGGCCAATCGCAGGCCGCGGGCGGGCCCGGCGCGGGCGGGCCGTGGGCGGGGCCGGGGCCCCGGAGCCCTAGGAGCCGAGCCGGAGCCCGCGCGGGGCGCAGCAGCCCAGCCCGCTGCGAGCGCAGCCTCGTGCCCGCCGCCCGCAGCCGCGTCCCCGCCGCCGCCCCCGGGGCATGGCCTGTCTGATGGCCACTTTCTCGGTCGGCACCGCCATGGTGAGTGAGCGCATCCGTCTTCCCCCTGGGCTGGGTTCCGTTCCCGGGAGAAGAAGAAACGCACAAAGACCCGCGAGCCCCGAGGGAGACGCCTGAGTCGCGTCGCCCCCGCCCCGGCCACCTGACGCCCCAGGGCGCTCCTTGCAGCGGATGGTGGGGGGAGGCGGCGGGGCCAGGAGAGGGAGGGAGGGCGCAGGCTCACAGCCCCGCGAGTGGATCGGTGGCCTTGACTCGCCCGCCGCAGGGTGACGGGCCCGGGGCCCCGTAGCGCACGGGGACGGGGAGGCAGCCCGGGCCGGAGCGAGAGGGACCCCACCCCTCTGGCGGCGCGCGTGGCTGGAGCCCGAGCAGCGGGCGCTTCTCGCGCTCCTCTCCGGGGCGCCGGCACTGTCCAGGGGAACAAAAGGAGAATGTGGTCGAGAGCCTGGGCTGCCTCTCCTCCCAGACCTGCTCAGGACTGGGCTGCCGGCGGAGCTAAGCGGAGGCAGGTGAGGGGCCGGCCTGGGTGCCTTCGGTCACATTTCTCCAGCCTGGTGAGAGACTCGGGTGGGGACAGGGGCGCGCATCTCTCCGTTCCCAAGGGTGCCAGTTCCGTAGGGGGACCACCAGGCGCAGTGTCTTTGCTAGACACTTACAGAAAGTGTTTATTTCTGTGGGTCGTCGGGAGTCTCCTCTTGTCCCTTTAAAACCGCTCCATGAACTCACATTGGGAAAAAGAAAACCAAACAGTCGTCGCCCCCATCCGAGGGCCTTTCATTCCTATGTCCAGCAAGCCGGCGGTGCAGCCAGGTACGTCTGGACTGATTTCTGGTCATCTAAAGTACACATAGAAAGTATTCCGTATTCTAAGCCCTCTTGCTCTCCCCCTGCCGCCCCCTCCCCGCCAGCATCCCTCCTCTGTCCTTTGTCTGTGTATTTACTATCTTGCTCGTCAGTTCCCTTGAGCTGTAACCCCACCGTGCACAGCAGCACCGGCTTCGCCCCCACCCTTTGCCTTTAGTTCATTTTTAGCATCCTGTATTTGAAGTCAGCAGGGCTCGGCAGCATTTGACCGACAGTTACCTTTTGCCTTGAGCGCAAGAAAAAAAAAAAAAAAAAGCCGGGTTTCTGCGCATGCTCTGCTGGGACACCCGCATCCTCTGATTCCAAACAGGTTACTGTAGAGCATACCGAGCCTCACCAGCTCATTATATAATGATTTTGTGTAAACCGAGAGAATGGGGCCGCGGACATGTTATGGAGGTTGGCAGAGCAGGAAGGAGTCGGGGGCCGCGGGACCTACATGCTGAGTTCCCACTCTGGGCGTCTCTGCCTGTATGACCTAGCTTCTTGCCTATAAGAGGGATCCCCACACGCAAAGGGCACCCCCCTCCTCGTGACGTTTGCTTGTATCTGGTTGAATGTTTGGTGACACTTGGGCGTTCTTCATTTTACACGTGCTCATTTCTTTGGGATTCCGGAATGAGGGTGGAAAATGAAGTCGATTCTTCTTGTTAGTTGTGGGTAAAGAAAGTTTCAGATGCCTGGTAACTAACTCTTGAAGCCTTTTCCAAGCTGCAGAAGTGGCTCATCCACGTGGGACAAGAGTGAATCAGAATGTTGTAAGGAAAAGATGTTTTCGTGTTGGGGTTTGTCTGTACGCTCCCTTATGATTTGATGCGACACCAGAACTTAGGTGGTTCGTTCACCTGGGGGTGTAAAGGCTGAGCTCATTTTTCTTCAGGGCATGTTGTTTAGTGTGAAAATCATTCTCCCTGAAAACCTTGTGCTTTTTAAAAATTTTAAACATTCTACCCAAGTCATAAACAGAACCCTGGAGACATTCCCCAGGCCCTAAAGTTTCCTCTGGGGTCCAGCGCGGGGCTGACTGCCAGGGGGGACCTAGAGAAGGTGCCTTGGAGGATGGGAAAAGCAGCCAGCTGGCGTCCGGGTGTCCCTGAGCTGAGCTGGCGGGAGGGCGCGGGCTCCTACTGGGGCTGGTGTCGGGCTGTTGGAGGCCAGGTTTTAGAGACGATGAGGCAGGTGTTTTGAGTGACCGTGTTCGTGACCCCTACCCTTTGCTTAATGAAGGGTGTGACATTTTGGTTCTTTTCCCATTGGCAGTGGCCTTGGGGATTCTGGACCAGTTTTCCTCTTTTGTGCTAAAGGTTCCTGTTGGGGGAAGGGGTCTGCCTTCCAAATGCAGGGTGCACTGGCCTAGGTGGGCCCGTAGCTGGCAGCAGGGAGTGACAGTGGGAGAGGGCGCATGCTGGTGCCTGGGGCCTCTGAGTTCTTCCTCCTTTCCTCCCAGGATGCTATGAAAAGATGCTGGGAAGCTTCTGTCTGCAACTGGGCTTTCCCCGGTAAGGAGAGTGAACCAGCCTCACCCTGGGGTGACTCTTAGAGACCTTCCCCAGCTAAATAGGGATCTTGTTGTGCAAGGAAATCAGCAGCCAAGAGAAAGCTCTCACCAACAGCAAGCAGGGACTGTCCAAGTGGGCCTCCCAGGCATTCAATACCTGTGAATGGACTCACTATTATTTACCTTTTAGTATGCAGCAGAAACTGTATGGAGGGAGAGGTCAAAGACAAGGCTTCCACAAGACGCGAGCATACGCTGAAAGTGAAGGCGAGGGGAGGGCAGATATATTTGTTTCATTTTTAATGAGCTCCGGAGGCTGAGGACAAGCTAGCTGTAACCTGCATCGCCGGCGGCTCTCACCAGAGGCTGCGTTTGCAGAGCGCTGGTCTATTTTGGAGTGACAGCCGCTACTTCCCATCAGACCGGATTTCAGGATTTTATTAATTGGACACCCGTGTTGGAAAGACGGGTGATGGTTTATGCTGCTTTGGTGCTGGTTGAGGGAAGGTGGGCTTGTAGGGTTCCCCCAGTCTCGTGTGGGCGTGCCTGTGGCGGACAGGGGCGGGGAGGGCCCAGGGTCCACTGCCTGTAAAAGGCTAAGCCAGACTGCGGCGCTGTCAGGGACGCTGGCGGGGAGCCCCCTTCAGGAGCGGGCCCCAGCTCAGCCACTCCTCAGCGGTGGGGCCTCCGCTCCGTGAAGTGGAGTGGAAGAGGGTGCACCCCCTGTGGAGCCGTGGAGAGGGAAGGGGAATGGTCTGTGTAGCCTGGAGTTTAGTGGGCACATTGCCACTGTGAATTGCTGAATGAATAGTTTTTGAGTGACCGTGTTCGTGACCCCTACCCTTTGCTTAATGAAGGGTGTGACATTTTGGTTCTTTTCCCATTGGCAGTGGCCTTGGGGATTCTGGACCAGTTTTCCTCTTTTGTGCTAAAGGTTCCTGTTGGGGGAAGGGGTCTGCCTTCCAAATGCAGGGTGCACTGGCCTAGGTGGGCCCGTAGCTGGCAGCAGGGAGTGACAGTGGGAGAGGGCGCATGCTGGTGCCTGGGGCCTCTGAGTTCTTCCTCCTTTCCTCCCAGGATGCTATGAAAAGATGCTGGGAAGCTTCTGTCTGCAACTGGGCTTTCCCCGGTAAGGAGAGTGAACCAGCCTCACCCTGGGGTGACTCTTAGAGACCTTCCCCAGCTAAATAGGGATCTTGTTGTGCAAGGAAATCAGCAGCCAAGAGAAAGCTCTCACCAACAGCAAGCAGGGACTGTCCAAGTGGGCCTCCCAGGCATTCAATACCTGTGAATGGACTCACTATTATTTACCTTTTAGTATGCAGCAGAAACTGTATGGAGGGAGAGGTCAAAGACAAGGCTTCCACAAGACGCGAGCATACGCTGAAAGTGAAGGCGAGGGGAGGGCAGATATATTTGTTTCATTTTTAATGAGCTCCGGAGGCTGAGGACAAGCTAGCTGTAACCTGCATCGCCGGCGGCTCTCACCAGAGGCTGCGTTTGCAGAGCGCTGGTCTATTTTGGAGTGACAGCCGCTACTTCCCATCAGACCGGATTTCAGGATTTTATTAATTGGACACCCGTGTTGGAAAGACGGGTGATGGTTTATGCTGCTTTGGTGCTGGTTGAGGGAAGGTGGGCTTGTAGGGTTCCCCCAGTCTCGTGTGGGCGTGCCTGTGGCGGACAGGGGCGGGGAGGGCCCAGGGTCCACTGCCTGTAAAAGGCTAAGCCAGACTGCGGCGCTGTCAGGGACGCTGGCGGGGAGCCCCCTTGCAGGAGCGGGGCCCCAGCTCAGCCACTCCTCAGCGGTGGGGCCTCCGCTCCGTGAAGTGGAGTGGAAGAGGGTGCACCCCCTGTGGAGCCGTGGAGAGGGAAGGGGAATGGTCTGTGTAGCCTGGAGTTTAGTGGGCACATTGCCACTGTGAATTGCTGAATGAATAGTCACTATTGTTCGTCATCATTTACCATCATTTACACGGGAGGTATTATAATTCAAAACTTTATACAGTCAGTGCGGCCTCCGGCTTCCCTCTTTCGCGCCCCAGTAGGCTTACTCGCCCAGCCTCGTCCCACAGGACTGTCCACCCCGTCTCCTCCCCCACGGCCCCCAGCCGGTGGAGGCCACTCCCCCCGCCCCGCGCGCTGCAGACCAGCTCAGCTACTTCCTCCTTGGCTGCCCCTCCTTACGATCCCTCCACGCCCCCACAGAGACCACCGCAGAAAGTGCACATCCTTTAACAAGCGTGGCAAGCCCGCCACCTGTGGAGGCCCTGTGCCTCCCTGCGTGGGAGCTCAGTCACTCAGTCACGGCGACTCTTTGTGACCCCACGGACTGTAGCCCTCCGGGTTCCTCTGTCCATGGGAGTCTCCAGGCACGAGTACTGGAGTGGGTTGCCATTTCCTTCTTCAGGGGGTCTTGCCAGGTGGTGCTAGTGGTAAAGAACTGGCCTGCCCATGCAGGAGATACCAGAGAAGTGGGTTCGATCTCTGGGTCGGGAAGATGCCCTGGAAAAGGGCACGGCAACCCACTCCAGGGCTCTTACCTGGATTATCTCATAGACAGGGTGGGAAGCCCCATGCATTCCATGGGGTGGCAAAGAGTGGGACCAGACTGGACGACTCAGCATGCCTCCAGGGGATCTTCCTGACCCGGGGACCGAGCCCAGGTCGCCCACACTCTGGGCAGGGGCTTTACTGTCTGAGCCACCAGGGAAGCTCAGGCGTCCTGGGCTGGGCAGCGTGTTCCTTCTCCAGGGAATCTTCCTCACCCAGGAATCCAGTGGGGTCTCCTGTCTTGCAGGCGGATTCTTTACGAGCCATGCCTCTGGAGTCCCATCTAATCCCAGAAGCCCTCCCCCCGCAAAAAAATTCAGAGCTCCAGCCCCTGCATTTCAGATCTCCAGATGCTCTGTGCTCTCTGGCAGCTGAGCCTTTGCACCTGCTGTTCCCTGCAAGGAACGTCCTGAATTAGCACTCCTCCCCCACCTCGCCTTGCTAAGCTCAGCTTGCATTTTATTCCTCAGAAGCACTGTGTGCCCCCATCCAGGGCCCGCGTGGCACCGGGGGACCCTCGCTGCACTGGGTGACCCTCGCAGCACTGGGGGCCCCTCGCAGGTCTCTGTAGCATCTGGTTCTAGCCCTGGCCACTCTGTGTTGAAATTCCTTGGGGCCCAGTCTTGGACCTGAGCTTGCTGAGGCTACCAGCCATGTCTGGCTGGCTGACTGCTGATCCCTAGGACTTTATCTGGTCTGAGAGTGAGGGAGGGAGGGAGTAGATAGGCTTGGAATCTGGGGGGACGTCAGACCCTCCTCGTAACCCAGGGCTGGCATCTGCTCCAGCTGGGAGGTGGGTGGCGTCGCGGCTGCTCATGTCCCTGCTGTGGGCTGATCACCAACCGGGGGAGACGGGCCTGTCCCTGGGCTTCCCCAGGGCAGGAGGAGGATGGGTGGTCCACCTTGACTGGAGTTGGAGGGAGGCCACGCCCCGGGGAGGGGCTGATGGGAACTCCCCACCCCAACTGGACACACAAGGCCTGGCTCTCCGCCCAGTCCGCTCAGGACGTGGGCCTGGAAGCGGACCTCTCGCCGTTCAAGGTAGGGGGGTGAGGACAGACTTTGGGGACCAGGCCTGGAACTGCCCGTGGGTCTCTCCACTGCCCGTGAGTCTGTGCACGCTCAGTAGAGCGGGACCTTTTGCGACCCTGGGATTCGCCGGGCAAGACTGCTGGAGGGAGTCGCCACCCGTCCTCCGGGGACCTTCCCCACCGAGGGATGGAACTGGGTCTCCTGCGCTGCAGGCAGATTCTTTACGGTTGAGCCCCACCTGCCCCAAGCCCTCCCCGCGCCGAAGCCGGGATTGGAGGCTTCCAGGACTCACAGGGAATCACACTGGCTTCCTCTCATCGGGAGACAGCAGCTCCCGTGGCCGCAGGGCAAGACCCGAGGGCAAAGGGACGTCTCGGGTGCGGCCCTGGGGCCCAGGGGAGGCACTGGGTCTTCGAGAGGGAAGGCTGAGCTCTCCAGATGCTCTGTGCTCTCTGGCAGCTGAGCCTTTGCACCTGCTGTTCCCTGCAAGGAACGTCCTGAATTAGCACTCCTCCCCCACCTCGCCTTGCTAAGCTCAGCTTGCATTTTATTCCTCAGAAGCACTGTGTGCCCCCATCCAGGGCCCGCGTGGCACCGGGGGACCCTCGCTGCACTGGGTGACCCTCGCAGCACTGGGGGCCCCTCGCAGGTCTCTGTAGCATCTGGTTCTAGCCCTGGCCACTCTGTGTTGAAATTCCTTGGGGCCCAGTCTTGGACCTGAGCTTGCTGAGGCTACCAGCCATGTCTGGCTGGCTGACTGCTGATCCCTAGGACTTTATCTGGTCTGAGAGTGAGGGAGGGAGGGAGTAGATAGGCTTGGAATCTGGGGGGACGTCAGACCCTCCTCGTAACCCAGGGCTGGCATCTGCTCCAGCTGGGAGGTGGGTGGCGTCGCGGCTGCTCATGTCCCTGCTGTGGGCTGATCACCAACCGGGGGAGACGGGCCTGTCCCTGGGCTTCCCCAGGGCAGGAGGAGGATGGGTGGTCCACCTTGACTGGAGTTGGAGGGAGGCCACGCCCCGGGGAGGGGCTGATGGGAACTCCCCACCCCAACTGGACACACAAGGCCTGGCTCTCCGCCCAGTCCGCTCAGGACGTGGGCCTGGAAGCGGACCTCTCGCCGTTCAAGGTAGGGGGGTGAGGACAGACTTTGGGGACCAGGCCTGGAACTGCCCGTGGGTCTCTCCACTGCCCGTGAGTCTGTGCACGCTCAGTAGAGCGGGACCTTTTGCGACCCTGGGATTCGCCGGGCAAGACTGCTGGAGGGAGTCGCCACCCCGTCCTCCGGGGACCTTCCCCACCGAGGGATGGAACTGGGTCTCCTGCGCTGCAGGCAGATTCTTTACGGTTGAGCCCCACCTGCCCCAAGCCCCTCCCCCGCGCCGAAGCCGGGATTGGAGGCTTCCAGGACTCACAGGGAATCACACTGGCTTCCTCTCATCGGGAGACAGCAGCTCCCGTGGCCGCAGGGCAAGACCCGAGGGCAAAGGGACGTCTCGGGTGCGGCCCTGGGTGCTGGAGCTGAGGCAAAGCCAGGCCTGTGCGGACCCGGGGAGGGTCACCTGTGGTTCCTTCGAGAGGGAAGGCTGAGCAGGAGGGGCTCATCCTCGGCCCGGCGCCGAGCAGGCCAGTCGTCCGGCTGACACAAACCTCCGCAGGTTGTGGGGGAGGCTCCAGCCCGCTCGTGTTTGTGTCTGAAGCATCTCACCAGCCCTGTGCCAGCGGCAAAGCGAGAGGAACTGTGTCAGGAGTTTTACTCTGCACTTTGATTTTGATCTACAGAATGTTACAGTCAACCAGCTAAGTTCTGATGCAGTGAAACTTTCCAGAGGTGGGAGAAGCCTGCAAGGGGTGCGCGCGCGTGCGTGTTTGTGTGCGTGTGGTGTGTCTTTTCCTTAAACAGCAAGGCAGCTTTAAGTGTCACAAGAACCAGAAACCCTGTGCCCATATCCCTGACCCCACTCCTACTTTAAAGACGTGAAGCCTCTGAATCCTTTGATACTGGGGGGCCCTGAAATCCCACGATGGGAACCCTGTCCCTCTTCAAGGATGCAGATGCTGTCCTCTCCAGAGGTCGTCTACATGGGGAGGAGGAGGGCTCTTTTAGTCACTAGAGCTGCTGGGCTGGTAAGGATGTTTCTGGATGCTCCCCTCCCCGGTTTTGTTTTCGATTTCTTATTAGAAACACTAGCGATCAAAAAGCCATCAGCTTTAAAGAAATACCTTGGAAATCCATGGAAAAATAACTGATGCTGTTCCTCTTTAGAACGAAGAGCCGTGTGGTTGGTTCTCCCCGCCCTTCGCCACCAGCAAGGGCCTGAGCCATCCAAGACGGTTGTCCAGATCGGACTAGGCCAGGCTGACCGCCTTCAGCAGTGTGGAGGCTCGTCCCCAGAGGCCCATGCTTTTGGCGCGGTGGAATGGCACCTCTCGATTCACGAGACAGCTAGGAAAAGCACAGCACACATTACTTGTCCACCCCAGGGTTCTTCTGTGTTTTGGAGGTGCCTCAAGCGTATTGATTTGCCCAGCGTTGCCAAGCCATTAGAAAGGTTTCATTCTCTGCATAAATACTTTGTGGCTCATCTACAGTGGAAGCCTAGCACTTCCAGGCCAGCCCGAGGCGGCCCAGAACCCCGTGCCGAGGGGGGGTCTCGGGTGCGGCCCTGGGTGCTGGAGCTGAGGCAAAGCCAGGCCTGTGCGGACCCGGGGAGGGTCACCTGTGGTTCCTTCGAGAGGGAAGGCTGAGCAGGAGGGGCTCATCCTCGGCCCGGCGCCGAGCAGGCCAGTCGTCCGGCTGACACAAACCTCCGCAGGTTGTGGGGGAGGCTCCAGCCCGCTCGTGTTTGTGTCTGAAGCATCTCACCAGCCCTGTGCCAGCGGCAAAGCGAGAGGAACTGTGTCAGGAGTTTTACTCTGCACTTTGATTTTGATCTACAGAATGTTACAGTCAACCAGCTAAGTTCTGATGCAGTGAAACTTTCCAGAGGTGGGAGAAGCCTGCAAGGGGTGCGCGCGCGTGCGTGTTTGTGTGCGTGTGGTGTGTCTTTTCCTTAAACAGCAAGGCAGCTTTAAGTGTCACAAGAACCAGAAACCCTGTGCCCATATCCCTGACCCCACTCCTACTTTAAAGACGTGAAGCCTCTGAATCCTTTGATACTGGGGGGCCCTGAAATCCCACGATGGGAACCCTGTCCCTCTTCAAGGATGCAGATGCTGTCCTCTCCAGAGGTCGTCTACATGGGGAGGAGGAGGGCTCGTTTCAGTCACTAGAGCTGCTGGGCTGGTAAGGATGTTTCTGGATGCTCCCCTCCCCGGTTTTGTTTTCGATTTCTTATTAGAAACACTAGCGATCAAAAAGCCATCAGCTTTAAAGAAATACCTTGGAAATCCATGGAAAAATAACTGATGCTGTTCCTCTTTAGAACGAAGAGCCGTGTGGTTGGTTCTCCCCGCCCTTCGCCACCAGCAAGGGCCTGAGCCATCCAAGACGGTTGTCCAGATCGGACTAGGCCAGGCTGACCGCCTTCAGCAGTGTGGAGGCTCGTCCCCAGAGGCCCATGCTTTTGGCGCGGTGGAATGGCCCCTCTCGATTCACGAGACAGCTAGGAAAAGCACAGCACACATTACTTGTCCACCCCAGGGTTCTTCTGTGTTTTGGAGGTGCCTCAAGCGTATTGATTTGCCCAGCGTTGCCAAGCCATTAGAAAGGCGATTTCATTCTCTGCATAAATACTTCTGGTGCGTGGCTCATCTACACCAGTTCAGCAGATTCCCAGTGGAAGCCAGCATGGCCAGTGGAGACACCTTGGCGATGCTGTGGAGGAGGCACCTGTTTTCAAAGATGACTCATATTCTGGGATCCCTTCTGCTGCTCGCTTGGTCGTAGAGCTCAGAGCAAGCTCCTTAAAATAGTCTGTGCTTCAGTTTCCTTGTCTGTATCACAGAGGGAAAAAAAAAAAACAACCTTTCCAACACTTCAGAGCTATTATGAAGATACAGCAAGAGAGGAGAGTTGTAAGGGATTTGTGAAATTTACAAGGAAAACACAAAGACCAACTCCTCAGCCCCCAGTGATCCAGGCCATCTCACTGCTCTTGCGACATGTGTAAGAGGCTGCGCCAGCGAGGTCCTGAACCAGATCCTTGTGAAGCTTTTATTAATTATGCGTTTTTAGCAGTCTTAGGCCTCTTTACTGGGTTTTTAAATGAGCGGACTGTAAGGAGATAATGCTTCAGGGTGGCTGATGTTTCATTCTTTGAGACAAGTGACGTAGTTGTGATGGTTTTGGGATTAGATGTTACGATTGCTAAATAAAGCGATAGACCAGTTTCCTAGTTGATCTTTGGTGTGTTTCTCGTGGAAGGAGAAGGGGGCGCTGGAGAGGAGGAATTCCTCTAGGGGAGCGCCCGCCCTGTGCCGCCGGAGGCGCCGTGGAGGGTGAGGGGTGCGGATCCGAGACACCGAGGCGGAACGGCCCTGTCGCTGCGGTCCGGGCCACGGTGGAGCTGACACCTGCTCTCGGGGCCTCTTTCCTGTCTCTCCAGAACGGCTCTGCAGCCATGCCAGAGCCCAGGTCGGTGTGCGTCTCGGTGGACGAGGTGGTCTACGGCAGCAGTGACGCCGCGGAGAAGGAGCTGCTGAACGGACACCTGCGGCGAGAGGACAACAGCCTCGCAGAGGCCCAGAGGCTCTCCTCCCTGCCGCGGAGGGCGGCCGTCAACATCGAGTTCAAGGACCTCTCCTACGCTGTCCCCGAGGGCCCCTGGTGGAGGAAGAGAGGTAGGGAACGGGCTGCTGGGCGCCCTGGGGGTGGGCGGGATGCCTCAGGTGGTTCGGGAGATCTGGGTCTGGACGTTGGGGGCCGTCTCTCTCCACTCCGGCTCTGCCATGGCCAGTCCATTTCATGGCTTTATGTCTGATTTTTTCTTACCTGTGATATGAACAGATGAGATTAGATGACTCAGGAGACATGGTAGGTTTTCTTTTTAATTGAAGTATAGTTGATATACAGTGTTATGTTAGTTTCAGGTGTATTCAGTTACATATAGATACTCTTATAAATTCTTTTTTATTATAGGCTATTGCAAGATGCTGGATATAGTTTCCTGGGTTACACAAGAGGTCCTCATTTACGCGTTGTATACATAGTGGTGCGTGTGAATCTGTGAATCCAAACTCCTGGTTTATCCTGTCTCCTTCCCCTTTGGTGACCACGAGGTTGTCTTCCGTGTCTGTGAGTCACACAGCGGTTCTTAAGCTCTGATACGGTCACAGAGTTTGACCGGCATCCCTGCGGGCTGGCTTCCGGGCTGAACCCGAGGGTCCTCTTTACTGGATGCTGTTGATGTTAGTCTTTCAAGATGGAACTTTGTTTTGTTTAATGTTTCAGAGCCAAGTGGAAGCCAAGTGTTTCCTCCCAAGCGTGAAGTGACCTAGAGTAACCTCTCTGGATGCCTGTCGTGCATGTTTGCAGGTCTCTGAGAGGACTGGCTTGTGGGGGTGGGGGTGAGCTAGCCGGAAGCACAGACCTGGGGACAGAGTGGCTGAGCCTCCGGGGGTCTCGGGAGGGCCACGCACACAGGAGGTTATGTGTTGTTGTAAATTGATGCCTGATAGGATTTTGAGTTCACTTGACATCGGGGATGCTTCTTTGCCAGCTCTAGATTTTCAAAGTGTAGATCCGATGCCTCCCTGGGCTGGTCTTTCTTTTCTGAGCCTGACTGACTTCTTTCCGTGGAACTCACTCCTCACCCCAGCTCTGGGCACCCACCATCTGCCCGTCTTTGGCAGCGGGGAGGGGTGGGGCGCTTGAGAGAGGACCAGTTAGGTATCTCTCAGAAACAGCGGTCCTTCGTCTCCCGTGAACCATTTAAAACTGGAAATCCGTGAGGAATTTGAAACAACGTGATTCAGCTCTCATCGGAATGTTCGAATTGCTTAAGCCTTTCGGCGTATCTAGATTCATCTTCCTTTTTGAAGAAGATACGCTTTGTTTACCTTTTTTTTACTTCTCGTCTTTCTGTCCCCTCTGGGTTCCTATGTCTCGAATCGAGACTGTGGAGACAGCTGGCGTGGAAGCCTGGAAGTGCTTGGAACCGCGATTGTAGAGGCTTGATCGACGGGTCCCTGGGACCTTGGAGCCAAGTGGGTTGTGGGATGCCTGTGTCTGTTGGCACAGCCAGGAGCCGATCCCAAACAGACGCGGTCAGAGGGTGGCATGTCTGGGTCTTCTGAGACTTACATTTTCGGGGTGGGCCAGCCCGTTGTGTTAACAAAGAAATTCTGTGAGAGGCTCAGGGGTGAGTCCATTCATTCGGGCCTCTTGACATTTCAGCATAAGGTTCCCGCCCTTTCCTTCTCCACTTGAACAAAGACTTTTGTTGGAAAAAAGGCACCGCGTGACCAGGAAGACACTGTGAGGTGTTGACCTGACACGTCTCTGTAGACAGATGGTGGCCAGCCTGTGGGTGACGTGGACAGGTGTCTGCCCACGTGTGGCCTTGGAGACACGGTCATGATTTTCGAAGGGCGTGGGTGGCTGTTTTTCTCGCAATGCAGAAATGGCAACGTCTGAAAAGCGAGGCAGCATCCTGGTTTGAAATCCAACCTGACAGGTGTTCACCCGGGGCTGGCAGGTGAGGAGGATCGCTTCCTGGTCCGAGTGTGGCTTGCCCACACTAGGGTCTCTCCTTGCTGGAACTGTTTGTGCTGACTGTCAACGGAAATGGCTGTTCCTTAGTGAGGGAGAGGTCACCCTGTATGGCCCGTGGCTTCCTAGGAAACCCCACCCAGGCGGCTGCTGGATAGGAGACACTTGCCCTGAAGTAACCTTCGTGTGGGCTCAGGCGGGGAGGAGCAGGGTGTGGGCCCCAGCGACCTGCCTGTGAGTCAGAGGTGGTTCGGTCTGGAGGGGAAGGCGGGCTCCTGGGCCTGGCATGTCCGGGTTGCTGGTTTCTCAGCCAGCGAGGCCTGACGTCTCCGCCTGGCTTCCTGCGGGGCCTCCACGGCACCTGTGTCTGCGTCCCCAGCCCGGCCCTCCTCCCCCGCTCCATCACTTCCTTTGTTCTTGTTGCCCTGAGCCTCAGCGTTTACAAGGCGTATCCCTCCCATATCCACGGAGGCTGGGGGATACGTGTCCACCTTCTCACCAAATACGGAGGAAGCCGCGTGTGCAGGGCTTGCCCGAGCCTCAGCGGGGCGGGGCGGGGGGTGCCAGGTAGGGACTAGGCGGTGGTTTCAGTCTCCGACCTGGTGCCCGGCTGTGCCTGGTGCAGGTCCTCGGGTGCCGGGGTCCCCGCGGGCACAGGGCCGCAGCGCTCCTCCTCCAGGCTCGGTGCCCACGAGCTGCTGTTCGCCCAGCGGGCAAGCACCTCCCTTTTCTCACGGTGGAGGCTTTAGATCCAGCCTCACCTCTGCATGTGATGCCAGGCGTGAGGCTGAGGGTGACTGATCTTAGGGGCAGGGACTTTTGCTCTTACTTCTTCATGTTCTGTTCTTCTGTCTGGATCAAGCTGGTTTTTGTTTTGTTGTTGTTGTTGTTTTAATTCAACGTTATGTGGTGAACTTACTGTAAGGACCACAGTAGGGCTGGAGGCAGGGCACCGAGGCGGGGAGCAACCTCTCCAAAGGAAAGGGAGCTGGGGGGGGGAGAGGGCCCACCTTGAGAACCTGGAAGGGTGGCGAGTGGAGGGAGCTGGGGCCTGGGGCCGGGCTGGTCGCTCAGGGCCCACATCCTCGCGGCCTCAGCTTCCTCATCCCGGCTTCTTCTTGTCACACAGACGCTGGGTCACTCAATAAACCCCAGGAAAGTCTTTCCTCCCCCCAGAACCCACGGCTACGGTACCAATTCAACACAGAAGGCTGCAGCCAAGCCAGTCCCTGGTGGTAGACTAATACCACAAACTCCTCCACAATTATTTTAAAGAAAGACAGTGGAGAAGGCGAGCTTCGTGATCCCTCATGGAAAGGACGTGGCGACGCCATTTTTAGGAAGGCGAGGGCAGGCCCCAAGCTTCTCAGTTCTCGAGTGTCACGACTGCCAGGCGCTGACCGTGGTGTTCAAGAAAACATCTTGTATTTTCAATTGCAGTTACATTCTCACCATATGATTAATGACGTCTTTAGAGGAAACAGTGGGTCGGGTAATAGATTCCTAGTAGACAACATAATTGTGAAGAGCCTCAGCGTTTACAAGGCGTATCCCTCCCATATCCACGGAGGCTGGGGGATACGTGTCCACCTTCTCACCAAATACGGAGGAAGCCGCGTGTGCAGGGCTTGCCCGAGCCTCAGCGGGGCGGGGCGGGGGGTGCCAGGTAGGGACTAGGCGGTGGTTTCAGTCTCCGACCTGGTGCCCGGCTGTGCCTGGTGCAGGTCCTCGGGTGCCGGGGTCCCCGCGGGCACAGGGCCGCAGCGCTCCTCCTCCAGGCTCGGTGCCCACGAGCTGCTGTTCGCCCAGCGGGCAAGCACCTCCCTTTTCTCACGGTGGAGGCTTTAGATCCAGCCTCACCTCTGCATGTGATGCCAGGCGTGAGGCTGAGGGTGACTGATCTTAGGGGCAGGGACTTTTGCTCTTACTTCTTCATGTTCTGTTCTTCTGTCTGGATCAAGCTGGTTTTTGTTTTGTTGTTGTTGTTGTTTTAATTCAACGTTATGTGGTGAACTTACTGTAAGGACCACAGTAGGGCTGGAGGCAGGGCACCGAGGCGGGGAGCAACCTCTCCAAAGGAAAGGGAGCTGGGGGTGGGAGAGGGCCCACCTTGAGAACCTGGAAGGGTGGCGAGTGGAGGGAGCTGGGGCCTGGGGCCGGGCTGGTCGCTCAGGGCCCACATCCTCGCGGCCTCAGCTTCCTCATCCCGGCTTCTTCTTGTCACACAGACGCTGGGTCACTCAATAAACCCCAGGAAAGTCTTTCCTCCCCCCAGAACCCACGGCTACGGTACCAATTCAACACAGAAGGCTGCAGCCAAGCCAGTCCCTGGTGGTAGACTAATACCACAAACTCCTCCACAATTATTTTAAAGAAAGACAGTGGAGAAGGCGAGCTTCGTGATCCCTCATGGAAAGGACGTGGGCGACGCCATTTTTAGGAAGGCGAGGTCAGGCCCCAAGCTTCTCAGTTCTCGAGTGTCACGACTGCCAGGCGCTGACCGTGGTGTTCAAGAAAACATCTTGTATTTTCAATTGCAGTTACATTCTCACCATATGATTAATGACGTCTTTAGAGGAAACAGTGGGTCGGGTAATAGATTCCTAGTAGACAACATAATTGTGAAAGGAGCTGATCTCCAGAGGAAAGAGTGCCGCCGGGGAGGATCTCACTGGCTTCTGATACAGTAATGATTTTCCCCCAAGGAACGCACTCACGTAGCCGGAGCTGCTGGGACAGGTGGCTTGGAACAGTGTGGACTCTGGTCTCGTCACACGAATGGGTCACGTGAACTGTTGTGTCGAGGGATGGAGGCGAACTGTCTGGCTTAACTGTCTTCACTCACCACAGCGTGACTTTTTTTTAAACAGTATTTTTGGGGGGCCTCTTTTATTGATTTTCTATTTGTCTATTTTCATCCATCTTTATTCTTTGGCCAGCATGGGCCTTCCGTCTCTGTGGCCTCTCGTTGCAGAGCACCGGCTCTGGGCGTGTGTGCTTCAGAGTGCTGGCTCATACCTGTGGCAGGTGGGATCTTCCTGGACCGGGGATCGAACCGGTGCCCCTTGCACTGCAAGGTGGACACTTTACCTACTGGACAGCCAGGGAAGCCCCAGCGTGATTTATTCTTGAGTGTGGCCTTTGCTTGCTGGAGGGTAGGCACTGCATTTGTGTTGGTAACATTTAGCGCTCCTTATGGATTTTTTTATTTTGATTTTTTGATTGGAGCATAGTTGCTTTGTGATGCTGTGCTAGTCTGTGCTGTACACACGGGTGAGTCGGCTCTGTGCACACATAGCCCGCCCTGCCTCCCTCCCACAGCCATCCTGCCCCTTGAGTGTGGCCTTTGTTTAGAGCGTTAGGAAGGGTCACTCAATAAACCCCAGGAAAGTCTTTCCTCCCCCCAGAACCCACGGCTACGGTACCAATTCAACACAGAAGGCTGCAGCCAAGCCAGTCCCTGGTGGT
The DNA here is from genome assembly GCA_022376925.1 of Tragulus kanchil. Lineage (NCBI taxonomy): Eukaryota > Metazoa > Chordata > Mammalia > Artiodactyla > Tragulidae > Tragulus > Tragulus kanchil. The sequence continues at coordinate 244,908,523 of JAIOJX010000028.1, forward strand.
AGACTAATACCACAAACTCCTCCACAATTATTTTAAAGAAAGACAGTGGAGAAGGCGAGCTTCGTGATCCCTCATGGAAAGGACGTGGGCGACGCCATTTTTAGGAAGGCGAGGTCAGGCCCCAAGCTTCTCAGTTCTCGAGTGTCACGACTGCCAGGCGCTGACCGTGGTGTTCAAGAAAACATCTTGTATTTTCAATTGCAGTTACATTCTCACCATATGATTAATGACGTCTTTAGAGGAAACAGTGGGTCGGGTAATAGATTCCTAGTAGACAACATAATTGTGAAAGGAGCTGATCTCCAGAGGAAAGAGTGCCGCCGGGGAGGATCTCACTGGCTTCTGATACAGTAATGATTTTCCCCCAAGGAACGCACTCACGTAGCCGGAGCTGCTGGGACAGGTGGCTTGGAACAGTGTGGACTCTGGTCTCGTCACACGAATGGGTCACGTGAACTGTTGTGTCGAGGGATGGAGGCGAACTGTCTGGCTTAACTGTCTTCACTCACCACAGCGTGACTTTTTTTTAAACAGTATTTTTGGGGGGCCTCTTTTATTGATTTTCTATTTGTCTATTTTCATCCATCTTTATTCTTTGGCCAGCATGGGCCTTCCGTCTCTGTGGCCTCTCGTTGCAGAGCACCGGCTCTGGGCGTGTGTGCTTCAGAGTGCTGGCTCATACCTGTGGCAGGTGGGATCTTCCTGGACCGGGGATCGAACCGGTGCCCCTTGCACTGCAAGGTGGACACTTTACCTACTGGACAGCCAGGGAAGCCCCAGCGTGATTTATTCTTGAGTGTGGCCTTTGCTTGCTGGAGGGTAGGCACTGCATTTGTGTTGGTAACATTTAGCGCTCCTTATGGATTTTTTTATTTTGATTTTTTGATTGGAGCATAGTTGCTTTGTGATGCTGTGCTAGTCTGTGCTGTACACACGGGTGAGTCGGCTCTGTGCACACATAGCCCGCCCTGCCTCCCTCCCACAGCCATCCTGCCCCCTAGGTCACCACGGAGCACTGAGCTGAGCTCCCCGTGCCTTTGGTGGCTTAGGAGCCCTCGTTAGGAAGAGAATCCACATCGTGAAAGGCGGAGGTGGGGCGGAGACGATTCTACACGCGCACAGCACTCCCTGGCTCTCCGAGCATGTGCACGAAGCGGGGTAGGGGGTGCTCTGAGGCGTCTGCCTCCCAGGGAGACTGAAGCCATTTCCATTCATAAAATTCAAGCAGCCCTTGCGTCCAGGTGACTCAGGAGCCAGTTCTGTCCCGTTAATGCATGGAGTACACGAGGTTCGGGACGCAGTCCTGAACCTACAGGAGCAGGAGGCGGGACCTGAAAGCAGGTCTGGGGTTCAGGACTGCAGGACTGCAGGAGGCGGGACCTGAAAGCAGGTCTGGGGTTCAGGACTGCAGGACTGCAGGAGGCGGGACCTGAAAGCAGGTCTGGGGGATTTGAGACTAGGACCCAACGAGACCCCCAGTAAGCCCTCAGCCTCAGATGGGCATCCGACCGTGGCACCACCGTGGCATGGACGTGCCTCACCCCATTTTACAAAAACTCTGGGGGCTGCTGTGACTGTCACCTCTGAGTAATTTTCCCTTTAACCAGCCTGCCTGGATGTCAGTCCCCTCTGCCTTTCCCAGGCACCCATAAAGAGGTTTCCTAATCTCTTGAGAGGCTCGGCTGTCCCGGCCCCTCCGCGGGGAGGCGAGGCTGGCATGCATGCTTTGCACAAACAGGTGACAGGATTCGTAGAAGTGAAATGCACCTCCCAGATGACCTGTGGGCTGAGAACAAAAGTAATCCTAGCCGGGGGTCCAGAGAGCCACCTTAGCTCGTCCTCAGCCTGTCTGGGCTCAACACGCTGATGGCGCCTGCAGACTGGGACAGCACCTCCCCTGTGGCACCAGACCCTCCAGCCTCCCCGCCCTGCCAGTGGGGGGCCCCCCACAGGCCTGCATTTGTTGCATTTAGCGCTCCTTATGGATTTTATTTTGATTTTTTGATTGGAGCATAGTTGCTTTGTGATGCTGTGCTAGTCTGTGCTGTACACACGGGTGAGTCGGCTCTGTGCACACATAGCCCGCCCTGCCTCCCTCCCACAGCCATCCTGCCCCCTAGGTCACCACGGAGCACTGAGCTGAGCTCCCCGTGCCTTTGGTGGCTTAGGAGCCCTCGTTAGGAAGAGAATCCACATCGTGAAAGGCGGAGGTGGGGCGGAGACGATTCTACACGCGCACAGCACTCCCTGGCTCTCCGAGCATGTGCACGAAGCGGGGTAGGGGGTGCTCTGAGGCGTCTGCCTCCCAGGGAGACTGAAGCCATTTCCATTCATAAAATTCAAGCAGCCCTTGCGTCCAGGTGACTCAGGAGCCAGTTCTGTCCCGTTAATGCATGGAGTACACGAGGTTCGGGACGCAGTCCTGAACCTACAGGAGCAGGAGGCGGGACCTGAAAGCAGGTCTGGGGTTCAGGACTGCAGGACTGCAGGAGGCGGGACCTGAAAGCAGGTCTGGGGTTCAGGACTGCAGGACTGCAGGAGGCGGGACCTGAAAGCAGGTCTGGGGGATTTGAGACTAGGACCCAACGAGACCCCCAGTAAGCCCTCAGCCTCAGATGGGCATCCGACCGTGGCACCACCGTGGCATGGACGTGCCTCACCCCATTTTACAAAAACTCTGGGGGCTGCTGTGACTGTCACCTCTGAGTAATTTTCCCTTTAACCAGCCTGCCTGGATGTCAGTCCCCTCTGCCTTTCCCAGGCACCCATAAAGAGGTTTCCTAATCTCTTGAGAGGCTCGGCTGTCCCGGCCCCTCCGCGGGGAGGCGAGGCTGGCATGCATGCTTTGCACAAACAGGTGACAGGATTCGTAGAAGTGAAATGCACCTCCCAGATGACCTGTGGGCTGAGAACAAAAGTAATCCTAGCCGGGGGTCCAGAGAGCCACCTTAGCTCGTCCTCAGCCTGTCTGGGGGCTCAACACGCTGATGGCGCCTGCAGACTGGGACAGCACCTCCCCCTGTGGCACCAGACCCTCCAGCCTCCTCCCTGCCCAGTGCAGGACGGAGCTGAGCATTCTGGGAAGCCCCACATCAGATTATCTGTATCGGTTTGCCTGTGAGCTATAAAGATGCGTTTGAACGCCCCAAGTTTGCTTTCTCTTAATTTCCGCGGCCTGCAACGACAGGCTGGTAAAATGAGCAGAATGTGCCCTTATAATCCCTTTTAGCAGCTCCATTAAGGGGACACTGGATTCCCACCGAGTGCTGGGTGGCTTAATCCAACCGGCCGGACACCGGCATGAGGGAAGGCCAGCGCAAGGAGGGCCGTGGAAGCCCCAGGGCAGGGAGGGGGCCCCAGGCGGGGGGCTGCTCCGGTGGGAAGGCGCACTCATGCTCCCCTAGCAGGAATGAATTACTTAAAAAAAATTTTTTTTATTGGAGTATAGTTACTTTACAATGCTGTGTTACTTTTTAATGTACAACAAAATGAATCAGCTATACATAAATTACATTTGTGCTTCCTGGGAACTGACATGCTAAGGCAGGCTTTCTTTGGGGTGCAAAGAGATGACTTTTGGTACTCTTCCACTGTCTCTGTGTGAGGCTGCGGACGGTCTTGTCGTGCCGTGGAGCAAACCTCGACCTTGCTGATGAGGGCTCCCTGCCTGAGGCCGAGGCGTCCACCTGGGGAGCCCACTGACCCCGGGTCCCTCTGGTGCGTGCAGACGGCCGGCGCGCTCCTGCTGTGGCTCCCACCGGCTCAGCCCCTTTGCTGACGAGGTCTTCTGGAATAGTTCTGAGTCTCTGCCTGATAGGCTCCGAAAAACTCTTTGAAAAACCGTGAAGGATGGGCTGACCCTCTTGACAGATGGATGTAGTGTGACCGTGCCTCAAACCAAGAGGGCTGGCTGGTGACGGGCAGAACTTGACCATCCGGGGGCTGGGCGCACCGTCTCCAGCTGGTGCATCCTCTCCCACGGGGCGGAATCAGGGTGCATGGTTCATGGGTGGCCGGCCCAGGCTCGACAGCCCCCTCAGACCGGGCGCAGCTGCCCTCCCACACTGGCTTTGAGACCTCCCCTTCACTCCAGTGGGGGCTACCCCAGTCACCTTCTGACTGGCATGGTGCCAAGTTTTCTAAAACTGAGGTTGCCATTTTTCTGAAGAGTGTGCCTCGTCTGGAGCCATCCAGTCTCGTCTGTGTGACATTGCAGGACTGTGCTCTGCTCGGGGGGGGGGGGGGGGGGCTGGTGTCATGGTCACATCTTGAGGACATTCTTGGGATGCTCCTTTTTGCCTGCTGGGTGGGCGCCCGCCTACCCCCCTTGAACACCCCCAAGTATGCTCATGGCTTAAAAAATTCACATGCTGGAACTAAGCCCTCTTGTATAAACCAGAACTGAATCCATCAAGGCCAAGAACCAGCCCAAGGTGACATTCTGCCGAACATGAAACCAGTCCTTTTGTGTATAAATTGGCAGAAGAACCTGTTTAGTAACCATATACCTGCTTGTTGTGAGTTCAGTTCTAGAACCAGGAGATCTGCTTGTTTGAGGAACAAAGGCAATCACGTGGGTCAGACTGAAACCACTCGGAGGGATTACATTTGGGCTTCCTGGGAACTGACATGCTAAGGCAGGCTTTCTTTGGGGTGCAAAGAGATGACTTTTGGTACTCTTCCACTGTCTCTGTGTGAGGCTGCGGACGGTCTTGTCGTGCCGTGGAGCAAACCTCGACCTTGCTGATGAGGGCTCCCTGCCTGAGGCCGAGGCGTCCACCTGGGGAGCCCACTGACCCCGGGTCCCTCTGGTGCGTGCAGACGGCCGGCGCGCTCCTGCTGTGGCTCCCACCGGCTCAGCCCCTTTGCTGACGAGGTCTTCTGGAATAGTTCTGAGTCTCTGCCTGATAGGCTCCGAAAAACTCTTTGAAAAACCGTGAAGGATGGGCTGACCCTCTTGACAGATGGATGTAGTGTGACCGTGCCTCAAACCAAGAGGGCTGGCTGGTGACGGGCAGAACTTGACCATCCGGGGGCTGGGCGCACCGTCTCCAGCTGGTGCATCCTCTCCCACGGGGCGGAATCAGGGTGCATGGTTCATGGGTGGCCGGCCCAGGCTCGACAGCCCCCTCAGACCGGGCGCAGCTGCCCTCCCACACTGGCTTTGAGACCTCCCCTTCACTCCAGTGGGGGCTACCCCAGTCACCTTCTGACTGGCATGGTGCCAAGTTTTCTAAAACTGAGGTTGCCATTTTTCTGAAGAGTGTGCCTCGTCTGGAGCCATCCAGTCTCGTCTGTGTGACATTGCAGGACTGTGCTCTGCTCCGGGGTGGGGGTGGGGGGCTGGTGTCATGGTCACATCTTGAGGACATTCTTGGGATGCTCCTTTTTGCCTGCTGGGTGGGCGCCCGCCTACCCCCCTTGAACACCCCCAAGTATGCTCATGGCTTAAAAAATTCACATGCTGGAACTAAGCCCTCTTGTATAAACCAGAACTGAATCCATCAAGGCCAAGAACCAGCCCAAGGTGACATTCTGCCGAACATGAAACCAGTCCTTTTGTGTATAAATTGGCAGAAGAACCTGTTTAGTAACCATATACCTGCTTGTTGTGAGTTCAGTTCTAGAACCAGGAGATCTGCTTGTTTGAGGAACAAAGGCAATCACGTGGGTCAGACTGAAACCACTCGGAGGGACTGGCCTGCACAGAGCGAGCGCGGAGGCACCTGCTCGATGAAGCCCCCACTGATGGCGTCCCCAGCTCTCTACAGGAAAGCTTGCCTCCAAATAACATATCCCTAACACTGAGTGATTTGGCCCATAATTTGCCAAAGGCATCCACGGGCATTTCAGAGTCAAGGATGGCGGCTGGGGTGCTGCGGGGACCTGGCCTGACCCACGGCCTCAGTGTGACTCCTCCCTTTGCCAGCCGTGTTGTGGTTGGTAGTCACCTTTGTGCCTGGCAGCAAGGCTGTGATGAGGCCCAACTGAGGCCTGTGATTACAGAGTGAATCTTGGAGCCCAGAGGAGCCTGGGCGCTCCCTCCTCTGACCTCTCACAACGGAGCAGTCCTTCTTGCCCCAGCCCGACGATGGGCGGCCAGCCTCTGTCTGGGGACTGCCAACGACCAGGGCCTGGCCCCTGTTGGCACAGCTATCATTTTTCGAATCCTGCGTTGAGCCGAAATCTCAGTTCAGTCATGTTCAGTTGTTGATCCGAGTTCTGCTTTGGGGAACTCCGTGGAGCGTGTGCTATCTTGGTCTTGAAATGAGCTCACACACTGGGAGGGATGCCTGTGTTCAAACCCAGCGCCTTGAGATCCAGGGCTCTCCAGCAAGGAGGAAGTGAAAGGCACGCAGCTCTGGGGGGATGAGGCGGGAGTCCTGCTCTGGGAGAAGGTGCCCCAGTGGCACCCCTGGCGGGCGGCGGGGGGCAGCGGGCAGGAGCTGGAATGGTCTTGCCCTCGGTGGTGAACGGGTGGGGGTGGGGTGGGGAGATCAAGGGAGAAGCAGAGCCTGAGTCACTGTTCCTGTGTAACCATCATCTGGCAAGCTGATGCGCTCAGACGAAAAAGCCCCTCGCCTTGGTGTCTCCTCTGCTTGTCTTGAAAGTGAATCTTCTAGCAGGAGTCTTATGGGATTTCTCAGTTGTTATTTCTTCCCTCCCACTTTTGGGGAAGGAGTGTTCATTTTTTAAAATTGAAAATAACCGTTTCCTGAGCAAATGCTGTTTGCTTTAGCACATTGTCTTGTTAAGGGCTCGCGGGAAAACCACAGGGCATTATCAGTGTGGCCCTCACCCGGGAGGGAAGGAGGTTAAAAGGAGGCAGGTGTCAGCTTCAGGCTTAGGCCGTGAGCCTCAACCCTCCACCTCTCCACAAACTCTGCTGAGAACCCGTCTCCCTCTGTGGTGTCGCAGGTCTTTGGAAGATGAGTGGTTTCTCTTACCTGTCTTTGCCCATAACAAACAGCCCCAGACCCTGGTGGCAGCAGAGGCTGGGGAAGGGCCCCTAGACTTCCTGCTTGGGCTGGGCTGGGGCGTCGACCTGGCTGCGCGCCCCTGCTTGCTGTGTCCTCCAGAATGGGGCTCTCTGGCCACCCGTCCTCCGCGCTGACCTTCCTTCCATGGGTGAACAGGCAGGCTTGTCTCCAAGCAGCAAATTCATCATGGCCAGTCCCAATCCCCGCACACTCCCTCCGCCACCCCCGCCCGGCCCGCTCTGGCCATCCAATGGGGCTCTTGCGCCGGCTTTAAAAATGAAGTAAAAACCCGTCTCTCCTCCGCTGGGGCGAATGCTAACTCTGCAGGCCTCGGGCCCTGGGGGACGTTTGTATTGCCTGGGGCACACGTGCCTTTAGTTGCAGATATGGTTGAGGGGCTGGCGGAGGCTGCCAGGTAGTTTTCGTGCACTGGGGAACCCTATATTCTGAATGGTTGGAAGAGAAGAGCGCTGCCCCTCAGGCGCGCAAAGGTGCGGGCTGGGCAGGTGCGGCCCGGTGCGCAGGCGCAGGAGCCGCCCGCCGCCGCCGCCGCCGCCGCCGCCGCCGCCTGCGCCGGGTTACTAGCGGTCAACGCTCGCGGATAACCTCGGCGGCGGCGCCTCTGAGCTTGGCTGCGCGCCAGGCGCAGTTGCTAAGCGCGAGCGGAGGATGCCAACCTGCTAGGTCCGGATGCTGCTGACCTCTCCGGGTCGACCAGGCCGCCTTTCCCAGACAGGGCCTGCCCCGTGCGAATCGGACCTCAGGTCTGCAAACCCCACGGCACCACCGATCCCGATGAAACGGGGAAGGAGTGTTCATTTTTTAAAATTGAAAATAACCGTTTCCTGAGCAAATGCTGTTTGCTTTAGCACATTGTCTTGTTAAGGGCTCGCGGGAAAACCACAGGGCATTATCAGTGTGGCCCTCACCCGGGAGGGAAGGAGGTTAAAAGGAGGCAGGTGTCAGCTTCAGGCTTAGGCCGTGAGCCTCAACCCTCCACCTCTCCACAAACTCTGCTGAGAACCCGTCTCCCTCTGTGGTGTCGCAGGTCTTTGGAAGATGAGTGGTTTCTCTTACCTGTCTTTGCCCATAACAAACAGCCCCAGACCCTGGTGGCAGCAGAGGCTGGGGAAGGGCCCCTAGACTTCCTGCTTGGGCTGGGCTGGGGCGTCGACCTGGCTGCGCGCCCCTGCTTGCTGTGTCCTCCAGAAGGGGGCTCTCTGGCCACCCGTCCTCCGCGCTGACCTTCCTTCCATGGGTGGACAGGCAGGCTTGTCTCCAAGCAGCGCATTCATCATGGCCAGTCCCAATCCCCGCACACTCCCTCCGCCACCCCCGCCCGGCCCGCTCTGGCCATCCAATGGGGCTCTTGCGCCGGCTTTAAAAATGAAGTAAAAACCCGTCTCTCCTCCGCTGGGGCGAATGCTAACTCTGCAGGCCTCGGGCCCTGGGGGACGTTTGTATTGCCTGGGGCACACGTGCCTTTAGTTGCAGATATGGTTGAGGGGCTGGCGGAGGCTGCCAGGTAGTTTTCGTGCACTGGGGAACCCTATATTCTGAATGGTTGGAAGAGAAGAGCGCTGCCCCTCAGGCGCGCAAAGGTGCGGGCTGGGCAGGTGCGGCCCGGTGCGCAGGCGCAGGAGCCGCCCGCCGCCGCCGCCGCCGCCGCCGCCGCCGCCTGCGCCGGGTTACTAGCGGTCAACGCTCGCGGATAACCTCGGCGGCGGCGCCTCTGAGCTTGGCTGCGCGCCAGGCGCAGTTGCTAAGCGCGAGCGGAGGATGCCAACCTGCTAGGTCCGGATGCTGCTGACCTCTCCGGGTCGACCAGGCCGCCTTTCCCAGACAGGGCCTGCCCCGTGCGAATCGGACCTCAGGTCTGCAAACCCCACGGCACCAGCCCAGATCCCCGGATCCGACAAACTCTTGGGCCCAGAAAATGGGAGACCCTTTCCAGTAGCCTAATTTTACCCAAGAGAGGACACTAAAATGCATCTGATGAATGGAGTTCCTTTTTAGCCATAATTTTTATTTCGATGTCTATTTAAGCACAATTGGGAAACTACTGGGATAGAAATAGCACATAGATATTTTGAAAGACCATCTTCAGGGAAGTGGCTGGCTTCCTTGGGTAGTGTCTTCCTCCTCGTAGCTTTCATCAGAATGGGGAAGCTTCATGAATTTTCCAGACTTCTGTTGAAAGTGGAAGGCAGGACCCCAAGGGCAGGTGCATGGGTTTCCTGTGAGGCAAGGGCACCTGAATCCCTGTGAATCATTCTTGTTTTGTTTTTTTTTCATTCTTGTTTTGCTTGGGGTGCACCTGTGGGTGAGACAGTGAGGGCAGGGTGTCCTGGTTCGGGCCAAGCAGACAGAGCAGTCAGCGTTTGAGAATGAGCAGGGCAGCTTTCGGAGCCCTGGGTCTCCCCTTCGGAATGCGAGGGGCAGGTCCAGTAGGTGGGTTGGAATTCAGTGTGCCAGCTGCCAGGCAGCTTTCCTGCTCTGGGTGACTCACTTCCACCCTGGGCGGGTTCATGAGGCGCCAGGAAGCAGCAGCTGAACTTTACGTGTGCTTCCTGGAACATACAGGGCACGTTGTGTGTGTGTGTGAATCCACTGGAACATACAGGGCACGTTGTGTGTGTGTGTGAATCCATTCATGTGATCGTAAACGTAAACATCGTCTGCAAGTTGGGCTTCGCTCCAGCAGCTCCAAGGCCTGGGATGCCCTGGTGGAAGCAGAGCCCCTCCCTGGGGACTCGGGTCTTCCCTGGACGGCTGGCAGGTCTGGATCCTCTGGGCTGAATTTGGGTGAGTTATGAACCATTTAGGACTCCCCCGGTGGTGCTCATGAAAAGAATCCACCTGCCAATGCAGGAAACGCGAGAGACGAAGGTTCGATCCCTGGGTCAGGAAGATACCCTGGAGAAGGAAATGGCAGCTCACCCCGGTATTGTTGCCTGGAAAATTCCCTCGGCAGAGGAATTTTCTGGTGGGCTACAGTCCACGGGGTCTCAAAGCGTCAGACACAACTAGCGACTGAGCACACACACACACAGGCGAGGCGTTCGATGTCATTGTTCGTATAGTTCCTGACCGAGGACAGGGAGAGCAGGAGCTAATAACTGTTCTCGGAGCCTTGGGGTTTACTTGGTTGTTCATCTGATGCTGTGATTGTAGAGCTGATTTTTGTAGACACACCTGGAGAGGATAGTTCTCAAACACCAGGACTCGCTGACCTGAGGAGGGGTGCAGGAGCCAGAGGTGGCAGGCAGCTTTCCCACTGCAAATTCCCTCTGATGGTTTCCTGAGGTGCCGCTGGTGAGGTGCGTGGAAAACCTTTGGAAGAGCAAGGAAGTGCATGTGGCAGATGGCTGGGCTGTCCCCCTGGGATAAGCCACACTAGGGCGCGTTGCCCACCCAGGGGCAGACTGTGTCCAAAGGCTGGCTGAAAAATGGAGTGCCCTAACCCTTCACATTTCACGGGAGTCCCCGTCCAGACCTGCGAAGGAAGCCTGTGGGCTTCCTGTTTCTAAAGATCTGCATATCAGCCTGTCCAGAAAATGCCTCTGTCCAATGCGAGGGGCAGGTCCAGTAGGTGGGTTGGAATTCAGTGTGCCAGCTGCCAGGCAGCTTTCCTGCTCTGGGTGACTCACTTCCACCCTGGGCGGGTTCATGAGGCGCCAGGAAGCAGCAGCTGAACTTTACGTGTGCTTCCTGGAACATACAGGGCACGTTGTGTGTGTGTGTGAATCCACTGGAACATACAGGGCACGTTGTGTGTGTGTGTGAATCCATTCATGTGATCGTAAACGTAAACATCGTCTGCAAGTTGGGCTTCGCTCCAGCAGCTCCAAGGCCTGGGATGCCCTGGTGGAAGCAGAGCCCCTCCCTGGGGACTCGGGTCTTCCCTGGACGGCTGGCAGGTCTGGATCCTCTGGGCTGAATTTGGGTGAGTTATGAACCATTTAGGACTCCCCCGGTGGTGCTCATGAAAAGAATCCACCTGCCAATGCAGGAAACGCGAGGGACGAAGGTTCGATCCCTGGGTCAGGAAGATACCCTGGAGAAGGAAATGGCAGCTCACCCCGGTATTGTTGCCTGGAAAATTCCCTCGGCAGAGGAATTTTCTGGTGGGCTACAGTCCACGGGGTCTCAAAGCGTCAGACACAACTAGCGACTGAGCACACACACACACAGGCGAGGCGTTCGATGTCATTGTTCGTATAGTTCCTGACCGAGGACAGGGAGAGCAGGAGCTAATAACTGTTCTCGGAGCCTTGGGGTTTACTTGGTTGTTCATCTGATGCTGTGATTGTAGAGCTGATTTTTGTAGACACACCTGGAGAGGATAGTTCTCAAACACCAGGACTCGCTGACCTGAGGAGGGGTGCAGGAGCCAGAGGTGGCAGGCAGCTTTCCCACTGCAAATTCCCTCTGATGGTTTCCTGAGGTGCCGCTGGTGAGGTGCGTGGAAAACCTTTGGAAGAGCAAGGAAGTGCATGTGGCAGATGGCTGGGCTGTCCCCCTGGGATAAGCCACACTAGGGCGCGTTGCCCACCCAGGGGCAGACTGTGTCCAAAGGCTGGCTGAAAAATGGAGTGCCCTAACCCTTCACATTTCACGGGAGTCCCCGTCCAGACCTGCGAAGGAAGCCTGTGGGCTTCCTGTTTCTAAAGATCTGCATATCAGCCTGTCCAGAAAATGCCTCTGTCCTAAATGGCCGGGGAGGGCGGGCTGTCCAGCCACGGGCTTCTGGTCATTCCCGATAAGTTGTTGCATGCGTGCCACGTGTCCTGGGCAGAAGCCGCACCTTCTCCTCATGTCTCATTTTTGTCTGGCTTGGTGAGGAGAAGGACAACGGCCGTTCTGTCACTTAGTCTCTTCTTAGCCATATTCTTGGTCTCAGAATTGCATAAGTCTTTGCACGTCTCCAAGTGCGTGGCCTGGCCAGAGGTCTCTCTGTGGGCCCTTTCCTGCTTGTCTCTTTCCCTGCAGCCCTGGGCCAGTCGGAGAACCACCTGCTGATGAGGGGCGGTCTATGCTTGGGCCACGCTCTCTGCCAGGAAGCCACCCTGTCTCCCCAGGCTGGGGAACCGGCCTTCATTCATCCTTGCCTCCAGGGCCAGGGTCCTTCCTGGGGACCTCTCTAAACCTGTGCCCTACGGTCGTGACAGTCAGCGCATGGCTTTATGCTTTTTCTTTGGAGCTTCCTAATGGGGCTGTGTCAGTCACCCCTCATCTCTGACGCCTACCCCAGGCTTCACTGAGAATTGGGACCTTCTCGATGTCTGTCAGACGGACGAATGAAATAACAAAACCCTGACTCGCAGCAGGGAGCGCGCGTTTCCTCCCCTGAGCGGGGGGAGGCCTCGTGAGAATATTCATCTGATGCTGTGATTGTAGAGCTGATTTTGTAGACACACCTGAGAGGATAGTTCTCAAACACCAGGACTCGCTGACCTGAGGAGGGGTGCAGGAGCCAGAGGTGGCAGGCAGCTTTCCCACTGCAAATTCCCTCTGATGGTTTCCTGAGGTGCCGCTGGTGAGGTGCGTGGAAAACCTTTGGAAGAGCAAGGAAGTGCATGTGGCAGATGGCTGGGCTGTCCCCCTGGGATAAGCCACACTAGGGCGCGTTGCCCACCCAGGGGCAGACTGTGTCCAAAGGCTGGCTGAAAAATGGAGTGCCCTAACCCTTCACATTTCACGGGAGTCCCCGTCCAGACCTGCGAAGGAAGCCTGTGGGCTTCCTGTTTCTAAAGATCTGCATATCAGCCTGTCCAGAAAATGCCTCTGTCCTAAATGGCCGGGGAGGGCGGGCTGTCCAGCCACGGGCTTCTGGTCATTCCCGATAAGTTGTTGCATGCGTGCCACGTGTCCTGGGCAGAAGCCGCACCTTCTCCTCATGTCTCATTTTTGTCTGGCTTGGTGAGGAGAAGGACAACGGCCGTTCTGTCACTTAGTCTCTTCTTAGCCATATTCTTGGTCTCAGAATTGCATAAGTCTTTGCACGTCTCCAAGTGCGTGGCCTGGCCAGAGGTCTCTCTGTGGGCCCTTTCCTGCTTGTCTCTTTCCCTGCAGCCCTGGGCCAGTCGGAGAACCACCTGCTGATGAGGGGCGGTCTATGCTTGGGCCACGCTCTCTGCCAGGAAGCCACCCTGTCTCCCCAGGCTGGGGAACCGGCCTTCATTCATCCTTGCCTCCAGGGCCAGGGTCCTTCCTGGGGACCTCTCTAAACCTGTGCCCTACGGTCGTGACAGTCAGCGCATGGCTTTATGCTTTTTCTTTGGAGCTTCCTAATGGGGCTGTGTCAGTCACCCCTCATCTCTGACGCCTACCCCAGGCTTCACTGAGAATTGGGACCTTCTCGATGTCTGTCAGACGGACGAATGAAATAACAAAACCCTGACTCGCAGCAGGGGAGCGCGAGCGTTTCCTCCAGGAGGGGCCTCGGAGAAGTGGGGAGGAGAAGGAGCCCCAGCAGATGGGGCACCTGGATCTTCCCTTCCGGTGTCTCCCTGTGAGTCACCCCTGACCAACCATGTAGGAAGTGGTTTCTAGGTGGCAGTCTCGGGTCCACCCCTGCCGGCCTCAGCTCTCGCAGCGTGGAGGGGCAGCCAGGGTCCTGGGCGGTCGGGAGAGCCTGGGTCCTGGGTCAGGCAGCCTGCTCTTTTTTTTAACCTTTTATTTTATTATTTATTTTTAAATTTTATTATTTATTTTGGGCGGGGGTCGGGTTAGGGAGGGAGGGGAGCAGGCGGGCCGCTCTATTGGTCTTCCATTTCTCTATGTTCATCTGTCTTTGTTCTTTGACTCCTGTGGGCCTCCCATCGCGGTGGCCTCTGTCGTCGCAGAGCACCGGCTCTGGGCGCATGCGCTCCAGAGCTCCGACTCGGTAATTGGACACATAGGTCCAGCCGCTCCGCGGCACGTGGGATCCTCCCAGGCCAGGGATCGAACCGGCGCCCCCTGCACTGCAAGGCAGTGTCCTTACCCACTGGACCACCAGGGAAGCCCTAACCTTTTATTTTTTATTAGGGTGTAGCTGATTAACAGCGTTGGGATGGTTTCAGGTGGACAGTGAAGGGACTCAGCCCGACATGTACGTGCGTCCATCCTCCCCGAGCCCCCCTCCCACCCAGGCTGCCCCGTAGCCTTGAGCAGAGCTCCTTGTGCTGCATCGTAAGCCCTTGCTGGTTGTCTGTTTTATCTGCAGCCGTGTGTGCGTGTCCATTCCAAACTCCCCAACTGTCTCTGCCCTCCCTCCTGCCCCCGGCAGCTGTGAGTCTGTTCTCCAAGTCTGTGAGTCTCTCTCTCAGGCAGCCGGGCTCCGTGTGGGTTGGCGCCTCAGTTTCTCATCTGCAGACCGGGGCTGGTGAGAGCCAGTCTCAGAGGGTTGGCGCAGCGGGGACTGAACGTGTGCACGCCGTGGGGCTCGGCGCTGTTTCGGGCGCCGGTCAGAGGTTCTTTCACGTGAGGGGTTGGCCTGGGGGTTCTTGGCTTCGTTGAGGATGTGGTCTGATGATAGTAATAATACAGCTCGCGTGCAGTAACCCTCCTCCCCACAGCCCCGTGGAAGGCTGCTCTTCCCCGCCCCGCGTGGCTCGCTTGGTCAGGATGGCCTCCCTGCCAGCAGGGACGTCCTGGCTGGAGAAATGCGAGTGGCAAGTTCAGAGCTTCTGTGAGGACCGGGGATCCTGTCTGGACCTCAGGCTCTGCGTCCTGTCAAAAGATCCCTTGGCCTCCTAGGTCCATGGGCATTTTTTTCCTAATTTTTGGCCTCTTTTATTGTTTTTTTTAATCCATTCATTTTCATCCATCTTTATTCTTGGGCCTCTGTGGGCCTCCCATCACCGTGGCCCCTCTCGCTGCAGAGCACCGGCTCCGGGAGCATGCACTCCAGAGTGCTGGCTCCCAATTGGACACACCGGTCCAGCTGCTTCACGGCACGTGGGATCTTCCTGGGGCAGGGATCGAATCAGTGCCCCTCGCACTGGAAGACTCTTTACCCACTGGACCACCAGGGAAGCCCCCCACGGGCATTTTTAATGAGTTTTGAGAGTTAAGTTGTTTACTTGTTGTATGTGTGAGCTCTGGAGCGTTGTTTTTGCAGAGAAGGAGGTGGTACCGTTGGAGAGAAATCTGATGAGTCGGAGGCTGTGGTGAGCAGGGCCTGCAGCCAGCGCTCCGGCCCGGCCCACGTTAAACCCACTGCTGTCTCTGGGGCAGCAGGCTCACGTGACACGTGGACGCCACGCTCGCCTGGGCAGGGCAGTGTGGGGTGAATCTGCTGCTCCGAGACGCGTTCCGGGGTCGGGGGCGTCGGGGTGGCCATGCAGGCAGCCTTCCAGAGGGACCCGGGGGCCCAGGGGGTCTGGAACGCCCAGGAAAGAGCTCGTGGTTCTCCGGGAATTTCGTGACTGACGCCTGAGGCCTTGCCCCGAGAGCCCTGCCCAGGCTCTGAGGCGACCGCCTCTCGGACTGTGAGCCAGACCTCCAGGCTCCATGCAACCCTGTGCAAAGCGGGCCTCCTTGCTTCACGTTGTGCGTGAGCTCACCAGGCACTGGAAAGGGGACACGTCAGAGCTGTTCTTCTGGACGGAACTTGAAAAGCTACCGGCTTTGGTAATTTTAGACTGTTTTCTAAATGATTCCGCTGGGTGGAGGAAACAGAGCCCACAGTGCTTTGGTCACTTATTCACAAGCATGCCTGCCGTGGAGAGCGGGAAGGAGCTGCATCTGCTTCTAAGAAACCCTCTTGGTGCTGGGTGCTTGGTGCTTGGTGCTGGCGAGCCCTTCTCTGGGTACTTTGCACTGGGTGATACCGATGACCACAGAGTAAGGTCAGCATGCCCACTGTGCTCGGCGCCAGCTCCAGGGACCAGGCAGGGAACACTGGCAGCTGATTCAGCCGCTGATTTGCCGTCAGCGGGCGCATCTGAAAGGCTTCACATGTCTCGCGCTCACCAGTGGGCGGCGTTGTCTTCCTTTGTGATCCCCACTGTCTTTTTGGCAAAAACCCAGAGCCTCTTCCTGGTCTCCCAGATGGCAGATTCTGAATTGCAGAGATCGTCATTCATGAATTTTAAAAACTCTGCTTGGAGCATGCAGGCAGCCTCGTGGTTGGAGCGTGAGCTGGGGGGTGGGACGCTCTCTCGCCTCTGTGCTGAACAGAGGCCTGTCCCCCAAAACAAACCAGCTGCCTCTGCAGAGCTCTTGGGAAACACCTGCTGAGCGCTGTGACCTTCAGCCCCGGGGAAGCACCTTCACACGGGGGGTGACCGGAGGCAGAGAAACCCCCCGAACTTACTGGAGGAACTAGAGACTCCGAGAGTCATCCTGGGAGGCGGAGGGAAAATCAGAAACGTAGGCTCCATCCGTTCCTGACCGGCTGCCTGAGGAGGAACCCGCAGAAGGGTGACCCTGTGCCCGGCAGAGCCCAGCATCGTCCCCGGCCTGGCGCTCGCCCCGGACGCGGCCTGTGCTTCAGCCTCGGCCCAGGAGCGGAGTGTCTGGAGAGTGTCCCCTGCGGCTGCGTCTGGGCCTCTTCCAGTGAATTCTGGGTGTCATGTGCTTTGTACCAGAGGGTGTAGGGTGAAGCACAGTTTAGGGTCAGAAAGTCCATAGATGGAAGAACCAAAGGAAACAGGATTTGCATAAAAGCTTGGCCCTTTCTATTGGCGTGTGTATAAGCCTGATTCGTAAGCAGATATTGGTTGGGGGGTTTGGTAGTCATAAAATTATAGAGACACCAGAAATTGCAGTCTTCTCCCACTGACTCTTAGTCACTCAGTTGTGTCCGACCCTCGGTGACCCCATGGACTCGCCTGCCAGGCTCCTCTGTCCCTGGGACTTCCCGGGCAAGGACACTGAAGTGGGTTGCCGTTTCCTCCTCAGGGGATCTTCCCCAGCCAGGGGCTGAGTCCTCGTCTCCTGCTTCTCCTACCCGGCAGGTGGATTCTGCACCACTGAGCCACGGTTGACCCTAGGCATTCGGGCCAGATAAAGGGACGAGCCAATGCGGGAAGCAGGGTGTCCTCACCCCGAGTCGTTTCACAGCAGGGATGGCCTAGACAGGCCCTCTCATTTGTGAGCTGGGCCACGCATCTTGGTGCGTGTGACACGGCCAGCCAGGGGACAGGAGGAGGGCAGGAGGACGGCAGAGCAGAAGCAGCGCCAGGCCGAGTCGCCCTCGAGGGCGGGAGGTGTGCCAAGGCCCGGGGGTAGGCATGTGAGCGGCTCACGGGGAGAGGCCTGGCAGGTGGGTACTGAGCTCACCGGCCGCTTCTTGGTGGGGTGAGCCCAGGCAATTTAGCTTTTTCCTTCTGCTCCTGAGGTTTCTTTGTTTGTTTGTTTTAATTCTCTATTTCAAAGGTTTTACAGAGTTTTGTTGTTCACCGACCTGTATGTTCCCAGATCAGTCATGTGCATATCCCTGGTCGCCCCCCTACCCAGTGCCCCCCATCCCATCCCTCCGGACCATCGCCCCAAGCCATTGTGAGCACCCCTATTCCCTTAGTACAATGACACTAGCTATCTTTTCCACACATGACAGTTTAGGTTTCCATGTTACTCCCTCCCCCTCCCTGTTTCTTCCCCACAATGTCCCTCTGTCTGTTCGCTCCTGAGGCTTCTCAAACGCGCCTCCTCCTCGGGGCGGAGCTCTGACGACCAGCAGATGGAGCTCAAGGCGGGAGGTGCTGGGGCGACAGAGGAGGCACCTGGCCTGTGTCCCTCCTCCAGGGACCAGCCCAGAGGACGATCAGGGACAGGGGCCTGGGCCGGAGCGTCCCTGAGAGGCCTGGGCGGGGAGGACAGCGGTCAGGGGAGGCACCGGCTCTGGGTGGCGGGGACAGGAGCTGACGGCCGGGGCAGGACGTCACTGCCCCACACCCCTCTGGGCGGCTCACTGCCTCACCTGTCAGCTCCCAGACCTGGGAGGTGGAGGCCACGGAACTTTACCATCCAGGCGCTTCAGAGGAATAAATGTGGGGTTTCTCCAGAGGCTGCTTCTTGAGGGAACACATAGCCATCCGTGGACATAAAATTGCTTTGAAAGGAATTACGCCATCAAGGTGTTTTCCACCTGAGATACTGGCGGAGCGGTAGAGCTGCTCTCGTGGCTTACCTGCCACGGACTGTTCTCACCAGGGACGCTCAGCGGGGTGGAAGAGAGTCCACAGAGCTGCCTCGATCGCGAGAGAGATCAGCAGCCACTGCCTCTCCCCACAGACCCAGAGGGGTAAATGCCATTCCTTGAGGCCCGGAGGCTCCTCCTCCTAAGTTTGCAGAGAGAAGAAATCAGATGTCAGTATACAAGAGCCTGAGCTTATATTAGTGTTTGTGTTTATAAATTCATCCCTGTGGGATGATGTTTATATGTGAGCATTTCTTAACTAAAATCTGAAAGACGGGAGAGGCCTGGCAGGTGGGTACTGAGCTCACGGGCCTTCTTGGTGGGGTGAGCCCAGGCAATTTAGCTTTTTCCTTCTGCTCCTGAGGTTTCTTTGTTTGTTTGTTTTAATTCTCTATTTCAAAGGTTTTACAGAGTTTTGTTGTTCACCGACCTGTATGTTCCCAGATCAGTCATGTGCATATCCCTGGTCGCCCCCCTACCCAGTGCCCCCCATCCCATCCCTCCGGACCATCGCCCCAAGCCATTGTGAGCACCCCTATTCCCTTAGTACAATGACACTAGCTATCTTTTCCACACATGACAGTTTAGGTTTCCATGTTACTCCCTCCCCCTCCCTGTTTCTTCCCCACAATGTCCCTCTGTCTGTTCGCTCCTGAGGCTTCTCAAACGCGCCTCCTCCTCGGGGCGGAGCTCTGACGACCAGCAGATGGAGCTCAAGGCGGGAGGTGCTGGGGCGACAGAGGAGGCACCTGGCCTGTGTCCCTCCTCCAGGGACCAGCCCAGAGGACGATCAGGGACAGGGGCCTGGGCCGGAGCGTCCCTGAGAGGCCTGGGCGGGGAGGACAGCGGTCAGGGGAGGCACCGGCTCTGGGTGGCGGGGACAGGAGCTGACGGCCGGGGCAGGACGTCACTGCCCCACACCCCTCTGGGCGGCTCACTGCCTCACCTGTCAGCTCCCAGACCTGGGAGGTGGAGGCCACGGAACTTTACCATCCAGGCGCTTCAGAGGAATAAATGTGGGGTTTCTCCAGAGGCTGCTTCTTGAGGGAACACATAGCCATCCGTGGACATAAAATTGCTTTGAAAGGAATTACGCCATCAAGGTGTTTTCCACCTGAGATACTGGCGGAGCGGTAGAGCTGCTCTCGTGGCTTACCTGCCACGGACTGTTCTCACCAGGGACGCTCAGCGGGGTGGAAGAGAGTCCACAGAGCTGCCTCGATCGCGAGAGAGATCAGCAGCCACTGCCTCTCCCCACAGACCCAGAGGGGTAAATGCCATTCCTTGAGGCCCGGAGGCTCCTCCTCCTAAGTTTGCAGAGAGAAGAAATCAGATGTCAGTATACAAGAGCCTGAGCTTATATTAGTGTTTGTGTTTATAAATTCATCCCTGTGGGATGATGTTTATATGTGAGCATTTCTTCTAAGCTAGGAAAAACTCTGAAAGAGCCCAGCGGCCCAGTCGTCTCACTTTACAGATGAGAAAACCACAGCCCCAGCTGGAGACCTTTGGTCTGTGATAAGCCAGCTTTTGAGATCAGGTTCTGTCACCGCCACGTCTAAATCTGTATCTTCTGTGCATGTGTTTATTTTGTTCTGAGCGAGATATTGATGATTCTAGTGTCAATATTAAAGCCTCATGTAACCAGATTAGGATAAGTTAAAAAAAAAAAATTGAACAATCAAAGGACCAACGAGGCCCGTGTCCATACCTCTGGAGCCTGAGCTCTGGGACCGGGGAGCCGCGGCTGCGGCCGCCCGCACGCCTGGAACCCAAGCTCCACCCGAGGAGGGCGGCCTCACTGCCGCCGCGAAGGCAGAGCCCGCACGGCCCGAGGACCCAGCGCAGCCCGGAACAGACAAATATGTGGATAACGGGAACTGGCGTGACGGGCAGCTGCACAGTGCCAAGCACCGCTCCAGCCGGGCACACGCCACCTTATTCCCCTGCTCACGCCTGTGTCGGACTGGCTTGCTCTTCCCTTGAAGGTGAGGAGCCCGGGGCCCGGGGCCTGGGTCACTGGGCCCGGGGGTGGCAGGACGGCCCTCGCGGCTCTGCCTTCAGGCCTGCCATCCTGACGCTCGGGCGGTGGAACGATGGGCTGGCAGGCTGGAAACACAGATGGAAATGGCCCCGTTGTGTGGAGGGAGAAGCCGTTGCTCGGTACGGGGGAGACGTCGAGACCCAGCCTCGTCCCCGCGGGTCCCCAGTCCCCCTGTTGTTTCCTCTTCCGCCAGTGCCCGTGGCAGGAGGCGTGGGTGGCCCAGCTGATGGAGGAGCAGGGAGGCTCACAGAGGCGCGTTTAGCTGCCCCAGGTCCCAGGCTGCACCAGGCGTGGGTGTAGGCTTTGAGCTGTGGCCGGTCGCCCTGTGACACGTATTCCCTTCCCTAGGGGCCCGGTAATTGAAGAGCAGGAAGAACAAGCTGGAGAGAGGACAGGGCGGGTGGCCCCAGTGAGGGCCGTCCACCAGCACAGAGAGGCTGGGGAGGCCCCGAGCAGACCGGCCCGGCTGTGTGGGCAAACGGAGGTGGTGGGTCATGAGAGATGGGCCTGGAAGGGTCCAGCTGTGGAAGGTGGGACGTGAGCCCCGGGGCTGGCACGCAGCGCTCGGGGGGAGATGGGGAGCTGTGAGCAGCTCAGCATCCCGCTCGGGAGCCCCACGGTTCAGGAGGCGTCCGCGAGCCCGCCCAGGGGTGGATGGATCTCGCAGTGAGCACAGCGCCGGCCCGAGGACGCAGGGCGAGTGCGCGAGGCAGGTGGGGCCGTGGCCGGAGCTTGGCAGTGGGCAGCTGGGTCCGCCGGCCCCCTGGGCTCTCGCACGTCCTGAGGGTGGAATGCGGCGCGGGCGC
The DNA here is from genome assembly GCA_022376925.1 of Tragulus kanchil. Lineage (NCBI taxonomy): Eukaryota > Metazoa > Chordata > Mammalia > Artiodactyla > Tragulidae > Tragulus > Tragulus kanchil. Next base: position 244,929,484 of record JAIOJX010000028.1, read on the forward strand.
GGGCGACTGGGCGGAGGCCAGTGGGGCGTCCCTTCGCAAGGCGCCCGCGCGGCTGGAGCTGGAGGAGCCTCGGCCGCTGTCTGCCGCTCGCTGAGAAACGTCATTCACGTACGCCTTCAGCAGAGCGCCAGGCCCGGTGGTCGGCCCAGCCTCACTTGGCGCTCTGCACCCGCCGTTGCGTGGTGCTGGTTTGGGCTTTGTGTTCTCTTTCCTCTTCAGTGTGAATCTGGGGCCGGGAGTCACCAGACCCGTGATCCCAGCTCTCGTTCGTTATGCAGAGCCCACCTCGTGGGCGCCGGCTGGGGCTGGGCGGCCAGGCCCAGAGACATGGCGCGTGGCTGGCCGTTGGGCGTGGGGCGGGCCGGCTCACCTTCGGGGCTGTCCTGTTTGAGAATCTCGCCGGGGCTTTTTTGCAGAAGCTGTGTCTTCTGGTCGGGGTGTCCCGCGACCCTTGAGTCGGAGGTGACTCTGAGGTCATTCAGCTTTGACACGGGTCCCAGGAGAAAGCTCGATCCACAGAAGAGCCGCGGGGGGCCTGGTGCAGCTTGCTGGCTGAGCGCCCGCAGGCTGGCGGGGGCCCCTCCTCTCACCCGCCTGCGCCTGCCGCCTCTCCACAGGCTCCGACGGGCCTTTCTTCTGGGTCTGAGGCTCCTCACTTGGGCTCTCACTCACTCAGGCCAGGGCTGGGAAGTCGCCGGAGGGAAGGTCACCTCTTGACGTGCTCCCGGGTCAGGTGGTGGTGGCAGCGAGGCCTGGGGCCGCGGCTTGGGGGCGGCGGTGGGAGGGACGCGTGCTCTGGGGCTGCCGCCGTGTGCTCTGCCTTCTGGAGTCCCCCAGTACCTGCGTGTGACGGTGACGCTTGGAGACCGGTGTAGCCGGGGCGGCGGGAAGCAGCTCTGAGCTCGGACCCCAGCCAGGCCCCAGGGAGAGCCTGCGCTCCCGGAGTCAAGGGCGGGAGTGGCCGGGGTCGTTGAAGGCACGTCAGCCGGGAGCACGGGCGAGGGGCAGAGACCCCAGCACCTGCCGGGACGGGCGCCCGGGGCAGGTCACAGGACCAGAGCAGGGACACGCAGGCGCGCGTGCGGGGCGAGCACCCCGGCCCCCGTGGATGCTGCCGGGGGAGCCAGAGCCACGCCGGCCTGGGCTCGGCAGAGCCCCGGATCGCAGTGGAGAGAGGCCTCCAGCTGAGGGGACCCGCCACGCAGGTGCCGCCCGCCTCCCTCCATGCCGGGCTGGGAGCCTGTGCGGCGGGAGCCGGGCGCCGTCCTCGGTGCTGCGGCGTTGCTCTGGGAGCACGGACGAGAAGCTGCCCTTCGGTGACTCTGCCGAGAGGCCCCTGATGGCCGCTGGCGGTCGAGTGAGTGGGCTGCGAGGGGTGGGCACAGAGCCCGGCGTGCAGGGGCGCGTTTTAAGATGATGGGTCTCCCAGCCTCGTTGTGGGGCCAGAGCGAGCTGTGCGTGCAGCAGGGGTGCTTGTGGACACAGAGCCGCGTTCTGCTTGGTGTTTGCTGACATGACAGCCGCCCACCAAAGTTCAGAACGCTTAGGCCCATGTAGGCAGGAGGATGAGGGGCCACGTCTGCTGAGGGTCAGGGGCGTTGGGGTCCTGGGGGCCGCCGGGCAGGCAGACAGAATGAAAGAGACGTCAAAACAGGAGGGGGGCAAGGATGGTGGTGCAGGGAGAGCCTCGGAGGAAGCAAGGAAAGGTCCTGCCACAGGCTCCGACGGGCCTTTCTTCTGGGTCTGAGGCTCCTCACTTGGGCTCTCACTCACTCAGGCCAGGGCTGGGAAGTCGCCGGAGGGAAGGTCACCTCTTGACGTGCTCCCGGGTCAGGTGGTGGTGGCAGCGAGGCCTGGGGCCGCGGCTTGGGGGCGGCGGTGGGAGGGACGCGTGCTCTGGGGCTGCCGCCGTGTGCTCTGCCTTCTGGAGTCCCCCAGTACCTGCGTGTGACGGTGACGCTTGGAGACCGGTGTAGCCGGGGCGGCGGGAAGCAGCTCTGAGCTCGGACCCCAGCCAGGCCCCAGGGAGAGCCTGCGCTCCCGGAGTCAAGGGCGGGAGTGGCCGGGGTCGTTGAAGGCACGTCAGCCGGGAGCACGGGCGAGGGGCAGAGACCCCAGCACCTGCCGGGACGGGCGCCCGGAGCAAGTCACAGGACCAGAGCAGGGACACGCAGGCGCGCGTGCGGGGCGAGCACCCCGGCCCCCGTGGAGGCTGCAGGGTGAGCCAGAGCCACGCCGGCCTGGGCTCGGCAGAGCCCCGGATCGCAGTGGGAGAGAGGCCTCCAGCTGAGGGGACCCGCCACGCAGGTGCCGCCCGCCTCCCTCCATGCCGGGCTGGGAGCCTGTGCGGCGGGAGCCGGGCGCCGTCCTCGGTGCTGCGGCGTTGCTCTGGGAGCACGGACGAGAAGCTGCCCTTCGGTGACTCTGCCGAGAGGCCCCTGATGGCCGCTGGCGGTCGAGTGAGTGGGCTGCGAGGGGTGGGCACAGAGCCCGGCGTGCAGGGGCGCGTTTTAAGATGATGGGTCTCCCAGCCTCGTTGTGGGGCCAGAGCGAGCTGTGCGTGCAGCAGGGGTGCTTGTGGACACAGAGCCGCGTTCTGCTTGGTGTTTGCTGACATGACAGCCGCCCACCAAAGTTCAGAACGCTTAGGCCCATGTAGGCAGGAGGATGAGGGGCCACGTCTGCTGAGGGTCAGGGGCGTTGGGGTCCTGGGGGCCGCCGGGCAGGCAGACAGAATGAAAGAGACGTCAAAACAGGAGGGGGGCAAGGATGGTGGTGCAGGGAGAGCCTCGGAGGAAGCAAGGCAGGAAAGCATCGCTGACCTGTGATCAGGGGACCGTTTTAAGCCCATTAAATCATGCCTCAGGAGAACCGTCCAGAAAACTTGTCCCTTTTTGTCTGTTGTCCTCTTGACTTCCGGAGCGGACCACCCAGTGAAAGCCCAGGGTCAGCGTTCACAGCCTGACAGACCGAGCGGCTGTTTGAAGGCAGGATGGCTTCCTGCCCCGACGCCCCCGGGCGGCAGGGGCACTGTGCTGTTGGCACGGTTCCGGAACAGATGATGAGGTCCTCGTGTTACGAGTGGTCCCTCCCCGAGCCTCAGAAACCCTCACACGCATGGTTAGGTCCGTGTGGACGTTTTGAAGCCCAGCTTCCCAGCCCTAGTTCCTGTTACTGCTTTGAGCAAAAGAAAAGTCCCGCTTCTATTTCAGAAGGTGCAGAAAAATAGAAGAAAGAGGTCTGAGCAGCGTGGGCGGCTTCGCCCCTTAGTAGGGAGAGGTGGGGCACGGATGAGCTGGCCCTGGGGCGTGAGGGGCGGAAGCAGGTGGGGCTAGGAAGGGCGTGTCGCCCACATCTGGGAACGTAGGCCTTTGTCCTTTCGGCCTAGAGCATATTCTCGAAGAGGGAAGAAGATCTGGGAGCAGGGCGGCCCGTTCTCACCAGGAGCCCCTTTCGGCCCCCGGACCAGGCTGCGGGGCGGGGCGGGGCGCGGCGGGGCGGGGCGCGGCGGGCGGGGCGGGCGCGGCGCGGCGGGGCGGGGCGCGGCGCGGCGGGGCGCGGCGCGGCGCGGCGGGCGCGGCGCGGCGCGGCGGGGCGGCGCGGCGCGGCGGGGCGCGGCGGGGCGGGGCGGGCGGGGCGCGGCGGGGCGGGGCGGGGCGCGGCGCGGCGGGGCGGGCGGCCCTGGTCCGCGGCGGCGTCTGGACGGAGCTCGGCCTCGGGTGCGGAGCCGGTCCTGCGCGCGGACTTCGGCTTGAGGTGGATGGATGTGCTGCCTGGAGCTCGTTTGGCATCCGTGTCAGGGCTTTGGGCCTAATGGAAGTCACCAGAAGGAGGTTTCCTTCGTTGTTCCAACAGGCTCAGGAGCTTGTGAGAAAGGCGAGCTCTGCGTTTATGTGGATGAATGGACTGATGGAGGACCGCCTCCTGCCGGACAGGCGGGCGCCATCGTCACCCGTCCGTCCGGTCCCTGTGCGGTGGGATCCTCCGGATGGTGGTGCAGGGAGAGCCTCGGAGGAAGCAAGGCAGGAAAGCATCGCTGACCTGTGATCAGGGGACCGTTTTAAGCCCATTAAATCATGCCTCAGGAGAACCGTCCAGAAAACTTGTCCCTTTTTGTCTGTTGTCCTCTTGACTTCCGGAGCGGACCACCCAGTGAAAGCCCAGGGTCAGCGTTCACAGCCTGACAGACCGAGCGGCTGTTTGAAGGCAGGATGGCTTCCTGCCCCGACGCCCCCGGGCGGCAGGGGCACTGTGCTGTTGGCACGGTTCCGGAACAGATGATGAGGTCCTCGTGTTACGAGTGGTCCCTCCCCGAGCCTCAGAAACCCTCACACGCATGGTTAGGTCCGTGTGGACGTTTTGAAGCCCAGCTTCCCAGCCCTAGTTCCTGTTACTGCTTTGAGCAAAAGAAAAGTCCCGCTTCTATTTCAGAAGGTGCAGAAAAATAGAAGAAAGAGGTCTGAGCAGCGTGGGCGGCTTCGCCCCTTAGTAGGGAGAGGTGGGGCACGGATGAGCTGGCCCTGGGGCGTGAGGGGCGGAAGCAGGTGGGGCTAGGAAGGGCGTGTCGCCCACATCTGGGAACGTAGGCCTTTGTCCTTTCGGCCTAGAGCATATTCTCGAAGAGGGAAGAAGATCTGGGAGCAGGGCGGCCCGTTCTCACCAGGAGCCCCTTTCGGCCCCCGGACCAGGCTGCGGGGCGGGGCGGGGCGCGGCGGGCGGGGCGCGGCGGGCGGGGCGGGCGCGGCGCGGCGGGCGGGGCGCGGCGGGGCGGGCGCGGCGCGGCGCGGCGGGCGGGCGCGGCGCGGCGCGGCGGCGCGGCGCGGCGCGGCGGGGCGCGGCGGGGCGCGGGGGGGCGGGGCGCGGCGGGGCGGGGCGGGGCGGGGCGGGGCGCGGCGCGGCGGGGCGGGCGGCCCTGGTCCGCGGCGGCGTCTGGACGGAGCTCGGCCTCGGGTGCGGAGCCGGTCCTGCGCGCGGACTTCGGCTTGAGGTGGATGGATGTGCTGCCTGGAGCTCGTTTGGCATCCGTGTCAGGGCTTTGGGCCTAATGGAAGTCACCAGAAGGAGGTTTCCTTCGTTGTTCCAACAGGCTCAGGAGCTTGTGAGAAAGGCGAGCTCTGCGTTTAGGGGGATAGCGGTACTGGACTGATGGAGGACCGCCTCCTGCCGGACAGGCGGGCGCCATCGTCACCCGTCCGTCCGGTCCCTGTGCGGTGGGGATCCTCTGCCGCACACGCACGTGCTGGCTGGCCTTGGGGCACGGGAGTGTGTGTGAGCACATGGCCTGTGCGTGCACGGGGTGTGTACACAGTGTGTGCACGGGGTGTGTGTGAATTGCATCTGTGTGCATGGCACGTGTATGTACATGGGATGTGTGTGTACACGGGGTGTGTGTATATGTTTGTGTGCATGGTGTGTGTGTACATGGGGTGTGCATATGGCGTGTGGGGTGTCCACGTGGGAGGTACAGAGCATGCTGTCTTGGCGTCCAGCGGCTCTGAGCACCAACCCCCGAGTCCTGGCTCCCGGGCTGTGATTCCCAGGGACGTTGTAGCCGCGTCCCGTCACTGCCCTCGGGGACCGTGCGCGCTGAGTCAGCCGTGGTCGCGGTGTAAACAGACGCAGGCCCGCTGCGGGGAGGCTGGGGTCAGGGCTCCTCACAGGGCCAGGCCAGGCTCCGCACCCAGCGGCGTTTGGAGGCGTTCTGGAGCATTCCGAAAGCGGGCTCTCCTCGCCCTGGGCCTCCAGCCGTCTGGGCATGAAGCCCACCCCGGGGCTGGCGGTGGGGGCTGTCCTCACCAGGGCTGCTGTCCACCGGAGAAAGAAAGCGCAGTGTGAGGACTGGGAGTGCGGTTTTACTTGGAGCAAACTGGGGACCGTGGCCCAGGAGACCGCCTCTCGGGGGGCTCGCAGGACGGCTCCAGAGCGGCCGGGAACGAGGCAGGCGAGCGTGCCATCCTGAAGGGCAGCGAGGCACTCGAGCTCGTGGTTTTGGCAGAAGGTTTCTGCGAGTCACGAGGAGCCGCCGTCCCCACGAAGGATTTTCGTGGTTTTCTAGATACAAGGAGATGAGAGAATTGGGCTCGGATAAAGAACTCTCCTGAAAATATTTCCCCGCATGACGCCCTGTTCTGCCAGGTGTCCCCAGAGCACAGGTGCCGCAGCCTGCCCTCCAGCCTGCCCGCCCTCGGGGGCGTCGAGGGCCAGCGCCTGCAGCCGCCCGTGCCCACCCGCAGGTGCCCTGCCGCCCCGGAGCGCCCTGGACGCGGGCCTCGGGGGCTGGGCGGCCGCGGGCGCCGGTCCTCGGGGCTGCGGACGAGGCCGCCCGAGGCCGTGGGTCTGGTGGGGCCCCGGCAGCGGCTTCGGCTCCTCGCGGGGGCGGTGCACTGGGACGTCTGGGAGGGGTGGGAGGAGAGCCGCCCAGAGCTGTGCCAGAAGCTGGCGCACCCACGGGCAGTCAGCCCTTGTGCTGGCTGAGCCGGCGTCATCCGTTCTGGAATTCTGGAGAATTCTGGAAGGGTTCTCGGCTTCTGCGCTGAGCTCCCATCTCTGTTCTGCCAGGGAGCTGAGGAGCTGATGGCAGGAAAATATCCATCAGCAGAAAACAAACAAATAGAAAGAAGCCCAGAAATGGGGCCTCCTGAGAGTCCCTCATCCCTCGTTTCCATGGGGGCTGCGGGCGCCTCACCAGTGTCCTCCTGTCCCCCTTCCTCCGTGGAGCCCCACCAGCCGTGTTCACATGGCACCAGGCACCCCTGCCACCCCCAGCCCAGCGCAGGGCCTCCTTGTGGCTGCAGGTAGACTGGACAGGGAGGCACCTGCAGGTTTCGGGCGTCCCTGGCGGTCAGGTGGTCAGTGAGGACGGTGACCTGGTTTTTATTTGGACAGCTGACTTCTTGGGGGTGTGGAGACGGGAGTGGGTCAGAGCGGCTGGTTGGTCCACGATCAAGAGGCGATCTCCCAGGGAGGATATGGACGGGCAGGACCTGAGACTGGCCTGGAGCTGCTGATGGGGGTGGGGACCCTGGGGGCGGACCCGACGGGACCCGGTCAGGGTGTGGCGGGCAATGGAGCCGTCCCCTCCTTCTCTTTTCTGTAGGCAGCTTCTCTCTGCCCGAACCCTTCTCTGTGATGAGACTTGACTCTTTCATTTTCTCCCAAGACATTTGCTCATGCTGTGCTGCGTCTGCTGCCACAGGCGGGTGTCGTCCAGCTCTGGTGCATGGGCTTCTCGGCACGGCGGCTTCTCTCGTTGCAGAGCACAGGCTCCAGGCCGTGTGGGCTTCACTGCCCCGTGGCATGTGGTATCTTCCTGGACAAGGGATCAAACCCATGTCCCTTGCATTGACAGGCGCATTCCCCACCCCTGGACCACCAGGGAAGTCCAACACGCACTCCTTTGCTGAAGCTCAGAGGAGGAGCAGTGTGTGTGAAGCCGACACACAGGCCGGCTGTGTCCCTGTGGTTTAAGCCCGGCATGCGTGCAGCACACCTCCCCCCACAGGGACTGGGGACACGTCCCCTTCCGGGTTTGGGCTCTGGACTGCCCCTGTGGCACTGGCCCTTCAGCCGGCCTCATGGAAGGGCGCCCACTGTGCGGTCCAGCCCGCCCGCACGCCACGGGCCTCTGTGCGGTGAGCTCTGAAACAGACTGAGCAGCCCCAGGCTCTCCCTAGAAAAGCCGGCCCTTGTTAGTAAGTCTGCAGCTTGTTAAATGAAACCGGGTGAGCAGGCCCCTGGCTGGAGATGCGGGGCAAGCCGCTTGTTATTTTCTGCAGGTAACGGACTCGGGGGCCACGGAGGGGCTGAGAGCATCCACCCGGGTCAGAGGATGGCCACCCTGGTGAGGGGTCCTTACAAAAGTGAGGCTTGAGTCCCCCGAGAAGAAAGAGGCACCCCCTGTCCTGACAAGAACTTCTGTTTTCCTTTGTTTTTAACTTGAGAACCTTTCATAAAGTGAGAAAGAAGTTGGAGGATGAGAGGCGACTGGATGAGGCGGGGGCTCTTGGGAGGTCCAGAGGGGCTGGGGCTGGGCGTCCAGAGCGTCTTCCGTGTCAGCCCTGGGAGAGGCTGCTGGCGCCGGGCAGCACCCGCGGCCTTCAGTGGCCAAGGGCACCTCCTGTTTGGGCAGCGAGTGTGCGTTTCTTCCCATCCCATCCTGTGTTAAATATTTCATGCAACCGCAGACTGAGTGCACATTCCCGAATTGAGCTGACCTTGGGGATTCATTAGGGCTTCCCGGGTGGCACTAGTGGTAAAGAACCCCCCCCGCCCGTGCAGGAGACGCAAGAGATGTGGGTTCGATCCCCGAGTTGGGAAGGTCCCCTGGGGGAGGGCATGGCAACCCACTCCTGTACTCTTGCCTGGAGAATCTTGGGGACAGAGGAGCCTGGTGGGCTACAGTCCCTGGGGTTACAAAGAGTTGGACACAACTCTTGGTGGTTGGTGTGTGACCAACACACACACACACACACACACACACACACACACTCTATCCTTTGGTACAGTCTGCATCAAAAGCAGTTCCTCGCAAGTGATAGACTGTGTGCTCCTTGATGGCTGTTACTAGGCGTTTCCCGGTGACCGGGTGCGGGTTCACACTTGCAGGATGTGACACAGAGGGACCCCCGCGGTCCCTCCCTGAGGCAGTGCCTGCCCCGTGGGTCGACCGCAGAGACCATCCCGGCCACTGTCTTCCCGGAGCTCTTGGCCGTTTCCTGCTGGCCCAGCACTTGCCAGAGGGGTCTGGTCGTGTTGGAGTGAGGTTGGAAGGAGGCAACAAGCAGACGGCTGTGGTCGAAACGGTGGCCGTCCCTCTGAGCTCCCCATGTGATGATTAACGTCACAGACACTTTCTTAGTGACCACCCCACGCCAAGGACCGGGGCACACGCGGGACATGGTGCTTCAGCAGACTGCTCCGGTCACGTCTTCCTGGAGCTGCTGTCCGGGGCTGGGAGGCGGGAGGAGGCCTCGGCGGGGCAGGTCTCGGACACTGGGTTCCCACTGGGCACTTTGTCGGGGGCTGGCGGGCAGGGGTCATCTTCAGAAGAAGTAGCCTGCTCGGACAGCTCCTTCATCCCCCACACTCAGAATGTGCCAACAGGCTCTTTCCAAAGTGCTAACCTTGTGAGAGTCACTCTCTGAAGAGCTCGCTAAGAACGCCCTCCGCCTCTGCTCCATGCAAACCATGAACAAGCGCCTTTATCTCCACATTTTTATAGACAGTTACAGCTCCACCAGGCAGACGCTGAATGGACTGTGGACTTTCTGAACACAGCTCCCCTTGGAAAGGGATTTTTGTTGTTCATTTATCAAGTTGTGCCTGACTCTCTGTGACCCCGTGGACGGGAGCACGCCAGGCTCCCCTGTCCTTCACCACCTCCTGCAGTTTGCTCAGACTCATGTCCATTGAGTTGGCGATGCTGTCCGACCATCTCATCCTCTGCCGTCCCCTTCTCCTTTTCCCCTGAATCTGTCCCGGCTTCAGGATCGTTTCCAGAGTTGACTCTGCCTCAAGTGGTCAACGTATCAGAGTTTCAGCTTCCGCATCAGTCCTCCCAGTGGATATCCAGGGTTGGTTTCCTTTCAGGCTAACTAGTGTCATCTCCTTGTCATCCAAGGCACTCTCGAGAGTTTTCTCCAGCACACCTTCTTTAGGTCCCACTCTCACGTCCAGACATGACTACTGGCAGTACCATAGCTTTGAGTACTGGGCTTTTGCCGGCAAAGTGACATCTCTGCTTTAGAATCCGCTGCCTAGGTTTGTCGCAGCTTTCCTTCCAAGGACCAAGCGTCTTTTAGTTTCATGGCTTCAGTCACCATCCACGGAGATTTGGGGGAAAGGATTAGGTCATGGAAAAGTCACCTCCAGTTGGCTTCATTTGCACGTCCTCAGCTTGGTTTATGGTTTCATTGTCACGGCTTTCCTTCCCAGTACCCTCTGGGCTGGACCTTTCAAGGACAGGGCTCTCACGCCCTGCGTGAGATGGATGGGCGCTCAGTGGCCCTTCCTTTCAGGAGGCGTACGTGCTCATGATTGCTCACCGTCCCGACCAGAAGAGCAGCCCATGACCAGCGCCTGTGGAAACCAGTGAGCTCTGGCTACGAGGAGGCAGCTTCTCCGCTGTACCGAGCGCTGGGCCGAGCAGAGCCTCCTGGGGCGGGTGAGGCAGGGGTGGGGACGGAGCCTCTCCATTTCGGGTTTCTATCGGGAGAAGACACCAGGCTCTGCGGTGAAGGACAAGCTCTTCACATAAATACAAGGGTGCAGTTGGAGGAAGGCACGGCTCCCCACTGCAGAATTCTTGCCTGGAGAGTCCTGTGGACTGAGGACAGGCGGCCCGTAGCCCAAGGGGCCACATGGAGTCGGGTACGCCCAAACGACTGAGCTCGTGCGGACTGGCTCACACACTCGATTCCCACAGGGGCGCCCCAGCCCTCGGCCAGCGCAGAGCACGCCCTGACCGCCCATCCTGGCCTCTGCGGGTCCAGGGGGCGCAGGTGGACGCCTCCTGGCCTCTGAGTCCAGTATTTCTTCCAGATCCTTCGGTCCTAAATGCAGGTCTGTCGTTTTAGAGAAGAGCAGGTTTCAGTTGTTACAGACGTGCCGCCCGGGAGGGTGGAACGCACGTGAGGCCGCTCCGGCCCCCGTCATGTCGCACGAGCTCCCTGTCCCTCCCCAGCCCCTGGGAGCCCACACGCCTCCCAGGCATGAGCTGGGAGGCAGACTGACTCCTTCAGCCGTTGTGCTTTGGTTTAGCCCGGGGTCTAGAGTCAGACCCCCAGTTCCAGGCTGGTGCCTGTAAGGGGCCAAGACCACAGCCTGTGCCCCGGTCTACCTGCTTCTCCCTGAAGCCCGTGTTCCCTCAGCGACCCGTGTCTGCTCCTGGCGTGCTGGCCGTGGGCATCAGAGCCTGTGTGAGCTCCCTGGAAGTGTTGTTATTGCCCAGTGCCCCCGTGTGGACCCCAACACCAGGGACCCTGGAGGGAGCAGCATCCACGCCCTTGGGAAGGGGGCTCACAGACCCCATGGCGAGGCTGCCCTCAGGTGTCACGATCCAGACTGCCCGCGGCCTCCATGTGGCTGGTGGTCAGCTCAGCCACCCCTGCACCTCCCCGGGCAGCCTGGGTTTCCAGGGGACCGACTGGGGTTGGGCTGGCTCTGAACTTGGGGAAGAACAGAGCCTGAAGGCAGGTTTGCTCTGGAGGAACCCTGAAGCTGCGTGCACCCCCAGGAGGACAGCAACGGGCAGACGCCTGGCGTCAGTTTTCCCTGGGTGAGGACACGTGGGTCCGCGGGGACCCTCTCCACAGAGCCCACCCTGTGTGGCCAGAGCCCGCGCGGGGCCTTGACCCTGTGCAGAGGGGACCCTGCTGTCCCCCAGCTCTTCCCTGTGTCCGCTGCTAGGCAGACGAGGTCTTCCGTGGTCCCCGACCCCTATCCGGCCTTCTTTGACTTTCCCGCTGTGTGGCTGCCCGCCTGCCCTCGCTGGTGTCCCAGTGGCAAGAATCTGCCTCACCCGCAGGCCTGAGATCTCTCCCGGACCCCCACCCCTGTCCGTCTGCCCCCTGGCCCCTTCCCCAAGGATGACGGTCTCAGATCTTCCCGGGTGACCACCGCTTCCCATAGTGCATCAGGCCGTGAGGCTGCAAGCGTCCCACCTTTTGCTTCCGCTTCTCTCAGCCTGAGTAGGAAGTCCCCAGGGGCACCCCACCCACACAGGGAGGCAGCTGGTGGCAGGTGGGTGTGCAGGGCTCTCATCTGTGAAAGAGGAGAGGCCGCTGGGTGAAGACCCCCAGAGCCAGGTTCAGGCTGGCTTGAGCGGACAGGGCTTAGGACCCGGGCAGTGACTGGGGGCTCCATCAGGCTTCCCCCAACCCCGGCCCTGTGTGTGGGGAGCCAGGCTGCGGAGGTGCCTGACTCGGGCCAGTTGAGGGCGTGTCCTGGGGATGCGTCTCAGGGGCTGAGCAGGCGCCCGGAATCAGGAGTCTTCAGGTAGATCCAGCTGCCCCTGTTTGATTCCCTTTTTAAAAACAAAATGTATTCCTTTATTTGCCCGTGTCAGGTCTTAGTCGTGGCACGTCGGATCTGTAAGTCTTTGCAGCACATTTGAACCATTTTCTTGGAAACGAGTAATGTGATCCGCCTGGCGTGGGCGGTGCTTGTGTGCTTTTACAAGGCTCTCCAGGGGAGATTTGGCAGAAGGTCCAAAGCAATAGGGCAAACTGGAAAATGATGAACCTTTAATTATTAAAGACCGATTAGCATATGCGTAATTTGATTGTAAAGTAATGAGCTGTGAATAAATTCTATATAACTAATTCATGCCGCTATAGATTATAAATAGACAATTCATAAGTGAAGTAATATATTAATCACTCAGTTGGTAGAGTTGGAAGTTTCCCAGGGAGGCGGGTGGTGCCGCCCTCGGTTAGGATCCGTCCGCTCCGGCAGCGGGGTCTGGCCGAGTCTCTTGTTCCCACTGGCCACCTGGCTTCCTGGATCTGACGTGAGCAGGCTGGATTGCTCATACCTTAGAGCGGGATCCCCGGCCTCCAGGATCTGCTGCCTGATGACCTGAGGCGGAGCTGATGTCGTATCAATAGAAATAAAGGGCCTGATAAATGTAATGTGCTTGAATCACCCCAAACCCACCCCTCACCCTCTGGTCCATGGAAAAGTCGTCTTCCGTAAAACTGGTCCCTGGCATCAGAAAGGTTGGGGCCAGCTGCCCTAGATGATGTCAAGGAAAGGGCTTTGTGAATGCCAAAGCATTGCACACCCACGGGTACGCGTCACTAGTGCAATCCCTGGAATGCGATGGAGGAAGTATGCAGAGGCATCTACAAGACGAGAGGTCCGTCTTCTTGCCCAGAACTCAGCGTTGTTACAAATACTGTACAGTGAGCAGCCCTGCCTTGTCCTCGGTTCTGGGTCTCGTGCCCTGGGCACCTGCCCCTTGCAGCCGTGGGGCAGAACCCCAGGCTCTGGGGTAGCTGGAAATAAGCGCGATCCATTCTTCACAGGGTACAAGACCCTTCTGAAAGGCATTTCTGGGAAGTTCAACAGTGGAGAGCTGGTGGCCATCATGGGTCCTTCTGGGGCCGGGAAGTCCACGCTCATGAACATCCTGGCTGGATACAGGTGAGCCGACCCTTAGCCGGCGGTCCCCCGGGGGCCAGCAGTATGGGTGGTCCACCCCCTCACTCTAAAGCACTGGGAATCCCCAGGGGAGGAGCCTCTGTTTGTTGGGAGCAGCTGGGTTTCAGCGCACCCCACACCCACGCTCCGGCCCCGCCTGCCCAGCATGTGGCTGTCCTGGAGGCACACGCACGCACACGCACACACACGCACGCACACGCACACAGAGCCACCTGGAGACAACTGGTATCCCAGCCTGGTTCCCTGGGAAGCCAGGATCCCACCCATTCTTTCAAGGAAACACGGGGCCTACCCTGGGGCCCACGGTCCCGGTAATGAGCTGGACGAGCTTGGAGACCCGATGTGACCTCACTGGCCTCCACAGACCCTCTGTGTTTCTGTGTTTCTGGCCTCCAGGAGGCAGCCCTGGAGAAGGCGGAGCCCAGGGCTGCCTGCGGCTCCCGCCTCCCGGGGCTGCGATGGGGCAGCCAGGATGGGTGGGTCTGAAGGGGAGTGAGTGTTGCTGGCGGGACCGTGCCCCGCTGCCCCCTGGTGCACCCCAGATGCCCCGCCTCCACTGTGGCCTGCGAGAACAGCTTCCCAGCTCCCGGTCGAGTGGGTCCAGGACCCAGACCTCCTCCTCCTTCTCCACCTCCTCCTCTCTGAGCCCCCTGAGCCCAGGAGCCTGCAGCGGTTGGTCCCTCCCGAGTCACGCTGCCCTCAGAAACTGGTTCTGGCCCAGCGGCCCGTCCTGGGCTGCAGAGCCGTGACCTTCCTTCGGGGCAGTTGGTGTAACCGAGGCGACACGCGGGACTGGTCAGACGCTCGGTTTGTAAGCCTGCAGAGCTGAGGTGTGCGTGGGGCCTTGTGTCGCACGGAGGGGCTTCCGTGCGCTGGTTGGCCGTGGGCACCTGTGGCGAGCGGGCCACCCCAGAGAGCCCCGGGCTCCCTCCCCTCCCGCTCCCCGCTGGGCCTTCTCTGCCGGGGCGTCCCTCCTCTGAGCGCTCCCCCTGTGCGGGCTCCCGTCCCTGCCCGGCTCGGTGTCCTACTGGTCCAGCTGGGAGCTGCTGGGAGGGCTGTCCTCTCCCCCGCCCCCAGCCCCGCAGGAGGAGGAGGAGGAGGGGCTGGGCTGACGCGTCTTCTTGCTGGGCCTGCAGGGAGACTGGCATGAAGGGCGCGGTCCTCATCAACGGGCTCCCGCGGGACCTGCGCTGCTTCCGGAAGGTGTCCTGTTACATCATGCAGGACGACCTGCTGCTGCCGCACCTGACGGTGCAGGAGGCCATGATGGTGAGCGTCCCGGGCTGCCGCCCTGCCTTGCCCCGCTTCACGCCCACATGAGGCGGAACAGCACCCGGCACCCCTCCCACACGTGGAACCCTGACTGCTTCCTGTTTGGACAGCGTCCCCCAAGCCAGCCCCCAAGATCCTGGGTTCTGTAGACCCTGGATGGCAAAATCGAGAAGGCTATGAACCTGGCTGATGTGGGGGACCACTTCCAGGGGGACCACAGTTCTAGGCCCGCGGGCCCAGGGTCTTTCCTTCCATCAGTGGAATGATCCGTGGCTTTGGCCAAAGTTCCAGGCACTCTGGTGCCTGGGTGAGGGCCCCTGAGGGTCTCTCCCTCTGACTCACCCGCCTGCCCGGTGGGCGTGAAGCCAGCCTTTGCCGCCCACTCACTGGGTCCCAGGCCTGCACACACGGGTCCGGCACGGTGTGCCCTGCACACCCACACGAGAGCGGGCGCCCCGGAGCGCTCCGCCGTCAGCCTGTGCCCTAGCCCCGGGCCGGTGGGCAGGAGCTGCCCTGACCCGCCGTGGGCTGGGGCGCCGCTCGAGGTCGCCCAGCTGGGACGTCAGCGGGCAGCCCTTGTCTGCGGTGGAGTGTGGGTGCCGGGCGCTGCCTGCGCCTCTGCTGTCTCCTCGTCTGCCGTGCGAGGCCGCGCCTCGTCTCCCGGCCTCTCCTGCACACGGGGAGCCTTCCCAGCCGGTCTGCCTCTCGGCTGGGCTGCAGGCGAGCCTTCACCACGGGTTTCCGCGGGAGAGGCCTTGCCTTGTGCTCCTAACGCAGACAGGGCAAGGTTCCCCCTGGGGCTTGTGGCAAAGGGGTGGCTGCCCAGCGCTTTGTCCAAAGGGCAGCTCCAGGGCATCCTTCTCAGCAGGGAGAAGCCGAGGAGGTGCTAGGTGGGTGGTCTGCCCTCTGACCTGCCGCCCAGCAGCCATGCACGCCGGGAAGCCCAACCACATAGCTCCTCTGGGCTCCAAGCAGGCTTCCTGACCTGGCTCAGGGGCCTCAGGAGGAGTTTGCAGACAGGATGGGAGCGGTTAGGAAGTCCAGGGTTTCTGCCTGCTCCGTGGGTTCCCTCCTTGTCACTTCACCTTCATCTGGGGCGACCAGAGCTTCGCTTGTTGGAGTCGCTGCATGAAGTCCCTGCTTACGTGTTTGAGAAATTTCCATCTCTAGCTCAGTCCCCGCTTTCTTTTGAAAATGAGACGGCTGATTCCTGCTGTCGCCTCTGTTCTCCGCCTGACCTGTCCCCTGGCTCTGCTGGGGAGTTCGCTCATTTTTCAGAGTTACAATCCACAACGCACTCCACCATCCCTTGGATGACTGTTAAGTTAATGAGACACAGTTGACTGAGCTAGAGTCGGCCACAGTGAGCGAGGAGGGAAGGCCGCGTGGGCGCTACAGGGTCCGGCCGCACGTGCAGCGGTGAGGCGGGCCACCAGTGCCGGGTGGCGCACTTCCACCTGCTCCTCTAGGCCTCTGCCCATCGGCGGCCGTGCCGCCGTGCACCGCCCAGTCTCGTCGGAGCCTCTACCCCCAGGCAGCCCGGGACGGGACACGCGGTGCCACACGGCAGGCTGCTGGCCTAGCCTGGTTCCTGGAGCTCAGTCTCTCAGCCCCTCACCCCTGCATCGCAGTCTCTTGTGAGGCCTTTGGGCAGCCTTGGCCGCTCCCCGGGTGGGCAGTTCCAGCCTCAACATTGCACCAGGGAGGAGACTGAGCGCCTTGCTTCCCAAGGTCCCAGGAGTCGGCAGAACAGAGCCGAGGCTGGTGCTGGACGTGGTGATGGCCACTCGGGGTTTCGCCAGGCAGGGCCGGGGGCCCCATCTATGCTGGCAGGCAGGACCTCAAACCAAATGACAGCAGTGACAAAACTGGGCTCTCGCCCTCTCTTTTAATTTTGACCTCCTTTATTGGTTCTTTCTTTATTTATTTTCATCCATCTTTATTCTTTGACCTGTGTGGGCCTCCCATTGCAGTGGCCTCTCTTCTGCAGAGCACCGGCTCTGGACGCATGCGCTCCAGAGCGCTGACTTTGTAGTTGGACACACCGGTCCAGCCGCTCCACAGCTTGTGGGATCCTCCCGGCCCAGGGGTCAAACCGGTGCCCCTTACACGGCCAGGTGGACTCTTTCCCCACTGGGCCACCAGGGAAGCCCCCAAACTGGGCTCTTTATATGTTGTTGTTCCGTTGCTCAGTCACGGGTGACTCTTTGGGACCCCGTGGACTGCGGCACGCCAGGCTCCCCGGCCTTCACCGTCTCCTGGAGTTTGCTCGATTCGTAGCCGTTGAATCGGTGATGCCAGCTAACCACCTGGTCCTCTGCTGCCCGCTCCTCCTTTACCTGCCATCCTTCCTGGCGCGGGCTTTGCCAGTGAGCTGCTGTGCCACTGCCGGCGTCTGTGCTGTGAGCACCCCGCTGTGAGACACAGTTGACTGAGCTAGAGTCGGCCACAGTGAGCGAGGAGGAAGGCCGCGTGCGCTACAGGGTCCGGCCGCACGTGCAGCGGTGAGGCGGGCCACCAGTGCCGGGTGGCGCACTTCCACCTGCTCCTCTAGGCCTCTGCCCATCGGCGGCCGTGCCGCTGCACCGCCCAGTCTCGTCGGAGCCTCTACCCCCAGGCAGCCCGGGACGGGACACGCGGTGCCACACGGCAGGCTGCTGGCCTAGCCTGGTTCCTGGAGCTCAGTCTCTCAGCCCCTCACCCCTGCATCGCAGTCTCTTGTGAGGCCTTTGGGCACCCTTTGGGCCCGCTCCCCGGGTGGGCAGTTCCAGCCTCAACATTGCACCAGGGAGGAGACTGAGCGCCTTGCTTCCCAAGGTCCCAGGAGTCGGCAGAACAGAGCCGAGGCTGGTGCTGGACGTGGTGATGGCCACTCGGGGTTTCGCCAGGCAGGGCCGGGGGCCCCATCTATGCTGGCAGGCAGGACCTCAAACCAAATGACAGCAGTGACAAAACTGGGCTCTCGCCCTCTCTTTTAATTTTGACCTCCTTTATTGGTTCTTTCTTTATTTATTTTCATCCATCTTTATTCTTTGACCTGTGTGGGCCTCCCATTGCAGTGGCCTCTCTTCTGCAGAGCACCGGCTCTGGACGCATGCGCTCCAGAGCGCTGACTTTGTAGTTGGACACACCGGTCCAGCCGCTCCACAGCTTGTGGGATCCTCCCGGCCCAGGGGTCAAACCGGTGCCCCTTACACGGCCAGGTGGACTCTTTCCCCACTGGGCCACCAGGGAAGCCCCCAAACTGGGCTCTTTATATGTTGTTGTTCCGTTGCTCAGTCACGGGTGACTCTTTGGGACCCCGTGGACTGCGGCACGCCAGGCTCCCCGGCCTTCACCGTCTCCTGGAGTTTGCTCGATTCGTAGCCGTTGAATCGGTGATGCCAGCTAACCACCTGGTCCTCTGCTGCCCGCTCCTCCTTTACCTGCCATCCTTCCTGGCGCCGGGGCTTTGCCAGTGAGCTGCTGTGTGTGCCACTGCCGGCGTCTGTGCTGTGAGCACCCCCGCTGTGGTTAATGGCCGACTCCAGCGGTTTGCCAGGAGGCTTGGGAAGCTCCTGACCGTGGTCCAGGCCCCCAGAGCCTGGGGATTCCTCACTGCTCAGCTGCCCACACTAGCGACTCTCGGGGACCAGCAGAGAATCCATTGGAACGGCAGGAAGCATTCCAGGTTTCGCCGCTCCCCTGGACCTTCCTTAGTTAAGCCGAGGGCGGCGGGAAGCCCAGACCTCCAAGGTGTTCCTCTGTCCTCTGGCTGCTCAGCCCCTGGGGCTCTGAGGCCCCCACCGCTGCGTTCGCTCGTCCTGCTGCTGGTCAGCTGTCCTGATTTCACACGGCTGCTGTCATCCCCTGCAGGTATCGGCGCACCTGAAGCTCCAGGAAAAGGACGAAGGCCGGAGGGAGATGGTAAGTGAGTGCTTGGCTCACCGCAGGTCCAGGGGTGCGTGAGGTCCACCTGGCAGGCACTTGTGGAGGGGCCTTTGGGGGCCGCCTTGGCTCGTGGCTTGGCACCTGGCCGTTCACATGTGGGGCATGGTGGCATTGCAGCGTGCCCTTGGGTGGGCACACGCCTGGAGTGACCATGCTGCCACAAGGCCCAGACTCAGGTCACAGGGGCAGCAAGGATGCAGGACTGAGGATCTAGCCTCTGGCTGAGACCCAGCACGCTGCCCCTTTCACTTTAGATGCCACCGTTTTTGATAAAACATGAACAGGGAAGACGGTTAGTCATCCGTTTAAAAATAACGCCCTCCACCCCCACACGCTGGCATGGAGAAATTCAGCTCTTACCTGTTATTAAACAGCCTTTTAAAAATAACATAAGCACATGTCTGAGGTGACAGAGACCTTCGAATCCTTTTCGTTGTGCTTTTGGCTTCCCTGAAGCCCCAGGGAGCACGAGGTCGTTGGGGAAGCGGCCCGCGGGGCGCCCCAGCCCCTCTCGGCGGGCAGGCCTGGTCTGTGTGTACACACCGTCGAGGGCAAACGCAGCTCCCCGCTCCGCACCCCACGGCTGACGCTGGCGGGGTTCCCGTGTCAGGACGGGATGCGGTGGCATCTCCTTCTGGAACACGGTCCTGTCTTCCAGAGCCTGCGGGACGCAGGCCGGCAGCAGAGAACGGGACCTGTGGGCTTGCTGCCGGCCGCGGGACGTGGCCCGTGATGGGACGACGGAGGGAGGCTGTCACGGTGTCGCTGCCGACTCTGGGCACACGCTCGTCCCACGTGCCAGTTGATGCAGTGTGGTGCGAGCCACCTCGGGCTCCCCGGGCGGCGCTGGTGGCAAAGAGCCCGCCTGACAGTGCAGGAGACACAGGTGCCATCCCTGGGCGGGGAAGAGCCCCGGGAGGAGGGCACGGCAGCCCGCCCCGCGCTCCCGCCTGGAGACTCCCGCGGACGGAGGGGCACGGCCGGCTGCCGTCCAGGTCTCAGAGAGTCGGGCGGGACTTGGCACCCGCGCAGCACAAACGACCGCGGGGCGCGGGGTGTCTTTAGGGCCAACCTGCCCCTCCCCGTGCCCTCCCCCCGCTTCAGAAAGCTGAGGATTCAGGCAGGAATTTGGGGGTGAAGGGGCGGCACAGCAGGGCAGGGAGCCCAGTTCTACAAGGAGGGAACCGCTGCTCCTCGCGGCTCTGAAGCTGCTTCCTGTGGATGCAGGTTCTGTAGCTGGAAGGAACGGGAAGGGAGAATGAACCCCAAAACACAGATGGGGGAACCGCGTGGAGGCGCGGGTGTTGCCGCCGCCGCGCAGGAGGCGGGGCCGGAGGGGGTCTCGGCTGTGCAGGGTCCGGGGGTCCCGGGACCGCCGCTCTGTTCCGAACGGAGGGCCTGAGCCGCGCCGTGGCCGCCGCCGGGTGGGCGGGAGCGGACGGGGCTCGGCAGGCCGCGCTGGCACGCAGCGGCCCGGGGGGGAAGCGGCGCTGAGCCCCCAGGGCCCCCTCCGCCCTGGCCTCCTGGAAGCCTCTGGAAACCTGCGGCCAGGCCTCCCGTGGCCGGGGCTTTGTCCTAGCGGTCGCGGGGGACGGAGGCTGGGCCCCGCCTGCCTCCGGGGGCGGCAGCTGCCTGCGAAGCTGTCATTAGTGTCTGTGCTCCCAGAACAGACGGGCCCACGGGCGCGCGGGCGGGGGTGGCCTGCCTGCGGGTGCCCGGCGACCAGCCTCTCCAGGCGGGAGAGGGACCCGGGAAGGCGTGCCCGCGGAGGGGCGCGGGCGGGGAGCGCGTGTGCCGCTCAGCTGACTCCGCAGCAGGGCCCGCGCGGCCAGCCCTTCGGCCCCGCACCTGCTCGGTCCAGTGCCGGCCTTCGGAGACCAGCGTCCGCCCTGGTCTGGTATCCGGCACGGGTCTTCAGGGAGGGTCCCGGGATCCCTCCGCCGGCCCCCATAGAAGCACAGTGCATGATGGGCTGCTAGGCAGGGCACGGAGGGGTCTCGGGGAGGGCCGCTGTGCGTGTGGTGTCCCGTGCCAGGCGAGGGCTCCGACCGGAAGCGAATCCGTGGCGTCTCGGCTGGGCTGCAGAGCAATAGCATGTGGTCAGACGGGTGTCCTCTGCCTCACGCGGCTGCGCTGTCCCGGGGAGCGGGAGCCCGGCCTCCCCGCGGGCGTCTGCGCTGGACGGCGTGAGGCCAGGGGCTTCTCTCTGGGAGCCCCCCGCTGGGCCGCGCTGACCGGTCCTCCCCAGCAGGGCCCAGTCCCCCGGAGCCCCCCAGCAGGGCTGCGAGATTGTCTGAGGAGCGTCCAGGGCTGGACAGGCCCGGACTCATTTCCCTCCAGCCCCTGTGTGTCCCTGGTCCGGGTTGTTTACTTCTCGAGGAAGCACAATAGAATGGAACGTTCCAGCAGGTAGTGGAATGTTGCCTACCCGCCTCATTTCCCAGAAAAGTGGCCGCGTCCTCGGACACCGCCCAGTGAGGGGCCTTCCTCAGGAGCCAGGTCTCCCGGGGCCCAGACATTGTTCTTTCTGGTTCATTTTCAAATAAACGCCCAGGCGCACTCTTGAGAAACTCCTAGACAAGATGCCCGCCTGGAACGGAAGCAGGAGCGCGGGTCGGCACCCTGCACGCAGGCCGGGGAAGCGGCGCTGAGCCCCAGGGCCCCGCCCTGGCCTCCTGGAAGCCTCTGGAAACCTGCGGCCAGGCCTCCCGTGGCCGGGGCTTTGTCCTAGCGGTCGCGGGGGACGGAGGCTGGGCCCCGCCTGCCTCCGGGGGCGGCAGCTGCCTGCGAAGCTGTCATTAGTGTCTGTGCTCCCAGAACAGACGGGCCCACGGGCGCGCGGGCGGGGGTGGCCTGCCTGCGGGTGCCCGGCGACCAGCCTCTCCAGGCGGGAGAGGGACCCGGGAAGGCGTGCCCGCGGAGGGGCGCGGGCGGGGAGCGCGTGTGCCGCTCAGCTGACTCCGCAGCAGGGCCCGCGCGGCCAGCCCTTCGGCCCCGCACCTGCTCGGTCCAGTGCCGGCCTTCGGAGACCAGCGTCCGCCCTGGTCTGGTATCCGGCACGGGTCTTCAGGGAGGGTCCCGGGATCCCTCCGCCGGCCCCCATAGAAGCACAGTGCATGATGGGCTGCTAGGCAGGGCACGGAGGGGTCTCGGGGAGGGCCGCTGTGCGTGTGGTGTCCCGTGCCAGGCGAGGGCTCCGACCGGAAGCGAATCCGTGGCGTCTCGGCTGGGCTGCAGAGCAATAGCATGTGGTCAGACGGGTGTCCTCTGCCTCACGCGGCTGCGCTGTCCCGGGGAGCGGGAGCCCGGCCTCCCCGCGGGCGTCTGCGCTGGACGGCGTGAGGCCAGGGGCTTCTCTCTGGGAGCCCCCCGCTGGGCCGCGCTGACCGGTCCTCCCCAGCAGGGCCCAGTCCCCCGGAGCCCCCCAGCAGGGCTGCGAGATTGTCTGAGGAGCGTCCAGGGCTGGACAGGCCCGGACTCATTTCCCTCCAGCCCCTGTGTGTCCCTGGTCCGGGTTGTTTACTTCTCGAGGAAGCACAATAGAATGGAACGTTCCAGCAGGTAGTGGAATGTTGCCTACCCGCCTCATTTCCCAGAAAAGTGGCCGCGTCCTCGGACACCGCCCAGTGAGGGGCCTTCCTCAGGAGCCAGGTCTCCCGGGGCCCAGACATTGTTCTTTCTGGTTCATTTTCAAATAAAACCAGCCTGCCAGGCGTCACTCTTGAGAAACTCCTAGACAAGATGCCCGCCTGGAACGGAAGCAGGAGGCGCTGATCTTGGCCTCCGCCTCCAGCATCCTTCCAGGGGGCTGAGGGCAAGTGGTGGGGAGGGTCCTTCTGCCCCTTTGGCCTGAGTTCCCAGAGACCGCTGGAGCCATGTCGTTCAGGGAAGGCCAATGGACTGTCCACAGAGGGGGACACGTGGCTGAAAGATGGCCTTTTCCGGGTGACCTCGCTCAGCAGGGGAGAGGCCATGCAGGATTTGAACCCAGATCGGTCTGCCTTGCCTGCTCTCGGCCTGTGGAGTGCAGCACCCTGGCCCTTCCTGTCACCCAGGCCACGCTCTGTCCACACTGCGTGCAAGTAACTCAGGAGCCGGCGTGGGAATTTTCCTCCTGGGGATGACCTCATCTCCCTAGAGAAGTCACTGGACTAGGGTCCACCTGCCGCCACCCGGGGTCAGGACAGTGGCGCAGTGAATTCTGGCAGGACCACACTGTGGCAGGCGGCCTGGAGGGGAACCCGGCAAGGAGGCCAGCAGGGCCGCCACTGACCTCTGCCTTCCGTGGCACCTCCAGAAGATGCCAGGATGGACCCGGCACGCGGTGCCTGAAACTCATGCCATAGGCTCCCCCGAAGTCTGCCGACCTCCCTGCACCACAAGTTAATCCCGAATCAGTGATGGAGGGCAGCCAGGAAGGGTGGAACGCACAGGGGGCTGTTGACACCTTGGTGCCCGGGCCACTCCTGAGGCGGTGGCGGCAGGGCCCCCGAGGGCGGGTGACCGCTCTAGGCAGGGTCAGCGCCTCGCTGCTGCGTCAGAGGCCTTTTCCCATTTACAGGTGTGAACGGGGCTCCATGCCTTCTCTCCAGGAGGCCTGGCCTGTGTGGCTGCGTCCACAGGAGCCGGGGGCCCTAGCACAGTGCCTCTGAGCCCTGCCGCCGAGCATTTACTGTGTGCCCAGCATTTTATCCATTGTGGCATCAGGGCACCTCCCCTCTGTGCCGGGCAGAAACCCAGTCACCTGTCCATTCACGGGTCCTCGGATCCACCCTTCCTGCAGCCCGGCCCCGGCCCTGAGCGAGGCTCACCCCTGAAGGGGCTTGCCAGGTCTCCGGCAGGAGGCAGGAGCAGGACTCCTGCCCCGGCCCTGCCTCTCAGCCTCCTGGGCCCTCGTCGGGACCTCAGGCCGGGCCACGCCGGAGTGTGCGAGGTGCACGGTCGCCGCAGGGGTGTCTGCGCATTGAGTGGGGAGGCGGCCAGGCTCCGGGCGGGCCCTGCAGGCGGCAAGGAGCGACCAGCCAGGCTCCGGGCGGGCCCTGCAGGCGGCGAGGGGCGGCCAGGCTCCAGGTGGGCCCTGCAGGCGGCGAGGGGCGGCCAGGCTCCGGGCGGGCCCTGCAGGCGGCGAGGGGCGGCCGGTGGTCCCTGAGGCCGCTCTGCTTCTGCTCTCCCCAGGTCAAGGAGATCTTGACGGCCCTGGGCCTGCTGTCTTGTGCCAACACGCGGACCTGCAGCCTCTCGGGCGGCCAGCGGAAGCGCCTGGCCATCGCGCTGGAGCTGGTGAACAACCCTCCGGTCATGTTCTTCGATGAACCCACCAGGTAACTGGGCGGGAGGGGGCGCCTCCCGACTCCCTACCCCGGGCCCCCATCGAGGAGCTCAGGCCAGCTGGCCCGACTCTCCCAGAGGGCTCTGAAGGCGGGCTCTGGCTGGGGGCACGGGGGCCTCACGCGGTCTCTTGCCTCACAGTGGCCTGGACAGCGCCTCCTGCTTCCAGGTGGTCTCCCTGATGAAGGGGCTGGCCCAGGGCGGCCGGTCCATCATCTGCACCATCCACCAGCCCAGCGCCAAGCTCTTCGAGCTGTTCGACCAGGTATGTTGGCCGGCTGCCGTCAGCCCAAGTGACCAAGTCCGGGTACTCGTGGCTTAGTTCACGGGGATGTCTTCATTTCTGAGTGGCCGTGGGTGTTACGTTTCTTCAGCTTTGGCACCATGAACGCCTCCGGTGGCAGGGCCAGAGGGGATCGAGGAGCTGGCCGGTGTCCTCTCTCTGGGGCTGGTGTCCTGCCACGGGGTCTGGGGCCAGTCCCTGCCGTTACCAAGACTTCATTTCCCACTCCCCGGTGACAGTGGGGGAGGCTAGGCTGTCCATTCACGGTCCCTTTTATCCGGCATCAGGGCACCTCCCCTCTGTGCCGGGCAGAAACCCAGTCACCTGTCCATTCACGGGTCCTCGGATCCACCCTTCCTGCAGCCCGGCCCCGGCCCTGAGCGAGGCTCACCCCTGAAGGGGCTTGCCAGGTCTCCGGCAGGAGGCAGGAGCAGGACTCCTGCCCCGGCCCTGCCTCTCAGCCTCCTGGGCCCTCGTCGGGACCTCAGGCCGGGCCACGCCGGAGTGTGCGAGGTGCACGGTCGCCGCAGGGGTGTCTGCGCATTGAGTGGGGAGGCGGCCAGGCTCCGGGCGGGCCCTGCAGGCGGCAAGGAGCGACCAGCCAGGCTCCGGGCGGGCCCTGCAGGCGGCGAGGGGCGGCCAGGCTCCAGGTGGGCCCTGCAGGCGGCGAGGGGCGGCCAGGCTCCGGGCGGGCCCTGCAGGCGGCGAGGGGCGGCCGGTGGTCCCTGAGGCCGCTCTGCTTCTGCTCTCCCCAGGTCAAGGAGATCTTGACGGCCCTGGGCCTGCTGTCTTGTGCCAACACGCGGACCTGCAGCCTCTCGGGCGGCCAGCGGAAGCGCCTGGCCATCGCGCTGGAGCTGGTGAACAACCCTCCGGTCATGTTCTTCGATGAACCCACCAGGTAACTGGGCGGGAGGGGGCGCCTCGACTCCCTACCCCGGGCCCCCATCGAGGAGCTCAGGCCAGCTGGCCCGACTCTCCCAGAGGGCTCTGAAGGCGGGCTCTGGCTGGGGGCACGGGGGCCTCACGCGGTCTCTTGCCTCACAGTGGCCTGGACAGCGCCTCCTGCTTCCAGGTGGTCTCCCTGATGAAGGGGCTGGCCCAGGGCGGCCGGTCCATCATCTGCACCATCCACCAGCCCAGCGCCAAGCTCTTCGAGCTGTTCGACCAGGTATGTTGGCCGGCTGCCGTCAGCCCAAGTGACCAAGTCCGGGTACTCGTGGCTTAGTTCACGGGGATGTCTTCATTTCTGAGTGGCCGTGGGTGTTACGTTTCTTCAGCTTTGGCACCATGAACGCCTCCGGTGGCAGGGCCAGAGGGGATCGAGGAGCTGGCCGGTGTCCTCTCTCTGGGGCTGGTGTCCTGCCACGGGGTCTGGGGCCAGTCCCTGCCGTTACCAAGACTTCATTTCCCACTCCCCGGTGACAGTGAGGAGGCACGTGTCCTACAGAGCTAGATGCCAGGTGGTGACATTTGTACGATGTCATCTCTATTTTAAATCTTAGACTTAGATGGCATCATGAGTGGAAAAAAAAAAGTCCCAAGGAATGAAATGTGTGTAGCTCCAAAATCCGGCCTGAGCAGAGGGTTAGCCTGAGGGGGAAAGGGCCGCAGAGGAAATAGTTCCTGGTCACGTGACATCTTGTCTTCCCCACCATGGATTTCCCTTTGAAGCTTCAGTCCTTGGGGGGGAACGTAAAGCAGTCCTGAGAAGGGAAGCGATGGACTGGCGGATGAACTGATAGATGAGTGGGTGGATAGCTGGTGAATGGATGCATAGACAGGTGGGTGGACGGAGGACTGGATATGTGGATGAGTGGACGGGGGAGCGGATGGATGGGGTTAGGGGGATGGTGGATGGAGGCTGGACGGGTGGAGGCTTGGGTGAGTGGGTGGGCGGGTCAGTGGACGAGTGAGTTTCTCTCTCTCCAGAGGAGGGCGGAGTTGATGTTTCCCTTTTCCCTTTTTTCCAGCTTTATGTCCTCAGTCAAGGACAGTGTGTGTACCGGGGAAAAGTCTCAAACCTTGTACCGTATTTGAGGGACTTAGGTCTGAATTGCCCCACCTACCACAACCCGGCCGATTTCGGTAAGTAGAGCCTGGATCAGCCCAAAGGGGGTCTTTTTTTGTTCTTGGCAGGTTTCCACTTTTTTTTTTCCCTCTCTTTTACTCTGATCATTTCCTGTACTTTGATTGATACTTAAATTACATATATATATATATATATATATATATATATAATTTGTTTAAAACTTTTATTTTACTTTTAAAGGTTTCCGCTTTCGCCTGTAGCTTTCAAATCAAGAATTAATTTAAGATTCCACAGATGGCCCAAGTGCCAACCTGAGGTAGAACTTTCAGGTCAGAGGCTTTCTCGCCTCCAGACAAGACATCCGGGACCAGAAGCAAGGGGTCTGTTGTTAGGACAGGAACTGCCTGATACTGTGCTCTGAGGCACTTCCGGTCTAAATGAACAAAATTATTTCTAAAATATTATTTCTAAAAAGAAATAACCTTAAAAATGTCCCCTTTGCATTGATCAATGCAGATGTTAAAATTTAATTTAAATTTCGACCAAACACAACAGATTTGGACCAAACCAGTTTTGAACAAACACAACAAAAAAGGTGGCCCTGGGAGTCCAGGGACCAGGCTGGTGGTCCAAGCTGCTCATCCGGACCCGGAGGTCCCGAGGCTGCAGCTTCCGAGCTTTGCGGCTCAGGACGGGCGAGCTCCGCGCTCGGTGTCCCGGGCTCCTCCTCCCTCTACCGAGGAGAGAGGCCCGCCGTTCAGCCCTCGCGTCTCCCCTCTCCGCAGTCATGGAAGTCGCCTCCGGCGAGTATGGCGACCAGAACAGCCGCCTGGTGAGAGCCGTCTGGGAGGGCAAGTGCGACTCCGACTACAGGAGAGAGCCCGGGGGCGAGGCCGAGGCGAACCCCTTTACCTGGCACCGGCCCTCTGAAGAGGTGAGGCAGACAAGCCCGCGGCAGGGGTGGAGGGAGGCCGTGCCCCCCGGCCGGGACCCTGCATGCCCGCCCGCCCGCCCGCCCGCCGCTGAGCGCTGCCTCCCCGTGTGTCCGCAGGACTCCACGTCCATGGAGGGCTGCCACAGCTTCTCCGCCAGCTGCCTCACCCAGTTCTGCATCCTCTTCAAAAGGACGTTCCTCAGCATCATGAGGGACTCGGTAAGGCGGTGCGCAGCGGCCTCCGTGGCGGCGGGAGCCGCGGGGCCATCGCGGTCGGCTCATCACGTTCCTCTTTCTGCATGGCCGGCTTCCTGTGAAGCTGCCGTAGCACGCTCCCCCGGTGCTAGCGGTCATGACCGTGGCCGTGTCTGGTTCGCGTCACGCGGGGCGGCTGCGGGCTGTGGTCCTGGCCTTCTGTCTTCCTGTCCGAGGACCCAGAAGAGAGGACGGCTCCTTTCTAGAACGTAGAAAGTGCAGGACAAACTCAGTAGCAGCCCCTGCAGCTTCCCGCGCCGGGGGACGACCTGCCACAGGTGCCCACTCTGCAGTGGCCACGGCGGGAGTCGGGGAGGGGAGTCCTCCCCCGGGAAGCTCTGCCAGTGGAGGCAGGAGCTGGGGAAGGACTGGGAGCCAGGACATCTGCCCTTTCGAGTGGGCGATCTGACAGCCTGCACCGGGGATCCCTGAGCGCCCAGGGGCCTCCAGGGCCCAGTTTGAGAGGCTGGTCACCACCCGGGCCGTGCCCTGCAAGGAGGGGCCTGTCCTGTGTCCACTCTTTGTCCCCTTCACCACCATCCTTGTCTCCTCTGAAGGGACACGGTCCTGGTTTGCCACTGCTGAAGGGGTCTAAACGAAGGACATCAGTTCCTCCTGCTTGAACGGCAGTGAGACGCTACCCTGTGCGTGCACAAGGGAGCTGGTGTAGGGCCGGGGCTTGGCTCTCCCGAGGGAAGGGCAGGACGGAGCCTGGGCTGCTGCCTCCGGGGCCCTGGCCTCCTTGTCCCGTCACTGCCCACACTGCAGCCTGTGCACACCTGAGCGTGTGTGTGTGTGTGTGTATGCGCGTGCACGCCCCCCTGAGCGTGGACTCGCCCGCCAGGTCCTGACGCACCTGCGGATCACGTCCCACATCGGCATCGGCCTGCTCATCGGCCTGCTCTACCTGGGCATCGGGAACGAGGCCAAGAAGGTCCTGAGCAACTCGGGCTTCCTCTTCTTCTCCATGCTCTTCCTCATGTTCGCCGCCCTGATGCCCACCGTGCTCACCTGTGAGTGCCTGCCCGCCGCAGGTCCGGCTTGCGGGCCGCGCCCAGCGCCCCACTCTACCTTTTTCATGCCGTTCCCTCTGTTGACGTCTGTAGGTATTGAGTGTATTTTCTGTTCGATGAGGAAATGCATACTGTGTTTAACCCAGAGGAGTGACTCACTAAAGGAAGACTTGAGGGCCTAGTCGAAGGCTGATGGGGGATTCCCGAAAGGTTTTCTGTTCAGGAACCCACAGACACTGCGGGGTGAGCCTGACCTCCTTCAGTTAGGGCAGCCCGGGCACAGCGCGATTTGTGAGTGGGGAAAGCTGTTCTGAGTCGGGAAGACGCCCCGGAGGAGGACGCACGACCCCCTCCAGCAGTCTGGCCCAGAGAATCCCAGGGACAGAGGAGCAGGCGAGCCACAGGCCACGGGGTCGCAGAGGGTCGAGCGTGACCCACGCGATGAGCGCGCAGCGTGCAGCAGGGCTCTTCCAGATGCGTCTCGGTGCAGTGTGCAGAGCAGGCTGCCCCTGGCCGCTTCAGGGAGGCCGTGCGGAAAGCTGTGGCTGCAGCAGCTCTGGACGCCGCCTCCTCGCCATGCCTCCTCCTGAACCTGCCCCGAGTTTATTTCCAAGAGCAGCTGGTGAGGACTTGCCAGGGAGGGTGTCGCATTGTCATAGTCACTCAGGGAAATAGGCTCGGCCGTAGGTACGGGCACCACGGTGAGGCTCTGTACCGGGCCGTTTTCCCAGGGAGGTGACTCATTTCATGCCCTTCCACTCAAACGCCAGGCGCTTGAAGTCTTGCTGGTCCTCAGCGAGGCGTGGCCCAGGCTGGGGCCGCGGAGGGCTTCCCAGGAGGGCCCCCGTCTGCGTCCTGGGCACACCGTGCTGTCCAAGTGACCCTCTGCCCTCTCCTGCCCCCCAGTTCCTCTGGAGATGAGCGTGTTTCTCCGAGAACACCTGAACTACTGGTACAGCCTGAAGGCCTACTACCTGGCCAAGACCATGGCCGACGTGCCCTTCCAGGTGCGTGAGGGCCCTGGCGCCGCGTGCAGGGCGGCCGCTCCGGCGTCCCGAGGGGCGGGCGGCGCGGCCTGCGGGCGCGGCTGACGGGCACTGTGCTTCCAGATCCTGTTCCCCGTGGCTTACTGCAGCATCGTGTACTGGATGACGTCCCAGCCGTCCGACGCCGTGCGCTTCGTCCTGTTCGTGGCCCTGGGCACCATGACCTCGCTGGTGGCCCAGTCCCTGGGCCTGCTGATCGGAGCCGCGTCCACGTCCCTGCAGGTACGGCGGCGGACGCACCCCGGGCGGGCCTCGCTTCCCCGCCTCTGTCCGTGTGGGCCGGCCCCCCGTCCCTGAGACCCTTCCTGCAGTTTCTGCCCTGACTTCCTGGACCGCGCCATCGGCTCGGCTGATTGGTCCCCGGGGAAAGGATCGGGAATCCTGGCTGCTCGGGATCAACCCACGGACAGCAGCAGGTGCCCTTATGAGGCGAGGGGCACACCAGGTGCTCTCCGTGCCTTCTGAACACGAGCTCACCGAGTCCAGGCAGTCCCACGAGGTAGATGTGATGCTCCCCTTTCACAGATGGGGAGACAGAGGCCCGGAGAGGCAAGATGGTTTTCTCAGGGTCACGCAGCCAGCTCAGAGGCCAGCTCTCAGTGCCTACATTTTATCGCCTCTGTGGGATCCACTCAGCTGTCGCCCAGATTCCTCCCGTTGCACCCCACGCTCCCACTGCCCAAGCCCGGCCACAGGCCCCTTCTGGATGCCTGGTGCCCCACCCCAGCCTGCCACGCCCGCTGTGTTCACACTTGCTGCACCCCCGGGGCTTCATGTGCTCAGGCCAGCCCAACCGTCAGAAGACAAGCCAGAGCCCTGGGGAGTCAGCACCGGCGCCTTCTGCCACCCCACCACTACCACGTGGCCTCCTGGTCTGTGTTTGGAGCCCCTGGGCCGCACCCTCATCCGGCACGAGAGGGCAGTGGCGTCCGTCTCACGGCCGATGGCCGTAGAAAGTGCTGGGCCCACGCCGGCCGCTGTCAGCACCCAGGGAATCGTGCCCCTGACCCTCTCTCCCAGGCACGCGGGGCGTCCCGTCCTCCGATGCTGGGCCTCCCACCCACAGCGCCCTCGCGACCTCACCAGCGTCAGCCCTCCCGGCTGCCCGGGGCCTCCACGCCTCAGTCGTCCGTTGCCTCCCCGGGGTCCAGCTGGCCTCTGGGAGGCCCCTCTTTGTGCACACCGGGTTGCTCCTCCCCGCGTGGGCACTTCTTGTGCCGTCCTGGCCCTGGTGCGGCCCATCCTGACACCTCTGGCCCTTCCTGGCTGCGTGGGTGGTGGCGCGGGCCCTGGGCAGGCGGAGGAGGTGGTCAGCTCGCTTCCCCGCCTCTGTCCGTGTGGGCCGGCCCCCCGTCCCTGAGACCCTTCCTGCAGTTTCTGCCCTGACTTCCTGGACCGCGCCATCGGCTCGGCTGATTGGTCCCCGGGGAAAGGATCGGGAATCCTGGCTGCTCGGGATCAACCCACGGACAGCAGCAGGTGCCCTTATGAGGCGAGGGGCACACCAGGTGCTCTCCGTGCCTTCTGAACACGAGCTCACCGAGTCCAGGCAGTCCCACGAGGTAGATGTGATGCTCCCCTTTCACAGATGGGGAGACAGAGGCCCGGAGAGGCAAGATGGTTTTCTCAGGGTCACGCAGCCAGCTCAGAGGCCAGCTCTCAGTGCCTACATTTTATCGCCTCTGTGGGATCCACTCAGCTGTCGCCCAGATTCCTCCCGTTGCACCCCACGCTCCCACTGCCCAAGCCCGGCCACAGGCCCCTTCTGGATGCCTGGTGCCCCACCCCAGCCTGCCACGCCCGCTGTGTTCACACTTGCTGCACCCCCGGGGCTTCATGTGCTCAGGCCAGCCCAACCGTCAGAAGACAAGCCAGAGCCCTGGGGAGTCAGCACCGGCGCCTTCTGCCACCCCACCACTACCACGTGGCCTCCTGGTCTGTGTTTGGAGCCCCTGGGCCGCACCCTCATCCGGCACGAGAGGGCAGTGGCGTCCGTCTCACGGCCGATGGCCGTAGAAAGTGCTGGGCCCACGCCGGCCGCTGTCAGCACCCAGGGAATCGTGCCCCTGACCCTCTCTCCCAGGCACGCGGGGCGTCCCGTCCTCCGATGCTGGGCCTCCCACCCACAGCGCCCTCGCGACCTCACCAGCGTCAGCCCTCCCGGCTGCCCGGGGCCTCCACGCCTCAGTCGTCCGTTGCCTCCCCGGGGTCCAGCTGGCCTCTGGGAGGCCCCTCTTTGTGCACACCGGGTTGCTCCTCCCCGCGTGGGCACTTCTTGTGCCGTCCTGGCCCTGGTGCGGCCCATCCTGACACCTCTGGCCCTTCCTGGCTGCGTGGGTGGTGGGCCGCGGGCCCTGGGCAGGCGGAGGAGGGGTGGTCAGCTTGCTCTGTCCCCTCCCAGGTGGCGACCTTCGTGGGGCCCGTCACGGCCATCCCCGTGCTGCTCTTCTCGGGCTTCTTCGTCAGCTTCGACACCATCCCCACCTACCTGCAGTGGATGTCGTACGTCTCCTACGTCAGGTAGCCTGTGGCCCCGAGACCCCGGGGGTGGACGGAGGCTCACGAAAGCCCTCCTGGGCTGTTGGCTTGATGCTGGCCTGATTCTGAGTCAGGAACCCAGAAAGCGCCTTTCTCTTCCTAGCTTCGTTTGCCTCATGTTCATCCTTACACACACACACACACACACACACGTGGATATAAACACTAGCTACTGGTGCCCTGGACAAACTATGGTGGCCCTGTGGCCTGTGTGCCTTGAAGAACTTCGCTCCTCTCTGGAACGAACACTACTTACAACAAGGTCCTTGCTGTTACCGCCCAGTCGCTCAGTGCTGTCAACTCTCTGTGACACCTGGACGGCAGCACGCCAGGCTTCCCTGTCCTTCGCCATCTCCCGGAGCTGGCTCAGACTCACGTCCGCTGACGCAGTGATGCCGTCCAGCCAGCTCGTCCTCTGTCATGCCCTTCTCCTCCTGCCCTCCAGCTTTCCCAGCATCAGGGTCTTTTCAGATGAGTCATCTCTTCCCATCAGGTGGCCACAGTATGGAGCTTCAGCTTCAGCGTCAGTCCTTCCAGTGAATAGTCAGGGTTGATGTCCTTCTGGATGGTCTGGCTGGATCTCCTTGCGGGCCAAGGGACTCTCCAGAGTCTCCTCAGCACCGCTGTCCAAGGTTCTGAATATTCGTAGAGTCCGAATGAGAAATCCAGGGGAAAGCAGTCATGTCTCGAGGGTCCTCATCATCCTGAGCGGGGCTGCCCTGGGGCCTCAGGGCTCGCGCGGCAGACAGGCAGAGCCGCCCGGGGCGGCCAGGCGTGCCTGAGTGTTTGTGACCCCGCCCCCGCCCCGGCCAGGGACTGTACCCGCCTGGCCCCTCTGTCCATGGGATTCTCCAGGCAAGAGTACCGGGGTTGGGTAGCCATTCCCTTCTCCAGGTGACCTTCCTGACCTGGGCATGGAAACTGGGTCTCGGGTCTGAGTGCCCAGGGAAGCCCCCGCTCTTAGGCATTGGATTTCACGCTCAGGGGCACTTTGACACCCTGGCCCTCAGCAGGCGGGGCGGTCTCAGCGCTCGACCCCCCAGGCCGCAGCTGTTCCACGGGACACGCAGGGTCCCAAGTTGTGAACGGGCTTGCCTTTTCTAGAAGGTCCGTTCAGAACCAGGTACATTGTTGCAGAGAATGAAACTGAAACAAAACCCTTGTGCAGAGTTTCAACAAGGTGTGCCTTTCAAGCCCGAGCCACCAGAGACCGTGTCTCTTTTCTCCAAATTAGCATTTTTGTTCTGACAACAGCAGAGCTGGAACCAAATGAAGGCTGGAGCAGAGATGTTTAATTCAAATGCTCTGCAGGCCTTGGAGAGCAATCTGAGCTTTTTATATTTAACTGTTTCGAAAAAAAAAGTGTGATATCAGAGTGATCACAGTGTTTTTCCATTTGTACCACCTCTGAGCAGTACCTACTCTTGGTTCAATCTGGGTTGGGGTGTGTGTGTGTCTCTGAGTGTGTGTGTCTGTGTGTAGACTGTGGGCTTCCCTGGTGGGTCAGGCGGTAAAGAATCTGCCTGCAGTAAGGGAGACCCGGATTCGATCCCTGGGTCAGGAAGAACCTCTGGAGAAGAAAACGGCAATCCGCTCCAGTATTCTTGCCTAGAGAATGCCATGCACAGAGGAGCCTGGCGGACTCCAGCCCATGGGGTTGCAAAGAGTCAGACACGACTGAGTGACTAACACTTCCCCTTTAGAAGAAAGGAGATTGGAAGACACTTGGTCAAGCTGTTGAGTGGGTTTCTCTTAGGGAGCTGCGGAGTTTTTAGGAAACACTCTAGGAGGAAGGGCCTCGGGGTTGGGGGCAGCCAGGTTGAGGTTGGGGGGCGTCGTCAGTGTACCCTCTGCAGAGGTGGGAGGAGAGGGGGCTCCGGAGCCCCTCACTCTGACGCTTCCCCGCGGGTATGGGTTTATCTTAGGAAGCTGTGGAGTTTTTAGGAAGTATTCTAGGAGGAAATCCCTAGGGCAGGAGGAGCCAGGCCGAGGCTGAGGGTGTGCTCAGCGCCCCGCCTCCTGCAGCTCCACCGGTCCCCGCAGGTACGGCTTCGAAGGGGTCATCCTGTCCATCTACGGCCTCGACCGGGAGGACCTTCACTGCAGCACCAACGAGACATGCCTCTTCCAGAAGTCGGAGGCCATCCTGCGGGAGCTGGACGTGGAGCACGGCACGCTCTACCTGGACTTCCTGGTCCTCGGGGTTTTCTTCATCTTGCTGCGCCTCATCGCCTACCTCGTGCTGAGGTACAAGATCCGGGCCGAGAGGTAAAGCCCTGTGAAGCCAGAGAGGGGAATGCTGGCCACCGTGGCCACCAGCCGCTTCCAGAACCCGCGCTGGCCCGAGGGCACGGACAGGCCCGGGCACCAGCCCCTGGGACCCCACCGGGACGTCCCGCACCCAGCGCTGGGCTTCGCTGCCCCTCTGGGTTGGGTCTTCTCTCCATTACCCTTTCTAGCTGTAACTAGGAAGAAGATGTAGGAAGGTTTTCCTTTTTCACATGCAGAATTTTAAAATACCACCCCCGAGGCAGAATTTAAAACTGCCGCCGAGCGGGTGACCAGAGGCTTCCTTGGCAGAATTCTTCCTTCTGACCTGGCGCTCTGGCCCCAGACCAGGCCTGCAGGCGGCTTCCCGGGACCCTGTGCAGCCAGACATCGGGGGCAGAAGGCGAAGCGGGACGGACTCCATCCTGGGACTGGTGTTTTCTCAGCTTCACCTTTCTATAGTTTGTCTTTTTATTTTTTAATTTTTTTCCAACGAGCGGCCGTTTTCCAAGCCCAAAGTCGATCAATTTCATTCATTTCCAGAAACTGTACCTTTTTAGTACTTGGTGAAGACAGTGACTCAGGCGGAGAGTCATGAGGGGTTTTGGCTGCATTGCTGAGCTGGTCTCATGCACAGACAGAACTGGGGAAAGACGCAGGAGCCGGCTCCAGGTTGGAGGATGACCTTGGAACCCACCGTGCGCGCTAAGCCTTGCAGAAAACTTTTGAAGTTATACAGAAAGTTGTAAGGCAAATTTGGCCATCTCTTTCAAAGTCTTTTATTTTCCCCACGCTGCTTGTTTTTGCTTAAGCAAAATACATTGCTTTTTTTTTTTCTTTCCTAACTTTCCGAGCACCTTAATTTTGCCTAAAACACTCTAGAAGATCCATCCTGCTGACCTTTTACAAACAGTTTCACTTCCCTCACACATCACATCAACTACCTCTGCTGAACCTGGGAAGCTGTTAGAGAGAGCCAGGCGTGAACAAGGTCGGATCTGCAGGTGTAGCTGTGGAAGAGGTGCCCCCTGCACAGCAAGAAGATCCTGAGATTTCCTGAGAGTCCATGGCCTTCGTAAGACACCGGCAAAGACTCGGTGTGGCCAAGGCGTCTGGGGCTCCAAGCTGTGCGCTGAGAGCCCCAAGAGACGCTGTCTCCCACATCTGGTTTCCATGGCAACTCGGCGGCACCATCATCTTCTCCGTCTCTCCAGATGGGAAACGACTTTCGAGTGATGCGATCACACACGGGAAGGCCTCCAGGGCGGGAGTGGGGGGTCCTTCCGCGGGGTAGACCGCCGTTGAGTTCCTGGCCGGCGCCGTGGGCTTGTCTGCTGGGCAGTGCGACCACAGGGTGGGACGGGGCTCGGGCCGCCGAGCGTCCTCGTCTTCTAGGATGCCCTGAGCCGGGAGTCAGGTCTGCGAGTGAAAGACCAACACTCTGTGGACACATGTATTCACTCCCACCGCCTGTACCTGGCAGCGCGAGGTTGTCCTCAGGCCGCGTCCAACTCTGAAAGGTTCTGAGAGTCCTGGCTTGTATTCCACTTAGCGAATGAGAAAGGTTCAAATTTTGCTTACACACGGGTTTGATTTGCAAATGCGTAGAGGCCTCTTTTTCATCCTTTTAGGTCCCTCCTAACGAGCACAACAAAATGCAGTTTTTTTTTAAGGTTCTTCGGCGGAGAGTCATGAGGGGTTTTGGCTGCATTGCTGAGCTGGTCTCATGCACAGACAGAACTGGGGAAAGACGCAGGAGCCGGCTCCAGGTTGGAGGATGACCTTGGAACCCACCGTGCGCGCTAAGCCTTGCAGAAAACTTTTGAAGTTATACAGAAAGTTGTAAGGCAAATTTGGCCATCTCTTTCAAAGTCTTTTATTTTCCCCACGCTGCTTGTTTTTGCTTAAGCAAAATACATTGCTTTTTTTTTTTCTTTCCTAACTTTCCGAGCACCTTAATTTTGCCTAAAACACTCTAGAAGATCCATCCTGCTGACCTTTTACAAACAGTTTCACTTCCCTCACACATCACATCAACTACCTCTGCTGAACCTGGGAAGCTGTTAGAGAGAGCCAGGCGTGAACAAGGTCGGATCTGCAGGTGTAGCTGTGGAAGAGGTGCCCCCTGCACAGCAAGAAGATCCTGAGATTTCCTGAGAGTCCATGGCCTTCGTAAGACACCGGCAAAGACTCGGTGTGGCCAAGGCGTCTGGGGCTCCAAGCTGTGCGCTGAGAGCCCCAAGAGACGCTGTCTCCCACATCTGGTTTCCATGGCAACTCGGCGGCACCATCATCTTCTCCGTCTCTCCAGATGGGAAACGACTTTCGAGTGATGCGATCACACACGGGAAGGCCTCCAGGGCGGGAGTGGGGGGTCCTTCCGCGGGGTAGACCGCCGTTGAGTTCCTGGCCGGCGCCGTGGGCTTGTCTGCTGGGCAGTGCGACCACAGGGTGGGACGGGGCTCGGGCCGCCGAGCGTCCTCGTCTTCTAGGATGCCCTGAGCCGGGAGTCAGGTCTGCGAGTGAAAGACCAACACTCTGTGGACACATGTATTCACTCCCACCGCCTGTACCTGGCAGCGCGAGGTTGTCCTCAGGCCGCGTCCAACTCTGAAAGGTTCTGAGAGTCCTGGCTTGTATTCCACTTAGCGAATGAGAAAGGTTCAAATTTTGCTTACACACGGGTTTGATTTGCAAATGCGTAGAGGCCTCTTTTTCATCCTTTTAGGTCCCTCCTAACGAGCACAACAAAATGCAGTTTCTTACTTTGCTTGTTTTACACAATGCGGCTTGCCTTCCAGAGTAAGTTGCTTAACCAGGGGTGGACTGAGCCTTTATGAAAGTCTTTATTCAAGTTCAGGATCGACCTGCGGGTGAGACGTCACGGAGGAAGACACACAGGGGAGCAGTCTGGGGAAGCGGGGAGCTGGGAAGAGAGAAAGGCCTCGAAGGGGTGTCAGAAGGGCCTCGGCTGGGCCGACGCTGGAAGCTCTCCCTCCAGGCGCGTCCTTCCAGCTAGGGACCCGTGAGCCCAGGAAGGACGAGCTCCTGGATGCTCTGGAAGGACGCTGCCTGGAGAGCCGCGGGTCCACCGAGGCCGCCGCCGCAGGACGCTCTGCTCCGGGAGGCCTGAGCGCTGTCCAGTGAGGCTGGTGACCCGGGACGCTGCCTCATCCCTCGCCGCGTGCCCGCGCCGCCCTCGACCCTCGCTCCGGCTTGCTCCCCGGGACCCTCGGCCTCCCGGAGCCAAGCGTGCCGTCTGTGCCTCCGGACACGGCCGCTCTGCTTTTTTGTCACGGGCAAACGTCGTAAAACCCCTTCCTGCCGGGGCCTGAGAGGGCATCCAGCGTTCCCAGGAGGCTCTGGGGTAAAGACCCCGCCCGCAACGCAGGAAGCCCGGGTTCGATCCCCGGGTCAGGAAGGTCCCCTGGAGAAGAAAACAGTCAGCCACT
Source organism: Tragulus kanchil (assembly GCA_022376925.1). NCBI lineage: Eukaryota > Metazoa > Chordata > Mammalia > Artiodactyla > Tragulidae > Tragulus > Tragulus kanchil. Next base: position 244,966,996 of record JAIOJX010000028.1, read on the forward strand.
CCAGTATTCCTGCCTGGAAAACCCCACGCACAGAGGAGCCTGGCAGGTACAGCCCGTAGTGTCGCAAGAGTCGGACACAACTGAAGGACTAAACGAGAGACGATGATATCCAAGGAGCCTGTTGATTTTATTTTTCTAAACAGGTGTAGCTAAGGGATGGGGTGGGAGGGTGATGCGCTGTCGTTTACGCGCCGGAATTTAAACCAGGCCGACTTCCCAAATCGTGTTCTTTTCAGTCATTTTTGAATGTAATGACAGAGATCTTCCTTCATCTATCATTTTGTTTCTTCATTCAGACAGAAGGGGGGAACCTCGAGAGAATGATATGCTGCCTTTCTGGTTGTGAGTAGAGGTGAGAATGTAAGTCCAGAGAGTCTGTGACACGGGGCGGAGGAGAGGAAGAGGCCCTCCGGGCTGGACCCCGCCGGGGCCGCGGGCGCGCCGGGGCCTGGCTCTGCTGAGCAGCCGGTCTCGGGAGCCCCTCGCCTTGTCCGCAGCCCCTCCGGCCTCCCTCTCGCCGCCTCTTGCTGAGCATCAGCGTGAGAATTAAACGCTTCCAGAGCTCCGCGAGGGAAGGAAAGACACCAGGCACACGTTTTATATAGAAGAGGCTGGAGTCTGTGAGGTCAGCTGAGGAGAAGGGCCTTTAGGACCAAGAAATGGGACTTGAGCTCTTGAGTCTCAGGCTGGAGACCCACAGAAAGGTCGTTTTCCGCGAGAGCCCCGCGGGGCAGGCCAGGGCGTGCGGCAGAAGGGCCTCGGGCGGGTTCATGGCCGAGTGTCCTGCGTGCTGAGCACGCCTCCTCGCCGGGCGGCCCGGAGCCGCGCCCGCTCCTCTGTTCAGCTCCCCGGTCGTGTGTCGGCTCGCCCCGCACGTGCACGCGTGGTGTGGCCTGAGGCTGGCGGGAGAGCGCCCGGCCGGCCCCAGACCCTCTGTGATCTTTGCTCTGCGTCTCGCCGCCTGCTCTGTGTGTGGACGCACCTGAGCACGCTTTGCGGGGTGTGAGGTGCGACACCAGGGTGGTCCCGGGCCTGACGTCCCCAGCAGACGGCTGCGCCGGGGCGCCCGCACCGCCTGCCTCCGTTGCCTTGTTCGGGGCCCCTCGCTGGCCTGGGGGCCCCGCGTCTCCCCCACCCTCGTCCCAGTGGAGAGGTGCCTTCCTCGGTGCTTGCCCAGCCTTAGCTTCCTCACGCGGCCTGCCCGCGGGCTGCCCGGGTCCAAGCGGGTCTGGTGGGCGTGGGCCTGCGAGTGTGCACACACGCACACGTGCACATGCACGCGGGGTCAGCGCCAGCGCAGTCTGGGTGTGTCGCTCAGTGTTATTTGTGATGTCTCTCCACATCTTCAACCATCCTTGACTCCAAGAGAGAGAAAATTCCCCGACTTCATGCCCGCAGAGCAGACGGTGACGCGTCGCCAGAACCCACTCGGGCGTTCAGCCGAGGCCCGCGCCGCGCGAGGGCGGCAGGACCAGAGCATCGCCGCCCAGCCGGGCGGGGGAGGGCGGCGCGTGTGCTTGTCCAGTTGGAGGCTCTGAAGAAGACAGACGGCTAATGAAACGTCTCATGGCTTTTCACTTGTGCTCGTGTTACACGCTTCAAATTCTAAAGGACTGGCTGCGGCTTGCCCAGGGGAAGGGGGTTTTGAGATTGCATTTGGGGTATCTCTGCCGTGCGTCTGGCAGGGGAAGCTCAGCTGTGTCCCTCAGTGTTCCCATCTAAGGCCTGATTGCCTGTAGTCTCCTTTCTCTCTTGGTAACTTTGATGTTTTTCTGTTGAACTGTCAGAATTTTTTTGAAAAAGAAACATGTATTTGTGTGTGGCTGTGTTGGGTCTCAGTCGCGGCATGCGGGACCTTTTTGCTGCGGCCCGTGGGTTTCTCTCGAGCTGAGACCCGGGAGCTCAGGAGTGGTGGCACGGCACGTAGGATCTTAGTTCCGTGACCAGGAACTGAACCCATGTCCCCTGCATTACAAGACAGATTCTTAACCACTGGTCCACCGGGAAGTCCCTTTTTTTTTTTTCCTCCGTGTTCCAGCCTCCTCACCCACCGCTTCCCTCTTACTGATGTGTGCCAGGGCTTTTAAGCATGCTGACAGCCCACACTCACGGGGACCACGCGTGCCTCCCCTGTGACGCTCCCGGGGGCGGGGACCCTGGAGCTGGGGCAGGGTGTGGCTCGGCTCCCGGCTCCGGGGGGAATGCACCCTGAGCCGCGCTTCCCTAGGGGAGTGGTCAGGGCCACTGTCATCGCGGGTGTGCCTCTGCCTCGGGGACACGGCCAGGCCGGGCAGCCCCCGCACTCCTGCTTTGGGACAGGAGAGAGGGCGTGCGCACCTGGAGAGCCCCGGGGCGGGACGGGCGCCTGCGCCTCCCTCCCCGCCTCTCTGCGCCCCTGCCGCCCGCCTGCGCCGCTTCCCGGAACCGAGACAATTGCCTTCTGCAGAAACCGGTGTTTCTGTCTCCCCACTGGGCTCCCCTGGGATCAGAAACGGGAAGAAATGGGGGAGCCCTCCACCCCTCTTCAGAGCCCACTTTTCACATTGCTCCCGTGAAGCCGACGCCTCGGGCAGGACCAGAGCATCGCCGCCCAGCCGGGCGGGGGAGGGCGGCGCGTGTGCTTGTCCAGTTGGAGGCTCTGAAGAAGACAGACGGCTAATGAAACGTCTCATGGCTTTTCACTTGTGCTCGTGTTACACGCTTCAAATTCTAAAGGACTGGCTGCGGCTTGCCCAGGGGAAGGGGGTTTTGAGATTGCATTTGGGGTATCTCTGCCGTGGCCTGGCAGGGAAGCTCAGCTGTGTCCTCAGTGTTCCCATCTAAGGCCTGATTGCCTGTAGTCTCCTTTCTCTCTTGGTAACTTTGATGTTTTTCTGTTGAACTGTCAGAATTTTTTTGAAAAAGAAACATGTATTTGTGTGTGGCTGTGTTGGGTCTCAGTCGCGGCATGCGGGACCTTTTTGCTGCGGCCCGTGGGTTTCTCTCGAGCTGAGACCCGGGAGCTCAGGAGTGGTGGCACGGCACGTAGGATCTTAGTTCCGTGACCAGGAACTGAACCCATGTCCCCTGCATTACAAGACAGATTCTTAACCACTGGTCCACCGGGAAGTCCCTTTTTTTTTTTTCCTCCGTGTTCCAGCCTCCTCACCCACCGCTTCCCTCTTACTGATGTGTGCCAGGGCTTTTAAGCATGCTGACAGCCCACACTCACGGGGACCACGCGTGCCTCCCCTGTGACGCTCCCGGGGGCGGGGACCCTGGAGCTGGGGCAGGGTGTGGCTCGGCTCCCGGCTCCGGGGGGAATGCACCCTGAGCCGCGCTTCCCTAGGGGAGTGGTCAGGGCCACTGTCATCGCGGGTGTGCCTCTGCCTCGGGGACACGGCCAGGCCGGGCAGCCCCCGCACTCCTGCTTTGGGACAGGAGAGAGGGCGTGCGCACCTGGAGAGCCCCGGGGCGGGACGGGCGCCTGCGCCTCCCTCCCCGCCTCTCTGCGCCCCTGCCGCCCGCCTGCGCCGCTTCCCGGAACCGAGACAATTGCCTTCTGCAGAAACCGGTGTTTCTGTCTCCCCACTGGGCTCCCCTGGGATCAGAAACGGGAAGAAATGGGGGAGCCCTCCACCCCTCTTCAGAGCCCACTTTTCACACCCGTAGGCGCTGTTCAGACCGTGCTGGAAATCCCGCCCTCTGGGCAGGAAGTCCACGTGAAGCCGACGTCCTCGGGCAGGCCCTTCGGAGGCCCAGCCCGGGGTTTCTGATCACTGTTATATTGCCTGACCCCCTTCTTCTCCCTTTTTTGAGGAAACAAGAGGTTAGCATTAGCTTCAGCTTTTATCTTTCCTCTGAAGGCGTCAGCCCGGGCTCATTCCTCAGACAGGCGTCCCGTGGGCTGCTGCAGGCGCCCTAACCCGGCCGAGCGGCCAGGCCCTGCGGAAGAGTCCAGGGGGCGTGGGTCAGACCCAGAGCCCCGCCACCTCTCGGCTCTCAAAACAGCCCCTTCGTGTCAGAGGGGAAAGTGCCCCCTCCCCGCCATGCTGGCTGCCACCTTCCGGCCAGGCACGTGGTCATCATGGGAGGGGCTCAGCCTCGGGGCTTTTGCACAGTGTAATGACCGTCCTGAGGCCGCAGAGATAGGAAGGAAGCACAGAAGTGTCCTTGTTTGTCCCCAGCCGGGCGGAGCCTGCCGGCTGGGTCTGAGCCCCGCTTTGGGAGGGAGGGTGGGCTTCGCGGACGCAGCAGGAGGGCCCGACCTGCCCAGTTGCTCCCCCTTCCCAGGGAGACGGCCCCCAGACTGAGGGTGGGGCCATGAGCCTGTGTGAATGCCCCCCTGGGCCTCGTGGTTTGAGCCAGATGTTGGAAACAGGACGGACGCCAGCCACACGGTGGGAAACAGCAGAGCTGCAGGCCGCTCCGTTCAGCTCCCGTCCTCCCTCCGCGGCCCCGTCCTCGGCCGGGTGGGTCTGCACAAACGTGAGCCAGAACCTGCTGATCACCTGCGGGTGCCGTGGAGGTGTGCTTTGCACGTGACCCAGACGCTATGTACAGTTGAGTGGGATTTCCTGGGTTCACTGCTGCCAGGACCTCTGATCTGGGGAACTCAGGAGCTACCCCCTGGTACCTCTGCAGGATAAGGGTCGTCCCTCGCCTGCAGCGGGGGCCACGGTGAGCTGGGACAGAGATGCCGAGGCCTGGCTGGGCGGGGAGGAAGGACAGTCCCTGGCCTGCCTGAGGGCCGCTTCGCAATCCCCCAGGGCGTCCCCTTGAAGCCGTGTCCAGGAAGCCTTGCTGGGGCACCCTGTCCTTTCACATCATCTGCCGTGAGGCGCTGGCCCAGCCTCAGCGCACAGCCCGGGTCAGCACCAGGGAGCTTTCGAGAAAGCAGTGTTTACCAAGCCGTGCTTTGCTGGGATGGACGAAACAGCAGGCTCATCCATTCCAGCGGGGAAAGTTACCAAATCCACCTCCTCGTCTGGGAGAGCCCAGAGCATGCCCTCTCGAGCTGGGTGGAATGGATCAGGCCTGGAGGGTAAGGCCGAAGGTCATGGGCACCCAGGTCGAGGTTGAGCCCTACATTCATGGGTCCTGGACATTCCAGGTGCAATCCAGTCTAAAGACACCACGGTTGGTTTCTTCGGGAATATTCCAGTGGCCATGGTCGATACTTTGTTTTTCTGTCTCTACATTTTTTTCACAACTCCGGCAGGGTATACCTTGGGAGTCTCATTTCCATGACCGTTGGAACACGGACTGCCCAAGATTCATTACAAATATCTCATTCCAGGTCCTCAGCCAGTGAAAAATGGTAGCAGAAGGTCCTATCCTTCAAACTGCTAACAAAATGAACCCCCGACCCCACACCGGGATTTCTACAGTCAAACGCTCCCTGGGGAAGGGGGTGATGAGAGGTGGGTTTCTCCATAGAATGTGTGTGTTTAAAAAGTTAGCGTATGTCCCGATCCCCTTCCCCGAGTCTGTGTTTTCTCTGTAGACAGAGTGGCTGAACATCTGCTCAGAGTTGAACCTGAACTGCCTTTGCCTCAATGAGTAGCTACTTCACGTTTTTTCCTTTGTCCTTCTTTCCAAAGCAAGAGTCAATGCAAATAACATTTTTAATCATTGTGCAAAGAAGTGCATATATCTGTATATCTAATATGTAATTATGTAATCTCTGGTTTTTATAATGCTGTGTGGATAACCTTGCCTGGAGGCCGCCGTGTGGCTTTAGGAAACCCTGGCAGAGGTGTGCGCTGTCCATGGGAACACCACCGATACATACGTACATATATATATATATATATTTTAAAGTGACAGCGGCTCCCTTGGGTTTCTGTCTCCTTGGCTGTTTCCCTCTGTCGGAACATAGACCAGAGCAGACCCCCGGATGGGAGCTTTCTGACTCAACCTTACAAGACCCTGGTCCTGCTTTGTACATCTCTGTAGAGTTATCTCCTTAGACGATTTGTACGTGCATTTTTTGCAGACTTGAGTTTTGTTTTCTGAAATGAGATGCCCTTTATGAAAATGTGACATAAATCAAAATAAAGCATCGTTATTTTCAGATTTTCTGTTTCTCGCTTGGTTTTGTTTTCGACCGCAGCAGCTCGCAGACCTGCCGGGAGGCCCAGGGAGGCCTGGGGTCTGGCGGAGGCTGCGGGGAGTTTCCTCCGCTTGCACTCGCCTCTCGTAATGAAGCAGCGCCTCTGGTAGGTGCTGTAGGGGGTTTGGATGAAGCTGAGAAGGAAAGTGAGAGCGACCGTGGTCATGTGTCAGCCCCCTCGTTAGGTGGTGGGGTAGCGCAGGGTCAGGCGGCTTTCACCTGGGATCTCATTTCTCGGCCATCTCCGGGCAAGAAAGCCACGGCCAATCCATTTCGCAGGCTAGGAAACTGAGGCTGAGAGACTGGACAAGTGTCCGGAGGTGAGCATTGGAGGCAGAATTCAGATGGTGATAGTCTAGCGGGGGGCCCAGGGCCCCTGACCCCTGCACCACCCTCCCTCGTTTGCAAGAAGACCTTGAGGAGCTGATAGCAAAGAGTGTGTCCAGTCACGGGAAGTGGCCTGGGGGACTCTGTTCCCCACATCCACGGGAAACTTCTTCCAGACTCTGCCTGGAGATGCAGGTTCGATTCCTGAGTCAGGACGATCCCTCAGAGGAGGGCACAGCAACCCACGCGAGTATTCCTGCCTGGAGAGTCCCATGAACAGAGGAGCCTGGTGGGCGGCAGTGCCCAGGAGCTGGACACGACTTAGCGACTAAGCCACAAGAACCGAGCCCGGTGGGCATCCCCGGGAGCCAGCGTCGGGGCCTCAGGCTGGGAGGGCCCGTCGGGGTCGGCACCGGGGCCAGGCTGGGCCCGGGGCCAGGCGTCACTCTGGAATCCTCACCTGGGTGTGGCCATGACGGGGTGGAGGGGACTAAAAAATACTTTGCAGAATTCAAGGACAGGGCTGGGCTCCGTCAGACAGCTGAGGGCTGACGAATTGATGCTTTTGAACTGTGGTGCTGGAGAAGACTCCTGAGAGTCCCTTGGACTGCAAGGCGATCAAACCAGTCAATCCTAGAGGAAATCAGCCCTGAATGTTCACTGGAAGGACTGACGCTGAAGCTGAAGCTACAGGACGTTGGCCCCCTGATGGGAAGGGCCGACTCACTGGAAAGGACCCTGATGCTGGGAAGGATTAAGGGCAGGAGGAGACGGGGGCGCCAGAGGACGCGATGGCTGGATGGCGTCACCGACTCAATGGACGTGAGTGTGAGCGAGCCCTGGGAGACAGTGAAGGGCAGGGGAGCCTGGCGCGCTGCCGTCCACGGGGCCGCAGAGAGGCAGTCAAGCCGAGCGCCTGAGCGGCAGCAGCAATGAACACGGGGGGTGGCGCTGAGCCCCGCTGCGCGGGCTTGCAGGAAGCCGCAGCCACTCAGGTCAGCCAGCAGAGGGGCTGCCGGCCCCTGTGGTTTGGACCAGCCCTTGGTGGGGAGCCGGGTGCCTCTGTCCTGCTCCACTGCGGTCCGCGCGGGCTGGCCGGACGCTGGTGGTCTGTGAGCACACCCATGAGACCGCTGCGGCGCCCGCCCTGTGCGGCTAGAGTGGGCGCGGGGTGGGGCCCGTGACTCACGGATGCTGCATAATTACTTAAGTGGCCTGGAGGGCCCCGCAGGTCTGTGGTCGTCTTGGTTCAGAGGACCCATGAGCCGCCGGTCTGGCTTGGGTTATTTCGTTTGTCTGGAGACTAACGGTCTCGGAGCTTGGGTGGGCGGCGTCGGCCTGAGGGCCTTGCCGTTCCTGGTGACGTCCGCCCCGCACAGACGGACATGCCGGCTTCTCTGTGCCCGGCTGACCTCGCTGGGGCTCTGAGCCGCCCTGGAGGTCCTGGGCTCATCGCCAGCCTGTCTGAGATTGCTGAGAACTCCTCGGGCTGGGGAGGGGCTGGGGTTCACACTGACCAGGGCCCAGGGGCCCGACGCACCTGAGGACCCCTCTGCAGGAGCGACAGAGCCAAGCCTGGGGAGAGGCAGGGGTGCCCCCAGAGGGGAGGTTCCGGCCCCACCTCCCACCTGCCCCCTGTGGCCGGGCCTCCTGGCAGCATCTGCGCCTGGCCCAGGGCCTCTTCCCGTGCCCCAGGAAACTCAGTCTCCAGACAGACCCCTGGACACCCAGCGAGGGAGCAGAAGTTGCTACCTGGGGGGTGGGGGGACGAAGACGTCCCCCCTTGATGGTGTCGCAGCTCTCGGCACAGAGGCTGTGGCTCTGAGCTGACCCCGGGAGGGCCAGGCAGGCAGTGGAGACGGTGTCCGAGGGAGACAGCGGCTTTCCTTGGGGCGGGTTCCACCCAGGAGGGCGGAGAGGGGCCTGGGCGGCCTCTCTGGCGGGAGAGGGCTGTCCCCGTGCCCCCCATCTTGGCCCCCTCCTCGCCCACAGGGCCGCACCCTGAAGTCTGCCGTCCGGGGCCGGGCTGAGCGGGGACCGGCGGGGCAGGGGAGGCTTGCTGGGAGTCTGTGGACGGGCCGGCAGGACGGGGCGCCCAGGAGAGATGCCGGCGGGGGCCTTCAGGGAGGACGGACTGGACAGAGGCCCCTCTCGGGGTGGAGCGCGAGAGCGCGGGGGCCCCCGCGAGGACCTCCCCCGTGGGGAATCGCGCGCCTCATCCAGCCGGGCCTCGTGGACGCGTCTCCGGGTAGCAGCCTCCCTGGGTGGGCTCCGGCTGGCGGCCTCAGCGGGGGCTCTGGGCCGAGTTAGTTCTCCTGCAACAAGTGCTGACGTCCCCCCTAGGACGCTCAGGCTCCCACTCTGCAGACCGGGTCCCAGGGGCAAGGTTCAGAATGAAGCTTTTGTTGTGAAAGGGAGCCAGCGTCTCTTTCCTGGGGGAAGCGTGGCTCAGACCCAAAAGCCCCACCTCCGGGGGCCCTGGCACGGCCTCCTGGTCCCTGCATCGGGTCCTCGCCGTGTGGTCTGGGGAGCCCCGTGGGCAGCAGGAGCGCAGGCGCTCAGCCTGACGGGGCGGACGCCCTCCTGGTGGGGTGGACAGAGGAGAGCCGAGTGTCCCGAGGGAGGGCGCAACGCCCCACATGGGGTCACTGGGACTTCAGGAGCACTCGTGGGGGCGTTGTTCATGTGTCCACAAAGCCGTGTCCATTTTCAGAGGAAAAAGGCAAGAGAGGGCCAGCCAGGTGTCTCAGGTGCCAAACGCAACTTGCCAAGAAATACAAAAAAGTACCAGTGGGTAAGATGGTTTTGTCGGCTCTCTCCTCGCCCAGAAAGTCCTTAATAATCTTTGGGGGAGTTTACATCTGAAGTGGTGTTTCTCAAGTGACGCTTGGAAGGCGGCGTGTCCTCTCTGACCAACCGCACGAGATCTGTGGCTTGCGGCCTCCCCCCAACTCGGGAGCCGCGCAGGGGTGCTGGGCAGACCCTCGGCGGGGAGGGGCCAGGACGCCTGTCTGTGAGAGGCTGAGAAGGGAGAGTGGGCAGAAATAAAACACAGCGACGTCAGGTCTCAGGAACGAAGACCTGTCCTCATGCTGAGCACGGAGCTTTATTCTTTAGGACATCAGACCCCAGGCAGGAGGAGCGGGGCTCGGGAGCCGTGGCCGAGCAGCGGAGGTGCGGAGCTCTGGGCAGGGTCCCAGGCAGGGTGCCCGGGCGCGGCGGTCCCCCACCCAGGGGGGCCGGCAGTGGCGCGGCTTCAGAAGGTGCATTCTGGAAACAAAGCGCAGACAGGCATCGCCCTGAGCTGTCTGGCCCCCAGCCCCCGCTCCCCGGCTGCTCCAGGTCCAGACAGGTTTCGGGTCAGTGCGGTGCCTGCCTGTCCCTCCTCCCAGCCCCTAGGGGAGGGCCAAGTCCCCACACGCCCCAGGGTGGGGTGGGGGGTTGGGGGAGAACAGAAACGGTAGGGGGGGGACAACCAGCTCAGGGGTGGCTCCCTCCTGGCCCAGGGCCCGATCTGGACCTCTGCCTGGGTTAGCCGGAAGGGGAGGAGGCCTGGGCAGCGGGCAGGTCCGCGTTCCCTGCTGATTAGGGAGGCGGTCAGCTGGAACGCAGGCTCCTTTGTCATTCCCCAGAAACCAAGGGCGGGAGTGGCCCCTGGCTGCCAATTCCGGGAAGGGGCCTCGAGTCTGAAGGGCCTCTTAGAGGGCGGGCGAGCTGGCACCTGGGCTGCCAGATGGCTCGGGGAGACCTCCCCGGGCGCGGGCAGGCGCGGCAGCCAGGACGGCGGAGGGCCGCGTGCGGTCGCCTGCTCCGGACGCGGGCTCCCAGGGCTGCTGGCGGCCACTGCTCCCGCGAGGGAGGGTGAGCCCCTGGGGTGGTGCTGGACCCCTGAGCAGACGGAAGCCGTGTCCATTTTCAGAGGAAAAAGGCAAGAGAGGGCCAGCCAGGTGTCTCAGGTGCCAAACGCAACTTGCCAAGAAATACAAAAAAGTACCAGTTGGTAAGATGGTTTTGTCGGCTCTCTCCTCGCCCAGAAAGTCCTTAATAATCTTTGGGGGAGTTTACATGTGAAATGGTGTTTCTCAAGTCACGCTTGGAAGGCGGCGTGTCCTATCTGACCAGCCGCACGAGATCTGTGGTTTGCGGCCTCCCCCCAACTCGGGAGCCGCGCAGGGGTGCTGGGCAGACCCTCGGCGGGGAGGGGCCAGAACGCCTGTCTGTGAGAGGCTGAGAAGGGAGAGAGGGCAGAAATAAAACACAGCGACGTCAGGTCTCAGGAACGAAGACCTGTCCTCATGCTGAGCACGGAGCTTTATTCTTTAGGACATCAGACCCCAGGCAGGAGGAGCGGGGCTCGGGAGCCGTGGCCGAGCAGCGGAGGTGCGGAGCTCTGGACAGGGTCCCAGGCAGGGTGCCCGGGCGCGGCGGTCCCCCACCCAGGGGGCCGGCAGTGGCGCGGCTTCAGAAGGTGCATTCTGGAAACAAAGCGCAGACAGGCATCGCCCTGAGCTGTCTGGCCCCCAGCCCCCGCTCCCCGGCTGCTCCAGGTCCAGACAGGTTTCGGGTCAGTGCGGTGCCTGCCTGTCCCTCCTCCCAGCCCCTAGGGGAGGGCCAAGTCCCCACACGCCCCAGGGTGGGGTGGGGGGTTGGGGGAGAACAGAAACGGTAGGGGGGGGACAACCAGCTCAGGGGTGGCTCCCTCCTGGCCCAGGGCCCGATCTGGACCTCTGCCTGGGTTAGCCGGAAGGGGAGGAGGCCTGGGCAGCGGGCAGGTCCGCGTTCCCTGCTGATTAGGGAGGCGGTCAGCTGGAACGCAGGCTCCTTTGTCATTCCCCAGAAACCAAGGGCGGGAGTGGCCCCTGGCTGCCAATTCCGGGAAGGGGCCTCGAGTCTGAAGGGCCTCTTAGAGGGCGGGCGAGCTGGCACCTGGGCTGCCAGATGGCTCGGGGAGACCTCCCCGGGCGCGGGCAGGCGCGGCAGCCAGGACGGCGGAGGGCCGCGTGCGGTCGCCTGCTCCGGACGCGGGCTCCCAGGGGCTGCCGGCGGCCACTGCTCCCGCGAGGGAGGGGTGAGCCCCCTGGGGGGTGGTGCCGGGACCCCCGAGCAGACGGAGAGCACATCACGGATCACACATGACGGAGCCTCCGTGTGGGCTCTTTGCTGAAAACAGCCTTAAAAGTCAGCCCAGTTTTCCACACCTACGTATTATCCACTTTTCTCCAGAGCCGCGTTGAAACTAGCTCTCTGCGTACCGCCTTGCCTTTGAACACCTTTTGGAAATGATGGAAGACTAGGTGCGTGCGAGCTGAGTCGCGTCCGACTCTGGGCGACCCCGTGGCCTGCAGCCCCCCAGGCTCCTCTGTCCATCATATCCTCCAGGCAAGGACACTGACATGGGCTGCCATTTCCTCCTCCGGGGGAGCGTCCCCATCTGGGGATCAAACCCGCATCTCTTGTCTCTCCTGCCCTGTCAGGAGCAGTCTTTACCACCGGGACTCCCTGAGATGGCCCCCGGCCAGCGGGCAGCTGTGGTGCGGGGCTCCCACCCGGGTGGCCCCCGGGGCCAGGACGACCCTCGCGCGGCTCACCTGCCTCCTGCAGGGGCTTGAAGCACCAGGGCACCCCGTGGATGCTGGAGTCGAAGCAGCAGCCCCGGGCATTGCACTGCTCGGGAGTGACCTCAGGGTAGCCGCAGTCCACCCGGTCCTCGGCCGGCACCGCGCACTGGCTCGCCGCTGTCCCACACAAAGCCCGGTGAGAGCCCCGCGGGCGGGGGGCGGGTCCGGCAGCGCCCCCAGCACCTGCGTCCGAGGACACGCCCTCCCTCTCCCCGGCACCTGCTGGTCCAGGACCCTCCTTCCCATCAAAGTTTAAGGAGAAGCGCTCTGTAGGAGGTACGGCTGGCTACCCGGGCGGCTCGCCTGGGCGCTCCTAGCACCTGTCAGGACGTCAGTAGAGTCTGGGTGCCCACTCGCTGGCTGGCACCCACAGGAATCCAGGGTGCCCTGAACCCGGAAGCCAAGGTCCCCTTCAGTGTTTTATCAGCAACTCGTTCCCCTTAACAAATGAATAGCATGATCGAAGGTAGGCATTCAAGAGAGAAAAACACAATGCTTGCTATTTCCTGTTTCTCGCTTCTCCCTTCTCCCCTGGTCTCATCATCCCTGTGCATCTTTGGGTCTCTAATACTCATTTTTCAGATTAGTCTTTATGTCTACAGCTGAGCAAAAGTGCACTGTGGCTCATTACTTCACTGCATTTTTCCTTACGAACACGGAATTCGAAGGAAATCTCAAATCCTCTTTGCTAGCTGCCAGTTTATAATTCCTTACTCCGCAGGCTCCCAAGCCTCGCTCACGCTGGCCCCCACAGGGGCTCTTGGAAAGCCGTCGGCACCTGCTCCACCCAGAGACATTCTGATGGAGCTGGCAGCTCCCGGGCTGGAGGAGTTTTAAAAGCTCCCGGGCTTTTCAAGCTGATTCTGCTGGCTTAAAAGTCTGAGACCGCTCAGTGCATCACCTGAGAAACGCCGCACCCTGGTTTGTCCACACCCCAGTTAAGGGAACATTCACAGCCCACTTGAGACTTGCAGTTTAAGGGCTACATGAAAACTGTGTTTGTAGGTGCTGAGAATGTTCTGGAAGTGATTGTTTTCATTTGTCTTTCCTTTTCGGCTTGCAAATGTGCCAGAATCATGTGTAAAGATGTGTATCATAGTTCAGAAGTCTGCAGCAAGGAGTGCAGTGGGCGGGTCGACTTGGCCTTGGCCTCCAGCCAGGTGGACCTGGGTTCCCATCTGATTTCCAACTGACAAGTAGAATCAGTTATCAACTCTCTGAACCTCCATTTCCTTGTCTTCAAAATGGGGACAGCAAGATCCAGTGAGCAAAACACGCGTGTCTGGTGAGTTTGTTGTTATTGTTCAGTTACTAAGTCATGTCTGACTCTTTGCAACCCCGTGGACGGTAGCTGACCAGGCTCCTCTGTCCATGGAGTTCTCCGGGCAGGGCTCCCTGGAGTGGCTTGCCATTCCCTTCTCCAGGGGACCTTCCCCACCCAGAGATGGAATCCAGGTCTCTCGTGTTGCAGGTGGATTCCTTCTCCTCTGAGCCGCCAGGGCAGCTCTTATCTCTGGAGTTTGCTCAAATTCATTGACTGGATGATGCTATCTCACCAGCTCATCCTCGGCCACCCGCTCCCCCTCCTGCCCTCAGTCTCTCCCAGCATCGGGGCCTTTTCCAGTGAGTCGGCTCTTTGCCTGAGGTGGCCAGAGCAGCGGTCATTAGATTACTGAGGCGTTGGTCACTTTCCTCAAGCCCACGGAGAGCTCGGTGCTGGCTCTCCCACGTCCCTTCCCTCTGTCCCGTGTTCCACCCTGCACCCAGCCCCTCCTCCTGCGGCCCCGCGGGAGGTCGGCGCGGTACTCACACAGGCCCACGTATTGATCGGTCGAGCTGGAGGGGCTCAAGGCCAGGACCACTGCCGCCAGCAGCCAGAACACTCTGGCCTCCATGGTCACGGGCAGGCTCTGGGGACCCGACTGCTGAGAGGACGTGCCGAGTCGTCCGAGAAGACTCCTTTATACCCCAGTGTTTACACAGGTGCTCTGAGTCCTGTTTGTCTGGGGAACCCTTCCCTCCAGCCCCGGCCAGCCCCGCCCACTCCTCCCCTGCCTGAGATGACAAAGCCCCGGACGCTTGGCCATCTCAAAGGGGAGAGGGCACTCCCCATCTCACCATTTTGGTAGCAAGCGAGGGGCCACAGCAGACCCTGGGTGCCTGGGAGCACATCATCTCCACCGGGGAGCAGGGCGGGTCAGTGCCCACGTGAGCCTGGCCTGCGGGGAGGGACCAGCACTGGACCTGGGTTCCCATCTGATTTCCAACTGACAAGTAGAATCAGTTATCAACTCTCTGAACCTCCATTTCCTTGTCTTCAAAATGGGGACAGCAAGATCCAGTGAGCAAAACACGCGTGTCTGGTGAGTTTGTTGTTATTGTTCAGTTACTAAGTCATGTCTGACTCTTTGCAACCCCGTGGACGGTAGCTGACCAGGCTCCTCTGTCCATGGAGTTCTCCGGGCAGGGCTCCCTGGAGTGGCTTGCCATTCCCTTCTCCAGGGGACCTTCCCCACCCAGAGATGGAATCCAGGTCTCTCGTGTTGCAGGTGGATTCCTTCTCCTCTGAGCCGCCAGGGCAGCTCTTATCTCTGGAGTTTGCTCAAATTCATTGACTGGATGATGCTATCTCACCAGCTCATCCTCGGCCACCCGCTCCCCCTCCTGCCCTCAGTCTCTCCCAGCATCGGGGCCTTTTCCAGTGAGTCGGCTCTTTGCCTGAGGTGGCCAGAGCAGCGGTCATTAGATTACTGAGGCGTTGGTCACTTTCCTCAAGCCCACGGAGAGCTCGGTGCTGGCTCTCCCACGTCCCTTCCCTCTGTCCCGTGTTCCACCCTGCACCCAGCCCCTCCTCCTGCGGCCCCGCGGGAGGTCGGCGCGGTACTCACACAGGCCCACGTATTGATCGGTCGAGCTGGAGGGGCTCAAGGCCAGGACCACTGCCGCCAGCAGCCAGAACACTCTGGCCTCCATGGTCACGGGCAGGCTCTGGGGACCCGACTGCTGAGAGGACGTGCCGAGTCGTCCGAGAAGACTCCTTTATACCCCAGTGTTTACACAGGTGCTCTGAGTCCTGTTTGTCTGGGGAACCCTTCCCTCCAGCCCCGGCCAGCCCCGCCCACTCCTCCCCTGCCTGAGATGACAAAGCCCCGGACGCTTGGCCATCTCAAAGGGGAGAGGGCACTCCCCATCTCACCATTTTGGTAGCAAGCGAGGGGCCACAGCAGACCCTGGGTGCCTGGGAGCACATCATCTCCACCGGGGAGCAGGGCGGGTCAGTGCCCACGTGAGCCTGGCCTGCGGGGAGGGACCAGCACTCCGCGTGAGGCTGGCGGCAGGGCCGCCGCACCGGGGCTCCTCGACAGCCGCCGAGGAGCAGAGCGGGAGGTCCGTGCTCAGCGACGCACGTTCCCGGGACACTGAGCCCCAGGCCAGCGTCAGGTACCTAAAAAGACAGGTGACCGCCACGAGCTGGGGACACGGCGCAGGCAGACTTCATTTCTTCATCAGAGCTCTTGAAGGGAGAAGGGCTTTTTCTGTATTTTTTGCTTTACTCCCGAAAAAACAAAAATTATCATCAACTACATTTTAACAAGTGTATCAAGTAAATGCATTGAATATGTTTGAATAAAAATACAGTACTTGCAGCTGGCTTTTAAAGCCAGACGGTACAGAGGCCTTGGCCCCTCGTGCGTGGCACCGTCCATGCTGGCCACGTTTTTGGTGTTTCCCCAGAGTGGTCTCTGTACACGGAAATGAAATTCTCACACAAAGGGGAACTTACTCTACACTTGCCAGACTGCCTTTTCATTTTTTTTTTTTTTGGTGAAGGTTATCTCTTGGAAACTATTTTATAACAACATATCCTGGAACTTCCCTGGTGGTCCACTGGTTAAGAATCTGCCTGCCAAGGCAAGGGACACAGGTTCAATCCCTACTCCGGGAAGATCCCAGCTGCCACGGAGAAACAAAGCCCATGCAGGGAAACTATGGATGCCCTTGAGCTCTAGGATCCGTGAGCCACAACTACGGAGTCCACAAGCCTAGAGTCTGTGCTCCGAAGTAGGAGAGGCTACTGAAATGAGAAACCCACTCACCACAACTAGAGAAAGCCCACGTGCAGCAAGGAAGAGCAAAACTACATACATACATACATAAAATATATCTTATTGAGTGCGTGTTAGTTGCTTAGTTGTGTCCAGCTCTTTGTGACCCATGGACTGTGTCCATGAAATTCTCCAGGCAAGAATACTGAAGTGGGTCATCATTCCCTCATCTAGGGGATCTTCCTAACTTAGGGATCGAATCCACGTCTCCCATGTTGTAGGCAGATTCTTTGCCATCTGAGCCACCAGGGAAGCCCAAAAATACTGGAGTGGGGAGCCTATCCCTTTTCTGGGGGATCTTCCTGACCCAGGAATTGAACCGGGGTCTCCTGCATTGCAAATGGATTCTTTACCAGCTGAGCTACCAGGGAAGCCCTATGTCTAAATTAGATGAGAACAATTATACCCATTTTCCAGAGGAACAAACTAAGCCTCAAAATGTTATTTACTAAAACCAAGCACATGTGGCTCACTGAAAAACAAGCCAGTAAATCGAGAGGTATGTGCTGGGGCAGGAGCAGTGAGTTTATTTGGAAAGAAAGCCAGGAGTCCGAGAAGATGGTGGGCTTGTGCACCAAAGAACTAGCTTACCTGAGTGAGAATTCAGGTTTCTTTGACCAACAGGTGGAGGTGGTGGGGCGGCGGGATATGACTGATTGCTGCAAGCTTCTCGATGCTGGCCAGACCTGGGCCCTTTGTTCTTGCAGAGGTCCGCACAGGTCTAGTGACCGTGTTTCTGTAAACTTCTCACAGGACAGGCTTTCTCTGTTCCGCAACTTTTTATCTCTATGTGAACGAAATACGTTTTGCCTTAAAGGTCAAGGATGGGAGGCAGAGCCTTGAGAAGGGGCTATTGTATATTTCAGGCTACAGGTGACCTTCTTGTACCAAGAATAAGTGGCACCGTGATTGAGCTCGGTCCACAGAGCACAACAGGGGCCTCCCACGCGTTGCCAGTGGTAAAGACTCCGTCTGCCAAGGCACTAGACACGAGAGACACGGGTTCGATTCCTGGGTAGGGAAGATCCCCCGGAGTAGGAAATGGCAGCCCACGCCAGTGTTGGTGCCTGGAGAATTCCACGGACAGAGGGGCCTGGTGGGCTGCCGTGCATGGGGACACAGAGTCCGGCACGGCCGAGCACACGGCCCTCCATCCGCAGAGCACAAGGTCTAGAGCTGAAGGAGCAGACGCAGCGTGGCGTCAGGCTTGCTCGTCTCTGTTACTGGGCGGCTGTCAAAGGTCACCCAGGCGGCCTGGCGGAGCGGGGATTCCGCCTGCCTCGGTGGGACCCTGCGGTCTCCGTTCAGGGGGCCCACCCCACCTGCAGCTGGCTGCTAGGGAGGGCGGGAGAGCCTGGGGTCTGGCCATCGTGTGTCCTCCAGGCTTCCTTCCTGACGGGTGTTCTCTCTGTTCAGCTCAGAGCTAGGAACTGTGGGGTGGGTTTTGTCCACCACTCCAGGGGGATGTACCTGCAGCCACACTTGGCCCCCAGGTGGGCGTATGGTGGTGGAGGGGTCCCCACACTGCCAGGGCTCATCCCCAGCACTGTCCTTCCCCAAGTGACCGATGGCACCGAACTGCGTGTGCGCCACAGGGGACAGGCGCTGTGTCCCAGCTCGACTCCCCAGGCCCGGCTGAGCCCCCGGGAGCCCTGGGTGACCACCGGGTGACACCCAGGTCTGAACCACACCCCACGGAGGCCTACACTTTCTGCACTGCTTTCAGCGCGTGTGCTCTGTGCCCGGAGGGGAAGCTAACAGATGGCCGCTTTCTGTTATCCACAAGAGCGCTCAATTCCTCGGAGCCGTTGCTGGCCTGACGCCCCACCTGCCCACTCCCCGTGGTACCCCCAGGACGGGCCAGGCCAGGGGGGGACCAGGCTAGGGTCCAGAGAAGCACAAACACGCAGCAATAGGCTTAGAAGCCACCGCGATCAGAAGGCGACCCTGGTGGGGAGCCCAGCACTGCCCTGGGAGTCCCCTGGAGAGCGGGACCTGCACGGACCCCAGGCCCTTCCCACCAGGACAGGTAACTGGGTGGCCACTGAGTTCCAGCCCGAGCCACCACCGGGCGACCTGCCGCAGGGGCCCTCGGTGGATGTGGACGGAGCCTCCACTGCGGGAGCCCAGGCCTTGGCCTCAAGGAAGGAGTCGCTAAGGGGACATGTGCCCAGCTGGAAAAGGCCCCACAGGAAGACGGGGTCAGAGTCGACAGTGATGAAGCCAAGAGCCCTGGTCCACGTCCGGGGCCATGTGACCTCGGGCACGTCCCTTCCTGCCAGGGTCCCCGCTTCCTCGCCTGTCACACGGCGCCTGGCCCGCGGGTGTGCAGGAGCTGGTGCCCGCCAGCCGGATGCCAGGGCACACTCTGATCGCGTGCCAGGTGTGGCGCAGCAGCGGCAACGGCAGAGGGTCCACAGACGCCGGGGCGTGGGAGGGGTGGGCCCGGGGGGCAGGGCACCGGCTTCCGGAGGGAACGGGGGGCGGGGCTGGCCCTGGCGCCTCCGGAAGTGCGCTCGGGTCCCGGGAGAGCGCAGCCTGTGAGTCCTCTTTGCTGCGCTCCCAGCAGGGGCGCGGGACGGGGGCGCCCACCCTGCCCTTGGAGCACATGTCGCCACTGCCCGCAGCCGTCCGCATTCCAGTGAGGGAGTTCAAGTTCAGGTTCCAGGAATGAAGTCGACCCAGCGCCAGGGCCCCAGGATCATTGTCCTGGCCCCACCCCGGCAGGTGGCTGCCCGGAGCGCAAAGCCTGGGCTGAGCAGCTGCCTGGGCTGTCCCGTGGAGCCTGCCCCGCACCCCTCCACCAGGGCTACGTGTGCAGGGGCCCAGGGAAGGGGCCGGGACACAGGCCACAGCCCCGGGTGCTGGGGCTGCAGCCTCCCACCCAGGATGTGGGTGCTGGCAGGTAAGCGTAAGGAGCCTGGACTGAGCACCGTCACAGGCCTGCAGCGCTGGGCCCTCAGGACACCAGGAAGAAGCCTGCCCTCAGAGCCCAGAGAATCAACCTTGAGAAGCGAACCGTGGTGCGAGTCACCAAGACCTGGCCGAGCGCTAGCTACCCAGCAGGCTTCTCGCTGGGCGTGAACTTGCACTGGGTCTTGAGGGATGAGTAGGAGTTCAGAAGGGGGAAATTCAGAAGGGCATTCCAGGCAGGCACGCTGACAGGTAACTGGGTGGCCACTGAGTTCCAGCCGAGCCACCACCGGGCGACCTGCCGCAGGGGCCCTCGGTGGATGTGGACGGAGCCTCCACTGCGGGAGCCCAGGCCTTGGCCTCAAGGAAGGAGTCGCTAAGGGGACATGTGCCCAGCTGGAAAAGGCCCCACAGGAAGACGGGGTCAGAGTCGACAGTGATGAAGCCAAGAGCCCTGGTCCACGTCCGGGGCCATGTGACCTCGGGCACGTCCCTTCCTGCCAGGGTCCCCGCTTCCTCGCCTGTCACACGGCGCCTGGCCCGCGGGTGTGCAGGAGCTGGTGCCCGCCAGCCGGATGCCAGGGCACACTCTGATCGCGTGCCAGGTGTGGCGCAGCAGCGGCAACGGCAGAGGGTCCACAGACGCCGGGGCGTGGGAGGGGTGGGCCCGGGGGGCAGGGCACCGGCTTCCGGAGGGAACGGGGGGCGGGGCTGGCCCTGGCGCCTCCGGAAGTGCGCTCGGGTCCCGGGAGAGCGCAGCCTGTGAGTCCTCTTTGCTGCGCTCCCAGCAGGGGCGCGGGACGGGGGCGCCCACCCTGCCCTTGGAGCACATGTCGCCACTGCCCGCAGCCGTCCGCATTCCAGTGAGGGAGTTCAAGTTCAGGTTCCAGGAATGAAGTCGACCCAGCGCCAGGGCCCCAGGATCATTGTCCTGGCCCCACCCCGGCAGGTGGCTGCCCGGAGCGCAAAGCCTGGGCTGAGCAGCTGCCTGGGCTGTCCCGTGGAGCCTGCCCCGCACCCCTCCACCAGGGCTACGTGTGCAGGGGCCCAGGGAAGGGGCCGGGACACAGGCCACAGCCCCGGGTGCTGGGGCTGCAGCCTCCCACCCAGGATGTGGGTGCTGGCAGGTAAGCGTAAGGAGCCTGGACTGAGCACCGTCACAGGCCTGCAGCGCTGGGCCCTCAGGACACCAGGAAGAAGCCTGCCCTCAGAGCCCAGAGAATCAACCTTGAGAAGCGAACCGTGGTGCGAGTCACCAAGACCTGGCCGAGCGCTAGCTACCCAGCAGGCTTCTCGCTGGGCGTGAACTTGCACTGGGTCTTGAGGGATGAGTAGGAGTTCAGAAGGGGGAAATTCAGAAGGGCATTCCAGGCAGGCACTGTGAGCTCATCCACCTCACAGAAAATAGAGCCAGTCTGAGCTGCCCAGGGTGACAGGCCTCCTCTTCCTGACAGTGTCCCTGTTGGTGACTCAGGTCCACAGAGAGCCACATGGAGAAGAAAGGTACAAGGTCCACTAGTCAACACCCCCAGGGTGGCCCTGGGGTCACGCACCTCTCCGGGAGCTTCCTGATGACCAGCTGTTGCTTCGCTTTGCAGCTGCCCAGGGTGTGGCCCCGCTCTGTGCTGTTCTCTGCAGCTGGACCCTCCCTGAGGAGCAGGACCTGTGTCCAGGTTTAGGGGACACAAGCCTAGATGGATTCCGGAGGCTCCTGGTTTACGCTGAGGACAGACGAGGGGCCTGGGGTCATGCCGACGTACAGCTCGCCAGCCATGGGGAGGGGTGGAAGACAGCAGGTCCCGAGGCGGGATGGAGGACATGGGCCTGAGGACACCCCTGTGCACCCTGGGTCTGCTGTCCCCAGGACTGGGCAGGCACCAGTCCCTCCACACAAGGGCGTGGGACAGCCCCTGGGGCTTCGGGATAGTGATGCCCAGCGCAGGCTCCGCTTCCCGTGGGGTGGCCACCGTGACCTCCATGCCTAGGCTGCCTTTGAGGCGGACGTGTCTGCATTGGCAGCAGGTGCTGGTACAAGGAAAGGTTCCCAGGAACAAGTCGGCTGACGACCAGGATGCCTGCAGGAACAAGTCAGAGATAAAAAGAGCCGGGAGCCAGGGGTGCAGACGGCCTTTCTTGCAGCTGGATGGGCTCCAGCAGGAAGCCGAGGCCTGGCAGCCGCAGAGGTGGCCCCTGGGGGCGCCCTCCTCTTGAGCCTGAACAACGCCAGCCCCTGGCCCGGCACCCCTGAGGGGGTCCGTGCAGGAAGGCAGCGAGGGCCCCCGAGAGCCCCCAGTGAGGGCGGGGCGAGGCCCAGCCACGGCCGGAGAGCCCAGAGAGCCCTGTCCTTGACCAGTCAAGGACAGGCCGCCTCACTCTTCTCCACGTGAATCAAGCCACTGTCACCGGGTGACCCGTGGGTGTGCTGCGTGCAGCCATGGCCTCCCCATGGCCTTCCCGGAGCCCCAGAGCACGTGGCCTTATTTGGAACAGGGCTGTTGCGGTGTACGTGTTTCAGCTAAAGTGAGGTCAGGCTGGCGTCGGGCGGGTCCCTGGCCCAACCTGGTTCCTTAAAGGAGAGGAGAAGCTGCGGACACGCAGGAGGGGATATGAGCAAGGGAACGGGCAGGGAGATGCCCTTGACGACGAGATCCAAGGCCGAGAGACGCCACTAAGCGCTGAGGGCCAGGGGCAGCTCCCGGGGGCCCAGAGAGGAGGGGGGCTGCTCCCTCAGCACCTCCGAGGGAGCCCAGCCCCCCGAGACGTCCAGCCTCCAGCCAGTGAGAGGAGAGAGGTCCGTGGTACTTTCTATGGCAGCCCGAGGGGACCCCTGACTCTGAGGGTCTGTTTAATCTGTACCGTCTCTGGAGAGGGGAGGGGTCACTGTTACTCAGCGGCTCAGGCGTGCCTGACTCTGCGACCCCGTGGACGGCAGCACGCCAGGCTTCCCTGCGCTTCACCATCTCCCAGAGTTTGCCCAAATTCACGTCCACTGAGTCGGCGAGGCCATCCAACCATCTCATCCTCTGTCGCCCCTTTTCCTCCTGACGGAAGGGGAAGATTCGGTCAAAGGTCTGGACAGCTGCCTCCAAGAGACTCTCTCCTTCCTGGCCCTGGTCAGCTGGACACGCGCTGGGGGTGTGCCCGCCTCAGGACCCCGGCCCTCCTGTGTGCAGACGGAGGCTCCACGCCCTCCAGGGCCCCCACCCGTCCTCACTGCGCCCGTTTGACTGCTGGCCTCTGGATCGCGGGCCACAGTCATCCCCAAGCGTCTGCTGAGTCCCTCTCCTCGCCGCCACACGTGACCCACACGACCCCCGCCAGGCCCTCCAACCAATGTCCTTGTCTTGGGGAGGCTGGACCACACTGGTCAGCGGGGAAGAGCAAGACTCCTGCTTCACGTCAGGCCCTGGAGGCCAGGGCCGGGAGCAGCCACGCCGGGGAGGCCCACGCGAGGCGACTGTGTCATGAGTTTCCCACAGCAGGACACGTTCAGAGGCCATGGGACACTACCAGCGACATGCCACGACCACAGGGGCGGGTGCCAGGCCATGTGGGAAGAGGGTACACGCCGGCCCTTCCCTGGGTGCCAGTCCCTGCTGAGTGTGACCTGCACGGTGTGTGACTGTGATGGAGCCCAGGCAAGGCTCTCTACAGCTCTGGACACAGATACGAGCCAAGCAGCACACGCATGAGCGTGGCACGGTCTGTCCCGCTCTGATCTGCCTGTGTGCGGTGGCGATGCGTGGGTGTGAGCGTGTGCGTCCAGCCGTGTGTGAGCGGGTGCAGACGGCGGCACCAGCACCGCAGACCAGGTGACACCTACACACGAGCGTTTCTCGTAGCTGTGGAGGCCGGCCGGGGTGACGGCAGCAGCACGGCCGCCGTCCGCACGGGGCCGTCCTCCGGGCTCACAGGTGAGTCTGGGTACTTCGCGTGGTGGGAGGGGCTGGGGCCTCTGGGCCTCGTCTCTCAGGACAGGGCTGCCGTTCCCGGGGGCTCCACGCGCAGGACCTCCTCACCTCCGAAAGGCCATCACCTGGGGGCCAGGATTCCAACGTGTGAGTCTGAAAGGGCCACTGGCGTTCAAGACACTGCGGCTGCTTGTCGGTCGTCAGTGAGCCGAGTAGTGGGGCTCGTGGGATTTCACGAAGCATCTTGTTTCCATCTCCCATTCAGTGGGAACCATTTTCCTTTCGGGTTGAAAGCTCAGGCGATCCCGTGATTCCTAAAGTCGTGAAATGTAGTTATCAGGAACGAAAGCTCCCGGTTCCGTGCGATCATCCAACTTCTGAATTCGATTTCATTCAATGCTTTATAGGAAATAGTGGCAGTATGATAATTATAATATAGATTTATGAGAGTGTGTCTGTATGTCCATGCCTTCAAAATAATCCAAGACGGAGAGGTAGACAGGATGGGTAGAGATAAGACAAGATGAGCTGTAACTTGATCACTGCTGCAGTTAACTGATGGCCACCTGGGGCCTCATCAAACTCTATCTCTACTTTGGCAAATGTTTGGAATTGGCCCTAATGAAAATGTTGATCCCTCCTCTCCTGACTTGCTCCTACAAGGATAGGAACCCTGGGTGGGGCAGGCGCAGGGCCAGGGCCAGGGCCAGGGCCCGGGCCAGGGCCAGGGGCAGGGGCAGGACCGGGAGAGATGGGTTAAGGCAAGTTCTTCCTGAACTGACTCTCCCCTGGTGCCGCCACTCTTTCTGGTCCCATCAGATGTTTAAAACAAGCCCTTGTCTCAGAGGCCGCCCTGGGGGCTCTTAGGGCTGCCTGGGCTGCCCTTCCTGTCACGCTGGGGGTGCTGTCCCCTCAGCTCCGCAACAACCCCTCCCACCCCTGGAGACGCGGTGACGTCACGCGCTGCTCTGGGATGATGTCTGTCCCACCTCAAGAGGTCACACTTCTTGCACACTTCACGAGCCCCAAAGAGGGGCACAGAGGTCCCCCGGACCCATGGCCTGTCTCTGGTTCCTTGATTTACACGTAGATGTCCAGCTTTCCCAACACCACTTGTTGAAGAGACTAGAGTTTAAAGATAGCCATCTTTTTCAAAATTAAACTACAGATTTAATGGATTTTTAGTAAAAATTGAAAGGGAATATTTTTATGGAACATCACAAATTGATCCTGGAATTTATATGGAAAGGTAAATAGTCAATGATAACCAGTAAAACTTCTAAAAAAACAAGTCATAAAAAGAGGAAGAGAAGGATTAGAAGTATCTATCCAATCAGATTATTCAAAAATAATCTGTTTAAAGCAGAGAAGTATCGGTGCAATGATGGAGCCATAGACAAGTGGAACCGGATGGAAAGCCCAGCAGTAGAGCCACTCTCACAGGAAACTTGGACCATCACAGAATGTGCTTCATATCATACATTTTCCCAGGAAAGAAAGAACAACTGAGTGCCTGGTGTCAGGACAGTCAGTTACTCATATTAGAAACAAGATAAACCAAGATGCCTGCCTCACACCACTAAGCCTCTCTTAATCATTCATCTTGAGAAAAAAACTAGACTTAGATTCACAGCGTTCAACCCATTAACACATTTCCAGATGAATTAAAAGCCAAGGTGAATGTAAGCCTTAAAACATTAAAAAGAAAATGTAAATACCAACAACCTCACACCAAACCCAACCCTCCTGGCAATTAAAAAAAAAAAACTGGAAAATACAGAAAAACAATGGCCTGAAGGCAATGGGAAATGAAAAACAGAACAAAAAAACTTTGTAAGACCTGAGAGGAGCGCTGACATGTGGGAGAAGGGAAAGGGAATGAAGCGCGTTTGCCGTCTTCCTGGATTTCTGCCCGAGGGTAGGTCCCGGACGAGGCTGTCTAGAGGTGGCTGAAACCCCAACAGAAAGTCTCCATTCTTTCTAGCCTAAGTAGCTAGCCTACAGAGCACGAGACCAGCCCAGCTGCTGGGAAGCAAAGGGGAAATCCTAGAAAGGAGAGAGTTGCGGAGGGAGAACCCTGAACTCCATGTGAAAACTCGTCCCAAAGTTTGGTTCGACCTCCGCACTCTGTGGGCGGCACAGACCGGCTGGAGCAGAGAGCGCTGCCCGCCGAGAGCCACCACGAGCAAGAGCCCAACGCCTGACTCCAGCCAGGCAGAGGCCCTGCTGAGACAGACTCGCAGATAGCCAACTACAGCACTCTCCCGACGCACAGAACAGAATCCAGAGTCTCCACAACGTAACAACCATACATTATCTGGTACATAATCCAAAATTGTGGAAAGACAAGGAGACAGAAATGGGTCATGCATTCTGAAGAAAAAGGGAATCAAATAGGGTTGACTCAGATGTTGCAACAATCAGATGAAGATTTTAAAGCAGCAATCACAATTATGTCAGCTTAAAGACAGAGTAAAGTAGCTTAGCCTATTTGAAGAACAGAGAAGAAAGAACGTTTGAAAAATGCCAAAGTCCTCAGTACCTGTGGGACACTATCAAAACATCAAAAAGAAATGAAATAGAAAACAGAACAAGATGAAAAAATTAATGACCTTTGCAAAGATAAAAAAAGATAAATCTCTAACTAGACTGGTGAAGAAAAAAATGAAAGAGAATAAGATGAGCTATTACTGTAGTCCTATAGACATTAAAAGGAAAAAATTAAGCGATATTCACAATAATATTAATGTTAATTAATATCAAAATCGACAAATCTGACAACTTAGGAGAAATGGATAAATTCTGTGAAAAGCACAATTTACCAAAATGAGCACAGGAATAAATAGCCTGTTACAGTCTAAAGTCTAAATCTAAATATCCCTGTTTCTATTAAAGTTTCTAAAGCTACCATGAAAAATCTTTCTATTGGGATTCCCTGGTAGTTCAGTGGCGAAGAGTTCGCCTGTCAATGCAGGAGACACGGGTTTAATCCTGGATCTGGGAAGGTCCCACACGCTGTGGAGTGACTTGAGTCCGTGAGCCGCAAATATGGAGCCCGTGTGCCCTAGAGCCTGAGTTCCACAAGAGAAGTCACTGCAACAAGAAGCCTGCTCACCTCAACTAGAGAGTAGACTCCACTCTCTGCAACTAGAGAAGAGCCTGCAACAGCAGAGAAAACCCAGAATAAATAAATTAAATTAAAACATATTAACTAGAGGTCATATTTTTAAAAAAATCTTTCTATTAATACAAAGAAAGTTTCAGGCTCCTGGGGTTTCACAATAGTATTATGTCTAACAAAGAACCCTAATCCTATGCAAACTTAGGGGTAAAAAGATAAGAAAGAAATACTTCTCAATTCATTTTATGGGGCCAGCACAAGCCTAACACTCAAATCTGACAAATACAGTATGAATTATGAGAGATCACTGTGAACATAGATTCAAAAATACCTAACAAAATATGAGTAAATTGAATCCAGCACAATACAGAAAGAATAAAATGAATGTGTCTAAGGAAAACAAAGTAGGTTTAACATCAAATAATTTATGTGATTTACCACATTAATCAAAAAATGAAAATAAAAACATGCCATCATTGGAATAAATGTGTAAAAGGTATTTAACAAAATTCACACCTGTATATGATAAAAATTCTTAGCAACGAGGACAAAATAGAAGGGAAGATCCTCAAGCTGATAGACGGTGTCTACGAAAAAGTCCCACAACTAAGATCTCGCCTTATAGTGAAGTACTGGAGAAAATCCCCAAAGATTCAGACCAAAGCAAGAATTCTCAGTCTCTCCACTTCTATTTAACATTATCTAGTATGATGGTGGTTCTAGAAAATGTAATAAGGCAAAGGGAACGAATCAGAGAAACTACAAAGGAAGAAGGAGACGTGTGTTTATTCACAGAAGATGACCTTATGTCCAAATGCTTGTGGTTAATATATAAAACCTCAACTGATTGTTTATACTAACTTTGTCTCCTATAACTTTGTTGTTGCAAAGTTTTCTCAGGATTTGCCTAAAATAGCACAAACTGTGAAGTCACTGTGGATAAAATCTGACTCAAAATCAAGACTGCATGTTTATTGAGACGTACAAACTAAGACCAAAAAGTCAAAAAGGGTTTTTAGAATACATAAATAAGAAAGTTACCGTAAGGGAAACCAAAGCAGTCAATAAGGATGTGGAAAGAGGCTCCACCTCACTCACAGTATAAAATAAACTCACACTAGAATAGCATATCACCAAATGTTGATAAGAGTGTGGAGAAGTAAGAACCCTCGCTTCAAGCTGGTCAGGGGATAAATGACACCTCCACCTTGGCAAGCATCTGGGCAATACCTAGGAAACGGAACAAGTCTGCATTGTCTCAGCAGGAAGGACCTGGGAATAATATACCTAGTTGCCTGTCTGTGGAGGAGTGCATTGGAGAAGGAAATGGCAACCACTCCAGGGCTCTTGCCTGGGAAGTCCCCTGGACGGAGCAGCCTGGTGGGCCACAGTCCACAGGGCTGCAAAGAGTCAGACATGACTGACGTGACTGAGCACGCGTGCACCCACGCACCCAGGGGAATGCATTCCATGTAAATTAAATGAATCAGATCTAGTTTCAACAGAAATAAACTTCAAAAGTTAACTGCAAAGTATGATGAAAACCTGCCTATTTCGGAATATTTTGAAAACAACAGCAAATATTATACATTACTTTGGACATGATGAGAGGAAAGTTGTTGTTGTTCAACAAAATTCACACCTGTATATGATAAAAATTCTTAGCAACGAGGACAAAATAGAAGGGAAGATCCTCAAGCTGATAGACGGTGTCTACGAAAAAGTCCCACAACTAAGATCTCGCCTTATAGTGAAGTACTGGAGAAAATCCCCAAAGATTCAGACCAAAGCAAGAATTCTCAGTCTCTCCACTTCTATTTAACATTATCTAGTATGATGGTGGTTCTAGAAAATGTAATAAGGCAAAGGGAACGAATCAGAGAAACTACAAAGGAAGAAGGAGACGTGTGTTTATTCACAGAAGATGACCTTATGTCCAAATGCTTGTGGTTAATATATAAAACCTCAACTGATTGTTTATACTAACTTTGTCTCCTATAACTTTGTTGTTGCAAAGTTTTCTCAGGATTTGCCTAAAATAGCACAAACTGTGAAGTCACTGTGGATAAAATCTGACTCAAAATCAAGACTGCATGTTTATTGAGACGTACAAACTAAGACCAAAAAGTCAAATATGGTTTTTAGAATACATAAATAGGAAATTTACAGTAAGGGAAACCTAAGCAGTCAATAAGGATGTGGAAAGAGGCTCCACCTCACTCACAGTATAAAATAAACTCACACTAGAATAGCATATCACCAAATGTTGATAAGAGTGTGGAGAAGTAAGAACCCTCGCTTCAAGCTGGTCAGGGGATAAATGACACCTCCACCTTGGCAAGCATCTGGGCAATACCTAGGAAACGGAACAAGTCTGCATTGTCTCAGCAGGAAGGACCTGGGAATAATATACCTAGTTGCCTGTCTGTGGAGGAGTGCATTGGAGAAGGAAATGGCAACCACTCCAGGGCTCTTGCCTGGGAAGTCCCCTGGACGGAGCAGCCTGGTGGGCCACAGTCCACAGGGCTGCAAAGAGTCAGACATGACTGACGTGACTGAGCACGCGTGCACCCACGCACCCAGGGGAATGCATTCCATGTAAATTAAATGAATCAGATCTAGTTTCAACAGAAATAAACTTCAAAAGTTAACTGCAAAGTATGATGAAAACCTGCCTATTTCGGAATATTTTGAAAACAACAGCAAATATTATACATTACTTTGGACATGATGAGAAGAAAGTTGTTGTTGTTCGTCTCTCTGTCATGTCCAACTTTTTGTGACCCCCTGGATGGCAGCACACCAGGCTTCCCTGTCCTTCACCAGCTCCCAGAGCTTGCTCAAACACACGTCCACTCAGTGATGCCGTCCAACCCTCTCATCCTCTGTCACCCCCTTCTCCTGCCCTCAATCTTTCCCAGCCTCAGGGTCTTCTCCAGGGAGTCGGCTCTTCCCATCAGGGGGCCAAGGTATTGGAGCTGCAGCTTCAGCCTCAGTCCTTCCAGTGAATATTCAAAGTTGATTTTGTTTAGGATGGACTGGTTTGCTCTCCTTGCTGTCCAAGGGACCCTCAAGAGTCTTCTCCAGCACCACAGTTCAAAGGCATCAATTCTTCAGCACTCAGCCTTCTTTATGGTCCAACTCTCACATCCGTACACGACCACTGGAAAAACCATAACTTTGTCTTTATGGGATCCTCCATACTCACCATTATTTAGTGTTTTATAAACGACTCTCCCCTTGTGTAATATGTTCACCTTGCCAAGAATTCAGTCCACCAGGGAACCGGAAGCAGCGTGAGACCCCCAAGAGAGACAATGCCGAGGGGTCAGAGCTGACCTCAACAGCCAGCGCCTCTCTACACGTAGCTCTCAGTTACAGAGGGGCTCACGTGTTCTCAGGACCCCCGATAGCCCTGGTTCACGTATGAGACAGAGAGAAGCGAAGACCGAAGGTTCATTAATTGATGAGTCAAGATCTGTAGACCCACATGATAGCTGTGTTTGACGGTCTTGAGGAGTTTCACCAAAATGCTAATATTTGTTCAATTCCTACAGGCTGATATGTTATTGAAAGAAGAATAATCAGTCAATATTTGCTCAGCATCCATTACGTGCACAGCCTTTAGCCTGTTTATTGTGGGAGGTTCCCAAAGGAGGAAGATATCATGGTTGCAGGTGATAAGGAAGCCGTGTCATGAAGGGAGTGGTGTGAACCCAGACGCCTCAGTACAGAATCCACGCGGCATCCTTTCCGCCGGAGCTGCTGCCCTCCAGCGGCTCCGTGCATCAGGGGGAGCTTGGCTGTTAGCATTCTGGGGGTCTTTAATAAGTAAGCGGGCAACATGGCATGAAAGGCATCCCAGTATCCCAGATACTTTACATCTTTAAAAGGACACACAATACAACACCCACTCTACTTTACTGTAATCCATGCTTCTTCCCTTTCCGCGGGGCTTCTTTGGTGGCTCAGACGGTAAAGGATCTGCTGGCAACACAGGAGACCCGGGTTCCACCTCTGGGTCGGGAAGCTCCCCTGGAGAAGGAAACGACAACCCACTCCAGCATTCTTCCCTGGAGAATTTCACGGACAGAGGAGTCCGGCCGGCTATCCATGGGGTCACAAAGAGTAGGACATAACTGAACGACCAATTTTGGGGGTGCTTCCCTGGTGGCTCGGATGGTAAAGAATTTGCCTGCAGTGTGGGAGGTGTGGGTTCAGTCCGGGTGGGGACGATGCCCTGGAGGAGGCAATGGCCGCCCCTCCAGCATTCTCCCCTGGGGAACTCTGTGGACAGAGAAGCCCGTCTGGCTATATAGGCATGGGGTCGCAAAGAGTCGGACACCACGGAACGACTGACGTTTCCACGTTCTTTATGCGCTCATAGGTGCACTGAGATGCTCTCAGATTGTCTGTTAATTTCACCTTAGAATTTTTCCCTCCTGCAATTAATTGAAGAACATCTATAGTCAACTTTGTGCTTTGTTTTCTGTTAAATATATTCCTTTTAGTTCCATCTGAATAAAAATGAGTAGCACCTAGACATTCATGAAAAATTAAATTAAGCCAACATTGATTTGCAGAAGCTGTTATCATTGCCCAAGCTTACTCATTTTTTTTTAAAATACTATTTTATTGAAGTATCGTTGATCTACAAGGTCGTGTAAATTTCTATTATACAGCAGAGTGATTCAGTTATATGTATATATGCATTCTTTTTCATATTCTTTATGTTAGGAATATGAATGGATGACTATGCTGAGTTGAAAATAAATTCAGGACTTCTCTGGTGGCCCAGTGGACAAGACTCACCCCCCAGTGCAGGGGGCTCAGGCTCGGTTCCTAATCCAGGAGATGCCACATGCCTCAGAGCAAGTCAGCCTGAGCGTCACAGCCACCGAGCCTGTGCTCTGGAGCCGGGGAGCCCAGAGCCCGTGCTCTGCAGCAAGAGAAGCCGCCACGATGAGAAGCCCGCGTACCACCAGGAAGAGGAGCCCCCGCTCACCGCAACTAGAGGAGGCCCACGCACGGCAATGAAGACTCGGCACAGTCACCATCAAGAAATTCAAAGCACAAAGGCAGGACTTTTCTGGTAGCTCAGCGGTGAAGAGTTCGCCTGCCAAAGCAGGAGACATGGGTTCGATCTCTGATCCTGGAAGATCCCACATGCTGCAGAGCGACTAAGCCCGTGAGCCACCACTATGGAGCCCGTGTGCCCTAGAGCCCGAGTTCCACAAGAAGAGGAGTCACTACAACAAGAAACCTGCTCACCTCAACTAGAGAGTAGTCACCACTCCCTGCGACTAGAGAAGAGCCTGCGGCAACAGTAAAAACCCAGAATAGTCAAAAATAAAGACATTAATTAAAAAATAATAAAATAAGAACAACTGGACTAACATGAGGATCTTTTATAAAAGAAAACCCGTACATGAATGTTAATAGCAGCTATACTTGCAAACTGAAAACAAACCACATGTAAAACGCACACACAGAGGCAGTCACGTGGGAGGAGGAGGGAGGGCCCCGCTGCCCCCCATCACTCTTCATAACGGAGGAGCTATGAAAGATGCAGGAGACCCCGAGCTGGGCTCCGCCAGACTGCAGGCAGTGGGGTGGGCTGCCTGAGACGCAAGGAAGAGGAAGCGAACGAGCAGGCCTCTGCCCGGGGCATCGGGCGGAATGGAACTGTCCTGATGCCAGCGCACGCGGTGGAGAGCCTGGACAGTCCTGGTCGCGATGGCAGCAGCTCAGGGACCGAACACAGGTTGTGACTCAGACCCTCCGAGACCTGCGGAAGCTGGGAGGTCCAGCACATTCTTTTCATATTCTTTATGTTAGGAATATGAATGGATGACTATGCTGAGTTGAAAATAAATTCAGGACTTCTCTGGTGGCCCAGTGGACAAGACTCACCCCCCAGTGCAGGGGGCTCAGGCTCGGTTCCTAATCCAGGAGATGCCACATGCCTCAGAGCAAGTCAGCCTGAGCGTCACAGCCACCGAGCCTGTGCTCTGGAGCCGGGAGCCCAGAGCCCGTGCTCTGCAGCAAGAGAAGCCGCCACGATGAGAAGCCCAGCGTGCCACCAGGAAGAGGGCCCCGCTCACCGCAACTAGAGGAGGCCCACGCACGGCAATGAAGACTCGGCACAGTCACCATCAAGAAATTCAAAGCACAAAGGCAGGACTTTTCTGGTAGCTCAGCGGTGAAGAGTTCGCCTGCCAAAGCAGGAGACATGGGTTCGATCTCTGATCCTGGAAGATCCCACATGCTGCAGAGCGACTAAGCCCGTGAGCCACCACTATGGAGCCCGTGTGCCCTAGAGCCCGAGTTCCACAAGAAGAGGAGTCACTACAACAAGAAACCTGCTCACCTCAACTAGAGAGTAGTCACCACTCCCTGCGACTAGAGAAGAGCCTGCGGCAACAGTAAAAACCCAGAATAGTCAAAAATAAAGACATTAATTAAAAAATAATAAAATAAGAACAACTGGACTAACATGAGGATCTTTTATAAAAGAAAACCCGTACATGAATGTTAATAGCAGCTATACTTGCAAACTGAAAACAAACCACATGTAAAACGCACACACAGAGGCAGTCACGTGGGAGGAGGAGGGAGGGCCCCGCTGCCCCACATCACTCTTCATAACGGAGGAGCTATGAAAGATGCAGGAGACCCCGAGCTGGGCTCCGCCAGACTGCAGGCAGTGGGGGTGGGCTGCCTGAGACGCAAGGAAGAGGAAGACGTAACGAGAGCAGGCCTCTGCCCGGGGCATCGGGCGGAATGGAACTGTCCTGATGCCAGCGCACGCGCGGTGGAGAGCCTGGACAGTCCTGGTCGCGATGGCAGCAGCTCAGGGACCGAACACAGGTTGTGACTCAGACCCTCCGAGACTTTGTCTTTGGGGTCGTGCGGGAAGGCTGAGAGAGGCCGGTCCTGTGGGGTCTAGAGAGGGAAGACTTGACTCAAACTTCGGTGGGTTCCTCGGACACACGAGCCAAGGTTTCCCGATGGGCACCCCGAATGCCTCCGGACGGGGTGCGAGGCTGGACAGGGACGTCAGGGCTGCCCGACAGGTAAAGCGTCACCCATGCTGGTCGCAGGCGGTGTTGACATCAACCCCGGGGACCCACACATGACTGCTGTATTACCACCCCCCCAACACTCCCGACTCACGGAGGCTTGCCTCGGCCTCCCGGGCTGGGTCCCACTCTGGGCTTCCTGCCCAGAGCAGCTGTCCAGTCCTCAGCACCTCCTGCCCCGCCCGCTCTTCCCCCGGAGCTGGCAGCTGCTGTCGGCTCCGTCTCCCGGCACCTGGGCTGCAAGCGATGGAGGTCTGTCCAGAGGGAGATGTGGAGGTGGGGCTGGTGAGGGAGGAGACGAAGGAGGAGGTCCGGCTGGAGCTCAGCGGGGAGGAGCCCTGTGGCCCAGGCTGCGCTCAGAGGCCCGCAGGCGGCTCTCCAGCAGACCGCATGGCTCGGGTCAGCGCCCAAAGGCTGTTAAAAGATCGGAGAGCCATCAGCTGGGCCCTTGCTTATCATCACAGGTTTACAGGCTCTAATAAAGCAAACAGAGCACACAGGCAGGCCCTCGGTGCTGGCTTTATTTGCTTTAAGTGAGGATCATTTGGATCCTAATTCAATACACTCACTGTGCCAAGGTACATCTTGCAGAACAATGTAGCCCTGAGGCAGAAAACTCCAGAGACGGGCTGATGCCTGGCTGGCGGGGTGACTCTGAGGCTCAGTGGGACCCTGACCGTGGAAGCTGGCCCGGGGCCAGGCTGCCCAGCCCTCTCCACCACCGTGCCCTTTTCACCGTAGAAAGCAAAAAAAACAAACAAAGTTTTCCTAGAAATTACGAAAATGAGTTTGTAATAACTTTACATGATGTAGGATAAAATGAATTGATATAAAAATATATTCTTTTCGATGTTTCCTCAATAATGCAATCATTTATATTCTAGCTGAGCTACCAGGGAAGCCCCTGTGTGGTCATGTTTATTTCTTCTTAACCTTGTTTTCCTTTCTGGAGAAATGTTGATGTTTTCTATAAGATTTTTAAATCAATTAATCACATGATTCCTCCATGGAAAGTCTGAAGTGAATTTTCAGGATCACTAGTCTTATGATTGTTCTCCTCCTTGTCTTTCTGTATTTCTTAATTAGTATCTCTTCGTTTTCTGCTTTTAACCAGTGGTCATTGTGATGAAAAATTAGTCAATGTACTGCTAAAAATATAATCTTTAAAACGCTGACAAAGGTGAAATATGAATAAATCAAATAAATGAATATAAATAAATCAAAGGTGACTTAACTGACAGGACACTGGGCAGAGGATGTACCTTGACATCGGACAGAGCAGAATTCAGGACAGATCCCTCACACACGACGACGAGGAGCACTCTCTAAGTTGCAGTTCACGATAAAGGTGCAAGCGCTATAAATACTTTTGTACCAATAAGGGTCTGGGTAAAGGTGTTCTGCTCTGTTAAACAGAGCACAGAGACGATGCAGAAAGAGGAAAAACAGAACGGACGTTGTGCTGGAGACACACACTGTGTTGATGGGGACCCCGTTCTGCGTAGAAGTCATGCGAGCAAAGAATAAGTAAAAAAACGAGACAAGCAGCATCACCAACAAAGTAAATCTTAGAGACACATACACGTCCAACTGGAAGTCCTGGTGATGCAAACGGAACTGAGCAGGACCCCGCAGGGCGCCGCCCCCCACCCTCCCCTCCATCCCCGACCCTGCGCCAGCCACGCTCACGGCAAGTAGTTCCTGAGATCAGCGGCCTCGCAGACCCAGGGGCCGGCGCACGTTTCTGGGTTGGCCTACGAATGCTGCACCTGCCACCAGCGGGAAAAAGCCAACTGCCTGGTGCCCAGGCTGCAGGTGTGACAGACGCCCCTCCCTCTCGAGGGGCACTGGGTCACGGGGCGCAAGTGCCAGGGGTGGGTCTCAAGAGAACGGGATGAACACCACTGCTCATAATAATCTGTATCTCTGTGGGCATCAGAATCACTGTAGCTTGCTCTGCCTGTGTGTAAGCAGGAGACTAAAACGGTCCACAAGAGGGGCTACATGTCCACATCTTCCACTCTGAGAATACAGCATCCTACCTCAGCCTGACCTTACAGAAGATGGACCCTCCCCCGATCCCATGAAAATGGAGTGATGTCCTGACAGGTGGGCAACGGAAGCCAGCTCTTGACCCTGTCCTGTTTCCCCCCTTCTCTTCTCCTCTAAACTGAAGAGCCTAGCTATCGGAGCGAGAGCCCTGAGCAGTTGAAACCAGCTCCTGACTTATACTCTCCTGAACCCACACCAAGCCATGTCTAACCCATGGATTCTTTTCTTAGAAAGAAAGAAGTCAGAATGAAGAATGAAGTCATTAAAGAGTGACTGGCTCTCTACCCCCAGCAGCCCCCTTAGCAACCCTGGAGCCAGATCGCGACGACCAGATAGGCTCTGAAGAGAGCGCCCGCCAGTCTGCCTACCCTGGAGAGGAGGGCAGACCAGCCTCCTGCCTCGCGGGCTCGCCGAGTCTCATCCCGCCTTTCTCATTTAAAGACAGTCACGGCGGAGCAGGATCTTGAGAGGTGGTCTCTGGACAGGAGGCACTTCTCCCCGGGTTGCTGGCTCTTCTGATTAAGTGTTCCTTTCCGTAGACACCTGCCTCTCTGATTATTGGCTTGTGAGCAGTGAGCAGTTGGACCTGGATTCCATAACACGACTTCTTAAGTGCAGAGGAAATAGTCACAGAATTTCATCCTATGGTTGTTCACAAAGAAAGCACACAGGCGATGTGATAGAAATGTCAGGTTTACTCTATCATGAAATGTAAAAAAGCTACCAGATGGTGACGTCATTTCTGAAAGTCCTTGCAAAGGGAAATTTAAACAGCTCCACTAAACACTCGTGGTTAAAAGATTAACTACCAACTGGAATTAGAGACTATTTTTTTAAAATAATGGTAATAAAAACACCACATTTCTGAATCTATGAAGAAGATTTAAAGTAGCGATCAAAGGAAAACGTATAACTTAAGCACATACCAAAAATAAGGGGATTAAATCTCCAGGGGTGGGTCTCAAGAGAACGGGATGAACACCACTGCTCATAATAATCTGTATCTCTGTGGGCATCAGAATCACTGTAGCTTGCTC
Organism: Tragulus kanchil; assembly: GCA_022376925.1. NCBI lineage: Eukaryota > Metazoa > Chordata > Mammalia > Artiodactyla > Tragulidae > Tragulus > Tragulus kanchil. Next base: position 245,003,257 of record JAIOJX010000028.1, read on the forward strand.
TGCCTGTGTGTAAGCAGGAGACTAAAACGGTCCACAAGAGGGGCTACATGTCCACATCTTCCACTCTGAGAATACAGCATCCTACCTCAGCCTGACCTTACAGAAGATGGACCCTCCCCCGATCCCATGAAAATGGAGTGATGTCCTGACAGGTGGGCAACGGAAGCCAGCTCTTGACCCTGTCCTGTTTCCCCCCTTCTCTTCTCCTCTAAACTGAAGAGCCTAGCTATCGGAGCGAGAGCCCTGAGCAGTTGAAACCAGCTCCTGACTTATACTCTCCTGAACCCACACCAAGCCATGTCTAACCCATGGATTCTTTTCTTAGAAAGAAAGAAGTCAGAATGAAGAATGAAGTCATTAAAGAGTGACTGGCTCTCTACCCCCAGCAGCCCCCTTAGCAACCCTGGAGCCAGATCGCGACGACCAGATAGGCTCTGAAGAGCGCCCGCCAGTCTGCCTACCCTGGAGAGGAGGGCAGACCAGCCTCCTGCCTCGCGGGCTCGCCGAGTCTCATCCCGCCTTTCTCATTTAAAGACAGTCACGGCGGAGCAGGATCTTGAGAGGTGGTCTCTGGACAGGAGGCACTTCTCCCCGGGTTGCTGGCTCTTCTGATTAAGTGTTCCTTTCCGTAGACACCTGCCTCTCTGATTATTGGCTTGTGAGCAGTGAGCAGTTGGACCTGGATTCCATAACACGACTTCTTAAGTGCAGAGGAAATAGTCACAGAATTTCATCCTATGGTTGTTCACAAAGAAAGCACACAGGCGATGTGATAGAAATGTCAGGTTTACTCTATCATGAAATGTAAAAAAGCTACCAGATGGTGACGTCATTTCTGAAAGTCCTTGCAAAGGGAAATTTAAACAGCTCCACTAAACACTCGTGGTTAAAAGATTAACTACCAACTGGAATTAGAGACTATTTTTTTAAAATAATGGTAATAAAAACACCACATTTCTGAATCTATGAAGAAGATTTAAAGTAGCGATCAAAGGAAAACGTATAACTTAAGCACATACCAAAAATAAGGGGATTAAATCTCCAGGGCTTCTCAAGTAGCTCAGTGGTAAGGAATCCTCCTGGAAAGACAGGAGATGCAGGTTCGATCCCCGGGTCGGGAAGATCCTCTGGAGGGAGAAACGGCAGCCCACTCCAGTGTTCTGGTCTGGAGAAGCCCATGGTCGGAGGAGTCCAGCGGGTTACTGTCCATGGGGCTGCAAAGAGTCAGAAATGACTGAGTGACGACACAGACATCTAGAAGCCAGAAAACTAGGAAAAAAATAAGAGCGCAAGTTAAAATAGCACAAAGATGAAGAAACTAATGAGGCTGCTAAGAGAAAAAGAACGTGATAAATCAAAATCTTGGTTCTTTAAAAAAAAAATTATGCAAACCACTAGCTAATCTAATCAAAACAGAAAAAAAAAAAAACCACTCAAATATACGCAAAAAATGAATTTTGGGGAAAACAGTATTTAAGTGAGGAAACTTCAAACAATTGTGAGAGACTGCTCTGAGTAAGTTTAGGCAGTGAATTCTGAAAAATCTAGATGAAACAGAAGAGGTCCTAGAAAAAAGCAGACGTTCCCGCAGTGTCCAGTAGAGGCAGTGAGCTCAAATCAGCTGAAGAGGAACAGAGAACATTATCAAGGAACCAACAGGTAAACTCTCCACGCCCGGAGGGTCTCACTGTGAAACTCCAACAAAGCTGCAAGAACCAAATGGTCCCCACCAGCATGAATTACTCCTGAGAATTTAAAAAAAAAAAAAAGGAAAATACTCAAATTCACAGTGAAAAAAAATAACCCAAAATATGTCAGAAACACAAAATATAAGAACAAAGGCTGGGAAACTCCTAAAAAAAAAATACTAAAAAATCTTGGTGGCCTAGAATTAGACAATTTTTTTTTTTTTTTTTAAGCCAGGACACAAAGTATGAATTGCTGAAAAAAAAAGTGAAGACACTGGGCAACTTCAAAATTAAAAACAACTGCTCTTTGAGAGACACTTCAGGAAATGAAAAGACAACAGACTTAAAGAAAATATCCACACAACATGAATGTATAAAGGTCCGTGTGCAGAGGAGTTAAAGGCAGAGAAAACACCTGATGAAAGCGGTGAATTGACGTATACACACCGCCGTGAACACAACAGAGAACTGATAAGGGCCTCCTGTACAAAACAGGGAGCTCTCCCCAGTGCTCGGTAAGGACCTAGACGGGAAAAGAGTCTGAAAAAGAATGTGTGTGTGTGTGTGTGTGTGTGTGTATGCTAATTCGCCTCAGTCGTGTCCGTCTCCTTGTGGCCCCATGGACTGTAGCCCATCAGGCTACTCTGTCCATAGGATTCTCCAGGCAAGAATATGGCAGTGGGTTGCCATGCCCTCCTGCACGGCGTCCTCCAGACCCCGGGATGGAACCCGTTCCCCTTAAGGCATCTGCATGGGCGGTGAGTTCTTTACCACTAGCGCCACCTGATGTACATGGGTAACTGATTCATTTTACTATACACTTAAACACAACATAATAAATCAACTATAGCAAAAATGAATTTTGGGGAAAACAGTATTTAAGTGAGGAAACTTCAAACAATTGTGAGAGACTGCTCTGAGTAAGTTTAGGCAGTGAATTCTGAAAAATCTAGATGAAACAGAAGAGGTCCTAGAAAAAAGCAGACGTTCCCGCAGTGTCCAGTAGAGGCAGTGAGCTCAAATCAGCTGAAGAGGAACAGAGAACATTATCAAGGAACCAACAGGTAAACTCTCCACGCCCGGAGGGTCTCACTGTGAAACTCCAACAAAGCTGCAAGAACCAAATGGTCCCCACCAGCATGAATTACTCCTGAGAATTTAAAAAAAAAAAAAAGGAAAATACTCAAATTCACAGTGAAAAAAAATAACCCAAAATATGTCAGAAACACAAAATATAAGAACAAAGGCTGGGAAACTCCTAAAAAAAAAATACTAAAAAATCTTGGTGGCCTAGAATTAGACAATTTTTTTTTTTTTTTTTAAGCCAGGACACAAAGTATGAATTGCTGAAAAAAAAAGTGAAGACACTGGGCAACTTCAAAATTAAAAACAACTGCTCTTTGAGAGACACTTCAGGAAATGAAAAGACAACAGACTTAAAGAAAATATCCACACAACATGAATGTATAAAGGTCCGTGTGCAGAGGAGTTAAAGGCAGAGAAAACACCTGATGAAAGCGGTGAATTGACGTATACACACCGCCGTGAACACAACAGAGAACTGATAAGGGCCTCCTGTACAAAACAGGGAGCTCTCCCCAGTGCTCGGTAAGGACCTAGACGGGAAAAGAGTCTGAAAAAGAATGTGTGTGTGTGTGTGTGTGTGTGTGTATGCTAATTCGCCTCAGTCGTGTCCGTCTCCTTGTGGCCCCATGGACTGTAGCCCATCAGGCTACTCTGTCCATAGGATTCTCCAGGCAAGAATATGGCAGTGGGTTGCCATGCCCTCCTGCACGGCGTCCTCCAGACCCCGGGATGGAACCCGTTCCCCTTAAGGCATCTGCATGGGCGGTGAGTTCTTTACCACTAGCGCCACCTGATGTACATGGGTAACTGATTCATTTTACTATACACTTAAACACAACATAATAAATCAACTATACTCCATAAAAATTAATTTAAAAAAAAGAGAAAAGATGGATCTTCCCTGGTCGTCCAGTGGTTAAAAGAGTCCACCTTGCAGTGCAGGGGGCGCCGGTTCGATCCCTGGCCCGGGGAGATCCCATGTGCCGCGGAGCAGCTGGACCGACGTGTCCAATTACAAGCCAGCGCTCTAGAGCGCGTGCACCCAGAGTTGGTGCTCTGCAACGAGAGAGGCCGCTGCAAAGGGAGGCCCGCACAGGCTAAAGAATAAAGATGGATGAAAATAAATATATAAAAGAGGCATGAAATAAAAAAGAAAAGAAGAAAAAGGCATGATGGGGAAAAGAAAAAAAAAAGATGTTTTACCAGAGAAGAGATATGAAAAAGACAAGCCCGTGAACAGATGTTGCATATCGTTAGTTACAGGGAAACGTAGAGTGGAAACGAGACGCCCCCTCCGCACGGAGGCCACAGGACTGGGAGTGAGAGCTGAGGCGGTGCTGGAGAGGGTGCGGGAGCCCCAGCTCCCACGTGGCCCCGGCAGAAGCACCCGTCAGAGTCTTACCAAGTCCAGCCGAACAGCCGCCCTGCGACCCAGCCGGCCCGCTCAGCAGACACTCATGGGGAGAAACGCTATGTGCACAGCCAGCTCCAGACATGCACACACTCAACCCCAGCCGCTTTGTTCCCAAAACAGTGAAACGACCCCGAAAGCCACCCCAAAGCCTAGGGATGGGGGACATGAGCAGTGAGTGTCCCCCACCACAGAACCCCATCATCAGGCACCAGGGCGGGACGGCCCAGATGGACGTCAGCAGAAAGACGGCACAAAGGGCTGTGCCCAACGGGCGTAAACCTACAGGAAACCCTACAAGAGGCCAAGCTCTCGTGCAAGGAAGGTGCCACTGGGTACTTGGGGTGGACGTGGGAGAGGGCCTTGACTAGAAAAGGGCACGAGACGATGGGGGGTGTTTTGGATCTTTTGTGGGAGGCTGACACCCTGCATTCCTTTAGTCAAGACTCATTGAGTGGACTCCCTTAAAATAGACCAGTTTTATTGTACGGACTTATGGGCGTTCCTGGTGGCCCCGTAGTAAAGAATCCACCTGCCAGTGCAGGGCATGGGAGTTTGATCCCTGGATCAGAAGATCTCCTGGAGGAGAAAATGGCAACCCACTCCAGTGTCCGTGCCTGGGAAATCCCATGGACAGAGGAGCCTGGCGGGTGACAGTCTATGGGGTCACAGAGAGCTGGACAGGACTTAGCGAGGCTAATGAACACAGCAGCAACCTCAAGTATACCCTCTAACAGTGTTACTGACGTGAAGACAGTGAACCCACTCATGAGAGGTCGATGCTGTGACTGAGGGGTGTCCCCCAGTTCCCACAGTGAAGCCTTAGCCCTCAGTGTGTTCAGAGATGCAGCCTTTACGGGAGCAGTTTAAACTCAAAGGAAAGACCGTGCACGGGCGCAGCCAGAAGGTGACCATCTTCAAACCAGCAAGAGTCCCTCCTCACCTTGTAGGCTGCCGCACCAAATGCAGCGTCCCTGCTTTGTAAACTCATATCCATAAATGTGGGGTTTTCCTGCTGGCTCAGATGGTTAAAAAAAAAAAAAAAAAAGTCTGTCAATGCAGGGGACCTGGATCAAACCCTGGGTCGGGAAGACTCCCTGGAGGAGCAAGTGGCAGCCCACTCCTGTGTTCCTGCCTGGAGAGTCCCACGGACAGAGGAGCCTGGGGGGCTGCCGTCCACAGAGTCAAAAAGAGTCGGACGCGACTCAGCAACGAACACACACACATCAATAAATTCAGCCTGATTCGGCTTTATAAGTCCAGCACCTGGCAGTAGTCACTAAGGCCTTTCTCTGTACATCAGGAAGCTTTGTATGTGCTCCTCCATTCAAACTCTTTGCGACCCCATGACCTGTAGCCCAACAGGCTCCTCTGTCCGTGGGATTATCCAGACAAGAATACCGGAGTGGGTTGCCCTTTCATCTTCCAGGGCACCTTCCCGACCCAGCAATTGAACCTGGAGGGCCTTGACTAGAAAAGGGCACGAGACGATGGGGGTGTTTTGGATCTTTTGTGGGAGGCTGACACCCTGCATTCCTTTAGTCAAGACTCATTGAGTGGACTCCTTAAAATAGACCAGTTTTATTGTATGCGGACTTATGGGCGTTCCTGGTGGCCCCGTAGTAAAGAATCCACCTGCCAGTGCAGGGCATGGGAGTTTGATCCCTGGATCAGAAGATCTCCTGGAGGAGAAAATGGCAACCCACTCCAGTGTCCGTGCCTGGGAAATCCCATGGACAGAGGAGCCTGGCGGGTGACAGTCTATGGGGTCACAGAGAGCTGGACAGGACTTAGCGAGGCTAATGAACACAGCAGCAACCTCAAGTATACCCTCTAACAGTGTTACTGACGTGAAGACAGTGAACCCACTCATGAGAGGTCGATGCTGTGACTGAGGGGTGTCCCCCAGTTCCCACAGTGAAGCCTTAGCCCTCAGTGTGTTCAGAGATGCAGCCTTTACGGGAGCAGTTTAAACTCAAAGGAAAGACCGTGCACGGGCGCAGCCAGAAGGTGACCATCTTCAAACCAGCAAGAGTCCCTCCTCACCTTGTAGGCTGCCGCACCAAATGCAGCGTCCCTGCTTTGTAAACTCATATCCATAAATGTGGGGTTTTCCTGCTGGCTCAGATGGTTAAAAAAAAAAAAAAAAAAGTCTGTCAATGCAGGGGACCTGGATCAAACCCTGGGTCGGGAAGACTCCCTGGAGGAGCAAGTGGCAGCCCACTCCTGTGTTCCTGCCTGGAGAGTCCCACGGACAGAGGAGCCTGGGGGGCTGCCGTCCACAGAGTCAAAAAGAGTCGGACGCGACTCAGCAACGAACACACACACATCAATAAATTCAGCCTGATTCGGCTTTATAAGTCCAGCACCTGGCAGTAGTCACTAAGGCCTTTCTCTGTACATCAGGAAGCTTTGTATGTGCTCCTCCATTCAAACTCTTTGCGACCCCATGACCTGTAGCCCAACAGGCTCCTCTGTCCGTGGGATTATCCAGACAAGAATACCGGAGTGGGTTGCCCTTTCATCTTCCAGGGCACCTTCCCGACCCAGCAATTGAACCTGGATCTCCTGCGTCTTCTGCACTGGCAGGTGGATTCGTCACCACTGTGCCACCTGGGAATCCTCCATCGGGCGGGTAGTACGTCGAGGGGGACCAGCAGAGGGCACTAGAGGACAGACAGCCTGCAGAGCATCCTGGCCCTGGGAGGTTCTTCACGGAAAGGCCTTCTGCTCATTCACCGTGCGACCTAACTGAGAAGAACAGAATGATCCTCCCTTCCCTGGAGCCTCATTTCTGACTGTGCTCAGTGAAGGTCGCGCCTTCAGTAAGCGCTGAGCTCTCTCTGGATCCTGGGAAGTAAATATCGAAGCTGCCACCCACGGGACCTTCTAGAAACCCCGGCCCCGGCCCTGGAGCCCTCTCCAGCCAGGCTCCCGACGGCGCGTGTGCCTGAGCCGCCAGGGAGGCCTGGCGGGGCTGGAGGGGGACCCCGCCCCGGGGCTGCGGAGCGAGGCGACTCCTGGGGTCACCGTCCATCTGGGACACGAGGAGGCTCAGGAGGCACCCGGGGCGTCCTGGAAACGCCCACAACTGTTCAGACAGACGCAGACAAGGATTGGGGAAGGGACAAGCCTTGGGGCTGAGTAAAGGGAAGGGCCCGGGGCTGAAGGGGAGGGGCTGAGCCATGGGAACGGGCGCCGGGACCCCAGGCTGGGGAGAGCTGCGGTCTTTGAGGACACAGCCCTGAGCCAGTCTGGCCGAACCGGCTGGGAGGCCCGGCGTCACCTCCCCGTGGCTGGATGGACGAGCCGCCCGCTGGGGCGCTGCCCACCGCCCAGGCCATGCCGAGGGGCGCAGACGCCAGCACACCCCACTCCGTGTGCCAGCCTCGTGGGCCACAGAGGGCCTCGTGCTTCAGCCAGGAACGCAAGGCCGCTGTCTCAAGGCCCTGGGCCCCAAGGCCTAGCGTCCTTGCCGGGGTCCCCACCAAGTGCAGCAGGAGGGACGATGAAGTCTCCTATCATTTCACAGGAAAGACCCCGGAGTGCTCCCAGGGGGTCCAGTGGCTGGAGGGCAGCCTGGCATGGGGGCAGCTGCTCACCACCTTAGCCAGAGCCACACAAGGGCCCCCGGGGAGGGGACCTGGCGGGCTAGCCTTCCTGCACCACCAGGGGCACTCTGGAGGGCTTACGATCTGGCGCGGAGGCAAGGGAGCTCCCTCTGCCCCTGAATAGCGGGGCCTGCACCGCTGGGGTGCGTGGGATGGCCAGGGTCCCCAGCATTCCCTCGACAAAATGCGCACCACATCCCGGACACGCCGCAGGGCTTAGCTCATGGACTCCTCACGACAGAGCGAGAGATGCGATGCACGCCCCCCACACCGCAGTGACCAGAGCCAGAGACCAGCCGGCTGCCTCACCGGCCCAGGCTCGCGCGGGGAGGGAGCGGTCTCGATTCAGAAACCGTAAGAGGACTTGAGCGCAATACGTGAATATCGCTGTGTGTTCACAGACACATCCCAGGGGGCACTCGTGGCGAAGAATCCACCAGCCAACGCGGGAGCCAGACACGACGCAAGCGGCTTAGCACACACACACGCACTCGCACGCACGTTGTGTAGTCACTCAGTCGCGCCCGACTCGGCGACCCCATGGACGGTAGCCCTCGGGGCTCCTCTGTCCGTGGGATTTTTCCAAGCAGCCGTACTGGAGTGGGTTGTCATTCGCTACTTGAGGGGATCTCCCTGACCCAGGGGTCCAGTCTGTGTCTCCTGCACTGGCAGGCGGGCTCTTCACCACAGAGCCATCGTCTATATATAGGAGGTCTCCTGAGTACGCTTCCTGCAGCCCTGGACCCCACAGGGCCCCAGGGAGGCCACCAAGGAGGGCGCCATGGTGGTCAGCGCGGATGCCAGGCTGGGCTGTGACCCCTCCTCCTTCTTTAGGCAAAAGGTGAGACAAGGTGTGGTCAGCAGAGGGGCTGGACCCCGAGCCCCAAAGCACTATCTAGGGGTGTTATAAGTGTGAACCCCGTCTCCTATATAGATAGATAATGGATATACAACAACTATTATGAATGCATGGGCTTCCCAGGTGGTTCCCGGCCCACACAGGAGATGAAAGAGACACAGGAAAGACCCCGGAGTGCTCCCAGGGGGTCCAGTGGCTGGAGGGCAGCCTGGCATGGGGGCAGCTGCTCACCACCTTAGCCAGAGCCACACAAGGGCCCCCGGGGAGGGGACCTGGCGGGCTAGCCTTCCTGCACCACCAGGGGCACTCTGGAGGGCTTACGATCTGGCGCGGAGGCAAGGGAGCTCCTCTGCCCCTGAATAGCGGGGCCTGCACCGCTGGGGTGCGTGGGATGGCCAGGGTCCCCAGCATTCCCTCGACAAAATGCGCACCACATCCCGGACACGCCGCAGGGCTTAGCTCATGGACTCCTCACGACAGAGCGAGAGATGCGATGCACGCCCCCCACACCGCAGTGACCAGAGCCAGAGACCAGCCGGCTGCCTCACCGGCCCAGGCTCGCGCGGGGAGGGAGCGGTCTCGATTCAGAAACCGTAAGAGGACTTGAGCGCAATACGTGAATATCGCTGTGTGTTCACAGACACATCCCAGGGGGCACTCGTGGCGAAGAATCCACCAGCCAACGCGGGAGCCAGACACGACGCAAGCGGCTTAGCACACACACACGCACTCGCACGCACGTTGTGTAGTCACTCAGTCGCGCCCGACTCGGCGACCCCATGGACGGTAGCCCTCGGGGCTCCTCTGTCCGTGGGATTTTTCCAAGCAGCCGTACTGGAGTGGGTTGTCATTCGCTACTTGAGGGGATCTCCCTGACCCAGGGGTCCAGTCTGTGTCTCCTGCACTGGCAGGCGGGCTCTTCACCACAGAGCCATCGTCTATATATAGGAGGTCTCCTGAGTACGCTTCCTGCAGCCCTGGACCCCACAGGGCCCCAGGGAGGCCACCAAGGAGGGCGCCATGGTGGTCAGCGCGGATGCCAGGCTGGGCTGTGACCCCTCCTCCTTCTTTAGGCAAAAGGTGAGACAAGGTGTGGTCAGCAGAGGGGCTGGACCCCGAGCCCCAAAGCACTATCTAGGGGTGTTATAAGTGTGAACCCCGTCTCCTATATAGATAGATAATGGATATACAACAACTATTATGAATGCATGGGCTTCCCAGGTGGTTCCCGGCCAACACAGGAGATGAAAGAGACACAGGATCGATCCCTGGGTCGGGAAGATCCCCCAGAGAAGGGAATGGCAACCCACTCCAGTGTTCGTGCCTGGAAAATCCCATGGACAGGGGAGCCTGGCAGGCTGTAGTCCATGGGGTCACAAAGAGTCAGACACAACTGAAGTAACCAAAGCACCTGCCCCTGCAGCCCAAGATGAGCCTGAGACCAGAAGCTTCCACCAGATCCTGAACTCCAGACAACAAGGGACTATGCCGGGAGCAGACCCACCCAAATTCAGGTCTGGGAGTGCGGGCACCAGTAATGCATGTATCAGAGACCCTTTCCCAGGATGCCGACACCAGGGTCAGACCTGGCTCTGTGGTGGGGTGGGGCGGGGAGGGGGGCTGATTCAGGGACTCGTAAACCACGCGTGAGGACTGATCCAGCAGAACCGGCACTCAGTGATGCGTCAGTTCAAAACACAGAGCCACTTGTCTTCAGAGTTTCAGATCCCGTGTTCCAGCCACAGCCATTGTTTCAGAGGGCCCCTGTGTGTGTGCGATCAGCAAAATAGAGATGCGACAGGGACCTAAGGCAGGACGGGGCCCCTTTCTCAAAACAGGGGTCCCAAGAGGGCATGCAGAGCCAAGTATCTTCCTGCAGAAACACTTATTAGAATTCCCACCTTGCAGTGCAAAGCCCGTGTCAGGTAGGAAGTACCCCGGTGTCCAGGGTGACCGTGGGCCGGGGGAGGACTCGGGGAGGAGGGGCAGGCCACAGGATGTCTGCCCCCACCCCTGAGCTGCAGAATGTCAGGCACCTTCACCAAGATGCCAAAATGTCTCTCAGCAAGGACGTTCACATGGGCCACATAGAAGGCTGGATGAAAGCCACCGGCGCCTCCTAGAACAGCTTTCAAACTGCAGCCCGGGGCTGTGGCCACGGCTCCCAGGCCGAGGGGAGCATGCACGGGAGCCAGCCGGGCCCGAGCACCCCTCTCACTCCGAGAGATGTTAGAGCGCCTTGCATGAATTTGAAAAGCACATGGTCAGTGATGTGTTCAGTCAAAGTAAAGCAACTTTTTGTAATTGCAATCTGAAATTATACATCGCTCCATGTACGGCATATAATGTCTGTTTTTAGGGATAAAGTCACTTGAGTTTTTATACAGGGCCTGGGTATGAGAGTTATAAAGGGATCATGGATGCTGAAATTCCTTACATTCAACACCTCCTCACTCTCGGAGTGGCCTGAACCTATCAGATGATTTCTGGCTTTTACAGCAAATGAAAGCATATTAAAGGTCCACACAACTCAGGCTTGTACTCTCAGTGACGTTCTCTCTCAAACACACACACACAGACGCACACTCACCAGCTGCTAGTGCCACAGCAGAGTTGAAGGCTTTCTTTATTTGAAGAAATTGGGGTGAAACCATTGAAAAGGATAAAAGACAGATGAAGAAAACCCAGGAACTCGGGAAACGTGAAATCTGAAACCGGAGGTGGTGACCGGTCCTCTTCGGTTTTGGAGCCTCCAAGAGCCTGGCGGGTCCCCTGATGCCACGGCCTCTCAGTAATGGCAGTCTAGAATTTAAGCACAAGACAGCGGGTGGGCGCGTCAGGGAGCCCGGCACCTGGGCGAAGAGGCTCAGAGGGTCTCAGGACCGCAGCCCTCCGCCCAGCCGCCCCTGCTGGGGAGGCAGCTGCCTGCGCGGACGGGGTCCCCGGGACCAGAGGCCCTCTGGGGATGCACTCAGATAACTGCTCGTTTTCCAAGGAGACCCTTAGGCTGCTCCCCCCGCCCACCCAAAATCACTTGGAACTTTTTGAAAGTAAAAGCCATGCTCTGCTTCATCCTGATTTCCCTCAAGGATCAGCGCCTTCTTCCATCTTTTGGAAACACCTGGTCACACTGTAACTAAGGGGCTGAAGGGGAGGAGGGGGTCCCCCAGGTCTGCTGCCAGGGCAGGGCCTGTCTCCCACGGCCACGGGAGAGAAGGGACCACGTCTGCTTTGCCCTGGGTCCCGCCCGTGGTGCCTGGCACAGCACAGGGTGCTCGAGAGCCCTCCCAAGAGTGACACCACCCGACCGTGTTGGGACCGGGAGGCGTGGCCCCTCGAGGACCAGACAACCCTTACAAAGACACAGTGGAAGGACTGGGGGCGTAGCTTATTTTTTAAAAAACTGCTGTTGTTAAGAACGTTAGGGGGGGCTTCCCTGGTGGTCCAGTGGGTAGGGACACCGCCTTGCAGTGCAAGGGGCGCCGGTTCGATCCCTGGCCTGGGAAGACCCCACGTGCCGCGGAGCGGCTGGACCGATGTGTCCAATTACCGAGCCGGAGCTCTGGAGCGCATGCGCCCAGAGCCGGTGCTCTGCAACAACAGAGGCCACAGCGATCGGAGGTCCACACGGACCAAAGAACAAAGATGGATGAAAATAGACAAATGAAAGACCGATAGAAGTGGCCCACCTGCTCCCGTCCCTCCCCAACCCGATCCCTACCCAAAATAAATAAATAAATAAATCTAAAAAAAAAAAAAAAGCCCGTTAGGGATTGCCTTTTGAGTGGGTGCACAGGAAAGTCAGGCTCCCGCACGAGTATGGGCTTCCCCGAGCCGGCCGCCCCCGGGTCTGGGAGCCGGGGCTCGCGCCTCTGGCCAGCCGAGGACCGCCCCCGCCCGGCGCCCGCCGTCCCGGCCGGACGTTACCTTCCACGGAGACGGGGTAGAAGCACCAGGGCACCTGGGGGATGCTGTCGGAGAAGCAGCACTGGCGGGAAGCGCACTCCTCAGAGCTGATGCCCGGGTAGCCGCAGTCCTTGCGGGCCGACACCTCCATGACGCACTCCTGGTTCTCTGCAGTGCCCCCGGGTTGGGGACCACAGAGGGACTCCGTCAGGCTGGCGTGTTGCCCAGACACGCCCATTCCATCCTGCCAGGGGGCAGCCCGGGCTCACGGGCGTGGGGCAGCCTGAGCAGCTGCTGGGCCTGTCTGCCCCTAGGACTGTCGAAGGGAGGGCGCCAGCAGGTGGCCGTCTCTTCCCCCTGATGCCCAGAGGCAGAAGATACGGGGGGAAGGTGGCCTCCCGCCTGGACTGGACGCCGCTCTGTGAAATGGAGTCCCCCACCCTACCTGCTCGAGGGACCGTTTAAGGTTAGAAAGCATCTGACCAATGAATTGAAGGGCTTCCCTGGTGGTTCAGTGGTAAAGAGTCTGCCTGCAGTGCAGGAGCTGTAGGTTCGACCCCTGGGCTGGGAAGATCCCCTGGAGAAGGGAAAGACTGCCCACTCCAGTATTCTTGCCTGGAGAATCCCATGGAGCCTGGCAGGCCACAGTCCATGGGGTCGCAAAGAGTCGGATGGGATTGACTGACTAACACACAAAGAATTGAACCCCCGTGATCTTTCCATTACTGAAGGAACCCTGGCAACAGCCAACCTCCAGCGGTCAGTTCGGTTTTCCTGGAGCGCAGGAGCCTCTGATGGGCAGCCCAGGTTGGACGGGAGGCCAGGGCACCAAGCTCCACCACACGGGTCTGCTTTGCACTCAGACTTCTTTGTGTGCCTGCCTTCCAATAGGTGACTGTAGGCTGATAGAGGGTACGGATACAAACTTCTCGCAAGGTGACTCTAGAAGCCTTCATTTCTGAACACTGGGGTCTGTTTGCTGTTAATAACCTCCCGATTGTAACGCCTTCATGTCCCTTGGAAGCTCAGGAGCCACAGCCAAGGGGAGCCTGAGCACCGTGCTTTCCTCAAACACTGTCGAGCATATGGATCCCCTGAAATCTCCCCAGAGGATCTAGTGTGGACGCGGGGTCAGAGGGCACGCTCCCCCCGCCGTGGGCTGGCCGGGGCGGCGAGGCACCCCGGGAAGCCGGGCCCGGGCGGCCGGCCGGGGCTGGGGGCCTGCCCGTCACCTTGCTTCGGGAGGGGGGTGAAGCACCAGGGCACGCCGACGACGCTGGAGTCAAAGCAGCAGCCTCTGGAGAAGCACTGGTCGCTGCTGATGCCCGGAAAGCCGCAGTTCTCCCTGCTGTCGGGGTTCCGGCGCGAGCACTGGCAGGCGTCTGCGGAGAGGCCCGCCCGCGTCAGCCAGCCCCCACCTGCACCCGCGCCCGTCCTGACCCGCGTCCGCCCCACCGCTGCCCTGGGACAGGCCATCTTGTCTCTGGTGTTCGATCCACGCGGTGTCCTTCAGAGGAACCCTCGGTGGAAAGTGATTTATGAGTCTAAAGCCTTCTGGCAACAGCGTGGACATATGGACTCAGCCGAGGTCAGGACGAAAGTGAGCAAACACTTGCGAGACCCCTGCAAGGCCTCGGTGCGCCTCCCACACCGCCCCTCCTGGAGCAGGTGCACCCGCACCTGACGCCATCCTGCCCAACACCAAAGGGGGCCTCCCGGGAGGCGCCTTCCCCTCCTCCGCTGTCCGCCCTGAGTGGCAGGAAGCAGGCGGGCACACACAGGCACCGGGCTGCGTGGCCAGCACCCCCAACCCGAGGACACTCTCCCACCTGCTTGCCCAAGTCACTCTCCAGCCGTCCTTTCTCTTCCAGGGAAGCTGACATGAGCAGAGACCCCCAGGGGAAGAAAGCAAGGGCCTCTCACTCTGCCGCCCAAGCTCTGGGCTCTAGAAGTCCCTCAGGCTCGCTGGCCCGAACGCCCCACGGCCCCGCGAGGACCTGAGCCTCACTTACCAGGCTTCTGGGCCCCTGCCAGGGCACACAGCCCCAGCAGGAGGAGGGCAGCCAGGAGGTGGGTGCCACAGGGTCTCATAGCCACCCTCAGCTGCACCCAGGGCCACCAGAAGAATGCACGCTCCCCGCCGCCAGCCGTGTTTTATAAGCTTCTCTCTGTTTGCTCAGCAAGCAAGATAACCTCGTTTCTCCCCGTGGCACGACGCGCCGAGGCCTTTTAGGAGACCGAGTTGATAGCCTGGCCGGGGGCGGGGGACACGCAGTGACAGCAGGGTGCCGGGCTCCCCGTGAGCACAGCCAGGCCCCCCTGCGCCGGGCAGGGAGCCGGATCGTGCCAGGATGCCGACGTGGAAGACAGGAGGCACACACGCGTGGCACTGGGCCCTCGCAGGGCGCCGCCCAGGGAGGGAGAAGCCAGGCCTCTCTCCTGACAAAGCACGTGGCCGCCGCAGAAAGTTTTACATCCCGGGCCCAAGGCTCCTGGGGAAGCCTCCGTAGCCAGAGGAGAGCCTTCTCCAGGCCCGGGGGCTCAAGGACGGCAGGAGGCCCTCCTCCGGGACTGCCGGCTCCGTGGCTGTGTCTCCTTGTCTCCGTTTTGGGGACGAGCCTGCTCTCCGCGGAGCTGAGGCTGACGGGGGGCAGGGAGCAGGCCTGGGCGAGTGTAAAAGTGACAGGGGCGTTTCAGCCGAGCCTGCACGGCGCGTGCTCAGTCGCTTCAGGCGTGTCCGACTCTGCGACCCTGTGGACTGCAGCCCAACCGGGCTGCTCTGTCCGTGGGATTCTCCAGGCAAGGATGCTGGAGCAGGTCGCCACGCCCTCCTCCCGGGGATCCTTCTGACCCAGGGATCGAACCGATGTCTCTTCTGTGTCTCCAGCACTGGCCATGCCAACGAGACCGCTCCTCAGCCCCTGGCTTCTGGGCTGCACCCTCCCCGGGACGCTCCTTCAGCACCCGCCTCCGCTGGAGCTCTCGGGGACCCCTCTCACCCCGGGCGTCATCTGCCCACCCGGTGCTTGAGAAAAGGGCCATTTTCTACAAGTCACCTGTGCTTGTGGGAAAGTCATTAGCATAGGCGCGGGGTCTCCAGCATGCAGGGTCCCCCCTCGAGCGCGAAGCTGTGTGCCCGGTAGAGCCTCGAAACAGCACCGGGCGCCTGGGCTCCCATCACGCGGGCCTGGGCCTGGGCTGGACACGGACCTGGAGCCCCATGGAGACCCATCTGTGACTGCACCACCGTCCAGGCCCCTGGCCCACTGTCCTCCACGGAGGGTCAGGCTGCCCCTTGGTTAAGGTTTAGCCCACCGTGTTCCTCGTCACCCCAAGACGTGTGACCTCTCAGGCACCTCAGCGCTCTGGGGACATCTCACCAGAGCCCCTGGGTCCACTCCCTCCTCATCTCCGGGAGCGTCCATCCCTCCGGCACGCTGCCGCCTCTCTGGTGACCGCACTCGGAGCCTATCCACCACCCGTGGAAAAGGAGGTGCCGGCGTCCTTTCCATGGAGGGCATCTCAGCTTCCAGCACCTCCTTGTTGCTCTTAGCACACCTGTCTCCAAATCCTGAACCCTCCAGTGCCTTAACCCCTTAACAGCTTGCCCTCTGTGGACGTTGTCCCATCTGCCTCTCCCCTCCCCTCCTTCCCTGGCTGGGGCCCGTGGTCCCCTCTCCTCCTGCTCTCCCCCATCCTGTCTCCCTGGGCGCGCCCATCTGCGGGCCATCGCCAGCGCCCCACCTGCAGCGTGCGCTGCTGCCGCCGTGGGAGCCCCGGGTCTCAGGCCGCCCTGCCACCCGCGGACCGGCACCCCTTCCCTGCAGGGGTGTCACTTGTTCTTGCAGGAAACAGAAACCAGCCAACAGGAGCCCCTGAGACAGCACCCATGTACTTCTGCCTCTGATTCTTACGGAGGTACCCGATGCCCCTTCCTGCCGTAAATGACATGAAATCTCTGTGGAATAGCCGTTGACAGAGGCTAGCTGCAGGTGGGGTTCCAGGGCGGGGCCCGGAGGAGAGGCAGCACCTGCACCGGGAGCGGGGGCTCCGTGGGGCTTGGCGAGGAGCCAGGTGCCATCCACACACGGCCAGAAAGATGCAGCTCCTGGGAAGGAGCACGCCCAGAGGGGACTGGGCTGCCAGCTGCCAGGTCCGTGTGAGCTCTGACCAGCCGCTGGGGAGGACTTGTCAGCTGTCTGAGCACAGAGCAGGGACACAGAGTGGCCACGCCATGTCTCCACTTGGGCGGCCACGGAACGATGCCGCAGGCGGGTGAGTTACACAGCAGACACGGGCACCTCCGGGTTCTGGAGGCTGGACGGCTACGAAGAGGAGGCCCTCGGGGCTGGGTTCCGGTGAGGGCTCTCTTCCTGGCGGGAAGACGCCTGCCGTCCCACTGTGCGCTCACCTGGTGAAGAGAGAAAGCAAGCAAACGTCTGGGGCCTCTTCCGTAAAGGGCACTAACTCCACGAAGGGGTTCCATCCTTGAGGTTGCATCTAACTCTAATTACCTTTCAAAGAACCTACCTCCAAATACATCATCGCATCGCGAGCTAGGGCTTCAGACCTATGAATATGAGGGAGGCAGTGTGGCTCAGACGGTCAGGAATCTGCCTACAGTGCAGGAGATCCAGGGTCGGCCCCTGGGTCAGGAAGCTCCCCGGAGGAGGGCATGGCAGCCCGCTCCAGTGTTCTTGCCTAGAGAATTCCAGGGACAGAGGAGCCTGAGGGGCTACAGTCCACGGAGTCACAGAGTCAGACACGACTGAGTGACTAACACTTCCAGTTTCCACAGACATTCAGTCTGTTACATCCTACAGCAGTAGGCTTCTGGTTTTTGTTGTTTTTAGAGTAAAGCTATTTTGTACCCCTTCTAGCCAAACTGTAAAGCAAGTCTTAACAATCAAGTTGATCCATAAGTAAACTGACTGTCTACAGAACAAAGCTCAGCGTTTTGAAAAGACGACAAAATCCAGGCATGTGACACAGCATTTATAACCTGCAATGCAAACGCAAAAATGACTAGACCTGTGAGGAAGAATGACCCGCAATCATTAAAAAGAACAGAGAATAGAAATGGATCAGGTACTGCATTAAAATGTTCAACTGCTTAACAGGAAACATAGAAATATAATGAGGGAACACGTTTTAAAATCTGAATAGCCAAACGGAAGCTAAAACTGAGCCAGGTGGAAATCCTAGGCATGAAAAACGCTGTCTCTGAAATGAAAAAATCCAGTTTAGATTGGATACAAGAGAAGAACTGACTGGTTTATTCGAAGTCAGGGCTGCAAAAGCTCTCCAGACGGGGGCCTGGAGAGAAGGGGGACCAATAGCGCTGCGCAGAGCCTCGGCGGCCTCCGGGACGTGCCAGCGCACCCACAGAGCCGCAGTGACCGGACCGGTAGGAGAGGAAGAAATATTGGGGAAGAAAAAGTATTTTTAAAAATACGGCCAAACGTTTTGGCAAACAATGAAAAATATAAACCCATGTATTCTAGAAGCTCAATAAAACCACAGCATGATGACATTTCTGAAAAAAGCCACGTAGAAGTGTTTTGCAGGGGCTTCCCTGGTGGTCCAGTGGCTAACAGTCTCCCCTTCCGGATCAGGAGCCAAGGTTCAATCCCTGGTCAGGGAACGAGGCCCCACGTGCCACAGATTAAAGACAGAAACGATCCCTCGTGCTACAGCTAAGACCTGGTGCAGCCAAACAAGCAAACAGAGGTTCCCAGCAACCAAAGGCACACTGCCTTCCGGGGAGCTTGTTAAGAATTACAGATGAGCCCTCACCTGAGCCAGTGCAGCGTGCAAGGCACCGGAATGGTGATCCTTCAGTGGTAAGAGAGACAGCCCTGTCAAGTCAGGACTCTATGCTCACAAAAAATTTCCTTCAAAACTATAAGCAAAATACTTAAAAAAAAAAAAAGGTTTCTTTTAGAGTGACTCTGGATTCACAGCAGAACATACTCAGTATAACAGTTTCAAAATACCTTTTTAGGCACATTAAGGTTATAAGAACCTGTGACCTGCCAACCTGTCCTCCGAGGAATCCGAAAGCGGCTGACCTGCGGCCGGCCCTGCTGCGGCCCTGCTGCCCGCCGGCTGCCTCACTCAGCTCCGGCCGCTGGGAGCCCTGTCGGCACGTGCGTCTGCAGCCCAGGCTGGTTTCCTGAGGTCTCCCTTGGTGTGTATGACCCGCTACCCACGAATGGCTCAGCCAGAGTGCTGTCCCATCCAGACCTAGTCTGGTCCTGATGACCTTTACAAAGTGCCAGGCGGTATATGGCACTCCCCTGCCACCCCACACCTCCCAGACTGAAGGGTGAAGCCCAAGCGTCGGTTTCCTGAGCATGAAAAGCAAGACCCTTCATGGCCTGGGCCCTCACTCCCTTACCCTCCTAATGTACACGTCTTTCCCTCCAGACAAGCCTGACCTCTGACCCAGTGCCTGCGTGTCCTTGCCTGTCTGCAGGACTCTCCTTCCACTCACGGCCTTGCCAGCTCCTGTCCGTCCTTCAGCTCTTGACTCAGGAGCCACTGCTCCCAGGAAGGCCTTCTTCGTGTCCCCTGAGAGAAGACAGGTGCCCCCACCCCGCCCCAAGCTCCTTGATTCGCAGCACTTAGCCACATCTGCGTGGTAAGATGTGGAGCTCAGCAGCTAAACCTAGAGGCTGACTTTGTGCCAGCTGATGTTCTAAGAATTCCAGAAGCCACATCTCATTTAATTCTTATAACACAAAGGAAGAGCTAAGAAGATCACCCGCATTCTATAGTCTATATGGAAAAATAGTTTTCCCAAACACGCAGAAAGTATAGGGTGATGTCCAGAACAGGACCCCATCCCCAGACCTTAACCCAACACCTGCACTAACTAGACCTACTTAGCAAGGGCGGGGGGGGATAAATGGGTAACTGACACCAGGTGATGAGGGGCAGGAGTCTGCCAATGTCACCCATCACCCCAATATCATCCTGGAATTCTTCAAATAGTACCTGGAGGTGGGTCTATGCAAATAGGCAAGGCAAGACTCTTCTTATCTCCAGACTAGTTTTCTCATCTGTGAAACGAGAGCTGGAACGAGCGTTTACTAAATGATCTACAAGTCCCACACGCCTGGTAAACCCTGTCAGGGATGCTGACTAGGATAGTATCTCACTTTTACACTGTCCTTGGGGGGAAAGAAAACTTTTATTATCAACATTTGCATGCTCAGTATTCCTAGTGCAAATTCAGTTTCCCTACTGACCATTCCAAGTTTCTGGAGCTTGGTTGTGCTGATTAGTAGAGTGGGTAACAGACACTTCTAAAACCCAAGGCTTAAGTTTATCTACGCGATAAAGAACGTGGCCAAAGTTGGGCAGTGAAAGAAACAGATGAAGCGATGCTATAGAGAATTTGGAGAGTCTGGGAGAGAATGAAATTAGGGACGTCTTGATGAGTCGTATTGGGGGTATAATTGGATGGACAAAGACCTTAGCGTTTTTCAATATGCTGTGCTGCAGAGTTCCTTCTTGGACTACTCTGAATGACTTCAGCCAAGGTTTGCACTCCTTCAGAATGTCTTTTTACTATCTCTTTCGTATCTGACTGGGAGCTGGGTGGTCTTAAAACTTAAAAATATGCAAACCGTCTAGGTTACCACTGTGAGGGGAAAAATGAGATAGTAGGAGCTGGCAAACAAACCATGGCCCCTGAGCTCATTGCCTGTGTTTAAATAAACACCTATTACAACACAGCCATGGCCATCCATTCACACCTTGTCTGTGGCCACTTTCTAGCTGTGGGTGGAGAGCTGATGACCAGCTGATGTTCTAAGAATTCCAGAAGCCACATCTCATTTAATTCTTATAACACAAAGGAAGAGCTAAGAAGATCACCCGCATTCTATAGTCTATATGGAAAAATAGTTTTCCCAAACACGCAGAAAGTATAGGGTGATGTCCAGAACAGGACCCCATCCCCAGACCTTAACCCAACACCTGCACTAACTAGACCTACTTAGCAAGGGCGGGGGGGGATAAATGGGTAACTGACACCAGGTGATGAGGGGCAGGAGTCTGCCAATGTCACCCATCACCCCAATATCATCCTGGAATTCTTCAAATAGTACCTGGAGGTGGGTCTATGCAAATAGGCAAGGCAAGACTCTTCTTATCTCCAGACTAGTTTTCTCATCTGTGAAACGAGAGCTGGAACGAGCGTTTACTAAATGATCTACAAGTCCCACACGCCTGGTAAACCCTGTCAGGGATGCTGACTAGGATAGTATCTCACTTTTACACTGTCCTTGGGGGGAAAGAAAACTTTTATTATCAACATTTGCATGCTCAGTATTCCTAGTGCAAATTCAGTTTCCCTACTGACCATTCCAAGTTTCTGGAGCTTGGTTGTGCTGATTAGTAGAGTGGGTAACAGACACTTCTAAAACCCAAGGCTTAAGTTTATCTACGCGATAAAGAACGTGGCCAAAGTTGGGCAGTGAAAGAAACAGATGAAGCGATGCTATAGAGAATTTGGAGAGTCTGGGAGAGAATGAAATTAGGGACGTCTTGATGAGTCGTATTGGGGGTATAATTGGATGGACAAAGACCTTAGCGTTTTTCAATATGCTGTGCTGCAGAGTTCCTTCTTGGACTACTCTGAATGACTTCAGCCAAGGTTTGCACTCCTTCAGAATGTCTTTTTACTATCTCTTTCGTATCTGACTGGGAGCTGGGTGGTCTTAAAACTTAAAAATATGCAAACCGTCTAGGTTACCACTGTGAGGGGAAAAATGAGATAGTAGGAGCTGGCAAACAAACCATGGCCCCTGAGCTCATTGCCTGTGTTTAAATAAACACCTATTACAACACAGCCATGGCCATCCATTCACACCTTGTCTGTGGCCACTTTCTAGCTGTGGGTGGAGAGCTGATGACCAGTGCCAGACGGTGTGGCCCAGGAAACCTAAAATAGTTATTCTTGGGCCTTTAAGAGAAAAGTCTATTCCTATACCTTAGCATTACAATTTTAAAAAATAAATTTGGAAAACCGGAGAGCAATAATTGTATTTTGTTCTCTAAATCAAATGTTAGCAGAAACGCGCCATAGTGTTCTTCCCCCTTCCGTTGTGAAAAGGTCTGTTCAGGATACTAGTTGCCGGGAGACAGTTCAGCGTGTCGCTCCTGCTTCCGCGTGTTGTGAATGAGGCACAAACTGCCCCGGAGAGACAGGACCGAGGATTACAGCTGGATGGTAAATGCTGCCCTGACATCTGGTAAACTCGAGAGGCCTCGAGTGGGCCCCCATGAGTCCTCTGCCCCCCGTGGCTTCCGCAGGGAAGGTCCCTGAGCTGAGACCCCTCCTTACCAAGGGGCTGGGCACAGTTCCTGCTGCTCTTCGAGTAGGGGATTTCACTTCCCTGCCAGCCTGCAGACCGACGCGGACAAGCCAGCCACATCCTCCTGTGGGAACCGGCGGGCTCCCCGGCCTTTAGATGCTGCTCCCTCCTCCCAGAGCCCCTGCCGTCCACAGCGCTTCTGAGCGCAGCCCCTGTGCGGCCCCTCTCCTGGGCAGAGCAGTGCGTGCCTGGGAAGCTGCTGTTGTTCCGTCTGCTCAGCGTCAGGGGGCATGGGTTTCCCCATCCTTGAGGCCGTGGGTGGAAATCTCTCCCTTCCCAGTGAGATGGCTAGGGGGTGATCCGAACAGCCTGTTGCCCCCGACTGTCTTTGGGAGGATGTTTGTGCGGCACAGCCTTGGGACGTTTCTAAGGTGTCCCCCTCTGGAGAAGTAGGCAGGCACGCTCGTGTGCTTCGTCGCTCAGCCGCGTCCAGCTCTGCAGCCCCGTGGACTGTAGCTCACCCGGCTCCTCTGCCCTTGGAACTTTCAGGCAAGAAGACTGGAGTGGGTTGCCCTGGCCTCCTCCAGGGGATCTTCCTGACCCAGGGATCAAACCCGCGTCTCTTGTGCCTCCTGCACTGGGAGGCAGGTCTTGACCACGAGAGCCCTCTGAGTCCCAGGGGAGGTCAGGCTTCCTCTCCTGGGCGCCAGCCAGTGTGTGTGGACCTCCACCGGCGCTCCTCTGTGTCACCCCTGGAGGGCTTGGGGACAAAGGGAAGCAGATGGGCCACCGCTTTCTCCGCTTGCTGTGCAGTGGGAGCCTCCCGTCCTCTGCCGTGAGGCCATCGGTTTGCAGATGAGGTAAACCCTCAGCCCTCCCGAGCTGCCCACACTGATGAACTGGATCAGGTAAATCTAGAACGCCCGTTAGTGCTTGCCTTCAGCATGGACAGTCCCCACGTTTAGGCTGACCGGGCTTCGCTGGAGGCTCGGATGGCAGAGTCCACCTGCCACGCGGGAGAGCCAGGTTCCATCCCTGGGTTAGGACGGTCCCTGGAGATGCGAATGGCAGCCCCTCCAGTATTCTTTCCCGGAGAACCCCATGGATTCCCAGGGGTCCCAAAGAGGGGGACCTGACTGAGGAATAACACTTCCAAACCTCCCTGGGCCACACATATAAGTATGTATGGTTTCTCCTAATTTAATTGGTTTGCTAACCGCAAAATGTCCAGCTCAGGGCAATATTAAGAGCTGAGAACAATCAAGAAATACATTTAAAATTATGCTATTTATTTCTTCTATCTGTCTATGATGTGCCTGCTCAAGCCTTTAAACAGGTGATACCTTCCAATAGGTCCCTTCCTGAGACTGGGCAGGTAGGTACGTGTCGCTTCGTGGCCGATGACTCATATCGGGCTCACAAGCACGGAGAATTTCCACACACAGGCCCTGCCCACACTCACAAAGAAAGGCGAGGGAGCTTCCCTAAGCCAACAACACCTTTCCCAACGACCCTACAAATAGGATCTGAAACCACAGCCTGACTGTTGTGGACCAGGCGGTTGGTTCCTGGTCCGATCCTTAGTTCAACAGATTCTGAACAAAAGCCTCTTGTTGCGCGGCTGTTATCTGGAAGCAGTGATGACCTCCACGTACACAGTGATAACCTCCACGTACACAGCCATGGGAAGGCCCACGGGTCCAAACGGGGAGCCTGAGCCGCGGGGTTTAGTCACTCAGTCTCCAGCACGTGCAGGGACATCAGGGGCAAAAGTGGCCAGTTTGCACTTTGCACGGGGTGCCAGTGGGAGGAAGGACCACACGCCCGGATCCTGGGTCCCGAGACGCTCACGTGTCCTGGTCCTCTCTTGGCCCCAGGCCTGGGGGCTGAGCCAGAGACTGGACACGGGCAGAAACTCTACATGTGGGCTTTGCGCTGGGGGCTCTGGGCCACAGCAGCCCCCAGAGCAGCCCTGCTGTGACTCTGTGTCTCTGGGGTCTCTGGGGGGACACACAGGGCCTGAACTGGACCAGGACAAGAGTCACCAGCGGGGCCTCACCAGGGATGGCAGAGCGGTCAGCCTGGAGCTGAGTGGTCTGCTTCTGCAGGGCCAGCCTCCATCCAGTCCCACCTGGGACGACGCTCTTCCTGTCGCACCCTCTCAGCCACGTAGCATGCCCTCCGTGTGGCCCGCGCGCCCTCCTGAGCTCACCATGTGAGGGTCGCCCACCTCTCACTGTCTGGGCTCACAGTCTCAGTCCCGGGTAGCGCGAGAGTCTCCTCACCGCCTGGAGCATCGTGGACTAGCCCCGCCAGCAGGCAGCCGCACCCCACCCCTTCGGTGATTTACATTCGTCAGGGTTCCCTGGTTGGAACTGAGACAGCGTCTCTTATGGATTGAATTGTCTTCCCTGAAGTCATAGATGGAAGTCCATTAGGTCCTCACCCCAGGACCTCATAACGGACCCTTACTCGGACATAAAGTCTCTAAAAAGTATTTACGTTAAAATGAAACCAATAAGGTGCGTCTTGATTCCAAATGACCGGCGTCCTTCTAAGACGAGGAGACTGCGGTGCAGACACACAGAGATGGCACAGGAGAAGACAGCCGTCTACACATCAAGGGGGGAGGCCTCTGGAGAAATCGGCCCTGCCCACACCTTGACCTTGCACCTCCAGCCTCTACAACATCGAGAATACCGCCTGTTGTTTAAGCTGCCCATCTGCGGTGTTTCGCTTGGTGGCCAAGCTGATGAGGACACCCGCACGGGCTGTGGAAGAAAGGGGAGGGTGTGTCCCACGGCTTCAGGTGCCATTGGAGCCCCGGGCGGGGTCGCAGCCAGCCTCAGGATGGGGACTTGCTCCCCTTCCCCGGGCCCCTCTCTGCACGCCCACTTGTCCCCGCCCGCCCCTCGGGCAGTGTGGAGAGCTGGGCTCACACCAGCTCCTGTGTTGCAGCTGCCTCCCTCCAAACCACGCATCTCTCCCACGAGAGACTTCCTAAGCTTTCATCTGAAGCTCTTCAAGGACACAGAAAGTTCTACAACATTCCCCACACGGGCGGCTTCGAGGCTGGAGGAAAAGGGCAGCCCGTAAGGCATCACCCTGCCGCGCTGACCAGCCAGCGGGCCTCGTAGCTTCAACGTGTGCGGAAACCAAGAGAACTTGACACAGACACCTCGCTCCACTGCCTCGTTCTCCAGCTGAAGGCCTGTCTCTAAAACCAAAGAGAAAATAGAAAACGTCCCCCTAACAAATGACGTATTCAGATGTAGAAAATATAACAGTGGCTTCCGCTCTTCCAGCAGAGAGCCAGCGGTTTTGAGACGCCAGAGAGCTTGTCCCCGGATAGTGTTCCACTAGTCCCGTCAGTCCCGGTAGCGAGAGTCTCCTCACCGCCTGGAGCATCGTGGACTAGCCCCGCCAGCAGGCAGCCGCACCCCACCCCTTCGGTGATTTACATTCGTCAGGGTTCCCTGGTTGGAACTGAGACAGCGTCTCTTATGGATTGAATTGTCTTCCCTGAAGTCATAGATGGAAGTCCATTAGGTCCTCACCCCAGGACCTCATAACGGACCCTTACTCGGACATAAAGTCTCTAAAAAGTATTTACGTTAAAATGAAACCAATAAGGTGCGTCTTGATTCCAAATGACCGGCGTCCTTCTAAGACGAGGAGACTGCGGTGCAGACACACAGAGATGGCACAGGAGAAGACAGCCGTCTACACATCAAGGGGGGAGGCCTCTGGAGAAATCGGCCCTGCCCACACCTTGACCTTGCACCTCCAGCCTCTACAACATCGAGAATACCGCCTGTTGTTTAAGCTGCCCATCTGCGGTGTTTCGCTTGGTGGCCAAGCTGATGAGGACACCCGCACGGGCTGTGGAAGAAAGGGGAGGGTGTGTCCCACGGCTTCAGGTGCCATTGGAGCCCCCGGGCGGGGTCGCAGCCAGCCTCAGGATGGGGACTTGCTCCCCTTCCCCGGGCCCCTCTCTGCACGCCCACTTGTCCCCGCCCGCCCCTCGGGCAGTGTGGAGAGCTGGGCTCACACCAGCTCCTGTGTTGCAGCTGCCTCCCTCCAAACCACGCATCTCTCCCACGAGAGACTTCCTAAGCTTTCATCTGAAGCTCTTCAAGGACACAGAAAGTTCTACAACATTCCCCACACGGGCGGCTTCGAGGCTGGAGGAAAAGGGCAGCCCGTAAGGCATCACCCTGCCGCGCTGACCAGCCAGCGGGCCTCGTAGCTTCAACGTGTGCGGAAACCAAGAGAACTTGACACAGACACCTCGCTCCACTGCCTCGTTCTCCAGCTGAAGGCCTGTCTCTAAAACCAAAGAGAAAATAGAAAACGTCCCCCTAACAAATGACGTATTCAGATGTAGAAAATATAACAGTGGCTTCCGCTCTTCCAGCAGAGAGCCAGCGGTTTTGAGACGCCAGAGAGCTTGTCCCCGGATAGTGTCCCTCGGCACGGCGCCCCAGGTGGGGGGTGGGAGGGCTCCGACCCTTTAAGAGCTGTGTGTCTGCGTCTGTGAGCGTGCCCATGTGCGTGTGTGCGTGCATGTGACACGGTCGGTCCCCGGGCTGCTAGAGGCTCCCTGGGCCTTATCAGCGGGGCTGTTTGCACTAAGGCACTTTATCACGCAGCCTGCCTTTTTCCCACCACCCCGGACGCTTCAAGGCCTCCCTGTGGCGGAGGAGCAGGCGCCCGTCGCTCCCCTGTCCTGCCGTCAGCTCTGCCTCCCTGGCCGTGGACTCCTGGCTGCCGCAAGGCGTGGGGTGGAGCGGAGGCCCAGGCTCCCGGGAAGCTCAGGCGTCCCTCCCTGGGACCGGCGACCGCCTCCATGGCGGGTGCCGTCGGGGGCACACGGGGAGGGCGGGCGTCACGGGGCGGGGCCGCCCCCGGGGGCTGTGGTCACTTGTTTAGAGTCCTGGGCAGCATGGAGGCTCTTCATCTCCTGAGACCTCACCCTCTTCAGCCCCCGCGCCTCTTCCCTTGTCGCCCCCACCCTGGCTCTGGACACAGGAAGCCACTCTGGACACTCCAGCTCCCGCCTCCCTCCCTCCACAGCCTCCCTGAGTCCCCCTGAGTATGGGGGTACACGGGGACCTCTTGGGAGGCGAGGCTGGACCGTGTGGTGGGTGTGGGCTTGGTCACCTTCTGAGGACACCCGCTGTCCCAGTGCAGCCCACCCGCATCTGTTCTGACAGGTGCACTGACCCGCTGCCTGGGAGCCTGCCCTGGGCTGCCTTCAGCGGGGTCCTCAGCAGTCACCTTGGGGAGCAGAGTGTGGCGAAGGCCGAGGGCATCCCTGCTTCCCACCCACGCGGGGGCCGGGCAGGGCTGAGGCAGGGTCTCCCGGCAGGGCTCCTGCTTTCTCTTCCTCCAGCCGTGAGGCCGAGGGGCCTGGCAGCGGGATGGCCGAGACCGGGCTCCTGCATTCACGCGGGTGGACACTAGAGGACGCGGCTGAGCCGTTGTGGGTCGTGGATTTCTTTGCACCACGGCGGGAGCAGGTGGCAGTGGTGATCGATGCCGCTGGCCTTCCATCCACTCCCTCTCTCCGGGGACAGGAGCGCAGAGAAGCAGACGGAGGGCAGGCGCCCCACCTGGCCTCCTGCTCCCTGGCCTCCGCCCCATGGTGTGAGGCCGCCGCCAGGAGGAAGGCACTTCCGGCCGGAGACCCCAGAGACGGGAGTCCTTGGGGCTCAGGAACCCGACCTGTGCATCATGGCTCCCTGGAAAGTGGTCTAACGCACACGGTGGTCTCCCAGGGGCGAGGGCAGGACGCAGGTCAGCTCGCCGCCACGGGAGCCCCAGGGGCCTGCGTCCCTCCCTCGGAGACAGAGGGCTCGCCTGACCGCCGAGGGGAAGCGGGGGGCGGCGCTGGGGCCCGGGCGCCCTTCCCGGCTCTCTCTTGATTGCCTTCTTGAAGTTATTAGCAAGCCTCGATTCAGGAGCATCTCTGGTTCACGAGAATCTGACTCGCCTCTCTGATCTGAGGCTAGCTCCTAAACATGTCTCGGCTTACAAGACGGGGATGAAGAGGAGGCCGAGATCATGTATGCAGTGGAGTTTCTTTCGAAAAAGAAAGAAATGCCTTTCATTTCTCCCCACCCGCCCCTCCCTGTGCCCCTGATGGCTCCTGGTGCTGAGCCGAGGTCCCTCGTGGGAGCCTGAGCCAGGCGGGCGGCCCAGAGAGACGCGAGTGAAACACCAGCCGGGGCAGAGGTGATGGACGGCCCGTATTCCTTTAACAAACGAGGGCCAGGCTGGAGGACCTGCCCGGAGGGCGTTTACCTGGGGTGAGAGCTGGCCCCTGCCCACGGAGGCTGGGACCTGGACTCACTGCTCGAAGGTGAAAGGAAGACACGGGCCTCCGCAGAGCCCTGACAAGGAACAGAAGACTCAGCCAGCAACGGCTCAACCCGTAAGGGCCTCCGAGAGGGGTGGCGCTGGGCTCACCCCAGCCGGTCAGGGACAGCGGGCTCCGGCACTCTGACTCTTCCTCACTGTCCCAGAACGGCCGCCTGAAGCACCCCAGCAGGCCCTCACGCCACACAGCACCCGGGGCAGGCGGCAGGGGCCGCGCAGGGTGCTCAAGGGCACGCGCCTCTCGTCCGGACATGCAGCCTCTCCCCAGAGCCTGCGCGCGGGTGCCCCTCGGCCTCAGGGGGCAGAATGGAGCCCAGCTTCTTTCATTCTTTTTTTGTTTGTTTTAATTTTGGCCTCTTTTATTGATCTTTCATTTATTTATTTTCATCCGTCTCTGCTCTTTGGCTCCTGCGGGCCTCCCATCGTGGTGGCCTCTGTTGTCGCAGAGCGCCGGCTCTGGGCGCATGCGCTCCAGAGCTCCGGCTCGGTAATTGGACACATCTGTCCAGCTGCTCTGCGGCACGTGGGATCTTCCCAGGCCAGGGATCGAACCGGCGCCCCTTGCACTGCAAGGCTGACTCTTTACCCGCTGGACCACCAGGGATGCCCTGGAGCCCTGCTTCTAAGGAAAGAGAGGCCAGGAGGGTGAGCACCTCCCCCGTTCTTTACAAAGTGGGGTCAGGGAAGGAACGGATGGTGAGGACGGGGAAACAGGCCTGCTAGGTCCTGGGGAAGCCCACCTCTCCAGCACGGGGGACGTGGGGAACAAAGGGCGCGGGGACGGAGAGGCTGGACCCTGAGAAGGCTCTGCTGAGACCCCTGACAGGCGACCAGAAACCCAAAGGGCCCCCTCCCTCCACAGGGGCTTGGGCCACGCTCTGTCGTCCACCCAGCTCTGAAGAGGGGCAGGAAAGTCGGGGCGGGGGTGCTGGCTGCTCATCCCCAGGGACCGCAGCGTCACCGCAGAAGCTGTGTACATTACTGGCCCCCGTCACACTTCAAAAGGAATCAGACTAAACTCTGCTTCCCCCTCACGAGCAGGTGAACATTCTGGGAAAGATCAGAGATGCTACAGATTTTAAAAGAAAGAAAGTAAGCATTCCTTTCCCTGCAGGTTGTCCAGTGAAGGCAGGCTACGGTGACCCTCACGGCACACGCGTGACCCATGCACTGGCACGTGCACCTGTCTGCCGCTGCGGGCGTGTGCCGGGGGGCTGTGTCGCGCATACGGTGTATCTCCCTGCCCCCCGGGACGTCTGTGCTGGCTTGCCCTGGCGGCCCAGGGCTGGCGGTGGGTGACCAACCTGCCAGTAAATTCAGAAACAACCGTCACGCCGAGGGAACAGCCCCCGATTTCCTGGGAACCAGCGAGCTGTGGAGGGCAGGAGCGCCCCAGGGCTCCCGGGACCCCAGGGACGAGCACCAGGGAGGAGGTGTCCAGGAGCGAGGCGGGCTGGGCTGAGCTCCGGAGCGGGGCGGACGGCCCAGGGTGGCGGGACGGTGTGGGTGCTGTCCTTATTCCCACGGAGCGAGCGGGGCTGGGCCTCCGGGGGCTCCTCAGCCCAGCGCTGCCCCCTCCCAGGTGCGGCGTCTGCTCAGGTGCGGGTAGGTCTGCGCCGCTCCCTTCCGTCTCGCCTGTGTTGGTGACGAGGTGTCCCTGTGGCCTCCGCACCCCTCGCTTTTGCCCTGTTTTTCGGCTTGGAGCTCAAGGCGGGGAGCCGGGTGGGTGGGGACAGGCCGCAGGGTGTGGAGAGCCCTTTCAGACGTTCTGCCCTGGGTGTTATCTCCTACGTCAGCTAAGTGTGAGGGAAGTAAGAGAGTGCAAGGCACGTCCTGTTACTACAATGAACAGGCAAAGACCACGAGTGGACGTGGTGTCTGTTTTGAGATTTGGCAAGGCCGGGGCCTCGAGTTGACTCACTGCGGCTTTTCCCCGACGGCCTTGTGCGTGGGCCCGACGGCTGGCATCCACCGCGACGCCTGGCGGTGGTCTACATCACGGTCTTGCCCGGCCCAGGACGGCTAACGTGCCATCCACACGAGAGCCCAGAGGCGCAAATACCACGTTTCTCTTTCAAAGAAGGAACAGTCCTTTCTGTTCAGTCAAAGAAGCACACGCATAGAGGAGCATTCACCTCTTTTAATTTTCAGGCTGATTTGGAGTTCAATGAATCAGAGGGGTCAGTCCAGGGAGGGAGCTGAGGGCGAGAGCACCCCCAGATGTCCGGGCAGGGATGGCGCTGAGCCCCCGGCGCCAGGCAACGGTCCTTCCGTTCGATGCCATTCCCACGGCGAAGCGTCTAAAACGTGCACTCTGCAAGGACGCCGTGTTGGAGAGAGGAGACGCGTTAGTGAGAATGAGCGTTTCCTTTCACTTTTAAATAACGACAGAGAATTTGCTCAAAGGTGTCACTGGGAACACTCTTTAGAAAACTAGGACGGTCTTGGGTTGTACCTCTCGTTCTCTCCACACCCACCCCAAGCGAGCGAGGACGTAGGACCGAGGAGAACGCTTCGCAGGTCTGTGGCTCGAGATGTGAAGAGAAGCCAGGAAAAGTAGGGTTCCCCCCTCCAAAATGGGGGGGGAGCCCTGGATTCAGATGAGTTTAGATAAAATCTCATCTTCTCGGTCACCCCGAGGCCACTGCTCCGGGTAAAAACACAGCTGACAGCTTGGACCAGGGTCCCCGGGCCCCGTGCTCCTTACTCTCTGATTCTGCGTCTCCAGCCCACGCGCGGGGCCCTACCTTCCTCCGGGGACGCGGGTACGAAGCACCAGGGGAACCCACGGACGCTGTCGTCGAAGCAGCAGCCTTTGGCCTGGCACTCCGTCTGCGTGATGCCGGAGAAGCCGCAGTTCTGTCTTGCACGGGGCTCCACCGCACACGTCCCTGAAAAGGTGTGGCCGCCAGGTGACGGTGGGTCACGGGCTGACACGGTCCCTGCTAGGACCCACCCTCCAGGCCGCGTCCCTCCCCAGTTCAGCCAGCGGCCGGCCAAGCCGTCGACGGAGACCCGGGGCTCACTTCCTGGTGCGAAAACATTGAGACTCTGGGAAAATGCAAGGTGCCTGGGATTCATAACCTTTGCACCTGCCTAGGCAGTTTGCCTGTTGGCTCATTAATGTCAACGAACAATTATAAACTGTAGTCACTCGATCAGTAGCTATTGGCTGAGCACTGTGTGTGGGGCTAGACATGGGAGCTAGCACAGGAGATAGAGAGGAATCTATCCCCTTAGGGATCAAGCTCATGCCAGACCCTGTGCCGGGTGACGAGAACCCAGACACTGCAAACAGAGACGTCGTTGTTGAGAACTGACGGTCTGATAGCGGAAGAAGCTGTGTAAACACAAAAAACAGCACCGTGCAGCCCGCCAGAGGGCAAGCCCAGTGGGGGCGGGGGATCACAGACTGGACAAAGCAAGGAGAGCTTCCTGTTGGAGGAGGCTGAGCAGGTGAGAGTGAGGCAGCGCATATTCCGAGCAGAGACAGCAGCGTGTTCAAACGTAGAGAAGGCTGTGAGGTGGGTTCCAGGTGGGGTGGGGTGGAGAAGCCAGGCGGAGGGCAGGGGTGGATGATTGCAGCCCTGGGGCAAAGGAGCTGCTCAAACACTGTAACCAGGGGAGGGATGACCTTGACCCAGAACAGGGGACACACAGGGGACACACAGGGGACACGGGCCGCTCGTGGCACCCACGTGACGTCGTCGCCAGGTCCGTGGGGTCTGAACCCGGGCCAGAGCGTGGCGCCCTGAGCATGCGCGCTGTTCGACCCCGGGGGTGGACGGGCGGAGGCGGGGTGGAGGAGGCCTCTGGAGCCCCTGCCCTGTCTCGGGGTCGGGAACGGAGGACGGGAGGCCCCGCTCTGCACACGGTCTCGGCGAGCTCGTGGACGAGGGCCGTCCGCTGGGCTCCCGAGCGAGGCCTGCCCATCTAGTGCTCCATCCACCCGTGGACCGGAGTCTGTGCCCAGGTGAGAGGGGCTAGCGGCAAGGCCTTGGGAGTGCGGGGGGCAAAGAGACGGGGAGGGGAGGAGCCCAGCAGAAAAGGGAGGGCGTCAGGGCAGCCGTGGTCCCGGGCTGGCCTTGACCCAGGGCACTGCGCGCTTTCAAAAAGACAGACCAGCGGAGACAAGCAGAGGCGGGGCCTCTCGTGGACGGAGGGCCAGGACGTCCGCTTCGTCCCTCGTGGCGTCCAGCTGAGCGTCCCGAGTCAGAGCACGTCCCTCGAGCTGCTCTCTGTGGGCTTCTGCCTCACCTCTGCCCACCGCCCCTGGCTCTAAAGGGCTTCGTGGCTTTGCACATAGACGTGGGCACCTCCCGGGGTGGGCAGCCTCTCTGGGATGTCTGCCCCCCAGTCTGGCCTCCCCACCGCAGAGCAGAGGCGGCCATCACCCATTCCACCAGGCAGGGTGATGGGAAAGGTCATGGGCTGGACCGGAGCGTGGGCCACGGTGCCCAAGTCCTTCCTTCCCTGCTGGAGGGGGCGGGCGTGGCTTTGCCAGGTCCCCTGCCACGCCTGCCTGCCAGCCGCTCTCCTAACAGGAGCTGAAGATCCCCAGGGCTCTGTCCACGGGAGGAGCCAGCTTTGCCCACCGTTCTCTGTTGCGTAACAGGACTGGAAGGAGACGGTTTCTGTCCAGCTACTCTTATCATCGGATGGGGACTTCTGTCACCAGATGGCTGACCTATGAAAGGCTGAGCCTTGGGCTCCAGGCCAGAGGTGCGGGGGTGGCCAGCCACTGGCTTGGAGGGTGGAGACCGGGGCCGGGCTGTGGAGCCTCCTGGAGCTGGGCTGTGCGGTGGGCCGAGCTGGGGCTAGGCGGGCAGGGAAGGTGCAGGAGGGCCGGGGGTCGGAGGGACCGGGTGCCCGCCGCCTCCGTCCCCACAGCCGCCACACCACCTTGCAGGTCCAGCCCGTCCCCTCCTTGTTTTAGGCTGCTGGCCTCCTCTCGCATGGCCCCGCATGCCAGGTCCTCTGCTCCTGAGTCACGAGGTCCTTGGAAGGGACCCAGAGACACGTGGGGACGGTCCATCACCTCCCTTAAAACCTCGACGGGAATCCTCATTCTGAAAACTTCAAAAAATTCTTCTCCTGCCCCCCTCCCTTTAAAAATGTACCTCCTGGTAATAAATAACATTGATGTAACCCTTTGTAGCTTTCCCCAAATATCACTTAATTTTGTGACAACCCTCAAATGCTGCAGACTGACCTTGTTCTGGAGATAAAGGGTTTGAGACACAGACAGGCTCGGAGGAAGCAGTGGGCCCTTCCGCCCGAAGCCTCTCGCCGGTGACACCCGGGACCAGGCACAGATGGGACACGTGAACCAGGGGGGCAGGTGGTCTGGGCCGGGGGAGCCCGTGGAGCCAGCCCGAGGGGCTCCAGGGCGCGCTCACACTTGGCTCGGGCTCTCGGACGTCTGTGGGAACCCCGAGCGGGTCCGGCCCCAGGGGTGGAGTCTGGCTCGGATACTGGGAAGAGTTTTTCTTATCCCCGATATTAAAGACAGATCCTTGAAACATGATACTTAAATAACAGCAGAATATTCTAGCACTGGTTCTGAAGACAGAGCATCAGGGGTAAAGAATCTGCCTCTGATGCAGGAGACTGGGGTTTGATGGTTGGATGGCACCACCGACTCGATGGACATGGGTTTGAGCAACTCCAGGCGTGGCGGAGGACGGGGAAGCCTGGTGCGCTGCCGGCCACGGGGCCGCCGAGGTCAGACCCGACGGAGCCACTGAGCGACAGCACCTGAAGACCGCCATCGCACGTTCTCGCCCAGTTTCCCCTTTGTCCAGCTAACTTCTTATCATCGGATGGGGACTTCTGTCACCAGATGGCTGACCTATGAAAGGCTGAGCCTTGGGCTCCAGGCCAGAGGTGCGGGGGTGGCCAGCCACTGGCTTGGAGGGTGGAGACCGGGGCCGGGCTGTGGAGCCTCCTGGAGCTGGGCTGTGCGGTGGGCCGAGCTGGGGCTAGGCGGGCAGGGAAGGTGCAGGAGGGCCGGGGGTCGGAGGGACCGGGTGCCCGCCGCCTCCGTCCCCACAGCCGCCACACCACCTTGCAGGTCCAGCCCGTCCCCTCCTTGTTTTAGGCTGCTGGCCTCCTCTCGCATGGCCCCGCATGCCAGGTCCTCTGCTCCTGAGTCACGAGGTCCTTGGAAGGGACCCAGAGACACGTGGGGACGGTCCATCACCTCCCTTAAAACCTCGACGGGAATCCTCATTCTGAAAACTTCAAAAAATTCTTCTCCTGCCCCCCTCCCTTTAAAAATGTACCTCCTGGTAATAAATAACATTGATGTAACCCTTTGTAGCTTTCCCCAAATATCACTTAATTTTGTGACAACCCTCAAATGCTGCAGACTGACCTTGTTCTGGAGATAAAGGGTTTGAGACACAGACAGGCTCGGAGGAAGCAGTGGGCCCTTCCGCGCGAAGCCTCTCGCCGGTGACACCCGGGACCAGGCACAGATGGGACACGTGAACCAGGGGGGCAGGTGGTCTGGGCCGGGGGAGCCCGTGGAGCCAGCCCGAGGGGCTCCAGGGCGCGCTCACACTTGGCTCGGGCTCTCGGACGTCTGTGGGAACCCCGAGCGGGTCCGGCCCCAGGGGTGGAGTCTGGCTCGGATACTGGGAAGAGTTTTTCTTATCCCCGATATTAAAGACAGATCCTTGAAACATGATACTTAAATAACAGCAGAATATTCTAGCACTGGTTCTGAAGACAGAGCATCAGGGGTAAAGAATCTGCCTCTGATGCAGGAGACTGGGGTTTGATGGTTGGATGGCACCACCGACTCGATGGACATGGGTTTGAGCAACTCCAGGCGTGGCGGAGGACGGGGAAGCCTGGTGCGCTGCCGGCCACGGGGCCGCCGAGGGTCAGACCCGACGGAGCCACTGAGCGACAGCACCTGAAGA
The DNA here is from genome assembly GCA_022376925.1 of Tragulus kanchil. Taxonomy (NCBI): domain Eukaryota; kingdom Metazoa; phylum Chordata; class Mammalia; order Artiodactyla; family Tragulidae; genus Tragulus; species Tragulus kanchil. Next base: position 245,038,454 of record JAIOJX010000028.1, read on the forward strand.
CCGCCATCGCTACGTTCTCGCCCAGTTCCCCAGCGTCCACGGCCCCTCCGCCCTCCCGCTCTCCTCCACCTGTTCTGTTTTCCAAAATCTCTCCAGTGCCTGGAACAGCCCTTGGCACAAAGCAGCGCTTGGCTCAGAAGTCTGTTGTGAAACCCTGACTCCCAGGGGCGGGGCTCTGCCCGGCATGCCCACCACGGAGCAGGCAGGGGTGTCTTACCCGTCTCGGCAGTCTGCGCCAGGCTGCCCAGAGCCAACGAGAAGACCAGGACCAGGACCCAGATCGCCTTGGGCTCCATGGCAGCTGTGCCCTTCTTGCTCTGTCCCGAGGGGACCACGGTCCAGGACGAGACTGGGTCCTGGCCCTTGATCTTATACCGCAGGCTCTGTTTGCTTTCCAAAGAGGGTCAGATGACATTTGCCTAAGGAGGCCCCCAAGCCCTTTATTCCGAGTAATCTCTACTGATTAAAAGGTGTTTCCCCAAAACCGACAGGCTTGCTGATAAGGAAGACTGCTAATGGCCTGGTCATCTTGGCTGAGGGATTAGAGACTCAGAGACGTCCCCTCTATCCTGTGGGCGTCTCCCTCGTCACGACGTGGCCCAGCGTCTGACCCGGGCAGAGACCCTCCTGCTGCGTCAACAGCACCCTCCCCGGAGACTGACTCACCGAGAGACGCCCACGCCACGCCGGGCACCAGGTCAGCCATGGCCGTGGGCTTCCCCTCCGGTGGTTCAAGGAAGGACAGGGGTCAGCCGAGGCCTTCCAGCCCACGTGGGCCTTTCCAGATGGGCGTGCAGCCATTTTCAAAGATTTTCCAGATCCATGCCTGGTGGGACGCCTGTGCCCGACAAGACGTGGGGGAAATAGCAGGACCTGAAGTTTTCTCCACTCGTTTGTCTTGCCAGACTTGCCCCTGGCGGATGGGTGAATGAGTAAAGCACCCTGAGCGCCTCTGGCGGGAAACCTGGTCCCGTCCAGAGGGGCCGCTTCCTGCTGCATCCACAGGGCAAACCCACACGTGTTCACCCTCCCACTTAAGCTCTAGCATTACAGGAACGTGTTCACTTGCCTTAAACAGTTGAAGATAAAGTACCATTTTTAATTATTCAAGATGATTTATCTTAAAAACTGGGCATCCCTGGGGTTCAGTGGAAATGGACCTCCTGCTGACGTAGGAGACGCAGGCTTGTCCTCTCAGTTGGGAAGGTCCCTGGACAAGGAAATAGCAGCCCACTCCAGTGTTCCTGCCTGGAGAATCCCAGGGACAGAGGAGCCTGCCTGGCTGCAGGCCCTGGGGTCACGCAGAACTGAACACGACTCAGTGGCTCACTTTCCGCATGCTTTTCCTCACCGTGGGACCCTTCTCACAGCCAGGTGGTGTGACCGAGGGCTGGCGGGGCACGGAGCGTGTGGCAGGCTCCGCCTCCAGCGGGGCCCTGAATCTGGGAAGGGCTCCCTCCCTCAGGCCCCCCAGGCGCAGCTCCCTTGACTCTGCACCTCGAGGGCCGCCTCCAGCGCCAGCATCCCGGTGCCTCCCCGCTCCGGCCCTTCCAGCTCTGCAGCTTCCACTCCCTTCCAAGGGACACGGTGACTTGTTTGGCCCTGGGCTTGCTATTTGTGACCCTTGCCCAGCCCCCTAGTAGCACAAAAGGTCCACCACATAGGGGACTTCACCTGCGCTGTGCATTCAGGTGGCCCCAGCACCTACGATAGTGCCGTCTTCAGTGAAGATCTGTTGAAGAACTAATGCATGCGTGAGTAGAGGAGAAATGTTTTCTCTTCATTGAAAGACTAGGCTCTGGGTAAAAGGGTCAGAGCCTCGGAGAGAGTGTGTCCCGTAGCCCCTCTGGGAGGGCAGCAGGGTCAGAACGGGGCTTGGTTCTCAGAGGCCCGGCTCTGTAGGACTTATCACAGCAGCCTTAGCGTCTAATATACCTCAGGGACTCTGCCCTGGAGAAAGGAAGACATCTAGACTTCCTGTTCATTGTTGTTCAGTTGTTCATCGAGTCCAGCTGTTTGCTACCCGCTGCAGCACTCCGGGCTCCCGTCCTCCACTGTCTCCTGGAGTGTGGTCCCGTCCAGAGGGGCCGCTTCCTGCTGCATCCACAGGGCAAACCCACACGTGTTCACCCTCCCACTTAAGCTCTAGCATTACAGGAACGTGTTCACTTGCCTTAAACAGTTGAAGATAAAGTACCATTTTTAATTATTCAAGATGATTTATCTTAAAAACTGGGCATCCCTGGGGTTCAGTGGAAATGGACCTCCTGCTGACGTAGGAGACGCAGGCTTGTCCTCTCAGTTGGGAAGGTCCCTGGACAAGGAAATAGCAGCCCACTCCAGTGTTCCTGCCTGGAGAATCCCAGGGACAGAGGAGCCTGCCTGGCTGCAGGCCCTGGGGTCACGCAGAACTGAACACGACTCAGTGGCTCACTTTCCGCATGCTTTTCCTCACCGTGGGACCCTTCTCACAGCCAGGTGGTGTGACCGAGGGCTGGCGGGGCACGGAGCGTGTGGCAGGCTCCGCCTCCAGCGGGGCCCTGAATCTGGGAAGGGCTCCCTCCCTCAGGCCCCCCAGGCGCAGCTCCCTTGACTCTGCACCTCGAGGGCCGCCTCCAGCGCCAGCATCCCGGTGCCTCCCCGCTCCGGCCCTTCCAGCTCTGCAGCTTCCACTCCCTTCCAAGGGACACGGTGACTTGTTTGGCCCTGGGCTTGCTATTTGTGACCCTTGCCCAGCCCCCTAGTAGCACAAAAGGTCCACCACATAGGGGACTTCACCTGCGCTGTGCATTCAGGTGGCCCCAGCACCTACGATAGTGCCGTCTTCAGTGAAGATCTGTTGAAGAACTAATGCATGCGTGAGTAGAGGAGAAATGTTTTCTCTTCATTGAAAGACTAGGCTCTGGGTAAAAAGGGTCAGAGCCTCGGAGAGAGAGTGTGTCCCGGTAGCCCCTCTGGGAGGGCAGCAGGGTCAGAACGGGGCTTGGTTCTCAGAGGCCCGGCTCTGTAGGACTTATCACAGCAGCCTTAGCGTCTAATATACCTCAGGGACTCTGCCCTGGAGAAAGGAAGACATCTAGACTTCCTGTTCATTGTTGTTCAGTTGTTCATCGAGTCCAGCTGTTTGCGACCCCCTGGACTGCAGCACTCCGGGCTCCCCGTCCTCCACTGTCTCCTGGAGTGTGGTCAGTCTTATGTCCAGCGAGCTGATGATGTCCTCCCTCTTCTCCTCCTGCCCTCAATCTTCCCCCGCATCGGGGTCTTTTCCAACGCGTCCGCGCTTTCCATCAGGGGACAAGGCATTGGAGCTTCAGGTTTGGCATCAGTCCTTCCAGTGAAAATACTAGCTCTGGACTGACACTGACCCTCACACCCACGCCTCACGTGACTCACTGAAGACGGGCCGGTGGACCTCAGGTGCTGCTTGGGGTCACGGCCCACGTCTGTCTCACTGTGGGTTCAGTGAGGAGACACAGGCGTCTCTGGGCATCTCCCTGGGCCCAGAGTAAACACACTGAGTCCTGCCTGCTACTCTGATTTTTTTTTTAAGCTTTTATTTTACTTTTAACTTTTACAGAGGTGTGTTGTTTACAGATACGAATGTTCCCAGATTAGTCATATGTGCTTCTCTGATTTTTGTAAAGGGAAATTAGAACAGAGGTCTCGTACTACCAAGACAGGGGGGTGGAACGGCCAGCGCTGCCCAGGAAGAAGCTGCAGTGCCACCAGCAAGGACATGGACAATGCAGGAGTGGGCCTGGCACCCGCCCTTCGAGCTCACGGGTTGGCCCACGCTTAAGCCAGGCGGCGACGGAGCGTGCGCCCAGAGCACACCTTCTCCGTACGGGACTGGGCCGTAAGTATTTCAGGCTTGTGGCCCCATTTGGTCTCCGTCACTTTTTTTCTTTATTAATTTTTATTGGAGTATAATATGTTCTTCTTTATGTTTGTAATCCGGAAAACAAGTAGGAACCATTCTCAGTTTACAAGTTGTACAAAGCAGGTCCCAGGCGGGCTTCGGCCCCATGCTGACACCTGTCGAGCCCTTTGTAGAGTCTGATACTTTTAACCAAGGGGCGATGAGTTGCTGTTGAGGTTCTGGAGCAAATTCCCTGGCACCTGATATGCAGCTACGGGCCTAGAAAATGTCTGATTTCCTCCCATTTCTTCAGGAAAGATCACCAGCTGTTTGCGACCCCCTGGACTGCAGCACTCCGGGCTCCCCGTCCTCCACTGTCTCCTGGAGTGTGGTCAGTCTTATGTCCAGCGAGCTGATGATGTCCTCCCTCTTCTCCTCCTGCCCTCAATCTTCCCCCGCATCGGGGTCTTTTCCAACGCGTCCGCGCTTTCCATCAGGGGACAAGGCATTGGAGCTTCAGGTTTGGCATCAGTCCTTCCAGTGAAAATACTAGCTCTGGACTGACACTGACCCTCACACCCACGCCTCACGTGACTCACTGAAGACGGGCCGGTGGACCTCAGGTGCTGCTTGGGGTCACGGCCCACGTCTGTCTCACTGTGGGTTCAGTGAGGAGACACAGGCGTCTCTGGGCATCTCCCTGGGCCCAGAGTAAACACACTGAGTCCTGCCTGCTACTCTGATTTTTTTTTTAAGCTTTTATTTTACTTTTAACTTTTACAGAGGTGTGTTGTTTACAGATACGAATGTTCCCAGATTAGTCATATGTGCTTCTCTGATTTTTGTAAAGGGAAATTAGAACAGAGGTCTCGTACTACCAAGACAGGGGAGTGGAACGGCCAGCGCTGCCCAGGAAGAAGCTGCAGTGCCACCAGCAAGGACATGGACAATGCAGGAGTGGGCCTGGCACCCGCCCTTCGAGCTCACGGGTTGGCCCACGCTTAAGCCAGGCGAGCGACGGAGCGTGCGCCCAGAGCACACCTTCTCCGTACGGGACTGGGCCGTAAGTATTTCAGGCTTGTGGCCCCATTTGGTCTCCGTCACTTTTTTTCTTTATTAATTTTTATTGGAGTATAATATGTTCTTCTTTATGTTTGTAATCCGGAAAACAAGTAGGAACCATTCTCAGTTTACAAGTTGTACAAAGCAGGTCCCAGGCGGGCTTCGGCCCCATGCTGACACCTGTCGAGCCCTTTGTAGAGTCTGATACTTTTAACCAAGGGGCGATGAGTTGCTGTTGAGGTTCTGGAGCAAATTCCCTGGCACCTGATATGCAGCTACGGGCCTAGAAAATGTCTGATTTCCTCCCATTTCTTCAGGAAAGATCACCAGACCTGCGCTGCCCTTGCATGGCAAGGACACCGTGTACCTCTACTGTGTGAGCGGCGGCTGTAAGTCCCCTGCGCTCTGATACCACACGTTCAGAGGGGCCTTGAACACCAAGCGAGACATCCTGCGGCCCTGTAACAGTTGACGACAGGATTCTGTGGTGACCAGACTTGGAAAGGGGGAACCGGGATGCCTGTTAAACACACCTGCGTCTCTCAGGGCCTGGAGCTGGCAGAGCTCAGGGGCCTGTGAGCGAGGGCGTTAGGAGATCTGGGCAATTGTCTCGAAAGAGAAGGACACATTTCTGCCCTTTGTACCACACACTCCCCCCGCCCCCGCCGCCAAATGCATATGGGATTTTGAGGTAACATACATGACATTTGGGCACCCTGTTTTGGCTCATTCTCCGGGTCACCAATAGTGTTCCATTCTGAGAGGAGTTTGGAGGCACAGGCAGCTCCGCATCCGTTGGTCCACCTGGTGAGACAAGACGCCCTGCCTCTGGACCCAGACGTTCCAATGGCTTGTGAAATATTCATGGCAGACGCAGATACTGTATGGCCCTTCAGGAGAGAAACAGGGCAGGCGTGTCTCAGCTCTCTTGCAAGATCAGGCCCGTGAGCGTGCCCTCCCGGCGCTGATCTTCACGACACCACCGAGCGTCCAGTCTGCCGGCAGCGGAGGCCGGCTGGTGAGCCTGGCTGTGGCATCGTTATCTAGGGCGGCCGCTGGAAACCTCGCAGCAACTGAATCCCATGGGATTCCTCCGCGCCAGAGGGCGGGGACGCGCGGTCCGGGTCTGCCCCTGCCTCTCTCCGAGCCTGCGGGTGCACAGAGGGTGTGGTCCGTGCCTGGTGTCCACCGCGGCACCTTTGAGGGCAAGGGACGAGGACCGTGTCTCAGCCCCTCGCTGGCCTTCCACACCCACCAGCCGGGAGCCGCCGGCTTCCTGCCGCCTGCCGTGCGCGCCTCAAACCGGGGGAAACGTGTGACCATCTCGAACCACGCGCCTCTCCAGAGACCAAGCAGTGGGCGCAGGAGTGGCTTTCCTGACGACGAACGGGTGCAGGCGACTTTGCTTCCCGACGCACGGCCGTGGCCCGAGTGGGTTGGAGTGCTGTGCCCGAGAGAGCCGGCTTCCACACAGGAGCTCAGTGTTGGTTCCCGGGACTGGGCTTCCCTGGTGGCCCTGATGGTTAAGCGTTTCCCTGCAAGAGACCAGGGCTCCATCCCTGACTTAGGAAGACCCCTTAGAGAAGGAAACAGCAATCCATCCAGTAATCTTTTTTTGTTTTTAAATTTTCATCCATCTTTGTTCTTTGGCCCGTGTGGGCCTCCCATCACAGTGGCCTCTGCTGTTGCAGAGCACCGGCTCTGGGCTCATGCGCTCCAGAGGGCTGCCTCCTAATTGGACACACTGGTCCAGCCACTCCGCGGCACGTGGAGACTTCCCGGGCCAGGGATCGAGCCAATGCCCCTTGCACTGCACTGCAGACTCTTTACCCACTGGACCACCGGGGAAGCCCCATCCTGTACTCTTGCCTGGAGAATTCCATGGAGAGAGGAGCCTGACAGGGTACGGTCCACGGCGTTGCAGAGTCGGACACGGCTGAGCGACTAACACTTCACTTTCAAACTGGCAGTGGAGACTGTCCCCTTGACCTCTTGTGGCCCCCGAGCCAGCGGGCAGAGGAGGCCCACCAGCTGGCAGGAGGGGTCCTCATTCTGGAGGACACCGTGCCACTGCAGCACCGTGGGATGACCAGGTGGAGGACGCCTGCAGTGCAAGCGGCTCCCTGAGCCCCGTTAGCACGTCTCACTCTGTGGTCCCGACTGCCGGAAGACTCGGGCCGCCCGTACCTACGAGACCACTTAAGGACTCGCGTCCTGTGGATGTCGAGATTCGGGCCAGCCCACCAGGGGAATAGCATCCAGCTGGAGGGACAGCGGATGGTGACAGGACGTGAGGCGGGAAGGAAGCCACAACAACCAACTTTAATGGCGTGCGGCAGGTACGACGACACAGGGCCCTGCGGCAGCCGAGATGAACGTGCATTACAGAGACTGACGGTAGATGACAGACACGTTTCTGGAAGGTTTAGGGATTTCTAAGCCTTGTAACCGTAAGAGAAACGGCCTAAATGTATTAGCATATAAATGCATAGGTAGAGAGCAAATTAGACCATGTTTGGTAAAACGTTTATAGTATGTGTAATGGACAAAGGTTTAAAAAAAATTAAGATTTAAAGCTCTCACACAAAATAGTTGTTAGATCCTGAAACTCCAATAGCTGGAGATACAAAGAATCTGAACACAAAATTCTTAGAAACTACGCAAATGCCTAAAAATGATAGGAAAAGTGAGAAAAATGGTTAGCAATCACAGAAATATTTTGAAACAACAAGAACCATATTCAAATCAATCAAATGGTCAGAGTTTTTTTTTAATCAGGAGATTCAGTGCTGCTGAATGATGGTCAGGTGAAACGAACACCTATATCCATCTCAAGTGGGAAGGTGGCCTCCCCTCTGTGGAAGTAAACCTGGGAATTTGTACCAAGAATCTGAGAAAGCCCACACTCTCTAACCCACATGTCCACTTTGGGGATGTTCTGAAGAAAGAATCTTAAGCACAGAAAAACTGACTTTTCCCCTAAAAAAAAAAAATCATTTTGTATGAAGATATTCATCCAAGGAAAACTTAGTAATAACAAAAAATTGTGAACAACCCAAATTACTAGCAGTAGAGGAATCTCTAACATGTGGCTTACAGCTGCATGGTGAAAAATCACGCAGCTACCAGTGTGCTTTGTGCTCAGTCGTGTCCGACTCTTGTGATCCCATGGACTGTAGCCTGCCTGGCTCCTCTGTCCATGGGATTTCCCAGGCAAGGATGCTGGAGTGGGCTGCCATGCCCTTCTCCAGGGGATCTTCCTAGGGGATTTGGGGGTGGAACCCACCTCTCCTGCGTCCCCTGCAGAGCAGGTGGGCTCCTCACCACTGAGCCACCCGGAGTCTGTAAGCACACAGAGAGTTTTCACCCTGCAGTGCTCAATCGGAAAGAAAGAGGTAGCACACTCCACAGACAGCTCAGAAGAAGAAAGAGGCTACTCCAGTGGGTGTCCCTGTGAGAGCAGGCGCTCCCACCCTTCCCCTGGCCTCCGCTTTACTGGCCATTGAAACACTTCTATAATGAGCATGATTAACTTTTATCATTAAAAAATCCAATATTTAAGAAAACCAAGTGGAATAATTTTGCTCCCTCCCCAAAAAAGAGAGAACGAGGGGAGTTTCTGCGTACCCCTCTGTGGCGTGTCAGTTCCGGAGGGGTATTTGAGCGTGGGGTGCTCCCACAGTGCACGTCCCGCCGGCCTGTGGGCTCACACCTTCCCTGAACCTTCCCTAAAGTTAAACAGAACTCTGGGGCTGGTGTGAACTGCCGTAATCTCTTAGATTTTGCAACCCAGCCTCACAGAGCCGCCCATCCCTGCCCTCGGAGTCCTAGACCCGCCCGGGAGCCCAGAGGCCCCTTCCCACCCTTCTTCCCTCCCCACTGCCCGCTGAGCCCGCTGACAGCCCTCACCACTCTTCCTGTTCAGAGAGGCGGTCCCAAGGCACAGCAAGCCCTTCCAGGGGCCAAGGCTCCACAGCCCAGCCAAGTCCTCACCACAGCCTCCGGGCCGGGGAGCCCCGTACCTGAGTCCCCACTCCCAAGCCACCTGCCGCTCCAAACTCCGGACCCTGCCAAGCACAGAAAACTGACTTTTCCCCTAAAAAAAAAAAATCATTTTGTATGAAGATATTCATCCAAGGAAAACTTAGTAATAACAAAAAATTGTGAACAACCCAAATTACTAGCAGTAGAGGAATCTCTAACATGTGGCTTACAGCTGCATGGTGAAAAATCACGCAGCTACCAGTGTGCTTTGTGCTCAGTCGTGTCCGACTCTTGTGATCCCATGGACTGTAGCCTGCCTGGCTCCTCTGTCCATGGGATTTCCCAGGCAAGGATGCTGGAGTGGGCTGCCATGCCCTTCTCCAGGGGATCTTCCTAGGGGATTTGGGGGTGGAACCCACCTCTCCTGCGTCCCCTGCAGAGCAGGTGGGCTCCTCACCACTGAGCCACCCGGAGTCTGTAAGCACACAGAGAGTTTTCACCCTGCAGTGCTCAATCGGAAAGAAAGAGGTAGCACACTCCACAGACAGCTCAGAAGAAGAAAGAGGCTACTCCAGTGGGTGTCCCTGTGAGAGCAGGCGCTCCCACCCTTCCCCTGGCCTCCGCTTTACTGGCCATTGAAACACTTCTATAATGAGCATGATTAACTTTTATCATTAAAAAATCCAATATTTAAGAAAACCAAGTGGAATAATTTTGCTCCCTCCCCAAAAAAGAGAGAACGAGGGGAGTTTCTGCGTACCCCTCTGTGGCGTGTCAGTTCCGGAGGGGTATTTGAGCGTGGGGTGCTCCCACAGTGCACGTCCCGCCGGCCTGTGGGCTCACACCTTCCCTGAACCTTCCCTAAAGTTAAACAGAACTCTGGGGCTGGTGTGAACTGCCGTAATCTCTTAGATTTTGCAACCCAGCCTCACAGAGCCGCCCATCCCTGCCCTCGGAGTCCTAGACCCGCCCGGGAGCCCAGAGGCCCCTTCCCACCCTTCTTCCCTCCCCACTGCCCGCTGAGCCCGCTGACAGCCCTCACCACTCTTCCTGTTCAGAGAGGCGGTCCCAAGGCACAGCAAGCCCTTCCAGGGGCCAAGGCTCCACAGCCCAGCCAAGTCCTCACCACAGCCTCCGGGCCGGGGAGCCCCGTACCTGAGTCCCCACTCCCAAGCCACCTGCCGCTCCAAACTCCGGACCCTGCCAAGCGGCAGCTAGACCTCCCACCTCCTCTCGGCACCAGCCAGGGCTGTGCCTCCCAGCGAGTCCATTTGGACTCATCCGCTGATCACTCACCTAGGTTCCAGAGGGTCCGGGGTACGTGGGGCACAGTCCACCACCCTCTGACCTGTACCTCAGTCCCCACAGTGAGCACTGGGTCAGCCCCATGCCCGCCAGTGGTGCCAATGCTGTCCCTTCTTCCTGCCGCCGGCCAGCGCTGGTTGGGGTCCCACCTCCTCGGGCCTTGGGGTACACCCCTCCTGAGCGTGAGCGCTGGCTGGTCCAGCCCGACGACCCCCGCTCTGTGGTCCACCATATGCCCTCCTGCCTCCTTCCCCACCCCAGCTCCCAGACGGAGCCCTTTGATATGGCCCTTTGGTTGATTTCAATCCGTGTCTGCCCCAGACAGAGGTGTGTGGGTCCGTTGGTTACTTCAGGCCTGAGGACTTTCCCTCTGGCTGGGACTGGGGGTGCACCGTTTCCACTTGGGCGGAGAATGACACGTAACCATCCTTGAGGAGGGCTGCCCAGGGCTGGCAGTCACTGCCCTGACGCTGTTTCCATGACACCAGGACCCAAGCCCCAGACCATCCCGTGGTTTCGTGGTCGGTCACGGTTGACCCGTGGGGAGAGATTCATTGACTAGACGAAGAGCCTGGATTTGATCAGCTTGAAGGTGGCGCAGGTGGTAAAGGAGACATGAGAAACGTGGGCTGGATCCCTGGGTCGGGAAGATCCCCTGGGTGGGGGATGGCCACTCACTCCAGTGTTCTTGCCTGAGAATCCCATGGACAGAGGAGCCCGGCGGGCTGCAGTCCACGGAGCCACGAAGGGAATTAGACACGGCTGAGCCACTGGACACACGTGCTCCACATACGCATGCACGTGTGTATAAACAGACACAGTGCGCGTCCATGTACACACCACAAACCCACACAGGCACGCATCACAGACCCTCCCGGTGCCCACACACACGCCGTGGCAGTCTGAGCGTGAGTAGGAAAGGCGCTTTGAGACACAGAGCCCCGCGGAAGGGGGTACATCTGTCCAGAGCACAGCACAGAGGCCACGTGGGCACCGCGAGAGCAGCCGCCTGTCTGCCGGACAGGCCAGGGGGATCCAGTTTTCGTGGGCTCGTGGTCAACTTTCACAGCCTCCAGACAAAACATATTCCTGCTGGGAGGGTGGTATCAGGTGATGGGTCGGGGTGTGATGGGGTGATTACTGGGGTGGGTACGTTCGCCTGATTTGGGGTCAGGAAGCTGGCGCGCCAGGGTAAGGGGCACTCTTGGCGATGGGTACAATGGGGCTCAGTCATTTCCAGAGGTGACCGTGGTTCTGGGCTCAGCCTTGGAATAGGACACCACACTGCACACCACAGACACGCGCGCACACACACACACGAGTGTAAGTACAATCAGCCACGTCTGGATCAGCATGGCACCCCTGGTCCCTGCCTACGTCCAGCCTGTGAGGCCATCTGCTGTCTGAACAATGTCATCATGGGGAAAACTGGGCCAGGCTCACCAGAAACCCCTCTCTGCCTTATTCCCCATGCCTGCACATGACGCTACAATTACCTCAATAAAGATTTCAATGAAAAAGTATCAGCCTGATAAGAATTTTCCTGGAAGACTTCCCCAGTGGTCCCCAGTGATTGAGCCCTCCTTCCAATACAGAGGGTGTGGGTTCGATCCCTGGTCAGAGCATTAAGATCCCACATGCCTCTTGGCCAAAAAAAATCAAAACGTAAAACAGAAGCAACATTGTAACAAACTCAATAAAGACTTTAAAAATGGCCAACATAAACAAACAAACAAAAACCTTGAAGAAAAACCCAAATATTTCAGAAATGATAGTTCTGTGACTCCATAAACCAAACACAGTTTTAGAAAAACATCGTCACGGTCATTTTCCTCAGTGGCCCTCGGTGTGGCTGCCCGTGGGAAAGCAGTTAAATGGAAACACCAGCCCTCCACCCCACCCCACGTGGCTGCAATGGGGAGATAATGCCCCCATCCCCCGACACACGGAGGGTCCACAGAGGAGCCACAGGGCAGCCGCGGCAGCGGGGTGTCCTCACAGGTCACAGCCTCAGGCTCTGGGGAACCGAGCGCAGACCCGGAGTCCCCCTCTGGGCCCCACCGCCCTCCCGCGTCCCTCCTGGCCGGGTCTGGCTGAGGTCGGGGTGGGAAGCAGCTCTGGCCTGGGGTCCTCTCACAAGTCTGGAGGAGATGAGCTGTGGCCCCCGTGGTCACGGGCCCAGCAGGCAGCGGTCTGGGGTCTGGGAGGGAGTCAGGAATTTTCCAGGGACCAGGAGAGGTGCAAGAGAGTGGCCGTGCTCCCCAGAGCCCCACCTGGCGACCAGGCCTGGGAGCTCCCGGGTTTCCTGCGTAGGAGGCTCTCTGAGGGCGGATGTGGCAAACCAGCAGCATCTGGACCCCAAGATGGTCCCTGCTCCATCCCTTTCCTTTCCTGGCCTTGTCCTCTGCGCTGCAGGAGATGAACACTAAGTTCAGATACTGTGTCGCGGACCCGTCACATGACATGTTAGAGCACACTAGCCAGAGTCTCCAGCCTGGGCCACCCCGGGCCCGAGGGGAGAGGGCGGGGCGGCGGGGGCTGCAGCCTCTCCTGGGGAAGGGTCGGCCCAGGTCAAGGCCCACCGGGAGCACAGCCGACCCCAGGCCATCCTGCAGCCCTCCGCCAGCGCTCCGACCTGACCGAGGCCGTGGGGGCCAGTGGGCACTTCTAGTTTGCACCTGAGATGAAAAGGAAAGAAAGGTGGGGAAAACAGCAAAAAGACCCTGATAGGAAAAAAAGAAACACAACGTGTCTTAAGAGTCATCTTCTCCAGCTCTGAAGATGCGACATCAACACTCAGCGGATGGGTTCTAAAGAGCCCCGCTGATGTTCTTTTCGTCTCAAATCCTCCGTCTCGTCATGTCTCACCACGTACTAATGTCCCCTGACTGTTCCTCTACGGCCTAGACTTTGAGTCAAAACTTTTTATAGAAGTTTGGTCACCCTGGGACTGACCAGGACACAAGTGTAGCCATGAATCAGGACTCAGTTTTCACATATTGGGTAGTTACCGTGCACTTTTAAGGGGAGAGATACAGATGGGGTTTTTTTAAGTCATAATTTTCCATTATAAGCGTAATTCCTAGACGGATGTCACCTACTTCTGTACATCACTGTCCTGGTTTGTGTCACAGTGGCTTCCAGGTGGAGTCCACGGAGGTGGCGCCTTTATTTCACGGTCATTATGGTTGCTGCACTCGTGCCCTTGAACGGCTCCTGGGTCCTGGGCTGGAAGCCGGGATGGGCAGGGGAATAAAACACAGCCCGTCCTCAGGAGCCTCAGCCCCGGGGAGAGGCCGGCTCGGAAGCAAACGAGCTTGCTGCTGTGTCAGTGTGCTTCCGTCTATGTGGGCACACACACTCACACACACACACCTCGGGGGCCACAGGACTCCTGAAGAACGACCTCTCTCTACCGCCCCATGAACACTGGGGGTAATTCGCACCACTTAGGAACCCAGAAGAGGCACATGAACCAGAAGGCAGCAAGTCCCCAGAGGCTGCTCCCAGGCAGCCCGACAGGCCGTGCGTCTCTGTGCAGGGCTGGCCAGACACAGAGGCCCCTGAGTGCCAGCCCCGAGGCACAGCAGGCCGGCCGGACCTTCCTGTCCACACGGCAGGGAAGCCGTGGCCTGCTGTGCACACTGGTCTAAATTAACCAATGGAAGCCACTGTTGTTTAAGATTCTGCAGCAGAAACTGGATCCTTCCTGGTCATCACTGACACGTTGGTGTACGGGAAGCCGGGCCATCGGAAAATGCACCTGCCCGTTAGATCAGGGCGTGGCTCCTCGGCTTGCATCCCAGCCCCGCTGTCACGCTGCGGGGGCACGCTCCCGGAGGAGAACCCTTCCCGCACAGCCCAGGTGGGCCTCCAGGCGAGGAGTGGGGGAAATGGACTGCAGCGGGCTCCTTGGACCCTGGCAGAAGCGCTCCTGGCTAGGGGAGGGTGGCAGCTGACAGCTGCTGTGGCCAGTCCCAGTAGTCTTGCTGCTGACCAGTTCTTCAATCCCGTTTCCAGGCTTTCTATAATATCGTCAGATTTTCTGTAAGTATGTGTGCTCAGTTGTGTCCAACTCCTTTGTGGCCCCATGGACCGTAGCCCGCCAGGCTCCTCTGCCCACGGGATTCTCCAGGCGAGAACACTGCAGCGGGCTGCCATGGCCTCCCCCAGGGGCTCTTCCCGGCCCAGGGATGGCACCTGTGTCTCTCGCATCTCCTGCACTGGCAGGTGGATTCTTACCATTAGCACCACCACACCCATGCTAAACACTAAGGTACCAAAGAGATACAGAGAGAGCGAGGAGTCATTTCTGGGGTGCTGTCCTGGACAGCTGGGGGCAGGTGTCTCCCATATCCACTGCCTTGGGACACAGATGCCCCACAGCGCTTCTTCAGATCCAGGTCTCCAGGGCGCAGCCCACCTCATCTATGGATTGCTCCTCTGGCCGTGGCCAGGGAGGGCTGGGCTTCTCTCCTGGTTCTGCCTGTGAACGACCTCTCTCTACCGCCCCATGAACACTGGGGGTAATTCGCACCACTTAGGAACCCAGAAGAGGCACATGAACCAGAAGGCAGCAAGTCCCCAGAGGCTGCTCCCAGGCAGCCCGACAGGCCGTGCGTCTCTGTGCAGGGCTGGCCAGACACAGAGGCCCCTGAGTGCCAGCCCCGAGGCACAGCAGGCCGGCCGGACCTTCCTGTCCACACGGCAGGGAAGCCGTGGCCTGCTGTGCACACTGGTCTAAATTAACCAATGGAAGCCACTGTTGTTTAAGATTCTGCAGCAGAAACTGGATCCTTCCTGGTCATCACTGACACGTTGGTGTACGGGAAGCCGGGCCATCGGAAAATGCACCTGCCCGTTAGATCAGGGCGTGGCTCCTCGGCTTGCATCCCAGCCCCGCTGTCACGCTGCGGGGGCACGCTCCCGGAGGAGAACCCTTCCCGCACAGCCCAGGTGGGCCTCCAGGCGAGGAGTGGGGGAAATGGACTGCAGCGGGCTCCTTGGACCCTGGCAGAAGCGCTCCTGGCTAGGGGAGGGTGGCAGCTGACAGCTGCTGTGGCCAGTCCCAGTAGTCTTGCTGCTGACCAGTTCTTCAATCCCGTTTCCAGGCTTTCTATAATATCGTCAGATTTTCTGTAAGTATGTGTGCTCAGTTGTGTCCAACTCCTTTGTGGCCCCATGGACCGTAGCCCGCCAGGCTCCTCTGCCCACGGGATTCTCCAGGCGAGAACACTGCAGCGGGCTGCCATGGCCTCCCCCAGGGGCTCTTCCCGGCCCAGGGATGGCACCTGTGTCTCTCGCATCTCCTGCACTGGCAGGTGGATTCTTACCATTAGCACCACCACACCCATGCTAAACACTAAGGTACCAAAGAGATACAGAGAGAGCGAGGAGTCATTTCTGGGGTGCTGTCCTGGACAGCTGGGGGCAGGTGTCTCCCATATCCACTGCCTTGGGACACAGATGCCCCACAGCGCTTCTTCAGATCCAGGTCTCCAGGGCGCAGCCCACCTCATCTATGGATTGCTCCTCTGGCCGTGGCCAGACTGCGGGTTAGGGGTGCTCCAGCCACGGCCTTCTCTCCTGGTTCCTGCCCTGGTCCAGCTGCCAGGCGTGACGTGCTAAGTTCTTTCCACAGGGAAGAACAACAAGACGGCAAACACCTCCACCCACAACCCTCCAGCCAGCTCTCTTAGAACAAAACACTTCTAGCTGGCAGAGGAGCTGGTCATGACTCTGAGTCACTACCATGTCTCAGATGGGTTCACACGGGTGATACAAAGTCCCTTTGGACTCGAAGGCCAGAGTACGTGGCTCTGCAATGAGTTCGTTCTTCACCTCCTGCTAGTGTGCCACGCCCCGCCAGCCCGTGTGCGGACCTAGGGCAGTGTCGTCCTTTTCCAGCTTGGTTTCTGCACCTGTGGAATGGGCCTAGTGAGCATCCCTGTGCCATAGGGTGGCTAGAGCAATGAGACAAGTCGGCACAGGACACAGGCTTAAAGCAGGCAGGGACTCGTGCATGCTGGGGCTGCCGCCATCAGCGCTGCCCGAGACCCTGTGAAAGACACAAGCCATCAAACGTGTCCCAACAGAACGGCAGGGAGGAGCCACAGCAGGCCAGAAGCACCTTTCTGGTGGCCTCAAAGTCGAGTTTTCACAATTGAGACGAGCACGGATGACATTCTTCATCTTTTCACAACTTGGTCTTCATTCTTGAGTTACCAGCGCTCTCTTTCATTTTTTACTGGAGTCTTGCTTTATTTCTAGCAGGCTGGTTTTCATGACCCCGAGCTTCCCAGGTGGCGCGAGCGGTGGGGAAAGGATGGGATGCTCGGTGACCTCGCTGCCTCAGTGGGTAAGAACCTAAGCTCAGGAGAGGGTAGAGGACAGGGAGGCCTGAGGCGCTCTAGCCGAGGGGACCACAGAGAGTCAGACAGCACTTTGCAACTGAACAACAACAGATTTTAATGGAGGCATGTGGGTTTAGACTAACACATGATTATGTGCCATGATGCCATTGTAGACTGAAGAACTTGGTGATTTCTCTCTTTTTTCCTATAGAATATTGATTTTTATGGAAGTATAGCAGATGTACACTATTATGTTAGTTTCAGGGGTAGAACAAGGATTCCCCATGCAAATACATTTTGAAGCTATTAAACAATCACTGGGGTAGGTCTAGTTGCCATCTGTCCCCACACCGACTTACTACTGTGCTTCTGACTGCCGATACACTGTTTCACATCCCCACGGCTTCCTTACTTTATCACCGAGGTTTGCACGCTTAATCTCCCTCACCCCTTTCCCCACTGTCGACCATGGTCTTTTTTTGTTTGTGTCTCTGTTCATTCATTTGCTTTGTTTTTTAGATTTCACATGTAAGCAAAACATTTCCTTTATTTTCTGTATGTGTCTTTGTCTAATTTATTTCATTTAGTCTTGTATTCTCAAGATTCATCCATGTTGTCACAAATGGCAACATTCTGATTTTTTGACTGAGTAATACTCCATCGTACACACAGAGCACATCTTCTTTATCCACGATCCTCCAGCGGGCACAAAGTGGCTTCCCTGTTTTGGCCACTGTAAACAAGGCCGCTCTGAGCACTGGGGTGTGTGAATCTTTTCTGAGTAGTAGCTTTTCTTTTCAGATCTATATCCAGAAGTGGAATAGCTAGATCAAGAGGTGGTTCTGTTTTTTGTATTTTGAGAAACCTCCATGCTGTTTCTCACAGTGGCTGCGCCAGCTGACCTTCCAACCGGATCCTCACCAACGTGCGCTGTCTGTGTTCTTTTTGATAACAGCCATTCTGACAGGAGTGCAGGGATCACTCACATGGCCTCAGTTTTCCTGGTGATCGTTGATGGTCAACATCTTTCCACGTGTCTGTCACCATCTGTATGTCTCTTTGGAGAAAACTGTCTATTCAGGTCCTCTGCCCACGTTAAAAATTGAATTGTTTGAATTGTTCTTATTGAGTTGTATCACTTCTTTGCACATGTTGATATTAAATCCTTATTGGTTATATCATTTGCAATTACCTTCTCCCATTCAGTAGGCAGTCTTTTCGTTTGGTTGATGCTTTCCTTAGCTGTGCAGAATGCTGCTTAGGATGATTTAGTTTTTTTTCGTTTGGTTGAAAGTTTCATCTACAAATTTCTTATGAAAAAAGCAGATGTACACTATTATGTTAGTTTCAGGGGTAGAACAAGGATTCCCCATGCAAATACATTTTGAAGCTATTAAACAATCACTGGGGTAGGTCTAGTTGCCATCTGTCCCCACACCGACTTACTACTGTGCTTCTGACTGCCGATACACTGTTTCACATCCCCACGGCTTCCTTACTTTATCACCGAGGTTTGCACGCTTAATCTCCCTCACCCCTTTCCCCACTGTCGACCATGGTCTTTTTGTTTGTGTCTCTGTTCATTCATTTGCTTTGTTTTTTAGATTTCACATGTAAGCAAAACATTTCCTTTATTTTCTGTATGTGTCTTTGTCTAATTTATTTCATTTAGTCTTGTATTCTCAAGATTCATCCATGTTGTCACAAATGGCAACATTCTGATTTTTTGACTGAGTAATACTCCATCGTACACACAGAGCACATCTTCTTTATCCACGATCCTCCAGCGGGCACAAAGTGGCTTCCCTGTTTTGGCCACTGTAAACAAGGCCGCTCTGAGCACTGGGGTGTGTGAATCTTTTCTGAGTAGTAGCTTTTCTTTTCAGATCTATATCCAGAAGTGGAATAGCTAGATCAAGAGGTGGTTCTGTTTTTCGTATTTTGAGAAACCTCCATGCTGTTTCTCACAGTGGCTGCGCCAGCTGACCTTCCAACCGGATCCTCACCAACGTGCGCTGTCTGTGTTCTTTTTGATAACAGCCATTCTGACAGGAGTGCAGGGATCACTCACATGGCCTCAGTTTTCCTGGTGATCGTTGATGGTCAACATCTTTCCACGTGTCTGTCACCATCTGTATGTCTCTTTGGAGAAAACTGTCTATTCAGGTCCTCTGCCCACGTTAAAAATTGAATTGTTTGAATTGTTCTTATTGAGTTGTATCACTTCTTTGCACATGTTGATATTAAATCCTTATTGGTTATATCATTTGCAATTACCTTCTCCCATTCAGTAGGCAGTCTTTTCGTTTGGTTGATGCTTTCCTTAGCTGTGCAGAATGCTGCTTAGGATGATTTATTTTTGTTTTCCTTGCCCTTGCCTGAGGAGACAGATTCAAAAAATAATACTAGTACCAATGTCGAAATGTTTTCTCCAATGTTTCATCTACAAATGTTGTGGTTGGGGGTTATGTTTACATCTTTATCCGTGCTGAGTTTATTTTTGTATGAGTTTGGGAAGTAGGCCAGCTTCATTCTTTTTCATTAGCTGAAGACATTATCTTTTCCCCACTGTATGTTCTTGCCTCCTTTGTCATAGATTAATTGCCCATAAAAGTATTGGTTTATTTCTGGGCTCCCTATGCTGTTACATTGATCTGTGTGTCCGTTTTCACACCAGTACCATACTGTTTTGAGGACTAGAGCTTTGTAAAGTAGTTTGATATCAAGAAAGTGATACTTCCAGCTTTGTTTCCAATCCTTTCATAAACTACCACTGTTTGCAAACAGAGCTGGGCAGAAACACTCAAAATAAAATTAGTCTCATCACTTTCTGACAGGTGGAGGTCTGTACAGTGACTCTGATACGGGGAAATGCATCTAAATGCTGCCTGCCCTTATCTGCCCTTAATCTTCCTCCATCGCCTCTAACTCACACTTCAGAAGGCTCCCTGGAGCCAGCCCTTCCCCAGGGGACTTGGGCCCATCTCTGATCTCTTTGATCTCACCCATCTTTCCCACGGTGGCCTCAGGACAAAGCCACAGATTCAATATTCTAATGAAGTCATTTGTCAATAGGCATTGCTGGACAATGATCACTCATCAAGGAAGCTTCCTCTGTGAGTGTGTGTTCTGGGAACTTCAGAAGGTGTGTGGGTACCAGCAGGGGCTTCTGATCCTGCAGCTGTGCAGACGACTGGCAGGCCCACACAGAGGTGGGACGTTCTGGTGTCTTGATGACATGAGACGGCCTGGTCTGCCTCCAGTGCCACTGCGTGGGAGCAGGGTGGGGCTGAATCACTACTTTCATTTTTTACTCTGTTTCTGACTGCTGTGATGTAGCAGGAGATGATTCTGATCTCCCAATAAATCTGTCCCAACAGAAAAATGCACAACTCACAATGGATATAAAGAAGATCAAAGGAATTGAGCCTCTTGAGCCAAGCTTACACGAGCAGTCAGGATTTCTTCAACAAACACCAGGTGATGAACTCCTTAAGAAAGGCTATGTCCTTTGGAAGCGAGACACAATGATGCATCAGGGACCAAAGGCTATGAAACTACAATCACCTGTAAGTTCCTACATGTCAAAGGAGATCCTGGTGGACAGTTAGTTTGGTTCTGATGCCTGGATAGAAACATGCAGACAGCTGGGTCTACACGGATCACACTTCTGTAGGTCCTGGCCGCTGAGTATTGGAGGGGTAAGGCGTGGGTTGCTTCGCACGGGAGGAAACCAGATGGACAAGCAGGAGAAGCTAGAGCTCTGGGGGTGTTCCTGCTTCTGTCCTTGTGAAGATCAGAGAGGAGGTTCGGGGTCACGTTGCTCTGACGCCCCTCTGGCTTGTTAGAGGCGAGAGAAGACATTGTTCCAGAGGTGGAGAAACGGAAGGATGCCTCTTCATTTGGCTCTGCTGTTGGGATCCACGGAAGGATAAGGAAGTCTCCGTCTTGGCAGGAACTGAAGGGAGTGGCCCTCCTCCTTCTTGTCAAGTTTTCAGGTCCCTCTAGAAATGAAAGCACAGGTATTACCTCTTTCAGCGTGCCAAGCCATCTCTCCAATATTAAGATTGTGTGTGGGGGTGACTGCTTGCCCGGTCATGTCCAGCTCTGGGACCCATGGGCTCTAGCCCGCCAGGCTCCTCCGTCCACGGGATTCCCCAGCAAGACGACTGGAGTGGGTCCTTCTCCTGGGGGGTCCTCCCCACCCACGGGTTGAACACACACCTATGGTGTCTCCTGCGTTACGGGTGGATTCTTTACGGCTTGAGCCACTGGGGAACCCGGAGATCAAGTGAACACCAGTATTCCACCCTGACCAAGGCATCAGTAGTGCATGCTGATGGGATAAAACTGGTCTCTGTGCCACGTGGACACAGGTAAGTGCGAAACAGCCTCCCTGCCCTGTGCCCTCCAACCAGCCACGCCCACCTTCTCCGTCACCCACCCGAGACGTAGTTTCCAGCCCTTAGCAGTGTTCCTGTGTCCCACTCTGAGCTGCAACCATTTCCGTGTGAGCTCCCAGCAGAGAGTGAAAACTACTGAATGAAAATGAGGCAGCAGCCTTTCGTCAGTGAGAAATGGGCTGATTCCCTCGGGAAGAGAATCAGCTATCCTTTGGAACCCGAGACACAAAATGATGCCAAATTCAGGGACCAAAGTGGCCTATGAAACTACAATCACCTGTAAGTTCCTACATGTCAAAGGAGATCCTGGTGGACAGTTAGTTTGGTTCTGATGCCTGGATAGAAACATGCAGACAGCTGGGTCTACACGGATCACACTTCTGTAGGTCCTGGCCGCTGAGTATTGGAGGGGTAAGGCGTGGGTTGCTTCGCACGGGAGGAAACCAGATGGACAAGCAGGAGAAGCTAGAGCTCTGGGGGTGTTCCTGCTTCTGTCCTTGTGAAGATCAGAGAGGAGGTTCGGGGTCACGTTGCTCTGACGCCCCTCTGGCTTGTTAGAGGCGAGAGAAGACATTGTTCCAGAGGTGGAGAAACGGAAGGATGCCTCTTCATTTGGCTCTGCTGTTGGGATCCACGGAAGGATAAGGAAGTCTCCGTCTTGGCAGGAACTGAAGGGAGTGGCCCTCCTCCTTCTTGTCAAGTTTTCAGGTCCCTCTAGAAATGAAAGCACAGGTATTACCTCTTTCAGCGTGCCAAGCCATCTCTCCAATATTAAGATTGCGTGTGGGGGTGACTGCTTGCCCGGTCATGTCCAGCTCTGGGACCCATGGGCTCTAGCCCGCCAGGCTCCTCCGTCCACGGGATTCCCCAGCAAGACGACTGGAGTGGGCTTCCATGTCCTTCTCCTGGGGGGTCCTCCCCACCCACGGGTCGAACACACACCTACGGTGTCTCCTGCATTACGGGTGGATTCTTTACGGCTTGAGCCACTGGGGAACCCCGAGATCAAGTGAACACCAGTATTCCACCCTGACCAAGGCATCAGCAGTGCATGCTGATGGGATAAAACTGGTCTCTGTGCCACGTGGACACAGGTAAGTGCGAAACAGCCTCCCTGCCCTGTGCCCTCCAACCAGCCACGCCCACCTTCTCCGTCACCCACCCGAGACGTAGTTTCCAGCCCTTAGCAGTGTTCCTGTGTCCCACTCTGAGCTGCAACCATTTCCGTGTGAGCTCCCAGCAGAGAGTGAAAACTACTGAATGAAAAATGAGGCAGCAGCCTTTCGCGTCAGTGAGAAAAATGGGCTGATTCCCCTCGAGGTATGTCGAAGAGAATCAGCTATCGGAAGGCCATCACGTTGATGTCCAAAAGAAACCACTGAGACGGCAGGCCTGCTGGAAACCTCCTGGGGAGGGAAGCCTCTGCTGGACGGTCCCCTGAGATGTCTGCGGGGATGAGACTCACACAGGCCTTCAGTGGGGGTAGGGGGGGCCGTGGCTGGGGCGCTGCCCAGGCCTCAGGGGAGCCGTCTACCCACCCAGAAGAGCCTGCTCCTCCTGTTCTGGGAGGAAGGGCAGCCCTCTCCAGCCCCGTTTCCCCAGTGCGCCCTGGAGACTTCTGCATCTGAACTGCCAGGGACTGATCAGACCCTCGGAGCGGGTGCTGGGGTCCTCCGTGGGAGCAAGAGGCTGGTGGAGGGTGTGCGTGGGCCCCCGGTGGACGCTCTGACACCGGGCTGTTCTGTGGGCATGGACTGGGCTCTCAGAGCCCGTCAGACCGAGGCTCCGCCCTCATCAGCCTGGCCGGGGGGTCGCCTCTGGTATGGCAATGGTCCCAGGGCGGTGCTGTGGGGACACGGGCTGAGGCGTCAGGGTGCCTCTGTCGGGAGCTCAGAACCTTGCACCTGACCCTGCACGCCTGCCTGGCTCGGGACGGAGCCAGGCGTCTTCAGCCCGCCCCTGAGACACAGCTGGCCACCCAGGCCCTCTGACCCTGCGAGCTAGCTGGTGGGGATGCAGTCTGTGGCCCCGTGGCTCCCAGGGGGAGCCCTCCACCTCCCTTGTCCACATGTCCTCTGCCCATGGGAGCCTCCCACCCCCACAGCCTCCACACATATGACCTTCGCCCCTGTGAGTCCCGTGACAGGCCATCTACAGCCGCTGCGACGAGGAGGCCACTCTTCCAGAGGTCTGTGTTCTGAGGGGCGGTGGCCTCATGCTGAATTCTGTGCGGCAGAGCCCTGCACGGCCCTCAGCCCCAGCCGCCAGCTCACAGCCGAGGAGCCCGCAGGCCTGCCTGCTAGCCTCGCCCGTGCTGGGCTGACGGCACGCACGCCACGCGCAGGGCAGGAGTTCTAGCCGGGCCTCAGCCCTGCCCGTAGCTCCGGGAGGAAGGCAAACATTCAAGGAGGAAGGAGCCGACGCTGCCGTCAAGGCCCGCGAGGAGCTCGCTGCCCTCTTAGCCAGCTGCTCACGGGGAAAAGGAGCCTTTCAAAAGCTCTCGACCCCCAGGGCAGGAAGCAGATGACTGGCTGCCCGAGGCCGGGGGACAAGGACCAGGGAGGGACTGCTTCGTGGAGTCTTATTTCTGGGAACTGACACTCCTCTCGAGCAGGCACAGGTCAGGTGGCAGCGACATGTACCCGGGGTGGGCTGGCTGTGGCGGACTCTCACTTGAGGACGGGCAGCCTCACCCCGTGGACACGGCGCCTCCATCAGCAGCAGCAGAGCAGACAGACAAACAAGCGAAGGTTTTAAAGCTGGTCCAGGCCAGTCGTGGGGTTCAGGCCAGCGGTCAGGGAGGCAAATCTTTGCCTCCCGTGGGGTAGAAGGCCGGCTGTACGCTTCCCTGGTGGTCCACTGGGTAAGTGCACCACCTTGCCGTGCAAGGGGCGCTGGTTCGATCCCTGGCCTGGGAGGATCCCTGGCCTGGGAGGATCCTGGGAAGACCCCACGTGCCACGGAGTGGCTGGACCGATGTGTCCAACTACCAAACCAGAGCTCTGGAGCGCATGCGCCCAGAGCTGGTGCCCTGCAGTGAGAGAGGCCGCTGAGATGGGAGGCCCACACAGGCTAAAGAACAAAGGTGGAAATAAATGAAAGACCAATAGAAGTGGCCAAAAAACAAATAAATGAAAGATCAGTAGAAGTGGCCAAAAAACAAATAAATGAAAGATCAGTAGAAGTGGCCCCACCCCCCACTAAAAAAATATATAGCAAAAAGAAGTGGCCAAAAAAAAAGAAGGCCAGCTGTGAGGCCCCTGCTCCTGGGGTGGGTGTCACCCCCATGTTCTGCAGGCTGTCGCATTGGGGCCTGGAGTCCCGTCCCTGGACATCCCATTCTTCCTCCACCATCTCCAGTGCTCCCTGGCCCACCCGGGTCCTGCCAACCCCACCTCGCTGACCCGTCTCTTTCTTCCCGCTCCGGCCACAGGGAGGCCCCCAAGGCACAGAGCCGCCCCTGCCCCTCCTAACCAGAGACGCTCCACCCCACCCTGGGCCCTGCAAGGCCCGAGGAGCTCGCTGCCCTCTTAGCCAGCTGCTCACGGGGAAAAGGAGCCTTTCAAAGCTCTCGACCCCCAGGGCAGGAAGCAGATGACTGGCTGCCCGAGGCCGGGGACAAGGACCAGGGAGGGACTGCTTCGTGAGTCTTATTTCTGGGAACTGACACTCCTCTCGAGCAGGCACAGGTCAGGTGGCAGCGACATGTACCCGGGGTGGGCTGGCTGTGGCGGACTCTCACTTGAGGACGGGCAGCCTCACCCCGTGGACACGGCGCCTCCATCAGCAGCAGCAGAGCAGACAGACAAACAAGCGAAGGTTTTAAAGCTGGTCCAGGCCAGTCGTGGGGTTCAGGCCAGCGGTCAGGGAGGCAAATCTTTGCCTCCCGTGGGGTAGAAGGCCGGCTGTACGCTTCCCTGGTGGTCCACTGGGTAAGTGCACCACCTTGCCGTGCAAGGGGCGCTGGTTCGATCCCTGGCCTGGGAGGATCCCTGGCCTGGGAGGATCCTGGGAAGACCCCACGTGCCACGGAGTGGCTGGACCGATGTGTCCAACTACCAAACCAGAGCTCTGGAGCGCATGCGCCCAGAGCTGGTGCCCTGCAGTGAGAGAGGCCGCTGAGATGGGAGGCCCACACAGGCTAAAGAACAAAGGTGGAAATAAATGAAAGACCAATAGAAGTGGCCAAAAAACAAATAAATGAAAGATCAGTAGAAGTGGCCAAAAAACAAATAAATGAAAGATCAGTAGAAGTGGCCCCACCCCCCACTAAAAAAATATATAGCAAAAAGAAGTGGCCAAAAAAAAAGAAGGCCAGCTGTGAGGCCCCTGCTCCTGGGGTGGGTGTCACCCCCATGTTCTGCAGGCTGTCGCATTGGGGCCTGGAGTCCCGTCCCTGGACATCCCATTCTTCCTCCACCATCTCCAGTGCTCCCTGGCCCACCCGGGTCCTGCCAACCCCACCTCGCTGACCCGTCTCTTTCTTCCCGCTCCGGCCACAGGGAGGCCCCCAAGGCACAGAGCCGCCCCTGCCCCTCCTAACCAGAGACGCTCCACCCCACCCTGGGCCCTGCAAGGCCAAGCTCCCCAGTGACCACCGGCGGCTTCCTGTCCAGACCACTCGCCTGGCTCCATGTCTGCACGTGCCCACTGCCTGGTTCCCAGCCCCCAGGGCTGGTCCTCAGCCGCCCCTCCGCCCTCCCCAGTTGGCCAAAGCACCTGTTCCTCCGCATCTCAGTCACTCGCCCCGTGTGTGCCCAGCCCTCCATGCCCACCGGCCTGTGACATCAGCTGTGCTCACGTCCAGGAGCACAAAGTCACTGCTTGACAAATGGATAACTAATCGGTCACTTCCTGGCTCCCGACAGCAGGACTGGGGACCCACGGAGAGCCTACTAGAGCTGGGGCGCCGGTGCCGGCTGGGCCGCGGAGGGTGAGTGGGCAGGGAGGCACCCACCTCCAGCTGCTCGTGAATCCAGTCCAGGAAGGAGGTGATGCGGGTGTAGACGCCGGGCTTGTTCACCTCGGCACAGCCGATGCCGAAGCTGGTGGCCCCCACCAGCTTCCACACCCTCCGCTCCTGACACACCAGGGGCCCGCCGCTGTCTCCCTGGAGGGCGGGGGAGAGCGAGGGGCACAGAAGAGACCCTGCCACCACGGCCCCCCGTCCTGGTGACAGCAGCCCCTTCCCTGTGGCGTGCAGCAGGGCACGAGCAGGGCTCTGCGTCCAGGAACTGACGTCCCTCCCGAGGGTGGGGTCCTCATCCTTCGGGGATGGTCCCCCTCCAGCCCTTCTGCACTGATGTCCCTCCTGAGGGTGGGGTCCCGTTCTTTGGGGACGGCTCCCGTCCAGCTGTCTCAGGGCCCTGAGCCCACAAAGGTCAACAGCGTGGGCACCGAGGGCTGCTCTCAGCGGGAGGGTCTGCCCGGCCAGGGGCTTCAGCTGGATCGGGCAGTGCTGGAGTCTCACCCTCTGGGGCTGTTCAGGTCAGAGCTCCCTGCTCTCCGCCCCTTCGGTCCCCTTGCAAACGCTGAGCCCCCAGCCCTGGTTCCCAGCTCCCGGCACCCAGGCAGAGCGGGGCACTCGGTAAACACAGGTCTGCCCAGGCAGGAAAGGGAGCGATAGCCTGTGCAAACTCCTGCCCACACCCTGTCAATTTGCTCTGCAGTGGGTCACAGGGCCGTGCTGACGGCAGCCCGTCCCAGGGCTGGGTCGCCTCGGCCGCGGCCGGGCCCGAGGCCCCCGGGCCTACCTGGCAGCTGTCCACGCCGCCGTCCAGGGAGCCCGCGCAGAGCATGGACGGGGAGATGATGCCACCGTACACCTCCCTGCGGTTGCAGATCTTGTTGGAGAGGAGGGGCACGGCCGCGTGGTTGAGGACCGGGGAGGCGTCCCCTGGGTCAGAGCAGGGGGACGGGGTCTGTGAGGTGAGGGGCCCGCCAGGCGCTCAGCCGCCCTGCCTGGGGGCGGGCAGCCTGGAGGCGGACACCTCAGAGCTGGCCCCTCGTGAGCAGCCTGAAGGGCCCCTGCTGCCTCACTGCCAGGGCCACTCGCTTCCCTGAGGTCCCCAGGGTGGAAGGAGCGGGTGACGTAGCCAGCAGGAACCCTCTCCCCGGGGCCTGTCCTAGGCCAGGCAGTCGACCCACACCAGCCCATTTAGATCCCAGAACAGCCCAGGGACAGAAGGATACTGAGGCTCATGAAGGTCCCCCCACAGGCTTGGGGTGGAGCCTGGGCTGGTCAGCAGAAACACCACCCCAACCCCTGGAAGCTGGGACCTGCGGCCCGCCGTCCAGGGCAAGAGGGATGTGGCAGATGGGTGAGACCCTGAGGTGGGGACAGGGCGCTGGGAAGCCCAGGTGGACCTTAAGTGGGACCACAGGGTGCCTCAAAGGGTCCGAGGAGGAAGGAGGGAAGCAGAGGTCGGAGGAGGAGGCGGAGACGCTGGGCTGCCGGCCGCAAGGTGGAGGAGGGCCCAGAGGCCGGAGGGACCCAGACCCTCCCGAGCAGCCCCGCCCCCAGCACACTGATGCACGACTTCTGTCAGCGTGGGCACCGAGGGCTCGGGCAGTGCTGGAGTCTCACCCTCTGGGGCTGTTCAGGTCAGAGCTCCCTGCTCTCCGCCCCTTCGGTCCCCTTGCAAACGCTGAGCCCCCAGCCCTGGTTCCCAGCTCCCGGCACCCAGGCAGAGCGGGGCACTCGGTAAACACAGGTCTGCCCAGGCAGGAAAGGGAGCGATAGCCTGTGCAAACTCCTGCCCACACCCTGTCAATTTGCTCTGCAGTGGGTCACAGGGCCGTGCTGACGGCAGCCCGTCCCAGGGCTGGGTCGCCTCGGCCGCGGCCGGGCCCGAGGCCCCCGGGCCTACCTGGCAGCTGTCCACGCCGCCGTCCAGGGAGCCCGCAGAGCATGGACGGGGAGATGATGCCACCGTACACCTCCCTGCGGTTGCAGATCTTGTTGGAGAGGAGGGGCACGGCCGCGTGGTTGAGGACCGGGGAGGCGTCCCCTGGGTCAGAGCAGGGGGACGGGGTCTGTGAGGTGAGGGGCCCGCCAGGCGCTCAGCCGCCCTGCCTGGGGGCGGGCAGCCTGGAGGCGGACACCTCAGAGCTGGCCCCTCGTGAGCAGCCTGAAGGGCCCCTGCTGCCTCACTGCCAGGGCCACTCGCTTCCCTGAGGTCCCCAGGGTGGAAGGAGCGGGTGACGTAGCCAGCAGGAACCCTCTCCCCGGGGCCTGTCCTAGGCCAGGCAGTCGACCCACACCAGCCCATTTAGATCCCAGAACAGCCCAGGGACAGAAGGATACTGAGGCTCATGAAGGTCCCCCCACAGGCTTGGGGTGGAGCCTGGGCTGGTCAGCAGAAACACCACCCCAACCCCTGGAAGCTGGGACCTGCGGCCCGCCGTCCAGGGCAAGAGGGATGTGGCAGATGGGTGAGACCCTGAGGTGGGGACAGGGCGCTGGGAAGCCCAGGTGGACCTTAAGTGGGACCACAGGGTGCCTCAAAGGGTCAGAGGAGGAGACACGAAGATGGAGGAAGCAGAGGTCGGAGGGGAGGAGGCGGGGAGACGCTGGGCTGCCGGCCGCAAGGTGGAGGAGGGCCCAGAGGCCGGAGGGGACCCAGACCCTCCCCCGGAGCAGCCCCCGCCCCCAGCACACTGATGCACGACTTCTGTCGCCCTGGCTGTTGGGGAGTGCACGTGGGCTGCTTGAAGCCTCTGAGTATGCGCTCATATGTTGAAGCAACGACCACAAAGCAGCACATCTGCAGTGGCCGGGCCTCACGCTCTCATCCAAGGGGACGGACACCCTCCAGCTCCACCTGTTTGTAAACTGTGACCTTCACGTCTTAGAGGCTCACCCAAGGGCACGTCCTGCTCCCATGCCTCTCAGGTCTTAGTGTCCGGCTGGAGGTCTGTGCTCCCCCTGACCCTGACATGTCAAGGGTCATTGCACCGGGACACACCAAGGGAGCAGGCACCCAGCCCCCTTGGTTCTGGGCACCCTGGGCATAGAATCCTGATTTCAGACCACTGACCTCCATCCTCTGTGGCCCCCCAGCCTGACGTCCAGCATACTTTTCCATCAGGAAAGTTCTCTTCAGAGTTGGGCAGACAGACTGGTTGGATCATCTCTGTTTGGAGAGGAAACAAGAGCGCTTAAGCTGCCTGACAAAGCTCCTTCTCAGCGCCCACCCCTTGAGGAGAGGGGTGAGGGGGTCTCCAGAGAAAGGCCAGGTCCCTGGTCATTTGCTCAGACTGGGGACCGCTCCTCCACCAGAGGCCTAAAACAGCCCTAGAGCACAGTAACGTGAGTGAGTCTGGACCAGAGGTCAGCGCGACCCTAGACCAAAGCAACGTGAGTGAGTCTAGACCAGAGGTCAGCTCGACCCTAGACCAAGGCAACCTGAGTTTAGACCAGAGGTCAGCTCGACCCTAGACCAAGGCAACATGAATGAGTCCAGACCAGAGGTCAGCTCAACCCTTGACCAAGGCAACGTGAGTGAGTCTAGACCAGAGGTCAGCTCAACCCTAGACCACAGCAGCATGAGTGAGTCTAGACCAGCTTTCAACACAGTTTCTGTAAAGAGATGAGTAGTATACGTTTCAGGCTTTGCAGGCCAAGTAGCCTCCACTTTCAGCCCTCACCTCTGCCACAGTAGTGTGAAAGCAGCCGTGGGCAGTGGTGAACAAACGGGCAGGCCGTATGCCAATAAAACTTTATTTGAAGATAGACAAAGGTCCAATGCAACCCGTAGGCCACAGTCTGCCCACTCTTGGTCTAGACCGTGGGCATGCTGCTTTAGAGAGCATTTCTCTGTGAATCTTCCGTCCATCCTGACACGTTGGGAGGCAAAGAGCCTGCCTGTCCACATGGGCCATGCCACCTGAGCCCAAAAGCAGCACATCTGCAGTGGCCGGGCCTCACGCTCTCATCCAAGGGACGGACACCCTCCAGCTCCACCTGTTTGTAAACTGTGACCTTCACGTCTTAGAGGCTCACCCAAGGGCACGTCCTGCTCCCATGCCTCTCAGGTCTTAGTGTCCGGCTGGAGGTCTGTGCTCCCCCTGACCCTGACATGTCAAGGGTCATTGCACCGGGACACCCCAAGGGAGCAGGCACCCAGCCCCCTTGGTTCTGGGCACCCTGGGCATAGAATCCTGATTTCAGACCACTGACCTCCATCCTCTGTGGCCCCCCAGCCTGACGTCCAGCATACTTTTCCATCAGGAAAGTTCTCTTCAGAGTTGGGCAGACAGACTGGTTGGATCATCTCTGTTTGGAGAGGAAACAAGAGCGCTTAAGCTGCCTGACAAAGCTCCTTCTCAGCGCCCACCCCTTGAGGAGAGGGGTGAGGGGGTCTCCAGAGAAAGGCCAGGTCCCTGGTCATTTGCTCAGACTGGGGACCGCTCCTCCACCAGAGGCCTAAAACAGCCCTAGAGCACAGTAACGTGAGTGAGTCTGGACCAGAGGTCAGCGCGACCCTAGACCAAAGCAACGTGAGTGAGTCTAGACCAGAGGTCAGCTCGACCCTAGACCAAGGCAACCTGAGTTTAGACCAGAGGTCAGCTCGACCCTAGACCAAGGCAACATGAATGAGTCCAGACCAGAGGTCAGCTCAACCCTTGACCAAGGCAACGTGAGTGAGTCTAGACCAGAGGTCAGCTCAACCCTAGACCACAGCAGCATGAGTGAGTCTAGACCAGCTTTCAACACAGTTTCTGTAAAGAGATGAGTAGTATACGTTTCAGGCTTTGCAGGCCAAGTAGCCTCCACTTTCAGCCCTCACCTCTGCCACAGTAGTGTGAAAGCAGCCGTGGGCAGTGGTGAACAAACGGGCAGGCCGTATGCCAATAAAACTTTATTTGAAGATAGACAAAAGGTCCAATGCAACCCGTAGGCCACAGTCTGCCCACTCTTGGTCTAGACCGTGGGCATGCTGCTTTAGAGAGCATTTCTCTGTGAATCTTCCCGTCCATCCTGACACGTTGGGAGGCAAAGAGCCTGCCTGTCCACATGGGCCATGCCACCTGAGCCCTCCACCCAAGACCGGCCCGGAGCCTTCCTGTGACCTCCTTCCTGGTGGACCACAGTGGAAAGTTAGAGAAGGGACAAGCGCACTCCTATTCATTTTTGTCCAAGTGCAAGTGTTGGCACCTCGTGTTATTCATAGCAAACAAATTCCACCATTACAGTCTCTGTTTTTCTAGGAATGTTGGTGTCAGAGTGTGACGTGGAGAGAATTCCGTGTGCTGTGTGAGAAACCCACTGACGCCTCTGCCCGGTCCGACCCGCCTCTGGGCGGGAGCCGGGGCTCTGCTCCAACAGGGGCCACGTTGACTACTCCCTGCCCAGCTGCTTAGTCCTCAGGAAGGACGAGGGGCCTTGGCTGATCGAGAGGTGGGCTTTGTCACATCTGCAAGTTGAAATGTTTCATCCTGTGTGACTTTTCTGGTGTTTCTGAAACCTCCAAATATCAGGACATGACATTTCCATGGAGAAACAGAGCCCCTGAACTCAGCAGCTGGTGGGAAGCAGCATATTTCTGAGTATTCCCAGGAGCTGGAGATGCCCGGGATCCTGCAGTCCGTAAAGAAAGGGCCCAGAGAAGATCTGACCACGGCCAGCTGCTTCTCAGCCAAGATCTAAGACACGAGGCCCATGGGTGGCACTGGCAGGGAATCTCACAAACACAAGCACCCAGTAAGGGAAAGCTCTTTGTTCTCAGGGACCCGAGACGCCCTTCTGCCTCCCACAAGCGCCAGGTGGCCTGGCCTGGGGACGTCCCTCAATCTCCAGGAGGCACCGGCAGAAAGAAAGCAGCTCGAGTGAGCTCCGGCAGCCCCAGGAAAACCAAGCTGACCAAAGTAGAACCACAGAGGTTCTGAGGTCAAATGGTCCCCTGAGCCACAGCCACACAGGCAGACCAAGACCTGTCCAGTGAGCCTGAGCAGGGTGGCCGTCTGCGGAAGCTGAAGATGTCTCCCAACACAGCGGTCCACATGTCCAGAAAGGGATTGAACATTACTCCTCCTACCGAGAACCAGGAAAATCACAACTTCACTGCAAAGCAACAGTCAGCTGAGGACACTCAACACTGAAATGAATCAGATTTTGGAACGACCTAGCGGAAATGGTAAGACAGCCTTCATCAACAGGCTTCAACAAGCCATTCAAACTCTGCTGAAATGAACGAGAGCAGGAGAAAGATCCCTGGACGTACCGTTGAAGGCGACAGGCCCGGCCAGTTTCATGAGGGCGATGTCATTGCCCAGCCTCTTTGGCTTATACTTGCTGTGGTAGATGATTTTTTCCACCAGATGGGAGGGGGCTGGACTGTCCAGCAGGGAAACGAGGCCCACCTGGATGGTCCAGGACTTGGGGAGGTAGAGGCTGAAATGAGAGAATCCCAAACCCTTTCACCCTCGGACCTCAAGTCTCCCGAGAGCCAGGGCCAAGAAGATGGCAGGGGGTGCCCCTGTAAGCCCCACAGAAACTCAGACCCTTCCCTGCATCTCCTAGGCAGGTCTTGATCTCTGCATCTCTGGGAATTTGAGAAATGAGCTCAAGTGTGCTGCCTGAGAGGGTCTATTAGGACCCGTTCTCCATCTGAAATCAAAATAGAGGCAGGTGGGGCTTCCCTGGTGGTCCAGTGGGTAAAGAGTCTGCCTTACAGTGCAAGGGTCACCAGTTCGATCCCTAGCCTGGGAAGATCCCATGTGCCGTGGAGCAGCTGGACTGGTGTGTCCAATTACCGAGCCAGCACTCTAGAGCGCATGCGCCTAGAACCAGTGCTCTGGAAAGCTCTTTGTTCTCAGGGACCCGAGACGCCCTTCTGCCTCCCACAAGCGCCAGGTGGCCTGGCCTGGGCGCCCTCAATCTCCAGGAGGCACCGGCAGAAAGAAAGCAGCTCGAGTGAGCTCCGGCAGCCCCAGGAAAACCAAGCTGACCAAAGTAGAACCACAGAGGTTCTGAGGTCAAATGGTCCCCTGAGCCACAGCCACACAGGCAGACCAAGACCTGTCCAGTGAGCCTGAGCAGGGTGGCCGTCTGCGGAAGCTGAAGATGTCTCCCAACACAGCGGTCCACATGTCCAGAAAGGGATTGAACATTACTCCTCCTACCGAGAACCAGGAAAATCACAACTTCACTGCAAAGCAACAGTCAGCTGAGGACACTCAACACTGAAATGAATCAGATTTTGGAACGACCTAGCGGAAATGGTAAGACAGCCTTCATCAACAGGCTTCAACAAGCCATTCAAACTCTGCTGAAATGAACGAGAGCAGGAGAAAGATCCCTGGACGTACCGTTGAAGGCGACAGGCCCGGCCAGTTTCATGAGGGCGATGTCATTGCCCAGCCTCTTTGGCTTATACTTGCTGTGGTAGATGATTTTTTCCACCAGATGGGAGGGGGCTGGACTGTCCAGCAGGGAAACGAGGCCCACCTGGATGGTCCAGGACTTGGGGAGGTAGAGGCTGAAATGAGAGAATCCCAAACCCTTTCACCCTCGGACCTCAAGTCTCCCGAGAGCCAGGGCCAAGAAGATGGCAGGGGGTGCCCCTGTAAGCCCCACAGAAACTCAGACCCTTCCCTGCATCTCCTAGGCAGGTCTTGATCTCTGCATCTCTGGGAATTTGAGAAATGAGCTCAAGTGTGCTGCCTGAGAGGGTCTATTAGGACCCGTTCTCCATCTGAAATCAAAATAGAGGCAGGTGGGGCTTCCCTGGTGGTCCAGTGGGTAAAGAGTCTGCCTTACAGTGCAAGGGTCACCAGTTCGATCCCTAGCCTGGGAAGATCCCATGTGCCGTGGAGCAGCTGGACTGGTGTGTCCAATTACCGAGCCAGCACTCTAGAGCGCATGCGCCTAGAACCAGTGCTCTGCAATGAGAGAGGCCACTGCGATGGAGGCCCACACATGCCAAAGAGTAAAGATGGATGAAAAATAAACAATGATTTAGAGGCAAAAAAAAAAAAATAGAGGCAGGTGGAAATAACAGCAACAACTGCCGCTGTGTGTGGATGTATTTCCTATGGTTTTCTTCCACACCAATTCCCCTGCCCCAAGAGACTGTTCTGGGGAGGCCCCACCCACCCTGCACGGTCTCTCTCCCTCTCCGCCATAATATGGCCCATGGTGATGAGCCACGCGGAGGTCTAGGGCTTTGCATTGCTGGGTTTCCTCCCGCAGGAGAGCTTCCTTCCCCTCTTTCTATCCTTGCTGTATGAGCCAAATGCCTTTAAAACGAGCCTGGGGTCACCAATCTCCCCCAGCTGATGGAGCTGGATCCACAGTGAGGGGAATGGCGGAGCTGTGATGAGCTGGTATGTTTCCGCGCTTTCCTGACCTGCCTTGCTGCCGGTCCCCCGGGTCAGCCCTGTCCCCGTGGCCTGCGCTGGAGAGGGGTTTGCAGGAGATGAGGAGCCCCGTCCCACCCAGGAGGTCGGGAGAACTCACTCATAGACACAGTGGGCAGCCGTGACCACCCACTGCGGGGCGATGACAGACCCTCCGCACAGGTGGTAGCCCTGGAACTGGAGGCTGGCCTGCCAGGGCCACTGGGCCAGCGAGGACGTGTTTCCGCCCACGATGCGGGGGCTGGAGCCGGTCCTCAGGCCGCAGGCTGTAGAGGAAGGCGGGGGGTGAGGCGCGAGTCTCAGGGGCGCCCAGAGTGAGGGGCTGGTCACCCGAGACGGGCGGGGTGCTGGGGATTGCCGTGGGAACAGCCCATCTGAGCGAAGAGCTGGGGGCCGCGTCATCCTCCCCACGACCCCCGTGTCCCCGGGAGGGCGACAGCGCACGGAGAGCTGGAGAGTCTCTTGGCGGCAGGGCCTGACTTCCTCCACCCCGGCCCTGGCAGCAAGAAAGCCCTGCCGGAAACAAGGGGCTCCTGGCCAGGCCAGGGCTGGGCGGCGGACTAAGCAGCCTGGGCACACTTTTCTGGCAGTGGGCAGGGGAGAGCAAGCTGTTGGAACCACCACAGAACGGCAGGACACCGTGTGCCGTGGTCCTGTCTGCAGCTGAGAGGTTGCTCCAGGCAGCCTCCTGATGGCGACGGAGCAGGTGGGTTCCCAGAGCTCCCCGCTGGCCACTGGCAGGACGGGGCGGCCAGCAGCGAGGTCCAGGGAACAGGGAGGGGCAGGAGCCCGGGAGCCAGGCTTCCTTCTGTTTCTCTCTGCGGTCTGCAGCCTCACCTGTGCACTTCAAGGTCACCACGTGGCCCGAGGTACACGCCTCCCTAAAGTGGAGAAAGAGTCCGTTTAATGATACACTCCCGAGGCCTCCGAGAGCCGGGCCCCACTGAAGCAACTCAGCACACGTGCGCCGTCGGGCTGGAAACCCAACACTTTCTTATCAGATCTTGGGCTAAAAGAAAAATAAACTCTGTTGGGCTTCCCTGGTGATCCAGTGGGTAAGGACACTGCCTAGCAGTGCAGGGGGCACTGGTTCGATCCCTGGCCTGAGAGGATCCCATGTGCCACAGAGCGGCTGGACCGACATGTCCAACGACAGAGCCAGAGCTCTGGAGCGCATGTGCCCAGGGCCGGCACTCTGCGACAACAGAGGCCACTGCGATGGGAGGCCCACACGGGCCAAAGAACAAAGATGGAAATAAATGAAAGACCAATAGAAGTGGCCAAAACATAAAATAATAATAATAATAAACTCTATTGCCCTGCTCTTGAATACAGGTGAGGATTTTAGTCTATGAGAAGCTGTGAGCGTGAGGTCACACAAGTCCTTGTCAGCTGATGAAGGACAGCGTGTGGCCAGCAGTTGCGTCGTCACAGGCTTTGTGTAGCTAATGATGAGAGACTCACATGAGCTTCGTTAGATAAACATGTACGGGTGTCATGTGTGCATCCCTCTTACCCTGCTGTCCTCCAAGGAGCCCTGCGGGACACTGAGCGTCCATCAGATAGAGTGACAGGCTGTCCCAGCACAAGGTCCTTGCAGCCGGGGCACGTGGACGTCAGACGGGACCACTGCCCTGGGAGCCGGTCAAGTCCTGGGCAGGCCCCACCTTTTTCTGGCAGTGGGCAGGGGAGAGCAAGCTGTTGGAACCACCACAGAACGGCAGGACACCGTGTGCCGTGGTCCTGTCTGCAGCTGAGAGGTTGCTCCAGGCAGCCTCCTGATGGCGACGGAGCAGGTGGGTTCCCAGAGCTCCCCGCTGGCCACTGGCAGGACGGGGCGGCCAGCAGCGAGGTCCGGGGAACAGGGAGGGGCAGGAGCCCGGGAGCCAGGCTTCCTTCTGTTTCTCTCTGCGGTCTGCAGCCTCACCTGTGCACTTCAAGGTCACCACGTGGCCCGAGGTACACGCCTCCCTAAAGTGGAGAAAGAGTCCGTTTAATGATACACTCCCGAGGCCTCCGAGAGCCGGGCCCCACTGAAGCAACTCAGCACACGTGCGCCGTCGGGCTGGAAACCCAACACTTTCTTATCAGATCTTGGGCTAAAAGAAAAATAAACTCTGTTGGGCTTCCCTGGTGATCCAGTGGGTAAGGACACTGCCTAGCAGTGCAGGGGGCACTGGTTCGATCCCTGGCCTGAGAGGATCCCATGTGCCACAGAGCGGCTGGACCGACATGTCCAACGACAGAGCCAGAGCTCTGGAGCGCATGTGCCCAGGGCCGGCACTCTGCGACAACAGAGGCCACTGCGATGGGAGGCCCACACGGGCCAAAGAACAAAGATGGAAATAAATGAAAGACCAATAGAAGTGGCCAAAACATAAAATAATAATAATAATAATAAACTCTATTGCCCTGCTCTTGAATACAGATGAGGATTTTAGTCTATGAGAAGCTGTGAGCGTGAGGTCACACAAGTCCTTGTCAGCTGATGAAGGACAGCGTGTGGCCAGCAGTTGCGTCGTCACAGGCTTTGTGTAGCTAATGATGAGAGACTCACATGAGCTTCGTTAGATAAACATGTACGGGTGTCATGTGTGCATCCCTCTTACCCTGCTGTCCTC
Source organism: Tragulus kanchil (assembly GCA_022376925.1). Lineage (NCBI taxonomy): Eukaryota > Metazoa > Chordata > Mammalia > Artiodactyla > Tragulidae > Tragulus > Tragulus kanchil. Next base: position 245,075,403 of record JAIOJX010000028.1, read on the forward strand.
CAAGGAGCCCTGCGGGACACTGAGCGTCCATCAGATAGAGTGACAGGCTGTCCCAGCACAAGGTCCTTGCAGCCGGGGCACGTGGACGTCAGACGGGACCACTGCCCTGGGAGCCGGTCAAGTCCTGCCTCTCGAGCCCAGACCTGTCACTCGATCGTGCAAGAAACACTAGTGTCACCCGCCCCGGGTCTTAGGACGTGGGCGATGGGCTGTCCCTGCAAGCTTCCTGTGGGTCAGCTACACAACGACAGGTGGAGAGCTCTCGTTTCCTGGAGTGGAGGACACGCTCCTCTTGGAGTTTGGTCCAAGGTGTCAGGAAAAGTGTGTGGAACGTGGGCTCAGAAAGCCCGAGGCACCTCCACAGACCAGGCAGGTGACGCCCCCTAAGCTTTAGGCACCTGTCATTTACGGATGCCTCATTTCACCTTCCTTAGAAGACCCCCTGGAGGAGGAAATGGCAACCCTCTCCAGAATTCTCGTCTGGACAATGCCATGGACAGAGGAGCCTAGCAGGCTACAGTCCATGGAGTTGCAAAGAGTCGGACAGGACTGATGGATTGACTGACAGTTATTTGGGGAAACATGCAGTACAAATGGTGAACGTGAGAGTGCTCTGTAAATAAAGAAGGGGATGCTTCTTAATTCCTCTCTGTAATACTCTCCCTTTCTCATGCCCTTCTTTCCCCACGCACGTCTGCAGTGCCCACTGCGGCCCGGCCAGCACCGCACCCACGGGCATCGGGGACCTTCATCGTCCTTCCTCATTCTCCCCGTTGCGCTCTACCTCCTGGTTTGGGGTTAAGCTCCTTTACTCCAGCCCGACGTGTCCATACTCTTTAAGCAAAGTGGCCAAGCTCTCACCTTGCACTTGGAGAACAGCCTCACGCTCAGCTGCACGACTAGGCACGAGTGGACACGGCACCGCCTGGCCACTCACCTCACATACACCGAGTGCTGTAACGCAGTCACTTTGTCGTCTGGCAAGAGGTGATTGACGGACACGAAGTCCTCTCGGAACTGCTCCTCGAGGGCGTCCACGCGGAGGGCGTCCGAGCTCACGTAGCTGCAGGCACACGGACATGCCGACCCGACGTGAGAACTCCACCCTGTGGCCCGGATCCAGCCAGGCTCCGGCCACAGCGTCACAGGCATCATCGTGCGGGGGCAGGGGGCGCCATGTGTGCTCCCAAACCATCAGTGGCTTCATCTGCCAGCCTAGCAAGGCATTCCACACCAGGAAGAGCCTGGGACGGCCCCTCCCCGAAGCCCTCCCCAAAGCCCGGGCTCTGGGCACGGGGCAGGGAGGACCACTTCCTGACATTGCTGGGTGGACCTCCTTTGCTGCAGTCAGCCGGGCTGACCTTCGCCTGGCCTGAAGCTAGCCCCAGAGGGGACAGAACCTGGAACTAGGGGGGGTGTCTTCAGGTGGGCACCCAAGTGGGGATGCCGAGCACCCCGGGCTGGGGGAGGTGGGAGAGGAAAGATTGTCCCGGGCTGCCCAGAGCTGGCGGGGCTCCTGTCACGGAGCCGTGAGCAGTGGGTGGAGAGATCCGCGGGCACAGGATTGGCCAGTGTCTGAAGGGCCAGGGGGAATGATGAAGAGGACATTATTCTTTTTTTTTTTTTCCTCTAAATCAGCTGTTGGAAGAGTCATAAGACGGCAGGATGGACGAACAAAAGAAAAGCTGACAGCTCACTCTGCTGGAGAACTCGCAGCTCATCAAACAGGATTTCATCAGGTCCCTGGAAACGCGGGGTGGGGCGGGCGGGGGAGGCGGGGCCCAAGGACCAGGCGGGCTGGTTGGAGGAAACGTGATCGAGGCCGTGGCACCGGCACTCCCGGCCTCCCTGGGGACACCGGCGCCCCCTGCTGCCTGGGCGGGCGCCAGGTGAAAGAGCCGACAGAACAGAGACGCTGCTGGAGGCGGGCTGGGCTAGGGCGCGGGAGGGGAGGGGCGCAAAGGGGCCCAAAGGCTGCAAGGGAGCCCCACAAATCATCAAAGTGCCGAAGGTAGCAACGACCATCACAGAGTCCTACGGGATGTCCCTGGTCCAGGCTGGCTTCAAAGCCCCAGGACCGCTCGACCCTCGCACGACCTGCAGGGCTGGTGCTCTGGTTAGCCTCTTGGTGGAGGCTCAGTCAGTGCCGGGGCCGCCTGTGGGCCGGCCCAGGCAGCCTGACTGGCCAGTCTGCCTTCTTTCTGACAGGCCTGCAACAGGCTGTGGTCGCCCAGAGGGATCGAGAGAGGGCTTTCAAGAGAGGAGCAGGAAGGAGAAACAAGAACAGACCCAGACGTGGAACTCGGACCTGGAGCCGGAGCCAGGGAGGGGAAGAGCAGGTGCAGAGGGACAGCAGTGGACACGGTCACGAGGAAGGACCGAGAACCTGCGTCCACCAGACCCGCCCTGAGAGGAGCCGGGGCACCATCCCCGCCACCGGGAGGGGCGGAGGGGCCTGCGGGCTGGGGGGAACGGGTGGGCGGGGGAGAGGGGCTGCTGGGCGCTTCTGCTGGAGATGTCTAGAAGTCAGGAAGGGGTCGCAGTCCAGGAGGGAGGGGGACGGAGACAGACAGGAAAGGAAGGGGGCCCCAGTGAGTCCAAGGATCCGCCTCCCAGGGGGCGGAGGTGTCCAGAGGAAGCCTTCCGCGGTGAGCCGTGCTGGCAGGGCTTGTGTCACTGGCGTGTGTGTGTGTGGCAGTGTGCGTAGTGAGTGAGCGTGGATCGTGGAGTGTGGCCTGCTGGCGGTGCATGAACCTCTTCCGTGTCTGTAAGCAGTGGAGCCTGCGTGATTCCTGAGGCCCGTCGCAGGGGTGGTTTTGCTGTGGTCGCTGGCCTAGAGGCGCAGGTCGTCGCTGGAGAGAAGGAGGCGGTCTCGGGGATGTGGGCTGGAGCCTGGCTTTCAGCGGCCTTGGAGAAAGCAGCTGAGAATACGAGGCATCACGTTTGCAAGCTCAGGCTCCCTGGGCGCAGAGCCCGGGGGGTTAATGCCTGTCCCTCTGGGTGCGGACAGGGACGCTGTGTCCTGTGGGGAGGGTGAGCCCTCAGCACCCACACGCTTTGAATTCTGAGAGTCAGGGGCAACAGGGAGCAAGAGTGGTGTCCTGGGCACCCAAGGAAGACGGCAGCGGCTGGGGTCTGAAGGGAGAGGCCAGGAGAGGGCAGGGCTGCCTCGGGGAGCAAGGACGCGACCCCAGTGCAGAGTCACCGGGGGCACAGGCTGCAGCGTGGAGGTCCCACTGCCGGAGGGTGTTTCTTACTTAGTGCTGAACAGCTGCTTTAAATGACTAGACTTTCACTAAGTTACTGACTTCTCAAACTTGACTCCCTGGGGCTCCTCGGGAAGTGAGACCAAGCAGGGGGGTGGAACTCGGACCTGGAGCCGGAGCCAGGGAGGGGAAGAGCAGGTGCAGAGGGACAGCAGTGGACACGGTCACGAGGAAGGACCGAGAACCTGCGTCCACCAGACCCGCCCTGAGAGGAGCCGGGGCACCATCCCCGCCACCGGGAGGGGTGGAGGGGCCTGCGGGCTTGGGGGAACGGGTGGGCGGGGGAGAGGGGCTGCTGGGCGCTTCTGCTGGAGATGTCTAGAAGTCAGGAAGGGGTCGCAGTCCAGGAGGGAGGGGGACGGAGACAGACAGGAAAGGAAGGGGGCCCCAGTGAGTCCAAGGATCCGCCTCCCAGGGGGCGGAGGTGTCCAGAGGAAGCCTTCCGCGGTGAGCCGTGCTGGCGGGGCTTGTGTCACTGGCGTGTGTGTGTGTGGCAGTGTGCGTAGTGAGTGAGCGTGGATCGTGGAGTGTGGCCTGCTGGCGGTGCATGAACCTCTTCCGTGTCTGTAAGCAGTGGAGCCTGCGTGATTCCTGAGGCCCGTCGCAGGGGTGGTTTTGCTGTGGTCGCTGGCCTAGAGGCGCAGGTCGTCGCTGGAGAGAAGGAGGCGGTCTCGGGGATGTGGGCTGGAGCCTGGCTTTCAGCGGCCTTGGAGAAAGCAGCTGAGAATACGAGGCATCACGTTTGCAAGCTCAGGCTCCCTGGGCGCAGAGCCCGGGGGGTTAATGCCTGTCCCTCTGGGTGCGGACAGGGACGCTGTGTCCTGTGGGGAGGGTGAGCCCTCAGCACCCACACGCTTTGAATTCTGAGAGTCAGGGGCAACAGGGAGCAAGAGTGGTGTCCTGGGCACCCAAGGAAGACGGCAGCGGCTGGGGTCTGAAGGGAGAGGCCAGGAGAGGGCAGGGCTGCCTCGGGGAGCAAGGACGCGACCCCAGTGCAGAGTCACCGGGGGCACAGGCTGCAGCGTGGAGGTCCCACTGCCGGAGGGTGTTTCTTACTTAGTGCTGAACAGCTGCTTTAAATGACTAGACTTTCACTAAGTTACTGACTTCTCAAACTTGACTCCCTGGGGCTCCTCGGGAAGTGAGACCAAGCAGGGGGCGTCTGGAAGCTGCCCGGGCTCAGGGGAGCTGGGGGGGCTCCGTCTTTAGCTCTGACGCTCTGGGGTCCTGGCCTGAGATGCCCCCAAACGCGCCACGTCCCTTCGCCTGTCGGGACCTCGGGTTGCGCCCCGGGGACGTCAGGCATCGCGGCGGCCGTGAGGCTGCCAACCCGCCTGGGGGGCGCTCGGCTGAGCAGCGGGTCTGCCCTCCCCCGCCCCTCGCGTCCTGCCCGCCGCGGGCGGCTCTGAGTTACCTCGGGAAGCCCAGCTGGGCGCAGGCGAGCCTCGCGTGGTGACCCTTCCAGTCCTCCGCGCACACAGTCCTCCAGGCTGCGGCCGTGAACACCTGGAGCGCCGCGTTCTGCCCGCTCACGCGGACTGGCCAGTGCACACAAAGACGCGCCGTCAGCGCCCTGAAGGGCCCGAGGCCCGGCGGACCTCCGCAGGCAGCCACACCCCCGAGCAGAGCCCTGTCCCCGCGGAGCAAGTGTTCTTGTCATCTGGGCCTGAGTCTCTTCCAACTGCTTTCAGAGTCCCCCCAGCCTAATTTAACCTCCACCTAAGGCCCTCCCTCAACCCCCAGCCCAGGGTCTCCTGGGGCGAATGCCAGTGAGGGCCCAGGTCCTGACGATGGCATTGCCTTGGACCCATTTCTCAGATGGGGACAGCCGGGGCCGGGTGTGCTAACATCCTCCAGCCTCCGCAGTGAAAGGGTGGGACCTACCGCATCGGTATTCGTCCTCCCCATCTTTGCAGTCTGACACCCCGTCACAGCGAGCCGTCAACTCAACACACTTAAAAGACGAGCGGCACCTGTACTTCCCGGAGCAGTCGAAGTGGACTGAGGAGAGGAGAGGGGCCGAGGAAGGGTGGCTCAGGGCGCCCCCGACAACCACACCCCGAGTGCGGGCCCCAGGGGCACCCACGCTAGCCGATGCTGGCTGCCGCCTGGCTCTCTCAGCCCAGTGTCTGTTCTGGATTCCAGAGGGCGGGGCGGCTGCACCCCACAGCTCCCGCTAAGGGGCCTCGAGCCACAGGTGGGGGGACTTTGGACTCTGGAGGCTCAAGGTCAAAAGAGCGAGCTCACGGCTGTGGCTGAGCGCCTGAGCCGCGGAGCCCGGAGCCCGGAGCGAGGACCCCGCCTCCAGTCCACCTCCTGTCGTCTCTGACCCTGGCCGAGAAACGAGGGAGCTGTGGACCCCCGGGCCGAGCACGTGGGCAGTCAAGCTGATCTGAGAGCTGCTTTTTTGAAGAGTCAATGCGCAGTTGTTCCCTCGCAGAGACCATTCGCGTGACTCACTTTCTCAGCAGCCACTGGCACCTCATTCGAGACCCGGCCTGGCCTGGCATGAATGGCCTCCCTTGTCTCCTCCATGGGCTCCCACCCCTCCCGTCTGGGGGTTCGGTTTCATCAGCCACCTTTGGACACATCTGAGTGGGCAGGCTCCTTGGTGACAAAGCCTCCGACGTGGCCAAAGGCCTCCCGCCCCTGGGGGCCCCGACTGGCTTCAGAGTCCCGCAGGCAAACAAAGCTCAAATCAGCAGCTGCAGAGAATGTTCGCCTCAGGAATGAGGGCTGCGTGGTGGACCCAGGAGGAGGGGGGCCTCGGGAACGTCTAAACGCCCAAACAAGTACCTGAGAAGCCACTAAATAATGAATGGTACTCACTGCCCAGACCGATGGCCAGCGCTAGTATCAACGCGATTATCCCAATGACGATGATGGGGAAGAACTTCAACGGCAGCAGAGACAGGATCTGGGCGGCCACCGCGTCGGCATCCTCCAGCCTCCGCAGTGAAAGGGTGGGACCTACCGCATCGGTATTCGTCCTCCCCATCTTTGCAGTCTGACACCCCGTCACAGCGAGCCGTCAACTCAACACACTTAAAAGACGAGCGGCACCTGTACTTCCCGGAGCAGTCGAAGTGGACTGAGGAGAGGAGAGGGGCCGAGGAAGGGTGGCTCAGGGCGCCCCCGACAACCACACCCCGAGTGCGGGCCCCAGGGGCACCCACGCTAGCCGATGCTGGCTGCCGCCTGGCTCTCTCAGCCCAGTGTCTGTTCTGGATTCCAGAGGGCGGGGCGGCTGCACCCCACAGCTCCCGCTAAGGGGCCTCGAGCCACAGGTGGGGGGACTTTGGACTCTGGAGGCTCAAGGTCAAAAGAGCGAGCTCACGGCTGTGGCTGAGCGCCTGAGCCGCGGAGCCCGGAGCCCGGAGCGAGGACCCCGCCTCCAGTCCACCTCCTGTCGTCTCTGACCCTGGCCGAGAAACGAGGGAGCTGTGGACCCCCGGGCCGAGCACGTGGGCAGTCAAGCTGATCTGAGAGCTGCTTTTTTGAAGAGTCAATGCGCAGTTGTTCCCTCGCAGAGACCATTCGCGTGACTCACTTTCTCAGCGGCCACTGGCACCTCATTCGAGACCCGGCCTGGCCTGGCATGAATGGCCTCCCTTGTCTCCTCCATGGGCTCCCACCCCTCCCGTCTGGGGGTTCGGTTTCATCAGCCAACTTTGGACACATCTGAGTGGGCAGGCTCCTTGGTGACAAAGCCTCCGACGTGGCCAAAGGCCTCCCGCCCCTGGGGGCCCCGACTGGCTTCAGAGTCCCGCAGGCAAACAAAGCTCAAATCAGCAGCTGCAGAGAATGTTCGCCTCAGGAATGAGGGCTGCGTGGTGGACCCAGGAGGAGGGGGGCCTCGGGAACGTCTAAACGCCCAAACAAGTACCTGAGAAGCCACTAAATAATGAATGGTACTCACTGCCCAGACCGATGGCCAGCGCTAGTATCAACGCGATTATCCCAATGACGATGATGGGGAAGAACTTCAACGGCAGCAGAGACAGGATCTGGGCGGCCACCGCGTCGGCATCTGGAAACCAGAAAGCAGGGCGGGAAGAGCCACAGGCCATGGAACAGCGAAGGGGACTGAAACAAAGCCAAACAGAGCTATTCCTCCCCCTGCCCTCAGTGCAGAACGTGTTCCAGCCAGAGAGAGCTAACTCGAGCAGCCGCCGGCGGCCAGGGGCACGTCCTCTAGAAGTTAAGCCCTGTGCTCCCTGGCCGTGACCCGGATCTGTCCATCCTCGGTTTGGGGAGCATGTGATGGGCTGAACTGTGTCCCCCTGGCATGTTGACATGTTCGCGGTCAAACCCTCATAACTCAGAAGATCCTCTTATTCAGAAATAGAGTCTTTACAGAGATGATCACGTTAAAACAAGGTCATCGATAGGGGCCTTAACCGGAAACAACTGGCGTCCCTGAAAACAGGGGCATCTGGACTCAGAGGTGAACACGCACAGAGGGGAGATGCTGTGGAAAGACACAGGCAGCAGGCAGACAGACACTGGGTGGCTCATCCCATGGCCATCCGCAACCCCAGGAAGAGGAGAGGAATTCCCGGCAGGTGCCGAAGGGAGCAAGGCCCTGTCATCCCCGTTTTCAGACTTCCAGCCTCCAGATGGGGAGAGGGCACCGTTTTGCTCTTCTGAACCATGGAGTTCGTGGTGTTTTGGTGACCCTAGGAAACTAAGACAGATGGGGGGTAGGACCCCAACTCCCAAGGATGCTTTCCTACAGCAGAAGGCAGCACGTAAATGCCTAACAGGCTGCTCCCGGAGAGGAGGAGCTGGGTGCCCGAGAGGGTCTCCGGATGGCGTGCGCGTCATTCTCCCACTGTCCCGGGCACGAGCACCCACGCCTCGCTTCCAGACCAGCTCTTGGAGAGCCAGAGTCCCCGCCTGGGCTTGGAAACCCACCGCTTGAAAGTGAAGGTGTGAGTCGCTTAGTCGCGTCTCACTCTGGGAGCCCGGGCACTGTTGCCCGCCCGGCTCCTCGGCCCGTGGGGTTTTCGGCAAGGACACTGCCGCGGGCTGCCACGCCCTTCCCCGGGAGCTTCCCGCCAGGGCCGAGCCTCGCGTCTGCTGCGCTGCAGGCAGATCCGTTACAATCCGAGCCCGGGGAAGCCCCTCTGGCAACGAGCACTGTGGCGGGGAAGCGGCCGGTAGCCTTCCGAGTTGTCCAGAATGGAAGAGAACTCGAGGACAAGCATGAAGAGGGGTGATGGGCGAGCAGGAAAGGAGGAAAGAGAAGGATGGCGGGGCGGGGACAAGACGGGCACAGTAGGCTCGGCGCCGGGCGCAGGGCGGGCGGAGGGCCACCGCACAGCCCTGGCTGAGCCTTGGACGGAGGCGGGGCTCACGCCAGGCTGCGTGCCCTGCGCCTGAGCAGCAGAAGTTTGGGGAGCATGTGATGGGCTGAACTGTGTCCCCTGGCATGTTGACATGTTCGCGGTCAAACCCTCATAACTCAGAAGATCCTCTTAGAAATAGAGTCTTTACAGAGATGATCACGTTAAAACAAGGTCATCGATGGGGGCCCTTTAAACCCGGGAAACAACTGGCGTCCCTGAAAACAGGGGCATCTGGACTCAGAGGTGAACACGCACAGAGGGGAGATGCTGTGGAAAGACACAGGCAGCAGGCAGACAGACACTGGGTGGCTCATCCCATGGCCATCCGCAACCCCAGGAAGAGGAGAGGAATTCCCGGCAGGTGCCGAAGGGAGCAAGGCCCTGTCATCCCCGTTTTCAGACTTCCAGCCTCCAGATGGGGAGAGGGCACCGTTTTGCTCTTCTGAACCATGGAGTTCGTGGTGTTTTGGTGACCCTAGGAAACTAAGACAGATGGGGGGTAGGACCCCAACTCCCAAGGATGCTTTCCTACAGCAGAAGGCAGCACGTAAATGCCTAACAGGCTGCTCCCGGAGAGGAGGAGCTGGGTGCCCGAGAGGGTCTCCGGATGGCGTGCGCGTCATTCTCCCACTGTCCCGGGCACGAGCACCCACGCCTCGCTTCCAGACCAGCTCTTGGAGAGCCAGAGTCCCCGCCTGGGCTTGGAAACCCACCGCTTGAAAGTGAAGGTGTGAGTCGCTTAGTCGCGTCTCACTCTGGGAGCCCGGGCACTGTTGCCCGCCCGGCTCCTCGGCCCGTGGGGTTTTCGGCAAGGACACTGCCGCGGGCTGCCACGCCCTTCCCCGGGAGCTTCCCGCCCAGGGCCGAGCCTCGCGTCTGCTGCGCTGCAGGCAGATCCGTTACAATCCGAGCCCGGGGAAGCCCCTCTGGCAACGAGCACTGTGGCGGGGAAGCGGCCGGTAGCCTTCCGAGTTGTCCAGAATGGAAGAGAACTCGAGGACAAGCATGAAGAGGGGTGATGGGCGAGCAGGAAAGGAGGAAAGAGAAGGATGGCGGGGCCGCGGGGACAAGACGGGCACAGTAGGCTCGGCGCCCGGGCGCAGGGCGGGCGGAGGGCCACCGCACAGCCCTGGCTGAGCCTTGGACGGAGGAGCGGGGGCTCACGCCAGGCTGCGTGCCCTGCGCCTGGAGCAGCAGCGGCCGCACTGCAGCCCTCAGGAAACGCGCGTAGATGGGAGGGACGGAGGGAGGGCGGCAGGGAAGGACAGAGGGGTGGCTTCAGGACAGTGAAGGTGGTTTTATCTCAGGCTCAGAGACCAGTTCTCTCCAAGATAACCACCTCACTGAGCCGGCCAAGCACACTCCTCCTGCCCCCTTCGCTGCCCCCAGACGCCTGCCCCAGAGTCGCCAGTGTCCCTGGCCCACTCTCCGGTCACGCTCCCGACCCAGGAGCTCCAGGAGGGCTCATCATTCCGGCCGTTCTGTAGCTAAGAGCGAGACTCGGGAAGCGAGCCCCGTTGCAGCTCCAAGGGCTGGCCTGCAGTCGGAGCCTCTGTGTCGCCTCCCTCTGCCCCTTTCGGGCCCCTCAGCCTCACGCCCTGCAGCCCCATCCTGGCCCCACCCCTCCTCCTCGGCCCATCTTTGCGGGCAAGTTTGGAGTAAAAAGCAAAAGGCGTAGCATCTCTCCCAACAAAGAATACAAAAGATAACTGGGCACAAAAGAATCGTCAGCCTCTCCAGAAACAGAAAAAAACACATTTAAACAAATTACACATCACCTTTGCAATGTGTGATTATTATTTATTAATATTAGTTTAATTCCCAGTGCAGTCCAAAGTGAAAGGAAACAGGTCCCTACTGAACAGTCAATGGGAGGATAATCTGTGCAAAGTTTTTGAGAGTCAAATTGGAAATATGTATCAAAGAACTAAAACACGGAAAGAGCTTTTGACCTATTAATTTCACTTCTAGGAATTTTTCCTAAAAAGCTATCGGAGCTGCACACAAATTTCTACAAACAAGGACTCCTAGAGGGATGAGCTTGGTAACAGCGATCCACAGACCCGTGGAGAGAGCCTAAGTGCCCAGAAACGGAGCCGGTGAGCTAACAAACAGTAGAGAAATACCTAAAATGGTGAAGGGGCTAGGCAAGCGTTTCTGTGAAGGGCCCAACAGAAGATGTTTTCACCCCTGTGGGTCCTCCGTGGGCCCTGTCACGGCCGCTTCGCCCTCCAGCTGTGGCCAGGAGGGAGCCAGACAAAACGTGAGCGGATGGATGTGTCTGTGTTCCAATAAAGCTTTATTTATAAAAACAGAGGGTGGGCCAGACTTGGCCTAGGACCCATAGTTTGCCATCGTAAAAAGCTATTTAATGACTTAATGCCATGGAAAGATGAAGTTGTTTTTTAAAGATTTAAAAAAAAAAAAACTTAAAAATTGTACAACTAGCAGAAGCAGACCTCATTTTCTCCCGCTTTGTCAATACTGCAGTTTTCATAAATTAAAGGTGTGCAACAACCTACAGTCAGACACTGGCTAGCGTCCCTTGGCAAGAAGTTAACTGTTTAATTTAATTTTTAAATGAGGTACTATGAACATTTTTATACACAATACTATTGCACACTGAATAGACTACACTATAGAATAGACTCTATAGAGTTTTACATATATGAGAAAGTCATAAAGTCAGAATGACTCAATTATAATCTTCACTTCACACTGGTCTGGAACCAAACAGCAAGTCTCTTTCTTTATAGCCCCTCCTCCTCGGCCCATCTTTGCGGGCAAGTTTGGAGTAAAAGCAAAAGGCGTAGCATCTCTCCCAACAAAGAATACAAAAGATAACTGGGCACAAAAGAATCGTCAGCCTCTCCAGAAACAGAAAAAAACACATTTAAACAAATTACACATCACCTTTGCAATGTGTGATTATTATTTATTAATATTAGTTTAATTCCCAGTGCAGTCCAAAGTGAAAGGAAACAGGTCCCTACTGAACAGTCAATGGGAGGATAATCTGTGCAAAGTTTTTGAGAGTCAAATTGGAAATATGTATCAAAGAACTAAAACACGGAAAGAGCTTTTGACCTATTAATTTCACTTCTAGGAATTTTTCCTAAAAAGCTATCGGAGCTGCACACAAATTTCTACAAACAAGGACTCCTAGAGGGATGAGCTTGGTAACAGCGATCCACAGACCCGTGGAGAGAGCCTAAGTGCCCAGAAACGGAGCCGGTGAGCTAACAAACAGTAGAGAAATACCTAAAATGGTGAAGGGGCTAGGCAAGCGTTTCTGTGAAGGGCCCAACAGAAGATGTTTTCACCCCTGTGGGTCCTCCGTGGGCCCTGTCACGGCCGCTTCGCCCTCCAGCTGTGGCCAGGAGGGAGCCAGACAAAACGTGAGCGGATGGATGTGTCTGTGTTCCAATAAAGCTTTATTTATAAAAACAGAGGGTGGGCCAGACTTGGCCTAGGACCCATAGTTTGCCATCGTAAAAAGCTATTTAATGACTTAATGCCATGGAAAGATGAAGTTGTTTTTTAAAGATTTAAAAAAAAAAAAAACTTAAAAATTGTACAACTAGCAGAAGCAGACCTCATTTTCTCCCGCTTTGTCAATACTGCAGTTTTCATAAATTAAAGGTGTGCAACAACCTACAGTCAGACACTGGCTAGCGTCCCTTGGCAAGAAGTTAACTGTTTAATTTAATTTTTAAATGAGGTACTATGAACATTTTTATACACAATACTATTGCACACTGAATAGACTACACTATAAAATAGACTCTATAGAGTTTTACATGTATGAGAAAGCCATAAAGTCAGAATGACTCAATTATAATCTTCACTTACTGGGTGACTGCACTGGTCTGGAACCAAACTGCAAGTCTCTCTGGGGTCTACCTTTATAGGTCACTTCCAAAGACTGACCTGCTGATGCTATAGGAAAACGTCAAGATACCCTCCAAAATGCTCTTAGAAGGCCTCTGAGTGACAGTGTGGGTTGTTTCAAGAAATTTTTTCATTAATTTTATTTTCTAAACTTCTATCATGAATGATGCATTGACTTATTTAAAAAGAAAAGTTTTTTATTCCTTCTTACACCTAGGTATGAATCGTGAAGACATGATCAAAAATTATCAGGAAAGACTGTGTGTCACGCCCCTCATGTTCATATGACTTACGTTATAAAATAGTAGAAACAATTGTACGTCAAATGAAGACAACACAGCCACGTAAATTACACATCTACTGGCTCCCAAGTTATGATCCTATTTTTAAAAAGGGCATTTATATATATATTAAAAAAAATAACAAGAAAACACACGCACCACCACCTGTCTGTCCCTGCACAGCTCCTGAAGATGTGCTTACAGACAAGGACACAGAGAACAAAGAGGTAAACACCAGCCAAGTGTGGGTGGTCGGGGAATTGCAGGGCATTTCTTTCTTTCACTTAGTGTTAATTTTTGAAAAGCATTTGTGTGTCTCTTGTCCCTTACTTCACGCCTCTTTTCCACCTCCCATTGCCCGACCTCAGTCATCCCAGGGGTTTAAAAGGAATCCTTGGGCGGTCCCACCCTACACCATGCATTCTGGAGCCTCGGCAGAGCCTCCAGGTGTCCCTCTGCTCAGTCTTCGTGACCACGTCCGAGACCAGGGGCTGCAGCTTCCTGTATTTAATGACTTAATGCCATGGAAAGATGAAGTTGTTTTTTAAAGATTTAAAAAAAAAAAAACTTAAAAATTGTACAACTAGCAGAAGCAGACCTCATTTTCTCCCGCTTTGTCAATACTGCAGTTTTCATAAATTAAAGGTGTGCAACAACCTACAGTCAGACACTGGCTAGCGTCCCTTGGCAAGAAGTTAACTGTTTAATTTAATTTTTAAATGAGGTACTATGAACATTTTTATACACAATACTATTGCACACTGAATAGACTACACTATAGAATAGACTCTATAGAGTTTTACATATATGAGAAAGTCATAAAGTCAGAATGACTCAATTATAATCTTCACTTACTGGGTGACTCCACTGGTCTGGAACCAAACAGCAAGTCTCTCTGGGGTCTACCTTTATAGGTCACTTCTAAAGACTGACCTGCTGATGCTATAGGAAAACGTCAAGATACCCTCCAAAATGCTCTTAGAAGGCCTCTGAGTGACAGTGTGGGTTGTTTCAAGAAATTTTTTCATTAATTTTATTTTCTAAACTTCTATCATGAATGATGCATTGACTTATTTAAAAAGAAAAGTTTTTTATTCCTTCTTACACCTAGGTATGAATCGTGAAGACATGATCAAAAATTATCAGGAAAGACTGTGTGTCACGCCCCTCATGTTCATATGACTTACGTTATAAAATAGTAGAAACAATTGTACGTCAAATGAAGACAACACAGCCACGTAAATTACACATCTACTGGCTCCCAAGTTATGATCCTATTTTTAAAAAGGGCATTTATATATATATAAAAAAATAACAATTAAACACACGCACCACCACCTGTCTGTCCCTGCACAGCTCCTGAAGATGTGCTTACAGACAAGGACACAGAGAACAAAGAGGTAAACACCAGCCAAGTGTGGGTGGTCGGGGAATTGCAGGGCATTTCTTTCTTTCACTTAGTGTTAATTTTTGAAAAGCATTTGTGTGTCTCTTGTCCCTTACTTCACGCCTCTTTTCCACCTCCCATTGCCCGACCTCAGTCATCCCAGGGGTTTAAAAGGAATCCTTGGGGCGGTCCCACCCCTACACCATGCATTCTGGAGCCTCGGCAGAGCCTCCAGGTGTCCCTCTGCTCAGTCTTCGTGACCACGTCCGAGACCAGGGGCTGCAGCTTCCTGCCTCAGGTCCTGATACGTTCTTGCCAAAAAAATCCTATCTAGGCATTAAGGAATCTGCCGCTTCTCCAAGCATTTATGACGCACTTACAAAACCACTTTCCTTCCTTTAGCTGCTAGGAGCAACTCCGTCACCTGCTGTTGAATTTTAATCTAGGCATCGGATACCTTCAGGGGATCCAGACTATTTTAAGATTTCTGAAGGGGTGTGTGACCACTGATTGTCAGGACCACCTGGAGGGCTCAGAGATTTCCTAGCCAGGATCGGACTCCTCACTCCCCTGGAGCAATGGGAGCCTCAGTTTCTGAAAACCTTCATCCAGAAAAATACTACTTCTCTCCAAGGGAGTTGTTCACAAAGGACTGAACAAAGAGATGGCTTTTTTAATGCCCCTTCTCTCTGGGATTCTGCAGATCTGAGGAAGTGGCTTGTGGGCATGAGGACCCCTGGGGGAGATGTTTCTCCAGGAGACCCTCAGCCACATGGGTCATCTACATGGGGGAGTGAAAGTGGGGGGCAGAAGTCACACCTGGTCCCACTTACCTGGTGCAACAGGACTTATTTTCAAATCGTCAAGGCCAAACAGCGATCTGAAGGAGAAGGGGGCTTCCGTGGCCGGAGGGTCATTCTCGCCCATGGTGACTATTTCAGGACCTCGGAGCCCGGGCTCCACCTCCACCTCCTCCTTGGGAAAGAACAGAGAGCATTTGCTCCCCTATTTATAGTTTTCTCATCAAACGAATCTTTGTCACATGAAATCTTTGAAATCTGACAATCCACCTAAAGTGCATTCAGTGCCGATAAAATGATTTGTCCAGGGTGAGTGCATTCCCCTCCCCCTCCCCCACCCCCACTCCCGAGCCACAGCAGATAACAGAGAAATGTCTAAAGTGAGTGAAAAACTATGACCGTCCTTCTGCCAAACATGACCTTCCACTGGTTGTTCAACCAGTCTTCAGGTCAGTTGAACAACACGCCCTTAGAGGTACGCCAGTTTACCGTTTAGAGGTTAGCACGCCATTATTTTTGCAGAAGATAGATCACTTTCAAGCACTGTCCTTCCCTCTTTCGTCCCCATAAACTTGACTTTTCGCCTGCACAGGTGATAAACATGAGTACCGCAGACCTGAGCTCTGATACTTACATGATGTCCGTGCCTTCCAAATGCAGACAGCACCAGGGGAGGGGCCGTCACCCCAGTATTTGGAGCGCCCCATAAACACAGCCCTTTCTTGGCTCACACGGGCTTGACCTAATTAAGGATGAAAGTATCCTCGGCCTCTGGGTGCCCAGTCTCCCCGCCCTTCCCTTTCAAAGGGAGGAGTGGCTGGGGACAGAAGGGCTCTTTTCCCTCCAAGAGAATTCCACCTGTGGCCAGCCAGACAGGTCAGAAGATTTCAGAAGTCACCTCCAGTACTTCAGAGAGGGGTGGAGGGAGCAAGGAAGAGACCAAGTGTTCCCAACGAAGTTGTAGCTCACCCTCCCAGGACGCTGGCAGGAGTCCCCTAGGAAGCTGCTCCTGCAAAGGGCTAAAACCTAAAACATTCCAGCAGCCATGCCAGCATGAACAAGCAGATCGCATATTGTTATTTTCTCTCTGTTTACTCCTAACATTTGAAATTCAAAACGGAACTAGCAAGTCACTTAAACTGTCTTTGTGCCATTTCTTGAGGTTACAGGATAATCTAAGCAAGAGTTAGGCACTAGAAATGTTGATCCATTTCCATTGCAAGAGTAGCTTCGAAGAATACCTTAAGAAACAAATCAATTCACGCTTAATGTTTTTTACTTTGATGCTTGTGGATAGGTGCTGCTTACGATCTGCTTGTGGCAAATTCCACAGCCAGGTCTTAGAACCAGCAGCAAAATGCTTTCTGAAATAGGAACCTAGATAAGGGAATCCCTTCCCAACAGGCCGTGGCTGACAAGTTTCCATCGAGAAATGCTGGAAAAGTTTTAACCCTTTAGGGGGCCAAACATGACCTTCCACTGGTTGTTCAACCAGTCTTCAGGTCAGTTGAACAACACGCCCTTAGAGGTACGCCAGTTTACCGTTTAGAGGTTAGCACGCCATTATTTTTGCAGAAGATAGATCACTTTCAAGCACTGTCCTTCCCTCTTTCGTCCCCATAAACTTGACTTTTCGCCTGCACAGGTGATAAACATGAGTACCGCAGACCTGAGCTCTGATACTTACATGATGTCCGTGCCTTCCAAATGCAGACAGCACCAGGGGAGGGGCCGTCACCCCAGTATTTGGAGCGCCCCATAAACACAGCCCTTTCTTGGCTCACACGGGCTTGACCTAATTAAGGATGAAAGTATCCTCGGCCTCTGGGTGCCCAGTCTCCCCGCCCTTCCCTTTCAAAGGGAGGAGTGGCTGGGGACAGAAGGGCTCTTTTCCCTCCAAGAGAATTCCACCTGTGGCCAGCCAGACAGGTCAGAAGATTTCAGAAGTCACCTCCAGTACTTCAGAGAGGGGTGGAGGGAGCAAGGAAGAGACCAAGTGTTCCCAACGAAGTTGTAGCTCACCCTCCCAGGACGCTGGCAGGAGTCCCCTAGGAAGCTGCTCCTGCAAAGGGCTAAAACCTAAAACATTCCAGCAGCCATGCCAGCATGAACAAGCAGATCGCATATTGTTATTTTCTCTCTGTTTACTCCTAACATTTGAAATTCAAAACGGAACTAGCAAGTCACTTAAACTGTCTTTGTGCCATTTCTTGAGGTTACAGGATAATCTAAGCAAGAGTTAGGCACTAGAAATGTTGATCCATTTCCATTGCAAGAGTAGCTTCGAAGAATACCTTAAGAAACAAATCAATTCACGCTTAATGTTTTTTACTTTGATGCTTGTGGATAGGTGCTGCTTACGATCTGCTTGTGGCAAATTCCACAGCCAGGTCTTAGAACCAGCAGCAAAATGCTTTCTGAAATAGGAACCTAGATAAGGGAATCCCTTCCCAACAGGCCGTGGCTGACAAGTTTCCATCGAGAAATGCTGAGAGTCAACTTTTAGAAGCATCTTCTCTCCACCCACCCTCTTCACTCACCGTTTCTGGGGCCGCCATCCTTCAAAGCAGAAACAACTTCCCTTTTCATTATAAACGCCAGCGTGATGGTCAGCAGGCCACCAACAATTCAGTCCAACCGGGAAATATTTCCACCGAGTCACTCAGCCTTGTCGACTCAGTCATCGCAGCAAATGGCACGATCGTGGGCCTCTGTGTAACCCTACCTGGGAGCGACTATCAGGTAGCCTCAGGTGGCAGACGGCGGAGACCAGGAGGGGAAAATGCGGCCCTCTTTTAATAAGTAAGTAAGGCAAGTAACCTTTTCAGACACTTCTCATCTGAGAGGCTTCGGGACACAGGCCTTCCTTTTGTGTAAAAGAACAGGGAGGTCCTGCCCGATGCTGAACAAGCTCACCCAGAGGGGCGGGGAGATGCTCTGGTGGGGATTTCTAACCCCCCCGTATGCCTGAGCCCAAGCTGAGACTTGCAGCCTCTCTGCAGACAAAAGACGGGGGACCCCCGGCCCACGCTGTGCGGAGATACTTCCGGGCCCCATTCTGCAGAGACCTCTGCCTCCCGAGGGGCTCCTGCACGCAACACAGCTCAACAATGCGTGACCAGGGGTGCACAGAGCCCTACTGCTGGGGGCTGGCCCTGGGGAGATTGTGAGCTAGGTGGGAATCGGGCATTCGTTGATTCGGTGGCTCTTCACAGGCCAGCTGCTGTGGGCCAGCCATTTAGACTAGAGCAGATGGCAGAGGGGACACAGGCCTCACCTGTGGTCTCCGGCCGTGGCCAGCACCCGGAGGAGACGAGTGGGAGAGGCCTGGAGAGCGGGGGGCAGGGCGGTGGAGGAAAGCCCCCCGGAAGAAGCAACGTTCTCCACAGCCCTTGACGGCCTGGTGGAGTAGGTCTAGTGAGCAGGACACGGACCACGGTTCTTGGCCTCCTTCATCAGTAGAGACTGATAAGAGGCCAGACGAGAAAGTCAGGCAGGGCTTTTGGGGGGCTCCGTGGCCCCAGGAAGGAGCACAGACAAGGAAGAACATCCCTCGACTGCTCCTCCCGGAGCTGGAGCTGATTTCTTACACGGGGCGAGGGTGGGGCTGGGTCAGGCGTCGGGCTGGAGGGGTGGCTTCGGTCATGTTGAGGGCAGCGGCGCTGCAGGGCCTGCTTTTGGTCCTAGCTCTTCAGAAGTGGCAGTTGGCTGTCTGTGTTTTGGTTTTCTTGCCTTTCTTGTCTCTTGTCCAGCATTTGCCCCGGTTGTGTAGACATACAGGTATGTTTAGTCCCTGATACTTTCTTAGCATGGTGTTGTCCAGGTGCAAGCATGCAGCAAGGGGCCCGGATCCCAGCTGCGAGGGCAGGCGGCTCCATGCACGGGACCCTCTACGCCAAAGGCTCAGGAGAGGATGAGCTGGGCTGCTGGAGGGACGCGGGGAAGCCAGTGGGCCTGGAGAGACGCTCAGGCAGCTCACAGAGGGCTTGGTCCCCTGGAAGGACTCTGGTTTGCTGTCCATGTGGGAGGAAGGGTGGAGGAGTAGAGCAG
Source organism: Tragulus kanchil (assembly GCA_022376925.1). Classification (NCBI taxonomy): domain Eukaryota; kingdom Metazoa; phylum Chordata; class Mammalia; order Artiodactyla; family Tragulidae; genus Tragulus; species Tragulus kanchil. Next base: position 245,094,429 of record JAIOJX010000028.1, read on the forward strand.
GGTGTGGTGTCGACTTATCTCCCCATGTGCCCCGAGTATAAGGCAGGGGTGGGTGTGGAGAGCCAGGAGAAGGCTACCGGAAACCGGGGCCTCTGCGGCCATGGCCGGTACTGCCGGTGCAGGTGGAGATCAAGGACTGAATTGGAGATTGATTCTTCTTTAATATAATTAGTTTTTGGCTGTGCTGGGTCTTTGTTGCTGCGTGGGCTGTTTCTCTTGCTGTGGCGAGCGGAGGTTGCTCTTGTGGAGCATGGGTCCCAGGGCAGGCCGCTTCACTTGTTGCCGCATGTGGGCTCCGTATGTGCAGCTACTGGGCACTAGAGTGCCCAGTCAGCAGTTGTGTGACACAGGCTTAGTTGCCACATTGCACACGGCATCTCCCCAGACCAGGGATCAAACCTGTGCCTCTTGCATTGGCAGGCGGGTTCGTTACCCCTAAGCACCAGGCATGCCCCTGGGATTGATTCTGAAGGTTGCATTGGTGTGGTCTGCCCATGGCAACAACAGCCAAAGGGCCATATTCAGGCAATCACGTTCAGTCTTGTTTTCCAGTCTCTGAGACCCTATCTGCATGTCTCTGGATGTCTTTGGGGTATAATACCAGGTGTTTTCAAGGCCATATAGTCTCCTCTTACACCTGCCCTAATTACCCTCTTCAGTTCTTCCCTGGTGGCTCAGATGGTGAAACAGAGCTCTCTCTCACCAAAAATGTGATATTTATGTTAGCATATAATGGTTTATTATTGTTATTTTAAAATAATTTAACAAAATTATTTTAATTTCTCAGTTTAAAAAAAGCCAATTGGTATTAGTTACCGAATAAAGAAGGAAAACAATATGATCATCTCAATAGAGCATAAGAAGCATCAAACAAAAGTAATATCTATAAATTAAAATTTAAAAACATTTCAGTAAGGGGGCTTCCCTAGTGGCCCAATGGGTGAGGAGTCTGCCTTGCAGTGCGGGGGGCACTGGTTCGATCCCTGCTTATGTGCTGCGGAGCAGCTGGGCCAGTGCGTCCAGTTGCAAGCCAGCGCTCTGGAGCACATGCACCCGGAGCCAGTGCTCTGCAGCGAGAGAGGCTGCTGCAACTGGAGGCCCATACAGGCCAAAAAAAGAATGGAGATTGATGAAAATAAATAATTTTTTTTTTAAACAAAATAAATGTTAGGGGCTTCCCCTGGTGGTCCAGTGGGTAAGGACACTGCCATGCAGTGCAAGGGGCGCCGGTTCGAGCCCTAGCCTGGGAGGATCCCACATGCCGCGGAGTGGCTGGACCGATATGTCCAATCACCAAGCCGGAGCTCTGGAGCGCATGCGCCCAGAGCCGGTGCTCTGCAACGACAGAGGCCACCGCAATGGGAGGCCCACAGGAGCCAAAGAACAAAGACAGATGAAAATAGAGAAATGAAAGACCAATAGAAGTGGCCCGCCCGCTCCCCTCCCTCCCCAACCCGACCCCCGCCCAAAAATAAATAAATAAATCTTTAAAAAAAAAAAAATAAAAATAAATGTTAAAAAAAATTTTCAGTAAACTAGGAGAGAAAAGGAATACATTTTATTTGATAAAGAGCCAAAAAGCCCATTTTGTTCAACATGGCACTGAAGGTCTTTGCCAGACAGTATGGTAAGAAGATGGAATAAAGTCTATAAATTTAAAAAGTGAGGGGAAAGCTGTCAAAATTTGAAGATTACATAATGGTGTGTACAGAAAACACATGAGCATCTACAATACAACACCAGGATTACCAAGTGATCCCTGTCAGATTACTGGATGTGTAGTCAATACATAAAAATCAATCATATTTCAATATGTGGGCAACAAACAAATGGAAATAGAGATTAGTTTTAAGCAGTAGCACCCAAAACAAACAACATGGAGGAATAATTCTAATGACATAAGTACAGGACTAAGGGAAATTAGAGGTAGAGACGATGTTCGTGGAACGAAACACTCACTATTGTTGAAACTGACCTACAGAGTCAGCAAAATCTCTCACAAAATCCCAGCAGGGTTTGGGATTTTGGGTGGAAATCGGCATACTGCTTTCTATTGTCCTTTGAACGCCGTTCCTTTCCTTTTTAAAAATCAGTTTTGTTGAGGTTTTGTTCTTCCCTGTTGTTCGTTCACACAGTCGTGTCTGACTCTGCGACCCCGCAGCACGCGGGCGTCCCTGTCCTTCACCGTCTCCTGGAGCATGCTCAGACTCGTGTCCATTGAGTCAGCGATGCCTGAGAGGTTCAGGGTACACGCTATAAAATGCGCTTATCCCAGAAGCTCAGTTCAGTCACTCCCAGAGATCTGTGTGCCTCTAAGGCAGCACCAAATCAGGAAATAGAACATTTCCATTACCCACCAGAGACCCTCGACACACTAGCCTTGGTCAAGCACTTAATCTGCTTTCTGTTTCTATAGATTAGTTTTATCATTTTTAGGATTTCATTTAAATACAATCATGTAGCATGATCTTCTGTCTGGCTTCTTTCAGCCAGATAACGTTCTTTTCAATTCATCCATGCTGTTGTATGAACCCACCATGTGTTCCTTATTATTGATTCATGTTATCCCATTGATTGATTATACCATAATTTGTGTATCCGATCACCAGTTGATGGACATTTGAATTTTTTCCAGTTTGTGTCTCCTGTGAATAAAGTCATCATGGAGGTTCATGTACAAGTTTCAGTGTGGACAAACATCTTCACTTCTCCCTGGTAGGGTGCTAGGAATGACTTGGTCATTTAGCAAATGTATGTCTAACTCTAAGAAACTCAAATGTCGAAACGTTTTCCAAAGCATTTGGACAGCTCTGCCTTCCCACCGTCAACACGCGACAGCTCCGCTGATTCCACAGCCTTGCCAGCCTCGATGTCGTCTGCCTTTTCCGTTTTAGGTCTTCTAGCAGCGTGCCGTGGCATCATCCTGTGGTTTTAACTTATATTTCCCCGAAGACGAGTGATAGTCATAACATTTCACACCCTTATCAGCCATTTTTGTATCTTCTGTTATTAAGGGTCCATTTAGAATGTTGGCCTATTTTTAAATTGGATTGTTTGTTTTCTTATTATTGATAAAATGATATATATACACACAATAGATATATATACAATTATATTATATTATATTATATTCTGGATGCAAGTCCTTTGTCAGGTGTATATATGACGAGATCCTCTCTCTGTGCTTGGCCTTTTTATTTTCCTTAAGGTGTCATAAATATGTATATATATGTGTATATGCATACACACATGATCTTTTAAAAAGCCAGTTTATGTTAACTGGAGGATAGGTACTTTACAATCTCATGATGGGTTTTGCCGTGTGTCAACACGCGTCAGCCAGAGGTGTGCGTGTGCCACCTCCCTCCCCACCCCGGCCCTCTGGCTGTCCCAGAGCACGGCTTTGGGAGCCCTGCTTCAGGCACTGAGCGCGCATGTGTCCTCTGTTTCACAGATGGTGATGTACATGTTTCGAGGCTTCTCTCGCAGATCATCCCACCCTTACCTCCTCTTATTGGGTCTTTTAAAGAGCAGATGTTTTAAAGTTTGATGAAGTCCAGTTTATCAAAGTTCTGCTTGTATGATTCATGCTTTTTACACACTAACAAGGCTTGGTCAATCCAACATAGCAAAGAGTCTTTCTTTTACCAGTTTCACAGTTTTCGTTTTTACATTTAGGTCCATCATATATTTTGAGTTAATTTGGGGGCATGAGGTGAAGAAAGTGTTGTACTGATATGTTATTTCTTCTTCTGGGAATTACGTTGGTTCCTTTGTTGAGAATCAATTTGGCTACATATGAAGGTCTTTCTGCACCCTTAAATGACTCACTACAGCAACTGAGTTTTAAATTTATGTGTGTATATATATATACATATATACATATATGTATATATATATATATATATATAAAACGGTTTGGAGGAGCAAGACAATCTTAAAGTAGGAGACAAAATCCGAGGGCTTAGCACTATAGTGATTAAAATAGTGTAGTGTAGACCCAAAATTGAACTAATCAAATAAGAAAATAACAAGAGCCAGAAACAGACTGATACATAATCAATCAACTGACCTGCAATAAACATTCTACTACAATTCACTGGGCAAAGGATGGCCTTTTCGATGAAGGAAAATATAAGGAAATAGATGAGTTTTTACCCTACACCCCACCATATGCAAAATTAATTCATTTGTATTGTGGGGCTAAAATGAACCATAAACTCGATAAAGCTCCAAGAAGAAAACATAGGAGACTCCCTTCAACCACGTCGCTTTAACAGTGATTTCTTCAACAGGATATAGAAAGTCCTAACCAGAAAAGGGAAGAGGGCTAAAATAATTTTTATTCAAATTGAGAATTTTTGTTCCACCCAGCGATATTACTAAGAGATTAGAAAAAGCAAGCCACAGCCGGGAAGAAGTCACTGTGCGTGCTCATCTGCTTCAGTCGACCCTGTGGCCTGGAGACCACCAGGCTCCTCTGTCCACGGGACTCTCCAGACAAGCACACTGGCGTGGGTAGCCTCACCCTCCTTCAGGGATCTTCCCAACCGGTCGGAGCCCTGCTTCAGGCACTGAGCGCATGTGTCCTCTGTTTCACAGATGGTGATGTACATGTTTCGAGGCTTCTCTCGCAGATCATCCCACCCTTACCTCCTCTTATTGGGTCTTTTAAAGAGCAGATGTTTTAAAGTTTGATGAAGTCCAGTTTATCAAAGTTCTGCTTGTATGATTCATGCTTTTTACACACTAACAAGGCTTGGTCAATCCAACATAGCAAAGAGTCTTTCTTTTACCAGTTTCACAGTTTTCGTTTTTACATTTAGGTCCATCATATATTTTGAGTTAATTTGGGGGCATGAGGTGAAGAAAGTGTTGTACTGATATGTTATTTCTTCTTCTGGGAATTACGTTGGTTCCTTTGTTGAGAATCAATTTGGCTACATATGAAGGTCTTTCTGCACCCTTAAATGACTCACTACAGCAACTGAGTTTTAAATTTATGTGTGTATATATATATACATATATACATATATGTATATATATATATATATATATATATAAAACGGTTTGGAGGAGCAAGACAATCTTAAAGTAGGAGACAAAATCCGAGGGCTTAGCACTATAGTGATTAAAATAGTGTAGTGTAGACCCAAAATTGAACTAATCAAATAAGAAAATAACAAGAGCCAGAAACAGACTGATACATAATCAATCAACTGACCTGCAATAAACATTCTACTACAATTCACTGGGCAAAGGATGGCCTTTTCGATGAAGGAAAATATAAGGAAATAGATGAGTTTTTACCCTACACCCCACCATATGCAAAATTAATTCATTTGTATTGTGGGGCTAAAATGAACCATAAACTCGATAAAGCTCCAAGAAGAAAACATAGGAGACTCCCTTCAACCACGTCGCTTTAACAGTGATTTCTTCAACAGGATATAGAAAGTCCTAACCAGAAAAGGGAAGAGGGCTAAAATAATTTTTATTCAAATTGAGAATTTTTGTTCCACCCAGCGATATTACTAAGAGATTAGAAAAAGCAAGCCACAGCCGGGAAGAAGTCACTGTGCGTGCTCATCTGCTTCAGTCGACCCTGTGGCCTGGAGACCACCAGGCTCCTCTGTCCACGGGACTCTCCAGACAAGCACACTGGCGTGGGTAGCCTCACCCTCCTTCAGGGATCTTCCCAACCCAGGGATCAAACCCGCATCTCCTGCATCACCTGCATTGCAGGCAGATTCTTTAAGCTGTTTTTTGTTTTTTTTTTAATTTTGACGTCTTTTATTGATTTCTTTTATCCATTTATTTTCATCCATCTTTATTCTTTGGCCTGTGTGGGTCTCCCATCGCAGCGGCCCCTCTTGCTGGAGAGCTCCGGCTCCAGGCACATCTGCCCCAACGTGCCAGCTCATAACTGGACACACCGCTCTGTGGCACATGGGATCTTCCCAGGCCAGGGATCGAACCAGCGCCCCTTGCACTGCAACGTGAACTTTTTACCCACTGGACCACCAGGGAAACCCTGTGGGCAGATTCTTTACCCACTGAGCTACAAGCCCAGAAGAAGTTGTTGCCTTTACACAAATATTGTATATTGATGCAAGTACATGGAATCTGAAAAGGCTGACACAGTCTATCTTATTTACAAAGCAGAAATAAAGAGGTCAGTGTTGAGAATGAATGCAGGGGTGGCGGGTGACCTGGGAGACCGGGACAGACGCACAGACACCGTGGACACTGCCGGCAAGGCAGGGGACTAGCGAGAGCCGGCCGCGCAGCCCGGGAGCTCTGCTCAGGCCTCTGTGGGGACCTAAATGGGAAGGAAGAGGGGCTCCATGTATACATACAGCAGATCCACTTTGCTCCACGACAGAAACACAACATTATAAGCAACAATACTCCAATAATTTTTTTTAAAAAATGATAAAACACTTAAGTTAATTAATTAAATAAAAACAATAAACAAATAAAGTCATCCAACAAAAGACGCCGCTCCAGAGTTTCCACAAATGGATACGAACGCCCAAACAACCCAATTTGAAAATGGAGGAAGACCAGAAGAGGCCCTTCCCCCAAGAGGAAATGCAAATGGCCAATAACCCGTCTCCTGGGGCGCCGTGTCATCGCCCTTTGGGGAAATGCAAATCTAGAACCACAGTGTGATACCACGACACACCCCCAGATTGGCTGTGAGACCGATAACATCGAGTGTGGGCGGGAACTTTCATCCGCCGCTGGCGAGGGGGCGGACTCGAACACTGAGAGCAGAAGGGCTCAACAACGTCTGCGCAGGGGCGCACACGTCCTGCGGCTGCACCATCCGCCTCGAGATGGGCACCCAGTAGTCATGCACGCCTCAGGCCCTCCGAGAAATATACCAGGAATGCCCGGAGCAGCCGAAGGGAAAACCACCCTGATGGACGTCCACCGAGCGCTGCAGAAGTAACGCGTGGTGCAGCGATCTGACGGAACACCGCGACGCAGCAGGGCCGCCAGTCGAGGCTACACTCCATAGCGTGGATCCATTTCACGCTTCTGATTTGGGGCAAAAGGAAGCAGAAAAGAGTACATGGGGTACCATTCTCTTTACGTCAGGTTCAAAGATGAGCCGAATTAATACACAAGTGAGGGCGGCAGCTAGCTTTCAGGGGAGGAGGGGGGAAGAAAGCGAGGAGGCTGGAGGTGGGGCCCTGAGGTCTGGGGTGTTCTGAGGTTCTGTGGTGTTCTGGAACGCAGGATCTCACCCTTGCTAGCATCTTGGGCTGGACCCTCTTTGCTGCTGTGCTTGTGCCGCGTCCCTGGCCTCTGCCCCCCAGGTGCAGGTGGAAAGACCCCCCTCCTCTGCTCGTGACCACCAGAACGTCTCTTGACCTGGCTGGTGGCTGCTGCAGATGGGGCCAGACTGCCCCAGTGGAGGGTCTCTGTTTTACCACTGGTCCTCGAGAATTCGGGGCGTTAGCTCACTTTATGAAAACACAAAAAGCTATACACATAGAATTCGTCAGCTCTTCTGCATGTGTGTTAAACCTGAAAGTTTTTACAAAAAAGAAAAGTCAATGAGAAATGAAAAGGCCAAACAATTGTTCTGTATGGATAGGGAAGCTAAGATCCAGGTGTCTGGGATTCTGCGGCCAGTGGGAGCCAGTAGAGAGCCCCGCCCCGAATTCCCCTCCCCCGCCATGCTCCCCCCTGCCCCTCAGCAGACAGGCTTGCTCCCAAGCGCAGCCCAACTCCGAGCCAGGGCCAACCCTGTGCAGGGGCTCGGCTGGACCTCCGGACCCCAAGCCCCACTGTGGAAGGGGCTTGGTGGATCCTGCACCCACACTCTGCGAAGGGGACTCAGAAAAGCAGTATCTCGTGCAAACAGGATATCAGTCTTTGTCAGAAAGATCAGAAAGGGCTTGAGGTTTTCTTCTCAGCCTCAGCCTCCCTGCCTCTCCCTCTCCGCTTTATCTGCTTGCCTCAGTCTGCAGCAGGAAGCGATGGCAGCGGGCGAGACCCAGCTCTACGCCAAGGTCTTCAACAAGCTCAAGGGCCGCAGCACCCCCTCGCTCCTGGACCCGCTCCTGGGCATGGGCTTCCCGGCGCACACCGCGTGAGTACCGCCGGCCTGGCCGTGGGCCCCGGACCCCGAGCTGACCCTGCTGTGGCCACAAAACTGCGGGCGGCTCAGAGCACCTACTTCCTGTCAAGGGGTGCACCATGGAGGCCCAGAGATGGTCTCAAATGAGGCCTTTCCAGCTTTTATATACCACACGGTCTTCGCCTCTGGAAGGCAAACTCCGCTGTCTGGTGATGGCGGGACCTGGAGATTTGTGAACTTGGATCCAGGGTTTGGAGGGGCCTACCCTCTCTGGGCAACTCGGATAATCAGAGGTGGCTTTTCAGGAGAGGAAAGGTGAAGGTGTCGACTCTTTGAAACCCCATGGACTGTAGCCCAGGGGCTCTTCCGTCCATGGGAATCTCCAGGCAAGGACACTGGAGTGGGGTGCCATGCCTTCCTCCAGAAAGGATCCCCCCAAACAGTGAGCTTTGACCTGACAGCGGTTGTGGCTTGCACGGTATTCTTAGATCTGGTCTTTTTCACACACGTATTTGCGTGGAACATGCCTCAGATGTCCCCTTCGGTGGCCATGGATGTGGGAGGGGGCAAGCTTGCCTCAAACAGACAACGAACCCCTGCCCAACTATGTGGAAGGACAGAGGCTGGACCCCTTTTCTCCCCAACCCCACCCGGGGCTTTGTTGTCACGTGTTCGTAGGAAACCGGGGTCGGTGAGAAGGGAGCGGATCAGGTATGTGGGGGTGCCTGCCGTGAGCTGGGCGCTGTCCTGGGCACAGTCCGTCAGGGACAGATGGGGGCACTGAGGCCACAGAAGGCAGGCGGCGGAGGTGCAGGGCTGGAGTCCCAGTCCCCGTGCCGGTAAAACTCGTGCTTCAGTACGTGACTGAACCTGATGTTGGAGGTATACTCAAAATTCCTTCCAGTTTAAGAGCTTTCCTGACAGTCCAATGCCTAAGACGCCACACTTCCGATGCAAGGGGCGTGGGTTCAGTTTCTGGTTGGGAAGCTGAGATCTCTTGTGTCCCAAGGTGTAGCCAAAAAACCACAATTTCTTCCCATTTAAACGTTAGCCGCGTGTGGAAGATGGAGACATGTGTGCTACACGTCTCCCTGCGGCAAGAGCGCCGGGTGAGGTGCTCACCTGCTGGCCTCCGCGGGCGGCTCGGCCCCACCAGCGTCCTCTGAAACAGCCCCACTGGGCACTGGCCCCCTCAGGCCCCTGGCGCTTTCCAGACTGAATTCATGGATGAAGGACCTTCACCGAACTCCATTCTGTCCAGTTTGGTCCTCTTCCGTTAACCTCCCTTCACTGTGCACGCATCCCGGCTTCAAGGAGGAGTTGCACAGGGCTAGGCCTGGGGCCTCAAAGGTGGTCGGATAGGCGGGTGGACGTAGGTCCGCCGGGAGGAGCGGCACTGTAGCCGCACGTGTGCCGGAAGTGTGGGGCAGCTGTGCAGCCCGCTCGGGCACTTTGGAAACCCCATGGACTGTAGCCCAGGGGCTCTTCCGTCCATGGGAATCTCCAGGCAAGGACACTGGAGTGGGGTGCCATGCCTTCCTCCAGAAAGGATCCCCCCAAACAGTGAGCTTTGACCTGACAGCGGTTGTGGCTTGCACGGTATTCTTAGATCTGGTCTTTTTCACACACGTATTTGCGTGGAACATGCCTCAGATGTCCCCTTCGGTGGCCATGGATGTGGGAGGGGGCAAGCTTGCCTCAAACAGACAACGAACCCCTGCCCAACTATGTGGAAGGACAGAGGCTGGACCCCTTTTCTCCCCAACCCCCACCGGGACTTTGTTGTCACGTGTTCGTAGGAAACCGGGGTCGGTGAGAAGGGAGCGGATCAGGTATGTGGGGGTGCCTGCCGTGAGCTGGGCGCTGTCCTGGGCACAGTCCGTCAGGGACAGATGGGGGCACTGAGGCCACAGAAGGCAGGCGGCGGAGGTGCAGGGCTGGAGTCCCAGTCCCCGTGCCGGTAAAACTCGTGCTTCAGTACGTGACTGAACCTGATGTTGGAGGTATACTCAAAATTCCTTCCAGTTTAAGAGCTTTCCTGACAGTCCAATGCCTAAGACGCCACACTTCCGATGCAAGGGGCGTGGGTTCAGTTTCTGGTTGGGAAGCTGAGATCTCTTGTGTCCCAAGGTGTAGCCAAAAAACCACAATTTCTTCCCATTTAAACGTTAGCCGCGTGTGGAAGATGGAGACATGTGTGCTACACGTCTCCCTGCGGCAAGAGCGCCGGGTGAGGTGCTCACCTGCTGGCCTCCGCGGGCGGCTCGGCCCCACCAGCGTCCTCTGAAACAGCCCCACTGGGCACTGGCCCCCTCAGGCCCCTGGCGCTTTCCAGACTGAATTCATGGATGAAGGACCTTCACCGAACTCCATTCTGTCCAGTTTGGTCCTCTTCCGTTAACCTCCCTTCACTGTGCACGCATCCCGGCTTCAAGGAGGAGTTGCACAGGGCTAGGCCTGGGGGCTCAAAGGTGGTCGGATAGGCGGGTGGACGTAGGTCCGCCGGGAGGAGCGGCACGGTAGCCGCACGTGTGCCGGGGAAGTGTGGGGCAGCTGTGCACGCGGCCCGCTCGGGCACTTTGGGGAGGGCTCCCTGGAGGAGGACCACCTGAGCCCAGCCTGGAAGACCCGCTGCCCTTCCGCCCAGGGCACCTGGGCAGGGAGGCATGTGTGCAAGTCAGGGACATGCCCCCGCCCGGCTGACCTGACGGTTCGACAGAGGGCCCACCTGGCTTGGCAGCAGGTGCGGGGGAAAGTCAGGGAGGTGAGAGTCGGGCGTGGGTGGACCTCAGGGCATGAGCCCTTGGTCTCCGGGCCAGGGCCTGGGAGTGGGGGCGAGGAAGGAAAACGACAGGCCGGGATGTAAGCAGGATGCGTTTCCAGAACCGTAGCAACGCAGCGTGGACAGGAGACGTGAGGTCTCCCCACCCAGCCCCTGGAGGGACCCCCCCGGAGGTCCTGTGTGTTCCCGGGACCCCACCACCACCCATCCAGCTCTCTGACCCTTCCCAAAGAACAGAAGACACGCGTTCTGAGAGCGGCTGGCTCTCTGTCTCCCTCCAGGCTCAAGGCCTTGGCGGCGACGGGAAGGAAGACAGCGGAGGAGGCGTCAAACTGGTGAGTGGGGCGCCTGCGGGTGCCGCGGGGTCTCCGCGGGGGAGTGGGCGGTGCCCAGAGCCCCCCAGGCAGGCGGGCATCTCCAGGCAGCCCACCTGGCACTCAGGGAAAAAAGTAAAAAGCCCTCAGTTAAAACGGAAAATGAAAAAGAGAACGTTGAACGGTGCTTTCTTCACTTACACCTCTGATCTGATCCCAGTGACTCGCAGTGAAGAATACCCAAGATGGAGACATGTGTGCTACACGTCTCCCTGCGGCAAGAGCGCCGGGTGAGGTGCTCACCTGCTGGCCTCCGCGGGCGGCTCGGCCCCACCAGCGTCCTCTGAAACAGCCCCACTGGGCACTGGCCCCCTCAGGCCCCTGGCGCTTTCCAGACTGAATTCATGGATGAAGGACCTTCACCGAACTCCATTCTGTCCAGTTTGGTCCTCTTCCGTTAACCTCCCTTCACTGTGCACGCATCCCGGCTTCAAGGAGGAGTTGCACAGGGCTAGGCCCGGGGGCTCAAAGGTGGTCGGATAGGCGGGTGGACGTAGGTCCGCCGGGAGGAGCGGCACGGTAGCCGCACGTGTGCCGGGGAAGTGTGGGGCAGCTGTGCACGCGGCCCGCTCGGGCACTTTGGGGAGGGCTCCCTGGAGGAGGACCACCTGAGCCCAGCCTGGAAGACCCGCTGCCCTTCCGCCCAGGGCACCTGGGCAGGGAGGCATGTGTGCAAGTCAGGGACATGCCCCCGCCCGGCTGACCTGACGGTTCGACAGAGGGCCCACCTGGCTTGGCAGCAGGTGCGGGGGAAAGTCAGGGAGGTGAGAGTCGGGCGTGGGTGGACCTCAGGGCATGAGCCCTTGGTCTCCGGGCCAGGGCCTGGGAGTGGGGGCGAGGAAGGAAAACGACAGGCCGGGATGTAAGCAGGATGCGTTTCCAGAACCGTAGCAACGCAGCGTGGACAGGAGACGTGAGGTCTCCCCACCCAGCCCCTGGAGGGACCCCCCCGGAGGTCCTGTGTGTTCCCGGGACCCCACCACCACCCATCCAGCTCTCTGACCCTTCCCAAAGAACAGAAGACACGCGTTCTGAGAGCGGCTGGCTCTCTGTCTCCCTCCAGGCTCAAGGCCTTGGCGGCGACGGGAAGGAAGACAGCGGAGGAGGCGTCAAACTGGTGAGTGGGGCGCCTGCGGGTGCCGCGGGGTCTCCGCGGGGGAGTGGGCGGTGCCCAGAGCCCCCCAGGCAGGCGGGCATCTCCAGGCAGCCCACCTGGCACTCAGGGAAAAAAGTAAAAAGCCCTCAGTTAAAACGGAAAATGAAAAAGAGAACGTTGAACGGTGCTTTCTTCACTTACACCTCTGATCTGATCCCAGTGACTCGCAGTGAAGAATACCCGTGTGGTTTGTAGAATCAACAAGGAAGAGACGTTTGTGCTGGTGTGAAATCAGGGTCCCCACTCCCTCCCCGTCTGATGGGCGAGAACGGCAGGTGGTGGTGAAGGGCGCCAGGTGCTTGGTGCAGGGGAGGCCTGGGTCCCAGGCGGCTCGGCGGCTCTGCCAGCCACCCACGGCTATCAGCCTCACTGCTCCGCACCTGGAATCAGAGGGCGCCCGTCCTCCGAGCTCGGCCCCACCTGCGCGCCACGCTGCCGTCACTCTGTCCCACGGCGGGAAGTCCCCTCGCGCCCCGCCCCGGAAGAGTTGCAGAAAATCAAACCAAAGCCCAGCTGGGGGGTCGTCCCAAGAGCAGGACGGCGAAAGGGTTCAGCATCTCTTCAGTGGGAACTCCCTCCTCCTCCAAAAGCTCGAGGCCAAGGGCGCAAAGGCAGCCACTGGAAAGAGCAAAGGGAAGCCCCCAGGACCCTCTGGACTAGGCTCACCCTAACGTCCGCTGCCAGATTGGAGCTACGAACCACACTCACTGCTGTGAGCGTTCCGGTTGGGCCTTGCTGGTGGTGACGTAGCCAGAGAGGCCAGCAGCCCACCAAGGATCAGGGAGACCGCGGGCCCTCTGACTGTGCGAGTGGCCCAGCCTCACTGGCGATCAGGGGCGTGCAAAGTTGGATGTGGTCAACAACAAAGGGCAGCTTCCAGCAGTGGTGAGGATGAGCGAAGGTGGTCTCCCACCCTCCCAGCTGCCATCTGGGATGAATATCAGCACTGAGATTATCTACATCGAGTGTATAGATGCTGCAGGCCACCCGGCAGCTCATGCCTAAACACATGCCCCGGAGAAACACAAGAAACCCAAAGAGAGTGTGCAGAGACCTCCCCGGGGGTCGGTCCAGTGGTTCCGACTCTGCTTCCAATGCAACGGGTACAGGTTCCGTCCCCGGTCGGGGAACTAGGACCCCACATGCCGCGGAAGCAGCCAAAAATATTTAATCCAAAACAAAAGATAGAGAATGTACCAAGATCTTAATCACAGCACTGTGACGTTTTAAGAGAAGAGAACAGTTGAAATGTCCATCCACGGCGTGGATGTGCAGACGATGGACTCTCACAGAGCTCCAGGGGCTCTGGCACACGTCACCAGGCGCGTGTGTGTGAACGTGGGCAGACGACAGACACACATCGCTGAGTGGAAAATGCGGGCTGCAGAGCCGTTTGGACAGTAGGGTGTGACTTAGATGACACGCCCACGTGCTGTCCATGCCTGGAAGGAGCCAGAGCAGGGCCAGGGCCGGGGGCTCCGCTTCTGGACAGGGCGGCGAGGCAGTGGAGAGGGCAGGGCTGCTTCTTGCGGTGTTTTTGTTAAGAAGGTGCCTGTGTGCCTCTCAGGTTTCCTCCGGCGGTCGTGCCCTGATTTCTAAATTTACTGTTCGATCACAAGCACTTCTCTGAGTCACCAAAAATTATGCAAACCTGTCCTTTCCAATGACTACCTGGTAAAGTTATTATCACTGGTCTAGTTTTTCCCTTCTTTCCTGCTATAATAACGATAGAATAAATATTTTACGCAGACCGTCTGATCTACACTCTGCTTCAGATGGATTTCTGGAATGGACTTATGAGTTCAAATGCAAGGGGTATTGTAAAGCTATTGATACTTCTGGCAAATGGCTTCATGTAAAGTTTGTAGAAGCTTGACCTTTGACACAATGACCACCTCTCACAGAAGAGCATTCTGTTAATTTTACAAGTGAAAAAAGTGGTTTCTGGCGGCTGCCTCAATTTCCTTTTTTACTGTTGGTGAGAGTGAACCTCACTTGGGGTCCGTGTGTCATTTTTCATAGTATTTACACTAGCTTCCTGGGACTTCTCTGATGGTCCAGTGGTTGAGAATCCACCTTGCAGTGCAGGGGGCACAGGTGTGGTCCCTGATCGGGTCACAAAGCCCCCACATGCCTAGAAGCAGCTAAGCCTATGTACCAAAACTAGAGAGCCCACCTGCCTCAACAATGGAAGCCACACACACCACGTCGAAAGATCCGGTGTGCCACAGCTAAGACCTGAGGCCGCCGAATAAAGACAGGTGACTTTCTGAATTGAAAGACAGTATCATAGTCACCCTAGTTCTGTCTAGTGTGGGGGGCTCTGAGTTTTACACTTAATTTGAAGATGGAGGCAAAATTAAAATGCAGGTTTTCCCATACAGTTTTCAACCCTAAGGCAGTATCTGACCAGAGGGACCATGAGCAGGCCAGGCGTGGAGAGTCTCCGTCACCTTCTCTCCTTGTCTTGGCTGCTAGCCTGGGGCTCAGAGGAGCCAGGGCCTGAGCCCGGGGCGGACGCCCGGCGGCTCGGTGCTCCCGCGCGGCCCTCCGCCCTCCTGGGGAGAGGCTCCTCCGGCCGCCGCGCCAGGTGACTGCGTCCTCCTGTCCTGCAGGCTGCACTGCCACTGCAGCGACCCCTCTCTGGACGACCCCATTCCCCAGGAGTACGCCCTGTTCCTCTGCCCCACGGGGCCCCTGCTGGACCAGCTTCAGGAGTTCTGGAGAGAGAGCCGGCGGCAGTGTGCCAAGAACAGAGCCCACGAGGTCTTCCCTCACATCACGCTCTGCGACTTCTTCACGGTGAGTCGGCCCAAGCTGCCTCAGCTCTTGCTCACACGCGGCCGAGTCGCTTCCCGCAGCAGCTCGGCGGGGACGGGGCAAAGGCGCGGGGCTTCTTTCACGGGCCGTCCACAGCTCCTGTTCACCCTTCAGAGCCCAGCGCATTCATCCTTTCCCTTTCTCAGTCTCTCCCACCTCCCCCGGCAGAATGCCCTAGCGGTTCCCCGGTAACGAACCCACCTGCGATGCAGGCGCTGTGGGCTCAATCCCTGGGTCGGGAAGATCCCGAGAAGGAAACGAGTTCCATTCTGGTCTTCTTGCCTGGAGAATCCTGTGGACATAGGAGCCTGGTGGGCTGCTGCCCGTGGGGTCGCGAAAGAGTCAGACACGACGACGTAGGGACTAAACAACAGCCCCTCCCCAGGCAGCAGGGCTTGCTGCGCTCTGTGCTCCACCGTCCTCCTGCTTCCAAGCCTAGGGGCGCTTTCCCTGTTGCGCGGCCGTGTGTCTGTGCACTCCAGCATGCCCTCCTGGCCTGAAACCCTCCAGGGAGGGAGGAGGCTCTGCGCACTAGTGTACGTGCGGAGACTGCATGTCTCAGCCGGAGCGGGGGCTTCACACGCCTGTGACGGGTGCACTGGTGAGTGAGTCGGCCAGGCACGGATACAGGGCTCCTGCCTGCCTGGGGCCAGCCCTCTGATTCAGAGGATGGTCCGAGAGGCCCCAAGGTGTCCTAGGAAGGTGAGAAGGGCCTGGGATGCTCAAAAGAGAAGAGGGAGGCGTGAGCAGGAGGGAAGGTGGGAGAGACCCCATGGGGCTCCTGACCAGCGAAATCTGGGGAGGGCACACCCCGCACCCTCCCAGCTCTGCTGTTGGTGAACTCTCAAGGTTCTCCCAGGGCCCGAGGAGTCCGGCGCTCCAGGCTCCTCTGTGCTGCATAGAAAGGGGGCTGTCCACCTGTGCAGGAAGGTTTCCAGATGCCCAGAGAAGCAGCGCCTTCCAGAGCCTGACAGTCACGCCCTTTAGCCGGGCAGTGGGGGGAGGGATTCCCAGGGCTAAATCCAGGAGATTCCAGGTAAGCTGGGTGAGCTGGTCACCCTGCGTGGACGTCGTTCGCCTTTGTGACCTCAGGCTCCTTTCTGACTCGCCCGGGGAACTCATCGGGGAAGGAGGGGCAGCCACGTCAGCTGTGAACGTGACCCTAGAGACGGACGTGCCTGGTCGTGACTACCAGGCAGCTGACCCGGGACTCCAGCTTCTCCGCCCGGCCCCTCGAGGCACGTGTGCGCGTGCACACAGGCATGCCTCACACTCACAGCCGCCTCTCTCAGGAGCAGCTCCCCCGGGCCCCCACCCCTCCTAGTGACTGAGGGCCCTTTCCAGCAAGAGTGTAGCAAGGATTGGCTCTTGTCTGATACTAAGAACATTTAGCCACAGGTGGTGTCAGCGGCTACGACTCTGTGTGCAGCGTGGCTCCACGCTCCACGGTGACGTGTCTCTGGAGCCACGAAATGCGCGTGAATGGATGTTCATCCATGGGGCGGTGTCGAGGCGAGGCCTCAAGGCGCCGCGCGCTCCCAGGCCCTGACGGGGCTGCAGCGACGAGAGCTGGGGGCGTGTGTCCACCAGGAGGACGGGTCTCATGGCTCAGAGCGCGAGGCGGGCTGTGGCACCCCAGGGCGAGCCCGCTGCCGGGAGAGGGGGGCCGGCGGCTCCCCGGGGGCCCCGGGGCCCCATGGAGTCTCCTCGCTGAGCTGGGAGCCGTGTGACCAGAGCGTGGGTGTGTGGGGGCCAGTGGGCTGACGGGAAGCCTGCGAGCAAAGACCGTGTCAGGGGAGACCCCGCTGGGGCCGGGGACTCGATCGCGGGCCGAGCGTGGGGCCTGCAGCCGGGCCTGAAGGCCAGCCGCTGAGGGCTGGGCCGCGAGCCCCCTCAGCAGCGAGGCTCTGAGCGGCGCGCCCCAGGACTGCCTCGCTGGAGCCCACCGGCACCCCGGAGGCCAGTGACGCCGTGCTGAGCACGGCTGTGCCCCGTGGGCGTGGGGGAGGGCTGAGGATGCTGTGGGGAGACTGGGTCAACGTAACAGGAGGGAGGGGCGCAGTTCAAGAGACCCAGGGCTTCCCACCTGGGCCCTTAAAGGCTGTTCCATTCCGAGAGGAACTTGACCCGAGTTCCCCAGGAGCTGGGCAGCAGCTACAGAGCAGACCCAGCACCTCTAACACCGGGGCGAGGAGACCCGTGTCACAGCGTCGGGAACAGAAAGGGGGCTCCCGTGGCTGCCTGCTTCTACAGCTGGGGTGACAGGTGCCTCTCCTGTCCCTGCCCCTCAGTGCGAGGACCAGAAGGTGGAGTGTCTGTACGAGGCACTGAAGAGGGCGGGAGACAGGACCCTGGGCGCCTTCCCCTCGGCCGTGCCCCTGGTCCTCCATTCGTCCATCAGCTACCTGGGCTTCTTCGTGAACGACAGCCCCGCAGACGTCATCCGGGAGTTTGCTGTGATGTTTGCCACGGAAGCCTCGGTCCTGGCAGGTAGGCAGCCCCGGGCAGTGGGGCCCGCAGAGCCCAGCTGAGAGAAGAGGGTCCCTCTGTGCCTGGGGCCGAGCTCGCCGCGCTCGGATGGGATGGGTGGAGCCCAGGGCAGCAAGGGAGGCTGCTCCCGTGCAGGGACGTCAGCCTGCGGGCCGGTCTGGCTGGCCAGCTGGACACGGGGTGCCTGCATCATCACAGGTCACTTCCACCCCAGCCCGGCCCTTCACAGCCAACAGCTATGGCATGCCTTAACCCAGAACCTTCCGCCCCAGCCCGGCCCTTTGTGGCCAACAGCTATGGCATGCCTTAACCCAGAACCTTCCTAGTGGGCCAGAAGGTCCTTTAGAAATGTGAGAGATGTGAGTCAGAGAAAAACAAATGCCATATGATATCTCTTAATATGTGAAATCTAAAAACAATGGTACACATAAGCCCATTTACAAAACAGAAGTAGAATCACAGATGTAGCAAACACACTCAGGGCTGCCAAGGACAGGGAGGGATAAACTGGGAGATGGGGACTTGTACCCACCACTCTGTAAGACAGATGGCTAAGTAAGAACCCAGTGCACAGCACAGGGCTTCCCAGGTGACCCACGGGTTAAGAATCTGCCTGCCAAGTCAGGAGATGTGGGTTCGATCCCTGGGTCGGGAAGATCCCCTGGAGGAAGAAATGGCAGCCCACTCCGGTGTTCTTGCCTGGCGAGTCCCACGGGCAGAGGAGCCTGACGGCTGCAGCCCATGGGGTCGCGATAAGAGTCAGACATGACTGAGCCGCTGAACGGCTTCATAGCACAGGGAGCTCTGCCTGACGCTCTGCGAGGACCTGTGTGGAAAAAGAATCTGAAAGGAGTGAGCACGTGTATGTGCATAACAATTCATTGTGCTGCCCACCTGAAACTAGCACACTGTTATAAATGAGCTACCTGCTAATAAAAAATATTTTTGAAAAAGTGAGCAAATAGAAAGAGTCGTAGCCAGCAGAGGGCTCTTCTCCAAGTGGCATAGCCCCGTCCCATTGATGTGGATTTTCAAAACACTCAGCTGCTGGGACTCTGCCCTGGGGGGACCTTGTGCAGCCACATGATGACGAGGATCACTGGCCGCAGTGCCTCCCCCAGCCCACGTCCATCAGCGGCCTCTCCTCACGGGCCAGCACGGTGTGTAAAACACCAGTCCTAGCTGATGCCTCTTCATTGTTTAGATACCAGGGTAGTCTTGTCTCCTTGGCCTCCTGCCGGGGAAGGGAGACTCACTTTGAGAATCAGCCAAATTCCCTTTTCCCAGCAGCCCCCGTCTGGAGGCTGGGGCTCCAGCTGGGGTTCAGTGGGGAGAATTCTGGACTCGATCTCAGGTGTGAATTTTTCCTTGTCCCTGTTGGGCAGCGTGACCCGGAACCGTGTCCTCTGACCCCCGGCTCGTCGTCTTTCTCTGGGAATGGCTGGGCCCCGCCCTTTAGGCAGCGCGGCCTGCCCGGGCACCTGCAGGCCTCCTGGCGGCCCTGGCACACCGAGGTGCTCTGCGCAGCTGTCTGCTGAGTCGGGACTCAGGCTGCGGCGCCTCGGTGGGAGGGCCCCTCTCTGCCCCCCGCAGACCGATGTGAACGTGGATCCCGGCCACACGAATGACTGCACCAGCCCCAGCTCTCCACCGGAGGCCGGCGAGATGAGTCTGGGCTTATAATTTGCCAGATAGTCCTAAACTCACCCGTGTCTTTGAGAAGTGCTTGGTCGTGTCTGAGCCCCGCGACCCTATGGACGTAGGCCCCCAGGTCCTGCTCGGGAGACGAGTCCCTGACGGAGCTGCAAGCCCAAATGGCAGCCCACTCCGGTGTTCTTGCCTGGCGAGTCCCACGGGCAGAGGAGCCTGACGGCTGCAGCCCATGGGGTCGCGATAAGAGTCAGACATGACTGAGCCGCTGAACGGCTTCATAGCACAGGGAGCTCTGCCTGACGCTCTGCGAGGACCTGTGTGGAAAAAGAATCTGAAAGGAGTGAGCACGTGTATGTGCATAACAATTCATTGTGCTGCCCACCTGAAACTAGCACACTGTTATAAATGAGCTACCTGCTAATAAAAAATATTTTTGAAAAAGTGAGCAAATAGAAAGAGTCGTAGCCAGCAGAGGGCTCTTCTCCAAGTGGCATAGCCCCGTCCCATTGATGTGGATTTTCAAAACACTCAGCTGCTGGGACTCTGCCCTGGGGGGACCTTGTGCAGCCACATGATGACGAGGATCACTGGCCGCAGTGCCTCCCCCAGCCCACGTCCATCAGCGGCCTCTCCTCACGGGCCAGCACGGTGTGTAAAACACCAGTCCTAGCTGATGCCTCTTCATTGTTTAGATACCAGGGTAGTCTTGTCTCCTTGGCCTCCTGCCGGGGAAGGGAGACTCACTTTGAGAATCAGCCAAATTCCCTTTTCCCAGCAGCCCCCGTCTGGAGGCTGGGGCTCCAGCTGGGGTTCAGTGGGAGAATTCTGGACTCGATCTCAGGTGTGAATTTTTCCTTGTCCCTGTTGGGCAGCGTGACCCGGAACCGTGTCCTCTGACCCCCGGCTCGTCGTCTTTCTCTGGGAATGGCTGGGCCCCGCCCTTTAGGCAGCGCGGCCTGCCCGGGCACCTGCAGGCCTCCTGGCGGCCCTGGCACACCGAGGTGCTCTGCGCAGCTGTCTGCTGAGTCGGGACTCAGGCTGCGGCGCCTCGGTGGGAGGGCCCCTCTCTGCCCCCCGCAGACCGATGTGAACGTGGATCCCGGCCACACGAATGACTGCACCAGCCCCAGCTCTCCACCGGAGGCCGGCGAGATGAGTCTGGGCTTATAATTTGCCAGATAGTCCTAAACTCACCCGTGTCTTTGAGAAGTGCTTGGTCGTGTCTGAGCCCCGCGACCCTATGGACGTGTAGGCCCCCAGGCTCCTCTGTCCACAGGGCTCTGCAGGGAAGACTCCTGGCGCGGGCTGCCGTCCGGGACGAGCAGTCTTTTAGGTACCCGTGAGCTCAGAGGACAGTCTGGAACCCTCGTCCCTGAGAGGACGCCGTGGCCCTGGTCGGGAGGCGCGTGTCTGCCGCTTGCCTCCGCACAGGCCCGGTGTCTCGCTCACTCTCACACCCCGCAAAGGCGGCTCTCAGTGGGCCCCCATTTTAAAGATGGAATGACCAAGGGCTGTGAGGGGTAACCTGACTCCCTGAGGCCCCTGTTTCGGGTTGAGAAGGGTCCCCTAAAGTTCATGTCTCCCGAAACCTCAGAAAAGGGCTTTCTCTGGAATAAGGGTCTTTGTAGATGTGATTATTAGTGAGGTCAACTGGAGGAAGGCAGGCCCGAGGTCCATGACTGGTGTCCGTGAGAGACAAGGAGACACGGGGACACAGAGGAGAGGCCGGGTGACCGTGGAGGCAGGCCCTGAGCGAAGCGCCCACACGCCAAGGGGGGCTGCAGGAAGCCGGGCGGGCCCTCCCCAGGAGCCCGCAGAGGGCGGCCTCCGGGACCCCGAGAACAGACGTCTGCTGTTTTAAGCCATCCAGCGTGTGGCAGGTTGTGACAATAGCCTGGGAAACTGACAGCGTCCCCGAGCTAGCAGGGGGTGAAGCTGGCTCTGGAGTCCGGCCCTGTCCTGCTCCACCTGCGCTTCCTGCCGACCAGCCGCACATCCTGCGAGAGCCGGCTCTGCCCTCCCATCTGTCTCCTGGCCCTGCGCTGCCCTGCACAGCTGCTGCCCTGGGCCTGACCCCGGTGAGTCAGGAGGGCCTCCCCAGCGAGTGTGTCCCCGGCCAGCACCCAGTGCCCAGGGGCATGGGCCACAGAGAGAAGGCAGACAAGCGCCCGTTCAGAAGCCCGGGGACTCGGCGATCTCCCGGATGCCAGCGGCCACGCGGACGCACCCCGGCCAGGCCGCCCTCCCCACCGCGGCTGGAACACCTGAGAAAAGGAATTTCCCGGCCGCCCACACGCCCTCTTGTTTCGGGCGCCTCACCCCACAGCTCAGGGCGTGGGGACCTCCGCGGTTTCTCTTTTGCCGCCGAAGGCTCAGACAGAAGATGAAGGTGTCTGGGGGGCCACCCGGTCTGGGCTCCAGGAAGTGCGTCAGCACCCTTGACGTCGTTCAGAGAGGATTGGCCCTGTGCGCTGCTCAGTGCTGCCTGTGGGTAGCTAATATTTGGGCTTCTCGGGCGGCTCAGTGGTAAAGAACCCGCCTGCCGATGCAGGTGTCACGAGACACACAGGTTCGGTCCCTGGGTTGGAAGATCCCCTGGAGGAGGGCATGGCAACCCGCTCCAGTCTTCTTGCCTGGAGAACCCCACGGACAGAGAGCCTGTCAGGCTACAGTCCATGAGGTCACACAGATTTGGACATGACTGAAGCAAGCTAGCACGCACGCATGCAACCAATATCTACCATGAGTCTCTGGGGAACCGTACAGGTAAAGACGAGTTTCCCAGAAGAGCCCAGCAAGCCCCACGCACAGGCTGTCGCTGTCGAAACTGAAGCTGAGTCAATCCAAGATGCTCCCCAGCGTCACCTGCCAAAGCGGGCGGGCGGCTCGAAAGTCAGGCCTCTCTGATTCCCAAGCCTGTGCGGGAGACATAACGCCGCCTCCCCAGGACAGAGCCGCTTTGTGGCCCAGCTGAAATCAGATCCCGGCTGCGCTGCGGACGCCACCGCCCACTGACCTGAGCGCCCTGGAATGAGGAGCTGGAGGGCTGGGGCCCCGAGGGCAGAGGTCCCTGGAAAAGGCCGGGGCCGGCCGCTCCGAAGGCTCCTCGCTTCACACAGCTGGCTGGACAGTAGTGGAGCTGTGATCTGGTGGCGTCACATTGCTGAAGGTGTTTTCTTCCAGAGACCCTGCCACCGAACAAAACGCCACGACCCGGCCGGGAGCCCACCTGCCCAGGCCACTGATCAAAGGGGACACCGCAGGGGACAGACATTTGAATCAACTCTTGGAGCGAGTAGCTTGCAAACTGATAGACCCCGCACCCCGGCCAGGCCGCCCTCCCCACCGCGGCTGGAACACCTGAGAAAAGGAATTTCCCGGCCGCCCACACGCCCTCTTGTTTCGGGCGCCTCACCCCACAGCTCAGGGCGTGGGGACCTCCGCGGTTTCTCTTTTGCCGCCGAAGGCTCAGACAGAAGATGAAGGTGTCTGGGGGGCCACCCGGTCTGGGCTCCAGGAAGTGCGTCAGCACCCTTGACGTCGTTCAGAGAGGATTGGCCCTGTGCGCTGCTCAGTGCTGCCTGTGGGTAGCTAATATTTGGGCTTCTCGGGCGGCTCAGTGGTAAAGAACCCGCCTGCCGATGCAGGTGTCACGAGACACACAGGTTCGGTCCCTGGGTTGGAAGATCCCCTGGAGGAGGGCATGGCAACCCGCTCCAGTCTTCTTGCCTGGAGAACCCCACGGACAGAGAGCCTGTCAGGCTACAGTCCATGAGGTCACACAGATTTGGACATGACTGAAGCAAGCTAGCACGCACGCATGCAACCAATATCTACCATGAGTCTCTGGGGAACCGTACAGGTAAAGACGAGTTTCCCAGAAGAGCCCAGCAAGCCCCACGCACAGGCTGTCGCTGTCGAAACTGAAGCTGAGTCAATCCAAGATGCTCCCCAGCGTCACCTGCCAAAGCGGGCGGGCGGCTCGAAAGTCAGGCCTCTCTGATTCCCAAGCCTGTGCGGGAGACATAACGCCGCCTCCCCAGGACAGAGCCGCTTTGTGGCCCAGCTGAAATCAGATCCCGGCTGCGCTGCGGACGCCACCGCCCACTGACCTGAGCGCCCTGGAATGAGGAGCTGGAGGGCTGGGGCCCCGAGGGCAGAGGTCCCTGGAAAAGGCCGGGGCCGGCCGCTCCGAAGGCTCCTCGCTTCACACAGCTGGCTGGACAGTAGTGGAGCTGTGATCTGGTGGCGTCACATTGCTGAAGGTGTTTTCTTCCAGAGACCCTGCCACCGAACAAAACGCCACGACCCGGCCGGGAGCCCACCTGCCCAGGCCACTGATCAAAGGGGACACCGCAGGGGACAGACATTTGAATCAACTCTTGGAGCGAGTAGCTTGCAAACTGATAGACCCCCCCACAAGCACCTCCCCCCACACCTGTATCTCTACTCCCTCCGCTTGCCTCGTCAGACCCGCCGGTCCCCTGCGTCCCCTTCACGCGGTGCCTCCAGGCAGCGGCCCTTCTGGGCCGAGTCCTCGCCTCGTCGGGAAGCGCAGATGCAGGGCGCGGGGCGGAGCGGGCAGAGACAGAGGGCCGCTCTGGGGGGCGGTGCCCAGGCGAGCACTGTGGCCGTGTGGGTCAAGGCGCCCCTTTGCTTCGTTCCACAGACTGCGTGGTGAAGCCTTGCACCAAGCAGCTGCATCTCACCCTGGCCCACAAGTTCTACCCCCACCACCAGAGGACGCTGGAGCAGCTGGCCAGAGCCATCCGCCCCAGCCCCGGCTGCCAGTGGACGGCAGCCCTCTACTCCAGGGACATGCGGTTCGTACACTACCAGGTGGGTGAGCCCGGCGGGAACTGGGCGGGACCCCACCCAGGGACAGGTGAGCTGCTGCCCGCCTGGCAGAGCCCCGACCCCGGGAGCCCTCCGCGGCAGAAATCTCAGGGGAGGAAAGCACTCGAATCCATTCTCCAAAATCATTTTGTTGCCTGCATTTTAGAATTAGCATTATTTTGTTTATGGATTGTAGGCACCCAGAAATTTGGAGGGAAAGAAGGAAGATTTCTGGTATGAAAAGTGGACTGTTGCCGAGATTTATGCCTACATTATGTTGTTTTATTAATTTGCTTAAATAATGACTTGAGTGAAGCCTCAATCCAGGATGTCTTCCCGGCGGAATTGACTGGTTTAGATAGAAAGTCTGTTATACGCCTTTTCAGACCCATGGAACAAGTGTGAATGACCCACGTGCTCGTTCATGCGGGAGAAGCTGTAAATAATCTCACTCCAGAGGGGGGTCAGGTGCAAACATCTGGCTTTTCATATAAGAAGTAAGTAAACAGACTGATAGGTAGGTAAGTAGATAGATCAATAGATAGTTAGATAGATATAGATAGATGATTGACAGAGGATAGACAGATAGATAGATAGATAGATAGGTAATAAATGTGTAGTGCTAGTGGTAAGGAGTCCCCCTGCCAATGCAAGAGACGCAGGTTTGATCCCTGCATCAGGAAGATCCCCTGGAGAGGGAAATGGCAACCCACTCCAGTATTCTTGTCTGGAGAATCCCATGGATAGAGGAGCCTGGCGGGCTACAGTCTATGGGGTCGCAAAGCATCAGATATGACTGAACAGCTGAGCACAGATCGGAAGGCAGACAGATGAGAGAGAAAGAGCCGTGATAGGCAGATACCAAGATTCATTTCTAAATCTCCCCAAAGAAGCCCGTACACCCCTTCATTGCATTCCACCGTCTTCAGACAAAGGCTGGGGTGTGCCTTGGAGACGTAGAACCCATCCTTCCTCGAGCCCTGAAGACACCTGCTTCTTCCCTAGACCCTGCGGGTCCTGTTCCAGTACAAACCCCAGAACGTGGACGAGCTGACGCTCACGCCCGGCGACTACATCTTCGTGGACCCCACGCAGCAGGAGGAGGCCAGCGAGGGCTGGGTGATCGGGACCTCGCAGCGGACGGGCTGCCGGGGCTTCCTGCCTGAGAACTACACGGAGCGGGCCAGCGAGTGTGACACCTGGGTGAAGCACAGGTGAGTGCCGCTGTGCTGCGGCCCACACGGCGCTCTCGGAGCTCAGGTCTGAGGGCGTCGGTGTGGAAACAGCGGTCATTCCACTGTCAGTGAAAAGTGCCTGCTCCACAGGGGCGGTATTATCCTAGCAGGTGTATGGTAAACATCTTGACTGATGTGTGGTTTTCCACTGAAAACCCCAAGCAAACATCAATTATTCTACAAAACTTTTCTGAGGTCATACTCCCAGGGACAAAAATAGGTCTACAATATAGACTTCCTTGCTATGAACATCATAAATTATAGACGCATACAAGCCCAGTAGAAGAGATGATTAAAGATAAGCCGGGGAAATCAATTATGATGCATCCGCACAACAGACTATTTGATGTTTTTAGAAAATGATCATAAGGAAGTATTTATGTACTGATTCAAAAATTCAAGATAAATTGCAGGATAACATGTATAGGATAGTACTAATTGTGGGGAATAGACGTGTTGAAACATGATCACCTGTACTCACATGTGCCCAATATATATTTACATGCCTGTTTATGCCTAGAAATTCCCTGGAAGGGAACATCTCTAGAAACTTCCAACCGTGCTACCTGCAGGGTTGAAGGTAGAATTGGGAGAATGGAACAGGACTGGAGGGAGACTTTTCACCCTCTGCCATTGCATAATTTTTAAATTTTTGAACCATAGAAATGCACTGCTTCTTTAAAAGATCAAATAATCACCTTTAAGTTTAAAGAAAAGAATATTAGGAAATTAGGTCTAAGAGAAAATAAAGAGAGAGAAGTCAGACAAGCCTGGGGCCCAGCTTCATGCCCATCGTGCCCGCTGGGAGACCCAAGCCCAGCATGGAACAGGACACGGCTTCCACCAAACTATCGCAGGCCTCGCAGATGCAGGTGGACCAGTCATCCCGGAGAAGTGGACATGGGTCCAGTGGCCTGGGCAAAACTGCAGATAAAACCAGGTACATCATCCTCCCTGAGAGCTGAGAGCCCTGGAGACCCGGAAGTGGAGAGGCTGACGACCTCACACAGTTAAGGAAGCACTTGGTTCCTTTTAGAGCCAGTGCAGTTGGTCTAAGAAATAACAGGTAAATAACCATTTGAGGATAAACAGCTAGAAGATGCTTGTCCTGCACTAACTGACCATCTGAGGTCAAAGCAGCGTGGACTTCCATCTGGTCCTCCCATCCTCACTCAGGGCAAGAGAGCTTTACCGCTGCCAGGCAATGGGAATACTGGAAGTTGCTAGACCTACGAGTTGTCATAGAAAATGGTTATTCCATTGTTCATCTCACTGTTCATCTGTCAGTCACTGGTCACCAAAATAACCTTTCCAGCTTTTAGGCTGGACATTTCTGGGACTATTCCTTCCAGAAACAAGTTTCCCTTAGGAATGATAGCTATTAACAAGAATTACAGAGAAATAAGAAAAAAAACTGAGGGCTGCCCTAGGCTGTGGGGTGCGTGAAGGCTGAATTTTGGAAGCACTGCATTTCAAGATAAATTGCAGGATAACATGTATAGGATAGTACTAATTGTGGGGAATAGACGTGTTGAAACATGATCACCTGTACTCACATGTGCCCAATATATATTTACATGCCTGTTTATGCCTAGAAATTCCCTGGAAGGGAACATCTCTAGAAACTTCCAACCGTGCTACCTGCAGGGTTGAAGGTAGAATTGGGAGAATGGAACAGGACTGGAGGGAGACTTTTCACCCTCTGCCATTGCATAATTTTTAAATTTTTGAACCATAGAAATGCACTGCTTCTTTAAAAGATCAAATAATCACCTTTAAGTTTAAAGAAAAGAATATTAGGAAATTAGGTCTAAGAGAAAATAAAGAGAGAGAAGTCAGACAAGCCTGGGGCCCAGCTTCATGCCCATCGTGCCCGCTGGGAGACCCAAGCCCAGCATGGAACAGGACACGGCTTCCACCAAACTATCGCAGGCCTCGCAGATGCAGGTGGACCAGTCATCCCGGAGAAGTGGACATGGGTCCAGTGGCCTGGGCAAAACTGCAGATAAAACCAGGTACATCATCCTCCCTGAGAGCTGAGAGCCCTGGAGACCCGGAAGTGGAGAGGCTGACGACCTCACACAGTTAAGGAAGCACTTGGTTCCTTTTAGAGCCAGTGCAGTTGGTCTAAGAAATAACAGGTAAATAACCATTTGAGGATAAACAGCTAGAAGATGCTTGTCCTGCACTAACTGACCATCTGAGGTCAAAGCAGCGTGGACTTCCATCTGGTCCTCCCATCCTCACTCAGGGCAAGAGAGCTTTACCGCTGCCAGGCAATGGGAATACTGGAAGTTGCTAGACCTACGAGTTGTCATAGAAAATGGTTATTCCATTGTTCATCTCACTGTTCATCTGTCAGTCACTGGTCACCAAAATAACCTTTCCAGCTTTTAGGCTGGACATTTCTGGGACTATTCCTTCCAGAAACAAGTTTCCCTTAGGAATGATAGCTATTAACAAGAATTACAGAGAAATAAGAAAAAAAACTGAGGGCTGCCCTAGGCTGTGGGGTGCGTGAAGGCTGAATTTTGGAAGCACTGCATTTGCGCTGAGGAAGAAGCGTGAGAAACGGGCCTGCGGTTTGGGTCGGAAGGGCAGGCACCCAGCTCTGCTGTCAGACTCAGCGCTCCTGGCTAGGTCTTTTAGAACGACCGAAAGTGCACTGTATCCAGCATTCGAAGCTTTGTCATCAGAGGGCGGCCCTGCAAGGTCTGGGCACATCGCCGATGGCTTCAGCAGGCATGGAGTTCATGGCGCTGTCCCGAGGCTGCCTTGGCGGTAGGCAGATAGACCACGGGCCGCACGGCGGACAGACACCTCCTGAAGAGTCCGGGTGGAATTCACACTTGGCACGTGCGACCCAAGCAGGCAAAGCTGTCCTGCACCAGTGACCCACCTCCAGGACACGACAACTCAGTCTTCGTGCCAATAGCTCAGGGTCTCTGGATCTACTCAGCAGCAAAATGACCCCGCCACCCTGGCCCATCACTCTGGAGGCGACCCGCGTGACGGCCGTGGCGTGCATGCGTGGATCACAGCCTCTTCCAACCCTCCACGGAAGAGCAGGCTGTAACTGAACCATCGACCAGGGAGCTGGGAGCGTTAGTGCTCAGAGAGCACGGAACGCTCCAGACCGGGACAAGAGCCCCAGCCCGGAAGCGACACGCGCCCGTAACTTCCAAAAACCGCAGACCCTGTCGGTGCAAAGAGTCTCAGAAGTTACGAAGGTGTTGTCATGGGCTACACTGTGGCCCCCAAATCCACATACACCGATGTCCGTCGTCCCTGCACCTCACAAGGTGATTGTTTGGAGACGACTCTTTCAAGAGGTGGTTAAGGGGGAATGAGCACACAAGGGTGAGCCCCGGTCCCTCTGACGGGTGTCCCGATAAGAAGAGGAGGAGACGAGGCCACAGACACTCACGGGGAGGGCCACACGAGGGTGCAGGGAGAAGATGGCTGTCCACAGGCCCAGGAGAGAGGCCCGGAGGCGCTCACCCTGCCCACACCTCGACCGTGGACTCCAGCCTCCAGCCTGTGCGGGAATAAGCACCTGTTACTTAAGCCGCCCGTCTGTGGGGCCTCGCTCTGGCATCTCCAGAAGGCAAGCCGGGACATGGTCCACACAACTCCGCAGACGGCAGCTGTGCCCTTTTTAAAAGCCAGGGAGAGGGACTGCTCTGGTCGTCCACGGGCAAAGAATGTGCCTGCCAGTGCAGGGGACACAGGCTCCATCCCTGGTCTGGAAAGATTCCACGTACCACAGGCCAGCTCCGCCTGGGCGCCACGGTGGCCGAGCCGCTGCTCTGGAGCCTGCGACCCCCAGCCGCGGAGCCCGTACGCGGTGACCGCGGAAGCCCTGGAGCCTGTGCTCGGCAACAGGAGAAGTTTCTACCGTGAGAAGCCCAGATACCACAACTAGAGAAGAGGGCCCACTCGCTGCAGCTAGAGAAAGCTCAGGCACAGCGAGGAAAATTTAAAAATCCAAAAGTTAAGCAACTTCCTTAAAGTCAGGGAGAAGTTAAATACCTCGAACTCTGGTAAGTTAGGCATGAGGTAGGTCTCTGAAGTATAAGAGAAAAACAGAAGTATTTAAAGGTGACGTTCTTTCCTTCCTCCTCTCCTCACCAGCACCCCCAGCATAATCTAGGTCATATTTCATTTGAAAGGCTAGTAAAAAAAAAAAAATGTAAGTTTTTCTCTCCTACTGTAAACCTCACAGATGTTATTTATAGATAATGCAACTTCCCTGCCTCCCCGTGGGCCGCGAGCAGGACGCGGGCAGCCCCCACCTCACACTCAGGAAGGTGAAACCAACCGGCATTTCCTGTAATATTTCCTGTCAACGTGAGGTGCTTCAAATCCTGCGAGTCTGCGCGCTTGAAGAGGGAGACGTCCGTGTTCTGGGTGCAGGGATGACACTCCTGTCCGCTTACCACCCGCTGAAGCCCGCCGTCTCTATGCGACACCGTGAAAGACAGAGCCAAGTAAACCTGCTCAGCCTTGAGCCGTCGGATTCACCGCTCAAGACAGGCGAGGTCGCCGCATGGACGGTACCCCTCGCAGACAGCCTCAGCGAAGCTTCAACCGCATCAGCGCCCCACTGGAACACCGAGCGTGCGGTTCTGATGATGGAAGGCGGGCGACCAAGCCCTTGGGCCCGTGGCACGCAAGAGAGAGCGCTCCACTCCCAGCTCAGGACCCAGGGCGGGTCTCGGGACGGAGGTCTGGGAGCGTTCCTGATGAGAACCGGGGGGCTTGGGGCTTCTGTGAGAGAGAAAGGCACACGTTTACAAACGGGCCGAATAAGGAGACACAGACCATGTTCGTGAGGGAGCAGAAGGAATCCTGCTAGGGTCTATTCCAGGCCTAGTGAAATTCCTTCCAGGGAAGTCCCAACGGGCTTGTTGATTGGAACTTCGTGATTGCACCGTTTATCCGGGAGAATGAACAGGAGAGAAGAGCCGAGAACACTGAAAAACTAAAGTCATGAGAGGGGATAGTGGCCCTAGCAGACAGAAAATGCAGGTTGTAAATTATAGCACAAGACGGACTTGAGGGGAGGGAATGGGGGGCAGAGCGGGAGGCCTGGTGTGTCAGGAGCTCCCACCTGACGACGCGTGGGAACCAGGAAAACAGACGGCCGTGAAACAGGTGGTCTTCCGTAGGACCATAGAGCACACGCTGAGACAAGCGTCAACCAGAGAATTAAAATCATCTTCAAACAGAAGGCCACACACACACACACAACCAGAAGGCAGTTTAAATGATTTGTTTCTGATTTCTGGGCTGGGGAGAGCTTGGAAGCCGAGAAGCAGTGGGACCCACCCTAAGTGGGATGTGACAGAGCCGTGTTTAAGAACGACTGCTAAATGGCTAAAAAGTCGGCCTTCTGGGGCTACCCTGGTGGTCCAGTGGGTGAAGGGTCTGCCTTGCAGTGCAAGGGGCGCCAGTTTGATCCCTGGCCTGGGAAGATCCCACGTGCCGTGGAGCGGCTGAACCGGTGTGTCCAATTACCGAGCTGGAGCTCTAGGGTACATGCATTCAGAGCCGGTGCTTTGCAGCGAGAGAGGCCACTGTGATGGAAGGCCCACACAGGCCAAAGAATAAAGATGGATAAAAATAAATGAGTAAAAAAATCAATAAAAAAGTCCAAAAAATTTAAGAAAAAAATTGATCAGCCAAATAAAACTAAGACAAAAAAAAAAAGTAAGGCTTTTGTATGTTAAAATCATAAAGAAAACTACAATTCAAAGAGCCAGGTGAGAACAGTGCTCTTCAGAAATCATATCGCAGTGAAGACAGTGCTCCCTTGCGGTCACTCACGGGGGCGGTCAGCCTCCCCCTGTCCCACCGCCAGCCCCCGGGCTCTCTGCCCGCCAGCCGGCTCGTGTCTGACGTGTCCATCTGGCCCCGAGGTCACCTACTGCATGCTTCACTCCTGTCTGCTGTGACAGGTGAGCGTCCCCGGAGTGCTCCAGGGTCTATTCCAGGCCTAGTGAAATTCCTTCCAGGGAAGCCCAACGGGCTTGTTGATTGGAACTGTGATTGCACCGTTTATCCGGGAGAATGAACAGGAGAGAAGAGCCGAGAACACTGAAAAACTAAAGTCATGAGAGGGGATAGTGGCCCTAGCAGACAGAAAATGCAGGTTGTAAATTATAGCACAAGACGGACTTGAGGGGAGGGAATGGGGGGCAGAGCGGGAGGCCTGGTGTGTCAGGAGCTCCCACCTGACGACGCGTGGGAACCAGGAAAACAGACGGCCGTGAAACAGGTGGTCTTCCGTAGGACCATAGAGCACACGCTGAGACAAGCGTCAACCAGAGAATTAAAATCATCTTCAAACAGAAGGCCACACACACACACACAACCAGAAGGCAGTTTAAATGATTTGTTTCTGATTTCTGGGCTGGGGAGAGCTTGGAAGCCGAGAAGCAGTGGGACCCACCCTAAGTGGGATGTGACAGAGCCGTGTTTAAGAACGACTGCTAAATGGCTAAAAAGTCGGCCTTCTGGGGCTACCCTGGTGGTCCAGTGGGTGAAGGGTCTGCCTTGCAGTGCAAGGGGCGCCAGTTTGATCCCTGGCCTGGGAAGATCCCACGTGCCGTGGAGCGGCTGAACCGGTGTGTCCAATTACCGAGCTGGAGCTCTAGGGTACATGCATTCAGAGCCGGTGCTTTGCAGCGAGAGAGGCCACTGTGATGGAAGGCCCACACAGGCCAAAGAATAAAGATGGATAAAAATAAATGAGTAAAAAAATCAATAAAAAAGTCCAAAAAATTTAAGAAAAAAATTGATCAGCCAAATAAAACTAAGACAAAAAAAAAAAGTAAGGCTTTTGTATGTTAAAATCATAAAGAAAACTACAATTCAAAGAGCCAGGTGAGAACAGTGCTCTTCAGAAATCATATCGCAGTGAAGACAGTGCTCCCTTGCGGTCACTCACGGGGGCGGTCAGCCTCCCCCTGTCCCACCGCCAGCCCCCGGGCTCTCTGCCCGCCAGCCGGCTCGTGTCTGACGTGTCCATCTGGCCCCGAGGTCACCTACTGCATGCTTCACTCCTGTCTGCTGTGACAGGTGAGCGTCGGGAGAGTGTCCCCACGCTGGCCACCTGCAGTCTCTGAGCCCGCTGACCCTTCTCCCTCCATCGCCCCAGGAAGCTCGGCCCCAGCTCCTACCCGAGGCTGCCTGTTGGGAATGTGCTCTATGCTGCCGCCCCTGGGCGCCCCATGCCCTCCAAGGCCATTGCGCCAGCTGCACCCGTCCTCCCAAGACCCTCCCCGAGGGCTCCCACCAGCAGACCGTGGTGCTGTGATCTTAAAACTAGATCAAGCCCGAGCTCTCTTTTGATCCCGTTTCCCTCTCCAGCTACTGCTCATTTCGCTGCTCTGAACGTGTCTGTCTTTTGCTCGACCTTGTTCGAAGCCCATCCACAGGCCCCGTGAGGACAGCTCCAATGTAACTGGGCCTCCCTGACCATCACCAGGACCAGGGCTCAGGTCCAGAGGGAAAGGGGGCCGGCGGTGACTGGAGGTCATTCTGGTACACGTGTGTGTGGGCTCAGTCGCTTCAGTCATGTCTGACTCTGCGACCCCATGGACTGCAGCCCGCCAGGCTCCTCTGTCCCTGGGGTTCTCCTGGCAAGAATACTGGAGTGGGTTGCCATGCTTTCTCCAGGGGATCTTCCCAGCCCAGGAATCAAACCCCAGTCCCTCAGGTCTCCTACACTGGCAGGTGGATTCTTTACCACTAGTGCCACCCGGGAAGCCCAGATCATTCTTACACACAGTTGAAAAAAGACGGCTTTTCCTTGAGCTTCCCCTGGGGAATATGATCATTTCTTGCTGTTGAAGGATTCCCATGATCATCGGCTCTTAGTTCCTCTTTCACGCGCCTCCCTCTGGCCCCTCCCTTGTCCACTATCTCAGCACGGTCACTCCCTGGCCTCCTGGGGTTCTCATGGCTCTTGTGTGCTGACTCTTGCCCTCAGTGGTCCTCAGAGCCCCCGAACTCCTGCCGACCCGGCAGGGTTCTTGGTCAGATCATATCGCAGTGAAGACAGTGCTCCCTTGCGGTCACTCACGGGGCGGTCAGCCTCCCCCTGTCCCACCGCCAGCCCCCGGGCTCTCTGCCCGCCAGCCGGCTCGTGTCTGACGTGTCCATCTGGCCCCGAGGTCACCTACTGCATGCTTCACTCCTGTCTGCTGTGACAGGTGAGCGTCGGGAGAGTGTCCCCACGCTGGCCACCTGCAGTCTCTGAGCCCGCTGACCCTTCTCCCTCCATCGCCCCAGGAAGCTCGGCCCCAGCTCCTACCCGAGGCTGCCTGTTGGGAATGTGCTCTATGCTGCCGCCCCTGGGCGCCCCATGCCCTCCAAGGCCATTGCGCCAGCTGCACCCGTCCTCCCAAGACCCTCCCCGAGGGCTCCCACCAGCAGACCGTGGTGCTGTGATCTTAAAACTAGATCAAGCCCGAGCTCTCTTTTGATC
Organism: Tragulus kanchil; assembly: GCA_022376925.1. Classification (NCBI taxonomy): domain Eukaryota; kingdom Metazoa; phylum Chordata; class Mammalia; order Artiodactyla; family Tragulidae; genus Tragulus; species Tragulus kanchil. The sequence continues at coordinate 245,128,364 of JAIOJX010000028.1, forward strand.
CCGTTTCCCTCTCCAGCTACTGCTCATTTCGCTGCTCTGAACGTGTCTGTCTTTTGCTCGACCTTGTTCGAAGCCCATCCACAGGCCCCGTGAGGACAGCTCCAATGTAACTGGGCCTCCCCTGACCATCACCAGGACCAGGGCTCAGGTCCAGAGGGAAAGGGGGCCGGCGGTGACTGGAGGTCATTCTGGTACACGTGTGTGTGGGCTCAGTCGCTTCAGTCATGTCTGACTCTGCGACCCCATGGACTGCAGCCCGCCAGGCTCCTCTGTCCCTGGGGTTCTCCTGGCAAGAATACTGGAGTGGGTTGCCATGCTTTCTCCAGGGGATCTTCCCAGCCCAGGAATCAAACCCCAGTCCCTCAGGTCTCCTACACTGGCAGGTGGATTCTTTACCACTAGTGCCACCCGGGAAGCCCAGATCATTCTTACACACAGTTGAAAAAAGACGGCTTTTCCTTGAGCTTCCCCTGGGGAATATGATCATTTCTTGCTGTTGAAGGATTCCCATGATCATCGGCTCTTAGTTCCTCTTTCACGCGCCTCCCTCTGGCCCCTCCCTTGTCCACTATCTCAGCACGGTCACTCCCTGGCCTCCTGGGGTTCTCATGGCTCTTGTGTGCTGACTCTTGCCCTCAGTGGTCCTCAGAGCCCCCGAACTCCTGCCTACCCCGGGGCAGGGTTCTTGGTCCCCTGGACATGCAGCAGCCTCCTCTCCGTCTGCACCTGCCCGGCACTGTGGCCTCCCTCCTCCCCACTTAGGCATCGGAGCCTGCTCTGTGTTTCCACGGCACTGGTGCGTCTGTTCTACTCCCTAAACCCTGTATCACCCCCATGAGCGTCTTCATGCCTTTGGAGGGTGAATCTAAGAGGAGGATGCCCTGGTTGCCTAGTAACAAGGTAGCACAGGTGGAGCCCTGGTTACCTAGTAACAAGGTAGCACAGGAGGAGGCCCTGGTTGCCTAGTAACAAGGTAGCACAGGAGGAGGCCCTGGTTGCCTAGTAACAAGGTAGCACAGGAGGAGGCCCTGGTTGCCTAGTAACAAGGCAGCTCAGATGGGCGGCTTAAACAGCAGGTGTCCCTCCTCTCACAGTCGTGGAGGCTGGGAGTCCCAGCTGCAGCTCCCGAAGCCGCACTCCTGGGTGTGTAGATGAAAGGCCGTCTCCTCACTGTGTCCCCACAGGGTCACCCCTCTGTGTCCTGATCTCCTCTTCTCAGAAGGACCGAGGCAGATTGAATTATCCCCATGCTGGTGACCTCATTTTAACTTCATCTGCTCTTTAGCGGCCCCACCTCCAGAGAGGGTCCCGTTTGGAGGGTGCTGGGGTCAGGGCTGGACATCTGGGGGGCACGCAGTTCAGCCCATGTCAGGCGGTGATGGAGAAGGGAACCACCGCCCTTCCTCTGGAGACGCTGGCGCCGCTGTGACCCAGACCGCCCGTCCGCTCTGGCTCTGTTAGCGTGCCCACCTGCGTGACCCCCCCAAATGGGTTGCCATGCTTTCTCCAGGGATCTTCCCAGCCCAGGAATCAAACCCCAGTCCCTCAGGTCTCCTACACTGGCAGGTGGATTCTTTACCACTAGTGCCACCCGGGAAGCCCAGATCATTCTTACACACAGTTGAAAAAAGACGGCTTTTCCTTGAGCTTCCCCTGGGGAATATGATCATTTCTTGCTGTTGAAGGATTCCCATGATCATCGGCTCTTAGTTCCTCTTTCACGCGCCTCCCTCTGGCCCCTCCCTTGTCCACTATCTCAGCACGGTCACTCCCTGGCCTCCTGGGGTTCTCATGGCTCTTGTGTGCTGACTCTTGCCCTCAGTGGTCCTCAGAGCCCCCGAACTCCTGCCTACCCCGGGGCAGGGTTCTTGGTCCCCTGGACATGCAGCAGCCTCCTCTCCGTCTGCACCTGCCCGGCACTGTGGCCTCCCTCCTCCCCACTTAGGCATCGGAGCCTGCTCTGTGTTTCCACGGCACTGGTGCGTCTGTTCTACTCCCTAAACCCTGTATCACCCCCATGAGCGTCTTCATGCCTTTGGAGGGTGAATCTAAGAGGAGGATGCCCTGGTTGCCTAGTAACAAGGTAGCACAGGTGGAGCCCTGGTTACCTAGTAACAAGGTAGCACAGGAGGAGGCCCTGGTTGCCTAGTAACAAGGTAGCACAGGAGGAGGCCCTGGTTGCCTAGTAACAAGGTAGCACAGGAGGAGGCCCTGGTTGCCTAGTAACAAGGCAGCTCAGATGGGCGGCTTAAACAGCAGGTGTCCCTCCTCTCACAGTCGTGGAGGCTGGGAGTCCCAGCTGCAGCTCCCGAAGCCGCACTCCTGGGTGTGTAGATGAAAGGCCGTCTCCTCACTGTGTCCCCACAGGGTCACCCCTCTGTGTCCTGATCTCCTCTTCTCAGAAGGACCGAGGCAGATTGAATTATCCCCCATGCTGGTGACCTCATTTTAACTTCATCTGCTCTTTAGCGGCCCCACCTCCAGAGAGGGTCCCGTTTGGAGGGTGCTGGGGTCAGGGCTGGACATCTGGGGGGCACGCAGTTCAGCCCATGTCAGGCGGTGATGGAGAAGGGAACCACCGCCCTTCCCTCTGGAGACGCTGGGCGCGCCCCCGCTGTGACCCAGACCGCCCGTCCGCTCTCCGGCGTTCTCTGTCACGTGATGACCAGGTGCCCCCAGCATCTGCGTGACACTGCGTCCCTCTCCTCTCCCTCAGGACGTACACCTTCAGCGTAGCCCCGGACCTGAGCTCCAGAAAGGACGGCGAAGCCAGCAGCCGGTGGGACGGGGAGCCTCAGCCGCCACCCACGTCCGGGACCCTCAGCAGCCTGCAGTCCCTACAGGTGACGGGGTCCTGGATGTCCAAGGAGCCGCGCACAGCGGCGCTCTGTGTCAGCGCCGGGGAGACCCGGCCCCGGGTGCAGCTTTCGTTCAGAGATGGCTGTCCGGAGCTCAGAACCCGGTGGACCAGCAAAGGGCCCATCCTTCTGCTACCAGGTCCCCCAGCTCCGTCCACTTCGGACAGAGGGTGACCCCCACACATATACACGTGTGCACGTGGTGGTGAGCCTATCCAGTGTCCACAGGAGCATGCCGCTCATCCCCAGAGCTTGGCCAGTCATGGGGTCAGGACATGGGTGGGGAAGGGGAGAAACCCAGCCCTCCCCGGAGGCCATGCTCTCTGCCTCATTCTGCCATCAGCTGGCTTCTGCCCCACGAACCCACCAGCCCCCAGAGACTGCCTCCAGGTTGGACAAAAGCTGTCCCAGGGCAGGGGACCCTGGGACAGTGTGAGGGCCTCAGGGTGCCCTCTTCAGCCAGGTTTTTGGGGGATAGCAGTCCAGGCAGGGGAGCCCGAGGTCAGCCGGCCTCAGACAGACACAGACGGCCCTCCCGGCCTCCTCCTTGGGAAGAAGGAGAGCTGGCCCGGACGAGGGCCAGGGCCTCCCAGAGGCTGAGCCCCTCCTTCCAGACTGGGCAGGAAGGGGAGCTGGGTGGGAGGCTCAGCCTCTGGGTGAACAGGCTGCTGCTTGAGGGGTGAGAACCTGACGCCAGCCCTGTGAACCCGCCCCTGGGCTGGGGCCGCGCCGTCCAGGCTGCGGGAAAGGAGAACTGGCCCCAAGCTGGCTAACGTGATCATGGGCGAGCCCCGAAGAAGTGAGGTCCCAATTCCTGCCGTCGGGGAATGTTACAAGGAAAAGGGTCCCTGTGTGGGGGGCGAGGCTCCTGACGGAGAGGCTGATCCGGGCTCTCCGCCGGCCTAAGGGGGTCGCCGGACGTGGAGGGTGTGACGCACGCAGAGGAGGAGACAGGGAGAAGCCACGTGACCGTGAGGCAGAGCCTGGCGGCCCCGGCCACAGGCCAGGGGCGCTGGGGCCCTGGAGCCAGAAGAGGCAGGGAGGACCCTCCCCCAGAGCCTCTGAGGGGGCCCGGCCCTGCGACACCTTCCTTCCGCACCTTCAGAGCTGGCAGGGACCTGGCTGCTTGTCTTTTCAGCCCCGCAGCGGGTACTTTGTCAACCGTCCCCTGGCCCTGAAAGCGTCCACGCCACCCTGCTGCTCTGTGCACGGGGTTAGTCCAGGCCATTCCCGTGGGCCTCGCAACTTATCCTAATACCCGTGTTGCGGAGCCCTGCGTTTCACAGTTCAGCTCTTGCGGGCTCTTCCCACCCTGGGTCCTGAGACTCAGCCGCGGGCTGCCCCTGGGGAGACGCAGGCGGGCGCTGCGTGTGTCGTGGGATCTGCCGGGCAGACGGGCCCCTGGCGGGAGGAGGCGGTGGTGCCGTGCTGGCGGCCGTGCTCCAGGCTGTCAGCCGGCCAGACGCGCTCCCCTTGGAGCAGCCGGTGGCTCTGCGTCCAGAGCCGAACACCAGCGCCCTCTGCTGAGAGCGGCCACAGGACTCACTCCAGCCTGACGTGCCTGTGGGCTCAGTCACTTCAGTCGCGTCTGATTCTTTGCGACGCCGTGGACTGCAGCCCGCCAGGCGCCTCTGCCCGTGGGATTCTCCAGGCAAGAGTACCGGAGTGGGCTGTCATGCCCTCCTCCAGGATCTTCCCGCCCCGGGGATCAAGCCAGAGTCTCTAGTGTCTTCCAGTTGGCAGGCGGGTTCTTTACCACCAGCACCGCCCGGGAAGCCCCTCGCCTGGACCTTGTGCCCAATTTGAAGCCTCTGCTCCAAGGCCCTGAGGACCTCCATACGGAGACCTGACCATCGCCCTCAGCTCACACGCTCCACGCTTCACGCGCCCATCAGAGCAGAGTCGGACCCCCGGCCTGGACCCAGTTAGGACACTTCTGGCCCCAGACCCGTGAGACACACGTGTCTGTTGTTCATCCGCCATCCAGGGTGGCTGATCCAGCAGCCTGAGGGCCCAAGACAGGGTTAGGCACTGGGAGCAGTCGGAAAGGTAGAAAGCCGACGTGCCGAAGGGTGGACTGTTCACGCCAGTCTCCTTCCACTTCCCGTGTGTGTGTGTGTGCTCAGATGCCACAACTTAAAGGCTGCAGCAAGTCACAGAGACCAGGGTTCCTCGCCCCACATCACCGTCTCAGCCCTGGTGAGGCCGGCATGGCTGCGGAACAAGGACAGAGGATGCCCTGAACTGGCGGGTGGAGGGAGGGTGCCTGCAGGAACGAGGCTCGCCACGCGGCGCTGATCCTCGCGTGCCCTTGTCCCCCCCAGGCCACGATCGTGAGGAGGAGCGTCCTGGTCGTGCGCCATGGGGAGAGAGTGGACCAAATCTTCGGGAAGTCCTGGCTCCAGCAGTGCTCCACGCCCGACGGTACGTGCCGTCCCGGCAGGACCCACACGTGGGATAGACGGCGCCAACGCCGCAGCGCCCGTCTCAGGTTTCTTCGCCAGCGCGTCTGGAGTCCCTGGTGGCTCATCTACTGAGAAGCCGCCTGCAGTCCAGGAGACCCGGGTTGATCCCCGGGTTGGGAAGCTCCTCTGGAGAGAGGCACGGCGGCCTGCTCCGGGTTCCAGCCCGCTGAGCCCCAGGGCAGAGGGGCCTGGCGGGCCACAGTCCATGGGGTCGCAAAGCGTCACGCTTTGAGAGCACGTGGGGCACCATTCCCCACGTGGACTGAACTCCCCTCAGAACCTAGCCACCTCCCGATCCTCCGTCTCTTTGGAGCTCTGCTTGCAAAGTGACCACAGATAGAGCACCGGGAGGGCAGGTTACTCAACGGCATGGGTTGCTACCTGGGGTCCCAGGTGCCCTGGAGAACATGATACGATTCTCTTTGTGCTTAGTCGCCCAGTCCTGTCTAACCCTCTGTGACCCCATGGTCTGTAGCCCGCCAGGCGCCTCTGTCCATGGAATGCTTCAGGCAAGGACACTGGAGTGGGGTGCCATGCCCTCTTTGGGGATCTCCCCGACCCAGGGATCAAACCCAGGTTTCCTTCATTGAGGACAGATTCTTTTTTTTTTAAATTTTTATTTGACTTTTTACTTTTACAGAGTTTTGTTGTTTACAGGTATGTATGATCGCAGATTAGTCATATGTATATCCCCCCATCCCACCCCTCCAGACCATCACACCGCACCCCTGCAGGATCCCCTTTTCTCACAGCACAATGACAATAGCTATTTTTTCTCACATATGATAGTATAGGTTTTCATGCTACTTCCTTTATGCCTCCCACCCACTGTTCATGCCCCACAATGTCCATATGTCTGTTCTCCATGTCTGTTTTTCCATCGCTTCACTGCATGGGTTATCATTAACATCCTACTAGATTCCATATATATGTGTTAGTATATGTGTTAGTATATTGTACTTGCGGACAGATTCTTACCATCTGAGTCACCAGGGAAGCCCTTCTCATTGCGTGAAAAACACATACCACCTTCCCTGTGGACATGGCTAGCACTTCAGCATTTAATAAAAACCTTCAACGCTCATAGTTCCAACAAAGTCTCTGCCAGTGGAAATCCCACGGAGGCGGCTTCCAGAAAAATCTTGTGTGGAACCTAAAAAAACAAGGCATGGAAAGCAGCCGCTGCCTCCCTCTGATAGGTGACCTGTTGGAAGGCTGGGGTGATGTGTTCAGGTGCAAGTGGCCGGCCAGCCCTGGGCCATGCGTGCAGTGAGTGGGTCTCAGGAGAGGAAGCTGGCTGTGAGAGTCTGTTGTAACCAGGAGGTCTGGGGGCCGTGAGCGGAGGCAAGGGCTCGGTGTGGCTTGGAGTCCTCGGTAGGGGTCACTGATAATCTGAGGGTGAGATCAGACCTCACGTTATTGACCGCTTCCTCCGAGCCGGGCTCTGGGCTCCAGGCACCTCCTCACCAACACGCAAACAGCTCTGTTGTCACCGAGGCTTACTAATAAGGGGATCCGTCAGCTGCTCTGATCTCTTTTGTGCTTAGTCGCCCAGTCCTGTCTAACCCTCTTATGGTCTGACCCGCCAGGCGCCTCTGTCCATGGAATGCTTCAGGCAAGGACACTGGAGTGGGGTGCCATGCCCTCTTTGGGGATCTCCCCGACCCAGGGATCAAACCCAGGTTTCCTTCATTGAGGACAGATTCTTTTTTTTTTAAATTTTTATTTGACTTTTTACTTTTACAGAGTTTTGTTGTTTACAGGTATGTATGATCGCAGATTAGTCATATGTATATCCCCCCATCCCACCCCTCCAGACCATCACACCGCACCCCTGCAGGATCCCCTTTTCTCACAGCACAATGACAATAGCTATTTTTTCTCACATATGATAGTATAGGTTTTCATGCTACTTCCTTTATGCCTCCCACCCACTGTTCATGCCCCACAATGTCCATATGTCTGTTCTCCATGTCTGTTTTTCCATCGCTTCACTGCATGGGTTATCATTAACATCCTACTAGATTCCATATATATGTGTTAGTATATGTGTTAGTATATTGTACTTGCGGACAGATTCTTACCATCTGAGTCACCAGGGAAGCCCTTCTCATTGCGTGAAAAACACATACCACCTTCCCTGTGGACATGGCTAGCACTTCAGCATTTAATAAAAACCTTCAACGCTCATAGTTCCAACAAAGTCTCTGCCAGTGGAAATCCCACGGAGGCGGCTTCCAGAAAAATCTTGTGTGGAACCTAAAAAAACAAGGCATGGAAAGCAGCCGCTGCCTCCCTCTGATAGGTGACCTGTTGGAAGGCTGGGGTGATGTGTTCAGGTGCAAGTGGCCGGCCAGCCCTGGGCCATGCGTGCAGTGAGTGGGTCTCAGGAGAGGAAGCTGGCTGTGAGAGTCTGTTGTAACCAGGAGGTCTGGGGGCCGTGAGCGGAGGCAAGGGCTCGGTGTGGCTTGGAGTCCTCGGTAGGGGTCACTGATAATCTGAGGGTGAGATCAGACCTCACGTTATTGACCGCTTCCTCCGAGCCGGGCTCTGGGCTCCAGGCACCTCCTCACCAACACGCAAACAGCTCTGTTGTCACCGAGGCTTACTAATAAGGGGGATCCGTCAGCTGCCTCTGATCACACAGCTAACAGCTGGTGGCTACAGGATATGCACCAGACGGTTCAGGCATAGAGCTCAAGGCCAAGCTCAGAGCGAACCCAAGGGCTCTGAGCCTCTGTGTGGACTGGGGTGGGGGTGGGGAGCCCCCAGTGAACCGCCTGAGGTCCACTCCGCCTGAAGCAATTGACTAACATCACACGAGGGGGAACCCTCTCCCGGCACCTGTGCTCCTGCCTGTAGGCAACGTGACCCCTCACGGCCGTGGGGATGGGTTGCATTGCATCTAATTAATTCATGCCAATTGGAGACTCTTACTGAGTTAAGCTAAATCCGTCATAGAGATACTTGGTTCTTAATCAGGAGAATTGTTTGAGGGTGTCTTCAGGAGGGATTTTGAGAGGACGAGGAAGGCTTGTGGTGCCTGCAGCTGAAGCACACGCTCTGTGAGTTGGAGGAAAGGTGTGCTGAGCGGAGCAGAATTTCCTCCCGGGATTCAGTCCACATTGCAGAGCACATCCAAGGGAATCCGCCCCTGACGACAGCCTAAATGCGGGTCTGGATCTTAAGAGCTCAGTGAACAGGTCTGCACTAACTCGATGGAACTGAACGTCTGCTGCTTATTTACGCTGTAGGAAAATACTACCGGCCAGACCTGAACTTCCCTCCCGGCCTGCCCAGGCGGAGCCACGGTGTCAAAGACTTTGAAAACGATCCACCGCTATCGTCTTGTGGAATTTTCCAGTCTAGAATGGCAGGTATGTTTGAGGCTCATTCTGGGAGGATTGGGGCTTCCCCGGTGGCTCAGTGGTAAAGAATCCACCTGTTAACCCAGGAGATAAAGGGTTCAATCCCTGGGTTGGGAAGATCCCCTGAAGAAGGGCATGGTGGCCCACTCCAGTATTCTTGCCTGGAGAATCCCACGCACAAAAAAGCAGGGAGGCTACCGTCCACGAAGTTGCAAAAGAGTCGGACATGACTTAGCAACTAAACAACAACAACAACTAAGAAGAACGATAACAATGATTGCAATAGTGATTATCACTCAGTGAGCCCTTGCTACATCTTTGAAGGTGGTAATCGCATTATCTTCCCTGTGCTAATGAAGAAACTGGAGCCCAGAGAGGTTAAGTATGTCACCCAAGGTCACACAGCAAGTTTAAGTGGAAGCTCAGAGATTTGACCGAGAAATGGGCTGGTGGGAAAGTCAGGAGGAAGGAAAGGGATGAAAAGAACAAGAGAGGAAAGGAAAACAAAAAATCAGTGACCACCATGTACACTAAGGATGTCATTTTGAAAATTAGAAAACACCTCCTCTTTTTGATTTTATTTCCAAATCTGCCCCTTTGGGCTTTTGTTTTGTCTGGGGTTCTGGTTCCACGTGATCGACCTTTTGGAAGAGGAGAAACTCAGCTCTAGAGTCGAGAAGGTCCATGGGCTCCCCGAGTCACACAGTGGTCACCTGAGGGAACCCCCTTGAACCAGCTCTCCCGGGCGCCGTGCCGTCTGTGTTCGGTCAGTGGCCCTCAGGCGGCGCCGGGAGCCCAGAGCGGCAGCCCTTGGTGGTGGCAGCCGTGTAAGGGCTGTGCCCACTCCGCGGCTGGCCTCGAGCCCCTGACGCGCAGTCCCTGAGCGTGGACGGGGGAGGTGGCCGAGCTGGGGCTCCTGGGAGGGTGCGGTCCATCCCCGACAGGCTCCCTGAGCCCCGGCACGCTGTGGTCCGTGCATGTGCATCCGTGTGTGTGTGTGTGTGCACGCACCCTTGTGGAAGGTACCCCTGTGTTTCGTGTCAGAATCCTCGCCAGGTGTTTGCACGGTCCCAGCGGACATGAGGATCGCTGGGTGACTTGCCCGCCCGTGGCCGTTGCCGGCTCTGTGCTCGTTTCCCGTGGCGGCCACGAGACGCAGTAGCTCAGCTCATGGAGCTGGGCTGTCCCGGCATTCCGGCGGCTGGAAGCCTGGGGTCCAGGCGTCCACAGGGCCGCACCTCCCGGGCTGTGAGGGCGGGTCTGCTCCAGGCCTCTCTCTGTGGCTTGCAGATGACCGCCTTCTCCTGGGTCCTCCTGGCTCTGTCTCCATGTCCAGATCTCCTCTTCACGATAAAAGATGATGACAACTAAACAACAACAACAACTAAGAAGAACGATAACAATGATTGCAATAGTGATTATCACTCAGTGAGCCCTTGCTACATCTTTGAAGGTGGTAATCGCATTATCTTCCCTGTGCTAATGAAGAAACTGGAGCCCAGAGAGGTTAAGTATGTCACCCAAGGTCACACAGCAAGTTTAAGTGGAAGCTCAGAGATTTGACCGAGAAATGGGCTGGTGGGAAAGTCAGGAGGAAGGAAAGGGATGAAAAGAACAAGAGAGGAAAGGAAAACAAAAAATCAGTGACCACCATGTACACTAAGGATGTCATTTTGAAAATTAGAAAACACCTCCTCTTTTTGATTTTATTTCCAAATCTGCCCCTTTGGGCTTTTGTTTTGTCTGGGGTTCTGGTTCCACGTGATCGACCTTTTGGAAGAGGAGAAACTCAGCTCTAGAGTCGAGAAGGTCCATGGGCTCCCCGAGTCACACAGTGGTCACCTGAGGGAACCCCCTTGAACCAGCTCTCCCGGGCGCCGTGCCGTCTGTGTTCGGTCAGTGGCCCTCAGGCGGCGCCGGGAGCCCAGAGCGGCAGCCCTTGGTGGTGGCAGCCGTGTAAGGGCTGTGCCCACTCCGCGGCTGGCCTCGAGCCCCTGACGCGCAGTCCCTGAGCGTGGACGGGGGAGGTGGCCGAGCTGGGGCTCCTGGGAGGGTGCGGTCCATCCCCGACAGGCTCCCTGAGCCCCGGCACGCTGTGGTCCGTGCATGTGCATCCGTGTGTGTGTGTGTGTGCACGCACCCTTGTGGAAGGTACCCCTGTGTTTCGTGTCAGAATCCTCGCCAGGTGTTTGCACGGTCCCAGCGGACATGAGGATCGCTGGGTGACTTGCCCGCCCGTGGCCGTTGCCGGCTCTGTGCTCGTTTCCCGTGGCGGCCACGAGACGCAGTAGCTCAGCTCATGGAGCTGGGCTGTCCCGGCATTCCGGCGGCTGGAAGCCTGGGGTCCAGGCGTCCACAGGGCCGCACCTCCCGGGCTGTGAGGGCGGGTCTGCTCCAGGCCTCTCTCTGTGGCTTGCAGATGACCGCCTTCTCCCTGGGTCCCCTCCCTGGCTCTGTCTCCATGTCCAGATCTCCTCTTTCGTAAGGACGGCGTCAGATGGGGTCAGAGCCCAGCGTAATGGCCTCATCGTAACTGAATCACCTCCTTAAAGAGCCTACATTCAAAGAAGTTCACACTGTGGAGTGTGGGGCTCAGGGCCCCCACACGTGACTCTAAGGGACAGAAATCAGCCCTTTGCTACCTCCACCGAAACCTCACTGGTGTTGGTACCATGCAGATGTTGTGCTCAAAGGTCCCTCTTTCCCAAAGACTGGATCTTCTAATACTACAAAGTGTTAGCCACTCAGTTCTGTCCAGTTCGATGCACCCCCATGGTCATTAGCTTGCCAGGCTCCTCGCTCCACGGAGTTCTCCAGGCGCGAGTGCTGGAGTGGGCTGCCAATCCCTTCTCCAGGGGGCCTTCCTGACCCGCGGATTGAACCTGGGCCTCCCGCATCACAGGAGGACACTTTCCTCTCTGAGCCAAAGGAAAGGCGACTGACGGGCTTGTGCTTCCACGGGCCTCGAGGGTCTTGAGCTGCCACCACTGCGGAACAGACGACATGCACTTGAAACAGCTCCGTTTGATGGCACATGGTTCTGTGGACCAGAAACACAAACACACTGTGACCGGGCTCTCCGCTGAGGGTCTCAGCTCTGACATCCAGGAGCTGGAAGGTCTGACTTCCAGCACCCCAGGGACCATGGCGCCTAAGGGCCCACAGTATCCCAGGACCCACAGCATGCCAGGGCCCACAGTACCCAAGGGACCTCAGTATGCCAGGGCCCACGGCACCCAGGGCCGACAGCACACCAGAGCCCACAGCACCCAGGGCCCATTGGCACGCCAGAGCCCACAGTACCCCAGGGACCTCAGTACTCCAGGGCTGACAGCACCTCAGGGCCCACGGCACCCCAGGGCTGACAGCACCCCAGGCCAACAGCACCCCAGCACCCACGGCACCCCAGAGCCCATGGCACCCCAGGGCCCATGGCATCCAGGGCCCGTAGCACCCCAGGGCCCACAGTACCCCAGGGACCTCAGTACCCCAGGGCCCACAGCAACCAAGGGCCCACAGCACCCAAGGGCGTACCCACACTCCTTGCCACATGGCCCTCTCCATCTTGGAAGCCAACCACAGGGGATTTCTTGTATATGAAATCCCACCACCTTTGTTGTTTTAACTTTTTTATTGAAGTATAGTTGATTTACAGTATGTAAATTTCAGGTGTACAGCAACGTGGTTCATACACATATATTCTTTATTGAATTCTTTTCCTTTATAGGTTATTACAAAATACTGAGCGTATCCCCTGTGCTATACAGTGGGACCTTTTTTCTACACGCACGTGTGTGTGTGTGTTAGTCTTTCAGTCGTGTCTGACTCTTTGTGACCCCGGAATGTAGCTCAGGCTCCTCTGTCCATGGGATTCTCCAAGCAAGAGTACACAGTGGCATGTCTGTATTATCTTACTTCTCTTCTGTGACCAGCCAGAGAAATCACTGCTTTTGAAGGCTCACCGGCATGGGTCTCGCTGACCTACCACAGTCTGCCCTATAACCCGGTCCTGGCGTGCAAGCTCGCCTTAGCCGCAGCCTCCACCCCGCCCCAGGCGAGCGTACGGGGTGCGTGCCTGGGGCCTGGGCGTCCTGGGGCCGCGTAAGACCCTTCCTGCCGCAGGCCGTGGCCGCCCTCTGGAGCCGCCCACCCGGGTGGCCGCGGTGGTGAAGAGGGCGCACCTCCGCCCGCTGTTTTCCAGGGCAAGCTCTGCTGGACTGCGGCGTCAGGATCGCCTCCGTCTTCACCTCCCCCGCCCTGCGCTGCGTGCAGACGGCCAGGCACCTCCTGGAAGGTCAGTGAGAGCGGCGGCCACCTTCTCACGCGGCCTCGACCTCCTGGCTCTTCTCCGGGGCAGAGGGCAGTGAGCCGGGGGAGAGAGGGGGCGGGCGTGGATGACCACCTGAGCTAACAGCACCGCTGGGAACCAGCCCCTGAGAATGGTGAGCCTGTTAGCATCCCTGGAAGTCAGGATTTTACTTTGCCTTTGGCCTGCTTCTGCATGTGTTTAAAAAAATAAAAACCTAGGGGTGAGGCTATTCCCAGAGAACTGGGAAGTGCTCTGGTCCCTTCTTAAATCCAAAATGCAGGACTCCCTGGGAGAGAGAAGGGGCTCCTGGGAGCTGTCCGGCACCGCTGTCGAAGGCCGCCGCGTGCCAGGAAGCCCGCAGGAGACCCCTCTGCGGGCGCACCCACCCACGGGGGGAAGCAAGTTCCCTCCAGAGGGCAGCCTGCCCTGGAGGCCCAGGTTCCGCCCCTCCTCACGTGGAGAGAGGCCCGAGGCCTGGTAGCCCGGGGAGCATGGCCGGCCCTCCCCAGTGATGGGACCACGGACAGAGTGCATGGCCACCGGGCAGCAGGTGGGCAGTGAGGGTGGGGCCTGCCTCCGCTTCCTCAGAGATGGGGAAGCCAGGTAACCAGGGGAGCATCAGAAAGGGGTCACTGAAGTCGTGGCATGCCGGTCAGAGGCAGGCCTGGACAGGGATGGGGAAGTACAAGACGCCCACTTAAGATCATGGGCACAGCTCCACAGTCAGACCCGTCAGCTGGGCTGGTCCAGGTGTGGACAGAGGAGCCGGGCTGGCCCCGGGCAGTCGGAGCAGTGCGGACGATGCGGCGGGAGAGGGTGGAGACGCTGGGGGCCTGCTCAGGAGGGCCGCGGGGGCTCAGCCGGATTTTAGGATGCCTGGAGGGGGCGGCCCCTGGTGGCGCGGTCGGTAAAGAATCCACCTGCCAGTGCCGGAGACGGGGTTCCTTCCCTGGGTTGGGAGCATCCCCTGGGGCAGGAAACGGCACCCCACTCCAGTGTTCCTGCCTGGAGAACCCCACGCGCAGAGGAGCCTGGGGGGCTGCAGTCCCCGGGGCTCCCAGAGAGTCAGACAGGACCGAGTGACTCAGCACCACAAAGGGGAGGAAGGGGCTGGGGGAGGCCAGGGACGCCGAGAAAAGAGGGGCTCGTGGACTGAGGCCCTGGGAGGCGGCTGGAGGGCTGGCGTCCACACCAGGGGGCGGGGCTGCCGAGAGGGGACGGCTGGCAGGACGCGGAGAAGGGCGGCCGCGCTGAGCTCAGAGAGGGTCCCGGCCGCGGGAACGGCGGAGAGGATCAAGGTGGGGGGCGGTCATTGAAGGAGGAGCTGCAGACGGTTTAAAAAATAAAGTCAGTTTGCGGAATGTGTTTTCTGCGAACTGGGAAGTGCTCTGGTCCCTTCTTAAATCCAAAATGCAGGACTCCCTGGGAGAGAGAAGGGGCTCCTGGGAGCTGTCCGGCACCGCTGTCGAAGGCCGCCGCGTGCCAGGAAGCCCGCAGGAGACCCCTCTGCGGGCGCACCCACCCACGGGGGGAAGCAAGTTCCCTCCAGAGGGCAGCCTGCCCTGGAGGCCCAGGTTCCGCCCCTCCTCACGTGGAGAGAGGCCCAAGGCCTGGTAGCCCGGGGAGCATGGCCGGCCCTCCCCAGTGATGGGACCACGGACAGAGTGCATGGCCACCGGGCAGCAGGTGGGCAGTGAGGGTGGGGCCTGCCTCCGCTTCCTCAGAGATGGGGAAGCCAGGTAACCAGGGGAGCATCAGAAAGGGGTCACTGAAGTCGTGGCATGCCGGTCAGAGGCAGGCCTGGACAGGGATGGGGAAGTACAAGACGCCCACTTAAGATCATGGGCACAGCTCCACAGTCAGACCCGTCAGCTGGGCTGGTCCAGGTGTGGACAGAGGAGCCGGGCTGGCCCCGGGCAGTCGGAGCAGTGCGGACGATGCGGCGGGAGAGGGTGGAGACGCTGGGGGCCTGCTCAGGAGGGCCGCGGGGGCTCAGCCGGATTTTAGGATGCCTGGAGGGGGCGGCCCCTGGTGGCGCGGTCGGTAAAGAATCCACCTGCCAGTGCCGGAGACGGGGTTCCTTCCCTGGGTTGGGAGCATCCCCTGGGGCAGGAAACGGCACCCCACTCCAGTGTTCCTGCCTGGAGAACCCCACGCGCAGAGGAGCCTGGGGGGCTGCAGTCCCCGGGGCTCCCAGAGAGTCAGACAGGACCGAGTGACTCAGCACCACAAAGGGGAGGAAGGGGCTGGGGGAGGCCAGGGACGCCGAGAAAAGAGGGGCTCGTGGACTGAGGCCCTGGGAGGCGGCTGGAGGGCTGGCGTCCACACCAGGGGGCGGGGCTGCCGAGAGGGGACGGCTGGCAGGACGCGGAGAAGGGCGGCCGCGCTGAGCTCAGAGAGGGTCCCGGCCGCGGGAACGGCGGAGAGGATCAAGGTGGGGGGCGGTCATTGAAGGAGGAGCTGCAGACGGTTTAAAAAATAAAGTCAGTTTGCGGAATGTGTTTTTCTGCAGCAAAAATACTATCTTTGGCAAAACAGATGAAATATACTTCAATGAAAATATGATTATGTAAAGTTTTGTCCAAAGCCACTTCACTGGTTAGATGTTAATTGATCCATGACTTCCATTTCCAGTTTTTTAATTGACAATGGAAAGTGGAGTTTCTGTTTTGTCCTGGTTTTTTTTTTTTTCTCCGTCTTTTCTCATCCAAAAAAAAATCGTAGGGGAGGGTGAGTCGAGAGTGTTAGAATGTTCTGAAGGATGACTCCCATCTACCCTCTGCTTTGGCTCCGTCTAGGGCAAGATTTCAGGGCTTCCCAGGGGGCGCCAGTGGTAAAGAGCCTGCCTGCCAGTGCAGGAGACACAAGAGATGTGGGTTCAATCCCTGGGTCAGGAAGATGCCCTGGAGGAGGGTACGGCAGCCCACTCCAGTGTTCTGGCCTGGAGAATCCCACGAACAGAGGAACCTGGCGGGCGCAGTCCCTGGGGCCGCAGAGAGTCAGAGACAGCCGAGCGACTTAGCGAGCAGCGGGCCCAGGGCACGCGTTTACAGGACAGCGCTTCTGCGTGACTGAAAAGCTCCAGGGCTGGGCCACCTTTTCCAAGGGTCAGTGGACCGGTCAAGTCCTTGTAATGCACTCCTTGATCCAGAGACGAGCCCGGGTGCCGTGGGCCGTGGGGTCGTGTCGAGCGACCGGACGAGCACTGGGGAGCGGCTGCGGCTCGCGCCCCCCGGGCCCTGGGAGACCCCAGCCCTTCCTGATGGACAGAGGGCCTCCACTCCTCTGATAGCCCCCGGCGGCCGAGCGGCTCTCGTCATCACAGAACAACGTTCACTTAAGCAGACGAAAATCACTCTATTCCGCCAAGGGGTGATTTAGACCTAGAAAGAGGCTTATGTACAGAAAGCCAAACGAAACCCTGAGGATGACCAACACGTGTGTTCCGTTGATCCAGAGCTCAAACTGGAAAACAGGCTGCAGATACGGGTGGAGCCTGGCGTCTTCGAATGGACCAGATGGGAGGCCGGCAAAACCACGCCGGCCCTCATGAGCCTGGCGGAGCTGAAGGAGGCAGGTTTCAACGTCAGCCTGGACTACAGGTGAGCCGCCGGCCGTGTCCGCAGCTAGGTTTTTCGTTCTTCTTAAAGAAAACTTATTCACGACACCTGTTAAAGATGACAAAGAAGGCTTTATTCGAGAGGGACCGCGGCAGGGGGTGAGTGGCAGAAGGGGAGCGAGCTCAGATCACCCCCCGAATATAAGATTCGGGGGGATTTTTCACCAGGAGCAGGATGGGAGGCGGACGATTCTTGCGGACCCAAGAGGATCCTTGCTGCAGGGGGCTGACCCACCCTGGGGGTGGAGGGGAGCCCAGTTTCTCAGGTATCCAAGGGTGATCAAAAGCAGGGGGATAGGGGGTTCTGGCTGAATGGAACCCACACGTCATACGTGACACCTTCAGGTCAGGCCCCGTGAGAAGAGGGTCAGGGAGCCTGGCCAGCCTCTGTCATCCAGAGGCCCTGCAGCCCCTCTGCCCGTGGCCAGTGGCCATCGCAAGCTTGTGTACCTACTGCTCGGTGACAGGGCAGGCTGCAGGCCCCGAGGCCAGCCTTCCACTGGCCTTGCGTACAAAGCCGGGGGCTCGCTGCTGACCGTGACCCCGGGCAGGAGGCAGCGCCATCGCCTTCCTTCTGCCGAGCCGCGGGGCCAGCACGGCAGCTCTCTCCCTCCTGCAGGCCCGCCTTCCCCCTCGCCTCCCTCCTGCCCGCCGAGAGCTACAACGATTACACGCACAGGTGTGCGGTGAGCATGGAGCAGATCGTCAGCACCTGCCCTCAGGACGGTAAGCGTCCAGCGTCCTCGGGACCAGCAGCCCTGGGGCGTGGGGTCCCACCCCTGGGAGCCTAGGAATGCCCAACCTCCCCCATCATCTCCCCGCCACCGGAGAGCTACATCATGGCCTCTGCAGCGACCCACGGCCCCCACCCTGGGGCCCCCGATTCTGGAACCGATGGGACCCAGGACAGCAGGGCCAACACAGAGCACCCGTGCCCACCTCCCGGCAAACAAAAGAAGCTAAGACCCTTGTAGCAAATGGTGGGCCGTGTCTAAAGGACTATGCAAACGAAACTCCTAAGTTGATGTTTGAGACTATCAGAGAAATTTGAATGTGAAATTTAAATACAGAAGCTGAATGCAGAAATATTTAAGAAGCACTGTTAACTTTGTTAGTGGGCTAACGGCATGGCAGCTGCGTAACCATGAGAAGTCCTCATAGTCACATAGGGCAACCCGAATGGGTGACCCTGTGGGCCAGGACTTTGCAGGAAAGCTGGGGTGCTGGTTTCCTCCTCAGGCAGTGCGCTGGGTCCAGCCCCAAGGCCTTCCTGGCCCACCTGAGGGTCTGACTCCCCCGCCTAGCTCCATCCCAGTCCGCCATCCTGGACTCGAGGTCCTTCTTTTAAGTGGGAGTCCTCTGTGAGTGGCCCTCTGTGAGTGACCAGGTGACCACGCTCAAGCCCACAGGCAGGCCTGGACGATGCAGCTTGGGGCATGGCGCTGTCCCATCGCAGAAGCTCGGGGCAGGTGTGGCTGCCCGGCCCCGCGTGAGGGCGTGGCAGGCTGGGAAGACCTTCTGCACAGACGAGCGGCTGGCTGCCAGTGCTGTGAAACCCTCACCGACCACACTCCCCCTACCCGGGGCTGCCCAAGGCCTCGGGCACCACAAAGCTGTTCCACCCGCCGCTCTGGGGCCCTCTCGAATAAGAGGAGTCCTCCGGGCCTGCTCTGACCTGGGGCTGTGCTTCCTCCCACAGCAGGAGTCATCCTGGTCGTGGGCCACGGCTCGGCGCTGGACACCTGCACCCGCCCGCTGCTCGGGCTGCCGCCCCGGGACTGCGCCGACTTCGCCCAGCTTGTGAGAAAGGTACGTGTCGTCCTTTTCTCTTGGGGCCACAGAAGCAAGCAGCCTGAGGATGCGGGGTCCCCTTCTCAGAACAGAGACATGGGTCCTGAACAACCCAGGGCAGCAGGGACCCTCTGTCCCTGAGAAGGTGTCCAGAGGCTCGTGTCAGAGGGCAGCCTCGGGCAGGGGCTGTCAGGGGGAGGCTGGTCGTCTTGATCATCCTGTCAGCTTTGCCCATTTGCCGCCAAGTTAATATAAAAGGTCTTTTACGGTCAGGCCATATGAGAATTCCTTGCCACTGCAGTAGCTGAGCATGTGGTCCCCTTGGTGGGGGCGGCAGGGTTGAGTGATCTGGAGAAGAAGAGGAAAGGGCAGTTGCTGGGCTGGCTTGTTCTGGGGACGGGGCAGGGTCAGGGGGGCTGCTGACAGGCTGAATGGGCCCCTCGCTGCGGCCTTCAGAGTCATCTGGCCGTGGAACACACGAGCCTGTGGAAGCTGTGAGAGAGCCCAGCGCTGGGCCGGGGCATCTGTGTCCTTCGGCCTTGTGTCCGGCTCTTTGCATCTCCATGGACGACAGCACGCCAGGCCTCCCTGCTCCCGATCCCTGCTCAGGGCCGACTTGCCCTCTGCCCTGTCCCTTTTTTGACCAATGGCCTTCAGGCTGGGGGTGCAGCCAGGTAAACAGCACCCACGATGGGTGGCGGGGCCCCACCTGGTCACGGCACCACGGCCAGCCACAGTTTGTTTCCCGCGGGGGAGGGCAGCAAGGTGTCGCAGAGCCCCAGGGCGGCCCGGCCCCACCAGCGCCTCTCTGTGCTATGCAAGGCCCTCGGCTCCCTGAGCCCCTGCCTGCCCTGGTGGGAATACAGCCCTCCCTCACCCGGCCATGCCTGGGCACCCCGACTGGGACAGACAGTGAGGCCTGCAGACGTTTCCGCTGCCCGCGGGAGGGGCGGAGAGTGCCCTGAGGGCCGTGGCCCTGGACGTGGGTGCCGAGGTCAAGGCGGCCGCGGCAGCGTGGGGGCTTCGGGCCAGCCTCCAAGGCTGCGGGCCTGAGAATTCCACAATCGATCGACCCGGCGTAAAACACTAGTAACCCGTGTAACTCTGCTCCAGATCCCTTCTCTGGGCATGTGCTTCTGCGAGGAAAACAAGGAGGAGGGGAAGTGGGAGCTGGTGAACCCGCCGGTGAAGACGCTGACCCACGGCTCCAACTCCGCCTGAACAGAGACATGGGTCCTGAACAACCCAGGGCAGCAGGGACCCTCGGGTCCAGAGGCTCGTGTCAGAGGGCAGCCTCGGGCAGGGGCTGTCAGGGGGAGGCTGGTCGTCTTGATCATCCTGTCAGCTTTGCCCATTTGCCGCCAAGTTAATATAAAAGGTCTTTTACGGTCAGGCCATATGAGAATTCCTTGCCACTGCAGTAGCTGAGCATGTGGTCCCCTTGGTGGGGGCGGCAGGGTTGAGTGATCTGGAGAAGAAGAGGAAAGGGCAGTTGCTGGGCTGGCTTGTTCTGGGGACGGGGCAGGGTCAGGGGGGCTGCTGACAGGCTGAATGGGCCCCTCGCTGCGGCCTTCAGAGTCATCTGGCCGTGGAACACACGAGCCTGTGGAAGCTGTGAGAGAGCCCAGCGCTGGGCCGGGGCATCTGTGTCCTTCGGCCTTGTGTCCGGCTCTTTGCATCTCCATGGACGACAGCACGCCAGGCCTCCCTGCTCCCGATCCCTGCTCAGGGCCGACTTGCCCTCTGCCCTGTCCCTTTTTTGACCAATGGCCTTCAGGCTGGGGGTGCAGCCAGGTAAACAGCACCCACGATGGGTGGCGGGGCCCCACCTGGTCACGGCACCACGGCCAGCCACAGTTTGTTTCCCGCGGGGGAGGGCAGCAAGGTGTCGCAGAGCCCCAGGGCGGCCCGGCCCCACCAGCGCCTCTCTGTGCTATGCAAGGCCCTCGGCTCCCTGAGCCCCTGCCTGCCCTGGTGGGAATACAGCCCTCCCTCACCCGGCCATGCCTGGGCACCCCGACTGGGACAGACAGTGAGGCCTGCAGACGTTTCCGCTGCCCGCGGGAGGGGCGGAGAGTGCCCTGAGGGCCGTGGCCCTGGACGTGGGTGCCGAGGTCAAGGCGGCCGCGGCAGCGTGGGGGCTTCGGGCCAGCCTCCAAGGCTGCGGGCCTGAGAATTCCACAATCGATCGACCCGGCGTAAAACACTAGTAACCCGTGTAACTCTGCTCCAGATCCCTTCTCTGGGCATGTGCTTCTGCGAGGAAAACAAGGAGGAGGGGAAGTGGGAGCTGGTGAACCCGCCGGTGAAGACGCTGACCCACGGCTCCAACTCCGCCTTCAACTGGAGGAACTGGATCCAGGGCAACTGACGGCCCCGTGTTTGCCGGACTCACCCGGGGATGAGGGACCCTGCAGAGGCCGCGGGACTCGGGCACCTCGAGGCCATCCTGTTCTCCCCGACGCGATTCGTCGAAGCACAAAACGCACTTTCAGAGGCCAGAGTGCCGGCCGCCTGCGGACGGTCACCCTGCGAGCCGGGCTGTGGGGACGTCGCCTTGCACCCTGTGTACCAGGAGTTAAGGACACCCACTCCCCGCCAGAAAGTTCCACCTCATATGTTTTTATTCATCAAGTTCCCAACTGTGTTCCCTTTTTCTGTTTCAGTCACTCTGGCTGTGTCCACACAGTCTGAAGCAGGTAGAATATTTAATAAAATGCTGCAAGAAGACCGCCCGCCAGATCCAAACCAGGAACAGGACTTGGCAGACCCAGTTACCTGCTGCAGCCGTGACACGTCACCGCACATGGTGATTAGAGACACGGGTCTGAACACACGCTTCCTCTGCTTGCTTCTGCAGCCAGCAGCTCTGAGGCGGGCCAGTGGCTGCTCTCCTTCCGCGGCCCTCGGGGAGAGGCGGAGGCCCCGCGTCTCCAGCCTTCAGAGGCACCCGCCCTCCTAGCCCCGGGCACCTTCCTCTGTCCTCAGAGGCAGCAGTGGTGCCCCTTCAGGTCCGCCCGCTCCTCGACTCACACACTCAGGTCACCTTCTGCTGCCGACCCTCCCAGCCGCCTCTGAAAACGTCACTTGGGATGGCACTGAACTCACCCCGTGATCCAGAATGTCTCCCCATCACAAGACCCTTAACTGACTTCCACTCCCAAGTGTCCTCGCCATGCTAGGAGACACTGTCCCAGGCCAGGGATGAGGACGTGCGCCTCCCACGGGCCACCCGAGTCCTCCAGGCCCATCCGGCTGCTGTTACGGAGGCTGCGCAGTGAGGGTTTGTGACACCCCCTGGTGCAGGCCTTCTCAGTTTCTCTTTTTCTCCCTTTGGATCAAGTGGAGGAGGGAGGAGGCTCTGTAAACAGAGGGCGTGGGTCCTGCCCTGACTCCCAGGAAAGAAAAGCCAGGGAGGACAGCCTGCGCCCACCTCCCACCCCCCGGCTCAGGGTCGGAGGATCCAGCCGTGCTCTGACTTTGAACGAGCTGGTCCAGGCGGTCGGCGGGGGACCCCAGTGGTGTCCCCTCACCCCACCCCCGCTGAAGAAGAGGAAAAAGCCCCCCCACGGCTCAGAGGGAGGGCGCCGTCAGGGTCAGAGGTGCTGCCCGACCTCCACCCCTCTGCTCTCTCCCGGACACCCCAGCGCCACGCCGACATTCCTGACCACGATGGTGAACAGAAGCACCGCAGATCAAGCACATGGGTTTTACACAGTGGTCACGTCTTTGGGGTGGTCCGCAAGACATCTGGGTCCACCCTCTGGGGGAGGGACGCTTCTGGGTCTCACAGCCTGAGAGATGAAGGGGGCAGACCGCCTCCTTCCCCTCGCTGGACTCCCCTCTGGGGGTCCACATGGGACGACGAGAGGGCTGGAACCTTAGGGCTGGAGGTCGAGTGTGCGAGAAACACGGTTCTCTTTATAGCCTGTGGTTCTGGTTCTGACCAGACCTGCTTCTGCTCCAAAGGCGGAACAGCCCACTTCCATCATCCTTGGCTTCCAGAAGGACCTTCACTCGGGGGATGGGGAGGGGACGGCGCATCCTGGGACGCGGAGCTACTCTGGGTGGGGCAGGGAGGGCAGTGCCTTTGGTGAAGCTTTCAACTTAATGAACCAATAAGAAAACAAAAACAGAAGAAAACAAAGAGTTCTGAGCATGTTCCTCTTTCCGTTGGCCCCTCTGGTCCTAGGTGTTTGTAAGACGTGTCTGACCCCTGCTGACGTCGCCTGGAAATAGGCGTCCTGTTCCCACCAGCTCCCCCCTCTTCCCCGCCCCACGTCATCCCTTCCGTGTCCGTGTCCTCACCTGTCGGCTTGAACGCATTTGGAGAGGATCCTCCGGCGTGGTTTGCTCGCGTCCCCCCAACGCAGCAGGCCTCAGCTATGAACCTGACGATGCGTGCCTGGGGTTCCTCCTGGCTGGTGTTGGCTTTCTCAGCAGAAGGGAGGAAGAGCTGGCCTGAGGCAGGGCTGCAGAGGCGCTGGGGAGCCTGAGCCCGTGCCCAGCTAGAGCAGAAGCCCTGAGCCGCAGGTCTGCGGCCATCTGTCCCTGCAGACACTCGGCCAAGTTTCTCTTAGAAGAAAGACGCATTGTAATGTTCCACTGAAGCAAGTCTTACTTTAGAACCAAATTCGAGATGTTCTAGCCATGAGTCCTGTCGGCTGAAGCCTCTCCTGCCTTCCCATGAAACTGAAGGCCTCATCCCAGCTCATCAGACTGTGGCCTCTCAGCAGACATTAATAGAATTCATGAAAGAGTTCCGATAATAAAGGAGACATGAATTACTCGATGTATACGCACAGCACCATCACCGTTGCTCAGAGGCACGGTGTGGGGCTCAGAGGGCTTGAGCTCCAGTTCTGCCCATTACTCCTGAGACAGCGACACGGCCTCCGTGTGCCTTGCGGGCGCTGCCTCACACGGGGCGGCGTCCCGCCCTCTGTTCTGCAGGAACCGTCCTCCTCTTAGCCGTGGGGGGCTGATTCGGAGTGTCTCTGATGCTTGTCAGTTTCTGTGGGGCAAATGCTCCTCCCCCTGCGGCTGATTCTGAGCCTCCAAATGTCTCAACTGTTCACAGACGAAGTTCCTGAGAGTTTCAAAAACCCACTTTCTGGATCTGGTGTGAACCGGCTGAGCCCACCACGGCTCTGTGGGTTCATGGGTGGAGCTTCGCCCGGCCTATGGGCACTGCCACAGCAAGTGGGCCAGGCTGGTGCCCACTTCCTTCCAAAGAAAACAAGCCTCTTTCACAAAGCGGGGTGCAGGTGGAGGGGGCCAGATCAGAGGAGACCGTGGCCCTGGGCTGGGAGGAAAACCTCCGAAGACATGGGCAGGCCAGAGTGAAGTGCTGTGTGCTGGCCTACGGGCAGACATGTGGCCACCCTCCAAGGTGGTCTCCTCTGGGTTCCCTGTCCAGTCAGCCACCCTGGTGCCTGGACCCTGCCCAGAGGAGGCCCCGTCCCTTGCCTGGACCCAGCCTCCCTGTTCAACCGGACGCTGCCTGCTTCCACTCTCTCCTGACCTGTGGCCTCCCCTATTCAAGGAAACGACGCACTGCCTCGGAGGCAAGACAGAGCCGCGCCCCACACGCTGAGTGGAGTCTGGCAGGTGGAGGCGTCAACTACCAACTTAACTCGGCTTTTATAGACCTTGTAGATTTCACAGGCTGCTCCATACAGACACAGGAAGCCAACTGTGTCAAGAGGTCTTTACGGTCTTTGCAGAAAATTCTCAGGATCCTTAGCTTCTCATCCCTGTTTGGTTCCAAGTAAATGCCACTTCCAGCTGCTGAGTACCATCTCATATTGAGAGTTGAGTACCCCTCAAAAAAGTTAAAAATCATATGCACACACATGCACCTACACACACATACAATCTTCTCAGGGAAGCAACGACGTTCTTGAAGAGATCATTGCCAAAAAGAATGATCTAGAAATCTCAGATTTCTCCTACTCCCTCCAAAAGTGAGATGAGAACCTGCTCACACAGTGAGCCAGTGTGTTTCCAAAGAGACCACAGAGCGAAATAACAAAATCCCCAAAGAAAGGTGCTCTGGATGTGATGCAGGTAAACTCACCCTCGAACCCTCCCCAGAAAGGCGGCCCAGCTTATTCGGAGCAGCTGATTCCAAAAATACGTGTTCTACTGCCTTCAGTGGTCCTGAACCATGTTGTTCTCCTGGGCCTGGGTGCTGACAGAAGGCGGACCTTGCAGTCTGGCTCACATCAGCATGTTAATCCTGGGACTCACAGAGCTTATGATCTGGGGAAGCACAGTCCGCCTTCAAGGCACTCTGAATAAGCCATCTACCATCTTGCTTCTCAAACACGTGGTAGGACAGCCGTCACTTGGGAGCTTGCTGGAAATGCAGTTTCCACAGCAAAAGTGAAATTGAGTCCTAGAGGTAACTGTTATGGTACCTGCTTTCTCACCAGGAACAGCTAGAGCTCTGGTCCGAAAAAAATGTGAAATAGTTTGTTTGTTTGTTTGGGTTTTTTCTTTAGATGCTGGACAAGAGGCTGTGTGAGTCTGTGATATTGAGAAGGAAAAAAATGGCGTGAGCCCTGCTGTCATTGCAGCTTTCTACCTGGGAGAGGTTTCCAAATCAGAGTGCGGGGAGGGAGATACACAGAACCTGGAGGCCTTCCGGAGTTGAGGGAGGGACAAGGCTGACAGAAGCTGTGGGACAAGCAGCCCAGGAGGAGGGAGACACCAAGAAAGAGGCCTAGGAACTGCAGGGAGGCTCCTTGAGTCTCTGGCTGAACTCCAGCCTGAGCAAGAGCAGAGCAATTCCACCAGGCCAGGCAATGAGTGCCCACTGAACCATGAGCAAAATACTCCTCAGAGCCTGACACATGCATGAGACACTTACATTCCACTAGGCAGAGTGCAGAGACCTCACTGAATACATAAGGCATTCAACAAAGGCCCCCCAAAAAAGTCTTACATGTTAGTGACAAACCTAGACAGTGTATTAAAAAACAGAGACATCACTATGCTGACAAAGGGCCTGACGGTCAAAGCTGTGGTCTTCGAGGAGCCGTGTGCAGAGGTGAGAGCTGCACCATAAAAAGACCGTTTATTCACTCCCTCCAAAAGTGAGATGAGAACCTGCTCACACAGTGACTGTGTTTCCAAAGAGACCACAGAGCGAAATAACAAAATCCCCAAAGAAAGGTGCTCTGGATGTGATGCAGGTAAACTCACCCTCGAACCCTCCCCAGAAAGGCGGCCCAGCTTATTCGGAGCAGCTGATTCCAAAAATACGTGTTCTACTGCCTTCAGTGGTCCTGAACCATGTTGTTCTCCTGGGCCTGGGTGCTGACAGAAGGCGGACCTTGCAGTCTGGCTCACATCAGCATGTTAATCCTGGGACTCACAGAGCTTATGATCTGGGGAAGCACAGTCCGCCTTCAAGGCACTCTGAATAAGCCATCTACCATCTTGCTTCTCAAACACGTGGTAGGACAGCCGTCACTTGGGAGCTTGCTGGAAATGCAGTTTCCACAGCAAAAGTGAAATTGAGTCCTAGAGGTAACTGTTATGGTACCTGCTTTCTCACCAGGAACAGCTAGAGCTCTGGTCCGAAAAAAATGTGAAATAGTTTGTTTGTTTGTTTGGGTTTTTTCTTTAGATGCTGGACAAGAGGCTGTGTGAGTCTGTGATATTGAGAAGGAAAAAAATGGCGTGAGCCCTGCTGTCATTGCAGCTTTCTACCTGGGAGAGGTTTCCAAATCAGAGTGCGGGGAGGGAGATACACAGAACCTGGAGGCCTTCCGGAGTTGAGGGAGGGACAAGGCTGACAGAAGCTGTGGGACAAGCAGCCCAGGAGGAGGGAGACACCAAGAAAGAGGCCTAGGAACTGCAGGGAGGCTCCTTGAGTCTCTGGCTGAACTCCAGCCTGAGCAAGAGCAGAGCAATTCCACCAGGCCAGGCAATGAGTGCCCACTGAACCATGAGCAAAATACTCCTCAGAGCCTGACACATGCATGAGACACTTACATTCCACTAGGCAGAGTGCAGAGACCTCACTGAATACATAAGGCATTCAACAAAGGCCCCCCAAAAAAGTCTTACATGTTAGTGACAAACCTAGACAGTGTATTAAAAAACAGAGACATCACTATGCTGACAAAGGGCCTGACGGTCAAAGCTGTGGTCTTTCGAGGAGCCGTGTGCAGAGGTGAGAGCTGCACCATAAAAAAGACCGAGCACCAAATGGTTTATTCATTTGAATTGTGGTGCTGGAGAAGACCCTTGAGAGTCCATTGGACAGCAAGGAGATCAAACCAGCCAATCCTAAAGGAAATCAACCCTGAATATTCATAGGAAAGACTGACGCTAAAGCTGAAGGTCCAATCCTTTGGCCACCTGAAGCAAAGAGTGACGACTCACTGGAAAAGACTCTGATGCTGGGAAAGACAGAGCAAGAGGAGAGGGGGCGACAGAGGACGAGAGGTTGGGTGGTGTCGTTGTCTCAATGGACATGAATTTGAACAAGCTCCAAGACACGGTGAAGGGCAGGGGAGCCTGGCGTCCTGCAGTCCATGGGATTACAAAGAGTCAGTCGGACATGACTTAGTGACTGAACAGCAATTACAAAACAGGATATCGTGCAGTAATTTCCTGGAAAATTTAACAGAAAAATTATGAACTATAACAGGGGGTAACTATGAAGATGAAAACAGAGCACTACAGAACCCCTTAAAGCTGAGGGACAGTACCCAAGAATGGACAACCTTGGGAGGAAGTCTTCCTCCCTGTCGGTGGGGTTTGGCCCTCACTGAAGACAGCATTTGAAAGTTACTGGATGGCGAAGCACTTTGCTAGATTGTGCAAACCATGGGAACAGGAAACACCCTGCAGGTCCAGATGGACCAAGGCTGGTGGGCCAGTGTGCAGAAAGGCTGGGGCACTGGCCTGCCTGCCAACAG
The DNA here is from genome assembly GCA_022376925.1 of Tragulus kanchil. Lineage (NCBI taxonomy): Eukaryota > Metazoa > Chordata > Mammalia > Artiodactyla > Tragulidae > Tragulus > Tragulus kanchil. Next base: position 245,155,710 of record JAIOJX010000028.1, read on the forward strand.
GGTGGCGTGAAGCCTGGTGTCTGTGTCTGGAGGGCCAGATGCAGGTGGTGATCAGACTGTGTTCAGCATCAGAAAAAAAGTGACAACATGCTAGAACCAGTAAAAGGACCTCCTTCCTCCTGAAATTTCCCTCCAGCACCCTCTGCTGACAAAACTTAACACTGTGCTCATTGAGGAGGAAAAAGAGAAGTGTTAGTCACTCAGTCATGTCCAATATCTTACGACCCCGTGGACTGCAGCCCGCCAGGCTCCTCTGTCTGTGGAATAATCCAGGCCAGAGTCCTGGAGTGGGGAGCCACTCTCTTCCTCAGGGGATCTTCACGACCCAGGGATCCAACCCGTGTCTCCTGCATGGCAGGCAGACAGGTTCTTTACCATCAGAGTCTCCAAGGAAGCCCCACGGAAGAGGAGACAGGCTTAAAGTCTCATTACTGAGCACAGGAGACCCACAGGGGAGCGGGAGCTGAGGGGAAATCAACTGATAAATGCCATGAGTCATGTCTTAGTAGTTGTGGGACAAAAACAGCCCCAGAGAAAGAGGACGCTCTAGACCCGCTCCAACCAAACGTAAAACTCAAAGACATCAAATCAATCTGCAGATATCATAACTGTGGAAAGAAAAGGCTCCAGTAGCCTTTAAGAGGGACGATAAAACCCATAGCTCAGTGTCAAATTGACAAGTGTCAGACGTATAACCCAAAACACTGGGCAAGAGGGAGTTAGAGGGACTGGCTTTCCTTCCTGCCAGAAATGGCTGGGTGAGAGTTTATAGCGACAAAGCAGCAGGCATTCGTCGATACCAGACAAGAACATGGCACCGAGAGAGCCCGGGGATACATGGATGGTAAACTCCAGCCCTTCAGCAGCACACGTGTTGATTTAGTTGTTTGGCTGTGTCGGGTTTTAGTTGCAGCACACGGGATCATCATTACATCCCAGAGGATCTTTCGTTGCAGCCCAAAAGCTCCGTAGTTGTGGTATGTGGGCTTGGTTCCTCTGCAGCATGTGGGATCCCCATTTCCTGACCAAGAACAGAACCCACATCCCCTGCACTGGAAGGTGGATTCTTAGCCACTGGACCACCAGGGAGGTCCCCAGCACACTGACTTAAATTTCTTGAAATGAAAACTACAATGTCTGAGACTTAAAAACACACTGGGGGCTTCCCCTGGTGGTCCAGTGGGTAAGGACACTGCCTTGCAGTGCAAGGGGCGCCGGTTCGATCCCTGGCCTGGGAAGATCCCACGTGCCGTGGAGCGGCTGGACCCATGTGTCCAATTACCGAGCCCGAGCTCTGGGGCGCATGCGCCCAGGGCCAGCGCTCTGCAACGACAGACGCCACCACGATGGGAGGCCCGCAGGAGCCAAAGAACAAAGACGGATGAAAATGGAAAAATGAAAGACCAGTAGAAGTGGCCCACCCCTCTGCATGGCAGGCAGACAGGTTCTTTACCATCAGAGTCTCCAAGGAAGCCCCACGGAAGAGGAGACAGGCTTAAAGTCTCATTACTGAGCACAGGAGACCCACAGGGGAGCGGGAGCTGAGGGGAAATCAACTGATAAATGCCATGAGTCATGTCTTAGTAGTTGTGGGACAAAAACAGCCCCAGAGAAAGAGGACGCTCTAGACCCGCTCCAACCAAACGTAAAACTCAAAGACATCAAATCAATCTGCAGATATCATAACTGTGGAAAGAAAAGGCTCCAGTAGCCTTTAAGAGGGACGATAAAACCCATAGCTCAGTGTCAAATTGACAAGTGTCAGACGTATAACCCAAAACACTGGGCAAGAGGGAGTTAGAGGGACTGGCTTTCCTTCCTGCCAGAAATGGCTGGGTGAGAGTTTATAGCGACAAAGCAGCAGGCATTCGTCGATACCAGACAAGAACATGGCACCGAGAGAGCCCGGGGATACATGGATGGTAAACTCCAGCCCTTCAGCAGCACACGTGTTGATTTAGTTGTTTGGCTGTGTCGGGTTTTAGTTGCAGCACACGGGATCATCATTACATCCCAGAGGATCTTTCGTTGCAGCCCAAAAGCTCCGTAGTTGTGGTATGTGGGCTTGGTTCCTCTGCAGCATGTGGGATCCCCATTTCCTGACCAAGAACAGAACCCACATCCCCTGCACTGGAAGGTGGATTCTTAGCCACTGGACCACCAGGGAAGTCCCCAGCACACTGACTTAAATTTCTTGAAATGAAAACTACAATGTCTGAGACTTAAAAACACACTGGGGGCTTCCCCTGGTGGTCCAGTGGGTAAGGACACTGCCTTGCAGTGCAAGGGGCGCCGGTTCGATCCCTGGCCTGGGAAGATCCCACGTGCCGTGGAGCGGCTGGACCCATGTGTCCAATTACCGAGCCCGAGCTCTGGGGCGCATGCGCCCAGGGCCAGCGCTCTGCAACGACAGACGCCACCACGATGGGAGGCCCGCAGGAGCCAAAGAACAAAGACGGATGAAAATGGAAAAATGAAAGACCAGTAGAAGTGGCCCACCCACCCTCTCCCTCCCCAACCCGCCCCCCACAAATAAATAAATAAAAATAAATCTTTAAAAAAAAAAAACAACACTGGATAGAATGTATGGTCAATTAGACACTGCAGAAGAAAAGACTGGTAAATATGAGTACATAGCAATAAAAACTAACCAAATAGAAACAGAGAGAAAAATAACAGACAATAAAATAAAATATGGGTGAGTTGTAGGAAACTATTGAACAAGCTCGTACATGAGGAACTGGAGTCCTTGAAAGGGAAGGAGGAAGAAACAATATTTTTGAAAAACAATGGCGGAAATGTTTCTAAGTCTGATGAAAACTACAAACCCACAGCCAAGAATCTCAACAAACTCCAACCACGAGAAATATAATCAAAATTACATGAGAAAAACTGTAATTGAATTATTTGGAATAAAGAGAAATCTTAAAAGCACAAAGAGTAAGAATATACAGAGCACACAGAGACACAAATCTAAGACTGACAGCAGACTTTGCATTCAAAATAATACAAGCAAGAGGAAAATGGAGCAAACTCTCTAAGTGTTGAAGGAAGAACCTGTGAGCATCAAGTTCCATGTCCAGTAAAACATGCATCAAAAATAAAAGTGAGAGAAAACATTTTCAAATATAAAAAGCTAAAGAAATTTATCACCAAAATCCACATGATAAAAAATATTAAGAAAATTCTTCATCAGGAGGAAGATGATCCCAGATGGAAATCTGGATGTACACAGAACAATAAAGAACATCTACCTTGATAATTTCATGGATAAGTACATGATATTTATTCTTATTGATTTTTTTGAAACCACATGATAGATAGACAAAAATAATAACACAGGACAGGATTTGTAACACCTTATGAATTACAGCATGGGGCAACCATAGGCTGAGAGCAGAGGAAGAGAAGGACACACTGGAGGGTTCTTATACTGCATAGGAACAAGTGCACTGCCAGTGGAAGGCAGACTGTGAGTTTAAATACATGCGCTACAGATCTAAAACAACGGCTGAAAAATAAGACAAAAATTCATATAGAATAATATGAGATAAAAGAAAAAAATAATCCAAAAGAAGACATGTACCACCAGAAAGGACCCTGAGTCAGAAAAACAGCCCAAAGACAACCCAGAAGCTAATCCCGTCACCATGAAGCCCAAGACAGTGAGCCACATGGCAGAGCAGCCCTCCCGGATACCTGACCTGATGCTCTCTGCCCGGACGCCTCCGCCCGATGACGCAGCTTGCCTCGTCAGCACCCCTGCCTCCTTGGACAGCTCACTGCTGAGCGTTGGACCCCCACCCCCCCCACTCTCCAGCTGAAAGGGAAGGCGTCCCTTTCGTGCAACATCTGGACCAGCAGCGCCTGCGTCCCCTGAGAACTTGGGACAATGCACACACGGGGATCCACCCCCAGACTCAAGGAATCAGAAGCTCCGGGGTGGAGAGGGGTCGCCTGTTTCAGCACGCCCTGCAGGAGACCCTGGTCCACGCTCAGGTCTGAGGGAACCCGGCTTTGTAAAGAATTTCCACTGCAAGTCCACCAGGAAGGATGGCCGTTTGAAGATGGTGGTCAGGTGTTCGTATCAGGTTTGCTCAAAGGCAGGCCACCTACGGGACAGGGAGCTGAGCTCATGACTTTACATATATATACATACACATTCATCCCTGTATTTGTTCCTTCTTACAGTTTTGATGAAGCAGCAACAGGTTCTTCACTACACGGAAATTCAGAAATGCACACGCCACCTCCCAGTCTGAGGCTCTGCACCGCAGTGACCCTCCCCGGAGCAGCTCCTGGGACCCCACCTTCATTTGCGCGCCTGGGTGTTTGGGGATACTTCCAGGAGCTCGCTAAAGGCGGATCAGTACGTTCCTGTTGCCAAAATTCAGTAGCAGGAAGGTAACCCGCGTGATCCCCGAGGCGATAAGGGAGCTTCAAAAGCAGTTTGGGCGCCTGCAGGCAGCGACTCTGCGCTCACAGGGCCGGCTGCCTCGCGGTCGGGGTCTCGCCGGAGGCCCCCTGGGGACTGCCCACCGGCAGAGAGGAAGGGTACGCAGGTTTCTGCTCCGGGACGGGACGCCCAGGGACCTAGTGGAAAGCGGGGCTGCTTGGGCGGGGTCCTAGAGCGAACCTCTTACTCCGAAAAAATAATAAAATAATTCCAAAAGAAGACATGTACCACCAGAAAGGACCCTGAGTCAGAAAAACAGCCCAAAGACAACCCAGAAGCTAATCCCGTCACCATGAAGCCCAAGACAGTGAGCCACATGGCAGAGCAGCCCTCCCGGATACCTGACCTGATGCTCTCTGCCCGGACGCCTCCGCCCGATGACGCAGCTTGCCTCGTCAGCACCCCTGCCTCCTTGGACAGCTCACTGCTGAGCGTTGGACCCCCACCCCCCCCACTCTCCAGCTGAAAGGGAAGGCGTCCCTTTCGTGCAACATCTGGACCAGCAGCGCCTGCGTCCCCTGAGAACTTGGGACAATGCACCCCGGGATCCACCCCCAGACTCAAGGAATCAGAAGCTCCGGGGTGGAGAGGGGTCGCCTGTTTCAGCACGCCCTGCAGGAGACCCTGGTCCACGCTCAGGTCTGAGGGAACCCGGCTTTGTAAAGAATTTCCACTGCAAGTCCACCAGGAAGGATGGCCGTTTGAAGATGGTGGTCAGGTGTTCGTATCAGGTTTGCTCAAAGGCAGGCCACCTACGGGACAGGGAGCTGAGCTCATGACTTTACATATATATACATACACATTCATCCCTGTATTTGTTCCTTCTTACAGTTTTGATGAAGCAGCAACAGGTTCTTCACTACACGGAAATTCAGAAATGCACACGCCACCTCCCAGTCTGAGGCTCTGCACCGCAGTGACCCTCCCCGGAGCAGCTCCTGGGACCCCACCTTCATTTGCGCGCCTGGGTGTTTGGGGATACTTCCAGGAGCTCGCTAAAGGCGGATCAGTACGTTCCTGTTGCCAAAATTCAGTAGCAGGAAGGTAACCCGCGTGATCCCCGAGGCGATAAGGGAGCTTCAAAAGCAGTTTGGGCGCCTGCAGGCAGCGACTCTGCGCTCACAGGGCCGGCTGCCTCGCGGTCGGGGTCTCGCCGGAGGCCCCCTGGGGACTGCCCACCGGCAGAGAGGAAGGGTACGCAGGTTTCTGCTCCGGGACGGGACGCCCAGGGACCTAGTGGAAAGCGGGGCTGCTTGGGCGGGGTCCTAGAGCGAACCTCTTACTCCGTTTTTAAGTTACCTCTCAGCAAAATAGGACCCTGAGGGCTTCCCTGGTGGTCCAGTGGGTAAGGAGTCCACCTTACAGTGCAGGGGGCGCCAGTTCGGTCCCTGGCCTGGGAGGATCCCGCGTGCTGAGGAACCGGCGCCGGTGTGTCCAATTGCAGGCCGGCGCTCTGGGGCGCATGCGCCCGGAGCTGGTGCTCCACAACCAGAGAGGCCACTGCGATGGGAGGCCCACACATGCCAAAGAATAATAAAGATGGGTGAAAAATAAACGATGACTTAGACGCAAAGGAAAAAAAAAAAAAAATAGGGCCCTGAATTTAGGGAAGCTAGAGACAGACAGCCTTTCAGCGGATGGTCATTTTCTTCACTCCTTGCCGATGGTAGAGGAAGGAGACGAAGGACGGGGGCCGAGTGGAGCGCAGGCGGCAGCAAGGAGCCTCAATAGCGAGTGTGCAGCAAGGCTCCAGGGTGGGTGGGGTGGCGCAGTGGGCTTGTGAAACACTGACCTCGCTTTCTTGAGGCTGATTGTCCGCACCGTGCAGGCTCTGTGGTGAGGGCTGATTCCCAGGGGCAGAGCTGGGTGTCTTCTGATGGCCGGGGTCCCCCTCCCTGCGGCTTATCTGGGTAGACCCCACAGGAGGGCCCCCTCCCCTTCTTCTTCCCGCCCCACCCGGCCCTCCCCTCTCCTTTCCTCTCTCCTCCACTCCTCCCTGTCTCTCCCTCAAGGAAACCAACCTCTGCTATAAAAGCCTTCCAGCACCTGCTCAGGGGAGGTGGCCTTGCAATCTGATGCCCTTCTGACCAGGACCCACCCACCACCTCTCACACCCCCAGAAGAGCTGAAGCCAGCAGAGCCCAAGTGAAGAGGCCAAGGCCCTCCCTGCCACTCACACACGGGGGCATGGGGCCTCCAGAAAGAGGATCACAGGGCCACCTGGTACACCAGCAGAGCCTCGGGCCATGGGGGCGTGGATTCCAGGACTACAGACCAAATGGACGGAAAGACACCTAGATTCGGCTGGAATCGTTCCTCTCACCTGGAGTTTACATTTGGCTCAAGCCCTGAGAGGGGTTTAAAAATCTACCAGGTTGACTCCCGGAAGCCCAAACAAGGGTGGTTTAGAGTTAATGAGGCAAAACTGCTTAAAATCCCTGGCCTGCTGTGCAGGACAGAGGCCAAAGGCTCAGGAAACAGAAGCCGAGAAATACATCTGCTGTTTGCAGCTGGCTCAGCCTCCCCCTAATCACAGCTCTCTACCTGGAGGGAGCCAGATGGCAAAAAAATTGCATCCTTTAGGCGCTCTGGGGGTCTGTCCTCTCCAAGCTGGAGGTGAAGTTGGGGGCTCAGCTTTGGTGCTGAATTCCCCATCTTGCTGGGAATAATGCGGCCCCAGGAGGGATTGGCACCCCGCCACCAGGGAGGAGGCCCAGGGACAGCAGAGCAGCCATGCTGCTGGCTCCTTGCTCATGGGGGTCCCTGGACAGCAAGGAGATGTCGGCTAAGTCCTATTCAGCAGATTAATGCTTGGAAATCTCAGGGCTGCCGCCTAGTTCCTGGCCCCCCGCCAGTCCCCTGCACCCCCAGGATGGTCTTTCAGTAAGTTTGTCCTTGAACAACCCTGCTTTGAAGAGACGTTTGTTTCTCGCTGGGATCCTGATCTCAGAGGACTCTGCACTCATGGCCTTTCATCTCTGTGGGGCTGACACTCAAAGCAGTCATTTAAAAATTCATCGAGAAGCTCCCCTGACTGCAAAGACAATCCAGTTAAAACAGCAACCAAAATTCAAGTAAAGAGTGAGAAAGGTGAGATTTGACTTAGACTCTGGCTTGATAAATTAAAAACTAGGAACATGGATTAGCTTTTATCCGGTTTTTACCAAAAGGCAAAGGATGCAGAACTGTGTTTCAGCTCAAATTCTTGGAATGAGGTACGAGCCTGAGTGAGTGATGGCAGTGGAGTTCTCATGATGGTCTGGAAACGTTCTATCAGCGCGTTGTGCCATCATGGACCTCGGGGCTGACCCATGCTGTACGTGCACCAAGTCGATCCTTTCTGCAGAAATACTCCTGGCCTGTAATGATCCCAGGAGCTCTTCACGGTCCTTTGAATTAAACTGCTATGTTTTGAAGGCCTTGTCATGTCTCCTTTATTGATGCTCTCACACCCGATTGTTATTCAGCCTCACTTTGCCAGTATCTCTCCCAGGAGCTTCGTTCGGGATTTGAGCAGCCCTCCAACACGACTTTAATCAATGCCATGAAATTCTACGTCTTTTGGAAGAGTCACCTTTTCACTTTGCCATCTGTTGGCAGCAGGCTTGAATTACACTGCAGAAAATATGACCATCAGAGACGCTACTGGAAATGCAGGATGATGGTCAAGGACAGCGAGGCACAGCACAGCCCAGGGCTGGGCGTCGAGTGAGGAGGCCTCTCCCAGGGGCCAGTGTGTGGGCTCACACGGTCAAGGGAGCCAGACCGCTTCCACTTCGCTCTCGAACAGAGGCTCCTAGGAACAAGCATCCCTCTCCAAGCCCTGCCTCCAACACACAGCCTGGCGGGCAACTGGCTTTCAGGAAGTATTTGTTGGCTGAATGAATTGAAAAGCATGGAAAAAGACATCACGAAGAGCAGGAATGTGAGGAGACAGGACACCAAGGAGGGGCCTGGAAGAGAGCGGGCCAGGGGGCCTCTGCAGAGAGGTGGGAGGGGAGGGTGATGTGAAATAGGAGCAAACGTGTCAGCTGGTCTCTGCTCCAGGCACAGGGCTCCTGGACCCCTAGTCGTCTTCCAGGTGCTGAGACAACTAGGAGGAGCGCTGCTGTTCTAAAGTATGGTCCTTGACCTCAGCTCCTGACGCAGAGCTCCTAAACCCCTTGGAATTTCCTGAGTAACCGGAGGGTCCTTTCTTCCCGTGAGCTGACTCTGGGTGGCTCCTGCCCGGGGCCCGATCTTGCCAGAAAGACCAGCCAGGATGAGAAGCGTGGAGTTTTCAGCCCTCCTCTCTGTTCTCCAGAAATGGGACCAGGACTGGCAATGGAGTTACTGACGGCCTGTGCTGACATGAGGAAGCCGCCGTAAACCCCCAGCAGACGAGGCTGAGGTGCTTCCCTCACCTGGAGGCGAGGCACCCCAGTTCCATGGGTTCAGACGTTTCTGTGCTCAGGAGCGTCTGTACCTCTTCCTCTGGGCGTTTCTCTGTTTCTTTCCCTCATCTCACCCTTTAGTACACTGGTAGATGTGCTTCCCTGAGTCCTGTTTGCGAATAATTGCACCCAAAGGGAGGAAGTCATGGAGACCTCCGATCTGTCGTGAAGGCAGACAGAAACTGTGGGTCACCTGGGGACCCACCCTGGCCACTGGCATCTGTTGGGAGTGTTGAGCAGTCTCGTGGGACTGAGTCCTCAGCCGGTGGGTCTCCCTGGAGGAGAGGACGGCTTTAGCCTGGGGTGGCGGAGCCATGCAGAGTGACCTGTAAAAGACAGCACGCCTCTGACCTACAGGGCCAGAGGACCGAGTTCAGGGCCCCACAGCTGCCGGTGGGCGAGCCGAGGACTCAACTTCTGTGGATGAATCTGTCCAAATTAGATTTATCTGATCTTCAAACTTCTCATCAAGGAGCCTCCAACACACAGCCTGGCGGGCAACTGGCTTTCAGGAAGTATTTGTTGGCTGAATGAATTGAAAAGCATGGAAAGACATCACGAAGAGCAGGAATGTGAGGAGACAGGACACCAAGGAGGGGCCTGGAAGAGAGCGGGCCAGGGGGCCTCTGCAGAGAGGTGGGAGGGGAGGGTGATGTGAAATAGGAGCAAACGTGTCAGCTGGTCTCTGCTCCAGGCACAGGGCTCCTGGACCCTAGTCGTCTTCCAGGTGCTGAGACAACTAGGAGGAGCTGCTGTTCTAAAGTATGGTCCTTGACCTCCGCTCCTGACGCAGAGCTCCTAAACCCCTTGGAATTTCCTGAGTAACCGGAGGGTCCTTTCTTCCCGTGAGCTGACTCTGGGTGGCTCCTGCCCGGGGCCCGATCTTGCCAGAAAGACCAGCCAGGATGAGAAGCGTGGAGTTTTCAGCCCTCCTTTTGTTCTCCAGAAATGGGACCAGGACTGGCAATGGAGTTACTGACGGCCTGTGCTGACATGAGGAAGCCGCCGTAAACCCCCAGCAGACGAGGCTGAGGTGCTTCCCTCACCTGGAGGCGAGGCACCCCAGTTCCATGGGTTCAGACGTTTCTGTGCTCAGGAGCGTCTGTACCTCTTCCTCTGGGCGTTTCTCTGTTTCTTTCCCTCATCTCACCCTTTAGTACACTGGTAGATGTGCTTCCCTGAGTCCTGTTTGCGAATAATTGCACCCAAAGGGAGGAAGTCATGGAGACCTCCGATCTGTCGTGAAGGCAGACAGAAACTGTGGGTCACCTGGGGACCCACTCCTGGCCACTGGCATCTGTTGGGAGTGTTGAGCAGTCTCGTGGGACTGAGTCCTCAGCCGGTGGGTCTCCCTGGAGGAGAGGACGGCTTTAGCCTGGGGTGGCGGAGCCATGCAGAGTGACCTGTAAAAGACAGCACGCCTCTGACCTACAGGGCCAGAGGACCGAGTTCAGGGCCCCACAGCTGCCGGTGGGCGAGCCGAGGACTCAACTTCTGTGGATGAATCTGTCCAAATTAGATTTATCTGATCTTCAAACTTCTCATCAAGGAGCCTGTGAGGACAGCAAAGTAACAAGTCACAGACTGAACAAAAAGGTGTCTCATGAAGGCTAGCATCCAGAAGAGATAAGAACTTTACAAACCAAAAAATGAGACAAGCCAATTAAAACAGGGAAACCACTGAGCAAATGTTTCACAGAGAGTGATACGTAATATCCAATAAGCCCATGAATAAATGCCATAAATTCCCTAGAAAGGGAAAATGGATGAAATTTACGTGAAGAGTGTGGACTGGGGGCATCAAATCAAATTATTTCAAGGTGAAATTTTCTGACTGTGATCATTGTACTGTGTTTATGTAAAAGAATGTCCTTATTTTACAAAATACACTGAAATACTCAGACATATCTTACATTTGAATGGTTCTGAAGAAATGTACACTGTATAGCATGTGTATGTACATGTATATACACACTATTCTCTCTCTCTGTCTCTAAAGCAAATGGATCAAGATGGAGGTAGTGACTGAGTATGGGTAAGGAGTATATAGGAGTTCCTTTTCCTATTCTTGCAGTGTTTTTATAAATTTGAAAGTATATAAAAATAAAATATAAAAAACATGGAGGAAAATGTAGTGTAAGTTTCAGGGACTAATGGAGTTCTGTCCAAAGGACCAGAAGTAGCACGCAGAGCTGCCACTGGCCAAAGCTGAGACTGCTTCATCATGATAAAGTATAAGAATGGTAATAGATAAACACATTGTATCCATGAAAATCCATGAGTCCTTGAGGACTGCTCAGAAAAGAGAAGTCCAGAACAAACTTGCCCATTGCCATTTGAAGCATTTATTAAACTGTCTTTTTTTTAATTGGTAATTCAAAGGAAGAAAGTGAGTACTTACTCTGTCTTCTCAGGAGGACTGTATTGGGAACCAAATAAATGCATACTTTACAGCCTGAAAAATCCACAATGAACATGAGTTTAAAAAAATTTTTTTTAACTAATTGTAGTGGGCCAAATGGTGGTCCCAAAGATAGCAGGTTCTAATCCCCAGAAGGACTGCTCATTGGAAGGACTGATGCTGAAGCTGAAGCTCCAATACTTTGGCCACCTGATGCAAAAAACTGACTCATTGGAAAAAACCCTGATGCTGGGAAAGGTTGAAGATAAAAGAAGGGGATGACAGAGGATGTGATGGTTGGATGGCATCACTGACTCAATGGACATGAGTTTGAGCAAGCTCTGGGAGATAGTGCAGGACAGGGAAGCCTGGCGTGCTGCAGCCAGGGGGTCACAAAGAGTTGGACGTGATTTATCAGCTGAACAACAATAATGCAATCCCTGGAATCTGCAAGTGTTACCTCAGGGAACAAGGACCTGTGCAGATGTGAGTAAAGACTTTGGACTGGGGACATGATCCTGGATCACCGGGAGAGCTCCAAGCCTAGCCACACGTGTCCTTGCAGACAGACAGAGGAATGAGGCAACGGTGTGGGCGTGAGTCAAGGGACCTGGGAGCCACCAGCCGCTGAAGCAGCAGCAAGGATGCCCCCACCCCAGAGCCTCTGAGAGAGCACAGCCCTGTGGGACCTCAGTTTGGGACATCTGACCTCTGGGGCTGTGGGGGAATACATTTCAGTTGTTGGTGAGTGTGTGTGTCTTCAGTCATGTCTGACTCTGTGCGACTCTACGGACTGCAGCCCGCCAGGCTCCTCTGTCCATAGGCTTCTCCCGGCAAGAACGCTGGAGCGGGGTGGCATTTCCTTCTCCAGAGGATCTTCCTGACCCAGGTTCGGAACCTGAGTCTCCTGTATCTCCCACGTTGGCAGATGGGCTCTTTTCCACGGCGCCATCTGGGAAGTCCCTTTAGTTGTTTGACGCCACCCAGTTGGTGGCAATTTGACCAGCATACTTCTTAAGGGTCCTAAGATCTTAGAATGGACCTAGGACCTAAGAATGGTAAATGAGCAACGGCTTCAACTTCGAGTCCCCGGCTGTACTAGCCCCTAATGAGAGAGCCAGCCTGTCGTCTGTAGACCTGAAGCCAGGCGTGGATGCCTCGTGTAGTGTGCAAGCCCTGGAGGGCATCTTCGTCCAAGGTCGGCTGTCTCGTCTACATTGAACACCAGATGTAGCCACCTTCGTTACTCACTTAGCTGGACTTCCTGAAAACCCTGCTACAGCTTCCACCTCAGTACCTGCTGCTTCCCCTCCCCTAAGCCTCCTGAACCAACCTCGGCTGGCTTCAGCTTGTTTTCTACAGCTTCCTCACCTCCTTTGGCCTTTGCTGAATCGAAGAGAGTTAAGGCCTGGCTTTAGGGTAGGCTTTGGCTTAAGAAAATGTTATGGCTGGTTTGATCTATCGAGACCACTTAGAACTGTCTCGACACCTGCAATAAGCTGTTAGGTATTCTCACTATTCATGTGTTCTCTGGAACAGCACTTTTAACTTCCTTCAAGAACTTTTCCTGTGCCTTCCAACTTGGCTAATTGTTTGGCATAAAAGGCCTAGCTTTCAGCCTAACTCAGCTCTCAGCATGTCTTCCTCACTAAGGTTCATCATTGCTTTGTTGCTGTTTTTCAGTTGTCTAGTCATGGCCCAATTCTTTGCAGCCCCAGGGACTGTAGCATGCCAGGCTCCTCTGTCTTCCATATCTCCCTGAGTTTGCTCAAACTCGTGTCCATTGAGTCTTGATGCCATCCAACCATCTCGTTCTCTGTCATCCCCTTCTTCTTCTGCCTTCTACTTTTCCCAGCATCAGGATCTTTTCCAATGAACCAGCTCTTGGAGCTTCAGCTCCAGCATCAGTCCTTCCAATAAATATTCAGGGTTGATTTCCCTTAGGATGGACTGGTTTGACCTTGCAGTCCAAGGGGCTCGGAACCTGAGTCTCCTGTATCTCCCACGTTGGCAGATGGGCTCTTTTCCACGGCGCCATCTGGGAAGTCCCTTTAGTTGTTTGACGCCACCCAGTTGGTGGCAATTTGACCAGCATACTTCTTAAGGGTCCTAAGATCTTAGAATGGACCTAGGACCTAAGAATGGTAAATGAGCAACGGCTTCAACTTCGAGTCCCCGGCTGTACTAGCCCCTAATGAGAGAGCCAGCCTGTCGTCTGTAGACCTGAAGCCAGGCGTGGATGCCTCGTGTAGTGTGCAAGCCCTGGAGGGCATCTTCGTCCAAGGTCGGCTGTCTCGTCTACATTGAACACCAGATGTAGCCACCTTCGTTACTCACTTAGCTGGACTTCCTGAAAACCCTGCTACAGCTTCCACCTCAGTACCTGCTGCTTCCCCTCCCCTAAGCCTCCTGAACCAACCTCGGCTGGCTTCAGCTTGTTTTCTACAGCTTCCTCACCTCCTTTGGCCTTTGCTGAATCGAAGAGAGTTAAGGCCTGGCTTTAGGGTAGGCTTTGGCTTAAGAAAATGTTATGGCTGGTTTGATCTATCGAGACCACTTAGAACTGTCTCGACACCTGCAATAAGCTGTTAGGTATTCTCACTATTCATGTGTTCTCTGGAACAGCACTTTTAACTTCCTTCAAGAACTTTTCCTGTGCCTTCCAACTTGGCTAATTGTTTGGCATAAAAGGCCTAGCTTTCAGCCTAACTCAGCTCTCAGCATGTCTTCCTCACTAAGGTTCATCATTGCTTTGTTGCTGTTTTTCAGTTGTCTAGTCATGGCCCAATTCTTTGCAGCCCCAGGGACTGTAGCATGCCAGGCTCCTCTGTCTTCCATATCTCCCTGAGTTTGCTCAAACTCGTGTCCATTGAGTCTTGATGCCATCCAACCATCTCGTTCTCTGTCATCCCCTTCTTCTTCTGCCTTCTACTTTTCCCAGCATCAGGATCTTTTCCAATGAACCAGCTCTTGGAGCTTCAGCTCCAGCATCAGTCCTTCCAATAAATATTCAGGGTTGATTTCCCTTAGGATGGACTGGTTTGACCTTGCAGTCCAAGGGGCTCTTAAGATTTCTAGCTTTGTGAGAGATGTGTGACTCTTATCTCTTTCAAACGCTTAAGAGTCCACTGTAGGCTTATAAATGGCCTAATTTCAATATTACTGTGCTTCAGAGATCAGAGAAACCCACAGAGAGGAAGAGAGAGGGAAGAACAGCTGGTCTGTGGAGCGGTGAGGACGCACACAACATTGTCCATTAACTTGGCTGTTTTATATGGATGTGACTCATGCGGCCCCGAAATAACATGCCAAAGATCGCCGACCAGGATTTCCCTGGTGGTCTAGTGGTTGAGAATCTGCCTGCCAACACAGGAAGCATGCCTGCATGCTGCAAGTGCTGAAGCCCATGCACCTGGAACCTGCGCTCTGCAACCAGAGAAGCCACCGCAATGAGAGGCCCACGCACCGCAACTAGACAGTAGCCCCCACGTGCCACAACTAGAGAAAGCTCACACAAAGCAGCGAAGACCCAGAGAAGCCAAAAAGAAATACATTTTTTAAAAGCCACTGATCACAAATCACCACAACGAAAATAAAAATAATGACAAAAGTTTGAAATATTGTGAGTATTCATGTGGCACAGAGACATGAAGTGAGCACATCCTGTTGGGGATGTGGCATCAGCAGACTTGCTCAACGCAGGGCTGCCGACACCTTCAGCAGGTAAAAAACAATGCTAAAATGTCTGCACAGCACAGTAAAGCCAGGCGTGCCTGTGCTCAAGGAACTCGAGCTGGCCCGGGCGACAGTCCCCGCCCAGCGGGAGCCCAGGAGAGTGTCCACACTCTTCTCCTGCCGGCAGCCTCGCCCCTCAGCCTTCTGCAGGGACCCCCAGCCAGGAGCCCCAAAGCCCACACTGAGGTGCTGAACGGGTGCATAGAACAGATGGGAGTTGGTGGTTTCTGACCCAGGCCTGACGTGTATTTATTCTATTGTGGTTTATGAGCTTTGCACACAAGACTGCTTATTTTCTCGGTGTTTTCCTGACCGGCTCGAGGGAAATTTGAGAGAGGAAGCGCCATACACCGTCCCTCAGCAGACTCGGACAGAATCCGTCCCCATCAGCCATCTTCAGCAGAGCCCTGGCTATAGGAGACTTTCCTTTATCCCAGGAAGAACAGTGCTACAAAACCATGGCAGGGCCTCGCTGGCAGCCCAGGGGCTCAGACTTCGCCTTCTAGCACGGGGGGTGCAGGTTTGATCCCTAACCAGGGAGTTAAGATCTCAAAAGGCTCACAACCAAAAAACCTAACTAGAAACAATATTATAACAAGTTCAGTAAATGGTCCACATGAAAAAACAAACAAACAAAAAAATCGTGGCAAAATAACTTGGTAATTTGTAAAGAATTTGAAGCAGAGGCTATTTCATAAATGAAGGATAAAGGAAGAAGTTTATTCGCAATTATAAAACATTTTAACCAACAGTTAAGTAAGGAAGGTCAATAACAGGTCACTGCCCAGCGTCAGAGCACCTTTCCAACACCACCGGCGCCCCTCCCGGCTTTGCTGCCTCTCACTCCATTAGTTCTGCTAGTCTACCTTCTTCTTCGTCAAAACTCATGTTGCCTGAGAAGAAAAAGGAAACATGAGTGCATTAACTTTCTTTCCGTATAAAACCTGCTGATTGCCTGTAGCTCTTTTGTAATAAATATTAAACATATTCATCAGGCAAAGTCATACAATGTTAACTTTTATCTTAGACTTCTATGGTTTTTGTTTTGGCTCCAGTAATAAAGTGGGCCAAAGATACATTCAGAGTAGATGCGAAGACAAGAAGATCCCTGTCAGTGAGAGTAGGGTCCGTCGCCATCTCTTGCCTATGTGCACCCATCAGTAAATAAAATTTATGGGCTCTAATTTATAAACAATACTGTTGAAAGTCTGATCTCTTACAGAGGCTGTAATCCGTGCAAGCCCCTGCCCACCTGGGGTGCTGGTGCCCCCTCCCCTCCTGGCCCCTCGGTCCCTGAAGCGCAGGCTCACCCTGGTATAAAGGGTCGTCAGGGGCTTCCTCTAGGTCCTCCCTGCTGGCGTCTCCCTCCTCCTCTCCGGGCTGCGCCAACTCTAAGTCCCCCTCGGACACGTCTGTCAGAGGCTGGACCTCCTCCACCAGCTCACTGCCGCCTGAGGTAGACAACGGGGCACGGTATCAGCAGGTGCCTTTCAGCACCCACGCGTGCCTGCCGCTGACAGCTGCACCTGCCTCTGCATAGGGGACCACCGCAACTCGGAATCACAGCGCCACCCAGGCCTGACCTCTGGTGCTCTGTCCCCATCTCACTGATAGATTTAGGGATGGGCACCCTTGGTCTGATAACTCTCATTCCCAAGGACTTTTTGTTTTAAGCATACAGTGTATATATTCCAAGGGTTTTGATGAGCACATGGAGAAAGAAGTTCTCTGTTTCTCAGGATTCTTGAGCACAGTAGGAGACAATCTGATAAAGTCACTAGCTTTGGCCTCCAAAGGGAAGAGGGTACTGCCAAGCAAAGCCAGGGCGCGGGAAAGCAGAGACCAGAGGGCAGGCCTGAGGCAGTCTCACCCGACCACTCCATGGTATGAGCCAATTAATGAGTATCAGTATTATTCCACTGAGGCCAGCTGGAGTTGGTCCTCAGTCCCTTAGGGCTTCCTGATGTCTCAGGTGGTGAAGAATCTCCCTGCAATGCAGAGGAGCTCCCCTAGAGTAGGGACTGGCAATTCACTCCAGTATTCTCACTTGGAGAGCCACCCCGCCCCAGGCAAAAGAGCGCAGTGGGCTACATTCCATGGGGTTGCAAGAGGTGGACACGACAGAGTGATTAACACTTTCAATCACGTGCAACAGAAGGGCTCCTGCCCAAACCTTTGACCCTCCACATCCCCTGAGGACTCACAAATCTCCTTCAGGAACAACCCGTCACCCCAGCTGCGGTCAGAGCCTTGCCCGGGACACGCCCACAGTCAGTCACCAGCCAAGGAGAAGGACTCAGAGCCTGTTTCCCAGGAGCCCCACTCCACCCACCCCCCAAAGATCTCCGTACCTTCAGCTCCGAGGGCCTCCTCCTGGTCTGGTCCATCCACAGTGGGCTGCTCCTTGGGGAGGGCTGGGGTCCACAAGGCCAATTCTGTGATCTTGGTGGCTTTCCATTTTGGGATAACAGTTACCAGCGTCTCCTCCTCCTCCTCTTCTCCTCTTTCCTAAGTTAAAAAGTGTAAATTGACTAGCATTCATGGGCTATTTAGGGCTTCCCTGGTGGCTCAGATGGTAAAGAAGCTGCCTGCAATGCAGGAGATGCAGGTTCGATGCCCAGGTCCGGGAGATCCCCTAGAGAAGGGAATGGCTAGCCACTCTAATATTCTTGCCTGGAGAATCCCACAGACAGAGGAGCCTGGTGGGCTGCAGTCCACAGAGTCACACAGAATCAGACACGACTGAGCTTCCACTTTCCTGGGGTATTTACAGTGTGGAGAGATGGGACAGGTTTTGAAATGTGCTTTAGCGTTTTTACAACAGGATTCAGTAGTTCAGAGTAATCGGCAACTGTCCACAGATTTGCTTCAAAGGACACACATAACAGTAGCATTGATATCTTCTGCAGAAACGAAACGCCAACAAGTGGAAGACGTTAACTACTTCAGGAAGCAGTCTTCATTTCAGAGAGGTCATAGAGGTCATCAGGAGACCGTCTGCTGCTGTTCAGTCGCTCAGTCTTTGCATCCTCATGAACTGCAGCACGCCAGGCTCCTCTGTCCTCAGTCATCTCCCAGAGTTTGCTCAAACCCATGTCCACTGAGTCGGTGAGGCTATCTAACCATCTCATCCCCTGCTGCCCTCTTCTCCTTTTGCCTTCAGTCTTTCCTGGCATCAGTGTCTTTTCTAATGAGTCAGCTCTTCACATCAGGTGGTCAAAGTATTGGAGCTTCAGCTTCAGCATCAGTCCTTCCAATGAATATTCAGGGTTGATTTCCTTTAGGATGGACTGATTTGATCTCCCTGCAGTCCAAGGGACTCTCAAGAGCCTTCTGCAGCACCACAGTTTGAAAGCATCAATTCTTTGGCGCTCAGCCTCCTTTATGGTCCAACTCTCATGTCCATGCATGACTCCTGGAGAAACCGGCAAAGTGATGTCTCTGCTTTTTAATACACTGTCTAGGTTTATCATAGCTTTCTTTCCAAGAAGGAAGCGTGTGAATTTCATGGAAGCAGTCACTGTCTGCAGTGATTTGGGAGCCCAAGAAAATAAAGTTGGTCACTGTTTCCATTTTTTCCCCATCTATTTGCCATGAGGTGATGGGGCCAGATGCCATGATCTTAGTTTTTTGAATGTGGAGACCACCTGAGGCCAGGTTAAAGGGCTGCAGGACCTGTATCCTTGTCAACAGCTCTGCCCTGAACCATTGTCATAAAACTCTTCACCAAGTCCCCGGGTTGGGACACACTATTGAGGGCACTAACTCACTGTGAATTCCTCTGCCTGGCAAAGCGATAAAACTATTATTTTCTACTTCACCCCAAAACTCTGAGACTTGATTTGTACAGAGGCCAAGTTTCAGCATCAACATCACTGTATGCAGAGACCGAGAAACACCCGAAGACATCCACGCAGTGCCCCGGAAGGGCATATAGCCTGGAGCTCAGAGCTCGAGGATATGGAGAGAAAAATAAAACACTTGCCAAGCATACTGGATCTATCTGTAAAACCCCCTGCACCAGGTTCAGTAGTCAGATAATCGAAGCACGCCAAGAAAAAGTGGAAAAAAGGGTTAACTACTTCAGGAAGCAGTCTTCATTTCAGAGAGGTCATAGAGGTCATCAGGAGACCGTCTGCTGCTGTTCAGTCGCTCAGTCTTTGCATCCTCATGAACTGCAGCACGCCAGGCTCCTCTGTCCTCAGTCATCTCCCAGAGTTTGCTCAAACCCATGTCCACTGAGTCGGTGAGGCTATCTAACCATCTCATCCCCTGCTGCCCTCTTCTCCTTTTGCCTTCAGTCTTTCCTGGCATCAGTGTCTTTTCTAATGAGTCAGCTCTTCACATCAGGTGGTCAAAGTATTGGAGCTTCAGCTTCAGCATCAGTCCTTCCAATGAATATTCAGGGTTGATTTCCTTTAGGATGGACTGATTTGATCTCCCTGCAGTCCAAGGGACTCTCAAGAGCCTTCTGCAGCACCACAGTTTGAAAGCATCAATTCTTTGGCGCTCAGCCTCCTTTATGGTCCAACTCTCATGTCCATGCATGACTCCTGGAGAAACCGGCAAAGTGATGTCTCTGTTTTTTAATATACTGTCTAGGTTTATCATAGCTTTCTTTCCAAGAAGGAAGCGTGTGAATTTCATGGAAGCAGTCACTGTCTGCAGTGATTTGGGAGCCCAAGAAAATAAAGTTGGTCACTGTTTCCATTTTTTCCCCATCTATTTGCCATGAGGTGATGGGGCCAGATGCCATGATCTTAGTTTTTTGAATGTGGAGACCACCTGAGGCCAGGTTAAAGGGCTGCAGGACCTGTATCCTTGTCAACAGCTCTGCCCTGAACCATTGTCATAAAACTCTTCACCAAGTCCCTGGGTTGGGACACACTATTGAGGGCACTAACTCACTGTGAATTCCTCTGCCTGGCAAAGCGATAAAACTATTATTTTCTACTTCACCCCAAAACTCTGAGACTTGATTTGTACAGAGGCCAAGTTTCAGCATCAACATCACTGTATGCAGAGACCGAGAAACACCCGAAGACATCCACGCAGTGCCCCGGAAGGGCATATAGCCTGGAGCTCAGAGCTCGAGGATATGGAGAGAAAAATAAAACACTTGCCAAGCATACTGGTCTACTTCTCAGTGCTGAAACTATCACAGAATTCCAACGACCTGAACACCAGGCCTATAAACACGAAAAACTTCACTGTCACAAACATGACACTATGACAGAGTGACAGATCCCTATTACTTCCACTGAGTCACTCAGAAATAAATTGCTCTCCTTGGTTTAAAACTTTCTGAGTTTTGTCCCTCAGGAAGCGTGACATCGGAGTTCCAGGACCGTGGTGCTCAGACGTGAGTTGCACGAAAATCACCTGGAGTGGCTGCGACTGGACCGATCGCTGGGCAGCCCCGGAGTGTCTGACTCAGGAGGTCTGCTGTGAGGTCCAGTAACCTGCACTTGGAACAGACGGCCTGGTGGGGCCAGGGCTGCAGGCCCGGGACTGCCCTGCAGAGCTGCTGTCTAGGGGTGCCCGCTGTCTCATTGCTCCCAGGTGCTCACAGGACCTCCCTCCACGGTGAAGGCACTGCCTCTTCCAGCTGCTGGAGGGCGGGTGGCCATTCACTCGGCACAATGTCCTTCCCAGGAACCAGTCTCCACCAAGGGAAGCCACACAGCCCCCATCCGTGGGCAGCCTAGACCCAGGGACTACTTCTCATGGGAGTCTGAGGTTCTGGCCTCTGTTCAGGTTTTTTTTTTTTTTAATAATTTTATTTATTTGTCTCTCTTTTACTTATTTGGCTGTACTGGGTCTTTGCTGCTGCTAGGTATTTCTCCAGTTGCAGCGAGCGGCAGCTTCGCTGCTTTGCAGCGGGCAGGCTTCTCACTGCTGTGGCTTCTCTCGCTGCAGAGCCCTGGCTCCGGCGCATGCGGGCTTCCGCCACAGTGGCTCCCAGACTCTAGGCCCAATTGGCTCACAGGCCCAACTGTTGGGGCGCACGGGCTCAGTTGCTCTGGGGCCTGTGGGTATCTTCCCGTGCCAGGGTCAAGCCCTCGTCTCCTCTGCTGACAGACAGATCCTCCTCCTCTGAGCCGCCAGGGAAGCCCTGCTCAGGACCTGGTGACGGGTGCCCGCGTTCCAGAGCTCCCACGGAGTCCCGCCCAGCCCAGCTGTGCCTTCTGCCTGCTCCGGTGCCCATCCTCCGTCAGGGCCCCGGGTCCCACCCAGGTCTGCGGGAGCGGCCCCGTGGCGAGCTCACTTCCTGGGAACGGAGGACAGGACGTGGACTCCGCCACCTACCAGGCCTGTCAAGAGGTACTCCCCGTGCTGCTCACATCCAAGGTCAAACACGTACTTCCCGGGGCCGACCGGCTGCAGCGAGATAAACAAGAGACACTTCATGCTCCAGGGTCAGCACCCGGCTGAAGGCGCCGCATGTGTACGTGTGCACACGAGGAACACACGCGACCTTCATAAGCGCTACCCCAAGCCACAGCATCGGAGGAAATCCACCACGACTACAGACGTCCTGTGAACCAATGGCTAATGGAATGCAGAGCCCAGGTGCCCTTTCGTTTGTTTTTCAAAAATCAGCTTTACATTTTATCTCTTTATAAATGTAACGCATTGACAGAAATGCTACTTAACCCCCACAGTCAAACTATCTAGAAGAGAACTACTACTAGTATATTTTTTACTTTTATGGAAATAGAGCTGATTTACAATATTGTGTTATAACTGCAAATAATATTTTGATGTCATCTCTGTAACCTTGTTTCTAATAGAGATTTTTTTAATATAAAAATCTGATCATAACTACACATACTGACTTGTACTCTATTTTCACTTAGAAATGCGGTATGAACAACCTCCCATATTTTCAGATATTCTTCCACAACATCAGTAGTCAACGTGAAGAAGCACCAAGTACGTAACTCACCACTGTTAATATTTGGCATGCCCATACTTTGACAAAAAATATGATATAAACATATTCCGAGTCAAATCTTTATGTACCTTTGATAATTTCCTCAAAGTAAACTTTTAGAAACTGAATTTCTAGACAAAATTATATATATATAACATATATATATATATAGCCAGAATGAGGCTCTAATAATTTTTACTCCCACAATAGCATTTACAATCCCTTTGTCCTCAAACCCTTATTTTTTTCTGGTCATTAAGATTTGTTCTATCTTTATATTTTTATATACATATATTTTTAAAAAACAAGACCTCATATTTTAAGTAACATATTTTACTAGCAACATTAAATTTTTTTCAACATTTTTTAAATTCAAGTCATGCTGACTGACTTAAGTGCTTCAGATATTACCTATCACAAATATCCCAACCCTACTTGTCAGGTAGTTTTAAATTTTTCTTTATGGTGTTTTCTAACCTATATTGGATTATTTTTGTCAAGTGGAATCTCTTGGTTTTTCCCTTTATTCCTGCTTAGAAAGTCCTCTTCCTCATTTCAAAGCTAATAAATGTTTATTTTTCTATCAGTGGCATTCCTGTTTACATTTCAATCTTTATTTCTTCTAACGAGTAGGGTTGACCAAAACACTTGTTGGGATTTTTTTTTTCGTGACATCTTAGGGAAAACCCCAAATGAACGTCCTGACCAACTCAGCATCTTCGCCTGCGTGCTGAAGGACAAACTCTGCCCTTCTTTTTTCTCCCGACGGTCATCAAGCCGTCCCAGCACCATGCCTTGATTTCTCCCCACCTTTTCATTTAACTGGAGATGACGTCTTTCCAAGTGGTAACCTGCGGTCTACACTTGGCTCTGTCTACGCCGCAGCCTGCCTCACGAACCTGTGCGCCCCTCTCACCTAGGAGCACTGCCCTGTGTTCATTACTGAAGCTTCAGGGTGTATTTCACAACGTGCCGGCAAGTATGGGAACAGGCAGTCTCTGAAGGAAGACGGTCAAACGAGCAGAAGTGTCTGAAGTCACCGGTTATCCATGACGGGCACATGAAAACTATGAGTTCACATTTATTAAATCAGATTAAAAAAAAAGTTAAAGACTAATTACATCCAATGTTGGTGAGAAAATGTGAAGACACTCCTATATACTGTTGATCCGTGTACAAACTGGCTCAGCTTTTCAGGACAATCGACAGCAACCATTATCATTCAGAACATCAATACTTTGAAATAAATATCAAACCTAGGCATGCAGGTCCGGCAGCAGGCCACTGGCCTTTGAGTCCTAGCTCCACCACTGAACCAGACCACGCTGGGTGCCTCAGTTTAACCCGGCTTTGTTTTGGCATCCTCATACATAAGTGGTACATTGTTTGTTTTTGTTTCTTACAAATTATATGAGTTAATACATGCAAGATACTTAGAACAGTGCCTGGCACATAGTGACTACTCAGAAATGACGCGATATTACTAAAGCCAAACGACACCAAGTTACATGCAACCTTTACTGCATATAATTATCAATAAATCATCAGCATCTATAAGAAAAGAAATCAATACTTATAGGTTCCCTGATTCCATAACTAACCAACGTAAAAACTTCCAAACGTGCACAAAGCTAGATGCTTCTTTCGGTACATGTCTGTGTCCTGATAATACACGGGTCTCATTTATGTGGTTAAAGCTCCTACACTGCACTTCTGCATGAGCTGTCTGTGTAAGTCTGGGCCTTCGGGCCGCCTGAGGCGGTGCAGAGGGTCCAGAGGCAGAGCTGTCACTGTCAGGCCATCCTGACGCGTCCCCTGAGCGGGGTCAAGTCTTCTCCTGCCGGGCAGCACAAAGCCGTCTCTATCCCTCCGGTCAGGGTAGGCTCACCACATTCATTGATTCCTCCCAACTGCCTTCTGTCAAATTCTCTTTCCTCCACCCACCTTCCTGGGCCAAAAACCATCCCAGGAGAATTTTGCTAGTATTCTTGCCTGGAAAATTGCACGGACAGAGGAGCCTGGAGGGCTACAGCCCATGGGATCACAAAGAGCTGGACACAATTTAGCAACTGAAGCCATGAACATGTTAGATGCATACATTTAAGGAGAAGCTGCCCACACGCACAGAGACCAAACAGCGAACATGAAAACTATGAGTTCACATTTATTAAATCAGATTAAAAAGTTAAAGACTAATTACATCCAATGTTGGTGAGAAAATGTGAAGACACTCCTATATACTGTTGATCCGTGTACAAACTGGCTCAGCTTTTCAGGACAATCGACAGCAACCATTATCATTCAGAACATCAATACTTTGAAATAAATATCAAACCTAGGCATGCAGGTCCGGCAGCAGGCCACTGGCCTTTGAGTCCTAGCTCCACCACTGAACCAGACCACGCTGGGTGCCTCAGTTTAACCCGGCTTTGTTTTGGCATCCTCATACATAAGTGGTACATTGTTTGTTTTTGTTTCTTACAAATTATATGAGTTAATACATGCAAGATACTTAGAACAGTGCCTGGCACATAGTGACTACTCAGAAATGACGCGATATTACTAAAGCCAAACGACACCAAGTTACATGCAACCTTTACTGCATATAATTATCAATAAATCATCAGCATCTATAAGAAAAGAAATCAATACTTATAGGTTCCCTGATTCCATAACTAACCAACGTAAAAACTTCCAAACGTGCACAAAGCTAGATGCTTCTTTCGGTACATGTCTGTGTCCTGATAATACACGGGTCTCATTTATGTGGTTAAAGCTCCTACACTGCACTTCTGCATGAGCTGTCTGTGTAAGTCTGGGCCTTCGGGCCGCCTGAGGCGGTGCAGAGGGTCCAGAGGCAGAGCTGTCACTGTCAGGCCATCCTGACGCGTCCCCTGAGCGGGGTCAAGTCTTCTCCTGCCGGGCAGCACAAAGCCGTCTCTATCCCTCCGGTCAGGGTAGGCTCACCACATTCATTGATTCCTCCCAACTGCCTTCTGTCAAATTCTCTTTCCTCCACCCACCTTCCTGGGCCAAAAACCATCCCAGGAGAATTTTGCTAGTATTCTTGCCTGGAAAATTGCACGGACAGAGGAGCCTGGAGGGCTACAGCCCATGGGATCACAAAGAGCTGGACACAATTTAGCAACTGAAGCCATGAACATGTTAGATGCATACATTTAAGGAGAAGCTGCCCACACGCACAGAGACCAAAAGCAGAATCTGTAATCGGGCATGAATTATATGAGAAGGAAAACTGAGTTTTAAGAGCGTCTAGGGCTACTTCACTAAATCAGTTAGATTTCCCTGGGTCAACCTCTAACACCTTTCACTGGCTCCAAAAACTCTCCTTTTGGGGGAAAGTGTCTGCTCAACCCCTGATCAAAGCTATGGCAAATGCACGATGGTAAACAGGTTCCCAATTTTTCAGGGTTTCACTGGATCCCATCAGGCCTCAGACAGAAGGCCAAGCGGGGCCACAGAGTCCTCCAAACAGAAACGACCCATCATGAGCACCATGAACCGGAAGCCCCCAGGCCCAAGGCTGGGAGCAGCCTGCAGTCCCACCACCAGCTGGAGCAGGGGGGCTGCCCCGCAGCTCAAGGGAGGAGCTCACGGCTCCTCCTCCCCGGGCTCGGGGCTGCGGGCCTCCCAAGGGAGAGTACGTCAAAGCACCACATGTCCAACCACAGGAGATGCTCAGGCATTCAGACAAATAAGTATTTCATATCCAATTCACCCACGAGACCAAAGTCGAGATTCCCCCAATGCGATGAGGATTCCCGCTGCGGGGAGGCAGTGGGGCTGTTACTGAGACACCGCCGAGCCCACTCTGCCCCCGCCCTGCCCTGTGGGTAGCAGAGGCGCTCCTCTCTCTCCCTGTCGGAAGGGCAGAGGGTGTGCCTGAGTCTACCCTCTACTCTGCTCACACATATTCACATGCCTGGGGGTGCCACTGATTTCATCAGCAAACGTCGCTGCCCGTCGACTTACGTTTTTGCTCAAGAACTTGCCCTGGTACCTGTGGTTCAGGTGGATGAGCTCGGCGGCCCCCTCCTGCTGGCCGTTCGCCCAGGTGCCCACGTACTTGCTGCCCGTCTCTGCGTAGAGGTAGGTGCCCTGCCCGTGCCTGGCGGGGACGAGAAGCACAGTGCACTTGGTTCTGCTGCCATGAAGTCCCTCCCAGGGTCAGGAGACAGATGTTTAAACCCAGGGGGCCAAGGCTGGTGCAGCTCACAAGCCAGAGGGCTTCTGTGTCTGGGCTCCTTCGAAACACATCTCCTGCTCATGGTCCAAGCACACCTGCCAGACAGAGAGGCCTCCGGCCCGCCAGCTGATGGGCTCAGGGAAAGCGCAGGCTGGGAGCTGCGGCCCAGCCCCTGGAAGGCCCTCCTGTGACCTCGGTGGCCTGGGGCCCTTGGGCGTGCTCCCCTGGGTCTGCACCTGCCCAGGACAGCAGTGCCCACACGCTCGGCCTAAAGCTAGGCACTGCCAGGCCAAGCTGCCCAGCGGGCTCTGGTCGCAATGCTGTCGCTGGGTCACGCTCATCTGCTTGTCTGAGGGGCCGAGAAGGGGGCCGAACCTCTGGTGGGCGACCCACTCTCCGGTGTAGGTGTCGTTGTTGACGTAGTAGTACACGCCCTGGCCGTGCCGCAGGTCGTCCGCCCACTCCCCTGGGGACACACAAAGCCAGGGTCAGGCGGGGGGCACTGCCCACCCGGCTGCGCCAGCCCACTCGGACCCCCCTCCTCCGTCCCCTGCCTCTCGGCCAGAGCCACTGGACAGTGTGGCGCGAGAGCTGGCAGAGGGAGGCAGAGCCCGGCCCCGGGAGGTGCTGGGCCAACCGCCGCCGGCCGACAGCGGCTTCCCCAGCTGGCCAGCGGCACGGCGGGGCTTCGAGCCCGGGCCTGCTGCCCTGTGACCAGCGGTCCCGACACCACCCGCCTGCTGCCGTGCACTCGTCCAGTGATCCAGACACAACCTGGAGCCTCATTCTCAGCCACTCGCCAGCATTTGGACCCGCTTCCCACCTCGTACCCGCTCCAGCACCTGGGCCGCCGCACCGGCACGCCTGGGCTGAGCGTCCTTGCCAAGCGGCAAGGAGCCACCTGCACCCCTTTTGGCCAAAGCAGCTACGAAGAAATCCATTAACTGGCTTTGTGCTGGAAGACTGTTGACTTGCTGAGCTCAAACGAGGACTGTAGCCTCCAACTTCAGAGAAGAGCTCCCTAGATAGTGGTTACGCCCTGCACCCTTTACCATACAAAAGCAGGTGGAGACACACAACCTTAGAACTGCCTCCAAGGATGTTTTGTATGTTGGCTAACCTTCACAGCAAAAATTCCTTCAATTCCATACATAGATATATATATATATGTATATAGGTATACGGGCTTCCCCGGTGTCATTAATGGTAAAGAACCCGCCTGGCAATGCAGGAGACTTAAGAGACACGAGTTCAAGCTGCGGCCCAGCCCCTGGAAGGCCCTCCTGTGACCTCGGTGGCCTGGGGCCCTTGGGCGTGCTCCCCTGGGTCTGCACCTGCCCAGGACAGCAGTGCCCACACGCTCGGCCTAAAGCTAGGCACTGCCAGGCCAAGCTGCCCAGCGGGCTCTGGTCGCAATGCTGTCGCTGGGTCACGCTCATCTGCTTGTCTGAGGGGCCGAGAAGGGGGCCGAACCTCTGGTGGGCGACCCACTCTCCGGTGTAGGTGTCGTTGTTGACGTAGTAGTACACGCCCTGGCCGTGCCGCAGGTCGTCCGCCCACTCCCCTGGGGACACACAAAGCCAGGGTCAGGCGGGGGGCACTGCCCACCCGGCTGCGCCAGCCCACTCGGACCCCCCTCCTCCGTCCCCTGCCTCTCGGCCAGAGCCACTGGACAGTGTGGCGCGAGAGCTGGCAGAGGGAGGCAGAGCCCGGCCCCGGGAGGTGCTGGGCCAACCGCCGCCGGCCGACAGCGGCTTCCCCAGCTGGCCAGCGGCACGGCGGGGCTTCGAGCCCGGGCCTGCTGCCCTGTGACCAGCGGTCCCGACACCACCCGCCTGCTGCCGTGCACTCGTCCAGTGATCCAGACACAACCTGGAGCCTCATTCTCAGCCACTCGCCAGCATTTGGACCCGCTTCCCACCTCGTACCCGCTCCAGCACCTGGGCCGCCGCACCGGCACGCCTGGGCTGAGCGTCCTTGCCAAGCGGCAAGGAGCCACCTGCACCCCTTTTGGCCAAAGCAGCTACGAAGAAATCCATTAACTGGCTTTGTGCTGGAAGACTGTTGACTTGCTGAGCTCAAACGAGGACTGTAGCCTCCAACTTCAGAGAAGAGCTCCCTAGATAGTGGTTACGCCCTGCACCCTTTACCATACAAAAGCAGGTGGAGACACACAACCTTAGAACTGCCTCCAAGGATGTTTTGTATGTTGGCTAACCTTCACAGCAAAAATTCCTTCAATTCCATACATAGATATATATATATATGTATATAGGTATACGGGCTTCCCCGGTGTCATTAATGGTAAAGAACCCGCCTGGCAATGCAGGAGACTTAAGAGACACGAGTTCAATCCCTGGGTCGGGAAGATCCCCCAGAGGAGGGCACGGCAGCCCGCACCAGTGTTCCTGACTGGAGACTCCCACGGCCAGGGGAGCATGCAGGCTACAGTCCATAGATTCGCAAACAGTCAGACACGACTGAAGTGATTTAGCACACACATGTGTATACACGACTCCACGTATGTATATATCTCATCATACATAACATTATTTTGTCATACATCATAGCATTATATATAAATATAAATGTTGTTCAAATTAGATTTAACATCTACACTGAAATCAAAATGACCGCAATAAGATTAGACTCATAAGGATTTGACAGAATTAAATTAAGTCCTAAATTAAACTGCTTTGAGTTGATTTAAAAAGCAGATGATGCTACGTCTGGAGCCAGGTTTCTAAGACTGATGAGACAAAACAAAAGAAAAACCCCGTCTCTAGTAGGAATGGCCTCTGAGCTGTGGTGCTGGAGAAAACTCTTGGGAGCCCCTTGGACAGCAAGGCGATCCAACCAGTCCATCCTAAAGGAAGTCAACCCTGAATCTTCACTGGAAGAACAAAGGCTGACGCTGAAGCTCCAGTACTCTGGCCGCCTGATGAGAAGAGCAGACTCACTGGAAAAGACCCGGAGGCCGGGAAAGACTGGAGACAGAAGGAGAGGGGGGCGACAGAGGACAAGACGGCTGGAGGGCATCACTGAGTCAATGGACACGAGTCTGAGCAAGCTCCAGGAGCTGGTGAAGGACAGGGCGGCCTGGCCGGCTGCCGTCCACGGGGTCACACGGAGTCGGCCAGGACCGAGCGACTGAGCTGAGTCACAACAGCAGGGACCATCTCCACCTTGGCCTCGGACACCAGCAGCAGCCGTGTGTGGGGACGCCTCGGCTCGGCTCTCTGTGGCCACCGGCCAGGCCACTCCAGCCTGTGCCCTCAGATGCCAGCATCTGCGCCAGGACGCGCTGCTGTCACACAAGTGACGCCGCCCCCCGCCGGCCCTTACTGAACAGGGGCCATCGCTCAGCCCTGGATCGGAGCCTCTCACCTGTGTGAACCCGCCTGGTCCTCACCCCAAAGAGGCGGAGGCTGAGCCAAGGAGGGATGGGGTCTCCTGAACAAGGTCACACCTGTGGTCACCCCAGCTCCCGGGTTGGGCTCACAGGTCCTTTTGGGTATCTGATGAAACTCACGCAATTTCTGCCCAGAAAGCAGCCCAGAGCCTACGCTCTGCACACAGCCTTCGAGGCTCACCACCCAGCCCCGGTTGTCGGGAGAGCCTTCGTCCATCAGTGGACGCGCACCCTCATCCCACCAGGTGACAGCGGAGGGCACAGCCGCAGAGAGGCTCTGCCCGAGACGTCACACGGTCCTGGAACGCACTGCGGCGGGGCTAGGAACACCCCCAGACCAGAAGCTCTCAGTGAGAGAATCGTGGGCTAAGCAAACACCGAGTTCACCAGAAGAGCGGCTGGCCAGAAACGAAAACAGCACAAACAGCTCCAAGGAGGGCACCACCCCCAGGCGCCCGACGGCCTGGGTCCAACCCACTTCCCAGGGTCTGCGCTCGGCCGCAACCGCCCCGCACCCAATGCCCACAACAGGAAGCTGGCTTCGTGCAAACACTTCACCTTCGTATCTCGATCCATCTGGGTAGATGAACGTGCCTTGACCGTGCTTTTTATTCCTAACATATTCTCCGATGTACCGAGCACCGCTTTTAAACTTGTAGGTCCCCTGAAACACAGTGATGACGTAGCTTACATCACGGCTCTCTTGAAGATCGCTAAGAGCCTCAGGTGGGGAAAGCCCGCTCCGGCGTCCCCGGCGCTGACCTGGCCGTGCCTCTTGCCGTGCTCATAGCTGCCTTCGTAGATGTCCCCGTTGGGCAGCCGCGCCTTCCCGTGCCCGTGCCGCTCGCCTGCCTCGTTCCGTTCCCCTTCATACTCCTGGAGAGAAGACACCAAGATGATGGGCCACGGCTGATGAAGCACTAACCATGTGCAAAGCATTGTGTAAACACAATAGTATTCCACTGGAGTCTCCCAACCTCGAGTTCTCTCCACATTGTCTCACAGCGGAGGCAGGTTCCAGGCCTGAGGTTCCCAGCCTGTCAGCCAGGAAGGGCTCACCCCTGGCCTAGGGAGACCAGTCTCTGGGCACCGCCAATACCACATCACTGAGCCTGCGCCCCTTACCTCCCCTCTGCTGTCTAAGGCAAAAGAGCCTAAGGAGGGATGGGGTCTCCTGAACAAGGTCACACCTGTGGTCACCCCAGCTCCCGGGTTGGGCTCACAGGTCCTTTTGGGTATCTGATGAAACTCACGCAATTTCTGCCCAGAAAGCAGCCCAGAGCCTACGCTCTGCACACAGCCTTCGAGGCTCACCACCCAGCCCCGGTTGTCGGGAGAGCCTTCGTCCATCAGTGGACGCGCACCCTCATCCCACCAGGTGACAGCGGAGGGCACAGCCGCAGAGAGGCTCTGCCCGAGACGTCACACGGTCCTGGAACGCACTGCGGCGGGGCTAGGAACACCCCCAGACCAGAAGCTCTCAGTGAGAGAATCGTGGGCTAAGCAAACACCGAGTTCACCAGAAGAGCGGCTGGCCAGAAACGAAAACAGCACAAACAGCTCCAAGGAGGGCACCACCCCCAGGCGCCCGACGGCCTGGGTCCAACCCACTTCCCAGGGTCTGCGCTCGGCCGCAACCGCCCCGCACCCAATGCCCACAACAGGAAGCTGGCTTCGTGCAAACACTTCACCTTCGTATCTCGATCCATCTGGGTAGATGAACGTGCCTTGACCGTGCTTTTTATTCCTAACATATTCTCCGATGTACCGAGCACCGCTTTTAAACTTGTAGGTCCCCTGAAACACAGTGATGACGTAGCTTACATCACGGCTCTCTCTTGAAGATCGCTAAGAGCCTCAGGTGGGGAAAGCCCGCTCCGGCGTCCCCGGCGCTGACCTGGCCGTGCCTCTTGCCGTGCTCATAGCTGCCTTCGTAGATGTCCCCGTTGGGCAGCCGCGCCTTCCCGTGCCCGTGCCGCTCGCCTGCCTCGTTCCGTTCCCCTTCATACTCCTGGAGAGAAGACACCAAGATGATGGGCCACGGCTGATGAAGCACTAACCATGTGCAAAGCATTGTGTAAACACAATAGTATTCCACTGGAGTCTCCCAACCTCGAGTTCTCTCCACATTGTCTCACAGCGGAGGCAGGTTCCAGGCCTGAGGTTCCCAGCCTGTCAGCCAGGAAGGGCTCACCCCTGGCCTAGGGAGACCAGTCTCTGGGCACCGCCAATACCACATCACTGAGCCTGCGCCCCTTACCTCCCCTCTGCTGTCTAAACCAGGAAATCATCCCGGAGGCCTGGGTCAGTTCCGGACAAGAGCAAAGAAAGCCCAGGCCCTCACAGACCTGTACGGTGATGCTCGGGACGCCTTCCAGGAGCCTGAGACCTCCTTAGGGTGAAGACTGGCAGGAAGCAGTTTTCCTTCACCCTCCTGCAATCCCGAGGAGCCACACTCCGATCCAGAAATCACTTCAGAATAATTCATTCAAGAATAGTACTGTAGCTTGAAAGGGCCCGGCCATTCTGGCACACTGTCTCCGTGGTGGAGAGCAGCAGGGAGAAGGACGCGTCCGAAGCCTCCTATTTGGAAATCTTTGCCTTTAACGGGAGAAGGAGTGGGGGAGGGGAGCGAGAAGGGCTGTGGCAAGCAGACGTCATAACGTTTCACCTTTCACAGCCAGTTTGCAGGACGCAGCGCCCGCTGTGGCCCGCATGGTCCTTGTCTTTGGCCGGACCTCCCGGACGGACTGGGGCTGGCCTCCTGGCCACCGCACTCTCTGAACCCGACTTCCAAGGGCCCACGCAGCCCTCGGAGCCCCGCCTTTACCCGGAACTCTCACCCCAAGATCATTCTCTCCCTCCTCTTCCAGCTCCTCCGAGCCCAGGTCCGACATGGCCTCGCCCCAGTCTGGATCCCCGCGGCCGCCTGCGCCCTTCTAGTCGGTAGGTACCAGCTGCCGGCACCACCGCGTCCGCCGTCGCCATGGAGACGCGGCGGGCCCTCTGGCTCCTAGCCCAGGCGGAAAAGCTGGAAGGCGGGGGAGGAATCACCATTACCTTTTGGTGCTGTCATAGCAACGGGAGGCATCCACCAATGGCCGCCTGGGAAGAGAGAGGGGCGGGGCCTGGAGCCGGAAGGCCGGGGAGGAGCCAAGGGCAGCCTTCAGGTGCCGTCATAGCAACGTACAGGGAGCCTCAACCAATCGTCATCCAGGAGGGAGGGGGCGGGGCTTGAGGCGTATTGGGTACCCACCGGCTCTCTCACGGGGACGCCGCTTGGCTGCCCCCTTTAGCCGGCTGCTGCGAGGTGCTCTAAGGAGAAGGGATGCAGGAAGCTCGTCAGGCCAGCCATGGAAAGGGTTTTGCCCCTCCTAGAGCTAGACCCTGATCCTTCTCGGCCCCGGCCCTTGGTTCCTCGGGTCTCCCCATAGGCCTGGACACCCCTCATTGCCTGTCTGGGCTCTTCCAACCCTTCCAGGTTGGCGGTCCACGGAGCTGAGATCTTGGGTTTGTTAGCAGGCTCCAGGCGTCAGCTCTGACTCCTTAGCAGGTGCAAGCCCACCCTGATGCCCGTCAGGGTTTGACATCCCTCCTCCATCCCGGATGTGATCCAGGCCCCCGGCAGTCCCTATGGAGCTCGCTCCCTCACACACACAGACACACACACCCGTACACACACCCGTACACACCCACTCTTAACAGCCCCTCCTCGCTTCCCTCCAGTTACCTGACACCTGGTTTGCCCAGGGCCCCTCAGGACCTCCTTCTCAGTTCCTCTGTCACCACCCTGCTCCGGGCCTGGTTCTCCTCCTGTAAGTCTCTCACTCAGCCTGTCACCAGCCGCGGGCACTCTTAGCCACCTAACCCGCCCCCTCCACTCAGAACCCACATGCAGATCAGACTGCACGCAGACCACGGGCATTCCTGACTCCGTGTTCAAACCGCACGTCATCCTCCGCCTCATGGCCCATCAGCCCTTCCTGCGCTTGTCACGTGCCGCAGACGAAAGGGAAGCACAGCCACTGGCCGTGGTACATCCTTCAGTTGCCCACTTGTGTCTTGACCTGTGCCTTTTCTCTGGGAAGTCTGCCTTCCGATGGCCTTGCCTATAGTCATGGCCATTCTTCAAAGAGTGGCTAAGGCATCCCTTCCAGAAAAAGCTCCAAATTCATGGTGAGGATGCCCTCAGGAGGAGGAGGGGAATTGTGGACCAAGTCCTATTTTTAATTATGGTCTGGCCACTGTACATTGCCTCTTGGAGAGCGAGGAAAGGACTTCACCTCTCTGTATCGTCCATTTATTTTCTTTCTATCCATCTCTCTAGGTAAAAGTCTGAGCATGACAGCATGCAGGGGACGCCGCTTGGCTGCCCCCTTTAGCCGGCTGCTGCGAGGTGCTCTAAGGAGAAGGGATGCAGGAAGCTCGTCAGGCCAGCCATGGAAAGGGTTTTGCCCCTCCTAGAGCTAGACCCTGATCCTTCTCGGCCCCGGCCCTTGGTTCCTCGGGTCTCCCCATAGGCCTGGACACCCCTCATTGCCTGTCTGGGCTCTTCCAACCCTTCCAGGTTGGCGGTCCACGGAGCTGAGATCTTGGGTTTGTTAGCAGGCTCCAGGCGTCAGCTCTGACTCCTTAGCAGGTGCAAGCCCACCCTGATGCCCGTCAGGGTTTGACATCCCTCCTCCATCCCGGATGTGATCCAGGCCCCCGGCAGTCCCTATGGAGCTCGCTCCCTCACACACACAGACACACACACCCGTACACACACCCGTACACACCCACTCTTAACAGCCCCTCCTCGCTTCCCTCCAGTTACCTGACACCTGGTTTGCCCAGGGCCCCTCAGGACCTCCTTCTCAGTTCCTCTGTCACCACCCTGCTCCGGGCCTGGTTCTCCTCCTGTAAGTCTCTCACTCAGCCTGTCACCAGCCGCGGGCACTCTTAGCCACCTAACCCGCCCCCTCCACTCAGAACCCACATGCAGATCAGACTGCACGCAGACCACGGGCATTCCTGACTCCGTGTTCAAACCGCACGTCATCCTCCGCCTCATGGCCCATCAGCCCTTCCTGCGCTTGTCACGTGCCGCAGACGAAAGGGAAGCACAGCCACTGGCCGTGGTACATCCTTCAGTTGCCCACTTGTGTCTTGACCTGTGCCTTTTCTCTGGGAAGTCTGCCTTCCGATGGCCTTGCCTATAGTCATGGCCATTCTTCAAAGAGTGGCTAAGGCATCCCTTCCAGAAAAAGCTCCAAATTCATGGTGAGGATGCCCTCAGGAGGAGGAGGGGAATTGTGGACCAAGTCCTATTTTTAATTATGGTCTGGCCACTGTACATTGCCTCTTGGAGAGCGAGGAAAGGACTTCACCTCTCTGTATCGTCCATTTATTTTCTTTCTATCCATCTCTCTAGGTAAAAGTCTGAGCATGACAGCATGCAAAATTTAAAGTGGTAAGTTTTTATTAGTACACAGCAACTGTATTTCTCTGTATTTTTAATTTTTTACTCTAAATATTGGACTCTTCCCTCCTGCAGCTTCTGCAGATCCTTCAAAGGAGCTGTTCTCGTGGTCTCTCTCTTAATTCCCATTTTACCTCGAGCCGTCATAATCATACACATAGGACATGCTCTGTCTCACGTCACAGTCATCCAGGCGGCTGGCTGATTTCTGGACACTCAGGAGCCATACCGCCCTCATCTCTGCCTTCCCACAGCACCTACAAAAGTGTTTTGCACACCATAAGTGCTTGACCAAGCCAGGGAAATTCAGTCCAGAGCCTTTAGGTGCCCTGGTGAGATGGAAATACATTCTTCCTTTATTGCTTGTACTTGAAAGCATCTCTACTTGGTGTGCGGAAATAAACAAAGACCACCCAATGAGAACAGGCGAAGACTATTTATTCAGGGTTTTCTCTAGCAAGAAGGTCAGCCACCACCACTTAACATTTTGGCAGAGACTCAAAAGTAGGCAGAGGAGTGGGAAAGCTTTATAGTGGAAAAAAAGGGAAGAATTTGGCCCTCTGATTGGAGGTTGAGGGCATCGGGAAGCTGATGAGGAGTACAGGAGAACCCAGGCATCTTATGTAATTAGTGAAATTCAGCTTTCTCTGGTTGGTCCTAAGGTGGAAATGTGGGCAAAAATTAGGAAAACTCTCAGCTATTAATCAAGTCCTGGCCATTTGGTGGTGCATGCCTGCTCAGGCCTGTGTTGAGTCTTTGTTACCCCATGAACTGTAGCCCGCCAGGCTCCTCTATCCGTGGCATTCTCCAGGAAGGAATACTGGAGTGGGTGGTCATTTCTTCCTCCAGGGGATATTCCCAACCAGGGGTCGAACCCACATCTCTTGTGTCTCTTGCACTGACAGGCGATTCTTTACCACTGTGTCATCTGGAAACCCGTATTTGGAGCCTGTTGTTAAAGAGGTTCTGTTTGCTCCTGGATCAGTTAGTAGAGAGAGCGAACTGACTTCCTGCAAGTCTGGCCTACAGCAGGCTGGCTTCCTGGGATGGCCACTGTCGACAGGGGTTGGTTTCCAGGGCTTGTTGCTGCAAGTTGTGGATCAGAGTTCTATTTTTAATTATGGTTTGGCCATTGTACATTTGTATCTCTAATTCCTAATGTGTTTTTGCAAATTATACACATAACGGTGCTTTATCTTAAACCTAAATATTGCATGGTACTCTTAGTGGGTTTTAAGATTTAATACCTTCAACAATAATAATATCCTCAATTTTTCTTTATTTAAATCTAATATTTTAAAATAATGATCTACATGGCGGGAAAACAGGTCTTAAACGCCCAGCTTTAAAGTCTGAATTCCCATGGTCTGTTATCTCTAGTGACCACAGGCAGCTCACCTGCCCACTGAGCCCGCTTCCTCCACTGTCGTGTCTGACTCTTCGTGACCCCATGGACGGCAGCACACCAGGCTTCCCTGTCCTTCACCATCTCCTGGAGTTTGCTCAAGCTCATGTCCATTGAGTCACTGATGCCATCCAACCGTCTCATCCTGTCACCCCTTTCTCCTCTTGCCGTCAACCTTTCCCAGCAACAGGGTCCTTTCTAATGAGTTGGCTCTTCACATCAGGCGGCCAAAGTATTGGAGCTTCAGCATCAGTCCTTCCAATGAATATTCAGGGTAGAGTTCCGCAGGACTGACTGGTTTAATCTCCTCGCTGTTTAAGGGACTCTCAAGAGTCTTCTCTAGCACCACAGCTCAAAAGCATCCATTCTTTGGTGCTCAGCCTTCTTTATGGTCCAGCTCTCACATACATACCCAGTTAACTGAGTGGAATAAACCCTCTCAACTCAAAGCAGCAGGACATCTAGCCAATGCGTTGTTAAATCCTAAAACTTACAATTTGATTCACATCTCAAGCAAATTAGTCAGTGTCGCCCTGCCCCTCAGAGTCCCTGGTGGCTCTGTTGGTAAAGAATCCCCCTGCCATGCAGGAGACCGGGTTCCATCCCTGGGTCGGGAAGATCCCTGGAGAAGGGAATGGCTGCCCACTGCAGTGTTCTTGCTTAGAGAATCCCACGGGCAGAGGAGCCTGGCCGGCTACAATCCGTGGGGTCACAAGACTCAGACTCGACTTGCTGACTGCCACGACCACCACCGCACCCCACAAAAAAACCCACTTCAGTCAATCTATAGTAATTCCATTCCTCTGCAGCTTTAGTAATCGTCCAAATAAGGCAAAGTCAGGTGAACCTCAGCACTGGTCTCCAGCCTCCTGAAGTAGCAACTAGCCCAGACTCCTTCTAGAAAGAGGCTGCTGCAGAGAGCCCCGCCCACCCTCTCCCTAGGAGAGTCCCGGTTCTGTCACAGAAAAGACCTTATTAGGTCAGCGGGACACCGGGCAGGCCCCGCCTCCCGGACCCCAACCCCCACGTGAGGGGCAAGTACTTGGTGACCACAGAGCTTTCAGCTCCGCAGGCCTGCGGCACTCACGCAGCTCACCCTCCTCCTTTCTGGGGAGGAAGAGAGGCGAAGAGGTGAGGCCGTCATCAGGAGCAGCCTCCTCCCTGGACACAGGAGGACGCGTCTTCCAGGGCTTCCCCTGGGCCTGGGGGCACTTCCCATAATCCTGCAGCCAGCCACCCCTTCCCGTCACCCCCGGGGAGAGGGTTCCCTTCCTTCCCCCACGCCACCCTGGCGCAGAAGAGCCGGGCGGGAGCAGGGGGGGCCCGGCGGCGGGGCCGCAGGCGAGTGGAGAAGGCGGACCGGTTCACCCCACCCCTTTTGTGAACTGTAAATGAGACCCCCACCCCCAACCGCAACAAAAAGGAGTGAAGGAAACCCCATCCTAAGTTCAGCGCTGAGAGGCTGGGAGGGTGCCTTCTGATTAGGGGGTGGGACTGCCCGGGGAGGCCTCCTGCGGGTCCGCTTCCGGTCTTGCCCGCCTTTCTGACCCCGGCCGGGCAGGCGCTGGCTGAGTCCTGGAGCCCTTCCCTTCTGGCCTGTGGAGGCCGAGGAAAAGCCCTGAGACCAAGGCACACAGGGCTGTTTCCTGCTTTACAAACTGCTCGACATAAAAAGCGGAGACCGGGTTCCATCCCTGGGTCGGGAAGATCCCTGGAGAAGGGAATGGCTGCCCACTGCAGTGTTCTTGCTTAGAGAATCCCACGGGCAGAGGAGCCTGGCCGGCTACAATCCGTGGGGTCACAAGACTCAGACTCGACTTGCTGACTGCCACGACCACCACCGCACCCCACAAAAAAACCCACTTCAGTCAATCTATAGTAATTCCATTCCTCTGCAGCTTTAGTAATCGTCCAAATAAGGCAAAGTCAGGTGAACCTCAGCACTGGTCTCCAGCCTCCTGAAGTAGCAACTAGCCCAGACTCCTTCTAGAAAGAGGCTGCTGCAGAGAGCCCCGCCCACCCTCTCCCTAGGAGAGTCCCGGTTCTGTCACAGAAAAGACCTTATTAGGTCAGCGGGACACCGGGCAGGCCCCGCCTCCCGGACCCCAACCCCCACGTGAGGGGCAAGTACTTGGTGACCACAGAGCTTTCAGCTCCGCAGGCCTGCGGCACTCACGCAGCTCACCCTCCTCCTTTCTGGGGAGGAAGAGAGGCGAAGAGGTGAGGCCGTCATCAGGAGCAGCCTCCTCCCTGGACACAGGAGGACGCGTCTTCCAGGGCTTCCCCTGGGCCTGGGGGCACTTCCCATAATCCTGCAGCCAGCCACCCCTTCCCGTCACCCCCGGGGAGAGGGTTCCCTTCCTTCCCCCACGCCACCCTGGCGCAGAAGAGCCGGGCGGGAGCAGGGGGGGCCCGGCGGCGGGGCCGCAGGCGAGTGGAGAAGGCGGACCGGTTCACCCCACCCCTTTTGTGAACTGTAAATGAGACCCCCACCCCCAACCGCAACAAAAAGGAGTGAAGGAAACCCCATCCTAAGTTCAGCGCTGAGAGGCTGGGAGGGTGCCTTCTGATTAGGGGGTGGGACTGCCCGGGGAGGCCTCCTGCGGGTCCGCTTCCGGTCTTGCCCGCCTTTCTGACCCCGGCCGGGCAGGCGCTGGCTGAGTCCTGGAGCCCTTCCCTTCTGGCCTGTGGAGGCCGAGGAAAAGCCCTGAGACCAAGGCACACAGGGCTGTTTCCTGCTTTACAAACTGCTCGACATAAAAAGCGGAGACAGTCAACACAGAATTCAGGCCCATCCTAACTGTGGAAATGGAAGGTTGTTTATTAAAACACTTGCGTTCTTGCGAATTGTACTCCTGCATCTGCACATTTACAAACACACAGCTACAGGTGTATCTACAGATAGATAGAAAAACACAGGCACTGCAATCGCTTTCTTAAAAATAGAGTTTCTGTGGCCTTTAGTCGGTAGGAGTCAGACCCTGTCCGCTTCTTTCTGAAGGCAATTTACCCATCTGTAAAATGGAGGAATAGTTCACAGCTCTTTCAGGGTGACTGTGAGGTCTCAATAAGATGTTTATAATGAGCTTAGCATGTGCCCACTGCACAGTAAAGCACCTAGGAAATACTAGCTATTATTACAAATAGTTACCTTGTTGTTGCTCAACACTTAGTAAATGTCGTCTACTACTGTTAATAATTACTACTAATTATTATTAATAAGTGTGGTTGTTCATATAGTAACCAAACCCATTCTGTTCATCAACAGGTCTCTGGGGAAGTTTTGACTCCAGATTATCTTGGTTATACTCAATTGTGTCTTCCTGGAGAGGCTCAAACTGCCGAAGATGGTTCAGCCAGGTAATGGGGACAGTCAGAAGTTAGTCTGTGAACTAAGACGGTGTTTAATGCTTATGTTCAATACCACTAGCACCCATGAGGGTGGAGAGGAAACCGGCTACCTTAGATTTGTGGACTATAAAAGGGGCACAACTTGAGAGTCGTGAGTTCAGCTTTATTTGGGTCAAAATGAGGACTGCAACCTTGGGGGCAGCACCCAGCTAGCTCTGAGAGACGGCTCCCCAGAGGCGGCCGGAGACGGTCAATACGTAAAGCTTCGGTGAAGGTGGAGTTCAATACCATGAAGCACTCATTTTACAAAAGGTTTGCTGCTAGGCACTAAGATCTGGTGTCACTATGAAGGGATTTAGTGCTATTCTAGATGCGAGAAGATGCAAGGGTCGGGATCATAAAATCTGTTCCTGAAAACATCCACCGACCTTAGGACCTCTCTCATCAGATTCCCCGGAGCACAGAGTGCCTCCCTCCACCCTGAGCTCCCTCACAGTCAAGCGGCTCAGCCCTGTCCAGCTCCGCGACCCCATGGATGAGCCATGGAGTTTTCCAGGCAAGAATACTGGAATGTATTCATGGTCCACGGAAGGGTTGGAAAAGAATTTCCAGACAGGAAGCGGAATGAGAGAAGAATCGTTTATTAGAGTGGGAGACGCTGTTGGAACAGCGGGCTGGCTCAAGGGAGAACCGACCTTGTTAGAGTGGGAGACACTGAACAGCGGGCTAGCTCGAGGGAGAGCCAATGCTGAACGGGGGCCATTGATCCATTTCTATAGCCAGGGTCCAAGGAGTGGGGTAGAGGTGTTCATCATTTGCTGATTGGATGAGGGGCGGTGTAGTGGGTGGGGGGAGGTGTGGTTTCAGCGTGGGGAAGGGAAGGGTCTGGTTTGTCTGTTCCTACATTCCAAGACCCTCCTTGCTGGCCTTGTTCGTTCCTCCTTGGGACACCACAGAGTAGGTAGCCTATCCCTTCTCCAGGGGATCAAACTAGGGGCTCCGGCATTGCAGGTGGATTCTTTACCAGCTGAGCCACCAGGAAACTCCCTGAACTCCCTCAGGAGAGGGTGTTGGAGGTCAACAGCAGCAGCGGCAGGGTGCAGTCTCCAGAGGCAGGCGGCCGATGCCCTTGCTGTTCAGGCGAGGGCAGTGCCCTGGGCAAGTGCCAGGTGACAGTTGAGGACTTGAGCCCACGTGCTGGAACTCAAACCCAGCCAAAACCCACCGTAATGAAGCTCGGGTTCTTGATGTCTCATCACGGAAAGAATTCAGTGAGGGACAGAGGGGTGGGTATGAAGTAGACTCATTTGAGAGAAACACCCTCCACAGTCAGAGCGTGGGCCAGCATAGAGGGCAGGCACTGCCTCGAGAATGTGGCGCGGGCAGTTTGTATGGGATGGGTCATTTCATTTCAGTGAGTGGGAGGATTATGCCAGCTATTTGGGGGAGGAGTGGAAATTTCCAGGGACTGGGCCACGGCCCACGCCTTGGTCTCTGGACGGAGCCTGGGCATAGTCGTGGCACCTCCGGGTGTGTCGCTCAGCTTGCTGACTGAGGAGGAAAGGCAAGTCACAGTCAGCTTGCCTGCCATCTCGGGCCCATTTGATTCTAATCAGTTTGTGTTGTGTCCTTGGGCTACGCTTCTTTCCAAAGTTGTGCCCAGTTGTGCCCTTTGCCTTTGCCTCCTGTTACAGAAAGAGAAAGAAGTTTCTGGAAATACACAGACAGGTAGATTCACGTGTAAGGAGCTCTTTTAACTGTTGGAGGGCATGCCTCTCATAAGAGTGGCAATCAACAAGAAGGAACTAAATAGATACATGCACCCCTACACGCCTGCTTGAGTTACGTAGCGTTAGGGAAGGATATTGAGAACGCTGTCGTCCAGAGAGGAAATCAATTCTTTTCCACTCAGGTCGCAGAATTATTCAGTAATTCGTCACCACCAGTGGGCAGACAGGTTCCCGGAGTCAGCCAGGGCGGAGACGGGAGACGTCAGGAAATGTGGCAGACAGTTCGGTCGAGCTGCACCTTGAGGGGACCGATTGCGCGCCCCTCCCCCACCTCCTAGCAGGGCCCAGCTCACACTCAGCCCTCAGTCAAAGAAGCTAGTCACGGTGGCACGAGGTAGCGTTTTGTAACAGAGCTGTACTTTATGTAACACTTAAAAAATTTTAAGGTAAACTATATTATTTTTTCTATTTTCGTGCTCAGAGGCAGGCGGCCGATGCCCTTGCTGTTCAGGCGAGGGCAGTGCCCTGGGCAAGTGCCAGGTGACAGTTGAGGACTTGAGCCCACGTGCTGGAACTCAAACCCAGCCAAAACCCACCGTAATGAAGCTCGGGTTCTTGATGTCTCATCACGGAAAGAATTCAGTGAGGGACAGAGGGGTGGGTATGAAGTAGACTCATTTGAGAGAAACACCCTCCACAGTCAGAGCGTGGGCCAGCATAGAGGGCAGGCACTGCCTCGAGAATGTGGCGCGGGCAGTTTGTATGGGATGGGTCATTTCATTTCAGTGAGTGGGAGGATTATGCCAGCTATTTGGGGGAGGAGTGGAAATTTCCAGGGACTGGGCCACGGCCCACGCCTTGGTCTCTGGACGGAGCCTGGGCATAGTCGTGGCACCTCCGGGTGTGTCGCTCAGCTTGCTGACTGAGGAGGAAAGGCAAGTCACAGTCAGCTTGCCTGCCATCTCGGGCCCATTTGATTCTAATCAGTTTGTGTTGTGTCCTTGGGCTACGCTTCTTTCCAAAGTTGTGCCCAGTTGTGCCCTTTGCCTTTGCCTCCTGTTACAGAAAGAGAAAGAAGTTTCTGGAAATACACAGACAGGTAGA
The DNA here is from genome assembly GCA_022376925.1 of Tragulus kanchil. NCBI lineage: Eukaryota > Metazoa > Chordata > Mammalia > Artiodactyla > Tragulidae > Tragulus > Tragulus kanchil. Next base: position 245,198,342 of record JAIOJX010000028.1, read on the forward strand.
TTCACGTGTAAGGAGCTCTTTTAACTGTTGGAGGGCATGCCTCTCATAAGAGTGGCAATCAACAAGAAGGAACTAAATAGATACATGCACCCCTACACGCCTGCTTGAGTTACGTAGCGTTAGGGAAGGATATTGAGAACGCTGTCGTCCAGAGAGGAAATCAATTCTTTTCCACTCAGGTCGCAGAATTATTCAGTAATTCGTCACCACCAGTGGGCAGACAGGTTCCCGGAGTCAGCCAGGGCGGAGACGGGAGACGTCAGGAAATGTGGCAGACAGTTCGGTCGAGCTGCACCTTGAGGGGACCGATTGCGCGCCCCTCCCCCACCTCCTAGCAGGGCCCAGCTCACACTCAGCCCTCAGTCAAAGAAGCTAGTCACGGTGGCACGAGGTAGCGTTTTGTAACAGAGCTGTACTTTATGTAACACTTAAAAAAAATTTTAAGGTAAACTATATTAATTTTTCATATTTTTTTTCTTTTAGTTCGTAGCTTGTTCCCCACCCACCCACCTAAGTCAGATGCCATTTTCAAGGGGCCGTGCCAGTCGATCAGCGAAATACCTATGGCTGAGTGTGTGCCGTATACTAGGGGTTATGAAGAAATGAGGGGGAAAAAACCTACAGGCTCATTTGGGACACATCTGACATTAATCCATGCTATTAAAAAATGACTGAAGCTATGATATCTAATTGCCTCAGTCTAAACTGGCCATCCTTCCTGACCGGTGGGGGGAAGGGTGGCTCTGCCTCTGATTGACCTGGCTGCGGCCCACAGTGGTGGTGGGAGATCCCCTGGGGCGAGGCCGCACCGTCCAGGCCCTATTTGAGTCCTCCGAGCCAGGAGCAGAGGAGGGGGCTGCAGGCTTCACTTCCCAGAACCAGGAGGCCCGGCCTGCAGGAGGCTGTAAGGATCGCACGAGATGGTGGGGATGAGAATGTTCTGGAAGCACCAGGTGCTGGGGAACTGTCATCCATCCATCTGACTCACCTTTTTAAGGCATTGATCGTGTAATATTTGATGCGTACAGGATATATATTCAGACATATCAGTGATATAACAAACTCACTCAGCCAACACCTAGGAACCTACTCCCCAGAGAAAGAAATGATTAAAGAAATGAGGACAATCAGGACCTTCTGAGTGCGCAAGTCTCTGTCCACATCTCGAATTCAGCTCTGTAGAACTCTGATGAAGCGTTAGCGGGCGGTGGGAAGGCACCTTAAGACTAAACACCGACTACCACACTGTCTTCTAGAGCAGCCAGTCCGGCCCCGCCCCGTCCAGCAGTGACTGATCGCCTCTGCTTCCTGGCCCGCCGTAAGTCATTTCTCTTCTCTGCTAATTTTCCAGGCAAAACAGTGTCTTGGGGTGCCTCTACACTGTATGTCCCTGATTATCTGTGGCCATAAGGACCCCCCTCCGTCGCACCCCAAGGCTCCTTCTCCGTCTACATTAGCCGTCCAGAACCCCCTCCTGGATCCCCGTATGGTGTTCTCTCATTCTGTGAAACATGGGGATGTATTTTAATTGGGGTCATTTCATTTTTTACTTACCACTATGGGGCAGCATGTCCAAATGTCTTCAAAAACAATGGTATTTCACCTAAAAAGCTCCCGTCCCTGTCCATGCTCAGCCATGTCCTCCACTTTGCGACCCCATGACTGTAGCCCGGCAGGCTTCCCTGTCCGTGGAATTCTCCAGGCCAGAATCCTGGAGTGGATTGCCATTTCCTCCTCCAGGGGATCTTCTCTACCCAGGGGTCAAGCCCACGTCCCCTGTGTTTTCTGCGTCGTCAGGTGGATTCTTGACCACTGAGCCATCCGAGAAGCCATTTCACCCTAAGGATATACCAAAATTATCTTGACTCAATCAAGATTTGATAAAAGAATGAATGGAAACATTTACTGCAAATGTGAAGGATATAGAGATATTACTTCAGGAAACTGCACGCCATTGTGTTACTAAGAAAGTGCTATCTCAGGTGTCTTTTCTGGCTACCTCCGTACCCCCTGCACCTGCTCTGGGATGGCCCTCCCAAGCCCTCTGCCTCAGCTGCAGGTTTTGGCCGGCTCTCTGTGGCTCTGTTTGTCTGCGTGTCTCTCCTCCCAGCCTGGCTTCTGTTGCTCTCTCGGCAGTCGTGGGCCAAGGGCAGTCATCCAAACTCACTCAGCCAACACCTAGGAACCTACTCCCCAGAGAAAGAAATGATTAAAGAAATGAGGACAATCAGGACCTTCTGAGTGCGCAAGTCTCTGTCCACATCTCGAATTCAGCTCTGTAGAACTCTGATGAAGCGTTAGCGGGCGGTGGGAAGGCACCTTAAGACTAAACACCGACTACCACACTGTCTTCTAGAGCAGCCAGTCCGGCCCCGCCCCGTCCAGCAGTGACTGATCGCCTCTGCTTCCTGGCCCGCCGTAAGTCATTTCTCTTCTCTGCTAATTTTCCAGGCAAAACAGTGTCTTGGGGTGCCTCTACACTGTATGTCCCTGATTATCTGTGGCCATAAGGACCCCCCTCCGTCGCACCCCAAGGCTCCTTCTCCGTCTACATTAGCCGTCCAGAACCCCCTCCTGGATCCCCGTATGGTGTTCTCTCATTCTGTGAAACATGGGGATGTATTTTAATTGGGGTCATTTCATTTTTTACTTACCACTATGGGGCAGCATGTCCAAATGTCTTCAAAAACAATGGTATTTCACCTAAAAAGCTCCCGTCCCTGTCCATGCTCAGCCATGTCCTCCACTTTGCGACCCCATGACTGTAGCCCGGCAGGCTTCCCTGTCCGTGGAATTCTCCAGGCCAGAATCCTGGAGTGGATTGCCATTTCCTCCTCCAGGGGATCTTCTCTACCCAGGGGTCAAGCCCACGTCCCCTGTGTTTTCTGCGTCGTCAGGTGGATTCTTGACCACTGAGCCATCCGAGAAGCCATTTCACCCTAAGGATATACCAAAATTATCTTGACTCAATCAAGATTTGATAAAAGAATGAATGGAAACATTTACTGCAAATGTGAAGGATATAGAGATATTACTTCAGGAAACTGCACGCCATTGTGTTACTAAGAAAGTGCTATCTCAGGTGTCTTTTCTGGCTACCTCCGTACCCCCTGCACCTGCTCTGGGATGGCCCTCCCAAGCCCTCTGCCTCAGCTGCAGGTTTTGGCCGGCTCTCTGTGGCTCTGTTTGTCTGCGTGTCTCTCCTCCCAGCCTGGCTTCTGTTGCTCTCTCGGCAGTCGTGGGCCAAGGGCAGTCATCAGAAGCCGTGAACACGTCGTCCCCCTCTCCCCCACAAAGAGGAGCGTCCGGAAGTGACCAGAGTGGACTGCGTCCTGGTTCAGGGACTGGTCTAGGAAAGGTAGCGCCGGGGGGAGCCCAGGGCCAGGACTCCTGTGACCACAGTGAGTGCCCGGGTTGTTACTGGAGGCTGTGGTGGCAGCTGGCTCTGTCACCCCCAGTTGTGCAGGGTGGATTCAGCTGCTGGGCGAAGAGCCTTACTATGCAGAGCCAGACCTGACCAGGGCCCATGTTGGCCAGAAAACATGGACTTGGTAGAGAGAACATGAGTCCAGTTGCCCCTCCGTTTCTGGGGGAGTCGGTCTAGTACCCCACCCGCCACAGACGCCAAGCCCAGGCTGCTCGAGTCCTTTACGTGGCACCTTATTTGCACACAACCTACACACCCGGCCCTGTCCTTCATCTTTGCTCTTGCTGTTTAGTCCTAATTGGGTCCGACTGTCTGTGACCCCGTGGACGGCAGGACGCCAGGCTTTACATCTCTCCGGGAGCTGGCTCAGACTCACCTCCGCGGAGGTGGTGATGCCATCCAACCATCACGGGGTCCAAAACCTACTGCCGGCGAGCCATGGCCTGGGCTCAGCGTAGCCTTCTCTCTTTTCTGACATTAGGTTTTTTTTTATTCTCTTTGAAAATACACGGCTTCATCCCTTTTGTGCCTCTTCTCACAGCCCAGAGGCAGCTGCTCTCCCCTCTGACCCTTGCCTCTGTTTCTAAAGAAGCTCTGAGTTCCCTGCGATTTTTCTGTCTGGCTTAGACCTCTTCTTCCCCGGCTTGTTCTGGAGACGAGCTTCCTGTCCCTAAGGATGATTCTGCATCCCGAGAAGGCTCTGCCCTGGCCCTTCCCACCCAGGGGCCGTGGGTGGGGACGGAGTTTTCAAACGTGAGTCAGCTAGGGTTGATGGAGTCAAGAGATCAGCAGTGCCCTGAGGCCTGGTCTTTTGTTTCTTTTTTAATTGGGGGAGTGGGGGGTTGCCTTTTTTTTTTTTGGCTTTTTTTTCTTTTACAGAGTTTTGTTGTTTACAAATATGTATAATCCCAGATTAGTCAATTATGTATTTATTTATTTTTGACTGTGCCAGGTCTTGGTTGCTGCTCTGGCCTTCTCTAGTTGCAGTGTTGGCTTCTCGTTGCAGTGACTTCTCTTGTTGTAGAGCACAGCCTCCAGGATATGAGGGCTTTGGTAGTTTCAGCTCCCAGGCTCTAGAGCAGGGGTTCAATAGGTGTGACACCTGGGCTTAGGTGCTCTGAAGCATGTGGAATCTTCCCAGGTCAGGATCAAACCTGTGTTTGCAGGTGAATCCCTTACAGCTGAGCTACAGGGAAGCCCCAAGGCTGGGCTTTCTTCTCCTGGGCCCTGAGGCCCGGACAGACCTGCTCCTCCATCCTTAGTGCGGCTTCCATTTAGTGTGACAGGTTCTCTGAACATGAGTCCAGTTGCCCCTCCGTTTCTGGGGGAGTCGGTCTAGTACCCCACCCGCCACAGACGCCAAGCCCAGGCTGCTCGAGTCCTTTACGTGGCACCTTATTTGCACACAACCTACACACCCGGCCCTGTCCTTCATCTTTGCTCTTGCTGTTTAGTCCTAATTGGGTCCGACTGTCTGTGACCCCGTGGACGGCAGGACGCCAGGCTTTACATCTCTCCGGGAGCTGGCTCAGACTCACCTCCGCGGAGGTGGTGATGCCATCCAACCATCACGGGGTCCAAAACCTACTGCCGGCGAGCCATGGCCTGGGCTCAGCGTAGCCTTCTCTCTTTTCTGACATTAGGTTTTTTTTTATTCTCTTTGAAAATACACGGCTTCATCCCTTTTGTGCCTCTTCTCACAGCCCAGAGGCAGCTGCTCTCCCCTCTGACCCTTGCCTCTGTTTCTAAAGAAGCTCTGAGTTCCCTGCGATTTTTCTGTCTGGCTTAGACCTCTTCTTCCCCGGCTTGTTCTGGAGACGAGCTTCCTGTCCCTAAGGATGATTCTGCATCCCGAGAAGGCTCTGCCCTGGCCCTTCCCACCCAGGGGCCGTGGGTGGGGACGGAGTTTTCAAACGTGAGTCAGCTAGGGTTGATGGAGTCAAGAGATCAGCAGTGCCCTGAGGCCTGGTCTTTTGTTTCTTTTTTAATTGGGGGAGTGGGGGGTTGCCTTTTTTTTTTTTGGCTTTTTTTTCTTTTACAGAGTTTTGTTGTTTACAAATATGTATAATCCCAGATTAGTCAATTATGTATTTATTTATTTTTGACTGTGCCAGGTCTTGGTTGCTGCTCTGGCCTTCTCTAGTTGCAGTGTTGGCTTCTCGTTGCAGTGACTTCTCTTGTTGTAGAGCACAGCCTCCAGGATATGAGGGCTTTGGTAGTTTCAGCTCCCAGGCTCTAGAGCAGGGGTTCAATAGGTGTGACACCTGGGCTTAGGTGCTCTGAAGCATGTGGAATCTTCCCAGGTCAGGGATCAAACCTGTGTTTGCAGGTGAATCCCTTACAGCTGAGCTACAGGGAAGCCCCAAGGCTGGGCTTTCTTCTCCCTGGGCCCTGAGGCCCGGACAGACCTGCTCCTCCATCCTTAGTGCGGCTTCCACTCCTTGGCCTGTGGACGCCTGTCTGCCTGGGAGACAGGACGGGCTTCTAGTGGGAGGCTCTTCATTCCTCATTTACCAACGACATCAGTAGTTGAGCCAGGAAGCCCCCTGGTGCACTGCCGGAATGCCCCGCACTGCTAGGATTCTTGCTTTTTGATCAGCAGAGATGAAACCTGAGTGCCTCGCCTGAAGTAAACATGTTCTGATGTTACCTTTCCTTATCTCTCCAACAACCCTTGCCTCTAAGCTGGAGGCATTTTCTGGAGCTCTGAAGCCCAGCCTCCTCACAGCTCCCTACTGGAGCTCTGGCGCCCCTCCGCCCTCGAGAGCCGACGTCTGCCCCCTGGACGCGCACCTGCCACGCCTCACGGTTTCCCTGCAGAGACAGGGCTTCTGGGCAGAAGGTCCTTTTTCTGATCTACTTCCACGGGAACCCCTGCTCCTACACAGAGCTCGTTTCGCACACAGTAGGTGCTCACTTGTGGAGCCTCTGTCGCATGGTGACCCCACCCTCCTGCAGGGTCGGAGTTGCCTTTTTCTCAAGACCAGGGAAAACTGTTCCCTGAGAGTAGGGGGTGCTGAGTGCCTCCACATCTGTCCACCCGCCCTCCCGTCTGGCCTCTCTCAGCATCACTGGGCACTCGGACACATCCGCACTGCCTCCCAGGTTGCCATCAAGAGCTCCTTATCTCATAACCGTCCTGCTGGTCTCCCAGCGGCACCTGCCGTGGGCCCCGCCCCCAGAGTTTCCCCGCAAACACCTCCCTCTTCACTTTCACAACGGGGTTCCTTCTGCAACAAGAGGAGCAGCGGCAACACCCCACCCCTCATGTCTTCTCACCTCCAGAGGGACTGCGCTCTGCTCGTGCCCTTTAACAGCACCCCTTCTCCGGCCCGAGACCCCAGGATATGAGGGCTTTGGTAGTTTCAGCTCCCAGGCTCTAGAGCAGGGGTTCAATAGGTGTGACACCTGGGCTTAGGTGCTCTGAAGCATGTGGAATCTTCCCAGGTCAGGGATCAAACCTGTGTTTGCAGGTGAATCCCTTACAGCTGAGCTACAGGGAAGCCCCAAGGCTGGGCTTTCTTCTCCTGGGCCCTGAGGCCCGGACAGACCTGCTCCTCCATCCTTAGTGCGGCTTCCACTCCTTGGCCTGTGGACGCCTGTCTGCCTGGGAGACAGGACGGGCTTCTAGTGGGAGGCTCTTCATTCCTCATTTACCAACGACATCAGTAGTTGAGCCAGGAAGCCCCCTGGTGCACTGCCGGAATGCCCCGCACTGCTAGGATTCTTGCTTTTTGATCAGCAGAGATGAAACCTGAGTGCCTCGCCTGAAGTAAACATGTTCTGATGTTACCTTTCCTTATCTCTCCAACAACCCTTGCCTCTAAGCTGGAGGCATTTTCTGAGCTCTGAAGCCCAGCCTCCTCACAGCTCCCTACTGGAGCTCTGGCGCCCCTCCGCCTCGAGAGCCGACGTCTGCCCCCTGGACGCGCACCTGCCACGCCTCACGGTTTCCCTGCAGAGACAGGGCTTCTGGGCAGAAGGTCCTTTTTCTGATCTACTTCCACGGGAACCCCTGCTCCTACACAGAGCTCGTTTCGCACACAGTAGGTGCTCACTTGTGGAGCCTCTGTCGCATGGTGACCCCACCCTCCTGCAGGGTCGGAGTTGCCTTTTTCTCAAGACCAGGGAAAACTGTTCCCTGAGAGTAGGGGGTGCTGAGTGCCTCCACATCTGTCCACCCGCCCTCCCGTCTGGCCTCTCTCAGCATCACTGGGCACTCGGACACATCCGCACTGCCTCCCAGGTTGCCATCAAGAGCTCCTTATCTCATAACCGTCCTGCTGGTCTCCCAGCGGCACCTGCCGTGGGCCCCGCCCCCAGAGTTTCCCCGCAAACACCTCCCTCTTCACTTTCACAACGGGGTTCCTTCTGCAACAAGAGGAGCAGCGGCAACACCCCACCCCTCATGTCTTCTCACCTCCAGAGGGACTGCGCTCTGCTCGTGCCCTTTAACAGCACCCCTTCTCCGGCCCGAGAGTCCCTCCTCCTCACGTGCCCTGGGCTCCTGTCTTTCCGCCTCTGGAGGGACTTGTGCTCTGCAAGCAGGGAGCTCCCTCTCCTGCCCTCCGCCCGCCCTCCGGCTGCCCCAGGACCTGTCTCCTGATTCCTGCTCCGGATCCGGGTCCGGGGAGGGAGGTTCTTGGCACGCAAGGAGCTTCTTGGCACAGCAAGAAGCAAGAAGGCAAGGTGCCCGGTCGTGTCAATTAGATGTGGCTCCCACTGGCCGGAGACCGGCCGTGTGACTCCGCGAGACTCAGCGAGGAGTCTAACGGGGGGCGCGGGTCCCAGCAGCGGCTGTGGCTCTGGGCATGAGCGTGGAGACCAAAGACACAGAGCAAAGGACACTCAAGGCTCACTTTTGAAAAATGCGAGAACACCGGCTCATAATTTAGACAAATGGTGAATAAGGAATTCCATCTCTACCCTGCCTTTCCTGTATGAGCCGTGCCTAAGAGTTAACTGAATAATTGAATGATCGATGAGGGGATCGATTTCGCTTTCAATATATATATTTTTTCAATATATACATATTTAATTATTCATTTACTTCAAACGGCAGGCACCAGGTCTCCTCTAGCTGTGGTGAGCGGGGGCTGCTCTTTGTCGTGGTGTGTGGGCTTCTCGTTGCCGTGGCTTCTCTCGCTGCAGCACGGGCTCCAGGGCATGCAGGCGCCACAGCTGAGACACACAGGTTCACTCGTTGCTGTTCCCAGGCTCAGTAGTTCTGGCGCATGGGCTTAGTTTCTCCACAGTGCAATCTTCCTGGACGAAGAATCGAACCTCTCCCTCCTGGGCCTCCACATCCGCACTCGCCATCCGCAGGTTGCCATCAAGAGCTCCTTATCTCATAACCGTCCTGCTGGTCTCCCAGCGGCACCTGCCGTGGGCCCCGCCCCCAGAGTTTCCCCGCAAACACCTCCCTCTTCACTTTCACAACGGGGTTCCTTCTGCAACAAGAGGAGCAGCGGCAACACCCCACCCCTCATGTCTTCTCACCTCCAGAGGGACTGCGCTCTGCTCGTGCCCTTTAACAGCACCCCTTCTCCGGCCCGAGAGTCCCTCCTCCTCACGTGCCCTGGGCTCCTGTCTTTCCGCCTCTGGAGGGACTTGTGCTCTGCAAGCAGGGAGCTCCCTCTCCTGCCCTCCGCCCGCCCTCCGGCTGCCCCAGGACCTGTCTCCTGATTCCTGCTCCGGATCCGGGTCCGGGGAGGGAGGTTCTTGGCACGCAAGGAGCTTCTTGGCACAGCAAGAAGCAAGAAGGCAAGGTGCCCGGTCGTGTCAATTAGATGTGGCTCCCACTGGCCGGAGACCGGCCGTGTGACTCCGCGAGACTCAGCGAGGAGTCTAACGGGGGGCGCGGGTCCCAGCAGCGGCTGTGGCTCTGGGCATGAGCGTGGAGACCAAAGACACAGAGCAAAGGACACTCAAGGCTCACTTTTGAAAAATGCGAGAACACCGGCTCATAATTTAGACAAATGGTGAATAAGGAATTCCATCTCTACCCTGCCTTTCCTGTATGAGCCGTGCCTAAGAGTTAACTGAATAATTGAATGATCGATGAGGGGATCGATTTCGCTTTCAATATATATATTTTTTCAATATATACATATTTAATTATTCATTTACTTCAAACGGCAGGCACCAGGTCTCCTCTAGCTGTGGTGAGCGGGGGCTGCTCTTTGTCGTGGTGTGTGGGCTTCTCGTTGCCGTGGCTTCTCTCGCTGCGCAGCACGGGCTCCAGGGCATGCAGGCGTCCACAGCTGAGACACACAGGTTCACTCGTTGCTGTTCCCAGGCTCAGTAGTTCTGGCGCATGGGCTTAGTTGCTCCACAGTGCAATCTTCCTGGACGAAGAATCGAACCTGTGTCTCCTGCATTGGCAGGTGGATTGTTTTACCACTGAGCCACCCGAGAAACCCCCGAAAGGAAGTTTCTCTTCATAGAGGCATTTGTTGTGCTTCAGTCATTCAGTTGTGTCTGACTCTTTGCAACACCATGGACTGTAGCACACCAGCTTCAATCAGGTCGTCTTCTGTCGTCCCCTTGCCCTCCTGCCTTCAGCCTCTCCCAGCATCAGGGTCTGTTCCAGTGAGCTGGCTCTTCCATCAGGTGCCCAAAGTCTTGGAGCTTCAGCTTCAGCAGCAGTCCTTCCAATGCATATTCAGGGTTGATTTCCCTTTATAGAAGCATGCTAGCAAAGAAAGAAGGAACAATGGAATGCTGACATCACCACTTCACCACTGTGGATCCTGCCTCTACTGAAGCAGTGAATTTAGGTGAGGCGCGTCTAACACCACAGAAGACAACCCGATGCTGGTGCCTCTCTGCCATGATCGAGCCTCGAGACCTCATTGCCAGTGTCAGGAAATACCGGGGAAATCCACAAAGAATGTGTCTGATCACGTCCTCAAGAAGGAGCCAGCACAGCCCAGGGTGTAGGAAGCTCCCCGGGAAGAATGGCCCGGCCTCCGTGACGACACAGACAACGATGGCGGGGAGGCTCCAGATGGAGGGACCTCGGGGACACATCGGACGATCCTCACGTGGGCTGTTTGGGTCTCGTCTGAAAATACACAGAGAGCATGAGACCATGAACAAGTCACGCGGGGGCAGCGGTGAGAACACGGGTGGGTACGTGATGCCCTCACGGGGTGGTTCTTGCTCGGGGGAGTCTTGAGGGTGGTAAAGTGGTTATGTGGAAAACTGCATCTTTTAGAAATGCACACTGAACTTGGAGGGTGAAACACAATGTCTGGGATTTTCTGCAGAATAATCCAGGGGCAGGAAGTGAGTCAAGACAGGAAACAGCACTGGCCGCGCATTGATCATGGACGAGGCTGGGCAGTGGGTCCCGAGGGCTGGGCTGTAGTGTTCTCTTGATTGCTGTCTACGCTTGAGAATGTCCACGCATGTCCTCCCCGAGGCCCTCTCCGGCTTTGGGCCCTGCGCCTCTCAGCACAGCCAGCCTTCCTGAGGCGGGCTTCTGCCGCGTGCTGCCTGCTCTTCCACACCACCACCTGGCGCTCCGCCCACCCTGCCCAGGCCGTGGACTCTGCATTCATCACCTTCCGGGTGAGGCCAGAAGACCTGACTTCTTCGCAGCCTCCAGCTCCATGCTGTTGGACACACTGTGTCCCTCGGGCTTCCTGCACTTCACCGTCCTCCGGCTCTGCCCTCGGCTCCACCCACGGCTCCAGCCCCCGCCCTGCCTGTCCCTTAGGTGTTGGCACCTGCCGGGTGGTGCAGCCCTAGGTTCCCTCCCAGCGAGCTCTCTCCCCTCCCTGCATCTCCACCAGCCTCCCTCACCAACCTAGGCTTCTTTCAGACATTCATGCCCAACCCCAGTCCACACCCCCACCGAGATCCCACAGGAACCAAATGCTCAACAAGGATCAGTGAATCCCCTGCCCCCACCTCCGCCCCTCAAGTCTGTCTGTCCTCCGAATATGAAGACACCACCGTCCACTGAGCTGCCCAAGTCAGGCAACCGGGTGCCCCCCGGCCCCTCCTTGGCATCCGCCTCCTTTCGCACCTCTTAGACCTCCCTTACATCTGCGCTCCAGACAACCCGCATCGCAGCCCCGAGTGCGAGGGGGGGGGCTCCAGATGGAGGGACCTCGGGTACACATCGGACGATCCTCACGTGGGCTGTTTGGGTCTCGTCTGAAAATACACAGAGAGCATGAGACCATGAACAAGTCACGCGGGGGCAGCGGTGAGAACACGGGTGGGTACGTGATGCCCTCACGGGGTGGTTCTTGCTCGGGGGAGTCTTGAGGGTGGTAAAGTGGTTATGTGGAAAACTGCATCTTTTAGAAATGCACACTGAACTTGGAGGGTGAAACACAATGTCTGGGATTTTCTGCAGAATAATCCAGGGGCAGGAAGTGAGTCAAGACAGGAAACAGCACTGGCCGCGCATTGATCATGGACGAGGCTGGGCAGTGGGTCCCGAGGGCTGGGCTGTAGTGTTCTCTTGATTGCTGTCACGCTTGAGAATGTCCACGCATGTCCTCCCCGAGGCCCTCTCCGGCTTTGGGCCCTGCGCCTCTCAGCACAGCCAGCCTTCCTGAGGCGGGCTTCTGCCGCGTGCTGCCTGCTCTTCCACACCACCACCTGGCGCTCCGCCCACCCTGCCCAGGCCGTGGACTCTGCATTCATCACCTTCCGGGTGAGGCCAGAAGACCTGACTTCTTCGCAGCCTCCAGCTCCATGCTGTTGGACACACTGTGTCCCTCGGGCTTCCTGCACTTCACCGTCCTCCGGCTCTGCCCTCGGCTCCACCCACGGCTCCAGCCCCCGCCCTGCCTGTCCCTTAGGTGTTGGCACCTGCCGGGTGGTGCAGCCCTAGGTTCCCTCCCAGCGAGCTCTCTCCCCTCCCTGCATCTCCACCAGCCTCCCTCACCAACCTAGGCTTCTTTCAGACATTCATGCCCAACCCCAGTCCACACCCCCACCGAGATCCCACAGGAACCAAATGCTCAACAAGGATCAGTGAATCCCCTGCCCCCACCTCCGCCCCTCAAGTCTGTCTGTCCTCCGAATATGAAGACACCACCGTCCACTGAGCTGCCCAAGTCAGGCAACCGGGTGCCCCCCGGCCCCTCCTTGGCATCCGCCTCCTTTCGTCACCTCTTAGACCTCCCTTACATCTGCGCTCCCAGACAACCCGCATCGCAGCCCCGAGTGCTGCCAGGGTCCTCTCCCCCGCCCTCTCCCTGCTCCGTCCCCGCTGCCCCCACCGGCCTGCCTGGGGCTTGTGCATCTTCCAGCACTCCTCCCCCCGGACCGCAGCCCTTCTCTTCCCCGAGCTCCCAAACAACTCCTCTGCTCCCGAGACGTCACCCCCTGTGACCCTCAAGTCCGGGTCAGGTGACCCTCTTTGGCACCCCTGTGTCCTCTATGGGCGTCCCGGGTGGCACTCGTGGTAAAGAATCCACCTGCCGATGCAGGAGACACCGGAGACGCGGGTTCAAACCCTGGGTCAGGAAGGACCCTGCTGGAGGACGTGGCAACCCGCTCCAGCACTCTTGGCTCGGAAGTCCCACGGACACAGGAGCCTGGCGGGCCAGTCGACAGGGTGGCCGAACGCCGGACAGTGACTTAGGGACTGAACAGTAATGACAGCGTCCTCTGTGGCAGCATGTGACCTCTGGTGACCTGACATCTCCACTGGCCGGATCTCTGGTGGGGAAGGACCACCTCTGCCCAGCGCTGCACCGTGTGGAGGGGCTCCCCCAGCCCCTGGCCTCCTAGGCCGGGGTGGAGGGCCGGAGGGGCGGGGCCGTGGCCCCCTGCCCGCTCCCCTGCTGCTCCTCTGCCCAAGCCCTGCCAGGGACAGCGGGGTTCCACAGCCTCAGGTGCCAGCTTCCCGAGGCTGCCCACCTGGAGCGCCCTCCCGAGCACCTGTTCAGACTCCTACAGAACCTCCATGGCCCTGCTCCGGGTCACAGAATGTGCCCCCCTGCTCTGCTGCACAAGTTCACCTGCTTTCCCGAACCTCAGGATGGGACCTTATTTGGAAATACGAGCCCTGCAGATATGATGAGCTCAGCGGAAGTCCTCCTGGAGTCAGGCGCAGCCTGCACCCAGCATGACGGGCGTCCGTCCAGGAGGGGGACAAAGGGACGCAGACCCAGGGAGAAAAGACAACGCGAGCGTGGACAGGCTGAGAGAGGGCCAGGTGACAGCAGAGGCCAGTCAGGACCATGCGCCCAGAAGCCCGGACACACCCGGGATGGCCAATGACACCAGAAGCCGAGAGAGAAGCATGAGACAGACCCTCCCCTTCCAGCTCAGGCCTCAGGCCTCAGGCCTCCGGCACTGCGAGACCAGGAACGTCCGGGGTCGCACGCCGCCCAGTTTGAGGTCCTTTGTGACGGCCGCCTGGGAGGAGGACCCAGGTCCTGGGTCTTCACACTCACATCAGTCTCCCTCTGAGGCGACCAGCCCGTTCCTGCCGCCCGCCTTTCCTCTAAGCACCCTGTGAAGGCGAGGCCCTGCGTCGACTGAGGCCTGCGTGCCTGGCGTGGGGCCGGCTCAGGTAGGCACCCAAGACATCCGTGTGTAGGTGCCTCTCGTTGGGTCTGTTCCTCTTTTTCTGAAATAAAATCAAAATACATTCAAAGTCAGTGTGCAAGTTTCGAGTGGCAGGCATGTTCAGCCACGAGTTCAAAATGCTGGATATGAACTTTCCACTGGGTTGGAAATTCATTCGTTCATTTTCGCCTAAGAAATGTCACTATTACATGTCAAAAGCAAAGGACAAGTATCCGATTCTTAAATATAATTTCAAGTTTTGTGAACCGTGTGTGATTATAAAAAAGTCTTTCAAGTTATCATCTACCTGCACCAAGAAAGCGTCTCCAGGGTGACATCCAGCTGTCCCCGTCCTGAGCCCGTGGGCACCCGTGTCAGGCGTGATGCCTGGATGTTCACAAGCAGTCACATGCCGTCACTTCAGAACGTGAACTGTCTTATTTGGAAACTTCATACACATTTACTATCTCCCTAATAGAGCTGTCACGAATGCCCTGCTCCGGGTCACAGAATGTGCCCCTGCTCTGCTGCACAAGTTCACCTGCTTTCCCGAACCTCAGGATGGGACCTTATTTGGAAACGAGCCCTGCAGATATGATGAGCTCAGCGGAAGTCCTCCTGGAGTCAGGCGCAGCCTGCACCCAGCATGACGGGCGTCCGTCCAGGAGGGGGACAAAGGGACGCAGACCCAGGGAGAAAAGACAACGCGAGCGTGGACAGGCTGAGAGAGGGCCAGGTGACAGCAGAGGCCAGTCAGGACCATGCGCCCAGAAGCCCGGACACACCCGGGATGGCCAATGACACCAGAAGCCGAGAGAGAAGCATGAGACAGACCCTCCCCTTCCAGCTCAGGCCTCAGGCCTCAGGCCTCCGGCACTGCGAGACCAGGAACGTCCGGGGTCGCACGCCGCCCAGTTTGAGGTCCTTTGTGACGGCCGCCTGGGAGGAGGACCCAGGTCCTGGGTCTTCACACTCACATCAGTCTCCCTCTGAGGCGACCAGCCCGTTCCTGCCGCCCGCCTTTCCTCTAAGCACCCTGTGAAGGCGAGGCCCTGCGTCGACTGAGGCCTGCGTGCCTGGCGTGGGGCCGGCTCAGGTAGGCACCCAAGACATCCGTGTGTAGGTGCCTCTCGTTGGGTCTGTTCCTCTTTTTCTGAAATAAAATCAAAATACATTCAAAGTCAGTGTGCAAGTTTCGAGTGGCAGGCATGTTCAGCCACGAGTTCAAAATGCTGGATATGAACTTTCCACTGGGTTGGAAATTCATTCGTTCATTTTCGCCTAAGAAATGTCACTATTACATGTCAAAAGCAAAGGACAAGTATCCGATTCTTAAATATAATTTCAAGTTTTGTGAACCGTGTGTGATTATAAAAAAGTCTTTCAAGTTATCATCTACCTGCACCAAGAAAGCGTCTCCAGGGTGACATCCAGCTGTCCCCGTCCTGAGCCCGTGGGCACCCGTGTCAGGCGTGATGCCTGGATGTTCACAAGCAGTCACATGCCGTCACTTCAGAACGTGAACTGTCTTATTTGGAAACTTCATACACATTTACTATCTCCCCTAATACATGTTTAAGTGTTTCTTATAGTCATACAAAAGGTTAATATAAAAATTAATATGTTCTAAAAGATTACTGTTTTAATCTTCGTAAAATTAATAGATGAATGTTTTCAGCAACATTCACTGAAAAGAAATAGAGAAAACAACAGAATGGGAAAGACTGGAGAGCTCTTCAAGACAACTGGAGATAGCAAGGGGACAGTTCATGCAAGGATGGGGTGATCCAGGACAGGAACAGAAGAGATTAAGAACATACAGCAAGAATACATGGAATAGGATATACAAGAAAGGGCACCGTGACCCAGATGACCACCATGATGTGGTCACTCACCTACAGCCAGACAGCCTGAGGAAGCACCACTAGGAACAAATCTAGTGGAGCTGATGAAATACCAACTGAGCTATTTAAAATGCTACAAGATGATGCTGTTAAAGTGCTCCACTCAACACATCAGCAAATTTGGAAAACTCACCAGTGGCCCCAGAACTAGAAAAGGTCAGTTTTCATTCCAGTCCCAAAGAAGGACACTGCCAAAGAATGTTCAGACTATCATACAGCTGCATTCCTTTCACATACTAGTAGGTTACGCTCAAAATCCATCAAGCTTTAGCAGTATGTGAACCAAGAACCTCAGGATATGCAAGCTGAGTTTAGAAAAGGCAGAGGAACCAGAGATCAAATTTCCAACATGCACTGGATCATAAGGAAAGCAAGAGAATTCCAGAAAAACATCTACTTCTGCTTCATGGACTACACTAAAGCTGTTAACTGTATGAATCACAACAAACTGGAAAATTCTTAGAGATGGGAATACCAGACCACCTACCCGCCTCCTGAGGAACCTGTATGCAGGTCAGGAAGCAATAGTCAGACTGGAACACAGAATGACTGACTGGTTCAGAATTGGGAAAGGAGCACGTCAAGCCTGTATCTTGTCACCCGGCATATGTGACTTCTTTGCAGAGTAGATCACGAAAGATAGCTGGCTGTATGAGTCACAAGCTGGAATCAAGATTGTTGGGAGAAATATCAACAACCTCAGGTATGCAGATGATACCACTTTAATGTCACCGGAAAGATAGCTGCTGCAACGTCTTTTGACTTAAAAAAGGTGTTTCTTATAGTCATACAAAGGTTAATATAAAATTAATATGTTCTAAAAGATTACTGTTTTAATCTTCGTAAATTAAGAGATGAATGTTTTCAGCAACATTCACTGAAAAGAAATAGAGAAAACAACAGAATGGGAAAGACTGGAGAGCTCTTCAAGACAACTGGAGATAGCAAGGGGACAGTTCATGCAAGGATGGGGTGATCCAGGACAGGAACAGAAGAGATTAAGAACATACAGCAAGAATACATGGAATAGGATATACAAGAAAGGGCACCGTGACCCAGATGACCACCATGATGTGGTCACTCACCTACAGCCAGACAGCCTGAGGAAGCACCACTAGGAACAAATCTAGTGGAGCTGATGAAATACCAACTGAGCTATTTAAAATGCTACAAGATGATGCTGTTAAAGTGCTCCACTCAACACATCAGCAAATTTGGAAAACTCACCAGTGGCCCCAGAACTAGAAAAGGTCAGTTTTCATTCCAGTCCCAAAGAAGGACACTGCCAAAGAATGTTCAGACTATCATACAGCTGCATTCCTTTCACATACTAGTAGGTTACGCTCAAAATCCATCAAGCTTTAGCAGTATGTGAACCAAGAACCTCAGGATATGCAAGCTGAGTTTAGAAAAGGCAGAGGAACCAGAGATCAAATTTCCAACATGCACTGGATCATAAGGAAAGCAAGAGAATTCCAGAAAAACATCTACTTCTGCTTCATGGACTACACTAAAGCTGTTAACTGTATGAATCACAACAAACTGGAAAATTCTTAGAGATGGGAATACCAGACCACCTACCCGCCTCCTGAGGAACCTGTATGCAGGTCAGGAAGCAATAGTCAGACTGGAACACAGAATGACTGACTGGTTCAGAATTGGGAAAGGAGCACGTCAAGCCTGTATCTTGTCACCCGGCATATGTGACTTCTTTGCAGAGTAGATCACGAAAGATAGCTGGCTGTATGAGTCACAAGCTGGAATCAAGATTGTTGGGAGAAATATCAACAACCTCAGGTATGCAGATGATACCACTTTAATGTCAGAAAGAGAAGAGGAACTAAAGAGCCTCTTGATGAAAGTGAAAGAGGAGAGTGAAAAAGCTGGCTTGAAACTCAAGATAAAAAAAAGAAAACAAACTAAGATAGTGGCATCTGGTCCCATATTTTCATGACACATAGTGGATAAAGTGGAAGCAATGGCAGATTTTCTTTTCTTGGGCTCCAAAATCACTGCGGACAATGACTGCAGCCATGAAATTAAAAGACACAGTGTATTAAAAAGCAGTAGAGGGCCCAATGACCAAGCCGGAGCTCTGGAGCACGTGCGCCCAGAGCCGGCGCTCTGCGACGACAAACTCCGCCACGATGGGAGGCCCACGGGAACCAAAGAACAAAGATGGATGAAAATAGAGAAATGAAAGACCAGTAGAAGTGGCCCACCTGCCCCCTCCCTCCCCACCCGCCCCCCCAAAAAAAAAAAAATAAATCTTTAAAAAAAAAAAAAAAAAGCAGTAGACATCACTTTGCGGACAAAAGTCCATATAGTCAAAGCTATGGTTTCTCCAGGAGTCATGTATAGGTGTGAGAGCTGGACCATAGAGAAGGCTGAGCGCACGGGCTTCCCTGCTGGTCCCGTTGGTAAGGAGACACCTTCCAATGCAAGGGGTGCGGGTTCGATCCCTGGCCTGGGAAGATCCCATGTGCTGCAGAAGGGTTGAATCCGTGTATTCAATTGTGAGCCAGCGCCTGGGGCACACTCGCTCAGAGCCAGTGCTCTGCAACGAGAGAGGCCACTGCAATGGGAGGCCCACAGAGGCCAAAGAATAAAGATGGATGAAAACAAATAAATAAATAAAAACAATAAGAGGCCAAAATTAAAAAAAGAAGAAGAAGAAGAAGACAACACAGAAGCATTGATGCCTTCAAATTGTGGTGCTGGAGAAGATTCTTGAGAGCCCCTTGGACAATAAGGAGATGAAACCAGTCAATCCTAAAGGAAATCAACCTTTAATATTCCTGATGCTGAAGCTGAAACTCCAATCCTTTGGCTGCCTGAGGATACCGACTTTAATGTGAACAAGATTGTTGGGAGAAATATCAACAACCTCAGGTATGCAGATGATACCACTTTAATGTCAGAAAGAGAAGAGGAACTAAAGAGCCTCTTGATGAAAGTGAAAGAGGAGAGTGAAAAAGCTGGCTTGAAACTCAAGATAAAAAAAAGAAAACAAACTAAGATAGTGGCATCTGGTCCCATATTTTCATGACACATAGTGGATAAAGTGGAAGCAATGGCAGATTTTCTTTTCTTGGGCTCCAAAATCACTGCGGACAATGACTGCAGCCATGAAATTAAAAGACACAGTGTATTAAAAAGCAGTAGAGGGCCCAATGACCAAGCCGGAGCTCTGGAGCACGTGCGCCCAGAGCCGGCGCTCTGCGACGACAAACTCCGCCACGATGGGAGGCCCACGGGAACCAAAGAACAAAGATGGATGAAAATAGAGAAATGAAAGACCAGTAGAAGTGGCCCACCTGCCCCCTCCCTCCCCAACCTGCCCCTTAAATAAATAAATAAATCTTTAAAAAAAAAAAAAAAAAGCAGTAGACATCACTTTGCGGACAAAAGTCCATATAGTCAAAGCTATGGTTTCTCCAGGAGTCATGTATAGGTGTGAGAGCTGGACCATAGAGAAGGCTGAGCGCACGGGCTTCCCTGCTGGTCCCGTTGGTAAGGAGCCACCTTCCAATGCAAGGGGTGCGGGTTCGATCCCTGGCCTGGGAAGATCCCATGTGCTGCAGAAGGGTTGAATCCGTGTATTCAATTGTGAGCCAGCGCTCTGGAGCACACGCGCCCAGAGCCAGTGCTCTGCAACGAGAGAGGCCACTGCAATGGGAGGCCCACAGAGGCCAAAGAATAAAGATGGATGAAAACAAATAAATAAATAAAAACAATAAGAGGCCAAAATTAAAAAAAGAAGAAGAAGAAGAAGACAACACAGAAGCATTGATGCCTTCAAATTGTGGTGCTGGAGAAGATTCTTGAGAGCCCCTTGGACAATAAGGAGATGAAACCAGTCAATCCTAAAGGAAATCAACCTTTAATATTCCTTGGAAGGACTGATGCTGAAGCTGAAACTCCAATCCTTTGGCTGCCTGATGCGAAGAACTGACTCATTCAAAAAGACCCTGATGCTGGCAAAGATTGAGGGCAGAAGGAGAGGGAGATGGCAGAGGGTGAGATGGTTGGTTGGCATCACTGAGTCAATGGACTGAGTTTGAGCAAGCACTGGGAGATAGTGAAGGACCGGGAAGCCTGGTGTGCTGCAATCCATGGGGTCACAAAGAGTAGGACACAACTGAGCAACTGAACTGAACTACACTGAGTACTAGTTAATTGTACCACTGTTTAGTTTCAAAGACTTTCTCACACATGAAGCTGCTATTTCTGCCTCGGGCCTCCAGACCAGCCTTTCCTAGTGAACACAGGCATCAAGACCCCGGTCAGGTGTTTGTTCTCTCGAGCTTTGGTCCTGAAGTCAAGAGTGAGTTTGGGTCTTGCTTTCCAACTAGTAAGAACTGGGGCTCATTCTTGATCCACGGGAGAGGTTAAAAGGTTGCCATCAGGAGCAGCAATGTCTGGTCTGCTTTGGGAGGGCAGTCTGAGGCACTGGGGTAGTGGATCTGGGGGGAGATCGCTTGGAGGCGGGGAGGTTGAGCACCCTAAGCAGAGCCTGAGGAGGGTGTCAGAGCAGGGTGCCTTGGAGGGACAAGGGAGCCCTGCTGGTGAGGCTTGGGTCAACAGGAATGGAGAGTTAGAGAGGACTGGAGAAAGAGGCCTCATCGCGGGGTGTGGGCAGACATCAGGAGGCGGGGGCCAACTCCCTTGCAGGCTGAGAGGCCAGCAGCCATCCTGCGGCCAAACCTCAGGCTTCAGGGAAGCGGGCACGTGCCCTTCCTTCCTGCACAGGGCCTACAGACGTGGTGCACTCAGCACCCAACTCCCGGCGGGCAAGCGTGGCAGGGGATCCCCAGCCAGAGCAGGGCCCCGGGGACACTGGGCGGCAGGTGGGCCGCTGCCGAGAGGCCCCGGTGCCCTCCGTCCCCTACACACCTCCCAGGCGTGACTGCCAGGCCTTGGGTTGGTTTCAGCTTCCAGCACTGGTTTAGCCAGAGGGACACTTCCTCCTGGAGCTTCTTTTCCGCCTCCCGAGGCCCTTTCCTGGGAGCTGCTTTCCTGGGAAAGCTGATCTGGGTCTGGATGCCCTTTGTCTATCCTGGGCGCTCTGTGGGTTCCGCAGGAGAATAGTCAGGCCTAGGGGCCAGGGAGGTGCTCAGGGTCCATTTCTGGCAGGAAGTGACAGTGGGATTCGGAGATGGGACGCCTTTAAGGTACAGAGGGTGTTGGCCTAGTGCAGGTGACTGAGAGCCGGGGAGGTGAGCCGCGAGTCACACTTACACAGGTGTGATCAAAGATGGGTCAGCCCCGCCCGTCACGCCCCGTTTTCACTAATACAACGCCAGTCTCCTGAGTCTGACCCCCGAGAAGGGATAATAGGAATAAAGTCCTGGGGTGGGGATGCCTCTTCAGTGCCCTCCTTTCTCGGAAGGAGGGCTCTCTGAAGGACCTTGAGGACAGGCGTCCTTGGGGAGCGCCCCTCTGGCCCGTGGGAACGCACGCCAGAGCGCGCGCAGGCAGGTGCGGGGACCGGTGCCGCGGAAGGACGCGGAGGGGCCAGGCCGGGGGGGCGTGGCCGGGCCGGGGAGGGGGAGGGGCCGGGCCGGGGCGGGAAAGTGAAAGGGCCGCCGGGGCCTCCGCGCCGCCCCAGGAAGTCAGGACAGGAAGCGCCCGCGGCTGCCGGGCCGGGCGGCGGGGAGCGGGCCTGGGGGCGCAGGTGAGGCCGGGGACCCAGACGGGGCGGGGCGGCGGGGTGCGATGCGGGGACCCCTGCGGTCCGCTCTCGCCGGCCGGGCCTGGGGACTCGGGCGCCGGGGCGAGCGACACCTGCCAGCGCGGGGGACGCGCGGGGCGCCGGGCGCGCGTCTTTGTGCTCGTCCGGGGCCCCGGGACCCGGGAGCGGAGGCAGCGAGCCGGGGCCGGCCGGCAGCCGCCCACCTGCGCGCAGGGCCGGGGCGAGCCGAGGCGTGCTCCGGGGCCCTCCGCGGGCCGCGGCGGCAGCCCAGCCGGGGATGGAGCGGGGAGCCGGGCGCGGTCGGCGGCGCGGCGGGGACGGGGGCGTGCCCGCCTGGCCTCTGGGACCGCCGCGGGCGCCCGCACCGGGGCCTTCGGCTTGTTTGTGAGCCTTGGGATTGTTTGTGATCAGCTGGTCTCCGGAGCCCGGAGCCTCCCAGAGCGATCTGTCGGACTCAGAGCCCGGAAGATCCCCCGGCCCAGACACCCACCGTCTGGCTCATCCTTCCTCCTCCCCTACCCTCCTGCCGACCCAGCCTCCGCAGCTGACCCCGGTGACCTGGCGACCTGGGACCCCAGGGCCGGAGGCCCCTAGCCCCACCATCAGGTTTGAATTTCTCCAGCCTGTCTTTGCGTTCCTCTCCAGGAGCTCACCGCCTGGAGAGTGCCCACCTACCCTTGAATATAAATCCTGTGAGGTTGTTTGAGTTGGTGATTAAATTAGACTCCCTCCCCCCGCCCCCACCCCCGACCCCCCCCCCTGCCTCCCCCACTGCTCCTTCTGGAAAGTGTTTTAAAATCAACCTGGAGAACTCAGGGCAGGAGACTTCCGAGGTCTCACCAGGTGGTTTGGGGTCTTCTCAGGCTCTGTGCTGCGCCCCCCACCTGTGGTTCTACATGTCGGTGGAGAAGGTGATGCTGATGGAGGGTGCGCTTTTGCCTGGAGGCCCGAGAAAGGGGTACTGACTGTTGTCCTGAATCTTTCATGTTGCTCAGAGCCTTTAAAGCACAGACCACAGAAGGTGTTTTCTCTAGACAGCAGGTTTCCCTCCCTCCTTCCCTCTCTTTCTTGTAAAAGAAAAATGTGTGAAAACTTGTTAGCCTTAAAGCTAGACCCCACCATGTGCCTTAAAAGAAGCCCCACTTAGAAAGCTTTGCCCTTAGGTAAATAAATATTTAAGATACCCATGGGGCTGCTTTGGTTCCTGACAGCAGAGTTCCAGCTGCGGGAAGACCCTCTGGGGTTGCTCTGGTCTTGGCTGCCAGCGTGTCCGCAGGGCTGCTCCCCCAGTGGTGTGGCAGAGAGTGGAGCGCCCCAAAGGCCTACTTCCCTCAGGTCATTCCGTTTTGTAGTTACACAGTTTATAGACAGGTTGGGCTCTTTCACATGATGGGTGTAAACATGTTCATTTTAGATGGAAACGAGCCTCTAGCAGGGTGCTCCTGAAGTTGCTGGCTTTGAAACGGGGTGTTCTCACTCTTGCCGTCTGCGGTGATGAGTTCCTATTAAGAAGCACCCTCCCTTTTTTTAAGTGCTTGTGCTTATTAAGCAACTGGGTTTTGTGTTGAAAACGAGACTTAAAGCAAGTGACTTGCTCTAGCTCTGCGGTCCTTTCTTTGGAGGGAACATGCCCGGAGGAGGCGAGGGGGAGGGCACCGAGAAAAACTGGATCAACCTGAATTTGCTCTCAGTGTCCAGCGCCCCGGGCCAACCTCCGGCTCCTTCCTGGGAAGGAGGCGCCGCGGGGCTGGCCAGAGAGCACAATCTTCAGTGACGACCTCGGAGGTCTGACCAGCTCTCTCTGGACCGGCACACGGGTCAAGCTCTGGAGGAAAGAGCCTCATTCAGTTGCACTCCTGACATCCGCGTGTAAAATCACTATGTTTGCACATCTTAATTGCACCAGCTGTGAAAATTTATAGCACTGGAGTTCATCCATTTTACAAGACGGGGAAGAACCACGGCTTTCAAAGGAAAGCAAGATTTTTTTTTTCCTGCTGATTTTTCCGAAGTCTTCTGGATTTTGTTTTTAAGTTACGGGTTTTACCAGAATTGCGCCCCCCTTTCTCTCTTTTTTGGGGTTTTTAGGCCCGAGAAAGGGGTACTGACTGTTGTCCTGAATCTTTCATGTTGCTCAGAGCCTTTAAAGCACAGACCACAGAAGGTGTTTTCTCTAGACAGCAGGTTTCCTCTCCTTCCCTCTCTTTCTTGTAAAAGAAAATGTGTGAAAACTTGTTAGCCTTAAAGCTAGACCCCACCATGTGCCTTAAAAGAAGCCCCACTTAGAAAGCTTTGCCCTTAGGTAAATAAATATTTAAGATACCCATGGGGCTGCTTTGGTTCCTGACAGCAGAGTTCCAGCTGCGGGAAGACCCTCTGGGGTTGCTCTGGTCTTGGCTGCCAGCGTGTCCGCAGGGCTGCTCCCCCAGTGGTGTGGCAGAGAGTGGAGCGCCCAAAGGCCTACTTCCCTCAGGTCATTCCGTTTTGTAGTTACACAGTTTATAGACAGGTTGGGCTCTTTCACATGATGGGTGTAAACATGTTCATTTTAGATGGAAACGAGCCTCTAGCAGGGTGCTCCTGAAGTTGCTGGCTTTGAAACGGGGTGTTCTCACTCTTGCCGTCTGCGGTGATGAGTTCCTATTAAGAAGCACCCTCCCTTTTTTTAAGTGCTTGTGCTTATTAAGCAACTGGGTTTTGTGTTGAAAACGAGACTTAAAGCAAGTGACTTGCTCTAGCTCTGCGGTCCTTTCTTTGGAGGGAACATGCCCGGAGGAGGCGAGGGGGAGGGCACCGAGAAAAACTGGATCAACCTGAATTTGCTCTCAGTGTCCAGCGCCCCGGGCCAACCTCCGGCTCCTTCCTGGGAAGGAGGCGCCGCGGGGCTGGCCAGAGAGCACAATCTTCAGTGACGACCTCGGAGGTCTGACCAGCTCTCTCTGGACCGGCACACGGGTCAAGCTCTGGAGGAAAGAGCCTCATTCAGTTGCACTCCTGACATCCGGCGTGTAAAATCACTATGTTTGCACATCTTAATTGCACCAGCTGTGAAAATTTATAGCACTGGAGTTCATCCATTTTACAAGACGGGGAAGAACCACGGCTTTCAAAGGAAAGCAAGATTTTTTTTTTCCTGCTGATTTTTCCGAAGTCTTCTGGATTTTGTTTTTAAGTTACGGGTTTTACCAGAATTGGAAAGAAGTTTATTGATTAGTCAATATGTGTGTGTGCGCTTAGTCGCTAGGTTGTGTCGCCTGCCAGTCTCCTCTGTCCGTGGTGCTCTCCAGGCAAGAACACTGGAGTAGGTTGCCATGCCCTCTTCCAGGGGATCTTCCCGAGCCAGGGATAGAACCCTAGCCTCTTATGTTCCCTACATTGGCAGGCAGGTGCTTTACCACTAACACCACCTGGGAAGATCCTTCTCAAAGTGTTTTTAGGCCCAAATAGGAGCCCACTCATTGTGAGCAGAATTTTAGTAAAATCTTTAAAATCTAGAGCTGTGAGCAGCATCGGTTCCGAAGCGCTTGTGGAGCTCAGCTCCGCTGTCTCCCGGCACTGGCTCTGGGCCGGGCTCTGGACAGGGCTGGGCCGGGCGGTCACCTGCAGTCCCTCGATGCCTCTCATGATGTCTGCTGAGGGCAGAAGCAGCTGCTGTTGGCCAAGCATCTCTTCCACGCCACGCCAGGCTCTGTGCTAGGGGCCGTCCACGGACCCCACTTGTCATCTTTATGACCATCCAGAAATTGGATGTAGCCGCCACCATCCCTGTTTCTCCCCTGGAGCAGGTGAGGGAGCAGGAAGTTGGTGACATGCCCGGGATCGCCCAGCCCAAGGTTGGCCGCGGGGCAGGTGGGGCAGGTGGCACTCTGGGAGATGGTGAGCTGAGCAGGGTGGAGACCGAGGGTCCAGGCTGGCTGGGGAGGCTGGCTCAGCAGGGGGAGGGGTCTCAGTGCCTCTCTGAGAGGAGATGACGGGGAGGGGACAGGTATGATGGCTTGCTGTTCAGTCACTCAGTCATGTCCGACTCTCTCGGACCCCATGGACTGCAGCTCGCCAGGCTTCCCTGTCCTTCAGCGTCTGGAGCTGGCTCAAACTCGTGTCCATTGAGTCGGTGATGCCATCCGACCATCTCGTCCTCTGTCGCCCGCTTCTCCTCCTGCCCTCCATCTTTCCCAGCATCAGGCTCTTTTCCAGTAAGTCGGCTCTTTGCATCAGGAGGACAAAGTATTGGAGTTTCAGCTTCAGCATCAGTCGTTCCAATGCATGTTCAGGGTTGATTTCCTTTAGGATGGACTGGTTTGACCTTGCTGGCTAAGGGACTCTCAAGAGTCTTCTCCAGAACCACAGTTCAAAAGCTGTGCCTTCTTTATGAAGGCTCTCAGCCTTCTTTATGATCCAGCTCTCACATCTGCACATGACTACTAGGAAAAGCATAGCTTTGACTATATGGACTTTTGTTGGCAAAGCGATGTCTCTACTTTTTAATACACTGTGTAGGTTTGTCCTGGGTTTTCTTCTTGTAATTTCGTGGCTGCCTGACAGCGCGCAGGGTACAGTTGGAGAGCTGCCTCTGGAGGCAGGGCAGGAGTGACCACGGGGATCCCGAGGCACTTAGGAATATTTTGGATCCTCTGAATCGGAACAACTGGTTGTTACTCATCTGTTATCTCAAGGAAGTTGTTTAAAGACATTGAATGAATTTCTTAGCTTTAAATCAAAATGCATGTTTAGTCAAATTAGCTTTCTTTAAAAACACTGTATGGCCTGTAACTTTGCCGTAAGCATTAAGATAGCGCGTGCTCCTGAACGTGCTGTGTGCTCTGGGGCGTCACGCAGAGGCCCCAGAGACTCCTCGTCGCCCACATAGGAGAAAAATGGAAGACAGCGCAGGTGGTGAGGCCGGCTTTGGACAGGCGGCCAGGCCTCCCGCCCTTCCCTCCTGTCTTGCTCAGGACAGGGCCACTTTCCAAGGCCTCTGCGGTGACCACAGGAGCGAGACACGAGGGAGCAGGTCCGAGGTGACGTTCATGTCCGTGCTGTCACACGTGTTCAGACGCCATCGCAAAGCCACGGTCCCGTGGTGGGCGTGCTGACCACCGCCGCGTCCAGGCCTACACTCCCCTCCGTTCCTGCGGCTCAGATGTGGCCTGGCTCCTGCGGGGAACCAGGCTCAGCGGGCTCGTGGGGCTCTGGTGACTGAGCACTGCGGAGACCCCGTACTGGTCCCCCGTGAGCAGGAATGTCAGCTCTGCAGAGGGCTGTAGTTAAGGGTGAGTGGTTGATCTCTGGGTGCCTTCCCGGTGGAGATAAATCCAGCCCTTCCCTTTGTATACGTCCTCAGAACCTGCTCTGAAGCTCCTCTCAGTGATGGTTGGATAAGCTGCCCCTGCCCCCTGGTCCCCGCCCCCAGGCGGCTCTGCGCTGGGCTGGGGGCCGCATTGCGTGGCTGCCTCCACCGGGGCCTCTGACGGTGCCTGACCGTCCCCCTCCCTCTCCTCGCAGGCAGCCGAGCCTCTGCTGGAAGGAAGAGCGGAGGCGAGGCCCCGGGAGCATCCTCCCGCCCTTCTGAGGACTAAGAGCCTATCTATGAAGCATCTCGTTTTGTGACCGGAGCTCCGCGACCAGTGAGGCGTCCATGGCCCAGCTTCCCCTCGGCATCCGCTTCATCGTCTCGTTCTCCAGGGATCAGTGGTGAGTCCGGGGGCGGCGCCCCCCGTACAGCCAGCGCGCCCTCCCCCACCGGTTTCCTGACCAAGTGCGTGCAGACACCTGCCGTCTCCGTGCCTGTTGAATGGCGTGTCGGTGGTGGACGCGTGAGCAGGAGCACAGCTGAGCTGTCCATGTTTGGTTCTGCAGTGACAGGCAGACCGTGAGCCTTCGAGGTTCCGAGTGGCTCTGAGACTCCTCCTCCTCCTAGGAGACGCGTGACCCCGACACGCTTGGGAAGGGGCGGGGGCTGAGGGCAGAGCCTAGAGCGGGGTGGTCGGGTCTGTAGCCTGCACGACCCCCGCTGACGGCTGCGGGAGAAAAGAAGGGCTTCCCTCCACCCTGTCAGGTTGAGTGGCGGGGGCGTCTGAATCAAGCTGACAGAGGTCAGATGCACAGGAGAGAGGACAGACTGAGCCACGCGTGTGGGCCTTAGCATTGGGGGCTTATATGCCCCCTTAATCCTAGACAAGGCAGTGGCAACCCACTCCAGTGTTCTTGCCTGGAGAACACCAGGGGAGCCTGGCAGGTTGGGGTCCAGCAGTCGCAACGAGTCAGACGAGACTGACGTGACTTAGCGTGCCTGCCACCGTAACAGGGCGAGAGGAGGAGGAGGAGGGCCTGCTTTGGAAAACCAGTGCCTCTTTGGGAAGCCATTGGGAGATGAGCCGGGGGCCAGGATAGAATTGTGGCTGGCTGGCTGGGTGTGACGTGGGCGCTTCCTGCTCTGGTGCTGAGGCTCAGCCTCTCCGCTCGCTCCCAGGAAGGACAGGCGGCAGGTGAGGTCTGTCGGAGGCGCTGTTGCTAGGCAGGTGAGCGATTTCAGAAACCCAAATGTCCTCTGCTCGAAATGCTGTTTACGCCACGGCAGCATGTTCCGGGGCCCCTCAGCTCCATCTCCCAGAGTTCCCACACCCTTGATGCTTCCCCAGCCCGGGCTGGTGGGCGATGTGCCCCCGGGATCTCAGGTGTGCCTTCCAACACGTGGGCCTTTCCAGGGCAGTTTGCTTGTGGACTCGTCTCCTGCCTTCTGCTAGTCTAGACAGGAGTGGTTCAGCGAGGACCTTTTATTTAGTGTGCATTTATCTTTGCCTTGTTTTGTAACTTTATGTTAGATACAATGTTTCAAACTTACGGAAGAAAAGGATAAGAATGTTACATGCAACTTCTGTAATTACAAATCCTTTTTTTTATTCTTCAGGTTGAAATCCCAGGGATACAGCAGGGTTTCTCACACAGTAGTGTGCGTGGGAATCACTCGAAACTTGTTAAAATGCAGGTCCTGACTCTGTAGGTCTGGGGTGGCACCTGAGAATCTTCATTTCTGTTCCATCTCTACCTCACACTTGCTCTTTGACCTTGAAAGGGTATTTAACCTTTCTAGACCTCAACTCCCTCGGCAGTAGAAGGGAAGAGTCAGCTTCAGCATTCCTGGCAAAGACATTTTCATGTCTTTCTTGCAGCACTCTCATTTCCTTCGGGAACCGGCTTCCCTCCGTCGGCGCACCTGTGCCCGGCAGGGGTCTCGGGGTCTTCCGTCCCTTTGGGGCAGGCCCTCAAGGCTCCATCCTGCAGACGCTCTGCTGTAGCCCAGGTCCAGCAGAAGGCAGGGGAGGACCTAAGGTGGGCATGCCGGCCCCTCTGTCCAGGGGCTTTGAATCTCGAGTAGAGTCGGCCTGAGGCAGAGGAAACGGTGAGATGCATCCGGCCCAGCTGTGGTCTGTGTGCTCAGCCACTCGGTCATGTCTGCCTCTTTGTGACCCTGTGGACGGTAGCCCGCCAGGCTCCTCCAGGATTCCCAGCAAGTATACTGGAGTGGGTTGGCATTTCCTTCTCCAGGGGAACTTCCCGACCCAGGGATCGAACCTGCAGCTCCTGCTGAATCACCTGTGTTACCAGCAGCTTCTTTACCACTGAGCCGGCAGCACAGCACAAAGCTCTGGGCTGGGCTCCATCAGCACACTCTTCTTCTTCCTTTTTTTTTTTTTTTTGGCCACTTCTGTTGGTCTTTCATTTATTTCTTTATTCTTTGGCTCCTGTGGGCCTCCCATCGCGGTGGCCTCTGTTGTCGCAGAGCACCGACTCTGGGCACATGCGCTCCAGAGCTCTGGCTCAGTAATTGGACACATCGGTCCAGCCGCTCCGCAGCACATGGGATCTTCCCAGGCCAGGGCTCGAACCGGCGCCCCTTGCACGGCAAGACGGTGTCCTTACCCACTGGACCACCAAGGAAGCCTGACATCACATCCTTTTATTTGTAAATAATTCAGTATGTATTTCCTGTGACCAAGACATCCTCACACAGCTACACACAAAGATCAAAATCAGGAAGTTTAATATGGTGCAATGCTATTATCTAATCCACAGTCCATATTTAAAATTATATCTAATGTCCAATAATGTCTTTTATAGACATTTTCCCCTGGGCTGGGATCTAGCGTGTGGTCACGCTCTGTATTTAGTCGTCCTGTGGGTTTGGTCTCCTTTAACTTGAAACTATTTCTTGGCCTCTCTTTGTCTCCCGCCAGGTTGTCATTTTTGGAGGATACAAGCCATTTATTGTATAGACTTCTTATTTTGCATGTGTCTGGTGTTTCCTCTTTATTTTTTTAAAAATTTTGGCCTCTTTTAGTGGTTTTTTATTTATTTATTTTCATCCATCTTTATTCTTTGGCCTGTGTGGGCCTCCCGTTGCAGCGGCCTCTCTCGCTGCAGAGCGCCAGCTCTGGGTGCGTGTGCTCCAGAGCGCTGGCTCATAACTGGGCACACGGGTCCAGCACGTGGGATCCTCCCGGGTCAGAGATCAAACCAGCGCCCCCTACACTGCAAGGCCGACTCTTTACCCGCTGGACGACCAGGAAAGCCCTGGTGTTTCCTCTCCATTAGATTCCAACTATGCATTTTTGTCAGGAATAACAGAAGGGAGGCCTTGATTGTCTTCTGACTATGCATTTTTGTCAAGAACAGCAGAAGGGAGATGGCGTCTCATTCATGGTGAAAGAGTTACAAATATTGGTGCGGGGCTGGGGGGCTGGATGAATCATGTGATGCTAGGTTGAAATTAAAGGTATCAAGAAGAACTAGAGAGAAAATAGGGGGAGAAATGTGTGTACATCTGTGTGTGCACGTGTAGGTATGTCTGTATGTTGTGTATGTGTGTGTGTGTATGTTGTGTGTGCATATGTGTAAGGTGCCTTCTCTCTGCCCATGAGAGGCCCTGGGAACGGCAGCACCTTGGCAGCAGTGAGCACCCCCGGTGCTGGATCTTGGTTGCTATGTACTGTCTCCTATGGAAGGAGCCACTAGGCATTCTTGGAGACGGGGATGGTGTCAGCCCTGGTCCAGGGAAGGTGAGATGAGCAGGGAATACCTTGTGTCAAAAAATAAGGAAGTGCTCAAAATGAAGGGGCTTTCGCTGGCCAGCCGTGGGTGAGATTTGGGGCTGCACTGGGTCCTCCCTGCAGCCCAGGCTCTTTGCAGCCAGTGCAGGCTCGCTCTCAGTGCCGCGAGCGGCTCCTCTCTAGTTGTGGTGCGCGGGCTCCCCGTGGCTGTGACTTCTGTTGTGGAGCGCCAGCTCCAGCAGGCTTCAGCCGCTGCGGCACACAGGCTTTGCTGTCCTGTGGCACGTGGAATCTTACTTCCAAGACCAGGGATTGAACCCGTGCCCCCTGCATTGGCAGCTGGATTCTTAACCAGTGGACCACCAGGGAAATTCCTGGGATGAGATGTTAAATAAACAATACTAGTAATGGATTGTGGGCTTCCCAGGTGGCGCTAGTGGTAAAGAACCCCATACAGGAGACGTAAGAGATGCAGGCTCAATCCCTGGGTCAGGAAGATGCCCTGGAGGAGGGCATGGCAACCCACTCCAGGATTCCTACCTGGGGAAATCCCATGGACAGAGGAGCCTGGTGGGCTGCCAAAGGATTGCAAAGAGTCAGACACGACCGAAGTGACTGAGCCTAGTAACACGGCTGTTGATGGGCTTGAAGAGCAAAGAATTCTAGGAAACCCATCCACAAACGTTTCCTTGCTAAAGAAGAAAGCTTTGGGGTTTTTCTTTCCTCCTTTTACAAGATTGTTGAGTAGCTGGCAGGTGGGTGTGGAGCGTCCTCGCTGAGTGCAGGTGTTCTGGACTTGGAAGGTTGGAGCCCCACGGTACTATCAAGCCTTTTTTCCCAATCTGACGTATGACCTTTTGTGTGTGTGTGAATCTGGAAATACTTGACTCCTACCCGTTCTCGTGGCCAGAGAGACAGACAGCCCAGGAGGGCTTCTGTGAGTGCAGGGAGCTGGCCTCGGGAACTGAGTCACAGCACTGGAAATGTGGCTGAGACAGGAGAAGGCTGCTGTTGCTCAGTCACTCAGTCGGGTTTGACTCTTTGCAGCCCCATGGACGGAGGCACACCAGGCTTCCCTGTCCTTCACCAGCTCCCGGAGTTTGCTCAGTTCATGCCCATTGAGTCGGTGAGGCCATCCAACCACCTCATCCTCTGTCACCCTGTCTCCTGAGGTCCCTTCCACACTGAGGTCCTCAGAATGAGCCACCATCCCAGGCCGTGGCTCCCCCGAGAGCGAGAGCGCTGCCTCTGGCTCTGCCGCCCCACCTCTGCCTGGCAATGACCGAGGTTTGGAGGGCATTGGGCTTTCCAGACCAGAATGGAATGGCCTCTTCGGGGCTGGGGCCTCAGGATACAAGAGCTCTGCCTTCTTGGCAGGAGCCTGTGTCATCTCTTACCGAGGACTCCTTCCTCCTGACTGTTTTATTGCTTTTCGCTAGCATGATTCAAATGTTTAGACTAGAGTGAACTTTCCCCCTCTTGCTAGAGCACCTTGGTGTCTGCCCGCTCCAGAGAGCTCGCCACTTCCTTCCAAACAGCTTTTCTTGTAAACCAAGAGGAGCCACTGGGCTTCAGGCCAACAGTTTTTATGTCGTTGACCTTATTCATAGCTTGTCGGCATCACCGAGCTACTCTCACTGAGGTCAGTGAAATATTTTTATTTCTGCCTTGCTTGTGTCCTTCTAAAAAGTTGCAGGGAAGGTAAAATGTCAAAAATAGATATGATCTTAAGTGCCCAGGATATCAGGCTCGTAAGCCACTTGCAGTTGATTTTGTTGCAAACCAAATAATTGTTCCTTTCTGTCTGTGTTTTACATACATGCGTCCATCTGGATACCAGATTTCTCGCTGATTAGTTTTTCTCATGAGTCTTTAGCTTCCATTTACAAAGGACACGTGGCCCATGTTTCAAATGTACTATTGCAGTCATGTGATCGATCGATGGGACTGATCTTGGATAAAGGACTGAATAAATAGCATATAGCATAAGGAAGTTAGGAATACAGGTACAGTGTACTCTTAATGCGGTTTTCATTGTTTTGTGGAAGCAGAGATGGTTTACAACGTTGCCTTTCATGTCTGCTGTACAGCAAAGTGCGTGCCTGCGTGTTCTCTGTACACACTGGTGTTCATTCTCACGTTCTAATCTGTTATGGTTTATCCCAGGATACTGTGCTCTACAACAGGGCCTTGTCGTTTATCCGTGTTATATGTGATTGTTTTTGTCTGGTAATCCCAAACTCCAATCCTTCTCTCTCCCCACGGTCACCCCCTTGGGCAACCACAGGTCCGTCCTCTGTGTCTGAGCGTCTGTTTGGGTTCGTAGATGAGCTCGTGTGTGTCGTACATTAGATTTCACATTCCGGTGACAGCATGCGGTCTCTCTCTGGGTGACTGACTTTGCTCATTGCGGTCACCGCCGGGTCCGTCTGGGTCGCTGCGACGGAGGGCCACGTGTCCTTGTTCTGAACGGCTTAGTCGTGTTCCACCGTGAGTGTACATGTGCGTGCACCGGCCTCCTCCCTGTCTGTTCATCTGGGGGTGGAGGTCTAGGTTGTTTCCGTGTCTTGGCCGTTTTAAATGCTGCTGCCGTGAGCGGGGGGTGCGCGGGTCTTCCTGAGTCGCCCGGGGCGTGCCCAGGAGAGGGCTGCTGGATCGGATGGCGTCTCACAGGACTCCGTGTCAGCCCTGCCTCTGTTCTGTGTTTCAGGTACAGAGCCTTCACGTTCATTTTGACATTTTTGCTGTATGCAAGTTTTCACTTATCTCGAAAGCCTATCAGCATAGTTAAGGTAAGAACTCATTCAAAGCCCTCCGGGCGTTTCCTGCCTGTAAGAAACTAGTTCCCTAAAGAGCCTGTTGTGGGGAGGGCGTTTGGGGAGAGCATGAGGAGAAACTAGAGAAAATGGATGGTTATTTCACTGCTGTGGTTTTTAGCTTCTCTTTCTTGAATTTAAAATCTTGAAAATGGTTTTAGGATTTATAATTTCAGAGGTAGCATATTTTCAGTTATGTTTGTTGACAGTTCCAGAATACTCAGGCTTAATTAAGTATCTGTTCTGTCTCATGTGAACTTTCCCTCCAAATGTATCCCGTCTAAAATTGTTGCCCTAATTGCTTCTGCGATCATCAGTCTTGGCGCCGGGGCCCGACCGTGCCGCTTCCCCATTATTGGTAGAACACTGAGTTTCTGCGTGAGTGAGGGGTGGGCAGGAAGTTGTTAAACAGGCATTTAACTTGACCTGGAGAAAAGGAGATTAAAGCAGACAGTCCTACATAATACAGTTATGACTTGGGGGGGAAAGCAGAAACCGGAATGACGTCACTGCGCCTGCAGCCTATCCGCAGGCTTGAGTGGCTTTCGGCTCCATGTTACAGAAGGACAAGGAAGTCATCCAGGCCCGAAGATAGTCCATTTACAGCTCGACGGCCCCCGTCTCCTGGCTGGCAGGGCCGCAGGTCCAGGGCTGTGATTCCTCCTGGTGGCCCTGCACTCTCTGCTCCCCAGGGGCTCGCGTGCTGGACAGCCGCCCTCGCAGCTCGCAGGCTGGCGGCAGCACCAAGACTGCCGGTCCCCTGGACAGTTCCATGCTCCCCGCTGGGATGTCCCGCAACTCCCATTGGACATGAGGTATTGCACCCCAAGGACTCTCCAAGTCCTCCTGGAGCCCTAATAAGCAGGAACATCCTG
Source organism: Tragulus kanchil (assembly GCA_022376925.1). Taxonomy (NCBI): domain Eukaryota; kingdom Metazoa; phylum Chordata; class Mammalia; order Artiodactyla; family Tragulidae; genus Tragulus; species Tragulus kanchil. Next base: position 245,232,648 of record JAIOJX010000028.1, read on the forward strand.
ACCCTTCAGGTCACTTCTAAAATTCTCCCTTTTTTGATACGCCAATTTTTTTTAAAATTTTATTTTATTTATCTGTCTTTTGGAGGGTGGGGTGGGGGGGGGGGGGGGTGGGCGGGCCACTTCCATTGGCCTTTCATTTCTCTATTTTCATCCATCTTTGTTCTTTGGCTCCTGTGGGCCTCCCATCGCGGTGGCCACTGTCGTAGCAGAGCACCGGCTCTAGGCACATGCGCTCCAGAGCTCCGGCTTTGTAATTGGACACATGGGTCCAGCCGCTCCGCGGCACGTGGGATCTTCCCAGGCCAGGGATCGCACCGGCGCCCCTTGCACTGCAAGACGGTGTCTTTACCCACTGGACCACCAGGGGAAGCCCGATACGGCAATTTTTAATTACTATGGAAATGTTTGCAGACCTTAACATCTGGTGTTCAGAAAAGAGGAAGGGATTGGGAGCTGTGGGCCTTCGTCCGTGGGACCAGCATCTGTAAAATCAGCACCAAGGACCAAGCTGCCCTGTGATCTCAGGCGCTACCCCTCCTGTCTTCCTGGTTAGGCAGATGAACATGTGGCTCGAGAAGAAGGCGAGCTGTGCAAAGGGGAGAGACAGTCGAAGGGGCCTTAGTGCGTGCTGTGGAGCTGAAGGAGCTGGAGGGGTCTGGAGCTTTCCTGAGTTCAGGATCCGTCCTGAGGGCTGGGTTTGGATCCGGGGCCAGCACCCGCATGCTAGGTGGAGGGCCGGTGTCAGGCCCGGGGTGGCATGCTGCGGTGGGCTGGCCGCCAGAGGGTCTCCTGATGGTCACAAGCATCCCCATGTAGCCAGGGAGGGATGTGGCATTGTCCCAGGCCCTCTGCCGCTTCCCTGCTGGGGGCTGGGGCTTCAGGATGAGGCGCCCTGTGATCAGCGACAGTGGCTGCCATGGGCCGAGCCCCTAGAGAGCAGGTGCGCATGTCCCTTGTTCAGTATCGTGGTCACAGCTGTCCTGAGAGTTTGGGGGACTCTGGAGCCTAATTCCTCCATGCAGGCTCCCGCTGGGATGTCCCAACTCCCATTGGACATGAGGTATTGCACCCAAGGACTCTCCAAGTCCTCCTGGAGCCCTAATAAGCAGGAACATCCTGACCCTTCAGGTCACTTCTAAAATTCTCCCTTTTTTGATACGCCAATTTTTTTTAAAATTTTATTTTATTTATCTGTCTTTTGGAGGGTGGGGTGGGGAGGGAGGGGGATGGGCGGGCCACTTCCATTGGCCTTTCATTTCTCTATTTTCATCCATCTTTGTTCTTTGGCTCCTGTGGGCCTCCCATCGCGGTGGCCACTGTCGTAGCAGAGCACCGGCTCTAGGCACATGCGCTCCAGAGCTCCGGCTTTGTAATTGGACACATGGGTCCAGCCGCTCCGCGGCACGTGGGATCTTCCCAGGCCAGGGATCGCACCGGCGCCCCTTGCACTGCAAGACGGTGTCTTTACCCACTGGACCACCAGGGGAAGCCCGATACGGCAATTTTTAATTACTATGGAAATGTTTGCAGACCTTAACATCTGGTGTTCAGAAAAGAGGAAGGGATTGGGAGCTGTGGGCCTTCGTCCGTGGGACCAGCATCTGTAAAATCAGCACCAAGGACCAAGCTGCCCTGTGATCTCAGGCGCTACCCCTCCTGTCTTCCTGGTTAGGCAGATGAACATGTGGCTCGAGAAGAAGGCGAGCTGTGCAAAGGGGAGAGACAGTCGAAGGGGCCTTAGTGCGTGCTGTGGAGCTGAAGGAGCTGGAGGGGTCTGGAGCTTTCCTGAGTTCAGGATCCGTCCTGAGGGCTGGGTTTGGATCCGGGGCCAGCACCCGCATGCTAGGTGGAGGGCCGGTGTCAGGCCCGGGGTGGCATGCTGCGGTGGGCTGGCCGCCAGAGGGTCTCCTGATGGTCACAAGCATCCCCATGTAGCCAGGGAGGGATGTGGCATTGTCCCAGGCCCTCTGCCGCTTCCCTGCTGGGGGCTGGGGCTTCAGGATGAGGCGCCCTGTGATCAGCGACAGTGGCTGCCATGGGCCGAGCCCCTAGAGAGCAGGTGCGCATGTCCCTTGTTCAGTATCGTGGTCACAGCTGTCCTGAGAGTCTCCTTGTGAGGAAGCGGAGACTCTGGAGCCTAATTCCTCCATGCAGGCTGGGGCCACTCCCGGTGACTTCCACGGGCTCAGGCTAACTCCAGGGTGCCCGCCCTTAGGTTCTCTGTCTGCCTCGGGGCCTCTGTTGTTGTTCAGTGGCTCAGTTGTGTCTGACTCTTCGTGACCCCGTGGACCGCAGCCCGCCAGGCTGCCCTGTCCTGCACCATCTCCCAGAGCTTGCTGCAACTCATGTCCATTGAGTCGGTGATGCCATCCAACCATCTCATCCCCTGCTGTCCCCTTCTCCTCCTGCCCGCAGTCTTTCCAGCATCGGGGTCTTTTCCAGTGACTTGATTAGAGCTTCAGCTTCAGCATCAGCCTTCCAATGAACATCCAGGCTTTCAGGGTCTCTAGGGCAGGTGTAAATACCTGAGCACATTCGCTGTGTCACACCTAGATTTTGCTGAGCACACAGGTGGTCTGACTTAGCCCCTTAGATCTGCCTGGATGTGGACTGGCCTGATGCAGGAGCCGGGGGCATCCTTGCTTCTGAGATGGACGAGATGTCCCACGACGGGGGACGGCTTCCTACATGGCCCCCAACCAGGCTTCCCGTGCCTTATTTAGCTCATCTTGGCTGTGGGTCTAGAGGAGTGATGATCCTGTGGCCCCAAGGAACAACTGGCCTTCTCTCTCACCCATGTTTATTAGCAAATTATGAGCAGACTAAAAACAGACTTGCCTGGAATTGATCGCCGAGGGCAGTGAATTACACAGCGATTGGCATCCTCTAACGTCATTTTCGGTACCGGACATGCTGCATCAGCATGAAGCTGCTATGTTGGGATGGACTGCTGATCCTCGTCATCGTCTCGGATCTTAGTACACAGCTGAGAGGAAAAATAAGTGCTAAAGATGAGAACAGGGCTGGAGGAAGGGGAGATGCAGCCTCTTTCTCTTCTGTCACCTGCTGCAGTTCTAACCATACCTCCTTCCTGGAGGCTGGAGGTCAGGGGGCCTGCGCCCTGCCCAGGACGCTCTCGGGGCTCTTCCCTGTTTCCCTCCCCCCAGGCTGGGCCAGAGCAAAAGCCTGGAGGCAGGGAGTTCTCAGGAAGCTGCTGGGATGCACGCTCCCCAAGGGGAGAAGCGGCCGCCACCCGTCTGCGTGTGAGGTTCCAGCCCTCTGCACACACGGGACCCAGGAGGAGAAAGCGCTGACGTCCAGGGGAGAACAGAGAACAGAGCCTCAAGGGCTGGGCGCACGCCTTGCCTTTGTCAGGGAAACGCTCCACCTGGAAAGTTCCACTCTTCCCAGTAGTTGTATTTGAATAGGACGCAGCTCCAACAAGCCCCTTAGCAGAGTCTTTGTTAATTGAAAAAACAGTCTTAAAGTTCACATGGGGCTTCCCAGGTGACGCGAGTGGTTAAGAACTTGCGTGCCAGTGCAGGGGGTGTAAGAGATGGGGGTTCCATCCCTGAGTCAGGAAGATCCCCTGGAGGAAGGAGCAGCAGCCCACTCCATATGCAAGGAGTGCCCAAGAATTAACTACCAAGGGTGAAAAGAGAACGTCTTTAAGCCACTGTAATCAGATTCCTGTGGTATTGCACAAAAACAAACAAGGAGGTCGGCGGAACAGTGTGGACAGTAGTGCAGGGTGGTCGGCAGAGCCGGGGGACACGTTCATCTGACACGTGGCGTTGACTCACGGAGGATCCACCTGGAAGGAACAGAGCGGAACCTGTACTGTATGAAGAATAGACAGATAGAGTAAAAATGTAAATGTAAAAAAAAAGAAGTCAAAATCCAAGAACAAGGTCATGTCCGTTTTAGGGGTGTGAAGTTGGGAAGCCCCCAGCAACGGTGGACAGAGGGGCTGAAGCGGCGATTCCCAGACGAGGGATCTGCGCTTCCTCGCGCGGTGCCAGCTGTGTGCAAGCCTGCCGACAGTGCCAAGTGCAAACTGAGGCAACAGTGCGTCGTCTCATGCCCACACGGGGGCAAGGCACCTGACACAGCGAGGCGCTGCAGGCTGGTGGAAGTGTCAGGGTAGCCTCTGTTGACATGAAGATGCCCGTCCTACAGACCTGCTTCCGAGAACCTTGTCCACGAAGACTCAAGCACTTAGAAAGTCGGCACAAGCATCTTGCACTGCAAGGCGGCGTCCTTACCCACTGGACCACCAGGGAAGCCCCACAAGCATCTTTACTGCACCTTTGCTGACAATAAAAAAAAAAGGAAGGGAGGGTAAAAACCCTGGCTGTCAAGTGAACTTAATCAGCAGGTGAAAGTTTGAATAAATTATGGTATTCTAGTATGCACAACTACTGAAAACATTAATTAGAACTAGATCAGTTGACTCAGAAAAACTCCCTGGAGGCATTTTTGAGTAAGAAGACTGGAAATGCACAGAAGCCCATGTAGAGAGATCCCACTGAGCAACAGACAGTGGCCCCGAGGCTCCGCTGTGTGTCTGTGCGCCTTCGTGAGCAGGTGGGGGCCTGCGTGGGCAGGTGTGTGTGTGGCCCATTTTCACGTGGCACCTGCGACTCGGACGAGCTGACACCGCGGGTGCTGTGGAGGCGGGGCCCCCGCTGTGTCTTCCTCCCTCTCGGACCGCCGTCTCGTCGCTGCTCTGCGACAGCGCCCTGGGCTGGCCGGCTGGCCACAGTCGCAGCCCTGCTTATGTGAGCTCCCCCCACACGACCTCCTCACCTCCTACAGGCCCCCCGCCTAACACCATCCCCTCAGGGGCCAGGTCTTAACTTACAGGTTTGGTGGGACACCAGCCGTCGGAGGAGAGCCGGCACCAGAACTTTCTCTTCTCTTCTGGGACTCCTTTTGGATAATGCTTAGAGAATTCTCTTAACCCAGAGCTTTATGAAAGGCATGTGAAAGACGAGTTAGAGTAAATGGACTCCTCAGCCTAAGGAACCCTAGGTTTCCTGAACATACACACTCTGCGGATTATGTCCACACTCACATGTGCACACGCACGGAGGCGTGCACACACAGCCCTCTCCACCTGTCACCCGCAGGCGGGGTGGAGCCGACACAGGCCCCTCCTCCTGATGAGGCCCAGCCCCCGCCTGACTCCTCCCCCGCCGCGGTCACCTCCAGCGTCTTCTGGACCCCTTCCGACCCCGCCAGGTCATCTCCTCCATCAGAGAGAGAGCAGCCCGCAGGAGGCCTTGGCCAGAAGACCCAAGGGCCAGGCCCGTGTTTCTGGAATGAATGAATTCGTGAAGGAGTTTCTCAGGGTGAAGTGAGGGTCAAGTTCAGACTTTGGAGCAAGGAGTCTTCAGTAATGTGCATTTATATAGGAACCTCTTTGTGCCTAAACAGCTGCACAGGCCTGCGAGTGGAGCCTTTGGGGAGCGTCCTCTGCTAGGGTTCCAGTGCTCCCGGCGGCGGGGCGGGGCTGGGACTGGTGGGGACCAGTCGGCGGGAGACAGGGGCGGTCGCCCACCCTGCATCCTCTTCTCCCTGCCCCTCCCCCCGGTGCTTTGTGACGTCACGGCGGGTCTCTGCCGCCTTCTGCCGGATGCGCCCTGTCTTCTCTCGCGCCCCAGCCCCACCGGCCAGTCACTCTGGTGGTTCGTTTTGTGTTGGTTTATTTAGCTCTTCCCGTCCATGGTGTATTACACCGGGCTTTACTAAGCAGGCATGAGCCCCGAGTACCAAGAGCTCCGTTCTGCTCTGCGACAGCGCCTGGGCTGGCCGGCTGGCCACAGTCGCAGCCCTGCTTATGTGAGCTCCCCACACGACCTCCTCACCTCCTACAGGCCCCCGCCTAACACCATCCCCTCAGGGGCCAGGTCTTAACTTACAGGTTTGGTGGGACACCAGCCGTCGGAGGAGACCCGGGCACCAGAACTTCTCTTCTCTTCTGGGACTCCTTTTGGATAATGCTTAGAGAATTCTCTTAACCCAGAGCTTTATGAAAGGCATGTGAAAGACGAGTTAGAGTAAATGGACTCCTCAGCCTAAGGAACCCTAGGTTTCCTGAACATACACACTCTGCGGATTATGTCCACACTCACATGTGCACACGCACGGAGGCGTGCACACACAGCCCTCTCCACCTGTCACCCGCAGGCGGGGTGGAGCCGACACAGGCCCCTCCTCCTGATGAGGCCCAGCCCCCGCCTGACTCCTCCCCCGCCGCGGTCACCTCCAGCGTCTTCTGGACCCCTTCCGACCCCGCCAGGTCATCTCCTCCATCAGAGAGAGAGCAGCCCGCAGGAGGCCTTGGCCAGAAGACCCAAGGGCCAGGCCCGTGTTTCTGGAATGAATGAATTCGTGAAGGAGTTTCTCAGGGTGAAGTGAGGGTCAAGTTCAGACTTTGGAGCAAGGAGTCTTCAGTAATGTGCATTTATATAGGAACCTCTTTGTGCCTAAACAGCTGCACAGGCCTGCGAGTGGAGCCTTTGGGGAGCGTCCTCTGCTAGGGTTCCAGTGCTCCCGGCGGCGGGGCGGGGCTGGGACTGGTGGGGACCAGTCGGCGGGAGACAGGGGCGGTCGCCCACCCTGCATCCTCTTCTCCCTGCCCCTCCCCCCGGTGCTTTGTGACGTCACGGCGGGTCTCTGCCGCCTTCTGCCGGATGCGCCCTGTCTTCTCTCGCGCCCCAGCCCCACCGGCCAGTCACTCTGGTGGTTCGTTTTGTGTTGGTTTATTTAGCTCTTCCCGTCCATGGTGTATTACACCGGGCTTTACTAAGCAGGCATGAGCCCCGAGTACCAAGAGCTCCGTTCTGCTCCGCCGCCCTTGGTACCTCACAGTGTCGTCTGATTGACAGACTTTTAATAACTGCCTGGTGTGTTTTGATTCGTTTTACGTGTAAAAAATTTGCAGAGGAGACTGACTGCCTTTATGAAATCAGAAGACTAGCTCCCCTTCCCGCCAAATGATCTTATAACATGATGAGAATCAGTTCACTGGGTGAGTGTTTCTTTTTTTACCAACTAAAATAATCTTGGTTTCATTAATCTTTAATCTTCCCGTGAACACCATGTTTAGGGAATATCCTCAGAACACCTTACGCTCACGTAGTGTTCGGTCTTCAGGTGCCTTTGCTGCAGCCTCTCCGTGGAGCCGGTGGAGACCAAGGTTCTCATAGGAAAGCGGGGACAGGGGGCTGACCGAGGTGAGGGCAGCTGGTGGCGCCGAGGCGCAGCCCATTGCTAAACCCTTCTGAGGACTAAGCACCCGGGGGAGCTCTCCGCACACCTCCACCCGCTCCCCTCAACAGCAGCGCCGGGGCGGGCCACGGCGCTGGGCTGGCTTCGTGCCAGGCGGTGGGGGGCTCACCTTGCCCAGCCCAGCCGAGGCTGGAAGCCGGCACAGCGGCACCTGCATCCCGGCTCAGAGCCCACGCTCCTGAGCAGCCCCGCCAAACCACCACGGGAAACCCCTCCTGCTTGCTGATGAAACAAAACGGGGTGCTGTCTATCCCTGTCCGTCCCCCGCGGGTGGCGAAACGCAGCGTGGGCCTGCAGTGGAAGCTGCGTCTACAGCGGTCCTCTCCCCCGGCGCCCGTGGAGGCAGGGGTGTGGTGCTCCTGGCCCCCCAGCCTGCGGCCCCCGCGTGCTGCCTGGGGCCCGTCTGTGGGAGGTGAACAGACAGCGTCCGTGGCTCCCCCGGGCCTGGCCTGCCTGACGGCTCCCCAGGGAAGCAGCAGGGAAAGGCGGGTGTTCACCCCAGACTCCTGAAGGCAAAGACAAGGACAGCAAGATAAAATCGGGGGTGGGGACGTGCCGGAGCCCAGCGTCATCCGAGAGGCAGGGCTGCCAACTCCAGGTCTGGTCCGGAGTCCACAGTCACCGCCACCGTGTCTCAGCCTCCCAAGGGGACGGCGCCTCGCTCCGCGGCCAGGCAGCTCCGCCGAGGAGAGCTCTTTGCTGGCTGTTACTTTGCGTGTGGAGAGCGGACGCCTGGCTAGTGCTGAGGCCGTGTCCGTATTACGGCAGAGCAGCCCCGTCGGGAGCGCAGAGCCGCGCGGCTGCAGGGTGGCTGGTCCCGCGCGCCAGCCGGGTCTCGGGCGCGTGTCCGTGGAGAGTCAGGCGGTGTCCTCCCTGCTGACCGCACCCCTGGCCAGGAGGCCTGGCGGCTCTTTGGAGACTCCCTCCCGAAGAGGCAGGGTGCCCACGAAGTGAAGCTGGCAGACAGGCTGCCCGGCTGCCCCGCGCCTGTCAGCCAGGGGAGCAGCTCCCTGCCTGCTGCTGCGTCTTGACCTCAGGGCCGGTGCTCCTTCTGGGGCCCCTTCCTCACGTCCCCTCAGGCCTGGCCCCTTTGGGACCTCTGCTTCCCCTGAGGGCCACCTCCCTGGCTGGAGGACATCTCCTTTCCGCCCTTACTTGTAGCCCGACGGATGGGTTCATCTGAGCCGTGTGTATCAAAACCCCAGAAAGCCCACGGCAGGAAAGACGTGGGAGCTGGTGGGCCCCTGGGGAGGGCCCCCCCGGGGAGGGGACTCGAGCCACCCTCAGGCTGCCTGGCAGACGCTGGAGTCCTGGCCGCCGCTCCTTGCGTGTCAGGGAACGTGTCGCCTGTCTCGGGTCCCCACGCCACAATGGCCCCTGGCTGCCCTGTTGCACTTTTCTGGATGTGCAGGCTCCTCCCTAAGGGGCACCCTGAGCTAGCTTGAGGCGTGTTTTTGAGAAACGATTTGCACAGAGTCCACAGACCTCAGTGTCCGGCCCGGCAAGGGTTTGCACGCTCACCTAGGCGTCATCACCCGGGTTGAGGTCTGGTCCCTATGCCCGGTCCCCGTCGTGACCGCCACCTTCTCCAGGCGACCACGATCCCGTCAGCGTCCCCCGGGTTCCTTCCCTCCTCTGAGCCTCGTGAGCGGAGTCCTCCCTGTGGGCTCCTCTGTGTCGGGCTTGTTTTGCTCTGAGACTCCTCCTCCCCCTCCCGCGGACCTGATGCTGGTATCGATGATACAAATCCAGCAATGTGGACCATTGTTCTGTTCCGGGCACATGGTCCCGGCTGCTGCCTTGCTTCTCTGAGCTGGCCTCTGGCTGGCCAGATGGGCTGTGCTGGCCCCGTCTGTGCTGGGGAGGCGCTGGCCGCTGGGGAGCTCGGGAAACAGCCTCACCCGCAGCCACGCACACGCCCCGGGTCCCACAGAGACGCTGCCGGGGCGCCTCATCCCCCGAGAGTGCAGTCACCCGAGGATGGTTGACCCCACGCCGCACCGCTGAACCCCACCTGAGTGCACGCTCTCTCTGGTTTCCGTCCACCCCACGGGGGTCCCAGGGTGAGCTACACAGCTACTGCACGGCTTCGAATGACGAGGACATCGGATTCCACAGCCAGAGCCCAAGAGCCAGAGACACTCCCGCTTACCAGCTCCCAGAAAACGGGACCGACTGCGGCTGGGCCCCGTTTGGTGAGTTACCTGTGCGGCCCCCACGCCCCACCCCGCCCCGTGCTCATCCCGTGGCCGAAGCCAGCTGGCCCCGCAGGCTTCCATCACAGATGGAGGCCCTGGCCGCCTGGTTGGCCTGGCTCCCAACTGATCTTGGAGCGCGGACGCTGCTGCCGGTTGTGGCCACTCCTGCGGCTGCAGGCTGGTGTCTCCCCCCAGCAGACCAGGCTCCTGCCTCCTGCTGCCGCTGTGGCCCCAGCGCCTCTGTGCAGGCCTGACCTTTAGGGCCGGGGCCCCCAGTCTCCGGGGCCTATGGCCTGACGATCTGAGGTGGGGCTGGTGTAATGGTCATAGAAACAAAGGGCGCTATACGTGTAATACGCCTGAATCTTCCCCAAGCCAGCCCCCACCCTGGTCCCTGGAGAAACTGTCTTCCAGGAAACTGGCCTCCGGTGCCCTAAAGGCTGGGGACGGCCTGCCTAGTGGTTAGACCTGCTGAAGGCCGGGCTTCCCGGGGCCGTTAGCGGTAGAGAGCCTGCGGATCGTGCAGGAGACATGAGACACACGCTCGGCCCCTGGACTGGGAAGATTCCTAGAAAAAGAAATGGCCACCAGCTCCAGTGCTGCCGCCTGGAGAACCCCGGGGACAGAGGAGCCTGGCGGGCTGCCGTCAGGGGGCCGCGCAGTCGGACACAGCGGAGGTGTCTTAGCACGTGTACGGCTGAAGGCCATGTGCCGGCTGGAAGCCAGGACTGACAGACCGCACGCTGTGGGCTGGTTGGAGCGGGGCCGGGGGCGGCTGAACCGAGGCCAGGGCAGCGTGAGACGGAACCGGGGACCCTCAGGCTCGCTCTGCGCGTGGGGCTCTGACCTGATGGGAGTATATTTATGTAGCGACTGTTTACAACGTGGGACTTTATTTCCCGTCTCTGGGTCTGCCGTGCTCCCTCGAAGGACACCGCCCAGCCCCAGCAGAAGTCTTGCTGTTCAGCACGCCTCTCCTGGACGAACCCTGCCACTTAGAGAAAACTGACCACGACCCCCCTTTCCTGTCGCTTTTCGCCCTGTAGATCAGGACAATTACCAGCAGCTGCTCGGGGCCCTGGACTACTCCTTCCTGTGCGCGTACGCCATTGGCATGTACCTGAGGTAGGTCCGGCTGGCGGGCGGGGACCGCGAGAGGCCCGGGGGCCCCCTGGGTGCAGCGTGCAGCTCAGGTACGCTGAAGATGCCGCCCCATCCACCAGCGGAGGTCCACCAGTCTCTTCTCAGAGGTGGGGCCGAGGTGGAAGCCCGCGCACGGCCGGAGGTTCTGCTGACCAGGCAGACTGCCCTGGCCCGGGGTTGGATGCACTGGGAACCTTGCTGGGACCGGCCGCCCTGGAGCTGGGTGCGGGCACTGCCCGCCCAGCGAGCCGGCAGAGCACTCTCTCCTCTGGGGTCAGGGCCGCTGCCGGTTCCTAACCCGCCTGGCCTCAGCACCTCCTACGTGGCGTGCCTGGCGTGTCCACTGGGCGTCCAGCCCAGCCAGACCCACGCCTCCCGGCCTGCCAGTGGTCCCTAAAGGCTGGGACGGCCTGCCTAGTGGTTAGACCTGCTGAAGGCCGGGCTTCCCGGGGCCGTTAGCGGTAGAGAGCCTGCGGATCGTGCAGGAGACATGAGACACACGCTCGGCCCCTGGACTGGGAAGATTCCTAGAAAAAGAAATGGCCACCAGCTCCAGTGCTGCCGCCTGGAGAACCCCGGGGACAGAGGAGCCTGGCGGGCTGCCGTCAGGGGGCCGCGCAGTCGGACACAGCGGAGGTGTCTTAGCACGTGTACGGCTGAAGGCCATGTGCCGGCTGGAAGCCAGGACTGACAGACCGCACGCTGTGGGCTGGTTGGAGCGGGGCCGGGGGCGGCTGAACCGAGGCCAGGGCAGCGTGAGACGGAACCGGGGACCCTCAGGCTCGCTCTGCGCGTGGGGCTCTGACCTGATGGGAGTATATTTATGTAGCGACTGTTTACAACGTGGGACTTTATTTCCCGTCTCTGGGTCTGCCGTGCTCCCTCGAAGGACACCGCCCAGCCCCAGCAGAAGTCTTGCTGTTCAGCACGCCTCTCCTGGACGAACCCTGCCACTTAGAGAAAACTGACCACGACCCCCCTTTCCTGTCGCTTTTCGCCCTGTAGATCAGGACAATTACCAGCAGCTGCTCGGGGCCCTGGACTACTCCTTCCTGTGCGCGTACGCCATTGGCATGTACCTGAGGTAGGTCCGGCTGGCGGGCGGGGACCGCGAGAGGCCCGGGGGCCCCCTGGGTGCAGCGTGCAGCTCAGGTACGCTGAAGATGCCGCCCCATCCACCAGCGGAGGTCCACCAGTCTCTTCTCAGAGGTGGGGCCGAGGTGGAAGCCCGCGCACGGCCGGAGGTTCTGCTGACCAGGCAGACTGCCCTGGCCCGGGGTTGGATGCACTGGGAACCTTGCTGGGACCGGCCGCCCTGGAGCTGGGTGCGGGCACTGCCCGCCCAGCGAGCCGGCAGAGCACTCTCTCCTCTGGGGTCAGGGCCGCTGCCGGTTCCTAACCCGCCTGGCCTCAGCACCTCCTACGTGGCGTGCCTGGCGTGTCCACTGGGCGTCCAGCCCAGCCAGACCCACGCCTCCCCGGCCTGCCAGGGGCCATCCTGCCTGGAGGTGGGGGTGTGGACCCGAGAGACACGGCTGGGATCGGATCCCGGCTTGCCCGCTTGCTCGGGTGGCTTTGGGCAAGGCGCGCACCCCCCGGGCCTCAGTGTCCCCTTTGCAAAACTGGGGAGCCGGCAACAGGATCCGAAGAGGGCCCGTGCTGTGTTCCCAGTGCCTGTTACGTATGGTCATTGCCCCGTCTGCTTTTTTGAGAGGAGAATAAAGTCTTTTCGAGGGGGAGATGCTGGTAGCAGAGCGGGCTGGCTCCAGGGAGAGCCGATCCGTGAGCCCGCTCTTGGTCCACCTCTGAAGGGGCCTAAGAAGATGGGAAATGGCAGTGGGTAGAGGAGATGCAATTGGCTGATTAGAAATGGCCGTTGTGTCGGTGCAACCGGATTTGACAAACAAAACCCTGAAAGTCTTATAGGGACCAGGGCCTTCAGCCCAAAGAGGCTTTTGTTCAGGGGCAGATCTCCAGAGCTTTGAGGCTCTCTGGAATCCCTCTAAATGCTTTCCTTCTTTGCTGGGACCCACTGGACCGTGTTGTCCAGCCCTGGGCCCCACCTCCCCAGGTCAGAGCCCTGGGTGGCTGGAGCTCAGACAGGCAGTTTCTGCCGCACCCCCGGGCTGTGCTTGCACATCTGTGGAGCGGCGGGGCTCCTTAGAGATCTGCTTGAGTCACAGCAGATGCAGGACAGAACAGTGCCCGGCCACAGAGAAGGGCGGGGTAAGGCCCGGGCTCCCGAGGGTGTGGGCCGCCGCCCACCCTCCAGCCACGTCCCACCCTGGGGTCGAATGTGTGTGGGCTGCAGACCTCAAGTTTTCCTAGATACCAATAATCAGTAATATAAAATATAGACCCAAAGGCTGCGTGTGTTTTTCTCAGTTACTGGAAAACAGTGCTTAGGTGTGGTTCTCAGCTGGGAGTGACTGTCTCCTGGGAAACGTCCAGCAGCACCTGGGACATGGTTGGTGGTCTCAGCTGGAGAGGGGCCCTGCCGGCGCCCCGTGGCCGAGACCCGGGGCGCCACACTGGGCACGGCACAGCCCTCGCCCAAGGTGCCGAGGCTGGGAAGCCTGGTTTGAATCAAGTGGCTTTTTCGTTGCTCATTTATTGGCAAAGACCATCCTCCCTGCGCTTCGCGGTGAAGGCTCTTATGAAACAGTGCTTTATTGTGAAATGCTAGTGTTTGCTTCCTCCTGACCTGATGTGAAGTCACAGCAGACCCGTGACTCCAGGGTGGGCCCCGCTGCCTCACGTGCTGTTTGGACGTATGGTCATTGCCCCGTCTGCTTTTTTGAGAGGAGAATAAAGTCTTTTCGAGGGGGAGATGCTGGTAGCAGAGCGGGCTGGCTCCAGGGAGAGCCGATCCGTGAGCCCGCTCTTGGTCCACCTCTGAAGGGGCCTAAGAAGATGGGAAATGGCAGTGGGTAGAGGAGATGCAATTGGCTGATTAGAAATGGCCGTTGTGTCGGTGCAACCGGATTTGACAAACAAAACCCTGAAAGTCTTATAGGGACCAGGGCCTTCAGCCCAAAGAGGCTTTTGTTCAGGGGCAGATCTCCAGAGCTTTGAGGCTCTCTGGAATCCCTCTAAATGCTTTCCTTCTTTGCTGGGACCCACTGGACCGTGTTGTCCAGCCCTGGGCCCCACCTCCCCAGGTCAGAGCCCTGGGTGGCTGGAGCTCAGACAGGCAGTTTCTGCCGCACCCCCGGGCTGTGCTTGCACATCTGTGGAGCGGCGGGGCTCCTTAGAGATCTGCTTGAGTCACAGCAGATGCAGGACAGAACAGTGCCCGGCCACAGAGAAGGGCGGGGTAAGGCCCGGGCTCCCGAGGGTGTGGGCCGCCGCCCACCCTCCAGCCACGTCCCACCCTGGGGTCGAATGTGTGTGGGCTGCAGACCTCAAGTTTTCCTAGATACCAATAATCAGTAATATAAAATATAGACCCAAAGGCTGCGTGTGTTTTTCTCAGTTACTGGAAAACAGTGCTTAGGTGTGGTTCTCAGCTGGGAGTGACTGTCTCCTGGGAAACGTCCAGCAGCACCTGGGACATGGTTGGTGGTCTCAGCTGGAGAGGGGCCCTGCCGGCGCCCCGTGGCCGAGACCCGGGGCGCCACACTGGGCACGGCACAGCCCTCGCCCAAGGTGCCGAGGCTGGGAAGCCTGGTTTGAATCAAGTGGCTTTTTCGTTGCTCATTTATTGGCAAAGACCATCCTCCCTGCGCTTCGCGGTGAAGGCTCTTATGAAACAGTGCTTTATTGTGAAATGCTAGTGTTTGCTTCCTCCTGACCTGATGTGAAGTCACAGCAGACCCGTGACTCCAGGGTGGGCCCCGCTGCCTCACGTGGCTTTCTGGCTGTGGCTCGCGGCCCGTGAGCTGCTGTTGAGGTGACCGAGGTCGGGCACGGAGGCGCCTGCGTCCACCCAGCTCGATGCTGGCCGGCTCCAGCGGGCGTGCCGAGGCGCCTATCACCTGTAGAAGCCTGATGTGACGTAGAATCCTGTCCCTTCCGTTAGGTCTTTTCTTTAACAACTTTTCAATAGTGACCAAACTGAGGCTCCGTGTTGTTGAGCAAGACCAGAGGGCGTGTGTAAGCCCCGCGAGGCCCAAGCCCTCGGGAGCCCCGTCCGACTCTGCCTTGTCCTGTCATCTGGGGCAGCCAGCCAGCCCCCTGGACCGGCCTCCTCCTCATCTCGGAAGCGAGCGAGATGAAGCTCGCTCATTCCTTCAGCTCTAGGGCACTCTGGAGTTTGGACGTGGTCAGTTTCTACTCAGTTTGAAATTTTTTTGTTGTTTTTTATTATGAGTAACAGCCATCAGGATGTACCAGTCGATGGATCTGTTTTTTGGGTGGGTTGGGGAGGAGGGGCGGGCCGGCCACTTCTATTGGTCTTTCATTTATCTGTTTTCATCCATCTTTGTTCTTTTGGCCCATGTGGGCCTCTCATCGCAGTGGCCTCTCGTCGCAGAGCACCGGCTCTGGGCGCATACGCTCCAGAGCTCCGGCTCGGTAATTGGATGCATCAGTCCAGCTGCTCCGCGGCACGTGGGATCTTCCCAGGCCAGGGATCAAACCGGCGCCCCTTGCACTGCAAGGCGGTGTCCTTACCCACTGGACCACCAGGGAAACCCTCAGCTAGAAATTTGACCTGAATGCTGGTTTGTAATGTTAGATCACTTCCTCTGCGTTCGTGTTTACAAGGTCACTTCAGGAATAATGGGTGGCTCTTTCTTCTTCGGTAAATTCAAAAGGAAGAGCTCTCTGAGGTGGTGGCTCTTGAGCCGGAAGACTAGGCTTGTCGCCCAAGGTGCCGAGGCTGGGAAGCCTGGTTTGAATCAAGTGGCTTTTTCGTTGCTCATTTATTGGCAAAGACCATCCTCCTGCGTCAGCGGTGAAGGCTCTTATGAAACAGTGCTTTATTGTGAAATGCTAGTGTTTGCTTCCTCCTGACCTGATGTGAAGTCACAGCAGACCCGTGACTCCAGGGTGGGCCCCGCTGCCTCACGTGGCTTTCTGGCTGTGGCTCGCGGCCCGTGAGCTGCTGTTGAGGTGACCGAGGTCGGGCACGGAGGCGCCTGCGTCCACCCAGCTCGATGCTGGCCGGCTCCAGCGGGCGTGCCGAGGCGCCTATCACCTGTAGAAGCCTGATGTGACGTAGAATCCTGTCCCTTCCGTTAGGTCTTTTCTTTAACAACTTTTCAATAGTGACCAAACTGAGGCTCCGTGTTGTTGAGCAAGACCAGAGGGCGTGTGTAAGCCCCGCGAGGCCCAAGCCCTCGGGAGCCCCGTCCGACTCTGCCTTGTCCTGTCATCTGGGGCAGCCAGCCAGCCCCCTGGACCGGCCTCCTCCCCTCATCTCGGAAGCGAGCGAGATGAAGCTCGCTCATTCCTTCAGCTCTAGGGCACTCTGGAGTTTGGACGTGGTCAGTTTCTACTCAGTTTGAAATTTTTTTGTTGTTTTTTATTATGAGTAACAGCCATCAGGATGTACCAGTCGATGGATCTGTTTTTTGGGGGGGGGTGGGTTGGGGAGGGAGGGGGGGCGGGCCGGCCACTTCTATTGGTCTTTCATTTATCTGTTTTCATCCATCTTTGTTCTTTTGGCCCATGTGGGCCTCTCATCGCAGTGGCCTCTCGTCGCAGAGCACCGGCTCTGGGCGCATACGCTCCAGAGCTCCGGCTCGGTAATTGGATGCATCAGTCCAGCTGCTCCGCGGCACGTGGGATCTTCCCAGGCCAGGGATCAAACCGGCGCCCCTTGCACTGCAAGGCGGTGTCCTTACCCACTGGACCACCAGGGAAACCCCTCAGCTAGAAATTTGACCTGAATGCTGGTTTGTAATGTTAGATCACTTCCTCTGCGTTCGTGTTTACAAGGTCACTTCAGGAATAATGGGTGGCTCTTTCTTCTTCGGTAAATTCAAAAGGAAGAGCTCTCTGAGGTGGTGGCTCTTGAGCCGGAAGACTAGGCTTGTGGAGTTCATCCCCGGGGCAGGCAGGGCTCGGTCTTCGCTGCGTGTCCTATTTGTCTGATGCACAGAATAATCACGTGCAAGAAAACGAGACCTGCAGCGCTGAGGGTAAAGACTGCAAAAGTCTCATGATCGTTAGTTGCTTCTCCAGCTTTTTAATTCATTTAATCGGCCCCAGTGTCAGGCTGTCCATGGTGACCTTCCCTACAAGGCAGTGACAGAGTGTTTCCAGTGGCACTGGACAGTAAATACACGCCCCAGTATGAAACTTGGCACACACACACACACAAACACACACGCGCAGTGCCAGAGCTGTTCTATTGCATGCCCACCACCTGCCAGGTGCTTAACTGAATTTACTCACCTGGGCACCCGGGCAGCTCTAGGAAGCAGTTCTCTGGAGAGATGAGCTCGTTATTGAGTCATCTTGCTCAGCGGGGCGTGGAGGCTCCGCCCTGTGGTTCAGGCTCTGCCTGCAAGGAGAGGCTCTGTCTGAACCCGGGTCACAGGGGTGGCCGCAGGAGGGCCGTAGGCAGAGCCCCCCTCGCTGCTCACGCGGGGGCTTGTGCCCGCCCGAGGGGCGAGAACCTTGCTCCCTGTCGCAGGTGGTCCCTTTTCCTGTTATCTGTCTACAAAATCCCACAGCTGAAGCCTGAAAATATTCTATAGATTCCCTGGCTCTTGTTTGTACTGGGCTTCCCGGTGGCTCCGCGGGTGGAGAATAAATTCCCGCTTGATTCCCGAGTGGGGAGGCTCCCCGGAGGAGGGCGCGGCCACCCCCGCCAGCCTTCAGCCTGGAGGAGCTCACGGACAGACGCCTGGGGGTTTACCATCCACAGCTCTCAGAGAGTCGTTCGCAACTGAGCACACGTTTTTATAGAAAACAAGATGAGCCAGCTCGACACGTTTTTGTTTGTTTTTTTTCTTTTCATTGGAAGCCACCCTATTCATCAGAATAGGCTTTATTATTATTCATAAATAAATAATTCTTATTTATGAATAATAATCTATTATTATTTATAAATAAATGATTTGTTTATTATTATTATTTATTTGTAATTATTATTTATAAATACATCATTTGTTTATTATTTCGGCCTTATTATTCGACAGTGACTGACTTTTACTCGAGATAGAAAGTCCTGAGAGATGTCGCTGGTTTATGGTGAATAAATGCTCCGCTGAGAAATAGTCATGATTAAAGCGTCCTGGAAACTGCAGTGCTTTCGAGTTCTGAAAGCTCAGAGACAGCGAGGAAGCACTGGAAAGCAGTGGCTGGTTATTTTCATTGTGGGTATGTTTTCTCCTCTTTGTCTGTCTCCACCGTCCGCAGCGGCATCATAGGGGAGCGGCTGCCCATCCGGTATTACCTCACCTTCGGGATGCTGGCCAGCGGCGCCTTCACGGCCCTGTTCGGGCTCGGCTTCTTCTACGACATCCACAGCTTCGGGTTCTACGTGGTGGCTCAGGTAAGGTCTGGCCGACGGCGCGCCCCGTGCAGGGTTTCCACAGTAAGTTGGACAGGGTGTCCGCGTCCCCTCTGGCCAGAGAGAAGGTGGCAGAGGGTGGGACTCTGAGCAGGGGCCGAGCTGTGTCGTGCCGGAGGTCAGGGTCAGCGCCGGCCGGTACGGCCCCTCTTCTCTGCTCTGGGATGCCAGCAGCCAGGACGTGGTGCAGGAGTTGCCTCTTAAATAATCCTATTTGTGGGTGCCCCGGCAGGGGGCTGGAGCACAAAGCCCTATGCATCCACCTGCCTTAATTAGGGTGCATTCGAGATGCTCTGTCTTGTTACAAACCTGACTGCCCCTTAGTTGGGGGATGTGAGTGTGGAGAAGGGAAGTGGGGTTGGGGGCTTCAGGGGCGGTCAGCAGCTGGTTGGGGCTGGGGGCGGTCAGCAGGGAAGAGAGATGAGGGCCTCACGGTGCTGCAGGGGACTGAGGCCAGTCGGGCCTGCGGTTGGGCCCTTCCAGGGGGCCCAGTGCTGCCTGGAACGCTCGGCTCTGCCCCTCCCAGCAGCCTGTGCACAATATTGACTGGACATGGACAGGGGCTTAGAACAGCAATGCTCAACTTCTGAGGCTCTCCAGACACCCCAGGAGTATGTCCTAAGGTCATTAGTGCCAACTGTATGCAATTTGCTTTTAAAATTTTTCACTGCTGGACTTGAAAGAGTTAGACTGTTTTGTTTACACCCAAGTTAAAGAGTGATGCACACTTTATAGTAAAACAGAAAACTAGAGAGAAGGAAAAGCCTCCTTCCCAGAATCCCAGCATACTGATGGAGGGAAGGCTGAGCCTGGAGGGGTCTGGAGGCTGGACCAGCGGCTCCCAGTCTGCCTCCCAGAGGCTGGTCATTCCCTGCATGTTTGGAGGAGACTGGACAGTGGACTTGCCTCGAGGTGCCTCCTGAAGCTGCCCCGAGGCTGCTGAGATGAAAGCAAAGCCAGTTGCTGGTACACTTTCTGAGTCCTTCTTCCAACAAAGGCTCAGGGCGCATGTGGACAGTGAAGACGTCATTTCTCCAGGCGCCTGGTCATGGCTCTGCTCCTGTCAGACGATCATTAGCAAGAGTACCTTCTCGACAGGGGAGAAAGGGAGAGCGTGAAGTTTACAAGCCACCTTTATGGTTTCATCACCTTTATGGTTTTGTAAAGTTCTAGGTTGAAAAGAGACTGGACAGCTTGGCCCCAAGCTGTTCATCTCGTAGCAAAAATTTTGCTGTTTTCTTCTCCGCTTATGCTAAAATTTTCACAATAGGCACATATGGCTTTCAGAATAAGGTATATACATACTCAGTCACTCAGTCATGTCCGACTCTTTGTGATGTCGTAGTCTGCAGCCTGCCAGGGTCCTCCGTCCATAGGATTCTCCAGGCAAGAATACTGAAGTGGGTTGCCATGCCCTTCTCCTGTGTATATGTGTGTATATATATATATAGATATAGATATCTTCCCTGGCGGCTCAGTGGTACAGAACCTGCCTGCAATGTAGAAGACCTGGGTTCAATCCCTGGGTCGGGAAGATCCCCTAGAGAAGGAAATGGAAGCCCACTCCAGTATTCTTGCCTGGAGAATCCCACGGACAGGGGAGCCTGGCGGGCTACACTCCATAGGGGTTGCACAATATTGACTGGACATGGACAGGGGCTTAGAACAGCAATGCTCAACTTCTGAGGCTCTCCAGACACCCCAGGAGTATGTCCTAAGGTCATTAGTGCCAACTGTATGCAATTTGCTTTTAAAATTTTTCACTGCTGGACTTGAAAGAGTTAGACTGTTTTGTTTACACCCAAGTTAAAGAGTGATGCACACTTTATAGTAAAACAGAAAACTAGAGAGAAGGAAAAGCCTCCTTCCCAGAATCCCAGCATACTGATGGAGGGAAGGCTGAGCCTGGAGGGGTCTGGAGGCTGGACCAGCGGCTCCCAGTCTGCCTCCCAGAGGCTGGTCATTCCCTGCATGTTTGGAGGAGACTGGACAGTGGACTTGCCTCGAGGTGCCTCCTGAAGCTGCCCCGAGGCTGCTGAGATGAAAGCAAAGCCAGTTGCTGGTACACTTTCTGAGTCCTTCTTCCAACAAAGGCTCAGGGCGCATGTGGACAGTGAAGACGTCATTTCTCCAGGCGCCTGGTCATGGCTCTGCTCCTGTCAGACGATCATTAGCAAGAGTACCTTCTCGACAGGGGAGAAAGGGAGAGCGTGAAGTTTACAAGCCACCTTTATGGTTTCATCACCTTTATGGTTTTGTAAAGTTCTAGGTTGAAAAGAGACTGGACAGCTTGGCCCCAAGCTGTTCATCTCGTAGCAAAAATTTTGTTGTTTTCTTCTCTCCGCTTATGCTAAAATTTTCACAATAGGCACATATGGCTTTCAGAATAAGGTATATACATACTCAGTCACTCAGTCATGTCCGACTCTTTGTGATGTCGTAGTCTGCAGCCTGCCAGGGTCCTCCGTCCATAGGATTCTCCAGGCAAGAATACTGAAGTGGGTTGCCATGCCCTTCTCCTGTGTATATGTGTGTATATATATATATAGATATAGATATCTTCCCTGGCGGCTCAGTGGTACAGAACCTGCCTGCAATGTAGAAGACCTGGGTTCAATCCCTGGGTCGGGAAGATCCCCTAGAGAAGGAAATGGAAGCCCACTCCAGTATTCTTGCCTGGAGAATCCCACGGACAGGGGAGCCTGGCGGGCTACACTCCATAGGGGTTGCAGAGTCATATGTGACTGAGAGACTAAGCACACGCACACGCACACACACACATGCATACACACATTTAAAACATACATTTGCTATTGAAGCTCCCATCAGATGGGTTCTGGCTCCTCTTTCTGGGAGGGTCCCACTGGACACGGGCTCCCCAGCGTGAGCGGCCCCTCAGCGGCCTCCTCTTTGCTCTCTGTCACAGATCATCAACGGACTGGTGCAGACCACCGGCTGGCCCAGCGTCGTCACCTGCCTCGGGAACTGGTTTGGAAAAGGCAGGTGAGGAAGGCAGCCTGTTCCCAGCAGCTTCTGTTGTTCACAGAGTCTGATGAAAACCAGACTACTTTGTCTTTAGTTCTTTATTTAGATTGAGTACAGATAAACCACCTCAGTCTACTCTATAAAATACAACAGTTGAAACTTCTGGGACTTGAGGGTCTGAAATTCAGACGGGCCTCGGTCTCAGGAGGTGCCCCTGTCGTGGGGGGGTGGCATCTGGCTCACCTGGGCCGCCCGGCAGCAGCGCGGCCTCGCCTGGCCTCTCGGGAGCCTGGGAGAGACGCCGTGAGGGCCTCGCCCCAGGGCTCTGGGCTCCCGAGGCAGCAGCTGCATTTTCACAGGACAGGAAGGCACCGCCAGGTGTGGACGGGTCCTGTCAAGGTCACCCAGGGCCTGGGAACAGCGCTGCCCCTGCCTCTGGACCTGACTGCTGCCAGAGCCGTAATAATGTCTGTGGACACACAGCACAGCCAGGGCCACGGTTAGGACGTGGTTGGAGCTGCTGGACAAGGTGGGGAGGCCGACACAGCAAAGCCCCTCATCCAGCCTTATCCAGCCTTATCCTGCTCATCTGGCAGGTTCATCAGCGCAAACATTTGTCAACAAGATATTTCACCAGGCGATTGTATTTAGATTGTGTGCATGCCAAGTCACGTCAGTCTTGCCTGACGCTGCAACCCCTTGGATTGTAGCCCACTGGGCTCGTTTGTCCACGAGATTCTCCAGGCGAGAATACTGGAGTGAATCGCCATGCTCTCCTCCGGGGGACCTTCCCCACCAAGGGATCGAACCTTTCTGTCCTGGGGCTCCTGATGGCAGGCGGATTCCTTCCCAATGAGCCACTGGGGAAGCCTTGTGTTTAGACTGCAAAGGCACAAATTTAAATTGGGGGCTTTCCAAGAATTTCAGGAAAAGGCCACTTTCCTCCTTTAATCATAGAATGAATAAGTTCAGAGAGGTGTGATTACACAGCTGGAGGTAAGTGAAGACGCAGCCTCTCATAAGCACACTCATCCCAAGCCTGGCAGAGATGCTGTGTGCTCTGCCTGTTTATTCCTTGGTGCTCAGGCGCTAGATCACGTTCGATTTTTGCAACCCCGTGGACTGTAGCCGCCAGGACCCCTGTCCATGGGAGTGTCCAGGCAAGACTACTGGAGCAGGTAGCCATTTCCTTCTCCAAGGGGTCTTCCCGACACCAGGTTTGAACCCGTGTCTCCCGCGTCTCCTGCCTCGGCAGGCGGATCCTCTTCCACTGTGCCGCCTGGGAAGCCCCATTTGCTTCTCCATCAGCTCGTGCGCTGTGCCCGCGCTGTTGTGAGCTCACGCACTGTCCACTGAAGCCCGAGACATCTCGTGCCCTCTTCTGTTCTGTGTTGCAGGCGAGGCTTGATTATGGGGGTCTGGAACTCCCACACGTCCGTGGGCAACATTCTGGGATCCCTGATCGCTGGCTACTGGGTGTCCACGTGCTGGGGCCTGTCCTTCATCGTGCCCGGGGCCATTGTGGCAGCCATGGGGCTCCTGTGCTTTCTCTTTCTCATCGAACGTAAGTACCAGTGGATGAGGACTTCTCCTCGGGACAGGGTGTGGCTTCCGGGGACGTGTTTAGGAGAAGGGGCTGCTGCGGCTTCATCCTGGACAGGCGTGGGGTTGGCCGGCTCTCCCGGGCCAGGCTGACGTCCTTCTTAGGTCTGGACTTCCCTGACGGGCTGTTGCTCTCCTGGTCTGGCCGGGTTTTCTGTTGTTTCCTGATTCCTGGAGCCACGTCAGTCTTGCCTGACGCTGCAACCCCTTGGATTGTAGCCCACTGGGCTCGTTTGTCCACGAGATTCTCCAGGCGAGAATACTGGAGTGAATCGCCATGCTCTCCTCCGGGGGACCTTCCCCACCAAGGGATCGAACCTTTCTGTCCTGGGGCTCCTGATGGCAGGCGGATTCCTTCCCAATGAGCCACTGGGGAAGCCTTGTGTTTAGACTGCAAAGGCACAAATTTAAATTGGGGGCTTTCCAAGAATTTCAGGAAAAGGCCACTTTCCTCCTTTAATCATAGAATGAATAAGTTCAGAGAGGTGTGATTACACAGCTGGAGGTAAGTGAAGACGCAGCCTCTCATAAGCACACTCATCCCAAGCCTGGCAGAGATGCTGTGTGCTCTGCCTGTTTATTCCTTGGTGCTCAGGCGCTAGATCACGTTCGATTTTTGCAACCCCGTGGACTGTAGCCGCCAGGACCCCTGTCCATGGGAGTGTCCAGGCAAGACTACTGGAGCAGGTAGCCATTTCCTTCTCCAAGGGGTCTTCCCGACACCAGGTTTGAACCCGTGTCTCCCGCGTCTCCTGCCTCGGCAGGCGGATCCTCTTCCACTGTGCCGCCTGGGAAGCCCCATTTGCTTCTCCATCAGCTCGTGCGCTGTGCCCGCGCTGTTGTGAGCTCACGCACTCGTCCACTGAAGCCCGAGACATCTCGTGCCCTCTTCTGTTCTGTGTTGCAGGCGAGGCTTGATTATGGGGGTCTGGAACTCCCACACGTCCGTGGGCAACATTCTGGGATCCCTGATCGCTGGCTACTGGGTGTCCACGTGCTGGGGCCTGTCCTTCATCGTGCCCGGGGCCATTGTGGCAGCCATGGGGCTCCTGTGCTTTCTCTTTCTCATCGAACGTAAGTACCAGTGGATGAGGACTTCTCCTCGGGACAGGGTGTGGCTTCCGGGGACGTGTTTAGGAGAAGGGGCTGCTGCGGCTTCATCCTGGACAGGCGTGGGGTTGGCCGGCTCTCCCGGGCCAGGCTGACGTCCTTCTTAGGTCTGGACTTCCCTGACGGGCTGTTGCTCTCCTGGTCTGGCCGGGTTTTCTGTTGTTTCCTGATTCCTGGAGCCACCGATGTCGAAACTCCGCCCTCCCTGTCCTCCGGCAGCCGTGCATGGTCTCCCTCCGCCCGCCACGTCGCTCGCTGCCCAGCCCACGTGGCTGCACTCGCTCACCCCAGTCTTGCCACCACAAACTGAAACGTGTCTTGCCAGCTTGTTTGCTCTCCGATAAGATACATCCTTGACAGTGTTTTAAAACCGTGGCGTGACGTGAGGTCGTATATCTTAATTAGGTAAGAGTGTTCTTCAGGAAAAGCCAGTCCTTTGTTGCATCCTGGACTCAGTGCCAGACTGCGTTTGAAAGTGATCTCTTTACATCGAGATCAGCAGAATAAGGAGCCCTAACAGTGACGCCCACGAGAGTCGAGCAGGGGCTGCTTCAGCTGTCCCGTGTCCGGGTGTTCCAGCCCCGAAGCTATGCTGACGGGTTAGACCTGGCATTTACGTCTTCGATTTGGCTGAAAGCTCAGCGGGGTCGCACGGTCCTAGACGGCGCCCCAGGTCGGCTCCAGGCCGAGGGGCTGCAGAGGCCGGCAGCCTCCTCCCCTGGCGCCTCCGCCGGTTCCTCTTCATCAAAGGGTTAAGACCTGTGAAGAAGCCTCACTTGCTTCTTGCTGCTCGTGCGAAGCTCTTCACTGGGAAAATCACCACCCTTAGCAGACATCCGTGGAGCTCTCAGGCCAGCCCTAGATGTCCTGCGGATGGGGAGTCAGGTGGAGCATCGCCGCGCCCCTCCACGCTCCCCACCCGGAGCTGAGCAGGGCTGGGGGCGCTGCCCACCTCCCAGCTCACGCCCACGCTCACTGTTTTCTCCAAGAGCTGCCTGACCTTTGAGCCACATCTCAAAATGGCCCAAACAAGCCAACTGTTAAACAGGTGGTGGGCAGGGGAGGTGGGCACGCTGGCTTCCTGGCCGGCCTGTGGATTGACTGTTGCCTGTGTCACCTAAGCTCTGGGAAAGGCCATCGTCACCTCTTCTCCCCCAGGCTGGCCCCCAGCACCGGGCGCCGCGAGGCCTGGACACTCCCCAGGGGCGCCTTCCTCCCCGTACCCAGACAGTGAGTCACAGGGGCCCCGGAGCGTTCCGGCCCAGGTCCAGAGTCCACGGTGGCTTTTGTTCCCCTCCTCGGCGGACGGAGGGGCGGTTCTCGGGGACAGGGTGTGTGCTGGACGGGAGCGTCGGGGCCTGGGCGGGGCGGGGGCTCCAGGAACAAGGAAGCCCGCCCCGGTTTGGCCTTTAATAGTAAGATGAGCGCAGCCTCCCCCTGAGCCTCGGCTCCCGTGGCTTCCGAGGGACTGGGCCAGGCCGAGAGGCTGGGGGGACGGGGTGCGCCCACAGCCTCTCACCCTCTGCCCTGTGTCCGTGGTGGCCGCGGGGCTCTGCGTCCCTCCCCATCCCGGCCCACTCTGGGATGGAATGTACCCGTTCCGCTCCCCCGGGCACTCAGGTATTCCTGGGAGAGGTGCTGACACGGACTCGGGGCACACTCGTCGCCCGCTCCCTGGCCTGGGGGCGGCGGCCCTCGGCGGGCACTGAAGACTCACGGGCTCTTGGGGTGCTGCGGGCTGGGGCTGAAGTCCTGGCCTGGGGGCACCGCCCCTTCTCTCTCTGCTCGGCGTGCTCATCGGGTCGGGGCTGGGTCCCTGACCCGCAGTCAGCATGCTCAAGGTTGCATAGGCCTGTTGTTGAGCACCTGGTCCCCATGCTTCATGCGGCCCGGAGATGTCCTCTCACTCACAGTAGGGGACAGAGGAGGACAAACGCCAGAGAAGAATTTTTTGTGTACGTTGTCCGTGTCTCGCCATAAAACGTGAATTTTAGGGGCTTCCCTGGTGGTCCAGTGGCTAAGACTCCGTGCTCCCAAAGCAGAGGGCCCGGGTTCAATCCCTGGTCAGGGAACTAGATCCCACATGCCACAACTAAAAGATCCCTCACACTGCCACTAAGACCCTGCACAGCCAAAGGAATAAACATTAATAACACATATGAATTCTGTTTCTCACCCCCTTGCATTTCAATAAAAGGCATTTTGGTCTATCTTGGGTGCTTTGTGCCCACTGAGTTTTACTTCTTCTTCATTCCGTACTAGTGGAGGGCATGGCCACCCACTGCAGCATTCTTGCCTGGAGAGCCCCGTGGCCAGGGGGCCTGGCGGGCTACAGTCCGTGGGGTCGCACAGAGTCGGACGCAGCCAAAGCAACTGGCTCGCGTCCATATGGCTCGCGTCCATATTCACCGCGTAGTGCTAAGTGACGCATGCCGGCGCTCTGCAGAGCCCCGCTGCTCTGACCTGCCGTTCGTATTTTCTATTTCCTGCTGACACCTACCCTTCAGTGTGTCTTACAAGACTGGTCTCCCTGGTACGCACACAGTCTGCTTGTATTTTTTTGGGGGGGCCACTTCTATTGGTCTTTCATTTATCCATTTTCACCCATCTTTGTTCTTTGGCCCGTGTGGGCCTCCCATCGCAGTGGCCTCTGTTCTCGCAGAGCGCCAGCTCTGGGCGCATGCGCTCCAGAGCTCCGGCTCGGTAGTTGGACACATCGGTCCACCCACTCCGCGGCACGTGGGATCTTCCCAGGCCAGGGATCAAACTAACGCCCCTTGCCCTTCAAGGCGGTGTCCTTACCCACTGGACCACCAGGGACGCCCTCTGCTTGTTTTTGTTTATAAACTGTCTCCATGTTGTCAGGCGGGCTTTGCATCCATGACAGTTTGTGTTTGTCAACACTGCTTGGTCTCCGGCTACAGGACACAGGTTCACGCGGTCGTGGGTCCAAGTGAGGGAAGGGGAGCATGCGGGCGGGTTCTTGGGGGGCAGCCGGCCTGCGCCCTCCCCACCAGACGTGCCACCGTGCGCGTCGTCTCTTTCCTTCCATGGTGGCTAGTTTAGTACAAGTGCCAGATGGTGCCTTGCGCTATCTTACCTTCCTGTGCTGGAGGAAGCCCAGCCCCGCTCACACTGTTCGTGTTTGGTGTTTCAGATCCGAGGGACATCGCCTGCTCCTCCTCCCCGGCCATGGTAAGGACATGCTCGCCACTCCTCGTGTCTTCCAGGACGGTGTCTGTCAGTGCCCCGCCCGGCCTGTCTGTCCTGTCGGGGTGACCCAGTGGGCACACCCGTCCTGCTTTCTACACACTGGCGGTTTAGAGAAAGGCTAGTTATAATGAGAACAGCCAAAGCCAGATGAGGAGCTTGGTGCGGCCTGCAGCAGGGACTCAGAGAGCGCCCGGGGCCCGAGGAGCGGGACTCCTGGCTTTCCTGGCGGGCGTCCTGGTGCAACTGCAGAGAGACGCGAGGCCAGGCTGGCTGACGTCACTCACAACAGGTGTCCCCAGCGGGCAGGCGGTCTGATGAGGACCGCCCAGCTCCAGGACCTCATTCCCGGGTCAGGGCCACGGCCCGCCACCGCCCCTCCTGGCCTGCTCCCTGGTCACTCACCGGCTGAGTCACCAGTCCCCGCCCTGCGATCTCCACTGTGGGGAAGGCACTTGCCCCGCCTGCGTCTGCGGGGGTCTCCGCCTGCCCGGAAGCGACAGTGATGTCCTGAACCGCCAGCCCGCCTGCCCTCTCGAGGCCGCCGGGCCGTGCCCCGGTCCCCCCCCGGCCTTCGGTGGCCCTCTCTCCCGCCCCTCCCAGCAGGTGGCGTCTTGCTGGCCTTCGCGTAGACCCCTGGGTCGCCGCCTGGCTCCCCTCTTTCCTCTGGCCCCCATCCTGCCAAAGCCACCCGCCAAGGCCCCATTCACATCGTCCGGCCGCGCTCCGGCCTGTCAGCAGCGTCTGATGCGCCTGTTCTTCCTCCACGAGAGGCTCCCTGGAGGGGTGTGGGCCCCGGTTCTCTGGAAGCACAGTGGCAGACACCACACCCGGGCCCGCCTGGGCCTCGGCTCCTCTCTCCCGTGTCTGCCACCCCCGAGGAGACCCGCCCGGGCCCGGCTCTCAGGTCCCCGCAGCGTCTCCGCGTGTGTTGACGTGGCGCCTGCAGCCTGGCTCGCTCCCCCTGGTCGCGGGTCACCCTGCCCGCCGGACGTCCTCCAGAGGCGTCACCTGGGCGACTTGGCCTGACTGGACGGTCCTCTCTTCCATAAACTCACTGGGCCCCTGGCACCCCTGTCTCGGCTAAGGAGCCGCTCCCACCCCGGGGCAGGCCGGACCGCAGGGAGACCCCCAGCCCCTCCTCCATCAGCCCCGTGGCCCGTCCACCTCCAGGTCCCCCAGCCGTCTGTGCGTGTGCGCACGCACGCGTGTGTCTGTGGGGGGTCATCCTCGTGAGCAGCTCAGACGCACGGGAGAGCACCTTGTGCTGGAGGAGCGTGTGTGCGCTGGGGCCGGAGCTGGGTCATTTCCCCCTTTCCGTCTCCCCCGGGGTGCCCGCTTCCCCAGGGCGCCTGAGGCAGGGGGCCTGGAGGTCGGGCCCCTCTTCCTCTTTCTTTCTCTCGGGGGCGGTCAGAGGGAGGGACTGGACTGATATCTGGGGCGTTTCATCACGTTCTGCGACGGCCCCAACGTCCTCTTTCCCACAGGAGCTCTCCTCACTTCCTGCAGGGCCCTGGGGAGACCCACGCCAGTGGGTCAGTGGGTGGGGAGGGAGGGCTCCCCGAGGGGCCCCGGGCCGGGGGGCTGGCGGCGGGTTCGGCTGCTTCCCCTTCTGCCCTGTCCTGAGCTTCCCCTCATCACAGCAGAGCTCTGCGAAGCTGGGTGCATTTGTAAGATGCTTCGCAGGTGCTGAATGCTGAGCAGAACCTGTCCTGGGAATTTCCCATCCGAAGGCCTTGTTTTCAGCATCCAGGTCTTATTTTTCCAGTTCTTTAAAGTTTTCATTACAGAAAATTTACACTTAAGAAGGTAAAAAGAACAGTATCATGAACATGCATGTACCCGTCACCTGCCAATCTCCTGTCAATCCCCTGCTAAGAGCCCCTTCTCCTCATGACTTATTTTATAAGCAAATACCAGTCATCAAAATGTTTTGTCTCTTGACTACTTCAATGTATGTCTCTAAAATATAAGGATTATTTTCTAAATTATTTACTTATTCATTTGGCTTCTTTGGGTCTTAGTTGCAGCACCCAGAATCTTTGTAGAGTCACACAGGCTCAGTAATTGTGGCTTGGAGGCTTAGCTGTTCCTCGGCCTGGGGGATCTTAGTTCCCCAGCCAGGGATTGAACCCACGTCCCCTGCATTGCAAGGCAGATTCTTAACCACTGAACCAGCAGGGAAGTCCCATAAGGACTCTTTTATTAAAAACAACCACCGCAAAAAAACAGAAAAACAATAGAGAAAATTAAGCCTGTCAACAGAAAAAGCACAGCACTTAAAAGCTGTGAGTAACGTTTTACTCAGGGGTCTCACTGAGGACTGCAGCCTGGGGGCAGCCTCTCCATGGCTTTGAGGAAGAGGTGAGGGGGAGCATGCGTGGGTAGGAGCGGCTGCTGATGTAAAAGAGCCACATGCTTCCGAAGATGACTGCTAATCACAGAAACCAGACGTCTTGTAAGTGACTTGAATGGGAGGATGCAGGAGTCGGGTCGTGGAAACTGCTCTCTAGACCTGCATCCCAGGTGCCTCGGGCCAGTAGCCAGCGTTTCTCCTTCCCTTGTCCCCCCGGGGGCACCGTGGAAGGGGCTGTAGTGGCCGAAGGCTTGGCGGTGGCCACATTCGTCGTTTATTGAAATGGCAGGCAACATTTTTTGTCCACAAGCCATAAGTTGGTTCTTTGGAAAGATCAGTAAAATGGACAGTCCTTTAGACTCACCAGGAAAAAGAAGATTCATATCACCAAAATCTGGAAAGAGAGAGAGGGTATTCCTATCAACGTTATAGAAGAATAATTATAAAGGAATACTGGGAACAACTGTATACTAACAAGGTAGATAACTTAGAATAAACAGGAAAATCCCTAGAAAGGTATAAATTACCAAAACTGATGCAAGAGAGACAGAGTCTGAACAGACCTATAACAAGGAAAGAAAATGAATTGATAATGAAAAATTGTAATATTAATACAAAGAAAACCCCAGGACTAGATGACTTCACTTGTCACTTTTACCAAACATTTAAAGAAGAATTAATACCAACTATTCATAAATGCTTCCAAAGAAAGAAAAGAGAGCACCCCCTACTTATTCTGTGAGGCATTATCCTGTGATATAAGAAGACAAAGACATCACAGGAGCAGAAAAGTTCAAAGTGCTCTCCTGAGTGTAGATGCCAAACTCCACAAAATGCTCATGCAGCAGCACAGAAAAAGGGAGGAAACATCATGATCCAGTGGGATTTATCCCAGGACTACACAACTGGCTTAACATCTGGAAGTCAATCCGTGTAACACTCCCCCTCAACAGAATGAAGGACAGAAACTCTGGGGTCATTTCAGTAGAAGCAGAAAAAGCATTCAGCAGAATCCAACACCCCATCAGTGACGAAACGCTCCACAAGCTAGACCACAGCAGGGGCGTGCCTCCGCCAGATAAAGGGCATGTAGGAACGTCCACAGCCGACATCCCTCTTCATGGTGTGCTTTCCCCATAACATCAGGAACAGGACACAGAAGGCTGCTCTCGCCATTGCTGTTCGCACACAGGAGGTTCTGGCCAGCGCCTTTGAGCAAGAGGATAAAATTCGAGGCATGCAGATTGGGCCAGAAGAGGTAAAGGTGATTCTGTTTGCAGATGACGTGATCTTGTCTATAGAAAACCCCAGGGAATCCATCAGAAACCCATTCAAGCTAATCAAAAAGTAAGCAAGGTTGCAAGACACAAAAGCAGTATATAAAAATCAGCTGGGCTTCCCCTGGTGGTCCAGTGGGTAAGGACACCGCCTTGCAGTGCAAGGGGCGCCGGTTCGAGCCCTGGCCTGGGAAGATCCCACGTGCCGCGGAGCGGCTGGACTGATGTGTCCAATCACTGAGCCGGAGCTCTGGAGCGCATGCGCCCAGAGCCGGCGCTCTGCAACGACAGACGCCACCGCCACCGCGATGGGAGGCCCACAGGAGCCGAAGAACGAAGACGAATGAAAATAGAGAAATGAAAGACCAATGGAAGTGGCCCGCCCACTCCCCTCCCTCCCCAACCCGACCCCTGCCCAAAGTAAATAAATAAATAAATCTTAAAAAAAAAAAATCAGCTGTATTTCTGTACATTAGCAATGAACAATCCAAAAATGAAATTAAGAAAAGAATTTTATTTACAGCAACAGCAAAGGAATGAAATACTCAGGAATAAATTTAACCAAAGAAGGACAGGACTGGTACCTTGAAAACTACAAGACGTTGTTGAAAGGAGTCAAAGACCTCGGAGATGAAAACATGCCCTGTGATCGCTGCCAGGAAGACGCCGTGAATGTTGGCAAGACGGCCGTATTTCCCCAAACTGACCTTCCGGTTCTGTGTAATCTTTATCAAAACCCCAGCTGGCGTCGTGGCAAAAACTGGCAAACCTGTCCTTGAGTTCTTAATGAAAGTTCGAGGAAAATAGAGTTGCCAAAAGAATCCTGAAAAAGAGCAAAGTTGGACTCACCCTTCCCAATTGCAAAGCAAAGGTGCTGTAATTGAGGCTCTGTCTATGGGACTATCATGAGGGTAGACCTATAGATCGATAGAACTGCATCCACAAATAAACCCTCACACACGCGGTCAATTGTTTTTTGGCAAGGGTGCCAAGACCATTCAATGGGAAAAGGATAGTCTTTTCAACACATGGTGCTGAGACAGCTAGATATCCACAGTCAAAGAACGAATTCAGACCACTTCCTCCTACCATACTCAAAACTAAGTGGATCACAGACTTGAAGGTGAGAGCTAAAACTATAAAACTCTTAGAAGAAAATACGGGAGGAAATCTTCATGACCTTGGATTAAGCCATGCCTTCTTGGATATGGCACCAAAACCACAATGTGTAGAAGGACACAATGTGTAGATAAATTGGACTTCCGAATTTAAAACTTACAGGCTTCAGAGAATACCAACAAGGAAGTGAAAATACAACCCAAAGAATGGGAGAAAATACGTGCAAATCTTATGTCTTATCATAGACTGTATCTAGAATATATAACAGAACTTAGTAATAGAAAGAACTTAGAACTTAGTAACAGAAAGACAACCCAGTATAAAAAGGACAAAGATTCTGAAGAGATGTTTCTCCAAAGATAAATAAATGGGCAGCGAACACATGAAAAGCTGTTTAATGCCATTAGCTATCAGGGAAATGTAATGAAAACCACAATGAGATACCACGTCATAGTCGCCACAAGGGCTAGAATCAACAAGAGAGACAGTAACAAATTGGAGCCCTCACACGCTGCTGGAGAGGGTGTTCACATCCTCCAAGTGCAGCTGCTTTGGGAAACGGTCTGGCGGTTCCTCAGAATGTTAAGCATGGAGTTGCCAGATGACCCAGCAATGTCACTCTGTGGTGTGTCCAAGAGAAATTAAGAGCCGTGCATGTGTGCTCAGTCGTGTCTGACTCTTGGTGGCCCGCCAGGCTGCTCTGACCTTGGGAGTCTCCAGGCAAGAATACTGGAGTGGTTGCCATTTCCTCCTCGAGGGGATCTTCTCCACCCAGGGGATTGAACCTGTGTCTCTTCTGTCTCCTGCCCTGGCACCACTGCCACCACCTGGGAGCCAAGAGGAATTAAAACATGTTTATTGTGTACACACACACACACACCCCATCGTCCCAGTGGTCGGACTGTATCTTCCCCGATGAGCCTCATGCTCCTATGTGGAGGGTGTTTTCTTCCTTCTGAATCTGCTAGGTAGGAAGGGCCTCTTTTTACTTTCACTTGTTAGAGGAAAAGATTGGCCTGTATTATTTCTAAAGGCCTTTTCCTTCCCGAGTCTTAAAAATGTCAGTGCCATTCAGGAAAGTTAAGTTGCCTTAACCAGTATATTTATGTTTCTTTAGTCTTTGAACTTGTCACTTTGCTGACAAAGGTCCATATAGTCAAAACTATGGTGTTCCTAGTCGTCAGGTATGGATGGGAGAGTTGGACCATGAAGAAGGCTGAGTGCCCAAGAAATGGTACCTGCAAACCATGGTGGTGACGGAGAAGGCTTCTCCAGAGTCCTTTGGGCGGCAAGGAGATCAAACCAGTCCATCCCAGAGGAAATCAGCCCTGGATATTCACTGGGAGGACTGATGCTGACAGCTGAAGCTCCAGTACTTTGGCCACCTGATGCAGGGAGCCGACCCATAACAGAAAGACAACCCAGTATAAAAGGACAAAGATTCTGAAGAGATGTTTCTCCAAAGATAAATAAATGGGCAGCGAACACATGAAAAGCTGTTTAATGCCATTAGCTATCAGGGAAATGTAATGAAAACCACAATGAGATACCACGTCATAGTCGCCACAAGGGCTAGAATCAACAAGAGAGACAGTAACAAATTGGAGCCCTCACACGCTGCTGGAGAGGGTGTTCACATCCTCAAGTGCAGCTGCTTTGGGAAACGGTCTGGCGGTTCCTCAGAAGGTTATGCATGGAGTTGCCAGAGGACCGCGCAATGTCACTCTGTGGTGTGTCCAAGAGAAATTAAGAGCCGTGCATGTGTGCTCAGTCGTGTCTGACTCTTGGTGGCCCGCCAGGCTGCTCTGACCTTGGGAGTCTCCAGGCAAGAATACTGGAGTGGTTGCCATTTCCTCCTCGAGGGGATCTTCTCCACCCAGGGGATTGAACCTGTGTCTCTTCTGTCTCCTGCCCTGGCACCACTGCCACCACCTGGGAGCCAAGAGGAATTAAAACATGTTTATTGTGTACACACACACACACACCCCATCGTCCCAGTGGTCGGACTGTATCTTCCCCGATGAGCCTCATGCTCCTATGTGGAGGGTGTTTTCTTCCTTCTGAATCTGCTAGGTAGGAAGGGCCTCTTTTTTTTACTTTCACTTGTTAGAGGAAAAGATTGGCCTGTATTATTTCTAAAGGCCTTTTCCTTCCCGAGTCTTAAAAATGTCAGTGCCATTCAGGAAAGTTAAGTTGCCTTAACCAGTATATTTATGTTTCTTTAGTCTTTGAACTTGTCACTTTGCTGACAAAGGTCCATATAGTCAAAACTATGGTGTTCCTAGTCGTCAGGTATGGATGGGAGAGTTGGACCATGAAGAAGGCTGAGTGCCCAAGAAATGGTACCTGCAAACCATGGTGGTGACGGAGAAGGCTTCTCCAGAGTCCTTTGGGCGGCAAGGAGATCAAACCAGTCCATCCCAGAGGAAATCAGCCCTGGATATTCACTGGGAGGACTGATGCTGACAGCTGAAGCTCCAGTACTTTGGCCACCTGATGCAGGGAGCCGACCCGTTGGAAAAAAGCCTGATGCTGGTAAAGACTTAGGTCAGCAGGAGAAGTGGGCAGCAGAGCATGAGATGGTTGGATGGCATCATCGACTCGATGGACGCGAGTTTGAGCAAGCTCCTGGAAGTGGGGAAGGACAGGGAAGCTTGGTGTGCTGCCGTCCATGGGGTTGCAAAGAGTTGTGCACAACTTAGTGACGGAACGACAGCAACATTCAACAGTCTTTGGTGTTGGATGATTCTTCAGGAACAGGTTTCATCTTCAGCCTCTGTTACTCTGAGGTCTGGAGCCCTGAGGCTAAGCTGAGGAGCCTTGGTGCTGCCTTAATCGCCTGCCTTGCTTCCCCTTTGGTAGCGTTCTCGCGAAGACAGTGAGTCTCCTTGCTGCAGCGAGTGTAGGTGTCATTTCTGCCCATGGGTCCAGTGATTGCTCTGACTAACTTTATCCCCCAGCACTCGAGAGGCTACAAGAACGGTACGCACAGGCTCCGGCCGCAGAAGCCAGCCCCCGGCGAGGAGAGGAGCAAGCCTCTGGTGAGTTCCGCCCGGCAGGCCATCAGGGTCCTGCCTCGGTGACCCCTGTCACAGACCTCCAGGACCTTTCTCCAGTTTGTCTTTCCTCGTTTTCTTTGGATGGTAGGCTGCTCTCACTTTAAGTTTGTGAAACAAATGTGTGAGCAGTTCATTCATTGGAGAGCCGTCTGCAGCGTTCAGGGTTACGCTGTCCAGGTGAGGCCCTGCCCCGGCATTGGTCCCAGTGCCCCCCGCCCCTGTGGACCTCATATCCTGGGGGAGGAGGCGGACCCGGGGTACAGAGAGAAAACCTGGAGACAGAGCTGCCCAGAGAGGACTAAGCAGGTGCTAATTCAGGCTGGTCTTGGGGACCACCCTGGCCGGCAGCCCTGAACAGGGCTGTCCAGGAGGTCAGGGCGGAGTCTGCACAAACCTGGCCCAAGGGTTTCAGACGGGGAGGGCTCAGGGTAGGCTGGGAACGAGAGGGGGCCCAGAGACAACATAGGAAGCCCCTCCGGTCCCTCACTCCCCATCCGTTATACAGAAGAGGAGGTTGAGGCACAGACGTGCTGAGCTCCCTGGCTTACTCCCCTCAGTAGTGGGGCGTCCAGGATGCAGTCTAGGGCTCTTCCCTGGCCTGGGCCTCACCTGCCCCTCTCCTCTCAGGATGCAGTCAGCCCTGTGTCCACAGATGCAGAACCTGCCTAAGGGCCAAGGGCACTAGGCTATCATACTTGAGAGACTTGAGCATCTGAGGATTCTGATCTCCAAGGGGATCCTGAAACAATCCCCTATGGATCCTGGGCACCGAGGGAGAGCTCTGCTTCCAAGACATCCCTCCAGTGGTGTCTGCCTGGCTGACCACACCCAGCTGACCACACCCAGCCGAGGACCATTGTAGATTTGCTTTTAATGCTTGAAAATGGAAGATAGTCTCTTTTCAAGTCAATTAGCTTAAAGGATAAGTGGTCTAAACTTAGGGCTGGCTTCCCGGGTGGTTCAGTGGTAGAGAACCCACCTGTCAGCGCAGAAAACGCAGGGGACACAGGTTCGATCCCTGGGTCAGGAAGATCCCCTGGAGGAGGAAATGACAGCCGGCTCCAGTGTTCTTACTGGAGAATCCCAGGGACAGAGGACCCTGACGGGCTGCGGTCTGGAGGGTCGCAAAGAGTTCGACACGACTGAGCATGCACACGCACATGTGCCTCTTACATCTCAAACTTCTTTATTACCCAAGGAAATCATTTCAGGTGGCTGAACTAATGGAAAAAGGAAAAAATAGTGTCTCATATATCTTGGTTGGGGATTTTAGTGAAATTCAACTGAAATACTTTCAAATTTCTATTCACTTCTGAGTTTACATCAAAATCAGGTAGCTTAGATTGGGCTGTTGGAACAAAAATATCGTAGACTGAGTGGCTAAAAGCATTTATTTGTCACATTTCAAACATTCACTTCTGGAGGCTGGGAAGTCCCAGAGGCTCCAGCAGATCTGACGTCTGGCGAGAGCCTACCTCCTGCTGGTGGGCAGCTGCCTTCCCCAGGGACCCTCCCGTGGCACTAAGCCCACCACGTGACTCCACCTCGTGGCCTGATCACCTCCTGAAGGCCCCACCTCCTGATTCCATCACATTAGAGAAAAGGGTTCAACATACGGATTTTTGGGGGGGACAGAAATATCGCTCCAAAGCGTCAGGTCTTAATCAGCGTCCATGCGTGCATGCTGAGTTGCTTCAGCTGTGTCTGACTTTTTGTGCCCCTGTGGACTGTAGCCCACCCGGCTCCTCTGTCCAAGAATGGAGTGGTTGCCATGCCTTCCTCCAGGCAGTTTTCCTGACCCAAGGAGGGAGCCCGCATCTCCTGAGGCTCCCGCATTGCAGGTGCATTCTTTACTGCTGACCCGCCCGAGACGCCCTAGTCCACGTCCAGATGGCTCTAATGCCTCCCCGTGTGTTGCTGAAGACGTGCCTCTTCCTGAGGCGAGAGCTGGGCCCCGTGTCCTAGTGTTACCAGCCAGGGAAGCCTGTCTTCCTCTTCGTTCTTCCGTTCCTTCTGTGAAAGTCTGTGTATGTCACCAAAGAGACAGGGACGTATTTCGCGTCCCAGGAGGTCCTGTTTCAGGCTGGCCTCGATGTGGACGTCATCAGGCAGGCGTTGGCCACAGTGGAGGGGTGTCTCCTCTCAGCGGGCCCCAGTGCACCACCCAGGCTTGGCTCCCGCCCTCCCACCGTGGAAAGGGCTCCTGCACTGGAGGAGGCGCGCGGGTGGCAGACGGGGTGTCTCACAGGCCTGGCAGCAGGTCCTGGCGTCCCCTTTCCCAGAGTGACCAGCCCAGGGGCACGGGCTCAGCACCGAGCCCCTCCAGACCCCGGCCCCCGGCTGCTGCTCAGCTGGAGCTGTTTCAGCCTCCTCTGCACCAGACAGGGGTCTTAACAGCTGCTGGGAGCAATATGGAAAGAAGGGGGTAGGTGAGGACGAGGATGTGAATGAGGAGAAGGAGCCTCCAGGGTCCCTTGCCACGTGGTGACTTGTGGGTTTGCACGCAGGCCTGGGGGTGGACAGGAGGCCCATCCTCAGCAAAGACAGGGCTTCCCCGCCAGCCCGAGGGCTCCTCATGGCCGAGGGCAGCGGGGCTGGGCTGGGGCTTTGAACCAGCCCGTCGACAGAACAAGCAAGGACTGGTGCCGGCCCGGGCTGAGAGGTGGGGCGCGGGGTGCTCAGAGCCCAGTGGCTTGCTGGTCCTGCAGCCTGCCCCCGTTTCCCAAATTTCTGTTTTCACCAGAAGAGAGTTCTAATATCGAGAAAAGGATATGGCGATGCATTATCATTTTCTTTTTTTAATTTAACTGCATTTCAAATATAACTTACATAAGTTGTAGTGAGATATATACAGTAAAACCTACTGGATTTTGTGGAAAGTCTAGAATACAGAGAAATGTTTCCTTCTGAACCTTTGACCTTCATAGTGCCTTCTGGAAGGTCATTTTCAGAACACCCGGCTCTGGCTTGATGTCCCACCCTCAGCTGGGGACCACTGTTCTTTGATTTAATGATGGTAAACTTTAGGGATGTTCAGAATTGAAACGTATGAAACATTAGTTTATGAAGTTTGATATTGTTTGTGATTGTGTATGTCCTTTGTGAGCTCCTTAAAAAGTACAGGATCACGTAAAGAGCAATTGACGTGTCATATGAATCGCACACAGTCCACCACTCGGCAGTCACCATTGCTGCGTTACCAATCAGCTGCTTTTTCCTATAAATAGATCCTATAGTTACTTAAATAGGTAGATTTTTAAATGTTCACTGAGATCATCATGGAAATGCTCTTTTGAATGATGTTTTGTTACTTCATGTTTCGTCAGCACTTTCTCATATCATCAAATCTCACAAACTATTTTTACAAGTGCAGCATATGTCATTTATGTGATGTGCTCTAGGAATTTCTTCTCAATGATGGTGTGCCATTAATTTTATCATGCACATATTTTTCCACTTCCAAATTATTTTTCCTCTGCACCAGACAGGGGTCTTAACAGCTGCTGGGAGCAATATGGAAAGAAGGGGGTAGGTGAGGACGAGGATGTGAATGAGGAGAAGGAGCCTCCAGGGTCCCTTGCCACGTGGTGACTTGTGGGTTTGCACGCAGGCCTGGGGGTGGACAGGAGGCCCATCCTCAGCAAAGACAGGGCTTCCCCGCCAGCCCGAGGGCTCCTCATGGCCGAGGGCAGCGGGGCTGGGCTGGGGCTTTGAACCAGCCCGTCAACAGAACAAGCAAGGACTGGTGCCGGCCCGGGCTGAGAGGTGGGGCGCGGGGTGCTCAGAGCCCAGTGGCTTGCTGGTCCTGCAGCCTGCCCCCGTTTCCCAAATTTCTGTTTTCACCAGAAGAGAGTTCTAATATCGAGAAAAGGATATGGCGATGCATTATCATTTTCTTTTTTTAATTTAACTGCATTTCAAATATAACTTACATAAGTTGTAGTGAGATATATACAGTAAAACCTACTGGATTTTGTGGAAAGTCTAGAATACAGAGAAATGTTTCCTTCTGAACCTTTGACCTTCATAGTGCCTTCTGGAAGGTCATTTTCAGAACACCCGGCTCTGGCTTGATGTCCCACCCTCAGCTGGGGACCACTGTTCTTTGATTTAATGATGGTAAACTTTAGGGATGTTCAGAATTGAAACGTATGAAACATTAGTTTATGAAGTTTGATATTGTTTGTGATTGTGTATGTCCTTTGTGAGCTCCTTAAAAAGTACAGGATCACGTAAAGAGCAATTGACGTGTCATATGAATCGCACACAGTCCACCACTCGGCAGTCACCATTGCTGCGTTACCAATCAGCTGCTTTTTCCTATAAATAGATCCTATAGTTACTTAAATAGGTAGATTTTTAAATGTTCACTGAGATCATCATGGAAATGCTCTTTTGAATGATGTTTTGTTACTTCATGTTTCGTCAGCACTTTCTCATATCATCAAATCTCACAAACTATTTTTACAAGTGCAGCATATGTCATTTATGTGATGTGCTCTAGGAATTTCTTCTCAATGATGGTGTGCCATTAATTTTATCATGCACATATTTTTCCACTTCCAAATTATTTTTTGCCAGTCCTAGAATTCCCGGGTCAAGGATTCTGCACGTTTTTCGTCCAACTAAACCACGCCAGCACTAATGGCCATAGCACGGCGGCCACGTGAGGACGTGGTCAAGGCGCGCCCACGACCGTCGGCAGGCAGCGCACTTCACTCCGGCCAAGCGGATGGCCTGCTCACATCTTCTCTTTCCTTCCCTTCTCCTTCCTGCGGGGTCCGTCTCCAGGACCCAGAGATGCAGTGCCTGCTGCTGTCGGACGGGAAGCCCTCTGGCCACCAGAGCCACGTGGTCGTCGTCCCGGCAGACAGCGGGCACGGCGTGGCGGCCATCAGCTTCACAGGCGCCCTGAGGATTCCCGTGAGTGCACGTCCCTTCCAAAGGCGCATTCGGGAACAGTGAGCAGTTGCCAGTGTCTGTTCTCTGCAGCTTCCACATCACTACACGTGATTCTGTGAACAGACAGGGGGCTGTCGATCAGCTTAAAAAGAGAGATCCACGACCATGCCGTCCACACGTTAGAAACCCACGGGCTGCCCTTAGTCGCTCGGTCATGGCAGGCTGTCTGCAGCCCCGTGCCTGTAGCCCACTAGGCTCCTCTATTCGTGGGGTTTTCCAGGCAAGAATACTAAAGGGGGTTGCCAGCATTCCTCCTCCAGGGGATCTTCCTGACCCAGGGACTGAACCCAGGTCTCCTGCATTGGCAGGTGGATTCTTTACCACGGAGCAACCTGGGGAGCCCATAGAGACCCGCAGCATGAACCCATAGTCGACCTGCTGCGGGCAGACCGACTCAGGACTGAATAAGGCCCCAGGGTTCTGTTCGCCTCTCACTAGTTGTAAACTGTATTATCTGTGTATGTTACGGGTGTGGCGTTCACGGGCGCCCTCAGCAGAGCGTCTGGGGAGCTGGTCCTCTGACATGGGGCTGTGGAGGGGTGCAGGCAGGGAACCAGGAGCCCAGACAAGAGGAGGGGGGAGCACCCCCTGCCCCTGGGGGCCGGGATGGGCGACCCCGGGGCCACACTCGTTACACCTGGGCCCCCGCCCTTGGGTGCCTGTTCAGGGGACAGGTGGAGGCAGCACGTCTTCCCTCGTGCTGGCCTCGGGGAGGACCGGCGGAGAGAACCCAGAGGCCCCCCAGCAGCTGCACCGGGCTGGACACGCAGCCGTGCCCAGAACCTCAGCATCGCGGCACACAAATGAGGACCGAGACCTGCTGCTCTAACCAGAATGTTCCGCCGGGGCCCAGGTGAAACTGGGTGGCCGAGGACCCGGCGCCGGTCTCCCGCCAGAAGACAGCGGGGAAGGTCAGGCCTGGACTCTCCAGGGTCCCTAACAGAGGCCTCTGCTGGTTTCACCTGGAGGAGACACTGGTTCTAAGTGAAAGTTATTTTTTGAATGTTGCTAATGGCAAGTGGTAACTGCTCTGGGGTTGGCTTACTGCGTGCGGCCCGTGAGTGCACGTCCTTCCAAAGGCGCATTCGGGAACAGTGAGCAGTTGCCAGTGTCTGTTCTCTGCAGCTTCCACATCACTACACGTGATTCTGTGAACAGACAGGGGCTGTCGATCAGCTTAAACAGAGAGATCCACGACCATGCCGTCCACCGTTAGAAACCCACGGGCTGCCCTTAGTCGCTCGGTCATGGCAGGCTGTCTGCAGCCCCGTGCCTGTAGCCCACTAGGCTCCTCTATTCGTGGGGTTTTCCAGGCAAGAATACTAAAGGGAGTTGCCAGCATTCCTCCTCCAGGGGATCTTCCTGACCCAGGGACTGAACCCAGGTCTCCTGCATTGGCAGGTGGATTCTTTACCACGGAGCAACCGGGGGAGCCCATAGAGACCCGCAGCATGAACCCATAGTCGACCTGCTGCGGGCAGACCGACTCAGGACTGAATAAGGCCCCAGGGTTCTGTTCGCCTCTCACTAGTTGTAAACTGTATTATCTGTGTATGTTACGGGTGTGGCGTTCACGGGCGCCCTCAGCAGAGCGTCTGGGGAGCTGGTCCTCTGACATGGGGCTGTGGAGGGGTGCAGGCAGGGAACCAGGAGCCCAGACAAGAGGAGGGGGGAGCACCCCCTGCCCCTGGGGGCCGGGATGGGCGACCCCGGGGCCACACTCGTTACACCTGGGCCCCCGCCCTTGGGTGCCTGTTCAGGGGACAGGTGGAGGCAGCACGTCTTCCCTCGTGCTGGCCTCGGGGAGGACCGGCGGAGAGAACCCAGAGGCCCCCCAGCAGCTGCACCGGGCTGGACACGCAGCCGTGCCCAGAACCTCAGCATCGCGGCACACAAATGAGGACCGAGACCTGCTGCTCTAACCAGAATGTTCCGCCGGGGCCCAGGTGAAACTGGGTGGCCGAGGACCCGGGCGCCGGTCTCCCGCCAGAAGACAGCGGGGAAGGTCAGGCCTGGACTCTCCAGGGTCCCTAACAGAGGCCTCTGCTGGTTTCACCTGGAGGAGACACTGGTTCTAAGTGAAAGTTATTTTTTGAATGTTGCTAATGGCAAGTGGTAACTGCTCTGGGGTTGGCTTACTGCGTAGCGGCCTGGAATGCTGCTCGAGGCAGGGTGGCCGCCACACGCAGACGTGGCTGGCAGCGAGGGCAGGCCTCGGAGCCCCGGCGGGCCTGAGAGGTGGGAGCCCCGCGGGTGGGGCGCCTCCGCCCTCGCCCAGGGGGCGGCCTCGGCGCCCACCCTGCGGGCTGGTGCTGCTCTTGGGGTCGAATGAGGCCGTCAGCTTCACTCTGAGCCCGAGGCCAGGCATCGGGTGAGCCTGGAGGACCTCCCACACCCCCCGTACTGGGTGCGACGATGAAGACCTCGTTTCACGGCCGGAGCACCGACGTGACTTGCGTCTCGTGGTCTCTGCGCACTCTGGACGGTGCTCGCAGCTGTGCGCCAGGGTCACCTTGGCCGAGCCACGGAGGGCCGGCCCTTGACGGGATCCGATTTCTCCCTCCGCGGACGCCTGGACTTCCTGTCTCCCGAGCACCACCGCTTTCTAAACGTGGACACGAAATGGAACAAAAACAAGCATTCACCTTTGCCGTGAGACCCCAAGCCTCCATTTCCCCATCAGGATCCATGCTTCTCCTCTGGGTGTTCCTGAGCTCAGGCCCAGCGGCTTCCTGCTGCAGCTCAGCACTTGAGAGACAAACGCTGGAAGGAAGGAGAGTCTCTTTAATAAGAGCAGCCGGCAGTCTAGGGAGGGGGACGCGTGTCCCCGAAGCAAACCCCGAAGAGGGCCTGAATGGTTTTAAGGAGAAATGGAGGCGCTCTCAGTTGCTGAGACAGGGGTCAGGGCCATTACCACCCCTGCTGCCTGCAGGTTTTCCAACTCCTTGTCGTTTCCCTGAGGACCCGCGGCGCCCGGCTGCACCGGGCTGGACACGCAGCCGTGCCCAGAACCTCAGCATCGCGGCACACAAATGAGGACCGAGACCTGCTGCTCTAACCAGAATGTTCCGCGGGGCCCAGGTGAAACTGGGTGGCCGAGGACCCGGCGCCGGTCTCCCGCCAGAAGACAGCGGGGAAGGTCAGGCCTGGACTCTCCAGGGTCCCTAACAGAGGCCTCTGCTGGTTTCACCTGGAGGAGACACTGGTTCTAAGTGAAAGTTATTTTTTGAATGTTGCTAATGGCAAGTGGTAACTGCTCTGGGGTTGGCTTACTGCGTAGCGGCCTGGAATGCTGCTCGAGGCAGGGTGGCCGCCACACGCAGACGTGGCTGGCAGCGAGGGCAGGCCTCGGAGCCCCGGCGGGCCTGAGAGGTGGGAGCCCCGCGGGTGGGGCGCCTCCGCCCTCGCCCAGGGGGCGGCCTCGGCGCCCACCCTGCGGGCTGGTGCTGCTCTTGGGGTCGAATGAGGCCGTCAGCTTCACTCTGAGCCCGAGGCCAGGCATCGGGTGAGCCTGGAGGACCTCCCACACCCCCCGTACTGGGTGCGACGATGAAGACCTCGTTTCACGGCCGGAGCACCGACGTGACTTGCGTCTCGTGGTCTCTGCGCACTCTGGACGGTGCTCGCAGCTGTGCGCCAGGGTCA
Source organism: Tragulus kanchil (assembly GCA_022376925.1). Lineage (NCBI taxonomy): Eukaryota > Metazoa > Chordata > Mammalia > Artiodactyla > Tragulidae > Tragulus > Tragulus kanchil. The sequence continues at coordinate 245,276,075 of JAIOJX010000028.1, forward strand.
CCTTGGCCGAGCCACGGAGGGCCGGCCCTTGACGGGATCCGATTTCTCCCTCCGCGGACGCCTGGACTTCCTGTCTCCCGAGCACCACCGCTTTCTAAACGTGGACACGAAATGGAACAAAAACAAGCATTCACCTTTGCCGTGAGACCCCAAGCCTCCATTTCCCCATCAGGATCCATGCTTCTCCTCTGGGTGTTCCTGAGCTCAGGCCCAGCGGCTTCCTGCTGCAGCTCAGCACTTGAGAGACAAACGCTGGAAGGAAGGAGAGTCTCTTTAATAAGAGCAGCCGGCAGTCTAGGGAGGGGGACGCGTGTCCCCGAAGCAAACCCCGAAGAGGGCCTGAATGGTTTTAAGGAGAAATGGAGGCGTCGTCTGGGCGAGTTGCTGAGACAGGGGTCAGGGCCATTACCACCCCTGCTGCCTGCAGGTTTTCCAACTCCTTGTCGTCTCTTCTACACGTGGTGTCCTTCACACAGTTTACTCATGAGATTCCTGAAGGGGAAGCTCAGGAGATGTGGGCATCTGCTAATAACTCAGTCTTCACTCCTGCTTCTTTGACTTAGGAAAGAACTGAGGCGTTAGGCAAGGTACTGTGTGAGCAGAAGATATGAAAGGTGTGCTTGGGCCAGAAATTAGAGCGTGCGGGTACCTGGGTTAAGGTCAGCTACAGTGTAGTGGACGGTGACGGCAGCCGTGAAGTCAAGAGACGCTCCTTGGAAGGAAAGCTATGACAAGCCTAGACAGCGTATTAAAAAGCAGAGACCTCACTTGGCTGACAAAGGTCAAAGCTGTGGTGTTTCCCGTTGTCATGTACAGACATGAGAGTTGCACCATGAAGAAGGCTGAGCACTGAAGAATTGCTGCCTTGGAGCTGTGGTGCTGGAGGAGGACGCCTGAGCGTCCCTTTGACAGCGAGGAGATCAAACCAGTCCATCTTAAGAGAGATCTGCCCTAAATACTCATTGGAACGACTGATCCTGAAGCTGAAGCTCCAATACGTTGGCCACCTGGTCGGTGCGAACAGCTGACTCACTGGAAAAGACCCTGATGCCGGGAAAGGCTGAGGGCAGGAGGGGACGGGGACGACAGAGGAGGAGATGGTTGGGTGGCATCCCTGAGTCGACGGCCATCAGTTTAAGCAGGCTCTGGGAGATGGTGGAGGCCAGGGAAGCCTGGCGGGCTGCCGTCCGTGGGGTCACAAACAGTCGGACGCGACTTAGGACTGAACAACAGCAGTAACACATGAGAGCTTTGCTAAAGTGACAAGGCAGAGGGGCCTTCTGCAGAGAGCTCCTCGCTACCAAACGCTGCCCGCAGATCTGCACTTGGCATTTCCACGGGTCACGGGCCAAGGTCCGTCTTCTCTCTGTCTCTCTTTCAGGGTGTGATAGAGTTCTCTCTGTGTCTACTGTTTGCGAAGCTGGTCAGCTACACGTTCCTCTTCTGGCTTCCACTCTACATCACGAATGTCGGTGAGTGCCAAGGCTGTGTCTGTGGCACTGCCGGGGAGCCCCGGGCAGGGCCACGTCCAGGGCTCCCTTTTACCTGCTGGTGCCTGTAGTCTTGGGAAGGGAAGTGGGGCGTGATGCTTTTGAGTCTCACGACATGATTAGAAAGGCATAGACAAAGAGATGTAGAGACGACGTGATGGTTGGACGGCATCGCCAGCTCCGTGGACATGAGTTTGCGCAGACTGCTGAAGATGCTGAAGGGCAGGGAAGCCTGGCGTGCTGCCGTCCGCTGGGTCACAGAGTCAGACACAGCCAAGCAACGGAGCGACAACAGTGACAAAGAGAAATCAGAGAGGAAGGTTTCACTGCAGTGAGAACCTGGGCAGAGTGTAAGGGGTTGGCACGGTGTCCCTGCTGCGGCTCCAGGTCCCCAGGGAGCTTCTATCTGGGGCAGCCTGCTTTTAAATTTAGGCTGCGTCCGACTTGGGTCGCAGCAGCTGGTGTGCAGGGACAGAGGCCCTGGGGATCTCGGCTAATGCAGCCTTCGTGACTGACCTGGAAATCGCTTCTTGGAGCTGAGCTCTAACTCTGGGGGCGCAGACAGTGTGTCCTGAATTTGAGCAGGCCCACTCCTAGTCATGCGCGCCCCGTGTCCTGGGCGTGACCACACGGGAAGACCGGGAGGATCCACAGGTCCCTGTGTGGGGGCTGCAGCCACGGCTGAACGGGGACCCGGATGGTCAGGAGGGCCGCTGGGCCCCGGAGTCAAGGATTTTGAGGACAAAGCAGAGAAACCAGGCTCCCTGGGTGATGCAGGCTCCAGGGGAGAGGAGGAATCTGGGGCGTGGGCGCTGAGGAGCCCCGACTGCGTGTTCCCAGTGTCACCCAAAGTGTGGTCCGGCCACTCGTCTCTCTGAAGCCGCAAGCGAGGCCAGGCTGGCGGAAAGGAACGTTGGCCGCACTGGGGATGCTGGGCTGTGAAGGGCAGGTGCCTGGCCAGAGGCTGGCAGTCAGCCAGGGGGCAAGCGCCTCTGTAGACGGAGGGAGGGGCTCCACGCAGGAACAGCGCCCAGCGCTGACAGTCGTCTGCAGCCTGGTCGTCGCTGGGCCGCCCAGGGTCAGCTTGGTCATTTCCAGTCACTTAGTCTTCAGTTCCCGCGTCTGTTCCCGTTTCTTAGAGGCTGCCCTCGGAGTTGGAGCAGCTTCTGTCCTGGCTGCCGTCTGGGCCTCGTGTACTTTCTCTCCCCTTGGTGGGTTTCGGTCCCTCCGAGACCGCTCACGGGGTGTGGCTTTGAGGATTATCCAGAGCCCTCGAGGAGGCCCGTGGCTTTGCTTAATGACCAAACCACCCTTATTTGGTCTCCTTTGACTGTTTCCTTTTGTTGCTGCATTTTCTCACTTCTGCGATTAAACTTACTCTTTGGCTAACGTTTTTCCACCGACAGAAGGCAGGCAGAGGACACGGGGACCGAGGACCATGGGGGCTGCTCCGTGCCCCCAGCAGGGTCGCGAGGCTCGCAGAGGGGACGTGAGCCCGGGGCGGGAGGGCAGGGCTTCTCGGGGATGGAAGTCCGGAGACAGCGAGGGGCCGTGCTGTGCTAGCCGAGACCTGATGCAGGGGGCTTTGGAGCCGTCTGGACACCTCCCTCGTTGCTGCAGGCACGCCTCACGCAGTGTGGACAGCAGGGCCTTGACAGGCCGGCCCTGCATCTTCTAGCCCGGCGTCCTTCTGGGACCAAAAGGGACTCAGGTCAGGAGCTCCCGCGTGTCCCGTCTGCGGGACCGGTCCCTGCGTGGGCCCCTCGGGACTCGGCTTCACGTCCAGATGCCCAGACACCTTTCCCAGGCACGGGGCCAGCGGTCATCCAGCTTAGAGCCCCGGGCTTGGCCAGGTCCTGCCACAGGCTCCTGAGCGGAGCGTCATCAGGCCTCGGCCACCACCTCTGGGCAGAAAGCAGTGTGGACGGTGTCGAGGGCTCCGTGGGCTGGCTGCTCCCACGGCCCTGAGGGACACGCGGCAGAGGCGGGGTGACGCCCAGACGGAGCCGGGGGCGCCCGCCCCCCGGGTAAGAGTGCTCCGCTTCCGCCACACGCAGAAAGAGCTCTGCTTTTTGAAATTTAGTGAAGTTTACCTTTTTCCCAGTTTTTTCTAAATGTCCTATGGACATCTATTAACAACATATGAGATACAGAATTTTAAATATGCTTGTGTAGATATGATTCGTATAAGTTAATTACACATCAATCTATTATATTTATTAATGATATCATGTAAGATGCTCCTATTAGTATTTTTGCACTTCATAAAATAGTCTCCGAGAATATTCACGTATGTTAACATATCTCACTATGATTTTATACTTTTTCTTTTTCCTTATATTTCTTCTGCCTTGTGCTTTATTTCTGGGTTGTTAAGGTATCCAGTGGTTTATGACGTCTATATTCTGTGTGGATTGTATCTTTTATCCTTAAAAATGTTCATCTTGGTGTCATTTTTTAGAGAAAGAGCCTCAGTTTTCACGCTCCCGTGAGTCCGCCCAGAGAGTGGGCCCCTAGTTCCGTTTGTGGCCAGAGTCGCTGTGTGGGTGCGAATGTGACCACGGATCTCCTGATGCCGCTGGCCTGCCGGCGGCTCGCACGCTGCCGTGACCTCCTCACGGCGACTCTCCGCCAGCCTCTTTGGAAGGCTTTTAATTTTGTTCAGAGCACAGCTGGTCACCGAGCCGTGCTGTGGTAGCTTGAAGTAGACAGCAGAGAGACTCGGCCACGCCTATACGTGTGTCCGTCCTCCCCAGACGCCCCTCCAGTCCAGGTGGCCCCGTGACGCTGACCGCGTCCCAGTGCTGGACGGGAGGGCCTGGCTGGGGATCACTGTACACGGTCTGCTGTCGTTTTGGTAGATCACCTTGACGTCAAGAAGGCCGGGGAGCTCTCCACCTTGTTCGACGTGGGCGGGATCTTCGGTGAGTTCACGTCCTCTTGTCCTCCTCTGACAAAAGCCTTCACCCCCGCGGTGCTGTGCGGACGCTCTGGATGCTCTCTGAGTTGATTTCCTACCGGGAGGCCCCCAGGCCGGGCCTCTGTGGGCAGGTCCCTCCCGGTCCTGGGCTCCATGCAGACCGGGACACCTGGTGGGCGACAGACGGGCTGTGTTAGGGCGCTCACGGGCGGAGGGGCTCTGGGCCAGCCCGCTCGAGGGTGGAAGGGGGCCCAGGGAGGAGACCTTCACCTTGCTGCTGCTTCCCCGGGGCGGGGACCCACCCGGCGTCGCCCCTCAGGACCCTCCCTCGGCCTTGCAGGCGGGATCCTGGCGGGCGTGATCTCGGACCGCCTGGAGAAGAGGGCCTCCACCTGCGGCCTGATGCTGCTGCTCGCGGCCCCGACGGTGAGCCGGCACCCTCCGCCTCCGCGGCCCTCCGCCTCCGGAGCAGCCCCTCCGGCCTTCCACGCCCCACCACCACCCCCGCCAGCTGCGGGCGCGGCTCCTCCCAGGGCTCTGGTTTCTGGGAACCCGCAGCGCCTCCACCTGCTCAGGGCCCCCCTCCCCCCACTCCGGACCCACGCGGCTCCCTGCTCACCAAGCGTCGAGCACTGAGCACTGAGCACCGAGCACCGAGGCGGCTTCCCCCTCCTCGCTGGCTTCCCGCGCGCCTGCGGGCTGGTGGGGCTGGTGCCCCGGCAGCGCCCTCCCCCTCCCCCCAGCAGGCTCCTGCTCCCTGGCAGCCTCCCCGCTGCGGCTGCCCTTCCTCCTCCCAGGGCAGCGTCCACCCTCCCCTGGTGACCCGGGTTCCACGGCTTGTCGCACGGTCGTTCGCGTGTGGCCTCGGGCGGGTGGCTCTGAGCCTCCATTTCCGCATCTGAGAAATGAGCCCGCCGGCGGCACCGCCGCGCCGTGAGGGTCAAGGGCCGCGTGGTGTCACCGTCGCTGTTTCCACAGCAGCAGCAGACGTGGCGTGATTCCTCGGCCCCTCGCGCTCAGTCCTCTGTCCACCTGCTGCCCCACGGGGCTGAGCAAAGCCAGGCTTCCGTCGTCCTGGGCCCTGGACGCTGCCCCGCACAGACACTGGGAGGGCCTGGACTCAGAGGCTCCGACCGTGGCCTGGCGCTCGGGACTGACAGCCGGGGAGGGGACACGGCGCTCAGGAAGGGCTGCCCCAGACCCAGGTCCTCCCCCAGCAGCTCAGCGGGGGCCCCCAAGTTCCCGGCTCACTGGGCGGTCAAGGCCTGTGCATCTGGGTCCACTCTGGGGCCTGTTTGTGCGCATTCTGGACACGGGCCTTTGGACAGCCTGCTGGGCAGTGTGGCTCTCCTCCGCCCTCCCACTGTCTTGTCGCTGCCCAAGAGTCACATTCCAGAAACACACATTCCCGGGAAGCCTCTCGGCTCCTCGCGGTAAACCTCTGTTCTTCTGCTTTGACGCCGTCCACAGCTCTACGCGTTCTCCGCCATCAGCAGAATGGGTCTGGAAGCCACTGTCGGTGAGTCCACGAGGCCTTTCTTCAGGCTACAGCTTTGTGAAATGGAAGAAAAAGTCAACAAAGAAGCCTGCAGCCTGTGCGCTGTGGCTAAAGTTGTCCCTGGGTCCCTCCTTAGGGGGAGCTTTGTGCGGGACCCATGGGGACTCCTGCCTGCAGACCTGAGCTCAGGTGTAAGGGCCGGTGTGGACGAGCGCAGGCCCCCGGCTGGGCCGCGAGAAGCCCTGGGAGCCCGGGGCAGGCGCCCCTCAGAGAAGCCGCGCGTCCCTGGAAGGCGGCGGGCGGGGCTGTGGCTGCCAAGCTCTGTGCCCCGGCCCCACGCGCCGGGGGCGGCCTCCCCTCCTGGCCACTCTGCCTGCTGCTACTCTGGGCACGGTCTGTTTTTAGCTTCCTGCCGGCAGATCCATCCTGTTAAGGCCTGACGCTGAGTCATCGCGTCGCCTCCTCACCCGCCAGCAGAGGAGGTTGCTAGGGACCCGTCACGCGGTGCCCAGAGGGCAGGTTCCTGGTGCCAGGGAACCTTGGAGTGACCCACTGGTCCCGGGGCTTCTGCACGGAGGAACGTGGACCTGTGGGCACTTTGGGATAGTGAGTCTTGGGTCAGGTTAGAAGCCCGCATTCGAATGCCCACTGGGGTCCCGCCGTGGGGGCGGGGCGGGGCGGGGGCCTCAGCGGCTGTGGGCGCAGAGGAGGTCCTGTCTGCTGCAGATGAGGCTGTGACTGCCGGTCGCCTCAGGCGTGCACCCACGGCTCATCTGTGGTCACTTCTGTGCTCAGACGCCGGGGCTCTTACGTCCTCTTGGCGTGTTGCTGCTCCCCAGGTTCGAGGCAGCAGGGGGCCAGGTGCTCAGAACACGGCTTGACTCTTTGGGCAAGTGCGATCAGACCTAGCACCATCTCGGGGCAACTGTAAAGGAAGATATCCATGGCGCTGGCCCCAGCCGCGGCCTCTCCCTGGCGGCGTGGGCGTCTTCCCGGACAGGCCTGCGTCAGGGCGGGCCTGCGATGCCAGGACGCGTGACGGGGAGACGCTTCCGCCGGGGGGCCCCCCGGGTCTCTTCTGCGGGCTGACCCCCTCGGTTTCTGTTCCTGCAGCCATGCTGCTCCTCAGCGGGGCCCTGGTCAGCGGGCCGTACGCGCTCATCACGACCGCCGTCTCCGCCGACCTGGTGAGTGCGCGCAGCTCGGCGCGGGGCCGGGGCCGGGGGCTGGCGGGCGGCCGCCCCTCCCGTCACGACGCTGGTCCCGTCGGTGAGGCGGTCTGCTTCGGGGAGCCCTCCTGTGCAGACGCCCAGACAGGAGGCTGGGGACGCGGCCAACCATCCCGTAAACCGTGGCCCGAGGCCTGGTACGGTGTCTGGCTTGTCCTCTGAGCCGGCCTGGCCGCCCCAGAGGCGGGGGGCTGTGACCCCCAGAACCCACCCGGAGGGCCTCCTCCGAGTCCAGCCTGCGCGGGGTGCCCCACGCTGTGCCCGGCCTCTGCTGCTCTTGGGGACGGTGGGGACAAGTAGGGGGATCCTGGCCCTGGAAGGACATGGTCCAGGGAGGAGGCCAGCGTGATCAAGAAACAGTTTGTGCCCAGGGTGCTGAATGCCACGGCAGGGCCCCTCAGGGCCTGGGGAACCCCAGGGGCCCCTGACCGGGTCTTCCTGGGGGCGGCGGGGCTGACCAGGGACACCCGACTCCAGGCCGGAGGGCCCCTGAGGCGGCAGGGCCAACTCGTCCACCTGATAGGGAAGGCGGACGTGACGCGGTGGCCGGGTGTGGACATCTGAAGGACCTACCGTATTGAAGTACAAAGCCCCCTGATGGGAAGTGGTTTCCATAAGTAAATTTGAAAGAAGAGGCAGAGTCCTGACAGAAGGGATTATGCGGTCCTCTGCCCTGGGGCTGGAGCCGCCTCCCTCTCCTCGGGGCGGGCTCAGCCTCACAGAAAGCACAGTGGGTTCTTGGTCCAGCGCTCCAGAACTCCGGCTCGGGAACTGGACACATCGGTCCAGCCACTCCGTGGCACGTGGGATCTTCCCAGGCCGGGGATCGAACCGCGCCCCTTGACAGAGGCCTGGGTGAGCTGTCGCGTAGGAGGCGTTACTTCTCGCTCTGCCGCTGCTGGGGCTGGTTTCACACTGGTCTTTCCTTCTGCAGGGGACACACAAAAGCCTGAAGGGGAACTCCCACGCTCTGGCCACCGTGACCGCCATCATCGACGGCACCGGGTCTGTAGGTACGTGGATGTTTCTCACCTAAGGACATTCACTGTGGTCGCACGGGAGACCAGGTCGTCACATCGAGCGGGCAGACGCCCAGGGTTCCAGTTGCTTTCGTGGTATCAGGGTCCGCTGGCCTTGTTTTTTTTTAATGTGTATTTGTTTGGCCGCGTCAGGTTTTAGGTGTGGCGTGCGGGCTTTTTAGTTGTGGCATTTAGTTGTGGAATCTCGTTACCAAACGAAGGACTGAACTTGGGCCACCCGCGTGGGGAGCGTGGAGCCTCAGCCCCTGGACCACCAGGGAAGGCCCAGTGCTCCTTCAAGCACGGAAGAGCCCAGCCCAGGCCAGGGCTGGGAGCGAGCGGCCGGCCCTGCCCGTCCTCTGTGGCTGGAAGCTCCCAGAGGAGACTCCACACGTGGCAGATCAAAGTCTCCTTGGGGTGAGAGGCTGTGGACTCCGGTTTCCCTCCAAGCCAGCAGTGGGCAAATCGCTGCCCACAGGCCTCTGGGCCACTGGCTGCTGACCACCTCATTTCGAGGGGATGGAATCTCGTGTGCCTGCCTGCTGGGCCACTTCAGTCCCGTCTGACTCCTGCGACCCCGTGGACGGCGCCCGCCAGGCTCCTCTGTCCGTGGAATTCTCCAGGCGAGAACACCGGAGTGGGCTGCCAGGCTCTCCGCCAGGGGATCTTCCCAACCACCTCGGGACCTAACCGGCCTCTCTCTCTCACATCTCTTGCATTGGAAGTGAGTTCTTTTCCACAAGCGCCACGTGGGACGCTCAGATGGAATCTTACTAAAACATAAACGACAGGTGAACTGGCGGGTCCCAAAGTTTACATAACGAGCGTCAACAGCGCCGTCGGGGTCCTGAAGAGAACACAGCCGCGTGTTCTGAGGAAGGAAAGGGGGCGGAACACGCAGCTCGCCCTTCGAGCCGGGCGCACGGGACCTGGGGACAGCAAGCCTGTGCCGCCCCGAGAGTCAGGAGCCGACGGCCGCGTCGTGGCCTTTCATGAAGCGCACGCAGCCTCGGGCCACGCCTGCTGAGGCCACAAAGCCACCGGTGCTCTGAGGACCGGAGGACTGGAGCGGGAGGGGGGCTTCTCCAGAAGCTCTCAGGCGCACCCCGCTCCTCCGTGGTGCCGTCCGCCGTCTGCCCTGGGCCGCTCTCGGGTGGAGCCCCGGGACGGGAGTAGGGTTTGTTCTCTGCTGTGGTCTCAGCCCCCAGACGGTCCCTGGGACAGGGTGGGCGCTCAGGCGAGGAAGGAATGCCGGGCAGCTCCGAGACAGGAGAGAGCAGACGGGCTGGGGGTGTCTCTTGTCCAGGCTGCTGGGTTTGCAAGTCAGGGGTCAGGGGACAGAGGCCTGGGGCCCCTCAGCACGCACGGCTCATTGGGTCAGGGCCCCATGTGACAGTGGCCGGCACGCTGGTGTTTGCTGGCCAGCCTTTCCCCTTGGCCCCTCTTGCAGCCTTTGGGACGAGTCTGGGGAGAGGGAGGTAGGGGTGGGCCGTGCCCTGGAACAGGTGCCCGTGGTCTCCCGCCGGGCTGTTCCAGCCTACGAGAAGCTTCCCTCGGCCTGGGAGACACGCCATTGTCAGGAGACTCCTGGGCCGAGCCCCGTTCTTGGGGGCCGAGCCGCCCAGCGGCACCCTCCCCGCCTCTGTCCACAGAGGCCTGCGTCTGTGAGTCTGTCCCCAGCTCCCACGGCGACCTCTTTTCTCGGACAGCAGAGCTCGGTGGGCAGCGCCAACTGCGTTTTAAAGCAGAAGGTGAAGGGTTAAAGGGAGGACATGACGAAGCGGCCAGAAGACCACGTTTTTCTTGATATCCTTCTCAAAATGAAAGGGAAGCAGCACCTGCAAACCTTCTGTAAATGGGGCGCAGCCGGGAGTGGGGGTGCGGCTCTGAGCCAGCCGTGAACTCCTCCCGCCCTGCGAAGGACCGTGGAGGCCGACCCAGACCACCCCTGCCCCTGCGCTCGCCTGCACGCCTGCTGACCGTCACGCCCGCCCGGACGCATCGGGGCTCTGGCGGGACTCGGACACCCCAGGCTGTGCCAGTCCCAGGGCACGAGGACCAGGAGGCGGTCGCCATGGAAACGGGAGGAGGGCTGGTGCCCCGCGGCCTCTGCCTTGGTGTTCCCCGGCTTCGGTGCTGCCCGAGGAGAGCGAGGCCGCGCCGGGCGAACGCACGCGGCTTCAGCAGAGCGTCGGCGCTCGAGGGCGGCTGCCCCGCGTGCTGTGAACCGTCGTCACGGCTGGCTCCTCGCAGGCAGAGCTCGAGCGGCTGCGAATGAGCCGAAAGTGCTCGCTGCTCAGGCCCGTCTGGCTCCTTGTGGGCCCATGGACGGTGCCCGCCCGGCTTCTCTGCCCACGGGATTCTCCAGGCAGGAACACTGGCGTGGGTCGCCATGCCCTCCTCCGCGGGAGCTTCCCGGCCCAGGGGTCGAGCCCGCGTCTCCTGCGTCACCCGCGTCGCTGGCCGTCTCTCTACCCGCCGAGCCACAGGGGAAGCCCCGTGAGCCGAGGGCCGCTGCAGAGCTCCCGGAGCAGAGGGTCCAGGGACCCCAGCCGACGAGTGTGACGCGTTCACGGTGCTGGGCACGGCGCCCCGGGGCTGCACGCTGGCTGTTTCTGAATGTTTGTGCCATTCATTAGAGCCCTGAAATTCGTCAGGTGGATTTCTGTTTTCTGGAAATTACACATAATGCCACTTGAGAAACCAGATAGTCTTCTTACAATGCACAATGGCAGGCCCCTGCCCCCGCTCCAGGGTGTTCCCCGGAGTCCCCGTGTCTCGAGCTCGTCCCCACGGGGAAGCCCGCTGTCGCCCCAATGGAGCACGCGGTCTCCAGCCTCTGGGAGGCCCTGGGCCCATGTCTCTGCACCCTCTCTGCATCCCTACCCCACCCCCACGCTGGGATCCACCCCGCCCGGAAGCAGGCCCTGCACCCGGGAAAGGGTGCCGCGTGTTCCTTTGACAAGCGTCCTCTCCCGCCCGTCTTCCCGGGAAGCGCTGTGCTCGTGCCGCGCTGTCTGGGCTCAGCCTCCCGTCCTCTCTCCCCCGCCTCTGCCTCTCTTCCTTGCCCCGGCTCGTCGGAGGGGTTCCCGTCTCTCCACTCCCACGAGGTTCTAGGCGGTCACGGTTTTTGCCCTTCGAGCGCCTCCTGCTCTCTCTTACCTCTTGGACGCGGTGCCGTGGGACTGAGCCCTGGGCAGTGCTGATGCCCGACGGCCTCCGGACCCCGATGTGGCGTGTCGCACGGCTCAGCCACTTCCTCTGTGGCTCTCGGAGGGCATGACGCGCTTTCCTGGGAAGGCTCTTCTCCCTGGTCGGTTGATTTCCTCCCTTGTCCTGGGCTGGCGTCTTCCACATCGAGGCTTTCCTCGGACACACGTGCGCCTCGGCCGGGCCCTCTCTAGTCGTGGTTGAGACGCAGCCCGAGCGCTCGCTCGAAGGCTTTCCCGCATAGCGGGTGCGGGGCAGCGTGTCAGCTGCTGGTCTTGGGGTCCGGCTGGAAGCTGGAGGAGGAGTCGCCCCCGTACCCACGCAGGTCTGCCCAGCATTCCTGCTGTTGTCGGGGAGGGGGCGACGGGCAGGGTCTTCACTCCCTGGCCAGGGATCGAGCCTGCGCCCCAGCAGTGGGCACAGAGTCCTAACCACCGGACACCAGGGGCGTTCCCTTAATGTGTGCGTTTTTTAAATGTGTGCTGATTTTTTTTTTCAGTTATGAGGAAGGTGTTGAGGACTTCCTGTCATTTCCCAGGCCTGGGTGTTCCGGGGCGCTGCTCCCCCATTTTCCCAGCCTTGAGAAACCAGATAGTCTTCTTACAATGCACAATGGCAGGCCCCTGCCCCCGCTCCAGGGTGTTCCCCGGAGTCCCCGTGTCTCGAGCTCGTCCCCACGGGGAAGCCCGCTGTCGCCCCAATGGAGCACGCGGTCTCCAGCCTCTGGGAGGCCCTGGGCCCATGTCTCTGCACCCTCTCTGCATCCCTACCCCACCCCCACGCTGGGATCCACCCCGCCCAGAAGCAGGCCCTGCACCCGGGAAAGGGTGCCGCGTGTTCCTTTGACAAGCGTCCTCTCCCGCCCGTCTTCCCGGGAAGCGCTGTGCTCGTGCCGCGCTGTCTGGGCTCAGCCTCCCGTCCTCTCTCCCCCGCCTCTGCCTCTCTTCCTTGCCCCGGCTCGTCGGAGGGGTTCCCGTCTCTCCACTCCCACGAGGTTCTAGGCGGTCACGGTTTTTGCCCTTCGAGCGCCTCCTGCTCTCTCTTACCTCTTGGACGCGGTGCCGTGGGACTGAGCCCTGGGCAGTGCTGATGCCCGACGGCCTCCGGACCCCGATGTGGCGTGTCGCACGGCTCAGCCACTTCCTCTGTGGCTCTCGGAGGGCATGACGCGCTTTCCTGGGAAGGCTCTTCTCCCTGGTCGGTTGATTTCCTCCCTTGTCCTGGGCTGGCGTCTTCCACATCGAGGCTTTCCTCGGACACACGTGCGCCTCGGCCGGGCCCTCTCTAGTCGTGGTTGAGACGCAGCCCGAGCGCTCGCTCGAAGGCTTTCCCGCATAGCGGGTGCGGGGCAGCGTGTCAGCTGCTGGTCTTGGGGTCCGGCTGGAAGCTGGAGGAGGAGTCGCCCCCGTACCCACGCAGGTCTGCCCAGCATTCCTGCTGTTGTCGGGGAGGGGGCGACGGGCAGGGTCTTCACTCCCTGGCCAGGGATCGAGCCTGCGCCCCAGCAGTGGGCACAGAGTCCTAACCACCGGACACCAGGGGCGTTCCCTTAATGTGTGCGTTTTTTAAATGTGTGCTGATTTTTTTTTTCAGTTATGAGGAAGGTGTTGAGGACTTCCTGTCATTTCCCAGGCCTGGGTGTTCCGGGGGGCCGCGCTCCGGTCCTCACCCACAGCGCCGCATTTGTCTGTGTCCTCGTTGCAGGGGCGGCGCTGGGCCCGCTGCTGGCCGGGCTCATCTCCCCGTCGGGATGGAACAACGTCTTCTACATGCTCATGTTCGCGGACGCCTGTGCCTTACTGGTGAGTCACCTCGCTCTCCCTCCAAGCGGCTCTCACGAGCGTCTCTGTGGATGTCGGCCAAATGCTGGGGGTGCTTTTCCCCACCGACTCCTGCCTCTCCCGGGGGACTTTGGGTCCAAAGCCTGTCCCTAAGTGCTCCTGATCCAGGCCCGTTCTTCCTGTGGTTTAGACAGATCCAAAGCAGCAGCAGGTGGTCTCCGTTTCCAGCAGGCTGGGCGAGAAGCGAGGGCAGGGTCTCCCCAGCCTCAGGTCCTGAGCCGGCCGGTCGGCTGTGGGCCATCGGCTTCGTGCGTGACTTGGGCGGGCCCCTGCGCCCCCTGCACCAAAGCGTCCACCTGTGAAGGGGGCAGTGGGATGGCAGCAGGGACAGGCGTACCGTGTGGTCGTGGGAGTTAAAGCGGACCGTGCGCCGAGTCCCACCTGCTGCCCCGACCGTCCCCGCATCCCGCCTGCCCGCGATCAGCCACACTGGGGCAGGGACTGGCTCCCGCACCCGAGGGCTGGAGCACAGGCGAGGAGCCCGGGGCGCGCTGGCCCCTGAGGCCTGTCCCCTCCTGCCTGAGGAGATGGGATGGTTTCCTCAGGATGGAGAAGGTCGGTCCCCCCCGCACAGCCCTGCGGCGGCCCCCTGTGACAGCGGCCACCACGCTCCCGCTGCCGGTCACCCCACACGGGGCCCTGACGCAAAGCCACCATCTCCCCTCAAGTCGCCTGGAAAAGCAAATGCTTACCCCAACACCGATGGGCTGCGGACCTTGGAAGTAGCAGCTCCATCAGTCACATGAGTTCTGTATTTTCATTCCCAGAAGCCCTAAAGCATGGCTCCCCATGACCCGGGCAGAACCAAATGCCAGCGCTCAGCTTCTGGACCGTGAGGCACGAAAGCGGGTCCTCAGTTAAGCCCCCGGCCCTTCTGCCGCGTAGCAGGGCAACTTCCCTTGTTAGGCTGGAGATAGGACATCTTCTATGTCAGAAATACCGGGTAACATACACGTTACACTGCCTTGTGTTGCACAGCTCAGCTCATGAGAAAGGAAGGGACCCAGGACCCAGAAACACAGGCACGGCGTGAAACAAGTGCCCACGCTGGCGCTCGGCCGGTGCGCCTCCCCTCCCCCGCCCACCCCCAGGAACAGGCGGCGAGGTGCTGGGCGGGCCCAGGATGGGCGGCTGGAAAAGGAGGGCCCTCGTCAAGCCTGGACCCTCGGGGAGCTCTGTCGCGGTGAAAGCGTGAGCACGCACGCGCCCTGCAGAAGCCGCTGATCCAGGAGAGCCTCGACGGCGCCTTCGCCTGCTCACCGCGCCCGGGGAATCTTCCTGGAGGACCTTTAGCCACAGCAGCCGACAGCAGCCTTCAACTTTTTAACTTATATCAAGTAAATGTTATATAGGTCCCGGAGTGCGGATACACCAGGTTCTTCAGCAGAAGCAAATCCCAAATCATCGGAGAGGGACAGACCTGGCCCCAGGGGCACAGGGCCCCACAGCCATCGCCCTGCTGCCGACGAGCTCACGCCCCAGATCAGGAGATGCTAGGACACCATCTGCCGTGGTGGGGCGACAGACAACAGACAGACAGACTGACACTCCCCCCAAAACCGCAGGTGGAAGGGTAATCAGATAAACTGTACAACTGAGCACATTGAGCGGCACCAAGATGATCACGTGGGCTCCCCTGGCGGCTCCGTGGTGAAGAGTCCACCTGCCGTGCGGGAGACGCGGGTTCCATCCCTGAATCCGGAAGATCCCCTGGAGGAGGGCATGGCGACCACTCCAGCCTTCTTGCCTGGAGAGCCCCACGGACAGAGGGGCCCGATGGGCTGCAGTCCACGGGGTCGCAAAGCGTCAGACACAACTGAGCGACTTACACAAGGTTATCATACTGAGTGAAGGAAGTCAGAAAGACAGGTGCCATATGATGTCGCTTATATGTGGACTCTAAAATAGGACACGCAAAAAACTACGAAACAGAATCGGACTCGCAGACATAGAGGACAGACGTGTGGCTGCCAGCGGGGCAGGGCGCACGGGGAGTTTGTGACCAGCAGATGCTGGCTGCTGGCTGTGAGGGGATGAGCCACAAGGCCGCGCTGTGCGGCTCAGGAAAGGACAGTCAGCCCCCTGGGGTCCCGCTAGGAGGAAAGACCATGGAAAAGGACGTCTGTGTGTGCAACTGAGGCACCCCGTTGTCCCGCAGGGACTGGCACGTGTTTTAAATCAGCCGCGTGCGTGCTGAGTCGCTTCAGTCACATCCAGCTCTCAGTGACTCCGTGGACTGTAGCCCGCCGGGCTCCTCC
Source organism: Tragulus kanchil (assembly GCA_022376925.1). NCBI lineage: Eukaryota > Metazoa > Chordata > Mammalia > Artiodactyla > Tragulidae > Tragulus > Tragulus kanchil. The sequence continues at coordinate 245,291,540 of JAIOJX010000028.1, forward strand.
CTCCTGGGATCCTCCAGGCAAGCATGCGGGAGCGGTCGCCGTGCCCGCCGCCAGCGGAGCTTCCCACGCCAGGGACCACACTGCAGCTTTAAAAAGTGGGAAAAAAAAGAAAGAAAGCATTACTGAAGATAGCAAAGAAGAAACTGAGTTCATGAGAAAAGACCAAGAACTAAAAAAGACAGGGGGTGAGATGCAGGTGTCGGGAGATCCTCCAGAATGCAGCCCAGAAAGAGAAAGATGGAATGCGGGGGAGCCGCTAGAGGCTGGAGGCCCGCCAGGTCCAGGGGGCGCTTGGAGGAGGAGACCGCCGGGCCGGGTCTCGCCGGACAGCGCTGAGAGCACAGGCAGCCGCTGCGACCTGAGACTCCGCGTGGGTGCGAGGGGCGAGGGGAGGATCCGAGCGGGCCCACCGCCAGCCGTCCACAGACGGGCTCGGACCCAGACCCCGCCACAGGAGGCCCCCCGGAATGTCAGGGTGCAGACAGGGCGGAAGGGAGGACACAGCCGGCAAACTGTGGCTGCCTGGCCACGGGGTCCGCCAGCTTCGATGAGAGACTAAAGCCTCTGTCGCTGCAGGAGAGAGGGGGCCTCCGCAGGCGGCGCGGGGGCTCAGCCAGGACCAGTCTTCGGCCTCAGAGACCAGACGCAGCTCTCGTTGCCGGTCCACAGGCCAGGTGCCTCTCCCGGCCTGAGGCTGGGGACCCGCACGGCCTGGGGCCCGCCGACGGTCCGGCCAAGCTCCTGCCTAGAGGCCGTGCTCCCCAAGCCTCGGGCCTGCTCCCCTGTCTCCAGCTTCCATCCTGCGGGGCTGGGGGCACCAGGCGGGCGCTGGGCTGGCAGGTCCGCCCCCTGCTGAGCATCGCACACAAATGGCCACTTTCGTCCTCCTGAGAAGCTGGTGTTTGTCCTTCCAAATTGTCACCACGGCTCACAGGGCACCCCCACACACCCCCAGAGAACACTCGAGTGTGCTTCTCGTCTCCCTCTAAAGGATCTGCTTTCTGGGGTCCTCGGGCCTTTGCACTGCGGCTTTGCATGTCCTGGACTTGGACTTCCTGTTGAGGAGACACCCGCTCACACCTCAGGCCGATGCTAGCTGGGGGCTAGAGGTTCAAGTTCAAGGATCGCTGTCTCCAGCTGGACGGTGGCCTTGCCACGGGCACCGCTCAGCACTGTCACGACACCCCCTCCGCCCCCGCGAAGCCAGGAGCCCCACGGGCGGGACGGACCCTGCTGCCTCAGCCTGCTCGGCCGCCGTTCGAGGGGTGACTCAGCTCCTTCCAAACCTTCAGTGTCTTAGAAAACGAACTTCTCTGCTTCCACCGGGGGCCTGGCGCTGGGCAGCTCGTGTTCTGTTCAAGCACCCCGTTGAATGCTCTCCAGAACCCCGACTCCCGGGCCCGGGCGCCTGCAGCTTTCCTAGAAGCAGGGCCACGAGAGCCAGGGCTTCCCGGGGAGGCCCTCTCAGAGCCGGGGCGCCGCATGCTGGGGGCCTCCCGGGCCTGCAGCGCCTGGGGAGAGGCTGGGGCCACAGCTGCAGGCCGTCCAGCTGGGCGATGCTGCACCGCAGGCCGGGACTGTGCCGCGCCCCGCCGGCTCAGTGGGAGAGGACCGCAAGGGGGTGAAGGCAGGGCTTTCTGGTTTTCCCCGAGGCCGCGGGGCGAGCACAGGCCTGGGGCTGGGGGAGCGGCTCCCCCAGAGGCTTCCCCGTCCCCAGGGCTGCCCAGGACGGCTGGGGCCTCTGGGGACAGTGGCCAGGGAGCACTCGCCTGGCCTCAGGGTCACTCCGGTCCCCGCAGTGTCACCGTGACCGTGGGTTACCTTGTCCTTCTGTTTTGCTCATTTGGATAGTTTATGACTGGACTGGTTTTGTCGAACCAGACTCCCTTCCGGCTGAAATCTGGCCTGAGGGCCTTATTGCCAGGAGCCTCCGCCGTGGCGCCCGGGGCTGAGGGACCAGCAGGGCTGCCCTGAGACCAGGCCGGGCGGCCGGGCCCGGTGGTGGGGGACGCGGGGCAGGGCACCCACTGCCCTGCCTCAGGCTCTCGGGTCCGGAGGCACCAGCGTCCACAGCACCTGTGGGGGCAGCCCTCCTCCCCGCCATGTGACTCGAGCTGGGCCCCGGGCGCGGAGGGTGGGAGGAGACAGTGGCGGCAGGGTGCCCGCCCAGGGTCTCGGGCCGTAACACGGTCTGGTCTTGCTTTGGGTGCAGTTCCTGATCCGCCTCATACACAAGGAGCTGAGCTGCCCGGGGTTGGCGACAGGAAACCAAGCTCCGTGAGTGCCCCCCATCTGCCACCCGCGCGCCCCCTGCCCTGGTCCCAGCCCGCCTGTCAGAGCACCGTCCGCGGCCACACCTGCTTCTCCACGCCTCACCCGTGGTGCGGGCGCTGCACACCTCACTCACGCTCCCTTCTTTCCTCCTGCATGCCTGGTGGGGAGGCGATCCAGGCAACCTTGTCTCAAAAGAGAGGGAACAAACGTGCCGGAAGTTGCTTCCTAAGTTCTGCTCTTTGGGCTGCAGCTTCGAGACAAAGAGCAGCTCCCAAGCTCTGCCTGGCTCTGCCCCTCTTCCTGCCCGCGAAGCTTCCCCCCTCAGAAGCAGGGCCACGAGCCAGGGCTTCCCGGGAGGCCCTCTCAGAGCCGGGCGCCATGCTGGGGCCTCCCGGGCCTGCAGCGCCTGGGGAGAGGCTGGGGCCACAGCTGCAGGCCGTCCAGCTGGGCGATGCTGCACGCAGGCCGGGACTGTGCCGCGCCCCGCCGGCTCAGTGGGAGAGGACCGCAAGGGGGTGAAGGCAGGGCTTTCTGGTTTTCCCCGAGGCCGCGGGGCGAGCACAGGCCTGGGGCTGGGGGAGCGGCTCCCCCAGAGGCTTCCCCGTCCCCAGGGCTGCCCAGGACGGCTGGGGCCTCTGGGGACAGTGGCCAGGGAGCACTCGCCTGGCCTCAGGGTCACTCCGGTCCCCGCAGTGTCACCGTGACCGTGGGTTACCTTGTCCTTCTGTTTTGCTCATTTGGATAGTTTATGACTGGACTGGTTTTGTCGAACCAGACTCCCTTCCGGCTGAAATCTGGCCTGAGGGCCTTATTGCCAGGAGCCTCCGCCGTGGCGCCCGGGGCTGAGGGACCAGCAGGGCTGCCCTGAGACCAGGCCGGGCGGCCGGGCCCGGTGGTGGGGGACGCGGGGCAGGGCACCCACTGCCCTGCCTCAGGCTCTCGGGTCCGGAGGCACCAGCGTCCACAGCACCTGTGGGGGCAGCCCTCCTCCCCGCCATGTGACTCGAGCTGGGCCCCGGGCGCGGGGAGGGTGGGAGGAGACAGTGGCGGCAGGGTGCCCGCCCAGGGTCTCGGGCCGTAACACGGTCTGGTCTTGCTTTGGGTGCAGTTCCTGATCCGCCTCATACACAAGGAGCTGAGCTGCCCGGGGTTGGCGACAGGAAACCAAGCTCCGTGAGTGCCCCCCATCTGCCACCCGCGCGCCCCCTGCCCTGGTCCCAGCCCGCCTGTCAGAGCACCGTCCGCGGCCACACCTGCTTCTCCACGCCTCACCCGTGGTGCGGGCGCTGCACACCTCACTCACGCTCCCTTCTTTCCTCCTGCATGCCTGGTGGGGAGGCGATCCAGGCAACCTTGTCTCAAAAGAGAGGGAACAAACGTGCCGGAAGTTGCTTCCTAAGTTCTGCTCTTTGGGCTGCAGCTTCGAGACAAAGAGCAGCTCCCAAGCTCTGCCTGGCTCTGCCCCTCTTCCTGTGCCCTGTCCCCTCCCCGTCCCCAAGGCCAGGGGAGCCGGAGGCCTGGGGAGGCCCCAGCAGGAGGGGAGAAGCCGCCCCCGGCTCTGGTCTGTGGCTGTGTGTTGAGCTCTGCGGGCCGGGTGACCCGCTGTCTTTCCTCCTCCCGTCCAGGTTGAAGGAGCACTGAGCCCTCAGGCCCCGTGGAGGCGGCTGGCCCATCCTTCACGTGCTGTCTTTGGAGGAAAAGTTCAAATAAAGGATCCTGTGTTGAATAGAGTAATTGCCCTTGCCTTTTGCACATTCGCCTGGAAAGGACCCGCAAGTCACCTTGAGAATTCCTGAGGCCTGTCGGCCCAGCCGTGGGGCTCAGGCGGAGGTCGGGGAGGACGAGGTCGGGGAGCCCGTGGGCAGTGCTGGCTGCTGCCCGCTGAGCGGGTCGAGCCGCGCCTCCCAGTGCTGGGCGGCCGCTCCACGTCCAGAGTGACGGCAGCCGGGGGAGCCCCGGTCTTTCTTGGGTATTTCAGCGCGGGATGACGGAGCAGACGGAGCTCTGAGGACGGGGACCTGCCAGGGGACAGTCAGGAGGCGGCAGGTGGTAGGAGAGCGGGTGACAGAGACGCCTGCACAGGGACACGGCTGACCCCTGGACACACCAGGTGGAGCTCGGACCCACCGCATCGCCCAAGGACGGCCCCAGCGCTTCCTGCTGCTCTGCACCCTGGAAACCGTCCCGAGAGGGCCGAGGCGAAGCCGTCGAAGCCTCGGGCAGGCCGGAGGACGGGAGAACCGCCCCGGAAGCCCGGGGGTCCTTGTCGCCGCTGGCCCTGTAAGGGGTCTCAGGGCACATGTGCCGAGGCCCAGCTGGAGGCAGGGAGTGGCCAGGCCCCTGTCCGGCCTCTGTCCCCACCACACTCGCCTGTCCCGGGAGACCCAGCACTGGAGAGGAGTTATTTATTGAGACATGTCACGTGTCACAGACGCTTAGGAGACCTGAGTGGTGTCTTGCTATGTTTTAAGACAAACTCTGGTTGTCCTCTGGCCACTTGGTTCCTTGGTTGCTACCGTTTGAAATAAAATGTTTAAAAGAAAGCTCCAGCAGGATGTTGGTTATTTCTGCTCACATCACCGTCATAGTCCCAAAAGGAAACTTCCAGGAGAGTGCCTCCTCTTGCTTTCTCAGGGCTGGACACAGTCCGCGGTTTGGCAGCTGGAAGCAGAGACCTTTTTCTAGACGAGAAGGGGTCGCCCTGAGACTGGCTGGGGCCAGGACCCGCTGCAACAAGGCTTGCACCTGGACAAACCTCCCCTCCAGCCACACAGCACAGAGGAAGTGTAAGGGACCAGAGACAGCCGTGCGCGTGTGCAGCCAGGGCCGGCTCTGGACAGAAGGTCCACGCCAAGGCGCTCCAGTCGGGTCCAACTCCTTGTGACCCTTTGGATTGTAGCCGCCAGGCTCCTCTGTCCCTGAGGTTCTTTTCAGGCAGGAACTCTGGAGTGGGATGCCTTTTCCTCCTCCAGAAGGTCTTCCCAACCCAGGGATCGAGCCCACGGCTCTCACGTCTCCTGCACCGGCAGGCGGGCTCTTTACCACTAGCGCCACCTGGGACAAAAGATACAAAAGGACAGGCTGGCACTTCGGAAGAGCCAGGGGCAAAGGCGGGGGACTGGGCGCACCCCCTGCACTCCCCTGAGGGGTGAGCAGACCACCTAAGCCAGCCTGAGCCCTGGACATACCCCTACCCCCCGTCCTCACCCGTGTGGGCCACCAGCTCGGCCCTCCCCTCCCTGCGGGGGGCAGATGAGGGAACCTGTTTCTTGTTCCCACTGCCCCCTGCAGCAGCGGGGGCCCAGCAAAGCGCTGCCTGGGCTAAGAACCCTGGTCGATGTCCGCCCTGCTCAGGGACAAGCCCCTGGTCTGCACAGAAGGCCGTGGCCAGCCTTCAGCAAACAGCATCTGGACGTCTTGTAATCACGCGTCTTGAGGCATACCCCCAGGTTTGTCCTTGTCGATGACGTCTGACGCCCGGGCGGGTACAGGGCTGCCCTTGGTGAAGTGTGGCGTCTTCTGAGATGACGGGCGTCCCTGTCAGACGAGGCACCAAGTGTCCACACCTGTGCCGCCCCAGGGTCGTGGTCAGGGTCCCGCTGCAGATCAAGGTGGTCTCGTGCTCCACTCCACGGGGAAGGGCAGGCAAGGCGAGGCTCTTCTGCTGCAGGGGTCCTCACGAGGGGGACAAAAGCTACACACGGAGAACGCTTCCTCCTACTAAAGATACAACTTCCAGCTGTGGTGCTGGAGCAGACTCTGGAGAGCCCCCGCGGCGGCCAGGAGATCCAACCAGTCCACCCGACAGGAAACCAGCCCTGAATGTTCACGGGAAGGACGGACGCTGCAGCTGAAGCTCCAATACTTTGGCCGCCTGGTGCAGGGCAACTCCCTGGAGAAGGCCTGGTGCTGGGAAAGACTGAAGGCAGGAGGAGAAGGGGGCGATGGGATGAGATGGTCGGAGGGCATCACCCACCCAGTGGACACGAGTGGGAGCCGGCTCCCGGAGACGGGGAAGGGCAGGGCGCCTGGCGGGCTGCGACTGTGGGCTCTCAGAGAGCTGGGCACGACGGAGCGACTGAACAGAAAGCGGATTCCACTTCTGCGCAGTCCACTGAGCCCCTCCGTCTCCCTCTGCCTCTGCCCGCACAAGGCCAGCACAGGTCCCTCTCGTCCTCCGCGCCTGCCCTGGGCTGCAAGCGTCCTCCCCCCCCACCCGGCCCAGGCTCGCGGCTGTCTGGGTGTGTCCGCGCCCTGTGGGCGGCAGGGCCCCTCGCGCCCCAGAGCCTCTGTCCTTCTCTAGACAGCAAACTGCAGAAGCAAGGCCGGGACCAGACGGAAGAATGGTGCCATTCAGTGGAGCACGGGGAATTCCTTTCCAGGGACGTCTGGAGCCCACTGCCCTTGCCTTGGCGTGCAGTGCTCCCTGGGGTCCGAGGCGGTCGGAGCACCGGCTGCGCTGACCCAGTTCGTCTCTGACCTTCCCTGAATAGCTGCGCGGTCCAGCGACGGGAAGCTTTGCGGGATGTGGTCGCTGTTCTTCCCAACTTAGGAGACCCAGGTGTTAGAAGAAGATCTTTCAAGACTCGCAGGGCGAGGCGGCGGGGCGGGGAGGCCTCCAGAACCCGCGGGGACGCCGAGGCCAGCGCCCTTGGCTGGAGAGGCGGCCTCTTTGGAGAAGGGCGTGCGCACAGGGCCAGGCCTGACAGCAGTCTAGCCGGCTCCGCTCCCCATGAGTGGAGAATTTCGCCCTGACTTTTAAGGGAAAAAGTCTATGATTTCAATATAAAAACACATCGTCAGTTTACCCCTGCAGTCGCTGAGATAATACCCTTCTAGAAACAGCTGGCCGTGGTGCCCGCCTGCTTGCATTCACATGGAAATGTGCCTTTGCCTTTCAGGAGTTTCTGTGTCACTGGGATTTTCCTATTCAAATCCACAGAAAATGCCCCAGTGATTGAAATACAAGCCTGTGAGAGGGGAAGGGAAGGAGTCGAGGGGTGGAGCTGGCTACAGCCCTCCAGTCACAAAGGAGAGAAAAACCAGTCCCAGAGACTCGCCGTGATCAAGAGCACCCCCTATCCCGTCAAAACCAGAACCCCTTCCAGTCACCAGCTTACAAAATCCAATAAAAATAAATCACTGGAAAAGTGGAGCTAGAAAAAAATACATCATGATTTTTTGTCGTTAGATTCAATACCCATAAAAAGGCACTCTGCCAAATGGCTGTAGAAGCCTGTGAGTGCTTCTCCTGCCTCTGTTTACCTTTAGAATGTCCGTGGCGAGTTTCCAGGACTGTTAGTTTCCGGCTGCGGCAGGGCGTTCCAGGCACACACAATCTTCGCCCGTATCTGGCCTTACAGAGGGTTGAGACGAGGTCCCCGTGCTACACAGCAGGTTCCTATCGATGATCTATTTTGTTAAGATTTTTCTTTGATTTAGATCATTTTTAAAGTCTTTACTGAACTTGTTACACTACTGTTTCTGTTTTATGTCTGGGCTTTTGGCCCCACGGCATGTGGGATCTTAACTCCCAGACCAGGGATTGAACCCACGTCCCCTGCACTGGACGGCGAAGTCCTCACCGCTGGAGCCTCAGGGAAGTGCCAGCTGGTTTAAGCGTGGAGGGGTGTGTACGGGCTTCCCAGTGGTTCAGTGATGAAGAATCCGCCGGCAACGCAGGGCACACAGGTCCGACCCCTGGGTCAAGGAAGATGCCCTCGGAGGAAGAACGGCAGCTCACTCCAGACCTCTTGCCTGGAGATCCCACGGACAGAGGGGCTGGGGGCTGCAGTCAATGAGCTCAGAGTCAGACACAACCGAGCACGCGGGCACCTTGCGGCCTGTGCACGCTCCTCCCGGACTCCTCATCTGTCCCTCCCCACCTCACGAGTCTCCCCTTTGGTAAGTTTGTTTCTGGAATCTGCTTATCTGATCAGGAACTGTGACCCACTAGCCACACGACGCACCCACAGGGGAGGGGCCGCTTGGTGGCATGGCTGGGCCCAGGATTGCGGCGGCAGGGAGGGCCGGCGGGCTGGCCGGGGCTGTGCCAGGCTGCTGTGCATGGCATCAGGCGGAGTGGCCCCAGGGAGCCTCGGCAGCCTGGCTTCCAGGGCGCCCCGGGCGATCCTGGCTGGGAAGGGCCGGCAGTTCCTCTGTGGACGGCGGGGCTGCAGGTCTATGTTTCTCCAACCAGAGCCCTCGTTCAAAGTCAGAAGCAAGCGTGCTGTTCAAGGGACTCGACTGTAAGACGTTTCCCTGCGCCCTGGGCATGCGCTTGTCTTTCGGGCACTCCTTCCGCCCCCTCGTGCCTCCACACCAGGGGACCAGCCACGCTCCAGGGGTCCTGCCACCGACGGACAGCCACGGGTTCCCCCACAGCCGAGGGGCGGGGAGCTCACAGGACCTGCAGGCCCGCGGCTCTGAAAGGGGAGCCCTGTTCTGTGTTTTCTTTGGTGGTTTGAGCAGCACCCAGATCCTTTGCTGCCACTAGAGGGCTTCCCGGAGCCGAAGCACAGACCGGCCTGGGGCAGGACAGCCTAGTCCCTGGGGTGGGGGTGGGGGTGGCCTGCGGGAGCTCCCTGGGCCTCCACTCCATCCCTCCGAGCTGCTCTCAAGGGCTGGGTTGTCAGAGGATCCCTTCGCTTCGATGTCGCATTTAATATGGTGCCAGGAAACCAAGGGCCCACACCATGTTTGGGGTGACCAGCACGGCAAGGGGATGGGCGGGCCTGGGGGGAGCGGGGAGGAGGCTGGGCGGGCTGATGGAGCCAGGGGGCCCCGACCTCTGGGAAGCTCAGCTCCACCCTGGGGGTGGGGGGCTGTCACAAGCTGCCACCACCCCTCCGCCCAACACTTGTGAACCCTGCCTTCCCCTCCCTTTGATGAAATAACAAAGGGGCTGAGGTCCAGACAGGTTACCTGCTCAAGCTCCCTGAGCCCCAGCCAGAGTTGGCACACCTGTGTCTGACCGAAGTTCACTGACCACCTGTCCTTCCCAGAGAGACCAAAGCAAACCAGGCTTCCTCGTGATTTTGTTTTATGGGTTTTGTTTTTTTTAACACCAAAACATTTTGTATTGGGGTACTGCTCGCTTCGTCCTTGTGGGCTTCCCTGGTGGCTGCCTGCAATGCAGGAGACCCGGGTTCCATCCCTGGGTCAGGAAGATCCCCTGGAGAAGGAAACAGCAGCCCACGCCAGTAGTCTTGCCGGGAGACTCCCATGGGCAGAGGAGCCTGGTGGGCTGCAGTCCACGGGGTCACAAAGAGTCACGGGACTGAGCAACTGACACTCTCACTTCCGTAGCCGATGCACAATGTGAATGTGGTTTCAGGTGGCCGCAAGGGACTCAACCACACACACACGTGTCCTCTCCACAGCTCGCTTCCCTGCCGGGCCGCCCTGTGGCACCGAGCAGAGTCCCGGGCTCGAGGGCTGCGGGGACGACCGTGTGCACGCTGCTCTATTTAAAGTGGACGACGAGCAGAGACCCGCTGTGCAGCCGCACGTCTCTTTCCTGACACCCCTCACGAGAGAGACTTCACGCGTGCGTGAAGCGGACCTCACACGTTCCGTCTGCCCGGCCTCGACAAACACCACCGTGCATGTCCGGCTCCTCTCTGCCACTGCACGTCCGTCCTCCTCCAATTATGTTCTGTGTCTTTAGGCAAAGTCTAGAGTGGTGTCCTTGAACGCAGACACCTTCCCTGCCTCCACCAGCAGCCCTCTTGGCTCTCTCCCGTGGGAGCAAGCATCAGACCCTGATCTCCACCGTCCAGACAAGGTCACTGCCACGCGAGGGCCAGAGCTACCTTTCGCCATCATGTCCTCGAGGATCTGGCACTCGTGGTGAACCCGCCTGCCAATGCAGGAGACGTGGAAGGTCCCCTGGGGAAGGGCACCGCTCCAGCCTTCTTGCCTGGAGAAGCCCATGGACAGAGGACTCTCCTGGGCTACGGTCCACAGGGTCACAAAGTGCTGGACATGACTGAGTGACTGACACCCCCACACCCCGAGGATCAGAGCTGGGAGCCCTGGGGACGCAGGTCCTGCTGGCGACCTGACCCCGCGGACAAGGAGCGAGGTCTCGCCTCTGCAGGTGGTCACACCTGTGCCGCCCGAAGTCCAGCAGAAGGCTGACAGCACCAGCTCCAGGGTAACTTGACCCCCACTCACCTCCTCAGCGGCCGAATTTCATGAATCCGATCGCCTGGTGTCGAGCAGGAAGAGAAATGAGTAAGGAACTCGAGCTAACAGCAAGTTCATTTTTAGAAACCACAGCATGAAATGTAAAATGAGTGCCTCCAGAACACCAAGCTGGGAGATAATAAACGATGCTCCAGGCCCCGGGAGAGGCAAGGAGGCGGCCACGTGCCGTGACTCAGGGGAGCCGGCAGGGCTGGATCAGGAGGGGCGGCCGGCGGGCCTGCGACTCGGAGGCACCTGCGTGGTGAGAACGTCAGCCTCGGGGCAGATCAGCCTCCTCCAAAGCCAGCAGAGCCTGCGGGCGCAGGACTCCTGCAGCCCCAGATCAAGCGGGAACAAAACTCCGGCCGGTTCTGTTCTCTGAGCCGGGACTCCCGCAGGGACCCCATAGGGCTTTCAGGGGTATGGCCCCGTGGGCACCAGGGGCCACTCTACCCCAAGAGCTGAGTCACCATGTCTCAGACGCAGTCCTGTGGGCGACCAGCGTGAGCCAGAGCAGGGCGGGGCCGTGACACCGCGTGCTCAGCGCGACCGCCTCCACACGCCTGACCTTGCAGGCTCGTGCTCCCAGCCCTGGGGCGCCACCCTGCGGGCTCCCGGTGGACCTGCTCCCCTGGAGTCGCTGAGGGTCCTCGTGTCTCTTGAGTCCTCTGTCGCAGCCCTTCAAGTTTTCTACCAAATGTTCTCGACCCTTCTAGGTGGCTCAGACGGTAAAGCGTCCACCTGCAGCGCGTGAGACCCGGGTTTCGTCCCTGGTCAGGAAGATGCCCTGGAGGAGGACGCGGCGACGCGCTCCAGCATTCTCGCCTGGAGAATCCCACGGACAGAGGAGCCTGACGCGCTACAGGCCACGGGGCCACCGAGAGTCAGACACGACAGACTGGACCACCACTGACGCTCAAGCCCCAACAGCAGCTCGACGCCGCCGAGAAACGCCTGGAACGCCGGCCCAGGAGCCTCAGCCACGGCCGAGGGTGCGATCAGGCGCAGCTGTAAAAGGAATGCATAATGGTTTACTGATGGTTGCTGGTTAGTGACTCCACTGTTAGCATCGATTGTTTCTGTTAATCTTTATTGATGGTAACTGACTGCTAAATAAATCAGCGGCCGAATTTCATGAATCCGATCGCCTGGTGTCGAGCAAAATGAGGAGAAAAATCATTTTAGAAACCACAGCATGAAATGTAAAATGAGTGCCTCCAGAACACCAAGCTGGGAGATAATAAACGATGCTCCAGGCCCCGGGAGAGGCAAGGAGGCGGCCACGTGCCGTGACTCAGGGGAGCCGGCAGGGCTGGATCAGGAGGGGCGGCCGGCGGGCCTGCGACTCGGAGGCACCTGCGTGGTGAGAACGTCAGCCTCGGGGCAGATCAGCCTCCTCCAAAGCCAGCAGAGCCTGCGGGCGCAGGACTCCTGCAGCCCCAGATCAAGCGGGAACAAAACTCCGGCCGGTTCTGTTCTCTGAGCCGGGACTCCCGCAGGGACCCCATAGGGCTTTCAGGGGTATGGCCCCGTGGGCACCAGGGGCCACTCTACCCCAAGAGCTGAGTCACCATGTCTCAGACGCAGTCCTGTGGGCGACCAGCGTGAGCCAGAGCAGGGCGGGGCCGTGACACCGCGTGCTCAGCGCGACCGCCTCCACACGCCTGACCTTGCAGGCTCGTGCTCCCAGCCCTGGGGCGCCACCCTGCGGGCTCCCGGTGGACCTGCTCCCCTGGAGTCGCTGAGGGTCCTCGTGTCTCTTGAGTCCTCTGTCGCAGCCCTTCAAGTTTTCTACCAAATGTTCTCGACCCTTCTAGGTGGCTCAGACGGTAAAGCGTCCACCTGCAGCGCGTGAGACCCGGGTTTCGTCCCTGGTCAGGAAGATGCCCTGGAGGAGGACGCGGCGACGCGCTCCAGCATTCTCGCCTGGAGAATCCCACGGACAGAGGAGCCTGACGCGCTACAGGCCACGGGGCCACCGAGAGTCAGACACGACAGACTGGACCACCACTGACGCTCAAGCCCCAACAGCAGCTCGACGCCGCCGAGAAACGCCTGGAACGCCGGCCCAGGAGCCTCAGCCACGGCCGAGGGTGCGATCAGGGCGCAGCTGTAAAAGGGAATGCATAATGGTTTACTGATGGTTGCTGGTTAGTGACTCCACTGTTAGCATCGATTGTTTTCTGTTAATCTTTATTGATGGTAACTGACTGCAACTTACGAAGAAGCCCCTAGACTGTTCTGTCAATGATTAAAGGGAATGTGCAGGTGTGTCCAATTTCAATCAAAGGGGAGGGTCTTGCACCATTGATTGGACCAGCCTTTAAAAATCGCCCTTTATCTCCAGTCAGAGCCCTCGCAGGAAACCTCGTTTCTTGCAGGCGGTCGCTGGCACCCGCCTCACAAACCTCATTTCCATCTACCACGAGCGGAGTTGGGTGCTTCACTGAGCGCACCTCACAACACAGCCGCGCGTCAGGTCCTGAAACCGCCCAGTGGATCAGCACGCTCCCGAGGAGCCGCTGCAGGTGGACACATGGAAAGAGAGGAGGTCGTGTCTCCCACGTCAGCTCACGGGCTCAGGGAGCAGGCCACGTCTCTACGCTGCCGGGTGAGAGGACACTCCAGCAAAGCAACTAGAAACCAGGGAGAAAGCGGCCCGCGCTCGTCCCCTGCAGCGGCTCCGCTGCATGAAGTCACCGGGAGCTAGTGAGCTCTGAGCCGCGGCTCCCAGGAAGCACGGTCCAGCGAGCCTCTGGTCACGAGCTCGTCGTCAGGCAGTGAGCTCGTCTGGTGTGTGCTTCCGTGCAAAGACAGCGGATTCTGTGCGAGTTGTTGATTCACTCCCATGCGCTCACACCAGCAGTTCCGCACCTCACTCCCGTCACCAGCCTCCTCCAAGGCCCGTGCTATCCCCGAGGGCACACCCAGCCTCCTGCACTCGGGACCGAGACACCACTGCCCGTTGGTGACAGTGCGGGTGGCTCAGTGTGGTGTCTGACTCTGTGAGACCCTGTGAACTGCAGCCCACCAGGCTCCTCTGTCCGTGGGATTCTTCAGGCACAGATACTGGAGCAGGTAGACATTGCCTTCACCAGGGGATCTTCCCAACCCAGGGACAGAGCTCAGGGCTCCTGCTTTGCATGTGGATTCTTTACCGTCTGAGCCACTGAGAAGCCCACCGCGCTAGGTCATTTAGAAAGAAAATCACCAGCGAAAAGCACAAAGACGTGGGAAAGCTGGCGCTCGATGGGTGAGGAGAGGAGGCTGGTTTGCAGCAAGAGCCAAAACAAGCAGGCAGAGCTGCCCCGTTGCTCTCAGCTGGGGACACGCGTGTCCAGCCACTCGGATTCTCTGCTCCCGCCCCGTCCACGTCAGAGAAAGACCTCTATGCTCCTCAGGTGTGGATCTGAGGTTACCGGTGAATTTGCTTGAGTAGATGAATGAAAGGCACAGAACTCACAGATAACGAGGGACGGCTGTAGCTGGGCGGCCTGAGGACTGGAGTGCGCCCGCCGGCTGTGTTCTCACGGAGCGGACAGACTGGAGGGCAGCGGAGGGCGGCTCCCCTGGGGCCAGTTCCGACGTGGCCGGGAGGGTGACAGCAGAGGAAAACCCCAGCGGGCACGGTCACAGCCAGAGCGTGGCGGACGGGGCCCTCCCACCCCCGGACTCCAGGACGGCGCAGATCTGTGACGCCCATCTGCCCGCCCCCGGCCCGCCCCCGGCCCTTCCAGCAGGTGCGTGGATCGCTGCCATCCCCCCTGGGTCCAATGTTCTATATCAAATGTGTGGGGATAATGTGCCTTTTCATCAGTCTCCAGCTCTGGGCCTGATGGGGACCCCTGGGCACCTCCCCCGAGGCAGAGGCCCCCTCTCACAGCACCCACAGAGCCGGGCAGCTTGGTCCAGCGCTGACCGGGCAACGGCGGGAGGCGAGGGAGGGGCTGTTCTGAGCGTGAGGAGCGGGAAGCCAGGGCCGCCGGGTGGACGCGGGCATCCGAGCTGCTCACAGTGAGCTCGCCTCTCTCCAGGCTGGACGCGGTCGCTGTCCAGGCAGACCCTAAGGAGCAGACCCTGAGACGGAGCCGAGCAGACAGAACGTCTGTTGGGGGTCTCCTGGGACGCACGGCTGCGGAACGGAGGGCCGGGGAAGGACGCGCGGAGGGAGGCCTGGACCCGCCCAGCCCAGACCGCAGCCTCGGTCCCTGAGCGGAGGTCTGAGCAAGGCCCCTGCCAGTGGGCCGAGCACGCCCCTCTGCTGGGCTGCCGACGGCCTCCTGGCGCCGGGGCCACTGAGAAGCCCACCGCTAGGTCATTTAGAAAGAAAATCACCAGCGAAAAGCACAAAGACGTGGGAAAGCTGGCGCTCGATGGGTGAGGAGAGGAGGCTGGTTTGCAGCAAGAGCCAAAACAAGCAGGCAGAGCTGCCCCGTTGCTCTCAGCTGGGGACACGCGTGTCCAGCCACTCGGATTCTCTGCTCCCGCCCCGTCCACGTCAGAGAAAGACCTCTATGCTCCTCAGGTGTGGATCTGAGGTTACCGGTGAATTTGCTTGAGTAGATGAATGAAAGGCACAGAACTCACAGATAACGAGGGACGGCTGTAGCTGGGCGGCCTGAGGACTGGAGTGCGCCCGCCGGCTGTGTTCTCACGGAGCGGACAGACTGGAGGGCAGCGGAGGGCGGCTCCCCTGGGGCCAGTTCCGACGTGGCCGGGAGGGTGACAGCAGAGGAAAACCCCAGCGGGCACGGTCACAGCCAGAGCGTGGCGGACGGGGCCCTCCCACCCCCGGACTCCAGGACGGCGCAGATCTGTGACGCCCATCTGCCCGCCCCCGGCCCGCCCCCGGCCCTTCCAGCAGGTGCGTGGATCGCTGCCATCCCCCCTGGGTCCAATGTTCTATATCAAATGTGTGGGGATAATGTGCCTTTTCATCAGTCTCCAGCTCTGGGCCTGATGGGGACCCCTGGGCACCTCCCCCGAGGCAGAGGCCCCCTCTCACAGCACCCACAGAGCCGGGCAGCTTGGTCCAGCGCTGACCGGGCAACGGCGGGAGGCGAGGGAGGGGCTGTTCTGAGCGTGAGGAGCGGGAAGCCAGGGCCGCCGGGTGGACGCGGGCATCCGAGCTGCTCACAGTGAGCTCGCCTCTCTCCAGGCTGGACGCGGTCGCTGTCCAGGCAGACCCTAAGGAGCAGACCCTGAGACGGAGCCGAGCAGACAGAACGTCTGTTGGGGGTCTCCTGGGACGCACGGCTGCGGAACGGAGGGCCGGGGAAGGACGCGGCGGAGGGAGGCCTGGACCCGCCGCGCAGCCCAGACCGCAGCCTCGGTCCCTGAGCGGAGGTCTGAGCAAGGCCCCCCGGGTGCCAGTGGGCCGAGCACGCCCCCTCTGCTGGGCTGCCGACGGCCCCTCCTGGCAGTGCCCCGCGGCCCGGAGAGCCTCCTGCTCACGCCCGTCTGCCCACCGATGCCTCCACTCGCCCTCCCTGCCCTGCCCCCCAGGTCCCCCGGGCCGCCCGAGCTCTGCCCAGCTGGCCCAGCCCTTCCCGCCCCCACGAGGTCCGGCACCTGCTCGCCCTGGAGCTGCTTCTCCTCCACACAGAACAGAGGACCAGCTGGGATCAAAGCTCTACCATGGGAGGAATTTTCCCTCTTCACTCTCTTTTTCTATTTTTTGGCCACATGTGGTATGGGGAATCGTTGTTCCCCAACCAGGAATCAAACTGGTGCCCCCTGCAATGACCGTGTGGCCTCTTAACCACTGGCCCTCTGGGAAAGTCCCGTCGTCTCTCTCTTTAACCAACCCAGTGAGGCTGCAGGGCGGCGGCCGTGCTGTCTGGGCCGGAGCGGACCGTCCCTGAACCGGGCGGGCCTTCTCGTCCTGCACCCGCTTGGCCAGAGGGACCCTCCCTCCGGCCAGGCTGTGGGCTGGGGCGGGACGCTGGGCGACGTGCCGCCTGCCGGCCCTCTGCGCCTGGTCTGCCGGCTCAGGTGGTCGTTTCTGCCTGTGTCGGGGTTGTCTCTGAGCCCCACAGCCTCCGACTGTGGGTGACAGCCCCAGCCCACCTGGACGAGCGGCCCGACGTCCCGCCTCGGCCGGCCCTCGCCGCGCAGCAGCACCGTGATCCGAAGGCCCAGGACCCCCGGCGGCCGACGGTGCGGCTGAGCTCCGCAGTGTCCAGGGCCGGCGCTGTGGCTCCCCACGAGGGCTGGTCTCCAAGGCCACCCAGCCTGGCCCACTCTCCTCACCTGCGTGACAGAGAGCCGCACCAGGAGGGCAGCGCCCACCGGGCTGCTTCCTGCTCCCCCAGGACTCTCTGCAGGGGCCAGGCTGGCCGGCCAACGGCAAGTGCCATGGAGGTGGGATGGAGCCCTCCGCCCCCGCGTCCCTCAGGTCCCGCGGTGTGGAGCCGACTCCAGACCATCCACATCCGCAGAGGAAGAGTGCTTTTCATTCACTGTCTTGACCAGGGTCGGGGGGCACGTCCAAAGGCTCCTCCCACTGGGACTATTTTTACCCCACAGACCAAAGACCCAAAGCAAGCTTGCATCCAGTTTGTCTGTCCTAATTATAAGCTGGGGTCGGGGGAAGTGACCTTGGGGGTCAGGGTCCCAGCGGGCCCACCGTAAGCCAGCCCTTGGCCACGCTGACCTGAGGTGACTCCCTGGCGGGGGGCCGCCTGCTACCTAAACTCCGACTTAGGTCTAACAATCCTCAAAAGGTTTGCATCCCGCCACAGTGTACAAGCACCCAAGGGAGGGGCTCGAGTCACTGTAACTAGCTTGCCGGTGGCACGTTCAGTTCTCCTGGGGACCAGCCTTCCCAGCTCTGGAAAGAGGGCAGAGGGGCACGCTTCTGGCCGGGGCAGCCATCCTGCCTCTCCATCCTTGGCTTGCCTCTCGTGATCTGTCCCCTCGTCAGCTGCAGGCCCAGTTGGTTCCACTATGCTGTGCGGACCATCGTCAGAGCTCTGCCGGCGGCCACACCAGCTTCCTGCTGGCTGCAGTGATCCTGTCCGTCCGGGGGCTACCGGGTCTGCACCCACGCCTGCCCTGGGGCTCCCGTGTCTTGGTCTCCACTCTCTCAATGATCCTGGTTCCAAGGCCCCTCTTTTGGCGAGCCTGGTCCACAGACGAGGCCACCGCTGACCTCTGTCTGACGCTGGTGCTCCTGAGGCAAGCTGACACACGACCTGCCGGACTTCGCCTGAAATAGGACCATCTCCTGGGCTTGGAGCTTACCCGGTTCGCCCATTCCAGCACGCTGGGTTAACGGTCCTACCATCGTTGCATTTTCTACTTGTTTTCATTCTGTCCATTTTTTAAAGCATATTTTGGTATCATGCTATCAACTACATACAGATTTAGAACCACTATACCTTCCTGGTGAATCAAAGGGTCCCTCTTTGTCATTAGTAAATGTTTGTTTCTAATGATTTTCAGCTGAAGTCAATTTGGTCTGTATTAGTCCATGTACACTAGCTTTTGTGTGAGTGTATTTGCATGTCATTTTTTTAATTATTTTCTTGTAAGCCATTTTTATCGTTACCTCCTGAGACATTGTGGTATCTGACAAAGCCCTGCCTAGAGAAACACGCTCGGCCTTAAATGCTCAGCCAGTATTTCTTCAAATACTGCTTCTTCCAATCTTTTTCTTTTCCTTCTCCTTTTTAGACCCCTGTAAATACTCACAAAGTCATCTCACAGTAACATTTGTGTCTTTTACTTCCTATTTTGTATGTCGGCGCTTTATTCTGGACGCTTGCTTCTAACCTGTTTCAAATCCACTCATTTTCTCATAGGTAATCTAGTGTTCTGTTAAACCAATACAGAACAACTCCATTGTTATGTTATACAGTTATTGAGTTCTTATTTCAATAGTTGTATACTGCAGTTCTCAAATTTGTAGGTGAATATTTTCGCTTATGGGGCTTCCCAAGGGGCTCGACAGTAAAGAAGACGCCTGCAAGGCAAGCAGCGCAGGCTCGATCCCTGGATCCAGAAGACCCCGGGAGGAGGCAACCGCTCCAGCAGCCTTGCCTGGGAGACGCCACGCACAGAGGAGCCTGGCGGCGGCGGTGCAGGGGCCACACGGCGTCAGACGCGACAGCTCGGGGACCAGACCACCGTTCCCATTTACGTCCTCACCGCTCTGGCATTCCGCCGGGCCGATGCCCTGGTCTGGAGCCGCGGGTCCGTCTGCTCCTGCTCCCTCCCCTTTGCTTCTCCTGCCTCTGGACAGCACGGTCTTTCCTCCGGGTGAGTTCAGTTGTTCTAGATTGAGGGCTGGACAGTGTACGTGAGGAAAAGCATTTTGTAGAAATAATGACGGTGAAATCGTAATAGTGATATTTTTCTCCGAGAGGGCTTTTTGTGACTGGCAGGCACCCGGTTATATGAGCAATCTGGAATCATTTTCATCTAATTGTATAAAGTGAGATTCTCGAGACATCGTGATATCTGAATTGTCTCTATGAGGGTCTGTTTATTTTCAGTTCACTTTTTCCTTAGGTGTAACCCTTGCGGTCCCAACTCAAGGAAGAAGGCTTGCTGAGACCCACAGACTTGGGGGATCTTGAGCTCTGCGTGTTAGCCCCTTCTCCTCGGAGATGGTGAAGGCACCGCCCGGCCTCTAGGCACTGCCCGGCCTCTTCAGTGACTGGCAGATGCTCTGAGTGGAGAAATCACCTTTTCCAAAGTTTGACCTCTCTGATGTTGGCCTGGGATCAGTATTCAAGAATATTTTTTTCAGAGATTTTGTTCAAAGGTATCTTGTCCTCAGAGGGAAGGTTGGTTCACTTGCTTAGGTCCCTGTGACTGGAAGCAGAAGGGTTTTCACTGTGGTTCTCGACATAAATTTACCAATTCACTCTTCTGGCACCAACAGATCAAGCTTTGGCAGCCTGACTACGTCTTTCTGTGCTCTAAATACAAATAGGAAGAAGCACAGTCCAACTTCCTACAAAGATCGGAAGCCTGAGTACAGCCTGACCTAGAACTCTGAGGAGGCTGCATTTCAAAGCTGTCCAGGCCGCGGGCTGTCTGGAGGTCACCGTGTCTTTTCCCACAGGACAGCCCGTCCACCAGAGCCCGGGCGTGGCGCTGAGCCCCGGGACCTGCGCATTCTGTGGCACAGGGTCAGAGGTGCGGACGGGGGGAAATGACAGGAGGCAGCACTGGGCTCCCTCCCTCCTCCGTGCACGAGGTGGGCCCAGGAAGACCCTCTAACAGGCTCCCTCTGCCTTTGGCCCTCGCCTGCTTCACTCTGCTCCGAGTACCCAGCCTCCGAGCACCCTGCGTCCGCCTGGGTCCCCAGTGCCCTGCGTCTTGCCGGCCCCCCTGCCCACTGCAGAGCCTCGCCCAGCCTGCCACCCACCCGGCCTGTTACTCTCTCACTTCATCTCCTCGCTCCCCCTCAAGCCCTCCTTCTCAGGCCGCCTCAGCTGCTGGGTGAGGGAGGGGGGCGTTTGCTCAGACTAACGTCATGTTTGAAGAGGCACCTGCTGTAACAGGCAGCTTCGTCCTTTCAGGCAGCAGTGGAGTGGACAGAACGCTTACGGACAAAGCTGATGGTGTAATTCAGGGGGAGGGGCAGCAGGCGAGGCCACCACGGAGGCGCCTCTACTGTGACCACTGTGTATGTGCAGGCGTGCATTGGTTCAGTCGTGTCTGACGCTCTGGGACCCCCTGGGCTGTGGCCCGCCAGGCTCCTCTGTCCATTCTCCGGGCAGGAATCCTGGCGTGGGCGGCCATTTCCTCCCCGCGGGGATCTTCCTGACCCGGGGATCACACCCCAGTCTTCTCGGTCTGCTGCATTGGCAGGTGGATTCTTTACCGCTGAGCCACCTGGGAAGCCCACCGTCACTGTTCTGTTCCCTTAATTAGGTCCTGCTTTTCCAGCCCTTTCTCTCTCTCCAGGTCCCTGTGACTGGAAGCAGAAGGGTTTTCACTGTGGTTCTCGACATAAATTTACCAATTCACTCTTCTGGCACCAACAGATCAAGCTTTGGCAGCCTGACTACGTCTTTCTGTGCTCTAAATACAAATAGGAAGAAGCACAGTCCAACTTCCTACAAAGATCGGAAGCCTGAGTACAGCCTGACCTAGAACTCTGAGGAGGCTGCATTTCAAAGCTGTCCAGGCCGCGGGCTGTCTGGAGGTCACCGTGTCTTTTCCCACAGGACAGCCCGTCCACCAGAGCCCGGGCGTGGCGCTGAGCCCCGGGACCTGCGCATTCTGTGGCACAGGGTCAGAGGTGCGGACGGGGGGAAATGACAGGAGGCAGCACTGGGCTCCCTCCCTCCTCCGTGCACGAGGTGGGCCCAGGAAGACCCTCTAACAGGCTCCCTCTGCCTTTGGCCCTCGCCTGCTTCACTCTGCTCCGAGTACCCAGCCTCCGAGCACCCTGCGTCCGCCTGGGTCCCCAGTGCCCTGCGTCTTGCCGGCCCCCCTGCCCACTGCAGAGCCTCGCCCAGCCTGCCACCCACCCGGCCTGTTACTCTCTCACTTCATCTCCTCGCTCCCCCTCAAGCCCTCCTTCTCAGGCCGCCTCAGCTGCTGGGTGAGGGAGGGGGGCGTTTGCTCAGACTAACGTCATGTTTGAAGAGGCACCTGCTGTAACAGGCAGCTTCGTCCTTTCAGGCAGCAGTGGAGTGGACAGAACGCTTACGGACAAAGCTGATGGTGTAATTCAGGGGGAGGGGCAGCAGGCGAGGCCACCACGGAGGCGCCTCTACTGTGACCACTGTGTATGTGCAGGCGTGCATTGGTTCAGTCGTGTCTGACGCTCTGGGACCCCCTGGGCTGTGGCCCGCCAGGCTCCTCTGTCCATTCTCCGGGCAGGAATCCTGGCGTGGGCGGCCATTTCCTCCCCGCGGGGATCTTCCTGACCCGGGGATCACACCCCAGTCTTCTCGGTCTGCTGCATTGGCAGGTGGATTCTTTACCGCTGAGCCACCTGGGAAGCCCACCGTCACTGTTCTGTTCCCTTAATTAGGTCCTGCTTTTCCAGCCCTTTCTCTCTCTCCAGTCCTGAATCCTAGGGATCTCTGGGTCTACGGCCATACCGCCCCAGCACACGCCTGATCCGGTCTGAATCCTAGGCATCTCTCAGAGCTCCAGGGCTGGGTCGGCGTCCAGCAGCTCCAGGGCGGCGCGGCGTCTGGGTTGTGTCACCGGCTGAGAGACAGACGGGGGATGGGAGAGGGCGGGCTGCCGGAGCCTGCTGGAGCCTCTTGTGTTGACAAACCAGGGCATCCGTCAGAGTGGGATGATTCACAGCCACATTTGTCAGGTTTGGGTCTTGACTGAACCAGATTTGTTTTACAAGCTGCAGGGCTGCTACTGGTGAGTTTTGTTTGGGTTTTGCTTTTATCATCAGTTTAAAAACAAATCAAAGCCAAGCTTCCACTCCCGGCAGGTTTCAGTCGCCCATGCTTTACTTTAATGGACAATTCTGTTGTGCTCAATTTTTCTAGAGACAGAAAAGCTTCCTAGTTTTGGTGAGCGCAAGAGACCCTGATGCTGTGAGCAGGCGGAGCAAATTTGACACCATCAGATCAAGCTTCAGATATGCTCCATTAGGGAGCCTGACTGCATCATTCTATGCTCTGAATACAAATGGGAAGAAACACCTTCAGACCGGAGGTTTACAAGGGGTAAACCCAGGGGTTTACAGCTCTTACCTGTTGACCAAGCCTGGTCCCCACCCTGCACATCGGTCTGGCTTCTCCCACGTACAGATGAAGAAGTGGGGCTGCTGGAAGGTCATCCCTGGAGGTCACGGCCGACGCCCCGGGCCCTCCGAGTGTCCTTGCCTGATCCAGGTGTCTGTGGTAAAAAGCCGCATTAACCAAGAGGCTATTTTTGTACAACAGAACTTTGGAAATTTTTTTCCGAAGGGACCAATCCGGGCCGTCCCGGGATGAAGGGGCATTGGACGCGCACGCCCACGGCAGGTCCGGGCAGCGTGCTCCCTGACGTTTGGGGTTTGAACACAACCTGACGACCCCAGGAGAGAGGAGGACGTCTTGTAGATGGACGCCACGTTCCCAGGGACTGTTCTTGTGTTTCCTGGTGGGCACAGCCCCGGGACGGGCCTGGACCTAGACCTTCTCAGAGGCCTACCCGCCAGCATGACTCACCAGGGGGCCCAGGGGCAGGCTCCACCCGGACACCCAGGCTCTGTCCGTGCCAGCCATTCCGTGGCAAAGCTGGTCCCAACACTAGCCCGTCCCTGAACATCACGGAACTCAAGACCCGAGCTGGAGAGGACTGAAAGGGCTCCCGGTGCGGAAGCTTCCGTGACTTGCCCGTGGTCCCGAGCCTGCTGGGGGCAGAGCCAGGCCGAGACGACCTGTGCCCGCTCCTGCCCCCTGCTCCAGCCCCCAGTGGCCTGGCCTTCCTGAGGCCGGGCCCGACCTCTCTCACACGCATGCGTACAGGCGTGCCTGCGTGTGCACCCTCGGCCCTGGCCACATTCAGCTTTATACTGGTCACTAACACTTTCTCCAGCTCCACCCGCACGTGTCTTCCTCCTCCCAGGTTGACGTCCCCGTCGGCAGCGTGGTCAGGGGTGTGATCCCGGCCCCTACACTTCACAAGTGCACCGGCAAGAGGAAAGACGTCTGTGAACCAGCAGCAGCAAAGCTCCCCCGATGACGGCCATCAAAGGGACAGAGGCACCGAGATGCAGTGGCAGCACGGGGCGGGAATGCGGCAGCGAGAGCCACGTGAGCGGTCCACGCCAGCAAGGACCCCTGCTCAGCTCTCCTGGCTGAGATGGGACTTGTCCTGGGGGTGCCTGTCAGGGGATCGCCCAAGATGAGGGGGATTCCTGTGAAGCCGGCATTCTAGAAAGCCCCCACCTTTGTCCGCAGGGGTCTGAAGGACGGACCAAGCCACACTCACTGGAATCACTGCCGCCGTGAGCGCCAGGAGCTCACGCACAGCCTCCCGGAAAACGGCGCCCGCACACCCAGTGGGGCCCCGTGAGCCAAGTCCCCGTTTCTCTTCCCGAGACTGTCATGTCCTCTGTGACGCTGATGAAAACCACGGTCTCCAGCTTCGCTTGAGAGTGATCGCGAAGCGCCAGTTCTGGCGGCAGACACAGCAGAGCTCAGGCCTGGATGGAAACAGCTGTTCCGAAGCACGCAGCCTTCCATATGGTCCAGCAAGAGCACGCCCAGAAATGGAAGCCAGCTCTTTTGTATCAGCATCGCGATGAACGCAGTTACAACCTAAAAATAGGAAAACGTCTGCCATGAGGACACAAAGACATCTGAAAAGGCGACGCGGGGGCCCCGCGCAGGGTGGGCAGGTGCGTGGGTGTGAAACGCGTGTGTTTATGGCTCTCCATCAGCTTCTGGTGAACAAGCCTGATCAGTCCCGAGGGACCTGGACCCGCTCGGCCTCCTCAGCTCTCTCTGCGCTGACCATCGGCAACGAGGGAGCTCCACTGCTCGTCGCTGAAGACGAGTGCTTTAGGGGCCTCAGAGCAGTTTCGTGAAAGGTACACGCCGACACCTCTGCTCTGTCATAAACTCTTGTCTGACACGTCTATGATTTGGGGTTCTGCCAGATGCTCTAGAGTGTCCACACACACACCTCGGCAAGCCCTTCTCCTGCTGTCATGAGGCCATGACCATCTCCCGAGGGTACCAAGGGGTCTGAAAGCAGAAAGCCCTCTCCCATCTTCGCCCTCACTCCAGGGGATCAAACAATGTCCACGGGCTGTGGCTGTGCCCTCTCCACGCAGACCCTACGCCCCATCTTCGTCCCTTGAATGGAGCTAGAATTGCTTGTATAAGAGACAGTCTCCACACTGGACGTGACTCTGTGAGGCCAGTGGCGGTCCCTCAGCCTAGGTCACCGGGGCTCAGCTCAGCACCCAGGACGTCCTGACGCTCGGTACCCCTGCCGGGTGAATGGCTTCACAGGTGGTGCCCTGGCCCGTCACCAGGGCACTGCCGGAGGACGCGGTCGTCAGAGCCGCCTGCTCCTGATGACCTTGAAGACGCGGTCGTAGGCACAACCCACTCACTGGAATCACTGCCGCCGTGAGCGCCAGGAGCTCACGACAGCCTCCCGGAAAACGGCGCCCGCACACCCAGTGGGGCCCCGTGAGCCAAGTCCCCGTTTCTCTTCCCGAGACTGTCATGTCCTCTGTGACGCTGATGAAAACCACGGTCTCCAGCTTCGCTTGAGAGTGATCGCGAAGCGCCAGTTCTGGCGGCAGACACAGCAGAGCTCAGGCCTGGATGGAAACAGCTGTTCCGAAGCACGCAGCCTTCCATATGGTCCAGCAAGAGCACGCCCAGAAATGGAAGCCAGCTCTTTTGTATCAGCATCGCGATGAACGCAGTTACAACCTAAAAATAGGAAAACGTCTGCCATGAGGACACAAAGACATCTGAAAAGGCGACGCGGGGGCCCCGCGCAGGGTGGGCAGGTGCGTGGGTGTGAAACGCGTGTGTTTATGGCTCTCCATCAGCTTCTGGTGAACAAGCCTGATCAGTCCCGAGGGACCTGGACCCGCTCGGCCTCCTCAGCTCTCTCTGCGCTGACCATCGGCAACGAGGGAGCTCCACTGCTCGTCGCTGAAGACGAGTGCTTTAGGGGCCTCAGAGCAGTTTCGTGAAAGGTACACGCCGACACCTCTGCTCTGTCATAAACTCTTGTCTGACACGTCTATGATTTGGGGTTCTGCCAGATGCTCTAGAGTGTCCACACACACACCTCGGCAAGCCCTTCTCCTGCTGTCATGAGGCCATGACCATCTCCCGAGGGTACCAAGGGGTCTGAAAGCAGAAAGCCCTCTCCCATCTTCGCCCTCACTCCAGGGGATCAAACAATGTCCACGGGCTGTGGCTGTGCCCTCTCCACGCAGACCCTACGCCCCATCTTCGTCCCTTGAATGGAGCTAGAATTGCTTGTATAAGAGACAGTCTCCACACTGGACGTGACTCTGTGAGGCCAGTGGCGGTCCCTCAGCCTAGGTCACCGGGGCTCAGCTCAGCACCCAGGACGTCCTGACGCTCGGTACCCCTGCCGGGTGAATGGCTTCACAGGTGGTGCCCTGGCCCGTCACCAGGGCACTGCCCGGAGGACGCGGTCGTCAGAGCCGCCTGCTCCTGATGACCTTGAAGACCTGACTCCCTCCCGTGCCCTCCGTCCACCCTCCGAGCCTGGACGCGGGGTGGGACAGGACGGCTCACCGCCCTGATGGAAACACCAGCGGGCATCTGCCTGCCTCCCTGGCCATCCTGGGGCAGCAGGAGCCCCGGTCTCCAGTAGACATGCCTCCCGGCGCCTGGCGGAGGCTGGTTTCCTCTTCTGCCTCACAGACATCGCTGCCTTTACTTGCTCATTCCTCAGCAAGAAAGAGAGGGGAAGCATTCCACTGTGAGGCCGCCATCGCCCTGGCCGCCACGGAGAGGGCCGAGGTGGACGAGACACATCCAGGCCCGGGCGTGAGCACAGCCCCCGGGGCGGGGACGTCCTGAAGCTCAACCTCCCCCTCAGCCGCACTGAGTCACGTGCCTGCCTCAGCTCGCTGGCTCAAGGGCACGGCGGCGGTGTCCCCAGCGTGAGCCGCGCCTCCGCGTGTGGGGCCTTAGAAGCGCTGCCTCTTCTATTTTGATAGAGCGTCTGTCACCCGCGTTTCCACCTGGGGACCGGCTGCCAGTCACGGCTTCCCTGCGGAGCCTGTGGAGACGCGTGGGCTCCCTCGGGGTGGCCGGAGGGAGGCTCACACACAAGAGGAGCCGGAGGCTCTGTCTCCTAGAAGAGCGGTCGAGATGGGAGCACCGTCCGCTTTCCAGCCTCCCTGCAGGGTCGCCGCCTCCCCTTTCCTGGAGGCCCTAGCCCCCCGACGATCCTGATCATGGGGCAAAGAGGATGGGGGCCGGGCGGGGAGGCTGACCCCCATTTCCCCAGAAGCCGCGCCCCCGCCCCCCGCACCATCCAGCCCCCCGCAGGACTCCTGGCACCAGCGCACCTGGATTCTGACCTGGCAGCGATCGGGCAGCTCCGCGACCCTTCTCAGCCCCCACCCGGGTGCTG
The DNA here is from genome assembly GCA_022376925.1 of Tragulus kanchil. Classification (NCBI taxonomy): domain Eukaryota; kingdom Metazoa; phylum Chordata; class Mammalia; order Artiodactyla; family Tragulidae; genus Tragulus; species Tragulus kanchil. The sequence continues at coordinate 245,318,069 of JAIOJX010000028.1, forward strand.
TTTTAAAACTGCGTCTGGCGGGCCACCCTCAGGGGTGCTGGGTCCTGTGGTCTGGAAGTAGGGGGAGGCACCAGCATTTTTAGACTCCCAGGAGACAAAGGCGCCCAGAGGCAGGGGCCCCACCCTGCCGGGAGAACGTCCCCACACCGAGGACCCAGAGCCCGACCCGAAGGCCTTCCTCTTCCCGAGCTCAGCTTGTGCTCGGCTCGGGAGCCCCTCCCGCACGCCATCACTGCCTGAATTAAAATAGGGACTCCTGATACCTTGGCACCACTTCCTCCTGTTTCACTCAAGACGCTATCATTTTTGTCCCCAAACTACAGAGTAAAATAGCCATTCTTCTTATCTGCCGGCTGACGAGGTGAAATTTTGCAGGAGACAGACACCCATGTGGGCTTGCTAAGTCGCTTTACTCACGTCCGACTCTATGCAACCCTGTGGACTGTGGCCCGTCAGGTGTCTCTGTCCGTGGGATTCTCCAGGCAAGAACACCAGAGCGGGGTGTCGCGCCCTCGTCCAGGGCTCCCGATCCAGGGATCAAATCCACAGCCCTTACGTCTCGGGCACTGGCAGGCAGGTCCTTTACCACGAGCACCACCTGGGCAGCCCGACAGACACCTATACTTAGAAAACCAACCTGAACCTGTATTCTTCCCCAGAGTTGGGACGGGGGACATGGTCAGGGTCTGAGCTGCTCTCCGTGGCCGGAGGGAGGCTCACACACAAGAGGAGCCGGAGGCTCTGTCTCCTAGAAGAGCGGTCGAGATGGGAGCACCGTCCGCTTTCCAGCCTCCCTGCAGGGTCGCCGCCTCCCCTTTCCTGGAGGCCCTAGCCCCCCGACGATCCTGATCATGGGGCAAAGAGGATGGGGGCCGGGCGGGGAGGCTGACCCCCATTTCCCCAGAAGCCGCGCCCCCGCCCCCCGCACCATCCAGCCCCCCGCAGGACTCCTGGCACCAGCGCACCTGGATTCTGACCTGGCAGCGATCGGGCAGCTCCGCGACCCTTCTCAGCCCCCACCCGGGTGCTGTTTTAAAACTGCGTCTGGCGGGCCACCCTCAGGGGTGCTGGGTCCTGTGGTCTGGAAGTAGGGGGAGGCACCAGCATTTTTAGACTCCCAGGAGACAAAGGCGCCCAGAGGCAGGGGCCCCACCCTGCCGGGAGAACGTCCCCACACCGAGGACCCAGAGCCCGACCCGAAGGCCTTCCTCTTCCCGAGCTCAGCTTGTGCTCGGCTCGGGAGCCCCTCCCGCACGCCATCACTGCCTGAATTAAAATAGGGACTCCTGATACCTTGGCACCACTTCCTCCTGTTTCACTCAAGACGCTATCATTTTTGTCCCCAAACTACAGAGTAAAATAGCCATTCTTCTTATCTGCCGGCTGACGAGGTGAAATTTTGCAGGAGACAGACACCCATGTGGGCTTGCTAAGTCGCTTTACTCACGTCCGACTCTATGCAACCCTGTGGACTGTGGCCCGTCAGGTGTCTCTGTCCGTGGGATTCTCCAGGCAAGAACACCAGAGCGGGGTGTCGCGCCCTCGTCCAGGGCTCCCGATCCAGGGATCAAATCCACAGCCCTTACGTCTCGGGCACTGGCAGGCAGGTCCTTTACCACGAGCACCACCTGGGCAGCCCGACAGACACCTATACTTAGAAAACCAACCTGAACCTGTATTCTTCCCCAGAGTTGGGACGGGGGACATGGTCAGGGTCTGAGCTGCTCTCCGTGGCCCCTGCCACATCAGAGGGTCCTGGTTTGTCCCCACTGTGGTTGAAGCTCGCCCAGACCCTACAGACCCCTGGTCCAGGGATCAGGCCTCCTGCTTCTGCAAGGAAGCAAGCCGCAGACCAGCACAGCCTCAGGCACGCGGCAAAGAAGGCGCGGTGACGGGGTGAGGGGCGGGGCGGGGTGGGAAGGGAGGTTCGAGTGGGAGCGGGGGGACACACATGTACTCACAGCTGCTTCGCACTGCCAAACAGCAGAAACTCACACCCCATTGCAAAGCAATTACACTCCAGTAAGATAAACAATAACATTTTTAAGAAACAGGAAAAAAAATAATAAACCTAAAAATACGATTCGCGAACAAATAGATTTTCTGGTCAGGATGGAGAAGAGGCTTTCTCCAGGCGATGACCATGTCGCCACTGCGCTGACCCCACCGGTGAGGATACCACCGGGGCCCCTGACCACGTTTGTGAAAACCCGTTGTCATGCTCTGGGGTCCTTCAGACGCACACACCTGCTCAGCAGGCGAGTTACGGGGACGTGTGGGAGGAGCCTCCCCTGCCGCCCTCCGGGTGCCGGGTTGGGGCGAGGCTCGTTACCTCTCGGAGCCGCCATGCGGGGCAGGGCAGCCCCCGGGCGTCCTCGGCCCTTCTGCTGAGACGGGTTTTCGGCTCCTTGCGCAGTGCGTCCATCCCCTCCACATCCTGGGTCTGGGGGACAATCACGGATGGAGACCTCTCCGCAGGGGAGGAGGCTCAGGACACTCGGAAGCTCAGAACATTCCGCTCACCTAGCCTCAGGCCTCGACTCAGCGCCCCTCCCTTTACCCCGAGGGCCCTCACCTCTGTGCTTCTGCCGTTGGGGCCAGATCGTCCTTTGCTGGGGGTGGGGGGTGGTCCTGCGCTGCCTCCCTGGCCTCTGCCCTCCAGAGGCCTCTAGAGGCTGGCGGCCCTTCCCATTGGGACAGCCCAGGGGGTGGCCTGGCCCCAGCGGAGAACACGAGGCTGGCGTCAGAGACCTGGCCACGCTCAAGAAGTTCCACCCGGCGGCCTTGCAGCCAGACCCCGGCGCTGGCCCTGAGGTTCAGGGGCTCCAGGGCTCCTGCACGGCTGCCCCTCTGGGTCTTCGCTGCTTGACCAGTCACTGTAGCGTCCCTTGTTTCCTGAGTAGGTACGAGGAAGCGGGAGACGGAGCTGTCTTCAGCCACCGCTAGGAACCCGTGACAACCAGCAGCCCGGGCTCCGTCCGCACTCCCTGCCCACAGTGGCCCCGTGATGGCGGAAATCATCGAGATGCTCCGCGCCTGTTTCCCGTGTGCCCTGAGCCTGTGAGTGAGCCAGCCCTCGCCTCCACCTGAGGATCTGCGTCCTGGGTCCCTCCCTGTGCCAGCCGCCTTAGGGTCAGGATGGGGGCTTCTTTCTAAAGGCACCAGCAGGGCACAGGGGAGCCTCAGAGGTGGGAACCTGGAGGTCCTCATGGTGGACCCGCTTCCCACTGGGCCCATGGGGTTAGGGGACGAGCCCCACCGGGAACCTGAAAGAAGCCCGTGGACAGCAGGCCCCACGAGCAGAGCAGCGACCTCCAGTCAAGGGAGGCACGGGCCTTCGGCTGCAGGGGTGGCCTGTAGCACCGCCCAGGCTGGTCCCTGGGCTGGAAGGCCTGGCCCCACATGCGCAGGGCCGGCCCCTCTCCATGCAGGCCCAGGCCACCGCCGCCCCTCAGAAGCCTTCCTGACTCTCCAAGATCCCCGTGGACGCCGCTGCGCGGAAGGTCAGCCCCATGCAGGCTGGAAGCTCGTGCCCCAACACCTGGAGCCGCGTCCGTCCCGAGACAGGTAACGAATTATGTGTCCACCCGCCTGCTGGCCCTGTGAGGGACCAGGCCCAGACCAGCCGTCCTTCTGTATTCACGCAGCCATGCGTGCGTCTAAGCCTCCATGGGTCCGTCCAGTCAGCCCGCCACCACACACACAGACATCTGAGCATCCCTGCACGCACGCAGGCGTCTGTCCATCCTCCATCCGTCCTCTATCCCTCCCTCCATGCATACACATAGACCTGCATCTAAGCATCTGCGCCTACAGAGGGGCGCCCGCCATCCATCCAAATACACACACCCCCGGGTATCCGTGCACGCAGGCAGGCGTCCATCCACCCTGCACACCGTCCACACCCGTGCCCAGGGGTGGCCTGGCCCCAGCGGAGAACGAGGGGGTCAGAGCCTGGCCCGCTCAAGAAGTTCCACCAGCGGCCTTGCAGCCAGACCCCGGCCTGGCCTGGGTTCAGGGGCTCCAGGGCCGCACGGCTGCCCCTGGGTCTTCGCTGCTTGACCAGTCACTAGCGTCCCTTGTTCCGAGTAGGACGAGGAGGCGGAGCTGTCTTCAGCCACCGCTAGGAACCCGTGACAACCAGCAGCCGGGCTCCGTCCGCACTCCCTGCCCACAGTGGCCCCGTGATGGCGGAAATCATCGAGATGCTCCGCGCCTGTTTCCCGTGTGCCCTGAGCCTGTGAGTGAGCCAGCCCTCGCCTCCACCTGAGGATCTCGTCCTGGGTCCCTCCCTGTGCCAGCCGCCTTAGGGTCAGGATGGGGGCTTCTTTCTAAAGGCACCAGCAGGGCACAGGGGAGCCTCAGAGGTGGGAACCTGGAGGTCCTCATGGTGGACCCGCTTCCCACTGGGCCCATGGGGTTAGGGGACGAGCCCCACCGGGAACCTGAAAGAAGCCCGTGGACAGCAGGCCCCACGAGCAGAGCAGCGACCTCCAGTCAAGGGAGGCACGGGCCTTCGGCTGCAGGGGTGGCCTGTAGCACCGCCCAGGCTGGTCCCTGGGCTGGAAGGCCTGGCCCCACATGCGCAGGGCCGGCCCCTCTCCATGCAGGCCCAGGCCACCGCCGCCCCTCAGAAGCCTTCCTGACTCTCCAAGATCCCCGTGGACGCCGCTGCGCGGAAGGTCAGCCCCATGCAGGCTGGAAGCTCGTGCCCCAACACCTGGAGCCGCGTCCGTCCCGAGACAGGTAACGAATTATGTGTCCACCCGCCTGCTGGCCCTGTGAGGGACCAGGCCCAGACCAGCCGTCCTTCTGTATTCACGCAGCCATGCGTGCGTCTAAGCCTCCATGGGTCCGTCCAGTCAGCCCGCCACCACACACACAGACATCTGAGCATCCCTGCACGCACGCAGGCGTCTGTCCATCCTCCATCCGTCCTCTATCCCTCCCTCCATGCATACACATAGACCTGCATCTAAGCATCTGCGCCTACAGAGCGGCGCCCGCCATCCATCCAAATACACACACACCCGGGTATCCGTGCACGCAGGCAGGCGTCCATCCACCCTGCACACACCCGTCCACACCCGTGCCCAGCCGTCCATCCAACGCCGGCCCACCCCCTCCACACACTCTGCCAAGGACCTCGATTCCCACGTACACCCCAGCAACCATCCGCCCGTCCACCCACTGAAGATTCCCCACTCCCTGCAGCGCCAGCGTCGCGCCACCCCGTGCCCGTGGCTTAGGGCATCGCCTCGTCACACACTCTGCCCCGGCTGCTTCTCCCAGAGACAAGGCACACACGGCGGCCCTGAGATGTCGCAGCATGGGCGCAGGGCGCGTCGCTGCTGCAGGGTCGCCGTGGCTCACCTCCCCCCCGACACAGAGGCGCTCTCCCACGGACAGAGGGCCCGCAGGGGAATTTTCCCACCCGCACGGGGAGGGCAGGGAATCCTGACGGATGGTAGCCGTGTTTGTTATGCGCCCAGGACTTAAAGCAAAGACTGGAACGCAGAACTCGGATTTCATTTTTTTTCACTCAGAGGTTGACTTTTCCTTTGTGAGGCAGCTGAACAGATGTAGCAATGACTCACTCCAGTCCTGTCACAGCGCACGGGGTCCGTCGTGGAGAGCTTTCCACGCAGGCAGATGACTCGGTCTTTATTCCACACAATGACACACCCTCACCCCGACAGACTCCTCCACGGGGCGACGCAACGCCATCACAAAGCCCTGAGCCCCCACGCTCAGCGGAGGAGTGCCTCCGCAGGATCCACCTGCTCCAGCTGTGTGCCATTTGGTACACTGTTTTCTGTTCTCTTTTCTTTTCTTTTTTTTTAAAGATTTATTTATTTATTTATTTTGGGCGGGGGTCGGGTTGGGGAGGGAGGGGAGCCGGCGGGCCACTTCTATTGGTCTTCATTTCTCCATTTTCATCCGTCTTTGTTCTTTGGCTCCTGCGGGCCTCCCATCGCGGTGGCGTCTGTCATCGCAGACCACCGGCTCTGGGCGCATGCGCTCCAGAGCTCCGGCTAGGTGATTGGACACATGGGTCCAGCCACTCCGCGGCACGTGGGATCTTCCCAGGCCAGGGATCTAACGGGCACCCCTTGCACTGCAAGGCGGTGTCCTTACCCACTGGACCACCAGGGAAGCCCCTTCTGTTCTCTTTTCAAAGCTAGACAGTCGAGAGAAGGCCCGTGTGGAAAACCTACTGACCGACCAGGGGGATCACAGCCGTTGAGGGGCTCCTGGGCTGCAGTGGTTTTTACCACAGCCCCAGCTGCATCAAGCCTGCAGGCCTGGAAACAGCGCCTCCTCAAGGAACCCCTCCGGACTGCAGCATGAGAGAAACGACTGTTTCTAGAGGATGGAAAGGCGGGGGTCCTCACTGGCTGCTGGACAGGGCTTTCGTGGGCCGGCCCTGGGCACTGGCTGTGTTCTGCAGACCATCCAGCGCACTCCTCGAGGGATTCGTGGGGCTCCACCCCAGGGCTTAATGGCTGGCATGGGATTTCTAGAGCAGGTGTCCACGCGGGCACACACACTGGAGGAAGGCTGCCCCGACAGCCCTGCCCGCGTCCCAGAGCCGCTCAGCTCTGAGCCCCGTGACTTCACAGGCAATTCGGATGAGAAGCAGCAGCTCAGACATGGCGAGAGGAACACGAGACGTGGAGGCCATGTAACGTCCCAGGTACGTTTGGGGTGGGTGGGGGACACAGAAGGTGTAAGCTTCTCCACTTACTTGGCAACCTACAGATGCCACAGAGAACCCATCCGACGGGTCAGGTCCTAGGGGATCTCTCAGGTCCCCTGTCAGTTACCGCTGAGTTACTTTTTAAAAAAAATTTCATAATAAAAATTTAATTGTAGAACAGTTTTAAATTTACCAAGTTGTTGCAGGTTAGTAAGAGGTTCCCCTAAACCCAACATCCAGGTCTCCCTGTTTCTTTTGCCCATGCCACATGGAGTGAAGGATCCTAGTTCCTTGACCAGGGATCGAACCCATGGCCCCTGCAGAGGAAGTACAGCGTCTTCCCTACTGGGCCATCAGGGCAGCCCTGAGTGTTGAGCTACTTTTGAGCAAAATAGTCAAGCCCGCTCTGCTGACCCACAAAGCACGGACACGGGGCTCCTGGCTGCAGCGATGGGCCCCATGGCCGGCAGCAAGCCTGCCCCAAGCTCCGACGCCCTCCAGGGAGGGTAAAGCGGCAGGAGGCTTCCACCCTGGCCAGGGCGCGCCCTGCACCGGGAGCAGACTCCAGGCTGGCCACTGTAGAAGCCATCGGTCTCATTGGCGGGGCTCTGACGCCTGCTCACACTCCCCGGGTCTGGCTTGGAGACTTTCCAAAAGGGAAGGTCACTTTGGGTGAAAATCAAGACTAGGGCCATCTTTCAGCGTTTACTTCAAAGTCGCCATTTCAGCCTCAGCTTCTCAGCCAGAGATTCGGCACTTAGTTCAAAATGAACTCCTGTTCTTCCTCCTCCAGCTTATGAGAGTGTTTTCTTAGTGCATTTTAATTTTTGTATTGACATATAGTTGATTCGCAATGTCGTGTTGGTTTCGGGTCTACGGCACAGGCGTGTGCTTATCTATGTAGAGGTAGATCTGTTCTTGCTCCGCATCTTCCCCCTTACAGGTTATCACAAAGCGTCGACGATAGGTCCTGTGCTATATAGTAGGTCTCTTTTTCTGGGACTCTGTATTCCTACGTAACCTCCCTGGTTTAGGGCGGTCTCAGGCTGCTGTGACCTCGGTTCCTTCCCAGCCTCTTTATTTACTGCCTCCGGCCTTGGAAGATGGGCCACGCTGTGCGCGGTGCCTGCCTTCCCACGTGGCATCTCATCAACGCCTCCTTCTTATCACCTTGTTGCCCTCTGCAGTCACCGCATCCTACCCGGGCGGGAGGAGGAAGTGAGGCTCTGTCCAGGCGCCTTATCGAGCACTCTGCAGAGAAGCAGCTCCATCATCTGCAAATCCGCAGGAGACCATGAGCTCCTCCAGCACCGCGGGGGGCCTCAGCCTCCGCGTCGGGGAGCCGGGCTGCTCGGCCGCAGTCCTGGGGCTGGGAGCAGGTGGCTCACAGCGTCCACTGTGACTCAGCCAGACCCCCAGCTGGAAGCCCCCTCGGGCCCCTCCCCACCTCTGCATCCAGACGGCCAGGCCCTGAGAGCCCACGCACCCCAGCCGGCCCTCTAAACATGGTGCACGTGGATGCTGGAGTGGAACGGGCAGTGGCTCTCTCCCTGCGGGAGTGGGGGTCAGAGGCCGGCCAGAGGAGGGGCAGGCATGATCCGAGAGGAAGGGATCAGAGCTGGAGATACCAACATGGCCACATGTGCCTTCCCATGGACGCCCAGGTTGTACGTGGCACTGTTGATAGATGTGCGCACATACATGGTCACACGGCATCACCGGCTCAGTGCACACGAATTTGAGCAAACCCCAGGGACAGTGGCGGACAGAGGAGCCCAGGGTGCTGCCATCCCCAGGGTCACAAGGAGTGGGACATGACTTAGCGACTGAACAACAACATACACGGTCTCTACACACGTGTGTTTCCTCGCCCCGTCAGCAGTGAGGGCCTCAAAGCGACGGCTGCTGGAGCGAGGGGCGCACGCAACATCCTGTGTGGGTCTTCACACTATTCTCCAGCAAGAGGAACCAAGGCACCTTGAAGAGATGGCTGACTCAAGATTCAGGGTGAGAAACACAAAAGATAAGCTGGAACATCAGAAAATAAAGAGATGCTAAAGAAAGAAAGAAAGAAAAAGTCCATGGAGGAACATCAAAGGCACACAGGAGCCCACTGGAGAAGCTCTCACTGGCAAAGGGGCAATACTTTGAGTTTTAAAAAAAAGGGGCGGTAGTATTTAGAGTATAACCCAAGGAGTAAAATATCAATGAGTTCATACAGGTATAAATAAATGATTTAATAGACACGTATGCAGGGGGAGATTTCCCTACAGAAAAATTCAGGAGAATTTATGCAGATCCTCTGCCCTGGGGGAAGAAGCCCACCCGCCTCCTCCTCGGGGCAGGCTGTGCACAGCCACGTCCTCCGCGGGACAGCGGTGCGGGAGGCGGAGCCAGAGTCCCTTCCAGGTGGCGCAGTGGTAAAGAGCCCGCCTGCCAGTGCAGGGGAGGCAAGAGACACAGCTCAGTGTCTGGGTCGGGAAGCTCCCCTGGGGCAGGAAATGGCTACCCACTCCAGTCTTCTGGCCAGGATGGCTCATGAACAAGGAGCCTGGCGGGCTACAGTCCACGGGGTCGCAGAGCGTCGGACACGACTGATCACACATCATACACATGCCCATGTGCTCGAGGAGAAGCCCCACGGCCCCACCTCCGCCAGGGTCGCGGTCAACCCCAGCAGCGATGCGTCAAGTTCACGCACAGACTCCAGGGAGGAAGTGGAGCCCACGGCCCTTCACCTCTGTGGTCTCCCTCCCGGAACGCATGCCCCAGTCCAATTACAAGGAACACGCCAGACCTCAAATGAGGGACATCCTGCAAAGTGCTGACCAGACCTCCTCGAAACTCGCAAGGGCATCAAAACCCAGGGACATCTGGACGCTCTCACATCAAGAGGGTCCCAGGAGGCAGGATGACTAGACGGTGTGTGGTTTCCCGGTGGAGATCTTCAAACAGAAAAAAACAACTAGGAAACAAGAAAACCTGAATAAACTATGACCATTTGGTAAGAATACGTATCAATACACACTGGTGACGATGTACATTGGTTCAGCCGCGGTGGAAAACAGTGTGGACGTCCCTCAAAAAACTAAGACTAGAGTGACCGTATGATCCGGCACTCCCGCTCCTGGGCACACACCCAGACAAAACTACAGTGTGGAAAGATACACGTGCCCAGGGCTCACTGCAGCCCTGTTCACAACAGCCAAGACGAGGCAGCAACTAGACGTCCACTGGCAGAGAAACGGATCAAGGAAACGTGGCACGTACGTACAATGGGATGTGACTCCGCCATAAAGAGGAGGACGTAATCCCATCCGCAGCAATACAGATGGACCTGGAGAGCATCGTACTACGTGAAGTAAGTCAGAAAGAGAAAGACCACGGTCATGGGTACCATTTATATATGGAATCTACGCACAACACAACGAGCACATCAACAAGACGGAGTCACGACGTGGTTAGTACACGTTCAGGTGTCCAGGGCCGTGGGGAGGAGAGGACGGGGGGCTTGCGGTCAGCAGACACAAACCATTGTGTCCAGGATGGATAGCAACCCAGGTCCTGCTGCAGAGCAGAGGGAACTGCATTCAACATCCTGTGATACACCACCATGAAAGAGAATTTGAAAAGAATGTATACAATAACTGAGTCACTTGGCTATGTAGCAGAAATTAAACACAGCATTGTGGATCAACCATACGTCAGTAGATTTTTTACAAAGGACAGGGTGTTCACATCGGTGTGTTAATCGTGACAAGTGTAGCCCACTGAGCTGAGACGCTGATCACGGGGAAACTGGTGCGGGCCCGCGAGCACTCTGAGTAGTGTCTTTGACATCTCTCTGAAAATCTAAAACAGACCTAAAGTAAAATTTTATTTATAAACATGCAGTGAGCATGTTCCGCCTGTGACTCGCGGCTGTGGTCGTGAAGCCACCCGGCGGGCACCTCTGTCCGCGCCCGGCTCCTGCTGAACCGCCTCGCGCTGGACCCAGGGTGGCCCTCCAGCTCGTCTCCCACCAAGTTCTCGTCCTGCTCGGACGACGGGACCGCGAGGCTGCGAGCTCCCGGCAGCCAGGCAGCCACGACACGAGTCACCTGGGGAAGCCCGCTGGGGACAGGGGACGGCAGAGACGGATGGACGGACGCGGCTGGAGAGCCGGGGTCCACGGGTGCCTCGGACGCCGCTTCAGCGCCCGGGCTCGCGTTTGTGATCGGGGCCTCGCCTGCGCTGACATTTGCTGCCGCTGAGATCCCGTCACTTCCAAACGAAGCATCTAATGGGCCCTGGGTAGAGCCCGCGGTTCGCCGGCTCTGTGTTTTAGAAAGAACTTTGCGGAACCGTGTCATATGTCGTCCAAATTTCATATCTTTCCAGGACACCTCACAGAGACGCTAAAGTCTATTTTCTTCCGAAGCAGCAAACTTTTCCATCACGCCGCCGCCGAGCACCTGCATCCGTGCCCCCTGCCCAGGGTGTGGCTGAGCACCAGCTTGTCCTGCGGTGAAGACAGTTTGAAGTTCGCGGGCAGGTGGTCAGACCTGACCCTGCCTTTGTGGCTAAAGCAAGGAGCGCAGCAAGTGTACCCGGAAAGAGCAGCCGCCGAGCCCCCGGGAGTGGGCCGCCACCCCAGCGCAGAGCCGCGGGAACGCACACGGCCCGTCGCCCGGGAGACAGCCTCGCCGTGCGCGCTCCGGGTGACTGACGGTCAGCAGGACCAGCGTGGGCTGATGCCGGCTTGACCCCCTCCCCACAGCCGGATGCTGTGCGCGTCTCAGGGAGGAAAGTGATTGGGGCCCCCAAGGGGGAGCAGAGGTCTTCTCTGTAGAGTGTTTGCTGCTCTGAAGGGGCCTCTTGAGCAGTCCTTCAACCTACACTCCCAAGGGGGGAACATTACAGCTGCCATGGCAACAGTGATCTAGAGCCTGTTCTACAGAAAGCAGAACAGAGGAGAGAGAAGGCACGGATGGAATCATGCCACGGCGCTGACGGCTTCTCGCACGTTTACCCCACGGGTCCTTGCAAACACCCCGTGTGCCCATTTCACAGAGAAGAACGCCGAGGCTCAGGAAGGGTGAGCGCTCTACCCAGGGCTTCCCAGCAAGAAAGGGCCGGGCTCGAACCCCAGCTGATCACATCCCAGGACCCGGTGACCTGGCCGGGCTTCAGCACACACGTCACTTCTTAGCCTGGGTCACTCCACAGCTATCGACGCCCCCCACCGCATGACTTCAGTTACACCTGGAAGAAAACGCCAAGCCCTGCGATGCCAGCCGACGCCACCCTGCTGCCCTCCGCCCCTGCGCCGCCATCTCACCACCCGCTCCGGCCGGCTCCTGCCTGCCCACTCCTGTCACTCCTCCTGGGCAGTCTCCCTGTGAACCAGCCTTCTCCTTCAGCTAATCGACATCTCTGCTCAAGAGTCACCTCCGCCGTGGCGCCTTCCCTGATCACAGCATCTAAACCATCAGTCTGAGGAATCCTCTATCCTCCCTGGCTTTATTTTTTCCTTTAGAGGTCTGATCTTTACCGTTGTCTCATCTATTGTTCGTTTACTGTCTATCTCCCCACCAGTATATAAGTCTCAATTAGGTGTTTGTTGCCTCCCCAATAGAATAGCAGTCCCAGGTTGATAGAACTCTGCCATCTCTATACTGATAGAGCTTTTTGCACACGTCCACTAGTGACCTATCATACTGTGTGTACATCCAGGGCGTCACACACGTCTGCCCCAATCCCCGCTCCCAGGTCCCTGCTCCTGGCCTAGCGCTCCATCCTGATCTGTGCTCAGTGAGTGAGTGCTTGCAGCTGTCTGAATTCGGGCCAGGCTACGAGGCAGGGGTCCTGCCTGTCCCCCTTCTGCGAGGTCGGCCTTCCCGAAGTTCTGACCGGAAAGAGTCATCACAGTTTCCAAACCAGGCGCTGGGCTTCGGGGACTGTGTCCACAGCCTCGCCCTCAGGCCAGAGGCGGGGAGGAGCACCAGAGGCGAATCCCCGGGCTGGACGGAGTTTGAAGAATTACATGGAGAGGGCAGCGTGTAGGAGGCTGACGCCATGGCGTGTGGGAGAGTGCTCTCCTGCCTCCACCCTGCGGAGGGCGTCCTTCCGGGGGGCACGGCCTGCGCTGGTCCCCCTAAAGCTACCATCCGGAAGATGCTCCGAGCTTCGTCCACACGGCCTGGCTCTCAGACCCCACTTACTTAAACGGACAAACCTCCGTCAGGGCTCTACCGCTGAGAAAGAAAACCTAATGACAACCACAGGAATTTCCTTCTGTGCAGGGCTCTCCTTCCATCCTGTGACCTTTCAAACCTGACCTCTCTCACCGGCTGGCGGAGGACACCCTGGCTTTGCTCGCTGGCTTCTGCGGGAAGCCGTGGGAGAAACGGGCCCACGGCGCCTGCCCTCTCCCTGCGGGAGGGGTTCAGAGGCCCCTCCCTCAGACCTGGTGGACCCCTCGGGTCGGGGAGACTGCGGAGCGAGAAGGACCCCGCTGCCCCGGCCCCTGCGGCCGCCCCGGCCCCTGGGGTGGGCCTGGCCTCCAGCGCTGAGCCGGGTCCCCGGCACAGCCGAGCCGTTGGCTGAGGTCGCCCTGTGCCCTGTGCCCTGTGGCCGGCGAGGGGCTCCAGCACCCAGCGGCAGCGGCAGCGGGGCAGGGGTCTCCAGGGTCAGCCCAAGGCAGTCCTTTCCCCCCCGGAACCTCCGAAAAGTCACCCAGCCACCGGGCAGGGAGCCCCTGCTCGGTTCTCAGCACAGCTGTTAACCTCAGTTAAGCCGAGCTCAAAACCTCAGCCCGGGCCACCCAGTCTTTGTAGAAGGATGGGGTCACCAGGTCACAGAAAGGCAGCCACCCCCAGCAGACTGCTCGACATCCACTCGGCCCCAGGGGGCAGGCCGGCCCCGCCGAAGGTGCCCGCAGTCCTGGCAGCGTTCAGTGGGCAGGCGGTGGCAGCGGCAGGGCATGGGAGGAGGGTACAGCCGTGCCCGTCCTCCTGAGGGACCACGGGGCAGTTGAGCTCCGAGGACACGCCTGACCCGGGCTAGCCGCTGCTCACGCGTGATCACACGCACCCGGTGAGCTTCAGAATGCCTCGGGCCAGGAGTTGTCCCTCCTCTGGATTCACAAGGAGGCAGGCTCGGGAGGACACACGCATCGCCCAGGGCTGCGTGGCAGGGATGCTGGGGTTCAGGGACCCGGGGAGGACCCCACCCGTTCAGAGGTCTGGGGGCTCCAGGGAAGGCGCGGTGGCGCTGGACGGATGCTGAGGACGGTGATCGAGGAGGAGAGGGGGCACTCCTGGACGAACCCAGGAGCGAAGTCAGGCGCCACAGCAGAGCCTGGTGTCTTGGGGCCGGGGGTGGAGAAGGACAGGACAGACGGCAGGCGCCCGGTGTGCCGCCCTGGAGGTGGCGGGAGGGTCCAAGGAGGCAGCCAGGGGACGGACGGGGACAGGTGGCCCCACGGGAAGGCCCAGGGGCACACGCTCAGGAAGGGTGGGCGGGGGAGGGGAGACACAGGGCCACGTAGGAGGCCACTAAAGTGAGCCAAGAGGACGGAAGAGTGCCTTGACCCCCAGAGGCGCCCCTGCCCACGGAAGGCACGCGGAGGCCAGCCGGGAGCCTGGGAACAGCAGGAGCCCAGCCTCCGCGTGAGGGGACCTGAGCATCTGTCGGGGCACCGCGGCCACGCGGCAGCCCGTTCTGCCCGTCTGGCCACGTCTGCGAACGCAGGTGGGCTCTGCCTGTGGGCTCGGCTTAACCCTCTGACTCCTCCCCATTCCCCACTTGAGGGCAAAATAACAGGTGAAAACCTCTTCTTTTTTTAAAGGTTAGCCCCCTACCACCCTAAGTTAACCGTTTAGCATCCTATGCCTGAATGGGCTCAGCGCTCCGCCCGGTTTGACAGAGTTGAACACGGCGTGGAAAGCCGGCAGAGCGGGGGCTGGCTCTGTGCACAGCCAGGCCTGGGGCGCCAGGCACGGGACCCCCGCGGACACACAGGCCAGGCCGAGGGAACGGCGGGGTGTGAGCGCCTCCGGGGGTCCCGTTCCACCGCGGTGGGACCATAACTTCGCTCAGCCTCTAAGACTCCGTCTTCCCGTCGCCCTTGACAGTCCCTTCAGCAAATGTGCCACGGCGTCATCAGCTGTCCCGCTCTCTGGAAATCCAGGTCATGTCTTTATTTCTTTTTTAATCTTTCTAGTATAAAGGACACCTCTTTTCTAAGCTGACAAGAAATCCAGAAAGCCAGCAGGAAAAGCAGCAGTCTTGATTGCTTAAACGTGAAAAGCCACCTTAGAACGAGATTGCGAATGAAGTTAAAAGACGAGCCACCAGCTTGTAACAAATATCTATCAAATATATGACAGGTGAAGAGCTACTTGGTGTATCAGGAGCCGGTGGAAACCAGCCATGAGGAAAACCTCGATGTCCAGCAGGTAGGCAGCAAGATACATAGCCAAGAGCCGGTGAGGGAGGGCACCTGTGTCCCCATGACCCCCTGGGAGGACCCCAGAGAAGGGGCGGAGCTCCACCTTCTGACCTGGATGGGACTGTGCCTTTTCTCCTGTGTCAACTGAAGTATTTACAACTAGTCCTAATTTTGTAATTATCAAAGCCATAGAAAGAAGTAAGTCAATGAGCCATAAAAAGAAGTCAGTCGATGTGCGTGTAAATCCGACAGTGTGCTGCGGACACTGCCTTTGCACGAAAGCTGGGGGCAGACGGGCCAGCGGGCAGGCCCCTCCCCTCGGGCACCTCCTGGCAGATGGCTGTCCCGGGGGGGCAGAGCAGTGGATGGGGGAGGGGTCCACGTGTGACACAGGCACAGAGCAGGCCGATTCCTCCCAGGCGCAGAACTTCTAGAAGGTAAAGCATCTTTCCTCTGACCAGCTCGTAGGTGTGAATCCTCTCCCAGGGTGCTTTCAGACCCCCTCCACAGGCTCCCGGCCCTTGAACGAGGCCTGCTCCGGCCTTGTAAGCGCCAGCCCCTAATGCTTGTGCCTTGTTTGGCAGATTCACTCTGTGGTCCCCACCCACCCTGGGATCAGAAGACTGGCTCAGGAAGTGGCTGGATTATTTTCAGATTAGTCTTTAAAAACACCAGTTAGAGCCGAGAGAGAACAGGCAGAAGGTGCCTCCGGGCTGGGCCAGCCGCAGCCCACTGGCCACTGGCCCCCCAGGCACGGGACGCTGCCGACCGCCAGGGAAGAGGCCCCGCTTGATCTGGCCAGCCACACAAGGGGGACGCCTCCTCCCGCTGGCCGCCACACTCTCTGGACTTCTTCCTTGGACTCTGAATGCCGTCTCCCTCTCTGCATCCTGTTGAAGGCCGCCCTCCGGGGAGGCCGGGGCAGACCCTCCACCTCCTCAGCGTGACTCAACTCCCTCCCACCAGGGACGAACGGCCGGTGTGAGACCCGGAAGCCCGCGTCCAGCTCCTCAGGCCAGAGTCTGGGCCCGTCTGATGGGCAGTGCAGCTCTGAGCCTTCATTCGAAGTTCTTCTTTATGGGGACCTTATGGAAATTAGGGGGTGAGCTCTGCGCGCAGTGGCAGCCCACTCCAGCATTCCTGCTGGGAAATCCTACAGACAGAGGAGCCTGGCGGGCTACAGTCCACGGGGCCGCACAGAGTGAGACACGACTGGGTGACTAACCCTCCGTGCAGGACGGGCCGCGTGCAAGCTGGATGCCACTGAAAGAAGCTGCAGCCCACGTGGGGAGCGGAGGCGGAGGCTGACCCCACGAGGGGCTGGCTGTGCTCCTCCGTGGCTCCTTCACCTCCGCGCCCTCCCTGCAGGGCTCGGGCAGGGTCTCACTCGGCCTCCCCGGACAGCGGGCGCACCCCTCCTGGGGCCCCACTGCACTCAGTGGCTGAGGGCCACGAGACCCCCGCAGGCCTCCTGCTCCTCCTCGGGTCCTCGTCCCAGGCCCTGGCCCACCTGGGAGAGCCGGGCAGCCTCCTGAGGTTTCACCTCGATTCTGGGAACTTACATTAGCTGCAACTCCGGTGGCCAAGCCTGGATCCAGAATGCAGGTCAAGAACGCCCCTGGGCGGGCGCGGTGCGTCCAGAGGGGAGGTGTAGCTTCTGGACACTTACCCCGGGGCCGTGCAGGGTGGGGGAGTGTGAAATCAGATAGAACCCCACTTTCATGGAAGGGAAGGGGAGCAAAACGCGGATATAATATCGCCATAAGCACTGAGCCTTAACTGAAAGAGCAAAAAGATTTTCAAGTCAGATGCAGAATCCAGCCACTTCTCGGGACGTCCCCGCTGGCTCAGCGGATAGGCGTCCCGCTGCCAGTGCAGGCGCCATGGGTTGGATCCCCGGTCTGGGAAGATTCCACGTGCCTCGGAGGAACGAAGCCCGTGGGCCACAGCTACAGAGCCTGTGTGCCGTAGGTCTGTGCTCCACAGCAAGCCACTGCCGTGAGAAGCCCACGCACCCCAAGAAGAGTGGCACCCCCTTAACCACGACTAGAGAAAGCCAATGAAGGCCCAGTGCAACAAAACTTAATAAATAAAAATAAAAAAGACTCCAACCACTTCTGTGGCCACACCGCTGTCGTTCCTCTCTAAAGATCAGGGTCTCCCTCGGCCCCTCCAGTCAGGGCATTCCACCCGGCAGGGGCGAAACCCGAGAGGACCACCGCCCCTCAGCTCAGCCTCCTGCGCGGCTCCACCCACAAGCGGAGCCCTGTCCGTGGTTCGGCCCGCCCGGGAGGACCGCCGCCTGCCTGCCCTCTGACCCCACTGGCCGCCGGCCACCCTGCACTGCCCTGCCCTTCACCCCCGCGAGAGCAGCCTTGGCCTGAGCCTGCTCGCTCTGCTGGAAGGCTCTTCCCTCCGATGGGCACGGACCCCCGCCCCCGCCGGTCCCTCCGTCCACCTGGGCTCCCGCCCGGCCACCCCCTCCGTGTCAGCTCCGCGCACTCCTCGGCACGCCGCTCCCGCGTGCCTGTCTCCTTCTCCTAGTGGCCATCCAGCCTGCTCCACGCTGTGTTTGTTTATACCATCCCTTTCCCCCCACGAAAACGCCGGCTACTCCAGGCCCGGCTCTTCTGTCTGCTCTCCACCGGCGGCCCAGGGCCTCGCCCGGTGCCCACACACAGCAGCGGCGGCACTGATGGACGGAGGAACGCAGGGGAAAGGCCGGGGCTTCTGGCTTAGAGACCGAGTGACTGGACAGCAGCCTGGCTGGTCAGAGACTTGCGGTGCAACCGCTGCTCTTAACCGGGCAGTGTAAGGATCCCACGCCTCCGGCGTGGGGTGCCCCGCCACAGGACCTCACCCTCCGATTGGCGGGTGTGAGCCCGCAGAGCAGCATTTGGCGTCTGGGGCCAGAAGAGGACCGCCCGAGAGGCCAGGTCAGGCAACGGGAGGACTGGAGGACAGGCAAGGGCCAGGCTGCTAAGCCATCGGCCGGGGGCCGAGGATTCCACGCCAGGCAGCACCGCAGCTCTGCAGACCCGTCTCCAGGGGAACCCAGAGAGCACCCCGGCCTTCGACAGCAAAACTGAGCTGGAATACCCGTGCTCGCTCTGGTCTTGGGGACGCGTGCAGCTTCAGTCGTGTCCGACGCTGTGTGAGCCCCTGGACTGTAGCCCCGGGCTCCTCTGCCCACGGGATTCTCCGGGCAGGAACACCGGCGTGGGCCGTCGGCCTTCCTCCAGGGTTCTAACACATCTCACAACGGTGAGTCGGGCGGCCGGCCGTGACTGCCCAGCCTGGCGGACCCTCCGCCTCCAAAGGCCTCCCGGTCCCTCCTCTCGTCCCCAGCCACGAGAAGCAGACCGTGCGGTGGCCAGGCTCGGACGTGGACCCGTCGCCGTGCAGGCGGCGAGAGCCGCGCCGTCATTCTTCCTTGAGGGCCAGTCGGCCTGTCCACCGCCCCAGAGCAGGCCGGAGTCGCGAGGCAACACCTGCTGGACCATCCAAAGGGCAAAGGAGACCACTGTCACTTGAAGAGGACAAGCCCACACTGCCCCGGGCTCCAGCCTGGCCCACCCCCAGACAGCCGAGTGGCCATCCACCAGGCGGAGGCCAGGGGGCCAGGAAAGGAGCCGCAGAGACCACTGGCCGTGGCCGCGGCCAACCCACCCCAGGCAGCCCGGCAGGGAGGAGGAGCCGGTGTGCCCACACACTCGCTCAGCAAGGGAGCCCCAGGCCTTCAACAGATGGAAAGCAGCGGCTTGGAATTCTCTTAAAGGAAACAATAAGCGCATTCTCTGTCTGGTTTCTCTTAAACAGAACAGTAATGCATTCTCTGTCTGGTGTCGACACCGGCTTCCAAAGCCTCAGGCACTGAGAGCCCTTCAGCATCCCCACCCTCCGAGCGGGGCTCCACCCCCGGGAGAGCTGGGGCGCCTGGGAGGCAGCCCTCTCTGTGATCTGCGGGTCGAGGGCTGCCGGTAATCCCTGTCTTGTTTCCCACACTCCCTGTAACCGTTAACAAGGGGGGCGGCAACCAGAACAGTGCTGGAACCGCAGAGCCGGCGGCTGGGTCCTCCTCACTCTGGCTGCAACAAGGACAGAAATAAAATTGCCATTTCAGCTCCGGGTGCAGCTGGAAGAGGCTTTCATGCTTGAAGATGTACAGAAACCTAGGGCAAGGAAGTGCATGAAGAAAGAACTTTTCCCATCTCCCTAAAATTAAACGAAGATGGCCCTTCCAGCTGGGAGGATCTGGAGCCCGAGGAATTCTCCAGGGGTTAATGGGTGCTTGCGTTTGGGTCCGGACCACACGTAGCTCGGGGCCTCACGCCAGCCAGGTGCCTGCTGATAATGGAACGTCCACCGGCGGCAGTTCTCCTGGGCCGCTGTCCGTGTGGGTGAGCAGCCCTGCCGCCAGCGGGGGTCGCTATGGGGTCTGGTCACGTGGGAGGTGACCATAGCTTTGCGGTCAGCGGGAGTCCCTCGCCGCGAGCACCTGCCCCGGGCGCACTCGGAGACGGGCTGCCCGCTCGGCCCAGGTCCCCGGGGCGGCTGGCGTCCAGGGGCGACGAGGGGCGTGCCTCAACGTGGACGGGGAGGAGGAGGGAATGCAGACAAGGGAGCGAGGAGAGGGGGAGGGACGGCCCGGCGGGGAGGAGGGGAGGGACGGCGGCGGCGGGGAGAGGCGCGGGGAGGAGCCGCCGGCGCCTGGGGCGCGCTGGTTGGCCGGCCCCCGCGTCCGCCCGCCGCCCGCGCCCGCCTGCCGCTCCCCGCCCTCCCCGAGGCCGCCGGCGTCGAGAAAGTACAGTGAAAAGTCCGAGTGCAGCGCTCGGCAAGATGGGCACCGGCTCCTCCAGCTACCGGCCCAAGGCCATCTACCTGGACATCGATGGACGCATTCAGAAGGTAGCCCCCTCCCTGGCCGGGCCCCTGCCCGCGCGCCCCCCTCGGTGCCCGCCCGCGGCAGCCCCTCCCCGGGGACGGCGCGGGGTCGCGGCGGCCGGGCCGGGGGCGCCGGCGGGGAGGGGTCCGCGGTCCAGCGCCCCGGCATCCGAGGAGGCTGGGGGCGGCCGCGGCCCGACGCCTCGGGCCGGGGGCGGCGGGGCCCTGCGGGACAGGTGCCCCCTCGCGCGGCCGGTGGAGAGGGGCGACTGCACGGGTTTTTTTTTTTTTTCGTTTTCCTGGGCAGAGCTTTCTTTGTAACAAATCTGATGAGGCTTGAGTTCCGACGTTCCGAGGCTGGTCCATGAAGCCTTCCATTTCCGGTGGGACGACCCTGGATCAGTCGCCCCAGGAGCCGGTGGGCAGATCTGCCGGTCGAGTCCCCGGACAGGGAGGGCGCCCGGAGCTCGAAGCCCCTGCGGGGACCCAGCGGGCACGGCTTCCTGGCTAGCAGGGAGCGGGTAGGGGGCGATCGGTGGGGGCTGCACACCCTCGCCCTTTCAGGCCCCTGTCCCGGCCGGTGGGCAGCCCTGAGCTGGAGGGGGGACCGGGGCTGCGGAGAGAACAGATGACCCGCTGGACCAGCTCTGCTTCCAGAGCATCTCCGGCTTCTGATTGGCAGAGAGGGGCAGTGAGGGAGCTGGCCTGGAGGAGGCTTCTCTGAGCCCGCGCGGAGGTCCTGGCGGGTGGGAGGGACACGGCCAGACCTCCGCTGGGCACTTCAGGGAAGCCCTGCAGCTGCCCAGGCTCACTGTGTTCTTCTCAAAGCGCCCCCGGAGGGAGGAGGCAGGGAGAGATGCCCCAGCCGGGCACAGAGTAGGCACGGGGGGTTGGGGTGCCCGCGGTCCTCAGACGTGCCTCAGCCAGCAGCCTCCCTCTCGCCTGGGCCAGGCTTGACTCCAGGAGAGGAGAAGTGGGGCTCCCAGACCCGCTCCTGGGGAGCAGGGGCTCTGAAGCGGGGGCAGCTCGTCCACCCTTCTTACTTCATCAGCCCAGGGCAGGTGGTCACCAGGCGCACGACTGCCCGGTCCCCTGGTTTCCAGCACTGGGCACTGCGCCCGCAGCCTCCCCAGAGGAAGGAGGGGCCCACTGCTGAATGCTCCCCTGCCCTGGCAGGGACCTGCGTGCACACACACACGCGGACACACACGGACACACGTGTGTGTACATGCAGTGTGCACTAAAATATGTGTATACACACACAAACACACGTGTACACACCACGTGTAGACATGCGTGTGCACACACATCCATGCACATGCAGACACAAACCTGCATGCACACACACGTACCACAGGAAAACACGCACACACACACAAGCCCACACATGCATGCACTACATGTAGACACACAAACACACATGCATGGAGGCACACACGCAGGCGGAGTGCGCTCACTTTCTCTTCCCCAGCGCGGGAGCGCGGTCACAGGGAGACCCCTTTGGTCTTTGGGAGGAGGGGAGAGAGACGCCCTCGGTGTCAGAGGGGCAGTCCCGCCCAGGAGCGTCCCGAAGGCCCCCGGAGCAGGGTGTGGTGGGTGGCCGAGCGGAGCGGCTCCCGAGGGAGGGGAGCGGGCGCGGCTGCTGTTGGGGACAGTTTGCCGCTGAGATGCTCGAGGCCCAAGTGCCCTCCAGGAAGGCGGCGGGCGGGCGGGCGGGCGGCGTCCTGGGAGGCCGTGGGCACCCACTCTTGGGAGCAACCAGGTCTGGTGTTGAGTGCTGGTTCCACCGCTTTCTGTGACCCCGGGCTCCTCGCCCCGGGCTCTCCTGCGCTGGCCTCCCAGCCAGGAGAGCGGGACCAAAGCCTCCTCTGTAGACCGCTGTGTACAGTGAAGGACGCCCTGTAGACTGAGTGCCTGGAACTCTCTGGAACACAGCAGGCGGGATGTCCTCTCTGGAGCGTCCGTGCCCTTTGATGCAAACGGGAGGAGGCAGACCGGGGTCCCCACCACTGTCGCGGCTTCTCGACCTCCCTCTGCGCCCTCCGCCGTTGCTGCCCGTGTTTTCGGGGGGAGGGTGCTCCTGGCTGCACCTGTGGCCCTGAGGGAGAGCCCCCCAGCGGCTCCACCGGTCGGTGGGAGCTTTCGATCCTGCGGGGAGGGCTCCTACAGCGAGGCTCTCGGTGGCTGCGGTTGCCCTAAGTCCCAGGCACTGACTTTGTTGTGGAAGTTCCCAGCATGCGTGGTGTCCGTCTCCCTTCCATCCATCCCGTCTCCTCTCTGGGAAAGTCACTCTTGAGGGGAGAGCCCGGGGCAGGGCAGGCGCTGCTCCAGGTACTTGTGTGGTTCTGTCCCCTTTCGTCCCTCCGGCAGCTCCGTATTGCTTCGGGGCTCTGTCCCTCCCGTTCTCAGGCTACTGGTCCTTCCAGTTTCCCCCAGAGAGGGCCCCAGTGGGGAGGAAGGTCGCTGCATTCAGAGCAGCGGCTTCTTGGGACGGTGAGTGCTGCCACACAGCTTAGGGGCAGATCTGAGGTTGTCCGCAGGGGTGGCCGGCCAGCATCCTGCTCAGAGGATGTACCACAGGGACGACACGGTAGGCATCCCAGGATCTTAGAGAAACTGGGGGCCCGGGGAGGCCAGCTCACGGCTTCCTCGGTAGGAAGGAGGCGCCGATGCAGTCGCGTCACCTGCCCGGGTATCCAGAGCGGGGCTGCACGGGGACCTGGGGCCCTAGGGCCCCCTTGAAGGACAGACGTTCCATCTGCGGGCTTTTCCCGCAGAGCTTGTGCAGCGGCGGCTGGGAGGGCAGACCTGGTGATCTGTCTGGGCCTGGGTCTCTCCTGGGTGCACCCGGAAGCCGTCTCCGAGAGGGCTGCGAGCCACGCCGGGGAAGCAGTCCCTCCTCGGGGCCGCCGCTTCCAGCCCCACGGCGCCGGGCTAGTTCCCTGACCTCTCTCGGTCCCTGGGTTTCTCCACCGGGAGCGGGCCTCGTCCCGCTTGTAGTAGGGATCAGAGCAGACAGGATGAGTCACTTAGTTATCCGAATGCGTTTACTGAGCCACTGCTACATCCAGAGGGCTGCGTCCAGTGTGAGCAGGACGTTCCTGATGCTCGGGGAGCCCCGCCACACCATGGCCCCTCTGCTCCCTGCTTCCCCGGGAGGGACGGCGAACCGCCAATGTTGCAGGGCTCCCGGCAAGGGACAGGGCGCCTGGCGAGGGACAGGAAGCCCGGTGAGGGCCAGGACACAGCAGGACCGGGCTGGTGGGAACAGGCTGTGATGCCGGCCGCGAGTGGGTTTCCGTGACGAGGCTGCCTTCCTTAGGGAGGGCCAGTCTGCTGGAGATGGGGCCCTTCTCGCAGGCCGGCAGGCTCAGGAGGACCCAGGCCGGGGACTGCCAAATGGCCAGAATGGCGGCCTTGCGCAGCCGGCTGTACCTCCACACGTTTGTCCCCGTCGCTTGCTCCTCCACTTTTGGGGGCACAGGTGGGGCCTGGCACGTCCAGGTGGAGGAGGAGAGAGTGAGAGCCGGGACCCTGCAGTGCGGACCGCCCCCCAGAGCCGGGACCCTGCAGTGCGGACCGCCCCCCAGAGCCGGTGGTCTGAGCCCCGCCCAGGGGGCTTGCCGCCTCTGCCCCCGGCTTCCCCGAACCCAGAGCCTGCGCCTTTCTCCCGCCCGCCTCCAGAGGCGGGGGCTCGGCTGGGTTGCCCCGGGGTGTGATGGGCGATGCCCGCTGTGGCCCATCTGGGCGTGGGTTTGCTCATCTCCTGAGTGGGGCCTTTGTGGAAGCCCAGGCCTGGCCGTGGGCTTGGTGAGAAGCCACGTCTGGGCAGGACCAGCCATTCTGGGGACCATCGTAAGGGCCGCGGAAAGGGGCCTGTTTGTGGGTCGTGCCTAGCAGCCCCGCCGCAGGCAGCCCCCGGGACCACCCCCAGGCACGTGTCTGGGTCCCCGCCTCGCTCTGCGGCTGGAACCTGGGTCCTGATCAGCATCAGCCGCTTGAGATCTGCTCCGTTGTTGCGGCTGTAACACAATGGAACAAATGAGAAAGGCCGAGAAGGAAGAACAGAGAGCCCTGGGACGCTGTTGAAATGCCAACAGAAGGCTGTTCCCGGCTCCCGAGGGCTGCTGGGCTTGGGTCACCCCGCCCCCGGCTGTGACTGCTCCCCGCGGGGGCTGAGCCCCCCCCCGCCCCCGCCAGGCTCCTCTCCACGCGCTGCCTCACCCCTCGGCCTGGCCCTGTTGCCACTTAGGGCCCCGGGTCCTGCTGTGGAATCCTCAGGAGCCAGCGGTCAGCCCCTGTGCCCACAGGCCCCGGGCCGCCGCCCCTCCCCAGAGGCCTCCCTGGGGCTCAGGCCCTCTCGTGGCTCTGGGGGCCTCGGCTCTGCCCTCCGAGCCGCCGGCTCCCTGTGCGCCTGGTCCTGCTCCGGCCCCGCTCCCTTCAAGGCCGCCAGCCTCTCCTGGCTCTGGCAGGCTGGCTGCCGCCGCAGGGCAGTCCCGTCCCCCGTTGGCCGAAGGGTGCACCTGCCACCGTCTCGTCCAGTGTGGTCAGCGCGGCGGGGCCTGGAGTCCCCCCCGGCCCGTGGAGCGTCTCCCCTCCTAGGATGTCATCCAGCCACCCGGCCAAGCCAGTGGAGGGTGCCTTTCACCCTCGGGCGTGTGCCCGGCTTCTGCCCACCCTCAGAGCCTCCCTTACGGCCCACCCACCGGTGGGACCTCTGCTCGTCTGTGCGGGGGTGCACCCCGGCGGAAGACCCACCCGGAGCTCTCTGGGCCTCCGCACTGCCGTCTGCCCCCCACGGTACCGCCAGGTGGACAGCGCCTCCCCCTGGTGCGCCTCCAGAGTCCCAGCAAGGTCGTTTATCTTCCCTTAAGCGTTTGTGATGTAAGAGCTCTAGGACGGTATTGAAATGGTAACAGAAGCTAACTGCAACCTAGGGAAGCTGGAGAAGGGGGCAGTCCACACCCTCTCGGGGCTCCGGGTAAATGGAGGCAGCACTGGTGGTCGTGGGGAGGGCACCCTGCCCTCACCTGCGGTGGCCCCGTGTCACCAGCGGGGCTGTGAAAATGGACGTGTCTTCGTTTTCATCCTCTTTTCGAGAAGGAGCTCAGCCACTCCAGGGGAGGAAGCGGCCTGACGCCCGAGCTGCCCCGGAGGCTGCTGCCAGGCAGGCCCCTCAGGCGGGCAGCTCTCGGGTCCCCGCCCGAGGTCATGGAGCACTCTGGGCGGCAGGTCTGCCTTCTCCTTCCCACGGGCTGTGGTCGGAAGGCCCCTTAGAGCAGACACTTGCTGACGTCCGCGGGCCCCGGAGGGCTTGGCTGGAGGCCCAGACCCCACGGAGGCCACCCGAGTTGACGGATCATGGTGTGGGGACCTTGCAGGCTGAGCCGGGGCAGCGGCTGTGGAGGGCGGAGGCCGTGGTGCTGGTCGCAGCCTCTCGGCGCCCGGCTCTGCCGGGGAAGCCCCGGGGGGGTCGCCGTCTCCGCGGCGAGGGGGTGCACTGCTGGAGCCCCCCCCGCGGGGCGCTGCGGATGGCTACGGGCGGTACCGGACAGAGCCCGGGGTGCAGCTGGCTGCCTTCGGAGGCTCAGTGAGCGCCTCTTGTCCCCCGACCCCTTCCCTCTGCCTGAGACCAGAGGCTCTGGAAGGAGCCTGGCGGTGCCTTGGTGTCCCTGGTTTCGTATCTGAGAGCCCACGGTGACACGTGACCACCCAGAAGGGGCGGCGCCTAGGCCCTGAGGCCCCCGGGCCCCCTGCCCTGGGCGTCTCCTTCCCCAGCGTGGCAGAAGCGACGCCTGTTAGCAACGGGGCCTCCTCGTGCCCTGAGCGAGGGGGCCAGTGGTCTCGCCAGAGCCCTGTGGGCCGAGGGACTGCCTGGCCTCCGACACGGGCCGGAGGCTGCCCTGGGCATCAGGGAGGAGGAGCAGGGGCGGAGCGCCGCATCAGAACCGACGTGCAAATGAGAGATGAAAACGAGGCCGCCAGGGTGCTGAGCCCCGTGCCGGCCCCAGGGGCCCAGACACCAGCCCAGCTGCGGGCAGCGGGACCGTGCGGACAGGTAGCCTTGAGTCACTGCAGGCGGGGACCCTGCACTCCCGTCCTGGGTTTACCGTCTGCAGGGGCGGCCGTCACTCCTGGGTTTTCTCAGGAAGGGCTCAGAGGGTCCTCATTGGCAAGATAGCAGGAGCCGAGTGCTGCCCAGTGAAGGATCCCTCCGCGCTCCATCTCCACCACCCACCCCTGGGACAGGCCGGCCGTTAGATGGAAGCGGGCCCCCGCAGCCCTCGCCTGGGCACCGCAGGGCTGTGGGCTCCCGCCCCGGGGCGGCTCGCCGCCAGGGCGGGGCTGCGTCACCGGCTCAGCTCTCCGGCGTTGAGATGGAGCCGCCGCCTCTAGCGCGGCTCACCCGGCTGTTTTCTCCTGCCTCTGTGGCTGAGTGTCTGCACCTCCGGGGGTCTGATCTGTTTGAGAAGAGTGGACGCCAAGACAGGGCACACCTGAAAATCCCGCTGCGCGCGTGTGAGGTGCACACGCGTGTCAGGCGCCCACATCTCTCCCCGGCATGAGTTTACAGCCGTGCTGCAGTCACAGATGCATTCAGCTCTCTTGGCGGTGGAGCCAGGCATTTTCAGTCTCAAAAAGATAATCCCCGCAGTCGGTAGTGTGGCTGCCTGCCTCGGCCCCACCCCGCCGCCCCGTCTCCCCACCAGGTACCGCATCTCCTTCGCGATTCCCATCCCGTGGGGGCTTTTGTCTGAACAGAGATGTGCAGCGCCTCAGCTCTGTTGTTGGTCCTTCGCCACGTCGTGCCCGACTCGGTGACCCCTGGACGGCAGCGCGCCAGGCCCCCCTGGCCTTCCCGTCTCCCGGAGCTTGCTCAAGCTCACGTCCATGGAGTCAGGGACGCCGTCCACCCGTCTCGTTCTCTGTCATCTCCTCCTCCTGCCTCCGTCTCCGCGTCAGGGTCTGAGTCAGCGCTTCCCACCAGGGGCCAAAGGATTGGCGCCTCAGCTTCAGCATCCGTCCTTCCAGTGAACATTCAGGGTGGATTTCCTTTAAGATTTCCTGGTTTGATCTCCTTGCCGTCCAGGGGACTCTGCAGCACCAAGGTCAGAAGCATCGATTCTTCGGTGCTCCGCCGTCTTTACGGTCCAGCTCGCAAGACCGTATGTGACCACTGGAGAAACCATAGCCTTGACTCTACAGACCTTTGTCAGCAAAGTGATGTCTCTGTTTAAGTCTGTCTAGATGCGACTGAAGAGGAGCCAGCATGTTCTGTTCGGGTGGCTTCCGATTCCCTGCCGCGTTTTTTTTAGTTTTTAGAAATTGTAGTAACATAGGCATACCCCACAGAGGTACCCTCATCACCGCTGTACAGCTCGGTGGCCAGGAGTCCCTCACGTGACTGTGCCGCCTTCCCCTCCGTCCATCTCCAGGACGGTCTCACTTTCCCCGGGGTCCCTGACTTCCTGCCCCGCCAGGCCCTGGCACCCGCCCCTGTGTCTCCCGAGTCTGTGAACCTGACCGCTCTGGGAGCCTCCTTTCGGGGGTCATGCCGTATCTGTTGTTTCGTGACTGGCTTCTGTCGCCGAGCACCGCGTCCCCGGGGCTCGTCCGTGCCGCAGCAGCGCTCAGAGCGTCCTTCCTCTTTAAGGCTGAGGAAGCTCGCGTTGTGTGGACGCACCCCGTGCTGCCCGTCCGTTTCCTCGCTGACGCACCTGCCTGCTGTCTGTTAAACCCGCGTCATCGCCACTCTCAGCCCTTCCATTTGCAAAGCGTCACTCAGTCGCGACAGTGGACTCATGTGTCTTCTGGAAAACCTGGTGTTCCCAAAGCCCTCCCTCACTGTCCACCCCACCTGGCTCGTCCGGGCGGGGGTGTGCGGCGTGGCCCGGGAAGTGTGGCGGGCTGCCGGCCTGGACGGCGGTGAGCTGCTCAGGAAGGCAGATGCTCTTCGATGCGGTCGCACTCCGTCCGTGTACCGGCAGCGTGCCGCCGGTGCCGGGAGCGCCCCGCGGGGCAGGTGTGTGCGCGTTTGCCCCGGGCGGCGCAGGCAGGACCCGGGCCTCAGTGTCTCCGTCTGTGACGGGCGGGGAAGCCCGTGTATCCTCGCGCGGTGACTGGGATTACGTTCAGCTGTGTGTGTCCAGAGAGGGGGTGGCGCACGCGGTCTGCTCCAGGAGATCCTGTTGTCTTGAATTGTCATGTATCCGTGCCGGGGATTCAAGCTTCCGAATCTCCGTGCTCGGCTGGGGGAATGGTCCGGAGACCCCTGACCTCGGGCTTCTCGCGGTCATTCCGGGCCCAGGCCCCCGTGCAGGCGTGCTCTGTGGAATGAAGGGCCAGCCCAGCTCAGTGACGCGGTGGCCGGGGTGCCCAGACTGGCCTGCAGTTCACACCGCTCCCCCCACTCTTCCCAGCGAGAGAGCGTGAGTGCCGTTCATCTCTCCTCCGACCGTGGCCGTGCTGTGGCCGCGGCGGGGCTCCTGGGGACCGCAGTGAGGAGGAGGGCGGGGAGAGGGCGCGTGCCCCCGCGCAGCTCTTGTCGTAGACGCGCCGGACCACAGCCCGGGGGTGACACGCGACAGCCTGCAGGGCTTCCGAGCCTCTGGGTCATTTATTCCGCGGGAGAGGTGGTAGCGATCTGCTCGAGCACAGAACGGTGATTTTATAGGCGAGGGAACCCTTGCTGTGGAAGCCAGCCCTGTGCTCGGCCGGTGGCTGGCCCCTGAGCCCGGGGGCGCTCGCTGTCTGCCCCTCGTCCGCTGACGGTGCCCGCCCCAGGCCCTCAGCGCCGCACGTGCGCCCTGCAGGGAGCGGGGTCATGGCGCTCTGGGCAGACAGCCCACCCGGGGACAGCGGGGTTGGGGCCATTTGTCACAGGCAGGTCCTTCTCCGTTTAGCCCAGACTGGGCCCGGCCGCAGGGCAGAGCGGCCCCGCCCTGCCAGCACCACGCCCAGCTGCAGGCTCCGCCCGGGCGCGGTCCAGGCGCTGCAGGCACCCTGAGGCGGGCGCGGGTCTTTCCGTAAGAGCCGTCAGTGGGGCCCAGTGACGCCGGCTGCCTCGATCCTCCCAGCCTCTGCCTTGGGAGTTCTGCTGTTGTCTTTCCTTTCATAGCTTTGCAAATAACAGAAAGAGCGGCGGTGCGTTCCACGCGGTCCTCTGGCGCGCGTCCGTCACCTCCCCGCGGCGGTGCGCAGCTCGAGGGCAGCTCAGCCTGCGCGTCCTTCCTGGTGGTGGAGAGGCCGCGGCCGCCGGGCGTGGCGGGTGGCTTGTCTGGAGCCCGTCCGCTGCACGCCCCGGGTCCAGAGCGCCTTGGGGAGCAGCCCCCAGAAGGTTTTCGCTCAGAGTTGTTATGGACGCCTCGGGTGGGGAAGCGTGGAGATGCGGGCAGTGCCTCCAGGCTCAAAGTGAATGGCCGCACAGACTCGAAAATGTCTCAGTGAAGCTTCCTCTGTAAGCCGCGCCGGTCTCACCACCACTCTTTTTTTTTCTTTAAGTGTTTTTGGGGTTTTCTTGGCCGCTTCTGTCGGTCTTTCATTTATCTATTTTATTTGTTCCTTGGCCCATGTGGGCCTCCCATCGCAGTGGCCTCTGTCGTCGCAGAGCACTGGCTCTGGGCGCATGTGCTCCAGACCTCCGGCTCGGTGATTGGACACATCAGTCCAGCCGCTCCGCGGCACGTGGGATCTTCCCAGGCCAGGGATCGAATCGGCGCCCCTTGCACTGCAAGGCGGCTTACCACCACTCTTGATAACAGAAAAACCCAGAGCCGAGGGCCAGCGTGCCCTGAGACCCGTCTCGCGTGTGGCGATCTGAAGGCGGAGCCTCAGAGAGCAGTGCTGGCGTCTGTGCCCTCCGGGCAGAGGCGGCACAGAAGAGTCCGAGGCACGGGGGTCGAGGGGGCGCGCCCCGTGGCGGAGTTAGGAAGGGGACCCTGTAGACGTGGTGGGTTTGCTCCGGGGGTGTCTCCCGATGCCTTGACGGCTGGGACTGACCGAAGACGTGGGGGGCTTGGGTCGCTGCTCAGGCAGTGGGGAGGCCTCACCTGGTGGGCGTCGCCTCGGGGGTGGGGGAGCGGCAGCCCCAGGGCGGCGCGGTGGTGGGCGGAGGCCGAGGGCAGCCCTCCTCAGAGCGAGACTCAGCCGCCCAGCCGGGCCTGGAGGGCACCAAGCCCTGTTCCCCGGGGCCGGGTCTGCGGGCGTCTGTCCATACAGAAGCCCGGAAGGTGGGCGCTTCGTGCGCCTCCAGGCAGAGCCAATGTTCTGAACTACGGACCTGCCGGGACCTCTTTCCAGCTGACCCCGCTCCCCGCACCGCACGCCCGCCCTGGAGCAGGACCAAGTGCCGAGCCCTGACCCTGCTGTTTCCCAGCTCATCCTGTGCACACCTCTCACCTCCCGGGTCCTTCCCGGAAGCCCGGGGCCACTCTCAGGATGGGCACCTGGGTCTCCTGGTGTTGGTGCTGCCGCCGGGGCTCGCTCAGGGTCAGGGGTCTCCAGCCCTGCAGTGACCCCTCTGCACGTGCTTCAGAGGGACAGCTCAGTCCCCCCAGGGGAGTGCAGGACGGGTCCTGGTGTGGCAGGGGCCCTTGGGAGCCTCCAACCGCCACCCCGCTGTGCAGCGCCAGGCTTGGCTTCTGGGAGAAGGGGTTCGCGGCTTTCAGCCAAGCACCCCGCGCCCCGGGCCCCCGGCCAAGACCAGCGAGCCCAAGAGGGGTCGTTGGGCTCAGTGCACAGCTGCTCAGGCCTCACGGCCTCCACAACTAGGGACACGGTGCCGTGTGACCTGGGCCGCCGCGGGGCTCAGCGTGGGCCGGGAGACAGGGCCCTGCTGGTGTCACCTCAGGGACAGGCACCCCCAGAGTCCAGCACGTCAGCCAGAGCCCCCGACCTCGGAGGCGCCTGCGGTAGCTGTGGGGGGGCCCTCGGGGAGTTTCTCCGGGTGGTGGACGCGCCTCTGCCTGGATCGGAAGCTGGACAGTGGGGCTGGGCCTCCCGAGGCTACCGTTGTCGGTGCCCAGAGACACGGGCCGTGCGGAGACCTGGGTCGGGAAGACCCCTGGGGGAGGACGGGGCGGCCCACTCCAGCATGCTCGCCTGGAGAATTCCATGGCTTGTCCATGGGTCAGAGGGTCGCAAAGAGTCGGACACGACTGAGCGACTTCCACTTCCAGAGACAGCTGTTTTCTGGCGGGAAAACAGTGCGCAGCCTTTCTTTTTCTTGCGCCATCCTCTGTGTCGGCGCGCAGCTGGCTGAGAGCGCCGTGGCAGTCGGCGGGGGCGGCGAAGGGACTCCGCGCGCACGGGCCTGCGTCCTGTCGCCCTGGCCCCGCCCGGCCAGGCACCGCCTCGCGCTGCATGCTCCGTTTTTCTAATGAAGTTTCAAACAATAAAGCATAAACGAAATACGGGGGCAGTGGAAGGAAGAAGGAAGGCCTCTCCCCACTTCACGGGGAAGCTGCGTGGCCCCCTGTGCCCGTGGCCAGCTCGGCGCACCAGCCTTTCCCCACCACCCCGACCCTGAGGCGCTCGCCGCTGCTCCCAGGGCTCCTGCCTGCCCGCGTTGTCCCCTCGTCTTGCCTGTTCCCAGGGATCCCCACAGTTTGGGGTGAATTGTGTCCCCTGAAAAGATGTGCCCACATCCCGACCCCCGGGAGCTGTGAACGGATTGTGTTTGGAAATAGGGTCTTTGCCGAGGTGACCGGGACGAGATGAGGTCAAGCCGGAAGTGACTGTCCTTGGAGAGGAGGGAGGAGTGCCCGTGCAGAGAACAGACAGCGGAGGCCAAGCCCAGGCTGAGGCGGCCACAGGCCGAGGCTGCAGAGACAGGAAGGACCTGCCCTGAGAGTGTTCAGAAGGACCCAAACCCACCACCACCTCGACTGCAGACGCCCGGCCGCCAGGATTGAGGAGACGCTTCCGAGGGTCTAAGCTGCGTGTGGGGGGGGACGTGGTAGTGGGCTGGCCAAAAATGGCCTTCGGATTTTCACACCATGGTGCAGAAAAATCCGAATGAGCGTCTTGGCCAAGCAGTACAGCGTGTGTGTGCAGAGTCACATCTGGCTCTGCGACCTCGTGGCCTGTCGCCCGCCAGGCCCCTCTGTCCCCGGGGCTGTCCAGGCAGGAAGACTGGAGCGAGTTGCCATTCCCTCCTCCAGGGCGTCTTCCCGCCCCAGGGACCAAGCCTCGTCTCCTGTGTTGCAGGCAGATTCTTTACCATCTGAGCCGCCAGGGAAGAACCAATCCAATATGTTAGTCCCAGGAAACCGATGCAGTCGCCTCACTGGAACTTAGTCCCCTCCTTAAAGGCTTTCTCCAAATACAGCCCTGAACGCCTTGACCCTTCTCTGGAGAGGGCCGGAAGGCACCGCCTCCCTGGAGCCCTCGGGCTCCCTGACTCCCGCCTCCCTCCCGCTGGCGAGTGATGCTGGAGCTGGACGTTGGCTTCCCGGTTGGCGAGGTCTGGCCTGAGCTGGAGGGAGGGGCCCTGCCCACCTTCCTGCCCCAGATCGAACTTTCAGGTGGCTTCCTTTCACCCTGGCCCAACACCCACCTCCCGCACCTGCCTTGAAACCAGGTGGCCGGGGCTGAGTGTTGGGAGTCGCCTCCCAAGGGGCTCCCAAGGTCTCCCAAGGGGCTTCGGACAGGTTCTCCCGAGCACCTTCCCTGCTGCACCCTCCCCCACATCCAGACACCCAGGAGCCCTGACCCTGGGGTGGGTCCCCTGCCTACGTGATGTCTCAGTGTGCCGTTAGGTCTGCCTCAGCTTTCCTTCCAAGGAGCAGGCGTCGTCTAATTTCCTGGCTGCAGTCACCGTCCACAGTGATCCCACCTCCATGTTCCCGATGTCTTGGGGATCATTCTACAGAGGCTGTGACTCTTCCCTAGGCAGCAGACAAGGAAGGCGCACAATGAAGAGGGGACTGGACTGACCCCCGACCCAGAGTCTGAGCTGGGCAGTGACCCGGGAGGGCTGGTTTCAGGTCCGAGTGACGGTCCCCTCGGGGAGAAGGAGGCCCACTTGTGGGGTGAGGTGGTCGTTCCGGCGTGCGGGGCCCGGGCAGGGGCTGCCCAGGGGAGCCCCTCAGCACGTGAAGCAGGTGGAGCTGGCGCCGTCCACTCCGAGGATGAGATGTCAGAGCCCGGAAATGCTGGATGAGATGTCCGGGGCCCAGAGTTTATTAGAGAACGCCAATTCCTCATGCCCAGCCCCGAGGCGTCTCCCCCGCCGGCCACTTCCTCCAGGCCCTCCAAGCTCCGCGAGGGCAGCGAGGTCGGTGTTCAGGGGCCTCCCTCCGCAGGCGCCCAGATGCACCTCCCGCAGCTCCAGGAGGCTTTGCAGGGCGGTGCTGCCTCCCAGGTGCGATAATAAGTGGCAAAAAGGGGGTACCATTTCTCTCTCAAAACACACACACACACACATACAGACGCGCACACACGTGTTTTCAAGTCAGGGTCGCTGGGGGCATTTGCTCGCCGTCGCCCCTGGTCTCTGTCCATTTTTTCTCATCCCCTTTGTGTTCCTTGCCATTTACTTGTCACAGAAGACGTGCTACTTGTGGTCCTCAAAACATGCCCTGAAGATAGACATCTGACACCTGAGAAATAAGGGACATTGTTGTCAATTTTCTCGCCATGTGACTGTAGCTCTGTGGCTTATCTTAAACCGTAAGATAGAGAGATCTTATATTTTAGAGACCCACGCTGAAATGCATATATGGAAAAATAAGATGTCTGAGATGAGCTTTCGGATAACCCTGATGGAGGGAGAGGCTGGGGGACGGAGGAGGCAGGAGGGGTCTCGTGTTGATGACTTGGTGGGGACCGAGGGTCCGGTACGACAGGCCTCTGTAAATATTGGAGCATTTCCACTATCTGCAGAAGTTCTCTTCTGTTTTCTTCAGGGAACGTATATAACATCTCGGGTTCGTAGGAGTAAATGGTAGTTTCTGTTGTTATTTGATATTCTCTTCAAGTGACAGAGCCAGAAAAATACCTCTTAGGTTGGAAAGAAAGAGTGCCTAATTCAGAATTGTATCTCAGACAAAGGATCTGTGATTGCCGGCCGGGCGGTTCACCGGGATCTCTGCTGACTGTGACAGGATTGTTGCAAGTACTACACACAAGGGGAGGGCGGCGTGAGTGCGTTTTCCCGTTTATGTGTGTGGTTCTAACTCGAGAGGCGGCGGAGGCGTGGCAGACACACACGGAGGGATGGGGGAGAGCCTGCAGCATTTCTTTGGTGAAAATGTATCTATTTCTCCAGTGATAGTAAAAGAACAAGAAAGTGTGGGATTGGGGTTTCGGTCTCTTTGTAACTTCTTTGTTTTTATATATTGAGCACTTGTGATTCTCGGGTGCTGAAAAGGCAATAGAAATCCAGCTTCTAACGCCCTGAAAGATGGCAGACCCACCAACGAGTCGGCGTCAGGCTGTCCTGGCAGGTGACCCGGTGGGTTCTGGCTCGTAGAGCCTCAGCACCAGGGCCAGACGGAAGGCTCTGGTTTGCTCTGAGGGAGGACAAAGCCCTATAACACTGAACAATGTATAACAGCTATAAAAACTGAATCACAGTCTGATAGACAAAGGAAAAGGTATTTGGATTTGTTTATTTTCCTCCAAGCGTAGGATCCCAATCAATATTCATTCCAAGTAGGTGATCAGAAGTATCAGTAATTTGAGAACAAGGCAAGCAGAATGCAGACACCATCATGGACGAGGGACAGCAGCAGAGAGGCCGGGAGGCCGCCTCAGCTGCCCTCGAGGACCTCGCTCCCGGTGGCTTTCACGCGAGCACGCAGCTCTGGGCCCACAGCCGGGTGGAGCGAGTTTGTACCAGGACCACACGGCTGCGGCCAGGCCGGGCGCCCTCTCTGCGGTCAGAGCCCTCCTCTGTGAGCGGTGATGCTGCGCCCAGCGGGAGAGGCCCTCCAAGGACCCAGGGCCAAGGGTGCGAGACGCTTGGCTCAGGGTCTGGCCCGAGTGGGGGCTCAGCCTCGCGAGGTTCTGGGGGTGGAGGAGGAGGAAGTGAGGCAGGTCGTGGTGGTGGTGAGGGGGAGGTCCTCGTGGAATTGGCATCTCTGGCGCCGTGACCTCAGACCCGCACGCGCAGTTTGACCTCAGCTTGTCGTCCTAGGAGGATGTCAGCCTCGAAGCCCCGGCGCCGGTGGGCGGGCCCCGTGCTCGCGGCTGGAGCGCAGGGGATCTCCCCGGGGTCCTGCCCCCCTTCCAGACACGTCCTTCTGCTTTAACAGGAGAAACTGACACTAACCAGAGAGATTCACGTCGACCGTATAACCTGTCAGTGGTTTTAAAATCCTCCGTGGTGATCCTGTGGACTAGTTGGTCGTGTTTAGTCACTCAGTTGTGTCCAGCTCTTTTGCAGCCCGTGGGCTGCAGCCCGCCAGGCTTTTCTGTCCATGGGACTTCCCAGGCAAGAACACTGGAGTGGGCTGCCATTTCCTTCTCCAGGGGATCCTCCTGGCCCAGGGATTGAACCCAGGTCTCCTGCATTGCAGGCAGAATCTTTACCCCTGAGCCCCCAGGGAAGCTCCTACAGACGACCGCGCATCTGTGCTGCGGCGGTGGGCCTCCTGGTGGCGGGGGTGGTGAAGACCCACCTGCAGTGCCGGAGACCGGGGGGTATCCCTGGCTTGAGGAGATTCCCTCTAGAAGGGATAGGCTACCCACGCCAGTGCTCTTGCCTGGAGAGTTCCGTGGCCCGTCCACAGGTCCCACAGAGTCACGCACAACTGAGAGACTCGACTGTCACTTTCATGAATGCGATCCTGGCTTTCGCTGCCTTTTGGATGTGGCGGGCGTGGTCGCTAACACGGGGAGGTCAGTGAGAACCTCAGCGCCTGCTGCCGGGGGTCGACCCGAGGTAACACATCCTTGCGTCCTGACGTCTGAACGCCCCAAGATGCCGACAGGTCGACGTCAGGGCTGTGCGTCCTCGGCGGGGTCAAGGAGGAGCCCCTTGGGCTCTCGGGAAGACGTTGAGCATTTCAGGGGCCCTCCTGTCATCACCGCTGCCACTTCCCTGAGCGCACACCGCGTCCCCGGCCCTCCGTGTGTCCTGGTGAAGCCGTCTCCTGGGGGTGGGCGCCCTCACGCTGCAGGCGCGGAGTCAGAGCCTCAGAAGGGTGAGAGTCCTGCCGGGTCGGGCTGCTGAGAGGAGAGGCTGGGCCCGAAGTCGCTCCTCTGACTCCTCCCTGTCCACCCTCTGCCCTGCGGTTGCCTGGAGCAGTGCGCGACCCTGGCACCGGCCCAGGGCGATCCTGGGATGGCTGCACCCAACCCAGCGCCCACTCCGTCAGGGGAGCTAGCTGAGGGCAGTCACCACTGACGTCCTTCCTGGCTGTCACGTGCCCCCTCTGCCCCAACGGCCCACAGTGAGCAGTTTGCATAACTTGAGCACCAGAACCGCTTTTCTCTTAGAAAACTTTACAAACAGACCTGCAATGTAAAGCTTACACAAGCAGTCAAATGACATGTATTCATAGTCATATAATCTATAGATTCAAACGTGCAGCCCCCACTGGAGAACAACCAGAAGTAGAAAGCATCCTTGCGTGAACACCGTTTGGGGTTGGAGTTCAGGCCGGCAGCCACAGGCCGACGTGGGCCTCGGCGTCGGTGGGCTTCAGTTGATTTCACTGCCCCCAGAACACTGAGCGAGGAGGGCTCCGGCCTGACCGTTCTGCGGCCATGGACAGGCCCACATCCCCAGGTGGGGCAGCCGTGCCAGCCGCTGGCCAGGAGGCAGTAGGTCTGAGACACGCAGGTCTCGGGGCAGCGGTCCTGGGCGGCCCTGTGGGTGCTGACCGCGTGGATCCGACACCGAGGCTGACGTGTCGCTCCCCAGATGTGCTGATGAGGTGTTTACAGCTGAGTGCTTGCTTTAGAGGCTTCCCTCCTGGTGGCTCAGACGATAAAGAAGCTGCCTGCCGTGCAGGAGACCCAGGTTCGATCCCTGGGTCAGGAAGATCCCCGGAGGTGGAAATGGCTACCCACTCCGGTATCCTGGCCTGGAGAACCCCGTGGACAGGGGAGCCTGGTGGGCTGCAGTCCGTGGGGTCGCAAAGAGTTGGACACAGCTGAGCAACCCACACACACACACACACACACAACTTGCTTTATAATGAGTGTCTAAAGGAATTTATATAGACCTAGAAAGGAAGGAAAGCTGACCCTAGTGCCGGCAGGCCACAGCCACTCGCCCCCGCCCCAGGGCAGCCCTGGCCAACCAGACCCTCTTCCCAAGCCTGGGGCACAGTTCCCCGCCTCCCCGCCCCCCAGCTGGTCCCGCCGCACGTGCTGGTCTGGACTCCTCGGGCCGCCCCCGCTCCCTGCAGCCCCCTAGGAGGACTCTGCACCCATCCTGGTCACCAACAGCCTCAGTTGAGTGGGGTCTCGACGATGCGTCGATGTGATGGGCATTAGGTTAGGGTCTGGCGCCGTGGAAGCTCTTCAGCAGGCAGTCTTAAGACTCACAGCTACCCATCCGAGCTGGTGAGGAGTTGGGACGGGGATCGCCTTCTCTGCGGGCGATCCCTCTGGGACCTGCTTCCTTGTCCATCCTGGGAGGCCCCTGGCCTCACCCCTTCCCGCCCCCCTCCCCCCCAGGGTCCCTGCCTCTCCCAGCCTCCGGTTTCTCCTGTGCCTGCAGCTCCCACACTAACTCCCTCACCCCACTCCCCACCCAGTGCTGTTTAAATTCTGAATTTTGTCCTCTGGCTAACTGTCATTTAATTTTCTCATCTGCTTGGCTTAAAGCCAAAGAGTATTCTTTCCAAAAAAAAAATGGTAAAGACTCTTTTCCCCTCTCCCGAGATTCTTATGTAAATGCAGCCCCGCCTGCTATTTGGAGGGAATATTCATAAGCCAGTTCTGTTCATCAATTATTAACACCAGCTTCTAGATCTAGATAACTTTTCTCTTGGTTACAGAAGCCCTGCGTATTCATCGTAGAATATTTGAAAACTACCGAGCAGTATACAAAAAAAAAGAAAAGCACCCATCAGCTCACCCAACGGGAGGAGCTGCTGTGAATGTTTCAAGGCCTCTCCTGCTGGTGATTTTGTTTCCGGGAGAGACAGAGCAAGCCAGGATCACTTGCTTTTACATAATTCTTTTATTTTGATCATCGTCACTCTGTATTATAGCAGCCGTATTCAAAAACACAGTAGTAATGACTGTGTGATGTTCCATGGCGGAGACTTACTAAGGTGCCGTCGCTTTGCTGTTTTGAGCTGTTCTGAGGTGTTTATCTGAATTCCATTTCTCAGCAGTGAGGAGAACAAAAGGAACGCTTCCACTAGTGCTTTGCTTGCGAAGGGGCCGTGCAGGGCTGTGGTTCGGGCCCAAGCCTGGGAGGGGGCTGGCACAGTGCCACTTCATAAACGCTATTTTTTTTTTGGCCCCTAGTAGAGCCTGTGGGACCTTAGTTTCCTGACCAGGGATCGAACCCACAGCCCCAGCACTGGAAGTGTGGAGTCAGCCACCACCGGGGAAGTCCCCATGGATTCTCTTAGTATTAAGTTTGCTGTTAGTATGAGCAGCAGTTCCTGGAAATGGGATTCCGGGTCACAGGGCCGACAAGTGGCCACACTTCTTCCCGGCAGGGCTGCCTGGACACGCGTTCCCGGAAGGGTGCCCCGCTCCCCTCCCCCAGCCAGAGCTGGCGGCCCCCTTTACTCGGATAAGCTCTTGGGGAAACCGGAGGCTGGGCTGTGGTTGTAAGGGACACCACAGAGAGACCCGTGGCCCTTCCCCGCTCCCTTGGCGGGGTGTCCTGCAGAGCCCGGGGCCCCAGCCAGGATGGCACAGAGAGACAGTCCCCTGCCCTGCTCAGACTTCCTCATTTTCTGTGCTCGTCTGAGTACCTGTATTGAGTTCTAATGCTTTTTTCCTAGAACCATAATGGCCACTTCTTTATACTTCAAGGATATTAAGGGAATAGAGCTTCTCTGGTAGTTCAGTTGGTAAAGAATCTGCCTGCCATGCAAGAGATCCAGGTTCAATCCCTGGGTTGGGGAAGATCCCCTAGGGAAGGAAATGGCTACCCACTCCAGTATTTTTTTCCTCAAGAATCCCATGAACAGAGGGTCCACAGGGTCGCAAAGAGTCCGACACAACTTGGTAACTAAACCACCATTGAATTCTGTACAAGGAGATCCCATGCTAGGGCCTGGTGCCCACCGCCAGGAGCCCGGCAGGGGACAGTCCAGCCCTTCTATCACCTGAACCCTGCCCCCACCCTGACACTGTCTCTTCTTCGTCTCTGTGATTTGGTCACTTCAGGACGGTCGTGTAAGTGCAGCCATTCAGTGTGGAAGCTTTAGGGGCTGACTTTTATTCACTCAGCATGCCTCCCTTGGGATCCATCCCAGCTGTGTAGATCAATAATTCATCCAGTGTACGTGGACCAGAATTGTTTAACGTCCACCCATTGAAGGGCATCCGGGTTGCTTGCAGATCTGGGCTCTCCATCCTTTTCTCCGTCTTGCCAGGGCGATGGTTTCCTTCCATTTCTCGGAGGCCAGTGAGGCTATTTTTAGAAGCCTGTACCCTGGTTTGGTTGGGTGGAGATGTCTGACGGCCGTGTGACACGCGTCACTCATCACCGTCCATTACAGGGTCAATACAGCTGTGGCGGGTGTAAGACGCAGGGGGCCGAGATCAGTAGCCCGCACGACGGGACCAGGAGGGGCCGGAGCCAGCGCCTTTCGCCACAAGAGGCCCCGGGTCCGATGGACAGAGGAGGAGGCGGAGCCGGGTCCTTCGCGGAGCGCAGAGCTGGCCGCGTGCCCTTGGGGAGGACAGCCTGCCGGGCTCCTCCAGAGCCTCCCGTCCCGCGTCCGTGGACCTCCGCGCCCCCACCACGCTCCGCTTCAGCCGGAGCCGGTTACAGTCGCTTCAGGGAAAAAACCGCGTGAGAATTGTAATGAGGATCTTGCTCGAGATTCGTTGCTCCGAGTTCAAAGACACTCTGTGAAAATTGTTGCTAAGGCTTTGGATAAAAACCTCCATGTTTGGCGCGAGCGTCACAGCCAGACGGTGAATGTAACTGCATGTTCTACACCCAACCCAAGAGCACAGCTTACCTGACGGAGGCTTTAATGATTTTCAAAGGGACATAATGTCATCCTGGTTTCTGAGCTCCGTGAGGAGTCGCTCTGGTGAAAAGGACTCTCTCCGGCCCCTCCGAGAGGAGCGCCCGGGGCACGCTGCGCCCCTGGAAGGCTTCCGTCAGCCCCCTCCCCGCCTGGTCCCCCGTCCCCCCTGACGTCCACAAACCGCACTTTCGTCTGTGATCGCGGTGGGGTTTGGCGTTCCCAGCCTGCAAAACTCAGCCCAGACCTAAATTGCCACTTGGCCGTCGTGTTTGTCCAGGACTGTTTCACAGCCCAGAGCCGCAGCTGCGGAGGGAGAAGCCCACAGCTTCCCGTGGTCACGACTCCAGGCCAGCCCAGCCCAGAAGCAGACACACCCGCCAAGAAGCGTTCTCAGCATCTGCAAGGAAGTGGCCCGGAGAGAGCTAGGGGCCCGAGCTCGGGCTCCCCTCTCCGAGTCGGGGTACAAAGATGTGGAAGGGTGGTCACCCCGGCAGCCCGGCGCTTAGAGGCAGGGGCGGGGCCTCGAACCGTTGCCGGCCGTGCGGCTCCCAGTTGCTCAGAGGGAGTCGTGTCCTCGGCGGCCACTCTTGGGCTGAGTAGATGCGGACATGGCCATGGGGCGGGGACAGTGGCAAGGCACTGTCACTGTGGAGCCCGAATGGAAGGATGCTGCCCCGAGCCTTCCCGCGTGTGAGCGCCCGCCTGCAGCCGGGCTCGGCGTGTGCCTGACCTCGGGGCCGGCACCGGACCCCTCCCTCCGCCATCCAAAAGAGGGGAGGCGAGGAGGCACAGGAGAGCTGGTGACGGCATCCACACCAGCACTTTCTGGAACTTTCTTTTAAGACGTGCCACCTGTGTGAACTCACAACGTGGATTTTATGTTGTCTGTGTCGGGAGCGTAATCCTCAAGGGCACGCTTCAAAAATTAGAGCCGATGCCCGGCAGAGGTGGAGCACAGCGCCTTTGCCTGGCAGCCGGCGTTCCCCGGGCACCCGCCCAGGCTGCCCGCCGCCGGCTCTGGGCCCACAGGCAGAGTGGGATTCAGCCTCCAGGTCTGGAAACGAACCGGCCCGGCAGCCACGACTGCCGTGGGCAGACCCGGAAGCAGGTGCTCCCGGCCGTGTACCGCGGTCGCGGGCGCACCGACAGGCCGGGAGGGGCGTCAGGGGCCCCGGGGGCGGAGCCTGAGCTGCCTGGAGCCCCCCGTGTCGCGGTCCAGGCCGTTTCTCCACAGCGGAGTCCACGGCAGAGCTGATCGACGGGTCACCAGAGGCGTCTCGCTGGGCCTGCCCCTCCAAACCGGAGAACAACCGCCGCTGCTGTTCAGCCGCTCGGTCGTGCTCGACTCTGCGACCCCACGGGCTGCAGCCGGCCAGCCGCCTCTCTCCGTGGGATCCTCCAGGCAGGAAGACTGGAGCGGGGACGTCCCTGGCGGCCAGGGGTTAAGACGTCACCGTCCAGTGCAGTTGGTGATGGTTTGATCTCTGGTCAGAGAGTTAAGATCCCACATGCCTTGGGGCCAAACACCCGAAACAAAACAGAAGCAGTATTGTAACAAATTCAATTAAGACTTTTAAAAATGGTCCACATCAAAAAAAAAAATGATCTTAACAAAAAATACTGGAGTGAGTTGCCATTTCCTTCTCCAGGGGATCTTCCCAGCCCAGAAACTGAACCAGCGTCTCCTAGGTCTCCTGCTTTGCAGGCGGATTCTTTACCGGAGCCCCCAGGGAAGCCCAGAAAATAGGACACATTGGGCCTGACTCTGCACCTTTCAGATTTACACACACACACAGAGACACACACACTCCCACGGCAGGTCAGCCGTACTGCAGCCTGAATGGAGAGGCAGACTCGGGAGCCCTGGAAGCGTCCCCCGGCCAGGACGGGGAAGCGGACGCTGGGCCCTCTCGGAACAGGCCCAGCGTTCGAGGGTGGGGCTCCCCGTCTGTGGGCGCACGTCTCAGGGCCCCTGCTGCCCCCGCGGAAGCCTGGAGTCCGGCCCTCTCTGTGGCTGGGCGACGTGCGTCCTGGATCCCGCCCAGCGCCCCCGCCGCCCGGATCCTCCATCTCTGCTCCAGGTCGTCCCAGCCGCCCCCGATTCACGGGCGCCCCCTCTCCTGCGCCATGACCCTGGGCCGAAAGGTGCAGCCGCGTCCCCGGCCCGAAGTCCTGGTTGGAAGCTCTCAGGAGGAGCGTGGAAAGCCTGCCGTCCGGCTCGGTTGCCCCAAGGCCACAGAGCGTCTGCCAGGAGCCCGCGGGGCCATGGTCACGTCTCCACCCTCCTAACCTCCAAGCCAGAAACCTGATTACCTGAGCTGCCTGGAGCCTGGAGACCATCCGTCCACCTGCTTTCCACACGTGGACAGAAGCGTGTGGCTGGAGCATGGGAACTGGGGGGCTGCTTTCTGAGAAGACTAGAATCAGTTTGAATTAGCCACACTTTAGAATATCTCTAAAATGATAATTACCTCATCAGAAAAGAAAAGGACTGACGGGAAGTGCTGGACCATCCTCCCCTCCACGAACCTCTGTAGGAGGGGTCCCAGGGGAGGAGGCCCGTCCCTCGAGGAGGCCTCGGCACTCAGAGTGAACGGGAAGTCACCCCCAGGCCTTCAGAAACTGCCGTCCTGTCT
Source organism: Tragulus kanchil (assembly GCA_022376925.1). Classification (NCBI taxonomy): domain Eukaryota; kingdom Metazoa; phylum Chordata; class Mammalia; order Artiodactyla; family Tragulidae; genus Tragulus; species Tragulus kanchil. Next base: position 245,360,846 of record JAIOJX010000028.1, read on the forward strand.
CTTTAACCCTGAGGCCACCTGGACGCGGGTTGGCAGCGTCTGGACCGTCTGTCCCACAGTTGCCGGCCCTGGTTTCCCCCCTACCCATCGTGGCCTGGCCTCCCTCCCCCCCGCCCACCGTGGCCTGGCCTCCCTCCCCTCCCTTCTCCGGGCGCTGCTCCTCCTCCGTGATCTCCTGGCTGGCCTGTGCGCTCAGCCCGGGTCCCGTGACCCCGGGACTCACCCCAACTGCCACCAGCTCCTTATCACTTAGCAGAGTTCTCGTGAGGAAAGGCGCCTGCTGCGGGCCCGGCAGCCGTAGGTCAGGCCTCGGGGAGGGCCGTGTCCCCGGGGGAGGGCTGCCGGGCCAGGACTCTCGGGAGCCACCCTGTGCCGTGAGGGCTGTGGCTGAGCCCCTGCAGACCCTGGGTCTCACTCCTGAGTCCACACTTTTAAGGACAGGCCTAGAGGCGTGTGCGTGCTAAGCCGATGCAGTCGTGTCCGACTCTTTGTGACTCTGGACGGCAGCCCGCCCGGCCCCTCCGTCCATGGGACTCTCCAGGCCAGAACGCTGGAGTGGGGCGCCGTGCCCTCCTCCAGGGATCTTCCCAACCCAGGGATCGAACCTCGTCTCTTATGTCTCCTGCATTGGCAACCAGGTTCTTTGCCACTAGTGCCACCCGGGAAGGTGGAACTGACTGTTGGTTGCTCCCCAAAAAAGCCCCAGGACCACCCTGCTGAGTGGGCAGTGGCGAGCCCCGACCCCGGGCCTCCATCCCGGCCTTTCCGGAGGCCGCAGTTTCCACTGTTTCTCCAGGAAACAGTGGAAATGGAGAAGCCAGATTGCACGTCTTTCTCGTCACGTTCTGGAAAACCTGCGGTTGTGCATCTGAAGTCCTGCTAAAATAACGCCAGTGCTGGAAGAGGGCCAGAAGCTCCTCTGGGTGCATTTGGCAACTTGAAGCGTCCGGAGGTTAGGACCCAAGGGGACCGAGAGGCTCAGGGGCAGCAGCAAGGGGTGAAGCTGGATTCCACGTTAAAGTGGCAGCGTCCTCGGGGCGCCGTGCAGACGCGTCCCCTCGCGTGTGGTCCTCCTGGGCCCGAGAGGCAGGTGCAGCTGGCGTGACCCGCTCCACGTACAGAGGCAAGCCGAGGCTCTGGGTCGGAGGGTGGTGGGAGGAAACCGGGAGATAAAGGGGTGACCTGCAGGGACCTGCTCTTGCCAGCGCGGTCGCTGGCGAGGCTGGGCTAAATGCAGACCTGACTCGCTGGGCAGAGCCTGAGTTGGGCTTCCCTGATGGCTCAGCCCGTAAAGGATCTGCCTGCAATACAGGAGACGCAGCCTCAGCCCTTGGGTCGGGAAGATTCCCTGGAGAAGGACACGGCCGCCCACTCCAGTATTCTGGCCTCAAAAAATCCCGTGGACAGAGGAGCCGGGCGGGCTACAGTGCCTGGAGTGGCGCAGACTCAGGCTGGACTGAGCAACTAACGTACACACACCGGAGCCTGTGTCTGGGTCCCGTGTGCGCACTGGACAGAGGGAGGCCTGGGAGGCCGTCCTGACTGCCCAGCCACTCGCGGTCCGGGCCCAGGGAGCCTTGTCCGCCTCTGAGGGCTGCTTCCTCTGGGGACCCTTGGGACAGGGCGTGGCAGGTGCTCCGTGAGCACCTGTGATCCGGCTCTGCGGGCAGAAGGAAGGTGCCAGCGCCGGTGTTCCCTCTGACCTTCACGGGTCCCGGCTGGATACCAGGCAGGAGCAGCGCTCCGCGGGAGGGAGGCCCCCGGGCTCTCACGTGTGTCTCCTGTCTTCTGTTAACACCACAGCGCTGCCAGTCACAGCCCGTGCCAGGGCTGGGGGACCCGCCGTGCTTACTGACGAGCTGCACCCGCTCTCCTCCGGGCGGACGGCAGCATAGAACCCTTATTTCTCTGTTCAGCGCGCTGTCCCCACATCTCTTTTCTAAGTTTCACTTCACTAATGCTTTTCTTTAAAACTGCTGTTTATTTCCGGCTGGAGGATAAAGGATTTGCAGAATGATTCAGTGTGGAAACAGAAAGCCGTGTGCCCTCCCGGCCAGGCTGCCTGGGGATCTTCCCAGGCCAACCACGCATTTATGGCGCAGGGGCCGCTTTCCCACGCCAGGAACGACCCTTCTAGGCCGGAAGCTTTTCTGGCACCTGGCAGAGAGCTGGGCTGTCCGCGCGCTTCCGATATTGGGGTCACATGACGCTTCAGCCCAGCCTCTCGCCTGCCTAGGCCCTGCTAAAGGCTTATCAGCTCCATCAGGGAAAAGCCTGACTCGGGCACATGTATAAACTGGCCACACGCCCAAGATTTTTACTAGCATCTAGCTGAAGGAGGGAACTGGTGAGATGTTACCCAAAAAAATCCAAGAGCCGGCGTTTCTGGACAGCGGAGGCGTGCTGATGGACTCGCAGATGGACACAGCATGGTTTTCCATCACAAGGGAAAACACCCAGTGCAGTCTTTTCTGCTTGTTCTTGATTTCCTTCCAGCCCCCAGCCTGGTGTCAGAAATAATCTCAAAGCCTGTCCTGGACGCACGAGAAGGCTGGCCTCCCTCGCCAGGTTGGACTGGATCTGTTACAAAGGGGCAGCGAGAATGTCGGTGTGCCCCGTGGGACCTCCTGGGCTTGTTTTGCTGGAAGGCTTCATAATTGGACTTTTTAAAGCTTCTATTATTTGCTATCCCGAGGCTAGAAAACCGGCTCCAAAGACGCTGTCCTGCGGATTTCATCAGCCGTGCATGTAAAGCTGGGCAAAGCCACTTCTTGTCGAGGCCCCCGGGACCGTCCAAGCTCCCGGCCTGGCTCCCCGGCTCCCCCCGGGAGGGCCTGCTCAGCAGTGATGTCCTGGGGCCGGGCTCAGTGCCTGACCAGCCGCTGGTCCTGACCTGTGAGCCGCCTGGCCCCTTTCTGGAACCTCAGGCAAATAGAACGCTCACAGACAGAGCGTCCTGCCCTCCGCCCGCCCACCCGGCGCTTTACTGGGGTCTGGAGGAAGCCCACAGAGTCAGCCTGCACCAGACGAACGTGAACTTCAGAAAGTTCATGGGTCAGAAATGGCCCCACGTCTGTGCAGGATGGCCGGGACCCCCCACCGCACCCCACCCGGGCAGAGCCGCAGAGGCCGAGGCATGAACCACAGCCTGTGCCGGGGGCGGCGCGCGGTCCAGAGAAGGCGGGCGGGGGAAAGCGAGACCCCGCTGGCCGTGGGGCTGGGCGGCCCTGTGGGGAAGCTAGACCAGGGCTTGATGGCCGGGAGAGGGGGAGGGGAGGGGGACCCTGGAGCCGATGCACAGAGTGGAGAGCAGGGAGGGGTGCCCGTGGGCTAGAGTGAATGCAGGGTGAGAGCCTGGCGAGGACAGAGGCTCAGGGGACAAACCCCAGCACCCCAGGTGCCCAGCACCGAGGTGACCTTCCTTCTCCAGCGGGCGTGCGGGGCAGCAAAGGCGCAGAAAGGCGGCACCACCAGGTCTGCGTTCTGGAAACTAGGGCCGGGGCTGGGGCGAGAGCCTGCAGGGCCAGTGCAGGGGTGCTGTGGGGCCCCGGGGGACAGCGCTGCCCAGTGACCCCTCACTGGGGTGCAGATACCACCTGGGGCGGCGGAGGTGGCATGGGCAGCCCGGGCGGCGTGCTGGCCTTGCCTCGGTGTGGCCAAGACAGCAGCCCCCAGGCAGCCGAGGGAGTTGGGAACGGCCATGTTTGTGGGGAAAAGACCTGCTTGCTCTGTTTCACTGTTTCCAGTAAAAAAAAAAAAAAAAGATGCAAATTGATCTGGCCAAAAAACGGTGCTCTGGGCACCGAAAAATCCCCACTGTCTTTGGCATGGCCCTGCCCCTGTTCTCAGACTCCTGCTGGCGAGCAGAGGGGCCTAGAGCCACGACCGGGGAGAACATCAGAGGAAAGCAGCAATCGTGATGCACACAGGAGCCTCGGTGGGGAGGGTCCACGCGCCACCCAGCCATGGAGAACAGCACCCAGCTGTGCTGGGAGCCCCTCTCCTGGGGAGGGACTCCGGAGCCCAGCCTCCCAGTCAGGGCCCCGGACAGAAGGTCCTGGGCAGACGTGTCCTCCCCCGTCCAGCGGGCACGGGCTTCCCGGCTGTGTGCAGAACCGCCTCCTGGGAAATCTGCTCCCCGTGTGAACCCCAGCACCCCTCCCGTCCTTTCTTGGTGTGAGTCTCTCTGGTGTCGCCCTGCAGCCTCCAGCCCCAGATCCTGAAAGGCGATCTTTTATTTTCAAGTGAATGATCTTCACACCTTTTTTAATAGAATGGCCGCAGAGGTCGTTGGAGGCCCCCCACCCCAGGGTGTGGGGTCAGTAAGCCGAGGCTGTTGAGGACGCAGCAGACGTCGCCCCGAGGGTGTGCGTGCCCAGGTGGCAGTGCTCTCTCAGGACTCCGCAGCGCCCCGAGAATCAAGTGTCTCTCGGCCCGTATCCATCGACTCCACGAAGAGACACGCGTGGGACACTCCAGAGCCCACGGCGGCTTTGTCTTTTTCTCTGTAAAGTTGACCCGCAGCTCGGGACCGAGAGAAGGCGCTGGACTCTGACGTCACCGCGGAAGCCGGCTGGCCCACCGCGCCGGCCCCTCACGGCGTGTGCTTGTGTTGCAGGTGGTCTTCAGCAAGTACTGCAACTCCAGCGACATCATGGACCTGTTCTGCATCGCCACCGGCCTGCCCCGGTGAGCGGCCCGAGGGGCGTCTGCCCGGCCACCGCAGGGACGGGTACCCGGGAGGGCGAGGGGCCGCGTCTGGGGGACGGGCGGCCTGGAGGGACCCGTGGACTCAACTCGTTTCTGGCACGTGAGGCCTTTGAGGTCCACAGTTGAGTCCCGGCGTTACGGTCACGGCTGCCCACTGCCCACCAGCGGCTCCAGAGCGGGAACCATTGGGCGGGACAGGCAGAGACTGCCATCTTAGGAGGTTTTTTTTTCTTTCTTTCATTTTTCCTTGTGCTTTGGGGGAAAGGATAAAGGAGGACCGTAGTATTCAAGCTCTGATCCCACAGCCCCAGCCAATCCAGGAATCCAGATCAACAAAAAAAGCTGATGTTAGAAATAAGTTGAAAAGACCAGAAACCTACCTGTGTGTGTGTTAGTCGCTCAGTCGTGTCTGACCCTTTGTGACCCCATGGACTGTAGCCCGCCAGGCTCCTCTGTCCATGGATTCTCCACCAAGAATACTGGAGTGGGTAGCCATGCCCTTCTCCAAGAAACCTACCTTATAGAATCATAATTGGCAGCTTGTTCTAGCAGGTGAATTTTCTGTCCTAACTTCCTGGCTGTAGAGAGTGATCAGGAGTAACTTTGACCTGCAGTTAACCTTAAAGTTACAATCTAGGTCAGAGAAGGTGAGAAAGGAGAGTAGGGCCTGTCAGCGTCAGGTGAGGAAAGGAGAGGCCAGGAAGAGGTCACCCACCTGAAATCACAGCAAGTGGCCGCTTGGAGCAGCAGGAAGTGGCCCTCGGTGCAGGGCATCTTTTTTTTAAGCACTGTGCTACGAAATAAATATCTATTCCTCTTCAGAGCAATCCTGGGATTCAGGTGCCACCCCCATGGCATGGATTTTAGAAACACACAACTAAACGCCAGAGTTAAGGCATGTGATTGAGGCAACACATCCAGTGAGAGGCCCCTGGAGATGAGAGGTTAGAGGAAGATTCAACTTATCCACTTAAAACTGTTAGCGGAAGAGCTTTTCGCCCATTTAGATGGACTCCCCCAGGAAACGAGGGAGAAAGGCAAACCCTCGGTCATCACCAGCTGATACAAATGTTCATTTCTACCTTACCACGGTTTTATTGAATCTCCCAACTCAACAAATTAGACTCTCCAGTTCCCATGGTACATTATGTGCCCATCTGCCGAGCACTTAGAACCACACGTGCAACCCTTCGCTGTCTTGACAAGCGCGGGCCGGGCTCTCGGGGCGGACCGCTCAGGGCCCTAGGGCGGGACCAGCTGGGGCTCCGACGCCTGCCTCGCGGGAGGCCCGGATTCGGGCGCGCACCCAGGGGATGACACCGGGGTGAAGACGCTGCTCCTGTCTTCCAGGAACACCACCATCTCCCTGCTGACCACGGACGACGCCATGGTCTCCATCGACCCCACCATGCCCGCCAACAAAAAGCTGATGTTAGAAATAAGTTGAAAAGACCAGAAACCTACCTGTGTGTGTGTTAGTCGCTCAGTCGTGTCTGACCCTTTGTGACCCCATGGACTGTAGCCCGCCAGGCTCCTCTGTCCATGGATTCTCCACCAAGAATACTGGAGTGGGTAGCCATGCCCTTCTCCAAGAAACCTACCTTATAGAATCATAATTGGCAGCTTGTTCTAGCAGGTGAATTTTCTGTCCTAACTTCCTGGCTGTAGAGAGTGATCAGGAGTAACTTTGACCTGCAGTTAACCTTAAAGTTACAATCTAGGTCAGAGAAGGTGAGAAAGGAGAGTAGGGCCTGTCAGCGTCAGGTGAGGAAAGGAGAGGCCAGGAAGAGGTCACCCACCTGAAATCACAGCAAGTGGCCGCTTGGAGCAGCAGGAAGTGGCCCTCGGTGCAGGGCATCTTTTTTTTAAGCACTGTGCTACGAAATAAATATCTATTCCTCTTCAGAGCAATCCTGGGATTCAGGTGCCACCCCCATGGCATGGATTTTAGAAACACACAACTAAACGCCAGAGTTAAGGCATGTGATTGAGGCAACACATCCAGTGAGAGGCCCCTGGAGATGAGAGGTTAGAGGAAGATTCAACTTATCCACTTAAAACTGTTAGCGGAAGAGCTTTTCGCCCATTTAGATGGACTCCCCCAGGAAACGAGGGAGAAAGGCAAACCCTGCGGTCATCACCAGCTGATACAAATGTTCATTTCTACCTTACCACGGTTTTATTGAATCTCCCAACTCAACAAATTAGACTCTCCAGTTCCCATGGTACATTATGTGCCCATCTGCCGAGCACTTAGAACCACACGTGCAACCCTTCGCTGTCTTGACAAGCGCGGGCCGGGCTCTCGGGGCGGACCGCTCAGGGCCCTAGGGCGGGACCAGCTGGGGCTCCGACGCCTGCCTCGCGGGAGGCCCGGATTCGGGCGCGCACCCAGGGGATGACACCGGGGTGAAGACGCGGCTGCTCCTGTCTTCCAGGAACACCACCATCTCCCTGCTGACCACGGACGACGCCATGGTCTCCATCGACCCCACCATGCCCGCCAATTCAGAACGGTAAGCGACTGCCCGCTTCCTCAGCGTGTGCTCGTGGAGTCTGGCCGCTCTCGGCAGGCCCGGCGGGGTCTCCTTGGCGGTTTTGTTCACGTGCAGCGCAGGGAAAGCTGTGCTAGGTGGGAGGGTCTGGGAAGGAGGCTGCCAGTTCCTGGGCAGAACTTGTCACTTTCCAAGGGAGTGGCAGCTCCCCGCAGGGCCGGGGACCTTGCCGAGGGGCCGCTGGAGCCCTCCGGGGGGCCGGGTACGGAAAGGGAACCCGAGGCAGTGAGTGGTAGCGGCAGAGCTGGCCCCTGTCCGTCGGGGCGGGAGACGTCCTGATGAGAGCCCTGTGACCCTGGGTGGTGACCTCGGGGTGAGTCTGGAGTTGTCAGATGCTGCCTGCCAGCTCATCTGCTGGATGCGGGGAGGAAGCCTGGGGGCCGAGGCCTGGGAAGGAGGCGGCCAGGGCCGTAAACACACCTGTGAGCGTCAGTCTGCCTGCCTGGCTGCTGGTGGCCGGAGGGAAGACGGGGACTCCGAGCAGAGCCTCCCGTCCGCACCAGACCTTTGGCCCAGTGGCCAGAGGAGTCCCCGGCGGCCCCCGCGTTAGGTTGGCAGCATGGCCAGGCAAAATGCAGAACTGCGTTCCCCGAGAGGCTGGGAGCGTGAGCGTGACTGGGCATGGGGTACCCCTCAGCCCTGCCCGTTGCTCCTGCCCCTCACTACGTCCCCCCCAAGAGACACGTGTCAATCTAGCCACCAGGGCGAACTGATGCAGCTGCTCATCTACAGGCGTGGACGAGCCCAGGAGGACCCTGGCACGTCCCCACCATCGTGGGCCCCCGGCCACCCAATGGAAGCCTGGGAGTATTTGGACTTCCATGAGGGAGTCCCTGAGACCTTCGATGGAGGTGCGCAAAAGCTTCCCCTGACCCGAGGCGCACGCGCACCTGAGCACCTGGGGCTGGGCGCCTGCCCTTCTTCCTCGGCCCGGACACCCCCGTCAGCTGTCCACGCGGGCCCGGGTGCAGCGGGCCTGGCCCCAGCAGGGACTGCCGGTGAGGGCTGCCAGGCTTCGGTGCAGAAAGCCAGGCCAACAACCCCCGGGAGGTACAAAGTCCTGGCACGTTGGAGCCACCTCCACTGTCCTGCAGGCTCAGCACTGGGCGGCCAGCACTGTCCCGCCCCGGGCGCTGGGTGCCTCTGCCAGGCTCCCCCCTCTCCCGCTGTGTCCACCAGTCTCCTGAATTGTTTGATTTCATCTTCGGGAGTTTCTGCCCCCACGCGCTCTGGCGCTGGTTACACGCTGACGATCGGCTCCGGGCTCCCCGGAAGGAAGGATGCTAATTGAATCCCCGGAGACTGCAGGGGGCTGTGAACGGAAGCCCCCGCCCGCGCCAGCCTGGCCCGGCTCTGCATTCAGGAGGAGAGGCACCCGTGCAACCTGTCACCCTGGCGTCCGCAGGGTAAATGACATCATCAGAGGGGGCGCGTCCTCTCCGTGCAAGCCGGTCTCCTGTGGAGCAGAGCCGTGCTTGTCCTGAATGCGTTAAAGCACTCCGGAGGCTGTCCGTGCTGTTTGTCCCTTCGTTGTGTCTCGTGGGCACTTTGTTCTGTGCCAGCCCTTCTCCGTGGGGCAGTTTTGTTCCCCAGGAGATGCTCAGGGAGGCCTGGGACATTCTGGCCGCCACAGCGGGGGCCAGGTCTGACACCCAGACGGCAGAGGCCAGGGCTGTGCGCCGGCCCCTGTGGTCCCCACACTTTCTCTCTGTAGAGCTGCCCCTTGCCGCCAGGCCGCCAGCCCCGGGTGCATCCCCAGGGCCTGGCTGCAGCAGCGCCCCTCCCTCCCGCTCCCCACCCCCTCCGCCGGGTTCCCGAGGGCTGGGGTGCAGCCCCAGCGCGTCCGCAGGCTCCTAGGTGGTGGTGAGGCTATCAGGCCCCCTGAGGCTGGGCCTCAGCCGTCCCTGCGTTCGAGGACCTTTCCCAGTGCTGAAGCGTCCTCCTCCGTCAGCTCCTCCCTGTCTGTGTTGGTCTTCCGTTCTCAGCCCTGTGAAAGACCGTGTTCCCGGGGTTTCCCTCCAGCCCCTCCCCCACCCCTCCCGGGTCACGCTCCAGCCCCATCCGGGCCTCCCTCTGCTCTATTTGCATCCTGCTCTCCAGTCCCGCTGTTCTCGCTGCCACGGGGGTCCTACTCATTCTAAACACGTGCCGTGGAAGCTAGCCACCCAACCCAGGACCGCCAGCCCTGCCTGCAGGCTCAAGCCACCAGGGAGCTTCAAAAAGGCGCTGATGACCAGACCCCGCTGGACCCAGTCCATTCAGAGTCTTGTCTCCGGTGGCTCAGTGGTAAGGAATCCACCGACAGTGCCAGAGACCCGAGTTTGATCCCTGGATCCGGAAGATCCCCTGGAGTAGGACATGGCAACCCTCTCCACTACTGTTGCCTGGAGAATCCCGTGGACAGAGGAGCCTGGCGGGCTGCAGTCCATGGGGCTGCAAAGAGTCAGACACGACTGAGCGACTACACAACAAAGATGCTGGCCACGTGCACCACCAGAATCACAGATGTCAAGTTGGGAAAACCTACGAAACTGCTCTTGACCCCAAAGGTGGGGCCGAGCCCACCAGTGACCAGAAGTTCACGGCCACCAGACACAGGGTTCCCCTTTTTGGAAAGTGCCGAACGAACCGTGTTTCGTCCTGGAAGATGGTCACGTCAGGTCTGTCCCTCCAGCTTCCTCCGCCTCTAAAGACCCTGCAGCCCGTCAGCCTCGCCGGCCTGGCCAGTGCCTGCCCACCCCCCACACCACCGCCCCCCAAGCCGCAGGCTCAGACTCAGGAACTGGCTCGCAAGCGGGAGTCTCCGGGGGTACCAGATAGTGCCCCCCACCTGCCTTCTGCCCATTTCAGGCTCACGGGCGTGCTTTCACAGCCTCTTCTCCAAGGACTTGACTCCGGCCACCTGGAAACAGATCAGAAATCTGGGTCCCCGTTGCTTTGTCTCTTATACTAACCTTTTCAGCACATTTCAAACCAAATTTCATGACCTTCTGACTCTCCCTTCAAAATACTTCTTGCCTTGATGGTCAGTGAACGTTCAGCCCAGCGTTTGGAATAACCTGGCACACGGGGCCCTCCGTCAGAAGGGCTCTCATCTCAGCAGGCTTCTCTTTTGGAAATGACCCTCCAGCCCCTTCCCCACCCCCCCCCCCCGGGTCACGCTCCAGCCCCATCCGGGCCTCCTCTGCTCTATTTGCATCCTGCTCTCCAGTCCCGCTGTTCTCGCTGCCACGGGGGTCCTACTCATTCTAAACACGTGCCGTGGAAGCTAGCCACCCAACCCAGGACCGCCAGCCCTGCCTGCAGGCTCAAGCCACCAGGGAGCTTCAAAAAGGCGCTGATGACCAGACCCCGCTGGACCCAGTCCATTCAGAGTCTTGTCTCCGGTGGCTCAGTGGTAAGGAATCCACCGACAGTGCCAGAGACCCGAGTTTGATCCCTGGATCCGGAAGATCCCCTGGAGTAGGACATGGAAACCCCTCTCCACTACTGTTGCCTGGAGAATCCCGTGGACAGAGGAGCCTGGCGGGCTGCAGTCCATGGGGCTGCAAAGAGTCAGACACGACTGAGCGACTACACAACAAAGATGCTGGCCACGTGCACCACCAGAATCACAGATGTCAAGTTGGGAAAACCTACGAAACTGCTCTTGACCCCAAAGGTGGGGCCGAGCCCACCAGTGACCAGAAGTTCACGGCCACCAGACACAGGGTTCCCCTTTTTGGAAAGTGCCGAACGAACCGTGTTTCGTCCTGGAAGATGGTCACGTCAGGTCTGTCCCTCCAGCTTCCTCCGCCTCTAAAGACCCTGCAGCCCGTCAGCCTCGCCGGCCTGGCCAGTGCCTGCCCACCCCCCACACCACCGCCCCCCAAGCCGCAGGCTCAGACTCAGGAACTGGCTCGCAAGCGGGGGTCTCCGGGGGTACCAGATAGTGCCCCCCACCTGCCTTCTGCCCATTTCAGGCTCACGGGCGTGCTTTCACAGCCTCTTCTCCAAGGACTTGACTCCGGCCACCTGGAAACAGATCAGAAATCTGGGTCCCCGTTGCTTTGTCTCTTATACTAACCTTTTCAGCACATTTCAAACCAAATTTCATGACCTTCTGACTCTCCCTTCAAAATACTTCTTGCCTTGATGGTCAGTGAACGTTCAGCCCAGCGTTTGGAATAACCTGGCACACGGGGCCCTCCGTCAGAAGGGCTCTCATCTAGCAGCGCGCTGAGTGGCTTCCTCTCTCTTTTGGAAATGAAAAGAAAGCTAACTGCTAGCTGCTTCCAGTTCTTAAAGAGCAGCAAACGAAGCAGACCCCTCCCAGCTCTGCCCAGATCCTGCTGCTCTGGTCCTTCCTGGACGGGGGACATTCTGAGCCCTGTGGCGTCCGGCTGACAAGCACACGGCTCCCTAGAACCCCTTCCGTTTCCACCACTAGCGCTTCAAGCTCCTCATCAAAGACTAGGAACAGACACTTAAACAGGACAGGAAAAGGCGGGGCGTGGGACGGGGCTGGGGAGAGCGGGAGGGCGCGGCCCACGAGGGACACAGCCCTCCTTTGGTTCCAGCTGTGGCCAGGCTGTGGCGCGTGCCGTGTCCACCGCGAGGGAGGGCCGAGCGCGCGCAAGGGGGGCCTCCGCGCCCGGCCCCGCCGCTGGGGAAGCGCCTCCCGGATTCCACCCTGGTTCCCACGAAAGGCGTCTGAAAAGAGGCGGTTACAGTTTAGGAAAAGACAAACACACATCGAAGGCCAGTGGACCGTGGCGTATCCAGCGCTGTTGCTGAGGAAGAAACAATGCAGCTGCAGCTCCCTTTAGGAGTGGATTCCGTCGGGGAAGCCACGTGGCTGGTTCTGAGAGCGTCCCTGCTGCTGAGAGGCCGGAGGATTAAGGATGGAGGAGCCCGGCGCCGTCTCGGGAGGGCGGCCAGCATGTGCCGGGACCCACGGCAGTCTCCCCCACCCCCTCCTGCGCCTCCTCCCGTACCGGCATCAGGCCTGCGGGGAGGAGACAGCCTCTGGCTGCAGAGGACGGGGAGAGGAGAAACGGGAAGGAGGCTCGCCTCTCCCTCCTGCCTCAGTGTCACGGGGGGCGGTGTGGGGGGGGCGATGACGGGGCTGCGATGGGCACCTCGCCTTGGCTCTCCGCCGCTTCCCCAGGCACCCAGGCCCCAGCCCGCACGCCTCTCCGGGGCTCACGGTGGGGCTGCGTGAGCCCCGCCTCCTGCCTGAGCTCTGCGTGCCGAGCCTGCAAGCCGGCGAGGCTGCTGACTGCCGGGGTCGAGGTCCAGGGGGCCGGCGTCGCCCTGCGCGTCAGCGTGAGGACCGAGGCTGCCGGTCCCGCCTTGGCCAACGCCGGCCCCCGGCTCGACGGGCGGGGCCCCGCTTCGGAGCCCGTGGGCGCTGAGGCGGGCGCGCTGGGACCTGCCGGAGCCCAAACACGCCCCGGCAGCGCCTCTGGAGAAGGTGCCCACGTCCCGAATATCCGACTTCCCGGGCCTGGGAGGGGGGCTTTCCCTCGGCAAACTGCTCCCAGGAGGAAGGCGGGGCGGGGGCTCGCCCTTCCCCACGCCCTGCGGGAGGAGCCCCTCGTGGGAGGCTGAGGCTCGAGACCCCCATGGGGTCGTCTGTCCGTCAGCCACAGTGCCACCCGGCTGTTACTTTTATACTTTATCGGCATTTTAAACTGCAGGCAGTTTTCCCTGTGGCCTGTAAGCGTTAAGCCACGGCTGTGCCCCCCGCGTAGCCACTGGTCCACGTCTGGTGGTCGGTGTGCCCCTTCCGCGCTCGGCTGGCTCTCCGTGTGGGCCCCGGTCTCTTGCCGCATCTACCTGACGAGCTGGTGGGCGCCCCTCCACGTCCGTCCTTGCACACTCTCCCCTCTTTTTAACACCTGCATCACTCTCCACGGTCCAGCTGATGGGCCATCTCTCCCTGGTGGCGAGAGGCCGGAGTATTTCATAGTCATTCCGAAGGGCGCTACCCGGTCCTTTCAAGGCGCGCCTGACCGGGGGCCGTCGGGCCTGTGAGGGCGGAGCTTTCTTGTCCGGTTCGCTGTTACGTCCACAGCACCCGCCCTCACTGAGCGAAAACTGTCCTGAACGAATGCACCAGTGGCGTATGAAGATCCCCCATAAGACAGGGGTGCCCAGCCTCCGGGGTCTAATAGCTGGTGCTCTGAGGTGGAGCAGACGTAAGAATACTAGAACTAAAGTGCACAGTAAATGTAACATGCTTGAATCGGGCCAAAGTCTCCCCCACTGTCCCTGTCCGTGGAAACACCATCTCCCGTGAGTCCAGTCCCTGTGCAAAGGGCCGGGGGCCCTGCCGTGGGAGAGCCTGGGAGTCAGCACCCTCGTTCCCAGGTGCACCCGAGGAGACAGGGTTCTCAGCGTGAACCCACGCAGCCAGGTGCTCCCCGGGGGCTGGCAGCCCGTGCTCCCACCCGCAGCACCTGCAGGGCCCCCTGACTCCCTGTGCCCGCGGGGCACACCTGTCTTCAGGTTCTAGAATTTGGCGACACTGCTGGGGGGAAAGTAGCCTCTCCGTTGAGGGGCCGCTCTTGATTTTCATTGGCTGTTGTCTCCATTGCCTGTTCCCTGCTTGTTTGCCATCGACTGAATCACCTCCCCCGCCCCCTGCAGCTTGGTTGAAGGTCCTCGTATGCCAAGGACGGTGCCCTGAGGTCTGGGGTGACGTCGCTGGTGTCCTCCCGGCCTGTGGGCCTCCTGGGTGCCGGCAGCGGCCTCACCAAGGTGCCCGTTGGCACCCTCCTTTCTTGTGCATGTGAGGGATGCCGTCACCAGGAGTTCAAGCCACACAAAAGCAGGAGGGCCTCCTGCCTCGGCCAGGTGCCGAGACGGACCAGGGCGGCTCTGCCGTCCAGGCTGCGTCCAGCGTGCTTGTTTTATTAACCAAATAGGAACAGGCCCATCGTTTAAATGATCTAGTCCAAGTATTTAGAATTCCTCTGAACGAGGAAGCTCAGAACCACCAAATAAACTCATTTTTCAAGAGACCTAACTCTCTGAATTCTAATTCAGCCTGAGTGCTTATCTCTCGGGCCAGACGTGTGCGGACATTTTTGACAGCATCTCACCGTGGACCTGCCTTCTCTCTTGCAGAACTCCCTACAAAGTGAGACCCGTGGCCATCAAGCAGCTCTCTGGTAAGGCCTTGCTATCGTTTTTTAAATTAAAAGAAAAAAATACAGGCAGCTGCAGACTGCCCCTGCAAATGAATATGCATGAGTTAAGCGTCGACTTGAAGCCCGGTGCTGCAGAACGTAGAGTCCCACAGGGCGGCAGCGGCGGCCGGGCCGTGTCCTCCACGACCCCCCGGTGCCGAGTCCCCCAGGACGCCCGCTCCTGACCGCCTGGCAGGCGCTGGTGACCCCCGCTCCTGTCTCCTGGGGCCCAGTGCCTGTGCTGCCCCTCAGACTGCGAGGAGGCAAGCCCCGCCCTCAGGATGCCCCCTGTGCCCCGTGGCTCCGGTTTGTGAAAATCCCATCGCCTCCTGGATCTTTGATCGCTCCTACGTCTATAGGATTGATGTGTCATAAAATGCTCCCGTGTAGGCGTACATTTTGGTAACGCCTTGCAAGTTGCCTGCATCCTTGTTACCCGCCACCCACACCAAGACAGGCCGCGTTGCCCTCGCCTGAGCACTCCCTGCCCAGCCTCTTCCTGCCCAGCGCGTCCCTCCGCGCTGGTCTCCGTCAGCCACCGGCCCTCTCTCTGCCACCGCAGGTTAGGGCTGTCTTTTCCAGACTTTTCATAGAGAGGAAATTACATAAGCGTCCTCTTTTTTGACTCAACGTGATGCTTTGAGGCTCGCCTGGGCGCTGCGTGTATCCGTGACGCTCTGCTTGTTGCTGGTGGTGAGGCTCAGGCGTGGCTGGACAGCAGGGTGTTTGTGCATCCGCCTGGTGAAGGTCACCCAGCTTGTTTCAGGTGGGGGGCTTTTATGCCTAAGGCGGCTCTGAGCATCCAAGGACAAGCATTTGCGGCGACGTAACGTTTTTATTTCCCTTGGAGTCAGTGGAATTAAATGGGGTTTCTGGGTCACACGGTTAAGTACATGTTTCATGATATAGAAAATAATACTGCCGTGAAGTTTCTTTCCTTCTCATCATCCAGATTGAATGTGCTTTCCTTCTTCTAGCTACTGAAGGTGAACTTCGGCTCATTGATCTTTGTTTTTTGAGATAATATAAGGCTAGAGGTTTCCCTCAAAGCAGACTTTAGCTGTATCTCACAAATTTCGTTCTGTTGTATTTTCATTTTTATACAGTTTAAAATATTTTCTGACTCACTTTATAGTTCCTTTTCTGATCTATTTGTTACTTAGAGGCATATTACTTAATTTTCCAATACTTGGGTATTTTTCAGTCATCTTTCTGGTACTGATTTCTTTCTTTCTTCTTTCTTTTTTAAAGTTTCCATTTTTTTGAAGTTTTTAAGCCATTAAAATTAAATAGGATTATCCACGTGGTTGAGTTTTAAATCTACCTTGCTCCTCATTTTCTCGTCTCATTTTTGTTTTTGGTATTTTCTCTCTTTCTGCATCTTTTGGATATTGAACATTTCTTGTTTTTTTCCTCCACTCCGGGCTTACAGGCTGTGTTTCCTTGTGTTTCTCTTTCTGGCGGTTCCTGGTGACCCGATAGGTGTTGTCCCTCCCTGCGTCGGCCTCTGGTTCCGTTACCCTTCACAGGACGCCAGCTCCGTGCAGCCGCGAGCTTCCGTCTCTCCTGCCTCATCCTTTGTGCGCTGTCGTATTTTTGCCTCCTACACATGTTCTAAACCCCATAATACGCTGTAACCTTTTTCTGCTTTCACCAGTCAATTGTATTTTCTTTCATGTCTTTGAATATCCATGGGGTTTTTTGTTTCGTGAATCATCGGGATTTTGTTTTCTTCAATTGAAGAGCCTGGGCTTAGTCCTGGCAGATGCTTGGCTTCCATGTCGCTGTGATGCCTTTGAGACTTGTTCACTAGCTTTCCTGGGATGCTTCTGGAGAAACCCTGCTCCGGGGAGCGTTCTGTCCTGTGGCTGACAAACCTTCCCCATGGGGGTCTCAGCGGGCCTCCTGTGACCACCACGTTCTCCTCACTCCAGCTCCTCGGAGCTCAGATATTTGGAGATGAGGTTGAGGAGCTGACGAGGGCAGGTCACACGGGGCCTTGGAGCCCCATGAGGAGCTGCTGCCCTGGTTCCCATGTGGGGAGGGCGGCAGAGGTGGGGAGGAGCGATCAGATTCTGGTATGTTCTGAAGGAAGAGCCGAGCTTGTCCCCTGGCTGAGTGGAAGTGGGATGTGAAAGAAGGAGCCGTGAGAGAGGCCTCGCGTTCCTGCCTGAGCCAAGAAGGGGGCGGGCCTGCGGTGCTGGAGAAGACTCTGGGGTCCCCTGAACCGAGCAGTCCACCAAAGGACGTCCACCCTGAGTGTGCACTGGAAGGAATGATGCCGAAGCCGAAGCTCCGATATTTGTGCAGCTGAAAACCCGACTCGCTGGAAAAGACGGTGCTGCTGGGCAAGACTGAGGGCAGCAGAAGGGGCGGCAGGGGGAGGCGGTGGGATGGCATCCCGACTCAGCACACTCGGGGAGGCGGGGACGGCCAGGGGAGCCTGGCGGGCTGCCGTCCGTGGGGTTGCAGAGAGTCAGACGGGGCTGGGCAGCAGCAGCACGGAGAGGCCGCAACGGCGGCCCGGGAGCGCGAGCCGAGGGCGGCGCGGCGCGGCGGGGCGGCCCCGCGGACGGCAGCGTCGGTGGGCGTGTCCAGCGGAGCGGGGCGTGGGGCGGCATCTGGACGCGTGGTGTTTGCAGCCGTGGAGCTGATGAGCTCCCCAGGGACGGAGGGGCTGCGGACGGGGCCCTGAGACCCCGCCCTGGGGACTGGATTCCCTGGGAAGGATGCTGGCGACGTCACACAGCAGAAGAGGGCTTCGGAGAGCAAAGGGAAGAGAGCAGGAGGAGGTGGAGTGGGCTTCGGGGAGGGAGGACGCGGCGCGGCAGTGTGGTCAGACGCTGGCGGGGGTGTCCTTGGAGGACGAAGAGAGGGACTGTGAGCGACTGTGCCCTTTGGAACTTGCTCGTGGGGGTCTCAGCTCTGGGCTCTCTCTGGAAACAGCATCCACCTCCCATCCATGACCCCCTGGCCTGGCTGCCCACGGCCTCCCGATGAGTTGGGTTAGATAAAGTGTACCAACTTGAAAAGCAGCAGGGCCCAGCCACCTAGAGGAAGGGCCTGAGATAGGCCCGGGGTGCCTCCCCGAGTGAGCCCCTAGCTGAGACCTCCTCTGTCGAGGGAGCAGACTGTCCTCTCTGAGGACCATCGCCTGGAAAGGGTCTTCCCAGCCAGAGAGGGGGCGACCGACCAGTGTCTGACTTCCTTGGCCCCCAGGGGGACGTTGAGCGTGGAAACCGCCGTTGCCCGAGGGGGTCCGAGGGGGCCTGAGAGCAGTGAGCCCAGCGGCCCTCCGGGAGCCGCCCACCCTTCCCTGCGCTGCCTCTGCTCCTCCACCCCCAGCTTTCCTGCGGTCACCTCCAAGGGCTCCCCTGCGGGCGCCTGAGTCTCTGTCCCCAGGTCAGCTTAGGCAGATCCTAATCTCGGAAAGAGGGACCACCAAGCTGCTCTTGGTTAGGGGTCCGTTGGGTGACATGCCTCAGAAAGAGCGTCTTGGCCACGCGGCTCTGCGGTTTCTCTCCAAACAGGAGTCAGGATGCACACCGCACGGCTCTTCTGGGGATAAGTGAAGCAGCTCATGCCAGCCGCTCAGCACGGCGCCTGCCTCTTGGGAGGCGCTCGCTAAGCGGTGTTATCATTTAAAACACCCTCGAGGGCTTGTTTGCTTGGCTGTCTCTCCGAAATTGTTTTAATAGAGCAGGCGTGCTTCCTAAGGGCTGCACGACACACGCAGGGCTGGCTCCCTTGTCCCTTGCCCGGCAAGTTAATGCCTGACATTTGAGCAGAAACATGGTGCTCAGGAGCCATGACAATGCTTCTTAATAACGCTTTCTGGTTTTGTGCAGTTCCGTGGCCCACGGCTGGGTCACCCTAGCCCTCGTCAGCTTTACTCACATTCTTTTGAAAACCAGAAGGGTTCGGGGTCTGAAAAGAAAGGCTCCCGCTCTCCTGTGCGGTCTCCGGGGGGCTTAGTCCACTTCTGTTCTCTGTGGCGCTGTGGAGCTGCGTCTTCCCCCAGGCTGGGGTGGGCTAGGCCGCTGCATTGCTGTTGGGGAGCGGTAACCGACGGTGAGACTGGACGTAGAATCTGCCCATGATGACGGCAGACTCTGGTCCCGTTGGTTCTTGGTGTCCGGGGTCGCCTGTCTACAGATGCTGAGGGGCGACTTGGGTACCAGATCATCAGCGGATTTCGGTATCCTTGGGGGGCGGGGTCTTGGACCTGTCCCCTGTGATACTGAGGATCAACCGTGTAGGACCTCCAGGAAGCAAAGTTCAAACCGCTGTCTCTGCCTCCAGGCCTCTGTGGCCACCAGGCGCCCCCACCCCACGCACAGCCGTGTCCCCTAGCTGCGCTGAGATCACAGACGTAAAGGCACCCGGTGATGGACACTGGTGGAGGTGTGCGTAGCCGTCACCGCAGCCAGGCGAGAAGGTCTCCATCGGCAGAAACACGCCCTGAGGTTCTTTTCAAGTCAGTTCCCCCAGCCCAGGAGACACCTCTGCCCGGCTTCTTTCCCCGAAGGCAGGTTGCTCTCTCCTGTTCTTAAATTCCATGAGAGTGGAATCCCGCGGAATGCGCTCCTTCCTCCCTGCGGTCTCTCGTGCTGGGTCAGTTTTAAGCGTGAGGCCTGCTGTCTGTTTGCTTTGTGTCGCTGTTGTTGGTGCTCGCCGGCTGGGTCGTGTCTGACTCTTTGCGTCCCCATGGACTGTAGCGCGCCGGGTTTCCCCGTCCGTCGCCACCTCCCAGAGCTCGCTCAGATTCGTGTCCAGTGAGTCGGTGAGGCCATCCAGCCCTCTCGTCCTCTGTCGCCCCTTTTCCTCGGGGGCTTTTCCAGTGAGTCAGCTCTTGGCATCAGGGGGCCAGAGGATTGGCGCTTCAGCTTCAGCGTCCGTCCTTCCAGTGGACATTCAGGGCTGGTTTCCTTCAGGGCTGACTGGGCTGATAGTCTTGTATTGCCGAGTAGCATCCTGTTTCGTGAGGATTCCATAACTGGTCCGTGACGCTGTGGAGCTGCGCTCTTCCCCAAATGAAAGGCTCCCGCCTCCTGTGCGGTCTCCGGGGGGCTTAGTCCACTTCTGTTCTCTGTGGCGCTGTGGAGCTGCGTCTTCCCCCAGGCTGGGGTGGGCTAGGCCGCTGCATTGCTGTTGGGGAGCGGTAACCGACGGTGAGACTGGACGTAGAATCTGCCCATGATGACGGCAGACTCTGGTCCCGTTGGTTCTTGGTGTCCGGGGTCGCCTGTCTACAGATGCTGAGGGGCGACTTGGGTACCAGATCATCAGCGGATTTCGGTATCCTTGGGGGGCGGGGTCTTGGACCTGTCCCCTGTGATACTGAGGATCAACCGTGTAGGACCTCCAGGAAGCAAAGTTCAAACCGCTGTCTCTGCCTCCAGGCCTCTGTGGCCACCAGGCGCCCCCACCCCACGCACAGCCGTGTCCCCTAGCTGCGCTGAGATCACAGACGTAAAGGCACCCGGTGATGGACACTGGTGGAGGTGTGCGTAGCCGTCACCGCAGCCAGGCGAGAAGGTCTCTATCGGCAGAAACACGCCCTGAGGTTCTTTTCAAGTCAGTTCCCCCAGCCCAGGAGACACCTCTGCCCGGCTTCTTTCCCCGAAGGCAGGTTGCTCTCTCCTGTTCTTAAATTCCATGAGAGTGGAATCCCGCGGAGTGCGCTCCTTCCTCCCTGCGGTCTCTCGTGCTGGGTCAGTTTTAAGCGTGAGGCCTGCTGTCTGTTTGCTTTGTGTCGCTGTTGTTGGTGCTCGCCGGCTGGGTCGTGTCTGACTCTTTGCGTCCCCATGGACTGTAGCGCGCCGGGTTTCCCCGTCCGTCGCCACCTCCCAGAGCTCGCTCAGATTCGTGTCCAGTGAGTCGGTGAGGCCATCCAGCCCTCTCGTCCTCTGTCGCCCCTTTTCCTCGGGGGCTTTTCCAGTGAGTCAGCTCTTGGCATCAGGGGGCCAGAGGATTGGCGCTTCAGCTTCAGCGTCCGTCCTTCCAGTGGACATTCAGGGCTGGTTTCCTTCAGGGCTGACTGGACTGATAGTCTTGTATCGCCGAGTAGCATCCTGTTTCGTGAGGATTCCATAACTGGTCCGTGACGCTCCTGTGGATGGGCATGTCCAGCTTGGGGTTTAGCTCTGGGGAGCACCGCGCAGGTCTTGGTATGGACACGTTCGTCAGTTACCTTGGTCATGCCTGCGGGCGCTGGTGCTGGTTCACGTGCCAGACCGCTTCCCCAGGTGGCTGCATGACTTCCTGTTCCCGCCAGCCGTGCACGAGTGAGCCGGCAGTCGCATCAGCCCAGCACCTGGCATGCTGAGTGCTTTTAATTTTAGACATTTAAGTAGGCGTAAAATCATATTTCATTATGATTTAAATTTACATTTCTCAGATGACTTAATAATTGCTGAGCATGTTTTCCTGTGCTTCTTGGGTAGTTGAATGTCTTTGTGAACTTGTGTATTCAAAGTGTTTTGTGCATGTTTTAGACTGCTGTATTCGTTTTTATCACTTGTTACTGTCGTTTACTCCCTCAGTCGGTTCTGACCGTGAGCCCGTGGACTGCAGCCCGCCAGGCTCCTCTGTCCATGGAATCCTCCAGGCAAGAATCCTGGAGTGGGTTGCCACGTCCTCCTCCAAAGGATTTTCCCAACCCAGGGACGGAACCCATGTCTCCTGAACTGCAGGTGTATTCTTTCCCACTGAGCTACCTGGAAAGTCCCAGTTTTTTATCACTGGTTTATGAAAAATCACATATTCTGGATCTAATTCATTTGTGCAAAGGTAGCAAATATCTTGTCCCAGTTTGTGACTTACCTTTTTCATTTTCTTAAAGAGGCCATTTTATGGTAGAAGTTTTTAACTTGATGAAGTTAATTGAGCAAACTTCCTTCTATGTATTTGTTTTCTTTAAAAACATTTTCTCTACTCCAAGGTCATGAGGATACATTTTCAGGAAATTTAGGATTATAGTTGTTATGTTTTACTGTGTGATCCATTTCAAATTAAGCTTGTGTACGGACTGTAGCCCGCCAGGCTCCTCAGTCCATGGGATTCTCCAGGCAAGAGCACTGGAGTGGGCTGCCGTGCCCTCCTCAAACATGGGGTAAATGTTGCCATTTGTTTTTCATGTATTTATTTTCTTTTGGCTGTGCTGGGTCTTTGCTGCTATATGTAGGCTTTCTCTAATTGTGGCAAAAGAGGGCTTCTCTCTGGCTGTGGTCTGGGGGCCTCTCTCTGGCTGTGTTCTGGGGGCCTCTCTCTGGCTGTGGTCTGGGGGCTTCTCTCTGGCTGTGGCTTCTCCCTGCAGTGACTCCCCGCCTTGCAGAGCCACGGGCTCCAGGGCACTCCAGCTTTGGTCGTTGTGGTGCGCGGGCTTCGTTGCATCAGGGCGTGTGGCGTTGTCCCTGCCTAGGGATTGGACCCGTGTCCCCGGCATTGGCGGGTGGGCTCTTAACCACTGAACCATCAGGGAAGTGCAGCCATTTGTTGTTCGTTGACCTTGGATGCAGCATTCCTCCTCATCTGGCTTCCCTTGGGTTTCCGCTGTTACGGGTAAATACGCGGGAGGGTGTTTTGTGCATGTTTTAGACTGCTGTATTCGTCTTTATCACTTGTTACTGTCGTTTACTCCCTCAGTCGGTTCTGACCGTGAGCCCGTGGACTGCAGCCCGCCAGGCTCCTCTGTCCATGGAATCCTCCAGGCAAGAATCCTGGAGTGGGTTGCCACGTCCTCCTCCAAAGGATTTTCCCAACCCAGGGACGGAACCCATGTCTCCTGAACTGCAGGTGTATTCTTTCCCACTGAGCTACCTGGAAAGTCCCAGTTTTTTATCACTGGTTTATGAAAAATCACATATTCTGGATCTAATTCATTTGTGCAAAGGTAGCAAATATCTTGTCCCAGTTTGTGACTTACCTTTTTCATTTTCTTAAAGAGGCCATTTTATGGTAGAAGTTTTTAACTTGATGAAGTTAATTGAGCAAACTTCCTTCTATGTATTTGTTTTCTTTAAAAACATTTTCTCTACTCCAAGGTCATGAGGATACATTTTCAGGAAATTTAGGATTATAGTTGTTATGTTTTACTGTGTGATCCATTTCAAATTAAGCTTGTGTACGGACTGTAGCCCGCCAGGCTCCTCAGTCCATGGGATTCTCCAGGCAAGAGCACTGGAGTGGGCTGCCGTGCCCTCCTCAAACATGGGGTAAATGTTGCCATTTGTTTTTCATGTATTTATTTTCTTTTGGCTGTGCTGGGTCTTTGCTGCTATATGTAGGCTTTCTCTAATTGTGGCAAAAGAGGGCTTCTCTCTGGCTGTGGTCTGGGGGCCTCTCTCTGGCTGTGGTCTGGGGGCCTCTCTCTGGCTGTGGTCTGGGGGCTTTGCTCTGGCTGTGGCTTCTCCCTGCAGTGACTCCCCGCCTTGCAGAGCCACGGGCTCCAGGGCACTCCAGCTTTGGTCGTTGTGGTGCGCGGGCTTCGTTGCATCAGGGCGTGTGGCGTTGTCCCTGCCTAGGGATTGGACCCGTGTCCCCGGCATTGGCGGGTGGGCTCTTAACCACTGAACCATCAGGGAAGTGCAGCCATTTGTTGTTCGTTGACCTTGGATGCAGCATTCCTCCTCATCTGGCTTCCCTTGGGTTTCCGCTGTTACGGGTAAATACGCAGGAGGGCAGTTGCTGAATCACCGTGTAATTTTGTGAGGGACCACCAGGCCGCCGTCCTGCGAGGCTGTGCTGTTTAGCATCCCCAGCGGCAGCGGTGAGGGTCCCCGCTGCTGCATCCTCCCTGGCGTCCGGTGCTGTTGGCGTTTGGGGTGTGTGCTGTTGTTTCTACTCTAGTGGTCTGAGTGGTGTCTCGTTATGGCTTTCATTTGCAATTCCCTAATGATCCTGGGGGCTTCCCAGGTGACTCAGTGCTGAAGACTCCGCCTGCCAGTGCAGGAAGCCCAGGGCACACAGCTCAGTCCCTGGGTCGGGAAGACCCCCGGAGGAGAGCAGGCCAGCCGCGCCAGGGCTCTCGCCTGGGCGACTCCACGGACAGAGGAGCCTGGTGGGCGGCGGCGCAGGGGGCCACAGAGTTAGCGACGACTGAGCACACACGTGCGCGGGGACAGTGAGCGTCTTTGCATATGTGTGTTTGCCACGTGGATATCTTTTCTCTTGACGTGTCTTTTCAGATCTTTGTCCATTCTGAAATCCTCCTTCACTTTTTCGTCTGTATAAAAGTAATGTTGCATCACTTCACTTCACATCAAAAGGACTTTGTGGCAGGAGAATTCCTCCCACAGTCTTCGAGCTATGGCTGCAGCACGCTTTCCGTCTGTGCTACACACAGGAAGCTCGTGTCGCCGGAGTGCACATGCTGGGGTCCCAGCCGCCAGCGTGGGGGCACCTGGAGACGGGGCATCTGGAGGCGGGGCCTTTGGATGGCGAGGAGGTCACAAGGGTGGAGCCCTCCTGAACAGGATCAGTGCCTGTAGGCAAGAGACCTCGGAGAGCTCCCTGGTCCCTTCTGGCCTGTGAAGACCATGGAAGGGTGGCCGTCTAGTGCCAGGCAGTGGCCCTCACCAGACCCCAGATCTGCTGGTGCCTTGATCTTAGACGTCAGCCCTGAAGGGCGCTTCGTTGCATCGGCTTGGCTGCCCTAGGATTGGACCCGTGTCCCGGCATTGGCGGGTGGGCTCTTAACCACTGAACCATCAGGGAAGTGCAGCCATTTGTTGTTCGTTGACCTTGGATGCAGCATTCCTCCTCATCTGGCTTCCCTTGGGTTTCCGCTGTTACGGGTAAATACGCAGGAGGGCAGTTGCTGAATCACCGTGTAATTTTGTGAGGGACCACCAGGCCGCCGTCCTGCGAGGCTGTGCTGTTTAGCATCCCCAGCGGCAGCGGTGAGGGTCCCCGCTGCTGCATCCTCCCTGGCGTCCGGTGCTGTTGGCGTTTGGGGTGTGTGCTGTTGTTTCTACTCTAGTGGTCTGAGTGGTGTCTCGTTATGGCTTTCATTTGCAATTCCCTAATGATCCTGGGGGCTTCCCAGGTGACTCAGTGCTGAAGACTCCGCCTGCCAGTGCAGGAAGCCCAGGGCACACAGCTCAGTCCCTGGGTCGGGAAGACCCCCGGAGGAGAGCAGGCCAGCCCGCGCCAGGGCTCTCGCCTGGGCGACTCCACGGACAGAGGAGCCTGGTGGGCGGCGGCGCAGGGGGCCACAGAGTTAGCGACGACTGAGCACACACGTGCGCGGGGACAGTGAGCGTCTTTGCATATGTGTGTTTGCCACGTGGATATCTTTTCTCTTGACGTGTCTTTTCAGATCTTTGTCCATTCTGAAATCCTCCTTCACTTTTTCGTCTGTATAAAAGTAATGTTGCATCACTTCACTTCACATCAAAAGGACTTTGTGGCAGGAGAATTCCTCCCACAGTCTTCGAGCTATGGCTGCAGCACGCTTTCCGTCTGTGCTACACACAGGAAGCTCGTGTCGCCGGAGTGCACATGCTGGGGTCCCAGCCGCCAGCGTGGGGGCACCTGGAGACGGGGCATCTGGAGGCGGGGCCTTTGGATGGCGAGGAGGTCACAAGGGTGGAGCCCTCCTGAACAGGATCAGTGCCTGTAGGCAAGAGACCTCGGAGAGCTCCCTGGTCCCTTCTGGCCTGTGAAGACCATGGAAGGGTGGCCGTCTAGTGCCAGGCAGTGGCCCTCACCAGACCCCAGATCTGCTGGTGCCTTGATCTTAGACGTCAGCCCCGAAACTGTGAGAAGCAGACGGCTGTTGTTTACAGCCCACCGGCCTCTGGTCGTCTGTCGCAGCAGATGGAGCGGCTGAGACGATTTACATCCATTACCAGCTTCATAGTACAGTATGAAGATGTTGAAACAGCCAGCTGTCTTTTGGAAGAAATGACTAAAAGAAACGTAAAGATCATTTTTTTTATAGTTACCTACCTACGTGCCAATTCTGCTGCTTTATTTTTTTCCTGTAGATTCCAGCTCTTGAGTATGGTACAGCCCTTCAGCCTGAAATTTTTCTTTTCTTTTCTTTTAACATTTCTTGAAGTGAAACTGCTAGTGACTAATTCTCTCAGCTTTTGCCTCTCTGAATTGGTCTCTATTTTTGTCCTCATTTTGAAATCTTGGTTTTTCATGGTATAGATGGCTGCATTCAGGGCTTTGTTTTATTTTTTTTTTAAGGAGACTAAAGATGTCCATTTGGGGTTTTTTTTTTTTTCTGGCTTCCACTCTTTCTGATGAGAAGTCAGCTTTTATTGTTTCTTTGTGGTTGTTCAGTTGTGTCCGACTCTTTGTGACCCCGTGGAGTGCCTCCCCTTCACCGTCTCCCAGAGCGTGCTCAGCACCGTGTCCGCTGAGTCAGTGAGGCCATCCGACCGTCCCGTCCTCCATCGTTATTCCCCTCTTGACGCTTTCTGTCTTGAATTCGTCTGTATAAAAGTAATGTTGCATCACTTCACTTCACATCAAAAGGACTTTGTGGCAGGAGAATTCCTCCCACAGTCTTCGAGCTATGGCTGCAGCACGCTTTCCGTCTGTGCTACACACAGGAAGCTCGTGTCGCCGGAGTGCACATGCTGGGGTCCCAGCCGCCAGCGTGGGGGCACCTGGAGACGGGGCATCTGGAGGCGGGGCCTTTGGATGGCGAGGAGGTCACAAGGGTGGAGCCCTCCTGAACAGGATCAGTGCCTGTAGGCAAGAGACCTCGGAGAGCTCCCTGGTCCCTTCTGGCCTGTGAAGACCATGGAAGGGTGGCCGTCTAGTGCCAGGCAGTGGCCCTCACCAGACCCCAGATCTGCTGGTGCCTTGATCTTAGACGTCAGCCCCGAAACTGTGAGAAGCAGACGGCTGTTGTTTACAGCCCACCGGCCTCTGGTCGTCTGTCGCAGCAGATGGAGCGGCTGAGACGATTTACATCCATTACCAGCTTCATAGTACAGTATGAAGATGTTGAAACAGCCAGCTGTCTTTTGGAAGAAATGACTAAAAGAAACGTAAAGATCATTTTTTTTATAGTTACCTACCTACGTGCCAATTCTGCTGCTTTATTTTTTTCCTGTAGATTCCAGCTCTTGAGTATGGTACAGCCCTTCAGCCTGAAATTTTTCTTTTCTTTTCTTTTAACATTTCTTGAAGTGAAACTGCTAGTGACTAATTCTCTCAGCTTTTGCCTCTCTGAATTGGTCTCTATTTTTGTCCTCATTTTGAAATCTTGGTTTTTCATGGTATAGATGGCTGCATTCAGGGCTTTGTTTTATTTTTTTTTTAAGGAGACTAAAGATGTCCATTTGGGGTTTTTTTTTTTTTCTGGCTTCCACTCTTTCTGATGAGAAGTCAGCTTTTATTGTTTCTTTGTGGTTGTTCAGTTGTGTCCGACTCTTTGTGACCCCGTGGAGTGCCTCCCCTTCACCGTCTCCCAGAGCGTGCTCAGCACCGTGTCCGCTGAGTCAGTGAGGCCATCCGACCGTCCCGTCCTCCATCGTTATTCCCCCGCAAAGGCGTCCCGTGCTTTCCTCTGTCCTGGGCCTCGGCACGTTGACCAGCTTCACCCTCATTCTTTCCTGCTAATCCTGCATGGTGCGCTTTGCTTCACTTCCACGGTGTATAGATTTGTTTTCATTAAATGGGTAAGATGTTTCACCCGTATTTCATTAAGTGTATGTCGTGCAGCGTTCTCACCCCTTTCCTTCTGAGACTGAGGATGTGTATGCTAGAACGTTCGTTCTTATCCCTCAAGTGACTTGTTCTGTTACTGTTTAGTCTCTTCTTTCTGCTCTTCAGACTGGAGAGTTTCTAGTAATGGAGCCTCAGTTTCCCTCAGTCTTCCGCTAACTTCAAACAGCTCTAAGCCATCCATGATTTTTATATTTCAGATATATTTTTAAATTCAACACTTCATCCTATTCTTGTTCGCAGATTTTCCTCTTAAGACTCCCTGTCTGTTTACCACGTAACCAGCATCTTTTTCTTTAGTTTTTGGATGTGTCACGTGCTCCGTCCCTCAGTTGTGTCTGACTCTTTGCCGCCTCCTGGACTGTAGCCCACCAGGCTCCTCTGTCCATGGAGTTTTTCAGGCAGAATACTGGAGTGGGCTGCCGTTTCCTCCTCCAGGGGATCTTCCCCACCCAGAGATCAAACCAACGTCTCCTGCATCAGCAGGCGCATTCTTTACCGCTGAACCACCACGTTGACCAAATAGTTCATTTGGGTTTTCCCATAAGGTGTTATGGGAAAACTCTAATGAACTTTTTTTAAAAAATATTTTTTTATTTTGGAGTCAAGGAGACTAAAGATGTCCATTTGGGGTTTTTTTTTTTTTCTGGCTTCCACTCTTTCTGATGAGAAGTCAGCTTTTATTGTTTCTTTGTGGTTGTTCAGTTGTGTCCGACTCTTTGTGACCCCGTGGAGTGCCTCCCCTTCACCGTCTCCCAGAGCGTGCTCAGCACCGTGTCCGCTGAGTCAGTGAGGCCATCCGACCGTCCCGTCCTCCATCGTTATTCCCCCGCAAAGGCGTCCCGTGCTTTCCTCTGTCCTGGGCCTCGGCACGTTGACCAGCTTCACCCTCATTCTTTCCTGCTAATCCTGCATGGTGCGCTTTGCTTCACTTCCACGGTGTATAGATTTGTTTTCATTAAATGGGTAAGATGTTTCACCCGTATTTCATTAAGTGTATGTCGTGCAGCGTTCTCACCCCTTTCCTTCTGAGACTGAGGATGTGTATGCTAGAACGTTCGTTCTTATCCCTCAAGTGACTTGTTCTGTTACTGTTTAGTCTCTTCTTTCTGCTCTTCAGACTGGAGAGTTTCTAGTAATGGAGCCTCAGTTTCCCTCAGTCTTCCGCTAACTTCAAACAGCTCTAAGCCATCCATGATTTTTATATTTCAGATATATTTTTAAATTCAACACTTCATCCTATTCTTGTTCGCAGATTTTCCTCTTAAGATTCCCTGTCTGTTTACCACGTAACCAGCATCTTTTTCTTTAGTTTTTGGATGTGTCACGTGCTCCGTCCCTCAGTTGTGTCTGACTCTTTGCCGCCTCCTGGACTGTAGCCCACCAGGCTCCTCTGTCCATGGAGTTTTTCAGGCAGAATACTGGAGTGGGCTGCCGTTTCCTCCTCCAGGGGATCTTCCCCACCCAGAGATCAAACCAACGTCTCCTGCATCAGCAGGCGCATTCTTTACCGCTGAACCACCACGTTGACCAAATAGTTCATTTGGGTTTTCCCATAAGGTGTTATGGGAAAACTCTAATGAACTTTTTTTAAAAAATATTTTTTTATTTTGGAGTCATGGGCTTCAGAATGCAGGCTCAGGATTTGTGGTGCACAGGCTTAGTTCCCCCGTGGCATGTGGGGATCTTCCCAGACCAGGGATCGGACCAGAGTCCCCTGCATTGCAAGGCAAGCTCTTAACCACTGGACCGTCAGGGAAGCCCCTCTAATGAACTTTCTGATCCCCCAACATTTATGATTGCCACATGAAAGATGGTTACAAGCGCTTGGTCATTTCAGCTCTGTGTCATCTGTGGGGTTTTACTTTTGATTCATCTTGCTGTGCAGCTGATGGAGGAGAACCTGGGGTGCTGCTCAGTTTCCGACAGAGTTTTTAAGAACTCCTGTCATTTGAACCGTCGCCTTCCTGGATCAGCGTTGATCCTGATGGCGTTCTTCCTGATGCTTATCTTCTGGGGTCGTCGGACGCACTGTCCAAGCCCCTACCCAGTGGACCAAAGCCGACTCGCTTTGGCGTCACCAGAACGAAACCTTCCCACAGTGTCCCATCGCCACGGTCCACGAGGTCCTTGCACGGTGGCTGAGTCCCGCCCGTGTGCACAGTCAGGCGGCTGCTGGTTCTCAACTCAGCTTCCCTTGAGGGTGTCCTCCAGAGAACGCCACGCCATGTCCACCCCCCTCACACCGTGGCGGCGGAGGGCGGGCTCTGCTCTCAGGGAGGGGCCGGTGTGCAGCCGAGTTTTGCCCCTACCGGTCCGCGAGACCCTGCCCGTCCTCACAGCGCACGTGGGAGCGCGCCTGGCGTGCACCGGGTGGGTTTGGCGGAGTCACGCCGTGGCCGTCTCACCACGTCAGCAGCCACCTCGGAATCTTAGGAGGCTTAGCTCAGCGCGAGCACGCCACTCGGAGCAGTGGCCAGCGCCCAGGAGGCGCTCCAGAAAGACGGCTGTGGAGGCTGCAGTCCCAGAACAATCCAGAAAAGCTGCATCGCCGGCTCCCCCAGAAGCCCCACCCTGAGACATTTTTCTCCAGAACTGAGCCTGAGAGGAGAGGAGAGCGGAGCGGGGCGGCGGAGTACCCTGAGGTCAGACGCGGCTCAGCAGAGCTCCATCCCAGCGCCAGACCCCGAGGGGAAGCGTCCAGTTCCTGCCGTCGGGGCTGCTGGTCTGCAGCGGGCCTCGAGGGCTCAGCTTGGACAGCAGCGTACCTCAGATGGGGTCGCCAGGGCCCCCGGGTCTGCTTCGCTTCCTTTGTGGAGTCAGAATGGCTAACAGGAGGCAAAAGCGTCTCGTCGAGGCACATGGGGCATCACCCGGGAGGTCCCTCTGGCTGCTCATAGGTTTCTTGGCGGGACCGACCATGAAAGGGTGCTTGTCCCTTTAAGGAGCGAGGCCAGGTCACTGTTAATCTGCCACTTCATTGTGCTCCCAGCTGTAAAGGAAGCGTCCTCCTTCTGCTTTTTGTTTTATGGCCTCCATAAACAGTGAATTGCCAGGACTGGCCTGGCTGGCTGGAGGGGCCCGGAGAGCAAGCGTGGAGCAGAGGTGAGCGCCCCCTTCTTCCCTGGAGAGGGGCCGTGCCACCCCCGGGGGCATGAGGGGACAGACAGGGAGGCCCCTCCGGGTCCTTCCTACACACAGCCCTGGAAGTAAATGCACTCCCAATATTCAGGCTCTCGGGGTGTCTCTGTGGGCTTTTCCCTAATGCAACACGACACCCCTTTTTGAAGCAGTAGCCGTGGTTTTGGAAAAAAAAGAAAGCTGTGGGCCGCGGTCAGGGACGCGTGTTCTCCGAAGGGCGCTCAGGGCTCTGCGTGAGACGGACGGGCCCGGCAGCCCGTGCGTCTGCAGGCGGCCTGGAGGCCCAGCGGCACCCCTGCAGCGACTGTGCAGACGCCTCAAGAGAGACCACGTGGCCATGGCGTGCGCACATGCCCATAGAGCGTTCCTTGTCTCGCCGTCGGGGCTGGGGCTGCCCGTGCCGACGTCCCCAGGCCCATCCCCGCAGGCACAGAGCGGGGCCAGAGCGTCACTCGGGCTGTGGCTGTATCGGCTTGCCCTGAGGAAGGACGGTGGACATGCCAGCCGGTCCGGGTGTGCGGAGGAAGGAGGAAAGGCCTTGGCCGTCCCTGGCCATCCAGCACGGCATGGAAGGAGCGGGACCCGTCCGTGGCCTGGCCTAGCCGACGAGGGCATTGCCTCCAGCTGGCCTCTTGAGCAGGAGTTGTGCGGTCGGGCTGTCCTATCGATCAGTTAGAGCTAATTTTTATGTCATTCTGCGCTGCAGAGACTCAGGATTTGTCTGAAACAAGTAAACAATTCCTGGAAGGGCTGGGAGGTGGGGAGGCAGGTTCCCTGAAGCGTGGGCAGCAGCGGGGTCGGGCGACAGCCTCTGGCACCGGGAGGGGCAGGATGGAGCGGGAGGCGGGGCTGGATGCTGGCCTGCCAGCTCGGCAGAGGGAGGGGGCAGCTGCAGAGACAGCCAGGGAGGCACCCCTTCTGCCAGCCCACAGGCAGCACCCTGCCGAGGAACTCCCGCGGGCAGCGCTGCACCCGTCTCCGAGGGTGGGCTGCTCCTGAGCCCGCCACTCTGTTCCAGGGGCAGATCTGGGGCCGCTCTGGTGCAGATCCACAACCAGAGCCTGGACGGATACAGCAGTCTCCTTAAAACTCAGCTCAGAAGCTGCCAGACTGCAAGATTGTCCTGGACCAAGATGAAACTCTTCCCTAATGTGTGGGAGACCCTGCCAGCCCCGTCATCTACCCGGTGAGGCCTCTCTCCCAAGAAGGCCGAGGCCCCAGAATATCTAAGCCAGGTCCGTCCAGGTGTGGCCAGGGAGAAGGCTGGAGACGAGACCCCTGTGCCTTCATTAAAGCCGTGGGCACTCATTAAATCGCGGTGAGCTTGGAGCGGCGTCCTCGACATTCAGTGGTGTGTCCTAAACTCAGGGACACTTCTGATGGTCAGCTGTTCTCACGGAGCAGAGCTTTCCCCGGAGAACACGTGAGTTGCCTGTGACGGGGCCACCTCTCCGCAGCCTCCGTCCTGTGAACCGGCAGCCGTCCTGCTGACTCCTGTTCTCCCAGTCTGACTTCCTCTCTGTTTTTTCGATGGTCCAGTGGGACCTAGCGGGACCCCCAAAGACCCCCCAGTCACGTCCAACCCTGAACGGCCAGCATCCCTGGCTGTGGCTGGTCATGCTTAAAGCTACCGAACACTCTCAAGGCAGAAGCCCTTGAATATACTTTACTTTTGACAGTTCATTATGTGCCACACTGCATCGAGGAAACAGGAGGCCTCCAACACACTTCCAGAGCTTCCTGACACCGTGTGGTTTGGCCACCAAAGCTGGGAATGACTCATATGTGTAAACGAAAACTGCTTGTTGCCCCCCACATCCAGGGGTTTCGCGCTGCCTGAGACTTTCAGAGGCCTTGGGGGAATGAAAAGTGCCTTCTGGACACTGTGGGAAGGATGCTGCTGCTTCTCAGCCTGGACGTGGTCCCCCCAGAGCTCCCCCGTCACCCCAGGGCCTACCCTGAATGCTCCAGGGAAGGCACTTAAAGCCAGAGAGTGGCTGCCAGCAGCCCTTAGTGACGTCACAACTCTTGGTTACCCTTGGTGATGTAACAACACCTGTGGATGCCAGGGCCCCTTGGTGATGTAATAACAGTATCCATGGCTGTAGCTCCTTGGAAGAAAAGTCATGACAAATCTAGACAGCTATGAAAAAGCAGAGACGTCATTCTGCTCACAAGGTCCGATCGTCAAAACTCTGGTTTTCCCAGGGGTCATGCACAAATGTGAGAGTTAGACCATAAGGCTGAGCGCCAAGGAATTGATGCTTTCAAATTATGGTGCTCTTGAGAGTCCCAGCAAGAACATCAAACAGTCCATCCTAAAGTAAATCAACCCTGAATATTCACTGGAAGGAATGATGCTGAAGCTGAAGCTCCAATACCTTTGACCGCCCGATGCCAAGAGACGACTCATTGGAAAAAACCCTGACGCTGGGAAAGACTGAAGGCAGGAGGAGAAGGGGCGACAGAGGAGGAGCTGGTTGGATGGCGTCGCCGTCTCAACAGCCCTGAAGCTGGGCAGACTCCTGGAGACAGTGGGAGACAGAGGAGCCTGGCGTCTGCTGTCCACGGGGCTGCTGAGTCAGGCACATCTGAGCAACGGAACAGCAGCCATGGCTGTTGGTGACTTTCGGTGATAAAACCGCATCTGTGGGTGGCAGGGACCCTCAGTGATGAGCTGACAACACCCGCAGATGTTGGTGACCCTTAGTGACGCAGTGGCACCTGTGATGTAACAGCAGGGGTGACGGCTGATGCAGGAGTGCTCACCGGGCCAGGCTCTGCCCAGCGTCCTCTGCTCACGGTCAGCCACAGTTTGTTTTAGGTCCAGAGCTCTCCTGGGAGGAAGCAGTGGCCCGCGGCAGGCATTCCAGCGCGCTGGGGTGGGGCGGGGGAGGCACCCACTTCCTGAGCTGGCTGTGTTTATGGATGTGTGGGTGCGGTTGACCTTTGGCACAGAGGCATTTTTTCCAAGCGGTTCCCCTTGCACAGGAATGCAGGTTGAGCAGGCTGTAAAGAAGCAGCTGGGGGGGAATCACAGCGATGGCAGCGGAGTGAGCGCCTCGCCCTGGTGCCCGTGCCCTTCCTGAAGGCCTCGGATTTGTTGACCGGGGTCGCCCATGGGCTGAGGTGTAGCTGTTACGCGGACTGGAATACAAATGCCCGAACCTTGAACTCGGCTGGGAAGAGGAGGTATGGGATGAAGTGGTAAAAACTGTTACTGCTGCTTGGGGCAGAAATTAAATTTCAGCATCAAAATCCTGTAATACTGGGACTTCCCTGGTGGCCAAGTGATTCAGGCTTGCCTTCCAGTGTAGGAGATGCAGGTTCAGTCCCTGGACAGGGAGCCAAGATCCCACCTGCCTCTTGGACAGAAAAAGAAAAATGGCAATATTCACTGGAGGATGACTGAAGCTGAAGCTCCAATACCTTTGACCGCCCGATGCCAAGAGACGACTCATTGGAAAAAACCCTGACGCTGGGAAAGACTGAAGGCAGGAGGAGAAGGGGCGACAGAGGAGGAGCTGGTTGGATGGCGTCGCCGTCTCAACAGCCCTGAAGCTGGGCAGACTCCTGGAGACAGTGGGAGACAGAGGAGCCTGGCGTCTGCTGTCCACGGGGCTGCTGAGTCAGGCACATCTGAGCAACGGAACAGCAGCCATGGCTGTTGGTGACTTTCGGTGATAAAACCGCATCTGTGGGTGGCAGGGACCCTCAGTGATGAGCTGACAACACCCGCAGATGTTGGTGACCCTTAGTGACGCAGTGGCACCTGTGATGTAACAGCAGGGGTGACGGCTGATGCAGGAGTGCTCACCGGGCCAGGCTCTGCCCAGCGTCCTCTGCTCACGGTCAGCCACAGTTTGTTTTAGGTCCAGAGCTCTCCTGGGAGGAAGCAGTGGCCCGCGGCAGGCATTCCAGCGCGCTGGGGTGGGGCGGGGGAGGCACCCACTTCCTGAGCTGGCTGTGTTTATGGATGTGTGGGTGCGGTTGACCTTTGGCACAGAGGCATTTTTTCCAAGCGGTTCCCCTTGCACAGGAATGCAGGTTGAGCAGGCTGTAAAGAAGCAGCTGGGGGGGAATCACAGCGATGGCAGCGGAGTGAGCGCCTCGCCCTGGTGCCCGTGCCCTTCCTGAAGGCCTCGGATTTGTTGACCGGGGTCGCCCATGGGCTGAGGTGTAGCTGTTACGCGGACTGGAATACAAATGCCCGAACCTTGAACTCGGCTGGGAAGAGGAGGTATGGGATGAAGTGGTAAAAACTGTTACTGCTGCTTGGGGCAGAAATTAAATTTCAGCATCAAAATCCTGTAATACTGGGACTTCCCTGGTGGCCAAGTGATTCAGGCTTGCCTTCCAGTGTAGGAGATGCAGGTTCAGTCCCTGGACAGGGAGCCAAGATCCCACCTGCCTCTTGGACAGAAAAAAAAAAAAATCAAACAAAACATAACATAGAAGCAATATTGTAACAAATTCAATAAAGACTTTAAAGTGGTCCACATTAAGAAGCCCACCTCGAAAGAACACAGGAAAATTCTCCCTTAACTTTCTCTTTCCATCTATTAAACTTTAAATTTTATGATCATTATAGAGTCACAAGCAGCTATAAGAGAAAATGCAGAGACTCGGGGACCCTTCACCCTTTCTCCCGGTGTGGTAAGGTCTTGCAGACTGCGGTACGATCTCACACCACCCCTGCTGGCAACACTGTTGCAGTCCAGATACAGAGCACCTCGTCCCCAGGGACCCTCCTGCCGTCCTTCTGTACTGTTGCTAAGTCACTAAGTCGAGTCTGACTCTTTGTGACCCCATGGACTGTAGCACGCCAGGCACCTCTGTCCTCCACTATCTCCTAGAGTCGGCTCAAACTCATATCCTTTGAGTTAGTGATGCCATCCAACCATCTCATCCTCTGTTGCCCCCTTCTCTACCTGCCCTCAATCTTTCCCACCTTCAAGGTCTTTTCCAGTGAGTTGGCTCTTTGCATCAGGTGGCCAAAGGATTAGAGCTTCAGCTTCAGCATCAGTCCTTCCAATGGAGATTCAGGGTTGATTTCCTTTAGGATGGACTGGTTTGACCTCCTTGCTGGCTAAGGAACTCTCAGCAATCTTCTATAGCACCACAGTTTGAAAGCATCATTTCTTTGGCACTCAGCTTTCTTTATGGTCCAACTCTTACATCCATACACGACTACAGGAAAAGCCATAGTTTTGACTATACGGACCGTTTTTGGAAAAGGGGTCTCTTGTTTGTTAATATGCTATCTGTATTTGTCATGGCTTTTCTTCCAAGGAGCAAACGTCTTCCATAGCGACACCCAGCATCACCCTTTAACCCTCGGCACTGGTTAATCTGTTCTCCATCTCTATAATTTGCTCATTTCAAGCGTGTTCTATAAATGCGCTCATCTAGTTGGGTGAGTTTGGGGACTGACTTTTTTCACTCAGCATGATTCTCTAGCAATGTATCCAGGTGTCACCTGTATCAGAAGCTCAGACCTTTTTATTACTGAATAATATTTCATGGTGTGACCTGGTCACTGTCTGTGTATCCACTCACCTACTGAAGGGCATCCGGGTTGTTGCTGGTTTGGGGCAATCAGGAACAGAAGCTGCTCTGAACATCGTGTTCCGACTCTGTGTACATATGACCTGTCACTTCTCTGTTCCCAAGGGTAATTGCAGGCCAGACAGGAGTTGCATGCTCCGTCCTGTTCAGAAACTGCCAAGCCCTTTTCCAGAAGAGCTGTAACCATTTTACATTCCCACCAGCACTGTGTGGGTAAGCCGGTTTCTCCATATCTTTGCCAGCATGGGGGCTTTCACTGTCTTTTTACTGTAGGTTTTTTGATCAGTGTGCGGTGATCGCTCAGTGTGGTTCTCAGTCACATTTCCCAGTGACTCATGTTCAGCATCTTCCCATGAGCCTGTGTTCTGTCTGTGTAGTCTCTTAAATAAAATGTCTGCTCGTGGGAATCATGGAGGTCCGGTGGTCAGCACTCCGCGCCTTCACTGCAGGGGCCTGGGTTCAATCCCTCGTTAGGAACCAGGATCTCCCAAGAGGCCCCCCAAAAATGTCTGTGTGTCCTGCCCATTTTCAGATTGGGTTGTTATGTTTTTTACTGTTGACTTTTGACAGTTCGTTTCACTATCTACTGTCGAGTCTTTGTCACATGCCTGGTTGGTGAATCTGTTTTTTCCCAGACTACAGCTTTTCATCATTTTACTAGATTCCCAACATTAGGATCTTTTCCAGTGAGTCAGCTCTTCCCATCAGGCGGCCAGAGTACTGGCGCTTCAGCTTCAGCATCCGTCCTTCCAATGAGTATCCAGGCTTGATTTCCTTTACGATGGACTGGTTTGATCTCCTGGCTGTCCAAGCGGCTCTCAAGAGTCTTCTCCAGCACCACAGTTTGAAAGCATTGCCTTTTTGGTGCTCATCCTTCTTTATGGTCCAACTCTCACATCCAGACATGACCACTGGGAAAATTATAGCGCTATGGACCTTTTTTGGCAAAGTGATGTCTGCTTTTTAATACACTGTCTAGGTTTATCATAACTTTCATTCAGAGGGGCAAGTGTCTTAATTCCACAGCTGCAGTCACTGTTCACAGTGATTTTGGAGCCCCCAAAATAAAATGGTTCACTGCTTCCACGTATTCCCTGTTGCCCGTGAAGTAATGGGACCAGATGCCATGGCCTCAGTTTTTTCCTGTTGGGTGTTACGCTGGCTGTTTTACTCTTCTCTCTCACACTCATCCAGAGGCTCTTACGAAGGTGGTAGGTCTCACCATTTATATCTTTCTTTCGCCAGGGTTTTGTAGTTTTCAGCACACAGCTTTTCCCTATGTTTTGTTATATTCACACTTAAGTCGTTTGAGTTTTTAAGTGTTTGTAAATGGTGTTGTGAATTTAATTTAAATGCAACCAATTTTGTATATTTATCTTGTATCCTGTGACTTTGCTGAGCTCGCTTATTCTGTTTTTATATTTCCCTGATTTCTGATTGTTAATATTTTATTAAGGATTTTTGCATTCATATTTATGGGGGATATCGATTTGTAGTTTTCTGTTGTCGTTGTTGGATTTGGTATCAGGTTAACACTAACTTCATAAAATGAATCAGGAAGTATAACCTCCTTTGCTGTTTTCTAGAAGAAATTGTCCTGAATTCATTACTTTTTCTTTAAATGTGTGGTATCATTCTCCAGTGAAACCATTTGCACCTGGAAATTTCTTTGGAGGGATTTTTTTTTTTTAACGAGAAACTCAGTTTCCTTAATAGTTGCCAAGTGTTCATATGGCATGCTTGATATTGGATGAGTGTGATGGTTTAGGCTTTTCTAGGTACTGGTCCATTTGCATGCAGGACGTCAAGGTGACACGTTGGAGCTGTCTGCCGTGCCCCCTTGCTGTCCACTGACCGGCCCTCCAGGTGCCCGTGATCTGTGCCTTCTCTATTTTAGTCTTGCCTGAGGTTTGGCACCTCATTGATGTTTTTAAATAACCAGCTCTTTGGCTCATTAATTCCCTGTTTGCTATTTCATTGATTTCCACTTTTGAGCGCTATGACCTTTTTGGCCAAAAGACATGACCACTGGGAAAATTATAGCGCTATGGACCTTTTTTGGCAAAGTGATGTCTGCTTTTTAATACACTGTCTAGGTTTATCATAACTTTCATTCAGAGGGGCAAGTGTCTTAATTCCACAGCTGCAGTCACTGTTCACAGTGATTTTGGAGCCCCCAAAATAAAATGGTTCACTGCTTCCACGTATTCCCTGTTGCCCGTGAAGTAATGGGACCAGATGCCATGGCCTCAGTTTTTTCCTGTTGGGTGTTACGCTGGCTGTTTTACTCTTCTCTCTCACACTCATCCAGAGGCTCTTACGAAGGTGGTAGGTCTCACCATTTATATCTTTCTTTCGCCAGGGTTTTGTAGTTTTCAGCACACAGCTTTTCCCTATGTTTTGTTATATTCACACTTAAGTCGTTTGAGTTTTTAAGTGTTTGTAAATGGTGTTGTGAATTTAATTTAAATGCAACCAATTTTGTATATTTATCTTGTATCCTGTGACTTTGCTGAGCTCGCTTATTCTGTTTTTATTTTTCCCCTGATTTCTGATTGTTAATATTTTATTAAGGATTTTTGCATTCATATTTATGGGGGATATCGATTTGTAGTTTTCTGTTGTCGTTGTTGGATTTGGTATCAGGTTAACACTAACTTCATAAAATGAATCAGGAAGTATAACCTCCTTTGCTGTTTTCTAGAAGAAATTGTCCTGAATTCATTACTTTTTCTTTAAATGTGTGGTATCATTCTCCAGTGAAACCATTTGCACCTGGAAATTTCTTTGGAGGGATTTTTTTTTTTTAACGAGAAACTCAGTTTCCTTAATAGTTGCCAAGTGTTCATATGGCATGCTTGATATTGGATGAGTGTGATGGTTTAGGCTTTTCTAGGTACTGGTCCATTTGCATGCAGGACGTCAAGGTGACACGTTGGAGCTGTCTGCCGTGCCCCCTTGCTGTCCACTGACCGGCCCTCCAGGTGCCCGTGATCTGTGCCTTCTCTATTTTAGTCTTGCCTGAGGTTTGGCACCTCATTGATGTTTTTAAATAACCAGCTCTTTGGCTCATTAATTCCCTGTTTGCTATTTCATTGATTTCCACTTTTGATTCTGTCCTTCCTTCTGCTCTCCTTGTGGCTTTGTTCTCTCTCCTTTCTCCGGGCTCTTAGCCTCCCACGTGGAGCGTCTCCGTGCGGCACACGCATGTCGTGCCGCACCCTCTCAGCACGGCCTTAGCCATGCCCACAGCTGCGTGTTCATGTCTTGTTTTGTCACTTTCACTCCACTCAGTGTCCATTTGTATGTCCCTTGAGACGTCCTCTTGGACCATGTATTACTTGCAAGTGTGTCACTGAGCGTCAGAGTGTTTGAAGACCTTTTTGCTACTGGTTTCTAGTCGATTCTCTCACAGGTCAGAGACCATACCCTACATGGTTGCAGTGCTTTCAGATTTGTGGCAGGTTGGTGGGGCAGGGGGCGGCGTGTGTGTGTGGACCTGCATATGGTCTATTTCTGTACATGCTTCATAGGCACCTGAAAAGACTGTGTGTTCTGCGACCGTCGATGGGCTTTTTTTGGAATAAGTGATCTAACATCCCGCTGGGCTCACTGAGGAGCCTGTGAAGCCTTCTCGCTGGTGGTCCATGTTGATGGGGTTACCCTTTGTCTTCCCCGTGGGGCCTGGACCTCTCCGAAGGATAGGACTTGGATCAGTTCACCATATGACTTGATGACCTTACTTGGGTATCAGTTTTACTCTTGTCCCAAGAGATACAGGAAGACATTGTCTTCTCTCTTCTCATCAAATCATAGAATACTCCAGCCTGAGGAAGCCTGGGGCCGTCTGGTCTACCCTTTCATTTGACAGGTGAAGTAACGAGGTCTTAGAGGTTATTTTAGATTATTTTTTAAAATACTTTTATGAAATTAACATAAATTATTATAGAAGTGTTTTAGATATAAAGAAACAAAAATAAGAGGAAAAGTGTACATATAATCTTACAACCAAAAAGTCACTGTGTTGTTATTTTGGAGTGTCAGCTCAGTCACTCAGTTGTGTCTCTCTCTGCCACCCATGGAGTGCTAGCCCATGACTTCCCTGATTTTTTTTTTTTTTTTTTTTGAGTATGCCCTCCCAAGTTTTCATAAATGGGATCATACTGTACTACATTTCTTTTAGTTTAATAATAGACATGAACATTTTTCTAAGGTATTGTTCCTAATAGTGGAATACGGTTCTGCAGTACAGATAAGCATGATTTATGTGGTAGAGGTGACGTCCATTTGGTGGGCATAAAGGCCGTGACAGTGTTCACTCTGTTAAACAGTACTGTGATGAACATCTTTTGTGTCCATATATGATTTTTCCCAGAAACAAAGATTCTAAACCAGAGCTCGTGAAAATGTTTAGCTTTTGAGCTCAGCTGCCTAATTGGGTTATTGAGGGTTTTGTTTGGACAGGCCTGGTTTGGTTTTGATTTGTGTTGGTTTTAAAGTCTATATGGAAGACTGCACGAGTTGAGGAGGAAACCCTGTTGAGCTCCCCAGTGTTTTAGAAAGTGAACTAAACGGCCGCCTGGAACCCGGGGAGGTCCCGCCCTGCCCGAGAGCGTGGAGGGGCTGGACCGAGGCCGTGCGGTCCACACCCTCCCGTGAGGCGGCCCTCCTTGGGTTCGGTCAGGAAACAGGAAAACAGGGAGGTTACATCCAGCCTGAGGCCTGAACCTCGTAAAACCAGCCACCCAGCCCAGTTTTATGTGTCTGGCAACAGAGGGACAAACTCACTCACCCCGGCCACTTCCTCTCTTTGGGACCTGCCGTGAGAACGCTGCGGTTTGCACTCAAAATATGCCTTGAACTTGCTCTGTCATAGTCATGGCCCCATAAATGGGCCAGGGCCCTGCATGAAAGTGCCCCGTGGGTAGAGGCCAGTCCTGCCTGCTCTTTATGGCTGGCGCTGATTACAGGGGACCCACAGTCCCGGCCGCTCTGCCCAGGCCCCTCTGAGTGCAGGCCGGAGGGCACGGTGGACAGGAAAGCCCGGGCTCCGGGGAGGCCCTGCCGCTGACGGGCGGCCAGAGCACCCCCACGCACTCAGGTGCCCCGTGGCTCCCCGCATGACGCTGGGACCACAGCCGTGACACGCGGGTTCAGCCCCTGGTCCGCAGCGCGCGCCCTTTTCCACTGGTCTTTCGTTTCTCGCCTGCAGAGAAAGAAGAACTGATCCAGAACGTGCTGAGCCAGGTGGCGGAGCAGTTCTCAAGGTACAGAATCTTCTAGACGCGTCTGTGGAGCTGGGCGTTCTTTCTCTTCCTGGCGGGTGGGCCCCTTGCTCTGAGTGTGTCTCAGCTGGTGGGCTCATCGTCACTCTCCTGGAGAAGCTGCCTGCCCAAGGGGGTCCTCTGGGGGATTCTGTAGCTGGGCCGGTGTGGAAGGGGTCCGGGAGACGCTCGCCTGGCGCCCCGGGCCACGCCCAGCGGGTGCTTTCCAAGCGAGACCCCGTGTGGCTGAGGAGCTCCTCAGCGGGCTGTTTCGGGCTCGGACCTCAGCCTCCAGGAGCTGACAGCTTGCACAGAGACCCTGGGGGGACGTCCGGCTCACTCTCCATTCTGAGTTACCCTGCCAGCTCTGGAGTCGGTCCTGTCCCTGTCTCAGCTACATCCTGGGGCATCTTACTGCCGCCTGCACCGCCCCATGGTTCAAACGGAGAAAGGCCATAGGGTACTTTCTTAAATCCCCAGAGTTGCTGAACTGAATGAGTGGGAGCCCAGAGAAGGGCACACCAGTGGTCCTCGCCCAGCAGGACAGGGCGTGTCGGGGCTGGGCCGTGCCCGCTGTGAGCAGAGGCCCGGTCCTCCCGGGAGAGCGGCTGCTCACCGACCAGGTGTGAGGAGTACGCACGCTCTGCATTCCATCTTGGAGAGAATTCCAGAGTGTGTCCTTGTCCTCCTAACTGCCCCCACAGCTCCCATCGGTTCCTTAAAAGCAGCTCCTCTACGGGGGGCCTTCGCCAGCCCCCCGGTGGGCCTCACCCTAGGCAGCAGATTTGAAGACACTTAAACCTGGAGAATTTGGTGAGTTACGGTGTTTGGTTTCTTTTTTCCTTCCCAGAGCATTTAAAATCAACGAGCTGAAGGCTGAAGTTGCCGATCACCTGGCAGTGCTGGAGAAGCGCGTCGAGTGTGAGTGGCGCGTCGGCACCCTTCGGCGGAGCCGTCTCTTAACCTCCGGCTGAGTGAACCACTGCAGACCGTGCTGCATGGGGATGGTGGGGGAGGGGAGGCCGAAGGCAGCCGCCTTTTCCTTGTGAGATGCTCAGAACTTAGCTTTGAAGTTAACGAAGGCTAGAACAGTGACAAAAAATTTTTTTTTTGTTTTATTTATTTATTTTTGGCTATTCTGGGTTTTCACGGCTGCCACGGGCTCTTCTCTCATTGCAAGGAGTGGGGGCTGCTCTCTAGTTGAGGTGAGCAGGCTTATTGTTGCAGGGGCTTCTCTTGTTGTGGAACTCGGGCTCTAGGGCTCACGGGCTTCAGTCGTTGTGACACGTGGCCTCCATAGTTGCGGCTCCGAGGCTCTAGAGCACAGGCTTCATAGTTGTGGCTCACGGGCACAGTTGCTCCGCAGCATGTGGGATCTTCTTGTTGCGATGACTTTTCTGGCTGTGAAACTCCAGCTCTAGGGCTCATGGGCTTCAAAAGTTGAGGCACGTGGGCTCCATAGCTGCGGCTCCGAGGCTCTAGAGCACGGGCTCTGTCGTTGTGGCTCACGGGCTTAGTTGCTCTGCAGCGTGTGGGGTCTTCCCAGATCAGGGATTGAACCCGTGTCTCCTGCATTGGCAGGCGAACTCTTTACCACGGAGCTACCAGGGAAGCCCCAACAGTGACGAATCTTAGGCGCTTAATTTCTGTTTTAAAAGTAACCCAGGATGTTCCAAGAACACAGCAATTTGCAGCATGGGACGGGGCATCACATGGTACGCATCGTCATAGCAGAGAAGAGCACAGAAGGAAACCATGCGGCGCCCCCAGACTCAGCCCCTTAGAAA
The DNA here is from genome assembly GCA_022376925.1 of Tragulus kanchil. Taxonomy (NCBI): domain Eukaryota; kingdom Metazoa; phylum Chordata; class Mammalia; order Artiodactyla; family Tragulidae; genus Tragulus; species Tragulus kanchil. Next base: position 245,403,736 of record JAIOJX010000028.1, read on the forward strand.
GATAGGCTGTGTGTGTGTCTTCTACGTACGTGAGAACACACAGACGCTAAGCGGTGGTGTCAGAGTTGGAGGGAAGGGGTCTGCAGGATCACACCAGGTCTTGCCTTGGTGACCAAGAGCTGACCTCTGAGACGGCAGTTCCCGGCAGCCTCCTCCATAAACTAAGGCGCAGCGCCTGAATTCGCGTGGCCCACGTGGCTCCCACTCAGTGCCCGAGGGAAGGCTCTTTGCGCTATGGCGTGCTACCTTACCCCAGCCGGCGGAGCTCCTCTTAACCTCCGGCTGAGTGAACCACTGCAGACCGTGCTGCATGGGGATGGTGGGGGAGGGGAGGCCGAAGGCAGCCGCCTTTTCCTTGTGAGATGCTCAGAACTTAGCTTTGAAGTTAACGAAGGCTAGAACAGTGACAAAAAATTTTTTTTTTGTTTTATTTATTTATTTTTGGCTATTCTGGGTTTTCACGGCTGCCACGGGCTCTTCTCTCATTGCAAGGAGTGGGGGCTGCTCTCTAGTTGAGGTGAGCAGGCTTATTGTTGCAGGGGCTTCTCTTGTTGTGGAACTCGGGCTCTAGGGCTCACGGGCTTCAGTCGTTGTGACACGTGGCCTCCATAGTTGCGGCTCCGAGGCTCTAGAGCACAGGCTTCATAGTTGTGGCTCACGGGCACAGTTGCTCCGCAGCATGTGGGATCTTCTTGTTGCGATGACTTTTCTGGCTGTGAAACTCCAGCTCTAGGGCTCACGGGCTTCAGTCGTTGTGACACGTGGCCTCCATAGCTGCGGCTCCGAGGCTCTAGAGCACGGGCTCTATCGTTGTGGCTCACGGGCTTAGTTGCTCTGCAGCGTGTGGGGTCTTCCCAGATCAGGGATTGAACCCGTGTCTCCTGCATTGGCAGGCGAACTCTTTACCACGGAGCTACCAGGGAAGCCCCAACAGTGACGAATCTTAGGCGCTTAATTTCTGTTTTAAAAGTAACCCAGGATGTTCCAAGAACACAGCAATTTGCAGCATGGGACGGGGCATCACATGGTACGCATCGTCATAGCAGAGAAGAGCACAGAAGGAAACCATGCGGCGCCCCCAGACTCAGCCCCTTAGAAAGATAGGCTGTGTGTGTGTCTTCTACGTACGTGAGAACACACAGACGCTAAGCGGTGGTGTCAGAGTTGGAGGGAAGGGGTCTGCAGGATCACACCAGGTCTTGCCTTGGTGACCAAGAGCTGACCTCTGGAGACGGCAGTTCCCGGCAGCCTCCTCCATAAACTAAGGCGCAGCGCCTGAATTCCGCGTGGCCCACGTGGCTCCCACTCAGTGCCCGAGGGGAAGGCTCTTTGGCAGCGTCAAGGCCAGGGTTCATGGCTCATGGGCCCTGTGCTTACTTCCCGGGTGAGTCAGCAGGCTCCCGGCTGAGGCCGTGGGGTCAGGCATCGCTGACTCACTGGCGGTCACTGTTCACACCTTGTATGGACCGCTTGGTTTCTTTCCAAGAAAATAAACATTCAGGACCGTGTCCAAAGCCAATTCACCTAAATAACGTGCATCATGACGTATAGAGTCACCCTTTTCAAAGTGTGGCAGTGTTTTATAAATCCGTTTGGCCGTGGGAGCTTCGAAACAGTTCTGTTCTCCCCGCTGACGGTGAAGGAGCCACCAAGAGATGGCGTGGCCTACTTGCGTTCCTTCAGCAGGTTGGAAAAGTAAATAAAGCGGGGCCCACTCTTGGGGTGGGGCGGCTCTCACCAGCACCTGTCACCATGGGGAGCTGGAGTTGGGGGGCCCCGAGGAAAAGCAGGTTAGAAAGCAGCTGTGGCAGCCGGCCTCACAGCCGCGCCCGCGGACACCGGCCATGGCTGCGTTGGGCAGAAAAGAGGTTCTGCCCCGAGGATGGGGGTGCTCGCCTGGGTGTCGGGAAGGTGAGGACCAGGCTCCGCAGCTGTGCAGCAAGAGCGACGCCCCCAGGCCCCACGTGCAGCTGAGGCCGGGAGGTCCCGGATCTGGTGGATATGTGCTCCAGATGTACAAGGCCCCCAGCACCCCAGGGTCTGTGCTGGGACCCGCACAGCCTATGGCCACTGCTCCCGACGTCAGGCTGCTTCTCTGGTCACCAGCTGCAGATCCAGAGTCTGGACAGAGTGGACGCGGTGCCCACGCACACGCCGACACCCACCTCGGGGAAGGCCGGAGAAACTGAGATGTTACTTCCCTGCGGCTGTCTTGTCAGAGCACCGCAGCCGGGGGCAAGGACAGGAGTGAGTTCTCCCACAGTCTGGTGGCCAGACGCCCAGGGCCGAGGTGTGGCAGGGCCACGTCCTTCTGGAGGGACCCTGTCCAGGCCTGCCGCAGTTTCCCGGCCGCCCGCAGGCCGGGCGTGTGACTGACGGTCCAGGCCGCCGCTGCCCAGGCTCGGCGCAGGTTCCCCTCCGCCGGCTCCTGTCGGGCACCTGTCTGTGGACTCCGGGCCCCTCTCGCCCAGGACGATCTCGTCTTGGAATTCTTTTCCTGAACAGAGTCACGCTCTCATCCCGGGGTCAGGGCGTGAGCCCGTCCCTTTGTTGCTGTTGTCGTCCAGTCGACCAGTCACGTCTGACTCTTTGCGACCCCGAGGAGTCAGACACAGACGGCAGCGTGCCGGCCCTCCCTGACCTTCGCCGTCTCCAGGCGTCTGCTCCGATTCGTGTCTGTTGAGTCGGTGGTGCCATCCAACCATCTTGTCCTCTGCCGCCCCCTTCCCCTCCTGCCTCCATCTTTCCCAGCATCAGGCTCTTTTCCAGTGAGTCGGCTCTTTGCATCAGGAGGACAAAGTATTGGAGCTTCGGCTTCAGCATCAGTCCTCCCAGTGAATATTCAGGGCTGATTTCCTGTAGGATGGACTGGTTGGATCTTCTTGCCGGCTAAGGGACTCCCCGGAGTCTTCTCCAGCACCATGATTGGAAAGCGTCAGTTCTTTGACGCTCACCCTCCTTCATGGTCCGGCTCTCCTGTCCGTGCATGACGACTGGAAAAACCACAGCTTTGACTGTACGGATCTTTATCGACAAAGTGATGTCTCTGCTTTCTATACGCTCTCGGGGTTCATCGTAGCTTTTCCTGGGGTCGTAGCCTGTCCCTTGCGGGGGCGCAGTTCACCCCACTGCTGTGAGCATTTGGTGTTTCGTCTTCTGCAGTGGGAGTCCAACCCCGCTTCCCACCAAGCCCGGTGGAGCACTGTCCGCGCGTGGGAAGGCGTTTGGCCAAAGATCACAGAACGCCTTCGCCGCCAAGTCACCGCCTCCAGTTCCACACACGTCATCGCTCACCACCTGGAGAGCAGATGCCTGCGTGGTGGGGGCGGCGGCAGGTGCCTCCTGCTCCGCCCGCCTCTCCTCCCACTCCACGGCCCCTTCCCGCACAGAAGCCAGATCCAGGGCTGCCGTTCGTTGCACACAGGAGGGTTGAAGAGGCCATTAATTAATTTTCAGAACTCCTGCCGAGAGCTGTGAGGCTTCCAGTCTCCGGCTTTGAGTGCAGCCATCAGGCCGACAAGTGTCTGTCGTTTGCCTTCAAGTGGCTCGGGGAGTGAGGACCATTAAAGGACAGAGCCCCGATGGCCATCTCCCCTGGCCTGGCCTGGCCTGGCCTGGCCCCAAATCCTCCAGAACTAGCTCGAATCTCCTTCCCCCAGGGTTCTTACGTGAGTCAGAAGTCACGCACATGCGCATTGGTCACCTGGAGGATGCGGCTCAGGCTCACGAGATCAGAGAGGCTTGTGTTCTCCTAAGTTGTGTTCGCTTCTAGCACTGGTGACCAGGCGCCTGAAGGGATGGGATTTTCTCAGGAGAAAAAGAGGGGCCGGGTTAGGGTTCCAGGAGCTTAAGTCAGAAGGGCCGTCGGGGTTGAGGGGGCCCTCTGGGCAGCAGGTCCCCCCGCCAACGGCCCTATACCAGTGCCCCTCCCCATGTCAGCCCCCGGCACCCCACCTCCTCCTGCTCCCCACCCGCTGTGCCCAGGAATGTGGCCATGGGGGTTCACACACCCCAGGACCTGGTTCTCGCACCCCTTGAACTCCACTGGCTCTGGGCTTGTTGTCTCCTGGCGCTTGTTGCTGACCCCTCCCCAGGTTCCACCATTACTGTGGAAATGACCACAGTCGCTTCCCCTGTGCTGAGCCCCAGGGGTCCATGTGCCAAAGAGCCCCCCAGACGCAGCATCCATGCCTGCCTCTGAGACAGCCGGGGAAGGCCGACGGGAGAGGCCTTTTGAAGACAGGGCTCCAGCACCCAGACCTCTGCCACGGGTCCCTCGGGGCACTGGTCACCCCAGTCTCTCAAAGACCCCACACCGCTGCCGGAAGCAAGCCAGCCAGGCTGCCCCACGGGGCCCGGCCACAGGTGGACTCACGCACCCAGAAGCACACGGAGGCACATATACCGTGCGTGTGAACACCCACAGAGACACCGGCGCGTGCACTCACGCATCCTCAAGCCCCTGCATATGCACACGCTGTAGGCACGCTCACGCACGCACACGCTGTCTGCTGAGTCTGGGCTGCTGGCGGCTACTCTGCGTCTCGCGTCCAGGGAGGCACCAGCCAGGACTGCCCGTCTGGAAGCCACGCAGCACTGGTTTGACTTGTTTTAAATGGAATTTCCTCCTTTTTTTTTAACCTTCTCAAGTGTATAATTCTTTGGAATCAAATAGAAAATTTGCCATAGCTCTTGATTTACCTTAAAGGCCTTCCTTCCTTTGCTAAAGAATGGTTTCCTTCTTCGGGAGGCTGGGGTCTCGCTGACCCAGCGAGAGGTCTGGCGAGAGGCCATCTTAAACACAGGACACCCAGGGCCCCCCCGCCTCAGCTTCCTGGCTGGAGGTGGACCGTCCAGGGTGCCTCCCTCCCTCCCTTCCTTTCTTGTTGGCAGGACGGGCCTGGGCACTCTGCAGCTGGTACAGGGCAGGCAGCCTGTGTCCATGCCCAGGCCTGGCCCATAACCTGCAGCCCCAGAGAGCCGGCCCTGGAGGGCTGCGTTTACCTCCAGGTCATGCAGACAACCCAGGAGACTAAAACCAAGCCTTACTTTTCTTTCTGTCGCCGGGGAAAGTGCTTTGTGCACATTCTCTACCAGATCCTTGGAGGAAGTGCTGAAACTCAGCCGTGTCCCTATGTATCTGTAAATAACGTTCAAAGTTCTGCAGCCACACGAGGGCCTGGCCTGCCCACAGCGGCCTTTCAGGAGAGCCCGACGGGCCAGGGAGGAGCACGCAGGACAAAGCGGCCTCCGCGACCTGACCTGACCGGGCCGTAGCCACGTTGTTGCTCCTGACCACTGAGGCCCCATCCCCAAAGCCAGCGTCCCTTAGAGAATCGTTCTTCAGCGTTCTCCTCGAGGGCAGCCGTGACCTGCAAAGGCCACAGAACCGCCTCCAAAGTCCGAGAGAGGCCAGCAGAGTCCAGGGGGCGCTCGGGCTGCCGCTCAGCCGGGGGCTGGGGTGCCACCGCTCGTCTGGGGCTCCGGTCTGCACCCCACTTGGGTTTAAAGTCCAAGGGTGACGGGCCACGATGTGAGCAGCTGACGTCCGTCCCCACCCCGCGGCCTCACCCGGTCGCCGCAGGGCCTGCGGGAGGCCCAGCGCTGCCGGCCTTCTTCCTCTCCCGAGACTTTCCAAAAGGGAGCCTGGTGTCCAGCAAGGCCTGGGAGGGGCCGCCCGGGGCTGCTGGTGCCGTCCGCCAGCGCCCTCGCCGCCTCCCGCCTGCCTTTCTGCGCGCTGGCGCTTTAATCCCTGACGTGTTGTTTTCTTCTCCTTTGATTAACGCACTTTGGCCATCTCATTGCTCACGACTGGTTTCCTTGGCAACCAGCCTCCATTTCATAAACATCGTTGCCATAAATTCTGCATCTCTGAGATTCCGTTGAGTGCTCTCATACAGTGTTGCCCAGAAGACTGAATCTTAACATCACCCCCAATAAATGGGCAGAGTCTGATCTCCATCAATGAGATCAGTGCATTCAATCAAGCATCAGGCGCCGGGCGACAGCCAGGAGCTAGGAGGTAGCTGCTAACGGGAGCATTCCTGACTTGATAATGATGGAAAAGAGCCAACGAGAAAACCAAGCCTTACTTTTCTTTCTGTCGCCGGGGAAAGTGCTTTGTGCACATTCTCTACCAGATCCTTGGAGGAAGTGCTGAAACTCAGCCGTGTCCCTATGTATCTGTAAATAACGTTCAAAGTTCTGCAGCCACACGAGGGCCTGGCCTGCCCACAGCGGCCTTTCAGGAGAGCCCGACGGGCCACGGAGGAGCACGCAGGACAAAGCGGCCTCCGCGACCTGACCTGACCGGGCCGTAGCCACGTTGTTGCTCCTGACCACTGAGGCCCCATCCCCAAAGCCAGCGTCCCTTAGAGAATCGTTCTTCAGCGTTCTCCTCGAGGGCAGCCGTGACCTGCAAAGGCCACAGAACCGCCTCCAAAGTCCGAGAGAGGCCAGCAGAGTCCAGGGGGCGCTCGGGCTGCCGCTCAGCCGGGGGCTGGGGTGCCACCGCTCGTCTGGGGCTCCGGTCTGCACCCCACTTGGGTTTAAAGTCCAAGGGTGACGGGCCACGATGTGAGCAGCTGACGTCCGTCCCCACCCCGCGGCCTCACCCGGTCGCCGCAGGGCCTGCGGGAGGCCCAGCGCTGCCGGCCTTCTTCCTCTCCCGAGACTTTCCAAAAGGGAGCCTGGTGTCCAGCAAGGCCTGGGAGGGGCCGCCCGGGGCTGCTGGTGCCGTCCGCCAGCGCCCTCGCCGCTTCCCGCCTGCCTTTCTGCACGCTGGCGCTTTAATCCCTGACGTGTTGTTTTCTTCTCCTTTGATTAACGCACTTTGGCCATCTCATTGCTCACGACTGGTTTCCTTGGCAACCAGCCTCCATTTCATAAACATCGTTGCCATAAATTCTGCATCTCTGAGATTCCGTTGAGTGCTCTCATACAGTGTTGCCCAGAAGACTGAATCTTAACATCACCCCCAATAAATGGGCAGAGTCTGATCTCCATCAATGAGATCAGTGCATTCAATCAAGCATCAGGCGCCGGGCGACAGCCAGGAGCTAGGAGGTAGCTGCTAACGGGAGCATCCCTGACTTGATAATGATGGAAAAGAGCCAACGAGAAAACCAAGCAGCACTTTGTCTTTTCTGGGTTTTTTGTAAAGAATTTTTTTTTGATGTGGACCATTTTTAAAGTCTTTATCAAATGTGTTACAGTATTGTTTCTGTCTTATGTTTTGTTTTATTGGCTTCAAGGCCTGTGGGATCTTAGCTCCCCGACCAAGTATCGAGCCCAGGCTCCCTGCCGTGAGAGGCGAAGCCTTCACTAGTGAACTGCCAGGGAGGTCTCCTATCTTTTTTGAAATAAGAGTAAATAGATAAACAGATATTTAAGAATGCACAGGGGCGGGAAAGACATGCCTGGAAGGACACGTGTATATGATAATATATATATTAAATGAGTTCTTTTCTGGGCCAGTGGGTTCATGGATAAATTTTGAACTACTCTTCTTGGCTCAGCCCTGAGTTTCCTCCGTTCTCCTCGGTGGTCGTCGGCTGTTTTGTATTCAGAGAAGCGGCACTGGGGATGTGCCGAGAGTGACGGTGGCCTGGCCGCAGGCGCGCTGGCCTGGGACCGCACGGTCTGTCTCCTCCCCACACGGATTCACTTGCTGGATCCAAGTCAATGCCACTCGCCAGTCCCTTCTCCAGACCTGTTCCGCTTCCTGGGAGAAGGGTCTGCCCTCCACAGGGTTGGCCTGGGCCCCTTCCTGCCACCGACACTGACTCTCCCGTGAGTCCCTGTGACAGGCATGGCCGCACGGTGGGCCCCGAGGGGCGGGCATCCTGGAGAGGCACGGGGCCGAGGAGCGCCCTGGAGGCTGCCCGCGCCCGCTCCACGTGCCAGCCTTCGCGGTGCGCTGTGATGCGCTTCTCGGGAGCGGCCCTGAGGGTCCGTCCCCTCCTGATGGGGTCTGTGAGGCTGCGTAGCGGGGCAGCGAGCGCCGATGTCCAGCGCCCTGGGCCCCTCCCCCGCGCTGTCCCGCAGCCTGGCACAGGGGGCGGAGGTGGTTTTGAGCTCTCCCGTGGCATCCTTTGTGGCACAGAAGCAGGTCACCAGGACCGGCTCTAGCGTCCAATCCTCCAGATCCCTGCCACTTGGATGGGAAAAAGCCAGGCTTTCAGGAAGCCTGGCTCCCGCTTGGCCCCCGACCCGGAAATGTTTATAAAACGCGCCCAGGGAGGCGCTCGTTCGTGCCAGGCTGCCCAGAGCGGTGCTGGGAGCTCCGCCACCGTGAGCTCCAAAGCTGCTGGCAGCCATCCAGGCGGAGGGCATTTGTGGGAGCTGGCGGAAGTCACTGAGCGGCTCTGTTTTTCTCTAAGAAATGATCTGCATTTTATTTTTAGCCGTATTCAGAGCCAGGCTTGATGAAAAGGGGATGAGAGGCATCAGGGTAGTATCTTTTTGCATGAAAATGGAGGTGTGATTACAAAGTAACAAAGCTCATCTCTTTATTTCTTATGCACTGACTCTAGTCTGAAAGCCTTTCCAAAGCTGGCAGCAGACCTGGGCTCACTGTGCACCTGCCAAGAGAGTAGGCCTTGAAGTTGAACCCTCGTGGGCGTCAGCGCCAGTCCATCCTTTGAGAAAAACAAAACAGTAGTGTTCTGACTTAAGGGAACCCCCACCCCTCCAGGACCCTGGGAATGGAACCAAGCCCAGGGGCTGCTCAGCCTTCACCGGGCCTGTTCATTTCCCAGCATTTCAAGTCTGGATTTCTCCTGCTCTGCAGAACCTTCAAATGCGAAGCTCTTATCTTAATGAAATTTTCATCCTTGGTGGAAGCTGTGGTCTTGCCCCCTGAAACTTCCATTGCATTTTAATATCCTGGGAACATGTAAGCCCCTTTCTCTTTGGGGGATAAAAGGCTCTCTGTCCTGGGTGCTCAGCTGGGGCACAGGGGTACAGAGAGGAAGCAAGAGGGGGTGCAGGAAGCGTGCAGATGCATGGAGTCGGGAGGGAGCGGGGCCTCCATCCTCGAGGGGCGGTGCGGATGACCGCTGGAGCAGGCCTGTCTCCCGGGGTGGGGCGGCTGTGTCTGAGCTGAGGGAGGAGGCGGCCAGGGGCTCGGCAGGGTGGGCGGGACGGGGAACCGGAGTCTGAGCCAGCCCCCCTTCCTCCTCGCCTCCCCCAGGGACGTAGGAGCCGTGGGTGAGCCCCCAGTCGCCAGCCTCCCCGTCCTCCGCAGGTCTCCATGGTAACCCCTTGTTTCTCTTGGTCCCCAGTGGAAGGGCTGAAAATGGTGGAGATCGAGAAATGCAAGAGGGACATTAAGAAGATGCGGGAGGAGCTGGCAGCCAGGAGCAGCAGGTGAGGCGCGGGCCGGAGAGCGGGGCGGACGGCAGGGAGAGCGCGCCCGGCGTCTGGGGCGGAGGGCCCTGGGCTTGATCCTCCCCCAGAAGGGAGGCTGAAGGGTCTGGCTCAGCCCTGGCCGGGGTGGGCACCGCCTGCGTTCCATTGCGCAGCTTCCGTGCCGTGCTCCAGGGCTTCTGGCGTCGGAGGCGGGCACGATGACTTCCCAGAAAAGGAGAGGAGTCTCCGTGCAGAGTGAGGATTCACTCCCTCGGCTTGAGCCGCGTCGGCCCCAGGGCGCAGAAAGGCGAAGGGCCCTGGCGTCCAGGGAACGTGCGTCCCGGGCATCCAGAAGCCCCCCTCCCGTGCGGATGTCCCCACGAGCGCAGGGCGGCCGGTCGGGGAGCCGTGCCACAGTCTGGACACTGACGCCACTTGCCCTCTGAACCAGGGTGCCTCCCCGTGCCCCTGGGGAGCCAGGGTGAGATGGCCCAGGCTGACAGAGTCCGTGAAAAACTGCCCCCGGGCGCTATCTGGAAAGTGGGGTTGGGGTTACCGCTGGACCCCTGGCCAACCCTGGCGTCAAAGCTGACATTCGGGTGGAGGGTGGAGGTGCGCCCATCCGCCTAGACGATGTGGGACGTGGCACACACACTGAGGGCTTGCTGTATGCACAGCTGTGCCGGATGCCCTGCTGACAGGACCACCTCCTTCTGTCTGCCCTCCTGGGTTACTTCACGCCGTGGTCCCTGGTCCGGAGCCTGTGTGGTCACGATGTGGCTCGTCACCCCCGGAACGCCACGCTGCTAAGGCAGCCAAGGTTACAACTGGGGCTCAGCGGGATTTAGCAGGACTCTCACGCCTAAGAATAACCCCGTGCAAACGCACCAGGTCGTCCACCTGACTCCTGGAAGGTCGTTCTCAGACTTCACAACTGGGGGCAACCTGCTCAGTGCGGACAGTGGCTGTGCGGTCCGGGTGGGTACAGACTCACTCCCTCGTGACAGCCCGGTTCCACGTGAGGTCCCAGGCGCTGGGATAGGGCCTCCAGGGAGCACCACACGCCACGTGGAGAAGACCCGCCTGATCTCAGAGCACAGGCGCGGCGAGACGTCCCCGGCAGGCGCCCGTCGGGCACAGAGCAGGCTGAGCTGGGCTCGTGCACTGAGGAGGCCCCTTCCGTGCCTGCCGCCCCAGGGTGTGTCCTTGGAGCTCACAGCACCGCAGCGGCCTGAAGAGGAGCCTTCCCGTGTCGTTACCGCGTCCAGAGCGATGGCATCCAAGCCAGCCGTTTTCACAGCAGCCACGTGGGTGAGAGACGGGGGGCTGCGATGCCTCAGTCGCAGGCAGAGTGGGGCCGAGGCTCCACAGTGCTGGCCCGGCTGGAGGCAGGACGTCCAGGCTCCCAGGCGCAGGTCTGACCCGCAGCAGCGTGGCCCACCTGGGACGCTGGCCCTGGAGCCCGGCCCCGCTCTGGGCCCCACAGACAGCCCTGCCGTCCACGCGTGGGGAAGTGCACGCCGGCGGAGGCTAAGCCGTTCTCTCTCTCTGTTGACGGCACAGCCCCATCCTGATGACACAAGGGGGCTGTGCCGTCCTGCATCCCGGGCCAGGCTTGGTACCGGGGGCCCCGCCTGGGTCACCGGGGAGAGGCCACACGGCTGCACAGCTCTATGATTCCGCCCAGCCGGGCAATGATCGCACCTCAGGCAAGACGGAGGGGGACAGAGACACCAGCCAGCCCTGACGAGCCCCGCTCTGTGCCCGCGCAGGTGGCCGCCTTCGCCCAGACACAAGCTCCAACCGGCCTGGCCTTGGAGCCGGGAGCCTGCGTGGACCAGAACCGCCTTTCCCCGGGGAATAGGACGGGGTGGGCCCAGACGGGTGCAGCCCACGGACACCCTAGGAACAGGCTGCACTGCCCGAGACACAGGCCTTGGGCTTCTCTTGGTTTCTCCCTCAAGAGGAAGGCAGGCAGATCGCCCGCCGATCTGTAGGGCAGGACCTGGCCTCCGGAGTGCTTGTCCACCGAGTGGAGCTTGCAGGCTTATCCCGGCGAGGTCTGCAGGAGCACAGGGCGGCCTCTGGAGGCTCTGGAGTCCGTCCCCCTCTGCTTCCATCCCAAACTGGTGGCCTTGCCCGCTGGACTGAGCCCAGGACAGGGAAGGCTGAGAACACAGAAAATGAAAGAAAACCCAGGCCCAAATAGAAAAGGAAGGGCGCCCTGCCAGAGGCCCTGTCAGCTGGAGGATGCGGGTTCCCATGGCAGCGGGGGCAGAGGGAGCCGGTGGGGCACCTGGCCGATGGTGTGGGCAGGCCCTGGCGGGACCTCCCGAGGCTGAGTGTTCAAAGCAACAGCGAGATCCCAGCCGTCGAGCCAACTTGGGCGGTGGAAGCTCACGCAGCCGTCCCGGGAAGGGCACGCGACTCCGCGGCATGGCGGGGGTTTGTGCAGAAGAGGCTGGAAGCGGAAGAGGGACCGTGAGGACGCCACCCGCGCCCTGGAGCGCGGCCAGCCCCGCTGCCGGACGTGTGCGGTGGCAGCGCCCTGGGCACGGCGGCCCTGGGCGCCATCCGCCTGGTGGGCGGCCCGCTCCAGCCTGGGCTCTTCTGCTCGCTGTCTGACCGTCTCCCTCCGCACACAAGGCTGTCCTGGGCGGCTCGCGCGGCGGTCGCAGCAGCAGGTTGAGGGAAGGAACGGCGGCTCGCTGAGATGACCTTGCGCTCTTTTTCCAAAAACGAGGCAGGCCTGTCTGACTCGGCAAGCGGCGTGGCCTCCCGGTCAGGCCTGCAGGGACCCGAGGGCAGGGAGAGCCGGTAGCAGGACCAGCAGCCACGGCGCTCCCGGCTGAAACCCGGCCCTGAGCGTCCCAGAGCCGCCCCTGGGTGCCGGTGCCCCGTTTTGAAAACAACTACAAAATGCCGTGTCGTCACGTTCTTCGCTTAGAAAATGGTAAACCATCCGTAGATCAAAGCGTGGCCTCAGACGTCCTTCCAGAGCTCTCTCCCCCCAGACGAAGGGCTTCTTTCCTTGGTAAATCATTCCGCTTTACCTTTCAGGACATGTTTACGCAACCTTTCTTTCTCCTTTTTCACCCCAAGTTCCCTCACTTCACGCAATACTCTGCGTGGAGGCGACGCAGCAGCCCTCCCTGTGGAGGCACCGTGACCGTTTCCATTACCTCCCTTCGGGGGATGTTTATGGGGCTGCCCCTCTGGTTCTATTTTTTTGCAGCAACTGGTGATGCTGTGAGGAATGTCTTCCAGCCACTGGCTTGTGTCTAATTCTTTTCTTAAGATAAATTCCCCAGAGGAGCCTTGAGACTTAAAGGATGTGGATTTCTTTATGGCTTTGACAATACAGCATGCGGATCTGAAGTGCTCTCCCGGGCGCTGGAGCTTTATCTACAGACCGCAGGAGCGTCCGTGCCGGGCGGGGGGCTCTCACGTGAGCGAGGGGGAGCGCGGGCCAGACACACCCCTCTGCTCCCTGTGCTCCCTGTGTTGGGGGGACTGGGAGTTCCTTCCACAGCAGTGGAGGTGCCCAGATCTGGCGCAGCCCCCGGGGTGACCCGCAGGCCCGCGCACGGCACATTTGTCCCTGCGTCGGAAGGGGGCTCCCCTCCAAGGGCTCCGGCTGTTCCGTTCTCGTCTTGATGCTGAGTAACAGAAAGGGGTCAGACAGCACGTGCGGCGTGTGTGAGAGGGGGCCGGGCGGTAGGGGTGCGTCCTCGAGTCACAGGAGCGGGGCTGAGGGCCTGTGTCCACCGCGGTCGAGGGCCCGGGAGGCCCTGCTTCGGGATGGAGCTGAGCTCTTTGGAGCAGCAGCATCGCGTCTGATGGGAACACCAGCCGCCACAGTGCGAGCTTGGTACACTTCCGTCTTGTTGAGAAGGACCGGGGACTGCCCGGGGGGTCCGTGCCTAGGAAAGTTCCGGAAGGATGCCCGAACTTAACAGAAGGCATTTCTAGGTGTGAGACTTAGAGGAAAGAAGTACGTGACGTGGGACTTACTTTTTTTTACCTTTACTTACGTTTTGGGGGTTGTTGTTTCTTTTTTTACGTTTTAGAATAAGCATGTTTTCCTTGGATCCTTGGGAAAAGACTGTTCGAGTCTGTCTACAGGGAAGATGACGTGTTTCCTGAGAGCTCTGGGTCCTCTCGGGAGGTCCAGCAGGCCCTTGGGGCTCAGTGAGGGGCTAGAACTCGCTGGCTCTGGGCCTTGTTCTTCAGTAACAAGTGACACTAGAGGCATTCGTGGGCGTTGAGTCTGGTCGAGTCTGGGGGTTTTAAGCGGCGTCAGTAACACTAGTGTTTACTGAGCCATCAGGGGCACGGGGCTAGGTTTTCATCATATGTTAGCTCTTTTTTATATATATTTTAAGCTTTTTATTTGGCATTGGGTTATAGCCAACTAACGATGTTGTGATAGTTTCCGGTGAGCAGTGAAGGGCTCAGCCAGGCATATTCGTCTGTCCGTTCTCCCCAAAACTGCCCTCCGGTCCAGGCTGCCACAGGACATTGAGCAGAGTGCCCCGTGGTCCACCGGCTTGGGGGTGTGGTCTGCTCCGGTGAGGCCCCCGCAGCCCGCCCAGGGGCCACCAAGCCCGCGGTGGCGCTGCCAGCAGTCGTCTTGGCTTCTCTCTGCAGGACCAGCTGTCCCTGCAAGTACAGTTTTTTGGATACCAGCAAGAAGCTGACGCCTCGGCCTCGACGCGACGTCCCCTCTTATCCCAAGGTAGGGCGCCAGCCTGCCTGTGTCCTCAGCCCCGGGCACCGCGCTCCCCGACCCCGCACCCCGCCCCGCAGCTTGAGGCGCCACCAGGGCCTGGCCGTCGCATGCTTCTGCTGTTCGTAGGCAGAATGTTTATTTCTTGTTGACGTTTGTTTAGCAGAAGTGGTCCCAGACCACAGCTCCTCGCCGGTGTCCACCCAGCCTGCCCCATGCCTGACTCACTGAAAAAGCAGTTCTGACCCCCAAGTAATGCTTGAAAGAGCTTTCATTTTGAACCGTCCTATTTACCGTCTGCTTCATGGCGTCGCCCGTCCCTCCCATATGTGGTTACAAGGAGAAGTCCTGCTTTCTGTTCACGGCGATGTCTCCGCTACAGGAGCCGGGCCCTCGTTAGCGCAGACAGCGCCCCGGAAACGGGGCGGGGGTCTTCAGCCAGGTAGAGAAGACGGGTCCCGTGATGCTGGCCCCCACCGCTCCACGCCTGCAGCTGGAGGCTGAGTGGGATCTTGGCCCAGCCAAGTTCTGCCTACTCACCCACGAAGACCTGGGCTTAGCCGAGACCGGGATCCTGCAGACGGGGCGGGGGGCGCTGGCCATGCACGAGGCTCACCCCGCCCCCCCAGCATCCCCACAGCAGCAGAGAGCCTTCCAGAGCCGCCAGGAGTCCCCCTCGGATATCGCCAGAGGCTGTCCCATGGACCCGAGCGACCTTTCCGTAGGAACGCACCGCCTGCCCCTCGGGCCCCTGCCCCCGGGAGTCCCGAGGCCCAGCCTGGGTCCAGAACCAAGGCCGCTGCCCTCCACCAGGGTTCCTTTTAAAAACACAAACAGAAAGACCCAGGAGGCGACTGGATCTGATTCCAGAACATCCTGACTGTCGCGTGTCCTCAGTCTTGTTTCCTCGGACAGCGTCGCCTAAACCCCGGTGCTCCGTAGCGCCCACGAGCTGGGCCGTACAGCCCGCGGCTCCACGAGTGACCGGTTCCAGAAACAAACCTCAGAACCGCTTCCTAGCCAGTATTTGAATGTATCTCAAGTAAAAACAAATTTTCCCCTTGATTTCACCTTTTGCATTTTTTTGAGTCAGGCTCGTTAGCACGCAGGAGCAGGCTTATCTTCTGCAGGTGCGCCGCGGTGTCCAGTGTGGCAGGGTCACCTGCTCGCGTGCCCTGCACCACGGCCGGGTGAACACGGGGTCTCCCCCAGGCCCCCTGCCTCTGCTTGGGCAGCCCCCGCACTCTGGCCCTGCCCCCGCCGCCGCTGGTGGCTGGCTGTGCCTGGAGTTTCGCCCCGTCCAGAGCCCGCGCAGGCGTGGCTTTGATAACGGACCCCGGTGTCCTGAGAGGAGGCGGGAGGGAGCGGAGGAGGCGTGGCGAGCCTCCGTCCAGCACAGAGGCGGGCCGGCTCACACTGTCCCCGGTCCCTCCAGTACCTGCTCTCGCCCGAGACCATCGACGCCCTGCGGAAGCCCACCTTCGACGTCTGGCTCTGGGAACCTAACGAGGTGAGTGTGGGAGCCGCCGGGACTGGGACCAGTGGGGACCAGGTGGGGGGCTTCCCCGTCCCTCTTCTCCTCCCCTCTTCTTTTAACCTGATTCCCCAGGTTTGCAGCCAGGCTGCCCCTTGGTGGGCTCGGGAAGGCCCTGAGCCAGAACCAAGGAACAGGCGAGCCGTGGGGGGCCTCACAGCCGGGTCTGGCTGCTCACCGAGCCCCCACAGTCCTCTGAGCTGCATCCTGAGCTCCCGAGGGGGCTGTACAGCCTACACAGGAGTGAGTCTCCAGGGTTCGGGCATATTTCAAGAGCGGCTTCCACTGGGGATCCTGCTGAGAGCGGGCAGCCATGAGGACTCGGGGGCAAGAGTGGTTTTTACAGCACAACAGTTCTTTAAAATTCCCCTTTTGCTGAGAAAATGCAAACATGTAGATTGTTTGTTTAGTCTATTACCTGATATCAGTCATGCCCTCCTCTGTCTGACCCCCAAGAAAGCACAAAGCCCTTCCACACAGACAGCAGGCCACCAGAATCGGCACTCCTGCCGGCCTCTCAGAAACACAGGAGCGCAGAAAAGCTTGTGAGATTGTACGAGAGCAACGGAGCCACTCCCCTGCGGGCCCAGGAAAGGGTCTGTACACCTGCTCGTTCACCATCCTAGAATCTCCTGCACGAACCGCCTTCACGCGCGGGATCCCCCGCGATAAGAAAAGCCACACGGGCTTCCCTGGTGGTCCAGTGGGTAAGGACACCGCCTTGAAGTGCCAAGGGCGCCGGTTCGATCCCTGGCCTGGGAAGATCCTAACGTGCCGCAGAGCAACTGGACTGATGTGTCCAACGACCAAGCCAGAGCTCTGGAGCGCATGCGCCCAGAGCCGGTGCTCTGCGGCAACAGAGGCCACTGCGATGGGAGGCCCACACAGGCCGAAGAACAAAAAGATAAATGAATGAAAGATCAATAGAAGTGGCCAAAAAAGGAGAGAGAATAAAAAAAAGAAAAGCCCCAGCAAGAGGGGCCAGAAGAAGAGATCCCGCCTTCACGCTGCCTGGTCCACCCTGAGAAGAGCCGCGGGCTGACCAGTGGCTGAGGAGAGCTGGATGACACACGAGCTCCAGACGTGCAGCCAGCCAGTGGCCAGGTCCGGCGCTGGAGGCCAGGCTGGTGGTGTTTGCGTGTCGGATGCTGAGTCAGCCCGAGATTGGAAACAGACGTGGGGGCAGGCGGAGAGGCGTCAGGTCTTCCAGGAGAAGCGAGGACGCCTCTCGTCCCAACAGCTTCCACTGAGCGAGGGACTAACCCACAGGCGCTTAGAACACGTGCCGCTGCCTCCGCCAGCTGGACGGGCGCCGCGACGAGCACGCCTCGTGCCCCCGAGGCCGTCTTGCCCTCGGCCACAGGGAGGAAGGGCAGAGCTGGGCCCTGGCGCAGAGCCTGTCTGCACGGAGGTCCCTCTGTGGCTGGAGAGGGCACGCCGCCCCCAGGAGGACGGGGGGCCGCTGCCCGTGTGCAGGGCGGGAAGGTGGCCCCTGCGCCCCGTGACTCCGCGCCGGACGTGTGGGCAGCCGCGGCCGGCGGCGCTGAGGGAGGAGGCAGCCCCTGCGGGTGGGGGCCCCAGCCCAGCTCCACGACCCGGGGGCCTGGGGAGGGCCCAGCGCGCCTGTGAAGCGCCTCCCTGCCCGAGGCGGCAGACCGGGGGCGCTCAGAGACGGCCGCCCCGGCCTCGCGCCGTGCATGCGGAGCGCGAACGGCGGCGATGCAGGCCACGGGGACACGCCGGAGAGCGCCAGCAGCCACGCGGCCCCAAGCCTGCGTCTGGCCCCCCGAGGCGGCTCACGCCCGAGCACAGCAGGGCCCCGGGTGGCAGAGGCTCACGCCGCTCGCTCCACGCGGAGACGAGGCAGCCGGGGCCTGCCCCGTGGTCTCCGGTCACAGACCGCACGGGGGGGTGACCTCACGCTCCTCCGCTCTCGAGGGACGGCCTTTGAGGGGGGCTGCCCAGCGCCGCCTTGAACACTGGGGGCCCCCCAGACCTCCGCCGTGTCCTCCACGCCCCCCACTGCCCCGCCGCCCGGCCCGGGACCGCCCAGCGCCCACAGCAGCCGGCACGGGGGCAGACGCAGACGCGCGCCACTTGTGCTCCAAAGCCGCCGCCTAAGGGGCACCAAATGGTTTCCCTGCCGGTCACCTTGACTCTGACGCCACAGCGGACGTCGCGGCTCCGCGGGGCTGCCGGAAGCACACCTGGCAAGTGGGCGGGGGCGGGGCGTCAGAGCTCCGGCCCCTCTGGTCCCGGGCAGTGGGACACCGGCAGCTCTGGGTGGCGAGTCCCTCGCTGGGGCTCGTGCTGCTGGCAAAGCTGGGGTGACCTGGGCGGCAGCCGGCCAGCCGCCTGGACACCAGCCCTCCCATCTTCACGCGGGGACCCTGCACTCCCCACACTCTATCGGGGGTCTCTTCAAGGCCCCCAGTTCCAGACCCTGGCTCCCAGTCTGCCTCTGTGCTGTCCCCTGGAGGAAGGACAGCGTGTTCACCTTCGATGACTTCCCCACGTGAGACATCCCCCAGGTCCCCGCTGCAGGGCTGCGGTGGTTTCCAGTTCCCCACGTGGATTCCTCGTGACGTCACGGAAGCACCCGCACCCGGGGGCGTTGGCTCTGCGGCCAGCTCGCCGGTCCTCCGTGGTAGGATTGCACTTGCAGAACTTCAGCTGACTTGCAGTGTGTCCGGCTCCCGAATATCGTGTAACAGGAAAAAGTGGACTTCCAGCCGCACGCCCTGTATAGGTCTGCTGGGGCGGCCATAGCAAATGCCGCGGGTTTGCGGGTTAACAAACAGAAGCCTGTTACCTCGCGGTCTGGGCTGGAACTTCCAAGATCCAGGTGTGGGCAGGGCCGGTCGCTCCAAGGCCTCTCCCCTCCGCACGCTGACAGCCGTCTCCTCCCGTGTCCCCACACGGTCGCCCCTCTGCGCGTGTCTGAGTCCTGGCGTCCTCTTTGCGTCAGGATCATAGTCCTGCAGGACATGTGCCGGCCTAGTGACCCTGAAAGTGAAAGTGCTAGTCGCTCAGTCATGTCTGACGCTTTGAGACCCCATGGACTGCAGCCCACCGGGCTCCTCTGTCCATGGGATTTCCTAGGCAAGAATACTGGAGAGAGTGGCCACTGCCTTCTCCAGGGGATCTTCCCGACCCAGGGATCAAACCTGGGTCTCCCGCGTGGCAGGTAGATTCTTTACCGTCTGAGCCACCAGGGAGCCCCCTAGGGACCCTGCAAAATACAACCTCAGTTATGTCCCTAAACACAGCCATGTGGGGGCTCGGGGCTCAACAGCAAGACTTAGGGTCACGCTTCAGTGGCCCACCCTTCTGGGAAGAGGAGGTCGCCCGGTGACCAGAGGCAGGGGGGAGGTCTGTGCGGGCACCAGGGCGGGGCCGGCGCAGGGACGGAGGGGCGCAGGCGCGGGTCCCTGGGCGGGGATCTGGGGCGAGCGGGGGCCAGCGGCCTGTCCCGCCCCCAGGCTGTGCCACATCACCGCACTCTCAGAGCCCCAGTCTCGCTGGGCTCTCCCCCGAGACTTGTTCTCCCAGAAAGCGGAGCTCTCCCTGTGTGGAGCTCTCCCTTTGGAAAATCATTGAATCTTCTTCTTGGTGTGATGAGCTGCGAAGCCCTGGGCGGCGTTTAGGTCGACGCACCCGTGACGACGAATCCTCTCGGGGTCTGATTGAGCAGGGACTTCAGTAGACGGCGGCTCCGTGAAATAAGGTTTGGGAGGGAACGTTCCCCAGGAGGAGGTCTGCCTTCCAGATGCAACAGTTCAGGTTCACGTGCTAGAGAGTTCGTTCTCCCAGCAGGGCCTCCAGGGCCGTGAGGAGGGGGCGTGAGGGTGGACGAGTGTCCCAGAGCTCCTGGCTCCCAGCCTGAGGCGCCAGCAGGGACTGCGGAGGCAGGGCTTTGTCTCAGGACCGGAGGCTGGGATCTGGCCCGTGAGACCAGCGCTCGTGTGCATAGATAAGTCACTTCCGACATGGTCATGTGGGTGCAGCGTTCCGGCCGCTCGTCACTGGCCCTCCAGAGAACTCCGTTGACCTCTGCACCCACTCTGGTCAACCGGTTTTGGTCCTGGGGGCCCCCCAGGCGAGGGAGGACCCCCCAGGGGCCGGGCCTGCCCGTGCTGCTGACCGTCCTGCCCCTGTGCCCGCAGATGCTGAGCTGCCTGGAGCACATGTACCACGACCTGGGCCTGGTCAGGGACTTCAGCATTAACCCCATCACGCTCAAGAGGTGGCTGGTGAGTGCCGGCCCCTGGAGCGCGGTGGCCTCGGGCTCCCTGGGGATGGCCGCGGGCTTCCTACAGATGGAGGCCGCGCTCCCGCGGGAGTCCTGCAGGGTCTGACCCCCAAACACTCCGTGCTCCTGCGCTCCCGTCCGGTGGGCGAGCGGATAGGCAGAGCCAGGGCGAGTCAGGTGAAGAGTGCTCTCCGCAGCACATGTGAGTGAGCACGTGCGTTTGCGAGTGTGTGCATGTGGGGGGGGCGGTGTGCATGTGAGGGCTTCGTGTGTATTTATCGGCAGATCTTTTTAATAAAATGCTGCTCAGAACCAAACGCTGAATGGCTGTGGAAAGGGACTTCCCTGGTGGTGCAGCGGCTGAGACTCCGCACTCCCGGTGCAGGGGACCCGCGTTCGATCCCTGGGCAGGGAACTAGATCCCACATGCTGCATCCACCAGCCCAGCCCCATGAATGAGCGAGGCATCCTTAAAAGCCTGGGGTGCTGGCGGTGGCCGGGGACCCAGCGCTCTCCTCGCAGCCGCCAGCCCTTCCCCGGGTTCATGGCCCAGGGTGGGTCCCCTGAGGCGTCAGGGAGGGGACCGTGGTGTGGCCTTCAGACGTCCCCCTGTCCTGGGGCCCTCGTCCTCACCCTCGGGAGGCAGGCGTGCAGCTGGACGAGGACCAGGCGGGCGGGCGGCAGGTGCGGGGGCCGGGAGCCTGGGGCGGGCGGGCGGCGGCCCAGGGACCCTCTCGTCCCCGCAGCTCTGCGTGCACGACAACTACCGGAACAACCCTTTCCACAACTTCCGGCACTGCTTCTGCGTGGCCCAGATGATGTACAGCATGGTGTGGCTCTGCCGGCTGCAGGTGGGTCTGGGGCCGCCATGTGCACTCGGGGCCGCGGGGACCCCGCGGCATGTCCAAAAGCAAGCGGGTGCCCACCCGTGCCCCGGGGAGAGCCGGGCCCTCCGCCCCCAGGCCAGAAATGCCGCAGAGGGTCTTCACGGCTCCGTCACCCGCCAGCCCCCTCCTCACCTCGGCCCACCCCTCTCTGACGCAGGAGAAGTTCTCCCAAATGGACATCCTGATCCTGATGACTGCGGCCATCTGCCACGACCTGGACCACCCGGGCTACAACAACACGTACGTGCGCTGTCCTCGTCCCCTGTAGAGGGAGCCCTGGGCACCAGAGGTGGGCTTTGCCCTCAGCCCTTGGCCAGTCCCAAGCAGGAGCTGTGGCCGGCAGCCTCCCGAGCCCCCAGCTCCCCCTGCCTCCCGAGGATGCAGCCTCCCCACTCCCGGGGGCTGTCCGAGGCCCAGGCCTCCCCACCCGGCAGGACCCCAGGAGGTCAGCTGACCCGAGCGGCTGCCTCGGTTCTTCACGGTCAAGGCTGCAGTCTGCGTCTGCACCGCAGGGCCCTCCCCCGCTGCGGGGAGGGGCGGCTGCACACCGTGGACGGGGACAGGGAGTGGCTGGAGTGCTTCCCTGGTGGTGCAGCGGCTGAGACTCCGCACTCCCGGTGCAGGGGACCCGCGTTCGATCCCTGGGCAGGGAACTAGATCCCACATGCTGCATCCACCAGCCCAGCCCCATGAATGAGCGAGGCATCCTTAAAAGCCTGGGGTGCTGGCGGTGGCCGGGGACCCAGCGCCTCCTCGCAGCCGCCAGCCCTTCCCCGGGTTCATGGCCCAGGGTGGGTCCCCTGAGGCGTCAGGGAGGGGACCGTGGTGTGGCCTTCAGACGTCCCCTGTCCTGGGGCCTCGTCCTCACCCTCGGGAGGCAGGCGTGCAGCTGGACGAGGACCAGGCGGGCGGGCGGCAGGTGCGGGGGCCGGGAGCCTGGGGCGGGCGGGCGGCGGCCCAGGGACCCTCTCGTCCCCGCAGCTCTGCGTGCACGACAACTACCGGAACAACCCTTTCCACAACTTCCGGCACTGCTTCTGCGTGGCCCAGATGATGTACAGCATGGTGTGGCTCTGCCGGCTGCAGGTGGGTCTGGGGCCGCCATGTGCACTCGGGGCCGCGGGGACCCCGCGGCATGTCCAAAAGCAAGCGGGTGCCCACCCGTGCCCCGGGGAGAGCCGGGCCCTCCGCCCCCAGGCCAGAAATGCCGCAGAGGGTCTTCACGGCTCCGTCACCCGCCAGCCCCCTCCTCACCTCGGCCCACCCCTCTCTGACGCAGGAGAAGTTCTCCCAAATGGACATCCTGATCCTGATGACTGCGGCCATCTGCCACGACCTGGACCACCCGGGCTACAACAACACGTACGTGCGCTGTCCTCGTCCCCTGTAGAGGGAGCCCTGGGCACCAGAGGTGGGCTTTGCCCTCAGCCCTTGGCCAGTCCCAAGCAGGAGCTGTGGCCGGCAGCCTCCCGAGCCCCCAGCTCCCCCTGCCTCCCGAGGATGCAGCCTCCCCACTCCCGGGGACTGTCCGAGGCCCAGGCCTCCCCACCCGGCAGGACCCCAGGAGGTCAGCTGACCCGAGCGGCTGCCTCGGTTCTTCACGGTCAAGGCTGCAGTCTGCGTCTGCACCGCAGGGCCCTCCCCCGCTGCGGGGAGGGGCGGCTGCACACCGTGGACGGGGACAGGGAGTGGCAGCCCCTCGGTCTCTGAATCTCGCTCCCCTGCGGGCCGCCTCCCCGGCCGTCTCCAGCAGGAGCAAGGCGGAAGCAAGGGCAGGGACAGCGAGAGCAGGGGTGTGGACACGGGAGGCGGGGGGCCGGGGCAGGCCGTGGGGCCGGAGGACAGGCCCGGCTTTGCTGGGACGGCGGCCCACTCCCGCCTCGAGGCGAAGGCAGAGCTCCTCCCCACGTCCCTGCTGGGTCCAGGCTGGCCGGCACTGGCCTGTGTTCAGTGCGACCCGCTGGTGGTTCCGTGACATCGGCGTATTTGTGGGTCGAATGTCACTTGGGCGTGATGATGCCCAGTATGTCCCGCAAGCATGCCGTCACTGGTCAGGACCGGAACAAAGTCCAGGGTGGACGTCCGTGCTCCGAAGAGGAGGCGTCCCCGGGGGCATTCCCCCTCCTCGGTTCACATGCAGCCGCCACGCTGTGCCCACAGCCTCTGACCCTCCTCCCGCGGGCGCCCGGGCGCAGGCCTGACCCCCCAGGGCACGCGGCGGGGAGGAGCGGAGGCTCGTGGGTGTGGTCCGCTGCTCGGACTGTGACTGGTCAGGGCGGCCGCCGAGCCCCGGGAGGGCCGGGAGGAGCGTGTCCCCACACGAGCACAGTGGGGCCCCCTCCACCGGCCCCCTCGTGTCTGGTCTCCACACCCGCACCCCGGCACCCTGCCCCACCCCCGGCGCGCCCGCGGGCAAGACCCCAGGCTCCCTCTGCTCTCCCACCAGCTACCAGATCAACGCCCGCACGGAGCTGGCCGTGCGCTACAACGACATCTCGCCGCTGGAGAACCACCACTGCGCCGTGGCCTTCCAGATCCTCACCCAGCCGGAGTGCAACATCTTCTCCAACGTGCCGCCCGAGGGCTTCAAGCAGATCCGACAGGTGCGCGGGGCGAGGGCCCTGGGCACAGCGAGCCCCTCCATGGGGGAGGCGCCCGCTCTCCCTGCGCCTGAGGCCCCCAGGAGCGCCCGGTCTCCCACGAGGAGCCCGGGGAACCGGCCCCCCTCCCCACCTTCTCCAAGGCTGAGTGGGGCCGGAGGAGGGGAGCCCTTGGCATGCGTCCACAGTGTGCCGTGGCCTGCAGGCCATGACCACCGTTTAATTTAGCCCTTGGAGATACGGCCTTTCTCCGCTCACAGCCCATGAAACTGAGGCAGACACAGGTGAGGTCACTAGGTCCAGGGAGCAGGTCCTGACTGGACACGCCTGGGGAATCCGGCCAGGCAGAGCACTGTCCCCGAGGCTCACTCTTAGGCCCCTACGCTCCGTGACCAGCCACCCCGCCACCCACGTCGCGTAAGAGAGCCTTCTGCTCCTCCGGGCTTGAGGGACCGGGGGGTGGGGGCGGCACCTGTCCGGAGGCAGATGCTTCCAAGTCACCGAAAGTCACACCCGCCCCTCCCCCGCCCCACATGCCCGCACACAGCAAGTCCCACTGAGCACAGCCCTGGGCCCTGCCCGCTGGCCTGTTCACAGGAGGGGCTGCCTCAGAGCGATCCTGGGGGAACAAAGTGGATTGGATAGCCACCCCCCAACCAAACATAGTCACATCTCCCTTCTGACCCCCCAGGAGCCATCATGTGACCTTACTTAGAAAGGGTCTTTGCAACTGTGATGAAATTAGGATCTTTAAAGACGATTAGCTCGGGTGCCCCTCGTGGACCCTAAATCCAGGGACAACTGTCCTCATAAGAGACACAGCAGAGAGACACGGAGGCCACGTGATGGCAGAGACCAAGGCGGGAGCGGTGTGGACACAGCCGCAGAGCCCGGGGCCTCCAGAAAGAAGAGGCCGGGAGCGGACCGGCCCAGAGCCTTCAAGGGGGGCATCTTGGTGTCTAGACTTGTGGCCTCCCCAGCCATGGGGGGGGCCATCCTGTGCCCCTCCCCGGCACGTGGCACTTCACCGGCAGCTCTTGGACTCACGCAGGCAGGAGCCACGTCCGCCTTCGGGGGGGGCCACGCCGTGTCTCGGTGGCCGCGCGTCCAGGTGCGCCTGACACAGAGGCTCTGGAGCCCAGGGCTCCCAGAGAGCCGACAGCCTCGCCCGAGCCGAGGGCAGCAGGCGCGTCCCCAGCCTTCCAGGCCCATCAGGGGGGGCCCCGTTGAGGAGCCGGGAACTGCCCCTCCCACCTTCTCCAAGGCTGAGTGGGGCCGGAGGAGGGGAGCCCTTGGCATGCGTCCACAGTGTGCCGTGGCCTGCAGGCCATGACCACCGTTTAATTTAGCCCTTGGAGATACGGCCTTTCTCCGCTCACAGCCCATGAAACTGAGGCAGACACAGGTGAGGTCACTAGGTCCAGGGAGCAGGTCCTGACTGGACACGCCTGGGGAATCCGGCCAGGCAGAGCACTGTCCCCGAGGCTCACTCTTAGGCCCCTACGCTCCGTGACCAGCCACCCCGCCACCCACGTCGCGTAAGAGAGCCTTCTGCTCCTCCGGGCTTGAGGGACCGGGGGGTGGGGGCGGCACCTGTCCGGAGGCAGATGCTTCCAAGTCACCGAAAGTCACACCCGCCCCTCCCCCGCCCCACATGCCCGCACACAGCAAGTCCCACTGAGCACAGCCCTGGGCCCTGCCCGCTGGCCTGTTCACAGGAGGGGCTGCCTCAGAGCGATCCTGGGGGAACAAAGTGGATTGGATAGCCACCCCCCAACCAAACATAGTCACATCTCCCTTCTGACCCCCCAGGAGCCATCATGTGACCTTACTTAGAAAGGGTCTTTGCAACTGTGATGAAATTAGGATCTTTAAAGACGATTAGCTCGGGTGCCCCTCGTGGACCCTAAATCCAGGGACAACTGTCCTCATAAGAGACACAGCAGAGAGACACGGAGGCCACGTGATGGCAGAGACCAAGGCGGGAGCGGTGTGGACACAGCCGCAGAGCCCGGGGCCTCCAGAAAGAAGAGGCCGGGAGCGGACCGGCCCAGAGCCTTCAAGGGGGGCATCTTGGTGTCTAGACTTGTGGCCTCCCCAGCCATGGGGGGGGCCATCCTGTGCCCCTCCCCGGCACGTGGCACTTCACCGGCAGCTCTTGGACTCACGCAGGCAGGAGCCACGTCCGCCTTCGGGGGGGGCCACGCCGTGTCTCGGTGGCCGCGCGTCCAGGTGCGCCTGACACAGAGGCTCTGGAGCCCAGGGCTCCCAGAGAGCCGACAGCCTCGCCCGAGCCGAGGGCAGCAGGCGCGTCCCCAGCCTTCCAGCTTCCCGGAAGTCTGCACTCAGCCAGGGCTTAGTGACGGGCCTCAGAGAGCCACCAACTCGGGGCGCAGCTGTCCCGCCTCGTCCGCAGGCCCTCTGGCCTCCCTCCACGGACATGGAGCCACCCGGCAGGCAGGCGCCGCGTGGTGTTCTATCAGCCGTGGCGAGTCTTTCTGTAAAGTGGGTAAAGCGGTGGATCCCGAAGGAAGAGCAGCCATGCCCCCGGCGACGGGCCCGGCCTCACGCCGCCCACCGCCAAAGACACACTGCTGCTCCTGCTCCAGACGCCTGCCCGACTTGAACACTTCCCAGGGGTCAAATCCCTCGTCCCAATTCTTTAACAATATTTGTCCGTGAATATCTTGAAGGATAGCTCATCATGAGAGTAGATCCTTCACTAAAAATAATTAAATCTTTACCAAAAAATCACACAATTCAGAAGGTCAGTGATGCTCCCCCTCCCCAAGTACATTTTTTTATCTGTATTGACTGACTTCAGTTCTGTATTTGATGTTTCTGTTGTTTTCTTGAAAAAGTAGAACGTCGTATTCAGCACAGAGGAGCTGTGTTTTGTAAATGTTTGTGGGGTGAATGGATGGATAGAAGAGAGAACAAGTGGATGGATGGTTGAGGGGATGGATGGACAACTGGATGGCTGGTTGGGTGGATGGATGGATGGGTGATGGACAAGTGGATGGTTGGATAGATAAGTGGATGGATGGATAAGTGGATGGTTGGATAGATAAGTGGATGGATGGACAAGTGGATGGTTGGATGGATGGATGGATGATGGACAAGTGGATGGTTAGGTAGAGAGATAACTCGGGTGGATGAATAGGTTGATGGATGGTCATGGTTTCCTATTATGTTACTCCTACTAAACAGAGGTTATATTTGGTTAACAAGACCAAAAAATGTACTAAAAATTTTTCATCCTTACTTACAAACTTGTTAGTAGAAGAATGCTATTATGTATCATCGGTCTTTGATTGTCCCCAGGCGGGATATACACATATAATCACATACAGATTAAATACTAGGGAAAAAATACTCTTGGAAAATAGGTCACTGACCTCCAACAACAAGATCTGGAGGAACAAACTACAGCTCGGTCAGTAAACCGACAGGAAGCATCTGTGCTTGGCTGAAAGCAGCTGGACGTCAGGAGGAGACACGCAGAGCCTCCTCTGCAGGCGAATGGCCTCGGGGAACCAGATGCACGGCCTTTGCTGCAGACGCGGCCTGTGTCGGGCACCCCTGGGCTCCCCCTCCAGCCGTCTGCTCCCCAGCTGGGGCCTGGGCGGGCGCCTTCGCCCCTCCGGGTCTCAGTTTCTTTATAAAAATGAGGACAGTGATTCTGAGGCCCACCCACAGCCCTGGCGTGAGACCTCCGTGACGGGTGGTGAGCAGAGGGTTGCGCCCACAGAGGCGCCCACGGAGGGTTTGCTGGGATCGTGCCCGCTGTTGACGCCCTGCTCTCGCCTCTCTAGGGGATGATCACGCTGATCCTGGCCACTGACATGGCGAGGCACGCGGAGATCATGGGCTCTTTCAAAGAGAAGACGGAGAGTTTCGACTACAGCAACGAGGAGCACAGGACCCTTGTGAGTGGGCTTGTGTTTGGGGGCAGGGGGCTGTGAGGGGACCCCACCCTCCAGCTCCAGCTGGGAACCACGAAACCAAAGGAAAATGTATAACCACTCCTTGAGGGGACGAGTCAGTAACACCAATTTTCAAAGTCATGCTGCTTAGCAGGGAAAGCCCCCCAGCTGTTAGGGGGACCCCTTTCAGCAGGACCCTCTCTCCTGGTTAAAGGCATTCTTTCCTGTTCCTCCATCTCCTTTGGACTGGAAGGTGGTAAGTGAGTGAAGGCAGCCCCACAGGCAGGGGCCCGGCCGCCTCGGGGAAGCGCCCGGCTTGGGAGCCGAGGGCAGAAGCAGGGCGCCTGGACGCTTGCGGGGCTCTGCCCTCCACGCCCACCGCCCCGCCCTGGGCCCGCCGGGCCATGGTTCCTGCCCCTGCCCCCATCCCTGGCGTTCAGGCGACGGGGTGCTCACGAAACCACCCCGTGGCGTCTCTGGGGGCGCCAAGGAGCTCCGGTCCCTTATGTCTCAGCACAAAAAGAATTCAGCAAGAGGCCAAGTGATAAGGAGTGATTTGTGTTAGAACAGGAAGGGTTTTTTAAATGTTATGTATTTACTTATTTGTTTATAATTATTTTGGGCTGGGCTGGGTCTCTATTGTTGCCTGAGGACTTCGTTGCTCGGGATGTAGGATCTTCCTCGACCGGGGATTGAACCCTGCCCCCTGCCCTGCAAGGCAGGTTCTTAACCACTGGGCCACGAGGGCAGCCCTGAGGACAGGAGGTTTATCAGGCTTCCAGGGGGGCCACCGAGAGGGTGCCGTGCCCGGGAGCTGAGGGTGCCGGGGGGCCCCGGGGGCCTTTGCTCAGCCTCCGGGTCCCCCCCCCAGTTTCTTTATAAAAAGGGGGACAGTGATTCTGAGGCCCACCCACAGCCCTGGCGTGAGACCTGCGTGGCGGGGGGTGTGCGGAGGGTTGCGCCCACGGAGGGTTTGCTGGGATCGTGCCCGCTGTTGACGCCCTGCTCTCGCCTCTCTAGGGGATGATCACGCTGATCCTGGCCACTGACATGGCGAGGCACGCGGAGATCATGGGCTCTTTCAAAGAGAAGACGGAGAGTTTCGACTACAGCAACGAGGAGCACAGGACCCTTGTGAGTGGGCTTGTGTTTGGGGGCAGGGGGCTGTGAGGGGACCCCACCCTCCAGCTCCAGCTGGGAACCACGAAACCAAAGGAAAATGTATAACCACTCCTTGAGGGGACGAGTCAGTAACACCAATTTTCAAAGTCATGCTGCTTAGCAGGGAAAGCCCCCCAGCTGTTAGGGGGACCCCTTTCAGCAGGACCCTCTCTCCTGGTTAAAGGCATTCTTTCCTGTTCCTCCATCTCCTTTGGACTGGAAGGTGGTAAGTGAGTGAAGGCAGCCCCACAGGCAGGGGCCCGGCCGCCTCGGGGAAGCGCCCGGCTTGGGAGCCGAGGGCAGAAGCAGGGCGCCTGGACGCTTGCGGGGCTCTGCCCTCCACGCCCACCGCCCCGCCCTGGGCCCGCCGGGCCATGGTTCCTGCCCCTGCCCCCATCCCTGGCGTTCAGGCGACGGGGTGCTCACGAAACCACCCCGTGGCGTCTCTGGGGGCGCCAAGGAGCTCCGGTCCCTTATGTCTCAGCACAAAAAGAATTCAGCAAGAGGCCAAGTGATAAGGAGTGATTTGTGTTAGAACAGGAAGGGTTTTTTAAATGTTATGTATTTACTTATTTGTTTATAATTATTTTGGGCTGGGCTGGGTCTCTATTGTTGCCTGAGGACTTCGTTGCTCGGGATGTAGGATCTTCCTCGACCGGGGATTGAACCCTGCCCCCTGCCCTGCAAGGCAGGTTCTTAACCACTGGGCCACGAGGGCAGCCCTGAGGACAGGAGGTTTATCAGGCTTCCAGGGGGGCCACCGAGAGGGTGCCGTGCCCCGGGGAGCTGAGTGGGCTACAGTTTTACAACCAAAGGGAAAGTGGGGAGAAGACCGCCATCTTCCTCATTCTTGAGGAGACGCCAGGCATCCACTGTCAGCGCCTCCTCCACATCAGATGGGGATTTTCTTGTCCCTGCAGCTCAGGCCAGGACTGCCACAGCACTCTGGAAAAATATTTCAGGTCTCAGTGCAATGAGGGTCTTTCACTTTGAGATGTCCCCTTCCCATACATTATTGGCCTTTTTAAGTTATTGTCTTTTATGCGCCCAGAGAGCATTTCCTAGGGGTCATTGACTCGCTGAGCTCACTGGGCAGGATGTGGCTCTCGGGCCCCCTTGTGCTATTAGGTGGGGCACCTCGTGCTTCAGGCGCGCGGCTGTGTGGCTCAGCAAGCCTGCTTGGTTTTGCGACTAAGAAAACTCAGTTTCCTGAGGGATCTTTGGCTCACAGAGTCTGGCATATTGTTTTCTCTACTTAAAATCCGTGTGTGTGTTTGTGTGTGCCCACACGCATGTGCGTGCTCAGTCGTGACTCATTGCAACCCAGTATAGCCCTCCAGGCTCCTCTGTCCATGGGGTTCTCCAGGCTGGAATACTAGAGTGAGCTGCCATTTCCTCCTCCAGGGGATCTTCCCGACCCAGGGATCAAACCCGCCTCTCTTGGGTCTCTGACATTGGCAGGTGGATCCTTTCCCGCTAGCACCACCTGGGAACCGCCTGCTTTGCCCCCTTACTCTGTCCCTGGCCCCGAAGCCTGTGGGCGCCCTCCCTGCTGCTACGTGAGGGTCTCCATCGTGTGTTTCTAATGCACGTCTTCAGCGCTCGGGGGCCACTCGCTTTCTTCTCATCACCTTTTGAACCTCTGCCTCCTGACGGCGCTACCTGTCGATATATTATGTATCCTCAACATCAAAGAGGTACTTCTGAGCTTTGCCATGTGTGGTTCCCATGACGGAATGTCCGTGTGTTAAAGGCGCTTTCCTTCTGCTCAGGTCCCCCCAGGAGAGTCTGATCCTCGGGGGCGGGTGATCCCCGTTCTCTGCCGCCCTGCAGGGGGCCGTGGGCTCCGTGAGGGCTCGGCGGAGCTCAGTTCCTCTCCGCTCGCGCTGCCCACCCTCCTCCCCGCCCGTCAGTGGCGGGAAGCGCCGATCCGGAGCCCGGTGGCGGTGCGCCACGTCTCTCAACTGAGTCCAGGTCTCTGCTTTCAGCTGAAGATGATCCTGATCAAATGCTGTGACATCTCCAACGAGGTGCGCCCCATGGAAGTGGCCGAGCCGTGGGTGGACTGCTTGCTGGAGGAGTATTTCATGCAGGTAAGAGTGTCCCACGGCCCCGCCTCCCGGGCTCTCCAGCCCTGCCTGGGTTCCTGTTTGAGATGGACAGACGCAGCAAGGTGGCCGGCGTCACCGCTTCTAGAAGCTTTCCCAGCAGGGCCATGTCAGAAATGCACGGGGTTGTCATTTGAGACCAAAGACAGGGACGAACAGGAGAAGCGAATGTCGGTCTGTCACCACATTCATGCCCCTGGTGCCCCTAAAGAAACTGCCCCCCGTGGGGCTCCCTGCAAGGCCTGGAGCCCCTGGGGTGGGTGAGACCAGGTGGGCAGCTATGGCAGGGACACTCCAGGACAGGAAGCAAAGCCAGACTAAGATGGAAAATGCCAGAAGGGAAAGTAAGCCTCTCGCTGGAGCAGCTCGATGAGCCCGGGGGCAGGGTCGGGGGTCTACAAGCCGCTCTGCCTCGGAGCAGCCGGCAGGGCCGGAGCCGCCTCCGACATTGGCAGGTGGATCCTTTCCCGCTAGCACCACCTGGGAACCGCCTGCTTTGCCCCCTTACTCTGTCCCTGGCCCCGAAGCCTGTGGGCGCCCTCCCTGCTGCTACGTGAGGGTCTCCATCGTGTGTTTCTAATGCACGTCTTCAGCGCTCGGGGGCCACTCGCTTTCTTCTCATCACCTTTTGAACCTCTGCCTCCTGACGGCGCTACCTGTCGATATATTATGTATCCTCAACATCAAAGAGGTACTTCTGAGCTTTGCCATGTGTGGTTCCCATGACGGAATGTCCGTGTGTTAAAGGCGCTTTCCTTCTGCTCAGGTCCCCCCAGGAGAGTCTGATCCTCGGGGGCGGGTGATCCCCGTTCTCTGCCGCCCTGCAGGGGGCCGTGGGCTCCGTGAGGGCTCGGCGGAGCTCAGTTCCTCTCCGCTCGCGCTGCCCACCCTCCTCCCCGCCCGTCAGTGGCGGGAAGCGCCGATCCGGAGCCCGGTGGCGGTGCGCCACGTCTCTCAACTGAGTCCAGGTCTCTGCTTTCAGCTGAAGATGATCCTGATCAAATGCTGTGACATCTCCAACGAGGTGCGCCCCATGGAAGTGGCCGAGCCGTGGGTGGACTGCTTGCTGGAGGAGTATTTCATGCAGGTAAGAGTGTCCCACGGCCCCGCCTCCCGGGCTCTCCAGCCCTGCCTGGGTTCCTGTTTGAGATGGACAGACGCAGCAAGGTGGCCGGCGTCACCGCTTCTAGAAGCTTTCCCAGCAGGGCCATGTCAGAAATGCACGGGGTTGTCATTTGAGACCAAAGACAGGGACGAACAGGAGAAGCGAATGTCGGTCTGTCACCACATTCATGCCCCTGGTGCCCCTAAAGAAACTGCCCCCCGTGGGGCTCCCTGCAAGGCCTGGAGCCCCTGGGGTGGGTGAGACCAGGTGGGCAGCTATGGCAGGGACACTCCAGGACAGGAAGCAAAGCCAGACTAAGATGGAAAATGCCAGAAGGGAAAGTAAGCCTCTCGCTGGAGCAGCTCGATGAGCCCGGGGGCAGGGTCGGGGGTCTACAAGCCGCTCTGCCTCGGAGCAGCCGGCAGGGCCGGGAGCCGCCCCTCCCCGCCCCTGGGCACAGCCTGCAGGCCCAGCGGGCACCTGGTCGGCACCTGACGTCCTCCTCTCCCACGCGGTCACCACCGTGCCGGACGCGGTGGGTCTGCTGGCCTGTCCGCTGGTCGTCTCATCCTCTGAGAGCGGTGAGAGCCCACGAGTATTTCTCTTATTATGTCCTGCTTGCTGCCCTCCCTGCAGAGCGACCGAGAGAAGTCGGAGGGCCTTCCCGTGGCCCCGTTCATGGACCGGGACAAAGTGACCAAAGCCACGGCCCAGATCGGCTTCATCAAGTTCGTCCTGATCCCGATGTTCGAGACAGTGACCAAGGTGAATGACCGTCCCCACGAGCAGGGACCCCGCGGGGAGAAGCACACATGTGGACACACACTCACACGGACACACTCACAGACACACACACATGGACACACACACGGACACGCACTCACACGGACACACGCTCACAAACAGAGCGGGACCCGGAAGAGGTGGGCAGGCAGTGGGGGGTTCTGTCCCCGTGGGCTCCCAGGAGCCGTTGAGCAGCTGGTCTCGCACCTTGGGGACCCTGGCTTCTGCCCCAGCGCGACCCTGGAGGGTCCGGGGTGCTGCCTGCACAGAAGCACATGTGGGGCGCTGGTCGCCGGGACACGCTTCCTGCGGGTGCCGAGTGGTGACGGCTCTGTTTTCGTTTTCGGGCTGCGCGAGTGCCGGGTGCCGACGGCTCTGTTCTCTCGCAGCTCTTCCCCGCGGTGGAGGAGCTCATGCTGCAGCCCCTGTGGGAGTCCCGAGATCACTACGAGGGGCTGAAGCAGATGGACGACACGGGGAAGGAGGTGAGCGCCGCGGCCCCCCCTCCTGGCTGCCCCGCGGGGCAGGAGCTTGTCCGCCACACAGAGACCCTGGGCCCCTCGATGGGAGCTCTGTGCTTCAGGGGCTCACGGCTGAAAGCAGAGAGCCTGGGGCGGATGGGGCGTCAAGACATCCCAGCCTCCACCACTCGCACCCCCAGAGCGCGCCCTGGCCCCGAGCAGGTCCCTCCCCTCCCCCCAGGCCCGTCTCTGTGCAGAGGCAAGGCGGTGGGAGAGGCTCCCCGGCTCGAGAAAAGCCACCACCACAGCCCAGCCACGGG
Source organism: Tragulus kanchil (assembly GCA_022376925.1). Lineage (NCBI taxonomy): Eukaryota > Metazoa > Chordata > Mammalia > Artiodactyla > Tragulidae > Tragulus > Tragulus kanchil. The sequence goes on from JAIOJX010000028.1 coordinate 245,436,953, forward strand.
CGGCAGCGGGGCACCCTGGGGAGGGTCGAGTTGGGGTTGGTCCTGGGTTTCCGGGAGAGGCCAGCTCACAGGCTCAGAACTGGGGTGGAGGCTGTCAGATGAGCCTCGAGAGCTGGTCCGGCCCAGGCAGGACCCCAGCGAGGGCAGGCCTGCCTCACGCCCCCTGCTGCTTGGGACCCGTGGGACCTCCGCGTTGAGGTCCAGCCGCTCGGGTGTGGGTTCCCCTCCATCCACCCTCCGGCCTCTCTCTGGGGCCCCGGTGCAGCCGGAGCCACGCCCTGCTGCCACAGGCTCGGTTCCTTGGGCCTTGGCCGGCACCCCAGCCCCACCCCAGGGCTTGGTCTTCATCCTCACTGCAGGCGGGCCCCCCCACCATTCATCCAGGAACCCCTCCTGCGCCCTGCCGAGCCTCCCGGCTGGCTCTCAGCCCCCAGTGCCAGACATCCTCTGGTGCTTCCGGGCCAATGAGCCATCTAGGCCAGCGGCCAGTTTCTCTAGTTGAATTCTCTTCCCAGGACGTCACAGACAGGTCCTGAGACCCCCAAAACCCAAGAGCAAATGATGCAGACAGGAGATGTAAGAGGCAGTGTCCTCAGCCACGCCCCCCAACAGGGGGGTCGAAAGGGCCTGTCTCCCCTGTCCAGCCTCACGCCGTCACCGCAAAGCCAGGTCCCAGGCTGGCCACCCAGAAGGCCACTAGGACCTTCCAAGGCCCTTCCCGGCCCTAGAAAGAGCTGACCCCCGGAGGAGGTAACAGCCGTGGCTCTGCCTCCACCACGGCCAGCGCACTGGGTGCCCTGCAGCCAGCGAGCGCACGGGCCAAGACCGGACGGTGGCTGCGCGCCAGGCTCCGACGGCCGGGAAGGTGGGCCGTGTGGAGCCGCGTCTGGGACGTGCCCCCAGGCTGTCGCCCCTTCTTACGCACCCAGCATCTCCCGGGCTGGGCAGCTCCTGAGCAGGGGAGCCGTCTCTCACCCATGGTCTCCTCCTCTTGTGTGCTCTGTCCTGCCAACAGCCTAAGGCAGAGAGCCCAACTCCCGGGAGCATGACGCTGAGAGAGAGAAGCAGAGACGGGAAACAGAGCGAAGGTGACACTGTTCTGAATCGGTCTCAGTCGTTGTTGTTCAGTCACTAAGTCCTGGCTGACTCTTCGCGACCCCACGGACCCGCCAGGCTCCCCTGTCCTTCACCATCTCCCAGCATTCACTCAGACTCCTGCCCGTGGAGTCGGTGATGCCATCCAACCATCTCATCCTCTGTTGCCCGCTTCTTCTCCTGCCCTCAGCCTTTCCCAATATCCAGGTCTTTTCCAGTGAGTCAGCTCTTCCCATCGGGTGGCCAAACTACTGAAGCTTCAGCTTCAGCGTTGGTCCTTCCAGTGAATATTCCGGGTTGACTTCCTTTAGAACTGACTGGTTTTCCAACTGAAGTGGGGACTGCATGGAAATCTGGGAAGGCCGAGGGGAAGGGAAGGAAGGGAGGAAATCTGAATGTACATGTTTTGAAATGAAACATGTCTTCCTTGCATATGATCTTTACAACTGGGCTCAGAAAGAAGGGGCCGTGCCTTAGTTAATAGAAAACGATCGATGATTAGGGATTCCGTGGTGGCTCAGATGGTAAAGAGGAGAGACCTGGGTTCGATCCCTGGGTCGGGAAGATCCCCTGGAGAAGGGATGGCTACCCACTCCAGTGTTCTTGCCTGGAGAAGCCCATGGCTGGTCCACGGGTCACTGAGAATCAGACACGACCGGGCGACGTTCACCTTCACCCCTCGCAAGGGCAAGCATTCTCCAAAGCTCGTCAGAGATACGGTCTTTGCTTATATCCCTACAATCACATCCTGTGCCTGGCGGGTCCTGGCTCTTCACGGGGTCCAGGCAGCAGGCAAGCCGGCCCACTCGGCCTCCACGCGCTCAGGCCATTTGCCGACGGCTCGCCGGGTGCCGTCCACAGGCGGCGCGCCAGCAGAGCTACGGAGCCCGGGCTCTAAGCTAGAGCGGACCCTCCCCTTGCCCGCAGCATCCGGGCTGGCGTCCTGAGAGGAGCCCAGTCTCCTCCTCTTGTGTGCTCTGTCCTGCCAACAGCCTAAGGCAGAGAGCCCAACTCCCGGGAGCATGACGCTGAGGAGAGAAGCAGAGACGGGAAACAGAGCGAAGGTGACACTGTTCTGAATCGGTCTCAGTCGTTGTTGTTCAGTCACTAAGTCCTGGCTGACTCTTCGCGACCCCACGGACCCGCCAGGCTCCCCTGTCCTTCACCATCTCCCAGCATTCACTCAGACTCCTGCCCGTGGAGTCGGTGATGCCATCCAACCATCTCATCCTCTGTTGCCCGCTTCTTCTCCTGCCCTCAGCCTTTCCCAATATCCAGGTCTTTTCCAGTGAGTCAGCTCTTCCCATCGGGTGGCCAAACTACTGAAGCTTCAGCTTCAGCGTTGGTCCTTCCAGTGAATATTCCGGGTTGACTTCCTTTAGAACTGACTGGTTTTCCAACTGAAGTGGGGACTGCATGGAAATCTGGGAAGGCCGAGGGGAAGGGAAGGAAGGGAGGAAATCTGAATGTACATGTTTTGAAATGAAACATGTCTTCCTTGCATATGATCTTTACAACTGGGCTCAGAAAGAAGGGGCCGTGCCTTAGTTAATAGAAAACGATCGATGATTAGGGATTCCGTGGTGGCTCAGATGGTAAAGAGGAGAGACCTGGGTTCGATCCCTGGGTCGGGAAGATCCCCTGGAGAAGGGATGGCTACCCACTCCAGTGTTCTTGCCTGGAGAAGCCCATGGCTGGTCCACGGGTCACTGAGAATCAGACACGACCGGGCGACGTTCACCTTCACCCCTCGCAAGGGCAAGCATTCTCCAAAGCTCGTCAGAGATACGGTCTTTGCTTATATCCCTACAATCACATCCTGTGCCTGGCGGGTCCTGGCTCTTCACGGGGTCCAGGCAGCAGGCAAGCCGGCCCACTCGGCCTCCACGCGCTCAGGCCATTTGCCGACGGCTCGCCGGGTGCCGTCCACAGGCGGCGCGCCCCCTGAGCTGCGGAGCCCGGGCTCTAAGCTAGAGCGGACCCTCCCCTTGCCCGCACTCTGCCTGCTCCATGAGCAGAGTCTGACGCGCCGGAGGTGCTCGCTGTTGGTGAGGCCGTGACAGCTGTGTTGCTGAAACACGCCCGGGCCACCAACACAAACCAGCGTCCTCTCCCTTCCCAGCAGACGGTGCCTGAGGAAGCAGAGTGCCGCCACCGGCTGCTCCGGACCGGCCCGCCGGGCTCCGCGGGCTCCCCGTCCTGAGGGCCGCCACCGGACACCGTTTTTTCTAAGAACCATTTTGTCCACTGACGCAAAAACTAAGGACTTCACGATGCTGTACAGAGTTTTTATTTTTAAGCTGTCTTTTAAATAATATATTCTTATACAGAAACGGGTCTGTGCTCTTTCTTGGCGGAGCTGTGTGTCCCTGGCTGCTTGTGATAAACCACGGGGCTCGCGCCCGCCGCCCGCGTGGAGACAGGGCGCTGTGCCCTCTGACCTGTGCGTCTCAGACCGCCGGCCCGAGGGACGTGCCGCCCGCCTCCGTGTAACTCAGCATTAAATGTCAGACCGGTGCCCGGAGCACAGGGTGTGCGTGTCCTGCTTGTGAGCTGCAGGGGGTGTTGGTGGCTGCGCTCGGGGACCGGGGCTGGGGGTGGCTCCGTCAGGCTGCAGGCGGCGGAGCCGAGCTCTCCACGAGGAGGGCCCCAGGCTGGAGCCTGTTTCCGGGGGTGGGAATCCACACTAAAATCAAGGGGTGGGACAAGGAGCCACATTTAGTCGGCACGTGTCAGGGTCCCCGTCTCAGGGAACAGAGGACTCCGACTCAGGTCCTGCTCCTCCTGCTTCTGTTTTAGGGACAAGCTCACTCCTTCTTGCCTGGCCCTGGGGTTAAAAATCACCTTCACCCCTCGCAAGGGCAAGCATTCTCCAAAGCTCGTCAGAGATACGGTCTTTGCTTATATCCCTACAATCACATCCTGTGCCTGGCGGGTCCTGGCTCTTCACGGGGTCCAGGCAGCAGGCAAGCCGGCCCACTCGGCCTCCACGCGCTCAGGCCATTTGCCGACGGCTCGCCGGGTGCCGTCCACAGGCGGCGCGCCCCCTGAGCTGCGGAGCCCGGGCTCTAAGCTAGAGCGGACCCTCCCCTTGCCCGCACTCTGCCTGCTCCATGAGCAGAGTCTGACGCGCCGGAGGTGCTCGCTGTTGGTGAGGCCGTGACAGCTGTGTTGCTGAAACACGCCCGGGCCACCAACACAAACCAGCGTCCTCTCCCTTCCCAGCAGACGGTGCCTGAGGAAGCAGAGTGCCGCCACCGGCTGCTCCGGACCGGCCCGCCGGGCTCCGCGGGCTCCCCGTCCTGAGGGCCGCCACCGGACACCGTTTTTTCTAAGAACCATTTTGTCCACTGACGCAAAAACTAAGGACTTCACGATGCTGTACAGAGTTTTTATTTTTAAGCTGTCTTTTAAATAATATATTCTTATACAGAAACGGGTCTGTGCTCTTTCTTGGCGGAGCTGTGTGTCCCGGGCTGCTTGTGATAAACCACGGGGCTCGCGCCCGCCGCCCGCGTGGAGACAGGGCGCTGTGCCCTCTGACCTGTGCGTCTCAGACCGCCGGCCCGAGGGACGTGCCGCCCGCCTCCGTGTAACTCAGCATTAAATGTCAGACCGGTGCCCGGAGCACAGGGTGTGCGTGTCCTGCTTGTGAGCTGCAGGGGGTGTTGGTGGCTGCGCTCGGGGACCGGGGCTGGGGGTGGCTCCGTCAGGCTGCAGGCGGCGGAGCCGAGCTCTCCACGAGGAGGGCCCCAGGCTGGAGCCTGTTTCCGGGGGTGGGAATCCACACTAAAATCAAGGGGTGGGACAAGGAGCCACATTTAGTCGGCACGTGTCAGGGTCCCCGTCTCAGGGAACAGAGGACTCCGACTCAGGTCCTGCTCCTCCTGCTTCTGTTTTAGGGACAAGCACTGGGGACATTCTGGTGGCCCTGCGCCCCCCAGGGGAGAGCCAGCCCAGGCTGGTTCACCGTCCAGCTCTGTGAGGCCACACCCGCCGAGCGCCGCCGAGCGCCCCGGGCACCCCTCCCCGCGGGCGCTCAGACGGCTCGGTGCCCGCAGGGCTGCGGGGCCACCTCTGCCCAGGGAGCGCCTGCGTCTGCGGTCCACCCCGGGGGTAGAGCCGTTGCTGTAATCCGAGCTCGGCGGACGGCTCCCATGCCCGTTGGCTCGGTGTCCTGGAGCCTCTCTCCCCTCTGGTGAACCCCAGAGCATGGCTTCCCGTCTTTGAGTAATTCATTTTTGAGCTCCAGAGCGTTCCGTCTCGTCCTGAATCCCGTTCAGTGCAGAGAGGCCGTGGGCTCCGCATCTCCTCTCAGTTTTGTGTCTCATTTCAGCCTTGCGAGCCCAGGGCACTCCGCAGCTTTGGCTGAAACCCAACCCAGACGTGGCAGGTGCTGAGACACGGATGCCTTCAGCCCGCACGCCCCCTGCGCCGGAGGTCTGCGTCTGCCCTCCCTGTCAGCGCGGCCCGGCTCTGTGCAGAGCCTTCTCTCTGCTGCAAGGAACGCCTGCCTCACGGAGCTCTGCCCTGCTCCAGCTTCACACAGTGACCATGAACGTGACGCTTGTGCACACACATACACAAACACACATGCACACGCACAGTCACGCATGGTCACGTAGGCATACACATGCCTGCTTATACCCATGTCCACACTGGACACGGAGGCCCCATACACATGTGGTCCATGCACACACACGCACACTTACATACATGTGTAGAATCACATGTGTGCACGTGTCCACACATGCACACGTGTCCACATACGACACTTAGGTGCTCTGTACACATGATCCCACAGACACGAGCGTACACATGCATGACATGTGATCACACGCAGGCCGGTGTCCACACACACACACCCCAGCGGCTACATCGTCACGCACATGTCCACACACATAGTCATACGTGTGTTGTGCACACACGTGTACATGTACACATACAATTGCGTGTGCACTTGTGTAAACACACACTCTAACACACTTCCTCTGCATCACTGGGTGTAGGTTACACCACGGCCGGGAACAATGAAATCAAGAAACGAGAGGATATGGCTGATTCATGCTGATGTTTGAAAATAAACGACACAACTCTGTGGGAAAAAAGAACAAAGAAAAGAAAGAAGCAGGAGGAGCGGCGGTCCTGGCGCTCGCCGTGGCTGTGCGGGTCTGAGCAGACAGCCCGGTTTACCGTCAGGATCCCCGAGGGCAGGGGTCCCCAGCCCCCGCCCGGGAGCCAGGCGGCACCTGGGGGAGCAGTGGGAGAAACCGAAACCACCCCCTCGGCGCAGTTCGTGGGAAAACCATGTTCCGTGAAACCCACCCCTGGGGCCAGAAAGGCCGGGGGCCGTGCCTCAGAGCGTCAGGACCCACCGAACGCTGTCCCCAGCCTTCGGCTTGGACATGCGCCCAGCACGGCAGGCAGCTCCTGCCCGTCTGCCGTCCGCCGGGCCGCGGGGCCGCCGAGGCCCCATCCTGAGCCGCCGCGCACAGGGCGAGGGCCTCTCCCCTCCCGCTAGCTGCAGAGAGCCCACCAGCCAGCCGCCCAGACCCGCCCCGAGCCCAGGACCTGGGGTGGTGTCGTCTACGGGGGGAGCCACGTCTTGGTCGCGTGGGTGGATCCTCGCGTCACGGGCTGGGTTACGTTCCACGAAACTGAGCACTCGGAGTCCTCGCCCAGCTCCTCAGCAGGGGACTGCACCTGGAGGGAGGGTCTGTGAAGAGGTGATTCTGTTAAAACGAGGTCGGTGGCGCGGGTCCCGACCACAATGGCCGTGTCTGTGTGAGGGGAATGGCCGGTGTCCACCCTGGGCAGTTTTCAGACCTGGCAGCGAGTGGGGTAAACCCAGGAGCATCTGGGCTCCGCTCAGGAACAAAGGGACAGACAGGTGTGAGGAGAGGCGGACGCATGCCTCCCGGGCAGCGAGACCGGAGTGGAACACGCCGCGTCCTGCGATGACCTGTGGTCACAACGGCTCTGGGCTCGTTTCTGCTGTTCCCCTGAGCAGCATGAATCCTTCCACAAAGACCTCAAGACTTCTGAAGAAATCCAAGAAAATGTGTCCTTTGCGCATCTGAAACCAAGTGGGCTTTTAAGGCAAGCTCCTTGGCAACCAGGGAAGCAGGATGAGCCCCACTGGGGAGGACTCTCGGGGGAAAGGGGCCAGACGAGGGGTGTCACAGCCTCTTCTCCCGCTGCCACGGGGGACGGCACTCTCCGTCCACCGCGGTCTACCTCTGAGGAGATGCCAGCGACCACCACATGCCCTCCCTCCGCTGCAGGGAGTCCAGACGCTGCAGACGCACGTGCACACACACCTGCGCCCCATCCTTGGTCACTTACCCACCACGCACACACACACACACACACACACACGCACGCATGCACGTGCACTCCACTCGCTGGTCCTCCCTGAGGTTTTCCGTTGTCTTGCCTGAGGCCCTGGACTGGGGGCGCCTCTGGTTCTGTTCGGTCCAGTCGGCTCCGGGCTTCCCTTGCTGCGGCCTCACCTGCGGAGCCAGCTCTTTCCACGTGAGACGCCGGTTCCCCTCTCTCCTCAGCTCAAGGAGCAACCCTGAGTCCTCCAGCCACCCAGTCTCCCACAGACAAACTGTTTCCATTCGTCCGTCAGAAACTCTTTTTTTTCCATTAAGGAAGTGCCGTTACTAAAATGCAAAATGGGAAGGAGGAAGATGTGAGAGGCAACTTCAAATCAATAAAGGAAAAAAACTGGAAAGAGCCGCCAATCCCAGGAAAACCTCAGTGGGGAAGGGAAGTCTGGCCTGGTCCTGCTTTGAGGGAAGAGTTGGAGGCAAGAATATTTAGAAGGCAGAGTAGCAAAGACTGGATTGACGCTTTTTAGGGTAAAAACATCGTTGCTGAGTGGATGCATCGCTGACAGTTCGGTGGGAATCGGTCCTCTGGTCACACCTGACGGCACCTGATGAGAGAGGCTCGGGGAGGAAGAGAGCGGTGCGGAGCCAGCGGGAACGAGCCGGAAAACACCGCTCTCTGCGTGGCCTTGTGGCGAAGCCGAGGGGAAACGGCTGACCTGGAGCAAGAAGGGGCCTCAGTGGGCTGAAAGGAGGGTGCTGGGGGGCAGTGAAGACGGGCTCCCAGGGCGCTGGTCACCGGGCAGCGATCTCTGCTGGACCAGCAGGGACTATGGGTTTTGCCTGGAAGCCAAAAAACCAGGCCCAAATTCAGGATCGATGATTGCTTTCCAGGTGGTGCTAGTGGTAAAGAACCCGCCTGCCAGTGCCGGAGACGCAGAAGACACAGGTTCGACCCCTGGGCCTGAGAGAGCGCCTGGAGGAGGAAAGTGCCGCCCGCCCCAGAATTCTTGCCTGGAGGAGCCCATGGACGGAGGGGCCTGGCGGGCGACGGCTCATGGGGTCCCACAGAGCTGGACACAACTGAGAAACTTAGCCTGCAATGCCAACCTCCCGGGTCTCAGCTGTCCTGTTTTGGAGGAGGGAATCTGGTCAACAGCACTGAGCAGGTGAATCACCAACGGCCAGTGATTTAGCCAATCCTGCCTCAGTAACGAGGCCCGGGTAAAAGCCCCACGAAAGGAGTCCGGAGAGCGTCCAGGGCGAGCCCATCCACACAGAGGGAAGGTGACCCGCCTCCTTTCCAGAACCCGCTTGCAGGTATGTGTTTCCCCGTATTCTCTAGGTTTTATTTACTCCATTTTTCCCCTATGCTTTGAGAGCTAGACACTTAATCTCAATTTAGTGTTTCGGTGGTGCCATGTGGTTTCAGCTGGGCGCTCGGAGTCAGCGGCTCTCGAGTGCTCACTCTGCCTTCCCGCCAAATGCAGACGCCGCAGGATCTTCTGTTCTGGTTGTCGCCTTTCGTTTGTGTGTTATTTATCTATTCATTTATTTGTGGCTATTCTGGGTTTTCACGGCTGCTGCAGGCCCTTCTCTAGTTGCAGGGAGTGGGGGCGACTCTCTAGCTGAGGTGAGCAGGCGTCTTGCTGCGGGGACCTCTCTCATTGTGGAGCTCGGGCTCTAGGGCTCACGGGCTTCAGTAGTTGCAGCTCACGGGCTCAGCAGTTGTGGCTCCGAGGCTCTGGAGCACAGGCTCAACAGTTGTGACTTAGGGGCTTAGTTGCTCCGCAGCATGTGGGATCTTCCCGGATCAGGGATCAAATCCGTGTCTCCTGCGTTGGCAGGTGAACTCTTCACCACTGAGCCACCAGCGAGGCCCCTTTGCGTCACTTTTGCCCAGGGTTTTGGAACCTACACTGGTGTCGTAACAGCCCAAAGTGACTCTGAGCACTGCTGCTGTCCTCAGTCAGCACTTGCGTGCACCCGCGCACCTCGGCCCGCCTTGCCTCTGTACCTGAGCGTCCTCCTCTGGCTGCCTAGCTCCTTGATGGTAAGCTCCCTTTGCTTTCGTTTGTCTGAAAATGTCTTCTTTTCCTGAAAGCTTGTGAAATAATCCGGGCTTCTCTGGTGGCTCTGCCTGCAGTGAGGGAGACCTGGCTGCAGTCCCCGGGTCAGGAAGATGCCCTGAGGAGGGCATGGCCACCCGCTCCAGGATCCCTGCCTGGAGAATCCCGTGGACAGAGGGGCCTGGCGGGCTACAGGCCATCGGGTCTCCAAGAGTCAGACACCAAGTGGAACGGCCTGGGTCGGCAGTTAACGTCTTTTTCTCAGCACTTTGTTGGGCCACATTTTTCCCGTCTCATTTCTGTTGAGATGTCGGCTGCCCGTCCTTTACCCTCAGGGTCCCTTAGCTTTTGTCTCGGCGTGCGTTAAGCTTAGCACCTAGGCAAAGTGGGAAAGTCACAAAGAGAGGAAGTAAGGCAGAGACCAGGCTTGAGAAGTTTAAGGTGAACCCAAGTGTGAAATAAACTTAACTGTCACATCCACAGGTGGGCTGGAGCAGGAAAAAAAATAGAAGTGGCATGGGAGGAGACAGTGTGATGAGCAGACAGCCAGTGTGCGGTGAACTGGCCATGGCTTCTTCCCACGCTGGCCCTGTATCTGGGCCTCGCCGAGCTCCTATGGGGCTGGGGCAGGTGGACCTGAGAACAGCAGACCTCGTCTGGTTGCTGTGAGGACATCTGTTAATATCTGTAAGACATCTAGAGCACTGCTAGACATACCATCCTCATACATGTTCATTAAACAAGCACTTCCCGCTCTGCTGTCCTTGGCGCAGTGCCTCAGAGACCAGAATGGCTGCAGGAGCACCAGCCATCAGGACTGCATCCCAGGAGGGAGGATAGGTCACAGCATGTCTTCTCGTTCTTGGGAAAGGCAGTCCTCTGGCTAGACAGCCATGTGCCCAGCTAAATCAGGATCCTGTCACCAAGAAGGAACATTCATTTTCTACATGCTGCTAAGCATTCATCTCCCTAAATAATGCCATCTTTCTCTGGTGACAGAGTCCTATCTTCGTTTCAGCAGGATCTTTCTACCCGAGTCACTTGTTCCTTCTCCCCCGAGGAGAAGATGCCAGAGAAACATTGTGTCCATCCACATCCCACGTGCAGTCTCAGGACCCACGGAGAAGCCCGTCCCCCGGCCCTAGCCAGTTTCCACGGCTGACTTCAGGGGAAGTGGAGGAAACGCCTCCCCAGCCGCAGCCCTTGCGCAGGGAGCGCCGGGGGCAGGAGGGGCGGCTCTGTGCTGAGCCTGGCCACGCCTGGCCCCTCGCCCTCGCGATGGAGGGACTCACTGCCGGGAAGAGGTGTTATCCCACCGTGGTTTTCCTTCCGTAACACCCCTTGGTTTATCAATCATGGCATTAAAAGGTGAGAAATAGAACATGTAACCTGAAAACCGGTGGAAAGGGTGACCCTGGGTGTCGGTGCGGGAGGGAGGGACGGGTAAAGAGGCGGGCAGTCTGGAGGAAGGGGCGAAAGGAGACGCCAGTGAGGGTGATGCGGCAAACAGAAAACCCCAAACAATATGGACAACCTTCAGGCAGGGGCGCCAGTAACTGCCCTTCTTACAAAGACACTGGACTCGTTACGTACAAGACGGATTTTTTAGAGTAGAAAAAATACAGACATCTGCTATTTACAAAAGACTTACCTAAAACACGTCAAAGCAAAAGGATTAAGGACAAAGTTGGACGTAGACCAAGAAGGAATTCGCCACCAGAAAGCTGATGCTGTAATGTTGATTCCAAGTGCCTTCGCAGCAAAGAACCCCACTGACCAGAGACAATGAAGGTTCTTGTTTGGTAGTAAAGGAACAATTTCTTAGGAAGGACAGGCCGACTGTGAACCTGCGAGCTGCTGGGTAAAGGTTTTCAGAGAATAAAAGCCCACACGACAGGGATGGACTAAAGAGATCCTCCGCAGCGTCCCTTCCCTCCCTCAGTGAGGAGGCAAGCCGTCTGCCTGAGTGAGGCGCTGGTGGAGCCCCGAGGCCGAGGGAGGGGCTTCACTCGGGGGCACGGGAGGCGAGGAGGACAGCGGGGGACCCGCCGGGGAGGGGTGGGGTCTGCACCTGTGAGCCCATGAGGGCAGCAGCCTGGCACAGGATTTTGGAGCCCAACACGACGAGGAGGCAGCCCCAGGGTCTGGGCCCTGCACGGAGGCGCAGCATGCAGCGGGTACCGATGCAGAGCCGCGTCCACCGAGAAAGGCGTGTGTCCCTCGCTCTGCCCGGAGAGGCCGCGACGGCAGTGAGTGCGGCCAGCACCCAGACCTCTGCTCCCGGACACCGCTCTCCTGTCCGTGGAGCGAGCTCTCCCTGGAGAGGCGGAGAGGCACGGGACGAGCTGAGGCCTTTCTGTGCCAGAAAGAGAGAGCACAAGCATCTCACCGACACTTGTTTGTCTGTTCGTTTTGTTAATCATGACCCTCTTCGTGGGTTTAAGGTGGTCTTTTACTGCAGTTTCAGTGTGCATTTCCTTAATGATTAGTGATGCTGAGCGTCCTTTCACGTGCTTGTGAGCCATCACATGTCTTTAGAGAAATGTCTATTCAAGTCCTTTGCCTATGTTTGAATCATTGTTAATCTCTTATCAAAATATGAATTGTAAACAGCTCCTCCCATTCTGTAATTGCCTTTTTACTCTGTTGAGTGTCATTCGCACAAATGTTTTTTCAGGTTTTTATTGAAAGCTTCTTGGACCGGTGTGCACACAGAAGGAGAGAGGGAGGAGACGCAGGAAGATGGCAGTGCAGCCAGGGCCACAGCGTCTGCTGTGGGGGAGCAGGGAGAGGAAAAGGCCAGGGCTGGCGCTGGGGGTGGGAAAGCGAGGGGGAGACACGGGCTGCATCCCTCCTCTAGGAGCACCTCCTAGTGTCCCCCACACCAGGAGGCACCTCTAATCCCCCCGCCCCCCCCTTCCCCCCACCCCGAGGGCTCCGCCTCCAGTCCTAGAGGCTCCTCCTTGCCCCCTTGACTTGTTTTCCCCTGACAGCTGCTCAAGCAGGATGATGTTCAGGGCCTGACCCCAGACAGTCCCACCCGATGCAGGTGCAACTCTGCCTTCCCTGCTTCTGCCCCTGTTCAGATCCCACCTGTCCCCTCTCTGGGACGAGCTCTGATTTCCCTCCTTTCTCTCTTCCCTCCCCCCGGAAATAAACTCCCCAGGGAGCAGACCGTAGTGGGAGCCCTGGAGGAGGAGAGTGAGGAGGGTCATCGAGGGAGATGGCCCATAAACCTCTGGGGGACAGGGCGGGGGTACAGAGAGGCTGAGGGCAGTGACCACTCCTGTCCTCTGACCTCCCTGCCACTGTCCAGGGGGCTTCAACACAGCTAATACGGAGGCGAGAGGAGCAGGAGAAACCCATAATCAAAGCCTAGTGAGTTCCGCTGAGAAAACGTTTCTTCCTCCTTTACTCCTGGGGGTCTCTGTTTGAAGAGAAGTAGTGAGCTTGGAGCTCACCTGGAAGTGGCTGGGGCTCAAGGGTGCAGGCCCGGGGACCCAGTGTGCTGTTCGTTTTGTTAATCATGACCCTCCGTGGGTTTAAGGTGGTCTTTTACTGCAGTTTCAGTGTGCATTTCCTTAATGATTAGTGATGCTGAGCGTCCTTTCACGTGCTTGTGAGCCATCACATGTCTTTAGAGAAATGTCTATTCAAGTCCTTTGCCTATGTTTGAATCATTGTTAATCTCTTATCAAAATATGAATTGTAAACAGCTCCTCCCATTCTGTAATTGCCTTTTTACTCTGTTGAGTGTCATTCGCACAAATGTTTTTTCAGGTTTTTATTGAAAGCTTCTTGGACCGGTGTGCACACAGAAGGAGAGAGGGAGGAGACGCAGGAAGATGGCAGTGCAGCCAGGGCCACAGCGTCTGCTGTGGGGGAGCAGGGAGAGGAAAAGGCCAGGGCTGGCGCTGGGGGTGGGAAAGCGAGGGGGAGACACGGGCTGCATCCCTCCTCTAGGAGCACCTCCTAGTGTCCCCCACACCAGGAGGCACCTCTAATCCCCCGGCCCCTCACTTCCCCTGACCCCGAGGGCTCCGCCTCCAGTCCTAGAGGCTCCTCCTTGCCCCCTTGACTTGTTTTCCCCTGACAGCTGCTCAAGCAGGATGATGTTCAGGGCCTGACCCCAGACAGTCCCACCCGATGCAGGTGCAACTCTGCCTTCCCTGCTTCTGCCCCTGTTCAGATCCCACCTGTCCCCTCTCTGGGACGAGCTCTGATTTCCCTCCTTTCTCTCTTCCCTCCCCCCGGAAATAAACTCCCCAGGGAGCAGACCGTAGTGGGAGCCCTGGAGGAGGAGAGTGAGGAGGGTCATCGAGGGAGATGGCCCATAAACCTCTGGGGGACAGGGCGGGGGTACAGAGAGGCTGAGGGCAGTGACCACTCCTGTCCTCTGACCTCCCTGCCACTGTCCAGGGGGCTTCAACACAGCTAATACGGAGGCGAGAGGAGCAGGAGAAACCCATAATCAAAGCCTAGTGAGTTCCGCTGAGAAAACGTTTCTTCCTCCTTTCCTCCTGGGGGGTCTCTGTTTGGAAGAGAAGTAGTGAGCTTGGAGCTCACCTGGAAGTGGCTGGGGGCTCAAGGGTGCACCCGTTCCACCCCGAGGCGGAGCCCGCAGCCCTGGGAGGGGCTGCCGCCGGACAGACCTCACGTGCGCCCCTGCCGGGAGCTCCCGGGCGTGGTGAGGAGCCTGGACGCCCTGCCCGTGGGCCGAAGCACCCGCCGACCTGCACCTCTCGCCCCCACCACACGGCACCATGGCGCGTCTTGCCGTGTGCCCCGCGGTCCATCCTTGGTAGCAAAAGCAGTCTCACCTCTGAAAAGCTGTTCTGCTGGTGGTGCACAAATTTTTTAAATGTTCGTGAAGTCAAACGTGTCTGTTTTCTTTTTGTTGGTTGTGCCGTTTCTCTTGTTAACTGGTGTCATATCTAAGAAATCATTGCCAAATCTGAAGTCATGAAATCTTACCCCTATGTTTCCTTCTTAGAGCTTTCTTTTTTTGGGTCTCGCATCTAGATCTTTGATTCATCCTAAGTTAATTTTTATATATGGTTTAGGGAAGGGTCCAGCTTCATTCTTTTGCATATGAATATCTTGTTTTCCTGAATCCACTTGTTGAGAAAACTGTCCTTTCTCCGTTGACTGGTCTTGGCATCCTTATCAAAATCATTTGAACATATGTGCAAGTGCTTGTTTCCGGGTTACTCTGCTCCGTTAATCCATATGCCTGTCATCGTGGCTGTACCACAATATTTTGACTTCTGTGGCTTTGTAGTGAGGGAGTGTGAGGCCTCTGGCTCTGTTCTTTAGATTATTTTAGCCGATTAAGCTCCCCTGAGATTCCATGTGAATTTTTACAATGGGTTTTTCTATTTCTGCAGGAAACCTCATGGGGTCTTGTTAGATTTGGCATCTATCACTTTGGGTGATATTGACATCTTGGCAACATTCAGCAGTCCAATCCATGAACATGGAGCGTGTTTCCATTTATTTATATCTTCTTTAATTTCTTTCAGAAATGTTTTGTAGTTTTCACTATACAGTGCTCTCACCTTCTGGGCTAATTCCTAAGCATTTATTCTTATGCTATTATAACTGAAATTGTTTTTGTAATTTCCTTTGTGGATCATTTGTTGTTAATGTATAGAGATGCAACTGATTTTTGTGTGTTGACTTTGTATCCTGCTACTTTACTGAATTCATTTATTAATTTCAACAGTTGTTGGGGGTAGTTTGGGTTTTTGTGGGATCCTTAGGGTTTTCTATATATAATACCATTCATCTGCAAATAGAGACAATGTACTTCTTCCTTTAGAACTTCGAGTACTAGTTGAATAACAGTGGCGAAGTCACCCGCTTCTCCCTTGAACCGGCCTACTGGACTGGCTTTTATTATGTTGAGGTAGTTTCCCTCTATGCCTAGTTTGTAAACTGTTTTATCATGAAAGGCTGTTTGATTTTATCAGAATTTTTCTGCATTAAGATAATCATGGGGGTTCCTTCATTCTGTTACTGTAGTATATATTACATTGATCAATTTTCATATGTTAAGCCATCTTGCATTCTAGTAATAAATCCTACTTGGTCATATATAATCCTTTTACCATGTTGGTGAATTCAATTTGCTTCTATTTTGTGGAGGATTTTTGCATCAGTTTTCAAAAGGGGTGTTGGCCTCTGGTTTTCTCTGCCTGCAGTTTCTTTTTCTGACTTTGGCATCGGGCGATGCTGGACTCGTAGAGTGAATTAGGAAGTGTTTCCTCCTCTTCAGTTTTCAGGGAAAAGTTTGAGGACTGACGTTAGTTCTTTGTTGAGTAGAATTCACCAGTTAAATCACCAGGTCCAGGATTTTTCACTGTGGAGAGATTTTTTGATTATTGATTCAATTTCCTTAGTATTAACAGTTATAGGTCTGTCCAGATTTTCTCTTACTTTGTGATGCAATCTTGGTAAATTTTGTATTTGTAGGAATTACAGCTTAAGTTATCCAATTTGCCGGCAACAGTTCCTCACAGTGCGTTCCTATGATCTTTTCTGTTTCTGTAGAACCAGTGGTCAAGCCCTCCCGTTCGTTTCTGACGTTAGTCATTAGAGTCTTCTCTCTTAGTCTGTCAGCCTAAAGGTCTGTCGGTGTTGTTGATCTTTTTGAAGAACTGGCTCTCGGTGTGATGGATGCTCTGCTCTGCACTGTCTTTCTATTCTCTTTTTTAATCCCTGCTCTCATCTTTATTATTTTCTTCCTTCTGGTAGCTCTGGGTTTAGTTTGTGCTTTTTTTGAGTTCCTTAAGTTAGAAAGTTAGGTTGTTGACTTGACATCTCTCTTGCTGTTTAATGTGAGCATTCGTAGCTATAAATTTTCCCCTTGGCTTTCTCTGCATCCCGTAAGTTTTAGTGTGTTGTAGTTTTGTTTCCATTTGTCTCCAGTTACATTCTGATTTCCCTCAAGGCTTCCTGGATCCATGGATTAACAGTGTGTTGTTTAGTTTCCCCAGTTGGGGAATCTTCCAGATTGTCTTCTGTTACTAATTTCTAATATCATCTCATTGTAGCCAGATGAGAATGTTCGTATTACATTTATCTTTTCGTATCTGTTGAGCCCTGATCTGTGGCCTGACACGTGGTCTGTCCTGGAGAATGTCCCGCGTGCACTTGAAGGCTGCGGGCCGTTGTTGGAGGGCGTGTCCTGTGCACGTCCGTTAGATCCAGTTGGTTTATCGTGTGGAGCCCCTGCATCCTTGCTTGCCTTCTGTCCAGGTGCTCTGTCCAGCAGTGGGAGGAGGTCGACGTCTGTTACTGTAGACCCATCTTCCCTTTAACACCGTCCGTTTGTGCTTCATACCCTTTGCTGGTCTGTCGTTAGGCAGACACATGTTTACAACGGTGAGAATATTTTGCTAATATATAATGTCCTTCTTTGCCTCTTTCCATCTTTATTAAAGTTAACTTTTTCTGACTCTAGGACGGCCCCCACTAACACAGTCTTTTGGGCACCGTCGCCGTGGATTATCTGCCGCCACTCTTTCACTTTCAGTCTGTCTGGATCTCTGGATCTAGAGTGAGTCTCCGGTAGACAGCATATGGCTGTCTGTTTTCAGCTATTCTGCCCAGCTTTCTTTGGACTGCAGAGGTTAATCCATGTACTTTAAAAGTGATTTATTGATCTCATTCCCCTGGTGGTCCAGTGCACAGAAGCCTGCCTGCTGATATGGGAGCCCCTGGATTGGATCCCTGTTCCAGGCAGATTCCTTGTGCCTCAGGGCAGCTAGGCCCCTGAACCACAACAACCGAGCCCGCAACTCGAGAGCCTGGAGCCACGACGACTGAGCCCATGTGCTGCAACTGCGGAAGCCCGCATGCTCTAGAGCCCGTGCTGTGCAGCAAGAGAAGCCACCATGGTGAGAAGCCCACACACCACACCAAGAGAGGAGCCCTTGCTTGCTGCAACTAGAAAAAGCCTATGAGCAACAACAAAGACCCAGTACAGCCAAAAATACATAATGCTTGAAGTAGTTATCAATCAGGAGGGCTTACTCCTGCCGCTCGTGTTTTCTACATGCCGTATCACGTTTCCCTCCCTGGCTTCCAGCACTGTGGTCTTCTTTTGTGCGTAGCTGATTCTCATCATGAAATATTTAAATACCTTTCTCATCTCCTCTTGTGTATATCCTATAGCTATTTTCTTTGTAATCACCATGAGGATTACAGGTGGCATCGTAAAGTGGTAACACTCTATTATCGCAGCTTAACTTCAATAACATATAAAGTCTCTGCTCCCCAACGGCTCCACCCTCACTGCTTTCCCTTGGCAATCTCACAAAGCTACGTCGCTGTGCACTGTGTCCCCTAGGGCCCTCGGCTCTGCTCGCTTTTCTGCAAGCTTTTCTTCTTTCTGTTCCTCAGACTTAGTGATTTCAACTGTCTTATCTAAAGCAGCACTGATTCTTCTGCCCACACAGATCTATCTGCCTGTGAATTCATCTAGCAAGTCTTTCTTTCATTTCTGTGGTCAGCTCCAGAGTTTCTTCTTGGCTTCTTTTTTAGGTTTTCTTGCTCAGTCTTTTTCCACTTGTTGGTATTTCCATTGTGTTCTCCTGTCATCGTCTTGACTCTCCACATCCTCTTCTGGTCCTGCCGGCAAGTTGAAGGCAGCTGATTTAAAGTCTTTGTCCAGTTGATCTGCCCTCAGGTCTGTCAGGAGTTCTATTGTTTTTTTCTTTTTTTTTTTCCCTTTGAATGGACCCTGCATCCCTGTTTCTTTGAATGTCTTTTTTTTTTTTTTTTTTTTTGCTAAAAACTGGACATTTGAAATGAATATGAATGTCCTGTGATTTTTTTGAAAAGTAGACATTTGAATCTCATGCCGTAGCTCTGAGAATCAGCTTCTTCCCTCTCTCCCAGGGTTGGCTTATTGATTTGTTCATTGTTTCTGCTCATTGTTGTAGGCTGTCTCTGTGCTATGCCTGAGGCATAAACTTAGTCCTCTAAGGAGCTTTCTGAGGGAATCAGCTATTTCGTTCCCTCCCCGTCCAGGCATAGACTGTATTTTGCAACTAGAAAAAGCCTATGAGCAACAACAAAGACCCAGTACAGCCAAAAATACATAATGCTTGAAGTAGTTATCAATCAGGAGGGCTTACTCCTGCCGCTCGTGTTTTCTACATGCCGTATCACGTTTCCCTCCCTGGCTTCCAGCACTGTGGTCTTCTTTTGTGCGTAGCTGATTCTCATCATGAAATATTTAAATACCTTTCTCATCTCCTCTTGTGTATATCCTATAGCTATTTTCTTTGTAATCACCATGAGGATTACAGGTGGCATCGTAAAGTGGTAACACTCTATTATCGCAGCTTAACTTCAATAACATATAAAGTCTCTGCTCCCCAACGGCTCCACCCTCACTGCTTTCCCTTGGCAATCTCACAAAGCTACGTCGCTGTGCACTGTGTCCCCTAGGGCCCTCGGCTCTGCTCGCTTTTCTGCAAGCTTTTTTTCTTTCTGTTCCTCAGACTTAGTGATTTCAACTGTCTTATCTAAAGCAGCACTGATTCTTCTGCCCACACAGATCTATCTGCCTGTGAATTCATCTAGCAAGTCTTTCTTTCATTTCTGTGGTCAGCTCCAGAGTTTCTTCTTGGCTTCTTTTTTAGGTTTTCTTGCTCAGTCTTTTTCCACTTGTTGGTATTTCCATTGTGTTCTCCTGTCATCGTCTTGACTCTCCACATCCTCTTCTGGTCCTGCCGGCAAGTTGAAGGCAGCTGATTTAAAGTCTTTGTCCAGTTGATCTGCCCTCAGGTCTGTCAGGAGTTCTATTGTTTTTTTCTTTTTTTTTTTCCCTTTGAATGGACCCTGCATCCCTGTTTCTTTGAATGTCTTTTTTTTTTTTTTTTTTTTTGCTAAAAACTGGACATTTGAAATGAATATGAATGTCCTGTGATTTTTTTGAAAAGTAGACATTTGAATCTCATGCCGTAGCTCTGAGAATCAGCTTCTTCCCTCTCTCCCAGGGTTGGCTTATTGATTTGTTCATTGTTTCTGCTCATTGTTGTAGGCTGTCTCTGTGCTATGCCTGAGGCATAAACTTAGTCCTCTAAGGAGCTTTCTGGACATTGCCCTGGATACCTAGTCACTGTCTAGTGTTCCCCGTAGGCACAGCTGTTTCTGCTGTTTCACTGGGGACGCCAGCCCTTCGGATCCCCTGGCAGTCACTGCAGCCTGGAGGCAGGGACCTGCAGCGATGGGGGAGGTGACTGCACGCCCCCTGTGTCTGCGCCT
Organism: Tragulus kanchil; assembly: GCA_022376925.1. Taxonomy (NCBI): domain Eukaryota; kingdom Metazoa; phylum Chordata; class Mammalia; order Artiodactyla; family Tragulidae; genus Tragulus; species Tragulus kanchil. The sequence goes on from JAIOJX010000028.1 coordinate 245,456,730, forward strand.
CTGTGATCAGAGCAGCAACCTCCCGTCAGAAGCCCCGTGTTCGCAGGACAGGGCCCCCTTCCCCTCCAGCCTCCGTGGCCTAGGCACGGGGCCTGAGAGCTCGGGCACGGCTGCCTCCGGGGCTGGAGATGGGGGTGGGCGGCTGCTGCTGTGCAAGAGCTGAATTTGACCAACAGTAACTGCTGTTTGTCACCCAGCCCTTTCCCCTCGAAACTGCCAAGTCTTCAGCAGACTCCAGATTTCAGAAGGGGCTGCATCGTCCAGCCCCTGCCGGCGCAGCGGCCCAGGTGGAGAGGCGGGTTCGGCCGTCTTCCGGAAAGCCTCCCTCCTGACTCTGGGCCCCTCCTGCCTGCGGGGACGGACGAGGCTCCGGGACATCCGGAGGAAGAGCACAGCGTCTTGTCTCAAGGAGACGGCAACTGACACAGGAGAGGCTGGACTTTGGAGCCAGAAGAGCCCGCGCCACCCCGGCTCTGGTGCCTGCAGCTGTGTGGCCTTGGGGCACACACCCCGAGTCTCCGGCTCCTGACCCAGGAGGGTGCTGACCGTGACTACAGGGAACATTCAGCACGATGGCCCAGGAGAGCCCCGCCCGTGGTGGTCAGCACTCGGGAAATCATTTTCTTCCCATCTCCATGGAAACAGCCCTCAGAGACCCCAGACTCACTCTCACCCAGACTTGAAGATCTCAGAGGGGAAACTGTTTTCACGATCAAAAGAGTGCCCTCTCAGCTCTGATGGTATCAAGGCTGCTGTGGTCGCATGGAGAGGTGGGCCTGTGCCTGCCGGCGGGCCAGCCAGACCTGCCCACGGCCAGGTAATCTCCTTTAGGAACTAAACGAGAGTTCCGAAACACTGAAACCTGAGATTCTAATCCCAGGCCTGCGTGCGTTCATTCGACCATCCCTTCATCCGTTCTTCCATTTGTCCATCCATCCACCAATCATCCACCAATGGACAATTCACGCAATCCTTCAGCCACCCATTCCTGCAGGGGACACCTGCACCCTGGGAAGGACACACGTAGAAGGACAATCACAGCGACACAGACGCAGTGGCCCAACACGCCGGCCAGCGCAGCTGTGAGGCCAGGCCCCTCCCAGCAACGCGAGGAATCCGTGCTGTGATGCAGAAGAGAGAGCTGGACACAGTGGAGGACATCACAAAGGATTCCACGCACAGCACGTCCACCAAAGGCGAAACAACCTATGGTGTCAGAAGGTCAGGGCTGTGGGTCGAAGGAGCAGACGGGGAGAGTGCGAGCAGACTTGGGCGCAGGTTTTCCTGGTGGTCCAGTGGGTAGGGACACCGCCTTGCAGTGCAAGGGGCGCCGGTTCAATCCCTGGCCCGGGAAGATCCCACGTGCCACGGAGCGGCTGGACCCATGTGTCCAATTACCGAGCCGGAGCTCTGGGGCGCATGTGCCCAGAGCCGGCGCTCTGCGACAACAGAGGCCACTGTGATGGGAGGCCCACACGGGCCAAAGAACAAAGATGGATGGAAAATAAATATAAATAAAGATTTTAAAAAAGAGGCGTGATGGGGGAAAAAAAGAAAAAAAAACTTACAAAAAACAAAGGTTCGGGCGCGAGGAGCCCCTCCCGCTGCTGGTGCCCTGACTCCTGGCTTGGGAGTGGCGCCCGCGGGTGACTGGGATGAAGAGACGTCAAGCTCGCCATGGGCTGTGACAGACCAGCTTTCGGGTTAGAAACTGAAAGTAGAGAGAGCTGGAGCAGGCTGTGACAGGCATGGACTGTTCTGGACAGGAAGCTGAGCGCATTTAGCCCAATGTGCGGGGCCAGATCCCGGCATGGCACTGCTGGTGAACACCCACTGGTGAACCTCGCTGCCCACAGCCCCGCGGGGCCCAGGAGGAACGTCCACAGATGCCCGCTGGCTCTGCAATCAGAGAGCACAGGCAGACAGCACATGGATGTGGGAAGTCCCCAGGGCTCAGGCAGGAGTGACGAGCTTTACAACAGATGTAGACCAGCCAGCCCGCCCCTGTGTGAACAGCTTCCTCATTTCAGACTGCTGCCTATTCTCAGTAAAATGACTCTGAGCTCTGGACCACTGCCTTCCGTGCCCCTCTGTAGTTACTCTGGTTACCTGGGCATCCCCCACCTGGGTCCCCATTCCGATGCTCAGCGAGAGAAGGTCAGAGAAACAGCCAGGGCAAGGAGGGAGGCTGAACTGTCCAGCTGGGGTTCCCTTGCTCCTGGTTCACGACACCTCTTGAAGACTTGCTGTGACCCATGCTTCCCTTCCCTCAATACGTGCAGACTGAGAGTCGGCCTGGGATTGCAGCCGTGATGGGAACGCTTGTGTTCCCAACCAGCTCTGTATCCTCAGAGCCTGGCACGCAGTGGGGGTTCAGTAATTACTTTCTCAGTGACTTCATGCAGTTTTCTCCAGTTTACAATTTTATGTATAGCAATATAGACAACACAAGGCTTCCCAGGAGGCGCAGTGGTAAAGAATCCACCTGCCAATGCAGGAGACAAGGGTTCGATCCCCGGGTCAGGAAGACTCCCTGGAGAAGAAATAGCCACCCAGTCCAGTGCCTGGAGAAGCCCATGAACAGAGGAGCCTGATGGACTGCAGTCCACAGGTCCCAGAGAGTCAGACACGACGGAACAAACACACACATATATTTCTTACTTCCTCTATATCTGAGCTGGTATTTTTTAAGACAGAAATCAGTTCTTTTTTTAGTATACATGTGGCTGCACCAGGAGTTGGTAAGTGCAGCACGAAGGATCTTCAGTCTTCTTTGCAGCGTGCAAACTCGCTTGTGGCATGTGGGGTCTGGTTCCCCGACCAGGGATCAAGCCTGGGTCCCCTGGATTGGGAATGGGGAGCCTTAGCCACTCAGAGGACGTGGCTCCTTCACCACACCTTTGCCACAGCAGGGCAGCCCCGAGCTAGCATTTATTAAGGGCTTATTATGTGCCAAAGCCTGCCCTGAGCGAGACCCAGGAGAGCGCGTGTTCTCTGCGCTGCCTGTGATGTCCACAGCTCTTGCCAGGGGGCGTCCTCCTGCCCCCACAGTGTGGGTGAGACGCTCGCAGAGGAGGGCTATGCAGCTCACCTGCATCCAGCCGGTCCGCTCAGCTAAGCCTCCTACGTGGACGGAGCGTCCGAGCCTCCCCGCAGTCCGCGTGCTGACCTGTGTGTTAGGCAGCGCGGCCCCCGGGAACAGGGCCACCGCCCCCAGGCGCACAGTGCAGTGGCCCTTGGGAACCTGTTTCTGTGGAAACAGTCTAGGTCTTCCTGCTTCCACAGGGGCCTCGAGCCGCCCCCCCCCTCGGGATGCCGCAGCACTGTCACACTGCCGTGAGCACGGCCTCGAGGCTCCGGTGACCACAGAGCACACCTGCATGACGGCTCCTCGGCCGGCTGAGCTGCCTCTTCTGCTGGGAACTTCACGGAGGACAGGACCTCTTTCGGGCTTGTCTCCCACTGGCCTCCCCGGCTGGGGTCCCTCCACCCTAGAGTGCTCTCAGTGTCGCCACACCAGTGCCCTCCACCGCCTCCCGTGGGTAAGGGAGTGGGCCCGAAGAGTGCCTTAAGTATAGCAATATAGCAAACACCGGCAGTAAGAATCCACCTGCCAATGCAGGAGACAAGGGTTCGATCCCGGGTCAGGAAGACTCCTGGAGAAGAAATAGCCACCCAGTCCAGTGCCTGGAGAAGCCCATGAACAGAGGAGCCTGATGGACTGCAGTCCACAGGTCCCAGAGAGTCAGACACGACGGAACAAACACACACATATATTTCTTACTTCCTCTATATCTGAGCTGGTATTTTTTAAGACAGAAATCAGTTCTTTTTTTAGTATACATGTGGCTGCACCAGGAGTTGGTAAGTGCAGCACGAAGGATCTTCAGTCTTCTTTGCAGCGTGCAAACTCGCTTGTGGCATGTGGGGTCTGGTTCCCCGACCAGGGATCAAGCCTGGGTCCCCTGGATTGGGAATGGGGAGCCTTAGCCACTCAGAGGACGTGGCTCCTTCACCACACCTTTGCCACAGCAGGGCAGCCCCGAGCTAGCATTTATTAAGGGCTTATTATGTGCCAAAGCCTGCCCTGAGCGAGACCCAGGAGAGCGCGTGTTCTCTGCGCTGCCTGTGATGTCCACAGCTCTTGCCAGGGGGCGTCCTCCTGCCCCCACAGTGTGGGTGAGACGCTCGCAGAGGAGGGCTATGCAGCTCACCTGCATCCAGCCGGTCCGCTCAGCTAAGCCTCCTACGTGGACGGAGCGTCCGAGCCTCCCCGCAGTCCGCGTGCTGACCTGTGTGTTAGGCAGCGCGGCCCCCGGGAACAGGGCCACCGCCCCCAGGCGCACAGTGCAGTGGCCCTTGGGAACCTGTTTCTGTGGAAACAGTCTAGGTCTTCCTGCTTCCACAGGGGCCTCGAGCCGCCCCCCCCCTCGGGATGCCGCAGCACTGTCACACTGCCGTGAGCACGGCCTCGAGGCTCCGGTGACCACAGAGCACACCTGCATGACGGCTCCTCGGCCGGCTGAGCTGCCTCTTCTGCTGGGAACTTCACGGAGGACAGGACCTCTTTCGGGCTTGTCTCCCACTGGCCTCCCCGGCTGGGGTCCCTCCACCCCTAGAGTGCTCTCAGTGTCGCCACACCAGTGCCCTCCACGCCGCCTCCCGTGGGTGGCCAGGAGAGGGGCCAGGATAGGGCCGGAAGAGGTGGCCCCTTGGCACTAGGAAGGTCCACGCCTTTCCCCACAGGGTGAGCCGGACATCACTGCCAGAGTCAGAAGCCAGAAAGGACGAAGGTCGTTGGAAGATGTGGGAGCAAGGGCCTCACGGCCCTCCGTGGAGGTGGCCTGCCGGCAGACCTGGAGGCACAGCGGGCAAAGGATGCCCCGCACTCCCGGCCCTCGGCTGCCTTAGACGAGGGGAAATGAAAGGGCAGGTGGCGGTCAGGTCTGCAGACACACACACGCCTCCCTGCAGCCCCGAGAGAGAGGGGGACTGGCTGATCCCAGGAGACGGGGAGGAGAGAGGATGCAGGATGTCTTGTTGAAGACTTCTGCTTCTATATTCATCCAGTAGGTTGACCAGTAATTTTCTCTTTCGTAGTCTCTTCGTCTGGTTTTGGTATCAGGGTCTTGTAGAATTCGTCTGGGAGCGTTCCCTCTCTTCAGTTCTTTGGAACAGCTTCAGAAGGACAGGGGCACGCTCTACTTTACATGCTTCCTAGAATTCCCAGTGACGCCGTCAGTCGTGGATGCTGTTTGTAGGGGGCCTGGCAGCTTGTTTTAACAGATTCTATTTCACTTCTACTGATCAGTCTGTTCAAATTCTCTATTTCGGGTGGGCGGGGACCATGGATATGCATATGACTGATCTGGGAACATACATGTATATGAACAACAAAACTCTGTAAAACATTTAAAATAAAGAATAAAAAAAAAAAAAAGAAATTAGATTTAAAAAAAAAAAAAATTCTCTATTTCTTCTAGAGGCAGTTTTGGTTGTATGCTTCTGGAGACGTACCCATTTCTTTCAGGTTGTCCAATTGGTCGTATAATGCTCTCATGATTTTTTGTATTTCTGTGGTATTGATTGTTATCTATTTTCTTTCATTTCTTTTTTTTTTTTTTTAAAGATTTATTAATTTATTTATTTTGGGCGGGGTTCGGTTTGGGGAGGGAGCGGAGCGGTCGGGCCACTTCCATTGGTCTTGTCATTTCTCTATTTTCATCCTTCTTTGTTCTTTGGCTCCTGTGGGCCTCCCATCGCGGTGGCGTCTGTCATTGCAGGGCGCCGGCTCTGGGCGCATGCGCCCCAGAGCTCCGGCTCGGTGACTGGACACATCAGTCCAGCTGCTCCGCAGCACGTGGGATCTTCCCAGGCCAGGGATCGAACCGGCGCCCCTTGCACTGCAAGGCGGTGTCCTTACCCACTGGACCACCAGGGGAAGCCCCTTTCTTTCATTTCTTATTTTGTTTATTTGGGTCCTCTTTCTTCTCTATGAACCTTGCTAGAGGTTTGTCAATTATATGCTTTAAGGAGAAACAGTTCTTAGTTTTATTGATCTTTTATATTGTTTTTATCTCATTTATTTCCTTTCTGATTTGTATTATTTCTTTGCTTCTTCTGACTTTGGGTTTTGTTTGTTCTTCTTTTTCTAGTTCTTTTAGGTGGTAAGTCAGGTTGTTTATTTGACATTTTTCTTGTTTCTGGAGAAGGCTTGTATCACTGTGAACTTTCCTCTTAAAACTTTCTGTAGCGTAACTTTTTGCACGTCCATGATTTCATTTTCCTTTGTCTCAGGGCATTTACTGACACAGAGTAATTTCAGTATCACTGACTTATAGCCCTGGCAGAAACAAACTTACTCTCTAAAGATTGGTATTTTGTCCAGTTGTTTTTGTCTTTAGACTAACAGTTGTTGCTGTTTAGTCCCCGAGTTGTCTCAGACTCTCTTTCCGTGACTGTAGCCCGCTAGGCTCCCCTGTCCGTGAGATTTCCTAGGCCAGACGCGGGAGTCGGTTGCCATTTCCTCCTCCAGGGGATCTTCCCAACCTGGGGATCAAACCTGAGTCTCCTGCGCTGCAGGCAGATTCCTCACCTCTGAGCCGCAGAGAAGCCAGGCTTAACAGTGCTGGGTTAAAATACTGCTCTCCAAAGTAACTTGCGTTGACTGTTGGTTCTTCCCTTCCCACCTCCTTCACAAGGGTTCAAGACTCACTGTGAGAGTTAGGTTCATTTGTTACAATTTGTAGTCATTTCCCTACACGTCTGTGTTTGGTTCTTCTTGTTTGTGTGAGGGTGAACTGCTCAGGTTCTCAGAATGGGAGCTTCACCAACAAATCGTTGTTCAGTGGAGGACCCTGTACTCCCACCACAGCGGGCATAGGTTCTGTCCCTGGTTGGGCAATTACCATCCCACACGCGACCAAAACCAAAGCTCCCTTGGACAACATCTACCTCCACTGCCCCCACCCTCCCCACAGGTAACCAGCCACCTTCCTCAGCTGCTGGTTTATCCTGTGTTTCTTTTGCACAAGGGAGCAGTTGCCAGAGTCTTTTCGTCTGTCCCCATCTTTCTTGCATGAAGGGAACATGCTACAGACACGCCTGTGTGCACTGTCCTTACATGTGACAGCATGCCCTGGTGATCACTCTGCTTCTGTTCAAAGACCCTCTTCATTCACCGGGGCGGCTGCACAGGCTGCTCGCTGGGGTACCCTGTTACTTAGCCCTTCCTGCACGGGCACAGGCACTGGTCCCAACATTTTGCAGCGACAAATCAGGCTCAATAAACAACCTCACGGGTATGTCTTTTCATGTTGCTGGACATGTATCCTCAGGGTAGATCCCAAGAAGTGGGAGGAGAGCAGGCACGTGTGGGTGGTTTTCTAGTTGTTGCCAAATGTCCCTCCAGAAGGGCGGGGCCGGTCTGCCTGTCTTCTAGCAACATCCAAGGGGGCGTTCTCCCAGAGCCGCACCATCCTACTGGGCAATTATTTAAGTTTTTGGCAATCTGGTAAGTGAGAAATAGTATCTCATTATTGTTTTAATTTACCTGGGGATCCGTAGAGATTTCCTAGGCCAGACGCGGAGTCGGTTGCCATTTCCTCCTCCAGGGGATCGTCCCAACCTGGGGATCAAACCTGAGTCTCCTGCGCTGCAGGCAGATTCCTCACCTCTGAGCCGCAGAGAAGCCAGGCTTAACAGTGCTGGGTTAAAATACTGCTCTCCAAAGTAACTTGCGTTGACTGTTGGTTCTTCCCTTCCCACCTCCTTCACAAGGGTTCAAGACTCACTGTGAGAGTTAGGTTCATTTGTTACAATTTGTAGTCATTTCCCTACACGTCTGTGTTTGGTTCTTCTTGTTTGTGTGAGGGTGAACTGCTCAGGTTCTCAGAATGGGAGCTTCACCAACAAATCGTTGTTCAGTGGAGGACCCTGTACTCCCACCACAGCGGGCATAGGTTCTGTCCCTGGTTGGGCAATTACCATCCCACACGCGACCAAAACCAAAGCTCCCTTGGACAACATCTACCTCCACTGCCCCCACCCTCCCCACAGGTAACCAGCCACCTTCCTCAGCTGCTGGTTTATCCTGTGTTTCTTTTGCACAAGGGAGCAGTTGCCAGAGTCTTTTCGTCTGTCCCCATCTTTCTTGCATGAAGGGAACATGCTACAGACACGCCTGTGTGCACTGTCCTTACATGTGACAGCATGCCCTGGTGATCACTCTGCTTCTGTTCAAAGACCCTCTTCATTCACCGGGGCGGCTGCACAGGCTGCTCCGCGGGGGGTACCCTGTTACTTAGCCCTTCCTGCACGGGCACAGGCACTGGTCCCAACATTTTGCAGCGACAAATCAGGCTCAATAAACAACCTCACGGGTATGTCTTTTCATGTTGCTGGACATGTATCCTCAGGGTAGATCCCAAGAAGTGGGAGGAGAGCAGGCACGTGTGGGTGGTTTTCTAGTTGTTGCCAAATGTCCCTCCAGAAGGGCGGGGCCGGTCTGCCTGTCTTCTAGCAACATCCAAGGGGGCGTTCTCCCAGAGCCGCACCATCCTACTGGGCAATTATTTAAGTTTTTGGCAATCTGGTAAGTGAGAAATAGTATCTCATTATTGTTTTAATTTGCATTTCTCTAGTTATGAGTAAGACTGAATATATTTTTTCATGTTTGAGAATCGCTTTGTTTGATCTTTTTGTAAACTACTGTGCCTTTCCTCTATCTATCTGGCTTTTAGTCTTCTGTCAGGTTTTTTTTTTTTTTTTTTTTTGGCCACTTCTATTGGTCTTTCATTTATCTATTTTCATCCGTCTTTGTTCTTTGGCCCGTGTTGGGGTTCCCATCGCAGTGGCCTCTGTCGTCACAGAGCACCGGCTCTGGGCACATGCGCTCCAGAGCTCTGGCTCGGTTGTTGGACACATCGGTCCAGCCGCTCCGTGGCACGTGAGATCTTCCCAGGCCAGGGATCGAACCAGCGCCCCTTGCACTGCAAGGAGGTGTCCTTACCCACTGGACCACCAGGGAAGCCCCCTAGTCTTCTGTCAGTTTTCACAGAGCTCTTGGTACAGTAAGTGTACTACAAAGGGTTAGACAGAGACAACGTTTTTTGATCTATGTTGTAAATATTTTCTCCCAGTTTGTCAGTTCAGGGTTTATTTGGTCTATGGTGCTTTCTGTCAGACAGATACTTTTTATTCGTATGTAGTCAGTGTATCACGTCTTTTATTGTCTCTGTATTTTGAGTCATAGTGAGGCCCTCCCCACACCAAAGTTAACAACAAACCCATCTCTATTTTCTTCCATTATATATGTGGCTTCATTTTTTATTCCTAATCTCTTTGTATTTTATTCTTGTGTATGGAGGGATGATGTTGTTGTTCAGTCTCTAAGCCGCGTCCAACTCTCTGAGACCCCACGGACGGCAGCACACCAGGCTCCTCTGTCCTTTACCATCTCCGCGAGTTTGCTCAGACTCATGACTACTGAGTCGGTGATGCCACCAACCATGTCGCCCTGTCGGTCCCTTTCCTCCTGCCCTCAGTCTTTCCCAGCATCAGGGTCTTCTCCAGGGAGTCAGCTCGTCCCGTCAGCTCGTCCCGTCAGATGCCCAGAGTACCACAGCTTCAGCTACACCATCAGTCCTTCCTTTAGGATTGACAGTTTGATTTCTTCACAGTATAAACCTAATTTTATCTTCTTCCACGTGGCAATCCAGTTGTCGCAGCAGGTTTTCTAAAAGGCTCACCTTTCCCCAGTAACTGGAGGCAGCCCCTGGTCACACACTCAGCCTCCTCGGGTGCCGGGGGCCGACCTGGCGTTCCCTCCCCTGCCCGGCCGTGTGCCTGCCCGCGGCCATGATGCTGACTGTCAGTGCTATTGGGGTTGGTCTCCCTCGTGGTGTTTCCATGGTCTTCCAGCTGTTTTTGTTTTCCACATGAATGTCAGGATCAACCTGCCTGACTCCACAAAACAGCTAACATTCGTCCTAGGCCTGCTTTGAATGTGTAGAGCCGGGCGACCCACCATCTTTGTAAAGCGGAGCCATTCTATCCAAAGGGAGAGATGTCTTTCCATTTGTTCAAGTCTACTTCTTTCAAGCCTGCTTTAACACGTTCCTTGTAGAGGTTTGCACGTTGCTGGTTAAATGTATTCCCAAGTAAACCAAGTTCACTGCAACTGTGACATTTTCTTGACCGTCTTGTGTCTACTGTTCATATCTTAAAAGGCTGCTGACTTTTTGATGTGAATGTAGAGTGAAGCAGCCTCACTGCCTTTTCTTTAAATCACGGGTCCCCTAAGATTTTCCAGATACATTGGTGTGTCGTCTGAACAGAGAGATGGCTTCACTTGTTCTTCACCAGCTGCCGTGCCTCTGACCAACTCCTCTGTCTGATACGTGCAGGCTGGCAGGGGAGGTGGCGGGCATTTGTGCCTTCTTCCTGATCTTAGTGAAAATGCTTCCCGCCTCTTCATAAAGGCAGGGACTGGCTTCAGGACTAAGGTGTATCATGTCAGGTGCCCGTAAATAGTCCAACTGTGCTAAGGCCACTGAGCAGTGCCCCTGAATATGGCTGAGATGGCGTGGTGCATGTATATTTTACCATATTTTTTGAGAAATGCATTTCCCTCAGTTCATATTTTATCATGATACTGAATTTTGTACAAGATGTACCTATGGAGAAAAGTACAAATTTCATGATACTGTTTAGCTTCAGCTACACCATCAGTCCTTCCTTTAGGATTGACAGTTTGATTTCTTCACAGTATAAACCTAATTTTATCTTCTTCCACGTGGCAATCCAGTTGTCGCAGCAGGTTTTCTAAAAGGCTCACCTTTCCCCAGTAACTGGAGGCAGCCCCTGGTCACACACTCAGCCTCCTCGGGTGCCGGGGGCCGACCTGGCGTTCCCTCCCCTGCCCGGCCGTGTGCCTGCCCGCGGCCATGATGCTGACTGTCAGTGCTATTGGGGTTGGTCTCCCTCGTGGTGTTTCCATGGTCTTCCAGCTGTTTTTGTTTTCCACATGAATGTCAGGATCAACCTGCCTGACTCCACAAAACAGCTAACATTCGTCCTAGGCCTGCTTTGAATGTGTAGAGCCGGGCGACCCACCATCTTTGTAAAGCGGAGCCATTCTATCCAAAGGGAGAGATGTCTTTCCATTTGTTCAAGTCTACTTCTTTCAAGCCTGCTTTAACACGTTCCTTGTAGAGGTTTGCACGTTGCTGGTTAAATGTATTCCCAAGTAAACCAAGTTCACTGCAACTGTGACATTTTCTTGACCGTCTTGTGTCTACTGTTCATATCTTAAAAGGCTGCTGACTTTTTGATGTGAATGTAGAGTGAAGCAGCCTCACTGCCTTTTCTTTAAATCACGGGTCCCCTAAGATTTTCCAGATACATTGGTGTGTCGTCTGAACAGAGAGATGGCTTCACTTGTTCTTCACCAGCTGCCGTGCCTCTGACCAACTCCTCTGTCTGATACGTGCAGGCTGGCAGGGGAGGTGGCGGGCATTTGTGCCTTCTTCCTGATCTTAGTGAAAATGCTTCCCGCCTCTTCATAAAGGCAGGGACTGGCTTCAGGACTAAGGTGTATCATGTCAGGTGCCCGTAAATAGTCCAACTGTGCTAAGGCCACTGAGCAGTGCCCCTGAATATGGCTGAGATGGCGTGGTGCATGTATATTTTACCATATTTTTTGAGAAATGCATTTCCCTCAGTTCATATTTTATCATGATACTGAATTTTGTACAAGATGTACCTATGGAGAAAAGTACAAATTCTTTCCTTAGAGTTTTTTTGTTATTATTTCTTTGTCTGACTGCCCTGGGCCCTAGTTGCAGGTAGGATCTTCCCGGTGCAGCATGTGGGACTGGGTTCCCCCGCCAGGGATCGAGCTCAGGCCCCCTGGACTGGGAGTGGAGACTCTCAGCCACTGGAGCACCAGGGAAACCCCTAGAGCTGTGAATGTAGCACATGACAGTGATGGATTCCCTCATCATGAACAAACCTGACATTCTTGAAGTGAATACCGTTCTGTCGTGGGGTACTGTGTTTGTGCTAGATTCCAGCTGCTGACACTTAGTGCTTCTGCACTGAGACGCAGGAGCAATACTAAGATGCAGGTTTTCTCCTTTATACTCTCTTCATCTAGTTAAAGTCCCTGACATTATAGTATTGGGGCTTCCCTAGTGGCTCAGATGGTAAAGAACCCACCTGCCAAAGAGATGCAGGCTCGACATCTGGGTCAGGAAAATCCTGACCCAGAGCAGGGCACGGCCACCCACTCCAGTGTGCTTGCCTGGAGAATCCCAGGGACAGAGGAGCCTGGGGGCTACAGTCCATAGGGTCGCAAAGAGCCAGACGTGACCAGTCGCGTCACAGGAGGAATCAGGAAGCTCTTGCTCCTCTCTTTTGCTCTGGACGTGCTTGGTGCCCTGTGACTGTCTGGTCTTGGAATTCTGTAGAATTCCCCCGTGAAGGGCTGGGCCTGGGGCCTTCCTGGAGTAGTTCCTGAATAACTTGCTCACAAACATCGTGTTCCCGTTTAAACATATGAGAACATGAAGCGCTTCCCAACAAACACCTACTGGACAAGCTTGCTCCACCCGTGCCGCTGGCCTCGGGGCCTGTGGAACACTGAGCGTTGCTAAGGCTCAGAGCAAGCTTCACCCAGGGACTAGCAGTGCTCCACAGCCAGGCTCGGCCCGGCTGGATTCACGGGCGCAGGGCCCGCCAGTGAGGGGCCCAAGAAGTCCGCTCTTGGGCTTAGACGAAGAGAATTGGAGAGCAAGTAACCATTTTAATGCATTTCCCTCAGTTCATATTTTATCATGATACTGAATTTTGTACAAGATGTACCTATGGAGAAAAGTACAAATTCTTTCCTTAGAGTTTTTTTGTTATTATTTCTTTGTCTGACTGCCCTGGGCCCTAGTTGCAGGTAGGATCTTCCCGGTGCAGCATGTGGGACTGGGTTCCCCCGCCAGGGATCGAGCTCAGGCCCCCTGGACTGGGAGTGGAGACTCTCAGCCACTGGAGCACCAGGGAAACCCCTAGAGCTGTGAATGTAGCACATGACAGTGATGGATTCCCTCATCATGAACAAACCTGACATTCTTGAAGTGAATACCGTTCTGTCGTGGGGTACTGTGTTTGTGCTAGATTCCAGCTGCTGACACTTAGTGCTTCTGCACTGAGACGCAGGAGCAATACTAAGATGCAGGTTTTCTCCTTTATACTCTCTTCATCTAGTTAAAGTCCCTGACATTATAGTATTGGGGCTTCCCTAGTGGCTCAGATGGTAAAGAACCCACCTGCCAAAGAGATGCAGGCTCGACATCTGGGTCAGGAAAATCCTGACCCAGAGCAGGGCACGGCCACCCACTCCAGTGTGCTTGCCTGGAGAATCCCAGGGACAGAGGAGCCTGGGGGCTACAGTCCATAGGGTCGCAAAGAGCCAGACGTGACCAGTCGCGTCACAGGAGGAATCAGGAAGCTCTTGCTCCTCTCTTTTGCTCTGGACGTGCTTGGTGCCCTGTGACTGTCTGGTCTTGGAATTCTGTAGAATTCCCCCGTGAAGGGCTGGGCCTGGGGCCTTCCTGGAGTAGTTCCTGAATAACTTGCTCACAAACATCGTGTTCCCGTTTAAACATATGAGAACATGAAGCGCTTCCCAACAAACACCTACTGGACAAGCTTGCTCCACCCGTGCCGCTGGCCTCGGGGCCTGTGGAACACTGAGCGTTGCTAAGGCTCAGAGCAAGCTTCACCCAGGGACTAGCAGTGCTCCACAGCCAGGCTCGGCCCGGCTGGATTCACGGGCGCAGGGCCCGCCAGTGAGGGGCCCAAGAAGTCCGCTCTTGGGCTTAGACGAAGAGAATTGGAGAGCCGAAGTAAACCGCACGTGCAGCTAGGCCAAGGCCAGTGTCTGCGTGTCTGCACAGACCAGCCACGTGAGCCACGAAGCATGAGGCAGCACGTTCGAGGTGGGCCTGGAACCCTGGAAGGTGCGGCGTCCCTGGCAGAGCTTGTAAGAGGAGCAGACGTTCCAAGCCAGGTCGCTGCGACAGACGACTCATAGCCTTTTGACTTCTCTGGCTGACGGTCTGAGCCAGAAACCTCACAGAAAATGGACCTAAGAGATGCTCAGGCGGGAGCCACGGCTTCCGGGAGCCCGGACCTCCCCCGTCACCGCCCCGGCCACCCTGCCGCCCGGCTGCTCACAGGCTCCCCTTCCTCCAGACGCCTCCCTCCTCTTCAGGCCAGCAAAAATCAGAACAGAACAGCATGCCCAGAGGAGCCAAGAACACAGCTTTATTCTCTTAGTTCTTTCATGTCTTTGTCATGGAATTGGAACCAGCGAAACAGAACATCAAATGTCAGCCTGGTGATTTTCTGCTTCAAAAATTGGCAAATCCCACTGCGAATCTTAACACCAATTTGCTTCCATTTCATGGGTAAAAGATAAAAAGAAAAAAAAAAGGCAGGCCTGCGGAGGAAACAAACAGGTTTTTGACAAGGCCGTCGGTCTTCCCACACATCCCTCCCCACGTCAGGGGGGCTGGTCCAGTCCGTGGTCTCACGCCTCAGCCTCCCCAGTGACAGACTTTATCTTCTTGGGCTCCAGAATCCCTGTGGATGGTGACTGCACCCATGACATGAGAAGATGCTCGCTCCTTGGAAGGAAAGCTCTGACAAACCTAGACAGTGTGTTCAGAAGCAGAGACATTACTTTGCCAACAAAAGTCCATATAGTCAAAGCTATGGTTTTCCCAGTAGTCACACATGGATGTGAGAGTTGGACCCTAAAGAAGGCTGAGCACTGAATAATTGATGCCTTTGAACTGTGGTGCTGGAGAAGACTCTCGAGAGTCCCTTGGACTGCAAGGAGATCAAACCAGTCGATCCTAAAGGAAATCAACCCTGAATATTCAATGGAAGGACTGATGCTGGAGCTGAAGCTCCAAGAAGGCCGCCAGATGCGAAGAGACGACTCCATGGAAAAGCCCCTGATGCTGGAGAAGATGGAAGGCAAAAGGAGAAGGGGACACCCGGGGACGAGGTGGTTGGACGGTATCACTGAGTCAATGGCCAGGAGTCTGTGCTCTGGGAGAAGGGAAGCCTGGCGCGCTGCAGTCCGTGAGGTCTCGAAGAGTCGGACACGCCGATTAAGGAGAAACATGCCCTCAAGCAAGATACATTGTTGTTGCAACCATTACCTCTAGGCTTAAAGACAGTTGTAGACAAAACAGATCATAGCCACAGGCGTGGCAACCAAGGTGAAGGCAAGTAGGCTAACGAGTGTTTGTTCCCTCTCCTCCTCCTCCTCCTTTCTGGGGTCCCCTAAGCTTCCTATCAACCTGCCTAGGAATTAGCTCTCTCACAACGAAGACGCCACACATCCTGTGGCAAGGCCAAAGGAAAAAGAGAACAAAACCGTCACCCGGCGAGGCTGCGGAGAGCAGCACGTAGACACGCGGACGCGGGCCTGGGTGCTGCCTTTATTGGGATTGAAGGTGGGGTGCCTTGGGCTCAAGGGTGCCCTCTTTATTGGCTAATCTGTGGCCTATGAGAGGGAAGCAAAGCAAGGTCATTCATGCAGTTTATCTGGGCTACCCGGGGTTTTCTGAAAGTGCGGCCCTAGGTCATGTACACACACATCAGATTTCCACCAATTAGGATTAAAGATAGAATGTACAATTGCTCATAAACAGCTTCTATATAGAGTATATATTGAAACACTGTTTTGCAGTATTTACTTAAATGGGCTATATGCTCAAAATTAATTTTATCTGCTTTTTCAAAGTGACTACTGAGCACTTAAGTCACATACGTGGCTCCGCTGAACTTCCACTGGAATTCACTATTTGGAAAGACTGTCTACAAAAAAACCCAAAAAACAAAAGCACTTTAAATATAAATACAAACCTAGGCTTATAGAGATGAAAGAAGAAATTCCATGCTGACACTCCCTTCTCACCTGGCGTGGCTGCAGGGATCAGAGCCTCCACCCTGAATATTCAATGGAAGGACTGATGCTGGAGCTGAAGCTCCAAGAAGGCCGCCAGATGCGAAGAGACGACTCCATGGAAAAGCCCTGATGCTGGAGAAGATGGAAGGCAAAAGGAGAAGGGGACACCCGGGGACGAGGTGGTTGGACGGTATCACTGAGTCAATGGCCAGGAGTCTGTGCTCTGGGAGAAGGGAAGCCTGGCGCGCTGCAGTCCGTGAGGTCTCGAAGAGTCGGACACGCCGATTAAGGAGAAACATGCCCTCAAGCAAGATACATTGTTGTTGCAACCATTACCTCTAGGCTTAAAGACAGTTGTAGACAAAACAGATCATAGCCACAGGCGTGGCAACCAAGGTGAAGGCAAGTAGGCTAACGAGTGTTTGTTCCCTCTCCTCCTCCTCCTCCTTTCTGGGGTCCCCTAAGCTTCCTATCAACCTGCCTAGGAATTAGCTCTCTCACAACGAAGACGCCACACATCCTGTGGCAAGGCCAAAGGAAAAAGAGAACAAAACCGTCACCCGGCGAGGCTGCGGAGAGCAGCACGTAGACACGCGGACGCGGGCCTGGGTGCTGCCTTTATTGGGATTGAAGGTGGGGTGCCTTGGGCTCAAGGGTGCCCTCTTTATTGGCTAATCTGTGGCCTATGAGAGGGAAGCAAAGCAAGGTCATTCATGCAGTTTATCTGGGCTACCCGGGGTTTTCTGAAAGTGCGGCCCTAGGTCATGTACACACACATCAGATTTCCACCAATTAGGATTAAAGATAGAATGTACAATTGCTCATAAACAGCTTCTATATAGAGTATATATTGAAACACTGTTTTGCAGTATTTACTTAAATGGGCTATATGCTCAAAATTAATTTTATCTGCTTTTTCAAAGTGACTACTGAGCACTTAAGTCACATACGTGGCTCCGCTGAACTTCCACTGGAATTCACTATTTGGAAAGACTGTCTACAAAAAAACCCAAAAAACAAAAGCACTTTAAATATAAATACAAACCTAGGCTTATAGAGATGAAAGAAGAAATTCCATGCTGACACTCCCTTCTCACCTGGCGTGGCTGCAGGGATCAGACGGCCTCCACTTAAGAGCAGAGAACAGGACGGCGTCAGGGGCTGTTCCGTCGTGAGACACTCCCCTTCAGGATGACACGTGGCTCCCCGACTTGATGCGCCTCACAGAATTTTTAAATCAAGGAAGCAAAAGTCACCAGGACAAGGGAAATGAGATCCACAACTGTGTGTGTAAGCTGCTTCCGTTGTGCCCGACGCCGTGTGACCTGGTGGACTGGAGCCCTCCCGGCTCCTCTGTCCGTGGGATTCTGCCGGCAAGACGACTGGAGCCACGGAGCCACGGCCTCCTCCAGGGGATCTTCCTAACCCAGGGATCAAACCCGCACCTCTTATGTCTCCTGCACTGGCAGGCAGGTTCTTAGAGACAGCTGGGAAGCCCCAAGCTAGAGCTAGGCACCTCAGGACGACTTTCAGTGACAGGGGTTCACAGGAAGTGGGACGGCTGTGCCCCTGAGCGGCAGGGAGCTCCAGCAGTGCAGGCCTGACCAGATGCCCGTTCACAGATCAGGACCAGGCCCCCAGCCACCGCGAGGGGGACACGCTCTCCTCGAGGGCAGTGGAGACCACTCCCCGCCCAGGAGGAACCTGGGGCGCCTGGGGCTGTCGCTACGAGTCTCGGTGGGACCGTCATGTGTGCACCGTGGTGAGACCTGCACGAGCAGGCACGCGGCTCCCGCGCGCCGAGACCTGTTAAGGCCTTTGATGGAGGGACCTGCCCCCAGAGGTGTGGACAGGGCTTTGGGAAGTCACAACTGCCCCCAGGGCCGGGTGGAGCCGGAGCCCCAGGAGACTACACCTGCCCCCAGGCTCTGGTACCCAACGGCCCAGAACAACAGGTGGGGAGGCGAGGGTGGGAGGAGCGGACCAGTCAGCCGGCCCATCCGTGTATCTGGTCCCTCCGGGTCTGTGTGCGGCTTTGATGAGACCCTACTTACAGCCATTCCCAGAAACATGGGTTTTCTGCTCTCCGGCCAGGCTGCCTGGCGCACCTGCTTGCCGGTCCCCATGCAGGCCCCCGGCTTATAGAGATGAAAGAAGAAATTCCATGCTGACACTCCCTTCTCACCTGGCGTGGCTGCAGGGATCAGACGGCCTCCACTTAAGAGCAGAGAACAGGACGGCGTCAGGGGCTGTTCCGTCGTGAGACACTCCCCTTCAGGATGACACGTGGCTCCCCGACTTGATGCGCCTCACAGAATTTTTAAATCAAGGAAGCAAAAGTCACCAGGACAAGGGAAATGAGATCCACAACTGTGTGTGTAAGCTGCTTCCGTTGTGCCCGACGCCGTGTGACCTGGTGGACTGGAGCCCTCCCGGCTCCTCTGTCCGTGGGATTCTGCCGGCAAGACGACTGGAGCCACGGAGCCACGGCCTCCTCCAGGGGATCTTCCTAACCCAGGGATCAAACCCGCACCTCTTATGTCTCCTGCACTGGCAGGCAGGTTCTTAGAGACAGCTGGGAAGCCCCAAGCTAGAGCTAGGCACCTCAGGACGACTTTCAGTGACAGGGGTTCACAGGAAGTGGGACGGCTGTGCCCCTGAGCGGCAGGGAGCTCCAGCAGTGCAGGCCTGACCAGATGCCCGTTCACAGATCAGGACCAGGCCCCCAGCCACCGCGAGGGGGACACGCTCTCCTCGAGGGCAGTGGAGACCACTCCCCGCCCAGGAGGAACCTGGGGCGCCTGGGGCTGTCGCTACGAGTCTCGGCGGGACCGTCATGTGTGCACCGTGGTGAGACCTGCACGAGCAGGCACGCGGCTCCCGCGCGCCGAGACCTGTTAAGGCCTTTGATGGAGGGACCTGCCCCCAGAGGTGTGGACAGGGCTTTGGGAAGTCACAACTGCCCCCAGGGCCGGGTGGAGCCGGAGCCCCAGGAGACTACACCTGCCCCCAGGCTCTGGTACCCAACGGCCCAGAACAACAGGTGGGGAGGCGAGGGTGGGAGGAGCGGACCAGTCAGCCGGCCCATCCGTGTATCTGGTCCCTCCGGGTCTGTGTGCGGCTTTGATGAGACCCTACTTACAGCCATTCCCAGAAACATGGGTTTTCTGCTCTCCGGCCAGGCTGCCTGGCGCACCTGCTGGTGTGCGTCGGAGCCTCCCCGCAGGTGCAGGTGAGGCCCCCTCACACGCCTGAGGGGGGAAGGCACAGGGTTTCAGAGGCCTGTGCCACCCACCAGCCCTCAGGGACCACGGCAAGCGTGGTGAAGCAGTAGTTTACAACAGGACACAGATGCAGACGGGACTCTCGGGCATATCTGTAGAGGGCCGGATAACACGTTTAGACTGCAGGTCCTCTGGTCTCCCGGCAACTGCCCTGCTGGGTTGCCGCGGCCCCGGCGCCAACGCTGAGCCGACGTCAAGCAGCCACGGCCGTGTCCCGGTGAAGGTTTATATATTTATGGACACACATAGGTTGAAGTATTTTTGTTTTTTATCAACCACTTAAAAACATAACAACTATGCTTACCTCACAGACCACAGAAAACTGGGCAACAGGCAGGGGGTGGCCTGCACGCCGTCTGCTATCCCCGGTCTTAGACCGAGACACCAAGAGGGACTCCTTGGAGGCCTGGTGCCTAGGACGCCACGATGTCACTGCTGAGGGCAAGGGTTCAATCCCTGGACGGAGAAGTAAGATCCCAAAGCAGGGTGGCCAAAAAAAAAAAGAGAGAGAGAGACCCACAAGAACAAATCTCTCCTAAAACCAAGAATTCAGAACAGGCTAGGAATCCAAGACTCCCTGTGCCCAGTGCGGAGCTTTTAAGGACCGTGGTCAGGGTCCCCCTGCTCTGCCCTGGCCACCCCACTCCCTCCCAGGCCTGCCTCCTCTGCCCCCCGACTGCCTGGCCCGAGTGAGTCCGAGTGGGCAGGGCAGGAGAGCTCCCGAGGTGCTCGTGGGAAGCGACCCTGAGTCAGTCGCCAACGGCAGTTTCCAGATCAGTGTTTCAGCGGCCCTGGGGATACCCTGAGGCCTCCCAGCTCCTGATACGTGAGACGACCCGTGCCCGAGGGTCCGGGCAGCCCCACACATGACACGCGACCAAAGGCAGACGTGTCAGCACAAAGAGCACACTGGCCAGACAGTTCTGCTCAGTATAGTTTGAAATCAGTTCCACCTGTTGCTGCTCCATTTTCCAGAAGCTGCAGAAAAGCCTATCTTTATTGATCAGGAAATTAGAACTCAGCTGGCTCTCCCGCTCTGGGGCACACGCAAAGTCCAGATCGAAAGGAAACACACCGCCGGCCGTCACTTCCCTGGGGAGTGACTGCGCGTCCAGCCAGGGCTCCTCTGTCGCAGGCGTCCGTGGACAAGCCCGTCTCCACCGGCGCTCTGACCAGCACTCCTCGCCCCCGGGGCCCAGAGTCCGGGCGCCCAAGGAACCAGCCGCTCTCAGGCCGACAGCCCCCGCGGCCCACGGTCGCCTGCTGGGCATGACGAGGGACCACCGAGGGGGAAGTGGAGAACAGCAGAGAGCAGTGCCCCCCGCGCTGCTGGAAGCGCGTCAGCCAGAGAGCCGAGCGCCAGGCCTCGGGCGACGACCCCCCACGGGGAAGGGAAGGTGCGCGGGGCCAGGCCTGCCCTCGCGCGGCGTCTCCAGTGCTGCCGCCACGAGGCACAGCGTTGGGGCACACTGCTCTGGAGCCCGTGGTCCGGCCCACTGCCCGACACGGCCCCGGAGTCCCCTGAACTGGGATGGACCTTGCGGCCTCCCAGGCAGAGGCAAGGGCCCCTGGGCCTCCCTGGAGAGCCGTGAGCAGAGGGGTGGCCCCCAGCGCTAGGGGGAGCAGCCCCGCGCCTCCACCCTCCCGGGCGGCCCGGCGGGCGCGGGGGGCGCGGCGCGGCGCCGCTTCTTCGCCAGCTGCTGCTGCACCCGCTGCTCCTTCCTCTTGAGGTAGCTGCCCACGCTGTCGCAGGCGGCCTTGAATAGGCCGCTGAAGCCGCCGTCCACGCCAGCACAGCCTGTGTAGCAGGAGGGGACCGGCACCAGGAGGTCACGGGACGCCAGGAGGGCCGGGGGCCCTGGGGAACGCGGCGACCACCCAGTCCTCCGTGCAGCAGGGGCATCGCCCCCAGCACCGGCCCAGAACGCCCACCTCCCGGCGGCCACCGCAGCCTCCTGCGGCCTCGCTCTCACAGGTCACGGGGCCGCGGGGAGCAGTGCAGAGGCCGGGCTGGGTCCTGTCAGCACCGGGCCCCCGGCCAGGGGAGACGGGGCCCGTCCAGCACCGCAGCGGCCCGAGTCCTGCCGACGGAGGACCCGGATGCAGACCCACTGAGGTGACCCTGAGACCAGCGCGGCGCCTCTCGAAGGGGCCGACCAGCGCGCCTCCCGGGGCTCGGCTGTCCTGACGGGGACCCACACCTCATAGCCCCGCGTCCTCACCCCAGGAGCACCCCTCCAGGGCGCCACGCTCTGGGACCTGCTTCCACCCGGGGCCAGAGCGCGCCCTCACCTTCCAACATGGCCCAGTTCCCACGAAGGTGAGCGCAGGCCCTCCTCAACTCCGCACTCTCAGGAACAGACTGAGGAGAGGGCAGAACACCCTGATCAGAGAACAGAAGCCCCGGGGTGCCGCCCGGGCACGGACAGCTGCCCTCCCCACCCGCAGGAGGCGGGCAGGCAGCGCCCCCCGGCCCCCCAGAGACGCGGCTCCGCACAGGCGACTCCACGGCGCCCAGCACCTGGCAGGGGGCAGGCTCGCCCCTACTGTTAGGATCAAACCACCCGAATGAGCTGCCGGGGGGCCCCTGGCGCACACAAGTGTGCGGAGGCCTCTGTGAGCGTCACCTGCCCCTCCCCGCGGTGCCTGGTGAGCCATGGGCCAGGCGGGAGGCGGCGCCCAGCCCGCCCAGCCCACCGCGAGGACAGGCCGCCGTGTCCAGGGGACCCGAGCGCAGGCCGTGCGGACGAGGCTGCTCCCAGAGCGCCCCAACCGCAGGCTCTTCTCCTAGAGACGGGTGACCAGGGCAGCCCCTCCCCCAGAAACCCCAGTGCAGACACCCCAGGCCCCTGCACCCCCAGACACAAGTCTCCGGCCGGAGGCGGCCAGGCGAAAGGGGTCACAGCCGTCGCCCGCTCCCAGCCCCGCTCACCTGCCACTGGCTGCCCGCAGGCCTGCAGAGGCTGAGGGGGGCCTCCCGGTGGTCCTGCAGCACCCAGAGCCCCCCGTCGTCCGCGAAGGCAGCGTCCCACACCCTGTGCGGGAAGGTCAGCCGCTGCTTGTGAGCCAGCTGCTGCCGGGCCGCGTCCAGCTGGAAGATGTCGACCACAGGCAGCCTTCCCAGGGAGAGAGGGGGACGGGGGGACAGTGAGGACAGCGTCCGCAGGGCGCTCAGCCCACCAGCGTCTCGGCGGCCACCTCGCGACTCCCGGACCCCCGCGCACCCAGCCCTCCCGCGCCCCTGCCCCCAGAGCTGGGACCTCGTGGCTCCCGCCCGAGTCCCAGGCCTCCTGCCGCACAGCCGCGACGGGCCCTGCGCAGCAGACGGCCGCTCCGCCCGCCGGGCAGCGGACAGAGCCCCCAGCCCAGCAGTGTTTCACCCGCCACGCCTGCGTCCTCATTTCTAAAGCGAGCTCAGACGCCAGGCCCAGGGCTGCCGTCAGGACAGGTGAACATGTGGGAGGGCCCAAACCCCGCCTCGCATGCGGGCCAGGCTCGGGAGGGCACAGCTGAGCGGCCACGCGCCCCACGCTTGCACCGCAGCCCGCGGGTCTCTTGCACTGAACGGGGCCTGATTCGGGTCGGTGCAACCACAGCGGACCCTCGGCCGGGGCTCTACCTGCCCAACAGGCCAGCCGCCGGAGGCCAGGGCTGCCCTCACGGTGGCCGGCGCCAGCAGCACGCGCGACGCCAGCGCAGAGGCAGGCTCCCACCCCTCGGGCACAGCAGAGCCGAGGGCAGGGCAGGGCGAGGCTGGGCCAGAGCCCACCCCACTCCTGGGGCAGGACGCACCCGCCGCGCGCCGCCCCCAGGCCTGCGGGCACCAGAAGCAAGGCCGCGTCCGCGTGGCTCACCCGTCACACACGAGCGCCACGCAGGCCTCCTGACGCCAGTAAGTGATCCGGGACGCCGCCGACCTCTGCAAGGACAAGCGGCGGCTTCAGGTGTCAGCCGTCAGGACCCGAGGTCGGCCGCGCTGTTCAAATGGCGGCCTCCCTGCGGGACAGATGGCCCCCTGTGCAGTCCACCACGCACAAGAGGAGACCCTGCAGGGCCTCTGGACCCAGGGAGGGCACGGTCCACAGGAAGCCCTGACACGTGGGCCTGACGGCACAGGCCACCCAGGACTCTCCCCTCCCCCGACCCACGAGGCCTGCGCAGCGTCCCCAAGGTCAACGGACGTGGTCACAGAGAAGGGCAGGGAGGAGAGCAGGGGCGGTGACCACGGACAGCGCGTGCACAGCATCCACAGGTGCCAGCAGGCGGCGCCAGGGCAGGGCCCCAGGGCGCCCAGGGGCCACGCGGGGCCACACAGAGCCCTAGGGGCGGGGAGGAGGGGCTGCCGGCCCACTCGCTCTGGTCCCCGCGGGGCGGGGCCTCTCCTCGCCACCTGGGGTGTCAGGAGGCCTAGGAGAGGTGGACGCGAAGGAGGCAGCAGAACACAAGGCCTCTCTGCCGAGGCCTGACCCCGGCGGCCGAGGCCCGAGGGAGCGCGTGCCGACCGCAAGCCCGCTCCCGCGCAGAGGGGCTCCTCCAGAGGGGCCGGCAGCCGGCGGGCACCGGGACACGCGCAGGCCTACCTTGTCGCTCCGGGGCTCCGCGGGCTCCTCCAGGCTGGCCAGGTGACAGCAGTGTAGCTCGCGGCCGCTCCTGTACTCCCAGAGCCGCAGCGTGCGGTCCTGCACACACCAGGGACAGGCAGTGCCGTGAGGCCGCCAGCCCCCCGGCCACGGGGACGGTGACGCAGGGGCGGCGGCCAGCACCCCCCTCCCCGCTACAGGCTCTGCTTAGGGACAACTCTGCAAAGGGTCACACGGGCCAGTAAGACCACACGCCACAGGGCAAGGACAGAAGACGCTGGTCACGTGCCCGCAGTCAGGGACAACGCCGCCGTGCTCAGGCCGCAAGTGCACGCACACGCATGCACACGCACCCTTCCTTCAGAGAGCACGCATCCACCCAGGGAGAAACACGGGGGCTCCTGCGCCTGTGGAAGCTGTCCACACCGTGATTCAAGGATGAGAGGAGAGAGGATGTCACTTGTGACCCGTGAGCGTGTCCACTGGCACAGCCTGCTGTGAGCACCACAAACAGTATAAATGCATAAAAGGAAGCGTTCACCAGGGCACAGACAGGTGTGCCCATCTCTGTTCTACACAGAGCTGGAGCCCTGGCCACGGCCACCAGATAAGAGACAGAGAAAAGGATCCAACTGGAAGGAGGAAGTAAGACTCAACTGTTCGCAGATGATGTGATTTTATTTACAGAAAACCCTAAAGACTCCACCAAAAAACTATCAGAAATAGTAACTCAATAAAGCTACAGGGCACAAAAACCAATGCTCACAACCCTGAGGTGTTTCAATACACTAACAACAGAGTAAAAGAAGGAAAACTTACCCACTTACAACAACATCAAAAAAGAATGAAACACCTAAGAATGAACTTAACAAGATGAAAGGTCTGTACTCAGAAAAACACGACGCCGCTGAAAGAAACCACAGACTCCACAGACAGAGAGCCGCCGCTGCTCATGGACTGAAGGGTCAGCGCTGTCAGAACGTCCACCGTGAGCTAAACAAACAAAGCTCCCACCCAAGCCCCATCAACACGCCAACGACTGAAACAAAAAACCCTAACATTTATAAGAAGCTCACAAAAGACCCCGATGAGCCAGTGCAATCCTGAGAAGGAATAACAAAGCTGAAGGCTGCCATGCGCCCTGATTTTGAGTTACACTGGAAACTACAACATTGAAAACAGCATGGGAATGGCAGAAAAAGAGACGCAGCTCAGTGGACTGGAGCTGAGGGCCCAGAAATAAGCCAGGCTCAGGCGGACAATTCACAAAAAAGGGGTCGAAGAACAGAGACAAAAAGAAAGGGTGGTCTCCTCAATAAACAGTGTGGAGAGGGCTTCCCTGGTGCACCAGTGGTTAGGAATCTGCCTGCCGATGCAGGGGACACAGATTCGATCCCTGGTCCGGGAAGACCCCACATGCCATGAGGCAACTGAGCCCGCCCTCTAGAGCCCACGAGCCGCCACTACGAGCCTGCACCTGGAGCCTGTGCTCCGCAGCAGGGAAGCCACCGCAGCGAGCCCGTGCACTGCAAGGAGGGCTCACCAGCCAAAAAGAAAGATTAAAACAAACAGTGTGGAAAGAGCCGAGCAGCCATATGCCAAAGACTAAACTGCCCACCACCTCACACCATACACACAACTGGACTTAAAACAGAAGTGTAAGCCCTGAAACCACAAGACTCTGAGAAGAAAACACGGGCAGCTGGAGCCCTGGCCACGGCCACCAGATAAGAGACAGAGAAAAGGATCCAACTGGAAGGAGGAAGTAAGACTCAACTGTTCGCAGATGATGTGATTTTATTTACAGAAAACCCTAAAGACTCCACCAAAAAACTATCAGAAATAGTAACTCAATAAAGCTACAGGGCACAAAAACCAATGCTCACAACCCTGAGGTGTTTCAATACACTAACAACAGAGTAAAAGAAGGAAAACTTACCCACTTACAACAACATCAAAAAAGAATGAAACACCTAAGAATGAACTTAACAAGATGAAAGGTCTGTACTCAGAAAAACACGACGCCGCTGAAAGAAACCACAGACTCCACAGACAGAGAGCCGCCGCTGCTCATGGACTGAAGGGTCAGCGCTGTCAGAACGTCCACCGTGAGCTAAACAAACAAAGCTCCCACCCAAGCCCCATCAACACGCCAACGACTGAAACAAAAAACCCTAACATTTATAAGAAGCTCACAAAAGACCCCGATGAGCCAGTGCAATCCTGAGAAGGAATAACAAAGCTGAAGGCTGCCATGCGCCCTGATTTTGAGTTACACTGGAAACTACAACATTGAAAACAGCATGGGAATGGCAGAAAAAGAGACGCAGCTCAGTGGACTGGAGCTGAGGGCCCAGAAATAAGCCAGGCTCAGGCGGACAATTCACAAAAAGGGATCGAAGAACAGAGACAAAAAGAAAGGGTGGTCTCCTCAATAAACAGTGTGGAGAGGGCTTCCCTGGTGCACCAGTGGTTAGGAATCTGCCTGCCGATGCAGGGGACACAGATTCGATCCCTGGTCCGGGAAGACCCCACATGCCATGAGGCAACTGAGCCCGCCCTCTAGAGCCCACGAGCCGCCACTACGAGCCTGCACCTGGAGCCTGTGCTCCGCAGCAGGGAAGCCACCGCAGCGAGCCCGTGCACTGCAAGGAGGGCTCACCAGCCAAAAAGAAAGATTAAAACAAACAGTGTGGAAAGAGCCGAGCAGCCATATGCCAAAGACTAAACTGCCCACCACCTCACACCATACACACAACTGGACTTAAAACAGAAGTGTAAGCCCTGAAACCACAAGACTCTGAGAAGAAAACACGGGCAGCATGCTCTGTGACACAGGTCTCGGCAAGATCTTTCCGGATACGTTTCTCAGGCAAAAGAAACCAGAGCAAAAGCAAACAAACAAAACTGCATTCGCCTAGAAAGCTTCCCCAAAGGGGGGAGAGGCGGGCATGAGGGCCTCCTTCCCAGGCGGTGGCAGGGCCCGCCCCAGGGCTGCGGGCACCCGCCTCCCGGGTGGTCTGGGGCACGGCCGATGGGAGGACGCAGCCGAGGGCCCCAGGCTGGCCTCGAGGGGCACGCTGCACGTGCTGGTCTCCGTCCTGAGCCTCGGCCAGACGGCAGGGCCTGGCTTCCCACAAAGGACAGCTCGCAGCATGCAGGGGACACGCCACACGCCACGCCGGGGCTGGGGCGGGCCCCAGGACGGCAGTGCCCGCGCTCCTGCGCTCCCGCCCAGGCCGGGGCAGAGCTGAGCGAGCAGACCAAGGCGGCCAGCACTCTCCTCAGCCTAGGAGGCTCCCAGCCAGACCCACAGAGGCTGGCGGCCTGCAGGGAATCCAGCAGGCCTACTCTCCTCTCCTCACCCTACGGCCTCACCCTACGGGAGCACACGCGGCGTCCAAGAACAGGGGAAGAGAGCGGAGAAGCAAGCACCGAGAGACGCCACGTGAGGAGGGAACCAGGACGGGCCGCCGCCGGGAGCGCCTGCCTGTCGGGGGTCCGCGAGCCCCAGCCCGCCCCAGCCCGCCCCAGCCCTGCAGGCTGCAGAAGCAGCTGAAGGGATGGAGAGGCGAAGAGGAAGGGCTGCAGGCAAACTCCCGAGGAGGAAGGAGAACCAGACGCTGACGGCGACGCAGACCAGCACCTCAGCCAAGGGCGGCTCCGCGACCCCGAGGGGATGGTGCCCCGGTCACCAGCAGTTAAGGCGCCAGGCCCTGGCTCCCGGAGCCCGGCAGCCGTCCTCACTGACCAGACTTCTTCCCTCAAGGCCAAGCGCCCGGCCCTCCCACAGGCTCCCCACGGCAGGAAGGTCAGCGAGAAGGGCTTCAGGGCTTCAGCAGGCGCAGAACCAGACTTAAAACAGAAGTGTAAGCCCTGAAACCACAAGACTCTGAGAAGAAAACACGGCAGCATGCTCTGTGACACAGGTCTCGGCAAGATCTTTCCGGATACGTTTCTCAGGCAAAAGAAACCAGAGCAAAAGCAAACAAACAAAACTGCATTCGCCTAGAAAGCTTCCCCAAAGGGGGGAGAGGCGGGCATGAGGGCCTCCTTCCCAGGCGGTGGCAGGGCCCGCCCCAGGGCTGCGGGCACCCGCCTCCCGGGTGGTCTGGGGCACGGCCGATGGGAGGACGCAGCCGAGGGCCCCAGGCTGGCCTCGAGGGGCACGCTGCACGTGCTGGTCTCCGTCCTGAGCCTCGGCCAGACGGCAGGGCCTGGCTTCCCACAAAGGACAGCTCGCAGCATGCAGGGGACACGCCACACGCCACGCCGGGGCTGGGGCGGGCCCCAGGACGGCAGTGCCCGCGCTCCTGCGCTCCCGCCCAGGCCGGGGCAGAGCTGAGCGAGCAGACCAAGGCGGCCAGCACTCTCCTCAGCCTAGGAGGCTCCCAGCCAGACCCACAGAGGCTGGCGGCCTGCAGGGAATCCAGCAGGCCTACTCTCCTCTCCTCACCCTACGGCCTCACCCTACGGGAGCACACGCGGCGTCCAAGAACAGGGGAAGAGAGCGGAGAAGCAAGCACCGAGAGACGCCACGTGAGGAGGGAACCAGGACGGGCCGCCGCCGGGAGCGCCTGCCTGTCGGGGGTCCGCGAGCCCCAGCCCGCCCCAGCCCGCCCCAGCCCTGCAGGCTGCAGAAGCAGCTGAAGGGATGGAGAGGCGAAGAGGAAGGGCTGCAGGCAAACTCCCGAGGAGGAAGGAGAACCAGACGCTGACGGCGACGCAGACCAGCACCTCAGCCAAGGGCGGCTCCGCGACCCCGAGGGGATGGTGCCCCGGTCACCAGCAGTTAAGGCGCCAGGCCCTGGCTCCCGGAGCCCGGCAGCCGTCCTCACTGACCAGACTTCTTCCCTCAAGGCCAAGCGCCCGGCCCTCCCCACAGGCTCCCCCACGGCAGGAAGGTCAGCGAGAAGGGCTTCAGGGCTTCAGCACGGGCGCAGAACCAGGCCCTTCAGGATCCAGAAACAGCCATCGACCAGCCTCTCTCACGGACGTCAGGGGGCTCTAGGACCCCTCAGAGCCGCACAGCCGCCCCAGCTCAGCACACGCACGTGCACACAGGAGCGCCGCGGGCACCACCTGGCGGACAGCCGCCCAGAAAAGGCACGCGCGGACCTCCCGGCCGCCTCCCAGCCGCAGGTGCACCTCCCAACCGCAGCGGGACGAGAGCGAAGCCGCTTGAGCAGGCCCACCCCGCATGCAGGACCACCCACGGCGGGTGCCCACGGGCCCCGGAGCACTTACCCCAGAGGACGACAAGAGCAGCTCGGGGTGGTTGGGCACCACGAAGATGCGGCTCACGAACCTGCGGGGAGAGAAGCAGAGGGTAAGCTGTGGCGCTGCCTGGCCCGCGCCCTCAGACCGTGGCCCCAGCAGAAACCGTGCCCGCATGGGGAGCATGCGTGTCACCCTGGGCGGGCCTAGACGTGCTCCCAGGCTGCACCTGCCAAGCAGGGCCCGGAAGCTGGGACGCTGCCTGGGCACACACTGCAACAAGGTCCGAGCCGCCAGGGGCTAGTGAGCACGGCAGAGGGAGCAGCCCCGACCCACCGTCAGAGTGCAGCCATGGAGCCGCGCCCGAGCCGCCCCAGCCCGGGGAGACGGGCTCCCCCACCTCCACCAGGCCCCGACCCAGCCGCCCGGGGCCTCACCCTGGACCGGGCCCGTCCTGGCCACGGCCACCCTGCCCCGGGACCGCCTTCCCTGATGGCCCTCGAGAAGGCGCACGCTGCAGGATGAACCCAGCCGGCGTCACCACAAAGGCCCACGGCAAGACACAGGTCTGAGACGCCCACGTCTCCACAGGCAATGGGTGGAAGCCGCAGGTCCCAGGGCCTCCACCAGAGCACCGGCTGGTCTCCACTTACTGCGTCAGCTACCACCAGCACTTGCCGAGAGCACTGCCAGGGACTGACCCGCGAGCGCATCTGCCTCTGCGGAGACCGACCCCGTGCTGTCGGGCGCTGCGGACCACCAGCACCCCCGGGGGCTCGGGGTGGAGTGGGCCCTCTGCCCCAGGGCACCTGCCGGAGCTGGCCTTTAGACAGGCGGGCGCTCCCAGGAACGGACGGTGCAATCTCAGTCCCTGCACCCCCTCCTATCTAGAAAAGCCCTTCATGCGACATCAGATCCTCCTGACGGACCGAAAACCCTTTGTAAAGTGAGTGTTTAGTGGTACTGACTTCCCCCTTCCTCAAACCTCTCCCCACTGCCTCCTGGGCTGCAGTCCTCATTTCGGCCCCAATAAGCCTTAATTCACAACTCTCAAGCTGTGCATCTTTCTTGAATCAACAGCTGAAACACCCACAGAGCACCTCCTGCATGCCAAGCTCTGTGCCGGGGTTTGTGGACAGCCAGCAGCAGACCTGGTGAAGACCCCGCCCAGGAAGCAGGGGAAGAGACAGGCCCAGCCCTAAGGAGGCCCTGGCGTCCAGCACAGGCTCAGAACGGCCCGGCCAGCCACACGTGGGCCACCAAGGGCATCTCACCTTTGCTGGTAAACACGCTAATGAGGTAAAGAGACTCAGGGAGACTCACTTTAATACTCAGTCTTGACTTCCTATTCCCAGAACATTATCCTCTCAACTAATAACGCACTCAGGACGAGCGGTCTGCCCGCTGCCCGCTCCGCCTGCCTCCGGAAGCGGTGTTTCACGCTAACAGACACCTCGCTTCAGGCTTGGTGGCTCGTGGCTCTGAACCTGGCGGCACGGGCTGAGAGACGGCGCAGCAGGGAGGGGCGTTTCTGGCGGGCGGCGCGTCCTGCGAGGAGCGAAGAGGGGCCGCGCCGCGGGTCTCAAGAACAGCCTGCACGAAGGCCCCGAGGCAGAGGGCGCTGTGGCCTCCAGCTGGGGAACGAGACCTCGATGCTCCTAGAAAACCTCTGGGAAGCAGGCTCTGAGTGGGGACGGAGGCTCCGCAGGTTCCGAAGGCCTGGACCTGGGGTTGAGCTGGGCCGGGGTCTCGCAGGAGGCAGGCCGGGTGTCCGAGCCGGTCCCCTCCTCCCAGTGCGGTGAGCGCCTTCTGTTCACCAGCAGCTCCCCCAGCTGAAAACCAGCGCCTCCCTGTGCAGAGGGGCGGGCGGGGGCGGGGACTCACTCGGTGTGCCCCAGGCAGAAGGACTCGATGCTGTGCGGGGCCGCGGCCCAGCTCACCCGGATCTTCTCGTCCCGGTCGGCAGTGAGGACAAAGCGGTCGTCGGGACTCACGGCCTGTGCATGGGGTAGGAAGGGGCAGACCCGCGGGTCAGCACGCCGGCTCCTGCCCTCCTACCCCAGGCCCCAGTCATCAGCCCCAAGGGCCTCAGCGAAATCCAGAAGCCCAGCCGCACCCACTGCCGTCTCCGGCTCCCGGTCCTTCCTTTCACATGTCCCACGTGTGGCCAGTCACAGAGTCCCTGCCGCCCAGCCCCTCCCGTTCTCTGCAGGGCCCCACCCACCCCAGCTGCCACCCCCAGCTGCAGCCGGGCCTTCGTGGGCCTCTCAGTGCCAGGGGATGGGGGCAGATCCTGGCTGGGGGACCGGAGGACCCCTGCTCTTCCCACGGCCCTCCCTCTCTCCCCTCAACCTGGGCGCTCCTCAGGGCTGCACCACCCGGCTGCCCCTCCCTGACCATCCTTCACCCCGCTGCCCACGTCACCTTCCGAGACTCCGCCCGCTGCTCTGGCCACAGCGCTGCCGCTGCCACAGCAGAGCCCTCACCCGCCCCCGCCACCCCCGAGCTGAGGGCAGCAGTGACCCGTCGCCCGCGTACCACATCCAGCAGCATGGACAGGTGTCCGAGCTCCAGCCTGCCGCCCCCGTGCGGCTCCAGCACGGGAAAGGAGTACACATCGCCCGACTTGTCCGCCACCAGGATCCTCTCCTCCGAGCACGTGAAGGTCAGGGCCGTGCACCTCCTCACCACGGTCCTGCAAGGCCAGAGGTGCCCGCGGTCGGCCTACGCGGGTCGGCACCAGGGCCACCCGCTGAGCGGCAAGCCGGCAACCGTCCGCTCCTGCCACGTGCAGTCACCAGAAACGGTGCCAAAAACATAAAGCAACTGTGAGGATGGAAACAAAGCCAATGCCTCCAACAAAACTGACTTCCTAACGCTGTTTCTCCCCAACACGTGCTCCTGATGGCAGGATCTGGGCTGCAGGTGTCTGAGGGTCCAACGTGAAACCCTCCCGATTAGCCTTGAGCTTAGAGATGGTCTTGATGGAGCCCTGGGGCGGGGGCAGTCCCTGCCTCCTGGCGCCTCTGGGGGACGACCGCGGCCCGCTTCCTAACACTAGCTGTGCCCTGGGCCGCAGTCCAGACCACAGCGCTGCCCCCCCCCCCCCCCCCCCCCCAGGACCACGGGCGCCCTCCACGCCACCCACCGCAGGGCGGCGCCTGGACCCGGCTCCTGCAGATGCTGCTCAGGCGTGACGGCTGAGGACAGGAAGGCTCAGGGAGGGGAGCTGGAGGGAAGGCCTGCCACCAGCGAACCCCCGCGGGGCGTCCATCCCACACCCGAGTCCCCGACCTGGGAGGGCCGTGAGGTCTGCCTCGCCCGCGAGCTGCTTCAGGAGCATCAGCCACGAGGCGCAGAACCACACAGGCCCATCGCCCGCCGCCCAGCCCAGGTCAGGGGCCGCGTTCCCTCCTCCAGCCGTCAGTTTTCATCTCGCACCTCCGGAGACGTCTTCCTAGTAGCAGAACAGGCTGCTCCCGCCAAGGCGCGTGAGTTCACTTCACGCCGGGCAGGAGCCGCGCCGCCGCCCTCCATCCGCCCGGAGGCCTCGCCACAGAAGGGGCCGTCCCGGCTGTGCCGTCGCCCAGGGCTGGCAGGGGACCCGCTGACCCCATAAAAAGCTGACATTCAGGCTCCCGCGGTGGCCCAGTGGTTAAGAATCAACCTTGCAAAGCACGAGACAAAGGTTCCGCCCCTGATCTAGGAAGACCCCACACGCCGCGAGGGAGCTGCGCCGGGCGCCACGGCGGCTGAAGCCTTGGGCGCCGGAGCCTGTGCTCCCCGACAAGCGCGCCGCCGGTGGCCCGAGACGCCCGCGCGTCGCGACCAGACAGCCCGCGTGCAGCAACGAAGAGCCAGCACAGCCAAAGTAGGTAACTTATCAAAAGGTTGAAAAAGCTAAGAAAAGGAGTGCCATCCATGCGTGCAGACGGCATCCGGCTCACCGCAGCAGGACACCTCCTGTCGGCCTGAGATGGAAACTGAAGCCCAAATGAACCAGGTCCCCACACAGGGACCAGCAGACCCCCCGCCTGCCTCACGGGAGGAAGGACAAGAGGAACAAGAAGCTAGCAGGAGGCCCCGCCGGGCCCCACGTGCCCCTGCGGCTGCAGCCGCTGGACCGCCTCCAGTCCCCGGCGCCGGTGCAGCCCCGCGAGGAGGCGTAGTGTGATAAACACGGAGAAAACACCCGCAGAGAAAGGCTGCGGGCAAGACTAATCAGAGTCCACAGAGCGCCTGCACTGGGAGCACATTCCCTGCCTCCACGATGTCCCCGGGCTGCTGGCCCGGGGCCCCTTCCTCAGGCCCCCCCAGGGCAACGTGGGCCCCTCTCCCTCGTGTCCACTGGGGGCAGCTCTGAGCTACTCAAGGCCCGGGCCGTCCAAACGGGGATGAACTGGACCCTGGATGAACCAAGGGTGGGTGCTCTTCTGAGGGGGCCCTCAGATCTCGAAGGGGCCTGTGCCCCACAAGTAAAGGCCGCCCAGGTCCAGGAGCCCTGCGCTCCCTCCAGGATGAGGTCTGCTGGACACGGGGGAGGGGGTGCCTGTCCTCGCCCGGGCGACTTAAACCTGCTCCCCGTCTCCAGTAGCTCCATCAGAGAGGGGAGGCGCTGAGCTCAGGGGAAGCACACAGGAGAGCTGGGCTGGCCTGGCCACGCCCCTAACCCCACCCCCCACCCACCAGCCTGGAGTCTGTAACCACCTGCCCTCTAACTCCCTGAATGCAAACGCCTCCAACACAGTTACTCACTGACGGCAATTCACAAGCCACAAAAGTGAAAGTTAGTGGCTCAGTCACGTCCAGCTTTTTGCGACCCCGTGGACTATAGCCCGCCGGGCTCCTCTGTCCAAGGGATTCTTCAGGCAACAATACTGGAGTGGGTTCCCACTCCCTTCTCCAGGGGGTCTTCCAGATCCAGGGATCGAACCCACGTCTCTTGCACCTCCTACATTGCAAGCAGATTCTTTACCTTTTGAGCCACTAGGGAAGTCCTCCTAAGAAACAGCTAACTTATCAAAAGGTTGAAAAAGCTAAGAAAAGGAGTGCCATCCATGCGTGCAGACGGCATCCGGCTCACCGCAGCAGGACACCTCCTGTCGGCCTGAGATGGAAACTGAAGCCCAAATGAACCAGGTCCCCACACAGGGACCAGCAGACCCCCC
Organism: Tragulus kanchil; assembly: GCA_022376925.1. Lineage (NCBI taxonomy): Eukaryota > Metazoa > Chordata > Mammalia > Artiodactyla > Tragulidae > Tragulus > Tragulus kanchil. The sequence goes on from JAIOJX010000028.1 coordinate 245,490,955, forward strand.
GCCTGCCTCACGGGAGGAAGGACAAGAGGAACAAGAAGCTAGCAGGAGGCCCCGCCGGGCCCCACGTGCCCCTGCGGCCGCAGCCGCTGGACCGCCTCCAGTCCCCGGCGCCGGTGCAGCGCCGCGAGGAGGCGAGTGTGATAAACACGGAGAAAACACCCGCAGAGAAAGGCTGCGGGCAAGACTAATCAGAGTCCACAGAGCGCCTGCACTGGGAGCACATTCCCTGCCTCCACGATGTCCCCGGGCTGCTGGCCCGGGGCCCCTTCCTCAGGCCCCCCCAGGGCAACGTGGGCCCCTCTCCCTCGTGTCCACTGGGGGCAGCTCTGAGCTACTCAAGGCCCGGGCCGTCCAAACGGGGATGAACTGGACCCTGGATGAACCAAGGGTGGGTGCTCTTCTGAGGGGGCCCTCAGATCTCGAAGGGGCCTGTGCCCCACAAGTAAAGGCCGCCCAGGTCCAGGAGCCCTGCGCTCCCTCCAGGATGAGGTCTGCTGGACACGGGGGAGGGGGTGCCTGTCCTCGCCCGGGCGACTTAAACCTGCTCCCCGTCTCCAGTAGCTCCATCAGAGAGGGGAGGCGCTGAGCTCAGGGGAAGCACACAGGAGAGCTGGGCTGGCCTGGCCACGCCCCTAACCCCACCCCTCACCCAGCAGCCTGGAGTCTGTAACCACCTGCCCTCTAACTCCCTGAATGCAAACGCCTCCAACACAGTTACTCACTGACGGCAATTCACAAGCCACAAAAGTGAAAGTTAGTGGCTCAGTCACGTCCAGCTTTTTGCGACCCCGTGGACTATAGCCCGCCGGGCTCCTCTGTCCAAGGGATTCTTCAGGCAACAATACTGGAGTGGGTTCCCACTCCCTTCTCCAGGGGGTCTTCCAGATCCAGGGATCGAACCCACGTCTCTTGCACCTCCTACATTGCAAGCAGATTCTTTACCTTTTGAGCCACTAGGGAAGTCCTCCTAAGAAACAGCAGATTGGGGGTTAAACACAAGACTGTGTGATTTGGGGCAAGCTGGTCACGATTAAAAGTGACAAGTAAACATACAATTAAAGGAAAGGCACCAGGCACCGAGAAAGTAACATCTACAGCCCCGCGTGTTATCGGGTCTCACACGGAGAAGCCCCGACACGGGACCTTCCCCTCAGCCCACACTCCAGGGCGTGTTCACAGGGACCAAGGACACCCGCCCTGCCCTGCGCTCAAGACCCTCGGCGACACGCCCTCCTGAACAAGCCCATCGCCACACGTGCCCCTCCTCCCCCCCTCAGACGCTGCACAAGCCGGGACCCTCCTAGGACAGGCAGGGCCCCCAGGAGCCCTGGGCACCCACCCTCCAGAGGGGCAGCCGCTCCAGCACCAGGACTCAGGACTGCAGCAGGCTGCGTAGATGCCCTGTGCCCACGTCCAGAGGGAGTCCCCACCACCCACGGATGCACACAGAAGGGAGGTTTCCCTCATGCGTCCGCCTTCCAGCAAGGCCAGGACAGCCACCCAGAGCCAGTGCAAGCTCGGTGCCAACTCGCCCGCCTGCAGCAGGCCCTGCGCTTCCCCAGCGTGGACAGTGCTCCAGCAAGGGACCCCAGGGTCCACAGCCCCAACAGTGGGCACTGTCCCATGGGAGAGAATCGCCCTCGTCCAAAAAGGACTCCGGCCTGTGGCCTCAAGGCCTGGGAGGAGGCGACCTCAAGGGGAACACTGAGTGCCAGGGACAGGAACAGACGGCAAGGCGACTGTCAGCGGGGAGAGGCAGGTGACACCGTGCTCTTGACACGATACGGACACACTGTCCCACCAACGCTGAGCCCCAGCCCTTCCCGTTCCGATTCTCAAGTAAGCGCACCGACTTAAAACCTCACCCAGTGAAGACCGCAGCCCAGGAGCCTCAGCCTACACCAGCCTCGCCGCTCTCAGGGGCCAGAGGAGCACCGCGTGCAAGCGGGACGGCCTGGCGCCCGGGAACCCAGACTCAGCTTGTGGCTGGACGCCAGGACGGGGCGCGGCCGAGCGCGTGACGGCCGGCCAGCGAGGTGGGGGAGACCCACGCCCGGCGCCCCTCGTGGGCCTGCCCCGAGGGCAAGCTCAGCTCCCCCGGCTCAGCGGTGGGGCGGGGCCCAGGGCTGGCTCCACGGGGCCGCTGCTACACCACTGCCGCCGTCCCTACAGCTACCGTCACTACGGCTACGGGCATGCAAGCGCAAGGTGTGCGTTCAACATCGTAAGGACTCCGCGTGAGCATGTCATACCTGACACTCAGACATTGCCATGGTTTTGTACGGAAAAGAATCAGACGCTTACTGTCATCCGTTAAAGCAAAATAGCTGCCAGACGTGGAGAAGGTGGACGCCAGAATCGAGTCGCTGCCCTGGTCCACGGGCGGCCCGTCCTTCCTGCGGAAGAGAGGGGACGTGTCAGGCCTCACCAGGGACAACGCGGTCAGACGGAGAGTGAAGAGAGGGCCTTGCGGCCAGGATACAAAGCATACCGCAGGGACATGGAGAGGCTCAAGAGCACCCGCATCTTTAAGGAGGAACACCAACTGTACAGAAAAGGGCCTCTGTACACACACCAGAGACACAGGGCTGAGCTGGGAAGACCCTCAGGGACCACATGGCCCCTCCCTCAAGGGCATGACTTATCCACAACCAGAGGCAGGGATCACACCATATTAAAAAATAAAGGGGGGCTTCCCTGGTGGTCCAGTGGGTAAGGACACCACCTTGCAGTGCAAGGGGCGCCGGTTCGATCCCTGGCCTGGGAAGATCCCACGTGCTGCGGAGCGGCTGGACCCATGTGTCCAATTACCGAGCCGGAGCTCTGGAGCGCATGCGCCCAGAGCCGGTGCTCTGCGACAACAGAGGCCACCACAATGGGAGGCCCACACTGGCCAAAGAACAAAGATGGATGAAAATGGACAAATGAAAGACCAATAGAAGTGGCCCGCCTGCTCCCCTCCCTCCCCACCCCACCCCCTACCAATAATAAGTAAATAAATAAATCTTTAAAAAAAAATAATAAAGGAAGCTAAAGTGGGTCCCAAGTACAATTCTTCTAAAGAAAACCACCCTACAAAATGACCAAAAAAATCTGATTACCAGGCGGGAAAGGGGGTGGGCGGAGGGACAAACTGGGAGATCGGGGCAGACAGACCCACTGCTGCCTGCAGAGAAGGCAACCAATGAGGACCTGCCTGGAGCACAGGGAGCGCTCCTCGGGACTCCTTACTGACCCGTATGGGAACAGGACCTAAGGTAGACTGCACACATGTACACGTACACCTGATTCACTCTGCTGTACAGCAGAAACACAACAGCATAAATCAACTATCCTCCAAGAAACACTGTTTAAAACCCTACTCTTCTTCTTTAAATCAGCTAAAGCTGATTCCATATCCCTGCTTTCAATGCATCTGAAATCACACAGTGTTATTTGAAAGTACCCATAAAACAGTTACTTAGTGACAGAAACACAGATAAAGTATTTTAAAGAGTGCTCGTAGGGCTTCCCTGGTGGTCCAGTGGGTAAGGACACCGCCTTACAGCGCAGGGGATGCCTGGCCCAGGAAGATCCCACGTGCCGTGGAGCGGCTGGACCCATGTGTCCAACTACCAGTCAGCGCTCTGGAGCGTGTGCGCCCAGAGCCAGGGCTCTGCAATGGGAAAGGCCACTGTGATGGGAGACCCACACAGGCCAAAAAACAAAGATAAATAATAAATGAAAGACCAACAGAAGTAGCCAAAAACAAAAGTGCTCGTACCCTTTTTTTTTTGGGTGGGGGGGGGCCACTTCTATTGGTCTTTAATTTATTTGTTTTCATTCATCTTTGTTCTTTGACCCGTGTGGGCCTCCCATTGCAGCAGCCTCTCTCACGGCTGAGCACTGGCTCTGGGCGCATGCGCTCCAGAGCTCCGGCTCTGTAGTTGGACACATTGGTCCAGCCACTCTGTGGCACGTGGGATCCTCCCAGGCCAGGGATCGAACCGGCGCCCCTTGCACTGCAAGGCTGTATCCTTACCCACTGGGCCATCAGGGAAGCCCAAGTGCTCATATTCTTTATAATTAATTTGAAAGTCAGTAGCACACTTCAGTAGCACAGGTGGCTATCTGGTTTATCCATACAGTAAATAAATAAATCTTTAAAAAAAAATAATAAAGGAAGCTAAAGTGGGTCCCAAGTACAATTCTTCTAAAGAAAACCACCCTACAAAATGACCAAAAAAATCTGATTACCAGGCGGGAAAGGGGGTGGGCGGAGGGACAAACTGGGAGATCGGGGCAGACAGACCCACTGCTGCCTGCAGAGAAGGCAACCAATGAGGACCTGCCTGGAGCACAGGGAGCGCTCCTCGGGACTCCTTACTGACCCGTATGGGAACAGGACCTAAGGTAGACTGCACACATGTACACGTACACCTGATTCACTCTGCTGTACAGCAGAAACACAACAGCATAAATCAACTATCCTCCAAGAAACACTGTTTAAAACCCTACTCTTCTTCTTTAAATCAGCTAAAGCTGATTCCATATCCCTGCTTTCAATGCATCTGAAATCACACAGTGTTATTTGAAAGTACCCATAAAACAGTTACTTAGTGACAGAAACACAGATAAAGTATTTTAAAGAGTGCTCGTAGGGCTTCCCTGGTGGTCCAGTGGGTAAGGACACCGCCTTACAGCGCAGGGGATGCCTGGCCCAGGAAGATCCCACGTGCCGTGGAGCGGCTGGACCCATGTGTCCAACTACCAGTCAGCGCTCTGGAGCGTGTGCGCCCAGAGCCAGGGCTCTGCAATGGGAAAGGCCACTGTGATGGGAGACCCACACAGGCCAAAAAACAAAGATAAATAATAAATGAAAGACCAACAGAAGTAGCCAAAAACAAAAGTGCTCGTACCCTTTTTTTTTTGGGTGGGGGGGGGCCACTTCTATTGGTCTTTAATTTATTTGTTTTCATTCATCTTTGTTCTTTGACCCGTGTGGGCCTCCCATTGCAGCAGCCTCTCTCACGGCTGAGCACTGGCTCTGGGCGCATGCGCTCCAGAGCTCCGGCTCTGTAGTTGGACACATTGGTCCAGCCACTCTGTGGCACGTGGGATCCTCCCAGGCCAGGGATCGAACCGGCGCCCCTTGCACTGCAAGGCTGTATCCTTACCCACTGGGCCATCAGGGAAGCCCAAGTGCTCATATTCTTTATAATTAATTTGAAAGTCAGTAGCACACTTCAGTAGCACAGGTGGCTATCTGGTTTATCCATACAGCTGGGTAAGAGAAATGAATGCCGCAAATAAGACGATCATGTACTTCTTAGACCACACAGTCCCTTCATTCAAACCGCGAGCTTGCCCTGAGGAGGCCTCCCCAGTGTCTCACCCTTTATGCTCCTGCAGCTTCTTTTCTGCAGCACTGCAATCATACATGAAGAGGCTGCCATCATCACTAAAGAAAAACAACAATGTTTTAGAAGACACGCTTTGTTCATTAAAATACTCGTGGATCAAAGTTATATCTGCTTACCCTTTGATGATTTTCTCCCCAAGAAACTGTCTCCATAAGATACTTCAGGGAACAGCTAAAGATTTTTAATTTGCTGAACCTATTTACAGTTGCCACAGGTACCTGGCACGGTCTGCCCATAAACATCAGTTAAGTGAAATAAATGAGGACAAAAACTCAACAGGAAGTAATATACCATTCTTTAAGAATGAGGACATGAGTGCAAGATGGCTGTGCAAGAAAATATATTCTGATGTTACTGAATCTTCAGAGAGTCTTACGCACCCAAGTTTAAAACCAGGGGTACTTGTTTACAAAAATGTCTCATCTGCCTCAGAAAGCTCCAGCGGCTGCCAAGAGCTTACTAATATAGAATTCACCCCCCTTCCCTACAATGCCTGGTACAAAGACATCCTGCCCAAATGTAGAGCCTTTAAAGTGACTGCGGCCAAAAACTCTGCGTGTGCAACACCGCGGTGCAGGAAGAGCGGCAGTCTTCCAAGTCAGAAACCTTGCCAGCCACCCACCAGGTTTCCTCAAAGGTGTAAACAACCAGATGGAGCCTAATTTTTCATCCCTCGCTGGGGCGTGCGTTAGATACCACGAGGCTCTGAAGCAAAACACGGGACAGACAACAGGTTTGTGAATAAATCTGTGAAATCTAAACTTAACATCTTATTGAATCTCTGAAGCCAAACGCTGAACAAAGAAGACAGAGCACATACACATTTGACACACACACTGTCTGTTTCGAGAGTGGGAGAATCAAATCTACCCTGGGAAAGAAAATATGGGGCCGAAACTGACCACCACTAAGAGGTTCCTGGATCAAGACCAGTCGACGAGCAAACATAAAATGTCCGGGAATGATAAGAGACGTGAAATTAGAGAAAGCAAAAGGACGCCCTTGTAAAGGGCCCCTAGAAAGCGGCTGTGGCTCTGAGGGTACCCTCGAGAACGGGGGAGTCCGGAAAGGCCCTCCAGGTCCGAAGCGCGCGCAAGACGCGGTGGAGGGATGCGGACGGGGACAGGGAAGGGACGGCAGAGTGGTCCCCGGGAGTAAGCCCCTCTCCCAAAGAGAGACCAAGGGCTGCCTTCCTCCCGCGCCCAAGAGAAGGGCGTCCCCCGGTCCCCGCAGCGCCCGGAAGTGTCGGGCGCGGAACCGGCCACAGAGCGCTGCAGGCGCGCCGCCGAGGGCGCGGGGCCCCGGGCAGGCCTAGGGAGAAGGCGGGGAGAGCGGGCACTCCGCGGCATAGGCAGACAGCCGGGCTCGGGGGGCACCAGAGAGCTCACAGGCAGCGCGGGGCTCGCCAGGGTCACCCCAAGGCAGGTGCAGCCCCGGCGGGGAGCACCGGGAAATTGAGGCCCCGACGCACGGCCGCAACGTCCTGCTCCAGACCGACCCCTCACCTGCTCGAAGTGGAGATGGCCAGCAACCGGCTGCCGCCCCGCACCACCAGCGCATGCCCGCACAGCGCCAGCCCCGCGGAACTCGCCATGCGTCCGCCCGCCGCGTCTCCACTCACGTGCGCCGCCCAGCGCCTCTTCCGGCCGGCGCCGGAGACTGACGTCAGACGTAGACGCCGCGCGAGGACGTCGTCCGGGCTCGCTCCCGCGCGCGCGCCAGGCGGGCATGCGCAGAAGGTGCGCTCTCCCTTCACCCCGCAAGCTGGCGTTCGCTCCTTTTGGGGTTGGTTGCTGATCACTTTCGTCCGGGTGGACTCCGCTTGTTTGTTGAGTGTTCGTCTCTTCCTGCAGACGGCATCGGGCAGTTCTGGATCTTTCTCGGGCTGTGGCTGGGCGACGTGGCCGGCCGGGTGCCCACTGGGTCCTTCAAGAAGCGACAGGGTCTGAGTTTGCAGCCAAGTCCCCAACCCGGCGTCCGAGCAGGGCGCAGAGCTGAGGCCGCAGGAAGGGAGCTGAGCAGACACACCCGAAGGGCAGAGCTGCTGAGCTGCTGCTTTTAGACTCAAGAGAGGGCCCTTTCCCAGTGTTCTTAGTGCTCGCGGAGGGGAACCGTCCAGCACGCTTGCTGGGTGTTTCCCGGACTCTCCGCACGCATCTTCCACCCTGACAGTCTGATGCCGTGCATCCTCCCGGACGCCGCTTCTCCCCGTCTCCAAGGCATCCGCCGCGACGCACAGCACAGCCACCCTGCGGCCGTCTGGTCTCCCGTCCGCCCTTGCCCCCCATCCACCCCTGCAGGTCCACTTTCCACGCTGAACGTTTCAGAACAGTTCCAGCCACGTCATCCCCCTGCAGAAGTCAACAAGTGGCTTCTCATTGTTCTCCGTACAGAAAATAAATCCACTGAGAGGGCATGTCGTCTGGCTTCCTGCCACCCCTCAGCCTCGTTCCCTACCAGGCCTGCGTCATTTTCAGTCCTTAGCTGTGACTACAGTTCAATGCCAGCCACGGGACCCTAGCACATGGTGGCCTTTTCACCTGAACTATTCTCCCCACACACCATCTCCTTGTGCCCCAGCTAATCCCAGCCACCCAGTTTCTCCCCAGTGGGGTCATCACTTAATCAAGGAAGCCTTTCCTGACTCCACTGTTTGTGTGCACAGCACCGTGACAACCTGCCTGATGTCTTGTCTCCAGACCACAAGTGCCAGGAAGGCAGGGACTGAGGCTGCCCCGGCCTGCACCACAAAATCTGGCATGAAGTCAGTGCTCAATCAGTGTTTGCTAAGTCAAATAAGCACAACAACTGTCTTATGTGTGCACAGCTGCTAGGTCACATCAGACTCTTTGTGACTCCATGGACTGTACCCAGCAAGGCTCCTCTGTCCAAGAGATTCTCCAGGCAGGAGGACTGGAGTGGGCTGCCATTTCCTTCTGCAGACGGCATCGGGCAGTTCTGGATCTTTCTCGGGCTGTGGCTGGGCGACGTGGCCGGCCGGGTGCCCACTGGGTCCTTCAAGAAGCGACAGGGTCTGAGTTTGCAGCCAAGTCCCCAACCCGGCGTCCGAGCAGGGCGCAGAGCTGAGGCCGCAGGAAGGGAGCTGAGCAGACACACCCGAAGGGCAGAGCTGCTGAGCTGCTGCTTTTAGACTCCAGAGTGGGCCCTTTCCCAGTGTTCTTAGTGCTCGCGGAGGGGAACCGTCCAGCACGCTTGCTGGGTGTTTCCCGGACTCTCCGCACGCATCTTCCACCCTGACAGTCTGATGCCGTGCATCCTCCCGGACGCCGCTTCTCCCCGTCTCCAAGGCATCCGCCGCGACGCACAGCACAGCCACCCTGCGGCCGTCTGGTCTCCCGTCCGCCCTTGCCCCCCATCCACCCCTGCAGGTCCACTTTCCACGCTGAACGTTTCAGAACAGTTCCAGCCACGTCATCCCCCTGCAGAAGTCAACAAGTGGCTTCTCATTGTTCTCCGTACAGAAAATAAATCCACTGAGAGGGCATGTCGTCTGGCTTCCTGCCACCCCTCAGCCTCGTTCCCTACCAGGCCTGCGTCATTTTCAGTCCTTAGCTGTGACTACAGTTCAATGCCAGCCACGGGACCCTAGCACATGGTGGCCTTTTCACCTGAACTATTCTCCCCACACACCATCTCCTTGTGCCCCAGCTAATCCCAGCCACCCAGTTTCTCCCCAGTGGGGTCATCACTTAATCAAGGAAGCCTTTCCTGACTCCACTGTTTGTGTGCACAGCACCGTGACAACCTGCCTGATGTCTTGTCTCCAGACCACAAGTGCCAGGAAGGCAGGGACTGAGGCTGCCCCGGCCTGCACCACAAAATCTGGCATGAAGTCAGTGCTCAATCAGTGTTTGCTAAGTCAAATAAGCACAACAACTGTCTTATGTGTGCACAGCTGCTAGGTCACATCAGACTCTTTGTGACTCCATGGACTGTACCCAGCAAGGCTCCTCTGTCCAAGAGATTCTCCAGGCAGGAGGACTGGAGTGGGCTGCCATTTCCTTCTCCAGGGATCTTCCCGAGACACAGGGTTCAAACCCACATCCCCTGCATGGCAGGTGGATTCTTGACCACCGAGCCACCGGGGAAGCCCAGCTGTCTTGAAGGGTCAGCTGTTTTTGCCTAAGTGAAGGCATCACAATAGGCGTGAGGCCTGAGAAACTATGCTGATTCACAGCCACCTCGAGTTTGATTCAAGCATGAATTTACACCCAAACATAAAGGTGGCTGTTGCTGGCAATGAAGAACGCCTGAGGAGAGCCAGGCTTCCTGGAAGGCAGGAAGGCCAGAGGAGCTGGTACTCTTTCTCTGGCTATGTGCCCAAGAGCAGGACTGCAGACTTGCATGGTAGCTCTGTGCGCAGTGTTTTAAGGAGCACCCCAGTGCTCACCGCAGCACTTTGACAACAGCCAAGGCATGGAGGCAGCTTACATGCCCATCGACGGAGGGAGAGATAAAGAAGATGTGGCACATACACAGTGGAATATTATTAAGCCATTGAAAGGAATACAATAATGCCATTTGCAGCAACGTGAATGAATCTGTGATTGCCATGTTGAGTGAAGTAAATCAGAGAAAGAGGAATATTTTATGATATCACTAATACGTGGAATCTCTTTTTAAATGACACAAATGAACTTATTTACGAAACAAAAACAGACTCACAGACGTAGAGAACAAGCTTATGGTTACGCGGGGCCGGGGGAAGGTGGGAAGAGGGAGGGTCAGGACGCTTGGGGTCGACATGTACCCTCTGCTGTTCTTAACGTGGATCACCCACAGAGACCTGCTGTCCAGCACAGGGGACTCTGCTCAGGGTTACAGAACAACCTAAATGGAAAAAGAATTTGAAAAAGAATACAAACAGGTGTACGTATATATAACAGAATCACTTTGGTATACACTAAAACAACACCGTTCATCAACTATTCTTCAATATAAGATAAAGAGCTTTACAAAATAAAATCTCTTATAAAAGGGGAGGGGTTTCTGTGGAGGCAGAAGATGGAAGAGGGTCTGTGTATGCTGCAGGTCAACCCACATCCCCTGCCCAAAATTCCAGGCAGGACTGGAGTGGGCTGCCATTTCCTTCTCCAGGGATCTTCCCGAGACACAGGGTTCAAACCCACATCCCTGCATGGCAGGTGGATTCTTGACCACCGAGCCACCGGGGAAGCCCAGCTGTCTTGAAGGGTCAGCTGTTTTTGCCTAAGTGAAGGCATCACAATAGGCGTGAGGCCTGAGAAACTATGCTGATTCACAGCCACCTCGAGTTTGATTCAAGCATGAATTTACACCCAAACATAAAGGTGGCTGTTGCTGGCAATGAAGAACGCCTGAGGAGAGCCAGGCTTCCTGGAAGGCAGGAAGGCCAGAGGAGCTGGTACTCTTTCTCTGGCTATGTGCCCAAGAGCAGGACTGCAGACTTGCATGGTAGCTCTGTGCGCAGTGTTTTAAGGAGCACCCCAGTGCTCACCGCAGCACTTTGACAACAGCCAAGGCATGGAGGCAGCTTACATGCCCATCGACGGAGGGAGAGATAAAGAAGATGTGGCACATACACAGTGGAATATTATTAAGCCATTGAAAGGAATACAATAATGCCATTTGCAGCAACGTGAATGAATCTGTGATTGCCATGTTGAGTGAAGTAAATCAGAGAAAGAGGAATATTTTATGATATCACTAATACGTGGAATCTCTTTTTAAATGACACAAATGAACTTATTTACGAAACAAAAACAGACTCACAGACGTAGAGAACAAGCTTATGGTTACGCGGGGCCGGGGGAAGGTGGGAAGAGGGAGGGTCAGGACGCTTGGGGTCGACATGTACCCTCTGCTGTTCTTAACGTGGATCACCCACAGAGACCTGCTGTCCAGCACAGGGGACTCTGCTCAGGGTTACAGAACAACCTAAATGGAAAAAGAATTTGAAAAAGAATACAAACAGGTGTACGTATATATAACAGAATCACTTTGGTATACACTAAAACAACACCGTTCATCAACTATTCTTCAATATAAGATAAAGAGCTTTACAAAATAAAATCTCTTATAAAAGGGGAGGGGTTTCTGTGGAGGCAGAAGATGGAAGAGGGTCTGTGTATCTCAGACCAGAGAACACAGCGGGCTGGGGGTGGGCAGGGAGGAGCGGCAGGAGCAAACAGGAGACCCACAGAGAGAGACCATCGCGCAGGAGTTTCAGCAGAGGGGCTGGTGCCGGGCAGCAGCCGCAGGAAGTAAGAGACTTCAGTGTTTCTGAAAATGAATCTCCTGTAAACACCCTTTCTGTCCAGCTAGGCTAGGCTGCACAGTGAAAGTCCACGGCCTGGGGTACTTTTCAGGCATGCGCGTGAATTTACAGTTTCTCTTCTGGGTGAGATACAAAGACTACAAAGGACCAGCCAGTCCAGGCTCACAAGCAAATTAAACTTCTGTTACAAGTGCGGCTTACATCTTCAGTGTTCCATAATACATAGTCTAACAAAAACAACTGTCACCTGCATACTTAAACTGATTGTGAAGTTTCATTATCCTCATGTTGCAGGTTACGACCTTTAGAAATGATTATAATTGTATGGAATGGCAGTATAATTGGAGACCAAATAATAAACTTTAAGAAGAATCCTGCATTATATCAAAAGACTCAGAGAATGTATAAATGAAAACTTAAAAGACCTGTGCTTGACCATCAGATGTACAGAAAACAATCATTGTGGTCTTTTTTGAGAAGCCAAATCACTTACATCACACTTTAGATTTGTATAGTATCAATACTTGTGCCAAGAAGATTTATTTTTCTCAAGATTTTTTAAATGAAATGTCATAGCCTATATCGTACCTTTTTAATGAATCAAGTCTAAACTGAAATGTTTTTCAGCTATTTATTTTCACACTCTCGTCTCTTGTGGTGCTACTTAAGTTTACTTTGTTGTATGCTGTCTGATGTTAAGTTGTGCCTACAAGGGTACCGTTGAAGTGGCTTTTATCATGATTACCGTTATATATAAGTAAACTGTAATTTTCAGCATTAATATGATGCCTGGAATATTTTACTCTCTGATTTTTCTATCATATTACCCAAACTCACTATTCAAATTTCACTTCTAGATAATTTGGCTGCTTTTTCTTAATTTCTTAATGTGGCTAAAATATAGCCAAGTTTCCATTTCTGCCTTCAGCAAGTGGGGTTCTTTTTCCCCTTGAAACTGTCCAGTCCCCTTCGGCCAGCAGGTGGTGCTTTGCTCCATAAAATAAGCTACAAACGTTCTGGGGAGGTCAGCAGTGGGGCTGAATACAGTGTCTTTCACTGAGTCCTGCAGCTCAGCGACGGAAGTTTAGCATCCGTTTAGAGACAGCTGCACTGCTGTAGAAACGGGGCTCCAGCACCAAACGGCAAGGAACCAGGCGGGTCCTGTCCACCCAGCGCTCAGGTCACAGACGTTCAGGCCTCGGCCCCGCTGTGGGGTCTGCAGGACCCCTGGAAAACACTGTCTTGCACAGTCACCCACGGACAAGAGCCTCTGTGGGCCTCCAGGCTTCCAGTGGACGAGTTCCAGCACGCAATCAGAGCAAATAAACGTATGTGAGGAGGCAGCGGACATGGTCACAGACGCAGCTCGACATGACCGGCTCACTCCCGCCCTAGGGCAGCTCCGCTGAGGGAACACCTCAGCCCACGGGGTCACAGGGGAGAGTGACCGGAAACAGAGGCGATCCTTGCAGGATTCTAAAGGGTTCTCTTCACTAGGAAGATACCCGCCGACACACGGTACAGATAAGAGGCCAGTTCACCAGGAAGATACAGCACACACACACGTTATAGCACAGATAGACTTCTAGACATAGACATCGATCCACCCAGTACTGCAGCATCTAACTATGCGAGGCAAACACTAACAGAGCTGGAGGGAAACGTGGACCACAGCACAATACCAGCAGAGGACTCTGATGCTCCATGTTTAACAACAGATAGGTGATGCAGACGAAACGTAAATAACTAAACGTTGGTTTTGAATATTTTTTGTTGTCGTTTGTAAACATTTTACTGGAATACTTTCGATAAATAAAGATCCCCTGACTGATGCTGACCCCACGTGTCTAGGCAGCCCCTCTCCCCGGCCCTAGAGGCTGACAGCCGCTCCCACGGGTTCACGCAGGAAAGAGGTGACGTTCCAAGGATCTGAGCAACACCGGCCAGAGGACATCCTTTGCATCAGCGAAATTCACAGCACCCAGGCGGAAGGCACGTCACTCTCCACTTCCTGTCACAGCCTGTCGCTGGCGTGGCAGGAACCACCGGCTGGACACCAGCGAACATCCCCACACAGAGTCCCCTTCGGCCAGCAGGTGGTGCTTTGCTCCATAAAATAAGCTACAAACGTTCTGGGAGGTCAGCAGTGGGGCTGAATACAGTGTCTTTCACTGAGTCCTGCAGCTCAGCGACGGAAGTTTAGCATCCGTTTAGAGACAGCTGCACTGCTGTAGAAACGGGGCTCCAGCACCAAACGGCAAGGAACCAGGCGGGTCCTGTCCACCCAGCGCTCAGGTCACAGACGTTCAGGCCTCGGCCCCGCTGTGGGGTCTGCAGGACCCCTGGAAAACACTGTCTTGCACAGTCACCCACGGACAAGAGCCTCTGTGGGCCTCCAGGCTTCCAGTGGACGAGTTCCAGCACGCAATCAGAGCAAATAAACGTATGTGAGGAGGCAGCGGACATGGTCACAGACGCAGCTCGACATGACCGGCTCACTCCCGCCCTAGGGCAGCTCCGCTGAGGGAACACCTCAGCCCACGGGGTCACAGGGGAGAGTGACCGGAAACAGAGGCGATCCTTGCAGGATTCTAAAGGGTTCTCTTCACTAGGAAGATACCCGCCGACACACGGTACAGATAAGAGGCCAGTTCACCAGGAAGATACAGCACACACACACGTTATAGCACAGATAGACTTCTAGACATAGACATCGATCCACCCAGTACTGCAGCATCTAACTATGCGAGGCAAACACTAACAGAGCTGGAGGGAAACGTGGACCACAGCACAATACCAGCAGAGGACTCTGATGCTCCATGTTTAACAACAGATAGGTGATGCAGGCAACGTAAATAACTAAACGTTGGTTTTGAATATTTTTTGTTGTCGTTTGTAAACATTTTACTGGAATACTTTCGATAAATAAAGATCCCCTGACTGATGCTGACCCCACGTGTCTAGGCAGCCCCTCTCCCCGGCCCTAGAGGCTGACAGCCGCTCCCACGGGTTCACGCAGGAAAGAGGTGACGTTCCAAGGATCTGAGCAACACCGGCCAGAGGACATCCTTTGCATCAGCGAAATTCACAGCACCCAGGCGGAAGGCACGTCACTCTCCACTTCCTGTCACAGCCTGTCGCTGGCGTGGCAGGAACCACCGGCTGGACACCAGCGCCCCAACAGCACTTCTCCAAGAGAATTCCAGACCTTAGGCCCTCAGTCACCAGCACAGCCCTGAGTCTCTGGAAAGGAGGACTGCCCTGCCTCGACTTCCACGGCTCTCATGCCTCATTTAAGAATGAAAAACAAGTGGACGTCTTAAAAGCCCTCATGGGGCTCCAGACACTCCCTCGAGAATCAGGACCTGGCCGGTCGCTGCGAGGACTCTGCAGGCGGCCTTCTTCCTCTTGTTTGGGGAAGGTTTCGCAGCCGCCGCCAAGTGGACCCCAACACCACCATCTCCACCGTCCATGAGTTCCCAGCACCAAGAGTGAACTAGACTTCAGATCAGAGGACCTAATACACACACACAGAACACTCCATCCAAGGAGAAAGCTCCTGAAGCTGGTCTGGGAAGGAATTATTCGGCTAGCACTAAAAACACCAGCAAGAAAATTTAAAAAAAGAAAGAAAGAAAGACAAACCACATCAAACTAAAAAGCTTCTGCACAGCAAAGAACCAATCAACAAAACGAAAAGGCAATGGACTGAATGGGACCAAACATTTGCAAATCATATACCTGATAAGGGATTAATATCCAAAATATATAAAGAACTCATACAACTCAATAGCAGGAAAATAACCCAGTTAAAAGAGGCTCAAAAGACCTGAAAAGACATGTCTCCAAGGAAGATACTCAAAAGGCCAACAGGTACATCAAAAAGTGCTCAACATCACTCACTATCAAACACTGCAGATCAAAAGCACACAAGACAGCGCCTCACGCCTGGTTAAACAGCTGACCTCAAGAAGACAAGAAATAGCAAATGCTGATGACACTGAGAAGGAAGGGAGCCCCGTACCTGTTGGTGAGGCCACTGCTGGCAAAGCTCCTCAGTAATAAAAACAGGCCTGTCACCTGGCCCAGCCCTCCCACCGCTGCACGTCCACCTGAAGGGAAGGAAGTCCTGGCGTCAAGGGATGCCTGCACCCCCACAGTCACATAGCACTGCTGACAGCAGCTGAGACGGGGGAGTAACCGCAGCGCCGGTCCCAGACACGTGGATGGAGAAGTGCTCTGTGCGCTAACACAGACGGACCTCAAGGCAAGCGAACTGTCAGATGAGGACAAACACTGTGCGATCTCATTTATATGGGGAATCCAAAAACAAACAAAAAACAAACACAACAGTCCCTTTGCGAAAGAGAAATTCTAATTTCAATGTAATTAAATGGTTTAGACTGTCCTGGACCAAGGGAGGTACATGTGTGCGTTAATCCCAGACTCCAGAGAGAATAGGCCTTGAGACATTTTCCCAACTGAAACAGACCCACGTCCTGCGGCCTCTCTTGGCTAGCAGACGGCCCGGCCCGGCTGACCCTGTCACTGAAGGGCCGTTCTGCAAGGGTTCCTTCTGATCCTCTCCAACCAACACCACCATCTCCACCGTCCATGAGTTCCCAGCACCAAGAGTGAACTAGACTTCAGATCAGAGGACCTAATACCACACACAGAACACTCCATCCAAGGAGAAAGCTCCTGAAGCTGGTCTGGGAAGGAATTATTCGGCTAGCACTAAACACCAGCAAGAAAATTTAAAAAAAGAAAGAAAGAAAGACAAACCACATCAAACTAAAAAGCTTCTGCACAGCAAAGAACCAATCAACAAAACGAAAAGGCAATGGACTGAATGGGACCAAACATTTGCAAATCATATACCTGATAAGGGATTAATATCCAAAATATATAAAGAACTCATACAACTCAATAGCAGGAAAATAACCCAGTTAAAAGAGGCTCAAAAGACCTGAAAAGACATGTCTCCAAGGAAGATACTCAAAAGGCCAACAGGTACATCAAAAAGTGCTCAACATCACTCACTATCAAACACTGCAGATCAAAAGCACACAAGACAGCGCCTCACGCCTGGTTAAACAGCTGACCTCAAGAAGACAAGAAATAGCAAATGCTGATGACACTGAGAAGGAAGGGAGCCCCGTACCTGTTGGTGAGGCCACTGCTGGCAAAGCTCCTCAGTAATAAAAACAGGCCTGTCACCTGGCCCAGCCCTCCCACCGCTGCACGTCCACCTGAAGGGAAGGAAGTCCTGGCGTCAAGGGATGCCTGCACCCCCACAGTCACATAGCACTGCTGACAGCAGCTGAGACGGGGGAGTAACCGCAGCGCCGGTCCCAGACACGTGGATGGAGAAGTGCTCTGTGCGCTAACACAGACGGACCTCAAGGCAAGCGAACTGTCAGATGAGGACAAACACTGTGCGATCTCATTTATATGGGGAATCCAAAAACAAACAAAAAACAAACACAACAGTCCCTTTGCGAAAGAGAAATTCTAATTTCAATGTAATTAAATGGTTTAGACTGTCCTGGACCAAGGGAGGTACATGTGTGCGTTAATCCCAGACTCCAGAGAGAATAGGCCTTGAGACATTTTCCCAACTGAAACAGACCCACGTCCTGCGGCCTCTCTTGGCTAGCAGACGGCCCGGCCCCGGCTGACCCTGTCACTGAAGGGGCCGTTCTGCAAGGGTTCCTTCTGATCCTCTCCACCCCGCTCCCAAGTGTTCACAGGGCCAAAGTCTTGTCTCCTCTTCCCCTGCCCCCAGTTAAACCAAGGCTCTGGCTTGCTCAGATCAGCAAATGCCCCCAGGGCAGCACTGGCTTCTTGTGGCTTCTGGCTTCCCTGGTTTTTGGCCCCTGGAGACACACGCTTCCTGTAGCCCAGGAGACTCCCAGCTATGAAAAAAATGATCACACTCAGCCAAGATAAGCAACACTCAGAAGAGTGTGGGAGAGAAAACCCAAGTCCACTGCAGAGGAATGCACATTCACCCCAGGACTTGGGAATTCCCACGGAGAAGAACCCCAGCAACACAAGCCTCCAGTACATCTCTCTCGGCAGTCGTGACCAGGCACCCGCAGAGGCCACAGAAAACAGCCAGCACGAGGGCAGAACTGGTTGTTTGAAAGCAGGCTGGTAATGCTGTACCCAGCACTGCTACATGTTGTAAACTCAAGAGTTTTTCATCGAATCTAGAGACCACACTCTACCAGAAATAGAAGTCATTACACATGTTTTAAAGATTTATTTATTTATCCATTCTGGGCGGGGGTCGGGTTGGGGAGGGAGGGGAGCGGGCGGGCCACTTCTATTGGTCTTTCACTTCTCTATTTTCATCCGTCTTCGTTCCTTGGCTCCTGTGGGCCTCCCATCGCGGTGGCATCTGTCATTGCAGAGCGCCGGCTCTAGGCGCATGCGCGCCAGAGCTCCGGCTCGGTAATTGGACACATCAGTCCAGCTGCTCCACGGCACGTGGGATCTTCCCAGGCCAGGGATCGAACCGGCGCCCCTTGCACTGCAAGGCGGTGTCCTTATCCACTGGACCACCAGGGGAAGCCCCCACATGTTTTAAAACACAGTTTTAGTTACATGCCAACATAGCTCCGGCTTCCCAGGTAGCTCAGTGGTTAAGAATCTGCCTGCCATTTCAGGAGACACGGAAGACATGGGTTTGAGACATTTTCCCAACTGAAACAGACCCACGTCCTGCGGCCTCTCTTGGCTAGCAGACGGCCCGGCCCGGCTGACCCTGTCACTGAAGGGGCCGTTCTGCAAGGGTTCCTTCTGATCCTCTCCACCCCGCTCCCAAGTGTTCACAGGGCCAAAGTCTTGTCTCCTCTTCCCCTGCCCCCAGTTAAACCAAGGCTCTGGCTTGCTCAGATCAGCAAATGCCCCCAGGGCAGCACTGGCTTCTTGTGGCTTCTGGCTTCCCTGGTTTTTGGCCCCTGGAGACACACGCTTCCTGTAGCCCAGGAGACTCCCAGCTATGAAAAAAATGATCACACTCAGCCAAGATAAGCAACACTCAGAAGAGTGTGGGAGAGAAAACCCAAGTCCACTGCAGAGGAATGCACATTCACCCCAGGACTTGGGAATTCCCACGGAGAAGAACCCCAGCAACACAAGCCTCCAGTACATCTCTCTCGGCAGTCGTGACCAGGCACCCGCAGAGGCCACAGAAAACAGCCAGCACGAGGGCAGAACTGGTTGTTTGAAAGCAGGCTGGTAATGCTGTACCCAGCACTGCTACATGTTGTAAACTCAAGAGTTTTTCATCGAATCTAGAGACCACACTCTACCAGAAATAGAAGTCATTACACATGTTTTAAAGATTTATTTATTTATCCATTCTGGGCGGGGGTCGGGTTGGGGAGGGAGGGGAGCGGGCGGGCCACTTCTATTGGTCTTTCACTTCTCTATTTTCATCCGTCTTCGTTCCTTGGCTCCTGTGGGCCTCCCATCGCGGTGGCATCTGTCATTGCAGAGCGCCGGCTCTAGGCGCATGCGCGCCAGAGCTCCGGCTCGGTAATTGGACACATCAGTCCAGCTGCTCCACGGCACGTGGGATCTTCCCAGGCCAGGGATCGAACCGGCGCCCCTTGCACTGCAAGGCGGTGTCCTTATCCACTGGACCACCAGGGGAAGCCCCCACATGTTTTAAAACACAGTTTTAGTTACATGCCAACATAGCTCCGGGGCTTCCCAGGTAGCTCAGTGGTTAAGAATCTGCCTGCCATTTCAGGAGACACGGAAGACATGGGTTTGATCCCTGAATTTGGAAGATCCCTGGAAGAAGAAATGACCACCCATTCCAGTATTCTTTCCTGGAGAACCCCATGGACAGAGGAGCTGGATGCTGCAAAGAGTCAGACAGCGAGCTCGTATGCAATGTAACTTCAACTTTCCTTATTTTCTTATTTTTCCCTTATATAAAAGCTTTTACATTTACTTTCCTGTTTCCTGACCAACCTGTGTTTTTAAATTACTTTTTTTTTAAGATTTTATTTATTTATTTATTTATTTTGGTGGGGGTTGGGGGGAAGGGAGGGGAGCAGGTAGGTCACTTCTATTGGTCTTTCATTTGTCCATTTTCATCCATCTTTGTTCTTTGGCCCATGTGGGCCTCCCATCGCAGTGGCGTCTGTCATTGCAGAGCACCGGCTCTGGGCGCATGCGCTCCAGAGCTCCGGCTTGGTAATTGGACACATGGGTCCAGCCGCTCCGCGGCATGTGGGATCCTCCCAGGCCAGGGATCGAACCAGCGCCCCTTGCACTGCAAGGCGGTGTCCTTACCCACTGGACCACCAGGGAAGCCCTTAAATTATTTTATTAAAAAGACTTCCCTGGTGGTACAGTGAATCAGAATCTGCCTGCCAATGCAGGGACACAAGTTCGATTCCTGGTACAGGAGGATTCCACATGCAGCAGAGCAACTAAGCCTTCGAGTCACAACTACAGAGCCTGCGCTCTAGGGCCTGTGAGCCACAGCTACTGAAACCTATGCTCTAGAGCCCACGAGCCACAGCTCCTGGGCCCACGTGCCGCAGCTACTGAGCCTGTGCTCTAGGGTCCGTGAGTCAAGCTACTGAGCCCACACACCACAGCTACCGAAGTCTGTATGCCTGAAGCCTGTGTTCCGCAACAAGGGAAACCTCTGCAATGAGAAGCCCACACACTGCAACTAGACTGTAACTCCCCGCTTTCTGCCACCAGAGGAAGCCCACGCAGAGCAGCAGAGCCCAGAAGAACCACACACACTAGAAAACAAGAAAATCATCTTCCTAACTTAGTAAGGCATGTTATGTGTGACCATTCTAAACAGATATAAATTTACAGTTATTATATATACACGACTATATATAAAACAGATGAAGCAACACGGATCTACCGTATAGCACAGAGAACTGTACTCAATATTTTGTACTAACCTATATGGGGAAAGAATCTGAAAAATTATACATTTCTATTATTAAAATATATATACATATAAAGCTGAATCACTTTCTGTATACTTGAAATGAATATAACACTCTAAATCAACTAGACTCTGATCAAAATAAATAAGAAAACTACACTGTTCCTGAAAGCTGTGTAAAAAAAAGTTTCTTAATATAAGACACATGATTAAATTATATTTATTTACATAGTATAATGCCATAATACATTTCCTTTGCCATAATGAAAGAGATGTATATATACATATATATATATATACACACACACACATATCTAGCTGAAATCGCTTTGCTGTGTAATAGGAATTAACACCACTGTAAGTCAACTATACTTCTACTAAAAAAATACATTTCCTTTGGGGCTTACCAAGCATGCATGTCTTCCTTCAGAATGCAGAGCAAGGTCATGCACGCGAAAGTTGTGACATCTGATTGTTTTTTCTATTTTCCTCTTTGGCCCAAACACCTTGGAGTTCAGGACCCATCACTGGTCCAAGCGATGTTCCAGTTACCTAGTTTATCTTAAAAACATAAAACAAACAAACAAACAAAAAAACCCT
This sequence comes from Tragulus kanchil, assembly GCA_022376925.1. NCBI lineage: Eukaryota > Metazoa > Chordata > Mammalia > Artiodactyla > Tragulidae > Tragulus > Tragulus kanchil. The sequence goes on from JAIOJX010000028.1 coordinate 245,512,172, forward strand.
GCAGTTGGCAAGGTGGGGTCATTAGCCAGAGTGGCTTGAGAAGGTGGGCACACTGAGGGTGACCTAATGGAGGGGGTCATTACCTGGTCTAGGGTCCTGTGAGTCCACAGCTACTGAAACCTATGCTCTAGAGCCCACGAGCCACAGCTCCTGGGCCCACGTCCCAGCTACTGAGCCTGTGCTCTAGGGTCCGTGAGTCAAGCTACTGAGCCCACACACCACAGCTACAAGTCTGTATGCCTGAAGCCTGTGTTCCGCAACAAGGGAAACCTCTGCAATGAGAAGCCCACACACTGCAACTAGACTGTAACTCCCCGCTTTCTGCCACCAGAGGAAGCCCACGCAGAGCAGCAGAGCCCAGAAGAACCACACACACTAGAAAACAAGAAAATCATCTTCCTAACTTAGTAAGGCATGTTATGTGTGACCATTCTAAACAGATATAAATTTACAGTTATTATATATACGACTATATATAAAACAGATGAAGCAACACGGATCTACCGTATAGCACAGAGAACTGTACTCAATATTTTGTACTAACCTATATGGGGAAAGAATCTGAAAAATTATACATTTCTATTATTAAAATATATATACATATAAAGCTGAATCACTTTCTGTATACTTGAAATGAATATAACACTCTAAATCAACTAGACTCTGATCAAAATAAATAAGAAAACTACACTGTTCCTGAAAGCTGTGTAAAAAAAAGTTTCTTAATATAAGACACATGATTAAATTATATTTATTTACATAGTATAATGCCATAATACATTTCCTTTGCCATAATGAAAGAGATGTATATATACATATATATATATATACACACACACATATCTAGCTGAAATCGCTTTGCTGTGTAATAGGAATTAACACCACTGTAAGTCAACTATACTTCTACTAAAAAAATACATTTCCTTTGGGGCTTACCAAGCATGCATGTCTTCCTTCAGAATGCAGAGCAAGGTCATGCACGCGAAAGTTGTGACATCTGATTGTTTTTTCTATTTTCCTCTTTGGCCCAAACACCTTGGAGTTCAGGACCCATCACTGGTCCAAGCGATGTTCCAGTTACCTAGTTTATCTTAAAAACATAAAACAAACAAACAAACAAAAAAACCCTGCAGTTGGCAAGGTGGGGTCATTAGCCAGAGTGGCTTGAGAAGGTGGGCACACTGAGGGTGACCATGGGGGATGAAATGACCTAGCGACTGGCGGTAGGCATCTTGATGGTTTTTAAAATGGTTGGGGGGTATGTCTAGTACTTTAGAAATTTGTGATTAATTAAGGAATATAGACAAACATAATTTTTGAGGTTATGCCTAAAAATGCCGGGTCAGCACTCGCTAGAGTGTCTGGCAGAGGTGACTGGTGTCGGCAGAGAGGCTCTGGGCAGAGAATTCACAGTCGAGGACCAGCTCCTGCTGTCAGCAAAACCAAGTCTACAGTCTCCCAGCCAACCATTAAATACGCCATAATCCCCTCTTCACAAATCCTTGTGAATCCACTCGCCCTTTCTCTTTGATTTTTCTGTTTGCCTCTTGCACTTGACCCTGTTGTTTCTGTTCCTTTGGGCCAAATGTAGTCATCCCCCGAGGACTGTACAGCTTCCGATGAGGTCCTGCTGCCCACGGGCTTGGGCGTCACCGGACATCTGCCTCTACGGGGATGGAGTCACTGGCCACAACAGCCCCCGAAGGAACTCGGGTAGAGACAGAAACAAGGCTCTCTGGACTCTGGGAAAACTGACAGAGCAGGTCTTCAGGTGTTCGGTACTTTTAGGAGGAGACTGTGAGCCCAATTCTTCCATCTCCTTGTATCTAGAAAACACTCAAATCATTCACAGTGGCCTCTGCCCCCCAAGCAGCCAGCCTCTGCAGAAACGTGTGCCTGACCGCCAGCCCCGCCTGCACTAAACCAGGCACGAGACTGACCTCCTGCTTCCGCCTCAGAGCACTTCCCCAGAGCTCTCCAAGAAGCTATTTCCCACTTTATAGTCCTCATTCTGCCCCAGTAGTTTAACTCCCAGCCCTCACGTCTTCCTCAAGTTGGCACTGGCCTTACACACTATGGTCACCTTCAACCCATATCACACTGCTTCTTTAAAAACCATCAAGAGGCCCACCCCCACTCACTGGGCCGCTTCCTCCCATGGTCACCCTCCGTGTAACCCCTCCTCAAGCCACTCCGGCTGATGCCCCCACCTCCGCAACTGCAGGAGGCCTTCTCGCTTTGTTTCAGAGTCCTAGGACGCCAGCCGGCTGTCTGCTGTTGCTGTCCAGTCGCTCAGTCCTGTCCGGCTCTTCTGTGACCCCATGGACTGTGGTCCACCAGGTCCTTCTGTCCATGGGACTTCCCAGGCAAGAACAATGGAGCAGGTTGCCCTTGCCTCCTCCAGGGCTCTCACCAGCTGAGGGGCTGAACTGCACCCCCTGCGGCTCCTGAGCCGCAGGTGGATTCTCACCACGGAGCCGCCGGGGAGCCCAGCCGGGTGGGTACCCAACACGGGTGAGCAGGAACAGGGGTCTCTGGATCCCAAGACGGGGGTGGTGTGGACTTTCCACTTCCAGTCCTGTCACTTTTCACCTTCAATATGCTTAGTCACCTAGAAAATAAACCAAATTCACAAAGGCAAGCCTGAACTTGCCCCTGGAGGCAACGGTTACTTGGGTTTGAGAAAAGGATTCTTTTTCTATGGGCACGTTTCCTTCCTTCTCCCTGTTGTGACAGGACCCCTTCCTCGTGAGTACATGAAGGCCTGAGTGCTTGTCCTTGCCTCCCAGGATGGACAGTGGCAGGTTCCAGCTGCATTCACTTGACGCCAGAGTCCCCTCTGACACAGGTCTAAGTGTCACTGGACCAGCGTCCTCTGTGATGTGCAGGAGGCCAAATGCTGAGACCACGAGGTGTGAGCAGAGAAACGGCTCATTCCCAAGGCGGCCGAGCGAGGGGACGGGAGATCGACTCTGAAATCCACTGCCCTGAAGTTGAGAGCCTTGAGGCATTTATGTTATAAGGAAGCAGGTGGTCTCCAGTGTGGGGAAGGGGCCTGGAGTCAGGGAGCAGCTGGGGTACAGGTGTCTCTGAGCGACGTGCTTCTTCATGAGAGCCGTGGACAACAACGGACGCCCCTGGCATGGCCCGAGGGTGGAGTTTCCAGCCTTAAAGGTCGTCCATCAGACACCTGGCGCAGACACAGTTTTAAGGTGTGGTGATCAATCTTTTCCAGCTTGAACTGGATAGGTGTCCACCCCAATTGCCTGGAAGACAACTAAAATCTGTTCTACTGTAGTGGCCATTGATCAGAGTTGATCTCTATTGGGATGGCTAACATGTCAACAAAATGAAATGAGAAGACACTTGCTCCCTGGATGGAAAGCTATGACAAACCTAGACAGCATATTCACAAGCAGAGACGTTGCTTTGCCAACAAATGTCCGTGTAGTCAAAGCTGTGGTTTTCCCAGTAGTCGTGTATGGATGGGAGAGTTGGACATTAAAGAAGGCTGAGCCCTGAAGAACTGATGGTTTCAAACTGTGGTGCTGGAGAAGACATTTGAGAGTCCTTTGATCAGCAAGGAGATCAAGTCAGTCAATCCTAAAGGAAATCAACCCTGAACACTCATTGGAAGGACTGATGCTGAAGCTGAAGCCCAGTGCTTTGGCCACCTGATGTGAAGAGCCGACTCACTGGAAAAGCCCCTGGGAAAGATGGAGGGCAGGAGGAGAAGGGGGCGACAGAGGATGAGATACGGCATCACCGACTCAATGGACCTGAGTTTGAGCAAACTCCAGGAGATGGCGAAGGACAAGGAAGCCTGGCACGCTGCAGTCCACGCTGGGGTCACAAAGAGTTGGACACCACTTAGCCACTGAGCAACAACAAAAAGGAGTCTAAAGTTTAATTAAGGTGAGCTTGGTTGGTGAAGGCGGGTTAAAAGCAGAGTTTTCAGCAAGCTGTTCCTTAAGGTTTGTTTTTTTTTCGGCCATGACCCCAGCACGTGGTATCTTAGTTCGCTGACCAAGGATGGACCCTGCACCCCTGCCCTGGAGGGCACAGGGCTAGCCACTGGACCGGCCGGGGAGTCCATCCTTTAGCTACTATTCTGGCAAGCTCAGGGATCTGTTCAAGTCACCGGCTTCTGTTAATCCTGCGGGGCTGTTTTTTTTTTTTAACCACATGGGCAGGGCTTCCTGGGTGCCCTGTTTTACCCATTTACCTTGCCAAGGGAATGAGTCTCCAGCTTTAGCCAAGCGGAGGGCCTCTCTCCTGGAGGAGCCCAGGTAGGGGCCCGCTCCTCTTGGACGGAATACTTCCGGGCCCTGGGCACGCGGTAGGGAGGCGCGAAGGCACGACCCACACGGTGAGAAGGAGGTCAACAGCTAATACACCTACCCATGTGTATGCCTAGCAGCGGAGGGTGGCGAGGGGCTGTCTTTGCCCCGCAAGTTACAAACACTCGGGGAAACTGAAGCTTGCATCTCTCATCCCCTTGGCTCCGGGACCACGGACCTCACAGGTCAAAGAGCGTCCACGGCCCACCCTGCGGCCCACCCCTGCAGGGTGCTCACAGGCGGCCACGCCGGCCGGAGGACAGGAGACAAAAGCCGCGAGGCCGCCAGGGGCGCGGCCGGGCTCAGGGAGCCCTCGGCCGGGGAGGGGCGGCTCCTCCCGGGGGCGTGGCCTCGAGGCGACCCGCCGGGAACCCGGAGGCGGCCCGGAAGCGCGCGCAGGGCCTCGGCGGGGGCGCGCTCCCGTCGCTGCCTGTGATTGGCGCCCTCGCCCGAGGGGGCGGGCCCTCCGGCGGCGGGGCGGGGCGGCGTCGCATCGGCGCGCTGCGGCCTCTGCCCGCTTGGCCGGTGGTGGCTCTGCGCCCTTGTCGCAGTCATGGCGGCCTCGCTTCTGCTGCGGCAAGGACGAGCCGGGGCGCTGAAGGTAAAGAGGGGCTGGGCGGGCGGCCGGGAGCCCGCGGAGCGCGGGGCGAGGGCTGCGGCCCTGACGGCCCCGTCCAGCCGCCCGGGGACGCCGCTGACCCCGCTCCCGAGATCGGGCCTGGGCCTGGGAGGCGGGGGCCCGAGGACGGGCCTCGGGGCTCAGAAGCCGGGCCCGGGGACAGCGAGGGTCCCGGCGACCCCGGCCGCCGCCCGCTCTGGACCCCGATCACCGGGAGCCTCCAGGGTACGGCCAGGCCGCGGACAGGTGGAGGTGCTGCGGGGGTCCCGCGCGGAGCCGCGCCAGGACGCTCGAGGACGCTGCCTTTGCTCCTGTTTAGCCCTGGCGGAAAGGAGGACGTTTCAGGCCCCGGGCTGACCCCGTAACTCCCTGGGGCAGCCACCAGGAAGCCTGCCTAGTCACCGCATCTGCGAACGGAAAAGGAGAAGGAAGCGCTTGCTTTCTCTATATAGGCCAAGTTAAGGCCACTTCACTGTATTTAAAAATAAAAATGACTCTTAAGACAAAAGCAGTCGATCATCGTCGGAAAATACAGGTGCTGGAGGAGGAGACATCTGTTGTGAGGGAGAGGCCACTCTACCTACTCACATCTTGTCCCAGTGCATTTCTTTAAGCTTTCACTGATACACTGATACAAATACTGATACAAATACTCAGTGCTGATGTCATAACCAGGAAGAGCCCATGGTTAACCTTCAGATGTGCACTGTAGGCCTGTTTAACCTTCAGAGGTGTACTGTAGGCCTCTGTGAAATGTTTTCTACTTAGGGTGTATGGTAGCCAGCCTTGAAGCAGCTATTAGTCACCAGTAGCATTTTTTTTTTTTTAATATTTATTTATTTACCTTTGGCGGTGCTGGGTCTGTGTTGCTGGGAGCAGGGCTTCTCTGGCTGTGGAGAGCAAGCTTCAGTGCGTGGGCTTCAGCAGCTTGGCTCTCAGGCTCCAGAGCACAGGCTCAGTAGTCATGGCGCACGGACAGGCTTAGTTGCATGTGGGACCTGCCCCGACCAGGGGTTGAACCAGTGCATCATGGCGTGGTGGATTCTTGACCACTGAACCGCTAGGGAAGCCCCTTCAGTAGCAATTTTAATGGCTATGTTGTGCTGCTGTTTGAAGTACAGGAAAGTATTTTATGGAAAGAATCGGTATTTTGTAGATTGATAAATATTGGAGACTACAAAAAAGTATGCTCAGGAGAAAGCCTCTTTGGAAGAAATACCCAAATGTTTGTGGAAATTGACCTTGCACCCCGGCTTTTTTTTCCTTACAGCTTGTATTTTCTAAACATCATAGTGCACGTAGATGCTGCAGATTATAATATACGTTAGGAATACAGCATGTGAACGCGCAGCCTTTATATGTCCTATTAATGCACAGTATTCATGCTGTAACAGCTGTTATAAATGGTATGACTCTAAAACTTGTGTTTCTGTGCCCTCTCTCGTCAGACTGCGCTTCTGGACGCAGGGGTGTTTCGAGGACTCGCGCCTGCTGTTTCCCTTTCAGGCCCCGGCTGACCCGTAACTCCCTGGGGCAGCCACCAGGAAGCCTGCCTAGTCACCGCATCTGCGAACGGAAAAGGAGAAGGAAGCGCTTGCTTTCTCTATATAGGCCAAGTTAAGGCCACTTCACTGTATTTAAAAATAAAAATGACTCTTAAGACAAAAGCAGTCGATCATCGTCGGAAAATACAGGTGCTGGAGGAGGAGACATCTGTTGTGAGGGAGAGGCCACTCTACCTACTCACATCTTGTCCCAGTGCATTTCTTTAAGCTTTCACTGATACACTGATACAAATACTGATACAAATACTCAGTGCTGATGTCATAACCAGGAAGAGCCCATGGTTAACCTTCAGATGTGCACTGTAGGCCTGTTTAACCTTCAGAGGTGTACTGTAGGCCTCTGTGAAATGTTTTCTACTTAGGGTGTATGGTAGCCAGCCTTGAAGCAGCTATTAGTCACCAGTAGCATTTTTTTTTTTTTAATATTTATTTATTTACCTTTGGCGGTGCTGGGTCTGTGTTGCTGGGAGCAGGGCTTCTCTGGCTGTGGAGAGCAAGCTTCAGTGCGTGGGCTTCAGCAGCTTGGCTCTCAGGCTCCAGAGCACAGGCTCAGTAGTCATGGCGCACGGACAGGCTTAGTTGCATGTGGGACCTGCCCCGACCAGGGGTTGAACCAGTGCATCATGGCGTGGTGGATTCTTGACCACTGAACCGCTAGGGAAGCCCCTTCAGTAGCAATTTTAATGGCTATGTTGTGCTGCTGTTTGAAGTACAGGAAAGTATTTTATGGAAAGAATCGGTATTTTGTAGATTGATAAATATTGGAGACTACAAAAAAGTATGCTCAGGAGAAAGCCTCTTTGGAAGAAATACCCAAATGTTTGTGGAAATTGACCTTGCACCCCGGCTTTTTTTTCCTTACAGCTTGTATTTTCTAAACATCATAGTGCACGTAGATGCTGCAGATTATAATATACGTTAGGAATACAGCATGTGAACGCGCAGCCTTTATATGTCCTATTAATGCACAGTATTCATGCTGTAACAGCTGTTATAAATGGTATGACTCTAAAACTTGTGTTTCTGTGCCCTCTCTCGTCAGACTGCGCTTCTGGACGCAGGGGTGTTTCGAGGACTCGCGCCTGCTGTTTCCCTTTCTGCAGAGACAGGGAAGAGTGAAAAGAAGCAGAGTCCACCGAAAAGTAAGGTTTTCATGGTTATACGTGAGAGAGAATGCAGAGTAAATGAGTCAGCTTCCCAGGCATTAGAAAGCGTTGCCTAGCAACATCATTTGACGCTGCCTTTCTCGCCGTGTCCAGGTTACCATCAGACAGAAGATCTGTGACAGGTTTTAGACCGAACATAGCAGTGACGTCATAGTCTTTGACTCGGTATTTAGCCCTGAGCCGGCTCTGTCTTTATTTTCAAAACGCCAGACTCCATGGGAGCGGTGGGGTGCACAGCCTGCGGGCTCTGTGGCTTTGGTGGCTGTCATACGGGCCACGTGCTCCTGTGAGGCAGCGGTGAGCCCCACCCTGCTCCCCCCCGCTGATTGTTGTCCGTGTCTCTGGGACTCGTCAGGGGTCTCCAGGCTGTGCTTGGTCATAGCAGGGACGGCAGGGGTCTTTTCACGACGGTGGAGGGGGGTTAGGAGCAGGCTGATTTCCATCATGACTTCCTTGATGAAGCATGAGTCTTAGCTGCTTCCGGCTCTTTCCACAGTCATTTTGACTTTGCCGCCAGTTGTGACTTTTCCCCTGAGTGCAGTGGGGTGGACGCTCGCGGGAGGACATTAGGAAATGCAGCGTGGCTGCTGTTCAGTCCCTCAGTCACGTCCAGCTCTTTGCAGCCCCATGCAGCGCAGCACGCCAGGCAGCCCCGTCCGTGCCTCCCAGATTTCTTCAAACTCATGTCCACTGAGTCAGTGATGCCATCCAACCGTCTGCTCCTCTGCTGCCCCCGCTCCTGCCCTCCGTCTTTCCCAGCATCAGGGTCTTGTTCAGTGAATTATCTCTTTGCACCAGGGGGCCAGCGTGTTGGAGCTTCTTCAGCTTCAGCATCAGCCAGCTCAGATTATAATATCGTTAGGAATACAGCATGTGAACGCAGCCTTTATATGTCCTATTAATGCACAGTATTCATGCTGTAACAGCTGTTATAAATGGTATGACTCTAAAACTTGTGTTTCTGTGCCCTCTCTCGTCAGACTGCGCTTCTGGACGCAGGGGTGTTTCGAGGACTCGCGCCTGCTGTTTCCCTTTCTGCAGAGACAGGGAAGAGTGAAAAGAAGCAGAGTCCACCGAAAAGTAAGGTTTTCATGGTTATACGTGAGAGAGAATGCAGAGTAAATGAGTCAGCTTCCCAGGCATTAGAAAGCGTTGCCTAGCAACATCATTTGACGCTGCCTTTCTCGCCGTGTCCAGGTTACCATCAGACAGAAGATCTGTGACAGGTTTTAGACCGAACATAGCAGTGACGTCATAGTCTTTGACTCGGTATTTAGCCCTGAGCCGGCTCTGTCTTTATTTTCAAAACGCCAGACTCCATGGGAGCGGTGGGGTGCACAGCCTGCGGGCTCTGTGGCTTTGGTGGCTGTCATACGGGCCACGTGCTCCTGTGAGGCAGCGGTGAGCCCCACCCTGCTCCCCCCCGCTGATTGTTGTCCGTGTCTCTGGGACTCGTCAGGGGTCTCCAGGCTGTGCTTGGTCATAGCAGGGACGGCAGGGGTCTTTTCACGACGGTGGAGGGGGGTTAGGAGCAGGCTGATTTCCATCATGACTTCCTTGATGAAGCATGAGTCTTAGCTGCTTCCGGCTCTTTCCACAGTCATTTTGACTTTGCCGCCAGTTGTGACTTTTCCCCTGAGTGCAGTGGGGTGGACGCTCGCGGGAGGACATTAGGAAATGCAGCGTGGCTGCTGTTCAGTCCCTCAGTCACGTCCAGCTCTTTGCAGCCCCGTGGAGCGCAGCACGCCAGGCTTCCCCGTCCTTCCCTCCCAGATTTCTTCAAACTCATGTCCACTGAGTCAGTGATGCCATCCAACCGTCTGCTCCTCTGCTGCCCCCGCTCCTGCCCTCCGTCTTTCCCAGCATCAGGGTCTTGTTCAGTGAATTATCTCTTTGCACCAGGGGGCCAGCGTGTTGGAGCTTCTTCAGCTTCAGCATCAGACCTTCCAGTGAACCTTCATGGTTGATCTTCTTCAGGATTGATGGGTTTGATCTCCTTGCAGTCCGTGGGGCTCTTGAGAGGCCCATTGCATTCAGTCTTAATTGATGGAGCCTTAGCTGGCTCTTCACATGCATGCACTCTGTACAGTCCCTTTGTAAATCTTTGACTGTGTGGGATTCAGAACGGTCGTTTGAGTTTGTCTTGTTTTCATGAAAATGTCACTCTCTCAGTTTGAGTGATTGGAAATGTGTAGAAGCTTCTGTCCCCGTCGTCTGTACGCAGAAGCACAGGTGGGTCACAGACGCTGGGCGCGCTGTCGAGGGAGCCCTCGCTGGCTTTCCCGCGCTGTCCGTCTCGGCCGGGGACACGTAGCCTCTTCCCTGCGGTGTCTGCCTGCCTGTCCACTGGAGGCCTGAGTTCAACAGTGCATTGTTTTCTGTCCTGTACCTGCCACGAATTTAAAGCCAGAGGCTTTTTTTCCCAATTTTTTTAATCTATACATTTTAAAATAGGTCTCCTAAACACGGGGCTTCCCTGGTGGCTTGGTGGTGACGAGTCTGCCTACAGTGCGGGAGATGTGAGACTGACCTCAGATTTGAGTCCTGGGTCGGGAAGCTCCCCTGGAGAAGGAAATGGCCATCCACCCCAGTTCTTGCCTGGAGAACCCCAGGGATAGAAGAGCCTGGTGGGCTGCAGTCCATGGGGCTGCAAAAGAGTTAGCAACTTAGCTAGGACATGACTTAGCAACTAAACAACAACAATCTTAAACAGAAGTCTCTTCTTTCTCTCAAAGATCCTTCTTTTTAGAATTGTGCTTCTATATGTGGGTAGCAACGGAATACTTTACCCCGGGATGGTTTTGTCAGGGGAGGGTATGAGAAGGAACACAGAGTTGGCTTTGGGCTCCCGTGGCTTCTGCCTCTGGACACGGCAGGCCCTGGAGACCTCTGAGGTCCTTCGTGCGGAGCAGGGTCCACGGGCCGGTCTTGCTCTGTGGCTGTGACTGGTGGCCTGTGTGATGTGTGCTTTGGGCCCTGCCCGTTTGGCTTCTGCCTCTGGACACGGGGCAGGCCCTGGAGATGCTGCCCCGCTCCTGCCCTCCGTCTTTCCCAGCATCAGGGTCTTGTTCAGTGAATTATCTCTTTGCACCAGGGGGCCAGCGTGTTGGAGCTTCTTCAGCTTCAGCATCAGACCTTCCAGTGAACCTTCATGGTTGATCTTCTTCAGGATTGATGGGTTTGATCTCCTTGCAGTCCGTGGGGCTCTTGAGAGGCCCATTGCATTCAGTCTTAATTGATGGAGCCTTAGCTGGCTCTTCACATGCATGCACTCTGTACAGTCCCTTTGTAAATCTTTGACTGTGTGGGATTCAGAACGGTCGTTTGAGTTTGTCTTGTTTTCATGAAAATGTCACTCTCTCAGTTTGAGTGATTGGAAATGTGTAGAAGCTTCTGTCCCCGTCGTCTGTACGCAGAAGCACAGGTGGGTCACAGACGCTGGGCGCGCTGTCGAGGGAGCCCTCGCTGGCTTTCCCGCGCTGTCCGTCTCGGCCCGGGGGACACGTAGCCTCTTCCCTGCGGTGTCTGCCTGCCTGTCCACTGGAGGCCTGAGTTCAACAGTGCATTGTTTTCTGTCCTGTACCTGCCACGAATTTAAAGCCAGAGGCTTTTTTTCCCAATTTTTTTAATCTATACATTTTAAAATAGGTCTCCTAAACACGGGGCTTCCCTGGTGGCTTGGTGGTGACGAGTCTGCCTACAGTGCGGGAGATGTGAGACTGACCTCAGATTTGAGTCCTGGGTCGGGAAGCTCCCCTGGAGAAGGAAATGGCCATCCACCCCAGTTCTTGCCTGGAGAACCCCAGGGATAGAAGAGCCTGGTGGGCTGCAGTCCATGGGGCTGCAAAAGAGTTAGCAACTTAGCTAGGACATGACTTAGCAACTAAACAACAACAATCTTAAACAGAAGTCTCTTCTTTCTCTCAAAGATCCTTCTTTTTAGAATTGTGCTTCTATATGTGGGTAGCAACGGAATACTTTACCCCGGGATGGTTTTGTCAGGGGAGGGTATGAGAAGGGAACACAGAGTTGGCTTTGGGCTCCCGTGGCTTCTGCCTCTGGACACGGCAGGCCCTGGAGACCTCTGAGGTCCTTCGTGCGGAGCAGGGTCCACGGGCCGGGCTTGCTCGGTGGCTGTGACTGGTGGCCTGTGTGATGTGTGTGCTGCCGGGTGGGGGGACAGTGTTTAGAGCTCCCCTGTAGCACATTACACTTGTATTTCAGAACCTCAGAAATACTCCCAGTCCCTGCCTGAAGAAAAAGAAACGATGCTGCTAAGTCAGCGTGTGTGGGCCTCAGTGCTTTTCCTGGGGTGTCAGTGGTGAGTGAGCTGAGAGGCAGAGGTGCCTTGGCCCGCCAGTGGCGCTCAGCCAGGTCAGAGCCCGTACGCTGGGGGCAGCGTTGGAAACCAGGGGGGTTTCCTAAACTGACAGAGTCCCGAGCGCTCACCCTTGGGGGCTGTGTCCAGGGTAAACACGCTGCCTTCTCCCACCTGGGACGCCCGCCCTCTGGAGCACAGGCTTCCGTCTTGGGAGGGCGCCCACACAGGGAACACAGACTCAGAATCCGGGGTCCCCCCCACCCCGTAGATGCCCTCCGCTGAGCCCCCCCAGCCCCCGCCCCCCGCATAACCGCTGGGCTCGCCAGTTTTGACGTTCCGGTAAATTCCATCACTAGGCTGCACGCGGCAGCAGTCAGTAATAGACATCCACTGAATAACTCCCGTGTCGCTTTTTAAAGGGGCTGCTGGGGAGCCTCTTCACGGCCCTGGCTCAGCCTGGAGGGTGAGGAGTGTGGAAGCAGAGGCCCCGTGCACGCGGTTTTGGCGAGCATGGTCTGAGCGCTGCAGGCGTTCGCTCCCGGTCTGCAGCCCTGAGGACAGGTGCCGCCAGGATCCTGTGTAACAGCGGAGAAGGGAGGAGGGGAGGCCCCGGCGCTGCCCAGGGTCCCACGGTGTCCGTGGGGTCCCGGCTCGAGCGCCCGCAGCGGGACCCACAGGCTGTGTCTGTAAGCGGTGCGCTGTCCTGCCTGTGGAAAGAGCCTCCATCCTCGCGTGTGCGTTAACACCTGGCCGCTGCCGCTGGGTGGCTTGCCTCAGTGTTCTTTGACTCAGTGTTCTTTCTTTTCTGTCATTCTGATATGTATATGTATGTGTATATATGTATATGTGTGTGTGTGTGTGTATATATATATATATATATATATATATATACATATCCTCACTGACCTCAGAAAACAGAGACTTTTTGAATACCAGTAAAATGGTAAAGTTAGAAATACATTTCTTTCCACTTTAAAGAAGTAGTATACTTTTTAGTATAAAATTGTCTCCTAGACTTGAAAAGAAGAAATTCACTTAGGGTTTGCTCCTCTATAACTTTCTAAAATTTTGCTTCAGACGTGAAAAGTAATTTTATAAAACCTTTTCCTATATTCTTCTTCTAGTCTGTGTGGTTAAACATTCAGCACTGGGGAAAGCTGAGTGAAATGAGCACAGCGAATGCCTGTGGGATTTCATTTTCTTTCACAGTTGGCTCTGCAGCATCTAAGACTTCTAGAGAAGCAGTGCAACAGTTGAGAGTCATTGTTTCCAGGGACACCTACTGTACGGGGTTACTTCAGACGCTCTGACCGCGTAGCAGCCTTCCTCATGAGCAGAAGGCCCTGGAGGCCCAGCTGGGCAGGCCTTTCCTCCCCCTCGGGGCCCCTCCCCAGCCCCCTCTTAAGCTCAGTCACATGCTCCCCCCAGACCCACACCAGGCGCTCTTCGCTCCTGCTGCTCTGCTCTTTGGTTTAGAAAGTTCAAGGTCATACAATGTGGGTAATTTTTAAAATATTTGAGAGGCACTGGATTTTTTTAGGGATTTGAGAAAATAGTGCATTTCTAAAACTTCATTGTCTGAAAATATAATTTATCTTAAATTGAGATGAAATAGTAGTTTTAAAAATCATTATTATCAGGAAGCTCTCACTGTGAAAAACGGAGATACGATTTTTACTTCTTTTATTGGTTAAAAAAAAAAAACCATCTTAAACATTTTCGGCTTCCAAGAAGGACGTCCGTGGTGTGTTTCTTGCTGCGCTCGGGCGGCGTGGCTTTCCCCTGAGAGTGGGTTTCCGGGGAGCAGCTCCTGCGAGGAGGAGGTCAAGGGTGTTACCAGGAACACGGTGATGTGTAAATGAAGTGTCTGGCCTTGATGAATTCACACTGTTTTACTAAATATTAAAAGTAATGCTCCTCTCTGTGCCGTTTCCTAGATGTAGAGGAGCCACAGCGCGGCGCCCCCGCAGCGAGCGCCGGCGGGACCCCCGCGCGCCCCGGCCCCCACGCCCGCGCGCCGCGCGCAGACCCAGGGCTTCCAGAGCTTTTGCCACCAAAGACTTTGGTAGAGTTTCCTCAGAAAGTTGTGTCTCCACTCAGAGAACAGGGCTCCCGCTCTCCAGCCCGGGGGCCCCCGAGGGGGTCGGCCGATTCGTCTTCGTCTTCCTCCAGCTCCTCGGATTCCGAGTCCGACGACGAGGGCGGCCGCCCGGGAGCAGGGCCGCGGGGGCCGCGCGAGCGCAGGGGCGGGGCTCCGGCCGCAGAGGCCTCGCCTTCCTTTCCGAACAGGGTTCCCCGCACTGGGGCACCTGCCGCAGAGAAGAGCGCGTCGCCGCCGCCACGCCCGGACCCGGCCTCCGCGGAGAGGCCCCGCCAGGCCAGGAGGACGGGGCCCTCCCCCCAGCCACGGGAGGACAGGAAGGACCCCAAGCCACGAACCGCCGAGCCCAGGCCGCACACAGCGGAGGAGTTCATGAAACAAAACGCAAAGGAGAAGCAGTCGCTGAAGACAGCCAGATCAAACCAAACGGGCAAAGAGAGCCAGAAACCACCTGAGGTCAAGAAAGTCTTATCTGAGCGTACGAGGTCGGGACTGTCTGCACGTGCCAACCGTGGCCCTGCGCCCTCTCCGTGGGCAGAAGCCAGCGCCGGGCGGCAGCCGCCGGCCGCTCCTCCCGAGGCCAGAGCGGGGCTGTTGGAGGAACAAGTACCAGAATGGGACGGGAAGCCTGCTCGTCCCCTGTTCAAGACAGAAGCCCTGGGAAAGCAAGCTGCAGAAGGAACCCTGAAGGCCGAGGACGAGCCTCCGGAAGATCAGCTACCAGGACAGAGTCTGGAGCCAGCCCCTGTCAAGAGTGAAGACGTTTGGGATGAGAAGCCCAGCGTCCTGCAGCCCGAGGAGAGGGGCGGAAGCGCGGAGGACCCGGCCGCGCCGGAGGGAGGCCAGGACCACACACAGGGTACAGCTTGCCTCGGGCTGAGCGCTCTTCTTGTCCCCTGGGGGTCAGGCTCTGAGCAGCGGCGCCGGTGCCATGTAAAGGAGTGTGGCACTCGATCAGGCTCCTCCGTGGCAGCGTGGCCAGCGGCTGTCGCAGATGAGCTGGGGGTGTTAAGTGTGGGTGAAAGCTCCTGCAACATCTCAGGGTTCCTCCACGGTGAGAGTCCGCCCTTGGCACTCCTGACGGCTCCTTAGCCGCGAGAGCTGGTGCCGCCGGCCGCGGGGCGTCGCCACCCCCGCCTCTGGCGGGTGTTGAGCCTGCAGGGTGTCGTTCTGAGTCAGGGTCCTGCTGACTCCCCGGGCGCGGCGCGTCTTCTCGCCTAAGGGAGAGGCGCACTTTGGTGACCGGGCCGCCCGGGGCTCGCTGACACTGGCCGCGCGCGCTGATGGACCTGCGGAGCGCGCCAGGCTGCTTTGGTTTTCTGTACTGGATTTTTATGAAGGCCTTTTTGCTCCCTAAGTTTTTAAAGGGAGACTGTGCCTGTTGTCTTGCCATTTTCTTAGGCGTTGAACTTCATAGAGTACAGTGTGCCTCGGGGGGATCACAGCAAAACAGGAAGCAGGTCTCCAGTCTCGGGGGCTGTGTCTCTTTTTTTTTTTTTTTTTTAAAGATTTATTTATTTATTTTGGGCGGGGGTCAGGGAGGGGAGCGGGCGGGCCACTTCTATTCGTCTTTCATTTCTCTATGTTCATCTGTCTTTGTTCTTTGGCTCCTGTGGGCCTTCCATCACGGTGGCGTCTGTCGCTGCAGAGCACCGGCTCTGAGCCCATGCGCCCCAGAGCTCCGGCTCGGTGATTGGACACATCAGTCCAGCCGCTCCGCGGCACGTGGGATCTTCCCAGGCCGGGGATCGAACCGGCGCCCCTTGCACTGCAAGGCGGTGTCCTTACCCACTGGACCACCAGGGGAAGCCCGGCTGTGTCTCTTGAAACCCGCGCTCCGCTGACAGACCCCGCCGCCCGGCCGCTCCCTTTCCTGTCTGAAGCCTCTCCTCGGCTGCTGCGCGTCCCCTGTGACTGTGGCTGTCGCCTCGTTGTATTGCAGTGTTGTGTGTCTTCTCTCCCCTTTTCTCCCTCTTTTGCGAATGTGTGCAGGGCCGGCCAGCGCCTCAGCCTCCCCAGAAGCAGAAGCTGTGTTCCCGGGGCTGCCGTTTCGGTCGTTCTGTTGTAAGCGTGTCAGCTTTCAGGGTAATGCAGAGAACTGGGAGTTTTCAGATTGCAGATCTTTTTGAAAACAGTTTGACTACTTTTTCATGATTGTGTTATTTTTCCAACATTCTCTTGCCCTTCAGAGGCTAAAGACACTGCCCGAAGCGCAGCTGACTTGCAGGGGCAGCGTCTGCAGCGGGGCCGGGTGGAGCTCCCCCAGCCCAGCACCAGTGCGGGGGCCCTGAGTCCCCGCACGGCCAGGAAGGACGCACCTTCCTGCGGGGTCCCTGCAGGGTTGAAAACGGGGAAGATGTCCTTTCTCTAAAGAAGACCTCATTGGCTTTAACACAACTGAGTGAAAAACAGCTTCAGCTATACATTCAGATAGTGGGAAACTGTCCTTCCTTTTGTGCAGCGTAAGTGGAAGCGGACAGAGTCTAGATGGTGGTGGTTTCCGGTCAGCGAGCTGGCCTGGCCCTTGCTGTCCCCCTGACGCCAGCTTCGGGTCTTGGGGTGGCGTGCGGGGCATCTTCTGCTTCGTCCACACACAGTGTTAAGATCACCAGCGGTGTGAGTGTGTGGGTTTAGTTCTCCCTTTGTTCACATAGAGAAATAAGACTGAGGGGTTTTAGTCTATGAATCGAAGTATACCAACAACCGCTTCAAAAAACATTGAATAGCAAAGCTCCCTATCCCCTGTCCAGTCCCCTTAGCTGTATCGTTGTTAAAATGGCGGCGCTTTCCTGACCCTGTCGCTGGAGACGTAGAAGGCTCGCTTAGTTGCCACTTTAAAATTTTCCTTCGGTAAATGTTTAGCTTATTGCTGTTAGAGGCAGGGTTTAATAGACCTGCTTTTCTTTCTGCATCTTTAAATGACCTGGACGTCCCTCCGTGACGGGTCTTGGCGTTTTCAACATGCTGAGACGTCCAGGGTCTAGAGGCACACACAAAGATGTTAAGACCCTGTAAAAACCATTCCGGCTCTTCCGTGACTTGTGTTTTAGTGTCAGTTTTTAGTGCATTTTTTTATTCTGAAGATTCTGTTGCTTTCTGGGCTTTCCTGAGTAGGCAGAGGATTTCCTACAGGTGGGATTTCTGAAGCACGCTTGGTGTGTGAGCGTGTGCGTGTGTGTGAGCTGGCCCGTGTGGAAGCCCCCTGACCTGGTGGTGTGTTTTCCCCGCAGAGGCTGCGCCCGCCGAGCCGTTTGACAACTCCTCCTACAAGAACCTGCAGCACCACGACTACGGCCCGTACACCTTCCTAGACCTGAACCTGGAGCTCTCCAAGTTCAGGATGCCCCAGCCCTCGTCGGGGCGGGAGTCCCCTCGCCACTGAGCCCCGCTGGAAGGCTCCCCCGCCCGCGTCTGTCAGCACTCTGGCCTGCGACAGTGGACCCTCTCGGCAGCCACGAGGCCCGGCGCGCGGAACCGTAGTGCGGGGTGAACGGGTAGCACCCCTCTGGTGGCTCCGGCCCCATGTGTTTAGAGACTCTGCACATGGGGCTTTCTTTCGGGTATGAAGCGCGGCCCAGTGGACAGACGCACACGGCAGGCGGGTCGGAGGTGTCCTCCCCCGTGGGGTTCCACTGGGCGGCGCCCCCGGGCAGCTCAGCGTTTTCGGACTCACCAGCGAGGCGTCGACCCGTGCCGTGGGGCCTTCTGACCTGGATCTTGATGAATCCCCTGTAGCAGTTGTACACATCCACCTGACCACTGCAGTGCAGAGAAATTCTAATAAATTATGGCATTGTATCATCAGAAGGGTCAGGATTCTTCTGTCCGCGGATTTAGGCACCTGCTGTAGGCGTGGGGAGGCTGCGGGGCGGGAGGGTCACAGACAGGTGGACGTGGGCTCTGTGTTCCGTGGCCTGGCAGATCAGGCTTGTTTGTCCACGGAGAGTTTCTGGGGTGGCCTGACGACTTCCCATCCCTCTGGATGACGTCTCCCAGGCCTGGGGGCCTGTGCAGTGCGCGCAGGCCCGGTGTGCCACTCGGGGCTGCCCCAGGCCCCGCGGGGCTCTGCGAAGGGGCAGATTGAGCTGAGATCGCTGCTGAGCAGAGAGGCTGTGTCTGCCTCCTGGGGCCAGGGGTCCTCCAGCGGCAGGCGCTGGCCACACACCCGATGGTTCCCGATGCCTGTTGTCATGCCTTCCTGCTTGTTTGTGCCCACACGTGTGGGCCTGACGGCATTTCAGTTCCGGTTCATGGCCTCAGATCGGTGGACGGCAAGCACGACGGTGTGTTCTAACTCCTAACCCACATTCTATGCCCTGCTCTTCTTTTTGGCCACTTCTGTCGGTCTTTCATTTATTTCCATCTTTGTTCCTTGGCCTGGGTGGGCCTCCCATCGCAGTGGCCTCTCATTGCAGAGCACCGGCTTTGGGTGCATGCGCTCCAGAGCTCCGGCTCAGCAGTTGGGCACATTGGTCCCAACCATGGGCTGCACGTGGGATCTTCCCAGGCCAGGGATCGAGCCGGCGGCCCTTGCACTGCAAGGCGGTGTCCTTACCCACTGGACCACCAGGGAAGCCCCAATTAGTCCATCCATGTAAGGATACCAAGACTTTTGAAAGCACCGGGTTGAACACAAGTCCTGCGATCCTCTGTCTCTGTCTTGTTCCCGCCCCAGGGACTTAGCCACCCTGCAGGCTTCTCTAGTCGCGTTGTTACAGGATTGCTGAGACCCGTCACTGAGAAAGCACACATGGCGCATCGGTGAACCTCGACCCGTGCCGTGGGGCCTTCTGACCTGGATCTTGATGAATCCCTGTAGCAGTTGTACACATCCACCTGACCACTGCAGTGCAGAGAAATTCTAATAAATTATGGCATTGTATCATCAGAAGGGTCAGGATTCTTCTGTCCGCGGATTTAGGCACCTGCTGTAGGCGTGGGGAGGCTGCGGGGCGGGAGGGTCACAGACAGGTGGACGTGGGCTCTGTGTTCCGTGGCCTGGCAGATCAGGCTTGTTTGTCCACGGAGAGTTTCTGGGGTGGCCTGACGACTTCCCATCCCTCTGGATGACGTCTCCCAGGCCTGGGGGCCTGTGCAGTGCGCGCAGGCCCGGTGTGCCACTCGGGGCTGCCCCAGGCCCCGCGGGGCTCTGCGAAGGGGCAGATTGAGCTGAGATCGCTGCTGAGCAGAGAGGCTGTGTCTGCCTCCTGGGGCCAGGGGTCCTCCAGCGGCAGAGCGCTGGCCACACACCCGATGGTTCCCGATGCCTGTTGTCATGCCTTCCTGCTTGTTTGTGCCCACACGTGTGGGCCTGACGGCATTTCAGTTCCGGTTCATGGCCTCAGATCGGTGGACGGCAAGCACGACGGTGTGTTCTAACTCCTAACCCACATTCTATGCCCTGCTCTTCTTTTTGGCCACTTCTGTCGGTCTTTCATTTATTTCCATCTTTGTTCCTTGGCCTGGGTGGGCCTCCCATCGCAGTGGCCTCTCATTGCAGAGCACCGGCTTTGGGTGCATGCGCTCCAGAGCTCCGGCTCAGCAGTTGGGCACATTGGTCCCAACCATGGGCTGCACGTGGGATCTTCCCAGGCCAGGGATCGAGCCGGCGGCCCTTGCACTGCAAGGCGGTGTCCTTACCCACTGGACCACCAGGGAAGCCCCAATTAGTCCATCCATGTAAGGATACCAAGACTTTTGAAAGCACCGGGTTGAACACAAGTCCTGCGATCCTCTGTCTCTGTCTTGTTCCCGCCCCAGGGACTTAGCCACCCTGCAGGCTTCTCTAGTCGCGTTGTTACAGGATTGCTGAGACCCGTCACTGAGAAAGCACACATGGCGCATCGGTGACCTCAGATCTCCTCCACTCACCTGCCTGCTGTGAACGTGAAACGGGTTTCCCGGGGCTGGTGGCTTGGCCACTGTGACCATGCAGTGTCAGTACCGTCTTCCGTCCTGGGCTTTGTTGTGTTCCCATCTAGTCGCTGCTCTCCCGTGGCCCGCGGAGCCCTGCGATGTGCGGGGAGCGTGGGCTCTGATGTGGAGTGCACCTCCCCCGGCTGTTCACACCGTGGAGAGCTGAAGCTCTACAGCAAAACAAGGCTGGCTGTCCTTTAATCTGCATAGCGTTTCCCCCGGACGAAACCCCTGGATCATCTTGGGGGCCATGATAAACAGCACTAGGCTTGGTTCTGTGCTCAGACCTGAGGTCCTCCATCGGTGGGCTGTGCCACGGCTACCCACCCAGCACAGCCTGTTGAGTCTGTATAATTTCCCACATTCTCTTTTTTTAAAGAGTTCTGCCAGAAACATCTGTGTGGATGCAGCTCATTTTGTATTCTCTATTGTTTCCAGAAGATGAATTTCCAGAAGCCAAGCTGGTGAATCACCAGTGATGCGTGATCATGTGTGTTGCTCTCATGTCTGCGAGGCTCTTAAGCTGGCTTACTGGGAACACGGTTGAGTTCCGTGAGGTTTCCCTCTGTGCCTCCTGCCACGTCCCCGGAACGCGGGTGTCATCCCGGACGCTGTTCTCTCACACCGGCTGCGCCACTGCTCTCCTGCAGGAGGCTGGAGGGAGACCCGCTCGTTGTGGGCCCTGCTCCCATGCTCCCCGGCAGCTGCTCGGTCACAGAAGCACGCCAGAGGAGCGCGTGGCTTTGCTGATCCTGCTTCCAAGGCTGGGCCTTGTGTTCTGATGGTTCTGTTCTCCTTACCTCCCAACCCAGGGATGCCCCCCGTGCTGTCTGACCAGGGCTCCATACCTTGGGTGGGCTCCAGTCCAAGGCTTGTGAGATGCCTTAGCCAGCCCCACAGTGCGCTACAGCCTACAGAAAGGCTGTGGGAGGCAGACACCATGCAAGTCAATCCACGCCTAAGGCCGGGGGCGGGAGGGGGCCACGTTGTTGCATAAACGGGCCAAGGAGTCATAGTTCTGGCTTGGCCACGTACCATCAGTGTGGCTGTTTTTTGGGTTTTTTTTTCAACTCTTTGAAAATGTTAAAAAAGAAAAACCGCGTCCTTGCTGTGGGCCTCACAACAAGAGGCAGAGAGCAGGTCCGTCGGAGGCCCGTGTTACGCACTGTTGCCCCAGGGGTACGGGGCGGCCACGGGTCATCTCATTCCGTGAAAGGCAGGCTGACTGATTCGCTTCAGGCGCTCAGTGCCCCGCCTCCCTGCCTCCATCCTCCTGTAGGCTTTATTCCAGAAGGATCCAAAACAAAGACGTAGAACATTCACCGCTGAAGTGACCCTCCTTTTGGAGCAACTTTCACTCTCGGGCCTGTGATCAGCATGCGTCTACACATCTGCCCACGCTGGGAGTCTGAACGTCCGAGATCAAGGGGCTGGTTGATCCCAAGCCTGGGAAGAGCTGCCCGCCTGGCTTGAGCGGGGCTGCCTTCTCCCCGTGTCCTCATAGGGCAGCGAGCAAGCTTGCTGGGAACCCTTTTACCTTAAAATAAATAAATAAATAAAACCGGTAATGTGCTTGAAATATTTTGACAAAAGTTAGGGGAAGAGCTGAGCTGCCGAGGTGAGAAAGAAGAGGAGAATACTGGTGATTGCCGGGGCTGGGCGACGGCTCCTGAACGGTCACGGTTCTGTTCTCTGCAACTTGTTAGGTCCCTGGGAACCTTCATCTGTACACATCCTACTAGTTACAATGGCAAGCAAGATTGAAAAGGAAGACCCCTGAGGCAGGCGGACGCCGAGGGCGGGGCCTCCAGGCAGAGGGTGGGGCCCCGCGCTCCAGCAGCACCTCTCGGTGGGGTGGCCGGGTGGCCCTGGGACGGCTGCCCCGAAGGGTCCAGCCAGCAGCTGGTGGACGTAGCTCTCTGGTCGCCGTGCGCGCCCATCTGATGAGTAGCTCAGTGCACTGAGTGTAGGTGAGGCCGGGTTTTCTTCAGGCTGAGAGGCCTAAGAAGGGCCACCCCTCCTCCCCCGGTGGGGTGGCCAGTTAAAAGAAACTGGTGGGAGGCTGTGGGAGGCAGACACCATGCAAGTCAATCCACGCCTAAGGCCGGGGGCGGGAGGGGGCCACGTTGTTGCATAAACGGGCCAAGGAGTCATAGTTCTGGCTTGGCCACGTACCATCAGTGTGGCTGTTTTTTGGGTTTTTTTTTCAACTCTTTGAAAATGTTAAAAAAGAAAAACCGCGTCCTTGCTGTGGGCCTCACAACAAGAGGCAGAGAGCAGGTCCGTCGGAGGCCCGTGTTACGCACTGTTGCCCCAGGGGTACGGGGCGGCCACGGGTCATCTCATTCCGTGAAAGGCAGGCTGACTGATTCGCTTCAGGCGCTCAGTGCCCCGCCTCCCTGCCTCCATCCTCCTGTAGGCTTTATTCCAGAAGGATCCAAAACAAAGACGTAGAACATTCACCGCTGAAGTGACCCTCCTTTTGGAGCAACTTTCACTCTCGGGCCTGTGATCAGCATGCGTCTACACATCTGCCCACGCTGGGAGTCTGAACGTCCGAGATCAAGGGGCTGGTTGATCCCAAGCCTGGGAAGAGCTGCCCGCCTGGCTTGAGCGGGGCTGCCTTCTCCCCGTGTCCTCATAGGGCAGCGAGCAAGCTTGCTGGGAACCCTTTTACCTTAAAATAAATAAATAAATAAAACCGGTAATGTGCTTGAAATATTTTGACAAAAGTTAGGGGAAGAGCTGAGCTGCCGAGGTGAGAAAGAAGAGGAGAATACTGGTGATTGCCGGGGCTGGGCGACGGCTCCTGAACGGTCACGGTTCTGTTCTCTGCAACTTGTTAGGTCCCTGGGAACCTTCATCTGTACACATCCTACTAGTTACAATGGCAAGCAAGATTGAAAAGGAAGACCCCTGAGGCAGAGCGGAGACGCCCAGGGCGGGGCCTCCAGGCAGAGGGTGGGGCCCCGCGCTCCAGCAGCACCTCTCGGTGGGGTGGCCGGGTGGCCCTGGGACGGCTGCCCCGAAGGGTCCAGCCAGCAGCTGGTGGACGTAGCTCTCTGGTCGCCGTGCGCGCCCATCTGATGAGTAGCTCAGTGCACTGAGTGTAGGTGAGGCCGGGTTTTCTTCAGGCTGAGAGGCCTAAGAAGCAAGTTGCCCACTCCCCTGGGGGTCCAGCGGTCAAGACTCCACACTCCAGTGTGGAAGCAGGGGGGTGCAAATCAATAAAGTTCATGATTTAAGAAGAAACAAGCAGCAAGGTGCTGGGATGGCGTTCGTGTGTCTGTGTCTGCTCTGTCTGCCCCCCTCATTATCTGACGCAGATTGTCTCTGTGAGGAAGTTTTCCCGCCCCGTGTCTCTGAATGAGGCTTCCCAGGTGGCCCCGTGGCCAAGAGTCTGCCTGCGACACGGGAGACCTGAGTTTGACCCCTGGGTCAGGAAGACCTCCCGAAGGAGGAAGTGGCAACCCACTCCACTATCCTTGCCCGGAGAGCCCTGTGGACAGAGGAGCCGGCGGGCTGCAGTCTGTGGGTTGCAGAGTCAGACTGGGGGACCACACACACGCATCACTAAGGTCGTTTCCTTCTCTGTGTCTTTTCTGCACGTTTGGACCTCTGACCCCAGTGAGATCATGTCATTTCCGTCTGTCCCCACCGACGCCATCTTCTAACTCCGTTCTCCGGAGCCCGTGTCGCCGCAGGTGTTTGGTGGGAGACTGACGCAGCAGAGGCAGGGAAACCCGGCCCCTCGGAGACGGCTGAACTCATCGCGACCCGGGGCTGGCCATGGAGGGCTGACCACGCCGCCCCTCTGCCGGGAGCTGGCGGGTCAGGCTGGCGAGACCACGGGACTGGCACGAGCCGGGCCAAGGCCGGAGCCGGCAAGCCTCGGCGTCTGCGCGGGCAGCGGGAGGCCGGCCGCTGGGCTCTGCGTGGCTCACGCGGGCTGCTGCTCGATTTACTGGGGTTTTTAGGAACCAGTGTCTCTTGAAAAAAACATGTTTCTGGGTTTAGCAATTCCTTCTTTTTTACTTCAATCTCTCTCCATCTTTCAACATCTAGTAATTTCATGCTTTTTATTTTTTAAAGTGTCAGATGAGTTCTTTTATGTCTGACAGATTCTCATACAGGAGAAACTTTTAAAAATTAACATGAAAGATTTTTGTAATTATTTTAAAATTTAACAATTTTTAAAATTTTTGAACAAGTTAAGCTTTTTTAAAATTCAAAATTTTTTTTTTATTTCCCATGTCTGATTCTTTTCCAAGCTCTATGCATTTTTTTTTGGCCACTTCTATCGGTCTTTCATGTATTTCCATCTTTGTTCTTTGGCCTGTGTGGGCCTCCCATCACAGTTACCTCTCTCGCTGCAGAGCACTGGCTCTGGGCACACGCACTCCAGAGCTCCTGCTTGGTAGTTGGACACGTTGGTCCAGCCACTCCTCAGCACGTGGGATCTTCCCAGACCAGGGATCGAGCCGGCGCCCCTTGCATTGCAAGGCAGTGTTGTTACCCACTGGACCACCAGGGAAGCCCTACATGGACCATTTTTAAAGTCTTTATTAAATGTGTTACAATATTAAAAAAATTAAAAAGTCAATTCAGTCTTTCCTCCTGCACACATTCGTTCTTGAGAGTTTGGATTCATAAAAAATGTGACCAGACACAGGCTTCCCTG
Organism: Tragulus kanchil; assembly: GCA_022376925.1. Classification (NCBI taxonomy): domain Eukaryota; kingdom Metazoa; phylum Chordata; class Mammalia; order Artiodactyla; family Tragulidae; genus Tragulus; species Tragulus kanchil. The sequence continues at coordinate 245,536,881 of JAIOJX010000028.1, forward strand.
CTGTTTGTAGCACTGCTTCAAACACAGGAGTTCTGAGCAGTTTAATTTCACATGATTCTCACTGAAAGAGAGAGGAAGGCCTGTGTGTGAGCGCGCGTGCTGCGTGCCGGAGCGGGTTCCCCAGGGAGAGAAGTTGTCTTTGTCTCGCGCAGACCAGACCCAAGTCCTGATACTGTGTTTCACGACGGAAAGCCTTCTCCAGGACCAGCTTCTGGCTCTTTGCATTCCAAAACCTGTTTCTCTGGAGGAGGGCATGGCAACCCACTCCGGTACTCTTGCCTGGAAAATCCCGTGGACAGAGGAGCCTGGCGGGCCACAGTCCACAGGGCCACCGAGAGGCAGACACGACTGAGGGACTGAGCGTGCACGCGTGCAAGTCAAGCCAGACTTCTAACCCACAGAACTGTAAAATTATCATTCGTTGCTTTAGGCTTCCAGGTTTCTGGTAATTTGTCAGAGCAGTCATAGAAAAATAATACATATATACCCCCTGAGTAGTAATTTATGCAGAAATTTAAAAGTTGAGAATAAGTGATATCATTGAAAGTGAGAATGGGGGCTTCCCTGGTGGTCCAGTGGGTAAAGAGTCTGCCTTGCGGTGTAAGCAGCACCGGTTCGATCCCTGGCCCGGGAAGATCCCACATGCTGTGGAGTGGCTGGACCCGTGTGTCCAGTTACAGGCCAGCGCTCTGGAGCGCGTGCGCCCAGAGCCAGAGCTCTGTGGTGAGAAAGGCCACTGTGATGGGAGGCCCACACGGGCCAAAGAATAAAGATGAATGAAAATAAATAGATAAAAAATCATAAAGGAGGCCAAAATTTAAAAAAAAAGTGAAAATGAAGTTTAATAAAATCAACTGAGCAAAACCTTAGAATTCTCATAATAAAAGCATTGTTTTTTGTTCCTTTTGTCATTGAGATTATTGTTCATTTTTTTCATTCATTCAAAGTTTATCCTTAAAAAAAATACAGGGCTTCCCCAGTGGTCCAGTGAGTAAGGACACCGCCTTGCAGTGCAAGGGGCGCCGGTTCGATCCCTGGCCTGGGAAGATCCCACGTGCTGCGGAGCGGCTGGACTCATGTGTCCAATTACCAAGCCGGAGCTCTAGAGCGCATGCGCCCAGAGCCAGCGCTCTGCAACGACAGAGGCCACCGCGATGGGAGGCCCACACAGGCCAAAGAACAAAGACAGATGAAAATGGACAAATGAAAGACCAATAGAAGTCGCCCGCCCGCCTGCCGCCCCTCCCTCCCCAGTCTGCACCTCCTCCAAAAAACCCCACACAACTTGCTTCTCCTCCCTCACCTGCTGCTGCCACGCCTCTCAGGACGTGGCCATCACTCCTGTTCACGGTCACCGTGTGTAGCCACATGATACATTCATAGCTCATGCTCCATATCACACATTCCTCGTCATGTGACATGTGTCCGTGACGTTCATACTACAGCACCTCCCTTGGTCGCCACCAGCACACTCACGTACTGCGCAAGTCAGCACCGGGGGAACCGGGGACACCCTGGAGGCAGTGCCCGTGGCAGCCTGCTCTCAGCGTCTCGGCCTCCCTCACGGGGAGTCTGTGTGAGCCCACAGGTGCGACCCACTCAGCCCAGAGCAAGCCTGCCCACCAGCCACTCCAACCCGGCCAGGAGGGGAAAGCAACAGAGAGGGAGGGAGTGGAAAGAGACTGCAGTATTTGTTTTTTTAATTTAAAAAAACTGGGGCGGGGGGGTGCACGCTGTGTGGTTTGCAGGATTCAAGCTCCCCAACTAGGGACCGAACTTCGTCCCCTGTACTAAAAGTGCAGAACCCTAACCCCTGAACCTCCAGGCAGGTCCCAAGAGACGATGGTCTTAAGTGGTTGTGATCAGCTACCTTCCTTTGCGAATGTGACCCCACTTGACTGTCTGAAGCCGTGAATGGTGCCCCAGCGTCCCCGGGAAGGGGCGGGAGGCGAGGGGCGCTGCCTCGGGGCGGGGTCGGTGTCCGGCCGTGCGGGTGCCGAGGTGGCCAAGGGCACCCCACCCACAGAGGGCTCAGCGCTTCCCCGGAGCTCATCTACCTCCGACACGCGTGTGTGGGCGGGACTGAGGGATGGCAGGCAGGATCGCCCGCTTTACAGACGAGGACGACTTTGTAGTGTCTAATTGTCTTCTGGCAAACATCAGTGTTTTCCCCACATGCCTGGAGAACACACAAACCGTTCAATTTTCTCCAGTGTCTGTTTCTTCTACTTGAGGATGCTGCTTTGATCTGTCAGAAGTGATGGAGAGGCCTCTCCGCCTCCTTGATCTCACGAAACTGCAGCGGAGCCCGCGCGTGAGGCTCCCCGCGGGCATCTCTCGGGAAGATAGTGCGGGTGCCCCGGTGGGCCGCCCTCACCGTCCTGCAGGTGCCTGATGGATGGAGAGCTGCGGAGGCGGGGCCTGCGACCTGCCGAGGGTTCTTTCCCTGACTCTGAGTGAGCTCTGCTGTCGGGGCCCCCATGCCTCTTCCCCACGGAGGGTGGACAGGGCAGATTCCATGTGACCTCCGTTCTCACACCTCCTTCCCCAAACACAACATCCCGACTCAGGCCAAGATGCCGGTGTCGGACACCACCATGGTGTTCCTCACAGAAACACGCACGCAAGACCAGGGTAGACGGGAGTCCTGCGGTGGGGGCCTGGGGCCTCGACTGGCAGGGGGTCCTCTGAGCCCAAGTGCTTCCTCTCGGGAGACTTGTTTTTACATCCCTGGGATGGTGGACTGGAGCAGGCTTCCAGATGGGTGAGAGCCCAGGCTTTCTTCAGCCAAGGGGACGGATGCTGGAGAAAGGGGAGTGGGCCAGGCCCGGGGCCCCCTCGGGCTTCTCCAGACCTCGGGGTGCAGAAGGAGCCGGGGAAGGCAAGGGGTGCAGACTCTGTCCCGCCCACCACGTGCACCCGAGTGTCCCTGCTGCCCTCGAGCGTGTGGACACACCTCCCTCGGACACCCACGGACTCGACACAGCTCCAGTCGGAACCCAGCCGGCGCTGGCAACGGAGCAGTAGGACGGAGGCAGCTCCTCCGCTGGGCGGAGAGGGAAGACGGCCATGGGTGTCCCAGAAAACGGGCTGTTTGGATCCGGTTAAGCCAAGTCTACCCACCCGCCAGGAGGGGACTCCACAAAGGCATGGCTACCAGGGCAGCAGGAATGACGAGGACCGCGTGAGAGCGCTGCCTGTGCCAGATGGACAGTGGGTAGGAGCACAGGTTCTCTCTGTGCGTCCCTCTATCCACCTGAACTTTTGAAGTATGTGAATTCATTACTTACTCAAACGTAGGATTTTAAGTCTTAAAAAGAGAATTTAAAGAAAGAAGCACCTCTGCTTTGCAAATGAGGTTGAAGATGGCTCTTTGGTTGACCCACCTGCCAAATGCGGGATGTAGCAGAGGGGAGAATCCGGGCAGCATGTGCTCAGTGCAGCATCTAAAACAGCCGAGCAGGCAAACACAGTAAAGGGCAAACTTGGGAAGGCCAGGAAGAAGCTGCCTCGTGCTTTCTTAAGCAGTGGAAGCCTCTGACCACCTGCATCCCCTTGGCAAGGGCTGCCCCCAGGCCCGAGGGCCACGGAGCGGCCTCCTCTGTCCTGGGACGCCGGCCCTCCCCCGGAGTGGGACCCGTCCTCGACCACCTGTCACCTAAGCTTCCCGAGTCCTTTGTTCTTTCTTTTAAGCACTGGTGTTAAAGCCTCACAAAATCCAAACGAATCAGAGCCCAGGATACAAGTCTATCTTTGTAGTTCACCAGAAGCCTTGCCAAGGTTTTTAAAGTGTGAGCCTTAAAATAGATCCTCCTCCGCTCCGAGCCAGTTGGGAGAAACCAAAGGAAAACACCATCTCCTCCGGCACTTACGGCGAGGCGCCGCTGCCGGGAAGGGGAGAAATCAGGAAAGAAAGGTGCACTGGCGGCAAAGACACATGAAGGTTTACTGCACGGAGATGGAGCTTCCGGCCACCACGTCTGTCCCCAGAGGCGACGGCTACGCGGAGAACGAAAGCAAGCGGGAAGGGCCGCTGCGGGCTGACGCGGGCAGGGCCGGGCGGTCGCCTCCCGGGACGCTGGCCGGGAAGGGAAGCGGACGGCTGGGGACGGTGAGCGCGTCCGCCCTGCGCAGCGAGGTCTGTGTGCGGGTCGAGCTCCAGCCGGCCAGGTCCTTCCCTTACACTCCCGCGGCACAGCGGCGGCCGCTCACACGTGCGCGTGCTCTTTGTCACATTCTTCTCCGTTACAGCCTAGCCGGATACCGAACGCGGTTCCCGGGCGGTCGGTTGGGCCTTGTGACGTATCCAGCCTGTTGCTGTTGCAGTCGTTCAGCCACCCGGCCGTGTCTGACTCTGTGGCCCCACGGACCGCAGCTCGCCAGGCTTCCCCGCCCTTCGCCCGCTCCGGGGCTTGCTCAGACTCTGGCCACTGGCTCAGTGATGCCGTCCCACCGCCGCGTCCTCCGTCGCCCCCTTCTGCTTTGTGCCTTCAGTCCATCCGACATACAGTAGCTCTGTTTTGGCCCCACAGTGTCTTCGTTCCTGGCTGGGGCGGGGACCCCACCCCGCGTGGGAGCACTGTGCCGCCCGGAAAGCCCCTCTACACGACCGACAGGCAGCAGGTCGTTTTCCTGCGCGTGGCCTTCTGTCCCCACCTGCCCTGGTCCCTCTGTATCCCTGAGTCTGTTACAGTGCCGCGGGAGCATCACCAGGTGTCCCCCGCACGTGGGGACCGCTTCAAGACTTCGTGCTGGGGCCCCATTTAAGGCTTCTTTTCCAGCGTCTCCTGATGGCCCCTGTCCTTCCGCTCAGTCTCTAGGCTATTTCATCTAAACGCATCTTTCTCCCCTCCGCACTTTTAGGACCCCGGGGTTTCCGCGCCCTCTCCTCCTTTCACTGCAGGTCAGGTTTGTTCTTGAGGATCTGACAGCACCGGGAGCTGTCACATCCTCAAGGAACCCCGGGAGGGTTTTCTGCAGCGTCCCTGGGAGTCCGTGGCTCTGTTCCTGGGGTGGGCGCGTCCTTAGGAAAACTCGTGGACAGTGGAAGACACTGGCGGGGTAGCTGCAGAGGTACTCGGTCAGCCCACGGCGCGTGACTCTGGGTAATGGATCGTCTCTGTTCCTCCTAAAATGTTCAAACGACTCGCAGCTGTTCCCCCTCGCTGACAGCCTCGGGCTGTGACTCAGAGAGGAATCTGCGCCAAGGAGCCTGGCAGCCCCGCAGCCCTCACGATGCTCCCAGGGAGGGGTCGCTGGCTGTCCGCGGAGGCGTTGATCACAGACCAGGGAGAGGCCGCGTGGGGAGGACGGGCGAGGGAGGACCCTGGGTCCGGGGCCCGCGCAAGAAGGCTGTTTTGGCCTCAAAGCTTCTACCCTTGATTTACTTAAATCTGTTCCTATTTACGAGGTCTGTTCCCCCCGCCCCCCGGGAAGCAAATGAGAGCAGCCGTGAACACAAGCCCCAGGACAGAACTGCCCTGTCCACCCTGGGAGGGTGGCCTCCCCCACAGGCCGCCACGGGCCCCACCTGCTCGGCGAGGGGTCTGTCTGGGGTTGGAACGTGCAGCCCTGGAGACGTCCCCTGCCGCCGCCTCCGGGGCGGGCTGCTCAAACTGGACCCCTAGAAACCGCCCAGGGGCTCCGGAGAGAAGGCGGACCCCTGGGCCCCGGGTAGGAGCTGTGAGGACAAAGCAAACGTGAGAAGAGGCTGGCTTTATTCAGGCAGCTGCGGTCAGGGGAGCCTGCGACCCGAGGTCAGGGCTCTCAGCAGACGGGGCCCGGGTCTGTATCCCTGAGTCTGTTACAGTGCCGCGGGAGCATCACCAGGTGTCCCCCGCACGTGGGGACCGCTTCAAGACTTCGTGCTGGGGCCCCATTTAAGGCTTCTTTTCCAGCGTCTCCTGATGGCCCCTGTCCTTCCGCTCAGTCTCTAGGCTATTTCATCTAAACGCATCTTTCTCCCCTCCGCACTTTTAGGACCCCGGGGTTTCCGCGCCCTCTCCTCCTTTCACTGCAGGTCAGGTTTGTTCTTGAGGATCTGACAGCACCGGGAGCTGTCACATCCTCAAGGAACCCCGGGAGGGTTTTCTGCAGCGTCCCTGGGAGTCCGTGGCTCTGTTCCTGGGGTGGGCGCGTCCTTAGGAAAACTCGTGGACAGTGGAAGACACTGGCGGGGTAGCTGCAGAGGTACTCGGTCAGCCCACGGCGCGTGACTCTGGGTAATGGATCGTCTCTGTTCCTCCTAAAATGTTCAAACGACTCGCAGCTGTTCCCCCTCGCTGACAGCCTCGGGCTGTGACTCAGAGAGGAATCTGCGCCAAGGAGCCTGGCAGCCCCGCAGCCCTCACGATGCTCCCAGGGAGGGGTCGCTGGCTGTCCGCGGAGGCGTTGATCACAGACCAGGGAGAGGCCGCGTGGGGAGGACGGGCGAGGGAGGACCCTGGGTCCGGGGCCCGCGCAAGAAGGCTGTTTTGGCCTCAAAGCTTCTACCCTTGATTTACTTAAATCTGTTCCTATTTACGAGGTCTGTTCCCCCCGCCCCCCGGGAAGCAAATGAGAGCAGCCGTGAACACAAGCCCCAGGACAGAACTGCCCTGTCCACCCTGGGAGGGTGGCCTCCCCCACAGGCCGCCACGGGCCCCACCTGCTCGGCGAGGGGTCTGTCTGGGGTTGGAACGTGCAGCCCTGGAGACGTCCCCTGCCGCCGCCTCCGGGGCGGGCTGCTCAAACTGGACCCCTAGAAACCGCCCAGGGGCTCCGGAGAGAAGGCGGACCCCTGGGCCCCGGGTAGGAGCTGTGAGGACAAAGCAAACGTGAGAAGAGGCTGGCTTTATTCAGGCAGCTGCGGTCAGGGGAGCCTGCGACCCGAGGTCAGGGCTCTCAGCAGACGGGGCCCGGGCCTGCCAGGCAGGGCCGTCCAGGGAGGGCCCCGGGCACTGCACGGACGTATCTGTGTCTCTCTGGTTTCTGAGGGAGGGATGTTCCTGACCTCAGTTCACCGTGCACGAGACAGAGAAAGGGTCTGCGTGTAAGGGGCATGTTCCGGGGTCCCGAGGAGTCATGAGAACGTGTGGACCACCCATCTTCTCCCGGTCCCGTGGGGCAGGGGTTTCCTGGGGCTCAGCACGCACAGCCTGCACTCGGACAGGTGCTCAGTGGCTGTGAGAAAGGAGGGACTGGACGGACACTGAGAAACGCCGCTCTGGGGCGTCTGCGTGCGGCGGGAGGCCCGTGTTGCCCTGGGAACACCTCCTGCATCACCTGGTCCTGGGAGGACCGGAGATTCCGGGCTGCAGGGTTTGCTGGTTTCTTTTGTTGCTGCTGACCGGTGAGGTGAGTCCCTCATGGCCGACACTTGGGAGACCCCAGGCCCACGATGGAAGAGGGGCCTCCTGGTCCCCACTGCACAGAGGCTCTGGGCATGGATGGCCTGGCCCGCCAGCCAGGGCTCATGCCCTCTGCCCTCTGTCCTCAGTGACCTCTGAGGGTCTATCTCCTCTCATCCCGACTTGGTTGGCCGGGAACCACCCAGGCCTCCCCACAGCAAGCCCGGTGCTGGGCGAGTGGCGGCGTCTCCCGAAGGGCATGGGCTGCTTCCTGCCCCGCCCCCACCCCGACCCCCTGGCTGGCCGGCCCACGCTCACAGACCAGCCATCTCAGGACACGTCCCGCCCTGGCTGCCAGCTGTGGTCAAGGGACGCTCCCCACATGAGGTTACGAAGATCTGAGAGACCCCGAGAGAGGGTGGGGCCATCCCTAGAGCCCTGGGGGCTGGCGAGATGGTGGCCGGGATGGGGGCCTAGGTCCATGGGGACCCGGGCATGACCCCTCCCTTTCTGCCTGCACTCTGCTTTCAGACGGGTCCTGCATCGGTCAGCCAGCCTAGGCGCCAGAGGAGGAGCCCAGGTAGCCAGTCCGTAGCCCCTCAGGGCACCGGTCAGGAGAGGGCTGGGGGGAGCTCCTGGCTGGGGGAGGGCGGCACCCCCTGCTTCCCCACGGGGGCCAGGCCGGCTTCCTCCTCGCCCCAGACGCTGGGGCTCCCTGAGAGCAGCCCCTCTTCCAGGGCGCAGGGGCAGACCTGGAGGACACGGGGCGTGTCCATTCATCAGCCTACACATTTTCACTTGTTTGCTTTAATATTTGAGCTTCTAATGACGCATGCTAATGTAACGAAAGGGAAAGAAGCAGGACACAGCTTTTGAAAGAATGACCTAGCCCAAGGAAACAACATAAACCCATCAGAGTCAAATGGGTGCAAGATGGCAGACTAGACCTTGAGCCTCAGTCAGCAAGCTAAACGACATACCCAGAGGCGCCAGGACAGTTCCGCCCCTTCCCCGAAAGAGCTGGAATAATCCTCCCACTCATGAGCATCTGAAATGACCCCGGCCACAGAAGCGCAGCACGCCACGTCTCCAGGGCTGCTGGGCTCGCCCTCCGTGGTGGCCCACCCTCTGTACAGCGGGCTTTTTAAGTCCCAAATCCACGGTGAACGGTTTCACTATTTACCAATAAAACCTACTACAGGGGCTTCCCTGGCCGTCCAGCGGTGAAGGCTCTGTGCTTCCACTGCAGGGCTCGGGTCTGATCCACACACACAAGTAAAACAACCTAAGACGATTGTTCTGTTTTCAAACACACGTGAAGCGGTGACAAGGAGAGATGCTGGGGCCGCCGGCCCATCCCCGGCCCGGCCCCAGGCTAGAGGCTGGGCTGGAGGCCCTGGCTCCCCTCAGGGGGTGGCCCCAGCACCCTGGGTGCTGTGCTGGGGCCCGGGGTGGTTGTCGGTCTGCCCTGGACCAGGCTCCTGGGCCCTGGTGGGTGGGCTGTGCGGCTCCGACACCCGCTCCAGGGTCGGTGCAGCCCTGCAGTTTGAGGGACAGCCCCCCAGCAAGCCTCCCTCCCTCCAGACACCACCTCCCTTAGGGGGCTCCAGGCTCTGCGTGCTTCTGGCCAACCGGCTACACGTTCCGCAGTCCCACCACCCCTCAGGAAAGCGCGTCCCGACGACCACAGGCGACGTCCCGAGGGCTGCGCGCGGCCCCTGCTCCCAGCCCAGCCCGGTGAGTCACCAGCCTGGAGGCTCATCTGAGTTTCCAAGTGTCTGGAGTTCTTATTAGGGGCTTGTTATAAACACACGATGGAACAACTGGTCACGTGATTGAATCCAGTCTCTAGCCCCGCTCCCCGCCGTGGAGGTCACAGGTCAGCCTGGGGTCACTCAGCTCCAAGTCCTCACTCTCTAAATTCAGGAGAGTCTTCCTGGCACACTGCACCCCCATCCCGAAGCTCTCAAGGGGCCACGTTAGTCCCCTGATTAGCATAAACGTGGGTGTGGCCTGCGGGGTGGAGGCCCCCTCCTAGGAATGGGACGAAGATGGCCGAACGCTTCCTAAGCAACATCTGCCCAGAGGCAGCTCGAGGGGCTCAAGGAGCCCCCCGTGGGCTTGCACACCTCTGGGAGCTGCCCTGGGAGCCCTGCGGTGGCCGGGAGGGGCTGTCTGGCAAGGGTCCCCTGACGCCCGGCACCCACACTCAACGGAAAGCCCAGCCCCTCCGTGCTCGGCGGGAGAAGCTCCCCGTCCCTCCGTCCGCAGCCTTGCTGGTGCGGCCGAGGAAACAACCGGAACAAGAATCCTCAGCACTGCAGCTGAACAGAAGGTCACACGTTTACTCTTCATGACTCCATATGTTTGGATTGTAAATAGCATTCTTCTGAGTAAGCGTAACGTTGGGCATTTAGCTTCCTAGTTATTCTTTGGAGCAACTTTTTCTCTTTTTTTACTTTCTGGGAGTGAGCTCTTAACTTACATACTTGTGGGCTGACCTAGCTCTGTGTGGAGAATCTGTCTGAATACCTCCGACGCTGTGTCGGGGTGTGCTCTGCACACGACCGCATCCACCCGTCCGTGTGCAGATGGGGGCTCCGAGCGGCAGGAGTCCAGTCAGGGTGGAGAGGAGCGGCTTCCGGTCCCACCGTCCCCCCAGCCTCGGCGCTTCATTCTGGGTGAGGGTCTCCACTTTCCCACGCCTCCGTTTTCCCGTAAAGTGGAACCATTAGCACTTGTGTCCCACTGCTGTGAACCAGCACGCTGGCCAGCATTTGTCTTAAACTATGAAGGTGATAAAAGGATGGGAAATAGACGAAACCAGACTGGCCAAACGCTGCCAGAGGAATGGATAAAGAAGACGCCTCTAGGGGTGGGATGGGGGGCTTGGGAGGGGGAAGGGGACCAGGGATATGCATACGACTGATCTGGGAACATGCATGTCTGTGAACAACAAAACTCTGTAAAAGCTTTAAAATAAAGAAATAAATTAAAAAATAAAGAAATGTTAAAAAAAAAGGGGGGGGGGGGAAGCTGCAGTACATATATATAATGGAAGATCACTCAGCTACACAAAAGAATGAAATAATGTTGTTTGCAGTAACATGGATGGACCTGGGAATTATCATACTAAGTGAATATCACTTAAATGTGGGATCCAAAAAAGATGCAAATGAATTTACTGCAAAACAGAAATAGACTCACAGACACAGGAAACAAACTTAGGTGAGTTACCCAAGGGGAGAGAGTGGGGAAGGGATAAGTCAGGAGTTTGGGATCAATATATACACATCACTGAATATAAAATAAACAAGCACCTGCTGTAGAGAGCAGGGTGCTGTAATCAATGTCTGTGATATCTTCAATAACCTGCAGTGGAAAAGGATCTGGAAAAGAATTCAGACAATACATACCCCCCATTCTGCTGCGCATCACAAACTAGCACAACATGCAGATCAGCTCTTTGTTGTTCAGTCGCCAAGTCGGGTCTGACCTTTTGTGACCCCCAGGACTGCAGCACGCTGGACTTCCCGATCCTTCACCATCTCCCAGAGCTCGCTCAAACTCATAGCCGTTGAGTCGATGATGCCACCCAACCATCTCCCCCTCTGCCGCCCCTTCTCCTCCTGCCCTCCGTCTTTCCGAGCATCATCAGGCTCTTTGCATCCAGGGGCCAAAGTATTAGAGCTTCACCTTCAGCATCAGTCCATCCGGCTAATACTAAGGGTTGAGTTCCCAGTATTGACTAGTTTGATTTTGCTGTCCAAGGGACTCTCAAGCGCCTCGGCGTTCATTCTGGGTGAGGGTCTCCACTTTCCCACGCCTCCGTTTTCCCGTAAAGTGGAACCATTAGCACTTGTGTCCCACTGCTGTGAACCAGCACGCTGGCCAGCATTTGTCTTAAACTATGAAGGTGAAAAAAGGAGGGGAAATAGCCAAAACCAGACTGGCCAAACGCTGCCAGAGGAATGGATAAAGAAGACGCCTCTAGGGGTGGGATGGGGGGCTTGGGAGGGGGAAGGGGACCAGGGATATGCATACGACTGATCTGGGAACATGCATGTCTGTGAACAACAAAACTCTGTAAAAGCTTTAAAATAAAGAAATAAATTAAAAAATAAAGAAATGTTAAAAAAAAGGGGGGGGGGAAGCTGCAGTACATATATATAATGGAAGATCACTCAGCTACACAAAAGAATGAAATAATGTTGTTTGCAGTAACATGGATGGACCTGGGAATTATCATACTAAGTGAATATCACTTAAATGTGGGATCCAAAAAAGATGCAAATGAATTTACTGCAAAACAGAAATAGACTCACAGACACAGGAAACAAACTTAGGTGAGTTACCCAAGGGGAGAGAGTGGGGAAGGGATAAGTCAGGAGTTTGGGATCAATATATACACATCACTGAATATAAAATAAACAAGCACCTGCTGTAGAGAGCAGGGTGCTGTAATCAATGTCTGTGATATCTTCAATAACCTGCAGTGGAAAAGGATCTGGAAAAGAATTCAGACAATACATACCCCCCATTCTGCTGCGCATCACAAACTAGCACAACATGCAGATCAGCTCTTTGTTGTTCAGTCGCCAAGTCGGGTCTGACCTTTTGTGACCCCCAGGACTGCAGCACGCTGGACTTCCCGATCCTTCACCATCTCCCAGAGCTCGCTCAAACTCATAGCCGTTGAGTCGATGATGCCACCCAACCATCTCCCCCTCTGCCGCCCCTTCTCCTCCTGCCCTCCGTCTTTCCGAGCATCATCAGGCTCTTTGCATCCAGGGGCCAAAGTATTAGAGCTTCACCTTCAGCATCAGTCCATCCGGCTAATACTAAGGGTTGAGTTCCCAGTATTGACTAGTTTGATTTTGCTGTCCAAGGGACTCTCAAGCGTCTTCTCCAGCACCACACTTCAAAAGCATCAGTTCTTCAGTGCCCAGCCTTTTTTATGGTCCAGCTCTCACATCCGTACATACTGTTGGAAAAAACCACAGCATTGGCTGTACAGACTCTGCTGGCGAAGTGACGTTTCTCTGTTTTAATATGCTGTCTAGGTTGCCTAGGTCTGAAAGCAGAAATCAACTACACTTTAATAATAAAAGTTGTTTGGGGGAAAAAGTCGTAAAAAATTGGCAAAATGTTGATAATCTTTTTTTTTTTTTTGGGTGGGGGTCGGGTTGGGGAGGGAGGGGAGCGGGCGGGCCACTTCTATTGGTCTTTCATTTCTCCATTTTCATCCATCTTTGTTCTTTGACCCGTGTGGGCCTCCCATCACGGTGGCGTCTGTTGTCGCAGAGCGCCGGCTCTGGGCGCATGCGCTCCAGGGCTCCGGCTCGGTCATTGGACACATCGGTCCAGCCGCTCCGCGGCACATGGGATCTTCCCAGGCCAGGGATCGAACTGGCGCCCCATGCACTGCAAGACGGTGTCCTTACCCACTGGACTACCAGGAAAGCCCAAAAATGTTGATAATCTTACAGTGGAATGATGAGTCCACACAGGTTCCTGATACTTCCCCCTCTGCTTTTAAAAAATATTTTATTTTTGTTTACTTATTTGGCCATTCCAGGTCTTAGCTGTGGCATGTGGGATCTAATCCCTTGACAAGGGGTGGAACATGGGGCTCCTGCACATTGGGAGCTTAGAGTCTTAGCCACTGCAGCACCAGGGAAGTCCATACCCTCTACTTTTGTGCTTCCAAAATTTTCCAAAATAAACAGCTTGAGAAGAGAACAGTCACACCTGCCCCCGAGGAGCACACACAGCCTGTCCTGAGAGCGCCTTTCATCCCAAGGAGAAGGATGGCTTGTAAACAACATGAGACTGAGCCATGACTCCGAGGCCTCAGATAGTTGCCTCGCACCTTGAGGGACTGTTGACAAGGAGACAGAACGTAGACCAGAGCCCATGGGAAGCCTGGCCAGGGGAAAAAGCATCATCACCAGGGGCCAAAGTATTAGAGCTTCACCTTCAGCATCAGTCCATCCGGCTAATACTAAGGGTTGAGTTCCCAGTATTGACTAGTTTGATTTTGCTGTCCAAGGGACTCTCAAGCGTCTTCTCCAGCACCACACTTCAAAAGCATCAGTTCTTCAGTGCCCAGCCTTTTTTATGGTCCAGCTCTCACATCCGTACATACTGTTGGAAAAAACCACAGCATTGGCTGTACAGACTCTGCTGGCGAAGTGATGTTTCTCTGTTTTAATATGCTGTCTAGGTTGCCTAGGTCTGAAAGCAGAAATCAACTACACTTTAATAATAAAAGTTGTTTGGGGGAAAAAGTCGTAAAAAATTGGCAAAATGTTGATAATCTTTTTTTTTTTTTGGGTGGGGGTCGGGTTGGGGAGGGAGGGGAGCGGGCGGGCCACTTCTATTGGTCTTTCATTTCTCCATTTTCATCCATCTTTGTTCTTTGACCCGTGTGGGCCTCCCATCACGGTGGCGTCTGTTGTCGCAGAGCGCCGGCTCTGGGCGCATGCGCTCCAGGGCTCCGGCTCGGTCATTGGACACATCGGTCCAGCCGCTCCGCGGCACATGGGATCTTCCCAGGCCAGGGATCGAACTGGCGCCCCATGCACTGCAAGACGGTGTCCTTACCCACTGGACTACCAGGAAAGCCCAAAAATGTTGATAATCTTACAGTGGAATGATGAGTCCACACAGGTTCCTGATACTTCCCCCTCTGCTTTTAAAAAATATTTTATTTTTGTTTACTTATTTGGCCATTCCAGGTCTTAGCTGTGGCATGTGGGATCTAATCCCTTGACAAGGGGTGGAACATGGGGCTCCTGCACATTGGGAGCTTAGAGTCTTAGCCACTGCAGCACCAGGGAAGTCCATACCCTCTACTTTTGTGCTTCCAAAATTTTCCAAAATAAACAGCTTGAGAAGAGAACAGTCACACCTGCCCCCGAGGAGCACACACAGCCTGTCCTGAGAGCGCCTTTCATCCCAAGGAGAAGGATGGCTTGTAAACAACATGAGACTGAGCCATGACTCCGAGGCCTCAGATAGTTGCCTCGCACCTTGAGGGACTGTTGACAAGGAGACAGAACGTAGACCAGAGCCCATGGGAAGCCTGGCCAGGAGAGAGGAAGACACAACCGTCCAAGCATTGCTTGCTCCGTGGGACGGTCTCATCTCCCATGGCAGACTGGAAGGCCGTATGGTCAAATGGCAGATAGAGGAGCTACACTGGCGATAGATCAAAAACGGGCTGCCCGGTCACTGACGATTTATTTCAGAGTTCCATGTGTATAACATTTCCTATGTCGTACACGATCAGTAATAGATGCTTATTTATAAACCACTGGTTTCCTGAGGCAGACGAACCCACTGAGTAGAAACACGGTGCAGGGAAGAGATGTGGACGTAGAGAGCCGACTCAGGGACACGGCTGGGGCAGGAGCGGGTAGGACGCACCGGGAGAGGAGACTGGCACACGCGCCGCCACGGGCCACACGGGAGCCGGGGGAGGCTGCCGGAGCACAGGGAGCTCAGCTCAGGCTCCGGGGTGACCGAGGCGCCGGAGGCTCAGAAGGAGGGGCTGCCCATATACGCAGAGCGGAGTCACCCTGCGATACCGCAGCCCTGTCACAGTCATGGAAAGCAACTGTGTCACCCCCCAGAAGAAAAACGCGATGCAGAGGCGGGCGGGTTCCCACCAGCACGACTCACGGAGACGCGAGTCTACGCGCCCCGAGTGTGGGCGGGCTCGTGAGCTGATGGGCGGGGCCGACGCGTCCGGGAAGCTGTGCCCGTCACAGCACCGGGGCCATGCTGCGGGAAGTGTGCTTGCTGACGTGGAAAGCGAAAGGTGCGCGGCTGTGCCCGACTCTCTGCAACTGCAGGGACCGTGGCCCGCCAGGCTCCTCTGTCCGTGGGACTCTCCAGGCCAGCAGACAGGAGTGGGTGGCCAGTCCTTCTCCAAGGGGTCTTCCTCATCCAGGGATGGAGCCCAGGTCTCCCGCGATGCAGGCAGGTTCTTCGCGTCTGGGCTGCCAGGGGGGCATCAGGGCACACACCGCATTGTTCCAGGCCAGCACACCGGCCCTTGCCTGGGAAGATGTCGTGGGCTTCGTACAAACCCCTGAGCTTTCTGTGATATGATAGGGTACATCAGTGGAAAAAGGAAAAAAAAAATTCTGAAAGGAAAAAATAAATGCCTCACGGTTCTATAAAAGCATCCTTCCCAGGGATTTCCCTGGTGGTTCAGTGGTTAAGAATCTGCCTTCTAACACAGGGAACATGGGTTCAATCCCTGGTCAGAGAATAAAGATCCCACATGCTCCAAAGTAACTAAGCTGATGCACCTCAACTAGAAGCCTGCAAGCCTAGAGCCTTACTTCAAAGCAAGAGGAGCCATAGCTATGAAAAGCCCGGACTTGGAAGAGTAGCCTCTACTCACTGCAACTAAAGAAAGCCCTCCCACGGCAAAGAAGACCCACCACAGCCAAAAATAAATAAATTCATTTAAAATCATTTTTTCTTAAAAAAAAAAAAAATCCCTCCCAGGCCAGGCTGTGCGGTCCTCTGCCTGGGGTGTTGAACTGGCTGGTGCTGGACCAGTGACGCTTCCCAGCCTCAGCGACGGGGACCCACAGCTGTCTCAAGAAGTGACAACTAGGGGCTTCCCTGGTGGTCCAGTGGGTAAGGACACCGCCTTGCAGTGCAAGGGGCGCCGGTTCGATCCCTGGCCTGGGAAGATCCCATGTGCTGCGGAGCGGCTGGACCAATGTGTCCAATGACTGAGCCGGAGCTCTGGAGCGCATGCGCCCAGAGCCAGTGCTCTGCAACGACAGAGGCCATGATGGGACCGTGATGGGAGGCTCACACAGGCCAAAGAACAAGGATGGATGAAAATAAATAAATGAAAGACCAATAAAAGTGGCCAAAAACTGGGCTTCCCTGGTGATCCAGTGGGTAGAGTCCGCCTTGCAGTGCTAGGGGCACTGGTTCGCTCCCTGGCCCGGGAAGGTCCCACATGCCACACAGTGGCTGCACCAGTGTGTGAAATTACGAGCCAGTGCTCTGGAGCGCATGCACCCAGAGCCGGTGCTCTGCAATGAGAGAGGCCACTGCAGTGGGAGGCCCACACAGGCCGTAGAATAAAAGATGGATCAAAATAAATATAAAAAATAAATAAAAAGAGATATGATGGGGAAAAATCTTTTTTTAAAAGTGGCCAAAAACTTAAAAAAAAAAAGAAAAAAAGAGTGACAACCGTGGAGGAAGGCAGTGTGGATCTTGCTAAAGAACGAACCAAAAGTGTGCCCCAAGTTACTCTGTTGCTGGAGGCCTCCCTGTTTTTCTGTTATGATAACTGCTCCTATCTTTTTTTTCTCTTTTTCTCCCTAACTTGTAAAGCCAAGAGCAAACAGGTCTTCAGGAATTCAGGATGGCCGAAGATGCGAGTAAGACAGGAGTGGAGCCTTTGTTAGCAAACCTTTTGGCTGTGAGATAATACGGTATAAATGCTACAGGGGATGCTAGCAAGTGGGACATGCTTTCTCAACTTTTAAACTTTAATGGCTTTTAAACTTTTAAGTGGAATTGGCAAAAGCTTAACTAATTATGCATGACTCCATCCCATTGTTAAAGGAGACTTCTGAATCCTGACCAGGGCAGGGGCTGTGCCTTGCTCACCTTGAAGGCGTCTCAGAGGGTACCCAGGGAGTCCAGCCTGAGGAGCCCGAGTGGGACGAGGGCCCGGCCATCTTCATGGGCAGCCGAGAGCTTCAACTTGTGGGGGCCATTTTCTCTCCATAAAAGGACCCAGAGTTTCCTTCCAGGTTTCTCATTACGCCAGCCCTTTCTGTTTCCTGGTAACAGGTCTATTCTTTCATCTTTCTACTGATCCTAATATCAGCACCTAAGAGCAGTGCCTTACTCTGCAGAATCTAAAAGTGCATTTCGATCGCGTAACACACGCAGACGCAGTCCCAGGAGAGGCTGCCCAGTCCGATGGGCAGCGAGAGGGCAGCACAGCCCTCAGGACGACCAGCTGTCCGCCGGCCCACTGCCACCCTGACTGGGTTCTCTCTTTACCTCTCATTGGAAACATGTTGTAGAAACAGCAGCCCTGTTCTCTGATGTCTCAAGAGATGAGAAACATTTGTTTCGGCAAGATCCGGAAAAGAGCCAAGAAGGAAGGGGCAAGACAAAAAGGAAAAAATTTTGTTGTTTTAATGTTCCTTTCTGTGCTAATTTTGTGCTGGCTCGACAGGAGGACAGCGGGACAGCTCCCCTCCCGTTCCCGGGCCGCCATCAGCAGCCTCCCCGGGCGAGCCACAGAGACCCCAGGCCCCGCCAAGCTCAGCACCGCGCCGGGCACCAGGCAGGGCTGGGAGAGGGGCCCCCGGCCAGGCCACCACCCTCCGCCTCCCAGCCTGTCCACTGCCCTCCCCGCTCTTCCTCAGCCAGGCAGACGGCCAGAGCCCCTCAAGCAGGACCCCCCTCCCCAGGACCCTGACGGCTGCGGGCAGAGGGGAAGCAGGGCTGGAAAGCGTGTCTTCTTGAGGCTGAGCCCCCAGCTGTATCGTCCCTCCAGGAAGAATGTGGGCAGGAGCCCCAGGGCCCTCCCACGGGGACCCTGCTGTCCACGGTGGGGAAGGACGGAATGGTGCCGTAAAGAAGTGGAGCCGCCGCTCTCCTGGTGACCGCAGGGTATCACTGTAAGAGGCTAGAGACAGAAAGGGTCCTGTCGTAGGGGTCTCCAGAGAATCACAGCCAACAGGACGGAGAGGTAGACAGACAGACAGACGGGCACACCCATGGGGCTTCCCTGGTGGCTTAGATGGTAAAGAATCCACCTGGAGTGCAGGAGACGTGGGTCTGATCCCTGGGTGAGGAAGATTCCCCAGAGAAGGGAATTGGTACCCATCCCAGTATTATTTTTTTTCAATAGTCTTTTTTTTTTTTTTTTGACCACTTCTATTGATCTTTACTTATCTTTGTTCTTTGGCTCATGTGGGCCTCCCATTGCAGTGGCCTCTCCTGCTGCAGAGCACCAGCTCTGGGCACGTGCACTCCAGAGCTTCGACTCGGTAATTGGACACATTGGTCCAGCCGCCCCACGGCATGTAGGATCTTCCCAGGCCAGGGATCAAACTGGCGCCCCTTGCACTGCAAGGCGGTGTCCCTACCCACTGGACCACCAGGGAAGCCCCCATTTCAGTAGTCTTGCCTGGAGAATCCCATGGACAGAGGAGCCTGGCGGGCTACAGTTCGGGACGTCGCAAAGAGCTGGACACGACTAAGCCACTAACACCACCACCGCACACAGGGAGACACAGAGACGGGTTAGTTTTAAGAAACTGGCTCATGCCGTGTGGCTGCTGGCTAGCCTGAAGTGTGCCGGCCGGGTGGCAGGCCGGAATTCTGATCAGCAGTCTGCTGGGAGACTTCCTTCCCAGGGAGACTCAGCCTGTCTCCTTACGTCCTTCAGTTGATGGGGTGAGGTCCCCCCTGCATTTCAGAGAGTGACCTTCCAATGACTATTCAGGGTTGGTTTCCTGTAGGATTAACTGGTTTGATCTTCCTGCAAAGGACTCTCAGGAGCCTTCTCCAGCGCCACAGTTCAAAGGCATCAGTTCTTCGGCGCTCAGCCTTCCTTATGGTCCAACTCTCACATCCACACATGACTACTGGGAAAACCACAGCCTTGACTGTAAGGACTTTACCGACAAAATGATGTCCTGTTTCCATGACTGGGCTATTGTAAATAATACTGCTGTGAACATTGAATGCCTATCTGTTAGAATGAGTGGTTTTATAGTCTTTGGATAAATACCTAGAAATGGAATGGCTGAATCATATGCGAGTTCTAATCTTAATTTTTTGAGGACTCTCCTATCTCTTCACAGTGTCCGCACCAATTTACATTCCCAACAACTTTTTTTTTTTTCTGATTTTTACTATTGTCTAATCAAATGGGTTGAGCTTCCCAAGTGGTTCAGTGGTAAAGAATCTGCCTGCCAATGCAGGAGATGGAAGAGATGTGGGTTCGATCCCTGGTTTGAGAAGATCCCCTGGAGGAGGACATGGCACCGCACTCCAGTATCGTTGCCTGGAAAACCCCACCGACAGAGGAGCCTGGCGGGCTGCAGTCCACGGGGCCGCAGAGTCAGACACAACTGAACGGCTGAGCACACGCAGACAGCGAAATGGGTCAACACGGACTGAGCGCATAACTCAGTGAACTAATGCTTTCCAGATGACCCAACGGCTGTCTTACAAGATCATGAGTGAGGAACAGGTCTATCCAAAGGGCATGAGAGACCCAGGGGATTCAGTCTAATGGCAGGCAAGGTGCATTGCTGTGTGCTGGGGTCCAGGGGGCAGTGAACCTGTAAAAAGTGCCCACGTGGCACTTTTCTCGGCTCTGGTGGAGAATCTGTCTATGCAGATGCTCCTCCATGATCCTGCTACACAGCTCTGAGAGGGAAAAATTTCTTCACAGACATCAGCTGAAACAATACATGACAACAAAACACAGAAGTAGACAGGAGAACCCAGCTGTCTTCTATTAAGCGAGACATTAAAGAGATTTGCAGAAACATGAGACATGCCACTGTTCTCACTGATCATTTTTTTTTTAATAATAAACTTTCATAGAATGTTATTTATCACTGAGAAACATGGAATCAGTTTCTCATTGTAAGTTTAAATAAATTAATAAAATTGCTTAAAAACAGTCTCTTAGCTTTAATGTATACAGCGGTGTGTTTTTATGAACCCCAAAGCAGTTGTAACGTGGGATGGGGCAGGCCCCGGCAGGAAGAGCTCATGGCAGTATAAAGGGGTTCACTGCAACCCCTCTGGGAAATTTAAGTCTAAGCTCCCTAATGCCTCATTTTTAGGAATTTCTTTCTCTGATATATGTAACCTCAGTATTTCATAAGGCAGGAATGGAGAGAAAATCAACAAACTTGAAAGCAAAGGAGTCTTAACAAGCATTGCTATCGCTGCATCCCCACAAGAGCGGCTACTACCAGGGACCAGAAAAGAGTAACCGTGGGCAGAGCCACAGAGCCACTGGGGTCCTGTGCGGCGCTGATGGGAAGGTAACGTCGTGTGGCCACAGTAGAAGATGATACTGCAATTCCTCAAAACATTAAAAATAAAATTAATCTATGATCCAGCGATTCCGTGTGTGGGTACAGACCCAAAGGGCTCGAGAAGAGAGGCTCATACAGCCTCTGTCCACTGTGGTCCTGCGCTGGACCCCCACCCCAGGGGCAGAGATGAGAACACAGCGAGCTCAGCCCTGCACAAGCTTTTGGTGTCTTTACTTCCGTTCTTCAACAAGAAACAGAGTCTCACATACACAGACTCACGGTGATATCACAGACCATGCCTCTTGACCGTGAACTTAATTTAGAAACTGGCCCGATCGCAAAGGAAGCTGAAGCAGCAGCTGGCTTTGGCCAGTCGCTGGTTGCAGCCGAGCGGCCGGGTCACGGTGCCCCTGGCAGCCGAGGGCCCGGGGAGGCGTGTTCCGGGCCTGCCCTAAAGGTCACTGCCCGGCTCTCCTCAGAAGCAGCCCAGGCCGGAGCCCGGGGTGTGTCTGAGGGGTGGGCAGCCGCCGTGGCTGGGCCCGCGACGAGACCAGGGAGCAGGCGTCACTGTGAAACAGGAGCCGCGGCGAAGCTCCGTGCCACTGACGCGGCTGTCCTGGGGCAGCAGCTGGAACAAAGCCCTTTCACGGGCGGCCAGGACGCCGGGGAGAGCCGGCAGCCAACCCAGGAGGCGCGGCGTGCGAAGCTCGGTGCCTGAAATGATCGAAAACAGTCTCTTAGCTTTAATGTATACAGCGGTGTGTTTTATGAACCCCAAAGCAGTTGTAACGTGGATGGGGCAGGCCCCGGCAGGAAGAGCTCATGGCAGTATAAAGGGGTTCACTGCAACCCCTCTGGGAAATTTAAGTCTAAGCTCCCTAATGCCTCATTTTTAGGAATTTCTTTCTCTGATATATGTAACCTCAGTATTTCATAAGGCAGGAATGGAGAGAAAATCAACAAACTTGAAAGCAAAGGAGTCTTAACAAGCATTGCTATCGCTGCATCCCCACAAGAGCGGCTACTACCAGGGACCAGAAAAGAGTAACCGTGGGCAGAGCCACAGAGCCACTGGGGTCCTGTGCGGCGCTGATGGGAAGGTAACGTCGTGTGGCCACAGTAGAAGATGATACTGCAATTCCTCAAAACATTAAAAATAAAATTAATCTATGATCCAGCGATTCCGTGTGTGGGTACAGACCCGAAGGGCTCGAGAAGAGAGGCTCATACAGCCTCTGTCCACTGTGGTCCTGCGCTGGACCCCCACCCCAGGGGCAGAGATGAGAACACAGCGAGCTCAGCCCTGCACAAGCTTTTGGTGTCTTTACTTCCGTTCTTCAACAAGAAACAGAGTCTCACATACACAGACTCACGGTGATATCACAGACCATGCCTCTTGACCGTGAACTTAATTTAGAAACTGGCCCGATCGCAAAGGAAGCTGAAGCAGCAGCTGGCTTTGGCCAGTCGCTGGTTGCAGCCGAGCGGCCGGGTCACGGTGCCCCTGGCAGCCGAGGGCCCGGGGAGGCGTGTTCCGGGCCTGCCCTAAAGGTCACTGCCCGGCTCTCCTCAGAAGCAGCCCAGGCCGGAGCCCGGGGTGTGTCTGAGGGGTGGGCAGCCGCCGTGGCTGGGCCCGCGACGAGACCAGGGAGCAGGCGTCACTGTGAAACAGGAGCCGCGGCGAAGCTCCGTGCCACTGACGCGGCTGTCCCGGGGCAGCAGCTGGAACAAAGCCCTTTCACGGGCGGCCAGGACGCCGGGGAGAGCCGGGAGCCACCGTCCTCACCCCAGTGCTTTCTGTTCCTTGTTGGTTTCTTTTTTTACTGGACAATACAGTTAATGCGGCAAAAATCTAGGCGAAGATCTGGTATTGCAGTTAAGACTCTGGGTGCCTGAAAATGATACGAAAACTGGTTTCACAGCCTAAACACATGAGGTTGCATCAGGGAACGTGTTTATATAAACAAGACAGTTTTAAAACTTGTTTAGTAAAAGCTCAGGATAAAAAAAAAAAATTAAAGGTCAGGATAAAATCAGAAGGAAGTTGGATTTTTTGCTGTTGTATGTGATATATAGATAGATAGATTATAGATATAGATATATTTGACTTACGTTTCACATTCTTGGCTGCATCTCAGGGGAGCATGCCTGGCCAGCAGGGAAAGCCTGAAGAAAATGGGCACCTGCAGCACCCGCCCAGAATGCTCCCTCACTAAGCATTTTCCCGATGGTCAGATTTTAAAAGTTATTGACAGAGAGTCACCCCAAGTAAGCTGGATCATCCTGCTGCCCACTAGGCTGGAGTCCATTGGCCAGGACAGGCCTTGGTGTGGACGTGCAGTGACCAGTCATGAAATGGCCACAGGAGCATGCCGACCTGCGGCTGGAAAGGGAGCCCACGTGACACGCCCCTGGGGTGACGTGGTGCTGTGAGCCCTTCACAGCCCTGCTGGCCAGCTGCGTTTCCGGGGTAGGATTCCCTGGCTTCACCTCCTCCCACTCAAAGCCAGTTTTGCACAAACGGGATTGTGTTCCCTGACCCCCGCCCACCCCAACTCACATGCTGAGTCCTAACCCCCGGGCTTCACACTGTGACTGTGCCTGGAGGTACAGCGTCTTGACCACGTTGCAGCGAGGTCCCTGCGGGTGGGCCCTCACCTAGTGTGACTGAAGTCCTTATAAAGAGGGGAAGGCCGGGCCCACAGAGGCACACAGGGAAAACACCACGAAGGCAGGAACCCCGGCGGTATTTCTGCAAGCCAAGGAATGCCAAAGATCGCCAGCAAACCAGCAGAAACTCGGGGAGAGCCTGGGACACACTTTCCCTCACACCCGCGGAAGGAACCAGCTCTGCCCACACCCTGATCTTGGATCCTGGCTTCCAGACTTGAAAGAGTGACTCTCTGCTGTTTAACCATGAGTCTGGGGCTTCCCTGGTGGCTGAGTGGTAAAGACTCTGCCTTCCAGTGCAGGAGACACAGGTTCAACCCCTGGTCCAGGAAGATTCCACGTGCCACAGGGCAGCTAAGTCCTGTGCACCGCAACTGCTGACGTGCCCTAAAGCCCGTGCTCAGGGACAAGAGAAGCCACCCCAGTGAGAAGCCCGCACACCACAACCGGAGAAAAGCCCACTTAGCAACAGAGACCTGCACAGCCAACAAATACATACATAAAGTTATTAAACGCACAGACATGCCATCTATGGCACTCAGTTGTGGAGACTACAGTCAAGCAATACACCTGGTGTAAGGAGAATGCGCGAAAACGCTTTGCTGGGCGCTCCACTGGGAAACTACGCCTTCAGAGGCCGCCCTTCTGGTTATCTGGTTTCTGAGTCTAGTCATCTATCGCCTTTGAACTGTTTTACAGTCTGAGTTGTAGAAGACGCAGTGACGATAAACAAAGGCTCTGTCTGGAGTCCATTGGCCAGGACAGGCCTTGGTGTGGACGTGCAGTGACCAGTCATGAAATGGCCACAGGAGCATGCCGACCTGCGGCTGGAAAGGGAGCCCACGTGACACGCCCCTGGGGTGACGTGGTGCTGTGAGCCCTTCACAGCCCTGCTGGCCAGCTGCGTTTCCGGGGTAGGATTCCCTGGCTTCACCTCCTCCCACTCAAAGCCAGTTTTGCACAAACGGGATTGTGTTCCCTGACCCCCGCCCACCCCAACTCACATGCTGAGTCCCTAACCCCGGGCTTCACACTGTGACTGTGCCTGGAGGTACAGCGTCTTGACCACGTTGCAGCGAGGTCCCTGCGGGTGGGCCCTCACCTAGTGTGACTGAAGTCCTTATAAAGAGGGGAAGGCCGGGCCCACAGAGGCACACAGGGAAAACACCACGAAGGCAGGAACCCCGGCGGTATTTCTGCAAGCCAAGGAATGCCAAAGATCGCCAGCAAACCAGCAGAAACTCGGGGAGAGCCTGGGACACACTTTCCCTCACACCCGGAAGGAACCAGCTCTGCCCACACCCTGATCTTGGATCCTGGCTTCCAGACTTGAAAGAGTGACTCTCTGCTGTTTAACCATGAGTCTGGGGCTTCCCTGGTGGCTGAGTGGTAAAGACTCTGCCTTCCAGTGCAGGAGACACAGGTTCAACCCCTGGTCCAGGAAGATTCCACGTGCCACAGGGCAGCTAAGTCCTGTGCACCGCAACTGCTGACGTGCCCTAAAGCCCGTGCTCAGGGACAAGAGAAGCCACCCCAGTGAGAAGCCCGCACACCACAACCGGAGAAAAGCCCACTTAGCAACAGAGACCTGCACAGCCAACAAATACATACATAAAGTTATTAAACGCACAGACATGCCATCTATGGCACTCAGTTGTGGAGACTACAGTCAAGCAATACACCTGGTATAAGGAGAATGCGCGAAAACGTTTGCTGGGCGTCTCCACTGGGAAACTACGCTCTCTTCAGAGGCCGCCCTTCTGGTTATCTGGTTTCTGAGTCTAGTCATCTATCGTCTTTGAACTGTTTTACAGTCTGAGTTGTAGAAGACGAGTGACGATACAAAGGTCTCTCTGTCGTGGACTAGGCGATGGAGGGACGGTGCGCCCTCCACAGCTGTCCCATCCTGCTGCTCGAAGCCAGTTCTGCACAGATTGCAAGTTCATGCCAATACATCATGTCTTAGAAGCACTGGATCATGCATTCAACAAATATTTACTTGCCAGGTACTCGCACAGCTGTGCAGCATACCTCAAGAGTACAAGACTCTCAGTTTCCTGAGGCTTAGACGCTATTGTCTACGTGGCGGGGGCGGGGGCGTATTGGATGATAGTAGGAAGTAAGTTACATGGTTATACAATTGCATTGTGGGCTACATGGGAACAAGTTACATAGTTACACAGCTACAGTGCATGCTATGAGCATCTCCACAGCCGCCCAGGAGGAGGCAGCAGGGGGAGGACACGGGATGGGCTGGGAGTTTGCAATTTTCAACTTCTTTTGAGAAGTGATGTTGAGAAAGACTTGAGGGAGTGAGGGTGAGAGCCATGTGGATGCTTCTGGGAAGAGCGCCGCAGGCCCCAGGGCTGAGTCACGCCTGGAGAGAGCCAGGAGCAGCAAGGAGGCCGGCCGGGACAGAGCGGGCAAGCGCAAGGGTGGTGGGCGCTGAGGTCAGAGGTGCCAAGGGCAGAGGGACGGTGGAGAGCCTCTCGGGCGCTGCACGGACTTTGCTGTTGCTCTGAATGAGACGGGAACTCGTCGGGGCTGAGCGCCGATGTGGTTTGATTCATCGCTGGTGACTTCCTGCTCACCTGTGCAAACCGAAGCGCTTATCCTGAGCCACGCTGGACGCCTCGACAAGCCAAGAGACGTGCCCTTATTTGTAAGTGTTTTTCTTGCTCATTTTCTCGCCCAAACCTTGCGCCGCAGCATCCTCCAGGACGGCCCCGGCCTGCCCGCCTCCCGCGCAGCGTCTCGCAGGCCGGCCCGGCTGCCGCGGGCCCCGCGTGCCGGCTCTCCAGCTGCCCGGCGGGGCTCAGGGCTCGCCTTTTCTCTCCATTCTCCTTGCCGCCCTCCAGCTTGAGACAGGGCTCCTCAGAGCAGGGCTCCGTCTGTCTGCTGGCGCCTCGGCGGAGGTCGGTCTTCCCCTGAGGCTCCCGCAGAGTGCTCCTCCAGCTCCCTGGCCGCCTCCCGCCTCCCCTCACAGCCCCTGCCGCCATCCGGGTAGCTCTGAGAACAATTCTATGTGGCTTTTTACTTCACACGCCTAAGCGTGGTCCTTGGGAAATAGCAGCAAGTCTTAAAAAAAGAAACTGGGGAGAGAACAGGCAGAAGCGCCCGCTGGGCACAGACCTTCCCTTCTGCCCGTGACCCACGCCGCTGCCGCCCCGGGGTGGAGGCCGAGGGAAGCAGAGGCCGCCTCGCCCCGCCTGGCCCACTTTCTGCCTCGCGCCCACTTTTCCTAAAGAGGGCCCCCACGCATGTGAGCCTCAGGGCCTCAGCCGGCGCTTCCAGCTCTTTCTCTCCGGAGCTGGCCCGTGAGGAGAAGGGCAGCAGGTGCGGGCAATCACGGGGTCCAGGTTGAGGAGGCCAGGCGTGGAGGTCAGACAGAGGTGTGGGCCTGGGCCTCGCCTGCCCTGGGCTTGCTCTGGGCTATCAGGGGACAGTGGACCGAGACCCCTGCCGCCTCGCACACCGGATGGGAAGTAGGTAGAAGTTGCAGCCCAGGGCGGGGACAGCGTGCGGCCAGGGAGGCCAGGGCTGCTTCGGGGCGCCTGTGAGCAGGGCCGTCTGCTGCGACCCCAGCGGGGTGTGATGCTCTCCTGTCCCTGCCGTAAAATCCTCAGCGACTGCTGGGCAGGGGGCCCTGTGTTCCCACGGAGCGCTGGGCCCTGCAGACAGGTGCAGCCAGCCCGCCCCCCTGAGCCCTGGGCGCTGCCTCCGCAGCGTCTCGCAGGCCGGCCCGGCTGCCGCGGGCCCCGCGTGCCGGCTCTCCAGCTGCCCGGCGGGGCTCAGGGCTCGCCTTTTCTCTCCATTCTCCTTGCCGCCCTCCAGCTTGAGACAGGGCTCCTCAGAGCAGGGCTCCGTCTGTCTGCTGGCGCCTCGGCGGAGGTCGGTCTTCCCCTGAGGCTCCCGCAGAGTGCTCCTCCAGCTCCCTGGCCGCCTCCCGCCTCCCCTCACAGCCCCTGCCGCCATCCGGGTAGCTCTGAGAACAATTCTATGTGGCTTTTTACTTCACACGCCTAAGCGTGGTCCTTGGGAAATAGCAGCAAGTCTTAAAAAAAGAAACTGGGGAGAGAACAGGCAGAAGCGCCCGCTGGGCACAGACCTTCCCTTCTGCCCGTGACCCACGCCGCTGCCGCCCCGGGGTGGAGGCCGAGGGAAGCAGAGGCCGCCTCGCCCCGCCTGGCCCACTTTCTGCCTCGCGCCCACTTTTCCTAAAGAGGGCCCCCACGCATGTGAGCCTCAGGGCCTCAGCCGGCGCTTCCAGCTCTTTCTCTCTGCGGAGCTGGCCCGTGAGGAGAAGGGCAGCAGGTGCGGGCAATCACGGGGTCCAGGTTGAGGAGGCCAGGCGTGGAGGTCAGACAGAGGTGTGGGCCTGGGCCTCGCCTGCCCTGGGCTTGCTCTGGGCTATCAGGGGACAGTGGACCGAGACCCCTGCCGCCTCGCACACCGGATGGGAAGTAGGTAGAAGTTGCAGCCCAGGGCGGGGACAGCGTGCGGCCAGGGAGGCCAGGGCTGCTTCGGGGCGCCTGTGAGCAGGGCCGTCTGCTGCGACCCCAGCGGGGTGTGATGCTCTCCTGTCCCTGCCGTAAAATCCTCAGCGACTGCTGGGCAGGGGGCCCTGTGTTCCCACGGAGCGCTGGGCCCTGCAGACAGGTGCAGCCAGCCCGCCCCCCTGAGCCCTGGGCGGCGCTGCCTCCAGCTCTGCACTGGGCAGCGGCTCACGGCCCCGCGCCCCGCCGCGGCTGTTCCAGCCTTCTCGCTGGAATCCCGAGCCGGTCAGCAGGGCCACGCCGGCTGCCCGTGGCCTCACGGTGCGGTGGAGCCCCGGGGACGCGAGGGAGGTCCTCCCGCGCGCTCACGACGGAGCCCACCCAGGCCCCTCCGGCCACGGGTTCCCGTCCCGGTCGGGCTCTTCCTGGGGGCAACGCGGGAGCCCTTCTCCGGACAGCGGCCCCACCCGGGAGGCCCGCTTCTGCAGACACGGACCGCCGTTCGAGCCCCGTGCCCCGGGGGGGAATGGCCCTGCCCTGCCCTTGGCGTCCGCGAGGGCGGAGCCACCGAGGGGCCCGCGGCCCGCTGCAACGCCGCGTTTAAAAGTCCACTTGAGAGGCACCGTACTTTCCAGGTCGCCCTAAGTGGAGCCACTTCACTTGCAGACGGGGCCTGCGTGGGTCACCGGGGCACAGGTGCCAGGGGGCAGAGCGCGGGACCACAGAGAGCCTGCGGCCGGGGCCCCGGGGCTCAGGCGGGCGGCTGGGCACCGCTGCCGCGTTCGGAGCGCACGCGAGCATCATCCGAGAAGAAAGCGGGAGACTGCCTCGGACTATACACAAACGGGCGTCGCGCAGAGTCGGGAACGGGGCGCCAGACGTCCGCAGCGCCCGGCCTAGGAGGGCAGTCCGAGGCTGACCGGCCGCGTACCGCCTGACAGGGCGCGCGGACAGGGCGGAGGCTCCTCCCGCGGATGGTACGGCCCGCCCTCCCCGCCGGACCACCGAAGATGGTTTCGCCCACCAATTCCGCTCCACACACCTCCCTCCGCCGCGGAAGGGCGGGGGGCGTGGCGCGCGTAGGCCACGCCCCCAGCCGCCTACTAGCGGGGCGGGTCGCTCTTCGCCCCACGGCGCGGCGATGGGGGCGGGTCCCGACGGCGCGGAGGGGCGGGGCTAGCCACTGCCCGCCCCCGGCTCGTCTCCGCCCCCGGCGCGCAGGCCCCGCCCCCAGCCGCGGCGGCGCAGGGGCGGGGCGGGGCCCGGGGCGCGCAGGCCCCGCCCCCACGGTGAATATTGATGCGGCGCGCGTCGGCGTCGCCCTCCTCCCATTGAGCGAAGCTGTGTCGCGTGGCCCAGCGTCGGCGTGACGGTTGGACGCGGGCGCGGCACTGCGGGTCCCGATTGCTGCAGCCGCTTGTCAGTGTGATGAAGATTGGCACCCAGGTAAGCTGTCACTCAACCGCTCCGCCGCCGCCGCCGCTCCGCCGCCCCGTCCCTATCAATCACGCCGGCCCGCCGGCGCCGCGGCCGCCGCCCCGCCGCCGCCGCTCGGGTCTCCGCGGGCCGCCGCCGCCCGGGAGGGCCTTGCCGCACCCGCCGCCCGGGGCAGGGGGCGGGGAGGGGGCGCGGGTGGGGGAGGGGAGCGGCGGCCGCGGGGAGGGGCGCCGAGGGCCGGGCCGGCGCGGGAGCGCGCCCCGCTTGTTTTACAGTGGGGGCTTAGGGACGCGGAAATTTCTGGAAGGCGCCGCCGCCGCCGCCGCCGCCGCGCGGGGCCTGCGGCGAGGCGCGCGCTCCTAACCGTCCCTCTCGGAGCGCGGCGCGCGCCCCTGCGCGGGGGGCGCGGGGGCGCGCGGCGGGGCGGGGGCGGGGCCTGGCGGGGGCGCGCGGGCCCGGGGTGCGCGCGGCGGCGGGGCGTAGGGTCGGGCGGCGCGCCGCTCGGGCTTCCGGGGTCCCCGCGGCGGCCGGCGCTCCGGGGTCGGGCGGGAGCCGCGCTCCGCGGGGTCTGGAACGAGTGACCCAGGCGTCGCGCGTGATAAACGGCCGACTTGAAACGGGGCGGCGGTGTGGGGCCCGGGCCGGCCGCCCGCTGGCTCCCGCCGTCCTTTAGACGGAGGTCGGCAGTCGCCGGAGAGGCGGGGCGGGGGACTCGGCTTTATCTGGACGCAGTGGCCGTCGGAACGCGCCGGCGTCCGGGGCCGAGACCCTCGGCCCCTAGGCGCTTCCTTGTGATTGCCCGGGTCCTGTCGGAGTCCGGGCATACGGCAGGTGCTGGGGTGGGGACTGTGCGGACGCGAACGCGCACTCGGTAGCTTTGATCGCAGACCTGCCCCCTTCCAGGATAGGTTCGCCGTTTGTGAGGGAGTTGGGCTTAGTAATCGTGACTCTTAAGGCTTAGTTTTCAATAGAAGCTATTGGTGGTAGGTATGCTTTCCCCTTTAATGGTAAATGAAACTCTCAGCTTTCGTTGGATATACTTGGATGATTTTTCCTAACGTGTTGAAAAAGGACTTAGGTACTTACATAGCACGTATTTTCTGCTGTGCGTTCTGAATATTGCGTGGAAGAATCGAATTGAAATGTGAGAGTCCTGCCAGGATATTTGTTGGTGTTGCGCTCAAGTCTAGATGTACCGTAGAATTGGAAGGTGGCCCATTGACTGAAATCTGCCTTTCATCGCTTAATTTGCCGCGCGTGGAGATGGCGTGCGATCGTTTGCTCAGTTACAGTATTTGGTCGGGTTTGCGTTGCACGGTTGTGTGGTAAGAGACGGACACGGGACTTTCTGAAGGCAGTCGTGGAAAGACCCTTCCTCCTCCAGAGACTTTACAGCTGGGATTTATCATTGATGAAATACTTTGGTAGGTAAAGCAGGGCTGGGAAGGTGAACATTCCCTGCCGATGGTCTAAGTGCAGACACCGATGACAGTGGGTGTGAGTGGCAGCCTCTAGGGCAGAGATGTTTACATTGTTTGTATCAAGTGTTGTAACTTTAGGAAAGTACTGCTTGGGACCAGTGAAAGTCCCTGTGAATAGTAACATTCTAGTGGTAACTCTTTCACTTTTGTTGCAAGCTAATTGAAACTGTTTAGAAGAAAACTTTGAAACTGCTAAAGCCATGCAAATCAGTGGCCCAGGGGGCTTTTTCTGCCTCCTCTTACCTCTGGACGCCTCCTCTCCTTCCAGCCCAAATGGTTGAGAAAGAACAAAATAGGATCAGGGAGAGGACCTGTTACACTGAAATACAGTTATGAAAATATCGAGCCAAATTGGTGATAAATCTCTTGACCTGCCTTCTGTTAGCTCACTTAGTAGCAGATGGAACACCAGCCCTGGTCATTCTTTTTGAGTATGGATGAGTACAAGTGACGGTTTTGAGACTTTTGTACAACACTTATGCTTTGTGAAAGTATCGGTGGTTTCTCTTGGTGGAGAAGTCACAGGTGAGGTGCACACTCCGGGACTTTTGCTGACTTTCAGCCAGGTATTTTTGCAAATGAAGAGGTGATTTTTTTCTTTTCTCATTCAGGTTCACAGAGACTAAATTAAGAACATCTGCGCTAGGAGTCAGTTACTCTCAGCGCATTCCTTGCTAGGAACGTGCACGTGCCCCCATTCCTTCCTCGTGGTGCTTGTACGGAGGACCAGGGTGACGAGGAAGGAAACACAGCCAAGGGAGCGCCGAGCCGTCTGGTCCCAGCGGGGTGAGGCCTCGAGGAGTCCCCATCTGACACCAGTTGTCGTGACCCGCAGCCGTGATCCTTGACAGTTCTGCCTTGTACAAGCTGTCAGGAAGATGTGGGAAGTGGAGTATGGTCGAGAGAAGGCTCAGTGTGGGAATTGCTAGAACCAGCATTCGAGGACTGGCAGAGTCATTTGGTTGGAAAGACCCTTCCTCCTCCAGAGACTTTACAGCTGGGATTTATCATTGATGAAATACTTTGGTAGGTAAAGCAGGGCTGGGAAGGTGAACATTCCCTGCCGATGGTCTAAGTGCAGACACCGATGACAGTGGGTGTGAGTGGCAGCCTCTAGGGCAGAGATGTTTACATTGTTTGTATCAAGTGTTGTAACTTTAGGAAAGTACTGCTTGGGACCAGTGAAAGTCCCTGTGAATAGTAACATTCTAGTGGTAACTCTTTCACTTTTGTTGCAAGCTAATTGAAACTGTTTAGAAGAAAACTTTGAAACTGCTAAAGCCATGCAAATCAGTGGCCCAGGGGGCTTTTTCTGCCTCCTCTTACCTCTGGACGCCTCCTCTCCTTCCAGCCCAAATGGTTGAGAAAGAACAAAATAGGATCAGGGAGAGGACCTGTTACACTGAAATACAGTTATGAAAATATCGAGCCAAATTGGTGATAAATCTCTTGACCTGCCTTCTGTTAGCTCACTTAGTAGCAGATGGAACACCAGCCCTGGTCATTCTTTTTGAGTATGGATGAGTACAAGTGACGGTTTTGAGACTTTTGTACAACACTTATGCTTTGTGAAAGTATCGGTGGTTTCTCTTGGTGGAGAAGTCACAGGTGAGGTGCACACTCCGGGACTTTTGCTGACTTTCAGCCAGGTATTTTTGCAAATGAAGAGGTGATTTTTTTCTTTTCTCATTCAGGTTCACAGAGACTAAATTAAGAACATCTGCGCTAGGAGTCAGTTACTCTCAGCGCATTCCTTGCTAGGAACGTGCACGTGCCCCCATTCCTTCCTCGTGGTGCTTGTACGGAGGACCAGGGTGACGAGGAAGGAAACACAGCCAAGGGAGCGCCGAGCCGTCTGGTCCCAGCGGGGTGAGGCCTCGAGGAGTCCCCATCTGACACCAGTTGTCGTGACCCGCAGCCGTGATCCTTGACAGTTCTGCCTTGTACAAGCTGTCAGGAAGATGTGGGAAGTGGAGTATGGTCGAGAGAAGGCTCAGTGTGGGAATTGCTAGAACCAGCATTCGAGGACTGGCAGAGTCATTTGGTTGGAAAGACCTGGCTGCAGAGACTGTCAGGCTAGGCCCCTCTGGCCCTGCGGCCCACCTGTGAGTGGACAGGGCACCTGGCGTGCCCGCCTCGGTGTGGCAGCCCACTGTGCCGGTCGGTGTTTCTGGGAGGCTCGCTGGCAGAGGGCGGGTGTGGTCCCAGTGTGCGTGCTGTCTGACAAGGTGGTTTCTGACTCTGGATGCAGAAGCTCTGTGGCTCTGAGGACGTGTCTGGGGACTTGGCGGGAAAGGTCCTCCAGCTCTTCTAGAACCTTGAAAAGTGCTGATCCATCAGGTGGCGGACCGCCGTCAGGTGGCGGACTGCGGGTCTGTGCCTGGCTGAACATTTTCTGGTGCCTTTGTCTCGAGCATCCCTTCACTGTGAGGCTGTGCGCATCCCATCCAGTCCAGCCAGCAACCCCCAGCCCTCCTCTCCGCTCAGGGTGAGCTGCCTGGTGTGGGGTCATGCGCTCCTGTCCGGGCAACCCCGTCGCCCCCAGGTGTGTCACTTGTTGCGGCTGCTGGCCTCGCCTCGCAGAACCTGGTGGGCAGAGGCTGCAGGGCGCATAGTGGGACGTGTGGCCTCTGTCATTTGCATCTGTGACTGGCATCCGCCTCCTGTAGTCAGGCCCCAGGATGGCAGGGAGCGCTCTGATGTCACCTGCAGGGTCACACAGGAGGAAGGGGAAAGGAGCCTTGGTGGAGTCCAGGGGCCAGGGCAGTGCTGGGCCTGGGGTGGGTGGGGCCACAGCTCGGGCCCGGGGTGGGATTGGCTGCCGCCCATGTCCCCTCCACCACGTCCCCCAGGTGCCCACCTGGTCCTGAGCTCTCCCCAGGGAGGGGTGGGCTTGCTCTCCCCAGGGAGGGGTGGGCTCTCGCCAGCTCACAGCTGCCCCCTTGCCGCAGGGTCCGCAGTGGGGTGGGTCCCTCGGAAGGGACTGCGCCTGGCAGGCGTTGGGAGTGCGGTTTACAGGTCGGTGTCGTATGTTGTGACTTGCACGTGGTCCGCAGTCTCATTGGGCTGCAGGAAGAATGTCTTCTGGGATCTGGGCAAGCCCTGAGTGTATGCCATATTATGTCAGAGACATTTTACCAAGGCTTTCTTTTTGTTTTTTGACGTGAAATCACGAAATTTGTGTTACTCTAAATTCAGTTATGTGTTTGTGCACAGTGTTTTTTTTTTTTTGAATTAAGTACTCACTCAGCACAATTTATTGCCGTGTAAGTGAAACACCCCTGTGATCCTCCGGGGCAGGGCTTCAGAGCTGGGCCCCTGCTGGTGTTTGGGGCTGGGTCCTTCTTGTCCTTTGCATTGTAGGATTTTGGCAGATGTCAGTAGGACCTCCACTGATGGGTCTAACAACCAAAACTGTCTTCAGATGGTGCCAGATGTTCCCTGGGGACAAAATCCCCCTGCAGGGCTGAGACACACTGCCCTGCAACAGCATTTCCCACAGTGCCTTGGGTGGAACTCAAGTTTAACAGCACTGAGTTTAATGGGATAGGAATAAAGTCGTGCATATTCACCAGTTCTTCTATTCTAAATTGTGCTTTCAGTGAGTCTTCTGTGTCTCTCTTTGTGTTTACATAATGGACGTGTTTCTTATTTTCAGCGTTCATCTGTGATCTCACTGCAGTTTTGTGATTCTGATTTGGCGTGTGTGTGTTATTTTACGGCCGTGCCTGGTGATGTGGAGCCTTTGAAGCATGTAGGTCTTATTTCCCGTGTTTGTTTGATCATCCCGTGGCCTGCCAAGCTGAGCACCGGCCTGAGCACAGGGACGGCACTGCCAGGCCCACATCCACCCTGCCGTCCCTGCGTGCAGACAGTGCCCTGATCCACGAAGGAGCCCTTGCCCTGGACGCCTGGGCTCCTGCTGTCCCTAGGCATGC
Source organism: Tragulus kanchil (assembly GCA_022376925.1). Taxonomy (NCBI): domain Eukaryota; kingdom Metazoa; phylum Chordata; class Mammalia; order Artiodactyla; family Tragulidae; genus Tragulus; species Tragulus kanchil. The sequence goes on from JAIOJX010000028.1 coordinate 245,571,298, forward strand.
TCTTTGGCTGTTAATAGCAAGGATTTCGAGCAGATTTTGAATGCCTGTTTTTAACGATGGCAGGGAGAGTCCCGGTTTCATCACAGATGTGCAAGGGCAAGTCCTGCCCTCTGCGTCAGGCGTGCAGCTCAGCGCTCACTGACCCGGGCTCTGAGGCCACTGAGCAGCTTTATTGTTGGAATTGTGCTGTGTCGCTCGTCAGTGTACGTGATTGGCTGGGACATACTTTTTGGGGATGGGTTGTGTTTTGACAGGATGCAGCATCTGTGATTTTATTTGAGTATTAAACTTCAAGTGGTACCTCCCAAAACCTTGCTTGAAAAATAAAGTGATCTCTTGACAAACATTTTCCTCAGAGTGAGTTCTTGACTGACCACCTCCCCAGGGAGGGCCGTGGAGCCCGATGGAGGGCGGGTGGGGCGGGTGGCGGGGTCTCCAGCCGCAGTCGGGGCAGCCCTCCCACACGGCACTGAGGTAACACAGTTGCTGTCCTCCGGGGGTCTTGGAAAAGGTCTCTTTTTTTGAATGTAGAATTTTGACAATTTTCTTGGGGTCCTTAATAGCTTTTTAATACACAGCTTAGGTTTAGAAGAGGATCATCAATTCATCGTTTTAGGAAAGATCAGTACCCGGCCCCAATCTAGACGTGAAGTTTGTCTGGACTCTCGACTCTCAGGCCGTCCGCCATCCTCTTCTGGCCTCGTTACCGGCTCACAGCCACTCAACCTGAAATCAGCCCAGAATTGCCTGCGATTTTCTCAGTGAGTCTTCTGTGTCTCTCTTTGTGTTTACATAATGGACGTGTTTCTTATTTTCAGCGTTCATCTGTGATCTCACTGCAGTTTTGTGATTCTGATTTGGCGTGTGTGTGTTATTTTACGGCCGTGCCTGGTGATGTGGAGCCTTTGAAGCATGTAGGTCTTATTTCCCGTGTTTGTTTGATCATCCCGTGGCCTGCCAAGCTGAGCACCGGCCTGAGCACAGGGACGGCACTGCCAGGCCCACATCCACCCTGCCGTCCCTGCGTGCAGACAGTGCCCTGATCCACGAAGGAGCCCTTGCCCTGGACGCCTGGGCTCCTGCTGTCCCTAGGCATGCTCTTTGGCTGTTAATAGCAAGGATTTCGAGCAGATTTTGAATGCCTGTTTTTAACGATGGCAGGGAGAGTCCCGGTTTCATCACAGATGTGCAAGGGCAAGTCCTGCCCTCTGCGTCAGGCGTGCAGCTCAGCGCTCACTGACCCGGGCTCTGAGGCCACTGAGCAGCTTTATTGTTGGAATTGTGCTGTGTCGCTCGTCAATGTACGTGATTGGCTGGGACATACTTTTTGGGGATGGGTTGTGTTTTGACAGGATGCAGCATCTGTGATTTTATTTGAGTATTAAACTTCAAGTGGTACCTCCCAAAACCTTGCTTGAAAAATAAAGTGATCTCTTGACAAACATTTTCCTCAGAGTGAGTTCTTGACTGACCACCTCCCCAGGGAGGGCCGTGGAGCCCGATGGAGGGCGGGTGGGGCGGGTGGCGGGGTCTCCAGCCGCAGTCGGGGCAGCCCTCCCACACGGCACTGAGGTAACACAGTTGCTGTCCTCCGGGGGTCTTGGAAAAGGTCTCTTTTTTTGAATGTAGAATTTTGACAATTTTCTTGGGGTCCTTAATAGCTTTTTAATACACAGCTTAGGTTTAGAAGAGGATCATCAATTCATCGTTTTAGGAAAGATCAGTACCCGGCCCCAATCTAGACGTGAAGTTTGTCTGGACTCTCGACTCTCAGGCCGTCCGCCATCCTCTTCTGGCCTCGTTACCGGCTCTCACAGCCACTCAACCTGAAATCAGCCCAGAATTGCCTGCTTTTTTGGGTGAGCGGAATTGATCCTGCTCACGGAGCAGCTTCTGAGAGCAGCTGGGAACTCTCCCTGCCCGGAAACCTGAGCCTCTGCAGGGTGGCCACCGCTGCCAAGGAGGGAGGGAGGGAGTTGCCAAACACTTCAGCCCATGGGTCGATTAAATGAAAAATGCAAGAGAGCCCGCGTCATCCAGACTGAGCATGTTGTAGCTGGGGTTGTGGTATATAACCTGTCTCTTGGGGCAGCTAAACTCTAGGCCTGAGGTTGGCAAGCGACAGAGCCTGTGGTGCGTGCTCTGCAGCCCACAGTGGCACAGAGATGGTGTGCGGCCCCCAAGCCCAGCTACCGGCGGCCGCAGGCTCTGTTCTCAGCAGAAACCAGTCGGTCTGGATTTGCATGGGTCGGGTAGTGGAGTCTGTGAATAATGAAGGGAAGGGAGGGTGTCTCCTCTCACTGGACTCTGACCTTGTGGTGAGCGGTATGGGGTGTCAGCCAGTATGGGGTGTCAGCTGCGACAACACAGGGCCGGGTTTAAGTAGCTCTGAGCTACCTGACTCCTGACCAGGATCCACGCGAGTGAGGGCTGGACGACGCGTCCACTGAGAAACCTCTGCTCTGCTGGGAGTTCCCGATGCCTCCTCGCTCCTTGATTTTTCTCTGCTTGGCGTCTGAGTGCCAGGACACCCTGCTCTCCTGATGGAGTCTGTGCAGAGTGTTGAATTCTCTCTCTGGGTGCCCTCGTGCGCCCACAAGCCCCTGATCTGAGAGCCCAGGTGCCCGTGGGCGCCGCATCACCTGCTCCGGAGCTCTGGGTATCGGCTAGAGAGCAGGCCGGCCAAGCCGCACAGGGCCTGGGGCCCGACCGGGCGGGGACCAGTGCCCCCATGGTGCCTGGCCAGCGCCTTTCACTGGTCTCTGGCTTATCACAGCCTCTTTTTTTCTTCTAAAATCTGCTTTCTGGTTTTTTGCTCTTCACATCTCTTGAGGTGATTCTTATGTAAAAGGAATGAAAACAGGAGATGGAGTAATCCTCAGCTCTTTTTAGTACCTTTCTGACGTTTGTTTTCTTATGGATCCTTTTGACTTGACCGGACATGTCCCATGCCCCCTGCAGTGGAAGCTTGCTGTCTTTACCACTGGAGTGCCCGGGGGGTCCCCAGAGAATGTTTAGTTAACTTAGCTGAGAACATACTTTACCTGTTCATTTAGATATTTATTTGTCAGTTGCTTCTTTAAAATAAAAAATACTTAAAATTTTCCATCTAGAGCCCGCGTCATCCAGACTGAGCATGTTGTAGCTGGGGTTGTGGTATATAACCTGTCTCTTGGGGCAGCTAAACTCTAGGCCTGAGGTTGGCAAGCGACAGAGCCTGTGGTGCGTGCTCTGCAGCCCACAGTGGCACAGAGATGGTGTGCGGCCCCCAAGCCCAGCTACCGGCGGCCGCAGGCTCTGTTCTCAGCAGAAACCAGTCGGTCTGGATTTGCATGGGTCGGGTAGTGGAGTCTGTGAATAATGAAGGGAAGGGAGGGTGTCTCCTCTCACTGGACTCTGACCTTGTGGTGAGCGGTATGGGGTGTCAGCCAGTATGGGGTGTCAGCTGCGACAACACAGGGCCGGGTTTAAGTAGCTCTGAGCTACCTGACTCCTGACCAGGATCCACGCGAGTGAGGGCTGGACGACGCGTCCACTGAGAAACCTCTGCTCTGCTGGGAGTTCCCGATGCCTCCTCGCTCCTTGATTTTTCTCTGCTTGGCGTCTGAGTGCCAGGACACCCTGCTCTCCTGATGGAGTCTGTGCAGAGTGTTGAATTCTCTCTCTGGGTGCCCCTGCGTCGCCCACAAGCCCCTGATCTGAGAGCCCAGGTGCCCGTGGGCTCCGCATCACCTGCTCCGGAGCTCTGGGTATCGGCTAGAGAGCAGGCCGGCCAAGCCGCACAGGGCCTGGGGCCCGACCGGGCGGGGACCAGTGCCCCCATGGTGCCTGGCCAGCGCCTTTCACTGGTCTCTGGCTTATCACAGCCTCTTTTTTTCTTCTAAAATCTGCTTTCTGGTTTTTTGCTCTTCACATCTCTTGAGGTGATTCTTATGTAAAAGGAATGAAAACAGGAGATGGAGTAATCCTCAGCTCTTTTTAGTACCTTTCTGACGTTTGTTTTCTTATGGATCCTTTTGACTTGACCGGACATGTCCCATGCCCCCTGCAGTGGAAGCTTGCTGTCTTTACCACTGGAGTGCCCGGGAGGTCCCCAGAGAATGTTTAGTTAACTTAGCTGAGAACATACTTTACCTGTTCATTTAGATATTTATTTGTCAGTTGCTTCTTTTTAAAAAATACTTATTCATTTATTTGATGGCAGTAGGTCTTAGTTGCCACACGAGGAATCTTTGTTGAACCGAGTCCTAGTTGAGACATGGGGCTTAGTTGCTCCAGGGCATGTGGAATCTTAGTTCCTGAACCAGTGATCGGACCGGACCGGCTTCCCTGGCAGTGCAAGACTAATGCTTTACCACTGGACCACCCAGGAAGTCCCTGGTTTTCAGTTTCAATTTCATTGTCAGTCCGGTATATCCTGGGGCTTTCTTAGTGGCTCAGATGGTAAAGAATCTACCTGCTCTGCGGGAGACCCAGGTTGGACCCCTGGGTTGGGAAATCCTCTGGAGAAGGGCATGGCAACCCACTCCAATATTCTTGCCTGGAGAAAACCTGGACAAAGGAGCCTGCCAGGCCACAGTCCATGGGGTCACAAAGAGTCAGACATGACTGAGCGACTAACATTTTCACTTTCCAGTATATCCCAGGACTATAACCTATAACTGTTTTTAAACTTTAAAAATCTCTTTATCTTTATGTATGTTATTTTTCCTGTTTTTTTTTTTTTTTCTTAAACTATTCTGTGTGAATTCCAAGTGGAAACTTCAGTTGTTGAATTTGTTTACATAGAGTGAAATACATATTATGGAATATTCCAGTATTTTTGCCAAAAAACATAAAGGAATGCTCTTCTAATATAATTTTCTCATAAAACAAAAATATTGAAAGTGATGATTAATAGTACAAACAAAACATTTAAATATTTTCTTTTTAGCTACATTGTTTATAGAATGTTATTAAAATAATCTGAATACTTGTCTAGATGAGTCAATAATCCAGTGTTCAAAACTAGTTTTACTCAGTTTGACTTGGTGTCTCCTATTAGAAGGAGGCGTTTTTATTAGCTCTGTGTTGATGAACACATAGAATATCAAATATACCTGTGCATGGCTGTATATGGTGTTAGGTTACGTATGTGGCCTTCATGAGAATGACGTGTTACAGCCAGGTACACCCCAGACAATAAGTTTAAATGACCTGAAATTCATTTTAAAGGTTTTTTTAAAATGTCCTGAAACGGTGCTAGACGTACCTGGCTTCCAGATGGCAGTGTACCCGGTGCCAGCGCCGCGTCCCTGCTGTTAAGGAGCACACACTCAAGTGAGGAACGAGAAAGCAGGCGGACATCTCCTCGATGACCAAGATTTGTTCTAGAAGCAGGTCAGGATGTAGGTGCTCGTGTTGAGGTGGTGTGAGGGTAGCTGGTGGAAGACTGGAGGCAGAACATGTGCCCCCAGATACCTGAGGGGAGGGAAGAAGAGGGCCCGACAGCTCACAGCACGAGAGTTCAGAGAAAGAGGAGAAGGATGCCTGCTTGGTGTGTGAAAAAGCAAGCAAGCGATGCAAGAGGTGTGAACAAGCCCAGAGACCCTTTCTGGAGAAGGGCATGGCAACCCACTCCAATATTCTTGCCTGGAGAAAACCTGGACAAAGGAGCCTGCCAGGCCACAGTCCATGGGGTCACAAAGAGTCAGACATGACTGAGCGACTAACATTTTCACTTTCCAGTATATCCCAGGACTATAACCTATAACTGTTTTTAAACTTTAAAAATCTCTTTATCTTTATGTATGTTATTTTTCCTGTTTTTTTTTTTTTTCTTAAACTATTCTGTGTGAATTCCAAGTGGAAACTTCAGTTGTTGAATTTGTTTACATAGAGTGAAATACATATTATGGAATATTCCAGTATTTTTGCCAAAAAACATAAAGGAATGCTCTTCTAATATAATTTTCTCATAAAACAAAAATATTGAAAGTGATGATTAATAGTACAAACAAAACATTTAAATATTTTCTTTTTAGCTACATTGTTTATAGAATGTTATTAAAATAATCTGAATACTTGTCTAGATGAGTCAATAATCCAGTGTTCAAAACTAGTTTTACTCAGTTTGACTTGGTGTCTCCTATTAGAAGGAGGCTTTTTTATTAGCTCTGTGTTGATGAACACATAGAATATCAAATATACCTGTGCATGGCTGTATATGGTGTTAGGTTACGTATGTGGCCTTCATGAGAATGACGTGTTACAGCCAGGTACACCCCAGACAATAAGTTTAAATGACCTGAAATTCATTTTAAAGGTTTTTTTAAAATGTCCTGAAACGGTGCTAGACGTACCTGGCTTCCAGATGGCAGTGTACCCGGTGCCAGCGCCGCGTCCCTGCTGTTAAGGAGCACACACTCAAGTGAGGAACGAGAAAGCAGGCGGACATCTCCTCGATGACCAAGATTTGTTCTAGAAGCAGGTCAGGATGTAGGTGCTCGTGTTGAGGTGGTGTGAGGGTAGCTGGTGGAAGACTGGAGGCAGAACATGTGCCCCCAGATACCTGAGGGGAGGGAAGCAGAGGGCCCGTCAGCTCAGTGCACGAGAGTTCAGAGAAAGAGGAGGAGGATGCCTGCTTGGTGTGTGAAAAAGCAAGCAAGCGATGCAAGAGGTGTGAACAAGCCCAGAGACAGCAGCAGCCACACGTAAGGTAGAAGCATTAGCTTTTCCAGGTGATAAAAAGTCCAGGTTTAGTGGAAAAATGAAATCTAGCCGATGCTATATGTAAGCGACATATCTAACGCAAACACAAGAAGGTGGGACACGAGAGGACCAAAGACTGCGTCCGTCCTGCCTAAGGAAAGGTCTGGCAGTCCCTGTGTCAGCTGAGCTCCAGGCAGGAAGCATGCGAAGAGCAGCTCTTATAGCCGGAACCAACACCTCAGTAATGTTTCCGTGTGTCAAAATGTAGAAAAATAGGAAGGGTGATCCAAGTAGGTGAAGTTGGCAGCTGTGCACAGAGAGGGCTTCGCAGCAAGCCACGAGCCAGGTAGCCCGGGGCAAGAAAGGCAGCGGAGGGGCTTCTCAGCCTGGCCCTCTGCTCGTGAGGCCGCGTGGTTCTTTGCGGGCGGCTCCCCTGTGCACTGCAGCGGGGGAGCAGCGTCCCCGGCCTCTACCCACTATGATAAGCAGAGGTGTTTGTGGACGTTGCCAGAGGTCCGTCAGGGGCCAGAATTGCCCTCAGTCATGACTCACTCCATAAAGAACCCGCCTGCACTGCAGGAGACATAAGAGACCAGGGTTCTGTCCCTGGGTCGGGAAGATCCCCTGGAGAAGGAAATGGCAATCCACTCCAGTGTTCTTGCCTGGAAAATTTCATGGACAGAGGAGCCTTGTGGGCCCCGTCCACAGGGTCACAAAAGTCAGACACGACTAAGCGACTAAACCACAGAGAACTACTGATAGGATTTAAATGTTTGAGCTGGTGGAGGTACAGAAATTTGTGTCCAACACACCTAAAGTATAGTTCACAATTACACAGATTAAACAAAAACTGGCCACATATTAGGCCACAAAGAAAAATCAAAGCAGTAATTCTATAGAGCAGATTCTCACACCACAGTACAACCTAGTGAGAACCTAAGCTTGAAAGGACAGCTAAAATATCCAGCCGAAAATGTTTAGAACCCCTTCCTTAGAGCTGTGGTTAAAGAGGAGACCTGCGTTTACTCTGTGAGTGAGTGACAGAGGGCTGCCAACCACAACCCGCAGGATGAGGCAGAAACAGCTCTCAGGAGAAGGAAAGTGCACGGCCTCCGTGTGTTCATTAGAGAACAAGAAAAATACATGGATTCCTCAAGAAACCAGGAAAGTTAAGGCAGATCTAGTTTTGCAAATCTGATTAAGAGGAAATGAGAACACAGTATTTAAAAAGGGATGTGGCTACAGATGTGAAGAGTTTACAGATGAGAACATCCATGTACAGCTTGACGGCGGTGATCTTGACGAGCTGTGGGTGGTTTATGAAGCAGATGCAAGTGACCAGAATGGACCTTGGAGGTAGGAACCTGCACAGACCAGCAGCTTGAGATGCAGGAGGCAGTCCAGTCGTCAGGGTGGATCTTTCTGAACTTCCCTGGTGGTCCAGTGGCTTAGAGTTTGCCGGCCAGTGCGGGGGACTCCGCCTCGATCCCTGGTCTGGGAAGGTCCCACCTACGGCAGGACACCGCGCCCGTGCGCCGCGGCTGCTCAGCCTGTGTCCTGGAGCCGGTGCTCCCCAACAAGAGCAGCCGCCACAGGGAGCAGCCTGCAGCCCACAGCCGGGGAGGAGCCCCTCTCGTCTGCGGCCATACCGCCCTGAACGTGCCCCGTCTCGCCTGATCTCGGAAACTCAGCTGGGTCAGGCCTGGTTGGTGCTAAGCTGGTTAGAGGCTCGGCTGGGTCAGGCCTGGTGAGTACTTGGATGGGAGAGTGCCCCCTCCTGCCACAACTAGCGAAAGCCCACGCACAGCCGCAAAAACCCAGGGCGGCCGTAAGTAAGATTTAAAAAAATTAAAAAGATTTATTGTTTTAAAACGGCCCTGGGGTGAGTTATAGCAGAGTCTCCTGGAACAGGTCATTCCTGTGGTAAGTGGAACAGCCGTTCACTAAACAAAGGCACCGTGCGCCTGTGGCGTGCCGGACGGCGCACAGTCGGGGAGCGCGTGGTCGTTGTTGAGTCACTAAGTCCTGTCCGATTCTTTGCGAACCCCCTGGACCGTAGCCGCTAGGCTTCCCTGTCCATCGGGTTTTCCAGGCAAGAATGCTGGACTACATTTCCTTCTCTGGGGGCTCCTCCCAGCCCTGGGCTCCAGCCCGCTCTGCACAGGCAGGCAGGTGCTTCACCACCTGAGAGCCCCCTGGGGAGCCCCGGGTCTCTGCTGCCCAGGGTGGTCGCGGGCCGAGTCAAGAGGCCCTCGTGTGCTGTCCACGCTCGTGGGTTCATTACGTGTTCTGCACGTGTTGATTGGCAGGAGGAGGGGTTCCCCTCCTCTGCAGTCGTGTGGGGGGGTATGCTGGAGATGGCAGACTGCAAACCTCGACTGCTGTGGGAGATGCCGCCGGGAGGCTTGGCGCCAGGCTGCCGCTCTTCAGACTCACCTGTGTGTGCAGAGTGGCGTTCACACGTGTGCAGCACCGAGCATCACGCGACTGGAGGCCATGTGTGTGTGGACCTCGTCATCCCCTCTCCCAGTGTTTCCTGTTTTAGATGACGCGGTGCTTCGTAGACTGAACTGATGAAATTGACAGTGGTAGGCATCACTCTCCTGATTTTCTGTGAGTTCACAGTTACCGTAGAATCAGGCAGACTGCCAGTTACCTTGCCAGCAGAACTGGGCTCATTCAGGATCAAGAAAGAACGGCAGTTCCAGGGCTGCACCCTGCGGAGCCCAGGAAGTCCGTGGCTGGCCCTCGAGGAGAGCGGTCTTGAGGGCAAGGGGAGGTTGGCGGAGCTGGAGTCCACAGAGTCCCGTGGAGGAATCCAGGGTTTGTCTGGTGGCTTCTCCTTGCTGGGCTGGGACACTGTCGAGTGGCTGAGCTCTCGGGGGCGGGCAGGAGGGTCTGTCCACTCCTGGTCCAGGTGTCCTTACTGCTGGGGCACTAGAGGCCCACTGCTGGCCTCCCGACTTTCGCTGAGGTTTCTGTTCACTGATTTTCACAGAACCAGTCTCTTGTGTTCTAGAAACAGAGCCCGGAACAGGTCAGGAGTGGAACAGCCGTTCACTAAACAAAGGCACCGTGCGCCTGTGGCGTGCCGGACGGCGCACAGTCGGGGAGCGCGTGGTCGTTGTTGAGTCACTAAGTCCTGTCCGATTCTTTGCGAACCCCCTGGACCGTAGCCGCTAGGCTTCCCTGTCCATCGGGTTTTCCAGGCAAGAATGCTGGACTACATTTCCTTCTCTGGGGGCTCCTCCCAGCCCTGGGCTCCAGCCCGCTCTGCACAGGCAGGCAGGTGCTTCACCACCTGAGAGCCCCCTGGGGAGCCCCGGGTCTCTGCTGCCCAGGGTGGTCGCGGGCCGAGTCAAGAGGCCCTCGTGTGCTGTCCACGCTCGTGGGTTCATTACGTGTTCTGCACGTGTTGATTGGCAGGAGGAGGGGTTCCCCTCCTCTGCAGTCGTGTGGGGGGGTATGCTGGAGATGGCAGACTGCAAACCTCGACTGCTGTGGGAGATGCCGCCGGGAGGCTTGGCGCCAGGCTGCCGCTCTTCAGACTCACCTGTGTGTGCAGAGTGGCGTTCACACGTGTGCAGCACCGAGCATCACGCGACTGGAGGCCATGTGTGTGTGGACCTCGTCATCCCCTCTCCCAGTGTTTCCTGTTTTGAATGACGCGGTGATTCGTAGACTGAACTGATGAAATTGACAGTGGTAGGCATCACTCTCCTGATTTTCTGTGAGTTCACAGTTACCGTAGAATCAGGCAGACTGCCAGTTACCTTGCCAGCAGAACTGGGCTCATTCAGGATCAAGAAAGAACGGCAGTTCCAGGGCTGCACCCTGCGGAGCCCAGGAAGTCCGTGGCTGGCCCGCGAGGAGAGCGGTCTTGAGGGCAAGGGGAGGTTGGCGGAGCTGGAGTCCACAGAGTCCCGTGGAGGAATCCAGGGTTTGTCTGGTGGCTTCTCCTTGCTGGGCTGGGACACTGTCGAGTGGCTGAGCTCTCGGGGGCGGGCAGGAGGGTCTGTCCACTCCTGGTCCAGGTGTCCTTACTGCTGGGGCACTAGAGGCCCACTGCTGGCCTCCCGACTTTCGCTGAGGTTTCTGTTCACTGATTTTCACAGAACCAGTCTCTTGTGTTCTAGAAACATCACAGACAGGGAAGGCCAGGGCTGAGAGCCAGGCCCTCTCAAGGCCTCAGCCTCCTGTGCCTGTGTCCTCGTCAGCAGGGGGAGCCCAGGCTGCAGGGCCGGGCGGGTGTCTCGGGGCCCGCTGTGCGGGCACAGGGTGACGGCTTTGTTCTGCTCCGGGCTCTGCGGCCAGGTGTTTGGACAGGTTGTGGTGGGAAGGGCCTGTCTCTGCATCGCAGCTTGGGGTCCTCGGCCAGGAGGAAGTGGGGGCCAGGGGTGGCTGGCTGGCTGAGGGCCAGAGTCTCTGGTGGGGGTTTTCTCAAATCTGGACATTGGTGCCAGCATCAGCGGGGACGTGAGCTGGGCTGTGGCCCAGAGTGCCTCTGCATGGTTGCTCCCCGTGGCCTGGGCTTCCCCAGGTTCTAGCTAACCAGACGTCTTACTTGGTGGGGGTGCTCAGGGCTCAGAAGCGAGTGTGTCGGGGGCGCGGTGCAAGTGCCGCAGCCTGGGCTCCTAGCACCACTTCGGGGGGCCATCTCGTGGCTCCCAGCGAGACACTAGGGTCGGGATTAAGAGGAGGGACACCGGTCGCTTCCCGGGAGGGAGGCGTGTCGGCGTTTGCAGTCTGTCCCGAGGTGCCTCGTGGAGGTCTGCGCGCAGGGAGTCCCGGGAAGTTGCTCCTGCTTCGCCGTCCCCCCCGCCTCACCAGGCCCGGCTGCGGCCCCGGCGGCGGGGCGAGGCTGCCCCGGCCGGCGCTCTGTGAGCCTCCGCGTGACCTCCGGAGGAGAACGTTTCGCTTTTGGGTCAGAAGACTAGGCTTTGGTCACTCAGAGCTTCGTGCAGGAAAAGTTTAATTAAAGAAAAAAAGAGATAGAGGATGCTTCCAGCTGAAGGTACTGGAAGGGGGATAGAAGAGTACCCCAGAAGCTAGTTTAGGCGAGGCGTTTTGTACAGTCTATAACAATAGACTATTTTAAGGAATATTTTAAGGTGATAAAAGTCTTACCAGACCCACAACATACATGTTTAGATAACATAGGTACAACTTAAAAGGAGCAACATGTCCTCCAGCCAGATACACTGTTATAAATGTGAGCTCTGGGCTTAAAGAGAGCCTTCGGCGAAAGGGCATGGCGGTCAAGGTGAAGGCAGCTTGGCTGGAAATGTTTGTCCCCCCGCCCCCCACCTTGGAAACCGCCGGCCTCCTTACCAAGTCTGCCTGTTCACCCCTTGCAGACAGAAGGGGGACCCGGAGCTCTGGCTTGTGGGCTTCTGCTTTGCCCGTCCAGGCCCCTGGCGGAGCGGGAGCACGTGCCCGACGCCGCGGTCCACATGGGCGCCAGCGCCTGGCGGCGGCGCTCGGGTCGAGGGCGGCTTTTGTAAGCACAGTGGAATCCGTGGCTTCCTGCCTCGGCGGCGCTGCTCCTTCAGCCTGGCGGCCAGGTGTCTCGCTCCTGCTGCTCCTTGGCCTGCTTATCCCCTCTCGTGCCCTGACCACCTCTTTGTTGTTACTGTGGCCTTGCAGGGTGGCTTGACATGTTTTTAGTTTCTCAGAAGGATAACAACCAGGGATTGCATCTGCATGAGTCAGGAAGCACCAGAGGACACCAGGTCGAGGGGAGCCTGTGAGGGGCGTTTCTCACCCAGCCGACGGGGAGGCACGGCAGGAAGACCGGGACGAGGCTCAGGACGGACCGAGCAGGCGCACAGAGGCCTCCGCGGGGAGGACCATGAGCCGACAGGGGCGGCAGGAGGGGACCCAGGCTCGGTGCTCACAGAGGTCTCTTCTCCCCCGATCAGTCGGCACTATTTCACGTTGTTGTAACATTGTTTTGGGACAGCAGGGCCGTGTCTGGCTGGCTGCTGGTCCCCAGAGTCTAGCGCAGAGCGTGGCCCAAAGGGGGCATTCAGGGGACGCTCGTGGGGAGGGCGGGCACAGCCGCGTTTCTGACCGATGGCGCCCAGAGCCCTTTCCCTGGGCTCACCTCCGTGTCCTGAGAGATGGCCAGCACCACTGTGGACTTCAGCACTGCTTTCTTGCCATGAGTTTTTAATGTCCTTTCAAATGAGGTTTTGAGGATAGAAGAGATTATTTGAGGTTATTTTAAAATAAACATTTATGGACTTCCCTGGTGGCTCAGTGGTAAAGAGTCTGCCTTCCAGTGCAGGAGACATGGGTTCGATCCCTGGTGCGGGACGAGCCCATATGCTATGGAGCAGCTAAGCCCGTGCACCAGAGCTCCTGAGCTTGTGCTCTAGAGCCGGGGCACCACAGCTGCTGCGCCCACGTGCTGCGGCTGCTGAAGCCATGCCCTCCAGAGCCCGTGCTCTGCCCAAGGGAAGCCACCGCGATGGGAAAGAAGCCCGAGAGCCACAGCTAGAGAGGAGCCCGCTCTCGCTGCTACTAGAGAGGAGCCTACACATCAGTGAAGACCTGTCACAGCCAAAATAAACAGATACAATTATTTTAAAAAATAAAAATAAAATAAGATCAGTGTTTATTAAGGCTACAAAGCTATAGGCCTGTTTTCTCGCTATAGTTTTATGTACAATTTACAAACTTTATTATTCTCTTTATAAGTTTAGTGAATTTTGATCTTTCACCCGTAAGACAGCCTTTAATCAACTCAGAATGATCAGACTGCATGTACCATTTTTAATGATCACGTATTTTGAAGCCTGGTTGTTAGTAGAGACCCTTTTCACTTTGAGCATCTTAAATGTATGAGCAAATAAATCAAGCTTTCTCAAGAGATGCAGTAACTTCCAAGCGGAGCGAGTCTCCAGGTCTCCTCCCGCCTCCCAGACCGTCCACAGGAAGTGAGCGCCGAGGGAGGAGGAAGCCGGGCCTGTTTACTGCTGTGGCCTCGGGACCTGGAGGAGCCCCTCGTCTGCGTAAAGGAAGAGATGTTCACAATCTAAGCAAATTTCTCATACCTTTTCCCGAAAAAGAAATGGGTAAAATCAGTAATTGAGTTATATCTTTTAAATTGGAACCAAAGCTAATGTCTGAGATTAATTTGCCAAATTTTCTTAAATACTGCGAACAACTTAAGTACCAAATACATAGATTATTCTATGAAGTTGAACACAATAATGTTAAATTCTAAGTCTCCCCTGGGGCTAAGAGACACCACTCGGGCGTAAGGAAGTCATCTCAGGCGAGTCAGGGTTGGCGTCTGGAGGGCTGGGCTGGGCTGGGGACGCTGGCTGCTGCCACCGGGCCCTCTGCCTTCTGACCCTGGCTGCAGCCCCCACTTCTGGTCCGGGCACTGAGCCAGCCCGGACCTCCCTGACTCGCCGTCTGCTCTGAGCAGAAAGGGCTGGTCCACCCGGCGGGTCTCGGCCGATCGTCTACCCTGGCTCTTCCCTGATGGGTCGTCGGCCTGGACTAGAAGGCTCAGAAATGTCCAGAGGCCTGCCTGCCAGATTTGCTCACGCTTCATAGTTTTCTCTGCTTCCTTCAAGGTCACAGTACTAATGCTGTCGTCTTAGCGGACTTAGAAAGATTGTAGCTTTTTCTAATAGATGATTGTGCGTATGATCAGGGCTTCCCTGGAGGCTCAGTGGTAGAGAATCCACCTGCCAATATAGGAGATGTGGGTTTGATCCCTGGTCTGGGAAGGAAACGGCAACCCACTCCGGTATCTTTGCCTGGAGAATCCCGTGGACAGAGGAGCCTGGCGGGCTACAGTCCATGGGTCACAAAGAGTCAGACACGACTGAGTGACTGAGCGTGCACACCCAGTACATACGGTCAGATCGCTTTCTGAACCAGTCACTTGGTGTGCGGGACACGGCGCTCTTTCAGAGAACCGGGCTTCACTTCAGCTTTATCAGCAAAGTGGCGCGCCGCTGTTGTAGATTTAAGAATTGCCAGCTGGAAAAGGCAGAAATATAAAAGATTGCCGGGAGAAATATCAGTAACCTCAGGGCAGATGACACCTCCCTGATGGCAGAAAGTGAAAAGGAACTAAACAGCCTCTTGATGAAGGTGAAAGAAGAGAGTGAAAAAGCCAGCTTAAAACTCAGCATTCGGACTTCCCTGGTAGCTCAGTGGTAAAGAGTTACCTGCCAGAGCAGGAGACATGGGTTCAGTCCCTGATCCGGGAAGATCCCGCGTGCTGCGGAAAAACTAAGCCCGTGAGCCACAACTACGGAGCCTGTGCTCTAGAGCCTTGGAGTCGCAACTATGGAGCCCATGTGCTGCAACTAACTGAAGTCCGTGAGCCCTAGAGCCCGAGTTCCACAACAAGAGAAGTCACCACCACAAGAAGCCTGCTCACCTCAGAGAGTAGCCTCTACTCCCTGTAACTAGGGAAGAGCCTGCCGCAGCAGTGAAAACCCAGAATAGCAAATACATAAATAAAAATTAAAAAAACAAAAAACCTCAGCATTCCAAATTAAATTATGGCATCTGGTCCCATCACTTCAAGGCAGATAGATGGGCAAACAATGGAAACAGTGACAGACGTTATTTTCTTGGGCTCCAAAATCACTGCAGACAGTGACTGCAGCCATGAAATTCAAAGACACTTGCTCCTTGGAAGAAAAGCTGTAACAAACCTAGACAGCATATTAAAACGCAGAGTCATCACTTTGCCAACAAAGGTCCATATAGTCAAAGCTATGGTTTTCTCCAGTAGTCATGTACGGATGGGAGAGTCCGACCATAAAGGACGCTGAGTGCTGAAGAATTGATGCCTTCAAACTGTGGTGCTGGAGGAGGCCCTTGAGAGTCCCTTGGACTGCTAAGCAATCAAACCCGTCAATCCTAAAGGAAATCAACCCTGAATATTCATTGCAAGGACTGATACTGAAGCTGAAGTTCCAGTACTTTGGCCACCTGATGCGAAGAGATGACTCACTGGAAAAGACTCTGATGCGGGAAAAAATAGAAGGCAGAAGGAGAAAGGGACCAGAGAATGAGATGGTTGGATGTCATCACTGACTCGATGGGCATGAGTTTCAGCAAACGCCTGGAGATGGTGAAGGAAGGGAAGCCTGGCGTGCTGCCGTCCATGGGGTCACAGAGAGTCTGACACGACTGAGTGATTGAGCTGAAAAGGGATGTATTGTTTTTTTAAAAAAACATTTATTTATTTATTTATTTATTTATTTTTGGTGGGGGTGGGGGCCACTTCCACTGGTCTTTCATTTGTCTAGTTTCATACATCTTGTTCTTTGGCCCGTGTGGGCCTCCCATCGCGGTGGCCTCTGTTGTCGCAGAGCGCCGGCTCTGGGCGCATGCGCTCCAGAGCTCCAGCTCGGTCATTGGACACATTGGCCCAGCCACTCCGCGGCACGTGGGATCTTCCCAGGCCAGGGATCGAACCGGCGCCCCTTGCACTGCAAGGCGGTGTCCTTACCCACTGGACCACCAGGGAAGGCTGGATGTATTGTTTTAAATGTGTTACTGCTTTGGTTACTTTTCGTTTCAATGTTTCTGTACATGAAGACTGGAAAGTTGCCTTTTCTTCATTTGTAGGAGTCTGGCTGGACTCCTGAAAGGTTATTAAAGTGACAGTTTCCATAAATGTGTCCTTTTTTAACTGGATGAAGCTTGTAGAATAAAAGAAACAAAACCCATGACTTCCCCTTGCACACAGGGTGTTCTTAGTCTGTTGGATTGGCAGTTCTCTGGTTTATATGTTAGGGCCTCACATTGAGAAGTGAGGCCCCTTGGAGGAAGGGACCCTGTGTGCCCTGCTGGTGGGGATGTGGACTGGCGCAGCCACAGTGAGAGCCGTGTGGATGCTCCTTAGAAGCTAAACAGAGGCACTGCACGGTCCAGCACTGCCACGCCTGGGCGCAGATCTGAGGAAGGCAGAAGCGCCGATTCAGATGTTAACTTTAAGAGCAGCACTGCTCACAACAGCAGAGATGGGGGAGCAGCCTGCGTGCCCATCAGCAGCTGAGTGGGCAGAGAGGTGGTGCGTGTGCACAGTGGGACGCTTAGCCTTGGAAAGTGAGCCTTGGGGGTGGCCTGAGGGCAGGACCAGAGAATGAGATGGTTGGATGTCATCACTGACTCGATGGGCATGAGTTTCAGCAAACGCCTGGAGATGGTGAAGGAAGGGAAGCCTGGCGTGCTGCCGTCCATGGGGTCACAGAGAGTCTGACATGACTGAGTGATTGAGCTGAAAAGGGATGTATTGTTTTTTTAAAAAAACATTTATTTATTTATTTATTTATTTATTTTTGGTGGGGGTGGGGAGGGAAGGGGGGTGGGGGCCACTTCCACTGGTCTTTCATTTGTCTAGTTTCATACATCTTGTTCTTTGGCCCGTGTGGGCCTCCCATCGCGGTGGCCTCTGTTGTCGCAGAGCGCCGGCTCTGGGCGCATGCGCTCCAGAGCTCCAGCTCGGTCATTGGACACATTGGCCCAGCCACTCCGCGGCACGTGGGATCTTCCCAGGCTAGGGATCGAACCGGCGCCCCTTGCACTGCAAGGCGGTGTCCTTACCCACTGGACCACCAGGGAAGGCTGGATGTATTGTTTTAAATGTGTTACTGCTTTGGTTACTTTTCGTTTCAATGTTTCTGTACATGAAGACTGGAAAGTTGCCTTTTCTTCATTTGTAGGAGTCTGGCTGGACTCCTGAAAGGTTATTAAAGTGACAGTTTCCATAAATGTGTCCTTTTTTAACTGGATGAAGCTTGTAGAATAAAAGAAACAAAACCCATGACTTCCCCTTGCACACAGGGTGTTCTTAGTCTGTTGGATTGGCAGTTCTCTGGTTTATATGTTAGGGCCTCACATTGAGAAGTGAGGCCCCTTGGAGGAAGGGACCCTGTGTGCCCTGCTGGTGGGGATGTGGACTGGCGCAGCCACAGTGAGAGCCGTGTGGATGCTCCTTAGAAGCTAAACAGAGGCACTGCACGGTCCAGCACTGCCACGCCTGGGCGCAGATCTGAGGAAGGCAGAAGCGCCGATTCAGATGTTAACTTTAAGAGCAGCACTGCTCACAACAGCAGAGATGGGGGAGCAGCCTGCGTGCCCATCAGCAGCTGAGTGGGCAGAGAGGTGGTGCGTGTGCACAGTGGGTACGCTTAGCCTTGGAAAGTGACCTTTGGCCTTGGGCAGCGGTGTGAGTGGGAGAGGACGCAGGGGCTGCTTAGGTGAGACAGACAGGTACCGTTGGGTCCCTCACACGTGCAGTCTAAGCAGTAGACCAGCGACCACAAAACAGAGAAGCGGACTTGCAGATACACAGAACAGACTGGGGGCCCACAACGGGGAGAGGGGGAGGCCAGCAGAGCTGGGATTCAGAGACAGACTGCTAGGTGGGACGCAGAGAAGGCCGGGGCTTCCCTGGTGGCCCGGTGGCTAGGACACTGCGCTGCCCATGCAGGGCCAGGGCTGGGCCCCGGCTGGGGGACTGGATCCCACGTGCCGCAAGAAGAATCCGTGTGCTGCTGGTAAAGCTCCCTGAATGCCACAGCTTAAGACCTGGCTCAGCCAGACACACAGATGAGTATTTTTAAAAATAAATAAACAAGATAGAAGGATATATTGCACAGCACAGGGAATATAACCAATATTTTTGTTGACTATAAATGGAGTATAATCTTTTTACAAAGAAGTGAGGACGTGTTGTTTGAGTTTGAACATAATAGAAACTTACTTTTCTGTGCAGTGTTGGGGCGGGGGAGAAATAGAGATTAAGGGATTGCATATGCTGCCCAGGGGTTGGTAAACAGATGAGCCTGCTGACCGCTCCCTCTCAGGTTGGACGCTTTGTTTCCCGTCCATGGTAGGTTGCCCTTAGTCACTCGGTGCTGTCTGGGGCCTGCCTTGGCCAGTGATCTGGGAGGGCCGGTAGCTCACTGAGCAGCTTGGCAGAGGCCTTGACCGGAGCAGGCACTTCTCCCACGCACAGGCAGCGCTGGCGGGGTGGCCCCAGGGGATCCCGCTGCCCCTTGCAGGTGCCACTCGGTGTTACTGACCACGGCGGAGGATCATTCGCTGCGGCCTGGCATCAGCACCTGTGAGCCCCACTGCCCCCGGCCTGGACCCCCATCCCGCGGGGACGGCGCCATCTGCTGGCTGCTTCCTCCTGGCTCCCCGGGCGTCCTCTGGCGGGTTGGCCACCTTGGCACCCTGTGCCCCTTTCTTTACTGAACGAAACGTTGGTACCTTTTCCCTCGCACTCCTTCCACCGGAGACAGAGCAGGTATTTTAAAGACTTTTGACGCACATTTCAAAACTGCCCTCTAGAGCAGCTGTTATGTCCCATATTGAAGGTTTAGCCAGGTTTGGTAGCAAGGGCTACAGATCTACACGTTCTTTAAGTTCTGAAAGCCCCCAAAGCTGGGAGAGTGGAAGTGTGACCCCCAGGACCTGGATCGGGCAGCAGCCGTGGGCTCCCCGCAGTGCGCTCTGCCCGCCTGCGGGGCTGGAGGGAGGCCTTGGGGAGTCGGCTCCCAGCCGAGACCGACGAGGCCGTGGCCCTGCCCCGGCCGTGCGCCCCTCCGGGCCGCGGCTGTAGCTCGTCTGGGTCAGCTGGAGGGAGCGCGGCAGACCTGCCGGGAAGCCGCGGTCAGGGGACGCCAGCGAGCGAGCAGCTCCAGCCCCGCCGGGCGCTGGCTCCGGACGGCCTGGCTCCAGGAGTCCTTGGCTTGTCACTCCAGTCTCCGCCTCCAGTGCAGCTCCCATGGCCGCCCCTCAGCACCCCTCAGAGCCTGTCCGCTCCCCCTCTTTTCAGGACACCCCTCGTGAGACCCCTTCCACGATGACATCTGTGAAGACCCCGTGTCTAAGGCAGGCCCCGTGTGCAGGCCCGGGGAGGACCTGGGTCCTCCGGGAGGACACGCTTGGACCTCGGCACGTGCTGCTGGCCCACGATTCCTCGGCTCGTCCTTGCGGCTTGTTCGGGTTCCCTAAAGACCTCAGGCCTACAGCGGCCGTCTCTTGCTCTCTCCCACCAGGCTGCAGCGCCTGATCTCCGCGGTCGGCTCCTCCTCGGGACGTGCGGCTCTGCTCGGCGGGTTGCGCAGGTGGGGACCGTCGGCCCTCCCGACCCCTCGCGTGCCCAGTCGGGACCCTCTGCACCCTCTGCTCCCTGGCCCTCGTCCGCGCGCCCCTCCTCCGCGGCCCGCAGGCACACAGCCCGCCCTGTGCACCGTCAGAGGGGCTGTCCTGAGCCGTGTCCCTGCTGCTGGATCGGCCTCCTGGCAGGCTGGTGGCATGCCCCCGTCCTGTCACGTGTCTGTGGGACCCGTCGGCCACACGGTCACCTCTGCCGTGTCACCCTGCCCAGGTCCCTCCCGTTTGTGGTCCTGGGAAGGTCCAGGACCCAGGACAGTGTCCTGCACACATAGCCGTTGCGAGGTGCTTGCTGGGCGAGTGCAGGACGCGTCCGGCCGGGCAGGCTCTGACGCGTGGTCACCAGGCAGGCGCGGGCTGCTGGGGGGATTTGTCTTCCGCCATAGCGAAGGGTGGCTTTTCCTCTCCATGTGGAAGCACATATCTAAAAAGGTGCGCGAGCACTGGTGGGTCGGTTGGCGGCCATGCTCTGACTCCGTGACCGATGCTTCTCTGCTCGTGGTTTTCCAGATAGCATTTGCGTTGGACTCAAGATGATCTGATGTTTTATAAAGAACTCCCTCACCATGATGGCGACACAGACACTGAGCATCGACAGCTATCAAGATGGGCAGCAGGTGAGCACCCGGGCCGCGTTCCACACGCAGGCCGTCCACCGCCTGGGGCCTGTGGGTCCCCCGCCCGTCTCCGTGCGGGCGCGGGCTCCGTGGTAAATGCTCGACGCGTTTATTCTGTCTTGGCGCTCAGCAAGGTCGGCGGTAGAGTTAGTCAGATTGTCTCCTAGACTGCCAGCAATTCAGACTCCCCGGAGCCAGAGTTTCTGGGAAGTTCCCTCTTCCGTGTTGGTGTTGGTCAGTCGTGGTTTTACAGAGCAGTTGGTTGTGGTGAGCATGCGGCCCCTGTTGCCCGCTTGCTGGTCTGAGCCGAGCTGGCCCGTCCACCCGGTTTCCGCCCCTGGTGTGGGCGGTGGAGGGGGCCGTCCGACCACACGCGGGCTCCCCTGTGGTGTTGCCTGCAGGAGGCGGTCACGACACCCGGGCTCCTGCCTGAGGGTGTAGGGAGCCCAGGTCTGGGCACCTCACCCGCACTCCACCCGGGAGGTCCTGCCCCCTGGTTTTGGGCTGGGGTTTCGTTTTGCACGTTTACTCCGTCCGCGTCCGCCCGCAGGCACACAGCCCGCCCTGTGCACCGTCAGAGGGGCTGTCCTGACCCGTGTCCCGGCTGCCGGATCGGCCTCCTGGCAGGCTGGTGGCATGCCCCCGTCCTGTCACGTGTCTGTGGGACCCGTCGGCCACATGGTCACCTCTGCCGTGTCACCCTGCCCAGGTCCCTCCCGTTTGTGGTCCTGGGAAGGTCCAGGACCCAGGACAGTGTCCTGCACACATAGCCGTTGCGAGGTGCTTGCTGGGCGAGTGCAGGACGCGTCCGGCCGGGCAGGCTCTGACGCGTGGTCACCAGGCAGGCGCGGGCTGCTGGGGGGATTTGTCTTCCGCCATAGCGAAGGGTGGCTTTTCCTCTCCATGTGGAAGCACATATCTAAAAAGGTGCGCGAGCACTGGTGGGTCGGTTGGCGGCCATGCTCTGACTCCGTGACCGATGCTTCTCTGCTCGTGGTTTTCCAGATAGCATTTGCGTTGGACTCAAGATGATCTGATGTTTTATAAAGAACTCCCTCACCATGATGGCGACACAGACGCTGAGCATCGACAGCTATCAAGATGGGCAGCAGGTGAGCACCCGGGCCGCGTTCCACACGCAGGCCGTCCACCGCCTGGGGCCTGTGGGTCCCCCGCCCGTCTCCGTGCGGGCGCGGGCTCCGTGGTAAATGCTCGACGCGTTTATTCTGTCTTGGCGCTCAGCAAGGTCGGCGGTAGAGTTAGTCAGATTGTCTCCTAGACTGCCAGCAATTCAGACTCCCCGGAGCCAGAGTTTCTGGGAAGTTCCCTCTTGCGTGTTGGTGTTGGTCAGTCGTGGTTTTACAGAGCAGTTGGTTGTGGTGAGCATGCGGCCCCTGTTGCCCGCTTGCTGGTCTGAGCCGAGCTGGCCCGTCCACCCGGTTTCCGCCCCTGGTGTGGGCGGTGGAGGGGGCCGTCCGACCACACGCGGGCTCCCCTGTGGTGTTGCCTGCAGGAGGCGGTCACGACACCCGGGCTCCCTGCCTGAGGGTGTAGGGAGCCCAGGTCTGGGCACCTCCCACCCGTCACTCCACCCGGGGAGGTCTGGGCTGTGCCCTCCCCTTCCCAGGTCGGGACTTTGCTTGGACAATTTTGTCCCGTTCCTGGGAGGTTTCCGTTTTAGCACTTTTGTTTCTGTTGACTTTTGACATCTGTAAGTGTTTTTGCTTCTCAGAGGTAGGGAATCCTGCTTCAGGCTGCCCTCTTGACCCGAAGTCCTCTGCTATTTCCAAGTGATTCTCTTGCCCAGCTGCCCCTCTGGGGACATCCCCTCATGTCCCTGGGACAGCTCCTGGTGGACCCTTGCCCACGCAGGGCAGGGGCTGTGACCCTCCCCTGCTTTCCCCTCGGCTACCCTGTGGCTGGTCCCTGCCCCGGGGCAGTGAGTCCAGGGAGCGCTGGGCCCAGGGGGAAGGCAGCGCGCGGTGGCAGCTCGGCTCCCAGGACGGGGGCTGCTGTGAGCGGCCCTGCAGTGGGCACCGGCCAGGCCCCGGGGCGGACGGGCCGGGTCTGCTTAGGCGGTCCTCCGAGGCTGAGCCGTTAGAGTTCTCTCTTTTCACAGTCATTTTTTGAAATCCTTAAATCTTTTAAGGCTTTTTTAAAAATAATACAGTCTGACTTCTCTCCAGAAAGACTGTTTGACCAGGCTTTAGTCGATTGCTTTCGGTTTTGGTTTATTTTTTAAGAGAGAAACTCTTCCCAAGTGTGCTGTTTCATCCAGAGGCAGCAGAACGGAGTACCCTGCTGACCCTGTTCTGTCCGAGAACCGAGACCGAGGCCCGCGCCCGGGCTGGCGGGGCTGCTCCTGCGGCTGCAGGCCTGAGCGCCAGGCTGCGTTGCTGGCCGGACGCAGGGTCGCCCCTCTCTGAGGAGGAGCCACCCCCAGCCCAGGGGCTCCCTGCGGCCTGCCTTCCGGAGAGGCAGGAGCCGCAGCTGGGGAAGGGCAGGTGGATCCCAGGCTCCCCAGCCCCGAAGAAGCCCAGGGCAGTGATCTGCTCAGGGTAAGATGCTAATGGCTTTGTTTATTTGAGGTTTTGTTTATTTGTAAACTGAATTCTTTATGTTTAAGGGTTTAAATACTCTTCCTGAAGTTACAAACAACACAGCCATTTTTAAGCAATTCCAGTGATGATAGCTCTAAGACTGCCTCTCGTGTTTGCTTCTGTTTCTTGACGGCGGCTAGTCTGCTCTCTGGAGGCAGTGACTCTGCCCGGTCTTCAAGCGTGTGTGCTCCCGAGTTAAGGACAGGGAAGGCAGAGTTGCAGCCCCATCACACACGTCAGAAGTGGTGCGCCTTGGGTCTGAGTGGTGTCGTGACAAGGCCAGAGGCGCAGGCTTTCGTCCTTCTCGCTGCGGCGTTGCCCTCCGCCAGGCGTGCCCGGCCGGAGAGGCAGGCGAGGAAGGCCCACGGGCACCGGCTCCCAGGACGGGGGCTGCTGTGAGCGGCCCTGCAGTGGGCACCGGCCAGGCCCCGGGGCGGACGGGCCGGGTCTGCTTAGGCGGTCCTCCGAGGCTGAGCCGTTAGAGTTCTCTTTTTTCACAGTCATTTTTTGAAATCCTTAAATCTTTTAAGGCTTTTTTAAAAATAATACAGTCTGACTTCTCTCCAGAAAGACTGTTTGACCAGGCTTTAGTCGATTGCTTTCGGTTTTGGTTTATTTTTTAAGAGAGAAACTCTTCCCAAGTGTGCTGTTTCATCCAGAGGCAGCAGAACGGAGTACCCTGCTGACCCTGTTCTGTCCGAGAACCGAGACCGAGGCCCGCGCCCGGGCTGGCGGGGCTGCTCCTGCGGCTGCAGGCCTGAGCGCCAGGCTGCGTTGCTGGCCGGACGCAGGGTCGCCCCTCTCTGAGGAGGAGCCACCCCCAGCCCAGGGGCTCCCTGCGGCCTGCCTTCCGGAGAGGCAGGAGCCGCAGCTGGGGAAGGGCAGGTGGATCCCAGGCTCCCCAGCCCCGAAGAAGCCCAGGGCAGTGATCTGCTCAGGGTAAGATGCTAATGGCTTTGTTTATTTGAGGTTTTGTTTATTTGTAAACTGAATTCTTTATGTTTAAGGGTTTAAATACTCTTCCTGAAGTTACAAACAACACAGCCATTTTTAAGCAATTCCAGTGATGATAGCTCTAAGACTGCCTCTCGTGTTTGCTTCTGTTTCTTGGACGGCGGCTAGTCTGCTCTCTGGAGGCAGTGACTCTGCCCGGTCTTCAAGCGTGTGTGCTCCCGAGTTAAGGACAGGGAAGGCAGAGTTGCAGCCCCATCACACACGTCAGAAGTGGTGCGTCTTGGGTCTGAGTGGTGTCGTGACAAGGCCAGAGAGCGCAGGCTTTCGTCCTTCTCGCTGCGGCGTTGCCCTCCGCCAGGACGTGCCGGCCCGGAGAGGCAGACGAGGAAGGCCCACGGGCACCGGTTCCCTTCAGACGGTCTGAAATCCGTGAGCATTTCACAGACACCAGTCCTCTCGTGTCTAAATGGCTTGGATATCTGGCCTTTGTTTCGCCGTGTAAAAGCGTAGCACTGATACACTCAAAGGCACTCGGTCCCTGGTGTTCCTGACGTGTTGTCGATCACGTGACTGGCTGGCAGCAACGTACTTGGCTTTTAGGACAGACTTCTCTCCTTCCCTTCCCAGATGCAGGTGGTCACAGAGTTAAAGACAGAGCAGGACCCCAGCTGCTCCGAACCCGATGTGGAAGGAGTGAGCCCTCCCCCCGTGGGCTCCCAGACGCCGATGGACGCAGACAAGCAGGCCATTTACAGGTAGCGGGGCGGCGTGGAGCGCGGGTGGCGAGAGCGGAACTGGCTGAAGCTGGGGCCACTGGCTGGGCCGAGGGGCGGGGCCGGCCGAGACAGACGGGGGGCTTCCTCGGGTCACCACGTCGTTCAGCACGCGGAATATCCATCTACATCTGGTCGACCTTACGGAGAGCAGCCTTCACGCCCAGACAGTTGTACTAGAGCATTCTACCACAAAGGGCACACAGCAAGTCTACCCAGGCTCTCGCAGGAAACAGAAGACCAAGCTTCTGAACTCGTCTCATGGAATCCGCATCACTGTGGCGCCAGCGCCAGACAAAGACAAGGCAGAAAAGGAGAATGAAGCCCAGTGTGCCTCGTGAACTTGGCGTGAAGATCATAAACCCTTTATGTTTAAGGGTTTAAATACTCTTCCTGAAGTTACAAACAACACAGCCATTTTTAAGCAATTCCAGTGATGATAGCTCTAAGACTGCCTCTCGTGTTTGCTTCTGTTTCTTGACGGCGGCTAGTCTGCTCTCTGGAGGCAGTGACTCTGCCCGGTCTTCAAGCGTGTGTGCTCCCGAGTTAAGGACAGGGAAGGCAGAGTTGCAGCCCCATCACACACGTCAGAAGTGGTGCGTCTTGGGTCTGAGTGGTGTCGTGACAAGGCCAGAGAGCGCAGGCTTTCGTCCTTCTCGCTGCGGCGTTGCCCTCCGCCGGGGACGTGCCGGCCCGGAGAGGCAGACGAGGAAGGCCCACGGGCACCGGTTCCCTTCAGACGGTCTGAAATCCGTGAGCATTTCACAGACACCAGTCCTCTCGTGTCTAAATGGCTTGGATATCTGGCCTTTGTTTCGCCGTGTAAAAGCGTAGCACTGATACACTCAAAGGCACTCGGTCCCTGGTGTTCCTGACGTGTTGTCGATCACGTGACTGGCTGGCAGCAACGTACTTGGCTTTTAGGACAGACTTCTCTCCCTCCCTTCCCAGATGCAGGTGGTCACAGAGTTAAAGACAGAGCAGGACCCCAGCTGCTCCGAACCCGATGTGGAAGGAGTGAGCCCTCCCCCCGTGGGCTCCCAGACGCCGATGGACGCAGACAAGCAGGCCATTTACAGGTAGCGGGGCGGCGTGGAGCGCGGGTGGCGAGAGCGGAACTGGCTGAAGCTGGGGCCACTGGCTGGGCCGAGGGGCGGGGCCGGCCGAGACAGACGGGGGGCTTCCTCGGGTCACCACGTCGTTCAGCACGCGGAATATCCATCTACATCTGGTCGACCTTACGGAGAGCAGCCTTCACGCCCAGACAGTTGTACTAGAGCATTCTACCACAAAGGGCACACAGCAAGTCTACCCAGGCTCTCGCAGGAAACAGAAGACCAAGCTTCTGAACTCGTCTCATGGAATCCGCATCACTGTGGCGCCAGCGCCAGACAAAGACAAGGCAGAAAAGGAGAATGAAGCCCAGTGTGCCTCGTGAACTTGGCGTGAAGATCATAAACCCAGCAGCAGCAAGGAGAAGGATAGTTAGTGACCACGTAGAGTGTGCCCAGAAACAAGACGGGTGCATCATGCGAAGATCCACCCGTGAGCCCAGCCCTGTCACATCAGGTGACACCAGGAAGCGTGTGAACGGTAGTCAGCCAGATGATGACTGAAAACCACCAGCGAAGCAGCAATTGAGGGGAGACTGTCTTCGCCTGGTGTAGGGAAACCACAAAATCACCCATAGCTCACACTGTGCTTAATGGTGGAAAACGGAATGCTCTCCCCAAGACTGGGAACAAGGCAGGGGTGTCCACCCTGACTCCCATCCCGCTCTGTAGTGGAAGTTTAGCCAGTTCAGAGGGGAAGGACAAAGAAAAGGCCTATCTGGTTAGCAAGGAAGAAATAAAATTGTCTTTACGCAGAAATGGTATGATCTTCTATATGTAGAAAATCCCAGAGTCTATCAAAGAACTTCCAGAACTGAACAGGCAAGTATAGGTTGCAGGGGCAGCACACAGAACCAGTCCCGCTTTTGTACCAGTAATGTATGATTGGAAACTGAAATTTAAAAGATAGTACCATTACAAGAGCTCCAAAATATTTCTGGTATAAGTCTGACAAAACCCATGTAGAACCTTTATGCTGAAAGCGATAAAATGTCCAGGTAAGCTATTGAAGAAATCCTGAATTAAAGGACATACCGTGTTTGTAGATCGGAAGACTCGATATAGGAAAGACATCATTTTTCCTAAAATTGATCTGTAACTCTGTAGTAATTCCAATTAAAGCTTAGCAAGACATTTTTATACATGTGGACACATTGATTGTGAATTTGATACAAAAGGCAGAACTAGGCTAGCTAAAACAATCTTGAGAAAGAAGAATAAAGTTGGAAGAATCTGCAGCCTTCACGCCCAGACAGTTGTACTAGAGCATTCTACCACAAAGGGCACACAGCAAGTCTACCCAGGCTCCAGGAAACAGAAGACCAAGCTTCTGAACTCGTCTCATGGAATCCGCATCACTGTGGCGCCAGCGCCAGACAAAGACAAGGCAGAAAAGGAGAATGAAGCCCAGTGTGCCTCGTGAACTTGGCGTGAAGATCCTAAACCCAGCAGCAGCAAGGAGAAGGATAGTTAGTGACCACGGAGTGTGCCCAGAAACAAGACGGGTGCATCATGCGAAGATCCACCCGTGAGCCCAGCCCTGTCACATCAGGTGACACCAGGAAGCGTGTGAACAGTAGTCAGCCAGATGATGACTGAAAACCACCAGCGAAGCAGCAATTGAGGGGAGACTGTCTTCGCCTGGTGTAGGGAAACCACAAAATCACCCATAGCTCACACTGTGCTTAATGGTGGAAAACGGAATGCTCTCCCCAAGACTGGGAACAAGGCAGGGGTGTCCACCCTGACTCCCATCCCGCTCTGTAGTGGAAGTTTAGCCAGTTCAGAGGGGAAGGACAAAGAAAAGGCCTATCTGGTTAGCAAGGAAGAAATAAAATTGTCTTTACGCAGAAATGGTATGATCTTCTATATGTAGAAAATCCCAGAGTCTATCAAAGAACTTCCAGAACTGAACAGGCAAGTATAGGTTGCAGGGGCAGCACACAGAACCAGTCCCGCTTTTGTACCAGTAATGTATGATTGGAAACTGAAATTTAAAAGATAGTACCATTACAAGAGCTCCAAAATATTTCTGGTATAAGTCTGACAAAACCCATGTAGAACCTTTATGCTGAAAGCGATAAAATGTCCAGGTAAGCTATTGAAGAAATCCTGAATTAAAGGACATACCGTGTTTGTAGATCGGAAGACTCGATATAGGAAAGACATCATTTTTCCTAAAACTGATCTGTAACTCTGTAGTAATTCCAATTAAAGCTTAGCAAGACATTTTTATGCATGTGGACACATTGATTGTGAATTTGATACAAAAGGCAGAACTAGGCTAGCTAAAACAATCTTGAGAAAGAAGAATAAAGTTGGAAGAATCTGTCTACCTGGTTTTCTCAGTGGAGAACCAGGTATTCCCAGCAAGTGGTGCTGAAACAACTGGACAAAGGCAGAGAGAAGATCCTCGACTTAATCCCACATTCGTACAACAAGTGATTCAAAATGGCCTGTGGGTCTAAATGTAAGTCCCAGAGCTGTCCATCTGGTGTTAGCCACACGGAGGAATATCATGTGGCCGTAAAAAAGAGCACAGTGCTGGTGGTCACGTGCCACAGCACGGCCACGCCGTGAGGGCACCACGCTGAGGGGACGAAGCCAGATGCCACGGGTCACGTAACACAGGACTCCACTTGTGTGAAACGTCTAGAGCAGGCAGGTCCGTAGGACAGAGGCGGACGGGTGGCGGCCTGGGGCTGGCCTAGGTGGAGAGCGGGCGTGCCTGCCGACGCGGCAGGCTCCCTGGGGGCGGCGCCCGTGGCCGCAGGGACCTGGCGGCTGCCCCGCTCTGCGGACGCTCTGCGCTCCAGAGTCCTACGGACGCCGCAGGCGGGCGCGTCGTGTGGCCGGTGCTGTGTGTCCGCACGGCTCTTGCGTAAAACAGTGCATGTGTACGCACGGAAACGTTTTCTTGAAAGTGTAGAACACATATTTTACCATTTTCCCCCCAGGCATCCGCTGTTTCCATTATTAGCTTTGCTGTTTGAAAAGTGTGAGCAGTCCACGCAGGGCTCGGAGGGGACCACCTCCAGAACTGACAGGTTGGGGGTCCCGCTTTTGAAAGGGGCTAATTGATAGTACCATTACAAGAGCTCCAAAATATTTCTGGTATAAGTCTGACAAAACCCATGTAGAACCTTTATGCTGAAAGCGATAAAATGTCCAGGTAAGCTATTGAAGAAATCCTGAATTAAAGGACATACCGTGTTTGTAGATCGGAAGACTCGATATAGGAAAGACATCATTTTTCCTAAAACTGATCTGTAACTCTGTAGTAATTCCAATTAAAGCTTAGCAAGACATTTTTATGCATGTGGACACATTGATTGTGAATTTGATACAAAAGGCAGAACTAGGCTAGCTAAAACAATCTTGAGAAAGAAGAATAAAGTTGGAAGAATCTGTCTACCTGGTTTTCTCAGTGGAGAACCAGGTATTCCCAGCAAGTGGTGCTGAAACAACTGGACAAAGGCAGAGAGAAGATCCTCGACTTAATCCCACATTCGTACAACAAGTGATTCAAAATGGCCTGTGGGTCTAAATGTAAGTCCCAGAGCTGTCCATCTGGTGTTAGCCACACGGAGGAATATCATGTGGCCGTAAAAAAGAGCACAGTGCTGGTGGTCACGTGCCACAGCACGGCCACGCCGTGAGGGCACCACGCTGAGGGGACGAAGCCAGATGCCACGGGTCACGTAACACAGGACTCCACTTGTGTGAAACGTCTAGAGCAGGCAGGTCCGTAGGACAGAGGCGGACGGGTGGCGGCCTGGGGCTGGCCTAGGTGGAGAGCGGGCGTGCCTGCCGACGCGGCAGGCTCCCTGGGGGCGGCGCCCGTGGCCGCAGGGACCTGGCGGCTGCCCCGCTCTGCGGACGCTCTGCGCTCCAGAGTCCTACGGACGCCGCAGGCGGGCGCGTCGTGTGGCCGGTGCTGTGTGTCCGCACGGCTCTTGCGTAAAACAGTGCATGTGTACGCACGGAAACGTTTTCTTGAAAGTGTAGAACACATATTTTACCATTTTCCCCCCAGGCATCCGCTGTTTCCATTATTAGCTTTGCTGTTTGAAAAGTGTGAGCAGTCCACGCAGGGCTCAGAGGGGACCACCTCCGCCAGCTTCGACGTGGACATCGAGAACTTCGTGAGGAAGCAGGAGAAGGAGGGGAAGCCCTTCTTCTGTGAAGACCCCGAGACCGACAACTTAGTACGTAGAGCTCGTGGTTTTCATTTTCCTTGCTTCCAAAGTTAATCTGGTCAATAAACTGTAAGTTTCTAATTAGAACTTTAGATGATTTGTGGTTCTGCTGAAGAGGGGAATTGTCAGATTCGTGACAGAACTTCCCGAGCGTGACTCGAAAGTCCCCCGTCTGCAGCCTCGTCGGGTGAGCCCTTCCTCTAACAGCCCAGCCTGGCGGCTTGAGCCCGCGGCCTGTAGAACCGAGGGTCCCCCGTCCCCACCCGTGTCTACTGACCCCTCTCTGTCATCATCCAGCGGACCACGGTGTCCCAGGTCCCCCGCCTCGCCTGCTGACCCCTTCCTTCCAGCCAGACGGCGTGAGCCCGCGACCTGAGAAGGCCAGGAGCTCAGTGAGGTGCCCTGGGCTGCCGTGCCCTCCGCAGCCCCCGCCCCGCCGGGCGTCCAGGCAGCGTCTGAGCTGCGGTCTTGGCTCTCGCCTGCTTGTGGGGCCGGCACGGGTGGCGGCGGCAGACCCGGCACAGGGGCGCGGGGGCACGCGCCTGGCTGAGTCCCGGCGCCCCGGCCTGCCCGGCCTCTCTGTCTGACGCTGCCCGGCTCTCGTGGGAGCCTCTTCTCGGGGCGCGGCTCCCAAGCACCCCGTGCCCTCTGCAGGCCGCGGAGAGGCCCTTGGGGGGAGGTCGCTGCTGGGCCCGGGAGCCGTGCCTCCAGGCTGGCGCCTGCGTCGGGGGCCGCTCCTCTCCCTGGCGCTCCGCCGCAGCCTGGCCTCACCCGCAGGACGCGTCCTTGAAGACCTCCCCTGCATCACTCGCCCTGGTCCCAGGCGTTGTTTTCAGTGCCTCAGTGTGCGCTCAGCCTTCCTGGAGGAGGCGTCGGACCCTGAGTCTGTCTCCTCAGCCTCTAGACGGGGCCAGGAGCGCCTGCCTGCCGGGGCGAGGGCAGCAGGGCTGACGTGCGGTCAGCCTCAGCACCGACCGGCCGGCCGGCTCGCTCCACGGAGACGTGTGATCTGCCGGCCCCGGGGTCAGCAGGCATGGAGCTGAGGCCTAGGCTGGGGGCTCGCAGGAGCCGGTGTCCAGTGGGGGCCGCCCTCAGTGGCCACGTGCGATGCTGCTGGGAGGCGGGCACGTGTACTCGGTCACGTCCGGCTCTGCGGCCCAAGAGGCCGCAGCCAGTCAGGCTTGTCTGGCCGTGGGAAGGCCACTGGGAGACAGATCACTCCCAAGTTCAGTGACGTCATATAAAGCCAAAGAACTGTGTGGGAAAACTGTAAGAGGAAACCTTCAGCGTCTGCGGCTCGTGCAGGGCCGGGCGGGGGCTCTGAGGTGTGGCACCCGGGGCGGCGCCCGTCGCAGGCAGCGTCGCCGATGGGCGGCAGGTGCGGCTCACCCTCGCTTGCAGGCGAGGGGCCCCGGGGAGGCTGGGCTCCGGGGAGCGCCTGCCCTGCGCGCCGGTGGGGGCCGCGGGGCCGCGGCGGCGGTACTCAGAGGTTCTGCAGCCTCTGGGTCTTCCTGCTGCTCCCGGTCGCCCAGGCGGCGGTGTCTGCGGAGTGGGGGGCGGTAGGGGCGGCCCCCCAGCTGCCTTGCTCTCGTCTGAGAGTCTCCCTCGTCTTGCTTCTAGATGGTGAAAGCCATCCAGGTCCTGCGTATCCACCTTCTTGAGCTGGAGAAGGTCAACGAGCTCTGCAAAGACTTCTGCAGCCGCTACATCGCCTGCCTGAAGACGAAGATGAACAGCGAGACTCTGCTGAGCGGGGAGCCCGGCAGCCCCTACTCGCCCGTCCCGTCCCAGGTATCGGCGCCGGGGCCACGCACCCAGTCGGTCATGGACAGGGTGAGGCGCGCGGGCGCCCCCGGCTGCGGCCCCGTCCGGACCGGGGCTGCCTCGGCCGCCCTGCTCGGAGGAGCCGCCGGGCCGCGGGATGTGGCCGTGCCGGGCGCGCCTGCCCCGAGCCGCCGCCCTTCCCTCCCCCGGCGCCCAGGGCGGAGCCCTCGTCGTCTCTTCCTTTCTCCTTCTGTAAATGAATTTACTGAACTGTGCTACAGCACACATACCACAGTTTCCGTCAGCAGGGCTGACGTGCGGTCAGCCTCAGCACCGACCGGCCGGCCGGCTCGCTCCACGGAGACGTGTGATCTGCCGGCCCCGGGGTCAGCAGGCATGGAGCTGAGGCCTAGGCTGGGGGCTCGCAGGAGCCGGTGTCCAGTGGGGGCTGCCCTCAGTGGCCACGTGCGGTGCTGCTGGGAGGCGGGCACGTGTACTCGGTCACGTCCGGCTCTGCGGCCCAAGAGGCCGCAGCCCGTCAGGCTTGTCTGGCCGTGGGAAGGCCACTGGGAGACAGATCACTCCCAAGTTCAGTGACGTCATATAAAGCCAAAGAACTGTGTGGGAAAACTGTAAGAGGAAACCTTCAGCGTCTGCGGCTCGTGCAGGGCCGGGCGGGGGCTCTGAGGTGTGGCACCCGGGGCGGCGCCCGTCGCAGGCAGCGTCGCCGATGGGCGGCAGGTGCGGCTCACCCTCGCTTGCAGGCGAGGGGCCCCGGGGAGGCTGGGCTCCGGGGAGCGCCTGCCCTGCGCGCCGGTGGGGGCCGCGGGGCCGCGGCGGTGGTACTCAGAGGTTCTGCAGCCTCTGGGTCTTCCTGCTGCTCCCGGTCGCCCAGGCGGCGGTGTCTGCGGAGTGGGGGGCGGTAGGGGCGGCCCCCCAGCTGCCTTGCTCTCGTCTGAGAGTCTCCCTCGTCTTGCTTCTAGATGGTGAAAGCCATCCAGGTCCTGCGTATCCACCTTCTTGAGCTGGAGAAGGTCAACGAGCTCTGCAAAGACTTCTGCAGCCGCTACATCGCCTGCCTGAAGACGAAGATGAACAGCGAGACTCTGCTGAGCGGGGAGCCCGGCAGCCCCTACTCGCCCGTCCCGTCCCAGGTATCGGCGCCGGGGCCACGCACCCCCTCGGTCATGGCCAGGGTGAGGCGCGCGGGCGCCCCCGGCTGCGGCCCCGTCCGGACCGGGGCTGCCTCGGCCGCCCTGCTCGGAGGAGCCGCCGGGCCTCGGGATGTGGCCGTGCCGGGCGCGCCTGCCCTGAGCCGCCGCGCTTTCCTGCCCCGGAGCCCAGGGCGGAGCCCTCGTTGTCTCTTCCTTTCTCTTTCTGTAAATGAATTTACTGAACTGTGCTAAAGCACACATACCACAGTTTCCCGTCTTAAGCACCGGTGGCACAGCTCAGGGCAGGACGCGCCTCCTCCTGCCGTGCTGCCCCCTCGCCGGCCCTCGGGGACGCCCCACCCGCCCCGCCCCGTCCCCCTGCCTTCTGTCGCGGGGAACTTGACTGGCCGAGGTACCTTGTTGGGAGGTGACCGCGCCCCATTTGTCCTCCGTGTCTGACTTAGCAGGATGTCCTCAGGCCCGCCCGTGGTGACTGGTCCTCACGGTCGTCACTCCCGCTGCCCCCGTGGCCGGGGCGTGGGCCCGCTTTCCCGTGCCCGCCTTCCGTCTGCGTGTCCTCCCTGATGGGAGGTCTTCTCATGACTTCGCCCGCTTTCTAATTGGATTTTTAAGAATTGTTGGCCTTTGAGAGGATTCTAGGTCCATGTCCTTGGTTGGTTGTATGATTGCCATATTTCCCCAAGTCTCTAGCTCGTCTTTTCGTTCTCTTGGCAGGGTCTTTGTAGAGCAAACATTTTAGCTTTGATAAAATCCTATTTATCAAATTTCCTTTTATGAGTCGTACGTTCAGTGCCAACTGTAAACCTCTTGTCTAGCCCTAGATCTCAAAGATTTTTCTCGTATTTTTTTCCTAAGAATTATGTTTGGCACTAAAACCCATGACCATGACCCATTTTGAGGTTTGTGTTTCTGCCTGTGCTGGCCCGCTCACTCCAGCACTGTTGTTGAAAAGGCTGTACTTCCTCCTGGAGTCGCCGGGCACGGCCCTCAGCAGTCAGCAAGGCCCGGTTCTGTGTTCTCAGTCTCGAGCACCTAAAGACAGCGTGGCCTTGGTGCCTGTGGCTGCATGTGTCTCAAACTGGGTAGACCGATTCTTCCCAGTTTATTCTTTTTCAAAATTATTTCTGGTATTCTAGCTCTTTTGTCTTTCCATGTAAGTTTTAGAATTATTCCGTTGCTAGGTTATGTCTGACTCTTTGCGGCGCCATGGACTGGAGGACCCCAGGCTCCCCTTTCATTCACCATCTCCAGACTTTGGTCAGACTCATGTCCATTGAGTCACTGGTGCTGTTTGACCGTCTCCTCTTGTCTCCCTCCCCTCCTGCCCTCAGCCTTTCCCAGCACCAGGGTCTTCCCCAGTGAGTCGGCTCTTCGCGTCAGGTGGCCCAGGTGCTGGAGCTCCAGCGTCAGTCCCTGCAGCGAATAGTCAGGGTTGGCTTCCTTTAGGACGGATTGATTCGCTCTCCTTGCTGTCCAAGGAACTCTTACGACTCCTCCATCACCACACTTTGAAAGCCTCAGTTCTTCTGCACTCAGCCTTCGTTATGGTCCGACTCTCATACCCATACACGACTACTGGAAAAACTGTAATTTTGACCATATGAACCTTTGTTGGCAAAGCGATGTCTGTGCTTTTTAGTGTGCTGTCTGGGTTTGTCATAGCTTCCGTCCAAGGCGCCATGTCTTTGAATTTCATGCCGCCACTTTCTGCAGTGATTTTGGAGCCCAGGGAAATGCAGTCTGTCACTGTTGCCGTGTCTGTTTGCCATGAAGTGATGGGACTGGAAGCCATGATGTTAGCTTTAGCTGTCTTTTTGGTACAGTCTTTGGCTGAGTTTGGTATAAGAATAATACAGACTTCATGAAATGAATGGGAGAATGTTTCCTCCTCTTCTGTTTTCTGGAGGAGCTGTGTAGAGTTGGTGCTCGTTCTTCTGTAATGCTTGGCAGAGCTCTCCAGTGACAGCGCCTCGGCCTGCAGGCCTCTCTGTTGGAAGCTTTGATGCTGCTCGTTCAGTTTCCCATGGTGGCAGGGCTGTTCGGATTGTCTGCGCTGCTGGGTTTGTGTCGCGTTTCTGCGTCGAGGTGCTTGGGAGCGTTCCTTTATCATCTTTTGATGTCTTAAGGGGGGTCTTTGTTTCGATGGCCTTGGTGCCTGTGGCTGCATGTGTCTCAAACTGGGTAGACCGATTCTTCCCAGTTTATTCTTTTTCAAAATTATTTCTGGTATTCTAGCTCTTTTGTCTTTCCATGTAAGTTTTAGAATTATTCCGTTGCTAGGTTATGTCTGACTCTTTGCGGCGCCATGGACTGGAGGACCCCAGGCTCCCCTTTCATTCACCATCTCCAGACTTTGCTCAGACTCATGTCCATTGAGTCACTGGTGCTGTTTGACCGTCTCCTCTTGTCTCCCTCCCCTCCTGCCCTCAGCCTTTCCCAGCACCAGGGTCTTCCCCAGTGAGTCGGCTCTTCGCGTCAGGTGGCCCAGGTGCTGGAGCTCCAGCGTCAGTCCCTGCAGCGAATAGTCAGGGTTGGCTTCCTTTAGGACGGATTGATTCGCTCTCCTTGCTGTCCAAGGAACTCTTACGACTCCTCCATCACCACACTTTGAAAGCCTCAGTTCTTCTGCACTCAGCCTTCGTTATGGTCCGACTCTCATACCCATACACGACTACTGGAAAAACTGTAATTTTGACCATATGAACCTTTGTTGGCAAAGCGATGTCTGTGCTTTTTAGTGTGCTGTCTGGGTTTGTCATAGCTTCCGTCCAAGGCGCCATGTCTTTGAATTTCATGCCGCCACTTTCTGCAGTGATTTTGGAGCCCAGGGAAATGCAGTCTGTCACTGTTGCCGTGTCTGTTTGCCATGAAGTGATGGGACTGGAAGCCATGATGTTAGCTTTAGCTGTCTTTTTGGTATAGTCTTTGGCTGAGTTTGGTATAAGAATAATACAGACTTCATGAAATGAATGGGAGAATGTTTCCTCCTCTTCTGTTTTCTGGAGGAGCTGTGTAGAGTTGGTGCTCGTTCTTCCGTAATGCTTGGCAGAGCTCTCCAGTGACAGCGCCTCGGCCTGCAGGCCTCTCTGTTGGAAGCTTTGATGCTGCTCGTTCAGTTTCCCATGGTGGCAGGGCTGTTCGGATTGTCTGCGCTGCTGGGTTTGTGTCGCGTTTCTGCGTCGAGGTGCTTGCGGCAGCGTTCCTTTATCATCTTTTGATGTCTTAAGGGTCTGCGGTGGTCTCCCCTGTGTCATTCCTGATACTGGTAAATTTGTTTTTCTGTCAGTCTTACCAGAAGTTTGTCAATGTATTGATCTTTGCAAAGAACCCACTCTTATCTCATTGAGTTTTCTTTTCTCCTATTTTCAGACTCATTGATTTCTGCTTTAATCTTTGTTAGTTCCTTCCTTCTGCCTGGCTTGGTTGTATTTTGCTCCTCCTCTTCCTTGTTCCTGACGTGGGAGCTTAGATGACCGATTTGGATGGCTGGACGTTCAGGCTGACCAAGTTTATGTAGCAACCTTGATGTAGACTGACCAGAGCTTATGTGGTCAGACCGACACGATGGCCCACAGAGGAACGGTCTCTGAGGGATCGCCACGGAGGCTGCTTAACCCCCCAGATGTCTGGGTGCCTGTCCTGTGCCCAAGCCGTGCTGGACGCCAGGTGCAGGGAGGCTGCCATTGCTCACTCCAAGTCCAGCCGTCACAGAAAGTGGACAAACTAGCCTGTCTGGATCTGACTCCAGACGCGTGGGTCCTCCAGCGTGGGGTCAGACGCGTGGGTCCTCCAGCGTGGGGTCAGACGCGTGGGTCCTCCAGCGTGGGGTGAGGACAGGCATCTGCGTGGTGCTTACAGTCAGCCTGGCCCAGACCTGGCGCGCCACTGACATGAGCCCTGGGGCTCCCGAAGGCTCTGTGCTGTGAAAAGGGCAGGTACTGACTGTAGGGGGCCCCTGCCCCCGCCCCAGCCTGCAGCATCATCCTCTCTGTAGCTCATCCTGACCAGCAGGCTTTGGTTCTTGGAGAACTCTGAGCCAAGTTGAATGGAGAGCATGCGTTGTGAGCTCAGGTCGTTTCATCTTCCTCGGTGCACCTCCAGGGCTGCAGGGCGTGTTCGGGGTACTGATGGGGGAACGGATCAACTCTGGGCGGAAACGAAATCACATCCCAGCGATTAGCGTCACGTTTCCCATCCCATCAGCTTCGCATCTCTTGGTTTCTAGATACGGACGTGGCACGTGCCTTGTGGAGACCCGTCTTCGGAGGACGCGCTCTGCCCGAGCCTCCTTCCTTTGTGAACGGTGTCTGTGTGCACGCGCCGTGCAGTGTGGACCGCGCTGCCTGCGTTCTGATAACCCTTCCGTGTGTTTCTGACTCACAGCAGCTTCAGAGTGCCATCACGGGCACGCTCAGCCCCCAGGGGATCGTGGTGCCCGCATCTGCTCTGCAGCAGGGGAACGTCACCATGGCAACAGTGGCAGGTACGGCGGCGGAGAGAGACACTCGCCCTGAGCTGCTGCGGGCACAGGCCTGTGTGTGAGAGCGGGGCGCGCGGGGCCGCGGGCTTTAGTCAGCACCGGCTCCTGGGCTCTGTGAATGCCTGCTCCTGGTCAGTTCTCTGTGTTTACAAATACATTCTGCAAATTGGGTTTCCCTTTCAGAAAATACTGGGAGGAAAGATTTTAGATAGAAGTTAAGAATCCATAGCGAAAAGCAGCTGCGGTTTTGCAGTAGCACGGTCCCTAGCTGTACGGGGGGCAGCGCAGGTGGACGACGGGGGACGGGGGGCAGTCTTCGCGCGGGCGCACCTCGTCCTCGGCGCACCGGAGCCGCGGGCTCTGCCCTACTTCCTGGGGTGGTGCTTAGTACACGCGGGACACCAGGACCATCATGAAAAGGGGCGGGGCCTGAGGGGGAGGAGACCGCCTGAACCCCGCACAGGACGCACACAGGGACCCCCAGGAAGAGGGCAGCGCGTGGGCGAGAGAGAGAACGGGAGTAAAGAGCGCTTGTCTCACGCCTCCGCCCAAGTCCGTTCACACGTGCCGGGAAAGAGGCGAGAAACGCCGCTCTGCCCACCGCTCGCCCCCGAGAAGGGACAGGCAGGCGGCAGAGTGAGAGGCCCTGGGCCGGGAGCTGCAGACTTGCCTTCGAGAGCGCGGAGCGGGGACGTGACCGCCCGGCGGCGCTGACCAGCACCTCTCGTCCTCTCTCCTCTCCAGGGGGGACGGTCTACCAGCCCGTCACGGTCGTCACTCCCCAGGGCCAGGTGGTGACACAGGCCTTGTCGCCCGGCACCATCCGGATCCAGAACTCCCAGGTGCGTGGAGGCGGGCTGCGGGGCCCCGGGGCGGGCGCCGGTGGGGCTGGCTCCAGCTCTGCCCTCTGCGCGAGGCTCGCTGTCCCAGACCCGCTTCCTCGGGCAGCTTCCAGCGACGCTGAGGGCCGAGGTCGCGTGTCTTCTTCACTCTTCCTCACAGCAGCTTCAGAGTGCCATCACGGGCACGCTCAGCCCCCAGGGGATCGTGGTGCCCGCATCTGCTCTGCAGCAGGGGAACGTCACCATGGCAACAGTGGCAGGTATGGCGGCGGAGAGAGACACTCGCCCTGAGCTGCTGCGGGCACAGGCCTGTGTGTGAGAGCGGGGCGCGCGGGGCCGCGGGCTTTAGTCAGCACCGGCTCCTGGGCCGGGAGCACCCGCTTCCAGGGCTCTGTGAATGCCTGCTCCTGGTCAGTTCTCTGTGTTTACAAATACATTCTGCAAATTGGGTTTCCCTTTCAGAAAATACTGGGAGGAAAGATTTTAGATAGAAGTTAAGAATCCATAGCGAAAAGCAGCTGCGGTTTTGCAGTAGCACGGTCCCTAGCTGTACGGGGGGCAGCGCAGGTGGACGACGGGGGACGGGGGGCAGTCTTCGCGCGGGCGCACCTCGTCCTCGGCGCACCGGAGCCGCGGGCTCTGCCCTACTTCCTGGGGTGGTGCTTAGTACACGCGGGACACCAGGACCATCATGAAAAGGGGCGGGGCCTGAGGGGGAGGAGACCGCCTGAACCCCGCACAGGACGCACACAGGGACCCCCAGGAAGAGGGCAGCGCGTGGGCGAGAGAGAGAACGGGAGTAAAGAGCGCTTGTCTCACGCCTCCGCCCAAGTCCGTTCACACGTGCCGGGAAAGAGGCGAGAAACGCCGCTCTGCCCACCGCTCGCCCCCGAGAAGGGACAGGCAGGCGGCAGAGTGAGAGGCCCTGTGCCGGGAGCTGCAGACTTGCCTTCGAGAGCGCGGAGCGGGGACGTGACCGCCCGGCGGCGCTGACCAGCACCTCTCGTCCTCTCTCCTCTCCAGGGGGGACGGTCTACCAGCCCGTCACAGTCGTCACTCCCCAGGGCCAGGTGGTGACACAGGCCTTGTCGCCCGGCACCATCCGGATCCAGAACTCCCAGGTGCGTGGAGGCGGGCTGCGGGGCCCCGGGGCGGGCGCCGGTGGGGCTGGCTCCAGCTCTGCCCTCTGCGCGAGGCTCGCTGTCCCAGACCCGCTTCCTCGGGCAGCTTCCAGCGACGCTGAGGGCCGAGGTCGCGTGTCTTCTTCACTCTTCCTCAGAGTGAGCCAGTTCGAGATGCCTCAGGAGGGAGGAAAAGGTCGCCCGGGACCCCTCGGTGCGACGTGGGGCCGTGCCGTCCTCTCCGCGGCTGGAGAGCGGAGGTGCAGCGCACCCTCTCCAGACCCTTGGAGGCTCATGGCCGAGCCGCCAGCCCAGGCCTCTAGCCGAGAGGGTGGGGTTGGGCCTGCAGAAGTGCTGGAAACATGGTGGGCTGCCCCCGGGGACCTCCTGCCCTCGCCGTGCCTTTGGGGTGAGAGAAGGCCAGTCCCCTTTCCAGTCTAGACACACACAGGTGGTTCTTCTACACTCACCTGGGTTCACAGCAGAAGCTGTGTTCTGTTCAGCTCTTACTGCAGACCACGGAGGCCTTCTCAACCTCAGTTCTCTCTGGCCAGCATGGGCGTCTTCCACATCCTTGTTGGCCCCTATAAGGCCCAGCCCTGGGGACGTCAGCATTTTCCTAGCTCAGAAGCAGGCGTGAGAGGGCCTGGCAGGGGCCCCCTGGGCCCGCGGGCCCACAACACTAGGTGGCTGCCCAGGCCCAGCAGGAGGGAGGGAGGGGCTCGCCGTCCCCACCTGCAGCGCCCTCCCTCCACTGCCCTGGCCTGATCCTGCTGTCCCTGGAGTTTTCCATTTACGACGGCTGAGAGCCTAGCCTAGAGTGTGAACCTAGAGCCTAGAGCCTAGAGCCTGAGCCTAGAGTCTGAGCCTAGAGCCTAGAGTAGGCTTGCAGATGCTTCCTAGCATCACAATGAAAGAAATAGAAGAACACTCTTAGTCGCATGCTTCCTTGTTTTGTAGAGGCACGTTTGTGCTATTGTTTAAGGGAGAAGGTGACTGAATTTTCCGGTAGTTTACAGAGCAGACATGCAGAGTGTGGGCTAGGCGGTGGAGCCCCCTCTTAGTGGACCCTCATGGGCGAGTGCGCTGCCTCTGTCCTGGTCCTGGCCGGCCCCGCCGCCCCCTCCCCTGACCCCCTCTTACCTCCTCCCCTTGTCTGTCTCTTCCAGGGCAGCAGGGCTTTTCAGAGAAGAGTAAACCAACTTTCTAGGGCCCTGGCGGGGAGTTCTGTGAAAAATAAAGCCCGTGTGTCTGTGGGTGTGCTTCCAGCAGGGACGCTGGGCTGCTCGGAGCATCTGCTCCTCGCTCGGCTGGAGTCGGGGTTCTTGCTGGGCTTCAGGGGACGAGTCCCTTCCCAGTCAGGTTTTCGTTGGGAATCTTGCTTTGGTCCAGAAAGTGTGTGGTTGTCTGAGGGCGTGCGGTGGTGGCGGGCGGCCTTCTCAGCGGTGCTGGCGTGTCCTGCCCACGGGCTGGTCCCTCCCGGGGCGGAGCCAGGTGGTGGGCGCGTGCATTCGGGGGCGACGTCAGCACGGCATCACCGTGCTCCCCTCCGGCACATCGGCCACAGGGGCGCCTTCTGTCCCAGTGCCACTCACAGGAGGGGTCGGATGCTCTTCCCAGGCTGGACCATTTCTGTGGAAAATCCCTCATTTTGCTTATAGTATGTATTCTTTTTTTCCTAATTTTTAAAAAAGTTATTTATTTTTGGCTGTG
The DNA here is from genome assembly GCA_022376925.1 of Tragulus kanchil. NCBI lineage: Eukaryota > Metazoa > Chordata > Mammalia > Artiodactyla > Tragulidae > Tragulus > Tragulus kanchil. The sequence goes on from JAIOJX010000028.1 coordinate 245,612,508, forward strand.
CTGAGTCTTTGCTGCTCCTCGGTGCCAGGCGTCTCACTGCGGTGGCTGGGCGTGCGGTGGGGCGCGGCTCCCAGGCGCACGGGCTCAGCAGTGGTGGCTCCCGGGCGCACGGGCTCAGCACTTGTGGCGCCCGGGCTTGATTGCTCCACAGCCTGTGAAGTCTTTCCAGCCCAGGGATCAAACCCGTGTCTTCTGCGCTGGCAGGTGATTCTTTACCACGGAGCCACCAGGGGAGCCCCGTGTATCCATTTGAAAACTTTTTTTCCCAAGAAAACAAGAAGTAACCCAGAGAGTTACTTCTGTGGCTGGGCCCCCCAGTGCCGCCCTCCCTCAGCCCTGCCCCTCTGCAGCTTCCCCCGAGCGGGCCTCGGTTTCTTGCTGGGGGGAAGCAGGAGGGGCCCCCACTGGAGTGCAGGCGCCCCTCCTCCGTCTCGTCCGGCCCCCCACCGCGGGGCGCGCGCGGGCTGCAGCCCCTGGTCTGTCCCTGCGGGGCAGGCTAGGCTGGGCAGGTTGGCCCTCCGCTGAGAGTAACGGGTGCTGGGGCCTCACTGCTGCCTACATGGGTTCTCCCCAGGGTCCTCGGTGCGTAAGTCCCCCTGCCACATGCAGGCCTAGGCAGTGCTGGGGGCAGCGGGCCGGGGGGCTGGTCCGCTCAGGCCCCTGGCCTCGTCGGCCTCCCCAGGCCCTCTCGGGGGCGTCCGTGAAGTCGGCCAGCCCTCACTCTTCCCCCTGCACAAGGACAGCGGCGCCGAGATGGAGCCCGTGTCAGGCCTCGTGAAGAAGGCCACGCGGTGGGTGAGCGGGCGCCACAGAGGCGCCGTCCTCGCCCCGTGGAGCTGGTCTGGTGCTTCCGCGCGCACAGACGTGCGTGTCCCGGCAGCGCTCCCCGCCAGTCAGCCCTCAGTCGACGCACACATGCTTCCCAGAAGACAGCCAGGCCCTTGGTGGTAATCTTGAGTTTTAAGAAATTTTAGAAACAGTGGCTGTAATAACTCCTTTCACTCATAAAATCTGTCATTTTAAATGTTGGTGTTCAAACATTTATCCAAAATGATGTAAATCCAGAGAAAGTACAAGTAATAGAGTGAAAATGTAGCATCCAAATCCTGTAGATTAGGTCAGTGACCCTGTGGTACTGAAACTGACCTGCAGAAGCAGCTGCATATTTATGTATAAAGTTGGGCTCACCCCTGAGTTCCAGGTTAAAGCACAGATCCCAGCGGCGAGGTGCTGCTGTGCCCATGCAGAGGCCCATGTGGTGAAGGCCTTGGCACCGTCTCTGAGCAGCTGGGAGTGGGGTGCTGCCCGGGGCGGGTGGGGGCCCGAGCTCTCTCCTTGTGCTGCGTGGCAGGACCCCGATCTGTGGCACACACATCCTTTCCGAGGTGGCGCGAGCGGGCGTCTCACGCTCTGCTCGGGGAGAGGGAGCTGGTATCTGGAGTGTCTGTGGAGCTGTGTGGGCCAAGGTCTCGGGCCTCCGCCCCGCGGCCCCTCTCCCCACCTCCGCCCTGTTCTCTCGGCCTGGCCCCTCTAGTCAGTGGCACTTCCGGCTTCCCTGTCCACTCTCACTGGTGGCTTTCAGGCCAGGAGATGGTCTGTTGTCCTGTTTGTTGCCAGAGGCAGCACGTGAGGCCAGGTGTGTGCCAGGGAGGGGTCCACCGGGCCAGGGTGCAGGAGGCTCGGGGCTTCGCAGTGCCCCCCACCTGCCTCACCCCACGGCCGAGACACGCCCGAAGGGCCACGGCGCGGGGGCCGGAGCCGCAGAAGCTGCCCGTGCGGGCCGCTGTCCGCGTCTGCAGTGGATGAGTCGTTTACCCTGGAGAACCCTGGCTGTTCTCGGCGCCCTCAGTTGAAAACTACCTGGGTATGTTGTCACGCTGTCTAACGCTGTTCTCCATTGTTAAAAGCTTCAGTTACAGTTAAACCAAGACCTCAGCATCTTGCATCAAGATGACGGCTCGTCTAAGAACAAGCGGGGGGTCCTGCCGAAGCATGCCACCAACGTGATGCGGTCCTGGCTCTTTCAGCACATCGGGGTGAGGCAGCCCGACCGCCCTGTTAGCACCACCCCGAGACGCCTGCTTTCTGGCTTTCTGTCTAGGACACGCTGACTTGCATGGGCGGGTAGGCCGGGCTTTAAGAGCCGATGTCCATGGTGCATAGGCCACGAGGCAGGAGGAGGGCTGCCCGGACCTGGAGGCCCGGCTTCCAGAAACTGAGATCCACCAGGGGCACCCCTGGAGACAGGAGGACGTTCAGCTGGTATCCGCGGCGCCCGTGCGGGCGAGCATCGGCCCTGCCGGCTTGCCTCGTCTCTGACCGAGGGGCAGCGGGTCTCGGCAGGATGCCCGGGGTGGCCTCCTGTTCTGTCTCACCGTGGCTTGGAACTAAGCCGTGCGTGGACTCTAAATGGATGCGGTCCTGGCTCCTAGATGATACCTGTGAAGTTGGTGCAAATCCATGGACGGTGTCGGGGGCTTAGGGCAGCGCCTGGCGCCTTCTGCTTCCCGGGGCCCTTACCTGCACCGCGGCCTCTGAGCCAGCCTCCCGTCCGGACCCCACCTTGGCTGGGCTTCCACCGGCAGCCGCAGCACCTGTGTTCTTGGGTGGCGGGGAGAAAGGCTTCATTCATGAGACTAAAGTTAGGTTTTAGCTAAAAGCACAGTTCACAGTGTTTTTACTAGTGATGATTTACATGCTTCTGTTTTGTCAGGATGATCTTGAGTTCCTGTTCATATTTGTTAATAATTTTATTTATTTATTGGCTGTGCTGGGCCACTCTCTAGCTGGAGTGTGCACGCTTCTAATCATTGTGGTGGCTTCTCTTGTCTCTGGGCACACAGGCTTCAGTAGTTGCAATACTTGGGCTCAGTAGTTGTGGTACATGGGCTTAGTTGGTCCCAGCACGTGGGATCTCCCAGGAGCAGGGATCAAGCCCATGTCCCCTGAACTGGCAAGCAGATTCTTAACCAGTAGACCACCAGGGAAGCCCCTGAGTCTTAAAAACTGAAGTTCAGGGCTTCCCTGATAGCTTAGTGGTGAACAGTTCACCTGCCAATGCAGGAGACATGGGTTCAATCCCTGATCCAGGAAGATCCCACATGCTGTGGAGCAGCTAAGCCCCTGAGCCACAGCTATGAAGCCTATGCTCTAGAGCCTCGGAGCCGCAATTACTAAAGCCCGTGAGCCCCAGAGCCCGAGTTCCATAACAAGAGAAGTCACCACAGCAAGAAGCCTGCTCGCCTCAACTAGAGAGTGGCCCCCACTCCCTGCAGCTAGGGAAGAGCCTGCAGCAGCAGTGAAAGCCCAGAATAGCCAACAATAAATGAATAAATAAATAAAATTTAAAAACAAAACAAAACTGAAGTTCTCGGTGATGCTCCTTTTTATTTTCAGCATCCCTATCCAACAGAAGACGAGAAGAAACAGATTGCTGCTCAGACGAACTTGACGCTACTCCAGGTCAACAACTGGTAAGAGGCTGCCTGAGCCCCGCCCCCAGGCCGCGGCGGAGGCGGCGGGCACGCGCCCCCTGGTCTCAGACCCTGGCCAGCTCGGAGCCTGGATCGCGCACGTTTCCACCTGAGTCTGTGCCAGAGGGACTCTCCCCTCGCTTCTCCTCGCGCAGGCAGACGCGGCTTCTCTGGGGCTGCCCCGCCACCCCGGGAACCAGGGTGCTCTTGCGGATGAGTTTTCCCGGGCGGTGGACAGCCGGGGTGAGCTCCCCCGATCCCTGGTGTCCCACAGCCGCCACCTTTTGAGACCTCGTGTCTTCCATTCAGCAGTGCCGTGAGAAGGCAGCCCCCCGCCGGCTGGCCGCGGCGGTCCCGCCCCTCGGCAGGCCTAGGAGGTCCTGAGAAGGAAACATGCGCTTCACTTACGATGCCCTCCGTGGTGGCTCTGGTGCCACCTGTCCCTGGGCATCCATGGGCCCCGACGGTGCGTCCCTGCCCACGAAGAGGCACTGATGTCTCCAAGTGGAGGTGGGCCCGGGGGAGCACTTGCTCTCCGCTCTCCGTCACTGGCCTCGATTTTTACTTAGTATTTTACTCACTGTTCAGACGTGGGAAATGATTGCAGCTTAACGTTGCTGCTGCGGCTTAGTCGCTCAGACGTGTCTGACTCTTTTGCGACCCTTTGGACTGTGTAGCCCACCAGGCTCTTCTGTCCGTGGGATTCTCCAGGCAAGAAGACTGGAGTGGGTAGCCATGTCCTCCAGGGGGTCTTCCCAACCCAAGCATCGAACCCAGGTCTCCCGCATTGCAGGCGGATTCTTTGCCACTGAGCCACCGGGGAAGCCCCTGCACGTGTATTTGGGGCCTCACGGCCGGTAGCCTACCAGGCCTTTCCGTTCATGGGATTCTCCAGGCACAATACTGGAGTGGGCTGCCGTTTCCTTCTCCACAGCTTAACATGGCACACATGAAAGAAGACACAGAACCTGCCACTTGTAAACATTGTTATATTTTCATTTTAACTGCTAAAAGTGAAAGCTGAAGGTCAGGTAGGTTCCAGTATAAATGATGAAATCTTGCACTGGGGCAGCTGGACATGGGGCGGTGTGCCTGGGCACTGCACGAGGGATTTCTGTCTCGCGCTTGGGCCATGTGACTTACGTTTTTTTTGGGGCTCTTAGACAGAGTACACCCTGGTCTCAGACCCTGGCCGGCTCGGAGCCTGGATCGCGCACGTTTCCACCTGAGTCTGCGCCAGAGGGACTCTCCCCTCGCTTCTCCTCGCGCAGGCAGACGCGGCTTCTCTGGGGCTGCCCCGCCACCCCGGGAACCAGGGTGCTCTTGCGGATGAGTTTTCCCGGGCGGTGGACAGCCGGGGTGAGCTCCCCCGATCCCTGGTGTCCCACAGCCGCCACCTTTTGAGACCTCGTGTCTTCCATTCAGCAGTGCCGTGAGAAGGCAGCCCCCCGCCGGCTGGCCGCGGCGGTCCCGCCCCTCGGCAGGCCTAGGAGGTCCTGAGAAGGAAACATGCGCTTCACTTACGATGCCCTCCGTGGTGGCTCTGGTGCCACCTGTCCCTGGGCATCCATGGGCCCCGACGGTGCGTCCCTGCCCACGAAGAGGCACTGATGTCTCCAAGTGGAGGTGGGCCCGGGGGAGCACTTGCTCTCCGCTCTCCGTCACTGGCCTCGATTTTTACTTAGTATTTTACTCACTGTTCAGACGTGGGAAATGATTGCAGCTTAACGTTGCTGCTGCGGCTTAGTCGCTCAGACGTGTCTGACTCTTTTGCGACCCTTTGGACTGTGTAGCCCACCAGGCTCTTCTGTCCGTGGGATTCTCCAGGCAAGAAGACTGGAGTGGGTAGCCATGTCCTCCAGGGGGTCTTCCCAACCCAAGCATCGAACCCAGGTCTCCCGCATTGCAGGCGGATTCTTTGCCACTGAGCCACCGGGGAAGCCCCTGCACGTGTATTTGGGGCCTCACGGCCGGTAGCCTACCAGGCCTTTCCGTTCATGGGATTCTCCAGGCACAATACTGGAGTGGGCTGCCGTTTCCTTCTCCACAGCTTAACATGGCACACATGAAAGAAGACACAGAACCTGCCACTTGTAAACATTGTTATATTTTCATTTTAACTGCTAAAAGTGAAAGCTGAAGGTCAGGTAGTTTCCAGTATAAATGATGAAATCTTGCACTGGGGCAGCTGGACATGGGGCGGTGTGCCTGGGCACTGCACGAGGGATTTCTGTCTCGCGCTTGGGCCATGTGACTTACGTAGCCACAGTGTTTCCTTATTTCCTGTTGGGTCTCTTAGACAGAGTATGAACAGGGGTTGAAAGGTTTCACATGTTCTGTTGCTGTGAGTTTTGTCAGGTCTTTCTCATGTTCTCCACTGTTTTCGTGTCATTCTGTGTAGAAGCTGTGTGGTTGGTCCAGGGGCTGCTGGCGGGGGAGGGACGAAGGGCACAGAGCGATGTCTGCGCCTGCTGGTGCTCAGCCACTTGTCAGCTTCTCTTCTTGTTGATCCCAGACGAGCGCCTCTGTAGTGTTAACAGAATTGTCTCTTGGAGATGGTTTGACCTCAACTTTTTTTTTTTTTAAAGATTTATTTATTTATTTTACTTTGGGCGGGGTTCGGTTGGGGAGGGAGGGGAGCAGGCAGGCCACTTCTATTGGTCTTTCATTTTTCTGTTTTCATTCATCTTCGTTCTTTGGCTCCTGTGGGCCTCCCATCGCAGTGGCGTCTGTTGTTGCAGAGCACCGGCTCTGGGTGCATGCGCTCCAGAGCTCCGACTCGGTAATTGGACACATGAGTCCAGCCGCTCTGCGGCACGTGGGATCTTCCCAGGCCAGGGCTCGAACTGGCGCCCCTTGCACTGCAAGGCGGTGTCCTTACCCACTGGACCACCAGGGGAAGCCCTGACCTCAACTTTTAATTTTAAAATTAATAACAATTTAATAACGTCTTTTTAAATTCTAAGACTTCTCACCTCTCTCAGTGGCTCTCTTTCCCTCCTGTGACTCTCTCCTCTCTATCTGCAAGCCTCGCGTCTTGAGCTGTACCCGTCGCTGGCACACGCCTGTGCCCCGTGGAGGCGTCCCTCCCAGTGGAGCCGGGGCCGGCCGTGCAACAGGGCCGGCTGTGACCCTTCAGCTCATGCTCAGCGCAGGGACCAGAGACCACCTCTGCAGGACGCTGGGTGTCAGCCTGTTCCTTTCCATTTTTAGAATATGCCCGTAGGCAGTGGGAGTGGTTGGGTTTTGGGGGGGAGCCGGGGAGGTGGTTTTGAATCTTAGGATTTCACAGTTAGGCAGCCTCAGAGCTGGACACCTGTCCACACTCAGGGCCTGGCTGGGCTGGGCCTCAGATAGGCACGCACTGCCCACAGGCCTGGGGCGCTGGAGGCTGCAGGCCGCGTGGCTCTGCCTCTCTCACCCACTGCTTCCTTAGGGAAGGTCGTGCCACGTCCACAGCTTGGACAGCGTCATCGTGAATATCCAATTCACACACGTGGGTAAATCACTTCGAGCAGAGAAAAGGCGCCGTGGGAGAGTCAGTCCTTATTCCTGTGAGCCACTCTGAAAGCAGCCCTGTTCCTCTGCACGCTTAGGTGACACGCTTGGCGTTACTCTGAAGCGCGGCTCCCGGCGGGGAGCGTGCCCTCACGCTGGTGTGGTGGTGCAGCACCGGCCCGTCGCGTGGCCCGTGGCAGCCGCGTGGCCTCAGAGGGGCTGTCTGCACACGAGTGTGTCCTTCGCACAGGTTCATCAACGCGAGAAGGCGGATCCTGCAGCCGATGTTGGACTCCAGTTGCTCAGAAACTCCAAAAACAAAGAAAAAAACTGCTCAGAACAGACCCGTCCAGAGGTTTTGGCCTGACTCCATCGCCTCGGGAGCCGCTCAGCCAGCCGCCAGCGAGCTGACCGTGTCGGAAGGTGGGGACCCCGCTGGGCCTGTGCCCACATGGTTGGGTGGGCGACCCCTTCCTGGGGTGTGGGTGCCATGGTGAACCCAGGGCAGGCAGCGGTCATTCTGCGTCAGGCCGCGGGGGAGGCGCCGGTCCTGGTGCTTGTCGGGGGGAGGGTCCCGGGGGAGCCGGGGCGCACGGCCAGGCCTCCCGCGTTGGAGCAGGTGGTCGCTGCATCATGGGCCCCTGCCTGGCGTTCACCCTTTCGTCCCCTCGGGCCGTGTCCAGCTCTGTGGCTTCCTGGCGTGGAGCCCTCATGGCGCCACGTCTCTAGCCCGTGTCCTGCTCCTGGGTCCATGTGGTGCCCACGGCCCACTGCTGGGCGGGGCGCAGGGCGCAGGTGCCACGCCGTCCACTCTCCCTCGCAGATGGGCCTGCCGGCCTCTGACCCCTGTTCCCGCCTGTCATCTGTGGCCACCCCCCTGTGTCCTGCGTCCCTTGTCCTCCGCGGGGTGCGTGCTTTCCACCCCAGGCGTCTGCCCCTTGCCTCCTGACCCTCAGACCCTCTCTAGAGAGAGCACCTCGCCTCGCCGCGTCTGGGACGATCCTTGAGCGTTCCTGAAATCCCTGCCAGTGATCCCAGAAACACAGTGGGGGCTTCCCAGGAGGCCGGGCAGCCGGCCCACCGGGCTGAGCCCCGATGGCGTGGTGACGCTGCTTTGTGCCCCAGGAGCCGTCGTGACCATCACCGCACCCGTGAGCATGAACGTGGACAGCCTGCAGTCGCTGTCGTCGGATGGGGCCACGCTGGCGGTGCAGCAGGTGATGATGGCCGAGCAGAGCGAGGACGACTCGGAGGACAGCACGGGGGCCGGCGGGGCGGCGCTGGCGCCCAGCCACCTGGGCGGGCTGGTCCTGGAGAACAGCGACGCCCTGCAGTAGCCGCCGCCCGCGGCGCCTTCGACGGTTTGCACAGCAAACGTTTTACACAGTTTTATTTCTAGTACGTTTTATATGTAGGCATAGGAGAGTGCACTTTTGTATTTCATAGTAAGCTTCCAGGGCGTCTCTGCCGGTGCCGCGGCTGCTCTCAAGGTGCGCGTGCGTGTGTGCCTGCGTGCGTGTGTGCCTGCGTGTGTTTTTAAGGAAATTCTTTAAAGGTTTAACGCTAAAAATGTGATGAATGACACCCCCCTATGACCCCTAATTAGATTAAGGACTCGTGCTGCCATTCGGAACAATGATGCAGTCTCAACTTAGGGCTGTGCCGAGCAGGGCTCGGGGCGGGTCCACCAGGGCAGCCCCGGGGCGAGGAGGCGGTGCTGCACCCGGCCCGCCCGAGCGCGGCGGACGGCAGCATGGTGGACCGCGCGTGGCCTGCGGTGAGTGTCCGACGACTCCAGTCCGGTTCCGTTCTCATGTTCCGAGATCCTGTGTCATTTGCTATATATGAAGAGAAACTCCTATTTTTACCTTGCTGGAATTATTGGATAAAAAGCTATTTTTATAAATTCGTTATGAATTGGGTTGTGACTATGTCAAGGCTAAAAAGAATTTGCTGGAGTGGCCTGCCGGCCTCTGACCCCTGTTCCCGCCTGTCATCTGTGGCCACCCCCCTGTGTCCTGCGTCCCTTGTCCTCCGCGGGGTGCGTGCTTTCCACCCCAGGCGTCTGCCCCTTGCCTCCTGACCCTCAGACCCTCTCTAGAGAGAGCACCTCGCCTCGCCGCGTCTGGGACGATCCTTGAGCGTTCCTGAAATCCCTGCCAGTGATCCCAGAAACACAGTGGGGGCTTCCCAGGAGGCCGGGCAGCCGGCCCACCGGGCCGAGCCCCGATGGCGTGGTGACGCTGCTTTGTGCCCCAGGAGCCGTCGTGACCATCACCGCACCCGTGAGCATGAACGTGGACAGCCTGCAGTCGCTGTCGTCGGATGGGGCCACGCTGGCGGTGCAGCAGGTGATGATGGCCGAGCAGAGCGAGGACGACTCGGAGGACAGCACGGGGGCCGGCGGGGCGGCGCTGGCGCCCAGCCACCTGGGCGGGCTGGTCCTGGAGAACAGCGACGCCCTGCAGTAGCCGCCGCCCGCGGCGCCTTCGACGGTTTGCACAGCAAACGTTTTACACAGTTTTATTTCTAGTACGTTTTGTATGTAGGCATAGGAGAGTGCACTTTTGTATTTCATAGTAAGCTTCCAGGGCGTCTCTGCCGGTGCCGCGGCTGCTCTCAAGGTGTGCGTGCGTGTGTGCCTGCGTGCGTGTGTTTTTAAGGAAATTCTTTAAAGGTTTAACGCTAAAAATGTGATGAATGACACCCCCCTATGACCCCTAATTAGATTAAGGACTCGTGCTGCCATTCGGAACAATGATGCAGTCTCAACTTAGGGCTGTGCCGAGCAGGCTCGGGGCGGGTCCACCAGGGCAGCCCCGGGGCGAGGAGGCGGTGCTGCACCCGGCCCGCCCGAGCGCGGCGGACGGCAGCACGGTGGACCGCGCGTGGCCTGCGGTGAGTGTCCGACGACTCCAGTCCGGTTCCGTTCTCATGTTCCGAGAGCCTGTGTCATTTGCTATATATGAAGAGAAACTCCTATTTTTACCTTGCTGGAATTATTGGATAAAAAGCTATTTTTATAAATTCGTTATGAATTGGGTTGTGACTATGTCAAGGCTACGATTTCTGGAGGAGAAGCAGCACACGCTTATTCACGACCTTGATGTGGAGTGTTTGGAAATGGCCGCGGTGGACGACCTCGCCTCAGGGCGGCCCGCCTTCTGGCTCCCCGTGCTCCCAGGGCAGTGATCCACAGCCGCCCTGTCAGAGGAACGGCCGCAGAATGAACTGGTGACGTCACCACGTCGCAGTGGCTGCGGGAACGCGCGGCTGCAGCTGCCCTCGGTCTAAGCAGACGTCTAAGGGCCCTCGCGGAGTCGGGCGTCGCTAGGTGACGACGTGGTAGCTGGCGGGCAGCTGAGGCTCCCGCTGGCTGTCCGAGCCTGAGTGGGCCGCTATTGACTGCTGCTGGGTGCTGTCAGCGGGGGCTGTCTCAGGACGCTCCGTCAGCGTGAGCTCTGCCTAGGACGTGGGTCACGCGTGCCCACCGTGCCGACCCAGAGCGGAGCGAGCAGCAGCCCCTCGACACGGGGGCGCGTCTGCGGCGGGCGGACAGGAGCCAGCGGCCCGGGCGGCGTTTCCCCTGCACACGGGCCTCCTGCTGACCAGATCACGTCACGTCTGGATGCCGTGGGGACGTGGGGTCCTGGTGACCAGACAGACCACGAGGGCAGACTGGGCTCCTTTCTCGGGGTTGGATTTGGGGCTGCCGGTGCCCCTTCGAGGAGGCTGTCTCTCAGGAAGCAGAGCGCCTGGCATCACGGGCACCGCTGGGTCGCCGTCCGCTGTGCGTCGCCGGGCGTCACGGGCACCGCTGGGTCGCCGTTGGCGGGACGCCCGCGGCCCCGCGGCCCCGCGGCACAGTGTCAGCCCCGGAGAAGCCGCAGTAGCCGCTGGCTGTAACCCAGGCCACACAGGGGTGTTTTCAGCAAGTGCAGGCTTTTTTTCTGAAACTGTTTCTCCCCAAATTATTAATGATTCAAGTTAGTCATAGGAAAGGACTTCCTGGATAATTTAAAAGGAAGTAAGAAAAACAGGAATTTCTTTAAAATATTTCATGAAATTTAAAAGAAAAAGTTGACTCTCCTTTGGGGGAGAAAATAGTATTTTTAAGCAACTATTGTGTTCCTTATTTATAAAGAATTTTAAATATTTCAAATCTTTTAAACTATGCCAGTTTAAAAGATGGCTGTAAGTCCAGCGAGGTTAGGGTGTAGACGAGGCCCTGTGGGAGCCGGCCAGCACCCCCCTGCTCCCTCGCCGCCTTCTGTCCCCTGCCCCTGGTCCAGATGGGTGGCCGCGGCTTGTGGTCACTCCAGGTCCATTTCCCCAAGCAGAGACCCTGTTCCCTGGCTCCGGCGGCACCGGCCACCGCAGCATGGCCACAGGCCACGTTGGGGCCGCAGGCGCAGCCCTCGCGCCCGGAGCAGACCCGTGTCCTGCTCGCACCCTTCACAGGGCCTGGATGAAGGCCGCTCGAGCGGGGGTCACTCGAGCAGCGCCTGCCGAGCGCTGCCCGTGAGTACCTGAGGGCTCTCAGCAGCCCGGCAGGCAGGCCGTCTGGGTTCATAAACCGCTCGCCGGGGCGTTGGTCGTCAGTTGGTGCCCAATAAAGACCCACTTTCCAGCCCCTGGGTGTCTGAGAGTCTTTGTGAGCGCCCAGCTCCGTGGCGCTTCCAGCATAGAGGAGCCTGCTGCTGTTAAACTTCCCTCTGAAGGAGGGTTTTGACACACGACCCAGGTTGTGTTTCCTGCTGTTGAGCTCTTGAGTGGTAGCAGACGGCCGGGCCGTGCCCAGCCACGCTCCAGCCGCCGGCGTAGCGCGGCTTCCATGCGCTGTCTCCAGAAATAAAGCCGTCTTGTTTATCCAGTGTGCACAGCACGGTGGGCCACAGCCCTCGCTCCTCGCAGGCCACAGAGCCCTGATGCCGGCACCGTGGCCCCGGGTTCCACAGGCCTCTCTGCATAACCTGCCCGCGACCTGCCGCTGACCCCAGCTCTGCCCAGAGCCCGGCAGCACGGGAGCACCTTCTCTTTCAGACCAGCCCGGACAGCCTGGAGGAGAAGGGCCCGCGCCGGCAGTCAGGGACAGACGAAGGCCCCGCCCTCCCCACTGTCCGCCCGTCTGGTCTGTGAACTGACAATCTTTCAATGTGAACTCTGTGACATGTTTTCTTGGATTGTTGTCTTTGAAAGGGATTTGTGAAGCAGCTGATTTATCAAAGCAAAAAAAATTAAAGACAGAAACACACTTAGTGGACGTCTTCTTTTCTGAAGCTCGTGTTCCCGCAGGGGCGTGCCCGTTTCAGGACGGCATTCGGAGGCTGGCACACGTGCTGGTGACCCTGGGGTTCGTCACGACCCGCACGTGCTGAAAGATCAGAAACCCCCGGAGCACTCGGGCCCACTTCCATCTTCAGGAGTCTTCTCTGAGCTTCCTCGGGTAGCCACCAGTTTTCCAGGAAAACAAATTGGAAGGTTTTGGTTGGTTTTTTATTGTAGTTCAGCATAAATCTGGTTATTCTGATAGTGATGAGACAGCATGGCCAGCAGGGCCCGGCAGCCCCCCAGGACCCGTGTCCTGCTCGCACCCTTCACAGGGCCTGGATGAAGGCCGCTCGAGCTGGGGTCACTCGAGCAGCGCCTGCCGAGCGCTGCCCGTGAGTACCTGAGGGCTCTCAGCAGCCCGGCAGGCAGGCCGTCTGGGTTCATAAACCGCTCGCCGGGGCGTTGGTCGTCAGTTGGTGCCGAATAAAGACCCACTTTCCAGCCCCTGGGTGTCTGAGAGTCTTTGTGAGCGCCCAGCTCCGTGGCGCTTCCAGCATAGAGGAGCCTGCTGCTGTTAAACTTCCCCCTGAAGGAGGGTTTTGACACACGACCCAGGTTGTGTTTCCTGCTGTTGAGCTCTTGAGTGGTAGCAGACGGCCGGGCCGTGCCCAGCCACGCTCCAGCCGCCGGCGTAGCGCGGCTTCCATGCGCTGTCTCCAGAAATAAAGCCGTCTTGTTTATCCAGTGTGCACAGCACGGTGGGCCACAGCTCTCGCTCCTCGCAGGCCACAGAGCCCTGATGCCGGCACCGTGGCCCCGGGTTCCACAGGCCTCTCTGCATAACCTGCCCGCGACCTGCCGCTGACCCCAGCTCTGCCCAGAGCCCGGCAGCACGGGAGCACCTTCTCTTTCAGACCAGCCCGGACAGCCTGGAGGAGAAGGGCCCGCGCCGGCAGTCAGGGACAGACGAAGGCCCCGCCCTCCCCACTGTCCGCCCGTCTGGTCTGTGAACTGACAATCTTTCAATGTGAACTCTGTGACATGTTTTCTTGGATTGTTGTCTTTGAAAGGGATTTGTGAAGCAGCTGATTTATCAAAGCAAAAAAAATTAAAGACAGAAACACACTTCGTGGACGTCTCCTTTTCTGAAGCTCGTGTTCCCGCAGGGGCGTGCCCGTTTCAGGACGGCATTCGGAGGCTGGCACACGTGCTGGTGACCCTGGGGTTCGTCACGACCCGCACGTGCTGAAAGATCAGAAACCCCCGGAGCACTCGGGCCCACTTCCATCTTCAGGAGTCTTCTCTGAGCTTCCTCGGGTAGCCACCAGTTTTCCAGGAAAACAAATTGGAAGGTTTTGGTTGGTTTTTTATTGTAGTTCAGCATAAATCTGGTTATTCTGATAGTGATGAGAAGAAAGTGGTTCATCAGTAAGGCATTACCTTTTGTAGATCATAATGTCAGATGTCCTGCCAAAGACGTTCCTGGAGACGCCAGAGCGGGATTAAAGACATCGTCAGCGGGCTTCCCTGGGGGTCCAGTGGGTAGAGAGTCCGCCTGGCAGTGCAGGGGGCGCTGGTTCGCTCCCTGGCCCGGGAGGATCCCACGTGCCGCGGAGCGGCTGGACCGGCGTGTCCAATCACAAGCCCGCCCTCTGGAGCGCACGCGCCCACAGCTAGCGCCCTGCAGCGAGAGGGGCCGCTGCGATGGGAGGCCCACACAGGCCAAAGAGCAAAGACGGATGAAAATAATTAAAAATAAATAAATAAAAGAGGCCAAAGTTAAAAAACAATTTTAAAGGAAAATAGGAACCCCGTCAGGGAGTTGTAACTGCCAAGCTGTCTGTCCGCAGAGGCTCCGGTCAGCCGACTGCAGTGTGAGAGGCGGGCTCGGCCAGCCAGCCGCAGCCCGGGCTGTGCTGTCTCGGGACTCGGTTCTCGTCAGTTCGACAGAGGACGGGTGAGAGGCCAGAGGGCGGGTGGCCGTCAGCCCTCCAGGCTGCAAGGGCTTCGTTCCCAAACAAGACGCTGGTTTGTACGATATCTAAGACTTAGTCCAGCTCAAAGCAGGTATCAGTTGACTGATACTCCTCTCTCAAGGGGGAGATGAGTGAACTCTGTGACATGTTTTCTTGGATTGTTGTCTTTGAAAGGATTTGTGAAGCAGCTGATTTATCAAAGCAAAAAATTAAAGACAGAAACACACTTCGTGGACGTCTCCTTTTCTGAAGCTCGTGTTCCCGCGAGGGGCGTGCCCGTTCAGGACGGCATTCGGAGGCTGGCACACGTGCTGGTGACCCTGGGGTTCGTCACGACCCGCACGTGCTGAAAGATCAGAAACCCCCGGAGCACTCGGGCCCACTTCCATCTTCAGGAGTCTTCTCTGAGCTTCCTCGGGTAGCCACCAGTTTTCCAGGAAAACAAATTGGAAGGTTTTGGTTGGTTTTTTATTGTAGTTCAGCATAAATCTGGTTATTCTGATAGTGATGAGAAGAAAGTGGTTCATCAGTAAGGCATTACCTTTTGTAGATCATAATGTCAGATGTCCTGCCAAAGACGTTCCTGGAGACGCCAGAGCGGGATTAAAGACATCGTCAGCGGGCTTCCCTGGGGGTCCAGTGGGTAGAGAGTCCGCCTGGCAGTGCAGGGGGCGCTGGTTCGCTCCCTGGCCCGGGAGGATCCCACGTGCCGCGGAGCGGCTGGACCGGCGTGTCCAATCACAAGCCCGCCCTCTGGAGCGCACGCGCCCACAGCTAGCGCCCTGCAGCGAGAGGGGCCGCTGCGATGGGAGGCCCACACAGGCCAAAGAGCAAAGACGGATGAAAATAATTAAAAATAAATAAATAAAAGAGGCCAAAGTTAAAAAACAATTTTAAAGGAAAATAGGAACCCCGTCAGGGAGTTGTAACTGCCAAGCTGTCTGTCCGCAGAGGCTCCGGTCAGCCGACTGCAGTGTGAGAGGCGGGCTCGGCCAGCCAGCCGCAGCCCGGGCTGTGCTGTCTCGGGACTCGGTTCTCGTCAGTTCGACAGAGGACGGGTGAGAGGCCAGAGGGCGGGTGGCCGTCAGCCCTCCAGGCTGCAAGGGCTTCGTTCCCAAACAAGACGCTGGTTTGTACGATATCTAAGACTTAGTCCAGCTCAAAGCAGGTATCAGTTGACTGATACTCCTCTCTCAAGGGGGAGATGAGTGAACTCCACGCTGGGCCTGGCCTGGCGGTCCAGCGGTTGAGAACCTGCCTGCAAGTGCAGGGGCCCGGGTGCAGGAAGAGCCCGCCTGCCGAGGTGCAGCTAAGTGTGCGCCCCTGCTGCTGAAGCCGTGCGCCCAGAACCCATGCCCGGCGGCAGGAGAGCCCGCCGCGGGGAGACGCCTGCTAACCGTCAGTGGCTGCACCGCAGCTGTTAGCAGAGGAAGCCCAGACGCAGCAGCGAGGACTCCGCACAGCCAAAACTAGATAAGGTTTTTTAAAAGTAATGATCTGGCAAATCCTGAAAATAAGCACTGCGCTGAGGCCAGATGTTCAGTGTTCGGCATTCTGCTGCGTTAAGCAGGTGTCCTGAACAATGTGTGTTGGGCTCAGCCCACGTGCTGCGCTCCACGCACCCTGAGAGGAGACTGAGCACAGAGTGGTTTCGCCCTTTCACAGGTAGCGCCTCCTTTTACAGGTAGCTCCTCTGTTTTCCCTAAGATCTAAGTTCTCTGCACCATTTTTGAACTAAAATTTGCTGAATAGTAGGGCTGTCGCTGAATGACGAGTGCTGGCCCGGGGGCAGGCGTCTCGGCAGTGGCAGCTCGTGGAGACCGCTCTGCGCCTCACAGCCACCCAGGCTCGGCCTCTGCAGCCGAGGGTCCCGGGCCGTCTCGTCTCAACACGGGCTCCGCCCTAGCCAGCCTGTGAAGGCCGGGCTGGTGTTTCTTAACAAAATGGTCAGCAGGTGGTTGGCGCTGAGAAGGCACAGGTCACACGGGTGCTGGTGTGGCTCACGTCACCGTGTGAACAGACAGATCGGGGCCCCAGCGGGCGAGGCGGGGGACTGGCTGCTCTCACTGCCGAGGGCCCCGACGCCGTCCCTGGTCACCACGGAGATCCCAAAGCCACACCAGGTGCAGCCAAAAAAAGATTTACAGTGCAGCCTTTAAAAGGGCGGGTGGCCGTCAGCCCTCCAGGCTGCAAGGGCTTCGTTCCCAAACAAGACGCTGGTTTGTACGATATCTAAGACTTAGTCCAGCTCAAAGCAGGTATCAGTTGACTGATACTCCTCTCTCAAGGGGGAGATGAGTGAACTCCACGCTGGGCCTGGCCTGGCGGTCCAGCGGTTGAGAACCTGCCTGCAAGTGCAGGGGCCCGGGTGCAGGAAGAGCCCGCCTGCCGAGGTGCAGCTAAGTGTGCGCCCCTGCTGCTGAAGTTGTGCGCCCAGAACCCATGCCCGGCGGCAGGAGAGCCCGCCGCGGGGAGACGCCTGCTAACCGTCAGTGGCTGCACCGCAGCTGTTAGCAGAGGAAGCCCAGACGCAGCAACGAGGACTCCGCACAGCCAAAACTAGATAAGGTTTTTTAAAAGTAATGATCTGGCAAATCCTGAAAATAAGCACTGCGCTGAGGCCAGATGTTCAGTGTTCGGCATTCTGCTGCGTTAAGCAGGTGTCCTGAACAATGTGTGTTGGGCTCAGCCCACGTGCTGCGCTCCACGCACCCTGAGAGGAGACTGAGCACAGAGTGGTTTCGCCCTTTCACAGGTAGCGCCTCCTTTTACAGGTAGCTCCTCTGTTTTCCCTAAGATCTAAGTTCTCTGCACCATTTTTGAACTAAAATTTGCTGAATAGTAGGGCTGTCGCTGAATGACGAGTGCTGGCCCGGGGGCAGGCGTCTCGGCAGTGGCAGCTCGTGGAGACCGCCCTGCGCCTCACAGCCACCCAGGCCCGGCCTCTGCAGCCGAGGGTCCCGGGCCGTCTCGTCTCAACACGGGCTCCGCCCTAGCCAGCCTGTGAAGGCCGGGCTGGTGTTTCTTAACAAAATGGTCAGCAGGTGGTTGGCGCTGAGAAGGCACAGGTCACACGGGTGCTGGTGTGGCTCACGTCACCGTGTGAACAGACAGATCGGGGCCCCAGCGGGCGAGGCGGGGGACTGGCTGCTCTCACTGCCGAGGGCCCCGACGCCGTCCCTGGTCACCACGGAGATCCCAAAGCCACACCAGGTGCAGCCAAAAAAGAAAGAAGAGAGATACACTTTTTACAGTGCAGCCTTTAAAAGCCAGTAACAGCTTGAATATACAGGGGTAAGGCAGGAGTTCTTTTATTCCAGGGTCTCTGAAGAGGATCATTCTAATGATGATGGTTTTAGTTGCTTCCACGTCTTTAGAAAAGGGTGGGTAGGAAAAAGGCGAGTGTAATTCTAAGTATTTAGCTTCACGTTAACTCAGTTTTTCCTGCAATCAATCACGTCAGAAGTAAAGAGGTGAGACCCTCAGTAGTGTTTGCGGTCTGAGCGTAGACCCCGAGTTTTCCAGCAGAGAGTTCTGTGGGCAGCCAGACAGCCGTGCAGATGCAGGAAATGCTGCGGGAAACGAAGCCAGAGGACCCCAGGAAGGGGCTTTTCTAGAAGGAGCCACTGTGGAGGACGCGGCACGGGAGCCCCTGGCAGCTTCGGCCAGAGCAGCCTCGGGGCAGCGGGGCCAGGGCCACGCCGGAGGCGGGGGTCGGGGGAGGGGCCGTGAAGCCCGTGGCAGGCACCGCGCGGAAGCTGATCGTAGTTGCTCCGTGTGAAGACCTCCGCGCCGCACGCGAGTCGTGGGTGGAGGCCCTGGGGACGCAGCTGCCTCGGCAGGAGGGGAGCCTGGACCCAGGCCGGGCGACCGGCCGGCGGGGGAAGAGTGCTCTCCCGTCTGCCTGGTAACATCTGAAGCTGACGAGGAGGTCACGTTTAGGGTTAAGGGGGGATTCTTGGAAATCATGAGAAAATGACAGAGGGTCTTAATGGCTCCCCGAAAGGAAAAGCCACGTGGCCAACACGCAGGTGGTGCTCCGGGCCTCGGCATCAGAGACGCACGCGCCGAGGCCCCGGCGGGCGGCCCTGCGCCCGCCAGAGGCGGGCCGGTGCCCTGCTGTGCCTGCTCGTGGGCGCGCGACTGCAGCCCGTGTCGTGGGGCCAGCGGTCCCCCGGGAGGTGAAGCTGGACTCTGGTCCTGCGGGCTCCACCAGAGGGCCGCCGCGGGGTCACGTGGGCCTGCGTGGCGCCCGCGGGGGCTGTCTCCGCGGTGGAGTCACAGCGCCCGGTCCGGCCGAGCGGAGCGGCGTGCCCGGTGGGCACAGGCGGGTGGCGGGCGGCCCGCGGCGCCCTCGGGTCTGGTTCTGAGGACGGGGTGGCTTTCTCTTTGCTGGACCTCGTGCCTCCTGACCGAATGCCGGACGCTTTCTCTACAGCAGCGGAGACGGCGGCCTCGAGCCCTGGCGCCCGGGAGTGGACGTGCCGGAGGAGGCCCGCGGTGGGGGGCTGGGCTTGTCATCGGAGCCCACCAGCTGGGGTTGGTGGGGCTTAGTTCGGGGCTTAGTGTGGGCTTAGTTTTGGTGTGGCTTCGTGCCTTCAGGTTCCTCCTGCCAGAGGGTCTCCCTCCGTGTTCCTGCCCCCCCTCCAGCTTTCAGCCGGCCCTGTGCCCCGCGCCTCACCCTGGGGTGGGGTCTCTGCGCTCCTCCCCCTACCCCGGGTGAAGGCAGGTGTTCTGGCCTTGGGCAGGTCCTGCATCCTGGGCCTCCAGGGTCAGCCTGTCCAGCCGTCTGGCCAGCGCCGCGTCTGCCGCAGCCCCGCCGGGTGTCGGGCTGGGGCTTGCTGTGCCCGGGGCGGAAGGCTTCCTGCCCAGAAGCAGCCCTCTTCACCTGGGGGCGGGCGGGGCAGGAGGGGGCGGGGTTTCGCACCTGCCCGCCCTGCAGGGTGGGGTCTCCCCAGTCCCAGCCCCCTTCCCAGCACACCGTGAGAGTGCCCCTCCCCGTGGGGGCCCCCCAGGAGGCCTCCTCTGCATCTGGCTCCTCTGCGCCGCCCCACCTTGGAGGGCTCGATAGGCTGTGGGCAGTGTTCTCCTGGCTTCGCCTCAGAGGCTGAGGTGGGAACAGATGCGGCCCTCGGCCTCCTGGTGCCCGCGGCCCGTGCCGCCGTGCTGTGAGGAAGCCCAGGCTGTGCGCAGAGGTTCCAGGCGCCGCCTCGCCTCCTGGCGCTCGTGGCACGTGGCCCGGAGGCGCCCGGAGCGCGCGGTGGGGCGGGGCGGCCGCTGGACGCGTGAGCAGGTGGACGCCCCCCATGGGGGGCATGGCTGGGGTGTCCGCCTGGGCGGCTTCCGCCCGGGCGCCCCTCCTCCACCCCGCACAAGCCCCGGAGGGGAGGCGCCGCCTTGGTCTTGATGGTGGATCTGGGTCCAGTCACGAACCTTCGCCCACGTTGGGGGTGGGCCCCAGAAAGGCACTGAAGGGCCGGGGTATCCACGACCCGTCTGGCCAGGGGCCGCCCAGCTCCAGGCGGACCCCTGCCTCGTCCAGCGTGAGCGGCACCTCTGGCCCCGCGGGGCCGGCGTCCGCCCTGGCCGGCCCTGCAGCAAGGCGGCCGCGCCCCCCGGCCCCTCTGTCCTGGTGGGTAGCTGGCCCGCTGGTCGAGAGCGCCCGGGCCGCGCCGCCCTGCCGGAGATGCGGGCTCCTGGGGAGGCGGACTTGCGGCGACTTCCACTCCCTCCAGGCCAGGGGTGGGGCCGGCGCCGCTCAGAGCAGGGGGACGGCCCCCGCGGCAGACGGTGCTCTGGGCCGGAACCGACCACGCCGCCTGCACAGAGGCCCACCCCCTCGCTCGGCTCTGGACCTGCTCCCCTGCCCAGCTGGTCCCCGGCCCCTCCCCCGGCTTGGAGAGCTTCTCCCGCCCCAGGGCCTTTGCGCCGACTGTGCCTTCAGCCCGCTCGGCTCTCCCTGGCCGCGCTGGGCAGCCCTCCAGGGCTGCTGGGAAGTGCGGCGGCTCTGTTTCCCGGGCCCTCCCTCCCTGCCGTTCTTGTGTTCTTTCTTTGTGAAATTGTGGTAACATATATCGTACCATTTAGCCTCCTAACTCGTTAGGTACCCAATTAATTTCATCTTTCCCTCACCCCATCGGCCCCGGCCCCCACTATTCTCACTTCCTGTCCCTGTGACCCGACTCCTCCGGTGCCTCTGAGAGGGGGCCTCACGGTGTCTGTCCTCCTGTGACCAGCTTGTTTCACACAGCGTAACGCCCCGCAGGTCCATCCCCCGTCGGGGTGTACCTTGTCAAGGCTGAATCGTCTTCCACTGTACGACGGTGCTGCTCATCATCCGTGGGTCTCGGCGTCCTCCTGGTGGCGCTGGCCAGCCACCTTTGCAGGTGCTAGTTTCTCGTTGGCCCCCATGGGGGCATGGCTGGGGTGCCCGCCTGGGCGGCTTCCGCCCGGGCGCCCCTCCTCCACCCCGCACAAGCCCCGGAGGGGAGGCGCCGCCTTGGTCTTGATGGTGGATCTGGGTCCAGTCACGAACCTTCGCCCACGTTGGGGGTGGGCCCCAGAAAGGCACTGAAGGGCCGGGGTATCCACGACCCGTCTGGCCAGGGGCCGCCCAGCTCCAGGCGGACCCCTGCCTCGTCCAGCGTGAGCGGCACCTCTGGCCCCGCGGGGCCGGCGTCCGCCCTGGCCGGCCCTGCAGCAAGGCGGCCGCGCCCCCCGGCCCCTCTGTCCTGGTGGGTAGCTGGCCCGCTGGTCGAGAGCGCCCGGGCCGCGCCGCCCTGCCGGAGATGCGGGCTCCTGGGGAGGCGGACTTGCGGCGACTTCCACTCCCTCCAGGCCAGGGGTGGGGCCGGCGCCGCTCAGAGCAGGGGGACGGCCCCCGCGGCAGACGGTGCTCTGGGCCGGAACCGACCACGCCGCCTGCACAGAGGCCCACCCCCTCGCTCGGCTCTGGACCTGCTCCCCTGCCCAGCTGGTCCCCGGCCCCTCCCCCGGCTTGGAGAGCTTCTCCCGCCCCAGGGCCTTTGCGCCGACTGTGCCTTCAGCCCGCTCGGCTCTCCCTGGCCGCGCTGGGCAGCCCTCCAGGGCTGCTGGGAAGTGCGGCGGCTCTGTTTCCCGGGCCCTCCCTCCCTGCCGTTCTTGTGTTCTTTCTTTGTGAAATTGTGGTAACATATATCGTACCATTTAGCCTCCTAACTCGTTAGGTACCCAATTAATTTCATCTTTCCCTCACCCCATCGGCCCCGGCCCCCACTATTCTCACTTCCTGTCCCTGTGACCCGACTCCTCCGGTGCCTCTGAGAGGGGGCCTCACGGTGTCTGTCCTCCTGTGACCAGCTTGTTTCACACAGCGTAACGCCCCGCAGGTCCATCCCCCGTCGGGGTGTACCTTGTCAAGGCTGAATCGTCTTCCACTGTACGACGGTGCTGCTCATCATCCGTGGGTCTCGGCGTCCTCCTGGTGGCGCTGGCCAGCCACCTTTGCAGGTGCTAGTTTCTCGTTGGCTCCTCCCGTGAGGAAGCCTGGTGCCTGATCCCTGCTGGGAGCTCGGTGCTCCTGGGGACTGGGTGACGGAGGGGCTTTTTAAGGCCCCTGCTGGCAGGCTGCCCTCCCCAGGGACCACCCTGACCTGATGGCCCCTGGTCGGAAGCTGGCAGGGCCCACGCCCTGGGAGGGGGCGAGGATGCCCAGCACCCCCCGGTGCGTCCTCTCTCTTGATATAATTGGTGGATAATCGTGTTAGCCCGCATGCCTCGGTGTCCACGTGGAGGCGTGTGCGCCCTGCCCTTCTAAGGAATGAAGTCGCTCAGTCGTGTCCAGCGCTTGGTGACCCCGTGGACTGCAGCACGCCGGGCTCGCCTGTCGTTCACCATCTCCTGGAGTTTGCTCAAACTCACGTCCATCGGTCAGTGATGCCATCCAACCGTTCCATCCTGTTGCCCTCTTCTCCTCCGGCCCTCAATCCCTCCCAGAATCAGGATCTTTTCCAGTGAATTGGCTCTTTGGGTCTGGCGGCCAAAGCTTCAGCACCAGTCCTTCCAATGAATGAATATTCAGACGGTATTCCTGCAGCAGACGGTATTTCTGTGTTAATAGGGCAGGAGTCCTCCCAGCCTTCCCAGACCCTCACGGACGGCGGACAGCTGCTTCCTCCTCTGCGGGCTCGGCTCCAGGAAGAACGCGTTCTCTGGAACCCACCGTGCGCTCGGCTGTGACTGAGGACGCAGGTGGGATGGAAAGCCAGCCATCCCGGGCAGCGGGAGGGGACGCATCCGCCTCAGGGCACCTCCCTCCCTGCCGTTCTTGTGTTCTTTCTTTGTGAAATTGTGGTAACATATATCGTACCATTTAGCCTCCTAACTCGTTAGGTACCCAATTAATTTCATCTTTCCCTCACCCCATCGGCCCCGGCCCCCACTATTCTCACTTCCTGTCCCTGTGACCCGACTCCTCCGGTGCCTCTGAGAGGGGGCCTCACGGTGTCTGTCCTCCTGTGACCAGCTTGTTTCACACAGCGTAACGCCCCGCAGGTCCATCCCCCGTCGGGGTGTACCTTGTCAAGGCTGAATCGTCTTCCACTGTACGACGGTGCTGCTCATCATCCGTGGGTCTCGGCGTCCTCCTGGTGGCGCTGGCCAGCCACCTTTGCAGGTGCTAGTTTCTCGTTGGCTCCTCCCGTGAGGAAGCCTGGTGCCTGATCCCTGCTGGGAGCTCGGTGCTCCTGGGGACTGGGTGACGGAGGGGCTTTTTAAGGCCCCTGCTGGCAGGCTGCCCTCCCAGGGACCACCCTGACCTGATGGCCCCTGGTCGGAAGCTGGCAGGGCCCACGCCCTGGGAGGGGGCGAGGATGCCCAGCACCCCCCGGTGCGTCCTCTCTCTTGATATAATTGGTGGATAATCGTGTTAGCCCGCATGCCTCGGCGTCCACGTGGAGGCGTGTGCGCCCTGCCCTTCTAAGGAATGAAGTCGCTCAGTCGTGTCCAGCGCTTGGTGACCCCGTGGACTGCAGCACGCCGGGCTCGCCTGTCGTTCACCATCTCCTGGAGTTTGCTCAAACTCACGTCCATCGGTCAGTGATGCCATCCAACCGTTCCATCCTGTTGCCCTCTTCTCCTCCGGCCCTCAATCCCTCCCAGAATCAGGATCTTTTCCAGTGAATTGGCTCTTTGGGTCTGGCGGCCAAAGCTTCAGCACCAGTCCTTCCAATGAATGAATATTCAGACGGTATTCCTGCAGCAGACGGTATTTCTGTGTTAATAGGGCAGGAGTCCTCCCAGCCTTCCCAGACCCTCACGGACGGCGGACAGCTGCTTCCTCCTCTGCGGGCTCGGCTCCAGGAAGAACGCGTTCTCTGGAACCCACCGTGCGCTCGGCTGTGACTGAGGACGCAGGTGGGATGGAAAGCCAGCCATCCCGGGCAGCGGGGGAGGGGACGCATCCGCCTCAGGGCACAGCCCAGGGCTCAGTCAGCACGAGAGGGGCCGCCCAGGGCCCTGACGGATGGGCAGAACGCCAGAGGCGGCTCAGGCCGGCCGCCCACCCGCCGAGGGCTGCACCGGGAATGGGGAGGCGGCCATCTGTGGCCGCAGCGGGTGGAGCAGCACGGCCCCTGCTATCCAGCCGGGCCCTGCGGAGCAGCTCCACGCCCCTCCGTCCCGCTGGCCCAGGCCCAGCCCTGGTCAGGGCGGCGAGGCTCCCCCTCCGAGCACGTGGGGGCCTGCACCCTGGCTGCCTGGGTGGCGGGGAGTGGCCGCCGCTCTGGTCCGGGGCTGGGAGTCGGGCTTCGTCTCTGACTTGTGAGACGAGGCAGCCCACGACCCAGGACGACCCCTTCCTGCTGGGCACCGCCACGCGCGACCCACGCCCGCTGCCCCGGCTCGCGGAAGGAGGGCCCGCCTGCTGTGTGGGTGAGCACGGGTTTGGAGCCCCGGCGCTCCACCAGCCTGCGCTCTGACCCCGGTGTCCTGAGCCAGCTCTCGCTCAGCTGGGGTTTCATTTAAAACGGCTCCTGCAACAGGGGTGAGGGTGTGGCTGAGACTCAAACCAGCACCCCACTTTTTCTTCTTCCTTAGGCCTTCTTTGGAAGAACTCCCCCATTTTAAGCTGAGCCTGTGGCCACTGGATGAAGGTTCCACTGCCCAGCCTCCCTGGCAGCTGTGATTGGCCCATTCCCACGATCAGGCCAGAGGGCAGGCCGGCTTCCCGTGCTGACTGACACCAGCGCCAGCGCGGGAGCGTGGCACAGAGGCGGGAGCCTGGAGGACACCCCTGCTCAGCCTGGAGGGCCCTGCACAGGGCTGTGGCCAAGGTCTGCCCGGAGAAAGGGCAGCGATGGACTAATTCACCATTTTTCCAGTTTGCACAAAGACCCTGTGTCCTTGTCAAGCTGTGTGTCCTCAGGGCTGCCCTTCCAGATTCCCGCAAAGGTGCCCTGTTGGGCTGGCAGCCGGACCAGCTGGCAGGACCCAAGTGGAAATGTCCACAAAAGGCAGGGGGCCCTTCTTCGGGCCCTGCTCCTCCCTGCTCGCTGGAACCTGCACGGGAGGGCTGGTGCTGCAGCAGCCCTCAGGGGTCGTGAGGCGGAAGCCTGCGCTGAGGCTGCAGGAGCAGGAAGGTCTTGGGTTCCTGCTGCCAACGGGCCTGCTGCCTTTGCGCCGTGGCCCAGCAAGAGGCAGGACTCCGCTAGCGTGACGGAGCCAGCGTCACTGGGGGTTTCTGTCACTTGCAGAACACAGTCACAGCTGGGGCAGTCGCAGGCGGGCCTCCCTGTGGCTGGGACGGTAGAGTCCGCCTGCGACGCGGGAGACCCGGCTTCGACCCTGGTTTGGGAGGACCCCTGGAGAAGGAAAGGGCCGCCACTCCAGTGCTCTTTCCTGGAGAATCCCGTGGACAGAGGAGCCTGGCGGGCTGCCTGCAGTCCAGTGGGCTCGCCGGAAGTTGGACGTGACCAGTGACGAACGCTGTTCCGCTTTTACAGAGCCTGGGTGCTCCCTGGCACCCTGAAGGCTCTGAGACGTCCTGCTGGAAGCCGTGACTGTCTCCGCAGTCCTTGGGAGCCGCTGGCAGCCAGCTCTGCCCCTCAGGGGTCCCTTCGCCCGGAGGACAGCGCTGGGGGAGGCAGCTCCACGCAGACGCCCGCCTCAGCCATCGCCGGGTCAAAGCCGCGCTCCGGGGCGCCGGATCCGCGGGGCGGGGGGCCTCCCTGTTGCTGGGAGCCTGCGGGTCAGGGACGGGCGGAGAGGGCGCGCCCACGTCGCAGAGCAGATGCGGGAAGGCTAAGGCTCTCGACTGCGCTTTAAAACCCAGTCTCTGACACCTAGCTTTTGGAGCTGGCCCTGCAGCGCCCGAGGGGCCCCAGCACGCAGGCACGGCTGGCGTCAGTCCCAGGCGCTCAGGTCCTGGAAGCCGCGCCTGGCAGCACGGGGCGTGTCCCACGGGGCGGTGCCCGGAGGAGGGGTAGGTGGCAGAGGGACAAGGGAGCGGGGGCGGGGGTGGCGGCAGTCAGAGGCCGACTTACCGCGACCGTGAGTGGGTCTGATCTCGCTTGGCTGGATTCCACATCCCTGTGAGGTCGATCTTACCTCCTGCCTACAGATGTGACGGTCAGGGCAGCCTGCCCGAGGACCCTGCGGACTCAGGATGCCAACCCGGTCTGAACCGGGTCCTGACTCAGCTTTCTGCAGGACCCCATGCTCAGGGGGGTCCGGCAGCCACCGCACGGGGAGGGTGTGCCGGGGGCCGTCGGGCTGACCGAGTCCCCTCCAAATTGAAGTCCTCACCCAGCACCTCAGAAGGTGGCCTTATGGTCGAATAAGGTTG
The DNA here is from genome assembly GCA_022376925.1 of Tragulus kanchil. Taxonomy (NCBI): domain Eukaryota; kingdom Metazoa; phylum Chordata; class Mammalia; order Artiodactyla; family Tragulidae; genus Tragulus; species Tragulus kanchil. The sequence continues at coordinate 245,638,547 of JAIOJX010000028.1, forward strand.
GTCTAGATGCAGTTAGTTAAGATCAGCCCTAACCGCGACCGGGTTCCTTATAAAAGGGGTGGCGTGGACAGACACGTGCAGAGGGAGGGCCTGCGTGAAGACGGCGGCGGAGGTCCCGCGATGCCTCTGCACCCCAGGAGCGCCAACAGCTGCCAGCGGACCCAGGAGCTGGGGGAGCCTGGGACGGGAGCCGGCTGCCCGCCGGCCTCGGCCCCTCCCTCCGGGGCGGCCCCGCCTCCTGCCCGAGTGCCGGGGCCCAGGCCGGGCTCAGCTCGGAGCGGCCGCCACAGAGGCGGTCCTTCCTCTCACAGCAGCAGTTGTGGCACCGACCTACGCTGAGTGACCGCGAGAACAGGGGTGGGGCGCACCGGGCTCTGCGAGGGCCGGCCTCGGGCTCAGAGCTGCTGGCCGCACGGCTTCCCCGGAGGCTCGGGGGAGGCGCCCGCCTGCCACGGCGGGAGACAGGGCCTCGATCCCCGATCCGGGAAGACCCCCCACGCTGGGAGCAGCGAAGCCCGTGCGCCGCAAGTGCCGAACCTGTGCTCCAGAGCCCGTGCTCCACACGCACACGCACACACACACACAATAATAATAATAATTAAACAGTCCGATCACGTGACCCAGCAATTCCAGTCCTGGGTACACAACCTGAAGAACTGAGAAGAGGTGTTCAAACACACACTTATCCACGAGTGTTCACCGCACCACTGGTCACAACAGCCCGAGAGAGGAAGCGGCCCCAGGATCTACCGAATGACGACGGATAAACACACGCAGTCTCTGTGAGGAGCAGCGCGGAGCCGCAGAGGAACGAAGCGCTGGTTCTCGCTGCGGCGTGGGCCAACCGCAAGAAGGTCCCGTGAAATGAAATAAGCCGGACACAAAAGGCCACCGAGGGTGTGATTCTTTTTATATGAGATATCCAGAACAGGTAAACCCACGGGGACAGGAAGCAGAGTGCTGGCGGCCAGGAGAGGCGGGGAGACGGGGGTCAGAAACTGACGTCGGTGGTGGCTGGACGACCTCTAGTCAACACGACTGGACTACACACTGAAAACCCGGTCATTTTAGGTTAAGGGAATTTCACCTCAATTAAAAACCTGAAACACCCCCGCCAACCCAGTCCCACGTGGACGCTGCCCCGGCCCGGGCTTCCTGCAGCTCCCCACTCTGGGCCCTGGGCGGGCACTCAATGCCGCCTTCCCTCCCCCACCCAGGCATCCAGGGCCCATCCGCCTGGCCGAGCTCTCTTTTGATAGATCTGCTTGTTGAAACCTTTTACAAGAAAGTTAAAGAAAGGGACTACCTAATGGAATAAACTGTAAACAGATTCATTCAGGCGGGCAGGCGGCAAAGGAAACCGTAAGATCTCTGCCAGCCCTGGGCTAAGCTGTGAGCCTCCTGGCTGCAGGTCTGGACAGGGGCGCCCAGCATCAGGCCGCTACAAATCAAACGTGTGTTTAGTGTTGACGAAAGTAGAAGAGAGCGGCCAGGCAGGGGCGCGGGGAGGAGTCAGAGCTGGGCCTGTGTCCCCACGCCGCTGGGTTCCCACGCACTTCCTGGCTGTGCCCTCTGGCGCCGCTCGCGGGCGGCCACGAAGTTCAGCAAGTCGATGGCGGTGACGACCCCGAACACCATCTGCTTCTTGCTGGACTCCCCGTGGCTGTGGTCTGTGGAGGGACAAGGCCGCACGTTCAGAGGGGCCTCCGCCCGGAGTGCAGCGGGGCCACGGCACCCACCCTCAGGCACGGGCGGGGGGCCAGCCCTGAGGCTGCCCCCCGTCCACAGGCACCTGTGCGCCCAACCAGGTGCCGCCTCCTCCCTACAGGAGCCACGCGGGCAAAGCCACAGACTGCAGGGCCCGACCCCTCTGAGCCACGCCCACTGGGGGACCTCTGAGGGCCAACGTCATTTGGAGCAGCCGGTGCCCAAGGTCCGAGTCTCGGCAGGCAATCCCGGCCCAAATCCCGGGCTCACATCTCTGGTCCACAGTTCTGTGCTCAAATCCATGTCTTTCTCTCAGGCTCAGTGTTCACGAAAATGAACTCGGGGCCCCTGAGCCCCTGCCCTGCTGCCCTAGGGTCATGGAGTGCCCCACGCCAGGTCAAGCGTCATTCCGGGTGTCTTTGGCTGCGATCGGCTGGGTGGACCTAGCAGAGCAGTGTGGGTGGGCCTCGTCCACCCAGCTGAAGGCCTGAAGCACCGAGGGCGGACCGCCCCGAGCGAGAGGAGAGAGTCCTGCCTTTGGACCTGTAACATGGCCTGTGGGGTCTCGGGCCTGCCCGCTCGCCCGCAGTCTTGAGGCTCGCCAGCCTGCGAGCCCCTCCCCTACGGGGCCTCGCCACAGACACCCTGCCTGCTGGCTCTCCGCGGGGACGGCTGACTGACAGCCGTTGAGAAGGCCACGGAGGGCGGGCAGAGCTGAGGGCGGCTGGGAAACAGAGGCCCATCCCGTTCCACCAGCCCGGCTCCGGCTCCCGTCTGTCCCTGACGACCCTGAGGGCAGAGGTCAGTGGCGCGGGGGGGCGGGGAGGCGTGGAGGGGCCAGCTCAGAGCCGCTCGGGAAACAGCACAGGGGCCCGGGAGAGACCGGGGGCTTGAGACTGAGGGTCAGCTTCGAGGGAGCACTGGGCCCTCAGGGGAGGGTAGTTGGGGTGGCCTCAGGCCCCTGGGGGCCTTGTCCAACGCTCCATCCTCAGGCTGCCTGTGGAGGGCTGCTGGTCTCTGCCGCGACCACCCGACCCTGCCTGCACAGCACGGGAGCGTCGGTGCCCGGAGACGGTTCACAGACCCTGACACTGCCTCCCAGGCCAGGGCGGGCAGGTGTCCAAACACGCACCCTGGTCCAACTCCCACTGGAGCTCCGGGCGCACCTGGACGCCCCGCTCTGCGCCCGGAGGCTGCCCGCAGTGCCGCTCCCCAGCCCGGGGGTACCTACCTGCAGGCCCCACCCCCACTCCCGGCAAGGCCAGGTCCCGCGCTGTGGAGCCAAGGACGGGAGAGGGGTTAGAGCGGGCGCCCGGGCTCCGGGACAGCCCTCGGTGGGCCAGCGGGCGGGCTCCAAGGCCCCACCTGCAGTCTGGCTCCAGTGACCACCCCCCAGGCCCGGAATCCATGTCTTTCTCTCAGGCTCAGTGTTCACGAAAATGAACTCGGGGCCCCCGAGCCCCTGCCCTGCTGCCCTAGGGTCATGGAGTGCCCCACGCCAGGTCAAGCGTCATTCCGGGTGTCTTTGGCTGCGATCGGCTGGGTGGACCTAGCAGAGCAGTGTGGGTGGGCCTCGTCCACCCAGCTGAAGGCCTGAAGCACCGAGGGCGGACCGCCCCGAGCGAGAGGAGAGAGTCCTGCCTTTGGACCTGTAACATGGCCTGTGGGGTCTCGGGCCTGCCCGCTCGCCCGCAGTCTTGAGGCTCGCCAGCCTGCGAGCCCCTCCCCTACGGGGCCTCGCCACAGACACCCTGCCTGCTGGCTCTCCGCGGGGACGGCTGACTGACAGCCGTTGAGAAGGCCACGGAGGGCGGGCAGAGCTGAGGGCGGCTGGGAAACAGAGGCCCATCCCGTTCCACCAGCCCGGCTCCGGCTCCCGTCTGTCCCTGACGACCCTGAGGGCAGAGGTCAGTGGCGCGGGGGGGCGGGGAGGCGTGGAGGGGCCAGCTCAGAGCCGCTCGGGAAACAGCACAGGGGCCCGGGAGAGACCGGGGGCTTGAGACTGAGGGTCAGCTTCGAGGGAGCACTGGGCCCTCAGGGGAGGGTAGTTGGGGTGGCCTCAGGCCCCTGGGGGCCTTGTCCAACGCTCCATCCTCAGGCTGCCTGTGGAGGGCTGCTGGTCTCTGCCGCGACCACCCGACCCTGCCTGCACAGCACGGGAGCGTCGGTGCCCGGAGACGGTTCACAGACCCTGACACTGCCTCCCAGGTCAGGGCGGGCAGGTGTCCAAACACGCACCCTGGTCCAACTCCCACTGGAGCTCCGGGCGCACCTGGACGCCCCGCTCTGCGCCCGGAGGCTGCCCGCAGTGCCGCTCCCCAGCCCGGGGGTACCTACCTGCAGGCCCCACCCCCACTCCCGGCAAGGCCAGGTCCCGCGCTGTGGAGCCAAGGACGGGAGAGGGGTTAGAGCGGGCGCCCGGGCTCCGGGACAGCCCTCGGTGGGCCAGCGGGCGGGCTCCAAGGCCCCACCGCCTGCAGTTCTAGGGACTTCTACAGCCCTGGTCCAAGCCCGGAACCAGAACAGAGCCCCCACACCGGCCTCTGGAGACCCCACAGGGACGCCCAGGTTATGAAGCTCCCCAAGCTCGCCGGGGGCCAGCACCCAGGCCGGGCCCACAGCAGGGTCCCTCTGGGATCTGCACCCAAGGCTGGAGGGCAGCACCCCTGGCTCCCAGAGACCCGCGGGGCAGGACAGCGCCCGGGGCCAGGGGCTCAGTGGCCAGCACCCCACAGAGCTCCTGCCCCACCCCCGAGAGCCCCGCTTACACTGGATCTGCTCGTGGACCACCAGGGCGAAGTGGTCCATCTCCAGGATGTGCGAGAGCTTGCCCAGCGGGTCCGTCAGGCGGATCTGGAAGAGAAGCCGTGGTCAGCGCGTGCCGGCCGGAGCCCGAGGAAGGAGCGGCAGGAGGGGCTGGCGTCCCGCCCGGCTGACTCGGAGACCGAGAGCGGCTCGACGCCTGCGGAAGGACCCCTGGCTGAGCCAGAAGACGCCGCCCTGTCACTCGGTGCGGAGCCAGGAGAGCGGCTTCACGTGGCTGCCGCCGTGGGCGTGCTCGCTTACCCGCGTCTCCAGCGCCTGGCTGAACGCTGCAGCCGCGAGCTCAGTGCCCCGAGCAGGCTGGGAGCCGCGGCCACTGCGCCGGGAGCAGAGTCTCAACCTCCACAGCCGGGCGAGTGCCCGCTGTGGCCTTCCAGAAAAGGCAAACCCAGCAGGACAGGCGGCTCAGGGGCTCAGGGAGGAGGGAGGAGCGCGTGGGGGGCCAGGGACCAGGCCACACAGGGGCTGCGACCCCGCGGGACGCGCTAACAGACACGGGTCTTCATGCCTCTGTCTCAACCCACAGAGCGGCAGAACCCAGTGAGTGGACCCTCCGGGCACGAGGGGCTTCAGTTATGAACGAGGCCGCGTTCACCAGCCATCAGAACAAATCCTACGTCAGTGCGAGAGGCAGCGAGCCAGGGCTCAGCGAGGGGAGTGGAGCGTGGGGCCGTCTGCCCCGTCTGCTCGACAGACAGACGACAGGCACTGCCAAGAAGAAGGCACACCTTGACCCCCAAGGTGATCTCCAAGGCAGGGAGCCCCCAGCGCCCACCGGGCACGCTCTCTAGGGGACTCTGGCAACGGAGGCAGGCTCCCTGGCAGAAGAGGCACCCCAGGGCGGGTGGAAACACGTCAGCGTGGCTGCACCTGTGTGAGCAGGCTGGGGACCACCTGCCCGCCGCGGGCGCGCTAAGCCACCCACAGCGCCGCCTCTCTGGGCTGTGGATGCGACGTCCCTAGTTCTTGCCTTTACGAAGGCAGACCCTGGATGTGGTCAGACCACAGAGGTCAGGATTCCTCCTCTCCACCGGGTGGAGAGGAGAGTCCCAGCTCCGTGGGGACCTCCCCGCGCTGCTCACTGCCGCCAGCCAGACCCCACGGCGGCTGCAGGGAGAGGGGCAGCCCTGGGCAGGGCTGCGGTGTCCAGGAGACGGTCCACCCGGGTTTCCACGGCGCTGCCTTCTCCCCGGGACACTGTCTGGACAGGGATGCCTCGAGCCCCGCTGAAGGACCCCCTGCCTCCACCTGCCCCACCCAGCGCCTCGGTGGCAGGGCGTCGAGACCCCGAGGATCCGGCGGGCATGCGAGCCCGCGGGCCTGGGCCTCAGCAGCACCCGGAAGACGAGTGTGGCGGGCGGTCAGCCTCGGACCCGGAGGGAGGGGCCCTGGTGGCTCAGCCCTTCCCCAGGGAGGGGAGGGGCCCACGCAGCGCAGCATCTAGAGGAAAGGACAGGGGCGAGCGGAACTGGACCCTGGCACAGAAGGCCGGGCGGGGTGCACGCCACACCTCGAGACACTCTACCGCGGGAAAGCGCCGGGCGAGGGCACACCCCCGCGCGGGCAGCCTGCGCCGCCTGCAGGACAGGACGCGCGCCCGCGGCCGGGAGTGAGCAGGCCTTCTGATGGACACGGGTGAGCCCCTGCTGAGACCGGCTTTCCCCACCCGGGGCGCCCGCTTTGCGAAGCAAGGGCGGGTCCTCAGGCCTAGGGGGGTGGAGGGGCCGAGGGTCAGGGCCCTCCTGAGGGACACCCAGCCCCCTCCCGGGACCGGGGCCCCAGCGCCCACCGGGCACGCTCTCTAGGGGACTCTGGCAACGGAGGCAGGCTCCCTGGCAGAAGAGGCGCCCCAGGGCGGGTGGAAATTCGTCAGCGTGGCTGCACCTGTGTGAGCAGGCTGGGGACCACCTGCCCGACTCGGGCGCGCTAAGCCACCCACAGCGCCGCCTCTCTGGGCTGTGGATGCGACGTCCCTAGTTCTTGCCTTTACGAAGGCAGACCCTGGATGTGGTCAGACCACAGAGGTCAGGATTCCTCCTCTCCACCGGGTGGAGAGGAGAGTCCCAGCTCCGTGGGGACCTCCCCGCGCTGCTCACTGCCGCCAGCCAGACCCCACGGCGGCTGCAGGGAGAGGGGCAGCCCTGGGCAGGGCTGCGGTGTCCAGGAGACGGTCCACCCGGGTTTCCACGGCGCTGCCTTCTCCCCGGGACACTGTCTGGACAGGGATGCCTCGAGCCCCGCTGAAGGACCCCCTGCCTCCACCTGCCCCACCCAGCGCCTCGGTGGCAGGGCGTCGAGACCCCGAGGATCCGGCGGGCATGCGAGCCCGCGGGCCTGGGCCTCAGCAGCACCCGGAAGACGAGTGTGGCGGGCGGTCAGCCTCGGACCCGGAGGGAGGGGCCCTGGTGGCTCAGCCCTTCCCCAGGGAGGGGAGGGGCCCACGCAGCGCAGCATCTAGAGGAAAGGACAGGGGCGAGCGGAACTGGACCCTGGCACAGAAGGCCGGGCGGGGTGCACGCCACACCTCGAGACACTCTACCGCGGGAAAGCGCCGGGCGAGGGCACACCCCCGCGCGGGCAGCCTGCGCCGCCTGCAGGACAGGACGCGCGCCCGCGGCCGGGAGTGAGCAGGCCTTCTGATGGACACGGGTGAGCCCCTGCTGAGACCGGCTTTCCCCACCCGGGGCGCCCGCTTTGCGAAGCAAGGGCGGGTCCTCAGGCCTAGGGGGGTGGAGGGGCCGAGGGTCAGGGCCCTCCTGAGGGACACCCAGCCCCCTCCCGGGACCCGGGGGGCCCCAGCGCCGCCCGCTCGCGCCCGGGCCGCCTACCTGCTTGAACTGCCTGTAGATGACTTTGCTGACCTGGTCCGAGGGCTGAACCTTCCCCGCGAGCAGCGACGACAGCATGTTCCCCAGGGTCACCATCCCGAGGACCACCCTGGGGACGGGGCAGCGGTCAGCACGGGCGCCCCGCCCCCACGGGACGGCCGCATTCAGCCCCGCTGCCCTCGGGGCCAAACCCGGGCGCCCTCGCGGAGCCCACACGCCCAGCCCGGGGCCCGGGTGGCTCAGCCGTGACCACACGCCCTGCCCTGGCGAGGACCGTCCGGCGCAGGCGGACTGCACACCAGTGGCTGAGTCCTTAGGGGTGAGCCATTCTGACGAGGGTCAAGGGTCACCAGCTGGCTGGAGTCCCAGGACGTGGGACTTGGGGGCTGGAAGGGGGACCGCCCTGACAGTGGCGCCCGTCCCGGGGCGTCTGCGTGGCCTCCCGCTGCACGCTGTGTGCGGTGGCGTGGGAAGGGTTAACATGACCAGCGCCTACCCTAGCCGGTCCTCAGGGACCAGCCGTCCAGTACGCGGAGCCCCGTACGCAAAGTGACCCAGCTCCGCCGGCCGGCCGGGGGGCTGCCGTGCCACCCCGCCCGCCACTGCGGGCGCCGAGCGGCGTGGAGCCAGGCTGGCAGCGCCCGCAGGCCCGGGGGGCAGACTGCTGGGCGGAGGCGGAGACTGACCCCGACGCGTCCACCACGGGCGCCTGGTCGAAGCCCTTCTCCCGGAGGATCTCGATGGTGTGCTCACACGTGACGGAGGGCAGCACGGTCAGCGGGGCCGAGAGGCTCAGCTCCTGAACCCGGAGGTGCCACCACCTAGGGGCGCGGGCAGGGCGGAGGCCGTGAACGGAGAGGCGAGCGCGGCCGGGGAGGCCGTGGGGCGTCCACACGAGCCCCTGGGCACCAGGCACTCGAGCCCGCGCGTGGTCGGGGAGCGGCCTCTGCCCCGGCGTCCTCACCATGGCTTCTTCACCAGGACGTCCTCCTCCTTCAGGAAGCCCTTCTGAAGCATCCACCGGTCACTCAGGAACTTGGACCTGCGGCACCCAGAGTCGCGGGCTGGGCGAGGGGCGCGGCACCTCCACTGTCCCCAGCAAGGGCGGAGGGGCTCAGAGAGAGCCTCGACCCACCCCTCCCCAGACCCCGTGGTCCAGCAGAGAGCCCCAGGGGGCTGGCCGGAGGCTCCACAGAGAGGCCTGCAAGTCAGGTTCCACCGAGACTGTGAGGAACAGTGGCTGGTGCGGGCGTCTGGCCAACCAGGGCTGACGGGGCTCAGAGCAAAGCAGACGGCCCGGAGGCACCCTGCACCCTGGGACCCGGGAGCCTCCGCTGCAGGCCGGCACCGGATGAGCCTCTGCCCAGCTGCAGGCACGGGGACACCGCACGGGGCTAAAGGCAGCTGTGCGTGCAGTGGGACAAACTGGACGAGAAACAAGACGAGTAGACGCCGACTGCCGCCTCCGAGGCGTCAGGAGCAAACGGGTACTGCGCGCCCCCTGCATCCCCCACCACAGAGGGGCGCGGACCCCCAGGCCTCCCCGCGGGCCGGACCCCTGGGCCCACCCCATGTGTGGACCCAGCCCGCACCCCACACTCAGGGAGCCTCCGCGGCGGCAGCACGGGGCCCGGGCAAGCCCGGCCTGCGCTTCCTGTCCAGGCTCCGGTCCGTTTCTATCACCCAAGGACCCGAGGCCAGGGCGCCCGCAGCCCTGCCCTGACCCCACGTCATCACTGCCCCCGGGCTCCTGGCCGTCCCCACGTCTGCTCTGTCCCACCAGGGGTCGGGGACGCCAGGCCAGGCGTCAGGGGCCCCAGGGACTTGTCTCCAAAGGGCTGACGAGGACCGGCGAGCTGGGGAGCAGTGAGGCCCTCCGGGCCCCGGGCTAGACGTCCGCGCCCGGGGACGCGGTCACTCACTCGCCCTCCAGCCACCTCTCACACACACGGGCACTGGTGTGCCCAAGGCCGGCCAGGCACACGGGGAGATGGCCGTTCTCCCCACCGTCTAGTCTGGGCAGGTGGCCAGGCTCCGGGCAGCTTGGCAGTGGACGGCCAGATGTGACTCACACCCTGACGACGGTGCCCCCGGGGGCAGCTGAACTCAGGTGTGTAACCTGCCACCCGCAGGCCAGCGGGGAGGCCAGGGGGCACGCACGTGCGCAGGGAGGCCGTGAGCCCCGGTGCCCTCCCCCGCACAGCGACCGCACCTCCAGCCGGTGACCCCAGGCGGGGCCGTCGGCCCCGAGGAGCTGCCAAGCTGCCGGTGGGAAGGCGCGCAGGCTCCAAGGGGCCCCGGGGGCCGCAGGGCAGACGCCCAGAGCCCGTCCTCAGGGCCGCCAGCCCCAGCCTGGGCCTCCCAGGCACAGCCCGCGTGAGCGAGGCCGCGGAGCCGGCGGGCGGGGGCGGCGGGTGTTCCCAGGGCCGCTGCGTCCTCGTCCTCATCCTCCCTGGCTGAAGAAGGCGCCCGAGAACGTGGAGGAGCAGGGGGGCACATGGGGCCACCCTCCCTGGGGAGTCCCCCAGGTCCCCGGGCACGGCCACGACTTCCAGAGGCCCCCGGGGGACCCGAGCCAGGGACGAGCCGGCTGAGAGGACACGAGCTCCGGGGACGGGGAGCCGGGCCGCAGCCCCAGACCCCCGCTTCCTGCCGCGGGAGCTCGGGGCGGAGCGGGGCCGAGGCCGCAGGCGGGAGGCCGGAGCCTTACATGTAGTTCCGCACGGAGTCCGGCAGGATCACCACGCAGCGCTGGCCCTCCCGCAGCTCCCGGGCGGCCCTCACGGCCACGGCCATGGCGCTGCCGGAGCTGCCACCTGCCGAGGGGCGGGGAGGAGCCGTCAGCCCGCCAGCAGCGACGGCGTGCGCGCCCAGTGTGTGCCCGCCCGCTCCCACTCTGGAGGGGCCCTCGGGGGAGGAGCCGGCCGGGGTGCCGGGGGACCCCACGCCCCCCTGTCCGTCCACACGCTCCTTGATACCACCGAGCCTCCCGTCTGCCGGTCTCCCCACCAAACGCTCCCACGGAACCGGCGCTCCCGGGCAGGTGGGGTGCCGGAGGGCGGGCGGCCCGAGCAGCGGCGTCCCTCCCCAGCTGGGCAGAGGCTGGCGGGACGAGCCCCACGTCCACTCACCGCACAGCAGCCCCTCCTGAGCGATCAGCATGCGGGCGAAGGCGAAGGCCTCCTCGTCGTTGCTCTTGAACCATTTGTCCACCACCTGCGGGCGGCCGAGGGCAGCGGTCAGCCCAGGCAATGGCCGTGGGCAGCGGTCAGCCCGGCCGTGCCGGGCACTCAGCCGTCAGGTGGGGAGGCGGGGAGTTACCCGCGGCCCAGTGTGCCACCTCGCAGATCACTGTGGTCCAGGCGGCGTGGCCTCCAGGGACGAGGTCCAGCCTCTGGTCTGGGAGCGATGCTCACGCCTGGAGACCGGGACTGTGCCCCGCCCCCGCCCCCGGGTCCAGCGCCGGGCGCACACGGCTCCGAGAGCCGCCCCCCAGCCCCGCCGCTCGGCCACACGCGAGTCCGCGTCCCTCTGACCAGAGCCGCCTCCGGCCCCTTTAAAGCCCCTCCTCCGCGGTCCTCACTGTGCCCCGGCCGGCCGACCCCAGCCGCCCAGCTTGCTCCCCCTGCGGGGCCGCTCCGGCACGGCGGGACGTGCCACACCCAGGGTCTGCGCGTCCACGGCGCGCGCTCGTGGGCCCCAGTGCCACACGCCACCAGGCCAGGACCCGAGCCCGCGCCTCGCCTGCCGCCATCTTTGCAGCCGGGGAGGGCACGGGCCGAGGCTGGACCCGTCGCCGCGCCCGCCTACCGTCCGGTCCAGCACGGTGGGGATGAAGTCATAGCCGATCCCTTCCACCTCGTAGGCCGTCTGCTCCGTCTGGTTCAGCTCCTCGGGCTCTGCGAGGATGGAGCCTTCGGGATCCACCCCGATGATCTGCGGAGAGGGCGGCCCTGGGGCTCGAGTCTCACCTGGCCGTGCCCGCTCCCGGGCCTCGGGCGAACGACTCGGAACCCAGAAACTCAGAGATCCCGGCCCGGGCGCTGGGAGACCGCAAAGCAACGTCCAGCGACAGCACTGGAGGGGCGAGCAGAGCGAGGCTGGGGGAGGCGGCTCCTCTTGCGCTGGGCGCCCAGGACAGCCCTGGGGTCCTCCAGCGAGCACCGGAGCCGGGGCCGCGGGGCGTGCTGGGACCACCTCTCCCAGAGGCCAGCGGCAGGGTGCGGCTGAGCACTCACGGCCCTGGGTGATCGGGGAGGCCCCCACCCTGAGCCCCTGCCCAGACCACCTGGCTGCCAGCTCGTGGCCTGCTGTCCTGCACCGCCCGGCAGGGCAGGTGCCCACACCCTGTGAGACGCGACGCGTCTGCGCAGAAGGCTGGGAACGAGAACCTTCAGCTCTACAACAGAGGCCGCTCCCGGCGCCTGAGGCCAAGGAGGCGACCGCCGCAGCTTGGGCCACGGGGGCGCACCCGCATCCAGGCCCGCCACTCCGGGCAGGGCGGGGCCCACACCCCTGGCAGCCCCTCACCTGGCACCCAGGGCACTTCTCCTTCAGCTTCCTGGCCACACCCGTGATGGTCCCGCCCGTGCCCGCCGACGCCACCAGCATGTCCAGCCGCCCTGGCGAGGGGGAAGCCGCGTCAGGGAGCCCGTCCCCGGGGGAGCCCCCAGCTTGTGACAGGGATCAAGAGCACCCTCAGCCTTGTTCTCACGGTTAGAGCCTCTCGGCACATGCTTTCCCCGAAGAAGCGCCCTCAGCAGCGGGGCCCGGGGAGCCCTTCTGATCTACAGGGCAGCCAGTCGCTAAGGCCCCCGTGAGGTCAGGAATCCGCGAACGCGGAGCCCTCCTGCAGGCGGCGGGGCACAGGGGGCTGGCTGGTTTTGGACGCCACGGGTAAGTGAACCCAGTTATCAAAGAAACTCAAACTAACGACTCCGCCCGGCTCTGTCGTGTGGGCCCTCTCGGCGCCCGGCGGCCAGCTCGGGCCCAGGCAGGCAGGCAGAGCGGCGCCCGTGCCGAGTGAGAGGATTCTCACACGTAACAGCTGGGTGAGCCAGTGGGCCCCGCTGCACGGCGCCTGGGCGCGGAACGAGGGCGCTCGAGCCAACCCCAGGCTCCACGCAGGCGGCCGGAGGGGCCCAGCCCCTGGCAGCGGCTCCCAGGGCTCTCCCAGGAAACAGCCCTCAGAGAGCAGCGCGGCTCCAGCGGCCGGGAGCCCACGGGAGCCTCAGGCCACCACCAGCTCCGCGTGGGAGATGACTCGAAGGCTGAATTCAGCGGCCGTGCAGGGGTTGGGGCTGAGGCCGCTCCGCCGCAGGGAGCCCCAGCTGCAGGCCCAGCGCCAGCCGGGGACGCGCGTGTCCCCTGCACTCAGGAGCTCCTCCAGGCCTGGGGGAGGGTCCGCAGGCAGACAGACACGGCTGCATCAGCTGGGTGTCACAGGCGGGGCCCGGGCAGAGGGGCAGCCCGTTCCAGGGAAGTACTCCAGACAGCGCCTCACGGAGAGGGGACACTTGGCCCGGGTTTTGAAGGATGAATAGGCGTTCGCCAAGGAGAGGGCATGCGTGCGCTCCCCGCCAAGGCAGGCCGCAGGGCTCGGGGTACACACCGTCACACTGCTGCAGGATCTCCTCGGCCGTGACGTCGTAGTGAGCCAGGGGGTTGCCGGCGTTGCGGTACTGCCGGGAGAGAGCGGGGCGCCGCGCTGAGGCCAGGCACGAGGCTGGCGGCTCGGGGAGCCCGAGGGGACCCTGGCGGCTCAAGCGACGCCGAGCACGGAAGCCGGCTCTCCAGAGGATGCGGTCTCTCAGTCCACCCGGGAGTGGAACGAACGACAAGGGCGAGCTTCCAACTGAAAGGTCCGCGTGGGCCGCATGCCTGTCGAGAGCGTCCCAGGCTCTGGGCGCGGGGCAGCCCCTCCCAGGGGGCCGGGCCGAGCTCTCGGAGCCAGCGCGGCCGCAGGGTCACAGGCTCGGCCGGCCCTGCCCGCCACACACGGGGCTGGGAGGGGCCGGCACCGCGTGCCGGTGCATCGGTCACGCGGCAGCCCCCGTGCCCGCGGCAGAGGTGACACCCCCGCAAGCCCCCCACAGAGGTCCCCCAGGGACGGTCCCACTTGGTCCCAGCAGCTGGGGGCCCACTCACTCCCGGCCCTCACCTGGTCCAGGATGTGAGAGTTGGGGATCTCGTTCCTCAGCCTCCAGGCCACCCCTACATGCGACTCGGGGGAGTCGAACCTGGCGTTGGTGGGCGTCCTCACGATCTCAGCCCCCAGGGCCCGCAGCACGTCCACCTGCAGCGGCACGGGCGGCCCTCACCTCCTGCAGGGCGGGGGCCGGGAGCCGCTGCGCCCCCGCGCCCGCCCGCCCGCCCGCCCCCTACCTTCTCGGCGCTCATCTTCTCCGGCATGACGATGACGCAGCGGTAGCCCTTCACGGCGGCCGCCAGGGCCAGCCCGATCCCTGGGGCAGGACACGGGGTGAGAGGGACCGTGGCGCCCTGCAGACCCCACTGCCAGCCCCGGAGGCCCGGGGGGCGCTGCAAAACGGGCCCCGTCACCCCCTGCCCTTGAACGAGGGAAGAACACTGGGACACATAGTGAACCCCAATTCCTCCAGCTCTGCAGGGAGCAGGGAGGCGACAGCGCCAGTGACCAAGACTGCGCGCTCCCGTGGGGGCGCCCAGGCTCGACCCCTCGCCAGGGGACCAGATCCCACGTGCCGCAACCAGGACCCGGCACAGCCGATCAGCGAGTGTTTCAAACAAACAGCAGCAGCAGCGGGCACCGTGGGGCTCCCCGTGGACGCGGCCCGCTGCACGGAAGCAGGGCGCGACCCCAAGTGCAGCCGGAGGGCAGGGCCGCCCGCCCCACCCCGGGCCCGGGGAGACCGCGCCCACCCGTGTTCCCGGACGTCGGCTCGATGATCGTGTCCCCGGGCTTCAGGGTCCCCGCACGCTCGGCCTCCTCCACCATCCGCAGGCTGATGCGGTCCTTCACGCTGCCGCCCGCGTTGAAGAACTCACACTTGGCCACTGGGGGCCAGAGACACATCACGAGAGGAAGCGGCCGGCCTCGCCGCTGCCCGCCGCCCCCTCCCCGCCTTCCCACCCCCAGCGCGCGGGGCAGGCTCCAGCGCTCCCGACGGCGCCGCCTCCACGGCGCCTCCCTCGCCGGACCCCAGGGAGGGGCCCGCCCGCGAGAGCGCCCCCGCCGATCCCGCCCTTCGTGGACCCCGCGGCGACCCCAGCGAGGGCCACAGAGGAGCCCCGGAGCCTCCGCTGGGCGGACGGGGCCAGGGACACGTGCTGGCTGCACCGCGGGGGTTAGGGCGGAACCGGAGCCCAGGCTCACATGGAGGCAGACCGCCCGGCCACGCCCGCGGGCCTGCCAGGCCACCTCAGTCCTCGAGCCGGAGCCCCATCACCGCCCAGGCCGGGACCGCGGGCCCTGCACACCAGCCTCCTCGTCCTCCCGGCCCCGCGGGCTCGCCGCCACGCCCCGTCCTGAGACAGGAGCTCTTCTCCCGTGCCCCAGCCTCCGCTCGTCTCTCCACTGGGGGACATCCTCCCACCTCTCACACCACGCAGTGTTTGGGCGAAATACGGCCCCAAAGGTGGCTGGCAGGGTCCAGGCCGGCCTGGAGCGGCCACGGAACACGCTGTGTCCTGGATTCTGAAATCCCAGAACCAGAGGCACGTTTTCTCCCCTGGGACCTGGAGAGGCCCAGCCAGGACAGTTGAAGGGGGGCTCTCGAGGGTCTGACTGCTGAGGAGGCCCGCGCCCCAGACTCTGCCAGCTACGCACGTGGATTACTTAGGAAATTCTAACGAGCCCACAGATAGGCTGGCACAGACGCTGGAACTCAAGCTGATCGGCTGGGGGCAATCCACGAAACCCATCTGAGCCTCGGTTTTTCCACCTGTGAAATGGCCACACTAAGACCCATTTCAGAGGCTCCTGCCGCACCTTCGGGGTACTAGGTCATGGCCTCTGTTGTCTGACACAAGAGCACAGAGCCGACGATGTCACAGCCCCACTCGGGCCCCCTGCCCCCGCCCCCCACGGAAGTGGGTCCTGCTCGGTGCTCCAGACAGCAGGACGGCCTGAAGCGGGAAGCCCCAGTGACGATGCTCGGGGCTGACTGACCATGTGGCCTCGTCCCCCTCCCAGGAGGCCTGAGACCCCACAGCCTCCCCTCTCTGGCTCTCTGCGCAGCACCGGCTGGTCCCTGCCCTACCCCAGGACCTCTGCACCTGCCACGTCCTCGGGGACCAGGCTCCACGCCCGAGTGAAGAGAGGAAGCGAAGAAAGCCCCTCCTCCTCCCCTGTTCCTGGAGACGGCCTCCTCACAGCCGCCCCCTGCCCACAGGACGCGGATGAGACGCACGGGGGATCCCAGCCTGCATCTCACAGATGAGACACCAAGTCTCTAAGCCCCGAGACGGCCGCTTCCTGCCCGGCTGAGCCCTCCTCACAAAAACCGCCCCCGCTGTCCCCCCCAGCATGGGGCCCCCCGCCTCCCCCAGCCGGGACCGCGGCCCTGCACACCAGCCTCCTCGTCCTCCCGGCCCCGCTGGCTCGCCACGCCCGTCCTGAGACAGGAGCTCTTCTCCCGTGCCCCAGCCTCCGCTGCTCTCCACTGGGGGACATCCTCCCACCTCTCACACCACGCAGTGTTTGGGCGAAATACGGCCCCAAAGGTGGCTGGCAGGGTCCAGGCCGGCCTGGAGCGGCCACGGAACACGCTGTGTCCTGGATTCTGAAATCCCAGAACCAGAGGCACGTTTTCTCCCCTGGGACCTGGAGAGGCCCAGCCAGGACAGTTGAAGGGGGGCTCTCGAGGGTCTGACTGCTGAGGAGGCCCGCGCCCCAGACTCTGCCAGCTACGCACGTGGATTACTTAGGAAATTCTAACGAGCCCACAGATAGGCTGGCACAGACGCTGGAACTCAAGCTGATCGGCTGGGGGCAATCCACGAAACCCATCTGAGCCTCGGTTTTTCCACCTGTGAAATGGCCACACTAAGACCCATTTCAGAGGCTCCTGCCGCACCTTCGGGGTACTAGGTCATGGCCTCTGTTGTCTGACACAAGAGCACAGAGCCGACGATGTCACAGCCCCACTCGGGCCCCCTGCCCCCGCCCCCCACGGAAGTGGGTCCTGCTCGGTGCTCCAGACAGCAGGACGGCCTGAAGCGGGAAGCCCCAGTGACGATGCTCGGGGCTGACTGACCATGTGGCCTCGTCCCCCTCCCAGGAGGCCTGAGACCCCACAGCCTCCCCTCTCTGGCTCTCTGCGCAGCACCGGCTGGTCCCTGCCCTACCCCAGGACCTCTGCACCTGCCACGTCCTCGGGGACCAGGCTCCACGCCCGAGTGAAGAGAGGAAGCGAAGAAAGCCCCTCCTCCTCCCCTGTTCCTGGAGACGGCCTCCTCACAGCCGCCCCCTGCCCACAGGACGCGGATGAGACGCACGGGGGATCCCAGCCTGCATCTCACAGATGAGACACCAAGTCTCTAAGCCCCGAGACGGCCGCTTCCTGCCCGGCTGAGCCCTCCTCACAAAAACCGCCCCCGCTGTCACAGCAGCCCGCCCCAGCCATGGCGCCTCGGCGCCGCCTGCGGGGGTCCCGGACGGAACAGCCCCGAGACGCTCCTGGGCTCTGCTCCTGGGCTCGGGCCGCCTCCTCCCCAGCTGCTGGGCTCCGGCACCCGCGTCCCGCTCAGGCTCCGCCCCCACTCGGCCTGGACACGCCGCCCTCCACGCTCAGGCCATCTCCTCTCTGCCGCCGGCCACCTCCGGAGCGGCCTCGCTCACCCTCCAGCACCCCTGCCCCGACACGCATCCGGCCCTGACCTTCCCGGATGTGGTGGGACACCCGCCCGCCGGGCCCCCGAGCCGCGCGTGGGCAAGGAAACCGGCACTCACGGAGCTCACACTTCAGGCCGAAGTTCTTCCCGATCTTGTTGATCCTCACCATCGGGGTATCCCCAATTTTCTTCAGGATATCCGGCAAGATTTTAGGAGACTTTTCCCTAATAACAGAGAAGTCTATGATGACTCAGAAAAAAAACCCAAAACAAAACCAGCTTTGTCAGTCCAGAGACGATCTTTTCAATCAAGAACTGGCTCTCACAAGGACCTGGATGAAGATCACACACAGCCACACTTGGCGAAAGGTCACACACACATGCACGGGCAAGCATGCCTCAAGACCCAGGAACGTGGATGTAATTTACCCACAGCGGCACCAGCGTCTCCAGGGTCTGAAAACGCGCTGTTTGTAATAGATGCTCTCAGTGGGCAACTGGGCAAATGTTCCTATGAGCTCCCTGTGTTATTTGTGCAACTCCTTTTGAGGGTTAAATTATTTACAAATAAAAAAGTTAAATAAATAAATTAAAAAGTTAAATAAACTCTGTCGGGCTTCCCCGGGGGCTCGGCTGGTGAAGAATCCACCCGCAATGCAGGAGCCCTGGGGTAGGTCCCTGGGTTGGGAAGACCCCCGGAGCAGGGCGTGGCCACCCCCTGCAGCATCCTTGCCTGGAGACGCCCATGGAGAGGCGCCTGGCGGCCGCGGCCACAGGGCTGCACAGAGCCGGACACGCTAGCCACAAATACTTTCACTTTTCAAGACAACGGCGTGTCCTGGGCTGTCTTTCCCGGGGCTTTGTTTGTTTCTCTGGCTGCACCACATGGCACGTGGGGCCTTCGCTCCCCGGCCAGGACGGAACCTGCGCCCCTGTGCTGGGAGCACGGGGTCCTAGACACGGGACCTCGGGGGAAGCCCCGGTCTTTTCAGGGTTTGATCTTCATCTCCTCTCACAGCTCCTGCCTCCTGGAATCCCTCCTTTCCTTTTCTTTCTTTGATGAAAGAGCCAGTGGGGACCCCAGGGTAGAGGCCCCTCAGAGGGTCTGCCCACGGGACCGTGACAGGGACGCCAGAGAGCCCACCCAGGCATCGCTCAGGCGTGCGGCGCCAGTGGTGGGAAGCCTGAGGCTCAGGCCAAAGAACAAAGGCCTCAGGCTGGTCACTTCGGTGCTCGGGGCCAAGGGCAGACGACTTCCAGGGGGGCCTCCAGGCTCAGAATGAGCTTCGCGTCTCACGGGCCAACTGTTCCCCTTCACGTTCGCGTGACCGGCCCCCTCCCCAGCGGATCTTCCAGCGGAGAAGCTGGTGACAGGAGCCGGGGGCATGGGACAGCCCAGCGGCTGCTCAGCCACGGGCACCGTGAACCTGCATCTCCCGAGTGGCCCCGGACGTGCCCTCTGCCCTCACCCTCGGGGAGCGATGCGGATTCCACACTCTTGCCCCGTCCTCGCCAAGAAGGTGCCACCAAACGTTCATCCCGGAATACACAAAGCTGAGCGGAGCCCCGAGAAACACAGTGGCTCCTGACGCCCTGGATCTCTCCTGCACCGTCCCCAGGCTCCCAAAGCGGAGGGAGCCCCGGCCCCCACGCAGGAAGCTGTTAGCCGTGGGGATTCCTCGCCCACCCCGAACCTGCTGATCCAGCCCCCTAGGAATGCGGCCTTCTACCCCAGCCCGGACGGGCAGCAGCATCATCCAGCTGGAAGGACCCAGCACCCCCCTCCAGGGGCTGAGGCCTCACACGGACAGCCCAGGCCACCCTGGAAGCAGGCTCCGCCACGCAAGGTGCAGGCGCTGGGGTGAGGAGAGTCTGAGCAGGGACGAGGGGCTCCCGGCCACAGTCCTGGAGAGAGACCCCGTCCTGGGGTGGACTCCTTAGTTAAAGCCACCTGGAGAGGCCCGGGGGGGGCCGAGTCGCGCGCCCCAGAGGGCTGACGGGCCACAGGAGCCCCACCCCAGCCCCAGCACGGGACGACGGGCAGGCGGGGCACTCAGCACCAGGCGCCGGGGACCGGAGTCGCAGGGAAGCTGGCCTGAGGGCGCAGGGCAGGCTCCGGGGGAGACCGGGCGCACCTCGTCTCGGCTGCCTTCCCTGTGACGGCCCGGGGCCTTTCCGGAGGAGAGTCCACGGCACCTCGAAACAGCCCGAGGCCCCCGCCGGGGCCGGCCGGCGCCTCGCCTCCTGGCCCCCACCCCGCTGCTCGCGCTCTGCTCCTCCTAAGCCCACTCCACCCGGAACCGTTCAGAGCCCCTTCCCCAGACACCCAACCAGCCGCACCGCCTGCCGTCCGAGCACCGGCTTCGAGGTCCCCCAGCGGCCCGGCCACGCCACCGGTGGCCACGCCACTGTCTCACCACCCCGGGCTCTCCCTGACGGAACCCGCCGGCCGTCTCCTCCAGGGACGGGGTCTAGAGCCCCCCGGCAGGAGAGCCCCAGAGCCTCGGGCCCGAGCTCAGCTCCTCCTGACCGCGGGCCCGAGCTGGGGACAAGCGGTTTCGGGGAGACGGCAACGCGGCCAGAGCGCCGCAGGAGGGTCGGGCCACGGCGTGGAGCGCAGGCGGGTGCTAGCTTACAGCCGCAGCAAGAAGGCGTCCAGCCGACCCGGGCCCGGGCGGGACTCTCACGGAGCCACCGGGAATCCAGGTCTCGCCACCCCCTCTCCGGTGTGTTTCAGCAGCAAGGGCTCGTGTCGTATGGCCAGCGGCCACCCTGGCGTCCTGAGCTCCAGCCTCGAGAACACTTAATGTCGAGAGCCTCTGGTTTATACGTGTTATTTCGGTCCACGGGCCCATTGCAGAGCCCCCCCTTCCCCCCGACCCCCCGCCACACATCCCGGTTCAGAATCTAAAACCAATACTCAGGAGTCTTGGTATAGCAATGTATAAGGAATAAGAAATATCAGAGTGAAATATTCTTATGACACATTTGTTCTCCTTTGGGGTGAGGAGAGTCTGAGCAGGGACGAGGGGCTCCCGGCCACAGTCCTGGAGAGAGACCCCGTCCTGGGGTGGACTCCTTAGTTAAAGCCACCTGGAGAGGCCCGGGGGGGGCCGAGTCGCGCGCCCCAGAGGGCTGACGGGCCACAGGAGCCCCACCCCAGCCCCAGCACGGGACGACGGGCAGGCGGGGCACTCAGCACCAGGCGCCGGGGACCGGAGTCGCAGGGAAGCTGGCCTGAGGGCGCAGGGCAGGCTCCGGGGGAGACCGGGCGCACCTCGTCTCGGCTGCCTTCCCTGTGACGGCCCGGGGCCTTTCCGGAGGAGAGTCCACGGCACCTCGAAACAGCCCGAGGCCCCCGCCGGGGCCGGCCGGCGCCTCGCCTCCTGGCCCCCACCCCGCTGCTCGCGCTCTGCTCCTCCTAAGCCCACTCCACCCGGAACCGTTCAGAGCCCCTTCCCCAGACACCCAACCAGCCGCACCGCCTGCCGTCCGAGCACCGGCTTCGAGGTCCCCCAGCGGCCCGGCCACGCCACCGGTGGCCACGCCACTGTCTCACCACCCCGGGCTCTCCCTGACGGAACCCGCCGGCCGTCTCCTCCAGGGACGGGGTCTAGAGCCCCCCGGCAGGAGAGCCCCAGAGCCTCGGGCCCGAGCTCAGCTCCTCCTGACCGCGGGCCCGAGCTGGGGACAAGCGGTTTCGGGGAGACGGCAACGCGGCCAGAGCGCCGCAGGAGGGTCGGGCCACGGCGTGGAGCGCAGGCGGGTGCTAGCTTACAGCCGCAGCAAGAAGGCGTCCAGCCGACCCGGGCCCGGGCGGGACTCTCACGGAGCCACCGGGAATCCAGGTCTCGCCACCCCCTCTCCGGTGTGTTTCAGCAGCAAGGGCTCGTGTCGTATGGCCAGCGGCCACCCTGGCGTCCTGAGCTCCAGCCTCGAGAACACTTAATGTCGAGAGCCTCTGGTTTATACGTGTTATTTCGGTCCACGGGCCCATTGCAGAGCCCCCCCTTCCCCCCGACCCCCCGCCACACATCCCGGTTCAGAATCTAAAACCAATACTCAGGAGTCTTGGTATAGCAATGTATAAGGAATAAGAAATATCAGAGTGAAATATTCTTATGACACATTTGTTCTCCTTTGGGGAGATTACACTCGGGAAATAGAGGCAATCCTGAGATGGAGGGGGCTCAGCTGGAGTTTCACGACGGGTCAGGGCTTTTGCCGGTTTCTCCTCCCCACGCTGGTCTCCTGCCCACAGCAGGGCACGGGCAGAGCCGGCGCTCAGCAGACACGCCGGCCCTGGACGCACCGCCGCCGACCATGCGGGTCGCTCAAGGCGAGAACAGGGCCCACACGTGACCGCCCAAGGGAGTGCTTAGAGTCAAGGCTTATTCATCAACAGCCTCAGTCCAACCACGGAGACCCCCAGAGAAAAACATTTCACGGCTTGGAGTTAAGTGGAGAACGCAGGCATGGTCCTAACCACGGGGATGTTCACTCAGCCAGATCCAGACGAGCACCTCGCTCCCCACTGTCAGAGCACGTGCTTGGGCTCAGCCCTTGACTGACGGAGCACCTGCCCCTGGAGGGCACACCTCCCCAGACGCTGGTGTGCACGCTCAGCCACTCGGCTGCGTCCAACTCTCTGTGACCCCACAGACCACAGCCCGCCAGGCGCCTCTGTCCATGGGATTTCCCAGAAAAGAATAATGAAGTGGGTTGCCATCTCTGCCTCCAGGGGATCTTCCCAATCCAGGGATCGAACCTGCAGCTCCTGCACTGGCAGGCGGATTCTTTGCCCCTGGGAAGCCCCACCTAGGTGCTGGGCCACAGCCCAAACAAGTCTTTGCCTCTCTGAGCCTCGGGGGCCTCAGCTTTGAAACACCTCCACCCCCAGCTCACCATCCACCCAGAGTGGCTGCAAAGGACGGGGGAGTCACACCCCAGGCCCACGTGACCATCTAGCGGCCAGGTAACAAGCTCCCCCGCCCAGGATGACAGGCAGACCCTCTCACAATCACCAGCAGGACTCACAAGGCGGCGTGGTGATGCGGGGAGTCGGTGCGCGGCCTCCCCGGCTGCCAGGAGCACCTGCTCGGGGCGTCGGGACGGATCCACGGCAGCTCCTGGCCTTCCTTGCCTCCGGAGGCGCCTTCTCCGTATCATGTTAGAATCTAAAACCAATACTCAGGAGTCTTGGTATAGCAATGTATAAGGAATAAGAAATATCAGAGTGAAATATTCTTATGACACATTTGTTCTCCTTTGGGGAGATTACACTCGGGAAATAGAGGCAATCCTGAGATGGAGGGGGCTCAGCTGGAGTTTCACGACGGGTCAGGGTTTTTGCCGGTTTCTCCTCCCCACGCTGGTCTCCTGCCCACAGCAGGGCACGGGCAGAGCCGGCGCTCAGCAGACACGCCGGCCCTGGACGCACCGCCGCCGACCATGCGGGTCGCTCAAGGCGAGAACAGGGCCCACACGTGACCGCCCAAGGGAGTGCTTAGAGTCAAGGCTTATTCATCAACAGCCTCAGTCCAACCACGGAGACCCCAGAGAAAAACATTTCACGGCTTGGAGTTAAGTGGAGAACGCAGGCATGGTCCTAACCACGGGGATGTTCACTCAGCCAGATCCAGACGAGCACCTCGCTCCCCACTGTCAGAGCACGTGCTTGGGCTCAGCCCTTGACTGACGGAGCACCTGCCCCTGGAGGGCACACCTCCCCAGACGCTGGTGTGCACGCTCAGCCACTCGGCTGCGTCCAACTCTCTGTGACCCCACAGACCACAGCCCGCCAGGCGCCTCTGTCCATGGGATTTCCCAGAAAAGAATAATGAAGTGGGTTGCCATCTCTGCCTCCAGGGGATCTTCCCAATCCAGGGATCGAACCTGCAGCTCCTGCACTGGCAGGCGGATTCTTTGCCCCTGGGAAGCCCCACCTAGGTGCTGGGCCACAGCCCAAACAAGTCTTTGCCTCTCTGAGCCTCGGGGGCCTCAGCTTTGAAACACCTCCACCCCCAGCTCACCATCCACCCAGAGTGGCTGCAAAGGACGGGGGAGTCACACCCCAGGCCCACGTGACCATCTAGCGGCCAGGTAACAAGCTCCCCCGCCCAGGATGACAGGCAGACCCTCTCACAATCACCAGCAGGACTCACAAGGCGGCGTGGTGATGCGGGGAGTCGGTGCGCGGCCTCCCCGGCTGCCAGGAGCACCTGCTCGGGGCGTCGGGACGGATCCACGGCAGCTCCTGGCCTTCCTTGCCCTCCGGAGGCGCCTTCTCCAGGCTCCCTCTCCCCAGGGGTGCTCCTGAGAGGTGGGGGCACCCCGCAGCCCTCTCCTCCGTGGGGGGTGTCCCGGAAGGCATGCTGGGACCTGGCAAAGGGAAGGGGAAGAGGTGCTCTGAGTCCAGGCCCTTTCCAGACGCCTGCAGAAGACCCACCCGGCTTCTCGGCAGCTCGACCGGGGTCTCCTGCTCGCCTGCCCCTGGGTGTGGGGCTCCCCTCTCTCAAGACGCTGGGCGGGAAGAGGCACAAGCGCGCGGCACAGCTGCTGTGGACAACAGCCCGGGAACCGGCTCAAAGGGTCAAACGTACAACCACCGTGTGCCCAGCTGTCCCACTCCCTCACACACGGCCAAAACCACGGCGACAGATGGTGGCCCACCACACCCTGAACAGCGCTGCTCACGGCAGCAAACGCGTGGAAACACCAGGGTCCAGCTGCGGGCGAACGGACAAACAAAACGCGGCTTCCCCACACACGGGAACAGGATTTGGTCACGAACGTGGAATGAGGTTTTACAGTCTTCTCAACATGGGAATGAACACACGCGTACACACAGCAGCGATGATAATGTTATTTATCTTATAGCTGGATTGTGGAGTATTTCCACAGCGCTCATGTAAATCAAAACATCAGGTCATACATCTTCAACATGCACACAACTTCTATAAATCACAGAGAACTCAATAAAGCTGTTTTTTAAAAGACTACATTTGACGACGGAGATAGAGGAAGATAAGGATAATAATAACCAATTTTACCCTAAAAAAAAGGAAACGTTCTGCAGAGTCAAGTCAGTCAGACAAAGAAGAAACACAGCGAGACTCCACAGAGACGAGGCCCCCAGAACAGGCAAGATCATCAAGCGGCAGGGGGCAGAGGCTCCCAGGGGCGGGCCGGGGCGGCTCACTGTAAAAGGTGAACAGAGCTATGATGAAAACGTCTGGGGCACAGACGGGCACGGTGGGTGCTACTGGGGTGTGCAGTTATGAATGGTTAAAGTGTAGTATGTGTGTTTTATCAGATCTTAAAAATCTCACAGAACCTTAAAATAGATGACAAAATTGAAAAAAAGGAAAGAAAGAAAAACGAGAGACTGGACGCAGCCACCGCTCACCAGGCGGATGACTGACCTCCCACACTCCAGCTCTGCACCCAGTGGTGAGAAACAGGCGGCACCAGGGCTCCCGGAGGGAATCCCGGCACAGAAGAGGGGGAAACTAGGGAACTCGGAGTAAGCGTGGACTTTAGTCAACAGTGACGTTCATTCATTACAAAAACGTGAGATGGTGATAAGGCTGGGAGCTCCGGAGTGCAGGTTTTGTGGGGGTAGTTCGTGGGGACTCATCTGTCCTCAACGTTTTTCTAGATCTGAAGTTCCCCTTCCCCAGTGTCTCTGGAGCCCTGGGGGTCTGGACGGTCCCTGGGGAGCTCAGGCAGGAGACGTGGCTCCGGGGGACCCGAGCGCAGTGTCCCGGTCCCTCCTGGAAGTGAGGGAGACCCCAGCCCCCAGCCACGGGCCTCTGCTCTCTGCGCCCCAGGAGCCTTGAGAAGGCAGTTTTGCCGTGAACAGGTTGGGTGTCCCCTGCGGAACTGGGCCAAGGGTGCAAAGGGCCCCTCATTTGGAGCCGCAGGTGGAGGTTCATGGACCGGCGGCCACTTCCCTGTCTCCCCGAGCAGGTCGGGTGCAGAACAGGGCCCAGACGGTTGCCCCAGACGCCCAGGTGGAAGTCTGAGCACAAGAAAGGCGAGATCCCACCCTTTGCAATCACGTCCATTTCAAAGCCACGAGGTCCTCAGAGCCCGGCTGGCTTTCAGGGAGGAGCCAGCCTTCCAGCTCCTCTGCCCGAAACGTGCCTGGAGCCGTGGTTCTTTCAAATCTTGGGATCAGCAAATATTTTTTCAGGGGTTCATGTCCCCTCGTGAAACCACGCGAGGATATCCTGTGTCCTTCTTGCTTCTTACCAAAAAAAAAAAAAGAAAGAAAGAAAACCCCCTGCGGTAAGCGGCACACTGTCCGGCAGGGAGCTGGTTCTTCCATCACGCAGAAGCGCCCCCAGGGCAGACCCCTCCCCCGTCAGAGGCCGGCGGGCCGGCAGCTCTCAAGCCTATAAAACTGGGACCTCGGGGCAATGGTTAAAGTGTAGTATGTGTGTTTTATCAGATCTTAAAAATCTCACAGAACCTTAAAATAGATGACAAAATTGAAAAAAAGGAAAGAAAGAAAAACGAGAGACTGGACGCAGCCACCGCTCACCAGGCGGATGACTGACCTCCCACACTCCAGCTCTGCACCCAGTGGTGAGAAACAGGCGGCACCAGGGCTCCCGGAGGAATCCCGCACAGAAGAGGGGAAACTAGGGAACTCGGAGTAAGCGTGGACTTTAGTCAACAGTGACGTTCATTCATTACAAAAACGTGAGATGGTGATAAGGCTGGGAGCTCCGGAGTGCAGGTTTTGTGGGGGTAGTTCGTGGGGACTCATCTGTCCTCAACGTTTTTCTAGATCTGAAGTTCCCCTTCCCCAGTGTCTCTGGAGCCCTGGGGGTCTGGACGGTCCCTGGGGAGCTCAGGCAGGAGACGTGGCTCCGGGGGACCCGAGCGCAGTGTCCCGGTCCCTCCTGGAAGTGAGGGAGACCCCAGCCCCCAGCCACGGGCCTCTGCTCTCTGCGCCCCAGGAGCCTTGAGAAGGCAGTTTTGCCGTGAACAGGTTGGGTGTCCCCTGCGGAACTGGGCCAAGGGTGCAAAGGGCCCCTCATTTGGAGCCGCAGGTGGAGGTTCATGGACCGGCGGCCACTTCCCTGTCTCCCCGAGCAGGTCGGGTGCAGAACAGGGCCCAGACGGTTGCCCCAGACGCCCAGGTGGAAGTCTGAGCACAAGAAAGGCGAGATCCCACCCTTTGCAATCACGTCCATTTCAAAGCCACGAGGTCCTCAGAGCCCGGCTGGCTTTCAGGGAGGAGCCAGCCTTCCAGCTCCTCTGCCCGAAACGTGCCTGGAGCCGTGGTTCTTTCAAATCTTGGGATCAGCAAATATTTTTTCAGGGGTTCATGTCCCCTCGTGAAACCACGCGAGGATATCCTGTGTCCTTCTTGCTTCTTACCAAAAAAAAAAAAAGAAAGAAAGAAAACCCCCTGTGGTAAGCGGCACACTGTCCGGCAGGGAGCTGGTTCTTCCATCACGCAGAAGCGCCCCCAGGGCAGACCCCTCCCCCGTCAGAGGCCGGCGGGCCGGCAGCTCTCAAGCCTGGGGACGGGCCACAGTCCCCGCAGACGCCAACAGTCCCGCGCCTCCTAGGGGACGACTTACTTCGCCCAACTCCGGAAAGGTACGGGGCTACTGGGAACTCCGTTTGAAACCGACAGTCTGCGCGGACCCCCCAGGCGCTCGGCGGGCGGCTCGCTGGGCGACCAGGGTTCGAACTCGCACACTCGGTGCCGCCCAGCCTGGCTCAGCGCCCTTGGCACAGCTCCCCGCGGGCACAGCGACCGGCGCGCCGACGCACGTGCGTCCCGCCCAGGCGTGCTCCCCTGGCGCCGCCCCGCAAACGGCAGGGCTCGCCCGGGGTCGCGGCCCCCGACGCCCGCCGGCCAGCACGCAGCACAGGCGCCTGGGCCGGCGCGAGGGGCCAAGCGCGCGGGAGGCAGTAAACTCCTGCTTCACAGGGAAGACAGCAGACTTCCCCGCTTCACAGGGAGGCTCTCCCAGCGGGAACTCGAGACCCTGCAGTGGATCTGGAGCCCGCCCGGCCGCCCGGCCCTGGGAGAGGCCGTAGGGGAACCAGAGTGGGGTACACACACCCCCGCAGTCCTGGGGGGCGACGTTTTGTCCCGCCCTTCCTCCGCGTCCCCTCCCCAGTCTCCAGTTCACTTATCCGCCTCGCCCGGGGCTCCAGGTCGGGTCGCCGGGCAAAGGCTGCGCGGGGGGCAGGGCCCTGCGCTCCCTCCCCGCCGCGGGCAGCCCCCTCCCGCGCAGCTACACCAATATTTCCCCCCCACACACCCTAGTTCATAGGAATGGCGGAAAAGAGCAATTTACGAAGCGACCATTTCCATCCAACATGCAGCGAAAACTCGGTGAAGGCCCCGTCGCAGCGCACCCTCCGCAAGCCCCTCCCCAGGGCTCGGCCCGCCGCCCCTCCTCGGGCTCGGGAGCTGGAGTCGGGGCTCCAGGCCGCGCAGGCTCGGGAAGCCCGGCTTCAGGGCCGTCTGGACTCGCCCGAGCAGGTGAGTCCGGGACGCGGGAGGCGCGGCCCCGGCTCCGCCGCGAGCAGATGGAGATGATGCAACACCGGGCCGGGGACTGGACGGCGGGGACCCCTGCGCGGACCCCGGCCAGATCCTTCCGCCTAGGCGGGGCGCGAGTCTCGGTCTGGCCTGCGCTCACCTGGACCGAGACCCCGAAAGAGCGGCGGCTGAGCGCGTCCGGGAGCAGCGAGCTGAGGCCGGGAAAGCTGCGACGCGGAGACGCGACCCCAGGGCTGGCGGGCTCCCCGGGACTCGGCGCCCCGAGTGGGAGGAAGCGATTGGCCGAGAGCAGGGGGCGGGGGCCGGCATCCGGCCAATCCCGAGTTGCGGATCCCGGGGCCGCCGCCCCCTCGCCACGCCCCCTCGCCGCGGCCCCGGCGCACCGCCCCATCCCTACCCCACGGCCGCGCCCCCACGGCCCCACCCCAGAGTCTCCTCCGACGCCGCCGTGGGCAGGTGCCCTGGGTCTCCCCGTCTCCCCGAGCCTCGGGACCCGCGTCCACCGCGCCTACCCCTTCCCCTCCCCACTCCGCCCGAGCCCCCAGTCGTGGCGATGGCTCCGTGCCCAGCGTCCCGATGCTGTTTAACCTGGGTAACTCCTTGTTCTGCGGGAATACAATACATATTTATTCTTAAAGCATGTGGTCGCGAGAGAGGAAGGGCTTAGGAGGCCTTGAGGAAGAGCCGCAGCACCTCTCAAGCGGGCCCCGGTCCCGCAGCGCCCCCAACAAGGTTCTTTCTGGTGTCTTGCCCCTCACGGCCCGAGGGTCCAGAACATCTTGTGCTTTGCTGGCAGAGCCCCGCCATCTGCCCAGCCCGGTGACCACTCCCATCAGGGAGGGAGGGAGGCTGAGCGCAGGTGGACGGTGGCCAGTAGCCACAAAGCGGCTGGGAACCGGCTGCCGGCGTACTCTCCCCAGCCCCGGGCGCCCAAGGGTGGCCCTGGCCGCGGGGAAGGCCACCTCCGACAACAGTATTCTAAACTGGGTGCTCGCCCTCTCCACTTCTAAAGAGCCTGCCTGCCTCTTGAGGTTCCTGAACTGGATGGAGAAACCCTGATGCTTGAGTTTCTCTTGCACCATCGTGACCAAAGCAGGGGCAGGGCTGCCAGACGTGGACAGAGGGTGGAGTTACTTTGCCCAGTACCCCACTGTTTAGTGTCTGGCCACGTGCTTGCCCTGCCCCAGCCCTGCGCGGGAAAGGGAGGAAACGCAGACAGGGCGTCTGTGCCCGCTCAGTTGCTGCTCTAGAGCTCAACAGACATCACTTCCCTTTGTAAGAAACGTCCACTAATGCGACAGATATGAAGAATGACAAAGGGGCAGAGAGATAAATGGAGAGACCGGAGCGGGAGTCCTAGATCAGGCGATCAGCAGTCTTTTTGGACAGGTGACCCTTGAGCAGGAGCTTAGCAATCTGATCAAGGATCTGGAGAAGGATGTCCCTGGCTGAAGTCGCTCCGTGCAAAGGCCCCGGGGCAGAGGAACCAGGGAAGGTCGGTGTGGCTAGAGAGGGTGCAGCAGAGGCCAGTGGGAGTGAGGGAAGGCCAGGCCAAGGTTCTAACTTTAGCCTCAATGACCTGGGGCACTGGAGAGGGCTTCCACTGAGGAGTGTTTGAGTATGCTCAAATGATCTTCTCTCGGCATAATTTCCGATCGCTACAGAAGTGGCCAGAAGAGTGTGAGAATTTCCAGATTCTCACCGATTCCCAGATATTAAACTTTTACTGACTGCATCGGAGAATGTGATGTATCTGGAAATGGGGCCTGTGAGGATGTCATCGGCTTAAGATCAGGTCAGACGGAATAAAGAAGGAAGCTCCAAACCCAGTATGACTGATGCCTCAGAAGAGGGCAGTGCGGACACAGACCCATGGAGGGGACACGGCCATGTGAGGATGGAGGCCCAGGCCGGGCACAGGAACACGGGCAAACGGCGGGAGCTGGAAGAGGCGGGGACCCTCTGCTTGAGCCCTCAGAGGGAGCCAGGCCTCAGCACTGAGAGAGAAGAATGCATTTGTGTGGTTTTAAAATGAAAGAGCTAAAATTTTAAAAATGTTTGTCCACATTGCATGGCTCATGGGACCCTAGCCCCCAACCAGAAGCTGAACCTGAGCCTTCAACAGGGCAAGTGCCTAGTCCTAACCGCTGGACCACCAGGGAAGTCCCCGGCGTAATCTTAGACTATCAGAGAAGCGGCAAAAATAGTACCAAGAATTTCCAGATGCCCTTCAACCAGATTTTCCAAGTGTGAAATTTGTATTGTATTTGCTTTCCACTTCTCTCTCTAGGTACACTTCTCTCTTAGATTCTTACACATTTTGAAACAGTGTCATCACCACTATGTCGACCACATCCTGTGTTTCTTTTCTTGACTGATGAACTGTAGACCCTATCTATTTTAACAATAAAAATATAGGCTCTTTCCCACTGTGGTGAGAAGCCTGCCTGCTGCAACTAGAAAAAGCTCGCATACAGCAATGAACCAAAAAAAATGCTCTTTTTTATGCCAATGCAATTTTTTCTTTTTTGGCCACTTCTATTGGTCTTTTATTTATTTATCTTTGTTCTTTGGCCCGTGTGGGCCTCCCATCGCAGTGGCCTCTCTCGCTGCAGAGCACCGGCTCTGGGCACGTGCGCTCCAGAGCTCCGGCTCGGTAGTTGGACACATCGGTCCAGCTGCTCCGCAGCACATGGGATCTTCCCAGGCCAGGGATCGATCCGGTGCTCCTTGCACTGCAAGGCTGTGTCCTTACCCACTGGCCCACCAGGGAAGCCCTGCCAATACATTTTATATTTGCAAGCTTTATTGATACAATTCCCATACTGTGCCATTCACCTGTTTAAAGTGTGCAATTCAAAAAAAGCATACGATTCAGCACAGACGGGCTGCCGTCACCGCAGTCAATTTAGAATGTGGTCAGCACCAAAGAAAGCCTAACCCCTTAGCTGTCACCCACACCAAACCCTCCAAACCCCCAGCCCTTGGCAAACTCTGACCTTCTCTCTCTGTCTAGACTTGCCTATTCTGGACGTTTCATATAAATGGAGTTCTGTAGCATGTGGTCTCTTGTGCCTGGCTTCCTTAGCGTGTTGTCACAGTTCATCCACGGTGCGTGCATCAGGACTTTTATTTCTATTGTCCAAGAACACTGGAGTGGGCTGCTGTTTCCTTCTCCAAGGGATCTTCCTGACCCAGGGATTGAACCCAGGTCTCCTGCACTGCAGGCAGATTCTTTACTGTCTGAGCCACCAGGGATCCTGGATCTTTTATCTGATATGTCATTTGCAAATACATCATCCCATTCTGTTAGGCGTCTTTTCACTTTATTGATAGAGTTTGTTGATGCACAGGTGTGTAGTGTGCACGAACTCCAGTTTATCTACTTTTCCTTCTTTGGTGGCTTGCGTTTTTGTTGTCACATCTAAGAAACCACTGCCTAATCCAAGGTCATGAAGATTCAGCACGTGGTCTTTGATGAGTTTTATGGGTTTGATTATAATATTTAGGTTTTATCTCCTTTGAGTTAATTTTTTATATACTTGTTTATGAACGTGCTGGCTCTTCGTGGCTGTGCGGGCTTCTCTCTAAGCGGCTGCGAGCAGGGGCGACTCTCTCCTCGTTGCGGTGGCTTCTCTTGTGGAGCACGGGCTCTAGAGCACGGGCTCTAGAGCACAGGCTCCATAGTCGTGGCCCATGGGCTTGGCTGCTCCACGGCCTGGATCAGGGGCCGAACCTATGTCCCAACATTGGCAGACAGATGCTTCACCACCGACTTTGAGTTAATTGTCTGTGTTTGGTGTGAGGCAAGCCTCCAGCTTCACTCAAGTGTGCACGACCAGTTGTCCCAACGCCATCTCTTAAAGAGACAGTTGCCCCATTGACAGGTCTGGACTCTATTGTCCAGAGCAGTTGACCATAGACACTAGGGTCTCTGCACGGACCCTCACTCTGTGTCATTGGTCTGTACATCTGTCCCTATGCCAGCAGCACGCCTTTACTACTGTATGAAATTTGTACTAAATTTTGAAAACAGGAGTGCAAGCCTACCAACTCTGTCCTTTTTTCAAGATTATCTTGCCTTTTGGAGTTCTTTGCAATTCCATATAATTTTAGGATCAGCTTTTCCGTTTGTGCAAAGAGGTTATTGGGATCTTAAGAGGGTGTGAGTGGGATTTGTAGATTAGTTTGAGGAAGTACTGCCGTAACAGTGATGTTAAACCTTCCAATCTGTGACCAAAGGATAGCTTGCACTTTTTAGTTTTCCTTCAGTTCCTTTGCTTTTTGTTGTTATTGTAATGTTTAGTGTACAAATCTTACATTTCCTCGAGTAAGTTTATTCCTATGTATTTGGTTCGTCTGGGTTTGGAGGATCACAGTCAGGTCTTCTGAAACGTGTTGTGGTGAAGGAGCAGAAATGGTGGAGTGTGGGTATAATTGTTGGTGTTAATTGCCGTGCATGGGCTTTCCTTTTGTGTGTCCACGTGGAGGAATTTCCCCAGACTGTCTCCGCTGCTTCCTCTGTCACATCTAAGAAACCACTGCCTAATCCAAGGTCATGAAGATTCAGCACGTGGTCTTTGATGAGTTTTATGGGTTTGATTATAATATTTAGGTTTTATCTCCTTTGAGTTAATTTTTTATATACTTGTTTATGAACGTGCTGGCTCTTCGTGGCTGTGCGGGCTTCTCTCTAAGCGGCTGCGAGCAGGGGCGACTCTCTCCTCGTTGCGGTGGCTTCTCTTGTGGAGCACGGGCTCTAGAGCACGGGCTCTAGAGCACAGGCTCCATAGTCGTGGCCCATGGGCTTGGCTGCTCCACGGCCTGGATCAGGGGCCGAACCTATGTCCCAACATTGGCAGACAGATGCTTCACCACCGACTTTGAGTTAATTGTCTGTGTTTGGTGTGAGGCAAGCCTCCAGCTTCACTCAAGTGTGCACGACCAGTTGTCCCAACGCCATCTCTTAAAGAGACAGTTGCCCCATTGACAGGTCTGGACTCTATTGTCCAGAGCAGTTGACCATAGACACTAGGGTCTCTGCACGGACCCTCACTCTGTGTCATTGGTCTGTACATCTGTCCCTATGCCAGCAGCACGCCGTCTTTACTACTGTATGAAATTTGTACTAAATTTTGAAAACAGGAGTGCAAGCCTACCAACTCTGTCCTTTTTTCAAGATTATCTTGCCTTTTGGAGTTCTTTGCAATTCCATATAATTTTAGGATCAGCTTTTCCGTTTGTGCAAAGAGGTTATTGGGATCTTAAGAGGGTGTGAGTGGGATTTGTAGATTAGTTTGAGGAAGTACTGCCGTAACAGTGATGTTAAACCTTCCAATCTGTGACCAAAGGATAGCTTGCACTTTTTAGTTTTCCTTCAGTTCCTTTGCTTTTTGTTGTTATTGTAATGTTTAGTGTACAAATCTTACATTTCCTCGAGTAAGTTTATTCCTATGTATTTGGTTCGTCTGGGTTTGGAGGATCACAGTCAGGTCTTCTGAAACGTGTTGTGGTGAAGGAGCAGAAATGGTGGAGTGTGGGTATAATTGTTGGTGTTAATTGCCGTGCATGGGCTTTCCTTTTGTGTGTCCACGTGGAGGAATTTCCCCAGACTGTCTCCGCTGCTTCCTCTGTCCGAAGGAATGAGGAGCAATGTATCTGATCGCTCAGTTTAGAAGAATAAGAGGGAATACTTGGCCCAGTGGGGAAAAAAATGAAGTCTGCTGGTCCAAGAACATGGGATATCTATTTATTTAGGTCTACTTTACTTTTCCCAACAATGTTTTGTCAGTCTCAGAATGTAAGTTTTGTTCTCAGTAGCTTCCTTCTAAATTTTGCTAAATTTATTTTAGTAAAGTTCCGTTACTGGAGTGAAGCCGATTTACACGCTGTGCCAGCTCGGGGGTAGAGCCGGTGAACCACTGTCACAGACGTGCGCTGCCGCGGATGCGGTTCCCACCCAGGCCGTGCTCGGCGCTTCTCCGCACCTGCCCCGTCCTCCCCTTGGAAACAGCCTGTCAGGGTGCCTGGTTATTTCTCTGGTCATCCTTCTCAAGACCCCCACGTCCTTCCTTGCGGACTAATGCTGTTACCACGAATAACAACTAAACCTACCGCAGCACATGCCGGGCTGTCCCGGGAACTTTACCTACAGTGGCACATGGAATCGTCCTCACTCTCCGAGGAGAACAGGGCAGGGACTTGCCCGAGACCTGCAGCTAATAGGGGGCAGAGCCAGGGTGCCAGCCAGGCTGCCGGATGCCTGTGTCTCTGCTTTCCCCAGCTGGCCTCCTTGCCTGTTTCGCCACGGCACTCAAGCTCAACAGTGGGATAGGTCAGGTTGAACCACATGAAGCTGCTGGTGTTGGACCATCTTTTAAAACTGACTTATTGGGATTTCCCTGGTGGTCCAGTGGCTAAGACACCATGTTCCCAATGCAGGGGGCCTGGGTTCAAACCGTGGTCACGGACCCAGATCTCACACGCTGCAACTAAGAGTTCACACAGTGCAACTAGAGATCCCGTGTGCCCCAACAAAGGTCCAGTGCTGCCAAACAAATGTACAGATAAATATCTCTTAAGGAATATTTACATGTATTTATTTTTGGCTCCACTGGGTCCTCGTTGCTGCCTTTGGCTTTCTCTAAGTGTGGAGAGCAAGGGCGACTCTGTTTTTCTTCCTCTCAGGGCCGCTCTTCGATGCCGTGCGCGGCTTTTCGCTGCAGCAGCGTCCGTTGCCTCGCTCCACGGCACAGGCTCTAGAGCGCCGGCTCGGTGGCTGTGGCTCCCGGGCTTAGTTGCTCCGAGGCCTGTGGGATCTTCCCCCACCAGGGACCAAGCCCCAGTCCCCTGCATTGGCAGGTAGATTTGTAATCACTGGAGCACCACTATGCTTAATCTAACAAAACCCAGCACATTCATTTGATTCAACTTATTAAAAAAAAAAAAAAAAAAGACCTGGGATTTGAAGCAGGTGCTGCAATGTTTGTCCGCCAGGTGCAAGTGGGGATTGTCTGAATTTAAGGTTCTGCTGTATAAGGGTTGAGCACGCCCCTCACAAGGAAGCTGTAGCTTTGAGAAAGCCAGGCTCACCTGGAGGAGCCTTGTGAGCTAAAGACTGAAGATGTCTGAAGATGGGGCGTCCTTTGGGGTGAGCTGACTCTAGCAGTGAGCCCCAAGGTGGGAGGAGGTAGGCTCTCCCACTTCCTGCCCCCGCCTCCCCCTGGAGCCCGTCTACGTCCGCATGAGTCATCTGGCCGCCAGGAACTGCCCGTCAGGCCAGGCGCGGCTCCGACGGCCCTGGGCAGGGTGCTCGCCGGACGCCCGTGGACTGCAGGGCTGTATTTCCAGGCCCATCCTGCAGCTCCCGGGACAGGCGGCAGGAGCGGGGAAGGCGGCCACCTGGTGGCCTCGGGGCTGCCTGGCTGAGGAGCCTCCCGTGCGAAACAGGCCACGGGAGGAAGAGAGCTTGGGCTTCAATGTTTTTGAACTTTAAAAGGAAAGGGGATTTCGGCTTTGGAGGTGCTTTTGGCTTTAGACCTTTTCACAGGTGCTGGGGAGCCTGGGGGAGAAGGATGGACAAGGAGTGAGGTTTCAGCCTTGGCCTCAGGGCGGCCCTTGAGCTGATGACCACATAGTTCTCTCCTGTTTGAAACTTTCTCGGGCAAAGCCACCTGTCCATCTGAGAAACAAGAGGATTGGGGAGTGGGTGTTGGGGACATGCCTGTGCATGAGAGGGGAGCCTCGAGGGCACCCCACAGCCCACTCTGGGCCCCACCAGCCTCTGTCCGTGGCCTGAGAGAGAGCGCTGAGAGTCCTGGGTGGCAACCTTTCTGCTCAGCAGCAGGACATGCCGCCCCTCCCCCTCCTCCCGAGTGCTCTTTGTCAGGAAAAGAGGGTGGCGTGTCTGCTTCATGGATGACCTTGATCTCCGAAGGCAGGACACCAGTCAGTTTAAGAGGTGCAAACCCTTGGGACTGGGTCTCCTGTCCCCCTCCCCTGGCTGGACTGGAGACCCCGGAAGTGCACCATTTACGCACGTGGTCACCTGATCAATAAAGGCTCCCTCAGTGCTTCAGGAGGTGTGGCTGTTTCCACAATGAAAGATGCCGGAGCCCTGGGCTCTCCATGTAGAAAAGCAGTCAGCCTCACACCATATGCACAAAGTGATCAGAGAGAATCCTATCCCTAAATGGTCAGGGAAGATAATCAGCTTGTAGCAAAGCCAGGATATCAGTGGGAACTCAGGAGCCAAGATGTCCTAAACAGGACCCAGGCAGCACTGGCCATCAGAGAAAAACTGCTGAACAGGACCAGTTGTTTGACAACGGGTGTTCATCGAAACGGGCTTCCCAGGTAGCGCTAGTGACAAAGAACCCGCCTGTCAGTGCAGGAGGCATAAGAGACCTGGGTTCCATCCCTGGGCTGGGAAGATCTGGAGGAGGAAATGGCAACCCACCCCAATACTCTTGAGCTTAAAAGGAAGGCGGCCACCTGGTGGCCTCGGGGCTGCCTGGCTGAGGAGCCTCCCGTGCGAAACAGGCCACGGGAGGAAGAGAGCTTGGGCTTCAATGTTTTTGAACTTTAAAAGGAAAGGGGAGTTCGGCTTTGGAGGTGCTTTTGGCTTTAGCCCTTTTTCACAGGTGCTGGGGAGCCTGGGGGAGAAGGATGGACAAGGAGTGAGGTTTCAGCCTTGGCCTCAGGGCGGCCCTTGAGCTGATGACCACATAGTTCTCTCCTGTTTGAAACTTTCTCGGGCAAAGCCACCTGTCCATCTGAGAAACAAGAGGATTGGGGAGTGGGTGTTGGGGACATGCCTGTGCATGAGAGGGGAGCCTCGAGGGCACCCCACAGCCCACTCTGGGCCCCACCAGCCTCTGTCCGTGGCCTGAGAGAGAGCGCTGAGAGTCCTGGGTGGCAACCTTTCTGCTCAGCAGCAGGACATGCCGCCCCTCCCCCTCCTCCCGAGTGCTCTTTGTCAGGAAAAGAGGGTGGCGTGTCTGCTTCATGGATGACCTTGATCTCCGAAGGCAGGACACCAGTCAGTTTAAGAGGTGCAAACCCTTGGGACTGGGTCTCCTGTCCCCCTCCCCTGGCTGGACTGGAGACCCCGGAAGTGCACCATTTACGCACGTGGTCACCTGATCAATAAAGGCTCCCCTCAGTGCTTCAGGGGAGGGTGTGGCTGTTTCCACAATGAAAGATGCCGGAGCCCTGGGCTCTCCATGTAGAAAAGCAGTCAGCCTCACACCATATGCACAAAGTGATCAGAGAGAATCCTATCCCTAAATGGTCAGGGAAGATAATCAGCTTGTAGCAAAGCCAGGATATCAGTGGGAACTCAGGAGCCAAGATGTCCTAAACAGGACCCAGGCAGCACTGGCCATCAGAGAAAAACTGCTGAACAGGACCAGTTGTTTGACAACGGGTGTTCATCGAAACGGGCTTCCCAGGTAGCGCTAGTGACAAAGAACCCGCCTGTCAGTGCAGGAGGCATAAGAGACCTGGGTTCCATCCCTGGGCTGGGAAGATCTGGAGGAGGAAATGGCAGCCCACCCCAATACTCTTGCCTGGAGAGGAGCCTGGCGGGCTGCAGCCCATAGGGTCACACAGAGCTGGACATGACTGAAGTGACTTGAGCACGTTCATCGAAACATGCCATTGGGGGAAAAGGAAGCCCAAGACTGGGATAGATGTTTGCAATTCACATCAACAAAGGACTCCAACTGGGTGAAGAACTCCTAGAAATACACAGGAAAGAGATAAGCTACTGGGGTGTAAGTTGGGCAGAGACTTGAGCAGGTGCTTCACAGAGATATGCAAACAGCCGGCCTCGTTACCGAGGCACCAGCCTCGTCCGTCCCCTGGGGATTTGCCAGGTGAAGCCAGGGGCCAGTCACCACCAGCCCAGTGGAAGAGCCAGAAGGCCAAGGGGCTGGAGACCGCCGCCTCCCAGGCTCGCCGCCTCCCCGCCCCGCCCTCGCTGCCTGCCAGGACCACCGCAGCGGCTTCTGCTTTGCTTTCCTCTGGCCACTCTTCAGTCTCTTCTCCACCCTGCAGTGAGACTTTATATAAATCGGAACGTTTCATCCTCTCCGTGACCCAGAGGAGCTCCCGTCCTCCCCAAGCTCACAAGGCCTTTGTATGAAGCCACCCTGACCCTTTCCCACCTTGAATGCTGCGCCTTGAATTCACTCCGGAGGACGCTGCTGTCCACGTGTCATCCCAGGACCCCTCCCTCTGGAGCCCCCGACCGCACAGTCCTGAGTGGCTCTGTGACTTGCTTTGACGATGAAGTGTGGAAGGAAGGTCACGTGTTGCCCTGATCAGGGTTGAAGAACCAGCAAGGGCTTCCCGTCTCTCTGTGGTGGCGACTGGCAGGGCTCCATCCAGGTGGGGGCTGCCCACCAGCCGCCCCGAGAGAGAGTAGCAGCGGTGGCGGTCGTGGCGGCCGGCCACGGTGGACATGCGGGGGGAGAGGGGAACCAGGGCTGGCGCCAGCCTGTCCTGATCCACGGGTGTTCAAGCTCATTTCTGCCTCAGGGAGGCCACCCCCACCGACCTCTCCTTCTCCTCCAGGTGGTCAGCTGTGCCAGCAACATGTATGAACTACTCGATTCCTTTCTTTGTTGTTCGGTTGCTCAGTTGTGTCCAGCTCTTCGACCCCATGGACTGCAGCACGCCAGGCTTCACCGTCCTTCACCATCTTCTGGAGTTTGCTCAAACTCATGTCCATTGAGTCCGTGATGCCATCTAAACACCTTATCCTCTGTCGCCCCCTTCTCTTCCTGCCCTTGGTCTTTCCTACTTCTAGGGTCTTTTCCAGTGAGTTGTTGCTTCGCATCAGGCGGCCAGAGGATTGGAGCTCCAGCTTCATCACCAGTCCTTCCAAGGAATATTCAGGCTTGATTTCCTTTAGGATTAACTGGCTTGATCTCCTTGCAGTTCAAAGGATTCTCGAGAGTCTTCTCCAGCTCCACAGCTTTGACTACACGGACCTTTGTCAGCCAAGTGATATCTCTGCTGTTTAATACAGTCTAGGTTTGTCTCAGCTTTTCTTCCAAGGCTTCCCTGTTTCTCAGCTGGTAAAGAATTGCCTGTCTTGTGCCTGGAGAATTCCATGGCTCATCCATGGGGTTGCATAGAGTCGGACACAACTGAACGACTTTCACTTCTTCCAAGGAGCAAGCATCTTTTTAATTTTGCGGCTGCAGTGTCCACAGTGATTTTGGAGCCCAGGAAAATAAAATTGGTCACTATTTCCATTGAATATAGTTCCGTGGGCTTGCAGTAGGTCCTTCCTGTTCATCTGTCTTTATGTCATATTTTCTCTCTATTAATCCCAAGCTCCCAATTTACCTGCCCCGCCACGCCTTTCCCCTTTGGTAACCCGAAGTTTGTTTTCAAGTCCGTTTCTGCTCTGTGAGTCCACGTGTATCGTGTTTTTAGATTCCACAGGAAAGTGATGTCATGCGCTGTCTTTCTCCAACTTGCCTCACGTCGTGGACGATCTCCAGGTCTGTCTCTGTAGAGTGTTGAAGGCAGTAAGACAGAGCGAACCGGAGGACAGTCACACAGGCGGAGGTGGTCATCCCCTCCGGGAGGGAGGCGGGGTTCTGTGGCCGGAGGCTGGTCTGCGCGGGCCGGTGCAGCGACTTCCTGACGGGGCAGAGCCCGCTCGGGGCTGGTGCGCTCGCCACAGGCCTCTAAGCGTGCCGTCCGCATCACCAAGCTCAGGGAGAATACAATCGCAGGCCAGCTAAGGGACACAATGCAAGTGTGGCTGGGAGTCTCCTTAGAAAACTTAAAAACGAACAACGAGGTATTTATCATTCACCCTTAGTGACTAAGGGACTAAACCCCACGTAACTGTGGCGTGCTGACTCCTCTGCTGGGTCTGGGGTGCCGGTATTTTATTTAGGACTCTTGTGATCATCTCCAGAACGGCCACTCCTGGAGCGCGCGCTCGCTGTGTTCCATCTTTGTGAAGTTCTCTCAGCACCATGACCATTTCATATGACGCTTTTAGACATGGTTCATTTTACGACTGGACGAATCAGCAGCGCCAGTTACGCCGGGAGATGGGGGAGGACAGGGCGCCGGGCACGCTGCAGCCCACGGGGTCACAGAGGCGGACACGACGGAGCGCCTCCGCAGCAACCTCGAGTCGCGGAGAGCTGCGCGCCGCTGGCCCGTGGGGGGGCCCCTCCTGTGGGCACGAGGCCTGGAGACGCCGTGGCCGCTTGCTGTGAGCCTGAGGCGCGGCAGACCCTTCAGGGTGAGCGGGAGCCTGACTTTAGTCACGTGCCCGGCCGTGGGGGACCTGCGGGTGGCTGCGGACCCCGGCCACACCCCTGCCGACTCAAGCCCACTTTCGCTGGGAAACAGCCAGCGTCTGCCTGTTTTGGGTGACGATCGCCAACACAGCCTTTAATGTCGCTGCAACTAGTTCGTGGTCTCCGCTGCTCCCTGCGCTGGGACAGCCTGATCTAGTTCATGCTTGCGTGGTTTCCTCCTCTTAGGTGGTTGTGTGGAGTAACTGGGATAAGGAGCCTTCTCTTTTCGGATTTGCTCCACATGCTCGTGTCTGGCTTGGCAGGGGCAGGAATCCTGCCTGCAGGGCTGGTTCGTGCCGCCCCGGCTGAGGCCCTCGGGCAGACTGACCCTCGAGGCTGCACGGAGGCTGGCCTCTGCCCGAGCTGCCCGTCTGGACCTCACGGTTCTGAACGCCCGGTCTTCTGAGCCACCGCCTCTGGTTAACGACCCTGACGGAAGCGGCTGCCGCGCCGCAGCCCCACAGGGGTGAAAGGCAAGGCGGGCAGGGCCCCTCTGGGAGCGGCGCGGGTGCTGCGCGGGCTGGAGGCAGTGCTCTCCTGAGGCGGCAGGGCCGAGTCAGGGACGCGACCACGACCCACGCGCGGCTTTAGTATCGGCTTCGCCACAATGTCTCTGCTTCTGAGTATGCTTAGACATCTTCATGATAGACACTCGAGGGTCTTCCCTGGTGTGAAGACTGGCTCCTGATGCAAGGGGCCCGAGTTTGGTCCCTGCCCAGGGAACGAGACTCCCTTCTGCACTGCAACAAAGACCCAGTTCAGCCAAGACCAAACTTGAAATGCTCCCTCATGAACTGATGGGTAGACCTTGATGAGAGCAATTGAAAAAACCCCACGCAGCAAACCATTAAGCTGAGAATCCCATGTTGACCACCGTCCTGCTTCCTTGGGAAAACCCCCACAGCCTGTGAAAAGCCCAGGTCTGG
The DNA here is from genome assembly GCA_022376925.1 of Tragulus kanchil. NCBI lineage: Eukaryota > Metazoa > Chordata > Mammalia > Artiodactyla > Tragulidae > Tragulus > Tragulus kanchil. Next base: position 245,679,516 of record JAIOJX010000028.1, read on the forward strand.
CCCGCGGGACGACACAAAGCCAGCCTCACGGGCAGCCTCGCCGCGCCCCCGCGACACTGACCGCCACGACCCCGTCTGACGTCTCCTTACGAAGGCTCTGGACGCAAGGTTCTAATACCAGGCTCCTGTGCTTCAAACAGCCCCCCTCCGTTTTTTTTGATAAATCATTTGCGATCTCACCCCCTTTTGGTAAGAACTCCTGAAACAGAAGTGGTGCCTGTTTTGGGTGACGATCGCCAACACAGCCTTTAATGTCGCTGCAACTAGTTCGTGGTCTCCGCTGCTCCCTGCGCTGGGACAGCCTGATCTAGTTCATGCTTGCGTGGTTTCCTCCTCTTAGGTGGTTGTGTGGAGTAACTGGGATAAGGAGCCTTCTCTTTTCGGATTTGCTCCACATGCTCGTGTCTGGCTTGGCAGGGGCAGGAATCCTGCCTGCAGGGCTGGTTCGTGCCGCCCCGGCTGAGGCCCTCGGGCAGACTGACCCTCGAGGCTGCACGGAGGCTGGCCTCTGCCCGAGCTGCCCGTCTGGACCTCACGGTTCTGAACGCCCGGTCTTCTGAGCCACCGCCTCTGGTTAACGACCCTGACGGAAGCGGCTGCCGCGCCGCAGCCCCACAGGGGTGAAAGGCAAGGCGGGCAGGGCCCCTCTGGGAGCGGCGCGGGTGCTGCGCGGGCTGGAGGCAGTGCTCTCCTGAGGCGGCAGGGCCGAGTCAGGGACGCGACCACGACCCACGCGCGGCTTTAGTATCGGCTTCGCCACAATGTCTCTGCTTCTGAGTATGCTTAGACATCTTCATGATAGACACTCGAGGGTCTTCCCTGGTGTGAAGACTGGCTCCTGATGCAAGGGGCCCGAGTTTGGTCCCTGCCCAGGGAACGAGACTCCCTTCTGCACTGCAACAAAGACCCAGTTCAGCCAAGACCAAACTTGAAATGCTCCCTCATGAACTGATGGGTAGACCTTGATGAGAGCAATTGAAAAAACCCCACGCAGCAAACCATTAAGCTGAGAATCCCATGTTGACCACCGTCCTGCTTCCTTGGGAAAACCCCCACAGCCTGTGAAAAGCCCAGGTCTGGCCCGCGGGACGACACAAAGCCAGCCTCACGGGCAGCCTCGCCGCGCCCCCGCGACACTGACCGCCACGACCCCGTCTGACGTCTCCTTACGAAGGCTCTGGACGCAAGGTTCTAATAGCAGGCTCCTGTGCTTCAAACAGCCCCCCTCCGTTTTTTTTGATAAATCATTTGCGATCTCACCCCCTTTTGGTAAGAACTCCTGAAACAGAAGTGGTGCTGCAGGGACCCCCCAGCGCATCTTTCTCCAGCACCCTCTCCGAGAAGTGAGTTCTCTTCAGTCAACAGGACCTCAAAAGTCAGTACGTGCGATATGTAACATGGTCTTCAGCTACTACACACGTGTGCGTCGGTCAAGCTTGCTATGCATACGTAAAGGAGAAAAAGATCATTAAAAGGCACGCCACCGAGTCTCAGGGACACAAGTGGAAACACAGCTGGCCCTGGGAGCAACCCGCAAGTCCTGGGACACGGGAGCCCCTGCAGGGCCCACGGCCCGCACCGTCCAGAGGACAGGCTCTCCTCCAGGGCCAGCAGCAAGAGCAGCTTCCGTCCACCCCCGTGCACTAGCAGCCGCGGAACAGAGACGCTGGGCCACCCGCGAGCATGCAGCAGGCCTGGCTCCTGAGACCGTTCCCTCAACTGGGGGCGTCGTGTCTCGTTCTCCGAAGTTTAACCCGGGGTCACTGACCCCAGAGACCATGTGACACGCACCTGCAGGACTCGTGCTGCGCAGATCCGGGAAGGGCAAGACTCAAAACAAAGACTGTGGATGCGAAGTAAGGCACACAAGGACACTGTATCACTACAAATTTTATTCAGAAACTCATCTTTGTTTTTTTTTGTTGTTTTTTAAAAAAAATTCCCATTATGAACTGGTTTGGTCAATCAACTACGACACTTCCTAGCAGACACGGTAAAAACGGCCATGGCTCAGAACCGCCCAGATCGTTCGCGGTCCCTCGACCGCCTCCTGTCGCGCTCCCGGCCCCCGCCGCCGCCGCCTCCGCCGCCACGACCACGGTCTCTAGACCGAGAGCGACGCTCCCGGGAGCGGGACCGCGATCTATGCCTGCAACGAAAAGAAACGAGACCATGGGACCCACGCCGGGCACGCCACATGACAGCGCAGCGAGGGCCCTTGGAACACTGCAGCCTGGCACCAACTCCACCAGCCAGGGCAGTGTGACCCAGAGTGGACGGGGCGCGCCCACGGCCCACCCCAGCCAAGCCTCCCGGAGTACTGAGCTCCGCGGGAGGCCCGCCAGGCCTCAGTGGGGCGGGGACCTAGGCCTTTCTGTCAGCAGCCATCGCCCGTGCCGCCTGCATTTCCAAACGCACGTTTAACACGACTGGGATGAGAAGCCTCTGGGAAGAATCGATCTGACCTGGAGAGTGGCCACTCCAGACAGCCTGGGCTCTCCCTGCCTGGTGCCATGCCCACCGCCCCTGCGCTCAGGCGCCGGGACAGACGCGAGACCGTGCCCGACTGCGGTATCCCCACCCAAACAAACCCGCCCAAACCAAGAAAACCCGAGAAGCCCAAACGGAGAATGGCCGTCCTGACGTCCAGGGGAGAGAGAGCCTGCGCACACAAGCCTGCCCTGAATGGCGCCGGTCCAGGGGCTCCCCGTTCCTAAAGGCGGGCCTCTGCCCGACCGGCCGGCGGCCGCACGCGTGCGAGAGTGGGTGGCACGGCCCCGGGAGCACGCGCCCAGCAGGGCCTTCCGAGCGGCCAGCGCCTGGCGGCGCAGGAGCACTCACTTCTTGCGGCGGCGTCCGTACAGCTCCCGCCGCAGCTCCCGGGAGATGGGCTTCAGGTGCATGAAGTTGCAGAAGCCGCCCCGCGTGCACTCCCTGCAGGGGAACGGTCGTCAGGTCGGGGGGCCGTGCACCCCTGCCCCCACCCGGCGTCCCCGCCCCCACTCACCCCGCCCCGCACACTCACCCCATCTCGTACTGGCGGCAGCAGGCTTCTCTGAAGTCGGTCACGGGGGAGAGCTCGGCGTGGATCGGCTGGCCGTTAAACCAGCGGTTGTTCAAGTCAATCACGGCCTTCTCCGCGTCTTCCTCACGGCGGAACTGCGGAGACAAAGCAAAGCCGCTCACTGTCCACGCCTCAGACACGAGCTTCGTCAATTACCGAGTCACGTGTGCATCACGTGCTCACACGGGGACTGGAAGTCCGGGGCAAACGCTGCAGAGCCACTGAAACCCAGACCCTCCTCTATGCACGAAGCCCTGTTTGCAGCAGGCCAAGGCCACGCCACGCCACGCACGCTGCCTCGGCTTCCCAACTGAACGAAAAGAACAAATGTCGTGACGTGTGCAGGCGAGGGAAGATCAGAAAAAGAAAAACCAAACACACAGCTCAGCTTCTCCTCCCCAGCCCCACGGCGGCTCAGGCGAGCTGCCGAGGACACCGGCCGCCGGCCCCGGGCTCCCGGCTGCGGCTGCCCCACGCCTACCTTGACATACACGTTGCCCACGAGGTGGTCGCCGAGGTTGTCACAGACATTCATCTCCTCCACCTCCCCGTACTTCTCCTCCATTTCTGTGAAAACCTCCTGCGGGTGGGCCAGCGGTTTGAGGGTCAGAACAAAGGACACGCACGGGAACCGCAGCAGGATTCCCACCAACGGGGCCGAGTCCCCCCACCCGGCGGGGGACGCCACGGGCTCACCTCAAAGAACTCATCATAGTGCTCCTGCATCTCGACGTCGCTCACGGCACCTGGGGACAACAGAGAGCTGGCTGGTTAGAGGAGGGAGCCACGGCCGCCAGACTCTGCACTTAAACTCAAACTGCTACGTAACACACACCAGCTCGTCTAGAGAGAAACCAGACCTGCGCGCTACCGGAGACGGAGACAGGGTGCCGCACAGCCACGGGTCAAAGGTCAGGTGTGGCGAGAGGAGCGGCCCCTGGACGACCTCGGGCTGCCTACTGTCACAGGAGACTCAGGCCACGTCTCCACAAGCACCAAAGGGTCAACGTTCTCAGACAGCATGAGGAAAAGCTAGACCCTCAAGAAAATTTTAAAATGAAATTTTCTTCCTTCTTAGATGTAAGATTCAGGCCAAGTAATGACACTCACTGAGTGTTCCCTTCTCTTATTAGGTTAAAATGAAGGTGGAAGGCAGGGTGCATGATTAAGCCTGTGCCCTGACTATGTCTTTTACCAATCATCAGCCACACAGAACACTGTCAGTTCTTTCTGATCAGACTAAAACCCAAATGACGGCAAGTGGAGACTGAGGACAGGTACCCAGTTCAGTCACAGCACTGAGTGCCTCTCTTGCCTCAAGGCGGAGTTACAACGCTTTGTGAAGAAAGCACTATTTTGTATGTCAGCCTATTTTCATCAAAGTGTACTCTTCGTAATTCACAGGCACTAAGTAAGTGAAATAAGGTCCATTCTGTGGGTAGATTTTGCAAATTAACATCCTATTCTCATTCCAATTCTACCATTCCAACGCTAACATTCTTTGAAGCTAAATCTGAGAAAGGCTAAGGCTGGCGTGTCAGTAAGCTGACGTTCCCAACAGCCAGACCGAGGCAGGGACGGCCTGTTTCTAATCACCACCTTCCACAGGTCATCTCCCGGACTGGCAGCCTCCTGCGGGCAGCCACCGAGGGCCCTGGGCTCTGTCCACAAGGCCCTAGCTCTCTGGGAACTTTCTACCTCTAAGGAGAAGAACTAACTTCATCCTCTTGCCTTTAAGAGGAGGCGGTGTTCCCACATCTTAGTTATTTTTGAACTTCCAGGAATCATTTGTTTTCCAAACAGAACTCAGTGAATGGCTACTCCGGACAGCTCACGGGTTTAACAGAGACAGGGCACACGCCTTCCCGAGCAGAAACCAAGTTCTACACAAAAGAAAGGCCAGTTACAGATTTTCACGGCCAGTCAAACCGGTCACACACCAGCTCGTCTAGAGAGAAACCAGACCTGCGCGCTACCGGAGACGGAGACAGGGTGCCGCACAGCCACGGGTCAAAGGTCAGGTGTGGCGAGGAGCGGCCCCTGGACGACCTCGGGCTGCCTACTGTCACAGGAGACTCAGGCCACGTCTCCACAAGCACCAAAGGGTCAACGTTCTCAGACAGCATGAGGAAAAGCTAGACCCTCAAGAAAATTTTAAAATGAAATTTTCTTCCTTCTTAGATGTAAGATTCAGGCCAAGTAATGACACTCACTGAGTGTTCCCTTCTCTTATTAGGTTAAAATGAAGGTGGAAGGCAGGGTGCATGATTAAGCCTGTGCCCTGACTATGTCTTTTACCAATCATCAGCCACACAGAACACTGTCAGTTCTTTCTGATCAGACTAAAACCCAAATGACGGCAAGTGGAGACTGAGGACAGGTACCCAGTTCAGTCACAGCACTGAGTGCCTCTCTTGCCTCAAGGCGGAGTTACAACGCTTTGTGAAGAAAGCACTATTTTGTATGTCAGCCTATTTTCATCAAAGTGTACTCTTCGTAATTCACAGGCACTAAGTAAGTGAAATAAGGTCCATTCTGTGGGTAGATTTTGCAAATTAACATCCTATTCTCATTCCAATTCTACCATTCCAACGCTAACATTCTTTGAAGCTAAATCTGAGAAAGGCTAAGGCTGGCGTGTCAGTAAGCTGACGTTCCCAACAGCCAGACCGAGGCAGGGACGGCCTGTTTCTAATCACCACCTTCCACAGGTCATCTCCCGGACTGGCAGCCTCCTGCGGGCAGCCACCGAGGGCCCTGGGCTCTGTCCACAAGGCCCTAGCTCTCTGGGAACTTTCTACCTCTAAGGAGAAGAACTAACTTCATCCTCTTGCCTTTAAGAGGAGGCGGTGTTCCCACATCTTAGTTATTTTTGAACTTCCAGGAATCATTTGTTTTCAAAACAGAACTCAGTGAATGGCTACTCCGGACAGCTCACGGGGTTTAACAGAGACAGGGCACACGCCTCCTTCCCCGAGCAGAAACCAAGTTCTACACAAAAGAAAGGCCAGTCGAGAGAGGCCCATGCCAAAGGGCAGATTTTAACATGTACAGTTAACTTACTTTTTCACATCAGGAAAATGAGAAGACAGAATATTCTCACACTCAGAGTCTTAGCAACACTGAGAATCACATTTTGGTGGCCGTTATTCATAGTATTGTACTAACTTTATGTAAAGTTCATGTTTTAAACTGCTTCACGGTGGGCATACTTTATCCCTTACACTCTGATTTAAGGTTCTGGGTCAATCAGCACGACCTGCAAGGCAGAGACGCGTGATGAGTAAAGAAGCTGCTTGATGCAGGATCACCGCGGCTCCGTGTGCTTCAACACAATCTGAACGTACCCAGCTCTCTTACAGGAACACTCTTAAACTGGGGTTCAGGGTGAAGTTTAATCCGAGCCTAGAAAGCTTATTACTCTACACAGAGAAGGTTATATTAAGAGCCAGTTGCGCTGAGCCGAGCTCAGTTGCAGCACCAGAAGTGTGTCTGATCTGTGCTGGTCGCATCTGGCCCCGGAGCTGCAGCATTTGGTGCAGCTAAGCTTCTGCTCTGTAGCATATGTGACACAAGAACCCTGTGATCACACACAGACAGAGAACGGGGTCCTCCTGCCGGTCAAGCATGCGCACCCGGGAACGAGCGGGCCACGAATGGTGGACCGGGGGTCCGTGGCCACCTCTGCCCCAGGGCTGAGCCGTCACCCACACTGCAGTCCACACAGAGGCTGCTTCTCCCTCCCACTGACCTTGTTTCTTTAAGAAAACAATACACAAGGGTACCAAGTAGGTCCTGCTACCATCAGATTCAGGGAAAGAAATTAATTCTCTATCAGGTATCAGCATCGAAAACCATTTAGTGTCTCAGCAGGAAGAGCGGCCCAGGCCCTCTCCCAGCAGATGCGGGCGCTGCACACCTGGGCACGGAGCCGGGAGGCCGCCCGGCCGGGGCCAACTCAGGGAGGGGCCAGCTGCCAGGATCGTTTCACCTGCTGCAGCTCACCGTACGGGCCGAGGGGCCCTGGGCCAAGGGTGGACCCGCTCCAAGCGTGTGGCCACCAAAAGCGCCTCGTGGTGTTGGTCTGCTTTTTCAGCTTTAAGACACACTGGTGAATGAGAACCATGTGGACTTTGGTCTGGACCCCCTGATTTTAACGCGAGTCCAGGTGTTCATCTCAGCTTATCCTCAATGACTGCCTTTACTCTCTAGTTCTGCAGTCACTATTTCTCGTTTCCTAAAAGCCATTGGCCACCACCACATCCATGACTTGAGTTTAGCGCTTCCCGGCACGTGAAGAAACCATGAGGTCCACTGAAGGCCCATTGTAGAGCTGTTCCCTGCCGAGCAGCCTCTACCTTCCCAGGGTGGGAGATTCCTACATGAAACGTCTGAAGACAGAGGCCCCAGGACTGGCGTGGAAGGTCAGGGCAACCAGAGGACCCTCCTGGGCTCATGCTCCAGAGAATGCTCTCTCAGGGAAAAGCATCACCTCCAAAATGCAGGAGAAGGGAAAAAACTTTAAGAAATAAAACCTGAAAAATCATTTCGGAACTATTGGTTCTGAAGTCAGACAGACTGTCAGTGTTGAGCGGGAAAAACGTGAGCCCACATTGCCGCCGACACACGCGCTTCCCGAGGTCCCGGGGGAGCGGGAGCCCCGCGCCTGGGAAGGGCACCCTCGCTAGGCACTGGCCCCTGCCTAGGGGGCGCGGCGCAGCCTCCAGCAGGGCTTCCACGGGCCAGGGGCACGGGCTCTGACAGCGGCCGTGGAAGGCGGTCCTCGACCCTACGGCGGCAGACCAGGCGGAGCGGACGCTGAGCTCTGACACGCAAGCCCAGGGGACCAGGGAAGGAACTTGTATGAACTTACAGCGCAAACCGTCAGCAGACTGGGAAGAGTTTTGAGGGTTACGGTAAATGTTCAAGAGGGCAATGGTCTGAAATACAAAACGCAACAACTTTATATTACGGAAAATTAAATGTAAACACGCAACCGGCTTCCTGTGGCGATCGCTTCAAGACTCGGGGCTGAAAAAAGAGCAGGTTATTTTCTCTGGAAGCAGAGGTGCTTTCTCCTAGCTGATGGCTGTCCTGGAGGCCCTACCACTGCCGTCCAGAGATCCCATGATACGCGCGTTACTGCATTTCTCTCCCAGACTGGAAGAACTGACCGTCCCAACGTTCCGATCCAGTTAAGAACGCAGCCGACTCAGCAGGCCGCCACCGAGACACGCTCGTAACGGGACGCCCGAACCAGAGCGAGAAGCCGGTGCCACCGCCTGACCAGAAAAATACAGTAACGACCTATCATGGAATCTCTGCTCCCTAGAGGAAAGATCGTGATGGTGAAATCGAACCCACGCTCAACGGGCAACTTACCTTATTGACTCCTACACACTCCTAAGGTTTTTGATTTCACAGAAAGAACTTAATAATTGCCAGGGGGTCAGCCCCTGGGAAGACCAAGGACTGGCTGGTGTGCACGGCTGACACAGGGCTGGCCGGCTCTCGCCAGCAACGCCCAGGGCGGGAGAGGCCCGGCGGGCGGCCTCCCCAGCCAGCCTGCTGACCTCCGCCAATTATCAAGTTCTTGCTGTGAGCGCCAAGGACCTCCGGCACCGTGTCCTGTTTGCAACAGCTCTATGTCAGCAGCTCAGAAGCCAACGTGGTTTGCCTCAATTAGGAGTGGGCTCTTTGACACCATTGTTTAAAAACTCTCAACTGTGGGACTTACAGTGGGAGCCGTCGGCCGTCTGTGCACTGTTTTGGGGGTTACGATAGATGTTTTGAATCAAGATGGTCTGCGGGAAAAAAAAAGGTTCTACTGGCTGCTGTGCATATATCAGACAATTGCAAAGAGACAACTTGGGCGCGCAGCCTCCAGCAGGGCTTCCACGGGCCAGGGGCACGGGCTCTGACAGCGGCCGTGGAAGGCGGTCCTCGACCCTACGGCGGCAGACCAGGCGGAGCGGACGCTGAGCTCTGACACGCAAGCCCAGGGGACCAGGGAAGGAACTTGTATGAACTTACAGCGCAAACCGTCAGCAGACTGGGAAGAGTTTTGAGGGTTACGGTAAATGTTCAAGAGGGCAATGGTCTGAAATACAAAACGCAACAACTTTATATTACGGAAAATTAAATGTAAACACGCAACCGGCTTCCTGTGGCGATCGCTTCAAGACTCGGGGCTGAAAAAAGAGCAGGTTATTTTCTCTGGAAGCAGAGGTGCTTTCTCCTAGCTGATGGCTGTCCTGGAGGCCCTACCACTGCCGTCCAGAGATCCCATGATACGCGCGTTACTGCATTTCTCTCCCAGACTGGAAGAACTGACCGTCCCAACGTTCCGATCCAGTTAAGAACGCAGCCGACTCAGCAGGCCGCCACCGAGACACGCGCGTAGCGGGACGCCCCAACCAGAGCGAGAACCCGGCGCCACCGCCTGACCAGAAAAATACAGTAACGACCTATCATGGAATCTCTGCTCCCTAGAGGAAAGATCGTGATGGTGAAATCGAACCCACGCTCAACGGGCAACTTACCTTATTGACTCCTACACACTCCTAAGGTTTTTGATTTCACAGAAAGAACTTAATAATTGCCAGGGGGTCAGCCCCTGGGAAGACCAAGGACTGGCTGGTGTGCACGGCTGACACAGGGCTGGCCGGCTCTCGCCAGCAACGCCCAGGGCGGGAGAGGCCCGGCGGGCGGCCTCCCCAGCCAGCCTGCTGACCTCCGCCAATTATCAGGTTCTTGCTGTGAGCGCCAAGGACCTCCGGCACCGTGTCCTGTTTGCAACAGCTCTATGTCAGCAGCTCAGAAGCCAACGTGGTTTGCCTCAATTAGGAGTGGGCTCTTTGACACCATTGTTTAAAAACTCTCAACTGTGGGACTTACAGTGGGAGCCGTCGGCCGTCTGTGCACTGTTTTGGGGGTTACGATAGATGTTTTGAATCAAGATGGTCTGCGGGGAAAAAAAAATAAAAAGGGGAATTCTACTGGCTGCTGTGCATATATCAGACAATTGCAAAGAGACAACTTGTTTGCAAACGGCTCAACGCCTGCTGTTTGTTTGCTTCCTGCAAGTCAGACACTCGTCTTCTGAAGGGAACACCCAAACCATCATATTATGAAAACAGAGTTTGAGCGGTGACTTAGGTCAAGTGACTCCAGGTCAAGTCAGCCAGCAACCAAGCAGCTGTCCCTGTTGTTTTGAGTAGTCCCAGGCTACTGAGAGTGTTCATGCAACAGAACACTAACATTCTGTTACGCTTCAAGCTACCAGACACTAGGGTGTCAACAGAGTCGTGTTACAATCATATTCCCCATAGGAAACTGTTTTTTAAAAACCAAATGCATAACGCAAGCACGTGCAGTCCGCCCGGCTCTCTCGGCCTCGGGGGGACAGGCACACGGCACGGTTCCTGACTCAGACGGCTGCCACAAACTCTCTCTTGGTGGGCTCTCTGTTTACATAATACAATAGCTTAAAACATTTGCTCTTTTCCGATCCTTCTTTTAAGGGAAAAAAAATCCTTTTAGCCCTTGTGGTTTAAACTGGATCAGGCAGACTTGAAACCTTACATTGTACCGTTCTTCTTAAAATCAAGTTGTCTGAAAAAACAAACCATGTTTAAGTTAGTAGGCTAGCACATGACATGAAGCTTAATGTCCACATTACTGTATGAAGCTTAAGAAACCCACACTCAGTTACACTACAGACTTCCAAGCAGAGCCAATAAACTGCATAATTTAGGAAAATACATATTCAGCCTCACCACGTATCCAGAGCAGTTCTGTAAGTGGTTTCACAAAACCGGTCAGCTGCATCTCTAGCTGCGTGTTCACAGGGAGCGGTCGTGAGAGCCCCTGGCTGAAGGGCTGGTCGGGAATACCCACGTGGGAGGACGGCCGCAGCCGCATTGCGCAGCCTCGCCACAGGCCCGGAGCAAGCCACGGGCACCCTCTCCTGGGCCTTGGGTGGTCTCCTGGGCCTTGGGTGGTCCCCAGAGCCAACCACGCTAGGTGCTTCACTGAAACCACCGGGCGTGGCAGAAGCTACACTGGGCCCCGCTCTCCAACAGGAAGCCCGTTTAGCTCTCCCGTGGGGCCTGGCGGTGGCTGCTCAGTACAGAAACAACACTCCACGGAGTAAAATCCGGGGTGGTCAGGGTCACCTACAGCGGCCGGAGTCAAGGCAAGAGGCTCACACTAACAGACCTGACCACCAAGCTCTGCGGAAGCACGGCCTCTGGGCGGGGGCAGGAAGCTGACTCCATACATGGAAGCAGTTAGAAAAAGAAAAAGGGTAAAAGGAACGAAAAAAAAATAAAAAGAAAAGCAAAAAAAAAAGAAAGAAAGAAAGAAAAAGAGGCCACAGCGGCCTCTCCACAGAGGCCAAAGAATAAAGATGGATGAAAGTAAATAAATAACCAATAAAAGAGGCCAAATTTTAAAAATAAATAAATAAATAAATAAAAAAGAAAAAGCGGACATCGTAAAGCAAATCCGCCACTCTTCTGAACTTCGAAAGAGACATGGTCAAGGCTACGTGTTGTAGAAACACAGCCTAAAAAATCATAAAACACGTCTCCTTCTCACACGGGACTGGCTGACTTTCATAAATGGTGACAGACAGGGGCGCGGAGCCTGCGTGTTCAGACTTCACCGCAGTCTGAAGGACTTACAAGCCGTCAGTCTGGAAAGACTCGAGTCTAGATTTTTTCTAAATCCCAAATGTTGAGGTAAACATGGGCAAAGGGTTTCAGTTCTCCTCAGAGACGCCTTCTCCCTTCAACTGACCCGATCACTCCAAGGGTGTAAACCCTTGCTTTTTCTTTCAATTAGCCAAAAATAAACTATCAAAACCCACAAATTTTGATTAAATTCACAACAGAGGCAAGCCCACGGCAACAGGCCTCTCTGTGAACCAAGCAGCCTGGCCGTGAAGAGCGGCAGGAAAGGGCCTGCCTTCTAATGCTAACGCTCACTCCTCAGGCTTCCGTGACAGGGCACAGCTGGCTGCAGTCCTGGCTGGGGCCTCGCAGGGGACGTACCCAGGGGTGCTGGAGAGCGCGGCCTGCAGAGTGTGGGGTCTCCTCCATGGAGACTCGCCCACCTCTGCTGTCTGGAGAGCAGAGCAGAAAGCCAGCCCTACATCTCCCAGCGCCTGGAGAAGAGGCGAGGCCGGTGCTGGCCAGGCCACCTGGCCCTATCAGAGGTGAACACCAGTCGCAGCCAACAAGTCTCTCTCAGGATAAACACAGGGAACGGTGCTCTCAGACCTTCTGCTAGGGGTGGCTCAGCTGCCTTCTTCTCATTTAAACAAAACACACTTACAAACATAAATGGAAAATAAAACTAGAGGGAAAAAACCCTGCTTATTATAAACACATGGAAACTATTAACTGCCTCTATACAATTCATGAAGTTTTGATAATTAACATGAAAAGAGAAAAAAAAAAGAAAAATAAACAAACCTGGCTAAAGGTCGGTTTATTGTGCAACCGAGAGCATCGGTCCCCATGACGACAGGCTCCAATTTTGAAATAAAATGAACAGTTGACTCTGTAAGGGAGAACAAGAGCTGGTTATTTTGCTGGGGAGACAAATAGATGGAAATATGTCATCGACATGACAGATGCAGCCACCCTGCCTTCCTCTCACTTCACAGGACACAGGCGCTGCTCCGCTGGGTCACGGGCCCTCTCATACTCAGGACCGCCTGCCTGTCTAGCTGCTCAGTCGTGTCCAACTGTCTACAGCCTCGTGGATGGCAGCCCGCCAGGCTCCTGTCTGTGGGGTTCTCAGGCAAGAATCCTGGAGTGGGGTGCCGCACCCTCCTCCCGGAAAACTTCCTGCCCCGGGGACCACACCGGTGTCTCCTGCATGCAGCTGGATTCTTTCCCACTGCCCTACCCTGGGAAGCCCTGCTCTACTCAGCTTCCATCTGCCCCTCTTCAAGCTTGGTGCTCCTTCCACAAAGAGTAGTCTGACTCTAACCTGTTTCCTCCTCCCTCAAATCTTCCACGTTAAGTACAGCTGACCTCCGAACAACTTAAATTCAGACTAGCCCTGATCTCCCTGCAGTTCAAAGGTCAACTGTATTCAATATTTCTCTGCTCTGCTCTTCTCTCTTAAATGGAATGTTAAGTGAGTCTAAAACTGTAATTCACTCAGAACCCATTGGTTCCTTGTCCTGCCACGATGAGACGTCCTCTTGAGGACACCACCAGCCCAGGAAGGGGTCAAGATCCTGACTCAGCTACTCACCACCTGGGTCTGGGCTAGCCACCCCACCTGTTCGAGAGTCCACAAGCCGAGGACAGCGCCACTGCGGCGCCGTTTCAAGAACGAGAACCAGGCATCCTGTGTGCTCATCACACGCTGCCACTGATGTCTAAACAATACAAAGTCCAGGTCCCCTCACCAGACGCCAGACCAGGAGGGAATTTCCAAACAAAGATCTGAGCTCAACAGCCCTCTCGGGTTTCAACACACCCGAGCCCAAGCTGGTGGGGCAGCCCCTCCGCCTGCAGGAGCTACAAAGCCGTCCCCTCGTCCCCCCGTCCGCCCAGCACTCGGATGCTCCAGCAGTCAGAGCCAGCAGGCCAGCCGGCAGGCCAGCCAGGCGAGCTGGCCGAGGGGTCCAGGGTTCCTCAGCCTGCCAGAGGGTGCCATTCACACTCAACTTGCAGAGGTGGGGAAGCTACTACCCTGTAGATTCCACTTTTTAAGTAAGGGCCACTCACAGTGAAGATCAAAGGGCCTCACTGAAGTGTGATGGCTCCTGAAGAGCAACCAGCCATTCATCATCAGACAGCAATAAAAAAGGAAAAGTCCAAGCTTATCAGGACAGAAAGATAACTATTACATATACTTGCTACGTGACATTACATCTTCAGAAAGTCACTTGAAAATAGTTTAAGAATATCTCAGAACTGACAAAACCCCCATCTCAACCATTCACACCCAACTATTCCAAATAACTAAACCAGTCCTTGCTACTGTACTACCAGAAGTGACTCTCATCTCATGATGCTCAGTGAATTACTTAATTTACTCAATCAGTCAAAACCTGTGCACTCATGAGACTACTGCAACAAAATGAAAAGATGTTACAGAAAGACCACTTACTGTCAGAGAGAAGATACTGGAAGGGCTAACCGACACTGAGACTGAGAGAGTCTCCAAAGCCTCCAATGTGCAATCACCTAAATATGTTTTAATCGCTAGAAACGAACATTTACTTCCAGTTTAAATTAAAATTTAAAAAGTTGGCAGGAACCATCCATTTTTAGGGGTTGAGCTGTTTTGTGGCAATTAAAACCCCACAAATCTCCCTAAAACGAGAAACCTAAATTCAACAATCAAGTTCCCTGAATTACAGGCGCGACGTGGACAGCACGGCTCTCACAGACACAACGCGGTTCCACAGAGTGACCGCGAGGCGCCGCCTCCTGCAGCTTTCCGCAAGAGGAGGGAAGGAAGCCGTCAGACCTAAGCCATGGGCCTGGCTGATACAAGCCCAAGAGTAACACCGCCCCTGCATGCCCTTCAGCAAACTCGGAGAAGCCTCTCTTTCCAGCAGAGCTGGCTGATCCATTGGAGATCCAGGTACCCACGCTGCGGCCTCGGGAGCCACAGCCCTTGGGGCACGCGTCTCTTCCACAGCACTCAACGCATTTTAATTCATTTTGCTTCACCTATCGTTTGCTGACAAGCAACCCCTCGCTCCTTGAGAACAAGATCCAAATTTTACCTATCTTTGAGTCCCCAGACATTGGCCTTTGCCAGCTACCCCCGGGGGAGGGGTCCAGGGTTCCTCAGCCTGCCAGAGGGCCATCACTTGCAGAGGTGGGGAAGCTACTACCCTGTAGATTCCACTTTTTAAGTAAGGGCCACTCACAGTGAAGATCAAAGGGCCTCACTGAAGTGTGATGGCTCCTGAAGAGCAACCAGCCATTCATCATCAGACAGCAATAAAAAAGGAAAAGTCCAAGCTTATCAGGACAGAAAGATAACTATTACATATACTTGCTACGTGACATTACATCTTCAGAAAGTCACTTGAAAATAGTTTAAGAATATCTCAGAACTGACAAAACCCCCATCTCAACCATTCACACCCAACTATTCCAAATAACTAAACCAGTCCTTGCTACTGTACTACCAGAAGTGACTCTCATCTCATGATGCTCAGTGAATTACTTAATTTACTCAATCAGTCAAAACCTGTGCACTCATGAGACTACTGCAACAAAATGAAAAGATGTTACAGAAAGACCACTTACTGTCAGAGAGAAGATACTGGAAGGGCTAACCGACACTGAGACTGAGAGAGTCTCCAAAGCCTCCAATGTGCAATCACCTAAATATGTTTTAATCGCTAGAAACGAACATTTACTTCCAGTTTAAATTAAAATTTAAAAAGTTGGCAGGAACCATCCATTTTTAGGGGTTGAGCTGTTTTGTGGCAATTAAAACCCCACAAATCTCCCTAAAACGAGAAACCTAAATTCAACAATCAAGTTCCCTGAATTACAGGCGCGACGTGGACAGCACGGCTCTCACAGACACAACGCGGTTCCACAGAGTGACCGCGAGGCGCCGCCTCCTGCAGCTTTCCACAAGAGGAGGGAAGGAAGCCGTCAGACCTAAGCCATGGGCCTGGCTGATACAAGCCCAAGAGTAACACCGCCCCTGCATGCCCTTCAGCAAACTCGGAGAAGCCTCTCTTTCCAGCAGAGCTGGCTGATCCATTGGAGATCCAGGTACCCACGCTGCGGCCTCCGGAGCCACAGCCCTTGGGGCACGCGTCTCTTCCACAGCACTCAACGCATTTTAATTCATTTTGCTTCACCTATCGTTTGCTGACAAGCAACCCCTCGCTCCTTGAGAACAAGATCCAAATTTTACCTATCTTTGAGTCCCCAGACATTGGCCTTGAGCTGACACCCAGTAAGTGTTTCTGGACTGGATGCGACTGATGATTTTGTCTTGGGAGTTTTGCTAGGAAAAAATTTAACCCCCTCTTCCAAACAACACAGGAGATTCTAGAATGTGTAAAAGAAGACATTTTACAAGACAGACTGCATCCTGGAAAACAGAAACAATTTAAAGCGTTTGATAATTGTACCAAGACATGAGCTATAGCAAGCTTACGAGTTTACTCTTAAGAACACATTCACATAAACTCTGTACAGCCCTGAATACCAAGACGCTAACCATTTACTGAGTTATTAAGCTTGTTAATACATCAAGCTTAATCTGTAGGTTTTCAAAGGCGTACCCTCCCTCTAGTCCAAACTATAGTAAATACACCAGAAATTAGTACGTGGCAAAATCAAAATTGTAGTTTTTCCTCTTAACCTAACAATTGACTACGGAGGGAGGTAACCTAAAAGAAAAAAAACAAAACAAAAAAAACCCCACCCATCTTATTCTTGCAATGCAGACTGTTTTTCTCGGTTGGCTACCTGGTAATTTCCAGAACCCTGTGTCACATCAAATGTGCGCACGATCGGCCCCGTGCTCGCCTCCGTCGCAAGAGGCTCGTTAAGCGAACGAAACCCTAACGGGACCCTCGGCGATCTCCCGCTCGATCGCGGGCGACTCTGCCCTACGGCCTGGCCCGCTCGGCGTGGCGAGACCCGAGTCGGGGCGATCGCGCACGCGCACGAGCCCGGCACAGCCCGAGCCGGCTTCCGGGCGCCGGGGCACGGGGCGCCTGCAGGCGGGCCGCCGGGCAGCCCCGGCCGGAGAGGCCGCGCCGCCGGGGCGGAAGCGGCGCCCGCCCGGCCCACGCGGCTCCCGAGGCCGGAAGGCCCGCCCGCCCCTCTCCCGCGGCGGCCGCCGCCCGGGCCCCGCCGCCGAGCGCGCCGCCCGCCTCCCCCTCCCGGAGCCCCGGCCCCCGGCTCCC
This sequence comes from Tragulus kanchil, assembly GCA_022376925.1. NCBI lineage: Eukaryota > Metazoa > Chordata > Mammalia > Artiodactyla > Tragulidae > Tragulus > Tragulus kanchil. The sequence goes on from JAIOJX010000028.1 coordinate 245,696,501, forward strand.
ACTGACTTGTCTTTCTCGGTGCCGAAGATGGAGGCCAAGTACTCCGCCATTTCCCACCGGCCGCCGCCGCCGCCAACACTGCTGCCGACGCCGACGACTCCGCCCGACGCCCGCGGGAGACGTCACCCGGGCGCGACGACGTTCGCGTCAGCCCACCGACGTGGCCCCGCCGCCCAATCAGGGGCGGCGCTGCCTGCGCGTGGGCGGGGCCCGGCGCGGGCGGGGCTTGGCGCGCGCGGGAGGCCCTGCCTCGGCGGCCGCGGAAGCCCGGGCCAGCGCCCCCTCCCGGCGGCCCCGTGTCCTTCGGGCCCGCGCGCCAGCCGCGGTCTTGGAGGAGCCGGCGGCCGAGGGCTCTTCCGCGCAGTCCCCGGCCGGGCCCGGGGCGCGCCTGTCCCGCCGGGTTCGAAGCCGGCGCCCCGTCCCCGCCGGTGCCCTGTGGGACTTCCCTGCGAACCCGTCCCCCGGGAAGACCCCGTCTCCGCGCCCTCGTATTCGGGGAGCCGAGTCGCAGCGCCCCGCCGCCCGCCGCCCGCGCCCAGGAGGGTTCGGAGGGGCTCCGGGGCCCCGGAGACCAGGCGCGCGTCTTGGGGCCGGGCTCACTGGCCCGCAGGACCCCGCGCGGGGGCCGGGCCGCCGGGCTTGGGGACGGCAGCAGCGGCCGGCGGCGCAGACGCCCTGGAGACCCCGGGAAAGCCGGCGTGCGGGGCCGCCGCGGGGAGGAGGCGCCGGCCGGGACCCGCGCAGAGGCTCAGAGCTGCGGGGACGCCGGGCCCTTTCCCCGCAGCTGCCGCCTCCGGGGCCCCTGGTGCCTGCTGTGTGCGCGCGTTTGGGGGCCCCTCTCTCTGTGCTCTGTTTCCTCCTCGCGCCCTGTTTTCCCGGGGATGACTCCGTCGGGATCTGTGGTCTGTGCGCAGAGCTCCGCTGCGGGGTTGACCAGCCGCCTTGGTAGGGCCGTGGCTGAGCCGGTCTCGCTTTGCTGACACGCCCGCAACAAGTGTCCTGCAGGCAGCGTGTTGCCCCTGGGGCCGTGCACACCTGGTGTATTTGCCCACCCAGGCCTGCAGTCTCAGGAATTCATAAAAACGGAAGGCAGCGACGTTTTATCCTGGCAGGAAGCCTGCCCCCAAATGAGTTACCCTGGCAGAAATGCTTTGGCCGGCTCTGCAGGGGTGACATTTGATATAGGACACATGTGAGAATGAGTGGCAGGTGAAAGGTAAGATAATCAGGTGCTTGTGTGGCCCTCACCGCAGGCCTGAGGACTCTGGGGGTCCTCTGAACAGGCTGAGAACCGCTTTTTTGGTTGCTGGGCGTCGTAGCAGGGGCTATGAGTTTATTTGTACTAGGGAAGGGGAAGCCTCCTCCAAGCACCTCGGGTTCTGGTGGCTGGACTAATAGTAAAATTAACACAAGATAGATTATCAGGAAAATAATAATAATAATATAAAAGGGTAGATTACCAGGAGAAGAAGAAACTTAGTCTAATTCATGCACATAGAGGCCTCATAGAAATGGGATCTAAGAAGTGGGCAAAGCAGACAGTTTTTAGACAGAGACTTCAGTTTGGGGTACACAGTTAAAGAACTAAAATGCTTGTGTAAGCTTCTTGGCCTCGAACTCCCCATCTTTGGTGACAAGGGTCATTCTGCCTCCAGGTGCGGAGGGCACTTTTCACAGGGGGAATTAATTTCCTACTCTCAGTGAAACAGAGGGTGTCTCTTGTATTGGTTGATTCTTAAGTAACATTGAGTGAAAGTGTTAGTTTCTCAGTGTGTGTCAGTCTGTGGACCCCATGGACTGTAGCCTACCAGACTCCTCTGTCCATGAGATTCTCTAGGCAAGAGTCCTGGGGTAGGTAGCCGCCCTCCTCCAGGGGGTCTTCCTGACCCAGGGATGGAACCTGGGTCTCCTGGATTGCAGGCAGATTCTTTACTGTCTGAGCCACCAGGGAAGTTAAAGTAATCAGTGTGGGCTCCCGGTTCAAGATGGTGGAGCAGAAGGATGCGTGCTCGTCTCCTGTGAGAGCACTAGATCACAGCGAGCTGCTGAACGACCATCGGTAGGTGGATGCGGAACCCACCAAAAAAGATACCCCACGTCCAAAGACAAGAAGCTGTACGAGATGGTGGGAGGGCACAATCACAATAAAATAAATCCCAGCCCTCTGGGTGGGTGGCCCACAAGGTGGAGGACAGTAACACCACGAAGATTCTGAACCTCGTGTCAGGCTTCCCAGCCTGGGGATCCGACAGTGGGACTGGGAATCCCCAAGGAGTCGAACCTTGCAGGCCAGCGGGATTTGGTTAGAGGACTTACATAGGAGCGGGAGAAACAGGGCCTCCAGCCTTGGAGGGCAAAAACAAAATCCTGTGCACACCAAGACCCAGAGGAAAGGAGCAGCGACCCCACAGGAAACTGAGCCCAAACTACCAGCTAGTGTCGGATTATCTCCTGTGGAGGTGCTGGTTTGCAGGGGCTCACCCTGGGGACAGGGGCACTGGTGCAGCAGGCCAGGTACACCCACCTTGGTGTAAGCCCTTCTGGAAGGCCTTAACCCCACCATCGACCCCAGGCCTGAGACCAGACGACTAACAAGGAGCGAGTATAATTCATGCACATAGAGGCCTCATAGAAATGGGATCTAAGAAGTGGGCAAAGCAGACAGTTTTTAGACAGAGACTTCAGTTTGGGGTACACAGTTAAAGAACTAAAATGCTTGTGTAAGCTTCTTGGCCTCGAACTCCCCATCTTTGGTGACAAGGGTCATTCTGCCTCCAGGTGCGGAGGGCACTTTTCACAGGGGGAATTAATTTCCTACTCTCAGTGAAACAGAGGGTGTCTCTTGTATTGGTTGATTCTTAAGTAACATTGAGTGAAAGTGTTAGTTTCTCAGTGTGTGTCAGTCTGTGGACCCCATGGACTGTAGCCTACCAGACTCCTCTGTCCATGAGATTCTCTAGGCAAGAGTCCTGGGGTAGGTAGCCGCTCCCTCCTCCAGGGGGTCTTCCTGACCCAGGGATGGAACCTGGGTCTCCTGGATTGCAGGCAGATTCTTTACTGTCTGAGCCACCAGGGAAGTTAAAGTAATCAGTGTGGGCTCCCGGTTCAAGATGGTGGAGCAGAAGGATGCGTGCTCGTCTCCTGTGAGAGCACTAGATCACAGCGAGCTGCTGAACGACCATCGGTAGGTGGATGCGGAACCCACCAAAAAAGATACCCCACGTCCAAAGACAAGAAGCTGTACGAGATGGTGGGAGGGCACAATCACAATAAAATAAATCCCAGCCCTCTGGGTGGGTGGCCCACAAGGTGGAGGACAGTAACACCACGAAGATTCTGAACCTCGTGTCAGGCTTCCCAGCCTGGGGATCCGACAGTGGGACTGGGAATCCCCAAGGAGTCGAACCTTGCAGGCCAGCGGGATTTGGTTAGAGGACTTACATAGGAGCGGGAGAAACAGGGCCTCCAGCCTTGGAGGGCAAAAACAAAATCCTGTGCACACCAAGACCCAGAGGAAAGGAGCAGCGACCCCACAGGAAACTGAGCCCAAACTACCAGCTAGTGTCGGATTATCTCCTGTGGAGGTGCTGGTTTGCAGGGGCTCACCCTGGGGACAGGGGCACTGGCGGCAGCAGGCCAGGTACACCCACCTTGGTGTAAGCCCTTCTGGAAGGCTCCGTTAACCCCACCATCGACCCCAGGCCTGAGACCAGACGACTAACAAGGAGCGAGTATAAGCCCACCCGACGAGATCATTGGATTAAAGTTTTTCCTGAGGAAGACCCTGCCCACTAGAGCAAGACCCAGTTTTCCCACAGCTGGTCTCTCCCAACGGGAAGCCGGTCCAGGCCTCTGAGCCTCCTCCATCAGAGGGCAGGCCGAAGGAAGAAGCACAGTCCCATAGCAGCTAAAACAAAAGCCGTATTACAGAAGTTTATCATGGTGAAAGGTAGAAAGTTGTGTCCCAGATGAAGGGACAAGATAAAACCCCAGAGAAGCGACTAGATGAAGTGGGGGTAGGCACCTTCCAGAAACTGAATGAGGACAGGATGATCAGGATCATGGGGGAACGATGGAGGAGATGCGAGAGACGTTTGCCAAGACCTACGAGAACCAAAGGACAAGCAGAGATGCGTACCACGCTGGAAGGAATCCATAGAGTAACCGAGGCTGGAGGATGGATAAACGACTCGGGGGACAGAATGGTGGCAGTCTGCCACAGAACAGAGGGAGAAATGAAGACAGCCTCAGAGACCTCCGGGACAGCGTCAAATGCATCAATATTCAGACGATAGGGGTCCCAGAAGGAGAAGAGAGAAAGGACCTTAGAAAATATATGGAGAGATAATAGCTGAAAATGTCCCAAGCATGGGAAAGGAAATAGTCAACCAAGTCCAGGAAGCACAGAGAGTCCCAGGCAGGACAAACCCAAGGAGAAACACACCGAGACACATAGTAATGAAACAGACAAAGCTTAAAAAATAAAAGCAACAAGGGAAAAAGGACAACATACAAGGGAACTCCCATCAGGCTATCGGCTGATTCCTCAACAGAGACTCTACAAGCCAGAAGGGAATGGCACAGTCGTGAGGAAAGGGAAAAACCTACAGCAAAGAACACTACCCAGCAAGACTCATTCGGATTTGGTGGAGAAATCGGAAGCTTTCCAGATAAGCGACAGTTGAGAGGATCCAGCACCACCAAACCAGCTTTACAACAAATGCAAAAGAAACTTCTCTATGCAGGCAACACAAGAGAGGGAAAAGCAAATAAACCCAAAACAGTAAGAAAATAAACCTAAAACAAGTAAGAGAAGGGAAATAGGACCATATATATTGACAGTTATCTTAAATGTAAATAGATGAAAAGCCATGGACTGGCTGGGCAAATGAGCACGTGTGCATGCATGTCCACTTACCACATCCCTCTGCTTGACCCCCCCAAACTGCATGTCATTATTTTATGTTGTTAAGTCAGCCATGTTCCCATAACGGCTTGCGATTGTCATTATCTTTTATTGTCTGCTGTTGATAGTGAAAACTGGTAAACAACTTTCACTATCGTGATTATGTAGCTGTTATTTAATACCATGTATCATGATGGGTCAAATAGAAAAGTAATAGAATTCTATATCGCCAAAACTACCATTTCATAGAAAAACCTGTAATCACTTTTTAAAATCCAGGTGCATATCAGAATTATCTTGAAATGTTTTGAAAAATACAAATGCCCATGTAGAGCTTTTTTCTCCAGAGCTCTAGATGTGTTTCTGATGAGCAGCCATGTTTAAAAACAGCTGGACTAGGAGGATCTCTTTCTTTTATCTAGTTTTTTTCAGTTTTTCTATTTCATATTTAGTGCTCCCATTTCATTTACGTTTTCCAACTCCTCCATCTCTTCTTTTTTTTTATGTTCTTTCTCAAGCCTTTATCAAGCATAGTAGAAATGCTTTTTAGACATACATATATAAATGATATGTGTAATATATATATTTTAGGAAGCTTATGAATTTTTGCCTAACTAAACAATTTACAATATTTTGATTCCACTTGTTTGACTTAGTGTGAACAGCATGTTAGATTTCTAAGTAAAAAATAGATGTGCAACAAGCAACAAAGATTTACTGCACAGCACGGGGAGCTATAGTTAATATCTTGTGATAACCTATAATCGCAGAGACTAATCGCAAAATAATATGTTTAACTGAATCACCTTGCTGTGTGCCTGAAACATCGTAAGTTAACTATGCTTCAGTGAAATACATATATTAAGAAAAATAATCAATGTCCACCAAACCAGCTTTACAACAAATGCAAAAGAAACTTCTCTATGCAGGCAACACAAGAGAGGGAAAAGCAAATAAACCCAAAACAGTAAGAAAATAAACCTAAAACAAGTAAGAGAAGGGAAATAGGACCATATATATTGACAGTTATCTTAAATGTAAATAGATGAAAAGCCATGGACTGGCTGGGCAAATGAGCACGTGTGCATGCATGTCCACTTACCACATCCCTCTGCTTGACCCCCCCAAACTGCATGTCATTATTTTATGTTGTTAAGTCAGCCATGTTCCCATAACGGCTTGCGATTGTCATTATCTTTTATTGTCTGCTGTTGATAGTGAAAACTGGTAAACAACTTTCACTATCGTGATTATGTAGCTGTTATTTAATACCATGTATCATGATGGGTCAAATAGAAAAGTAATAGAATTCTATATCGCCAAAACTACCATTTCATAGAAAAACCTGTAATCACTTTTTAAAATCCAGGTGCATATCAGAATTATCTTGAAATGTTTTGAAAAATACAAATGCCCATGTAGAGCTTTTTTCTCCAGAGCTCTAGATGTGTTTCTGATGAGCAGCCATGTTTAAAAACAGCTGGACTAGGAGGATCTCTTTCTTTTATCTAGTTTTTTTCAGTTTTTCTATTTCATATTTAGTGCTCCCATTTCATTTACGTTTTCCAACTCCTCCATCTCTCTTTTTTTAATTGATGTTCTTTCTCAAGCCTTTATCAAGCATAGTAGAAATGCTTTTTAGACATACATATATAAATGATATGTGTAATATATATATTTTAGGAAGCTTATGAATTTTTGCCTAACTAAACAATTTACAATATTTTGATTCCACTTGTTTGACTTAGTGTGAACAGCATGTTAGATTTCTAAGTAAAAAATAGATGTGCAACAAGCAACAAAGATTTACTGCACAGCACGGGGAGCTATAGTTAATATCTTGTGATAACCTATAATCGCAGAGACTAATCGCAAAAATAATATGTTTAACTGAATCACCTTGCTGTGTGCCTGAAACATCGTAAGTTAACTATGCTTCAGTGAAATACATATATTAAGAAAAAATAATCAATGTGCCATGAAGGCATATTTTGAGATGGCCAATCCTGGGCCCTCACAGCCTCACATGGGGGAAGGGAAGGCTCTCTGGGTCTTTCTTGAGGGCATTAATTCCGTCCATGAGAACGCTATGGTCAGAACCTGATCACAACCCACAGGCCTCACCCTTTGGAGATTATTTACATGTATTGGGTGGGGAAACAGGAGTTTCTTCTTTAGCCAGTGTAGCACTGGGCTGTGAACTTCTCTGGACTCAGAGTTCCTGTTTGTTGGTGGGATCAGTAGTGCCTACCTGGGAGCATAGCAAAGCGCTCGTACCTTCGTAGGTGCCCCCTGTAGACGGGCAAAACCTGCCACCAGAGATGGGTTTCTGCCATGAGGATTCGTTCAGGCTTGATGGGTTTTATTCATTTAATTGAAGGATAATCGCTTTACAGAATTTCGTTGTTTTGTGCCAAACATCAACATGAATGGGCTGATTATGTTTAAGAAAGACACTTGGGAAGTCTGTTCCTGGAATAGAACCGCCACCAGAGATGCCTACGAAGAGCATGGGCAGAGCGGTGGGCAGCCAGATGAGCGCGAGCGCTCAGGGGGGCGTGGCCGCAGACGGCGGGGATTGGGCGCAGCGTCCGCCCGCGCGGCGTCCAGCGGTCCCCACGAGGCCCACAAGCATTTGTTTGCCAAACGTCTGCTTTCCCGTCTCTGTGAACTGCCTTCTGCCCCTTGGAAGCCCCGCACCACTATCCCCTACACCCTCTCTTGTGTTCAGCTGAAGATGCTGTCTCGAGCGAGGGCTCCAACGGCGCTGTTGTTCACACTCCCTGTGGCTCAGCTGGTGAAAAATCTGCCGGGGGCGGGGAGGTGGGGGGTGCGAGAACCTGCCGGCGATGCAGGAGACTGAGGCTCGACTCCTGCTGGGTGGGGAAAGTCCTCTGGAGAAGGGAATGGCCACCCACTCCAGTATTCTTGCCTGGAAAACTCCATGGACAGAAGAGCCTGGCGGGGGGTGTCCATGGGGTTGCAAGAGTTGGATACGACTTAGCAAGTACATTACCAAGTTGTGTCCAACTCTGCGACCCTACGAACTAATGGCAGCAACTAGGCTTCCCAGGCCTTCACCATCTCCTGGAGCTTGTTCAGACTCGTGTCCATTGAGTCGGTGATGCCATCCAACCATCTCGTCCTCTGTCATCCCCTGTCCTCTGCCTTCTGTTCTTCCCAGCATCAGGGTCTTTTCCATCTCTCTTCACACCAAGTGGCCAAAGTAGACTCTTAGACTGCAGGATTGAGTGGCCTCAGGCCAAGCAGCTCACAGGAAGGGAGCACAGCCCCACCTGTCGGCAGACAATTGGATTAAGATTTACTGAGCATGGCTCTGCCCGCCAGAGCCAGGCCCAGTTTTCCCCACAGCCAGTCCCTCCGGTCAGGAAGCAAGAACTGTAATCCCACAGCCTCCAGGAGGCAAACCACAATCCCAGAAAGCTGACCCAAACGGCCCTGTGGATGGCAGCCTTGTGTGACTCCAGTAAGCGGGGAAGGGCCACACCACACAGACCAGCCACGGTGGAGAGTCCTGACTCGGCGTGAACGCATCCCCATCCCTTCTGAGGCAGACAGACGTGAACCTAGCCCAGGACGTGTTTTGTGCCTGTCTAATCATCCCTTTCAGTCAGCAGCGTAAATTCACTGAGAGAAGCCGGCTGGGAGAGAACCAATATCGTCTAATTTTTTTTTAAAAAAAGATTTATTTATTTATTTATTTATCTAGGGCGGGGGTCGGGTTGGGGAGGGAGGGGAGCAGGCGGGCCACTTCTATTGGTCTTTCATTTATCCATTTTCATCCATCTTTGTTCTTTGGCCCGTGTGGGCCTCCCATCGTGGTGGCGTCTGTTGTCACAGAGCACTGGCTCCGGGCGCATGCGCTCCAGAGCTCTGGCTCAGCAATTGGACTCATCGGTCCAGTCGCTCCGCGGCATGTGGGATCTTCCCAAGCCAGGGATCGATCTGGCGCCCCTTGCACTGCAAGGTGGTGTCCTTACCCACTGGACCACCAGGGGAAGCCCCCGAATATCATCTTATTCCTGCACACCTTGCCCTCCTGAACGTCTTCTGAAAAGTAATATTTTTAAAATATTTTATTTATTTTTGGCTATTCTGGGTTTTCACTGCTGCCACAGGCTCTTCTCTAGTTGCAGGGAGTAGGGGCTACTCTAGTGGAAGTGAGCAGGCTTCTTGTTGCAGTGACGTCTTGTTGTGGAACTCGGCTCTAGGGCTCCACCTGTCTGTCCCTGTCCCCCCAGCATCAGGGTCTTTTCCATCTTCACACCAAGTGGCCAAAGTAGACTCTTAGACTGCAGGATTGAGTGGCCTCAGGCCAAGCAGCTCACAGGAAGGGAGCACAGCCCCACCTGTCGGCAGACAATTGGATTAAGATTTACTGAGCATGGCTCTGCCCGCCAGAGCCAGGCCCAGTTTTCCCCACAGCCAGTCCCTCCGGTCAGGAAGCAAGAACTGTAATCCCACAGCCTCCAGGAGGCAAACCACAATCCCAGAAAGCTGACCCAAACGGCCCTGTGGATGGCAGCCTTGTGTGACTCCAGTAAGCGGGGAAGGGCCACACCACACAGACCAGCCACGGTGGAGAGTCCTGACTCGGCGTGAACGCATCCCCATCCCTTCTGAGGCAGACAGACGTGAACCTAGCCCAGGACGTGTTTTGTGCCTGTCTAATCATCCCTTTCAGTCAGCAGCGTAAATTCACTGAGAGAAGCCGGCTGGGAGAGAACCAATATCGTCTAATTTTTTTTTAAAAAAAGATTTATTTATTTATTTATTTATCTAGGGCGGGGGTCGGGTTGGGGAGGGAGGGGAGCAGGCGGGCCACTTCTATTGGTCTTTCATTTATCCATTTTCATCCATCTTTGTTCTTTGGCCCGTGTGGGCCTCCCATCGTGGTGGCGTCTGTTGTCACAGAGCACTGGCTCCGGGCGCATGCGCTCCAGAGCTCTGGCTCAGCAATTGGACTCATCGGTCCAGTCGCTCCGCGGCATGTGGGATCTTCCCAAGCCAGGGATCGATCTGGCGCCCCTTGCACTGCAAGGTGGTGTCCTTACCCACTGGACCACCAGGGGAAGCCCCCGAATATCATCTTATTCCTGCACACCTTGCCCTCCTGAACGTCTTCTGAAAAGTAATATTTTTAAAATATTTTATTTATTTTTGGCTATTCTGGGTTTTCACTGCTGCCACAGGCTCTTCTCTAGTTGCAGGGAGTAGGGGCTACTCTCTAGTGGAAGTGAGCAGGCTTCTTGTTGCAGTGACGTCTCTTGTTGTGGAACTCGGGCTCTAGGGCTCACGGGCTTCCGTAGTTGCGGCCCACGGGCTCCATAGTTGGGGTTCCAAGGCTCTAGAGCACAGGTTCCATCATTGTGGCTCATGGGCTTAGCTGCTTCGCAGCATGTGGGGTCTTCCCAGATCGGGGATCGAGCCCGTGTCTCCTGCATTGGCAGGTGAACACTTCACCACTGAGCTACCAGGGACGCCCCTGAAAAGTAATATTTTTGACATTCACTTTCCTTTCTAATTTGTGAAAGGGCTTTTGCATTCCATGAGGAATGAGCATCGGGACTTCCCTGGCGGTCCAGTGGATGAGGCACAGGTGTTCACTGCTGGGGTGCGGGGTTCTATGTCTGGTTGGGGAGCTATTAATAAGATCCCACAAGCTGAGGAGTGAGGGCAAAAAAACCCCACCAAAACCAAGTGTGACTATAAATGCTCTGTTCTGAGGCAGGGGTGGCAGGGAGTGTTTCCTGCAGCTGCCCTAGACCAGGCTTCTGGAACAGCCCCACGCCCAGCACTGCAGTTTCCACAGTGGCGGGGGGCTGGACGGTGGGGCGAGCTCCCTGACACACTCGTGGACAGACTCTGCTCCCACATGCTGCTGGAAACAGGACCCGGAGAGGAAGCCCGCCCTCGGGAGGGAGAGCTGACACCAGCCTTTGTTACTATACACCCCAAAAGCTGATGCACCAGAAGCGTAAGTGGGGGGCAGGGCCCTGGAAGAAATGCTGAACGTGGAGAGGGAGCAGGTCTTGCGCCTCCCTGGAGGGGTGGGGAGGTCGCTGGGCTGGGTCCGTACAGACGGGGGCCAGGAGGAGAGACGGTGTTGAGGGCTGCGTGGGTGCTGGGGAGGCCCGGGAACGGCGCGGTCGTGAGGTGTGACCTGCCAGTCACTGGCCTCGAGGACGCTGATGGGCAAGCAGGCGATCACCAAGGTGAACAGACGGCTTCGTTCTGAGTGGGTTGCTCAGGGAGACCTGCTGAGAGGCCCTGTCTGTGGGGCCGCATCGTGTGTGGCCCGTGATGACCATTGGCCGGCGCCCACCTCCGGCCTGGTGACCGGAGCCGTGCAGTGCAGCTGGGCCTCCCCGAGAGCCACGGCCGCTGGGCTTGGAGATGACCGGTTGCCTGTGCGTGTCCCGGCTCCGAGCTTCGCTGAAACTGGCCCCAGCTTGGAGCTGGGTCACGTTGGCCCTGGGAGCGGGAAGCCCTAGAGAATTTCCTGTCTGGCGTTGCCTTGGTGTCTCACAAGCTGCTTTACTGCTGTGTGAGTCAGCCGGAAGCCAGCTGTAATTCTGTCTGTGGGGCACTTAAGCCCTTAGCAGGTGGATTTGGTGGCCAGGGTGTTGTATTGGATGTCGGCGTCCCGCCCAGCCCTGTTGGAGGTTGTGCACTGCGTCCTATGTCCTGTTGTCATTATTTTTAGATCCGAATGCTTTGAACGTCAACGCACAGCTGGCCCAGAGGACTCAGCCTGGAGCCCAGCAGAAGGACCCCAGGAAATGCGTGTGAGCGGAGGAGGCGCTGTGAGGGGATCGCTACGAGGCGCGGCAGACACTCTTGACAGACGCCAGCCCCGGAGGAGCGGGCAGGGCCTCATCCAGCCGCCTGATGCTCCTGCCGACAGAAGACACTGAAGCAAACGCCTCGACGGGACTTACCGGGTCTGTCAGACGCTGGCCGGGGCCAGTGCTGGGGTCGGGGTGTCAGATGAAACACATGATGCCCATGTACCCAGAAAAGACAAGAGCTCTAATTCAGGGACTTCCCAGGCGGCTCAGTGGTTAAGAATCTGCCTGCCAATGCAGGAGACACGGGTCCGATCCCTGGTCTGGGAAGACCCCACACGCTGAGGAGCGTGTCAGCCTGTGTGCCACGGCTACTGAGCCTGTGCTCCAGAGCCTGGAAACTGCTGAGCCCACGAGCTGCAGCTACTGAAGCTGTGCCCTGAGGGCCCTGAGCCCGTGCTCTGCAACCAGAGAAGCCACCTCAACGAGAAGCCTGCTCGTCACAGCTCGAGAAAAGCCCGCATGGCAGTGAACACCCGTACAACCAAAAACACCCCCAAACACCTCTAATTCAAAAAGATACAGACACCCCAGGGTTCATAGCCGGCCTGTCTCTAACAGTCTCGACACAGAAGCAACTAAGTGTCCATCAACAGATGATTAGTGTAAGAAGATGCAGTGTATGTTAATATATTAATATCGAAACAGTGGAATACTACTCAGCCGTAAAAAGAATGCAGTACTGTCATTTGCAGCCATGTAGATGGACCCAGAGATAGTAATCATACTAAGTGACGTAAGCAAAGAAAAATATATAATATCACTTGTGTGGAATCTAGAAAGTAGCACAAGTGAGCTTATTTTTAAAACAAGTAGTCTTGAAGTTCCCCGGTGGTCCAGTGGTTAAGAACCCGCCTGCCTGGGTGTGGTCCCGAGGCCAAGAGGATTCCCCACGCCGCAGGGCAGCGCATCCTGTGTGCCGTAACAACTGAAGCCCATGCACCCTAGAGCCTGTGTTCCACGAGAGAAGCCACCGCAAAGAGAAGGCCACGTATCGAAACCCTGCAGCAACCCCCACTTGCTGTAGCTAGAGAAAGCCTTGGGCAGCCGTGTGCGTGTGTGTGCTCAGTCACCTCAGCCTCTCTGGACTCGGCCCACGGGGCTCTCCAGGCAAGAATCCTGGAGTGGGGTGCCGCGCCCTCCTCCAGGGGGTCTTCCTGACCCAGGCCTCGAGCCCATCTCTCTTACGTCTCCCGCATTGGCAGGTGGGTTCTTCACCTCTAGTGCCATCTTGGAAGGCCAGTGAGGACTGAGCACGGCTATATAAAAAAAAAAAAAGATAGTTTCACAGACATAGAAACTAAGCCTGTGGTTACTAAAGGCAAGGAGTGGGAGAGGGATCCGCTGGGAGTGTGGACGGACAAGCCCTGTCGATGCAGGGGCCAGGCAGCGAGGGTTCCCAGTGCAGCACAGGGAGTTATCGTCAGGATCTCGGAATGCCCTAGAATGGAAAAGAATCTGAGAAAAGTGCAGCTACTGAAGCTGTGCCCTGAGGGCCCTGAGCCCGTGCTCTGCAACCAGAGAAGCCACCTCAACGAGAAGCCTGCTCGTCACAGCTCGAGAAAAGCCCGCATGGCAGTGAACACCCGTACAACCAAAAACACCCCCAAACACCTCTAATTCAAAAAGATACAGACACCCCAGGGTTCATAGCCGGCCTGTCTCTAACAGTCTCGACACAGAAGCAACTAAGTGTCCATCAACAGATGATTAGTGTAAGAAGATGCAGTGTATGTTAATATATTAATATCGAAACAGTGGAATACTACTCAGCCGTAAAAAGAATGCAGTACTGTCATTTGCAGCCATGTAGATGGACCCAGAGATAGTAATCATACTAAGTGACGTAAGCAAAGAAAAATATATAATATCACTTGTGTGGAATCTAGAAAGTAGCACAAGTGAGCTTATTTTTAAAACAAGTAGTCTTGAAGTTCCCCGGTGGTCCAGTGGTTAAGAACCCGCCTGCCTGGGTGTGGTCCCGAGGCCAAGAGGATTCCCCACGCCGCAGGGCAGCGCATCCTGTGTGCCGTAACAACTGAAGCCCATGCACCCTAGAGCCTGTGTTCCACGAGAGAAGCCACCGCAAAGAGAAGGCCACGTATCGAAACCCTGCAGCAACCCCCACTTGCTGTAGCTAGAGAAAGCCTTGGGCAGCCGTGTGCGTGTGTGTGCTCAGTCACCTCAGCCTCTCTGGACTCGGCCCACGGGGCTCTCCAGGCAAGAATCCTGGAGTGGGGTGCCGCGCCCTCCTCCAGGGGGTCTTCCTGACCCAGGCCTCGAGCCCATCTCTCTTACGTCTCCCGCATTGGCAGGTGGGTTCTTCACCTCTAGTGCCATCTTGGAAGGCCAGTGAGGACTGAGCACGGCTATATAAAAAAAAAAAAAGATAGTTTCACAGACATAGAAACTAAGCCTGTGGTTACTAAAGGCAAGGAGTGGGAGAGGGATCCGCTGGGAGTGTGGACGGACAAGCCCTGTCGATGCAGGGGCCAGGCAGCGAGGGTTCCCAGTGCAGCACAGGGAGTTATCGTCAGGATCTCGGAATGCCCTAGAATGGAAAAGAATCTGAGAAAAAGTTAATAACTGAGCCACTCTGCTGCCTACCCCCAACTGACATGACCCTCTGACTGAACTTCAGTTAGAAAAGCACAGGGTGCCGACTGCACCTGCGTTTCAGGTGAAGGATGAGTCACGTTTAGTATAAATTATGTCCCGAGAGCCGCCTGGGGTTTCTACTCACAAATCACCCGCCAGTCATCTGGACTTGGTCCTGCACTTGCGTGCACTGGGCCAGGCACCTTGTCGGCGGCCTCGTGCTCAAGCTGCACGGGGCACGCGCGGTGGCCATGTGGAACGGCTGACTGGAGGGCAGGCCTGGCCAGGGCGGGGCCGTGCCGGCTCTCGGCCTGTTGCCTTTCAGCTTCAGGTCCGCCCTGCGTTGCCTGTCCTGGGCTTTGCTGCTGGAGCCGTGAGGAACCTGGTCAGGAACGGGGCCCCCGAGGGACGCCGGGGGAGGGTTTCTGCTCTGGTGCCTGTGTTCAGGCCCCGCAGGGCGCCGTGGCCAGCACCTCCCCTGGCCCTGCTCCTGGGGCCTGCGCGCGGGGCTGACCTGGCGCATTCCCTGAGCAGCTTCCCCTGCACGCCCAGGGTGGGGAACAGTAGGGGGACAGTGCTGGCGGGGAGAGAACCCTCCGGACACCCTGGAGGGCAGGCCTCCAATAGCCCCACAGGTGAGGCCTTGGAGACCACCAGGCAGCAAAGTTCGTGCGTTCCCAGCCAGTTCTCTGTTACTCCAGCGCGCGTTTGTAATTCTTCGTAATAAACCTTCCCGTTCAAATCTCCCTGTGGTCCCTGGCTCCTGACTGGACCCTGCGAGCCCAGCGTGAAGCTTCCTGAGGCTTGCTTCACCCTGAACCGAGGCTGCTTCCTGTTGCAGGTCGGGGGGTCTGTTCCGATGCTGTTGTTCAGGCGCTGAGTCTGACTCTGCAGCCCCACGGCCTGTAACGCGCCAGGCTCCTCGGTCCTGCTCTGTCTCCCAGAGTTTGCCCGCACTTGTGTGCATTGGGTTGGAGATGCTGTCCAACCATTTGGAGTTCTGGTTCATGCGTTGCTGAAACTTGAAGGATTTTGAGCATAATCTTCTTGCCGCCTGTGCAGCAGGGAGTTATCGTCAGGATCTCGGAATGCCCTAGAATGGAAAAGAATCTGAGAAAAAGTTAATAACTGAGCCACTCTGCTGCCTACCCCCAACTGACATGACCCTCTGACTGAACTTCAGTTAGAAAAGCACAGGGTGCCGACTGCACCTGCGTTTCAGGTGAAGGATGAGTCACGTTTAGTATAAATTATGTCCCGAGAGCCGCCTGGGGTTTCTACTCACAAATCACCCGCCAGTCATCTGGACTTGGTCCTGCACTTGCGTGCACTGGGCCAGGCACCTTGTCGGCGGCCTCGTGCTCAAGCTGCACGGGGCACGCGCGGTGGCCATGTGGAACGGCTGACTGGAGGGCAGGCCTGGCCAGGGCGGGGCCGTGCCGGCTCTCGGCCTGTTGCCTTTCAGCTTCAGGTCCGCCCTGCGTTGCCTGTCCTGGGCTTTGCTGCTGGAGCCGTGAGGAACCTGGTCAGGAACGGGGCCCCCGAGGGACGCCGGGGGAGGGTTTCTGCTCTGGTGCCTGTGTTCAGGCCCCGCAGGGCGCCGTGGCCAGCACCTCCCCTGGCCCTGCTCCTGGGGCCTGCGCGCGGGGCTGACCTGGCGCATTCCCTGAGCAGCTTCCCCTGCACGCCCAGGGTGGGGAACAGTAGGGGGACAGTGCTGGCGGGGAGAGAACCCTCCGGACACCCTGGAGGGCAGGCCTCCAATAGCCCCACAGGTGAGGCCTTGGAGACCACCAGGCAGCAAAGTTCGTGCGTTCCCAGCCAGTTCTCTGTTACTCCAGCGCGCGTTTGTAATTCTTCGTAATAAACCTTCCCGTTCAAATCTCCCTGTGGTCCCTGGCTCCTGACTGGACCCTGCGAGCCCAGCGTGAAGCTTCCTGAGGCTTGCTTCACCCTGAACCGAGGCTGCTTCCTGTTGCAGGTCGGGGGGTCTGTTCCGATGCTGTTGTTCAGGCGCTGAGTCTGACTCTGCAGCCCCACGGCCTGTAACGCGCCAGGCTCCTCGGTCCTGCTCTGTCTCCCAGAGTTTGCCCGCACTTGTGTGCATTGGGTTGGAGATGCTGTCCAACCATTTGGAGTTCTGGGTTCATGCGTTGCTGAAACTTGAAGGATTTTGAGCATAATCTTCTGACCCAGAGGGCTCGTCTTCCGGTGTCATCTTTTTGCCTTTTCATACTGTCCGTGGGGTTCTCGCGGCAAGAATGCCAGCGTGGACGGCCACGCCCTCCTCCAGCGGCCCACGCTTGGTCAGAACTCTCCGGTATGACCCGTCCGTCTAGGGTGGCTGTGCGTGGCATGGCTCGGAGCTTCACTGAGTTATGCAAGGCTGTGATCCACAAAGGGGACCTGTTTTGATTGCTGGTCTGATGTTTTATGATGGAAATAGGACTGCAAACATCAAAGGCTACTTAAAGGCCTGTCCAGTGCCCCTGAGACCACTGCCGCCTCCTGAGAAGCGGTGGTCACGCGACCCCCGGCCAGCCCCTGGCTGAAGGAGCACAGTGGAACCCGGTCTCCAGAGTTTAGAGTGGGAAACTGGGACTCTGGACTGAGAAGCCTGTGCAAACAAACCTCACACAAAAAAATAAATAAATAAAAAACAATACAAATACAAACCTCAGGACTTTTTCATTCGACTAAAGCCCAGACTGTTTAGATTCTTCACTAACTGGGCCCCCAAGGCCAAGTTTCTTTGTCTTTCAGTTCCTCACAAATTCACCTTGTTATTTCTTGTCTGAAAAAATATAAACGCTGCCTGCTTTGCCCACCTCTTAGGTTCCATCTCTGTGAGACTTCCATGTGCATGAATTAAAATGCGTTTCTTTTTCTCTTACTCCCCTGTCTTGTGTCAGTTTACTGTCAGTCCAGCCACGGGGACCCAAGAAGGGCAGAGGAGAAAACCAATCCAGGGCGGTGTGACTCAACCCGGGGACAGGAAGCCGCCAAGGAACCTTTCTTCGGTGACCTGAAACGCTGTCCCTAGGCAGCGCTGCCCCCTGCAGGCTCCGCGGGAGAGCGGCCCGGAGGGTTACGGGCAGCCCCTGTCTGGCTCCCCGTCAGCCTGGAGATCTCCGGAGGAGGCCTGGGTCCATCCGGTGAGGAGCCTGGGGGCCCAGGTCCTCTTGGGCCACCCTTGGGGATGGTCCCAGCCCCTCTGGGGTCTCCTGGGCTTTCTCCAGGGAGACCCCTGCCCCTCTTTCTGGCTGGAAGGAACCCCGAGACCCAGGGGTCTGGACTTACTCCAGGAGGGCGGAGCCGGGGGACTTCCGAGCCCCTGGAGGCCCTGGGGGAGCCTGAGCTCCTTCCGCACCTGTCCACGTCTCCGCTCTCGGGGCTCCGAGCCGCGCTCAGTCTCTCAGTTGTGTCAGACTCTGCGACCTCATGGACTGTAGCCCACTAGACTTCTCTGTTCGTGGGATTTTTTTCAGGCAAGAATACTGGAGTGAGGGCTTCCCTGGTAGCTCAGTCGTAAAGAGTTTGCCTGCCAATGCAGGAGTCACGGGTTTGATCCCTGATCCAGGAAGATCCCACATGCTGTGGAGCAACTAAGCCCGTGAGCCACAACTATGGAGCCCATGAGCCACAACGACTGAAGCCTGTGAGCCCTAGAGCCTGAGTTCCACAACAAGAGATGTCATCCCAACAAGAAGCTGCTCACCTCCACTAGAGAGTTGCCCCCAGTCCCTGCAACTAGAGAAAACACAATGGCAACAGTGAAAACCCAGAACAGCCCGGGTCTCCTGCGTGGCAGGTGGGTTCTTCACTGTTGAGCCTTTCTTCTTTCTCTTAGGCAGCGCCGTGCTGCTTGCAGGATCCTCGGTCCCTGACCTGGAGTGGAACCCGGGCCCCTGCAGGGGGAGTGTGGAGTCCTAACCGCAGGACCACCAGGGCAGCTCTGAATCTGTTGCCTCTATGCAGAGCTCCTGAATGTGCATCCGTAGGGCAGCGTCTCCTTGGAGCTGCTGGCCTTTCGGCCTTTGGAGGCAGGAAGTGGATGCCCTCCTCAACCTCCGGGATAAAGAAATTCCCTGTGGATGGCAACTCCAAAATGGAGAGAGCAG
Organism: Tragulus kanchil; assembly: GCA_022376925.1. Classification (NCBI taxonomy): domain Eukaryota; kingdom Metazoa; phylum Chordata; class Mammalia; order Artiodactyla; family Tragulidae; genus Tragulus; species Tragulus kanchil. The sequence continues at coordinate 245,714,995 of JAIOJX010000028.1, forward strand.
GACAGTTAAGGGAGCGGCCTGGGCCTGGGCCCTGCCCAGACCACAGGCTTCTCATCCCCGGGTCAGGAGAGCTTCCCCGACACGCACAGACAGGAGGTCAAAGGGGAGCTGCCTCAAGAGGCGCTCCACCTGCCCCGCCTTCCTTGCTAAGAGGCGCGTGCGCACGCGTGAAAGGATCCGGAGATCTACCAAGCAGGGACAGTGAGCCAGGCACATCAGAATGATCGGCCGAAGGAAACCTGGAAGAAAGGACCCATAAAAGCGATTCAAGCTGCCCCGGGTGGTGCCTCAGTGACCCTCTATCCTGAGTCCACCGCGTGTCTCTCCACAGGGAAGGCAGTCTTCTTCCTCTTGGGAAACCCTTCACTTGCTTTGCTGCTTTCTCTGTGGGACTTCTTCCCTGCAAAGCTGAAGGTCACTGCCCCCAGCCTAGTGGCTGGGATTCGGCGCTCTCGCCAGGGCAACCAGGCCTCCACGTCTGCTCGGAGCTGAAGCCCTGCTCCACGCTGCTGCAGGCCGGGGGCACCCAGGCCGCACAGAGGGGCCGCTCGAGGGTCTGGGAGCATTTCGCCTCCACGGTGTCACGGAAGCTCCCGAATGTGGTGTTTTGATCTTACCAGGGGCGTCCCGCTCAGGTTCCGGGGTCCCAGCCTGGTGACACAGAATTTTCTTTTAGGGACTCGGACACCCGCGCTTGGCTCCTAAGGGTGGCTAGAGGTACGTTAGTTCCCATCCCCAGTCGGACACAGGCCATGGCGCCCTTTCACGACGGCTCCGCCCTCTCAGATGCCCAGCAGCCCCCGCAGATGGCCGTGCAGGCTCTGGGAGGTACACCCAGGCCCGCGGGCGGCTTTGGATGAGGAAACCAATTCTCCGGCCTCTTCTCCCTTCGGAGGGTTTTGTCTCTACAAAGACTTCCACCCGCCTGAGCTGTGTCCTGTGAGCCCTCCGCAGGGGTCCTCCTCAGCCCGAGCTGCGGCACCCTCCCCACGTGCCTCGAACCCCCCGCGCCTTCCCCGAGCCGGGGGCGCGTGGCCTGGGAACCCTGCGTGTGAACTCAGGCCAGCAGTTCTTGGGTTTTGTGTGTGGTGGAGGCCATGGGCTGCACGCTTGGCTTGGGCGAGAGGGGTGTGACCAGGGAGAAAGTGAGTCCTTGTGGATTAAGTGGGGGTTTTAACCTCCCTCGGGTTATGGAGGGTTAAGGACCTAGTTAAGCTCAGGTTCTTGATGTCTCACCGCAGAGAGAATCCAGTGAGAGGCAAAGGGATTCACGGCCCCCTGGGTACGTCAGGTAGCTGGGGGGCCCGAGGACCGCGGTCTGGTTGAAGCTGACTTCTCTGCTGTCTCGGACCCGTTTGTTCTCTTCAGTTTACGTTGCGTCCTTGCTGTTCAGTCGCTCAGCTGCGCCTGACTCTCCGCGCCCCCGTGGACGGCAGCGCGCCCGGCTGCCCCGGCCTTCCCCATCTCCCGGAGTTTGCTCAAACTCATGTCCATCGGCTCAGTGACGCCATCAGCCATCTCGTCCTCTGTGGCCCCCTTCTCTTTCTGCCCTGGATCTTTCCCAGCACCAGGGTCTTTCCCAAGGAGTCGCTCTTCCCTGTGTCCCGGGGCTAGGTCATTGTTTCAAAAGTTGCGCCCTGCCCCCTTCCCGCCTGTGACATCCCCCCTCAGAGAGCTTACTCCCACATTTTGGGGAGGCAAAAGGGCGGAGGTCAAGTCTGACTAGGGGCCGCCACCCTGCCTATCAGGGAGCAGGAATCTCTGGACCCCTGCCCGAGGGACCCCGGGGCAGGGCAGCTCCTCGTTTCAGCCCGTATGGGTGACGATCCCTGCACAACCATCGTCTTGAGGCGGAGCTGTGGTAACCGGTTCCTTTGCCTTCCTGTGGATCTTCTTGATGATGAGGCATTTTCTGTACCAGAGCCAGGGCACAAATGTATCCATAAATAACAAAAGACCTAAAAGACAGGGTCAAACATCTGATTACAGTATGTAGTGAAGGTTGGTTTCAATAGCCAGAATTACAAATGATTCCATTTAACATAACATGCCAAATAACCCTAGTTAAATATTTTTCTCTGAGATACCTCAGGGATCCTTTAAGACACGCCCAAGTTACTTTTTATCTGATACGATCATAAGTCACTGTGAGACTTCCCTAACCAACATTATAAAGATTTCAGAAGCAAATACAAATTACTTAAAGGCAAAGAAACTCACCGCAAACCTGTTTGTCAAAAGCAGCATTTCAAGAATACTTAGGAGGGATAAACCTAATCCAGCCTTGTCCTAGCCCACAAAGCCCAGTTACCCAACTGAATTTAATCCAGTCTTAGGAATCCAGTCTTCTGTTCAAGTATAACTCTGTCTATAATTAATCACACCAAAAAACTTAAACCACTTTTTAAAAAAGAATTTTATTTATTTATTTTTGGCTATTCTGGGTTTTCACTGCCACTGCAGGCTCTTCTCTAGTGGCAGGGAGTGGGGGCTACTCTCTAGTGGAAGTGAGCAGGCTTGTTGTTGCAGTGACTTCTCTTGCAGTGGAACTTGGGCTCTATGGAACACGGGCTTCCGTAGTTGCGGCCCATGGGCTCCATAGCTGCGGCTCCAAGGCTCTAGAGCACAGGCTCCATCATTGTGGCTCCTGGGCTTAGCTGCTCCGCAGCCTGTGGGATCTTCCCAGACCAGGGATTGAACCTGTGTCTCCTGCATTGGCAGGTGAACTCTTCATGACTGAACTACCAGAGGCCCCTTAAACGACTTTCAGCATCAGATATCAGTTTTGTCCTGAATATTTTCCAGATAACATGAGCCCGAAATTCATTCCGGCTGGATTATTTTGTATTTCTGAGTATTTATATAAGTAATACATTTCCTTTAAGTTAATTAAATATAATTAAGCTTTATGAATTAATCTTTGGCAATGCCATACAAGTACAACGCACATGTAGACACATATGAACACACAACCAAACACAGAGGCCTCATGGTTCTTGTTTCAAAATTTCAGCCATTTTCCGAAACTAGTTCCTCAATCTAGGAGAGGTTCAGAGTCATTTTGTGTAGATTGAGAGAATCTGAAACACGGGGTTATCTTTTTAAGCAGGCTCTCTGTCACCCCGACGCCTCCTCCGTCTGTGTGGGAACAGCCTCTCCCGTCCCGTGACTCCGTCTGCCTTCACCGATAGGCATGGTCTCCTCGGGACCCGGCGTCCGAGTCGAGCCCGTCGGCCGGTTCTCCTCCGTGTGGCCTCCTCGGTGCTGAGCGGGCCTGACGGAGGCCGGGAGGCGCTGCGCTGGAGGTCTGTTGTAAACACGTGGCTCGTGATCGGTGAGCGGCTTAGTTCCGTCCTGGGGCTCAGTCGCGTCCGGTTCTCGCGACCCCGTGGACTACAGTACGCAGGCTTCCCCGTCCTCCGCCGTCCCCGGAGCCTGCTCAGACTCGCGTCCGCTGGGTCGGTGGCACTCGAACACACGCAGCAGGTGGGGTAGGGCGTGGACCGCGGGCGAGGGTACTGCTCACAACAGCCCCAAGGCACTGGCAGAGCTCCTGGCTCTCTGTGTTTCTTTTTTTCATCCATCTCCTGCTTTCCTGGCACTTTCAGGACCAGACATTCATTGCTGGAGAGACTGGGGTCACCAGGCCTAGGACCACAGGTCCCATCCTCAGAGTTGAAAAGCAAAGCTCATCTGCATAGGTGTGAAAGGCTCCTGGGCCTTATTCGATGATTCGTCATCGTTAGCCAATAATACGCCCTCAAGTACCCAGAGGCTTCCCTGGTGACCCAGGAATCTGCCTGCCAGTGCAGAAGATGTGAGTTCAATCCCTGGGTTGGGAAGATCCCCTGGAGGAGGAAATGGCAGCCTGCTGCAGTCTTCTTGCCTGGAAAATTCCATAGACAGAGGAGCCTGGTGGGCTGCATACAACTCATGGGGCCGCAAAAGAATCAGACCCGACCTAGCGACTGAGCGACAGCCACGACTAGTAAACAGAAGGGCCGGAGAGGGTTGTAGGAAACAGAGGGTGTTTATAGGTAGAAGACGGTGGACAGGAAGGCATTACCTTTGTCTCAGGCTCAGAGAAAGCTTTGTCTCAGGCCCGTCACCTGCAGGGCCGGCACGATTCAGCCAGCCTCACTCTCCGCGATCCGGAAATTTCAGATTGTCTGTTTAAAGGTCACATTCCTGGGAGGGACCGCAACTGTGGTTAGGTCTCGGTTTGTCTGGGTGGGGGGCGTGTGTATGTATGCAGATGACTCTGTGTGGGACACGAGGCTGCTTTTAAAAAAAATTGCATGGTCTCCTCGGGACCCGGCGTCCGAGTCGAGCCCGTCGGCCGGTTCTCCTCCGTGTGGCCTCCTCGGTGCTGAGCGGGCCTGACGGAGGCCGGGAGGCGCTGCGCTGGAGGTCTGTTGTAAACACGTGGCTCGTGATCGGTGAGCGGCTTAGTTCCGTCCTGGGGCTCAGTCGCGTCCGGTTCTCGCGACCCCGTGGACTACAGTACGCAGGCTTCCCCGTCCTCCGCCGTCCCCGGAGCCTGCTCAGACTCGCGTCCGCTGGGTCGGTGGCACTCGAACACACGCAGCAGGTGGGGTAGGGCGTGGACCGCGGGCGAGGGTACTGCTCACAACAGCCCCAAGGCACTGGCAGAGCTCCTGGCTCTCTGTGTTTCTTTTTTTCATCCATCTCCTGCTTTCCTGGCACTTTCAGGACCAGACATTCATTGCTGGAGAGACTGGGGTCACCAGGCCTAGGACCACAGGTCCCATCCTCAGAGTTGAAAAGCAAAGCTCATCTGCATAGGTGTGAAAGGCTCCTGGGCCTTATTCGATGATTCGTCATCGTTAGCCAATAATCGCCCTCAAGTACCCAGAGGCTTCCCTGGTGACCCAGGAATCTGCCTGCCAGTGCAGAAGATGTGAGTTCAATCCCTGGGTTGGGAAGATCCCCTGGAGTAGGAAATGGCAGCCTGCTGCAGTCTTCTTGCCTGGAAAATTCCATAGACAGAGGAGCCTGGTGGGCTGCATACAACTCATGGGGCCGCAAAAGAATCAGACCCGACCTAGCGACTGAGCGACAGCCACGACTAGTAAACAGAAGGGCCGGAGAGGGTTGTAGGAAACAGAGGGTGTTTATAGGTAGAAGACGGTGGACAGGAAGGCATTACCTTTGTCTCAGGCTCAGAGAAAGCTTTGTCTCAGGCCCGTCACCTGCAGGGCCGGCACGATTCAGCCAGCCTCACTCTCCGCGATCCGGAAATTTCAGATTGTCTGTTTAAAGGTCACATTCCTGGGAGGGACCGCAACTGTGGTTAGGTCTCGGTTTGTCTGGGTGGGGGGCGTGTGTATGTATGCAGATGACTCTGTGTGGGACACGAGGCTGCTTTTAAAAAAAATGTCAGAGAACCTCTATTCAGGGGGGAGAGAGAAAACAAGAAAATGCCTGAGCTGACCTCAGCTCCAGCTCAGAGCCGTGAGGTGGGTGAAGAAGAGGGAGCCGTGGAGGGGCAGGCGCGGGAGGGGCCCTGCCGGGGAGCCTGGGGCTGGCGCGGAGCCCAGACGGTGTGGAGAACGGGGCTAGAGGGGAGAGGGAGGCGCATCGGCAGGGGTCCCGGGAGCGGGGCCGGGCGGCGCGGGCTGGGTTGGACGGCGCTCTGGCTGGGTCAGGTGACCTGCATCCTGAGGCTGGGTGGCTCTGTGAGACTGGCAGCTGCCACTGGTTGAGTTTGAAGGAGGACAGCACTGAGGCCTGATGCATGTTTTTAGACGTCACAGAGGTGGAGTGTGTCATTCAGACGCCCCAGTGACAACCACTTACTTATTTATTTTTAAGATTTTAAAATATGTTGGCCACGTGGCGCAGCTTGTGGAATCTTAGTTCCTGACCAGGGATCGAACCCGGGCCACAGCAGTGACAGGGCTGAATCCTAACCACGAGTCCTGGGAACACCCAGCAGCTACTGATTTTAGAACGACATTCAATCTTACACACACTTGGGCCCAAATATTCACAGCAGCATTATTCACTAGAGTCTACACAAGCTTTGCGTGATGTGCACAAAGAACATTGCTTGCTGTGAATGGAAACTATCTCCTGCCAGCCAAGACATGGGAACAACCCACACCCCATCAACAGACGCACGGATAAAGAAGATGTGACACATACACACCATGGAATATTACTCAGCCACAAAAAAGAAAGAAATAATGTCACTTTAGCTACACAGATGGACATTATCATATTAACTGAAGTAAATCAAAAACAGAGGACAGAGACTCTCAGACATGAGAACCGACAGCTGGTTGCCACGGGGGAGGCAGGTGGGGAGGGAAGAACTGGGAGGCTGGAGTTGGCAGGTGCAGACTGCTGACACTGCATGTCGGATGGATGGACACCAGGTCTTACTGTATGATAGCACAGGGACTATATTCCATATCCTATGACAAACCATAATGTAAAAGCATGTGGAAAAGGACATACATGTGGGGCTTCCCTGGTGGTCCAGTGGGTAAGGACACCGCCTTGCAGTGCAAGGGGCACCGGTTCGATCCCTGGCCTGGGAAGATCCCACGTGCCGTGGAGCGGCTGGACCGATGTGTCCAATCACCAAGCCGGAGCTCTGGAGCGCATGCGCCCAGAGCTGGTGCTCTGCGACAACAGACGCCACCGCGATGGGAGGCCCACAGGAGCCAAAGAACAAAGACGGATGGAAATAGAGAAATGGAAGACCAATAGAAGTGGCCCGCCCGCGCCCCTCCCTCCCCAACCCGACCCCCGCCCAAGATAAATAAATAAATAACTCTTTAAAAAAAAAAAAAAGCAGTAGTGAAATATCCACTAATCAAGAAAGTATGTGCATGCCTGCTAAGTCGCCTCAGTTGTGTCTGATTGCTCGGGTCCCGTGGCTGCAGCCCTCCAGGCTCCCCTCTCCACGGGATTCTCCAGCAACTACGCTGGAGTGGGCTGCCCTGACCTCCTCCGGGAAGACAGTATGGTACTGGCACGAAACAGAAATACAGGTCAATGGAACAGAATAGAAAGTCCAGAGACAAACCCAGGTATCTATGGCCCCTTAATCTATGACCAAAGAGGCAAGAATATAGAATGGAAAAAAGGCAGTCTCTTCAGGAAGCAGTGCTGGGGAAACTGCGCAGCTACTTGTGAACAAATGAAATTAGAACACTCCCTAACACCACACACAAAGACAGAATGTGAGACCTAGATGTGAGAGTGGACACTAAAACTCCTAGAGGAAAACATCGGTGCAACACTCTTTGACATAAATCGCAGCAAGATCTTCTTTGGGTCACCTCCTAGAGTAATGAAAATAAAAACAAGATAAGCAAATGGGACCTAAAATCTTAAAATCTTTTCTACAGCAAAGGAAACCATAAACAAGATGAAAAGACAACCCACAGACTCAGAGAAAATATTTGCAAATGAAGCAACTGACAAGGGACTGATCTCCAAAATATACAAAGAACTCATGCAGCTCCATACCAAACAAACAAACAACTCAGTCAACTAATGGGCAGAAGACCTAAAGAGACATTTCCCCATACAGATGGCCAGCAAACACATGAAAAGATGGTCGACACCACGAATTATTAGGGAAATGCAAATCAAAACTACAGTGATATATCACCTCACACAGATCAGAATTATCATCATCAAAAAGTCTACAAACAGTAAATGCTGGAGAGGGTGTGGAGGAAAGGGAGCCCTCCAACACTGCGGGTGGGAGTGTAAAATCGGGGCAGCCACTGTGGAGAACGGTGTGGAGTTCCCTAAAAAACTAAGAGAGCTGCCCTATGATCCAGCAATCCCGCTCCTGGGCTTACATCCGGAGAAAACAGTAATTGAAAAAAGATACATGCACCTCAATGTTCATTGCATCACCATTGAGTCAGGACATGGAAACAACCTAAATGCCCATCAACATACGCATGGGTAAAGAAGGTGTGGTGCATATAGACGAGGGAATGTCACTCAGTCATAAACAGGAACAAAATCATGCCATCGGCAGAGATGTGGATGGACTTAGAGACTGTCTACACAGAGTGAAGCCAGTCAGAAAGATAAAGACATGGTTTCCCTGGTGGTCCAGTGGGTAGAGAGTCCGCCTTGCAGTGCAAGGGGCACTGGTTCGATCCCTGGCCTGGAAAGATCTCACGTGCCGTGAAGCAGGTGGACCGGTGTGTCCAATTACGAGCCAGCGTTCTGGAGTGCATGCATCCGGTGTCGAAGCTCTGCAATGAGAGAGGCCACTGCGATGGGAGGTCCACACAGGCCGAAAGAATAAAGACGGATGAACATAAATGGATAAAAAAATCAATAAAAGGGGAGAGAATTAGAAAGAAGAATTAGCAAACACTACAACTATAAGTGCTTCTTGAACAGTTCAGAGGATCCAAGAGAACATTTTTAAAAAATGATTAAGACAAATATTAACCCACATATGTGGAATCTAGAAAACCCGTATAGATGAGCTTATTTGCAAAGCAGAAATAGAGACACGGCTGTAGAGAACAAACGTGCAGCCACCAAGGGAAGAGGCTGGGATGAACTAGGAGATGGGGTCGACGTGTCCACACCACGGGGTGTACAACTGACAGCCGACATAACAAACAACTAAAAAAAAAGTCAACTAATGGGCAGAAGACCTAAAGAGACATTTCCCCATACAGATGGCCAGCAAACACATGAAAAGATGGTCGACACCACGAATTATTAGGGAAATGCAAATCAAAACTACAGTGATATATCACCTCACACAGATCAGAATTATCATCATCAAAAAGTCTACAAACAGTAAATGCTGGAGAGGGTGTGGAGGAAAGGGAGCCCTCCAACACTGCGGGTGGGAGTGTAAAATCGGGGCAGCCACTGTGGAGAACGGTGTGGAGTTCCCTAAAAAACTAAGAGAGCTGCCCTATGATCCAGCAATCCCGCTCCTGGGCTTACATCCGGAGAAAACAGTAATTGAAAAAAGATACATGCACCTCAATGTTCATTGCATCACCATTGAGTCAGGACATGGAAACAACCTAAATGCCCATCAACATACGCATGGGTAAAGAAGGTGTGGTGCATATAGACGAGGGAATGTCACTCAGTCATAAACAGGAACAAAATCATGCCATCGGCAGAGATGTGGATGGACTTAGAGACTGTCTACACAGAGTGAAGCCAGTCAGAAAGATAAAGACATGGTTTCCCTGGTGGTCCAGTGGGTAGAGAGTCCGCCTTGCAGTGCAAGGGGCACTGGTTCGATCCCTGGCCTGGAAAGATCTCACGTGCCGTGAAGCAGGTGGACCGGTGTGTCCAATTACGAGCCAGCGTTCTGGAGTGCATGCATCCGGTGTCGAAGCTCTGCAATGAGAGAGGCCACTGCGATGGGAGGTCCACACAGGCCGAAAGAATAAAGACGGATGAACATAAATGGATAAAAAAATCAATAAAAGGGGAGAGAATTAGAAAGAAGAATTAGCAAACACTACAACTATAAGTGCTTCTTGAACAGTTCAGAGGATCCAAGAGAACATTTTTAAAAAATGATTAAGACAAATATTAACCCACATATGTGGAATCTAGAAAACCCGTATAGATGAGCTTATTTGCAAAGCAGAAATAGAGACACGGCTGTAGAGAACAAACGTGCAGCCACCAAGGGAAGAGGCTGGGATGAACTAGGAGATGGGGTCGACGTGTCCACACCACGGGGTGTACAACTGACAGCCGACAGGAGCCTGCCGCGCAGCGCCGGGAGGTTACCCTGCACTCTGTGGGGACCCACACGGGGAGGGGATCCAAGAGGGGATCTTGGCTTTGCTGTACAGCAGAAGCTAACGCAAGCCTGAAGCAGCTGGCCCCCATTTATTGGGATGTAGAGGGAAAAGAGAAATGGTGAGGACATAAGGTGAAGTGGCACAAGCCTGGGCTTTGCCTTAAAACACTTCCGGGACGGAGGCAGCAGCAGCAGCAAGCGGCCAGGATCACCGCAGCTGTGACCTGGCTGATGAGTACTTGGCGCTTCAGGGTTCCCTCTACTTTATGCTCTTTAGATGGATAGAAACGCATGCAACAAAAACTTAACTAGATGAGGGAGCACTTTACTCTCATGACAAAAAGTGTTAAAAATGCCCAGCGTTGTGGGCAGAAGTGGGTGGCCTGCCAGGCCGAGCCCTCCTGGAAGGGCTGGTGGAGGGTCCGCCTGGCCCTCCCCGCCTGGGCGGCGGGCCGGCGGTGGGCAGGGGCTGCCTCTCCAGCCCGCAGACCTCACGGAGAGTCAGGGCGAGGGAGACTCAGCCCGCCGACCCCTAGCGATGCCTGCCGGCCTGCACGGGGCAGATCTGTGGGTGACCCCGCTGGGCCCTGGAGTGGAAAATCGGGGTGCCAGGCCTATGGGAGCATGCCTGAGGACTGCTGACGTCCGGGAATCCTGTGGATCAAGCAAATACCAGCCTTTGTGTGGGAAGCGCTGGCATTCAGCGGGTGCGGCGGGGTGCAAAACTGCTGAGAGCAGGCGGCCCCAGCGGAGACAATGCCCGAGGGTTCACCCTCAAGGCCACTTCCTGCCGACACGGGGCTCTGCAGGGTCGGCCCCACACTCGTGACGGGCTCCGACGTGTGCAGACGTGAGAAAGCTGATCCTGGGCACCGCGGCTCATGCTCCCCTGAACACACACACTCACACACAGCAGTGGAATCTAGAAAACCCGTATAGATGAGCTTATTTGCAAAGCAGAAATAGAGACACGGCTGTAGAGAAAAACGTGCAGCCACCAAGGGAAGAGGCTGGGATGAACTAGGAGATGGGGTCGACGTGTCCACACCACGGGGTGTACAACTGACAGCCGACAGGAGCCTGCCGCGCAGCGCCGGGAGGTTACCCTGCACTCTGTGGGGACCCACACGGGGAGGGGATCCAAGAGGGGATCTTGGCTTTGCTGTACAGCAGAAGCTAACGCAAGCCTGAAGCAGCTGGCCCCCATTTATTGGGATGTAGAGGGAAAAGAGAAATGGTGAGGACATAAGGTGAAGTGGCACAAGCCTGGGCTTTGCCTTAAAACACTTCCGGGACGGAGGCAGCAGCAGCAGCAAGCGGCCAGGATCACCGCAGCTGTGACCTGGCTGATGAGTACTTGGCGCTTCAGGGTTCCCTCTACTTTATGCTCTTTAGATGGATAGAAACGCATGCAACAAAAACTTAACTAGATGAGGGAGCACTTTACTCTCATGACAAAAAGTGTTAAAAATGCCCAGCGTTGTGGGCAGAAGTGGGTGGCCTGCCAGGCCGAGCCCTCCTGGAAGGGCTGGTGGAGGGTCCGCCTGGCCCTCCCCGCCTGGGCGGCGGGCCGGCGGTGGGCAGGGGCTGCCTCTCCAGCCCGCAGACCTCACGGAGAGTCAGGGCGAGGGAGACTCAGCCCGCCGACCCCTAGCGATGCCTGCCGGCCTGCACGGGGCAGATCTGTGGGTGACCCCGCTGGGCCCTGGAGTGGAAAATCGGGGTGCCAGGCCTATGGGAGCATGCCTGAGGACTGCTGACGTCCGGGAATCCTGTGGATCAAGCAAATACCAGCCTTTGTGTGGGAAGCGCTGGCATTCAGCGGGTGCGGCGGGGTGCAAAACTGCTGAGAGCAGGCGGCCCCAGCGGAGACAATGCCCGAGGGTTCACCCTCAAGGCCACTTCCTGCCGACACGGGGCTCTGCAGGGTCGGCCCCACACTCGTGACGGGCTCCGACGTGTGCAGACGTGAGAAAGCTGATCCTGGGCACCGCGGCTCATGCTCCCCTGAACACACACACTCACACACAGCACAGGGGCCCCTTGTACAGACACACACACAGACACACGCAGATGCACACACACGCACAGAGACATGCAAATCCACAGACACACGCACTGCACACACACGGACACGGACAGCCACCTCCCCCACGGGCACCCGACATAGGCAACAGGCACACGCGGACACGCGCACGCACGGACCCTCACACGCACCGCTCTGTAGAGCGCGCAGAGGCTCAGCTCGGGTGCCCGGGGTCCCCCAGCCCGGCGCGAGCGGGTCCCTCCTCCCCAGGCGGGCTCCAGGGCCGATCCTGCCCTCGCTCCGCACACGCCTGGCCCGGGAGCCAGAGGCACACGCCCGTGCACGGGGCCTGCTCGCGCACCTCTCCTGGAGGTGGTCTCCGGGCGGGCCGGAAGGCCAGGGGCGCCGGAGCCCAGCTGTCTGGTCACTAGGGGTTTGCACGCGTCAGGGCGCTGGCCGGGACGACCTGGCTCAGCCCTCAGGGCGAGGATGCAGGGTCCCTGCGCAGGCCTGCGGGGCAGTCCTTGTGGCAGACGGCACGGGTGGCCGGGCCCCAAGACCCGTCCTCTCTGTGTGTCCTCTCCGGCCCAGGAGCACGTTGGTGGGACCCTGTGGCTCTGCTTCTCTCAGGCACCACCCCGTGGTCAGCTCCCAGGCCCCTGGTACACAGCCCCACGAACAGAATGGGGCACACTCGCCCCTCTCCGAGACAGCCAGCGCCGAGCGCTCGGGCTTGGTAGGATGACGGTGTCCCCCCGCTTTTAGATGGTTGTTCAAATTCTGAGCAAGGGCAACAGACCACTTTTATCACAACAACATCATTTACGATAGACCATCACAGGGTTCACTAGTCCTCTCCTAAACATGTAGTTCACAAAGGCCTGCTTAAAGAAGCACCTCCTGTCGATGATCGGGTTTTGTGTGTGGGAATAATAAAAGGACGCTGCGTCCCCCGCGGCGGCCCGTACGGCTGTGTGGTCCACAGAGCTCAGCCCTGACCCCTAAGGGCTGAGGGGCTGGGCCCGCTGCCCTGGGAGGGTGGCACCTCACTTTCGTGACGTCCTGGCACGGACGCAGAGCGTTGTCTCCCTCCGGGGGTCCTGAGGCTGCTGGTAACCAGCTTGTGGCTTCCAGAGTCAGGCCTTTCTGAGAGCTGCTGGGGGTGCACGTAGAGGGGGTTTTCGGTCTTCCCTGGGTGGCTGTGGGGCCCACAGCACGCTTGGTGAGCTGCAGGCAGCCCCTGGGACACCAGCAGGGCATCCGGAGGAGCCCCGGCCAGCGGTGTGCCTGTGTGTTCGACACCAGAGCTGGTCCCCTTGGGACCCTCGCTGGTCCACAGAACACAATTATTCCAGTGTAACTGGGGAATAATCATGGATAAGCATGCGTTTTCTGATGGGTTCTTTAAAACAAATAATTCACCATAAGAGAGAATACACTGCAGTCTTAAATCAGTGTCCAAAGTTGTTTGCATGGAGGCATCGCATGTCGTAGCCTGTGCCACATTCACAGATTCTAAAACACGCAGTACAAGTGCGAGGGGGCCTCCCTGGTGGCTCAGTGGTAAAGAGTCCACCTGCCGAGCAGGAGACATGCGTCCAGTCCCCGGGTCGGGGGGACCCCCTGCAGGAGGGCGTGGCCACCCTCTCCAGCGCCCTTGCCTGGAGAACCCCGGGGACAGAGGAGCCTGGCGGGCGGCAGTCCATGGGCTCGCAAAGACTGGGACACGACTGAGGACTAAACGACAACAGGAGTGCCCAGGAGCGCCACAGAATGGCCGGACCAGGAGCTCTCTGGGGCCGAGCCTCCCGCGAGCCGTCGCCCTCCGCCCAGAGAGGCCCGCGTTGAAGCCGAAATAAGTTGCGCCGCAGAGGCCGGAGGGGAGCACTGCTCCGGGGGCCTGATCTTGGAAACCGACTCCAGAACACGGAGCAGAGTCCAGACTCCGGGCGGCTGTGTCCCCCGGGCTCTCCCGGCGATCGCCACTCAGCCCGCGGTGGCATGCGTGGTCAGTCACCCCGTCGTGCCCGACTCCGCCATCCCGCAGACTGCGGCCCCCAGGCTCCTCTGTCCACGGGATTCTCCAGGCAAGAGCACTGGAGTGGGTGGCCGTTTCCTCCTCCAGGGGACCTCCCCACCCGGGACTGGACCTGGGTCCACCTCTCCTGCGTTGGCTGGCGGGTCCTCTGCCACCAGCCCCACCGGGGAAGCCCCAGCAAGTGTTCAGAAGGCCAAGCAAGAACCCTGTGAATATGGAGCTCACACACAGGCAGACCCTCCGTGTGTGTGTGGAGTCTGTCTGAGGGTCTGTGTCCCGTGTGAGGTGCTCAGGCCGCCGCGACGTGGAACCACGCACAGGCGGCCATACGACGGAAGCGATGCCCTGGTCTGGGCGCTGGAGGCCGAGGCCTCTCGCCGCGTGGTCAGCCGCCTCCCGCTGTGTCTTCTCGGGGTGTTCCGCGTGTTGGGGTCCCCTGGCTTCTCTTCCCCTTGTGAGGACACCGGCCCTGTGGGATCCGGTCCTCCTGGTGGGCGTCTGTGTCCTCGTCCCCTTTCCACGAGGACGCCGTTATGGTGGACCAGGACCCACCCTCGCAGCCCAACTGTAGCGTGATCACTTTTTAAAAAGACGCGTGTGCAAATACGTTCGCATTCTAGGTGCCGGGGCTGGACCTCAGCCCCGGAATTCACGGGGAAGGCAGTCAGCCCATGCCGTCTGCTCTCAGACGCTCGTGACCCGCGTCAGTTCTCACGGCCCTTGGCACAGCTGTTCACGGAGACGAGGCGGTGTCTCTGCGCGACGTGAGCTTGCACCGGCCGCGGCGGCGGGCTCGGCCGGCTGAGGGCTCCCGCGATGCCCCCGGGAGGGTGCCTGCGGTCGCAGCACTCCCTCCCCCTGCTGCGGCTGGAGATAAGCACTTCCCCACCCCGGTTCCGGAACCCACGACTGTGCCACTTTCCTTGGCAAGGAGGGAAACGAGGCTCCTTAAAGAGCAGCCCGTAAGAGAGGGGGTGACCCTGGATCCCGGGGGGCTCGGTTGTCACAGGATCCTTCAAGCGGGAGGCAGAGGGGGCGGCCAGCGGGATGTGACGGCTGTCTCAGAAGATGCCGGAAGGGAACTCTGGTGGAGGGGTGGGTGGGCGCTGGAAGCTGGAAAACGTAAGGAACAGGGTGTCCCTGGAGCCCCCAGGAGGGACCAGCCCCGCTGACTCTGATCCAAGCCCAGGGAGGCCCAGGTGGGCTTCCAGCCTCCGGCCCTCGAGGCGATGCTCTGTGTTGTTTTCAGCCTCCAAGTTTGTGGTCTTTTGTTGTAGCGGTTACAGGAAACCCATATAGCGGGTCATCTTGGCCTTGAAGGAACCCAAGGGCTCTGCAAGGAGGCCTCTGGAAGACGGCCCAAGCTCCCCTGACGGCTCAGCGGGTGCAGGGCCTGCCTGCCAAGGCCAGAGGCACAGGAGAGGCGGGTTCGATCCCCGGGTCGGGAAGGTCCTTGGAGAAGGGCGTGTCTACCCACCGCAGCACCCTTGCCTGGAGAGTTCTACGGACAGGGGAGCCGGAGGTCTACAGTCCACGGGGCGGCAGAGTTGGGCACGACTAAAGCGACCGGGCACTCAAGACGCCACGGGGGGCCTGGAGACGCCGGGGAAGCGTCTTGTCGCCTGGACTGTGTGTGAGAAAGCCCGCTCAGGTGGGCGTGGGAGGGGCCCCTCCTGCACTGAGGGTCGGGAGGGCCGGCAAGCTGGGGCAAGGCTTCCGGAAGCTGAGCTACCGAGAGTCTGAAAGCCTTAGAGCCAGGCGCGCCCGGACGGCGGCAGGACCCCTGGAGGGCCTCCTCGGCCACAGCTGGCCGGTCCCAGGCCCGGCACCCGCTTCAGGGACCCTGGCTCTGTCCCTCCCCAGGCCTCGAGGCGTGCAGGGATGGCGTCTGGAGGAACCCCGCCGCCCGGGGCTCCCGTATTGGTCAAGCCACACCTCCTCCCGGCCTGGACGCACAGGCCCCACCGCAGGGCTCCGGGCTCACAGGCTGTTTTGTTTCCGAGCTGCACTGCCTGTCTTTTCTGAGATGTTTGCGAGTGAAGTGTGCCTCACGCTCACGCTCGCCAAGATGTAAGGGAGCTCACTCTGTTCTAAAGAAACGCAGCCTCCCCGGTGACTCTGGGGCTGGGGGCCCCCTGGGTGCGTGTCTGCTTGTCTGTGAAGCCGGGGTCTGAGCTTCCACTCGGGGAGCGCCCTGGGACCCCAGGAGACCACCCGGGCACCCAGGGGCGTGGGCCCATCCCCAGGGAAGGGGAGCCGAGCGTCCTCCCTGTAGCCCCGGGGAGCGTGGGGGACACAGAGCCGCCCACAGAGAGGGCCCCGAGGACCCCGTCCTCCTGGAGCCTGGGGCTCCGGCCGCCCGCGCCGCCGCCGGGGCTGGGCGAGGCGGGCGCTCCGCCCGGCCCGCGATTCTGCTGACGGGGCGGCCTGCCTCCTGAGCTCGCGCTTTCCAGACAAATCCCCCTAATGCCTCCATTCTGCCGCGGCGTATATAGGCAGGGCCCGCGCCCCGCTCCTCACTGCGCTGCTCACAGGCCTGCCCTGACCACCCAGCCCCGGTCCCGCAGAGCCGCTGCCCACCATGGAGATCGCCATCCAGCACCCCTGGTTCAAGCGCGCCCTGGGCCCCTTCTACCCCAGCCGGCTCTTCGACCAGTTCTTCGGCGAGGGGCTCTTCGAGTACGACCTGCTGCCCTTCTTGTCCTCCACCATCAGCCCCTACTACCGCCAGTCCCTCTTCCGCACCGTGCTGGACTCCGGCGTCTCTGAGGTGAGATCCAGGCCGCGCTGCCTCTTGCTGCGGCCCCAGGGAGGGCGGGCCGGGGCGGGCCGGGCAGCAGGGGCTGCCGAGGGCCAGCCTAGGGTGGACGCAGCACCTGTGCTCTGGGTGCTCCCGTCTCGTTTCGTGGAGTGGACGGTGAGGGCCGCGGGGCCAGCTCCCTCCACGGCCCACCCCATGCCCCCTGGACGCAGAGGCCGGGTGGGCCATCCCCCCAGCAGAGCCTCCCGCGCCTCTGGGGTGGTGGGCAGAGGGACCCGCCTGCTGTCTATGCCTCCTGTCCGCAGCTCACGATCCAAACGCAGTGGGTGAGGCCCCGAGAACAGCACCACCAGGGCAAGGGCGATGGGGGACCGAGCTTCAATCTCCGCGGCTGCGCTGTCCCTCTAGACGGAAGCCCGGGGAGGCTGTGCTGCCCGCGGCCGGAGGCCTCCCGTCGGAAGCCCTCTGTGGCCACGGAGCTGCAGCGTGCAGGCTCCTTCTGCATTTGCCCGGCCGCCCAAGGCCCGGCCTCGAGGGCAAACGAAGATGCCCAAGGGCCTTCCCTCCCCAGAGTCCAGCTCTCTGGGAGTGCCAGGCCTCACCACGGGCTAAACCGCAGAGGCCCGGCCCGAGCAGGCACAAGTGGGTGTCTCAGGCGGGGGGGCGGGGCCTGAGCGCCCTGCGGGCAGGGAGCTGGGGGTCTGAGGGGACCGCCGGGACGCAGGCCAGAGACAGGGCCCTAGGCTGTTGACAGAGAGGCAGGCAGGGGCCAGGGCACGGCTTCCTCCATGTGCTTGGTACCAGCGGTCAGCTGTACAGCCAGCTCACAGCCAGCCAGTGATCCGCCCGCCAGCCCGTGACCAGCCAACCAGTCTACAGCAGGCTGCCCAGCCCTCACCTGTCAGGGCAGCCAGCGGACGCCGGAGGCTCTGGGTGTCACCCAGCGTCCGCTCGGCCCGAGCCCTGGGCCCCCGGTGCCCGGGCGTGTGTAGGGAGAGGGCAGAGCCCGGACGCAGTTTTTATCCTGCTCACCGGGGGCCGAGCCCCGGCCGCTCCCTCGGGCTGCTCGGCTGGCCCGGCGCCGAGCCGCGGCCAGGGAGACCAAGCCGCACGGCACCCGTTTCAGGTCCGCTCCGACCGGGACAAGTTCGTCATCTTCCTGGACGTGAAGCACTTCTCCCCCGAGGACCTGACGGTGAAGGTGCAGGAGGACTTCGTGGAGATCCACGGCAAGCACAACGAGCGGCAGGTGAGAGGGCGGCCGCCGGCTCAGCGGGGCGGGAGGAGCGCGGCCGGGACCGGAGGCCGCCCTGAGCCGTCGGCACGGCCAGCGGGGTGGGGGCCAGCGGGGCGCGGCTCGGCATCGGCTCTGTCCGAGCCCCCTGGGGAGGGGTGGGATTAGGACAGACCCCAGGAGGCTGCAGGGCCGGGCCACGTGGCTTCCCTCCAGCCTCACTCGGGAGCCCGGGCGCCTGGTGCCCGTTGTCCCTGGGGCGTGGGGCGAGGGCACAGCCTGGCTCCGGGAGGGCTCCGCAGGGCGGGGCGGAGAGACCCCGCTCGCCTGCTGTCCTCCGCTCCCGGGCCCTTGGAGACCCCTGGGCAGTGGGTCCTGGGGGTCTTTCCGTCTGGAGGGAGGGAGCTGGGCCAGGGCATCAGGAGACGTCCAGGAGTGGCCTTCTGGCCAGGTGGGCAGCAGGGGCCTGAGCCTGACGGGTCTGCAGGCCACAGGGGAGGGGAAGCCGGACCCAAGCGCAGGGCCTGGGGGGACGGTTCCCACGACACTCGCTGGAGGGAGACGAGTGAGGAGGGCCGGGCCCCGCGCAGGCCAGGAGGCAGGGCGGCAGGGAGGCCCCGGGGCCTGGACGCGGCCGGCACCCACCCCGGGGAGGGCGCGGAGGCGGCGGCCCCCGCGCGGTCCGGGCAGGCCTTCTCCCCGGGCGGCCGCGCCTCTGACCGCCACGCCGCCCCCAGGACGACCACGGCTACATCTCCCGTGAGTTCCACCGCCGCTACCGCCTGCCCTCCAACGTGGACCAGTCCGCGCTGTCCTGCTCGCTGTCCGCGGACGGCATGCTGACCTTCTCCGGCCCCAAGGTGCCCTCCGGCGTGGACGCCGGCCACAGCGAGCGGGCCATCCCCGTGTCCCGGGAGGAGAAGCCCAGCTCCGCGCCCTCGTCCTAAGCTCGGCCTCGGCCGCGCTGCCCCCGCTGCGGCCCCGCGCCTTCCACCCGGCGGCCCTCGGCCGCGGGGCGCCCGTCTCCCTCTGCTTCCCCCCTTTCCGTTCCTCTTCCTCCTCCCCGAGGGCCTGAGGGCTCGAGAGAGTCGCCAGGAGGGCCCGCGGGGCCCAGGTCTCAGAGTGACCCGGCTCCCAACACCGGCCGCTCGGGGGAAGTGACGGCCGTCCCGGCCTCTGCCCCGAGGCCAGCGAGGGGCCCCGGCCCTCCCGCAGCCCGCCTGGCGGGCTCCCGCGCCCTGGCCTCTCCGCCCCTCCCCACCCCCTCTCCGTAGCGCCGCTTGGGGCGTCGGGTCCCCCACGAGAAGGCAGCCGGGGGCAGTCAATAAAGAGCAGCTGACACAAGCAACTCGCGGTGTGGTGTCCGTCTGTCTGTCTGTCCGGAGCGGGGGAGGGGGTGAGAAAGGGCCGAAGGGGACTCTTCGTCGGGTTGGGGGAGGGGGAGGCGGGGTCCCCCGGCCCTGTCCGGCCCAGCCGCCTCTAAGTGACCAGGTCACTCCTTGGCTCCCAGACCACCGCCCCCCGCCCCCCGCTGTGCAGGAAGCGGGGTCTCCTCCAGCACTGGAGGGAGGCAGAAGGGAGAGCGCCCGCATGGGAACTGGGGTGCCAGCTGGGCCTCCCTGTCCTGAGCCCCGCTCCCCCGGGCTTTGCTCTCTGAGGAAAGAGGGCAGGCCGTCAGAAGAGTCCACTCCACCAGGCACCACGCCTGGGCGCCCCGTGCGGCCTGAGGGGCCCCTCACTCTGCCGCCCCTTCCTGGGACAGGCATGGGGCCCTCGGGGCACTTGTGGCCAGAGCTGAGTGTCCCCCACCCAGAGGGTGTGGCCTTCTTGCTGGTGGACCAGACTCCCCGAGATAGGAGGCGACCAGGAGGCCAGCAGGCTCCATGGGGAGCCGGCGGGGGCTCGGCCAGGGGCCCTGCTGGCTGCACGGGGACCACGGAGAGGGCGATGGGGCCAGACGTGGCCTCCGGGAGCAGAAGGCGGCGGGCAGCCCGGTCAGAGGGCACGAGCTGCCCCAGGCAGCAGAGGTGGGTCTCTGGGCTCCTGATGGGGCCGGCGGGGTGGTCCTTGAGAGCGCACTCTCCTCCTCCGGGGAGGAGCAGTCACGAGCGGGGGCCACGTGGGAGGATCTCCGGACGCGGCCCCAGTCAGCACGCAGGGAGACTGGCCGGCGCGGGGTCTGAGCAGGAAGCAGGGCGTTTGTGCACGTGCACACACACGCGCACCCTCGTTCACGGGGCTCACTCTGGGTCGGCCCCTACCTGCAGAAGGGTCTTCCCTCCTGGAGCTTCTCCAGACCCCACTTACCCCCAACAGGAAGCCCCTGCCAGCGCCCCTGGGGGCTGGGGGCGTTCCCCAGGCAGGCCGGAGCCACCAAACCTGGCCCTCTCTCTCTGCTCCAGGCCACGGCTGTCCCGCGGCCAGAACCCCGAAGGTGGGATTGGTCAGCACCCCCCACACCTGCTCCCTGTGGGACCCACGAGTGCTGAATGAATACAGACGCCCAGCCCCATCCCAGGCCCGGTGGAGCGGAGCATGGGGGCGAGTGCCGGGAGCCTGACGATTCCCAGGCTACCTCCGATCACGTGAATTTCAGGGATGCCTCAGGAAGAGCGACTGCGACCGTGGGCCAGGCGTGGGGGACAGTCCCCCCAGGAGCCGCCTTCCCCACCTCAAGCCCCGCATTCCACGTCTCTGGGAGCAGGGGGCAGCTTCTCGTCCCAGCAGACCTGAGGCTTGCGTGTGGCTACGAGGCTCCGGGTCAGCAGCCAGCCTGTCCCCTCGTGCGGACGCATTTTCGTCCTGAGCACCAGGGTCGTCATTGTCATCGTCGCCATCATCCGCAGAGGCAAGAGCGCTGATTGAGCACCTACTGTGTGCCAGGCACCGAGCCAGCCGCGTTGGCAGCCCCCAGGCAGCCGCCTGCACAGGGCTGCGCTGTTAGGGAGGAACCTAAGCTCGGAGGCTGAGCCACCTGCCCGGCGTCCCCCACTGGTGGGGGCAGGACTCTGAACCACTGCTTGATAGGTGCTACTCTACAGCATCACCTCCGGCCCGTCAGTCAGCGGCTCTGAGGAGGCCAGGCTGGCGGTGACCACAGGCAGGTTTACGAAGCCTTCTGAGGACCGCCCCCTGACCAGGGCGGTGGACAACGCTCCCAGACGACCACCTGTCATTCCAAGGTGCACCACCAGGTGGCAGCAGCGGCTCTGCCTTGGCCGCCGAGACCTCGCCGGAAGGAGGCACGGAGCGTGTCACGAAGGTCACCTTCATGGTCCAGCCCGCGGGAAGCAGCCACAACGCCCATCCACAGAGGCCCTCGCGCGTGTGGGCTGGACTGGCCACGCAGGGAGCGCTGAGAGACCCCGGCCTGAGCCAGGGAGCCCGTGTCCCGGCGAGGACGGGCTCCCCTGAGATGACACAGGCACAGAAAGCCCAGCAGGGAGCCAGAGGCATTTCTTCATAATCAGTAGTTTTGCTTCATTTCCTTCTTGTATTTTTTGCAAAATCATTTGAAAAAGTGGAAACCACCGCTTGGCAGGCCAGCACTGTGCTAGAGGTCCCTGTGGCTCTGGCGGGCTGTCCTCCCCACAGAATGAGGAAGCCTGCCAGCCCGCCCGGGGCATCGGCCTCCCTGGCCTGCGGCCTCTGCTGGGCAGACTCTCCGCACAGCCTCCGGTCCTGCCACGGCCCAGGAAGGCATGCGGCCCCGGCGGCAAGCCCCAGAGCCTGACACAGGTGGCCGGGTCAGGGGCTCAGAGGCCCCACCAGTCAGAGGCTGCGTCTGGCCTCCGGGAGCAGGCTGAGACCCGAGGCTTATGCCCGTGTGTCAGATGGACGTGTGGAAGGGGAACGGCAGCAGCAGGCACCAGAAGCCGGGGATTGACGCTCGGGCTTGCGACCCCAAGGGCAGGCACCTGTCACCTGCAGTAGGCCGGCAGGGGATACAAAGGGGCTCCCACTAAGGCCTCGTCCAGCTGAGGGGTGGCCTGGCTGCAGGCCGCAACCCCCTCGCGGCCATGTCAGGGCCTGCTCCCTGGCTGCGGGGGTCGCCGAGAGGGGGCTCTGCTCCGGGGTCTCCTCCCAGATCCCAGGGCAAGGGTCGAGTTTGCAGGGGTGGGGAGCGGGGGCTGCCGCACACTGTGGGCAGGCTGCTGTCGGGAAAACAGAACGGGAGACACGCGGATGCACACACACACACACCGAGGAGGGCACACGCACACGTAGACACACACCGAGCACGCCCAAGTACGCACACCATCAACACGCAGAGCAGCAAACACACACGGTGCACACCGAGAGAACACCCCGCGCCCCTTACGCTGGCCACAACCTCGAGCCGGCTTTGGGCTCCACTGCCTGCCTCTCGCTGGCTGCTCTCCTGGCTGATTCACCCTGGAGCTGGAGACACTCACACAGCGCCGTTTCCTGCCAGCTTCTCCACCGCCAGGGAGAGCCGCCCGGGTGTGCGGGTCAGCAGGTCCCTCCGATCTCTTACAGGGAGACCCGACACTCTTTGCTGGGAGCACCTGATGACCTGCCGCTGCGGGAGAGAAGATGCGGCAGTGTGCTCAAGGGCATTCCAAGGTCACGGGAAGGAGCACGAGGAGCAGAAGGGCTCCTTCTTCCCTGGGACTGTGCTCTGCCCCCAGAGCCCTGGGAGCACCACACGGCCCTGCTGCCATCGCCAGGAGCCAGAAATCCAGACAAAAAGAGATCTGGCTCAAAACCACGGCTTTCCAAAGTGCCTTGAGAGGAGCCTCACGCAGGTGAGGCTGGGGGATGGGCTTGCAGACTGCTGCATTGCAGGGAGGCACACTGGACTCTGGGGAAGGAGGCCCATCAGACCTGGGGGCCCAGGCAGGGGCGGAACACCACGCTGCGCCCCCTCTGCAGGAGCCTGCAGGCCCGGCTGGCCCGGCGGCCCTCGGCGATGGTGCCCAAAGGGAGCAGCTCCAGGGCCTGGGGGCCGCCTCCTCCTGGCGGCGGGGGGCAGGGGCTCTGGGGCTCCCCGCGCTGGTCTGGGCTGCGAGCTCGCCCCTGGGCGCCCGGGGACTCACGGGGGGCTGTGGCGGCTGCTTCTCCCGTGAAAACCGAGCTAAGCCAGGGCTCTGAGGACCCGCGGCCCCCGAGGGCGCGTGAGTCCCCGCCGCCCCTCCGAGCCCCTTCCCGACTCGTCCCCGCCCACGCCCACGGCCGCGGAGAGCGCGTTTCCTGCCGGGAGGCCCGTGTCCGCACTGCGCTGCTGCTCTCCTGGGCTGTGGACGCCGCTGCCCCTGAACCGGGCAGCTGCAAGTGACAGAAAGGTGGCTGGCAGCCACAGTGGCAAGCCGTGATCCCCAGGAGGCTCAAGGCGGGGTCCTTCCTGCTCCTCTGGTCCCGGAGCTGCCGGCCTCCCTGGCTCGGCCCGCACGGCCCCCTTCCTCCCCATCGCTGCCCGCTCCGCAGCCACGTGACCTCCTTCCTGCATCTGTGTCTCTGCTCTTTAAACGACACGGGTCCCTGGGTGTGAAGTCCGCCCGGGGAATCCGGATAGAGCCTTGGCCGAGGCCGCCAAAGTCTGGAATCCCGGCCACGAGGCAGCCAGGGAATTCCCAGAATGAGCTCATCTGGGCTCCTAGCTTAGCGCCATCTGCAAAGACCCTTTTCCAAATAAGGCGGTGTCTGCAGGCTCGGGCACTTGGAGCCAAGTCAGCTCTGGGCCTGGTCCAGCCGGGCCAGGCCTGATCCCCGAGTCACAGGCCCTCCTCGCCGGCAGGGACTCTCCTCTCCGTCCTGGCCCATTTCAAAGAAGAAGAAACGGAGGCCCAGCCAGGGGGCGGGAGGCTGGGGGCGGGAGACCCGGTGCGGCCACTGGCGGGGTCGCCCGAGCCGACGCTCCGCCCGTGAGGGGAAGGGCGGGTTCCTAAGGCGTCTTTCTGAGCCAGCTCTGTGAGGCCTTGACCCCGCGGTGAACGAAAGTGAACGGTTTGTGGGGTGTCTGACGAGCCCCGCACTGCTCCCCCAGGCCGGCAGGCCCCGTGGCCTCCGTCACCGCGGCCGTGCTGCCGCTTTAAGAGCTGGGCCTGGATACGTCCCTCGGAGGTCCCTCGCAGCCCCCCAGAGCCCAGCCTGCAGCCTGACACTCAGAGGCCTGGGCTCCTGTTTAGGCGTTGCTATGGCAACCCCGTGCTGCCTGCCCAGGGATGGCCCGGCGTCCGGAGTCAGTGAATCACCTCTTAGCAGGCCCGCGGGGCAGCCGCTGACAGGCGCTGGTGCTGATGCTCACGGGGCCCCGGGCATTCACGGGAGACGCCAGGGCCGCTCGTGGGAACGCGGGACCCAGTCCCCTCCCTGCCAGTAGGACGGCCCTGGACCTGGAGCCTTGCCCGGGGGCGTGGCCCCCGCAGCCTTGTGTTCCGGGTGAGGGAGGGGCCGGGCAGGCTTGGGGGACGCGGGGTCCCCACGACGCCCAGGCGGCTTCCAGAACCACCTCCACCCTCTGTCTGCCCAGAGGAGGGCCAGGCTCTGGGCGATGGGGCTCCACCCTGCCCGCTGCTGGTGAGGGCAGGGAGTGGCATCTGCGTGTCTGTGAGTGTCCGTGAGTGCCCGTGGGGCGCTGTCAGGGGAGGTCCACGTGATGGGCTCAGTCCCCAGACCCCCCCCCCGGGGGGTGCCTGGCCGAGAGCCCCAGGAATTCCCAGAATGAGCTCATCTGGGCTCCTAGCTTAGCGCCATCTGCAAAGACCCTTTTCCAAATAAGGCGGTGTCTGCAGGCTCGGGCACTTGGAGCCAAGTCAGCTCTGGGCCTGGTCCAGCCGGGCCAGGCCTGATCCCCGAGTCACAGGCCCTCCTCGCCGGCAGGGACTCTCCTCTCCGTCCTGGCCCATTTCAAAGAAGAAGAAACGGAGGCCCAGCCAGGGGGCGGGAGGCTGGGGGCGGGAGACCCGGTGCGGCCACTGGCGGGGTCGCCCGAGCCGACGCTCCGCCCGTGAGGGGAAGGGCGGGTTCCTAAGGCGTCTTTCTGAGCCAGCTCTGTGAGGCCTTGACCCCGCGGTGAACGAAAGTGAACGGTTTGTGGGGTGTCTGACGAGCCCCGCACTGCTCCCCCAGGCCGGCAGGCCCCGTGGCCTCCGTCACCGCGGCCGTGCTGCCGCTTTAAGAGCTGGGCCTGGATACGTCCCTCGGAGGTCCCTCGCAGCCCCCCAGAGCCCAGCCTGCAGCCTGACACTCAGAGGCCTGGGCTCCTGTTTAGGCGTTGCTATGGCAACCCCGTGCTGCCTGCCCAGGGATGGCCCGGCGTCCGGAGTCAGTGAATCACCTCTTAGCAGGCCCGCGGGGCAGCCGCTGACAGGCGCTGGTGCTGATGCTCACGGGGCCCCGGGCATTCACGGGAGACGCCAGGGCCGCTCGTGGGAACGCGGGACCCAGTCCCCTCCCTGCCAGTAGGACGGCCCTGGACCTGGAGCCTTGCCCGGGGGCGTGGCCCCCGCGGCCTTGTGTTCCGGGTGAGGGAGGGGCCGGGCAGGCTTGGGGGACGCGGGGTCCCCACGACGCCCAGGCGGCTTCCAGAACCACCTCCACCCTCTGTCTGCCCAGAGGAGGGCCAGGCTCTGGGCGATGGGGCTCCACCCTGCCCGCTGCTGGTGAGGGCAGGGAGTGGCATCTGCGTGTCTGTGAGTGTCCGTGAGTGCCCGTGGGACGCGCTGTCAGGGGGAGGCGGGGTCCACGTGATGGGCTCAGTCCCCCAGACGCCGCCCCTGCCCTGTGTCCTGGGGCTCCGGGGGCTCGGGGTTGTGTTTGGCGGTGGGTCGGCTGGTGGGATGCGTGGGGGTCTTGGGACACGGGCGGGGGCCTGTCCTAGAGGGCGGGGCCTCACCGCTGTGCACCTCACGGGGCGGCCGGCCCGGCCCCCGCCCGGCCCCCACCCGGCCCCCGCAGCCAGCCCCCGGGCCCGGGCCCCGCCTGACGGCCCGGGGCCCTGCGGCGTGTCGGCCAGACTGTGACCCGGGACCCAGAGGGCAGCAGGGTGAGCAGGATGGGAAGAGGTGTCGCGGCCCCCTTTGGCAGGTGGCTGGGGCCACCCCGCCCTCCCCTGCTCTGCCGGCTGCTGTCTCTCAGCCTAGGCCCCGTGGCTTCCTCGGCCCCCAGAGCCAAGCCAGATGAGTGGGTGGTGGAGATGGGTTGGGGGAGCGGGAGCCCCCGGGCCAGTCCACGGGTGACGCCCCCCTGCACATGAATGTGGGGAGCTGGGGACACCAGGTCAGCGCCCCACCTTCTCCTGGGTCCTCTCCTGAGGTTCCCGGGACCCCACCCCCTCCCTGAGCTGCAGCCCCTCCCTCCGCCCATGCCAGGCGCCTCCCCACGCCTCTCCTCTGGCCGGAGGAGCTTCAGGGCCGCCGGACACTCTCTGGCCCTGGGCTCAGTGCGAGGGAGGGCTTCTGGACTGGAAGACGAGGCGATGCGAGGCCTTGGCCACAGCCATCTGCTCCGGGCAGGTGGGCAGCCGGGCGGCGGGCGTGGTCCTCGGGTCTGGCAGGAGCTTGGCCGGCACGACGGGCTGTGGGACCAGAGGACAGGGGCCCCCCCGCCACCAGCTCTGCCGCCCCGGCCTCCCCTCTACACTGGAGCAGGGACGGAGCCCCTTCTCCGGGGGCCCCTGTGAGGAGCGGATGGGAGAGCCGAGCCCCAAGGTGGTAAGGGGGCCACTCTGGCCCAGGAGGCTTGGAGGCCGCTCACCTGTCCCGAGCCCTGCCCTCCGCCTGCAGCGTGCGGGCTGCGGGGGCCGAGCCATGGGTGAAAGGACGGGACAGTCTCCCGGCCACCCCGCCACACGGTCCACGTCCACACGGCCCCACGGCCACTTCCTCCTGTCCTGCGGCCACACTGCTTGAGTCTGACTGGGGCCAGAGGCCCCCCAGAGAGGCCCCACAGGGCGAGCCGTGACGGGGTGGGGCGGATCTGCACCCTCTCCATTTGGGGGCCGCCCCCAGGGATGCCCACTGCAGAGGCTGGGGTCCTGGGGCTGACCACCGCCGAGGGCGCTGCGTCCGTGGCCTCGTGGCTCCCCCGTCTCAGGCCCCTCCTCACTCTCGCTGCCCTGGGCTTGCACTTCAGAATTTAAGACGCTTAAACCTCCATCCGGACTCAGCTTTCTAGAGCCCCACCTTCCCAGCGTGCCGGGGCCTCTCGAGGGAATGAGGTTCTGACCCAGCAGGTGGGGGCTGCCCTGTCCTTGTGACCGGCCCTGTGGTCAAGGTCGTGGTGGACAGCACTTCAGCAGCGAGGCAGCTCTGCGTCAGGGCCGCGGGCGGCCTCTCTGGTCCCCAGCCCGCAGTCGCCTGGTGGCTGCTTCCGGAGCACACAGGGGAGAGAGGATGGGGGGCACCCACGGGGACAGCTTGAAGAAGTGGGGGTTCAGGGGCACCCTGCCGTGGGACCGGAATCCCCCCCCAGCAGTGGTCCTCCGGCAGCAGGTGGGCGGGGTGGGCAGGATGGCTGCTGGGCGCACGGGACTCCTGGCTCTGCGTCCTCCGCGTCCGAGCCGGCGCAGGGCCTCTGGCCGACCCCGCTGTACCGGCATCAGCTGAGGTCTGGGAAGGACGAGGTGCCTTCTGGGTCAGGTCTGGCTGCTGAGAGGCAGAGAGGGTCCTGCACCCTGGCGTGAGCCCCCAGTCTGCTCCTGGTCGCCCCTCTGGTTCCTGAGGGCTCTGTGGGCCCTTGTGCCCCCGGGGTCGCTGCTCTGTCTGAGTGGCCCAGCTCCCTCCGGCCCGGCCTTTTCCCCTCTGAACTGGGGCGGCTGGAAGCCTGCAGCCCCGGGCTGGGAGAGAACCCCCCGGGGTCCCTCCAGTGGGCAGCTGGAGGAGGTCTGATTGCCGGGAGGGAAGTGGCCCCTAAGGCCGCCGGCTGGGGAAGCCCTGCCTGAGAAAGGGCTGGGGTTTCTCCCAGAAACTCCTCTCCCCACCCCGCCATCCCCAAGGGGGCCCCCAGAGGGAAGCCTCCTGACAGAGTGGCTTCCTGTGGCCCCGGTGGAGGATACTGCCACACGGCAGCCCCCACAGCTCCTGCCTGGACACTCCGCCCAGTGAGGCTTCCCCTTCTTCCCTGGGGCCCTCCTGGGGCCTCTCTACCTGGTTGGCGGGAAGTGGGGGAGGGAAAGCAGGCCCCTCAGCCAGCAGCTGACGCAATGGCACCTCAGGGGCTGTGGGAGGCAGAGGTTGGTCAGCCCTCGGCCCTTGTCGGGGAGGTCCAGCAGGTCTGGGTGCAGCTTGCAGCTTTGGGCTGCTTGCCTCAGTTTCTGAATCTGTCAGGCGGGGCACGGACCTTGTGGGCTGCCCCCGCATGCCGGTCTCCCCCCAGGGGCCAGAGCAACCCCCACCAGCCAAGAAAGACCCCGGCAATCCTCGCTGGAAAAGCCTGGCTCGCCCCGGGCACCCGCGTCGCCCCTCACTTGCTCTCCCAGCCAGCGCCCGCACCCTCCCTGTCGGAACCCAGATCCTCAGGGACGCTGAGATCGGAACATAGATCCGAGCCCAGGAACGAGGCAACACCGGGAGAGTGCTGTTCAAGGAGCCGTTGAGTCCTGCTGGACGTGGGTGGCCAGCGACCTTGAGGAGGAAGAAAGCTTGTCCTTGGATCTGCAAAGCCCCCACATCCTTCCTGTCCCAGGTTCAAACCAGCCACGCGCCACCCCGTGCAGAGTCCTGCCCCGGGACCTTGGCACGCGCCACCCCTCTGGCTGGAGGGCCCTCGTACGTGGCTCCCTCCCTCCGGGTCCCACGCCCCCTGGTTGGACGGCCTTCCCTAAGCGTCCTGTCTAGGCAGCACCTTTCCTACCCCTTCTTGGCCTTCTCGGCCCCCCGTGCTCTGAAAGCTCAGGGGGCCCGGCAGAGCCTGAGCCCCACGAGCACGGCGGGGGGCCCGTCGGCTCCCTGGCTGCGCCTCTGGGGCTCGGGCAGAGCCTGCTCCATGTGGGTGCTCCCTGGGTGCTGGGAAGACACGACTGAACGAACACACGAGTGTGGCGGGAGAGGGGAGGGTGACCGAGCCGGAAGCCGAGCGTGGCCTGGAAGCTCCCACGGGAAGCCTGGCCGCCAGCCTCCCTCCCGCTCAGCGCGTGAACCCTTCCCCAGCTCGTGGTCTCGGCCCCGCTGGTCCTCAGTATCTGGGGAGCTTTTAGAGGGACGGGTCCCGGCCCCCCGCCTCCCCTTTCAGACGCAGTCCGCGGGGGCCTCTGCCGGCGCGCCGTAAAAACCCTTGGGTGATTCTACGTGCAGGTGGGGTCCAGGGCCCTTTGTCTCAATCCTCCACCGGCTAGAGGGGCGCTGAGGCTCCTTGGCAGGCCTGGAGGGGCCCATCAGACACTCCCCGCCGTCTTGTTTTGAATTTTTGGCCGCGCGGGGTCCTCATGGCTGCACACAGGCTCTCTAGCTGCGGCGAGCGGGGCTCCTCCCCAGTCCCACCGCTTCTTCGCTGAGAGACCTTGTGGTTTGCGGGCTTCTCATTGCGGTGCCTTCTTGCTGTGGTCTCTGGGCTCTAGAGCGAGGGCCTCCGTAGCTGCGGTGCCCGGGCTTAGTTATCCTGAGGCAGGTGCCGTCTTTCCGGGCCAGGGGTCGCGCCCGAGCCCCCGGCGCTGGCCGGCGGACTCCTAGCCGCTCCACCACCAGGGAAGCAGAGCCGTCCTCTCTTGAGTATGAGTTAGTGGGGGACATCCTGCTTCTATTTCCCAGCCCTGCGCTGGGTCAGGCAGGTGAGGGAGCGGGACGTTTCCTGGTGGGAGAGGGGAAAGGGCAGGAGCGTCGGGATGGGAAGTCCTAGGGAGGGTGGCCTGAGGGCTTGGAGGTGAGGACGAAAGGAGGCAACGTTTGAAACCTGGCAGGGAGAGAGCTCCTTTGGGTGTTTCTCGGGCCACACTGAGGGCAGTGCCCCCTCCCCATGGGCACAGCGGGCTTTTGTGCCCAGCGTGGGTCCCTGGGGGCTCCCGGCTGAGGCGGACGACCCCACGGTGACGGCCGGGTGGATGGTGGGGCCTGGCTGGCCTCTCGCCACACTGTCACGGGGTGGAGCTGGCAGGCCTCCGGACCGCTCCCGCGCTTCCTCTTGCCCTGGGACCCCTGCGTCTCCGCGGTGCACCTGATCCACGCCTGTCCGCGGCCTCCTGCAGGCCCGCCCGGGCGAGGTCTGCCGGCTGTCGGCACGGGCGTGCACCCGCCCACGCACGCACGTGTAAGAGTGCGGAAACCAAAGGGTGACGTCGATGCCACCCCCGAGAGCCTCCTCTGTCAGGGCGTCCACAAGGCCGCCCCACCCTGACCTTGGCCGCGACCGGCCGCCGCGCCTCTCTGGGCGGGCCCCTGCACCAGCTGCCGGTTCTGACTCTGGGGCAGCCCTGAAACTGCCGGGCGGGCTGGGCTCTGACAAAGCACCCGGGTGACTCCGCACCGCGGGTCTCAGGACGGCGCCCGAGACGCAGCCGCCCCGTCACAGCGGGAGCAACGGGGACCCCACCGCCCGTGGTCCCTGGGTGCTCAGGGGCACCGCGCACGCCCAGACCCTCCTGGTCACATTGCACCTGCTGCCCAGGTGCAGCTCCCCAGGGGCCCCCAGCACGGGTGAACCACACCCCGTCTCAGCGCCTCAGGGGTCTGCCGGTCATACACCTTAGAAGCTGGTGACCTTGAGCAAGGTGCAAGGTCACGGTCAGCAGGCAGCCAGAGCTGAAACCTAAGAGGGGTCTGAGCAGGAGGGAACAGAGCCCGAGGGGCACCGTGATGGGGGAAGGCCACGACCTTAAACCGAAGGCGACAAAGCCAAGGCAGTGAGTTAATGCATTTCCCTGTTTTTAAATTCAGTATAGTGTTCTCAGTCCGCACGTTCTCTGTCTTCGCGCTCGCGGCCTGGCAGCGGGCACAGGCTTCCTGGGTGGGTGGGGGGCTCTGCTGTTCTGCAGGGGGGGTGGGCCTGGGAGCAGCGAGGGATCCTGGGTCCTGCCTGCCGGGGAGGAGGCGGTCTGGCCGGGGGCCCAGGGCTGGACTGCGTGTCCGGAGCCTGGCTGGCCTCTCGCCACACTGTCACGGGTGGAGCTGGCAGGCCTCCGGACCGCTCCGCGCTTCCTCTTGCCCTGGGACCCCTGCGTCTCCGCGGTGCACCTGATCCACGCCTGTCCGCGGCCTCCTGCAGGCCCGCCCGGGCGAGGTCTGCCGGCTGTCGGCACGGGCGTGCACCCGCCCACGCACGCACGTGTAAGAGTGCGGAAACCAAAGGGTGACGTCGATGCCACCCCCGAGAGCCTCCTCTGTCAGGGCGTCCACAAGGCCGCCCCACCCTGACCTTGGCCGCGACCGGCCGCCGCGCCTCTCTGGGCGGGCCCCTGCACCAGCTGCCGGTTCTGACTCTGGGGCAGCCCTGAAACTGCCGGGCGGGCTGGGCTCTGACAAAGCACCCGGGTGACTCCGCACCGCGGGTCTCAGGACGGCGCCCGAGACGCAGCCGCCCCGTCACAGCGGGAGCAACGGGGACCCCACCGCCCGTGGTCCCTGGGTGCTCAGGGGCACCGCGCACGCCCAGACCCTCCTGGTCACATTGCACCTGCTGCCCAGGTGCAGCTCCCCAGGGGCCCCCAGCACGGGTGAACCACACCCCGTCTCAGCGCCTCAGGGGTCTGCCGGTCATACACCTTAGAAGCTGGTGACCTTGAGCAAGGTGCAAGGTCACGGTCAGCAGGCAGCCAGAGCTGAAACCTAAGAGGGGTCTGAGCAGGAGGGAACAGAGCCCGAGGGGCACCGTGATGGGGGAAGGCCACGACCTTAAACCGAAGGCGACAAAGCCAAGGCAGTGAGTTAATGCATTTCCCTGTTTTTAAATTCAGTATAGTGTTCTCAGTCCGCACGTTCTCTGTCTTCGCGCTCGCGGCCTGGCAGCGGGCACAGGCTTCCTGGGTGGGTGGGGGGCTCTGCTGTTCTGCAGGGGCGGTGGGCCTGGGAGCAGCGAGGGATCCTGGGTCCTGCCTGCCGGGGAGGAGGCGGTCTGGCCGGGGGCCCAGGGCTGGACTGCGTGTCCGGAGGCTGGCTGCCTGGCACAACCACTGAAGTAAATTCCGGAGTGGCGGGGCACGTGTTCTGGGTGTGCAGCTGGGACTCAGCTTGTTCCCACGCCCAGTGGGTATGTCCAGCTTTTGGCCACATGGTCTGGCTTCTCTGGGCCTCAGTCTCTCCATCTGAGCAATGGGAATCCCAGTACAGCTGTGGGGTTTGGGGGAGCAGACAGAACCCTGCAGGGCTCTGGTAGTGGGTGAGCCCGGGGGGGATTCCTGGGGCCAGGAAGGGACACTGGTGGGAGCTTTGAAGGCTTGGCTCTGCTGTGCTCGCCTGTGCCCCCACCTGCCCCGGGGCGGAGCGGGCAGGGCCTCACAGCATTCCCGCACTTTCTCTTGTCCCCGGACCCCGCGCCTCTCCGTGTGGCACACGGCCTGCCCTGGGGGCTGTGCCGACCCCGCTCCTGCCCGTCCCGCGAACAAGGCCCCTCGGCCACGCCTCTGCTCAGCCTCCTGTGCGCCCAGCCCGGGGTGGGGCCCTCGGCCTGCGGACGGAGGCACGCCTGTGCCCACGCACACACGTGCCAGCGTGTGGAAAGCAAAGGGTGAAGTCAGCCGAGGTGACCACCTGAGCCCCGGGCTGCTGAGATCCAAGCTGGTTGTCCTCGGCCAGGTTGTCGCGGACCCGCCTCTGGGTCAGCAAAAGCAGGGCTGGAGGAGACTCTGCCCCCCACACGGCCACATCCGGCGGGGAGGGACAGGGCCGCGCCCTCGCGTGCACGGAGGTGCCGTCCAGGGGGCCTGACTCAGTGCGCGTGCATGCGTGTGCACACATGTGTCTGGACCATGCGCCCCCCATGTTTCTGGACCACCTTCATACATGTACGTGCCTGTGTGTGTGTGCACACCTATGTGTAGAGGCGTGTGCATGTGGCCCCTGAGTGGACGTGCCCTCTTTCCATGACCAAGACCCCCTTCAGAACTCCACTCAGAGCGGCTGCGGCCCGGTCTGCACAGGGACCACCCACGGCCGGCTGGTCCCCCGACAGCGTGCCCACGGCTCTGCGTGTGCCCGCGTGCAGGGGGCCGTGTGCTCGGCCCACACGGAGCGTGGCCGGCTGGGGGTGCCTGCACTGGCCCCTCGACGCCGTGCACGCTGTGAGCTGTGCGCGCCTCCCAAGCCGGGCCACCGGCTTTGTTCACTGGCCCATTCGCCGGCCCACCAGGGGCTTGCTGAGCACGGTCTGCGCGCTAGGCGGGCCGGGTCTGGGAAGGCAGGTCCCTGTCCTTGGAACACACGCCACGGTGAGGGGTGGGACGGGGGTGGGGGAGGAAGTGTGCGGGTGGGTGAGTGGGAAGGCACGTGGAAAGCGACACCTCAGCCAGACAGGTCTCCCGCCCGGTCTGGCTTCACGCGAGGCCGGCCCGGCTTCAGGGGCGAGGGAGCTGGCCTGCGCCTGGTGGTGGAGCCGCTGTGGGGAGCAGGATGCAGGGAGGCCCAGGAGGAGGGGCGCCGTTCCCACCTCAGGGCTCTCAGACCACCGTGGAGACGAGTGGCCCTTACCGCTCCCCACCCTGGGGTCCACGGCTGAGCTGGGGCCCCACCAGGGCCAGCCCGCCTCCCTGCCCGGGGGCACCGTGACTCAGTTTTGAATCTCTCACCGGAACGTTCCACGCTGTCTCTCCCCTCCTGCTGGGAGGCAGGGGTGGGTTCTGCCCCTCGAGCCGCCTGTGGGTGGCGGGTGCTGCCACCGCCCGGGCTCTGCAGCCCCGGCCCGGCCCGTCTCCTCTCTGCTGGTTTGTGGCCGTTGGCGGAGGGCCTGCAGGGCTTGTCTCCACGGTGACCCGTCTCTGCTCAGGACAGCCAGGTGGGGGGTGGAGGCAGAGCCGACTCGGGGGCAGGGGTGGGGGGCACCGGTGCAGACAGGATTTTCTGGAGTCTTCCCGAGCTTGACTCCCCCTCCCTGCTGGGGCCTTTGGTGCCGCTGGGACCTCGAGGCAGATCCCTGGGGGCCAGGTGTGCAGGAGGGGGCCCGTTCTTGGGGCAAGGCCTCCCTCTCTGGGCCCCGCTCTGGCTCGGGGCTCAGTGTGAGTTTGGGGGGAAGGCACCTTGGCCCTCCTGGTCACTGCCCTCGGGGTGGAGCCCTGGAGGGGGGCACATGGGTGCTTGGAAAGCATCTGACACCCCCGCCCTGGACTGGCTCAGACACCTGCACTTGCTCTGCTCTGTGAGAACCTCCCTGAAAGGTCCAACAGGACCATGAGGGGACAGCCCCGGGGGCCCAGCAGTGGGGGCTGGGGCAGGGTCCTGGGTTTCTGGAACTCACTGGCCTCTTTGCACTGCAACAGGTCAGGGTGCACAACGTCAGTGTCAGGGTGGGCGGGCCTTCTGTCCTGCAGGCCGCCTGTCAGCCCTCACACAGACCAGCCCGTCCAGCCCCGTCGAGGGGTGCAGAACTGCCACCACACCTAACCACCTGGAGCCCCAGGGCCCACAGGGCCCATGATGGCGGGGGAGGGGCGTGGCTCTCCAGGTGTCAGGACTCCTGCCAGGAGGGCTGAGAGGAGGTCTCTGCACCTGTGCTTTGATCCCCACAACGTGAAGGGTGGGGCCGCCGAAGCCTGCCTGTCCTCTTCTGATGAGAAGAACCGACAAAGAGAAGAAAAGGGAAACCAGGAGTCTGGGAAACCAGCTGCCACGGAGGAGGTGGGAGCAGCTTGCTCCATCTTGGCAGCGCTGAGCTCAACCCGGTGCTAAGGATGCTGAACAGCCTGGGAGGGAATGCGGGTCCCAGGCTGCAGCCTTTGAAAGCTGAGCACGCGCTGTTTACGGCTTCCCTGGCGGCCCAGCTGGTAATGAACCCGCCTGCCAATGCCAGAGACTCAGAGACACTGTTTCGCTCCCTGGATCCCTGGGTGGGGAAGACGCCCTGGAGGAGGAAATGGCCGCCCACTTCAGCATTCTTGCCTGAGAAATCCCACGGACAGAGGAGCCTGGTGGGCTACAGTCCATGGGGTTGCAAAGAGCTAAACGTGGCTGAATGAACATGCATGTGTTTTTGAGGACTCGGACTTGCTCCAAGTAGATACGCGAGGCCCGGAGTCCTAATCCACAGCACGGCGATTACAGTCAGCAGCTCTGCATGCTCAGCGGCAAGGCCGCTAGAGGCTGGGTCTCAGTGTTCCCACCACACACGAAAATGCAGGTGATGGTGTGAGGAGACAGACTGTTAGCTAACACGTCATAGTGCTCCATAGAAGCATACCAAATCAACACACGGCGTCCCTTAAACTTTCACAAAGGTGTATGATGGTTACAAATTCATTTTAAAAAAAAGAAAGCAGAGTGCACGTTGGAGCGGGGACGGGCCAGGGATGGCCAGGGCGGGTCTCTGTCTGGGGTGTTTCCATGGGAGCTGGCGGATGAAGAATCAGGAGGACCTAAGGGTGGTTGGCCTTGTGGAGAGGCCTGGAGGCTGGGGCACAGGCATGGCCTGAGGGGGACCTCCTTGAGCCACCCTCGTCTCCGAGGCGCCCGCCTACAGGAACCATTCCGGCTTCCCTCTAAGCCGGGGCCACGGTGGGGGCGTGTGCCTCGGGCCCAGGCCTGGCCTCCGCTGCTGCCGTGGGGCTTCGGCAGGTGGTTGAAGCACTCTAAATCTCAGTTTCCTTTTCTGTAAAATGGCACTATCTCAGATCATTGTTTTAAATATTAGAAGGAGACATAAAACAGCGTATGTACTCCTCAGCCCAGCGACGTTCTCAGTGGATTGAAACAGCGTGAGCATCACCACCCCCAGCATCTCCATCATCTCCGTCACCGCTGGGTCAGTCTTCCGGCATGCTTAGTGCTCCTCTGGTGGACGAGGCCAGGGTACCCAAAGGGGAGCGCGGAGCACTGAAGCCCGACCTCTACACACAGAGCTGACCGCGGGTTAGTCTTGGGGTGGGGTGGCGTGGGTGGAGACGAGGAAGGAGGAGACGGTGGTAGGGTTGCCCTGTGCGTGGGTTCTGAGCTCCATCACTGAGCAGGATCCAGGGCAGCCTTTTTAGGGCGAAGATGTTGGGCACAGCGGACCGGGCAAGCCGTCAGAATCGGAGCTGGAATGGAGGGTCAGGAGGGTTGAGAGACCCTGGGCTGCCCGGGGGGTGAGAGATGGTAGAGAGGATTAGAAATCCGTTGTTAAGAAGCTCTCAGTCCAGAGTGTCAGACCTGTGACCCAGCGAGCCGGCCGTGTGTGTACCTGTGTGTGTCTCTCTGTGTGTGGGTCTGGATGTAAGCTTATATGTGAACGCGTGTTTCAGTCTGTGTGTGTGTGTGGGGGGTCTCAGCAGCACGTGCTCCATAGAAGCATACCAAATCAACACACGGCGTCCTTAAACTTTCACAAAGGTGTATGATGGTTACAAATTCATTTTAAAAAGAAAGCAGAGTGCACGTTGGAGCGGGGACGGGCCAGGGATGGCCAGGGCGGGTCTCTGTCTGGGGTGTTTCCATGGGAGCTGGCGGATGAAGAATCAGGAGGACCTAAGGGTGGTTGGCCTTGTGGAGAGGCCTGGAGGCTGGGGCACAGGCATGGCCTGAGGGGGACCTCCTTGAGCCACCCTCGTCTCCGAGGCGCCCGCCTACAGGAACCATTCCGGCTTCCCTCTAAGCCGGGGCCACGGTGGGGGCGTGTGCCTCGGGCCCAGGCCTGGCCTCCGCTGCTGCCGTGGGGCTTCGGCAGGTGGTTGAAGCACTCTAAATCTCAGTTTCCTTTTCTGTAAAATGGCACTATCTCAGATCATTGTTTTAAATATTAGAAGGAGACATAAAACAGCGTATGTACTCCTCAGCCCAGCGTACGTTCTCAGTGGATTGAAACAGCGTGAGCATCACCACCCCCAGCATCTCCATCATCTCCGTCACCGCTGGGTCAGTCTTCCGGCATGCTTAGTGCTCCTCTGGTGGACGAGGCCAGGGTACCCAAAGGGGAGCGCGGAGCACTGAAGCCCGACCTCTACACACAGAGCTGACCGCGGGTTAGTCTTGGGGTGGGGTGGCGTGGGTGGAGACGAGGAAGGAGGAGACGGTGGTAGGGTTGCCCTGTGCGTGGATTCTGAACTCCATCACTGAGCAGGATCCAGGGCAGCCTTTTGAGGGCGAAGATGTTGGGCACAGCGGACCGGGCAAGCCGTCAGAATCGGAGCTGGAATGGAGGGTCAGGAGGGTTGAGAGACCCTGGGCTGCCCGGGGGGTGAGAGATGGTAGAGAGGATTAGAAATCCGTTGTTAAGAAGCTCTCAGTCCAGAGTGTCAGACCTGTGACCCAGCGAGCCGGCCGTGTGTGTACCTGTGTGTGTCTCTCTGTGTGTGGGTCTGGATGTAAGCTTATATGTGAACGCGTGTTTCAGTCTGTGTGTGTGTGTGGGGGGGGTCTCAGCAGCACGTGCCAGGCTCAGCCACAGGGCAAGGGGGCAGGGCCGGAAGGAGCTCCTTCCGCGCGGAGCTGCGGAAAGGCTCTGGGGCCGGTGGTGGGTGGGCGCTGCGGACAGGCTCTGAGCAGCCGATTCTGACAGCAGGGGGGTCTGCCGGCGGAGCAGCACCCGCGAGGGTTAAAGGCAGGGCAGCTGTGAGCACGGGCTGGGCCGGCCCGTCGGCCACTCTGCAGGCAGAGCCACGCCCCAAGGCCCCGGAGCCTCTCAGCGCCCCCTGAACCGTGGCCTCGTGGCCCGTGATTGGCATCTAGGAAGGCAGAGGGCAAGGGCGTCCCTGGTCCACTCGTGGTCCTCAGGGGTCCTCCAGGCCCAGCGGAGGTGACGGCGGGGACAGCCCTGGTACGCGTGTCTCACGCGTGGGTGGCCTGGCCGCAGGGCCGTGCCCACCGCCGACGGGTAGAGGCCCTTTAAGTGAATTGCTGTGAGCCCCACGGTGGGACCTGGCTGAGGGCTCCGGTCACCTGCTGGAGCTGCACCTGCTCTAAATCGTGATCAGGCTAAATCAGATGGAAAAACATGCAAATACAGTTGGAGCCTTTTGGCAAATTAGCGTGCAGACGGCGGAGGTGAGGATCGCTGGGGAGGGAAGCGCTCGCCTCATTATCCAGGCAGTCACAGGAAGACCGCGGGCGCTCGCGCGTGCATGTTTAAAGGGGGATTCTTTCAGCTGCATAGTCTAGTTTCCCAAGGTTGCCTAGCAAGGCCGAGGAAAGATGTCCCCCGCCGGGTTCACTGGCACTGGGTGGGTAAAGGCTGGAACGCCTTTTCATACGAACAGTCTCGAGATCTCCTTTGTCAGCCTTTGACCGCAGAACTTAGATGCCCAGCCTGCTTTCCCCGGGTGGGTCATTCTGGCTGCACTTGCTGAAGCCGGAGCGGGCAGGGCCTGAACCGGGTCATCCAGAGGTGGGAAGCAACCGCAGGGCCCCGTTTGTGTGTCCCGTGACGGCCTTGCTGTCTTAAAGACCACAGCTGCTTGGCGACGGTGTTTGGGTGTCCGAGGCCCCAGGCTGAACACACGGGGCGAGGCTCAGTGGTAACACGACACCAGGGCCGCACGTGGAGCGGGCCATGTGTGGGTGGCATCTAGTTCCTCGCCTGGGCACCCCAGCCTAGTGCCGGTCAAGGCCAAAGGTGTGTCTGGTGTGCCCAGTTCAGACGGTGGAGGTTGTCTTGTCCCTGGGGACAGGGGGAGGAGCCACCTCACCTAACACCTAACTCTCTGTGTCCCCAGCCTCCCTCTGAATGCCCCCATCTCACCACTGACCCTTCTGCTTTTATTACTAGTGGATTTCCATAACTCCCCATCCCAGCGAGGGATGTAGGCTTATGCCTCCCCGGGGTTTGACGCCGCTCCCTCCCCAGCCCTCCCACATGCAGTGCTGGGGCCAAGCCCGCCCTGGTGCACCCGGGGTGCTCCCCGCCGCGGGGCATCCGCTGCTCTCTCTGAGTGCCTGAGGGCAGCAGGAAGGCATCCCGGGCACCTGCCTTTCACGGGAGACACAGCGGCTGGAGGGCTGGCTGGCCCGTGGCTGGGTCCCTGTGAGGGCATCGCTGGTGGACCTCCGATCCCGGTGATCAGGCTAAATCAGATGGAAAAACATGCAAATACAGTTGGAGCCTTTTGGCAAATTAGCGTGCAGGCGGAGGTGAGGATCGCTGGGGAGGGCGCTCGCCTCATTATCCAGGCAGTCACAGGAAGACCGCGGCGCTCGCGTGCATGTTTAAAGGGGATTCTTTCAGCTGCATAGTCTAGTTTCCCAAGGTTGCCTAGCAAGGCCGAGGAAAGATGTCCCCCGCCGGGTTCACTGGCACTGGGTGGGTAAAGGCTGGAACGCCTTTTCATACGAACAGTCTCGAGATCTCCTTTGTCAGCCTTTGACCGCAGAACTTAGATGCCCAGCCTGCTTTCCCCGGGTGGGTCATTCTGGCTGCACTTGCTGAAGCCGGAGCGGGCAGGGCCTGAACCGGGTCATCCAGAGGTGGGAAGCAACCGCAGGGCCCCGTTTGTGTGTCCCGTGACGGCCTTGCTGTCTTAAAGACCACAGCTGCTTGGCGACGGTGTTTGGGTGTCCGAGGCCCCAGGCTGAACACACGGGGCGAGGCTCAGTGGTAACACGACACCAGGGCCGCACGTGGAGCGGGCCATGTGTGGGTGGCATCTAGTTCCTCGCCTGGGCACCCCAGCCTAGTGCCGGTCAAGGCCAAAGGTGTGTCTGGTGTGCCCAGTTCAGACGGTGGAGGTTGTCTTGTCCCTGGGGACAGGGGGAGGAGCCACCTCACCTAACACCTAACTCTCTGTGTCCCCAGCCTCCCTCTGAATGCCCCCATCTCACCACTGACCCTTCTGCTTTTATTACTAGTGGATTTCCATAACTCCCCATCCCAGCGAGGGATGTAGGCTTATGCCTCCCCGGGGTTTGACGCCGCTCCCTCCCCAGCCCTCCCACATGCAGTGCTGGGGCCAAGCCCGCCCTGGTGCACCCGGGGTGCTCCCCGCCGCGGGGCATCCGCTGCTCTCTCTGAGTGCCTGAGGGCAGCAGGAAGGCATCCCGGGCACCTGCCTTTCACGGGAGACACAGCGGCTGGAGGGCTGGCTGGCCCGTGGCTGGGTCCCTGTGAGGGCATCGCTGGTGGACCTCCGATCCCAGACTGCAGCTCAGCCATGAGCGTGACTCACACTTGTTTCTGGAAAGCCGTCAAGCAGCCTTTCCAGGGGTCCCCGGGGGTGCACGCCTGTGGCTGGAGGGGCGCCAGAGCAGGAGTCTTTGGGAAGATGAGCCGTCGGGTCGTGAAGTCCCTGTGGGCCCCGCCGCGGGCAGGGCCGTGGGGGCTGGCCGTGTCCACCGTCTGGCTTGTGGAAGGTTGGGTTACATCTAAGAGACTTTACTTTCTGGGGTGGAAGTTGGAGGTCAGAAATAATCACATAAAATGATTGCAGCTAATGATCAAAGGTACACTGAACAACCTATCATTATAAAGAATTTATTTGGCTGCAGGGGGTCTTCAGCACAGCACACAGGGCCTTTAGTTGCAGAATCGAACTTCCTGAGCAGGGACGGCACCCAGGCTCCCTGAGAGATGGTGGGCAGGGCAGAGCTGGTCCCAGGAGCTGGCCGGGCGGGGCCTTGAAGTGGCCTTGGTGACTGTCACGGTCACCATCCACACGCGGTGAAACACACTCCCAGAGCCCAAGGCCACCAGGCCAGGGCAGAGGTGGGGTTCAGCTGGAGCCCCTGACTCTAGCCAGGAGTCCGTGGACACTAGGACACTGTCCTCCGGGACCACCGGTTGGCCACGGCCACCAGCAGGTCCTGCGGCCCAGGGGCCAGCGCTGCCCCTGGGAAGACGCGTTAAGCACTCCTCTCCAGGGTCTCCTCCCGGGCCCCCGGCCCCACCTTGCACGTTCCTTCTTGTCCACGTGAGCCCTCCTGTCTATTGACTGGTTGGTGTGGTGGTTCAGTCCCTAGGTCAAGTCCAGCTCTTGCAACCCCTGGACTGTAGCCCGCCAGGCTCCTCTGTCCACAGGATTCTCCAGGCAAGAGCACTGGAGCGGGCTGCCATGTCCTTCTCCAGGGGATCTTCCCGATCCAGGGATCGAACCCTGGTCTCCAGCGCTGCAGGTGGCCTCCGGCACCCCCGGCAGATCCTCTCCCGCCCGAGCCGCCACGGGGGCCCTGTCACAGGCTCAGTCTTCTCATCATCTGCGGTGTCGATGCTTCCCACCCACCCCAGACCCCGCCGGGCTGGGCGCTGTGGCTCTGTCCCTGAGGGTCGTGTGCAGACACGGCGCTGGGCTCAGGCCTGACTTTCCGGCCCCTCTGCGAGGCCGGGGCCACGCGTGACTGCTCCTGGCCCTGCGGCCCAGCTGGGCCTCTGCTCTCGCCGCTGCCTGGGGCCCTGGGGGTGCAGCCTGGCAGTGTGGTCGGCGCAGGACTGGTCCTCCGGGCGGTGCAGGCAGGGCCCGGTTTCCGGGGGTGAACACGCGGGCTGCCTCCCCTCCTGGCACCGCGCGGTGACCTGGGGCTCAGGAGCGGCTCAGGAGGGACGGGGTTCAGCCTGGGGCAGGAGGTGGGCGTGGGCCTTGGCCTCGCTGTGGGCTCCCTGACACACGGTCCCCTCGTCGGGGTGCCTCTGAGAACAGGACCGGAGCGCACAGACCTGTTTCCAGAGGTGTGCGTCTGTATACTCACGCACAGGACTCATAAGCATGGGCAGCGGCCTGCACACGTGTGCACACACGCACTCCAGGGGCCTCGCGGGCTCAGGGAGGCCTGTCCATGGATTCCAGGTTGAAATCCTTCAGAGGGACCCTATTTTGCAAGTGGTGGTGACGTGCTGTGACACTCAGTTAGGGGGTGTCACCAGCAGGCGGCTTCTGCAGCATCAGCGTTTGGGGCCTACACTTGGATGACCGTGGTATTTGCCGGTTTGCCTTGGTAACAGACCGAGATCATTCTGTTGTTTGTGAGATCGCACACACGCCCTGCACTTCAGACCCTCCTGTTGACTACGAGGGCTCCTCATTTCTCCAAAGGGATTCTTGCCCACAGTAGTAGTCACAGTGGTCATCTGAGTCAAGCCCACCCTTTCCCGTCCACTTGAGTTCACTGCTTCCTAGCATGGTGATGTTCCCTCTGGCCACTTCCTGCCTGACCGCTTTCCAATGCGCCTGGATCCACGGACCTAACAGTACAGGCTCCTGTGCAGTGCTGTTCTTTCCAGTACTGGTCTCTGCTTTTGCCACCAGACACATTCACAACTGAGCACGCCTTGGACAGCAAGGAGATCAAACCAGTCCACCCTAACAGAAGTCAACCCTGAATAGTCATTGAAAGGAGGGATGCTGAAGCTGAAGCTCCCATGCTTTGACCACCTGATGTGCAGAGCCGACTCATTTGAAAAGACCCTGATGCTGGGGAAGAATGAAGGCAGGAGAAGGGGGTGACAGAGAAAGAGATGACTTGCCGGCATCACTGACTCAATGGACGTGAGTCTGAGCGGGCTCTGGGAGCTGGTCAAGCACAGGGAAGCATGCGTGCTGCTGTCCATGGGGTCGCAAAGAGTTGGATACAACGGGGCCACTGGGCAGCAGAAACACTGGTGTTCTTTATACAAGGAGCAGGAGAGGATGGACGTGGCCTTGCTTATTCATCTACTTGGCCGTGCGCGGTCTTGGATGGAGCTCACAGGATCTCGTTCCCTGACCAGGGATCAAACCTACGGCCCGGTGTTGGGAGCTCAGAGTTGTAGCCACTGGGCCCCCAGGGAGGTCCCGGAGATGGCATTATTTCAGTGGCCTTTCGTTTCAGGGCCGCGCCAGCCTCTCGGGCTCTGACCACGCCTCTTTGCCCTCCTCTCTGCCCTCACGGCTGCAGAAGCATCAGCCGGAGGGGCCCCCCAGCCTCTCTGCTAATGGCCCTAATGAGCGAGCTCATTTCCCCCCTGGGGGCGGCCTGGCAGCGGAGCTTCCCCCTGTGGAGCCAGGTCTGGAGACCTGAGCCTCTAAGAAGGGCACATGCCAACTTCCCGTGGCAAGCTGTGGCATTTCTACACTTCTGCCAAAACCGTAGCAAAATCCAGCTCCGTTTCTCGAGCTCTTCTGGATCTCAGAAAAGACAAAGACACTGATTTCGTACTTGCCCCATGGACTTTCCGTGCTGGTCTTCCCCTGCTGCGTTTGTTTCTGCACGAAAATGGCAGGAACATGGGGGTCAAGTGCACAGAGGGTCCTGGTGGGGGAGGGGCCACAGAAAGGAGTGAGACTGGCCGTGGGGGCGGAGGCGGTCAGCACGGGGTGGGGGGGCCTCTGGGGCAGGAGGGGAGGCCTTCTGGGAGGCGCAGGCGCAGGTGCTGACCCGGGGTCGAGGAGGGGCGGGCAGGTGACTCAGCTCCGCCTTAGGGACCATCTGTGTCCCAGTCCTGGGCCCGTCTGTCCTGGGCCTGGAGTGAGCTTCGTGTTTGAGAGACGGCAACCTGCCTTCAGTGTTTTCTTTCACACCTTTGAGTCATTAGCTGTGAATTTCCTCCCAACAGCAATTAGCTCCACGCTCCTGTAAGAAGCGCTAACTTCTGTGCTGTATAAAACGCAGACGGCAGGACGGAGCCCTCAGCCCCTGTGGGTGGGGGGACACCGGCCTCCGGCGGGGCTTCGCGGTCTGTCTCCATCAGTCATCGCCAGGGGCCTGGGCCTGGGGAGCTCCGGGGTCTGTCCGCCCGCCCAGTGGGCCTGGGAGCCCAGGCTGTGGACTCCGTCTCCTCCGCGAGGGCCACCGCTCGGCCGCGGCTGTGGTGAGTGGTGGGGGCTGCAGGGCCCGCGAGGAGCACCGCAGCCGGACCCTCCCCCCGCCCCCCCCCGCCGTCTCCGTCACCTGGGCTTCCTGAGCCACAGGCCACAACCAGGCGCTGCTCACGGGGCTGCCGGCAGGAGGGCCGGGACAGAGGTTTCCGCTGCCCGGGTGCCTGTCGGGGCCGCTCCAGTCGGCTGGGTCCTGAACTGAGAGCAAGCTGGTCTCCACCTGCTTGTGGATCGGGCCCAGCCCAGTCCATCAGGACCCTGTCCACCTCCGCCAGCCCCTTGCAGGCCCTGCCTTCACACGCGGCCAGGTTGGGGGTGGGGCCTCAGCAGGCGAACGCCAGGGCCCAAGTGGAGCCCACGCACTCGCCCGGCAGCGGGGCCTCCCTGGGGCTCATCTCGTCCTCATCTGGCGGCTCGTGAGTCTGCTCTCGGGACCCTGGGCGCAGCTCTCTGGGGGCGGTGTTCCCCAGGCTCCCGGGGTTTCGCTCGGTCTCCCAGCTTTGTGTAAGCTTCGGTCCCTCTCGTGGCAGCGATGCTGCCCTGAAGGGGCTCTGCCTGCACAGGGGTCCTGGGAGGGGACGGGGTGCGTGGTGGGGAGCCGGCCCTGGCTGAAGGGGGCGCTGCCTCTCAGCGCCGGGGGAGGCAAGCGCCAGTCCAGCAAGCCCATTTCACGGCATCTTCTGATTTCTCGAAAGAAGCAAGAGATCAGATGTATTAGCTTGTATTAACAAATGATGCACAAAGCCGACACAGCGCGTCTGTGAATCAGCTTTCTGGCCGCCGCTCTGAGACCTCCGCCAAGGCCTTCCTGGCTCTCTGCTTGGCCAAAGTGGCCAACAGCTAATTCACATTTTGCTAG
The DNA here is from genome assembly GCA_022376925.1 of Tragulus kanchil. Lineage (NCBI taxonomy): Eukaryota > Metazoa > Chordata > Mammalia > Artiodactyla > Tragulidae > Tragulus > Tragulus kanchil. The sequence continues at coordinate 245,759,489 of JAIOJX010000028.1, forward strand.
TCCACTGTATGCGCTTTTAGCGTCCATGCAAACGATGCTGACCATTTCTGTTAAGTGCTCCGTATTCTTGGATGCAAATGAGTTCCACCGATGAGGGCTTACTTTAAAGATAACAGAGGAAAGAAGGCGGCAGAGCCTCCAGGAATTCAGGGCAGGAGCCACGACGGCGGTTCGCCCCCCCCACGAGGCAGGGCTCTGGGGGCTCAGGCTTGCTTCCAGGTGGCCATCGGGCCCCAAGTGCCCCCTTGTGTCCGTGAGCACCATCCCTGGGGGCACCCTCCCTGGTCTGCTTGCTTTATCAGGCCCCACTCTGCTCGCGGCTCAGTTTCAGAATCCTGCAGCAGGTAGGGGGTGTGCAAGGCCGCCCTGGCCTTCTGAAATCACAGCAGCCCACCTGGGAAGCCTCAGAGCTCTGTAGCCTGGGAGGAGGAGGCATCCGGCCCTTCCCTGCGGCTCCACAGGCAGGGTCCCCAGCTGCCAGGCCCGCCCGCTCTTTTTAGCCGACTCTATCTGTCACCACAAGGGTCCTGCCTCGGGAGGGTGCGGGGGGCATGACCCTGATTCCCGCGGCCACGGGGCTCAGAGGGGAGGCGCCTTTCAGACATTCCATTTCCTTGGCGGCAATGTTCTCAATCGACGCTTCAAGTCCTAGGGAAGGAAAGCCACAGGCTCCTGGCACACCCAGGTGGGCTCGGCTGCAGTCTCTTCAGAGAGGCCGTTGATTTCTGAGCGGCGGCTGCCTGCTAGGTGCCGTGAGGCCCCGGTTCCCAGGCCGCCGCTGCCCGTCTCCAGGGGCCGCCCCGGCGCAGGGTTCGGCGTGCAGGAGCTGGGGTGGGTCACCACACCCTCGTCCAGGGCTCTGGGTCGGTGACCTCACCTTTCAGCAGGGAGGGAGTCACCTGCCACACGAGCTGCCGGGGTGAGGGGATTGGACCCCCAGCGCCTGGCCCACTGCACGGGGCTGCGTCTGGGACCCGAGTGCCCCCTTGCCCGGGGTCACCTTTTAGCAGAGAGGGACCTGCTACCTGCCGCACGAGCTGCCTGCGAGGGCAGGGCTGGGTCTTTGTTATTTTGTTTTCATGTATGGAGTCCAAAGCTTAGCACATGGCAGGCACTTGATAAATGCTTCATGTTCATTTAATATCCACTATATTCCAGACTAAAATGTTAATATATCACATATTAAAACATCTGGAGCACTTCGGAAAGAAAGGGCATCCTAGACCTGAGCCCTGCTCCCTGAGGGGCTTCACAGGAAACCCTGCGCGCGCACGCGTGTGTGTGTGTGTGTGTGAGCTCGCTCAAGTCGTGTCCTAATCTCTGCGACCCCATGGACTGTAGCTCACCAGGCTCCTCTGGCCACAGGATTTTTTAAGCAAGAATTCTGGCGTGCATTGACATTTTCTCCTCCAGGGGATCTTCCCCAGGCGGGGATCAAACCCACGAATGTAGCGTCTCCTGTGTTGACAGGTGGATTCTTTCCCATCAAGCCACGTGGGAAGCCCCAAACTCCAAGATCCACGAGGAGAAGCCAGGGATGGAACCGAGGCCTCACACAGGCCAAGCAGGCGCTCGGCCCCTGAGCTGCCTCCGCTGGGGCTGGGGGTCTTGGGAACAGCCCAAGTGTCCACTCTCACCAGCGTCTCCTGCAGCCGTCCGAACGCCGCGTTTCTTTGCTTCCTGAGGATTTCGGTTGTCTTTGTGATGTGAGACCATCTCAATCGACGCTTCAAGTCCTAGGGAAGGAAAGCCACAGGCTCCTGGCACACCCAGGTGGGCTCGGCTGCAGTCTCTTCAGAGAGGCCGTTGATTTCTGAGCGGCGGCTGCCTGCTAGGTGCCGTGAGGCCCCGGTTCCCAGGCCGCCGCTGCCCGTCTCCAGGGGCCGCCCCGGCGCAGGGTTCGGCGTGCAGGAGCTGGGGTGGGTCACCACACCCTCGTCCAGGGCTCTGGGTCGGTGACCTCACCTTTCAGCAGGGAGGGAGTCACCTGCCACACGAGCTGCCGGGGTGAGGGGATTGGACCCCCAGCGCCTGGCCCACTGCACGGGGCTGCGTCTGGGACCCGAGTGCCCCCTTGCCCGGGGTCACCTTTTAGCAGAGAGGGACCTGCTACCTGCCGCACGAGCTGCCTGCGAGGGCAGGGCTGGGTCTTTGTTATTTTGTTTTCATGTATGGAGTCCAAAGCTTAGCACATGGCAGGCACTTGATAAATGCTTCATGTTCATTTAATATCCACTATATTCCAGACTAAAATGTTAATATATCACATATTAAAACATCTGGAGCACTTCGGAAAGAAAGGGCATCCTAGACCTGAGCCCTGCTCCCTGAGGGGCTTCACAGGAAACCCTGCGCGCGCACGCGTGTGTGTGTGTGTGTGTGAGCTCGCTCAAGTCGTGTCCTAATCTCTGCGACCCCATGGACTGTAGCTCACCAGGCTCCTCTGGCCACAGGATTTTTTAAGCAAGAATTCTGGCGTGCATTGACATTTTCTCCTCCAGGGGATCTTCCCCAGGCGGGGATCAAACCCACGAATGTAGCGTCTCCTGTGTTGACAGGTGGATTCTTTCCCATCAAGCCACGTGGGAAGCCCCAAACTCCAAGATCCACGAGGAGAAGCCAGGGATGGAACCGAGGCCTCACACAGGCCAAGCAGGCGCTCGGCCCCTGAGCTGCCTCCGCTGGGGCTGGGGGTCTTGGGAACAGCCCAAGTGTCCACTCTCACCAGCGTCTCCTGCAGCCGTCCGAACGCCGCGTTTCTTTGCTTCCTGAGGATTTCGGTTGTCTTTGTGATGTGAGACCATCTCATGGAGATGGAAGATGGCTGACAGTGAACATTTACCCACGAAATCAGAGGAAAAGGTGCCACCACCCCATGGTGACGATGGTCTGCCTGAGGGTAGCTGAGCCAAAGCGAGCAGCGGCCAGGCGGTCACATCCAGGGCACGGCGGCGTGGGAAACAGCTTCCTCTGGGCAAGTATGGCTGAGACGTCTAGCGGACCAGTGTCCACCGTCCCTGGCCACCCGGATAGCAGCTGTACCTCCCACCCTCCCTTGAAGCAGGTGAGCCACGGGGACTGTGAGTGTCCGGAAGGCAGCTGAGCCACGCGGGCTGTGAGCGTCCGGAAGGCAGGTGAGCCACGCGGGCTGTGAGTGTCCGGAAGGCAGCTGAGCCACGCGGGCTGTGAGCGTCCAGAAGGCAGGTGAGCCACGCGGGCTGTGAGTGTCCGGAAGGCAGCTGAGCCACGGGGCTGTGAGTGTCCGGAAGGCAGCTGAGCCACGGGGCTGTGAGCGTCCGGAAGGCAGGTGAGCCACGCGGGCTGTGAGCGTCCGGAAGGCAGCTGAGCCACGGGGCTGTGAGTGTCCGGAAGGCAGCTGAGCCACGCGGGCTGTGAGTGTCCGGAAGGCAGCTGAGCCACGGGGCTGTGAACAGAGGGAAGAGGCCATTCCCAGGATGCACCAGTAAAGACAGGGGCTCTGTCTAGCCACTCGACTCACTGACTAAACAACAGCAACCCTCGCCTCGGCCCCTCCAGCTGCCTGGAAGCTCGAGGGGAAGGGAGGAGCGGGGGCAGCCTCCCTGGGCCGCGAGGCGGAGCTGCGCTGTGAGGGGGCAGGGCCGCACGGGCAATGGCACCTGGGCTCCCGTGCCCGTGGGGTGCGGGACGAGCCGCCGAGGAGCCTCGGCTGAGGGGGGCTCTTTGTGACCGCAGCACACGCTTCCTTCACGCCAGGTGCATCCAGAACGCCTCGTCTGGGCCCCTTCTTGCCATGCGACCTCTGACCTCCACCTAAAGGCAAATATTACTTTAAAATTTTTCTCTTGACTTTATCTTTGGAATTTAATTTATTAGACTCTTGGTAAGAATTGACATGTAAGTTTCCTAAAACTCCCCTCTCAAAAACACCCCTCGCTTGTTATCACTTTCCTCTCTCCTTGCTCCTCTGCTTTCCTGGCCTCCTGGCCCCTGTTTCTCAGATCTGGGGCTGACGGCAGGGTGGGGGTCCCAGCTCTGAGCGCGGCTTGAGGCTGCCGGCCCTTCCCACCTTGCTCCTGCTTCTTCTCCCCTCCCCAGCCCGCTCTCCCCACGCCGAAGCCTCTCCACAGGGAGTGAGGAAGGCGTGGGGTGGATGGAAGGCCGCTGGCCCGGCCCTCTGGCCTGTCCAGGCAGCTGCGGGAACTCGGGCCGGGGCCTGGGCCTCTCGTCGTTAAGGAAACTAGCACGAGGCTAGAATTCAGACAACGAACCAGGAACCCCAAGGGTCACTGCCTTATTCTGTGTACTTTTTAGTTTTTTAAACATTGGCGGTCTTGGGTCTGCTGTCTCCTTTTCCACGGCGGCGTCTGCATGCAGGCTCACCGGAATCAAACGCGCTCTGAGGCTCCGTGAGCTGCCCGCAGAGCCGCCCTCCACCTCCGCGCCCGCGCCGTGGCCAGCTCTGCTCGTCCCCCGGTCGCCGTGAGGCGGCTCCTGGCGCCGGGGTCCAGGAACAGGTGAGGCGGCAGGAGGAAGAGACGCCCGCTCCTGCGTCGCTGCCTCCGTCCTGGCACATTCCACGGGCTGCACAAGTTCACGGGGTCCCACAGAGTCCGGAGTGACGGAAGAGACCTAACATGCACATACGGCTTGCGGGGACCCCTCCCCAGCCTTGGAGACCCTGCCTGAGAAACAGAGAGCCTGGGAGGCGGGACCAGGGGCCTTGGGAGCTGGCTGTGGGGGACGGTCTGCCCTTCTCTGGACGTGGTGGGAGGCGGGGGCCCTCGCGAGGCCTGCTCTGACTCCCCACCCCTGCAGGAGTGGTCTTGCCGTGCTGTGCGTCTGGGGTCCCTCGCCCCGCCTGGCCCTGGATTCCCGCCCGGGTCCCCGTTCACCTGCATCAGCAAGGGCGTCACCCCCTTGGCACCCGGGAGAGACAGTGGGCTGGGGCAGGCCGAGCCCTGCCGAGGAGGCGGGGCCGACGGGAAGGCACTGGAGCGGCAGAGGGATTTATTAGCCTCTTGGTAAGAATTGACATGTAAGTTTCCTAAAACTCCCCTCTCAAAAACCCCCCTCGCTTGTTATCACTTTCCTCTCCTTGCTCCTCTGCTTTCCTGGCCTCCTGGCCCCTGTTTCTCAGATCTGGGGCTGACGGCAGGGTGGGGGTCCCAGCTCTGAGCGCGGCTTGAGGCTGCCGGCCCTTCCCACCTTGCTCCTGCTTCTTCTCCCCTCCCCAGCCCGCTCTCCCCACGCCGAAGCCTCTCCACAGGGAGTGAGGAAGGCGTGGGTGGATGGAAGGCCGCTGGCCCGGCCCTCTGGCCTGTCCAGGCAGCTGCGGGAACTCGGGCCGGGGCCTGGGCCTCTCGTCGTTAAGGAAACTAGCACGAGGCTAGAATTCAGACAACGAACCAGGAACCCCAAGGGTCACTGCCTTATTCTGTGTACTTTTTAGTTTTTTAAACATTGGCGGTCTTGGGTCTGCTGTCTCCTTTTCCACGGCGGCGTCTGCATGCAGGCTCACCGGAATCAAACGCGCTCTGAGGCTCCGTGAGCTGCCCGCAGAGCCGCCCTCCACCTCCGCGCCCGCGCCGTGGCCAGCTCTGCTCGTCCCCCGGTCGCCGTGAGGCGCTCCTGGCGCCGGGGTCCAGGAACAGGTGAGGCGGCAGGAGGAAGAGACGCCCGCTCCTGCGTCGCTGCCTCCGTCCTGGCACATTCCACGGGCTGCACAAGTTCACGGGGTCCCACAGAGTCCGGAGTGACGGAAGAGACCTAACATGCACATACGGCTTGCGGGGACCCCTCCCCAGCCTTGGAGACCCTGCCTGAGAAACAGAGAGCCTGGGAGGCGGGACCAGGGGCCTTGGGAGCTGGCTGTGGGGGACGGTCTGCCCTTCTCTGGACGTGGTGGGAGGCGGGGGCCCTCGCGAGGCCTGCTCTGACTCCCCACCCCTGCAGGAGTGGTCTTGCCGTGCTGTGCGTCTGGGGTCCCTCGCCCCGCCTGGCCCTGGATTCCCGCCCGGGTCCCCGTTCACCTGCATCAGCAAGGGCGTCACCCCCTTGGCACCCGGGAGAGACAGTGGGCCGGGGGGCAGGCCGAGCCCTGCCGAGGAGGCGGGGGCCGACGGGAAGGCACTGAGCCAGAGGGGACACGCACGCGGGCCCGGCAGGGGGAGCCTCGGGGAGCACCCAGCAGGGGGAGCCGGGAGCCGAGGGCGGGTGAGTCGCGATGAGTCATGTCCCGTTCTGCAGGCGGCCCGGTGTCAACGTGAGTCACCGGCAGCCAGACCCCAGGAATAGAACCCAAGAGCCGCTCTGCTCCCCACACTCGCCCTGCAGGGTTCGTCTGGGTCAAGGTCATGAGCTAGAGCGACCCCTACCAGGGGTCACTGTCCTGTCCATCTTCCCTGGCGGGGGCTGGCCAGGGAGAGGGCACGGCGGCTGGCTACAGGGACGAGGGTCGCCCGCAGGCCCGGGACCCCCGGGCTCTGACCACTCCCCGAGCGCTCCACCGTCTCAGAAAGCCCCACCCCCGCAGCAAAGCTCTCACGGGTGCTCTGCACTCAGAATCGGAGCCACTCGGCTTGCGGGTGGCCAGTCAGCGCGTGCTCCCCGTGGCCCCATCAGGCTGGAGGCTGTGTCGACTCCTCTGTCCCCACCCCCCACAACAGCTGAGGGCTACACGTGTTCCCCGAGAGCGTTTCCAGAAAGCAGGGGCACTGGGTGTGGCGGCCAGAGGAGAGGGGAGGGGAGAGGGTGGTGTGCGGAGGGCGGGGCGGGCGGGGGGCGCCGGCGATCCCCACCACGGAGCCCCGGCAAGCAGGCTGAGAAGGGCTGGGACTTGGGGTTCCCCAGGGGCAGGGGCAGGCTGGTCTCCAGGACCCCGGCCTGCAGGTCACTTTGAAGTCAGCCCTTGGGGAAGCAGCCTGAAAAGTCATTTCCCATCCGTTTGGGGGAATCAGCTGTGAGGGCCTGCGGGGTCAGGATGGGGATTTTCCTCCCCGTCTGTGTTATCTGTTCAGAGTCTCCTGTGATCTCGGCTGGGCTGCCCTCTCCGGCAGACAGCCTTGTAATTACCTCCAAATCAGTGGCCGCCTGGCGTTCCCTGGGTGCTCTGTGCTCAACAGCCGGCTAAGAGTCCTGGAGCCCTCTCCCCGCCCCCCGTCACCGCCTTCCAGGATGCCAGCTGGAGTCCACCTGCCCGCTGGACACAGCAGCTTTGGAACCTGTAACGGGCTGATGGAGGCTTTGCTCTTCTCTGTCTGAGAAACACGGCTGCAAAGCGGAAGACGGGTGAAGACCTCAGGGAGTCTGTCTGGGACTGGGAGGGAGCTTCGCCTCTTGTTTGGTTTGTCACTTGGGGGCCACGGGGTGCCCTCCAGGGATGAAAGACGCTGCCGCAGGGTGTTGCGAGGCAGCATCACCCAGACTGACACCCCAGACACCCCAAACCCAGAACAGCCGCCCAGCGGTTCCTCCCCCAGTTTGTTTTGAAAACAACTGTTGACGCCCTCGCCCACTCGACGTGGCATGGCCGGCCTGGCCTCTGTGGCGCTCACGGCCGGCCGTGCCACGGCGAGGGTTCGAGTAGGAGCCCCTGGTTTGACTGTTTCTTCTAGCGTCGGCTGTGCTGGGCCTTCGCGGCTGCGCCGGGGCTTTCTCGAGCCGTGGCGGTTGGGGGCTACGCCCTGGTCACACAGGCTTCTCACTGCGGTGGCCTCTCTTGTTGGGGTGCACGGGCCCTAGGGCGCCCGGACTCAGCAGCAGTGGCGGGGACTTAGCTGCCCCGTGGCACATGGGGTCTCCCGGAATCAGGGACTGAACCCGTGCCCTCCGCATTGACGGGCAGACACCAAGAAGCCCTCACTTGACTTCCTGCACCCGCCCAGTTTTCCCAGAGGCTTCGCTGGACTGCTGCAAGACAGACCCTCCTGCTGGGCCCCGACTCACGGGGCCAGCCACCTGCGGGCCCCGGGGCAGCTCCCCCTGTCCGCCTCAGTAGTCCGTCTGGCTGGTAGCTCGGCGACGTCTGGGGGACTTCTTGGGAGTGAAGGTTCACCAAGCGTCTGCCCCTTCTCTGGTTCGCTCGTGGCCTCGTCTGAGAAACACGGACCTTCCACCATGAGTGGGTTGGGAAGGCCTGGCCAGGGGGCGTGCCACTGGTCTCCTCGTTCTGCTAAATCCAAGGTCTGCTAGGACTGTGCCGTCACAGTTGCATTTTCTCACCTAAAAGTCAGCCTGCCGTTTGGGACAGACAGAGCTCTTGGAAGCTGGCTCTCTGTGCCCCCCGCTCCAGCAGCGCGACCACAAACCCTGCACGTTCGGTCTTCCCACCCCTGACCAGGAGCCCTGACTCCTTGGCCTCGAGGCCTCCCAAGCCTGCCCCAGCGAGTGGACCAGCTGGACTCTCTCGTGTCAGTCCGGATGGCCTGCCCGAGCTCCTGTGGCGCAGCCTGTTAGAGGAGACTGGACGGCGGCCCTCAAAAGACACGTCCACGTCTGAATGCCTGGACCGTTACCGTCTGTAGCAAAACCGTGGCGGAGGATCCTGAGAGGAGGCGTTTACCCTGGACTCCTGGGTGGGTCCCGGCGGCCTTGACAGGCGACCCTGACAAGGAAGCAGCAGAGGGAGGTCAGACAGACGCGGGGGAGCAGCCAGGGAAGAGGGAGCGGAGAGAGGTGGGGCCCAAGCCAGGGGCGCCCGGAGTCTCCGGGAGCTGGGAGAGGCAGGGAGGACGCTCCCCCAGGACCTTCAGGGGGCGCAGGGCCCTGCTGCTCACACCTTGACTTCGAACTTCTGGCTCCAGAGCCGTGGGAGAAAAAATTCCTTTTGTTTTGAGCTCCCACTTTTGTACTCATCTTTTCTGGAAGCTCTAGGAAGCTAATACAGGTATGCCTGTCTTTGTGTGTTTATTTTTGTCATTTTCATTTCTGGGGTCCCCCGATCCCCCCACTCGGCCAAGCTCACTGTCTAAGGCTGAGCAGAGAGCATCTTCACACCGCCCTCGGTGACCTCACTTTTCCTGGAAACCCCGGCGTGGGGGCTCTCAGACCCACCTGAACATGGAGCCGTGGGGGCTCGGGCGAACGCGATCACCTGGGTCCCACCCCCAGGAGTGCTGGTTGCCTGGGGTGTCTGGGATGCAGCCTGGGCCCTGGGGTTCGGCAACGGCCCTGCACAGACTACCTTGGTGGTCCGCGCCCAGGCGGCCCCGCTGAGTGCAGAGGGGCGTGTCCACAGCGGGTGGCCCGTTAGCTCACTTAGCCCGTTAGTGGAAGTGCGGGCCTGCCTTGGCGTGTGCTGACAGTGCCCGCAGCCTCTGGAGGAAGAGCTGGAACAGGGCCCTCAGCAGACGCCGGCGCCTGTCTTTGACGTTTTCTGGACTTTGCTGAAACACGGCTGAGCCACCTTGACGCTAAGGGATCAAAGACGGGCCCTCTCTTCCCTGTCTTTGAAACTTTGAAAGCGGTAAAACCACCCTAAGAGGCCCAGGGGAGGCGTTTTCTCGCCGTTTCTCATTCACTTGGTTGATGGCAGAGGGGAGATAGTGACTGAGGTCCTAGTATTACTGTCTGGGGCCAGAAACAGGCACAGCTCAGCGGCTGGCTTCCCTGCATTTTCATCAGAGGCGAGACGGTCCGGCAGGAGCCCAGACGCAACCGGGGACCCTGCCTCCCTCGGCGCCCAGACTGTCAGCAGGGCAGTCGGTTGGACCCGGGACCGTGGCGTCACCCGCTGGGCTTTGATGCCCTGCCTGCTGCTGCTGCTCAGTCTCTCAGTCATGCCCTGCTTTTTGCAACCCCACGGACGGCAGCGCGCCAGGCTTCCCTGTCCTTCACCAGCTCCTGGAATTTGCCCAAGTTCATGTCCATTGAATCAGTGATGTCATCCAACCATCTCGTCCTCTGTCGCCCCCTTCTCCCCCTGCCCTCCGTCTTTCCCAGCATCGGGCTCTTTTCCAACGAGTCGGCTCCTCCCATCAGGGGGCCGAGGTGTTGGAGCTTCAGCATCAATCCTTCCAGTGAATATTCAGGACTGACTTCCTTTCGGGTTGACTGGTTTGGTCTGCGTGCTGTCCAAGGGGCTCTCTAGAGTCTTCTCCAGCACCGCAGTCAAGAGCATCCATTCTCGGGCGCTCAGCCTCCCTGTGCGGTCCAGCTCTCACATCCCTACCCGACTACTGGGAAAACCACAGCTTTGGCTATACGGACCTTTACCGGTAAAGTGACGTCTCTGCTTTTGAATACAGTGTCTAGGGCTGTCATGGCTTTGCTTCCAAGAAGGCAAGTGTCTTTAATTTCATGGCTGCAGTACCGTCTGCAGTGATTTGGGGGCCAAGAAGCTACAGTCCGTGGCTGCTTCCACCTTTTTCTTTAGGCCTCCGCTCCCAAGGCTAGAGTAGCGGCCCCCACCCCCGCCCTGAAAGGCCAGCAGCACCCCACGTCTCTCCTTAGCCACGTCCTGTTCACAAGGGGCAGGGTCCCCGCGGCTGCGGGGCCCCGGCTGCGGCCGCTCGAGGCGGCCCCTGCTCTCCCCTGCGGTCGGTCTCCCCGGAGGGAGAAGCACGCGTGGCCGCGCTGGACCGTCCTCAAAGGCGGCTCCGCGAGGGGACGCCCTGCCAGCCGGCGGCGGTTCACGGGAAGGCCACAAGCCGTAAGAAGAGAACACGTCCCACACTCCGACCTGATTAATGAACAGTGTAGTGTTCACGGTCTCGCACTGGAACCGGCGGCGCATGCACGGGGTTCCAGACCGGGAGGCCCGTCCCCAGCTCGCCAAGGCTTGTGGGTGAAGCTGCCGCGATGAGGACCACGTGGGGCGGGCGCGGGCACGGGCCCGCAGGCCCAGGGACCCCAAGCGCGAGGCGCCCAGCTGACGGCCGACAAAGGGAGGGAGGGCCGCGGGGGCCGGCCTTGGCAGTAAAGGGCGCTGGAGAAACCGAGGGGGCGTCTCAGGCGCTGGAACGGGAACTGGATGCAAAAGCGAACTCCCGACGGATCACAGATTAAATGTAAAACATGCACTGTACGCTTTTAGCAAACCTTGCAGTCTCTCAGAAGCTGCGTGTAGGTGAAGCCTTCTCAGACCCGGGCCTTCCCTGGCGGCCCAGAGGTGGAGATTCTGCCTTCCAAGGCACAGGCCACGTTTCAGTCCCTGGTCCCCGGGCTAAGGTCCACATGCCTCTAGGCCAAAAAGCCCAAGACAGGAAAGGAAACAATATTGTAACAAGGCTTTAAAAATGGTCCACATCAAAAAATTAACAGGGGCTTCCCTGGTGGTCCAGTGGGTAAGGATACCGCCTTGCAGTGCAAGAGGCGCCAGTTCGATCCCTGACCTGGGAAGATCCCATGTGCCGCGGAGCGGCTGGACCGATGTGTCCAATCACCGAGCCAGAGCTCTGGAGCACATGCGCCCAGAGCCGGTGCTCTGCGACAACAGAGGCCACCGCAATGGGAGGCCCACACGGGCCAAAGAACAAAGATGGATGAAAATGGACAAATGAAAGACCAATAGAAGTGGCCCGCCTGCTCCCCTCCCTCCCGACCCCACCCACCTCCAAAATAAATAAATAAATCTTTAAAAAAAAAAAAAATTAACAAAAAAAGAATTCTTAGAATTAACCCCAAAAGTTCAGTCTGTAAAATGAAAAACTGATAAAACTGGTAACAGAGATGTTCACACACATTTCTGGTGTGGGGGAGGCATTCTGGCTTCTAAAGGACTGACCCTGCGCTTTGTGTAAGGAGAACAGCCCGACTGGGGCCTCTCCAACAGATGCGGCAGCTCTGCTTAATTATTAAAGAGAAGGGCACGTTGTCCGGAAGTAAGGAGTGTCCATGCTAAAAATAAAGGTTAAATGCTTTCCTTCCGGGGCTGCTGGTGCTGGTCCCGCCCTGGCGAGCCTCGGCCAGGTGCCCAGGCCCTGCTGGCTCTCCTGGGCGGGTGCGGGCCGGGTGTCTGAAACCTTGCCGGAGTGTGACCCTGACTTGTTCGTGTTCTTTGTTCTGGGAAGACAGAAACCTGCTGAAAACCCTGCTTCTGTGGCACATTTCCCCAGAGTCATCCTGAGAGGCTGTCTTCTGGGCTCTAGCCCTCAGTTTGGCTCAGATAAAACTCTATTCTGTTCCTAATACAGCGCGTTTACTGATGAATGTTGGTGACAAACCTGACTTCATCAAAATGGAAAACTCCTCTGGGAACGCCCGCACAAACAGCATGGAAAGGGCCACCGTTCAGTCCCTGGTCCCGGCTAAGGTCCACATGCCTCTAGGCCAAAAGCCCAAGACAGGAAAGGAAACAATATTGTAACAAGGCTTTAAAAATGGTCCACATCAAAAAATTAACAGGGGCTTCCCTGGTGGTCCAGTGGGTAAGGATACCGCCGTGCGGTGCAGGGGGCGCCAGTTCGATCCCTGGCCTGGGAAGATCCCATGTGCCCTGGAGCGGCTGTACCCTTATGTCCAATTACCGAGCTGGAGCTCTGGAGCGCATGCGTCCAGAGCCGGTGCTCTGCGACAACAGAGGCCACCGCAATGGGAGGCCCACACGGGCCAAAGAACAAAGATGGATGAAAATAGACAAATGAAAGACCAATAGAAGTGGCCCGCCTGCTCCCCTCCCTCCCCCACCCCACCCCCCCCCAAAATAAATAAAAAAATCTTTAAAAAAAAAAAAAATTAACAAAAAAAGAATTCTTAGAATTAACCCCAAAAGTTCAGTCTGTAAAATGAAAAACTGATAAAACTGGTAACAGAGATGTTCACACACATTTCTGGTGTGGGGGAGGCATTCTGGCTTCTAAAGGACTGACCCTGCGCTTTGTGTAAGGAGAACAGCCCGACTGGGGCCTCTCCAACAGATGCGGCAGCTCTGCTTAATTATTAAAGAGAAGGGCACGTTGTCCGGAAGTAAGGAGTGTCCATGCTAAAAATAAAGGTTAAATGCTTTCCTTCCGGGGCTGCTGGTGCTGGTCCCGCCCTGGCGAGCCTCGGCCAGGTGCCCAGGCCCTGCTGGCTCTCCTGGGCGGGTGCGGGCCGGGTGTCTGAAACCTTGCCGGAGTGTGACCCTGACTTGTTCGTGTTCTTTGTTCTGGGAAGACAGAAACCTGCTGAAAACCCTGCTTCTGTGGCACATTTCCCCAGAGTCATCCTGAGAGGCTGTCTTCTGGGCTCTAGCCCTCAGTTTGGCTCAGATAAAACTCTATTCTGTTCCTAATACAGCGCGTTTACTGATGAATGTTGGTGACAAACCTGACTTCATCAAAATGGAAAACTCCTCTGGGAACGCCCCCGCACAAACAGCATGGAAAGACCAGCTGCCGACTGGGAGGAAGCATTTGCAGACAGGCGTCCTGCTGAGGACTGGCCCACGGCGAGCACGGACTCCACAGCAAGCCCGAGCCACCCGGGAGGCACGTGGGCAGGTGGCCCCTCTTGGGAGGCCGGCTGTTGGTGGCAGAGGCGGCGGCGGCGGCGGTGGGAGACGGGCGCGATGTCACCCACCATTTTGCTGGCACAGCCTCCCAAGAGGCCAGAAGGCAGACCTCGGGCTGACTGGGAATCTGTGAATGAGGGCACGGAAGGTGTTTGTAGAATGTGTGAAGAACGTCTGAAGGGAATGACTCCAACAGCCCCTCTATCACATACGATGTCAGTCAGGTGTTTGATTTTATTGGTGACCTGGCCGACCTCAGCCGCCTTGTTGACCAAGCTGATGTCCAGACATGCCAGCCTTATAACAGAGACTGCAGTAAAGAAAAGATCTATGTGCTCCCTTGTCGGCAGCCCAACAGGCTGGGAAGTAGGTGAGTTTGGAAGCATTAGGGGACAGGGGTAGGCTTGGAACCCAGGTGCGTGCAGCCGGTTGTAGTTATCCTGTTTCTATTTTGGTGCACCCGAGCCAGGACTGAATGGATCAGATAGCACGTGATGGACCTTGCTCAATCTGAAGCCTCCTTTGCTCCCTCCCCCTACCCCCTTTTTTCACTTAAACATTTTTATGATGATTCAGATGGAAGTTGCTTTTTGTCAATTAATGTTGGTTTCAGACCCTCAAACTGTTCATATCTGCTTTATAACATTCACTGTACTTATCCTTCTTCAAATTAGGGTGGGAGGTGGTGGGGCCATTTACTCATGTCCTCAAGATGAAGTCTTAGAGAAAAACGAATAAATGTTCTTTAGTTATATTTTAAAAAAAGAACGTGGGCAGAGCATGTGAATGGGCATTTGGCTCAAGAGGATCTACTGATTCAATCAGTGCACGGAAAGAGGGTCCCCAGGCTCAGCAGCAGGGAGATGAAGGACCACGGGGAGGGACTTCCCTGGCGGGCCAGTGGTTAAGACTTCACCTTCTAAGGTGGGGGCTTCAGTTCCTGGTCAGGGAGCTAAGATCCCACATGCCTTGTGGTCAGAAAACCAAGACACAAGCAATATTATGACAGATTCAATAAAGGCTTTCAAAATGGTTCAGGGTAAGAAATCTTTTAAAAAGAAGACCATAGGAAGTGCACTCGGCGTCCTGTGGATCTGTCTCTTGCTTCAGCAGTGCGTGGACAGGACAGACCGAGGGACGCGCCTTGCTCCAGCCTCCGACCACCTCCAGCATTTCTTCTGCGACCGCTAGGACCAGCCACCAGCTTTTGAGCCCAACTCCTTGCTTTCGATCAACCATGAGCTCCCAGGTTCGTCAGTATTATTGCATGGAAGAGGAGGCCGCCGTCAGCCGCCTGGTCAACACGCACCCGCGGGCCTCCTACACCGACCTCTCTCTGGGCTTCTATTTCGACCACGACGACGCGGCCCTGAGGCTGTGAGCCACTTTTTTCGCGAATTGGCTAAGGAGAAGCGCGAGGGCGCCGAGCGGCTCTTGAGAACGCAAAACCAGCGTGGCAGCCGTGCCCGCTTCCTGGACATGCAGAAGCCGTCTCAAGACGAGTGGGTAAAGCCCAGGACGCTATGGAGGCCGCCCGCACAGAGAAGAACCTGAGCCAGGACTGAATGGATCAGATAGCACGTGATGGACCTTGCTCAATCTGAAGCCTCCTTTGCTCCCTCCCCCTACCCCCTTTTTTCACTTAAACATTTTTATGATGATTCAGATGGAAGTTGCTTTTGTCAATTAATGTTGGTTTCAGACCCTCAAACTGTTCATATCTGCTTTATAACATTCACTGTACTTATCCTTCTTCAAATTAGGGTGGGAGGGGGTGGGGCCATTTACTCATGTCCTCAAGATGAAGTCTTAGAGAAAAACGAATAAATGTTCTTTAGTTATATTTTAAAAAGAACGTGGGCAGAGCATGTGAATGGGCATTTGGCTCAAGAGGATCTACTGATTCAATCAGTGCACGGAAAGAGGGTCCCCAGGCTCAGCAGCAGGGAGATGAAGGACCACGGGGAGGGACTTCCCTGGCGGGCCAGTGGTTAAGACTTCACCTTCTAAGGTGGGGGCTTCAGTTCCTGGTCAGGGAGCTAAGATCCCACATGCCTTGTGGTCAGAAAACCAAGACACAAGCAATATTATGACAGATTCAATAAAGGCTTTCAAAATGGTTCAGGGTAAGAAATCTTTTAAAAAGAAGACCATAGGAAGTGCACTCGGCGTCCTGTGGATCTGTCTCTTGCTTCAGCAGTGCGTGGACAGGACAGACCGAGGGACGCGCCTTGCTCCAGCCTCCGACCACCTCCAGCATTTCTTCTGCGACCGCTAGGACCAGCCACCAGCTTTTGAGCCCAACTCCTTGCTTTCGATCAACCATGAGCTCCCAGGTTCGTCAGTATTATTGCATGGAAGAGGAGGCCGCCGTCAGCCGCCTGGTCAACACGCACCCGCGGGCCTCCTACACCGACCTCTCTCTGGGCTTCTATTTCGACCACGACGACGCGGCCCTGAGGCTGTGAGCCACTTTTTTCGCGAATTGGCTAAGGAGAAGCGCGAGGGCGCCGAGCGGCTCTTGAGAACGCAAAACCAGCGTGGCAGCCGTGCCCGCTTCCTGGACATGCAGAAGCCGTCTCAAGACGAGTGGGGTAAAGCCCAGGACGCTATGGAGGCCGCCCTTCGCACAGAGAAGAACCTGAACCAGGCCCCTTTGGAGCTGCGTGAGTGGCCTGGGTTCTTCTCATGCAGACCCATATATCTGTGACTTCCTGGAGAAGCCCTTCCTAGATCAGGAGGTGAAACTCCTCGAGAAGGCGGGGGACCACCTGACCAGCCTCCACAGGCTGCCTGGTCCCCAGGCCGGGCTGGGTGAGTATCTCTTTGAAAGGCTCACCCTTAAGCATGACTAGGAGCTTCTGGAGACCAGCGGCCATTGAGGACCGCCCCCCGCCCCGCCCCAGCATCGGGCCTGCCTGAAGCCTCTCTCTGCAGCCACTAGGCAGCTTTTTTTGAACACCCTGGAGTCCTCTCTCAAACCTTGGACCAAGTGGAAACAATAAAACCTTTGTGCAGCATCAAAAAAAAAGACCATAAGGCAGTGCCACTGCGTGCCACCAACGTGGACAGTGGCCATGCCCATGCTGGCAAGTGTGGAGCCACGGGGCCTCGGACAGGTGGAAAATGGAGCCGCCACTGCAGAAAGGAGTGGAGTGGTGTTTGTTTGTTTGTTTGTTTTTAACAACACAGAACATCTGCATTTATCCCAGAGAAGATGACTTGTATTCACACAAGAGCAGGCACACAGCTGTTTGGATCAGAGCAGCTCTCTTCAAATCACCAAAAGGCAGAAACAGCCCAGGGTCTTTCAGCAGGTGGACGGCAGGGCACACCAGTGCAGCCACGCCCTGCAGACGCCTCGGTGGTGACCGGAACAACCATGACACCACGTGCCGTGCATGGATCTGCAGAGAGCCGTGCCAGCGGGCCCCAAAGCCACGCCCTTTTCAGGACCGCCTCAGCCGCCTGGTCAACACGCACCCGGGCCTCCTACACCGACCTCTCTCTGGGCTTCTATTTCACCACACGACGGCCCTGAGGCTGTGAGCCACTTTTTCGCGAATTGGCTAAGGAGAAGCGCGAGGCGCCGAGCGGCTCTTGAGAACGCAAAACCAGCGTGGCAGCCGTGCCCGCTTCCTGGACATGCAGAAGCCGTCTCAAGACGAGTGGGTAAAGCCCAGGACGCTATGGAGGCCGCCCTTCGCACAGAGAAGAACCTGAACCAGGCCCCTTTGGAGCTGCGTGAGTGGCCTGGGTTCTTCTCATGCAGACCCATATATCTGTGACTTCCTGGAGAAGCCCTTCCTAGATCAGGAGGTGAAACTCCTCGAGAAGGCGGGGGACCACCTGACCAGCCTCCACAGGCTGCCTGGTCCCCAGGCCGGGCTGGGTGAGTATCTCTTTGAAAGGCTCACCCTTAAGCATGACTAGGAGCTTCTGGAGACCAGCGGCCATTGAGGACCGCCCCCCGCCCCGCCCCAGCATCGGGCCTGCCTGAAGCCTCTCTCTGCAGCCACTAGGCAGCTTTTTTTGAACACCCTGGAGTCCTCTCTCAAACCTTGGACCAAGTGGAAACAATAAAACCTTTGTGCAGCATCAAAAAAAAAGACCATAAGGCAGTGCCACTGCGTGCCACCAACGTGGACAGTGGCCATGCCCATGCTGGCAAGTGTGGAGCCACGGGGCCTCGGACAGGTGGAAAATGGAGCCGCCACTGCAGAAAGGAGTGGAGTGGTGTTTGTTTGTTTGTTTGTTTTTAACAACACAGAACATCTGCATTTATCCCAGAGAAGATGACTTGTATTCACACAAGAGCAGGCACACAGCTGTTTGGATCAGAGCAGCTCTCTTCAAATCACCAAAAGGCAGAAACAGCCCAGGGTCTTTCAGCAGGTGGACGGCAGGGCACACCAGTGCAGCCACGCCCTGCAGACGCCTCGGTGGTGACCGGAACAACCATGACACCACGTGCCGTGCATGGATCTGCAGAGAGCCGTGCCAAGCGGGCAAGGCCATCTCACACACGTCTGATTCCATTTCTCCCACATTCGACTGACATGAGCCAATTGTGGGGTGTAGACAGGTGAATGGCTGCGAGGCTTTTGGAGCGGGGAGGGGCAGGGTGCAGCAGGGACCCTGGGCAGCAGGAGGGGCCCTCACGGAGGGACACAGGGGTGGCGCAGAGCCCAAGTCACACGCACACGGGTACGCATGCCTGTGGAACGAGTGACGGAGGTCTTTCCTGGAAACGGATGGACGCCCGTTTCCTGCCTTGATCTAGCAGCCTCAGGTTGGCATTCACGGAGAGAGCGTTAGTCGCTCTGACTGTAACCCCCCAGGCTCCTCTGTCCGTGGAGGATTCAGGGCGGTCGACATTATATCCGCATACAGGCAGCCCTTCCTGACTGTGGCCCTGGGGCTGGCGACCCCGAGAGGGAACCTCCAGCCTGGACGTGGAGTTCCAGCGACAGGAGAGCAGCCTGCCCTGCCCGAGCCTGCTGCATGTTCGTCAGACTCTCTGCTGGGGGACCCCAAGGATAAGGCTCCGGCTAGAAGGATGGGCTTCCCGGGTGGGGCTAGTGGTAGAGAACCTGCCTGCCAATGCAGGAGACCTCAGAGATGGGTTCGATCCCCGGGTCGGGAAGATCCCCTGGAGGAGGGCGTGGCACCTCTATATTCTTGCCTGGAGAATCCCATGGACAGAGGAACCTGGTGGGCTACAGTCCAGGGAGTCACAAAGGGTCAGACACGGTCAAAGCACACACAGAGGATGGGAATTGACGATCCCCTAAACAGAAGTACCATTCATAAGGAAGTGTTTGCCATCCGTGGATGAGAGACAACCGTTATGTAACTCCTGTGAAAATAGGCTTACGTCTGAATGTGTTTCAGAGGCTGGAGGAGAATCTCTGTTTAAGCTCCTTATGAAATAGCTGGGCTGCTGTGCACCAGGCTCTCAGGACCGTCCAGGAGAACACGGTTCAGCTGCTTCGCTGCGGTCAGAGCGGGGCGTGAATCCGCAAGCTCCCACGTGACCCTCGCCTGGCGGAAGGAGATCGGTGCCCACAACCCGCTAGCTCCGTCTCCGTCGTGCCGTCTGTGTGGATAACTGGTTTCTGCTCTTCAGGGCGTCTGCCTACCCATCTGGGACCCGCCGTGCGCATCCATCCGGGGGGACACAGGGCAGGGAGGTGAACGGGGCGCAGGCTGGCGGGTGCGCGGGGAGCCGACGCGGGCGGTCTGTGGGCTCCAGCCTCCCGGCCACGCCTCCTGCGTGACTTATGCGTCCCGCCCCCCTGAGTTGTCCCTCCCTCTTCATCCACCTGCATCCAGGCCCTGTCTGACCCTCACGGCCGCGAAGTGGCCACTAGCAAGCACGTCACCCAGGGTGGCACCAAGTCAGGACGTGAGCCCTCGTAGGCAGTCTGGCCGCAGAGTCTGGCCCTGCCCCTGGTGGACAAGGCCTCCTGCCCAGGGAAGGCTGTGGGCCTGGGGCGGGGAGGCCCCTGCACCCTGGGTTCCAGGCCAGTGGCCACGGTCAGTCACGGGACAGAGAAACCAAACTCCCCGCCCCGCCTCCTCTCCTCCACGGAGCTGTGTGTGGCTCCCTCGTGGCATTCTGGTTTTAATGGGCTGTGGTGGACGGGCAGACGAGGCAATCAGAGGCAGCTGGCTGCCCCACCCGGCGGTGTGATAGAGGCAGGAGCTGACACCCTGCTTCAGAGTGGTGAGCCTATCAGGCAAAGGCTCCGCTCTGCCCGGGCTAACCAACAGGGCAGCCCGCACGTGAGCCCAGACCTGCCAGACAAGGAATGAAGCAAAGTGCAGGTCAAAGCACACAAAGAGGATGGGATTTGTCGATACCCTAAACAGAAGTACCATTCATAAGGACGTGTTTGCCATCCGTGGATGAGAGACAACCGTTATGTAACTCCTGTGAAAATAGGCTTACGTCTGAATGTGTTTCAGAGGCTGGAGGAGAATCTCTGTTTAAGCTCCTTATGAAATAGCTGGGCTGCTGTGCACCAGGCTCTCAGGACCGTCCAGGAGAACACGGTTCAGCTGCTTCGCTGCGGTCAGAGCGGGGCGTGAATCCGCAAGCTCCCACGTGACCCTCGCCTGGCGGAAGGAGATCGGTGCCCACAACCCGCTAGCTCCGTCTCCGTCGTGCCGTCTGTGTGGATAACTGGTTTCTGCTCTTCAGGGCGTCTGCCTACCCATCTGGGACCCGCCGTGCGCATCCATCCGGGGGGACACAGGGCAGGGAGGTGAACGGGGCGCAGGCTGGCGGGTGCGGGGAGCCGACGCGGGCGGTCTGTGGGCTCCAGCCTCCCGGCCACGCCTCCTGCGTGACTTATGCGTCCCGCCCCCCTGAGTTGTCCCTCCCTCTTCATCCACCTGCATCCAGGCCCTGTCTGACCCTCACGGCCGCGAAGTGGCCACTAGCAAGCACGTCACCCAGGGTGGCACCAAGTCAGGACGTGAGCCCTCGTAGGCAGTCTGGCCGCAGAGTCTGGCCCTGCCCCTGGTGGACAAGGCCTCCTGCCCAGGGAAGGCTGTGGGCCTGGGGCGGGGAGGCCCCTGCACCCTGGGTTCCAGGCCAGTGGCCACGGTCAGTCACGGGACAGAGAAACCAAACTCCCCGCCCCGCCTCCTCTCCTCCACGGAGCTGTGTGTGGCTCCCTCGTGGCATTCTGGTTTTAATGGGCTGTGGTGGACGGGCAGACGAGGCAATCAGAGGCAGCTGGCTGCCCCACCCGGCGGTGTGATAGAGGCAGGAGCTGACACCCTGCTTCAGAGTGGTGAGCCTATCAGGCAAAGGCTCCGCTCTGCCCGGGCTAACCAACAGGGCAGCCCGCACGTGAGCCCAGACCTGCCAGACAAGGAATGAAGCAAAGTGCAGGACACGTGTTCTGTGGAGGCTGGGTGACCACTTTGCCCAGGCTGGGGGTGGGGAGCCTGCCTGAAAAGGCAGCACGTGGACGCAGACCTGAGGGCAGGGAGGAGGCACCCACCCGGGACGAGCCAGCCAGGCTGAGGGTCAGCAGTGCAAAGGCCCCGGGGCAGCAGTGTGCTCAGGGGCTCCACGGGGCAGGCTGTGGAAGAGAGCGGTCACAGAAGGCTCGGAGAGGCATTGTCTCCCTCCTCCAAGAGCTGGCCCGGCACACAGCCCGTTGCCCAGTCGCTCAGTCGCGTCTGACTCCTTGGGGCCCCGTGGCCTGTGGCACGCCAGGCTTCCCTGCCCCCGCCCCGCTCCCGGAGTGTGCTCAGACTCACGTCCACTGTGTCGGTGGTGCCGTCCAGCCCCGGAGGAGGGAGAAACAGACGGAGCCGTCTTTGTACAACGCAACCTGCCACGTGTGGACCCAGCCCTGGGATCATGGGGAGCTGTTTCCAGTGACCGGGTGGTTCCGCGGTCCCTCCAGTCCACGTCAAGCCCCAAAGGTCACGAGGGCCCTGATCCCCATGACGCAGTCATCCTACCCAATCTCAAGTGTCACCTGAGTACACACGTGGAGGAGAAGGGACGACAGAGGGTGAGACGGCTAGATGGCATCACTGACGCGATGGACGTGAGTCTGAGCAAGCTTGGGAGAAGGGGAAGGACAGGGAGGCCCGGCGTGCTGCCGTCCATGAGGTGGCAAAGAGTCAGACGGGACTGAGTAACTAAGCAGCAACAATAAATAGAGTATGACACTAAAAGACTGTGAATCACTATGCTGTGCACCTGAAACACGTTGTGTGACACATCAGCTCTGTGTGAGGGCCTGCTAGGTCCCTTCGGTGTGTCTGACTCTTAGTGGCCTTATGGACCATAGCCTGACAGGCTCTTCTGTCCATGGGATTCTCCAGGCAAGAATGCTGGAGTGGGTTGCCGTGCCTCCTCCAGGGGATCTCCCCACCCCAGGAATTGAACCCGCGCCTCCTGTGTGGTCTGCCTTGGAAGGAAGGTTATTTACCGCTAGCGCCCCCTGGGAAGCTTGCCTCATCTCGACCCCGGTAAGCAGCTGGGTGGTCCGGCTCTCCCTGTCTGCGGGCGGTTGCTGCCTGGCAGCCCGCACGTGAGCCCAGTGCAGCAGGGGTGCAACTTCGGAGGCTGGGTGACCACTTTGCCCAGGCTGGGGTGGAGCCTGCCTGAAAAGGCAGCACGTGGACGCAGACCTGAGGGCAGGGAGGAGGCACCCACCCGGGACGAGCCAGCCAGGCTGAGGGTCAGCAGTGCAAAGGCCCCGGGCAGCAGTGTGCTCAGGGGCTCCACGGGGCAGGCTGTGGAAGAGAGCGGTCACAGAAGGCTCGGAGAGGCATTGTCTCCCTCCTCCAAGAGCTGGCCCGGCACACAGCCCGTTGCCCAGTCGCTCAGTCGCGTCTGACTCCTTGGGGCCCCGTGGCCTGTGGCACGCCAGGCTTCCCTGCCCCCGCCCCGCTCCCGGAGTGTGCTCAGACTCACGTCCACTGTGTCGGTGGTGCCGTCCAGCCCCGGAGGAGGGAGAAACAGACGGAGCCGTCTTTGTACAACGCAACCTGCCACGTGTGGACCCAGCCCTGGGATCATGGGGAGCTGTTTCCAGTGACCGGGTGGTTCCGCGGTCCCTCCAGTCCACGTCAAGCCCCAAAGGTCACGAGGGCCCTGATCCCCATGACGCAGTCATCCTACCCAATCTCAAGTGTCACCTGAGTACACACGTGGAGGAGAAGGGACGACAGAGGGTGAGACGGCTAGATGGCATCACTGACCCCGATGGACGTGAGTCTGAGCAAGCTTGGGAGAAGGGGAAGGACAGGGAGGCCCGGCGTGCTGCCGTCCATGAGGTGGCAAAGAGTCAGACGGGACTGAGTAACTAAGCAGCAACAATAAATAGAGTATGACACTAAAAGACTGTGAATCACTATGCTGTGCACCTGAAACACGTTGTGTGACACATCAGCTCTGTGTGAGGGCCTGCTAGGTCCCTTCGGTGTGTCTGACTCTTAGTGGCCTTATGGACCATAGCCTGACAGGCTCTTCTGTCCATGGGATTCTCCAGGCAAGAATGCTGGAGTGGGTTGCCGTGCCTCCTCCAGGGGATCTCCCCACCCCAGGAATTGAACCCGCGCCTCCTGTGTGGTCTGCCTTGGAAGGAAGGTTATTTACCGCTAGCGCCCCCTGGGAAGCTTGCCTCATCTCGACCCCGGTAAGCAGCTGGGTGGTCCGGCTCTCCCTGTCTGCGGGCGGTTGCTGCCTGGACACGCTCTTCTGCGGGGTCTGAGCAGGAGCTGGCCAGATTCAGGATGTGGGGCTCTGTCCTCCACAAGGACCGCCCTCCCTTCGGACGCCAGTTCAGCGTTCCCAGGTCCCTCCCGACTTCTGACTGGCCGGCTGCTGGTGCGGCTCCCGCAGGCTCGCTCGGGCGCCTCGATGGCCTGCCGCAGCTCCCGGATTAAGGAGAGGCCACACTCA
The DNA here is from genome assembly GCA_022376925.1 of Tragulus kanchil. Taxonomy (NCBI): domain Eukaryota; kingdom Metazoa; phylum Chordata; class Mammalia; order Artiodactyla; family Tragulidae; genus Tragulus; species Tragulus kanchil. Next base: position 245,782,840 of record JAIOJX010000028.1, read on the forward strand.
ACGCTAGCAGCCAGACGCGACCCCAGCAAAAGGCTACACGTCGGAGCTGTCCAGGAGCCGGCAGCAGTCAGGTGGGGTCTGAGAGGGTCCCGCTCAGGAAGCGCCTGCTGTCCTTGGGATGACTGACCCTCCCAGCACCTCCACGCGTGACCTGACTCTGGGGCGGCCCGTCAGGGAGGCTCACTGAGCACCAGGGCGTGTGTGCCCGGGGGTCAGTCTGATCCAAGCGCCACCCACCTGCCGGGACCGTCTCCAGCCTCCTCCCGTCCCCAGGGGTCCGGCTGAGGACACTGGGCTCCAAGCCCCGAGTCCGACTCCACGGTCGGTGTCTCTGTCTGACCAGCTCCACCCGGTCACCGCGTTAAGCACTGACAGTCAGATACGGTCAGCACACAGCTTGCAGGATTCCGGGACCCAGCTCCTGGGAGCGTCTCAGCCTCCCCACCGGCCCCAGAGGCCCAAACCCCGCCCCAAGGTCAGAGAGCACCCTCAGCCAAGGGCAGGGGGCCTGCTGGTGGGCGTCCACTCTGGTCCAGAGCGTCCTTTCCTCGTCAGCTGCATTGATGGCCCAGGGGGTGACACTAAAAGACTGTGAATCACTATGCTGTGCACCTGAAACACGTTGTGTGACACATCAGCTCTGTGTGAGGGCCTGCTAGGTCCCTTCGGTGTGTCTGACTCTTAGTGGCCTTATGGACCATAGCCTGACAGGCTCTTCTGTCCATGGGATTCTCCAGGCAAGAATGCTGGAGTGGGTTGCCGTGCCTCCTCCAGGGGATCTCCCCACCCCAGGAATTGAACCCGCGCCTCCTGTGTGGTCTGCCTTGGAAGGAAGGTTATTTACCGCTAGCGCCCCCTGGGAAGCTTGCCTCATCTCGACCCCGGTAAGCAGCTGGGTGGTCCGGCTCTCCCTGTCTGCGGGCGGTTGCTGCCTGGACACGCTCTTCTGCGGGGTCTGAGCAGGAGCTGGCCAGATTCAGGATGTGGGGCTCTGTCCTCCACAAGGACCGCCCTCCCTTCGGACGCCAGTTCAGCGTTCCCAGGTCCCTCCCGACTTCTGACTGGCCGGCTGCTGGTGCGGCTCCCGCAGGCTCGCTCGGGCGCCTCGATGGCCTGCCGCAGCTCCCGGATTAAGGAGAGGCCACACTCAACGCTAGCAGCCAGACGCGACCCCAGCAAAAGGCTACACGTCGGAGCTGTCCAGGAGCCGGCAGCAGTCAGGTGGGGTCTGAGAGGGTCCCGCTCAGGAAGCGCCTGCTGTCCTTGGGATGACTGACCCTCCCAGCACCTCCACGCGTGACCTGACTCTGGGGCGGCCCGTCAGGGAGGCTCACTGAGCACCAGGGCGTGTGTGCCCGGGGGTCAGTCTGATCCAAGCGCCACCCACCTGCCGGGGACCGTCTCCAGCCTCCTCCCGTCCCCAGGGGTCCGGCTGAGGACACTGGGCTCCAAGCCCCGAGTCCGACTCCACGGTCGGTGTCTCTGTCTGACCAGCTCCACCCGGTCACCGCGTTAAGCACTGACAGTCAGATACGGTCAGCACACAGCTTGCAGGATTCCGGGACCCAGCTCCTGGGAGCGTCTCAGCCTCCCCACCGGCCCCAGAGGCCCAAACCCCGCCCCAAGGTCAGAGAGCACCCTCAGCCAAGGGCAGGGGGCCTGCTGGTGGGACGTCCACTCTGGTCCAGAGCGTCCTTTCCTGCGTCAGCTGCATTGATGGCCCATGCTTCCTGTGCCCCGGCTGGCTGCGTGAGGCTCTGAGTAGTCCCCCAGGCACTGGGGAGTGAGGTGTGGCTTAAGCAGGTGCTACGGCTGGAGGCGGCCTCATTAAGCCTTTGACGCGCCTTCTTCCTCCCCTGCTTTCGGCTGGTTTGCCTGGTCCCTGCCAAGCACCCTGGAGAGGCACGGCTCACAGGCACCCCTCCAGCTGCCCGCCCGAGGCCACGGCCACCTGCTGCTCCCGCGTGGGGTCTGCAGGGCAGCGGCCGCGGCTTCACTCCAGGCTGGCCCTGCCTCTCCCCTGGAGGCCGGGGCTCTCTCACCCTCTCTGCCTGGACACCTGGCCCAGGGTTGCCGCCTCCAGGAGGGAGAGGCCCCCGGTCGCTGGACAATGGCTGACCCCTGGGCTTGGGGTCAGGGTCCCAGCAGAGGCCGGGGTGGGAGCGACCTTCCATACGTGGGCAGACGGCAGAGAGCCCTCAGCCCGGCTCTGGATCCTGTGTCTGAGGGACAGGCTGAGGAAGCCGGGGCCACCCGGGAGAAGCTGCCTCCGTGCGCCTCTCGTGGGCCCGTTTTCTCTTCAGTGTAGACGGTGCACAGTGGTCAGAGCTGGTGGCCGGGTCTGTGGGCGGACTTGCACAGGAGGGGCAGGGGGCCCGAGGTCCCCGGGTGACTGCGGGCTGGCCTTGCTGCTCCCAGGACCCTGGCCAGCTGGCCACTAGCGGTGGAAAGTCTCCCCGTGGGAGTTTTGAAAAAACCGGGCCACCCTCTTTGGAAAAGCCCACGTAACGCTCGGTGGCGGAGAAGGATGGGAGAGGTCTTGTTCGATGGCCGGCTCTGGAGACAGGCTGTGGGCCCAGGGGCTGTGCCCAGAGAGGCCCCGAGGCCACGCTGTCCACACGCCAGCCGGCCGGAGGGCCAGGCGGCTGCAGGGCGGCCTTGTCCTGGGGCAGCATGCCGACCCCCTGTGGCGACGGTGCACGGGCACGCGTGGAGTCACACGCTGACAGGCAGAGGCCGCCACGTGAGGGCCAAGCACCGAGAGCCCCACCACACCCGCCGTACCCGCACCTCAGCCCCGCTCCAGCCCCGCTCCGGCCCTGCGGGGCAGCAGCTGGGGCCCAGGTGAAGCAGGCACGGGGACGGCCCCTGGCAGTGCCACGTGGAGGGCTGCTTCTCACGTGGGGAGTGAGTGCTTAAGCAGGTGCTACGGCTCCCATTAAGCCTTTGACGCGCCTTCTTCCTCCCCTGCTTTCGGCTGGTTTGCCTGGTCCCTGCCAAGCACCCTGGAGAGGCACGGCTCACAGGCACCCCTCCAGCTGCCCGCCCGAGGCCACGGCCACCTGCTGCTCCCGCGTGGGGTCTGCAGGGCAGCGGCCGCGGCTTCACTCCAGGCTGGCCCTGCCTCTCCCCTGGAGGCCGGGGCTCTCTCACCCTCTCTGCCTGGACACCTGGCCCAGGGTTGCCGCCTCCAGGAGGGAGAGGCCCCCGGTCGCTGGACAATGGCTGACCCCTGGGCTTGGGGTCAGGGTCCCAGCAGAGGCCGGGGTGGGAGCGACCTTCCATACGTGGGCAGACGGCAGAGAGCCCTCAGCCCGGCTCTGGATCCTGTGTCTGAGGGACAGGCTGAGGAAGCCGGGGCCACCCGGGAGAAGCTGCCTCCGTGCGCCTCTCGTGGGCCCGTTTTCTCTTCAGTGTAGACGGTGCACAGTGGTCAGAGCTGGTGGCCGGGTCTGTGGGCGGACTTGCACAGGAGGGGCAGGGGGCCCGAGGTCCCCGGTGACTGCGGGCTGGCCTTGCTGCTCCCAGGACCCTGGCCAGCTGGCCACTAGCGGTGGAAAGTCTCCCCGTGGGAGTTTTGAAAAAACCGGGCCACCCTCTTTGGAAAAGCCCACGTAACGCTCGGTGGCGGAGAAGGATGGGAGAGGTCTTGTTCGATGGCCGGCTCTGGAGACAGGCTGTGGGCCCAGGGGCTGTGCCCAGAGAGGCCCCGAGGCCACGCTGTCCACACGCCAGCCGGCCGGAGGGCCAGGCGGCTGCAGGGCGGCCTTGTCCTGGGGCAGCATGCCGACCCCCTGTGGCGACGGTGCACGGGCACGCGTGGAGTCACACGCTGACAGGCAGAGGCCGCCACGTGAGGGCCAAGCACCGAGAGCCCCACCACACCCGCCGTACCCGCACCTCAGCCCCGCTCCAGCCCCGCTCCGGCCCTGCGGGGCAGCAGCTGGGGCCCAGGTGAAGCAGGCACGGGGACGGCCCCTGGCAGTGCCACGTGGGGAGGGGCTGCTTCTCTCAGAGCGTTTGCCCTTTTTCCGACCTGAGGCTTGTGCAGGAGCTGGGCCCTGGCACTTCTGGCTGGAGGGCGACCAGGAGGTGAGTGGGAGGCCCTGTCCTGTCGTCGGCTTCACCGTGGCCTCCTGCATCCTCGGAGCCCGGCGCGCCTGGGGGCGGGGTGTCTCGTGTCCTCACGGTTAGGGTGGGGCGTCCAGAGCGGCCCAGGCTCCCGCAGAGGCCAGCTTTTCCGGCTCAGGCCGCCCGGGTGGCTGGAAGCCTCGCCCTCTGCACCAGCCTCAGCCTGTTCCGGTGCCCAGGCTCCTCAGGCGGGCTTGCCGCCAGGCTCGGCCCCAGGCAGCCTGTCACCCGCAGCCAGGCCCTGGCGATCGGGCCCTCGGACGGCCGCCCCGGGAGCCTTGCACGTCCGCCCACGAAGCCCCCGCCCCAACCTGTGTCAGCACCCGGGGGCCTGCCCTCTCTGCTTCCACCTGACTCCCTGGACCCATTTAACTTCTGTTTATTATTATTTTAAAAGCACTTCTTTCCACCAGCTCTCATGCTCTGGGAGAAGTTTTTTTAAGTTCTTGAAGCATACTTGCTTTGGGCCCAGGCTCAGGTGGAATTTTCAATGTGATGATGGTTTCATGTTGAAAGTGCAACCCGGAGCTCTGGGGCTCTTGCAGGTGCACCTCGGGGCGCGAGGGGTGATGACCAGCCAGCGAGGGTGGCAAGGGGACTGAGCGCCAACCCCAGCCCATCTGCCCAGAGCAGAGGCTTTGAGCCACGGCCATGATGCCCCCCGCATGTGGGGCTGCAGGCTCGCGGAGACAGGATGCTCAGACCAACCGGCTAGGAGCCGACAGCCTAAAATAACACACCTTGAGGGCTTCCCTGGTGGTCCAGTGGGTAAGGACACCGCCTTGCAGTGCAAGGGGCGCCGGTTCGATCCCTGGCCTGGGAAGATCCCACGTGCCGCGGAGCGGCTGGACCGATGTGTCCAATTACAGAGCCGGAGCTCTGGAGCGCATGCGCCAGAGCTGGTGCTCTACGACGACAGAGGCCACCGCGATGGGAGGCCCACGCGGGCCAAAGAACAAAGACGGATGAAAATAGAGAGATGAAAGACCAATAGAAGTGGCCCGCCCATCCCCCTCCCTCCCCACCCCACCCCCAAAAGATAAATAAATAAAATAAATGTTTTTTTTTTAAAAAAAAAACACCTTGAGCGCATGAGATGGGGGTTACGGTTCTTTCACTTGGAAGGGGTTGGCGGCAGGCATGCGCAGGCTGGTGCAGGGTTCCACATTATGGAGCTGCTTCTTGCTGTCCCACCGCCCTAGGGCACCACGAGATGGCTCTGGGACTGCAGAAGTCGGGGCGCACAGGGCTGGGCCCTCCAGGGGACTGGAACCAGACGCCACGGCAATCTCCTCCCCTGTGCATGATCACTCAGTCGTGTCTGACTCTTTGGGGACCCCTAGACTGTAGCCCACTAGGCTCCTCGTCCATGGACCTGTCCAGGCCAGGACACTAGAGTGAGTTGCCGTTTCCTTCTCCGGGGGATCTTCCCGACCCGGGGATTGAACCTGGGTCTCCCGCAGGGCAGGCAGGTTCTTCACCACCTGAGCCATCAGGGAAGCTCCTCTACTTTGCTGGCTCTACGGCCCTGAGCCTCCGACCTGTTTATCCAGAGCCTGCCCTTTGCACCTCTCAGAGGGTCGCTCCAGTCTCCCGGGGCCTCTCCGGTCCACCTGAGGCCCATGTGGACAGGCGGCATCCCAGGCAGATTCCGGGGCCTGGAAGGCACAGCCCCTCCCCTCCCCATCGTCGCCCCTCCCCCACCTCCGCTCCTGGCAGCTGGCGGCGGCAGGGGGGCGGCAGGGAGACCGTGTCTGGCTCAGGGTGAGGAGTAGATCGCACAGAGCCCCCGGGAGAGGCATGTCCTGACCACCGCTCCCTGTCGGCCACCTGTGCGAGTCCCTGCGTTCCCTTCGCGGTATCACGGGGGGACAGCGGAGCTACCCCATTCTGCAGGTGCAGACACTGAGGCCCCGAGCGCCTCGGGGTCACAGCTGGTGAGGAAGGGAAAGGGCCATGAGAGCCCAGTGCCTGGCAGGGCGTGGGTGACCGGGAGTGACCCAGCGGGTGCCCCAGCCTCTGGAGGAGGCGCCCAGGCCCAGGTTCCCCTGGGGCCCAGCTGCCTGAGACCCCCACCGTGCGTCCAGGGCCCCATGGGTGCTTCTGCTCTTTCAACACAAGGCTCCCCGCCCCTGCCGTGCGTCCTACGGCCCAGCTCAGACGCCTGACCCCAGGCCAGCAGGGCCGGCGCGTGCCCCACAGGAAGCCGGGCCGGCATCACCCCGCGGCCCGCGCATTCCAGGGCCCCCCGGGCAGAGGCCTGCTCTCGTTCGGGACTGCCCGTGCGTGCACGCGCCCGGCCGTGTGGGCTGGGTGCCGAGGGACCCGGGGAAACGCCGCGCGGACCTGTCGTCTGAAGCAACCCCAGGCAGAGACGTCAGCGCTGCCGCAGGGCCTGCCTGGTCGGGCGGACAATGCCGCCTTTCACAGCCTGACGACCTGCGCGGGAGCCGCCGGGGCTGCGGCCGTGGGAGACAGCGGGCAGAAGGCGCTGACGTCTGCGGGCGCCCTCCCGGAGCCTGGGCACGGCCCCGCCTCCCTCTGCTGGGGTGAGGCGGGTGGAGGAGCCGCTCCCGGGAGCCCCGCTGCTCAGCCGTGGGATGCTCGGCTGCTGGGGGTCTTTCCAGACCTTGCCGCTGCTGCCCCACGAGCTTTAGGCGGCGGCCAGGGGCGGCAGGAGATTCCGGGGCCTGGGCACAGCCCTCCTCCATCGTCGCCCCTCCCCACCTCCGCTCCTGGCAGCTGGCGGCAGGGGCAGGAGACCGTGTCTGGCTCAGGGTGAGGAGTAGATCGCACAGAGCCCCCGGGAGAGGCATGTCCTGACCACCGCTCCCTGTCGGCCACCTGTGCGAGTCCCTGCGTTCCCTTCGCGGTATCACGGGGGGACAGCGGAGCTACCCCATTCTGCAGGTGCAGACACTGAGGCCCCGAGCGCCTCGGGGTCACAGCTGGTGAGGAAGGGAAAGGGCCATGAGAGCCCAGTGCCTGGCAGGGCGTGGGTGACCGGGAGTGACCCAGCGGGTGCCCCAGCCTCTGGAGGAGGCGCCCAGGCCCAGGTTCCCCTGGGGCCCAGCTGCCTGAGACCCCCACCGTGCGTCCAGGGCCCCATGGGTGCTTCTGCTCTTTCAACACAAGGCTCCCCGCCCCTGCCGTGCGTCCTACGGCCCAGCTCAGACGCCTGACCCCAGGCCAGCAGGGCCGGCGCGTGCCCCACAGGAAGCCGGGCCGGCATCACCCCGCGGCCCGCGCATTCCAGGGCCCCCCGGGCAGAGGCCTGCTCTCGTTCGGGACTGCCCGTGCGTGCACGCGCCCGGCCGTGTGGGCTGGGTGCCGAGGGACCCGGGGAAACGCCGCGCGGACCTGTCGTCTGAAGCAACCCCAGGCAGAGACGTCAGCGCTGCCGCAGGGCCTGCCTGGTCGGGCGGACAATGCCGCCTTTCACAGCCTGACGACCTGCGCGGGAGCCGCCGGGGCTGCGGCCGTGGGAGACAGCGGGCAGAAGGCGCTGACGTCTGCGGGCGCCCCTCCCGGAGCCCGGGGGCACGGCCCCGCCTCCCTCTGCTGGGGGTGAGGCGGGTGGAGGAGCCGCTCCCGGGAGCCCCGCTGCTCAGCCGTGGGATGCTCGGCTGCTGGGGGTCTTTCCAGACCTTGCCGCTGCTGCCCCACGAGCTTTAGGCCGCGGGGTCCGTGAGGGCAGCGGCGCCGTGGGCCTGCGTGCTCCTCCCCGAGGGGCCTCACTAGGAAGTGAGATCGGGCTCGTCACTGGGGAGGCAGACGCAGGGAAGGCCCCCGTAACAGAGGCGGTCCCCGGCCAGAGGAAGCCTGGGGGAGCACACGGCCGAGGGCCGGGGTCCGGCGGAGCCCTTAGCCCACTCGGTGCTCGTGGGGGCCCTGGGGGTCCTGGGGCAACACTGCTGGGTGGACACAGGCTCCCGGTGGGGCGCTGGCCTCGGCCGGCCCCCCTCCAGCCTCCCTCAGGGCGGGCGGGCCTGGCGCGAGCAGGAAGAGCCGCCCCCGGGGGCCCGGTGCAGCGGGGCGCCACCCCGGGCTCTGGTCTGGGCTAGGCACCGTGGACGTGCTGAGTCACTGGCGTGAGGGGGTCGGGGATCCGACCGCACCCAGGCCTCCGTCTCCCCGGCAGCCTCTGACTCCTGGAGCGCTTCCCGTGCCCGGCTGGCACCTGGCCGCAGAGCCCAGGAGGGCAGCACGCCTCGCTGCTCCTGCGGGCCACTGGACGTGAATGCCCGTGATGGCATCGCTTCTCCCTTGACGCCACCTGCCCGGGCGCTCGCCGGGCGGCGCGGCAGGCTCTGTGCGGCTGGAGCGCGCTCCCCGCCCGGCACGCCGGCCAGAGGGGCTCTGCCTGCCCCACTGGGGACCTGGCCCCCCGGGTCCCCTCTGGCAGCTAGGCGCCTCTCTTTGGCGCCCATAGGCAGATGCCCGTGCTCTGCTGGCTGTGGGCCCCTGAGAACCCACTCCCTCCACGGTGATGACAAGATCAGCCCCAAAGCCGTGCCTCACGCAGGCGCCAGGCACCCGCGGGCCCGGCGGCGGGCTGTGTGTGTGTGCGTGCGTGTGCGTGTCTGCCTTTTCTAACCCTAGAGCACGTGGCACTGTGTTTAATCTGACTCTGATCACTTCCTGCAGTGCTATCCGGCTGAGATCATGGCTTGGGGGCCTGGACTATAATCTGTGCACCTGCCATTTCCCGGGCTGCTCTGGGTGGTCCACAGGCTGCCCGTTTGGGACACGCTGGAGCAGATCCACCTCTGAGGAGCTCAAGAATTCCGGGACCTCCGCTTAGAGAACTCTGGACCTCTCCTGCCGGTGCCCGTCAGCCCTGCTGTGAGGACAGGAGAGTCCGAGGCCCCAGGCGGGAAGCCCCCGGGGCCGGGCCAAGGACCCCGGATGGGAGTGGGGCGGCCAGACCGACTCGCCTGCCCTCGGAGACCGGCTGCCTGGGCAGGCACCGACGCCACCTCAGTCCGTCCCCCCTTCTGTCGTCCCCTGGGGGTGAGGCCGAGCCCTGTCCAGGTCCAGCAGGAAATCCATCCTGAACAAAACGCTGCGAAGTGACACGGTGAGAGACGTGTCCCAGGCCGTGGTTACTGAGCAGGGCCGTGCAGGCTGGGTCCTCCCGCACGGCCACCGCCTGGGCCCTTCCCCTCCTGGGAGTCCTGTCCTTTCTCGTGCTGTGGGGCGGTGGCGAGACTCAAAGCTTGGTCTCCACCCGTCCACCAGACGAGACCCCAGTGTCCGTCAGCACGCTGCGGGCAGCCTCTGCTCCTGCGGGCCACTGGACGTGAATGCCCGTGATGGCATCGCTTCTCCCTTGACGCCACCTGCCCGGGCGCTCGCCGGGCGGCGCGGCAGGCTCTGTGCGGCTGGAGCGCGCTCCCCGCCCGGCACGCCGGCCAGAGGGGCTCTGCCTGCCCCACTGGGGACCTGGCCCCCCGGGTCCCCTCTGGCAGCTAGGCGCCTCTCTTTGGCGCCCATAGGCAGATGCCCGTGCTCTGCTGGCTGTGGGCCCCTGAGAACCCACTCCCTCCACGGTGATGACAAGATCAGCCCCAAAGCCGTGCCTCACGCAGGCGCCAGGCACCCGCGGCCCGGCGGCGGGCTGTGTGTGTGTGCGTGCGTGTGCGTGTCTGCCTTTTCTAACCCTAGAGCACGTGGCACTGTGTTTAATCTGACTCTGATCACTTCCTGCAGTGCTATCCGGCTGAGATCATGGCTTGGGGGCCTGGACTATAATCTGTGCACCTGCCATTTCCCGGGCTGCTCTGGGTGGTCCACAGGCTGCCCGTTTGGGACACGCTGGAGCAGATCCACCTCTGAGGAGCTCAAGAATTCCGGGACCTCCGCTTAGAGAACTCTGGACCTCTCCTGCCGGTGCCCGTCAGCCCTGCTGTGAGGACAGGAGAGTCCGAGGCCCCAGGCGGGAAGCCCCCGGGGCCGGGCCAAGGACCCCGGATGGGAGTGGGGCGGCCAGACCGACTCGCCTGCCCTCGGAGACCGGCTGCCTGGGCAGGCACCGACGCCACCTCAGTCCGTCCCCCCTTCTGTCGTCCCCTGGGGGTGAGGCCGAGCCCTGTCCAGGTCCAGCAGGAAATCCATCCTGAACAAAACGCTGCGAAGTGACACGGTGAGAGACGTGTCCCAGGCCGTGGTTACTGAGCAGGGCCGTGCAGGCTGGGTCCTCCCGCACGGCCACCGCCTGGGCCCTTCCCCTCCTGGGGAGTCCTGTCCCTTTCTCGTGCTGTGGGGCGGGTGGCGAGACTCAAAAGCTTGGTCTCCACCCCGTCCACCAGACGAGACCCCAGTGTCCGCGTCAGCACGCGTGCGGGCCGCCCCGGAGCTCGCGCCCCCGCGACCGGCTGGCCGCGGCCTCCAGCCTGGCTCTGCGTCTGTGGGGTCCCCCCGAGAACCGGGGTCAGTGGGTGTTCCCTCTGGTCTCCTGGAGCCACACGTCTGTACGCCGGGTCCCAGGTGACGTGTGGACGGCAGTGGCCTCAGCTGGGAGCCCAGGGCTGAGAGAGAGCCGCTCCTCACAGACGCGGGGCCGGGGGAGAGGGGAACGAAGACGGGGAGGCGGAGCGGCTGTTTCCCCAGCGTGCTGTCCAGCTGGGCTGGGGTGGGGAGGTGGCCCTCCCACCTGTCCCTAAGCTGCCCCACCTCCGATGCCCACATGGACTTCCACGGGCTCACAGGGCCACCCCTTGCCCCAGACCCCTGGACTCCTGGCCAGGTGTGAGAACAGGGCGTCCAGGGAGGGACCGGCGTCCAGGAGCAGAGGGGGCAGGGGCAGCCGGGGCGGGGCGCTGGGCGCTGGGAGGGCTCTCCGGGCAGGCCCGGAGGAGGCGAGGAGGGCATTGAGGACAAGGCGGCTCCAGGCCCAGGCCAGCCCTCCCGGGCCCCGCGCGGCCTGCTCCGGAGCCCGTGGCTGTGGACCACGTGGCCTCTGTCCTCCTCCTGCAGGCCGAGCCCCAGGAGGGCAGGGCTTCCACAAGGGCTGAGTGAGCCGATGGAGGGCAGGGTGACCCCTGGGAAGACTGAGAGGAAGAGCGGGGATCCCGGTTCTGCTCGAGACCTCCTCCGGGGCCCCAGGGGCAGCGTGGGGGGCGCACGCTCAGTCACGAAGTTGTGTCTGACTCTTTGTGACCCCCTGGACGGCAGCCCGTCAGGCTCCTCTGTCCGTGACATTTCCCAGGCAAGAATACAGGAGTGGGCTGCCACGCCCTCTTCCGGGGGGTCTTCCTCACCCGGGGATCGACCCAAGCCTCCCGCGCGGCAGGCAGATCCTCCGCTGCCCGAGCCAGCAGACCACGGGGCGCAGACGACGGCCCCTCAGTGCCCTCTGGTCGCAGAAACGAATGACCGCAGACGGGGTGGATAGAAACATTCTCTGTCACAGTTCTAGAAGCCAGAAGTCCAAACTCAGGAGGTCAGGAGGGCTGTGCTTCCTTTGGAATATCCCGGGGACCGTCTGCCCCGTGTTCCCCGGCGCCGGCTGCTGCTGGAGTCCTCTGCTCCTCGGCTTGCAGACACATCGCTCTGAGCACGGCCTCGGCCTCGGCAGGGCCATCGCGTGCCTCTCCTCCAGCGAGGAAGGCTCCCTGGACTCCCGCCCGATGTCCCCACTGAGCTCACCTGCGAGACCGTGGTCACAGGAGGTTCCAGCCACAGTACGGAGGTCGGGACGTGGACGGCCGGGGCGCAGACTCAGGACCAGGGCCTGCCTCTGGGAGGACACACGTCCACCCACAGTGGATGGGAAAGCGATCCCCTCCCTTAAAGAGCCAGTCCGGGGATCCACGGCGGCCAGGCTGCGGGGAGGCAGTGCAGGTCTCCGTCCTTGGCGCAGTCCCCGGGTGTGGCCTGAGACGGCGGCTGTCACCAGCTGCACGGGCTGCCTCAGGCTCCGCAGGCTTGAGAGGGTCAGGCTGAGCGGAGGCGCCCCATGGGGTCGTAACCTTTGAGCCTGACCGGGGGTGTCCGGTCCCTGTCCAGTAGGCGGGGGCCACAGGCGTGTCCAGGGAACCCGTCAGAAATCAGCAGCACAGGGCTTCCCTGGTGGTCCAGTGGGTAAGGACACCACCTCGCAGTGCAAGGGGCGCCGGTTCGATCCCTGGCCTGGGAAGATCCCACGTGCCGCGGAGCGGCTGGACCCGTGTGTCCAATTACTGAGCCGGAGCTCTGGAGCGCATGTGCCCAGAGCCGGTGCTCTGCAACAACAGAGGCCACCGCGACGGGAGGCCCACAGGAGCCAAAGAACAAAGACGGATGAAAATAGAGAAATGAAAGACCCATAGAAGTGGCCCGCCTGTCCCCCTCCCTCCCCAACCCGCCCCCCAAAAGATAAATAAATAAAATAAATGTTAAAAGAAAAAAAAGAAAGGAATCAGCAGCGCAGATCCGGCGTCTGTCAGATGGGGTCACCGGTCAGGCTTCGGAGGCCACCGCGCGGCCTTGCTGACAGTCGGGGCTTCTCCAGCAGGACAGGCGGGCCTGGAGGGTCCTGGGGCTAGACACCGCCCAGGCCACTGCCCCGCCGCTGACTGAGGGACAGGCGCTGCCCGCGAGTGCCTGAACAGGCTCCGTGTGCCGCCCTGGGGGCTCTGCCCGCCAGTGCACCGTAGGCTCACCATGGGACCCCACCCCGGCCCTGAGCAGGGAGGCTGGACGCAGGCCCAGGCGGGGAGCTGGCCACGTGTCCTGAACACACCTTCATCAGCTTGGGCCTTGAGGTACAGCCTGATGGACACAGAGAAGGGGATAGGCCACTCCCCGGGGGGCCCCGCATCATCTGATGCCAGGGGTGGGGGTCTGAGGCGGCTTCCCTCCTCCCTCCCAGCAGCGCTACTGATGATAAGCCCCCTGAAAGCAGGCTTGGGCAGGTGCCCACGCTTGGCTGCCACATCTTTACCACCAACAGCCCAGTCTTCTGGAAGGATCTCCTGGCCCCAGGAAGTTGGGGTCCTGGGGACACCTCAATGCCGAGACAGCCCCGGGACCACCCAGCAGGGCCTTCTCCATGCAGACACCCCCTCGGGAAACCAGGGCAGCTGTGGGGAACCCCCCAGGAGGGGCCCACACAAAGTGCCTCCTCATCCTCAGTGTGGACACAAAAACGCTGGATTCCCAGCCGGCTGGAAGTCGAGCAGACGCACCCAGAGCCGGCGAGCTCTCTGGTGCAGCCAGCAGATGCACGTGACCATCATTCCTAGAACCATGGGGGGGCCTGGGAAGATCCCACGTGCCGCGGAGCGGCTGGACCCGTGTGTCCAATTACTGAGCCGGAGCTCTGGAGCGCATGTGCCCAGAGCCGGTGCTCTGCAACAACAGAGGCCACCGCGACGGGAGGCCCACAGGAGCCAAAGAACAAAGACGGATGAAAATAGAGAAATGAAAGACCCATAGAAGTGGCCCGCCTGTCCCCCTCCCTCCCCAACCCGCCCCCCAAAAGATAAATAAATAAAATAAATGTTAAAAGAAAAAAAAGAAAGGAATCAGCAGCGCAGATCCGGCGTCTGTCAGATGGGGTCACCGGTCAGGCTTCGGAGGCCACCGCGCGGCCTTGCTGACAGTCGGGGCTTCTCCAGCAGGACAGGCGGGCCTGGAGGGTCCTGGGGCTAGACACCGCCCAGGCCACTGCCCCGCCGCTGACTGAGGGACAGGCGCTGCCCGCGAGTGCCTGAACAGGCTCCGTGTGCCGCCCTGGGGGCTCTGCCCGCCAGTGCACCGTAGGCTCACCATGGGACCCCACCCCGGCCCTGAGCAGGGAGGCTGGACGCAGGCCCAGGCGGGGAGCTGGCCACGTGTCCTGAACACACCTTCATCAGCTTGGGCCTTGAGGTACAGCCTGATGGACACAGAGAAGGGGATAGGCCACTCCCCGGGGGGCCCCGCATCATCTGATGCCAGGGGTGGGGGTCTGAGGCGGCTTCCCTCCTCCCTCCCAGCAGCGCTACTGATGATAAGCCCCCTGAAAGCAGGCTTGGGCAGGTGCCCACGCTTGGCTGCCACATCTTTACCACCAACAGCCCAGTCTTCTGGAAGGATCTCCTGGCCCCAGGAAGTTGGGGTCCTGGGGACACCTCAATGCCGAGACAGCCCCGGCACCACCCAGCAGGGCCTTCTCCATGCAGACACCCCCTCGGGAAACCAGGGCAGCTGTGGGGAACCCCCCAGGAGGGGCCCACACAAAGTGCCTCCTCATCCTCAGTGTGGACACAAAAACGCTGGATTCCCAGCCGGCTGGAAGTCGAGCAGACGCACCCAGAGCCCCGGCGAGCTCTCTGGTGCAGCCAGCAGATGCACGTGACCATCATTCCTAGAACCATGTGGCCGCTAATACAGCCGTGGGTGCAGGGCCACAAGCCACATCTGGCTGGCCTTGGACTGAGGCTGTGCAGGAAACTGCCTCCCGGCCACCGGGGGACGGGGCGCTTGCTGAGCCCTGGAGGGTGGACCCCTCCGCCCAGCACTCTGATGTTTTCCAGAGCAGAGGACGCCGCTGGGGCTCCCAGACCTCGCTGTCACACCCTCCAGAAGTCTCCAGGACCGGGCGGGACAGAAACTGGACACGCTGTCCCGAGGATGCACATGGCCCACCCCCCTGGAGGAAAGGCACGTGCCCAGCCCCGGTCCAGCCGGAGCCCAGAGCTGGCAGCCCCGTGTGTCGACACAGCTGGCACAGGAAGCCCCTGCCTCAGAGCCAGCGCTCTGGGTCTCATCTTTGAAGCAGGGGAGGGAGGGCTGTCCCCGGTGAAGGCCTGCCGCCCCACCCACCGGCTCTGCGGCTCTCCTTCTCATCCGGCCACGGCAAAGTGGGACCGGTGACCCTGCTTCCACTCCCAAATACGAGGCCAGAGCTGGACAGGCCAGACTGCAGAGGGGCGATGCCAGCCCCTCCAGCAGCCCTGTGGGCGCAAGTCCCCCCGCCTGGGTGTTCTGGGATTCGAGGCCTTGGGCAGCGGGGCCAGGGCTGGGGAAGGACAGGCCGTGGAGGGGGTGTCCCTGAAGAAGAAGACAGCCTCCCTCCGCTCCCCACACGCCAGGACAGATGGGTCTCCTTCAGAGGAAGCAGCAGGGCCGGCTGCAGGAGGATGATTGCTGCAGGAAGGAAAGCCCGGTGCTCCTGGGCCAGGAGGTCCTGGGGACACCTCAATGCCGAGACAGCCCCGGCACCACCCAGCAGGGCCTTCTCCATGCAGACACCCCCTCGGGAAACCAGGGCAGCTGTGGGGAACCCCCCAGGAGGGGCCCACACAAAGTGCCTCCTCATCCTCAGTGTGGACACAAAAACGCTGGATTCCCAGCCGGCTGGAAGTCGAGCAGACGCACCCAGAGCCCCGGCGAGCTCTCTGGTGCAGCCAGCAGATGCACGTGACCATCATTCCTAGAACCATGTGGCCGCTAATACAGCCGTGGGTGCAGGGCCACAAGCCACATCTGGCTGGCCTTGGACTGAGGCTGTGCAGGAAACTGCCTCCCGGCCACCGGGGGACGGGGCGCTTGCTGAGCCCTGGAGGGTGGACCCCTCCGCCCAGCACTCTGATGTTTTCCAGAGCAGAGGACGCCGCTGGGGCTCCCAGACCTCGCTGTCACACCCTCCAGAAGTCTCCAGGACCGGGCGGGACAGAAACTGGACACGCTGTCCCGAGGATGCACATGGCCCACCCCGCTGGAGGAAAGGCACGTGCCCAGCCCCGGTCCAGCCGGAGCCCAGAGCTGGCAGCCCCGTGTGTCGACACAGCTGGCACAGGAAGCCCCTGCCTCAGAGCCAGCGCTCTGGGTCTCATCTTTGAAGCAGGGGAGGGAGGGCTGTCCCCGGTGAAGGCCTGCCGCCCCACCCACCGGCTCTGCGGCTCTCCTTCTCATCCGGCCACGGCAAAGTGGGACCGGTGACCCTGCTTCCACTCCCAAATACGAGGCCAGAGCTGGACAGGCCAGACTGCAGAGGGGCGATGCCAGCCCCTCCAGCAGCCCTGTGGGCGCAAGTCCCCCCGCCTGGGTGTTCTGGGATTCGAGGCCTTGGGCAGCGGGGCCAGGGCTGGGGAAGGACAGGCCGTGGAGGGGGTGTCCCTGAAGAAGAAGACAGCCTCCCTCCGCTCCCCACACGCCAGGACAGATGGGTCTCCTTCAGAGGAAGCAGCAGGCCGCCGGCTGCAGGAGGATGATTGCTGCAGGAAGGGAAAGCCCGGTGCTCCTGGGCCAGGAGGACCTGGGAGGTGGGGAGCCCGGCCCCCGCCCAGGTGTGCGTTTCTCAGTGGCCTCCGCGCAGGTGTAGGGAGAGGCCCTCGTAGGCCTCCTCTGCTGAATAGAGCCGCCTTGGCCTGATGTTGAGCTTGACCTCACAGCGGGGCGTCCACTGGCCTGGGGGTGGACTCTGCCCGCTGCTGGGTGGCGAGTGAAGACTGGTAAAGCAGGCTGGGCTCAGCAGTAATTAACACCAGTCCAGGGGACAGTCATTCGTCCACGGGTCAGTACGAGCCTATTGACCCAAGGGGCAGCAAGCAGCCGCCGAACAGTCCACTGTGTTGAGAATCTCCCTGCAAGCCTCCGGCAGCGCCGCTGAGAAGCCCCGGCCCCGCCCCGCCTCCCCTCAGCCGCCGCGACGGGGACGCACGGCCCCAGACACGGATGACTCAGGAGTGAACCGGAGGCAGACTGTGAAACACCCATATGCCTGCACTCCCACCCCCGTGTGCCGTGTGCAGCCTCCGGACGGCCCGCTTCCCGTGCACCTGGGAGCTCAGCCAGTGAACCAGGAAGCCGTCCCTGGTGTGACCTCGTGCCTTCCAGATGCGCGATCCTGCAGAGGAAGTACCCTGCCGCTCGTTCACATCTCCTGCGGCAGGTGCTCGTCCACGGCGTGTGGGCCTGGAGTGACCGCACGGGCTCCGAGCATGCTCCTCTGTCCCGGGCTCCTCTCTCCACCTCTGCGCGGGGGACCCTTCTGACCACACAAAGGGCTGAGCTGGGTGGGTTAGACTGGGAAGCAGAGCTGCGGCTTTTTCTCATGCCTGAGCTCTCCAGACAGCTGTGCGCGAGGGCCTGTCTGCACCGTGACCGTCCGCCGTGCTCCCTGAGTGTGGGGAGGGGCCGTGTCTATCGACGTGAGCAGGACCGTGTGCTGCACGTGGAGGGTCTGTGCTGACTCAGCTCAGATCCACCCCCTCCTGGGAATGAGGTCAATCCACGGCTGTAAGTCGGAGCCCCGTCCTCCGCAGGGACTGTGGGATGGCTCCCAGGCCTTTGGCCAGGGACCGAAGGGACCTCCAGCGGGAAGAACACTCTTCGGAGCAATCACACCTGTTCTGCAGGAGGCTCTCTCCCCAAGCAGAGAGCACCCCGTTTCTCAGGGCTTCTCAGGAACGAGTAACCCCAGGGCACATGCACTTAGGAGATAAGGCCGAACACGAAGCTTCTGATAAGACGATCTGTGGGAAGGTCCAGAAAGAGGAGGTCAGCTAGCTTCCTGCCAGGTAAAGATCTGCTGGAAGCGCCACGGCCACGCAGAGCCAGAGGCAGGAAGCTGGGCGGCTCCCCGGACCCTCAGCTGGTTGGGCGCCGTTGGAGGGGGTGGGGATGGGTGGCCGGCAGCGAGGACGCCACGTCCACGTCACAGACGCCACGTGCCCGCGTCGCGGACACAATGCTCCGGCCTCAGAGCCCAACAGCACGGTCCTGACCTGCCGACGTCTTCTGAGCTCTTTTTTAAACTAAGAATTCGTTTCTGACCACAACATTTTTGTTGCTTTTTGTAAAAGTTAGAGAACTGCGTAAGTGTGATAACATACGCAACGTAGGGTCTATGATCCTAGCCATTTTCACGTGCACAGCACAGGGGCACTGGGCTCCTTCGCCTCCCGGTTCCACCATTCCCGCCGTCCACCTCCAGAGCACCCCGGCTCCCTGCACGGAGCCTCTGTCCCCACGACGCCCTCCCCCCCCCCAGCTCCCCCAGCGCCCCAGCCCCTGGGCCCCTCCGCCGGCCTGCTGTCTCCTCCAGGGGTCTCCCGTAAGTGGAATCGCACAGTCTTGGTCTCTTGGGGTCTGGCTTACGCCACCGAGCATAATGTCCTCAAGGGGCATCTGAGTCGTGGCAGCTGTCGCTCTCTCCTGTTCCAGACCGAGCAATCCTCCTCTGTACGGATAGACCGCGATTTCCTCATCCATCCGTCAGGGACGCTGGAGCTGCTTCTGCCGCTCGGCGACTGAGCAATGCTGCTCTGAAACCAGATGTGCAAATACGAGCTTGAGTTCCTGCTTTCAATTCTTTTGGGTCTATATCCGTGGAACTGCTGGATAATATAGTAGTTCTACAGGGCTTCCGCAGTAGCTCAGATAGTAAAGAATCTACCTGCAATGCACGTGGGTGCAGTCCCTGGGTCAGGAGGTTCTCCCGGAGGAGGGCCCGGTAACCCACTCCAGCACTCTTGCCTGGAGAATGCCATGGACAGAGGAGCCTGGCGGGTTGCAGTCCGTGGGGTTCCAAAGAGCTGGACGGGACTGAAGCAGCTTAGTGCATGTGTGCACACACACGTGAGCCACCGGGAGTGCAACGTGCCCCCGGACTCTCGGACCCCCAAGGGGCATGCGGCCAGCTCCTGCGGGCAAGGGAAGCCGAGGGGCATGCGGCACTGGGGATCCCAGGACCCCACAGAGGCAGGATCTCTGGAGCCACCGTAACAGAGCACTGCCAACTGGCAGGCTGAAACAAGAGACACGTGTTCCCTCACGGTCACGGATGCCAGAGTTCCCAAACCCAGGGTGTCAGCAGGGCACCCCTGGCTCCGGCGGGGAGACGGAGGGACTTTTGGCCTCTTGCAGCCCCAGGAGCTCAGGCACTCTTGGCTTGTGGGCATGTCCCTCTCGCCTCTGCCTGCGTCTCCACGTGGCTCCTCACCTGTGTCTCCTCCCTTCTCTTCGCTCCTAAGGACACTTTACAGGACCCGGGGCCACCTCGCTCAGGGTGACCTCATCCAGACCTCCAGAAAGGCCCTTTCCCTAGGAGGTCAATTTACAGGCTCCTAGTGGACCTGTGTTCTGGGGGCAGCACCCTCCCCAGCTGGAAGCGGAGAAAAGACGAAGGCATTCTCTTTGGGAGCTCACGCTGTGTCTTAGAATGTTGACATCAGTAGCTAAAAGTGTCCCTGGTGTTGAGGGGTCTGCGCGGGTCCCCCCGGCTCACGGCTGCCCCCGTGGAGGAGGGGCAGGGGGACCGCTGGGGACTGCTCTCTCCTGGCCGCGGGGGACCATCTCTTCCAACCCGTGTATGTAAGTCAAATCTCTTGTTTTTAATAGTACAAATAGTCAGTAATCAAGCAACTTCCCATTTTATATTAACTTATTCACCTCTTATCCCAGCTGACCTCCAGCTCCAAACACACGCGCACCACACACACGCACACATGTCACGTGAACACACATGTGCACACACCACACACACGACACACACACATGAGCACGCTGACGTTGCCGGGTGGGAGGACGGGAGGACAGGCGTGCGCAGGCCCCCTCCCACCTCCCCAGGCGGTTCCAGGAACAGCCTGCTCTTCCTCGGTCTGGGCCAAACCCCCCACCCTCCGGGCTTTGCCTCACAAAGGGTTTCTTTCACCCCTGGAGCCCCAAGATTTTGCACGTCCCGGAAGCCTGGGTCATTGAGATGCAAATGTTCCATGCAAAAGTGACTCAGATCACTTCTCCTTCCAAGGGAGTTTCCCCGCCAGCCCTCTCCTGCCCTTCCTCTGCTCCTCATTTGCCCTAAGGCCGCAGTCAGCCTCCTGCCGGATCCTGCCCACCTCCGCCCAGCCCTCCTCACGCCTCCCTGAGTCCTAGGATTGGCAGGGACGGAGGAGCCTGGCAGGTGGCAGTCCGTGGGGCACCAGAGGCCCACGCCTTCTCCTCGGCCTGGGCCCCGCACCAGACCTTCCCCTTGCGGGGCGACATCTGGTCTGCAGACCGGACAGCCTGGGAGGCGCTGTTAGCCTAGAGAGGGTGGAGGCCGGGGAGGGTCCAGAAGGGACACCCCACCCAGACGGTTTTCTGGCCCCAAAGTTAATACAGCTGGTGGGGAAACCCTGACCTACACTAAGCCAGACTCCTGAGGATCAGGACAGGCGCCAAAGGTACCTCCACCAATAATCAGGATGTGGTGCTCAGACGCTCAGTTGTGTCTGACTCTTTGTGAGCCCCTGGACTGGGGCCCGCCAGCCTCCTCTGTCCATAGAATTCTCCGGCAAGGACACTGGAGTGGACTGCCATTTCCTTCCCCAGGGCGTCCTCCTGGCCCAGGGATCGAACCTGTGTCTCCTGCATTGGCAGGTGGGTTCCTCAGTGTCTGAGCCTCCTGGGAGCTTTACTTGGGGGTCTTCACAATTGCAAGTCAGGTGAGACAGATGAACCTAGAGCCTGCCATACAGAGTGATGTAAATCAGAACAAGAAAACCAAATAGCATATATTTATGCATAAATGTATGAGATCCAGAAAGACGGCACCGATGCGCCTATGCACAGGGCGGGAATGGAGGCAGACAGAGATCAGGCTTGTGGGCACAGCTGTGAAGCCAAGGACGGAGGAACTGAGAGAGCAACCTTGTAACAGATACACTACCACATGCAAAATAGACAGCCGGTGGTGTAACCCTGGGAGCCCAACTCCGAGCTCTGTGACACGGAGAGGGCGGGGATGGAGTCGGGGGTGGCAGGAGGCTCACGAAGAAGGGGACACAGGTACACTTACGGCTGATGCACGCTGGCAGAGAACAACACTGCAAAGCAATTATTCTCTGACGGAATTGCAGTTTGGGAGACACAGAGCTCCCTGGGAAGAGAGTCAGGGTGGTCACAACCAAGGCAAAAGCCCCGAGGCTGAGCTCAGACTCAGGAAAGGAAGCCCTTGTCCTGGGGTGGCTGTCACGGCTGATCAGGGTCAGGGTCCCACGGGGGCCTCGAGCGTCACTCAGGCAGGTGTCCTGGACGCCTTCGTCAGGGCAGGGAGCGGTCACAGGGTCCGATCCCACGTGGGCAGAGGAGCGTGAGACCCATCTTCGGTGGTCGCCAGGCCCCGTCGGAGGGGCTCTCTGAGCACCCCCGACTCCATCTTGAGTTTCCTTGCACAGACGTGGGGGCGGAGGCTGGGAAGCCCGTGAGGACCAGCCCCTGGGGGAGCCATGTCCCCTGTGAGGGCGTGAAAATGAGTTTCTGTTTTTTCAAGCTGCCACGTGTGTGATAATTTGGGAGGCCACCTCAGGGGACAGCCTCCTGTTTGGGGAAAATGAAAGCAGGAGCGTGCATGTTAGTTTGTAGGTGAGATTCTTCAGGCCAAGAGTTCACTTCTCCTTCATTGGAAAATCAAGGCAACAGCCATCAAACCTACAAAATGTGCGCGGGTTTTACACACGTGCTCTGTCCCAGTCGACTGCAACTCACAGGGAGCTGGTGGGTGTGGTGACCTGCTCTGCTTCTTTAAAGATGGCGATGAGAGCGCTTCCCTGGTGGTCCAGTGGGTAAGGACATCGCCTTGCAGTGCAAGGGGCACGGGTTGGATCCCTGGCCTGGGAAGATCCCACGTGCCGCGGAACAGCTGGACGGATGTGTCCAATTACCGAGCCGGCGCTTTGGAGCGCATGCGCCCAGAGCTGGTGCTCTGCAGCGAGAGAGGTCACTGCGATGGGAAGTCCACACAGGCCAAAGAACGAAGATGGAAATAAATGAAAAACCAATAGAGGTGGCCAAACCCCCCCCAAAAAAACAAACAAACAAAAAGATGACAACGAGGCCCTGCTGTCAGCAAGATGCCTGGTGGACCAGCAGGCCGCCCGGGACCCAGCCGGCAGGGGTGGAACGAAGGAGAACGCCTCGGGGGCTCAGGCTGCCTCACGCAGGCCACAGACGGGGACTTAAACAAGAGGCGTTGGCTTCTCCCGGTTCGGGGGGCTGAGTCTGAGATCAGGGTGCCCGCAGAGCTGAATTCTGATGAGCGCTCTCTTCCGGGCGTGCGGGCGGCCGTCTTGCTGGGTCCTCACACGGCAGAGACAGGGCTCTGGCGTCTCTTCCTCTTCTCCTAGAGACACAGATCCCATCACGGGGCCCCTCCCTGGCGACCTCATCTAAACCGAGTCATCTCTCAAAGACCCCGTCTCTGATTCACTGGGGGCAGGGCTTCGGTCCATGGATTTCGTGGGGGACGCAATCCAGTTCATAGCAGAGGGCCTGGCCCTGCCCATTCATGAGGTCTTCCGAAAACTGCACAGAACACACCTGCCTGAAATTTGCTGCCCCAGTTCAGGTGCGTGGCCACAGGCAGCTGCACGAGAAGATGCGGACGTGCCACCAAGAGGAGCTCCTCACTCAGCCACAGTGCGCCCCGGGGGCGGTGCCGTTCATATGAACGCAGGATCCCCAACTGAAACGTGGGGCTCTCGTCACGAAAGGAGGAGAACGGAGAGCCCGCTGGTCACTGGGGTCCTCCCTCCAGCCCCCTCGGTGTCTCAGGTCTTCTCCTGAACCTGTGAACAGCGAGTGGTGCCCCGACTCTCGCACGACCCGCTCAGAATCCACGCCGCTCAGTCTGCACCGCAGGCGCCCCCAGCGCGTGGGTCACACCGTCCGCTCCCGGCAGCTGTGGACGGCCGGCGAGCAGACAGCAGGCAGCGTGAGCCTGGCCTTTGTTCACTGCGCTCAGGCTGAGTTCTGCCCGGTGTGGAATCGGGAATCAGGACCGGCGGCGGTTGTCTGACCTCGAGGTAGCCTTCCCCCCATTCTAGCCCCTGCCCTTCCTCCCCTGGGTCACCACCAGGTGCAGAGTTTTATGATCCCGGGTCCCCTTGGCGCTCACACTCCCCTGGAAGGTTTCAGAATTCTAATAAATTCCAGACGGAAGGCACGTCTTGCCCAGGCAAGCGTCACTCCCTGGCGTTCCCGAGACGTTTAGCAGTCAAGGACTGTCCAGAGCTGTAAGGGCAGACACCCCCACCCCCGGCAGGGGACAGGAAATGGGAATCAGGGAGGGACAAGGCCTCGGCCATTCATCTGCAATCGGGGGCTTCTAGACGCTCAGCCGGCTCCACGGCCTCCCCTTCAGCCCCCTTAACCCGTTCTGCGCACCAGAGCCAGGCAGGCCAGCGCTTCATCGGCTCTGAGCCTGGCCACGTGACCCAGCCCCGCGGTGACGAAACCGTGAGCGGCCAGGTGGTCGCCGGCCTCCACTGCTGCAAATACACACAGAGCCTTGTTGCTTCGTCTCTAGGTCCTTTCTGACTCTTTGTGACCCCATGGACTGCAGCCCGCCAGGCTCCTCTGTCCACAGGGTTCTCCAGGCAAGAGCACTAGAGTGGATGGCCATTCCCCTCTCCAGGGGATCCTCCTGACCCAGGGATCAAACCCGGGTCCCCTGCGTTGGCAGGCAGGGAAGCCCGCAGACATCCTTTGCAGACCCCTCACTCTTGAGCTGTGAAGCCTGCTAGGTCCATCCTTGCAAGCAGCCCTGAACGCTCTCAGGACGGAACTCTAAATCCCGGGGAAGGCCCTGCCGTTATGATAAGCTCTTTCATGACGGGCCTCGGGAGGAATTAGCAACATAATTTTCCAGGCACTTGCAGAATATCAAGTAATTAGAGCCCCTGCACATGAAAGGGGCACACCATGAGGTTTGCGGCTTGTTTCTTAAAAGAGCCAATTATATATTAAAACAATACAAGATGTCAGGGGAGCGCCCGCCTGCCTTGCATCCGGGGTCTCCTCAGCGCAGTGCCGGAGACCCCGCCTCCGGAGGAAACCACGGGGACTGCCGGGCTGCGCCTCAGGATCGGGCTTGACCGGATGGAGAAGGTGGTCCCTGATGTCTTCCAGGGCGTGGAGAAGAGGCTCGCTGCTAATGCTCGCCCTGGCCGCGCGCCCGCTCCAATCGCCCGGCGTAACACAGGGGAAAACGGGCTTGTCCTGCCAGGTCTTAATGTAGAAATGGAAGTAGCAGGAAGGATTGGATGTTAAATTTCCACTCGTAAAACTAGAAGCACGTTCGTGCTTGTGTGGCGGTGAAGGGAGGTGGGGGGCAGCGGGGTCGCGGGGAGGGGAGAAGCGGCAGCCCAGCTGACTCACCCACCCACAGGCGCCCCTCCCGCCCCGGCGGCCCTCCCCACCCAGGTGGCCCTTGGCCTCTCGCCTCCCCCAGGGGACGAGTTGTGTGCCCAGAAGAAGCTGCAGGGGTCACCCGCGCCCTGTGGACACAGGGTCCCTGCGGACGGTCAGGGTAAGACGAGGTCAGCAGGGCGGAGCCTCCTCCGGTCTGACTGGTGTCCACCTCGAAAGGGGACGCCTGGACACACAGACACACACAGAGGAGAGACGCTGTGAAGCCCTGGTGGCCGTCTGCAGGGGACCACCGAGGCTTCCAGAGGCCGGGAGAGGCCTGCCCGCACCTGACCCTGGCGGCCAGACGCCAGTCTGAGTCAGCACGCTTCTGTGCCCCGGGCTGCTCGTCCGTGGGATTTGTCCCCTGGGTCTCAGTGACAGCAGACAAGCCAGCATGGACTAAGGACACCCAGGGTCCAAAGCGTCTGTGACCTTAAAGAAGGAAAAACCCGCATCCACTCGGCGCACCAGGCTCCTTCCCTCAGGCCAGAGGAGAGGCGGGGCCCTCGGGGCTCCACACGGGTGGCAGCGGGCGTGTGGCCATCGGGGAGGAGGTCACGCGATCAGGTGCTACTGAAGGGGCACTGCCGGGTGGGCGGGTGTGAGGAGGGGGCAGGAAGGAAGAGGCGCAGGGAGACCCCTGGCCCTTGGCCCTCAGAGCCGGGGGGCTGGGGCTGGGGGGCACCAGGGGGAGACCGGAGCCCATTTGGCTGTGCCGACAGACAGCTGAGGGCCAGGCCATCAGGCTGGTGCAGCGGACCTGCCAGCGTCCACTGTGAGGCCCCGGGAGGGGTCGCAGCTGCTCAGAGCAGGGCGGGGCAGAGGTGAGACTGGGCAGACGCCTGCGAGCGAGACGGGGGCCTCTTGCAGGTGGGGTGAGGGGCTCAAGGAGGCAGGCGGCCCCCAGGGTCGGGACGGATTTCCAGGGGCCAGAACCGGCCTGGGCTGAGTCGAGCGAGTCAGAGCTGTTAGGACAGGACGGGGTGGCCGTGTCCACAGAGTGTCCAGGGTGTGGGGAGCAGGTGGGGAGCGGGCATTTGGAGAGGGGTCTGGCCGCATGGCAGGGGTCCCAGGTCCCAGCCCTCACCCAGGGCTCAGGGTGAGTGCCTGCGGGCAGCAGGGGCGCAGGGCGGTGCACCGGGAGGGAGCAGGCCCTGGCTGCACGACTCCCGCCCGAGCCGTCTGGAGACACGGCCACGGGGCTGACCCCACGGGGCACGGCCCTGGCTCTGGGTTCACGTCCTCTAATTTCAGTGGAGTCTTGACGCCTCACTTCACACTCCTGCCCTTTGGCCAGCGGTTTCCCAGGAGACTCAGAGGCAAAGAATCCACCTGCCAAGGCAGGAGACAGCAGAGACGGGAGGCAGGAGGCACACAGTCCTCCCTGGTTTGGGAAGATACCCTGCAGGAGGA
Source organism: Tragulus kanchil (assembly GCA_022376925.1). NCBI lineage: Eukaryota > Metazoa > Chordata > Mammalia > Artiodactyla > Tragulidae > Tragulus > Tragulus kanchil. The sequence continues at coordinate 245,808,526 of JAIOJX010000028.1, forward strand.
CGTGGCAACCCTCTCCAGTGTTCTTGCCTGGAGAATCCCATGGACAGAGGAGCCGGGGGGCTGAGCAACTCAGCACGCACACACATGCACCTGGTGAGGTGCTGCCTTGGCGATCACCTGCTTTAGCATCAGGGCCCACCGACCAGGGGAGAAGGCTCGGGACAGAGTGCCGGTGCCCAGGGCCCGGGGCCCAGAAGGGCTTTTCCACGTTTCTCGTCTCTGGGGTCGTAAGTGGCTTCCCCGGAAGCACTGAGGTGAGGGTTCAGGGGCCAACAGGCGGGGAGCCCCCAGCACTCACTGGGACATGGAGACGACGGGCACACAGAGGCTGAGAGCTGGCGTGTGCTGGCCCACTGGTCCTCTCAGCTGGACGCGAGGCGCCACCAATCTCCCCCTTTCAAAAGGTGAGGAAACCGGCCCAGAGGGCACCAGCCAAGAAGTGGCCTCGGCGGGGTCCAGCCCCGGTGGCGGCACTCGGGCCCCTCAGCCCTCTGCGCGCCCCAGGTGCCTCCGGGCGGCACCGGCTGCCGGCGCCCGCTTGCTCCCGAGTGCCCAGAGGCTCTTCGTGTCTTGGCGTCCCTGGAGCCAGGAGGCCTCTCTCAAGCAGACACGCGGCGCCCCCCGTGCACTGTCCGCAGCGGTGACGGTGCAGGTCACAGGGGCTGTGTCTGGGCGCCGGGGGAAGGTGGGGTCTGTGGGTCTAACCTTGCAACCCCAAGAGCTGCAACTCGATGCCTCGGGAGCTCAAAAGGGGCCCAGAGTCGCACAGTAAGTAGAGACGGCTGGGACAGACCCTCCACGGCTGCTCCCCGGCCCGCAGCCGGGGCCAGGCGCGTGCGCGTCCGGGGCGCCGGGGCTGGAGGTGAGGCAGCCGGCGGCCAGGGAGCTCAGTCTCGCGGACTCGCCCGTGTCGAAGGGAGGTCTGGGCGAGGGCTGCTCCCGAGAAGGTGGGTGAGCCCTGGGTGTCAGCGGGGTGCACACAGCGGTCTGCTCTTCACAGCCACGCCCTGCTGAGAGACTCTGGCCAGGAAGACCCAAGCAGTCTGCTAGGAGATCCTGGCGAGCTGTGGCTTCTCCGAGGCAGGCCTTCTTCCACCCCCACACGTACCCCGTCCCCTAGTTCCGTCACCAGGAAGCAGATGGGGTGGCCGGGGGCTCTGCAGCCTCCAGCGCTCGCGAGGCCAAGGTCAAGAGTCTGGCGGAGGCTCCACGGCGACAGCTGTGCGCCACGGAAAGCAACTGTATCTCCGCATGCTCACAACATGATTTTTTTTTAAGACCTATGTTAGCTGTTTGCGCCACCCACCACGAACTTCGCAAAGCCATCACCTGCAGCTGGCTGCGGCCAAATTTGGCCCGGGTAGTGGCTTCCCGGAAGCACTGAGGTGAGGTTCAGGGGCCAACAGGCGGGAGCCCCCAGCACTCACTGGGACATGGAGCACGGGCACACAGAGGCTGAGAGCTGGCGTGTGCTGGCCCACTGGTCCTCTCAGCTGGACGGCGCCACCAATCTCCCCCTTTCAAAAGGTGAGGAAACCGGCCCAGAGGGCACCAGCCAAGAAGTGGCCTCGGCGGGGTCCAGCCCCGGTGGCGGCACTCGGGCCCCTCAGCCCTCTGCGCGCCCCAGGTGCCTCCGGGCGGCACCGGCTGCCGGCGCCCGCTTGCTCCCGAGTGCCCAGAGGCTCTTCGTGTCTTGGCGTCCCTGGAGCCAGGAGGCCTCTCTCAAGCAGACACGCGGCGCCCCCCGTGCACTGTCCGCAGCGGTGACGGTGCAGGTCACAGGGGCTGTGTCTGGGCGCCGGGGGAAGGTGGGGTCTGTGGGTCTAACCTTGCAACCCCAAGAGCTGCAACTCGATGCCTCGGGAGCTCAAAAGGGGCCCAGAGTCGCACAGTAAGTAGAGACGGCTGGGACAGACCCTCCACGGCTGCTCCCCGGCCCGCAGCCGGGGCCAGGCGCGTGCGCGTCCGGGGCGCCGGGGCTGGAGGTGAGGCAGCCGGCGGCCAGGGAGCTCAGTCTCGCGGACTCGCCCGTGTCGAAGGGAGGTCTGGGCGAGGGCTGCTCCCGAGAAGGTGGGTGAGCCCTGGGTGTCAGCGGGGTGCACACAGCGGTCTGCTCTTCACAGCCACGCCCTGCTGAGAGACTCTGGCCAGGAAGACCCAAGCAGTCTGCTAGGAGATCCTGGCGAGCTGTGGCTTCTCCGAGGCAGGCCTTCTTCCACCCCCACACGTCAACCCTCCCCTAGTTCCGTCACCAGGAAGCAGATGGGGTGGCCGGGGGCTCTGCAGCCTCCAGCGCTCGCGAGGCCAAGGTCAAGAGTCTGGCGGAGGCTCCACGGCGACAGCTGTGCGCCACGGAAAGCAACTGTATCTCCGCATGCTCACAACATGATTTTTTTTTTTTAAGAGACCTATTTGTTTAAGCTGTTCCACATTCCTCCCCACCACGAACTTGCAGCAAAGCCCAGTTCTTTCTAATGCCCGTGGAGACCGGCCGGGGGAGGCTCTGTTCCACTGGCTCCGCTTGAGGGGAGTCACAGCCCATCTTATCTTCACAAGCCTCCTGCGTCAAAAAGACCAACAGGGTTTCCAAGATGAGGGCAGATGGCAGGGCCTGCAAGTCACAGGAATGGAGATTCTTCTTGCTTGACTCAGCCTGGAGCTGAGCACGGTTCCCTGACAGGCGCTGCAGGAAGGCCCTCCGGATACTGGAGGCCATGCCGGGCGGTGAGGAAGAGCTGGGACTCACTGGGAAGGGCGGCCGGGCGAGGAGGGGCCCGGAGGCGGGGCGGCGGCAGCCTTGACCTTGGCTCCAGGGTGCTGACGGTGCAGGTGGAGCCTGGGTCCTAGGCCAGAAACCAGGCCACGGGCCGCGCCATGCTGAGAGCCAGGCGGGTCCTGGGGAGCGTCTGGTCCCTCCTCCCCTCTACTCCAGAAAATGAAATCTGGAGATGGGTCCAGGGTTGTCCCGAGATGGGACGCTCTCCAAGAGAAGGGTCTCCGCCCTGCCCGCCTCAGCCTTGGTCTTTCCACCCATGCCCACCAGAGGACCCGCAGACCCTGGTCTGAGACTGGGCCGGCCTAAGATGCCCGAGGGCACATCAGTCTGGGCCGTCAAAGGAGCAGATGCCGCGAGGCAGGAAGTGAGGGGGTTTTGTGCAGGGAAACACCGTGTGGCAGGAAGTGAGCGGGTAGCAGGGGGAGCTGGGAGGGCCCGAGATGGCAGGACTGGTCTGACCCCAGTGCTGGGCGGAGCAGGGGAGGCGAGGGAAGGCTGGGTCAGGCCCCCGGGAGGGCTGCAGCTGTGCTTGGCTGGGGCAGGAGTGGGGGTCTCCCAGGGCGGCCCCGCCCTGGTATCTCTGTGTGTCCTGCGGACGCTGGCAGCAGCCTCGGGGAGCGCAGAGCCCCAGCGCGGCGGTGGGGCCTGTGGCCCGTGAGCTCCGCAGGGAAGCGCTTAGACCGCGGCGTGGCTGTGCCTTCGGATCCACGCTGCCGCCCTAGCCCTGGGTGCCGCGGCGTGGAGGCCTGCGGCAGTGAGCTCCCGTGGCGGACAGCCGCTCCCGAGTCTCTCCGCAAGCCCGCGGTCGCCGCTGCCTTCCTCTCCAGGTCCAGGCTGCCTCCAGCCCTCGCTGCTCCTCCCCGCGCCGCCCACCCCCAGCCCCGTCTGCATCCCTACCCGCTCTGTGGCCGCCTGGGTGTTCAGATCCTGCTCCGGAAGGCCGGCTGCGAGGGGGCGGGGACCGTGACCGGTTCTCGGCTGTGTGTCCAGAACCCTGGACAGCGCCCGGCTCCCCGAGGAGGGAGGGATGAACGACTGAGTCAGTGGAGGACAGGGGGGGCCTGGCAAGGGAAGGATCCTTGGAACCTCTGCCACGTGGGGGAGACCGGGACAGTCCAGGTCACCTGCTTTCTCCTCTCGTCTGCCATGACGCAGTCCTGTCTGCTCCCCGCCCGCAGGCCCAAGTGTCCGGTCCCGGCTGCAGCCGGCTCCCAGGGCCGGGGATCGGGGTGTTCTGCCAAGAAGTGGGTGCCCCACCTTGTCCTGGCGTGCCCGCCCTGCGCCGCGGGCAAGCGCCTCGGGATCGCTTTCTAACGGCCTGTCTTGTTGGCCGGGCTCTGCCGTCACAGCCAGCCAGCTTGGCTGCTGAGTGGCCACGTGTCAGCTGATGGACCGGACGGCTTCCCACCACCCTGGGGGAGGGCCTGAAACAAATGCTGCCCCCCTTTCCTGGGGCAAGTGGAGGCTGGGAACAGGGGGTTGGGACACCACCTCACTGCCTTTTCAGTGGCTTCTCTTGAAATTTTCTGAGCTGCAAGTGCAAACCAACTGTACCAGCATCGCCCCGGGTGGCCTGGGTCCCCCAGGCTCGAGGGGAGCACTGATGTGGAGCACAGCAGGCCTGAGAGGGAGGAAGGAGAGGGGCCCTTGCTACCTGAGGGGTGCCAGCTCTCTTCCTGGCCTCACAGTAGCCTCCCTGCCTCAGGTGGGGACACACAGGTGTGTCCTCGCATGGCCAGAGGCCAGGCCTGCCTCTGCACCGGGCCAGGGGCCTCAAAACGCTGGTCCGCTGGGATGGGCGGTGGTCTGCCCCCAGGCGTCAGGTGGGAGCTGCTCATGCCATCAGAGGCCCGGCTCTGAGAGCCCCGGGGCCGGAGGGCCGCCGCGCCAGGTCGTGCTCTGTGGCACCTGGGGCTGCAGGGTCGGATGGCAAGGGGGACGGCGCGGAGGGTGGCTTTGAGGCTGGGGTTGGGGGAAGAGCTGGGGACTGGGGGGGGGGCGGGGTGGGGTCAGGGTTGGGGGACAGACACCTGGCAGGGCTGGGAAGCACCGGGTCAGGGTGTGCACCATCCACATCCTCCTTGGGCAGCAGGGCCTGATCCTACCCGCCACGTGGGGAGACCGGGACCAGTCCAGGTCACGCTGGAGGACAGGGGCCTGGCAAGGGAAGGATCCTTGGAACCTCTGCCACGTGGGGGAGACCGGGACAGTCCAGGTCACCTGCTTTCTCCTCTCGTCTGCCATGACGCAGTCCTGTCTGCTCCCCGCCCGCAGGCCCAAGTGTCCGGTCCCGGCTGCAGCCGGCTCCCAGGGCCGGGGATCGGGGTGTTCTGCCAAGAAGTGGGTGCCCCACCTTGTCCTGGCGTGCCCGCCCTGCGCCGCGGGCAAGCGCCTCGGGATCGCTTTCTAACGGCCTGTCTTGTTGGCCGGGCTCTGCCGTCACAGCCAGCCAGCTTGGCTGCTGAGTGGCCACGTGTCAGCTGATGGACCGGACGGCTTCCCACCACCCTGGGGGAGGGCCTGAAACAAATGCTGCCCCCCTTTCCTGGGGCAAGTGGAGGCTGGGAACAGGGGGTTGGGACACCACCTCACTGCCTTTTCAGTGGCTTCTCTTGAAATTTTCTGAGCTGCAAGTGCAAACCAACTGTACCAGCATCGCCCCGGGTGGCCTGGGTCCCCCAGGCTCGAGGGGAGCACTGATGTGGAGCACAGCAGGCCTGAGAGGGAGGAAGGAGAGGGGCCCTTGCTACCTGAGGGGTGCCAGCTCTCTTCCTGGCCTCACAGTAGCCTCCCTGCCTCAGGTGGGGACACACAGGTGTGTCCTCGCATGGCCAGAGGCCAGGCCTGCCTCTGCACCGGGCCAGGGGCCTCAAAACGCTGGTCCGCTGGGATGGGCGGTGGTCTGCCCCCAGGCGTCAGGTGGGAGCTGCTCATGCCATCAGAGGCCCGGCTCTGAGAGCCCCGGGGCCGGAGGGCCGCCGCGCCAGGTCGTGCTCTGTGGCACCTGGGGCTGCAGGGTCGGATGGCAAGGGGGACGGCGCGGAGGGTGGCTTTGAGGCTGGGGTTGGGGGAAGAGCTGGGGACTGGGTGGGGGTCGGGGTGGGGTCAGGGTTGGGGGACAGACACCTGGCAGGGCTGGGAAGCACCGGGTCAGGGTGTGCACCATCCACATCCTCCTTCGGGGCAGCAGCTTCAGGCCCGGGTCCTGGGTGCAGCGACCCTGGGAGTCCACGGTCTAGTGCAGAGGCCGACTTCGCGCCTGGGGTCACGGCACCTGCTAAACTTCCTTTCTGCAGCACTATTCTGAGCACCTTGGCTCTCCAAACCTACTCACAAACCAGAGCGGCCACCATAATGCAGAGGCCCAGAGAAGTTAGGCAGCTTTCCCAAGATCACACAGGAGCCAGACTCGAAGGCCGGCAACGTGAGCCCCCCCCAGCATATGCCCTGACCGCTGTGCCACTCGGCCCACCCGATAAGTGCCAAGGCAGAGCACTCAGGAGGGTGGCATGAAGGGCCGCTATGGTCTGCCTTAGACGAGACGGACAGGGAGGACCGCGGGGGAGCTCCTTACCCCCCAGTCACGTTCTCACAGGGAGCCTCAGCTGAGAGCCGCCTGGGATGCAGGCTGGCTTCTCTCTGAGCTGCGCCTGCCCTGTCCGTCTCGGGGCTGCAGTCGGGGCCTCCAGCGGGCTCGGGTGGGGAGGCTCCAGGGGCGGGGGTCCCCTGCTCCTCTAGTGGTGGGTGGGGCGCGGCCGCCTGCGGGCCGCGGCAGTCTTTGCTCAGGGGCTCAGTCGTGTCTGACCCTCTGTGAGCCCACGGGCTGCAGCCCGCCAGGCCTGCCCGTCCTTCACCATCGCCTGGAGCTGGCTCAGACTCGTGTCCGTTGAGTCAGTGACGCCGGCCAAGCACCTCCTCCTCTGTCGCCCCTTCTCCTCCAGCCCCCCATCTTTCCCAGGGGGCGGCTCTTCTCCAGTGAGTCAGCTCTTCGGTGGCCAAAGTCCTGGCGCTTCAGCTTCAGCATCCGTCCTTCCAGTGGACACTCAGGGTGGACTTCCTTTGGGATGGACTGGTTGGACCTCCTTGCTGTCCGAGGGCCTCTCGGGAGTCTTCTCCAGCACCACAGCTTGAAAGCATCAACTCTTGAGCGCTCAACCTTCTTTATGGTCCAACCCTTTAGGTTTATTATGACTCTTCGCCCCAGATGGGCTGGAAATCCAGGAGGAAGCGTGGGGGCGTGATGAGGAGGAGGCGGCAAGGTGAAGAAGAGGCAGGGGTGAGTGGGGCTGGGGGGCACCAAAGGGAGCGCCCGTCCCCGGGGTCGGGACCGCAGCTCCGCCTGAGGCGGCCGCTCCCAGCCCAGGGCCCTCGCTTTCCTGCCCGGCCAGTTCCATACAGAGCCGGTCAACAAGTGTTGGTCTCAGGGGAGCGTTTAGAAGGCCTTTTCTTTCTGTTTCCTGTCTATTTCACCTGCCTTTATATAAAAGTCTCTGGGACCCCAGAGTCGGAGAGACACAGAGGGCAGCCTGGAGGGGCCTCTTTCCATGGACACTACCAGGGGTGAGCTGGGGACCCGGGTGCACCCGTATGGCTCGGAGCCCATGGCTCCCCTGGGATGCGGGGCCCGGGTTCCCAGCACTGCCCGTTCTGGGCCCGCCCCTGTGTGCACACAGCCTGACGTCAGCCCGGCCTTCCGGACAGGAAGCCTGGCCCTGGCACATGGGGAGTCTGTCCACCGCCCGGCCGCCGCCGGCCCCGGGAACACGGCAGCTCTGAGGGCTAACGTGCTCCCTTCGCTCCGTGACGTCCCCGTCCTCCCCCGAAGGGCAGAGAACTTTCCGGTCTGGCCGAGGGGACCACCCTCAGCAAGGGCAGAGAGACAGTGACTGGCTGACCACGGCCCTCCCTCTCCCCGGGGACCAACGACGGGTCCGTGTCGGGACAGACGGGGCGGGAGCTCCCCCGGCGCCCCCGCTTAGAGTCAGGCTCTGTGCAGGTGCTCCGGTGAGAGCAGCTCTCCAGGGACGCTTGCGGAGCCCGACTCCGCAGTCCCGGTCTGTCTCCCAGGGCCCACCTCCCTCGCCCCAGGTCTCCGGGCTCCCGGTCCCTCTGCGCGGGGCGCTCACAGGCCTTTGAGCGGACAGATCTGAGCCCGACCCTGCGGCCTCCCGGGCCCACCCCCGCCCTGGGCTCCCGGCCTCCTGTGGGTGAGGCGGGCTGGCGGGCTCAGCGAGGCTGCTCCGTGAACGCCGTCGCCCGGGAAGGTGCGTGTGCGCAGGCCCCAAGGCCAGGGGGCAGGCGCCTGACTCACAGAGCGGGTTTGTGGAGAGGAGGCGGGGCTTCAGACCCTGTGCACCCCTACAACCACGTCAGGCGGGCACTCGGGGCTCGTCTGACCTTGATACGACCAGAGCCCCGGGGAGTGGGTCAGTGCAGAGTCGGGGGCTCTTCCCAGACAGACCCCATTGGCGGCTGAGTGGGGCAGCGGGGTCCAGGCAGCAGCATCTTTAACAAGGCCCAGAATTTGCAGTTCATCTGAATTCTGTGCTCTAGTCTTGGGTGGGGACCCAGGCTCCACACTCACCAGCTGCACTGGCTCAGTATTTTTGAATTTCAGATTTCCCCCGCCCCTGCAAAATATCAGTAATACGCATGTGCCAATGCTCAGCTACATCCGACTCTCCGTGGCCCCCTGGACCGCAGCCCACAAGGCTCCTCTCTCCGCGGGATTCTCCAGGCAAGAATCTTGAAGCGGGGTGCCGTTTCCTTCTCCAGGAGGCCTATCCGACCCACGGATCGAACCCACATCTCCCAAGTCTCCTGCATGCGCAGGCAGATCCTTGACCACCGAGGCACCTGGCCCGGGCACATGGGGGGTCTGTCCACCGCCCGGCCGCCGCCGGCCCCGGGAACACGGCAGCTCTGAGGGCTACGCCCGTCCGTGACGTCCCCGTCCTCCCCCGAAGGGCAGAGAACTTTCCGGTCTGGCCGAGGGGACCACCCTCAGCAAGGGCAGAGAGACAGTGACTGGCTGACCACGGCCCTCCCTCTCCCCGGGGACCAACGACGGGTCCGTGTCGGGACAGACGGGGCGGGAGCTCCCCCGGCGCCCCCGCTTAGAGTCAGGCTCTGTGCAGGTGCTCCGGTGAGAGCAGCTCTCCAGGGACGCTTGCGGAGCCCGACTCCGCAGTCCCGGTCTGTCTCCCAGGGCCCACCTCCCTCGCCCCAGGTCTCCGGGCTCCCGGTCCCTCTGCGCGGGGCGCTCACAGGCCTTTGAGCGGACAGATCTGAGCCCGACCCTGCGGCCTCCCGGGCCCACCCCCGCCCTGGGCTCCCGGCCTCCTGTGGGTGAGGCGGGCTGGCGGGCTCAGCGAGGCTGCGACGTGAACGCCGTCGCCCGGGAAGGTGCGTGTGCGCAGGCCCCAAGGCCAGGGGGCAGGCGCCTGACTCACAGAGCGGGTTTGTGGAGAGGAGGCGGGGCTTCAGACCCTGTGCACCCCTACAACCACGTCAGGCGGGCACTCGGGGCTCGTCTGACCTTGATACGACCAGAGCCCCGGGGAGTGGGTCAGTGCAGAGTCGGGGGCTCTTCCCAGACAGACCCCATTGGCGGCTGAGTGGGGCAGCGGGGTCCAGGCAGCAGCATCTTTAACAAGGCCCAGAATTTGCAGTTCATCTGAATTCTGTGCTCTAGTCTTGGGTGGGGACCCAGGCTCCACACTCACCAGCTGCACTGGCTCAGTATTTTTGAATTTCAGATTTCCCCCGCCCCTGCAAAATATCAGTAATACGCATGTGCCAATGCTCAGCTACATCCGACTCTCCGTGGCCCCCTGGACCGCAGCCCACAAGGCTCCTCTCTCCGCGGGATTCTCCAGGCAAGAATCTTGAAGCGGGGTGCCGTTTCCTTCTCCAGGAGGCCTATCCGACCCACGGATCGAACCCACATCTCCCAAGTCTCCTGCATCGCACGCAGGCAGATCCTTGACCACCGAGGCACCCGGGGAGCCCTCCGGGATGCCAAGAGCCCGCACGGAAAGGTCCAGAGGCAGTGCAGGGACCACAGCTGACGGACATGCTCCACGGCGACCTCGGGAGGCCACTCAGCACAGGAGTGAGGGCCGCCTCCGGTGCTGCCAGCCACCAGCCGGTCTTACGAACATTTTCAGTGCATGCTCTTCCAGCTTATCAATACAATACAATATAATTAAAAATCGGGACCATACTGTGTCACTACTCTCGACCGTAAAAGAAATCAAGCCTGAATATTCACTGGAAGGACTAAGGCTGAAACTGAAGCTCCAATACTTTGGACACCCATTTGAAGAGCTGACTCATTAGAGAAGCCCTTGATGCTAGGAGAGACTGAGGGCAAGAGGAGAAGGGGATGACAGACGGTGAGATGGTTGGACGGCATCTCCAACTCAATGGACGTGAGTTTGAGTGAACTCTGGGAGACGGCGAAGGACCGGGACGCCTTGCGTGTGGCGGCCCCTGGGATTACAAAGAGTTGAATCACTTAGCAACTGAGCAACCCCAAGTGTGAGACCTGTTAGAGGAAACCAAGCATGTCCCGCCGTTTCGCCTCTCGATAATTTCTATAAATTTTAACTGGCACGGACGACTCGGCACACCACCTGAGCCGTCACCGCGGCTCCCAGAGGCGGGCCGCTTCCTGCCTGCCGTCCAAGGCCAGTCCACACTCCCCCAGGTTCCGTTTCACAGCTGGCTAGTTTGAATAATGACACGCAGTCCCCACCCTGCACTTGCTTTTATGTCTCTTTTAATCTGTAAACAGCCCCTCCCTTTTGTTCTTTCAAGCCAAGGCTTATTGAAGAAACCAGGTCAGAAGTCCCTCCTTTACGATGTCTCTGTTTGTTGTGATGACGTCGAACGACTGTCTTTCATCTCCCTTCCCCGTGATTTCCTGTAAACGCGAACTTGGATTAAAGGCTCCGTTGGGCCCAAGTTCGTCATTTTGGCAGGAATCTTGCAGGTGCCTCTCTTGAAGCATTGCTTGCCGTTTCCTTCTCCAGGAGGCCTATCCGACCCACGGATCGAACCCACATCTCCCAAGTCTCCTGCATCGCACGCAGGCAGATCCTTGACCACCGAGGCACCCGGGGAGCCCTCCGGGATGCCAAGAGCCCGCACGGAAAGGTCCAGAGGCAGTGCAGGGACCACAGCTGACGGACATGCTCCACGGCGACCTCGGGAGGCCACTCAGCACAGGAGTGAGGGCCGCCTCCGGTGCTGCCAGCCACCAGCCGGTCTTACGAACATTTTCAGTGCATGCTCTTCCAGCTTATCAATACAATACAATATAATTAAAAATCGGGACCATACTGTGTCACTACTCTCGACCGTAAAAGAAATCAAGCCTGAATATTCACTGGAAGGACTAAGGCTGAAACTGAAGCTCCAATACTTTGGACACCCATTTGAAGAGCTGACTCATTAGAGAAGCCCTTGATGCTAGGAGAGACTGAGGGCAAGAGGAGAAGGGGATGACAGACGGTGAGATGGTTGGACGGCATCTCCAACTCAATGGACGTGAGTTTGAGTGAACTCTGGGAGACGGCGAAGGACCGGGACGCCTTGCGTGTGGCGGCCCCTGGGATTACAAAGAGTTGAATCACTTAGCAACTGAGCAACCCCAAGTGTGAGACCTGTTAGAGGAAACCAAGCATGTCCCGCCGTTTCGCCTCTCGATAATTTCTATAAATTTTAACTGGCACGGACGACTCGGCACACCACCTGAGCCGTCACCGCGGCTCCCAGAGGCGGGCCGCTTCCTGCCTGCCGTCCAAGGCCAGTCCACACTCCCCCAGGTTCCGTTTCACAGCTGGCTAGTTTGAATAATGACACGCAGTCCCCACCCTGCACTTGCTTTTATGTCTCTTTTAATCTGTAAACAGCCCCTCCCTTTTGTTCTTTCAAGCCAAGGCTTATTGAAGAAACCAGGTCAGAAGTCCCTCCTTTACGATGTCTCTGTTTGTTGTGATGACGTCGAACGACTGTCTTTCATCTCCCTTCCCCGTGATTTCCTGTAAACGCGAACTTGGATTAAAGGCTCCGTTGGGCCCAAGTTCGTCATTTTGGCAGGAAATCCTTGCAGGTGCCTCTCTTGAAAGGCACCTGGCTGCTTGGCTGCAAGGACAGGAGGACAAAGCAGTGAGGCACGTGGTGGCCCCTCCTCCGCACAGCGGCGGGCCCCTCCTCCAGTGAGGGCCCGTGAGCCCCGCGGACATCCCGGCTCCCGACGGCCTTTGCCTCGCTGCTTTAAAATCTGCGGGTGAGGGTTGCCTGGTCATTATTTCATTTGTTGTGATTGTTGTTGTTCAGAGTTGTGTCCAGCCCCACGGACTGCAGCACGCCAGACTCCCCTGTCCTCCACCATCTCCCAGCGTTTGCTGAAACTCGTGTCCGTGGAGTCAGCGATGCCGTCCAACCCTCTCGCCCTCTGTCGCCCCGTCTCCTCCTGCCCTCACTCTTTCCCGGCATCAGGGGCTTTTTCAACGAGCTGTCTCTTCGCATCAGGCGGCCAAAGTATTGGAGCTGCGGCTTCAGCATCCGTCCGTCCAGTGAATATTCAGGGCTGAGAGCTTGCAAAATGCTGATTTTCTGTATTCCAACTTTCGTTTTTGATTTATTAGCTGGAACTCTTTTGTAAAGAACTTTTTACTCTATCAGCTTGGGCTATTTGGTTACCCAAATATAGGCTGTATGGGAAACATCAGAAAAATACTTAATTCTTTCCCCTTTAGTGATTAATTCTGGGGGTGAGGAGTTGCCGTTTTACTTTCCTTTTAGAGTCGTTAGGAAGAAATGGAATTTACTTCAAAGGGCGCTCGCCCCCCAAGCCGTCACCGGCTCCCAAGGGCCGCTTCCTGCCTGCCGTCCAAGGCCAGTCCACACTCCCCAGGTTCCGTTTCACAGCTGGCCACGCAGTCCCCACCCTGCACTTGCTTTTATGTCTCTTTTAATCTGTAAACAGCCCCTCCCTTTTGTTCTTTCAAGCCAAGGCTTATTGAAGAAACCAGGTCAGAAGTCCCTCCTTTACGATGTCTCTGTTTGTTGTGATGACGTCGAACGACTGTCTTTCATCTCCCTTCCCCGTGATTTCCTGTAAACGCGAACTTGGATTAAAGGCTCCGTTGGGCCCAAGTTCGTCATTTTGGCAGGAAATCCTTGCAGGTGCCTCTCTTGACAGGCACCTGGCTGTTGGCTGCAAGGACAGGAGGACAAAGCAGTGAGGCACGTGGTGGCCCCTCCTCCGCACAGCGGCGGGCCCCTCCTCCAGTGAGGGCCCGTGAGCCCCGCGGACATCCCGGCTCCCGACGGCCTTTGCCTCGCTGCTTTAAAATCTGCGGGTGAGGGTTGCCTGGTCATTATTTCATTTGTTGTGATTGTTGTTGTTCAGAGTTGTGTCCAGCCCCACGGACTGCAGCACGCCAGACTCCCCTGTCCTCCACCATCTCCCAGCGTTTGCTGAAACTCGTGTCCGTGGAGTCAGCGATGCCGTCCAACCCTCTCGCCCTCTGTCGCCCCGTCTCCTCCTGCCCTCACTCTTTCCCGGCATCAGGGGCTTTTTCAACGAGCTGTCTCTTCGCATCAGGCGGCCAAAGTATTGGAGCTGCGGCTTCAGCATCCGTCCGTCCAGTGAATATTCAGGGCTGAGAGCTTGCAAAATGCTGATTTTCTGTATTCCAACTTTCGTTTTTGATTTATTAGCTGGAACTCTTTTGTAAAGAACTTTTTACTCTATCAGCTTGGGCTATTTGGTTACCCAAATATAGGCTGTATGGGAAACATCAGAAAAATACTTAATTCTTTCCCCTTTAGTGATTAATTCTGAGTGAGGAGTTGGTGCAGAAATTACTTCAAAGGGTAACCAGTGTGATTAAAAAACTCCTGTTTTACTTTCCTTTTAGAGTCGTTAGGAAGAAATGGAAGTTTCTGCCTGAGGTGTGTTTCCGCGTCAGATGCAGTCAGCGCTCTGAAGGCGTGGCTGGTGCCAGCTAGTCAGAGCCTCTCCACGGGCCCCGGCCTTTGAGCGTGACCTCAGTAGTCTGCCGTGCCTTTTCATCCTGTTATGCGGTTCTTGCACCAAAAACGCTGGACTGGATCGCCCTTCCCTCCTCCAGTGGACCACGTTTTGCCAGAACTCTCCTCTGTGACCTGTCCGTCTCGCACGGCCCCGCACGGCGTGGCTCACGGCTTCACTGAGTTACACAAGCCCCTTCGCCACGACGAGGCTCCGGTCCAGAAAGGCGGTCACAAAAAGGAGAAGGGGACGACGGGGGATGAGATGCTTAGAGAGTATCATCAACTCAGCGGGCGTGAATTTGAGCAAACTCAAGACGGTGAAGGATGGGGAAGCCTGGCGCGCTGCAATCCTGGGGTCTCAAGGAGTCAGGCACGACTGAGCGACCAAACGGCACCGCGCCCGCCTTGTCCACTTCCCCGCCTGTGCAGAAACTGCTCCTTTCAGTCCCGGACAAGCAGGCCGGCCTGGGCGGCACACCGCCCGGTGGGAGCGGGGGCCGTACGTCCTGCGGGCCTGCCGGGTTGGCTTGGGCTCCCCAGCCGGCCGCGGCTGCTGGAACGCTGGAAGGAGCCGTAGGTGAGGATGTGAACGCTGAGGTATGGCGAGCTCTGAAACTACCTTGTCTGACAAGTCTCACCGTTTAGGTCGGCTTCCTCATCCCTGAGGTGGGACTGGAGGACGGTGGAGGGGTGACACGGGGTCCCCGACTTTTCCCGGGACATCACAACATGGCCTTGTTCGGAAATAGGAGTGCTGCCGCTAGAACCAACAGAAGACGAGGTCCCGATGGGGTCAGGTCGGCCGGACGTCCAGTGACGGGGTGTTTACAGGAAGAGGACACGGAGGCCCAGCGAGCCGCCGCGGGATGACGGGGCAGAGACGGGCCGCCGCGCCGCCCCCGAGGGAGGCCCCGGGCTGTGCTCTCCCCCAGACGCTGGAGGGACGGGGCAGCAGCCTGCCCCACAGCCCGCAGGAGGACCGCAGCCCCTCCTGCCCTTTGACCTCGGCCTCTAGACTGGGAGAGAGAGGGCATTTTGTCGCTTAAACTGCACAGGCGGTAGGACCCGGCTCCAGCAGCCCCAGGCCACGTGGAGATGGCCTCCTCTCTGAGACGGCTGTCTGCTCTGGACCCCGGGACGAGCCCAGGCGACGGGCACGCAGACGGCAGGAGCGGGCGCCCGGAGCCCCGTGCCGTCGGAGGCCGCCCAGCTGCAGCCGTCTCCCCTGGAGCTTGTAATCACTCGGGCAAGAACAGCGGCTGTAAACAGACGTTAAAAACGTCTCAGTTACACACAATCTCCCGGGCAAAATTACATTTCCATCAACACTGCAGAAACGACTCAGAGAATTTGAGAGGGGCCAGCCCGACATCATGGAGAGGGCAGAGGCGTGCTTGGCGCCCGCCAGATGCGGGCCCGGCCTGCAAGTCCCTGGCTCCTCCCGAACGCCAGGCACAGCCTTGGTCTGGCCAGGCCTCTGCTCCCGGGGCCACGGCACCCACCCAGCCTCCGCAAGTTCACAGCCAGACTCCCGCAGGAACCTGCCTGGACTGTGGCCCGGGGCCTCTATCCCACACCAGCACTGCTGACCAGTGTCCTGGGTCAGCCCGCCCCGGCCTGCGGGCCTGTGCCATTCCCTGTCCACGTGTGGCCGTCTGTCCACGGAAGCTGAAGAATCAGGCTGACGACGGCCGCTCATCTAATGGGAATTGGTGGAGGAGCAGAGGGGAGAAGAGGCTGTCTTTTCCTGCACACAGGACCCGCCCAGCCCCACGGGCACCGGGCTGCCCAGGTGAGAAAGGAAACACGGCAGAGATAGCTGGTCCCCTCTCCTGGGCTCCGGGGAGCAGGTGCCCGGCAGCTCTATCCCAGTCCGCTTGGCTGGTGGCCCAGGCGGACCCTGAGGGGCACCTGTGCCGTTTGTTGTGGGCAGAGTGGTCTGCTCACTTGTGGTCCATCTGGATGTCCCCAGAGCCAGGAGGCCACAGCCCAGAAACCTGAGGATGTCACCTGAGGGCTCACAGGCCCCTCCACTGAGGGGCGTCTGGGCCACCTCAGGCTGCCACCACATAGGTGGGACTGTTTGGATGGGCATCGCGCCTTGAGACAATGATTTTCCTGCTGGTATTAGTTCCAGTATTCTTGGATAATTGTCTGTTCTAGCTCTTTGCAAGGATTCTTTAGAAAACAGCTTAGCTGGGCTGAAGGGAAGCAGACTGTGGGGAGACCCTGGGTGTGGGGACGACGCGGGCAGGGCCACCTGCTCTCCCTCCAGGCTGCTCAGGCCTGGGGGCCCGCCTGGCGGAGGCCTGATGTCCGCAAGCCCGCCCCTGCCCAGATTCCCCTCCCCGACTCCGCTCAGGCCCCGCCCCGCCCCACCAGGGCCACCCTGCGCTCCGCTCTGTGGTGTGTTCTCAGGGACAGAGCTTTCTTTTTTATTTATTTATTTTTTTAAAGATTTATTTATTTATTTATTTGGGGGGGGGGGTCGGGTTGGGGAGGGAGGGGAGCAGGCGGGCCACTTCTATTGATCTTTCGTTTCTCTATGTTCATCCGTCTTTGTTCTTTGGCTCCTGTGGGCCTCCCATCGCGGTGGCCACTGCCGTTGCAGAGCGCCGGCTCTGGGCGCATGCACTCCAGAGCTCCGGCTCGGTAATTGGACAAATCGGTCCAGCCACTCCGCGGCACGTGGGATCCTCCCAGGCCAGGGCTCAAACCGGCGTCCCTTGCACTGCAAGGCGGTGTCCTTATCCACTGGGCCACCAGGGGAAGCCCAGGGACAGAGCTTTCTGCCTCTGTCTCTCCTTTATAAGTCAAGCCATGTTGCCTTTTCCAGGTTTTGGAGAGCTCCCCGAGAGTCCTGGAGAGTTCCAGAAGATTCAGGAGCCTCAACATCACCCATGTGGTCTGGCTTCAAAGGACCACTCAGGGGACAGAGCTCCTCTGCTGCTGTTCAGCGGCTCCTTCGTGTCTGGGCCCCTGCAGCCGTGGAGAGCTCCCGAGCTCTATCCCAGTCCGCTTGGCTGGTGGCCCAGGCGGACCCTGAGGGGCACCTGTGCCGTTTGTTGTGGGCAGAGTGGTCTGCTCACTTGTGGTCCATCTGGATGTCCCCAGAGCCAGGAGGCCACAGCCCAGAAACCTGAGGATGTCACCTGAGGGCTCACAGGCCCCTCCACTGAGGGGCGTCTGGGCCACCTCAGGCTGCCACCACATAGGTGGGACTGTTTGGATGGGCATCGCGCCTTGAGACAATGATTTTCCTGCTGGTATTAGTTCCAGTATTCTTGGATAATTGTCTGTTCTAGCTCTTTGCAAGGATTCTTTAGAAAACAGCTTAGCTGGGCTGAAGGGAAGCAGACTGTGGGGAGACCCTGGGTGTGGGGACGACGCGGGCAGGGCCACCTGCTCTCCCTCCAGGCTGCTCAGGCCTGGGGGCCCGCCTGGCGGAGGCCTGATGTCCGCAAGCCCGCCCCTGCCCAGATTCCCCTCCCCGACTCCGCTCAGGCCCCGCCCCGCCCCACCAGGGCCACCCTGCGCTCCGCTCTGTGGTGTGTTCTCAGGGACAGAGCTTTCTTTTTTATTTATTTATTTTTTTAAAGATTTATTTATTTATTTATTTGGGGGGGGGGTCGGGTTGGGGAGGGAGGGGAGCAGGCGGGCCACTTCTATTGATCTTTCGTTTCTCTATGTTCATCCGTCTTTGTTCTTTGGCTCCTGTGGGCCTCCCATCGCGGTGGCCACTGCCGTTGCAGAGCGCCGGCTCTGGGCGCATGCACTCCAGAGCTCCGGCTCGGTAATTGGACAAATCGGTCCAGCCACTCCGCGGCACGTGGGATCCTCCCAGGCCAGGGCTCAAACCGGCGTCCCTTGCACTGCAAGGCGGTGTCCTTATCCACTGGGCCACCAGGGGAAGCCCAGGGACAGAGCTTTCTGCCTCTGTCTCTCCTTTATAAGTCAAGCCATGTTGCCTTTTCCAGGTTTTGGAGAGCTCCCCGAGAGTCCTGGAGAGTTCCAGAAGATTCAGGAGCCTCAACATCACCCATGTGGTCTGGCTTCAAAGGACCACTCAGGGGACAGAGCTCCTCTGCTGCTGTTCAGCGGCTCCTTCGTGTCTGGGCCCCTGCAGCCCCGTGGCCGGCAGCCCACCAGGCTCCCCGTCCTCCACCAGCCCCCGGAGTCCGCTCAGGCTCCTTCCGCTGAGTCCGTGATGCCACCCAAGCACCTCGTCCTCCGTCGCCCCTTCTCTTGCCCTCCATCTTTCCCAGCATCAGGGTATTTTCCAACGAGTCAGCTCTTCACATCAGGTCCTCCAGTGAATATTCAGGGTTGATTCCCTCTAGGATTGGCCGGTGTGATCTCCTTGCCGTCCAAGGGCCTCTCTAGAGTCTCCCCCAGCACCTCAATGTGAAAGCATCAGTTCCCCAGTGCTCAGCCTTCGTTACGGTCCAGCGCCCTCGTCCCTGTAGGACTGTTGGAAACACTGTAGCTTTGACTGTATGGACCTTTGCCAGCAAATGATGCCTCTGCTTTTTAATACGCTGTCTAGGCTTGTCATGGCTTTCCTTCCAAGGAGCGAGTGTCTTTTAATTTCATGGCTGCCGTCACCGTCCACGGTGATTTTGGAGCCCAAGAAAATAAAGTCTGCCATTGTGTCTACCTTTTCCCCTTCTACTTGCCGTGAAGTGATGGGCCCAGATTCCATGATCTTCGTTGTTTGAATGTCGAGTTTTACACCAGCTCTTCCACTCTCCTCTGAGGGATTCTCTGGAGGCTCAGACAATAGGGAATCCAGCTGCCGTGCGGGAGACCCGGGTTCAGTCCCTGGTCGGGAAGATCCCCTGGAGAAGGAAATGGCCACCCACTCCAGCATTCTTGCCTGGAGAATCCCATGGGCAGAGCAGCCTGGAGGGCTGCAGTCCATGGACACCACTGAGTGACCAACACGCACAGTAGACCCCACCCAAGCTCATTTCAGGAAAGAAGAGAGCTGGCTGAATGACGTAAGTAGAAAGTGTAGCTTGCAGTGGCCTTCAGGCACTGCTGGATCCAGGAGTTCAAAAGACATCATTGGGCATCCTCTTATTCAGACTGATTTCAGCTGTGTTGGCTTCTCTGTCAGGCAAAGATGGCCCAGCAGTGCGAGTCTTAGGGGCTCCTTGGAGCTCCCGACCTGGAGGAGCCGGGTCCCACTGTCTTCACAGGTCCAGGAAAACCTGGGCAGGACTTTGCTTTCTGTCCTTGGGTCACAAGCTGGTGGCTGAGCTGATTTCTGTGGGTGGAAACCTCTGACCTTTCATGGGCTGGCCTGGGTCATGGGACCTCAGCCGGCACGTGTGACGAGCGTGGGGCTGGCGGAGCTGCGGAAACTACACCACACGCAGGAACAGCAAGGAGGCCTCCCTACAGGAGGGCGGAGAGGGCTGTTCTCAGACGAAGAGGCAGCTGGGTCTGGGAGGGTGAAGCCCCCCGGCACCTGGCGTCCGGAGGATAACGCGTGACGTCACCCCAGGGGAGCCTTCCGGCTTTCGGGGCCCTGACGTCTCCCGCCAGGGGGTCCTGCGGTGCTCCCGAGGGCCAGGAACACAGCAGGTGCTCGCTGCGGGTCTGGGCGTGGAAGCATACAGCAGGCGCTGTGACCCAGCACATCACCGTGTCCTCTCCTCTTGCACCATCCCGGTCCACATGCGAGAGGCAGACAGACGGGCAGAAGGAGAGAGAGGCGTGCACAGGCCCCTGCCCACCCCTGCGCTGGGACACGGTGCCCTTTGGGGGTGTGCCCCACTGAGCCCCCAGGTATGCACGTTTTCTGAAGCCGGCTTCTGCCCCCTCTGCTCCCATCAGCTGCAGGTCAAGATCCACGTGAGCTGGACGTTGACGGAAAACGGCCTTGTGACTTGTGAAGCGGCCTGAGCGTGTGACCCCGAGGTGGGCCAGCTCTCCGCGGGGAGGGCCGGGAGGGCCAAGCTCAGGCTGCCACGCCCACGAGGCCAGCCTCGGGGCTCCAGGGTCAGGACTCCAGCTCTCTGCTCTTGGGAAAATGCCAAAGCCTGTCCTCCCGGCGGCCACCTTGAAGAGGAGCGCACAGCTGGCCCTGGCGTTGCCGTGTGGGAACCGGCCCAGAATTACAGGCGTTTGGGAGTACAGTGGCGGTGGGCCAGGCCGCCCAGCGGGCCCTCTCCTGACCAGCCCGCTGGGTCCGTTGCTGGGGAGACCTGGCGCCCGGGGGACCCACCCACAGGAGGCTGCAGGGAGATCTGAGGAGGAAAGACACTTTCTCAGTCAGCACTTCCGAGAGAAACCCTTCTCAAAGCCTCGAAGCCCGGAGTCCTTCTCCCAGGCCGGCTTTCTGTCCGTGCTTCTGGGCTTCCAGGGGCCTGGCTGGGTTGAGATAGAGGCGCATTCTTTGCATTCATTCATTTGCAAGTATTTGCCAAGCACCTCCTGGGGCTGGCTGGGCCCTGGAGGCACCCTCCTCCTCCTCCTCATCTTGCGTCAGCATCAGTGAGCAGAGCAGGACAGGAAAACCGTGGGGCTCGTGCCACGTGTGGGAGACAGGAGCACGGAGCAGGTGAGAAGGAGCTGGGCGCGGGGCAGGCAGGGCGGGAGGCCTGGAGCGGGTGGGCTCACCGCGCGGGCCGCGGGCCGGGTGGCCCCAGCGGGGCGGAGCACCCGGCCCCCACGTGTGCTCAGCTCCCTTGGCTGTGCGGAGGCCAGCTGGGGACAAGAGTGGGAGACCCGGGGGGTGACCCTGGGAGGTGGAGTGGGCAGACGCAGGCGTGCTCCGAGGACAGAACTGGTGGGGTTTCCTGAGAGCTCGCGTTTGATCTGAACAACGGGCTGCGTGCTGGGGGCAGGCAGACGTCCACATGGAGGAGGAGGGTCTCCAGCCTGGAGCCTGGACAGAGGGCGGGGCTGGGGAGACTCCCAGGAGGCAGAGCAACCCCCCGACGGCTGTAAAAACCGCTTCCGTCCTGAGACCTGTGGGACGCCACATAACGCATCTGCCCGACACCCTCCCAGTCCCTAGAGAGCCGTTCTCGTGGTGTAGGTCAGGGCCCTGGCTGTTCCGAGTGCCCCAAGGGTGAGAACTGGCCTGCGCGTGGGCCACCTGACCCTCTGCAGGCTGGGTCCTGACCCTGAAGGCCCCCTAGGAACCCCAACAGCCACGCGGGGCAGGGTGTGCTCCCGCGGCCTAGGTCCTGCGAGACAGCAAAAGGGACACCCACCACCTTTGTCACCTCCATCAGCGTTACCAGCACCCCGCCAGCTCCTCCACCCGCACCACGGCCACAGTTACCCCCAACTGGAAACCCCAGCACCATCATCACCTCCACCAACGTTACCACCGCCTCCGTGACCACCTCCAGCACCCCCGGACACCCCCTCCTCCATCATCACCCCTGGACAAGCCCCCATCATATGGCACCCCTGGGTACCAGAGGATCTGCTGGGTGAAGAGCGGCCTCGGGTCTCGGGGGAAAGACAGAGCCTCGCCAAGGGAAACGCAGCGCCCTCCCCAAGCACTGCCGGCTGGGGAAGCACGGAGCCGCTGCGCTTTCTTCTGGAGCGAGCCCCTCTGGCCAGCGCCTCTCCCCTCTCCCTCTTCCTGCCTCTCTCTGCCCCCGCCACATCCTGTCCCGGGGCTGTGTTCCAAGCGCAGCCCCGGTTCCCTTCCTCCCGACCCCTGCTCCCACCTCCCTGTGCAGAAGCTGCCCTGGGGTCTTCGCGCTCGGCCCGCCTGCCAGCGGTTCAGACCCGGCCGAGAGGCTGCGTTTATTTGGAATTTCAGGCTTTGACCTAAAGTTCCTTCTCCCGTTGCCTTCTCCGCCAGACCAGGGGCTTCTGCTCACCCCTCCTAGGAACCTTGGTCCATCAGACACCGCTCACAGCTCATGGCGCTGAATGTCCAGGTGACCAGATGACAGGGCAGTCGCCTGGCCAGCAGGCTGAGAACCAAACTCAGAGCCTGGGGTTGGCCAGTGTCGTGCAGGGTGGGGACCCTCCCCTGGAACAAAGGCCTGTTTACCGGGGCGGGAGGGTGCCGCTCTGGGGCGGCCAGGCTCCGTGGGATCCACCCAGAGAGGCACAATGGGCAGCCTGTGCCCCGGCCACCCGATCCGCCTGGGCCGCCCGGGGCCTGGCGCCTGGACGGGGCGAGCAGAGAGGAGGAGCCGTGTTGAGGAGCCCCCGTGTCCTTGGCGGGACCAGACACACACACGCAAACACACACACGCGCGCGCACACACGAGGTCAGTGGAGGCAGTGTGGACAGGGCTTCCAGGCCACCACAGGGTGTGGGCAGCAGACTGGCCCCCAGGACTGTCCACATCCTGGTCCTGGGGCCTGAGAATGAGTGACCTCCTGCAGCAAAGGGGCACCGGGCCCCTGTCTGCCCCCAGAGCGAGAGGATGATTCTAGATGCTCCAGGTGGGTCCAAGGGACCCGCAGGGGTCCTTCCCTGGGGAGGGGAGACTTCATGTCTGGGAGATCCGGCGTGAGAACAGCTCAACGCCCAGCCCTGGCTGAGTCAAGCAGGCCCCGAGCCCAGGAGAGCGGCCCCCTCGGAAGCTGCAAAGGCCAGGAAATGGATCTCCCCTGGAACCTCCGGGGAACCCAGGCCTGCCCACGCCCCAGCTTCAGCCCCGTGAGACCTAGGAGGACCTCTGACCCCAGAGACTGTGGAGAATAAAGCTGTAGCTGAAGCCACCGAGACTGGTCACTCCTGCCCTAAGTGACAAGCCACGTGGAAATCCCGGTTCTGCCGTCCAGGGCGCAGGGCCAGGGGCGGATACAGCCCTGGGCTCCCTGCCTAAACCTGAGGCTCCCCACAGCTCTGCTAAAGGGAGACCACCCCCGGGCCTCGGTGTGGCCACCGTGCATGGGAGGACGGTACACCGCGGCCACGGCCAGCCGCCACCCCAGGCCACGTTCCCAGGGCGCCGGCTCAGCCGCTCGTGTGGGGCCCGCCTGCGGCCTGGAGCCCACCCACCCCTGGCCAGGCTCCGCGGCCTCTTTCAGGAGAACCAGACCTGACCCTGGGGCGTCACACAGAGCCGTCCCTGGAGACATAGCCCCGGGGGACACAGCTGGGCATTCCTGAGACAAGGTCCTGGGCTCAGGCTTGAGCCTGAAATGGAACCGCCAAGGGCGGGTGCGCCCAGGGTCTTAAACCAGAGGACCCCCCTCTGGAGCCGGAGGACCGCTGTGTGGCTGGGTCCCTTGACGGACGCAGGCGTGGCCGGGGGCTCAACCAGAGAGACCTTACCGTGGAAGCTGCCCCGGCCTGCGGCCCCGCCTGCCCCGAGCCTCGTCAGAGGCTGTCCCTCAGAACCGGAGTTGGGCGCCCCAGGGACTCCCAGGTGCTCTCCTGCATGAAAAGCTAGTGAGCCCAGACCAGGGGCAGTGGCCGCGCCCCAGCCCTCCCTGCCAGCCGCCAGGTCTGGGAGGTAAGCACCCAGGACCCGGGCAAGGCGCAGGCTCTGCGGGGGAAGGGCCACGTGCCCAGGCGCCGCTGTCCACTCCAAGGGCTCCTCTGCCTGTCTCTTGTCCCTGGGTCCAGGGCAGCACCCCCTCGCTGGGGTGCCTGGGACTCCTGCGCTGAGGCACACTTCCCAGGTGCCTGGAGGCGTGGGGTGAACATGTGTCCCTCCATCCCTTACCCTGAGCCCCGGGACAACCCTGCCTGCTGTGGCAAGGGCCCCAGGCGCGCCCTGCCCCCTGCTGCCCAGGGCGCCAGGGAGAGGGGAGACCCCCAGACACCCTGGCCTCTCTCAGGGGGTGTGCGTCCCAGTGTGCCCCCCACCCCAGCCTGGCATGCCCGCTGCTCATGGGGTAGGGGCCCCGGCTCCAGGGCCTGCCACACCCACGGCCTTGCAGGGCTGGGAGCCCAGCACGGGCGCAGCTATTTGTGGCCAGACGCCCTTCCCGCCCCTCTCCGCCGGGTCCCCTCCGCCCTCCCAGGAGGCCTCCACCGTGAGTCACGTCCACGCTGGGGTCAGGCAGAAGCAGCTTGGCCTGTGCAGACGTTGGAGGCCACGCCCTCTAGAAGTGGGGCGCCATCCCGGGGGGGGAGGGGTCTGCCCTGCTCCGAGCAGCCCAGGCAGCCGCCGCCACCAGGCTGACCAGCTCAGCCTGCTCCGCAGGCCCGGGCAGGCCGCGGGGACAGGGCGGCCGTGGCTGAGGATCCTCTGCGTCACATGGCGTGGCTCGGAGCTCAGGTTCCAGGCTCAGGGGCAGCCAGCCCCAGCCCCTGCCGGCCAGGAGGGGCCAGGAGGGGCCAGGACCGCCCCGGCCCTTAGCAAGCCGGCCTCTCCTGAGGCGGCCCCCTCTGGGGATGAAGGGGCCGCAGGGCTGGGGGCCGGCAGGCGGAGGGGCGGCCTCCAGAGGGCTGAGCCTCCTGAGGGGCCAAGGCAGACCCCGCCGCCAGGCCGAGCCCCTGGGGCGGAGGCCACAGCAGCCCCCGCTCTCCTCCTGGCCCGAGCCGAGGTCTTCCTTCCTCCTCTGGCCTCAGTCTTCTCACGGGAGACACCAGGTTGGGCCGCTGAGATGAGCTCATAGCTGAGAAAGGGGACTGGCGGCGGGGCTGCCCGAGGCCCTGAGAGATGCCAGCCCCGACCCGAGCGCGGGGCTAACGAGGGAAGTGCCGATCCAAGTGGACGGAGCTAAGCACAGACAGCAGGGTGTCCTGGGTCAGGGAGACCTTAAACCCAACGCCAGAGGAGCGGGCGCGCAGGGAGGGGCCCGGTGAGGCCAGAGGCAGAGAGCGGAGCTGTGTCCCCAGGCGACGGGCACCGAGACCGGCCACCCGCCCACCCGCAGGAGCTGGAAGCGCTGGCTCAGACCCCGCCGCCCGGCCTCGGCAGGAGCGGCCTCCCCGCACCTGGACGTCAGACGTCCGGCCTCAGGGCAGTGAGAGGCCGGCTTCCGTGGTGATCCCCCCCGGAAACAGCAGCACCCAGAACACGCTCGGAGTGAGGGACCGCGGTGACTCACCCAGGGCCCGCCAGGACGCAGGGCAGAAGCAGGGCCGGGGGCGGGAGGGGGCCCTCAGACCCGGTCGCAGGGAGCCAGGCGGGAGGGCGCGGCCCGGGGCCACTCCCCTCCGTGGAGGGTCGGCTGACAGGGGCAGCTCTACACCACGGCCCGACGGCAGCTGCAGCCTTTCCCTCGCCGTCCCCCTGTCCCCACGGGCATGGCGCCCACGTCCTGGGGTGTCCTGCCCCCTGACTGAGAAGCCAGGCGATGGGGCCCTGAGGCTGATGGGCCTGGGGTGGAGTCTGAGAGTTCCCACAGGCTGCGGGGTCCCCCGCCTGTGTCCTTCGGCAGGGGTGGGGTGGGGCAGCCCCCCACCCGAGAACCCCTCCAACTGGCCTCTTGGATTCTCCGCGGAGAGGGAGGGCACCCCAGGGTCACCGCTGGCCTGCCCCAGCTCTCTGCTCCTGGGAGAGTGCTGCTCACACCTGGCCCCAGAGCGCCGGGGACATGGCCTCCCAGTGAGCGTTTTCCCCACGTGCTCTGGAGCTCAGGTTTTCATTAGGGTCCTTCGGGAGGCTGCCCTCATGGCCAGCTCTCGAGCAGCTGGAGTCCTGGGGCCGCAGGACGGCCGCTGCTCCCGGGAGCGCTCCTGAGCCCACTGGGGCAGAGAGACCAGCTTCCACTCCCTCCCCTTGGAACCTGGCCCTTGGGTGCTGACCCTGGGGTGCTGGCATCATGGAAACTGTGTTCAGAAGCCTGAGCTGTGCAGCTTGCAGCGCCAGGAGGAAGGGCTTAGCAGGCAGCGCCCTGCGGACGTGCAGCCCGCCTCTCCAGGGGCGCGCCGGGCCAGCAGGGCGGGAGCCGGAGCCGTGATGTCACTTTGATTCCATGTGGCTGCCCAGCGCCCGGCGTGGAGGCCCCCCCGGCCAGCTCGGCACTGACGCAAGTCAGAAGCTTCCAGCGCTCTGAGCAGCTGCCACGGCTCCACCGCTTGCGGTCCCGGCGGGGAGGGCCGTGCTGGGGGCCCCCGTGCGGGGTCTGGCATTTGAGATAATCAGCTGCCCTTTAAAGGGCGGCCGGTGCGGCTGTGGGCTCCCTGCGGGTCAAGGAGAAGCGGCCTCTCGCACAGCTGCAGGCGAGGTCCGCCGCCCCTCCCTGCGCACCGGGTGCCTGGGGTCCTTCCGCTCTGGACGTGGCAGCTGGCCCAAAGGACACGGAGAGAGAGTGTGGGAGGACGTCAGGCCCGGTGCACCCACCCCAGATGGGGATGGGGACAGCGCGGCCTCTGTGTGGCGTCAGGCAGGGAGAGGTGGCCCGGTAGGTGTCCAGAGCGGCCACCGCGAGCCCCCAGGTGCTGGAGGAGTCACGCCTTTCAGCAGGTCCTGGCCAGGGCGGCCCACAGACCGCTCAGCCGGGGCTCCCTGGAGGGACTGGGGAAGCTGGGCACAGCGGCCATGCTGACCCGCGCCACGCCCTGTCTTCTCGAATGAGCACCGTCCTGGGTCCTGCCTGCCCCGGAGGTGGCCCCCAGCCTGCCTGAGGAGTGTCTGTCCTTTCCACACACACGCCCAGACACGCTCACACACGCACACGTGTGCGTGCGTGCAGCATGGGCCCACAAATACACAGGAGTGTAGGCACACCGTGAACACATGCGTGTGTGCCACACTCACAGCATACACGCACACGTGTGTGCACATGTAGATGAAGAAGCGACAGACACACGCCCGGCGGTCCCACTGACTTCCACTCTCAGGTCAGCACCCACTGCCCCCGACAAGGCACTTTCCGGGGCTTTCACCGATGCCGGCTCAGTGGCAGGCCCGCCCCCCTCTTTCTGTGCACCCCACTCTTGCTCCCGCCGGGCCCGGCCAGGCAGGGCGGCGCTGAGCGCAGGAGGAAGGGCGCAGGCAGCGCCCTGCATGCCCGCCTCCAGGGCGCGGCCAGCAGGGCGGGAGCCGGAGCCGTGATGTCACTTTGATTCCATGTGGCTGCCCAGCGCCCGGCGTGGAGGCCCCCCCGGCCAGCTCGGCACTGACGCAAGTCAGAAGCTTCCAGCGCTCTGAGCAGCTGCCACGGCTCCACCGCTTGCGGTCCCGGCGGGGAGGGCCGTGCTGGGGGCCCCCGTGCGGGGTCTGGCATTTGAGATAATCAGCTGCCCTTTAAAGGGCGGCCGGTGCGGCTGTGGGCTCCCTGCGGGTCAAGGAGAAGCGGCCTCTCGCACAGCTGCAGGCGAGGTCCGCCGCCCCTCCCTGCGCACCGGGTGCCTGGGGTCCTTCCGCTCTGGACGTGGCAGCTGGCCCAAAGGACACGGAGAGAGAGTGTGGGAGGACGTCAGGCCCGGTGCACCCACCCCAGATGGGGATGGGGACAGCGCGGCCTCTGTGTGGCGTCAGGCAGGGAGAGGTGGCCCGGTAGGTGTCCAGAGCGGCCACCGCGAGCCCCCAGGTGCTGGAGGAGTCACGCCTTTCAGCAGGTCCTGGCCAGGGCGGCCCACAGACCGCTCAGCCGGGGCTCCCTGGAGGGACTGGGGAAGCTGGGCACAGCGGCCATGCTGACCCGCGCCACGCCCTGTCTTCTCGAATGAGCACCGTCCTGGGTCCTGCCTGCCCCGGAGGTGGCCCCCAGCCTGCCTGAGGAGTGTCTGTCCTTTCCACACACACGCCCAGACACGCTCACACACGCACACGTGTGCGTGCGTGCAGCATGGGCCCACAAATACACAGGAGTGTAGGCACACCGTGAACACATGCGTGTGTGCCACACTCACAGCATACACGCACACGTGTGTGCACATGTAGATGAAGAAGCGACAGACACACGCCCGGCGGTCCCACTGACTTCCACTCTCAGGTCAGCACCCACTGCCCCCGACAAGGCACTTTCCGGGGCTTTCACCGATGCCGGCTCAGTGGCAGGCCCGCCCCCCTCTTTCTGTGCACCCCACTCTTGCTCCCGCCACTGTGCGGGCCAGGCCCTGTGGACACAGCGAGACAGAGCGTCCAGGAGCTGAGGCACCTGCGTGGAGCGGGGACCATGGGGCACCTCTTGGGCTCCAGGGGCAGGTCCAGGTGGGCAGGACAGGACAGGAGCCACGGTGACCCCAGGCCCCAGCTGGGCGCCTTGCCTCCACAGGCAGCCAGGTGACGAGAACCTGCCCCTTCCCGCCGTCTGGGTCCCACCACGGCAAGCGAGCACAGGGGTGGGCGGACGTGGCCAGTGGTGGCAGAGACACACCCACCTGGGGTCGCCCTGCCTGCCGAGGGAGGCTGCTGCCGACCTGCCACGTGGCGGTCCACAGAGGGTGGGCCCCGCGGAGCCCCGCTGGGCTGGGGTCGGGGGCCTGGGCGCTGCTGCCTGGAGACCTGAGGTGTCCGGGGTCTAGTGCTGGCCACGTGGGCCAGCCGGGCCTGCCTCATCCGGGGGCTCTTTCCCGTCCGCAGCCGAAGGTGAAGCCGCTGCCGCCACCCCGTGGGGACACTCTGGACCCTGGGCCTGTGGCCACTGCGCAACCTCCAGCGCCGCCCCCAAGCAGGGGCTATGAGTCACCGGGTCACCTGAGAGCTCGAGGGCCAGCGAGCCCCCGTCTGCTTGTTGCTGTGGCCGCACAGCTCTGGGTGAGGCCTCTGGCCCCCCGGGGGCTCTGGGCCCGTCTCCATGCGGACAGACACAGGGGGCCACAGGGGCACAGGAAGGAGGGAAAGAGGAAGGAAAATGACCACGGCGAGAAGCAGACAGCCCGACAGACAGAGGACAGGAGACTCCAGCCAAGCGGGGCTTCCTGGAGTGCGGGTTGAAGCCCCTGAACTGGACCCCCCACTCTGGGGTTAGGGACGGCCCCGTGTCCTCAGCCCCTGGGCAGGGCAGAGCTGCCTACGGCGCGGTGGCCGTCTCCTGCCGGCTGGGCAGGGCCTCAGGGCTCCTCGGGGAGAGCTGTTCCCCTCCCCAGCCTCCCTTCCGCGCCCCTGTTTCTCTTCTCTGGCGGAGGCTGGGCTCTTGTTTTGTTTTGTTCTGTAACCTAAACAATCCCCCCCCTTTCCCCCCCCTCCCGACAAGGCACTTTCCGTTGCGGCCGCCGCCTCTTTCTGTGCACCCCACTCTTGCTCCCGCCACTGTGCGGGCCAGGCCCTGTGGACACAGCGAGACAGAGCGTCCAGGAGCTGAGGCACCTGCGTGGAGCGGGGACCATGGGGCACCTCTTGGGCTCCAGGGGCAGGTCCAGGTGGGCAGGACAGGACAGGAGCCACGGTGACCCCAGGCCCCAGCTGGGCGCCTTGCCTCCACAGGCAGCCAGGTGACGAGAACCTGCCCCTTCCCGCCGTCTGGGTCCCACCACGGCAAGCGAGCACAGGGGTGGGCGGACGTGGCCAGTGGTGGCAGAGACACACCCACCTGGGGTCGCCCTGCCTGCCGAGGGAGGCTGCTGCCGACCTGCCACGTGGCGGTCCACAGAGGGTGGGCCCCGCGGAGCCCCGCTGGGCTGGGGTCGGGGGCCTGGGCGCTGCTGCCTGGAGACCTGAGGTGTCCGGGGTCTAGTGCTGGCCACGTGGGCCAGCCGGGCCTGCCTCATCCGGGGGCTCTTTCCCCGTCCGCAGCCGAAGGTGAAGCCGCTGCCGCCACCCCGTGGGGACACTCTGGACCCTGGGCCTGTGGCCACTGCGCAACCTCCAGCGCCGCCCCCAAGCAGGGGCTATGAGTCACCGGGTCACCTGAGAGCTCGAGGGCCAGCGAGCCCCCGTCTGCTTGTTGCTGTGGCCGCACAGCTCTGGGTGAGGCCTCTGGCCCCCCGGGGGCTCTGGGCCCGTCTCCATGCGGACAGACACAGGGGGCCACAGGGGCACAGGAAGGAGGGAAAGAGGAAGGAAAATGACCACGGCGAGAAGCAGACAGCCCGACAGACAGAGGACAGGAGACTCCAGCCAAGCGGGGCTTCCTGGAGTGCGGGTTGAAGCCCCTGAACTGGACCCCCCACTCTGGGGTTAGGGACGGCCCCGTGTCCTCAGCCCCTGGGCAGGGCAGAGCTGCCTACGGCGCGGTGGCCGTCTCCTGCCGGCTGGGCAGGGCCTCAGGGCTCCTCGGGGAGAGCTGTTCCCCTCCCCAGCCTCCCTTCCGCGCCCCTGTTTCTCTTCTCTGGCGGAGGCTGGGCTCTTGTTTTGTTTTGTTCTGTAACCTAAACAATGGGCACAGGCTGCCTCCGCGGGCAGGCCGTCGGCCCACGGTCACGCTGTCCACGTGACCGGGCCGCTAGCCATCACATGCATGTGGGGAGGAGGCCAGGAGGGGGAGCTCAGCACTGGCGCCCAGGTTCAGCGAAGGCGCCTCAGGTCTGGAAGGACCCCTCCCTTCCCCCGCCCGCAAAGGCAAACAGAGCGCTGGCCGGCCAGGGCCGCTTCCGTGCACCAGCCGGGCCAGGGCGGCGGCCAGCAGCCGCGCTCTCCCGCCCGCCGCCCATCAAGCTGTGGCAGCGCCCCAGAGCTGGTATTCCCACACATTCCAACCTGCCCTTTGGTTTCCAAGATGTAAATATTTGCTCTTCCATTAAGAAAATAATCAGAAGTTATCCGTGAAGTGGTGTGTACCCACAGCTGCCCTTCAAAGAGGAAACGCTGCCCTTTCCGAAGGTGGAAGGACGGAGCCTGGCTGGGCGGTTCTGGGCGGTAGACCTGCCCTCCCGGGTACCTCCGCCTGCCTGAATGTTCTGGAAGCCCGAGGCACCTGAGACCGAGGCAGGAGGAGGCGGGCCTGGCAGCCGACAGCTGAGCCCCCACGCCCAGCAGAGGCCCCACCGTGAGGCCGGAAGTACGCGGGGGCCCGGGCAGCGTGGCGGGGGCTTCTGTCTGGGGGGCTTCGCCGGAGAGCATCTGGCCGTGCGAGAGGAGCTGTGCCTTGGCCCAGGGGTGTGTCCGGGCCTCAGCTCTGGGTCATACTGAGCCCACGGGGTGGACAGCCGGCTCCCCCAGGTCCCTTTGTGTGAAATGCTGCCGTCCCAGCTGCTGCGTCCTGCGGCCCCCTCCCCGGCGGGCGAGGCTGGAACGGCGGTCTGGGCTGCACCGCGTGGCGCGCGTCGGGCGCTCGACAGCCCTGCCCTCGGTGTCCTCACGGCGGCCGCACTGGGGGCAGGGACGCTGCGGCGGCAGCAAGCCCGGGGGCTGTCCGCCAGCAGGTCACCCGCGCGTGGCTCGCTCCGGCCTGGGAGGGCCGCTCACCTCTGAACCCTGGGGCTGAATCGAGGACTGGCGGGACCACACAAGGGACTCCCCGGCGGTCCCCTGGAGGAGACGGCGCCTGCCAGGCAGGGGCACGGTTCCAGCCCAGGTCTAAGGTCCCACAGGCCCTGTGCCCCCAAACCAAAAGATAAGCCGGAGCGGTATTGTAACAAATTCAATAAACACTTAAAAATAAAACGGCCCACATCAAAAAGAGAAAATTCTTAAAGAAAAGTACATAAAATGCCGGCAATAGGGGGCCCTCCTGAAAGATTCGAAGGAACCGTCAGGAAAATCAGCAAACAGTGACGCACGCCCCAGGCCACAGTCTCCAGCGGCCCTTCCCTGGAGGCGGGCTCTCCTGCGGGCCCTGCGGCTGCCCACGCTCGGGGACGCAGGCTCCGGCCCCTCACCCGTGGGCTCCGCCAGTCCCTGGCGTGTGCGGCCGCTCTCTCTCGCTGGCCTCACTGCCTTCTCGACACACTTCCAGAGAAGCCCGGGGCCTCCGGGTGCGCAGAGGCCGAGGCGGGCCCCTGCGCTCCCCGGGGCTCCGGCAGGATGCCCTCACTCCCCAACCCGCCAGCGGGGAAGCCGCTCGGAGGCAGGGCAGGCGAAAGGCGCGGGGACCCTGTCGTCTTGCCGGGGCCCTGGGGTCACCCTCTGGCCCGGGTTCCGGCTTCCCCTAGAAGAACCCGCAGGGCTGGTGTGGGGGAGCCGCTGCCCCACGGGGCTCAGGCGGAAACAGCTGCCGCTCCTTCCTGACCACAGGCTCCTGCCACCCCCGCGGGCTGGCCCGGAGCTTCCTGGGTCTGGGTGGGCGAAGGGTTTCTTCCTTTTCTGGCAGCGGGAGTCAAAGATTAGGCAACAGACCACCTGAGTGGGGCAGGGGCGGGCATGCGCTCCGGAGGGATGGTCAGGCGGGCAGCCAGGCACAGGTCACAAGAAAACCCTCAGGTGAGGCCACATGCCCCTTGCGGGGCCATCCTTCCCTTTTCCTCCTGGACACACACCTCCACCTGGAGGCCCTCTGGGCTGGGCTCGTCTGCCCTCAGGAAGCTGCTGCGCCTGAGGGGCCCCGCCCTGGGCCAGGCGGCCAGGGGCAGGTCTAAGGTCCCAGCGTGGCTCGCTCCGGCCTGGGAGGGCCGCTCACCTCTGAACCCTGGGGCTGAATCGAGGACTGGCGGGACCACACAAGGGACTCCCCGGCGGTCCCCTGGAGGAGACGGCGCCTGCCAGGCAGGGGCACGGTTCCAGCCCAGGTCTAAGGTCCCACAGGCCCTGTGCCCCCAAACCAAAAGATAAGCCGGAGCGGTATTGTAACAAATTCAATAAACACTTAAAAATAAAACGGCCCACATCAAAAAGAGAAAATTCTTAAAGAAAAGTACATAAAATGCCGGCAATAGGGGGCCCTCCTGAAAGATTCGAAGGAACCGTCAGGAAAATCAGCAAACAGTGACGCACGCCCCAGGCCACAGTCTCCAGCGGCCCTTCCCTGGAGGCGGGCTCTCCTGCGGGCCCTGCGGCTGCCCACGCTCGGGGACGCAGGCTCCGGCCCCTCACCCGTGGGCTCCGCCAGTCCCTGGCGTGTGCGGCCGCTCTCTCTCGCTGGCCTCACTGCCTTCTCGACACACTTCCAGAGAAGCCCGGGGCCTCCGGGTGCGCAGAGGCCGAGGCGGGCCCCTGCGCTCCCCGGGGCTCCGGCAGGATGCCCTCACTCCCCAACCCGCCAGCGGGGAAGCCGCTCGGAGGCAGGGCAGGCGAAAGGCGCGGGGACCCTGTCGTCTTGCCGGGGCCCTGGGGTCACCCTCTGGCCCGGGTTCCGGCTTCCCCTAGAAGAACCCGCAGGGCTGGTGTGGGGGAGCCGCTGCCCCACGGGGCTCAGGCGGAAACAGCTGCCGCTCCTTCCTGACCACAGGCTCCTGCCACCCCCGCGGGCTGGCCCGGAGCTTCCTGGGTCTGGGTGGGCGAAGGGTTTCTTCCTTTTCTGGCAGCGGGAGTCAAAGATTAGGCAACAGACCACCTGAGTGGGGCAGGGGCGGGCATGCGCTCCGGAGGGATGGTCAGGCGGGCAGCCAGGCACAGGTCACAAGAAAACCCTCAGGTGAGGCCACATGCCCCTTGCGGGGCCATCCTTCCCTTTTTCCTCCTGGACACACACCTCCACCTGGAGGCCCTCTGGGCTGAGCTCGTCTGCCCTCAGGAAGCTGCTGCGCCCTGAGCCCGTCTGGCCGGCCTCTCTCCTTCTTGCTCCTCCAGGGTGTCCAGCCTCCAGGGGACCCTCCTCAAGGGTCTGTGGGCATTCTGCCGCGCCCTGATAATGGAGGATGCTTCTCCACTTGTCCTGAGAACGCGGCAGCTTCCTGCCAGGTGCCCTCTGCCCTCCGCGTTCTGGAAAGTTTCCAAGGACAGTTGTCGTCGAATCACGAGATCACGCCCGATTCCTCTGTGACCCCCTGGACTGCAGCACGCCAGGCTGCCCCGCCCACCCCGCTCTCTGCGTGCTCAGACTCGTGTCCACTGAGTCAGTGATGCCATCCAACCGCCGCCTCCTCTGTCGCCCTTTCTCTCGCCTTCGGCCTTTCCCGGCATCAGGGTCTTTTCCAACGAGCCGTCTCGTCCCCTCAGGTGGCCCACGTATTGGAGCTTCAGCTCCGGCATCCGTCCTTCCAACGAAGATTTCCTTTAGGACAGACTGGTTGCCTTCCAAGGGCAGACGTCCCGTGAAAGGCAGACCTGCCTCTGTGGCCATGCGGCTTCCAGCCACGCGGCCCTGCCTTGGAGCTGGTGGGACTGGGAGCTGGCGTGGTCGGGGGGGCTGGGGTGGGGCTGGCACAGGCCGTCTGTCGCCGGGTGTGTCCACGTGCGCTCCGGTGCCGTCCCCTGCCCAGGAGGCCGGGGCAGGGGGCTGGGGACACTTGGCTCCGTGCTCCCTGCTGTACCAGATGGACTCTGCAGCTTGAGTCAAGATGGAAAACAGACAGAATGCTCCCCAGATGAGCCCTCGTCCCGTCGTCCAGTGGTTCCCAGACCTCATCGAGTGGGTGGATCAGGACGGTGTCCCTCGCCAGGTCATGATAGTCTCAGGGGGTGGTCCTAGTGCGGCCCCCCTGCGTGTCCTAGGCGGGGACGGAGCCCACAGAGCCCTCGGGGGCCTGGCATGAGCCCACGCGTCCCCGCCGGCACGGAGGGCCACGCCCACCCTCGCCGGCGCCAGGGGCTCCCAGCCCGCCTCGGGCATTTCCCACCAGAGAACCGGCCAGGCTTCATGGCTGGGACCCCAGGACCCACCCGGAGGGCGGGAACAGCCCCTGTCATTGAAACACGTGACCCAGACACCCCGGACTTCTCCCCATTGTTCCCAAACCACGAGGGCCTCTTCAGACTTCTGCCTAAGCCCCCCAGCCCCACCACACACACCCCCCTCGCTGCTCCCTTCCCGTCCCCCAGGACTCTCGGGATGGCGCGAGGCCGACCTCCCTCCCTGAGGAGCTCGGGAACAGCTCTGCTCTCCTCGGATTCCCCGAGGGGGCTGGTGGAGTCCACACTCGGCGCGCGGGCCAGCTCAGAGAGGGCCGCGGTGACAGGAACCACACATGGCGACCAGAGTCCTCCCCGATCCTCAGGCCCTGCTCTGACCCCACACGGCTGGTTGCCTGGGAGGCTGGTCACCGCCAGATGTGGCCACAGACAGGGAGGGACATCAGAACCAGCAGGAAGAGGCCTCAGGGTCAGCAGGGCCACGGGAACCCTCCTCTGCTCCCAGACCGGATGCGGCATCTGCCTTTAAAATCCTGGATGGACTTCCTGGCGCTTGAGGGGAAAGTGCAGAGCCTGAAAACTGGGACTGCAGGGCTGCTGTCCCCACGGTCGGGGCAGCGGCAGTGCTGTCAGCCCCAGGCTGACCACAGGGAAACCGGAAAGTGAGCACACGTCTAGGACCTGCTGAGACCTTGCTGTGGACCGTGACGGGCGGGCGTGCGGGCAGCCTGGGGCCCGGGTTGGCAGCCTGCGCCTCTAAAGGGCCGGGGGGGACATATTTTAGGCTCTGGGGTTCCTCGGTCCCTGTCACAACCGCTCAGTTCTGCCCGTGTGTGGAGGGAGCCATGCTACACTGCACGCAGATGGGCGACTGCGGCCGTGGGCCAGGAGAGCTTTACCCGTGGCCCTGAAGCGCGACTCTGTACAGTTTCCACCTGCTGCGAAGCCCTCACCTCTCCTTTTCCTTCTTCTCTTCCTCCTCTCCCCCTGCTTCTCCCTGGAGCAGGACCTCTGCTGGGACCACCTCAGCCAGGGGAGGGCTGGACACGGACAGGCCAGCTTCGAGCACCCACCCAACTCTCGTTTAGGGAGGAGGTGACCGCCCCGGCGGCAGGAGGGGCTCTGTGAGGGCACACGCTGGCGGAGCCTGGGCCAGGGGCCACCCGACGCTCGCCGACACCCACCACTTCGGCTCCTGGGCTTGGCGGGCCCGGCAGCCCCTGACCTCAGCCGCGTCGTCTCCCTCTGGGGAGGCTCTGGACACTGTGGACCTCAGAGCCCAGCCTGCGTGCACCCCGGGGACCTGAAGGCTCCCTGGGCAGTGAGCTGCCCCAGCCCCACAGCCGCTGCCCAGCTGGGCGGCTGGCCCTGGGGTGGACCCCGGGCGGCACCGTCCGGGCCTCCGGGGCTGCGGGAGGAAGGGGCTGTCTCTCCTCCGGGGTCTCTTACCACCAACCACGCAGGTCTCGGGGTGCTGCCGCCGGGACCCCCGTGCCCAGACTCCCGAGAGGCCCCCGCCCCCGCCAGGAGTGGACTGGGGTGGGGAGGGCAGAGGCCCCGAGGCCCCTGCCCAGGCTCCCTGTCCACTCCTGTTGGGCTGTAAGTGACCTGGAGCTGAAGGCTGTCTCGAGCGCGCCCTGGGCACTTCCTGAGGGAGGGCCACGCGGAGGACGCTGGGCGGGAGCTCCCGAAACAGCAGCTGCTCCGAGCCGGCTGCCTGGGGCCGGAGCCTGGGGGGGCGGCAGGGAGGAGTGCGAGCAGACCAGACAGGCCTCGGGGCCTCACGTCCGCCTGCCCGGGGGCACGGGTGACCCTCTCGGACACCCAGCACCCGCAGGCCCTGCCCAGGAGACCCAGGCCCCGGGCTTGGCCGCAGCAGCCCCGCCCCCGCCCCCGCCCCTCCCGGCCCACCTGCTCCCCGTCCCCTCTGGGGGTGCCGACGCCAGGCAGCGCACTGCTGCTGCTCTCAGATGAGCCCTGGGCTCTGGCAGCCGTGCCGGAATATTCTGAGGCCCCAGGAGGCGGTCAGACAGTGACGCGTGGTAGAAATCCCCGAATGTTCCAGGACAGGAAACCAACCGGTTGAGCATTCGCGTTTCCCTGGCGACGGCCTCCAGACCCAAGCGCCCTGAGCACGGGCGTGCGTGTCCGGCGCGGTGCCTGCCACCGATCCCACAGGGCCCGAGACACCGCCTGGCCAGCGGCGGTTGGCAGAGACACGCGTAGAAGACCAGCTTTGCATTGGAGTATCCCTTCTCCAAGGCAGCGCGGAGCTGAGGCCGGGGCCTGAGTGAGGAGGCCCGCGGCCGGGCGTGGACCCCGCAGCCTCCTCTGCGCGTTGCCGACAGCAGCCCAGGGGCCGCGGGAGCCCCCGAGGCTGAGGCCTGTTCCCCTCCTCCAGGACGCCCGGGGCTCCGGCTCCGTGGGAGTGACGGGCTGGGCTGGGACTGGCCCGGCCCGGCCTGTCTGCAGGCCCAGTGGCCTTGGTGAAGGCAGACTTGTGTGTAAAGGAAGGAGGGGAGGGGCCTCCCAGCCCTTTCTGGGGAAACCGAGGCAGGACGGGGGCCAGGCGCTGTGCGCAGAGGCTCCAGGGGGCACTCTCACAGGGGACAGGTCAGAGGACAGACGGGTCAAGCCGAGGGGGGCTGGGGACTGGCTAGTGCAGATCCCGAGGCTCCCGGGCTCCCCACACGCCCTCCTGACTCACACAGTGACCTGAAGAGGCCTCGGTGAGAGGAAGCCGTGGCCCTGGGCTCCGAGACGCCTAGGGTGGGGGCCTGAGGGTCGGGGGAGCCGAGGGTGAGAGCCAAGGGGTCCTTCAGACGCTCGCTTCTCTCAGTGATTTGCTGACATTGTCAGCACGGCAGTTTTCAGTACAGATATTGGAAAAGCCCCTGGTGCTGGGAAGGATTAAGGGCAGGAGGAGGAGGGGACGACAGAGGAGGAGATGGTTGCATGGCATCGCTGACTCCATAGGTGTGAGCTTGAGCACGCTCCGGGAGGTGGGGAAGGACAGGGCAGCCGGGGGTCGCAAAGAGTCAGCCACGACTTACTGACCGAACAGGAGCATAGGAATATGTGTGTAGACCCTGCCTGTAAGCATGAATCAAGTTGATTGGCAAAAGTGTATTTGGCCATAACTTCTAAACAGTGTTCCGTATATAATGACCGTGGCTTAAAACACCTGAAGAAATCTTGGTAAAAGACCTGAGTCCTCCAGCCACTTGGCTGAGCTCTTGACGGCCGTGGAGGGGGTGAGCTCCGTTCTGGAAACAGGAGGTGTGCCTGAGGCCACCCCAGAGGGACTCTCTTCTCCCAGGACTCACCCCCTCCCCCGCCCCTCAGCCAGCTCCCGCCACTTCCTGTCGCGCACTCACCGCCCGCTCCCTTCCCAGACAGCGTCAGGCCCTTCGTGCCCGTCTCCGCCGTCACAGGTGACCCAGGACCACCTCAGCACCCACGCCAGCCCCAGGTGCCAGGCTACCGATCCTGTTCAGCCAGGCTTGGGCCTCGTCGCCACGGGAGACAGCTGTTCCGGCACGGTGTCCCGCAAAGGGGGCTGCACGCAGATCCCGGCTTTCCGGGTGGTGGCCTTTCCTCAGACCCCAGCCCTTGACCGAGGAGGTCAGCTCCTCCTGCCTGAGGCTCAGAGAGGCCGTCTCGGGCCGCCCGGGAGCATCGCGTCCTGGGCCAGCCGCCTCACACAGACTAGCCGGTGATGCGTCCCCAGCCAGCCAGGGGAGGCTTCCTTGCCCCGTCTTCCAGCCAGCATCTCTCTCCACTGCTCACTCCCCGCACCTCCTTCCTCCCGCGGCCTGCGACCCCAGCAGAGTGACCCCAGTGGAGCGCCTGAGGGACCCCCCAGCAGCACCAGCAGGTGGACGGTCTAGGGAGGGCGGGGTTGAAGGGGACGTTCGGGGCCCATGATCAGAGCCCCATCAAGTGGGCAGCTACAGACATGGCTTAAACCCCTTTATCCTGACTATAAAAATTATACATTCTCACTCAAAGAGAATTTGAAAATGAAGAAAGCTGAAAGAAAAAAAAAAAAACCCAGAAGGGAAGCCCCCGCCATCCACCACCGCGGGAGCACCGTCGGCATTTCTGGAATGCCTCCTCCAGTGCTGTGTGTTTCTGTGCATTTTAAAAGTCGAGCTAAATATTTGACATGCGTGTTCCCTGTTTTCTGAGGCTTTGGATGGGTCTGTTCAGCACTTTTTTGTCACCGGGCCAGCGGCCTCACCTGCACGTCCTGACATCCTGTGCTGCTGGAGCACAGGGACTGTCCCCTCGCTCACGGCCCCCGCCCGGCCCCAGTGCTCAGTGACACAGGCTGTCTAGGTCCACCCGCCAACTAACCAGCCCCAGCCGACGGCCCCACGCCTCTTCACCGGGTCCTCAGGCCAGGCCCTCACTGCCCCAGAGCGCCCCGGGGCCAGGCCCCGGGAACGAGGGCCTCGCTCTGCGGCTCGGAGCTCGCCAGGGTCATTTACACGGCCCAGTCCTGCCCTTCCTGCAGGAGCCCCAGTCCAAGCTCTGACTCCGGCCTCCCCTCGCTCTGTCCCGCCTCCTGACCCACACCTGGCCCTGCAGGATGTGTGTGCACCCTTTGCTTAGAAGCACAAGTAATATCAAAGTTTCTTTCAATACCTTGTCGTAGGGCTTCCCAGGTGGCTCAGTGGTGAAGAATCCACCTGCCAATGCAGGAGCTGCAAGAAACATGGGTTCGATCCCTGGGTCCGGAAGAGCCCCAGAGGAGGAAATGGCAGCTCAGTCCAGTATTCTTGCCAGGAAAATCCCTTAGACAGAGGAGCCAGGCGGGCTACAGCCCATGGGTCCCAAAGCGCCGGGCACGACTGAGCGGCTGCGCAGGCTCGCACGCTCGCTGACTGTAACTCGGTCACCCTCCTGCAAAGGAAATCTCGCCTGGATTGTAACACAGTGTGTGTGTCTCTTTAGTCAGCTAACGTGTATTTTCCAGTGTCATTAAGGTCACTTTTAAATGTAATTGTAATGAGTGTGTAATATCTTCTATGGATATATCAAAATCTCTCCTTTTTATGCTGTATTCGCTTTGTTTCTATTAACTTTTTTTAATGGATTTTTTTTAAAAAAATTAGCCTCTTTTATTGATTTTCTATTTATTTATTTTTCATCCACTTTATTCTTTGGCCCGTGTGGGCCTCCCACTGCAGTGGCCTCTCAAATTGAAGAGCACTGGCTCTAGGCGCACGTGCTCCAGAGCGCTGGCTCGCAATTGGCCGCAGTGGTCCAGCCGCTCCGCGGCACATGGGATCTTCCTGGGCCAGGGATCCAACCGGTGCCCCTTGCACTGCAACGCGGACTCTCTACCCACTGGACCACCAGGGCAGCCCCTGTTTCTATTAACTTTTTCATTACCCTGAGATGAACGTTTTGGGAATCAGTATGTTCTGGAATCTTTCCTTAGGTTTTGTTGCTGTTGTTCAGTCACTGAGTCTTGTCTGAATCTTCATGGACCCTGTGGGCTGTAGCCCCCCAGTCTCTCCTCTCCGTGGGATCTACCAGGCAAGACTAAGGAACGGGGTGCCATCTCCTTCCCGACCCCGGGATCGAGCCCACATCTCCTGCATTCGCAGGCAGGTTCTTCACCACTGAGCCCCCTGGAGCTGGTGGGCTGCTAATCCAGAAGGATGCTGTCCTCACAGAAGCGGGAAATCTGGACACAGACCTGGGCACGGGGAGAGACCACGTGAAGATGAAGGCAAATCAGGTGATGTGGCTCAAGCCAAGCACTCCCACGAATGCTTGCAAGCCCCCAGACCTGGGGGAGAGCCCAAACCCATTCTTCCTGACAGGCTCAGGAGGAGCCCGCCGTGCCCGCCCCCTGATTCTGGACTTCCAGCCTCCAGAGCCAAGACAATGGTTCCCATCATGCAAGCCGTTCCGTTTGGGGTACCACGGCAGCCTCAGCAAACACACACGGATGAAAGCCACGCTGCAGCCCTCGCCAACGCGGTCCTGGGTTTTCCCACATGGACGACGATTGTAACACAGTGTGTGTGTCTCTTTAGTCAGCTAACGTGTATTTTCCAGTGTCATTAAGGTCACTTTTAAATGTAATTGTAATGAGTGTGTAATATCTTCTATGGATATATCAAAATCTCTCCTTTTTATGCTGTATTCGCTTTGTTTCTATTAACTTTTTTTAATGGATTTTTTTTAAAAAAATTAGCCTCTTTTATTGATTTTCTATTTATTTATTTTTCATCCACTTTATTCTTTGGCCCGTGTGGGCCTCCCACTGCAGTGGCCTCTCAAATTGAAGAGCACTGGCTCTAGGCGCACGTGCTCCAGAGCGCTGGCTCGCAATTGGCCGCAGTGGTCCAGCCGCTCCGCGGCACATGGGATCTTCCTGGGCCAGGGATCCAACCGGTGCCCCTTGCACTGCAACGCGGACTCTCTACCCACTGGACCACCAGGGCAGCCCCTGTTTCTATTAACTTTTTCATTACCCTGAGATGAACGTTTTGGGAATCAGTATGTTCTGGAATCTTTCCTTAGGTTTTGTTGCTGTTGTTCAGTCACTGAGTCTTGTCTGAATCTTCATGGACCCTGTGGGCTGTAGCCCCCCAGTCTCTCCTCTCCGTGGGATCTACCAGGCAAGACTAAGGAACGGGGTGCCATCTCCTTCCCGACCCCGGGATCGAGCCCACATCTCCTGCATTCGCAGGCAGGTTCTTCACCACTGAGCCCCCTGGAGCTGGTGGGCTGCTAATCCAGAAGGATGCTGTCCTCACAGAAGCGGGAAATCTGGACACAGACCTGGG
This sequence comes from Tragulus kanchil, assembly GCA_022376925.1. Taxonomy (NCBI): domain Eukaryota; kingdom Metazoa; phylum Chordata; class Mammalia; order Artiodactyla; family Tragulidae; genus Tragulus; species Tragulus kanchil. Next base: position 245,849,601 of record JAIOJX010000028.1, read on the forward strand.
CACGGGGAGAGACCACGTGAAGATGAAGGCAAATCAGGTGATGTGGCTCAAGCCAAGCACTCCCACGAATGCTTGCAAGCCCCCAGACCTGGGGGAGAGCCCAAACCCATTCTTCCTGACAGGCTCAGGAGGAGCCCGCCGTGCCCGCCCCCTGATTCTGGACTTCCAGCCTCCAGAGCCAAGACAATGGTTCCCATCATGCAAGCCGTTCCGTTTGGGGTACCACGGCAGCCTCAGCAAACACACACGGATGAAAGCCACGTCTGCAGCCCTCGCCAACGCGGTCCTGGGTTTTCCCACATGGACGACGAAAGGCGCCTCCCGCCCCCTCTCCCCTGGGGCCCCGGTGAGGTCTCCAAGGCTGACCCCGCTCACCGCAGGGCACGGCGGGGCTGAGCTGCCACACCCGTTTCCTCCCGAGAGGCTGCAGGCTGCTCTGGACAGAGCTGAGACAACACGGCACACACGTTCCGCCATCACAAGTGCCCCTCACCGCCCCCCACATCTGTCCCCCCAGCGACCAGAGGGGAGACGTCGGCACTGGATGCCCCGGCGTTCTCAGAAACCAGCACCAGGTCCGCGCTGCTCGTGTGCAGTGCTAGCAGAGGCGCGGCCTGAGGGGCTCCTGCCCGCCAGCCGGACGTTCCCCAGACAGGGAGCGGCAGACCCGGCACCATGGCTGGGACCGGGACGGTGTGGACACCGAGGCTGGCAGGACGTGGGTGCAGGTGTCCAGCCCCAGCCCCTCTGCTCTGCTGGCCAGAGCCCGCAGGGCCAGCCGCCCACGCACCACGGTCGCCGGTTGTCCAGGCTGCGGTTTCCACACCACGCGCCCGCAGCGCTGTGCGCCGTCACCCCCTGCTCCGCTCCCGTCCCCGCCTGTCCCCGGCGGCGGCCGGGGCCTGCAAACCCACACCTCAAGCGCACGTGCTCCCACCTGCTTCACTGGCTCTGCTTCCAGGCCAGCCAGCAAGGATGGGGGAGACGGCGAGGACCAGCTCTTTCTGCTTCGAGTTGGCCTCGGTGGCCACTAGGGTCAGGGCAGGCGTCCCTGCGGGGCCCAGGGTCAGCACAGGCTCAGCGGAGCCGAGAGCAGCTCCCGGCCAGGGGAGGCCCTCCTGCCTCTCCCCTCCAAGCCCTTCCCTCCCCTCCTGCTTGCTCAGCTCCCAGGGAGCCAGGCCCCAATGGAGCTCCGGCTGGCTTCCTGGAGGGACCCTGACTGAAGAATATACTGCCCTTAGGGCACCACCGACCACAGCTTCTGCATGGCCGCTCCTGGACGCGCCCTGCCAATTCACATGCCCACACGCCCCCTCGGGCTGAGGCCCCAGGCGGCGCCATCTTCAGGAGCAAACTCTTGCACTCAGACTAAACATCCAGGCTCGTGAGGAGCCGCCCCTCCGTGGAAAGGGAGCATCAACGCCCCGCCAGCCGAAGCCCCGCAGCGCCCAGCACGGGCGCCGTCCCCGGGCAGAGGAGGCAAGAGTGCGTGGGCTGTTGGACGTGGAGCTGCGCCCCCAGGCCCGTGCGCTGGTCTCTGGGGCGCGGGAGCGAGAAGAAGGCAGACCTGGCTGTGCGTGGATCCTGCTGAGCCTTTAGAGCTTTGGCGTCTGAGCCACGACACGGAGCACATGGGAGAACGGGCTGTTGGCTCAGGTCATCAGATTCGGTTCAAGTCATTATTTTAGGAAAGATGCTGCTGTGAGAGGCAGGTAGCGGTGGGCAGGTGGCTCCCTGGGAGTGCACAGGGAGACCCCTGGTCCCCACTGACCCTTGGAAACCAGACGAGCTCCCCAGCAGCCCCAGCCTCAGGCCCACAGCCTTGGGGGCACTGCTGAGCGAGGCTCCCATGCCCTGAGGCCCCGGGAAGGTGGTGTGCAGGCTGGCGAGCATGCCTGCTGGTCTGGACATAATGAGTAGGTGCCGCTGGGAGCGGATGCACCTAATGACAGGCTGCGGGGCTGCCCTGCAGAGCCAAGCCCGGCGACCTACTTCAAAGCCACGCGCTGGCAGCGAGGGACACTAGAGCAGAGCGGTCTGCAGTGCTGCTCCCGCGGGTTCGTGCCACCCCATCCCGCCAGAGGGGGACCCTGGTGTCAGGGGGTGCCCTTAGAGAAACATGAAGGAAACACGCTCATGCTGGCCCCCCGGGAAGAGGTCACACAGGGACCTGACCAGCCTCCAATTGCCACAGCAGGTGGCTGGCAGGAAGCACGGAGCTGCTGGAGCCCGAGCAGGCGGCGTCCGGAGGAGAAGAAGGGCGGGCGGGCCCTGGGCCCGGCTGGGGCTGAGGTCCATGACTGTCCCTGACCCCCTCGCATTCAAGAAGCTCGACCTTTAATATTTTTATTTCAAACATGAGCATCTGGACAGTGGATGATGTGCCGGAGTGTGGTTTTAATGCTTCTTTCTTGAAACCTCGGGTGAACCTTGCGACGGCAGGGCTCAGCCGCCCTGCAGAAGCGTGCCTCTGGAGCTCCTGCTGGCCTGTTCTCTGCTCGGAGGCCTCTCCTCTCCGCCCATCGGCTCAGGGCCGCTGTCCCCCGAGGCCAGCCCCGTGGGGAGAAGGCCTTTCTTCCCTGGCCCCTCTGACACATGGATGCATGGCCTCCTCAGACGGCTGGACAGACGACTGGACTCTGGGTGCAGGGGACCCGGCCTCCTGCACGAGCCCCTCCTCCCTGGCCTCCGGGTGCACCCTCAAACAGCCAGCCGGGGCGACGGCCCTCCTGGGAAGCCACCGTTGCCGAGGGGTCAGCCTGGAGCTCCCGGGCGCGAGCTCAGCCGTGTGTCCCGCTAAGAGGCCAGACTTGGATTCTGTACCTTAAGCAGAGAAAAGACAGCAAATCTCAAACGCTAAGGTTCGTCTTCTAGTCGTTTCACGAGCTGCGTGTGTCTTTCCTGGCCGGAAGACAAAGCACTGACACTTGGGTTCCTCACACAAATCTGGCAGCATTAACCCGTCACTATGCGTTAAGCACACACACAATTCACTCATTTAAAACATGATCCACTTGAGGGCTTCCCAGGTAGGCTCAGTGGTAAAGAGCCCACCTGCCAATGCAGGAGACACGGGTTTGATCCCTGATCCGGGAGGATCCCACATGCTGAGGAGCAGCTAAGCCCGTGAGCCACAGCGATGGAACCTGTGCTCTAGAGCCTTGGAACCCCAACTATGGAGCCCGTGGGCCGCAACTACGGAAGCCCATGAGCCCTAGAGCCCGAGTTCTACAACAAGAGACGTCACCCTGACAAGAAACCTGCCCCCCTCAACTAGAGAGTGGCCCCACTCCCTGCAACTAGAAAAGAGTCTGCAGCAGCAGTGAAGATCCAGAATAGCCAAAAACAAATAAACGGATAATTTTTTAAAAGCAAAACCCACTTGGAAAGAAATTAGGTGATGTCAGTAAGATGGCAGGCAAGGAGGACCCAATGCCCATCCCCCCAACAAAACCAACAGAAACAACAAACAAACAGGGAGGTGGAGATGCAAACGGCTCAGGGAGAATGCTGCAGTACAACAGAGAAGTGGCGGAACCCTGAGGCACACAACACCAAGGCCGGCCCTGTAGACAGTCACAGCGAGTGTTACCTGCCTCACCTGTCCCCTGGTCTGGCACACCTCGCTGCCGAAAGGGACCCCTTGACCCAGCCTCCGCCAGGAGGGAAAGGCAGCGGAATAGCCCGGAAGCCCTCAACAGCACAGGTGCACACACCTGCGCCTTCCCTGCCCAGGACCACCCTGCCCTGGCCTCCGGGTGCACCCTCAAACAGCCAGCCGGGGCGACGGCCCTCCTGGGAAGCCACCGTTGCCGAGGGGTCAGCCTGGAGCTCCCGGGCGCGAGCTCAGCCGTGTGTCCCGCTAAGAGGCCAGACTTGGATTCTGTACCTTAAGCAGAGAAAAGACAGCAAATCTCAAACGCTAAGGTTCGTCTTCTAGTCGTTTCACGAGCTGCGTGTGTCTTTCCTGGCCGGAAGACAAAGCACTGACACTTGGGTTCCTCACACAAATCTGGCAGCATTAACCCGTCACTATGCGTTAAGCACACACACAATTCACTCATTTAAAACATGATCCACTTGAGGGCTTCCCAGGTAGGCTCAGTGGTAAAGAGCCCACCTGCCAATGCAGGAGACACGGGTTTGATCCCTGATCCGGGAGGATCCCACATGCTGAGGAGCAGCTAAGCCCGTGAGCCACAGCGATGGAACCTGTGCTCTAGAGCCTTGGAACCCCAACTATGGAGCCCGTGGGCCGCAACTACGGAAGCCCATGAGCCCTAGAGCCCGAGTTCTACAACAAGAGACGTCACCCTGACAAGAAACCTGCCCCCCTCAACTAGAGAGTGGCCCCACTCCCTGCAACTAGAAAAGAGTCTGCAGCAGCAGTGAAGATCCAGAATAGCCAAAAACAAATAAACGGATAATTTTTTAAAAGCAAAACCCACTTGGAAAGAAATTAGGTGATGTCAGTAAGATGGCAGGCAAGGAGGACCCAATGCCCATCCCCCCAACAAAACCAACAGAAACAACAAACAAACAGGGAGGTGGAGATGCAAACGGCTCAGGGAGAATGCTGCAGTACAACAGAGAAGTGGCGGAACCCAGAGGCACACAACACCAAGGCCGGCCCTGTAGACAGTCACAGCGAGTGTTACCTGCCTCACCTGTCCCCTGGTCTGGCACACCTCGCTGCCGAAAGGGACCCCTTGACCCAGCCTCCGCCAGGAGGGAAAGGCAGCGGAATAGCCCGGAAGCCCTCAACAGCACAGGTGCACACACCTGCGCCTTCCCTGCCCAGGACCACCCTGCCCTGGCCTTCGCTGTGCTCAACAGCGGACACCCGTGTCCAGGCTGCGGCCACCCACCCGCCCCAGCCCAGCCAGGCGAGGGAAGGAGCTACTGCAGGAGAGAATTCACCCCTGCACCCGGCACCGCTGGGCGGACGTCGCCACATCTCCCACGGCGGTGCAAACCCCGGGCCCTGCTCCCCGGAGCTTTGCCCACACCCATGCCTCAGGCTCACCCACCACCGGACTAGCCCCACGAGACAGCCCCCTGGCTCTGCTTCCCTGTGAGAACACGGGGAACAGGGAGATCCTAGAGGCCTGCACCACCAAGGACCCCCCAACCCTTGCCTCTGCCGTGGACTCCTGCCGCCACGGCGGACGCCGAACTCAGCTTGTGCGGCTCCACAGGGCGACGCCACTGTGCCTCCATGAAGCTGGGATCGCTGCGGGGCACACGCATCCCTCAGAGTGGCCTCTGTCACCCTGCTGAGGTCCTCACGCCCGCCGGTAGTTGAAGGCCTGTCCTCACGGAAGCCCCTGAAAAGTCTGGAAGAGGCGACTTTCCCTCAGCTGCACAGGAATCAGCAAGGCTACAAGAAACACGGAGCACCAAGGGAATGTGACCCCCCAAGGCACAGCACATTTCTAGTAACTGACCCCAAAGAAGTGGAAACTTCCAGAGGGCCCGATGAAGAGTCACACACTGTGTTCAGGAAGCTGAGGAAGCGACCAAAGAACTCAGACAACTCAATGACCCCAAGAAAAAAATAGCACACGAACCAAACAAGAAGTCCAGGGGATATACATATGACTAATCTGGGGTCATACATATCTGTAAACAGCAAACTCTGTAAAAGTAAAAAGTAAAATAAAAAGTAAAAAAAAACAAAAACAAAAAAAACAGTAACAAGAAATCGAACAAAGAGATAGAAATCATAAAAATGAATCAAGGAGAAATTCTGAAGCTCAAGGATCTGATGACGAGAATGAAAAGTGTGGTAGAGAGCTTCTACAGCAGACTCAACCAGGCCGAAGAAAGAACCCCACACTCGAGCAGGCCATTTGAAAGTATCCAGTCAGGAGAAAAAAGTGGAAAAGACAAAGAAAGCCTATGAAACTTGTGGGACACAAAATTGAGAACTAATGCATCCCTTCACATGCTAGCAAGGTAACAACACTCAAAATCCTCCAAGCTAAGGTCCAACAGTACGTGAACTAGAGCCTCCAGATGCACAAGCTGGATTTAGAAAAGCAGAAGAACCAGCGATCAAGTTGTCAACATCCACTGGATCATAGAAAAAGCAAGGGAATTCCAGAAAAATATCTACTTTTGCTTCACTGATTGCACTAAAGCGTTTGAGTGTGTGAATCATAACAAACTGTGGGAAATTCTTAGAGAGATGGGGCCACCAGAACACCTTACCTGCATCCTGAGGAAACTGTGTGCAGGTCAAAAAACAACAGTTAGAACTGGACATGGAGCAACAGACTGGTTCAAAATCAGGAAAGGAGTACATCAAGGCTGTATATTGTCACCCTGCTCATTTAACTTATGTGCAGAAGACATCATGTGAAATGCCAGGCTAGATGAATAATAAACTGAATCAAGATTGCTGGGAGAAATATCAGAACCTCCGGTATGCAGATGATACCACCCTAATGGCAGAAAGCAGAGGAACTAAAGAGCCTCCTGATGAGGGTCAAAGAGGAGAGTGAAGAAGCTGGCTTAAAACACTCAACATCCTAAAAACTAAGATCATGGCATCCGATCCCATCGCTTCATGGCCAATAGATCAAGGAAAAGTGGAAATAATGACAGATTTCCTTTCCTTGAGATTCAAAATCACTGAAGACAATGACCACAGCTTTGAAATGAAAAGGCATTTGTTCTCTGGAAGGAAAGCTATGACAAACCTAGACAGCATATTAAAAAGCAGAGACGTCACTTTGTCAACAAAGGTCCTTACAGTCAACATTATAGTTTATCCAGTAGTCATGTATGGATGCGAGAGCTTGACCAGAAAGAAGATTGAGCACCAAAGAATTGATGCTTTCAAACTGTGGCGCTGGAGAAGACTCTTGAGAGTCCCTTGGACAGCAAGGAGAGCAAACCAGTCAACCCTAAGGGAAATCAACCCTGAAAATCCATTGGAAGGACTGATGCTGAAGCTGAAGCTCCCATGCTTTGACCACCTGATGTGAAGAGCCGACTCACTTGAAAAGACCCCAATGCTGGGGAAGAATGAAGGCAGGAGAAGAAGGGGCGACAGAGGATGAGACGGCTGGACGGCATCACCGACTCAATGGACATGAGTTTGAACATGCTCCAGCAGACGGCGAAGGACAGGGAAGTCTGGTGTGCTGCAGTCCATGGGTCTCAAAGAGTCAGACACAGCTTTAAGACAGAACAACAAAATTACCTCTATTTGCAAATGACTAGATGATATAGATGAAAAACCCTAAAGACTCCACGACAACAACGGAAGTATTGCGCCTAATAAAAACAAAAATTGCAGCACAGCTGCAGGATACAAAATCAACCAACATACAAAAACCAATTGCATTTTTTTTTTTTTGGAGGGGGAGCAGATTGGGGAAGGAAGGGATGGGCGGGCCACTTCTATTGGTCTTTCATTTCTCTATTTTCATCTGCCTTTGTTCTTTGGCTCTTGTGGGCCTCCCATCGCGGTGGCCTCTGTTGTCGCAGAGCACCGGCTCTGGGCGCATGCGCTCCAGAGCTCCGGCTCGGTCATTGGACATATCAGTCCAGCCGCTCCACAACATGAGGGATCTTCCCAGGCCAGGGATCGAACCGGCGCCCCTTGCACTGCAAGGCGGTGTCCTTACCCACTGGACCACCAGGGAAGCCCAACCAATTGCATTTCTATGTAGAATGAATAAGCCAAAAAAGAAATTAAGAAAACAATCACTTTCACAATAGCACCAAAAAGAACAAAATACTTAGGAACAAACTTAACTAAAAAGGTGAAAGATTTGTTCACTGACAATTACAAAATATTGATGAAGGAAATTTAAGATGACATAGTTAAATGGAAATAGTTTGCATTTATGGATCAGAAGTATTAAAACTGTAAAACGTCCACAGTATGCAATGTAATCTATAAATTCAGTGCAACGGTTATAAACTTGGCAGAAGACTCTTGAGAGTCCCTTGGACAGCAAGGAGAGCAAACCAGTCAACCCTAAGGGAAATCAACCCTGAAAATCCATTGGAAGGACTGATGCTGAAGCTGAAGCTCCCATGCTTTGACCACCTGATGTGAAGAGCCGACTCACTTGAAAAGACCCCAATGCTGGGGAAGAATGAAGGCAGGAGAAGAAGGGGCGACAGAGGATGAGACGGCTGGACGGCATCACCGACTCAATGGACATGAGTTTGAACATGCTCCAGCAGACGGCGAAGGACAGGGAAGTCTGGTGTGCTGCAGTCCATGGGTCTCAAAGAGTCAGACACAGCTTTAAGACAGAACAACAAAATTACCTCTATTTGCAAATGACTAGATGATATAGATGAAAAACCCTAAAGACTCCACGACAACAACGGAAGTATTGCGCCTAATAAAAACAAAAATTGCAGCACAGCTGCAGGATACAAAATCAACCAACATACAAAAACCAATTGCATTTTTTTTTTTTTGGAGGGGGAGCAGATTGGGGAAGGAAGGGATGGGCGGGCCACTTCTATTGGTCTTTCATTTCTCTATTTTCATCTGCCTTTGTTCTTTGGCTCTTGTGGGCCTCCCATCGCGGTGGCCTCTGTTGTCGCAGAGCACCGGCTCTGGGCGCATGCGCTCCAGAGCTCCGGCTCGGTCATTGGACATATCAGTCCAGCCGCTCCACAACATGAGGGATCTTCCCAGGCCAGGGATCGAACCGGCGCCCCTTGCACTGCAAGGCGGTGTCCTTACCCACTGGACCACCAGGGAAGCCCAACCAATTGCATTTCTATGTAGAATGAATAAGCCAAAAAAGAAATTAAGAAAACAATCACTTTCACAATAGCACCAAAAAGAACAAAATACTTAGGAACAAACTTAACTAAAAAGGTGAAAGATTTGTTCACTGACAATTACAAAATATTGATGAAGGAAATTTAAGATGACATAGTTAAATGGAAATAGTTTGCATTTATGGATCAGAAGTATTAAAACTGTAAAACGTCCACAGTATGCAATGTAATCTATAAATTCAGTGCAACGGTTATCAAATTCCCCATGGCATTCTTAGTAGAAACAGAAAAAACAATCCTAAAATTCATACCGAGCCACAAAAGACACTGCATGATCAAAGCAATCTTAAGGAAGGAGACCAAAGCTGGAAGCATCATGCTTTCTGACTTCAAATTTTATTGCAAAACTACGATAATCAAAACAGCATGGTACCAGCTGAGCAACAGACAGTAGTGACAACAGAACAGAAGAGAGAGCCCAGGAGTGAATGCAGGCACATCTGATCAACTGATGCTCAACAAGGGGCTGCCATCTGGCTCTTATAGGGAAGACCCTTATAGCCTGGCTCTTCCAAGTGTTGTGATACATTTTAATTGTTATTTTCAACCAAGGCAAGGTCTTGGTTTGGTCAACAATGACAACAAAAACAAGAGTGCTGAGAACACAAAATAAAGGACATTTTCTTCAGTCAATGGTGTTGGGAAAACCGGATCTCCACAGGCAAAAGTGCTGGACCCTTATCTCACATCATACACAAAAAACAATGCAAATGTATACAAGATGTTCACGTAGGACAGGAAACTGTGAAACTACTGTAAGGAAACTTAGGGGAAGAGGATCTTGATATTAGTCTGACCAATGATTTTTTTTTTTTTTAATATGATAAATCAGCAAAAGAAAAGCAGGAAAGTGAGATTAACTCACATTGGAGTGCTTTGGCACAGCGGCTGAGCAATCAACAGAGTGAACAGACAACCTCAGGAATGAAAAAGAACATTGAAAATTATTGACTATATATCTGGCAAGGGATTAATATCCAAAATACATAAGGAACCCATACTTCTCAATAGTGAAAAAAAAAAAAAAAACAATCTAAAAACGAGCAAAGGACTTTAACAGGCATTTCTCCAAAGACAGACAAATGGCAAACAGACACATGATTAGGTGCTCTTTTAATGTACAATTTAATAATTTGATATACACATGCATTATGACATTGACACTATAATCAATCTCATCAACATATCCCTCACCTCAAATAGGCTGGCTGGATGTTACTAACCTGATGGATGTTACTAACCATCAGGGAAAAGCAAATTGAAACCACAGTGAGGTTTCACATCACACTCATTAGAATGGCTAGTAGCTGAAGGACAAACGATAACACATGCTAGCAAAGACATGGAGAAGAATTAAGCTGTGGGCACTGGTGGTGGGAAATGGTTATACTCATTATGAAAAGCAGCATGGAGGTTCCTCAAAAGAAAAAAAAAAAGGAACTGTTTTATATGCAGCAAATCCCATTCTGGGTATATATTGAAAGGAAACTAAGTCGGACCTCAAAGGAATGCTTTTATTCCCGTGTTCATGGCATCGTTATTCACAACAGCCAAGATACACACACAGCTTAAAACGTCCACTGAAGGAAGAATGGATAAGAAACTGTGGGATATTTATATACAGCATGTTATTAAATTTTCCTCTTCAATAAAAGGACAAATACTCTATGACCTCACTTTTATGTGGACTCTGAAATAGCAAACCTCATAGAAATAGAGAGTAGAACAGAGCTCGCCGGGGCTGAGGGGAGGGGGAAAGGGAGAGTTGACGGTAAAGAGGGGTGAAGTTTTGGTTACAGAAGACAGAGGCGCTCTGGAGAGCCACCCTGCAGCCACAGAGCTACGGCCAGTGATACTTTACACCCGAGGCTGGCTGAGCGGGGGGATCGGGGTTCACACCACACACAGGAAGGAAAGAAGAGGCGGGGAGAGAGGGAAAGAAAAAGGAAAAAAGGAGAAAGAAAGGAAAGGAGGGGTGGGGAAAGAAGGGAAGAAGGCAGGAGCAAGCCAGCCTATTTGAGGTGAGGGATATGTTGATGAGATTGATTATAGTGTCAATGTCATAATGCATGTGTATATCAAATTATTAAATTGTACATTAAAAGAATTTTTTTTTTGCCTCTAAGTCATCATTTTTCATCGATCGTTACTCTTTGCATGTGTGGGCCTCCCATTGCAGTGGCATCTCTCGTGGCCACTGGCTCTGGACTCATGCACTCCAGAGTGCTGGCTCGTAATTGGACACGCCAGGTCAGCTGCTCCTTGGCACGTGGGATCGAACAGGTGCCCCTTGCACTGCAAGGTGGACTCTTGACCCACTGGGCCACCAGGGAAACCCTAAATTGTACATTTTAAATGAATATATTTTTCATTGTCAAATTTATAAATAAAGGGCTTCCCTGGTGGTCCAGTGGGTAAGGACACTGCCTTGCAGTGCAAGGGGCGCCGGTTCGATCCCTGGCCTAGGAAGATCCCACGTGCCGCGGAGCAGCTGGACCGATGTGTCCAACTACCGAGCCGGAGCTCTGGAGCGCATGCGCCCAGAGTCAGTGCTCTGCAACGAGGGAGCCCACTGCGATGGGCGGCCCACACACGCCAAAGAACAAAGATGGATGAAAATAGATAAATGAAAGACCAATAGAAATGGCCAAAAGAAAAAAAATCTAAAAAAAAAAAATTTATAAATAAAAAATTATTTCCAAATTTTAAAAAAATAGCCATGGCTTGCTCTTATACCCAAAACTGGGTCCCCATTGAGCCCGCATGGACAAGGAGGGCCCCCTGGAAGAAGCAGACCGTCAAAACCTGCCAGCATGTGAATGCACAGCCGTCGAGCTGGGGTGGGGGCAGGGCTGGCACAGTCTAACCCGAGGGAGCTTCGCGGCTCCCCAGTGCTGGGAGACATGGGACAAAACCCCTTTTGCCAGGAGAGTGGCAGGGTCCTGTCCTGGATCTGCGGGGTCTCCTCGCTCACCCAGCCCCTGCGCTGAGCACAGATGTCCTCCATCCCCGGCCCAGAGGTTTTCCTAAAACAGATGCCTCTGCCCGCATGGCCTCTGGGGGCCAGCATTCTGAGCTCTGCGTCCCAGATGGGAAAAGCAGAGGCTAATTAAATCTTATGTTGTCCCACGTGGCAGTGGGCCTGGGAGCAGCCACGAGACTGGCTCCGTAGACCCTGGCTGAGCCCGAAAAAGGCTCAAGGTTCCCAGCCCGAGGGCAGCTCCCATGCCGCCTGGGGACGAAATCCGCAGTGGTTTCTTTCCACTCTTATAATTTATAACCACTTTGTTCCTCTGAGTTTCCAGGAATGAGACGTTGTGCCTATCAAATTAAAGAGCAAATTATTTATATTGTTGTGTGAGAAAGAGCTTGCCCTTCAGTTAACAGATGGACACAGAGGGGCAGGTTTTGAACAAAGCTTCATTTAAAAATACTCTAAAGAATGAGTGATGCCCAGCCCGAGGCTCACGTCCCCCTTTTCAGCCTGTAGCCAGGGTCCCCAGAGGCCGCCTCTGAGCAGAGCTCACAGGAAGGGAGCCCCCCGCCCTGTTTTGAGAAGCAGGAAGCGGGGTGGGTCCTGCCTCAGAAACAAAGCTTGGGGTGGGGGTTGTGCTCAGAGTGAGTGACTCCGGAGCACTGTGGGGCGAACTCTTGAAGCCTCTGTCTCTCAGAATGAGCCTGTTTGGAGACAAGCTCTTTTTATTTATTTATTTATTTATTTAGGTGGGGGTGGGGTGGGGAAGGAGGGGAGCAGGCGGGCCACTTCTATTGGTCTTTCGTTTGTCCATTTTCATCCATCTTTGTTCTTTGGCCTGTGTGGGCCTCCCATCGTGGTGGCCTCTGTTGTTGCAGAGCGCCGGCTCTGGGCGCATGCACTCCAGAGCTCCGGCTCGGCCATTGGACACATCGGTCCAGCCACTCTGAGGCACGTGGGATCTTCCCAGGCCAGGGATCGAACTGGCGCCCCTTGCACTGCAAGGCGGTGCCCTTACCCACTGGACCACCAGGGAAGCCCTGGAGACAAGCTCTTTCCAGAGGCGAATCAGTTAAAATGAAGTTAAAGTTAGGGTGGCTGGAGTCCTTCCAGGGTTCCCCAGGGGCTTGCAGGGGTGTGGGCACTCAGAGAAGAAACCACGCGAGCACCCGGCAGCGGGCGGCCGTGGGCAAGCCAGGAGAGGGGCTTCGGAGGGACTTGGCCTGCCGCCGCACCATCCCAGACGCCAGGCCCCCAGAGCCCAGAGGCCCTGTTGAAGCTGAGCCTCCAGGGCCGCCGCTCTGGCCACTGATGCACAGCGGAGAGGCTGGGTGGGGCGAGGGGGACAGGACCCGGGAGCCCGCTAGGCTAGGACGTCGGCGGGGACAGCCCTGGTCCCACTGGGTTCCAAGCGTGAGCCGCGCTCAGGGGGATCCTCTCGCAGAGTCTCGGCAGCTACGAGCCCGAACACAGCACACAGCCGGGCACCGCGCCGCCAGCCCCCAGGAGAGACGGAGCGGGGCCAGCAGCGCCCACTGCCCCGTGCGGGCCGCTCGGAGGCCGGCTCAGCCCCGGCTCTCGGGAGCGGGCAGCTCGCTGCTCCGAGCCGGACAGTGGCGTCCGGACCTCAGAGCCACAGAGGAGCGCGCGGCCGGGGGGCAGGAGCTGTGCCCACGGGGACTCTGGGGAGGGGAGCCCGGACGCTGGCTGGCGGCGGGGTCTCCGCTGCCCTCCGGACCTGGACGCCCTTTTCGGTGTCTGTCTGTTCGCTGGTGTTTGCAAAGGTTTCAGGCTCTTTTCTGGGGAAATAAAACAGCTGGCGGGCTTGCTGAGTGCTCCCTGCCTCAGTCTCTCCTCCGCGAAGCCAGAGGGCACGTGCCGCCTGCCCGGGAGCCGGGACGACCCAGCCAGACCCTCCCCGGCCCGGGTGGGGCCCTTGGTGACCACCCGCCATGCCTGGCTCCCCGGCCCCGACCGCCCCCTCCAGCCCCGGGGCGTTGCACGCAGCCGGGCAGCGCGGCGGCCCAGCTACGGGGACACTGGCAGTCGCTGGGTGGCCGTCGCCTGCCCCTCACTGATGGGGGCCTCGGTGGGCCCGCACCGGCGAGGAACGGCGCCTGCGCTCCTGTGAGCCGCTCGCGTCTGGTTCTGTCGCAATCAGGAGCGGCAGTGAACACCCTGCGTTTGCACGGAGCCCCGCGGACCGCAAGCCCCTCGAGTAACCGTGACCTCCGAGGGGGCTTCCAAGGCAGGACCGTGACCCCGCCCTCCGACTCACAGACCTGGAAACAGCACCCAGGACCGCAACTGACTCGCGGCTGTGGCTTCACTTCCTCTCCCGCTGGGCCCCCGCCCCCAGGCCTCAGGTCTCCCCTGAGCCCGCTGCAGGAGCTCCCGGCAGCGTGGACGCTCAGAGCACCCTGGACCCGGTCATGTCACAAACGGCCGCTCTCCACGATTGCCGTGAGCTGCCCAGGGCACAAGGACCAGAGACGCTGTTTCCTTTTAAATGGCAGCAGAAGCAGAGGCCATCTGAGGGAAGCGCCGGCGTCCGGGCGCTCTGGGCACCTCACCCACCGAGGTGAGAGGCAGGCAGCGTCTTCCTGAAGGCGCCTCTTCAGAGAGGCTGCCTGCGTGTCCACAACCGCAGCGCACAGGCGCGCAGCCCCCCGCTGCCCCAACCACAGCCGACGGTCAGGTCCCACCCCTGTAGGATGTTGGGGTCACCGTGGCTTCGGCTGCAGTCCTGTCTGTCCGGATGGGACGGCGGAGGGTCTGGCCCTGCTGAGTGCTAGTGCCCATGCTGAGAAAGGCTGGCCCTGGGTGGACAGGGTCCCCAAATGGACGCTCCGAGTTCATAGCCCAGCCCAGGAGGCTGGTGACTTGCAGCCTCTCTGTTTAAAAATGGCCTGAGATGGTCCCCTGTTCACTCGGGTGACGATATACATAGAAACTAGCTCTAGCCAAGAATAGGGGGCGGCGGGGGAGGGGAGGTCAGAAAGATCACCGGGCCGGGAGGCGGAGGAGCTGAGGTCTGGTCGAGGCCGGAAGCCCAGCCGGCCGGCCGGCTCCCTCTGGCCGGCGCGGCCCTCGCCCCTCGTGCCCCTCGCGTGCGGAGAGACCTTAGCCCACTCCCGCTCCCCCGGCAGCCTGTCCCCACCCTGTCTTCCCTGGGGGCGGGCCTGCGCGTTGACCCCACAGTGCACGAGGGCCCCGCGGGCCCCTGGGGGTCCCCCTCGTCCCGTGGGACACAGGGTGCGGTCCGAGCCTGGCTCACAGGGAACCATGTTGGGGTGTCCCTCCTTGCAACTTTTCTCACGATCCCCCTCCTTCCCTCTCGGGTCACATGTCACACACACCCCAGCCCCTCCGCCGTCAGGCGTGGCGTCACCCTCGCTCCCTGAACTTGTCAGCCGCTCACCAGGCTCCACCGTCAGGGGCCGCCGCCCCAGCCCTGCCTCCAGGGCAGGAAGCCCCCGCGGGTGGGCCGGGCCCTGCCCCGGGACCCCAAGGCTGCTGCCCTCAGACCCTCGCAGCGCCCAGCCGGGCCTCCCGCCCCGGAGCGTCTCCCCGCGCCCCTGACAGCCCGGGTCGGCTTCATTCCCTGGCCGGGCTGTGGTCCGGAAGCGCCGTCTCAGTGTGGAAAAACCAATCACGCGGCCATCGCTCGCTCTCGGGGAAGAGGCTGTCGGAGCTTCGGGAAAAGTGTTCTCTTCTGGGAAAAAGAGAGTCCTTCGGAAAGTGAATCATCCCTTCCTAACATTCCCGGCAGGACGGCGGTTTCTGCCTGTTGGCTCTCCCGAGGGGAGGCACCGCGGGGATGTGGCTCAGGACGGAACGTGACCCACCGCCCGGAGCCGGCTGGACCCCGAGGGCCAAGGGGACCTCGGAGCGGAGACGCCGGACCTCAGGGAGCCGCAGCAGCGCCCTGCACCGAGCGGTCTCCAAGGGCACCCTGAGCACAGAAGAGGGCAGTGACCTTCCCCGAGGGCCTGTCTCTGCCCCTGCTTTCTAGAGTCACCTCCTGGGTTCCAGGCCTCTTGGTCCCCAGACCCAGCGGGCAGGGGCTTTCCCTCTGTTCTCGATCATGGTCGTGTGACCTGGGTCCAAGGCCACCCGTGCAGCCAGGGAGGCGCAGGGGTCTCTCCCAGGAGCGTTTCTGCTTCCCGGAGCGGCTGGACCAGGAACGCACGCGGCCTGGAGGTGACCGGCCCACCGCCCTCCCCGGCCCCCTCGCCCCGTGGCCCTCGACTTGAACCTCTCCATCCGGCCGCGACGCCGCGGCACGGGTGTCCCCCAGAGGGCAGGCGCAGCGCGGCCGTGGGCTCCGCGGCTCCGAGGGCTACGTCAGGTCTGGGGAAGAGTGCTCTGCCCTGGGGACCTCGGGGCCTCTGGGCTCCTCCGCTGGGCGCGCCTGAGACGGCGCCTCCCGGGGCAGGCCGGCGGCCTGTGCGCAATCCCAAGCCGGGTCACAGGTGAGCCAGGAACGCGTAGCACTCAGGAGCCCGCCACACCCCGCGCCCCGCTTCCTCCCTGCTCTGGCCCTGGAGGGCGGCCTCGGGCCAGCTCCGTTCCCCAGCCTGACGGGCCAGCCCTGTGACCTGTTTGAAAGGGAGCCCCAGAAAACAAGCAGCGCCCCTCCCCAGGGCAGGTGGAGAGGCTGGATGGAGCGGGCAGGGGCCTGGTGGGCTCAGGACGCTTGGATGTTTGGGTCAAGGATGGGCCCACCGCATTTCCAGGCTTCGTCCTCCGGCTCAGTCCTGACCCCAGGGAGGGCCGAGGGCCCAGCCCGGGCGCGGGGAGGCGGAGACGCGTCCCTCAGACGCCGGCCTTCCTCGCGCTCTTTGTCTCCCCGCCCTCGTCTTTCTTGTGCAGGAGAGAGACGCGTGGTCATCTGGCCGCTCGGTCGTGTCCAGCCCTGCGGCCGCACAGCCTGCAGCGCGCCAGGCGTCCCCGCCCTGCCCCGTCTCCCGGAGCTGGCCCAGGGTCACGCCCACTGCGTCAGTGATGCGGTCTGACCCTCTCGCCCTGTGCGTCGGGCAGGCCTGCACGGGGAGATGGCGTGGTCCGAGGGCCCCGTGTGGTCTCCCCCACACAGCCCTCTTTGCCTTGCGTTCTTACAGTCTTCTGGAGCTGTGCCAACGCTGCCAGCTCCTGGTCAGGAGGGCCCTCAGGTCAGTCAGGCCGGGAAGGTGGGGCTGGTCATGTGACATCCGTGTCGCTGGGAGTGTGGCCCCAAGAGGCTCCCCCCAACAGTTGGAGCCACCCCAGGGCCCTGAGCCGTGACCCGCCCTGCGCCCGGCAGCCCTACCGTCACCCGCGGCCCTGCTCCCGGCTGCTGGAGGAAGAAGCACGTGGCCAGGCGGCAGCCCCCACCCACCCCTTGGCTCCGCTAACGAACTGCTCAATGGCACTGGGCCCCGGAGCCAGGAGGTCTGGGGAGACCCCGTGAAAGACCAGGTGGGGGCGGGTGGAGCCTGGCAGAGCCCTTGGCCCCAGGAGTCCTTCATGACCACGGAGGCCTCCCCAGCCCAGCCAGGCCCTCCGCCCACCCCGCTCCGACGGCGGAGTAACAGCCGAGGGTGGGGGGAGGCAGGGAAGAGGGGCTGAGCAGACGGTGGCTGGGGGGACCCGGGCTCAGAGTGGCCCCTGGTGGGCCCTAGAGGGATGGACAGGGTTCTGTGCAGCAGCTGTCCCTGGCAACCGGCCAGGGTGCCACAGTGGAGAGTGGGCACACACAGGCCGCCCTGGGCCCTCCCGGGCAAGAGGCACTTGGCGCCCGGCACGCAGCCAGAGGCCCACTCAGAGGCGCCGCACCTGGGCGCTGACCTCGTTCCGGGAAGACTGGTCGCGTTTCCCGTGAGTGGAACCTCGTGCTGGGGGTGGTGGGATTGCCGGCCACCAGACCCCCGCCTTGGTCTTCAGCAGACGTGGCCCAGGGCCGATCCGCATGTCTCCACCCCGCCCACCACCCCAGGGTGTATTCCGGACTGTTGTTTCTGTTTTTCCTGTTCTTGGATTCTTCCTTGACTCAAGCTAACTGCCTCATTTATGACGTCGAAACCATGGAGACTGAACACTTGGTGACTGATGGGGCGGGGGAGGGATGCCCGTCTCCCGGAGCTGGCCCAGGGTCACGCCCACTGCGTCAGTGATGCGGTCTGACCCTCTCGCCCTGTGCGTCGGGCAGGCCTGCACGGGGAGATGGCGTGGTCCGAGGGCCCCGTGTGGTCTCCCCCACACAGCCCTCTTTGCCTTGCGTTCTTACAGTCTTCTGGAGCTGTGCCAACGCTGCCAGCTCCTGGTCAGGAGGGCCCTCAGGTCAGTCAGGCCGGGAAGGTGGGGCTGGTCATGTGACATCCGTGTCGCTGGGAGTGTGGCCCCAAGAGGCTCCCCCCAACAGTTGGAGCCACCCCAGGGCCCTGAGCCGTGACCCGCCCTGCGCCCGGCAGCCCTACCGTCACCCGCGGCCCTGCTCCCGGCTGCTGGAGGAAGAAGCACGTGGCCAGGCGGCAGCCCCCACCCACCCCTTGGCTCCGCTAACGAACTGCTCAATGGCACTGGGCCCCGGAGCCAGGAGGTCTGGGGAGACCCCGTGAAAGACCAGGTGGGGGCGGGTGGAGCCTGGCAGAGCCCTTGGCCCCAGGAGTCCTTCATGACCACGGAGGCCTCCCCAGCCCAGCCAGGCCCTCCGCCCACCCCGCTCCGACGGCGGAGTAACAGCCGAGGGTGGGGGGAGGCAGGGAAGAGGGGCTGAGCAGACGGTGGCTGGGGGGACCCGGGCTCAGAGTGGCCCCTGGTGGGCCCTAGAGGGATGGACAGGGTTCTGTGCAGCAGCTGTCCCTGGCAACCGGCCAGGGTGCCACAGTGGAGAGTGGGCACACACAGGCCGCCCTGGGCCCTCCCGGGCAAGAGGCACTTGGCGCCCGGCACGCAGCCAGAGGCCCACTCAGAGGCGCCGCACCTGGGCGCTGACCTCGTTCCGGGAAGACTGGTCGCGTTTCCCGTGAGTGGAACCTCGTGCTGGGGGTGGTGGGATTGCCGGCCACCAGACCCCCGCCTTGGTCTTCAGCAGACGTGGCCCAGGGCCGATCCGCATGTCTCCACCCCGCCCACCACCCCAGGGTGTATTCCGGACTGTTGTTTCTGTTTTTCCTGTTCTTGGATTCTTCCTTGACTCAAGCTAACTGCCTCATTTATGACGTCGAAACCATGGAGACTGAACACTTGGTGACTGATGGGGCTGGGGAGGGAGGGAGGAGCCGTGGCGCGCGGAGGACCCCGGGGCAGAGGAGGACCTCTGTGCGACCTGCCGCGGGGGGCGCGGGCCCAGATCTGAGTGTGCTGGCCCGACACCAGGGGAGCCTGGCGTCAGCTCGGAACGCTGGGCCATGAGATTGTGTCCGTCCACCAGCTGTGGCGAATGGGCCCCTCTGGCAGGGGCATTGACAGTGGCCAAGGCTGTCGGGAAATCTCTGTACTTTCCTCTCAGTTTTTTCTGGGAACCTAGAGCTGCTCTGAAAAGTAAAGTCGATTTTTTTTAAAAGGTATATGCCTGAAAGTCCATCTTTCCCCCAAATTCAAATGCGTGTTCATTGGGCTTCCCTGGTAGTTCAGTGGTGAAGCGTTCACCTGCCAATGCAGGAGACACAGGTTCAATCCCCAGTCCTGGAAGATCCCACACGCTGTGGAGTGACGAGGCCCGTGAGCCACAACTATGGAGCCTGTGCTCTAGAGCCTCGGAGCTGCAATCATGGAGCCCATGTGCTGCAACTATTGAAGCCCACGTGCCCTAGAGCCCGAGTTCCACAACAAGAGACGTCACCGCCACAAGAACCTGCTCACCTCCACTAGAGAGCAGCCCCCACTCCCTGCACCTAGAGAAGAGCCTGCGGCAGCAGTGGAAACCCAGAATAGCCAAAAATAAGTAAATAAATAAAAATTTTTTTAGAAAAATGCATGTTCATTAACAAAATACTATATTTTGGGCTTTGCTGTTGGCTCATCAGGTAAAGAACCTGTCTGCAATGCAGAAGACATAGGAGACATGGGTCCAGTCCCTGGGTCGGGAAGCTCCTCTGGAGGAGGGCACGGCGACCCGCTCCAGCATTCTTGCCTGGAGGATCCCACGGACAGAGGAGCCTGGCGGGCTGCAGTCCACGGGGTCGCAAAGAGTCAGACACGACTAAGCGTGTGTGATTGTGTGAATTTTAAATCTTTGCAAACATCACCCCGCCAATGGTGATTCCTTCTCACCCCGTCTGAGACGGCACAGACCGTCACAGGGGCCCGTGCCTCTCTCTGCCCTTCGTGACCTCCAGGGACTTCCCAGGGAGAGGCCGGGAGAGGCTCTGCTCCACCCCAAGGCCTGGCAGAGGTGTGTCCAGCTTTTCTGGGCTTGACAGTTTCATATTTGAAGGCACAAGTTTAAGAAAAAGAAAATAAGAATTTATCCACTAGTCGCTCAGAAACTGTAGCCCATCAGGCTCCTCTGTCCATGGAACTTCCCAGGCAAGAATTATACTGGACTGGGTCACTACTTCCTCCTTCAGGGCATCTTCCCATCCCAGGGAAGGAAGCCGGGCTGCTGCACTGCAGGCAGATTCTTTACCATCCGAGCTATTAGGGAATCCTTGTCGCCGCGCCAGGCTGACTCAGATACTCTGCTGGACGCAGCCGCAGACCCTCTGGGGTTCACGGCGTCTTGGAAGGAACTGAGAACACGCCGACGGGAGCTCAGAGAGGGACACGGTGAGAGGTCAGGGCAGGCAGCCCCCTGTGGCAGCAGGCTGCCTCCTTGCAGGGCGTGAGAGTGAAGCCCACACGGCCTCTCCTCTCACTCCGGCCCCCTCTGCCTCACGTGCCCTAGAGCCCGAGTTCCACAACAAGAGACGCCACCGCCACAAGAACCTGCTCACCTCCACTAGAGAGCAGCCCCACTCCCTGCACCTAGAGAAGAGCCTGCGGCAGCAGTGGAAACCCAGAATAGCCAAAAATAAGTAAATAAATAAAAATTTTTTTAGAAAAATGCATGTTCATTAACAAAATACTATATTTTGGGCTTTGCTGTTGGCTCATCAGGTAAAGAACCTGTCTGCAATGCAGAAGACATAGGAGACATGGGTCCAGTCCCTGGGTCGGGAAGCTCCTCTGGAGGAGGGCACGGCGACCCGCTCCAGCATTCTTGCCTGGAGGATCCCACGGACAGAGGAGCCTGGCGGGCTGCAGTCCACGGGGTCGCAAAGAGTCAGACACGACTAAGCGTGTGTGATTGTGTGAATTTTTAAATCTTTGCAAACATCACCCCGCCAATGGTGATTCCTTCTCACCCCGTCTGAGACGGCACAGACCGTCACAGGGGCCCGTGCCTCTCTCTGCCCTTCGTGACCTCCAGGGACTTCCCAGGGAGAGGCCGGGAGAGGCTCTGCTCCACCCCAAGGCCTGGCAGAGGTGTGTCCAGCTTTTCTGGGCTTGACAGTTTCATATTTGAAGGCACAAGTTTAAGAAAAAGAAAATAAGAATTTATCCACTAGTCGCTCAGAAACTGTAGCCCATCAGGCTCCTCTGTCCATGGAACTTCCCAGGCAAGAATTATACTGGACTGGGTCACTACTTCCTCCTTCAGGGCATCTTCCCATCCCAGGGAAGGAAGCCGGGCTGCTGCACTGCAGGCAGATTCTTTACCATCCGAGCTATTAGGGAATCCTTGTCGCCGCGCCAGGCTGACTCAGATACTCTGCTGGACGCAGCCGCAGACCCTCTGGGGTTCACGGCGTCTTGGAAGGAACTGAGAACACGCCGACGGGAGCTCAGAGAGGGACACGGTGAGAGGTCAGGGCAGGCAGCCCCCTGTGGCAGCAGGCTGCCTCCTTGCAGGGCGTGAGAGTGAAGCCCACACGGCCTCTCCTCTCACTCCGGCCCCCTCTGCCCATGAGCCGAGCGCGGGGTGACTTTCCAGGCTCTGGCCCCCGAGGGTCTGTGACCATTTCCTGGGCTGGCACTCACACCACCAAGTGAGGGCTTGGCGTCCACGCAGGCGTCCGTGGTGGCTTCCACGCGGCAGACCATGCTGGGTGTTCCGTGTTAACGCCGCTCTCCCCACTCGACAGACAGGAGACATGGGCTTTGGGGCGGGGAGTGAGGTGGCTGGGGGTGAGATTGCTCAGGTCACACCGCGTGGAAGTGCTGTCACCTGCCCCTGGGGACCAGAGCCTGTTTCTAGCGAGCCTCAGCCAGACGTTCTCCTCCATTCTCCAGGTTGGAGCCGCCCACCCTGTCCACGGCTCCCATCTGTGTCATCTGGGCCTTCTTCCTTCCCTCTGCCTCTTACGGGCACCTGAAGTGAGTCCAGACGCAGCCAGTCGGATGGCCCGGCTCGCTCCACTTCCTGGAGACCCAGGACTCCATCGCGCTCTTTTCCTCCAGCGCTTTGAAAGCACCGTGTGTCCAGGAGCGGGGCAGGCGCCGGGGAGGATGAGGGGGTTTCATTTTCTCTCTCCTGTGTATTCGTTTCCCGCAGCTGTGATAACAAAGCACAACATTGTGCCGCCGCGCCGTCATCCCAGAACCGGGACGGCGAGGGTCTGGAGCCAGCCTGGAGCCGCAAAACGGGGCAGAAAGGGCCACACCTGAGAGACACTGTGGAGAATAATGTGTAGACTTAGACAGGAAATACATGCCAGAGGAAAAGGAAAGGGGCGCTGCAGACGAGGCGGGGCAAAGAGAGAGGACTCGGGGCAGCGCCCGATGGGGCTGGAGGCATCCTGCAGCTGAGAGCTCAGGGTCTGAACAGAAAGGCTTGTTGTTTGGGCTTCACAGCAGACCCCATACAGCGGAAGAAAGGACAGTAAGACAAAGAAAAACACACCAGAGGAGTATTTAAGTGAGAAAGACAGATGAACCCAGGGCCATCACATCATCTGTGTGTTTGATTTACGTGAATTCAAACAACACACGCGGGGCAAACACGGGTCAACAGGAAAGAACTAAAGTGAAGCAGCGAGAGGAAAGAAACAGTACTAGGGGAAGTGAAGAACAGATTTTAGAGACACGTGAGGTCATAACAAACAGTCGATCCTGGTGTTTCCCTGGTGGTCCAGTGGGTAAGGACACCGCCTTGCAGTGCAAGGGGCGCCGGTTCGATCCCTGGCCTGGAAGATCCCACGTGCCGCGGAGTGGGTGGACCGATGTGTCCAACTACCGAGCCAGAGCTCTGGAGTGCATGCGCCCCGAGCCGGCGCTCTGCGACAACAGAGGCCACCGCGATGGGAGGCCCACACGGGCCAAAGAACAAAGATGGATGAAAATAGATAAATGAAAGACCAATAGAAGTGGCCCACCCCTCTCACTCCCCAACCTGCCCCCACCAAAATAAATAAATAAATACATCTTTAAAAAAGAAAAAAAAAAGTCGATCCCACATACCTGTAATTGAGTGCCAAAGGAGAAGAGAGTGAAGATAGGACAGAATAAATATTTGCAGAGAATTTTTTCCTAACTGATAAAAGATATCCCCCTACAGATTTGAGCCTGGAGAATTCCAAAGAGGATAAAGACAAAGAAAACCACACCCAGACATGTAACGTGGGTGCGCATGGTGGCTCAGTCGGGTCCAACTCTTTGCGACCCCGTGGACCGTAGCCCGCCAGGCTCCTCTGCCCATGGGATTCTCCAGGCAAGAACACCGGAGTGGGTTGCCATGGCCTCCTCCAGGGGGTCTTCCCGACCCAGGGATCAAACTCAGGTCTCCTGCATTGTGGGCAGAGTCTTTGCCATCTGAGCCACCAGGGACGCTCAAGCACATCACAGTGAAGCTGCTAAAATCTAAAGACATGGGCATCCCTGGTGGCTCGGGGGTAAAGAAGCCGCCTGCCTGTAGGAGACCAGGTTCAGGCCCTGGCCTGGGGGGATGCCACGTGCCGCGGAGCAGCTAAGCCCAGGAGCCAAAGCGATGGAGCCCGCGCTCTTGAGCCCGAGAGCCACAGCCACGGACGCCGGCGAGCCCTGGAGGCCACGTTCCACAGCAGAGGAAGCCACTGGACGAGAAGCCTGGGCACCGCAGCTAGAGAGCGGCCTCCGCTTTCCTCCACAACTAGAGAAAAGCCCCTGCAACTCCAGAGACCCAAACAGCCGAATATGAATAAATAAACTCGAAAAAAAGCACCCTGAACATGCAGGGAACTCCCTGGAAGCAGCCAGAGGAGAACCATACGTCGCTCCAGAGGAGCCGCAGTCAGACCGACAGATGCCTTCTGTTGGGAACGGTGGAACCCGGGACAAGGAATCTCGTGTCCAAATGCTGACGGAGGAAACCTCTAACCTTGGACTCCACACCCACTGACAACACCCTTCCACAGCGAACACAAAACAAAGATATTTTCAGACAAACAAAAGCTGGAGGAAGTTATCACCAGCAGACCCAGACAGTGAAACAGCAAACCCACACCCGCCGACCAGAGCAAGATCAGGGCGAGTTCTTCAGGCCGAAGCAGAGTGACCGCAGGGTGAGCACAGGTCTGCGGAAAGGAAGAGAGGGACCGAAAAGTCCAGAGAGGAGGAGGACAGAGGAGGTGGGACAGATGGGAAACCAGTAGCCGACCAAGACTTGAACCACGTCAAGCCATTGCGTTCTGTGTCAACAGACCGAACGTTCCCCTGAAGAGACAGAACTCCTCTGGCCGGACAAGCACGTCAGGACCCCACCATAGCTATTAGCAAGGAGCACAGTATAAACACCAGGACGGCTGGGACTGCCCTGGTGGTCCAGCAGCCAAGACTCTGGGCTCCTGATGCAGGGGGCTGGGCTCAGTCCCTGGCCAGGGAACCGGATCCCACACGCCTCAACTAAAAGTTCGAATGCCGAAACTCGGAGACCCTGTGCCCAGGCTCCTCTGTCCTTGGGATTCTCCGGGCAAGAATACTGGAGTGGGTGCTGAGTCAGACCCGACGCAGCTAAATTCATGAATAGATATTTTTTTAATAAATAAAAAAGTTTTAAAATCAGGATACAAAAGGTGGAGCATTTTTAAAAGGGAGAGGTAAGGCACAGAAGCTCTAACCCTGAGAAAGCTGAGGGGCGCGTGCTGGGCTCCCTCAGCCTTTCTGACTCTCTGTGACCCCAGGCCGCAGCCCGCCGGGCCCCTCTGCCCGTGGGCCTCTCCAGGCAAGAACGCTAGAGGAGGCCACCGTGCCCTCCTCCAGGGGATCTCCCTGCCCGGCCACTGAGCCCAGGCCACCGCCCTGCAGGCGGCCTTTTTACCGTCTGCGCCACCGGGGAAGCCCCTGGTGGGACAGCATTAACGTAAGACCAAGCGGGCGGGCCTCCTCCGCGCCTCTCCCAGCCCGGTTGGGGGCTCCGGCGCCAGGCTCTGCGCGCCTCACGTGGACGCTCTCGCCGGGGAGCCTGCAGCCCGGGGCAAGCGCTTCAGGAAGAGCAGGGTCCTGGCGCCAGGACAGTGGGCTCCGGGCCCCACGCGGTCAGCCTTCGGTCCAGGTGAGAGGTGTGGTCTGGCCAACCTGAACCAGGTCAGCCTCGCAGACAGACCGCAGAAAGCCAGGAGGGAGGAGCACCAGGGGCCTCGCTGGCTGCTGGGCCCTCACGGAGGCTGCCCGCGTGCCCGCGTGCTCCCTCTGTGGCACCCGGGCTGCCCCAGGACTCGGGCTGGGGAGAACATCAGGGTGCTGGGGCGAGAGGGAGCCCTGGACTCTGCACACCTGGGTCAGCTCTGTTCACGGACCTGTGTCCACGCTCAGCGCCCCAGCCGAAGCCCAAAGTGAGGCTCAGGGAGGCACGGGCACCGGGCCAGGGCACAGGCGTGCTCGTCCTCCTGACGGCGGGAAGGAAGCTGAGACACCAGACGGGCTGGCCTGTCCTGGCGGGTCTGGGCCCCCGGAGAGCCATCTGGGGCCACGGTTCACTGTGGCTATGCTGGGCCCCGACTCTCCTCTGGGAGGACCCACCCAGTCCTCAGGCTTTTCCTGCCTCCGAAGGCCCCAGGGGTCGCTGCCCAGGGCAGCAGCCAGCCCGGGACAGGCCGGCTGGTCATGGTCGCTCTGTGTGTCCCTGGGCTGCCCTCCTGTCCTCTTGTCAGGACACGGCGGGGCACTGTTTCTCAGTCCTGGCACAGGGTCCCCAGGGGGGCAACGCCTTCAGCAGTCCAGGGTCTGAGGGAGACAGCCCCGTTCAAATGACCGAGGCACCCAGGGTCCCACTGGCCTCGGTCTCGCTCCCAGGGCCCGTCTCAGCCCGGTGGGTCCCATTGCCCAACGATGGAGACCAGAGCCCGACCTGCGACTTGAGGAGGGTGCTGACCCAGATCAGCGCTTTCTAAGGCAACACATTTTTTTGTTTGTTTGTTTTGTTTTTTAAAAAACATTCTTACAATTCTTTTTTAATTTTAATTTTTTTGGTGGGGGGTGTGAGGTGGGGAGGGAGGGTGGCGGGCGGGCCACTTCTATTGGTCTTTCGTTTATCTATTTTCATCCATCTTTGTTCTCTGGCTTCTGTGGGCCTCCCATTGCGGTGGCCTCTGCTGTCGCAGAGCGCCGGCTCTGGGCGCATGCGCTCCGGAACTCCGGCTCGGTAATTGAACATGTCGGTCTAGCCGCTCCGCAGCACGTGGGATCTTCCCAGGCCAGGGATCGAACCAGCGCCCCTTGCACTGCAAGGCGGTGTCCTTACCCACTGGACCACCAGGGAAGCCCCAACACGTTTCTTTAAATGGAAGTCTAGTTGATTCACAGTAGGTGTTAATTTCTGCTGTACAGCAAAGCGATTCAGTTATACATATGCGTACCTGCTTTCTAACTGTCTCTCTCATTTTGGTTTATCACTGGGTACTGACCATGGCTCCCAGTGCTCTGCGGAAGGACCTTGCTGTGTATCCATCCCACATACAGAAGCGCCCCCCGCTACCCCAGCCTCCCCTCCCCGCCCCCGGCCCCCTCCCCTGGGCAGACACAAGCCTGCTCTCTGGTCCGCAGGCCGGTCTCTGGTTCACGGGGAGAGCATTCGTGTCGTGTTTTGGATTCCAGCACACGAGAGATCAGACCGCCCGCATCTCTGTCTGACTAGCGCGGGTCGGCACGACCTCTCCAGTCCATCCGTGCTGACACAGTGGCGCCGTCTCTTCCTCTCTACGGCTGAGTAGCATTCCACTGGATGTAGGGACCCCGTCTCCTTTAGCCGCTCACCTCTCAGTGGACACTTAGGCTGCTCCCACGGCTTGGCTTCTGTGAACAGAGCTGCTGTGAACGCCAGGGTGCCTGGTCTCATCTGGCCTGGAGGCCTGTCTGGGTGCGTGTCCGGGAGCGGGACTGCTGGATCGTCGGGCGGCTCTGTGTTCAGTTTTCGGCGAGACCTCCGCGCTGTGCTCCGTAGTGGAGGCCCCAGCTTACATCCTCCCCGACTGCGGTGGAGGGTCAAAGGCAGCATTTGTAAAAATCAGAGTGTGAAATTCATGCTGAACAAAACGCTCAAACTTTCTTTCTTTAACTTCACGCCACGAGCTCTTTCTTAGGTATTTATTATTTTCATCCCCTTTACTCTTTGGCCTGTGTGGGCCTCCCACCGCAGTGGCCTCTCTCGTCACAGAGCACCGGCTCTGGGTGCGGGCGCTCTAGAGCGCTGGCTCGCAATTGGACACACGGGCCCAGCTGCTCTGCGGCACGTGGGACCCTCCCAGGCCAGGGATCGAGCCGGTGCCCCCTGCACTGCAAGGAGGACTCTCCCCCCACTGGACCCCCAGGGAAGCCCCCATCAACCTTTCAAACAGGGGCAGGCTCGAGCTCTGGCCCGGGGTGCCAGGGCCCCGGCGACTGCTGGCCCGGATCCCTCAGAGACCAGCCTGGGTGAGAGAGCCGGAAGCCCAGGGGTTCCACGTCTGGGACGGACGGGGAATCCCTGTCAGGAAGCGGCTCGGCTTCCTACGGAGGAAGACAGCGTCCCAGGGCTGCGGCGAGCAAACCCCTGGTCCCGGGAATTTCCCGGAGTATGAGGGTGGCTCCATCCTGCGCACTGGGGAGAGGGGTGCCCACAGGGCAGGGCGTCCCCAGGCCTATCTCTTCGGGGGCTCCTGGACCCCCAGGACCCTGCGTCCCACACAGCGGGGACACCGGCTGGGAGCCCAGCTGCTGAGCTGAGCGGTGTTTCCCAGCGCTCCGCCCTGAGCGTCGTTAGCAATAAGAGAAGAAGAATCCATCTGTGTCTGAACACCGTTTCTTAACTGTTCTTACCACAGACGGTGCTGAGGGTGGGTGGAGGGAAAAGGAAAAGTGGCTTCCGGGTTTCTCCCTCCGAAAAGGCCCAGGAACGGCCCTCCTGACGGCTGCGTGTCTCCGTGGAGGGTGGCGGGCTCCCGGTGTGCCTGACAGACGGGAGATCTGGCAGTCACGCTGGGGCCTTTGGGGAGGGTTTAAGAAAGGGACAATTGGCAAACACGTGCACGGGCCTCAGGAAGCAGGGCAGGGAGGGACGGGGCCCCGGGGCAGCCTGGGAAGGGCTGTGTCCACCCCTCTCCTTCAGGGCAGGGAGGGCCTGCCCACTCACCCTCCGCTGGTTGGTCGGCCACCAGTTCCATGCAGAGGTTGAGAGCCTTCCCAAAGGCTCTGTAAAGCTGTCCATTTCCTTGGAGCCTGGGCGCCCTGACCACAGAGCCCTAAGAGCTGGAGGGCACAGCCCGTGGAGACTGCTCACCCAGACAACACCGGGCCCTGAGCAAGGAGCGGGGCCCAGAGGCACCTCTGACCAGGGACCACCCACGTGGCTGGGGGTGAACTCGCCTCGGCCTCACTCCCAGACCGCTCTCTTCTCTGGGGCTGACCCTGTCGAGGAGACAGACAGACAGACAGATAAGCCATCCGCTCACCACAGTGGTTGGTTTGGGATGCTTCCGTGACCGCATGTGGGAACAGCCCCGGGGCACGGCTGCAGCGTCACGAGAAGAAACGCCAGCCCATTCCCACGGGG
Organism: Tragulus kanchil; assembly: GCA_022376925.1. Taxonomy (NCBI): domain Eukaryota; kingdom Metazoa; phylum Chordata; class Mammalia; order Artiodactyla; family Tragulidae; genus Tragulus; species Tragulus kanchil. Next base: position 245,878,361 of record JAIOJX010000028.1, read on the forward strand.
GCTGCTAATTCAGGAAGAGGCAAATATGTGGTTGCCAAAGGCCGCCTCCACCCCATGGGGAGGCAGTGGACACCCAGAGCGAAGTCAGTCAAACAGGCAGAACCGTGTACGTCCCCATGGTCCAGCGGCCAAGACTCCGGGCTCCCAGTACGGGGGCCCAGGTTCGATCCCCGGTCAGGGAGCTAGATCCCGTGTGTCACGACTAAAGATCTCACGTGCTGAGACTAAGACCCAGTGCAGCCCAATAAATAACTACCTTTAAAAAATGTATCTGTTTATAAAAATAAACAAGCAGGACCAAGACATGGGAGGAGGCAGAGCCGTGAGGCCCTCCTCCGGACTCCAGGATCCAGCCATGCCCGCAGCTGCCCCTGGGTGATCTATTCATCCTTCGTGTCAGCTAATGAATTTCCTTTCTACTCACATCCATTTGAACTGGAAAAGCCCCTGATGCGGGGAAAGAGGAGGGCCGGAGAAGGGGCGACAGAGGACGCGATGGCCGGATGGCATCACGGAGTCAATGGACAGGGGTCTGAGCGAGCTCCGGGCGCTGGTGGAGGACAGGGAGGCCTGGCGCGCTGCCGTCCGCGGGGTCACAAAGCGCCGGACACGACTGAGAGACTGGACGGCAACAACCGTTTGGACTGGGATTCTGCATCAGGAAGCGTTCCTCACGAAACGGAGAGGCCGGGCGCCAGGAGCTCCGGCGGCGGCTCCGAGGCCCCGCGGAAACCGGGCGAAGGGCCGGGCTGGGTCTTGCAGGACACCTGCGGCCCCCCAGGCGGAGGCCGAGTGCCCCAGGCGGGAGCTGCGGGAAAGCAGGGAGGACGGGGCCGGGGCTGCCCACGAGGCGAGGTGCCTGTGCAGGGCTGGGTGCCGGCGGGGCGTGGGAGCGGCGGGGCTGGAGGCGGGTGCGCGGAGCCACGAGGGGTGCCTTCTGCGGACGGCGCCTCCTCGTTCTATGCTGGATCAGAGAGGCGATGAGACATGTGCAGCGGTCAAACGAGATCTGCGGGCAGACTCTTGGCCTGGGTTTCCTTCCAGCCGCGGGACGGAACCCCTGGACCACGCCTCTTTTCCTGAGCCTCCTGCCTCCCTGCGTCCCATCCTGCCCATCAGGAAGGACACAGCCACGTCTCCCTCACCCAGCCCCCCATTCAGCCACCACCCATCTCTCCTGCCCTTGGCTTCCACCTCTCTGTCTGCCCCCACCGCCGTGCATCGGGGGGCCCGTCCAAGGGCTTGGCACGACCCTCAGCCTCCAGCCTGGGAACCACAGCCCAGGCACCTGCGGGCCCCACCCCCACCCCTGGGCGGCGCTGCCTGAGGTCTCGGTCCTCCTGCTCCCTGCACATTGGCACCTGCAGGTGGGGTCACCGGTGGATGCCCCCGACCCCAGCAGCCTCATCGAGAATCTCAGCCTCAGCCGGGCAGCCCGGCACACGGAATGTGGGCTCTCGGACTGAGAGAGCCCCGAACATTCTCTGCCCTGAACCCAGGGGCTGGCTGACTCCCAACCCAGAGGATGAAAGGGGCTCCCATCAGCCCTCAGTTTAGGGTGGACTCTGAGACAGAGTGGGCCTTGCCCAGACAAGCCAAGTGGATGTCCTCAACCCAAGGTCACCAGCAGAGAACAGGCAGAGCGAGGGAGGAAGCTTCCTGTGGCTCTAGTGCCTGCGTGAGTCACCCTGAAAACACTCACCTGGGACAGGGGAGCCTCCCTCCTGGCCTCGATCCATCCCCACCTGGCTCCGACCTGGAGGAGGCTTTCCAGGGGCTTCCAGACCTCCAGGGTGGGACGGGGGCCCTCACTGAGCTGGGACCAAGGCGCAGAGGTGGGGCACCTACACCACCCCAGCCTCAGGGGACTCCCCAGGGCAGGACCCAGGGAGGGGCCTCCTCTCCGGCAGGGCCGCGAGGACCATGGGGCCAAGCCTCCAACTCCCAGAAGGATCTTGTCTGAGAAAATCCAGTGCCGGGGCTGCTGGGGTCCCCGCGTTTGGCTCTGCGTCTATTCCCCAACACAAGCAAAAAAATGTCACTCGAGTCTCAAAGTCAAGGATGAAATGCCACCTGAAGGGCCCCATGTTTAGGCCGTGTTTAGGGTAACGAGTGTGCAGAAAGCCAAGCTCATCCCCGGCGACTGACTCAGCAGTGCCCCAAGGCGAGGGCGGCCCTGCAGGCTTGGTCACACGGGGAGATTTCCAGGAGCTTCCCCCCACACCCGCTGCTCGCGCCAGCGCCGGGCCCAGCCATCCCACAAGGCCTTCCTCGAGGCAGGTCTCGTCAGGATACTTGACCGTCGGCTAAGGCCCCCAGGAACCCAGTGCGCTGTAAATTTCCATCTCCTTCCGCCGGTGCACAGGGCTCCGCTGGACAGGAAGGGGAACATCCGTGGTGCTTTCTGGAGCCAAGGCGGCGCTGGCCCAGCGGCCACATGGGACACGGACCCTCCCCCTGCTCAGCCTCCAGCCCCTCAAGACACGTCAGCCGCTTGTGACCATGCTGCGTTGTCCCCGTGATCACAGAGGCCTCCGACGCGGGGACGCCTGCCCATGATCACGTTCGCACACATGGGCACACACACGGGCACACGCCCAGACAGGCAGCCTTCTGTGCTCGGCGCCCTGCCTGCCGCGGCGAGCCCGGCTCTCGGCAGGGGCTGCCTGGCGGGCACAGGTGGCGTCCGCAGCCCGGGCTCTCCCGAGCTGTCCCGACCACTGGGCACGAGTGGCCCCTGCTGAGGGCGGGACCCTGGCTCAGCGACAGGGGCCCCCGAGCACCGAGGGTTCTGTGCTGCAGTCCCGGGCGGCCCCAGGCTGACCACGGCCCTCCCCGCGCCCCTGCCCACGGGCCTCTCCTCGCCCAGCTCGCAGGGCCTGCTCTCCCTGGAGACCTTCCCCCTGAGGCCACCTCTCCCTCTGTGGTCACCTCTCCTCCTGGATGACTCTGTCCTCAAGATCACTTCTCCCTGTGGTGGTGACTTGCCCTTGAGGTCATCTCTCCCCACGGTCCCTTCTTCCCTTGTGGCCATCTCTTCCCCTGTGGTTACTTCTTTCCCAGAGTTACCACTCCCCTTGTGGTCACCTCTCCCCCCGGTCACTTGTGCCCCTGTGGTGACTTTGTCCCGAGATCACTTCTCTCTGTGGTGACCTCGCCAAGGTACCTCTCGTCCTGCGGTCACGCTGACCGACACGAGACGCCCTCCTCCTCCAGGCAGCAGCCGCCACGGTCAACAGCACTGTCCCCGATCCTCGGGCGCCTGAGCCAGAGTCACGCCGACCAGCTCCGGCGGGCGAGCTGGCCTCCCGAGTCACTGAGCCGCCCGAGGCCCGGCGTCCTCCTCGGCCGCCCAGGGACCCGCCCTCTGCCTTGGAGTCGGCTGTGGCGCGCACGCAAGCACAAGTAGGAGTGTGGCGTCCGTGCCGCCTGCACCCAGGTCCACGCACACATGTGCCAGCGTGTGCAAACGCACATCCCGGAGTGGCCGGCTCGGGGTGAGTCCCGCCGGGCGTCCACCCCCGCCCCGTCCCCGGGCCTGCCCGGAAGAGGCGGCCGCAGTGAGCCTCCCGCTCGGGGTGAGGAGTTGCGGGGCCCGGGTCGGGTCAGCCCGGGGCCAGGCGCAGCCCCACGCCCCCTCTCCTGCTTTCTGCAGCCGCGCCCCGGCCTCCGCTTCCTCCTGCGGGCGCTGGAGCCCCCGGTGACCGTGAGTGGCAGCCAGCGCCGCGGGGCCCGGGGCCTGCCGACCAGATCCCGCGCGGAGCTTGTCGCCCACAGGCAGGGATGCAGTTGCCCCCCCCCAGGATCCTGGCTGGGGGGTCCTGCTGCGGCTCCCCCTCTGGCCTCAGCTTCCCACCGAATCGCCACGGCCCGTTCCTGGCGCCTCTCCTGCCGTCGTCCCCTGCTGTGACCATGGGTCCAGAGCCGCCATCTCCGGGGAAGCGTCTCCGGCCGCCCTGAGCTCCTGGGAGACTCTCCTTAGGGAGGGGCCGCTGTGCCCCTAAGAGCAGACAGGCCCCCCGGGGCGCCAGGGCCGCGGCTCCGTCACCCTGCTGTCACCTCTGTCTGAGTACCACCCCTTGTGAACGGTGGGACGGGAGGGGGGTGCAGCCCTACCCCCCGGGAAGCGTCGCCACCTCCCAGCCTTCTGCTGGCTGCTCTGGATGGGCCCCATCCCAAGCGGGGAGCCTGCAAGCCAAGGACAGCGAGGACGGGTGATTAGGGGTGCTTCCCAGAGACCCCCAGTGTGCTTCCAGGTGAGTGCAGCTGCCAGCAGGTGGGGAGGCCCCGTGCTCCTTCCTGGGGCCCCTGAGGCCCTAGAATCAGGGCCAGCCCTGCGCCCGCTGCCCCCTCCGCACCTGCAGCTTTCTGCCCTGCGCTTGCTCGGCCTGCCTGGGCCGGACCACTTCCCTCTGCGCTTTCACTTCCATGTTTCTCGCTGTTTTCCCGCCCTGCCCAGGCAGGCTCTCACCCGGGCGGCAGCAGCTCCAGTCCTGACGCCCCGGGACAGCAAGGAGCCTGGGGACTTGGTGACCCTCGTAAGTACATGTCGGAGGGCAGCAGTCACCAGCCCCTGAGGGGACAGCACTGAGGGTCAGGGGAGGGCCACAGTCCCGTCTGCTGGGAGCCCCACGGCCGAGAGCCAGGCTGGGGAGGCCGCAGGCTCCCGCCCGCACATCCCTCCCACAGCCTCCCCACCAGGCGGCTGCCCGCGCCATCCCCAGGACCCCCCACATCCACGGGGTCCCCACCGACTTGCTCCCAACCTGAGAAGACCAAGATGAGCCCCCCAGCAGCCTGTGCCCCTCCAAGCACCGAGCAGAAGGGTGAGGCTCTCTCTGTGGCTGGCGGGCATGCTGGGGAGCCCCTCACCGCAAGCCCCGCTCTCAAGCCCCCTCCAGCCCTGGTGCCGCCTCCGGCCCCAGGGGCGGCCACTTCCGTGGCTGGTGGGGGGCGGACCCTGTGCCGGCTGGCCACCTCCCAGGCCACCTGCCCCCCGTCCCTGCAGAGGGGCCCTCGCCCAGCCCCCACCTGCCCCGAGTCTGCCCAGCTGGTGGCTCTGTCCAGCCCCAAGCCCTGGGTGCCTGGGGCAGCGCTGCCCCAGGGTCGCCACCAGCCTGGGGTGAGGCCCCCGGAGCTATTTCCTGAATAAAACGCGGGCCTCCCGGACAGCCAGGTCTGCTCCCTCAGCAGTGACTTGGGGCGGGGACAGGGGCGCTCGGTCCAGCAGGAAGGGGTGGCTGGGCTCTCCCGCTCGGGGCCTGGCTTCGGGCACGCGGCCCGGCACAGCTGGCCCCTCCTACAGGGACGCACCTGAGGCCGCCGGGCCGGAGCTCACTCCTCCGCCCAGAGGCCAGCACTCCAGGGAGGAGGGCGGGAGGGCGGCAAGGAGGGGGCGGCGGGGTCCTGTTCCCCCTGTTTTCCACCCACCTTCGTCCAGCCCGGGAAGAGGGTGTGCTCTCTGCAGACGCCCTGCTCACAGCACCGTGTGTGTCGGGCAGAAGCCCAGGGGCTGGGCGGGAGGCGGGGTCCTGTCGTTGGGAAAACAGTTCTTGAAGCAGGGAGCCTGTGGTGGGCCGTGCACCCCGACCTCTGGCTGACCCTGAACCCCCCTGTACCCCCGCAGGGGGCCGGGGAGCGGCGGGCACGCTGAAGTCCCGGCGGCCGATGACACACCACGCCCGTGCAAGGCGATCATCACCGCCTGACTCAGGCAGAGACAGTCAGGCCTGTCATGTCTATTTCGGGAGAATTAATTATACCCCATGTGGAGAGGGGACTCGCCCATTAAATGTCTCAGTGGCACCGGCCCGGAATGCCATCGCTCAGCCTTCCTGCAGCTCCGGGCACAAGACAGACCGGGCAGAGCCGCAGGGAGCTCCAGGTGTGCAGGGGAGGCTCCGGACCCTTCCAGATGGACCCTAAGGCCTGCCAGCTAGCCATCACGGATGCAGCAAACTGCGACATTGACCAGAGAATCCCACTGGGAAGCCGAGGCTGAAGGCCGGCTCACTGCTGGGGGACCGTGGGCAGGGCTGGCTCAAGACCCTGGCTGGCCCCCCGTGCGCAGAGGCTCCCCTTGGCCCATTTGGATGGCACTCTCCAACCCCCTGTTTCTCCAGCCTGTTCCGTGGAGTCTTCTGATTGTCCAGTGAGAGGAGATGGAGAGCAGGTGCGTCCAGAGATCGGGGGGAGCCAGGCTCGGCTGGCCCGCATTGAACCACCAGCCCCAAGCCTGAGGTGCCGCCTTTCCCCGCCCCCAGGAGTGGAGAGCTGCAGCCGCCTGCTACCTGAAGGTCAGAGGCGAGCTGCGTGGTGATCAACGGCAGCCGCTCACGTGGCCCGGGCCTGCCCTCCCTGCTCCCCGGGCAGCTGGGCTCAGGAAGAAGGGGCTGCTGGGCTCGGGGGTCGGCGCCGCTGCCCTCCACCGGCCCTCGTGTGCAGTTACGTCCTGCAGGTGGGACCGTGCTTGGAGCTCACGGGAAAACGGACCTGCTGGTCCGAGGATGTCTCTGCCTCCACGTCCAGCAGGGCAGGCGCGCATCTGCACGGGGCGGCCCAGCGCTCGCCACTGCTGTTGCTGCCACCCCACGGAGGAACCGCACCTGGACACAGCTCTGCAAGCAGGACAGAAGCGGCGCTGTGGCCGCGCACCCACGGCTCGCCCCGGGAGGACCAGGGGAACGGGCGCTGCACCCCCTCCCCACAGGGAGACTCGCGGCGCAGTTCCAGCGCCACTGACGCACAGAGGTCGTGACGAGGAGCGAGGCAGAGAGAAGACACGCCGAGTGCGGGGCGCGTGGCAGCCGGACACACCCCTCACCGTCACAGCCGGCGCCGCGCGAATCAAAAGGCAGAGGCGGTCAGGCTGGGTGCACGTCCGGGGTGGGGCTCCACGTGCCCGCGGGAAACCACCTTAGACGTGGGCGAAGAGGGCAAAGCTTAACCATGCGGCCACACGCCCAAGAAGGCTAGACCCTCACCACGGAAGGAGACCTCAGAACGAGGAAGCTCGGCAAGATGACGGGCACTCACCAGTCAAAGTCTCCGTCCATCGAGAGACAGCGACCCCGGAGACGCAGGTTCCGGTGAGAGAGCCTCGCACAGAGCGCTGTAAAGCCGGGAGCGGGAGAGACAGGCCCACGCGGCAGTCCACACGACCTCAAGGCTCCTGTCTCGGTGAGAACAGAAGACAGAAAATCAGTAGAAGGGAGGAGAACGCAAAAGCAGCAGCAGCACCAGCCACCCTGCCGGAGGGATGCGGACACTGCACTCCGCCCCCAAGAGCAGGACTCACGGCCCTCCCAGGAGCACGGGGGCCGTCGCCAATGCCACCCGCTGGGCCGCGAAGCAAGACTCGAGAAGCCGGAAGGCACTGCCGCAGAGCCTAGGAGAACACCTACCAACTTCAGAGAAACACGGCCCACAGCGCATTTGAAACGGACGCGTGTCTCAAAAGTCATCAGCTCCCAAAGTTCACTCGCAAATGAAACAGGAAACCTGACTCACTCTAAACCTATACGCGAGACTGAACTTGTGATTTAAACCTTTCCACCAAGCACCCCCAGGCCCCAGTGCCTTCACCAGTGAATTCCATCAACATTTAAGGAAGAAATAATACTGACCTCATACAAATAAAATACAATTTCTAGACATTCATAAGCTGACTCTAAAATTCACATGGAAATGCAAGAAACTTAGAAAAGCTTGAAAAGTAAGTTGGTCAATAAGCACATGAAAAGACGCTCAACATCAAAAGCAAAATGCACAATAAAATCAGAATAACAGATCCACTAGAATGGCTACGATTTTAAAGATCGACGCTGCCAAGTGCTGTGATGATGCAGAGCGCCCAGACGCTCGGGAGTCGTGGGGGATGCCCCGGGGAATTGTGGGGGGTGCCCTGCTGCAGCCACTTAGGGCGACCCTCTGGCGGCGTCTCCTGACGCCAATAGCTGTCACCCCGTTGTGCGCCCCCAGGAGACGCGGGCCCTGTCCTCACAGATTCATGCTCATAGCAGCATCGTCTGTGATGGCCCTGACCTGGGAGACAGCCGAAGACTCGCCGGCCGGAGGGGACGCACGCTCTCCTCCGTCCGGCCGCACCGTGGACCACTCGGCAGCGCAAGGCTGAACCAGGGTGCCCCCGACACGGACAGATCTGCATGCAACTCTGCCAACTGAAGACAGCCAAACGGAAAGCGCCTGCCCTGTCCCCTGCTGCTGGGGCGTCCTAGGAAATTCAGACTGGCCCTCAGAGACAAGGGCCGGCCACCCGGAGCCAGGCGGGGTCTCAGGCTGGCCGGGTGACCAGCGTGTGCTGGTTTGGAGTCGGTCACGCCCTCTAGGACTGCTCAGGGCTCAGAGATGACGTGACAGGTGGGTCTTACCATGCATCTGGCAAAGCTGACCGGATCTGGGGACGCCTTTTTTCTCGAGGTTCATGCCCCCTTCAAGTCTCAGCCCATTGGCATCTGGAGCCCGGACCTCCCCATGCCCTTTGGGCTGGAGGTGCACCCCTACCACAGGAGGGAGGGTGCCTTGCCCCCCAACTGAACCCACCCTCCTAACCCCAGGCCTGCTGGGGAAGCAGGGCTGGCCCAACCTGCCTGCGGCTTCGCCCCAGCGCACGGCTCCTCCCGGACAGTGGGGGCGGAGCTGGGCCCCCGGGCCTCCTGAGTGGCCTGTCTAGTTTTACAGAACTCATCTTCAAGTGAACGAAAGGATGACAGTTAAAGAGTGAGTCAGACTGCGACCCAGGCGCTCCCCTGAGTGGGGACTGAACGGCTCGCTCTGGCTCTCTGCCCCTCCTCCCCTTCCCCTGCCCCCCCTCCCTCCCCTCCCTCGGCCCCTCCCCTCCCTCCCTGCCTTCCCAGCCTCCCAGCCCTCAGCCCACGTGCCAGGCCCTCGGCTTCCGTTGCCTTCCTCTCACTGTGACCAGTAGCCCACCAGACCTGGAAGGCCTCGGGTGGGTCCTTAGAGGCATCTCCATCCTGGATCCCGTCTTTAGGAGCCCCTCTCGAGGTCAAAGGTCATGCCGCAGGCTGGCTGTGTCCCCCATGGGCATCTGAAACTCTCTGCTCTTACTTTTGGGAGCAAACGAATTTGGTGGGGCGGACTTCCACGGTGGTCCAGTGGTTAGGAATCTGCCTTCCAATGCACGGAATGTGGGCCCGGGCCTGGCGGGAGAACTAAGACCCCACCCGTGGCGGAGCCTGAGCGCCCGTGCCCGGCTAGAGAAGCCACGATGGCTATGGAGCCCGTGCTCCCCTGAGACGTCCACACGTCGTGGCTGGAGAAAGCCTGAGCACTGCAGTGAAGACCCCGTGTAGCTAAAACAAAGTAAAACTTTTTAAAGAAATTAGAAAGCTAACAGGCCGACACTTTCCTTCCAGGAGCGCCAGTTCCTCCTAGGTCCTTGCCTCCGAGGGAGACGAGCCTGGGGCTCCAGCCAGGAGCTTCCCTCCCTCTCCGCTCTCCTCCCACCCGACCGCGCCTCGCCCCGTCCATCCACGCTCCCTGGCCCCGCCCAAGAAGCCGGTCCCACGCCAACTGACCTGTTTCTGGACACGCGGAAATGCTTCCTCTACAAGCCAGGCAGGCGCTGGCACACGGGCTCGTGGAGCTCCGGGCGGCAGGGCCTCACGACACGACCCCGCGGCTGGAGGCATCAGCGTTTTCACCACCGGCAGGGAGACGGGGCTGGGCCTGGGCCACCCGGCGCGCGGGCCTTCCTCCCAGGTGGACATGTGTCCTCTGGCTGCCGCGATGCTGCAGGGACCCTGCAGGGACCCTGTGGTCCTGGGAGTTCCCCGTGGGCCTGGTGCGGCTGCCGGCTTGTTGCAGTTGACAGCCCCCTAAGTGGAAGGTGGCCTCACGGGGTGCGCCACCCTGAGCCCGAGCCCGCAGCCGCAGCACGGTCCCCGCCTCGCCCAGACACGCAGCCACAGGCTGACGGACGTGCCAAAGCCGGGCTGAGCCCCACCCCGTGCCCACTGGGCACCCACGCATCCCCAGCATCAGCCCAGTGCCCAAGACGGCGCGATGGCATGCAGAAACGCTGGGAGACCGAGACGCAGGTCAGGAGGGGGCCTGAGAGCACGCCTCGCACACCAGCCGCCCCATGAATCCCACGGCCACTGGCTCCTGCCTGGGGCCAGGAAAGGATTTGTGAGCAGATCCTTAAGCCCAGGACAGAGTCAGGGCACCCAAGAGTCTACCTCACCCAAAGAACCTCCCTTCTTTCCATTTTGGTTAAATACACATAAAACGTAACACTCTGCTCTGTTTTTAGTGTGTATTCCAGGGGCACTGGGCACATTCGCGTTGTTGTGTAACAGCCCCTCACCTATCTCCAGAATCCCATCACCCCCAGACAGAGCCACTGTGCCTGTGGAAACCACTGCCTCCCTCCGGCCCAGCCCCCGGCCGCTGCCGCCCCTCCTGCCCCCATAGACCGGCCTCTGCCCGGCACCTCAGGCGAGGGGTCACACGGTGCTTGCTCTTTTGCGCCCGGCTGCTGTCGCTGAGCATCATGTCCTCACACCAGGTGACAGAGTCACCTCCATTGCTCTTGTCCGGTCACCAGGTCGTGTCTGACTCTTTGCGGCCCCACAGACTGCAGACCCCAGCTCCTCTGTCCACGGGATTCCCCGGGCAAGCACACTGGCGCGGGCTGCCACTTGCGACTGCTGGGGGTCTTCCAGACTCGGGGATCGAATCCACGTCTCCTGTTTGGCAGGTGAATTCTTAACCACTGAGCCACCCGGAAACCCTGTAAGACTCCCCAGTTGGCACAGTGGCCAAGAATCCACTTGCAATGCAGAAGACACAAGAGATGCAGGTTCAATCCCCGGGTCGGGAAGATCGCCTGCCGTAGAAAGTGGCAACCCACTCCAGAATTCTTGCCCGGAAAATCCCATGGACAGAGAAGCCTGGCGGGCGATGGCCCGTGGGGTCAGAGTCAGACACGACTGGGCACACCTTGTCCACACACGCGTGCACACACACAATGCTCCGCTGCGTAGGCGGACACTGCTTTGGACACTTTGACTACTGAGCATGCTGCCGTGAACACAGGTGCACCGGCGTCTGTCTGAGACCCCGCGTGCGGCTCTCGTGGCCGAGGCCCAGACATGGGCGCCCGGCGCGGCACAGCCCTCGCCCGGCGCCCTGAGGAGCCGCAGTTCTGTTCTCCACAGCAGCTGCCTGTCACGCTTCCCCACAAGCCGTGCAAAAGGGGTCCGATTTTTGCATCGTTGCAAAGTTACATCTTTTTTTTTTTTTAAACTTTAAAGATTTATTTATTTATTTACTTTGGGCAGGGGTCGGGTTGGGGAGGGAGGGGAGCGGGCGGGCCACTTCCATTGGTCTTTCATTTCTCTATTTTCATTAGTCTTCGTTCTTTGGCTCCTGTGGGCCTCCCATCGCGGTGGCCTCTGTCGTCGCAGAGCGCCGGCTCTGGGCGCATGCGCTCCAGAGCTCCGGCTCGGCGATTGGACACATCAGTCCAGCCGCTCCGCGGCACGTGGGATCTTCCCAGGCCAGGGCTCGAACCGGCGCCCCTTGCACTGCAAGGCGGTGTCCCTACCCACTGGACCACCAGGGGAAGCCCACATCTCTTTTTTTGACAATGACCATCCTAATGGACAAGGTTCAAGGTTTATTAAAAAATAAATAAAAAATAAAACCAGTTGCCAGAAATCAAAAGCGAAGAGAACCCTTTATTCCTCCAGCAGTCACATACGCCCTACTGCTAGAAGGCAACGACACCAGCTTTTTAAGACGAGGTAACGGTCTGGCCGTGAGACTCTTGAAGCCTTGACTGACAGGTGGACCCTGAGAACACTCAGGGTGAAGAGGCGTGAGTGCCCTGAAGCGAACAGGCCGAGAAGAGGCCTGAGAAAAAGCAAGTGCAGGTGCAGAAGACACAAGAGATGCAGGTTCAATCCCCGGGTCGGGAAGATCGCCTGCCGTAGAAAGTGGCAACCCACTCCAGAATTCTTGCCCGGAAAATCCCATGGACAGAGAAGCCTGGCGGGCGATGGCCCGTGGGGTCAGAGTCAGACACGACTGGGCACACCTTGTCCACACACGCGTGCACACACACAATGCTCCGCTGCGTAGGCGGACACTGCTTTGGACACTTTGACTACTGAGCATGCTGCCGTGAACACAGGTGCACCGGCGTCTGTCTGAGACCCCGCGTGCGGCTCTCGTGGCCGAGGCCCAGACATGGGCGCCCGGCGCGGCACAGCCCTCGCCCGGCGCCCTGAGGAGCCGCAGTTCTGTTCTCCACAGCAGCTGCCTGTCACGCTTCCCCACAAGCCGTGCAAAAGGGGTCCGATTTTTGCATCGTTGCAAAGTTACATCTTTTTTTTTTTTTAAACTTTAAAGATTTATTTATTTATTTACTTTGGGCAGGGGTCGGGTTGGGGAGGGAGGGGAGCGGGCGGGCCACTTCCATTGGTCTTTCATTTCTCTATTTTCATTAGTCTTCGTTCTTTGGCTCCTGTGGGCCTCCCATCGCGGTGGCCTCTGTCGTCGCAGAGCGCCGGCTCTGGGCGCATGCGCTCCAGAGCTCCGGCTCGGCGATTGGACACATCAGTCCAGCCGCTCCGCGGCACGTGGGATCTTCCCAGGCCAGGGCTCGAACCGGCGCCCCTTGCACTGCAAGGCGGTGTCCCTACCCACTGGACCACCAGGGGAAGCCCACATCTCTTTTTTTGACAATGACCATCCTAATGGACAAGGTTCAAGGTTTATTAAAAAATAAATAAAAAATAAAACCAGTTGCCAGAAATCAAAACGAAGAGAACCCTTTATTCCTCCAGCAGTCACATACGCCCTACTGCTAGAAGGCAACGACACCAGCTTTTTAAGACGAGGTAACGGTCTGGCCGTGAGACTCTTCGGAAGCCTTGACTGACAGGTGGACCCTGAGAACACTCAGGGTGAAGAGGGGAGCGTGAGTGCCCTGGAAGAAGCGAACAGGCCGAGAAGAGGCCTGGAAGCAAAGACACCCAGCGGGTGAGTGGGGCTGCCCCCTGGGCACGAGGGGAGCACCGGCCAGCCCCTCCCAGCCCGGACCGCCCCTCCCAGGGAGAACCGGGGCCTGAGGCACGGCGGAGCCCGGCAGCTGGCTCCTCGCCCTCTCGTCTGAGACCCGGAACTCACCGCGCCCGGAGCGAGTGGCTCAGAAGGAAGGAGCCTCACCGAGAACCAGGGAAAGAAGCCAAGGTTTCTCCCTCAAACGTTTTATTTAAATATTAAATTAAAAAACATACATCCACTAATCATTTGGCATACGTTTCTCAATGTGAACATAAGAAATAAAATAATTCAGTTATGGTAAAAAACAAAACCAAACCTACAACTATGTACATCTTCATCACAGGGCGCGGAGCCTGGGACGGGCCTGGCGCCGGGTCCGCAGGAGAGCGGGCCGAAGAGCCCGCAGCACACGCGTCGCACACGCCGGACACAACACGGGACACGCCTGAGGGCGACGCGGGAAAACCGCTGTGAGTAAAGTGCTCGTCATGGTCCTGAGGCCTTTGATCGATGGCGGCCAACAGACTGGCCAAGGACGGGGGCGGCCTCCTGGGGGCTGAGGACCCGCTCCAGGGGCTGGGCCGGCGCCCCGGGGCCCACAGAGCGCCGGGCCGGAGTCCCGGAGGCGCTGGTGACGCCTCGGTGGCCAGGCCGCGAGGCCGTTGTCCTGATCCTGGAAGCAGCCCGAGCAGCAGTCGGTCGGCAGCAGGCTGGGAGCCGGGCACCGGGCCGGGCTGCCTCGGCCTCGGCAATCTTTGGCGACGGATGCCCCTTGCGGGCCGGCACCTTTCCCGGAAGCAGGGCAAGCGTGTACAATGACCATCCTAATGGACAAGGTTCAAGGTTTATTAAAAATAAAAAAAATAAAACCAGTTGCCAGAAATGAAGAGACCCTTGATTCCTCCAGCAGTCACATACGCCCTACTGCTAGAAGGCAACGACACCAGCTTTTTAAGACGAGGTAACGGTCTGGCCGTGAGACTCTTCGGAAGCCTTGACTGACAGGTGGACCCTGAGAACACTCAGGGTGAAGAGGGGAGCGTGAGTGCCCTGGAAGAAGCGAACAGGCCGAGAAGAGGCCTGGAAGCAAAGACACCCAGCGGGTGAGTGGGGCTGCCCCCTGGGCACGAGGGGAGCACCGGCCAGCCCCTCCCAGCCCGGACCGCCCCTCCCAGGGAGAACCGGGGCCTGAGGCACGGCGGAGCCCGGCAGCTGGCTCCTCGCCCTCTCGTCTGAGACCCGGAACTCACCGCGCCCGGAGCGAGTGGCTCAGAAGGAAGGAGCCTCACCGAGAACCAGGGAAAGAAGCCAAGGTTTCTCCCTCAAACGTTTTATTTAAATATTAAATTAAAAAACATACATCCACTAATCATTTGGCATACGTTTCTCAATGTGAACATAAGAAATAAAATAATTCAGTTATGGTAAAAAACAAAACCAAACCTACAACTATGTACATCTTCATCACAGGGCGCGGAGCCTGGGACGGGCCTGGCGCCGGGTCCGCAGGAGAGCGGGCCGAAGAGCCCGCAGCACACGCGTCGCACACGCCGGACACAACACGGGACACGCCTGAGGGCGACGCGGGAAAACCGCTGTGAGTAAAGTGCTCGTCATGGTCCTGAGGCCTTTGATCGATGGCGGCCAACAGACTGGCCAAGGACGGGGGCGGCCTCCTGGGGGCTGAGGACCCGCTCCAGGGGCTGGGCCGGCGCCCCGGGGCCCACAGAGCGCGCCGGGCCGGAGTCCCGGGAGGCGCTGGTGACGCCTCGGTGGCCAGGCCCGCGAGGCCGTTGTCCTGATCCTGGAAGCAGCCCCGAGCAGCAGTCGTGTCGGCAGCAGGCTGGGAGCCGGGCACACGCGGGCCGGGCTGCCTCTCGGCCTCGGCAATCTTTGGCTTCGACGGATGCCCCCTTCGCGGGCCGGCACCCCCGGGCCGGTGTCTCCTGGGCCGAACACGGCCAGCGGCAAGGGCCAACGTGAGCGGAAGGCACCTGGGTTGGGGGATGGACGCAGAGGTTGGAGCTGTGGTCGTCCAGCGGCCAGTCCGGCGGCCGCCGCCCAAGGTCGCCCGCCTGCCACCTGCGGGCCCCGCGTCCTCGTAGACCTGGAGCCGGCGCTTTGTCACATTTCCAGAGAGGGCCATTCAAACCAGGAACACAGAAATGTAGTAAAAAGTACAAAAATAAGTAGTGTATGTGTGTCTCCTATGTGTATACCTGCACAGTATCTGCTTAAAAAAGGAACAAAGCTTGAACACCACTGACTGGACCCCTCATGGCGTTTTCCTAAAACAGAAGCCCACCGAGCACGGGGCCGGCAAAAGGCAGGCCGGCCTCGACTGCAAGCGGCCCCACGCTGCCCCCATCACGGCGTCGCCAGATTGCACGTTCCCCACCCCCAGTCAGTTGTTCTTTTTTGGACCCTGATAATGAAATGCATAAACACATAATTAGCAGCGGAACTAAGAGGTGCAGGAGGGAGAAACCTCCCCGGCTGCCTCCCTGAAGGCGCCCAAGGGACCCAGGGGAGCCTCCACCGCCCGGTCACTCCACCCCACGCAGGTTCCCCTCCGCGGCCCCTGAATCCTGGAAAACCGACTCCCGAGCCGTTTACGCAACGTGCTCTCTAAAGATAAGAAAAGCAATCCTCCAGGCTTTGATTTCTGGGGAGAGAATTCCAAGCAATCACAGATCATCTTCTCCTGGGCTGGAGGTGAGAGCTTTTCAAAAACTGATACATAAAGCAGAAAGTTCACAGTTTTCAAGTGAAGCGTTAAGTGTTTCAGGAAGTGGAGAATTGTGGGGGAAAAAAACAAACACCAAGCCACGCACACGCGCGCCCACACACAATGCGGACGCGCCGCCCACACCGCGGTCTCCCGGGGGCCCTGGCTGCCGTGACCCGACCACGGCACTGCCGGCTGCACCTGCCGCCCGCCTCCCCACTCCCGTCCGCCGTCCCAGCGACAGGCCCCTAAAGTATTATTTTTCTTCAAAAAGTTTCCAGTCCCTCCTCGGAGTTACAGTTGCTCAGTGCGAAGGAATTACAAAAAAAAAAAAACAAAATCAAACAAAAAAATAAACCAAAAATTCAAAACACCAAACATATTGCTTGTTTCGCTCCTGGAAAGTTATTGGCTTTGTGTCCGGAACCATCTTCACATACTCTGAAATTATTGCTTCGAGAAGCCAGCCGCCCCGGCCGGCCCTCACTGCACCAGGACAAAGGTGCCCAGCGGGCCGGGGGCCAGGTCTTCCATCTCACAGTCCCCGGGGGGCAGCCCCATGGGCCCCAGGCTCCCGGGCAGCAGGGCGAAGTGAGGCTGGGGGGCGGCGGCGGGGGCGCCGGGAGCAGCGGAGCCGCTGATGCGTAGGTGGGTATCCAGCAGCTGGGCAGCCGAGGCCACCGGGGAGACGCCGGCCTGGAGCGGGGGGGGCGGCCGCAGCGGGCCAGGCCCCAGTCCCAGGTCCTTCTGCAGTCCAGACACGAGGAGGGCACTGTCACAGGGAGCGAGGACCAGGGGGGCCAGCGGGCAGCTGGGCGGGGCCGCCGTCGGGTGCTGTAACTGGAGCAACCTGGCCAGGGCGAGGGACAAGCAGAGCGGGAGAGCGGGTCAGTGGCAGCTGGCCGCTCCCCCGCGCCCAGCCAGGCCGCCCCACGACTGGGCTTCCACCTGCCGGGGCTGCAGGGCCCGCCCCGGGCAACCGCAGGCTGGAGCTGCTCGGAACACGCCACTCTGTGCGTGACTAATCCCTGAGCAATTCCTGGCATTTCCTTCCCCGGCCGGCCTTCGGAGCAGCTCAGAGATGCCACCCAGACGTGACACTCTTCTGCGTGGCCTCCTCTCCCCCGCACTGCGGCCGACGTGCCCCCCACTGCCCCCCACCCCCGGGCAGGGCGCGCGGCCGCTCCGGAGCCGAGGGTAAGGCACCTCCGGGATCCCCGGGCCCGGGCCCCCGCCCCGTCGCGGCGGGCACGGCGTACCTCTGCTGGCGCAGCGCCCCCTCCAGCAGGCCCACGCCCTCCCGGCCGCCGTGCGGGCCCGGGCTCGCCGCGGGCAGCTGGAAGGCGCTCAGGCCCGCCCGGGAGGCCCGGCTGGAGGCCGAGGGCTGGCACACCTGGCGCGCCAGCCCCTTGATCTTGTTCAGGCCCAGGAGCCCCTTGGTCCTCGCGCTCTTCCTCAGCTGCTGCCGGAAGGCTTTCAGCCCTACGGGAGGCAAAGCCCACGCGTCAGTCCCGCCCCCCAGCGTGCGGGCCTTCCAGGCCGCGGGCGCCCCGCAGGAGCACGCAGGCTGCGTGCTGAGGTGCAGGGAGGGAGCCGGCTCTCGCCCTGAGCCAAGAGGCCCTCCGGTCAGCCGGCCATCACTTCACGACCGCCCTCTGCCAGGGCTAGGACCTTGTCCCCTTTCAGGGCCTGGTCTAGGACAGCAGCTCCGGCCCCGAAGCCGCCCACGTCCGGGCCCGCAGTGAACCCCTCACGGAAGGCAGGGGTGGGCAGTGCGGGGTCCTCGGGGCCCCACAGGCCCCGGGAGGCAGAGCGCACCCACGGCTGGCCGGTGCGGCCCCTCCCTGACCGATGCCCCTCCCGGTCAGGACCCACAGCCCAGCGCCTGAGCATCTCTGGGGCTTTTAGGACCGTCTGCTAGAGGCCACGAGTCTGTCCCAGAAGCCAGGGCATCTACAGCCCGCAGCAGCAGCTTCGGTCCGCCCCGGCGGCCCTCCAGCAGGACGGGGGAGAAGAGGGTGGCCGCCCCCGCTGTGGACAGAGAGACGCCCTGCCGCTGGCGGGGTGCCCCGGTCTCCCGGGGAAGGTGGAAACGGGCAGGAAAGGGCAAGTCACCTTGAGTGAGCGAGGTGTCCGACGCCCTCCGGCCCTCCTGGAAGCTGACGGGCAGCAAGGCGGCTCCTCCCAGGGCCCCCTGTGCCTGCACCAGGGGCGTGGCGGACTGGGTGCCCCCGAGGGGTGAGGCCAGTCTGAGTGGGGCGCAGGTGCCCACCAGCCCCTGAGCAGCCAGGTGTCCGCTGAGTCCAGCCAGGCCAGTGCCCGCAGAGGTCAGGCAGCTGTCGGAGCTGGTGCCTTCGCAAGGACTGGCGGCGGAGGGCGAGACGACAATGCCTGCAGGGCAGGGAGCTGCTGAGGCCCGGGCGCCCGGCGGCCAGACGCGCCCCCAGCGCCTGACCCTTCACGAGTCCAAGCGCTCACACCTCCCGGGCATGTGCCCCCCGCAGCGTCTCCCACCAGCCCTCAGACAGTCCGCCCCAGCGTGCGGGCCTTCCAGGCCGCGGGCGCCCCGCAGGAGCACGCAGGCTGCGTGCTGAGGTGCAGGGAGGGAGCCGGCTCTCGCCCTGAGCCAAGAGGCCCTCCGGTCAGCCGGCCATCACTTCACGACCGCCCTCTGCCAGGGCTAGGACCTTGTCCCCTTTCAGGGCCTGGTCTAGGACAGCAGCTCCGGCCCCGAAGCCGCCCACGTCCGGGCCCGCAGTGAACCCCTCACGGAAGGCAGGGGTGGGCAGTGCGGGGTCCTCGGGGCCCCACAGGCCCCGGGAGGCAGAGCGCACCCACGGCTGGCCGGTGCGGCCCCTCCCTGACCGATGCCCCTCCCGGTCAGGACCCACAGCCCAGCGCCTGAGCATCTCTGGGGCTTTTAGGACCGTCTGCTAGAGGCCACGAGTCTGTCCCAGAAGCCAGGGCATCTACAGCCCGCAGCAGCAGCTTCGGTCCGCCCCGGCGGCCCTCCAGCAGGACGGGGGAGAAGAGGGTGGCCGCCCCCGCTGTGGACAGAGAGACGCCCTGCCGCTGGCGGGGTGCCCCGGTCTCCCGGGGAAGGTGGAAACGGGCAGGAAAGGGCAAGTCACCTTGAGTGAGCGAGGTGTCCGACGCCCTCCGGCCCTCCTGGAAGCTGACGGGCAGCAAGGCGGCTCCTCCCAGGGCCCCCTGTGCCTGCACCAGGGGCGTGGCGGACTGGGTGCCCCCGAGGGGTGAGGCCAGTCTGAGTGGGGCGCAGGTGCCCACCAGCCCCTGAGCAGCCAGGTGTCCGCTGAGTCCAGCCAGGCCAGTGCCCGCAGAGGTCAGGCAGCTGTCGGAGCTGGTGCCTTCGCAAGGACTGGCGGCGGAGGGCGAGACGACAATGCCTGCAGGGCAGGGAGCTGCTGAGGCCCGGGCGCCCGGCGGCCAGACGCGCCCCCAGCGCCTGACCCTTCACGAGTCCAAGCGCTCACACCTCCCGGGCATGTGCCCCCCGCAGCGTCTCCCACCAGCCCTCAGACAGTCCGCTACGGGGCAGACGGCTGTTCCTGCCGCCGCCGCCACCCTCAGCCTCGGCTCTGTGGGGAGGAGGTCTGTGACAGCCAGAGGCCCCGAGGCTAGGGAGCCTCCACCGGGCTGCGGCCACAGTCGACAGCGGAGCTTGGACCCAGAACACAGGGGGCCTGGGCCAAGGTCCTGCCCTGCCGGCCCAAGGACAGCTGAGCTCCCCGCCCTCCCGGCCACTCGAGGGCCACCCCTGAAGCCTAAGAACGGTCCACGAGGCCTCAGGCGCCACGGGAGCGGCAGATCCGGAGAACGGCCATCAGGAGAGGCTGCCCTGACCTTGAACCCGCCCACCAACCGGCCCCGGCGACACTTACATGGGGGGCCGCAGGGAGAGAAGCAGGCGGAGACCTCGGCCAGCGTGTGCCTCCGGCCCGTGCTGCCGGGCGGGGGCTCCTGTGCCTCTGGCTCCTCGTCCAGGCCCGAGCCCCGCCCGGCCTCCTCGCTGATGGCCGTCTCCAGTAGGCTGCTGGGGGAGGCGGAGCGACGCCGGCACACCCCGTCCCAGCCGGCTTCCACGGGGAGCAGCCAGGGCTGGGAGGGATACACGCGGACGGTAAGGCCCGGCACGGGGCATCCCCGCCGCCGGGACGCAGACGAGCCCCCGGCCGGACGCCGCTGGCGAGGCGCTCACCCACCTGCAGGGAGCCGTGGAGGTCAGGGTCCATCTCGGCCTGCAGGACGCACGGCCCCAGGGTCTGCGGCTGCGTGCACAGCAGGGCGGAGTGGAGAGCATCACAGGGGAGGCCTTCCTGAGGCACCTGGGGGCCGGCAGAGCAGGACTGAGGCCGTGAGGGATGGCGGGGCCAGCCACTAAGAACACGGCATCACGAGCCAGGCCAGGCCGGCGTCGGGGGTAACGCACATCGGCAGCGAGCTGACGGGCTCAGGACACAGGCCCCGCTCCAAGGCCTTGCCGTGCAGGGTGACCAGGAGGAGTGGCCACGAGGTGGCACCAGCAGGAAGGCCGGCACCCTCTCTTCATACACAGCCTTTGTCCGAGGCTTGCATGGGACCCCCCGCCCAGTGCCTGAGAGTGGGACGTGACCAGGGGTCAGCCTGCGCCCCTCCCGCGGGACTCCTAACTCGGGGACACAGTCCAAGGCAGTCACACGGGGCCGGGGCCGAAGGCGTCCGCTGCCCCCTCACCTCGACGCCACTGAGGTCTGAGCTCCGGGGCCTGGGCTGCCGAGCGGGGCTGGGGCGGGCCGGCGGGGCGGGCCGGCACTCCTTCAGCCGCTCCACCAGGAGGTAGTAGATGGCTGCAAAGTGGTTGTAGCTTCTGTTCTGCAGGGACTGGGGGCAGAGCCAGGGGTCAGAGCGGCTCGGCCAGCGTGCCTCCGGCCCGTGCTGCGGGCGGGGCTCCTGTGCCTCTGGCTCCTCGTCCAGGCCCGAGCCCCGCCCGGCCTCCTCGCTGATGGCCGTCTCCAGTAGGCTGCTGGGGGAGGCGGAGCGACGCCGGCACACCCCGTCCCAGCCGGCTTCCACGGGGAGCAGCCAGGGCTGGGAGGGATACACGCGGACGGAAAGGGCCCCGGGCACGGGCATCCCCGCCGCCGGGACGCAGACGAGCCCCCGGCCGGACGCCGCTGGCGAGGCGCTCACCCACCTGCAGGGAGCCGTGGAGGTCAGGGTCCATCTCGGCCTGCAGGACGCACGGCCCCAGGGTCTGCGGCTGCGTGCACAGCAGGGCGGAGTGGAGAGCATCACAGGGGAGGCCTTCCTGAGGCACCTGGGGGCCGGCAGAGCAGGACTGAGGCCGTGAGGGATGGCGGGGCCAGCCACTAAGAACACGGCATCACGAGCCAGGCCAGGCCGGCGTCGGGGGTAACGCACATCGGCAGCGAGCTGACGGGCTCAGGACACAGGCCCCGCTCCAAGGCCTTGCCGTGCAGGGTGACCAGGAGGAGTGGCCACGAGGTGGCACCAGCAGGAAGGCCGGCACCCTCTCTTCATACACAGCCTTTGTCCGAGGCTTGCATGGGACCCCCCGCCCAGTGCCTGAGAGTGGGACGTGACCAGGGGTCAGCCTGCGCCCCTCCCGCGGGACTCCTAACTCGGGGACACAGTCCAAGGCAGTCACACGGGGCCGGGGCCGAAGGCGTCCGCTGCCCCCTCACCTCGACGCCACTGAGGTCTGAGCTCCGGGGCCTGGGCTGCCGAGCGGGGCTGGGGCGGGCCGGCGGGGCGGGCCGGCACTCCTTCAGCCGCTCCACCAGGAGGTAGTAGATGGCTGCAAAGTGGTTGTAGCTTCTGTTCTGCAGGGACTGGGGGCAGAGCCAGGGGTCAGAGCGGCTCGCACAGGGGAGGCGCGTGGACCCGAGCCCTGCTCCCGGGCTGCTCTGGCTGGACGAGAACGCCCCTTCCAGCGGGATGAGCAGCCCTTCCGTGAGCCGTGCTCCCGGCCGGCAAGCGACGCCTTCCCTGCCCGCCGCCCCCACCCCTCAAAGCAGGCCGGCGGCCGGCGGCTCACCTCCACGGTCTTCTGCCGGTCCACGCCCAGCACCTGCATGATGCCCAGCGCCTGCCCGTCGTAGTCGCCTGGCCTGGAGGTGTGGCCGAGCAGGGAGAAGGCCGGCGGCAGGGCGGGGTCGGCCTGCATCCACCGGTGCTGCCGGATCTGGGCGATGCTGATGCGCTTGGCGGGGTCCACCACCAGCATTCGGCGGATCAGCGTCTCACAGTCTGCGCGGCGGGGCAGCATTGAGCCCGCCTGCCGGCCGCCCGCACCTACACTCCCACCCCACCCAGGCCCTGCAGGGCGCGCGGCGCCCTGCGCACAGCGAGGGGACGCGTGACCGTCCCAAAGAACACCGAGGCCAGGAGAACCTGCCGCCAGAGAGCCACCCTGTGGGACACGGTCCTCAAGTCCACTAGACTGAGAACCCCCTGGAACCCCCGTCCTGCGGTGGCCCTGCATTCCACAAAGCAGCAGCGAAACTCCTGCTGGAGGGAGAGGATAGCCCAGCGTGTGGGGGCGAGGCTTGGGGCGCTGGGCCCCACAGCAGTGACCGGGACTGGCTCCTGGGCCCAGAGGCCGGCTCCAAACACGGGCCAGAAGGCCTTTCAGGAAACGAGCTCCTCCCCCGCCCCCAGCCTCTCATCCGGGGTCGCCCCGCGGCCTGGCCGGCACTGCCGCCCGCGCCTGCCCACGCCTGCCCGCGCCCGCCCGCAGGAGGCGGGGTGCTCACCCACCTCGAGACATGAAGAAGGGGATGCGGAAACGGCCCTCCAGCACCCGCTGCCGAAGCACCGGCAGACTGGGCCCGTCGAAGGGGAGCGAGCCGCAGACCAGGACATACAGCACGACCCCCAGGCTCTGCGGGAGGGGACCGACGGCACCTCAGCGCCCGTGCCCGGCCCGGCCCCGCCCCCGGCCAGGCCCCGCCCCCGGCCCCTGCTCCGCCCCCACCCGCCCGCCCGTCCCCCAGGTCCTCAGCCCCGTCCACCCGCACCCGCACCAGCCCCGGCCCTACCCAGATGTCCAGCTGGGGGCCTTCATACTCCTTCCCCTCGAAGACCTCCGGGGCCGCGTACGGGGGGCTCCCACACCACGTGGACAGGGGCTCTCCTGAGTTGTAGAAATTCCCAAACCCGAAATCTGAGACAAGGAGACAGGTGATGACGCCATGCTGGAACCAGCAGGGCCAAGGGTTCAAAGGCAGGTGCCCCCTCCGGCAGGGCGCGCCCAGCCCCTCACCCGCCAACTTGATGTCCATGTTGCCGTCAAGCAGCAGGTTCTCGGTCTTGAGGTCCCGGTGGACGACGTTCTGGCTATGGCAGTACTCCACGGCCGACAGAATCTGCCAGAACTTCTTCCGCGCTTCACTCTCGCTCAGGTGCCCGTTGGAGGTCAAGTAGTCTGAGGAAGGATAAAACGAAGCCATAGCCCCCAACCCAAAAGTCCGGCCAGCGCCCGGGGCTCAGTGCAAGAACAGTCGGGAGACCCGGCCACTGGGACAAGTCAGTACAATTTCTTTCCAACAGAGACTGAAAATCAGCATGGCTTACCAAACATTTCTCCATTTTTTGCAAATTCAGTGACAATGTACAGCATATCCTTCGTTTCCATAACCTAAAAAAACAAAGACCTAACATTTAACTCTGTGTAAAGGGAACATACCAATGGTATAAAGAATTCACTTGAGCCCCAGTAAATTTTTAACTTCTCTAGAATAAGCACATTTTTGTGTGTTTTTTTTTTTAAGGAAAGAAAAGGAAAACCTCCGCAATAAAGAAACAAAGGAGCTTCCTATTCAAAACCAGAGGCAAGCGCCCCACTAACCTGTGCACCCTCACAGACCTCGGCTTCCAAAGCATCTGCCTGGACGGCGCTCACCTCCACCGCATTTTGACTCACTTCCTCACCCCAGGGGAGGGCTCTGCAGGCCCCTAGATTGCAAGGCCGTCCTTCTAGAAGGCGCGCAGGCAAGAGATTATCCACACCACAGGCCAGCACGAGCTGAATAATAGATAAGCAGGCGCCCTCCCCACCGGCTTACTGACCTGATACCCTAGGCGGTGGCAGGCGGCTGCGCCAGGTGAGCCACGGAAGACCAGGCTCTGCCTAGCAGGCCGCTCGGCGAGCGGCCACGGCAACGGCCGGAGCCAAACACACCTTAAAGGCTTGTTTACTGACCCCAGATTCTATTTCACATTGAGAAAAATAATTTTTGAGAGTTTAAAACAAGATTTAGATAGAAAGCCAAATTCAAATCTCTGGTACTGAAAGGAGTAAGACAGACTTGTGTACGTGTATTTTAAAATATTTCAAAGGAAGACAGACTACAGTCTCATAAAACAAAAAAAACAAGAATTCTTCAAGATCGAAACTGCAGTTATTCCTTTGAAAAGGAATGTATCTCGTGAGAAGAGGGAACCCAAGGCAGTTCAGCTACACTGGCACCCGCCCTCCACGTGACGTGTAAGCTCAGCCCTCCCTCGGTGTAACAAAGACACGAAGATTTAAGAGTCAACTGTGAAGTTTTGGGGGGAAAAACAAACTCGAGGAAAGAGCCGAGGCTCAGGGCGGCTCCGGGGCCCACGCCAGCTGCAGCGTCAGAACGAGCCGGGGCCGCCGCCGACCGAGCCTGTCTCGGAGCAGGTAACGCGGCTCCTGGAGCGACAGCAAAGGCCCCCCAGAAAAGAGCTCCGCGCGCTGGGTCCCCGGGCCGGGCGCCTGGCTCCCGGGCTCCTCCCGGCCGGGGTCAGAGGAGGACAGGAAGACGGGGAAGGCCCTGGCTCATCCCTCGGGCAACGTCAAGGCAGGCAGGCTTCCGCGCACTCCCGCGGAAACGGGGCGGGCACAGTGCTCAGGCGCTGACATCAGTGACCGTGGAGGAAACATCTTATCTCAGCCTCAGGACGCAAGGACGACAACAGAAACAAAACACAAACTGGAGTGCACGTGACGTGAGCCAGGCCCTAACGACAGCGAGGGACCTGTCAGCAGGGGCACGCGCGCCCAGCGACCCGACCTCATCTGAGGGTCGCAGCCTTCCCGGGGTCCCTTCCATCACTGTCCTCTCTCCAGATGCACTGCACACCTCGCCGGGTCAAGGACCCCTCCTGACACACCCGTCCCCTGTTCCTCTGGGTCCACAGGGGTCCACGAGAGTCACCAGGAGGAACGTGGACGCAGAACAACCGGGTGACCCATCAAACACCCACAGAGAAGCCTCCTTCCGCAAGTGGACTGAGCTCATTTTCCAGAAGTGGCCGGCTAAGTAAGAGACTGCTTTGCTGTCCTAATTAAATCAGCACTTAGTTTCCAAAGGTACTATTTATTAGTCTCAACAGGAGAAAAAAACAAAGTCACAAAGCAAACCAACAGGCAGGCATGTGAGCACATTCTCAACGTGGACTAGACAGGCAGCCAGGCACAGGCGTTTCAGGTCTCCATTTTTGATGGAAGGGTTGAAGTAGGGTAAACAAATGCTCCCCAGTGCCTTGGCACAGAGAAGTTTACGAACACCGGTGAGAGCAGCCAGCGTTAAACTTTAATAATTATCTGCCAAGGTAAAGTGTCTAGCTTCACTCAAATTCATCTGTTTACACTAAATGGCTGACTTGCAGCAATACAGAGATCCGGGGGTTTTGTTTTCATAGTAAATTGAACAACTGACCTCCACACATCCAAAACTGGAGCAAGGAACAATACCAAATAAAACTTTAATGAAGCAAATTGAATTATGATCCAAAAGCAAGAAACTAAGTGCACAGCTCACAAAAATCAATCTCTTTACCTTCTATGATCAACTCCCTGACTCCCTCCCGGAGAGAGACAGCCTTCGGGAACTGCAGACTTAAGTTGTTGAAGATGAAAAAAAAAAGTGATGCACTTGCCAAAAGCTAACAGTGGCACACACACCTGAATCCTACCTGATAGAGCTTTATAATGTGAGGATGGTTCAGCAGCTTCATGATCTGAACTTCTCGATAGATTTTCTCCAAGTTGCCTGAATCTAATCGTGTTTTGTCGATTATTTTTATTGCAACCTACAAATTATTCATAGACACTTTGTTAAAAAAAAACAAAAACAAAACTCTCTGGTTAAGAGCATTTACACACTTTCATTTTTTGTAAGTTAATTTCTAAAACACTTTGTCCGCAAAGGTTACAAAAAGTTAGCCAGAAAAAGAACAAAAGTAACTGATATTACTACTTAAAAAGTCAAAGCTGAATAAATGTCTGGAGTCGCTGCAGACTCAATTTGACAGGCTCCTGCCGCACCCCTACGTTATTTGGTCCTAATTCTCTCTGCTGCTCCCCAGTATTTGTACAAATTATGCCCTATCGTAATATAAAGCATTTTTTTCCTTTACCAAACTATTGACAAAACTGTCCGCGTGTAGACCTTGGGATGATGGGACGATGGCCCCCCACTAGCGGGGACTGCACCAGCTTCCCCGCTCTGGGAAGGGGGGTGTCCACCCCGGGGTCCTGCCGCCCCCACGCACCTGTGTTTTGGTGACTCGATGACGCGCCAGCTTCACCACCGCGAAATTGCCCTTGCCGAGGGTCCGCTCGACGTCGTAGAAGCCCACCCGGAGGGGCTTCAGCGGGCCCTGGCCCGAGCCCGCGGGGGCCGCGCTCAACTCCGACATGATCACCATGGCTCCGGGTCGCACCTGCGGGCGGGGGGCGCGCTCAGCTCGGCGCCGGCCGACCCGAGCCCCGGGCGCTCAGCCCGCCGGGCTCGCGGACCCGCGGCCACCGCCCCCGCCGGCTGCGGGCTCCACCGCGGCCCCAGCTCCCGGGGGCCACGCGCCCCGTTCCCACGCCCTCCGGTCGCAGTCGGCTCCGCTCGGGCTCCCGGCCCCAAGCCCCGCGGGGCGCACGGATCGCCGCCCGCGCTCGGCTCCGTCCAGAGCCCCGGAGCCCGCTCCAAATTGAATTATGATCCAAAAGCAAGAAACTAAGTGCACAGCTCACAAAAATCAATCTCTTTACCTTCTATGATCAACTCCTGACTCCCTCCCGGAGAGACAGCTTTAACAGTGGGGGCCCCAAACACACCCCTGAATCCTACCTGATAGAGCTTTATAATGTGAGGATGGTTCAGCAGCTTCATGATCTGAACTTCTCGATAGATTTTCTCCAAGTTGCCTGAATCTAATCGTGTTTTGTCGATTATTTTTATTGCAACCTACAAATTATTCATAGACACTTTGTTAAAAAACAAAAACAAAACTCTCTGGTTAAGAGCATTTACACACTTTCATTTTTTGTAAGTTAATTTCTAAAACACTTTGTCCGCAAAGGTTACAAAAAGTTAGCCAGAAAAAGAACAAAAGTAACTGATATTACTACTTAAAAAGTCAAAGCTGAATAAATGTCTGGAGTCGCTGCAGACTCAATTTGACAGGCTCCTGCCGCACCCCTACGTTATTTGGTCCTAATTCTCTCTGCTGCTCCCCAGTATTTGTACAAATTATGCCCTATCGTAATATAAAGCATTTTTTTCCTTTACCAAACTATTGACAAAACTGTCCGCGTGTAGACCTTGGGATGATGGGACGATGGCCCCCCACTAGCGGGGACTGCACCAGCTTCCCCGCTCTGGGAAGGGGGGTGTCCACCCCGGGGTCCTGCCGCCCCCACGCACCTGTGTTTTGGTGACTCGATGACGCGCCAGCTTCACCACCGCGAAATTGCCCTTGCCGAGGGTCCGCTCGACGTCGTAGAAGCCCACCCGGAGGGGCTTCAGCGGGCCCTGGCCCGAGCCCGCGGGGGCCGCGCTCAACTCCGACATGATCACCATGGCTCCGGGTCGCACCTGCGGGCGGGGGGCGCGCTCAGCTCGGCGCCGGCCGACCCGAGCCCCGGGCGCTCAGCCCGCCGGGCTCGCGGACCCGCGGCCACCGCCCCCGCCGGCTGCGGGCTCCACCGCGGCCCCAGCTCCCGGGGGCCACGCGCCCCGTTCCCACGCCCTCCGGTCGCAGTCGGCTCCGCTCGGGCTCCCGGCCCCAAGCCCCGCGGGGCGCACGGATCGCCGCCCGCGCTCGGCTCCGTCCAGAGCCCCGGAGCCCCGCTCCCGCGCCCCTCCGCCCGCCGCGTGCCGCACAACAAAGGGGAACCGGCGGCGGCGCCCCGGTCCGCGACCCCCGCGCGCGCACCTGCGGGGCCGCCGAGCCCGCAGCCCCGAGCCCGGCGGCCGCCGTCCCCCCGCCCGGCCGCGCCTCACCTCCGCCGCCTTCGGAGCGCCGAGGCCGGGACGCCACTAGCCCCGCGACCCCTGCCGCCCGCTCGGCCGCTCGCGCTCCCCGGCCGCCAGCTGCTCCGCCGCCTGCCGCCCGGGCCGCGCCGCATGTCAGCTCTGAGCCGGGAGCAGCTCTCCGGCCGCACGCGTCGCCCGCCCCGCCCCCGGCCCCGCCCACCAGCCCGGGCCCGCCCCGCCGCGCCCCGCCCCCACGCCGCCGGCCCCGCCCACGCCGCCGCCGCCCGATTGATACATCCCCATTGACGTCCTTTTGACGCCAGAGCGACGCGCGGCCCCGCGCCAGGCGGAGGGAGAGCGGGAGATGGGGCCGTTGCCAAGAGACTGGCGGCTCTGACGCGCGCGCTGATGAGGCCGTCGCCATGGCGACCGAGGGGCGGTGACGTCAGGGGCGCCGGCCGCCCGAGGCCCGCCCGCGAGCGCCCGCGCTACCTCCTGCGCGCGCCCCCTTCCGGGCGCTGCGGGCGCTGCGGGCGCTGCGGGCGGCTTAACCCGTTCATCCCCGGGAGGAGCCTGCCTTCCCGCAATGCCACCTGCTTCTCGCCCCTTCCCAACAGACGTGGTTCTAGCGCTGTTCCGAAACCCCTTAGGTGCTGCACAGTGGCGGCTGCGTCCTCTTCGGACCCCTACGCCAGGGTCCTCTTTATCCGGGTACAGGTTTCCCGTGTCCCCCAATCTCCCTCGGATGTAGTCAGCCTTGGAGCCTCCGTTAGGGCAAGTACCAGGTGAGGCCCGGAAAATCTCGCAGAGTGGGGTGTACGGGGTGCAGGTGCCAGCAGGCCGGCTCCCACACCCTAAACTGGCCGCCAGTGTCCGGGGAGGAGCCGCCACCCACCAGGGACCCCCGTGAGAGTGACAGGTAGTCACAGAGGACCTGGGCATCCCACCTCAGTCTCTCAATCGTCTCCGACTCTTCGTGACCCCATGAACTGCAGCCCGGCCAAGCTCCTCAGTCCACGGGAGTCTCCAGGACCAAGCCAAAAGAAAGTGAAAGTGTCCGCTGCTCAGTCGTCTCCACTCTTCGTGACCGCAAGGAATATAGCCCGCCGGGCTCCTCAGTCCCTGGGATTCTCCAGCCAAGAATGCTGGAGTGGGTTGCCATGTCCTTTGCCAGGGAATCTTCTCGACCTAGAGATTTAATCTAGTCTCCTGCACTGCGGGCAGATTCTTTACTGTCTGAGCCGCCAGGGACGCCCCTGTCGACCTTAGCCAGGTAGAAATGTCAGCATCAGACCCTGTCTAGCATCTTGTAACCTACGCTTTGAGGCTCATGGGGGCCGCCTGAGTGCTGTGAGCCCCAGGGACTGGCCCTGACCAGGCCGGCCCCGGGGCGTGGTTCAGCTCACCCGGCGCTGGGTTGTCGACCTCCAGTCTGAGGTCAGCAGCCAGCGGATGACTGGAGGCAGTCCTTTGCTGTGCCGAGGAACCCACCGGCTGGAGAGAGCAGGCTCGCCCAGTGCACTGACTTCTGGGCTGACCTGACGTCCAGGTGGGAGTGGACCCCACTCCTCAAGGGCCAGAGTATTGAGAAGCCCAGGCAGCCACCCCTTCAGTAACAGCCAGCTTCCCTGGTGGCTCCTCTGGTAAAGAATTGGCCTGCAGTGCAGAGGAGGTTAGACCCTGGGTGGAGAAGATCCCCTGCAGAAGAGAAAGGCTACTCACGCCAGTGTTCTGGCCTGGAAAATCCCATGGACAGAGGAGGCTGGCGGGCTCCAGTCCGTGGGGTCACCGAGAGTGGAGAGGACTGGGCGGCGGGCACTTTCGCTTTCTGATGGCTCGGTCCAGGTGCTCTGTATGCAGATGACAGAAGGGCCTTGTCCCTCGGTGGGGGCAGCCCCTCCGGGAGGGCCACCAGGCGGGGTCGGTAGTGAGCGAGGGCTTCACCCTGGTGAGGCTGAACACGGCAGCCCCCTTGGCCTCAGCTCCTTTCGCCTGCTGCCTGGTCCGCCATGCTGTCTCCCAGCGTTGCAGGGGAGCAGGTGTGGGGACCTGCGCCCTCGGGACGGGAGGTCAAGGCGGGCGGGGGAGAGCCTGCAGATGGCAGCAGGTGACCGCTTCCGTTGGTGTCACCGCTCCCTGTGGTTCCTTTACGCCTCAGCAGAGAAGACGTTGTCTAAGGATAGACACAGCACATTGTGGATAGTATTTATTAGATATCAGGAAGGCAGCACCTTGAGAGTTACCTTCTGCACCCATCCTGCAATTGTTTTTCCTCGTGGTAAGTGAAAGCATCACTCCCGAGGAGGGGTGGGGAGCAGGAGGTAAGCAAGACGGATACAGAGCGTGGGCCCCTTCTTGGGAGGCCTCCGGGCTGGGCGGCTGCCGTCTCAGGCCTGGGCCAACACGTGCCGTCACCCCCTTCCGAGCAGCTGCTTGTGGCTTTGGTGTGTCTTGAGAGGCCTTTCGAGGGCATTCATAGTTCCAGAGTTTTCCGTGGTTCAGCTCACCCGGCGCTGGGTTGTCGACCTCCAGTCTGAGGTCAGCAGCCAGCGGATGACTGGAGGCAGTCCTTTGCTGTGCCGAGGAACCCACCGGCTGGAGAGAGCAGGCTCGCCCAGTGCACTGACTTCTGGGCTGACCTGACGTCCAGGTGGGAGTGGACCCCACTCCTCAAGGGCCAGAGTATTGAGAAGCCCAGGCAGCCACCCCTTCAGTAACAGCCAGCTTCCCTGGTGGCTCCTCTGGTAAAGAATTGGCCTGCAGTGCAGAGGAGGTTAGACCCTGGGTGGAGAAGATCCCCTGCAGAAGAGAAAGGCTACTCACGCCAGTGTTCTGGCCTGGAAAATCCCATGGACAGAGGAGGCTGGCGGGCTCCAGTCCGTGGGGTCACCGAGAGTGGAGAGGACTGGGCGGCGGGCACTTTCGCTTTCTGATGGCTCGGTCCAGGTGCTCTGTATGCAGATGACAGAAGGGCCTTGTCCCTCGGTGGGGGCAGCCCCTCCGGGAGGGCCACCAGGCGGGGTCGGTAGTGAGCGAGGGCTTCACCCTGGTGAGGCTGAACACGGCAGCCCCCTTGGCCTCAGCTCCTTTCGCCTGCTGCCTGGTCCGCCATGCTGTCTCCCAGCGTTGCAGGGGAGCAGGTGTGGGGACCTGCGCCCTCGGGACGGGAGGTCAAGGCGGGCGGGGGAGAGCCTGCAGATGGCAGCAGGTGACCGCTTCCGTTGGTGTCACCGCTCCCTGTGGTTCCTTTACGCCTCAGCAGAGAAGACGTTGTCTAAGGATAGACACAGCACATTGTGGATAGTATTTATTAGATATCAGGAAGGCAGCACCTTGAGAGTTACCTTCTGCACCCATCCTGCAATTGTTTTTCCTCGTGGTAAGTGAAAGCATCACTCCCGAGGAGGGGTGGGGAGCAGGAGGTAAGCAAGACGGATACAGAGCGTGGGCCCCTTCTTGGGAGGCCTCCGGGCTGGGCGGCTGCCGTCTCAGGCCTGGGCCAACACGTGCCGTCACCCCCTTCCGAGCAGCTGCTTGTGGCTTTGGTGTGTCTTGAGAGGCCTTTCGAGGGCATTCATAGTTCCAGAGTTTTCCTTGGTCTTCCAGCACGGCCTCGTTGTCTGTCCCAGGTTAACTCGCAGAGAATCCGGAGGAATATTCTTACTTCCGCTGAGTAGTTTACAACCGCTTTCCTCTCCTTCTGGGGGTTCTGGCGCCTGCTCTCGATCTTGGAGGCAGAGGCCCATAGGTGGCAAATCATGGGGTGCCAGGAGGAGCCCGGCTGGGGGATGTCAGCCATTCTGAGGTCAGCCTTTCTCTCTGCCTACGTTGTTCCCTCGGGCTGGGGGATGGCCACCCCATGCAGGGCTGTGCAGACGCTGGGACCCTTGGGAAAGGCTGGAGGCGAGGGCAGGGGTCTTCTCTGAGTAGGCAGTTTTGGCTCTCTGGCTGCAGTGTCTAGTCCGCGCTGACAAAAACATTTCCAGCCAGCCAGTCGGTGTTTGCAAACGTCGGTGGCCTTTCCAAAGGTCAGATCTGGGGCTGGGTGGACGGGAAGGCAAAGGAGCCCGCTTGCTGGACGTCTCTGGGACGAGCCCCAGGAACACTCTGGGGTCACGGAACGAGGCACAGCAGGCGGGGGCGTGCAGGTCCCTGGTGTCTTTGTGCTGCGTCCCTTTCCACTGGGGAGAGAGGCGCTCCTGTGCCGGCAGAGAGACAGACGACGGACACCCGCATCGGCACAGGCCCGACGCTGCGAGGTCGGGAGAAACTGCGAGGCAGGTTCCCTTCTGCTTGGATTTCTCAGGCCTGTCTTGGAGCAGCAATGTTTCTGGACGTCTTCCTGTTTCTTACCCTTGGCTGGCAGACTATAACAGGAAGTGGTGTCATTAGCGTCGCAGGTTCCTGGCCGGGCACCCCAAGGTGCTGGACGTGAGCATGATGTGGCATTCTCAAATCAACAGATGTGGAGAGCTGGGCCTGGAGGCAGCCTTTGCACCAGGCAGGGGTGCCCCGCCTGCCCCGTAGGCGTCCCAGACCTGCTCCCCCGTGACTGAAGGCGTGGGAGACGGCAGCACCTTGTCCAGATGGCTTTCCCCCGGTCACCAGAGTAGGACGGAACTGTCATTTTTCCGTTTTTAAAGTCTTTATTGAATTAGTTACAGTGTTGCTTCTGTTTCGTGTTTTGCCTTTTCTGGCCGCAGGCATGTGGCATCTGAGCTCCCGCCTCGGGGACGGAGTCCACACCCCTGCCCTGGCCGGCGAGCTCTTAACCGCCGGAGCGCCAGCGAGGGCACCGCTTTTCTTTCTTGACCCGCTCCTCCCGGTGCTCCAGGCCCTCCTCTGTCCTCCCGGCTGGCTCCACGCGGCTTCGAGTGGGACACCAGCCCCGTGACTTCGGGCGTCAGCTGCCCGCAGCCTCCTTGGGCCTCAGAGGCAGCTCTGGTCCCTTCTGCCGCATGACAGGGACGCACGAACAGGCCCGTGGGCACTTCGCCTGGGCATCCCCGCCGCTGGCCTGGCGTCCAGCGGGAGGAGAACCCGGCTCCGCATAGTCCACCGCGGGCGCCCGGCACGAGCGGGTCCACCTCCGCGGGCACTCCTCCTACAGGGGCCCTGGCTGCGTGACTGCCCCGGGGACGCCCGCTCCTCAGCCCGGGGCCCCCGCAGGCGAGAGAGACGGAAGCCAGGGCTGCGGCCCCGGGGGCTCGGGCCGAGGGCCCTGGGGGCTCTGGCGAGGCAGCCGCGGAGAGGCAGGGCGGGTTCCCGCACCCGGGGGGGCTCCCCGTCCTGGACCAGCTGCCCCAGGAGCCCAGGTGCCAGGCTTTCTCCTCCCGTCACCAGTGAGCGCGGGCGGTGGCTCGCGGGGGGCCGTGCTGACAGAGCCCCTGAGCCCCAGCAGGCCCTGGGGGGCGGGGGCGGGGGGCGGGTCTGCCCGCCCCGGGTTCTGGAGAGTCCTGCGGAAGCCGGAGCTGGAGCCGGAGCCACGGCGGGGCCAGGCGAGCACCGTGAGCCAGCAGACGCCCGGAGGGAGGCCTCATCCTCGCCGGGGTGGGGGGGGGCCTGTTAAGAAAAGCCACCTCCATCCAGGGGGCCTGTGTGCGATCCCTGGTCAGGGAGCTAGACCCCACCTACTGCAGCAAAGACCCAGCACAGCCAAATAAATAAAGAAGTAGTAAAAAAGAAAGAAAGAAAGAGAAGCCACATCAAGGGCCTTTCCTGATGGTCCAGTGGGTAAGAATCCAGTGCAGGGGATGTGGGTTCTGTCCCCAGCTGGAGAACTAAACTCCCACATGCCCCTGGGCACCGAAGCCCAGGCTCCACCCCTAGAGATGCCCGAGCATCCGCAAGGAGGACCTAGCACAGCCCAAATAAAAATTATACAAGGAAAAGCCACACCGAGATTCCTGGTCGGGGCTGCTCCCTTGTCCTGGCAGCCCCCCAGAGTAAATCGCTCTCCCCTGGTGGAGGGCAAGGGCGTCCAGAAAGGCCAGGGCCTCCGCCGTTGGACCAGCGTGCCGGTCAGCCCGGAAGCCGTGCTGCCGAGTGGAAGCCGTGGGGGCACGGGCGGGCAGGGACCAGGCGCCCGGGGGTGGGGGGGCCGGGGGCGGGCCTTCTGCACGGCCCGCACAGAGCACCCTACTTCCTTTCGGGAAATGCCGGGCTTTTAAGAGCTGGTGCTCGGCTGACTGTCTCTGGGCCGCCCACTGGCTTCAAGCGTGGTGCTCTGGGCCCTGTGTGACTCCTCACTCGTTCCCAAACCTGTGACTCTCTGCTCTCTCCAAGCGCCGCCTGGGCCGGTGAGCATGGTTGAGCCTTGTGACGGGCCTGTAGGGACAGTGGGAAGGGAAGAGCCAGGTCAGAGAGAGGAGACCACCTGGCATGCCAGGGCTGGGGGGGCCACCCACCGGCGTCCACCCCGGCTCATGAGGCGCCTACTGTGTGCCGCGGCCTGCCCGGGCTGTGAGCCCAGAGGAGGGCACACAGCGCTGCCCGAGGGCCGCCAGCCCGTGCAGGGGGAAGAAAACAGAGAAGACGGAGGGTGCGATGCTTTCGGAAGACAGGAGGAGAAGGCCAAGCGATGGCCAGAGCAGCCTGGCGGGGAAAGCGGCCGTACCCCAGGGGCTCCTTCTGTTTTCACCAGGGAGAAGGCCGTGGGGTGGGCACAAGGACGGGACACCCAGAGGAGCAGCTGGGGGGCAGGGACAACAGAGGCGACCCGGACCAGCTCCGAGACGGAAGGGCGGCACGGCGGACGTCCTGGGCATCGTCGGGGGCCGTTCACCAGCGGTCCTCCAGAGGGTCGTGGCTCCTCCCTGGAGCTGCCCGATGAAGCCAGGCGGCCCACGTGGGTGCCCGGGCCTAACCAGGCTGGGCACTGCCGGGCGAGGACGGGGAGGAAGGCGTGAGGCTGAGGGAGGGGCCCGGAGTGGTGCCTGGCCGTGGGTCCGGGCTGGAGTGTGGCTTCCAGGACGGAGAAGAGGGCGTGAGGACGGGAAGGAAGCGGGGCCCTGCGGCAGGTCCTGATGGCTCTGAGAGGGGAAGCGGTTTTCCCCTTCCAGACCCTGGGGAAGAAGCAAAGGCGCCTCCGCGCCAGCAGCAGGTTGCCAGGGTGAGCCAAGGGAGGGACAGGCAGGTCCAGAGCAGCCGGGGCCCTGGCGCTCCCGTGGCCTCTAGAAGGATCCTGGTCAGTTTCAGCAGTGTCACATGGAACCAGAAAATACTCCCTGAGCAAAGTGGCTTTTTTGTTTGTTTGCTTTCTTTTTTAACAAACGGTCCTTTCTGATAGAGCCTTTTTTTTTCACTAAATATAAAAATAAAAAACTCAGTAGAAAATCTAGAAAACACTGGAACGTGTAGAGACACCGACAAGCACCGGCCGTGCGGCTGACCGCGTGGAGCCTTCCGTCCGGTCTTTCTGTAAAAGCATCAGGGGGCTTCTGCACACGACGCGCACCTGCCCTTTCACTGGCCTGTCCAGGGAGCACGCGGCCGGGCCATCAGGCACCGTCAGAAGAGGCCTGCCTGGCGCTCCAGGGCAGAGGAGGCTCGGCCAGCCCTGCCCAGCCCCTCGTCGTCCTCCCCGCCAGCCCGACCTCGTGGTCACTCTGACCAGCCTTTCGTCTCCCATTCTCCAGGAGGCTGGCTGGGAGACGCCGTGGCTGGCTGAGAGGCATCAGGGCTCCAGACTGGACCCCTAGCCCAGCCTGCTCCGGCCGGCACAGCCCCAGGGAGGAAGGTGGTCCCCGGAGGCCAGGAACAGACTCTCAGAAAGCAAGGGGCTTCCGGATGCGCCGGGGGGCCCTCCGTCTCGGGCCACGGCAGAAGGGCTCGGAGGCCGTGGGGAACCGGGAGGCCTCGTCCTCTGGTTGCCAAGGTGACGCGGAAGCTCTGAGTGCCCGGGGGGACCCGCGGCTCCCTCCACAGCTCTGCGTCAGGCTTTCTCAGTGCAGTCTGCAGAGATGTTTGCATTCGCTCTGACCTGGTTTCCGTGGATTTGGGTATTGTTGGGTTGTTTGTTTAAAAAGAAAACACACGGGCTTACGTCATGAAGAGACAAAGACGCCCCTAAAAGGCATCAACTCATAAAATTGACCATAAATTCATCCCGGGACCGAGTGCCCGTAATGACACCTGCCAGGTACCACGTGACCGCTAATGGCCGTGCAGAGGCGGAGGCCGCGGACAGAGGGGGACACGGTCCGGTGGCGGGAGCTCTCCGCGGTCAAGCTGCCCTCCACGGCGGCTCCTGCCAAACCAGAGCACAGGCTGCTGGGCCAGTGCAGATTTCCTGCAGGACCCCGCTGAGCCCCAAGCTCCTCAGAACAGCCGAGTCTCAGATGGGGCCGAGCCTCTCGGACCAGGAGGAAGGTCCAGCCAGCCTGCCTCAGGCCCAGGAGGCTCTGGTGGGCCGGGGGGCCCTCTCGGACCCAGACCGGATCAGCAGCCGGGCTGACCGCGTGGAGCCTTCCGTCCGGTCTTTCTGTAAAAGCATCAGGGGCTTCTGCACGACGCGCACCTGCCCTTTCACTGGCCTGTCCAGGGAGCACGCGGCCGGGCCATCAGGCACCGTCAGAAGAGGCCTGCCTGGCGCTCCAGGGCAGAGGAGGCTCGGCCAGCCCTGCCCAGCCCCTCGTCGTCCTCCCCGCCAGCCCGACCTCGTGGTCACTCTGACCAGCCTTTCGTCTCCCATTCTCCAGGAGGCTGGCTGGGAGACGCCGTGGCTGGCTGAGAGGCATCAGGGCTCCAGACTGGACCCCTAGCCCAGCCTGCTCCGGCCGGCACAGCCCCAGGGAGGAAGGTGGTCCCCGGAGGCCAGGAACAGACTCTCAGAAAGCAAGGGGCTTCCGGATGCGCCGGGGGGCCCTCCGTCTCGGGCCACGGCAGAAGGGCTCGGAGGCCGTGGGGAACCGGGAGGCCTCGTCCTCTGGTTGCCAAGGTGACGGAAGCTCTGAGTGCCCGGGGGGACCCGCGGCTCCCTCCACAGCTCTGCGTCAGGCTTTCTCAGTGCAGTCTGCAGAGATGTTTGCATTCGCTCTGACCTGGTTTCCGTGGATTTGGGTATTGTTGGGTTGTTTGTTTAAAAAGAAAACACACGGGCTTACGTCATGAAGAGACAAAGACGCCCCTAAAAGGCATCAACTCATAAAATTGACCATAAATTCATCCCGGGACCGAGTGCCCGTAATGACACCTGCCAGGTACCACGTGACCGCTAATGGCCGTGCAGAGGCGGAGGCCGCGGACAGAGGGGGACACGGTCCGGTGGCGGGAGCTCTCCGCGGTCAAGCTGCCCTCCACGGCGGCTCCTGCCAAACCAGAGCACAGGCTGCTGGGCCAGTGCAGATTTCCTGCAGGACCCCGCTGAGCCCCAAGCTCCTCAGAACAGCCGAGTCTCAGATGGGGCCGAGCCTCTCGGACCAGGAGGAAGGTCCAGCCAGCCTGCCTCAGGCCCAGGAGGCTCTGGTCTCCCCGGGCCTCGGGGGAGGTTTCCGGAACCTCCTTCTCACAGAAGATCCACCGCAGACCAGAGATCAGCAGGCCGGGCTTTGAGAGCCGGGGCGCTGGCAATGGAACCACCGGAGCCTCAGATCCCCAGACCAGCTGGGTTGGCGTCCGTTCTCTCAGAACCCGCGTGCGGGTGCCTGCAGATGCCAGGGCCGCCTCTGGCTGCCTTCAGCGACGTCTGACAGTGGGCACGAGGTGATCTGCGATGAGGTGATGTGGGGATCCTGTGGAATCCTGAATGGGCGTCGCCAGCCCGCCTCAGCCCTGGCTCTGCCCGGACAGGGGGACTCCTGGACGCTCTCGGGGCACGCCCGCCTCCGCCCAGACACGCGGGAACCCTGGACTGACTCCACAACACCGCCTGAAGGATCCCCTCCCCTTGTTGCCCGTGGCGACATGCACAGCCGGCGCCAGGCCCAGGGACCTGTCAGTGTCGCGGCATCAGGCTCTGGGGGAGCTAGGCTCGGGCCACTTTTGTATCTTTCTCGTTTCGATTTACATAGATGGAATGTCTTTGTGTCGTATATTGTTTAAAGTCATTATTTTTAACATCTAGTGTTCTGTTGCATGTAATATTTATTTCACACTTCCATTTCTTTAACACTTCACCTGTTGTCAGACATGTGTTGTTTTCACACATTATTTATAAACATCAACTCTGAGTACCCGTTGGAAGGCCTGGCCGGCGAAGCTCCCGTACTGTGGTCACCTGGCGAAGAGCCGACTCCTGGAAGAGACCCGGATGCTGGGGAAGGCCGAGGCAGGAGGAGGGCGACAGAGGAGGAGGCGGGATGGCCTCACCGACTCAGTGGAGTGACCGGACTCTGCGAGCGGAGGGCCAGCGAGGTCCGCTGTGCTGCAGCTTGGGGCGGCTCCTGCCAAACCAGAGCACAGGCTGCTGGGCCAGTGCAGATTTCCTGCAGGACCCCGCTGAGCCCCAAGCTCCTCAGAACAGCCGAGTCTCAGATGGGGCCGAGCCTCTCGGACCAGGAGGAAGGTCCAGCCAGCCTGCCTCAGGCCCAGGAGGCTCTGGTCTCCCCGGGCCTCGGGGGAGGTTTCCGGAACCTCCTTCTCACAGAAGATCCACCGCAGACCAGAGATCAGCAGGCCGGGCTTTGAGAGCCGGGGCGCTGGCAATGGAACCACCGGAGCCTCAGATCCCCAGACCAGCTGGGTTGGCGTCCGTTCTCTCAGAACCCGCGTGCGGGTGCCTGCGGATGCCAGGGCCGCCTCTGGCTGCCTTCAGCGACGTCTGACAGTGGGCACGAGGTGATCTGCGATGAGGTGATGTGGGGATCCTGTGGAATCCTGAATGGGCGTCGCCAGCCCGCCTCAGCCCTGGCTCTGCCCGGACAGGGGGACTCCTGGACGCTCTCGGGGCACGCCCGCCTCCGCCCAGACACGCGGGAACCCTGGACTGACTCCACAACACCGCCTGAAGGATCCCCTCCCCTTGTTGCCCGTGGCGACATGCACAGCCGGCGCCAGGCCCAGGGACCTGTCAGTGTCGCGGCATCAGGCTCTGGGGGAGCTAGGCTCGGCCACTTTTGTATCTTTCTCGTTTCGATTTACATAGATGGAATGTCTTTGTGTCGTATATTGTTTAAAGTCATTATTTTTAACATCTAGTGTTCTGTTGCATGTAATATTTATTTCACACTTCCATTTCTTTAACACTTCACCTGTTGTCAGACATGTGTTGTTTTCACACATTATTTATAAACATCAACTCTGAGTACCCGTTGGAAGGCCTGACGCGGAAGCGGAAGCTCCCGTACTGTGGCCACCTGACGCGAAGAGCCGACTCCCTGGAAGAGACCCGGATGCTGGGGAAGGCCGAGGGCAGGAGGAGAGGGCGACAGAGGAGGAGGTGACGGGATGGCCTCACCGACTCAGTGGACGTGAACTCGGGCCACCTCTGCGAGACGGTGAGGGCCAGCGAGGTCCGCTGTGCTGCAGTCCTTGGGGCCGCGGAGATTCAAACATGACTGAGAGACTGAACAACAGCAAATAAACAACATTGTTAAGAGCTTCTTCTCCAAATGTCTTGATTCTTACGTGAAATGTTTTCTTAGGGTAAAGACTTAAAAATGGAATTACCAAGTCAGAGAAGAGAAAGCCTCTCTAAGTTTTGGGTGGGGCTTAAAAGAATCTGCCTGCCAACGCAGTAGGCGCGGGCTCAGCCTCTGGGTCTAGAGGATTCCCTGGAGAAGGCAATGGCTACTCACTCCAGTGTTCTTTCCTGGGAAACCGCATGGACTGAGGGGCCTGGTGGGCTGCAGCCCACAGGGTCGCCCAAGAGACACTGCTGAGTGACTACACAACAACAGCCAGCCTGGGGCGTCTGTGCTAGGATACTCCTGACGTTCAGCCTTTCCCAACATTGAAGAATTTTCATTTAAGAATGAACTCATTGTAAATCAAGTGTTTTGCATCGATTAAAAAATAATAATGCGGGCTTCCCTGGTGGTCCAGTGGGTAAGGACACCGCCTTGCAGTGCAAGGGGCGCCGGTTCGATCCCTGGCCTGGGAAAATCCCACGTGCCGCGGAGCTGCTGGACCGATGTGTCCAATTACCGAGCCGGAGCTCTGGAGCGCATGAGCCCAGAGCCGGTGCTCTGCGATGACAGAGGCCACCGCGATGGGAGGCCCACAGGAGCCAAAGAACACAGATGGATGAAAATAGAGAAATGAAAGACCAATAGAAGTGGCCCACCTGTCCCCCTCCCTCCCCAACCCGACCCCCGCCCAAAATAAATAAATAAATCTTTAAATAATAATAATAATAATGTTTTAAAGACCAGAAAAAGCAATAACAATAAAGGTTAAGATAACCTGTCTAAAAAAATAAAAAGCATTTCCTGGGGCTGCTGGGATCAAGCACTGCAAACAATGTGGGTTTCAAACAGAAGTTCTCTCGCACAGTCCGGAGGCCGGGAGGCTGAGAGCGGGGTGTGGGCAGGCAGGCCCGCTTCAGGCCCAGGGCCGCTCCCCCAGGCCGCCGGCTCCAGCGGCTCTCGGCAGACCTCCCGGTCCGGCCTTCGCTCCATCCTTCCCACGGGTCTCCTTACAAGGACACGCTCAGACGGCATCAGGGCCCACCCATTCTCGATGACCTCATCTCAGCTAATTCTGGCTGCAAAGACCCTGATTCCAAAAAAAGGTGTTCTTAGGGGCTGGGGATTAGGGCTTTCAGGGAGCATTCCACGCATGCGACAGCCTTCGATCCTGTGAGCCTGAATGTCCTTACTCAGAGCACTCCTGTTTCTTCTGTTTGTTGGCCTTTCGTGTTTCTTCCCCGTGTCAGATATTCTGTTTTCTGTTTGCAGGTCTTCGCCAAGGCTCCCTTGGTTGTGAATGACAGAAATGCATCTCAAAGTGCTGAAAGCTAAAAGCGGAAAGTCGGCGGCTGACGTCACTGCAGGTTCCAGGGCTCGTTAGGGCTCAGGCGGAGCGGGACCGCGGCCTCTGTCCAGCGTTTCTCGGCTGTCCTGGTCTGACCACCCGCCCCTTGGCTCTCCCTCACCCCCCACCCCCGCCCCGTGTGGCGTTGTTCTCACGAAGCTCATCCCAGCTGGCAGCGGTGACGGCGGACCTCTTAACAGTTTGACAGCCTGTGGGGAGAGCGTCGCGTCTGAGGTCAGGAGTGTCCTCGCAGCTTTGGTCGCGTGTCCCCAAGGCTCACGGTCATTGTCTCTCAGTCGTGTCTGACTCTTTCCAGCCCTGGGGACTGCAGCCCGCCAGGATCCTCTGTCCACGGAGTGCTCCAGACAAGAACACGGAAGTGGGTAGCGATTCCTTTCTCCGGGGGATCTTCCCAACCCGGGGATCGAACACGCAGCTCCTGCACTGGCAGTGGGTTCCTTACCACTGAGGCCCAGGAGCCCCCTCCCTGGTCACGTCGGCGTCAAGGTCCACCCCCGGGGGCGAAGTAGAGGTCAACCACCTCGATCTCAGGACAGGGGGTGGGAGCAGGCTGGTTTCTGACCGCTGTGACCAGATGGAGGAGACCCAGGACCCCTTTGGGGGGGGGGAGTCAAGAGCCACAACCCAGGAGGGTGGGTGCCCGTCGTAGGCCCTCTGAGGACTCTTTGCACAGCGAGGGTGCTCGTCCTTTACATCTTTCGTGCACTTACTTTTCTTACGTTTATCTCTGTGGGTTTCTTTTTTTTTTTTTTGGAGGCCCAAGGCTGCCCCTGGGTGTGTGGGACCCCGGCCTTAGGAAATCCTCGTCTAGTAAAGTCACCTCAGAGGGCTGGGTCCGGCCATAGTCTCTGGGTGTGACGAGGCCGTCAGGCAGAAGAGGAGAGTCAGGAAAGGCACCCGAGAGCTTGTCTTCGTAGCCCGCCCATCACCGCTGAGGCGGAACACAGGGACACTGGCAGAGGCCGCTGAAGGCGGCTGGCCCCCGCCGGCGCCCGGGCTGAGCTGGGCCGACAAAGGGCACCAGGGCCCTCGGCGCGTTGGGGCCTTCAGCCTCAGCCTGGGGTAGGGAAGGGGACTCTGAACCCCTTCCCCTCAGATCGGGTTGCGCACTGCCATTGACCAGAGCGGGCACGCCGAGCCGGCCCCCAGGGCTGCGCCGCCTGCCTGGGAGGAGCCCCGGACCTCGGCTCTCCTCCCCCGCCCCGCCTCTCACTTCCCGAAGCGCCGCCTGGGGCGCTGGAGGACGCTGACGCTGCTTGTCCCCCTGCACGGGGCGGGGCGGTCACCGCGTTCTGCTTAAGCCAAGGACCACAGCCCCCCGAGGCCCCTGATAAGAGGGCTGTGCAGCAGTGGGCCTGGGGAGGACCCCGCCGGCAGGAAGCAGCCTGTGGGGCCGGGCCCGCGGCAGGGGCGGGAGGGCTGTGGCTGGTCGTGGGGGCCCCTCTGGAGAGGGAAGCCGGCCCTGGGCCACCGCGCTGCGGGGGGCGGCGCCCATTCCTCCCGCAGCCCGGCTTCCAGGGCCGACGGAGCAGCAAGAGGGGCTGACTGAGCGGCCATGGGGGTGGGGAGGAGAGGGTGTGCACACTGGGGGCGGGTCACAGCAGGCGTGAGCACCCCCAGAAATGTAGGCACAGCATCAGGGTTCCCAGGAGAATCGAACCCATAGGTAGGCAGTGGGTAGAAGGACGGACAGACAGACCTGCTCTGAGTTACCGGCTTCCACCTGCAGGCTGGGCACCCAGGAGAGCCGATGGCGCTGGTCTGAGGGCGAAGGCCCGAGAACCGGGAGCCCCGATGCTTTGGGCGTCCCAAGTCAGTGTGGGCGGAGCCACGCCCCCTTGCTCCGTCTCCAGGGGGGAGCCTGGGCCCTCCTGCTGCCCACCCTTCATTTAGAGGCTGTCCCCACATGCCCTGACCCTCCTACTGCCCCTCCAGGGCTGCTTTGGGGGGTCACCAATTTCCAGGGGGGCCACACAGGCCAGGGCGGCGCTGGGTATTCCCAGGGAGCAAGCAGGTGGCCTCACCATGTGGTCTGCCCGGGCCTGCACCCCGGGGAGGGAGGGTGGGGTGTCGCAGAGCTGCGACGTGGGGTCCTCACATTTGGGGGTCATCCTGCCTTCTGTTAATTCTACTGTACTCAGTACAGTGATTTAACTTTCTTCCATTATAGACTTTTCAGGTAACTTCAACAGAAAAATGCTCACAACCTTTCACGGTCAACCTGGCCCCGACCGACCCCGTGCCTCCGCAGCCCGC
The DNA here is from genome assembly GCA_022376925.1 of Tragulus kanchil. Classification (NCBI taxonomy): domain Eukaryota; kingdom Metazoa; phylum Chordata; class Mammalia; order Artiodactyla; family Tragulidae; genus Tragulus; species Tragulus kanchil. The sequence goes on from JAIOJX010000028.1 coordinate 245,921,576, forward strand.
GCCCGCTCCCGGCCTCCCGGTTCCTCCGGGTGCAGACGCGCGGTGCGCCTCCCCCGCGAGCCCCGCCCGGCCCCACCAGGGCCTCACGCCCGCTTCCCTTCCCCGCCACGTCCGGGGCCGAGGGACAGCGGTGGCCGTGCACCCTCAGGTGAGCCCCGTGCAAACACGCCTGGTGCCACGCGCCCTGGGGGCTGCCTCTGCGGCCTGCGGGTCGTGCTTCCTGCCAGGAAGGCCGCGGACCTGAGGCCCGTCAGGACAAGCCGGCCGGCTGACGCCACCCGCCGGCGGGCTGGGCTGCAGGAAGAGGCTGGGCCTGGGCCCCCGAAAGATGGGGCCTCGCAGGTCCCGAAGGGCCCTTGAGGGAGGCCAGGCCCCGGGCCAGGCACGGGAAGCCCGCAGGGAGACGGTGGGCGCCCCGGGCGGGCAGGCAGGCCGGAGGGGCCCGGGCGGGCGGTGGGAGGAGTGGGCCCGGGGAGCCCGCAGGAAGACGGTCCGGGGAGAAAGGTGGCCAGAGGGGCCTCCTGCCCGGGCCTCCCCAGCCTGACAGCCTGGACCAACTGCGTGTCTACGCCACCAACAGTGGCCACGCGGCAGGCGTGGTTTCTTTTCCACTGACCCTAGACTCGCGGGACGGCCGGGCCGCGGCTGTGTGCCTGTGCGTGTCTCACTGAGAGCGCCTCCCGGGAGCCCGCGCCTCGGGGGCCGGGAGAGGACGTGGAGACAGAGGGGGCGCAGGGGCCGGCGACACCCACCGTCCCGGAAGGCGGCAGGGCAGGGTCCCCCGTCGGCAGGGCAGCCTGGAGCCGGAGGCCCGGTGGGCCAGCGCCCGGTCCTCGGTCCAGGCTCCCCCGACGAGCACCTGCTCGCACAGCTCGCGCCGTGCCCCACACCCCGCTCGTCCCGACGCTGCTTGGCCTCCTGCGAGCGGCGGCCGGCCGGCTGTGCTCGCTTCACACGGGACGGGCCTGTGTCTGACCTCGCCCCAGATCTGGAGGTGCCCGCCACACCCTCGGAATGCTGGCCTCGAGCCCGGGTCCGGAGAGCGAGTCCCCGGCTCCAGGGTGGCCGCTGGCGGCTGGCGGAGGGGTGGCGGCCCGGGCCCACCTGCGCAGGCTTCAGGGCCGCGCCCCTCCGCCCCTGCCCACGGGCGTTCTCAGCGCGTGGACGGGCTCGTCTAAAACCCTGAGAGCAAAGTGCAGCCTGCAGGGCTGAGCTGGTGGGTAAACACGGGCCTCCCCGCCCAGAGGCGTGCCAGGCGCCCGGGGACCACGGCCCCCAGCGTCTCTCCTCCCCACATCCGCCCCCACCCCTCACCGGGCTTCTGAGGGTGCCTTCGCAGAGGCCACCTTCCCCTGAATCCCTGCCCCGGGTCTGCCTTCGGGGAGCCTGAGTTTGGACGGAGGCGAGGCCCCGAGGCTGCTCAGGGGCGCGGGGTGGGCGAGCCGGCACCGGGATGCAGGCCGGCCCTCCACTTGGCTGGCTCGGCGCGCTCCCGACGCCCAGGGACGTCACCTGCGTCCGCTCCCGCCTTTCCTTCTTGGCGCTGAGCCGACTCCCCACCTGATTCTGAGGCGGCCGGAAATAACTACTGGCTGATTTAATCCGGGGAGAACCGTGGACCTGTCAGCGTGGTCCTGGTGAGGACAAGAGCGCGCCTGCAGGTGAGAGCGGCTCCTGACCTTGCGGGCGCCCCGTCAAGGGCATCTCCGCCCCCGGCGCCCCCCTGAGCCGCGGCTGGGCTGAGTAGAGCACGCGGGGAACATCCCACCAGCGCCTGCCGCGCCGCGCCCCCCACGTGGCCTTTGGAGGCTTTCCAGAGACCTGCCTTCAGGAGCCAATGTCTTTAAAATCCAAACTGAAATACACAGGGAGTCATTACTCTTTAATGACTATATAAGGAAAGAATCTAAAAAAGAGTGGAGATATGTATATGTATAATGGATTCACTTTACCATACACCTGAAACTAACACAACATTGTAAATCAATTTTACTCCAATAAAAGCTTTTAAAAAATTGGTTTATCTGGAAAAAAAAAATGTGAGTCACTGAGGAATTATTTTCTTTGTGCAGCAGTTCCCGTGGATGTTGGTGGAGCCCGTGACGGCGGCCCAGCTGAGCCCTGACTGCCTGACGTGGTCCTCGACGAAGGCGGGGGGCGACGCGGCCCCCGCTCAGCGGAGCGCCAGGAGGACGCCTTCAAGGAGGGACACTGTCGTCACCGGATATGGCAGGGTCCTGGGCCCACCCGAGCAAGCGGCCGCAGGCCCACAGAAGCTTACCGCCTCGCGGCCCCAAGGACAGAGGCCCGGGCTGCGGACCGGGCGGGAGCCTCCCCCGCCAGGACGTCTCAGAGCTCAGGACCCGAGCGGCCAGAGCCGGGAAGGGCCCGGGGACTCGGCGGCAGCGGGGCCGCGGGGAGGGACTGCGGGGGCCACACCACCTGTCACACGGGGCTGGGGGCCCAGCCCGGAGCCCAGGCGGCCCCGCGGGGCAGGAGCCTGGCCGGCCAGCCCGAGGGCGCAGCGGCTGACGGGTCTGGCCTGCCCGGTCGCAGGAGCTGCCGTGGGCGTCTCAGCTCTGGCCTGGGCTTCAGAGAGGAGCGGCCCCGTGCCGTCGCTGCGCCCTCGGACGGAGGCCTCTGAGCACGGGCGCCGACGCCTGGAAGCCGCGGTGGTGTCCGCTCCTCCCAGGGCCCCCACGCGGCTAGCCCTCGGTGCTCGCCCGCGCCCTGATCTCCCTTCTCCCAGGGACAGCTGCCAGGTCGGATTAGGGCCGCCCCAGCGACTTCACTTAACCTTAATCGCCTCTCTAAAGGCTCTGTCTCCAAGGGCAGCCACGTTCCACGGAGCGGGGGCTCAGTGCCCTGACACACCAGTTTGGGGGAACACATGGTTGGAAGGACGGATGCTGAAGCCGAAGCTCCAGTACTTTGACCACCTGATGCGAAGAGCCGACTCGCTGGGAAAGACCCACCTAGTGGTGGGAAAGGAGGAAAAGAGGGCGACAGAGGACGAGATGGTTAGATAGCGTCACACACTCAGTGGACGTGGATCTGAGCCAACTCTGGAGACAGCGAAGGACAGGGCAGCCTGGCAGGCTGCAGTCCCCGGGGTCACGGAGAGTCAGACACAACTCAGCGAAAGAATGGTCGACACACACGTAGCCCACGACAGTGGCGAGCAGGGAGGCTTCCACAGGGTGGTTGCTGAAACGGGCCTCTGTCGGCTTGAAAGCCGGGTCGTGTGTTAAGAGAAGGAGGAGACGCAGCCTTGCTCTTCAGGACTGAGGCCGCCACAGCGCGGGGGATCCAGCGCTCAGCCCCCAGCCCCTGGGGTCTAGTCCGCGAGGGCACAGCCGCTGCCTGGCCACCTGGCTGTGGCTGCGCGTCCACAGGCCCCGCAGAGGGGAAGCACGGAGCCTGCAGGGACGCACCTGTCTCCTCTGAAAGGCTCGCGTGGTTGCTGCAGAGCTGGGTCCTCGGCACAAACGGCGCTGAGCCGTGTGCAGCCGGAGCAGCGCCAGCTCGCCAGACTAGAGAGCAGTACAGCTCCCGCCCTGACCCAGCAGCTCCCGCCCGGGTGCGCCTTCGTCCCCGTCTGCCCAGGCCCGCCCTCGGAAAAGGGAGCTGGGTCAGCCCGGCCCCAGGGCCCCAGGAGCGCGGGGACCCCTGGAGGCGGCGTCGCCCAGCCCCTGGCACGTCCTCCGCCCGCACCGCTCCCTCCCTGCCGAGCGGGCGGAGACGCCTGCAGTGTCCTGGCCCAGGCAAGCCCCCCTCGATCCCTGGGCTCCACGTCAATTCCAAAAGCTGCTCTTGGAAAGTCTAGACAAGTCCGTGGAAGACAGCGGGGCTCAGGGCTGGGGTGGTCCGGCCTGGCGGGAGTCCCGGCGGGCACAGGGTGGCCCCTGAGGCAGACCCGGGGGGTGCCAGCCTCCTCCAGCCTCCGGCCTGCTCCCCTGAACCACGAGAAGGAGACCAAGTCCCACGTCGAGGGTCTCAGGCAGCCCGGGGAGGACACGCTCACCGCCTTTCCATAAGGTCCCTTCCCGGCAGAGTGGTGCACAGACCCCGGGGACAGCTCTGACCCTGCAGCGTCCTCGGCGGTCGCCCAGCGGCGGTCGGGGCGATGCCAGCCCAGGCCTCGTCTTGCGGGAGGAGATCCAGCTGACTCTCTCCTCCTGGGCTGCTTCCCACACCAGGGCTGAAAGGCAACCAAGGCAGCGCCCGGCCCGGGGTGGGCACAGGGTCCGCTCAGCCTGGCCCTTCTGTGCCGGGCTGCCCACATCCACGGCTGCCAGGCGGGAACCCGGCCGTGGTCAGGAGGCAAGGCTTAGGGAGCCGCCTGGTGTGGGCCCGGGGTGGTCCCAGCTCAGGGGCTGCCCCTCCTGGGGCCTCGGGTGGTGAAGCCCGGATCCACCCCCGGGCGGTGTGACTGCAGCCGGCACACCACCCACGGCTCCCAGGCCTCGGCGTCCATTGCTCAGAAAGCCTCGCCCAGAGGGCACGGCGACAGCATGGGGCCACACTTCCCCGAAACCCACTTAGAGCGGAGACGCTGATGGCAGCACCAGAGATAGACCTGGGCGGGGCCTGTTGGCCGAGGCTGCCCTCAGCCTGGCCGTCAAGGGTTCTGCCCAGTTGGGCCCCCTGGGCTCCGGGCTGGGCCCCTGTGGTTGGTGGTGTGGCCCACGCAGCCCCTCCCTGCAGCCCCGCTTCCAGGCCCACGTGGAGTCCCCGGACCACTCCTAGCCCTGGCCTCTCTCGTCCGGAGCCCCCAGGACTCCCTGGTCGGCAATCAGGAGCCAGGGAAGGGCCCTGGCAGAGATGGAGGGCCTGACCATTAGCCAAGAGGCTGGCGGGATCCACGGGGCCCAGCCCTAGCTTCTGCCTAGTGGACCCTGAGGTGGGTTTCTCTGTGCCTTGAGTCCTGGGCAAGTTGGCATGAGGCCTGACCCCTCCTGTCAAGAACCTCCTGATCAAAGGTGCTCCAGGAGCCCTCAGGGGAGCAGGCCCGAGCCGGCTGGGCCCCGAGTGCCGTGCTGGACCCCAGGACGTGAAGACTTCCTGGGACATGGAGGTGAAGGGTCAGGGCGCGGCTTGGAAATGCAGCTCTGCCCGGCCCCAAGCAGGACGATGGCGGCGCAGCCCTCCCTGACTCCAGTGGAGAAACAGAACTCCAGAGCGTGAACCTCAAGATCTAATGGGCTTTATTCAAGGACGCTGGGATCCTGGCTGGTCAGCAGAAGGGCTCGGGGGCTGTTCAGGGAGGTTTTGCAGGCAGAAGGAAGGCGGGGCAAGGCCATGTTAACAAAGACAACGAAAGAGCAATTCCGAGCCAGGGCCCCTCTGCCTGAACCCCGCCAGCCAGCCCCTCCTCAGCCCGCTGACCCTGCCTCACCCGCTGCTTTCGCTCCTTTCCTTAGGAACCACAGCAGGAGGGTGGCCCACCTTCCCTGCCTCCCTCCCCCCGCCGCCCGCCCGGCCCGCGCTTCCCGCCAGCTCTGCCGCGGGCCCTGGTCTTGGGACCTGGGAGAAGCCACGTCTTTCTGAGAGCACCAGGCTCCTGCTGTGGGCTCCCTACTCCAGAGAATAACGAAACCATCGTGTGCAAACAGCCCCTGTCCCGGTCTGGAGACCCCCACCCCGGGGCGGCCTTCCGCCTTGATCCCGGAGGACAGAGGTGTGAGCTGAGGGGCCCCAGAGACTCCTAAAGGCGGGACCTGGTGTCCTTGCCGGGCCCCACAGCCCGCGGCTCGTCTCCCGGGTGGGGAGGCTCAGCCGCTGTGCAGCAGAGGAGACAGAGCCGGGCTCCCGGGAGGCAGTGCTGGGAGGCCAGAGGGCAGTGCTGGGAGGCCGGGGGAGAGCTGCTTCGTTAACACCCCTTGGACGTGCTCACCTCCCGGAGCCTCCCCGAGGACCCCGGACGCCGCGGAGGAAAGGGGAGCGGGGCTGGCCCCTGGACCGACAAGCTCCGAGCAGCACCGCCGCGCGGCCCTGGCCCAGGCTGGGGAGGGGTGCTTCCTCACGGCCGCCCGCCCTCCAGGGTGCACACCTGCCTTGGCTTCCATTCCAGCACATTCCGCTGGAGCAGCTGCCGGAGCCGCGGCCAACGCTTCCACGGCCTGTGATCCTGTAATCCCTCCTCAGTTCCTCCGGAACACGCCGCCCTGGACCGCGCAGGCCCGCCCAGCCCCGCCCAGCCCGGCGTCCCCACCTGGCTTCCTCCCGCCCTCCGCCCCGGCAGCCAGCCGGTGACTCAGCGTCGCTAATCCCACAGCTGTCCCCGCAGCGCCCGGTTCTCTGCCGGCGCTGGAAGCTGGAAGCCAGCCGCTGCGTCTTCGGAGGCCGCGTCCCTGTGACCGCCTCCGCCCGCCAGCTGTCCCCTCCTGCCTCGCCTCCAGAGTCCTCGGTGCCCGGCCAGAGGCAGGGAACCCGGCCTCCGCTCGCCCGCGTGAGGCTGCCCCGGGGGACAGCGTCCGCCCCCAGCACAGGCCTCCGCGGGCGGGGCAAGCGTGCGTGCCTCCTTCCCGGAAAAGCAGACCTTAGAGATCCTTTCTAAGGGTTTTCCAGAATCCTCGGGAGCAGAGTGGGCCTGCCGCGGAGCTGAGGGTCCAGGCAGGACGGGTCCAGGTCCCCAGCCGGAGCGGGAGAGATGACGGCAGTGTCCACGCTGAATGGAGGGGCTGCCCCGCTGCCCCCAGGGCCCCGCTGGCGTCTGGGCAGTGCCCGAAATGGGCCCCTGCAGACCCGACCCTGCCCGCGGGCGCCTCCCCGGATGTCCCGGCAGGATTCGCCGCGTCGGGCCCTTCGGGCTGGGAGTCCGTCGATCAGCCTGCCCTCAGGAGGCTGGCAGCACCCCGACTGGCCAGAGTCTCAGGACCCAGAAGAGGCGGGGGACCGACGATCCCCAGCGAACGCTGCACGCTGGCCTGCAGACCTGCTGCCGCACCGGCGCTGACCCGGGCTGGCGGGGAGGGAGGGAGGGCCACGGTGCCCTTGCTCGAGACCTGACCCCTGCCGCCACGGGCGCTCTGGGCAGAGGCGGTCCCTCGAGGGACTGGTCCCGAGTCTGGATCTTGAATCAGCCCCCGGGGGCCTGCAGCCAGGCCCCCTCCTGTCAGTCACTGGGCGAGCACGCCCTGTCCTCATTCCCCCAGATTCTGACCCTTTTGAGCCTCTTACGATTCATTCCTCTTCACTCCGTACAGGCCGGCCCGGAGATACCCAGATACCCACAGTGAAGGGCTTCCCCGGGGGCTCAGACGGGGAAGAGCCCGCCTGCCGTGCAGAAAACCCAGGTTCAATACCTGGGCTGGGACGATCCCTGGAGAAGGGGATGACCACCCTCTCCAGTGTTCCTGCCTGGAGAGGCCCCTGGGCCTTGGAGCCTGGCGGGCTGCAGGCCCTGGGGTCGCCCAGAGTTGGACACGACCGAGCGACTAACATTTTCACTTTCAGTCACAATAAAACCAGCCATGCATGTTTGTTTTGTGTTCTGTCTACATTGTAGTCTACTAAGTGTGGAATAGCATTATGTCTTTTAAAAAGTGAAAAACACCTGACTGCTAAAAAAAAAAAAAAAAAAAATGCCAGCCCATCATCTGAGCCTTCAGCTAGTTGTAATTTTGGGGGGCAATAATAACATCAAAGGTTGTTCATCACAGATCACCATAACAAATACAATAATAATGAAAAAGTTTGAAATAGTGTGAAGATGACCAAAATGTGAAGCAGAGATACAGAGTGAGCAAATGGTGTCAGGAAAATCGTGCTAATAGATTTACTTGACTCGGGGTTGCCACAAAACTTCAATTTATAAAAAACAGTATCTATGAAGCACAAGAAAGCAGCACAGGATTCGCTATTTTGTGTTTCTAAGATGACTCATGCTGTTATGTGTAACTATGGGCCATTCTTTTCAGTGCTGTGTACTATTCCATCACACAATCCCATATTACCTGAGCACAGATGGTATGCTATTTGCAGCATATCATTTTGGATTTTTTAAATGTTTATTTATTTTTGGCTAAGCTGGGCTTTTATTTTTACACCCAGGCTTCCTCTAGTGCAGTGAGCGGGAGCTATTCTCTAGCTGTGGTGTACAGGCTTCTCGCCGCGGTGGCTTCTCTTGTTGCAGGGCACGGGTCTAGGGCATGGGGCTCAGTGGTCGTGGCCCACGGGCTTAGCTGCTCAGTAGCAGGTGGGATCTTCCAGGACCAGGAGTCAAACCTGTGACCCCTGCGTTAGCAGGCAGATTCTTAACCACTGGACAACCGGGACATCTCTGAGCTTTGTAAATCACATATTCGGCAGTGGGTCAAGCAGTGGGCCCTCCCATTCACATCAACGTGGAACCTCAGAAAGTGGCCTTATTTGCAGATGTCACCAATCTGAGACGCGGTCACGCTCGAGTAGGCGGGTGTGACCAGCGTTCTCCCAGGACGAGGAGAACCTGGACCCAGAGGAGAAGCCATGTGACGGCAGAGGCAGGACTGGACAGCGGCCGCGAGCCAGCGAGCCCCAGGCTCACCCGCAGCACGGGGCTCTGGGGGCGGCAGGCAGGACCCTCCCCTCGAGGCTCTGGAGACAGGACGGCCCTGCCCACTCCTGGGTTAGGACTTCTGGACCCGGGGCGGGGAGGACCGTTCCTCCTGCTTGAAGTCTCCAGTCTGCGGCCCTTGCCCAGCGGCCTCTGGAGGCTGGCTCATGAGCCCCCGGCTGTCGGGGCGCGTCCCGTCTGCGGCGGGTTCCGCGTCCCCCAGGCTCGCCGGAGGTCCTCTTTGCACATGGCCATCCCACACTGGAGCTGACAGAGGGCAGCTGCCACCTACTGGGGACCCCGCCCTGTCCCCACAGTTCCCGCCTCGGCACCCGGCCACCCGCAGGGCCCTGGCCCCGGCCTGCGCCCTCTCACACGGGCAGTCCCTGGAGCGAGCGGGCCAGGGGCTGCACCAGGGGTGGACCCCGCGCTGGCCTGCGGGAGCGCCACCCCCAGGCCGGTGGCCGGCACCAGCAGGAACTCTGGAGAGGCTGACCACAAGGTCCTCCTGTGCCCGACGATCCGCGCTCTGTGATTGCCAAGGAAACACTCTTCCTGTAGCCACACGGGACAGACGGACGTTCAAAAGGCTGAAGACACCAGGGGGCGTAGCTGGGACTCCCTCATCCTGCCGGGGTGGGGGTGAGGACACCCCGCTGACGCCCCTCGAGACGCCAGTGACCCTCTGCTGACTGCACGCCCCTCAGAAACGAGGCTGATGTCCTGGAGGCTGTGGGCAGAAGCCCTCGGGGTAGCCTTGGTCCTCCAGGCTTCCTCCGAAACTTTAACCGCCCGAGTGACCCAGCAGCTCAGGGAGAAAGGCACGCCGGCCCGGTCGCTGGAGGCAACCACTGGACAACCGGGAAGAGCTTTGTAAATCACATATTCGGCAGTGGGTCAAGCAGTGGGCCTCCCATTCACATCAACGTGGAACCTCAGAAAGTGGCCTTATTTGCAGATGTCACCAATCTGAGACGCGGTCACGCTCGAGTAGGCGGGTGTGACCAGCGTTCTCCCAGGACGAGGAGAACCTGGACCCAGAGGAGAAGCCATGTGACGGCAGAGGCAGGACTGGACAGCGGCCGCGAGCCAGCGAGCCCCAGGCTCACCCGCAGCACGGGGCTCTGGGGGCGGCAGGCAGGACCCTCCCCTCGAGGCTCTGGAGACAGGACGGCCCTGCCCACTCCTGGGTTAGGACTTCTGGACCCGGGGCGGGGAGGACCGTTCCTCCTGCTTGAAGTCTCCAGTCTGCGGCCCTTGCCCAGCGGCCTCTGGAGGCTGGCTCATGAGCCCCCGGCTGTCGGGGCGCGTCCCGTCTGCGGCGGGTTCCGCGTCCCCCAGGCTCGCCGGAGGTCCTCTTTGCACATGGCCATCCCACACTGGAGCTGACAGAGGGCAGCTGCCACCTACTGGGGACCCCGCCCTGTCCCCACAGTTCCCGCCTCGGCACCCGGCCACCCGCAGGGCCCTGGCCCCGGCCTGCGCCCTCTCACACGGGCAGTCCCTGGAGCGAGCGGGCCAGGGGCTGCACCAGGGGTGGACCCCGCGCTGGCCTGCGGGAGCGCCACCCCCAGGCCGGTGGCCGGCACCAGCAGGAACTCTGGAGAGGCTGACCACAAGGTCCTCCTGTGCCCGACGATCCGCGCTCTGTGATTGCCAAGGAAACACTCTTCCTGTAGCCACACGGGACAGACGGACGTTCAAAAGGCTGAAGACACCAGGGGGCGTAGCTGGGACTCCCTCATCCTGCCGGGGTGGGGGTGAGGACACCCCGCTTGGAACAGCCCCCCGAGACCCAGTGACCCTCTGCTGACTGCACGCCCCTCAGAAACGAGGCTGATGTCCTGGAGGCTGTGGGCAGAAGCCCTCGGGGTAGCCTTGGTCCTCCAGGCTTCCTCCGAAACTTTAACCGCCCGAGTGACCCAGCAGCTCAGGGAGAAAGGCACGCCGGCCCGGTCGCTGGAGGCAGCCCTGCGGAGCGAGCCCGACCGCCGCCGCCCGGGGCCGCGCGGAGGACACACGGTCGTGGAGCTGGGGCGGCGCGCCTCCGCGTGGGGAGCTCAGGCCCGTGAGGCAGGGTGTGACGGAGGCCGGGGGTCAGGAGAGCACTCATCCCTGGCGTGGGGACCGGGCGTGGACTTGCCCTGCACGCTGACCCCGCGACACGACGGTGGCTGCCTGGGAGTGGACACACGAAAAGACCCAAGCCGGGGCCTTGGGATTCGGGCTCTGATGGTGAGTTTCACCTGGATTTCAAAACGCTTTCAAAGAGTCGCCCTGGGCGTCTGTTGCGCGTTAGCTGCTCACTCACGTCCAGCTCTTTGAGACCAGGGACTGCAGCCCATCAGGCTGCTCTGTCCGCGGGGCTCTCTCTCCAGGGGAGACGGCAGGAGCAGGCTGCCATTTCCTCCTCCGGCGCACGGGCCGGCCCAGGGGTCAGACCTGCCTCTCCCGCGCCTCCTGCGTGGGCAGGCAGTCTTCATCACGGCGGCACCCGGGAAGCTGTATTTTATCATATATAGAGATAAACACACACACACGCACACACACAAGTATGCTGGTCCACGTGACATGCGAAAACAAATGCCTCTGCATGTATTGGGAGTGTTTGCTCGAATATTCTTACTGTCGAACGCTGAGATGCCAGTGTTTTAGCGCCGGCCGTCGTGACGAAAGCGCTGTGGACAGGGACTTAAACGACACAGGCTCTGGAGGTGGCGTCCACCCCCGCGCCCAGGTCAGGCCAGTGAGGCCCACGTCCACCCCTCCGTGAGGCCCGCGTCCTGGCTTGTGGACAGGTGTCCTGCTTTGTCCTCGCCTGGTGGGAGAGAAGCAAGCCCCCTCTGGAGCGCCTTCCTCTGAGGGCGCGGATCCATTCTCGGGGCTCCACCCCCACGGCCTCGTCCCCTCCCGACGTCCTGCCTGCCGCCACCGTCACACTGGGGACTAGAGTTTCAACCAGAGACCTGGGGGACACACACACGCCGTCCGCATGCCACGCGAACCGGAAGACCCCCGTGCTGGGGAGCCCGCGCCCGCACGGCCCCAGGCCCTCTGAGCGCGGGGCGTGCAGGCCGCCGCAGCCGGGGCACAGCCGAGAGGCCGGGGCGTGCCCTGGGCCCCCAGCCGGCGCTGGCCCTCTGCCGCCGCCACCCCCCGCCGTCCTTCCCCACGTCTCAGTCTCCCCAGCAGCGGCTCGTGCCCCTGGGGTCCGGGAGCTGTGTCCCCACCAGACAGACACGTCCGGGCTGCATTTCTGGTCACACCCTTTAGAAACCACCTGCCAGCAGAGAGCCGGGACTACAGCCCCGACCCCCGCTCCCAGACAAGGCCCCCGAGGAGGGCTGCGGGGGTGAGGCCGTGTCCGCGGCACACCCTGCGCTCCACCCAAGACAAGCCCCACCCAGACACACCCGGCCTGGGCTTCCGCTAACGCGGGCCTCCAGAGAGGCCGGTACTGCTCCCCAAACGAAGACAAGCCCACCGCTCTGTCCGGGCTCTCTCCAGGGGAGACGGCAGGAGCAGGCCCTTTTGGCCCCCAGGGGTCAGACCTGCCTCTCCCGCGCCTCCTGCGTGGGCAGGCAGTCTTCATCACGGCGGCACCCGGGAAGCTGTATTTTATCATATATAGAGATAAACACACACACACGCACACACACAAGTATGCTGGTCCACGTGACATGCGAAAACAAATGCCTCTGCATGTATTGGGAGTGTTTGCTCGAATATTCTTACTGTCGAACGCTGAGATGCCAGTGTTTTAGCGCCGGCCGTCGTGACGAAAGCGCTGTGGACAGGGACTTAAACGACACAGGCTCTGGAGGTGGCGTCCACCCCCGCGCCCAGGTCAGGCCAGTGAGGCCCACGTCCACCCCTCCGTGAGGCCCGCGTCCTGGCTTGTGGACAGGTGTCCTGCTTTGTCCTCGCCTGGTGGGAGAGAAGCAAGCCCCCTCTGGAGCGCCTTCCTCTGAGGGCGCGGATCCATTCTCGGGGCTCCACCCCCACGGCCTCGTCCCCTCCCGACGTCCTGCCTGCCGCCACCGTCACACTGGGGACTAGAGTTTCAACCAGAGACCTGGGGGACACACACACGCCGTCCGCATGCCACGCGAACCGGAAGACCCCCGTGCTGGGGAGCCCGCGCCCGCACGGCCCCAGGCCCTCTGAGCGCGGGGCGTGCAGGCCGCCGCAGCCGGGGCACAGCCGAGAGGCCGGGGCGTGCCCTGGGCCCCCAGCCGGCGCTGGCCCTCTGCCGCCGCCACCCCCCGCCGTCCTTCCCCACGTCTCAGTCTCCCCAGCAGCGGCTCGTGCCCCTGGGGTCCGGGAGCTGTGTCCCCACCAGACAGACACGTCCGGGCTGCATTTCTGGTCACACCCTTTAGAAACCACCTGCCAGCAGAGAGCCGGGACTACAGCCCCGACCCCCGCTCCCAGACAAGGCCCCCGAGGAGGGCTGCGGGGGTGAGGCCGTGTCCGCGGCGAAGCACACCCTGCGTCTCCACCCAAGACAAGCCCCACCCAGACACACCCGGCCTGGGCTTCCGCTAACGCGGGGCCTCCAGAGAGGGGCCGCCGGCTACTGCTGCAGGACCAAACACTGAAAACATGTCAGGACACCAGGAATCGCAAATGCCACTCAGTGGGCACTTCCTTGTCATTTCTGACTACAAATCACCAAACCTGACCTGTTCCGTCTCTGGAAATGTCCAAATGCCCGGGGAACCCTGACGAGCGGCTTAGCCCGGGCGTGGCCTCGGTTCCGTGGACGCCGGCTCCTCGGTGCACTCGGCGCCGGCTCCGGGCGCGGCGAGCCGAGGGGCGAACCTCCTCCGCAGGCGGCCTGGGGGTCCTCCCCAAGCCCGACGACGCCCCGTGTCTAACTTGCATTAAGTTCCAGGGTAGAGCGTCTGTTGAACTCACTTCACTCCAGGTCAGAGTCCAAGGCAGTCGGTTGGAGGAGCCCGGGGAGGCCGCTGGGAGAAGCCCGGGGAGGCCGGTCTTGCTCGGGGGCTGGAGCCGCAGCGCACGCTGGGGACCTCGCCTCACGGGGCCAGCGGGGGCCAACAAGGCAGTGTCAGGCCAGCTGAGAAGAGGGGCGCAACCCTCTCCCTCAACCCTTGTTGAAAACGTCCTCAGATCCGCCAGTCATGGCGCCTGGCCCGGAGGAAGCAGAAGGCCGAGCTGACACGTTGGGGGCCCGGGACACGCGAGAGCCCGGGTTCACGGCTCGGGGCCCGGCTGCCAGCTGGGCAGCGGCTCAGCGGTGGGGAGCGATGCTCTGAAGGCGCTGGGCCGGCCGGGCGGCAGGGAGGAGAGGGGCCCCAAGCACGGCCCAGCGCAGCGGAGACGGAGGGACCAGGCGGGCACCGTGCCAGGGCCGGGGAGCCGGGGACGGGGCGCGGGGCGGGCCGGCAGGCAGAGCCCGGTCCCCACGCCCCACGGCCACCCTGCACACTTCTCACGCTGCCGCTGTGAACCTCCCTTCACCTCGTCTCCCCAGACGCCTGCTCCCCAGGGGCGCCCCCTCCCGACTCCGTCAAGGCCCCGAGAGGCGCGAAAGAGAGAATCAGCCAACGAGGACGGGTGAGCCGGTCCAGCAGCGGGGTGCAGAGGGCAGGGGGCCGGCAGGGAGCCCCGGCCAGGGTGGGACCGGGGTGCAGGCCAGTGAGTCGGGGTGCCCGGCAGACAGGCAGGGCCGGGCAGGGGGAGCAGACGGAGGGAGTCCTCCACTCACGGGAGGAGAAACCCGGTTCCGTGGACGCCGGCTCCTCGGTGCACTCGGCGCCGGCTCCGGGCGCGGCGAGCCGAGGGGCGAACCTCCTCCGCAGGCGGCCTGGGGGTCCTCCCCAAGCCCGACGACGCCCCGTGTCTAACTTGCATTAAGTTCCAGGGTAGAGCGTCTGTTGAACTCACTTCACTCCAGGTCAGAGTCCAAGGCAGTCGGTTGGAGGAGCCCGGGGAGGCCGCTGGGAGAAGCCCGGGGAGGCCGGTCTTGCTCGGGGGCTGGAGCCGCAGCGCACGCTGGGGACCTCGCCTCACGGGGCCAGCGGGGGCCAACAAGGCAGTGTCAGGCCAGCTGAGAAGAGGGGCGCAACCCTCTCCCTCAACCCTTGTTGAAAACGTCCTCAGATCCGCCGGTCATGGCGCCTGGCCCGGAGGAAGCAGAAGGCCGAGCTGACACGTTGGGGGCCCGGGACACGCGAGAGCCCGGGTTCACGGCTCGGGGCCCGGCTGCCAGCTGCGCAGCGGCTCAGCGGTGGGGAGCGATGCTCTGAAGGCGCTGGGCCGGCCGGGCGGCAGGGAGGAGAGGGGCCCCAAGCACGGCCCAGCGCAGCGGAGACGGAGGGACCAGGCGGGCACCGTGCCAGGGCCGGGGAGCCGGGGACGGGGCGCGGGGCGGGCCGGCAGGCAGAGCCCGGTCCCCACGCCCCACGGCCACCCTGCACACTTCTCACGCTGCCGCTGTGAACCTCCCTTCACCTCGTCTCCCCAGACGCCTGCTCCCCAGGGGCGCCCCCTCCCGACTCCGTCAAGGCCCCGAGAGGCGCGAAAGAGAGAATCAGCCAACGAGGACGGGTGAGCCGGTCCAGCAGCGGGGTGCAGAGGGCAGGGGGCCGGCAGGGAGCCCCGGCCAGGGTGGGACCGGGGTGCAGGCCAGTGAGTCGGGGTGCCCGGCAGACAGGCAGGGCCGGGCAGGGGGAGCAGACGGAGGGAGTCCTCCACTCACGGGAGGAGAAACCCGGCTCCGAGGGCCCAGCGCCTGAGGGAGCTCACGGGCTCGGGTCGCCGGGCGGACACCAGGCATGGGCACCACTCTGAGGACGGCCGCACAAGCCTCTCCGCTCACGACGGCCACACCAAGGTCTCCCCAAACCTGTCCGTTCGGGACGGCCACACGGCTCCTCCCCTCGCCTCCGCCCGGCGCTGCCCGCCTGCCCAGAGCCCACGAGCCCCGAGCCGTCCACGGAGCTCCGCCCGCCGGGGCCGCAGGCCCTCCCGGCGCCGCACCGAGACGCCAGCGGGCCCGAGCACCTTTACGGGCATGGCGTGCCCCCGCCCGAGTGGACGGGGGCCGAGGAGCAGGGCGTCCGCCGCCATCCCCGGCGCCGGTGCCCGAGGGGCCGCCGTGCCCCTCCCCTGAGACCGGCCCTCCACGCCAGGACGGGGGCGGCGGTGCCCGAGGACGCCCAGCCCAAGCGAGCCTCGGCTTTCCGACCCGCAGCTTCGGCCACGTGCGCACGGCCCCACAGCCCTGCGTGCTGCCCACGCGCGGGGCCGCCAGAGACCTGGACACAACGGACGCCTCTGCAGACTGGCTCCCAGGAGCCGCCGGGGGCTCAGGCCAACCGTTCGTCCATCGCCAAGGTCCGAGCACGCGGGGGTCCTGAATCCGAGGAGGCTGCTAGGGAATCGCCCCGCCAAGCTCCTCGGGGACCTACCTGCCAGTGGACAGTGTCCGGAAACCCCTGGACTCCAAGGGAGAGGGTGAGCGGGCGGGCCCGGGCCTGTGCGCCGGCTCCAAGGACGGCCCTGGCTCCCAGCGGCCTCAACTCCTCCACGCTCACGTCCAGGCCGGAGTGAGGGGCGCGTCCACCGGGCCACGGGAGGGGGGCACACGGAGGACCGCCCGGCACGGCGGGTGTTTTCGGTTCTCGGGGGGCTGGTCCAGGTCTGTGACCGCAGCCAGCGTCCACGCTGCGTGGCAGAGCTTGCTGGGCGTCCGCAGACTCCAGCACGAGGCGTGACGAGCCGGTGGCCGCGGGGACAGGAGGAGAAGTGGGTGGGGCAGGGCCGGCTGTGAGCCGAAACCGGGGTCCTGTCCACCCTGGAGCCACGTGGGCAGGTGGCCTGTTCTGACCGGCTTCCGGGAAAGCTGGGTGTTTAGGTGACATAAACGTTGGCCGCTCACTGGTCGGGCTTCCCCGGTGGCCCGGACAGTAGGGTCTGCCTGGGATGCGGGGGCGACTCCCCTGGAAGGGGGAGCGGCCGCCCCTCCAGCACTCTCTCCTGGGAAGTGCCCGGACAGCTCAGAGGCAGGATTCACTCGCTGCCGAGTGCCTAACCCCTGCCGACCAGCAGGTCGGGGCCCAGCAAGCCCAGCTCTGCTCTCGTCCAGCCCCTCGGACCTGCGGTGGGGAACGGAGGCGGGCGCCGGGCTCGGGGTCACGGGCTGCTCCCCGGCAGAGCTGGGCGGAGACCCAGAGCGAGCCCGCCTGGTCCGCGTCCTGGGACGGCGCGGGGCTCCTGTGGATTCCGGGAGCCAGAGCCGAGCACCCCGCACGGCGCGTCCTCCTGGACTTCGGCGTCCCCCCTGCGGACGTGAAGGAAGCAGGCTTTCCTCCCACGGTGCGGGCGGCTCGGCTCCTCCAAGGTGGCGCTGCCAGGGGGACGCCCTCGCTCTGCCCCAGGGCAGGGCTCCACAGCCCCCGAGGCTCCCGGGACGCTGCGCCCCGCCCCCGGCCCGAGAGCGAGCCCGGGGCCAGGGGAGGACGGGGGGCTCCGCCGGGACCACGCTGCCGTCTAGAGCCGCACGTGGTCCTCCAGGGGTGCCTGCTGGGCCACCGCCTCCCTCCTCTGCGGACGCCCCTGGCCTCGCCTCCCGAGGCCAAGCTCCAGGGCCCTCCCCGGCAGCCCCCGGCCATGCCGCCCATTGACGGCCCGCCGCCCTGCACGTGGGGTCCGACGTCCCCCCGGGGCCCCCCAGCGCCTCTCTGTGCGCGCCTCCCCTCGCCCCGCAGAAGGCTAGCTCTGTCGGTCTGTGTTTCCGAGACCCCTGGAGTCTGACGAGTGTTCTAAGCTCAGCTCCTCAAGCCCCGTCACCTCCCCAGCGTCAGTTCGGTCTCCATGGCGACAGCGGCTTCCTCCACGCTCCTGAGCGACGAGCCAGCTGGGCTCAGGGCAGCCTCCCGCGGACCCCGTGTGCCCGGCTGTACACGAAGCCGGGTGGACACGGCCCGTCTTCCTGGAGCTCTCCCCCTCGGGCAGGAAAGGACGGTGGTTGTGCAATTACTTAACCACTAGGTGATTTAAAGTTAAAACACGCCCCTCTAGGGCAGCAGAGGATGAGAGGGGGCAACAGCATCTCTGACTCAATGAACGTGAATCTGAACAAACTCCAGGAGAGAGGACGGGACGGAGGAGCCTGGCGAGCTGCGGTCCACGGGGTCGCGAAGACGAGCGACTTAGAGGCTGCACATCAGCACATCACACGCAGACCGAGGCCTCTGGAACAGGACCTGAGGATGGCCCCCGCCCCGGCCCCGGCCCCGCCCCCCATGGAGCCAGCGACGGGCTTGGCCAAGTCCACGGCCTTCCCACAGCGCAGGACGGAGCCCAGGGCGGGAGGCCGGCAGCAGGAGGCCCGCAGGCCCCGAGTGCCCGGCCCAGGAAGGGTCAGACCCAGCGGACACACGCGGTTACCTCCAGCAGCGGCTGCGGGGCCCCCACGCCCTCCGTCCGCTGTGGCGCTTTGGGAGAGGGGCCCCACAGACGGGGGTCGCCTGGACAGCGCGGGAGTCCAGCCCCTTGGAGCTGGAGCCCGACCCAGGGAGCACCTCCAGAGCCGGCTGTGGACCCGCCCAGCCTTCCGGGCAGCCCAGACACTCACGCGTCAGCCGCCGACCTGTCTCTCTACCTCGGTTTACCAGCAGACAGGCGTGAGAGGACTCTAGATGGGATCGTTCAGAGCACCAAAGACGTGGACTTCCCTGGTGGTCCAGGGGCCGTGTTCCCAGGGCAGGCGGCCCCGGGTGCATCCCTGGTAGGGAACTAGGTTCCCTTTGCTGAAACCATGAGCGGCTAAAGATTCGCTCAGCCACATACATAAATGTTTTTTAAAAAACGAGACAACGTTTGGGCCTCCCTGGTGGTCCAGTGGGTAAGGACACTGCCTTGCAGTGCAAGGGGCACCGGTTCGATTCCTGGCCTGGGAAGATCCCACGTGCTGCAGAGCGGCTGAGTCGGAGCTCTGGAGCGCATGCGCCCAGAGCCGGTGCTCTGCAACGAGAGAGGCCACTGCGATGGGAGGCCCACGCGGGCTAAAGAACAAGGATGGATGAAAATGGACAAATGAAAGACCAATGGAAGTGGCCCGCCCGCTCCCCTCCCTCCCCAACCCAACCCCCGCCCAAAATAAATAAATAAATCTTTTAAAAAAAAAAAAAGTTAAAAGATAAAATACAAGAGACATGGTTTCCTTTGATATGAGAAAAGATTATATTTCTTGCCATCAATAAGAACGGAGGTTTTCAAATATAGGTTAAACCGATTCTCTGAAGCGTTCAGATACAATCTGTACACACCTGAATCCAGTGGCCTGAAAGTGTTCCGCAGGTCACACCGGCTGAAATGACGCAGCGTCAGGGGTGGGCTCTGCCCCTGCTGGGGAAGGCCCGCACACAGCGGCGGAGGCGGCCCCTGCGCCGGGAGGAGTGGCGGCTTCTGGGCCGTGGAAGCAGAAGAGGCGTCCCGAGGCCTGAAGACAGCAGGAGAGGTGCTGGAGGGGAAGGAGCAGGGAGGGCTCCTGACTGTGTGCGAAGCTGGCCCCGCCCCGGCTCCCGGCTGAGCCAGCCTGGGACCCAGCCGGGAGCAGAGCAAAGACCACCGGCTGAACCCAGGCGGTCCTCGGCGGCACGCCTCCCCCAGGGGCCGGGGCCGGGCGGACTGACCGTGCTCGGGCTCGCCTGGCTTCTGAAACCCTGAAGGACTGTAACCCTGACTTGCTAATGTTCTTTGCTTGAAGAAGACAGAGAACTGCTGGAAACCCTGCTTGCCTGGAGCAGCTTCTCAGAATTATCCAGGAAGCACGCGTCGGGTTAGTCCTCTCTTCTCTAGTCATATCATGGAAAGTTTATTGATTATTTTCGTCAGAAGCTTAATAGCAGAAAGGCAGTGACTGGGAAGTCTGTGGGCCTGCAGACGGATCCACAGAAGCGTTCCAGCACAAGCAACGGAGAGGGAAACGCACAGCGCCTCCGGGCCTGCGGAACAGCGTCGGACCTCGGTGTCAATGGAGTCCCAGAGGAGAGGAGGGGAGAGCGGCACGGAAAACCTCTCGAGTGAGAACAGCACAGAACGGCCCAGATTTGAGGAAAGCCGCAAATATAGTTTCCACCAGCTCAGCGAAGAACACCGTGCCCAGATACATCACAAGTAAACTGATTAAAAAGGCGGGTCAGGGGTGCTTCCCTGGTAGCTCCGTGATAAAGACTTTGCCTGCCAATGCAGGAGACACGGGTTCGATCTCTGATCCGGAAAGATCCCACATGTTGCAGAGCAACGAAGCCCGTGAGCCACAGCTATGGAGCCTGTGCTCTAGAGCCTCGGAGTCGCAACTATGGAGCCCGTGTGTTGCAACTGCTGAAGCCCATGTTCCCCAGAGCCCGAGCTCCACAACAAGAGACGTCACAGCAACAAGAAGCCTGCTCCCCTCCACTAGAGAGCGGGCCCCACTCCCTGCCACTAGAGAAGAGCCCACAGCAGCAGTGAAAACTCAGAATAGCCAAAAATAAACAAATAAACTTTTTTTAAAAGGCCATGATAAAGAACACGTCTGCAGCTAAAGGAAAAGTGATCCATGATGTAGAGGGGAGCAGCAATCCAGGTGACGGCTGCTTTCTCATCAGAAACCACAGAGGCCGCAGAAAGACGTGCGGAGGCCACACACACACCGCTAAGGGCAAGAAGGCCACCTGGGAAGACCGCGGGACGTGCGCTCCTGACACGCTGCAGCTGGTCAGTCGCTGGCGCGTGTCCACGGACGGCAGCGGCCAGGCGCCCCCGCCCTTCACTGTCTCCCAGACGCTGCCCACACCCACTGAGTCAAAGATGCCGTCCAACCATCTCGTCCTCTGTCACCCTCCTCTCCTGCCCTCAGTCTTTGAAAAGCCAATAGGCAAATTTAAATGAATACGGAGAAACGTTAAAATAAGAAAGCAGGAAAAGGGAATAGAGGGATAAAGACCAGAGGACAAAGTAAGCAAATAGTAAAGTGCAGACAAAAGGTAGTCTGAACATCGGTCAGGGTCAAACTCCCAACCCAAGGTTCAGGATCACAGCCCGCATTTACTCAAACCGTTCCACGGTGAGTGAGCAGCCACGGTGCCCAGCCAGGCAGGGGCAGCGGCGAGGGCTGAAGGCGAGGCCCGGATCCGGGACCAGCGCTGCCCCCGGCCGTGGCTGGGGACGCGCGTGACGTCAGAGCCCCTGCCCGGGGCTGCGGCCACGGTGGGCTCCCCGGGCCTCGAGCCTCGATGGAGGCTCCGTCCAGGAGCCAGGGGGTCTGCTGGCCGCACGGGCCTGGGGCGCCCCGTTCCTGTGGGTGGGCTGCCTCATTCCGCGTGGAGGCGGCCTCCGGGGGCACGTGCCTCCTCTGCCGGGGGACAGGACTGGCTCCTGTCGCAGAACCAGAAGTCCCTGGTGGCCTGGCTGGCTGAGCAGCCCCGGAGCTTCCGTGAGCACCCCTTTCCTCATCCTGCGCCATTCTGGGGTCCTCCGAGACCGTTCCTCGTCCGGCCACCTGCAGGGGTGGAAACGTCTGGACCGCTTCCTCGCCCTGAAGGAAGAGGGGCTGAGGCTGCTGCTGGGGGGGTGGGGGCGTCCCTGCCCATCGAAGGGGCTGCGTGCCCGGGGCCGGGCTGGGCTCTCCCCACCCAGGCGCTGAGACCGGGCCTCTGGGGGAGTGGCAGCTGGCTGGCCTTCCGGCGGCCCCTCCATGCTCTAAAAAGGGACAGCGTGAGGCCAGCAGGGCGTGCGCTCCACGCCCGCCCGCCCCTCGGGAGGGCAGGAGGGGACACGGCCCCACAGGACACACAGCCGCTGAGGGCAGGCGAGGCCAGCCAGCCAGGCAGCGGGGCCCGGGACCCCCGGCTGCAGGGGTCAGGTCTGCTCCAAGAGCTGAGCTGGGCAAGGGGCCTGCAGCTCACAAGCCCAGCACCCTGTGGCCCCAAGAGGCTGAGCCGGGGAGCCCCTGAGGACTCGGCAGGGCTCGGGGGGCGGGGTCCCAGGTTCGGCTGGCGTGTCTGCGGCGGGGGCCCTGGCCAGGCGTCCACCGGCAGCGCTGCCCTCACCCACGGGCCCTCCGCGGCCTTCCGGGCCGTGTCCCGGTTGTCCCTTGCTGACCATGCCGGAGGCCAGAGCCCTCCCCTTCCTGAACGCCCCAGGGGCCCAGCGCCCGGCTATTCCCAAACGGGAAGTCTCTGCAGTCCCCCAGCCAGCACGAGGGGAGCCGACTTCATTCTGCGGAGATCAGCGGGCAGGAAGGTCATCGTCAAAACGGACGGCGGGCTGATAAGCAGCCGGAGGAGAAAGGCGCCGGCCTCTTCCCAGGAACCAGCGGGCAGGGGTGCGCGGGGCTCGCGGGGGCCGGGCTGAGCTGGACGCCCCTCACTGCGGGGGCCTGACCTCCCGGTTCCTGAATAAGCAAGAAAAGGCCCCCACCAGATAGCCCCGCCTGAAAACACTACGGGTCAGCCTCAGGTTCCCATGACTAACACTTACGGAATGTGTTAGTCACTCAATCGTGTGCAACTCTGTGCGACCCATGGGCCCTAGCCCGCCAGGCTCCTCTGCCCACGGGATTCTCCAGGCAAGAGCACTGCAGTGGGTTGCCATTCCCTTCTCCAGGGGTCTTCCTCCCTCAAAACCACCAGTCCCTGCGCAGGAGGGGCCGTGAGCGTCCCCGAGGGTCTGATGGGAGGAAGGGTCCCTGCCCTGGGAGAGCCCGGCAGCCTTAGCCACAAAGCATGGCCTGTTGCTTTTATTACTGTTTCTGCAGCCCGTCTCCCCAGGTCTCACTTCCTAACCCGGAGCCTGCTAGCCCAGGGCCGGGGCCAGGCCTCACCAGGTCAGGCCCTTCCCTCCAGCACCCAGGGCTCACCCGCCCACAGGACGGCGGTGGGGGACACAGACGGAGCTCTGGGTGCGCAGGAAACGGGGTGCCCCCCCAGCTCGAGGACCGTTTTCTCCTCCTGCGCTCCCCCCACCCTGTCCCCTCCCCGGCCCGCTTCCGAAGGACCACGGGGAGCAAACGCAGTCTGTGCCACGAGAGGCCTCTGGCCACAAGCCCCCCCAACTCTTGGGGACTTGAGGGAGGAGGGCAGCCAGGAGACGGGGAATCGGGGTGCTGGGATGGGCAATGGGGCTGGGGTGCGGCCGGCAGGGGGCATGGCACCGGGGCCAGCGGCTCTGGAGTCCCTCGGGCACCGGGCCGGGAGGTTCTCAAGCATCGCCCGTCCTTGCCCGCCACCGTCTCGTGATGCAGGCAGCAAACGGGATCCGGAGTGCAGACAGTGGACCCGACCCCGCCCTAGGGAGGGCAGAGCCGGAGCCCCCGGCCCGGCCTCCCCGGGCCCGGCCCCTCCCAGGAGCGCCCGGTGCGGGAGCAGGACAGCCTGGCTCCAGGCGCCCACAGCTGCACAGGGGCCACACGGCGGTCAGCGGGGGCCAGGCCTGCGTCCCGCCCACTGACCCCCGAGACTCAGCAGCCAAGGGAGGACAGAGAAGAGGCAGCGGCTCCTGAGGGGGGCGGTGGGCACGGGAGTCGGGGTGAGAGAGCCTGCCCAGGGCCACGGCCAGGTGGAGACCTCGCAGGCGCGCGAGCGAGGGCGGGGCGGGGACCGGCGGCGGGAGAGCACGGAGGCCGCGGCGGGCACCGGGAGGCTCAGAGAGGCGCCTGCCTGCGGGGTGGGCTGCGCCCACCGGCGGCCAGGCCAGCGACCCGGTGTGGAGCGACAGCCGCCGCGTCCTCCCCCGTCCCTGGCAGTGGCCCAGCGGCCACGGCTTCCGTCACTCCCGCTCCCTGAACGCGGAGACCCCCGGCCCAGGGCCCCACGACTGGGGCCTGTCCCTCCGCTCATCTCACGTCTAGAAATGGAGACCTGATCGAAACGGAGAGGGTGGTCTGGGGGCTGCTGGGGCTGCAGCCTGGGAGACACAGATTCAAGAAACCCTTCGTCTGCAGGACGGCAAGAGGCCGGAGGCCACAGGGGAGAAGCCCCGCAGCGTCACACGAGCCGTTATCAAGAATTACAGCCGGTGCCGGTAAGGAGTGAGGGGCCCGGCGCGTGGGGATTGGCTGGGGTCTGAACTGGCCGCAGGGTCAGGAGGGAAGACCCCAAGGCCCCAAGGCTGCAGCGGCTGTTCTGCACGCGGCAGGGTGCCTGGGCTCCGGGGCGGTCTGGAGAAAGCTCCGGTTCTCAGGGGGTGGGGGACGGGTCTGAGACCAGCGCTCAGTGGCCCCTCACTCCGTTTCTGTTCGCCTGACCTGGGATCACTCCGGTGTTTTGTTTTGTTTTAATTTTGGCCTCTTATTGGTTTATTTATTTATTTTCATCCATCTTTGTTCTTCAGCCAGAGTGGGCCTCCCATCGCAGTGGCCTTTCTTGCCGCGGAGCACCAGCTCTGGGCGCATGCGCTCTGGAGCGCTGGCTTGTAATTGGACACACTGGTCCAGCTGCTCCGTGGCACGTGGGATCTTCCTGGGCCAGGGATCGAACCAGTGCCCCTTGCACTGCAAGGCGGGCTCTTGACCCACTAGACCACCAAGGAAGCCCTGGATCACTCCGCTTTAACGTGAATTTGTCATCACCCCCAGCCAGAGGGGCAAGCTCCAGAGCCCCCTGAGGATGTTAGGCACACGCCCAGACTCCTGGGCCCAGATCCACTCCGGGTCGGGGTCACGGTCAACCTCCTGGCCCCAAAGATCCCTCCCCCGCCACAGCCACCAGGTAGAGTGGTGGAACCGGCCACAGGCCCGGGCTGGCCACCTGCCGTCCGTGTGGGCTCTGGCCGCCAGTCATCGGACAGCTGCGTGTGTGTGTGCAGGGCCAGTGGTGTGGCCTCGCGGGACAGCGTCCCCAGGGTCAGGCCTGCCGCGGTCACAGCCCGGGCTCTAGGAGGTGACGCGGCTTCCGAGGAGGGGGTCCCCGCTCCGTGCTGGGGGCGCCCACACCCCGGCTCTTCGCTGTGGACACAGGAGTGGAGGCCGCCCTGCTTCCGCGGCTCCCTGGGACCAGCCGTCAGGGCTGCTGAGCACCCCGAGGTTTTTGGGTGAATCCACCGTCCCTCTGCCCCCCAGGGCCTCCCTGCCTGGCCCGGGGGTGCTGCCGTAGACTGCCCTCTGCCCCACCGTCCGCACCCCAGGCCAGCAGCCCTGCTGACGAGGGGCCGTGCCCGGGGCCATCGCTGCGGTGCCTGGGCTGGTTAGAAAGCTCCGGTTCTCAGGGGTGGGGCGGGTCTGAGACCAGCTCAGTGGCCCCTCACTCCGTTTCTGTTCGCCTGACCTGGGATCACTCCGGTGTTTTGTTTTGTTTTAATTTTGGCCTCTTATTGGTTTATTTATTTATTTTCATCCATCTTTGTTCTTCAGCCAGAGTGGGCCTCCCATCGCAGTGGCCTTTCTTGCCGCGGAGCACCAGCTCTGGGCGCATGCGCTCTGGAGCGCTGGCTTGTAATTGGACACACTGGTCCAGCTGCTCCGTGGCACGTGGGATCTTCCTGGGCCAGGGATCGAACCAGTGCCCCTTGCACTGCAAGGCGGGCTCTTGACCCACTAGACCACCAAGGAAGCCCTGGATCACTCCGCTTTAACGTGAATTTGTCATCACCCCCAGCCAGAGGGGCAAGCTCCAGAGCCCCCTGAGGATGTTAGGCACACGCCCAGACTCCTGGGCCCAGATCCACTCCGGGTCGGGGTCACGGTCAACCTCCTGGCCCCAAAGATCCCTCCCCCGCCACAGCCACCAGGTAGAGTGGTGGAACCGGCCACAGGCCCGGGCTGGCCACCTGCCGTCCGTGTGGGCTCTGGCCGCCAGTCATCGGACAGCTGCGTGTGTGTGTGCAGGGCCAGTGGTGTGGCCTCGCGGGACAGCGTCCCCAGGGTCAGGCCTGCCGCGGTCACAGCCCGGGCTCTAGGAGGTGACGCGGCTTCCGAGGAGGGGGTCCCCGCTCCGTGCTGGGGGCGCCCACACCCCGGCTCTTCGCTGTGGACACAGGAGTGGAGGCCGCCCTGCTTCCGCGGCTCCCTGGGACCAGCCGTCAGGGCTGCTGAGCACCCCGAGGTTTTTGGGTGAATCCACCGTCCCTCTGCCCCCCAGGGCCTCCCTGCCTGGCCCGGGGGTGCTGCCGTAGACTGCCCTCTGCCCCACCGTCCGCACCCCAGGCCAGCAGCCCTGCTGACGAGGGGCCGTGCCCGGGGCCATCCCCTGCGGACCTGCCAGCGGATGGAGACTCCAAGCTGACAAGGGCTCGGGCCGGGGTGTGGCGCCCAGGTAGGGGCGTCTCCCTGAGTGCAGGCCGCAGGGCAGGGGCCCGTGTCCCTGAGGACCGGCCAGTGCAGGGGGCGATGAGGCCACGGTCCCCAAGGCACGAGGCAGGCGGGCCCAGGCACCTCCCTCCCGCGTCGCCCACGTCCTCGGGCGCCTCCCAGACCTTTCACTTTACTGCAACCCCCGGGGCAGCCCCGCAGACAGACCGGATGGCTCGTGGGCCCAGGCTCCGCCCCAGGCCCTCGAGCCTGCTCCTCTCTCCTCGTCTCTCAGCGGAGCGTCTCCATCCGGGCCCTGGCCCACCCCCAGGTCCTCAGTTTTGAGTCGGCGTGTGCGGCTGCTTTGTTGCTGGAGCTTCTGTTTCTGCCCTTTTTCCTCTGGTCCCTCCCCGTCTAGACGGCCTGCGCCTGCCTCCAGCCGCCGTCGGCCCCGGGCCTCACCCTGGGGTTGGAGCCGCTGGCCCACAGCCGTTCTGGCCCCGTCTCGGGGCTGCGGGGACCGCTGCGCTGTGCCCCCCAGTGTCCTGCCTGGCTGGAGCCCACAGCCCGTGTCCAGCCCAGACACTTGCCTGGGCCCTGGAAGTGGGGCCCCTCACCGGGCCCGAGCACAGACCCAGCGAGCTCCACCCAGAGACCCTCAGCCTCAGCTCCAGCCCTGCCGCGTCCCGCGGAGACGACCCCCGGCCGGGCTGCAGGCGCTGACCCCCAGGCTGCAGGCGCTGACCCCCAGGCTGCAGGCACTGACCGCGCCATGGAGCGCTGCGGCCCCCGCCGCCGGCCTGCCATGCACACGCGAGGTGGGACGTGAGCGCATGGACACGTCACGGGCGCCTCTTTTCTTAACCTCTTTTTTTCCGGGAGAAGCAAACCCCTCCAGGTTGGGCCCTGGGAGGCAGGGCTGCCTTGAAGGAGGAAGGGCTGCTAACCTATCTTGGGGACTTCAAGCCGGCGCGCTGCCCTGAGCAAACCACCTGCATCGACCCACGGAGCCCCGTCAGACATCAGAGGCCGGGCTCACATGCCAGCGTCCCCGGAGAAGAGACTCAGCACGGACAAGGGGCAAGGATGGCGTATCTGCCTAAAGCAGGAGGCAGGGAGGGCGGAGGTACTTTGCCCACAAAGGTCCGTGCAGTCAGAGCTGTGGCTTTCCCAGGAGCCATGAGTGGCTGTGAGAGCTGGACCACAGAGCAGGCTGAGGGCCGAAGAACTGGTGCTTCCAAACTGTGGTGCTGGAGAAGACTCCTGAGAGGCCCTTGGGCGGCAAAGAGATCCAACCAGTCAATCCTAAAGGAAGCTGACCCTGAAGCTTCCCTGAAAGGACGTGTGCGGAAGCCGACGCTCCAGTCCTCCGGCCCCCTGACGGGAAGAGCTGACTCACTGGAAAAGGCCTTGATGCCGGGAAGGACTGAGGGCAGAGGGAGAAGCGGGCGACAGAGGATGAGGCGGCTGGATGGCATCACAGACTCAACGGACGTGAATATGAGCAGACTTCTGGATGCAGTGTAGGACAGAGGGCCGGGCGTGCTGCAGGTCATCAAGCTGTCGGACGTCACTGAGAGAATGAGCTCAACAAGGAGGGCAGGAGACAGAAGCCGAGGACGGGGCTGGAGAGAGCGCGGGACCGGGCTCGGGTGGTGGGCCACCCGGGAGCCCTGAAGCCCGACAGACAACCCCCTGCCAGGCGGTGGACGTGCTGTGGCCGCTCGTCCCTGGGCCAGGGAGTGCACTGCCCCGAACACGCCCAGGAAGCCCATGTGGCCTCGGGTGGGACGCTCCACAGACCTCGCCTCTCTCTGGCCTCCCCGCGGACGCACGCTGGCACCTTGGGGCATCCTGGGAAAGAGTCCGGATCAAGATATGGGAAGTCGGGCTTCCCTGGTGGTCCAGTGGGTAGGGACACCGCCTTGCAGTGCAAGGGGCGCCGGTTCGATCCCTGGCCTGGGAAGATCCCACGTGCCACAGAGCAGTTGGACTGATGTGTCCAATTACCGAGCCAGAGCTCTGGAGCGCATGCGCCCAGAGCCGGTGCTCTGTGACAGCAGAGGCCACCGCGATGGGAGGCCCACAGGGGCCAAAGAGCAAAGCTGGATGAAAATAGATAAATGAAAGACCAATAGAAGTGGCCCGCCCGCCCCCCTGCCTCCCTACCCCACCACCCCAAAAAAAACATGGGAAGTCGATTCTCTAAAAGCCAATTAACAAAATGACCTTGGCTGACCAGTTTTCTGAAAGTCAATTCTCTAAATAAGCCATTTACCAAAACTCCAGACAAATATTGTAAACTCGGTCTGGGCAGGTGGCCACCGCTGCCTGCTAGCAGGGAGAGGAGCTGGGGCAGGCACTTCTAGCCAGATAGCTTAGCCAGAGTCAAGGACATATTCAGAAGAAGAGACAGTCGGTCAAGCTGGACCAGGGCACACTGGCGAACACGGCCCCGGAAGGAGAAGCCTCTGGCGACGCCCTCCGCTCTTCACAGATAGACCCTCGGTGGTCTGCTTGCTGGCCGCCGGCCGAGGGCCCGGGGTGTGCCCACCCTCTCCGCACTGGCAGAGCCCCGGCTCGAGGTGGCGCCCGTGGCCATTCCCAGCATCTCCCGACGTCAGCCACGCGGCAGAGCTGCCAGCCACGCCGCGGGCCCTCTGGTTGTGGACAGAGGACACCTTCCTCTCCAGTCCAGTGTCCATCCGTCCACCAGGCCTCCTGCCGCGCCCTGGGCGAGTCTCAGCAGCGCTCATTAGGAGAGAAAACCAACATCTAAACGTCTGTCTGTAGGGAGGGGTATCCGGATAAGGGATGCTCGGCCACATTTGTATTTTTTCTGCTTTGCCATTCATATTATTTCCAAGAGCTCATCACTATGAAAAATTAAACTCCTTTATTCCAAATTGGTAATACTTCCATGAGGTTCAAAAAATCAACACAATATACAAACGTTTATATTAAAAAGTTTTGCGAAGAGCTCCCTGTACTCCTCATTCTTATTTTTTCTACCTTCTTTTTCTTGTTTTACAGATGCCGTATATTCTCAAACATCTCTGCGAATACCGTGTGGCGTTTTATTTAAAACTACCCTCAGTTCTCGGCATTGGCTCGGCCTGCTGCATTTATCCTGTGATTCCTCCTTAAGGGTCCAGCCTCTCCTCCTGTGTCTCACGCCCCTGTGTTTCCCGTTCATTTTTTTTTCTGTCCGTAACAGTAATGACAATACATCTCTAATATTAAAGAGATAGCCTGTACAAACTTCATTCTCAGAACTGATTCTAGTCAAACCTCGTATGTGCAGCTCTGTGGGTGGGGAATACCGTGCCGTGGGCTTGTTCACCGTCCAGTGCCCCTCGCTGACCAGTTCCAGAGAGAGAGAGAGCCGTTTAGCGCGGGGAGCTGCCCGCCGGCGGCGGCTGTGTAAATGGTACTCGGCTTCTCGCTGGCTGTTACCAAGGCCCCTCCGGTTTGGTTCTCCTTTGCTTCAACGTTCTTCCGAGGCTAACCCGCAGCCCGTGTCCGGGCAGTGGCCAAGGGTGGCAGCACCCGAGATCTTCCTGGGTCTTGTCTGCACTGTGCCTTCTCTCCTGAGTGTGGCACGAGACCCGAACGTGGGCCCAGTTTCGCTCGTGCCCTCCGTTCCTGGCCCAGTGGCCGTGGCCGTGTGGCCGTTACCACGCTCCAGCCTGGACCCAGCGGGTGTCCGGGTCGTCAGTCACCAGGTCCCGCTTCTCGACCGCTCTGCGTGGCTGCATGACGCCAGCAAGCACCAGATCCGCCGTCTCCTGCCCCCAACCGTTTCACTCTGCTGCTTCTTCAGCTGCATAATTAGACCCCCGCGTGAGCACTGAGTGTTTCACAGCTGAGTAGACGCAGGTTCAGAGAAGCTGAGCGACTGGCTCACAGCCCAAGCGCGCGGTGGCTCAGTCGTGTCTCACTCTCTGTGACCCTGTGGACTGCAGCCCGCCAGGCTCCTCTGCCCGTGGGATTCTGAGCACCGGGCAGGTGGCCATTATTCCCTTTTCCAGAGGATCTTCCTGACCCAGGGATCAAACCCAGGTCTCCCGCACGGCAGGCAGCCTTCTCACTGTCTGAGCCCCCAGGGAAGCCCGCTGGTGGCTGTACAACTTGCTACATTTACTAAAAGTCACCAATGGCTTACAGGTGACTTTTTTTTTAACTTACTTTTATTTCTGTATTTGACTGTGCTGGGTCTTAGTTGCAGCACATGGACCCTTTAGTTGTGGCATGTGGGATCTAGTTCCCTGACCAGGAGTTGAACCCTGGCCCCATTGGGAGCACAGAGTCTTAACCACTGGACCGCCAGGGAAGCCCCGCACAGGTGGCTCTCTATGTCCTCCTGTCACTGAGGCACAGGTGATGCCCAGCATTACACAATTACAGGTGCACAGGAGTCACGGTTGTGTATAGTTTTACGTCTTTATCAGGCCCTTTGTTGGGTCCCTTGCTGCACTGGATCTTCTCCAGCTGCAGCGACAGAAGGCGGCGGTCTCATCACGGGGCTCGGGCTTCTGGTCGCCGTGGCTTCTCTCGCTGCGGAGCACGGGCTCCAGAGCGCGGATTCCATAGTCGTGGCTCACAGGCTGGGTTGTTCTGTGCCATGTGGGATCTTCCCAGACCAGGGATCGAACCTGTGTCTCCAGCATTGGCAGGTGGATTTTTTTTACCACTCAGCCACCATGATTCACAATTCGTATAGGTTTTGCTCCATGTATAGTCATTATACGATATTTGCTATACTCCCCAAATTATATGGGCTCCCCTGGAGGCTCTGCTGGGGAAGAATCCACCTGTAATACAGGAGGCCCGGTTCGATTCCTGGGTTGGGAAGCTCCCCTGGAGAAGGGAACCGCTCCCCACTCTGGTGTTCTTGCCTGGGGAAGTCCATGGCTCGTGCATGAGTCAGACACAGATGAGAAACGTTCACTTTCAGACTTGCTGTTTTGTACAACATATCCTCAGAGCTTACTCCACACCCAGTAGTCTATCTCTGAGTCCCCCTTCTCGCCATGGTAACCACTGGATTGTTCTCTGTGTCTGTGGGACCACTTCTGCTTTGTTACAGTCACTGGTTTGTGGCATTTCTTAGATTCCACAAACAGAGACATCAGATAGCATCTGTCTTTCTCTGAGTTATTTTTCGTGGCCTCATGCCCTCGACTCCACCCATGAGGCGATAAACGGCAGCACGTTGTCATTTTTCATGGCCGTGTAGTACTCCCCTGTGTGGACTTTTATAAAGTCACCAATGGCTTACAGTATTTTTAACTACTTTTATTTCTGTATTTGACTGTGCTGGGTCTTAGTTGCAGCACATGGACCCTTTAGTTGTGGCATGTGGGATCTAGTTCCCTGACCAGGAGTTGAACCCTGGCCCCATTGGGAGCACAGAGTCTTAACCACTGGACCGCCAGGGAAGCCCCGCACAGGTGGCTCTCTATGTCCTCCTGTCACTGAGGCACAGGTGATGCCCAGCATTACACAATTACAGGTGCACAGGAGTCACGGTTGTGTATAGTTTTACGTCTTTATCAGGCCCTTTGTTGGGTCCCTTGCTGCACTGGATCTTCTCCAGCTGCAGCGACAGAAGGCGGCGGTCTCATCACGGGGCTCGGGCTTCTGGTCGCCGTGGCTTCTCTCGCTGCGGAGCACGGGCTCCAGAGCGCGGATTCCATAGTCGTGGCTCACAGGCTGGGTTGTTCTGTGCCATGTGGGATCTTCCCAGACCAGGGATCGAACCTGTGTCTCCAGCATTGGCAGGTGGATTTTTTTTACCACTCAGCCACCATGATTCACAATTCGTATAGGTTTTGCTCCATGTATAGTCATTATACGATATTTGCTATACTCCCCAAATTATATGGGCTCCCCTGGAGGCTCTGCTGGGAAGAATCCACCTGTAATACAGGAGGCCCGGTTCGATTCCTGGGTTGGGAAGCTCCCCTGGAGAAGGGAACCGCTCCCCACTCTGGTGTTCTTGCCTGGGGAAGTCCATGGCTCGTGCATGAGTCAGACACAGATGAGAAACGTTCACTTTCAGACTTGCTGTTTTGTACAACATATCCTCAGAGCTTACTCCACACCCAGTAGTCTATCTCTGAGTCCCCCTTCTCGCCATGGTAACCACTGGATTGTTCTCTGTGTCTGTGGGACCACTTCTGCTTTGTTACAGTCACTGGTTTGTGGCATTTCTTAGATTCCACAAACAGAGACATCAGATAGCATCTGTCTTTCTCTGAGTTATTTTTCGTGGCCTCATGCCCTCGACTCCACCCATGAGGCGATAAACGGCAGCACGTTGTCATTTTTCATGGCCGTGTAGTACTCCCCTGTGTGGATGCTCCGCAGCTCTTCACCCATGCCCCTGCCGATGGACACGGGCTGCTTCCGTGTCCTGGCCACGGTGAGCAGTGCTGCTGTGAACACCGCGGTGTGTACAACTTTTCTAATTAGTGCTTTTTAAAACAGGTGAATTTTGACTCAGGTGGTGGTGCTCATCTACTCCCTGGGATGGCAGAGAAAGAGAACAACAGGGCCCGTGGGGGCCCTCAGGGCCACAATCAGCCCCTCAGGCTTAAAAAGAGCTGCCTGGGCCATTCGCGTCCCACTGTCGCCTGAGATGTGGCCTCATGGCCACACCTTCCTCAATGCCATTTCTGTAACTCAAACAAGAAAAATGTAAAATATATATATACATAAAGGCAGCCAAGCGGGAGCTACACGCTGCCCCAGTTGCGAAGGGCGCACCCCGTCTGCAGTGCCACAGTCCTCCGTCCCCGCGAGGCCAGCCGGCTGTCTCTGCGGCGCCAACAGCAGGCAGCCCCCGTGCTGGGCACACGTGAGAGGCCACCAGCAGGAGCCACAGGAGGACACTGGGCACAGACGCCACCGCCATCGGGGGGGCTGACAGAGCCGGGCGCTCCTCAGTGGACACACGCCTGCCGGAGGTCTGTGGAGGCAGCGGGCGGGCGGAGGCCCAGAGCGGGGAGAGCGCACCCGAGGCTGAGGACCGACCTCGGGGCAAAGACGAGACGGAAGTGACCTAGCCTCCAGGGCCATGCCACCCTGGGCGCGCCCAGTCTCGTCTGAAGGGACCGGGCAGGCTCGCCTCCAAGCCCGCGTCAGGCGAGAGTGAAGGCGCCTCTGTTCACGGAAGCCAACAGGCCGGAAGGGGGACTCTGCCCTGGTCTCAGTGTAAATAAAGATGAGAAGAGGCGGGGGCGGGAGTGGGGCGGGCTGGAGGAGGCGCGGGGTGGAGCCCAGGAGGAGCGCCCGGTGGAGGCGGCCGTGGCCGGGGCTCAGCCGCAGGGGCTCCTGCTGCCTGCTGGGCGCGCCTCCGGCTGGGCGGCTGGGCGGCTTTTTCTGGCCTCATGCCCGACTCCACCCATGAGGCGATAAACGGCAGCACGTTGTCATTTTCATGGCCGTGTACTCCCTGTGTGGATGCTCCGCAGCTCTTCACCCATGCCCCTGCCGATGGACACGGGCTGCTTCCGTGTCCTGGCCACGGTGAGCAGTGCTGCTGTGAACACCGCGGTGTGTACAACTTTTCTAATTAGTGCTTTTTAAAACAGGTGAATTTTGACTCAGGTGGTGGTGCTCATCTACTCCCTGGGATGGCAGAGAAAGAGAACAACAGGGCCCGTGGGGGCCCTCAGGGCCACAATCAGCCCCTCAGGCTTAAAAAGAGCTGCCTGGGCCATTCGCGTCCCACTGTCGCCTGAGATGTGGCCTCATGGCCACACCTTCCTCAATGCCATTTCTGTAACTCAAACAAGAAAAATGTAAAATATATATATACATAAAGGCAGCCAAGCGGGAGCTACACGCTGCCCCAGTTGCGAAGGGCGCACCCCGTCTGCAGTGCCACAGTCCTCCGTCCCCGCGAGGCCAGCCGGCTGTCTCTGCGGCGCCAACAGCAGGCAGCCCCCGTGCTGGGCACACGTGAGAGGCCACCAGCAGGAGCCACAGGAGGACACTGGGCACAGACGCCACCGCCATCGGGGGGGCTGACAGAGCCGGGCGCTCCTCAGTGGACACACGCCTGCCGGAGGTCTGTGGAGGCAGCGGGCGGGCGGAGGCCCAGAGCGGGGAGAGCGCACCCGAGGCTGAGGACCGACCTCGGGGCAAAGACGAGACGGAAGTGACCTAGCCTCCAGGGCCATGCCACCCTGGGCGCGCCCAGTCTCGTCTGAAGGGACCGGGCAGGCTCGCCTCCAAGCCCGCGTCAGGCGAGAGTGAAGGCGCCTCTGTTCACGGAAGCCAACAGGCCGGAAGGGGGACTCTGCCCTGGTCTCAGTGTAAATAAAGATGAGAAGAGGCGGGGGCGGGAGTGGGGCGGGCTGGAGGAGGCGCGGGGTGGAGCCCAGGAGGAGCGCCCGGTGGAGGCGGCCGTGGCCGGGGCTCAGCCGCAGGGGCTCCTGCTGCCTGCTGGGCGCGCCTCCGGCTGGGCGGCTGGGCGGCAGGGGGCGCTAACGAGCCCGGGGCCCAGCCCCGCGCCCGCGCCTCTCCCAGACACCCCGCCCGCGGAGGTGGGGCCCCGGTGCGGTCAGCCGGGCTCACGCACGCGCACACGCAGCGGCGAGGGGGAGTATCCGGTGCCCGCGTGTGGGTGCAGCCTGAGGGTGCCCCCCGAGTGTCTGCACAGTGTCCGCGTGTGCGCGGGGCCCGCGTGTGCGGGAGTGTGGAGGAGCCCTGGGCCAGCGAGGGCAGGACGGCCGCGCGCTCCGCAGCCACCGAGTCCCGGCGTCTCTCCGGCCGGGCTGGGAGGGCGGGCAGGGCTGTGGGACTGCAGGGGGCTCGGGGTGGGGCGGGCAGGGCTGCCTGTCGGGCGGGAGGTGGGGGGCTGTGGTGAGGCGGGGGCGCGGGGCCGGGGTGGGCGGCTACGGCCCCGTTGCGGGCCGCGTCCCCCCAGCAGAGGGTCCCGTCTGTGTCTGGGCAAGGCGGGGTGCGGCTGGAGGCCCCTCCCAGACAGCTCCGGGGCCTCGGGCAGCCCTTCTGGCTAGCGGCAGTCTGGAGCCCCAGCCCAGGATGCAGCCTGGGCGAGGACGTGGCTGGGCACCCAGCGCCCAGGCCCTTGGCCGCAGGGGCTCAGAACCGGGCAGCCAGGGTCAGGGCCCAGGACCGAGCTCTGGCGGTGGGGTTGGGAAGAAGACAGGCAGAGCTGCCTTTACCCTCTGATGAGAGGGGCCTCAGAAATGGGGAGCCGCCCAGAGGGAGGACTTGGGGTACAGGAGCTCCCCACCTGGGTCTCTAGGGCTAGGTGGAGGCGGGGCTTCCTCCGTTTCCCCGGGGGTCCCCCACAGACCCACAGCTTTGCAGCCTCAGAGCAGCCTGGCCCGGACGGCACACACGGCTGTGCTGGAAGCTGCCGGAACGTGGTCCCATGTGCTCGTCACGAGGCCCCCAGGAGCGCGGGCTGGGGCCGCAGACTAGGGCTGGGGGAGGTGGCTACTCCAGGGCCAGCGCTGATGTCCAGGCCCCAGGGGACCTCAGCTCCGGCCCGCCACTTCCTCACACAGAGGGGAAGCGAGCCCTCCGCTCCCTCGACCCCACCCAGCGCCGGTGGAGGCGGCCGTGGCCGGGGCTCAGCCGCAGGGGCTCCTGCGCCCCGCTGGGCGCGCCTCCGGCTGGGCGGCTGGGCGGCAGGGGCGCTAACGAGCCTGGGGCCCAGCCCCCGCCCGCGCCTCTCCCAGACACCCCGCCCGCGGAGGTGGGGCCCCGGTGCGGTCAGCCGGGCTCACGCACGCGCACACGCAGCGGCGAGGGGGAGTATCCGGTGCCCGCGTGTGGGTGCAGCCTGAGGGTGCCCCCCGAGTGTCTGCACAGTGTCCGCGTGTGCGCGGGGCCCGCGTGTGCGGGAGTGTGGAGGAGCCCTGGGCCAGCGAGGGCAGGACGGCCGCGCGCTCCGCAGCCACCGAGTCCCGGCGTCTCTCCGGCCGGGCTGGGAGGGCGGGCAGGGCTGTGGGACTGCAGGGGGCTCGGGGTGGGGCGGGCAGGGCTGCCTGTCGGGCGGGAGGTGGGGGCTGTGGTGAGGCAGGGGCGCGGGGCCGGGGTGGGCGGCTACGGCCCCGTTGCGGGCCGCGTCCCCCCAGCAGAGGGTCCCGTCTGTGTCTGGGCAAGGCGGGGTGCGGCTGGAGGCCCCTCCCAGACAGCTCCGGGGCCTCGGGCAGCCCTTCTGGCTAGCGGCAGTCTGGAGCCCCAGCCCAGGATGCAGCCTGGGCGAGGACGTGGCTGGGCACCCAGCGCCCAGGCCCTTGGCCGCAGGGGCTCAGAACCGGGCAGCCAGGGTCAGGGCCCAGGACCGAGCTCTGGCGGTGGGGTTGGGAAGAAGACAGGCAGAGCTGCCTTTACCCTCTGATGAGAGGGGCCTCAGAAATGGGGAGCCGCCCAGAGGGAGGACTTGGGGTACAGGAGCTCCCCACCTGGGTCTCTAGGGCTAGGTGGAGGCGGGGCTTCCTCCGTTTCCCCGGGGGTCCCCCACAGACCCACAGCTTTGCAGCCTCAGAGCAGCCTGGCCCGGACGGCACACACGGCTGTGCTGGAAGCTGCCGGAACGTGGTCCCATGTGCTCGTCACGAGGCCCCCAGGAGCGCGGGCTGGGGCCGCAGACTAGGGCTGGGGGAGGTGGCTACTCCAGGGCCAGCGCTGATGTCCAGGCCCCAGGGGACCTCAGCTCCGGCCCGCCACTTCCTCACACAGAGGGGAAACGCGAGCCCTCCGCTCCCCTCGACCCCACCCACCCCGCCCCGCCATCTCCCCTCCCCACCATTCCACCCCCCCAGCTGCGCAGGGCCTGCCTGGAGCTGCCTGTGACGCGGGCTACGCATGCACAGACGGCCAGGGCAGCACACCTGGGGTCCGCCTGGCACCCCGGAACTAGAGCTGCACCCCGAGTGGTGCGGGTCCCCGTCCCCGCCTCTCCCTGCCAGGCCCGTCTGCTCCTCGGGGCTGGCTCTGGGCGGAGCTGGAGGAGGGCTCCGTGGCGGGGCTCCGGCCCGGGCGCCTCGCCCACCTCTCCGGAACACGAGGGACGGCCGGTGCGGGGGCCGGTGCCGCGGCAGCCCCCCAGCTCCTCACGTCCCCCGGCCCCCCTGGGTACTCCTGGGGCAGGAGAGGGAAATGGGCTGATTCCAGAACCTTCCGCGAGTGGGATCCTGGTGCCAAGATCCTTCAAAGAGCAGGAAGGCCCGGCCAGGGTGGGGCTTTCCTCCTGTTTCCAGTCGCCTGAGGCTGGCCCAGAGGTCCCACTTGTTTGGATCTTCAGAGGGACCCAGAGCTGCCCCCGTGCTGGGTACCCCATCCAGCTCCTTTGGGCCTCACGGCCCAAGGTCTGAGAGTCGGCCCCCTTGCTCTCCCACCTGGAGCTGACCGACCTTCAGGGAACAAGAAGTCGCGGACACATCTGAGCGACTCTGGAGATGGACGGACAGTGACGTCCGCAGCCCCAGCCCGGCCTGGCCACCTGATCCCTCCCTCCAGCATTCATTTCCAGGAGGCCTGGAGAGCCAGAAGTGGTCACCAGGGGACCCTCTAAGCCACCAGGGCCCTTCTGTATGTAGTCTGCAACTGTCAGGGTGGCTTCCAGGCCCAGGAGGGTCCCGTGTCCAGGAGGGTCCTGCACCCAGGAGCGTCCCACATCAAGGAGGGTCCCGTGTCCAGGAGGGTCCCGTGTCCAGGAGGGTCCTGCACCCAGGAGCGTCCCACACCTAGGAGGGTCCCGCGTCCAGGAGGGCCCCTCCCCGGGAGGTGTGAAGGTCTGGAAAGGGACATGCTTCCCCCTCGTGCCCAGCCAAGCTGGCCTGCGCCTGTTTCAGCCAGAGCGGGCCAAGAGCTGACTTGGGGGAAAGGCTCTGACGCTGGGAAAGACGGAGGGCAGGAGGAGAAGGGGCGACAGAGGAGGAGATGGTCAGATGGCATCACTGACTCAGTGGACAGGAGGCTGGGCGAGCTCCGGGAGCTGGTGGAGGACAGGGCGGCCTGGTGGGCTGCCGGCCACGGGGTCACAAAGACTCAGACAGGACTGAGCGACGGAGCACTAGCCGACGACATCCCAGGGCACGCAGGGACTAGCATGATCCGAGTGTGCAGTCTGACACGCGTGCACGCCACGGACCTCTCGCCACGCTCCAGAGGGTGGACGTCATGGCCCCACCGTCTCCAGGCAACCACGGCCCCGAGGGCAGCCACGGTGACGAGCGTGCGTCTTCTGGAGGGTCCCGATGCCCCTGCACGATGCAGGCCTGGTTCTGCTGCTCCTCGCTGGCCACTCTGAGATCGTCCCACTGCGGCGGCGTCCTCCCCAGGATGGGCGTCCACAGGCGTGTCCCTGCCCACCTCCCCGGGCACAGACGCTGTTTCCAGTTCTGGGCTGCGACCAGCCGAGCCACAGGGGCCTGCCCGTGCCCGTCCTCGAGCAGACGAAGGCTCTCGTTTCTCCAGGTGTGGGACGGCCGGGCCGTACGAGTGACGTACGCTTGACTTTCAGAGAAACTTCCAGACGGTTTCTAAGGTGGTGGGACCTGTTCGTCCTCTGACAAGCGAGGACGGAGAGCTCCGTTCACTCCTATCCTCGTGGCCCTTGGGATCGCCAGGCTTCTAAACTCTCGGCGTTCTAGTTAGGGTGCGGGGGTGTCTGGCCGGGGCTCTCGCCTGCGTCTCCCCAGGACTCGCGCCGAGCTTACTCGCCACCCTGTGTCTTCCTTGGTGAAAGGTGGAGTCGCGCTTTGTGGCTGCTTTTTAATTGGGCTGTTTTCCTCCTGAGGGGGTCCAAGGGTTCTTGGCTTTGAGCAGTTTCTCCCGGTCTGCAGCGGGTCTTCCCACCCGCCCAGCAGGGCCCCTGGGAGACCAGAGCTCATCTCAGGAGGTCCGATTCATCCACGTGGCTCATGCTGACGTTGTAGCTAAGAAATCTTTTCCTAACTCAAGGTTACAAAGAGACACTCCTATGTTTGTGTCTAGAAATCTTAGGCTCTACACGTAGGGCTGTGATTCTCAGGTAATGTCAGTGCATGGTGACAGGTTTGGAGCCAAGTTCCACTCGTGTGTCCTTGGACACCCACTGCCCAGCACCGTTGTTGAGAAGGCCGTCTCTTTGCCACTGAACTGCGTCTGTGCTTTGTGGAACCGTCCAGGTTCGTGCGGACCTGTTTGGGGAAGAGCTGACCTGCTCCACTGGGGGGCTTGTCCACTCCGCGCTGCCCTCATCGCGGTCACTTTGCAGGGACTCTGGAAATCAGGCTCTGTACGCCCTCCAGATTTATGCCTTGTCACTGGGTCTCCGCGAGGTGTTCCCAGTCCTTCATGTCTCCCTGTGAGCTGGAGGGCCAGCTGGTCGACTTCAGCCCTCACAGGGCTTAGGTGGGGGGTGCCTTGAAGGACGACGTCGGTGTAGGGAGACTCGACGTTTTAACAAAAATGCAGCTTCTGATCCGTGCACACAGTTCATCTCTTCCACTTAAATTCATCCTAATTTCCTCCAGTGATGTTTTGTAATGTTCAGTTAGGGGGCGCACATTTTTTGGTAAGCTCTCTCCCTAAATAGTTCCCATTTTGATGTTACTTTTCATTTCGGCTCTGAATCGTCTGTTGCCTGTGAGCAGAGTACAAGCTACGTCTGCATCATAGCAGCGTGGTGACCTCGCTGCCCGGGGCGCCCGGAGGCGGGAGGCACGGGCTCCGGGCCTGGGTCGGGAAGATCCCCTGAGAGGGAAAGGGCAGCGGACGCCCGCGCTCCTGCCTGGAGAGCCCCTTGGACGGGGAGCCTGGCGGGCCACGGGGTCGCGAGTCGGGCGCGCCGGCACAGCCAGCACCCGTCTTCCAGGCAGAAGCGGCAGGGTCTCGGCCAGCGGTGGTTCCCGGGCCGCTCGCCACGCTGCCCACCCCACACCTCGCGCAGCACTTGGCCTCGGGCCGGGCCCTCTCCGGCTCCTGCTTCCCGGGGCCCAGAGCGCGGGAGGCGGGGCGCGGGGCCCTGAGCTCTGCACGGCAAGGCGGCTCCTCCTGGGCCTGGACCCGGCCCACCCGAGGCCCGTCTGCTCCTCCAGCCACGGGTGGACCCAGGGGGCCGGCGCTGGCCCTCTAGGCTCCCCGAGGCGAGCAGCAGCGGACTTCAGCTCCAGCCTCCGGGAGCCCCGTGGCGCCAGGCCCCTCGGGAGCTCCGTCTCACCTGGCGCACGAGGGTCTGCGGCACCTCCCAGGCCACACCTCGGGGGCTCAGCAGCGGAGCCTGAAAGGGGCCCCTGGGCCCGGTGTTCAGAGCCCCTGTGTGGCCACCTGCCCCGGCCGGCGGCCCCTGCCCGGCCCCTGGCGGAGCCCGGCTGGGGCCAGGAGGAGCCTTGGAACGCGACAGGTCTGCCCTCCCGCTCTCCCGAGGCCGTGGCCTGTCTCCTCCGCCCAGTCCCCACCCCCAAGCTTGACACGAGACCATGAGTGGTTTGGGGGTCCTGTTTAGTTCCGTCGTGTCCGACGCTGTGACTTTGGGGACGGCCGCACACCAGGCTTCCCTGTCCTTCACCATCTACGGGGACTTGGTCAAACGCATGTCCACTGAGTCGGGGATGCCATCCAACCATCTCGCCGTCTGTCCTCCCC
Organism: Tragulus kanchil; assembly: GCA_022376925.1. NCBI lineage: Eukaryota > Metazoa > Chordata > Mammalia > Artiodactyla > Tragulidae > Tragulus > Tragulus kanchil. The sequence goes on from JAIOJX010000028.1 coordinate 245,961,973, forward strand.
TTCTCCTGCCTTCTGCCCTCTGTTTTTCCCAGCATCAGGTTCCGGGGTGGGGACCCCCAAATTCTCCCTCCTACTTAGGGCCTCTCGCTGTCTGTGAAAGTAGCCCAAACCCAGGCCGCGAGGGAGCCGGGAGTCCCCACATCTACTGAGGTCTCGGGGCTCTGACCTCCACCCCCCAGAAGCCGGCTTCTGCACAGGTGTGTTGGGGCTGTGCCCAAACCCCGCGCCCCTCCCTCAACAAACCCAAGCGGCCCCTGGGGGCCTCAGCCGAGGAGCTTCCTTCCCCACGACAGCAGCGGGGAATCGCATTTCAGCCACCCAGAGATGCCCCTAAAAGGCCGCGGCGTCCAGCCGCCCACTGCCAGGAGGGCGGGCAGAGGCCAGGGGGGCTTCTCCCAGAGGAGCCCTGGTCACCGTGGCAACAGCCGCTCCTGCCGGGCTGTAACTCCCAGCTCCACCCCTGCCCCTCACCGCGGGGCGGGGAGTGGAGAGCCTGCCCCACCCCCCCCATTCCTGGGAGTCCTGGTCTGGCTTCCTAGGGAACAGTCACCCTCCTGGGCCACTGACCACACTCCTCGGTGACCCCTGCTGACCGGGTCCTCAGGAGGAGGTCACTGGCCTCTGGTCACTCCCTGGGTGGAGGTCACTGGTCACTGGGGAGGTTATTGGCCATCTGCTTACTCAGGGTTGGGGCAGCCGTGCTCCAAGCCCACCCCGCCCCGCGGTCCCTTCAGCCCCACTGGCTTCCGGGTCGGCTCCAGGCACCCAGTTCCCTCCTGCGTCGGGGCCTCTTCCCTCGCTGTGCCCACCTGTCCCACCAGTGGACCCCCACCCCCACTGACCGTCAGTGCCCTCCCCTGAAGGCAGGGTCTCAGCCAGCGACCCGTCCACGCACTGTCCCCATCCCCTCGCGTCCGCTGCTGCCGAGCCGTGAAAGGGGGAGGGGGTGAGAGGGAGGCGGCGGGGCGGGGTCTGGAGAGGAAGGCGCCCACGGCTCCCCGCGGGAGGCACCACCGTGGGGTCTTAGGGGCTCCCCACCCCGCCTCCCCTCCCGCACCACCCGCACTGTGTCCTCAGACGGCTCCCAGTGACCCCTTGCCCTGCGCTGGACCCCCACCTGGTGCCGCTGGGCCATCAGCCCCCACAGCCCCCGCCTGGGGAAGCCTGGGGGGTGGCCCCTAACAGCCCACAGCCTTGCTGCTCTGGGCCCTGGGGCCTGAGACTCAACTCACAAGGAGACAGTGGCCCACGGGGCTGTGGTCCTGCCTGGGTCCCGGCAGGGGCCCTGCTGTGTCCTTCCTAGCCCTTCCTGAGAGAGAACTATTGACCTGAGGCCGGGCGGACCCTGACTCATCCTTCCCTTTTGAAATCAACAGGTCAGCAGAGCGTCTCTCCTAGGGCAAGGCGGGGCTGAAGGCCCCAAGCTCTGACCATGCCCACGGCCCTGGCCAGAGCCCCGCCCTGGGCCAGTTCCAGGAAGCTGGTCCAGAGTGTGGATGGAGGCGAGCCCCCGGCTGGGCTCCCCAGGGGGGACGGTGGAGGCCAGGGCTGGGCTAGCCCGCTCCCCCCTCCCCAGGCCCCCGCTCTGCAGCCACATCCTGCCCCCAGGTTTGTGTCCAGCATCAGATCTGGGCTCCCTGGGGCCGCGCATTTCCTGGAAAGACTTCCTCAGGAAGCGCAGCCCACTCCCCACCTCCCCGTGTTCCCAGAACCGCGGGGAGGGAGCTGGGACCAGACCCTCCCCTCCCACGTTTATTGACCAGCGCCCGTGAGAAGGGCCCGTTTTCTGTCAGGCTCTTGGTCTTTCTCTCACTGGCTGCTGGTTCTCTATCTTCAGGCAGCAACCCTGACGATCCCACATGCTACAAACCCTCTCCCCCGGATGCCCTCTCCTCTACATTCTCCCAAGGTCCTAAGGTTGATAAGCAAATGCTCTTACGATTTTTAGTTTATTTTGAGATATAGTTGGTTTACGGTGTTGTGTTAGTTTCAGGTATGTAGCAAAGTGACTCAGTTACACATAAACATCTACCTCTCCTTCTCTGGATTCTTTCCCCACTGGCTGTTACACACCAGGGAGCAGAATTCCCTATGCTATAGGTGCTTGCTGGTTCTCATATACAGCAGTGAACTGCGGTGCTGGGGAAAACTCTGGAAAGCCCCTTGGACTGCAAGGAGATCAAAGCCGTCCATCCTAAAGGAAATCAACCCTGAATATTCACCGAAGAGCCGATGTGGAAGCTCCAATACTTCGGCCACCAGAGGCAGAGATGACTCGCTGGAAAAGGCCCTGATGCTGGGAAAGATGGAGGGCAGGAGAAGGGGCGACAAGGACGACGCGGCTGGACGGCGTCACTGACTCGCTCCAGGAGACGGCGGAGGGCAGGGAAGCCTGGTGTGCTGCCGTGCACGGGGTTGCGAAGTCAGACACGACTGAGGGTCTGGACAAGTGTGCACACGTCAACCCCCGGCTCATTCACCGCCCCACTGCTCGAGCCCCTTTGGTCACCGTGAGTTTGCTTTTGAAGACCATGAATCTTTTCTGTTTTGTAAACACATTCATTTGCATCAGATTTTAGATTCCATATGCAAACGCTACCATACGATATTTCTCCTGACTTACTTCACTTGGTATTCCAATCTCGAGGCCCATCCACGTTGCTACCTCCTCCGTACGAGGCTGAGATCTGACCAACGGGGACAGGCTGGCATCTGGGCTTGGAGGGGAGCGCAGACCGAGGAGGTGGGACGAGTTCACACGTCGGGGTGACCGCTCCAGCACCTCGCTGCCCTGCCTTCTTCATCAGCAAAGGCGGTGCCCAGGACCACCCTAGGAGGGGCAGGGGGCACACAGAGGGCGGCTCCCTGGGAAGCCGGGAGGCTGGAGGCAGCTCTCGGGTGGGATGGGGGCTCCCCCTCCCCACGAGGAGCCCTGGCCTCTCCCCTCCTCGCAGCCTGCTGCCCAGCTCCCGGCGTTGGGCTGCGTGAGGCAGGCCCCGGGCAGGCGGACCCACGGCCACTCACCTGCCCGCACGCGCTGTGTGTGCACACATTCACAAGTGTGAGCAACGTCCCATGACAGGAGACACGTGAGACACACTCGAAACACAGAAAGTCTGGAAGGACTCAGCGATCACACACCCCGCCCCTCTGCCAGGCTGGCGGCGTCCAGGGCTTAATCGGCTGCGCTGCCCTGCTTCCCGCGCGGAGGGGACACTCGGCTGGCAGAGCGCGCGGGTGGCAGGTGGGGGGCCCACCAGAGGCGGGTGGAGGCCTCTCTCCTCTCTCCTGCCCGCCCACCCTCCTCTCACAGTCCAGGTGGGCCCTGCGCCAACGCTAGGCCACCCCTCGGGGCGGTGTCTGCCTCATTTCCCACAGAGCCAGGAGCACCCTCTTGCCCCCTCATCTACCCTGTGCTGCGGGGAGACACCGGAGGGGGTTCCACTGGGGTCCGGACAGCAAATCTGCAAGAGGCAGCGACAGGGGTCCACGGGGGACAGAGCCCCTCCTGGCTCCACTGGGCCGCGGGAGCCAGGTCTGCGGAGGGCTTGGGGAGAGGGGCTCCGTCCAGTTGGATCCGGTCCACACACGCACGTGTGCACACCCCCACATGCCTGCTCGCATGCACTCAGGCGCACTGCACCCCAGACCCTGAACCAGAGGCTCCGGGACCAGGGCCCTCGGCCGTGCAGGCCTCCGCCTCCGCCTCCCTCCCCCCGCTGCCCTCGGGACACCCAGCCTCCGCCAGCCCAGCGCCCCGCCACGGCCCGGCACATCTGAGCCAGCGGTGAGGGGCCGACTGGGACGCGAGACGCGCGCGGGGCGGGACGCGGGCCCAGAGGTGTCGCAACAGCCCTCCGTCGCCAGCTCGGCTGTGACGCCAGATGTCAGGACAGGGTGATGTCCGTGCTCTGCCCTCCTCGGGTTTCCCAAGAAGGGATCGCCTGCAGGAAACCTCTAGTGACCAGCTTTCTAGGAAGCGCGGGCCCTCCTGACGTCTGTCTCCGGGAGGAGGTGGGGGCCGGGGTTCACAAAAGGAAAAGCTGGAAAGAGGCGGGGCCGGGGCGGCGCAATGCTGGAAGCTTCTGCCGCCAGGGAGCGGGCCTGCCCCCTCCTGCCAGGAGGCTGCCCGCTGAGCCAGCCCTCGCTGCCCGCTGGCCCTGAGAGCCCCGGGTCCACCCCCGCCAGGCCCCCACCCAGGGCCAGGGCCGCGCTGCCGGTCCCGTCTCAGCAGCCGCAGGGACAGGAAAGATGTCCGCGCCAAGGAGATTTCTGCCAACAAAGAACAGCCCCGCAGGCCGCTCCCGTCACCCGCCACATGACCCGGGCAGAGTGCAGCCCACGGCTTCCGGGCGGCCTGCGATCTCTGGAGAGAGCTGTGGCAGGTGACCTCCTGTCCTGGCTTCGCCCTGGAACAGCACAGCCACGCTTCCGGGTGTGCTGCCAGCCCGGGGGACGCGCTGAGCTCAGGGAGGGAGGCTGCCCGGACCCGACCGTGACTGGGGTCTGAGCAGCAGGGTCAGCCCAGGGGACGTGGGGAGCGGGGCTCTGGTGGCCTGTCCTATGCACCTGCTGCCGCGCCCTGCTCCAAGTGTGCGCGTCCGGGGGGTCAGATGCACTCCTGCCTCACTGGGCAGGACCCCCTCTGACCCAGAACCACAGGGGTCACAGCAGACCTGCGGTGTTTCTGGAGCAGTCCTAAGGGGGCCGGCGGGGGCCAGGGACCAGAGGGCAGCAGCCACGCCGTGCGTCCTTGTGGGGCCTCTGTCGGCCACTGTGGCCAGTCCCCACGGCAGGCGGTCCTCCCCACAGCGCGGTGGACGTCAGGGCGCAGGCGCCTGCAGGTGCTGCGTCTAGGGACCGCATCCCGGCCCAGACGCGGCCGCTTCCTTCTTGCTGCGTCCTCACCCCGGAGAAGGGGGCCACCTCTGCCTCCGAGGACACGGTCCCATCATGAGGCAACAGTCCCACCTCCTGATGCCATCATGGGGTCAACACGCGAATTCAGGGAACCCAGACATTCAAAGCACAGCAGCGACTCAAGCGTGGGGCCCCCAGACAGCTAGAGAGAAGGCAGCCCGACACAGTCGCCTGCCCGGGCTGGCAGCAGGCAGTGGGCGCCCGCCCCTGGAGCGCTGGCCAGGCGGCCCCGCCGGCCGGTCGAGGAGCCTAGGGAGAGGGCGAAGGGCCAGGCAGCCACGCCTGTGGACAGCGGCGGCAGGAGTGAAGAACCGGGGCCCGGGACTCAGAGCCTCACCCCACAGCAGACAGAGCTCAGCGTCCATGGAGAAACACCGCAACAGCTCTCGGGGCCCCGCTGCAAACTCCACCAGGCCCCCAGCAGCCTCTTCCTTTAGGAGACGCTGAGGCACCAGAGGGCAGACCTGCCAGGCTCTGGGCAGCGGTGGGACTCGGGACGCTCAGAGAAGTCCACACAGCTGGAGCAGGCCAGGCGCCGGCAGTGGGCAGGGGCATCGGGGGAGCCGCCCTGCTGGCCAGGCCCTGGGCCAGGCCGCCGTCCAGCCTCCAGGGGGACACGGCCGGAGGACAGGCTCGCCCCGCAGGCAGCAGCTCCCGCCTCCCACAGCTCGGACGCCGGGGCACGCCAGAGAACCACTGAGACCGCAGCGGGCGCCCGAACGAGGCGCCTGGGGAAAATGAAGGCGAGGGCCCGCCCACGCAGCGAGGGGCCAAAGGCAGGCCTGAACGCAGACCCGGAGGGGCCCGGGACGGCAGCCTGGCTCCAGGGCCTGCCGCTTCTGGCTGTGTGTCTTCGGTCGCTCAGTCGCGTGCCGCTCTCTGCGACCCCGTGGACCGCAGCACGCCAGGCTTCCCTGTCCTCCACCGTCTCACGTCCACTGGGTCGGTGATGCCATCCACCCGTCTCGTCCCCTTCCGCTTCTGCCTTCAATCCCCGTGGAGAACCCCGTGGCCAGTGTGAAGAGCCCCTTTCTGGTGCGTGGCCCCAGGTGAGTGGTTTTCTAAGAGTGAAAACCTGCCAAACCGCAGGCGGAGGTGAGGGCGGCGTGGAAGCCAAGCTCCGCGGGGAGCGCCCTGCCCCGCTGTGGTGTGGGCCGGCCGCACGCCCCCCGCCCCACTCGTCTGGGTCTGGGCCCCGGAAGGCTGCTGCCCACGGGGAGCCTGCGTGCCGGCTGCGGGAGCCGCCCGTGGGCACCGTCCAGCTCTCACACACAGACTGTGGCCACAGAGGGTTCCACCGGCCCCTTCTCGAAAGAGCAGAACCCAAGGGGAGTTCCGCCCGTTTGCCTCCCTCCTGAGCACGCTCCTCGGGCCCCGGGAACCGGGAGCAGGGCGAGCCCCTCCACCGGCCAGGGGCTCGGGGCCGCCCCCCAGCTCCCAGCCCGTCGGCTCCGGCTGGGCACGTGGGAGCGGCGGTCCCGCCTGCCGTGACGAAGGCTGCCCCTCCCGAGCAGGGCAGAGCGTGGCCCCGGGCAGGACGTTCTGGGAGGACTTGGAAGAGGAAGTGCGTGCCCAGTGGGGCAGGGGTGGCAGGTTACAGGAAAAGGAGAAGCCGTCCTGTCCCGAGGGCCGTTGTGCAAGCCCGGGGAGGGCGCTGGGGACGAGCAGGCACAGGTGGCGTGTCCTGCCACGGTCGCCGTGACTAACTGCGGGACCAACGGGAAGGCCCCTCGCCTGCCAGAGCCCGCCGGCGTGCCCTAGTGACCGCAGCACCAGGCGCCCCAGGCTCCCGGGCGCCGAGTCTCAGGCCGCGACGTCAGCAGTCGGGGCGGAGCCTGGACCCGAGACGTCTCCAGACCTTTCAGTGGGTCATTCGCCACGCCTTCTGAGGCGCCTGTCCCCATAGAATGCTGCATCCTATCTCGTGCCGTGCGCTGGATCAGGGTCCAGGCCAGACCCTACACTGGCCAGAGGTCCTTCGGAAGCCGCCCAAGCATCTCAGAAAGTCAGCACGCCCACACGTCCTGATCAGCCTTTCCCATTCGTGTCAACGCCATGGCTGCAGGACAGCTACGGGGTAACAGGCACATTCACGTCTGTTAAAACCCCTCCTTGCTTGTGGTCTGGCCTCAGGCCTTGACAGACTTTCTCCAAGTTCCGACCCGTGAGGCTCCAATCCTAAAGTCTTCTGGAATAAGCGAAAGACACGCGGCTATCCAAGCACCTGGGACGAGATGAGCCCCTAGTAACACGGCGCCTATCCCAACCCAAGCCCCACGCAGAGACCCTGACCTGCCCCCCAGGAGGACGGGCTCCCTGCGGACCTCGGAGGAGACTGCACGGCAGGAGGCCTGCCCGGACCCCGGCTAGGGGCGGCGGGGGACGAGGGAGGAAGCGAAGCCGGCCTGTGGGCCGGGCAGGCTCCCCACCTCCACGTACAGACGGAGGGCACCGAGGAGAACACTCCCCTTGGCGGGACCAACAGCAAAGGGACTATCTCAAACCCACATTTCAAATCTTAAGTTTACTGCGTGTGCTTCTGATTTTAAAACTCACACACAGGAGACCCTGAAACTGCCACGTACACATTTCTATGAACACTTTTTAAAAGAAGTTTTCTTTACATCTTTAGATGCAAAAAACCCCTGAAGATGCCATTTCCCCCTTGACCCTCATAAGTAAAGCAGATACATTAGAAAGGCTCGTCATTGCCCAACACTGGCCTTAAGTGCGTTTCCTGGGATATCTGTTCCAAACACGTATTTGACGTGCTTCTTCCTGAAGTTTCCAGAAGAACTCATGCTATCCTTAGCACTTTACAATTAGGAGGAAGAAACCATTTCCTTCTTAATCACATTCATCTGCTAATTAGCTGAACGGCATGACCTTCTCAGGCGCAGCCCAGGTCCACTTTCCTCTCTGCACCCCGCGCCACCTTCGGCAGGGAGACAGACCCGTGCCTCATTCGCCACGCCTTCTGAGGCGCCTGTCCCCATAGAATGCTGCATCCTATCTCGTGCCGTGCGCTGGATCAGGGTCCAGGCCAGACCCTACACTGGCCAGAGGTCCTTCGGAAGCCGCCCAAGCATCTCAGAAAGTCAGCACGCCCACACGTCCTGATCAGCCTTTCCCATTCGTGTCAACGCCATGGCTGCAGGACAGCTACGGGGTAACAGGCACATTCACGTCTGTTAAAACCCCTCCTTGCTTGTGGTCTGGCCTCAGGCCTTGACAGACTTTCTCCAAGTTCCGACCCGTGAGGCTCCAATCCTAAAGTCTTCTGGAATAAGCGAAAGACACGCGGCTATCCAAGCACCTGGGACGAGATGAGCCCCTAGTAACACGGCGCCTATCCCAACCCAAGCCCCACGCAGAGACCCTGACCTGCCCCCCAGGAGGACGGGCTCCCTGCGGACCTCGGAGGAGACTGCACGGCAGGAGGCCTGCCCGGACCCCGGCTAGGGGCGGCGGGGGACGAGGGAGGAAGCGAAGCCGGCCTGTGGGCCGGGCAGGCTCCCCACCTCCACGTACAGACGGAGGGCACCGAGGAGAACACTCCCCTTGGCGGGACCAACAGCAAAGGGACTATCTCAAACCCACATTTCAAATCTTAAGTTTACTGCGTGTGCTTCTGATTTTAAAACTCACACACAGGAGACCCTGAAACTGCCACGTACACATTTCTATGAACACTTTTTAAAAGAAGTTTTCTTTACATCTTTAGATGCAAAAAACCCCTGAAGATGCCATTTCCCCCTTGACCCTCATAAGTAAAGCAGATACATTAGAAAGGCTCGTCATTGCCCAACACTGGCCTTAAGTGCGTTTCCTGGGATATCTGTTCCAAACACGTATTTGACGTGCTTCTTCCTGAAGTTTCCAGAAGAACTCATGCTATCCTTAGCACTTTACAATTAGGAGGAAGAAACCATTTCCTTCTTAATCACATTCATCTGCTAATTAGCTGAACGGCATGACCTTCTCAGGCGCAGCCCAGGTCCACTTTCCTCTCTGCACCCCCGACGCCACCTTCGGCAGGGAGACAGACCCCGTGCCTCTAGAGACAGCGCAGCCCATTGTGCCGCCTGATCTCACGTCACCTTATCAAGCAAATACCCCAAATACCATACTATGCTGGAAGAACAAAAACACACCTCAGCCTCAATTTTATGTGCCGATCGTCAGAGCCCGTGGTGCCACACGGCACAGTGGACCAATTTCACCCTCTGTGGATCTTAAACTGCCTTTTACAGCTTTGCTTCTGGTAAGCCAGGTTCCACAGTGTGTTGGCTCATGAGATTCGTGTGTGTGTGTGTCTGTGTGCGTGTGTGAGCTCCTTCACTCAGACGCAACCATGAGCTTCACACGGCCCGTAAAATCCGCTTGAGAGACAAATGAAGCTCCCCCAGCCGCCACACAGGCAGGCGCCGGGCCCCGCGGGCAGGGACGGCGGCCTGAGCGCCCGGAGCCCGGGCTGCCGCGTCGTCCGGAGGGACGCAGCTCGTGCGACCGCAGCTCCCAGGAGGGACAGAGGGGACTCTGCTCCCACTTGGCGGCACCCGCGAACACAGAGCACACCCTCCTGTTCTCTGCGGAGGCCCGGAGACAGCTGGGAGGGACACACGCCTGTGCACGCCATCTAGAGAACCTCAGGCAACTGTGTGAGGCCCTTTCCATGATGACACTACGCGAAAAGCTGGATCCCTGAGCTCACGGCCAAAGGGTCCAGAGCAAGCAAGGAGAGACTTTTCTCCAACCACATGTGCGCTGTAACAGGCAACTTGCTAGTATCAAGTCTGTCATACTGGAGAACAACGGTTTAGCACACCAATGACTGCTGAGTTTCTTTACATCTTTAGATGCAAAAAACCCCTGAAGATGCCATTTCCCCCTTGACCCTCATAAGTAAAGCAGATACATTAGAAAGGCTCGTCATTGCCCAACACTGGCCTTAAGTGCGTTTCCTGGGATATCTGTTCCAAACACGTATTTGACGTGCTTCTTCCTGAAGTTTCCAGAAGAACTCATGCTATCCTTAGCACTTTACAATTAGGAGGAAGAAACCATTTCCTTCTTAATCACATTCATCTGCTAATTAGCTGAACGGCATGACCTTCTCAGGCGCAGCCCAGGTCCACTTTCCTCTCTGCACCCCCGACGCCACCTTCGGCAGGGAGACAGACCCCGTGCCTCTAGAGACAGCGCAGCCCATTGTGCCGCCTGATCTCCCGTCACCTTATCAAGCAAATACCCCAAATACCATACTATGCTGGAAGAACAAAAACACACCTCAGCCTCAATTTTATGTGCCGATCGTCAGAGCCCGTGGTGCCACACGGCACAGTGGACCAATTTCACCCTCTGTGGATCTTAAACTGCCTTTTACAGCTTTGCTTCTGGTAAGCCAGGTTCCACAGTGTGTTGGCTCATGAGATTCGTGTGTGTGTGTGTCTGTGTGCGTGTGTGAGCTCCTTCACTCAGACGCAACCATGAGCTTCACACGGCCCGTAAAATCCGCTTGAGAGACAAATGAAGCTCCCCCAGCCGCCACACAGGCAGGCGCCGGGCCCCGCGGGCAGGGACGGCGGCCTGAGCGCCCGGAGCCCGGGCTGCCGCGTCGTCCGGAGGGACGCAGCTCGTGCGACCGCAGCTCCCAGGAGGGACAGAGGGGACTCTGCTCCCACTTGGCGGCACCCGCGAACACAGAGCACACCCTCCTGTTCTCTGCGGAGGCCCGGAGACAGCTGGGAGGGACACACGCCTGTGCACGCCATCTAGAGAACCTCAGGCAACTGTGTGAGGCCCTTTCCATGATGACACTACGCGAAAAGCTGGATCCCTGAGCTCACGGCCAAAGGGTCCAGAGCAACGCAAGGAGAGACTTTTCTCCAACCACATGTGCGCGCTGTAACAGGCAACTTGCTAGTATCAAGTCTGTCATACTTCGGAGAACAACGGTTTAGCACACCAATGACTGCTGAGTTTATTTATTCGAAAATAAAAAAGGCACAAACATACAGAAGTAAAATGTCCAATGTTATCTGAAATAACAGGGTCACCAAAAGGTTTAAAGGTCAGCACGAGCTGGGGATCCACGGTAATTATTAGAGAGGAATAAACTGCTTTCAAGAAATGTATCTCAAGGAAACGCTGGTCAGTGGGGCGGCGGTCATTGGCCTCCTGTCTTGGGGGAGCCGACAGGTCCTGGGGTCTGCTGGCAGCAGGAGATGCTCTGAGAAGGCCCTCTTCCCGGCGCAGCTGACACGGGCCTTTCTGGAAGAGCGGGTCCTTCCTCGGGCTCCCCTTTGGCAAGGGGCCCCGACCCCAAGGCACCGTCACCTCCAGCAGGAGGCCCTGTCCACACACCAGTTCTCGCCCAGAGGGCCCACGACCGGGGACCGGGAGGACACGGCGGGGCGGGGAGGGCGGGGGCGGCCTAGGTGTCCCGCTCCAGGGCACGCAGGTCTTCCAGGACCTCCTGGGCCACGGCCTGCAGCTGGGGGTTGCGGCTCCGGGACAGGGCCAGGACGCGCTGCAGCGGCAAGGAGCTCCGGAACTCGGCGGCCGGCCTGGACGAGACCTCCGGCTCGAGCAGCACGGACTGGACCAGGCGCAGCACGTGCAGGCACACCTCCGCGTCGGGATCTGGGAGGAGGCAACAACGCGGGGTCAGCGCAAGACGCTCCAGGGGCCCGGGCAGGGGCACCCGCAGGGGCTCCCGTCCTCCTGAGGACCCCGCGCCGCGTCGGCCCCGATGTGAAAGCGTGGCTCGTGAGAGGCGCCCGCCGTCGTCTCCTGAGTGCACGCCGCCTTCCAGCGTTACTCACAGTCACGTCATTTTAAACTGCGGAGCTAAAACCAGGAGGGCTCCTCGTATCGCCTGCTGTCATTCTGCCCTCCTGTGAGCGTGTTTTAAAGGGACTGCTTCATTTCCACTCCCACGGCAGCAAACCCGAGAGGCCACGCACAGACCAGACACCTCCCAGGCCGCCGAGTTCTGCAAAGCCGTAGCCGCAGCACGCAGCTGCCCCCGCTGTCCACGCACGGCTCCCGGAGCTACAGAGCTGGCAGCCCAGGAGCCCCCGCAGGCGTGGCCCTGACCACCGCGACCCCCTTCTCCTCGCCAGATGCTCCCCTGGGAGCCTTCAACACGCCAGAGGCACTTCTTCATTAGACACTGGCACCGGAACCAGGCTCAAAATGTGTACTCTACCTCAGCCCTCCATTAAACACGTGGAAGCTGTACGCAGGTCGAGAGGAGATGAACCAAGCCCTTGGTGAGAAATGCCACGGCCCCAGGACCCCCAGAGCCCTGCCGAACGGAACAAGAACACCAGGGCACGTGAGAGGCCGTGCTGGGAGGAGAAAGCCCTGGGCCCAGCTGCGCCGCCGCATGCCGGGGGAGGGACACCGCCTCCGGCTCTGAAACGGCCAAGGACACCGGCAGAGCCGCCGCCGCAGGCGGAGGACAGGACCTCTGGGGAGGCGCCCGCTCGACAAGGAGCTGAGCCTGATTCAGGGAGAGCGCCCTCCGCCCCGCAGGGGCCCCGCCACCAGCCGGCGGCCCGGGAGAGCGGCCTCCAGCCGGGAGGAGAGCCCGCCGAGGCCCAGGCCAGGGGCGAGGCCACAGCCGAGGGGGGCTCTGGCCGCTCCGCCCTCACCCTCGGCACAGGAAGCAGGGCGTCTGGAGCCAGCGGTCAGAGGCCAGCACGGCAACCCCGCCCAGCCCGGCCCGGCCCCCCAGAACAGGAGGTGTGGACCCCCTGCCTCACCCCTCCCGCAGAGGCCGGTGCAGAGGCCGCCGGCCCCGGCCTGCTTCTGCACAGGCTGTGAGCTGAGGGTGGCTCTCCCCTTTATAAAGCGTAATTTTAAAAGAAAACACAACGGAAGAATACAATGCAGCAGAAACCACATGTGACCTTCACAGGTTCCCAGCGTCTACAGCAGCTCCTGACAGGAGAAGTCTGCTGCCCCCCGCCTGCCTGCCCGCCCACAAGGCCACCCTTCAGTCAGCAAGGAGGGGACATCGCCGGCGCACGGGGCCCCGGAAGCCCTCACGCGGTCCCCAGAGCCACCCGGAGACGCCCGGGGTAGAAACAGCTGGAGAGGGATCTGAGGTGAGCACGATTAAATGGAGGGAAACACCTGTGCTGAGGTTCCCGCAGTACCCCTGGAGCAGGTGGCATTCAAAGACTTCTTTTTCTTTTTAATAATTATTTTTATTTGACTTTTTACTTTTACAGACTTTTGCTGTTTACAGATATGTATAAGCCCAAATCCGTCACAGGCATATCTTTGATCCCTCCCACCTAAGTATTTAAAGACTTTTAAAGTTTTCATTTAAATCTTTAACTCTGACTAATTAATACAAGTATAGTAATCAATCTCAGTCAATTAAAGACTTTAACCCAGGAAATACCAAGTTGAGCCCTGCCGAACGGAACAAGAACACCAGGGCACGTGAGAGGCCGTGCTGGGAGGAGAAAGCCCTGGGCCCAGCTGCGCCGCCGCATGCCGGGAGGGACACCGCCTCCGGCTCTGAAACGGCCAAGGACACCGGCAGAGCCGCCGCCGCAGGCGGAGGACAGGACCTCTGGGGAGGCGCCCGCTCGACAAGGAGCTGAGCCTGATTCAGGGAGAGCGCCCTCCGCCCCGCAGGGGCCCCGCCACCAGCCGGCGGCCCGGGAGAGCGGCCTCCAGCCGGGAGGAGAGCCCGCCGAGGCCCAGGCCAGGGGCGAGGCCACAGCCGAGGGGGGCTCTGGCCGCTCCGCCCTCACCCTCGGCACAGGAAGCAGGGCGTCTGGAGCCAGCGGTCAGAGGCCAGCACGGAAACCCCCGCCCAGCCCGGCCCGGCCCCCCAGAACAGGAGGTGTGGACCCCCTGCCTCACCCCTCCCGCAGAGGCCGGTGCAGAGGCCGCCGGCCCCGGCCTGCTTCTGCACAGGCTGTGAGCTGAGGGTGGCTCTCCCCTTTATAAAGCGTAATTTTAAAAGAAAACACAACGGAAGAATACAATGCAGCAGAAACCACATGTGACCTTCACAGGTTCCCAGCGTCTACAGCAGCTCCTGACAGGAGAAGTCTGCTGCCCCCCGCCTGCCTGCCCGCCCACAAGGCCACCCTTCAGTCAGCAAGGAGGGGACATCGCCGGCGCACGGGGCCCCGGAAGCCCTCACGCGGTCCCCAGAGCCACCCGGAGACGCCCGGGGTAGAAACAGCTGGAGAGGGATCTGAGGTGAGCACGATTAAATGGAGGGAAACACCTGTGCTGAGGTTCCCGCAGTACCCCTGGAGCAGGTGGCATTCAAAGACTTCTTTTTCTTTTTAATAATTATTTTTATTTGACTTTTTACTTTTACAGACTTTTGCTGTTTACAGATATGTATAAGCCCAAATCCGTCACAGGCATATCTTTGATCCCTCCCACCTAAGTATTTAAAGACTTTTAAAGTTTTCATTTAAAAATCTTTAACTCTGACTAATTAATACAAGTATAGTAATCAATCTCAGTCAATTAAAGACTGTATTATAAACCCTAGGGCAAATACCTAAAAAATGTTTAAAATGTAAATGATAAGCCACCAGTGCAGATAAAGTCGAATAGTAAATATTCAATCCAATAGCTGACAGGAAAGAGGAAAAGAAACAGCTAGACATACCTCTGTCTTTTTGACCATATATAATGGATGAAAACGGTATATGCACATTGATTAAAAGACAGAGAACGCACGGGTGAGCTGGGCGCCGGGGGCTGGCCGACACACGCACCAGGCGTACGACGGGCGGCCAGCGAGGCCTATGGCACGGGGCTCCACGCAGGCTCTGCGGTGCCCGCCCGGGGAGGAAACCCAGGGAAGAGCGGGTACATGGAGACAAACACCTGGCGCACTGCACCGCACGGCAGAAGCGAAGCTGACATCGCTGTGAGGCCACTGTACTCCAACTCGAAAAGAGCTGTACTCCAACAAAAAGTTTCTTAAAGACAGAATGCATAAAACATCAAGACTCAATTATATATTGTCTATAGGATGCCCAAAGTAAATATAAAGACACAGGTTAAACATGAAAGAGTATCTAAAACATGCCATGCAAACACTCATTAAAAGAAGGCGGCAAGGGCTCCCCTGGTGGTCCAGTGGGTAGATGTCGGGGGCTGTGAGAGCCCTGGCCATGCCGTATGGCCTCTAGCGTGGGAATGCTGCCGTGTGCGCCCGAGGACGGCTCCTTCAGCAGAACACAGCCTACCTCTGAATGCTGCCGTGTGGGCTCAGATCTGGCCCAGGCCCGGAGACGCGGTAGAAACAGCTGGAGAGGGATCTGAGGTGAGCACGATTAAATGGAGGGAAACACCTGTGCTGAGGTTCCCGCAGTACCCCTGGAGCAGGTGGCATTCAAAGACTTCTTTTTCTTTTTAATAATTATTTTTATTTGACTTTTTACTTTTACAGACTTTTGCTGTTTACAGATATGTATAAGCCCAAATCCGTCACAGGCATATCTTTGATCCCTCCCACCTAAGTATTTAAAGACTTTTAAAGTTTTCATTTAAAAATCTTTAACTCTGACTAATTAATACAAGTATAGTAATCAATCTCAGTCAATTAAAGACTGTATTATAAACCCTAGGGCAAATACCTAAAAAATGTTTAAAATGTAAATGATAAGCCACCAGTGCAGATAAAGTCGAATAGTAAATATTCAATCCAATAGCTGACAGGAAAGAGGAAAAAGAAACAGCTAGACATACCTCTGTCTTTTTGACCATATATAATGGATGAAAACGGTATATGCACATTGATTAAAAGACAGAGAACGCACGGGTGAGCTGGGCGCCGGGGGCTGGCCGACACACGCACCAGGCGTACGACGGGCGGCCAGCGAGGCCTATGGCGCGGGGCTCCACGCAGGCTCTGCGGTGCCCGCCCGGGGAGGAAACCCAGGGAAGAGCGGGTACATGGAGACAAACACCTGGCGCACTGCACCGCACGGCAGAAGCGAAGCTGACATCGCTGTGAGGCCACTGTACTCCAACTCGAAAAGAGCTGTACTCCAACAAAAAGTTTCTTAAAGACAGAATGCATAAAACATCAAGACTCAATTATATATTGTCTATAGGATGCCCAAAGTAAATATAAAGACACAGGTTAAACATGAAAGAGTATCTAAAACATGCCATGCAAACACTCATTAAAAGAAGGCGGCAAGGGCTCCCCTGGTGGTCCAGTGGGTAGATGTCGGGGGCTGTGAGAGCCCTGGCCATGCCGTATGGCCTCTAGCGTGGGAATGCTGCCGTGTGCGCCCGAGGACGGCTCCTTCAGCAGAACACAGCCTACCTCTGTCTCATTAGCTGTGAGGCTGTGCAAGGTCAGCGAGCGTGATAAGACGCCAGAGGGCTACAATCTCAAGGCAAGGAGGGTGTCTTGCAGCCTCCAACACAAAAAGCACTGGGCCATAAAGACAGCGCCTAGCGGAAGATAGGAGGGCGCGGTTTGGCACGGTCTGGGATGCGTGATTGCTACGTGATAGGCTGCTCAAAGTTTCCGCACTCGTGATCAGTGTATGCTCCCCATAGACTTTTGCTATGATGTAACCGCATGCACAGTTGACCTTTAACACGATGGGCTGTGTTTGGCTCCTTCTTCTTTCCTTTCTCTTTCTGAAAAGCATAAATACCGCTCCCTTTCAACAATAAAACGAGACTTGATAAGACTCTTGTCTTGTCTCCATTTCTCGTGTCTCTTGTCCTTTTTAATTCCCACTGCCCCGCTTTTAGGCCTGCGTTGACGAATCCTAGGTCTGCGCTGACGAAGCCTGCGGGTCGGGACAGGCAGAGTCCGCCTTGCAGTACAAAGGGCACCAGTTCAACTCCCGGCCCGGGAAGACCCCACGTGCTGCAGAGCAGCTGGACCGGTGTGTCCAATGACGAGCCAGCGCTCTGGAGCACATGTGCCCAGAACCGGTGCTCTGCAACGAGAGAGGCCACTGCAATGGGAGGCCCACACGGGCCAAAGAACAAAGATGGACGAAAAATAAATAAATTTTTAAAAGTCAATAAAAAGAGGCCAAAGATTAAAAAAAAATTTTTTTTAATTACAAGAACAATTACAATATGACAATTTGAAAAAAAAAAAAAACACCACTACTACTACTGTGACCCCCTGAGGAAGGAGCGACCAGTCTTAAGGACGGGGCATCTGGAAGGCTCCCTCCAGAGTGGTTTCGAGTCGGGTTGTGAAGATCTGGGAACATAATGTGTCCAATTCTCATTTTTCTTCTTCCCAAAATTCAAAACAATGTTGTACCTTCGACCTTTCCCACCTGAAACTCTTCGGGAAAGGACACGAGCAGCCTGGCTCCCTCCGTGGGCTCCAGCGCCGACTGCCCCGGCCCTCCTCCTGACCGCGCCCCGCAGCCCTGCGGACGACGGACCGCGCGGCGAGGGGCGCCCGGCCGGCGGGGAGCCCGCCCTCCCCACAGCGCCCGCGCGGCAGGCGGGTCGGCTCCGACACACGGCCAGAGCGCCGCCGTCTCAACACACGTCAGAGCACACCAAGACAAGCGGTGTCAGTGAGCAGCCACAGGAGCCGCCAGAAGACACAGAGCTCTCAGGACAGTTCCGCGCACAGCCTCACAGTTCAGATTAAACGCGGGCTCCGACGAGCACACCCGCGCACCCAGGAGGAAACACCCAGGCGCGAGCAGAGGGCGTGGAGCAGGGAGCCAGGGAGCCAGGCTATGAGCCCACGCAGGGCACTTCCTGGCCAGCCGGCCTGCGCCAGCAAGGACGTGGCTCTCCCCAGCCTCGGCCCCAGGCCCCAGGCCCCGCTCTGAGGGCTGGCGAGGCGCGAGCGAGGCGGCGCGTCCGCCCGAGTGGGGGGCGCGGGCAGCTCCAGCCCCGCCGCCGCCGCGCCGCCTCCGGCCGTGACACCCGAGTCCCGCAGGGAGAGGCGCTGGGAGACCCAGCCGCACTGAAGACACAGTGGCCCAGACACCGCGATGGGAAGTGACCCTCAGACCCGCAGAGCCGGGGAGGCAGAGCCCAGCAAGGCACAGTGTGAGCAGAGGCCTGACAGCCACCGGCGAGAGGAACTCCTAGGAGGCACGGGAGAAAAGCCACGCAAGGTGGAGGAGACAAATACCTCCTGAACATCACGGCAAATAAACACTTTGAAAGACACACAGAAACGGAGGGTTCTACCCAGCAAGCCTGCACCCCAGAAACGGTGGCAGTCCCCCGGGCAGAAGCGGAGCAACGCAGGTGGACGCCGAGACCCCGCCCGGGAACGGGAGCCCGGGAGGGACCACACGCAGTTCTCTTCATGTCGCGTCAGTCTCTTCGAGAGGCGGCTGCTTTAGCAGAAGTAACAAACACGTGCATTTAGCTTTCCAGCACACACACGCCAACGGCAGGCCAAGGACGGGGGAGGCGCCCCCTCTTACGCCGCACGTGGACGGAGGACTGTCTTGAAGGAGACTAGGGCAGCTGAGTGCGTCGACTTCCACCCCGCGGGGCCTCCCTGGCGGCGCAGTGGGAAAGAATCTGCCCACAAAGCAGGCGACCTGGGCTCCGTCCCTGGGACGGGCAGATGCCTGGAGTAGCGAATGGCCGCTCACCGCGGTATTCCTGCGCGGAGGATCCCACGGACGGAGGAGCCTGGAGGGCTACTGTCCACAGGGTCAGAAAGAGTCGGACACGACTGACTGACTCACACACACACGTCTTACACACGGGTGCGCGTGTGCTCAGCGGCTTCAGTCGTGTCCGGCTCTGTGCGACCCCGCGGGTGGAGCCCACCAGGCTCCTCTGTCCATGGGATCCTCCGGGCAAGAATACCGGAGTGCGCAGCCCTCTCCTCCTCCACGTATACACTAGAGGGACCACTAAAAGAAATATTTTTTAGAAAGAGAACTAATAAGCCAATTATGGAGACAGAATGGAATCAAGCAATACTACTAAATTCACCCAAAAAAAGAAGGGTGAGAAAGAGCAGAGCAGAGACATGACAAGTAGGAAATAGAAAAATAACACTCAGACCCACCGAAGTGAAAAGTCACATCAATATAAATTATCTAAATATCACAGTTAGAAAGCAGAGGTTTTTCTATTAATTTTTAAAATTCAAGGCCCAACTATATGCTGTTTAAGAGAAACCACATTAAATACAAAGACACAAGTAGGTGAAAGAACAGAAACACATTTTTGTAACATGTCACATACACGCAGCCCGGGGCCCCCGGCGGCTGCGGCAGTGGAGAGCCCGCCCGCAGAGCCGAGCCCCGGGCCGGCTACGGCCATGCCGAGCCACGCTCGCGCCGGGCAGAGGCGAGACGCAGCCGCTCCCCTCGGCCCGGCAGAGCAGAGTCCCGAGGCAGGTGACTGCTCGGGGGAGGAAGGACATGCTGAAATTATTAAAAGTCGATCGATCAAGAGGACATAACAATCCTAAATGTCTATGCACTGAACGAGAGCTTCAACACACATGAAGTGACAAGTGACAGAACTGAGAGGAAAAATAAACCCCCAGTGATGACCAAAGGCTCCAGGCCCCTTTCTCGATAGCTACAGAACAAACAGAAAACCAGCAAGGACACAGAAAACCTAAACAACATGTCAGCCAGCTTTAAAGCTGTTGTTGCTACGAAGCTTTAGAGAACACACCACCCAAAAACAGTGAAAACAAAATCTTCCTCGAGAAGACTGAGGCCCCGCCGCCCCTCACTGCGACCTCCAGCAGCTCAGCCCACCCAGGTCCCAGGGGCGGCCGCACCCCCGTCCCTAGCCCTCCCACATGGGCTCGTCCCACGGCTCTCCAAGGCAGCGTTCCCGAGGGGCCCGGGGCATCTGGACACTGGCCTAAGGTCCCTCCTCAGAGTCTGGGAGGACCATGGGCCCGGCTCCCCGCCCTCGCTAGGGCACCCCGTCACCAGCCCTGCTCTCCTGGCCGCCGCCGAGCAGAGAAAACACCGCTCAGGGCTCAGCGTCTCCACCTCACTTCCTGGGCTGGAGCCCAGCGGGCGCCCCACAGCCTCCAGGGAGTGCACGGACGAGCAAATCCACAAGTGGGGGACAGTGGGGATGAGCATGCTCCCGCACGGGCACCCCGCCTGGGCAAGCGAAGCAAGCTGTGGCCGGGGTGTCCCTACGTGCTGGCACAGGACACCTTCTGGTGTCACAGCCGCTGCACACGTGGCTGTGAGGGTCAGTCCCGGCAGGAGGGGCTCAGGGCTCTGAAAATCGGCCGTGAGGTCCACAGCTGAGAGGACACGGGCCCCCAAGGACTTGTCAACAACGCTGGCCTCTCAATTGAGGGAAACCCACATGCTGAGGAACCTCAGTGAAGGCTATGGACGGAGAGCCAGGGACCTTGCTGCGGCCTCCAGAGGCCAGACCCAAGTTGCCTCTTCCACCTGACCAGTGTCGACGGGGCTCTGGCCAAAGTGCAGGCTGCTCCCCGGCAGGCTGACCATGGGAGCGGAGGGGCTGGCCAGCCTCCAGCAAGACGCAGGATGAGGAGGGACCCCACCCAGGAAGTTGGCCCCGCAGAGGGATAGGAGAGCCGGCCAGGCTTCTCGACTGCCCTGCCTCTCCACTCCACACATCCTTCCCTCTGTCTTCACGCCCACGGTGTCAGGGCAGCTCTGCGGCGGGCAGCTGGGCTTGCTGAGGACTCAGAAACAGGAAGAAGGCGCTCTGGAAGGGGACAGAGCATTCAGGCCCCAGCAGTGGCTGCCCGAGCTCACGCACGCCCCAGCCCCTGCTCTGCGAGCCCCGTCCCTGTGAGTGGGCGGGACCCGAGGAGCCCTCAGCACTCAGGGCGCCCGGCGCGAAAGGGGGCGCCGGCCTGACCTCAACCTCAGGCCCCGCTGGCCCCCGCGCTGGCCGCCTCCAGCAAGCCTGTCCTGGAAAGCGTCAGTCACCCGCTGTGCCCTGTCAGAGTCTGCCTAGCACTCAGACCTGATGAACACCAGCCCGCCCTCCGCTCACCAGCCGCTGCCCCTACCTCTACTCTTCTCAAGACGCCAGCAAAGCTACAGGCTGGCCATTTATCTTGCAAGCAATGGTTCTTATCATCTGTTTTGTGTATTAAAAGACCTTCTTCAAATTCGGATACAAGCTGTGAATTAATCCTCACCAACATACACACACACACCCTTGAAGGCCCCAGAGCGTGCGGCTCTGCTCCTCTCCGGGAGGAAGCCAGCAATCTGCGGGCGGGATCCTGGCTTCCCTGAGGGGAGACGGCCACCTCGGGACTGCCCCGGTGGGCCACATCGGAGCCGCCCCACCGTCCTCCGCTCCTGACCCAGCACCAGTCACCAGTGAGGACAGGACCGCCTGACAGCCCCAGCACAGCCCCAGCCCTCCCTCCGCAGCAGCGTCCGCTGAAGGGGGGACGCTCGACCCCCGGGCCCCACTCCCGACCTCCAGACGTGCAGGAGGGCACTGCCGTTCACCACGTCGCCCTGCCGGCCCCCCACGGCGCATGTGCTCACGCTACACCGTTCGGGTACTCAGGCGCCCATCACGGCTTGTAACTATACTCACCTTTTATTTTCTGTCTGGCTATTGACTGTAGAAACTGATAAATATCTTTCACTATTGTGATTATGTAACTATCACTCACTTAATACCATTGTATCAAGACTGGTCAACAGAAAAATAACAGAACTCTTGATCACCAAAACCACACACACAAAATGTTATTTTTGTGTCCACAAACTATAACCCAATAAATATTTGATAAATACTAACTCTTCAATTTTCAACTCCTAGAGGCTTTGATTCCTGAATTAAATGGTTTTCAAGATGTTACATAATAAATGCCGCCAGTGTAATGTGTTCACAGCTGGAAGGTTTACAAATCACATGGGACATTTCACTACCCAAGGTCTAATAATCTTCTAGAGAACAGCAGTCCTAGGCACTGGGTTTTCCATCAGAGAGTTAATGAAAAACACTAATGGCATCTTTTCTTAAAGAATAATGCCGAATTCATACGGCAAGAGTGATTATAAAAACTGCTCTAACATTATCAGACTATACATATTTTTTAAAGATTCATTTATTTATTTATTTATTTATTTTTGGGTGGGGGTCAGGTTGGGGAGGGAGGGGAGCGGACGGGCCACTTCTATTGGTCTTTCATTTCTCTATTTTCATCGGTCTTTGTTCTTTGGCTCCTGTGGGCCTCCCATCGCGGTGGCATCTGTTGTCGCAGGGCACCGGCTCTGGGCACATGTGCTCCAGAGCTCCGGCTCGGTGAATGGACACATCGGTCCAGCCGCTCCGCGGCACGTGGGATCTTCCCAGGCCAGGGATCGAGCCGGCGCCCCTTGCACTGCAAGGCGGTGTCCTTACCCACTGGACCACCAGGGCAAGCCCATTAACAGACTATATTAAAACAAACCACCAGAATGAGGCACATATCACATTTTAGAAACCTACTTTCGTGTCAGAAAAGAACTCACCATTTAAAGATGAACTGCAAGAGAAAAGAACGCCTTGCCCAAGAAGATGCTATGGTCACAGTGTGTTTTGAAGACACACATATTAATTCTTATTTTTAACTATTTCCCTTCTACTTGAAATGGAAAATCTGAACAAGAGACCCTGGCTGCCTTCCAGGCCCTGGGCACACACACAGGACGCCCTGCACTGACAAGCCCCGCCCCGTGGAGCACTGACAAGCCCCGCCCCGTGGAGCACTGACAAGCCCCGCCCCGTGGAGCACTGACAAGCCCCGCCCCGTGGAGCACTGACAAGCCCCGCCCCGTGGAGCACAGACCCTGACTCCTTGCCTTCCCCACCCACCCGTCAGGCTCCATGCTCCTAATCCCACCCCCGGCAGGAAATGGTTTCAAAGATCACCAGAGCCTTGCCAAGCCTTCCTTGGTCTTCAAGTTCTACCAGACACTACCAGGCTCCCTTCTCCCCACAGAACTACCCTCCCTTGTTTCTAGTTTATAAAGCATTTCTGCTCACCGGCCCACTGAACTCTCACGGCCACCCTCTGAGGAAGCAGCGACGGTGTCCGTAGGTCTGCTCTGTGGGAGACGAGCCTGATCCCCATATGACTGAGAGGACTCACCCAGAGCCACCAGTGAGGGAGAGGGGCCAGGCCACCCTCTGCCCGAGGCCGGCCTCTCCTTCCCCAGGCCTCAGGCGCTCCCGGCCCGGAGGCCAGCTCCGTGCAGGACAGTCCGCGCAGCCCAGCTCGGCTCCCCAGCTCTCGTCCTTCTATTGGTCTTTCATTTCTCTATTTTCATCGGTCTTTGTTCTTTGGCTCCTGTGGGCCTCCCATCGCGGTGGCATCTGTTGTCGCAGGGCACCGGCTCTGGGCACATGTGCTCCAGAGCTCCGGCTCGGTGAATGGACACATCGGTCCAGCCGCTCCGCGGCACGTGGGATCTTCCCAGGCCAGGGATCGAGCCGGCGCCCCTTGCACTGCAAGGCGGTGTCCTTACCCACTGGACCACCAGGGCAAGCCCATTAACAGACTATATTAAAACAAACCACCAGAATGAGGCACATATCACATTTTAGAAACCTACTTTCGTGTCAGAAAAGAACTCACCATTTAAAGATGAACTGCAAGAGAAAAGAACGCCTTGCCCAAGAAGATGCTATGGTCACAGTGTGTTTTGAAGACACACATATTAATTCTTATTTTTAACTATTTCCCTTCTACTTGAAATGGAAAATCTGAACAAGAGACCCTGGCTGCCTTCCAGGCCCTGGGCACACACACAGGACGCCCTGCACTGACAAGCCCCGCCCCGTGGAGCACTGACAAGCCCCGCCCCGTGGAGCACTGACAAGCCCCGCCCCGTGGAGCACTGACAAGCCCCGCCCCGTGGAGCACTGACAAGCCCCGCCCCGTGGAGCACAGACCCTGACTCCTTGCCTTCCCCACCCACCCGTCAGGCTCCATGCTCCTAATCCCACCCCCGGCAGGAAATGGTTTCAAAGATCACCAGAGCCTTGCCAAGCCTTCCTTGGTCTTCAAGTTCTACCAGACACTACCAGGCTCCCTTCTCCCCACAGAACTACCCTCCCTTGTTTCTAGTTTATAAAGCATTTCTGCTCACCGGCCCACTGAACTCTCACGGCCACCCTCTGAGGAAGCAGCGACGGTGTCCGTAGGTCTGCTCTGTGGGAGACGAGCCTGATCCCCATATGACTGAGAGGACTCACCCAGAGCCACCAGTGAGGGAGAGGGGCCAGGCCACCCTCTGCCCGAGGCCGGCCTCTCCTTCCCCAGGCCTCAGGCGTCTCCCCGGCCCGGAGGCCAGCTCCGTGCAGGACAGTCCGCGCAGCCCAGCCCTCGGCTCCCCCACGTCTCTGAGAAGGACTCGCACCCCTCCGGCCCACCCGAGCCCAGGCTCCTCATCCCCAACCGCCTCCTGGGGGTCCTCAGGGGTCTTTTTTTTGCTGTTATTTCAAACTGGGCACACCCCACACTGAGCGCCTCTTCATACATATACGTGCATACGACTTTATGTCTCTGGTTTGGGCCGTGCTGCGGCTCTGCTCCCGCTCCGGCCTCCTCTAGTCATGGCGAGCGGGGGCTCCTCTCGAGCTGCGGCGCACAGGCTCCTCGCTGCAGCAGCTCCTCTGGGGGCAGAGCACAGGCTCCAGGGCCCACGGGCTTCGAGGGCTGCCGCTCCCGGCTCGAGAGCACCGGCTCCGTGACGGCAGTGCGTGGGCCTGGCTGTTTGGGGGCACGTGGGATCTTCCCAGAGCCAGGATCAAACCCACGTCTCCTGCACTGGCAGGTGGATTCTTTACCACTGAGCCACCAGGAAAGCCCCCCAAATTAATCTTTCTTTCTATATCAACTAGTTTCCCTTTCTAAATTGTGACCATGAATGAATTATGCTTACACTTCAATCACAGACTACGGTAAATTTTCGACTATTCTCAGCCTGTTGGACTTGCCACAGGGAAGCCGAGTGTTCTCTGACACCCTTCCAGTTAGGCAGACACCCGGCCACTCAATTTCATCAACTCAAAAATCAAGCACTGAGACTATTTCCTGTTAAAGTCGTTGTGTAAGGTCAGATTAATGAAAGAGAGCAGACCGTGGTCTCCTGGGAAGGGTGGCTCCTCTGTCCTGCTGGGTCTTCCCACGGCCACGTGCACTGTCAACAGTGTCTGAGAGGCTTTTTTATTTTAAAGACAAATACCACATCTGGGGTACCAACAGTCAGAACAGTGCACTAATGCAAGGCATTTGGAGAAATATTTAACCAACATAATAAACCATACTGGAAAGGTTTGTAAATAAGGACCTTAAATATTTTGCTTCTTGATCACAGGGCTATCATCACGGTCCATGTAATAAAGATGCAGCCTACCAGCATCACAACGCTCCAAGGCCACCTGCTGGGCTGGGATGCTGAAGGCACGCGCCTCAACTGTGGCCAGCGCCCAGCCCCCCAGCCGCCCTCACGCGTGTGACCCGAACACGTCTCCCCGACGCCCAGCACCCTGTAAGGATGGTCCGCACAGGCTGCAGGTATCCTTCACGGGTGGGATGCGACCTCCCACGGGTCCACCCGTGGGGATCGCCCGTGAGCCACACAGGAGCCCCGTCCTCGGCGGCTTCCACTCCCACGTGGCTGACAGTCAACCTCAGGCGGAGGAGTCGGGGGTGACACAAACGGCAGGAGGTGGGCGGGGGCCCTTTGGGGCAAGAGCACTTGACACCCCGGGGAGGAGGTGGGCGGGCGTGAGGCCAGGAGGAGGAAGCCCTGCCCTCGCCGAAGGGACACGACGCTTACACCAGCTCTGGAAAACCCGAGCGCGCCTCACAGAAGACGCGAAAACAGCTCATAAGGTGAGGAAAACGCTTCCGCTCCAGGGCCAGGCCTTGGGAGGGCAGGGGGAAGCCAACCGCCAGAAACCCCCAAATTAATTTTTTATATCAACTAGTTTCCCTTTCTAAATTGTGACCATGAATGAATTATGCTTACACTTCAATCACAGACTACGGTAAATTTTCGACTATTCTCAGCCTGTTGGACTTGCCACAGGGAAGCCGAGTGTTCTCTGACACCCTTCCAGTTAGGCAGACACCCGGCCACTCAATTTCATCAACTCAAAAATCAAGCACTGAGACTATTTCCTGTTAAAGTCGTTGTGTAAGGTCAGATTAATGAAAGAGAGCAGACCGTGGTCTCCTGGGAAGGGTGGCTCCTCTGTCCTGCTGGGTCTTCCCACGGCCACGTGCACTGTCAACAGTGTCTGAGAGGCTTTTTTATTTTAAAGACAAATACCACATCTGGGGTACCAACAGTCAGAACAGTGCACTAATGCAAGGCATTTGGAGAAATATTTAACCAACATAATAAACCATACTGGAAAGGTTTGTAAATAAGGACCTTAAATATTTTGCTTCTTGATCACAGGGCTATCATCACGGTCCATGTAATAAAGATGCAGCCTACCAGCATCACAACGCTCCAAGGCCACCTGCTGGGCTGGGAT
Source organism: Tragulus kanchil (assembly GCA_022376925.1). Taxonomy (NCBI): domain Eukaryota; kingdom Metazoa; phylum Chordata; class Mammalia; order Artiodactyla; family Tragulidae; genus Tragulus; species Tragulus kanchil. The sequence goes on from JAIOJX010000028.1 coordinate 245,988,382, forward strand.
GCTGAAGGCACGCGCCTCAACTGTGGCCAGCGCCCAGCCCCCCAGCCGCCCTCACGCGTGTGACCCGAACACGTCTCCCCGACGCCCAGCACCCTGTAAGGATGGTCCGCACAGGCTGCAGGTATCCTTCACGGGTGGGATGCGACCTCCCACGGGTCCACCCGTGGGGATCGCCCGTGAGCCACACAGGAGCCCCGTCCTCGGCGGCTTCCACTCCCACGTGGCTGACAGTCAACCTCAGGCGGAGGAGTCGGGGGTGACACAAACGGCAGGAGGTGGGCGGGGCCTTGGAGCAAGAGCACTTGACACCCCGGGGAGGAGGTGGGCGGGCGTGAGGCCAGGAGGAGGAAGCCCTGCCCTCGCCGAAGGGACACGACGCTTACACCAGCTCTGGAAAACCCGAGCGCGCCTCACAGAAGACGCGAAAACAGCTCATAAGGTGAGGAAAACGCTTCCGCTCCAGGGCCAGGCCTTGGGAGGGCAGGGGGAAGCCAACCGCCAGCTGGGGACCCCTTCTGCGTCGCTGCGCCAGCACTCTGCCGAGCGCAGGGGCACAGTGCGCCCAGCGGGCAGACGCAGCCACAGGCAGGCCTGGCTCCCCCCGGCCCGGCCGGGCAGACGCTCGTCTTCAGCAGCTCCAGCCAGGCCACACCCGGAGACGTCTCGGGTCTGGCTCAGGTCCCAGGTCGCCGGCCCGTCACTGCGCCCGTCGCCAAGGCACTGCCAGGCCCCACCCTGACCATAGGCTGGGGAGAAGGCCCACCCCAGGGGAGAGGGCAGGACACCCTGAGCAGACCCGAGTCACAGCCCCGCAGAAACGCAGTCGAGGCTGGTGCTCCGGGCCCAGCGCTGCCGCCAGCCTCCCTGTGCTGTGGGCCCAGAAGCCGTCCCACGTGGTTCTGATCAACTGGGACTGAGACCTGCCTCAAACCCAGGCTGTGAGCACGTCCACCAGCTTCCCACGTGAGCCCGAGACAGGCAAACAGCTGGAGCCTTCCCTGCGCCTGGGGTGGGTGGTGGGGGGCGGGGTGGGTGGACACTGGCTGCTCGTGTTTTTCCAGCTGCCAAGTACGGAGTGGGATGGGATAAAACACCCTGACCACGGGCTTGTGAACTGCCTCACGAGGCCCTCTGGGAGCCCGCCAGGCTCCTCACTGACGCTGGGAATGGACTCTGCTTTCCGTCCCCAGGCCCTGGGAGGACACGGGGACTGAAGGTCATCTGGAGAGAGGCCCTCAGCATCAGCTCAGGTCCCCAGAAACCTCTCTGCCATCTGCTCCCACTCAGCTTTTATGCTTTGGGTATAATTACTATTTTTCTAGCTCAGAGGAGGAGCTTAGAGTGTACTTTTTCTTTTTTACATCTCACTCGACATTTTGACCGTTTTCAGTGAGCAGAGTCGTCCGGGACCTATTCCATCATCCCCCTGCCTCCCGACGCGCGAAACTGGGAAGAGCTGTCGCCGACTAAGGCCGGAGCGCCGGGGCGGAGGAGGGTGGGAACTGAGCCTGAGCACGCTGAGGGTGAACGTCCTCATGGAGGGGTCCAGGCGACAGGATCCGTGCGCCTGGTGCTGGGGAAAGAGGCTGGGCTACACTGAGGGCCGGGCAGAACTAGCGACGTTTCGTATCACTTAGATAAGCCCAGTACGTGCAGGCTCGGAGGGAGACGCCTACTCTGAGAAGCTCAAGGGGAGGCCTCCAGTCTGCAGGGACAGTCCGGCCAGCGTCCTCTACCCATCAGCTATTTGCTAAAGCTCCAAACCAGTTCTGTGGCTTAAAAGGAATGTGAAGAATGTGGAGAAAGCCTGGGAAAAAGCCAGCCACGCAAGTTGAATGAAAGGAAGGAAAGTGCAACCCAGCAAAGGTTGAAGGAAGTGAGATTATTTAGTCAGGGAAGATGAATAGCAGCTGGTCCTGTACCCTGGATCAAAGAGGTCTGGAAATCTGAAAGCAACTTGCCACTTTTAGGTCAAACAAACAGAAAGCAGTCAGCTTTCATTATGGCATGAAGATTATAAATAAAAAGGGAAACCAACACGTATTTAACACTCGCTACCCCAGGTGCTGGCCTGGCACTGCAGTGTTTTATCAAGTCACGCCTAGAGCCCTGAGGCAGAGACCCCCACTTCACAGATCAGAAAAGGAAGATCTGGGCTCCCTGGCGGTCCAGTGGGAAGGACGCCGCCTTGCAGTGCAAGGGGCGCCGGTTCGACCCCTGGCCCGGCAAGATCCCACGTGCCGCAGAGCAGCTGGACCCATGTGTCCAATTACTGAGCCGGAGCTCTGGAGCGCACGCACCCAGAGCCGGCGCTCTGCGACAACAGAGGCCACCGCGATGGGAGGCTCAAAGAACACACGGGCCAAAGAACAAAGATGGATGAAAACAGATAAATGAAAGGCCAACAGAAGTGGCCTGCCTGCCTCCTCCCTAAAAAAAAAAAAAAAGAAGAAGTGGCCCGCCCACTCCCCTCCCTCCCAAACCCACTCCCACCCAAAAAAAAAGAAAAAGAAAAAGAAGATCCTAAAAGGTAAGTCCCCAAGTAGAAAAGCTGACATTTCCATCTGCACCTAAGAAATCCCAAATCCGTGTTCTGTAAAACTTATCCAGCCTCCTAACATGGACACTGGTGCATGCAGGCTGCTACTGCTGGAAGCAGTAGTCTACACACGGGGAGAGAGCCGTCCCTCCCAGCGCGGGAACATGGAGCAGAGCCGCCTGAAGGCGTAGGGCCGAGCACTCCGGTGCTGAAGTCCCCGCGCCCCGGGCAGCTGTGACGGCCCGGGTTAGGAAGACAGCCCCAGCCCCCGCGCCAGGAAGGTCCCTATCGTGTAATAAAACATATCATCTTCCTAAAACACAGACCAAACTTGGCAACACATTTCAACTTTTAAGTTAAACTCATTCCCCACTCACTCCGAGGGACAAACACCAGCCTGACAGACCTCGTGTGTCACTGACTGTGGTAACAAACGACTCTCAAGACATCAAGAAGGACGACCTTCCCTCGGGCTTACCGGGCTCCGGGCCGTGCTCCCTGGGTCAGAGGAACCGCACTGTCAGCGCGAAGGAGGGAGCAGGAGGGACACCGGGCCGGCTCCGCCCCGCCCCGCCGGACGCCCAGCAGGCCCGGGAGCGCCACCCTGGCGGGCGGCCGGGGCCACACGCGCTCTCGGGCTCCGGCAGCCTGGAGCGGCCGAGATGAAAGCAGAACTCGGGAGGCTTTCACTGGGCCCCGGACGCTGCCGGAGCACCACGGGTGCAAAAGCCCTCTTGTGACGAGAACGGCCGTCAGAAGGTCCCCGGCTACAAGCCACTGAGCCAGGGGCGTGTGCGGCTGCAGCGTCACCTCTCAGACGGAGCCACCCCAGGCCTGGAGACACGGGCAGGCGACGGGTCGTGAGAACGAAGCGTCCATCCTGGAGGCGCTTCCTGCGGAGCAGAGGCCAGCAGAGCAGCCTGGGGATGGGACGTGGAGCCCAGCTGCCTTGACCCCCACCCAGGGACGACCTCGAGGAGGTCACTTCACCCCTCGGGCTTCCATGTGCCTCTACACAAAACATGAAGGATCACACCCTCAGCTGATGAGGGTGTTCAGATCTGCGAATGGACTTAAAACAGCAACGGGCCTCGAAGCAGGGGGAGGCCTCGCGGCATCACTCTCCCCCGACCTCTCCTCCGGCCGGCACCACTGCCTGCACGTGGCCCACGGTCACCAGCCGGGACCGTGCCCCACCTCTAGCCCAAGGCCCCCGGCCTCTACGGACTCCTTGGTTCACACTCTCAAAACGCTGCCGGGTCAGGCTTCCGGCCCTGGAAGGCGCTGAGGGCCGGGCCCTCCGGGGCCGAAGGCCCCGCGCCCCGGGCAGCTGTGACGGCCCGGGTTAGGAAGACAGCCCCAGCCCCCGCGCCAGGAAGGTCCCTATCGTGTAATAAAACATATCATCTTCCTAAAACACAGACCAAACTTGGCAACACATTTCAACTTTTAAGTTAAACTCATTCCCCACTCACTCCGAGGGACAAACACCAGCCTGACAGACCTCGTGTGTCACTGACTGTGGTAACAAACGACTCTCAAGACATCAAGAAGGACGACCTTCCCTCGGGCTTACCGGGCTCCGGGCCGTGCTCCCTGGGTCAGAGGAACCGCACTGTCAGCGCGAAGGAGGGAGCAGGAGGGACACCGGGCCGGCTCCGCCCCGCCCCGCCGGACGCCCAGCAGGCCCGGGAGCGCCACCCTGGCGGGCGGCCGGGGCCACACGCGCTCTCGGGCTCCGGCAGCCTGGAGCGGCCGAGATGAAAGCAGAACTCGGGAGGCTTTCACTGGGCCCCGGACGCTGCCGGAGCACCACGGGTGCAAAAGCCCTCTTGTGACGAGAACGGCCGTCAGAAGGTCCCCGGCTACAAGCCACTGAGCCAGGGGCGTGTGCGGCTGCAGCGTCACCTCTCAGACGGAGCCACCCCAGGCCTGGAGACACGGGCAGGCGACGGGTCGTGAGAACGAAGCGTCCATCCTGGAGGCGCTTCCTGCGGAGCAGAGGCCAGCAGAGCAGCCTGGGGATGGGACGTGGAGCCCAGCTGCCTTGACCCCCACCCAGGGACGACCTCGAGGAGGTCACTTCACCCCTCGGGCTTCCATGTGCCTCTACACAAAACATGAAGGATCACACCCTCAGCTGATGAGGGTGTTCAGATCTGCGAATGGACTTAAAACAGCAACGGGCCTCGAAGCAGGGGGAGGCCTCGCGGCATCACTCTCCCCCGACCTCTCCTCCGGCCGGCACCACTGCCTGCACGTGGCCCACGGTCACCAGCCGGGACCGTGCCCCACCTCTAGCCCAAGGCCCCCGGCCTCTACGGACTCCTTGGTTCACACTCTCAAGAGAAAAACGCTGCCGGGTCAGGCTTCCGGCCCTGGTGGGTAGGCGTCACCCTGCACTACACGCACCGCCCCCGCCCAGGCCGCCTCCTTCCAGCTCTGGAAGCTGTAGGGTTTCACCCGACTGGCAAGGTCCCCAGCCAGCCGGCTGCAGCCTCCCAGACGCTGGCAGAAGGCACGGATGCCTGCGTCCGAGACCACAACAGCCCCGTCGGGGGGCGGCACAATCCTGGGAGACCCAGCTCGCTGGGCCAGGCCCGCGCCACGGGCTGCAGCACAGGAGGGGAGCCCACGCTCAGGGGAGCTGCCGCCGTCACAGCAGCAGCAGCCCCGCCAGGGCCTCCCCAGAGGGAGGCACGGCCCCTCCTGCACGAGTGTGGACAGGCCCACGCTTCTGTCCTCAGGAGCGCCACTGCACACGCAGCCTGACGAGGCGAGGGACCCAGGAGGTCGCAGCCTCTGCTCTCCCAGCGACACCTAAACAGACGGACGTGCATTCACTGCTTCACTGACTGCGAGCCTCAGGACTGCTGAAATGACAGCCTCCCCAAGACGATCTGTCGATTGAACACAATCCTACAAAAACACCAACAGCATTTTTTTTATTATTGTTGTTATTTTTTTTTGGTAGAAAGTGACAAGCTGGGCTTCCCTGGTGGTTCAGTGGGTAGGGACACCACCTTGCAGTGGAAGGGGTGCTGGTTCGATCTCTGGCCTGGGAAGATCCCACGTGCTGTGGAGCGGCTGGACAGATGTGTCCCACTACCGAGCCGGTGCTCTGCAGCGACAGAGGCCACTGCGATGGGAGGCCCACACGGGCCAAAGAACAAAGATAAATAAATGAAAAATCAATAGAAGTGGCCAAAAAAAGAGAGAAAGTGACAAGCTGATCTTCAAACTCATATGGAAATGCAGAGGACTAAGAGTCAAGACAACTTTAAGAAATAAGAACAAAGTTGGAGAAAGGGGCTTCCCTGGTGGTCCAATGGGTAAGGACACCGCCTTGCAGTGCAAGGGGCGCCGGTTCGATCCCTGGCCTGGGAAGATCCCACGTGCCGCGGAGCGGCTGGACTGATGTGTCCAATTACCGAGCCGGAGCTCTGGAGCGCATGCGCCCAGAGCTGGTGCTCTGTGACCACAGAAGCCACCGCAATGGGAGGCCCACACGGGCCAAAGAACAAAGACGGATGAAAATAGAGAAACGAAAGACCAATAGAAGTGGCCCTCCCGCTCCCCTCCCTCCCCACCCCCACCCCCACCAAAATAAATAAATAAATCTTTAAAAAAAAAAAGTTGGAGAAAGATTTCTTATCAAGTACGGTGGGGCTTCCCAGGCGGCACCAGTGGTAATGAACCCGCCTGCCAGGAGACCTAAGAGACGCGGTCTGATCCCTGGGGGAGGACCTCTGGCAGAGGAAATGGAAGCCCGCTCCAGTATCCTGCCCGGAGGAGCTGCTGGGCGGCAGTCCACGAGGCCACAAAGAGGCGGACACACTGAGCGGCTGAGCACGTAGAGCACGTACTGGGATGATGATTCAAAAGTGGATCCACAGAAACGAAGAAGAGAGTCCAAAACCACACCCCTCATAGAAGGTCATCAGACTTTCAACACAGGTCCAAAGGCAACTCTGAGGAAGGAGTGTCTCCAGGCAAATGGGGTTGGATCAACTAGGGGGCTTTATGTGAAATAAAACACAACTTGCATCCTAGCTCTCAACACAGAACAGTATGATCTCAAAATGGACCACAGACCTACATGAGGAATGCAGAACTATAAAACTAATACAGGGGAAAAACATTTTAAAAATCCATGTGACCTTCAGTTAGGCAAAATGTCTATACCAAGAGCATGATTCATAAAATAGAAAGAACTATAAACTACGGTTCACCAAAATTAAGACCTTCCGTTCTTTAAAGATACTCTTAAAGAGAATGAAAAGGCAAGCAACAGACTGAGAGTTCTTCAAACTCATATGGAAATGCAGAGGACTAAGAGTCAAGACAACTTTAAGAAATAAGAACAAAGTTGGAGAAAGGGGCTTCCCTGGTGGTCCAATGGGTAAGGACACCGCCTTGCAGTGCAAGGGGCGCCGGTTCGATCCCTGGCCTGGGAAGATCCCACGTGCCGCGGAGCGGCTGGACTGATGTGTCCAATTACCGAGCCGGAGCTCTGGAGCGCATGCGCCCAGAGCTGGTGCTCTGTGACCACAGAAGCCACCGCAATGGGAGGCCCACACGGGCCAAAGAACAAAGACGGATGAAAATAGAGAAACGAAAGACCAATAGAAGTGGCCCTCCCGCTCCCCTCCCTCCCCACCCCCCCAAAATAAATAAATAAATCTTTAAAAAAAAAAAGTTGGAGAAAGATTTCTTATCAAGTACGGTGGGGCTTCCCAGGCGGCACCAGTGGTAATGAACCCGCCTGCCAGGAGACCTAAGAGACGCGGTCTGATCCCTGGGGGAGGACCTCTGGCAGAGGAAATGGAAGCCCGCTCCAGTATCCTGCCCGGAGGAGCTGCTGGGCGGCAGTCCACGAGGCCACAAAGAGGCGGACACACTGAGCGGCTGAGCACGTAGAGCACGTACTGGGATGATGATTCAAAAGTGGATCCACAGAAACGAAGAAGAGAGTCCAAAACCACACCCCTCATAGAAGGTCATCAGACTTTCAACACAGGTCCAAAGGCAACTCTGAGGAAGGAGTGTCTCCAGGCAAATGGGGTTGGATCAACTAGGGGGCTTTATGTGAAATAAAACACAACTTGCATCCTAGCTCTCAACACAGAACAGTATGATCTCAAAATGGACCACAGACCTACATGAGGAATGCAGAACTATAAAACTAATACAGGGAAACACATTTTAAAAATCCATGTGACCTTCAGTTAGGCAAAAATGTCTATACCAAGAGCATGATTCATAAAATAGAAAGAACTATAAACTACGGTTCACCAAAATTAAGACCTTCCGTTCTTTAAAGATACTCTTAAAGAGAATGAAAAGGCAAGCAACAGACTGAGAGACATTACCTGAAAACGATTTATCTGACAAAGGACTTGTACGCAGAATAGGCCGAGGATCTCAAGAATCTCAACATTCAACTGAAACAACCTGATTTTCCTTTAATAGGCAAATGGCTAATCATAGACGATATCAGGACGAGCAAATAAGCACAGGAAGAGATGCTCCACAGTCATGGCATACATGCACACTAAGACCGCAGGGAGGTGCGTCCCACCACCCCCACCCCTTCCAGCAGCTGAGCAGCAGGAGCGGGGCACAGGCGAGGACACCCCAGCGCCGGCCCCGGCCGAGGCGGGCGCAGGCGCACAACGGAGCCGCCGCGCGCAACGGCACCAGACACTGCCCTCCTAGGCACTTCCCCGGGAGAAATGAGTGCCAATGTCCGTGCAAAGACGCGCGCGTGCTCACGGCAGCTTTACTTGTAACAACCCAGCCTGGGGCCACCACAGTCCCACCCTCAGCTGAATACATAAAGCAGCACGGCTGATCCACAGGACGGAATATTACTTAGCAGTAAAAAGGAATCAACTATTAATACACACGACATGGACGCATTTCTCAAAATAATTATGCTGGGTGAAAGAGACAACAGAGAATGCAGAACGCATGGCTGTTTACCTGAAGCTGCAGAAATGAAAGCTGAGTGCCAGCAGGGAGAGCAGAGGCCGATTTTCTGGAGGAGGGGCACAGGATGGGAGCAGGGCTCCGGGGCAGAGGTGCCTCTCAGGAGCCGCGGCTGTGGGCCACCTTGAGTGTGATGGTGACCTCGCCGCGTGGGACTCACGTCAGAACTGACCGACTGCCTCCCTGAAACACGCACAGCTTACTGAACGTCAGCTCTACCTCAAAACCTTGTTACCAACACATGAGCATTTACCACCAACGGAAGCTCAGAAACAGACTGATCTGAATTACAAGAAAAAAAATAAGGAAAGTTAACTTCTTTGCACACGTGAATGAACTATGTTTCTACGAAAAACACGGTGTTATCAATTACGATGAACGGGATGGGGACAAGTGTTGGGTTAAAACAGTGCTGAGGGTGAAGAGGAGAGTCCAGGCACGTTCACGCCAGGGAGGCAGAACCACCCCGCATACACGTGCACACGGGTGTGCACACGCGCATGTATACACACACCTGTCCTGGTGCGTCTGGGTGTGTGCACGCATTACTGATATATGTGTCTGTATACGCACACCTGTCCTGATGTGGACGTGTGCACAGACATACCTGTCTCGCTGCGTATGTATGCGTGTGCACACGTGCAACTCCAGAGCTGCAGTCTCTCCTACTTCTTCCCCCGACACTGCTTCATGACGGGACTTCCGCCCCGGTGCTCAGAGCCACAGACGGCCCGGCACACCTGCTGCTGTGCTGTCCTCGGAGAGAGGAGCAGGTGACGGCCGCTCCCAGACGTTCTAGTGGTGACCTTTCTGTGTCACAGCACCACACTAACCTGAAAGGCAGCGTGCTCACGGCAGCTTTACTTGTAACAACCCAGCCTGGGGCCACCACAGTCCCACCCTCAGCTGAATACATAAAGCAGCACGGCTGATCCACAGGACGGAATATTACTTAGCAGTAAAAAGGAATCAACTATTAATACACACGACATGGACGCATTTCTCAAAATAATTATGCTGGGTGAAAGAGACAACAGAGAATGCAGAACGCATGGCTGTTTACCTGAAGCTGCAGAAATGAAAGCTGAGTGCCAGCAGGGAGAGCAGAGGCCGATTTTCTGGAGGAGGGGCACAGGATGGGAGCAGGGCTCCGGGGCAGAGGTGCCTCTCAGGAGCCGCGGCTGTGGGCCACCTTGAGTGTGATGGTGACCTCGCCGCGTGGGACTCACGTCAGAACTGACCGACTGCCTCCCTGAAACACGCACAGCTTACTGAACGTCAGCTCTACCTCAAAACCTTGTTACCAACACATGAGCATTTACCACCAACGGAAGCTCAGAAACAGACTGATCTGAATTACAAGAAAAAAAATAAGGAAAGTTAACTTCTTTGCACACGTGAATGAACTATGTTTCTACGAAAAACACGGTGTTATCAATTACGATGAACGGGATGGGGACAAGTGTTGGGTTAAAACAGTGCTGAGGGTGAAGAGGAGAGTCCAGGCACGTTCACGCCAGGGAGGCAGAACCACCCCGCATACACGTGCACACGGGTGTGCACACGCGCATGTATACACACACCTGTCCTGGTGCGTCTGGGTGTGTGCACGCATTACTGATATATGTGTCTGTATACGCACACCTGTCCTGATGTGGACGTGTGCACAGACATACCTGTCTCGCTGCGTATGTATGCGTGTGCACACGTGCAACTCCAGAGCTGCAGTCTCTCCTACTTCTTCCCCCGACACTGCTTCATGACGGGACTTCCCGTCCCCGGTGCTCAGAGCCACAGACGGCCCGGCACACCTGCTGCTGTGCTGTCCTCGGAGAGAGGAGCAGGTGACGGCCGCTCCCAGACGTTCTAGTGGTGACCTTTCTGTGTCACAGCACCACACTAACCTGAAAGCAACACTTAAAAACAGAACTAGAAATAACTTGGCCCACCAGTGAGCTTTCTGTACTCTAAGACCTGTTTCTGAAACAGCCTGGTCACATCCTGGGATAAGGAACCTCACTCCTGATACGTGACCGCCCCCTCCATCCCCAGGGGGACGGGCACGCCCACTGCACCAGCACGGGCAGGCAGACCCTCCTCACCGCTCAGCAGCCACCACAGCAAAGGGATGAATCCGGGGCTCTCGCTGATGTACTTCAGGCCTTTCAGGTTGATGCTCACGTTGTACAGGGACATCAGCATGAGCCTGGAATGTCAAAGAGAGCAGTGCTGACACACGGCGCCTTCTCACGCTTCCACCCTGAAGGCACCTCCTGGTTCACGGGACCTCGCCGTACCCAGGGCTGCCCTCACTCCTGGGGCGTCCAATCCTACAGTGTGATGACAGGTGTCACGAGCAGAAGGCATGTGAGGTCCTACCTGTCCCTGCGAGGCCGCACCCAAGTGGGAAACAGCAGTGCCAAGGGGTCTGCCCCTTACGAGCTCACCGTCAAGAGACACGAACACAAAGCGGGCACAGGGAGCCTCAAAAGTCTTACTTATTGAGCAAGCTTCTATTACCAGTCCTGCATTTACACACTGGTAACCTTCAATTCATGACTGCACCATATGCTAAAAGTTTAATTCACGGTTTAAAATTGAATTCTACCTCTCATTTAATGAATGTTACCCATGAAGTCTGGTGGCCAGGTCAGGCTGTTCAATCCTGTTTAACCCGCTGCCCAGGGACGAAGAACACCACAGTCCGACCACCCCTGACAATCGACAGTCCTGCCGACCTGGAGTTAAACAGGCTTCGTAAGTGTTCCTGGGAACTGCCCACAACGAGTCATGCAGGGCCGCAGAAAGACTGGACAGCTACAGGACTGGCTTCTGACAACACTGCAGAATAGAGACTGCAAAAACTTCCTACTGCAAAGTGGCAGAAAAGGCTATACAAATACCTTACAAACTTTTGAGAAAATGAATGAGCAGGCAAGAATTGCTGGTGGGAATGTAAATTGATACAGCCGCTATGGAAGACAGTCCAGAGATTTCTTAAAAAACTAAAAATAGAAGCACCATACAACCCAGCAATCCCAATCTTAGGCTTATACCCTGATGAAATCAAATCCGAAAGAAGCACCTGTACCCCAATGTTCATTGCAGCTCTGTATACAATAGCTAGAACATGGAAGCAACCTAGATGCCCATCGACGTACATGTATACAATGAAACACTACTCAGCTGTAAAGTGAAATGCAGAAGAATCAGTCCTAATGAGGTGGTTGGATCTAGAACCTATCATAAAAAGTGAAGTCAGTCAAAAAGAGAAAGACAAGTACAATATACTAACACACATATATGGAATCTAGTAGGATGGCAACGGTAACACATGCAATGAAGCAATGGAGAGACAGACATGGACAGTAGATATATGGGCATGGTGGGGAAGGAACAGAGGGTGGGAGGCGTAAAGGAAGTAGCACGAAAACCTGTACTATCATATGTGAAGAAAATAGCTACAGTCATTGCTCTGTGAGAAAAGGGGATCCTGCAGGGGTGCTGTGTGATGGTCGGGAGGGGTAGGATGGGGGGATATACATGTGACTAATCTGGGAACATACATATCTGTAAACAACAAAACTCTGTAAAAGTTAAAAGCGAAATAAAAGTGTAAAAAAAAAAAAAATGAATGAGCAGGCAAGAAATGAAGGGAAGCCATCACTAACCAGGGACCGAGTAAGCGCTCAAGCTCAGGAAGGTAAGGCCTAAAGATCGCCAATTCCTGAGACAGAGCGTCAGCGTGAGCACCTTCGTGCAGGACAGAAAGAAGAGCCTGACCAGCACGAGACAGGGTGCCAGTGCACAGGCCCCTTCAGAAGCCAGGGTGTGGCCGCCGCCAAGCTTGGCACAAACGCATGCTTCCTGTATGGCCTGAAAGCCCACAAGTCGATCAGAAAGTCGACCTGGGACAGGCGCTGCTCCAGCCACCCGGCCGCAGGAAACAGCCTCTAAAAGCAAAGGGCCCCTGGTTGCGTCTCCAAAGAATTCCCACAAATGCAGTGCTAACATCTCTAAGTACCTAAGAAAAATCACAACACACGTGAAATATAAGACCTGAAAGTAACAGCACAAAGAACCTGGGACAGCCAGAATTTTTAAAAAAATTCTCAGACACTACAAGTGTCAACTGTCAAATAGAAAACAGCTATGTTTAACAGGTAAAACTAACTCAGAAAGCAATTTAGAATGCGATCAAGGAGCTACTGGGTATTATAGACAACCAGGCAGCTCAAAAGAGAACCCAGAAGAGCTTAGAAGAATGAAAACGTTAATCATCAAACTGTAAAACTCAAGGGCGCCTGGCAGCTGGGAAAGGAGGACTACTGAAGGGAAAAGAGAGCTGAAGAACTGAGAGCAAGCAGGGCCAGCTGGGGAGAAGCGAGCCCAGACAGGCAGCTTCCAGAGCAGCCGGAGCACTGAGGCTCGCCTGCAGACGCCCCCCACCCCACCCCCGCCACAGAGAGGCCGCCAGCGCGGAGCCCGGGAGAGTGAGAGGAGAGGAAAACCAGGATGCAGGCACGGCTCCTCCGCGGACCCCCGCAGGGAAGCCGGGGCTGAGAAGTCAGGTGGAGCTAGCTAGGCGTCAGGACAAGCGTCAGCTCTCCTCAGGAAACGGCCTCAGAGCCAGAGCCTGCCTCCCGAGGCGCCCAGGGTGTGCACAACCGAACATTAACCCGCGGCCGGCCAGAGCAAGGGGAGCAGCACACGTGGTTTGAATACAAATGAATGGGGAGCCACAAAGCTTAGTAATCAAGGTGTTCAAAATACACTGAGATGCAACTTTTTAAAATAAAAACGACTGCACAAATTCCATAATAAGCAATATATCAAAATTCCAAATCAAGTTGAGATCAGTGACGGTGCCAGGCCAAGACCTACTGGAGCTTGAGGCAAAAGGAAATCAGGAACGGCAACTGGCCCATCAGAAGGGATTGGGTACCTAAATCCTGGCATGTGCACACATGCATGCTGAGGAAATGTGCATTACAGTCTCCTGTGAAGAGAGCCAGCTTCCCGGCCAAATGCAGCCTGTCGAACGCAGGCTCCGTGGCCGACTGGTCTTCACAGACACGTGGGCTGGCAGAGCTCCTGGGCCTGACGAGCACTCAGGCTGCCCCCCGGACACTGAACCAGCCCCCAGGATCGAAGGCCTCAGCAGGGCCGGGTGGATGGCCGTCTGCCCCTCCTCCTCGAGAGCAGTAACGCCCAGGTCTCAGGCTACAGAGTGAGCCCAAACCACAATCTCTAAAAGTTTTCCTGATGCTTTTTACACATGTCCAAAATCTAGACATTGGTAATCCATTTGATGAGTTATTAAGGGGTGTTCAAGCGCCATATTCATGAGGGAAACTCAACACTGTATCTAGAATTGTCTAGCTCTCCAATCCAAAATCCCAAGTAGAGAAGAGCTCAGGTCACCAGCGCGGACAGCTGGAACTCCTCGGGCCGCGGTGTTTCCCACACCGCACGCGGGCCACGGCTGCGGGGCTGGCTGACTGCGCTGGAGAGCCCGGCTCCGCCCGAGAGAGACAGCGCGGCCCCGGGCCCGAGACACCGCTACCGGGCCCTTTGGGGGAAGCCTGCCGGGCCCTGCCTCAGCGCCTGAGGAGAACACATGCCAGTCTTTCCTCTCTAGCTCTTAAAAGGCAAAGTTAACATCTGGGGGTGACGAGAGGTGGGGCGAGCCCCAGATAACACGTCTAGCTGAAATTCACCCACTGCCGCTGAACTTTAACAAAAACACAGCCTGACGACTACCTCCAGAGTTCACGCCGGTCGCCACGAGCCTCCCTGAGAAGCTAGGAGGTGGACACGATCGCCCGGCACAGCCGGGCGCGCTGGCACCCCCGGAAGGTGTTCAAAATACACTGAATTTAAAATAAAAACGACTGCACAAATTCCATAATAAGCAATATATCAAAATTCCAAATCAAGTTGAGATCAGTGACGGTGCCAGGCCAAGACCTACTGGAGCTTGAGGCAAAAGGAAATCAGGAACGGCAACTGGCCCATCAGAAGGGATTGGGTACCTAAATCCTGGCATGTGCACACATGCATGCTGAGGAAATGTGCATTACAGTCTCCTGTGAAGAGAGCCAGCTTCCCGGCCAAATGCAGCCTGTCGAACGCAGGCTCCGTGGCCGACTGGTCTTCACAGACACGTGGGCTGGCAGAGCTCCTGGGCCTGACGAGCACTCAGGCTGCCCCCCGGACACTGAACCAGCCCCCAGGATCGAAGGCCTCAGCAGGGCCGGGTGGATGGCCGTCTGCCCCTCCTCCTCGAGAGCAGTAACGCCCAGGTCTCAGGCTACAGAGTGAGCCCAAACCACAATCTCTAAAAGTTTTCCTGATGCTTTTTACACATGTCCAAAATCTAGACATTGGTAATCCATTTGATGAGTTATTAAGGGGTGTTCAAGCGCCATATTCATGAGGGAAACTCAACACTGTATCTAGAATTGTCTAGCTCTCCAATCCAAAATCCCAAGTAGAGAAGAGCTCAGGTCACCAGCGCGGACAGCTGGAACTCCTCGGGCCGCGGTGTTTCCCACACCGCACGCGGGCCACGGCTGCGGGGCTGGCTGACTGCGCTGGAGAGCCCGGCTCCGCCCGAGAGAGACAGCGCGGCCCCGGGCCCGAGACACCGCTACCGGGCCCTTTGGGGGAAGCCTGCCGGGCCCTGCCTCAGCGCCTGAGGAGAACACATGCCAGTCTTTCCTCTCTAGCTCTTAAAAGGCAAAGTTAACATCTGGGGGTGACGAGAGGTGGGGCGAGCCCCAGATAACACGTCTAGCTGAAATTCACCCACTGCCGCTGAACTTTAACAAAAACACAGCCTGACGACTACCTCCAGAGTTCACGCTCGGTCGCCACGAGCCTCCCTGAGAAGCTAGGAGGAGTGGACACGATCGCCCGGCACAGCCGGGCCGCGTGCTGCCCCAGGCCACCTCACCGGAGCCCAGGCTCCTCAGGGCCGCGGCACCACCCAGCAAGGCACCCCTCTGGCCCTCAGGCAGACGCTTTCGGTTCCCGCCATCCACTGCAGCCAAAGCTACCCTACAGACAGTGTATCAAATTGCCAGCCACCAGGTCAAGAGGCTTTCCTCACTCGATTGCTGTCCGACTCTTTGCGAACCCATGGACGGCAGCGCATCAGGCTTTCCTGTCCCTCACCATCTCCCAGAGCTGCCTCAAATTCGTGTCCATGGACTCGGTGATGCCATCCAACCAGCTTGTCCTCTGCCGTCCCCTTCTCTTTCTGCCTTCTATTTTTCCCAGCATCAGGATCTTTTTTTTTTTTTGAAAGGAGGGTGTGGTTTTTTTGGCGGGGGGGGGGGCACTTCTATTGATCTTTCATTTATCTATTTCCATCCAGCTTTGCCCTTTGGCCCGTGTGGGCCTCCCATTGCAGTGGCCTCTCTTGCTGCAGAGCACCGACTCTGGGCGCATGCACTCCAGAGCTCCGGCTCGGTAATTGGACACATCGATCCAGCCGCTCCGCGGCACGTGGGATCTTCCCAGGCCAGGGATCGAACCGGCGCCCCTTGCACGGCAAGGCGGTGTCCTTACCCACTGGGCCACCAGGGAAGCCGTAACATCAGGGTCTTTTCCCTGGTCGTGCTAAGCTGGGCTTCCCTGGTGGCACAGTGGCAACAGTCTGTCTGCCAACGTAGGAGACACAGGCTCCGTCCCTGGGTCAGGAAGAGCTCCTAGAGAAGAAAACGGCCACCCACTCCAGTATTCTTGCCTGGGAAATCCCACGGACAGAGAGCCTGGAGGGCTACAGTTCACAGGGTCACAAAAGAACCCGACACGACTTAGCAACTAAACAACACGGTAACCTGTCTGGTCAAGGCAGTGAGGCTCTCAAGACACAACTGAGGTGACACATCAGCCGCTCTCAGTTAATCACAAGGGAGTTTATATAGTTCTGGCAAATGTACACCCACGTCCCCATCAAAACCACAGTGTCCTCTGGCGGGCAGCAGAAGAAGAAATTCAAGAGTTTCCCAAGTGTGAGAAAGACTGGGTGAACTGCCGTGACCTGAAGGTGGGGTGGGTCCGGAGGGTCCGGAATGCAGTCAGCCCGGGACGCTAGCGTGGCTCCCGGACCCTGGTGAGGAGACGGGGCCAGCGCCCCATCAACACAGGGCACTGGGCTCTTCCAGCACCTGAGCACCCCTGGGAGCACCGCTCGCCCAAAGCCTCTGCAAGGAGCCCCGCCCAGACTGTCCTTGATGTGGGCCGCCTGAGGCCATGTCGGGATCCCAAGCAAGACACGCGAGCCTCAGAGCTACAGACCCTGAAGGAGGTGCTGTTTCAGCCGGTATGTGTGGTCACTTGTCACACCAGTGGAAAAGGAGTCTGGATTCTGGCCCCTGGGAGTGGATGCTGTCCCAGCCGTCGCCTGGTCTAAAGTTCACCCCAGCAGCACCTGGGACTCATGGACTGCCCTGACATGGGCAGTCCTTTTGTTTGCATTATTTCTCTAAGACAGTACGTAATGGGGACTTCCCTGGTGGCCCAGTGGCTAGGACTCTGGCTGGCTCCCAAGGGCCCGGGTGCACTCCCTGGCCAGGGAACTAGACCTACATGCCTCAACTCACAGTTCACATGCTGCCACTAAGACCCAGTCCAGCCAAACAAATCAATAAATAGAGTAAGATATATTAGAAAAACAGTACTGAATAGAGAGCGCATCCCTTAATTCTCTAGGAACTCGGTCTCTTCTGGCTTTAGAGCTACAGATACTCCAGGGCATCCGCTCGAGCGAGCGGCCCCACCAGCATCTGCTAACTCCTATGTAAGAACCACGCGCGCTCGGCGTCAGCCACCGTACACCTTGAGCTTGGTGCACTGTCCCGGCTTCAGGTCCCCCAGCAGCTGCAGCATGGTGTCCAGGAGCACCCGACTCGAGCTGACCAGGAACTCGCGACCACTGGCTACGGCGGCCACGTCTGCAACAGAAAGACGGCACAGAGCATCAAAACCAAGGTCGCTTCAAGACCCAGAGCGGTCTCTCCAAGACAGAGGAGTGCCGCTGCCCGCCTCCCTACAGGTCGCGCGACAGAGACTGGCCCCCAGAGCCGGCAGCCCCGCTGGGCAGCAGGGAGCACAGCAGGGACGGAGACGGCGGGCGGTGTCCACGGGGCTCCCCAGCCTCGGCAGCGGGACAGGGCACCGGGTCCAAACACCCATGCAGTCCGGCCCCCGCGCAGCAAGAGCACCAGGCTCTGGAGGCCGGTCAACAGCAGCGAGCAGCCAGAGTCCAACCAGAAGGCAGGGCTGATGACTCGGACAGGGACGAAGGACCCTAACATACACTTTCACCCCAGGAGTGAGATGTGCTGACTACGAACCAGAATACCAAACTGAACAGGGCTTCCCTGCTGGTCCAGTGGGTAAAGAGTCTGCCTTGCAACGCAAGGGGCACTGGTTCGATCCCCGGCCCGGGAAGATCCCATCTGCCACGGAGCGGCTGGACCGCTGTGTCGAATGACGCGCCGGCGCTCTGGAGCGCGTGCACCCGGAGAAGGTGCTCTGCAGCAGGGGGCGGGGGGCCCATCCGTGGGAGGCTCACATGATGCGGGAGGCCTATACAGGCCTAAGAGTAAAGATGGATGCAAATGGATAAATAAAAAAACAATAAGAGGCCAAAATTGGGAAAAAAAAAAAAAGGAGGATAAATTTTATCACTGACTTGTCCTTTAATTAACTGCAATCTAACAGCAGAATATGAAATTTCATCTACGCTACCAGATCAACCCAATGGAATCAGATCCTGGACATTCCTACTTATTTTTCTTTATCTGAGCTGAGAAGGACCAAATGAGAATATTAAAGTCTCCTAAACCTAAAAGATTTTTTCCCATTGTTGCTTGGCTTTCCAGCAATTGTTGCCTCATAAATTGGTGGTTTTCTCTGGGATGTAATCCCACGACAGCTACAACTGCCAGGACGGGACCCTTCATGGAACGAATGCAGCCTTCTGTTCAATGAGTCTGAACCTGACGCCTCTGTGTTCTATCATACGGAACACTCCAGTCTGACTAAAGAAACACCTGGAGGAAAAGGAAGCACTGGACATCATAAACGCAAAGGTTAAGGAAGTTTTTCGGGGAAGACATTTTTCATGTTAAGACCACGTACTGGAACTTCACAGGAAAACACACTCTTGCTTCATACCTGAGCAGCTTCCAGAGACGACCTGCCAACAAGGCGCGCCTCTGGCCTGCAGGGCTCGTGCTGTCTCTGCACTAAGACGTGTGTGTGACCGGCAGAATGCAGCCCAACCGCGGCCTGCCTGTCACAGCAGGAGACCCCAGCGGCCTCCGCCTCCACCCCCTGCTGGCGGCCCTCGGAGCCCTGGTGGCCAGGAAAGAAACCTGACTCCGCCGAGGCCGCCCAGATGTGACTACCGACAAGCCCACGGTGGAGAGGAGGAGTCCCGCTCACCCCCACCTGCTCCCCTGAGCAGTGTGGGTCACCCCCGCGGAGGCCCCAGGCAGGGCAAAGCAGCAGCAGATCCTCTCTGCCAAGCCAGGAGCAAACTGCAAGTTCCCAAGAGAAAGAAACGACCGCTGATGTTTAAAGACCAGGTCTGGGCGCAGTCTGTTACACGGGAACAGGAACACCACTAGCATCACTGGAGAAAGCAGCACAGAGCAAAACATACCTTTATCAGAGCAAGCAACGCGACACAACAACTCTACTGGTAAGCGATGCCCCCTCCCGTGTAACCAGTACTGTAAGAGCCAAGGTCAACCCTCCGATTCACTGAGTATCGATGAAGGAACAACTATGACGAGAAACAAAGGTGAGCACACTCCTCCACCAACAGCACCAGCATCATCAGTCTGTTTGGAGTCCTTACGAGGCAGCTCCAGGGTGGGGAAGGATTAAGTCTATAGGTATTTCGAGAAGTTACTGTGGTAATTTTGTAATTTAAGAAATGAAACTGGTGTGAATTGCAGATGTTGATGTGAAAATATAAAAAGCTGTAGTGTACTGTGTTTGACTCTTCTGCTCTGAAAGCGAAAGCTGCTCCGCCGCGGCTGACCCTCCGTGACCCGCGGACGAGCCGTGGGACTCTCCGGGCAAGAGTGATGGGGGATCCTCCCGCCCCGGGTACTGGCCCAGGCCTTGTGCTCCGCAGGCGGGCTCTCTGCCCTCTGAGCCGCCAGGGCGCCCGCTCGGGCTCCAGGCTGAGGCGACTGTATCTGACGGCTGACGGCAGGGGTGACCACGGGCACCAACACACCGCCACTCACAAAGACCAGGCAGGCGTGGGAGTCCAGAAGCAAACGTGCACATTGATGATTAGCTAACTTTCAAGAATAGGACTGAAACAATTGACGGGAGAAAGGATAAAAGAATAGTCTTTTCAACCAGTGGCGCTGAGACAAGTGGATAGTCACAGGCCAAGCAGCAAGACTGATCCCCTGCCTCACAGCACACAGAAAATCAAACCTACAGTGATCAGAGACCCAGATGTGTGAGCTAAAACCATAAAACTCTCAGAAGAAAGCATAGGGGCAAACCTTCAAGGCCTTGAATTAAGACAATGGATTCTTAGATATGACAACAGAAACACAAGCAACTAAAGAAAAATCCACTGGATATCATCAAAAATTACAACTTTTGTGCTTCAAAGGATACTACCAAGAAAGCAAAAAGACAACTACAGAATGTCGGAAAAGTTCTGCAAATAACATACCTGACACGGAAGCAGTATCTAGAATAGACAAAGAACTCTTAACAACTCAATAATAAAAATACAAATGACTTAGTTTTGAAAGGGGCAAAGGACTTGAATAGACATGTCTCCAAAGATACTACACAAGCGGCCAGTGAATACACGAAAAGATGCTCAGCCTACCGCCCCCGGCTAGATGAATTTCCAGCGTGGACAGAGTGTGCTCGGACTGTCAGGGCACCGGCCACGGGAGCGTCAAGGGCCCGGCCTACAGTGCCAGAGGCCCCGCCAGCCGGGTGCCGACGCCTGCTGACCCACCACGCGGTAACTCAGGCAGAACCCCACCCTCCCTACGGCCGTCCACAAGGGTATGTCCTTGTTTCAGCTTGTCAGAAGTCCTAGGAAATTCTGCACCCATAAATGACAACCACTCTGGATATTCTTTGCCCGTACTATGTATGATTCAATAAATAACCACAGAATTAACTAGCCCCCGAGTCCCTACCAGTGAAGGCTCTGTTGTGGCTGTCGCTGTCCAGCCACTCGGTCCTGTCCAGCTCTCTGCGACCCCATGGACGGCGGCACAGCAGGCCTCCAGCCCTCTCATTCTGTCACCCCTTCTCCTCCTGCCCTCCTCCCTCCACCCTACGCCTCCATCCCATCAATCTGGAAAGCTGTAAGGCTGACTGTGCTTATTTTCTCACTGAGCCAGCCACAGAAGGGACCTGAGCTTCAAGCAAACACTCCACGTCCACAAAACAGCAGCTCCTTATCGAGGTAGGTCATGCTCTGTCAGTTGAAGGAAAGGCATTATCTAAATGAGAGATTACAAAGTAGCCCAACTTATCCAAGACAAACCACTAAGACAATGTCTGTGAATAACTGGAGATGGTAGGTAACAGGTACCAAGTTCTCCTGAATGAGTGAGACCTCTACAATGGGTAGACAACAACAAACAGGTCAGAACCACGCCCAGGGCACACAGAAACCCAAACAGACTTCAGCATCTCAAAACAGCTCTCCACAACCACCTCGAACCTCCCAGACTACCGTAAACCCTTCTACACACACGGCAGGCTACAGCCACGCTCTAGGGCCATGGCTCTCCAACGGCAAGGGAGGACGATTCTGTCCCACGAGACACTTAGCAACATCTGGAGACCCTGACGGCTGTCCACCTGGGGCTGCTCCTGGCCTCCACCGGCAGAGTGCAGGGATGTCTCTAAACCTCTACAGCACAAAGAACACTCCCCGAACAGAGAATTCACGGCTGAGGCTGAGAAACATGCTCTAGGGACAGTAACTTGGGGACATGGCACACACGGAAAGCCAGCTGCCCCCCAGAGCCCGTCACCTACTCCAGGAGGCAGGGCTCACACCTCCTTTCTCACCGCACCCGTACGTGCAGGGCTGGGACAGACCTTCATCTTCATCTGGGGCCTGAGCCGCTCTTCCCAGAAGACGAAGCTGGGAGTCGCAGTCAAGAGCACGGGGCGGTCAGCGGTGGAGGAGGAGCTGGACACTGCTTCCCCGTGTCCGGGCAAGCACTGGAGGGCGGGAAGCAGGAGGCAGAGGAGGGAGGGAGGCGAGCAGCTCTGGTCACTGGCACGGGGCATTCGGCTGTCAGCTCTGTGGAACTAGCATGTCCACGAAGGAGGAGCGGGTTCCAGTCCCGCCACAAATTATCAACAATCAAAAAGCAACTTGAGGGAATCCATGGCAGTCCAGGGAGGACTCAGCACTCTCACTGCTGAGGCCTGGGTTCAATCCCTGGGTAGGAAACTAAAAAAAAAGGAATTCTGACTCTGTAATCATTACCTACGGGCTTCCCTGGTGGGGCAGTGGTAGAGAATCCGCCTGCCAATGTAGGAGACATGGAAGATCCCCCAGAGAAGGAAATGGCAACCCACACCAGTATTCTAGCCTGGAGAGTCCCATGCACAGAGGGGCCTGGTGGGCTCCAGTCCGTAAGATCACAAAGAGTCGGATACACCTTTAGCAACTAAACAGCAACAATCATTACCTAGCATTGTCTGAATGAAAAGACCCTAACCCAGAATTAAGAGGCAACGAGTGCAATTATGACTTTCAAATAGTCAAAAAGCAGAAAAAGGAGTCAGAAAAATAAGTCTTCCACTTGTAAGCTGAGCAAGTGAACCTTCACAGGGCTGTGGTAACAATCTGCCATCGTCTCCAAGTTCTGTGTCTGTCCACTTGTTCGCACCCCGGAGGCGTCAGAAACCCAGAAAACCCAGTGAGAAAGATGAAGTCCAGAGAACCAACATCCCGGGAAGTGGACTTGCCAGGCCTAAATCTAGACTTTATATTAACATTAATCTATTATTAAGAAGTACGACTATGGATGAGTAAGAAAAGCTCACTAGTTTCAGAATTTAAACAAACGTTTGACATCCAGCTTTTGCTCAGGATACAGTAACCAGAGAAGAGCGACGCCTCTGCTCTTTAAAAGGGGCGGGGAGGCCACCTGGAGACCCACGCATCCTGAGCACATCGGAGTCGAGGCTGCTGACCCACCAGCTGGCAGGGACAGTGACACAGGCAGGGTCCGCACGAAGCGGTGGAAGGCCGGCACCTGCTCCCCAGGGCGGACATCTCGGCTGAGAGCTGTGGACCGGCCAGTCAGGAGGCTGCCGGGCTGATGGCGGGGAAAGGGCTACTGACAAAGCAGGGGTGGGGAGAAGGGAGAGGTGATGGAACTGTCCCACGTCTTCACGGTGGAGGTGACAGGCCCGCACGCCTTGTCAAAACCTGCAGGACTGCAACAAGGCAGGGAAAAGCTGGAGGGGCTGAGTTCCTACAGCCACATCGAGAAAGCAGAGGATCTGCCGACAGCTACCGAGGCGCCCACTGTCCTGCCCACTCCCCGTGAACAGCCTTGGTGTCTGAGACACGGAGGGCCCCAGGCCCCGGGGGAGCAGCTGAACACCCACGCAGTATGTAATCACCCCATCACCCTCAGCAGCGTCTAAGTGGAGCGCGGGCAGGCCCACTCCGACTCTTTGTGAAGCCTCCTATGGGAGCCACTCCGGGCAGGGGAAACACAGCCAGGTTGAGCCTATCTGCTGAGCAACAGGCTGGCCTGAGGCGCTGGCCCATGGCCTCACCACAGCATACCAGCTGGCAACGCAAGCAGCTCAGAATCACAACTTGGTGGAATGGAAAGCCACAGATGTCACAGACCTTTGGGATCACTTGCAAACAGCAGAAAATCATCATCAAATTTGCAAGTATTATGCCTTCTGCTAAAAAAGAGACCCCAGGGACTTCCCTGGTGGACCAGTGGCTAAGATGCCACAGTCCAACGCAGAGGGCCAGGGTGCCAGCCCTGGTCAGGGAACTAGATCCCGCAAAAAAATAAACCAAGGCCCCAGGCAGACAAATAAATAAGTATTTATTATAAAAACAAAAGAAGAGACCTTGAAGCAAGTTTAAAAGGTGGAGCCGTGCGAGCCTCCCCAGCGGAAGGGGCTGTGATCACAGTGCAGAAGGCGTCCTCCAGCAGACAAGGGGGGCCCGGTCACCCCACCCCGGCCTCAGGACCTGCCTGCAAGAGCGTCCCCAGTTCTCAAGGGACTATGGAGAAGCGTCCTCAAGAGATTCACTGCGTTAGGATTTCAGGGGATGAAGAAAAACAACATTTCCCCTCTGTCTACGAGCAGTCGCCCTAAGAGGGGTCCAGGGTGCAGCAGAGCGCTGGAGAAAGGAAGCCACAGCCCCAAAACGAGCTCCTGGACTTCACAACCGAGCCCAGCCCTCACTCGCACAGACACCGCCCACTGCACAAGATCCAGCGTCCGTCCGTCCATCTGTCCTCTGGCTTTGTCCTCTACAGCAGTTCCGCCATGAGAATTCTATCTAAATATAACTATATAGTCTTCGGGGGAAATTGAAGAGACAGTCAGGTTTCTGGAATTCTTTGATTACGCCACAGAAGACCAGCAAGAGCCTAACTGAAGCTCTGCTTCAGACTTTCACTTCAGTCAGACAGAAGTAAACGGCAATGACGCCAAACCAGGTAGCTAAACACCCAGTGCTGACTTCCGTGAGCCCAGAGAACCGAACAGAACCTGCACCCTCCCGTCTCCTACGGTGAGCGGCCTCGTGCACCAGCGCTGGCGTGGTCCCCTGGCGTGGTGCCCGCCACACCCCCTGGCCCCGCCCCCCGAGTCCGCCTCAGGGCAGGAGCCCGTCTGGAACAGGCGTGCACGTGCACACACCACCCCTGGGACCGTTCTGGAAACAGTTCCGAAAGTCACTAGGTCGGAAGAGACTTACTCACTTGTTACGATTCCCGCCAGAGCAAGAACAAATTGATTTTCATCAGAATCCAGCTCCTTGACATCCCCATCCAGTGACTTCACAAAACTCTCCAGTGTCTGGCCAGTGATGCTGAAAAACTTCAAAGCTTTATCCTGAAAGTTTAGAAAGGAAAACATCACACCCTTTCACGGATACCAACAGGAAACCCCTTTCAAAGCGCAGGATACGGAAAAAAGACTCCCGTGTTCACTCCTGGAAGCAGTGCTTTAAAATCTATTCCCCCAGTAAACCTTCCCATTGAAAAGATCAGGAAAAAAAAGAAGTTTGGAGCATGTAGAAAAAATTAACCTGGAGGTGATACAGTTAAAAAAAAAAAAAAAAAAACACATGGGAAATAGTTCAAATTTATACAATGATATAGTACTGGGATGAATTCACCCAAAAATATTCCAGGAATATGCCAGAAAAATCTGTTATCTGTTCTAGGCATGGAAAATAGGAGTTTTCAAACCTTCAGCGGAAATTATTCTTCAAATAAAATCTTAACTGAAGCCGCAACATGTCAAAGACAGCAAACAGGCTCCTCTGGCATTCAAGACTCTGTGTGACCGCCAGGCTCCTCTGCCCACGGGGTCCTCCAGGCCAGAGGCCTGGAGGGCTCGCCACTGCCTTCCCCAGGGGGTCCCCCTGGCCCGGGGGCTGAGCCCGCGTCTCCTGCACTGGCAGCTGGACGCCTCACCGCAAAGCCACCCGGGGAGCCCATTCCAGTCTCTGTGACTCCGCAGAGCTTCCCGGCTGGCAGAGCCTTGGCAGTGTCTCGTGTGACCCGCCTCACTCCCCGTCACGGCCGTCCGCGCCCGTCAGTCAGGGCTCACTTCAAACCTCTCTCCTGCTCCGACGCTCCCTGACATGTGTGTGCACACACACGCTGCTAACATGCATCTACGGGGCCTCCCTGGCAGCTCCGTGGTGAAGACCTCGCCTGCCAGCGCGGGAGACGCGGGTCTGACCCCTGATCCGGGAGGATCCCACACGCGTGCAGCAACTCAGCTCATGAGCCACAACAACTGAGCCTGGGTCGCAACGCCTGAAGCCCGTGTGCCCGAGAGCCTGAGTTTCACAACAAGAGACGTCACCACCACAAGAAGCCTGCTCACCTCCACTAGAGAGGAGCCCCCACTTCCCGCAACTAGAAAAGCGCCTGCGGCAGCTGCGCAAACCCAGAGTAGCCAACAATAAATAAATAAACAAATAAAATTAAATAAAAACCATATGTCTACGCGCGTGTGTGTGTGCCCATACGCCTCCCTGGCGGAACAACGGTGAGGAATCCACCGGCCACTGCAGGAGACCTGAGCTCTAGCCCTGCGTCTGGAGATCCCCTGGAAAAGGAAACGGCGATCCCCTCCCGTCTTCTTGCCTGGAAAATCACGTGGTCAGAGGAGCCTGGTTAGGCTACAGTCCATGGGATTGCCACATCTTAGCAACTAAACAACAACAATGTAACGTTCAGACAATTAAATACTGTACTACCCCAGGAATACCGTATGCAAGAGCACTCTGAAGTTTGTTCCAGTGCACATCAATGTCAAGCAAGGACACTGAAATGGAGCCATTTCCACACCACCACGCAGATTCCGGGAGAGACAGGCTCTTACTCCCTGCACCTGACACATCCCAGGTCCAGGTCACCAGGGCACTACACAGGCGGGACCCCAAAACCACCAGCCGCGCCCGACAAACAGGTCCGGCCTGCAGGCGCCTTGACAGGGGCGGCGTGCCCGCCACGCGCCCCAAGCCCGAGTCGGGGGTCGGCCGCCCGCGGCGCACTCACCCCTCCCAGGATGGCCTGGACCACCTCCTCGCTGCCGGAGGCGCCCCAGAGGATGGTGCAGGCGGCGGCGCCCAGCTCCGTGCAGTACTGCGCCTGCAGCACCAGCTGCCGCTGCGCCTCGTCCAGCTGCTGCCGAAGAGCCAGCTTCTCCTGAAACAAGAGAGCCAGTCAGGAAACAGAGAGCCTCCAGCCTCGAAAGCCCTGGGCCTGCCCCTCCAAAGGCGCGTCTAAGGGAAAATGCACACAGGGCACAGCAAGCTGCTGGCAAATGGAAACTGGCCCAGAGAGAGGCACAATCCATACCTTTCTCATTTTAGAGGTAAAACTAACACTCACATAAAAGCACATGGCACCGCCTCAGAGTTTATAAATACTGCCCAAGACATCGAGTCAGCTTCTTAGTAAGGTGGGAAACAGCCTCTCCGGTCCGGTGGCCACCCCGGGACAGCGCCAGCGAGGACGCCGGGAGGCGGGCACAGCCAACCCGAAGCCCCGTCGAGCGATGCTTCTATGTAAAGACGCCAGGAGACACCGCGAAGGCCGGGGGAGGCGGGCGGCAGGCCTCGCGGCGAGCCCTGACCCAGCAGGCTAAGCGCAGGGTCACCGGAGAGGGGTCCTGACTTCCCCGTCTCCCACAGCTCCGGCTCCTGAAGGCCGGCCGCTGACCAGTCAGCCAGGGCCCCCGGCGAGGCGCCTGGCCCCGCGGCCGCCTCCGCCACCCCAGGCTCCTCGAGGCCTACCTCCGCGGGGGCTCGGCGGGCCTGGCCTCCCCGCCCCCAGCCATCGCTGCCTGAACTCAGTCGCCAAAGCACAGAGCCCAGTAACCACTGAGCGCCGAGTGACAGCGCGGGCCATGCTTTAGACTTTTCTTCGACAGGCTGAGTGCAGGACAATTCCTGTGGGGGGCTTTCCGCCTGGTGGAGAAGAGGGAGCGGGGGGCACAGACACACTCCGCCGACGCCGGGCCTGGGTGCGGGCGTCCTTCGTGTCTCCCTGGGGCGGAGGTCGCGCACACAGCCACGTTCTCCTCGGGAGAGACGCGGGCCCTGAGCCCAGGGCCTGGGCCGAAGCCGCCCTGAGGCCGTGGTGACTCTGGGTCTCCAGCACCAGCCCCACTGGGACCAGAGCCTGGCTCCTCCAAGGGCACCTCGGCCACTCGAGCCAAGGGGCACGCGCGCGCACGGCCTCCCGGCCTCCCCCCGATGACTGGCTCTTCTCGCACGAAGCAGGCTGTGCGCTCTGTCTGGCGAGCCGGCTCTTCCGTGAGATGAACGAGGCTCAGAGCTGTCTCCTGCGGTCACGAGGCTGCAGGCGGCAGCCCTGACGGCGACGTCAAGAGGAGCTCTTAAGAGAACAGCCCCCTTCACAGCGACACCACCTTTATCCAGAATGTACCAGGAACTCTGTTGTTTTTAACTCATCTATTTTTAATTGGAGGATACTTGCTTCACACTGTTGTGCTGGTTTCTGCCATACGCCGCCATGCATCAGCCACGGGAGCACCTAGGTCCCCTCCCGGTGGTCACAGGGCACTGCGCTGAGCTCCCCGGGTCAGGCAACTCCCACTGGCCACTTTACATACGGAAATGCCTACGTTTCCACGCTCCCCTCTCCATTCGCCCCACCCTCTCCTTCCCGGAACTGTGTCCAAAAGTCTGTCCTCTACGCCTGCGTCTCCACCGCTGCCCTGAGAAGAGGCTCATCGGACCACCGTTCTAGATTTCACGTATACTTGTTAACGCATGACGTCTGTCTTTCTCTTTCTGACTTACTTCACTCGGGGTAACAGGCCCCAGGTTCCTCCGCCTCATCGGGACGGCCTCGCGTGTGCTCTCTCTACAGCTGGGTTACACCCCATCGTCCTCAGCTACCGTGACTTCTGTACCCTTCACCTGACGGACCTCGGGCTCACGTCCATGTCCCCACGGCTGCCGTGAACCCAGGCTACACGTGCCTTTCTCAGTTACGGTGTCCACAGGGTAGATGCCTAGCAGTGGGATTGCTGGGTCATTTGGCGGTTTTATTCCCAGTTTTCTGTTTGTGTTTTCTTAAGGAATCTCCATATTGGCTGCACCAACATTCCCACCACGAGTGTAAGAGGGCTACCTTTCTGCACACCCTCTCCGGCACGTGTTGCTTGTAGACGTTTGGCGCTGGCCACCCTGACTGCTGTGAGGCAGTGTCTCGTGCAGGTCTGATTCGCCTGTCTCTACTCATGAGCAATGCTGAGCATCTTTACATGCGTTTATTTAGCCACCTCATGTCTTCTTTGGACAAATGCCTGTTTAGGTCTTCTGCCCACTTTTTGATTGGGTTGTCTGTTTTTCTGGTGTTGAGCCACGTGAGCTGCTTATATGTTTTGGAAATTAATGCTCTGTCAACTATTTCATTTGCTATTATTTTCTCCCATTCCGAGGGCTGTCTTACACTGTTTGGAGTTCCCTTTGTTGTGCAAGAGCTTTAAGTTTAATCGGGTCCCACGTGCTGGTTTCTGATTTTATGTCTACTACTCCAGGAGGTGGGTCATACAGGACCTTAGAATGCATCAAGAACTCTTTAAAGTTAACGGTTAAAAGAATCCAACTAGAAAATGGGCAAAGACACAAACAGACACTGCACAGAAGTGGAAGACAGACAACAAACAAGAACGGAGTTAGGCAACTCCCACTGGCCACTTTACATACGGAAATGCCTACGTTTCCACGCTCCCCTCTCCATTCGCCCCACCCTCTCCTTCCCGGAACTGTGTCCAAAAGTCTGTCCTCTACGCCTGCGTCTCCACCGCTGCCCTGAGAAGAGGCTCATCGGACCACCGTTCTAGATTTCACGTATACTTGTTAACGCATGACGTCTGTCTTTCTCTTTCTGACTTACTTCACTCGGGGTAACAGGCCCCAGGTTCCTCCGCCTCATCGGGACGGCCTCGCGTGTGCTCTCTCTACAGCTGGGTTACACCCCATCGTCCTCAGCTACCGTGACTTCTGTACCCTTCACCTGACGGACCTCGGGCTCACGTCCATGTCCCCACGGCTGCCGTGAACCCAGGCTACACGTGCCTTTCTCAGTTACGGTGTCCACAGGGTAGATGCCTAGCAGTGGGATTGCTGGGTCATTTGGCGGTTTTATTCCCAGTTTTCTGTTTGTGTTTTCTTAAGGAATCTCCATATTGGCTGCACCAACATTCCCACCACGAGTGTAAGAGGGCTCCCTTTTCTGCACACCCTCTCCGGCACGTGTTGCTTGTAGACGTTTGGCGCTGGCCACCCTGACTGCTGTGAGGCAGTGTCTCGTGCAGGTCTGATTCGCCTGTCTCTACTCATGAGCAATGCTGAGCATCTTTACATGCGTTTATTTAGCCACCTCATGTCTTCTTTGGACAAATGCCTGTTTAGGTCTTCTGCCCACTTTTTGATTGGGTTGTCTGTTTTTCTGGTGTTGAGCCACGTGAGCTGCTTATATGTTTTGGAAATTAATGCTCTGTCAACTATTTCATTTGCTATTATTTTCTCCCATTCCGAGGGCTGTCTTACACTGTTTGGAGTTCCCTTTGTTGTGCAAGAGCTTTAAGTTTAATCGGGTCCCACGTGCTGGTTTCTGATTTTATGTCTACTACTCCAGGAGGTGGGTCATACAGGACCTTAGAATGCATCAAGAACTCTTTAAAGTTAACGGTTAAAAGAATCCAACTAGAAAATGGGCAAAGACACAAACAGACACTGCACAGAAGTGGAAGACAGACAACAAACAAGCACACGGAAGGATGTCCAGCATTACTAGCAACAGAGAAGTGCAAGCTACAACTACAACACATGTATCAGAACAGCTGAAATAAAAAAACTGCGAGAACACGAAGTGCTAATCAGGATGTGCGGGAAGTGAGTCACTCAGCGTTGCTGGGGATGACGTCACCACACGACCACTCTGGAGAACAATCTGGTAATTTCTTACGACACTAAACAGGCACCTACCAGGCAACTGGGACTGCACTCAGGCACTCAGCCCAGAGAAATGAGAGCATACACTCACACAAGAACCTGCACACAGAGGTTCATAATACCTTTATTCACAACACCAAAAACACCCAGAAATCACCCAAGTGTCCTTCGATGGGAGAATATTTAAACTGTGATATGTGTGTAGTTCACCTCTGATTTTAACTGAACTATATTATCAATTAATTTTTCTTTAAAAGGCTTTCTGAAATAATAGTTTGCAACAACTACCTGTTTATGATCAGAAAAGTAGTGATTCTTTCCTAACAAGTTAAAAATTAAATACAGATAACCAAAACTAGCATTCCATATTAAAGTTAGCTTGCTATGAGAGACGCAGCCCTAAGAAAAGGCACAGAGGACGAGGCCACAAGTGAGCCACAGACACGCAGCTCCTTGAGAGAAGACGAGGACCCTGCCTGCTGTCCGCAGCAACCCACGCTCAGGGGGCAGTGGGCCACAAGGGCCTGCACGTGACGACCCACGCGCACGGGGCAGCGTGGCCACCAGAGCGCTGCACAAGGCCACGGCGGGAGCGGCAGCTGGCCTTGCGGGCAGCACGGGCCTCCAAAGCCTTCAGATGTGCCCAGAGCTCCGGGGCTCTCTCTCCTCTCAAGCTCAAAGGCTGCCACTGCCTGGACTCGGCCGGCCCGCCGCCTGATTCACCTCGTTTCCTCACTGACCCCACGGAGGCAACACCCCAAAAGGGGCACGAGCGGAGCTTGACAGGTCCCCCCGCGTCAGCTCTGGGGTCGGGCACGGCTTCTCAGTCGGCACGCGTCTTCCGAATCAGAGGCGACCCTCTGCCTTCCGCTCCCTCCTTACACGCTGGCTTCAGGCGCGCCGGCCTCCCCCGTGACTTCCACCCGAGCTGAAGGCTAACCAGCAATCCTCTAATTCAGGATCCAGCCCCTGCATTCTTTCCTGGTTCCTCAACTCTAAACTAAGCTTGCCAAGTCCAGCCTGCCAACCTGCCCAGCCCTGGGCAGAAAGGCCGCAGACGAGGCAGTGGCCGGCTCCCTACGCAGGCACCGACGGGCCATCACAGCACACTGCAAGGCCCCCGCCGGGCAAACGGGCGGGACTATTAAACACGAACGTAACTGGAAATAGCTTAACCGAAAATACTCCCGCACTTTAACCACGGCCAAGCTGACGGGCGGCGGCGCAGCGCACTGGCCCCCTGACGCTGCTTCAGCGCCGCCGCTGTGTCCTCTATTCTGGCACTTTCCCAGGACGGCTGGTTTTGAAGCAGAACGTCTAAAGTGCCAGCAAACCAAGCATTTTTCCTGTGCTTATCAAATGTGAAAACAGGAAATCTAAACTCTGCCCAACTGAAGCTTCAACTCTATCAAGAACATCTCCGCATTTTAAGGCGTCCTGAACCAGCGGACTGCACGGCTGTATTGTCCACGTGTATCCAATTCCTTATCGCCTGTGGGTCAACTTGTAGACAATGAGACTCTTAGGTGCAAACAAACGAATCAGATGTCCTCCCAGTGTGTCAGGACCTAGAGTGTGCCTGGGCTCTGACGTCAGCTTTCGACAGGTGACGCACAACCCAATGCAGTTTTGAAACGCTGACACTCTTTCCGTGACCTTCTGACCTCAACAGTAAAGCCCATCCGTCTGGAAGGTCCTTACTGAGCAGTCAAGGAGAAAAACTACCGCGGCTTCCCGTTCTCTGACGAGCCCTCGGAGGCGTGGTCCCCCGGCCAGGCGTCCGCGACGGGCGCTGCAGCGCTGTCAGCCGCCGTGGCCGAAGCTCGAGAGAAGGCGCGGGCACAAACCCCTGCCCGCTCTCCGCTGAGGACGCGCGGCCCCCGGGAGGCCGCTGTCTGTTTGAGTGCAGCGCGACTCTGGGACGCGAGGAACATCTCTGGGCGAGCTCCACGCGAGCGTCTCGCTTACCCGTCTGTGTTCCTGAGCAATGCAACCACGGACATCTGGGCTAAGGAACAGCTATTCTTGATGAATGAACAAATGCTGTGGAGAAAGTGAAGTCTCTACAAAACCCACCTGTTTGGGGAACCTCCACCATGGCCACAAGCACTCCAACCCCAGGCACAGGAGGCGGCGGCAGGAGGCGGAGCCGAGCACAGGGCCCGGGCGGCTCCCAGCACCGCTGACCCGCCGCGCTGGAGGGCCGGAGCCGCCGCGGACTCCGCCCGGCAGGCAGGCAACCGCCCGGCCTCGACCGTCAGCCGTCACGACTGTACTGCTCAGGAGAAACACACGTTCAAGCCCAGGTTCCAGCAGAAGTGGCACAAGAGTCTAGCTGAATGTTTAAGAACTACTGTTAGTCTCCCATTTTCATTAAAATGAAACACAACTGGTTATTTCTAAAATATCAGTAAGTGACCTTCTAATTATGTGTTTCTATTTACTCTAACGCTGATTTTAAACCATTAAATGCACTATTTTCTCAGGATTATTATGAATTTTAACAACTTGAGTTGGTCTTTTAAACACAGAAATTAGCACTGACTATTTTAAAAGGTGCCAAGTAAGTAGCCTCCACGTTAAATGGCTGTCAAATGCAAATGATCAGCTGTCTTGCAACCCATTCAGAATACACACATTTAAACACACGGGCCGAGGCGCCGGGGCTAGCGTGTGGCAGCCCAGCAGAGGCGCTCCCCGCGCCCGGCGGGCGCCGTACCTTCCTCTCCCTCACGCCGTCCGCCTGCGCGGAGTCCAGGCGGGCTCGGAAGTGTTCACGGTCCATCCGCAGCTGCTCCAACTCCTGCTCTTTCCTCTCCAGGTCTGCAAGAGACAGAACACTCGTATTCCGGTGAGCATGTGTTTATTTTCCTTACCTTTCTTAGGACAGCCTGAGCTCTTAGGGAGGACTACTCACTCACAAGCCAGCCCTGGGATAACCAACCGTCTGGGAGCCCTGCTGTCGAGGCCTGTCAGCTCTCTGCCCAAAGCACAAAGCACCTTGTTTTCTGTTTTACATTTTTGAGCCTGTTTCACCGCCAGACCTGCACTCAGGTTTTAAGGAAGTGGGTTACTTGAGGGAGCGCAGCCAGGGCCGAGGAGCCTGCCCGCCTCGTGACACACACTCAGACGTGCTCCACAAACAGCAGAAGGCAGCTCGGCGAGGAGCACTGCCAGCGGGCTGACTCACGCGCTCCCCTCAGCCCCGGTAGACGGGCTCCCAACAGTAGCTGCCGCCGGCATCAGCAGAGCCCTGCGGCGACAGCCTCGGAGACGAGACAAGGCCACGAGGTGAGGCGGGGGGAGGGCACGCCAGGAAAATCCCAAGACATTCATGTCCACAATCCTGAAATCAACCGCACAATCAACTTTAGATAAAACACAATATGCTACAGACATTCAAAAGCAAAGCAGCAGCTCAAGTACAGTTCTGAGTGCCTTCTGTGCACGACCGTTTCGCTCTGCCCGGGGCCAGGGCTCCGGGTGCGGGGCCTCGCTTCGCCGACCCTGCAGCATGCTGACCCGGTCCACCGCTGGCCTTGGCTGCAGTTAGTTACGCTGGTCAGCAGAAGAGGCTACACTGGGGGTTCATCTTTCTAGAATACCGGTTTTAAGAAAAGAAATTGAAACGGCTCACCAGTCTGCTCATCGGTTGCCAATAAAAAGTCTGTTCTTAAAGCTTTTACCAGTCAAAAAAAAAAGGCAGGTGCCTTGATTCCAAGGGCTAAGATATCACCGGGTTCAAAGCTGACACCCACCAGGTCGGAGGCGGGCACGTGCCCAGAGCTCCTGGCGCAGCCGCAACGGAGGAGCAGCGTGGGGGACAGTGACGCGCAGACTCCCCGGCACGTCAGAGCCCCTGGAAGGCCCGTCCACACACAGCCCGCCGCCCCGTCCGTGTCTGATGCGGGGCCTGACTGGGCCTGGGACGCTGCATGTCTAACAGTTTCGGGAGGCCGACACCCCGGGCGGCCTGGACAGCCTGACTCTGGGGCTCACTCACAAGCCAGCCCTGGGATAACCAACCGTCTGGGAGCCCTGCTGTCGAGGCCTGTCAGCTCTCTGCCCAAAGCACAAAGCACCTTGTTTTCTGTTTTACATTTTTGAGCCTGTTTCACCGCCAGACCTGCACTCAGGTTTTAAGGAAGTGGGTTACTTGAGGGAGCGCAGCCAGGGCCGAGGAGCCTGCCCGCCTCGTGACACACACTCAGACGTGCTCCACAAACAGCAGAAGGCAGCTCGGCGAGGAGCACTGCCAGCGGGCTGACTCACGCGCTCCCCTCAGCCCCGGTAGACGGGCTCCCAACAGTAGCTGCCGCCGGCATCAGCAGAGCCCTGCGGCGACAGCCTCGGAGACGAGACAAGGCCACGAGGTGAGGCGGGGGGAGGGCACGCCAGGAAAATCCCAAGACATTCATGTCCACAATCCTGAAATCAACCGCACAATCAACTTTAGATAAAACACAATATGCTACAGACATTCAAAAGCAAAGCAGCAGCTCAAGTACAGTTCTGAGTGCCTTCTGTGCACGACCGTTTCGCTCTGCCCGGGGCCAGGGCTCCGGGTGCGGGGCCTCGCTTCGCCGACCCTGCAGCATGCTGACCCGGTCCACCGCTGGCCTTGGCTGCAGTTAGTTACGCTGGTCAGCAGAAGAGGCTACACTGGGGGTTCATCTTTCTAGAATACCGGTTTTAAGAAAAGAAATTGAAACGGCTCACCAGTCTGCTCATCGGTTGCCAATAAAAAGTCTGTTCTTAAAGCTTTTACCAGTCAAAAAAAAAAAAAAGGCAGGTGCCTTGATTCCAAGGGCTAAGATATCACCGGGTTCAAAGCTGACACCCACCAGGTCGGAGGCGGGCACGTGCCCAGAGCTCCTGGCGCAGCCGCAACGGAGGAGCAGCGTGGGGGACAGTGACGCGCAGACTCCCCGGCACGTCAGAGCCCCTGGAAGGCCCGTCCACACACAGCCCGCCGCCCCGTCCCGTGTCTGATGCGGGGGCCTGACTGGGCCTGGGACGCTGCATGTCTAACAGTTTCCCGGGGGAGGCCGACACTGCCGGCCTGGAAACAGACGCTGACAGTGACCGCTTCAGGACACGGCCCTGTCTCTCAGCACTCACAGGATGAGATTAATGACCACCAGAAAGGGCAGGCGAGGGAGCCCACGCTTAGGGATGCAGGACAGTGGAGAAACAGGCCGGCGGGAGCCCGCCTGCCCTGAGCCCGCCTCCAAACAGTGTCCCTCCGCCCTGGAGGAGCAACGCTCACCTCCTCCTCCCGTGGGCACAGAGAAGGCGCGTGGCTCTAGGACCCCGGGGCCTGCGGCAGCAGGGAAAGCCCAAACAAGACCCTGGAGGTCGGATCCGCGGCAAGAACAAAGCAGGTACCCCAAAACTCTGGGAAAATGGAAGAACTCTCACACATTCTGGGCTCCGCCGGTGGCTCAGTGGTGAAAAATGTGCCTGCAATGCAGGCGATCTGGGTTCAACCCCTGTGTCGGGAAGACGCCCTGGTCAAGGGCGTGGCAACCCGCCCCCAGACTCTCGCCTGGGAAATCCCACGGACGGCGGAGCCTTGCAGGCTACAGTCCGTGGGGTCACGAGGAGCTGGACACGACTGAGCGACGGACACTTTCACTGCATTTTCTAGAGACCCTCTGTGCCTGAGCAGATTAAAACCTAAAGTTACACCTTCAGTTCACGACCGTGAAGCCACCAGCGAAGCTTCTCTCTCAAGTGGCTTCTCAGAGCCAGGTGGAGCAGCACGGGCCACTCCTCCTCCACACCAGCTCTCTCCTCTGCCCTTCCAGGATGGGTTATGCACAGTACGACTAGCACAGGCATTCTCCGTCTTGTCCCACCAGTCCTGGCCACCCAAAACCCAACTATATCCATCAAGTGGTATGCTCTGAAATCTCCGCATCTGCCTTTTGTAACTATGTTAGACGAAAACATAGATAATCATGAATGAAAAGTGACCTGCAAATGGTCAGACCAAAAAAACCGCTAAGCTAAAATCCTTAGTGGTATAAAACTTCCTGTGCGGTGAACGTCTAATGTTCTCTTCTACTACGACACTGCGCATTACTAAACACGGTAAAAAGGACTCCACTCACACTCCTATAAACTGATGCGGGGGCCTGACTGGGCCTGGGACGCTGCATGTCTAACAGTTTCCCGGGGGAGGCCGACACTGCCGGCCTGGAAACAGACGCTGACAGTGACCGCTTCAGGACACGGCCCTGTCTCTCAGCACTCACAGGATGAGATTAATGACCACCAGAAAGGGCAGGCGAGGGAGCCCACGCTTAGGGATGCAGGACAGTGGAGAAACAGGCCGGCGGGAGCCCGCCTGCCCTGAGCCCGCCTCCAAACAGTGTCCCTCCGCCCTGGAGGAGCAACGCTCACCTCCTCCTCCCGTGGGCACAGAGAAGGCGCGTGGCTCTAGGACCCCGGGGCCTGCGGCAGCAGGGAAAGCCCAAACAAGACCCTGGAGGTCGGATCCGCGGCAAGAACAAAGCAGGTACCCCAAAACTCTGGGAAAATGGAAGAACTCTCACACATTCTGGGCTCCGCCGGTGGCTCAGTGGTGAAAAATGTGCCTGCAATGCAGGCGATCTGGGTTCAACCCCTGTGTCGGGAAGACGCCCTGGTCAAGGGCGTGGCAACCCGCCCCCAGACTCTCGCCTGGGAAATCCCACGGACGGCGGAGCCTTGCAGGCTACAGTCCGTGGGGTCACGAGGAGCTGGACACGACTGAGCGACGGACACTTTCACTGCATTTTCTAGAGACCCTCTGTGCCTGAGCAGATTAAAACCTAAAGTTACACCTTCAGTTCACGACCGTGAAGCCACCAGCGAAGCTTCTCTCTCAAGTGGCTTCTCAGAGCCAGGTGGAGCAGCACGGGCCACTCCTCCTCCACACCAGCTCTCTCCTCTGCCCTTCCAGGATGGGTTATGCACAGTACGACTAGCACAGGCATTCTCCGTCTTGTCCCACCAGTCCTGGCCACCCAAAACCCAACTATATCCATCAAGTGGTATGCTCTGAAATCTCCGCATCTGCCTTTTGTAACTATGTTAGACGAAAACATAGATAATCATGAATGAAAAGTGACCTGCAAATGGTCAGACCAAAAAAAAAACCGCTAAGCTAAAATCCTTAGTGGTATAAAACTTCCTGTGCGGTGAACGTCTAATGTTCTCTTCTACTACGACACTGCGCATTACTAAACACGGTGAGGAAGACAGGAACTCACACTCCCACAGCCTCCTGTGGAAAATACACACGATGAGGGCCACCGGAAGACTCACCATGGCAACGTCATCATCTCTCACTCGACACAACTGCTCGTGACCTGACGGCAGGCCACCACAACAAAGGGACGGGGCTCAGCTGTCCCACTGGACCCACCGCACCCAAAGGCGGTGTCAGGGGGGCCACCTCCGGCTCGGCCCTCCGACAGGCAGGTGCTCTGCGCTGAGCCAAGGCCGCCACCTGGCGGTCAAGCTGCAGCACTGCCGCCACCTCCTGACAGTCTCTCCCAGCCGGCTGGCCACCGCCCAGCGACCCTAAGCACCGGGCAGGCGTCGACAGGTGCGCTGACACGTCCCACACGCCTAGACCGCGCGGGACGCGCCCAGTGGACGCCACCTACTGCCGCTGCTGCTCAGCCGCTCAGCCGTGTCCAACCCTCCGCAGCCCCACGGACGCGGCCCTCAGGTCTCCCCGTCCTTCACCGTCTCCCGGAGTCTGCCCAGACTCGTGTTCACTGAACCCATGACGCCATCTAACCACGTCATCCTCTGCCTTCGGGTTTTATGGGCACTGCCGAATTACTTGTTACATAAATGGATTTTACTTCTTTATATAGTCCTTCTGCTAATCCTTGGATAAGGAAAAAAGCTCATTTATTTTATGTCTCATTCATCTACAGCTTTTTTTTTCAATCAGGGACACAAAGAATATATATACCGTGCATTACATGGGCTTCCCTGGTGGCTCAGTTACAACGAATTCACCCCCAATGCAGGAGATGTGGGCTCGACCCCTGGGCTAGGAAGACCCCCGGAGAAGGAAAGGCCACCCACTCCAGTACTCGTGCCTGGAGAACGCCATGGACAGAGGAGCCTGGTGGAGGGGCTACAGTCCACAGGGCAGCAGAGCTGGACACAGTGGGCGGCTGAGCAGCAAGAGCAGTGCCCTTACACACGGTCAGGACACGACGGTCCCCAGCCCCAGCACCAGAGCCCGGGAGAGGCTGCCACCCGGCGCAGGCTGCGTCTCAGCGGCTGCGCTCGAGCAGGTGCAGCGGAGGAAGACCAGCCCGCTCACCTCTAACTGAGCGAACAGGCGGCCAAGGCAACCGACACACTCAGCCAGCCACAGCCCCGGGGCGTTTCGGCATCTCTGTTTCTCCTGAAGCCCGGAATGCTTTGACAGCTTTAGTTCTATGAGAATGACTATCAGCTTATCCACAGAAAGGGGACCGAGGGCCATAAACGAAAAGCAGTGACTAAAGCCCGGGTGAAGGCAAAACCACAAACTCTAAAGGAGAGCCAGCTTCTCCGCCCTCTACCACCCAGCACACTGCAAAGTTAAAGCTGAGTCACTCAGCCGTGTCCAGCTCCTGGCGACCCCATCTCTGCAGCCCACCAGGCTGCCCTGTCCACGGGGCTCCTCAGGCAACAAGACTGGAGTGGGCTGCCATTCCCTCCTCCAGGGGATCTTCCCAACACAGGGACTGAACCGAGGCCTTCTGCATGGCAGGCAGATTCTACTGTCTGAGCCACCAGGGAAGCCCCATGTTTACAGCAATTATTAATTACAATATTTAGTAAACTATTAGAGACTTCATATTGTTATATTTAATCAAAATGGCTCGGTAGAGAGTCTCAAACCCAAAATAAGGGCAATTTAATAGCCATCAACTTGTACATTCTTACCACTGACAGGCTGAGAAAAGAATTTAGAACTGGTTACTGAAAGAAGAGCTCACCCGCACTGTGAGCCCAGACCTGGACACTGTGTCAGTTTTCTAGACCTGCCCTGACAAAGCCCCACACTCGGGGGGCTTAGAACAGAATGCTTTCTCCCTTCATTCTGGGGGCCATGCTCGGAATCGAGGGCTGGGCAGGGACTGGGCTCTCCTAAACCTGTGGAGGAAGGGTCCTTTCCAGCCTCTCCCACCGGCTGGGTGACTGGGGGTCCCTGGCCGTGGCGGTGAAATCCCACCATCTCCCGCCGCCGCCTGGCCCACTCCTCGCCTCCCCACACCATCTCCCCTCGTGTGTGTCAGCCTCTGCGTCCAACCTTCCTCTTCTAATAAGGATACCAGCCACACAGGATTAGGACTCACGCTAAAGACCTCATTTTAACCTAGTCAGCTTGTCAAAAATTTAAGGTGAAAAACTGAAACAGAGAATATTCTAGGATTCATTAAGAAAAAAAAAAAAAAAAAGAACCCTCAGTTAAAGACTTTAATTTCTACCCAAACAACATTTTAATTAGCTGCAGCCCGGTGGGGACCCAGTGCCCCGCCCCCTGCTCGCCTCGGTGCTCATCACGGAGGGCGCCCCAGCCTGGGCCTGGCACGGGCCGCCGCCGACCAGCCGTCTCCACCGAGGCCTGCAGCGGGATGAGTGCGGCCGCCTCAACTTCCAGCCGCTCAGCGCAGCCGCGCGCACAGGGCCCCACGCCTCCCGAGGCTCACGGCCCGCGCCCAGTCCCCCGTCCCCGCGGAGCCCTCAAGGGGAGGCCGGGCCCCCTGCGGTGGGCACCGTGCACCCACTCTCCGTCTGCCCGCCAAGTCCTCCACCGACCCTCGGATCCAAACTCAGCCCCCTCAACACGTCACTCTGACCGCTGTTTTGAGGTCACTTCCACGTGTTCAGTTCCAGCGGCCTCTCCGTGCGAGTTCAGACCCATAGTCCGCGAGTCTTCCGCCCGCTCTGAAGGGCTCACCCGCTCTCACCCCGGCGCCCCAGCCTCCGCTCCGGGCGCAGGTGCAGGCGGCGGCTTCTCCACTCGCCGGGGGCTCACAGGGGCTGCACCAGTTCCTTCTAAGCCCGCCTCTGCTCCCCCGAGATTCTCAAGCCACCCCCTACAGGAGCCTGCCCCACTCCACCACCGGCCAGCCCCGTCTCCCCAGGGAGACGACGCCCCCGAGCGCGAGGCCCGAGGCCCATCCAGAGACCCCCGCCTGCTGCCCCCAGGCACCGGCCCCAGTCGGGTGTGCGCGTCCCCCTCCTGCATCCCCCTCCTTCCTCCCTCCGGCACCCACTCCTCCTCCCTGTTGCGCCTATTTCTGGCAGCAGCGGGAGGCGCCCAGAGCCAGGCACTCCCCCGGAATACAGCTGCCACCGCCGCGCGGTCCCCAACGGACCCGGAGGGACCGGTCCTCAGCCCCAGCCCACGGGAC
Organism: Tragulus kanchil; assembly: GCA_022376925.1. NCBI lineage: Eukaryota > Metazoa > Chordata > Mammalia > Artiodactyla > Tragulidae > Tragulus > Tragulus kanchil. Next base: position 246,029,084 of record JAIOJX010000028.1, read on the forward strand.
TCCTCTGGGAAGAGACCTTGAGACCTGGTCCTCATAGAAACATAAAGTGGGGGGCAGGGAAGGGGGCTTGTTGTTTTCCTTCATGTCACCTGAGTGACAAGAAGTCAGAGTCGGGGAATTCCCTGGTGGCCCAGTGGCTAGGCCTCTGGGCTTTCACTGCTGAGGGCCCAGGTCACAAGCGAAGCGGAGCAGTGTACCCCCCCAACCCCAAGAAAAGAATTTAAGAGCCCAAATCAGGCATAAGATGCCCGAGGAAGCCACCTTTTAGGCCAGGCCTCAGACCAGAGAAGCAGACGTCTTCGTGGGCCAGCACAGACCCAGGGCCACAGCAAAGCCGCCACCAGCTCTCCGGTTCCCTCGGACTCGCCTTCCCTCCTCACCCACGACCTGCGGGCAGGGCGGCCCACAGGCACCCGCGCAGTTTAGGAACAGGCGGCCGGCGGCCTCTCAGGCCCCACGCTCTCCCGAGACCCCGGCCTCCACCAGCTGACCTGTAAGAGGGCCTAAAACCGCTCTGTCTGAAGGAAAAGCACAGGATGCCACGACACCAGGAAGGCTGACCCCGTCCAGGCGGTCAGATAAGCAAGTGAGTCTGGCCAGAGGCTGAGTCCAACACCACCAAGCCGTTCAAGCGTGATACAGGGTTAAGGTTTGGGGTCACAGAGGGTTTAGGTGTGGGGGGGGGGGGTTGTTTATTTTTTTGGTTTTTATCCTAAGACCAAGGGAAAGCCGTAGAAAACTGACTTAAGCAGGAGAAAGACATCATCAAACTCAACTATTAAAAATCACTCAGACTACAGTTTCCAGAATGGACTTCCGGCTACAGTACCCCGTGGGGACTGGCGGGTGGATTCAGGCAGAGAAAGTGGCCTGGCCTCAGGCGGGGGCAGTGACGGGGGGCGGGGGGGAGCGGCTGAGGAATTCTGGATGCATCCACGAGGGAAATGTACAAGACGCACTGGGTGGAAGTGGAGCAAACAGAGAGCAGAAGCGGGCCCCAAGAGCGAGCCCAGGCAGGCTGGGAAAGGCCAGTGTTCCGGAGGTGACACAGTAACCTGCCCACTCTGAGGAAGGGAGGCTCTGTCCTGCAATCTGCTGGGCGGGGAGGACAGACACAGAAAGCTAGCTGCCAAGCTGCCAGGAAACAGGATCTCTCCCAGGGACATCCTGCGAGAGGAAACTGCCGTAAGGACCCCTCCTCTCAGGGCTGCTGGCCTGTTTCATTCTGTAAGTGCCCAGACTATCAAAACTCCTGCGGTCTGGACTCAGCCTGGCGAGGAGGAGGGGCGCCCGCGCTCCGGGGGCGGCAGCGGCTGTGGCTCGGAGCGCAGCCGTGACGCCAGCAGGCCACAGGGCTTCAGGTAAAGGGTATCTAGACCTCAGGCTCCTCCCATGATCTACACTCGGCAGTTTCCAAGGAAACAGGCTCTGGACCCCTGTGGTGAGACCTGGTGCTGCCCCTTCAGAGCGCCCAGCTCTGCGCAGAGCCATGAGGACACAGCCTCACCTGCACCCCACCCACACCCGCCGACCGCGTCCCAGAGCCACGCCGTCGGCCTCTCAGGCCCCACGCCTCCCGAGACCCCGGCCTCCACCAGCTGACCTGTAAGAGGGCCTAAAACCGCTCTGTCTGAAGGAAAAGCACAGGATGCCACGACACCAGGAAGGCTGACCCCGTCCAGGCGGTCAGATAAGCAAGTGAGTCTGGCCAGAGGCTGAGTCCAACACCACCAAGCCGTTCAAGCGTGATACAGGGTTAAGGTTTGGGGTCACAGAGGGTTTAGGTGTGGGGGGGGGGGGTTGTTTATTTTTTTGGTTTTTATCCTAAGACCAAGGGAAAGCCGTAGAAAACTGACTTAAGCAGGAGAAAGACATCATCAAACTCAACTATTAAAAATCACTCAGACTACAGTTTCCAGAATGGACTTCCGGCTACAGTACCCCGTGGGGACTGGCGGGTGGATTCAGGCAGAGAAAGTGGCCTGGCCTCAGGCGGGGGCAGTGACGGGGGGCGGGGGGGAGCGGCTGAGGAATTCTGGATGCATCCACGAGGGAAATGTACAAGACGCACTGGGTGGAAGTGGAGCAAACAGAGAGCAGAAGCGGGCCCCAAGAGCGAGCCCAGGCAGGCTGGGAAAGGCCAGTGTTCCGGAGGTGACACAGTAACCTGCCCACTCTGAGGAAGGGAGGCTCTGTCCTGCAATCTGCTGGGCGGGGAGGACAGACACAGAAAGCTAGCTGCCAAGCTGCCAGGAAACAGGATCTCTCCCAGGGACATCCTGCGAGAGGAAACTGCCGTAAGGACCCCTCCTCTCAGGGCTGCTGGCCTGTTTCATTCTGTAAGTGCCCAGACTATCAAAACTCCTGCGGTCTGGACTCAGCCTGGCGAGGAGGAGGGGCGCCCGCGCTCCGGGGGCGGCAGCGGCTGTGGCTCGGAGCGCAGCCGTGACGCCAGCAGGCCACAGGGCTTCAGGTAAAGGGTATCTAGACCTCAGGCTCCTCCCATGATCTACACTCGGCAGTTTCCAAGGAAACAGGCTCTGGACCCCTGTGGTGAGACCTGGTGCTGCCCCTTCAGAGCGCCCAGCTCTGCGCAGAGCCATGAGGACACAGCCTCACCTGCACCCCACCCACACCCGCCGACCGCGTCCCAGAGCCACGCCGTCTCCCCTCTGGTGCGGGACGCCACGGCTCCTCCGCTGTGCGGTCCCCTCGTGCAGCGAGCCCCTGACCTGACCTCGTCAGAATACAGGGCACTCCCGAGGGCTGCAGGCCGATCATGCAATGACAAACACTTAGAATCTAACATGAATGTGAAACACGTGAGAGGAAAAGCCAAGCAAGAGTTAGAAACAGGGCCCTGACCATGGGTAAGAGGTCAGGCCGGAGGAAAGCCTAGGAGTCACTGGCATCAAGATGGCGACTGAATCCACGTGTGTGCAGAGATGGCCCAGAGAGGCCACGGCGGCAGAGAGGCCATGTGTGTGCAGGGACTGCCCGCGGAGAGGCCATGGATGGGGCCACGTGTGGAGACAGGCCACGGCGGCAGAGAGGCCACGTGTGTGCAGGGACTGCCCGCAGAGGGGCCACGCAGCGAGGGCAGAAGGGCCTGGCCCCCCAGCTGAACAGCTGTCGCAGAGGACAGACGCGCGAAGCAGACCAAGAAGTTCAACGGGATAGGCGGCGGCGCCGCACGGGGGAGGCCAGGGCTGCGAGACAAGACCTCCCGAGTCTGCCTGTGGCGAGGTCGCCCCGAGCACCAGCGCCGGCCTTGCTTCTGTAACCGCCAGCCTGATTCTGACAAAGTGCCCACCAGCTCCTGAGAAGACCCTGCCGTACTCTGGAGAATGCCCGTGTGTGCGTCTGCAGGGAGACGTCTCCCGGCCTGGCAGGCCAACCGCCCCCGCTGCTCTTGAGCACTCTCCTTCCCTAAAGCACCTGCTCACAGGACAACCGACGGCTCTTCTGAGGCTGCTGAGCACACAGGAGGTCAGAGCCAGGGACCGCACCTGGAGCGCCCCGGAGCTACAGTAACCAGCGACGGGAGCACAGGACAGAGCCCTGGAGCGGTGGTAACCAGGAGGTCAGCGCCTGGAGCGATGGTAACCAGCAAGGACAGTGCCCTGGAGCGGTGGTAACCAGGAGGTCAGCGCCTGGAGCGATGGCAACCAGCAAGGACAGAGCCCTGGAGCGGTGGTAACCAGGAGGTCAGCGCCTGGAGCGATGGTAACCAGCAAGGACAGAGCCCTGGAGCGGTGGTAACCAGGAGGTCAGCGCCTGGAGCGATAGTAACCAGCAAGGACAGTGCCCTGGAGCTGTGGTAACCAGGAGGTCAGCGCCTGGAGCGATGGCAACCAGCAAGGACAGAGCCCTGGAGCGGTGGTAACCAGGAGGTCAGCGCCTGGAGCGATGGTAACCAGCAAGGACAGTGCCCTGGAGCGGTGGTAACCAGGAGGTCAGCGCCTGGAGCGATGGCAACCAGCAAGGACAGAGCCCTGGAGCGGTGGTAACCAGGAGGTCAGCGCCTGGAGCGATGGTAACCAGCAAGGACAGAGCCCTGGAGCGGTGGTAACCAGGAGGTCAGCGCCTGGAGCGATAGTAACCAGCAAGGACAGTGCCCTGGAGCTGTGGTAACCAGGAGGTCAGCGCCTGGAGCGATGGCAACCAGCAAGGACAGAGCCCTGGAGCGGTGGTAACCAGGAGGTCAGCGCCTGGAGCGATAGTAACCAGCAAGGACAGTGCCCTGGAGCTGTGGTAACCAGGAGGTCAGCGCCTGGAGCGATGGCAACCAGCAAGGACAGAGCCCTGGAGCGGTGGTAACCAGGAGGTCAGCGCCTGGAGCGATGGTAACCAGCAAGGACAGAGCCCTGGAGCGGTGGTAACCAGGAGGTCAGCGCCTGGAGCGATGGTAACCAGCAAGGACAGTGCCCTGGAGCTGTGGTAACCAGGAGGTCAGCGCCTGGAGCGATGGCAACCAGCAAGGACAGAGCCCTGGAGCGGTGGTAACCAGGAGGTCAGCGCCTGGAGCGATGGTAACCAGCAAGGACAGAGCCCTGGAGCGGTGGTAACCAGGAGGTCAGCGCCTGGAGCGATGGTAACCAGCAAGGACAGAGCCCTGGAGCGGTGGTAACCAGGAGGTCAGCGCCTGGAGCGATGGTAACCAGCAAGGACAGTGCCCTGGAGCTATGGTTACCCAGCCACAGGGAGCATACCGAGCAGCATCCAGGCAGAAACAGGAAGCCTGTATCAACTTGCTGAGAAGGACTACTTTCAGAGGGGAGAGCGGGGGCCAGAGACCCCACAAGGATGGTGAGGCACCGGGACGAGCAGCAGCCCTCCAGCTGAAAGGAGGAGGGACGTGTGCCCGCAGCCTGGTGACCACTGGGAGTGTGGAGGTGGCCCCTGGGCACAAGTCACAGCTGCAGACGGAGCAGGAGGAAACCCCAAACCCCTCCAGGCGCGGCTGCCTTCCCTTGGCAAGCCCTCACTGCAGCCAAGAAGAGGCGCACAGCTGGCAAGAGCCCCACAGGGTGAGGAGAGCGCACCTGAGTCCTAACAGAGAACACACAGGCAGAGCACCGTGGGAGCCCCGAGGACGCCTCCTACTAACTGGGGGTCTGCCCTTTGGCCAAACGTTTCCACAAACCAGAGACGTGTACGGTTGAGTCCACACGGCTTCTTTTCTGGACGAGAGCGGACGACGTGACCTGGCCCACGACACACCTCTTCTAGAGGCTAGACGGGGATGGCAAGCCGTCAGGTGCAACGGTAAAGCAGCCGTAACCGCTGACGGCTGAGTCAACGCTAACTCAGCCTCGATCACGCAAGTACCAAGCCAACCCAGAGCCGCCCCAAGACCTCCAACAGAGGCTCCTAGATCTACCCCTGACCAACGGCCGAGCTCGAATCTCAGAGCCTGACCAGGCCAGTCGAGCCGCTCACGCCAGCGCTAGAGCCACTCCTCCATCGAGGCGGGCTCTCAGAGCCACGCCGGCCCGCGCCAGGTCGCTCGAGGGCAAGGTCCTTCGCTTATACGTGCAAGGACTCCGCTTTTAGGATGTGTTGGCTGCTCAGTGGTGCCTGACTCTCTGTACCTCCGTGGACTGTAGCCCTCCAGGCTCCTCTGTCCACGGGATGCTCCCGGCAAGAGCAGTGCAGGGGGTGCCCATTTCCTTCTCCAGGGGACCTTCCCAACCAGCGACCGAACCGGAGTCTCCGGCACTGCAGGCAGGCTCTCTTACCTTCTGAGAGTAAACCTTTCCAGCCGCAAGGACAAGGTGAAAGCGAGCTAGAGGCAGAAACTGGGCGGCCCTGCCTCCAGCACAAACCTGCACGCGGCCAGGTCACTCTCGTGTGGCCTCCCCTTCCCGGGTCCCATCTGCTCACTCGAAGGTCCTGACGAAGGCGGCCGCGGCCTCTGCAGGTCTGCTCCCACGAGACGAGCCTGCTGGAAGGCACCGCGGCCCCCGGGGACGGCTCGGGAGGAAGCGAGACTCACCGCTTTCTGCAATCTTCAGCTTCTGGAAGCTTTCCAGCACGTCCCCGCCGAGTATCCGGGGCAAGAAATCCCGTATCTGCATCACTTCGGTGGTCAGGCGCTCCAGGTCCTTCTTCCTGACTTTCACAAACTCTTCTTTGGCTCCCAGGTGCTGAAGGCACATGCAGACCTCAGGTCACTACCGGCCTCCTCGGCGACCCAACCCGCAGCCCTCGCGGGCCGACCGCCCCAGCGCCCCCGCCTCCGCCGCCACGCCGCGAGCGCCGGCCCGGCCTTCGGGGCGGCGGACAGGGGGCAACGTCCCCGAGCCCGCTCTTCCTTCACGGGCCGGCAGCCTCAAGCTAACCGGGAGGCAACCCGGAGGAAACGGCCTCGTCCGGAGGCGCCAGGCCTCACGGCCGTCGGCTGGGACGCAGAGAGGCAGGCGGCGCTCGGGGTCGGGACACCCCCCACGCCCCGAGGCCTCGCGGGCGGCCGGCCCGGGGCGCAGGAGCTCGCCACCGCCCGCGCGGCCTCCGGAACCCGCACCCGCGAGGCCGGGGAGTGGCTGCCGAGGCTGCCGCGCCCGGCCCGGGCCTCGCCGTCCGCGGGGTCGCGCAGGGCCCGGCCGAGAGCGCCCTGGACGGGACCCGGGGAGGCGGCCGCACTGACCCGACACGGCTCCTCAGCGCCGCGCGCCTCGCCCATGACCGCCGCCGCCTCCGCTTCTGCGCCTGCGCGACCTCTGACCCCACGCCGAAAGCGCGGGAGCGCGCCCACGCCGCCGGGCGCGCACGCGAGGTCGAGGCCCGGCCGCGGCGCGGCTCACGGCAGGCTCGGCCGCCGGGCTCGCACACTCGTAACTGCAAAGCAGGGGGACAGGGGGCCACGCGTGAGCGTCCGGGGTTGAAGTCCGGCCTTTCCCCGGGCGGCCCGGTGGCGGGCCAGGCCAGACGGTGGAAGCACCGAGGCTCACTCGTGGCCTCCCTTCCCGGGTCCCATCTGCTCACTGAAGGTCCTGACGGGCCGGCCTCTGCAGGTCTGCTCCCACGAGACGAGCCTGCTGGAAGGCACCGCGCCCCGGGACGGCTCGGGAGGAAGCGAGACTCACCGCTTTCTGCAATCTTCAGCTTCTGGAAGCTTTCCAGCACGTCCCCGCCGAGTATCCGGGGCAAGAAATCCCGTATCTGCATCACTTCGGTGGTCAGGCGCTCCAGGTCCTTCTTCCTGACTTTCACAAACTCTTCTTTGGCTCCCAGGTGCTGAAGGCACATGCAGACCTCAGGTCACTACCGGCCTCCTCGGCGACCCAACCCGCAGCCCTCGCGGGCCGACCGCCCCAGCGCCCCCGCCTCCGCCGCCACGCCGCGAGCGCCGGCCCGGCCTTCGGGGCGGCGGACAGGGGGCAACGTCCCCGAGCCCGCTCTTCCTTCACGGGCCGGCAGCCTCAAGCTAACCGGGAGGCAACCCGGAGGAAACGGCCTCGTCCGGAGGCGCCAGGCCTCACGGCCGTCGGCTGGGACGCAGAGAGGCAGGCGGCGCTCGGGGTCGGGACACCCCCCACGCCCCGAGGCCTCGCGGGCGGCCGGCCCGGGGCGCAGGAGCTCGCCACCGCCCGCGCGGCCTCCGGAACCCGCACCCGCGAGGCCGGGGAGTGGCTGCCGAGGCTGCCGCGCCCGGCCCGGGCCTCGCCGTCCGCGGGGTCGCGCAGGGCCCGGCCGAGAGCGCCCTGGACGGGACCCGGGGAGGCGGCCGCACTGACCCGACACGGCTCCTCAGCGCCGCGCGCCTCGCCCATGACCGCCGCCGCCTCCGCTTCTGCGCCTGCGCGACCTCTGACCCCACGCCGAAAGCGCGGGAGCGCGCCCACGCCGCCGGGCGCGCACGCGAGGTCGAGGCCCGGCCGCGGCGCGGCTCACGGCAGGCTCGGCCGCCGGGCTCGCACACTCGTAACTGCAAAGCAGGGGGACAGGGGGCCACGCGTGAGCGTCCGGGGTTGAAGTCCGGCCTTTCCCGCTCGGCCCGAGGGGCGTCAGGCCAAGGGCGGTGGGCTGGGGGAACCAGCGGCCGACGGCGCGGCTCCCGCGCGCAGCTCCCGGTTCCGCGGGCCAAGGCCGGAGCCTTCGGACCGCAGACGGTCCGCGAGGTCGGCCCCCGATCGGGAGCCGCTGGGGCCGTGACTAAGACGGCCCCGCGGCCCAGCACGGCCCCTGGGCTCGCGCACCGCGCTGCTGCCTGGGGGGTTGGCGGCGTTAGGGGCCGCGCGTCCCGGGCTTCCCCCGCAGCCGGCCGCGGGAGGGCCGCCAGCTCGCGCTCCAGTCCCCGCGGCCGGATGCGGCCACGCGGGGGGCGCCGGCCGCCTCCGCCAGGGCGGACTTCGAGGGGCTGCCCGCCACATCCCGCCCCGATTCCCGAGGGCTGCCCCTCTCCCCGTCCCGGCGGCCGCGGCGTCCGGGGGAACAGCTGCCCCTGGGACGGGGTCTCAGTGGAGTGGGCGCAGAGACTCTCGACCGCGTGCACCTGGCCAGCCGCCTCACCTCGCCGCCCGCGGCCACGAGCCGGGCGGCCGAGCGACGGCGAGGCGCGCACGGCGCACGAGGGCCCAGAGCGCGCGGCGGGCGGCGCCTTTGTGACGTCACAGGCGCGCGCCGCGGCCCCGCCCACCTGGTGCGCAGGAGCGGCCGCGGAGGCTCGGCGGCGGGCGCTCGGCGGCGGCGGGCTGCGACCGGGCGGCCCCCATGGACGCTATGACTCCCGCTATGCAGCCGGCCGAGGTCCAGTTCGCCCAGCGGCTGGCGTCCCCCGAGAAGGGCATCCGGGACCGAGCGGCGAGGAAGCTGCGCCTGTACATCAGCGTGAAGACGCAGAGGGAGACAGGTGGGCGCCTGGCGGTCCGCCGCGCACATGGCGGCCGGGCGTGGGAGCCGGAGGCGGGCCGGGGCCGGGGGCGGAGCGGGCCGAGCGTGGGGCCCTCTCTCGCACTCCGGCACGTGCTTTTGTGCCCGCTTCCTGCTCCGTCTCCTCCGGTTCTGCGGGTGGGGGACTGCGGCCGACAGGGTTGGGTGGTCTGCTGAAAGTCAGCGAGCGGAGGGGCTGCAAATAGGCCCGTTCTGTCGACCCCGCGCCTGCACGTGGGCTCATTGGGCTCACCTGATGGATTCTGGTGCGCTCTTCATGGAGTCACGCCGTCACTTGACCGGCACGTTTAGGAGCTGGGATTGCAAAAGAGAAGCCAGGATTCACTACTCTGGAGGGGTTCCCCCGAGAAGTCTAAGGAAGAATGTATAGCCGAAACGGGGCTCCTGTAAACGAAGTAAAGGAAATGAAAACCAAGGAAAGAAAGCGATCGTCTACATGGGCTGTTCCAGGGAGGCTCTGATGTTCAACAGGTCTGAGAGGAGGCGGGCCAGCCGAGCTGGAAAGTTAGTAAGTGAGGCAGGGTTAGGGTGTCACCAGGCGAAGCTGAAAAAGTAGGCATTGGCCGAGGCACGCGGGACTCTGTGATTTGGGCTTAAACTGCAGTGGGTGCCCCGGAAGGATTTCATTCACAGACCTGTAAACCCCCGGAAGCACGGGCTACAGTGGCGGTGGAGGGTTTGTGGCTCTAAGACAAGTCTGGTCTGCTCATTGCTGGTTCTGGTACATTGAGCTTCTCTGAAAGAGTTGATGTTATCTTGATCCCCTGTGCTGACCTCCTTCGGTTAATGTTTTATTTTAAGAAGTCACAAAAGTCTACTCGGAGGAATGAAAGTACCCTTTCACCGGAAGTCTGCTAGAAGGAGGAATGAAGCGGAACTTCCTGACTTGGACTCTGGGGTCCACCCAGCTGATTTAATTTACTCTTCTCTCGGGTCCACTGGAGGTTCCTAACCCTGGTCTTTTCTCGCAGACCTTTGCTGCTTTCAGCTCAGATATGCCCTGCTCACTTGGTGTGTCCACCTGCGTGTCCTCAGACCAGAATGCCCAAAAGTGACTCGTGTTCTCTGCCCCCCAACCTCCTCCTCCGCTGCCCCTTGCGCTCTTAGTTTGGATGCCAGTCCCTTCTCCATTCAGACTCCAGCTGTCCGCTTCCTCTGCCCGCTCTGCATCCAGTTCCTCTGGCGCGGCTGTCTCACTTCCTGAGCCACTCTGCCCTGCCTAGAGGCCCTCCGCCTCATCTAGACTTCCGTGCCCACTTGCTTCCCGGAAAGTCAGCGAGCGGAGGGGCTGCAAATAGGCCCGTTCTGTCGACCCCGCGCCTGCACGTGGGCTCATTGGGCTCACCTGATGGATTCTGGTGCGCTCTTCATGGAGTCACGCCGTCACTTGACCGGCACGTTTAGGAGCTGGGATTGCAAAAGAGAAGCCAGGATTCACTACTCTGGAGGGGTTCCCCCGAGAAGTCTAAGGAAGAATGTATAGCCGAAACGGGGCTCCTGTAAACGAAGTAAAGGAAATGAAAACCAAGGAAAGAAAGCGATCGTCTACATGGGCTGTTCCAGGGAGGCTCTGATGTTCAACAGGTCTGAGAGGAGGCGGGCCAGCCGAGCTGGAAAGTTAGTAAGTGAGGCAGGGTTAGGGTGTCACCAGGCGAAGCTGAAAAAGTAGGCATTGGCCGAGGCACGCGGGACTCTGTGATTTGGGCTTAAACTGCAGTGGGTGCCCCGGAAGGATTTCATTCACAGACCTGTAAACCCCCGGAAGCACGGGCTACAGTGGCGGTGGAGGGTTTGTGGCTCTAAGACAAGTCTGGTCTGCTCATTGCTGGTTCTGGTACATTGAGCTTCTCTGAAAGAGTTGATGTTATCTTGATCCCCTGTGCTGACCTCCTTCGGTTAATGTTTTATTTTAAGAAGTCACAAAAGTCTACTCGGAGGAATGAAAGTACCCTTTCACCGGAAGTCTGCTAGAAGGAGGAATGAAGCGGAACTTCCTGACTTGGACTCTGGGGTCCACCCAGCTGATTTAATTTACTCTTCTCTCGGGTCCACTGGAGGTTCCTAACCCTGGTCTTTTCTCGCAGACCTTTGCTGCTTTCAGCTCAGATATGCCCTGCTCACTTGGTGTGTCCACCTGCGTGTCCTCAGACCAGAATGCCCAAAAGTGACTCGTGTTCTCTGCCCCCCAACCTCCTCCTCCGCTGCCCCTTGCGCTCTTAGTTTGGATGCCAGTCCCTTCTCCATTCAGACTCCAGCTGTCCGCTTCCTCTGCCCGCTCTGCATCCAGTTCCTCTGGCCGCGGCTGTCTCACTTCCTGAGCCACTCTGCCCTGCCTAGAGGCCCCTCCGCCTCATCTAGACTTCCGTGCCCACTTGCTTCCCGGCTCATCTGATCTCCAGTTGCCCCACTGGAAGCCGTGCCCACGACCCAGCCTGGCTCGCCTTCCTCGAGCAGCCGGACACACCTCCGCCCTTCCCCGTGCGCTCCACGCTGGTCCCTGGTGTCTGGCCCGCCGCTGCTCTCCTCCGCCCCCGCCCTTCCCCGTGCCCAGCGCTCAGTCCAGCGTCGCTCCCCCCGCCCTTCTCCAGGACCCCAGACGCCCGGGTGTCTCGGTGGTGGCACCAGCTGCCTGGGTATCCGTCCATGTGTCATTGTCCCCCCAGCACCATTTCTGCCTGGGCGCACGTCCAGACACACCGCCTGTGTGCAGATCAGAAGAGGGACCAGATGCAGCTCCTGTGGGCTGAGGTGGCCACACAGGGCTGGTGTTTGGACTGCCTGGTCAGCAGGCTCCGGGCTGCAATGCCGGGGCGTGCTGTGCCCAGGTCCGGCCCGGCTGGCACCCCACGCCCCAGCGCTCTTGGCCCACGCTCCTTGTCACCAGAACATCCGCGGTGCAGGGAGTGTCGCGGGCCTGCAGGGAAGTAACGCCAAAGTGCACGTCCCAGCGGTGACGATGGGAGAGAAGAGAGTCGGGCTCAGCCACAGCTGCGCCCATCAGAATAGAAACACGCGTTCAGAAGGAACTCGGCCTGGCGGCCGGGTCTCACTGGCCGGGTCAAGGGCTTTGGCGTCTTGCCTCGGGCGTGGAACAGACTGTCTGAACCGTCACTCTGCTGTCCGTCAGCAACAGAGGTATCCTTGAGGTTTTGAAAACAAGTTGAAAGTCTCTGTAGAACTTCAGGCCGCTAAATGGTGCTGTGCTGCTTGAAGTGCTGGTCCTTCCAGGCACAGGACAGCTGCGGTTTTGCTCACGGGGCATCACTTGTCCCTGTTACTCACTCATGTTCCTGGAACGGACACCCTCTGACCCTCCCGCCCGCAGCCCTCGGCACTCACCCTCTCAGAGGGGACACACTTGAACGTCACCTTGTGACAGCGCCGCTTGCGGCCCCGCTCCCTCTTGGTGGCAGCACGGAAGAGCCGCGCGTCGTGTGCTCGCTGGTGTCTTAGAGTCTGCGGCCGTGAGGAGGGAGGGGTGCACGTCCCCCTGGAGGCCTGGGGCCTCTTGACCCAGGACGGAGCGCGCCTGGGGCGGAGGCGGTCTCCACAGGTGTGGGGTGGAGCGTGAGCCCCTCCGCTGCCTCCCCAGCTGGTCTCTCAGGAGAGGAGCTGTTGGAGTTTCTGCCTCCTTGTCGTGGTCCCTCATTGATTTTGAAGTAACTAAACCTGTATTGTTGTTAGAAACATAGTTGCATTGAGTTGAAGGTGCTCAAGCCCTAGGAGAGACAGGTCCAGAAGTAGCTGTGGGCGGAGGCTGCTTTGGGCGTCCTCCTTGCCCTGCTGAGCTCTGCCCGGCAGTCAGCGGGCTCTGTTTCACTGTAACAGCTTCGAAGGTAGAGACTTTATGTTCCCAGTGAAGTTCCTAGGTGACAAGGAGGGGCTTCTCCACCTGTGTTGAGACCTGGTGTTCACTGCATGTGCTGGAGGGCCCGAGCCGAGGCTGCGCTCCACGTTTCTCACTCGTGCCCTCAGCCTGGACCCCGGGCACAAACCTCACAGGCGGCACAGGCCTTTCTAGGAGGGCACGGCCAGTAAGGAGCGGCCCGGGGCCTGACCACTGCTTTGTCTCCCTGCCCGTGGTCACTTCACGTAGGATGCAGGTCAAGTGAAAAGGCTTCTGAGCCTTGCACGCCCGCAGCTGTGTGTTTCTGTGTCACACTCGCGCAGGAAAGATGGCCTCCAGGCGGGGCGGGGCCCCTGGAAGGGGCCTGGGCTGGGAGGTGGTGACTAGGCGCTTTCCCCTGAGCTTTGAGAGAGTCTGTGGGTTTTCTTACAATAAAAACATGTTCTTACTGCTTAGCACTCTTCTTCAGTAGGAACTTGACGGAATGGCCAAGACATACTTGTTCTCAGGGAAAAAAACTAAAGCACAGTTTCAGGCTGGGAGAACCCGGCTCCCCCCAGACCGCTCTGTGCCCCCAGGTGCTTCCGTCCTCAGGCGTGTGGCCAGCTCCAAACCACGGCTTCCCTCCCCGTGTCCTGGGAGAGGACCGGCATCCTTCCTGAGGCCAGCCCCGTGGCCACCGGATCCCTGCTGTGTGGCATGAGCCCAGCTGGCTCTCCCGAACGAGCCCTGCTGTGCAGCGCGCCCTGCCTCCAGGGGGCTGCCCCGGAGGGGAGACAGTGGAGCTGCTGGGCGGGCACGGGGCCACTTTGCCCGGGGACTGGTGGTGGCCATCAGTGTCCGTGCCTTCGACTGCACTGGTTGTAGCTGCAGCAGAAGAACATTTGGCTGCGGCCTGCGAGACTGGTTCCCCGAGCAGGGACCCAGCCGAGGCACCTGCTGTTGGGTGGGCAGCGTCTTAGCCACTGGACCACCAGGGAAGCCCCTATTGGTGAGTTTTATAAACAGTGAAGAAAAGAAAACAGCCCACAATAACATGTAGATAATCTCAATACAGTCCCTTTTCCCCTTATTTTTATTAAGAAGTGTTTCAAATGTGTACTTTCAATATCAGTACTTTGCTTCAGTGTTTATTAATTACCTGACCAGGTCATCTAATCGGTCGACTTCCTCCTACACATGAGACCCTTGGGAAGCAAAGCCCTGGTGTCTCCCTTCCCTCCAGACCCCTCGGCATGGACCTCTGCGACGAGCCCCTTCCAGTCACCCAGCACCATCGGCTCACCTTTAGGAAATCTTTCCTTAGTGCGGAATACCCATCTTTCACATTTTCCCTTCATTTCATAGACTCTCTATGACAAATCGGAATCCAGATGAGCCCCCATGGTGTCTGGTGGTCGTGTCCACAGAGACTCTTAAATCCAAACAGTTCTTACCTAGCTATTTCTTTTCCCTTGCAATTTATTCGTTGGAGGAACTGGATCCTTTGTCCTGCACAGTTTCCCACATCTGCGGTTTTGCTGCCTGCCTCCCATGGTCTCAGTTAGCGTGCTCTTCTGTTCTGTATTTCCTGCAGACTGGTATTCAAAGTTCACATGCAAAGCGGCGTAGGGTAGCTTTTTGTTTGGGAGAACGGCTAGAGCTTGCCCAGTCTTCCGTCCTCAGGCGTGTGGCCAGCTCCAAACCACGGCTTCCCTCCCCGTGTCCTGGGAGAGGACCGGCATCCTTCCTGAGGCCAGCCCCGTGGCCACCGGATCCCTGCTGTGTGGCATGAGCCCAGCTGGCTCTCCCGAACGAGCCCTGCTGTGCAGCGCGCCCTGCCTCCAGGGGGCTGCCCCGGAGGGGAGACAGTGGAGCTGCTGGGCGGGCACGGGGCCACTTTGCCCGGGGACTGGTGGTGGCCATCAGTGTCCGTGCCTTCGACTGCACTGGTTGTAGCTGCAGCAGAAGAACATTTGGCTGCGGCCTGCGAGACTGGTTCCCCGAGCAGGGACCCAGCCGAGGCACCTGCTGTTGGGTGGGCAGCGTCTTAGCCACTGGACCACCAGGGAAGCCCCTATTGGTGAGTTTTATAAACAGTGAAGAAAAGAAAACAGCCCACAATAACATGTAGATAATCTCAATACAGTCCCTTTTCCCCTTATTTTTATTAAGAAGTGTTTCAAACGTGTACTTTCAATATCAGTACTTTGCTTCAGTGTTTATTAATTACCTGACCAGGTCATCTAATCGGTCGACTTCCTCCTACACATGAGACCCTTGGGAAGCAAAGCCCTGGTGTCTCCCTTCCCTCCAGACCCCTCGGCATGGACCTCTGCGACGAGCCCCTTCCAGTCACCCAGCACCATCGGCTCACCTTTAGGAAATCTTTCCTTAGTGCGGAATACCCATCTTTCACATTTTCCCTTCATTTCATAGACTCTCTATGACAAATCGGAATCCAGATGAGCCCCCATGGTGTCTGGTGGTCGTGTCCACAGAGACTCTTAAATCCAAACAGTTCTTACCTAGCTATTTCTTTTCCCTTGCAATTTATTCGTTGGAGGAACTGGATCCTTTGTCCTGCACAGTTTCCCACATCTGCGGTTTTGCTGCCTGCCTCCCATGGTCTCAGTTAGCGTGCTCTTCTGTTCTGTATTTCCTGCAGACTGGTATTCAAAGTTCACATGCAAAGCGGCGTAGGGTAGCTTTTTGTTTGGGGAGACTGCTCGCCAGGAATGCTGGGCTCTTCCCGTCGCGTGGGGCCTCTGGCGGGCCTGCTGGTGCTGGTCTGGCTTACCATCGCGAGCTCCTCAGGTCTAGTCGTCTGCAGCTGCAGCCCCGCCGGTGGGCCTGCCCGGATCCTGGCCTGGGGGGAGCGCAGGCGGCTGCAGCCGGCGTGCTCTGGTGGAGCCCCCCCGCTCATGCACAGTCCTGTCATTAGTGGCGAGAGCCCCAGGCGTGGCTTATTTGTAACAAGCTGGGGAGGGGAGACCCAGTCGGCACGTCGTTTGCCCGGACACTAAAGGAAAGGCACTTATAGTAAGCCAACTTCACTGTGGTTTCTGGTGTCACAAAGACGGCGTCAGTATGAGACGTTGGTGTGGAAAGGTCTTCAGTACACGAGCAGGTGCTGCAGCTTACTCTAAGTAAAGTAGATGACGCTCCTTCTATGGATAGGGATCTCTTCATCACTTATAACTCGCCCTGTGGAGCACCGCGGTCGCATTGATTCCAAATGTGTGCTTGTTTGATGTCACCATGTCTGTCCTCTGCTGACCACAGAGTGCTGCAGAGACGACTGTCGCAGGCATCAGGGCCTCGGGTCCCGTCTGTCCTCCTCAGGCCTGGAGCCCGCAGCACGTGGCTTCCTCACCTCACGAGGCCTTAGGTCACTCGGCAGCAGTTCTGCGGCACCTGGGGTCAGCCAGGAGACGGGAGTCTGTGGTCAACTTGTGCTCGGCCGCGGGGGGGCAGGCAGAAGGGAGGGCTGGCACCGTGTGTGCAGGTGCGGCTGGCCAGGCTGGTGCCACTTCAAACCTGCCGGGAAGGTGAGCTCCGTAACCAGGAGGTGGTCAGGACCTAGCTGAGTGATGATCCCTGAAAGGTCATCTTTGCACAGTATCCCAGAGCTTGACCCGTTCCCCTGGGCCAGCTGCAGGCAGCCTGAGCAAACTCTTCCTCTTCTGTAGGATTTGCGATTCACCTTGGCGAGACCAGTGACGAGGTCGGCGTGCAGGGTGAGGCGCTAGTTTCCGGCAGAGGGCCACTGGGGACCCCGGAGTGATCTGTGCGCTAAATTAGTGGACTTTGTATGTGGTGACATTTGCTTTCTTGCGCTACTCAGATCATGAGAACACAGCACGAGCGCTGCCCTGCCCCGTAGCCGGCCAAACTACAGCGTTTAGGTCTTTGTTTTGTAACAGCAAGAAAACATACGCTTCAAGTAGGAAACGACATGCAAGTGAAAGCGTGCTCGGTGTCCCTCTCACTGTTTCTAACTCAGGAGGGACACACGCCGCCTCCGAAGTAAGCCTTCTTGCTGTTCTGCCTTCCAGGGGGCTTCAGCCGCGAGGAGCTTCTGAAGATCTGGAAGGGGCTCTTCTGCAGCCTGTGGGTGCCGGCGGAGCCGACGCTGCAGGTAACCTCCGGCCCCGGTCATGCGGCTGCCTGGGGCGCAGGTGGACACAAGCCCTGCCCACTTGGTGCTGTGCCCACCTCTGACGTGCAGGCGCGGGTGGGAGACCAGTGCTTCAGGGGCACTTTCCAGCCTCTTGTCCAGAGAAAAAGGGAGTGCAAGCACTGAGGTGACCGGTCTGTTCAAGGAGAGATGAAGACACATGCGTTAGAGTTAGTATTTCTCTGTTGCAGGTTCCTAGGTTTCGTGGTAGGTTTTACACTGCTTTATATTATTTGTGGTCGAAAATAGCCTGGCGCTGTCAGTGGGCTCTCTGGCTCCAGGCCCTCCTCTGCACAGTGGAGGGGGCCAGGACAGCGCAGGCCCTCCCGCCGCCCACCCCCACGGGGGGCAGAGTCATTGCAGAGGGAGCAGCGGCCTCGGAGCTGAGGGTGGAGGCCGGGCTCGGGTGGGCGTGCGCTCCTGGACCCTATCTGGCAAGCCCACCCGGCCCTGCCGCCACAGCTGTCCAAGAAAATGCCTCCAGCTCTTGAGGAGCTTTGCGCTGTCGTGTAAAAGCGACCTGCCTTCGTAGCCGTGGAGGGTCAGCCTTGGGGATGCTGGAAGCCCGACGTCCAGACGCTGGGGTAGATGCTTCCTGGTCTGGCTTTCTGCCGCTTCCCGGAGCCCTGCCATGACCAGTGACGAGGTCGGCGTGCAGGGTGAGGCGCTAGTTTCCGGCAGAGGGCCACTGGGGACCCCGGAGTGATCTGTGCGCTAAATTAGTGGACTTTGTATGTGGTGACATTTGCTTTCTTGCGCTACTCAGATCATGAGAACACAGCACGAGCGCTGCCCTGCCCCGTAGCCGGCCAAACTACAGCGTTTAGGTCTTTGTTTTGTAACAGCAAGAAAACATACGCTTCAAGTAGGAAACGACATGCAAGTGAAAGCGTGCTCGGTGTCCCTCTCACTGTTTCTAACTCAGGAGGGACACACGCCGCCTCCGAAGTAAGCCTTCTTGCTGTTCTGCCTTCCAGGGGGCTTCAGCCGCGAGGAGCTTCTGAAGATCTGGAAGGGGCTCTTCTGCAGCCTGTGGGTGCCGGCGGAGCCGACGCTGCAGGTAACCTCCGGCCCCGGTCATGCGGCTGCCTGGGGCGCAGGTGGACACAAGCCCTGCCCACTTGGTGCTGTGCCCACCTCTGACGTGCAGGCGCGGGTGGGAGACCAGTGCTTCAGGGGCACTTTCCAGCCTCTTGTCCAGAGAAAAAGGGAGTGCAAGCACTGAGGTGACCGGTCTGTTCAAGGAGAGATGAAGACACATGCGTTAGAGTTAGTATTTCTCTGTTGCAGGTTCCTAGGTTTCGTGGTAGGTTTTACACTGCTTTATATTATTTGTGGTCGAAAATAGCCTGGCGCTGTCAGTGGGCTCTCTGGCTCCAGGCCCTCCTCTGCACAGTGGAGGGGGCCAGGACAGCGCAGGCCCTCCCCGCCGCCCCACCCCCACGGGGGGCAGAGTCATTGCAGAGGGAGCAGCGGCCTCGGAGCTGAGGGTGGAGGCCGGGCTCGGGTGGGCGTGCGCTCCTGGACCCTATCTGGCAAGCCCACCCGGCCCTGCCGCCACAGCTGTCCAAGAAAATGCCTCCAGCTCTTGAGGAGCTTTGCGCTGTCGTGTAAAAGCGACCTGCCTTCGTAGCCGTGGAGGGTCAGCCTTGGGGATGCTGGAAGCCCCGACGTCCAGACGCTGGGGTAGATGCTTCCTGGTCTGGCTTTCTGCCGCTTCCCGGAGCCCTGCCATGACTCACGTTGATTTCATGCCTTTGCTCCACTGACTGTGTTTCGAGTAGGACAGCGGAGCGAAATGTTTCTAAGTTACAGTCCAAGTGGCAGCCGGCAGCTTTAGTGGAGGAAGGAAACAGCTGAGCGGGAAGATCGGCCCCAAGTCGGGGCTCATCGGCACGGGCGGGGAGACCGAGTCAGGCCAGGGCCCCGTGAGCGCGGCGGGACGGCTCTGGCTCCTGCAGCTCAGCAGAGCCCTGCGGTGGACGCTGCCCCGGGCAGAGCCCGGGCCTCCCCAGACGAGCGCGGGCACCTCGGCGGGACGGGCTCCTTTGCCTCCCACCGCCCGGTGCCTGCAGCCTGTCTGCCAGCAGCCTGGCGGGAGCCATGTGCAGTCACGGTCCCCGTGGCTCTCCACCGGCGACGCCCCTCGTTGGCATCCGCGCTTCCGCTTTGAGGGCTTTGGAAGGAATCGTTACCTGACGAAAGCCAGGGGCTGCTGAGAGCCAGCGTGTTTCCTTGTGTGACTGGCTCTCGTGCTAGGGCGTGTGCGACACCCAGCTCAGCCGGGTCTCGTGTCGGCACGGCGGCCCACTGCGCCTGCGACGTCCGCGTGGGGGAGGTCCGGCGCTGGGCGCGCCCTTCCTCCAGGGAGAGCCGCGGGGTGGCCGCGCAGCCCGGCGCTGTCCTCGCGCTCCCGCGTGATAACCCGCGTGTCTCCCACCCGCTCGCAGGAGGAGCTGGCGAACACGATCTCCCAACTCGTCCACGTGGTGAACAACCCGGAGACTCGTAAGTCCTGACGTGTTTGTGACTTTAAAACCTTGTTCATCGTGTTTGGTAACTCGCCTAAGAAGTCTACTCAGTATTGTTTCTTCCCCCGCCTTCAAAGTTTCCGCTTTCCCGTGGGCTGGTGCCCGTGCACCTGGGCAGCGAGCGCGTGAGTGTCAGGCGACGCCCTGTCCCGTGGGGCAAGCCGTCAGGCTTCGGTACCGACGCCGTGAGGGTGTGAGCGAGGCGGCGGCCCACGGGACGCCCCGTCCCGCCCCACAGGCCTCCAGCGTGGCCGCGCCCCGGGTGGCCGCCAGCCTCGCGGAAGCTGCGCGCGCGGTGCGGTGCCGCTGGGCCCTGGCTCTGCTCTTAGACGGGGCGCCGCCCCAGCTCCCTAGGCAGGTACGAGACCTTCAGCTGGGGTCGCTTGCCGACGCAGAGAAGGCGGAATCCATTCCTTCTGCTCAGCCCTCCTCAGGACAGACCGTCCAGTGGCCCTGTGCGCGGCTCTCTGGCTTAGCGGGCACCCAGGCCACTCGTAGGGCCCAAATTTGGCACACGGGACGCACTGGAGCTTTTCCTGCATCAAGACAGAATTGTGCAGAAGGAAATGAAGCCAAAAAACAGAAACGACTTCAGCCTGAGAAAGTGCTCATTTTGTGGCTCAGAGGAGGGAAACAGAGTCTCGCTGGCGCCGGCCCAGCGGGCCTGGACGCGGAGACAGGACGGCCGAGCCTGCGTGGCCCCCGGTGTCGTCGGGGAGGCGGCCGGGACTGGCCGAGGAGTGTTTGGGCGTGAGGGCCCCTAGCTGTGGCTCAGAGTGCCTTTTGGCTTTTAACAGACTCACGGCTCTACAGTCAACAAAGCATGCTCCAGAGAGCATTCCAGTCAGACACAAAGATATTACCAGACTTCCTATTGTTAAAATATGCTTTTATTTAAATGCAGAAAATTATCAAGCCTACTTCATTGCCTGCCAGATTTTTAGCTGCCCAAGAATCCTTGAGAACTCCTACTGTGTCTCACTTCGTGGCTCTTCCTCTGTGACGCTGCGGTGGCCCACGCGCTCAGAGCCTCCTCTCCCCCGCAGAGCACCTGTTCACCCGGACCTTCTGGCAGACCGTGAGCCGCGAGTGGCCGGGCATCGACGGGCTGCGCCTGGACGCGTGCCTCAGGGTGAGGGCAGGGCCGCAGCCCTTGACCTGGAGTGCGGGGCGGGGGCTGGCGCTGGCAGACCCCGCCCCGGTGGCTGTGTGGCGTGCGGTGAGCTGGCCGGCAGGGGGCGTGTGAGGCCGCGCTCGGAGGCGTCCATCCATCTCGGCTGTCGGTGAGCCTGGCTCCTTGGTTGGCGGTGCTTGATCTGGAAGCGGACCGAGCGGGAGCCGGGCTGGGCCGGCAGCCTGCCGCGCCGCGGCTGCTTCTCCCCGTCCCTGCTGTGACTGAGCTGTCTGTCTCTAGCTGATCCGTCTGGTCCTGAGGCAGTCCTTTGAAGTTCTGAAGCGAAGCAGATGGGAAGAAAGGTTGGTGAACCCTCTAGGTTAGCGTTTGGGGGCATTAAAACTTCCAAGGCCATAGTGTGGTTTTCTAAGTCTTCCGATGACCGAGTCTGAGTGGTCTGATCCGTGCCTTCGCCTCGGAGGACCAAGAGCCCGGCGTCCTCGCGTGTGAAGAACCTCAGATCCCACAGAGCCGAGCACGTTTCAGGGACTGTCACATTCTCGGCCTCGCGTGGACCGTTGGGCGGCTGGGCGCAGGAGCGCCGGGCCCTCTGGGGGCAGAGGGGGTCGCGGCAGCCGGCGGCTAAGGCTGTGTGTGTCTCCTCCAGCCACGTCAAGCTTTTCCTCGACGCCCTGACGCGGGAGATCCTGCATCCGGAGAGTCAGGCTCCAGACGGAGTCAGGTTCCACCTAATCCACGTGTACCTGGACGAGCTGTCCGAGGTGGGCGGGAAGGAGGTAAGAAGGGGCGGCACGGGCCGAGGCTCCCCCGCGCTGGCCCTGCTCTGTGGGCAGAGGGCGGCACGCCGTGGGCGGGGCCCAGGGTTACGGCAGCGGCTGCAGCGGGGTGGGTCAGCCTGGCCAGCAGTGGACATGGCAGTCTTGTAACACAGACCAGAAACAGCTCACACGGTCCACTAGGGGTCCTGTGCCATGAAGAAGTGCTCGGGAGGGTGAGTCTTCAACAAGCAGGGAGGCTTCCCGGGCCGCGCAGTGGTTAGACGTGCCATGGCCGGCGGCACACGTGCAGTTCCTGGTCGGGCAGCTGAAGTCCCCAAAGCTGCGTTGTGCGCCGTAGATGGGTGAGTAGGTAGGTAGGCAGGTAGATTACAGTAGGGAGGGGCTTCCCTGGCCGTCCAGTGGCGAGGACGCCTTGCCTCCACTGCAGGGGACACAGGTTTAATGCCTGGCCGGGGAGCCACGGTCCCGCTCGCTGTGTGGCGTGGCCCAGAACACGTGGCAGGAAAGGGCGGTCGACAGAGCTGCACGGATGGAGGGGCGTTTTAAGAAGGCAGGAGGTTAAAGAGGAAATTTACAGTTTCTAGCAGGCCGTGATTGTCTGAATTGGGGATTAGGAGCCATGATTTACTTTTTTCTTTCACAAGAGTCTGCAGTGAACGTGTGTTTGGCTTTTTGGTTTTTAATTAAAGTGTGGGGTGTTGTGTCAGTCCTTCACCCCGGCGTCTCAGCGGAGGCGGGGTCTGTCTGAGTGTGGGGCAGAGCCGTGCGGGTCGGGGTGCGCAGTCCTCTCTGGTCCCCGCGCAGAGATGCCCAGGCGGCTGGACAGCAGCCGTGGCCTTTGGCGGATTGAGTTTCGGGCCTCGTGAGAGACGTGCTGGTCTGGTTCAGCCTGTCTGAAAATCACCAGTGCTTCCTTTTTCAAGGACACATCAGAAAGGAGAAACGCTTCTTTTTTCCCCTTGTTTTTTTTTCTTATTTAGCTTTCAGCAGATCAGAATCTCAAGTTTATCGATCCATTCTGCAAGATTGCAGCCAAGATTGAGGAGTAAGTGACCCCCGTGTTTTGCTCCTGGGGTTGGTCCTTGATGGTGGGGGCTGCTGGGAAAGCTGACTGTGGAGAGTGACGCGGGGTCATCCAGCCCCCAGAGGGCTGAGTTCCAACTCCCGTCAGCAGGACGTGGGGGGCCCCGAGTCCCAGCCAGGCTCTCCGGCCATGTGCCCGGGACTCCGGAAGCTGACATGGCAGTCTTGTAACACAGACCAGAAACAGCTCACACGGTCCACTAGGGGTCCTGTGCCATGAAGAAGTGCTCGGGAGGGTGAGTCTTCAACAAGCAGGAGGCTTCCGGGCCGCGCAGTGGTTAGACGTGCCATGGCCGGGCGGCACACGTGCAGTTCCTGGTCGGGCAGCTGAAGTCCCCAAAGCTGCGTTGTGCGCCGTAGATGGGTGAGTAGGTAGGTAGGCAGGTAGATTACAGTAGGGAGGGGCTTCCCTGGCCGTCCAGTGGCGAGGACGCCTTGCCTCCACTGCAGGGGACACAGGTTTAATGCCTGGCCGGGGAGCCACGGTCCCGCTCGCTGTGTGGCGTGGCCCAGAACACGTGGCAGGAAAGGGCGGTCGACAGAGCTGCACGGATGGAGGGGCGTTTTAAGAAGGCAGGAGGTTAAAGAGGAAATTTACAGTTTCTAGCAGGCCGTGATTGTCTGAATTGGGGATTAGGAGCCATGATTTACTTTTTTCTTTCACAAGAGTCTGCAGTGAACGTGTGTTTGGCTTTTTGGTTTTTAATTAAAGTGTGGGGTGTTGTGTCAGTCCTTCACCCCGGCGTCTCAGCGGAGGCGGGGTCTGTCTGAGTGTGGGGCAGAGCCGTGCGGGTCGGGGTGCGCAGTCCTCTCTGGTCCCCGCGCAGAGATGCCCAGGCGGCTGGACAGCAGCCGTGGCCTTTGGCGGATTGAGTTTCGGGCCTCGTGAGAGACGTGCTGGTCTGGTTCAGCCTGTCTGAAAATCACCAGTGCTTCCTTTTTCAAGGACACATCAGAAAGGAGAAACGCTTCTTTTTTCCCCTTGTTTTTTTTTCTTATTTAGCTTTCAGCAGATCAGAATCTCAAGTTTATCGATCCATTCTGCAAGATTGCAGCCAAGATTGAGGAGTAAGTGACCCCCGTGTTTTGCTCCTGGGGTTGGTCCTTGATGGTGGGGGCTGCTGGGAAAGCTGACTGTGGAGAGTGACGCGGGGTCATCCAGCCCCCAGAGGGCTGAGTTCCAACTCCCGTCAGCAGGACGTGGGAGGCCCCGAGTCCCAGCCAGGCTCTCCCGGCCATGTGCCCGGGGACTCCGGAAGTCTCCCCTTCCCGGCCCCCACGCCGGGGCTCCTCCTGTCCCGGGTCCCAACACTCCATCCCGCAGCACCTAGCACTCGGGGCCCGTCACGGATGCGTCGGGCCAGCGCAGGGTGTGGCTCGCAGCGAGGTGCTGGTCCCCGGTCCCCGGTGGTCCGGGCTGGGCTGGGCTGGGTGAGCCGCGACGCCCTCCACCTCGCCCCACCGCGCTCCTGGAGGGAACAGAGTCCAGGCGTCTGTTAACCACTCTCTCTCTGCTGTGCTTCCGCCCTCAGCCAGACTTTGGTACAGACTATAGCTAGGGGTGTGTTTGAAGTCATTGTAGATCAGTCTCCTTTTGTACCTGAAGAGACGGTCGAGGAGCAGAAGCCCCACGTGGGTGACGGTGGCCTCTCGGAGGAGGAGACCGCTGAAACGGAGATGGCGTGCAGGAGCGCAGGCGGGAGAAAGCGAGCAGGTGAGAGGGCTTCCTTAGGGGCCTGTCTCGGGAAAAGGCCCAGGAACGCTTCCTACCGTGTGGGTCAGCACCTCGCTGACCCCCGCCACGAGGTCGTCGGAGGGGCCTCGGCCCGGGCCCCCTCGCGGAGGGAGGTGTGGAGATGCCTGTGCGGCCCCGGTCCTGGCCGTGCCGGCCACGCACCCCCGCCACGCCCCGGCCGCAGGCCTGCTTCCAGGGACTCATCCTCTCTGCTGCCGTGGCTTTAGATCCTGGTAGTTTCTGACGTTTCACTTGTTTTTAACACCAAGGAAACGTTTTGCGTGGGTGCAGCCAGTTAGCGATGTTCTGATAGTTTCAGGTGACCAGTGAAGAGACGCGGCCCCAGGTGTCCAGGGGTCCACCCCCCACGCCCCTCCATCCAGGCTGGCACCTGACGTTGAGCGGAGCTCCGCGTGCCGTGCAGTGGACTTATGTTGGTTATCCATCGTAAACACAGCCGCGTGTGCATGACTTTCCTGAAGTCCTCAACTGTCCCCTCCCCTGCAAGTATGAGTTGGTTTTCTAAATCTTTCTGTTGTGTAAATGAGTTCATTTGTATCACTTCTTTTTAGAATCCATAGAAAAGGGATGTCCTGGGATGTTTCTCCTCTGACTTGCTTCACTCAGTATGACACTCTCTAGGTCCATCCACGTTGCTGCAAATGGCCTTATTTCATTCTTTGTAATGGCCGAGTGATACTCGTGTGTGTGTGTTTGCGTGTGTGCGTGTGTCTGTGTGTGTGTGTGCGCACGCGTACATATATGTAAGTGCCCTCCATCTTCTTTTCCCACTCCTCTGTTGGTGGACACTGAGCTTGTCTCTGGGTCTGGGCCGTGGTCAGCAGTGCTGCGGTGAGCCCTGGGGAGCGTGTGTCTCTTCCGGCCCTGCTTTTCTCTGGATACACGCCCAGGAGTGGGATTTCGTGGTCGTATGGTAGCTCTGTGTTTAGTTTTTCAAGGAACCTCCACACCGTTCTCCGTGGTGGCTGTACCCATTTCCACCCCCACCAGCAGTGAGTGCAGGGGGCTCCCTTCTCTCCACACCCTCTCCAGCATTTGCTGTTCGGCGGTTTTTGGATGATGGCCATCCTCACTGGTGTGAGGTGGTGTTCTTTTGGCCATCTGCATGTCCTCTTTAGAGAAATGTCTGTTCGGGTCCTCTGCCCACTTTCTGAGTGACTTGTTTGTTTTGATGCTGCTGAGTGTCATAAGCTGTTTGTCAGTTTTGGCGTCTGAGCCCTTATCAGTCACATCATTTGCAAATATTTTCTCCCTGTCTGTGGCTTGTCTTTTTGTTTCCTTTGCTGTGCAAAAGCTTTTGAGTTTAAGTAGGTCCCATTTGTTTACTTTTGCTTTTTTTTCCATTATTCTGAGAGATGGATTTTAAAAAGATCTTGTTGTGATTTATGTCAGAGAGTGTTCTGCCAATGTTTTCCTCTAAACAGTTATATTGTGTCCACTCTAACATTTAGGTCTTTAATCCATTTAGAGCTTATTTTTGTGCATGGAATTAATGAATGATCTGATTTCCTTCTTTTGCATGTGGCTGTCCATTTTTCCCAGCATCATTTTGTGAAGACACTGTCTTTCCAGCATGGGGTAGTCTGGCCTCCTTTGTCACAGGCTAATCAAGTATAGGTGCATGGGCTTATTTCCGGATTTTCGGTTGTGTTCCATTGATCTGTATTTCTGTTTTTGTGCCAGGACCACACTGTCATAATGACTGTAGCTTTGTAGTGTTGTCTGAAGTCAGGGAGCCCGGTTCCTCCAGCTCCACTGTTTTCCAGACTGCTCTGGCTGCTCGGGGCCCTGTGTCTCCGCACAGATTCTGAGACTGCTTTGCTCTGGGTCTGTGGGAAGGCCATTGGTAACTGGATAGGGATTGCGTTGACTCTATAGATTGCCTTGGGTAGAATAGTCATTTTAGCAATATTGATTCTTCCAGTCCACAAACATGCTATGTCTTTCCATCTGTTTCTTTGATTTCTTTCATCAGCATCTTATAGTTTTTGAGCACAGGTGTTTGTCTCCCTAGGTAGGTTTATCACTAGGTATTTTATTCCTTTCGATGCAGTGGTAAGTGGAATTGCTTCTTGAATTTCTCTTTCTCATCTTTCATTATTAATGTATAGAAATACAACATTCTTCTGTGTATAAATTTTGTAACCTGCAACCTTACTGAATTCATGAATGAGTTTTAGTAGTTTTTCGGTAGACTCTTTGGTATCTTCTATCTATAGTATCATGTCATCTGCAAACAGTGACAGTTTAATGTCTTCTTTTCCAGTTTGGATTCCCTTTGCTTCTTTTTCTTCTCTGATTGCTGTAGCTAAGACTTCCAGAACGATGTTGAATAAAAGCGGTGAGAGTGGGCATCCTTGTCTTGTTCCTGATCTTAGGGGGGATACTTTCACTTTTCACCATTGAGTGTGACGCTCGCTGTAGGTTTGTCCTATGTGGCTTTTATCGGGTTGAGGAGCAGACCCTCTTAGGCCCACTTTCTGGAGAGTTTTTATCGTAAATGGGTGCTGGATTTTGTCAGAAGCCTTTTCTGCATCTATTGAGATGATCATATGGTTTTTATTCTTCAGTTGTTGATATGGTGTATCACATTGATTGATTTACGAATGTTGGAAAAACGTTGCATCCCTGGGATGAACCCACTTGATTATGGTGTATGGTCTTTTAAATGTATTGTTGGATACGGATTGCGAGTATTCTGTTGAGGACTTTTGCATCTATGTTCATCAGGGATATTGGCCTGTAATTTTTTTGTGGAATCTTTGTCTGGTTCTGGTATCAAGGTGAAGGTGGCTTCATAAAAAGAGTTGGGAAGTTTTCCTTCCTCTGCAACTTTTTGGAACAGTTTCAGAAGGATAGGTGTTAATAGATTTTTCAGCTCTTCTTGATCAACATATATATGTGTTTGTCTCCGAGCGTGGCCTTGCGTGTGTTAGAGGGTCTGTGGCAGGAGGCCAGTTCACAGCTGTGCTGAGAATGCAGTCTGCTCTGGTAGCTGTCCTGTCTGTCTCCGCGTCCTCCCGGCGGCTTTCTCCTTGGGGGATGTAAGTGCCCACTGGGGATGGACCTTGCTCTCAGCGCCGTGGAGTGTCTGTGAATCTTGTGGGCATTTAAAGTGCAGCCTCATCAGAACTTCCCGTGGCTTACAGCATCTCGGAGCCTTGGCAGTCGATGAGGGGCTAGTTGAGGTATACGTTTTTGAAAGTTTCCAAAAATTAATGACCAGAGGAAATGTTTTTATAGTAAGACACAAAAACCTAGACAGCATATTAAAGAAGCAGAGATACCACTTCACTTATGAAAGTCCATAGCGTCGAAGCTGTGGTTCTCTCGGTGGTCACATATGGGCGTGAGAACTGGACCATAAAGAAGGCTGAGCACCGAAGAATTGATGCCTTTGAGCTGTGGTGCTGGAGAAGACTCTTGAGAGGCCCTTGGACAGCAAGGAAATCACACCAGTCCGTCCTAAAGGAAATCAGCCCTGAGTATTCCTTGGAGGGACCGATGCTGACGCTGAAGCTCCAGTGCTCTGGCCGCCTGATGGGAAGAGCTGGCTCACTGGGGAGGACCCTGGTGCTGGGAAAGATTAAAAGGAAAAGGAGAAGGAGGCAGCAGAGGATAAGTTGGTTAGATTGCATCACCAACTCAGTGGATAAATTTGAGCAAATTCAGGAAAAAACAAGTCTCTTAAAAAAAGAAAGAGAAGACAGGCGGGATGAACCCACTTGATTATGGTGTATGGTCTTTTAAATGTATTGTTGGATACGGATTGCGAGTATTCTGTTGAGGACTTTTGCATCTATGTTCATCAGGGATATTGGCCTGTAATTTTTTTGTGGAATCTTTGTCTGGTTCTGGTATCAAGGTGAAGGTGGCTTCATAAAAAGAGTTGGGAAGTTTTCCTTCCTCTGCAACTTTTTGGAACAGTTTCAGAAGGATAGGTGTTAATAGATTTTTCAGCTCTTCTTGATCAACATATATATGTGTTTGTCTCCGAGCGTGGCCTTGCGTGTGTTAGAGGGTCTGTGGCAGGAGGCCAGTTCACAGCTGTGCTGAGAATGCAGTCTGCTCTGGTAGCTGTCCTGTCTGTCTCCGCGTCCTCCCGGCGGCTTTCTCCTTGGGGGATGTAAGTGCCCACTGGGGATGGACCTTGCTCTCAGCGCCGTGGAGTGTCTGTGCGAATCTTGTGGGCATTTAAAGTGCAGCCTCATCAGAACTTCCCGTGGCTTACAGCATCTCGGAGCCTTGGCAGTCGATGAGGGGCTAGTTGAGGTATACGTTTTTGAAAGTTTCCAAAAATTAATGACCAGAGGAAATGTTTTTATAGTAAGACACAAAAACCTAGACAGCATATTAAAGAAGCAGAGATACCACTTCACTTATGAAAGTCCATAGCGTCGAAGCTGTGGTTCTCTCGGTGGTCACATATGGGCGTGAGAACTGGACCATAAAGAAGGCTGAGCACCGAAGAATTGATGCCTTTGAGCTGTGGTGCTGGAGAAGACTCTTGAGAGGCCCTTGGACAGCAAGGAAATCACACCAGTCCGTCCTAAAGGAAATCAGCCCTGAGTATTCCTTGGAGGGACCGATGCTGACGCTGAAGCTCCAGTGCTCTGGCCGCCTGATGGGAAGAGCTGGCTCACTGGGGAGGACCCTGGTGCTGGGAAAGATTAAAAGGAAAAGGAGAAGGAGGCAGCAGAGGATAAGTTGGTTAGATTGCATCACCAACTCAGTGGATAAATTTGAGCAAATTCAGGAAAAAACAAGTCTCTTAAGAAAGAAAAGAGAAGACACTGTCATTTCAGGTTCACAGCAGGCAACAGCATTCACTGAACAGCCTCAAGAACGTCGTGCGTGGTCTCGGAACCTCCTGCCACCACGCTTCTGTGGGAAGGAGCGCTCCCCCTCCCTTCCCTGCCTCCAGGGCTTCCTCCCGGGGTCTCCGGCTCGTGCTCAGGAGGCCACCAAGGCTTCTCCGGGGACCTTGAGAGCCCGCGGAGGCCTGCGCGGCCGCAGTGCTAACCTGGGTCTGCTGCTCCGTTGCCAGGGACACGCTGTTATTTAATACGTGTGCAAGGTCACGGCAGCTGTCCAGCGGGTCCTTATGGGTCATCCTTTTATTACCTTATTGTATTTATTTCCGTATTGATGTTTGGCCGGGCTGGGTCCCTGTTGCTGCGTGAGGGCTCTCCCCGGTTGCGGCGCGCGGGCTCCTCACCAGCTGCGGCGGGCTCTCCTGGCGGTGCCTCCTCTTGGTGCAGAGCCGGGGCCCCGGGGCGTGCAGGCTTCTGTCGCCCTGGCTGTGGACTCAGTCGTTAGGGTGCACAGGCCACGTGGGATCTTCCCGAAGCAGGGATCGAGCCTGTGTTCCTGCGCTTGCAGGCAGACCCTCTGCCCCTGAGCCGCCCGGGGAGCCCTGCCCGTTCAGCTGGAGCCGGGGGTTCGCGTTGCTTCCAGACTCCCTACCGATCCCTCCCCCAGCCTTCTCCCCCAGTAGTCCTGAGTTTGTCCTCTGTGAGCCTGTTCTGTTTGCGTCAGTCCATGTGTATCATTTCTTTTTAGAGTTCACATATAAGGATATTTCCCCTTGTCTGTCTGACTGACTTCGTTCAGTATGTCCGTCTCTCGGTCCATCTGTGTTGGCGCACATGCTGTTATTTCATGGTTTTAATGACTGAGTGGCAGCCACTGTGTCTGTGTGCCTTCTTCCTTACCCTTTCCTCTGTCGGGGGACACCTGGGGAGGGGCGGTGGGAGAAAGGAAGGGCCGGCCTCCAGAGCAGCCCAGGGAGCTGCGCTCAGCGGCCCGCGGCGGCCGGGCCGGGCGGGGAGCCTGGGAGAGCGGGACACACGTGCGCGGGGCTGGCTGGGTCCGTCTGCTGTTCGCCTGAGGCTCTCACTGTCGTCATCAGCTGTACACCCATACCAACTAAACAGGGCTTTTCTTCTAAAGATGTCTTGTTAGCACTAGGTCCCTGTGTCTCCTGAGGTGGCCCTGAGGGTCAGGGTCCTGCTGCGGAGAGCTCGTCAGGCCAGCTTCCCCACGCGGAGGCAGAGCCCGTCTGCCCTCT
The DNA here is from genome assembly GCA_022376925.1 of Tragulus kanchil. Taxonomy (NCBI): domain Eukaryota; kingdom Metazoa; phylum Chordata; class Mammalia; order Artiodactyla; family Tragulidae; genus Tragulus; species Tragulus kanchil. Next base: position 246,059,339 of record JAIOJX010000028.1, read on the forward strand.
CCCTGGCCCGCGGCCCGGCTGCGGGTTTGCCCTCCGCTTCCACAGCGCTTCGTGGCAGAGGTTCTGTCTGCAGGGTAATCAAAAGGCACAGCGCGTGATTTCTCCAGGTTTCCTTTTGGTTTTTTGCTTGTTTGTCTACATATCTGGGGACAGCCGTGGTGGCCGTGTGTCTGATCTGTGCGTGGACGTGTCTCCTGACAGTGCCGGGCCAGTGTCACTCCGGAGAAGCGGGAGCCAGCCGGGCCGGCGGGCGGGCCGGCGGCCGAAACGAGGAGCGCACCCGGCCCCGGCTCCAGGTCAGTAACTGTCTCTGTCCGCAGAGCCTGAGGGGCTGCCTGGCCGGGGATCAGGGTCAGAGGGAGTTCAGCCACGGGCCCAGTGCGTGGGGTGCCTTTTATCCCTCGGTCACAGGTGTCTCGTTTCTTAGAATGAGCTTTTTGGAGACGGATGAAACAGGACGGCATGTTGAGCAATGTCCGTCTGTCTCCGTGTTGACCTGAGTCACTGAGGCGTGCCCTGTTCCATACAGCTCTGCCAGGCGCGTGGTAGTCCTGAGTTTGCCCATTTCTTTAGAGTTCACATATAAGGATATTTCCCCTTGTCTGTCTGACTGACTTCGTTCAGTATGTCCGTCTCTCGGTCCATCTGTGTTGGCGCACATGCTGTTATTTCATGGTTTTAATGACTGAGTGGCAGCCACTGTGTCTGTGTGCCTTCTTCCTTACCCTTTCCTCTGTCGGGGGACACCTGGGGAGGGGCGGTGGGAGAAAGGAAGGGCCGGCCTCCAGAGCAGCCCAGGGAGCTGCGCTCAGCGGCCCGCGGCGGCCGGGCCGGGCGGGGAGCCTGGGAGAGCGGGACACACGTGCGCGGGGCTGGCTGGGTCCGTCTGCTGTTCGCCTGAGGCTCTCACTGTCGTCATCAGCTGTACACCCATACCAACTAAACAGGGCTTTTCTTCTAAAGATGTCTTGTTAGCACTAGGTCCCTGTGTCTCCTGAGGTGGCCCTGAGGGTCAGGGTCCTGCTGCGGAGAGCTCGTCAGGCCAGCTTCCCCACGCGGAGGCAGAGCCCGTCTGCCCTCTCCCTGGCCCGCGGCCCGGCTGCGGGTTTGCCCTCCGCTTCCACAGCGCTTCGTGGCAGAGGTTCTGTCTGCAGGGTAATCAAAAGGCACAGCGCGTGATTTCTCCAGGTTTCCTTTTGGTTTTTTGCTTGTTTGTCTACATATCTGGGGACAGCCGTGGTGGCCGTGTGTCTGATCTGTGCGTGGACGTGTCTCCTGACAGTGCCGGGCCAGTGTCACTCCGGAGAAGCGGGAGCCAGCCGGGCCGGCGGGCGGGCCGGCGGCCGAAACGAGGAGCGCACCCGGCCCCGGCTCCAGGTCAGTAACTGTCTCTGTCCGCAGAGCCTGAGGGGCTGCCTGGCCGGGGATCAGGGTCAGAGGGAGTTCAGCCACGGGCCCAGTGCGTGGGGTGCCTTTTATCCCTCGGTCACAGGTGTCTCGTTTCTTAGAATGAGCTTTTTGGAGACGGATGAAACAGGACGGCATGTTGAGCAATGTCCGTCTGTCTCCGTGTTGACCTGAGTCACTGAGGCGTGCCCTGTTCCATACAGCTCTGCCAGGCGCGTGGTGCTTTTTAAATAAAGCATGTGTACTGTGTTACCAAGTACAAGTGGAACATCTAGGTTGAATTCACGGAACAGCACACCCACCTAAATTACCAGGAAGAAGCAGCAGAACAAAGACTAACTTCCCCCAGGAGCTTCCAAAGGCCGTGGCCGCTAGGCCCCTCACGGGCAGGCCTGAGGCGCTCCGTGTGGCCGTCCAGTTGACAGCACTTTCGGGTCAGGCCAGGCTGTGCTTCCAGTGGACATATACTGTCTCTTCTCACCTAGTTTGACTACAAGGCGGTTGCGGACCGACTCCTGGAAATGACCAACAGAAGAAACGTCCCCGCCTTCAACAGGAAGTATCTCTCTAAGCTCATCAAGAAGTAAGTGGGGAGGGAGGCCTCACCAGGCCTGGCCCGCGTTCGGGCCCCGGCCCTCTGTTCACGCCGGGCAGGAGCGGTGCCCTCTGTCGCCCGCCCACCTCGAGTGCTTCTGTTCTTAGCCTCGCTCACGTGCCCTGAAAGGTTCTGTGAAAACAGCCGCTCCCTGCCGCGGCGCTCGCCCTCCTCGCTGGGTGGTAGCCGTGCAGGAGGAGGCCTGCGAGGCCTGCAGTCCGTCCTCAGGGCGTGGCAGCGAGGCTCGCGTGGCTCAGCCGCCCCCGCCTCCCGGGCGTGGGCCAGAGGCGAGGCGCTGGCACCTGCGGGACCACGCGGCCCGCAGCTCTTCGGCAGAGGGCAGTGCCGGCGGAGTGGCCATGCTAAGCTGCCCGGTCCCGGCACTGGCACGGATTAGTGCGTGTGTAAGAGAGCCCACAAGGCATCTTCTCTGGTGGCTACATTTTTTCTTTTTTTTTTTTTAATCATGATTAGGTTTGGGGTTTTTTTTTCACAATCCCAAGTTTTTATTTTGCTATTTTGATTTTACAGAGTTTTGTTGTTTACAGATCTTTGTAATTCCAGATTAGTCATGAGCCTGTCCCATCCCCCCACCCCGGTGGGCCATCACACAGCCCGTGTAGGGTCCCTCAGCCCACAGCGCTCTGACAATGGGATGGCTGCACTTGACAGGCGGGGGGGCCAGGCACAGGGCGGCAGCCGCTGGCCGTGGGGCTGGGCGGGCCTGTCTGCGCCCCGGTGTTCCCCACCCGGCCCGTGCTCTGCACAGCCCCGGAGAGCGGAGCGCTGCGGGCACCTCCCCTGGGAACAGAGCAGGGCGTGGGCTGGGTCGAGCGGGAGCTTCCTGCCCCTGTCTGCCTGGATCTGCCCGGACCAGCCTCGAGGCCTGGTGTCATGGGCGTGTGACCCTCAGGGGTGGCTCTGTCCTTGGTTTCTGGCCTTTGCCTCACTCCTCCTCCCCCCCCACCTCCCCTTCTGGAAGAGGAGGAGAGTGAATTCAGACTCCAGTGGCACTTGCGTGTTAAGCGCTTACAGAGAGTGGAAGCAACAAGATCCTAATGTGTAGCACACGTGAGACTATGCTCGGTATCCTGTGATAAGCAATAACGGAAAGAATGCAAAAAGTAACTTCTATGTCTCTAAATGCTGCAGAAATTAGCAGCATTATGAATCAGCTGTACTTCAATAAAAAATATATTGATAATAGAAAAAGGAAAAATAGATATAATACTAGAGCATTCGTTTGTGCACTTCAGATGGGTGAGTGCTTTGCTGTGTGATTTAGATCTTGGAGATTTTACGAAAACAGAGAGAACCCTTATGTGTTAAAAGGTTAATGCGCGTGTGTGTGGAAGACAGAAAGTCGGGAACCTGCATTGTTTTCTTTTTCAGATTCCAAGATCTCTCTGAAGGTGAGGGACTCAGAAGACTGCGGCTGCTGGTGGTCTTAATGAGGGCGGGCCCCCATGAGCGTGTTTATGCCAGTTATTGAAAAACAAGAGTGAGAGGCCTAAGTTGAAAATGCAGGAAGCAGCAGCTTTACCTCCGGAAGGCCGGCTGCTCCTCCGAGCAGAAGTCCCCTGGAGACCCCGGCTCCGGGCCGTGGCCCACCCGCCACCACCTCCGGGCAGGGTGGGGCGAGGGGGTGACCAGGAGCATTCCAGTTGACGATCCTTCCTGAAGAAGGAAGGTTGGCCCGAGGCCCCCTCGTTGGCCTTGTGGTCAGGCGTCCTCGTCCTCCCCCGCGGCCCCCCCGGAGGGAGGCTGCTCCTGGGAGCCGGGCTACACTTGAGCAGGTGGGGTCTGCCACCCCTGCCCCTTCTGCACTTGAGGAGCTCGGAATCGGGGCCTCACAGGCCTCGCTGAGCTGTGGAGGTGGCCCAGCCAGGCCCTTGGGGGGGGCGGTGAGGGTGTCGCCCTGGGCCCCAGCCCCGGCCCGGCTTCAGCTGAGACACCCACATTCCTGCGTCAGCAGCAGGTCTGGGTTGGAGGAGCCGGAGGGGGTTCAAGCCGGATCAGGACTGAAAGGACCTGCAGGGGTTGGGGGCTGCGGCTCATGGAGCCCTGGGGACAGAGCCGTGCCGTCAGAAAGCTGACCAGGCGTGCCTTGATGTCCAGCAGGTGGCACCTCTCACCTCAGTTTTGCTGGGGACACTTCTGCTGGCGAAGACGACCCGGCCTTTGGCCAGGGAAGGCATAAGAAAGAAAGCAGACTTCTGGAGAAGACAGACGCGGAAAGAGGGAAAGGTGGGCTGCAGGGCCAGCACCCGGGGGCTGCAGGGCCACGCGAGTCGTCGCAGAGCAGAAGTCGTCGCTGTGCGGGGCTGAGGCGCACAGAGCGTCTCCGGGTGCTCTGCTGGTTCCTGGGCCCTGTGCTCCAGTGCCCTGGAGTGGCAGCATGGCTGACCCCTGGCGCAGGAGGAAGGCGGGACCTGGCCACGCTGGGTGGACCTTGCCCTTCCGGGCACCTGTTCAGATCTGGGCCTGAGAATTAGTAGGTGTCTGGGTCCCTGCTTCCATCAGAACAGGCCTCAGGAAGGTTTCCAGGCGCGAGGGGCAGAGGCGGAGATGGGCGGTGAGAGCCTGTGGGCTTCGAGGGCACAGAGCAGCATCTGTGGGCGCGTGCCTGGTGCCCCCAGTGCGGGCAGGCCCCCGGGACACCAGGCGCCTCTGACGCTTGTGTCTCTAGGAACCAAGCTCTCCCATGCCAAGGATGAGGAGAGCGAAGGCGGCATTCCCAAGAAAAAGAGGAAAAGGAAGAAGAACCCGCTCCAGCCTGAGCACCCAGGGCCCGCTGGGGCAGCCGGGGCCCCAGAGCAGAATGGGAGCCTCGAGCCAGAGACCAGCGCTGGAAGAGCCCCAGAGACGAGGGCGGCGGAGCGGGGGGCGGGGGCCACACCTGGCGCCCGAGAGCAGAGCCGCTCGGAGCCCCCAGAGACCAGGGAGCAGGGGGCGGGGGCCACACCTGGCGCCCAGGAGCAGAGCCGCTCGGAGCCCCCCTCCACGCACAGCAGGAGGAAACGGCCCAAGAAGAGGAGCCTGAGGGTGCAGGTGGAGGGCCTGGAGGAGGCGGCCCCCCAGGCGACCCCGGCCAGCGATGCCCCGGTCGTGAAGAGGAGGCGGGAGCTGGGGGCCCTCCTGGTCAACGGCCGTGGCCCGCCCGCACTGGCCTGGCCCCAGACGGAGGGCCCCCCGGCCAGCCCAGTGGACAGAGGGGACGGCCCGGCCACCCCACCCCCAAGCGGAAAGCTGAAGAAAAAGAAAGGGGGACCCAGCGGCCTTGACCTCTATGACGTGTCCGCTCAGAAGGCTGCTGTCTTGAAAAAGAGGAAGAAGATGAAGGAGCTGCTGAGCTTGGCGGAGCCCCGGGGGCTGAGGCTCGCCCAGGCCCTGGTGAGTGGCGGCAGGCGCTGGGGACAGTCATGGCTCCGACTCCCTCTGCCAAGCAGTAAACAAGCAGCGACCCGCCTCGGGGCTTCCCGTGCCTCGCCCCGGCCGCGAGAGCTGTGACCCAGCGGGCACGCCCCTCCCCGGGGAGCAGGCGGCCCATCCCACGCGGGCCTCGCTTCCCTCCTCCGTTTCACGGCCAGCCCTGGCCTCCGCTGGCCAGAGAGGAAGCCCCAGACTCTCCTCTCACCTCTCTCACGAGAAGCTTCCTCCGACCTCCAGAGCCAGGTACAATGGGGACAGGGCTCTGGACGCACGGTTCCCACCCTCCTGGCGGCGGCACGCGCTGTGCCGTGGTGGGCAGCCGCCGCCTCCCAGTGCGGCAGGCCCCCGGGACACCAGGCGCCTCTGACGCTTGTGTCTCTAGGAACCAAGCTCTCCCATGCCAAGGATGAGGAGAGCGAAGGCGGCATTCCCAAGAAAAAGAGGAAAAGGAAGAAGAACCCGCTCCAGCCTGAGCACCCAGGGCCCGCTGGGGCAGCCGGGGCCCCAGAGCAGAATGGGAGCCTCGAGCCAGAGACCAGCGCTGGAAGAGCCCCAGAGACGAGGGCGGCGGAGCGGGGGGCGGGGGCCACACCTGGCGCCCGAGAGCAGAGCCGCTCGGAGCCCCCAGAGACCAGGGAGCAGGGGGCGGGGGCCACACCTGGCGCCCAGGAGCAGAGCCGCTCGGAGCCCCCCTCCACGCACAGCAGGAGGAAACGGCCCAAGAAGAGGAGCCTGAGGGTGCAGGTGGAGGGCCTGGAGGAGGCGGCCCCCCAGGCGACCCCGGCCAGCGATGCCCCGGTCGTGAAGAGGAGGCGGGAGCTGGGGGCCCTCCTGGTCAACGGCCGTGGCCCGCCCGCACTGGCCTGGCCCCAGACGGAGGGCCCCCCGGCCAGCCCAGTGGACAGAGGGGACGGCCCGGCCACCCCACCCCCAAGCGGAAAGCTGAAGAAAAAGAAAGGGGGACCCAGCGGCCTTGACCTCTATGACGTGTCCGCTCAGAAGGCTGCTGTCTTGAAAAAGAGGAAGAAGATGAAGGAGCTGCTGAGCTTGGCGGAGCCCCGGGGGCTGAGGCTCGCCCAGGCCCTGGTGAGTGGCGGCAGGCGCTGGGGACAGTCATGGCTCCGACTCCCTCTGCCAAGCAGTAAACAAGCAGCGACCCGCCTCGGGGCTTCCCGTGCCTCGCCCCGGCCGCGAGAGCTGTGACCCAGCGGGCACGCCCCTCCCCGGGGAGCAGGCGGCCCATCCCACGCGGGCCTCGCTTCCCTCCTCCGTTTCACGGCCAGCCCTGGCCTCCGCTGGCCAGAGAGGAAGCCCCAGACTCTCCCCTCTCACCTCTCTCACGAGAAGCTTCTCCCCCTCCGACCTCCAGAGCCAGGTACAATGGGGACAGGGCTCTGGACGCACGGTTCCCACCCTCCCTGGCGGCGGCACGCGGCTGTGCCGTGGTGGGCAGCCGCCGTCTCCCGGGCCACGGCCTGTGGCGGGGCTGGAAGCGTGGCCCTAGGCTCCTGGCGCCAGCCTGCTGCCCCAGCGCGCGTGTCCAGCGTGGACCTTGTGTATGGAGCCCACGTGGACGTGGGCACATAGCGGTGCCAGGCCTCCCGGCGCAGGACCCCTGGGGGTCGGGGACGTCTGAGGGCAGGAAACGGGGCGCCCAGCTAGGGTCCAGGAGGTCTGTTCTCATCGCAGACCTTCCCTGGCACCAAGCGCACTGAGTCACCTGCCGTGGGCTCAGCAACCGCTGCCCGGCACCTGCGGGTCACTGATGGGCCTAAGGCCTGAGGGTCTGGAGGGCTCTTCCTCCCCGAGAGCTGGTGTCCGTGTCCGGGGCACTGTGGGTCCCGCCAGGGGAGGAGGCAAGCTCCTGAGCCGGGAGCACCAGGGGCCTGCCGACACCGCCGTGTGGCCGGGGCCGCCTTGGAACTGGAGTGGGCTCGGCCGTGGGCGGACGTCAGCGCAGCGTTCCTGGGAACATTCTGGGCCCATGCTGGGCCCGTGGGACCCGGCAGCCTCGCCGCACCCTCCAAGCCGACTCCGTGGGCAGTGGTGTCTGGTCAGAAGGGAGACGTGAGCTACAGCAACGCACACAGTCTCCACAAGGGGCAGAGACCCTCAGAGGGCACGGCCGGAAGGTGGTGGAAGTGGGTCCCCATAGCTGAGAAGACAGGAGCCCCCGGCTGTGGACACAGGGCCCGCGCGGGGAGGCGAGGGGTTCTGGGGCCTCTGCTCCGGCAGGGAGGCGCTGGCAGACCGTGGATGGGGAGCGGGAGCGGGTGGGGCCTGGGGTGAGCCGGGCCCGTCGTGTGTGCGCCCCTCCCGCGCTCACGGGTCAGAGTGAGACGGTCTCACCCGCTCCCACAGGGCCCGGGAGGCGTGCGCGGCCCGCTGAAGAAGAAGCTGAGGCCAGAGAAGGACTTCGTGAAGGACTTTGTGAAGTTTGACCCCGTGTCCTCCCCGAAGCCCCTGTTCTTCAGGAAGGCCAAGGGCAGCGCCGCTGCCTCGCCGGGCCCCGCCCTGCAGGTACTCACCCCGTCCCGCCAGACCCCCAGGGCGCAGCGGACCCCACGGCCGCACCCCTGGCCGCCCTCACCCGCCCGCGGCTGGTCCGCAGCCTCTGCTGCTGTCTGGCGTGCCGGCCCCGTGCAGGGAGCCCGTGAGGGGGGTAGCGCTCTGGAGAGCCTGGCTCTGGGGGTCTGCCGGGGGCTGTCCTCGGGGCCGGGAAGGCGGGGCGTGCTCAGCCACGTGCCCCGCGGGTGTCGAGGCGCGTCCAGTCTGCCTCCAGGAGGCACGGGTCCCTGTGGAGCCGTTGAGGCAGGGGGCGTGCACGCCTGGCTGGCCCTGCCGGGGCTCCCGCAGCACGTGGACGGTTAAGCAGCCCCGCTTGGGGACTTCCCTGGTAGCCAGTGGCTAAGACTGCGCTCTCAACGCATGGGCCCAGGCCTGGCCCCTGGTCAGGGAGCTAGGACCCTGCGTGCTCCAGGTGCAGCACCCCTGAACCCGCAGGGCAGCCGCTGCCAGTGTTGGGGTCTGCGTGTCATTCCAGGGTGTCCGGGGATATCTGTCCAGTGACGCAGGACGGGTACAAGCCGAGTTTCTCTCTTAAAATGTTGGTGATGTTAAAGCAAAAATGGTAGCTCGAACTACAGAATTCTAAGGAACTTGACAGAGTGCTTCCGAATGCAGAACGGGTCCATTCCCGGAGTCCTTGTGCACACAGCGTTGGGGAGCCCGGGGCCAGTGCCCGTGGAGGTCAGGTTCTGTTAGGAATCCCCCAGCAGTCCACGCACTAGGTGACCCGGGGGCCGGGGCCGAGGTGCGCCCAGAGGTTTCAGCCATTCGAACTGCTCCCTCCTCCCGGGACCCAGCAACGTGGTTCCCGCCACGCGAGGCTGGCCTGTCCGCGCTGCGCCTGGGGGCGCCGTGGGTTCTGGGGACAGCTCGTCACAGCCCGCTTACTCCTTGCCTCCCTGTCTCCCTGCAGCCACACAGAACCCCGTCCAGCTCCAAGAAGGTGACCTTCGGGTTGAACAGGAACATGACCACGGGTGAGTGTGGATTTGGGTGGGTCTGTGGGTCTGGCTGTCTCTCGGCTGTTAGTTCAGGCGTGAGTGTGCGTGGTGCGTGTGTGTGTGCGGAGAGAGGGGCTGTTGGAGAGCCCTGAGCAGCGCTGGTTTCAGAGCTAGAGGAAACAGGAACACGTCTGCCAGGGCGGAGAGGCTCCTCCTGAAACTGTCCAACCCTGGGGTGCATGCCAGACCCAGGCCTGGGGTTCCATAGCCACCCCTGGCCCGTTTGGGTGGCCTCGGGGCATTTTCCCTGGAGGAGGAACGGCATCGTGGGAAGGCACCTCCCGGCGGCCGGGGCGCCTGTGGGCCGGCGGCACCCGTGGGGCTGGTGGCGGGCAGAGGAGTCACGCCCCGTTAACCGTGGCCTTGCTCTCGTCCGAGGCAGAGTTCAAGAAGACAGATAAGAGCATCTTGGTCAGTCCCACGGGCCCTTCTCGAGTGGCCTTCAACCCTGAGCAGAAGCCCCTCCACGGGGTGCTGAAGACCCCCACCAGCTCGCCAGCCAGCACGCCCCTGGGCCCCAAGAAGCCGCTGGCCACCACGCCAAAGAGAAGGCCGACGGCCATGGACTACTTCTAGGGCAGAGTCCTTTTGAAGACTACTTTTGTACAGAGTACTCTATACATTATATCATTTCAAAGGTGGAGCCCTTTTATTGTTTTATAAACTCCCATGAATTGTGCATCTGAGGCTCTGGGTGAGCCTTGGCTCTGCTTTCCTGGCCCTCTGGGCAGGGCCGCGGGCGTGCTCGCGTGTGGGTTGTCCACCCTCTGGGCCGTCCCGGCCGAAGGCGCCAGGCTGCGCAGCGGGGGCTCTCGGCCAGCACCCAGCGCTCTGCCGCACCCAGAGGTGTCTGGGCTTAGGCTGCCTCCCAGCCCTGGTCTGAGCAGCTACAGCGGGGCTGGGTTTCTGGTGAGTTTTAGTCTAAGAGTCTTGTCTTTTTCGAATCATGTACGGCTGGACCCCACATGGCGTGAGTGCTGGGCGGCCCTGGGTGGAGATGACTTGTAGCCGCATCAGCAGCCCTGCGCGCTCCTCGCGCTCTGTGGGTGCCCTGCGAGGGCGCGGGCGGGAGCGGAGAGCCTCTCCCCCGGCGTCGGCAGTTCCGTCCCCCCGCCTCGACCTGGTCTCCTCCCTGGTTTCCTACCTCCAGGCCGGCCCGAGGGGGTCCTCCCGGGCACCCGCCCACCTCTAGGTCCTCGAGCCGCACGCCCCGTGTGAGTCTTGACTCGGCGGCTGGGGCCCCTCGAGCCCCAGCTCACGTCAGAGAGGCGTGGCCGCTGTGTCTGAAGCCTGGCTCCTTGCTGGAAGGCCAAAGAAGCAGCCTCTAAGAATGTCTCTGTTTATTTGTTTGTACCTTTTTCCAGATACTGAAGCTTGCACTCAGAGATTTTCATACATTCTGGCTTCAGTTCATTCAGGCGCCGGGCGCCGGGCGGGCACCCGTGGGGCTGGTGGCGGGCAGAGGAGTCACGCCCGTTAACCGTGGCCTTGCTCTCGTCCGAGGCAGAGTTCAAGAAGACAGATAAGAGCATCTTGGTCAGTCCCACGGGCCCTTCTCGAGTGGCCTTCAACCCTGAGCAGAAGCCTCCACGGGGTGCTGAAGACCCCCACCAGCTCGCCAGCCAGCACGCCCCTGGGCCCCAAGAAGCCGCTGGCCACCACGCCAAAGAGAAGGCCGACGGCCATGGACTACTTCTAGGGCAGAGTCCTTTTGAAGACTACTTTTGTACAGAGTACTCTATACATTATATCATTTCAAAGGTGGAGCCCTTTTATTGTTTTATAAACTCCCATGAATTGTGCATCTGAGGCTCTGGGTGAGCCTTGGCTCTGCTTTCCTGGCCCTCTGGGCAGGGCCGCGGGCGTGCTCGCGTGTGGGTTGTCCCCCCTCTGGGCCGTCCCGGCCGAAGGCGCCAGGCTGCGCAGCGGGGGCTCTCGGCCAGCACCCAGCGCTCTGCCGCACCCAGAGGTGTCTGGGCTTAGGCTGCCTCCCAGCCCTGGTCTGAGCAGCTACAGCGGGGCTGGGTTTCTGGTGAGTTTTAGTCTAAGAGTCTTGTCTTTTTCGAATCATGTACGGCTGGACCCCACATGGCGTGAGTGCTGGGCGGCCCTGGGTGGAGATGACTTGTAGCCGCATCAGCAGCCCTGCGCGCTCCTCGCGCTCTGTGGGTGCCCTGCGAGGGCGCGGGCGGGAGCGGAGAGCCTCTCCCCCGGCGTCGGCAGTTCCGTCCCCCCGCCTCGACCTGGTCTCCTCCCTGGTTTCCTACCTCCAGGCCGGCCCGAGGGGGTCCTCCCGGGCACCCGCCCACCTCTAGGTCCTCGAGCCGCACGCCCCGTGTGAGTCTTGACTCGGCGGCTGGGGCCCCTCGAGCCCCAGCTCACGTCAGAGAGGCGTGGCCGCTGTGTCTGAAGCCTGGCTCCTTGCTGGAAGGCCAAAGAAGCAGCCTCTAAGAATGTCTCTGTTTATTTGTTTGTAGCTACCTTTTTCCAGATACTGAAGCTTGCACTCAGAGATTTTCATACATTCTGGCTTCAGTTCATTACAGCAGTCGACATGGAAGGCGCTCCGACTCTGGAAGTGCGGCTTGGGGCGGGGGTGGCCAGGCGGTGGCTCCAGCCCTGGCGTGTGGGCCCGCGTGGTGACAGGGCCCTGATCTGAAGCCTCAGGGGCGCCCTGCCCGGCCCCGCCTTGAGCTGAGAGCCCTGGCGGGGTGAGCAGGTGCGCGGGACAGTCGGAGGTGGACGGAGCTTTCGGGCCTCGGCTCGGGAGCTCCAGCCGCCTCCCCTCGCGGGAGGAGCCAGGCCAGCCCCACAGTCACGCCCACCAGAGGAGCTTGGTGTTGACCGGGCCTCGCTGGGGTCGCAGGACTGCTGTCACCAGTCCCTGTCACGTGGCCAAGGCCCGGTCAGGTCAGGAGCCCCGGGGAGGGGGGACGAGTGGCCTTCGCGTCTGGTGAGGTCGTGTCGTGCCAGGCCCCGAGGAGGGAAGCGGTGTCACCATGCTGGTAGCCGGTCACGAACGCCAGGCCTCCCGCCCTCGCAGGCCGGTCGTGGCGGCCTGGGTTTCCTGTGCTGCCTTTGGTTAGTGCATGGGCACCACAGCTGACCGTGTGAAAGGTTAGGTCGGAATACTCAGATATTTTTAACTCTTTGTTTTAAAAAACATGCCTCATCATCCTTGGTCAGATTATTTTTCTAACAATTCTTATTTCAGCGTTAAGATGGGTCATGGAGCCAGATGGGCCGTCTCACCCAGCAGTGCTAGGGGTCAGCTAGGCATCCAGAAGCAGAAGTGGCTCGCGGGTCCTCCGGTCGAGGGCAGGAGGTTTTCCTCCCTGTGACGAGTCACCGGTCTGTCCTGAGGCCCCTGTGCCGCGTCCCGGGGACGGGGACCGGGGGTGACGGTGTGCCGCGCGTCGTGTCTCTCCGAATCCGTCCTGGCTTGCTCCACTTGGTGGGTAAGCCCAGCAGGTTGACTGCAGCTTGTTTTTAATGCCTGCCTTTGGGCAACAAAGAAAAATACAGTTTTTTAGAACTTCTTGTTCCATAATATAAATGAAATCCCACAATAAAGATGTCTCTTCTGTCGGGCGGGGGTACTTCCCTGGGTGGACGGCGGGGGCCTCACATCCAGGAGGGCAGCTCCTCGGGTCGGCGCTGGAGCTCGCGCGGCGTCTTGTGCGCGGCGTCTTCCGCGTGCCCCGCGTCACTGCTGAGCTTTAGACAGTTGGTATCGCACTTTGCAAACGTGTTCTTCTTTCTCTCTCTTACTGAATTAAAAGCACAAAGAAAGGCAGAAAGGCACCTGAGCAGGGGTCTCTGGTGCAGGGAAGACCCCGAGCCTGACCGTCACCTCGCGTGTCTCTGGCGGCTGGGAGGCTGTGTGTTTACAGTCACTTTGTATTCGCCTCTGCGGGCTTTGTCGGTACTCATCAAGGCCAAATCTAATTAAAAAAATTTTTTAAACTACGGTCTCTGCCCTCAAATTTGCACTTAATCTTGACCATCGGCTCTCCTACAGATAGGCCTCTGCTGTGAGGCGGCCAGGCTTCCCGGACAGCGGTGAGTGTGAAAACAGGCACGTGTTCTCCTGCGCGTCCACTGCCCGGGCCAGCGAGGGGCTGGGTGCTGTGTCCTCTCACCCCGTGGCTGCTCCCAGGTGCCCTGGATGCCCGCCAGGCCTGAGGCATCTGCTCCTAGGCCTCGACCCGCGAGGATCGCCGGGGACCCCCAGCTCCACCCAGAGGAGGGCCTGCCGCTAGGGCAGGTGGCCGGCCCTCTCCTGCCAGGGCTCCACCTGGCCGGCTCGCCAGACACGCAGAGCACACGTTCCCCACACAGGCTCTCCCCAGCTGTGGCTTGGGTCCAGACACGTCTGCAGAGCGGCGCTCGACCCCTCCTGTAACACCTGGGGGGCTTCCCTGGCAGTCCAGCGGCTAAGAGCCTGCCTGCCCGTGCGGGGGACACGGGTTCGGTCTCTGGTCCGGGACGATTCCCCATGCTGCGGGAAGCAGGCGCCATGCTCCGCGGCCACCAAAGCCGTCAGCCCCTGGAGCCGCGCTCCCCACAGACGCCCGAGCACGGCAGCCGAGCAGAGCCCTGGCACTGGAGCTCGTGAGAGCCACTGGCAGCAGCACAGACCAGCACAGCCAACACAAACATGTTAAAAACATAACCCACCGGGAGCACCAGTGAGGCTCCTACCCCTCCCCGCGCTCCGACGCTGCCCCAGCGGCCGGGCCTCGTGGAGCGCGGTCACACGAGACGCCTGCGTCCCTCTGTCCCTTCAGTGACAGGCATCTGGAGCCTGGCTCGTGCTGGTGTAAGGGGATCTCCGTGTCAACTGAGGTCTCCAGGCTGCAGCTGGTCCTCTCGGGGCTCCCGCCCCACCACCCGCCAGGTGAAGGCAGCTCTGCATCCTCAGGACACCCGTGCCCGGCTGTCCACTCTGCGCACTTCACCCGAGTGGGGGGCGCAGGGCCTTACTTTGACCCACCCCCATCCCACCTACCCCTGAGATAGTTGGGGGTGGGGTTCTGTCCCTCGGCCACCACGACCTAGTCACATTTGAAACACAGCCATTCTCAGGGTGGGGTTTCTAGGGCTCTCTCCAGCTCTATGCCTTCAGCTCTGAGCCTGGAACTGCCAGCCAGTGCCCGTGGTCCACCCACGGGCTCCTCATTCCTGGTGTGCTCAGCGGGCCCCCTGCCTGTCCCCCAAGGCCAACAAGAACCTTGCAGGCGCTGTGTTCCTAGAAAATGGACTTCAGGACTTCCCCAGCCACTCAGTTGGTAGGATTCTACACGGTCGGGGAACCTGTCCTGCAAGCTGCCGCCTGGCAGGGCCAAAGAAAGAGAGACTGCCACGTGGGCATCTTTCCCTCCAGTACTGCGTCCGTAGCCATCCCTCGTTCGTTCAGCAAATCCGATTGCCACTCGGTGCTGCAGAGCAGCGGGCGAGGAAACAGGTAGGACACACGCCTGCCACCGGGCGCCAGAGCTCAGTGGAGGAGTAAAGCCGACGGTGGGTGGGGGCCGGTGCTGCTCAAGAGCTATAGTCCCCTCCCATAGCCCTGGCCAGCACTCCACAAATGTGTGACCACTTCACAAATGTGTCTGCTGACCTTCAAGCAGAAAGGAATATAAAGACAACCTGCAAGCAGTTGATAATTATATTACTTTTGGGGAAGGTTCCGTTGAAACTGGGTTTTCAATTTGAACATTTTCTTCTTTTTTTTTTATTTTTTTAAAGATAATGCTTTAATCCTATTTTGGGGGGGAGGGTGGGGAGGGAGCGGGGAGAGAGGACCGCTTCTATTGGTCTTTCATTTGTCTATTTTCATCCATCTTTGTTCTTTGGTCAGTGTGGGCCTCCCATCGTGGTGGCCCCTGTTGTCGCACAGCACCGGCTCTGGGCGCATGCACTCCAGAGCTCCGGCTTGGTAATTGGACACGTGGGTCCAGCCGCTCCGTGGCACGTGGGATCTTCCCAGACCAGGGATCGAACCGGCGCCCGTTGCACTGCAAGGCAGTGTCCTTACCCACTGGACCACTGGGGAAGCCCAAACGTTTTCTTCTTGATTAGCCTGCCCGTGCCCCAAGAAGGTCCCATTGGAGCAGAGACGAGGTGAGCATGTGAGGCTGTGGTTCCTGGGGAAAGTCTGGCCGGCAGAAGGAACGGGACATACGCAGGCCTTTGGGTGGTGCCGGAGCCAGGAATTCACAGAGCTCAGGAAAACAGCTCCCAGGACAGACCTGAGAGGCAGTCCCAGTCGAGAGGCTGAGCAAAGGGCTTGTGAGGATTGAGACCACACCCACACCTCGAGGGCTGGCTCCTTCGGCTTGGCAGTCCCCCTGCGGGTCCAGCTGTAGCCCTCGTGGCTCAGAGGTGAATAATACACCTGCCAATGCGGGAGGAAATGGCAGCCCCTCCAGTATCCTTGCCTGGAGACTCCCATGGACAGAGGAGCCTGTCGGGCTACCGTCACGGGGCACAGAGAGTCAGGCAGGACTGAGTGACTGAACAGCAAGGGCTCCGCTGTATGTGCGTGCCACATCTTCGCACTCGCATCTATCTGTGGACACTGAGGTTGTCTCCACCTCGCGCTTTTCCTTTTTCAATGGTGGTTTCACTTCCTTTGCGCTGGCTGAGCACTTGTGGTTGAACTCGTGCAGCTTCAATGAAACGCTGTCCTTGTGAATGACTAACAACTTACACATCCATTCACTGAGACTGGGATGTGCAGAAGAAAAAGCTAGATATGCATCTAATCGAGTAAACCACAGTCAGGAGATGGGGATATAAAATAACTTGATGTGGAAAGAGGCACACCATCACACATCCGCGAAAATGGCAGGGTATAAAACAGCATTAGAGGGGCTTCCGCGGTGGTCCAGCGGCTGAGATTGTGCTCCCAATGCAGGGGTCACAGCTTCCACCCCTGGTCAGAGAACTAGATTCCACACACAGCAACTAAGGCCCGGCACAGCCAAAAGTAAATAAGGTTTTTAAAAAATTAACACGAGCGATCTGACTGACTCTTCTGCTCATTCTTTTCGGCCACTCCACACGGCACTGGGGATCCTAGCTCCTGACCAGGGACTGAGTGGAGGCCCTCGGCGGTGGGAGCAGAGGCCTAACCACCGGTCCATCAGGAAACCCCCAGGCTCTTATACTCTTAATAAAAGAGAGAAAAAAACACAAAAATTCTAGATTTACATCAAAATATTACCAATGGGTCATAGAATTACACACAATTCTTATGTATAAGCTTGGGTTATTTTAATTCATTGAGCTTATTTATTTAGAATAGTTCTAAGTTTGTAGAAAGACTGAGCACACAGTAGAATTTCTCCATACCCCTCCCACGCACACAGTTTCCCAACTGTTAATATTTGGCACTCGTGTTGCACGCTTGTCACAAGGAGTAAACCAGCATGGTAGCATTGTTATTAACCAAGTTCATAGTTCACGCAGGGGTCCCTCCTGGTGTCAGACATTCTGCGCATTCTGTCCAGAGCGGGATGGCAGCGCCCACCGCCGGCCGTCTCACACAGAGCAGCTTCGCCGCCCTAAACTGCCCTGTTTCCCACCTGCTCATCCCTCCCCCACCCACCCTTGGCAACCACTGATTTTCTCTGACTTCCCTGTAGTCCTCTGGGCTCCCAGGTGTCACTAGTGGCTCTCAGTGCAGAAGACGCAAGGGACAGCAGACCCAGTCCCTGGGCCAGGAAGATCTCCCTGAGGAGGGCCTGGCAGCCCACTCCAGTGTTCTCGCCTGGAGAATCCTGTGGACAGAGGGGCCTGGCGGGCTGCAGTCCACAGGGCCACAAAGAGTTGGACGTGACTGAAGTGACTTAGCACACATGCATACACACACGCGGTTGTTTCAGCGTTGCCAGAAGGTCACTTTGTTAGAATCACACAGTTTACAGCCTTTTTAGATTGGTTTCTTCCATCGAGCAACATGCGTTGAAGTTTCCTCCATGTTATTTAACTTCTGAACAGCAGTCCACTCTGTGGACGTGCCTTACTCTGTCTACCATGCATCTACTGGGGGCATCTTGGCTGCTCCTAGCTAATAAATAAAACTATGTGTAGGCTTTTTTGGCTTTATTAGCCAGACTGCGTTCCAAAGGGGCTATATCATTTTGAATTTCCTGCAGCAATGAATGAGTTCCTATTGCTCTGCACCCTCGTCAGAATTTGGTGTTGTCAAAGGTCTGGCCATTTTAATAGGTGCTGTGGTTTCCATTTGCACTTCCCTGGTGACACAGAACATTACATGATTCTCACATGGACATCTGCATATCTTGTTTGCTGAGGTGTCTGTTCAGATCGAACCGTTTTTAACTGGAGTGTTTGTTTTCTTACTATCGAGTTTTATGAGTTACTCGTGTACGTTGGGCTCCGGTTCTTTATCAGAGTCTTGTAAGATGTACAGAGTTTCTCTGGCGGTGGGACGCAGCACGATGACACTCAGACGGACGAGAGGCAGGACGGCACCACCCGCGCCGCCGACGAGAGACGGCTGCCGTGCAGGGCGCACCGAGGCGGCACCCACAGACATCCGCAGACTGACATGACCACGGACAGGTTCGGTGAGCTTGAAGGTATGTCCCTAGAAAGAAGCGCAAATGCAGAGAGAAAAAGGGATGAAAAGCGTTGAACAGAAGAGCCAAGAGCTGTGAGACAAGTACACACACTGTGGAAACACCAGGAGACGGAAGAAAGGAACAGGTGCAATAACTGAATAACAATGACTGACGATTCTAAAATCAACAACCAGGGTCAAACCACAGATCCAAGAAGCTAGGAGAACACCAAACAAGATAAAGGCCAAGAAAAACCCCACACCCAGGCGTGTCCTATTCAAACTGCAGAAAATCAAAGGCGGAGAAAACCTTAGAAGAGGACAGAGGAAAAACCAGCTTCCCTCCAGAGCCGCAAGAACCGGGACCACACCTCAGTATCAGACACCGCCAGGCAGGAGGGTGGGGCACCGTCACCGCGCTCGGAGGAAAACCACCCCCGTATCCAGTGACGTCTTCCTTCAGAAGCAAAGGACAAATAAACCTGAAGACTGGTGCCTCAGGAAGACTCAGAAAAAAAAGGAAAAAAAAGATGGTAAAGAAGGATGGAAGAAAAGGAGAGACTGTAAGGAAGACGGAGAAGAGAGAGAAAAAGAC
The DNA here is from genome assembly GCA_022376925.1 of Tragulus kanchil. NCBI lineage: Eukaryota > Metazoa > Chordata > Mammalia > Artiodactyla > Tragulidae > Tragulus > Tragulus kanchil. Next base: position 246,077,530 of record JAIOJX010000028.1, read on the forward strand.
AACATCGTTCTGAAACAACGACCTCACCTGTCTATCTGTTTTCATCTGGATTTTTCCTTGAAGAATTCAGTTTTCTTTTTAGTTTGCTTCAAATGTCATTTTCTTAAAAATTGTAAAAAACAGCTTTATTTTTAAAAATATTTATGTATGTATTTATTTGCCCTATAGCTCAAATGGTAAAGAATCTTCTTGCAATACAGGAGACCCAGGTTTGATCCCCGAGTTGGGAACATCCCCTGGAGGAGGGCATGGCCACCCACTCCAGCATTCTTGCCTGGAGAGTCCCATGGACAGAGGGGCCGGGCGAGCCGCAGTCCAGGGGGCCGCAGAGGTGGACACGACTGAGCGGCCAGCACTGCTACTGTCTGAGCGGCACCAGGCGGGGTCTAGCTCCCTGACCAGGGATGGAATCCGGGGTTCCCTGCATTGGGAGCACACAGGTTAGACACTGGACCACCGGGCAAGTCCCTGAAAACTTACTGAAATAGTCACGTGACTGAGTTCACCCATTTAAAAATGCACATTTTGGTCATTTTTAGCACAGTCACAGAATAACCTAATTTTAGAGCAGTTTTGGCAAAGCCCACCAGACTCATACTCAGCCGTCACTCCCGGCCTCTGCAAGCGCAGCCGCCGGCAGCCACTCGGGATGGGAACTGCCCACCCTGGACGCTTCCTGGAAGTGCGGCCCTAGAGGGCATGACCTTGAGGCAGCATCGGTGTCATCTGCGGAACCAAATCCTCCCCTCCTGCTGCTCTCGGGCTGGCGGGAAGGGCCGGGCCTGGCTGGCTCGGCCCCGTCTTGGCCGGACCCTCACCCAGAGGCGCGGCGGCTGCTGAGCTTTGGGCGCACCCTGTGTGGTGCCCAGGCGAGCCCGAGAGCCCTGCTCGCTGACAGGTGGGCCATGGGGCGCCCCGGGTGCCATTCCTTGGTCGAGCAGCCTGCCCACCAGGGAGGACTCCCCTCCCTGGAAGAGCCAGGCAGCAGGAGAGTCAGCAGGGGTCAGAGGAGGAAGGCGGAGGTCAGACGGAAGCGTCCGAGGGAGGGAGAGGAGGACGAAGAGGAGGGAGGCTGGGCGTGTTGTGGGGCACGCTCAGTGAAGCACCCAGCTCAGCTCGTGGTGGATGGAAAAGAGGTTTATTAGGCTGGCTTTACACTGGTGGGTCCAAGGCCTTCGTGTAGCCAAGGACCCCGAGCAAAACATGAGGCTCACATTTATACCTAAAGCCTACGTGCACAAACCCGTATCTCAAACTCTTGAGGTTGCCTAGGAACCATTAGAGAAAAAAAACATGATTTGGTTGCCATCACAAAGGTATAATCGAAAATCACCTAAGCATATCGCTTAGCTTGTCTACCAAGAATTGATGAACTAAGATCACACATGGTAATTTGTCTTGTGACAGATACTCATTTTCGTGGCCGAGGGGAGGCTTGGGTACGAGGTTTCCCTGGTCAGGTTCTCGTCCGCCCCGGAGGCCTAGTTGACAGTTAATTTTTCATCCCCATGACTACCCAGTCCAAACACTGTCCAGAGTTCACTGGAAGTGTAAGATGGAGTCCTCTTCCTCAAGATGGAGTCGGTTCAGTCAGGGCAGCCAACTTCTTTCTTACAGGTTACACTCAGTAAGGATCAACAGGGAACAATCAATGCTAACAGGGAGTAATTCAGTTTAACAAATAAATCACCTCTAGATAATGATCCTACAATCACTCACAGGCAAATCCAATTATTTTATATTATATGTCCCTTTATACAGGCGCAGCACCCATGACCACATCCCGGTCCCCTCCGTCCCGGGCCCTCACATCAGGGAGCCCGCAGGGACTGGCTGCCCAAGAGGAGCAGACACGGCTAGACATGGTCCAAGCACCAGGCCCCCCGAGCTGGGGGCCGCTGGTTGGCGTGTGGACCAGGCCCCTACTCCCCTCCCAGCATCGGGTGACCAGACCCCCAGGCACATCTCAAGCCCTGTGTTTTGCTCTCAGTGAATGCTGTTTTTTACCACCCTCGGCTTGAAACTGCGTTTGTTCTGCTAAAATCTGATGTCTCGGCCCCTAGAGAGGGAATGTGCCTCTGTGGCATCTGATAATGCATCGAGCTTGCTCGCCTTTTTTTTTCTCTGCAGTGAAATATAGGAAATATACATTTACCCAACTGAATGCAGAGTTCCAGAGAACAGCAAGGAGAGATAAGAAAGTCTTCTTAAATGAAAAATGCAAAGAAATCGAGGAAAACAATAGAATGGGAAAGACAAGAGGTCTCTACAAGAAAATTGGATTTACCAAGGGAACATTTCATGCAAAGATGGGCACAGTAAAGGCCAGAAACGGAAGAGATTCAGAAGAGGTGGCAAGAAAACACAGAAAAACTGTACAAAAAAGGTCTTGATGGCCCGATGACCTCGATAGTGCGGTCCCTCACCTAGAGCCAGACTCCTTGGAGTGTGAAGTCAAATGGGCCTTAGGAAGCCTCACTACCAACAAAGCTAGTGGGGGTGGTGGAATTCCAACTGAGCTATTTTTTAGCCCTAAAGGATGATGCCGTTGAAGTGCTGCACTCAGTGTGCCAGCAAACTTGGAAAACTCAGCAGTGACCACACAACTGGAAAAGATTATTTTTCTCTTTCCAATCCCAAAGAAGGGCAATGCCAAAGAATGTTCAAGCTACTGCACAATTGCACTCATTTCAGATGTTAGCAAGGTCATGCTCAAAATCCTCCAAGCTGGGCTTCAACAGTACGGGAACCAAGAACTTCAGACGTACAAGCTGGATTTAGAAAAGGAAGAGGAACTAGAGATCAAATGGCCAACATCCGTTGGATCATGGAGAAAGCAAGAGAAATCCAGAACAACCTCTGCTTCTGCTTCATTGATTACACTAAAGCCTTTGACTGTGTGGATCACAAAAAACTGTGGGAAATTCTTAAAGAGATGTGAATACCAGATCACCTTACCTGCCTCGAGTGAATCCTATATGCAGGCCAAGAGGCAACAGTTAGTTTAGTGGCCTTTCAGCATGGAGAATCTTCCCAGAGCAGAGCCCACGTCCTCTGCACTGGGAGGCAGGTTCTTAGACACTGGACCAGCAGAGAAGTTTATGCTTCTTCTTTTCTTTAATATTTATTTATTTTTATTTATATATTTGGCTGCACAAGGTCTTAGGTGCAGTAGGGGGACCTTTAGTTGCAGCATGTAAGATCTAGTTCCTGGCCAGGGATCCACCCCTGCCCCCTGCATTGGGAGCATGGAGTCTTAGCCACTGGACCACCAGGGAAGTCCCCTGCTTACACTTCTTTTTTTTCTCGCTTGCACTTCTTGATGACATATTTAAGGTAATAAAAATCTAAATGGGGGCTTCTCTAGTAGCTCAGTGGTGGAGAATTCGCCTGCCAATGCAGGAGACATGAATTCGATCCCTGATCCGGGAGGATCCCACATGCCGCGGAGCAGCTAAGCCCATGAGCCACAATTATTGAGCCTGTGCTCTAGAGCCTCGGAGCTGCAACTATGGAGCCCATGTGCTGCAACTACTGAAGCCCGTGAGCCCTAGAGCCCGAGTTCCACAACAAGAGACGTCACCGCCACAAGAAGCCTGCTCACCTCCACTAGAGAGGAGCTCCCACTCCCTGCACCTAGAGAAGGGCCTGTGGCAACAGTGAAAACCAGCACAGCCAAAGAAAATTTTTTTTAAATTACAGATCTAAATGGGATACTTGGCTCAAGGCTTTTGCCTTGCTAGACACCCCATACAGAGAATGGCCCTTGGAAGCAAATTGCATCATTTCAGATGTTAGCATGCTCAAAATCCTCCAAGCTGGGCTTCAACAGTACGGGAACCAAGAACTTCAGACGACAAGCTGGATTTAGAAAAGGAAGAGGAACTAGAGATCAAATGGCCAACATCCGTTGGATCATGGAGAAAGCAAGAGAAATCCAGAACAACCTCTGCTTCTGCTTCATTGATTACACTAAAGCCTTTGACTGTGTGGATCACAAAAAACTGTGGGAAATTCTTAAAGAGATGTGAATACCAGATCACCTTACCTGCCTCGAGTGAATCCTATATGCAGGCCAAGAGGCAACAGTTAGTTTAGTGGCCTTTCAGCATGGAGAATCTTCCCAGAGCAGAGCCCACGTCCTCTGCACTGGGAGGCAGGTTCTTAGACACTGGACCAGCAGAGAAGTTTATGCTTCTTCTTTTCTTTAATATTTATTTATTTTTATTTATATATTTGGCTGCACAAGGTCTTAGGTGCAGTAGGGGGACCTTTAGTTGCAGCATGTAAGATCTAGTTCCCTGGCCAGGGATCCACCCCTGCCCCCTGCATTGGGAGCATGGAGTCTTAGCCACTGGACCACCAGGGAAGTCCCCTGCTTACACTTCTTTTTTTTCTCGCTTGCACTTCTTGATGACATATTTAAGGTAATAAAAATCTAAATGGGGGCTTCTCTAGTAGCTCAGTGGTGGAGAATTCGCCTGCCAATGCAGGAGACATGAATTCGATCCCTGATCCGGGAGGATCCCACATGCCGCGGAGCAGCTAAGCCCATGAGCCACAATTATTGAGCCTGTGCTCTAGAGCCTCGGAGCTGCAACTATGGAGCCCATGTGCTGCAACTACTGAAGCCCGTGAGCCCTAGAGCCCGAGTTCCACAACAAGAGACGTCACCGCCACAAGAAGCCTGCTCACCTCCACTAGAGAGGAGCTCCCACTCCCTGCACCTAGAGAAGGGCCTGTGGCAACAGTGAAAACCAGCACAGCCAAAGAAAATTTTTTTTAAATTACAGATCTAAATGGGATACTTGGCTCAAGCGTGCAGAGTGGAGTTGGGTGGCTATGGCAGATGTGGCTTCAGATACACTCCTGCATCACAGAGAACCTGAATTTTCTGAGCTGTGTCAGACCCAAGGACTCCACGAGCTGTTTCCAAACAGCATTTCCCAGCAGCTGCCAATGGCAAGTGGCGATCTTGTGGTTTCCAAGTCCCCCACCCACTTCTCAACTCTATAATCCTTTCAAGCCCCAATTGATTCTTGTTTAACAAGGACCCTTTCTTCTTACCAGTTCCAGCCCTAGTTCTTGGCAAACAATTTTTGTAATCTTGCAGTTTTGGGGGCCTTTATAAGTCTTCCCATTGTGTACTCCTGCAGAATAGAATCCAAGTGTTTCTCGAATCTATGTCTCTCAGACTACAGTCCTAACAAACCCCACATAAACACCTCCTTATTTCAACCACGTCCCCATTCTTGGAATCTTTGATTAGCACTCCACAAATTCAGCTTCTACAATTAGATCAAGTCCTTTCCGTTGCATATATAACTTTTATAAAACTCTAGGAAGAAGTTACATGTGTTCTTATCTAAAAATACCTCATGTGGGGATTCCCTGGTGGTCCAGTGGTTAGATTTCCATGCTTCCATTGCAGGGGACGTGGCTTCGGTCCCTGACCAGGTGTCTAATATCCTGCATGCTATGCAGCACAAAACCTCGTGATTTCATTTTCTAATTTTCAAAGATCCTTTAAAAAGATACCTAGTTCTGAGGAGTCTGTGCTAAAATTATCATTAGTCACTAACGGGAGTGCTAATTACACACTTTCGTTGAGTATGATTTGTCAGTATACATTGGAAATTTAAGATAAAGTATCTTTTTCTCTGTTGTTCCCCTTCAAGGCTTCTATGCTAAGAAAGTAAACAGACAACAAGGTTCTATCGCGGACCACAGATAATTACCTTCAATACTCTATGACAAACCATAGTTGAAAGGACTATGAAAAAGAATATATATATATACATGTATAACTGATTCCTAATTTAAGTTAAAAGACACTCGCCCCTCAGAAGGAAAGCTATAACAAACCTAGACAGCATATTCAAAAGCAAAGATATCACTTTACCAACAAAGGTCCAAATACTCAAAGTTACAGTTTTTCTACTAGCCATGTACGCATGTGAGAGCTGGACCATAAAGAAGGCCGAGCAGTAAAGAACTGATGGCTTTGAGCTGCGGTGCTGGAGAAGACCTTTGCGAGGCCCTTGGACGGCAAGGAGATGAAGCCAGTCCGTCCTAAGGGAGACCAACCCCGACTGATCATTGGAAAGAGCGAGACTGAAGCTGACGCTGAAGTTCCAGTGCCTCGGCCACTTGCTGTGGAGGGCCGGCTCACCGAGAAGACGCCGACGCGGGGAGGACCAAAAGCAGGAGGAGAAGGCAGCCGCCGAGGTGAGATGGCTGGGTGACATCGTCATCGATCCGCGGACAGGAGTGCGAGCAGACTCCCGGAGACGGCGAGGGACAGGGAGGCCTGGCGGGCTGCCGGCCACGGGGCGCCAAGAGCCGGACACGTCTTGGTGAGGGAACAAAAACAGATCCAGTGGAATATTTTTAACATGGAGACACTGGAGACAGCCTGATGATCAAGTAATATAAGATTAAAGAAATTCTTGTAACTCCATGTGAAAAAAATGATGTACCTGTGAAATACCATGGGGAAATACTGGAGGACACCTTGAAGGTATGAACATACAACATTACGTGTACACACAGTACATTAAATCCCAGTGCTTGAAATATCGAACACCAGTACATGTCCTGAGCACTCACCATGCACCACGTACTTGCCAAGTATCGTGTAAACCAGACAAATGCGCACAGAACGAAGAAAACCACATACCGTCAGGACCCTGGGACTCAGGCGAGTTTTGCTGTTCTTCCTCCTAATGTTTGTGCCCTTTCCCAGCTTTCTACACCAGTTTCTGTTGGAACTAGAGAATTAGTGGACAATGCGTCAGAACCTCCGTGGGCACCGTGCAGAGGAAGAAAAGCAGCGACTGAAGCAGGGTTAATCCCAAAGGACTGAGGACAGCAAACCTCGCTTCCAATCAGGCAACAGGAAGAGCCAAATGCCCCATTAGAGATGACCTCACAGTGAAAGAGAGAATTCCCTCACCCTCTCTCTTTTCATGGTGAATCTTTGCCCCAAGGAAAGCTATAACAAACCTAGACAGCATATTCAAAAGCAAAGATATCACTTTACCAACAAAGGTCCAAATACTCAAAGTTACAGTTTTTCTACTAGCCATGTACGCATGTGAGAGCTGGACCATAAAGAAGGCCGAGCAGTAAAGAACTGATGGCTTTGAGCTGCGGTGCTGGAGAAGACCTTTGCGAGGCCCTTGGACGGCAAGGAGATGAAGCCAGTCCGTCCTAAGGGAGACCAACCCCGACTGATCATTGGAAAGAGCGAGACTGAAGCTGACGCTGAAGTTCCAGTGCCTCGGCCACTTGCTGTGGAGGGCCGGCTCACCGAGAAGACGCCGCGGGGAGGACCAAAAGCAGGAGGAGAAGGCAGCCGCCGAGGTGAGATGGCTGGGTGACATCGTCATCGATCCGCGGACAGGAGTGCGAGCAGACTCCCGGAGACGGCGAGGGACAGGGAGGCCTGGCGGGCTGCCGGCCACGGGGCGCCAAGAGCCGGACACGTCTTGGTGAGGGAACAAAAACAGATCCAGTGGAATATTTTTAACATGGAAACACTGGAGACAGCCTGATGATCAAGTAATATAAGATTAAAGAAATTCTTGTAACTCCATGTGAAAAAAATGATGTACCTGTGAAATACCATGGGGAAATACTGGAGGACACCTTGAAGGTATGAACATACAACATTACGTGTACACACAGTACATTAAATCCCAGTGCTTGAAATATCGAACACCAGTACATGTCCTGAGCACTCACCATGCACCACGTACTTGCCAAGTATCGTGTAAACCAGACAAATGCGCACAGAACGAAGAAAACCACATACCGTCAGGACCCTGGGACTCAGGCGAGTTTTGCTGTTCTTCCTCCTAATGTTTGTGCCCTTTCCCAGCTTTCTACACCAGTTTCTGTTGGAACTAGAGAATTAGTGGACAATGCGTCAGAACCTCCGTGGGCACCGTGCAGAGGAAGAAAAGCAGCGACTGAAGCAGGGTTAATCCCAAAGGACTGAGGACAGCAAACCTCGCTTCCAATCAGGCAACAGGAAGAGCCAAATGCCCCATTAGAGATGACCTCACAGTGAAAGAGAGAATTCCCTCACCCTCTCTCTCTTTTTCATGGTGAATCTTTTGCCCCAAGAGGCCCCTTGTGAGTCTAAAATTCTTGGCTGTTGGCCCAGATTTTAAATCTGTTTGAATCAAGCATCTCTGGAGAGAGGACGAACACTTCTAGGGAAGGTGGGCTGGGAAGAGAGGGTGAGGCCGAGGTCATTTCTGAGGGTGGCGTCACCGAGCAGTGATAGCCCCTCACGGACTTGCACTGGAAGTCGGGGCATGGGGCAGTGAACTCCCAGCTGAGGACCCCCCAGGTGGCCTGTGGCTGTTTTCGGTGGCGCCTCAGAGGCTCACAGGGATCAGCTCAGTGACCTGAAGACAGCGAGGTCAGCTTCAAACTAGACAAGCATGTGTGAGGATTAAAAAGTCAACTGACACCCGGACAGCCCAGGAAAGAATCTAGGGGATTTTCTGGTGTTTTGAGGACACTGGCCCAAAGTGTTTTATTTAATTCTTTACTTTTTTTTGGCGGTGCTGGATCTTCACTGCTCACATGGGCTCTCTCGAGCTGTTGCACACCGGCTTAGTTGCCCCACCGCACGTGGGATCTGAGTTTCTGGATCAGAGAGCTAACCCTCGTCTCCTGCATTGGAAGGCAGACTCTTTACCATGGACCACCGGGGAAGATACCAAAATATCTTTAAAGGTTCAAAAAAATCTTGGCTATTCCCAAAATTAGGGCTTCCCAGGTGGCATAGTGGGTAAGAATCCACCTGCCAATGCAGGAGATACAGGGTTTGATCCTTGGGTTGGGAACATTCCCCGGAGAAGGAAATGGCAACCCACTCCAGTATTTTTTCTTTATTTGATAGGTCGTGTAAACCAGACAAATGCGCACAGAACGAAGAAAACCACATACCGTCAGGACCCTGGGACTCAGGCGAGTTTTGCTGTTCTTCCTCCTAATGTTTGTGCCCTTTCCCAGCTTTCTACACCAGTTTCTGTTGGAACTAGAGAATTAGTGGACAATGCGTCAGAACCTCCGTGGGCACCGTGCAGAGGAAGAAAAGCAGCGACTGAAGCAGGGTTAATCCCAAAGGACTGAGGACAGCAAACCTCGCTTCCAATCAGGCAACAGGAAGAGCCAAATGCCCCATTAGAGATGACCTCACAGTGAAAGAGAGAATTCCCTCACCCTCTCTCTCTTTTTCATGGTGAATCTTTTGCCCCAAGAGGCCCCTTGTGAGTCTAAAATTCTTGGCTGTTGGCCCAGATTTTAAATCTGTTTGAATCAAGCATCTCTGGAGAGAGGACGAACACTTCTAGGGAAGGTGGGCTGGGAAGAGAGGGTGAGGCCCGAGGTCATTTCTGAGGGTGGCGTCACCGAGCAGTGATAGCCCCTCACGGACTTGCACTGGAAGTCGGGGCATGGGGCAGTGAACTCCCAGCTGAGGACCCCCCAGGTGGCCTGTGGCTGTTTTCGGTGGCGCCTCAGAGGCTCACAGGGATCAGCTCAGTGACCTGAAGACAGCGAGGTCAGCTTCAAACTAGACAAGCATGTGTGAGGATTAAAAAGTCAACTGACACCCGGACAGCCCAGGAAAGAATCTAGGGGATTTTCTGGTGTTTTGAGGACACTGGCCCAAAGTGTTTTATTTAATTCTTTACTTTTTTTTGGCGGTGCTGGATCTTCACTGCTCACATGGGCTCTCTCGAGCTGTTGCACACCGGCTTAGTTGCCCCACCGCACGTGGGATCTGAGTTTCTGGATCAGAGAGCTAACCCTCGTCTCCTGCATTGGAAGGCAGACTCTTTACCATGGACCACCGGGGAAGATACCAAAATATCTTTAAAGGTTCAAAAAAATCTTGGCTATTCCCAAAATTAGGGCTTCCCAGGTGGCATAGTGGGTAAGAATCCACCTGCCAATGCAGGAGATACAGGGTTTGATCCTTGGGTTGGGAACATTCCCCGGAGAAGGAAATGGCAACCCACTCCAGTATTTTTTCTTTATTTGATAGGTAAGAAATGGATTTATTCAGATTCAGAGAAAGCACACTCGACAGACAGAGTACAGGCCATTGTAGAACGAATCTAGCAGCCTTCTTCTTTTATTTTTTTTTTTTAGTATTTTTATTTACTTATTTGTTTGACTGCACTGGTCTCAGCTGTGGCAGGTGGGATCTAGTTCCCTAATCAGGGACTGCACCACTTCTTACCTAGCACTTTGTCTCTTACTGAATTCTTTCCGCGATGAGCCATCAAGAGCCTGAGCTTCATCAGGTCCTGAAGCGAGGAATTTGGGGTTTTGGCCGGGTTGAATCCCAATCACGGATTCAAGTCCCAAGAGGAGATAAATGGTTTAATAGCATGTGTGCATTCCCAAGATTAAGAAAATAAAAACAACAGACAATGGTACTTTAATTTTAAAAATCCTGATAATCTAGGTCTCAGGTGTAGCTGTTGTCTCTTAAGGAAGACCTTCTGGAATTGGAAACATCCCGAACCTGTTCCTCAACAGTGGAGCAACTTCTTAACCATGGAAGGATTCCAAACTAGATTCTACCTTCCATAAAAGTGCACCTGGAGCCCAGTAGTCATGAGAGAAAGGGGAATTTTCCACCAACTTCTGTTCAGCAGGGCCAGGGGGATTCGTGTCAAAGAAGAGGAGACTCCCACGAACCCTCACTCAGTCACGCCTGTCCTCGGCTCCACTCAGGTCCACCTGCCGAACACCCCTAAAGGTCGCCTGGATTTACATACCGATCGTTCCTCTGCTTGAGGAAGGGTGTAAAGGGGAAAATATAATATGAAATAATTTACTTAGATTTACTTGTCAGTGATTGTAAGTGATTTACTTGTTAAACTGAATTACTCCCTGTTAGCACTGGTTATTCCCTGTTAATCCTTACTGGGTGTAACCTGTAAGAAAGAAGCTGGCTGCCCTGACTGAACCGACTCCATCTTGAGGAAGAGGACTCCATCTTACACTTCCAGTGAACTCTGGACAGTGTTTGGACTGGGTAGCCATGGAGATGAGAAATTAACTGTCAACTAGGCCTCCGGGGCTGACGAGAACCTGACCAGGGAAACCTCGTATCCAAGCCTCCCCTCGGCCACGAAAATGAGTATCTGTCACAAGACAAATTACCATTTGTGATCTTAGTTCATCAATTCTTGGTAGACAAGCTAAGCGATATGCTTAGGTGGTTTTCGATTGGTAGCAACCAAATCATGGTCTCAGCTGTGGCAGGTGGGATCTAGTTCCCTAATCAGGGACTGCACCGCTTCTTACCTAGCACTTTGTCTCTTACTGAATTCTTTCCGCGATGAGCCATCAAGAGCCTGAGCTTCATCAGGTCCTGAAGCGAGGAATTTGGGGTTTTGGCCGGGTTGAATCCCAGTCACGGATTCAAGTCCCAAGAGGAGATAAATGGTTTAATAGCATGTGTGCATTCCCAAGATTAAGAAAATAAAAACAACAGACAATGGTACTTTAATTTTAAAAATCCTGATAATCTAGGTCTCAGGTGTAGCTGTTGTCTCTTAAGGAAGACCTTCTGGAATTGGAAACATCCCGAACCTGTTCCTCAACAGTGGAGCAACTTCTTAACCATGGAAGGATTCCAAACTAGATTCTACCTTCCATAAAAGTGCACCTGGAGCCCAGTAGTCATGAGAGAAAGGGGAATTTTCCACCAACTTCTGTTCAGCAGGGCCAGGGGGATTCGTGTCAAAGAAGAGGAGACTCCCACCGAACCCTCACTCAGTCACGCCCTGTCCTCGGCTCCACTCAGGTCCACCTGCCGAACACCCCTAAAGGTCGCCTGGATTTACATACCGATCGTTCCTCTGCTTGAGGAAGCGGGGTGTAAAAGGGAAGATATAATATGAAATAATTTACTTAGATTTACTTGTCAGTGATTGTAAGTGATTTACTTGTTAAACTGAATTACTCCCTGTTAGCACTGGTTATTCCCTATTAATCCTTACTGGGTGTAACCTGTAAGAAAGAAGCTGGCTGCCCTGACTGAACCGACTCCATCTTGAGGAAGAGGACTCCATCTTACACTTCCAGTGAACTCTGGACAGTGTTTGGACTGGGTAGCCATGGAGATGAGAAATTAACTGTCAACTAGGCCTCCGGGGCTGACGAGAACCTGACCAGGGAAACCTCGTATCCAAGCCTCCCCTCGGCCACGAAAATGAGTATCTGTCACAAGACAAATTACCATTTGTGATCTTAGTTCATCAATTCTTGGTAGACAAGCTAAGCGATATGCTTAGGTGGTTTTCGATTGAACCTTTGTGATGGCAACCAAATCATGTTTTTTTTTTCTTTAATGGTTCCTCGGCAACCTCAGGAGTCTGGGATACGGGTTTGTGCACGTAGGCTTTGGGTATAAATGTGAGCCTCGTGTTTTGCTCGGGGTCCTTGGCTACACGAAGGCCTTGGACCCACCGGTGTAAAGCCAGCCTAATAAATCTCTTTTCCATCCACCACGAGCTGAGCTGGGTGCTTCACTGAGCGTGCCCCACAACAGCCACATTATTTACGAAGGAGCCTCAGCAGAGGAACCAGCACAGACCTGGTGCCAAGTCCAGCCTGCAGTCCAGACGCGAGCGAGGCCCCGGGGCCAGGAGAGGTCAGTGTCGTCCTTCCCGCTGAGCTGGTGGTCGGGCCTCAGGCCTGCTCACTGAAACAGAACTAAGTGTTCACGGCTTCCTATCTTCGCTCTTGTTGCTTCTATTGCTTAATAGTGGTTTGTTCCTGTGTCTTTTTGTTCCCCGAAGATGATTAATTACTGAGACCTGTGCAAGGGCAAGCACTGTGACCAGGCTTAGGTCACAGAGGGGCTTAGGCCAGAACTGGCTTCCCGTGAGGCCCGAAGGCCATGTCTGGTTCTCTTTCTCTGGGGACCCCTACCCTGTCTGATCACAGCGTGCCCCCATCTCCTAGGAGTTGCGAGTGACAAATTATCTTCAGTAGCAGGTGTTGCGTGATCTGTGGACCTCACCACATCTGAATAATAGAGCCGACAGTTTTAAACACTCAGCTACGACCTCTCAGCCAAGTAACACAAAAGAGCCACCGCAGGGCAGGGAGTGGCCCTGTGGAAAGCGCTGGAGCTCTCCAGGTGGCCTGGTCTGAAGCCCTGGGGTGGCTTTGAAGAAACGGAGAGCCCGCCGGGCAAAGGGCGTTCCCGGGACTGCCTTCAGGCTGTGGTAACAGAACACTGAGTGGCGGGGACTCAGCAGACATTCATTCCCTCACAGTCCTTGAGGCTGGGAGTGGGATCCCGGCGCCCTGACTCAGGTCCTGGCAAGAACGCGCTTCTTGCCTCGCAGGCGGCCTCCTGCTCGCTGGGCCCCCGCTCGGCCCTTCTTCAGTGTGTGCACGCTCCGAGGCAGTGGGCTAGTGGGCTCTTGGGGCATTCTCACAAGGACCCACAGCACGAGCAGAGAGGGACAAGGTCTCCAGAAGAGAACCAGGCAAGGCCTTCTCTATACAGAGAAGCCTCTTCGGCCCAAGCCATTTCATGGTCTAAGCCTAGTCCCCGTGCGTGCCTTTGAATGGACGTCAGTAATTAATGATCTTGAGGGAAGTGAGGTAATGCAGGCACACAGGAAAAGGAGTCAAGAAACCATAGCTCAGTGATAAAGGGGAGCCCGACTTCCTCCTCAAAGCAGTGCCTGACCCTCTGAGGTGGGCTCTGAGCTCAGCAGGAACCGAGGCTCCCACCCAAGTGCACAGCGGCGACTACAGACTAAGGCCCATTGTGGGGACCTTCGGAATGATGGCTTCATTCAGCCTCAGTGACCTTCCTGAATATCAAAGAGCAGATTCAAAGAACTGAAAATCAAGGAGAGGGAATGCAGAAACAGAGGAGGAACATCAGAAACTACAGTGTGGGACTTCCCCGCGGTCCAATGGCTCAGATGCCGAGCTCCCAATGCAGGGGCCCGGGGTTTGATTCCCGGTCAAGGAACTAGATCCCCCGTGCTGCAACTCAGTTTCCATGCCGCAACTGAGACCTGGAGCAGCCAAACAAATACATGAAAAAGAGGCTAGAGTGCAGGGCCTGGTTCCCCCAGAAGGGAGGTTCGTAACAGTATCTTCTGCAGGAACCGAAGTCCCCCACCCAGGTGGAGGACAGTAACTCCGAGCCGAGGACAGGACTCCTGGAGCACCTGTTGCCTCCAGCCAGTCAGAAGGAAGTCGCACACATCCCGAAGCCCTTACCGGGGAAAATTTTCCTATAAAGCTGCTCCTGAAGACCCTGCAGGAGTTCGGGGTTCGGAGCACCCATCACCCCGTTCTCCTTACTGCACCAGCGACGAGCCTCTCTCTGCTCCAAGTCTGTGCATGGGGCACAGGAACTTGGTCGCCCTGGGTGACAGAGACATTCACCCTCTTGAGGCTGGGAGTGGGATCCCGCCCTGACTCAGGTCCTGGCAAGAAGCGCTTCTTGCCTCGCAGGCGCCTCCTGCTCGCTGGGCCCCCGCTCGGCCCTTCTTCAGTGTGTGCACGCTCCGAGGCAGTGGGCTAGTGGGCTCTTGGGGCATTCTCACAAGGACCCACAGCACGAGCAGAGAGGGACAAGGTCTCCAGAAGAGAACCAGGCAAGGCCTTCTCTATACAGAGAAGCCTCTTCGGCCCAAGCCATTTCATGGTCTAAGCCTAGTCCCCGTGCGTGCCTTTGAATGGACGTCAGTAATTAATGATCTTGAGGGAAGTGAGGTAATGCAGGCACACAGGAAAAGGAGTCAAGAAACCATAGCTCAGTGATAAAGGGGAGCCCGACTTCCTCCTCAAAGCAGTGCCTGACCCTCTGAGGTGGGCTCTGAGCTCAGCAGGAACCGAGGCTCCCACCCAAGTGCACAGCGGCGACTACAGACTAAGGCCCATTGTGGGGACCTTCGGAATGATGGCTTCATTCAGCCTCAGTGACCTTCCTGAATATCAAAGAGCAGATTCAAAGAACTGAAAATCAAGGAGAGGGAATGCAGAAACAGAGGAGGAACATCAGAAACTACAGTGTGGGACTTCCCCGCGGTCCAATGGCTCAGATGCCGAGCTCCCAATGCAGGGGCCCGGGGTTTGATTCCCGGTCAAGGAACTAGATCCCCCGTGCTGCAACTCAGTTTCCATGCCGCAACTGAGACCTGGAGCAGCCAAACAAATACATGAAAAAGAGGCTAGAGTGCAGGGCCTGGTTCCCCCAGAAGGGAGGTTCGTAACAGTATCTTCTGCAGGAACCGAAGTCCCCCACCCAGGTGGAGGACAGTAACTCCGAGCCGAGGACAGGACTCCTGGAGCACCTGTTGCCTCCAGCCAGTCAGAAGGAAGTCGCACACATCCCGAAGCCCTTACCGGGAAATTTGCCTATAAAGCTGCTCCCTGAAGACCCTGCAGGAGTTCGGGGTTCGGAGCACCCATCACCCCGTTCTCCTTACTGCACCAGCGACGAGCCTCTCTCTGCTCCAAGTCTGTGCATGGGGCACAGGAACTTGGTCGCCCTGGGTGACAGAGCAGGCTCCACCACGTGGGTTCTAATGCCCGATACTGCAGTCGGGGAGGGGCCACGGGCCACGTGGCAGGGCCCAAAACACCCGGGGGCCGAGGGCCAGTCATGTGCCCAAGGCGGGGAACTGGGCCCCGAGGGATCCCCACGGCGCTGGGGGGGGGTCAGCCCCCCAGGCCTCCCACTTCCGGGCGCCGCGTCCGTGCGCTTCCTCCCCGGAGTCCTAGTCTGCCCGGTGCACGGTGCGGCGGCGGCGCCAGGCCGTGTGGGGCTCCGGGGTTCCCGGCGAGGCGCGGGACAGGGGGCGGGCCTCGGGAGTGAACGAGCGACTCGAGGAACAGCTGCATGAAGGACGGAGGGCGCGGCCTGCCCTGCCCGACCGGGCAACACTGAAAGTGCAAGTGGGCGTTCTGGAGGTCGGCGGCCCACACGCCCGCAGCGCAGAGACGTGGCGGGTCGCCGGAGCTGGGGTCGAGGTCGGCAGTTTTCCGGCCTCCGTCGGGGGCGTGGCCCACGGATGGCCCGCCCCGGCCCCGCCCCCGGCCCCGCCCCGCGCAGCGCGGGCCCCGCGGGTTCCCGGCCGCGCTGAGGTCAGAGGGAGGCGGCCCGTCGTCCGAGCCGAGCGCCTGCGCCGAGCGGGGCCGCGGAGGAGCGGAGCCCGAGCGTGGCCCGAGCCGAGCAGAGCGCCAGGCGGGGACGCTGACCCCCGGCCCCGCGCCGCCGCGGCAGGCCCGGCATGGAGGAGGAGTGCCGGGTGCTCTCCATTCAGAGCCACGTCGTCCGCGGCTACGTGGGCAACCGAGCCGCCACGTTCCCGCTGCAGGTACGCTTACGTAACCCGGCGGCGTCCCCGCGCCCGGCCGTGCGGGCCCGCCAGGGGGTGGCCGCCGCCGGGCCGCGCGACCTTGGCGGGCGGCCCCGAGGATCCGGAGCGCGGGCTCCCGGCGCGGGCGTGGCGGGCGGGCGGGCGGGCGCGCGGGGCCGCCCGGGGCCCCTGCGGATGGGACGCGGCGGGCCGGGGGCGCCGGGCGCGGGGGAAGCCCCGGCGCCCGCGGCGAGCACCGCCTGCTGCCGCCCCTGGGGAGGGGAGTGCGGCGCGGCGGCCGGAGGGAGACCCGGGGCGCTGGGCGCTGGGGAGGCAGGTCTCCGCGCTGGCCACCTGGCGGGCGCCCCATCCCGTCCCGCCCCGGTGCGTCAGGGTGCCGGGAGCGAGGAGCAGGGGTCTCGCCCTGAGGCCCCGGGCGGACTCCACCCTGCGACCGGCCGTTCCTGGGGGTGGCCCTGGGGAGCGGTGTGTCGGGAGGGAGAGGGGAGCACCCCGAGGGCAGGGCCGGCCGTGCAGGCTGTGGCTTGAGAAGCCGCTTCCTGCACGTGCCAGCCTTTCCTGCTGGCCTGCCCCGGGCTGCCTGCGGCCTCCCCACCTGTCCTCTGAGAGGGACGCGCGGCCTCTCCGTGGCTCATCGCCGAGCACCCACTGCTTCCTGTCGCGGCCCCCGGCTTCTGGTTGGGTGGGCCCTGGGAGGCGGCCTGGTGCAACGAGGCGTCAGCACCGGGGTCGGCGGCGCTTCTCTGAGCTGCGGGCTCAGCAGGAGGCTGCGTGTGCGGGCTGGCGGCTCTAGACCACACAGCTTTGGCCCATTGTCCTGGGCCTGATTCCCCGTCCCCGAGCAAGGAGCTGGTGTCGGGCCGCTGCAAGGGCCGCCCAGTCACAAGGGCTGTGGGTGCAGGCTGGCTGGAGGGGCCGTGGAAGGGTTGGAGCCCCTCCGTAGACTTTGACACTGGCTTGCTGGTCCCCTCGCGGCTGGAGTGTAATAAGACTCGAAGGCGGAGAGGTACAAGGGTCCAAGTCCAGACGACCTGCCTGGCCGGCGCCGTGCTCTGTAAGGACGCGTGGAGGTCCTTACCCTCCCGTTCCCACCAGGGAGGGCGCAGACGGTGGGGCAGCCAGGGTGCCCGCTAGGACCGGCCCGAGGCTCCGGCTCTTGGTCACCGATGGCTTGGGCAGGGCCACCAGGATGGGACAGGCTGGGGGGAAAGGCAGGGTCCCTGAAGCAGAGGCCGCCTCTGAGGTGAAGCAAGGCACTTCTCACTGGGTGGCGGTCAGGCTGCGCCCCATGTGGAGGGAGCGCCCTGGCAGAAGTGTGCAGAGGTGTGTGGACTCTGCGGGGTCCCTGGGCCTCTGTCCGTCTCTCCCCTTGGCCTCTCCTCTTTCTCTCTCTCCCAGCGCAGACTTCCTCTGACCACCTGTTTCCTGGTTTCCGGGTCTTGCCCTCAGCTTACACACCAACGCGTCCTTTTCCAGCCTCTTGCCGGGGTGCTCCTCCGGACCCCATCCTAGGGCCGCAAGGTGGAAATGTCGTCCCCCTTCTGCGCCCCTGGGGTGGGGTGACACCTGCCTCTGACGCAGTTCATCCCTGCTCTTCCTCTTGTCTGCTTAAAGAAAAACACTGCATGGGAGCTGTGAGTTTAAGGATTATTCGTGGACTTACTGAGGGCTGTAGCCAAAGAGGTCAGGGTGAGGCCCGTTTATATCTAGTCTGGGGGGCTGGGAAATACTTGCATTCAAGCGGACATCTTGGTGACAGATTACCGCTAATGACAAACAACAGATATCTTAAGTTATTAGATTTAGTGTTATGCTAAGTATGGAAAGATGCAGAAATTTGGGATCGTTGAAATTGTCTCTGAGATTATGCGTCACCTGAGGCCTGTTTGCCCAGCGCTTGGGTGCCTCCTCCTGTTTTTCCATCCTGAAATCTGACGTGGGTTGATAGGTTAATAGCAGGAGGTGAGCCAGGCTCTTTGTTTCCTTTGTCCGCTCTCCCCTGGAGGCTCATTCTTTAGCTGGGGCCTTGAAGTGGCCACCTTCCAGCCCTCTGGGGCCTAGTTGCCTCATCTGTGGGTTGGGCACAGCCTGCCTCCAAGGACACAGGAAGGGCAACCAGCTCTGGCAGGTGTCTCAGGTGTGGGCAGCCGAGTGGGGTGGCCCCCGTGCCCGGGGTGTTTTTCTTACTCTTCACGGTGGAGAAAGACCAGACAGAAAGGCCTGGGGCTGGGCGGCAGCCAGGCATGCCTGGGGCACCTCGGGGTGGCTGGGCCCATCAGGCCTGCTTGGGGCTGGGATCCTGGCTGCTTACCTGTGTCCTTTGCCCCGATCACCTCCCCTCCGCGGGGAAGGGTCCCTGAAGCAGAGGCCGCCTCTGAGGTGAAGCAAGGCACTTCTCACTGGGTGGCGGTCAGGCTGCGCCCCATGTGGAGGGAGCGCCCTGGCAGAAGTGTGCAGAGGTGTGTGGACTCTGCGGGGTCCCTGGGCCTCTGTCCGTCTCTCCCCTTGGCCTCTCCTCTTTCTCTCTCTCCCAGCGCAGACTTCCTCTGACCACCTGTTTCCTGGTTTCCGGGTCTTGCCCTCAGCTTACACACCAACGCGTCCTTTTCCAGCCTCTTGCCGGGGTGCTCCTCCGGACCCCATCCTAGGGCCGCAAGGTGGAAATGTCGTCCCCCTTCTGCGCCCCTGGGGTGGGGTGACACCTGCCTCTGACGCAGTTCATCCCTGCTCTTCCTCTTGTCTGCTTAAAGAAAAACACTGCATGGGAGCTGTGAGTTTAAGGATTATTCGTGGACTTACTGAGGGCTGTAGCCAAAGAGGTCAGGGTGAGGCCCGTTTATATGTAGTCTGGGGGGCTGGGAAATACTTGCATTCAAGCGGACATCTTGGTGACAGATTACCGCTAATGACAAACAACAGATATCTTAAGTTATTAGATTTAGTGTTATGCTAAGTATGGAAAGATGCAGAAATTTGGGATCGTTGAAATTGTCTCTGAGATTATGCGTCACCTGAGGCCTGTTTGCCCAGCGCTTGGGTGCCTCCTCCTGTTTTTCCATCCTGAAATCTGACGTGGGTTGATAGGTTAATAGCAGGAGGTGAGCCAGGCTCTTTGTTTCCTTTGTCCGCTCTCCCCTGGAGGCTCATTCTTTAGCTGGGGCCTTGAAGTGGCCACCTTCCAGCCCTCTGGGGCCTAGTTGCCTCATCTGTGGGTTGGGCACAGCCTGCCTCCAAGGACACAGGAAGGGCAACCAGCTCTGGCAGGTGTCTCAGGTGTGGGCAGCCGAGTGGGGTGGCCCCCGTGCCCGGGGTGTTTTTCTTACTCTTCACGGTGGAGAAAGACCAGACAGAAAGGCCTGGGGCTGGGCGGCAGCCAGGCATGCCTGGGGCACCTCGGGGTGGCTGGGCCCATCAGGCCTGCTTGGGGCTGGGATCCTGGCTGCTTACCTGTGTCCTTTGCCCCGATCACCTCCCCCTCCTATAGTCTTGGGTTGGAGAAGGCCGAGGAAGGGAGAAAGGTCGAGAGGGAGGCCCTCAAAACATGCCCCGCCGAGCCAGGCCCGCCTTGGTGGTGGCCCTGGGCCTCCGGAGCTGAGGATGGACTGGCTCAGCCCCACAGGCAGCCCCACGGGCACTCCCACGGCCCTTGTGGGAGGTTCGGCTTGGGACACACAGTTCAGCCCCAATGAGAACACTCTCCCGAGGTTTTCCTTGGCTCAGTGGGCCCTCTCTCCCCTGGGCACTCAGTGCTTCCTTGTCCGGAGTCCAGATTCCTCGTGAGTCTGCAGGCTTGCTCCAGCCCGGCTACGGGGCTCTTGGAAGGACTGCAGGAGGTCTGTGGGGTCCCACGCCGGCATCCGCTCCCACCCAGCGCTGTGAGCACGGCTGGAGCAGGGAGGGGCGTGGGGCTGGCCCGCAGGCTGGGGTGAGCTGCGGTGGGCAGAGCCTGGCGTGTGAGTCCAGCAGGCCGTCCCCTGACCACCAGAGATGCGCTGATTTTGGGTTGGTGCCAGACAACTGGACACTCCACAGGCGTGGCCCACAGAGCTGACCGTGAGAAGAGCACCTGCAAGTGGCACGAGAAGGTGGCCTGTGGCTGGGCCCCCCAGACTTGGAGAGGCAGATGATCTGCTTGTGTGGGTGGAGGGGCCCTGGGCTTGGAGATCCAGCTCAGGGACCGGCCAGCCGTGCCCCCAGCACGATAACAACCTCTTAGCACTCACGTGGTGCCGGGCTCCCAGGGCACGGCTCTGCCCATGGCGGGGTGCCGCGGGGTCCCCTTCCCAGGGACCTCCCGCCGCTCCCGGCTGGACACTTGCCAGCCTGGGCTTCGGGGCTCTGGTTCTCAAACCCTTTCTGCCAGGTCAGCAGCACAGCACACCCGGGGTCTCAGGCGGGGAGCCTGGGGGCAGTCGCCGTCCCAGCGGGGATGCATGTGGCACAGAGGAGGAGAGGCCTGGTTTTGGATGTTTGTGGGCCCGAGTCTGTTTCAGCACTGTGACCCGCGACCGCAGGTGGAGCCTTGGCAGGATGGTCCGCCTCTGCAGTGGGCAAGGGGAGCGAGGACGGCTCGTGCCTTTGTGCCCCCCGCGGGGCTGCAGGGTTGGGCGCCAGGCCTGTGATGCGTCTGGGGCGGGCCCGGGACCTCCCGCGGCTCTGGCCTTGGTTCTGGGGGGATAAGAGGGAAAGGGGGGTGGATGGACCCCGTGTGGCCTCCTCCCGCCTGGACGCTGCAGGCGGGCTTCCTCGTGGGAGTAGAAAGCCGCAGGGTCTTCCTGGCTGGGAGGGTGCTGCCTCTGAGCCTCTGTGGGGAGGCGGGCCTGCTGCTCCTGCTGTTATCACAGGCCTCGCCCACCCTCCTGGTGGCTGCAGAGAAGCTGCCTGCAGGGCTGGAGAGACCCTGCTGCAGCCCCCGGTCCGGAGGATGCCCTGGAGGGGGGAATGGCTGCCCATCCGGCGCTCTTCCCTGGAGAATCCCGTGGACAGAGGAGCCTGGGGGCCGCAGTCCGTGGGGTCGCAGAGTCGGCCGGGACTGAGCGACTGGCATTTCACTTCGCTGCCGTCTCCAGCAGCCCCAGACCCTCGCCCTGCCCTCCCGCCCTCCCCCAACACAGCAGGGATCTTCCCTGGTGGTCTGGTGGTGAAGACCCCAGTCTCTCCGTGCAGGGCCGTGGGTTTGATCCCTGGTCTGGGAAGTAAGATCCTGCATGCCACACGGTACTGTCAGAAAAAAGAAAAAGGAGAAAAAGTACAGCAGGCACAGGAGACTCAGGCTCTGTCTGAGCTTCCCGGGGCGGCTGCAGCGGAGTTGCACACGGGTTTACTGTCCTGCGGTTCCAGGGGCCGAGAGTCTGAAGTCAGGAGGTTGTCAGGGCCGGGGTCCCCCCAGAGGCCGGCGGGGAGGATCCTTCCCGCCTCCTGCAGCTGCTGGGGGCTCCGGCATCCTTGGCTTGTGGCTACGTCACTCCAGTCCCTGCCTCCGGTCACATGGCCTTCTGTGCCTCTCCTGTTACTCCTTTGTCTCTGGGCGTGGGGTCCACCTGGGTTATCGGGGATGATCTTAGCGAAGATGCTGAACTTGACACAATTTGTCTCCAGCTCAGCGTGCGCACGAGTCCTCGGCCAGCAGGTATTCAGAGCCGCTGCTGTTCAGTCCACTGTCAGTTAAGAGGAGCCTGCTCAGCGGCCCAGCTCAGGGGTCTAGGTAAAGGGCCAGCCCCCAGCGACCGGGTCAGCCACGGCTCCTCTGCCGCTGGGTGCGCCTCCCGCCAGGGCGGTCCGCACTCAGGAGGCCGGCGGCCGGTCAGCTGGGCACACGAGCCCATCGGGAGGTGTCCAGGCGGGTGGTTGCTGGCCTCCTGCCGGGTGCGTGGTGCACACTTCCTTCTGCGGCCAAGTCTGGGTTTGGCACCGCTGCCTCGGGCATGGGGGGCCTCCGTGCTGGCATCCCTGGAGGCCCACGGTGCCGCTGGGCAGGGCCGTGGTTCGGGGTGAGGGCACGGTTCTGTGACCTGGAGAATCTGACGTGGGGCCTTCGGACTCAGAACTCATTTCAGGCCTGTGTCGTCGAGAGCGCAGGCGGCCCCAGGAGGTGGTTTGGGGTCCCCTGTCTGGGGCCTGGAGAGACCCGCCGCCTCCTCTGACTCCTGGCCCCCGGCAGAGGCAGAGCCGAGGCCTCCGGCAGGGCGGGCGGAGGCTGTTCCGGTGCAGGGACCTCGGGGCCTGGCCTGCCTGCCAGCCGACGGGGCCAGGCGCTCAGCAGGAGGAGGCCGGCGGGCGCAGCGGTGGTGCGGAGGGCCCCTGCGCTGGAACCCTGCCTGCCGGTGACGGGGCCGCGGGAGCCGAGCAGAGGTGGAGGGCCTGCGGATGCCTGCGCCCCCCGAGCGAAGCAGGGCAGAGGCCGCAGGGCTGCCCAGCACACGAGTGCAGACGACACCCTGGCCTCCCGAGAGGACTGGGGGCTCAGCCATAAGCAGCTTATTTCTGACCTCTCACCTTTAAGAACTCCCTGAGCTGCAAGGTTGGAGAAGGAAATGGCAATCTACTTCAGTCTTCTTGCTGGACGACTCTTTGGTACATGGCCTTCTGTGCCTCTCCTGTTACTCCTTTGTCTCTGGGCGTGGGGTCCACCTGGGTTATCGGGGATGATCTTAGCGAAGATGCTGAACTTGACACAATTTGTCTCCAGCTCAGCGTGCGCACGAGTCCTCGGCCAGCAGGTATTCAGAGCCGCTGCTGTTCAGTCCACTGTCAGTTAAGAGGAGCCTGCTCAGCGGCCCAGCTCAGGGGTCTAGGTAAAGGGCCAGCCCCCAGCGACCGGGTCAGCCACGGCTCCTCTGCCGCTGGGTGTGCCTCCCGCCAGGGCGGTCCGCACTCAGGAGGCCGGCGGCCGGTCAGCTGGGCACACGAGCCCATCGGGAGGTGTCCAGGCGGGTGGTTGCTGGCCTCCTGCCGGGTGCGTGGTGCACACTTCCTTCTGCGGCCAAGTCTGGGTTTGGCACCGCTGCCTCGGGCATGGGGGGCCTCCGTGCTGGCATCCCTGGAGGCCCACGGTGCCGCTGGGCAGGGCCGTGGTTCGGGGTGAGGGCACGGTTCTGTGACCTGGAGAATCTGACGTGGGGCCTTCGGACTCAGAACTCATTTCAGGCCTGTGTCGTCGAGAGCGCAGGCGGCCCCAGGAGGTGGTTTGGGGTCCCCTGTCTGGGGCCTGGAGAGACCCGCCGCCTCCTCTGACTCCTGGCCCCCGGCAGAGGCAGAGCCGAGGCCTCCGGCAGGGCGGGCGGAGGCTGTTCCGGTGCAGGGACCTCGGGGCCTGGCCTGCCTGCCAGCCGACGGGGCCAGGCGCTCAGCAGGAGGAGGCCGGCGGGCGCAGCGGTGGTGCGGAGGGCCCCTGCGCTGGAACCCTGCCTGCCGGTGACGGGGCCGCGGGAGCCGAGCAG
Source organism: Tragulus kanchil (assembly GCA_022376925.1). Lineage (NCBI taxonomy): Eukaryota > Metazoa > Chordata > Mammalia > Artiodactyla > Tragulidae > Tragulus > Tragulus kanchil. The sequence continues at coordinate 246,101,366 of JAIOJX010000028.1, forward strand.
AGGTGGAGGGGCCTGCGGATGCCTGCGCCCCCCGAGCGAAGCAGGGCAGAGGCCGCAGGGCTGCCCAGCACACGAGTGCAGACGACACCCTGGCCTCCCGAGAGGACTGGGGGCTCAGCCATAAGCAGCTTATTTCTGACCTCTCACCTTTAAGAACTCCCTGAGCTGCAAGGTTGGAGAAGGAAATGGCAATCTACTTCAGTCTTCTTGCCTAGAAAAGTCCATGGACAGAGGAGCCTGGTGAGCTACAGTCCACGGGGTCGCAAATATATGCATACACACAGACACACACGGACACACACACACAGAGACACACACACTCACACACACAGCCTTCCCTGATGGTTCAGTGGTGAGGAACCTGCCTCCAATGCAGGAAACTAGGTTAGACCCCTGGTCGAGAAGATCCCCTGGTGAAGGGCACGGCAACCCACTCCAGGATTCTTGCTTGGGGAATTCGACAGACGGAGGAGCCTGGCGGGCTGCATGCAGTCCATCGGGTCACAAAGAGTTGAACACGACTGAAGTGACTAAGCACAGCAGAGCGGAAGGGTGGCCCTGTTCAGAGAGTCTCTTGATTTCGTGATTAAAATACCTGGTCCTTGAAAAATCTTTTCACTTTTTCCTTAGAATTCCTAGGTGTTTTACCTTTTTAGGACCTTCCCGGCAGAACTGTGTTTGGAAAGCCCTGGGAGAATGTCACCTGCCCTTTAGAAGGTGTGGGTTTTGCTGTTCTCAGTGGCACACGCGTTGGCAGGCAGTGCGAGGGCCCGATGCCCAGAAGCACACGTCCCTGCCCTGAGCTGACCGGCCGGCGCTCCCGGAGCGGGGTGGACCAGGCTGGAGCCCATGCCATCCTCCGCGGGCTGCCCGGGTGGCTCGCCTCCCTTGGGCAGCCCCGTCCCATCCACCACGTGTCCCGGCCCTGGACCTAGACCGCTGCCTCAGCACTTCTGCCTTTTCCCCAGAATGTCCAGCATTGCGTCATGTCTGGATCTTCTAACCCTTCCTTCGTCTGAGGCCGAGATTTATGTTTTTCCTCTTTGCCTGTCATGTAGAAAAGCAAGAACCTGGTTGTCTCTGGCGTGTGGGCACACGCTTGTGTGTGAGCCTGCGTGCGCATGCTCGGCTGTGGGTGTGCACCTGTGCCCGTGGGGCCCGTGGGCCCTGGTGTGGCGTTGCTGTGCTCCAGGGGCGCCCCATCTCGCGGTGGAGTGACCGCCCCTGGCAGGGGCCTCTCTGGAAGGGTCTGGTGCGCCCCTGAGCCGGTGGCTTCTGGGATCGCGCACAGCAGGGGCCCCTGGCTGGGGGGCATGTCCCTGGAGCTCACCGCACAGAGCTCAGCTCTCCTCAGTGATGCAGGGGAGTGCCGCCAAGGTCAGAGGAGGTGGGCTTTCTCCAGGAAAGTGGAGGGTGTGGGGCCTTGGGACCGAATCTCGGGGTCGGCCCAGGAGGGGCAGCCTCTCCCCTCCCCGCTGACCAGAGCCGCTGCCCTGTCCCCCGTCTGTAGCCAGGGCTGCTGGGAGCTTGGGCTGAGACCCCTTCTCTTAGGTTTTGCAGAGCAGCCCAGCTGAACCTGACCAGCGGGCGTGCGGGGCCTGGCGTCTAGGGCCGGGGCGCTGGCTGGAGCAGGACTGAGGCCTGGGTGAGCGTCCAGGTCACCAGGGGCGAGGGTGGCTAGGGACCCGAGGCAATGGGGGGAGGCTGATCGGGGGCTTCCCAGGAAGAGCTCGCGTGGGAGGCAAGGGGCGGGGTTGTGGGCTAGGCTGAGGGGGAGGCCGACCAGGGACAGACAGGAAGGGGCCTGGGGGCAGCCCGCCCACGGGCACGTGCCTGTCCTGTGCCTCCGCTTTCCTAAGCTGATTTCCTAGGAGAGTGATGGAAGGTCTTGGGAAACAAGCCACAGTGAAGGTTTTGACGATGGTGAAGTGAGCCCTCTCGCTGCCCAGCCCTGACCTTCCCGTGGAGGAACCCGGGTGGCCTGGGCGTCTCCGTTCCGTGCTCTGGGTGCCCTCTGCCAGGCTGTCGGCTGCGGGTGACGGCGCAGCGTCCGGGCGGGAGCGCCGGTGGATCAGACGTGGCCTCAGGTCCCGGCCGCAGAGCTGCCCTCGGGAGGGGCGCTCTGCCTGGAAGGGTGCCCTGAGCGGGGGCAGGAAGATGCTCGTGGGGTTGAGGAGCAGGGTGTGTCCCACGTCCGAAGGGGCTCCATTTGCATCTCGGGGGCCCTCGGGTGGAGTCCACGGCCCCAGTGCTGGACATGTTCCGTGGTCTCATGGAGTCGGGTTTCCGCACGGCTGGGTGAGCTTGAACTTGCACGGCCTTGGTGGGCAGCAGACCAGCTGGACATGCTCCATGGTCTCATGGAGTCGGGTTTCCTCGCAGCTGGGTGAGCTTGAACTTGCACGGCCTTGGTGGGCAGTGGACCAGCTGGACATGGAGTTGCTTGGCTGAGACTCGAGTTCTTTCAGAACTGGAGCCCGAGGCCTGGCTTTGGCCGCCAGCCTTGGATTCAGAGGCCCACAGGACGAGGACTCATCCCAGGGGTCACAGGGGCGGGAGCCCAGGCTCCTGACCCTCACAAGGTCGGGTGTTCTAGCAGAGGCTGAGAAGGCGAGCTTTCCAACAGGGTCTTGGGGCCAAGAGTGCCCGTTCCAGACGTGGGGGGCTCACAGGCCCAGGGGCAGCAGAGCTTCGGGGGTCCAGAGAGCAGCATGGAATTCACAGTCAGTGGGACGCGCAGCCTGGGGTCTGGGCTTCATCCCGTGGATAGCCCGGCAAGGTGGGGGTCAGCGGGGTGCATCTGGGGGCCGGGGTTGGGAGCGAGGACTTGAAACAGGCCCTGAGAATGCCAGCAGCACCTGCCGTGCTGGGCGCCTGGGCGCTGGGCTGGGGTCAGTGGGGAGGGATGGGGGGAGGCCTGCGACGTCTCCCAGCTCTCGTGAGGCCTCCCCTCCGCTCGCCTTCCTGCGCTGAACTAGCCAGCCAGTTCTTCCTCATTTTTCTTAAAACGAGCCTCGTGGCTGGTAAGTGGTGAGACACTGGCAGGGTGGGGCAGCGCCGGCTTCCCCGGCGTGAGCGATGCCGTCCGGCTGACCGCCAGCGGCCGGCCCGAGTTGGAGGACAGGCTGCGTGGCCGCTGGCGCTGGGGGCGCGGCCGCCGCTGGTGGGCTGTGGGCCCGGGCGGTCACAGACCTGCTGACGTGCAGGTCACTGGCGCAGCGTGCGCTCCGGGCTGCACAGCGCCCCGCGGCGCCCAGCCAGCAGGGCGCGGGTCCTCTCCCGGAGGGCAGGCGGAGACCTCCCCGGGCAGAGAGCGCGCCTGGCTCTCGTCAGCTGGAGCGTGGCTTCAGCATGCAGCACGGCGCCCCACCTACACTGACATGCTCTTTCAGATTATTTTCCATGATAGCTATTCCAAAATATCGAGTATAATTCCCTGTGTTATACAGTAATTCTAGTTGTTTATCTGCTGTGTGTAGAGACAGGTCCCCATATTCCTGGTTCATCCCTTGCCCTGCTTCCTCTCCTCATAAGTTTGTCCTCTGTGTCTGTGAGTCTGTTTCTGGCTTTGTATTAGTTTTTAGTATCTACAGCGTTTGTGATATTAGGTCAGGTTGCCTCTCCTGCATATCCGTCGAGGCCCTGAGCTCACCCCCGGGGAGGGCGCCCAGGCTCCTGACCCTCACAAGGTCGGGTGTTCTAGCAGAGGCTGAGAAGGCGAGCTTTCCAACAGGGTCTTGGGGCCAAGAGTGCCCGTTCCAGACGTGGGGGGCTCACAGGCCCAGGGGCAGCAGAGCTTCAGGGGTCCAGAGAGCAGCATGGAATTCACAGTCAGTGGGACGCGCAGCCTGGGGTCTGGGCTTCATCCCGTGGATAGCCCGGCAAGGTGGGGGTCAGCGGGGTGCATCTGGGGGCCAGGGTTGGGAGCGAGGACTTGAAACAGGCCCTGAGAATGCCAGCAGCACCTGCCGTGCTGGGCGCCTGGGCGCTGGGCTGGGGTCAGTGGGGAGGGATGGGGGGAGGCCTGCGACGTCTCCCAGCTCTCGTGAGGCCTCCCCTCCGCTCGCCTTCCTGCGCTGAACTAGCCAGCCAGTTCTTCCTCATTTTTCTTAAAACGAGCCTCGTGGCTGGTAAGTGGTGAGACACTGGCAGGGTGGGGCAGCGCCGGCTTCCCCGGCGTGAGCGATGCCGTCCGGCTGACCGCCAGCGGCCGGCCCGAGTTGGAGGACAGGCTGCGTGGCCGCTGGCGCTGGGGGCGCGGCCGCCGCTGGTGGGCTGTGGGCCCGGGCGGTCACAGACCTGCTGACGTGCAGGTCACTGGCGCAGCGTGCGCTCCGGGCTGCACAGCGCCCCGCGGCGCCCAGCCAGCAGGGCGCGGGTCCTCTCCCGGAGGGCAGGCGGAGACCTCCCCGGGCAGAGAGCGCGCCTGGCTCTCGTCAGCTGGAGCGTGGCTTCAGCATGCAGCACGGCGCCCCACCTACACTGACATGCTCTTTCAGATTATTTTCCATGATAGCTATTCCAAAATATCGAGTATAATTCCCTGTGTTATACAGTAATTCTAGTTGTTTATCTGCTGTGTGTAGAGACAGGTCCCCATATTCCTGGTTCATCCCTTGCCCTGCTTCCTCTCCTCATAAGTTTGTCCTCTGTGTCTGTGAGTCTGTTTCTGGCTTTGTATTAGTTTTTAGTATCTACAGCGTTTGTGATATTAGGTCAGGTTGCCTCTCTCTGAGTTCATTTAGTATGACAGTCTCTAGGTCCGTCCACGTTGCTGCAGATGGCATTATCTCATTCTCTTGTCATGGCTGAGTAGTATTCCATTAGTATCACCCACTTGATGGACAGGAGTCTGAGCGGGCTGCAGGAGGCGGGGAAGGGACGCGAAGCCTGGCGGGCCACCGCCCAGGGGTCTCAGAGTCAGACACGACGGAGCCACTGAACGCCAGGCAGCCCACTTGTGGGTCATGTCATTTGCAAATATTTTCTCCCAGTTCATAAGTTGTCCTCTTGGTTTATTTATGGTTTATTTCCTTTGCTGTCCAGAAACATGTAAGTTTGATTAGATTCCATTTGTTTATTTTTGATTTTATTTCTCTTGGGGGAGGAGAACTCTGCTCCTAAGGTGTATGTGTGCTCCGGACTCTCTGGAGCTTCCGCCCACGTGGACGGGGTTGTGTAAGGGCGCGCCGGGGGAGAGGGGTGCCCCCAGGGAGGGGAGAGGGGCACCACTGGGGAGGGGAGAGGGGGGAGGCGGAGCCGGGGGTCTTTCCAACTGACTGACTGACTCTGCTGTCGTCAGCTCCCTCACGCAGTAACTGTTCGTACATTCACGTGTTCTCTGAAGATCGCTCGTTACGGAAGCCTGTTCACGGGCCAGCGCTGTGGTCAGGCTTGGCTCATGACACAGCTCAGACCGCCCATACTAGGCCCCCCGCGCCTGGTTTCTCCGGAGACCTTGTCCGCTTATCGTCGGGACTTCAGGCCGAGGGAGGTGGGAGGTGCAGGGCTGTGTGGTGGGTGCTGGGGGCAACAGGAAGACCCCAGAGTGGACTGCTTCCAGGGCCCCCCGTGGGTGAAGAAGAGCAGAGCCGGGAAAGGGACCAGCAGGCAGGCGCCCGTCCCTGGCCTCTCCTCCCCGCACCCTGGCCCCCATGGCCCTGTCCAGGCCAGCCCCTGAGTGGGCATGTGCCATCCAGGGTCCCCGTCCCAGGTCCCGGGCTGGAACAGAGGTTTGGTTGAGGATGAGGTTTTAACAACAGGCACCTGCCCTCTCTGGGGTCCAGTTTCCTACCTGGGAGCCGGGCCCTGTGTCTCGACCTTTCGCTGCGCCTGCTCAGCCCTGCACGAGGCTGACGGGGCCTCTCACGAGCCCGTGATGCCGATGAATAAGCTGTGGGAGATGGAGGTGCCAGCCCCCGGCGGCTCCGCGGTGCCGGTTCTCGAGGGTGAATTGCCTGCCCTCCAGGAGCAGGGGGCAGGCGCTCTGGCAGGCACTCAGGATCCGCGTCATCGCTGCTTCAAATCTGCTTCTTTGGAGTTGGTTAGAACGTAGGGATCCGAAATACACGGGCTCTGTCTGTCTAGGAGGCCCTGAAATCTGGCAAGAAAATTTGCGTACTGCCTCTTTCTAGCTTAAGAAGACGGTGGGATTTCGTTTTCTTGCTTTAAGTGCTCGTAATACTGGCTTAAAACTTTTAAAAAGGCTGAAAATGCCCAAGCGTACAGCTGGGCGAATTCACAGAAGGCGCGCCCGGGCGCCACAGCCCGCGAAGAGCGAAGAGCGACGAGCGGCGCTGCTGGGTGTGCGTCCTCCCTCCTCTGCCTCTCCGCCCGCGCGCGCTCCGGGAGGCCTGCAGGCGGGGCCCTCCGCCCCGTCCCTGCGCGGGTCCTCGGCGTCTCTGGTCCCCGGCTGGGCAGCGTCTGATCCGCGCCTGCGGAATTGCTCACCCGCGGTCTCCTCACTCTGTCCCCGGGACCCGTTGTGAAAAAGGGCCTTTGCTCTCGTTTTCAGCAGAGGGAGCGTGCCCGACGGTCGCGGGCTGCACCTGCCGGGGGTCCCCGAGGCTCTGCCCGCCCGCAGCCCTGTCTTCCTGCTCCCCGTGGCAGCTGAGCTCAGGGCTGGCGCCTGACCCCGGGCGGCCCCACTTCCCACCCCGCAGGGCAGGGCGCTGGCTTCCTGCTCCCCCACGGCCTCTGGCTGTCCGGGCCTGTGTGGCTTCTCTGCTGGGGTCTCTGGTGGAAGTGAACCCCGACTGAGACGCGGCGGTGGGGGGAGGGAATGGAGGGCCTGGGCCAGGGCTTGGCTCAGCTGGAGCTGTGGCTCCTCGGGCCTCCTCTGTGCCGCGCGCCCTGGAGCCTGGGCTCTCAGGCTGCGGGAGTGAGTGAGGGGCGGGGGCGGGTGGAGGCGGGACAGGCGCGGCCAGGAGAGGAGCGGGCAGCTTCTGGGCAGGCAGGCGGCCCAGCGGCGTGGTGGGGGTGGGTCCCCGGCAGCCCCCCTGCTTTACCCCCTGGAGAGGCCGAGGCGCAGAGGAGGCTCCAGGCCTTGGCCAACCCAAGCGGGGCCTCCTGAGGCTGGCCCGGGGGGAGGGGCCCCTCTGGTCCGTGAGCACATCTGTGGCTGCAATTGCTTCTTGACCTTCGGCCCCTGCTGGCCGCCTTCTCCCCAGCTGACCTGCGAGCATGCAGGGGCTGCACGCCAGGCTCCCGGGAGGGCGCGGGGCCCTCGGCCTTGTCCCCGGTCAGGGCGGGGCCTCGACAGAGACGGCCTTGCTGAGCAGGTGGACGCTGGGCTGTCCTCTCGCACTGGGGCTCGGGGCCGCTCCAGCAGCTTGTGGCCTCCGAGCCTCGGCCTCAGGCTGGCTGCCCCCGCCCTGCTTCCCGTTGTCCCTTGCTCATCCTGGAGGTGTGGGCGCTGGGGCTGACCTGGGGAGACCCTCCTCCAGGTCGGGGGCCCCTGCCTACCCCAGCCTGTGTCGGGCACCTCCTACGAGTCAGTGGAAGCCCGCCAGCTTTCTTATGTTTCCTCCTCTGTCCGTCTTGCAGGTTTTGGGGTTTGAAGTCGACGCGGTGAACTCCGTCCAGTTTTCAAACCACACAGGTAAGATGTTGGCCTTAGCCGTCCTCACAGGGATGAGCGTGGGCCTGGGACGTGGTCCCTTAGATTCGGGGGGCTGCTCCCCCATCTTACAGGCGGGAAATGGAGCTGGAGGTGTGGTCCTGGCCAAGGCTGCGCAGCGTGTGTGGACAGGGTCTGGGGACCTGGGCTTGCCGGCGGTGTGTTTACATCAGCGCGGCCACTCTGGCGCCCAGGCAGCCCAGGCTGGTGACCTCTTGGTCCCCAGTTTCCTCCTTGAGCCAAGGATGGTGGCTGTGGGGCCCCCGCTCTGGGGCCTCTCCACCCGGGTGACACCGGGGGCTGGAGCGATGCCGCAAGCTCTGCTTCTGTGGACGTCGGTGCCGAATCACGTCTTGGAGACAGTTGTGGGTGAAGTCGAGAAGGGGGGTTGTATTGCTCTGCCAGGCAAAGGGTGACGCGGGGCTCACGGCCCCAGAGCCGGGTGTCGCAGCCTGGGAAGACAGTGGCGAGCTTTACGGCAAGAGAGGCGTGAGCAGCCGGGCGCTCCTCTGTGGGCGGCGGGGAGGTGCGCGGGGGTCAGCGCCACCGGCCTTCAGGTCCAGCGGGCCTGGGGTCCGCCTGCCTGGGCGGAGCGCACCGTCCCTCCTCCCACCTGGCGGGGCTTTCAAACAGGCACTGTTGTGCGTCCCCGGAGAGAGAAAGGGGACTGTGCCCCGCGCCGCTCTGGACGGGGTCTTCTGGTCTCATACCCCTCCCTTCCCTGCCTGCCAGCTGCTTGGCGCTGCCTGTCGGAACTCAGGGAACGTCGTGGGGGCTGAACAAAGACTGCTTCCTGTAATCAAAGAAATAGGGGCACAGAGAGGCCTTGTGCCCGGGCGTGCCACAGGGCCAGCGCAGGGTCGGGAAGAGGGCAGATGCTGGTTTTCTCTAGTAGAATCCAGAGCCCCCGGGAGCACGTGTGTGTGTGCTGTGTGTCTTCATGCGCGGGGACCCCAGAGACAGCTCATGGGATTGCTTGGGTTCGTGGGGTCACGGGCCTCGGCCAGCCCCTGAGGCATCCGGTGAGGGTCCCGCGGGGTTTGAAGTCGACGCGGTGAACTCCGTCCAGTTTTCAAACCACACAGGTAAGATGTTGGCCTTAGCCGTCCTCACAGGGATGAGCGTGGGCCTGGGACGTGGTCCCTTAGATTCGGGGGGCTGCTCCCCCATCTTACAGGCGGGAAATGGAGCTGGAGGTGTGGTCCTGGCCAAGGCTGCGCAGCGTGTGTGGACAGGGTCTGGGGACCTGGGCTTGCCGGCGGTGTGTTTACATCAGCGCGGCCACTCTGGCGCCCAGGCAGCCCAGGCTGGTGACCTCTTGGTCCCCAGTTTCCTCCTTGAGCCAAGGATGGTGGCTGTGGGGCCCCGCCTGGGGCCTCTCCACCCGGGTGACACCGGGGGCTGGAGCGATGCCGCAAGCTCTGCTTCTGTGGACGTCGGTGCCGAATCACGTCTTGGAGACAGTTGTGGGTGAAGTCGAGAAGGGGGGTTGTATTGCTCTGCCAGGCAAAGGGTGACGCGGGCTCACGGCCCCAGAGCCGGGTGTCGCAGCCTGGGAAGACAGTGGCGAGCTTTACGGCAAGAGAGGCGTGAGCAGCCGGGCGCTCCTCTGTGGGCGGCGGGGAGGTGCGCGGGGGTCAGCGCCACCGGCCTTCAGGTCCAGCGGGCCTGGGGTCCGCCTGCCTGGGCGGAGCGCACCGTCCCTCCTCCCACCTGGCGGGGCTTTCAAACAGGCACTGTTGTGCGTCCCCGGAGAGAGAAAGGGGACTGTGCCCCGCGCCGCTCTGGACGGGGTCTTCTGGTCTCATACCCCTCCCTTCCCTGCCTGCCAGCTGCTTGGCGCTGCCTGTCGGAACTCAGGGAACGTCGTGGGGGCTGAACAAAGACTGCTTCCTGTAATCAAAGAAATAGGGGCACAGAGAGGCCTTGTGCCCGGGCGTGCCACAGGGCCAGCGCAGGGTCGGGAAGAGGGCAGATGCTGGTTTTCTCTAGTAGAATCCAGAGCCCCCGGGAGCACGTGTGTGTGTGCTGTGTGTCTTCATGCGCGGGGACCCCAGAGACAGCTCATGGGATTGCTTGGGTTCGTGGGGTCACGGGCCTCGGCCAGCCCCTGAGGCATCCGGTGAGGGTCCCGCGGCCTTGGAGATCCCCGGGCTGACGCGGGCAGAGGGACAAGGCCTCTCGGTTCTTGGAAACGCCCCCACATCCCTTCTTTGAAGTTACTGTGAACCCGGACAGAACCTGGAGCACAGCGCATCCCAGAAACAGCTGGCCGGGCCACCAGGTGGGCGGAAAGTGCCTGGGTCTTGGCAGGAGGGCGTTGGAGACAGCAGGTGAGGAGGGCCGGCGCCAGGCGCGGGGGGAAGCCGCGCCTCTCGGGAGGAGCCCTCCTGCTCTGGCTTCCCCCGCACGCCGGGCGCGGGACGTTTGGAGGCGGCCACACGAGTCGTCCGTCCAGTGACCCTCCCCAGAACTCACAGGTTTTGCTGCCTGTTTGAACTGCCTTTATTATTTTTTTCCCCAAGTAAACGAGCCAGTTTGGCTTAGACCTTAAGCCACCCTCCAGGGCAGGCGGCCGCTGGAAGGAACTGGGCGGGCCGGACGTCCAGCAGGTGGCGTTTGGAGTGATCCGAGCCGGGCCTGGCGGTGACCCCGAGGGGCTGGGATCAGGTCCTCAGGGAGGAGCTGGGTCCCTCGGGGTCACCGGTGCCACCTCTGGGGTTTCTTTCATGTATAACTTGCAAAGTGAGTGTGTTGGACGGAGCACCCCAGTGCCAGAGAGGAGGGCGGGGATGGGTGGGGAGCACTAAACAGTGTGACCCTGAGCCTTCCCGTCAGGAAGCTGCCTCCTGGGGCGGGGGGCGTGCTTGAGACCAGCAGGCCCTGACTGCGTGTCCCAGGCTGCGCCGTGTCTCTTCCGTTCAGCTGAAAGTCCTCATCTCCAGACCTCAGAAACGAGTGTTCAGAGATACGGCCTTTAAAGAGGTGGCTGCAGGTCAGCGAGGCCACTGGGTCGCTGGGGTGGCCCTGGTTTCATCGGGTGGGTGTCCTTGGAGGAGATCGGGACGCAGGCAGGCACCGAGGGGCAGTCACATGAGGGTGCATGGGAAGCGGCCGTGGCGCCCACCGAGGAGCCCGCCCGGCGTCACTTTGGTCCTGGATCTGGCTGCCAGGATGGGGGCCCTGGCGGTTCTGGGTCACAGCAGCCCTCAGACGTGAGTGCAGAACACGTGCGGTGGAGTCAGACCCTGGAGGGTCGCAGAGTCCCTGGAGGGCCAGTGGTTATGTTTCCCTGGTAGCTCAGCTGGTAAAGAATTCGCCTTCAAAGCAGGAGACCCCAGTTCAGTTCCTGGGTCAGGAAGAGCCCTGGAGAAAGGACAGGCTGCCCACTCTAGTGTTCTTGGGCTTCCCTGGTGGCTCAGATGGTAAAGAGTCTGCCTGCAGTGCTGGAGACCTGGGTTCGATCCCTGGGTCGGGAAGATCCTGAAGGCGGCCATGGCGGCCCACTCCGGTGCTGGCCTGGAGAAGCCCGCGGGCAGAGGAGCCGGGGCCACAGTCGGCGGGGCCGCGCAGCGTCGGAGACGCCTGAAGCGGCTGAGCACGCGTTTAGGATTCTGTGCCGTCACCGCCGAGGGTCTGGGGTCAGGCCCTGGTCTGGGAACTGCGATCCCACGAGCCCTGCGGCCCCGCCAAAGCAAGACAAGCAGAAACAAACAAAACCCCACCGTGTCTGGAAGGATGCTGGGCAGACCATGGGGCGGCAAGGACCGTTCCCTCCCGTTCGGGTGCAGGGTTTTGTGGCAGCAACGCCTGGGGGCCCAGCCAGGGTTGCTGGCTCTTAGCTGAGCCCCGAGTCGGTGGGGACGGCCCGGCGAGGGACGGGCCCCTCGCCTCTGGATCCTCCTGCCCGCCGCCCGTCCGACGCGTGACCAGGGCTCCCCAGGCCACGCCTTCCTGGAGAATTGCTGGGGGCGGCCCCGCGGGCCCTCAGGCGCTCGGGCAGGAGAGCCCCGCCCCCATGTGGAGGGCCACAGGCGGGGCCCGCGTGGCACCTGCCTCCTGAGGTCGGTGTTCAGCCGGCCGTCATAGGAGTCAGCCCTCCCGAGGCGCTTCCTTACGTGCTTAGACGCCCCTCTGTTCACGGGCGCCCCGGCCTCAGGGCCGCCAGCACACACCTGCGCGGGCAGGCTGCAGGCGTCCTGCTGGCTGCCAGGATGGGGGCCCTGGCGGTTCTGGGTCACAGCAGCCCTCAGACGTGAGTGCAGAACACGTGCGGTGGAGTCAGACCCTGGAGGGTCGCAGAGTCCCTGGAGGGCCAGTGGTTATGTTTCCCTGGTAGCTCAGCTGGTAAAGAATTCGCCTTCAAAGCAGGAGACCCCAGTTCAGTTCCTGGGTCAGGAAGAGCCCTGGAGAAAGGACAGGCTGCCCACTCTAGTGTTCTTGGGCTTCCCTGGTGGCTCAGATGGTAAAGAGTCTGCCTGCAGTGCTGGAGACCTGGGTTCGATCCCTGGGTCGGGAAGATCCTGAAGGCGGCCATGGCGGCCCACTCCGGTGCTGGCCTGGAGAAGCCCGCGGGCAGAGGAGCCGGGGCCACAGTCGGCGGGGCCGCGCAGCGTCGGAGACGCCTGAAGCGGCTGAGCACGCGTTTAGGATTCTGTGCCGTCACCGCCGAGGGTCTGGGGTCAGGCCCTGGTCTGGGAACTGCGATCCCACGAGCCCTGCGGCCCCGCCAAAGCAAGACAAGCAGAAACAAACAAAACCCCACCGTGTCTGGAAGGATGCTGGGCAGACCATGGGGCGGCAAGGACCGTTCCCTCCCGTTCGGGTGCAGGGTTTTGTGGCAGCAACGCCTGGGGGCCCAGCCAGGGTTGCTGGCTCTTAGCTGAGCCCCGAGTCGGTGGGGACGGCCCGGCGAGGGACGGGCCCCTCGCCTCTGGATCCTCCTGCCCGCGGCCCTCCTGACGCGTGAACAGGGCTCCAGAGGCCACGCCTTCCTGGAGAATTGCTGGGGGCGGCCCCGCGGGCTCTCAGGCGCTCGGGCAGGAGAGCCCCGCCCCCATGTGGAGGGCCCACGGCGGGGCCCGCGTGGCACCTGCCTCCTGAGGTCGGTGTTCAGCCGGCCGTCATAGGAGTCAGCCCTCCCGAGGCGCTTCCTTACGTGCTTAGACGCCCCTCTGTTCACGGGGCGCCCCCGGCCTCAGGGCCGCCAGCACACACCTGCCGCGGGCAGGCTGCAGGGCGTCCCTGCTGGGTGCCCAGACGAGGCCGCCGCCTGCCCCACGGGTGCTTCACCGGGGCGCCCGTCAGGCCAGGACCCCGGCCTGCGGCCTCCCTGCGGTCGGCCCTGGGTCAGGATGTCGCCCGGGGCTGCGGCGGCGGCTCCCCTGGCGGCGGGGCGGGGGTGTGAGGAGCCCTCCCTGCCAGGGCGCCCAGGTGCCCGTGTTCGAGCCGCCCGGCAGGCGAGGGGGCGCCCACGGCGGAGTCTGGCGGAGGCGGGGGCCACGACGCGTGGGACGCCCCGGGTGCCGGCCGAGGCGGGGCCCCACGGTCTGCTCTCCCCGCCAGGCTACTCGCACTGGAAGGGCCAGGTGCTGACCTCCGACGAGCTCCACGAGCTGTACGACGGGCTGAAGCTCAACCGCGTGAGCCAGTATGACTACGTGCTCACGGGTGAGCCGGTGCGGGCGGGCGCGGGCGGGCGCGGGCGCGGGGCCAGTATGACTACGTGCTCACGGGTGAGCCGGCGGGGGCGGGCGGGGGCGCCCTGGAGAGCCGCCTGTGGCCCGCTGCGCCGGGTGCGCTTGCGTGGCTGGCCGTGGCCGTGCTCACGCTGGAAAATGGAGGTGGGCGGGGGAGCGCTGCTCGTCGCCCACGGCGTCCCCCCCGCGGGCGGCAGCTGTCTCCTGGGAGGCGCTGTGGCCTGGGTGCCGCCCGCCGCGCTCCGGGCGACGGCTTCGAGGGCGCGGGTTCTCCTCTGCGCGGTCGGATGACGGGCGCCTCTGCCTCCCGAAGGCTACACGCGGGACAAGTCCTTCCTGGCCATGGTGGTGGACATCGTGCAGGGGCTGAACAGGGCTCAGACCCCGCCTTCCTGGAGAATTGCTGGGGGCGGCCCCGCGGGCTCTCAGGCGCTCGGGCAGGAGAGCCCCGCCCCCATGTGGAGGGCCCACGGCGGGGCCTGCGTGGCACCTGCCTCCTGAGGTCGGTGTTCAGCCGGCCGTCATAGGAGTCAGCCCTCCCGAGGCGCTTCCTTACGTGCTTAGACGCCCCTCTGTTCACGGGGCGCCCCCGGCCTCAGGGCCGCCAGCACACACCTGCCGCGGGCAGGCTGCAGGGCGTCCCTGCTGGGTGCCCAGACGAGGCCGCCGCCTGCCCCACGGGTGCTTCACCGGGGCGCCCGTCAGGCCAGGACCCCGGCCTGCGGCCTCCCTGCGGTCGGCCCTGGGTCAGGATGTCGCCCGGGGCTGCGGCGGCGGCTCCCCTGGCGGCGGGGCGGGGGTGTGAGGAGCCCTCCCTGCCAGGGCGCCCAGGTGCCCGTGTTCGAGCCGCCCGGCAGGCGAGGGGGCGCCCACGGCGGAGTCTGGCGGAGGCGGGGGCCACGACGCGTGGGACGCCCCGGGTGCCGGCCGAGGCGGGGCCCCACGGTCTGCTCTCCCCGCCAGGCTACTCGCACTGGAAGGGCCAGGTGCTGACCTCCGACGAGCTCCACGAGCTGTACGACGGGCTGAAGCTCAACCGCGTGAGCCAGTATGACTACGTGCTCACGGGTGAGCCGGTGCGGGCGGGCGCGGGCGGGCGCGGGCGCGGGGCCAGTATGACTACGTGCTCACGGGTGAGCCGGCGGGGGCGGGCGGGGGCGCCCTGGAGAGCCGCCTGTGGCCCGCTGCGCCGGGTGCGCTTGCGTGGCTGGCCGTGGCCGTGCTCACGCTGGAAAATGGAGGTGGGCGGGGGAGCGCTGCTCGTCGCCCACGGCGTCCCCCCCGCGGGCGGCAGCTGTCTCCTGGGAGGCGCTGTGGCCTGGGTGCCGCCCGCCGCGCTCCGGGCGACGGCTTCGAGGGCGCGGGTTCTCCTCTGCGCGGTCGGATGACGGGCGCCTCTGCCCCTCCCGAAGGCTACACGCGGGACAAGTCCTTCCTGGCCATGGTGGTGGACATCGTGCAGGAGCTGAAGCAGCAGAACCCCAGGCTCGTGTACGGTAGGCACTGCGCCCCGCTGCGCCGTCCACCCGCCTCCTGGGCGCCCCAGCCGCTGGGCCTCGGGACGAGCGCCACACGGGGGCCTCCCCGCGCACCCCGCGTCTGTCTGGGGCGAGGGACAGGCGACGCACAGCTGGGACTGGGGTCACGTTGGGTGTGTGTGACCCCGTCCCTGGGGGATGGGGCGAGGGACTCCCCACGTGGGGCCTGGTAGAAACTAAAAAACGTGAAGCGCCGCTGTGGCCGGCAGGAGCTGCTCTCCGCGGTGTGCCGGCTTCTCGTTTCTTGGTTTGGTTCGTCTGTCTGTTTACGGCTGCCTTGGGTCCTCGGTGCTGCTCGCAGGCTCCGCTGAGTGTGGCACGAGGGCTTCTCCCTGCGGTGGCTCCTCTCGTGCCGGAGCCCAGGCTCGGGGGTTGCTGCACAAGGACTCGGGAGCTCCGGCTCCCTGGCTCTAGAGCGCAGGCTCCGTAGCTGTGGGCTCAGTTGCTCCGTGGCACGTGGGATCTTCCCGGATCAGGGCTCGAGCACGTGTCCCCTGTGTTGGCAGGTGGACTCTTCCCCCTGGCCCACTGGGGAAGGGTACGTCCCCTGTTTGCGTTGCGTGTGCGAAGCTTAGCGAGCATGGGGGCTTCTTGGGGCAGCCCCAGCTCTTGCTGATGGAGCGTGCTTTGTGCCCGCAGTGTGCGACCCTGTGATGGGAGACCAGCGGGACGGAGAAGGCGCCATGGTCAGTGTGTCCCCGTGGCTTGGGGGTGGTCGGCGGGCTGTGGACAGCAGCGCGCTCCCTGCGTCTCCCCGGGCGAGTCGCTGCTCGTGGGCGCGAAACCTTCCCTGCTGGGCGGGGGTGGAGGCTGGCGGGGTTGCCGGGAAGGCCGGCGAGCTGGCGTCTCAGGGCTGGGCGCCCCTCTGTAGCTCTGGTGGCTACGGGCGGTTTGCAGAAGGATGCTTGTGTCTGTTTTCTAATCAGATTTCAGGTGAGGACCCTGAACTTTTAATTTGCTCTTGCTTTCACGGTGTTGCAAAATACTGTTTTTCTTTTGACTTTCCCCAACTGTTTAGAAACGTGAAGCTCACTCTCAGCTCCCCTCTGCACACCTGCCGGCGCTCTGCCGGGGCTCCCACCCCGGGGTAGGGCTGGCGGTGGGTGTCGCCACACCGGGGTTGGGGAGCTGCTGCTGGGGACCTGACCCGGGTCGACAGGATGGCAGGGCTCCCCCAGCCCCGCCGCAGGGCCCCTGCGAGCCTCGGGGGCGCACGGCACGGGCTGCCCTGCGTCCGCCGGCTCGAGCGTCAGCCGGCTCCGTCTTCTGCCCGCAGTACGTCCCCGAGGACCTCCTGCCCGTTTACAGAGAGAAGGTGGTTCCGGTCGCTGACATCATCACCCCCAACCAGTTCGAGGCCGAGTGAGTCACTGGACCCAGACCCCTCGCCCTGGGGAGAGTGCCCGGGACCCGCCGGAGCGTCCGTGTGCAGGCAGCCGCCCGCGTGCCAGCCCGGCGCCGGCCGTCAGCAGCAGCGGGCGGTCCTCTCCCCCGGCTCCCGGGGGGCGGGCTGCCCCGGCCGCGCAGGAGCCTCCGGGGACAGACAGAGGCCGAGCTGCGCGGAGGAGCCGCAGGCGCGTGTGGCCGGCTCAGGCCACGGGAGGGAGAACCCGCACAGTGGACGCAGCCCACCCCCGGAGCTCTGAGCCCCGCACGGGCCGGCCCCCCGCCCCGGGTCCTGTGGCCGGGGCTTGGATGCCCGGCCCGCCACCACCTGACGTCTGGGCGAGCCGGCGCCGAGGGGTGGAGGAGCGGCTCCCGGGTTGTGGACCCCGGCCGATCACTGCCGGGGATGAATCCCCGTGGCGTCCGGGGCCGCCGTCCGCCGTGGCCACTCTGTCCCTTAAAGTAGGCGTGGGGCTGCTGGATTCTCGGGGACCAGGGTTCCCTGGCCTGGACGGGTCAGTCCTGAGACATGGCGGCTCGCCCAGGGGCTTGGTGACTTGAATGTCGCGCCCCGGGCTCACAGTTGTTTCACTCCGCGTGGCCGCCGGCGACCCTCCTGGGCACCCTGTGCTGTGACCGCGTCTGGCCCTCCTGCGTTGTCAACGTGTGCATCTGGGGCTCCACCAGCCCTGTGACGTGTCGAGGGCCTTTTAAAACTGACGGAGCAAGCACAGCCTTGGACACGGGGTCCTCCGACACGGCCGCCGCCTGGCCTGCGGTGCCAGCAGATGCCGGGGCTCCCTGTGGGGCAGGAGGGGCGCTGGGGCCCCGGGAGGTGCCGGCTCACCTGCGCCTGTCCATCTTCCAGGTTGCTGACCGGGAGAAAGATCCGCAGCCAGGAGGACGCCCTGGAGGTAGGGAGGCCTCCCGCGCCCGGCGAGTGACCGGCAGCCGTGCGCGTGGCGGGAGGGGGCGCCACGTGTCCTCAGGGCCACGCTGTAGATGCTGTGTCAGCCGCTGGGCTGGTCGCTGCCGATGGTGCTGGCCAGGGGCTGGGCGAGGCCAGCGTGTGACCCCCACGTTCTCAGCCTCGGTCTCCCCCCGGACTCTGGGGCTCCGCAGGGGGTGTGGTGGGGGTCCAGGCCCCCAGGCCGGGACTGAGACATGGCTGACGCACGCCCCGTGTCCGGCAGGTGATGGACATGCTGCATTCCATGGGCCCCGACACGGTGGTCATCACCAGCTCGGACCTGCTGTCCCCGAGGGGCAGTGACTACTTGATGGCACTGGGCAGCCAGAGGACACGTAGGTCTCCCTCCGGCTGCGCTCCCTCCCTCCGCGGGTCCCTCGAGGCTTCCGAGGCCGGGTTCACTGGGAAGGAAGTCCTGCCTGGTGCGGCAGGCAGCCGGCTTTCTCCTCCCGGTCTCTCTGAGGGGCACCAGCGTGGAAGCCTGTCAGGGGAGGTTCCTGCGGGGCGCTGGCTCCCGCAGGGTCACCAGGCACCCCTCCGTGTCCACGGCCGAGCCGGCAGCACTGGGCACGTGTCCCCTCTCACAGGCGCGGGGTACAGCCCAGCTGGAGCCCGGCTGCTGGGGACCCCGGCGTCTCCCCAGCCCACCTGGAGCTGGGCCTGGCGTGGACGTCACCCGCTGCCCTGTGGGCCTTTTAATGATGCGGCTGCCGCCGCGCAGGTGACCTACCAGGCTGGGTCCCCCTGCCCCAGGGAGCAGCCCACGTGCGTGGCTCTCACTGCTGCCTCTGGGTCTGTGTGAAAGGACCCTCGCACTCAGGAGCATGTGCATCCACACACACACTCGTCTTGCACACGCACCCCCTTCAGCACGTTCACACGGTCCATACGGCTCGAGGTCCCCATGCTCCCGCCCCACCGCGTGGCAGGCCCCGGCCTCTCGTCTTCAGGCGGTGCCCTGCCGGCCGCCCTGACGGTATGGCCTTCTGGGGCTCTAGGCTCTCGCTTCCTCACTTGGGACGGGGGTCCCCAGGGAGCGTTGGGGGTCCCGGCAGGCGGAGCCCCCGGCGCTGTGCAGGGGAGGAGCCAGGGGAGGGCAGGCCGGGGCCCGGCCACAGCACGGGGCCTCTGCGGCCGAGGCTCTGGGGTCCCAGTGCCGCCTCTCCCCAGGGGCCCCCGACGGCTCCGTGGTGACCCAGCGCATCCGCATGGAGACGCACACGGTGGTCATCACCAGCTCGGACCTGCTGTCCCCGAGGGGCAGTGACTACTTGATGGCACTGGGCAGCCAGAGGACACGTAGGTCTCCCTCCGGCTGCGCTCCCTCCCTCCGCGGGTCCCTCGAGGCTTCCGAGGCCGGGTTCACTGGGAAGGAAGTCCTGCCTGGTGCGGCAGGCAGCCGGCTTTCTCCTCCCGGTCTCTCTGAGGGGCACCAGCGTGGAAGCCTGTCAGGGGAGGTTCCTGCGGGGCGCTGGCTCCCGCAGGGTCACCAGGCACCCCTCCGTGTCCACGGCCGAGCCGGCAGCACTGGGCACGTGTCCCCTCTCACAGGCGCGGGGTACAGCCCAGCTGGAGCCCGGCTGCTGGGGACCCCGGCGTCTCCCCAGCCCACCTGGAGCTGGGCCTGGCGTGGACGTCACCCGCTGCCCTGTGGGCCTTTTAATGATGCGGCTGCCGCCGCGCAGGTGACCTACCAGGCTGGGTCCCCCTGCCCCAGGGAGCAGCCCACGTGCGTGGCTCTCACTGCTGCCTCTGGGTCTGTGTGAAAGGACCCTCGCACTCAGGAGCATGTGCATCCACACACACACTCGTCTTGCACACGCACCCCCTTCAGCACGTTCACACGGTCCATACGGCTCGAGGTCCCCATGCTCCCGCCCCACCGCGTGGCAGGCCCCGGCCTCTCGTCTTCAGGCGGTGCCCTGCCGGCCGCCCTGACGGTATGGCCTTCTGGGGCTCTAGGCTCTCGCTTCCTCACTTGGGACGGGGGTCCCCAGGGAGCGTTGGGGGTCCCGGCAGGCGGAGCCCCCGGCGCTGTGCAGGGGAGGAGCCAGGGGAGGGCAGGCCGGGGCCCGGCCACAGCACGGGGCCTCTGCGGCCGAGGCTCTGGGGTCCCAGTGCCGCCTCTCCCCAGGGGCCCCCGACGGCTCCGTGGTGACCCAGCGCATCCGCATGGAGACGCACAGGGTGGACGCGGTCTTCGTGGGCACCGGGGACCTCTTCGCCGCCATGCTCCTGGCGTGGACGCACAAGCACCCCAACAACCTCAAGGTCAGCGGCACAGTGGGGAGCAGTGTCACGCAGCGGGGCCACCTCCTGGGGGGCGGGGCCAGGTGAAGCCTCGGGGCTCGTGAGGGCGCGGCAGGGTGGTGGCCGCAGCTTCTCCAGGTCCCAGTGCCTCCCCGGGGGCACGTTCAGGGCGCTTGGTCCCCTGCCACAGTCACTGCGGTCAGGCCTGCTGGAGAGCCATGCCTTCCAGGGAGTGGCCCTGTCCGTCCCCCGCTTGGCGTGAGCGTGCTGGCCGGGCAGGCAGCTGCAGGGCTGGGCTGGTAGCCTGGGGAGCGGGCTCCCTGCTGTGCGTCGTGTGGTGCGGGGCAGGCGTCACCGCCGCCTCCTCGCCCTCCCGCCGCGCTGCCCTCCCTCCCTGGGGCAGGTGCGCGCCCGCCCTGGTCGTCCGCTCGGCTGGCCGGCTGGCTCTGCCTGTGCGACGCAGGGCGGGACGGGCCCTTCCTCTCACGTGCAAGGCTCAGGTGAGCGCCGTGACTCCAGGCTTCAGGCTGCCATTTCTCCGTCCCCCCTGGAGGGTAGACGGTGAGCTCAGACCTGCTTCACGGCCAGCTGGCGCCCAGACAGGGCCGTGCAGGGCCAAACTCGGCCAAGCCCGCGTTCGGGCCAACCCGGCCCCGATGCCGGGGAGGCAGCGGCGGGCCCCTCCAGCCCAGCTGAGCCCCGCGCCTGCCGTGGAGAGGCTCCTTCCCGTGGATTCCTGAGAATCAAGTCCTTCCAGAAATGCTAGTAAAGCACCTGCCACGTGCCTGGCCGCCGCGACAGCATTCTCTGGTCTGTGTAGGACACGGGCCTCTCTCGGCTCTCTGAGGGCCTTTGTGGTGGCCGCTCCGTGGCGGGGGAGCCAGCGCCTCGTGGGTGGGCAGTCCCGTCCGGGCCGCGCGGGTGGGGGCAGAGCCCCGGGGGGGCAGAGGCTCAGTGCCCGCTCCCCGCAGGTGGCCTGTGAGAAGACCGTGTCGGCCATGCATCACGTTCTGCAGCGGACCATCCAGAGCGCCAAAGGTAGGCCTGGCGGCCGGGCAGGGGCGCAGGGCTGCGTTGTGCGGGGCCGAGGCGCCCACTGTCTCCCTGGCCGTAGCCTCTAGGGCAGGGCAGGGGCTGCGTGGTGGAGCTCCCGGCTGAGATGGGAACACGGGGGTGCTCGGAGCATTGGGGGCGCGCCCCGAGGCCAGGGAGGGAGAGAAATTCCGAGCAGCTCCGCCGGCCCCGGCCCTGTCGCCCACGCCCTGTGTGTTCCGCAGCCGAGGCTGGGGAGGGAGTGAAGCCCAGCCCGGCACAGCTGGAGCTGAGGATGGTCCAGAGCAAGAAGGACATCGAGAGCCCCGAGATCGTCGTCCAGGCCACGGTGCTGTGAGGGCCCGCCCGCCGCGTCCCGCCCCGTGTTCGGTGTCTCCGTTCCCGTCCTTGTGAAAAATGTAACGTCTGCCTTAGAGCTGTGGCCGAAACTTGATCTTCTTTTCTTTCCTGAGTGTCCAGCATCCACTGGTCTTCATTGTGAAAACGTTCCAGTCGCGCTTTTTAAACACCGCCAGGGGATCACAGAGACTGTAACCTGGACCCCAGCTCCCCCCCGAGGCTCCTGGAAAAACAGCTCGCGTCGGGCCTGTGGCCCGTCCCCATGGCCCGACGCGGGCCACGCGGTGTGTCCTCGTCCCGAGCGCTGGCCCGGGCGGCCCGTGTCCACCTCTCAGAGCGAGGCGGGGTGAGCGTTCGTGTCCAGAAAAACGGTGCGGATGTCTTGTTCTTGCTCGGAGCGCCTCTGGGCTCCCATTCCAGAACGTCTTGCCTCTTGCTTCCATCCCCTCCAGCCCAGCTGAGCCCCGCGCCTGCCGTGGAGAGGCTCCTTCCCGTGGATTCCTGAGAATCAAGTCCTTCCAGAAATGCTAGTAAAGCACCTGCCACGTGCCTGGCCGCGACAGCATTCTCTGGTCTGTGTAGGACACGGGCCTCTCTCGGCTCTCTGAGGGCCTTTGTGGTGGCCGCTCCGTGGCGGGGGAGCCAGCGCCTCGTGGGTGGGCAGTCCCGTCCGGGCCGCGCGGGTGGGGGCAGAGCCCCGGGGGGGCAGAGGCTCAGTGCCCGCTCCCCGCAGGTGGCCTGTGAGAAGACCGTGTCGGCCATGCATCACGTTCTGCAGCGGACCATCCAGAGCGCCAAAGGTAGGCCTGGCGGCCGGGCAGGGGCGCAGGGCTGCGTTGTGCGGGGCCGAGGCGCCCACTGTCTCCCTGGCCGTAGCCTCTAGGGCAGGGCAGGGGCTGCGTGGTGGAGCTCCCGGCTGAGATGGGAACACGGGGGTGCTCGGAGCATTGGGGGCGCGCCCCGAGGCCAGGGAGGGAGAGAAATTCCGAGCAGCTCCGCCGGCCCCGGCCCTGTCGCCCACGCCCTGTGTGTTCCGCAGCCGAGGCTGGGGAGGGAGTGAAGCCCAGCCCGGCACAGCTGGAGCTGAGGATGGTCCAGAGCAAGAAGGACATCGAGAGCCCCGAGATCGTCGTCCAGGCCACGGTGCTGTGAGGGCCCGCCCGCCGCGTCCCGCCCCGTGTTCGGTGTCTCCGTTCCCGTCCTTGTGAAAAATGTAACGTCTGCCTTAGAGCTGTGGCCGAAACTTGATCTTCTTTTCTTTCCTGAGTGTCCAGCATCCACTGGTCTTCATTGTGAAAACGTTCCAGTCGCGCTTTTTAAACACCGCCAGGGGATCACAGAGACTGTAACCTGGACCCCAGCTCCCCCCCGAGGCTCCTGGAAAAACAGCTCGCGTCGGGCCTGTGGCCCGTCCCCATGGCCCGACGCGGGCCACGCGGTGTGTCCTCGTCCCGAGCGCTGGCCCGGGCGGCCCGTGTCCACCTCTCAGAGCGAGGCGGGGTGAGCGTTCGTGTCCAGAAAAACGGTGCGGATGTCTTGTTCTTGCTCGGAGCGCCTCTGGGCTCCCATTCCAGAACGTCTTGCCTCTTGCTTTGCCACGGGGTGGCCCCTGCGGTTTCAGGCTCTCCCCCTCTGTCCTCGGCATGGACCGGTTCCCACAAGCTCGGACGCTGCACGGTCACTTGGGTGGGACCTTCCCAGGACCCCGAAAATCCACACGTCTCACATGTGTCTGGACTTCCTTGTAG
Organism: Tragulus kanchil; assembly: GCA_022376925.1. Classification (NCBI taxonomy): domain Eukaryota; kingdom Metazoa; phylum Chordata; class Mammalia; order Artiodactyla; family Tragulidae; genus Tragulus; species Tragulus kanchil. Next base: position 246,123,967 of record JAIOJX010000028.1, read on the forward strand.
CTCAGTGTCCCCAGCACCCCCTGGGGACGGGCGAGAGCCTGGGGCGTGGCCGAGGGCGCCCGCGGGGAGACCCCGTCCGGCTCCTTTTGGGACGCTCGCCTGGTCTGTGGCGGGACGGGTCACACGCTGTGTGCGCGCCACTCAGTGCGGGGTCAGGTGTGCCGTGTGCAGGTACGGAGGGCACGCGGGGGGCTCCCGCGCCGCCCCAGCGGGGTGTGCGGCCGCCTCCGCGGTCACCCCGCCTGCCCGAGTCCTCTGCCGCCCCGCGTCGGCCAGGCGCCAGGAGGAGGGGCTCCCTGGCGCCGCCGCAGCCCCCCCGTTCCAGGGGCTGTGGGGTCTGAGCCCCTCAGGAGCCCGCCGCCTGCGGGACGCAGGGAGACGAGGACGTGGGCCCCGTGTCTGCACGGCCCTCCCCGCAGGGCCGCCCTCCGCCCGTGTGAAGGTGCCCGGCTGAGGGCCCGCCCGTCTCCACGGGGCCCTGGGCCCCTCTCGTCCTCCCCAACTCCACTCACGTTCTCAGTGCTGCACCCCGGGCATCAGTTCCCGCACGCAGGGGTGGGTCCGCAGCGCCCCGCAGTGCCCAGCGGGTCAGGGCGTGTGTCCCTGTCCCGTGTCCCGGTCCCTGCAGGGCCCGCTGCCCAGGAGGAGGAGGAAGGCCTGGCGGGGACAGCCGCCCAGCAGGGCAGCCAGGGGCCTGCCGTCGTGCCAGGACCTGGGCCTCCAGGGAGCCTTTCGTGGAAAACAGTCACTGCCAACCGGAGCTGGGGAGAAGCCACGCCGCCAGCCAGCCTGCGGCGAGCGGTTTTCTTCTGTTTCCTTTTTTTTTTTTATTAAAAAAAAAGCACTTACAGAGAGCAAGTGTAAGACAGCTTATAAGCAAGACTCTGATGGTCCTTCTCAGCAGGACGGTGAAAACCCGCCCTGACGCCACGGTGCTGGGGCAGCGGCGTGTTCTGTGTGCACCGCGGACCTGCAGGAACGGCGCTGGGCGGGCAGCGTGCTGCTTGGTTCTGGCCCCGTCGTGGGTTTAGCTCTCGGTTGTCAGGACCGTACACAGAAGATTGAGAATCGTCCCACCTGTGAAACTGACTCCTCCAGCCGTGAAGCCGGGCCTTGGGGAGAGGCCGGGCCCAAGCCTGTGTGCTTGGAGAAGGAGCTCGGGGCTCCTGGGAGCCTCTGGAGCTGCGACCCCCCAGAGAGGCCCTGCGCTCGCGTGAGGACCACGGCGGGCCTCCCCACCTGAGCCACGTGTGCTCCATGTCGCGATGCGGCTGAACCTGTGTGCCTCAGGCTCGTTCCCACCAGGACCTCGTCCGGCTGTGTCCCTGACGTCCCATCCAGAGTGACCCCTGGCTGGTGGCAGTGGGTTTTGATACAGTTTGGGTCCAACTTAGAATTAGCCTTTTTTTTTTTCTTACTTTCTACAGTTGAGTAACATAGAAAGTCATAATTTAAGATGAGAGCTATATTGGTCCAGAATTGCTTGCTTATGACCAGAGTACAGATTTCAGACCTTTGTGGGAGACCTGAAAGAGTATAAAATGCAGCCCTTCTCGTTTAACCCGTCCTGAATCCTTGCCAGTGCCCACACAGGTACCCGGTCAGTCAGCGCTGTTTCTGCGGGACGTGTCAGTGATGTAAACGATGCTTTCTTTGTTCTTGAATTTGTCAGACCCAGCCATGTGTCATTTCACAGTGGCCAAGCCCGGCCCGGGCCCTGGACCTCCTCGCTGCTCGACCTCGTGTCCTCTCGGTCGCTGTGGAGGGGCCGGCATTCCGTCTGGAAGCCCGCCCTGCACACGGCCTCTTGGGACACCTGCCTGGGGCGGCGGGGCCGTGTGTGTGACCGGAGCGCCTGTGGCCCCGGGCCCGGGCTGTGCTCCGTGCGGGAATCACCAGCCCTGGCTGCCTTCCTGGTCTCAGGTCGCCCGCCCCAGCGCCTTCCTGGGCTGGACCAGGGCAGCCTGTGGAGGAGCAGAGTGGACTCTGTGCCCACAGGGTGGCGGGTTGCCGCCTGGCTTTCTGCGTCTGGGTGGCCCAGACTCAGTTATGAGATCCTGATCCCAGCTATATCCAGTCCACGCTGCCCGGCTGCAGGGGGCTTCGCTTTGCATCTCCCCGAGAGGCTTGTTTGTATGAACTCCCTGGAGAGCCGGCTCCCGTGTCTACTGAGGCAGGAGCCGGTGGATGTGCCGCTGGGCCCCTGGCTTCAGGGAGGCGGCTTTGGGAGCCCGCGGCTACGGCTCGAGGACCTCAGCCTGCTGGGTCGGGACACCTGTCGTTGCCCCAGGAGACCCCCACCCCTGCAGTGTTCTCCAGGTCTGCCCATGAGAGCTGGTCAGGCTAGTGCCCCACGGAGCAGGGATGGAGCGGCCGCACACGTGTGGCCTTGGCACCCTGCGCACAGCGGGCATGCCCGGGTGCGTGCCTGCCTCTGCCGCCAGGAGTGACCTGAGCAGGAGCCTGCTTTTGTCGCCCTGGCTTTGGAATCCAGTGCTGCACTACCGGCTTCTGCCACCGGGGGGCAGTGAGGGCGCAGGGGAGAGCGGCCGGCCTTCCAGAGGCTGTTGTTTCTTTCGGGGGCGCCCTGAGTGTGTCTGCCGCTTCGGGTCCCAGTTCCTAAAACCATGAGCTCGCCTTCGCGTGTGTCTTCCCCTGGACTTTGGCAATTCATTTTCAGTGCAAGACGTCTTGTTCTTAATGTGCAAAGATACCGATTAGGAAACATTGTCTTGCGGGCTCCGTTCCTGCCTTCACGCGAGGTCTGTGCTCACAACATGCTGTGTTCGTTTGGTCTTTTGACAATTCATTTTAGGTCTGGCTTAGAGACGATTTTAAAGCTTCATTATGAATGGAAAGTTCTTCCTAGAATTTTCTTTTTAACTCTGGTAGAGTAACAGATGGTTTAAAGCTCTCCATGGCCGGAACCGAACCGAGCCCAGTGCTCAGCGCGGGGGACCTTGTGTCTCCCCTCATGCTCGGGGCGCCCACGCTGCGGTGAAGGGCGGCCCCTCAGCAGCGGGAGGCAAGATCTGCCCCAGGAAATGGTGCTGGGAGGACGTGGCACGGGCCACTCAGCCTGGCCTGGGGCGTCCCTGTGCTGGAGGGCCGACCTTCACCCGGCAGGACTGGGCGGACGGAGAGGAGGGAACACCCCTCGGACGGGAGTCTTGGTCCCCGAGTCCGAGGACACAGCTGGGTCGGCGGGGGCTGGGCCGCTGTAGCTGTCTCCCCCAGCCCCGGCTTCAGGCACACGGAGGGTGAGTGCAGGGCGTGGCGGCGGCAGAGAGGGGACTGGTGGGCCTGGCCGCGGCCCCAGTGTGCCCCAGAGTGAAGGGGGCTTTGGAGGCGATCTGTGCATTCTTGCAGAATACCTGGGACCACTGTCTCACGGCGGGTGTCGACGCTGACGCTGGGAATGAAAGGGACGTCTCACCGTGCGCCCTGCAGCCCCTGCAGGCTGGCGCGTGGGGGGGTCGTGAGCGGTGCTGGCTTCGAAGCCGCACACTTTCTAATGGAGAATTTCACATGGGACTTCCCCGATGGTTGCAGAGCTGGCCCCGTGGGAGGACTGAGCTCTGACTCAGGCCAGTCAACGCCAACCCCGTCCTTCCGGAATCGAGCCCCTGGGGAGATGGCACCACCGGGGGTCTGTGCCGGCTGGTTTCCTAGCCCTGTGCCCTCTTTCCTGGCCCACCTGCTGCGCGCGTGGACGTGCTGTAAACCCTCCAGTGCTGTAGAGGCCGTGTCTGTGCTGGTCGTACCGACGCGTGACTATCACAATAAACATTCTCACGGTGACGGTGTTGAGCGTGGTTTCCTTTCCATCGGAGTCCCTCCTGTGAAGCAAAGGTCGCTCAGTCGTGTCCAACTCTGCGACCCCGTGGACCGTAGCCCGCCAGGCTCCCCTGTTCATGGGATTCTCGTGGCAAGAGCACGGGAGTGGGTTGCCGTGCCCTCCTCCAGGGGGTCTTCTCGATCCAGAAAGTGAACTCTGGCCTCCTGCACTTCGGGCAGAGTCTCCACCGCCTGAGCCTCCGGGGAAGCCCTGTGAACCAGGACCCACAGCCGCGGTGACAGCTGACCACGTGGTGGTCACTGCGGGGACAGGGCAGCCGAGTCCCCAAGCGTCTGTCTTTTGGGAAAGGACCTGCACGGTCCTGCCCACCGTCCCCGGAGCCCTGTCCGTCTGACCCGCTCTGTTCGCAGCCTGGGACACGGGCTCAGGCCTTGTTCGGATGCTCTGGGTGGGGCCCCAGGCCCTCGGGCTTCCCAGAGGATTGCACTGGGGATTGGAGAGCGCGGGGCTCCCTTTCCCGACCCGTCCCACCTGATGCTGAGGACCAGCTTCAGTCACTGACCGAGCTTCGCGCTCCTTTCGGCTTCCTTCAAGCCTGGGTGCTGGCCGGGCTGGTCCCGTGAGTCCCACCTGCTCTCGCCACGACAAGCCAGCGCCTCTGTAAGTAGATCTGCAGGCAGCCCCGGCTCCGCTGGACGGGCAGGGATCAGGCGGGCGAGGACGCGGACCCTGTCGAAGCTCCTCCGGTCCCTCCTCTCGAGCGTCCTTTTGCCGACCCAGGGTGGCCCTTGACGCCCGGACGCTGGTCCTGTGGCTTCTGTACCTCGTTACCATCCCTGTAGGGCTTCTGGCAGCACGGGCCGTCCTCTCTCAGCCTGGAGGCCAGGTGAAAACGGGTGGGCGGTGCTGGCTCCCTCTGGAGGCTCCAGAGAGCCGCTAGCCTGCCTTGTCCAGCTTCGAGAGGCCCCTGCGCCCCTTGCCTCGTGGCCCCTCCTCCACCTTCAGAGCCAGCAGCAGAGCCCCTAACGTCCCTCAACACTGACCCTCCTGCCTGCCTCTCATGGGGACCCACTGACGATGCCGGGCCCACCGGCTTCTCCAAGACCTGCTCCCCACCTGCCAAGTCCCTTCTGCCGGGTGAAGCGCGTCCACAGGTTTCAGCACTGGGACGTGCGCTGCCTGGTGCTTCCCCGGGGCTTCTGGGATCACCACCGCACAGCCTCATCCTGCCTGACATTCTGCCTGAACAGCAGCATCGAGTACCTTCCGCACGAGGTGCTGGCGCGGGGCGGCGCGCCGGCAGAGGCTTGGGCAGCAGGAGGCGGGCCCGCCCTTCTGTCCCGTGACTCTGCTTTCCCTGAGGGCGGCCGGCCGGCATGACCTTGGAGTCAAGTCAAGTGGGGTGGGAGAGGTGAGCGGACACTCCCCGTCCCTCCCCTCTCTTCCTTTTAAAGCTTAGTGGAGGAGAGCCCGCACTGCACAGCTTGCCCGCTGGAGGGTGGGATTCAGGGTCTTGTTGAAAAGGATGTTTAAATTCAGCCTGCACAGGTGTCTCCCCAGGTCAACCTCGGAGTGGCATCTGGAAATGGGATCTTTGCAAACGTGCTAGTTCAGAGGAGGTCGCGCTGCGTCAGGGTGGGCCTAATCTGGTGCCTGGGGTCCTGAGGAGGGGCCGAGGGACAGGCACACAGGGAGGCGGGCGGCGCTGTGACTCCGCCCCAGCAGCCCCGGAGACCAGGGCGGGCTCGCATTGAAAGTTGTCTTCCAGTCGCTTCAGTCGTGTCTGACCCTGCGACCCCGTGGACTGCAGCCCGCCAGGCTCCTCTGCCCGTGGGATTCTCATGGCAAGACGACTGGAGCGGGTTGCCATTTCCTTTGCCAGACGATCTTCCTGACCCAGGAATCGAACCTGCGTCTCCTGCATTGATAGGCAGGCTCTTCACCGCTGAGCCACCAGGGAAGCCCAGCGCGTTGAAAGCAGGTCCTCAGGTGGGAGGAGAGGGCCCTCAGGGCAGGGACAGGGATGCCTGGAAGGCCGAGCCTGAAGATCTGGAACCAAGCCCCGAATCCACCCGGATGCCCCGAGCTCAGCAGCCCGCCCCCCGCACCTTTGCTGAAACTTAGCAGCTCGCCCAGAGACCGGGCGACAGCCACCGCGAGAGGCAGCTGCCTCACAGACTGACACGCCAGGCTTCCAAGTGGGCCTCCGCCGCGTCCCCTGCTCCCGGCCGGTCACCCGTCAGGTTTCAGCCTGCAGCTAGCACGCCTCCCCGCCCTGGAGGCGCAGGACCGGCTCCTGGGTGCCGGCGGGCAAGGGGAGCACCGAGTGGGCGGGGTCTCGGGCGGGAGGCGGTGCTGAGTGGGCGGGGTCTCGGGTGGGGGGCGGGGCGGGCGGGGTCTCGGGCGGGAGGCGGGGCTGGGTGCAGGGCGTCTGGTTCGACGCGGGAGCCCCGGGCCACCGGTGACTTCAGTAGTGGGTTGCATCCTGTCCCCAGAATGTCCATGTCCTAGCCCCTGGCACCCCACCCCGGGCTGTAAACACGGCCTTATTTGGAAATAGGGTCGTAGCAGCCACGGTTTAGTTAGAGGAGGTCACCCTGGGGTAGGCGGACCTGAGACCTCCAGACTCAGGAAGGAAGAGCGCCAGAAGACAGGTGATGAGCTGCCTCTGTGACCCAGGGCCCAGGTCGGCCGAGGGGCTCAGAGTGCCGCCTGGCCTCTGGCTCGGAGCCAAGGGCACGGGGCCACAGCCCCGCCTCCCGGCCTCGCAGTCGGACTGCCAGACTGCCGGCATCGTCCCGGGCCCCAGGGCTGGCCCTGCCACGTCTCAACCCCCTGCCCTTCAGAATCCCCAGGAGTGCAGTGGGGCAGCTCCCAGCCCCGCTCGGACCCACGGGATCGACCGAGTGACCCCCTCCCCTCCCACGGTGCTCCAGTAAGAGGGACTCAGAGCCTCTTCACCCGAGGAGGAGGCCAGACGGCTCCGCCCAAAGCTCCACCCGCTTAAACCTCTGGCTGCCCCTGCGCAGCACCTGAGCCCAGACCAGAGGCTCATGCTCCCGGGGTGCGTGGGTCCCGGTGGAGCCCCTGCCTGTTTCCCCCACAGAAGCCTAACCTGCCTGCACCCCAGAGACAGTGTCAGGCACCTCCTGGACCCCAGAGTCCACCACGGCCATCGCCAGCGATGCACCAGACTGGGGCTGTAACTCTCTCCTCTGAGCCCCAGGGCCACGGAGGGTCGGGCAGGCCAGCCGCCGGGCAGCCCCTCGCGAGTGTGCTCCCTGAGGAGCCGTCCTTGGAGGCGGCAGAGGGGAGCCTCCCCGGGGAGAGGGAGGAGCCAGGAGCCCCGGCGGCCAGGCTCCACCCAGGGGGCCAGCAGTTCCGGTCCCCCGCCCCGCGGCGCCTGCTGGGGAACTGAGGGGGACCCACGGCCCTGTCCTCCAGCTGGGCCTCGGGGACCTCCCCCGCCCCCCGGACCTGCACGCCGCTCCCTGGGGTCACACAGAGCTCCCTGGGAGAGCAGTTCCGGGAACCCCGCCAGCTGCGGGAGCCTCTGGCCCCCGGGGCCCCTGGGCAGCGGCCCCACCTGCTCAGGGGCCACGCCTGCTGCCGGGAGTCTGGGAAGAGCGGTTTTATCGGCTCAGTTATACAGTCCCGTCGCCGGGGGTGGGGAGGCCGGATCTGGGTGGGAAGGCATCAGTGCTGGTCGCCCGAGGCTCCCACGCTCGCTCCGGGGGGCACTGGCGGCCCCGCGCCTCCCTCGCCCAGGCCCGCGGGGGCGCCGGCGCGCGGGACGCTGGTGGCAGAGTGGCCCTGGCTGTGCCGAGAGAGGCCCCCGGGAGGGAGGGTGGGGCTGCGGGGGGCTCGAGGAGCAGGAGGCCCTGGAACAGGGGAGCCCCCGGGCCGGTGGTCCGGTGGGGGCGGGAAGCTGAATGGCTGTCGCCTGCAGGCAGCTCTGTTGGCCCTGGGCGCGCCAGCCGGACGAGGCAGACGCCGCGGCGCAGGTGTCTGCGGGCCTGAGCCCCGCCCGCCGCGCCGCCCGCCCCTCACCGGCCAGCGGAGGCCCCGGGTCCAGAGGGCGCTCGGGGAGCCGGCGCCCCGGGGCTGCTCTCTCTGAGCTAACCTGGCGCCCCTCCGCCCGGTGCAGGGACCCGCCTTCCCGTCAGTCACAGAGCGCCTGGACACTGGGCAACAGGGGGTGCCGGCCACGGGACCTCCGGGCGTTAGCCGAGAAGTCTGGTCAGGAAGAAGAGGAGCCCCCCGAGGGCTGCTGAGAGGACGGGCGGGCTAGGCGGAGGCCTCCGCACCCCGAGCGTCCCCTCTGCCTGGAGAGCTCGAGGCCCAGGGTGCAGATGGGAGGCGAGGTGGGCCGGATCCCTCTGACAATGCCTGCACCTCAGCCCCGGCCTGGGACCCCGAGGGCCCTCGGGGGTGGTGATCTCAGGGACGTTTGCAGGTGTCCCAAGTGACGTGGGGGGACCTCCCCCGGGGGACCGTGAGGGGCGGGGCTGAGGGGCTGGCTGGGGGGGCCTAGCCGTGGAGCAGGCCGGGTTTGGGAGCCCCACTGGCCTCGGGCGCACGGGGTCGGGGCGGGTAGAAGACCTCCGGCCCAGCCGCCCCCAGTCCTGTGCCGCGGCGCTGCCGACTGCCGCCGCGGCCCTGTCCTGGTAGGAGCTGCTTGTTTTTGCCAGAATCTCCTTTTTAAACGGTTACTGATTTCCTTAGTGAGGCATTTGGGCGGCACTGGGTCCTCGTTGCTGGTTGTGGTTCTGTGGACCGACACAGCCCAGTGCGCGGGAACCTGTTACCGCTGCCCCGAGACCCATCCGCGGAGGCGCTGGTGTGCCGGCGAGGAGCCCGCAGCTGCCCGGCGCCGCCGAGAGGCCGCCCAGAGCCCAGACTGTCCGCGGGCCCGAACCCAAAGCGGGGGCCACAGCCCAGCCTCCCCGCTGTGCTGCCACGCACGTCCATTCCACTCTGCCCTCCCGCGTCCCCCGGTGCCCAGGGCTAGCCCCGCTGCCTCTCACCCCACGGCCCTCCAGAATCTCCAGGGGACGTTGCGGGGCTGGGCTCTGGGCCCACACACACCCACAGAGTGGACGGCGCTTCCCACTGGCTTCCCACGGCGTTCCATCCAGGACGGAGGTGGACCGCCAGCACGCGCGCTCTGTCCTCCTGAGATCTCTGGCCTCCCTCATCCCGAGGGCTGGGGCAGACGCTGCCCAGGCCCGCAGAGCTGGCTGCTGGCGGCTCACCCTGCTCGCCCCGGCCCGGCTGTGGGCTGGGCCCCCGGCCTGCTTCCCCCGCAGACCCATCCTGCACCCCGGAGAGCCTGCGAGGCGCACCTCCTGGATCCCCAAGAGGCTACCGCTGTTGTGGGATATGCTCAGTGAAACACCCATCTCATCTTGTGGTGGATGAAAAAGAGAGGTTTATTAGGCTGGCTTTACACCGGTGGGTCCAAGGCCTTCATGTAGCCAAGGACCCCGAGCAAAACACGAGGCTCACATTTATACCCAAAGCCTACGTGCACAAACCCGTATCCCAGACTCCTGAGGTTGCCGAGGAACCATTAAAGAAAAAAAACATGATTTGGTTGCCATCACAAAGGTACAATCGAAAACCACCTAAGCGTATCGCTTAGCTTGTCTACCAAGAGTTGATGAACTAAGATCACACATGGTAATTTGTCTTGTGACAGATACTCATTTTCGTGGCCGAGGGGAGGCTTGGGTACGAGGTTTCCCTGGTCAGGTTCTCGTCAGCCCCGGAGGCCTAGTTGACAGTTAATTTCTCATCTCCATGGCTACCCAGTCCAAACACTGTCCAGAGTTCACTGGAAGTGTAAGATGGAGTCCTCTTCCTCAAGATGGAGTCGGTTCAGTCAGGGCAGCCAGCGTCTTCCTTCCTTCACCAGGACAGGTTCCATTCAGTAAAGACTAACAGGGAATGATCAATGCTGACAGGGAGTAATTCAGTTCAACAGGTATATCACTTTTAGATAATGATCTTACAATCACTTACAGGTAAATCTAAGTAAATTATTTCATATTGTATGTCTCCTTTTACATTCCCACCTCGAGTGGTTATTTGAGTTAAATCTTTGACTCATTTTCAGGGGAGAGGGGCTTGTATTGGGCCCTCATAACCACTATTTTGATGGCGTGCAGCCTCTTATTTATATAGCTGAAAATATTTTTGATCATACGTGGCCCAATAGTTATTAAAAGTAATAATAAGGGGCCCTCAATAGCGGAGATCAGAGTTGTAAGCCAGGGGGACCAATTGTATAGGGACACAGGGTCCCCAGTTGGTTCTGATGTCACCGTGAGGAGATTTAGTGCTTTTCTAAATATGAGGAGATGCAAGGATTGAGATAATAAAATCTGTTTTTAAAGCATCTACCTATCTAAAGACCTGCCCCACCAGAGTCCCTGGAGCACAGAGAGTCTCTGCCCCACCCTGATCTCTATCAGTGGGTACTGAAGGTCAGCAGCTCTCAACAGCACCAGGTCTCAGCCTCACCCTGATCTCCTTCAGGGGATGTTGAAGGTCAACAGCTCTCAACAGCACAGGGTCTGGTCTCTGCAGAGGCAGGTGGCAAATGTCCTTGTTGTCTAGGCATTGGCGATGTAATTGGTAAATGGCAATTTGTACTTGGCACGCCCCTTCCTTGTGGTCATAAATCCGACCATACTTTGAAGGCATTTTATGAGGATTTTGTCCCACGTTGCTGGGAAGGCTCTTTCCCAGTTCTGAAAGTTCTGTTGATAAGCCACTCAATGTGCTGTTTTGGACTAGGTCTAAATAATTAAAGTTCTCTGGACATCTGTCTCCTAGTTATGGTCCAGGAAAGTATTTTTTCTCGTTGCATCTTCTTCTCACACCTATAGTTACACTATTACAATCATTGATCACATACCTAGTTAGACCTTCTTGCCTTTGTAAAAGGGGACATATAATATGAAATAATTTACTTAGATTTACCTGCAAGTGATTGTAAGATCATTATCTAAAAGTGATATACTTGTTAAACTGACTTACTCCCTGTCTTAGTCTTTACTGAATGGAACCTGTCCTGGTGAAGGAAGAAAGACGCTGGCTGCCCTGACTGAACCGACTCCATCTTGAGGAAGAGGACTCCATCTTACACTTCCAGTGAACTCTGGACAGTGTTTGGACTGGGTAGCCATGGAGATGAGAAATTAGCTGTCAACTAGGCCTCCGGGCTGACGAGAACCTGACCAGGAAACCTCGTCCCACACGACTTGATTCAAAAACCCCAAAAAGGAGTGGCCCAATAGTTATTAAAAGTAATAATAAGGGGCCCTCAATAGCGGAGATCAGAGTTGTAAGCCAGGGGGACCAATTGTATAGGGACACAGGGTCCCCAGTTGGTTCTGATGTCACCGTGAGGAGATTTAGTGCTTTTCTAAATATGAGGAGATGCAAGGATTGAGATAATAAAATCTGTTTTTAAAGCATCTACCTATCTAAAGACCTGCCCCACCAGAGTCCCTGGAGCACAGAGAGTCTCTGCCCCACCCTGATCTCTATCAGTGGGTACTGAAGGTCAGCAGCTCTCAACAGCACCAGGTCTCAGCCTCACCCTGATCTCCTTCAGGGGATGTTGAAGGTCAACAGCTCTCAACAGCACAGGGTCTGGTCTCTGCAGAGGCAGGTGGCAAATGTCCTTGTTGTCTAGGCATTGGCGATGTAATTGGTAAATGGCAATTTGTACTTGGCACGCCCCTTCCTTGTGGTCATAAATCCGACCATACTTTGAAGGCATTTTATGAGGATTTTGTCCCACGTTGCTGGGAAGGCTCTTTCCCAGTTCTGAAAGTTCTGTTGATAAGCCACTCAATGTGCTGTTTTGGACTAGGTCTAAATAATTAAAGTTCTCTGGACATCTGTCTCCTAGTTATGGTCCAGGAAAGTATTTTTTCTCGTTGCATCTTCTTCTCACACCTATAGTTACACTATTACAATCATTGATCACATACCTAGTTAGACCTTCTTGCCTTTGTAAAAGGGGACATATAATATGAAATAATTTACTTAGATTTACCTGCAAGTGATTGTAAGATCATTATCTAAAAGTGATATACTTGTTAAACTGACTTACTCCCTGTCTTAGTCTTTACTGAATGGAACCTGTCCTGGTGAAGGAAGAAAGACGCTGGCTGCCCTGACTGAACCGACTCCATCTTGAGGAAGAGGACTCCATCTTACACTTCCAGTGAACTCTGGACAGTGTTTGGACTGGGTAGCCATGGAGATGAGAAATTAACTGTCAACTAGGCCTCCGGGGCTGACGAGAACCTGACCAGGGAAACCTCGTACCCAAGCCTCCCCTCGGCCACGAAAATGAGTATCTGTCACAAGACAAATTACCATGTGTGATCTTAGTTCATCAACTCTTGGTAGACAAGCTAAGCGATATACTTAGGTGGTTTTCGACTGTACCTTTGTGATGGCAACCAAATCATGTTTTTTTTCTTTAATGGTTCCTCGGCAACCTCAGGAGTCTGGGATACGGGTTTGTGCACGTAGGCTTTGGGTATAAATGTGAGCCTCGTGTTTTGCTCGGGGTCCTTGGCTACATGAAGGCCTTGGACCCACCGGTGTAAAGCCAGCCTAATAAACCTCTCTTTTTCATCCACCACGAGCAGAGTTGGGTGCTTCACTGAGCGTGCCTCACAGCATTTGGGGACTTGTCCGGGATCTTAAAGCTCAGTCCTGTTAAACTGCCCCAACCGGTCTGGATTCTCGGAGGCTTTGGGACTACCAGACACCAACCCTCCTGGGCGGCCGACGGGGCTTCTAGCCCCGGCTGGGAGGATCTTGGTGAGACCGGTGTCCAGAGGCTCTAGCCGAGACTACAACACCATACGCTGTGGTTATGAGATTCCTGGCACCTGTCATCTCTCCAGAGGTAAGCCTGTTTTCTGGTGCGCACATCTGCTTGGGTGCTCAGGGAGCCGGACGCGGCACATCTCCGACCCCAGGTTCCAATGCGAGACGTCGCTTGGTTCCTCTGTACCTGGTCCAGGCGAGCCTGTTTTGTTTCTGTCGCCTTACCACCCCCGAGACCCTCTGCATGTTCGGTGTTCCCGGAAATTTGTCCTCCTTGTTTCACTTTCTTCCTTTCCTTTTAGCTCTCTTTTCTGGGACTCTCTGCGAACAGGCGGGCGGCTGTGAAGACAACTGAGGAGCCCTGGCCAGGGCCACTCTCTGACAGGCTCCAAAGGTCCCACAGCTTGCTCCACCCCGGTAGCTTGTTAAACTGAATGGAAAACCTGTCCTGGTGAAGGAAGAAAGACGCTGGCTGCCCTGACTGAACCGACTCCATCTTGAGGAAGAGGACTCCATCTTACACTTCCAGTGAACTCTGGACAGTGTTTGGACTGGGTAGCCATGGAGATGAGAAATTAACTGTCAACTAGGCCTCCGGGGCTGACGAGAACCTGACCAGGGAAACCTCGTACCCAAGCCTCCCCTCGGCCACGAAAATGAGTATCTGTCACAAGACAAATTACCATGTGTGATCTTAGTTCATCAACTCTTGGTAGACAAGCTAAGCGATATACTTAGGTGGTTTTCGACTGTACCTTTGTGATGGCAACCAAATCATGTTTTTTTTCTTTAATGGTTCCTCGGCAACCTCAGGAGTCTGGGATACGGGTTTGTGCACGTAGGCTTTGGGTATAAATGTGAGCCTCGTGTTTTGCTCGGGGTCCTTGGCTACATGAAGGCCTTGGACCCACCGGTGTAAAGCCAGCCTAATAAACCTCTCTTTTTCATCCACCACGAGCAGAGTTGGGTGCTTCACTGAGCGTGCCTCACAGCATTTGGGGACTTGTCCGGGATCTTACACGCTCAGTCCTGTTAAACTGCCCCAACCGGTCTGGATTCTCGGAGGCTTTGGGACTACCAGACACCAACCCTCCTGGGCGGCCGACGGGGCTTCTAGCCCCGGCTGGGAGGATCTTGGTGAGACCGGTGTCCAGAGGCTCTAGCCGAGACTACAACACCATACGCTGTGGTTATGAGATTCCTGGCACCTGTCATCTCTCCAGAGGTAAGCCTGTTTTCTGGTGCGCACATCTGCTTGGGTGCTCAGGGAGCCGGACGCGGCACATCTCCGACCCCAGGTTCCAATGCGAGACGTCGCTTGGTTCCTCTGTACCTGGTCCAGGCGAGCCTGTTTTGTTTCTGTCGCCTTACCACCCCCGAGACCCTCTGCATGTTCGGTGTTCCCGGAAATTTGTCCTCCTTGTTTCACTTTCTTCCTTTCCTTTTAGCTCTCTTTTCTGGGACTCTCTGCGAACAGGCGGGCGGCTGTGAAGACAACTGAGGAGCCCTGGCCAGGGCCACTCTCTGACAGGCTCCAAAGGTCCCACAGCTTGCTCCACCCCGGTAGCTGGCACCCGAACGGGTCAGAGTCCCCCTTTGCTTTCTCTTTCTCAAACTGAGGACTAGGCCGTACTACCCTGTGGGCACGGGTCAGGCAATTAAAAGCCAAAAGGGCGCCTGCCACTCAAAGACTCCCGTGACAGGATAAGGGGGTCACGGAACGGACAAGGCCACTAGGGCATCTGCCCCCAGCAAGACAACTTCCGCGCAACGTGGTCGGCACACAGTGATTAAAGCAAACCAAAATCCCAGCTCTTCTGGCCACCACTTTCCCAGTAGGATTTAGGTGGAGTCCTCACTCTTCTGCTATAACCTTGTCTTCCTCATCTGTTAAATGAGAATACTCCTCTTCCTATATATATCCTTCTTGTCCTAATACTGTCCCTGCTATTGTTCAGATGCTCTATTTTGTGCCTCCCTGGGGACTTATAAGCTCTAAGGCCCCAGCGAGATTAGAGACCCTCTGGCACCCACGAGGCCCAGCATGGGGTCCCTCTAGAACACCTGTCACCGCCCGCCTGCTCCTCTCTATTGTCATTATGGCTTCTGATGAAGAAAACAGCGAACAGAGGAAATTTGTGAAGACAGAGTATGTATGTATTTATTTAAAGAAAACACAAGCGCTCCTTGAAAGACATCGAGTTAAGATCATTGATCAGGAGCAAGAAAAGGAGCCTAGCGAAAGCCAGGACCAGGGCCACCACGAGGTGTGTCCCAGCCCAGCCGGGCCAGCACGTCGGGTGCCAGAGAGCTGTGCCAAGCAGAGCCAGGTGGGCCACGCGCTCCGGGCCGTCGGAACTAGAAGACTATTAGGTCGTCGTCCCTGTGTTTGTTGGTTTGGTACCCGATCAGGGCCGGCGGCTCCTTCTGGTGTGGGAGACTCACAAACACGCGAATGTGCACGAAGGCCTCACTGTCCACTTGAACCTGGCAGGAGGGTGCAGTGAGGTCGGGTGGGGCCTCTGACCCAGGTCCCCCGCTCCCTGCAGGGACGAGGAGGAAGGCCCTGGACGCCGGGAGGCCCTGTCCCTTCGGTCCCCGGGCACTGGCTGAGCCCATGGCCTTCCTCCTCACGTGCAGGGGACACCCTCGCTGGCCCAGCCGGCACCCCAGCCCACACCCACTCGGTCAGAGCCCGGAGTCCCGGGGAGCCCTGCCGCTCTCCCCCAAGGAGGCTGCCGCCCACGTGTGCACACACACGCACACACGTGTCTGCACACCCCTGCTCATTCTGGATGGCCACCAACCCCCTGCAGCCGGCCTCTGGGAGCCCCCACGTCAGCTGGGCCTCCCGAGAGGCTGAGAGCCCACCTTGATCAAGTGGTTGGTGCCGGCCACCAGCTGGCTCCTGAACTCCAGAGCCTTGAAGAGCGGGAACTTCCTGTCCACCGTCTCCTCCAGCTGAGGCCTGACCTGCGGAGGGAGGACACCGTCTAGGGGGCTCGCCTGCCTGAGAAGCTACGGCCGACCTCTAGTGCCGGCTGCCTGCAGACCTTCGGCGACCTGCCATTCTCCACAGCCGAGCAGACGCCCTCAGCCGTCCGCTCTGATGGTGAGGAACAGAGAATGGCTCCTGTATCGCTTGCCTTTCCTCCCGGGATGGGACAGGTTCTGCTTCCATCCTCAGGACAATGCATACGTTCAGACCATTTTTTGTGGGCACCCACGAGGCCCAGCATGGGGTCCCTCTAGAACACCTGTCACCGCCCGCCTGCTCCTCTCTATTGTCATTATGGCTTCTGATGAAGAAAACAGCGAACAGAGGAAATTTGTGAAGACAGAGTATGTATGTATTTATTTAAAGAAAACACAAGCGCTCCTTGAAAGACATCGAGTTAAGATCATTGATCAGGAGCAAGAAAAGGAGCCTAGCGAAAGCCAGGACCAGGGCCACCACGAGGTGTGTCCCAGCCCAGCCGGGCCAGCACGTCGGGTGCCAGAGAGCTGTGCCAAGCAGAGCCAGGTGGGCCACGCGCTCCGGGCCGTCGGAACTAGAAGACTATTAGGTCGTCGTCCCTGTGTTTGTTGGTTTGGTACCCGATCAGGGCCGGCGGCTCCTTCTGGTGTGGGAGACTCACAAACACGCGAATGTGCACGAAGGCCTCACTGTCCACTTGAACCTGGCAGGAGGGTGCAGTGAGGTCGGGTGGGGCCTCTGACCCAGGTCCCCCGCTCCCTGCAGGGACGAGGAGGAAGGCCCTGGACGCCGGGAGGCCCTGTCCCTTCGGTCCCCGGGCACTGGCTGAGCCCATGGCCTTCCTCCTCACGTGCAGGGGACACCCTCGCTGGCCCAGCCGGCACCCCAGCCCACACCCACTCGGTCAGAGCCCGGAGTCCCGGGGAGCCCTGCCGCTCTCCCCCAAGGAGGCTGCCGCCCACGTGTGCACACACACGCACACACGTGTCTGCACACCCCTGCTCATTCTGGATGGCCACCAACCCCCTGCAGCCGGCCTCTGGGAGCCCCCACGTCAGCTGGGCCTCCCGAGAGGCTGAGAGCCCACCTTGATCAAGTGGTTGGTGCCGGCCACCAGCTGGCTCCTGAACTCCAGAGCCTTGAAGAGCGGGAACTTCCTGTCCACCGTCTCCTCCAGCTGAGGCCTGACCTGCGGAGGGAGGACACCGTCTAGGGGGCTCGCCTGCCTGAGAAGCTACGGCCGACCTCTAGTGCCGGCTGCCTGCAGACCTTCGGCGACCTGCCATTCTCCACAGCCGAGCAGACGCCCTCAGCCGTCCGCTCTGATGGTGAGGAACAGAGAATGGCTCCCTGTATCGCTTGCCTTTCCTCCCCCGGGGATGGGACAGGTTCCGCTTTCCATCCTCAGGACAATGCATACACGTTCAGACCATGTGGTTCTTTTTCCTGACAGTTCTTTGGAAAGAGTACACGCAATTTTTCAGTGACTCTTCTGAAAGTGAAAACTGAGACAGTTTCAAGTGTTGAACTAGACTTAATGCAAACTATACTTTTCCACCAACTTCCTGGAAAGGTGCACCGTCTCTCTTCTCAGCGCCGCTGGGCCCTGAACGTGTTTCCCAGGAGGCCAGGCCAGCGGGGCCCCGCCCCACCTCACCCTGGGTGCACGCACCTTCCTGGACACGGGGCTGGACACGGCCCAGCCTCTGACCCTGGCTCTGTCTCCTCCACCCATGGCTTTCTGGTTCAGACCTTTTCACCGGAGACACTTGCAAACCTTCGCAAAGGGCTAGACCATCCGCCCGCGTTCAGGCGGCCTGGGACCTGGCCCGGCCTCCCTCCCGGCAACCTCGCCTGCCTCGTCCTTCGCGCTCACAGTGCTTTCCCCAGCGGTCACCTCGCCCCCAGCACCTCTGCGCCCGTGTCTTTGCAGGCGTGAAGGGGCCGGGGCCGCAGCCTGCCCAGCCCACAGCTGGATGCGCTCGGGGCTCAGCTCCTCTGTCCAGAGGCGGTGACTGCTGACCGCCCGGCCCTGGACCCCACCTCCTGTAGCGGCCCTACCTGGTGCGCGATGGCCTGGGTCACTGTTGTGGCGTCCCGAGTCTCTGTCCACCCCCCGCAAATTGGATCTTCCATCACAGCACTTGGCCGGGCAGGAGGAGAGGGCACCCACAGCAGCTGCTGACGCTGGCAGGAGTGGGGAGCTGGTGGGGAACTCCCAGATCTGTAGCGGGGGTCATGTGATGCGTGGGTGGGGCCAGGAAGGTGCCCGGGTTGAGGGAAGGGTGAGCAGGGACAGGGAGCAGGGTCCTTCTCAGAGGCGCTCTCTGGCCGGGACTCTGGTGTCCCCTGGGTGCCAGGTCAGAGGGACCCGGGTGTAGGGCTGTGTGGTGGACAGGAGAGCCCCAGCGGAGCCCAGGGAGGCTGAGGTGCCGTCGCCCGGGCCGAGGCTGGGGTGTGGGCCCGATGGAGGTGTGAGTCCGGGGCTCGGTTCCTATCGGGTGTGGGTCGCGATGGAGAGCAGGTTCAGCTGCTACCCCGGAGCGGGGAGCCCTCCCAGGCCCAAGGGCGGCTCTTGTGTACACTGGGAAATCAGTTGTCGGAAGAGACACCTGTCGGGAGCGAGAGGGCAGAGGTCTCTGCTGGGAGGGCCGCCGGGGAGCGGAGCCCCGGGGCCAGGAGCACCCAGGAGAGCCACTGGGCCCCGCGGCTCGGCCCCGCCTCGGGTCTGCAGCTGGTGGGTGAGCTTTCCGGCTTGTCCCAGCCTGTGGTCCTGGCCGTGCCCGGCCAGGACACGCCTGCGGGCCGCCTCGGGGCCTCCTGGTGGGGCCTGCGGGTCCTGGCCACGGCGGCCTCCGGGGCGGTGCTCCGGGGGGCTGGCGGGCACACCGCTGGCTGGCGTCTCCCGTCGCCTGGCCCCTGGGTGTTCCGGGCAGGCGCCGCCAGGGCGGGTGGCTTCAGTCAGGGGTCCCCACCCGAGAGCCCTCAGACTCGGGCAGTTCTTGGGAAAGAGAGCGGGGTTGGCGCCTGTGTAACAGATCTGTGCCAACACGGGCGCGGTGCCCTAGAGAACGTGTCGGCAGCCGGCGCCTGCGTCCACGCCCGGCAGAGCCCGGGCCTCCCCCTTGAGGCCCCAGACACACGCGGCCCTGGGAACGGCGGCGTGAAGCCCTTCTCCCGAGGCCGCCGTGGCGCTGTGCTCCCCAAGGCCCCTTCCTCCCCCTGGGCATCGGGCCGCTGGCTCTCCTCCTGCCGGGGCCGGCGCTGTCTTCCCTTGGCCGGGCAGGAGGAGAGGGCACCCACAGCAGCTGCTGACGCTGGCAGGAGTGGGGAGCTGGTGGGGAACTCCCAGATCTGTAGCGGGGGTCATGTGATGCGTGGGTGGGGCCAGGAAGGTGCCCGGGTTGAGGGAAGGGTGAGCAGGGACAGGGAGCAGGGGCCTTCTCAGAGCGCTCTCTGGCCGGGACTCTGGTGTCCCTGGGTGCCAGGTCAGAGGGACCCGGGTGTAGGGCTGTGTGGTGGACAGGAGAGCCCCAGCGGAGCCCAGGGAGGCTGAGGTGCCGTCGCCCGGGCCGAGGCTGGGGTGTGGGCCCGATGGAGGTGTGAGTCCGGGGCTCGGTTCCTATCGGGTGTGGGTCGCGATGGAGAGCAGGTTCAGCTGCTACCCCGGAGCGGGGAGCCCTCCCAGGCCCAAGGGCGGCTCTTGTGTACACTGGGAAATCAGTTGTCGGAAGAGACACCTGTCGGGAGCGAGAGGGCAGAGGTCTCTGCTGGGAGGGCCGCCGGGGAGCGGAGCCCCGGGGCCAGGAGCACCCAGGAGAGCCACTGGGCCCCGCGGCTCGGCCCCGCCTCGGGTCTGCAGCTGGTGGGTGAGCTTTCCGGCTTGTCCCAGCCTGTGGTCCTGGCCGTGCCCGGCCAGGACACGCCTGCGGGCCGCCTCGGGGCCTCCTGGTGGGGCCTGCGGGTCCTGGCCACGGCGGCCTCCGGGGCGGTGCTCCGGGGGGCTGGCGGGCACACCGCTGGCTGGCGTCTCCCGTCGCCTGGCCCCTGGGTGTTCCGGGCAGGCGCCGCCAGGGCGGGTGGCTTCAGTCAGGGGTCCCCACCCGAGAGCCCTCAGACTCGGGCAGTTCTTGGGAAAGAGAGCGGGGTTGGCGCCTGTGTAACAGATCTGTGCCAACACGGGCGCGGTGCCCTAGAGAACGTGTCGGCAGCCGGCGCCTGCGTCCACGCCCGGCAGAGCCCGGGCCTCCCCCTTGAGGCCCCAGACACACGCGGCCCTGGGAACGGCGGCGTGAAGCCCTTCTCCCGAGGCCGCCGTGGCGCTGTGCTCCCCAAGGCCCCCGTCCCGCTCGAGGTGCAGCGGCTGCAGGTGCAGGGCGGCCGCCTGGGCATCGGGCCGCTGGCTCTCTCCTCCTGCCGGGGCCCGGGGGCGTCTTTCGGGACTCGGGCGTGTGAGCCGCTCCCCGACTCCGTCCCTGCGCCTGGTCCCTGACCGCCTGTTCTCCTCCGTGGAGCGTGAGTGGGTGCGCCGCTGGGGTCCGCTCCGTCCTGTCCCCCTCGTCTCTGACACTCCTCCGTCCACGAAGGCACCGGTGCAGAAGACGAACAGGAAGAGCTTCGTCCTGAAGCAGACGGAGGAACCACGGTGGTCTTGCTCGGTTTCACTGGCAGATAGTGGCTTGAGATGGGCTGGGGGGACCTCCCTGGTGGCGTGGTGGATGGAAAGCCAGCTGCCCGTGCTGAGGACCTGGGTTTGATCTCTGGTCCGAGAAGATTCCAGGTGTTGTGGAAACCTAAGCCTGTAAGGCTCAGGACGAGGACCGAGTCCCTGTGCAGCAACAGCCGACGCCCTGGAGCCCGGAGCCTGGGCTCCTCGACCAGAAAGGCCCCGGGAGGGGAAGGCCACACGCCTATGCGCAGAGCTGCCCTGCGGGCGGCTCCCGGAGAAAGCTGCCGCCGGCACAGTGGACTCCAGAGCCGCTCCCGCCCGCAGGAGAGGGAGGGCTGGGGGCGTCCGAGTGTGACGAGGCTCCGAGCATTCCCATCACCTGCACAGGGTCTGGAAGCTCGTCCCCGGGGGCCCCTGGGTCTGCCGTGAAGGTATGAAAGGGTGAGCAGGGACGGGGAGCAGGGTCCTTCTCCGAGGCGCTCTCTGGCCAGGGCTCTGGTGTCCCCTGGGTGCCAGGTCACAGGGACCAGGTGGGCGCCACCCTGCAGGAGGGCGTGGGTGTATGGGTGTGACCAGCAGGACCCTAACAGAGTCAGGGGTCCACGCCCCACTAGGATGGGGGAATGATGAGGGTCCTGGTCCCTGATTGCATGACAGTGGGTCTTTCTTTTTAAACAAAAAATGCATTTTTATTTTTATTTATTTATTTTGGGTTATTCTGGGTTTCCACTGCTGCCACAGGCTCTTCTCCAGTTGCAGGGAGTGGGGGCTCCTCTCTAGTGGCGGTGAGCAGGCTCTTCGCTGCGGTGACTTCTTTTGCTGTGGAACTCGGGCTCGAGCACATGGGCTTCAGGGGGTTTGGCTCCGAGGCTCTAGAGCACTGGCTCCACAGTTGAGCTCACGAGCTCAGTTGCTGCACAACGGGTGGGATCTTCCCGGATCAGAGGTTGAACCCGCGTCTCCTGCGATGGCAGGCGAGCTCATTACCACCGAGCCGCCAGGGAAGCCCCAGCTGTGGGTCTTGCAACGAAAGAGGCATGAGGGCCGCTTGGCGGCAGCTGCACTCGAGCAATGCCGACGGCTGAGTGGAGGGACGCCCCCACCCTGCGGGGTCTGGGAGCTGAGGGCGAGGGGCAGGGGGCACCCGGGCCTCAGGGCCACGTGCGGGAACCGCCCGGTCGCCCTCATCCCCGAGCCTGGCCCAGCGCCACCTCCGGGCTGGCCTGGCCTGCGAGCGCCCGTGCACATCGTGGGCGTGTGAGCCTGGGGCCTGGTCCGGGGCTGCCGTGGCTGGACAGGAGAGCCGCAGAGGAGGAAAGGGAGGCAGAGGGACTGTCGCCAGGGCCTGAGGCGGGGGAGTGGGTCAGCTGGCGGTGTTCGTGAAGGGCTCGGTTCCTGCCGGGTGTGGGGCAGGACTTAGAGTGGATTCAGCCGTTACCGCGGCGGGCGGTGGTCCCGGGAGATCGGCAGGCCCGGCGCAGGCTGGCTGTCCCGCCACCGCGGGCCCCTGGCTGGCTGTCGGGGGCTGCTGGTCAGTCTCGTGTTCCTTGTTTGAGACCACACGGGCAAGCACGTAGTCCCGGGACTGGCCGCGCAGGCCGTTTCAGGTCTCGGTTCCCTTCAGAAGCGGGATAATTCTTGGGTCATCGGGGCACAGGTCTCTTTCCCGCGTCACTTCCTCATGCTGACCTGGGGCGCTGTGCTCCAGAGAACCTGTTACCGGGGACGCTGGTAACAGGGTGGGCGGCAGCCTGTGCCGACAGCTGAGCTGCCCGCTCCCACGTCCAGGCAAAGCAAGGGCCATTGGAGGCCCTCAGAAGCGCAGGTTCCTATGGGCCACTGCGCTGGTCCATTCTCTCGGGCCCACCTTGGCCCTGTGCCCCCCACAGACTCAGTCGTGCTCGACGTGGAGGCTCGTGTCGCAGCTGCGGCCTGGTCCTCGGGCAGCTCGCGTCCTCCGCCTGCGCAACAGCCCGGGCGCGATCCCGGGGCACCGAGTCCGTGCCTCCGTCGGATGGTTCCGTGATCGCCTTACTGCTTGGAGGGGGATTCGGGGCACGCGCTGGCTGCCGCCCGTCCCGCCTCTCCTTTCTCTGACACACCTCAACCTAGAGAAGCAACAGGTGCAGAGGAGGACCAAGAATGGCGTTTCCGACAGAGAGGCTGACGGTAAACTAGACAGAGGCGCCCTCCAGCGTCTCGCTCGGTCTCACTGGCAGGCGCTTCTGTAAGGCTGGCGGGTGAGACGCCCCTGCCGCCGACGGGCGTCTGGCTGGATACCTGGTCTTCGAGATTCCAGGTGCGAAGGAAAACGGAGCCCGCAAGGCACACGTACGGAGTCCCTGGGTGGCAACAATCGGCGCCCTAGAGCCTAGAGCCTGAGCTCCGCAAGGGAGGCCACCGCACCGGGAAGCCCGCACACCCCTGGGAAGAGCTCCCCCACTGGGGGCCCCCAGGGAGACC
The DNA here is from genome assembly GCA_022376925.1 of Tragulus kanchil. Lineage (NCBI taxonomy): Eukaryota > Metazoa > Chordata > Mammalia > Artiodactyla > Tragulidae > Tragulus > Tragulus kanchil. The sequence continues at coordinate 246,146,734 of JAIOJX010000028.1, forward strand.
CCGCCCTCAGAGAGGACAGCCCGCCCCGTCCCCACCACGGAACGGCAGGGCTGCTGTGTCTGACGAGACTCGGCGCGTGCCTGTCCTGGCCACACAGGGCAGGGGCTGAAAGCTCGTCCCAGGGGCCCCCCGACTCTGCCTCGAAGGCAGGAGCCCCAGCGGCTCCATGTTGACTTTCAAATGCATTTCTCTCCTCGTGGACCAAGGGTGTGTCTGTCCCTGAGGCCAGTGGCTTTCTGGAAGAGGAGACGGCAGGAGGAGGGCCTGTGGCGTCTCCTCCTGGACACCCCTGCCTGGGTGGGGCCTGTCCGCTCAGGTCTCCAGGGCACAGAGGGCCTCCTCGCTGGTCTCATCCTGAGTCCTTCCAGTGGGTGTGGAAGGTCAGCACCTGCAGTGACCTCTGACCCCTCCTTGTCCAGGCAGACGTCACGTGCCATTTTTATGGGGCAGGTCCCCTCGGGGCCACACGTTCAGCCCTCGTTTGGGTGGCATTTGGGGTCCTCTGAAGTAGGTGCTGAGCGTCAGAGAGCAGAGGGTCAGTGCTGACGGCCGGCGGGTGCACTGGGTCAGGGAGAGCGAGACTCCAGCCCAACCTCAAACCCTCGGCCGCCGTGCCCCACGCTGCCCCCCGCTGCCCCCCGCTGCCCTGGTGCCCTGTCCTGAGCGGAGCCCGTGGTTCACAGAGGCGTAATCCACACATCACACACTTTACCGTTTTATTTATTTATTTATTTTTGCTTTTATTTGCATCTTTTTTATTTTTTTGAATTGTGGGTTTTTTTTTAAAACTTTTATGTTACTTTTAACTTTTACAGAGTTTTGTTGTTTACAGATATGTATGTTCTCAGATTAGTCATATGTATATCCCCGCCTTCCCACCCCTCCAGGCCGTCACACAGCACCCCTGAAGGATCCCCTTTTCTCACAGAGCAATGACTAGAGCTATTTTCTTCACTTATGATAGTACAGGCCTTCATGCCACTTCCTTTACGCCTCCCACCCTCTGTTCCTTCCCCACAATGTCCATATGTCCACTGTCCATGTCTGTCTTTCCGTCGCTTCACTGCATGTGCCATCATCACCATCCTACTAGATTCCATATATATGTGTTAGTATATTGTACTTGTCCTTCTCTTTTTGACTGACTTCACTTTTTATGATAGGTTCTAGATCCAGCCACCTCATTAGGGCTGATTCTTCTGCATTTCTGTTTACAGCTGTGTAGTATTCCATTGTCTATATGTACCAGAGCTTTTGTATCCATTCATTTGTCGATGGGCATCTAGGTTGCTTCCGTGTTCGAGCTATTGTATAGAGAGCTGCAATGAACATCGGGGTACAGGTGCTTCTTTCAGATTTAATTTCATCAGGGTATACGCCTAAGAATGGGATTGCTAGGTCGTATGGTGCTTCTATTTTTAGTTTTTTAATGTATCAATTTACATTCCCACCAGCAATGCAGGAGTGTTTCCTTTTCTCCGCACCCTCTCCAGCATTTATTGTCTGTCCATCTGTGGATGATGGCCATTGTGACGGGTGTGAGGTGATATCTCATTGTAGTTTTGATTTGCATTTCTCTAATTATAAGCGAGGTTGAGCATCGTTTCATGTGTTTGGGGGCCATCTGTATGTCCTCTTTGGAGAGGTGTCTGTTTAGGTCCTTTCCCCATTTTTGGATTGGATTGTTCAATTTTCCGGTGCTGAGTTGTCTGAATTGCTTGTAGATTTTGGAGATTAATTCTTTGTCTGTTGTTTCATTTGCTATGATTTTCTCCCATTCTGTGGGCTGTCTGTTCAGCTTTTTTGTAATTTCCTTTGCTGTACAAAAGCTTTTAAGTTTCATTAGGTCCCACATGTTCATTTTTGGTTTTAGTTCCACATTCTACTAGGTGGGTCAGAGAAGATTTTACTTTGATTTATGTCCTTGAGTATTTTGCTTATATTCTCCTCTAAGAGTTTTAGGGTTTCTGGTCTGACATTTAGGTCTTTAATCCATTTTGAGCTGATCTTTGTGCATGGTGTCAGGGAATGTTCCAACTTCATTTTCTTGCATGTAGCTGTCCAATTTTCCCAGCACCATTTGTTGAAGAGGCTGTCTCTGTCCCATTTTATATGTTTGCCTCCTTTGTCAAAAATAAGGTACCCGTAGGTGCGTGGGTGTATCTCTGGGTTCTCTGTCTTGTTCCATTGGTCGATATTTCTGTTTTTGTGCCAGTACCATACTGTCTTGAGGACTGTTGTTTTGTAGTAGAGTCTGAAGTTGGGGAGGCTGATCCCTCCAGCTCCATTCTTCGTCCTCAGGATTGCTTTGGCTATTCGAGGCCTTTTGTGTTTCCATATGAACTGTGTTATTCTTTGGTCTAGTTCTTTGAAGAATGTCATTGGTAGTTTGATAGAGATCGCACTGAATCTATAGATGACATTTGGTAGTATGGTCATTTTCACAATATTAATTCTTCTGACCCAGGAACACGGAATATCTCTCCATCTGTTTAAGTCTTCTTTAATGTCTCTCGTGAGTGTCTTGTAATTTTCTGTGTACAGTTCTTTTGTTTCTTTGGGTAGGTTTATTCCTAGATATTTGATTCTTTTGTTGCAGTGGTGAAGGGGACTGCCTTTTTGATTTCATTTTCTGATTTTTCATTGTTTGTGTATAGGAATGCCAGTGATTTCTGTATATTGATTTTGTATCCTGCGACTTTGCTGAATTCACTGATTAACTCTAGTAGTTTTGTAATAGTGTGTTTGGGATTTTCTATGTATAATATCATGTCATCTGCAAATAGAGAGAGTTTGACTTCTTCCTTTCCAATCTGGATTCCTTTGATTTCTTTCTCTTCTTTTATTGTTGTTGCTAGAACTTCCAGGACTATGTTGAATAGTAGTGGTGAAAGTGGACACCCCTGTCTTGTTCCTGATCTTAGAGGGAATGCTTTCAGTTTTTCACCGTTGAGGATAATGTTCGCTGTGGGCTTCTCATATATGGCTTTCACTATGTTGAAATAGGTTCCTTCTATGCCCATTTTTTGAAGAGTTTTTATCATAAATGGATGCTGTACTTTGTCGAAGGCTTTTTCTGCACTTATTGAGATGATCATGTGATTTTCGTCTCTCAATTTGTTGACACGGTGTATCACATTGATTGATTTATGGGTATTGAAGAATCTTTGCTTGCCTGGGATGAACCCGACTTGATCATGATGTATGAGCTTTTTGATGTGTTGCTGAATTGTTTGCTAGGATTTTGTTGAGGATTTTGGCGTCTAGATTCATCAGTGAAATTGACCTATAATTTTCTTTTTTTGTGTTGTCTTTGCCTGGTTTTGGTATTAGGGTGATGGCAGCCTCGTAGAATGTATTTGGAAGTGTTCCTTCCTGTGCAAGTTTTGGGAAGAGTTTTAGAAGGACAGGCATTAGCTCTTCTTTAAATATTTGGTAAAATTCACCTGTGAAGCCGTCTGGCCCTGGGCTTTTATTTTTGGGCAGATTTTTGATCACAAAGTCGATTTCTGAGCTTGTTATAGGTTGTTCGGAGTTTCTATTTCTTTGGGAGGTCTTATTCCTAGATATTTGATTCTTTTGGGTTTTTGCCATTTTGGGGTGAAGGGTTCTTTTGTTTCTTTGGGTAGGTTTATTCCTAGATATTTGATTCTTTTGTTGCAGTGGTGAAGGGGATTGCCTCTTTGATTTCATTTTCTGATTTTTCATTGTTTGTGTATAGGAATGCCAGTGATTTCTGTATATTGATTTTGTATCCTGCGACTTTGCTGAATTCACTGATTAACTCTAGTAGTTTTGTAATAGTGTGTTTGGGATTTTCTATGTATAATATCATGTCATCTGCAAATAGAGAGAGTTTGACTTCTTCCTTTCCAATCTGGATTCCTTTGATTTCTTTCTCTTCTTTTATTGTTGTTGCTAGAACTTCCAGGACTATGTTGAATAGTAGTGGTGAAAGTGGACACCCCTGTCTTGTTCCTGATCTTAGAGGGAATGCTTTCAGTTTTTCACCGTTGAGGATAATGTTCGCTGTGGGCTTCTCATATATGGCTTTCACTATGTTGAAATAGGTTCCTTCTATGCCCATTTTTTGAAGAGTTTTTATCATAAATGGATGCTGTACTTTGTCGAAGGCTTTTTCTGCACTTATTGAGATGATCATGTGATTTTCGTCTCTCAATTTGTTGACACGGTGTATCACATTGATTGATTTATGGGTATTGAAGAATCTTTGCTTGCCTGGGATGAACCCGACTTGATCATGATGTATGAGCTTTTTGATGTGTTGCTGAATTGTTTGCTAGGATTTTGTTGAGGATTTTGGCGTCTAGATTCATCAGTGAAATTGACCTATAATTTTCTTTTTTTGTGTTGTCTTTGCCTGGTTTTGGTATTAGGGTGATGGCAGCCTCGTAGAATGTATTTGGAAGTGTTCCTTCCTGTGCAAGTTTTGGGAAGAGTTTTAGAAGGACAGGCATTAGCTCTTCTTTAAATATTTGGTAAAATTCACCTGTGAAGCCGTCTGGCCCTGGGCTTTTATTTTTGGGTAGATTTTTGATCACAAAGTCGATTTCTGAGCTTGTTATAGGTTGTTCGGAGTTTCTATTTCTTTCTGGTTGAGTCTTGGGAGATTAATCTTCTCTAAGAAACTGTCCATTTCTTCCAGGTTGTCCAGTTTGTTGCCATAGAGTTGTTCATAATAGTCTCTTATAATCCTTCGGATTTCTGCATTATCTGTTGTAATCTCTCCTTTTTCATTTTTGATTTTGTGGATCTGGTTCTTCTCTCTGTTTCTTGATGAGTCTGACCAGTGGTTTGTCGATTTTATTTACCTTTTCGAAGAACCAGCTTTTTGTTTTATCTTTACTATTGTTTCTTTCATTTCTTTTTCATTTATTTCTGCTCTGATCTTTATGATTTCCCTTCTTCTGTTGGCTTTGGGGTGTTTTTGTTCTTCTTTCTCCAGTTGTTTTAGGCATAAGGTTAGGTCGTCTGTTTGAGATTTTCCTAGTTTCTTGAGGTAGGACTGAATTGCTATAAACTTCCCTCTTAGAACTGCTTTTGCAGTATCTCATAGGTTTTGCACTGTCAGGTGTTCATTGTCGTTTTCTTCTAGGAATTCTTTTATTTCTCCTTTGATTTGCTCGGTGATCAGTTGGTTTTTTAGGTATGTGTTGTTTAATCTCCATGTGTGTGTCTTTTTAGCAGTTTTTTTTTTCCTGTAGTTGATCTCTAGTCTCATTGCATTGTGGTCAGAGAAGACGGTTGATATAATTTCAATTTTCTTGAATTGACTGATGTTTGACTTGTGGCCCAAGATGTGGTCTATCCTGGAGAATGTTCCATGAGCACTTGAGAAGAAAGTGTATTCTTCTGCTTTTGGATGGAAGGTCCTAAAGATATCCATGAGGTCCATCTCTTCTAGTGTGGCATTTAAGGCTTGTGTCTCTTTTTTAATTTTGTTTGGATGATTTGTCCATTGGTGTGAGAGGAGTGTTAAAGTCTCCTACTATTATTGTGTTGTTGTCAATGTTTTCTTTTATGTCTGAAAGTGTTTGTCTTATGTATTGGGGTGCTCCTGTGTTGGGTGCATAAATAATTTATGATTGTTATGTCTTCCTCTTGGATCGATCCCTTGATCATTATGTAGTGTCCTGCCTGTCTCTTCTAATCTTCTTTGAGGTCTATTTTGTCTGATATGAGGATTGCTATACCAGCTTTCTTTTGATTTCCATTTGCATGGAATATCTTTTTCCATCCTCTCATTTTCAGTCTATGAGTGTCTCTAGGTCTGAAGTGAGTTTCCTGGAGGCAGCATATGTATGGGTCGTGTTTTTGAATCCATTCAGCCACTCTGTGTCTTTTGATTGGGGCATTTAGTCCATTTATATTCAAAGGAATTATTGATACAAATGATCCTATTGTCATCTTCTTGGATGTTCTGATGGCTTTGTTTTTGTGGATCTTCTTCTTCTCTTATACTTGTTGTCTACATAAGTCCCTTTAACACTTGTTGTAAGGCTGGTTTGGTGTTACTAAATTCTTTTAATTTTTGCTTATCAGTAAAGCTTTTGATTTCTCCATCAATTCTGAATGAGATCCTTATAGGGTAGAGGATTCTTGGTTGCAGATTATTCTGTTTCAGGGCTTTAAATGTGTCTTTCTACTCCCTTCTGGCCCGCAGAGTTTCTGTTGAAAGATCAACTGTTAAACGTATGGGTTCCCCTTGTATGTCACTAGTTGCTTTTCCCTTGCTGCTTTTAGAATCCTTTGTGTTTAATTTTTGTTCACTTCATTAATATGTGTCTTGGTGTGTTTCTTCTCGGGTTGATTCTGTATGGTACTCTTTGCGCTTCTTGGACTTGATGGACTATTTCTTTTCCCATGTTGGGGAAATTTTCAACTATAATCTCTTCAAAAATTTTCTGATAGCCTTTCTTTTTTTCTTCTTCTTCTGGAACCCCTATAATTCGAGTACTGGTGCGTTTGATATGATCCCAGAGGTCTCTGAGGCTGTCCTCTGCTCTTTTCATTCTTTGAGCTAGATTCTGTTTTTCAGCAGTTCCTTCCACCATTCCATCTTCCAGTTCACTTATCTGGTCTTCTGTCTCAGATACTTTGCTCTTGATTCCTTCTACATTGTTTTTAAGTTCAGCAATGGAGTTGTCTGTCTCTGTTAGTTTTTTTTTTTTGTAAGTTCTTGTATTTATTCAATGTGTTAGTTGTGTCTTGCAATATCTCTAAAATTCCGTTTTCAGTGTTTTTGATCATCTTTACTATCATTCTTCTGAATTCACTTTCAGAAAGTTTGTCTAAATCCTCTTCGTTGATCTGAACTTGTGTGTTTGTAGATTGTTCCTTCACTTGTGTGGTATTTCTCTGCCGTTTCATTGTTATTATTGATTTTTTAACTAACTCTGTTTGGGGTTTTCTTTTCCCAGACTTTGAGTTACGTCTGTCGGTGTTTGTTGTTTGGATGGGGCTTCTTATTCTGGGTGATGCTGGTGGTTGGGTGATGTCAGGACTTGCATACAAGTGCTTACCTTTGTGGGTGTTCTCACTGTTTGCTGCCCTCTAGTGTTAGGCGTTCCCTAGTATTGCAGAGTTTTGGAGTCAGTGCTCCCTCCCTAAAGCCCTGGGGCTTGTTGCCTGACCAGGGAATGAAGATTTCACAGCTGGTTTGTTATGGCATTAAATGATACTAAAACATATATATGCGAATGAGGAAGTGTCGAGGTCCCTGTGCGGGTTGGAAAAGGATTTCCAGACACGGGGCAGAGAGAGGGGAAAGTAAAGTTTATTCGAGTGGCGGAAGGAAGAATCGCTGCCGGTACAGCGGGCCGGTTTAAGGGAGAATCAGCACGGAAGACGCTGCTAGAACAGCGGGTCGGCTCAAAGAGAACCGAGGCTAAGCAGGAGTCTTTGATTCCTTTTACAGCCGGGGTCTAAGGAGTGGCATAGGGGTCTTAAGGATTGGGCAGTGTACTATAGCCCGGGGGAGGGGAGGACAATAAGACCCTCCTAGTTTGCCTTGTTCTTTCAGCCTTGGGCACCACAAGAAGGTATACCTTTGACAAATGGCAATTAAAATATTATGCAAATACTATCTAGAGTATTGAATTATACACACAAACATATACAGCTGTAACATAACCCAAACATTCCAACCAAAAATACAGTACAATACATTAGCACGGCGAATAGAGAAAGCCAAGAAAGATATCCACCAGTTAATAAGCAAACTCACTAGAGCATAAATTGGAGAATAATGCTAGAGCAGGGTCCCAGTTGCGGATAAGGCAATGAGGACAGAACAGACTAAGAAATATGGTGGGAAAAGGCAAAAAGAGAGAAGGAAGATAGAAGAGAAATAGAGAATAATACTGCAAAGTTAAATATAGGGAGATAAAGATTTGTATGTATTAGAGTTTAGTGCTGTAAGAAAAGAGCATCAGAGAAAGCAAAGAAAGAGTTATAGAGGAAGTAGTAGTACAAATAAAAAATTAAAAAATTAAAACAGAGGTAAGTATAGAGAAAAATATAGAAAAACAAAGAAAAAACAATAAAAACAAACAAAACCCCCACAGACCCATAAAAGGCCAATGTGGAACCAGAAGTTTATACCAAAATAAAATGTGTGGTTAAAAGAAAAAAAACATTATGTAAACTTGAATATATTCAGTCTTACTGATAAGATTAGTAGCTTCAATGGAATTCAAAGGAGGGAATAAACACACACACCCACCCACACACACACACAGAATGGGGGGGGGGCAGAGGGGGTTTGGGAAAAAAGGGGAAAAAATTGAAAAACAAAAAAAGCAAGAAAAAAGAATAAGAAATAAAATGAAATTTTAAAAATCCCGCAGTAACTCCAGCTTCAGACAAAACGTGAAAATAGTGTTTCTGTTCTTCTGTCTCTTGCTGACTCTTCAGGAATCATCAGTCTTTTCCTTGCCTCTGGCAGTGGTTGGATCTGACGACCTCTTTGACTGCTTGTTTGTTTCCGCCTATTCCAGAATTAAAAGGCCCGCCCAGGCTGGCCCTGGGAGTTTCTTAATCCTTATTCCAAATCCCTTTTCTTACTGGGTGGAGCTCAATTCCCTCCCTGTAGTTGGACCAGCAGCCAAACTACAGTAGGGAAAATGGTGTCTGTCTCACAAAGGATTTGTTCCCATACACTCTCTGGGAAGCACTTCCGCAGTGACCCCGACTCTGCTGCAGGCCACCGTCGACCCCCGCCACCCCGGGAGACATCAGATTACTCAGAGGCGAGTCTGGCTCAGTCTCATGCAGGATCGCTATTTCCCTCTCCCGGGTCACGGTGCACACAGAGTTTCCAGTCCTCCTCGGCGGCTCTGTGATTGGGTTAATGGTAACCTCCTTCAAAGGGAACTGAGGGCTATTCTTCCGAGGCCTGCTCAAGGGCACTTCTAGCTGAAGGGGGCACCTGGACCCTCCAAAGCAGGTCTGGCTCAGTCCCTTGTGGGTGTCACTGCTCCTTTCCCGGGTCTTGATCTGCAACAGGCTTTGCGCATTTGGCCCAACCAGCCTCTCTGGCGGGTATGAGATTTGACTTTTCAAAGCACGATTGTGCCCCTCCTACCGTCTTGTTGCGGCTTCTCCTTCGTTCTTCGATGTGGGGTATCTTTTTTGTGATCGGATCCAACCTCCTCCAGTCAATGGTTTTTCAGGAACGCGTTGCAATTCAGGCGATTTTGCAGGAGAGATGAGTGCTCATCCTTCTACGCCGCCACCTTAGCTCCACACGGGGGGCTCTCTTTCTATTCTCCTCACATAAACGCACAGAACAGCCAGTGGGTGCTGGAGCCGCCTGGCAGGAGACGACCCTCAGCAGGGGTCCCGCCAGCGCCCCCACATCGGTGCGCCTCCACCGCAGCAGAGGTGAGGGGACGTGCCTGAGCCCACGGAGAGGGCAGAGTGCTCCACTCCTCTTACTGCACTGGGGTGCGGAGCAGGCAGGGTGGGCTCTGAGGCCTGAGGACACGACACTGTGTCACCACAACGGCGTGTGGAGCTGGGGTCACGCCTCAGGCTCCTGGTTCCCCGGGTCTGTCTCCTGCCTGCGGTGCCCTGGGCAACCCCTCCCCAGATCAGCCCCTCAGGGAGAGGGGTCTCAGGGCCCACGAGGCCCAGCCGGCGCACCACCCGGGACACCTCTCCCTCCCGATCTTCTCTACTGTGGTTATAGCTTCAGAGGATGAAAAAATAGAAAACAGAAAATTTGCGAAAAGGAAATACATATGCGTTTATTTAAAGAAAACACAAGCGCTCCTTGAAAGACATCGAGTTAAGATCATTGATCGGGAGCAAGAAAAGGAGCCCAGTGAAAGCCAGGACCAGGGCCGCCACGAGGTGCGTCCCAGCCCAGCCGGGCCAGCACGTCGGGTGCCAGAGAGCTGTGCCAAGCAGAGCCAGGCGGCCACGCGCTCCGGGCCGTCGGGACTAGAAGTACGTCAGCTCGTCGTGCCTGCCTTTGTTGGTCTGGTAGCTGGTGAGGGCCACCGGCTTGTTCTCATGAGGGAGGCTTTCAAACACGCGAATGTGCACGAAGTCCTCGCTGTCCACTTGAACCTGGCAGGAGAGTGCAGTGAGGTCGGCTGGGGCCTCTGACCCAGGTCCCCCGCTCCCTGCAGGGACGAGGAGGAAGGCCCTGGACGCCGGGAGGCCCTGTCCCTTCAGTCCCCGGGCACTGGCTGAGCCCATGCCCCTTCCTCCTCACGTGCAGGGGACACCCTCGCTGGCCCAGCCGGCACCCCAGCCCACACCCACTCGGTCAGAGCCCGGAGTCCCAGGGAGCCCTGCCGCTCTCCCCCAAGGAGGCTGCCGCCCACGTGTGCACACACACGCACACACGTGTCTGCACACCCCTGCTCATTCTGGATGACCACCAACCTCCTGAAGCTAGAGGCTGCCAATGGACCCTCCAGAGTGCCCCGCCCTGGCACTTGTGGGCACCCACGTCAGCCAGCTCCCCCTGGCAGGCTGACAGCCCACCTTGATGAAGTAGTTCTGCCCTGCGACCAACTGGCTCTTGAACTCCAGAGCCTTGAAGAGCGGGAACTTCCTGTTCTCCTTTTCTTCCAGCTGAGGCCTGACCTGCAGGGAAGACAGAGACGGGTGGGCGGACCTGCGTTAGTCACAGCCGGCCTCTACCGCCCATGCTCTGCACACTCTCCAGAGCTGGCCCGTTCGTTGCAGCCAAGCAGACACGCTGACCTCTTGGCCCTGATTTCAAGCACAGAGAACCATCTTTAACTCTTGGAAGCTCAATGGACCATCTGTCTGTATCAGCAGCCCTTTCTTTTCCAGGCACGGATAGTTTACGTTTTCACGATCACAACAGGATCCATAAGCTCATGCTCTGTTTACCTTGTTTACTTAAATTTTCACCTAGAGAGGATAACCGTTTTTTAATTACTCTTTAAAAAGGGAAACAGTGGACATATGGACATTGTGGGGAAGGAACAGTGGGTGAGAGGCGTAAAGGAAGTAGCATGAAGGCCTGTACTATCATAAGTGAAGAAAATAGCTCTAGTCATTGCTCTGTGAGAAAAGGGGATCCTTCAGGGGTGCTGTGTGATGGTCGGGAGGGGTGGGAAGTTGGGGATATACATATGACTAATCTGGGAACATACATATCTGTAAACAACAAATGTGCACGAAGGCCTCACTGTCCACTTGAACCTGGCAGGAGAGTGCAGTGAGGTCGGCTGGGGCCTCTGACCCAGGTCCCCCGCTCCCTGCAGGGACGAGGAGGAAGGCCCTGGACGCCGGGAGGCCCTGTCCCTTCAGTCCCCGGGCACTGGCTGAGCCCATGCCCCTTCCTCCTCACGTGCAGGGGACACCCTCGCTGGCCCAGCCGGCACCCCAGCCCACACCCACTCGGTCAGAGCCCGGAGTCCCGGGGAGCCCCGCCGCTCTCCCCCAAGGAGGCTGCCGCCCACGTGTGCACACACACGCACACACGTGTCTGCACACCCCTGCTCATTCTGGATGACCACCAACCTCCTGAAGCTAGAGGCTGCCAATGGACCCTCCAGAGTGCCCCGCCCTGGCACTTGTGGGCACCCACGTCAGCCAGCTCCCCCTGGCAGGCTGACAGCCCACCTTGATGAAGTAGTTCTGCCCTGCGACCAACTGGCTCTTGAACTCCAGAGCCTTGAAGAGCGGGAACTTCCTGTTCTCCTTTTCTTCCAGCTGAGGCCTGACCTGCAGGGAAGACAGAGACGGGTGGGCGGACCTGCGTTAGTCACAGCCGGCCTCTACCGCCCATGCTCTGCACACTCTCCAGAGCTGGCCCGTTCGTTGCAGCCAAGCAGACACGCTGACCTCTTGGCCCTGATTTCAAGCACAGAGAACCATCTTTAACTCTTGGAAGCTCAATGGACCATCTGTCTGTATCAGCAGCCCTTTCTTTTCCAGGCACGGATAGTTTACGTTTTCACGATCACAACAGGATCCATAAGCTCATGCTCTGTTTACCTTGTTTACTTAAATTTTCACCTAGAGAGGATAACCGTTTTTTAATTACTCTTTAAAAAGGGAAACAGTGGACATATGGACATTGTGGGGAAGGAACAGTGGGTGAGAGGCGTAAAGGAAGTAGCATGAAGGCCTGTACTATCATAAGTGAAGAAAATAGCTCTAGTCATTGCTCTGTGAGAAAAGGGGATCCTTCAGGGGTGCTGTGTGATGGTCGGGAGGGGTGGGAAGGGGGGATATACATATGACTAATCTGGGAACATACATATCTGTAAACAACAAAACTCTGTAAAAGTTAAAAGTAAAATAAAGGTTTAAAAAAAAATAAAATAAAATGAAAAGGGAAAACTAAAACTTTAAAAAATGTTAAACAAAATTTAATATTAAAGTAAATTTTCCATCTTGTAGATGTGCCGTAATTCTCTTATGTATTCCCAATTTCTTCTGTGACAGAATATGCAGCCGGGAAAGCACTTCTGGAGGAGAACCGTGCTCTGCTGCATTTCTCGGTGGTCTCGCTAGGACGCAAGGCCTCGGGCAGAACGGTCCTGGTCTCTGGTGTCGGAGGGGAACCCTGCTCCCGGCTCCGTGCTGCCCTCCAGGGTCTGGCCTCCGGGGACTGAGCCGGGCTGGGGAGGAAGGGCGCAGGTCGCTGCGTCTTGACTCTCAGGTCTAATCTGGTCTCAAAGCGCTCAGGCTGCTGTCTGGATTCCCGAGGTGCGGGAGCACGGTGCTGGAGCCCCCAAACCAGCTCGAGGGGTTGGAGGAGTCCCGTTACGCCCAGGAGCGTGCTGCCGGGGGACCCTGGGACCACCGCCAGGCCTGCCACGGCTCACCTAGCAGAGGCCTTCAGGCAGGGGCGCTCCCGGAGGTGCGGGGAGGAGAGGGCAGGAGGGAGGGTCGGGGCGAGAAGGCGGGCGCCTGTTCCCCACGCGGCCGCCATGGCGCTCCGTGATCAGGGAGGGCGTGCGCCCTGGCCGGGCCCACCTGCATCCGCACACTCACCTCCGGAGGCCTTGCTCCTGCCGGGTGTGCAGGGAACCGACCCCCAGACAGGCCACCCCACCAGGGGGTGAGGGACACCCACGGGCCCTCCTGGGGCCAGGCACGGCGTCACCTCTCTGTCCCAGGAGGGAGGCAGGAGAGCCCCGTGCGGTGCCCGGACGGGAGAGAAAGTCCGGGCGGAGGGGCCGGCTTGGGGACGCGGGGCCCGCGGGAGCGCAGGTCCTGACAGCTGCCCAGCAGGGGCAGGGTGGGCGGGAGCCCGAGCTCCCAAGATCCAGAGTCAGGTAGGAGCTGCCAGGGTCCAGCCCTGGTGGGAAGGGGGGATATACATATGACTAATCTGGGAACATACATATCTGTAAACAACAAAACTCTGTAAAAGTTAAAAGTAAAATAAAGGTTTAAAAAAAAATAAAATAAAATGAAAAGGGAAAACTAAAACTTTAAAAAATGTTAAACAAAATTTAATATTAAAGTAAATTTTCCATCTTGTAGATGTGCCGTAATTCTCTTATGTATTCCCAATTTCTTCTGTGACAGAATATGCAGCCGGGAAAGCACTTCTGGAGGAGAACCGTGCTCTGCTGCATTTCTCGGTGGTCTCGCTAGGACGCAAGGCCTCGGGCAGAACGGTCCTGGTCTCTGGTGTCGGAGGGGAACCCTGCTCCCGGCTCCGTGCTGCCCTCCAGGGTCTGGCCTCCGGGGACTGAGCCGGGCTGGGGAGGAAGGGGAGCGCAGGTCGCTGCGTCTTGACTCTCAGGTCTAATCTGGTCTCAAAGCGCTCAGGCTGCTGTCTGGATTCCCGAGGTGCGGGAGCACGGTGCTGGAGCCCCCAAACCAGCTCGAGGGGTTGGAGGAGTCCCGTTACGCCCAGGAGCGTGCTGCCGGGGGACCCTGGGACCACCGCCAGGCCTGCCACGGCTCACCTAGCAGAGGCCTTCAGGCAGGGGCGCTCCCGGAGGTGCGGGGAGGAGAGGGCAGGAGGGAGGGTCGGGGCGAGAAGGCGGGCGCCTGTTCCCCACGCGGCCGCCATGGCGCTCCCGTGATCAGGGAGGGCGTGCGCCCTGGCCGGGCCCACCTGCATCCGCACACTCACCTCCGGAGGCCTTGCTCCTGCCGGGTGTGCAGGGAACCGACCCCCAGACAGGCCACCCCACCAGGGGGTGAGGGACACCCACGGGCCCTCCTGGGGCCAGGCACGGCGTCACCTCTCTGTCCCAGGAGGGAGGCAGGAGAGCCCCGTGCGGTGCCCGGACGGGAGAGAAAGTCCGGGCGGAGGGGCCGGCTTGGGGACGCGGGGCCCGCGGGAGCGCAGGTCCCTGACAGCTGCCCAGCAGGGGCAGGGTGGGCGGGAGCCCGGGAGCTCCCAAGATCCAGAGTCAGGTAAGGAGCTGCCAGGGTCCAGCCCTGGTGGAGAAGGTGGGGCGCAGGGCCAGGGGGGCCGGCGAGGACAGGCCTGGACGCGGTGGGCACAGGCCGGTCTCTGGCCTCAGTTCTCATCTGCAGCCCAGACTCTTCTGAAAGCTTCCGGACAAAGGGTCACCAGCCTGCGCCCCTGCCCTCACAGAGCCCACGCAGGACGGTCCAGAGATGGGTCACTCTCCAGGGATGGACCCCAAGGGCAGGCCCTAGAGACAGCAGGGCACCCTCATTCAACGCTCTTGTGGCCAGCAGGTGTTCTCTGGCCTGAGGAACCAGGGAGAGGCAGGGAGGGCTGGCTTTCAGAGTGGCCTAGAGGAAGAGTTGGGGCTCCCTGCTGCCTGGAGTCTCCGCAAATTCCTCCTTCTCACTGGTCTCAGGAGACTGACTCAGTCCTTTACCTCCTGTCAGATGATCCAACCGCCCAGCTCATGCCCTGGGGTTTAGGAGGCACCAGCCGGGAGGAACACGAGCCATAGCTCTCTTCTCCTCCGGCCTCCTGGGCCCCGAACGTGTCCAGCTCGTGGTGACAGGCAGGAGGGACCCAGCTCGACCCACCGCAGCCTGCTCCTCAGGCTCAGGGGCCTTCCTGGGAACGGGGCTGGACGGCTGCCCGGGGTCCGAACCAGGCTCTGCCTCCTCGACCCAGTCTGCTCTCTAGTTCCAAACGTTTCGTAGGAGACCGTGCCAGGCCTACAAACCAGCCGCGCTCAGGGCCCCCCGACTCACCTCCGGAGGCCTTGCTCCTGCCGGGTGTGCAGGGAACCGACCCCCAGACAGGCCACCCCACCAGGGGGTGAGGGACACCCACGGGCCCTCCTGGGGCCAGGCACGGCGTCACCTCTCTGTCCCAGGAGGGAGGCAGGAGAGCCCCGTGCGGTGCCCGGACGGGAGAGAAAGTCCGGGCGGAGGGGCCGGCTTGGGGACGCGGGGCCCGCGGGAGCGCAGGTCCCTGACAGCTGCCCAGCAGGGGCAGGGTGGGCGGGAGCCCGGGAGCTCCCAAGATCCAGAGTCAGGTAAGGAGCTGCCAGGGTCCAGCCCTGGTGGAGAAGGTGGGGCGCAGGGCCAGGGGGGCCGGCGAGGACAGGCCTGGACGCGGTGGGCACAGGCCGGTCTCTGGCCTCAGTTCTCATCTGCAGCCCAGACTCTTCTGAAAGCTTCCGGACAAAGGGTCACCAGCCTGCGCCCCTGCCCTCACAGAGCCCACGCAGGACGGTCCAGAGATGGGTCACTCTCCAGGGATGGACCCCAAGGGCAGGCCCTAGAGACAGCAGGGCACCCTCATTCAACGCTCTTGTGGCCAGCAGGTGTTCTCTGGCCTGAGGAACCAGGGAGAGGCAGGGAGGGCTGGCTTTCAGAGTGGCCTAGAGGAAGAGTTGGGGCTCCCTGCTGCCTGGAGTCTCCGCAAATTCCTCCTTCTCACTGGTCTCAGGAGACTGACTCAGTCCTTTACCTCCTGTCAGATGATCCAACCGCCCAGCTCATGCCCTGGGGTTTAGGAGGCACCAGCCGGGAGGAACACGAGCCATAGCTCTCTTCTCCTCCGGCCTCCTGGGCCCCGAACGTGTCCAGCTCGTGGTGACAGGCAGGAGGGACCCAGCTCGACCCACCGCAGCCTGCTCCTCAGGCTCAGGGGCCTTCCTGGGAACGGGGCTGGACGGCTGCCCGGGGTCCGAACCAGGCTCTGCCTCCTCGACCCAGTCTGCTCTCTAGTTCCAAACGTTTCGTAGGAGACCGTGCCAGGCCTACAAACCAGCCGCGCTCAGACGAGTCTCGGACGCCCGGGTCCTGGCCCCAGACTCACTCACGGCGACCTCCCCGCCCGCGGCATCCTCTGCTCTCAAGCGCCATTCCGGAACCGTCGCCTCGCGCCCCCGCCCCAGGGACCCCTCCGCACCCGCGCTCTCCGAGGGCGCCAGCCCGGGGCAGGGCGCGGTGCGCTCGGGAGCGGCGGCGGCGCCCCCCTCGCCCCCGCCCCCCGGCCCCCGTCCGCGCCCCGCAGCCCCGACCTTGTCGGCGATGGCCTGGGTCTCAGCCGTGGCCGGCTGCACGGCGGTCGGGGCGCCGCACATCATCTCGGCGGCGGGCGGGGCGGCAGCGCGCGGACTCGGGGCGGCGGTCACGCGGCGGCGGCGGACCCTCGCGGGCGGGGCGGGGCGGACCCGGCGCGGCGGTCAGCTGACGCGGGCGAAACCAAGCGGCGGCGGGGGGACCCGGGCGCGAGGCGCGGGGCGCCGCGGACCGGGAGGGGCCGCGGCCGCCTGGGTCGGTGTGGACGGAGGGGCAGGCGCGCGGCCGCAGCCGGGGCCCCCCGGGCGCCCCCTCTCGAGACTGAAGCTCGGGAGCTGTCCCCCCCCCCAAGGTTTGGTGTCGTCCTCCCCGGGGGCGGAGCCAGCGGGCGCGGGTGGGGCGCGGTCGACGGGCTCCCGGGTGCGGGGCTGCTCCTGGGGTTCGCGTCCCGCGCCGGGCGGCGCGTAGGCGGCAGGTGCTCGGTGCCCCCGCCTCCTCCCTGTGTTGGCCCCCGGGTCCCCATGACTTGACTCCGTGTCACGGGCGTTTGGGTTCGGAGAGGAGCGGGGAGCTGGCGCTGAGAGCCGCCGAGGGCCGCGGGGCGCGGCCGCCTAGCGCCCCTCTGCCCCAGGCCCGGCCGGCCGCACCTGTGCAATGCTGCCGCGTGGGCTGCCGTGCACATCGTGGGCGTGTGACCTGGGGACACGGCGAAGGGCTGACGTGGGTGGACACGGAGAGGCACGAAGGAGTCCAGCGACGGGAGGCGATGACTCAGGGCCTCGGGCCCGCGCGGGGGTCAGAGGGAGAGCGTCAGTCAAGTCCCTGGCTCTGCCGGTTCTGCCGGATATAGAGGACGGTCCACATGCTGGGAAACAAAGGGCCCCTGTGCTTTGGGGGCGGGGTGGGGAGCTGGGAGCTGTCCGGACAGGCCTGGCCGTTCAGAAAGGTCCCGCTGCCCGCGTCTTGCGGGGGCTGCCGCTCAGCGGGCCCTGGGCCTTTGCCGCCCGGGCTGAGGCAGCAGGTGCAGGGCCAGCCCTCCTTCTTGTGGGCTTGCCGTGCAGCCCCGGCGGGAGGCTGGTGAGCAGGTGTGGGGGGCGCTGCGCCTTTCTGGGACCTGCCAGGGCCGAGCCTGGGCGTGTGCATGTTCAGGGAGGCGGGGGAGGGCAGGAGGGGCTGAGCCCTGGTGGGTGGTTTGGAGAGGCTGCCAGCCAGCAAATCCCAGCGCGGCGGGGAGACGACGCCCTACAGCCTCAGCGCCCCCTCCTGAGTGAACAGGGTTTTTTAAAGTCTTACTGAGTTAGTTACAATATTGCTTCTATTTTATGTTTTGTATTTTTGGCTGCAAGGCACGGGTTTGCTCCCTAACCAGGAATTGAAGCATACGCCTGCTTTGGAAGGCACAGTCTTAACGCTGGACCGCCAGGGAAGTCCCCGAGTTAGTAGTTTTTATTTATTTATTTATTTTTAATTGATCATTTGCATGTAATGGAAAGAAAGAACTATTCATTGAAAGACATTTTTATGAGAATGAACGTGTTAGTCACTCAGTCGTGTCTGACTCTGTGACCCCATGGACCGTAGCCCACCAGGCTCCTCTGTCTGTTTTCCAGGCACGAATACTGGAGTGGGTTGCTAGTTCCTTCTCCAGGAATGAAAAGACCAACCACCCACTGGGATAAATATTCTCATTACACATATCTGACAAAAATATATAAAGAACTCCTACCAGTGAATAAATAAAACATCATTAAAACAGGCAGTATCCTTCACCTGGCACTTCAACCAATTTGCATTTAGAAAAATTGAGCTAGCAGTTTTTAAAGGGGAAGAACAGAGGAGTCAGGGTTATCTTTGTGGGGCTACCCCACCTGGCATTTAGAATCTGAAGTTCCCCGACCAGGGACTGAACCCGTTGCCCCCTGCAGTGGAACCGTGGGGTCGTAACCTCTGGACTGCCAGGGAGGTCCCTGGGGTTGCCATCCTAGCTGTCTGCGGCCGGGGGGCTTTGGTCCTGTGTCTGTGACCGGGGGTCTGCGTCAGCGTCTCTGTGAAAGGTTATCCTCCCTGGAAGGTGACTCAGCACAGCTCAGTGACACTGACCAGAACGCTGGCTCTAGGCCCCCGACCTTCACTTCTCCTTCTTGATTTGGCAAAAATGTGATCAAACAGGTATGGGCAGAACAAGCAGGAGAGAGAACAGACACCTGGCGGGCATCTTCCTTATAAACCAGTCCCGGGACTCCGTTTGGAGACTGCTGTGATTCTTAACTGAGTGAATGAATGAGAGACAAATTTGCCCCATGAAAATGGAAAGCTGTGCTGAAAACAAGGCATCAGAAAATTATGAGCAAGAAGCACAAGGAAAGGGCTTCTCTGGCTTCTGTCATGCTGCAGCTCAGGGGTAGGAGGTGTTGGTGGCGGTGGGTCACTTTGAGACGCCTCCCGTGTGTTACCCTCTCCCTGCTGGACAGGTCTGTGGGTGCTCACCTTTTACAAATAGGAGGGGACAGCCCTGGTGGCCCAGTGGTTAAGAATCCACCTTCCAATGCTGGGGACGCGAGTTTGATCCCTGGTCAGGGAAGCTCCCACAGGCCGTGGAGCAACTGAGCCTGGGGACCGGGCCGCAGCTGCTGAGCCTGCATGCACTGCGGCCCGTGCTCTGCGACAAGAGAAGCCACTACGCTGAGAAGCCCACTCCCTCAGCTAGAGAAAGCCTGGGCAACACGGGCTTCTTCATTTCAAAAATAAAAACAAGTAGGAGGGTAACGCATCTGTGGACGGCTGTTTTTTGGAGTTGGCTGTAGCGGGTGTTGTCCACCGTGACTTGGGGTTTGGCAGAGACTCAGGCTGGCAGAGGGCACAGCTTGTACCAGAAAGAAGGAAGCTTGGGAGTGCCCCGATGGAGTCTACGGGCTGGGGAAGCTGTGGGCGGACTCATTACAAGCTGAGCATTCCCTGCGGTTGATTTCTGGGGCGTATTTGGCCGCCGCTGGTGGTCCTGAGTTAGAAGCGGGAGGAGCAAAGTTAGGGAGGCGGTGGTGATGGCCGCTCTCGACCTGCCTGGCCCGCGACTGTGGCCTGGCTCTGGACGGCTGCCGCAGAGTTTACGGACTAGAGTTCTCTATACGGACTAGAGTTCTCTATCTCGTGTGTGGGGTCTGGCCTTTGTCTGTATGCACGGTCAGTATCCGGGCTCCCCAGGGAGCTCGGCAGTAAAGAATCCACCTGCCAACGCAGGAGACGTGGGTTTGATCCCTAGGTTGGGAAGATCCCCTGGAGAAGGAACTGGCAACCCACTTCTGGAGAATTCCATGGACAGCGGAGCCTGGTGAGCTGCAGTCCAGAGTCACAGAAGAGCTGGACACAACCAAGTGCGGCAGCAATGACAGAGTGTCTCGTGCTGGTTTATGAGGTCATTGCTGCTGGGCTGCTGCGGGTGTGCGTCAGACAGCTTTCCAGGCGGCCACGGAAGGCAGGCTGTGAAGGTCAGATGCTTTAATGCTGAGCCAGCCCTTCCCTGTACCGCTGTGCCACAGAGGAGTACCTGCTGAACCTCTCTGTGTCTGAATTAAGCCGTGGCGAGTTAAGGACCATGAAATGCTTGGGTCAGTGTCTGAGCCTCAGAGTGAGTTGATAATGTGATCACTATCCCTACTATAGTGATAATTACTATCTCTATAATTACCATCAGAGTGTATAACCGGGCCGCAGCTGCTGAGCCTGCATGCACTGCGGCCCGTGC
The DNA here is from genome assembly GCA_022376925.1 of Tragulus kanchil. NCBI lineage: Eukaryota > Metazoa > Chordata > Mammalia > Artiodactyla > Tragulidae > Tragulus > Tragulus kanchil. Next base: position 246,166,916 of record JAIOJX010000028.1, read on the forward strand.
TCTGCGACAAGAGAAGCCACTACGCTGAGAAGCCCACTCCCTCAGCTAGAGAAAGCCTGGGCAACACGGGCTTCTTCATTTCAAAAATAAAAACAAGTAGGAGGGTAACGCATCTGTGGACGGCTGTTTTTTGGAGTTGGCTGTAGCGGGTGTTGTCCACCGTGACTTGGGGTTTGGCAGAGACTCAGGCTGGCAGAGGGCACAGCTTGTACCAGAAAGAAGGAAGCTTGGGAGTGCCCCGATGGAGTCTACGGGCTGGGGAAGCTGTGGGCGGACTCATTACAAGCTGAGCATTCCCTGCGGTTGATTTCTGGGGCGTATTTGGCCGCCGCTGGTGGTCCTGAGTTAGAAGCGGGAGGAGCAAAGTTAGGGAGGCGGTGGTGATGGCCGCTCTCGACCTGCCTGGCCCGCGACTGTGGCCTGGCTCTGGACGGCTGCCGCAGAGTTTACGGACTAGAGTTCTCTATACGGACTAGAGTTCTCTATCTCGTGTGTGGGGTCTGGCCTTTGTCTGTATGCACGGTCAGTATCCGGGCTCCCCAGGGAGCTCGGCAGTAAAGAATCCACCTGCCAACGCAGGAGACGTGGGTTTGATCCCTAGGTTGGGAAGATCCCCTGGAGAAGGAACTGGCAACCCACTTCTGGAGAATTCCATGGACAGCGGAGCCTGGTGAGCTGCAGTCCAGAGTCACAGAAGAGCTGGACACAACCAAGTGCGGCAGCAATGACAGAGTGTCTCGTGCTGGTTTATGAGGTCATTGCTGCTGGGCTGCTGCGGGTGTGCGTCCAGACAGCTTTCCAGGCGGCCACGGAAGGCAGGCTGTGAAGGTCAGATGCTTTAATGCTGAGCCAGCCCTTCCCTGTACCCGCTGTGCCACAGAGGAGTACCTGCTGAACCTCTCTGTGTCTGAATTAAGCCGTAAGCGAGTTAAGGACCATGAAATGCTTGGGTCAGTGTCTGAGCCTCAGAGTGAGTTGATAATGTGATCACTATCCCTACTATAGTGATAATTACTATCTCTATAATTACCATCAGAGTGTATAATTCCTACGTGAACATCAATCTCACCCGTAATTATCATTACTTTTTCTACCCAAGGCCCTGCAACATGCTGGCATTTATCTGAGTCCTTGAAGCCGCGGCTGTTCATCTTCCTAGCACCAGGCAAAGAGCCTGAGTATCATATCTCCCCACCGAGAGCCCTGAGGCCATTCAGTTTCATTTGAAATCTGGAGTCAGAAGGATCAGGATCTTAGACTTCTTCTTGGAAGTCCAGTGGTTAGTACTCCACACTCCCACTGCACAGGGCACGGGTTCGATCCCTGGTTGGGGACCTAAGATCTCACATGCCCGCCGTGTGGTGAAGCCAAAAAAACTTCTTTAAAATACAAGCAGCTCTGAAGTTTTCCTTGTGATCTCTGATTTTCCTTGAGTCAGGAAAAGCCATGTGTTTTTCCCTCAGTGTCTTAAGGTGCCTTCTTCCCAGCTGTCTGCACTGCAGGCCCGGGAGACATTCTTCCCTGGGGATTCTTTGGCTGGATAATTAAATTGATATAAGACATTAAAAGGAGAAATACGAATTTAATTTCTTACATACAGGCGCCCCAGAGATAGGTGACCAAGGGTGGTGAGTCTGGCGACTGAGGCTTCTGTGCTGCTGAACTAAGGCATGGGCTGGGGCCTGGGCTCCCCCGGGAGGAGGGCCCTTCACAGGGAGGTACAGAGAGCACGGGGGCTCCTTAATGCCTGCCCTGCGGTGCAGGTGAGTCAGACAAAGAAGTTATCTGTAATAGTAGGCTCCCCCCGCCCCCGTCTCTGTTCTTTCAGGCAGTAAAGTGAGCGTCCGTCGCGCAGTCGCGTCCCACTCGGTGACCCCCTGGACAGCAGCCCGCCAGGCTCCTCTGCCCGTGGGACGCTCCAGGCAGGAGCACTGGGGTGGGGGGCCCGTGCCCTCCTCCAGGGTCTCTGCCTGACCCGGGGGTGGAACCCAGGTCTCCTGCGTTGCGGGCAGATTCTGTGCCGCCTGAGCCACCAGGGAAGCTAAGGAAGCAGCACTGTTTTCTGGCTATCCTAGCCTAGTGAGTTGATAATGTACTACCCTCTATAATTACCTTTTCAGAGTGTATAATTCCTACGTGAACATCAATCTCACCCGTAATTATCATTACTTTTTCTACCCAAGGCCCTGCAACATGCTGGCATTTATCTGAGTCCTTGAAGCCGCGGCTGTTCATCTTCCTAGCACCAGGCAAAGAGCCTGAGTATCATATCTCCCCACCGAGAGCCCTGAGGCCATTCAGTTTCATTTGAAATCTGGAGTCAGAAGGATCAGGATCTTAGACTTCTTCTTGGAAGTCCAGTGGTTAGTACTCCACACTCCCACTGCACAGGGCACGGGTTCGATCCCTGGTTGGGGACCTAAGATCTCACATGCCCGCCGTGTGGTGAAGCCAAAAAAACTTCTTTAAAATACAAGCAGCTCTGAAGTTTTCCTTGTGATCTCTGATTTTCCTTGAGTCAGGAAAAGCCATGTGTTTTTCCCTCAGTGTCTTAAGGTGCCTTCTTCCCAGCTGTCTGCACTGCAGGCCGGCAGACATTCTTCCCTGGGGATTCTTTGGCTGGATAATTAAATTGATATAAGACATTAAAAGGAGAAATACGAATTTAATTTCTTACATACAGGCGCCCCAGAGATAGGTGACCAAGGGTGGTGAGTCTGGCGACTGAGGCTTCTGTGCTGCTGAACTAAGGCGTGGGCTGGGGGCCTGGGCTCCCCCGGGAGGAGGGCCCTTCACAGGGAGGTACAGAGAGCACGGGGGCTCCTTAATGCCTGCCCTGCGGTGCAGGTGAGTCAGACAAAGAAGTTATCTGTAATAGTAGGCTCCCCCCGCCCCCGTCTCTGTTCTTTCAGGCAGTAAAGTGAGCGTCCGTCGCGCAGTCGCGTCCCACTCGGTGACCCCCTGGACAGCAGCCCGCCAGGCTCCTCTGCCCGTGGGACGCTCCAGGCAGGAGCACTGGGGTGGGGGGCCCGTGCCCTCCTCCAGGGTCTCTGCCTGACCCGGGGGTGGAACCCAGGTCTCCTGCGTTGCGGGCAGATTCTGTGCCGCCTGAGCCACCAGGGAAGCTAAGGAAGAGGCAGCACTGTTTTCTGGATCTGCCGGTCCGATCGCCTGCAGGTCCAGACAGTCCAGCAGGTGTCATCTGCTCCCCCCGCACCCCCGCTCGTGGGTCCCCGTCGGCCCGCTCAGGCAGGTGGCTCATCCACCTGTGCCCCGTTCTGTTCAGTCGCTGTGCTTCCTCAGGCAAAAACTCCGTCACCAGGATTTGTTGCTGATTGAATTCTAGCCCAGGAAATCCTCTGATGGGGGCTGGAGTGGCGGGGGGGGGGGGGCGGCGAAGAAAGAAAGGAAGATGAAACATTTAACCGACTGGGCCTTTGCCACCTTCAGTAGTAAGGGGAGTAACCCGCGGGTGAACCTGAACATTGGCGCCCACTGGGGCACGCCTCCTCCAGCAGGCGGACCCCGGCAGCCCGGGCGAGCTGGAGGCAGAGCAGACAGTGGCCGGACGTCCGAGCGAGGCGCCTTGAAGCGGCCACTCGGAGCAGAGGCAGACCTGAGCGCCCACTAGAAGGTGGAGGGAGGTGCGGAAATCGAGGCGACACCCAGAGGGGACAAATGCGCATTGTGAAGGGCTGTCGCTATAAACCAGTGTCGGCTAAGGCTTCTCTAAACTCAGAAGCATTGGAAGAACCATAAGTGGAAGATGGGACCCACGCATCCCAGCTATTCTGTGTCGCCTCATGGCCTCAAGACGCTTGCCCGGGGACCCGGCAGACAGGCAGGCAGCCGGCGCTGGGGCCATCCCTGCCTCGGCACCTGTCACAGCAGAGGCGCGGACTAGAGACTTGACTCTGTTACGGAACTCATGCTCAGTGGCTTGTCATTCAGGAATTCAACACTAAGAGACAAGTGTGGATAAAACAGATGCCTGTGAGGAGGAAGCCGGCGATCCTGGGGAGAAGGTGGCCCACGTCCCACGTGCTGATCACGGGGGCGAGAGCTTTCACAGGGGCGCTCCAGGGGAGCCAGGCTGGGCAGAGGGGGCGCCGCGCGCAGAAGAGCGCAGCCGTGCCAACAGGCACCTCGGAGTCCACGTGCTTCCGTCTGGCCGCCAGCTCCCGTGCCGACAGTCATCTTGGCCCTAGTCACGCGGTCGTGAGTCAGCGGCCTCTCCATCGTCCTGTGTGCAGGTCATCTTCAGTCCCAGAACCGGCTGCTTCCTATTCCTTGAGGCCAGCCCTTGGGATCGTGTACGATGGGGCAGCCCACATCGTGGCTACAGCCTGGCTGTCAGGAGCTCAGCTTTTCCCACGGAGGGGAGGGGGCTTTTGGCATCTCTGAAATAGCTCAAAGGATATGGCTCGGAATACTAATCATAGGACTTTAAGGAGGAACTAAAGCTATCTCTCTCTCTCTCTCTCTCTCTCTCGGCCACACCACATGGCTTGCAGGCTCTCAGTTCCCTGCCCAGGAAGGGAACCCAGACCCCGGGTGAAAGTGTCGAGCCCTAACTACCGGACTGCCAGGAAATTCCCAAAAGATCCTTCCTTGTCTTTAAGGGCTAAACTATTTTTGTCTTGTTTGACTGGTTTCCTTTGCATATTCTCTGTTTAAATTTATTCTTTGGCTAAAATTTTTCTACAGACCAGAGGCAGGTGGAGGATGGTAGAGGGACAGTCTGGGCTTCCCTGGTGGCTCAGGGGTAAAGAATCCACCTGCTAAGGCAGGAGACCTGGGTTCGAGCCTTGGGTCGGGAAGATCCCCTGGAGAAGGGAACGGTTACCCACTCGAGTGTTCTTGCCTGCAGAATCCCATTGGACAGAGGGGCCTGGTGGGCTATAGCCCGTGGGACTGCAAGGAGTCGGACACGATTGAGTGATTTTCACTTCACTTCCTAGCTTTCTACATTTCCCTAATTTTCTGTAACAGCAATGGAGGGATCACTGGGGGGAAGCAGAGGCCATGGCATGAAGTCACGTGGGTGGGAGCGCGTGGACTCCGAGATGCCCGTCTGTGCTGGCTGCGCTGGTCTGCGCGTGGCTCCCCTCTGCCTAGCTTGTGCTCCCCTGGAGCGCCCCTGTGAAAGCTCTCGCCCCCGTGATCAGCACGTGGGGGCTGGTTCTCTGGGACGTGGGCCACCTTCTCCCCAGGATCGCTGGCTTCCTCCTTACAGGAGCAGCTCTGAGCAGTCAGTCAGGCACGGGGACCGGGTGGGGGTCCGGGAGGAGGAGGCGGGGCCATGACCACAGCCGGATCTGACTAATGCGTGTGCAAAGTGAACCTTTGGGCCCTTGTTCAGGAAGCACCAAGACCCTCCGGAAGGCAGCACCTGAAGAGCAGCAGGCCTGGTGCCCACGCTCGGGCTGTGCGGCCACCGCCCACAGGAACCACCCATCCCAGTGAAGCTGTCCCGCCGGGAGGGGGCGCGCCCCCAGGCCTTGGGCTTTGCTGTGGCCTTGGGCTTTGCTGTGGCCTGGGGCTATGTCATTCTTTCAAAAGCTGTGCCGTGCCCCTTTCCCTCCTGGTACACTTGGGCTTCCCTGAGGCCTCAGATGGTGAAGGATCTGCTCACAATGTGGGCGCCCTGGGTTTGATCCCTGGGTTGGGAAGATGCCCCTGGAGAAGGGATAGGCTGTCCACTCCAGTATTCTTGCCTGGAGAATTCTAGGGACAGAGGAGCCTGGCAGGCCCCAGTCCACGGGGTCGCAAAGAGTCGGACCCAACGGAGCGGCTTTCACTGCTAGAACAATGGAGACAGAGCCAGGCGGACTGCTCATGGCGGGGCCTCGCCACTAGGAGGCGGTGGTGCGCGGCCCGGGAGAGGCCGGCGCCGACTCGTGACGTCACCCCGAGTGCCTGAGAGGCCGGCGCGGGAGCGTGACGTCCCACTGACGTCCAGAGGGGCGCGGGCTTGTGACGTCACTCAGCGCGACCAGGCGTGGCGGCGCGGTGGCCGGTATCGTGGCGTCTCAGCGCGGTCTCCATGGGCTCGCGGGTGCAGCTCCCGCCCGAAATCCAGCTGGCGCAGCGGCTGGCGGGGAACGAGCAGGTGACCCGGGACCGGGCGGTGCGGAAGCTCCGGAGGTACATCGTCGCCAGGACGCAGCGGGCCGAAGGTTGGTGCGGGGCGCGGGGTGGCCGGGCGCGGGGGCCGGAGCGGGCGGGCCTTCCGGCCGCGGAGCCTCCACGTGGTCGCGCCGGGCGGGCGGAGCCGGGGGCGCTCGCGGCGATGCTCCCGCCTGCTCCCCGCTTCGCGTTCGCGCTTCCGCCGGAGCGCGGGGCCCTGACCTCCGGTACCGCCGGACCGATGTGGAGGTGCGCGGCGCTCGCCTCGGTCTGCGGTCGCCAAGTGTCCCTCTGCCCTGCCCCCAGCCCCGGATCTCTGCCCGGTCGAGACTGCCTTTCCCCGGGAGCAGACCCTTCGCAGCCGCTGCCCTTGCTCGCCACTGTGTGGGCGCCTTGCGCTGTTCTAGATCTTGGAGCGGCGCTTGTCGCTCTTGGTAGTCGTTTCCTGTGTAATCGTTGGGTTGTCGTCTGAGTTTCACGTAGTCAAAAATCACGCTGCTTAAGTGTTTCTCGGAACGTGGCCCCGCGGCAGCTTCAGCACCATCCGGGCATTTGTTAGAAACTGTAAACTTGTGAGTCGCCTCCCAGCCGTGCTGCATCAGGGAGAAGGGCCGTGTGTGTGCCCGACTGTTTGTGACCTCGTGGACCGTAGCCCGCCAGGCTCCTCTGCCCGTGGGGCTCTCCAGAGAGAAACACTGGAGTGGGGAATTTCCTGGTGGCCCAGCGGCCAAGACTCTGTGCTCTCAATGCAGGGGCCCAGGTTCAATACCTAGTCAGGGAACTAGAACCCACATGCTACAACTGAGACCCGGTAAATAAATATAACTAGCAACACACATATATATTAAAAAAAAAAAAAAAGGGTACTGGAGAGGGTGGCCATGCCTCCTCCAGGGGATCCTCCCGTCACAGGGATGCAGCTTGCGTCTCTTGCGTCTCTTGCGTCTCCTGCCCCCGGAGGCAGGTTCTTTACCACTAGCGCTACCTGGGAAGCCTAGGAGGTTGGTCCTCACATCTGAGAAACACTGATCTGAAGCAGAGTGCCAGAATATAGTTAAGGCCTCAGCGAGTATGTGTTGGCTGATTTTATATACCTGCCTTCATAACGAGCCCGGGTGAGGTAGCGTGTAATTTTAAACTTTGGAAAGCGCACAAAGCCCTGGTGTAACACTGGGTGGACGACCGCCGCTCCACCCGGCCCAGTTAGTGGTGAGTATTCAGTTGTGAATCTACAAAAACAGGGTACGGTGTCTGATACATGTAGATTCTCGTTATCAAATGAATGAAACGGCAGTTGCTTGGAGGACACCTGCAGCCCCTGGCCCAGCCAACTCTGAGCTGGGAGGGTGGGTGAGAGGGAGGGCCAGGTTCCCCGGCAGGAGGAGGACTCCGGTGTAGCTCAGGCGGGCGCGTCTCTCCGGCCGTCCTGGTGCTAAGCTGGGGTCGCTTAGTCCGAGTGCCGCTGTCTCTGGTGCAGGTGGCTTCTCGCATGATGAGCTGCTGAAGGTGTGGAAGGGGCTGTTCTACTGCATGTGGATGCAGGACAAGCCGCTGCTGCAGGTGAGTGCCCGGGAGGGCCCCGGTCAGGAGGGCGCCGAAGGCGCCGGGCGCGGTGTCAGCAGGGAGGGTGTCGCCAGCTCTCGTCTGACTGCCCGCAGAGGCAACCCGGGTTGGAGGGGGTCTGACACTTGCCGCGTTGGGCACCACAGGACGCTGGTGGATGCCAGTGTGCATCACGGCTGAGAGCGGGTAGCAGGCCTGTTTGGGGCTGGGATGGGAGCGGTCGTGGCCTCTTCGGTCCTGCCCAAGACCAGGAGTTGAACCCGGCCTTGCAGTGGGAGCGCGGAGTCCCCACCGCTGGGCCGCCAGGGACGTCCCTGGTCGTCTGCTCCGTGGGCGGCCGAGATGGCAGGCTGCGGGCTGGAGCGCTGCCTTCTGGGGGACCGGCTCCCGGTCTCCCGAGACAAGTTATTTTTCTCCGGGTCTTTGTTTTTAATTGTCTTTTATAAAACTGGACTTCACGTTTTAGAGCCGTTTTAGGTTCACAGCCACGTGAGAGGAGGTCCTGCGATATCTCACACGTCTCCTGCCCCACACGTGCCCAGCCTCCCTGTGACCGGCACCCACGGGGTCCATGGGCCCACACGAAGCTGTCGTCACCCTGGGGCCACAGCCTACCTTGGCTTTCCTCCTGGGGCTGTGCCGTGTGGGGGGCTGAGGGAGTGCCTGGCGGCCCGCGTCTGTCCTGTGGGCTGGGCTGGGTGGCCTCGCTGTCCCCAGCACTGGCCTTCCCTGAGGTGTGACTCCTGAGAAGCCCTGGTGGGGAGGGAGCTTCCGGCGTGCAGGCTCCCGCCCCGAGTTCCGCACCTGCGGCGCTGGGTCCAGGGTGCGGGTGGCGCTCGCCTGTGAGGCGGGCGGGCCGCGGGAAACGGGGGTCTCCTCAGCCCCCGGCAGGCGGCCGTGCCCTCCCGGACTCCTGCGCCCCTCTCCCTCGACCGGCAGCCTCCGAGGCTGAGCGCTGGGCCGCGCTCCAGCTCGTCTTGCTGGGAGGCTCTGTGGGCCCGGCCTGCAGGGAGGCCTCTCAGCCTCTCGCCGGGCCGCGGGGCGGTGGAGCCAGCTCCCACGGCGCGGGAGGACGCGGAGGGCTTGCCTTCCGCGGCTGCTTGCTGTGTGGCATCACGCGCGGGCAGGGACGGAGGGCGTGTGTCCTGTTTCCTTGCAGGAGGAGCTCGGCAGGACCATCTCCCGGCTCGTCCATGCCTTCCAGAGCACAGAGGCGCGTGAGTATCCTCGCCGCGGGGTCTCCCAGCAGCGGGGCCGGGCCCCCGCTGGCGTCTGTGGGCGCGGGAGGAGCCGCTCGGGGTCGGCGCGCGCTCCTCACCCTCCCGGGGCGCGCTCAGCGCCGGGGGCTGGAGGGCTCGTTGCCTCCGCTCCGGATCGCGGAGGAAGCCGTGGCGCGCGCAGCCGTGGTGGGAGCTCCTGCCGTGGCTCCGGAGCCCCCGCGCTGCGGCCTGCCTTCGCGTCGCTGGCGTCTCCGGAAGTCCCGGGGCCCAGACCCTGTCCCCTTAGCCAGGCTCTGGGGCGGGGCCTGAGTGTCAGGTCTGTGGCCTCTGCTCCCTGCTCTGAGGGCGGCCGGGGCGGCCGGCGGCGCCGGATCCGCGACCCTGCGACCCTGGGACCGGGGCGTGGGGCCCTGGCTGTGGGGCAGGTTTAGTCCGGTGACGAAGGCTGTGAAAAGCAGGGTGTGCGGTCAGGCTCGTCTGCCTCCACTCGGGAGACTCCGCACCGCCTCTGAGTGGCAGCTGGAGGAAGTCCATTCTCTCTCGTCTCACCTTCCAAGAAGCTGCCGGACCTCCCCGCAGCGGGAGGCCAGGCGCTCGCGAGGCGGTGGGCTCGGCGTGTCCTCCTGTGGGCGGCCGCCCGCTCCGGGGGTGCTCCGCCGCGGGAGAGAGTGCAGGCCCTCCGCCTCCTGGGCAGGGCGGCCGCGGGCCAGGCTCTCCTGGGCGTGTGGACGGGCGGCCGTCTCCTGTGTCCCCGCGGGGTCGTCCGGCTGCGCGTGGCTGTGTCCCAGCCGTCTTTTGAGGGGGCAGTCAGGCCGGGCGGGCCGCCCAGTGGCCTTTGTCGCCCCCGCTGGCTTCCGGACCTGTCTCCCAGCGCAGTCGTGCTCCGGGGCGTGGGGCGGGGTGTCTGGGGGACCGGGTTGAGCCCTCCGCCCCTGGTCCCGTCATGGGCAGGGTTTTGTGTCTGATCAGGTCGTGGATCCCGCCCGGGAGTGGAGGGTGGGATGCAGGCGCTGCGGGGCAGTGGGCGTCGGGGAGGGGTGGCCCGGCAGCGCCTCCCTGCCGGGGGCTGGCCTGCTCTCTGTGCCTGCCCTTCAGAGGCTGTGGCTGCGCTTCTGGCGTGTGGCAGGGCTCTACTTTCCCCCCCGAGGTTCCCGAAAGCCCTGTTTTTAAGCCGGATCCACAGCACTGCTCTCCGCCCGGCACACAGGTGGAGTGTCCCGGGGCCGCTGCCCTGTGACTGCCGGCTGGGTTTCCTCGGGGTCTCTGCCCCCGCTTCCTCCCTCCCGAGGCGGCTGCCGCGCCCCCGACTCTCTGGCCTTGTCTCTCCAGAGCACCTGTTCATCCAGACCTTCTGGCAGACCATGAACCGCGAGTGGCCGGGCGTCGACAGGCTGCGCCTGGACAAGTTCTACCTGGTGAGGGTGCCGCCCGCTCCTTGCCGGGGCCCTGGGCGCTGGTGGGGGCAGCACACCTGGAGCGGGGCGTGGCGTCGCGGACCTGGCCGGGAGCCTCCGCCTGGCCACGCCGAGGCCCGGGGCTCCTGCGGGCGGGCGCCCTGCGGAGCAGACCTGGGTGTGCGGTCAGGCTCGCTGCCTCCACTGGGAGACTCCGCACCGCCTCTGAGTGGCAGCTGGAGGAAGTCCATTCTCTCTCGTCTCACCTTCCAAGAAGCTGCGGACCTCCCGCAGCGGGAGGCCAGGCGCTCGAGGCGGTGGGCTCGGCGTGTCCTCCTGTGGGCGGCCGCCCGCTCCGGGTGCTCCGCCGGGAGAGAGTGCAGGCCCTCCGCCTCCTGGGCAGGCGGCCGGGCCAGGCTCTCCTGGGCGTGTGGACGGGCGGCCGTCTCCTGTGTCCCCGCGGGGTCGTCCGGCTGCGCGTGGCTGTGTCCCAGCCGTCTTTTGAGGGGGCAGTCAGGCCGGGCGGGCCGCCCAGTGGCCTTTGTCGCCCCCGCTGGCTTCCGGACCTGTCTCCCAGCGCAGTCGTGCTCCGGGGCGTGGGGCGGGGTGTCTGGGGGACCGGGTTGAGCCCTCCGCCCCTGGTCCCGTCATGGGCAGGGTTTTGTGTCTGATCAGGTCGTGGATCCCGCCCGGGAGTGGAGGGTGGGATGCAGGCGCTGCGGGGCAGTGGGCGTCGGGGAGGGGTGGCCCGGCAGCGCCTCCCTGCCGGGGGCTGGCCTGCTCTCTGTGCCTGCCCTTCAGAGGCTGTGGCTGCGCTTCTGGCGTGTGGCAGGGCTCTACTTTCCCCCCCGAGGTTCCCGAAAGCCCTGTTTTTAAGCCGGATCCACAGCACTGCTCTCCGCCCGGCACACAGGTGGAGTGTCCCGGGGCCGCTGCCCTGTGACTGCCGGCTGGGTTTCCTCGGGGTCTCTGCCCCCGCTTCCTCCCTCCCGAGGCGGCTGCCGCGCCCCCGACTCTCTGGCCTTGTCTCTCCAGAGCACCTGTTCATCCAGACCTTCTGGCAGACCATGAACCGCGAGTGGCCGGGCGTCGACAGGCTGCGCCTGGACAAGTTCTACCTGGTGAGGGTGCCGCCCGCTCCTTGCCGGGGCCCTGGGCGCTGGTGGGGGCAGCACACCTGGAGCGGGGCGTGGCGTCGCGGACCTGGCCGGGAGCCTCCGCCTGGCCACGCCGAGGCCCGGGGCTCCTGCGGGCGGGCGCCCTGCGGAGCAGACCTGGGTGTCTGGAGGCTCTGATCCCACAGGGGAGCTCCTCCCTGTCCCATCGCCTCTCTGGGAACAAGCCCGTCTGTCATGGCCGTCCGTCCTGCTCCTGGGAGGCTGGCATCCCACCCGTGGGCAGTGGCACCGCCCGCAGGCCCAGCCCCGCAGCTCGAGCTCAGCGGGCACCCCGGCGGCCGGGCGGCGGGAGGCCTGGGCCGAGCCGCTGACGGGCCTCTTCTGCCACAGCTCATGCGGATGGTCCTGCGCGAGGCGCTCACGGCCCTGAAGACGCGGGGATGGGACGAGAGGTGGGTGCCCGGGCACTCGCACCCCTCTGGGCTGCTCCTTTACCCGTTCTCAGCTTTGCGTGGCAGGTGACTCGTGCTGGAGCCGGGCCTTTTTAAACCTGCGCCGTGTGGGCGGGGCATTGGGTTCTGCCCTGACGCTGCGGGAGCGCTTTCCGTGGGTCAGAACCGAGCCCTCAGCGCAGCGGGGCGGCCGCCGGTCGTGTAGACGTGGCACCTCCGTGTGCGGCCAGAGGGCACTGCTTCCGCTCCGGGTGCGGGGCTGTCTCCAGACTGAGGGGCTGCGCTCCTGCCGCCGCCCGCCTCCCTGGGCCCTGGCGCTGGGCGGGGCTCTCCGCGGCGCTGGGCGGGGCCCTGCGGGTCTTGGCTCCTCCCCCAGCCTCCTGGAGGGGCCGGGGCTCCTGCTGCCTGGACCTCAGCTCTGCCTTCAGATCCCGCCAGCCAGGCCTCCAGGGGGCAGTCTGACATCGCAGCATACCGTGGGTTTCTGAGGATTCTCATTTTAAAGGTTTTGAAATTAAATTTTTTAAACTTTTTTCTGAAGTTTAAAGGAGGAATGTGTGCTCAGTATACAGAACTCAAGAAAATTTTAAAAAACATTTAAAAGTAATTTTAACTCCAACAGACAGGTACTTAAAGTATTTTTTTTTGGCTGTGTTGCACGGCTTTTGGGATCTCAGTTCCCAGCTACGGCAGTGAAAGCCTGGGGGCTGCAGGCTGCGGGGCTCTGACAGTGACTTTTATTTTTTTTTTTTTTTTTTAAGATTATTTCTTTATTTTGGACGGGAGTCGGGTTGGGGAGGGAGGGGAGTGGGCGGGCCACTTCCATTGGTCTTTCATTTCTCTATTTTTTCATCTGTCTCTGTTCTTTGACTCCTGTGGGCCTCCCATCGCGGTGGCGTCTGTCGTTGCAGAGCGCCGGCTCTGGGCGCATGCGCTCCAGAGCCCAGGCTCGGTAATTGGACACATGGGTCCAGCCACTCCGTGGCATGTGGGATCCTCCCAGGCCAGGGACCGAACCGGCGCCCCTTGCACTGCAAGGCGGTGTCCCTACCCACTGGACCACCAGGGGAAACCCTGACAGTGACTTTTAAAACGCGGCTGTGTCCTCTGCCTGGACGTGGCCTGGGGCTGCTTCCGTGTTTTGCAGAGATGTGTCCAGACGCCCCGCCGTGTGCCCCGCTGCTGCGGAGCTGGGGAGGCCGGTGCTGGGGGAGAGGCTTGCAAACAGCACGGTTTGAGTTGATTTGTGTTTAAAAAGTGGTGGTAAAGGAGTTTACGTTTAAGCACGAGGATAAGAAGTCTGGAACCCGGACGTCAAAACAGCTGCCAAACTAGAACACACAGCGCACGGCCGGCATCACTGTCAACTTTCTCGTCTTCTGGGTCACGGGGCGGGCGGTGCCCCTGGCCTGACGCCCCTTCCCGTCCAGCCAGTGAAGGCGTCGGCAGGAGTGGGAGCGTCGTGCCTGGAGCTGTTTTCTGGGTGGAGAATGGCTGTGGGTGCCTCGGCGCCACGTGTGGGGCCTCTGGGCTTAGTGGTTGTCTTCCTTAAAGTCCCAGGAAGACCTGAGGCCGGGAGTGTGACCCGTGTCAGGACTCAGGGCTCTGTGGCCCCGGGAGCGGTTCAGCGTGCAAGGGGTGCTGCTGCTCGTGTGAACCCGGGGTGTTGTTAGGAAGGTCGCTCCGTCCTCCGTGCCGCTCGTAACTCAGCGTCCAGATCCTCGTGCAGAAGCCGCTAGGCCTCCTCTCCCTGGGCGGTGGCCAGGTCACCTGCTCTTCTGGCCCTTGTCCATTCTCGCGCACGTCCTAGACTGAGCGCGGCCTTCTGGGAGTGGGAGTGTGCCACTGCCCGGAGGAGGGTCTCCGCCCCGGCCTGGTTCCTTCTGGGCTGTGAGCAGCACGCCGGTGTTGCTGGTGACCCCGTGCTGCTTCCCGACTCGCCGCTTCCTCCCCAGAGAGATGGAGCGGCTGCTGGAGCTGCTGACCACAGAGATCCTGCACCCCAACAGCGAGGCCCCCAACGGGGTGAAGAGCCACTTCCTGGAGGTCTTCCTGGAGGAACTGACCAAAGTGGGCGCTCACGAGGTAGGCAGCGGCGGCGGGCGGGCAGCGGCCGGCTGCTCGGGCCTGCGACCGGGGCTGAGAGCTGACCGCCGACCAGGTGTCCCTACCCACTGGACCACCAGGAACCCTGACAGTGACTTTTAAAACGCGGCTGTGTCCTCTGCCTGGACGTGGCCTGGGGCTGCTTCCGTGTTTTGCAGAGATGTGTCCAGACGCCCCGCCGTGTGCCCCGCTGCTGCGGAGCTGGGGAGGCCGGTGCTGGGGGAGAGGCTTGCAAACAGCACGGTTTGAGTTGATTTGTGTTTAAAAAGTGGTGGTAAAGGAGTTTACGTTTAAGCACGAGGATAAGAAGTCTGGAACCCGGACGTCAAAACAGCTGCCAAACTAGAACACACAGCGCACGGCCGGCATCACTGTCAACTTTCTCGTCTTCTGGGTCACGGGGCGGGCGGTGCCCCTGGCCTGACGCCCCTTCCCGTCCAGCCAGTGAAGGCGTCGGCAGGAGTGGGAGCGTCGTGCCTGGAGCTGTTTTCTGGGTGGAGAATGGCTGTGGGTGCCTCGGCGCCACGTGTGGGGCCTCTGGGCTTAGTGGTTGTCTTCCTTAAAGTCCCAGGAAGACCTGAGGCCGGGAGTGTGACCCGTGTCAGGACTCAGGGCTCTGTGGCCCCGGGAGCGGTTCAGCGTGCAAGGGGTGCTGCTGCTCGTGTGAACCCGGGGTGTTGTTAGGAAGGTCGCTCCGTCCTCCGTGCCGCTCGTAACTCAGCGTCCAGATCCTCGTGCAGAAGCCGCTAGGCCTCCTCTCCCTGGGCGGTGGCCAGGTCACCTGCTCTTCTGGCCCTTGTCCATTCTCGCGCACGTCCTAGACTGAGCGCGGCCTTCTGGGAGTGGGAGTGTGCCACTGCCCGGAGGAGGGTCTCCGCCCCGGCCTGGTTCCTTCTGGGCTGTGAGCAGCACGCCGGTGTTGCTGGTGACCCCGTGCTGCTTCCCGACTCGCCGCTTCCTCCCCAGAGAGATGGAGCGGCTGCTGGAGCTGCTGACCACAGAGATCCTGCACCCCAACAGCGAGGCCCCCAACGGGGTGAAGAGCCACTTCCTGGAGGTCTTCCTGGAGGAACTGACCAAAGTGGGCGCTCACGAGGTAGGCAGCGGCGGCCGGGCGGGCAGCGGCCGGCTGCTCGGGGCCTGCGACCGGGAGCTGAGCCCCCGCCCTCTCCCCGCAGCTGACCGCCGACCAGAACCTCAGGCTCATCAGCCCGTTCTGCGTGATTGCCGCCCAGACTCAGGAGTGAGTGCAGCCCCGCCTGCCGCCCCTGTGCCGTCGAGTCCCTGGGGTCTCCCTGGAGAGACGCTGTGGTCGCACGAGTCCAGCGGGGCCCGGGGTAGGGGCCGGCCTGACGGTGGCTCTGGTGCTGCCGCCCCTCAGCTCCCTGGTTCTGCACGCCATCACTCGAGGCATCTTTGAAACGATCGTGGAGCAGGCCCCGCTGGCCATCGAGGAGCTCATGAACGAACTGGAGGAGGAGGCGGAGGAGGAGCCGTCGGAGGAGGAGGCGCCGGGCCGGGCCGTGTCCTCCAGGAAGCCCCCCGGAGGTGAGGACCGGAGGGGCCGGGTGGGGCCTGTCCGGCCTGAGCCTGCGGCGGCTCTGCAGGACCCCCGCCTTCCTCTCCTGTCCTGCCCCCTCACTTCTGCCCCCAGCCCCCGAGTGTGTTCTCAGCGGGCCGCCAGGGCAGCCTTGGGAACAACACGTTCACTCTCAGCGCTCACCCTGCGGCCGCCCAAGTCCTGAGGGCTCCCCAGCGTTGCTCCTGCCCCGGCGTCCGCCCGCTCTCCCCGCCCTGCGGGGCCGCCCTCCCTGACGGCTGCCCGGCCCCTCCTGGTTAAAGTGCAGCCTCCCGTCCCCACCCTCTTGCTTGCTGGGTATTTTCACAGTGCGCCACTTGGGAGTGAATCACTTAAACTTACCTACGTCACTTGTTCATCTTCCTGGCCCGGCTCTCACCCCTGGTGCCAGCCCTGCTAGGACGAGAGCTGTGTGGCCCCGACACCTCAGGGGCAGCCCCCAGCACAGAGGGGGCGCCCACCGGGTGAGGGAGGGAGGGGACGAGCGGAGAGGAGCGGGGCGCAGGTGTGAACGTCCCCCTGGAGGCCCCTGGCGTGGGGCCTGCGGGCCGGCGCCCGCAGTGTCCGGTCCGGCTGTGCACCTTGTGCTCAGGGGGATCCCTGCGTGGTGCCAGCCGTGTCCTCCGGGCAGCCCGTGTGGTGCCGCCCCGGCTTTGAGGTGCTTGTCCACCAGCTGCAGGGCTGTGTGCTTCTGCCTTTTAGTGTAAACCCCACTTAAGGTGTGCCTCCTTGAGCGTGAGTGCCTGCAGAGCTCACGGCGGCGCGGCCGTCGTCCCCGTCTGCCGGGCCGCCGCCGCCCGCTCCTCCCCGACCGTCGGTGTCTGTCTGCCGCGGTGGGTCACACGGTGCGCGTCTGTGTCTGGCTGAGCGCCCTGAGCCACGCCGGGTCCCGGGTCAGGATGTCCGGGGCCAAGGAGCCCTGCACTGTGTGTGTCACGTTTTGTTCCTGGTTGGTGGACGGACTCTGGGGTTGCTTCCGGTCTTCTCTTGGGGTGAATGCTACTGTGGGTGCGGGTCTGTGCGTGTTTGTTTGAGTCTCTGCTTTCGGTTCTTCTGGTCTGCGCCCAGGAGTGGGATTGCCGCGTCCCGGGGGATTCACGCTCAGCCTCCTGGGAGCCGCCCCGCTCTTCTCCGCAGCGGCTGCTCCGGCACCGTTGCCCGGCCTGGCGGGCGCCAGGTCCTCCTCGCCCCGGCTGGTCGTCTGTTTGACAGTGGCGCTCCTGGGGACCAGGGTGTCGCTGTGGCCGTGGCCTGTGTTTCTCTAGCAATGGGTGGAGTCTGGCACCTTATCGTGCGCTTGGTGGCCATTTGTGTTTTTGAGAGGTATTTTGGCCCCTGGGTTTTAGGGATTCGTGTGTTCTGGTCGTCACCCCCCAAAGTGCCCTCTTGCTTGCTGGGTATTTTCACAGTGCGCCACTTGGGAGTGAATCACTTAAACTTACCTACGTCACTTGTTCATCTTCCTGGCCCGGCTCTCACCCCTGGTGCCAGCCCTGCTAGGACGAGAGCTGTGTGGCCCCGACACCTCAGGGGCAGCCCCCAGCACAGAGGGGGCGCCCACCGGGTGAGGGAGGGAGGGGACGAGCGGAGAGGAGCGGGGCGCAGGTGTGAACGTCCCCCTGGAGGCCCCTGGCGTGGGGCCTGCGGGCCGGCGCCCGCAGTGTCCGGTCCGGCTGTGCACCTTGTGCTCAGGGGGATCCCTGCGTGGTGCCAGCCGTGTCCTCCGGGCAGCCCGTGTGGTGCCGCCCCGGCTTTGAGGTGCTTGTCCACCAGCTGCAGGGCTGTGTGCTTCTGCCTTTTAGTGTAAACCCCACTTAAGGTGTGCCTCCTTGAGCGTGAGTGCCTGCAGAGCTCACGGCGGCGCGGCCGTCGTCCCCGTCTGCCCGGGCCGCCGCCGCCCGCTCCTCCCCGACCGTCGGTGTCTGTCTGCCGCGGTGGGTCACACGGTGCGCGTCTGTGTCTGGCTGAGCGCCCTGAGCCACGCCGGGTCCCGGGTCAGGATGTCCGGGGCCAAGGAGCCCTGCACTGTGTGTGTCACGTTTTGTTCCTGGTTGGTGGACGGACTCTGGGGTTGCTTCCGGTCTTCTCTTGGGGTGAATGCTACTGTGGGTGCGGGTCTGTGCGTGTTTGTTTGAGTCTCTGCTTTCGGTTCTTCTGGTCTGCGCCCAGGAGTGGGATTGCCGCGTCCCGGGGGATTCACGCTCAGCCTCCTGGGAGCCGCCCCGCTCTTCTCCGCAGCGGCTGCTCCGGCACCGTTGCCCGGCCGCGCGGGCGCCAGGTCCTCCTCGCCCCGGCTGGTCGTCTGTTTGACAGTGGCGCTCCTGGGGACCAGGGTGTCGCTGTGGCCGTGGCCTGTGTTTCTCTAGCAATGGGTGGAGTCTGGCACCTTATCGTGCGCTTGGTGGCCATTTGTGTTTTTGGAGAGGTATTTGCTGGAGTCCTCCACCCATTTTTGGATCACGTGGGTTCCTCCGTGGGTTTTAGGGGTATTCGTGTGTTCTGGTCGTCACCCCTCCCCAGGTGCGTGATGCGCTGGCGCATGGAGCTGAAGGTTTTCGCCGGGCCTAGTTTCTGGTTCTCTGAGCCTCTTGTGCCGTGAGTGTCAGGTTCGGGCAGCCGTGGCCAGTCGGGCTGCTGCAGCCTCTGCGTTTTCATCGGCGCTTCACTGAGCTGGTTCTTCCTTTAGGTCTTCAGTTTGTTCTGAGTTAATTCTAGCCTGTGGTGGCAGAAGGGGTCCAGTGTCTGTCTCTGACCATGTCCGGTGTTCCTGGCACGTTTGTGGTGGACGGTCCTTCCCCGCTGGACGGCCCAGGCCCTCGTGGAAGGTCACCCGACGGCGGGAGCGAGGGCTGACCTCTGCGGCCTCCGACTCCCGCCCTCGCTGGCACCCCAGCCTTCGTGCTGGCCAGCCGTCCCCTGCAGTGCTCTCCGGCCACCCTGGGCGTTCTTCTTGGCCTTCCTTCCCCTCCTGCTCGTCTTCAGGAGCCCACGTCTCCAGCACAGACTGCCCCAGGGGCCTGTGGTGGCCTCGGGCCTGCCCACAGCCCTGCTGCGGTCCTGCTTTGCCGCACGTCTGCCCTTATGGCCGCCTGTAGACAGAGCCCGTCCTCTAGGTGGAGACGTCGGGGCCCCCGGTGCCGGGCCGGCGTTCGCCTCCTGACCCGAAGCTGCTCGCCTGTCAGTCCTGGCCGCCCGTAGCTGGACGGCCCCCTTCTTCCTCCTCCTGGGGCTCCTGGCTTGCAATTGCTGCCTGGGGCCCCCCTCCTCATCCCTTCCTGATCTCACGTGAAGTGTCAGGCCTGCCTTCTCTGGATGGCTCCTGGGTTCCTGTCCTGTGGGGGCTCCACTGCCCTGGGTGAGGGCCGCAGTGCCCAGTCCAGGTGGGGCCCTGGCGGGCAGGGCTCCTGGGTCCCAGGTGCCGGGCCCGTGGCTTCTGCGGCACCAAGGGTGTCTAAATCCAGGGGCCTCTGTTCTAGGCTCCGTCCGCGGGGCTGAGTGTAAATCCTGGGGGCTCTGTTCTAGGCTCCGTCCGCGGGGCTGAGTCTAAATCCAGGGGGCTCTGTTCTAGGCTCCGTCCGCGGGGCTGAGTGTAAATCCAGGGGGCTCTGTTCTAGGCTCCGTCCGCGGGGCTGAGTGTAAATCCAGGGGGCTCTGTTCTAGGCTCCGTCCGCGGGGCTGAGCCCCGCCTGGTCGGGCAGCCGGTGGAGGACGACGACGAGGAGGCCAGCGCCGGCACCGTCCTCCAGGTGGGTGGCCGGGCTCGGGGCTCTGGAGGGCGGGTGGCTGGCGTCTGTCTGGCTGGGGCTTGGCGGGACTGGCCGCCCCCGCCTCCGGCCGAGGCCCAGGCTTGGGGACAGTGGTGGGCCGGCGTCCCCGCTCAGCAGTCGCGCACCTCTGCCCCGCCCACAGCGGGGCGCTTTCTGCTCAGGGCGCTCGGGTCCCCTCAGAGTCCAGGCTCAGCCGGCAGGGCCTGGGGCGTTAGGTGAACGGGCCGTCCTGATGGTGCTGGTCGCTTGATGAGCTAGCGCGATTCTCGATGTCTTAGGCTGAGTAAACGCACAGGTTGGTCCCTGTGCATTCTGCCCTGGCGCCTGGAGGGCTTGCTGCTGCGCGGGGCTTCATGGTCGCGGGAGCGCGCGTGCTGGGGGGCTGCAGGGGCGCTGGGCGTGGCCTCGCTGCAGTCCTGTGGTCCTCTGTCGGCTCCCCTGCCGGGCGCGCCTGCGGCGCTGACGTGGCCGCCATGGCGTCTCTCTGAGACAGTTCGACTACAAGGCGGTTGCCGACAGACTCTTCGAGACGTCCAGTCGCCGGGACACGCCCCCGCAGAACCGGAAGCGCCTCTACAAAGTGATCCGCAAGTGAGGGTCCCGGCTCTCTGCTCTGTCCCGTCTGGGGCCTGGGCCAGGGGAGGGCGCCCGCCTGCAGAGCGTGGCGGGGAGGGCCTCCCTGGGGGGCGGCTCCCTCCTCTCCAGTGGCCGTGGCGAGCGACCGTCTCTTGTCCTTGCAGGTTGCAGGCCCTGGCGGAAGGTGAGCGCAGGTCGCCAGGCTGGCCTCCGTCCTCCGGGGAGTGGCTCGGGTCCCGTGCTTACGCGGCAGCAGGGGTAGCTGTGGGCAGGCCGCTGCGGGTCTCATCCTGGTAAAGCCCGGAGGCGGGCTCCCTGGGGCGCCCGAGAACCTGCACCTCTGGCCAGTGCCCGGCCGGCCCACTGCGGGTCGGTGGGGCAGCAGGCACCTCCCTCTCCACGTAGCGGCGGAGCTGGTGTGTCTGGTCTGAAAGGCAGTTTCCTGGAAGGTGTGAGATCGGAGACGTGAGTCTTTCCCCCAGTGTTTCACTGGGGAAGGCTTTAGACGTGCACAGTGGAAAGCGTTCTGCAGTGAGCACTTCTGTTCCGCCAGTAGCGTTTCTCCGGCCTTGGTCTGCCCCGTCCTTCCCGGCCCTCCGTCCGGTTGTGCTCCCTGGACACTCGCTGCTGGGCGGTGTGTTCCAGGGAAGTCGGCAGACTGCCGAGCCCTTGGCACTTGACTGCGTCTGGGTTCTGACTGACAGGGGGGGGGCCTGGGCGTTAGGTGAACGGGCCGTCCTGATGGTGCTGGTCGCTTGATGAGCTAGCGCGATTCTCGATGTCTTAGGCTGAGTAAACGCACAGGTTGGTCCCTGTGCATTCTGCCCTGGCGCCTGGAGGGCTTGCTGCTGCGCGGGGCTTCATGGTCGCGGGAGCGCGCGTGCTGGGGGGCTGCAGGGGCGCTGGGCGTGGCCTCGCTGCAGTCCTGTGGTCCTCTGTCGGCTCCCCTGCCGGGCGCGCCTGCGGCGCTGACGTGGCCGCCATGGCGTCTCTCTGAGACAGTTCGACTACAAGGCGGTTGCCGACAGACTCTTCGAGACGTCCAGTCGCCGGGACACGCCCCCGCAGAACCGGAAGCGCCTCTACAAAGTGATCCGCAAGTGAGGGTCCCGGCTCTCTGCTCTGTCCCGTCTGGGGCCTGGGCCAGGGGAGGGCGCCCGCCTGCAGAGCGTGGCGGGGAGGGCCTCCCTGGGGGGCGGCTCCCTCCTCTCCAGTGGCCGTGGCGGCGACCGTCTCTTGTCCTTGCAGGTTGCAGGCCCTGGCGGAAGGTGAGCGCAGGTCGCCAGGCTGGCCTCCGTCCTCCGGGGAGTGGCTCGGGTCCCGTGCTTACGCGGCAGCAGGGGTAGCTGTGGGCAGGCCGCTGCGGGTCTCATCCTGGTAAAGCCCGGAGGCGGGCTCCCTGGGGCGCCCGAGAACCTGCACCTCTGGCCAGTGCCCGGCCGGCCCACTGCGGGTCGGTGGGGCAGCAGGCACCTCCCTCTCCACGTAGCGGCGGAGCTGGTGTGTCTGGTCTGAAAGGCAGTTTCCTGGAAGGTGTGAGATCGGAGACGTGAGTCTTTCCCCCAGTGTTTCACTGGGGAAGGCTTTAGACGTGCACAGTGGAAAGCGTTCTGCAGTGAGCACTTCTGTTCCGCCAGTAGCGTTTCTCCGGCCTTGGTCTGCCCCGTCCTTCCCGGCCCTCCGTCCGGTTGTGCTCCCTGGACACTCGCTGCTGGGCGGTGTGTTCCAGGGAAGTCGGCAGACCGCCGAGCCCTTGGCACTTGACTGCGTCTGCGGGTTCTGACTGACATGCCTGTGTGGCCCAAGCCTCCAGTGTCTTGAAGGGTGGCCTGCCCTCCCTGGCACTTGTGGCTGTAGACCGTGATCCACACGGGCTCTTGTGGACGCCTCTGCGGGCGCCCCAGGGCTGCACAGGCGTTGGAGCAGGGCTCCCGGCCCCGAGGTGAGCGCCCAGGCCCGCAGCCTCCTGACCGCCTGCCTTGGTCCCCCCTGACCGCCTGCCTTGGCCCCCCAGGCCTCTTCCCTGAAGCCGACATCCCGGAGGAGGCATACCGGAATCCTCGGGGCGGGAGGCGGGTGAGGAGGAGGAAGCGCCTGGCCGGGTCCCAGCTGCTGGACGAGACAGGTAGGCCGGGCCGTGCGGGCCTCTGTCGTCCTCTCCACCATGTCACCTGTGGCTGCGCCTGCCCCAGACGGGGCTCTGCTGCCCCCCGGCGCCCGCTGCCCGTCTGTCCTGGAGATGTGCCTCCCTCCCCAGACGCCCCGCCCTCGGGGCTGCCTCTGCTCTCTGGCCGGTCGCCACTTGCGGTCCTCGCTGTCCTTCCCTGCGGCTCGGCCTGGTGCCATCTCCGTGCCTTGTTTCAGGGAGACGTGCAGGGGAGGCCTCGCGTCCACGCCCGAACCCAGGATCCACAAGGAGGCGGCGGCCGCGGAGTGCAAGGGCTGACCCCGCCGTGCCCCGGGAGCGACCCGGGAGCCGTGGTGGGAAAGGGGCCCTCAGGAGACGGCGCCAGCCTCGGGCGGGAGCCAGAGCAGCGTTGGCTGACGGCCAGGGGCCAAAGGCGAAAAGAAAGCAGACTCCAGAGGGCCGGAAGTGATGTCGCCCAGGCCCAGGAAGCATAAGGGGACAGGACAGTTGGGCCAGGTTCCCGAGACTCA
Source organism: Tragulus kanchil (assembly GCA_022376925.1). NCBI lineage: Eukaryota > Metazoa > Chordata > Mammalia > Artiodactyla > Tragulidae > Tragulus > Tragulus kanchil. Next base: position 246,189,478 of record JAIOJX010000028.1, read on the forward strand.
GGACGCCGCTCCCCGGCGCGCTCTGCTGGGATGTGGCCGAGGCCAGTGCTGACCGGTCCGGCCCTCACGTAGGGCCCGAGTCCCAGACACGCTGTGACTGTGCTGACCTCAGTCAGGCCACGAATCCTGGGACGGGAGACCCCTGCAGGCCCTGCCCGGGCAGGAGACCGGCCCCTCGACGGGTGTCGGTAAATAAAGTGCCCCGTGCCCGTCCTGCCCTGGCGTGGTCTCGTGGTGTGCGGCCGTGTGGTTGACCGGCGGGCTCCAGGCGGTGTTCCTTTTGCGCCCAGAGCCTGCTGCCTCGCTGGCTGTGAGCAGTGCTGCCTGGATGCGCCCTGGGCCGTCTGGGGTGGGAGTTGGCAGTGAGCTGGCGCTTCGTGCCGGCCCCGTTGTTTGGTCAGGAGGGTCGCTCCCGGCCTTGCCCATGTCTGCGGGTGGAGGCCGAGCTGGGCCCGAGGTCCCTGCGGCTGCCCGACCCCCAGGCCCCTGGCCTGAGTCCTGACTTGATGGGAGCTAGAAGCGGGCCGTCGTGCTGCATGAGCTCTGGGAGGCTTTCAGGCGGTGCCGCGGCTGCGGCGGAGGGCTGCCTGTGACAGGCAAGTCCTCACCACTGGAAGTCCCGGACCACCGGGCAGTAGGCTTATGTCTTCTCAGAAAATGTTAACAAGGCAGGATACTTTCCTTCAAGGTTTCAAAAACCAGGCCAACACGTCACGGCGTCGCCCTTCCCTGCGGCTCGGCCTGGTGCCATCTCCGTGCCTTGTTTCAGGGAGACGTGCAGGGGAGGCCTCGCGTCCACGCCCGAACCCAGGATCCACAAGGAGGCGGCGGCCGCGGAGTGCAAGGGCTGACCCCGCCGTGCCCCGGGAGCGACCCGGGAGCCGTGGTGGGAAAGGGGCCCTCAGGAGACGGCGCCAGCCTCGGGCGGGAGCCAGAGCAGCGTTGGCTGACGGCCAGGGGCCAAAGGCGAAAAGAAAGCAGACTCCAGAGGGCCGGAAGTGATGTCGCCCAGGCCCAGGAAGCATAAGGGGACAGGACAGTTGGGCCAGGTTCCCGAGACTCAGGACGCCGCTCCCCGGCGCGCTCTGCTGGGATGTGGCCGAGGCCAGTGCTGACCGGTCCGGCCCTCACGTAGGGCCCGAGTCCCAGACACGCTGTGACTGTGCTGACCTCAGTCAGGCCACGAATCCTGGGACGGGAGACCCCTGCAGGCCCTGCCCGGGCAGGAGACCGGCCCCTCGACGGGTGTCGGTAAATAAAGTGCCCCGTGCCCGTCCTGCCCTGGCGTGGTCTCGTGGTGTGCGGCCGTGTGGTTGACCGGCGGGCTCCAGGCGGTGTTCCTTTTGCGCCCAGAGCCTGCTGCCTCGCTGGCTGTGAGCAGTGCTGCCTGGATGCGCCCTGGGCCGTCTGGGGTGGGAGTTGGCAGTGAGCTGGCGCTTCGTGCCGGCCCCGTTGTTTGGTCAGGAGGGTCGCTCCCGGCCTTGCCCATGTCTGCGGGTGGAGGCCGAGCTGGGCCCGAGGTCCCTGCGGCTGCCCGACCCCCAGGCCCCTGGCCTGAGTCCTGACTTGATGGGAGCTAGAAGCGGGCCGTCGTGCTGCATGAGCTCTGGGAGGCTTTCAGGCGGTGCCGCGGCTGCGGCGGAGGGCTGCCTGTGACAGGCAAGTCCTCACCACTGGAAGTCCCGGACCACCGGGCAGTAGGCTTATGTCTTCTCAGAAAATGTTAACAAGGCAGGATACTTTCCTTCAAGGTTTCAAAAACCAGGCCAACACGTCACGGCGCGTCCGCCCTGCCCTGCTCACCATCAGAGGACCGACTCTGGCCACCCAGGAAGGGGGACTTAGCCTTGACCACCTTCACCCAGACGCCGCCTTCGCCAGTCGTGGAGGCGGGGCTGCCCCGCGTGTGGGCCGGGCCGCGGCCAGGCGGTTTAGTTAGCGTCGGCGCCGGGCGACGCGTGGGAGCCAGAGCACCGTCCTGCCCCAGCACGGACGCTCCTTTGGTCACTCTTAGAGCCTCGGGGGGCAGGCTGCTGGTGGCTGCGCTGGCGGAGGGCGCGGTCACCTGGCTGACCCCCGTGAGCCCCGTCCTCCCCAACAGGACGCGGGGCGGGGGGCCCAGCTGCTGCGAGCGTGGTTCAGTGGGTGAGGTTTTCTGTTGGTCAGAAAGCAAGGACGCGCTGTCCTATGGTTCTGGGGGAGAGAAGGCGTCCCGCCTGGCCGGGGCTCTTGGAAGGACCTGGGCCCTGCACGGCCTCTCAGAGCCTGCCTCCTGCCGCCGTTTCCCGGCCAGGCCGCGCGCCTCCCCTGCCTTCTGGATCCTCCAGCGGGTGCGGATGGGCTGTGGGTCACTGTCGCTCCCAACGGCAGTGTTCTGTAGTTAGGAAATGTTCCCATTGGGCACAATGAGGAGATAAGTGTGACCGCCGACCGCTGTCCCCTAGAAAGCCTGTGTCCAGAAGGGGGCGTTGTTTTCAGTTCCGTGTGGTTTGTTGGTCCCTTTGAGCACTCTGTTCAGATGTGACGCTCACACCATCCAAGGGCTCCGCCCCTGAGCACACGTGGTCCCCTCCCGCCCCGCCTTCCCCCCCGGCCCCTGGCGGCCCCTAGCCAGCTTCCTGTGCTGGGGGCCTCCGGTTTGGACTTGAGGTCCATGGGCTGCTTCAGCGTGTGCGTGGCGGTCACACATCCTGGACGCGTTCAGAGCTTTGTCCTGGCTGGGGCCGAACGGCAGACGCCTCGCCGTGCAGGCGGCCCTCGGGTGGGCGCGTCTCAGAGGCCATGGGGTGTCTCCCCGGTCCCGCCCAGCCCGCAGGGTCTCCCCCGCCCTGGTGTGGGAGGGTAGGCCTCTGGAATGCTGGCGTCCAGGTTTTGTCAGCCTGCCACTGCCGGCTCTGCCCGTCTGCGGCTCAGGGTTCCCCATCTAATCGGGTAGGTTACGCGTCATCCGTCTCTGTCACCAGTGTTAATGCTCAGCTCAGTGTCTGGTGGGAGCCCCCAGGCTGGCTCCCGAGACCCTGCCCCAGGCGCTCGCTCCCTGCCCCTCGTTGCGGCAGGAGGTCCAGCCCCGCGAGGAGCTGGTGTGGGGGAGGGTCTGCGGGGGCCCCTGCGGCGGTTTTCTTGAGGTGGACCCTGCGCTGCCCGCCCGCCCTCCACGCGAAGGCTGCCGCCCGGAGGTGGTGAGCGTGTTCTGACTGGCCTGGGTGGTGAGCGTGTTCTGACTGAGGCTGGGCGTCTGTCATCGCAGCCACCTCAGGACCTCTCCACTCACCCAGAGGGACCCTGCGCTCGGGGCCCCCTTCCTCTGGAGGCGTAGGGCCCGTGGGGATGGGTGGCTGGTCCCCAGGCCAGGACGCTCACCGAGGGGTTTCGGGAGCCCTCAGTGTCAGGAACAGGCACCGCCGTCTGAGTGCCCTGCACGCTCCCGGCCGCAGGTGCTCTGTGCCCTGGAGGTCACCCCAGCTGCCCGGAGGCGCTCTTCCCAGGAGGCCAGACGGGCTCCAGGGCGCGTGCACGGCCGTCTCGGGACCCCTGCGCTGCGCCCGTGCGGCAGGCCGACCTGGAGCTGTGCACGGGCCGTGTCTCGGGACCCCTCCCTGTGTCCGTGCGCGGGCCGACCTGGAGCTTCATCCTGGTCAGCGGCGGCGGCGGCAGTGCTGTGGCTTCTCGGTCCCCGCCCCAGGTCACCCCAGTCAAGGGCTCGTTCTGTTTGTCCTGCTGAGGTGAGTCCAGAACAGCCCAGAGTTCTCTTTTATTTTCCTGCCATTTTCAGCCCAGAGGTCTCACAGCACTGACGTCAGCCCGGGGGTTGGCTGGCCCGGCCGGCCCTCGGTGGCGGCTGGAGCGGGCGGAGTGCCTCCTGGCCTGAGCGGCGGGCGCTGGGGCCGGGCCGAGGCTGGACTGCAGAGGGGTCTCGTTCAGCGCAGGAGGGGCCTGCGTGCCACCGACCGGTTCCTGCACAGGAGGGACCAGCCAGGGCGGATCGACGGCCCCGCGTCTGCGGCTCAGGGTTCCCCATCTAATCGGGTGCATCCGTCTCTGTCACCAGTGTTAATGCTCAGCTCAGTGTCTGGTGGGAGCCCCCAGGCTGGCTCCCGAGACCCTGCCCCAGGCGCTCGCTCCCTGCCCCTCGTTGCGGCAGGAGGTCCAGCCCCGCGAGGAGCTGGTGTGGGGGAGGGTCTGCGGGGGCCCCTGCGGCGGTTTTCTTGAGGTGGACCCTGCGCTGCCCGCCCGCCCTCCACGCGAAGGCTGCCGCCCGGAGGTGGTGAGCGTGTTCTGACTGGCCTGGGTGGTGAGCGTGTTCTGACTGAGGCTGGGCGTCTGTCATCGCAGCCACCTCAGGACCTCTCCACTCACCCAGAGGGACCCTGCGCTCGGGGCCCCCTTCCTCTGGAGGCGTAGGGCCCGTGGGGATGGGTGGCTGGTCCCCAGGCCAGGACGCTCACCGAGGGGTTTCGGGAGCCCTCAGTGTCAGGAACAGGCACCGCCGTCTGAGTGCCCTGCACGCTCCCGGCCGCAGGTGCTCTGTGCCCTGGAGGTCACCCCAGCTGCCCGGAGGCGCTCTTCCCAGGAGGCCAGACGGGCTCCAGGGCGCGTGCACGGCCGTCTCGGGGACCCCTGCGCTGCGCCCGTGCGGCAGGCCGACCTGGAGCATGTGCACGGGCCGTGTCTCGGGGACCCCTCCCCCGTGTGTCCGTGCGCGCGGGCCGACCTGGAGCTTCATCCTGGTCAGCGGCGGCGGCGGCAGTGCTGTGGCTTCTCGGTCCCCGCCCCAGGTCACCCCAGTCAAGGGCTCGTTCTGTTTGTCCTGCTGAGGTGAGTCCAGAACAGCCCAGAGTTCTCTTTTATTTTCCTGCCATTTTCAGCCCAGAGGTCTCACAGCACTGACGTCAGCCCGGGGGTTGGCTGGCCCGGCCGGCCCTCGGTGGCGGCTGGAGCGGGCGGAGTGCCTCCCTGGCCTGAGCGGCGGGGCGCTGGGGCCGGGCCGAGGCTGGACTGCAGAGGGGGTCTCGTTCAGCGCAGGAGGGGCCTGCGTGCCACCGACCGGTTCCTGCACAGGAGGGACCAGCCAGGGCGGATCGGGACGGCCCCGCGCCCGTGCGGGATGGGGTGGGCTTGGGGACCGTCCTGCCCGCGGCCACGCCTGGATCCTGGTCCGTCCCCAGGAGCGACCCCCTCCTCGGGGCCCGGTCCTCCTCTGTCTGTGGGGCGGGGCGTGATCTCAGGTGGCCTCACGGAGCGTCCCTGATTCGTGGGCCGTGGCCCGCCCCTGGCAGCGCACCGCGTCTCTAGACACTGAGGAGCCTGGGGTCCCAGGGGAGGGCCGTGGGGGCCAGCCTCACCCCACTCAGGATGTGCCCAGCATGATGCGATCGTTGCCCAGGGCCCAAGTGCCCAGCTGCTCCCTGGGCATAGCGCCCACCCCTGCCCCCGGGCCTGGCTACGTGCCCCTGCCTACCTCGTGGCGCCCCGCTCGCCCTTTCCCCTCCTCCGTCTCACTTGGAGGGTCTGGGCCGTGTGACTTCCAGGTCTGACGCTCGGTGTCTGGGGGGCCGCGCTCCCCGGCTGGACCTCAGGCCTGCGCGTGTCCTGTGCCTGGCAACCCAGCGCCCACCCGTCCTCACGGTCAGCCCTCCCCTCCGTTTCCTCCCCACTCCCTTTGCCCCTTTCCCGCCCCCGTGTTTGTTCAGTCCTGCCCGGAATGGCTGCGCCGCCGCACGAGTTCCTGCCAACTTGGCGCTGAGGACAGCCGCTCTGTGGGTCAGAAGTCAGCGCAGGCCGTGTGGCCCCCGCTCGGATCTCCGGGCTGAGGTCAGGCGTCTCCGGGCAGAGGTCAGGCGTCTCCGGGCAGAGGTCAGGCGTCTCGGGGCTGCGGGTCCCCCGCTCGGCCCACGGTTGCTGGCGGAACTCAGTCCTGTGCACCCGAGCTGGAGGCCGAGGTTCAGGTTTTCAGGCTGGCTGTCAGCCAGGCAGACTCAGCTCCTCCGAGCCCCTGGCGCGTGGCCACGTGCCCACGGCCAGCAGGGGGCAGGCTCGCGTTCTGATCCCCTCTGACCTCTTCCCAAGCTCCAGCTCGCCTGACGAGGTGCCGGGTGCTCCCCTGGCCTGAGCGGCGGGGCGCTGGGGCCGGGCCGAGGCTGGACTGCAGAGGGGGTCTCGTTCAGCGCAGGAGGGGCCTGCGTGCCACCGACCGGTTCCTGCACAGGAGGGACCAGCCAGGGCGGATCGGGACGGCCCCGCGCCCGTGCGGGATGGGGTGGGCTTGGGGACCGTCCTGCCCGCGGCCACGCCTGGATCCTGGTCCGTCCCCAGGAGCGACCCCCTCCTCGGGGCCCGGTCCTCCTCTGTCTGTGGGGCGGGGCGTGATCTCAGGTGGCCTCACGGAGCGTCCCTGATTCGTGGGCCGTGGCCCGCCCCTGGCAGCGCACCGCGTCTCTAGACACTGAGGAGCCTGGGGTCCCAGGGAGGGCCGTGGGGGCCAGCCTCACCCCACTCAGGATGTGCCCAGCATGATGCGATCGTTGCCCAGGGCCCAAGTGCCCAGCTGCTCCCTGGGCATAGCGCCCACCCCTGCCCCCGGGCCTGGCTACGTGCCCCTGCCTACCTCGTGGCGCCCCGCTCGCCCTTTCCCCTCCTCCGTCTCACTTGGAGGGTCTGGGCCGTGTGACTTCCAGGTCTGACGCTCGGTGTCTGGGGGGCCGCGCTCCCCGGCTGGACCTCAGGCCTGCGCGTGTCCTGTGCCTGGCAACCCAGCGCCCACCCGTCCTCACGGTCAGCCCTCCCCTCCGTTTCCTCCCCACTCCCTTTGCCCCTTTCCCGCCCCCGTGTTTGTTCAGTCCTGCCCGGAATGGCTGCGCCGCCGCACGAGTTCCTGCCAACTTGGCGCTGAGGACAGCCGCTCTGTGGGTCAGAAGTCAGCGCAGGCCGTGTGGCCCCCGCTCGGATCTCCGGGCTGAGGTCAGGCGTCTCCGGGCAGAGGTCAGGCGTCTCCGGGCAGAGGTCAGGCGTCTCGGGGCTGCGGGTCCCCCGCTCGGCCCACGGTTGCTGGCGGAACTCAGTCCTGTGCACCCGAGCTGGAGGCCGAGGTTCAGGTTTTCAGGCTGGCTGTCAGCCAGGCAGACTCAGCTCCTCCGAGCCCCTGGCGCGTGGCCACGTGCCCACGGCCAGCAGGGGGCAGGCTCGCGTTCTGATCCCCTCTGACCTCTTCCCAAGCTCCAGCTCGCCTGACGAGGTCAGGCCCGCCCTGCTGGGGGAACGGCCCGCAGGCTGTGCACACGAGGCGGGGTAGCCTGGGGGCAGCCTGAGAGCACCCCACGCCCTGGTCGGCCCCGTGTCCTTCTCTCCTGAGTCTGAGCCTCAGAGCTTGGCCCAGGAGCGAGGGACCGCCGTCCCTGGAGAGCGCTGGCCTGGGGAGCTCCGCCAGAGAGGGAAAGCCCGAGAGCTCGCTGCAGGTGCGGGGCAGCTCCGGGTCGGCCGAGCCAGAGGGCCCCGACCCCGGCCCCCGGCGGGTCGGCCTCGCGGCGCTGCCGGTCCCTGTCCGGGGCCAGGGGCGAGGGGAGGGTCGAGTCGGTCCTCCGTCCTGCCCTTGACCCACGCGCCAGCCGCCCCACCTCACTGCCACAACACGCCCCCGCCCCCAGCCCAGCCTCTGCCCGGCCCCCGGCCCCCCAGGCTCCGGGCCTGGCTGGAGCGGGACCCCGGGCTCCCTGCGGGGCGCGGCAGCCTGGGCTGGGTCTTCACCCCGAGGGCAGGTCCCTTCTTCCGGGCTCAGTCCTCTCCTGCCCCTGGTGGCCCCGAGGCCCTGGCGTGGGGCGGGGCGGGGGCTTCCTGTGTGTCCTGTGGCCCTTGAGCTTCCTGGGCCTTGCCCTGGGGTGCGTCCCTCTGGGGAGTGGGGGACTGGCTGGTGGACAGAACATCCCGTCCACCCGAACACCCCGTGGTCCTTTTTGCCCCTTTCCCGCCCCCGTGTTTGTTCAGTCCTGCCCGGAATGGCTGCGCCGCCGCACGAGTTCCTGCCAACTTGGCGCTGAGGACAGCCGCTCTGTGGGTCAGAAGTCAGCGCAGGCCGTGTGGCCCCCGCTCGGATCTCCGGGCTGAGGTCAGGCGTCTCCGGGCAGAGGTCAGGCGTCTCCGGGCAGAGGTCAGGCGTCTCGGGGCTGCGGGTCCCCCGCTCGGCCCACGGTTGCTGGCGGAACTCAGTCCTGTGCACCCGAGCTGGAGGCCGAGGTTCAGGTTTTCAGGCTGGCTGTCAGCCAGGCAGACTCAGCTCCTCCGAGCCCCTGGCGCGTGGCCACGTGCCCACGGCCAGCAGGGGGCAGGCTCGCGTTCTGATCCCCTCTGACCTCTTCCCAAGCTCCAGCTCGCCTGACGAGGTCAGGCCCGCCCTGCTGGGGGAACGGCCCGCAGGCTGTGCACACGAGGCGGGGTAGCCTGGGGGCAGCCTGAGAGCACCCCACGCCCTGGTCGGCCCCGTGTCCTTCTCTCCTGAGTCTGAGCCTCAGAGCTTGGCCCAGGAGCGAGGGACCGCCGTCCCTGGAGAGCGCTGGCCTGGGGAGCTCCGCCAGAGAGGGAAAGCCCGAGAGCTCGCTGCAGGTGCGGGGCAGCTCCGGGTCGGCCGAGCCAGGGCGCCCCCACCCCGGCCCCCGGCGGGTCGGCCTCGCGGCGCTGCCGGTCCCTGTCCGGGGCCAGGGGCGAGGGGAGGGTCGAGTCGGTCCTCCGTCCTGCCCTTGACCCACGCGCCAGCCGCCCCACCTCACTGCCACAACACGCCCCCGCCCCCAGCCCAGCCTCTGCCCGGCCCCCGGCCCCCCAGGCTCCGGGCCTGGCTGGAGCGGGACCCCGGGCTCCCTGCGGGGCGCGGCAGCCTGGGCTGGGTCTTCACCCCGAGGGCAGGTCCCTTCTTCCGGGCTCAGTCCTCTCCTGCCCCTGGTGGCCCCGAGGCCCTGGCGTGGGGCGGGGCGGGGGCTTCCTGTGTGTCCTGTGGCCCTTGAGCTTCCTGGGCCTTGCCCTGGGGTGCGTCCCTCTGGGGAGTGGGGGACTGGCTGGTGGACAGAACATCCCGTCCACCCGAACACCCCGTGGTCCACCCCGTACCTCCTCGCCCAGCCCCCTCCGGGTAGGGGCCTGAGGCCCACACGCCCCGGCCCCGCAGAGCGGGCTGTCCACCCTCTGGGCCAGGCCCCTCTCAGGGAGCCCAGTCCCCCAGAGCCGAGTTCAGGAGTCATCTCATCCGAACCTTCACCTCTGCCGTCCCCTCTGCCCGCAGTCCCGCGCCGACCGCCCCGATCAGCCGGGCAGGGGCCTGCAGTTGCTCTGGCCGACAGCGTCTCTTGGGCCGCCACAGCCACCTCGGCGTGCGCGCCCGGCGCTTTCTCCAGGGCAGCTGAGCTCACAGATGCCCCGAGCCACCGGCCACCTGAGACCTGCCCCCTGAACCCACAGCTCAGAAACGCCACGAGACGACTCAGCCCCGCCGCTCTGCTCTGCCCCTGGGCACCGCTCCCAACCCCGACACCGGGCGGGGGTGGACCTGCGCTCGCCGCCCCGCGCCCGGGGCCCGCCACGACCCTGGCTCTGCGAGCGGCTCTCTGAGCCCTGGCGTGCGGCTTGGCTGCGCTTCTCTCAGCCACGCAGTCTCCAAGGAGGCGGGCCTTCCAGGTCAGCCCGACGGGTGCTCTCTCCCTCCCAGCTCCAGCCGCATGGCACCAAGCAGGTGCCCTGGACCCCGGTCCAAGTCCGGGCCCCTGCCTCCAGCCCCTCCGCGCGGTGGCTCGATGCTCCGGCCGGGGGCGTGGGCTCGGGCGTCGCGGCCTGCCCTTTTATTTTTAGATGGGGGGGTGGCAGCGTGCCGCGTGGCGTGTGGGATCTTACTCCCCACCCGGGATCGAACCTGCGCCTCCTGCCGTGGAAGCCGAGTCCCCACCACTGGGCCACCAGGGAGGCCCTGTCCTCTTAAGAACTGAGTACATTCAGCCGAGTGGTGAGGGCCTTTGGCTCTGTGACGTGTAAACCCCAGAGCCAGACCCACGTGAGCTCCCACAGCGGAGGGCTTCCTGGGCTTGCTGGGAGTGGGCTGGCCTCAGGCGAGGTTGCCAGTGGTCAGGCCCCTTTTCCTCAGCCCCGCGTGGCTGGCGTCCCCTGGTACCGGGGCTCCCTCGCCCTCGCTCGCCCGCACGGGGCAGGGTCTCAAGCTCCCGGGTCCAGTCCTGAGGCTCACACTGCCCTGACCAGCGCCCGTCAGTGGAGGGGCCAGGCCCTGAGGCACACCGGCCAGAACCTCGGACCGCAGCAGCGGTGGGGCGGGCCGGGGGTGCTCCCCAGGCCTCCTCTCAGGGTGCGAGCGCCCCACCGCACGGGAACGCGGGGAGGCCAGGCCGCCGGCTCTCCCGCTGAGGGTCGCTGAGGACCCGTCCAGCCTGGCTGGCCCTGCCTCTCCCAGAGCCCCCCGTCCAGGACTCAGGTGGGTGTCCTGACCCGCTGGCCTCCCCTCCTCCCCGTGTGGGCAGCACGTGGACCGTCAGTCGGGGCTGGCCTGCCTCTGCCTGTGTGACATGAGGCTGCGCGTTTACTCTCCCGGCTGGATGCAGCGGAGAGGCCTGGTGAGGCTTTGTAATTTGTTATTTTTCCTTTTCAAAGGATTCCTTTTCAGAGAGTCCTGGTGACATGCACACACTGCTCTCTAGAAGAGAGTGACGTCCCCCCCGCCTCCCTGGGTGTAATGACCCTGTGGGAGTCTGAGCACTTCCAGAAGGTTCCGGGAAGGAGGCAGTGAGGGCATGGGAGGAAAGGCTTTTGGCCAGAGGCCGGCTTCAGACCAGGACGGGGCCGTGACTGCAGTCGGCTGTGCCCAGGTCTCTGTGGGCTGTGAAAGGGCCCCATTCTCTTCATAAACTTGGGCTAAAGTGCACGCAGCCCCGGGAGATGTGAACCCCGTGTGTGCCTGCCGGGGGTCCCGGGGACACGGAGGGCGGGGGGCCGTCCTCATCCGGGTGACTGAGCGGAGGGCGGGGGGAGGCGGGCTGAGGCGGGAAGGAGGGGCCTCCCGTGGGCGTGGCGGGGACCTGCTGCCCCCTGGCCCCACGGGAGCCTGGGACAGGTTCTTACAGAAAAGAGAAGCCAGTTGTGAACCTCGCGTGTCCCCAGACCACAGGGCATCTTGTGCAGTTGGTGCTGTGTGTGTGGGTTTTTTTTTTTTTTTTTGATGCTGTGTTTTAATCTCTGTAAACTCAGCTTTTATTTCCAAACGCTGGGGGTGTTTGCATGGGGCCGGAGGGGCGGGTCTCCCCGCTTTCAAGGCCCCCAGCGGCCGTGTCCCAGAGCAGAGAGCACGTGGCAGCGTGGTGGTGGGCACGAGCCTTGTGTCCCAGTCGGGACAGAAAGGAGGGGGCAGAGCGGGCCGTCCCACCCGCAGCCCGCCCGCCCGCCAGCTCTCCACCCTCCATCCCAAATGAGGACGAACAAGCGCCGAACGTGCCTGCTGGTGGAGACCCCACCCCGGCGGGAAGTCTCGCAAGAAGAAAGGAGAGGAGCGTGGGGTGGATGAGGCCCGCGGAGCTGAGGCCTGGCCACCGGACACTCCAGGGGAAGAGGAGCTGGGGCCGCGGAAGCCGCGGGGAGACCCCCGCTGGCCTCCGTCGTGGGCCGAATCGTGACCCCAGCAAGCACACCAGGAAAGCGCGGATGTTGCCAGGGCAGCGTGGGAAGAGGGGTGAGCTCAGGGGATCCGAGGGTCCAAGGAAACACTGGTTTAGGGGTGAGGACGGTGTTCATCGGGGCGTCCAGAGACCCTACTCTGACCCGGCAGCTTGCCCCCCAGGACGTCATGAGCCCTCGGAGGGCTGGCGTGGGAGCGAGGGCCCGCCGCCACCCACCGCCGTGCCTCCTGACCTCCCGGCCGAGCAGGCGAGGTCGAGGGCATCCTTGTGGAAGGACGCACGGCCGAGTCCCAGGGTGGAGGTCGTCCGCGGAAGGGGGAGGTCGTCGGGGCTCATCATGCGGTGCTTCCCTCGTCTGCTTGAGACCTGCTTCTCGTGAGAAGTCGAGGAAAGGCTCAGAAAGCTTTATTTTCATGATTTCTCTCTTATGACCACCTTAGGGCTTTGGAACTGGATGTGTTCAAAGAGCTCAGCATTTATATGAGAACTAAGTAGATCCACTAGTTATATTATGTTGTAAAATTAAATCATCTTGCCTTAAATGACCCAGCCACAGGTTCTGGCTTGTGCACAGGAAGTCTAGTCTAGTGAAAAGTCTGTCCTGCCTGTGCCTCACTTGCTCACAAACCCGCTGTCCACACACGAGGCCCCCAGGGGTGCGGACTGAGGGGTCCCCCGGGCACAGAGACCTGCGCTGGCGGGCAGCCCCCTCCTTCCAGATCTTCCCTGGAGGGAGATGTGTGGACTCTTGGGTTTAACCCTCTCAACACCCCCCTCTCCGTCCTCGCCTCGCCGCTGTCACCCCAGGCCCACTAGTGGCAGCACGGGCAGGCGCTCAGCGGCGCCGCGCACCCTGACCCGCCCTCTCCACGCCTCCCCACCCCCAACCCCGAGGGAGCCAGGGGGCCAGGTGCTGGGGAGCCGGCCAGGCTCTGGGCGTAGACCAGTGTCCCCTGGCCTGGCTGTCCCCCGTCCTCAGCTCAGGGCAGGGACCTCTGCAGGACCCCACAGCCTTACTGGCCAGCTTCCTGCTGGCTCTGCCCACAGACTCGGGGGCTGGGAGCAGAGCCAGACTTGCCTCCTGTTTCTAACAGCGTCTGTGGGCTCAGAGGACCAGCTGGCCGTCGCTGGGTGTCCCTCAGCTGCTTAGAGGTGCCACAGATGGGCGAGTCCTCGGGGAAACCAGGAGGAGGGAGTGGGAGAGGGGCGACAGGTGCTGGGGTGGGGACAGGCAGCTGCCCTGGGCAAGGCTCACGGCCACCGGGGCACAACCGAAAGCCTTTAGTCCCTGAGACGAGACCCAGAAACCACGCGAGACGTGATCGTGAGGGGGCCCGGTCAGGCTGCAGCTCCAGGAGCCCCCGAGGCCTCCAGAGGCCCTCCCGGCTGCACAGGAGACCTCCGTCCTGGCTTCCCGAGGTCAGGGAAACTCAGCTCACAGTCGTGCTAAGAGTCAAAAAGGGAATTTTATTTCAACCCGAGGATTCTCACCTGGGAAGCACATTCTTAGAAGCCCTGAGCACTGACCCACCTGCTAGGAGTGGAAGGTGTCGTCAGGGGTGTTTTTGGGACAAAGGATCACCCATCAAAATGGCACAGTGGCACTTTCCCTCAAGTTCACCGGGGGACAGAGTCCAGGCAGCACGTGAAGGTGCAGCCGTCCCGGTGGCCTCCTGGAGGCGTTCTGAGACGTGACATTGCCGGCGTCAGAAGGGAGAAAACGTGCTGGTCTTTCAGGAGCAGGGCCTTCCTCCTCGCGGGGATGGTGGGGGTGGGTGCAGGCGTGAGGCCGAGGCCCGGACACACTCGCAGGAGGAGCCCGGGGTTCACGCTGCTTGTCCCGCCTTCTCACATAAACTTCATTTTATGGCGGTTATCACGCCCGTGTGTTTGCACAGGGCCGTTGCCCCCGTGGGCGCGCTTCCTTAGAGCCCAGAGTTTACTCTGGCCTGGCTCTTGTTTTCCTAAGCCGTTTTTACTGCGCTAAAACACACATGCCGTGAGATTTACCGCCCGCCGCCGTCAGTGCGCCCCTGCGTGGGGCCGCCGTCAGCTCCGCCCGAGAAGGAGCGCCCGTCGCCCTCAGCCGGTGCCCTGACACCCACGAGCCGCCCTGTCCCCTGCGGCCTCCCCTCGGCCCTGACGCCGTGCAGGCCTCCTCGCCGGCCCGGCCGGGGCTCCGGGCGCAGGGGTAGCTGCTTGTGGCAGGGGTGCTCCCAGGCCAGGGACGGAGCCCGGGTCTCCCGCACGGCGGGCAGATTCTTCCCCGTGGAGCCCGCTCAGCCCTGGGCGGCAGCTCCTGTTGGGTGGTGCGGTGGGGGCCGCAGAGGTGTCCGACTTCCAGCCGTCTCCCAGCAGGCTGGGTCAGCGCCGTGGCCCGACCGTGTCCTGTCCCGTGTGGGACGTCCTGCTGCCTTCCAGGTCTTGGAGCCAGCAGCCGCCGAGACGGTCCCCTCTGCTGAGAGCATCGCAGCGGGAGAGAGGAGGACCCACAGCCCGCGAGGACAGGGAGGGGCGGGGCGCCCCCACCCCGACTCGGCGCTCCCCCGCAGCGGGCACGGGGTCTGCGGACCACGTGTGGGGTCCTGAACAGGCTCCCGCCCCTCCCAGGCTCCGGCCGCCCTGGCGGGCTGGATGACTGCGGTCGCACGGCCGAGGCCCGGCTGGAGGTGGGCAGACCCCTGGGGGGGGCCACGCTCGCTGCCCCGAGTCCACAGGCGGCGACCACGGTGGCGGCTCCACCAGCCCGGATCCAGCGCCAGCCCCAGCGCCCTCTCCCCTGGGTGGGGCCCTCCCAGCGGCACCCTCTGCCTCACGGGCCGGAGGGACAACCGTCAGCCCTGAGTCCTGTGGGCATTTAGGACGACCCGGCTGCAGCTTCATGACAGCGGCCCCGGTGAGCGGCCCCGCAGACGTGGGGTCTCCCCGCCTCACCCCCCCACTTTGCACACTGCCCTGGTCCGGAGCCCACCGCACCCGGTCCTTCTTCACAACAGTCGGGGCAGGCAGGCTCAGGCCGGGGCGCGGGCCCAGCAGGCCCAGGGCAGCGTCGAGACCGGTGCACCGGCAGCCGGGCCCGTTGCCCATTTTCCAGCCCGGAGTTGGCCGCGTGCCGGTCCAGGAGCGTCCGAGGGTTCGGGGCTTCGCCGACGCGTGGGAAGCGCTTCGAGGCACACGGGCCCCGAGCAGCTGCAGGCGGGTGGCAGCAGCTCGGGCTTCCATCACGTTCTCCGCTCTGCGTGTGCTGAACGGAGGCCGACCTCCAAGCCCGGGAGGCGCAGGAGGGGCCGTGGCCACGTGGGAGCGCCCGGGACCTTCCTAACCCGGCACGCGGAGGACACGCTCCCCCCGGGGGCGCCAGGCTAGGAGAGGGGGGCAGGAAGCCGCGTCTTTGGAGACGCCTCCTGCGACGTGAACGGCCCCTCAGCACCGAGGAGAAGAGGGTCTGCCCGCCCCCAGCGACGCTGAGCCCGCCGGCAGGTGTTCCAGCCCGCTGTCCTCGGGGCTCTAGAGGCCAGGTCGCAGTGGCCGCTCGTGCCCCAGACAGTCGGCCCTGGAGAGTGGGGCGCACAGAGCTGGAAGCAGCGAGAAGGGAGTGAAGGCACAGGGCAGCCGTGGGCCCGCGAGGGGTCGGGTCAGGGCCGAGGGTCGCTGTCGGCGGGAACGAGGGATGGGGTCCCGTCTCGGCCGCGCTCGGGCCGCGAGGCTGGGCTCCCGGCGGGGCCAGGGTGGGCCGTGCTCTCCGCGCCGCCCCCTCCCTGGGGCCTGTGGGGCCACACGTCTGGCCCCGGAGCCCACTTGCCCTCCCCACGGCCCTGAAGAGCCGCGTGCTTGACACACGGCTTTATGGAGGCTGCCCCAGACGAGGGTCCCCCTTGTGATGTGGGGGCGTCACAGGGAGGACTGCGCGGCCAAGGGACACCCCGGTTGAGAGCCGGGGGCCCCGCTTCCCTCCTGCACTCCGGCTGAGTGAGCAGCTCTGTGCGGGTGCTGTGGGGGGCTGTGCCCCTGGACGCGGCCGGCGGCAAGGACCGCGGAGGGCGCACGCGCACGGACCCGCACACGCGGAGGCGCGGCCGCCGGGCGTCTGCCCTGCCGCCGGAGCCGGCGCCCGGGTCAGGGGGCGTCACCAACTCAGCTCGGGAGTGGGCTGGGCCTCCACCAGCTCTCGCCCAGAGAACCTTTGACCTGGATTCAGAAATCTGCTCTGGCTGGCGAGGACTCGCTCACCCGAGTGAGCAAGGCTCTCCCACCTGCCGGCCCTACCACAGGGTCCCTGCGCCCCTCCCCTGGCCCTGGGGGACCCAGGCCCGCCCCCTGGCCCGCCGCAGCATCTGGGGTTCTTGTCTGTTACGCGTCCAGTCTGGGGTGACTTGGCAACACCCTTGGGCCCAGTGGGGTGGGAGAGGCAAGGTGGGAGGACCTGAGGTGCGGCCTGGACCCCGGGCGGGCGGGGACGAGGTGGCGGTCCCCCAGCCCTGCCGGAGGAGGACGCGCGGGCCTCCTGCACTCAGACACCTGCTCAGTCGCCCGTTTCACTTCCTAAGAGGGAGAAACAAAACGGAACAAAAACCAGACGCCTCACCAGGGCAGCAGGGGGACAGAGACGAGGTGGCCCGACAGCAGGCGGCCCGCCGGTGTCCTTTTCCCTGTCTCACGCTCGTCCTCAGGTCTGAAGGGCCCGGGAAGGAGCTCAGGCCCCAGACGCTGGCCTGTGAGTGGAAGGGAAAAGGCGAGTGAGGCCGCTCAGGCGTGCCCACCTCTCCGCGGCCGTGGGCGAGCCGCGGCGGCCTCCGGGCGAGGGCACGGGCGCGGGCAGCCTTCCCTTCTCCAGGGGACCTTCCCGACCCAGGAATCGAACCCGGGCTTCCTGCACAGCAAGCGACTCTTCCCCGGCTGAGCTGCGAGGACTGTGTGAGCCTGGGCGTGCAAGCGTGCGTGCATGTGAGTGTGCAAGGGGTGAGTGGCAGAGAAGGGCACCTGGGAGGAGACGCCGTGGGCGGGGCCTGCTGGGAGACGAGGTCTCGTGGGGAGGCTCGCCTTCTCCGCTCCAGCGACGGCCCCGCGGCCAGGCCAGACCCGCGCTCGCCCACTGACCGGAGGGCTCGGCCGTGGCGGCCTCGGGGGACGGGTGTCGGCCGAGCCCCCGCGCTTGCACAGCCGGGCCGGCCTCTTCACCGGGCGCTCGCTGCTCGTCCTCCCGGGCGGAGTCTGTCCCCAGCCGGCGTTCACGGCGGAGGGGCCCCAGACCCGTCTCTCCTCCAAAGAGGCGCCCAGAGAACCTTTGACCTGGATTCAGAAATCTGCTCTGGCTGGCGAGGACTCGCTCACCCGAGTGAGCAAGGCTCTCCCACCTGCCGGCCCTACCACAGGGTCCCTGCGCCTCCTGGCCCTGGGGGACCCAGGCCCGCCCCCTGGCCCGCCGCAGCATCTGGGGTTCTTGTCTGTTACGCGTCCAGTCTGGGGTGACTTGGCAACACCCTTGGGCCCAGTGGGGTGGGAGAGGCAAGGTGGGAGGACCTGAGGTGCGGCCCGGACCCCGGCGGGCGGGGACGAGGTGGCGGTCCCCCAGCCCTGCCGGAGGAGGACGCGCGGGCCTCCTGCACTCAGACACCTGCTCAGTCGCCCGTTTCACTTCCTAAGAGGGAGAAACAAAACGGAACAAAAACCAGACGCCTCACCAGGGCAGCAGGGGGACAGAGACGAGGTGGCCCGACAGCAGGCGGCCCGCCGGTGTCCTTTTCCCTGTCTCACGCTCGTCCTCAGGTCTGAAGGGCCCGGGAAGGAGCTCAGGCCCCAGACGCTGGCCTGTGAGTGGAAGGGAAAAGGCGAGTGAGGCCGCTCAGGCGTGCCCACCTCTCCGCGGCCGTGGGCGAGCCGCGGCGGCCTCCGGGCGAGGGCACGGGCGCGGGCAGCCTTCCCTTCTCCAGGGGACCTTCCCGACCCAGGAATCGAACCCGGGCTTCCTGCACAGCAAGCGACTCTTCCCCGGCTGAGCTGCGAGGACTGTGTGAGCCTGGGCGTGCAAGCGTGCGTGCATGTGAGTGTGCAAGGGGTGAGTGGCAGAGAAGGGCACCTGGGAGGAGACGCCGTGGGCGGGGCCTGCTGGGAGACGAGGTCTCGTGGGGAGGCTCGCCTTCTCCGCTCCAGCGACGGCCCCGCGGCCAGGCCAGACCCGCGCTCGCCCACTGACCGGAGGGCTCGGCCGTGGCGGCCTCGGGGGACGGGTGTCGGCCGAGCCCCCGCGCTTGCACAGCCGGGCCGGCCTCTTCACCGGGCGCTCGCTGCTCGTCCTCCCGGGCGGAGTCTGTCCCCAGCCGGCGTTCACGGCGGAGGGGCCCCAGACCCGTCTCTCCTCCAAAGAAGGGGCGCCCCAGCGGGTGGCCTCAGTTCACAACAGCGCGAGTTTCTCAGGCTCTTCCGGCTGGAAGGGCTGTGGAGGGACAGCGGGCCTCGGGGCCTGGTGGGGAGGTGAGAGAAGCAGACGGAAGCTTCCAAAAACAGCACTCGAAACCTCGGGGAGACCGGGACCCCCAGGACCCCCCACAGCCACTGCCCTGGCGCTGCGCGTGGTGCCGGGAACGGTGCTGGCCGCCGGCCGCCCACCCTCACCCTGGCCGCCGAGGCCCCCAAAGCTGCCCGGCCCCCCTGCACCTGGGAACACGTGTGCCTGTCACATGCTGAGCCCCTCCCCGACCCGGGGCCTCCCGGGGCCTCGGCTCCACCTGGGCCACCTGCTGGGGCTGGGGAGGGGGGCGGGCGCCCACACCTGGGCGCGGAGGACCCGGTGCCCCCCCACATACGGACGGGTCACTCGAAAGACACTGGGGACAAGAGGAGCAGAGCGCTGACACACGGCCAGCTGGATGAACCTCCGGAAAATTAAGCTGAGCACAGAAAGCTGAGTCCCCCAAATTACACACGCATGACTCCGTTCAGAGGGCGTCCTTGGAGGAAAGCGTGGAGCGAGAGGGCGGGGCGGCAGCTGGAGGGCGGGCGAGGGCCGCCGGGCGAGGGCGGGGCTGCGGTCTGCACCTGCGTCACCTTCCCGGTGGCACCGCTCGACTGCTCACGGCCGCGGCCTCGGGGGACGGGTGTCGGCCGAGCCCCCGCGCTTGCACAGCCGGGCCGGCCTCTTCACCGGGCGCTCGCTGCTCGTCCTCCCGGGCGGAGTCTGTCCCCAGCCGGCGTTCACGGCGGAGGGGCCCCAGACCCGTCTCTCCTCCAAAGAAGGGGCGCCCCAGCGGGTGGCCTCAGTTCACAACAGCGTGAGTTTCTCAGGCTCTTCCGGCTGGAAGGGCTGTGGAGGGACAGCGGGCCTCGGGGCCTGGTGGGGAGGTGAGAGAAGCAGACGGAAGCTTCCAAAAACAGCACTCGAAACCTCGGGGAGACCGGGACCCCCAGGACCCCCCACAGCCACTGCCCTGGCGCTGCGCGTGGTGCCGGGAACGGTGCTGGCCGCCGGCCGCCCACCCTCACCCTGGCCGCCGAGGCCCCCAAAGCTGCCCGGCCCCCCTGCACCTGGGAACACGTGTGCCTGTCACATGCTGAGCCCCTCCCCGACCCGGGGCCTCCCGGGGCCTCGGCTCCACCTGGGCCACCTGCTGGGGCTGGGGAGGGGGGCGGGCGCCCACACCTGGGCGCGGAGGACCCGGTGCCCCCCCACATACGGACGGGTCACTCGAAAGACACTGGGGACAAGAGGAGCAGAGCGCTGACACACGGCCAGCTGGATGAACCTCCGGAAAATTAAGCTGAGCACAGAAAGCTGAGTCCCCCAAATTACACACGCATGACTCCGTTCAGAGGGCGTCCTTGGAGGAAAGCGTGGAGCGAGAGGGCGGGGCGGCAGCTGGAGGGCGGGCGAGGGCCGCCGGGCGAGGGCGGGGCTGCGGTCTGCACCTGCGTCACCTTCCCGGTGGCACCGCTCGACTGCTCACGGCCGCGGCCACGGGGGGCGGAGTGAGGCTCGCTCTGTTTCTCACAACTGCACGTGGCTCTGCTGCTCTCCCAAAACCAAAGAGGCCACAGGCCCGTGAGCGACAGCCAGGGCCGGCGGGGGTCACCGCGCGCGGGGATCTGGAGCTCTTCCTGGCGCCCGAGCCGAGGCTTCCACCAGACAGGCTCTGTCCTGCTCAGAGACTCGCGAACAAAAGGAAAGAGGAAGACAGTCCTCGTTCTTCCAGGAACAAAAGGAAGCAGCAGACCCGAGACGCAGGCTGGGCGCCTTGAGACTCGCCCGCAGGGGCCCCTCTGGGCAGGGCCGGGGGCGCGGGGAGGGAGCTGCCGGGCTCTCCCACACGGCCACGCCTCCCCTGCCCACCCCCGCCCCCGGGGAGCTCTGGGCCGCCCCCTTCTGATCGCCTCCCCACGTCAGGGTGTTTTGCGTCGCTCTCCCTTGGGCTTCACACGTGTTTGCAAAGACGCGTGAGCGTCTGGCTCCTGATCGGGGTGCTGGAGGAGGAAGCACATCCCGTCGCTGGCCTGGCTGTGGAGCCGGCGTCCCTGCCCGGCTTGCCCTGGGGTGGCCCGCAGTGGCTCCCAGTGGCGCCCCCAGACGCAGCCCGTCGCGGTGAGCGCGTGCTCCCGGGCGTGTCTCGCTCTGGGACTCTGCGTCCGCAGCAGGCCCGGGAGTGGAGTGGAGGCGAGGCTCCGAGCACGGCGCTCCCCGCGGTCACCTCGCCTCAGCTGACACGGGAGGGTGTGGAGCCAGAGCCTCGCGGGGACCACGCGCGGCAGAGGCAGGGACAGGGTTTCCCGGCCAGCGTGTCGCCGGGATGCAGGAGAAAGCAACCAAGCAGATGGCTCCCTCTCATTTTCCCTCGTGGCTCGTGGCTTGACCCGCTCGTTTCTCTCCATTTCTTCCCTTCTATTTGTAAGTTGCTGGCACCGTGTAATTCTAGCTGGCTGTGGTCGCAGGGCGTGCTGAGGGTTTGGTTTTCCAGTTCTCCGTAGAGCGAGAGCTGCTGTCGCCTGCTCTGTCTGCGCCTTCCGCCGGAGGCTGGCCCACGTGAGCAGACACAAGCCCCGGACTCACAGGGCCTCCCTTCCACAAGGACCTCGCTTTGGCGCGTTCTCCATCTTGGGGAGAGGAAGGGTTTGGGGAGGGCGGGGATATAGGTTTAGAAACGGAAGTCCAGTGCTGGGCTCTAGGACTCACCTCCTGCTTCCACTTCGGACGCCCAAACACTGAGAAGATCACTGCACATCACAACGTGGCCACCGGAGCGCCAGCCGTCACGAGCACATTCCACGTGGGAAGAAAGAGAACGCAGCCGGGAAGGGAGCGTATCTCAGTGGACTGCCTTCATTTAAGGGCTTTTCTGGAAGTCTCAGCCCGTCACTTGTATCTCCTTGCGAAAGCCTGTGACAAGGCGAGCTGGCAAACGCTTTCAGAACTGTAGCCATGGCCGCCCCGCCGACCCCGGGCTTGTGTTAAAGCGGGGAGAACGGCTCGTGGGCAGGCAGCGGGCGGGCCGCGCATGGGCGCAGGGAGGGAGGCCCCTGAGCCTGGCTGTTCTCTCAGCCCCTGTCCGCTTTGTCCGTGGCACTAAGCGCCGTCTGGGAGAGGGGTTCCGTCTGTTTCCCCCCCTGAGCTCCCCGAGGGCGGGGGCTGGGCCGACGTGTCCCCAGATCCTGGTCCCGCTCCTGCCTGGCCCGCAGAGGAGGTGAGTGTGAGTCTCGGCGCCCCCGCCGGACCCAGGCCAGCCACACCCGCCTCCCCGCGCTGGGCTGCTTTCCAGCTGGGGTCCATCTCCGGGGCCTCAGCAGTTGGGGTGAAGGAGAACAGGGCTCCCCAAACGCACCGACCACCACAAACTCATACTTTGTGACAAAACTGTGTATTTAGCCCAGATGACCGTGGCTCTTGAGGAGGCGAGTGTGGAGGATGGGCCCCCCTCCTGACTCACCTGGGCCGGGGTCCCGCTGGGGCGCCGGGCAGGCCCGGCGGAGCGGCCACGAGGGGAGCGGCCTGGGTCTGCAGCTCTGATTGTCCTGGAATTTAATTTCACATTTCAAATAGTATCAGTGGAAGGCCTGAGGGTTTAACATGTTTTTAAAGTAAACTCACCAACGTTTATGAATAAAAATACCCACTCCTTGTCTCTGTTCCTTCTTTATTTTTTCCTTTGGCTGCACCTTGTGGCTTGTGGGGTCTTAGATTCCCGACCAGGGGTTGAACCTGCGCCTGCTGCAGTCGAAACGCAGGGTCCTGACCCCTGGACACCAGGGAAGTCCCGCCTCCTCTCAGTGTCTAAGAGTAGCCGCTATTTTGCAGAAACGGATGCTTTCCATTTGCTTTAAGCACCTGTTTGTCCGCTGGAGTCTGAGCATTGCCCCGCTCCGCGCTGGGCGCCAGGGGCGCTGGGAGCTGGAGGCAGAGCCCTCCTCGGGGCACGGCGGGCGGGGCTGCGGGTTCCCACACCGCAGGGCGGGGCGGGAGGACGGCTCCCGAGGAGGGGCGGGCTGGCGGGAGTCAGGGGAGGACGCGGGAGGGGACGGGGCTGGGGCCAGCTCGAGTCCCTGGGAGCTCTGGAGGGTGCTGCGGGGCCGGCCGGCCTCGGTCGTGGCGCAGAGCGAGCAGCGGCCGTTGAAGCGACAGCCAGGCCAGGGGCAGGGGCGGGACTGAGAACAGAGGGACCCGGACTCGGTCGGTGGGCGGTCCGCTTTGTCCGTGGCACTAAGCGCCGTCTGGGAGAGGGGTTCCGTCTGTTTCCCCCCCTGAGCTCCCCGAGGGCGGGGGCTGGGCCGACGTGTCCCCAGATCCTGGTCCCGCTCCTGCCTGGCCCGCAGAGGAGGTGAGTGTGAGTCTCGGCGCCCGCCGACCCAGGCCAGCCACACCCGCCTCCCCGCGCTGGGCTGCTTTCCAGCTGGGGTCCATCTCCGGGGCCTCAGCAGTTGGGGTGAAGGAGAACAGGGCTCCCCAAACGCACCGACCACCACAAACTCATACTTTGTGACAAAACTGTGTATTTAGCCCAGATGACCGTGGCTCTTGAGGAGGCGAGTGTGGAGGATGGGCCCCCCTCCTGACTCACCTGGGCCGGGGTCCCGCTGGGGCGCCGGGCAGGCCCGCGTGAGCGGCCACGAGGGGAGCGGCCTGGGTCTGCAGCTCTGATTGTCCTGGAATTTAATTTCACATTTCAAATAGTATCAGTGGAAGGCCTGAGGGTTTAACATGTTTTTAAAGTAAACTCACCAACGTTTATGAATAAAAATACCCACTCCTTGTCTCTGTTCCTTCTTTATTTTTTCCTTTGGCTGCACCTTGTGGCTTGTGGGGTCTTAGATTCCCGACCAGGGGTTGAACCTGCGCCTGCTGCAGTCGAAACGCAGGGTCCTGACCCCTGGACACCAGGGAAGTCCCGCCTCCTCTCAGTGTCTAAGAGTAGCCGCTATTTTGCAGAAACGGATGCTTTCCATTTGCTTTAAGCACCTGTTTGTCCGCTGGAGTCTGAGCATTGCCCCGCTC
Organism: Tragulus kanchil; assembly: GCA_022376925.1. Lineage (NCBI taxonomy): Eukaryota > Metazoa > Chordata > Mammalia > Artiodactyla > Tragulidae > Tragulus > Tragulus kanchil. The sequence goes on from JAIOJX010000028.1 coordinate 246,212,605, forward strand.
CGCGCTGGGCGCCAGGGGCGCTGGGAGCTGGAGGCAGAGCCCTCCTCGGGGCACGGCGGGCGGGGCTGCGGGTTCCCACACCGCAGGGCGGGGCGGGAGGACGGCTCCCGAGGAGGGGCGGGCTGGCGGGAGTCAGGGGAGGACGCGGGAGGGGACGGGGCTGGGGGCCAGCTCGAGTCCCTGGGAGCTCTGGAGGGGGTGCTGCGGGGGGCCGGCCGGCCTCGGTCGTGGCGCAGAGCGAGAGCAGCGGCCGTTGAAGCGACAGCCAGGCCAGGGGGCAGGGGGCGGGGACTGAGAACAGAGGGACACCGGACTGTCCCGGTTTCCGGGTGGGGGGCCGATCCCGCCTGATGCGGAGTCGCTGCGGACCCCTGTCCACCTGTCAGGAGCCGCTCGACCGCCCCTAGCCCTCTCCGCGGGCATCCACACCGGGCAAGGCCATCTGCTGTCAGAAACGGGGCAGACGGCCTGCTGCCGGCAGTTTCCACCATGAGTACACGGGCTCCTAGGACCCCTGACCCGTCCGGGAGGAGCGGGGGTGCGGGAGCCATGCTCCCTCGAGGCCCAGGCCCGCGGGCTCCGGCCTGGGGTCCACAGCAGGCGCTCCCCACACTCTGCTGTGTCTGGGCCTGAGGACTTCGCCAGAGGCAGGCGTGTCGGCTCCAGAGGGGCCCCTGCCCGTCCCACAGGGAGGAGGCGCTCCCCGCCGGCCGTTCAGTCCGTCCCAGTGCTCTCGCCAGCCGTGGAGGCAACGGTACCGGAGCCCAAGGTGGCTTTTGCCAGGGAAGGTTTTAAAGGGGCTGTTTGGAGGCGACTCGCCGAGGGCACCCGCGGGCGCTCAAGGTGTGCCGCGGCCAAGGCTCGCAGGGGACCAGCCAGCGGCCCGGCTTGGAGAACAGCCCGCGTCGCCTCACCAGGGAGCACAGTTAGTCCTTCCAACTGCGCTGCGGGGTTTACTCTCTGACACCATTTCCCCACCGTGTTTGCACAGAGAGGGACTCTGGGGACACGGCCCTGGGGCCCTACACGCAGCACGCTTTGTCCCGGTCACCGTCCTCCGGGCGGGTTCTGCAGAGCTGCCACCTCCGGGAGGCTGCTGGAGTTTCTTCTGTTTGTTTTAATTGAAGTATAAAGGATTTACCGTTGTGTTGGTTTCAAGTATAAAGCAGAGCGGTTCAGTTCGGCTCTGCGTACCTCGTGTGCTCGCTCAGTCGTGTCTGACTCGTTGCGACCCCGTGGACTGCGGCCACCGGGCTCCTCTGTCCGTGGATTCTCCAGGCCAGCGCACGGGAGCGGGCTGACACTTCCCCCTCCAGGGCGTCTTCCCGACCCAGGGATCGAACTCACATCTCTCGTGTCTCCTCACTGCAGACGGATGCCTTACTGCTGAGCCATCAGGAATGATATGTGTTCTGTTTCAGACTCTTTTCCGTATAGTTTGTCATAAGATACTGAGTGGAGCTCTTGCCCTGCACGGCAGGCCCTCGTGTGTCTGTTTCACACGCGGTAGTGTGTGTCTGCTACTCCCAAACCCCTCATTTCTCTCTCCCCCTTTCCACTTCGGTAACCGTAAATTTGTCCAAGTCTGTGGGTCTATTTCTGCTTAGTAAATAACTTTGTTTGTATCAGTTTTTAGCTCCCACATATATCTGTTACCATACATTTATCTTTCTCTGTCTGACTTTCTTCACTTAATAGAACAACCTCTAGGCCCATCCATATTGGGATTTTTTTAAGAAAGTAGTTCTCTCTCTGCTGGACGTTTGAAGACAACGGTGCTTTGCATGGGAGACTTCCGTGTCAAGACGTGGCCGGGGGTCGCTGGTGACGGGAGAGCGGGCCACCGCTGCCCTGGTTTCCTGTGGCTGCCGAAGGGCTGGCCCCAAGCGCCGCGGCTCGGAACAGCACGTGTGTCATCTTACAGTGCTGGCGTCACAGGCCCTAACCTTGAGGCCTGGGCGAGGCCGTTTTCCTCCGGGGCGCACCGCGGAGAAGCCCCCCTGCATTTCCAGCTCCCACAGCGGTGATGCGCGGCTCGGGGCCACGGCGCTGCCCCCACGGCCGGCAGCCCAGGCCTCCGCTGACCTGCTCCCGCCCTCTCATCTCCTCGGCCTGCCGCCTCACAAGGACCCTCGAGCCCCCGCCCGGGCACCTCTCCATCTCTGACTTGACCCCGTCGGCAAAGTCCCTCTTGCCCCGCAAGGTGACATTTTCAGGTTCTGAGGATCAGGACGTGGACCTCTTTGGAGGTCATTATTCTGTTCACCATGGAAACCAACTAAACGTGAGGTTGAACCTGGCTTATCCAGGATAAGGTCAATGCCAGGCGACTGACTCTGGTGAAATTCTTTGGAGACTCAGTGAAGAGCATGTTTTTTTAAAAAAATATTAATATCTATATATTTTATATTCACAATACATCATTTTATTTTTACAGATTACATTTATATTTATTTATGCCTTTATTCATTGCATTTTTTGAAGCGTGGTTTTAATAATATTTTTCCGAAACCACACCTCCCAGCAGGACTGTCTTCTCACCTTAGGAATGGCGCGACGTGTTCCAAGGGAGGGGAGACCCTGCGACCAAGAAACTCTGCCCAGCAAAACTCTCGTTCAGGCTGGAGGAGAAACAAGCTGTTCTGCTACTCCCAAACCCCTCATTTCTCTCCCCCTTTCCACTTCGGTAACCGTAAATTTGTCCAAGTCTGTGGGTCTATTTCTGCTTAGTAAATAACTTTGTTTGTATCAGTTTTTAGCTCCCACATATATCTGTTACCATACATTTATCTTTCTCTGTCTGACTTTCTTCACTTAATAGAACAACCTCTAGGCCCATCCATATTGGGATTTTTTTAAGAAAGTAGTTCTCTCTCTGCTGGACGTTTGAAGACAACGGTGCTTTGCATGGGAGACTTCCGTGTCAAGACGTGGCCGGGGGTCGCTGGTGACGGGAGAGCGGGCCACCGCTGCCCTGGTTTCCTGTGGCTGCCGAAGGGCTGGCCCCAAGCGCCGCGGCTCGGAACAGCACGTGTGTCATCTTACGGTGCTGGCGTCACAGGCCCTAACCTTGAGGCCTGGGCGAGGCCGCTTTCCTCCGGGGCGCTCCGCGGAGAAGCCCTCCTGCCTTTCCAGCTCCTACAGCCGTGCTGCCCGGCTCGGGGCCCCGCCGCTGCCCCCACGGCCGGCAGCCCAGGCCTCCGCTGACCTGCTCCCGCCCTCTCATCTCCTCGGCCTGCCGCCTCACAAGGACCCTCGAGCCCCCGCCCGGGCACCTCTCCATCTCTGACTTGACCCCGTCGGCAAAGTCCCTCTTGCCCCGCAAGGTGACATTTTCAGGTTCTGAGGATCAGGACGTGGACCTCTTTGGAGGTCATTATTCTGTTCACCATGGAAACCAACTAAACGTGAGGTTGAACCTGGCTTATCCAGGATAAGGTCAATGCCAGGCGACTGACTCTGGTGAAATTCTTTGGAGACTCAGTGAAGAGCATGTTTTTTTAAAAAAATATTAATATCTATATATTTTATATTCACAATACATCATTTTATTTTTACAGATTACATTTATATTTATTTATGCCTTTATTCATTGCATTTTTTTTGAAGCGTGGTTTTTAATAATATTTTTTTCCTAAACCACACCTCCCAGCTGTACTGTCTTCTCACCTTAGGAATGGCGCGACGTGTTCCAAGTGAGGGGAGACCCTGCGACCAAGAAACTCTGCCCAGCAAAACTCTCGTTCAGGCTGGAGGGAGAAATCAAGAGCTTTACAAACAAGCAAAAGCTAAGAGGATTCAGCACCACTAAACCAGTTTTATAGCAAATGCCAAAGGATCTTCTCTAGGCAGGAAACACAAGAAAAGGAAAAGATCTACTAAAGACAACCCAAGGGCATCCCTGGTGGTCCAGTGGATAAGGACACCGCCTTGCAGTGCAAGGGGCGCCGGTTCGATCCCTGGCCTGGGAAGATCCCACGTGCCGTGGAGCGGCTGGACTGATGTGTCCAATTACCGAGCTGGAGCTCTGGTGTGCATGCGCCCAGAGCTGGTGCTCTGCGACAACAGAGGCCTCCAGGATGGGAGGCCCACACGGGCCAAAGAACAAAGATGGATGAAAATGGACAAACGAAAGACCAATAGAAGTGGCCCACCTGCTCCCCTCCCTCCCCATCCCACCCCCACCAAAATAAATAAATAAATAAATCTTAAAAAAAATAAATAAATAAAGACAACCCAAAACAATGAACAAAATGGTGATAGGATCATACATAGCGATCAGTACCTTAAATGTAAGTGGATTAAACGCCCCTACTGTCTTCTCACCTTAGGACCTTTCTTCATCCAAATGAAAAAGCATCTGAAAAATGAAAACGCAATTTGTCCTGGTCCTTGAGTGGCTCCAAAGGAGGGACACAGCCCGGAGACCGCGCCTCTGTGGGGCGGCCGCCTCCGCTCGCGAGCAGCGCTCCCTGGGCAACAGCGGCCACTTGCTCCGCACGTCGCAGGCAGGTGTGAGGGGCACCGGTTTGGCCCCTGGGTCAGGAAGATGCCCTGCAGGGGAAATGCAGCCCACTCCAGGGCTCTTGCCTGGAGAATCCCATGGGCAGGGGAGCCTGGTGGGCCACAGGCCGTCGGGTCGCACCGAGTCGGGCCTGGCTGCAGTTTCTGGGCACGCGCCCAGAGGAGAAACAGAGCAGCAGCCCTGACGTTCGGCACGTGTCTGTTTCCTTCCTGAATCACCCGAGGTGGAAAAAAACCACTCAGGCTTTTAATTTTTCCATTGCATAAGCTAAGAGTAGATGCTAATTCCTTTTTTAAAAATGTGGGCCACCTCACACATGATAAAACAGGCACATTAGATCCTACCAGGATGAGTCTGTTGTGGTTTAATTTTTTCACAAGAGCATTTTGGCAGAATGAATTCGAGCCTTAAAAAATTCCCGTTCTAGGAAACGATCCTAAGGAAATTACTCTAGACACCAAAAAAAGCTTCCTGTACAACTCCCGAGCGTGAAAGCCCACCGGGAGGAAGGCCTGGCTGAGAACACCAGGCTGCACACAGGCGACGGACGGCCCCAGGGCGACCGCCGCAGCCGCCCCGAGAGAGTGAAGACGCCAGAGAGACGCGCCCGAGGGCGGTGGCGGAGGGTTCAGTCGCTCAGGTGTCTCCGGCTCTGTGACCCCGTGCACGGCAGCACGCCGGGCCTCCCTGTCCTCCACCGCCTCCTGGCGTCCTCCCAAGCTCACGTCTGCTGAATCGGTGATGCCGTCCAGCCCTTCTCCCCCTGCCTTCAGTCGTTCCCCGCATCAGGGTGTTTTTCAAAAACGCACTGTTGTTTTCTTTTCTGTTCATTATATCTACTTTCCTGAACTTTCTGTTTTTTAATTTTTAAAAAGCTTTTCATTTTGTGTGAGGATAGTCAATTACGATTTTTTCAGGTGGACGGCGAAGGCACTCAGCCAGATGCGTGCTCACCCGCTCTCCCCGGCTCCCCTCCCAGCCAGGCGGCCACAGGACCCTGAACAGAAGGCCCCGTGCTCTGCAGCACCTGTTTTTTACAATGAAATTTTATGATTTTAATAATGAATAAGATGCACATATGTGCACACACACGCACAATGACAGGGTGTGAGAAACTAAACAAGACCTGGATGTGTAGCACGAGGCGCCACGTCCAGTGATTTGGAAGACCCAGTGCTGTAAAGAGGGCGGTTCCTCCTACGTCCTTCCATTCAGCTCAGTTCACTCGCTCAGTCCTGTCCAACTCTGGGACCCCGTGGACGGCAGCTCGCCAGGCTTCCCTGTCCTGCACCATCTCCGGGAGCCTGCTCAGACTCATGTCCACTGAGTTAGTCATGCCATCCAAACGTTTGGATGTTTTACCTTCGTAAGGACTTGGGTGGCAAGGATGTGTTTGCCAGACATCAGCAAATCCATGCGTTTTATTGCAAATGCTACCTCTGAATAACCGTACATAAATATTGAGCTTAAACTATAGTTAATGAAATGCATCCTGGGATCTTTTGTGGGGAGACATTTGCTGGTATTTGTAACTTACTTTGAAATGCATGAAACCGGAAAGATCGACAGATGGAGCCTGAGGTAGGCGGCTGGCTGGCTGGGTAAAGAAGACGGCACTGCAGTGGAATATTGCTTGTCTGTGAAATAAGGCCCGGAACGGGAAAACCCCCTGGGGCACCTGGGCAGGAAATTGGCAGCCCGCCGCCCGAGAGTGAAGACGCCAGAGAGACGCGCCCGAGGGCGGTGGCGGAGGGTTCAGTCGCTCAGGTGTCTCCGGCTCTGTGACCCCGTGCACGGCAGCACGCCGGGCCTCCCTGTCCTCCACCGCCTCCTGGCGTCCTCCCAAGCTCACGTCTGCTGAATCGGTGATGCCGTCCAGCCCTTCTCCCCCTGCCTTCAGTCGTTCCCCGCATCAGGGTGTTTTTCAAAAACGCACTGTTGTTTTCTTTTCTGTTCATTATATCTACTTTCCTGAACTTTCTGTTTTTTAATTTTTAAAAAGCTTTTCATTTTGTGTGAGGATAGTCAATTACGATTTTTTCAGGTGGACGGCGAAGGCACTCAGCCAGATGCGTGCTCACCCGCTCTCCCCGGCTCCCCTCCCAGCCAGGCGGCCACAGGACCCTGAACAGAAGGCCCCGTGCTCTGCAGCACCTGTTTTTTACAATGAAATTTTATGATTTTAATAATGAATAAGATGCACATATGTGCACACACACGCACAATGACAGGGTGTGAGAAACTAAACAAGACCTGGATGTGTAGCACGAGGCGCCACGTCCAGTGATTTGGAAGACCCAGTGCTGTAAAGAGGGCGGTTCCTCCTACGTCCTTCCATTCAGCTCAGTTCACTCGCTCAGTCCTGTCCAACTCTGGGACCCCGTGGACGGCAGCTCGCCAGGCTTCCCTGTCCTGCACCATCTCCGGGAGCCTGCTCAGACTCATGTCCACTGAGTTAGTCATGCCATCCAAACGTTTGGATGTTTTACCTTCGTAAGGACTTGGGTGGCAAGGATGTGTTTGCCAGACATCAGCAAATCCATGCGTTTTATTGCAAATGCTACCTCTGAATAACCGTACATAAATATTGAGCTTAAACTATAGTTAATGAAATGCATCCTGGGATCTTTTGTGGGGAGACATTTGCTGGTATTTGTAACTTACTTTGAAATGCATGAAACCCGGAAAGATCGACAGATGGAGCCTGAGGTAGGCGGCTGGCTGGCTGGGTAAAGAAGACGTGGCACTGCAGTGGAATATTGCTTGTCTGTGAAATAGCCGGACGGGCTCCCCTGGCAGCTCGGACGGTGAAGAGCCCGCCTGCTGTGCAAGAGACCCGGGTTCAGTCCCTGGGTCGGGAAGATCCCCTGGAGAGGAAATTGGCAGCCCGCCCCAGTGCTCTCACCTAGAGAATCCCAGGCACGGGGGAGCCGGGTGGGCTGCAGTCCACGGGCTCACACAGAGTCAGACGCGGCGGAGCGGCCAGCACGTGGCTGTGTGAGACGTCCGTTGTGGCACCAGTACGGTGGGCGCACACGGGCAGTCCTGTCGTCTTTTCTGTTAAAGTTTGAAATTTTTATAGAAAAATGTTAAAGAAAAAAAAAAAAAAGACATGGCAGACACAGAATACATTACCAGAACCATTTTGGGAGTTCTCTTCCTTGACTGGGAATTAATCCCATCGGAGTTTAGCTGAGGTAAAACCCTTTGGCACGAGTGAATTCACTGCAGTGTGTCTACAGTGGCAGCATCTAGAATAACCCAAGTCACGAGAGAAGACTTGTGTAGCACGTGGAAGTCCCTCAGCCCAGCGGAAGCGGTGGCAGCCACTGTTCCCGGCCAGCTTCAGGAAGACCGAGCTGGAAAAGGGGAGAAGCCTCTGTTGTTCTGAAGCCTCGAAGCATCAGGATACGGAGGGCTCCTCAGCGGGTAGTGCTGTGCTCTCGTGGCCCGAGGGCTGGCCTGAGCCTGTGTCTCCGCGCCTCTTTCGTTTGTGCGTGTGGGTCTGTCGTGGATTCCCAGTCTAGGGGCCGCCGAGGGTTCAGTGCTGCAGCCTGTCTGCAAACAAGGTGGTCTTACGTCTCTGGTCTCTTAGTTTCAAGCACATTTCCTGTATCCTGCACCTGTCTCTCCCCTTCTCACAGCTGCTGGTTTTGACTTTCTACCTTTACCGTGGTGTGTGTTTGCCTTCACCGGTCAGGGTTTCTGTTTGTCATTTTCTTGTTTCTAGTCCTAGCCTTTTCTGTTTTACTTAGAGACGTGTCTCTAGGATTTGTTACAAAGTTGATGCTAAATTCTCTCAGCTTTTGCTTGTCTGCAAAGCTTTTGATGTCTCTGTGGGATCTGAATGAGAGCCTTGCTGGGTGGAGTGTTCACCGTTGTAGGTTCTTCCCTTTCATCACTTTAAATCTATTGTCAGGTAGTTCTAAAATGTGGGCTGATACAAACCAGTTCTGGGAGGTCCTATACAGAAGTGAAAGTAGTGTTATGTTAGGAGAGCATCATTATTCTTTTTAATACACCACTTCTTCAAGAAGAGAATTTTTAAAATTTTATTTATTTATTTTTGACTACTCTGGGTTTTCACTGCTGCCACAGGCTCTTCTCTAGTTGCAGGGAGTGGGGGCTACACTCTAGTTGAGATGAGCAGTCTTCCTGTTGCAGTGACTTCTCTTGGTGTGGAATTTGGGCTCTAGGGTGCATGGGCTTCAGTCGTTGTGGCTCCGAGGCTCTAGACCACAGGCTCCATCGTGGTGGCTCACAGGCTTAGTTGCTCCTCAGCATGTGGGACTTTCCTGGATCAGGGATCGAACCCGTGTCTCCTGCATTGGCAGGTGAACTCTTTACCACTGAGCTACCAGGGAAGCCCCTTCAAGTAAGAAATTTTTAAAAAGTAAATATAAGGGCTAAACAAAAAGCTATCCCAGAAAAAATATTAAATTATGTACTGATAGGGAATTCCTTGGTGGTCCTATGGTCAGGACTCTGAGTTTTCACTGCTCAGGGCGTGTGCTGAATTCCTGCTTGAGAACTAAGATTTTGTAAGTGGCAAGGGAAGTCTGAAAAACATTACATTACTTATTGATGTATGATCAGTGTAGGACGGGCCTGAGATGTGTTGGGAAGTGTGAAAGATTCGTGTTCATTGTTCCTTAAATGCTTGGTGGGATTTTTGGCTTCTCTTGGTGGATAGTTTTTTTTGTTTGGTTTTAATTACCAGTTCAATATCGTTACTTGGATTGACATTTTCTGTTTCTTCTTGAGTCAGTTTTGGTGGTTTGTGTCTTTTTAGTCCCTGTCCATTTCTCTCGTGTCTGATTTGTTGGCATACCATTGTTCATGCATTTCATAACCTTTTATTATTTCTACGAGGTCAGTAGCTATGTCTCCTCTTTCATTCCTTATTCGGTTGATGCAAATTTGCTTTTGCTTGTCTGCAAAGCTTTTGATGTCTCTGTGGGATCTGAATGAGAGCCTTGCTGGGTGGAGTGTTCACCGTTGTAGGTTCTTCCCTTTCATCACTTTAAATCTATTGTCAGGTAGTTCTAAAATGTGGGCTGATACAAACCAGTTCTGGGAGGTCCTATACAGAAGTGAAAGTAGTGTTATGTTAGGAGAGCATCATTATTCTTTTTAATACACCACTTCTTCAAGAAGAGAATTTTTAAAATTTTATTTATTTATTTTTGACTACTCTGGGTTTTCACTGCTGCCACAGGCTCTTCTCTAGTTGCAGGGAGTGGGGGCTACACTCTAGTTGAGATGAGCAGTCTTCCTGTTGCAGTGACTTCTCTTGGTGTGGAATTTGGGCTCTAGGGTGCATGGGCTTCAGTCGTTGTGGCTCCGAGGCTCTAGACCACAGGCTCCATCGTGGTGGCTCACAGGCTTAGTTGCTCCTCAGCATGTGGGACTTTCCTGGATCAGGGATCGAACCCGTGTCTCCTGCATTGGCAGGTGAACTCTTTACCACTGAGCTACCAGGGAAGCCCCTTCAAGTAAGAAATTTTTTAAAAAGTAAATATAAGGGCTAAACAAAAAGCTATCCCAGAAAAAATATTAAATTATGTACTGATAGGGAATTCCTTGGTGGTCCTATGGTCAGGACTCTGAGTTTTCACTGCTCAGGGCGTGTGCTGAATTCCTGCTTGAGAACTAAGATTTTGTAAGTGGCAAGGGAAGTCTGAAAAACATTACATTACTTATTGATGTATGATCAGTGTAGGACGGGCCTGAGATGTGTTGGGAAGTGTGAAAGATTCGTGTTCATTGTTCCTTAAATGCTTGGTGGGATTTTTGGCTTCTCTTGGTGGATAGTTTTTTTTGTTTGGTTTTAATTACCAGTTCAATATCGTTACTTGGATTGACATTTTCTGTTTCTTCTTGAGTCAGTTTTGGTGGTTTGTGTCTTTTTAGTACCTGTCCATTTTCTCTACGTCGTCTGATTTGTTGGCATACCATTGTTCATGCATTTCATAATTCTCTTTTATTATTTCTACGAGGTCAGTAGCTATGTCTCCTCTTTCATTCCTTATTCTAGTAATTGGAACCTTCTCTCTTTCTAGCTAAAAGTTTATCAAACTGTTGATTTTTTTAGAGTCAGCTTTGGGTTTTGTTGAATTCCCCTACTACTTTTCTGTTCTGTACTATTTTATTTATCTCTGCTCTAATCTTATTTTCTTCCTTCTTCTCGCTTTGGTCTCCTCTTCTCGAGGTGGAAGGTCAGGTTACTGGTTTGAGATCTCCTTTCTAGTGTGGTATTTGCCCTAGAAACTTCTCCTCTGCCCTCCTTCTCTGCCTCTCATCGGTGTCAGTATTTTCATTTACCCCAGAGCATTTTCTGTTTGCCTCGTGACATCTCCTTGTACCCACTGGTGGTTTAGGCGTGGGTCCTTAATCTCCACGTGTCCATGAATCTCCTGGACGTGCAGCTGTGAGTGATGTCCCAGGGCTCTGGCAGGGCCTTCCACAGTGCCCGGGGCACTTTCCTTTTCTGTTTTGGTTGGCTTCCCGTTTGCCTCAACTGGAAACACTGTCTTGGTTAAACAATTGCCACGGGCTGTTTCAAACAATTCGCGGGGTTTCCAGGTCGACCACAAAGGGCAAACGATGCCACGTCAGGAGATGGGATTTCGGCGAGCCCCAAACACCACCTGCCCCTCCAAGAGGCACGAGGCCACTGGCTTTCATGGCTGCTAACATTTTGAAGGTGCTGGTTTTCCAACTCCTGTAGAGACAAACGCAGGAATGGGACTGGGACAAGCTAACGAACCGTGACACTCAGGCTTCTTTCTGAGACTCAGCTGTTTTCTTGAATACATGTTTCTCAGATTGTTGCAAGCCTTTGGTGAATTTCCACAGCTCTGAAGAAGTTCATTTTCATGATTTTCTGGGCCAGTGTTCTCACTGCTTTTATGGTGGAACAGTTTTTGGGAAGTCCTTACTCAGCCGTTCTGAAAGCAGCGGCGCCTGCTGAAGTCTTCTGTCTAATTTTGGCGCGTGGCGGCGCTGCCTGCCAGCGGCCCTGCTCTGGTAGGTGCCCGCTCAGCTCTCAGCAGGCGCTGGCCCGGGGGAGTCGGGGGAGGGACCGGAGAGGCGATGGCCCGTGGCTGTGTGTCTAGGGCTCGTGGGCCTTCCTGGCATCTCCCGTCACGCCGTCTCCTCAGCTGTGGCTGACGGTCAGGCCGGGGCCCCCGAGTGCGGCTGGGCCACCTTGCTGCCAGCCTGGTGACGGGGCGCGGGGCTGTCTGTGAGGGGCCCATGTCTGACTCCCTCCATGAAATCAAGCCCTGGTGCCCCAGGCGGGCCTGGGGAGGATCAGGCTCCAGACGTCCATCTCTTAGAGCCCGGGGTCACTTTGTTCTTGGGGAGAAGGATGTCTCAAAATTGAGCCCACAACAAGCAAAGCAAAGACAGCTGCTAGCTTTGATGTTTTTAAGAAAATTGACGATGATAAGGGAAACCCATCGCCCACCTGGGAGCGAGGGAGCATCGTTCCATGAAGGAAGCCAGGAGATCCCTTGTCTTATTCGGAATGGCTGTTAGCTAGAGCACAGCGCTGGAGTTCACGGCACGTTCTTTCTACGTGGAATGCGTCCAGAAGGACCTGCTGTTCATTTTATCTTCAGATCAATTAACCCAAGATGAAGTTTTCATGGGGGTTCTTTCCCTTGTACAGGCCTGCGTAAGGCTCGAGTCTGAACTCTCGCTTATTCTCCAGCACTGAAGAATTTGGTTTTCTCAGAAGTGGTCATGAGCCAAGGCCGCTTGTTAGGAGCCCTCTGCCTCCGCCGTGGCCTGGGGGATGAGCCCGCAGGGGGGCACAGAGTCAGGCTATACTCCGCGGCCCCCTCTCCTGCCCCCGTGTCACCCTCCCTGGACCCCAACCCCCACATCCTCCCGGCTTTCATGTGCACAGCTGTACCGCACACGGTCTCCCTGCAGGCGTCTTTATTCTACCTCACACGCCCTGTGAACCCCACGACCGTCCCTCCCCTCCCTGCCCTAGGAAGCCAGAAGCGCAGTCCTGCCACGCAGTGCCTCCCAGGGGGAGAACGGGGAGGCTTGGCAGGCAGCGCCCGAGACTCCCACAGAAAAGAAGCGCTATTTGGAAAACGTCCTAAGGATCGGAGCCAGCACCATGGCCGAGGAGACGCAAGAGAGGAGTGGAACCAGCCAATGCACAGCCACCTGCAGTTCAGCCGCCCTGTCCTACGACACACACACAGCTGCGGAGGCTGCCTCGCCACATCTGTGTATTTGCTGCGTCTGATGCGTTGGCAGGTGGGCCTTGCTGGCCGCGGAGGTCCGGCCCCGCCCAGGTGAGCTACCTGCTAGAGACGGTGAGCCGCTCACCTCCGAGCGCTTCCGTCACATGCAGACCAGCCGTCAGCGAGCCCCCACCCTCCTCTACAGACCCTCACTCTGGGCACTGTCCCTCGTCCCCCAAGGAGGTGCCTGATCCCCGGGAACAGCCCCTGTGCCCCGAGCTTGCTGGAATGACTCGGACCAGCCGGTCCCGAGCCTGCCGACCCCGCCTCCCCGGCCGCTTCCGGTGGGAAACAGGCAGCGTAGCTCCTGCCCCGTCCTCCCCGCCCTCCCTCGGCCCGGCGCCCCCGGTGCCTCCCCGCGGCCCGGCGTGCGGCCACGTGTCTCCTGACGCGGGAGCCCTGCCCGTGGACCGCTTCCCTCCTGGCGTCGTGTCTGGGTCTGGTTGTCTCGACATACCTCATTCAAACAAGTCCTGAATGCCCTTCAGACAGAAGCAGCGAGGTACACGGAGGCCCAGGCACGGTGTCTGATTGTCGTGCGGGCCCTGGGGCGGGGATGAGTGAGAGCACAGCGCCATGGTGGCTGCAGGTCGGAGGGGGCAGCTGAGCGCCCCCGACCAGGGCTTCTCCGCGTGGAGTTCTCCACAATCAGGGCTCCCCGCCACGGAGCCCTGTCCTCACTGAAGGGTGCCGAGGACCCATCTCAGCTCTTTAAAGGGGACACACACAAGGTCCCGGGCGCATTCAGACAGGCCTGCCCAGCCCCGCGCTGTCTCACCGCGGCCGCGCCGCTCTGCAGGGCTGGAGCAGCCGGTCTGCTGAAGTGTGGCCGGCAGCCTCCCGGCCCCGTTTCGGGTTTAGAAAGTGGGCGGCAGGCTTCGCTCCAGAGGGGAGCTCCCAGCCTTCAGCCTGGGCTTTACTCCTCCTGGGTGCTTCCGGCCGATCTTCACCAACACGCCTGTGAAGTGGACGGAGGATGCATCGCTGAGGCTAGATTCATAGGTGCGCTTCCTGTTCACAGCACGTAGCCACTGTCCTTTCACTGGGGACCCAGAGCCCCCCGTGCACGGCCCTGGAGCTGCGGGCGGGAGCCGGTCTCATCTCGAGGTAGGAACCACCTCTCAGAAACAGGCAAGCAACCACGGAAACATATGTTTAAATTAAAAAATAAAATTTTAATTACATAAAATTGGAGACATTTGGAAAATTAAAAGAAAATAATCAGTCTGACCCCATCAAGATAATAATCGTGAATAGTTTGACTGTTATTTCTTCAATTTTTCCCCCAAATAGAGTAAACTTTTTTGTACTGTGGTGCTGGAGAAGGCTCTTGAGAGTCCTTGAACTGCAAGGAGGTCACACCCGTCCGTCCTAGAGGAGATCAGGCCTGACTGCCCTTTGGAAGCACTGATGCTGAAGCTGAAGCTCCAATGCTTTGGCCTCCTGATGGGAAGAGACGACCCACTGGAAAGGAGCCTCGTGTTGGAAGAAATAGAAGGCGGGAGGAGAAGGGCAAGGTGGTTGGACGGCATCACCGAGTCAATGGGCATGAGTCCCAGCCAGCTGCAGGAGACGGCAGAGGACGGGGGAGCTGGGCTGCAGTGCCCGGGGTCACAGTGACTGACGCACAGCAGGCTGTTACGTGTACAAGTTTCAGCCTTCTTTTATCGTTTGAGGTTTTATGCTAAGCAACATTAGTATTAATAGTTCTAATCGCTATATATTTTAGTAAATTGACAAAACCATTCCATTTGGGTATGTTCTGTTTACAGTTTAAAGCCTGTGACAAACATCTTTGTGTATAAATTTTTTTTAGAGATGCAGATAATTACCTTCAGGAAGGACTGCCAAAGGCACCGCTCGGACAGGCCTGCTCCAGCGGCCGGGCCTGCCCCTGACGCGCCCGCGAGCTGCCCGCCCGCCCGGCTCTGAGCCTGAGGCTGGGGCTCTGAGGTCTCGCGGCCCGCCCGCCTGCTGCACTCCAGCCGGCTGACCCGAGCCCCTCGCTGCCCCGGCGCCTGAGCGACGACCTGCATCGCTGAGGCTAGATTCATAGGTGCGCTTCCTGTTCACAGCACGTAGCCACTGTCCTTTCACTGGGGACCCAGAGCCCCCCGTGCACGGCCCTGGAGCTGCGGGCGGGAGCCGGTCTCATCTCGAGGTAGGAACCACCTCTCAGAAACAGGCAAGCAACCACGGAAACATATGTTTAAATTAAAAAATAAAATTTTAATTACATAAAATTGGAGACATTTGGAAAATTAAAAGAAAATAATCAGTCTGACCCCATCAAGATAATAATCGTGAATAGTTTGACTGTTATTTCTTCAATTTTTCCCAAATAGAGTAAACTTTTTGTACTGTGGTGCTGGAGAAGGCTCGTGAGAGGACGTGAACTGCAAGGAGGTCAGGCCCGTCCGTCCTAGAGGAGCGCAGGCCTGACTGCCCTTTGGAAGCACTGATGCTGAAGCTGAAGCTCCAATGCTTTGGCCTCCTGATGGGAAGAGACGACCCACTGGAAAGGAGCCTCGTGTTGGAAGAAATAGAAGGCGGGAGGAGAAGGGCAAGGTGGTTGGACGGCATCACCGAGTCAATGGGCATGAGTCCCAGCCAGCTGCAGGAGACGGCAGAGGACGGGGGAGCTGGGCTGCAGTGCCCGGGGTCACAGTGACTGACGCACAGCAGGCTGTTACGTGTACAAGTTTCAGCCTTCTTTTATCGTTTGAGGTTTTATGCTAAGCAACATTAGTATTAATAGTTCTAATCGCTATATATTTTAGTAAATTGACAAAACCATTCCATTTGGGTATGTTCTGTTTACAGTTTAAAGCCTGTGACAAACATCTTTGTGTATAAATTTTTTTTAGAGATGCAGATAATTACCTTCAGGAAGGACTGCCAAAGGCACCGCTCGGACAGGCCTGCTCCAGCGGCCGGGCCTGCCCCTGACGCCGCGCCCGCGAGCTGCCCGCCCGCCCGGCTCTGAGCCTGAGGCTGGGGCTCTGAGGTCTGCGGCGGCCCGCCCGCCTGCTGCACTCCAGCCGGCTGACCCGAGCCCCTCGCTGCCCCGGCGCCTGAGCGACGACCTGCATCCTGGGCCTGTTCTGCGGCCTCTCTGGCCCTGAGGTCCACTGGGCCACAGCCGGGGGTGGCTGGAGGCTCTGGACTCTCTCGTCAGCACCAGCCTTGCCCCGGCTGGACTCCAGCATCTCCGGATCGTCTTGTTCGTCTCCGGACCCCGTGCCCGGCCGGCGTGAGCGCGGAGCTGGCTCAACAAACCTGCAGAGTGATCGATGGAGAGGGCCGGCGGGAGGGGGCCGAGAGGTGCGGAGAAAGGGCAGGTGCGAGGGACGCCCAGGGAGCAGCCACGTGGACTCCCTGAGGACCAGGCGCCAGCGCGATGGGAGGCCCTGGGGCGGAGCCCACCCTGTCCCTGCGGCACTGAAACCCACCTGGTCCCCCAGGCACCTCCACTGTGGGGTATTCAGCCTCTTGCCTAACCGTGTGAGTTGGGAAGGTGTGGGGACAAACCAGAGATCCGGGTGGAGAGGGAAGCCGCTCCCCAAAGGGGAGTCCTGAGCTGGCCGTGGTGCTGAAGTCAGGGATCCAGGCCACCGACGGGGAGCGGAGTAGGGTCTGCAGCGGGGCTGCCCCGGGGTCGGGCCAGGACCGGCAGAGAGAAGCCACATCTGAGGTCCCGGCCCCAAGGAAGCACGATCATTGGGGTCTTCTGCCCCCTGATGTCCCAGGTGGGTGTGCACATCCACCGGCATCCCGGGCACCAGCAGCAGAACTCGGTGCGGGAAAGCTCGCACGCTGAGAGACAATTACATTTAACGGCAGCCCACCGGAGAAGGTACTGTTCACAGCTGCTCTTTCAGGTAAAAACTAAGCCTTGGACAGACATGGCACCTCCCAGCTTCCCTAGGAGGAGCATCGCACGGAATTAAGTGGTTCAACTCGGCAGAGCTGCACAGGAATTTGGGGGAACAGCTCAGAGGCACCCCTGTGTTTCTGACGTCTGATTTCCGAGTCGCTGTCCCGTTATAGGGGATGGAATGGAGAGGGAAGATCCGGGTAAAGAAGCCGCAGACTCTCTCCTCCCCGCAGGGTCACCCCTCTGTGACCTGAGCCTCAGGAGGGGCCTCCAGACCCCCAGCCACCACAGAAGCGAAGCCACGGGAGCCCCAGGGCCGAGTGCTGTGCCTGGGGCCTTGTGGTTAGTCCTGACCCAGGACTCCTGGGAGCAGCTGACCTCCTGCCCGTCTGCTGCTACCAAGGGCCGGCAGGTGCTGTGGGCTCCGGGTTGGGGTGGGGACACGATGGCAGGTCTGGCCTGTCCCCTCCCTGTTGCTCACCGTGGCTGGATTTAGGACACCTGATGCAGGAAGCCGGTGGGACCCGAGCGGCCGGTTCCCCTCGTGTCTTTCAAGCCAAGCACTTCGCCTCCCGCTGTCCGTGCCTGGCTTCCACATTAAAGCTCTTTCGAAACATTTTAGCAGACAGCTCCTTGGGAAACAGTGTGGCAGCTCCTCACAATGTTAAACATAGAAATACCATACGATCCAGCAATTCCTCTTCTGGGCAGAACCAGAAGTGAGAGTGCAGCCTCCAACCGACCTGTGTCGCTGAGCGCTCGGCAGCTCTGCTCTCCATAGCCGAGGGGTGGACACCCAGCCCAGCGTCTATCAAAAGACAGACGGACAGAGAAACGTGGCCCATTCCCACGGGGGCCCCTACACCACCCACCACATGCAGGGAGGCCTGGGAGCCCGACTGCTGCCCTGGGTCACACCAGCAAAGGGGACGCTGCCAAGCTTTGGGCGCAGGCTTTCTAAGAAAGAGGCCAAAGAGAGACCTGCACCCCGGCCCACCAGCAGGCGCGTGCTGTGCTTTGGGAGGCATTGACCTGGGACCACTGGCACTGGCTTCCTGGGGTGGAAGCAATCTGAGTTCATTTGGATCACAACTATGGTGAGGGATTGACTCTTGCCTAAACAGTGGCAGAGAAAATAGAACATTTTTTATTGTTATTTCTTTTTTACAAATTTTAATTGGAGGATAATTATTTTACAATATTGTGATGGTTTTTGTCATACATCAGCATGAATCAGCCATAGGCATGCGTGTCCCCTCCCTCACCTAAATATCATTTTATTCCTGTTGTCTTGCCATAATTTTTGGAGGTGGGTTGTGCCTCGAAACGTGTGGAATCTTAGTTCCTGGACCAGGGATTGAACCTGCATCCCCTGCAGTGGAAGGGCAGAGTTTAGCCAGTGGACCACCAGGGAAGTCCTGAAAGAAGAACTTACCATTTCTGACACCCGTGCCTCCATTCCCTTGAATTTAAGTTCACAAAGTGCTTTCCTTGAGGCCCCGTCTGCTGCTACCAAGGGCCGGCAGGTGCTGTGGGCTCCGGGTTGGGGTGGGGACACGATGGCAGGTCTGGCCTGTCCCCTCCCTGTTGCTCACCGTGGCTGGATTTAGGACACCTGATGCAGGAAGCCGGTGGGACCCGAGCGGCCGGTTCCCCTCGTGTCTTTCAAGCCAAGCACTTCGCCTCCCGCTGTCCGTGCCTGGCTTCCACATTAAAGCTCTTTCGAAACATTTTAGCAGACAGCTCCTTGGGAAACAGTGTGGCAGCTCCTCACAATGTTAAACATAGAAATACCATACGATCCAGCAATTCCTCTTCTGGGCAGAACCAGAAGTGAGAGTGCAGCCTCAACCGACCTGTGTCGCTGAGCGCTCGGCAGCTCTGCTCTCCATAGCCGAGGGGTGGACACCCAGCCCAGCGTCTATCAAAAGACAGACGGACAGAGAAACGTGGCCCATTCCCACGGGGGCCCCTACACCACCCACCACATGCAGGGAGGCCTGGGAGCCCGACTGCTGCCCTGGGTCACACCAGCAAAGGGGACGCTGCCAAGCTTTGGGCGCAGGCTTTCTAAGAAAGAGGCCAAAGAGAGACCTGCCCCCCGGCCCACCAGCAGGCGCGTGCTGTGCTTTGGGAGGCATTGACCTGGGACCACTGGCACTGGCTTCCTGGGGTGGAAGCAATCTGAGTTCATTTGGATCACAACTATGGTGAGGGATTGACTCTTGCCTAAACAGTGGCAGAGAAAATAGAACATTTTTTATTGTTATTTCTTTTTTACAAATTTTAATTGGAGGATAATTATTTTACAATATTGTGATGGTTTTTGTCATACATCAGCATGAATCAGCCATAGGCATGCGTGTCCCCTCCCTCACCTAAATATCATTTTATTCCTGTTGTCTTGCCATAATTTTTGGAGGTGGGTTGTGCCTCGAAACGTGTGGAATCTTAGTTCCTGGACCAGGGATTGAACCTGCATCCCCTGCAGTGGAAGGGCAGAGTTTAGCCAGTGGACCACCAGGGAAGTCCTGAAAGAAGAACTTACCATTTCTGACACCCGTGCCTCCATTCCCTTGAATTTAAGTTCACAAAGTGCTTTCCTGCCCGGCACCAGCCTCTGTCCCCAGGCCCTGTGGACACAGCCCCCTCTGCTCGGAGCTTCCTGGGCGTGAGTGACACGCAGCCCCTGAGGTTCTGGGCAAGAGGAAGGGGGCCACCGGCTGCCTTCTCCCCCGGATCCCGCCTCCTTCCCAGCCCACCTGGCAGACAAGGTGAACCTACCTCCTCTCGTCGAGTTCCTGCCAAGGGGGTCCTCCCTCCTCAAAGGCAGCCGCAGAGCGTCCAGCCCTCCTTAAACCCCTCTCGTGCGTCCATCTGTGTCCTCTGCCCCAGCCTCTGGATCCAGATTGAAAGGCCCCCGAGCTCAGGTCGGGCCTGGTGGCTGGGCGAGCCCTGGATGTCAGGTGGGCAGCGTGGGGGTACCGGGCTGTGAGGCAGTAGGGGCCCCAGGCTGGGGCTCTTCTGCTCTTCAGACCAGAACTCCCCGGGCATTCAGAGGCAGGTGGGTGGAGGTAAGACCGGGTGTTGGGACCCAGAAAATCCTCAGGGGCCCTGAAAGCTGGGTCGGGCTGAGCACCGTGGGCACGAAGCGGCTGGGTATGCACGTCAGCCAGCCCAGGCTGTGACAGCAGAGCACCACAGCCAGGTGGCTCTCACGGTGGCTGCTTTCTCCCTGCAGTCCCTGAGGCCGGACGTCCAAGGTCAGGTGCCTGCCTGGTGGACAAGGGCCCCTGCCGGCTGCCAGACTTGTGCGTTCTCCCTGGAGGAAGGGGCTGGGGCTCTTGAAGGCTCTTTTGAAGGCCCTGATCCTGTTCCTGAGGGCCCCACCCTCCTGACCTCCTCACCCCAGGAGACACCTCCACTGATACCTCCACCCTGGCCTTGCGGTTAGCTGTGAATCTGGGGGCACAGACCTTCAGCCTGCAGCTGAGCCCAGGAGAAGCGAGCAGGGGCACTGTTCCTTTGCGCCCTTCATAATAAGGTGGGAAAGAAGCCTGAGCGCGGAGGAACGCATGCTGTCCAGTTTGGGTGCTGGAACAGACTCCCGAGAGTCCCTGGGCTGCAAGGATATAGAACTCGTCCATCCGAAAGGAAATCCACCCTGAACACCCACTGGCAGGGCTGACGCTGGAGCTGAGGCTCTGGTTCTTTGGCCACCTGGTGTGAAGAGACCACTGACGGATAAAGACCCCTGATGCTGGGGAAGACTGACGGCAGGAGGAGACGGGGGTGGCAGAGGACGGGATGGTCCGATCTCCCCACAGAGACAGTGGATGTGAATCTGCACAAGCTCTGGGAGGCGGGGAAGGACAGGGCAGCCCGGGGCGCCGCGGTCCACGGGTCCCAAAGAGCCAGCCTGACGTGACTCAGAGACTGAGCGACAACGGGAGCGATGACATGGCGAAGGTGAAGAAGCAGGGCTCTCGGTCTTCGGTCCCCCAGTCCTGGTCTCTCTGCTCCGTTGTTTGAGGGTTTGGGGGCACGTTCCCGGATGGTGCTCTCAGGGTCGCTGTGAAGATGGATACACGGAGGACACGCCGTGTTCTGCACGCTGAGGATTCTCCCCCCACAAATGGCATTGTATAACACACATCATTTGGGTATGTTTTTCTGCTTAACCCCATGCTTAGAGATCTCTTGAAACGTCAGATGTTGCAGACACCCGGAGTGACGCCGACAGATTCGCTCCGGAGTCGAGCTCCCCCGACGTCCTCCCGCCTCTCCGTCCGGGCACACGCAGCTGTGTCTCTCGGGTGACGTCCTCCCGCCGGCGTCGCTGCGTTGTCTGCTGCCCTGCGCGCGCTCCTGTGGGATCATCCTCCCCGAGGACCGGCCCTGTCCCCAGGTGCAGCAGCTTTCCTTGAATGTGAAAGAGATGCTCGGTGGCAGCAGCCGGAGACGGCGCCCTCTGCTAGGGTCACAGCGGGACTGAGAGCCTCCTTGGTTCCCGAGGGGTGAGCACGTGTCCCCATTCAGCCACCCGCTTCCCTTCAGGTGTGGCCGGGTGAGCGCCCGCTGTCTGCCTCTGCTCCTATCACCTGGGTCCGAGGATGGCCCGGGAGGCCCAGGCTTGGGGGCTGCGAGCCGACAGGCTCAGGGGGCTGGCAGGGGGCAGAGCGGGGACCTGGGGCCGGAGTCGGAGACCTGAGTGTGCAGGACACAGGCGAGGGGGATGGACTGGGGGGGCAGGGGGCCTTGCACCGGAGGTGGGCAGTGCAGAGGGAGGTCAGCAAGGATGAGAGGAAGAGGCTGGAACCAGCTGTGAGAGCCATACTCCGTCCGCCCGTGTCCCCGGGCTGGGAGACGTGGGGAGGGTCTGGCGCGCTGAGCCCCAGGGAGACGCGCCCCCCCCCATGAAGGATGGCTTCCGCTGCTTGGCTGGATGTCAGGGCCAGAGGGACTGCTGACAAATGGCCTTGCGGGCTGTCGCCGGGGCTCTGGGTCCCGTGGGCTTGCTGTCCCCTGTGTGAAGGGACGGCCTGGGCAGCCTGGAGGCCGGGCCTGGGGGGAGCTCACAGGCGCTGTGTCTGCGCCTCGTCAGGTGCTCCGGGCGGAACTGTGTCCCTGAAGAGGTGTGTCCTGACCTCTGTCTCTGAGCCTGTGACCTTTGGCAACTGGGTGATTGCGGGCGTGTCAGCTAAGATGAAGGCCGGGGTGGTCCCGCTCCGAGACGGCTGCCTTCAAGGAGGTCTCGAGACGGTGTGGACACAGGGAGGCCGGGTGCCCGGGTGGAGCCCGGGGCCATGGGCCGCGAGCCGCGGGCCGGCCGGAGCCCCGAGCTCGGAGCGCCCCAGGCGGAGGGTGGCCCTGCGACACCCCGACCCCGGACTTTGGTCCCGGCACTGCGGGATGACCCCAAGCCCCAGCTGGCGGTGCCGTGCAGCAGCCGCCCCGGGAGACTCAGACCTCAGGTGATCCGGCTGGAGGAACGGTTTTTCTGGCGTTTCCTGAGCTGCGCCCGTGCCCCGCGCATTCCCGTTGCAACACTGGGCGGGCCTATCCTGCGAGCCTGCCCTGTGAGCTCGAGGACGCCAGGGGGGCGCAGGCTGCGGCAGCGGGGGGCGGGGAACCCGGCAGCGGGGGGCGGGGGAGCGCCAGGCCTCCTGGCAGACTCAGACCCGTTTCCAGAAGCACCGCCCGTGGCGGCGTCCTCCTGCCTCGCCAGCAGGGCTCCCCGGCCCCGGGTGTGACCCTCTCTGGCCTCAGGGAGCCGGGGCCCCCACACCCCGTCCCTCTACTTCCACCGCCCTTGCAGCCCGGCGCTAGCGGAGCGGACAAGCCCTGTGTCCACCCTGGGGCTGGGCCCTGGCCCCCAGCACCAAGCTGGGTCACAGACGCTCTGTCAGGGCACTCTCCTCGTCCATGAGGCTGGGGGCCGCAGAGCTGGGGGTCCGCGGGCACAAGCGGCCTGCCAGTCGGGACGGGGAGGCAGGGTCCCCTTGGAGCTGAGACCTGGGGGCCTCTCCCAGGAGCCGCGTCCGTGCTGAGGGGCGCCGGGCAGGGCTCTCCTGACCTGTCCCCCCGGGAGCCTGGAGCCCTGGCCTCTTCTCTCCTGAAGCAGCGCCCACGGGCCGCAGGCAGCTCAGCTACCCCGGGCCCGGGTGGACCAGAGGAGCAGGACCAGCCCCGGCCCAGGGCGTCCGAGCCGCTCCCACCCAGAGGGCACCGGGCCCAGCCAGCCGGGACGCGGCCCCTCGCTCCCCTCCAGAAACGGTCCTGACGGCTCACGCCCACAGCGCCCTGACGCACACACGCACACACACATGCACACGCTGAGACACACACGCGCGTACCTTTACACACAGAGAGACACACACGCGCGTGCGTGCACATACGAGGGGCGAGCCGGGCCTCCTGGCTTCCTCCAGCCCGAAGGTGCCGCCGCCTCTCTCTCCCCGGGTCCGCCTCTGGTTTCACCGGCGGCATGAGTTCCTTCACACACCGCCGTGTCTGTGAGAGCAAATGTCTAGCCGCGGGGTATGTGTCATGCTCTTTAGCGAAAAGCCGTTAGTACGTTGTCTGTAAGTTCTGTAAAACAGAAACTTTGCACACTGCACTCTGTGATAAAACGTGACGAACACCTCCACGGGGCGACACGCGGGAAGCTTCCGGGCGAGAAGCGGGGGGCAGATCAGCGCTGACTCAGGAGCAGCCCGCGGGCAGGGAGTGAGCTCTTCTCTGCTCTCAGGAGAGCCAGGGGTGCACAGAGGTCGGGCTGCTATCAGGCCACGGGCCTGAAAGGGGCTGGCGCAGCCCGTCCTGCCGGCTGGGGCCCGGCCCAGGAGCAGAGCCCTTCGCGGCCCATCCTGCCGGCTGGGGCCCGGCCCGGGAGCAGAGCCCTTTCCCAACAGGCTGCTCCGCCTCCTCAGCTCCAGGGCTGGAAAGTCTGAACAACCAGCCTCTGGTCCCGTCTGCACACCAGAATCCTTTCAGCTCGGTTGTAACATAAAGAGTCCCTTAGACGGCAAGGCGATCCAACCAGTCCATCCTAAAGGAGGTCAGCCCTGAACATTCACTGGAAGGATTGAGACTGAGGCTGAAGCTCCAATACTCTGGCCGCCTGCTGCGAGGAGCCGACTCGCTGGAAAAGGCCTGACGCTGGGAAAGACGGAGGGCAGGAGGAGAAGGCACGACAGAGGAGGAGGTGGGTGGAGGGCCTCGCCGACTCTGTGGACGTGAGCTTGAGCAGATTCCGGGAGACAGCAAAGGGCAGGGGAGCCTGGCGTGCTGCGGTCCACGGGGTCACAGAGAGTCGGACACGACTGAGCGACCAAGCAGCAGCACCGAGAGGCCTGGGGGCGGTCTCCCTCCAGGCGCCCGTCTGCCGGTGGGCTTTGCCGGGAGTTACGGGCTGATCTGTGTCCCCTGACAACCCACTGCAGTTCTGGCCCCCAATACCTCACAAGGTGACCTTTGGAAATAGAGTCATTGCTGACTAAGAATTAAGGTGGGGTTCATGCTGGGACAGGCGACGCGGACCCAACATGAGAAAAATGGAAGTCACTCAGTCGCGTCCGACTCTTCGCAGCCCCACGGGCTGTAGCTGCCGGGCTCCTCCGTCCACGGAATTCCCCAGGCGGGAATGCTGGAGGGAGCCGGGCAACGTGGCCTGTGGCTGTGATCCCAGCTACTCAGGAGGCTGAGGCCGGAGGCTCACTCGAGTCCAGGGGCTCTGGGCTGCCGGGCGCTGTGCCGATCGGGTCTTAGCCCCAAGTTCGGCATCACGATGGTGACCTCCTAGCAGTGAGGGACCGCCAGGTGGCTAAGGAGGAGTGAACCGGCCCAGGTCAAACACGGAGCAGGTCAAAACTCCCGTGCCGGTCAGGAATACTGGGGTGGGTATCCGTATCCTTCTCCAGGGGATCTTCCCAGGCCAGGAATCGAACTGAGGGCTCACCCATCGCAGGTGGGTTCTTTACTATCTGAGCCACCAGGGAAGCCGGGGTCCTTATAAAAAGGGGGGATTTGGATAGAGATAGGAGTGCACACTCAGCACCATGTGAAAGTGGAGGCAGAGATCTGGGGGGTGCTTCTAGAAGCCGAGGGACCCCAAGAATTGGCAGCAGCCTCTAGAAGCTAAGAGAGCCTGGGACAGATCCGTCCCCGGAAATTCCACGGGGAGCCAGCCCTGCCGCCCCTTTGGCCCTGGACTCCGGCCTCTGGACCCGGGAGAGGGACGTTCTGCCGCGTCTGGGCCCGGTCGGCAGAGCCCCCTCAGGGCCGCCGCAGGACGCGCACCCTGGCTGGCTGGGGGCGCGGGCTCGGGGTGGGGCTGAGCGTGGACAGCTAGGATAATTAGAAATCATCGTGTCTGGTGTAGAAGGAGAAAGGACAGACGTTTCTGTTTTCTTGTGCGAAATAGGTCACTGAGTTCATTTCTGTTTCCTTCTGAAGACAGGGCCGTCATAATCGTGCTCTCAGAGCTCAGGCTGCCCCGAATTCCCTGGAAGGCTTGTGGAGACACCGCTGGGGAGGCCCAGCCCTGAGTCTCTGCCTCTGGTGCTTCATTATTATTTTTTTTAACATTTATTTATTTATTTATTTTTTGGGGGGTGGGGTGAGGATGGAGAGGGGTGGGTGGGCCGCTTCTATTGGTCTTTATCTATTTTTCATCCATCTTTGTTTTCTGGCCCATGTGGGCCTCTCATCACGGTGGCGTCTGTCGTCGCAGAGCGCCGGCTCTGGGCACATGCGCGCCAGAGCTCCGGCTCGGTGATTGGACACATCAGTCCAGCGGCTCTGCAGCACATGGGATCTTCCCCGGCCAGGGCTCGAACCGGCGCCCCTTGCACTGCAAGGCGGTGTCCTTACCCACTGGACCACCAGGGAAGCCCTTCATTATTTTTTTATACAAGTCTTATTTATTAGTATTATATTTTTTACAGGGTTGTGTTCTTTACTACCCCCCATCGACCTGAATCCGCCAGAGGTGCACATATGTTGCCCCCTGAACCTCCCCCCATCTCCCTGCCCAGCCCAGCCCTCCAGGTCGCCAGAGAGCCCCTGTGTGAGATCCCCTGGTCCCACGGCATACTCCCCTCCCTCACCCAGTGCCCATAAGACTGTTCTCCATGTCCGCCTCTCCACCGCTGCTCTGCACGTCCAGTTATCAGCGCCCTCTCGACCTATTATACAGGGTGAGGTATGTCAGAGAGGGAGAAGGATAAATATTGTATGCTGACACAGGTGTATGGAATCAAGAAAGGCTGGTACTTTAAGACACAGAGAGGTTGAGACGCCTGCCCAGGATCACACAGCTGATTACAAAGTCAGGACTCAGACCCAGGAGATGGGTCCAGACAGGTAGAAGCAGGTTGTTCGCGTTCTTGGGAGCACATTTCAGAGGAGGTGCAAGTTAGTTCTCGCTGGAGCCAGCAGGAAGGAGAGGACAGAGGGCAGAACCCGCTGGGAGGGGCGGCTGGAGAGCCGCCCAAGTCTGAGGCTGGCCCACCCGTCAGCCGGCGGCCAGAGAGCGCCGTGTTCTTTTTCCAGATGCCAGCAGAGGCTTAGTCCAGTGTAGTAGGGTTGATCATCTTAGTAAATAGATCAAAAAATTTAAATTGTTTAAATATTAGCCCAGCCCTGAGTCTCTGCCTCTGGTGCTTCATTATTATTTTTTTTAACATTTATTTATTTATTTATTTTTTGGGGGGTGGGGTGAGGATGGAGAGGGGTGGGTGGGCCGCTTCTATTGGTCTTTATCTATTTTTCATCCATCTTTGTTTTCTGGCCCATGTGGGCCTCTCATCACGGTGGCGTCTGTCGTCGCAGAGCGCCGGCTCTGGGCACATGCGCGCCAGAGCTCCGGCTCGGTGATTGGACACATCAGTCCAGCGGCTCTGCAGCACATGGGATCTTCCCCGGCCAGGGCTCGAACCGGCGCCCCTTGCACTGCAAGGCGGTGTCCTTACCCACTGGACCACCAGGGAAGCCCTTCATTATTTTTTTATACAAGTCTTATTTATTAGTATTATATTTTTTACAGGGTTGTGTTCTTTACTACCCCCCATCGACCTGAATCCGCCAGAGGTGCACATATGTTGCCCCCTGAACCTCCCCCCATCTCCCTGCCCAGCCCAGCCCTCCAGGTCGCCAGAGAGCCCCTGTGTGAGATCCCCTGGTCCCACGGCATACTCCCCTCCCTCACCCAGTGCCCATAAGACTGTTCTCCATGTCCGCCTCTCCACCGCTGCTCTGCACGTCCAGTTATCAGCGCCCTCTCGACCTATTATACAGGGTGAGGTATGTCAGAGAGGGAGAAGGATAAATATTGTATGCTGACACAGGTGTATGGAATCAAGAAAGGCTGGTACTTTAAGACACAGAGAGGTTGAGACGCCTGCCCAGGATCACACAGCTGATTACAAAGTCAGGACTCAGACCCAGGAGATGGGTCCAGACAGGTAGAAGCAGGTTGTTCGCGTTCTTGGGAGCACATTTCAGAGGAGGTGCAAGTTAGTTCTCGCTGGAGCCAGCAGGAAGGAGAGGACAGAGGGCAGAACCCGCTGGGAGGGGCGGCTGGAGAGCCGCCCAAGTCTGAGGCTGGCCCACCCGTCAGCCGGCGGCCAGAGAGCGCCGTGTTCTTTTTCCAGATGCCAGCAGAGGCTTAGTCCAGTGTAGTAGGGTTGATCATCTTAGTAAATAGATCATAATTGTTTATAATTAGTATTTAAATTTCTGTGAGAAGATTACTTCTCAGTTGCTCGAAAATAGTCCTCGAATATTTTAAACATCCCCCCAGCAGTCTTATTTCCTCCATTAATTCGCAGTACTCTGGAGCAAGTACAGGAAAGGGTAGACGTCATCAGCCCAGTGCCCCGGTGACCGACCAGACCCCAGCCCGCGGCCGCGACCGTTGTCACCGGGCTGTGACGTGGACGGGGAGGGGCTGGGCTCCGTGGGCAGGGCATTTGGGGTCGACCCACAGCCTTTAGGGTCAGAGCAAGCATCACCGCGGGCGAGCCTGGTCCCGTCCCTCTGCCCACCCTGCTTGGGGTCCGGCCCCAGTGGGTGCTCAGCGCAGAGGCGACGGGACAGGCTGGGGCATCGCTACGGACCACAGGGCGGTCAGCGGGCTGCCTGCCAGGCTGGGGGCAGGCCGGGTGGGGAGGCGGGCAGGGGCGGGCTGCCGGGTCGAGGGCCCGGGCTGGGGGCTCAGGCTGTGGACGCGGACTCTCACACGGGTGGAGGCTGGACGTCCGCCATCGAGGCTGCAGGGCTGGCTCCCCCGAAGCCTCTCTCCTGGGCGCGTGAATGGCGTCTTCCTCCCTTGTCCTCGCAGGTCGTCCCTCCGCGTGCCTGTGTCCTCGTCTCCTGCGGTCCCCGAGCTGGGCCACGGAAGGCTGGTGTGTGGAGGGACCCAGCCTTTCCCTGGGAAGGCGAGCCCGGCCGCGGCAGGCTGGACGCCGACCTGCTGCAGCGGAAGGTGCAGGAGGCCCGGGAGCGTTACTGGACTAGGTCGGAGGACCGCGGAAGGGGACGGGGCCAGGGGGCCGGCACTCTGGAGGGCGGCGGCCTGTGAGGGGTCACGGGAGGCGGAACCACGCGGGCGTTTCACGCAGACGACGCCAGCCGGGCTGCCGGCCGTCCCCGTGGGCACTCCCGGCGGCCGTGTCCTCTGTGGCGAGGAGCGACCACGCGTTCGCCGTGTCTCGCGGAGAAGTGACCAGCCCGGGGGGCGTGTCTGCGGATGAAGTTCGAGGAGATTAAGCCGCTCACGCCGCCGCCCCCTCCCAGCAGCCGGTTTAGGTGTGAACCTGGCTCGGATGGCAGTGCCCGCTCGGCGGGAGAGGCAGGCGGCCTGGTGGCCCGGCGGGAGCGCCTGGCCTCCGCTCCCGGCTCCCGGGTGGAGCTCTGTGCGGGCCGGAGGCGGGGCCCTGCCTGCCGGGGGCGGCCGGCCTGACGCCCGCGAGGCCCGCGTGGGCCGTGTGGGAAGCGGGCAGCAGCCCCGGTTCCCCTTCCTTCCCGGGGGGCTGGCCGGCGGGCGGGGCGAGTCCCTCCTGCAGATCCAGCCCCTGCCCAGGGGTGCCGAGCAGCGGGTCGGGGGAGGGGGACGTGTCCACAGCTCAGGACTGAGATTTCAGATGCAAGACGGAGGCTGTGCTTTATATGAAATGTTTGGAAGAGGCAAATGCGTGGAGACGGGAAGTGGGTGAGGGGCTGTCGGGGGGCGGGGCTGTGGGGACCGACAGGCTCAATATCCAGCGGGCAGGAAGGCTCCCGGGTGAGGACGGCCACACGGCTCCCCTGCGGAGGTCGTCGCCTCAGGAAACTTATTGAAAACCACCGAACTGGGCTTACCTGGTGGTCCAGGGGGTAAAGAGTCCGCCTAGCAGTGCAAGGGGCACCGGTTCGATCCCTGGCCTGGGAGGATCCCACGTGCCGAAGAGTGACTGGACTTCTGTGTCCAGTTACAAGCCAGTGCTCTGGAGCATGTGCGCCCAGAGCTGGTGCTCTGCAGTGAGAGAGGCCGCTGTAGTGGGAGGCCCACACAGGCCAGAGAATAAAAAGAAAAAAGATGGATGAAAATAAATATAAATATAACAGAGGCATGATGGGGAAAAAGAAAAAAAGATCTGCTGAACTGTGTACTTGAAATGGGGCAAATTGTGTGATATATAATGTGTGTCTCAATAAAATTATAATAATTTTTAAAAATGAGGGTCATCAGGACCATCTTTCTAGATTCCATATATATGTGTTAATATACAACATCTGTCATTCTCTTTCTGACTCACTTCACTCTGTGTAATTGGCTTTAGGTTTACTCACTGCATTAGGACTGACTTAAAGGCGCTCATTTTCGCGGCCAAGTAATATTCCACGGTGTATATGGACCACAGCTTCTGCATCCAGTCAGCGGTCAGTGGACATCTAGGCTGCTTCCATGCACTGGCTACTGTGGACAGCACTGCAGCGAGCACTGGGGAACTCACGTCGTCTTCAATTTCGCTCGGTGACCACCCAGGGGGGCGGGGGGGGGTGGGAGGCGGAAGGGGAGGGACACGTGTGCCTGTGGCCAACTCACGCTGATGAGTTGACTGAGTATCGCAGAGCAGTTAGCCTCCACTTTGAAAAAAAGTCAGAAAAAAATGAGGCTACAGATTTCAGTCACAAATTCTCGGTCAGTGTTTCCTTCCTGTCCTTCTTCACGTGAGCGCTGAGCCCCGGAAGCTTCCAGGCCGGTCCTTCAGCTGTGGGGTCCTTCAGCCTGCCTGTCAGCCTCTCACGTGCTTTATATGAAATGTTTGGAAGAGGCAAATGCGTGGAGACGGGAAGTGGGTGAGGGGCTGTCGGGGGGCGGGGCTGTGGGGACCGACAGGCTCAATATCCAGCGGGCAGGAAGGCTCCCGGGTGAGGACGGCCACACGGCTCCCCTGCGGAGGTCGTCGCCTCAGGAAACTTATTGAAAACCACCGAACTGGGCTTCCCTGGTGGTCCAGTGGGTAAAGAGTCCGCCTAGCAGTGCAAGGGGCAACGGTTCGATCCCTGGCCTGGGAGGATCCCACGTGCCGAAGAGTGACTGGACTTCTGTGTCCAGTTACAAGCCAGTGCTCTGGAGCATGTGCGCCCAGAGCTGGTGCTCTGCAGTGAGAGAGGCCGCTGTAGTGGGAGGCCCACACAGGCCAGAGAATAAAAAGAAAAAAGATGGATGAAAATAAATATAAATATAACAGAGGCATGATGGGGAAAAAGAAAAAAAGATCTGCTGAACTGTGTACTTGAAATGGGGCAAATTGTGTGATATATAATGTGTGTCTCAATAAAATTATAATAATTTTTAAAAATGAGGGTCATCAGGACCATCTTTCTAGATTCCATATATATGTGTTAATATACAACATCTGTCATTCTCTTTCTGACTCACTTCACTCTGTGTAATTGGCTTTAGGTTTACTCACTGCATTAGGACTGACTTAAAGGCGCTCATTTTCGCGGCCAAGTAATATTCCACGGTGTATATGGACCACAGCTTCTGCATCCAGTCAGCGGTCAGTGGACATCTAGGCTGCTTCCATGCACTGGCTACTGTGGACAGCACTGCAGCGAGCACTGGGGAACTCACGTCGTCTTCAATTTCGCTCTGTGACCACCCAGAGGGGCGGGAGGGGGTGGGAGGCGGAAGGGGAGGGACACGTGTGCCTGTGGCCAACTCACGCTGATGAGTTGACTGAGTATCGCAGAGCAGTTAGCCTCCACTTTGAAAAAAAGTCAGAAAAAAATGAGGCTACAGATTTCAGTCACAAATTCTCGGTCAGTGTTTCCTTCCTGTCCTTCTTCACGTGAGCGCTGAGCCCCCGGGAAGCTTCCAGGCCGGTCCTTCAGCTGTGGGGTCCTTCAGCCTGCCTGTCAGCCTCTCACGTCCCCGCCTGCGAGATGGGGTGAGGGACGGTCCTCAGGGGCCCGCGGGGACGGGCACAGTGCAGGCCGGGCGGGCTAGCGGCTCTGGGAGCACCTGCTGGGCTGGTGGTGGAGCGTCAGCGGCGGGCTGGGAGGACCCCGCTTGGACGGCGTCTGGGGCTCTGGCTCCTCGAGAGCCCCTGGTCCCCATGGCGACAGCAGCGGGCGTGTGTGTGCGTGTGCGTGTGTGTGTGTGTGCGTGGGCATGTGTGCGGGGGAGGCCAGACCTCAGGGCCGGGGTGATGGCGAGGCCCCGAGCTGGCCGTCCCTAGCTCCTGCCGAGTTTCCAGCCGTCCTTGCGGCCCTGACGCAGGCCACCTTCCCAGCGAGAGGACACCTGCTCTGGCCTGGGCACGGTGTCCACCTCTCCCTCCCCTGCTCTGCCGCTTCTCTGCGTCCCTTCTCCGCACTTCTTGCGCGGGTGGATGGTGTACGTGTTCCGGGAGAGACAGGACCCTGGCGGGGCAGAGAGCACGTCGAGCTAGCCCCTCCGCAGTCCCCGGCTCGGCGCGGGGCAGCCGGTGTCTGACCGCGGAGTCACGCCAGCCAGGGCTGGGGGCGGGGTGCTGCCTCCTGCCAACGGGGCGGGCGCAGGGGCGCCGGCAGAGCGTCTGGGGCCCAGCTACGTGTGCAGGAACTAGAAGCACCCCGCTCCCCATCTTGTGCTCACTGGGGCCCTGCTGTAAGGCATTAGGGTGGTTTAGTTCCATGAGTTCTGAAAATCTAGCCCAGCTGGGTGCTTCCTGCTTTATACTCCATAAATTCAATTTCGCTCTGTGACCACCCAGAGGGGCGGGAGGGGGTGGGAGGCGGAAGGGGAGGGACACGTGTGCCTGTGGCCAACTCACGCTGATGAGTTGACTGAGTATCGCAGAGCAGTTAGCCTCCACTTTGAAAAAAAGTCAGAAAAAAATGAGGCTACAGATTTCAGTCACAAATTCTCGGTCAGTGTTTCCTTCCTGTCCTTCTTCACGTGAGCGCTGAGCCCCCGGGAAGCTTCCAGGCCGGTCCTTCAGCTGTGGGGTCCTTCAGCCTGCCTGTCAGCCTCTCACGTCCCCGCCTGCGAGATGGGGTGAGGGACGGTCCTCAGGGGCCCGCGGGGACGGGCACAGTGCAGGCCGGGCGGGCTAGCGGCTCTGGGAGCACCTGCTGGGCTGGTGGTGGAGCGTCAGCGGCGGGCTGGGAGGACCCCGCTTGGACGGCGT
This sequence comes from Tragulus kanchil, assembly GCA_022376925.1. Taxonomy (NCBI): domain Eukaryota; kingdom Metazoa; phylum Chordata; class Mammalia; order Artiodactyla; family Tragulidae; genus Tragulus; species Tragulus kanchil. The sequence goes on from JAIOJX010000028.1 coordinate 246,244,942, forward strand.
CTGGGGCTCTGGCTCCTCGAGAGCCCCTGGTCCCCATGGCGACAGCAGCGGGCGTGTGTGTGCGTGTGCGTGTGTGTGTGTGTGCGTGGGCATGTGTGCGGGGGAGGCCAGACCTCAGGGCCGGGGTGATGGCGAGGCCCCGAGCTGGCCGTCCCTAGCTCCTGCCGAGTTTCCAGCCGTCCTTGCGGCCCTGACGCAGGCCACCTTCCCAGCGAGAGGACACCTGCTCTGGCCTGGGCACGGTGTCCACCTCTCCCTCCCCTGCTCTGCCGCTTCTCTGCGTCCCTTCTCCGCACTTCTTGCGCGGGTGGATGGTGTACGTGTTCCGGGAGAGACAGGACCCTGGCGGGGCAGAGAGCACGTCGAGCTAGCCCCTCCGCAGTCCCCGGCTCGGCGCGGGGCAGCCGGTGTCTGACCGCGGAGTCACGCCAGCCAGGGCTGGGGGCGGGGTGCTGCCTCCTGCCAACGGGGCGGGCGCAGGGGCGCCGGCAGAGCGTCTGGGGCCCAGCTACGTGTGCAGGAACTAGAAGCACCCCGCTCCCCATCTTGTGCTCACTGGGGCCCTGCTGTAAGGCATTAGGGTGGTTTAGTTCCATGAGTTCTGAAAATCTAGCCCAGCTGGGTGCTTCCTGCTTTATACTCCATAAAATTGCAATCCTCAAAGAGATGATTCAGGCACTGTCCCGGCGGAGTTAAAATAAACAAACACCACAGGTCTGCACGTCCTTTTAGACCACCCTCAAGGGAGCTCCGATGCTTAGTGCCCTGGGACAGCATCCGCTCATCAAGGCTGCGAGGTGGCGGGAGCCTGATGGCTGTGGTCACGCCTCCTCCACCCGGTTTGGGAGAGGGCGTGCCGAGACCCTCTGGTGCGGGTGCGTAGAGAGAGGGTGATGAGCCGGTGCACCCAGCAGCTACAGCCGTGTGACAGACCCCCGCCAGGTGGCACGGCTTGCCCACTTATTCGGCCCATGGCTCTGTGGCCTGGCAGGGAGTCCAGGCTCTGCTGGCTGGCTCTCCTGCTGACATTGGCAGAGAGCCCTGGCATCCGAAGTCAGCTGGTGGTCGGTGGCCTTGTGACTGGCGGTTGGTGGTCAGCGGGGGGACGGGGGACTGGACTGCATGTCTCTAAGCACCCACAGGCCAGCCTTCATGAGGGGAGACCACAGAGCGGCCGGGAGCAGCCAGCCGGCCCCCACGCAGGGGCTCGTGAGGCCACTCTTTCAGAAATGTCACTTCTTCTCAGTTGTGGTAAGATACAGCTCACCTACATTTTATTCAGCCCCTTTAAAGTTTGGTTTGGTGGCATTGTTCAGAGACAGATGCCTTGCCTTTGCCATGGTGCCACTGCCAAAGCGACTCTCAGGGGCAGGCCAGGTTCCAGGTCGTGAAGTCGTAGAGGAGCTGAGTCGCACTGGGCCACGGTGCCAGCGGCCACAGTGGGGCCACGGCCGTGCTAAGCGGGGCTGTGCCCAGCTCCCAAGAGGGGGGTGGGCACCTGGGGGCCACTTGGAGGAAATGTGGCTCAGCATGGCCCTTGCGTCCGACAGGGCAACGGGGCCTGTGGGGGGCGGCCAGTGGAGGGCAGGTGTTGGATGCAGGGGCTTCAGCCGGTGGCTGGAGATGTGGACCCGAGTCCAGAGTTCTGGGAAATCAGCAGCGAGGCTGGTGGTCAGAGAGCCACGGGCTGGCCGGGCCCTGGCGGGGCACTCCAACCCGGCTGAGGGGAGGCGCTTCAGAGGCACGTGGCGAGCACCAGCCACAGCGCAGGGCGAGGGTCATGTAGCGGGGTGGACGGAAGGGGGGGCAGAGGCAGAGCCCCTCCAGGGCCGCCAGGCAGGCAGGCGCGGGGTAGGGGACGAGAGCGCGCGCCATGGGGTCAGGAGGCCTACCTGGGGGGCAGGCTCTGCGTGCCCCGGTCTGGGGGAGCCAGCAGACGCACAGGCGTTTGGTGAGCCCGGCAGCCGGGCCGTGTAGGGCGGGGGCGTCCACAATCCGGACCTGACCGTCACGAAGCCTGGGGTGTCAGTGACACCGCCCAGCCACACCCACTGGCCTGGACGGTTGGACAAAGGACCGCGGGGTCTGCTGAGAGACGGCTGGACTCTCAGCGGTGTCCACAGGGCCCTGGCGGGACCCGGCTGCCGTGGAGGGCGGGCGGCCGTGACGGAGCGGAGGCCCAGCCACAGCGCCTGTTTCTCCAGGGCGCCCCTCCTGCTTCCTCAGCGGCAGCTCCAGGGACGGCCCGCCGCCGTGGCATCTCTTTAAGCAGAAGACATCAGTCACTTTAGAATGCCTTTTGGCATCGCTTATGTGCTATAGGTTTATCGCAAAAAATAAAATAGAGAGAGCGCGGACACTCACACTCTGGGCTGCGTGCCTGGGGGCTACGCCACCCCCAGATTCACGCACTGAAGGCACGCCGAGGGTGACTGGGGCCTCTGGAGGGGAGATCAAGCTGAACTGAGGGGGCTGCAGCAGGTGGGCCTGGCGTGAAGTCGAGAGGAGCTGAGTCGCACTGGGCCACGGTGCCAGCGGCCACAGTGGGGCCACGGCCGTGCTAAGCGGGGCTGTGCCCAGCTCCCAAGAGGGGGGTGGGCACCTGGGGGCCACTTGGAGGAAATGTGGCTCAGCATGGCCCTTGCGTCCGACAGGGCAACGGGGCCTGTGGGGGGCGGCCAGTGGAGGGCAGGTGTTGGATGCAGGGGCTTCAGCCGGTGGCTGGAGATGTGGACCCGAGTCCAGAGTTCTGGGAAATCAGCAGCGAGGCTGGTGGTCAGAGAGCCACGGGCTGGCCGGGCCCTGGCGGGGCACTCCAACCCGGCTGAGGGGAGGCGCTTCAGAGGCACGTGGCGAGCACCAGCCACAGCGCAGGGCGAGGGTCATGTAGCGGGGTGGACGGAAGGGGGGGCAGAGGCAGAGCCCCTCCAGGGCCGCCAGGCAGGCAGGCGCGGGGTAGGGGACGAGAGCGCGCGCCATGGGGTCAGGAGGCCTACCTGGGGGGCAGGCTCTGCGTGCCCCGGTCTGGGGGAGCCAGCAGACGCACAGGCGTTTGGTGAGCCCGGCAGCCGGGCCGTGTAGGGCGGGGGCGTCCACAATCCGGACCTGACCGTCACGAAGCCTGGGGTGTCAGTGACACCGCCCAGCCACACCCACTGGCCTGGACGGTTGGACAAAGGACCGCGGGGTCTGCTGAGAGACGGCTGGACTCTCAGCGGTGTCCACAGGGCCCTGGCGGGACCCGGCTGCCGTGGAGGGCGGGCGGCCGTGACGGAGCGGAGGCCCAGCCACAGCGCCTGTTTCTCCAGGGCGCCCCTCCTGCTTCCTCAGCGGCAGCTCCAGGGACGGCCCGCCGCCGTGGCATCTCTTTAAGCAGAAGACATCAGTCACTTTAGAATGCCTTTTGGCATCGCTTATGTGCTATAGGTTTATCGCAAAAAATAAAATAGAGAGAGCGCGGACACTCACACTCTGGGCTGCGTGCCTGGGGGCTACGCCACCCCCAGATTCACGCACTGAAGGCACGCCGAGGGTGACTGGGGCCTCTGGAGGGGAGATCAAGCTGAACTGAGGTCACGAGGGTGGACGGGGCGGAGGACGCAGACACACACACGTGGGGACACGGCGTGGAGACGGCCGCCCACGCGACGGGAGCCAGGCCCCGGGAGGAGCTGGCCGGCCCGCACCGACCTCCGGCCTCTCATTCACGGAGCCTGGAGACCGCGCGCGCCTGTCGCGCGCGCCGCTGTGGCCGTGGCGTGTCGCCGCAGCCCTGGCCAGCCCAGGCCAGATGTGAGCAGAGCGCTCGTCCCCGCGGACCCCGTCCCGCGGCCTCCGGGGAGGGCCTGCCGCACAGCCGCCGGGTGAAGCAGGTTTGCAGCTGTCGGCGCAGACGGGCCCGGGTGGTGGCGGGAGCCGGGCCCTGTCCCCAGCTGAGCCGCCCTGTGACAGCAGGCTCGGTCCTCCAGGGCACCGCTCCCCGCCTGGCCGCGCTGACGGGAGCGGCTCCATTCACAGGGCGGCCCCTGAGCGCTCGGGGCCTCGCCAGAACCCTCCCATCCCTGAGGACAAAGAGCATCAACCCAGGGGTTTTGCAGCTACTCCGTTCCCAAGCTGTGAGAAACCATCTTGATGCAAAGGGAGGGATTTTTTTTTTTAAAGATTTTTTTGGGATATGGACCATTTTCAAAGTATTTATTGAATTTGTTGCAGTATTGCTTCTGGTGGTCTTGAAGGGTATGGATCTCAGCTCCCAGCTCCGGGCTCGATCCCACACCCCTGCGGCGGAAGGTGAAGCCTCACCCGCTGGACCGCAGGGAAGTCCCTGTGATTATTTTTGGCTGAGATGTCATGACCAGCGACGGCAGCGTGTCAGCCGGAGAGACGCGACACAGAAGGGTTCCCTTCCAAGACGGAGCGGAGGCCCAGCCACAGCGCCTGTTTCTCCAGGGCGCCTCCTGTCCAGCGGCAGCTCCAGGACGCCGCCGTGGCATCTCTTTAAGCAGAAGACATCAGTCACTTTAGAATGCCTTTTGGCATCGCTTATGTGCTATAGGTTTATCGCAAAAAATAAAATAGAGAGAGCGCGGACACTCACACTCTGGGCTGCGTGCCTGGGGGCTACGCCACCCCCAGATTCACGCACTGAAGGCACGCCGAGGGTGACTGGGGCCTCTGGAGGGGAGATCAAGCTGAACTGAGGTCACGAGGGTGGACGGGGCGGAGGACGCAGACACACACACGTGGGGACACGGCGTGGAGACGGCCGCCCACGCGACGGGAGCCAGGCCCCGGGAGGAGCTGGCCGGCCCGCACCGACCTCCGGCCTCTCATTCACGGAGCCTGAGACCGCGCGCCTGTCGCGCCGCTGTGGCCGTGGCGTGTCGCCGCAGCCCTGGCCAGCCCAGGCCAGATGTGAGCAGAGCGCTCGTCCCCGCGGACCCCGTCCCGCGGCCTCCGGGGAGGGCCTGCCGCACAGCCGCCGGGTGAAGCAGGTTTGCAGCTGTCGGCGCAGACGGGCCCGGGTGGTGGCGGGAGCCGGGCCCTGTCCCCAGCTGAGCCGCCCTGTGACAGCAGGCTCGGTCCTCCAGGGCACCGCTCCCCGCCTGGCCGCGCTGACGGGAGCGGCTCCATTCACAGGGCGGCCCCTGAGCGCTCGGGGCCTCGCCAGAACCCTCCCATCCCTGAGGACAAAGAGCATCAACCCAGGGGTTTTGCAGCTACTCCGTTCCCAAGCTGTGAGAAACCATCTTGATGCAAAGGGAGGGATTTTTTTTTTTAAAGATTTTTTTGGGATATGGACCATTTTCAAAGTATTTATTGAATTTGTTGCAGTATTGCTTCTGGTGGTCTTGAAGGGTATGGATCTCAGCTCCCAGCTCCGGGCTCGATCCCACACCCCTGCGGCGGAAGGTGAAGCCTCACCCGCTGGACCGCAGGGAAGTCCCTGTGATTATTTTTGGCTGAGATGTCATGACCAGCGACGGCAGCGTGTCAGCCGGAGAGACGCGACACAGAAGGGCCCTCCCCTTCCACGCGTTTCCAGGAAACGACCCTGAGCCTGTGGTCAGCACGCAGGGTGCTGCGGAAACCAGTCCCTTCCCTGGGGCCAGGGCCCTTATCCACGCCTCTCTTTTTACTTCCGGAAACCGCTCCTCTGTTTTCTCAGTATCTGGGTTTCCTGGCTGTTTTGCTCCCCGTCAAGTCCGGTCACGACCTTGCTTCTGTGCCTAACCCTCTGTGCAGGGGGCACGCGATCCCCGACCCGCCCGGGCCCTCCCCTTGTACGCATGCAGTGCGTGGCTTTCTCTGAAGCACTTCCTCGAACCCTCCAAGAACAGGACCCAAGTGGCCGCTTTCTCCGTCTCAGGAATCCGGCAGCGCGTCAGGCCTGTGAGAGGAGCTGACTTTCCTACGTGTGTTAGAAACACCTCCTCTGAACAGGTGAATTTTTAGAAACAGCATGAACCTAAAAAAAAGAAAACCTCCCAGGACAATTCAGAAAACAATTTGGTGCAAAGACACAAATGAAAGTTTCTCATGGAGGGTGTGAGTCTGGTAGGGGTGGGGGTGGGGGTGAGGGGAGAGTCCCCTTCCCCTGAGAGGCCCTGCCCACCCGCCGTGCGGACAAGCCTGCCGGGCGGCGGCTGCCACTCCACCGGGAGGCCCGTTCTGCGTGGCTCTGGGGGCCCGTGGGGCAGGTCAGGAGAGCGCGTGTGCACCGGACGGCGCCTTTGTCTCGGCCTCAAGAACCGTCAGTTACCGGTACGGCCAGGAGACTCCTCCACATCGCTAGCTCTTAGAGAAATGCAGATCGAAACCGCAGGGAGGTCTGCATGGCCGTCATCGAACGTCTACGAGGCTGGAGCGGGTGTGGAGAGAAGGGACTCTCCTGCCCCGCTGGGGCGCGTGGCGCAGCCGCCCCGGAGACACTGCGGAGGCGCCCTTAAAGCCACGGCCCTGCAGTCCCACTCCCGGCGTGCATCCGGAGAACACCATGATTTGAAAAGATACACGCACCTCAGTGCTCATGGCAGAACCGTGACAAGAGCCCAGACCCGGAAGCAGCCTCAGTGTCCACCAGCAGAGGAACGGATAAAGAAGACGCGGTGTACACACACAGTGGAACACTACTCAGCCATAGAAAGGAAGGCAGGAATGTCATTTCCAGCAACACAGATGGGCCTAGAGATGATCATGCTAAGTCAGAATCAGAAAGCATTATATGGTATCACTTCTATGTGGAATTTAAAAACAATACAAATGAATCTATATACAAAATAGAAACAGACTCACAGGCATAGAAAACAACTTTATTACCGAAGGGGAAACAAGGGAGAGAGATAAATTGGGATAATATGGACAATCCCATAAACAAACATGAGATTAACATAAATACACTAAGTACAGAAGATAGATAAGCAATAAGGCGCTCCTGTACGGCAGAGAGAACTCCACTCAGTAGCTCGTAATAAGCTGTAATGGGGATGAATCTGAATAATACAGATATTCCGGTTATCTATGTGTGTGTGTGTGAATCTCCAAATCACGCTGCCGTACTCCTGAAACAAACAGAATATTGTCAATCAGCTATAGTTCAATAAAATTTAAAGAATAATAAATGGTAGCTACACAACAATAAGCAATCTATAGTAAGAATGGAAGAGCCTTATTCAAGCCAAGGACACTAGCCTTCCCCAGTGGTCCAGGGGCTGAGAGTCCACGCTCCCAATGAAACGGCCCTGGGTCTGACTTCCGGTCAGGGAACTAGAGCCCGTATGCTGCCACTAAAAGATCCCTTGTGCCTAAACAAATAAGCATTTTTATTTTTTTTAAACATTTTTTGGCCTCTTTTATTGCTTTTTATTTATTTATTTTCATCCATCTTTATTCCTCGGCCTGTGTGGGCCTCCCATGGCAGTGGCCTGTCTCTCCGCAGAGCACCAGCTCTAGGTGCATGTGCTCCAGAGTGCTGGCTCCTAAATGGACACACCGGTCCAGCCATTCCTCAGCATGTGAGATCTTCCCCGACCAGGGATTGAACCGACGCCCTCTGCACTGCAAGGCAGACTCTTTACCCACTAGGCCACCTGGGAGGCCCCAAATTAACATTTTTAAAAAGAAAGAAAGCATGGTCTTCAGGAGTGTTATATTTTCTAAGAACAGAGAACACACATCAAACATGACAGGGGTAGACTCCTTCAGGCTTTCAGAAGAGATGGGTTGGCATGTACGGAGCATGTCAGCACGGCCTCGGCTTCTGGGCGGGAGCCTTATCTTTGGCTTTATCCCCATCTTCAAAGTGGACACTCTTACTTCTGGGCAATGCATTGTTTCCTTTAACGGTTAAGGCAGAGGTAAAGCATGGTGGAGAGGCCGTAGACGGGCGTCCTGGCTCCTGGAAGCCCAGGCAAAGCTCTGTCCCAGCCAGGATGGCTCCCCACGCCCCAGTCAGCCTGAGGCGCTGGAGTGCAGGTTCCAGGGTGCACCGGGCCGGAGCATTTCTAAGCAAGGTGTGTGGCCAGGGTCTATGTCTCAGGTGGGGCCTCCAAGCAGAACTCAGAGCGGGGTTGGGGGCAAGGAGCCCGGGGGTCGCTGTAAGGCCTGGGAAAAAGGACGGCGCCTCCGACCTCAGTGCGGCCGACCGAGGCTGGGGCTCCTGCCGGGGTGTCCGGCCGCTCCCACTGACCCTCTGGTCCAGACGCCATCCCTCTGAGCCCCGACTCTCCCATGGGACTCACACAAGGATGCTGATGAGAGCCCACGCGGACAGCTCCGCAGGCCCCGTGCTGAGGCCACAGGTCCTCAGTCCCCAGGACAGAACGAGCACGCTCAGGGCCGCTGCCGTCCCCGCCTGGCCAAGCGGCTAGTGGAAGGCGGGGTTCCACCCCAGGGCTTCGCCTGCGTGCTGGAGGTTCCCCTGAAGGCAGCCCTGGGTTGGGCACTGGCTTCACAAATCTAGGGACCGCGACTTTGACCTTCAGGCTGAGTAGGCTAGGTGCCCCAGGACCCCTCTGCATGGCGTTCTCCACTTGTCAGCACCTTTTTTTTCTTGAATGCATTTCTTTCTTTCTTTTTTTTTTTTAAAATCATTTATTTATTTGGTTCCACTGGGTCTTAGTTGTGGCTTATGGGATCTAGTTCCCCGACCAGGGATCGAACCCAGGCCCCCTGCACTGGGAACACAGAGTCTTAACCACTGACCACCGGGGAGTTGCTGTAAAGAGTGTCTTTACTTTCGGCTGTGCTGGGCCCTTGCTGCTTCACAGGCGAGCCCCTGGCTGGGGCTGGCAGGGGACGCTCTCGGCGGCGGTGTGCAGGACGCTCATCACAGTGTCCTCTCTTGTGCCATCCTGGGCCTGCGGGCTTCAGCAGCTGCTGCTCATGGGCCCGACCAGTCGTGGCTTCAGGCTCCGGGCCGTGGCACACTGGCTTGACTGCTCCATGGCATGCAGGGTCTTCTTGGACCACGGATCGAACCCACGTCTCTGACACCGGCAGGCAGATTCTTTACCGCTGAGTCACCAGGGAGGCCCCAACACTCGTTTTTTAATATTTACCGTTTATTTTATTTATTCAGCGGCTCCAGGCCTTAGCCGAAGCATGTGGGATCTAGTTCCCCAACCAGAATTGAACCCACCCTCCCTGTTGGGAGCTCAGAGTTTTAGCCACTGAACCGCCCGGGAAGCCCTTTGCCTTAGGCTTTGAAAAGGACTGAATCAGTCCCAGGGCCCGTGGCTCTCCCGGTTCCCCCTCGGGATCGTGGAGGTCTTGGTGGGGCTCTCCTCATTTTACAGAAAAGGAACCCCAGGACTCCAATGGGTATTTTTTTTTTTAAACTTTATTTATTTTTGGCTGTGCTGGGTCTTTGTTGATGTGTGGGTTTAGCTGCTCTGTGGTATGTGGGATCTCCCCAGATCAGGGATCGAACCTGTGTCTCCTGCATTGGCAGACGGGTTCTTATCCACTGAGCCATAAGGGAAGTCCCTCCAATGGGTATTGTCCAATGCTAAGGCTCCAACAGGCTGACTCGGGCTCCAGCTCTCAGTTCTCTGGTGCAATGTCCAGCTGCTCCAGGGGACACCTGCCAGGTGGTGTGGCCCGTCCCCAGACCCCACCTTTGGCCCCGCTCCTGAGCTGGGCTTGACGGAAGTGTCCCACTGAGAATGTCTCACAGCTGGAAAGCCTCCTTCCGGGCCTGGGGTGACAGCTGTCTGCCATTTGATTTGGGGTCACCTCTGGGCTTCCCAGGTGGCAGCAGTGGTAATCAACCCGTCTGCCCATCCAGGAGATGTCAGAGACACGGGTTTGATTCCCGAGTCCATCAGACCTCCTGGAGGAGGAAACGCCGCCCACCCCCGTAGTCTTGCCTGGAGAATCCCACGGACAGAGGAGCCTGGCGGGCTCCCTTCCATAGCGAGGCAGAGTCGGACACGCCGTGGCACACTGGCTTGACTGCTCCATGGGCCCGACCAGTCGTGGCTTCAGGCTCCGGGCCGTGGCACACTGGCTTGACTGCTCCATGGCATGCAGGGTCTTCTTGGACCACGGATCGAACCCACGTCTCTGACACCGGCAGGCAGATTCTTTACCGCTGAGTCACCAGGGAGGCCCCAACACTCGTTTTTTAATATTTACCGTTTATTTTATTTATTCAGCGGCTCCAGGCCTTAGCCGAAGCATGTGGGATCTAGTTCCCCAACCAGAATTGAACCCACCCTCCCTGTTGGGAGCTCAGAGTTTTAGCCACTGAACCGCCCGGGAAGCCCTTTGCCTTAGGCTTTGAAAAGGACTGAATCAGTCCCAGGGCCCGTGGCTCTCCCGGTTCCCCCTCGGGATCGTGGAGGTCTTGGTGGGGCTCTCCTCATTTTACAGAAAAGGAACCCCAGGACTCCAATGGGTATTTTTTTTTTTTTTAAACTTTATTTATTTTTGGCTGTGCTGGGTCTTTGTTGATGTGTGGGTTTAGCTGCTCTGTGGTATGTGGGATCTCCCCAGATCAGGGATCGAACCTGTGTCTCCTGCATTGGCAGACGGGTTCTTATCCACTGAGCCATAAGGGAAGTCCCTCCAATGGGTATTGTCCAATGCTAAGGCTCCAACAGGCTGACTCGGGCTCCAGCTCTCAGTTCTCTGGTGCAATGTCCAGCTGCTCCAGGGGACACCTGCCAGGTGGTGTGGCCCGTCCCCAGACCCCACCTTTGGCCCCGCTCCTGAGCTGGGCTTGACGGAAGTGTCCCACTGAGAATGTCTCACAGCTGGAAAGCCTCCTTCCGGGCCTGGGGTGACAGCTGTCTGCCATTTGATTTGGGGTCACCTCTGGGCTTCCCAGGTGGCAGCAGTGGTAATCAACCCGTCTGCCCATCCAGGAGATGTCAGAGACACGGGTTTGATTCCCGAGTCCATCAGACCTCCTGGAGGAGGAAACGGCCGCCCACCCCAGTAGTCTTGCCTGGAGAATCCCACGGACAGAGGAGCCTGGCGGGCTCCCTTCCATAGCGAGGCAGAGTCGGACACGCCTGAAGCAACTTAGCACGCACACGTCGCCTGGGGCTCCGGGCTCCTTCTCTGAGAAACGGGAGGCCGGCAGGTCGGTTCTGAGAACCAGGGCAGCCCTGCTCCCAGGGCCTGCTCACTCCCATTTTCGGTCCTTGGACCCCACTTTCCTTCGGCTCACTCATGGCAGAAACTCCCCCTCTCTACATCTCTGTGGCACGTGATATTCTAGGTGAGACGTGTTCTTGCCCCGCGCTAATTCAACAGGCAGGGACCACGCGTCCCCCCCGCGAGACGGCGTCCTGCTGTGCTCTCGAGACGCTCCGCCCCTGCGGCCGCCGGCGTCCTGGAGCCGGGCTGCTGGCTCTGCCACCAGCCGCACCTCACGGAAGAGACGGCCGCTTTGCTGGGCCTCTGCTCTACGATTGTGAAATGGACTGCTAACAGTCTCTCCCCACAGCCTCGGAGCGATGAGGAGGTGAAGTAACAGCTCTCAGTAAACCCTCGAGGTGACCGCATCTCGGGCAACGGGAACACGTGCTCAGGGCGCAGGGCCCGGGCGGGAGCTGCGGTCGGCTTGGCTGACTTCCGAGCGCCCCTGGCATGTTTACTCTGTTCGTGTGTTCAGCCGCGCTCTTCCAGAGGCAAATTCCCGCTCAGCTGAGGTCTGAATGATTATAGATTCCCATTGAATATTCCCACTGAATATAGATTAGATTGCTGGCAATTTATGCCTTTGGGACAAACACACTGTTTTGTGTTATTTGAAAGTAACTATTAAGGGGGCGTCAAATGTCTAAGGGCTCCCCGGGTGGTGCCCGTGCAGGAGACATAAGAGACGCAGGTTCGATCCCTGGGTCAGGAAGGATCCTCTGGAGGAGGAAATGGCCACCCACCCCAGTACTCTTGTCTGAAGAACCCCAAGGACAGGGGAGACTGGCGGGCTACAGTCCACGGGGTCACAAAGAGTCAGACACGACTGAAGCAACTTAGCACAAATGTCTAAATGATGAGGCACATTTTACCCGTTTTAAAAAGTAAATTACAGAAAAAACAAAAGTAAATTACAAAGCATGGGAGGATGGTACATTTCAACCTTACCACCTCGCTTACCCTGGCCCAGCCAGCGACCGCCTCCTGCTTAGCCACCCAGAGGTTCCCTGGATATGTCGATCGTGTGTTTCTTCTGGTCCAGGAAAGGGGTCGTCAGATCTTACCCGCCGCTCTGTCTCGTCGCTAAAGCTCAGGGATCCTGCACCGTCAGCCTGTGGGGAATTGCTACAGTACAGTCGTTCACATTTTAAAATAAAAATATGGGTAAATGACCATTTCAGAGTCTTCTAAACGAGGTGTCTTGCGGGTTGTTTCAGTTTTTGCGTGGTGAGTGGAGGCGGGGCCGGAGCCCTTGCACTCACACCTGCGGGCTCCCGCGGGGCTTGCCCGGGAGGACCCAGGGCGGGAGCGTCAGAGCAGGGCCAAGGCTTTCGGAGGTCTCAATTTTCACGAACATTGCGAACACACCTTTTTTGGGGGTAGGGGGGTCGTGCACAGAATAGGTGCAGGTACATTTATTTTATTCAAGTCCAGGTGTTTTCTGAGATAGTTCGAGTCACGGCAGACAGCGGCAGCGCCTGGTCTTGTCCGTAGTTTTCAAAGGGAGCTCCTCTGAGGTCAGGAGGTCCATCTTGGGCAGGGCAGCCGCAAGGGAGAGGAGACTGGGGAGGACCCTCCACCTCCTGTGCAGGCCAGCGGCAGGACAGTCCTGCCTGGCCGCTCCCTCTGGCCAGGTGCCTGGCGGGGGTGCAGGCAGCTCTGTCCACCGGCTCCGGGACTCTTCTCCCAGGAGAGGACAGGGTCAGTGACTGCTGGCGAGGGATGGGGCCGGCAAGGCCGGTTCCGGAAGGCCGCCGGCAAATCCCCGGCCCATTCAGAGACGCTTCCTCCAGGGTCCGAATGCAAGGATCTAACGTGGCCCGCAGACCCTGCTGTGTCTGAGCCAAACGGCCTCCACTTGGTCTGAACCCCGCGGTGCCGCGGCTCCAGGACGCTCCCCACCGCCACCCCCGCGACCCGCCCCGCGGGCCCTAACCGGGGACCGGGAGGGGGGCGTCCACGCGGCCAGCCCTGTCCGTGGTGCTGTCTGTGCCGGAGCCCCGCGCGCCCCGCCCCGCGTGTCCCGGCGACAGGCCCCCTCCCCCGCCGCCTGGTTCCGCCCCACGTGCTCCCGCCGCCCCTCCGCCGGTCCTCCCGCCGCGTCCGTTACCGGACCCCGCCGCCCCTCCCCAGCCGGCCGCCCGCCCCGCGCCCGGCCGCCCTCCGTGGCCGCTGCCCCCATGTCCCGGCGCCTCGCTGTCCCCGCTCCCCGCCCCGCCGGATCCCCACTCCCCGCCGCCGCCGCCGCGAGCCCCGCGTCCCTCCCCGCGCCCTCCCCGCGAGTCCCCGCGTGGCCCGCCGCCCGCGCGCCGGCGGAACTGGGGGAGCGCCGCGCACAGGAAGTGGCGGGGCGGCGCGGCCGGCGGAGGGCGGCGGGCCGGGCGGGGCGGGCCGGGCCGGGGGCGGCGGGCGCCGCACGCGCTGAGGCCCGACGCAGGGCCGGGAGCGCCCGGGGCCGAGCGCGGCGACCGAGCGGCCCAGAGGCGACGCGGAGCCGCGCGCGGGGAGCAGGTGGCGGCGGCTGCAGGTGAGCGGCGCGGCCCGCGGTCGGTCCCCTCCCCGCCGCCCGCGATCGCTGCCCTCCCGGCTCCCTAGGTCGCCCGCACCCGGGCCCCCGCTCGGCGCCGCCAGCCGGCTGCGCCCGGGCCTGCGGGAGGACGGGAGGACGGGGACTGGGGGCCGCGGGCCGCGGGCGTCCTCCCGGCCTCCGGGCTTCGTCCGGCCAGGCCCAAGCCCGTCCCCGTCCGCGTCCCCGTCCTCGCCGGCCTGCCTGGGACGCTGCAGCCGGGCGCGCTGGGCTGGGGCTGGCCGGCCAGCAAGCCGGGCGGGGCGCCTCGGAGGGCCAGGCGGCGGGGCTGGGCGAGGGCACGACAGCCCTGCCCCTCTCCCCGCGGACCTGCTGGAGCCCCTCTGCCCTGCCGGGTTGCAGGGAGCAGGGCGCAGGGACCCGCGCATGCCCCTGACCCGGCGCGCTGCGGCCACGGGTTAGTTTCACTTTTTGCTGGGCCTGCAGGGAGGGCTGCAGGTGGGACCCAGCGGCAGTGGTGGGGCCAGCGCTGCTTTGACTTTGGCGTTTGGACCAAAGGCCGACTGTGAATTTCCACGGTTGCAGTCAGGTGATGGGGCCGGTCAGAGATCCAAGAGTCTTTGGGAGGAAAGCCACCTCCACCGCAGGGCCGGCCGGAGGACCCGGGAGGCTTGGTGCCACCCCAGGGGCTTAGGAATGGAGGATGACCAGCAGAAGAAGCTGCCTTGAGAAAGCGTGCAGGTCCTCTGGCCGTCTGCCCTGGTCCTTTCTTCTTTCTTCCTTTCTTTCAACTTTGAAAGAAGTTCGCTGAGACAGGGATCATGATTTTATAAATGGCTCCCCAGACTTTTTAAAAGCGCGCTGTACAGTCCCCTCTCAGAGAATCCCCGGGGGTGTTAGGTTCCTCTGCGTAGGCAGTGTGATCTCACGAGAAGGAAGGGGGAGGCCTGTTGGCCTTGAGGCCCCCTGGAGTGAGCATGGGCACCCCTGTTAAGGGTGGACCTCACCCAGAGACCGGGTGCATGGGGGGCTGTGTGTGTTTGGCGGCGGGTGCTGAGGGCGAGGCCGGGGCCCCCGCGGGCGCCGGTGAGAGCGCCTCTGGCTGGCTGAGCCCGTCCGGAGACTGCCTCCCGAGCGGCCTCCCGGAGGTGCGGACCTGCCTCCAACGGGACTCTTTCCCTGAGGCCGCTCCCTTCTCCAGACCTTCCTGGCTCCGCGCGTCCTCTCCTCTCCCTTGAAGTTTCCCGGCTGGCCTGTTACAGCTCCGTCTCTATCTGGTTCTCAGCCCCGAGGGGCCTTCTTGATCACACTGTGTGAAAAAAGGACTCTGTGTGATGGAGGTTCCGACTCACTGGGTGGTTGCCGTCCAGAAGGCTCGCACGCGTGATCCGGGCTCAGTGTGCACAGGGCCTCTTGGCCTTGGAGGGGGACAGGGCCCTCTGTGTTCCATGTGTGCGCAGACTGGCTGTGTGGCCAGAGCGTGCCGTCCGCTGCTCCTGCGTGGGGCCCTGCCCCGGCCTCCCTGCTCGAGGCTTGAGGCTGAGGGGTGGGGGGTGTCCAGTGGCCAGGCGATAGCCGGCGCGCTGCGGCCACGGGTTAGTTTCACTTTTTGCTGGGCCTGCAGGGAGGGCTGCAGGTGGGACCCAGCGGCAGTGGTGGGGCCAGCGCTGCTTTGACTTTGGCGTTTGGACCAAAGGCCGACTGTGAATTTCCACGGTTGCAGTCAGGTGATGGGGCCGGTCAGAGATCCAAGAGTCTTTGGGAGGAAAGCCACCTCCACCGCAGGGCCGGCCGGAGGACCCGGGAGGCTTGGTGCCACCCCAGGGGCTTAGGAATGGAGGATGACCAGCAGAAGAAGCTGCCTTGAGAAAGCGTGCAGGTCCTCTGGCCGTCTGCCCTGGTCCTTTCTTCTTTCTTCCTTTCTTTCAACTTTGAAAGAAGTTCGCTGAGACAGGGATCATGATTTTATAAATGGCTCCCCAGACTTTTTAAAAGCGCGCTGTACAGTCCCCTCTCAGAGAATCCCGGGGCTGTTAGGTTCCTCTGCGTAGGCAGTGTGATCTCACGAGAAGGAAAGCGCGGAGGCCTGTTGGCCTTGAGGCCCCCTGGAGTGAGCATGGGCACCCCTGTTAAGGGTGGACCTCACCCAGAGACCGGGTGCATGGGGGGCTGTGTGTGTTTGGCGGCGGGTGCTGAGGGCGAGGCCGGGGCCCCCGCGGGCGCCGGTGAGAGCGCCTCTGGCTGGCTGAGCCCGTCCGGAGACTGCCTCCCGAGCGGCCTCCCGGAGGTGCGGACCTGCCTCCAACGGGACTCTTTCCCTGAGGCCGCTCCCTTCTCCAGACCTTCCTGGCTCCGCGCGTCCTCTCCTCTCCCTTGAAGTTTCCCGGCTGGCCTGTTACAGCTCCGTCTCTATCTGGTTCTCAGCCCCGAGGGGCCTTCTTGATCACACTGTGTGAAAAAAGGACTCTGTGTGATGGAGGTTCCGACTCACTGGGTGGTTGCCGTCCAGAAGGCTCGCACGCGTGATCCGGGCTCAGTGTGCACAGGGCCTCTTGGCCTTGGAGGGGGACAGGGCCCTCTGTGTTCCATGTGTGCGCAGACTGGCTGTGTGGCCAGAGCGTGCCGTCCGCTGCTCCTGCGTGGGGCCCTGCCCGGGCCTCCCTGCTACGAGGCTTGAGGCTGAGCGGTGGCCTGGAGCAGGGGACGCTGCGGGAGGCGAAGGAGGGTGCCCAGGGGACACTTGGATTGCCAGAGCGCGGATTCGAGGAGCCGCCTCCCAGGAGGCCTCTGCCAGGCCTTGGCTGACCCATGAGTTTCCATGTGGGCTCCAGGGCCAGGGACGCAAGCCAGACATGGTTTATTTAAGGAGTGAGAAAAAGCGTATCCACCGAAGTGATCTGGCCTGTCCACGTAAAGCTGTTTCTTTGGCCGCATGGATCTGAGCTGCGGCACGCGGGCCAGGTTGCTCCGCGGCAGGTGGGAGGTTGCATCGTGGCTCTCCCACCAGCAGGGAGCCTGAGCCCCCTTGTGCCGAGAGCAGACGTCCCACCCCAGACCACGAGGGAAGTCCCTGGTCTGTCCGTTTTCACTTCTGCTTCCCCTGTTTACTCGTGGAGCTTCTCGTACGCAGAATCGGGCCTTCACACGTGCCTCCCCGATTCCACTTCAGCCTTGGAGAAGAGTGGCGTGGGGAAGCCCAGAGGTTCCGTTACCTCCTGAGGGGTGGGTCACTAAGCGGCATGGCCAGACTCTAAACTGAACTCTGTGGATGCCCGTCTTCTCCGCCCCTCCAGTCTGCTGAACGTCTGTGGACACTTTTATCTCCGGTCAGATCAGAGGTGGGAGGGAGATGCTGAAAGCCCTATGAACAGGGAAGTTGAAAACCAGAAATTGTGCTTGAGGAGCCAAATTTCCTGGGTTTTCCGGGGGCAGGAAGGGTGTTATTGACACGTCCGATGACATCTGACTCCACACCACACCTTCCCCCGCCTTGGGTCTGCCCCCCACGGAGGAGCCTGAGGGCGGCCTGGGTGGAGCGGGTGCTCTGACCCTCGCTGTCAGCAGAGATCCCCCCCACCCCAGCATCCCCCTGGGGCCCAAGCAGCCCCTCTGCTTCTGTCTTCTCGCCTCTCTTGGGCCTCGTCAAAAACTCGTATTTCCCTGTTAGAGGTAGTGGATGAGTGGTATTTACAGAGCAAAGCACAGGATACAGTTGGCTGGTTTTATCTATTCCTTTCTTAACGATATTCACAGGATGACGTGGGGACTTTAGTCAGTCTTCTCGTTGTGAAGTGTAGAGTTACAGGAAGCTTGGACTGGATTTCGCAAAACAATCACTTGGAAGTTTCATAGATTTTACTTTTGGTTAACCAAGGAACGCTTGAGGTTTTAAAAGAGTTGCCTCACGTTTAAAGTGAAGTGATTTGGACTTAATCTGTTGTTTCTGGGCCCACGTCCTACTAACCTGAAGGCTGGCCCTCAGTTGTTGCCACTATTGTCGCTCAGTTATGTCCACTCTTCGGGACCCCAGACTGCAGCCCGCCAGGCTCCCCTGTCCATGGGGCTTCCCAGGCAAGAATGCTGGAGTGGGTTGCCATTTCCTCCTCCAGGGGATCTTCCTGACCCAGGGATCGAACCCATGTCTCCTGAGCTGCAGGTGGATTCTTTACCTCTGAGCCACCTGGGAAGTCCTAAATGACTGATTTCAAAATGCTGCATTTTAGGTGACCACGGTGGTGGTTCAGCCTCGCACAGTCTCTCCGTCAGTTGTTTAGAAGAATTCACCAGGCCCTGCTTATCTTTGTTCAGCCAAGTGCCAGAAGCTGAAATGCGGAGCCTCTCCGGGCAGCGCCTGTATTTCTCTTTGGAGGTGGAGAGCAGATGCCTGGGGAAAGTTGGCCCCAGTTCCCGCTGCAGGCCTGCGGCCTTTGGCCCTGGACGCTGTGCTTTCATTGGCCACGTCTTTTCCCCAGCGCAGCCTGAAGGTCACAGGTAGGATACATTTTAGATGCTAGAGTTAGCAAATTGGAAGCAGTGTGTCCTTTGATACGTGACAGGCAGAAGGCTTCGCCCGGCAGGAGAGCTCTGCCTCACACAGGACTGGAGGCTGACGCGGGGTGCTCGCTCGTGGTGGGAGCCTGCCAGCGGCCCAGAGGCCTGTCCCCAGGTGGCCCCGGGAGGCCATGCATCATTGATGTGGCTGGTCCTGGTTCCTTTCTGAAAGTGGGCGGGGATTAGTAGTGACTTCTCCCGGGAGCAGCGGGAGCACTGCAGCAGAGCCACCCTTACCAGACCGGCTCTCCTGGGGCCCGCGAGCCGAGGCGTCCCCGGGTGGAGGAGGGCCGTGAGCGGAGGTGTCCCCAGGTGGGGGAGGGCCGTGAGCCTCAGGCGTCCCCGGGTGGGGGAGGGGCGACTGCTCCAGCAGCAGGGCCCCCTTTCTCCTTATCCAGTTTGCTGACCCGAAAGCCTTGGAAGTCCGTGCTGGCGCTGACCACGTGGCTGCTGAGCCTGAGGGCGCGGCTGTGCCGCCCCTCCCCGCGGCTCCTTCCAGGCTCATTCTCTCCAAGCACTGCTGGAAGGACCGGGCACTGGCCCATGACACAGATGGAGAAACTGAGTGGGAGAGCCTGGCCCCAGGCACTCAACTGGCAACTGATGAGTCTAGATTTCCAGAGGTCTCATTGAATCCAAACCTACTTGGTATTTAGAAAACTCAATCTATGAAAATTTGCATTTTTAAAGCAGAAACTTGGTGACTGGCTTCACAGAAGTATTCAATAAGAAAAGCCTTAAACACACACACACACACCCCCCTCTGCGCTGGTCGGAGGCTAGGCCCGGCGCAGCGGTGCGGGAGGCCCTGTGAAGGTGGTAGAGGCGGTCCCGGCGGGCGGCGCGGAGGCCTGCGTGGCGCCCTGTGCTCGGCTCTCCGCGTCTGCCCGCCGCTGCGAAGAGCCGCCCGTTGACTCTGGGAGTAGACAGGGTGCCGAGGACGGGCTCTTCACCGGTGGATTCCTGACTAGCCTGTCGTTCCGGTCCAACAGGAGCGACCGACTGAGGGGGGGATGACCCGCCTTTGCTCAGGAAGACACACAGCCCTTATGTTCAGAGAGAACCGGCTCGATGGCCCTGGCTTGCAGAATGTGAGCTGCTAGCAGCCGCTTTCACCAAGCGAAGACAAGTGAGACGAGGCCTCCACCGACGGGTGGAGAGAGAGGCTGCTAACGACGAGCCGGGCGGAGGCTCAGGGGCCGGGGAGGAGGGCCGCCTGTGTCCTGCGCCTGGCCTGGCGGGTGAGCGTGAGGGCTGGGGCCGGGGCGGCCCAGGCTTGGCTCGAGGTCGGCCTGGGGTCCGCAGCCCCGCCCCGCCCGCGGCCGGGTGTGGCAGCCGCCTCCGCGCCCCGGCGGCAGGTGCTCTCTTGAGTGGGGTCGGAGCGTCCCAGCGCCGTCCCAGCCTCAGCGAAGCTGCTCAGTGACTTGGCCTCCACGGAGTCGAGCAGAGTGCAGCGGCCCCGTGGCCCGGGCGGCGTCTGGCTCAGGCGGCCCCGCGAGCCGGCCTTCGGCTCCGTCCTGTCGGCGGCGCTGCCGCGGCTGTCGCTCGGTCGCGTCTGACTCCTTCCGACCCCACGGCCGGCCGCGCCGGGCTTCCCCGCGCTCCAGCGTCTCCCCGAGTGTGCTCACACTCGTGTCCGCTGCCTCAGTGATGCCGTCCGACCATCTTGTCCTCTGCCGTCCCCTTCTTTTGTCCTCTCTTTCCCAGCCTTCCCAGCGTTAGGGTCTGTTCCAGGGCATCTGCCGCTCCTACCGGGTGCCGGAGTACTGGAGCTCTGGCCCAGCGCCAGCGTTTCCAGTGGACGCTCAAGGCTGATTGCCCTTAGGACGGACGGATCGGATCTCCGCGCTGTCCACGGGGCTCTCAAGAGTCTTCTCCAGCACCCAGTTCAAAGGTGCCAGTTCTTCAGTGCTCAGCCTTCTCTGTGGTCCGGCTCTCACGTCCACACACGGCTACTGTGGTGAGCTGGCACAGAAAGGCAGGGTCCAGCGATGAAAGGAAGCAGGTGCTTGCGGGTAGATGTCAGAGGTCAGGGGTGGCTCTGCTCACTTGCCTTCACTGGGGAGCTGACTGCTGTCACTCACGCTCTAGAACATTTGTTAGAAATGCATCAGTGGCCAGTTCTCGGTCCAGTTCTTGCTCTGAGGCAAATGCTTTCCTGGAGCTCCACGTGCTCTGTACCTGGCGTCTCTGTTCTTTACATTTTAATGAGTTGTTGGGTATAAGTGTTTCTGTTTTCATAAACAGAGCTATATGTGAAAGTTGTGGACACAAACTGGACAAGCACCAGGCCAGGGTGTCCAGGCAAACGTGGCGATGCTGTGTGCCTCTTCTCCAAGCTGTGGCTCGCCTGACCCCCAGCCCCCGGCCCCACGGACCCCCAGCCCCCGGCCACCAGCCTCGGACCCTCGGCAGACATGCCAGGCGACTGTGGGTCCCAAGCCGCATGCTGAAACCAGCCAGAAACCTAGATCCTTGTGTGCAATCATTTCTTTTTAACTACCTGTGCAGGCAAATGAAACAAGTTCCGGCCCGAATCTAGACTCTGGGCCACTGTTTTCACAACCTCTGCTCTGAAATGTTTGTGTCATTTTCAAAATAAAGTCAGTGAGCCAATTAAATGAGAACAAAATGCATGCAAGAGAAGCAAAAAAAAAAAGAATAAAACGACCTCAGGATTTCATGTTCAGATGAGAACCAGAAGTGTCTTTCTTATCTCGAGCACGGCTGCTGGAAACAGGGTGGGGGGCTCCCTAATGAGGGGAGGAAGGGAGAAGCTGGCACCCACAGAGGTGTCAGTCAGGAGAGAAGGGAGCTCAGTGAGTCTCCAGGCGCGAGGAGGAGACCCTCCCCAGGCCCATGTAAAGATGAAGTCTGCCAAAAATAGTATTTATCACATGTTTACCACATGTGTTCCGTGCCAGGCACTCCTCAGCGCCTCCTCTTGCTCCACACTGCGAGGCCGTGCCCTGAGTCCACGCGTCCTGCCGCGCGTGTGGCCACGCGGCCTCCGCACGGGCTCCCTGGCGGGATGTCCGGGCAGGGGGGTGAAGGGACCGACTCCGACGGCAGCGCCGCCGCGGGTGCTAAGTGGCCCCACCTGCCCCTCGGCCCCTGGTTCCGTCCTCGCGTCTGCACAGAGAGGGACGTTTGGTGGTCCCGTGGCCGAGACTCTAGCCCCCGGCGCAGGTATCCGGCTCCGCCCCCGCCCCGCTCAGGGAGCTAGATCAGGCAGCCAAGGCCCCCGTCTGCCAAGTCAGGACGGATTTTCACAAAGTTCCGGGACGAAGCTGGGTACGGAGTGTGACTCTGAGGGGTGGCCCGTGGCCTGGTGGAGGGCGCCGAGCGTCCCCCGCGCTGTCTGATGGGAGCGCGTCCTCCTCGGCGCGTTCCTTCGCCCTCAGCTGCTCCTTGCATACGGTTCTGTACGAGGCATTTCCTTGCATGTTCAGGATAATCACTCTTTGTCCTAGTGTGTGTGCTTGAGGCGTCTTGCTGAGATGGGTCCTGTCTTTTTACTTTGTTTTGATGAACAGAGTTTTATCCATCTTTTCTCCTGTGGCTTTTCTAGGGCAGCTGACAAGTCCTGGGGTCCCTCCTGTGTTCTCCTGTGTTTTCCCGTGCGAGTCGGCGTGTGTGCTTTCCATGTGGAAGCCCTCAGTCCCTGGGAGGGGCCCCGTGTGGTGGCAGGTGGGGGCTCCGTGCCCACGTGGGCAACAGCTGTCCCTGCGCCGGGCTCAGCTGGCCCGTCCTCTTTCTCCACTGACCCGCGGGGGCGCTGCGGTCACATATCCAGCCCCTCCGATGGGCTGTCTGCCTCGCTGTGCGTGTGTGTGCGTGGGTGCCCCTCCGCTCACCCCTCGCTCTCCGGCGACCTGCCCGCCCGCCACCTGGGGTCTCTGGAGCGCCTGGCTGATCCTGCTCTTTGTTTTCCTGTGTATGTGTTAAAAGCCTCGTGTCAAGTTTCCTGAAAGCGTCCTCAGGATTTAGTGGGAGTTGCAGCAGCTCTGTAGGTCTTTGGGGAGCTTCCTCTTTGTGGGATGGAGTCTCCCTACCCTGAACGTGGCCTGTCTCCACTGCCGCCCCCCTTCTCACATGCCGGGCTCCCTACACACTGTCCTGCACACGGCCTCATACTCTGTGGTCAACTCACTCCCAGGTGTCCCTATTTTTGTTACTTTTATAGGTAGTGGTTTCACAATTTTTTAGTTAAAAAAACATCTAACTCTTGTTGGAGCTGGACAGAAACGAAGGTGATTTGGTATCAGTTTGCTACCCGGTCACCTCACCGACCTCTGTTTCTTGTAAGTTATGTGTAGATCTAGGTGATGCTTTGCATGGTCAGGAAGTGGTTTGTTTCCTCCTTACAGCTTCCGCGTGGTCCCGCCTGGGTTTACCGCCCGGGTCAGGGCCGTGTGACTCTGAGGGGTGGCCCGTGGCCTGGTGGAGGGCGCCGAGCGTCCCCCGCGCTGTCTGATGGGAGCGCGTCCTCCTCGGCGCGTTCCTTCGCCCTCAGCTGCTCCTTGCATACGGTTCTGTACGAGGCATTTCCTTGCATGTTCAGGATAATCACTCTTTGTCCTAGTGTGTGTGCTTGAGGCGTCTTGCTGAGATGGGTCCTGTCTTTTTACTTTGTTTTGATGAACAGAGTTTTATCCATCTTTTCTCCTGTGGCTTTTCTAGGGCAGCTGACAAGTCCTGGGGTCCCTCCTGTGTTCTCCTGTGTTTTCCCGTGCGAGTCGGCGTGTGTGCTTTCCATGTGGAAGCCCTCAGTCCCTGGGAGGGGCCCCGTGTGGTGGCAGGTGGGGGCTCCGTGCCCACGTGGGCAACAGCTGTCCCTGCGCCGGGCTCAGCTGGCCCGTCCTCTTTCTCCACTGACCCGCGGGGGCGCTGCGGTCACATATCCAGCCCCTCCGATGGGCTGTCTGCCTCGCTGTGCGTGTGTGTGCGTGGGTGCCCCTCCGCTCACCCCTCGCTCTCCGGCGACCTGCCCGCCCGCCACCTGGGGTCTCTGGAGCGCCTGGCTGATCCTGCTCTTTGTTTTCCTGTGTATGTGTTAAAAGCCTCGTGTCAAGTTTCCTGAAAGCGTCCTCAGGATTTAGTGGGAGTTGCAGCAGCTCTGTAGGTCTTTGGGGAGCTTCCTCTTTGTGGGATGGAGTCTCCCTACCCTGAACGTGGCCTGTCTCCACTGCCGCCCCCCTTCTCACATGCCGGGCTCCCTACACACTGTCCTGCACACGGCCTCATACTCTGTGGTCAACTCACTCCCAGGTGTCCCTATTTTTGTTACTTTTATAGGTAGTGGTTTCACAATTTTTTAGTTAAAAAAACATCTAACTCTTGTTGGAGCTGGACAGAAACGAAGGTGATTTGGTATCAGTTTGCTACCCGGTCACCTCACCGACCTCTGTTTCTTGTAAGTTATGTGTAGATCTAGGTGATGCTTTGCATGGTCAGGAAGTGGTTTGTTTCCTCCTTACAGCTTCCGCGTGGTCCCGCCTGGGTTTACCGCCCGGGTCAGGGCCGTCAGGACCACCTGGAGTGCCGGGGTGCAGGGGCGCTTTGGTCACAGTCCTGACTGTCAGGAAACGCTGCTCACTTTCCCCGCTTGGTGCTGGCGCATACTTGAGGCTGCTTAGTTCTGAATCTTCCCTTTACTCCTCCTGGAACCAAAGGAGTAAACAGGTGGAAGGGAATAAAGAGATGGAAATTCAAGACTTACCTTCACTGGTTATGAAGAAAAGGTGGAACAGCGGTGCAGTGAGATGCCCGCCGGCCCCAGCGGCTGGCCAGCGCGCAGAGAGGGCGCCTGGGCGAGGCGTGGGCGCGGACGCGAGCGCCGGGAGCGCTGGCTGAGTGTGAGCCGGGGCGTGTCTGCAGAGCGGCTGCTGTGCCCGGCACACCCGGCGTGCGGTCCCGGACTCCCGGGTGCACCTCGGCAGACAGGACGGCCAGGGCGGGGCGGAGGGCCGGCGGTGTGGAAGGGGGAAGAGCCTTCCCAGCCTGCTTGTCGAGTTGGAATGAGGACCTGAAGAGACTCAGGGAGCGAGTGGTTACTTCTCACAAGGGCTGGGGGGGGGGCCTAGGAGGGGTTACTCTGTATCGCTGTTTCTCCTCAGATTGTTACCCGTTTAAAACAAGTTACAAAAAATAAAAGAATGCTTCTTTTTCTGTAGACTCCCCTTTCCTGTTAGCAGAGACACCTTGTTTATACCAATATTTAACTTCTTTCTGAATAATAGGAACTGTGTATACTTTTCCTCTGCTTTCTTTTTAACAGTTCTTTTGGCGTTTAATTGATCTACAACGTTGTGTTCGTTTCTGCTGCAGAGCAAAGTGAATCAGTTACACACACACGTGTTTCCGCCCTTTTTTAGGTGCTTTTCCCACGTGAGCCCTCACGGAGCGCTGGGCGGAAATCGCTGTGCTCTGCGGTGGGTGTTAGTTGTCTGTTGTATTAATGTATATCATCGCCTGAGTGTGTAGATCCCAGTCTTCCAGTAAACCTCTACCTCCTGGTCACCAGACGTTTGTCTTCTCCACCTGTAACTGTTTCCGTTTTGCGAATACACTCCTTTGTAGTGTTTTTGAAGATTCCACCTGCAGGGACATCACGTGGTGCTCGTCTCCCTCTGACTGACTTCACTTCCTTCTCTCGCTTGTCTGCGCCGCTGCAGACGGCTTTCTCTCTTTCTGCTCTGTGCTGGGGGCGCTCCGCTGCGCCCAGGCGCCGCAGCCTCTTAGCCCAGGCCTCTGTCGACGGGCATCTGGGCTGCTTCCCCGTCCTGGCTGCTGTGGGTGGCGCTGCTGCGAGCCTTGGGGAGCAGGTGTCTGAGTTGTCGTCTTCTCCAGATAGACGTGGGGAATAGTTGACCCAAGATATTGCTTTATCTGACTTTTTCCACGTGTGTTGATCATGTAAGGTTTTTTCCCTTTTATCAGTTAATGTGGTGAGGTTTGCGAGTAGATTTTCTTGCTTTTCTGGAAATATACGGTCTTGGTCATGATATATCTTACTGCATTACTGTGTTTGATGTGGTACTGTTTGGTTCAGACTCTGTTGCCCCCTTTCCTAGACGGGCGCGTGGCTGGAATTGCCGTCCTCGTCTGGGTCTGGTGCCAGCTTGTACGGGTCTCATCATCTGAGTGGGCACGGGGGACCTCCTTTTCTGTCATATGAAAGAGCTCATGTGAGACCGCGGCTATGTGTTTCTTACGTACTTTCTTGGCCCAGGCTTGGCTTTTGCACAGATAGATTTTTATATTTTGCTTGCTTACTTGACTGGTTGCAGATCTGTTCAGCTTTTCTAGTCCTTTTTTTTTTTTTTATTTTGGGCGGGGGTCAGGTTGGGGAGGGATGGGAGCAGGTGGGCCACTTCTATTGGTCTTTCATTTCTCTATTTTCATCCGTCTTCGCTCTTCAGCTCCTGTGGGCCTCCCATCAAGGTGGCATCTGTTGTCGCAGAGCACCGGCTCTTGGCGCATGTGCTCCAGAGCTCCGGCTCGGTAACTGGACACATCGGTCCAGCTGCTCCGCGGCACGTGGGATCTTCCCAGGCCAGGGATCAAACCGGCGCCCCTTGCACTGCAAGGCGGTGTCCTTACCCACTGGACCACCAGGGGAAGCCCTTTTCTAGTCTTTTAAAATTAATATTTGACGTTACTGTTCTAGCGAGTGGCCTGCATTCATTCTCTGTTGCTATGGAACAAACAAACCCAACACTTGCCGGCTCTCAGCAACGCTTTCCATCTCCCCGTGTCCACGGTCCTGGAATCCCGGCTCGGCTGAGCTGGCCCCTCCGGCCGGGTCCCTCACGGGCTGTGACCGAGGTGTCACCCCAGGCTGCAGTGTCCTCTGAAGGCGTGAGGGCGTGGGTCTCTCTTCAGGTCCACCGAAGGACTCGGGTCTTTGGCAAGTGTTCTGCCCAGGCTAGCAGCTTGTCCATCAGAGTGAGAAGGGCGAGAAGGGAGGAGAGAGAGGACGCCAGGGAGATGAGGTCTCGGGGCCGTGTGCCTCGTCGTGGAGGCCTCCTTCCGCTCCCTCCCCCGTGCTCTGTCGGAAGCCGGCGCAGCGGTCCAGGCCCTCGAGGGCGCGGCTACCCAGGGGTGTGCACCTCGGCTCGGTGCGGGCCTCTCTAGCCCAGTGTCCACCTCGGCCAGTCAGTTTCTTGTACAAAGGTCACGACATGTTCTTGATTTTTAAACCTCTGCTGTGTCTGACATAGAGGTTCCCCCTTTCATTCCCACGATGGTTCCTGCCTTTCTGTCTGAGTCACCTCAGCAGAGGTGTGCCCCTGTCAAACCGGCTCTCGGTGTCAGAGCTTCTCCACCACGTGCTTCTTTTTATTCTTGGCCCAGGCTTGGCTTTTGCACAGATAGATTTTTATATTTTGCTTGCTTACTTGACTGGTTGCAGATCTGTTCAGCTTTTCTAGTCCTTTTTTTTTTTTTTATTTTGGGCGGGGGTCAGGTTGGGGAGGGATGGGAGCAGGTGGGCCACTTCTATTGGTCTTTCATTTCTCTATTTTCATCCGTCTTCGCTCTTCAGCTCCTGTGGGCCTCCCATCAAGGTGGCATCTGTTGTCGCAGAGCACCGGCTCTTGGCGCATGTGCTCCAGAGCTCCGGCTCGGTAACTGGACACATCGGTCCAGCTGCTCCGCGGCACGTGGGATCTTCCCAGGCCAGGGATCAAACCGGCGCCCCTTGCACTGCAAGGCGGTGTCCTTACCCACTGGACCACCAGGGGAAGCCCTTTTCTAGTCTTTTAAAATTAATATTTGACGTTACTGTTCTAGCGAGTGGCCTGCATTCATTCTCTGTTGCTATGGAACAAACAAACCCAACACTTGCCGGCTCTCAGCAACGCTTTCCATCTCCCCGTGTCCACGGTCCTGGAATCCCGGCTCGGCTGAGCTGGCCCCTCCGGCCGGGTCCCTCACGGGCTGTGACCGAGGTGTCACCCCAGGCTGCAGTGTCCTCTGAAGGCGTGAGGGCGTGGGTCTCTCTTCAGGTCCACCGAAGGACTCGGGTCTTTGGCAAGTGTTCTGCCCAGGCTAGCAGCTTGTCCATCAGAGTGAGAAGGGCGAGAAGGGAGGAGAGAGAGGACGCCAGGGAGATGAGGTCTCGGGGCCGTGTGCCTCGTCGTGGAGGCCTCCTTCCGCTCCCTCCCCCGTGCTCTGTCGGAAGCCGGCGCAGCGGTCCAGGCCCTCGAGGGCGCGGCTACCCAGGGGTGTGCACCTCGGCTCGGTGCGGGCCTCTCTAGCCCAGTGTCCACCTCGGCCAGTCAGTTTCTTGTACAAAGGTCACGACATGTTCTTGATTTTTAAACCTCTGCTGTGTCTGACATAGAGGTTCCCCCTTTCATTCCCACGATGGTTCCTGCCTTTCTGTCTGAGTCACCTCAGCAGAGGTGTGCCTGTCACCTTGCTGCTCACAAGAGCCGGCTCTCGGTGTCAGAGCTTCTCCACCACGTGTGCTTCCACGTCATTACTGGATCCTTCCTGTCATCGACTCTTTCTGCTCTCCCTGGGTTTTTTATTTTCCTGGTGTTCCCCTTACAGGTTATTTTATTATTTTTAAAGATATATTTATTTATTTGTTTTGGGCGGGGGTCGGGTTGGGGAGGCAGGGGAGCGGGCGGGTCACTTCTAATGGTCTTTCATCTCTCTATTTTCATCCGTCTTTGTTCTTTGGCCCGTGTGGGCCTCCCATCGTGGTGGCCTCTGTGGTCGCAGAGCGCTGGCTCTGGGCGCAAGCGCTCCAGAGCTCCGGCTCAGCGATTGGACACATCAGTCCAGCCGCTCCGCGGCACGTGGGATCTTCCCAGGCCAGGGATCGAACCGGCGCCCCTTGCACTGCAAGGCGGTGTCCTTACCCACTGGACCACCAGGGGAAGCCCAGCCCCTTACAGATTATTGATTTGAAAGCTTAACTTTATTTTTTGCAAGGTGAAAGTTTCTTACTTTTCAGACTTTGTTTCTGTCATAGGCATTTAAGGTTAAACTTCCCTTCCTGCTTCTGCTCTCCCGCATCTGGTATTTCTGCAGTGTAGCAGTAACGTCATTTGGTTCTTGAGCGTTTACATCTCTTAGGACTCTCCTGGGACCCATGTGTGACATAGAAGGTTCTCTCGTGTTCTAGGTGCATGGGGATTCTAGGTGAGCGTCTGTTGCTGACGTCAGCTCAGAAGCCCGTGGACCGGGCGTGGGCGTGGATGTGCCGTGTCTCTCCGGCTGTCCTGGGGGCGGCAGCGGTCCAGGCCCTCGAGGGCGCGGCTACCCAGGGGTGTGCACCTCGGCTCGGTGCGGGCCTCTCTAGCCCAGTGTCCACCTCGGCCAGTCAGTTTCTTGTACAAAGGTCACGACATGTTCTTGATTTTTAAACCTCTGCTGTGTCTGACATAGAGGTTCCCCCTTTCATTCCCACGATGGTTCCTGCCTTTCTGTCTGAGTCACCTCAGCAGAGGTGTGCCTGTCACCTTGCTGCTCACAAGAGCCGGCTCTCGGTGTCAGAGCTTCTCCACCACGTGTGCTTCCACGTCATTACTGGATCCTTCCTGTCATCGACTCTTTCTGCTCTCCCTGGGTTTTTTATTTTCCTGGTGTTCCCCTTACAGGTTATTTTATTATTTTTAAAGATATATTTATTTATTTGTTTTGGGCGGGGGTCGGGTTGGGGAGGCAGGGGAGCGGGCGGGTCACTTCTAATGGTCTTTCATCTCTCTATTTTCATCCGTCTTTGTTCTTTGGCCCGTGTGGGCCTCCCATCGTGGTGGCCTCTGTGGTCGCAGAGCGCTGGCTCTGGGCGCAAGCGCTCCAGAGCTCCGGCTCAGCGATTGGACACATCAGTCCAGCCGCTCCGCGGCACGTGGGATCTTCCCAGGCCAGGGATCGAACCGGCGCCCCTTGCACTGCAAGGCGGTGTCCTTACCCACTGGACCACCAGGGGAAGCCCAGCCCCTTACAGATTATTGATTTGAAAGCTTAACTTTATTTTTTGCAAGGTGAAAGTTTCTTACTTTTCAGACTTTGTTTCTGTCATAGGCATTTAAGGTTAAACTTCCCTTCCTGCTTCTGCTCTCCCGCATCTGGTATTTCTGCAGTGTAGCAGTAACGTCATTTGGTTCTTGAGCGTTTACATCTCTTAGGACTCTCCTGGGACCCATGTGTGACATAGAAGGTTCTCTCGTGTTCTAGGTGCATGGGGATTCTAGGTGAGACGTCTGTTGCTGACGTCAGCTCAGAAGCCCGTGGACCGAGGGCGTGGACGTGGATGTGCCGTGTCTCTCCGGCTGTCCTGGGGGGCCGGCTGCCGGTCCCCTGTCCCTCCCGCGTGAGTGGACTTTCCCGTCCGCTGGGCTGTGGCCCCTCTCACCCGGCATCTGTTTTCACAGTGGCATCTCTAGGGTGGGTTTCTTCTTGCTTATCCTGCTTTGGAGTCCGCGTGCTTCCAGAGGGTGAAGTTTTGTGTCTTAGCAATTCTGGAAACATTTCAGCCATTCTTTTGTTGAATTTGCCTCCAGTTCACCTTATGCATGACGACTTTCTCATGCCCTTCTCCACGCCCCTGAAGCTCTTGGCGTCTGTCCTCTTGGCTGCACTCTGGGTGGGTTGCGGCCCCGCCCCTCCCCGCCTCCCACCGCACCTTCGCCTCAGGCGGTCCGCTCTTGGCCTGCCCGCGGGGCTCCTTGTAGCCATGGCTCTGGTTTCATCC
This sequence comes from Tragulus kanchil, assembly GCA_022376925.1. Classification (NCBI taxonomy): domain Eukaryota; kingdom Metazoa; phylum Chordata; class Mammalia; order Artiodactyla; family Tragulidae; genus Tragulus; species Tragulus kanchil. Next base: position 246,274,881 of record JAIOJX010000028.1, read on the forward strand.
GGAATGTCCTCCGTGGTTCTTCCCAGCCCCGCCTCTTCTCTTGCTGCGTTCTTTTCTTTGCACACATTTCAAGTTCCTCTCTTACGTTTAAGCATACTTATTTTATACGTGGCCTCAGCTGCTCAGTCCTGGCTCTTCAGCTCCGCGTGGCCCGCCGGGCTCCTCTGTCCGTGAGGACTCTCCGGGCAGGAACACTGGAGTGGGCTGCCATTTCTTTCTCCAGGGGATCTTCCTGACCCAGGGATTGAACTCACATCTCTTGTGTTAGCAGGCGAGTTCTTTACCACTAATGCCCCCTGGGAAGCCCTACCTGTTTTGTATACTGCAAAGAGCAAGCCCAACCTAATGAAAACACCCCAAATGATACCAGCATCTAAATTTCTTGAGGGTTTGTTACGCTGCTTCTCGCTCTGTGGGGCTCATTTCTCACTCCTGGAAGCTCATTTCTCGTGAGCTCTGTGCCTTGGGCTGTGGACTTGTGTCCGGGGGGCGTTGTCTTCCCAGAAAGGCTCAGCTTCTCCCAGGAGTCCGGGAGTGGGGCTGCTCTGGAACCGTTTTAGGTTGACTTCCTGGATTCATAAGAGGGAATTTCTGAAGGTGTCATTGACAAAGAAGGAACACGATCCCAAAACAAAACCCTGAGCTTGAGGAGATTGCTCAGGATAAAGCGATCTGAGTTAGGGGTGCCGTGGACGTGGGCATTCCTAAGTGACTAAGCCAACTTGGGCCACGCTGGGGACAAGTGCAGCGGCCGGGACGCTGAAAGCTGGGAGCCCTCACTCCCTCTGCATGTCCCTGTCACCTGCTTCATTCAATCTGGGACGTGGTTGCAAAATGTGACTCTGGTTTTGTCCTCAGTGGACTTAAGTTCCCGTCGACGTCTGGATCGCGACTGGGGCGGTGTCCGCTTCCTGAGAGCCGGGCCGGCCACACGACGTTCCTGGAGCTGAGAGCCAGCGCACCTGTGTGGTGCACACGATGGGCCAGTGGGAGTGGACAGGCGTGGTTCTCTACAGGGGGTCGCTACATCTTAGGTGTCGGCTTTCAGAACTATTGATAGAGGATGAGTGTGAGTGGAAAGGCCACAGGCCCCTGGTGGCGGTGTCGTGGGGAGGTGCCCAAGGTCATGTGCACTGTGGGCCTCCAGCCCTCTTCGTTTCAGTTGCCTGTGAAGCCGGGGCCCCAGCTCAGTGTCCTCTCAAAGAGTTGAGAGTCCCCTGCAGGCTGTCCCCCGGCTGGTCCCGGGCCAGGCCCCCGACCCCGGGAGCGCAGCCTGTCCCCTCTGTTCCTCCCACACCTGTGAACCTGCCTCCCGGCGAGGTCGCTGCACTGGTGTCCGGGCCAGGCCCCGCCCCCCGGGACCCCTCCCCCGAGTCTCTGTCGCCACCTCCTGCCCCGCGGGGCCTCCAGTCCTGCTCCGGCCAGGCTCCGTCCTGTGGCCGTGGAGGCTCTGTCTCAGCGACCCAAGGTCTCTCCCTTCCCCCCGCCCCCCGTGGTGGTGATGCCCCTCAGATGCCACTGCCACTGCCTGGTCCTCGCTGTCCCCACCCGTCTGGGCTCCTCCCTGAGGCTGCCTTCTGGGCCTGCGCCCATGGGCTCCCGCTCGACCTCTAGCTGCTGGGTCTCCAGGAGGCCTTCCGGCCCGAGTCCCAGCTGGGGGCACACGCAGGCACTCACACACACGTGCACACACGTGCACACGCAGACACTCACATGCACACTTGCATGCACTCATAGGCTCACACGCAGGCACTCACACACACGTGCACACGCAGGCACTCACATGCACACTTGCATGCACTCATAGGCTCACATGCAGGCACTCATATGCTCACACGCGTGCACGCGGACCATGTCACACAGGCTTTGTGGGCGACTTTTCTTGCTTCACGTCCCGTGGCTGACCTTTGCCACCAGCCCCGTCCCTGGGTAAGGACCACAGGGCTGCGCTTGACCCCGTGGTGAGGACCGGCCACCGGCCAGCCCTGCTGGGGGCCCCGGAGCTGTTCCTGTCCCCCTCGTGAGTCCGTGGGCAGCCAGAGCCACGCTTCCCCGGCGCCTTGCTGAGCGCCGCCACCCCGTCCCGACCCTGCAAGCCCACGAGGCCAGCTCGCCGTGAGGAGGCCACGCCTGCTCCCACTGGCTCTAGGGATATTGAGAGGACAGCACCCTTACAGGTGCCCGATCGCTTTCATTTCTACTTTGCTTCCGGTTTTGAAATCCAGCATGCAGAGGCTTTGCCCTGCTCTGCCGTGAGCCCCGGCGTCAGCATGACCCACGCCGTCCCCTGCCTCACACCCACGGCACCGACTGGGGCGTCCCTGGTGGCTCAGCTGGTGAAGAGCCTGCCTGCCGTGCCGCAGACGGGAGGCTCCCCTGCAGGAGGGCGTGGCCGCCACTCCAGTGGTCTCGCCTGGAGAATCCCACGCACAGGGGAGCCTGGAGGGCTGCAGGCCACAAGGTCGCAGAGAGTCAGACACGACTGGAGCAACTTAGCACACACGCGCCGATTGTTTGCGCCTAGCGCTCTGTTTCTGGCTTTGGGTGAAATGGGCCTGTCCTGCTTTGTCCTCGGGGCCTCTGGTGGGCTCTGAGGGGAGGATCTCCCTTTCTCAGCAGCTTATTGCCATGTGTGTGTGTGTGTGTGTGTGTGTGTGTGTGAGAAAGAGAGAGATACACACCTGTAGTCTTTTGGAAATAAATGTCAGAATATGGGACCACAGGTGTGGTAGGACAGCTTTTTTGAAGCGATGCCTTTCGCCAGTCGTTCCTTCCATCACACTCTCGTAGGTGCACAGGTGGAGAGGGCGCCGCAGCCCCTGGGCTGATGAGGAGGGATGGTGGGGCCACCCCAGTGTGTCAGGGAGTGCTCCCCAGTCCTGTCCAGCCCGCTCATGGGACACGTAGCAGGCTGTTAACCGTGCTCAGGGAGAGACTGTTGTCCCAGGGTGGGGGAGGCCGCAGCGCTGCGCTTGACCCGTGGTGAGGACCGGCCACCGGCCAGCCCTGCTGGGGCCCGGAGCTGTTCCTGTCCCCCTCGTGAGTCCGTGGGCAGCCAGAGCCACGCTTCCCCGGCGCCTTGCTGAGCGCCGCCACCCCGTCCCGACCCTGCAAGCCCACGAGGCCAGCTCGCCGTGAGGAGGCCACGCCTGCTCCCACTGGCTCTAGGGATATTGAGAGGACAGCACCCTTACAGGTGCCCGATCGCTTTCATTTCTACTTTGCTTCCGGTTTTGAAATCCAGCATGCAGAGGCTTTGCCCTGCTCTGCCGTGAGCCCCGGCGTCAGCATGACCCACGCCGTCCCCTGCCTCACACCCACGGCACCGACTGGGGCGTCCCTGGTGGCTCAGCTGGTGAAGAGCCTGCCTGCCGTGCCGCAGACGGGAGGCTCCCCTGCAGGAGGGCGTGGCCGCCACTCCAGTGGTCTCGCCTGGAGAATCCCACGCACAGGGGAGCCTGGAGGGCTGCAGGCCACAAGGTCGCAGAGAGTCAGACACGACTGGAGCAACTTAGCACACACGCGCCGATTGTTTGCGCCTAGCGCTCTGTTTCTGGCTTTGGGTGAAATGGGCCTGTCCTGCTTTGTCCTCGGGGCCTCTGGTGGGCTCTGAGGGGAGGATCTCCCTTTCTCAGCAGCTTATTGCCATGTGTGTGTGTGTGTGTGTGTGTGTGTGTGTGAGAAAGAGAGAGATACACACCTGTAGTCTTTTGGAAATAAATGTCAGAATATGGGACCACAGGTGTGGTAGGACAGCTTTTTTGAAGCGATGCCTTTCGCCAGTCGTTCCTTCCATCACACTCTCGTAGGTGCACAGGTGGAGAGGGCGCCGCAGCCCCTGGGCTGATGAGGAGGGATGGTGGGGCCACCCCAGTGTGTCAGGGAGTGCTCCCCAGTCCTGTCCAGCCCGCTCATGGGACACGTAGCAGGCTGTTAACCGTGCTCAGGGAGAGACTGTTGTCCCAGGGTGGGGGAGGCCGCAGCGCTGACCCTTCCAGAATGCACCGTGGTGAGACGCGAGAGGCCCCGGGCGGCCCGCCAAGGCCGTCAGCCCTGGATCTGCTGCTCCGCCCCTCGGCCGCCGGCCCTCGAGGGTCTGCCCTGGTCCTGCTCACAGCCTCCGGGCTGTGACCCCACAGGAAGGACGAGGGACTGTCCCTCTCAGGTCCGTCACCTGCCGCAGCCGGCGGAGCGCAGGGAGGGCGGTGGAGGCGGAGTCTGGCGTCCGGGGCTCCAGGGCTCCAGGGAGGCTGGAGTGTGCGGGAGAGACTCGAGAGGACAGGGCTGCACGAATCAGGAGCTCTCAAGAGCTGAGCACCGCACCCCGACCCTGGGCTTAGGCTCTTGATCGGCACACGGGTAAGGGGTGCGCTGAGGTCAGGGGGCCGGGAAGGGTGCGGGCACAGCTGTTCCTACGGTTTACGCAGGCCGCGAGTGGAGTGGTCCTCTCAGCAGCCAGGCAGAAAGGCCTCACGGTGCGCGGGGGCCGGGCAGGGCCCTCCGAGGTGGCTGCCTCCTCCCGGATCCAAGCCTGCGCAGGGCCTGCAGAAACGGAGCTTGAAGGAAGCCTGCAGAGGGTCAGACAGCTCTGAGGAAGCGAACGACATCCCTGGACGAGGCCTGACAACATTTGAGGGGCGACAGCAGAGTCCCTCCCGCAACACACCACGTTCACAGTGTCCAGGAGTCAGGCAGAAATTGCTCGTCATGCGAACAGGTGGGAAAATGTGACCCAAAAGTCAAGCAAACTCAATTAGAAACAGATGCAGGTGGATCCACACTATCCAGATGGTAGAAGTAGGATACGAGGATGTTAAAATGTCTGTTATAAATATGCCACCCAGAAACTGCACAGACGAGGAGGAGAGAAAGCAAGACATGAGAAAGACTCAGACCATCTAGGGTGGGGAGCCTGGACGGGGCCGCAGGGGGCAGGCCCCGCAGACCCCAGAGCAGTGCGCGCGGAGGCTTGGCGCGAGACGCGTCCTAAAATGAAACACAGGAAAGAGGCAGCGGAGAGAATGCAGCGGCATCCATGGGGCTGCAGAGAGAGGCACAGCAAACACGAAATCGAACTCCAGAGAAGCGTCTATGACCGAAGTGTATGAAAAAACTAATAGCTAAAATTTGATGGACACTCATCTTTAAGAAGATCAATAAATCCCAAGTAGAAGAAACATGAGGGAAAGTACGCCATTCCAGTATTCTTGCCTGAAGAGTCCCGTGGACAGAGGAGCCTGGCTGGCTACCATCCTTGGGGCTGCAAAGAGCGTGCGAGTAAATGGGTGCTATACTGTGTTAACGGACCAGAACTGTTATTAAAATGTCATTTCTGCCAAAATTGATCTACAGATTCAGTGCAATCCCAGTCAAAATCCTGGCAGCGCTTTTTGTAGAGATTTACAAGCTTATTTTAAAATTTACATACAAGGAATTCCCTGGTGGTCCAAGTGATTGAGACACTGCCCTTCCAGTGCAGGGGGCCTGGGTCTAGTCCCACATGACATAAGGCACAGCCGAAAAATGATAATAAACTTACAAAAACTACATGAAAGCCAAGAACCTAGGGAACTCCCCTAATTTCAAAGAGGCAAACAAGAGAGGACCTGGATGAAGAGTTCCTCTCTTTCTACGGTCACCTAGACATCGTAGAAGTGGCAAGAAGGCAGACAGGAAGACGGGCGGAGCGGGATAGGCCACCCCAGGAGGGACTGCAGCGCCATCTCAGCCTCCCGGAGGAGCAGCTGAAGGTGGGCTGCCTTCGAAACAAACTCACGTTTAGAGTCAGTTGATTTCCAAGAAAGTTCCCTGTGGAAGCTATGATATTTTCTACATGTGGCATCAGGACCACAGGGCCATGGTGTGCAAAGCCAGTGGCCTTTCACCTGACTTCATCCCATATGAACAGATTAAATATGGACCCTAGACCTACATATGCAAGCTAACGCTGTAAGGTTCACAGAAGAGCAACGTGCTCTGAGCCTCCAGGGCAGGGCTTCCCAGGCAGCACTAGTGGTGAGGAAGCTGCCTGCCTGCAGCAGACATGAGAGATTCCGGTTTAGTCCCTGAGTCGGGAAGATCCCTGGAGGAGGAAGTGGCCACCCGCCCCAATATTCCTACCCGGAGAAGCCCATGGACAGAAGAACCTGGTGGACTATAGTCCACGGGGTTGCACAGCGTCAGGTATGACTGAAGCAACTCAGCATGCATGTGCGCACCTACAGTGGAGTATTATTCAGCCTGGAAAACCAGATTCTGACACCTGCTACGACGTGGATGAACCCCGAGGACAGGATGCTCCGTGACACCAGCTAGACACAATACGAGGTCCCTAGAGGGGTCACATTCACAGGGACAGAGAGCAGGACGGAGGGGCCCAGGCTGGGGAGGGGAGGGGAGGGGTGCTTCACAGGACAGAGGTTCAGCTGGGAAGGTGGACACGTTCTGTGGATGGACGGCAGTGGCGGCGGCCCCACGGTGTGAATGCACTTAATGCCGCCGAGCTGGACACGGCAAAACGGTGTAAAAGGCGACTCTTGTGCATAGTTTAAAACAAAGACTAAAACTGGCCAGTAGGCCTGGGTTTGGCTTCCTTGGTCACACAGAAGCTGTGCTGCGGGCGGCTGGACGTCCGCAGGGTTGGTGGGTTTGGAGAGGGGCGGGGGCAGCTGAGGGCAGCGCGGGGCCCTCCCGGGCGCTGGAGCCCTGGAGCCTGCTCTGCTTCTTGTCCGCAGCGGGAGGCAGCCCACCTTCAGCTGTTTCTGCCAGCCCGCCGGGGAGGTTGACGCTGCTTTGCAGTCCCTCCTGGGGTGTGACTTCTGCATCTCTCTGGGTCTGTTCATTTACGGGCCATCTGCTGGGCCTCCTTACCGGGTGGCAGGAGGTAGCAGCACTCTGAAAGGGCCCGCGAGGCTGTGTCCCCGACGTTTGCTTCCGTTAGCGGACCGTTCAGCTCGTTGGGAACTCAGGTTCATTCAGAACTGCCGCCTCCTCGACGTGCAGTCTTTTTGATTTCAGGGTGCCTGCATGTAGTTCGTTTGCTGGGTGTTTTCCGGTCCTGCCTAACCGCATTGTGCCTGTGTTTTTCCCTCTCAGGCCTTGAAGTTGGCGACCTCCGAGGACGATTCTCCCGCTGACCCCGCTGTCCCTGGGCCTCGGTGAGTCAGGAGGGAGGTGCTGAACGCTTGAGCCAAGTGTGTGTGTGTGTGCACGTGCACGCGTGTGGTTGTGCGTGCTCACGTGTTCATGTTGGCTCCCTGGAGCAGCCCCAGCGTGGGGGTCGCTCCAGGGGTCTGGCCCTGGCTCTGTCGCAGACCCTGAAGTCCCTTGCCTCGAGAGCCAGGCGCTGGGCCAGCTTCAGTGACTCTGAAGGGACGCAGCGGGCACCGCTGGGCCTTCATGCGTCGCGGGTTGGATTTTCTCAAGGGGGCACCGCGGGCTGCAGTGGCGCCCGGAGCTTCTGACCTGCAGAGCGCGGCCCTCTGTGCGCGGCAGCCGTGGGTCGTCAGCCCCGCTCTGTGTCCGGAGGAGGGGGGCCAGGGCACCGGTCATCAGCCAGGCCTCTCCCAGAGGGAGAGACGGACGGATCTGGGGCGGTGGGAGACGGAAGTCAGTTTGCTCTCCCTCTTTTCTGGGCACGGGCCTCGAGGTTCTGCAGCCCCTGGGGGCGGGAACAGGAGCGGGAAGAGGGCGGCCAGCTGGAGACTGTGCTCCTCGGCCAGTGGACAGCACCCAGATCAGACCGAGAGCCCCGCACCCGCCAAGGTGAGCTCAGCATTTACAAGAAGGAGGGACTTTCAGTTTCCTGTGTGCAGCTCACCGTTGTTTAGAGGCAGGAGAGCTATAACGCCCCCACCCCCGCCCCAGCTAGTAATCATCAGCATCGGAAGTTAAAGCAGATTATTTGTTGATGACTCGGGCTTCCCTGGTGGTCCGGTGGGTAAAGAGTCCACCTTGCAGTGCAAGGGGCACCGGTTTGATCCCTGACCTGGGAAAATTCCACATGCCACGGAGGGCTGGACCAGTGTGTCCAATTATAAGCCCGCACTCTGGAGCACATGTGCCCAGAGCCAGTGCTCTGCAGTGAGAGAGGCCGCTGCGATGGGAGGGCCACACAGGCCAAAGAATAAAGGTGGATGAAAAAAACAATGATGACTTAGAGGCAAAAAAAAAAAATTGTTGATGACTTGGACTAGCACCTCTCAGAAGGTACCCCGGTGTCTAATAAACATCTGAAAAGATGTGCAACTCAGTCCTCGGAGAAGCTTAAGTTAGAGACCAAAATGTGGTCTGATGAGTGGAAGGAAGAGGCGAGTGGATGAGGCTGGGGGAGTGGGCTGGGCGGTCACTCTTCTGTCTGTTTTTCTGTGAAGTCAGCTCTGAGCGAACACGCCCCATCCTTCTCTTTCCGTCGTCAACCAACGAGTCTTATTTGCAGTCTTCTGAGAGGAACACAGGCTGGACTGAGCCTTTTGGCGTGTGTGGTCCCATGCCTGCTGCCCTCCAGCCGCCGGCTCTGTTTGTCACGTCCTCACCCAGCTTTGCATGAAGCCGGGAGAGAGCGTGGACCTCGGGCGTGAGGATTCTGGGGCTCTGGGACCCGAGCGCTCCCAAGAACCCACCCTGCCCACCACGTGGCTCCATCCGCTGGCTCTGCGGCCCCTCACGGGTGAAGGCAGAACGAACAAAACGTCTCTCCTAGGTAGCCGATTTCAGCGAGTTTTCCATTCACCTTTCTTCCAAGTTTTAAGGTGATTGGAAAGTTTTCCTTAGTCCTTCTTAGGTACTGATACTAAAACAATGCCTTTCCCTCCCCCCTCCCATGGCCCACGTGGACCTCAGAACTCAGCCCAGGGTGGGGGGCGGGAGGGCGGAGGGAGGGCTTGGGAGCAGGTGAGGTGGGAGCCCCCCGGCCGTGTTTGCGGACGAGCCCTCTGTTCCAAGGCGACCCCAGGGGCTGAGCAAAGGGCTCGGACTTTCAGGGTCCAGGCTGTGTCTGGAGGGGGCTGGGCCACTGCGAGGCCAGCTTCTTTCCCTTAAACGCAGTCCTCACTGGCTGGACCTTCAGCGTGACTGGTAAGGCCTTGTCACCGTTGCAAGACAGAAGGCTGGAGCCTTTTAACGTGGGTCATTTTTTGTTAATATTTATATTTTAATTAAAGAAGCGATAGTTGCTTGTGAAAATTAAACACAGAACCAAACCTAGTGAGTAATCAAGATCTCATTCTTTGCTCCGTCCCGAGCCCACCCTCTTCCTTGCAGGGAGCCACGGCTGGAGGGGTTTGTGCTCTGTCCTCCCGGGGCAGGTCCGTGTGCCCATGGGGACACCCGGCGCAGGGTCTCCAGATGTGTCTGTGCGTCATGCGTCCACTTGCACGACCTCGGTTTGGTTTTGTTTTGCCACTTCTATTGGTTTTTCATTTATTTCCATCTTTGTTCTTTGGCCTGTGTGGGCCTCCCATCGCAGTGGCCTCTCTCGCTCCAGAGCTCCAGCTCAGCAGTTGGACACATCGGTCCAGCCGCTCCACGGCACGTGGGATCCACCCAGGCCAGGGATTGAACCGGCGCCCCTTGCCCTGCAAGGCGGTGTCCCTACCCACTGGACCACCAGGGAGGCCCACGAGCTCATTTTAATGTGCGGTCTTGTGGCACACGCAGCTCCACCTCGTTTAAAAACACACACACACCCTTTCACGGGTGTTCTAAAGAGCTTGGTTGGACACACGCATACGTACGCACAAGCACACACACACAGTCTTGATGAGAAGCCTGGCTGATCATTTCAGAGTGCAGTTGCCTGGTTACCAGTGCCTTGGAGCCAGAGTGCTCTCGAGACTGAGATGTGCGTGTGTCGCAGGAAGTGTGTGGGGCACGCTCCTCCGCGGGCTCAGGGGCGGGCAGGCGAGCCCGTGGGGTCCGTGTGCAGAGTGAGGGCTCACCCTCGCCGAGCCCGCAGGGCGCCCGTGTCTGACGGCCCCGCCCGGCCCAGACGCCCGAGCTGCTGGAGGCTAGACGTTGCCCCCAGCCCGAGTGGAGTCCCTCCGGGGGCTGTTTGTAGGTGGGGGATGGGGAGCGGTGGGCTCTGCAAGGACAGTGGCCTGGGCCAGATTCACTCTCCGCCCAGGGGTGTCTGTTTCTGGAACATTCCAGGCTGTGTTCCTCTCGTTGGGTCGCCCGTGAGGGCTGTGCGCCCACTCGCGGACGTGCATCGTGTCGCCTGGTCACCAGGGTTTGGTCGCAAAGCCGCGTCCTTCAGACACCAAGCGTGCAGGCCCAGCAGAGGCGCGAGCAGGCGGCCCCGCGTGACTCTGCTCTGCCGCGAGGCCCGCGTCCCCAGGCGCCCGTCTCCTGGGCAGCAGGGCCGAGCGCGGGAGGAGCTGGCAGCCTGCGCCCTGCACGCCCCGCCGCGGCTGTGCTCGGAGGGCTCCGGCGGGAACAGCCGAGCAGGCACGGGCGTCCGGTCTGGAGCCGCCTCCCTGCCCTCGGCTCCAGCCTCGCTGAGGTGGCCTCCCGCCGGCTTGCACGTGAACTTGCATTCAGAAATGTGTCCACGGAGGCAATGGGAACCCCAGGGTCGAGGCAGGCAGATGCTGGAGAGAGGCCTGGCTGGCGAGCGCCCCTCCTGGGGATCAGCAGCACGCTGCTGTCTTCCTGCTGTCCCCGAGCCAGGAGCTGCTCTCAGGGGAGCCTCCGGCTGGTGGGGGGACCTGGAGGGGGGTGCTGCCGGCTCACTGACTCTCACCGTCCCTCCCTGTTGCCAGCTTGATTCAAGAGCGGCTGGATTTTGCAGATAGGCCTGTCACCTGAGGGTATTCAAAGCTGGTTTCCTTCTGCTTAACCCTGATTTCTCTTCTCTCTTTCCCTGTCTCACCACAGAGGCTTCAGTGAGCTCTCTGGGGATTAGGGGCCTCGAGGGTGGACGTCCCTAAATGGTTCTGGGTGGTCTGAGCACTGTCAGCTGCTTGTCCTGAATCTCATGGCATAATCATGTTTTTCTTCTTTTGTCTCTACTGAGGATCACTAGGTCGATTGATTTCCCACAGTGGATTGTTCCTGTGTCCTGGCATAAACCAGATCTGGTCACGATGTTTCGTTTTTGTAACTGTGTGATGGAATCCGTTTGCTAAGATGTATTTATTGGGAATGTCCAGTCTGTGTCCACACGTCTGATGGGCCTGCTAAGCAGCAGGTGTCTCGTCTTCTTCCTGGTGTACAGTGCTGGGAGCCCCTGGTGTGTCTCCGCCAAGGAGATGCCGACGTGGTGGCCCGGACGTCCTGACCTCATGGGGAGCGCCAGGCTGCGTCTGTCGTCTCAGGCGCGCGTGGAGGGAGTTTATGGAGGCTTTTAAATTGCTCCTACTCTATGGCGTGTTCTCATCGGGAAGTGAGGGTAGAGTGTATTAAATTAACTGTCCAGCAAATGTAATAAACTTTATTAATAGATATTCTACCATCAAACTGGGCTTCCCTGGCAGCTCCGCAGTAAAGAACCTGCTTGCCAGTGCAGAGATGTCGGTCCGTCCCTGGGTCGGGAAGCTCCCTGGAGGAGGGTGTGGCTGCCCACCCCAGCGTCCTGGCCTGGAGAAGCCCATGGACAGAGGAGCCTGGCCGCGGTCCAGGGGTCCCGGAGAGGCGGGCACGACCGAACGACCAGCAGCCTATCAAGCCATCGTTGAGCCCCTGGGGCAGCCTCACTCGGCCATGGCGTATTCTCTGTAACGTGCTGTTAGGCTCTGTTTGCCAAGCTTTAGAGGAAGCTTTGTATTTATCCTCCCAAGTAAAGAGCAGTGGTTCTCCAACTTTTGGTCTCTTCACACCTTAAGAATGACTGAGGACCTTGAAAGCTTTTGTTTCTGTGAGCTGTAGCTTCCGTGATTCTCAGCTGGGGTGACCCTTTTGGTCTGCTTGTAGGGTATTTTGCAGATAGGCCTGTCACCTGAGGGTATTCAAAGCTGGTTTCCTTCTGCTTAACCCTGATTTCTCTTCTCTCTTTCCCTGTCTCACCACAGAGGCTTCAGTGAGCTCTCTGGGGATTAGGGGCCTCGAGGGTGGCGTCCTAAATGGTTCTGGGTGGTCTGAGCACTGTCAGCTGCTTGTCCTGAATCTCATGGCATAATCATGTTTTTCTTCTTTTGTCTCTACTGAGGATCACTAGGTCGATTGATTTCCCACAGTGGATTGTTCCTGTGTCCTGGCATAAACCAGATCTGGTCACGATGTTTCGTTTTTGTAACTGTGTGATGGAATCCGTTTGCTAAGATGTATTTATTGGGAATGTCCAGTCTGTGTCCACACGTCTGATGGGCCTGCTAAGCAGCAGGTGTCTCGTCTTCTTCCTGGTGTACAGTGCTGGGAGCCCCTGGTGTGTCTCCGCCAAGGAGATGCCGACGTGGTGGCCCGGACGTCCTGACCTCATGGGGAGCGCCAGGCTGCGTCTGTCGTCTCAGGCGCGCGTGGAGGGAGTTTATGGAGGCTTTTAAATTGCTCCTACTCTATGGCGTGTTCTCATCGGGAAGTGAGGGTAGAGTGTATTAAATTAACTGTCCAGCAAATGTAATAAACTTTATTAATAGATATTCTACCATCAAACTGGGCTTCCCTGGCAGCTCCGCAGTAAAGAACCTGCTTGCCAGTGCAGAGATGTCGGTCCGTCCCTGGGTCGGGAAGCTCCCTGGAGGAGGGTGTGGCTGCCCACCCCAGCGTCCTGGCCTGGAGAAGCCCATGGACAGAGGAGCCTGGCCGCGGTCCAGGGGTCCCGGAGAGGCGGGCACGACCGAACGACCAGCAGCCTATCAAGCCATCGTTGAGCCCCTGGGGCAGCCTCACTCGGCCATGGCGTATTCTCTGTAACGTGCTGTTAGGCTCTGTTTGCCAAGCTTTAGAGGAAGCTTTGTATTTATCCTCCCAAGTAAAGAGCAGTGGTTCTCCAACTTTTGGTCTCTTCACACCTTAAGAATGACTGAGGACCTTCGAAAGCTTTTGTTTCTGTGAGCTGTAGCTTCCGTGATTCTCAGCTGGGGGTGACCTTTCCTCTGCCCAGGGGTACACTTGGTGATGCCAAGGGTTTTGGTTGCCACAGCTGGCGTGCTGGGTGTTTTGACCCACATCTAGTGGGTAGATGTCAGGGATGCCGCCAGATACCCTACAACGCCCAGGCCGACCCCACCACGGCCCACGACAGAGCTCCCAAACATCAGCAGTGCCGCAGGAGCACAGAGCATTTAAGAAAAAAAATCTTTTTGGCCGCCTCTATTGGTCTTTCCTTTATCTATTTTCATCCGTCTTTGCTCTTTGGCCTGTGTGGGCCTCCCATTGCAGTGGCCTCTCTTGCTGCAGAATTCCAGCTCAGTAGTTGGACACACCCGTCCAGCCGCTCCGCAGCACGTGGAATCCTCTCGGGCCAGGGATCGAACCGGTGCCCCTTGCACTGCAAGGCCCACTCTTTACCCACTGGACCACCAGGGAAGCACCCTAAAATTTTTATTTAATAATTCATTTAAAAGAGCAGCGATAAGCCCCTGACATGTTAACATAAGGAACTTTTTTTTTTTTTTTTGTAAAACTTTTATTTATTTTTGGCTGTGCTGGGTCTTTGTTGATGTGTGGGTTTAGCTGCTCTGCAGTATGTGGGATCTTCCCGGATCAGGGATCGAACCTGTGTCTTCTGCATTGGCAGACGGGTTCTTATCCACTGAGCCACAAGGGAAGCCCAGGAACATTTTAAAATAAAAACTCTATTTGAGCAAGCTCCAGGAGACAGTGAAGGACAGGGAAGCCTAGTGCACTGCAGTCCATGGGGTCGCAAAAAGTCACACACAACTGAGTGACGGAACAACAGCGGCAGCAGCAATAGCATTTTCTAAAACTGAAAAAAAATGTCATGAGGAGAGAGCACTATTTTATATATTCCCTGTTGTTGGTGTTGTTCAGCCCCTTGTGTCTGGCTCCTTGTGACCCCGTGGGCTGGAGCCCGCCAGGCTCCTCTGTCCTCTACCATCTCCCAGAGTTTGCTCAAACTCATGTCCGCTGAGCCCGTGATGCCGTCCAACCATCTCGTCCTCTGTCGCCCCCTCTCCTCCTGCCCTCGCTCTTTCCCAGCCTCAGGGGCTTTTCCAGCGAGTCAGCTCTTGGCAGCAGGTGGTCAGAGTACCGGAGCGTCAGCATCAGTCCTGCTAATGAATGTTCAGGGCTGATCTCCTTTAGGATGGACTGGTTTGATCTCCTTGCAGTCCAAGGGACTCTTAGGGTCTTCTCCAGGGACTTTCCTGGTGGTCCACTGGCTAAGACTTCATACTTCCAATGCAGGAGGCCCAGGTTTGATCCCTGTTCAGAGAACTAAGATCCCACATGCCACAACCAAGACCTGGCACAACCAAATAAATAAATGTTTTTTTAAAAAAGAAAGCGTTTTCTCCAGCACCACAATTCAAAAGCATCAATTCTTCAACACTCAGCCTTCTTTGTGATCCATCTCTCACATTCATATGTGACTACTGGCAAAGCCATAGCTTTAACTATATGACTTCTGTTGGCAAAGTGATCTCTGCTTTTTAATATGCTGTCTAAGTTTGTCATAGCTTTTCTTCCAAGGAACAAGTATATTCTAATTTCATGGCTACAGTAATCATTCACAGTGATTTTGGAGTCCAAGATCTTATAACTGCTTCCACTTTTTCCCCTCCTGTTTGCCACGAAGTGATGGGACCAGATGCCATGATCTTCATTTTCTGATTGTTAAGTTTTAGGCCAGCTTTTTCACTCTCCTCTTTCACCCTTATCAAGAGGCTCTTTAGTTCCTCTCTGCTTTCTGCCGTAAGGGCAGTGCCATCTGCATGTCTGAGGTTATTTATATTTCTCCCTGCAATCTTAATTCCATCTTATGCTTCATCCTGACCAGCATTCGGCATGATGTAAGCCGTATATAGGTTAAATAAGCAGGTGACAGTTACCACTTTAACATACTCCTTTCCCAATTTGGAACCCATCTGTTCCCTGTCCAGTTCTAGCTTTGCTTCTTGACCTGCATATAGGTTTCTTGGAAGGCATGTAAGGTGGTCTGGTATTCCCATGTCGTTAAGAATTTTCCGCAGTTTGTTGTAATCCGCACAATCAAAGGTTTTATCGTCGTCAATGAAACAGAAGTAGACATTTTTATAGAGTTCCCTTGCTTTCTCCACGGTCCAGTGAATGTCAGCAATTTGATCTCTGGCTCCTCTGCCTTTTCTAAATCAAGCTTGTACTTCTGGAAGGTCTTGGTTCTGCTGAAGCCTAACTTGAAGAATTTTGAGCACGACCTTGCTAGCCTGTGAAATGAGCACAGTTGTGGGGTAGTTAGGATGTTCTTTGGCATTACCCTTCTTTGGGAATAGAATGAAAGCTGACCTTTTCCAGTCCTGTGGCCGCCAGAGAATTTTCCAAATTTACTGGCATACTGAGAGCAGCACTTTGACAGCATCATCTTTCAGGCTGTGAACCGTCTCAGCTGGAATCCCAGCACTTCCACTGGTTTTGTTCGTAGTGATGCTTCCTAGGGCCCGCCTGGCCTTGCCCTCCAGGACGTCTGGCTCTGGGTCGCGGCCACACCTTCGTGGCCGTCTGGGTAATCGGGAGCTCTGTCGTACAGCTCTTCTGTGTGTTCCTGCCACCCTCGTCTCTGCTGCTCCTGTCAGCTCCTGTCAGTCCCGCCCTTTATCGCGCCCGTCCTTGCGTGAAGCGTTCCCTCAGCCTCTTCAGCTTTCCTCAGGAGATCTTTAGTCTTCCCGAGGAGATCTCTGGTCTTTCCCGAGGAGATCTCTGGTCGTCTTTCCTCAGGAGATCTCTAGTCTTTCTATCCTGCTGTTTTCCTCTACTTCTCTGTGTTGTTTTTTTGTTTGTTTATTTTTTTTCTTTTTTTTCTCTTCTTTGTGTTGTTTATTGAAGAAGACCTTCTTATCTCTCCTTGCTATTTTTTAGAACTCTGCATTCAGTTGGGTGTATCTTTCCTTTTCTCCTTGCCTTTTGCTTCCCTTCTTTCCTCAGCTATCTGCAGATTTTTAATCCCTACGATGTAATTAATCTCTCAAACGACGGAGCCAGTTGGAGACCATGAAATATCTGCCTTTGTGTGCAGTCTGTTCTATACTGTGTGCTCTGGCCCTGCCTCACCACGTGAGTGCCTGGAAACACGAGCCTCAGTTCCCCAGCAGGGTCCCGGGGCCCCTCAGGCCCCCCACATCCCTCCTGAGAATGGCTGATTTGGACAGATCCCCTTCTTTCTGCATTCATTCTCACATCATGGCTTCAGCGTCACATTGCCTTCGTAAAAAGGCGTTTGGAAATTTCCTTCGGTCCTAATGCAATTGCTCTGGCTCCTCTGCCTTTTCTAAATCAAGCTTGTACTTCTGGAAGGTCTTGGTTCTGCTGAAGCCTAACTTGAAGAATTTTGAGCACGACCTTGCTAGCCTGTGAAATGAGCACAGTTGTGGGGTAGTTAGGATGTTCTTTGGCATTACCCTTCTTTGGGAATAGAATGAAAGCTGACCTTTTCCAGTCCTGTGGCCGCCAGAGAATTTTCCAAATTTACTGGCATACTGAGAGCAGCACTTTGACAGCATCATCTTTCAGGCTGTGAACCGTCTCAGCTGGAATCCCAGCACTTCCACTGGTTTTGTTCGTAGTGATGCTTCCTAGGGCCCGCCTGGCCTTGCCCTCCAGGACGTCTGGCTCTGGGTCGCGGCCACACCTTCGTGGCCGTCTGGGTAATCGGGAGCTCTGTCGTACAGCTCTTCTGTGTGTTCCTGCCACCCTCGTCTCTGCTGCTCCTGTCAGCTCCTGTCAGTCCCGCCCTTTATCGCGCCCGTCCTTGCGTGAAGCGTTCCCTCAGCCTCTTCAGCTTTCCTCAGGAGATCTTTAGTCTTTCCCGAGGAGATCTCTGGTCTTTCCCGAGGAGATCTCTGGTCGTCTTTCCTCAGGAGATCTCTAGTCTTTCTATCCTGCTGTTTTCCTCTACTTCTCTGTGTTGTTTTTTTGTTTGTTTATTTTTTTTCTTTTTTTTCTCTTCTTTGTGTTGTTTATTGAAGAAGACCTTCTTATCTCTCCTTGCTATTTTTTAGAACTCTGCATTCAGTTGGGTGTATCTTTCCTTTTCTCCTTGCCTTTTGCTTCCCTTCTTTCCTCAGCTATCTGCAGATTTTTAATCCCTACGATGTAATTAATCTCTCAAACGACGGAGCCAGTTGGAGACCATGAAATATCTGCCTTTGTGTGCAGTCTGTTCTATACTGTGTGCTCTGGCCCTGCCTCACCACGTGAGTGCCTGGAAACACGAGCCTCAGTTCCCCAGCAGGGTCCCGGGGCCCCTCAGGCCCCCCACATCCCTCCTGAGAATGGCTGATTTGGACAGATCCCCTTCTTTCTGCATTCATTCTCACATCATGGCTTCAGCGTCACATTGCCTTCGTAAAAAGGCGTTTGGAAATTTCCTTCCTTCTCTGTGCTCTGGAGAAGGTTAAATTGTGTTAAGATAATGTGATCTTATAGGATCGGTACAATTCTCTTGTGAGTCATCTGGGTTTGATATCTTTCATTAATTTCTAATTCTATAAAATTAGATCTGTTCAGATTTTTTATCTTTTCTGTGGTCACTGTTTTTGTAAATTTTTTTCTCTTTGTGAATTATCTATTTCATCTAGGTTTTCAAGTCTGTTTGCATAGAGATATACCATAATTTCCATGATTTTTAAAACACTTTATTTTCTTTTGATGGTTATTCTCTCCTATTTTATGGATTTTGGGTGTGGGGGGGGGGCACTTCTATTGATCTTTCATTTATCTATCTTTGTTTTTTGGCCTGTGTGGGCCTCCCATTGCAGTGGCCCCTCTCGCTACAGAGCGCCGGCTCGATAGTTGGACACATTGGTCCAGCCGCTCCGCGGCACGTGGGATCTTCCCAGGCCAGGGATCGAACCTGCGCCCGTTGCCCTGCAAGGCGGTGTCCTTACCCACTGGACCACCAGGGAAGCCCTATTTTGTGTATTTTTATACCCCCTTTTCTTAGCTTATTTTTATTGCTGTAGGGAACTTATCTGTTTTATCGATTTTTTTTTCTCAGAACCAGTTTTTATTAATTAGAATACCTTTTCCTAACTCTTTTTTTTTTAAAGATTTATTTATTTATTTATTTTTTGGTGGAGTTGGGGTGGGGAGGGAGGGGAGCAGGCGGACAACTTCTATTGGTCTTTCATTTGTCCATTTTCATCCATCTTTGTTCTTTGGCCCCTGTGGGCCTCCCATCGCAGTGGCCTCTGTTGTCGCAGAGCACTGGCTCTGGGCGCATGTGCTCCAGAGCTCTGGCTCTGTCATTGGACACATGGGTCCAGCCGCTCCATGGCACGTGGGATCTTCCCAGGCCAGGGATCGAACCGGCGCCCCTTGCACTACAAGGCGGTGTCCTTACCCCCTGGACCACCAGGGAAGCCCCTCCTAACTCATTTTTGCTCTTACTTTTATTAATTCCTTCAGTTACTTTGTCATTTTCTTCTAACTTTCTGAATTGGAAACTTAACTCTCTTATTTTCCTGCTTCCTCGCTTCTGAGGATCTAAAGCAGCGAGTGTGATTGGCTCTCCTCCAGCCGCGGCTTTGGTTTCTGCCGTGCTGCCTGGAGATCCTGCAGTCCAGGTCTCTCCCTCCCCGGAGAGTGACGTCTCAGGCGGGGACCTTGACAACTGGGGGGAGGGGGAGGCCTGACTTCTGGCTCCTGGTTTCGTTGTTGATTTCTGGGCAGTCCTGTTTGTATCTCGATCTCTGTTTCGGATTTGTTGAAAGTGCCTCTGTTGCTGGGTTCCTGGGCCCCGCTCGTGACCGCTCTGTGAGCCGCCGAGAGGAAGCGCGTCCTCTGCCTCGAGTGCGCGCCCGGCTGTCCGGCCCCAGGTTGCCCCGTCCATGCGCTCGCCGCGCTCCGGCCCGCCGTCCCGGCCCTGGAAGAGGCGCGCTGACATCTCCTGGTACGAGGAGATGCTTCCATTTGTGTCGGTGGCGTCTCAGTGGTTTCGCTTTGAACCTACGGAGCCGCATTGAGTGGAGCCACACTCTTTGGTCTGTAGCGACTAAGCGTGGCTCTTCCTTGAGGATTCTGTTCCTATTTTGCGCAGTTGTTTTGGTTGAACTCTTTTCCACCTAGCAGAACTGGATTGTTTTGAAATTTTTAATGTATTTTTATTTGGAGGATAATTGCTTTACAATGCTGTGTTCATTTCTGCCGCACGTCAACACAAGTTGGCCACATGCCCCCTCCCTTGAGAGCCTGCCTCCCAAGCCCGCTCCTCTTGGTGACCACAGAGCTCCAGGTCTCGGCTCCCTGCCTCGCACGGCACCCCCTACTGGCTGTCTATTTTACACACGGTAATGGCGTGTTTCCGTGCTCCTCACAGGCCAGGATGGGAACACTTCCCCTGGTGTGGCTGACCTTGGCCCCTCTGAGCTGATAGTCTGATCGTGTGGATCTGTGCCGGTGTCCTGCGGGGTGGGGGTGGACATGGGTAGGACGGTGCCGGACCCAGACACGCTCGGCTGCTCTCGCTGTGGGGTCCGTTCCTGGCCCTTCTGGTGTCTTGTTTGTGTTTGGCGGGGCCGACCTCACGGCTGGGAAGGTGTGCGTGGCCTCAGGGGTTACCGGTACGTGTGGGTCTGTGTCAGATCCCGAGTCCTTCCTTGCAGAGAATGTCTCTTGTTCTTCTGCTAAGAGCAACCGTGAGATGCCCATGCCTCCCCACCACCCGGCGCCGTCCCCGGCCCCTGCTGCCTGCGCCCCGCGCCCCTGGCCCCGTCGGTGCGGCTGCTGTGGGGGGACGGGGTGGCCCTGCTTCCAGCCCCTCCACGCCCCGCCTGCTCAGCCTCGCAGTCCTGGGGGCTGGCCCTCGCCGCCTGCTCCTCCCCGTCCCCTGGGCACATCAGAGCGCTGCGCGGGGCCTGGGCGCGTCCTCTCACCCAGTCGCAGGGCAGATCTGGACTGTCCACATGCAGCCCTCTCTCGGCTCCAGTCCCCGTCTCCGTCCACTCTGCGAGGCCAGCGTTCTACTGCGGGTGCTCGTCTGCATGTCTTGCCCCGTCTTTGGGCCGTCTCTCTCTGCGTCATCCTCGTTACCTCCTCGTACCGTCCTCTCCTCTGCTTTCCACTGCAGGAGAGCAGACAGCCCTCCCGGGCTGGCGGGGAGCTGGAGGGGCGCAGGCCGGTGCAGTGGGGTCCCCGGCAAATGCCCGGCTCGGCCGCGGTCTCCACTGGACAGGGCTCTGGCTGACCGAGGCTGCGAGGGACTCGGGGGAACGTCGGGAGGGGTGGTGGGTGGCCACAAGGGCAGAGAGCAGCCCGGCTTTCGGGGGTTGAGTGCGCGTGTGTGGGGTGTGCGTGGTGCACATGCCCGTGCGGGAGGCAGGAGAGCGGGCGGCGGGGCGGGTGCTGCGCGGGTCCCGCCTTGTTCTCTGAGCCGGGATGCGCTGGCACATGCCTGGTGCCGGGAGAGTGGCCGGGGGCTGGGTTTCGCCAGGCATGGGTTTGCCTGAGCAGGAGCTCGCGTGGGAGCGAGGGCCGGGGGCCTCTTCTCTTGACCCCGACTGTCTGCGGATGCCGCCCGTGGCCCCGGGGGGCCGTGTCAGAAGCTCTCGGGGCGCCTGCACCCGCCATCCTGCAGAAGCGGAGCCGGAGGCTGGGCTGCGTGTCTGCATGTGCACACGTGTGCGTGCGTGCGTGGCTGCCTGTCCGCGGCTGCCGATCGCCCGCCTGGAGCTGCCCTGTTGGCTCTGGGTCTGTCTTGGACCCTGCGCCTGCCAACGTGTGTACAAGGGTATCTGAGCCGTTACTTTCTTGCTTCTGACTTCTATTTGTTTTTAATTTTAAAAAAATTGATTGATTTATTTTATTGTTGGCTATTCTGGGTTTTCACTGCTGCCACAGGCTCTTCTCTAGGTGCAGGGAGAGGGGGCTGCTCTCTAGTTGAGGTGAGCAGGCTTCTTGTTGCAGGGACTTCTCTTGTTGTGTAACTCAGGCTTCAGTCATTGCGCACGTGGGCTCCATAGTTGCAGCTCTAAGGCTCCATAGCACAGGCTGCATAGTTGTGGCTCACGGGCGTAGTTGCTCCACGGCATGTGGGATCTTCTTGGATCAGGGATCGAACCCGTGTCACCTGCATTGGCAGGCGGAGTCTTCACCACTGAGCCACCAGGGAAGCCGCCATTTGACTTCTTAGAATCAAACTCTACATAAATGCTAGAAGCTGTAAAGCGTGGCTGAGGGGCTGCAACTGGGCTCCTCTCGGGGTGTGGGCAGCGAGCACCGCGAGGGATGAAGCTCGGCCGTGGGCTCCGTGAGGGGGTGGGGGCGGCCTCCCCGGTGACCAGCCTGCGTCTGTGCGTGAAGCCCAGGCCTGGCCGGGTGACTGGGACCAGGGTGCTGTCGCCAGCCAGGCCCCGTGGGGGAGCTTGTCTGCTCTGACCACAGCCTCTGCTCTCCTCCCGACTCTGGGGGGTTTCAGGCCCCACAACGCATGTGTGCCCCAGAGGACGGGCTGCTGCTAGGCATTTACGCTGAGAGCGGACAAGACGGGCCGTGAGAGGGGGCGCCCGTGTGATCGGATGGGTGGGGACGGGACCCACGGTGTGCCGGGCCGGCCTCCGCGCTCCCCGCTGCAGCCCGGCAGGACTGACACGGGCGTGCAGAAGCCGGGGCCACGTCTGTGACCGTGGAGAGCCGTCGACGGCTCAGGCTGATTCGCCTCAAGGCCGAGACCTACCGGGCGTCCCCTTTGCCCAGACTTGCGTTGCCGGGAGCAGGGCGAGCCCCGCGCGGGCGGGTGAGCAGCCAGCGCAGGCCGGGGAGTCTCTGCTCACGGCGGGACAGCCCGCGGCGGGGCGGCGGCGCCTGGGGGCCACGGGCCCAGGACTCTGGCGCCTCGGTCCACGGCTCCTGTCCTGCTGTGGTGGCCTGCTGGTCTCGAGAGGCTGCTCCCTGTTCCACGTCTCGTCTGCATGCCAGGTCGGAAGGAGGCGTGCACCTCTGGGCCACTGCCCTTGACAGGGCTTCCCCCGCGCTCCCCGGCGGCCTCCACCTCCGTCTTCCCGGCTAGGCCCAGGGTCCCGCTGGCCCCCACCTTCCCGGGGGGCCCGGCCTGCTGGCAGGGCGTCTGTCCAGCTGGTACGGAAGCAGCTCCTCCTGCCGCTGGCCAGAGGCCTCGTCTTCCGGGAACTGCGCGTGGCCCTGACCCTCAGCCCGACTGGGCTTCTCTGTCTTCCCTCCACACGGCTCTCCGCGTGGGTGGCTGTGCCCAGGGCCTTGTGCTGCTTCTCTCCGGGTGGGGGCTGGCCAGGTCCCAGCTGCGAGTCTCTGAGAATAAGAAGGCGGCGGCAGCCGTGGTGTCTTCCCTGAAGGCTCCCCACCGTGTCCGGGGCCCGGGGCCCAGGGCAGCAGCCGCCTTCCCCCGGGCCCTGGAGTGGCTGCCCCAGGCACGCTCCTGCCACGTCTGCCTTCCTGCCCCGCACAGTTTGGGTTGTGGGTGAAGAGCCCCCCCTGCCGACCCCGGGCACGGGCGGGTGGCAGGATCCTCCTCCCACCCTTGTATCAGCTCCTGCTGACGGGGCGGGGCCGAGCGCAGGATAAAAGCCACCTCCTAGGACGCCAGGGCGCTTGGGACCCGTCCTGCAGGCTGGCGCCCGGAGCCCAGGTAAAGTGGGGCTGGGAGCTGTGCTCCGCAGGGCACAGGCTCCGGTCTTCTTGGGGAGGGCGGGAGGTCCGGGCTGTGTCTCGGGTCGCCCAGCCGGCGCCCTCTGTGGCTGCCCGCTCCCTGAGCTCCCTGCAGGACCGGGGCGGGGCCCGCGGCGTACCCAGGGGCCCTCCCTGCCGCGCTGGCCTCCCGATGTGAGAACGCGCTCCTCTTCACCCCGAGCTGCAGAAGGCAGGTGAGGACCCGGGCGAGAAGTCTGGAGTTCACGCGTGCGGTGCCCGCCTCAGCACGGCACACTCCGCCCGGCCTCTGCCAGGAGGCCCCCGCTGAGCGGCTCCTGGCTCGAGGCTGCTCCCTGTTCCACGTCTCGTCTGCATGCCAGGTCGGAAGGAGGCGTGCACCTCTGGGCCACTGCCCTTGACAGGGCTTCCCCCGCGCTCCCCGGCGGCCTCCACCTCCGTCTTCCCGGCTAGGCCCAGGGTCCCGCTGGCCCCCACCTTCCCGGGGGGCCCGGCCTGCTGGCAGGGCGTCTGTCCAGCTGGTACGGAAGCAGCTCCTCCTGCCGCTGGCCAGAGGCCTCGTCTTCCGGGAACTGCGCGTGGCCCTGACCCTCAGCCCGACTGGGCTTCTCTGTCTTCCCTCCACACGGCTCTCCGCGTGGGTGGCTGTGCCCAGGGCCTTGTGCTGCTTCTCTCCGGGTGGGGGCTGGCCAGGTCCCAGCTGCGAGTCTCTGAGAATAAGAAGGCGGCGGCAGCCGTGGTGTCTTCCCTGAAGGCTCCCCACCGTGTCCGGGGCCCGGGGCCCAGGGCAGCAGCCGCCTTCCCCCGGGCCCTGGAGTGGCTGCCCCAGGCACGCTCCTGCCACGTCTGCCTTCCTGCCCCGCACAGTTTGGGTTGTGGGTGAAGAGCCCCCCCTGCCGACCCCGGGCACGGGCGGGTGGCAGGATCCTCCTCCCACCCTTGTATCAGCTCCTGCTGACGGGGCGGGGCCGAGCGCAGGATAAAAGCCACCTCCTAGGACGCCAGGGCGCTTGGGACCCGTCCTGCAGGCTGGCGCCCGGAGCCCAGGTAAAGTGGGGCTGGGAGCTGTGCTCCGCAGGGCACAGGCTCCGGTCTTCTTGGGGAGGGCGGGAGGTCCGGGCTGTGTCTCGGGTCGCCCAGCCGGCGCCCTCTGTGGCTGCCCGCTCCCTGAGCTCCCTGCAGGACCGGGGCGGGGCCCGCGGCGTACCCAGGGGCCCTCCCTGCCGCGCTGGCCTCCCGATGTGAGAACGCGCTCCTCTTCACCCCGAGCTGCAGAAGGCAGGTGAGGACCCGGGCGAGAAGTCTGGAGTTCACGCGTGCGGTGCCCGCCTCAGCACGGCACACTCCGCCCGGCCTCTGCCAGGAGGCCCCCGCTGAGCGGCTCCTGGCTCTAGCGCTCAGCTGCCACGGCTGCCCCGTGAGTGCAGAGGCGGCGGGCCCGCCTGGGCCCCTCCGCCCTGGAAGACCAAGGGGCCGCGAGAGCTGACGACATCCACGGACCTGAAAGTCCTGAAAGACCTGGGTGGAAGAGTGATACGGAGCATCACAGCGCTGCCTTTTAATGTTGATGGCCTGTTACAGTGATGTTTTGGTTATATAGGGTTAAATAAGATACATCATTAAGGCGAATTTCACCTTTCACTTTTTAAAAGCGGTACCAGAACATTTAAATTGCCCCCACGCGCACAGCCCCGCCCCGGGCCAGCCCGCTGGGACGCCGCCTGCCCTACTTGCCTGGGACAGACGCCAAGTCTGGGGGCGGGGGCGGTCGGCGGGCTCCCCGGCCGCGGCGTGAGGATCACCGTCAGGTCGGCACAAGGCCCGGGGGGAGCGCTTGCGGAGGGCGAGGGCGTGCTCGTGTCCGTGGCGGGATCGGGGTGTAGGGCAGGCGGGTAGACGCCCGGGCTGGGTCTCCGCCCAGGGGCCACGCGTGGAGGAGGGACAGCTGGACCAGTGTGGGCTTGGGTGCGGCGGGCCTGCGCTCCAGAGGAGGCACCAGGCAGCGGAGGGTCGCGCTCTGGGTGGCCGCTGCTGTCTGGGCTCCGCAGAGCTGAAATCAGCCGGTGGCCCGGGCAGAGGCGAGGGTCGTGTGGGGCCTCTCGGCGTCCCCCCCCGTGACCTCCCCCGGCCTCCACACTCCTGACCCCAGGTCTGATTTTTCCAAGGAACTGTGAGCTCTTCTGGGCCCCCCGCCTCTCTAGGTGCCCGCCGTGGGGAGGGCCAGGCTGGGCTGTGGAGGTGCCCCGAGTGGCCCAGGCTCGCGAGACACACGAGCAGCAAGGAAGTCCCCGTCCAAGTCGGGGTCACTTGAGGAGTGAACTCCGTTCAGAGCCGGGTCTCTCCACATGGAGCCTGTTCTGTGGGCCAGCCTGGGAAGAGCCTAGACAACCCACTCTGTGCCAGCTCTCCGAGGCCGGGGAGGCGTAGCTCCCGTTACGCTGAGAGGAGACGCTGTGGCCAGAGCTCTTCGTCAGGGACCCGTGACGGGCAGCCCGTTTCCTGTCGCTGTGGAACCCGGGGAGGCGGACGTGAAGCCTTGTCACTGATCCGCCGAACGTGGCTTAAATGTCCGACGAAGCTGGGCTTCCCGATTCTGAGCCACAGGCTTGCCCGTGGCCGTGGGCGACCGCAGCCCACCCTGCGGGGCAGGGCCACCCGGGGACACGCGGGCAGGACAGGTCTGAGGATGGGCAGTCCGCAGGCCAGGACGGGAAGGAGAGGCTGGCCCCAGGCCACCCGGTGCTCGGAGGACAGTGGGGCAGCAGTGACTGAGAGCCTGGCACGATCGCCTCCCAGTGGTCAGAAAAAGCACGTTCAGCCGCACAGGGGCCGGGGCTCGTCCGTGAGCTCAGCCCACACCAGGGTGGCCCCACCGCCCACCGCCGGGAGCTCCCAGGTGGGAACGGGCGAGCTTGTGTTCGGGCCCTGGAAGCCGGGGAGGCGGTCATTAGTCTTCTGGGCCGTGGTCGGCGGGTGTGTGCTGGTAGGAAAGACATCTTTTGAGCACAGGTGGGCAAGAAGGCCCCCGAGGGACACTCCTGCTCATCTGGCGCCCCAGGAGCGGGGCAGAGACGCGCGTGCTCGCCGGTGTCCCTCCACCCCCTGCGCCCCCGCTGGCCGCGGGGACCGAGCGTCCACAGCCTGGAGGCTAACGTGGGGGGTGCAGGAGGCGAGGTCACGTCCTTGGAACTGTGGGAGCCTGTGCCCTTTCCCAGGAGGAGCCGGGCTGCCCGGCTGTGACTCTGACGGGCGGGGGTGTGTTCCCACGCCCCCGGTGAAGGCCGAGGCGCTGCTGTTGCCACACACGGTCGGCGGGTGAGAGTCGGGCTGCCAGATGGGACACAGCCAGCTCGCTATCGCAGCGTCGCCCGCGGGGGTCGGGGCGAGGGGAGTAAGCCCAGCGTGGGAGAGCCTGCGGGGCTTACACAGGACTGGATCCAGCCGGACCAGGCAGGTGCCCGCTGGGGGCGGCCTCTGTGCTCCCTCCCCCGGGGGTGGGAAGAGAGCCGAGCGTCCCAGGAGCACTCAGAGGTCCTGGGTGCCTGGCAGCGGGGTGGGCACGAGCCCGGCTCTGCAGCCCGTGTGACCGCGGCCCGCAGGGACACCCGGCCCCATGGACGCCACTGCGTGCCCGCACCTGGCAGAGACAGGGTGGTGAGTGCAGAGGGCTGTTTGGAGGCGGCGTCTCCCGTCCTGCTGGCCCGCTCTCAGAGGGCGTGTGTCCGGTGACGCGGGCCTGGGCCGGTCTGAGCAGGGGCCGGTGGGCCGGCGCCTCCGTGCTCTACGCCCGTCTTCCTCACTGTCACCTACCACTGGCCTCTACGCGCCTCTTAGAGGCCTGCCAGCCTGTCCGGACAGAATAAGTGTGTTCTCCTTATCTGAACTCCCGCGGTGGCCAGGGGCCGCCGGAGAGCCTGGCCCCACGTCCTTGGAAGGCTCTGCAGGCGGACCCCGAGTGAGCCCCGGCCGCCTGCCGTTGCCCGCAGCCCGTATCCACCTGACCGGCCTGCGCGCCTCGGCGCAGACAGCGCTGGTGAAGGTCTTGGCCCCTCCACAGCGCTGGAGACTTGGCAGCAGGTTTTCCCGGGCCGGCACCTGGCTGTTTACTGGTGTTTGGTTTGCTTAGTAACCCGCGCTCTCCAAGGTCCTCGCCCGCTTTGGAAGGACACGGTGGCCGCTGCGTCCCGAGAGACCGGCCTTCTTCCCGGGGCCTCGCCACCGCCACGCCTCGACCCAGGAGCTCTTCACGTGGGGGTTTATTTTCATTGTTTACGTATTTATTCACGTGTTTGAAGCTGTGGGAGGGCAGATCGGGTGGAAGAGTGAAACACGAAACCTGCAGGTGTACGGGCGGAGGCCCCGCCCTGAGTGTTCGAGGCCGGTTCCCAGCAGAGCGCGGCCAGGGCCGGGGGCCGGGGGCCGGGGGCCGGGGGCCGGGCTCTCCCTCTGGACGTGTGGACCGGATCAGCGCCGGTCAGAGCATCCTCTCTGGGAAGGGCTGGGGCCGCGGACATTGCTGCTCCCTGCTTCTTCCGGAACCTGTGGAGAAGGCCGCCTTCCAGTTTCCTGCTGCCAAAAACCACCCGGAGGTCCGCGTCTGAGCGAGTGGTCAGTGGGAGGCGCCAGGGCGGGAACGAGGAGCAGGTGGGCGGCCTCCGCAGAGGGCAGCCCAGAGAGGCCGGGGCCCGGGCTGTGAGCAGGCATGTCTGATCGTCCGTCCCTGAGGGTGCTCCCCAGCTCTGGGTAAACTGGCCACTGAGCCGGCGGCCGGGGTGGGCAGTGCGCACTGCAACAGGGTGGTGAGTGCAGAGGGCTGTTTGAGGCGGCGTCTCCGTCCTGCTGGCCCGCTCTCAGAGGCGTGTGTCCGGTGAGCGGGCCTGGGCCGGTCTGAGCAGGGGCCGGTGGGCGGCGCCTCCGTGCTCGCCCGTCTTCCTCACTGTCACCTACCACTGGCCTCCGCCTCTTAGAGGCCTGCCAGCCTGTCCGGACAGAATAAGTGTGTTCTCCTTATCTGAACTCCCGCGGTGGCCAGGGGCCGCCGGAGAGCCTGGCCCCACGTCCTTGGAAGGCTCTGCAGGCGGACCCCGAGTGAGCCCCGGCCGCCTGCCGTTGCCCGCAGCCCGTATCCACCTGACCGGCCTGCGCGCTCGGCGCAGACAGCGCTGGTGAAGGTCTTGGCCCCTCCACAGCGCTGGAGACTTGGCAGCAGGTTTTCCCGGGCCGGCACCTGGCTGTTTACTGGTGTTTGGTTTGCTTAGTAACCCGCGCTCTCCAAGGTCCTCGCCCGCTTTGGAAGGACACGGTGGCCGCTGCGTCCCGAGAGACCGGCCTTCTTCCCGGGGCCTCGCCACCGCCACGCCTCGACCCAGGAGCTCTTCACGTGGGGGTTTATTTTCATTGTTTACGTATTTATTCACGTGTTTGAAGCTGTGGGAGGGCAGATCGGGTGGAAGAGTGAAACACGAAACCTGCAGGTGTACGGGCGGAGGCCCCGCCCTGAGTGTTCGAGGCCGGTTCCCAGCAGAGCGCGGCCAGGGCCGGGGGCCGGGGGCCGGGGGCCGGGGGCCGGGCTCTCCCTCTGGACGTGTGGACCGGATCAGCGCCGGTCAGAGCATCCTCTCTGGGAAGGGCTGGGGCCGCGGACATTGCTGCTCCCTGCTTCTTCCGGAACCTGTGGAGAAGGCCGCCTTCCAGTTTCCTGCTGCCAAAAACCACCCGGAGGTCCGCGTCTGAGCGAGTGGTCAGTGGGGAGGGCGCCCAGGGGCGGGGAACGAGGAGCAGGTGGGGCGGCCTCCGCAGAGGGCAGCCCAGAGAGGCCGCGGGGCCCGGGGCTGTGAGCAGGCATGTCTGATGCGTCCGTCCCTGAGGGTGCTCCCCAGCTCTGGGTAAACTGGCCACTGAGCCGGGCCATCCCAGCGGGCAGGAGGCATCGCCTCAACCCGTTAACCCCGTGGACACGGCCACTGAGTGAGCAAGAGGCTCCCGGGGGCGAGGCGTCCTGCCAGCCGAGAGCCAGAGGCAGAGCAGAGGGACCGGAGCGTCTTTCCTCCAAGCCCACGCCTGCAGCTGCCCTTCTGCATGTGGGCGGGACCGCGTCCTGAGCCCAGGGCGCCAGGGCCGACGGTGTCTTTGGGGAACCGGGTCAGAGGGTGGTGGGCGTGGAGCCGCGGGGACCAGCTCCAGGACGCCTGGCCCCAGGAGACCACTGGACATGACGCGCGTGGCTCCTTCCTGGGCATCTGGGGTAGAGCGGGCAGCCAGGGGGCAGCGACCAGCTCAGAGGGCCCATTGGCCACACTGGTATCCAGTCCTGGGCCTGCCCGTGACCTAGAGCCCTTGGGCAGAGTCCCATGGAGTTGGCAGCAGCGTGCTGGTCCTTTCATGAGTACTGTTGGTCCAGGGCTGGGCACTTAGTGTGAGCTGGACGTGGCCTGGCCGCCCCCACCTGTCTCCACACATCCGCTCTCCACTGGACTCTTGGCTCCTGATTTCTGGGGCAGGAGCTCGTGGACCTGCCTGGGAAGGGACCGGGTTCTTGGGAGGACCCTGTCTCCCCTCCTGCCCCGTGAGCCCTGCAGCCAGCCTCGGGGGCCAGTGGCTGAGCCCGGGCACACAGGGACAGCCACCGCCAGGCTGCCCGCCGCCCTCCCGCTGACCCGCTCTCCACCCTGTGACCACCGCAGGAGGCTGGGGACAGGACAGGACTTGGGAGCATCTCCAGGGCCTGAAATCGGAGGTGACCATCGGGTGCTGGCCGTGGCATCCAGTGGGGCCGGGACCTGATTTCTGCTTCAGACGCGCGGTTAGTTCTGGCTGTGGGTGGAGAGGCCTGGGGAGCCTTCCCGGAGCCGGGCAGAGCCTCCTGGGACTCGGAAGGTCCTCACAGATAGCCTTTGAAGTGAGCCCTCGCTTTGAGGCAGACGTCAGATCCAGGTCATGCCAGTCAAGGGTCAAGTCAGGGGCGCCATGCCCTTCCCGGAGGTTCGAGGGGCCTCAGCTCAGTGGCGGTCACCACCGCACGAGCCCACTCACCGCGGGCCCTGCCCGGCGCTGGGGGCTGGCTCTGTGGCCGAAGGTCAGAGTGCAGCCGGGAGAGGGGCTGGGTCGTTCCTTATTGGGAAGGAGAGGCCGCGTCCTCCGCTGAGGCTCCGAGTGTCTCCCGAGGAGCCGGCTTCACAGGTCAGCAGTTCCTCCGCTGTCGGGGGATTAAGGCCTGGAACGCCTTAGCCAGCGGGCTTGGTGCTGGGGAGAGCTCGCAGCCCCGCCCGCAGGCTCCGCAGACGAAGGGTGACCGCCTTTTCCCCTGGAAGCTTCTTGGGCTTGGAGCCCGAGGCTGGACCTGCAGTAGGATGCGTCTAGTAGGAACCGCCGCCCAGTAGCCTGTCCGGAGGCCCAGGACAGCCGCCTCGGGTCCTCACATGGGGCGGTCCACATCCTGCGGCCTCACGGTGGCGCTCAGGGCGGTCAGGCTTCTCCAGCTGCAGGCTCACCAAGCAGGGCACGGGGCTGTGAGGGGACCAGGCGGGCGGCCAGCGCGGCCGGGGCAGCAGGTCTCGCGCGCCTGTGTCTGCTCAGGCCCCGTGCCCCGGGAACAGGTGTCTCAGGGCCACCCCGTCCCTGGGTCACCCTGTCTCACCGGCGGCCCTCGCTGCAGTTCAGGCGTCTCAGGCTGGGGAGGCCTCCGAGAACTGGCCCCCACGTTTGCCAGTTCAGGTGTCGAGTTCGTTCCACGCCCGTCCCGAGCGTAAGAGTGGCGTCTCCCCTCGGTTCTGCGCAGGGACACGTGCCGCAGTCGTGCTGGAGCGGCCGGGCGCCCGGCGTCTGGACTTGGCACTGGGCAGTGCGTGTGACCTCCGGGCCCAGCCTGTTGCCCGGACTGGGGCTTGGGGAGCCTGGGAGCCGGGGACCCGGCCCAGGTGAAGACGCGGCCCAAGGGCCAAGCCTGGCGGGCCGTCTCACTGCACGCCTGCCCACCCGGGTGGGGCTGGGGCGATCGTGCTGTCAGGACTCCCGCGTGTGTCCCCCACCCACAGTCCAGGTCGGGGGTGGGGTGGGGCCTACTGACCTGTCTCCTGGCCAAGCCCCGTGACACCACCTGCTTACCACGGCTCCAGGCCCAAGCCGCTTACTGGATTAGTGGGCACCAACAAAGCCCCCGCGGTGGCCGAGAAGGCCCGCGTGTCCCGTGTGGCTCCAGTTCTGTTTGCACCAGAGTGGCCACTGAGGCCCGCAGGCCGCTGTGGGAGGGCGGGACCCAAAGCCGCGCGCCCTCTCTGCGGGCAGATGGTCCAGGCGGGCGCAGCCCGACAGACCCCGGCCGAGCGGCCCTGCCCGTGATCCCTCCCGCTGCCCTCGGGCCGGAGGCGGGCCCGCCCCCGCCAGTCGCCTCTCGCCGACTCTCCGAAGGACCCGACGATGCTGACCAGCTACTGGGCCTGCCTGTTCTGGGGGCTCTGCACCGTCCTGCTGGCCGTGGCCCTGGCCTACTACTTCTACTGGTGAGCGTGGCCGGCGCCGGGCCGGGCCGTCGGGTGGGGCCGGGACCGTGCTTGCTCCTGCTGTTGCTGCGGCTCTGCCCGTCTGTCCTCCGCTCTGACAGACGGACCCCTGCTGGGGGGTCTCGCGGCGCACGAGGGCAGGAAGCTGGCAGAGCGTCTCCCCAAGGGGGCTGCCGAGGCGCGTGTGGTCTGTAGATGAAGTGGGAACCCGTGGTTTCCCCCGGGGGGTCCCCGCTCGTGGCGGTGTCAGTGCTGCACTGGTTTACGGCGGCCGACCGCCCCCGACCCGGGAGCTGCCGCGGTGGGCGTGGACCCAGGGAGGTGGCGCGCCGGCCACGCCCGCCTGGGTCTGGACTCCCGCACGGCCGGGGCCGTACACAGGCTTGGGGGGAGCCCGGGAGCTCCAGGCCCCCAGCTTCTGGGTACAGACACGGGCCCGCCGACGCCCGCCTCTGCCGCGAGGGCCTCAGGGCGCGGGGCTGACGGGGCGCCGGGAGGGGAGTGAGCACGCAGGGCAGCGCAGCCTGCTCTGGGCGCTGTCCAGGCGGCCGGGCGGGAGCCCAGACCCCAGGTCCGGGGCTGACTTTTTGTCCTGGAGCTGAAGACGGGGTGCCGCCCCATGGAGATGCTCTGTTGTTCTGGGGGTTCCGCCAGGGCTTGTTTTCGCATCCTCAGGGCACCTGGTCTGCCTGGGAATTCAGCGTGCTGACCTGGAGGCTTTCTCTCCTGTAGATCCGATTAGCTTCTGTTTTGGAGGAGGGGGAGGGGTGGGGCCTGCAGGCGGACGGGAGGCCCCGGGCAGGTAGGCCTGCACCGCTGCCCTGCCCTCCAGACGGAGGGCGAACTCACGCCTGAGGCGTGTGCACTCCGGGAGTGGCTGCAGTCCGGGCTGGCGCTGTGCACAGGCGGGGGTGGCACACTCACGTGGGAGCAGTGAGCTCTCATTTCCTTCGTAGACCTGTGTCCCTTCTGAAAGGGGCTTCTGGGCTCTTTGAGGGGGAGTAGCTGCAGCGGCTGGCCAGGCGGGCCCCGGGTCGGAGGATGGCCACTTCCTTCTCACAGGTTCCAGGCCGCTCTTGAGGGTGGAGGACCACGGCGCAGACCTGCGGCTCCACTGCCCGTAGAGCCTCTGCCTGGGGCTGTGCTCGCGCCCCGGGGGTGGGGTGGGGCGTCTGTCATCCCTTTGTAGTCAATGGTGAGTTCAGGCAGGGCTGGGGGACAGCCAGAGTGGGTCCCGAGGCCACAGGCCTGCTGGACATGGGCTGGGGTGAGGCGCTGGTCAGAGGCGACTTCACGCAGAGGAGCAGCCGGCTGCTTTCTAGTCTGGTCCGTCCTCCAACCAGTGCTCCCACCACTGGCTCTTCTCCCAGCCCCTGAAAGGCCGCTTGATCCAAAACAGGTGGAAACCCTGTTCCAGGGACGTTTGCAAAGCAGCCACGTTACAACCGGAGGGTCGGGCAGCCCCCATCGAGTCCCCGAGGCTCAGAACGGAGAGGGAGGTCAAAGGTTTCCTTCTCTGGGTCCACAGAGCTCTCTCCCTGGTCACCGCTGGACGGGAGCGCCAACTTTTCCGCAGCCACCCTCCCCTGTGCCCCGCGCCCTTCTCCGGTGTGCAGTGGCCCAGGCCCCCTGCAGAGGGGCACCAGGGAGGCCCGCAGCTCCCTGGACAGACAGACTCGGCTCAGCTCTGTGTCAGGGCGCGTGGGGGGCATCCCGATTCACGAGAGGGCACTGCACCTTTGTGGATAGGCGTGCTCTGCAAGGACAGGGGGCGACCACGCCTGGGCCCCATGGCCAGGATGGAACCAGCAAGCCTTGCTTCAGATCCCAGGGCCCCCCCGTCCCCAACAATCCCCACCATGTGTAGGAAGATGCAGTGTCGGCCTGGCAAAATCCATTTGCCCTGTGTTCCCGCTGCCCAGGGGAGGGTGGGGCCTGCAGGCGGACGGAGGCCCCGGCAGGTAGGCCTGCACCGCTGCCCTCCCCAGCGAGGCGAACTCACGCCTGAGGCGTGTGCACTCCGGGAGTGGCTGCAGTCCGGGCTGGCGCTGTGCACAGGCGGGGGTGGCACACTCACGTGGGAGCAGTGAGCTCTCATTTCCTTCGTAGACCTGTGTCCCTTCTGAAAGGGGCTTCTGGGCTCTTTGAGGGGGAGTAGCTGCAGCGGCTGGCCAGGCGGGCCCCGGGTCGGAGGATGGCCACTTCCTTCTCACAGGTTCCAGGCCGCTCTTGAGGGTGGAGGACCACGGCGCAGACCTGCGGCTCCACTGCCCGTAGAGCCTCTGCCTGGGGCTGTGCTCGCGCCCCGGGGGTGGGGTGGGGCGTCTGTCATCCCTTTGTAGTCAATGGTGAGTTCAGGCAGGGCTGGGGGACAGCCAGAGTGGGTCCCGAGGCCACAGGCCTGCTGGACATGGGCTGGGGTGAGGCGCTGGTCAGAGGCGACTTCACGCAGAGGAGCAGCCGGCTGCTTTCTAGTCTGGTCCGTCCTCCAACCAGTGCTCCCACCACTGGCTCTTCTCCCAGCCCCTGAAAGGCCGCTTGATCCAAAACAGGTGGAAACCCTGTTCCAGGGACGTTTGCAAAGCAGCCACGTTACAACCGGAGGGTCGGGCAGCCCCCATCGAGTCCCCGAGGCTCAGAACGGAGAGGGAGGTCAAAGGTTTCCTTCTCTGGGTCCACAGAGCTCTCTCCCTGGTCACCGCTGGACGGGAGCGCCAACTTTTCCGCAGCCACCCTCCCCTGTGCCCCGCGCCCTTCTCCGGTGTGCAGTGGCCCAGGCCCCCTGCAGAGGGGCACCAGGGAGGCCCGCAGCTCCCTGGACAGACAGACTCGGCTCAGCTCTGTGTCAGGGCGCGTGGGGGGCATCCCGATTCACGAGAGGGCACTGCACCTTTGTGGATAGGCGTGCTCTGCAAGGACAGGGGGCGACCACGCCTGGGCCCCATGGCCAGGATGGAACCAGCAAGCCTTGCTTCAGATCCCAGGGCCCCCCCGTCCCCAACAATCCCCACCATGTGTAGGAAGATGCAGTGTCGGCCTGGCAAAATCCATTTGCCCTGTGTTCCCGCTGCCCAGGAGCAGGCCGCGCAGGGGACCCGCGGGGACAGGGAGGCCATGGAGGGGGCAGAGGCAGGGCAGCCTTGCTGTCTTCAGAGGAGAATAGGAACTGTTGCCCTTCTCTCATATCTTAAATGTTTCATGAGTTCCTTGACGTTCTTGCTAAAGCTATTTGATGCATCAGCTCAGGAATTTTCCTCCTCTTAAAGAAAACAATTCTTGCCACTGAGAGACACCCTGATGGAGAAAGACACGTGGTCACCTGTGTGCAGCACATGCAGATGGACCGTGGCGGCCCTGGTAGCATCTCCCTTTTTGCACTGTGTCCCTGGTCCCGCTGGTCCCGCCAGTAGACGGGTGGGGTTGGCACCAGGAGGGCCACCTCTCCCCGCCTCCCAAACCCGGCTGGCTGGTGCGTTTCCCTCCTTGTCATCATAGCTAAGGTGTGGCTGTCGCTTGGAGTTTTGGAGAGGAAGAAACCCGAGCAACAAAGCCCTTGTTTGAAATTATCACGGAAGCTGTTTTTCATGTTAGTGATTTATAACCATGTCAAATAATCAGATGTCAACCACTCTCTTTGAAATGAAACATGTAAATAATCATTAAAACCTCCCTTCTGTCGAGTGAAACAGCCATGAAGCCGGGAAAGGCTGAGGGCAAGAGAAGCGGGCGGCAGAGGACGCGACGGTCAGAGAGCCTCGGCGACTCGGTGGGCATGAGTCTGCACAGACCCTGGGCGACGGTGGAGGACGGGGCAGCCCGGCGTGCTGAGCCCAGAGGCTCGCAGAGACGGGCACGACTGAGCGACTGAACAACAAATGCAGAGGCGGGGCAGTGGCTGAATTCAGGGAACTTGCTAACAAGAGGACGGAAGGGCCCCCGGGCTCACAGTCTGGGGAAGTAACTGGCCAAACGGCCTCCCCGCCCAGCTGCCCAGAGCACGTGGCAGGTGTCCTCCAGAGGGAGTGGGGCCCACAGGCTCCCCAGAGTCACGTGACAGTGACGCCCTCTGACACAAGCCGCTCCTTGGGATTAGCAGCTGAAGTATGCGGTTTTACAAATGCCCAAAATGGTTCAAATGTCTGTTATTTGTAGGGAAAAATAACACCTTTGTTTGCTAACCTGCAAGCCTGAATACCCTTTAAAAGTTGGCTTACAAAGGATCTCTCAGCCCTTGGCTGTTGGTGAGGGACAGAGGGCCCTTCTCAACCCTCAGAGCCGCCCCGCGCTCCCGGGAGGAAGGCTGCCTGGGTCCCATCTCAGAGCAGAGCCTGACGCTCCCCGCCACCACACCACGTGTCGAGGCCGCGGGCCCGCGACGGGAGGCCCATGCCGGGAGCGCCAGGCCTGGCACACGGGCCGCCGGCACGCGCTTCCTTGTTGATGGAAAAAACCTCGGGGGGCGTGTGGGGTCCTGGGCACTGGGGTGGGCACCGAGACACTGGTGGGATTGGAGCCCCCTGCGGGTCACTCTTGCCTGACGGGGCGCCAGGAGGCCCTGCTCCACCTCTGACGACGTGAGCCTTTCATAGCTGCTGTCCGTTGTGCTCGACTCTTGGTGACCCCGGTGGGCAGTGTTAATCCTGCACGGAGGTGTTTCTGCTTTTTTATGATGGTAAGAACGTTCACTGATTCAGAAGGAACCAAGCGGCAGGAGGCAGCGGGAGGGGAGGCCCGGTGTTCCCCAGCTGCCTCCTGGCGGCTGCGCTGCTCGGCGAGACTGAGTCCTGGGGCTTGTTCTGGTCGGGCTGTGCCACTGTTTCTCGACCTAAATCTCACTCAGCTCCCCGACCGGTTTCCACGGAGTGCCCACCGGTCCCGGGCACTGTTGGAGCCTTCGGGCTGTCAGTGTGTCAGACGCAGGCCACCCTCTGCTGCGTGTGAGGAGGGCTTTAGCGAGCTCCACGCCTCCCGCCTTCCTCCACGGCTGAGTGTGCTTAGCTATTTGTAGTTATTTTACTGTTCCCGTCAAGCGTTGATGTGCTCAGCTCCCGCTTCTGGTTGGATCAACCTAGACGTCTTCTTCACCTCTAATTTGTAAACTAAGCGGGTTTAGGGTCTTCATGTGGCCGTGTGATTAATTCAGCTCTCCATGCTTCTTTCATCAGTTGGTTGTAAATATTAAAGGTCCAGAAACAGAATTCACAGTAAAATGTAAAAAAAAATGTTTTCCTGCAAATGCCATAATGGAGGAATTAGACATCTAAGCCACTAAGTCTTTGCTGCTCGAAGGAGGAAGTTTTAGTACCTCATTAAGCCAGTTGTGGGAAATTGAGCTCCCTGTTAATTTGATTTACATTTGGGCCACAATTTCCTTGCACAGCATTTTTTTCTTGTCACTTGAAAATTTGAATTGCTTTGTATTTTATTTTTGAGAAAAGAAACATCCCTTCTTCAATACCTAGACCTTCAGCTCCTTAATTATATTCTTTGTTGAACAAATTTTATTTTCTTCTTGAAAGATTCTCTTTGTCAGTTTGGACCAGTGTCTTTCCAGGCCATCTATGAAGTCATTATCCTGGCATTTGTTTTCATTGAATGACTGGGCTATTTTTTTTTCTTTCTTAAATTTCATGGCCTCCTCTTCATTAGATTCCTTCTTGTTTTGCTAGACTACATCCTCAAGTAATCTTTTCGGGTCACTCTTGCCTGACGGGGCGCCAGGAGGCCCTGCTCCACCTCTGACGACGTGAGCCTTTCATAGCTGCTGTCCGTTGTGCTCGACTCTTGGTGACCCCGGTGGGCAGTGTTAATCCTGCACGGAGGTGTTTCTGCTTTTTTATGATGGTAAGAACGTTCACTGATTCAGAAGGAACCAAGCGGCAGGAGGCAGCGGGAGGGGAGGCCCGGTGTTCCCCAGCTGCCTCCTGGCGGCTGCGCTGCTCGGCGAGACTGAGTCCTGGGGCTTGTTCTGGTCGGGCTGTGCCACTGTTTCTCGACCTAAATCTCACTCAGCTCCCCGACCGGTTTCCACGGAGTGCCCACCGGTCCCGGGCACTGTTGGAGCCTTCGGGCTGTCAGTGTGTCAGACGCAGGCCACCCTCTGCTGCGTGTGAGGAGGGCTTTAGCGAGCTCCACGCCTCCCGCCTTCCTCCACGGCTGAGTGTGCTTAGCTATTTGTAGTTATTTTACTGTTCCCGTCAAGCGTTGATGTGCTCAGCTCCCGCTTCTGGTTGGATCAACCTAGACGTCTTCTTCACCTCTAATTTGTAAACTAAGCGGGTTTAGGGTCTTCATGTGGCCGTGTGATTAATTCAGCTCTCCATGCTTCTTTCATCAGTTGGTTGTAAATATTAAAGGTCCAGAAACAGAATTCACAGTAAAATGTAAAAAAAAATGTTTTCCTGCAAATGCCATAATGGAGGAATTAGACATCTAAGCCACTAAGTCTTTGCTGCTCGAAGGAGGAAGTTTTAGTACCTCATTAAGCCAGTTGTGGGAAATTGAGCTCCCTGTTAATTTGATTTACATTTGGGCCACAATTTCCTTGCACAGCATTTTTTTCTTGTCACTTGAAAATTTGAATTGCTTTGTATTTTATTTTTGAGAAAAGAAACATCCCTTCTTCAATACCTAGACCTTCAGCTCCTTAATTATATTCTTTGTTGAACAAATTTTATTTTCTTCTTGAAAGATTCTCTTTGTCAGTTTGGACCAGTGTCTTTCCAGGCCATCTATGAAGTCATTATCCTGGCATTTGTTTTCATTGAATGACTGGGCTATTTTTTTTTCTTTCTTAAATTTCATGGCCTCCTCTTCATTAGATTCCTTCTTGTTTTGCTAGACTACATCCTCAAGTAATCTTTTCATAAAAGATGCGTGAAAGTTCAGTTTTCTTGCCTATCCTGACATTACCATGATCTTTGTTCTTTGTATGAATTACCATCCCACTAGAAGACAAATGTGTGAAGCAAGGATTAGTGATGGGGATGTTTACAGAAGTGCAGGCAGAGATTAAGGAAAGCAATAGGAAGGTTAAAATATCTTGGGTTAACAAGTTCTCGCAGATAGTGTGACTTGTTTCAGCCGTGGGGGGAGGGGTGGGGGAGAAGTGGGGAAGTAAAGGGTTCAGGAACAGGAGGAGAATCGTGGTATTAGATTTTTCTGTTCTTGGTCCCAGAGGCCAAATTCTGTCAAATTTACAAAGTGATCGCATCTTGGGTTGTGCTTAAGCTTCAGATCGTAGAGGAAAAATTTGCTGTGTTCCATTGCTGTTGCCCTAAAGGAGGGTTTCAGCCTGAAAGCACTCAGGAGAACGCTGCCGATAGTGAGGTGGCCGCTTCCGCAGATTTAACATGAAAACAGCACTTCTGTCTGTAGTGCGGACGATGCATTCTTCTTGGTTCGGTTGATACACCGTCTTTGGTACATAGTTACAGTTTAGAAAAATCCTTCGGGTAGGAGTGAGAGAGCCCTGCAGGAGAGAAGAACGCATTCTTCTTTCTTGGTTCAGTGGATACACCGTCTTTGGTACATAGTTACAATTTAGAAAAATCCGATGGGTAGGCGTGAGAGCGCCCTGCAGGAGAGAAGAGAGCAGTTCAGAGGAGGACGCTCCTGGTGCCTTGTCCAAAGGGCAGAGCGCGGGCGTCCACGGGGCGGGGGTGCTCCAGCCCCATCGGGACTTCCCGTTGGCAGCACCAGACGTGGAGGGCGTGGAGTTTCTAGGCTGAAGGGAAGGAGTGAAAGTTTGTAAGCAGCTTAGCATTTCAAATGTTGCACAATCGTTGGCCACCGTAATGAATATCACTTAATAGATGAAATTAATCCTTAGTGAGTCTTTGCCATTTCATGAATTTAATTTTCTTTCTTCCACTTAGTGCATTTTTTTTCTGTTTTGATGCTTGGTCTTTCTGTGAGATAGAACATTGTGTCCTAAATGTAGGTGGCCCGTGACGTCCTCTCTTAGGACACGAGAACAGTGGTTGCCCACAGCAGGTACTTCGTAAGTATCTATTGAAAACGGAAGGCTTCCCTGGTGGTTCTGTGGGTAAAGGGTCCACCTTGCAGTGCAAGGGGACGCCGGTTCAATCCCTGGCCTGGGAAGATCCCACGTGCTGCGGAGCAGCTGGACCGGTGTGTCCAATTATGAGCCAGTGCTCCGGAGCTCATGCGCCCAGAGCCAGTGCTCTGCTACGGGAGAGGCCACTGCAATGGGAGGCCCACATAGGCTGAAGAATAAAGATGGATGAGAAAAAAACAAAACAAAACAGTATAAAGAGGCTAAAAAAGAAAAACCAACAACTCTCATTTAAAAAAAAAAAAGAAAGAAAGAAAAGGGAGAAAAGTCCAGCACTAGAAAGAGATAGAGAGGCCATCATCCTGTGACCGCTCGGGTTTCAGTGTTGACTCTGTCCCTGCCAAGCACGTCGTCTGTGCGGCCACCAGGTCCCTGGGTGCGTCCTCTTCCCACGGTCGGGTGACATTCAGCCCAGGACGCATTTGTCTATCAGG
This sequence comes from Tragulus kanchil, assembly GCA_022376925.1. Taxonomy (NCBI): domain Eukaryota; kingdom Metazoa; phylum Chordata; class Mammalia; order Artiodactyla; family Tragulidae; genus Tragulus; species Tragulus kanchil. The sequence goes on from JAIOJX010000028.1 coordinate 246,314,600, forward strand.
CCTTGTAAATATAAGCGGACGTTGTTATAACTCATGTCTTTGGAAGCTGATGTGTTATTTTACCTGACAGGGCTCTCGGTAGGAGAAGTGGGGCTGACTGCTTCCCCTAGAGGACTGCCAAATTCTGGGGTGGTTTCCGTCAACCCCGGGTCCTGGCCCCGGCCGGGAAGCCAGCCTGCTGCTGCTGGTTTGCCCCGCTGTTTGCAGGACGCTGCGGGACCAGCTCTGTCCTGGGGGCAGCCCCGCCCTCAGCCGCGGTCCAGGCCCCCCTAAGCAGGGGGATGTGAATGGGACACAGAAGTGTTTCCCCGAGAAGAGCAGGAAGCAAGCCCTGTTCCTCAGACACGGCCCTGCCCTCTCCGGAGTGCCCACAGGCCTCTGCGGGCGCCTCGTCCCGGGTCTTAGGGTCTCCCTGCCCTGCCGCGAGCCCGTGGAGGCTACGGGCGGTCTTGCCGCTGCCGAGAGGCGTCCTGAGGGGTGCACTGGGGAGTGGAGGGCCGGGCGGCGTGCACCGCGGGAGGCAGGGAGGACGAGGGAGACCCAGCCCGAGGAGGGGAGGCATCCAGGCTCAAGGACAGGATGTGAGGAAGGATCAGGACGGCCCTGTCTGTCTGCAGACCTCCTCCTCCCTTCACAAGGCGGCCTGAGGAGCTGGGGAGACCAGCGGCGGCTGCTCACGCTCCACAGCGTTTCCCGTTTTACTGGAAAGCTCATTTCAGGATGAGGAGCTCCCTGCGAGGGCGCGACAAGGAGGGGAGCCCACGGGAGGGGTGCTGCGGCCCGGAAGCCTGCAGCGTGTCTACCCGCCCACCCCTTGCCCGCGCTGCTGCGCCAGCGGAGAGGGAGGAGCAGCTGAGCGGCAGCGGGGCTCGCCTGCACCCCGGCCCTGGGGTCCTGGGGCCCGCGCACCCCCCAGGCGCTGAAAAAAAGAAAAACCAACAACTCTCATTTAAAAAAAAAAAAGAAAGAAAGAAAAGGGAGAAAAGTCCAGCACTAGAAAGAGATAGAGAGGCCATCATCCTGTGACCGCTCGGGTTTCAGTGTTGACTCTGTCCCTGCCAAGCACGTCGTCTGTGCGGCCACCAGGTCCCTGGGTGCGTCCTCTTCCCACGGTCGGGTGACATTCAGCCCAGGACGCATTTGTCTATCAGGCCTTGTAAATATAAGCGGACGTTGTTATAACTCATGTCTTTGGAAGCTGATGTGTTATTTTACCTGACAGGGCTCTCGGTAGGAGAAGTGGGGCTGACTGCTTCCCCTAGAGGACTGCCAAATTCTGGGGTGGTTTCCGTCAACCCCGGGTCCTGGCCCCGGCCGGGAAGCCAGCCTGCTGCTGCTGGTTTGCCCCGCTGTTTGCAGGACGCTGGGACCAGCTCTGTCCTGGGGCAGCCCCGCCTCAGCCAAGGTCCAGGCCCACCTAAGCAGGGGGATGTGAATGGGACACAGAAGTGTTTCCCCGAGAAGAGCAGGAAGCAAGCCCTGTTCCTCAGACACGGCCCTGCCCTCTCCGGAGTGCCCACAGGCCTCTGCGGGCGCCTCGTCCCGGGTCTTAGGGTCTCCCTGCCCTGCCGCGAGCCCGTGGAGGCTACGGGCGGTCTTGCCGCTGCCGAGAGGCGTCCTGAGGGGTGCACTGGGGAGTGGAGGGCCGGGCGGCGTGCACCGCGGGAGGCAGGGAGGACGAGGGAGACCCAGCCCGAGGAGGGGAGGCATCCAGGCTCAAGGACAGGATGTGAGGAAGGATCAGGACGGCCCTGTCTGTCTGCAGACCTCCTCCTCCCTTCACAAGGCGGCCTGAGGAGCTGGGGAGACCAGCGGCGGCTGCTCACGCTCCACAGCGTTTCCCGTTTTACTGGAAAGCTCATTTCAGGATGAGGAGCTCACTGCAGGGGCGCGGCAAGGAGGGGCGGCCACGGGAGGGGTGCTGCGGCCCGGAAGCCTGCAGCGTGTCTACCCGCCCACCCCCTTGCCCGCGCTGCTGCGGCCAGCGGGGGAGAGGGAGGAGCAGCTGAGCGGCAGCGGGGGCTCGCCTGCACCCCGGGCCCTGGGGTCCTGGGGGGCGCCACCTCAGGGCGCACCCTCCCCCGCAGGCAACTGGTGCTCGTGGTGTTCCTGGCCGTCTAGGTTTTCCCTCTGCCTGCCCGTCTCGGGGCCTGGTGGTGGCCTTGGAGTGTGTGCGGGCCTGAGACTGTGCACTGGGGTTCAGACCGGAGCTCGAGTCACCGGCAGCTGCTGAGGGACAGGTGGCCCGCCCTCCTCTGACCGAGGGTGAGTCTGACCCTGTCTGCGCCACCCCCGGGTCGGGGCTGCCCAGGGACCCGGCGTGGGCTCTCCCCCAGCTCCGGACAGAGGCCGGGGGACGTCTGAAACCAGCGAGCTCACTCCCGCTGGAGTCGGGATGTGTCTTCCATGGCAAATGTGGCGGCATTTTCTGCCTTTGTAAGTGGCCTTGCTTGTCCTCTGAGGCTGGTAGTTTACTTACTCAAAAAGCCCTGTCTGTGTAGGTCTGCTGTCCCCACCTGCCGCGTGGGGCCGGTTGGGCCCTGAGGAAACGCCTTCGGGAGCGGAGACCCTCCCACTCTCCCCAGCCGGGCCTCCCCGTCTGGCTCCGCCCACGTCTGCCCGGAGGGTGGGGCTCGGGGCCTGGTCCTGCCCCAGCGGGCACCCACTGGGGTCAAAAGGCGCCGTGAACTTGCAGTTTGTCTGTCTTCATCGTGCGGCAGGCTGCACTCCTAGGGGACATCAGGACTCCGTGTAACTTGTTCAACTGAAATGTGCGGGCCATGGAGACAAGTGTGTTCCCAGCCAGCTCCCTGAGTAATGACACAGCCAGCGCCTGTCTGCTTCTCTAAGCAGTGTCCTTACCGTAAGGGGCAGGCCCGTGGTTTGTCAGGCCTATTGTGCAATCACCGGGCTGGGAACCTTCACCTCCCTCCACCTCCCGCCCAGACGCCATCACTGCTCCGGCCGGTAAGGCCATCCATGCCCTCGGAGCGACCAGCACTTCTGGAGCTGGGAGAGTGGGTAGGTGGGCGCTGTGGGGGCTCAGAGGTCCCTCTCAGGCCTCTGTCCCTGGGGGTCCGTCCTTGCCCCTCTCCTCGCCCAGTCGGCCGTGTTCCTGCCTGGGGCACCATTTTCACAGTGGAAGCCCTCCTGGGGATAGGACACCTGCCCATCTTGTCCTCGGGCGGCGGTCACGGGCCTTTCTCCTGGGGCCTCCTTTAGGGGTGGCCGGGGGGCCCAGGGACTCTTCAATCAGCCTGTGGTCAGGAGGGATGCTGGCCTCGAGGGAAACCCGCCTTCATTCTGGGTGGCCAGAGTGGTCTGTCCAGCCCGCAGCAGGTGCAGGCACGCCCCCCCGTCTCCCACATGGGCCAGGAACGCGGCAGCTCCCTTGTCCTGCGTCCTCAGCCCGCCCCCTCCAGCCTGCGCGGCCCTCCCCTGCCGCAGCCCCTGCCGTCTAGAGCCTGGCGGGGCGCTGAGCCTCGGAGGCCGGCTTCACCCGCTGTCCCGTAATGCTGTGCTTCCAGGAAACCTGTCCTGAGGGGGCTCGGAATGACCTGTGAGCGGCGTGAGCTCGGGAGGCATGCTGCTGTGGGCCGCACACGTACGTGGTGGGCACGGGCGCCCCTTGGCCAGCTTTGCTGGAGCACCCGGGGAGGTACGCCAGACTCCACGCCTGATGGGACCAGAAGCAGCGAGCGTGCGCCTGCAGGGAGTTGACTCACGGGCAGCAGGAGTGGCCACTGAAATGCCCGCGACTCGCGTCCCCTCGGCCTCGTGGAGTGGCGGCCGCGGGCAGATCTCGGCTCCTCACCGATTCTGCCGCCCGTGTGTGGGTTCTTCTCCTGCTCATCTTCTCACGCTCCTAAGGTGACCTCGTGCCCACCCCAGAGAGCCGCTCGAGTTGGGGGTGGCGTTATCTTTATGGCTTAAATCTGGGGCTGGGGTCCCCTCCTGGAGCCCGAGGATGCCACGGCAGCACTCTCTCGTGGGGGGCGTTTACGGAGGAGCCGTTTGCTCTCCCCTTTCACGGGCCCTTCCTCACCGCCTTGGTAGAGGGGTACAGAACGCCAGTCGAGCCTTAGGAGCCCGCGGTGGTTAGGGTGGCGTTGCATCCTCTTTATTGTACACGCAGTAGAAACCCAGGCTTGCCTGAAGACACGTGCAAAGGAAGGTCTGCCTCGGGAGACTCACAGGAGACATGTCCCGGGCCGCCGGCTCAGCTGGTAGCAACCTCAGGCCACTCGGCTTTCCCTTCTCCCTCGGCGGCGGCAGGGTCACCTGCTCCAAGTGCCCGGGACCCCAGGAGGCCCCTGCTGGTGAGCCGACTGTCCACCGGGTGGTCTGTGCCGTTGGCCTGCACGCCTGGTCACAGGCTAGGACCAGCCCTGACCAGCAGAGGCTCTGCAGGTGGTGGTGTCCCGCAGGCCGTCCCAGGCTCTTTTTCGTGGTGGTTTGTGTTTCTCCTGTTTCTCCTGTTTGTTCCTTCACGTGGACTGTGGAGTCAGCATGTCTGTGTCTAGTTCCAGGCGTGAGGGATGGGCGGCCTGTTGGCATTCTAATTAGGGTTCGGTCACATTTATAAATTCACTTAGAATGACCTGTATGTTATGTATGTGTTACTAGCCAACAAACCACCTCCAAAGATCATGACTGGAAACAACCATCGCTTTCTTAGCTCAGAGTGCTGTGGGGCCGTACTCCGGGCTGTGCTGGGCAGGGTGGGTTTCTGCTGCTCTCGCCTGGGGGCGCCTGTGTGGCTGGGGTCAGCGGGCAGCCCGCCCGGGGCCCCGGGTCCGTCCCTGCTCCCCGTGGGCCCACCCCCCGGCTGGCCGGCCAGAGTCTCCTCCCCTGGTGCCTGGTGGGCAGGGGGAGCTGCAGGGCCTCTGGAGGCCCAGGCTAGGGAGCTGTATGTAGGGTGCCACACTCACCCCGCTCTATCTCGAGGTGCGCCCCGGCTCCAGGGGCAGGGAGCAGCCCGGCCTCTGCACAGGGGGGCAGCAGGGGCTGCCGCCCACTCGCAGCATCTCCCCCTCTGTTCTGCTTTCCTCTCTTTCTGGCCCAAGGCGTACCCGTCTGGGCTGTTTATTTCTTCTGGAGTTTGCGAGCAGGCCTTTTGTCTTTGTTGCTGCGAACACACCCAGGGTCTTCAACGCTGGGTCTTCTGTTTTTGCACACTCGCGGGGCGGTGTGCCCATGGGACCGTGCTCTCCGGCAGCCTGGTCAAACCACGGGGCTCTGTCTCTTTCTGGTCACTCAGTGTTTGGACTGTGAGTTTGCAGCCGTCTGGCTTTAGAGGAAATCCCTCATCCTGGATTTCCAGTTTGACTCCTTCCTGCCTGCTAGCGAGGAACCTGGTGCAGCCCAGGGAGCGTGCGTTGAAGACGGCACAGCTCCCAGCAGTCCGGCCCCCGACGACCCCAGGGTGGCGCTGCCAGGCTGCGTCTTCAGTGCGTGGCTTCCTAGTTGCTCCATTGTCCCAAGAGACCATCTGGGACCAGGGACCTGGATCTGTGTCGTCAGAAATAAACATGGATCATCTTAGTGCCACCTGGGGACTTCAGGTGGAGTTAGGTTACTAAGCACTAGCACCAGTAGAGCACTGGCTTCTGGCGTGGTACTGGTTCTGCTCCTGTCAGCACCGCCGCAACCCCTCCTCGGCTCCAGCAGCACGTGGGCTTTGGCGGATTCTCCTGAGCCTCCACAGTACAAGCCTCCCACCTGCAGGCAGTGATGGTTTTCCCCTCCTTTCCGATTTGTAGGTGTCTTGGTGATTTCAAAGAATGATGAGGTTGTACCATCTATAGGTGATTATCACCAAAGAGATGTGTCACATTTTTCAGCCTTAAGGTAGAGCCTGGAGTGCGTTTACCCAAGAACTGAGCCCAGTCCCTCGAACCCTCAAGACTAGGGTGGTGCTTGTCTGATCCGCAGTTTCTGCTAGACTCCTGAAAATGCCTTTCCTGCTCCCCAACACCGTCAGTGCCCGGTAACTGTGGCCAAGGCCCCTGGCGCCAGGGCGAGGTCAGGGCGAGACAATAATTGCTGCATTGTGTTCTCATCCGTGATGTCATTGTGGGCCCTCTGGGTCTCTGAGCCGGCCCAGCCCCAGACGCCTCCCCGGTGGTTCCTTCTCAGGTCGCAGGCTCGCCTCTGCTCCCGGGCTGCCGTCCACAGGATGCCTGCCTCCAGTGCGCCCGGCTCGCCCTGCTCTCATCCAGCGCTGCAGCCTGGCCGTGGGCCAGGAGACCACGCCGCCCCACGTGTCCAGGCTGTGTTAAAAGTGAGAGCGAGGAGGAGCCCGTCCAGGGGCTGAGGAGTCTGTTGTGAGTGAGGTACCTTCCTCCCTGGTACCGTGGATGGCCGCCCGGAGAGCAGTAGGGTTTCCTCTTGTTTCTGGCTGTGTTCTGAACAGTACACGTTGCCACCGAAGTTATCTTTACTTGAAAAATAGCTGAGATGAGATCTCTCTACTGTCCTCTGTTTCAAAGAGGCAGTCCAGGTCACAGACGTCCTCCTCCAGCATGTCCTGACTTGGAGCCAGCCAAACTAGCGTAGGGCGTGTCCCCAGTGTGCCCCGCCCCCCGTGCAGCCAGCCAGCCTGGCCTCTGTTCTGCAGCCTCATAGCAGACCCGCTCTGCTCTGCTTGTGTATAGGCGCTCCGACTGGGACTGAGGGATGGTGGATGGGTGGGTGGATGGATGAGCGGGTGGGTAGATGGGTAGATGAATGGATGAGTGGGTAGGTGGATGAATGGATGGGTGGATGGCAGGGTGGGTAGGTCCATAAGTGGATGGACAGATGAGTAGGTGGGCAGGTGGGTGGATGGTTGGTGGATGGATGGGTGGGTGGCTAGATGGGTGGAGGATCGGGTGGCTAGGTGGGTGGGTAGACAATGCGTGGATGAGACAGAGGGAGAGAAAGAAAGAAGAAGGGAAGGAGACAGCCCTGGTTCTTCACTTTGGACTCTGAATTTGGATCACCTGCACTTGAACAGTTCCGCTTAATCCTATAATCTGGACTTCCTACCTAGAGCCACGAGAGCGAGGCACTGCTGGCGGGTTTACTGTCTCCTCCCTTCACAGCCGCTGTGCTCAGCCCCTCAGGAGGGACTCCCGCGGCAGGGAGGGTGAGGCTCCCAGGCCCCGACCGCAGCTCCGGGGCTGTTGATCCAGTGCGGCTCTCGGGAACAGGGCAGCAGCACGGCCGACGTGGCACCCCCGGCCCTGGCTAGCTCCTGCCCCAGCACAGAGCCGGATGCCTGACTGGGGGGTCACCGGATCTCTGAGACTGGGGGGTGGAGCTTCCAGTTGAGCAACCGTCTGATGAGGCCACGTTGGCCACGGCTGGAGGGCGCAGCAGCCGTCTGGGCGGTGTGGCAGAGGGCAGGCCTCGAGCTGGAGGCCCCCCCCACCTGACTGGCTAGTTCTTGAGGAAGAAGGACAAAGGGACCAATGCCAGTCCAAAGGGCTTCTGGTGGTGGCCCTGAGGCTGGTGCAGGGGACGTGAGCAGGGTGAGGCGGGTCGAGGGTCCAGGCAGACCCCGGGCCTCCTGGCATCAGGGCATGGGAATCATGGGATTTGAGAATAAGGCCTGAGTGTGTGCTGGGGGCCGTGGCATGCACTGCTGGCCAGGGGCCTCGGCAGCAGGCGTCCCCTCCCCTGTCCTGGAGCCTGGAAGGCCAAGGCCAAGCTGTTGGAGGCTTTGAAGGGAGAAGCCGTGTGTGGAGGCCGCCTCTTCCCACATCCTCTCATGGTTGTCCTTGTTTGCAAATCTTTGTGCTAATCTCTTACCAGGATGCTGATCAGATTGGATCAGGCCCGCCCTAGTGACCTCATTTAACTTGATTCCCTTTGTTGAGACTGTATCTGCAAACACAGCCGCATGCTTGGGTGTTGCCGGGTGGGGTGGAATCCCAACGTGCCCTTGTGAGGGGACACGATTCACTCCTAACAGGAGGTGCAGTGTCAGAGCTGGCAGTGGTCAGCGGGCCCGGCCCTCAAGCATGGTGGTGGGCTGGTCCAGGCGCTCCCGGCTCTGGGTCTGCCTGCACCACCCTGAGCCCTGAGCAGCATAGCCAGGCTCAGAACCAACAGGACAGCCCTGAAGGGGCTTTGCCGGGGGCCAGGGGCAGGGGTGGAGCTGGAGCTGGGAGGCGGGGCCAGGGACGAGGGCGGAGCTGGAGCTGGGAGGCGGGGCCAGGGACGGGGGCGGAGCTGGAGCTGGGAGGGGGGGCAGGGACGGGGGCGGAGCTGGAGCTGGGAGGCGGGGCCAGGACGGAGCTGGAGCTGGGAGGCGGGGCCAGGGCGGAGCTGGAGCTGGGAGGAGGATCTGGTCCCGTTCCCAGCCCATCCTGCTCTATCAGGGCTCCTGAGAGGCCCGGGGGGATCAGCGACTCTCGGGAACACCTGTTATGTTACTGCTCCGTGAGCCTTGCTCGCCTGCCTTGGAACCATGTGAGCGAGGCCCTGCTGAGCGCGCGGCCTTTCCCTCTCCCGACCTGGCCACCTCTGCTCTGTGCCTCTTGTCTCCGAGGGAGGGGCAGCACCACCCCTGGTCACCCCATTAAGGAGCAAGACTGCGGCCCATCCCCTGCCCTTGGACGGTGTGTACAGGGCCACAAAACCCTCAGGACCGGGCTGTGTAGGCACCAGCCTTCTGGAACAATCTAAACTCTTATCCAGTGAAGGATTTAGGCTCAGGTTCCCTCCAGCTCAGCAACAGCACCTGAGTATTAATGAAAAGGTGCCAATATATTTTATTTTTAATTGGAGGATGATTGCCTTACTATGTTGTGTGGGTTTTGGCCATACATCAACATGAATCAGCCAGAGACACACATATGTCCTGTCCTTCTTGAACCTCCCTCCCACCCCCAATGTATTTTATCTTAAAATAAAACATCACAAGTCTTAGCGATTACCCTGGGGCACTGTCAGATGGATGGGTACCTATTACGCCTTGTGATTTCTACCGTACGTGCGTCCTTTTACTCATGTGTTTTCTAAAAGTGCGCACCGGCCTCAGTGGGAGAGCTGTGTGTCACATCACACAGGGAGGCCCGGACCCTGCAGCATCCGCCCCTGGGGAGCGGTTATGGATCAGGACAAGCTCGGCCCCTGACACAAGAGCTAGGCCAGAGGAGGAGACGACTGGAGCCATGGTCGGAGGTCACTGGGGATAGGTGTTCATCAGTGTCTCGCTACTTCAGATTCTAAAAGATGGTGCTGTTAAAGTGCTATGCTCCATATGCCAGCAAATCTGGAAAACTCAGCGGTGGCCACAGGACTGGAAAAGGTCCGTTTTCGTTCCAATCCCAAAGACGGATAATGACAAAGGATGTTCAAACTACTGCACCATTGTACTCATTTCACACGCTAGCAAAGTAATCCTCAAAATCCTCCAAGCTAGGCTTCAATAGTATGTAAACCGAGAACTTCCAGATGTACAAGCTGGATTTAGAAAAGGCAGAGGAACCAGAGATCAAATGGCCAACATCTGTTAGATCATAGAACAAGCGAAAGAATTCCAGAAAAAACTTCTGCTTCATTGACTACACTAAAGCCTTTCACTGTGTGGATCACAACAAAATTCTTAAAGAGATGGGAACACCAGACCACCTCACCTGCCTCCTGAGAAACCTGTATGCAGGTCAGGAAGCAACAGGTAGAACCAGACATGGAACGATGGACTGGTTCCAAATTGGGAAAGAAGTACGTCAAGGCTGTGTATTGTCACCCTGCTTATTTAGCTTCTATGCAGAGGACATCATGTGAAGTGCCAGACTGGATGAAAATCCAAGCTGGAGTCAAGGCTGCCGGGAGGAGCATCAATAACCTCAGGTAAGCAGATGACACACTCTTATGGCAGAAAGCAAAGAGAAGCCAAGGAGCCTCTTGGTGAAAGTGAAAGAAGAGAGTGAAAAGCTGACTTAAATCTCAGCATTCAGAAAACTAAGACCAGGGCTTCCCTGGTGGTCCAGTGGGTAAGGACACCGCCTTGCAGTGCACGGGGCGCCGGTTCGATCCCTAGCCTGAGAAGATCCCACGTGCTGCGGAGCGGCTGGACCCATGTGTCCAATTACTGAGCCAGAGCTCTGGAGCACATGTGCCCAGAGCCGGTGCTCTGTAACAACAGAGGCCACGGCGATGGGAGGCTCACAGGAGCCAAAGAACAAAGATGGATGAAAACAGATAAAATGAAAGACCAATAGAAGTGGCCTGCCTGCCCCCCTCCCTCCAAAACCCACGCCCCCCCCACAAAAAAACTGAAACCATGGCATATGGTCGCATCACCACAGGGCAAATTATAGGGGAAACAGTGACACGCTTTATTTTTATTTTTTGGGGGTGGGTGGGTTGGGGTTGGAAGGGGGGGGCAGGCCACTTCTCTTGGTCTTTCATTTATCTATTTTCATCCGTCTTTGTTCTTTGTATCTATCTCCATAGCCAGCTCAAAACTCAGCGTCCACAACCGAAAGAAACTTCCAGATTGTACTCATTTCACACGCTAGCAAAGTAATCCTCAAAATCCTCCAAGCTAGGCTTCAATAGTATGTAAACCGAGAACTTCCAGATGTACAAGCTGGATTTAGAAAAGGCAGAGGAACCAGAGATCAAATGGCCAACATCTGTTAGATCATAGAACAAGCGAAAGAATTCCAGAAAAAACTTCTGCTTCATTGACTACACTAAAGCCTTTCACTGTGTGGATCACAACAAAATTCTTAAAGAGATGGGAACACCAGACCACCTCACCTGCCTCCTGAGAAACCTGTATGCAGGTCAGGAAGCAACAGGTAGAACCAGACATGGAACGATGGACTGGTTCCAAATTGGGAAAGAAGTACGTCAAGGCTGTGTATTGTCACCCTGCTTATTTAGCTTCTATGCAGAGGACATCATGTGAAGTGCCAGACTGGATGAAAATCCAAGCTGGAGTCAAGGCTGCCGGGAGGAGCATCAATAACCTCAGGTAAGCAGATGACACACTCTTATGGCAGAAAGCAAAGAGAAGCCAAGGAGCCTCTTGGTGAAAGTGAAAGAAGAGAGTGAAAAGCTGACTTAAATCTCAGCATTCAGAAAACTAAGACCAGGGCTTCCCTGGTGGTCCAGTGGGTAAGGACACCGCCTTGCAGTGCACGGGGCGCCGGTTCGATCCCTAGCCTGAGAAGATCCCACGTGCTGCGGAGCGGCTGGACCCATGTGTCCAATTACTGAGCCAGAGCTCTGGAGCACATGTGCCCAGAGCCGGTGCTCTGTAACAACAGAGGCCACGGCGATGGGAGGCTCACAGGAGCCAAAGAACAAAGATGGATGAAAACAGATAAAATGAAAGACCAATAGAAGTGGCCTGCCTGCCCCCCTCCCTCCAAAACCCACGCCCCCCCCACAAAAAAACTGAAACCATGGCATATGGTCGCATCACCACAGGGCAAATTATAGGGAAGCAGTGACACGCTTTATTTTTATTTTTTTGGGGGGTGGGTGGGTTGGGGTTGGAAGGGGGTGGGCAGGCCACTTCTCTTGGTCTTTCATTTATCTATTTTCATCCATTTTTGTTCTTTGGCCCGTGTGGGCCTCTCATCGTAGTGGCCTCTGTTGTCGCAGAGCACTGGCTCTGGGCGCATGCGCTCCAGAGCTCCGGCTTGGTCATTGGACACATGGGTCCAGCCGCTCCACAGCATGCGGGATCTTCCCAGGCCAGGGATCGAACCGGCGTCCCTTGCCCTGCAAGGTGGTGTCCTTACCAAGTGGACCACCAGGGAAGCCCCAGGCTTTATTTTTGAGAGCTCCAGAATCACTGTGGATGATGACTTGCAGCCGTGAAATTAAGCTTGCTCCTTGAAAGAAAAGCTATGACAAATTTAGACAGCATATTAAAAGCAGACACATTACTTTGCCGACAAAGATTCACATAGTCAAAGCTATGGTTTTCCCAGTAGTCACGTATGGACGTGAAAGTTGGAAGACTGAGTGCTGAAGAACTGATGCTCTTGAACTGTGGTGCTGAAGAAGACTCCTGAGAGGCCCTTGGACAGCAAGGAGATCAAGCCAGTCAAACCTGAAGGAAATCAGCCCTGAATATTCATTGCAAGGACTGATGCTGACACTCTAATACTTTGTCTGCATGCCGTGAAGAACTGACTCGTTAGAAAAGACCCTGACTCTGGGGAAGGCGGAGGGCCGGAGGAGAAGGGGACAGCAGAGGGCGAGGTGGTTGGATGGCATCACCGACTCAGTGAACATGAGTTTGAGCAAATTCTGGGAGGTGGTGAAGGACAAGGAAACCTGGCGTGCTGCAGTCCCGCGGCCACAAGCAGTCAGGCACAACTGAGCGGCTGAACGACAGCCCGTCAGGTGGCGGGCTCCGCCCAGCAGGCCAAGCTCCTGCCTGCACAGCTCGTGGCTGTGCCTCCACCAGGTGGTGGCGGGAACAAGACAGGGCTCAGAGCCCTGTGGCTGCAGCCTGAAGCCCCCAGGGATGCTCTGAACCAACCACCAATAACGGCCACGCTGGGAGGTCCACAGGGTGTCTGGCCTGGGCGCTCGAGGGGGCGGGCGAGTGTGTTCGGTCAGAGAGCAGGGGAGTGTGATCGATGCCGTGTGCCGCTTGACCAGGGCCTCGACGGCAGCGAGCGATGCAGGGGTCTGGGGACAGCTGGCATGGCTGGAATACAGATTTCTCAGATGCGGTCATGGCATCGGTGGTCAATCAGACGCCTAGATTCTGAGGAGGCATCGGCCGAACTGTTTCAGAGTGCATTTTCATCAACTATTATGGGAGAAAATTTAAAATTTAGCCCATGCACATGAAATTAAAAGTTAAATATTCATGTGTTACATAATGTCAGCTGAAGACAGGTGACAAGATATATTTTGTTACATAATGTCGGGTGAAGATGACTGGAGAAAGGTTTTCAGTCATCACAAGCTGTATTGTAATAAGCTCGTGCAGAGGCGGCACGCGGCCAATACAAAATCACGGAGCGATGGAGTGTATTTCCTGGCTTTTAAAGAAAAGCTTGCTTTTTCTGTGCTTTGAAAACAGGTGCCGGGGGTGGCCATCGGGTCACGGTGGCGTCTGGATCCCACTGTCTACACAGAAAAGAATAAAGTCCCTGACTCCTGGTGATGCGAATCATGGTTTTTTGACTTTATGATACACATTTATTGAAGACCATACTTCGAGCTGTGAATTTTAACCTTCTCCCAGGCGGTGGCATGTGGTCTGGTCCTCCCTCTGATGCTGGACAAGGGTGGCCACAGCCCGTCACCGCACCGTCGTGAGGGGACCTGATGATCCGCACAGGGGCCCCTTCGTAAGCAGGTGCCGATGGGAACAAGAACAGAGGCTTTCAGATGAGTTTGAGCAAATTCTGGGAGGTGGTGAAGGACAAGGAAACCTGGCGTGCTGCAGTCCCGCGGCCACAAGCAGTCAGGCACAACTGAGCGGCTGAACGACAGCCCGTCAGGTGGCGGGCTCCGCCCAGCAGGCCAAGCTCCTGCCTGCACAGCTCGTGGCTGTGCCTCCACCAGGTGGTGGCGGGAACAAGACAGGGCTCAGAGCCCTGTGGCTGCAGCCTGAAGCCCCCAGGGATGCTCTGAACCAACCACCAATAACGGCCACGCTGGGAGGTCCACAGGGTGTCTGGCCTGGGCGCTCGAGGGGGCGGGCGAGTGTGTTCGGTCAGAGAGCAGGGGAGTGTGATCGATGCCGTGTGCCGCTTGACCAGGGCCTCGACGGCAGCGAGCGATGCAGGGGTCTGGGGACAGCTGGCATGGCTGGAATACAGATTTCTCAGATGCGGTCATGGCATCGGTGGTCAATCAGACGCCTAGATTCTGAGGAGGCATCGGCCGAACTGTTTCAGAGTGCATTTTCATCAACTATTATGGGAGAAAATTTAAAATTTAGCCCATGCACATGAAATTAAAAGTTAAATATTCATGTGTTACATAATGTCAGCTGAAGACAGGTGACAAGATATATTTTGTTACATAATGTCGGGTGAAGATGACTGGAGAAAGGTTTTCAGTCATCACAAGCTGTATTGTAATAAGCTCGTGCAGAGGCGGCACGCGGCCAATACAAAATCACGGAGCGATGGAGTGTATTTCCTGGCTTTTAAAGAAAAGCTTGCTTTTTCTGTGCTTTGAAAACAGGTGCCGGGGGTGGCCATCGGGTCACGGTGGCGTCTGGATCCCACTGTCTACACAGAAAAGAATAAAGTCCCTGACTCCTGGTGATGCGAATCATGGTTTTTTGACTTTATGATACACATTTATTGAAGACCATACTTCGAGCTGTGAATTTTAACCTTCTCCCAGGCGGTGGCATGTGGTCTGGTCCTCCCTCTGATGCTGGACAAGGGTGGCCACAGCCCCGTCAGCCGCACCGTCGTGAGGGGGACCTGATGATCCGCGCACAGCCGTGCTGGGCCCGTGCTGTTTCAGTACAGTATGCAGTAAATCACAGAGGTGTTCAGCATATTCTTATACAATAGGCTTTGTGTCAGCTGATTTTGCCCAGCTGTAGGCTAACATGAGTGTTCCAAGCACGTGTAAGTTGGGTGGGGCTCTGCTGTTTCGTTTGGAAAGTTAGGTACATTAAAACATATTTTGGGCTTCTCTGGTGGTCCAGTGGGGTAAAGAGTCTGCCTTGCACTGCCAGGGGCGCCGGTTCGATCCCTGGCAGGGGAAGATCCCACATGCCGCAGAACGGCTGGACAGGTGTGTCCAATTACGAGCCGGCGCTCTGCTACAGGAGAGGTCACTGCAATGGGAGGTCCGCACAGGCCGAAGAATAAAGATGGATGAAAAGGAATAAATGAAAGACCAATTTTAAAAAGTGGCCAAAAATTTTTTAAAAAAGCATATTTCAACTTAATGATATTTTCAACTTGTGATGGTATTATTGAGATGTAATCCTGTTGTAAGCTAAGGAAGATCTATGCGCTTAGGCATTTTTTAAATGTGTTTGCTTCTTTCTTTGGCTGAGCGGGGGCTCAGGTGCCAAGTGCAGGTTCTCCAGCGGCGGCGAATGGGCTCCTCGTTGCGTGCGGTGCACAGGTTCTCATGGAAGTGGCTTCTCTTGCGGTGGAGCTTGGCTCGAGAGCACAGGCTTCGGTAGCCGTGGCCCGTGGGCTTACTTGCCCCTTGGCATATGGGATCTTCCTGGACCAGAGATCCAGCCCACATCCCCTGCACTGGCAGGCAGATTCTTAACCACTGGGTCACCAGGGAGATCCAAATCTATGTATTTAAAAACCAAAACTTCACAACATACCCACTTTATTGTCTACACAGAAAAGAATAAAGTCCCTGACTCCTGGTGATGCGAATCATGGTTTTTTGACTTTATGATACACATTTATTGAAGACCATACTTCGAGCTGTGAATTTTAACCTTCTCCCAGGCGGTGGCATGTGGTCTGGTCCTCCCTCTGATGCTGGACAAGGGTGGCCACAGCCCCGTAAAGCCGCACCGTCGTGAGGGGGACCTGATGATCCGCGCACAGCCGTGCTGGGCCCGTGCTGTTTCAGTACAGTATGCAGTAAATCACAGAGGTGTTCAGCATATTCTTATACAATAGGCTTTGTGTCAGCTGATTTTGCCCAGCTGTAGGCTAACATGAGTGTTCCAAGCACGTGTAAGTTGGGTGGGGCTCTGCTGTTTCGTTTGGAAAGTTAGGTACATTAAAACATATTTTGGGCTTCTCTGGTGGTCCAGTGGGGTAAAGAGTCTGCCTTGCACTGCCAGGGGCGCCGGTTCGATCCCTGGCAGGGGAAGATCCCACATGCCGCAGAACGGCTGGACAGGTGTGTCCAATTACGAGCCGGCGCTCTGCTACAGGAGAGGTCACTGCAATGGGAGGTCCGCACAGGCCGAAGAATAAAGATGGATGAAAAGGAATAAATGAAAGACCAATTTTAAAAAGTGGCCAAAAATTTTTTAAAAAAGCATATTTCAACTTAATGATATTTTCAACTTGTGATGGTATTATTGAGATGTAATCCTGTTGTAAGCTAAGGAAGATCTATGCGCTTAGGCATTTTTAAGTGTGTTTGCTTCTTTCTTTGGCTGAGCGGGGGCTCAGGTGCCAAGTGCAGGTTCTCCAGCGGCGGCGAATGGGCTCCTCGTTGCGTGCGGTGCACAGGTTCTCATGGAAGTGGCTTCTCTTGCGGTGGAGCTTGGCTCGAGAGCACAGGCTTCGGTAGCCGTGGCCCGTGGGCTTACTTGCCCCTTGGCATATGGGATCTTCCTGGACCAGAGATCCAGCCCACATCCCCTGCACTGGCAGGCAGATTCTTAACCACTGGGTCACCAGGGAGATCCAAATCTATGTATTTAAAAACCAAAACTTCACAACATACCAGACTTATACGCCTTGCATATTTAAACTTGGGTTTAAAAATGTAGAAATCGACTTGTAACTATCTGGTGATATCTTTTTTAAAATTTTAAAATTGTGGATGTGTGGCCATTTTTAAAGACTTTATTGAATTTGTTACAATACTGTTTCTGGTTTATATTTTGGGGTTTGGTTTTTTTTGGCCGCGAGGCATGTGGCATCTTAACTCCTCGGCCAGGGATTGAACCTGCACCCTCTGCACCGGACGGTGAAGTTTTAGCCACTGGACCTGCGGGGAAGTCCTGTGATGTGTATAGTTTTGAACATATTTTCAAGGGGTGTGCACAAGCCAGTGCTCTTGGGGGCTGCTGTGTCGAGGAGCTCCACTTTGCCAGTCTGTGGGTCGTGGGGAGCTGGGGAGGGTGTGGGCTGAGGGGAGCCAGGCGTCTCCTGAGGGGTCAGGGCTGGTAAGCTCGCTGCCGTCGAAGGCCCCAAGTTAGCGCGTGTGAACGATGTGTTACTAAGGCAGCCAGGCCGGGCTGCCCCAGAGGTGGTGGGTGAAAGGAAGGGATTTCAACTGGTGGGCACTGGGTGCTTGCGGGCGGTGGGCCGGTGGGGCCTCGACTGCAGCTGCTGATGCGCCTCGGGATGGGTCTGGCCCTCATCTGGACACTGAGGCCAGAGTGGCAACCCAGGCCGGCAGCCAATAGCGAGGAGGACCGCTGGCTGCCACCAGCAGCCCCGGGCGGGGGTGGGGTGACCGTTCCAGGCCGGGCTGCGCGCCCTGCCGCGGCTGGTCCAGGGAGCGGGGCTCAGGTGCCAAGTGCAGGTTCTCCAGCGGCGGCGAATGGGCTCCTCGTTGCGTGCGGTGCACAGGTTCTCATGGAAGTGGCTTCTCTTGCGGTGGAGCTTGGCTCGAGAGCACAGGCTTCGGTAGCCGTGGCCCGTGGGCTTACTTGCCCCTTGGCATATGGGATCTTCCTGGACCAGAGATCCAGCCCACATCCCCTGCACTGGCAGGCAGATTCTTAACCACTGGGTCACCAGGGAGATCCAAATCTATGTATTTAAAAACCAAAACTTCACAACATACCAGACTTATACGCCTTGCATATTTAAACTTGGGTTTAAAAATGTAGAAATCGACTTGTAACTATCTGGTGATATCTTTTTAAATTTAATATTGTGGATGTGTGGCCATTTTTAAAGACTTTATTGAATTTGTTACAATACTGTTTCTGGTTTATATTTTGGGGTTTGGTTTTTTTTGGCCGCGAGGCATGTGGCATCTTAACTCCTCGGCCAGGGATTGAACCTGCACCCTCTGCACCGGACGGTGAAGTTTTAGCCACTGGACCTGCGGGGAAGTCCTGTGATGTGTATAGTTTTGAACATATTTTCAAGGGGTGTGCACAAGCCAGTGCTCTTGGGGGCTGCTGTGTCGAGGAGCTCCACTTTGCCAGTCTGTGGGTCGTGGGGAGCTGGGGAGGGTGTGGGCTGAGGGGAGCCAGGCGTCTCCTGAGGGGTCAGGGCTGGTAAGCTCGCTGCCGTCGAAGGCCCCAAGTTAGCGCGTGTGAACGATGTGTTACTAAGGCAGCCAGGCCGGGCTGCCCCAGAGGTGGTGGGTGAAAGGAAGGGATTTCAACTGGTGGGCACTGGGTGCTTGCGGGCGGTGGGCCGGTGGGGCCTCGACTGCAGCTGCTGATGCGCCTCGGGATGGGTCTGGCCCTCATCTGGACACTGAGGCCAGAGTGGCAACCCAGGCCGGCAGCCAATAGCGAGGAGGACCGCTGGCTGCCACCAGCAGCCCCGGGCGGGGGTGGGGTGACCGTTCCAGGCCGGGCTGCGCGCCCTGCCGCGGCTGGTCCAGGGAGCGGGCGTGCTCACGGGGCCTCTGTGGGTGGACGTCCTTGACCCGAGCCTCGGGGCCTGGGCTGGGGCTGCCAGTTGTTGAGTGGGTCCTGCATGGAAGGCCGTGTCCACGCAGAGGCTCCCAGGGACCGGCGACGGCCCTGCCCTCCGAGGCGGCGCCGCAGCCGGGCTGGACCCACGGGCAGAGCTGCGTGGTCCTCTTCGTGTGAAGAGACGGGGCGCTGACTGGGAAGGAAGACAGCGGCCTTGGGCCCGGCCCGGCTGACGTGTGAGTCTCTGCTTTGCAGAGGGGTCCCCGCCCACGGGGGGCCACAGGGAGCGTGCGTGGGGTCCCCCCGCCGGTTTTGGAGTCGCCCTCCTGCTGTGTGCTCTGTGGCCCTGGACAGTCAGGAGCATCTGGGCTCCCTTTGGTCGCCCATCGAGTAGGGGCAGTGGCGGCGTCCACGGGGGTCGTGAGTTTGGAGACGGTGGAGGGAAGAGTCTGCAGTGGCCCGGGGCCTGGTCCCGCGGTGAGCGACCCCGGGCGGTCCCTGGTTTGTCTCCTCTCCTCCCCTGAGAGCAGCCTGACCCCGGCAGGCAGCTGGAAGCCAGGGCACACGTGTGTCCCCTCACGGCCTCTCGGGATCAGTGCTTTGGACGTGAGGGCTGAGGGGCCAGAGTCACTCAGGCATCAGGAGGCCTGCGCAGGCCGTGGGCTGGCTCCCGGTGGCTCCGGGCCGCGGCTCCTTCCTTGTGCTCCTGGCCTCCCCTGCTTGGCGGCAGCCTTCACCCCCCGCCCCCACCAACGCAGCCGCTCGAGGACCAAGGGCAGGCAGAGGCCGGCCTCTGGGGTCACGTGGCCTGTCTCCGGCGCACAGGGGCCCTCGTGCCCTAGTGTGCCCGGCATGGCCGCCCCGGAGCCCTCTGGAGCCTGCCCCGCCCACACCCTGGAGAGCGTGGCAGGACCTGGGGTGGTGGCAGGCGGCCACTGGGCTGTCCCGTGGTCAGCTCTGGACGTGCCAGGCTCGGGCACCGCTGCCGCCCGTTCCTGTCCGAAGGGGATCTCGGGGCAGGTGGCCAAGCAAGCGCAGCCAGGGAACGCGGGCCGCGGGCTTCCTGTCTGAAACCCAGAGAGCAGAGGTGAAGGGAAGAGGGTGCTGGCTGGCCCCTGGGGGCCCCCGCGTCTGCATGAGACCAGAGCGTCAGCTTTTCAGAGCTCGTGAGTGAAAAGGCATCCGCTGAACGTTTTACAGTGACTTATGTCTAGTGTTGATCTTTCACATAAGATGCTAAAACAGGAAAATACTCAGCGTGCCCTTACCCAGAGATAATCAGCATTAATATCTATGTGCATCTCATCTAGTCTTCCTCTTCTGATATGCATGGGTGGGGGTATGTATGTGTATGTGGTGTGGGGTGTGTCTGCACGGGGTCTGTGTGCACATGGTGTGTGTGCACATGGTGTGTGTGGTATATGTGTGTATGTGAGTGTGTGGAGTGTCCATGGGGGGTGGGTGTCCATGGGGGGTTGTGCATGGCGCATGTGGAGCCTGTGTGGACCTCAGGGCGGCTCACCCTCCGCCCCGCGCCCCCGTCCCTTGGCATCCCAGGGGGAGGTCCTGCGGGCGCGGTGGGAGCCGCGGGCCTGGGCTCTGGCGGAGCGCGGCGGCCCCCGCCCGGCGCCCCCTGAGCGTGCCTGTCCCGGCAGGACGGCCGTTCTCAGTGAGGGGCCCTGCACGCGCTACTGAGCTGTGGCCATGGGCCTGCTCGCCTTCCTGAAGACCCAGTTCGCCGTGCACCTGCTCATCGGCTTCGTCTTCGTGGTGAGCGGGCTGCTCATCAACTCCGTCCAGCTCTGCACCCTGGTGCTCTGGCCGCTGAACAAGCAGCTGTACCGCCGGCTCAACTGCCGCCTCGCCTACTCGCTCTGGAGCCGTGAGTACCTCCTGCGGGGGGCGGTGGGCGGGCGTGCGGGCCAGTGACCCCAGGCCGGCCAGTGCCGGGGCCCCGGGGTGAATGCGCGCGATGCCGAGGCAGGACGCCGAGGGCGCGGCCCTGGGTCTGCAGCGGGAATGGGGGTGCGGGTGGGGACTGCTCCTGGCGGCGGGGAAGGGGCTCACCCCAAGCAGGCAGCGTACCAATCCCCGAGCCTCCAGAGCCCCCGGCTGGTGGTTCCACGGGGTCTCACGTCCGCTCTGGATGGCGGAACGCAAGGAGTCCCACCGTCAGTGCCCCCTGACCAGGCCCAAGGGCCGCCGGCACGTGGCCGGCCGTGGGTCTCCAGCCCCGGCTGCCCCAGCGCTGGAGCTGAGCGCAGCCCCGCGCGACCTGCCGCCCTGCGTGCACATCGTGTCTCCGCCGTCTCTCTGCGGAAGAAAAGGGCGCTCCCGGTGTCCTCACTGAACGCTGGGGCGTGCACGGGCGCTACCTGCAACGTGTGGGCATTTGAACACCTCTAGGGGCCCTCACCACCAGGGCCCTGGGAGCCTGGGACGTTGCCACCGTGGGGAGGGAGCGCCCTCGCGTCGGCTTGCAGCAGCTCAGACTCTTGCTTTTTGACCTTTATTATTCCAGCAATAAGAACGTGACCTAGAAAGATACCTGTAAACATACATATGTGGGCAGATATCCTCATTTGGCTAGTTCGATGCTAGCTAATATAAAAACAAGGAGCCCAAGTGCCCCGTGGAGCTAACTGCAGGGCGGCCACTAGGGGCAGCAGGGTCTCTCCCAATAGAGAACCAAGCGCAGGAAACACATCTAAGGAAGACAGAGCTAGAAACCCAAGTTCAGAGGCGCTGCAAGCCGTGTGGGACGCGTCTGCAGGGGCGCGTGGCCTCCCTGCCAGAAGGGGGAGGGACAGGAGCGCGGCTGTGCCTGGCGCGGGGTGGCGGGCACTCCCGCCGCTCGTTCCGCCTGCGCGTACTGGACGTGTCCCCGCAGAGGAGCGCACTTGTGTCCCCTGCAGAGTCGCCGTGCCGCTCCGCGTCCTGCGGGGCGTGGTGGGTCTGCGCGTCTGTCCCCGAGACCCCGGGGCAGGCGCGGCCAGAG
This sequence comes from Tragulus kanchil, assembly GCA_022376925.1. Taxonomy (NCBI): domain Eukaryota; kingdom Metazoa; phylum Chordata; class Mammalia; order Artiodactyla; family Tragulidae; genus Tragulus; species Tragulus kanchil. The sequence goes on from JAIOJX010000028.1 coordinate 246,335,857, forward strand.
AGCGGCCGTGGGGCGTCCAGGCCTGGGTGTGCCCGCGCTTCCAGCCGTGCGCGGGCGACCGTTCCAGCCCCCAGCTGGGTCTTCCTGTCGGAGGCCACCCTTCTGTGTGTGAGGGAACGAGACACCCGACCACGCGGAGCCGGCGGGCGAGTGATTCGGAAGCCTCGCCAGAGGAGACGCGCGCGGGCCTGAGGGACCGAGGCTGACTCGTGAGAAGCACGGGCTCCCCAGCGCCGCGGGTGCCGTCCAACACCCGACACAGCCGGGCTCCGGGCGGGCCAGCTTGCTAAGGCACCGCTGCCTTCACCGTCGACGGGGGAAGCCCCTCCGCTACGCCCTCCCCTGTGCAGAAAAGGCAGCCGAGATGGGGGGTCAGCACGCCTTCCCGGGGCCCCGCTTTGGCCGCTGCAGGACAGGGGCTGGGTCTGAACCCCGAGTGCTGTTGGGAGGAGCAGGCTGGCCGCGCCCGGGGCTCAGCAGAGGCGGCAGACGTGCGCGCTGGGCGCGTCTCCAGCCCCGGCCTGCAGCGTCGGGCCGACTGAGACAAGCCACGCATGAACTCAGAGAACAAACGGCACACCACGGAAGGTGTCGGCAAACGACTCCCCAGGGTCGCCGGATTAGAAGAGCCAAGGAGCACGTCCATGAGTAAAAATTGTCGTTATAATCATTTTAAAAGTAAAAACGTAGTGAATTTTCCATCAGACGAGGCACCGCTAGGGAACGAGAGGATGAGCTGGACATCCTGTGAAGAATTCACCCACCGCCGGGGAGTGAGAAGGCCAGGCTGGTAAGCCAGGCGCTGAAGGAGGGAAGGAGCAGGTGCGGGTCTGTGAAGCGGGTCTCGGACTCCCGTCCCCCAGGCGCGAGGACGCACGAGCCCTGTCGGGAGAGATGGCGGCGGAGGGTTCTCCTGGCTGGATGAAGAACCTGGTCCTGCAGCCCCAGGGAGCACAGGCTCACCGAGCAGAGACACGGGCAGAAAGCCACACTCAGAGCCATCACAGAGAGAGCACCGTCAGAGGCAGAGAGAGCTTAGAAGTGTCCGGAACAAAAGCTAGAACACCTGCAGAGACGGACAGACTCCAGCCGCCTGGGCTCAGGGGAGTCAGGGCCAGGGCCGGGGGCTGCCTTCAGCCTGGCCTCAAACTCTGCATCCCGCAAAGCGAGCCTCAGGGCTGAGAACGAGATGAAAGCGGTCTGAGGGAGACAGACTGCCGGCGGCGCGGCCCCGAGCGTTTTCACAGCAACGCTCGGGGGCTTCCCTGGCGGCCCAGTGGCTGGGACGCAGCGCCTCCCCTCAGGGAGCGCAGGCTCGCTCTCCGACTGGGGAGCCGAGACCCCGCATGCCGCGCGCATAGCCAAGAACAGGACGCCACCATGCTGCACGCTGGGCCACCCCCGGCAGCTCGGGTCGGGACTCGGCGCGTTCACTGCTGTGGCAGTGAAAAATACAGTTTTTCAGCCCCCGCAGCACCGCCCCGAATAAACAGTTCTCCTGACTGACCGTGAGCAGGTTCATGGCATCAGCCTTGACTGCGAATGCAGCCGCCTGCAGCCTCTGGGGAGACCGTGCGTGCTGACGTGTGCCTCTGCTTCCCTGACGACGCTAGAGCCTTCGCGTGAACCACAGCAAGCCGCGGAAAGTCCTTAACGACGTGGAAATACCGGACCACCTCACCCGCCTCCGGAGAAACCTGTGTGCAGGATTAGAAGAGCCAAGGAGCACGTCCATGAGTAAAAATTGTCGTTATAATCATTTTAAAAGTAAAAACGTAGTGAATTTTCCATCAGACGAGGCACCGCTAGGGAACGAGAGGATGAGCTGGACATCCTGTGAAGAATTCACCCACCGCCGGGGAGTGAGAAGGCCAGGCTGGTAAGCCAGGCGCTGAAGGAGGGAAGGAGCAGGTGCGGGTCTGTGAAGCGGGTCTCGGACTCCCGTCCCCCAGGCGCGAGGACGCACGAGCCCTGTCGGGAGAGATGGCGGCGGAGGGTTCTCCTGGCTGGATGAAGAACCTGGTCCTGCAGCCCCAGGGAGCACAGGCTCACCGAGCAGAGACACGGGCAGAAAGCCACACTCAGAGCCATCACAGAGAGAGCACCGTCAGAGGCAGAGAGAGCTTAGAAGTGTCCGGAACAAAAGCTAGAACACCTGCAGAGACGGACAGACTCCAGCCGCCTGGGCTCAGGGGAGTCAGGGCCAGGGCCGGGGGCTGCCTTCAGCCTGGCCTCAAACTCTGCATCCCGCAAAGCGAGCCTCAGGGCTGAGAACGAGATGAAAGCGGTCTGAGGGAGACAGACTGCCGGCGGCGCGGCCCCGAGCGTTTTCACAGCAACGCTCGGGGGCTTCCCTGGCGGCCCAGTGGCTGGGACGCAGCGCCTCCCCTCAGGGAGCGCAGGCTCGCTCTCCGACTGGGGAGCCGAGACCCCGCATGCCGCGCGCATAGCCAAGAACAGGACGCCACCATGCTGCACGCTGGGCCACCCCCGGCAGCTCGGGTCGGGACTCGGCGCGTTCACTGCTGTGGCAGTGAAAAATACAGTTTTTCAGCCCCCGCAGCACCGCCCCGAATAAACAGTTCTCCTGACTGACCGTGAGCAGGTTCATGGCATCAGCCTTGACTGCGAATGCAGCCGCCTGCAGCCTCTGGGGAGACCGTGCGTGCTGACGTGTGCCTCTGCTTCCCTGACGACGCTAGAGCCTTCGCGTGAACCACAGCAAGCCGCGGAAAGTCCTTAACGACGTGGAAATACCGGACCACCTCACCCGCCTCCGGAGAAACCTGTGTGCAGGACGAGAAGCAACGGCTACCACTGGCTGTAGAGCAAGACGGGTTCCAAACAGGGAAAGGAGCACATCAAGGCCGTCCATTGTCACCTGGCTTATGTAACGTCTGTGCAGAGTACAGCATGTGAAGTGTTGGATGGATGAAGCAGAGCTGGAATCAAGATTGCTGGGAGAGGGCTTCCCCTGGTGGTCCAGTGGGTAAAGACACCGCCTTGTAGTGCAAGGGGCACCGGTTCGATCCCTGGCCTGGGAAGATCCCACGTGCCGCGGAGCGGCTGGACCGATGTGTCCAATTACCGAACCGGAGCTCTGGCACATGTGCGCCCAAAGCCAGTGCTCTGCGACGACAGTGGCCACTGCGATGGGAGGCCCACAGGAGCCAAAGAATAAAGACGGATGAAAATGGAGAAATGAAAGACCAGTGGAAGTGGCCCGCCCATCCCCCTCCCTCCCTACCCCACCCTCTAAAAGATAAATGAAAAATAAATACATAAATAAATAAAAGATTGCTGGGAGAAGTATCAATAACCTCCAGTATGCAGATGACACCACCCTTCTGGCAGAAAGCGGAGAGGAACTAAAGAGCCTCTTGATGAAGGTCAAAGAGGAGCGTGAAGAAGCTAGTTTAAAAGTCAATATCCTAAAACCTAAGACCATGGCATCCAGTCCCATCACTTCAGGGCAAGTAGATGGGCAAACAATGGAAACAGAGACAGACTTTATTTTCGTGGGCTCCAAAATCACTGTGGATGGTGACTGCAGCCATGAAATTAGAATATGCTTGCCCTTGGAAGAAAAGCTATGACAAACCTAGACAGCGTGTTCAAAGGCAGAGACATCACTTTGCCAACAAAAGTCTATACAGCCAAAGCTGTGGCTTTCCCAGTAGTCATGGATGGCTGTGAGAGCTGGACCAGAAAGAAGGCTGAGCACCGAAGAGTTGAATTGCTTGGGCCTTGGAACGCCCCCTCTTTTGACTACCTGAGCCTCTGACGCTAGAGCCTTGGCGGGGGAACCACCAAAGCAAGCCGCGGAAAGTCCTTAACGACGTGGAAATACCGGACCACCTCACCCGCCTCCGGAGAAACCTGTGTGCAGGACGAGAAGCAACGGCTACCACTGGCTGTAGAGCAAGACGGGTTCCAAACAGGGAAAGGAGCACATCAAGGCCGTCCATTGTCACCTGGCTTATGTAACGTCTGTGCAGAGTACAGCATGTGAAGTGTTGGATGGATGAAGCAGAGCTGGAATCAAGATTGCTGGGAGAGGGCTTCCCCTGGTGGTCCAGTGGGTAAAGACACCGCCTTGTAGTGCAAGGGGCACCGGTTCGATCCCTGGCCTGGGAAGATCCCACGTGCCGCGGAGCGGCTGGACCGATGTGTCCAATTACCGAACCGGAGCTCTGGCACATGTGCGCCCAAAGCCAGTGCTCTGCGACGACAGTGGCCACTGCGATGGGAGGCCCACAGGAGCCAAAGAATAAAGACGGATGAAAATGGAGAAATGAAAGACCAGTGGAAGTGGCCCGCCCATCCCCCTCCCTCCCTACCCCACCCTCTAAAAGATAAATGAAAAATAAATACATAAATAAATAAAAGATTGCTGGGAGAAGTATCAATAACCTCCAGTATGCAGATGACACCACCCTTCTGGCAGAAAGCGGAGAGGAACTAAAGAGCCTCTTGATGAAGGTCAAAGAGGAGCGTGAAGAAGCTAGTTTAAAAGTCAATATCCTAAAACCTAAGACCATGGCATCCAGTCCCATCACTTCAGGGCAAGTAGATGGGCAAACAATGGAAACAGAGACAGACTTTATTTTCGTGGGCTCCAAAATCACTGTGGATGGTGACTGCAGCCATGAAATTAGAATATGCTTGCCCTTGGAAGAAAAGCTATGACAAACCTAGACAGCGTGTTCAAAGGCAGAGACATCACTTTGCCAACAAAAGTCTATACAGCCAAAGCTGTGGCTTTCCCAGTAGTCATGGATGGCTGTGAGAGCTGGACCAGAAAGAAGGCTGAGCACCGAAGAGTTGATGCTTTGGAACTGCGGTGCTGGAGAAGACTCTTGAGAGGCCCTTGGACAGCACGGAGATCCAACCAGTCAATCCTGAAGGAAATCAGCCCTGGATGTTCATTGGAAGGACTGATGCTGAAGCTGGAGCTCCAGTACTTTGGCTACCTGGTGGGAAGAGATGACTCACTTTTCCACTTTTTGCTGGAAGGAACAGAAGGCAGAAGGAGCAGGGGATGACAGAGGGCGAGATGGTTGGATGCCATCACCGAGTCAATGGACAGGAGTCTGAGCAAGCTCCGGGAGCTGGTGAAGGACAGGGAAGCCTGGTGTGCTGCCGTCCGTGGGGTCACAAACAGCCGGACGTGGCTGAGTGACTGAGCTGACCTGAGGTGTCCTGAAAAAGCTGTGCTGGCCCTGGTGGAACGTGGCGGCCTCTGTGCACTGCCCTCCCACGGGGGCCTCGCTGGACCCCTCTCCAGGGCCTTGAAATATCTGCAGGGGCCGCCTGTGTCCATCTGTCTATTCAGTCCATTCCTCCTCGCCAGCCCCCATCTTGGCCAGACCTCTGTGCTGGACCAGAAAGGCCTGGGTCCTAGGGCTGCCCGGTGAGTGTGTGCGGTGAAGGGGCGCCCCCCCACCCTCGCCTGCACCCCACATGCACGCTCTGGCGTGCATCCGGACTGCTGGCTGAGCTCCTGCCTGATGAAGCCTGTGGTGTAGTGTGGAAGCCGCGTGCGGTGGGCGAGCGGGGTCTTGTGAGGTGGTCCTCGTGCGCCCGGACAGGGTGGCAGGGTCACAGCCTGGCGTCCTTTCCACCCGCGAGTGCCCAGCGCACACAGTTTGTCTGCGAGAGGTGGCGGCTCAAAGCCAGCACCGTGGTGTCCAGTGGTGTGGTGGGCCAGTCGCTCTGGGAGGCGGCCGTGGACACGAGGGGACATTATTGCCAGCGTGAGTGAGCCACATGTGGTCAGGCCTTCACAATGAAATGACTGAAAAGTATCCTAGAAAATTCCGAGTCTTGAGGGCTCTTAGACTTGCATGCCTCCTCCCTTTGTCCAGAACTTGCTATCATTCATGGGGACAGCCAGGAGAGCCGGTTCCCCGGGGTCCCGAGCACTCTCTGCAGGCTCTGTGCCCTCCCCACGAGGTCGAGGTGCCTGGTCCTCGGATGAGGGGTCCCCGGTTCAGGGCGACTCTCCCCGGCTGCCACCCTCCCTGCCCGGTGACCGCGTCAGCGAGTTGAGGCTGTTTCAGTTGCTCTTGGACGCTAGTGACAAAGCACAGCAGGACTTCCTCATCAAGGGGACAGTGCCACCTCCGTGTTCACTGCGGCACCGTTCACACCAGCCCAGGCGTGGAGATGGCGCCAACCTCCATCAACAGAGAACCGGACCAGCAAATGTGTACACGGACAGTGACGTGTCTAAGAAGGAAAGCCTGCTGTCCGTGACAATACAGATGATGCTGGAGGGCATGGAGGGAGACCAGGCGGTCACACAAGGCCCTGCACTGCCCGATTCTTCACACAAGGATCCACGTGATGGAGCTCAGGATAGCTGAGCAGAGAACGGTGCTGGCCGGGGCTCAAGGAGGGCAGGTGGCAAGCTGCCGGCAGACGGGTGTCGAGTGTGGTCACACAGCACGGGGGTCCAGAGCCCGGCCAGGGCCTGTGCCCACAGCTAGCAGGACTGCCCTGCGCACTTAGGCAGCTGCACAGGGGGCGGCCCCAAGCTGAATGTCCTTAACTGCGGTCATTATAATTTTAGAAAACTTATTACACATGAACCATCAAAACTCATTTCTAGCAGAAAGTCCCAGGCTGGCTGACGCCGTACAAGCCCCGCTGACATCAGGGAGCGGGGAGGGCGGGTGGGCCCAGGGTGCGGCGTCTGCCCCTCACCGACACCCCTCACCAACGCCCCGTGTGTGCACAGAGCTGGTCATGCTGCTGGAGTGGTGGTCCTGCACGGAGTGCACGCTCTTCACCGACCAGGCCACGATGAACAGCTTCGGGAAGGAGCACGCCATCATCATCCTCAACCACAACTTTGAGATCGACTTCCTGTGCGGGTGGACCATGTGCGAGCGGTTTGGCGTGCTGGGGTGGCGGCCGTGGACACGAGGGACATTATTGCCAGCGTGAGTGAGCCACATGGGGCAGACTTTTCCTTTCCGGCGGGGCTCAGACTTGCATGCCTCCTCCTTTGTCCAGAACTTGCTATCATTCATGGGGACAGCCAGGAGCCGGTTCCCCGGGGTCCCGAGCACTCTCTGCAGGCTCTGTGCCCTCCCCACGAGGTCGAGGTGCCTGGTCCTCGGATGAGGGGTCCCCGGTTCAGGGCGACTCTCCCCGGCTGCCACCCTCCCTGCCCGGTGACCGCGTCAGCGAGTTGAGGCTGTTTCAGTTGCTCTTGGACGCTAGTGACAAAGCACAGCAGGACTTCCTCATCAAGGGGACAGTGCCACCTCCGTGTTCACTGCGGCACCGTTCACACCAGCCCAGGCGTGGAGATGGCGCCAACCTCCATCAACAGAGAACCGGACCAGCAAATGTGTACACGGACAGTGACGTGTCTAAGAAGGAAAGCCTGCTGTCCGTGACAATACAGATGATGCTGGAGGGCATGGAGGGAGACCAGGCGGTCACACAAGGCCCTGCACTGCCCGATTCTTCACACAAGGATCCACGTGATGGAGCTCAGGATAGCTGAGCAGAGAACGGTGCTGGCCGGGGCTCAAGGAGGGCAGGTGGCAAGCTGCCGGCAGACGGGTGTCGAGTGTGGTCACACAGCACGGGGGTCCAGAGCCCGGCCAGGGCCTGTGCCCACAGCTAGCAGGACTGCCCTGCGCACTTAGGCAGCTGCACAGGGGGCGGCCCCAAGCTGAATGTCCTTAACTGCGGTCATTATAATTTTAGAAAACTTATTACACATGAACCATCAAAACTCATTTCTAGCAGAAAGTCCCAGGCTGGCTGACGCCGTACAAGCCCCGCTGACATCAGGGAGCGGGGAGGGCGGGTGGGCCCAGGGTGCGGCGTCTGCCCCTCACCGACACCCCTCACCAACGCCCCGTGTGTGCACAGAGCTGGTCATGCTGCTGGAGTGGTGGTCCTGCACGGAGTGCACGCTCTTCACCGACCAGGCCACGATGAACAGCTTCGGGAAGGAGCACGCCATCATCATCCTCAACCACAACTTTGAGATCGACTTCCTGTGCGGGTGGACCATGTGCGAGCGGTTTGGCGTGCTGGGGGTGAGCGCCCCGGGGTCCTGGGAGGGGCTGGAGGGGCTCCCAGGGGCGTCTGGCATCTCCAGGGCTCTGAGTTTTCCTCCGCTCAGAGTTTCACCGATGGCCCCTCTGAGCTGGGCGTCTGACGCTGGCCGATCGCAGGGGCGCTTGGGCCCCCGACTGCCCTGTGGCTTCTTCCCGAGGTCCAGTGGTGGTGCCTTCCCTCTGCGATCCTTCCTTCCCCGTCGGCTCAGCTGCCGCAGATAAGACAGGATGAGGGGTCCCCTGCAGTGATGCCCAGCGGGTAGTGGCCCTGGTGTCCCTGGCGGCCAGCACAGCCCTTAGGGTCGAGCACACCCTCTGCATCCCAGGCTCCCCTCCTGCCGCCCGCCCCCTGCCAGCACTGGCCAGGTCTGCCCGTCGCTCCTCGTCAGCAGTGCGGGCACTCTGAGGCCGTGGGCGTCCCCGTGGCACGGCGTCAGTCAGGGTCTCCCTCAGACAGCCAGTCCTGGGGTGCCTGCAGGGAGCTGCCCTCAAGGACCCTGCGACCACGATGCGCCTGCTCCCCTCCCCGCAGAGCTCCAAAGTCCTGGCGAAAAGGGAGCTGCTCTTTGTGCCCCTGATCGGCTGGACGTGGTACTTCCTGGAGATCGTGTTCTGCAAACGGAAGTGGGAGGAAGACCGGGACACAGTCATCAGAGGCCTGAAGTGCTTGGCGGACTACCCCGAGTACATGTGGGTGAGTGGGGCGAGTGTGAGGCCACGCAGGCAGGCCGCCTCCGCGCCAGGCGCGGCGCTCAGGCTATCCGTCAGCTGCAAAAGTCAACAGGAGCCTCTGAGCCCCGGGGAGGCTGTTGGAGCAGGGCCAGGCCCGCCCCCTGCGCCCGCAGGCTTGGGAGCCCCTCTGGGACCACCTGCCCGGGGCGGGACCCTCCCACGTGGGCCTGCACGGAGGAGCGCCTGCGGGGCTGAGTCGGGGGCTCCTAGAGAGAGTTCGCGGGGCGTCTGCCCAGCACCCACGCTGTTCTCTGGAGTCAGGTGTCCGGGCAAGCTCTTGCGAATGGCAGGCAGTTCTGTGGGACTTCAGTTCCCAGAAGGCACGGACAGCAGCCGCCCTTCAAGGGCAGGGCTGGGCTCCAGGGGTCCTTGCTGAGCCCCTTGGGTGACGTTTGACAGACAGCCGCCGGAAATGATCGGCATGGGTCGGTGTAAGTATCAGCTCCTGCTAATCCTTCCTTCTGCGCTCTGATGGCGGCTGTTTGTGGGCTGGCTGCTTATGCGGTGCTGGCACTGTGCTGAGGCGGAGGGACAAAGACGCCGTCTTCCACGAGCGCTCCGAAGGCTGGCGCCGGGTCTCCCTTCTGTCCGGGGAGTGGCCGCCGCTGTCCGCTGTCCGAGCAGAAGCCGCGTGCAGCGCGAGGGCTGTGCGTCCGCGATGCCCTTGCTGCGGCGGGGCGAGGCGGTGCGTCGTTTCCACGAGACTCGGCCACACGGACGCCCGGGGCCACCCAGGAGGGGAGCACGTGGGCTGCGGGCCCGGCCCCGGCCGTCCACACCCGTGCTGACCCCGGCCCCCCGCGCCCTAGTTCCTGCTGTACTGCGAGGGCACGCGCTTCACGGAGAAGAAGCACCGCGTCAGCATGGAGGTAGCCGCCTCCAAGGGGCTGCCCACCCTCAAGTACCACCTGCTCCCTCGGACCAAGGGCTTCACCACTGCGGTCCAGTGCCTCCGCGGGACGGGTAAGAGACGCCCGCCCGGACCACCGCCAGCCGGGTGCCGGCACAGGGAGGCGGGAGGTCAGTGGCTGGCTAGAAACCTAACCAGTGAGCTCCGTGTGAGATACAGGCCGCCAGAGGCGCTACGGGGTTCACATGTTGTAAGGTCCTTGTGTCATTTTTTGAGATGATAAAATACTAGTTAATGGAAAACAACTAAATGATAATAAAAAATAAAAGTATGAAACGGAAAACCTTAGAAAGGAAACAGTATCTATCCAGTTAATCCAAAAGTAAGGCAAGAGAAAAGGAATGGATAGGAAATAGCCAGACAGCAGCTTTAAACACGAGTGAATCAACTACATGCTCAGTAAGAGATGGGAACCCGCAAAACGGGCGTCCGGGTGAAGAGCCGCGAGGGCCCAGGCTCCACCTGTCACCCTCTGCCCCTCCCTGCAGTTGCAGCTGTCTACGACGTCACGCTGAATTTCCGAGGAAACAAGAACCCGTCTTTGCTGGGGATCCTCTATGGGAAGAAGTACGAGGCGGACATGTGTGTCAGGTGGGCGGGGCGCCGAGGGGGCGGGGCCGGCGGTGGGCGGGGCCGGGGCAAGCCAGCGCGCGCCTGTCGGGAGGCTCCTCCCCTCTCCCGGACGCCCTCCACGCGGAGGTGCTGGGCCACTGTAACCCGCCCTCTCCCGCGACGGGCGCACGGTGGTGGGGAGAGTACAGAGCAAAGGAGACGGTGCAAGGTGCAGGCAGAATGTTCCCGAAGCTCCAAGGGAGGCGTGGCCGCGCTCGCTGGAGGGAGCAGGCTCTTTGGAAGACGCTCTGAGCTCGGGCGTGGACAATGAGTAGGGTTTCCAGGCAGGAGCAGCTGCCCACGTGGCGCCCTCTTCATGGCGTCCAGCCACAGTAGACCCCCTGGGAGAGGAGGTGGGCTCAGGGCCCCCCACCCTGAGCTGGGATTGCCCCCTGGCCAGCCTGCAGCCCCTCGCTTCAGGGCAGCCTGGACAGAAGCAGCGGAGCTGGGTGCACAGGGCTGCTCGGGGTGGCGCTCCGCGTCTGTCGCTCGAGGTCGAGGTCGTGAGCCGTGCCCTGAGGCGGCTTGGGTCTCACTGCCACACAAAGAGAAGAGAATCCACCCAAGAAGTCTGGCAGGGGCTGACACGGTAGCGACCAACAGGGCATGGGTGATTTTTCTGGAGCCCTGGCTGCTCCCGGTCATCCTCAGGGAGCCCTCAAGGCAGATCGTGGTCTTGCCCCTGGGTAGGAAGGGCTCCAGCCACCCTCGCTGCCCACGGGCAGTAAATGATAATAAAAAATAAAAGTATGAAACGGAAAACCTTAGAAAGGAAACAGTATCTATCCAGTTAATCCAAAAGTAAGGCAAGAGAAAAGGAATGGATAGGAAATAGCCAGACAGCAGCTTTAAACACGAGTGAATCAACTACATGCTCAGTAAGAGATGGGAACCCGCAAAACGGGCGTCCGGGTGAAGAGCCGCGAGGGCCCAGGCTCCACCTGTCACCCTCTGCCCCTCCCTGCAGTTGCAGCTGTCTACGACGTCACGCTGAATTTCCGAGGAAACAAGAACCCGTCTTTGCTGGGGATCCTCTATGGGAAGAAGTACGAGGCGGACATGTGTGTCAGGTGGGCGGGGCGCCGAGGGGGCGGGGCCGGCGGTGGGCGGGGCCGGGGCAAGCCAGCGCGCGCCTGTCGGGAGGCTCCTCCCCTCTCCCGGACGCCCTCCACGCGGAGGTGCTGGGCCACTGTAACCCGCCCTCTCCCGCGACGGGCGCACGGTGGTGGGGAGAGTACAGAGCAAAGGAGACGGTGCAAGGTGCAGGCAGAATGTTCCCGAAGCTCCAAGGGAGGCGTGGCCCCTCTCGCTGGAGGGAGCAGGCTCTTTGGAAGACGCTCTGAGCTCGGGCGTGGACAATGAGTAGGGTTTCCAGGCAGGAGCAGCTGCCCACGTGGCGCCCTCTTCATGGCGTCCAGCCACAGTAGACCCCCTGGGAGAGGAGGTGGGCTCAGGGCCCCCCACCCTGAGCTGGGATTGCCCCCTGGCCAGCCTGCAGCCCCTCGCTTCAGGGCAGCCTGGACAGAAGCAGCGGAGCTGGGTGCACAGGGCTGCTCGGGGTGGCGCTCCGCGTCTGTCGCTCGAGGTCGAGGTCGTGAGCCGTGCCCTGAGGCGGCTTGGGTCTCACTGCCACACAAAGAGAAGAGAATCCACCCAAGAAGTCTGGCAGGGGCTGACACGGTAGCGACCAACAGGGCATGGGTGATTTTTCTGGAGCCCTGGCTGCTCCCGGTCATCCTCAGGGAGCCCTCAAGGCAGATCGTGGTCTTGCCCCTGGGTAGGAAGGGGCTCCAGCCACACCCTCGCTGCCCACGGGCAGAGCTGCAGGCGGCAACACGGGGGGTGAGCGGGGGCTCGGTCCAGCTCCGGGCTGCCCCGCCCTGCGCAGTGCCGCAGGGCTCTGGCTGGAGAGAGCTGGGGCCTTCATCTGCTCGATTCCTTTGTTGCAGAAAATGAGGGACTCTTTCATGTCTTAATAGACACCTCCTCAGAATTCCCGCAGGTTTCCACTTACTGGTTTGTATCGCCCATCTTTTGGGTGTTTTGGATAAAAGCAATATTCCAGTGAGCCCAGAACATTCCTGTAGTCAAACAGGTCAGGGTTCGCATGCCCTAGAGAGTCTGCCCCATTGCCCCATCCCCTACTGGAGAGGATGCCCGGGGCTGTGGCTGGGCAGGGCCAGGGCCGGGGGCACGGCGACGGGCAGCAGCTGGCAGCGGGCCAGAGTCCTCACAGTGGCTTGAGTCAGCTCCAGGAGCTGGCACTCATGCTTTTGTTTAGCTCATCATTTAACATTCTTTTATATATTTCGTACGTCACAGAGCAGACATACAGCAGACCCCATACGTGGTGTCTGTGGAATTCAGGGAGAACCGCCACGGGCGTCTGACACTTTGGGGTCCTCTCTCTGCAGGCAAACCCCTTCCACTGTCCCCTCCTTCCCGGGGTGCCTGCGGCCGGCCCTCCCGGTGGCCCCTGTCAGGGTTTGGTCAGGGACTCCTGCAGGTCCAGGCCCCTCTCAGGTCCGCAGAGCTGAACTGTTCCGTTTTCTGGAAGGCCGAGGGTCTCCTCCTGTCCTCTGAGTGCACAGCGAGTCCCCCAGAGGCTGCGGGGCGCGGGGCTCCGATGTCTGATGGCGTGCATTCTTGTAAAAATCCTTAATCTTCATTTCGAATATGGTAAAATGAAAAAGCATAACCCACAAAACCCAAAGCTCTCGATTTTTAGAGAAAGAGAAAAGGTTGTGATTCCTGCAAACATGGAGATTTGCCTCTGGCTGTGGCGATTTCTCCTGTCCCTTCTCTCACTCTGGGCCCTGAGAGTGGGGCCGTCAGGCCCCCAGAGACCTGGGTTGCGCCTTGCTCCAGCTCCTGCGTGCGCTTGGCGGCCCCTGCCGGCCGTCTCAGGCACTGCGGCCGCCCTGGACCGTGGTCCGCATTCTGCAAGACTTAACCCGTAGACGCCTCCCCTCTCCGGGGCTGGTACTTCAGCTGGTGAGAAGATTTATACATAAGCCACTGTCCTAATTGAAGTCGGCTGTTCGTTAGGTGAGTTAACGTTTCAAAATATCCCTGGCTTTTCCTATTTGAGGCAAGTAGATTTCTTTTGTGAAAGATGAAATTTTCTTGGCCTCGTGAAAGACACTTAGCCATGGTCAACTTCCAAAGGTGAGCAGTTAAGAAAGACCAAAGCTGCGTCTGAAGCTCATGAGTGGTCACCCTCCCCTGTGGGGCTCACTGCTCCTGTCTGGGTGTCCCCGTGCAGCGCTTCAGCGCCCCTGGACGCGTGAAGCACCTCCTGGGCCCCTCCGTGGTCCCCTTCGGCCCTCCGGGGCTTGGGACGCTGCTCAGGGAAAGGTTAGAAATTGAGAGCAGGTCTGAAAAGAGAGGGCAGGACTGGCAGGTAACCCTGGTGCATGAGAGTTTTTTTTTGCCTATTTCGGTTTCATGCCGTCTGGTAATGTACTTTGCTTTCAATCTTCTTAATGAAACAGGAGATTTCCTTTGGAAGAGATCCCACTGGATGAGAAGGAAGCGGCTCAGTGGCTCCATAAACTATACCAGGAGAAGGTAAAGGCCCCCCGCCCCACCCCACCCCAGAGCCCCCAGGAGCTTCCGAAGGGGCAGCTAACCCGGCAGGCAGGTGCGTGCCGCCTGTCTCTGGAGACTGGCACGCTGGGCCACCTCAAAGTCTTCTTTCCAGTCCTTTCCTTTGTCTTTCATTTTCCCTAATTTTTGAGAAATTCACAAGCTAGAAACAAGTGTAAGGATATCCTAACGCCTGGAAAAACCACAGCTGATAACATATTACCACATTTGTTTCATTTTCTGTGTAAAAGAGATGGTAGGTACACTATGTGTGTGTTTACATATATGATTGAATAGGTAAGAACCACACGAGATGACGCCCGGTTCTTCGTGACCCTGCCCAGTCCTCCTCCATCCCCCCCACACGCCTCACCCCTGACTCTTCCATTTATTTTCTGTGCATAAACATACAGGACACTAGGTTCCCATCTTCAGCAGTAAAGAGGCTTAGATCATCAGAAAGACCTTCGAGTGTAAAGCACTACCCGTTTATAGGTTTTAAGCAAGTAATACGGGCTTCCCAGATGGCAGAGGGGGAAAGAATCCAGCTACCGGTACAGGAGACACAGGTTCCATCCCCGGGCCGGGAAGATCCCCGGAGGAGGAAGGGAGAAGTCACGCCAGCGTTGCGTGGAGAGGCCCGGGGGCGAGAGGCGCCCGGCGGGCTGCGGCCCGTGGAGTTGCAAAGAGTCAGACACGACTGAGCCCACGTGCAGCAGCGACCACGTACCATGTACCGTATAAATCTTAGGAGGAATTTAAGCAACCTTTTAAAATTAAACGAACAAAAAAAGAAAATGCATTTCCTTTTAAATGCACTGACAAGCACGAAGAAAGTCAGGGAACCCTCTCGGCAGCAGACGAGGAGGTGGGGCTGAGGCTCGGGCAGGAAGGCCGTGAGCAGACGCCCGTGGAGTCTGCGGGTCTGCCCACCCGGAGTCTTGCGTTTTAATGCCCCCATGGAAACAGGAGACCAGGATGGGGCCTCACTTGGGGCTGGAAGTTAGAACTGGAGACCCGGAGGAAGCTGGGACCCTCTCGGCCTTTTGCTCTCGCGGAGGCTGACCTGGACGACGTACCTACCAGCACAGGGAGTGACTCTGCGGCTTGCCTTTCCCCGCCGGGTCTCGAGACATCTCCCTGGTAATTCATAATCACAGTGCTGTCCTCAGACAGGTGGGGGATTGAAGTTACACGAACAACATAGCTCAGAAACAAAATCAAAACACCAGCATGGAAAGGTGGTCCCAGGTGAACCTCTCTAGAGCCCCTGAGAGAAGCCCGTCTCCAGACCTCAGCTGTGCAGGGCTTCTACTGGAGACACCCTTGTAAACCAAACCCACGCAGGGCAAGCACCACAGACAGAACACTAAACCCTCCCGAAAGCTGCTGCTGCCGCTTACTCACTGCAGTCTGACTGTGTGACCCCGTGGACTACAGCCTGCCAGGCTCCTCTGTCCATCGGGTTCTCTAGGCCAGAAGACTGGAGTGGGCGGCCATGCCTTCCTCCAGGGGATCTTCCCGACCCAGGGATTGAACCCAGGTCTCCTGCATGGCAGGCAGATTCTTTACCACTGAGGCATCGGGGAAGTTTTATATATTTGCGATCCCATGGACTGCAGCCTGCCAGGCTTCTCTGTCCATGGAATTTTCAAGGCAAGAACACTAGAGTGGGTTGCCATTTCTTTGTCCAAGCTACTACTAGGCGTAGACTCAGATCAGTACATTTGAAATGACTAAGTAAAACAGAAGGGAGTGACGACTTCCCCGGTGGTTCAGTGGTTAAGAATCTGCCTGCCAGTGCAGGGGTCAGGGGTTTAATCCCTGGTCTGGGAAGATCCCACAGGCCTCGGGGCCAATAAGCCCGTGTGCCTGTCCTAAGCCTACAGGCCACACCTACTGAAGTCCGTGGGCAGTAAGAGAAGCCACTGCAATCAGGAGCGCACACACCACAACTAGAGTAGCCCCAACCGCTGCAAGTAGAAGAATCCTACACACAACAACAAAGACCCAGCACTGCCAAAATAATGTTTTTATATATATAAAAAGAAAGGATTTAAAACAAAATAATAAGACCTGTGCACAAATTAAACAGGGCTTCCCTGGTAGCTCAGTGGTAAATAGTCGCCTGCCAATGCAGGAGACGCGGGTTCAAACCCTGATACAGGAAGATCCCACATGTTGCAGAGCAACTAAGCCCGTGAGCCACAACTGTTGAGCCTGTGCTCTAGAGCCTCAGAGCCACGACTGTTAAAGTCCGTGTGCCCTAGAGCCCAAGTTCCACAACAAGAGAAGTCACCGAACAAGAAGCCTCCTCAGCTCCACTAGAGAGTAACCCCCACTCCCTGCACCTAGAGGAGAGCCTGCAACAGCCGTGAAAACCCAGAATAGCCAACAATAAGATAAATAAATAAAATGTTAAAAAATGAAACAGATTTGAGAAAAAAACAAGTAAAATGTTGTATAGGCATGAGAGACCTAAGAACTGACCATAAAATCTTAGTTAACAGATCAGATAGAAGATTTGACACAGCTGAATCAAGATTGCCAGAAGAAATACCAACAACCTAGATAAGTAGATGACACCATCAAGACTGGAGTGGGCGGCCATGCCTTCCTCCAGGGGATCTTCCTGACCTAGGGATTGAACCCAGGTCTCCTGCATGGCAGGCAGATTCTTTACCACTGAGGCATCGGGGAAGTTTTATATATTTGCGATCCCATGGACTGCAGCCTGCCAGGCTTCTCTGTCCATGGAATTTTCAAGGCAAGAACACTAGAGTGGGTTGCCATTTCTTTGTCCAAGCTACTACTAGGCGTAGACTCAGATCAGTACATTTGAAATGACTAAGTAAAACAGAAGGGAGTGACGACTTCCCCGGTGGTTCAGTGGTTAAGAATCTGCCTGCCAGTGCAGGGGTCAGGGGTTTAATCCCTGGTCTGGGAAGATCCCACAGGCCTCGGGGCCAATAAGCCCGTGTGCCTGTCCTAAGCCTACAGGCCACACCTACTGAAGTCCGTGGGCAGTAAGAGAAGCCACTGCAATCAGGAGCGCACACACCACAACTAGAGTAGCCCCAACCGCTGCAAGTAGAAGAATCCTACACACAACAACAAAGACCCAGCACTGCCAAAATAATGTTTTTATATATATAAAAAGAAAGGATTTAAAACAAAATAATAAGACCTGTGCACAAATTAAACAGGGCTTCCCTGGTAGCTCAGTGGTAAATAGTCGCCTGCCAATGCAGGAGACGCGGGTTCAAACCCTGATACAGGAAGATCCCACATGTTGCAGAGCAACTAAGCCCGTGAGCCACAACTGTTGAGCCTGTGCTCTAGAGCCTCAGAGCCACGACTGTTAAAGTCCGTGTGCCCTAGAGCCCAAGTTCCACAACAAGAGAAGTCACCGCAACAAGAAGCCTCCTCAGCTCCACTAGAGAGTAACCCCCACTCCCTGCACCTAGAGGAGAGCCTGCAACAGCCGTGAAAACCCAGAATAGCCAACAATAAGATAAATAAATAAAATGTTAAAAAATGAAACAGATTTGAGAAAAAAACAAGTAAAATGTTGTATAGGCATGAGAGACCTAAGAACTGACCATAAAATCTTAGTTAACAGATCAGATAGAAGATTTGACACAGCTGAATCAAGATTGCCAGAAGAAATACCAACAACCTAGATAAGTAGATGACACCATCCTAATGCCAGAAAGTGAAGAGAAACTGAAGGGCCTCTTGGTGGAGGTGAAAGAGGAGCGTGAAAAGGCTGACTGGAATTCAACATTCAAAAAACTAAGATGATGGCTGGTCCTGTCACTTCGGGCCAAATAGATGGGCAAACAATGGAAACATTGACAGACTTTATTCCCTTGGGCTCCAAAATCCCTGTGGATGGTGACTGCATCCATGAAATTAAAAGAGGCTTGCTCCTTGGAAGGAAAGCTACGACAAACCTAGACAGTGTATTCAAAACCAGAGATAATCACTCGGCCGACAAGGCCTGTATAGTCAAAGCTTTGGTCTTTCCAGTCTTCAAGTATGGAGGTGAGAGTTGGACTGTAGAAAAGGCTGAGCCCCTCAAAACTGATGCTTCCCAACTGTGGTGCTAGAAAAGACTCTTGAGAGTTCCATGGACAGCGAGGAGATCAGTCCGTCCTAAAGGCAGTGAGCCCTGAATAGTCACTGGAAGGGCCGATGCTGAAGCTGAAGCCCCAGTACTCTGGCCGCCTGATGGGAAGAGCCGACTCTCTGGAAAAGAGCCCGGTGCTAGGGGGAAGACTGAGGGCAGGAGAAGGGGGCAGCAGAGGATGAGATGGTGAGATACTGTCACCGGCTCAGTAGACCTGAGTGGACAGAGGAACCCGTCACGATGCAGCCCACGAGCTGCAAAAAGTAAGATATGACTTAGTGACTGAACAGCGACAGCAACAACAACAGCAGAGGCTTTGAGGACATTACTCAGCACGTAGCACAGAGTAAGTGATGCTTAAAAGGTCCAGAGGCTAAAATGAACCCAGACTGTGGTAACTAGAACGTCCAGAGAAGGCAGGAAGAACAGTGCAGAGCGGCTGTCGGGACTAGGGGGCCAATAGCCAACAATAAGATAAATAAATAAAATGTTAAAAATGAAACAGATTTGAGAAAAACAAGTAAAATGTTGTATAGGCATGAGAGACCTAAGAACTGACCATAAAATCTTAGTTAACAGATCAGATAGAAGATTTGACACAGCTGAATCAAGATTGCCAGAAGAAATACCAACAACCTAGATAAGTAGATGACACCATCCTAATGCCAGAAAGTGAAGAGAAACTGAAGGGCCTCTTGGTGGAGGTGAAAGAGGAGCGTGAAAAGGCTGACTGGAATTCAACATTCAAAAAACTAAGATGATGGCTGGTCCTGTCACTTCGGGCCAAATAGATGGGCAAACAATGGAAACATTGACAGACTTTATTCCCTTGGGCTCCAAAATCCCTGTGGATGGTGACTGCATCCATGAAATTAAAAGAGGCTTGCTCCTTGGAAGGAAAGCTACGACAAACCTAGACAGTGTATTCAAAACCAGAGATAATCACTCGGCCGACAAGGCCTGTATAGTCAAAGCTTTGGTCTTTCCAGTCTTCAAGTATGGAGGTGAGAGTTGGACTGTAGAAAAGGCTGAGCCCCTCAAAACTGATGCTTCCCAACTGTGGTGCTAGAAAAGACTCTTGAGAGTTCCATGGACAGCGAGGAGATCAGTCCGTCCTAAAGGCAGTGAGCCCTGAATAGTCACTGGAAGGGCCGATGCTGAAGCTGAAGCCCCAGTACTCTGGCCGCCTGATGGGAAGAGCCGACTCTCTGGAAAAGAGCCCGGTGCTAGGGGGAAGACTGAGGGCAGGAGAAGGGGGCAGCAGAGGATGAGATGGTGAGATACTGTCACCGGCTCAGTAGACCTGAGTGGACAGAGGAACCCGTCACGATGCAGCCCACGAAGCTGCAAAAAGTAAGATATGACTTAGTGACTGAACAGCGACAGCAACAACAACAGCAGAGGCTTTGAGGACATTACTCAGCACGTAGCACAGAGTAAGTGATGCTTAAAAGGTCCAGAGGCTAAAATGAACCCAGACTGTGGTAACTAGAACGTCCAGAGAAGGCAGGAAGAACAGTGCAGAGCGGCTGTCGGGGACAATTGTCACACCTCCTGCGCTGGAGACGACGGGTCTCATCGGGTCCCAGGAGCACACGTCTGGGGTGGGACCCATGAAAAGGCTACCTGGACAGCTGTGCATGTATGCACAGAAACACACATATCACACAGGCATACACAGCGTAGGCGGAGAGCAAAGCACATCACGAAGACAGCACAATTTAAGCAGAAAGCTACGTTACTCAAGAGTGAGTTCACGGCACCAGAAGATTTTCTTTAAAATTATTAATAAAATAGAGAGCCTTGGGTAAGACTGAGCACTCAAAGAGAGAAGGAGCAGTGCGAGACCACAGGTGGCGGATGGGCAGAGCCAAGGGCGTGCCCGAGGCTGCAGGGAGAGCGTGCCTCCGGACCCGGCTCAGGGCTGGCACGTCAGAGACTGCTGCAGAGAGGGGCCCCTGCCAGCCACAGTGGTCACTTAGCAGGAAGTGAGAGAGAGCCGGAAAGTGCATTAGAGGAAATGGACTTATTAGGTATGTTTATTCATTTGCTGTGATTCAGTTAAAATGAATGAACCGAATCGTGAGAAAGTGGGTGCGCAACGAGCAGATGGCAGGAGGCGTATGGGGCGGTGCTGCTCACAGAAGGTCACACGGCGCGGGGCGCTGCCCATGCGCGGAGAGCAGGCGTGAAGCCTGCCTGGGGACGGAGGCCACCGTCGGCCTTGGGGGTGTGGAGAGGGGCTAGCAGTCGGGACAGGACAGAGGCCAGCACCAGTCTGCGGTACGTGCCCAGGAGCCGGTGGTCAGAGCGGAGCCGGCTGGAGGAACGGGCTTGAAGATGCTCTGGACCCTGCAGGAAAAGCCCTGAAGACGGGGGCCCATGCGGCCGCCCAGGGCTGTACCCACAGACCTGAGGGTC
The DNA here is from genome assembly GCA_022376925.1 of Tragulus kanchil. Classification (NCBI taxonomy): domain Eukaryota; kingdom Metazoa; phylum Chordata; class Mammalia; order Artiodactyla; family Tragulidae; genus Tragulus; species Tragulus kanchil. The sequence goes on from JAIOJX010000028.1 coordinate 246,356,336, forward strand.
ACCGCCGCTCCTGAACTCTCAGGGCCTGTGGTGCCCAGCCCGTGTCCCCTCGGTTGGGACAGCGGTTTCTGACCACAGATCGGAAGAGGCTGTGGCACTGGGTATTTGTTAAGCCCCCTGCCCTGTTTTCACACGTCTGTCAGAGGCTAAAATGAACCCAGACTGTGGTAACTAGAACGTCCAGAGAAGGCAGGAAGAACAGTGCAGAGCGGCTGTCGGGGACAATTGTCACACCTCCTGCGCTGGAGACGACGGGTCTCATCGGGTCCCAGGAGCACACGTCTGGGGTGGGACCCATGAAAAGGCTACCTGGACAGCTGTGCATGTATGCACAGAAACACACATATCACACAGGCATACACAGCGTAGGCGGAGAGCAAAGCACATCACGAAGACAGCACAATTTAAGCAGAAAGCTACGTTACTCAAGAGTGAGTTCACGGCACCAGAAGATTTTCTTTAAAATTATTAATAAAATAGAGAGCCTTGGGTAAGACTGAGCACTCAAAGAGAGAAGGAGCAGTGCGAGACCACAGGTGGCGGATGGGCAGAGCCAAGGGCGTGCCCGAGGCTGCAGGGAGAGCGTGCCTCCGGACCCGGCTCAGGGCTGGCACGTCAGAGACTGCTGCAGAGAGGGGCCCCTGCCAGCCACAGTGGTCACTTAGCAGGAAGTGAGAGAGAGCCGGAAAGTGCATTAGAGGAAATGGACTTATTAGGTATGTTTATTCATTTGCTGTGATTCAGTTAAAATGAATGAACCGAATCGTGAGAAAGTGGGTGCGCAACGAGCAGATGGCAGGAGGCGTATGGGGCGGTGCTGCTCACAGAAGGTCACACGGCGCGGGGCGCTGCCCATGCGCGGAGAGCAGGCGTGAAGCCTGCCTGGGGACGGAGGCCACCGTCGGCCTTGGGGGTGTGGAGAGGGGCTAGCAGTCGGGACAGGACAGAGGCCAGCACCAGTCTGCGGTACGTGCCCAGGAGCCGGTGGTCAGAGCGGAGCCGGCTGGAGGAACGGGCTTGAAGATGCTCTGGACCCTGCAGGAAAAGCCCTGAAGACGGGGGCCCATGCGGCCGCCCAGGGCTGTACCCACAGACCTGAGGGTCACCGCCGCTCCTGAACTCTCAGGGCCTGTGGTGCCCAGCCCGTGTCCCCTCGGTTGGGACAGCGGTTTCTGACCACAGATCGGAAGAGGCTGTGGCACTGGGTATTTGTTAAGCCCCCTGCCCTGTTTTCATGGAACGCCAGATACAGCTGTAGAAGCTCGCTCCACGCAGAAACTAAATCAGACAGCGATGAGAACCCGTGAGACCCTCTCCCTGCTCTGCGATTAAGATCCTGCTGGCGTGCATCCTCCCAGACTTGGTCCTTGACACACACACTGGTGTGTGTATTCTTTTTTTTTTTAAAGATTTATTTATTTATTTATTTTGGGGGGGTGGGGTGGGGAGGGAGGGCAACAGGCGGGCTACTTCCATTGGTCTTTCATTTGTCTATTTTTATCCGTCTTTGTTCTTTGGCCCGTGTGGGCCTCCCATCGCGGTGGCCTCTGTTGTCGCAGAGCACTGGCTCTGGGCGCATGCACTCCAGAGCTCCGGCTCGGTCATTGGACACATGGGTCCAGCTGCTCTGCGGCACATGGGATCTTCCCAGGCCAGGGATCGAACCGGCGTCCCTTGCCCTGCAAGGCGGTGTCCTTACCCACTGGACCACCAGGGAAGCCCTGTGTGTATTCTTATTTAAATGCAGTCGTGCGGCACATATGTCTTCAGGAAGCTTAGACTTTGGTCAGCACATCTCCCTGGCGGCACGTGGCATGGCGTGGCTGCAGAGAAATCCTTGATGGCATCTCAGCTTCTCGGGCAGCCAGCGCTGGGCAGTTGGCACTCACTCTGGTTCCCTGCCGAGGATGCTGCCCAGCCCTCCCCAGCCCCCTGACCCCCTCTCGTCAGCCGCCAGGACGTGAAAGGAGGAGAGGCTGAGCGGCTTTCTGTGGGTGAGCAGCCGCAGGCCACGGGACTCCAGCAGTGCTGGCTGCTGCCACCCTCGCTCTGGACATGTGGCCAGAGACGGTGTGCGGCCCGGCCAACGCCGTAGTCCTGGGGGTGCAGGTCCTGTTGGGCACCAGGCGCTGGCTGAACCCTTTGCCCCGTTGAAGGGTTCATGTATTTCAAGCTTTGGGTACAAGCCGCCGTGGTCGACGGCCAGCGTGGCCCCTGCTCTCTGGGCAGGCTGAGTCACGTTCCGCTGTCGGTGGTGACGACAGCGCATGAAGAGGCCGCTGTCCGGTTGGCTCTTTCAGGACGCGCTGCAGGAGACGTACACGCAGGGGGCCGTGTTCCCGGGGGAGCCGTTCAAGCCCGCCCGCCGGCCGTGGACGCTCCTCAACTTCCTCTTCTGGGCCACGCTGCTGCTGTCCCCTCTCTTCAGTTTCGTCTTGGGCGTCTTCGCCAGTGGATCGCCCGTCCTGATCCTGACGTTCCTGGGATTTGTCGGGGCAGGTAATGCAGGGCACGGACGCGTGGCTGCAGGCGGGGAGCCTTCCCCGGGCCGGCCGCGGCGCCCAGGCCCGCAGGCAGTCACCCGGCAGCCAGGCTCCGGCCTGAGCCCCGCCGGCCTCAGACAGCAGCTCTGGTCGCTGATTCACGGGGCCGTGACAGCCTCTACCAGATTCCTGGGCCATCTCTCTGGAACCGTGGCTGGCCACCTGCCTGGCATCTTGTGCTGAGCATGGCACTGGAGAGCCCTGGCCACACCATCTGCCCTGAGCAGCGGGGGCGTGGGCTGGGCACACTGCCGTTGGGTACAGCACCAAGGACACATGGGCCCCGGATGTAGGGCACGGCAGCCCCTCAGCCTTGGCTGAGAGCTTCGGCCCCCAGTGGGCCCACGCCTGCTCTGCTCCCTGGAGGAGCAGAGGCCTGCCCTGGCCCGGGAACAGGCTGGCTGGGTGGCAGGAGGGAGGTGGGGAGAGGGCCGGCCCATTGCTCCCAGGGAAACCGGAGGCCCAGAGCCGGCCCCCCATAACCGTGTGTCCAGCTTGATGGGAAGGCGATCAGTCTAACCTCGCCTTTCTCCTGTTTTAAAGCTTCCTTTGGAGTCCGCCGGCTGATAGGAGTGACTGAAATAGAAAAAGGCTCCAGCTATGGAAACCAAGAATTTAAGAAAAAGGAGTAATTAATGGCTGTGATTGAACGCACATAACCTGACGGTGATATCCAATTAACTCAATTAAAAGCAGAACACCACACCTAGAGCGGGAAAAAGACACTTAGAAACTATTTTTCTTATTAACTGGTGACTAATATTGACCAATAAAACTTGAGCCAAGAGTAAAGCGGTTGGAAGGCCTGCGGAAGAAGACGCCAGCCTCGCCCTGCGCAGGAGAGCCCAGCCGGGCGCCTGCTCGTGGGGGCGGCGCTCCCGCCCCGGGACCTCGGGGCTCACCCGGCTCGTCTCTGGAGCGCTCAGCCTGGACGGTTGGAAACGTTCTCTTCTCACATTTAGACCCCGATTTCGGTTTCTATCAGTTTTCTGGGAGTTTCCCCTGCCCTTCGCCTCTTCCTATGCATCTTCTGCCGACCCTCTATTCTGGTCCCCCTGGGAGCCGCGTGCCTGGGTCCCCAGGTCCCCCAAAGCACCTGCTGGTCCTGACCTGCCCGCACCCGGCCTCCAGGCGGTGGAGGCGGGGCCTGGCGAGAAGCACACTGGGCGGGGCTGCGGCGGGACACGCCCCCTTTCTCCGGCCTGCCCTTGGCTTCCTACCTAAGCCTGCCCGAGGACAATTTTTTTGTTGTTCGGCCGTGTCTGACTCTTTGCAATCCGTTTTAAGTGGAGGCGGAAAACGCTGTGAGGTGTCGAGTCTTGCTGGTGGTCGGAGCTCAGCTCCTCCGTCCCTCTCGCTGCCGGCGGCAGCAGCCTGGTCACCCTGCCCGGCACAGGGCTGCCGCGATGCCGCGCCCCGTCGTCCCCAGCAGGGCCGAAGCACGCACCGTGCGCCCGGGAGACCTCCGCCGGGCTGGGGATGCGCTGGAAAGGCAGTGTCGCCGTCACCCTGTCTTTTACAGGTGATTGGAGGGTGTTAACACAGAGCGCTTTTAGAGGTTTTGCTTTCACAATCGACCTGATGGAAACCAGAGGTGGGGAGCCTTCCCCTCCTCCACCACCGCCCTCTGAGCAGGTGCGCGTCCTGGGAGGCCCGGCCTGTGGGGGGAGGGCACGGGTGTCCCTAGTGTCCGGGCAGCGTCCCCTCCAGCCTGCAGCCCTCGAGGGAGCTTCCTCAGAGGGGGGGTGTTTCCTGCACGTCATTCCGTCGCCATCCGACTTCTTAAACTTTCAGCTTACTTTTTTAAAGTCACACTCCCTTCATCATTTTTAGCAAGGGAAAGAAAAATAATAGGTGTTATCACTGCTCTGCTGTAACCAGCATTTGGAATAGAGGCAGGTTGAATTTTCTAGGGGGGAAAAAAAAAGAAAAAGGAATGGACAAAATTATAAACCAAATTGGAAAAAATAATTATGCGTTGCCCCTAAATCGGAATGCTGGGGAGACCAGTGAAAACAGCAGGTAGCCTTTATAGCAGGACTACTGAAGTCTGCGCTGGTGACGGCAGCAAGGCGGGGACGTGAACCGCTGGGTTCTGTGCTCAGTGACAGACGCCCACGGCGAGACTGGCCGCTGAGACCGCGTGGGGCCGCTGCCCTCCGCCCCAGAGCTGGCCGCCCCTCCCGCAGGCCTCCAGCCCGGCGGCAGGAGGGCCGCTTCCACTCTGGTAAGCGGCTTCCTGAGATCTGATTTTTCTTCACACAATATGCTGCTCGTCTGTGTGTATGTGTCATTTGCTAATCCACTAATCTCTAAAGAGCTTAAAGGACAAAGTTGGAGGGTACTACTGTGAAGACAAATAACCTGGAAAATGCAAATGTAGGTCTTTTGCCATTTAATTAATAGTCCTCGCTTCCCAGCTAATCTCCTCCCCTTGAAATTGATACACAACACGGAAATCCTATATGGAGTCAGTGCCGAACAAGCTGTGAAGACTCCTAGGTGAACGGAGATTGAGACCATGTGTAGGTTTTAAATCTCAGTGACTTCTGATTTAACAAAGATTAGCGTGTGCATTTGAATACCAAGCCCTTTGAGAGCAATAAAAATTACACCATGAATGTTTGTTTTTTTTTTCCTTTTTGGAGGGGTGGATCTTGCTTTTCCTCCACTTCAGAAGGAAAAGGGGGAGGCTTCTTTAGTTTTTAAATTAATAAACCTCAGAACAGTGCTTTTCTTACTTCTTTCCCTGTACCCCGTTGTGGCTGATGTTGTCATTGTCCAAACTCAGGCTGAGTGCTGTGCAATCCTGCTGGTCGCGGCGGGGTAGGGGGTGTTCCCTCCTCACCAGGCCCTGGGTCTGGGGGACCAGGGATCTGTCGCTGCAGGGGAGGGGCCGGTCCGCTGACCTCTCCGCGGGGGCGGGCCTGCTGGGCCTCTGAGGGACAGCCTAGTTGCTGCAGCGGCCTCCAGAGCCCGCCCTCTCCCTCCGGAGATGCCCACAGTGGTGTCTGCGGAGCTCCAGGCCCGCGGGTGCCCGACGGAGGCTGAGTCCTGAGTCCGGGCCGCTGGCTGGCGTGTTGCTCGGCTCAGGTCCTGGTGCCCCATCTCCTGTCGCCAGCTCCTGGGTCCTGGTGCCGCCTGCTGAGTCGAGTGTGGGCTCTGGGCCCTCCCGGTGTCCAGCAGGCCCTCTCGGGCATTCCAGGGGCTTCAGGGGTGCCTGCAGCCCTCCATGGCAGCCCTGTGATGGCGACCAGGCCCTGGGGACCTTCTGGCCCCTCTCGTAGTCCTGCGTCAGCACTGGAGCAGGAGCAGACGCTGAGGAGAGGCTCCCCTGCTCCGGGGAGAGCGCTGCCAGGAGGGCGCGTGACCCTGGCCTGGAGCGGTGACCCTGCCTTCTGGCCCTTCCTGAGCCCCAGCAACGCCCGAACGGCAGAGTCAGATCCGAGCGGGTCTCGGGGGGCCGCTCAGTGGCGACAGCGATGGACGAGGCAGCAGCGTGAGCAGCGCTGTGAAGATGACGTGGGCATGGCTGCCGGCCAGCGTGGCGTCTCCGCCATGTCTGCCCGTCGCCCCCCGCCCGCGGGCTCCGCGGCCCGAGCTCTTCCTCACCCCGATTCAGTCCCTGCGCCCGGACGGCCGCCTGCACAGGAGTGGCGTGCGCAGGCACGTGTGGGTCAGGAGCTGTCCCCAAGCTGTCCACGCCCACGTGACACCCGTTGGTATCCGATCTGGGGCGAAGAACAAGCCCCTCTCTGCATGTTGCCTTATCTCTACCCGAGACACCTGTAGTCAAGCCAAACAGAGTCTCTCGCGCCCGGCTGATTTTCAGCTGAACCGTCCGACCCTGCGCATGAACTTGTGCCGTGACGTTCTCACCACAGCTGCATGGAACCCTGGCATGCGACACGGCAGGCCGTGGCACCGTGTGGCTTCCAACCCCTGGCAGTGTAACCAGGCTTCGGGATGAAAACCGTCAGACTGACGGGCCCACCTGCCTGCTCTCTGGGGACAGCATGTCCCCCACCCCACGTGCCTGTCCCTCTCGAGCGCGTTAGCTCCCAGGCGAAGGTGGGCCTCTCCCCAGCGCCTGGGCCTGGCCGGTGGGGTCAGCCACACCCGCGACCCCCCAGCGCGGTCCCGGCCCGTGAGTGGCGGTGCAGGCGTGCGGGTGTTCCTGCGACTTCTGCATCTTTGCGTGTCAGGGCCAGGACGCGCACACACAGGCACACTTTGGGTACGTGATGTCCCACTGCATTCTGCTTGATGGAGGGGTGGACACATGTGGACTGAGGTCACCATCAGCACTGGCCACACGCTGACCCGGCGGCCACAGAGGCATTCCCGCAGAGCACCTGGGAAGTGAGCGAGAGCCCTCGGGGAGCCCGGGAAGTTACGGAGCGCCGACAGACCCCGGTCAGCCCGGCAGCCCGGCGGCCTCCGCCCCTCCCTTCAGAGACAGCTGAGTGGCTGCACAACTTTAAGCTTTGCGATGACAAGTTCACTTGGAGTTTTCTTTTCCTATAAACATTTCAGTTTCTTCATTTTCTGTTTGCAGAAGTATTTTGGATAGAAGCTGAACTGTGAATGAGATACACTGAAATGCACTAAGTTGTACTGAGCTGGAGTTACTTGGTACCATGAAGCAATGCGTCTGATCTACTTTATTTGTTTGTTGTCTCGGAATTGTACATGGTGACACTCTAATGTCATTTGCCCAGAGGCCAGGCCGTTCAGCTGGCTTTTTAATCAGAACGATCGTCAGCCAGCACCGTAGCTATTCACAAAAATGCCTCCTCGGGAAACCACACAAGCCCCAGACGGCACGTGTGGGACAGGTGGCATTCTTCTTCCATCATGGATCCTCCACCGCACCGGACGTCGGGCGGCTTCAGAGGCGGACACGTTGTATGCAGGGTGCACGTGTGTGCTGTGGCGGCTTCCTTTTGTACACTTCATTTTTCCAGTTTTGCTACAGCTTTGTGTAGTGGAGGACAGTGGTATGTTTGGTCTATGGGAGCCTGTGGGGTGGGGGCGGGCGCTGACTTCAACTCCAAACACCTGTATCCCGCAAGGCCTGGCTGCACTGGCCGTTCCTTTTCAAGGTCACTTTGTACACGCGTGTGCTCGAGGCTGCCGGAGTGGCAGTGTTTCCTAGATAAAGTGCTGCAAGGGTCATGTTTGTTTATTCAAACTGCTGCCGTGAAAGAGAGGGGCAGCACGCCCACACTGAGAGACAGTCTGCCCGCCTCGTGTTGTCCCTGAGCTGCTGACCCGTGGGGGTGAGGGACACTTCTGGCCCTTGGGGTCCGCGCCTGCGGACACCCCGAGGCTGGGGCTGTTTCTCAAGACTGTCCCGTGGTGACAGGTTCTGAGCCTCTCCATCTCAAGAAAGACACTTTCTGAAGGGAACTGCAGCGGAGGGGAGGCACATGTGGACTGAGGTCACCATCAGCACTGGCCACCCTGCCGGCCACAGAGGCATTCCCAGAGCACCTGGGAAGTGAGCGAGAGCCCTCGGGAGCCGGGAAGTTACGGAGCGCGACAGACCCCGGTCAGCCCGGCAGCCCGCGGCCTCCGCCCCTCCCTTCAGAGACAGCTGAGTGGCTGCACAACTTTAAGCTTTGCGATGACAAGTTCACTTGGAGTTTTCTTTTCCTATAAACATTTCAGTTTCTTCATTTTCTGTTTGCAGAAGTATTTTGGATAGAAGCTGAACTGTGAATGAGATACACTGAAATGCACTAAGTTGTACTGAGCTGGAGTTACTTGGTACCATGAAGCAATGCGTCTGATCTACTTTATTTGTTTGTTGTCTCGGAATTGTACATGGTGACACTCTAATGTCATTTGCCCAGAGGCCAGGCCGTTCAGCTGGCTTTTTAATCAGAACGATCGTCAGCCAGCACCGTAGCTATTCACAAAAATGCCTCCTCGGGAAACCACACAAGCCCCAGACGGCACGTGTGGGACAGGTGGCATTCTTCTTCCATCATGGATCCTCCACCGCACCGGACGTCGGGCGGCTTCAGAGGCGGACACGTTGTATGCAGGGTGCACGTGTGTGCTGTGGCGGCTTCCTTTTGTACACTTCATTTTTCCAGTTTTGCTACAGCTTTGTGTAGTGGAGGACAGTGGTATGTTTGGTCTATGGGAGCCTGTGGGGTGGGGGCGGGCGCTGACTTCAACTCCAAACACCTGTATCCCGCAAGGCCTGGCTGCACTGGCCGTTCCTTTTCAAGGTCACTTTGTACACGCGTGTGCTCGAGGCTGCCGGAGTGGCAGTGTTTCCTAGATAAAGTGCTGCAAGGGTCATGTTTGTTTATTCAAACTGCTGCCGTGAAAGAGAGGGGCAGCACGCCCACACTGAGAGACAGTCTGCCCGCCTCGTGTTGTCCCTGAGCTGCTGACCCGTGGGGGTGAGGGACACTTCTGGCCCTTGGGGTCCGCGCCTGCGGACACCCCGAGGCTGGGGCTGTTTCTCAAGACTGTCCCGTGGTGACAGGTTCTGAGCCTCTCCATCTCAAGAAAGACACTTTCTGAAGGGAACTGCAGCGGAGCGTGGGTCAGGCAAAAGCAAGGGAGGAAAAACAGCTGGTGCATAGAGCATGCTCAGTGACCCTCTGCCTGAAAACGGATCTTACAAGCCATCCAGGACGAAAAGGTTTCCCAAAGTAGGCATGTACATATCAAAACCTATTTTTTGTAAAAACAAATTGTGGAGAAAACCCAGGAACCCTTTTTCTTCTTTATAAAGAAAAGAACTCTTGTGAGAACCAAAAGCTATTCCAGGGTCTGATTTGTCTGTCTTGTGAAAATAAACCGAGCTGAAAGAACCGTGGTGTCACTTCTGCTCTGGGGACGGCCCGAGGACCCGCTTCTTTGCTCGTCTGGTGCCGGCGGCCGGGAGGCGCCCCCGCCCTTGCCGAGAGCGGAAAGCCAGGCTCCGACAGGCTCTCCTAACTTGCGCCCTCCACGCGCGGCCTGGTATTGCAAGTAGAGCCTGAATGCGGAGCACGCGTGGACCAGCGCGTGCCTACAGGGACACACACACGCGGGTCCCCACGTGCCTCAGACAGCAAGGGGGGGCTTGAGGTGGTCACGTGGGAACAGCCCCGTCAGGAAAGGGGGTGAAACCCCAGCCTGCCCTGGGGGCTCCCAGCGGCCGTCTCCTCCGCGGGTGGAGCCCGAGCACAGCCTGCTCCGGGGCCCGCCGCCCTGGGTGTGACGGTGATCCCGGTGGTGGAGGCCTCGGGGGAGGGGAGTCGCCCCGTGGCAGCCGGAGGAGGGAGGCGAGGACGGCGCCACGCCCCGCGCACCCTGGGCTCCCGCTGCCCTCCTGGAGGGACGTGCCACCAGCCCCAGCCCCCGCCAGGGGTCTGAAACTCAGAGGGACCCGGGTGCTGTGGGCCTGGGAGCGCAGGTGGGGACGGCACGCTCGCCCTGAGGGCTCTCCCCTCCCCCGGGGTCTGGGTCACCACTCGGGGCTAGGAAGCCTCCGGTTCAGAGGCCCCTCAGACTGTGCTAGAAATGGCCGATCCCTCCTGCCCATGGGGCCAGCCCAAGGCCAAGGACGTGCCCTCTACCCACTGAAAGGCAGGGCGGGGCCCCACGGGGCTGTGTGACTGTCCCGCGAGGGACCGTCAGCGCCCAGGGTCAGCGGCCGCCCCTCCTGCTCAAGCCCATTCCAACCGGAGCGTGGCGGGTGGGGCCCGCGGCCTCGCCCCTCTCCAGCCAGAGCCCTGCTGCAGAGAGGCGGGCGCTGCGCCCATGAGGCTCAGGGTCCGGAGGGCGTGTCCCGCACAGAGCGCCCCTGGGGCCGAGCCCGGCTCTGGGTTTGGTGAGGCACCCGCACTCCGGCACGCGAGGCACCTGGTCCCGTCGCCCGCCCCGGCCTCCCTGGCCTGTTTCCCTGCACGGCCGGCACACCTCTGGAGTCGGGGAGACCGTGAGCCCGCGCATCTCCGGGGTCCTCGGAGCCCGGGGGGCGCTGAGTCGGGGCGACCGGGAGGAATGTACTGGAAGAGGCATTTCTTCCTGGCGACTCTGTGTCCTGCACACACCCCAAGACCCGACGGACGCAGCACACCTGTGTGCACCCTCCCGCCAGGCCGCTGGAGCTGGGCTGCCCCCTGGGTTGTGCCGTGTCCTGTCCCCCAGAGGGAAATGCGTGCTGCTGTTCCCACTTAGACATTTTTTCTTTTTTGCTTGAGGTGGTCACGTGGGAACAGCCCCGTCAGGAAAGGGGGTGAAACCCCAGCCTGCCCTGGGGGCTCCCAGCGGCCGTCTCCTCCGCGGGTGGAGCCCGAGCACAGCCTGCTCCGGGGCCCGCCGCCCTGGGTGTGACGGTGATCCCGGTGGTGGAGGCCTCGGGGGAGGGGAGTCGCCCCGTGGCAGCCGGAGGAGGGAGGCGAGGACGGCGCCACGCCCCGCGCACCCTGGGCTCCCGCTGCCCTCCTGGAGGGACGTGCCACCAGCCCCAGCCCCCGCCAGGGGTCTGAAACTCAGAGGGACCCGGGTGCTGTGGGCCTGGGAGCGCAGGTGGGGACGGCACGCTCGCCCTGAGGGCTCTCCCCTCCCCCGGGGTCTGGGTCACCACTCGGGGCTAGGAAGCCTCCGGTTCAGAGGCCCCTCAGACTGTGCTAGAAATGGCCGATCCCTCCTGCCCATGGGGCCAGCCCAAGGCCAAGGACGTGCCCTCTACCCACTGAAAGGCAGGGCGGGGCCCCACGGGGCTGTGTGACTGTCCCGCGAGGGACCGTCAGCGCCCAGGGTCAGCGGCCGCCCCTCCTGCTCAAGCCCATTCCAACCGGAGCGTGGCGGGTGGGGCCCGCGGCCTCGCCCCTCTCCAGCCAGAGCCCTGCTGCAGAGAGGCGGGCGCTGCGCCCATGAGGCTCAGGGTCCGGAGGGCGTGTCCCGCACAGAGCGCCCCTGGGGCCGAGCCCGGCTCTGGGTTTGGTGAGGCACCCGCACTCCGGCACGCGAGGCACCTGGTCCCGTCGCCCGCCCCGGCCTCCCTGGCCTGTTTCCCTGCACGGCCGGCACACCTCTGGAGTCGGGGAGACCGTGAGCCCCCGCATCTCCGGGGTCCTCGGAGCCCGGGGGGCGCTGAGTCGGGGCGACCGGGAGGAATGTACTGGAAGAGGCATTTCTTCCTGGCGACTCTGTGTCCTGCACACACCCCAAGACCCGACGGACGCAGCACACCTGTGTGCACCCTCCCGCCAGGCCGCTGGAGCTGGGCTGCCCCCTGGGTTGTGCCGTGTCCTGTCCCCCAGAGGGAAATGCGTGCTGCTGTTCCCACTTAGACATTTTTTCTTTTTTGCCATCTGCTTGGCTCATGAGATCTTGGCTCCTGGAGCAGGGGCTGAACCCCGTCCTCGGCCATGGGAGCTCAGAGTCCTAACCTGGGAGACCCCAGAAGGCTCCCCGCACTTGCGGCCTGTAAGTGACCCACAAGGCAACACCGCGTTCCCCCTGCCTGTCCCAGAAAGGGCCACCCCGCCGCCCCAGACAGGCACCGGTGGGCAGTCCGGAGGTCGAGGCCACCCTCCCTCAGCACAGAGCCACCGCCAGCAGAGTGGACGCGCCCGGCAGGGGCAGCCGACCTCCAGGGCTGGGGGAGGAGGGCAGCTGGAAGGCGGTCCTGGAGTCTCAGTCAACAATGGTTTCCAGGCCCCCGGTGAGTCCAGCTGGCCCCCCCCGCCCCATGCCCACCGCCACCCAGAGAGGCCAGCCATCTGACCTCGCGCGGGCAGGCTGGGCAAGGCCTGCGCTGTCAGCTCCTCCCCGAGGCCGGCTCGCCCGGGTAGGAGGGGCTCATACGGCCGGTCACCACCTAAAGGCAGGTGTTCCTCTGTGACAGCTGCTGTAGGCGGGGGGAGGCCAGGGCGGCCTGAGCCCTGCTCCCCACGCCAAGGTGGGGCTCTGCAAGGCTGGGCGCCTCAAAGGAAGGGTACAGGGCAGGGGTGGGGCCCCTGGGTGAGCGACCTGGGCATGCCAGAGGCCCCCGGGGGCTGTAGGCAGTGTGCACGTTGAGGTGAGGGGCCTGGAGGTGTTGACCAAAAGGCAGTCATTACCTACACAGGAGCGTTCTGTTTTCTTTGTGGGCATGTTTAGCGCCTCAGGCCTGGGACAGCACAGGGAGTAGTCTGAGGAGCTGCTCCGCGGAGGAGGGAGGCGTTGGGCTACAGGTGTGACAGAAATGAAACACTATCAAAGTTTTCTTCCGGTTTAGCTCTTTATTTTTGTGTCTTTTGCTGCACAGAATGTTGTTTCTCGTTGAATGGAATTGAATGTGTTCATTGTTTCCTTCGTGATTTTGAATGTCTTGCTAAGAAGTCCTCTCCCTCCTTGCAGTCATAACTGACTCTCCTACACTTTATCATGGAAGTTGTAATGTTTAGCTTTCATCTGGAACGGAAAGCCACCGGAATTGAGCTTGGGGCGTGGCACACAGAAGTGCCCTGTTTGACTTTACATTTTCTGCCTGGAGAACAGGTCACCCAGGACTTTCCCCACTGACCAGCAGAGCCCCGTGGACGTGGCGTGATGCGTGGGGTCTGCTGTGGGCGCTTCCGTCCTGCTACTGGCCACGGGCCCCGCATCTCGGATGACTGGCTTCACCGGAAGTCGAGGCATCGGGTAAGGCACGCCCCTATTTTTCATTCTCCACATTTTTCTTGGTTATTCACAAACCTTGATCCTTCCACACAGATTTTAGAATTGACTCCTAAGTTCTAGTCAAAAACGAGTAAAATCGGTTGGAATTTGCACTGGTCTCGTGGGGCTGGGTTAGATGGGGAGGCCGGCCATGACAGTGTCGATCCTGCGTGTGGAGAGCCCGCTTCTCTTACCATCCTCTTACCAACCGAAGATTTCTGGATGGGGACGTTCTCCTGGAGGAGGGTGTGGCAGCTCCCTCCCGCGTTCTTGCTGAAGAGTCCCCAGGACGGAGGAGGCGACCTAGCCCCTGAGCACGGCACGGCGGTGACCCTGCGTGAAGAGTTTCTGACTTATTAATAGAACATGTGACCAAGGAGATGTAACTCATCCGTTTTGTTAAAATAGTCTGTTAACAATCGCAACTAAAAAGACAAACAGTGTCCTATTTATCTCTATGATAATTCTAAGACCTAAAATATACAGAAACCCTGAATGGATGAATAGTTTGTCTAAACTCACACAGCTTTAAAGCGGTATGATCCAGAAAAATGCACTTGATAAATGCAAAAAAAAAAAAATGAAGAAGAAGAAGAAGAATCAACATATGAGGGAGTAACACTAGTCAGTTTGGGGGCTGAGGTTGAATTCATCGGGAGACTTGGCCGTGTCCGGCCCAGGGCACCTCTCACTGACTCCCCACTGAAGCCTGAGGGGTCGCCTGGTGTCACGGCCAGCCCGAGATGACCGCGGTGGCCCGCTCTCGATGGCACGCCGGGACCCTGCCTCAGGCTTTGGTGGGCAGAGGTGTGACCACCTCCTGCCGCCACCCCGGGGCCCTTTGGCCACGCGGCTGGAGCCTCCGCAGCCACACAACCCATTTAGACTAATGGCCACTTAAAAATGCATGACCTCGGCTCCAGCCAGGTCCTGGGTAGCATTGAAAAGATCGATCCTGAGGGCTCTCCAGCAGGGTCCCAGGGGCCGCGGACCCATCATCTGCGTCACCTCCGGCCTGCTTTCCCTTCTCCACCCCACCCCTCACCCCAGGGCAGGTGCTGCTGCCCTGAGCATTGCCACCAGCTTCTCTCGGCCCGTGGCTGTCTGCCCAGCGGGCGTCAGGGTCCGTGCGTGTTCACAGCACCCGGATGGACCCGGGCTGCAAGGGGCCGAGGCTGCTGTGAGGCCGGTTTCCCCCTCAAAGGCACTGATAGCATCAGTAACTCTGAGGGGTTCCCACCCCAGCCCCCCAGCTCTCTGAGCCTCCCGGCCTCACTCTAGCAGCAGAATCTGGCTCTGGCCACCCCGCACGGCCCCAGACTATGGACCTGGCCGTGGCTCCCCGGCCGGGAAGGATGTGGCTCCGGGGGAAGACCCGTCTCTGCCTTCAGAGCGGCCCCTCTGGACCGAGCCCGGCCTTCTCCTGCGTGACCCTGCTGTGACCAGCACAGCCCGGAGCGCGCTGGCGTCGCCTGGGGGCCCCGGGAGCCCGGGTCTGCACCCAAGCCCAGCGGGTGGCACGTCGGCTAAGTACCTAATCGCAACTAAAAAGACAAACAGTGTCCTATTTATCTCTATGATAATTCTAAGACCTAAAATATACAGAAACCCTGAATGGATGAATAGTTTGTCTAAACTCACACAGCTTTAAAGCGGTATGATCCAGAAAAATGCACTTGATAAATGCAAAAAAAAAAAATGAAGAAGAAGAAGAAGAATCAACATATGAGGGAGTAACACTAGTCAGTTTGGGGGCTGAGGTTGAATTCATCGGGAGACTTGGCCGTGTCCGGCCCAGGGCACCTCTCACTGACTCCCCACTGAAGCCTGAGGGGTCGCCTGGTGTCACGGCCAGCCCGAGATGACCGCGGTGGCCCGCTCTCGATGGCACGCCGGGACCCTGCCTCAGGCTTTGGTGGGCAGAGGTGTGACCACCTCCTGCCGCCACCCCGGGGCCCTTTGGCCACGCGGCTGGAGCCTCCGCAGCCACACAACCCATTTAGACTAATGGCCACTTAAAAATGCATGACCTCGGCTCCAGCCAGGTCCTGGGTAGCATTGAAAAGATCGATCCTGAGGGCTCTCCAGCAGGGTCCCAGGGGCCGCGGACCCATCATCTGCGTCACCTCCGGCCTGCTTTCCCTTCTCCACCCCACCCCTCACCCCAGGGCAGGTGCTGCTGCCCTGAGCATTGCCACCAGCTTCTCTCGGCCCGTGGCTGTCTGCCCAGCGGGCGTCAGGGTCCGTGCGTGTTCACAGCACCCGGATGGACCCGGGCTGCAAGGGGCCGAGGCTGCTGTGAGGCCGGTTTCCCCCTCAAAGGCACTGATAGCATCAGTAACTCTGAGGGGTTCCCACCCCAGCCCCCCAGCTCTCTGAGCCTCCCGGCCTCACTCTAGCAGCAGAATCTGGCTCTGGCCACCCCGCACGGCCCCAGACTATGGACCTGGCCGTGGCTCCCCGGCCGGGAAGGATGTGGCTCCGGGGGAAGACCCGTCTCTGCCTTCAGAGCGGCCCCTCTGGACCGAGCCCGGCCTTCTCCTGCGTGACCCTGCTGTGACCAGCACAGCCCGGAGCGCGCTGGCGTCGCCTGGGGGCCCCGGGAGCCCGGGTCTGCACCCAAGCCCAGCGGGTGGCACGTCGGCTAAGTACCTAGTCATCACACCGGGGCTGCGACTCATGGCACTGGCTCCAAGCGACATGTCGGGGACCCTGCGAACAGTGCCCTGACCCTGGAGTCCGTCGTTTGCCCTTGACGAGAACAGAGCCAGGTCCAGGCTGACCCGCTCTGCGGCTTGACGAGGTCAGGGCCCATGTGCTGTCCGTGCAGCCAGCCCAGGATGGAGGGGCGTGGGTCGGGGCATGCCTGGCCTGGCCGCATCCACGGTGGAGCCTGTGACAGGTCTTGGGTTTCTGCCAGCTGCCTCCTCAACGTGCACGGCCTCCCAGCACCAGAGCTCTCAGGAGGGCGGCCTGGAGGAGCTTTAAGAGCCCAGTGGCCAGTTCTGAACCTCCACTCGTGGAAGTGAGTCCTGAGCAAACTGGCTGACGAGGAGTTTGGAGAGTGAGGAGCCCGTCAGCCCAGGACCCTCCAGGAAGTGACAGCAGCTAGTGACAGCTGTCTGAGAAAGGCCAGAGTGCAACGGCCGCTGTGGTTTCTGTTTCCTTGTTTTGTTATCAGTTTCTGGCATGTGTGTGCTAAGTCACTCAGTCGTGTCCAACTGTGGGCCACCCCGCGCACTGCACCCCGCCAGGCTCCTCCGTCCATGGGACTCTCCAGGCCAGGACACGGGAGTGGGCTGCCATGCCGTCCTCCAGGGGTCTTCCTGACCCAGGAGTCGAACCTGTATCTCTAATGCTTCCTGCATTGGCAGGCAGGTTCTTTACCGCTAGTGCCCCCCAAGAAGCCCATCAACTTCTGGTATTGCTGCAGTCTGATGGGAACCTCGTCTCTTCCTATGGCTTGGAGATTCCTGAGGCCGTCTTTGTGGCTTTCTGCGTGGTCAGTGTCTGTGAATTTTTCAGGGCCATGTGGAGAGGGTGCTCCCAGAGGAGACCCCAGAAACGCTCCCTCACGTCCACTTACTGGACTGTGAATACAGGTGCTTTAGCCCTAGCTGCACTGCAGGCTCAGAGGGCGAGTGTGCCAGCTTTCTCTCCGTGTCTCCTGGCACAAAGAGGTCTCCTCAACAGCATCCACTCCTTGCCTCCACCCAGTAGCCTTGAAGTGGACACATTCCATCTCAGCTTTCTGAGAAGATGGCGCATCTTCCGCCGCCCTCGCTGTCCTGTTGGGCTGCCAGGGGGTCTGCAGAAATCTCTGCTAAGGAAGGGCAGGGGCGAGGAGGAGCCGGGGCTGCTGGACCTGGGAAAGCAACCCTGGGGGCCAGACCAGAGACAACGACGAGCCCCTCCCTCACTTGGGGCCTCTGTACCAGCTGCGGCCGGAGCAAGACGGACAGACAGGGCGAGCTCGCCATCCACACCGTGCGGGCCCGGCTCTGTCGCCTTCTGTCACCTTTGGTCTGGAGCTCCTGGCCCAGCTGGTCACAGACAGTGGGCCAAGGCATCAGGGCAGGCGGGCCCCCTTTAGGGTCGTGGTCTTCAAGCATTCACTGAAAGAGCCGGGGAGAAGATGGGGTTTCTATGTGAGCAGTGCTCTTGATGTCCAAACACAGCCCTCGGGGATTCCGGGCAGTCCTGGGGCCAGGACTCCACGCTTCCACCGCAGCCGGCCTGGCGGGGAAACTAAGATCCTGCCTGCCGCTTGGTGCCACTCCCTCTGTGATAAAAAATAAAAAAGAAAGCATTTATGACGTGTGATTTTCTGAGCTCGTCAGGTTCTCGGTCACTGTACCCAATGTGCGGCATTTAGGGTTTCAACGAGTCACCGACTTTCCATGGCCAGGCCATGGGCGCCTCTGTTTTAGACTGTAAGGCAGCACAAGGCTTCATGATACACATCAGGCTACGTCTTAGGATGGCTGTGTGCAAGAACTGCAGATGAGGTTCTTTGTCGGTGGTCCCCCAAATAGAGGGGCTTCCCTGGTGGCTCAGATGATAAAGAATCTACCTGTAATGCAGGAGACTTGGGTTCGATCCCTGGGTGGGGAGGATCCCCTGGAGCAGGAAATGGCCACCCCTCCAGGATTCTGGAGCATTCCACGGACAGAGCAGCCTGGAGGGTACAGTCCACGGAATCGCACAGAGTTGGGCACGACAGAAGGGGCTTAGCATGTAGGCACCGAAGAAGAGGAGGCGGGGTGAGGGGTGAGGCGGGAAGGACCAGGAGCGTGACAGTGACGGTGCCGAGCGGGCGGTCTCCGCGGGCTCCCTCAGGAGCGAGACCCCTTGACGGAGTTTGCATACCGATCCCCACCAGCTGAGGGGGGCCCAGTGGGGTCCGTTTCCCACCACATCCTGCAGGCCTGTTCTGAGGCCCCCAGCTGCTCCTAGAGGTGCGACCCCACCAGCACCCGGCCGCGCAGCTGCAGCTGACGAGACCGCGCTGCGGGCATGGGGCCTGGAGCGCCCGGCGGGGCTGCTGGCGTCTGGGCTACCCACTGGCCACGGTGACTGGGTAACCAGGGCAAGAGGCTCATGGAGATCTCGCTGAGCTGACAGTCTTCTCGCTTGTGCCCACGGGGCTCTGGGACCTTGGGAGCCTGGCACTCGGGGGATTCAGCCTGGAACCCGCCCTTCCCTCCCAACACTCTTGTTTGCCCCCAAGTGCAGAGGTCAGATGTGCCAGGGACTGGCACCAAAGGCACCAGCCCTGCCCTCGCTTCTGCCACCAGGGAGGTGGATCCTGGGGCTGGAGAACAGCCTGAGCAGGTGGACGAATGTATGAGGAGTGCAGGTGGACCCTGCACTCCTGCAGGGTGGTTGCTCCTGCCCCTGCCCCCCTGCGGGGACCTTCCGCAGAAAGGGAAGGCAGCGGGATTGCCCCCGGCCGAACCGGGAGATCTCAGAGAGAGATGGGCCTTGCTGCCGTGCCCCCTCCAGCCCGCTGGTGCATGCCAGGGACAATCAGACACGGCAGGGGTTCTGTCAGAGCAGTTCCACTTTATTAGAGTAAACAGTTTTTATAGGCAAACGAAGGGGGGTTTGCAAGGGACTTCCTATAGTTACACCAATCAAGCTAAAGATCGAGCAATTACGTATTTACATTGCAATAGGAACTCATGGTGAGCCTGCATTGCTCAGAGCGGAAACCAGGGGATCAATCAGAAGTTTGACAATGGACCTTAGACATGCCGCGAAGCCAGGAGGGTACAGTCCACGGAATCGCACAGAGTTGGGCACGACAGAAGGGGCTTAGCATGTAGGCACCGAAGAAGAGGAGGCGGGGTGAGGGGTGAGGCGGGAAGGACCAGGAGCGTGACAGTGACGGTGCCGAGCGGGCGGTCTCCGCGGGCTCCCTCAGGAGCGAGACCCCTTGACGGAGTTTGCATACTGATCCCCACCAGCTGAGGGGGGCCCAGTGGGGTCCGTTTCCCACCACATCCTGCAGGCCTGTTCTGAGGCCCCCAGCTGCTCCTAGAGGTGCGACCCCACCAGCACCCGGCCGCGCAGCTGCAGCTGACGAGACCGCGCTGCGGGCATGGGGCCTGGAGCGCCCGGCGGGGCTGCTGGCGTCTGGGCTACCCACTGGCCACGGTGACTGGGTAACCAGGGCAAGAGGCTCATGGAGATCTCGCTGAGCTGACAGTCTTCTCGCTTGTGCCCACGGGGCTCTGGGACCTTGGGAGCCTGGCACTCGGGGGATTCAGCCTGGAACCCGCCCTTCCCTCCCAACACTCTTGTTTGCCCCCAAGTGCAGAGGTCAGATGTGCCAGGGACTGGCACCAAAGGCACCAGCCCTGCCCTCGCTTCTGCCACCAGGGAGGTGGATCCTGGGGCTGGAGAACAGCCTGAGCAGGTGGACGAATGTATGAGGAGTGCAGGTGGACCCTGCACTCCTGCAGGGTGGTTGCTCCTGCCCCTGCCCCCCTGCGGGGACCTTCCGCAGAAAGGGAAGGCAGCGGGATTGCCCCCGGCCGAACCGGGAGATCTCAGAGAGAGATGGGCCTTGCTGCCGTGCCCCCTCCAGCCCGCTGGTGCATGCCAGGGACAATCAGACACGGCAGGGGTTCTGTCAGAGCAGTTCCACTTTATTAGAGTAAACAGTTTTTATAGGCAAACGAAGGGGGGTTTGCAAGGGACTTCCTATAGTTACACCAATCAAGCTAAAGATCGAGCAATTACGTATTTACATTGCAATAGGAACTCATGGTGAGCCTGCATTGCTCAGAGCGCGGAAACCAGGGGGATCAATCAGAAGTTTCGACAATGGACCTTAGATCATGCCCTGTCTCTTCCTGTAGGCATCCTTTTAGCACCAACTGCAAATATGTGCTTAAGCTTCCCTATGCTTGCAAAGGCCCTCTTTCCTTCAGGGCCCCACACCCCCGACCCTGTCTGCCAGGACCCTGGGTAAGGGACAGGTCTCTCGGGAGGTAACTTCAGCTGGAAAGGAGGGAGCAAGAATCCAGGCTGTCAGAAAGCCAAGAAAAAAGACAACAGAGCTAAAAATAGGAGTGCTGAACAGAATGTCCGGAAACGCCAACCACAGCACCAGGTTTGATTTCATTATTGGTAATTATTTAAGTCAGAGTATTCAGAGTAAAGCCCGGGGAAGGAGATGCTCTCCGTGCAAACAGACGTGGAGCACAGTGCTCTGGGACAGTAACAGCGAGGACCACGGAGTCAAAGGAGGGCGGGGCTAGGGCTGCGGCCCGGGGCGGGGCGGTGGGGGGGCGGGGCCCAGCTATGCCCTTTGACCTCTGGGCCTCGGGCTTCTCCCATGCATGCAGGATGAGATGGGAGCACCACCTCCCGCTCAGCAGCCTGTGAGCATGGCCTCTGGACCCGGCCCCGGTGGCGGCTCTCGGAGCTTCCGCCAGACCAGGGCTTCTGCTGCCACTGCCTCCCCTCCCATCTGTGCAGGGAGGGGGGCTGGGAATACCTCGACGGGGGGATTCTGAGGAAATCGATGACATCACACGTGTGTCTTGGAGCGGAAAAATCTTGTCACATCCCTGCTCTCAGCTGAGAAAATTGAGGCCCAGGAGAAGGGCAGAGTCATTTGGATTCCAGTATCCTGCTCTGAACCTGCTACCTGGCCCACGCGGTGGCCCCGTTGCTTCTGCGTACGGCCGGGCTCCTCGTGGACAGGTGGACACGCAGTGGGGCAGAAACATGGGCAGGCAACCACAGCTCGTCCACGACAGGCACCACTGGGATTTTGATGCATTTCCTTCCAATCTCTCTCTTTTTTTCTTTCAATAGTTTATTGTCTCAGTTAATTGACTGTTGGAGCTCAGTTCAGTTCAGTTGCTCAGTCGCGTCTGAGTCTTGGTGACTCCATGGACGACAGCACGCCAGGCTTTCCTGTCCTTCACCATCTCCTGGAGTTTGCTCAAACTCATGTCCACTGAGTCAGTCATGCCATTCGACCATCTCGTCCTCTGTCGCCCCCTTCTCCTCCTGCCCTCGGTCTTTCCCAGCATCAGGCTCTTTTCCAATGAGTCAGCTCTTCCCATCAGGTGGCCAAAGTACTGGGGTTTCAGCTTCAGCATCAGTCCTTCCAACGAATATTCAGGGCTGATTTCCTTCAGGAGGGACTGGTTGGATCTCCTTGCATCCAAGGGCCTCTCAAGAGCCTTCTCCAGCACCACAGTTCCAAAGCATCAATTCTTTGGCACTCAGCCTTCTTTATGGTCCAGCTCTCACATCCACACATGACCACTGGAGAGACCACAGCTTTGACTATGCGGATCTTTGCTGGCAAAGAGATGTCTCTGCTTTCTAATCCGCTGTCCAGGTTTGTCGTAGCTTTTCTTCCTCTGTTTACCTCTGTGGACCATGTTCTCCCTGACGCTCCTGTTCACAGAAGGCCAGGATAAGTGTAAAGCAACCGCCGCCCCGGGTCAGGGCCTCTCTGCTCGCTGGGCAGAGCCTTGCTCCTGGCCACGTTCCTGCATGCCTGGTGGTCGAGGGACGTGCAGAGACAGGAGCAGAGCGCCCCCAGGCGGCGCTGTCCACCTGCTGCGTTCTCCGTGTGGTAGAGCTTCAGTCAGCTGAGTGTGTTCAGGCTCTGCCTGGAGATCATGTGGCTTCGCACGCTGCTGTACAGAGGCCCCTGCACCCTTGACATAAGAGGGAAAACCAAATCTGCCTCTGTGCTTGATCTGTTTCTTCTGCTTTAACCTGTACGTTCTGGTGCTTTCGCTGCAAGTTAATCACTAAAGGAATGCTGCCTACAGCCTAAAATACACGTAATAGCCCCGTTCTCGGAGCCCTGCTCCTCGTGCCTCAGCTCAAGCTGAAAGACCTTTTTTTTTTTATTTTTTCAGCTCACAGCAAACGTCCCGACCACTTGTAAAGGGCTGCAGGAAAGAAGAAATGAGCACGTTCCTGCCAAGAGTCTGGCTGGAAGGAGGAAATATTTGCAACACCTTTTGGTCTTTTGGGGGACTTCCCTGGCGGGTCCTTCCCTGGCGGGTCAGTCAGTGGAGAATCCACCTGCAGCACAGGAGACTGGGCTTGACCCCTGGGTGGGGAAGGGCCCCTGGAGAAGGGCATGGCCACCCTCTCCAGCATCCTGGCCTGAAGAATTCCATGGCCAGAGGAGCCTGGCGGGCTGCCTTGCGTGGTCGGACACCCCCGAATACCTCACTCTCTCACCCGTGGCTGTTTTCACTCTGCCTCCCCGCCTCCCCGCTTTGCTCTATAAAAGAAACCAGCATCTAGACTGGGAAAGGTGGTTCTTGGGCCACTCGTCTACCCTCTTCTGCGTCTGCTGACTTTCCAAATACAGTTGCTCTTCTTGTCCCAACAGCTCGTCTCTTGATCTGACTTGGCTGTCGTGTGGTAAATAGTGCAAGCTTGGGCTGGGGAGCATTTCCCGAGTCTGTCCGTCAGCGGTGGCATCTCGTGAAACGAGTGCAACATGCCGGCAGATGTGGACACCAGCGCCGTCCAGTCTCAGGACGTTCTGCCCCACGGGGTCCCTCCTGCTGCCCTCCGCGGCCACTTCCACCCCCTCCCTGCCCCCGGCGCCCTCCCCAGCCTCGACGGCCACTAACCGGTTCTCCATGCCTATACGTTGGTCATTCAGGAGCATGCCATAAATGCAATCATACGGTACGGCACCTTTGGAGACTGGAGTTTTGTCATTCGGCATAATCTGTCAAGACCCATCCAGGTGGCTGTCTACCCACAGCTCAGGCTTCTCCATTGCTGCACCGCCCTCCACGGTGCCGAGGCACACACGTTGTTTAACTGGTCACCCGCAAAGGACACCTGCGTGGTTTCCAGCTTTCAGCTGCGAGGCTGGCAGCTGGCGTGAGCCTCTGCTGGCTGGCCCTGGGCCTGGGCGCAGCCTCCGCAGTGAGCGCCTGGGCAGTGGGGACTCCCTTTAGATGCCGCTTCTGCAGTATCCCAATACATAATTGAACAGGTTCTCTGCAGCCTGGAGACAGCGTAATGGGTACCAGGAAAGGCCATTTGGGCTCAAGTTCCAGCAACCTTTGAAAAAAACAAATGCTGTCTCAGGAGAAAATAATCCGAAAAAAAAAAAATCAATGGACATCGATGAACAGGAATAGCGTCATTTTACCAATATTGAAAGGAATTGCTGAACTGGAATATGTGCTGAATTCAAGTGTTTTCTAAATTCCCACATGACAATATATATATATATATATATATATATATATATATACACACACATATACATATATATATACATATACATATATATATATCTCCTTTAGGTCTGCTCAGGGCAAAACAGCGTGCTTCCTGTCCATGAGCTAGAGGGCCGCCTGGTAGAGAGCAGGAGGCCTTCGAGCTCCCCTTCCCTCCGTCCAGAAAGAACATCCTTCCAAACAACAGCTGGCCGGTGGGACCCAGACACAGCATTGCCACAAAGGAAGGACTTTCAGTGTCTGTCTTCTCAGAGGCTCTGGACGGAGCTCTCTGTTAGAATACACTAACACGTGGAGACCTGGCCTTGGAGTCTACGTGTGGTATTGTTCGTTTTGTTTGATTTCTGTCTTTGTTATTTGAGTAGATGTGAAGTAATACCTCACTTTCACTTTAATTTGCATTTTCCTGCTCGCTAATGGATGCTGAGCATCTTTTCATGTGACTGTTGGCCATTCGCATTGGTCCTCTCTCTCTGCTTCACTTTTTAAAAAGTTTTGGTCGTGCTGCTTGTGGGATCTCGGGCTTTCGGGGCCTCGGTTCCCTGGCCAGGCAGTGAACGTGCGCCCCAGCGGGGAAAGCGCCACGTCCTAACCACTAGACCCCAGGGGGTTCCCTGAGCAGGTCCACTCTGATTTTTCTTCTTCTGCTGTTCCTCTCCTGTCTCCTTTTGGATTGAACAGATGTTTGTGTTATTCTATTTTACTTTCTATGGAGAAGGAAATGGCAGCCCACTCCAGTGTTCTTGCCTTGAGAATGCCACGGACAGAGGAGCCTGGCAGGCTGCAGTCCATGGGGTCACAAAGAGTCACACACAGCCGAGTGACTAAACACACACACAGATGCCGCTTCTGCAGTATCCCAATACATAATTGAACAGGTTCTCTGCAGCCTGGAGACAGCGTAATGGGTACCAGGAAAGGCCATTTGGGCTCAAGTTCCAGCAACCTTTGAAAAAAACAAATGCTGTCTCAGGAGAAAATAATCCGAAAAAAAAAAAATCAATGGACATCGATGAACAGGAATAGCGTCATTTTACCAATATTGAAAGGAATTGCTGAACTGGAATATGTGCTGAATTCAAGTGTTTTCTAAATTCCCACATGACAATATATATATATATATATATATATATATATATATATACACACACATATACATATATATATACATATACATATATATATATACATATATATATATCTCCTTTAGGTCTGCTCAGGGCAAAACAGCGTGCTTCCTGTCCATGAGCTAGAGGGCCGCCTGGTAGAGAGCAGGAGGCCTTCGAGCTCCCCTTCCCTCCGTCCAGAAAGAACATCCTTCCAAACAACAGCTGGCCGGTGGGACCCAGACACAGCATTGCCACAAAGGAAGGACTTTCAGTGTCTGTCTTCTCAGAGGCTCTGGACGGAGCTCTCTGTTAGAATACACTAACACGTGGAGACCTGGCCTTGGAGTCTACGTGTGGTATTGTTCGTTTTGTTTGATTTCTGTCTTTGTTATTTGAGTAGATGTGAAGTAATACCTCACTTTCACTTTAATTTGCATTTTCCTGCTCGCTAATGGATGCTGAGCATCTTTTCATGTGACTGTTGGCCATTCGCATTGGTCCTCTCTCTCTGCTTCACTTTTTAAAAAGTTTTGGTCGTGCTGCTTGTGGGATCTCGGGCTTTCGGGGCCTCGGTTCCCTGGCCAGGCAGTGAACGTGCGCCCCAGCGGGGAAAGCGCCACGTCCTAACCACTAGACCCCAGGGGGTTCCCTGAGCAGGTCCACTCTGATTTTTCTTCTTCTGCTGTTCCTCTCCTGTCTCCTTTTGGATTGAACAGATGTTTATGTTATTCTATTTTACTTTCTATGGAGAAGGAAATGGCAGCCCACTCCAGTGTTCTTGCCTGGAGAATCCCATGGACAGAGGAGCCTGGCGGGCTGCAGTCCAGGGGGTCACAAAGAGTCAGACACAACTGAGCGACTAACACACACACACCCCTTCAGATACTCACTTCTCATCTCCCACTTGTCACCTCACACCTGACATTCTCACTTTATGGACGTCACACGCTCCCCAGTGTGTGACGCCCTTTTCGCTGCCCCATCCTTGCGCTGTCGGGTCACATCTTGTGCCTCTGTCTACATTTTAAAGCCACCACACGAAGTTATCTTGCTTTAAACCGTCAGTTGCTGTTAAGGAAAACTACAGGGGAGAGAAAAATGCACGATTCATAGTTGCCCCCTTGCTGATTATTTCCAGGGCTGTCCTTTCCTTCCCGAACACTCACATCTCCATCTTGTATTATTTCCTTTCATCCTCAAGAACATCCTAAAGCAGGAATTCCAGCCCACCCTCCCCCACCACAAAAATAAACATAATATCCTAAGGCACTGCCTGGAGTCCCTGCCTGCTGGCCAGAGTCTCTCAATTTTATCTGGAAATGTCTTTATCTGTTTGCCTTTTTTTAGAGTATTTTCTTTCTTTCTTTCTTTTTTTTTTTTTTTTTTTTGCTGGACGTATACTTTAAATCTGAGTTTTAAAATTTCAGCACTTTAAAACTTTGTACCATGCTTTTTGGTCTGATGAAAAGCCAGTGGAAATTCTTTTTATTTTATTTATTTATTCAGCCACTTCTACTGGTCTTTCATTTATTTCCATCTTTGTTCTTTGGCCTGTGTGGGCCTCCCATTGCAGTGGCCTCTCTTGTTGCAGAGCACCAGCTCTGGGCGCATGCGCTCCAGAGCTCCGGCTCCGTAATTGGACACATCGGTCCAGCCGCTCCACGGCACATGAGATCTTCCCAGGCCAGGGATCGAACTGGTGCCCCTTACACTGCAAGGTGGACTCTACCCACTGGACCACCAGGGAAGCCCGCCAGTGGCAATTCTTATCATTGGTTCCCTTGTCTTTCTTGGCTGGCTGCTTTCAAGGCTTTTTTTCTCCATGGTTTTTCATCAGTTTGACGGGAGTGTGCCTAGGGATGATTTTCAAACCAATTGGTGTCGTTTCAGGGGCTCCCAAGAGCCCTGGTCCCACCGTCCTTCATGTCTCAGTGCTGAGAATTCAGCAAGAGCAAAGCGGCAGGTGAGAAGCGATCTACTAGAGTAGGACACTCAGGAGGTCTATAAGCAGGCGGGAGAGAAATGCTTCACCCTGGGAACCTAGTGGACCCTGCTTTCTAACCAATCAAAGGAAAAGTGGGGAGCGGAGAAGAGCATCTTGTCTCTCCTGAGTAGGAGTCACGTTTCCATCGTCAGTGCCTCCCCAGGCAGGGCCAGGAAGTGTGCTTGTCCTCCCTGGACGACCAGGCCAGGACAGTCATCGCACGGTGGAAAGGTGTTTTCAGGTCTCAGAACAATGAGGGCCTCTCATTTTGACAAGTCATCTTTCCATAAGTGATTGTTTTTTGTGTGCCCAGAGCCTGTTTTGGGGTCATGAACTTGAACCAATGGGCAGGCTGTGGGCCTACAGTCTTACTGCTGTTTTGTTGTTTGGGGGGGTGGGGTATTGTGCAAAGAACATGTCTTAGGGGCCAAACAACCTGTTTCAGGGGTTACTAATCCTCTGAGCTCATGGGCAGGATGTGGGGCTCATGTCACCATTGTTTTATTGACTTGGGACATGTCTCCTGTTTCTCTCACCTGGCTTTTGTTGTTAAGTCAGCCTGCTTGGTTTTGTGGTTAAGCAAATCTGCTCTCTCAAGTGATCATTAACTTACAGGGTCTCTTATATTTTTTACTTACAATTCCCTAGAGACTTACTGTTTAATTATTTTGTCTCTCCATTGCAGTGGCCTCTCTTGTTGTAGAGCACCAGCTCTGGGCGCATGCGCCCAGAGCTCCGCCCGTAATTGGACACATCGGTCCAGCCGCTCCACGGCACATGAGATCTTCCCAGGCCAGGGATCGAACTGGTGCCCCTTACACTGCAAGGTGGACTCTACCCACTGGACCACCAGGGAAGCCCGCCAGTGGCAATTCTTATCATTGGTTCCCTTGTCTTTCTTGGCTGGCTGCTTTCAAGGCTTTTTTTCTCCATGGTTTTTCATCAGTTTGACGGGAGTGTGCCTAGGGATGATTTTCAAACCAATTGGTGTCGTTCAGGGCTCCCAAGAGCCCTGGTCCCACCGTCCTTCATGTCTCAGTGCTGAGAATTCAGCAAGAGCAAAGCGGCAGGTGAGAAGCGATCTACTAGAGTAGGACACTCAGGAGGTCTATAAGCAGGCGGGAGAGAAATGCTTCACCCTGGGAACCTAGTGGACCCTGCTTTCTAACCAATCAAAGGAAAAGTGGGGAGCGGAGAAGAGCATCTTGTCTCTCCTGAGTAGGAGTCACGTTTCCATCGTCAGTGCCTCCCCAGGCAGGGCCAGGAAGTGTGCTTGTCCTCCCTGGACGACCAGGCCAGGACAGTCATCGCACGGTGGAAAGGTGTTTTCAGGTCTCAGAACAATGAGGGCCTCTCATTTTGACAAGTCATCTTTCCATAAGTGATTGTTTTTTGTGTGCCCAGAGCCTGTTTTGGGGTCATGAACTTGAACCAATGGGCAGGCTGTGGGCCTACAGTCTTACTGCTGTTTTGTTGTTTGGGGGGGGGGGGGTATTGTGCAAAGAACATGTCTTAGGGGCCAAACAACCTGTTTCAGGGGTTACTAATCCACTGAGCTCATGGGGCAGGATGTGGGGCTCATGTCACCATTGTTTTATTGACTTGGGACATGTCTCCTGTTTCTCTCACCTGGCTTTTGTTGTTAAGTCAGCCTGCTTGGTTTTGTGGTTAAGCAAATCTGCTCTCTCAAGTGATCATTAACTTACAGGGTCTCTTATATTTTTTACTTACAATTCCCTAGAGAGACTTACTGTTTAATTACCTATTTTGTCTCTCCATTCAGAGCCTATCAGTTTTATTTGCACGTAGCCTACAGAAGCTGTCCTGATTTCTGATCTCTATGTCAACGTTTTTCATCAAGTTTGGACTTCCGGCCTCTGCTCACTCTTCTCCTGGAGCGCCCCTTGGAGGCTCATCGGGTAAGTGCGGGGCCCAGCGGACACGGGGCCCGCAGAGGAGACCGCCACAGACTTCCGGTTGCCCGTCCTGAGCTGCCTCTGCCGCCCAGGCTCCGGCTCTCCTGGACTTTGCCCTCTGCCTGCTCAGCCAGGCACAGCGCACTACCCACACGCATTTAGCAGCTAACGTTCACACTCAAACTGTTTCACGTACATTTACTTAACTTCATTCGCAAAAGGTACCCCAACCCTACTTTTCTTTTGTGAGAAATGTACATACAGTTAAAAGTTTTATTTTGTGTTTCCAAAAGGTACACAAGCCATGACAAGCCCAGGTGGGTATGGGGGAGGTGGGTTGGGGACACAAGCAAAAGGCAGCTCCTACTCCAAGAACGGTTCAGTGTCATGGGGACAAGAGTTGTGGAAATTCAGAGAGATGGTTGCTTCCGATCATGGGGGCAAAGTTTCTGAGGTTAGACCTTCCAGGTGGGCCTTGAGGAGCAGCCCAGGTGCTGGGGGGCTTGGGCTGTCTTGAGAAGGGTTCGTGGCAGCAAGGTTACTTCATAAAACCAGTACAACAAGAAACGCAAGCCCAGGAGTTTTGCAGGGAGTAACTGCCATTTGCTCCGCGCTGGGAATGAGCCCGGTGTCTTAGCCGATCCCCCTAGGCATCAGGCCTCTGCGAAGTAACAGTGCTCGGTTACGGCAGCAGTCCCGCCCATGCCCAAGTCCACTGTCGTTCTCGGCGACTCTCTCCTGGGTCCCCGTGTCAGGGCTACTGACCCCCGGGGGTCCCCATGTCACGACCCCCAGGTGGCCCCGTGTCCGCGCGCGGTTGTGGGCCACGCCCGAGTCCATCCTTGGCGCTGGGCGCTCGGGGGGCGAGGCTCCCCGGGCGCCCAGCGGTCCCTCCGGGCTGCCCTCTCCAAGCCAGCCCTGTCTGCACGAGGGCGCCGGCCGGGGGTGGCGGCTCTCGGCCGTCCAGCTCCTACCGGACCTGGGCGCGGAGGACTCCGCCGCCGCCCCTCGTGCAGCCCCAGGGGCCTTTCGGTCGGAGGACGGCGCCCGCGCGACGGAGGGGCCGCCCCTTTAAGACGCGCGCCCCGGAAGCGGTACCGCTGCGCGCCGGCACCGGAAGTGGACGCGGCCGGCGGGCGGCGGCGAGCGACCGGCTGTGGGGCTGCCTCGCGCGGCCGGGCGGGCGTCGCTGTCGCGGCTGCGGCGGCCCTCAGGCTCGGGCTGGCCCGGCGCGGCCTCGGGCTGCCCATGGGGCGCGGGGGGCCGGGCCGGTGACGCCGGACGCCCATGGACGCCGCCGAGGAGCCGCAGCCCCCGGTGGTCTACACCATGGAGAACAAGCCCATCGTCACCTGTGAGTGCCCGGCGGCGCGGGAGGGGGCGGCGGCCCGGCCGCCGCCTGGGAGGGAGGTGTGGCCGGGGCGGCGGCGGGGCCCTGACCCCGCGGGCGCCCTCCCACCCGCCCCGGGCCGAGCGGCTCGCGCCCCCGGAGGCGGCGGCCTCTGGCCTCCGGGGGACGCCCCCGCGGCGGCTCCGGGTCGCGAGCGCGGACGAGGCTGGCGTGCGGCCGTCGCGCCGGGCGTCGGGGGTGCCCTCGAGCCTGCGGGTGGCGGGCGCGCGGGGCCGCCGGCAGGGCCCTGCCCGGCGCACCTGCCCGGCTCCAGGCCCCGCAGAGCGCGTTCCCAGACGGGGCTGCCGGCGTCCGGGGCGCGCTCCCCGCTCCGCCCCGCCGGTGCCTGGGTTTGGGCTGTCGGGTTTTTTTTTTTTTTTTTTTCGGTGCTACATTTCTGCACTCACGAAAGAATTGTTTTCTGTTGCAACGTTGTCTCTACCATTTACAGCTGTGACTTTAGAATTAGTTTCGAAAGCACTGAGCTTACGGAAAATGTCGAGATGTTGGCTGACGTTTCGCAGGCTCGCGGAGAGGTCGTTCAGACCCTCAGGATTCTTGACGCTGGGCAGTGCTGCTTCTCTCCAGTTAGTTTTCCACATTTGGAAAGGAAGCCCTCTGGCTGTAGCAGCAGGCCATAGTCGACGGTTCTGTAGGTACAAGATGCCTTTAAAAGTTAAAATGTCTTTCTCTTATCCTTTTTCACTTTTTTCTTTTTTTTCCTGTCTCTAATTATCGGATACTCTCCTGGTCAGATTCCTGAGAAACTGTGTATTGAAAGCTGAAGTTTGTTGCTTTAGCTTTAGCTGATAAGCTTTCTTAGGGAAATAGGCTGTGTCACATCTAAGTTTGGACACTCGCTTAGTTCAGCCAAGTGCTGTCTTTTCAGCAGGACACATGTCGGCGGAGAGCCCTGGGCCGGCCCACGCCTTCAGTCTCAGAGCAGCGTGTGCCCTGGGTCGGGGGTCTGAGGCCTGCAGCCCCTCCCTGGCGCTTCCTGTGCCCCCGGGAAGAGCAGCCGGCCTCGGGGGGTTCCTTAGGCTCAGTGCCTCCCGGCCCCGTGCGCCGCGCCTGCCGGATCCGTGTTGCTGGTGGAGGCCGCCCCATCACGTCTGTGCCTCTGGCTTCCGTCTCCCTGGCAGTGTCTTGGGCCCCGGGTGAGCCCAGGCCCGAGGAGGAAGTTGCTGAGGGGCTGGGCTCAGCCTTCACCCGCGGAGCTTGCCTGCTGGAGGTGTGTGCAAGGTTCAGTTCCACCCACACGGCCCTGAGCGCAGCTCCAGGAGCCGCCCTTGGCTGCAGATGCCGGGGCGGGCTCGGCCGGCGCGGGCTCCCCGGAGCGTCAGGCCGTCTGCGGGCAGGTGGTGTCTGCTTCCCCAGGCCCCGCGTCCCTCCCGGGAGGCTCGGAGGAGAGAGCCGCTTCAGCAGACTTTCAGAGAAAGTTCGCTTGAGAAATGAAAAAGGTCCTGTTAAATTTTTTTAAGACTTTTTTTAACTTAGAAAGGCAGACTTCATAGTTCACACTTGAAATTCCGTCTTGGTGTGTCTGGCCGGAGCTCTGCGAAGCACTTGCCGTCCTGGTTGTGTGTCCGACTTTCCCTGTCTCAGTCCGCTCCCTCGGCTGCCCTGTGCTGCTGGGAGCCCCTGGTCGCAGCGGGGCAGGCAGCGGTGGGGGAGCTGCTCCAGAGAGGCCGTCTGGAGGCGTGGCTGTTGCGTGCACAGCCTTGTTAGCAGCGGTTTAGTTTTCAGAAGTCTGTTTAATACTTTCCAGCCATTGCACCCTGAGGAGGCCTCTGTTCCTTGTAAAATGAGAACAGAGTTAGTTAATGCTCATTTTGTTTTCAGGTTTTTTTTTTCATAAAATTTAAAACATTTTTAACCTCGATGAATTGTGCATCAGCCTTTCTGAGAAGAATGTAGAATGTTACTAGTTGAGATAAATTTAGGAACGGAAGAGTGGGAAGTCCCCAGAAATTAGGGGTGAACAGGATACAACATTACTTGAAAACTTTGTTAAATTGTTTTAATAAAGTTCTGAAACCACCTAAAAGCTTTAATGACCTTCAGTTCATAATTAAAATTTCCCGAAGCCGACGCAGAGTGCCTGCCTCAGTGGAGGGTCTGCCTATATTTCCCGGCCAGGATGTGCTTCTAGATGCTGGAAGGCGTGTCTGAAATGCTGAGGGCTGTCAGCCAAGCGCTCGGTGACGACGCCGGCCAGTGTGTCACCTGCGTGGAGTGATTGGAGCACCTGTGGTATAAATTTACTAGCCATGAAAGATGCACCAGGAGGCTGAAGCCAATTCAGCAGATCTGTCCGGTCTAAACTTGGGTTAGTCTGTTTTGCAGTGAGGACTGGGGTTTCGGATCTGAGGGTGTGTGTAAAGAAGTGTTCCTTTCCAGCCGTCCCATTTAGCAGGCAAGGCTACGGTTGTTCCACTGATATGTCGGCAGGCTACCTAAGATTGTTGTATGTCCAGGTGCTCAGTCGCGCCTGACACTTTGTGACCCATGGACGGCAGCACGCCAGGCTTCCCTGTCCTTCAGCGTCTCCCAGTTTGCTCACTCACATCTGTTGAACTGGTGATGCCGCCCAGCCCTCTCATCCTCTGCTGTCCCCGGCTCCTCCCGTCCTCAGTCTGCCCCAGCATCAGGGTCGTTTCCCGTGGGTCAGCTCATTGCCAAAGGCGGCCGCGGCAGCGGACAGTGGGCCCAGCGACTATGCGGGTGGACCTCCTTCAGGACAGACCAGCCTGGTCCCCTCGCAGCCCAAGGGACTTTCAAGAGCCTCTCCAGCACCACAGCTCGGAAGCGTCAGCCGGGGATTGCTTACGGTCTGAAAACCAGCAGCGTTCCGTCCACACCGTGGTCTGCTCTCACCCCGTCGCGTCGGCTGTTGTTGCTTTAATTTACCTCAGTCTCTGTATTTGGGGTTCTGGATCTGACATGATGAATTTTCATAGTGGAAAAAAGACAGCAGAGATGAGCAAATCTGTAGCACTTGGTACCTGGCTGGAGTTTGGCTTTTTCTCCCTGTAGGTTAAAGTTTTTAAATTTGCACATTGTGATTTTCCACCAAGTGTGAAAGTGTGGTGCTTGTGATTTAAACACTCTCAGTTTCATTGTTAGAAAAGTAAGTTAAAATGTCCTCTTTTTAAACTGAGCACATAAATGCAGTTCTGGGTCCATGCTGAATTCTTAAGCCAGCAGGGAAGCAGCCATGGAAAAGAGAAGAGGGGAAACGTGTCTCCCCGGCAGACTTCAGGTCCGTGGGGTGTGGCTGGAGGCAGGGCCTGGGCGTTACCACCTGTGCTCCTGGCTTTAGGAGTCCCCGCCTCCTGTGCACCGCCCGTGGGCGGCTCCTCCCCCGCGCAGGGTCAGGGCAGGCCGGTCTCAAGGCTGACGGGGCTCGGGTGTGGAAGGCGCCCAGAACGGGGTGGAGGTGCCAGAAGTGCTGGCTTCTCGGCAGACGCCTCCGTCCTGTCCGTCCGCGGCGGCTTTAGTGTCTTCAGTCATTTTTTCATGGCACTTCTAGATCGAGAAAGGATATTTAGTAATTCCATTTATTAAGTAGTTAGGCTCAAATAGTTTTTATTAAGTATTATGTCCTAACAGTAGTTATTTGAAAAAAAATGCACATAAATTGAAAGTTGGTTTTTACTTCATTCCTAGATATCCACAGCAGCGTGCTGACGGGACGGTTGCCCCTTTTGGGCCCCATGCCACATCTCTGACCGGGATCAGATCGGAGGCTGTGGCTGCTTTCCCTGCGGGGGGCGGGGGTGTGGTGGGGTGGTTCTTTCTTTTTGTCCCCGTAGCCACCCTGTTTTGAAGGAAGCGCGGCGGCTGTAGTGTGAAGTTAAGTCTCTTGGGACAGGGACGTCCTCAGCACTGCTGCTCCCTCCCAGCCGGGGGCGCCCTTGGGCCTCTGTGCTCTTGCTGCAGTTCCCCGAGGCACCTGGGCACACAGTTTGGGAACCCATGTTACTCACGTGTAGCAGCCCTAGGGTTGGAGCCATTTAGATGTGAAAAGCTTCCTTTTCCCTTTGGACTTAAGCTCATGGGCTTGATATACAAGGTGTGTTTCAGAGGAGTTTGCAGTGGAGTCTGGACAGTGCCCATGCGGTCGAGGGCCTGGTTTGTGTCTAGGCACTGATGCATCTCTGGAGTAAGCGTGGCACCCGGCGCCCGGCCCGTCTCGCCCTGGAAGGAGCTGCCGGCAGCGGGCTGGTCCACACGAGAGGGGGGAAGGGCCGGCCTAGTCACCTTTTATTGGAAAGACAGGTGACTCACCTGCACACTTCTTGTCTAAAAGCAGGCTTTGGCCAGCTGACGGAGGGCTAGTGCCTGGTCTCCCAGGGCTCCTTGCAGATGCCCACCCGCTCTGCTCTGGCCTGGGGGACCCCGCAGAGCCTCTCCCCCCCGCCCCCCGCGCACAGAGAACCTCCTGAGCTTGTCCCCTCCCTGCCCCTCACCTTCCCTTCTGTCCTCACGGTCCATCATATCGCCCCTTTAGAGCCGCTCTTAATGTGAATTTTAAGTTTATTCATGGTATTTTGCTTAGAGAATGTTTGGTTTTTAAAAGTGATGGCCCTGGAGCCATTCCCAACTTCTCTTTTTCTCTCACAACCAGCATTCAGTCTGCCAGCAAATACCATTTTATCTTTGATCTAGAATTCAGCCTTCCTCCCTGCCTTCAGTGCTGCTCCCTCAAACCCGTCTACCCCGGAGCCTCCCGGCTGGCCGCCTCCTTCCAGCCTGGCCCTTGAAGCTGGTTCTCTTCTGAGTCTAGATATCCACAGCAGCGTGCTGACGGGACGGTTGCCCCTTTTGGGCCCCATGCCACATCTCTGACCGGGATCAGATCGGAGGCTGTGGCTGCTTTCCCTGCGGGGGGCGGGGGTGTGGTGGGGTGGTTCTTTCTTTTTGTCCCCGTAGCCACCCTGTTTTGAAGGAAGCGCGGTGGCTGTAGTGTGAAGTTAAGTCTCTTGGGACAGGGACGTCCTCAGCACTGCTGCTCCCTCCCAGCCGGGGGCGCCCTTGGGCCTCTGTGCTCTTGCTGCAGTTCCCCGAGGCACCTGGACACACAGTTTGGGAACCCATGTTACTCACGTGTAGCAGCCCTAGGGTTGGAGCCATTTAGATGTGAAAAGCTTCCTTTTCCCTTTGGACTTAAGCTCATGGGCTTGATATACAAGGTGTGTTTCAGAGGAGTTTGCAGTGGAGTCTGGACAGTGCCCATGCGGTCGAGGGCCTGGTTTGTGTCTAGGCACTGATGCATCTCTGGAGTAAGCGTGGCACCCGGCGCCCGGCCCGTCTCGCCCTGGAAGGAGCTGCCGGCAGCGGGCTGGTCCACACGAGAGGGGGGAAGGGCCGGCCTAGTCACCTTTTATTGGAAAGACAGGTGACTCACCTGCACACTTCTTGTCTAAAAGCAGGCTTTGGCCAGCTGACGGAGGGCTAGTGCCTGGTCTCCCAGGGCTCCTTGCAGATGCCCACCCGCTCTGCTCTGGCCTGGGGGACCCCGCAGAGCCTCTCCCCCCCGCCCCCCGCGCACAGAGAACCTCCTGAGCTTGTCCCCTCCCTGCCCCTCACCTTCCCTTCTGTCCTCACGGTCCATCATATCGCCCCTTTAGAGCCGCTCTTAATGTGAATTTTAAGTTTATTCATGGTATTTTGCTTAGAGAATGTTTGGTTTTTAAAAGTGATGGCCCTGGAGCCATTCCCAACTTCTCTTTTTCTCTCACAACCAGCATTCAGTCTGCCAGCAAATACCATTTTATCTTTGATCTAGAATTCAGCCTTCCTCCCTGCCTTCAGTGCTGCTCCCTCAAACCCTTCCTCTCTCCCGGGACCCCAGGAGCCTCCCGGCTGGCCGCCTCCTTCCAGCCTGGCCCTTGAAGCTGGTTCTCTCTGGGGCTGAGGGAAGTCCCTCTAAGAGAAGTCAGCCTAAAATTCCTTGCTCAGGCCTCTCCAGTGGCCACCCTCCTTCTGGGGGTCGCAGTCCCAGGGCTTCCTGTGGGCCCTGAGGCCCTCTGGCCTGCACTCGCCGGCCCCCGCCCCTCGGCCTCCTGACTCTGGCCGGCACCGCATGGCCCGGCGGCCCGGGCCGGTGCTCTCGTGACCCCCTGGGTGTCTCCCTCCCGCTCTGGGCTGCTCGCGGGCCATGAGCTTTGGCATCCCTTGGACTTTGCTCAGTCTCCTGGTTCAGCACCCCTGACAGAAGAGCTTTTCTCGTGGTGGTTTCTCTCCACCCCTAACCCAGGCTGCCCCCAAATAGAATGTGAGGGTCATAGCTTTATCTGCTGGGTTCAGTGTTGTGTTTCTGCTGCCAGGACAGCGCCGGGCACGTGGTTGGTGCTCAGTAAATATTTGTAGAAGAAATTAGTAAGTGAATAAACATTGTTCTAAGGAAAAGCTGTGTTTTGGGTCAATGAATGCTTCTGTAAGTCAGGAGATATAATGGTGTAAAGTTATTTTCTTTAAGTATAGGTCATCATCAAGATCAGATAGCTTTGTAGAAAAATGTTTCGAGAATTTGAGTCCTGATCAGTCAGACTTGTTGCTGTGCACTTAGGTTTTTTTTGTCTTTTTGGATAGTGAAGCATTCTCTGGAGGCTTGAATCAAGGAAATACATGTTAATTCAGTGAAAACACAGCTTGGTGGTGTGGCGGGGACTGTCGTCTTTGAAATGCTCCTTCTGCGTTGCGTTCAGATGTGCTTTCTTTACTACGAGTCAGTGGGGGTTTGTGAGCAGACCGGAGGACTCAGGTCTGTGACTCAGCGTCCGTGGCGCCTCTAGGACTGAGGGACGGTCAGCCTGGCACTTGGACGAAGCTTTTGAAGAGGAGATAGCTGGAGCTTTTAGAAATGAAACTTTAACCTTAGAAGTATATAAACTCAGCAGGAAGGCATCATAAAGAACGGCCTCTTAAGTGTCCTTGGTGGCTCCAAGCAGAGAGCCCGCACCGCCCCCTGGAGCGCTGTGCTCTGAGCCGCGCTCGGCCCACCGGGAAGGAGGCGCCTTCCCGGTTTCTGCCCGCCTAGCGGAGGGCGGCCGTGGCCGTGGTTTGCTTTGTCCATCGTTCATCTACACGCTGCAGCCTGGGTGTCCACGTGTGCCCCTCCTTCTGTGTGCAGATGCTCACACAGCCGTCTCCCCAGCTGTGGAGCATCTCTGTCACCCTGGCACCTGGCAGCTCTCGTCTGGGCTCCTGCCCTGGGCACGGCCCCCCGGTCTGCTGCCCACCTCCACAGGTTTGCGCGGGCTAGACGTCGTGCAACAGGGCGCCGTGGAGCACGCAGTCTTCTGCCTGGCTTCTCACCCTGCAGTGCTCCCGAGGTCCGTTCCTGTCGCCCCAGCTACAGTTGGCTGCTCCTGTTCTCGCTGCGTGGTGTTCCTGGGTGGACGGGCCGCATCGGGTCTGTCCATTGGCGGGGGGAAGGCGTTTGTGTCATTCCCCGCCATGGACTCTTGGGAAGACCACTGCCCTGCAGTATGACGTCTGTGGGCGTCGTACGCCTTCACTCTGTCTTCTTGACACACCTCCCTTATCACCTATGTGACCTGCAAGCATTTTCTCCTGTTCTTCGGTTGTCTTTTAGTTGTCTCGTCTTTCGAAGTGCAGACATTTTAAATTTTGATGAAGTCCAGTTACTGGTTGTTTTTTCTCTCTTTTTTTTTAAAATGCATTTTATCTATTTTTATTTTTTATTTATTTTTGTCTATTCTGGGTTTTCACTGCTGCCACAGGCTCTTCTCTAGTTGCAGGGAGTGGGGGCTACTCTCTACTTGAGGTGAGCAGGCTTCTTGTTGGAGTGACTTCTCTTGTGGAACTCGAGCTGTGGGGCACATGAGCTCAATAGTTGCGGCTCTGAGGCTCTAGAGCACAGGCTCAACAGTTGTGGCTCACGGGCGTGGTTGCTCCGAAGCATGTGGGATCTTCCCAGGTCAGGAATCGAACCCATGTCTCCTGCATTGGCAGGTGTACTCTTTACCACTGAGCTACCAGGGAAGCCCTGTTTTCTCTTATGGACTGCACTCTTGATGTCTTATCTAAGACCTCCTTTTCCAGCCCAAGGTCATTGCCCTTCCTGGTTGTTTTGGTGTTATACACTTGGTAAGTGAGGTTCTTTTTATGTGTTTCTTTGTGCTTGGACCTCTTCAGTATTGCCTGTTCATCTGTGTTTACTTTGACATATAAGAGGTGTGGCCAAAAACTTACCTAGAAGACGGACTGGAAGAGCACTTGGGAAAGATGTGCATTCGGTTTTTGTTCTTTATCCGCAGGTATTTGTTTTCCAGGACTGCTATAACAAATGATCAGGAAATGGATGGCTTAAAACAACAGAAATTTATTCTCTTACAGTCTGGAGACTGGAAGTGGAAAGGCAGAGTTTCAGCAAGGCTGTGCTTCCCCCCAGGACTTTGGAGGCGGGGGAGGTCCTTTTTTACCTCGTTCCAGCTCCCAGAAGTCCTTGGCGTTTCTTGGCTGGTAGACACAGCGCTCCAGTCTCTGTCTCGTCTTCACGCGGCCTTCTCTCCGTTTTCCTTCAGCCTCTTACCTGACCTGACGAGTGACCTCTTGTCATTGGGTTTAGGGCCCATCCACAAAGGATCCAGAGTGATCTCATTTGAGAGCTTCAACTTAATCACATCTGTAAAGACCCTGTTTCCAAATAAGGTTCCTTCACAGGTCCTGGGGGGGGGGGGTCAAGGTATGGACGCATCTTTTGGGTGGCCTGTTCGCCTCCTTCATTACAGCGTTTGCGCTGGCGTCCACGTGCACAGCGGCGACCTGTGTCTGGTTCTCGTAGCACTCCTCCGTCTGGGGGCAGGTCCTCCCGTGCTCCTGGCCCCTGAGCAAGGCCCTGGTATCTGGAATTTAGGACTTGTGATATTGACTCCAGGTGGGATGATCTTAAGAAAAGGTGAGCCTGTTCTGCAGTCTCTCTTTCCTCTCCCTGCCCAGGGTAACAAGTGCTCTTACTTGGCGTCCAGTACATGTGTTACATGGTGTTTCATTCCTCAGTGTTATTTTAGGCCCTCGTTTGCAAAATTTTTAAAGAAGTGAGCAGAGAGGGCTTCCGTGGTGGCTCAGTGGTGAAGAATCTGCCTGCCAAGGCAGGAGGCACGGGTGCAGTCTCTGATTCAGGAAAATCCCGCATGCCACGAGCCGCTGAGCCTGGGAGCCGCCGCTACGGAGGCCGTGCTCCTCAGGGCGGTGCTCCCCAGGGCCGTGCTCCCCAGCAGGAGCGAGTAGCCCGTTCTCCGCAACTGGAGAAAGCCCACACCGCAAAGCATGGCAAAAGATAAAATAGATGAATACATAAGTCAAATTTTTTTTTCAAGTGAGCAGAGATTATGAAAAAACTGACAACAGGCTTAGACCTTGCTTTCGCCAGGAAGTGTTATATGTTTGGAAAGTTTTCTTATTTTTACCAGATCTGTGTCGTGTCTAGAAGTAGTTGTATAAACTTGTGAGCCACAGTTTTAGGTAGTCTTGGAACTAACAGCAAAGCCTGTGGTGACAGTTTTTACTGCATTCATAGCTCACCATTTGTATGCGCGCAGTCTGGCGGCGTCAGCTCGGAAGTTAGTACTGAGGTGAGCAGCGGGACGGGCGGGCAGCTCATGGTGAAGCTGCAGACCTCAGGGCCCCTTTCGCCGTGCCTGACGGGGTCCCTCGGCGCTTGGCAGCGAGGACCAGGGCCAGGTGGCTGACTCCTTGTCCACCACAGCCTGGCCAAGTGGTGGAGGTGTTAGACGCCGTCTGCCCACGCGGAAGGGGGGTTGTCCTCGAGCTGGCCCCGAGAGAGAGCCTTTGCCATGGAGCTGAGTAGCACAGAGACATCACATTCTTTCCTTCAGCAGTTGAAGAGCTGAGGAGGGGAGCCGTACGTAGGGCGGTTTTTAGTGTTGTCTTCGTCTTTCTAAAATGAAATCCATCTTCCAAGAACTTCACGGCCAGCGCCGTCCTTGCCTCTGCTGTAGGGTGCCCTGGCTTTCGCGTTGTCTAGGGTAGAGCTGGGCACAGGTGCCCGTCTCTGCGTGGCCTCGGCGTCCCTTGCGGCCAGGTGCTGCTGCAGGGGCTGGGGTCACGCCTGTGAGCAGAGACCCGGCGTCTGAGAGCGCCTGTCGCAGCAAGGGGAGGCAGCTGCTGTGCGTTCAGAGCGCGTGACCCGGATGCGGTGGTGTGTGCTGGGAGAGAGGAGGCGCAGGGCGAGAGAGGCGGACGGGCCCTGGCGTCTCAGCTGTTCATTGTGGAAACTTGTGAATGTGTAGAAACTAGCAACAGCAGCAACAGCAAAACAGAACTGTATGAAGAAATGCTACAAGCTTACCACTCAATGTCTTTTCTTTTTTTTTCTTTTTTTTAGAGGGGGGCGCTTTCTCGTTAGTATAGGTTTGTTACTGAGTATCAGAAATACCCCTGCCGGTGTGATTTCTAGGATGCTGAAGACCACATGTTGCCTCCTTTTCCCAAGTTGTGACCCCAGAACCTTGTCATCTGTCAGCACGTATTCTAGTTCCCCAACAGAAGGCAGATGTTCCAAATTTGAGTTCAAATTTGACACACAAAGCTATCACTCAGTTTCAACAATTAAGTGGTCAGTCTTGCTTCTCTAGGCCCCGCCCCCACCCCAATCCTTCCAGTCCTGTGTTACTTGTTATTTTGAAGCAAATCTCAGGCCTCACACATTTGTCAGTGAATGTAGGTGGTATGGACTGAGGATTTGTGTGCCCCACCAAACCCATACACTGAAGCCCAAACCACTAACGGAGTCGTAGGATAGGCTTGGGGCATGAGGGTGGGGACCTCACGGCGGGGCCCCTGGCCTCGCAGGAAGAGAAGCAGAGACTGGGAGAGCAGGTCAGCAGGGGGACCTCAGTCGTGGCTAGAACAGTAGTTCCTTAGTATCAGGCATTGAGTGTCTGCATTTCCAGTGTGTCTGAAATGCCTGTTTTTTTTTTTTTTTTTAATTCTTTGAATTATTTAGTATCCAAATAGATGTTCAGATCAATGTTTTTGGTTTCTCTTGAAATTTTGGTTTCCCTCCACCCTCTGTGGTTCGTTGTTGCTTGTTGAGGACTCCGGGAGGTAAGCCTTGTGGTCCCCTTTGCCAGCTGGCTTAGGAGGTGCAGGAGCCCCTGTTGTAGGACTCCTTAGTCTCCTTGCTGTCTGGTGTGACACCGTGTTCCAGACTCAGGTTGTGCACTTCCTGCCCTGATTCTGGAGTTGGCTCTGGAGCCCTGACTCCTCCTGGTGGGAGGTGGTATTTGAGACCAGTCTGTGTGCTTGGACTTCTAGTCACTGCTAGGCCTTTCTAGGGAGTGGGCTTCCCTGGTGGTTTAGACAGTAGAAAATCTCCTCTCAGTGCGGAAGACCTGGGTCAGGAAGATGCTGAGAAGATCCCTGGAGAAGGAAATGGCGACCCATTCCAGTGTTCTTGCCCAGAGAATGCCATGGGCAGAGGAGCCTGGTAGGCTACAGTCCGTGAGGTCTCAAATACTCGGACATGACTGAGCAACAAACACTTTTTTCTCTGGGAGCAAAGTGGGGGTCTGTCACTGCAAGGATTGCTGGACTGTAGTGAATACTTAATTTGCTAGATGTGTTCAGATCCCTGTGTTCATATCTGTGCGCCTTTTGAAAACGACAGTGAAACCTCATTGAGAAAACGAAGTGACCCCTTACAGCCTTGAGGAGGTGAGGGGAAATCTCGGGGAGAGCGGCCTGGGAGAAGCCTCGGGGCCAGGTGTGCCTGGGGCCAGGAGCATGGCCTCCTGTGCTCAGCCAGCCGCAGCCCGACTGTGTTCCCTTCAGAGCCTGCTCCTCCCGGCTTCTTGAATGTGGGTGCACTCCCCCGGTCTGTCTTTTCTTGTGGAAACCCCTGAGGCTGGATGGACAGCCCAGCAGGAAGGCTAGTGGTCGGGTGGCCGGGGCGGAGCTGTGGTTTAAGAACACTGGAGAGGGTTGCCTTTCCTTCTCCAGGAATCCTTCCGCTTCCCCAGGGGTCGAACCCCTGTCTGTTGGGTTGGCAGGCAGATTCTTGACCACTGAGCCGTCAGGAAAGCCCTGGAAACAGTAAACTGAGAGAGAGCAGCGCCTGTTTTTGGTTTCTCTTGAAATTTTGGTTTCCCTCCACCCTCTGTGGTTCGTTGTTGCTTGTTGAGGACTCCGGGAGGTAAGCCTTGTGGTCCCCTTTGCCAGCTGGCTTAGGAGGTGCAGGAGCCCCTGTTGTAGGACTCCTTAGTCTCCTTGCTGTCTGGTGTGACACCGTGTTCCAGACTCAGGTTGTGCACTTCCTGCCCTGATTCTGGAGTTGGCTCTGGAGCCCTGACTCCTCCTGGTGGGAGGTGGTATTTGAGACCAGTCTGTGTGCTTGGACTTCTAGTCACTGCTAGGCCTTTCTAGGGAGTGGGCTTCCCTGGTGGTTTAGACAGTAGAAAATCTCCTCTCAGTGCGGAAGACCTGGGTCAGGAAGATGCTGAGAAGATCCCTGGAGAAGGAAATGGCGACCCATTCCAGTGTTCTTGCCCAGAGAATGCCATGGGCAGAGGAGCCTGGTAGGCTACAGTCCGTGAGGTCTCAAATACTCGGACATGACTGAGCAACAAACACTTGTTTCTCTGGGAGCAAAGTGGGGGTCTGTCACTGCAAGGATTGCTGGACTGTAGTGAATACTTAATTTGCTAGATGTGTTCAGATCCCTGTGTTCATATCTGTGCGCCTTTTGAAAACGACAGTGAAACCTCATTGAGAAAACGAAGTGACCCCTTACAGCCTTGAGGAGGTGAGGGGAAATCTCGGGGAGAGCGGCCTGGGAGAAGCCTCGGGGCCAGGTGTGCCTGGGGCCAGGAGCATGGCCTCCTGTGCTCAGCCAGCCGCAGCCCGACTGTGTTCCCTTCAGAGCCTGCTCCTCCCGGCTTCTTGAATGTGGGTGCACTCCCCCGGTCTGTCTTTTCTTGTGGAAACCCCTGAGGCTGGATGGACAGCCCAGCAGGAAGGCTAGTGGTCGGGTGGCCGGGGCGGAGCTGTGGTTTAAGAACACTGGAGAGGGTTGCCTTTCCTTCTCCAGGAATCCTTCCGCTTCCCCAGGGGTCGAACCCCTGTCTGTTGGGTTGGCAGGCAGATTCTTGACCACTGAGCCGTCAGGAAAGCCCTGGAAACAGTAAACTGAGAGAGAGCAGCGCCTGATGATGTGGAGTCCAGAGTGGCAGCTTGACTCCCAGGGGCCCTAGGCTCGGCTGGGCAGGGGGGTGTGGATGCCCGGGCTTCCTTGCTGGGGCCTGGTCCTCGGGCTGCTGGGAGGGCTCAGGGGGACCAAGCAGGGGCTTCGAGTGCTGAGTGCAGCTGCACAGCGAACGGGTGGCCGCTGCCCGACTGCTGTGAGCCAGTTTTTTTTTTTTTTAAAGATTTATTCATTTATTTATTTTGGGCAGGGGTCGGGTTGGGGAGGGAGGGGAGCGGGCAGGCCACCTCCATTGGTCTTTCATTTCTCCGCTTTCATCTGTCTTTGTTCTTTGGCTCCTGTGAGCCTCCCATTGCGGTGGCGTCTGTTGTCGCAGAGCGCCGACTCTGTGCGCATGCGCGCCAGAGCTCCGACTCGGTGATTGGACACATCAGTCCAGCCGCTCCGCGGCACGTGGGATCTTCCCAGGCCAGGGATCGAACCGGTGCCCCTTGCACTGCAAGGCGGTGTCCTTACCCACTGGACCACCAGGGAAAGCCCTGTGAGCCAGTTTTCATCTGGCCCGACCCTCTAGTGCTCAGCCCATTCTCCAGGATCATCAGGTCGAAAGTATTGTATCAGTGGAGGCGGGGAGGGAAGCAGATCGAATGCTTTTTTCTTTCTAAATCAGCCGCGTGGCTTCACGTTTCATAGTTGGGTCAGTTTCTTGTGGGTGCTGTAACACACTACACAGGTTTTTGTGCCGTAAAGTAGCACAGAGGCATCCTCTCAGCGTTGTGCAGGGCAGGAGTCTGACGTGCATCTCTCTGGACTGAAGTCTAGGTGTGAGCATGGCTGGTCCTTCTGGGGGCTCCAGGGAGAAGCCCCTGCCGGGTGTCTGGAGGCGCTGGCTCCCTTGGCTCTCCGGGTCTCCGCTCAGTCTTTCTCGTGACGCCCTCTCTCCGGTCGTCGCTGTTCCCCACTTCCCACATCAGGACCCCTGGGAGCACAGTGGGCCCGTCCAGGGTTGCCTTTCCTTCTCCAGGAATCCTTCCGCTTCCCCAGGGTCGAACCCCCGTCGGTTGGGGTGGCCGGCAGATTCTTGACCACTGAGCCGTCAGGAAAGCCCTGGAAACAGTAAACTGAGAGAGCAGCGCCTGATGATGTGGAGTCCAGAGTGGCAGCTTGACTCCCAGGGCCCTAGGCTCGGCTGGGCAGGGGGGTGTGGATGCCCGGGCTTCCTTGCTGGGGCCTGGTCCTCGGGCTGCTGGGAGGGCTCAGGGGGACCAAGCAGGGGCTTCGAGTGCTGAGTGCAGCTGCACAGCGAACGGGTGGCCGCTGCCCGACTGCTGTGAG
The DNA here is from genome assembly GCA_022376925.1 of Tragulus kanchil. NCBI lineage: Eukaryota > Metazoa > Chordata > Mammalia > Artiodactyla > Tragulidae > Tragulus > Tragulus kanchil. The sequence goes on from JAIOJX010000028.1 coordinate 246,400,723, forward strand.
CCAGTTTTTTTTTTTTTTAAAGATTTATTCATTTATTTATTTTGGGCAGGGGTCGGGTTGGGGAGGGAGGGGAGCGGGCAGGCCACCTCCATTGGTCTTTCATTTCTCCGCTTTCATCTGTCTTTGTTCTTTGGCTCCTGTGAGCCTCCCATTGCGGTGGCGTCTGTTGTCGCAGAGCGCCGACTCTGTGCGCATGCGCGCCAGAGCTCCGACTCGGTGATTGGACACATCAGTCCAGCCGCTCCGCGGCACGTGGGATCTTCCCAGGCCAGGGATCGAACCGGTGCCCCTTGCACTGCAAGGCGGTGTCCTTACCCACTGGACCACCAGGGAAAGCCCTGTGAGCCAGTTTTCATCTGGCCCGACCCTCTAGTGCTCAGCCCATTCTCCAGGATCATCAGGTCGAAAGTATTGTATCAGTGGAGGCGGGGAGGGAAGCAGATCGAATGCTTTTTTCTTTCTAAATCAGCCGCGTGGCTTCACGTTTCATAGTTGGGTCAGTTTCTTGTGGGTGCTGTAACACACTACACAGGTTTTTGTGCCGTAAAGTAGCACAGAGGCATCCTCTCAGCGTTGTGCAGGGCAGGAGTCTGACGTGCATCTCTCTGGACTGAAGTCTAGGTGTGAGCATGGCTGGTCCTTCTGGGGGCTCCAGGGAGAAGCCCCTGCCGGGTGTCTGGAGGCGCTGGCTCCCTTGGCTCTCCGGGTCTCCGCTCAGTCTTTCTCGTGACGCCCTCTCTCTGGTCGTGGCTGTTCCCCCACTTCCCCACATCAGGACCCCTGGGAGCACAGTGGGCCCGTCCAGATCAGCCAGGATCCTCTCAGCGGACGAGCAGCCTCAATCCATCTGCAGCCTTGGTTGTCTCTTGCCACGTGGTATGGTGTGCTCACAGGCCCCAGGCGGCAGGGCGGTCCCATCGGTTCCTGAATGCCCTTGAAGACGTCTGGTTCTAGAAGTAGGAAGGCCCTGTGTTACCCAATGAAGAGGTGACTTTTCAGCTTAACCTTTTGTTTACCCTGAGGCGTGATTGGTAGCTTTTTGGGCTTCCCCGGTAGCTCAGCTGGTAAAGAATCCGACTAGTGCGGGGAACTGGCTCAGTTCCTAGATCTGAAAGATCCCCTGGAGAAGGGAGAGACTACCCGTTCCAGTATTCTTAGGCTTCCCTGGTGGCTCAGCTGGTAAAGAAAAATCTGCCTGCGAGGCAGGAGATCTGGGTCGATCCCTGGGTGGGGAAGATCCCATGGAGGAGGGCATGGCAACCCACTCCAGTATTCTTTTTTTTTTTTTTTTATGGGGGGGGGGGGGGGGAGGGGGGGGAGCGGGCGGGCCACTTCTATTGGTCTTTCATTTGTCTATTTTCATCCATCTTTGTTCCTTGGCCCGTGTGGGCCTCCCATCGCGGTGGCCTCTGTTGTAGAGCACCGGCTCTGGGTGCATGCGCTCCAGAGCTCTGGCTCGGTAATTGGACACATCAGTCCAGCCGCTCCGCGGCACGTGGGACCTTCCCAGGCCAGGGATCGAACCGGCGCCCCTTGCACTGCAAGGCGGTGTCCCTCCCCACTGGACCACCAGGGAAGCCCCCACTCCAGTGTTCTTGCTTCGAGAGTCCCCGTGGATAGAGGAGCCTCCTGCAGGAGGCTCCATGGGGAGTTGCAGTCCTTGGGGTCCTAAAGAGCGGGGCACAACTGAGCGACTAAGCACAGCACAGCAGACCCCATTTGGTGATTTATGCTCCTATTCCTCTAGATGCTTTAGTGCCAAATGCAATCCTATATCATCATCGAGTCCTACATTTTTAAAAAAATTATTACATAAATATTACAGGAACATTAGCAACAACATATCTATAGCTTTTGAACAGAGATACGTTGTCTTCTCGATGAAGAGAACAGGCGTCGTTAGGTCAGCCTAGCCTAGACGTCCTGCACTCCTGAGCTGCAGGCTGGGCCTCTGTATCCTTGGCCCAGACGGGCCAGGCCGCGCGGTGCGGCTGGTGCGGGTCCCCGCGCAGGGGAGCTTTGCCTGCTCTCCCCCTGCCGGAGGCACTGCCACACAATTCAAGCCAGCCTTTTCTCTCTCCTCTCTGACCTTCATCAAGAGGCTCTTTAGGTCCTCTTTGCTTTCTGCCATAGGGTGCTGGCATCTGCATATCTGAGGCTACTGATACTGCTCCCGGCAGTCTTGATTCCAGCTTGTGCTTCATCCAGACCAGCATTTCGCATGGTGTCCTCTGCACAGGAGTTGAATAAGCAGGGTGACAGTACGCAGCCTTGACGCACTCCTTTCTCAATTTGGAACCAGTTCATTGTTCCATGGCCAGCTCTGACTGTGGCTTCTTGTCCTGCATACAGGTTTCTCAGGAGGCAGGTAAGGTGGTCTGGTGTTCTCCTCGCTTTAAGAACCTTCCAGTTTGTTGTGACCCACACAGTTAAAGGTTTTAGCGTCATCAGTGAAGCAGATTTTTTTTTTTTTAGTTTTCCTTGCTTTTCCTGTGATTCAGTGGATATTGGCAATTTGACCTCTGGTTCCTCTGCCCTTTCTAAATCAAGCTTGTACTGTTGGAAGTTCTCAGTTCACGTACTGTTGAAGCCAGCTTGAAGGATTTTGAGCATGATCTTGTTAGCATGTGAACATCTAAATGACACATCTCTCTCTGTACTTACTTATGTTCCGTTGGTCATGTGTTAGTGTCTTCTCAGTGCTGGTAAAGTTAACTGTTTTATGATTGAGTTTCTAAGTCCTTCTGTTTTTAAAATTTCAAGAAAATGTTCAGCTGAGTTTGTTGAAGTATGACCCATTTATACTTAAGTCACTGAAATCATCTTTCTGAATCCCACCTTCCGTGTTTAGTTTTTACCTGCTTTTAACATAAAAGGTTTAAAATTATGTGATTAATACATAATTATATGCTCCTAAAAATCTCAGAGAAGGCAGTCCTAATTCAGGAAGTAGCAAAGGTCTGCGTGAGTCATGTGATGGTGTGGACCAGAGCTGTTCACAGCCAGCAGACAACAGAAGATGGGTGCCGCTAGCCGGGAACCTAGGCTCCGCCTGCCTTTCTCCCGAGGGTCCGAGCTGGGCTCTGGTCAGCCTGGGTGGTGCCGGGGCCTGGGCACCACCCAGACAGAGCTCCTGTGTCCTCTGCCAAGCAAGGTCACTGTCCCCTGAGGTTTCCCTTTAAGTTTGAACCGTCCCTCTGCCCGTCGTGGGTCCTTCCTCCTGCCTGGATGCTGCCGTTCACCGATGCTGACGAGGGGTGTGGCGGGAAGCGGGGAGCTGTGACGGTCCACAGGCGTCCCTGGAGCTGCCTGCGGGCACCTGACCTGCCCGTCCTCAGGTCTGCGTGCCCCCAGCGAGTGACGAGAGACACGCACGCTCACCCAGGGAGGGAAGTGTGGGCTAACGGGATGGGGCCTTGAGTTGCTCTGATTATGATGGTGTCTCCCTTCTCACCAGAAGAAATAAAGACCTCTTAGTTGTTGAAATAGTCTGAGTTGATTTTTAAATTTTTGGCCATGCTGGGTATTTGTCACAGCGCGCAGTCTTCTCTTGTGGAGCCTGGGGCCCAGCTGCCCCGCAGCCTGTGGGATCTTAATTCCGTGACCAGGGATCACACCTGCGGCCCCCGCATGGGAAGGGGATTCTTACCTGCCGGGCCACAAGGGGAGTCCCCGAGTTGATTCTTAGTAGGCCTCTTGAGTAAGAAAAGCCAGCTCAGCCGTTCTCCGCACGGGGCCCTGCAGCACGGCGTCGATGCCTCGCCTCTGCCGCCCGTGGCTGTGCTCCAGCAGCCCTGCCCCTGTTCCTGGCCCCTGTGGCCCAGGGCATCACAGTGAAGCTGCTCTCACAGGTCAGACCTCAGCACCCCATGCTTTTGCACTAAGTGCTTGAGCTATTTTGGGGCATTACAAAGTATTTTTATACGTTGTTAATTTAATTACCTATCACATGAATGGAGATTTTTTTCTGAGGTTTTACATCTGAACTCTTTCCTTTCTCTTTTATGGCTCTTTCTAGACCATTTTCAAAACTCTCTTTTCCGTAGTACTCAGTATACACATTTGAGGGTATTCTCATTACTTACAGCCATGTGTTCTGAGACAGGCCTGGTGGCTTTTCTTCCTGTTCAGTCAACACAGGGTTTCGGTGGGTGGGCAGAATTTGACCTTCAAATGAACATTGGCGTGCTGTGTCAGTTTGCTCGGGTGCCATAACAAAATGCCACGGGCTGGGGGCTGAAACAGCAGAACTTGATTTCGTCAGCCCCGGAGGCTGGAAGGCCATGGTCAGGTGTCCGCAGGGTGGCTGTGGGGCTTCCCCGCCTGCCTTGTCAGCACCAGCCTCTCCTTGCCGGGTCTTCACGTGGTCTTTCCGCCGCTGGTGACCGTGTGTCCACAGTTTTTCTTATTGTAAGGATACCTGTTAGATGGATTCCAGGCCTGTTCTCAAACCCTTGGTCTCGCCCGATCGCCTCTTTCACAAACAGTCACATCAAGAAGTGCTGGGTCAGGGTCTCCATGTGTGAGTTTTGTCAGGACTCAGTTCAGCTCCTAGTGGGGCTAAGATCAAATGGCCGCATGGTGAATCCCCACTTGTTAGAAGACGTCTCTGTCCTTGACAGTTGTGCTAATAGACCTGTAATCTTTTAAAATTAAGTTGAGGACCCTGACTAAAGATTTATTTCATGACTGAGTGTAAGGCAAGTTGTTGCTTTCTAGTCTCCGTTTGGACAGGTTTCCTCTTGAGCAGCAGGCTTGCCTGTGGGGACCCTTGCCAGGGTGGAGGAGGCTCCTCATTTGTGTGTTGTGTGTGCAGAGGGTCCTCGCTGCATGGCAAGGACCGTATATCAAAATCCAAGTGAACGAGGAGGAAACATCTCTGTGGTTGCCCTAATTTGTTTTTAGCAAAGAGTAGTCATTTTTTAAAATATATTAATCTTAGAAGCTTTTTAGGAGGTAGCAGGAGTTGGTACTCAAAGCTAGGAAGTCTGAAGGTTTTCTTACTTCAGTGATTTCTAAGACCATTACCAAATAAATGAACACGGTGGAAAATGATGAGTTAAAAACTAAACGTAGCTTTTATGTCAGCAGTGAAGCATCAGTGACAGCACAGTGTCAGTGAGGCTGTACTAGAGGAGTGTCAGTGAGGGTGTATTCTGTGTCAGCCTTGTTCACGGCTGCTGTGCGGACTCAGTCTCCCCAGAGCCCCGTCGGGAGCCGCTCTCGTGTCCGCATTCCACAGGCCGCCCCGAGGCCCAGCAAGGACACCCGGTCTTCCCAGGGCTGCTCGGCGGCAGGCGGTGAAGCGCAGCAGGGGCCCAGGGCGCACTGTCCAGTCACCATCCCCCTGCCTCTCTGGTGCTCAGCCCGGTCGCCCAGAAACATCACCCCTCTCGGCAGTGACTTCCATTGGTTTGTGGTTTGGGGGAGGTTCTGTTCTGTTTGTTTTGTTTTTAAGCTCATGATAGCAAAATAAGCAAATATATAAATGACCCACATCAGTTCCCAGTGGTTTCTTTTTTTTTTTTTTAAAGATTTATTTATTTATTTTGGGCGGGGGTCGGGTTGGGGAGGGAGGGGAGCGGGCGGGCCACCTCCATTGGTCTTTCATTTCTCCATTTTCATTCGTCTTTGTTCTTTGGCTCCTGCGGGCCTCCCATTGCGGTGGCGTCTGTTGTTGCAGAGCGCCAGCTCTGGGCGCATGCGCTCCAGAGCTCCGGCTCGATGATTGGACACATCAGTCCAGCCGCTCCACAGCACATGGGATCTTCCCAGGCCAGGGATCGAACCGGCGCCCCTTGCACTGCAAGGCGGTGTCCTTATCCACTGGACCACCAGGGGAAGCCCCCCAGTGGTTTCTTTAGGGTCAGTGTAAACACAGTTTGGAAAAAGATTTTGCCTAAAGGTGGAGGGTCCTGAGTGTCAGAGTCTGAGCCGTCCGTAGTGAAAGGTTCTTTGGAGGCTGAGGTAGGAAGTGGCTAGGCTGTTATTTTAGGAGAGTAGTCATTTTTAAAATATATTAATCTTAGAAGCTTTTTAGGAGGTAGCAGGAGTTGGTACTCAAAGCTAGGAAGTCTGAAGGTTTTCTTACTTCAGTGATTTCTAAGACCATTACCAAATAAATGAACACGGTGGAAAATGATGAGTTAAAAACTAAACGTAGCTTTTATGTCAGCAGTGAAGCATCAGTGACAGCACAGTGTCAGTGAGGCTGTACTAGAGGAGTGTCAGTGAGGGTGTATTCTGTGTCAGCCTTGTTCACGGCTGCTGTGCGGACTCAGTCTCCCCAGAGCCCCGTCGGGAGCCGCTCTCGTGTCCGCATTCCACAGGCCGCCCCGAGGCCCAGCAAGGACACCCGGTCTTCCCAGGGCTGCTCGGCGGCAGGCGGTGAAGCGCAGCAGGGGCCCAGGGCGCACTGTCCAGTCACCATCCCCCTGCCTCTCTGGTGCTCAGCCCGGTCGCCCAGAAACATCACCCCTCTCGGCAGTGACTTCCATTGGTTTGTGGTTTGGGGGAGGTTCTGTTCTGTTTGTTTTGTTTTTAAGCTCATGATAGCAAAATAAGCAAATATATAAATGACCCACATCAGTTCCCAGTGGTTTCTTTTTTTTTTTTTTAAAGATTTATTTATTTATTTTGGGCGGGGGTCGGGTTGGGGAGGGAGGGGAGCGGGCGGGCCACCTCCATTGGTCTTTCATTTCTCCATTTTCATTCGTCTTTGTTCTTTGGCTCCTGCGGGCCTCCCATTGCGGTGGCGTCTGTTGTTGCAGAGCGCCAGCTCTGGGCGCATGCGCTCCAGAGCTCCGGCTCGATGATTGGACACATCAGTCCAGCCGCTCCACAGCACATGGGATCTTCCCAGGCCAGGGATCGAACCGGCGCCCCTTGCACTGCAAGGCGGTGTCCTTATCCACTGGACCACCAGGGGAAGCCCCCCAGTGGTTTCTTTAGGGTCAGTGTAAACACAGTTTGGAAAAAGATTTTGCCTAAAGGTGGAGGGTCCTGAGTGTCAGAGTCTGAGCCGTCCGTAGTGAAAGGTTCTTTGGAGGCTGAGGTAGGAAGTGGCTAGGCTGTTATTTTAGGAGAGCTCAGTGGACTTTGCAGGTCTGTTCAAGCTGGGATGAAAGAGGTGAGTTAGTAGCTGAGCTGCGAAATCAGAAGCTCCTGGGTTCCTTGCTGGTCTCTGCCGCCTGCCAGCCGTGTGCGCGGAGCGCGGGCCCTCGCTGCTCCTCTGTCCTTGCTGTGCGTTGGGTCTGCCTCCAGGACTTCCCAGGAGGACGGGTGGGAACGGGTGGTGTCTGGTACCCCGGTGCCGTGTGCGCGGAGAGCAGCCGTGTCCTGATGTTGCTGGCACCTGGATGTGCGTTGAGCTGCTTTTGGTGAAGAAACTCAACGTCCGCCAGTCCCGGTTTGCTTTTCTGCCTGGAGTTGCTGGCTGTTCTGTTCAGGTTGAAGAAAGCAGCGGCTGTAGGAGCCGACATGGGGTGAGGCTGGGCAGGGCTGGGCCAGTTCCGCCTCCTTTGCCGTCAGACCCTGGCAGGTGACCCCACGTTCCTCCTCCTCCGGGGGAGACCCGACCGCCTCAGGAAAGCCAGGTGGGGCCAAGTTAGACCATGTTTCAATGTTGGCTTCTGGAAGCCCCTTACTTAAAGATACGACACGGTCTTGTTTGGTGGCGTCGTTTTGCTGAGGTGCAGAGCCCATCCCCCCGCCTCTCTAACAGTGCCACGCTTATTCCTGTCGCAGGTGCTGGAGATCAGAACTTGTTCACCTCCATCTACCCGACGCTCTCCCAGCAGCTGCCCAGAGAGCCGATGGAGTGGAGGAGGTAGGTCGCCCTCGTCTGTAGGCGCTGGCGCGCGCGAGCAGCGTGCTGAGCGTGAGCGCCCGGGCTCCGAGGAGCCGCGTGGCGCCGCGTCGTCTCTGGCCTTCCTCTCTCAGGACGTGTTGCTTTTCCTCCCGAGACCTCGGGCAGTAGAGACGCGTCATGTCTCGGAGTCGCGGGCCCCTTTTGGCGGGCGACTTCTGACTCCCCATGCAGACTCCGCCGTAGAGCAGGTGCCTCTGCCTCATCACGGCCTCCCCGCCGCGCCCCCGGCCTTCTCTTCAGGCTGAGGACTGGACAGGGGGCGAGCCGGCGGCCCGGCCCTCCCGTGGCCCCGTTGTCTGCCATTGTTCCTCCCGTGGCCTGCTCTGAGGAAATACTGAATAGTGAATTTTTACTGGAAAACTAATTTCTGGTAAGATTAGATGTTTACAGGAAATGTTTGGATTGTGACCTGTTAGCACTGGCCATCTGGTTTTGACCATGATATGTGAGAAAGTTCCTGTTGTTATTCCCGCTCACGCACTTCTGATCCTTACTACGTTGCTCCTTTCTGATCACCGGTTTGTACCCTACTAAACCTGAAGAATTAACATTCTGGATGACTTACCAGGCTCTCTGTTAAATCTAGACTAATCTTTGTGCTTGCTCAGTCTTACAGGAAGTGTGTTTATTTACCAACATGTAATATAAAGAGTGTACAGAACTGGGAAAATTCTCTTACAGAAAAACTATTCAGCGTCTGAGGAGGCCCAGTGCTGTGAATGAGAGGAAACAGTTCAGCAAACGGAAGAAATGGAGTGATCTGGAAAGGATTTCAAATAAATATACATTATTCAGACATTCAGAAAGATAGAAGTGAGAAATGGGAGGTCCTGAGAAAAGGGTGAAATAGGGACACTGTGTAGACTTAATGCACATATTCATTTCTTCACCTTCTTGAAAACTAAATGAGAAGAGAGGACTGGGAAGGCCGAAATGCTCAAAGACAGAGAATGCAGAGGCGGCAGCGGCGGCAGAGATGTGAACGCCTTTTGGGAGCAGGAGGATGGACAGAGGATTGGGGGAAGCTGAGCTTTGAGAAGCAGCGACCTTGGGAGGCAAGGCCAGGCCGAGTGTGGGGGTGTGCGCGTGTGCACGTGGCTCCTTAGTGCTGTTTGACATGGTAAAGTGTGTATATTTTACTTTGACAAAAATGGAGTTGATGAGCTCTTCAGAAGCAGGATGGAGGCGGCAGTCTGGCTTGACGCACTGGAGCGCCGCGCAGCCTGAGGAGCAGAGCGGCGAGTCGGAGCCTGCGCTCGCGAGCTCCGCGGACGAGGGCTCCGCGCTGGACGTGGAGAGCCGGGAGGCCGGCTGAGCCCCTGGGCCTCCGTGTCCTGGGGCAGGTATTTCAGAGGGGACCGTGGAGCCGGTGGAGGACAGGCCCTTGGAGAACGGGTGTCCAGGATTCCCCACAAGTGAGTTCGGAGATTTCAGGGACTGCTGGATGCCAAGCAGAATGAAATCAAAACCAAGCAAACAAAAAGCCACACCAGGAAATGGAGCAAAGAGAAACGGAATCCACCGTCGCTGACAGTGTTGACGGTGCAGCCTCGGCGGCAGCCCTGAAGAGGAGCCCTGAGGGGAGGACCTGGCTCTGGAGGGGCGTGCTGCTCACGGCCACGCGGCGGCGGCGGTTCGGCCTCCGGCTCGGCCTCCCTGGGCCTTGGAGCGGCGGGGCGCAGTGCTCTGCGGTGCTCCCCAGCGTGCGGGCCGCCTTCGCTCCTGCCGCCACGGCATGGAGTCGCTGCAGACAGGCCGTCAGCAGGAAGCTTCTCAGATGTGTGTGATCAGAAACCGTCTCCCCGCTCTGAACTAATTAAGGAATGTGTCTCAGGCAGAAGGAAAATGGATCCTGAACTGACAGGGTGAAGGTAGCGGCTGCCTGCAGGCAAGTCGTGAAAACATTTCACTGTGTTAAGGTGTCCATGTGTATAAAAACGAGAAACCTAAAAGTTTAAAATGTGGAAGAAAGCAGAGAGAGGACCGTGTACTATTTCTGTCCGGTTCAAGGAGAGGTAACCATTTACTGTACACTTTGAAAGGGAAATTCAAGTTTATGCATCTAAAAAATTAAAATGTAAGTGATAACAGAAAAGAAATAGGAGGTTAAACTTTCAAATGAACAGAGAAAAAGGATGGAAAAAGAAAACTTGATTAATTTCGCCAAGGAAAGAAAAAACTAGGTGAAGTAGAAACTCTACAAGTTCAGGCATAATCACATTAACTGTGGTGGTTTTCAGCTGATTCATCACGGAGACTCCATAGACTGGACACAAGTGTAAAATCCAGCTACAGAGAGTTAAAATAGACACAGTGAATAGAAGTAGAAGAGAGAGGCGTGGGAAAAGATTTATTTTTAAAAGTATAATAAAGCAGTGTCTGTGCCCTCTGATGGCCATAGATTAGACGCTGGACCTTGTGGGATCTTTGTTCTTGGGTTGAGAAAAACTGGAGAACGAGACTCCCAGGTGGCACAGTGGGTGGGAGTCTGCTCGCCAATGTAAGCTTGATCCCTGGTCCAGGAAGATCCCGTATGCCGCGGAGCAGCTGAGCCCACGCTTCCCGCTCCTGGGCCTGTGCTCTAGAGTCGGGAAGCTGCACCTGCTGGGCCCACACACTGCGGCTACTGCAGCCCGTGTGCCGGGAGCCTGTGCTCTGCAGCGAGGGAAGCCCGTGCACCGCCATGCGGAGCCGCCCTGGCTCGCTGTGGCTGGAGAAAGCCCACAGTAGCAGCAGAGACCCGGCACAGCCAAGACAAAGAAAGTCATTTTAAAAATTTCCTTCAATTGTCCTTTAAGAAAACTGGACGATGGCGGTTTTATGCTGTGTGGACAGAAGCCTGTTCTTCACCGGTCGGTCCTGGTTTTTGGATAATACAGTTCGTCGCAAAAAGTATTAGAGCAGTTTAAAGCTCTGATAGCTTCAGACTGCACTTTTGGGAAACTCTCTTTTATACTGACTAAATTGTTCATTTTCCCAGAAGTCTGCATTGTTGCAAATGGAGTGAAATGAAAGATTCATGAAGAGCTTTGACATGTGAACTGTGTTTACAATAATTTATAGCATCTTTTCAGGTGGAACATATAATAGTTAGAATTCAGGGTTAGTATCACATAAGTACTTTTGAACTAACAGATACGGTCAGATTGTTGTCTTTCTCTCCTTTTCCTTCTGCTGAACACCTGTGTTTCTTGGTGACATGTTCTCATTTGTGGACAGGTCCTATGGCCGGGCTTCGAAAATGATTCACCTGGAGTCTAACTTTGTTCAGTTCAAAGAGGAGCTGCTGCCCAAAGAAGGGAACAAGGCCCTGCTGACCTTCCCCTTCCTTCACATTTACTGGACGGAGTGCTGCGTGAGTATTCACCCAGGGCAGAGAGCTCGCAGCTCTGTGTCCTGCTCAGACGGCTGTGCTTTTTGAAATGTACTGTGTAACGTTAGTTTTTTGGTGTTCTCTTTCCTCCATTCTTCGACCAGGCGTGCGGCTTTGCCGTGGCCCACGTCTGCTCTGGCCCCCATGTAGCGCACTCGCTGCAGTCACCAAGGACAGTCTGGCTTCCTGTGCTGCCAGTGCTCGTGTGCCCCCTCCCCGTGTCTCGGTGGGCTTTAGCGGCTTCTCGTATTTCCTTTCAGCTGTGTGGCTCACCTCCTGGTAGTGCCTCTCCTTCAGAGCGCCTGTCTGGCTCTGGGGCTGCTTGGTGGGCTGTCTGCAGGCAGGAAGCTGTCTCCCAGCTCAGCACCCACGCCTCGTGCCGGGGTTGTTCTGTGACACCGTCGGCAGGGGACACTGCAGCTCTGGGCACTCCAGCCTCTACTTGTACTTGGCAGTTCCGTGCTTGTGAACCCATTCTTGGCAGAGTCCTTTCATGAACGAATAGAAGATTCTGTGGGTCCTTTGCTCCTGTCTGTCTTGACTCTATTAAGCATTTAGCAGTGTACAGCACGCACGAGTCCTACCCATTGTAACGCTGTAGCCTGGATCTGAGGATGTGGAGTAGCTTTTGTAGTTCTGATGAGGACTGGAGGCTCACGTGGCCTCCTTCATCCTGTGCACTTTTGCCTTTGCTGACTTTATAGCCCTTCTCTGAGTCCCGTGGGACAGGCGTCTTGGGCCCGTTCTGAACTGTGTTTACAATAATTTATAGCATCTTTTCAGGTGGAACATATAATAGTTAGAATTCAGGGTTAGTATCACATAAGTACTTTTGAACTAACAGATACGGTCAGATTGTTGTCTTTCTCTCCTTTTCCTTCTGCTGAACACCTGTGTTTCTTGGTGACATGTTCTCATTTGTGGACAGGTCCTATGGCCGGGCTTCGAAAATGATTCACCTGGAGTCTAACTTTGTTCAGTTCAAAGAGGAGCTGCTGCCCAAAGAAGGGAACAAGGCCCTGCTGACCTTCCCCTTCCTTCACATTTACTGGACGGAGTGCTGCGTGAGTATTCACCCAGGGCAGAGAGCTCGCAGCTCTGTGTCCTGCTCAGACGGCTGTGCTTTTTGAAATGTACTGTGTAACGTTAGTTTTTTGGTGTTCTCTTTCCTCCATTCTTCGACCAGGCGTGCGGCTTTGCCGTGGCCCACGTCTGCTCTGGCCCCCATGTAGCGCACTCGCTGCAGTCACCAAGGACAGTCTGGCTTCCTGTGCTGCCAGTGCTCGTGTGCCCCCTCCCCGTGTCTCGGTGGGCTTTAGCGGCTTCTCGTATTTCCTTTCAGCTGTGTGGCTCACCTCCTGGTAGTGCCTCTCCTTCAGAGCGCCTGTCTGGCTCTGGGGCTGCTTGGTGGGCTGTCTGCAGGCAGGAAGCTGTCTCCCAGCTCAGCACCCACGCCTCGTGCCGGGGTTGTTCTGTGACACCGTCGGCAGGGGACACTGCAGCTCTGGGCACTCCAGCCTCTACTTGTACTTGGCAGTTCCGTGCTTGTGAACCCATTCTTGGCAGAGTCCTTTCATGAACGAATAGAAGATTCTGTGGGTCCTTTGCTCCTGTCTGTCTTGACTCTATTAAGCATTTAGCAGTGTACAGCACGCACGAGTCCTACCCATTGTAACGCTGTAGCCTGGATCTGAGGATGTGGAGTAGCTTTTGTAGTTCTGATGAGGACTGGAGGCTCACGCGTGGCCTCCTTCATCCTGTGCACTTTTGCCTTTGCTGACTTTATAGCCCTTCTCTGTGGAGTCCCGTGGGACAGGCGTCTTGGGCTAGCCCTCGTGAGGTATTGCCCACCAGGGGCGCTCGTTAGAGATGCGACACCCGGAGTGTTATCACCTTACCAGGCCAGGCACGTAGGCAGCCTCCACCTGGCAGACACCCCGCGGGAGGCAGACATCAGGACAAGCCCCGTGTGCCACGTGTGCAGGGAGGCACGCCCACCCCAGGGACGAGAACCCTCCACGTCCAGGTGGGCTGTAGCCCCGGGGCTGGTTCTTCCTGACCCAGCCGTCACCACGGCTGCGGACACCTCTTCCGCGGTTCATCAGTCGGCGTCGTTTCTAGGGAAGGGCCCGTGTGGGCTTCTCACTTGTTTAGGTCATGGTCCTTGCTTGGTTGATGTTCGGGTTGTCTCAGGTTTGGCTAGTGAGGGTCCTTTCCTTTCAAGCTGGCTCCTGTGTCCTGAGCACTTTCTAACTTTTGACACAATGGAACATTCTGGGTTCTTGTGCCTTTGCTGCCCTTGAACTGGAATCAGCCATGTTTTCCTCAGAGCTCTGGTTCCCTGGCACGGCCCAAGTGGCCCTGCTTCTGTGCCTGTTGACCCCTCAGGGCTCAGAAAGCACGTGTCTCAGAAGTCACATGCCGATGCCTCTGATTGCAGCCTCACTGCCGGCGCTTTCTTGCCTGAGCTCTTCTGTGTTTACATCCACCCTGGCCCTGACATTCACTGCCCTGCTTGGGGCTGCTGTGTGCACAGAAGGGGTTCATGTGCGTAGAAGTTTCTTGTGCTTAGAAGAGTTTCGTAATTGCTGGACCCACACGTCCGCTGAAACAGACCTGCAACAGAGAGCTCCGAGCTTGTGCGGTTGCTGCTCTCCCTGGACTCATAGTCCACACTCAGCCCTGGGTGGCCGGTCCCTCTCACAGGCCATTCTCTTTGCCTAGTTGCTCGGGCAGGTGTATTTTTCCATATGAACTTTAGCATCAGATTACTTTTCTAGGTGTTTTACTTTTTTTTTTTTTGGTATTTTACTTTTTTGTGGCTTTTGTCAGTGGGGTTTTCTCTCCCATGGTATCTTCTGGCTGGTGGTTTTTCGTGTGTACAAAGACTGTTGGCTTGTTTCATGTTAACCTCGCTGACATTTTTGTTGAGTTTGTTTTGTCATTGGTTCTCAAAACCAGTGTCTTAGGGCCCCAAGTCTAGGGTTTACCAGGCATCCTGTGATGGCGCCTGTGGAGAGTCTATTTCTTCTTTCCATTTCTTATGCCTCCAGTGGGTTTCCCTGGCCGAGGACGTCATCTGGCCGTGGTGGAGACAGCGGGTGCCTTTTCCTTGTTCCTGATCCGGTGGGAGTGCCCGTGGTTGGCATGTCTGCAGACGGGAGGCTGCGGGGAGGCCGGCAGACGAGAGGCACTGTGTGCGGGAGCTTCCGTCCGTTCCTGTTTCCGCAGGAGGGTTTGTTAGGGACACGCAGTTGAGTTCCGTTAAAGGCGTTCGCATACCTGGTGGAGGTAATCGTGCTTTTTCCCACTCAGATCTACTGGTGTGTTGAATTGGATTACCACTACTGGGTGTTTGGAACCATACTCACACCCTTGGTCTGGGCCTCTTGGTCAGAACACTATCTTCTTAATGTGATACTGGTGTCTGTCCACATTATTTAGGACTTTTGCTGTGCCCCTCTGTGAATGTTCCCCATCAGAAAGCACGTGTCTCAGAAGTCACATGCCGATGCCTCTGATTGCAGCCTCACTGCCGGCGCTTTCTTGCCTGAGCTCTTCTGTGTTTACATCCACCCTGGCCCTGACATTCACTGCCCTGCTTGGGGCTGCTGTGTGCACAGAAGGGGTTCATGTGCGTAGAAGTTTCTTGTGCTTAGAAGAGTTTCGTAATTGCTGGACCCACACGTCCGCTGAAACAGACCTGCAACAGAGAGCTCCGAGCTTGTGCGGTTGCTGCTCTCCCTGGACTCATAGTCCACACTCAGCCCTGGGTGGCCGGTCCCTCTCACAGGCCATTCTCTTTGCCTAGTTGCTCGGGCAGGTGTATTTTTCCATATGAACTTTAGCATCAGATTACTTTTCTAGGTGTTTTACTTTTTTTTTTTTTGGTATTTTACTTTTTTGTGGCTTTTGTCAGTGGGGTTTTCTCTCCCATGGTATCTTCTGGCTGGTGGTTTTTCGTGTGTACAAAGACTGTTGGCTTGTTTCATGTTAACCTCGCTGACATTTTTGTTGAGTTTGTTTTGTCATTGGTTCTCAAAACCAGTGTCTTAGGGCCCCAAGTCTAGGGTTTACCAGGCATCCTGTGATGGCGCCTGTGGAGAGTCTATTTCTTCTTTCCATTTCTTATGCCTCCAGGGGGTTTTCCCCTGGCCGAGGCGTCATCTGGCCGTGGTGGAGACAGCGGGTGCCTTTTCCTTGTTCCTGATCCGTGGGAGTGCCCGTGGTTGGCATGTCTGCAGGACGGGAGGCTGCGGGAGGCCGGCAGACGAGAGGCACTGTGTGCGGGAGCTTCCGTCCGTTCCTGTTTCCGCAGGAGGGTTTGTTAGGGACACGCAGTTGAGTTCCGTTAAAGGCGTTCGCATACCTGGTGGAGGTAATCGTGCTTTTTCCCACTCAGATCTACTGGTGTGTTGAATTGGATTACCACTACTGGGTGTTTGGAACCATACTCACACCCTTGGTCTGGGCCTCTTGGTCAGAACACTATCTTCTTAATGTGATACTGGTGTCTGTCCACATTATTTAGGACTTTTTGCATCTGTATTCACAAGTGATTGGTCTGTATCTTTTTTTTTTTTTGTATTTGTGAAGCTCAGGGATCCATGTTATGCTTGATTCATAGAAACAGCTGGGAAGGTCTTGTTTTCTGTCTGAAGCAGCTCATGCAGCACTGGTGCTGTCTCGCCCCAGGCTGTGATGGGCTTCTGCGGGAAGATCATCCGGGCCTGGTGCTCTCGCGAGATGATTCCTGGATCGCTTTCTGTGCCCCTTCCGTGGAAGCTGGTCTGTTTCAGCCATTGGTCCATTCTGATGAACTGTCTTTTTCTTACAAATTACATTTCAGTTACGTTTTTGAATCTCTTTGAGATGTATGAAGTAGTGTTTTTTTACATGTGCCCTCTGTCAATAGTTATTTCTCCGTTGTTTTTTCTTATTTTGTATGTTGGCTCTTTTTTTCTTTCTTGATGAAATCAGCTAGTTTGATTCTGAACGAGGATTTTATTTGTTAGTCTGATGTACTGTTAATATGCTTTCTATCTCATAAATTTCTGTTTTCATTTTTATTGTCTCTTTCCTCTTGTTTTCTTATAATTTACCTGTTCTTTTCCTAGTTGTTTTGAGTTGGAAATACGTTTATTTTCTTTCTTAAATGTTTAGTGATACAGGTCTTTAAAGATGTGAATGTGAATATATCCCAGGCCCACAGCTGACACCAGGTGGAGCAGTCAGGCTTCCGGGCCGCTCTGCTGTGGGGCTCGTTACAGAGCCGTGGAGGACTGAACTGCGGTTGGGAAAAAACGGGTAGGTTCCTGATCCGGTGGGAGTGCCCGTGGTTGGCATGTCTGCAGACGGGAGGCTGCGGGGAGGCCGGCAGACGATAGGCACTGTGTGCGGGAGCTTCCGTCCGTTCCTGTTTCCGCAGGAGGGTTTGTTAGGGACACGCAGTTGAGTTCCGTTAAAGGCGTTCGCATACCTGGTGGAGGTAATCGTGCTTTTTCCCACTCAGATCTACTGGTGTGTTGAATTGGATTACCACTACTGGGTGTTTGGAACCATACTCACACCCTTGGTCTGGGCCTCTTGGTCAGAACACTATCTTCTTAATGTGATACTGGTGTCTGTCCACATTATTTAGGACTTTTTGCATCTGTATTCACAAGTGATTGGTCTGTATCTTTTTTTTTTTTTGTATTTGTGAAGCTCAGGGATCCATGTTATGCTTGATTCATAGAAACAGCTGGGAAGGTCTTGTTTTCTGTCTGAAGCAGCTCATGCAGCACTGGTGCTGTCTCGCCCCAGGCTGTGATGGGCTTCTGCGGGAAGATCATCCGGGCCTGGTGCTCTCGCGAGATGATTCCTGGATCGCTTTCTGTGCCCCTTCCGTGGAAGCTGGTCTGTTTCAGCCATTGGTCCATTCTGATGAACTGTCTTTTTCTTACAAATTACATTTCAGTTACGTTTTTGAATCTCTTTGAGATGTATGAAGTAGTGTTTTTTTACATGTGCCCTCTGTCAATAGTTATTTCTCCGTTGTTTTTTCTTATTTTGTATGTTGGCTCTTTTTTTCTTTCTTGATGAAATCAGCTAGTTTGATTCTGAACGAGGATTTTATTTGTTAGTCTGATGTACTGTTAATATGCTTTCTATCTCATAAATTTCTGTTTTCATTTTTATTGTCTCTTTCCTCTTGTTTTCTTATAATTTACCTGTTCTTTTCCTAGTTGTTTTGAGTTGGAAATACGTTTATTTTCTTTCTTAAATGTTTAGTGATACAGGTCTTTAAAGATGTGAATGTGAATATATCCCAGGCCCACAGCTGACACCAGGTGGAGCAGTCAGGCTTCCGGGCCGCTCTGCTGTGGGGCTCGTTACAGAGCCGTGGAGGACTGAACTGCGGTTGAGGAGGAAAACCAGAGGACTGGAGGTGTTTTGATTGGGATGGCTTTGAAATAGATACAGATTCATCTGAGAAGAATTCTAATGATGATGAATCTTGTTTGGGAACCTGGTTTGTTTTTTCATTCTTAACGGCTTTTGTGTGTTCTTTTGTGACGTGTCGTAATGTTTGACATTAGAGTCTTGCAGTTTTATTGCTGGATGTATTTAGCTTGTGTGGACATTACGTTGTTGTTCAGTCGCTCTGTCACGCCTGACTCTTTACAGCCCGTGGACTGCAGCCCCCCAGGCTTCCCTGGCCTTCGCTGTCTTCTGGAGCTTGCTCAGACTTAGGTGTATTGAGTTGGTGATGCCATCCACCATCTTACCCTCTTTGGTCCCCTTCTCCTGCCTTCAGTCTTCCCAGCCTCAGGGTCTTTTCCAGTGAGTTAGCTCTTCGCATCAGGTGGACATTATAGATGATTTTTCTCCCCCTTACACTTAAACATTTCCTAGTAGGAGGCCTTTGGGGTGTTTTGCTTTTGTTTTTTTGGTTTGTTTTAGTTTTGGTTACCATCTGTTAAGAAAATTTTCTGGAACAAGTTGACAACATTTAGAATTTTAGATTTAGAAGTGAAACTCTGTTGTGTTATTTCTGTGGCTGTGTTAGGGTTTGTAGTGCCCGCCGTGAGCTGTGAGCTGCACCTCCTGCCCTCAGGTCTGTTGTGCCACTTGCGACAGCGTGTGAGCGCACTGGCCCTGCCTCTCGTTTCCCCACTTGTTTCCTCGCAGCGTACATTCACTCTTCTGTGTGTGATAGACCCCACAGTGTGTGGTTAGTGTCTTTGCTGTAAACTGTCAGTCGTGTTATAAAGAGAATAAACCTGGGCAAACACGTCTCTCACATCTGCCTGCGTGTTCAGGTGCAGGGCGCCTGGGACGGCCCTGGAGCTTGTCACGCCCCTCACTGCTCCCTGTCTGGAGGCTGTGCCCTGTGTCTGGTTTTTTATTTTAAAGGCGTCAGCTCCAGCACTGTCCCACTAGGCTTCGGGTTTCACTTTCCAGGTGGCAGGCATCTGGGTTCTGACAGAACACCAGCTTTGTAGAATCTGAACGTCGTGGGCCTAAGCACTGCCCTTGTATGGACAATAAGCAGTGTGTTGCTGTTGGATATTAATTCACAGAAATTAGATTTTTGCAGGATGGTTTTCCTTTTAATTTTTAACCAAAAGTTCTTTCAGAGTGTAGTTGTTTCAAAGTTAAATCAAGAGCACAGCAGTTTTTAACATTTTTAAATACTGCCTTTTGGAAATACTTATTTACTGATTAAATGAAAGCAGGGGCTTGACAGAGAATTTGAGATTTAGCTCATTCATGGATCAGTCACATGAGTATTATTCAAGAGAGACTAAAGACAACCAGAGAAAATACGAGCAGGATAGTAAGAAATCTTTCTCTTAAAAGAGGGGAAGGTGTCTGTGTAGATAGTAGCTGTTAACTGTAGTTTCCAGAGGTTTTAAACGCGTGGTGTTAAGCCTCTTGGTGTCGGCTTTGCTCTGAGTGTGCTGAGAGGATTCTTGGAGCGTGCGCTCAGTGTGAGGAGTTACAGGCCGAGGAGAGCGCGTGTCTCCCTGCGTCTCTCGGGAGGAGGGCCGGGGCTGGCTGGCTGGCGTCCGGGCAGGCGGGCTGCGGCCTCGGGCAGGCGGGCCTCGGGCAGGCGGGCCTCCGGGGCTCCCGGTCAGGAGCAGCTGGGGTTTCCAGGCCCGGGCCAGCTCCCTGTAGAGGCCGTGTGGTAAGAATAACTTCCAGAAGCTCTGTGTGCTCTCTTGTCTGGTTCCCCTGTGAGACTTCCTTGTTGCTCACGTGGCCCTTGAGTGGCATTCAGACTGGAGTGGTGCTGGGGGCTCCCAGAGTTCCAGGGGGCTGCGGCGGAAGCCACAGGTAGGCTCCTCCAGGGCAGCAGCTGGCCTGCAGGGGACGAGCCACCCGCCTCGCCTGGGGCTGGAGGACCCGCTGTGCTTGGACCAGGACCCTGGCCCCACAGGCCTGGGCTTTAGCGTCCCAGCTTCCTTAGCTGACGGTGTCGCTGGGGCAGCCTGCGTGGCCTCTGCCTTTCCGCCCCTGCCGTGCCACAGGGAACGACCTCCCCGCAGCCCTCGTCCTGGGGATGCTGCGCTCCTGGGCAGGGTGGGAGCCTGCCCTCAGTGCCGGCAGCTGGGACCGGCAGCGGGCCTCCCGCGGAGTGTCCCTGTCCCAGAGCAGACAAGCATGCTGGCCCCTCTGTTATCGGACCTATTTTGCTGTGTAATCTGGAGGGTATTGATTGACCCGAGTTCACAGTGACTCGTTTACTTGCAGGATACTGAGGTGTATAAAGGTGCAGTGAAGGATGACCTCACCAAGTGGCAGAATGTCCTGAAAGCTTCCAGCTCCCTGGACTGGCTAATCGTGGTGGTTGAAAATGACGCCAAGAAGAAGAACAAAACCAACATCCTCCCCCGGACGTCCATCGTGGACAAAATAAGCAGGATAGTAAGAAATCTTTCTCTTAAAAGAGGGGAAGGTGTCTGTGTAGATAGTAGCTGTTAACTGTAGTTTCCAGAGGTTTTAAACGCGTGGTGTTAAGCCTCTTGGTGTCGGCTTTGCTCTGAGTGTGCTGAGAGGATTCTTGGAGCGTGCGCTCAGTGTGAGGAGTTACAGGCCGAGGAGAGCGCGTGTCTCCCTGCGTCTCTCGGGAGGAGGGCCGGGGCTGGCTGGCTGGCGTCCGGGCAGGCGGGCTGCGGCCTCGGGCAGGCGGGCCTCGGGCAGGCGGGCCTCCGGGGCTCCCGGTCAGGAGCAGCTGGGGTTTCCAGGCCCGGGCCAGCTCCCTGTAGAGGCCGTGTGGTAAGAATAACTTCCAGAAGCTCTGTGTGCTCTCTTGTCTGGTTCCCCTGTGAGACTTCCTTGTTGCTCACGTGGCCCTTGAGTGGCATTCAGACTGGAGTGGTGCTGGGGGCTCCCAGAGTTCCAGGGGGCTGCGGCGGAAGCCACAGGTAGGCTCCTCCAGGGCAGCAGCTGGCCTGCAGGGGACGAGCCACCCGCCTCGCCTGGGGCTGGAGGACCCGCTGTGCTTGGACCAGGACCCTGGCCCCACAGGCCTGGGCTTTAGCGTCCCAGCTTCCTTAGCTGACGGTGTCGCTGGGGCAGCCTGCGTGGCCTCTGCCTTTCCGCCCCTGCCGTGCCACAGGGAACGACCTCCCCGCAGCCCTCGTCCTGGGGATGCTGCGCTCCTGGGCAGGGTGGGAGCCTGCCCTCAGTGCCGGCAGCTGGGACCGGCAGCGGGCCTCCCGCGGAGTGTCCCTGTCCCAGAGCAGACAAGCATGCTGGCCCCTCTGTTATCGGACCTATTTTGCTGTGTAATCTGAAGGGTATTGATTGACCCGAGTTCACAGTGACTCGTTTACTTGCAGGATACTGAGGTGTATAAAGGTGCAGTGAAGGATGACCTCACCAAGTGGCAGAATGTCCTGAAAGCTTCCAGCTCCCTGGACTGGCTAATCGTGGTGGTTGAAAATGACGCCAAGAAGAAGAACAAAACCAACATCCTCCCCCGGACGTCCATCGTGGACAAAATAAGAAATGACTTCTGTAATAAACAGAGCGACAGGTGTGTGTGTGCCCGCTTCTCCTCACTGGACTGACATCTCGATAAGATGGCTTACTGGCATCCGGGTGGTCGTAAATCCTTGCTCTGCGAGCAGCTGCCCTGTGCCAGCCCCTGAGCGTGGGGTGGATGCCGACGAGGAGGCCGGGCCCGCCTCTGTTATCTCTTAGGGTAATCCCCGAAAAGGAAGAGGTTAAAGGGTTTGGCCTTTCCCAGGCTTTAGGGGGCCCCGACCCAGGGACGCACGCTCCCTGCCTGTGTGGGGAGGCCCAGCCCGGGGCTCCTTACCACACAGCCTGCTCTGCGGACGCTGCTCTGCTCCAGATCGGCCTCCACCAGCCCTGACGTCATCAGCTGCTTTGGGTTCTTCTTTTCTGAGTTAGCAGTGCTGGCTGTGAATTTCTGAAGCTTAGTTTGTGCTAATTAATAGAAGAAGAAGATCTGGAAACACTAAGTGCTGAAGGTCATAGTGAGGGATGGAGAGAGTAATGGATGTGTTGTCTGCTTGATGAGCACCAGGTCACTGAAGGAAAGCATCGTTTTGGTGGTTGATGTTTGTGTGGGTTTTCTTTCTCATCCACCCCTGTGTTCGAGAACTCTGCGTCTGGTCAGAAGTAAGCGTGGACGACTGCAGTCCTCGAGAATGCCTTCACCAGCTGCTGAGCCGATAGGCCCCGGTGTTCCAGTGGATACGTGCACCTGAGCACGTGGGGAGGGCTTGAGCCTCAGCCCGGGACCCTTCATCTTTTGGGGGAGAGCAGTATCTAGCGGGCGGACTGACTGCAGTTAAGATTTCCAAAACCTAAATTTTTCAGATTTCCTTCTTGTACTCATTGCTCATCTGGTAGACCGTCTGCACAGTGGTTATTTCCCCTTTGTCCACTGGTTAATAATGCCTCGGTTCAGTCCTTCCTTCAGGAGGTATGATAGGGCCCAGAGGAGATGAAACTTAAAATCTGTTCATTTTGTTACATGCTGATAATTCAGGTAAAATATTTATAGAGGAGAATAACATCAATATTTTAAAGTTATTTCTGAGTCCAGATTTATTCATCTTTCTAGATTATTATTTTCAGGGATAAAGAAAGTTACCTTTTCCAGCCTGTTGGATGAATAGGTTGCCTTTTCCAAATCCACTGCAAACCCCTGTGATTTTATGCCTCTGAGATTTTCAGAGTCTTCCCGTAGTGAACGCTTCATCCCTGTGCTGTTGTTCAGCCGCTCAGTGGTGTCCGACTCTTCGCGGCCCCGTGGGCTGCAGCCCACCAGGCTTCCCTGTCCGTGGGATTCCCCAGACAAGATTACTGGAGTGGGCTGCCGTGTCCTCCGGGGCATCTTCCCTACCCAGGGATCGAACCCGCATCTCCTGCATTGCAGGCAGTTTCTTTACCATCTGAGCCGCCAGGGAAGCCCCATAAGTAAAGCCACGCCACGTCCTTCTGAGCCTTTACTTAGTGTTTCTTAGTGCTGCTCTTGAGCTCACAGTCTGCTGGCAGAGACAGAGAAGTGTTTCCAGGTCCTGGCGTCGCAGAGCCAAGCACAGAGCAGCTGGGAGGCGGTGGGGAGAGGCTCTTGATGAGCACCAGGTCACTGAAGGAAAGCATCGTTTTGGTGGTTGATGTTTGTGTGGGTTTTCTTTCTCATCCACCCCTGTGTTCGAGAACTCTGCGTCTGGTCAGAAGTAAGCGTGGACGACTGCAGTCCTCGAGAATGCCTTCACCAGCTGCTGAGCCGATAGGCCCCGGTGTTCCAGTGGATACGTGCACCTGAGCACGTGGGGAGGGCTTGAGCCTCAGCCCGGGACCCTTCATCTTTTGGGGGAGAGCAGTATCTAGCGGGCGGACTGACTGCAGTTAAGATTTCCAAAACCTAAATTTTTCAGATTTCCTTCTTGTACTCATTGCTCATCTGGTAGACCGTCTGCACAGTGGTTATTTCCCCTTTGTCCACTGGTTAATAATGCCTCGGTTCAGTCCTTCCTTCAGGAGGTATGATAGGGCCCAGAGGAGATGAAACTTAAAATCTGTTCATTTTGTTACATGCTGATAATTCAGGTAAAATATTTATAGAGGAGAATAACATCAATATTTTAAAGTTATTTCTGAGTCCAGATTTATTCATCTTTCTAGATTATTATTTTCAGGGATAAAGAAAGTTACCTTTTCCAGCCTGTTGGATGAATAGGTTGCCTTTTCCAAATCCACTGCAAACCCCTGTGATTTTATGCCTCTGAGATTTTCAGAGTCTTCCCGTAGTGAACGCTTCATCCCTGTGCTGTTGTTCAGCCGCTCAGTGGTGTCCGACTCTTCGCGGCCCCGTGGGCTGCAGCCCACCAGGCTTCCCTGTCCGTGGGATTCCCCAGACAAGATTACTGGAGTGGGCTGCCGTGTCCTCCGGGGCATCTTCCCTACCCAGGGATCGAACCCGCATCTCCTGCATTGCAGGCAGTTTCTTTACCATCTGAGCCGCCAGGGAAGCCCCATAAGTAAAGCCACGCCACGTCCTTCTGAGCCTTTACTTAGTGTTTCTTAGTGCTGCTCTTGAGCTCACAGTCTGCTGGCAGAGACAGAGAAGTGTTTCCAGGTCCTGGCGTCGCAGAGCCAAGCACAGAGCAGCTGGGAGGCGGTGGGGAGAGGCTCTTGAGGACGTGTCGGCCAAGCACGGTTGTGCAGGGTGGACGGGAGGGTGCCTGGTGGACGGGGGAGAGCCGGAGCAGCTGAGCGGGCTTGCGCTGGGGAGGACGGGAGTCAGAGCTGGACGGCCGCGCTGGTGCCTGGTGTCGTGGTCCTCGGGGACCGTGTCAGACATCTGCATTGCAGTCTGTCAGTGGCAGGGAGCCCAAGAGGTTTTTGAGGGGAGCCAGGGTGCATAGGATTTGGGAACTGAGTGATCCGCCATCCCCCTGTTTTCCAGAGTGCCCTGGAGACAGGGTCTGAGGCTTGTGACTCATCGTAAATCCCCTTTCCCCTTTCCGTCCGCCCCACGACACCTCCCTCGGGAACAGCGCTGACTGCTCACGTGGCCGTAGACCAGCTCGCGATGAAGCCTTTGCTCGTCTGACGTCTCACCGCTGCCTGGTGTTCCTCCCAGTTAGAGAGGGGAGAGGGGAGGTGGGGAGGAAGCCAGTGTGAACCCAGGGAAGTGGCCGCCCCTGGCTGGGCGGCGGTTCTGTGCGGAGTGTTCTCTGCATAGGCTGCTCCTGTCTCCACAGGTGTGTCGTGCTCTCCGACCCTTTGAAGGACTCCTCCCGAACTCAGGAATCCTGGAATGCCTTCCTGACCAAACTCAGGACATTGCTTCTTATGTCTTTTACCAAAAACCTAGGCAAGTTTGAGGACGCCATGAGAAGCTTGAGGGAGAAGAGGAGCGAGCCGGGCTGGAGCTTCTGTGACTATTTCATGGTGCAGGTACTGGGCTGACCACACCGCGGGAGGCTGTTGCCGCCTCGCTCCCTCCCTCTCCACTCTCGGCAGCAAGGCGGCCCCTTGCGGTCATTCGTGGGGACACAGCTTGTAAAGCCAAGGGGCACGTGGTGGTGTGCCAGCTGCCCCGCGGCTTCAGAGCCCGGCGTCAGCCTTCTGTGAAGTGGCCTTGCCCTCAGAGCAGCCGTGCTGCTGGTGAGAGTCCTGGCCTCAGGGCGTCTCCACGGACTCACTGCGGCAGAGCAGCCCCGCCGTGCTGGCGACCCTGATGGTAGGGGGCCCCTGCCTGTCCGGCTCCGTGGCTCAGAGCAGCCATGAGTCCTGGCCTCGGGGGCTCTCCACGGACTCACTGCGGCAGAGCAGCCCTGCTGTGCTGACGACTCCGATTTCAGGTGTTGGTCATGCACAGGAGTCTGAATGTGGTCATAACGCCCCATATGATTGACTGTGATAGGACTTTCCCATTACCCTCTCTTTGCCCTTCAAGCTTATTAAACTTCTAAGAGTATCGAACAAGGGAAGAGAGAGTCCAGATGAGCACAGTGCTGTTGGTTTACAGTCAGTGTGAACCTGTGACTGGCTGGCTGGCTGAATAGATTCGGAGATGCTGATGTCTGTGTAGGTGAGGGCTAATACACATGCATGTGAGTACTGTTGCTCTCTCCTCTGAAGGGGCCTGGAAAAAAATAACGCCTCAGTAGCAGTGAGCATACTTGGTGCCGAGATCTTGGTTTCCACACTGCATTCTCCCGTCGAAGCTGCCAGGGCGCCTGTGGACGTGGTGGTTCCAGGGCCGGGGTGGGGAGAGGGCAGAGGTCTGCAGGTGGTCCGGAAAAGGTGGGTCCATTGAAGGAGCATGCTCCCACCTCCAGGGGCCTCCCGGCGCCCCGAGGGGGTGCAGAGGTGCAGCAGAGTGAGGAGAGACAGACCGGAGGCTCAGCGTGGAGTCGAGTTGGTACCGTGCGTCTCCAGAGATCCAAATAAGTAGTTGGTTAAGTCAGTAAGTGCGGAGGAGAGTTCGCTGTTCCGTGTAGCAGAATTATAGTTAAAGTGTGTGTCTGGGGAAGCCGGGGAAGTACCAAGGACGAGAGGCTGAGCGGTCAGGGCCCTGCTGCCGGGAGGGACCCGGGAGCCATGCTGGCCTTCTGCTTCCGCCGGGTCTTCTGAGCCGTGTGCGTAGGTGTTGCCACGAGGGCTCACTCACTCGACGTCGTCTTCTTCACATCAGCGTTACTCACAGTGCCGCCTGCTCTTCTCTGTTGTGCTCTTTCATGGCTTCTTGTTTCAAAACATTGACTTACGACTTTGCATTTTCTCTTTTGAATGTCTCTCTGGGTGACCAGGAGGAGCTGGCCTTTGTGTTTGAGATGCTGCAGCAGTTTGATGACGCCCTGGTGCAGTACGACGAGCTGGACGCCCTGTTTTCCCAGTATGTGGTCAACTTCGGTGCTGGCGGTGAGTACTGAATTTTTAGAAACAAGTTCTCTCTGTGCCGTAGCTTTCCCCACTTCTAACTAGTATGGAGCTGCTGTTGACTTACCTGATGCCGAGTCATCACCTGTGTTTCTTAAAATACGGATCATGTAGGAAATACTACCACGGTTGCTGTAGAAATGAGCGTTGGATGGTAGCCACTTACATTGTGGAAGACTTAAGGAACGAAAGTGTTTGAGGAGCTGTTCTCCAGTGTCAGGTGTCATTCTGCGACCTGATCTGGCCAGGGGTGCTCCCGATTCTGTGCCTTCTTTCTGGCATAGAGTGGGGAGTTTTTCTTCGGTTGAGTGTTGTCTGTAACATTTGAGTGTTCCCTACAGGGAGTCTCACGTGACACTGTAGAGAAGGTTGTTCGTCTTTTAAATGATGCCTTAAAGTTTTCTGAAAAGACAGAATGGGCCGTGACCCACGTGCAGAGCACAGCGCTTGTCGCCGTGCTCACTGTTCTCTGCCTGAGCCTTACGCCGGCAGAAAGGGCGCTCTCGACATGCGTCTGCAGCTTATTGTCGCCGGCGGTCCACCGCAGGCATCTTGCAGGCCGACAGGGCAGGCGCTGAGCCCGTCCTCTGGTGCGGGAGTTCTGCACGCTGGGTGCCTTAGACTTCAGTCTGCCGTCCCTGGTGCTGGACATTTGGGTTGTTTCTGCCCTCGCGACCACAGGCAGTGCTGTGGTGGACGTCTTTGTCGGGGTTCTTTCGAGAACCTCTGTCACAGTGTCTGAAGAAAGGCTCCCGTCCCGGGAGCCGCAGCGGGGTCTGCTAGGAGGGCTGCCGGCAGTGAGGGCTGGGCCGCTGTCTGGCCGTGGGCCCGCCTGTGCTCCCGGAGTCAGCCAGGGTCAGCCAGGGAGTCCCCCTCCCGGGTGGTCTTCCTGCATTTCAGGTTCGGATCGCTCACTTTGCTGAGACACAGACAGAGATGTCCGACCCAAGCAACGTGCTCATGAATTAAATAGTCAGGATTTAGTGGATGTCTCTCTGGGTGACCAGGAGGAGCTGGCCTTTGTGTTTGAGATGCTGCAGCAGTTTGATGACGCCCTGGTGCAGTCGACGAGCTGGACGCCCTGTTTTCCCAGTATGTGGTCAACTTCGGTGCTGGCGGTGAGTACTGAATTTTTAGAAACAAGTTCTCTCTGTGCCGTAGCTTTCCCCACTTCTAACTAGTATGGAGCTGCTGTTGACTTACCTGATGCCGAGTCATCACCTGTGTTTCTTAAAATACGGATCATGTAGGAAATACTACCACGGTTGCTGTAGAAATGAGCGTTGGATGGTAGCCACTTACATTGTGGAAGACTTAAGGAACGAAAGTGTTTGAGGAGCTGTTCTCCAGTGTCAGGTGTCATTCTGCGACCTGATCTGGCCAGGGGTGCTCCCGATTCTGTGCCTTCTTTCTGGCATAGAGTGGGGAGTTTTTCTTCGGTTGAGTGTTGTCTGTAACATTTGAGTGTTCCCTACAGGGAGTCTCACGTGACACTGTAGAGAAGGTTGTTCGTCTTTTAAATGATGCCTTAAAGTTTTCTGAAAAGACAGAATGGGCCGTGACCCACGTGCAGAGCACAGCGCTTGTCGCCGTGCTCACTGTTCTCTGCCTGAGCCTTACGCCGGCAGAAAGGGCGCTCTCGACATGCGTCTGCAGCTTATTGTCGCCGGCGGTCCACCGCAGGCATCTTGCAGGCCGACAGGGCAGGCGCTGAGCCCGTCCTCTGGTGCGGGAGTTCTGCACGCTGGGTGCCTTAGACTTCAGTCTGCCGTCCCTGGTGCTGGACATTTGGGTTGTTTCTGCCCTCGCGACCACAGGCAGTGCTGTGGTGGACGTCTTTGTCGGGGTTCTTTCGAGAACCTCTGTCACAGTGTCTGAAGAAAGGCTCCCGTCCCGGGAGCCGCAGCGGGGTCTGCTAGGAGGGCTGCCGGCAGTGAGGGCTGGGCCGCTGTCTGGCCGTGGGCCCGCCTGTGCTCCCGGAGTCAGCCAGGGTCAGCCAGGGAGTCCCCCTCCCGGGTGGTCTTCCTGCATTTCAGGTTCGGATCGCTCACTTTGCTGAGACACAGACAGAGATGTCCGACCCAAGCAACGTGCTCATGAATTAAATAGTCAGGATTTAGTGGAGGTACGATTAGGTTTCTCGGAGCTTACATTCTCACATTATACATACATGCAGATACGCATATGTAACTGAAACAGCTGACATGCTTCTCATCGTGTATCTCGCATAGTCTCTTTGTTCTCTCATCTTAAAATAAACCCGGGGCAGTTTAAAACCCAGAAGTCAGCTGGGCCGGCTTTCACGGTGACAGGATGAGAGGGCTCGCTTCTGTTCCTGCACACACGTGCTTCCCGAGGCACTCTGCGCAGGCCTGCTCTGAGCACAGGAGGAGCGCCACGGGGTCCCTTCCCTTACAGAGGCTACACGGGAGACACACAGACAAGCATGCGGCTCAGAGTCCGGTAGTGAGGGCCCTAAGCGCAGGCGGGGCCGGGGGAGGGGGGCGGGAGGGGCTGGTCAGCGTCAGACTGGGGCCTGAGAGGCTCTCCGAGGGGAGGCCTGACCGAGCCTGGGGGAGCCAGGAGAGCGCTGGGGAGGGGACCCCAGCAGAGGGAGCTGCTGGGGAAGGGCCTGAAGGCTGGGGGACACCTCACTTTGTGGGCAGCGAGCCGCTGAGTCTCAGCCCAGGTCAGTGAGGGAGGCTGTGGATGGCCCTTCAGCCTTAGAGTAATACCCGCGAGCCAGTGTTAGAG
Organism: Tragulus kanchil; assembly: GCA_022376925.1. Lineage (NCBI taxonomy): Eukaryota > Metazoa > Chordata > Mammalia > Artiodactyla > Tragulidae > Tragulus > Tragulus kanchil. The sequence continues at coordinate 246,429,639 of JAIOJX010000028.1, forward strand.
CCTCTTCTTGATGTGGACGCTCAGGCAGCTGGTTGTGAGAGAGAAAGGTAGATTTAAAAGGTTTTTCACAAAGATTGAATGACCTGTTATTAGAGATTCTTGTGTTTAAGTTAAGCTCACGTTGAGTCTTAGGGCTGCTAGAATCAGGGAGCCTGGTTGGAAATTTTTGGTAGAGGATGTTCCCTCTGCTTCCCACTGCCACATCTTCCTCATGCCTGTGGGCCCTTCTAGAAGTTGGACTCAGTGTTGACCGGGTTGTGTGGCAGGTAGGCAGGAGGCTTAAATACGTCAGGAAAAGTGTGGAGATGAAGAGAGAGAAAGACCAGCTCCCGTGGCCAGGCTGGCCCCGCACGTGGAGGGGAGCAACCACGGGGCACGCTCCCGCCTGGGCCTCACGCCCCGGCCTGGGGGCTGGTCGCCGAGCCTGAGCCGTCCCCGACCCTCAGCCCAGCGGTCGGATCACGTCCTGACTTGTTCACAGCCCTCGGGGCCTGGAACAGTGCCGTGCCTCGTGGCCTCGGTCCTCTCCTCCACGCGGGTGCCGCGCGGGTGCCCGTGCCCTCACCGCCCCGTCCCGTGCCCCTTGCCGGGTCCCCACAGCTCTGGGGGGGCCGGCGCTGCAGGCCGAGCCCGCCGTCGAGAGCCCGCTGGTCCCGAGGGCTCGCGGTCCCGCGCGGCGAGGCAGAGGAACGGCCGTCAGCGCCTTTCACAATGTGTGTTTGTTTAGATGGTGCCAACTGGCTGACTTTTTTCTGCCAGCCGGTGAAGAGCTGGAGCGGACTGGCCCTCCGAAAGCCCATAGACATGGAGACGCGCGGGCTGATCCAGAGGCAGGACGCCAGCCTGTTGGACCTGCGCAGTTACCTCTTCTCTCGCCAGTGCACCCTGCTGCTCTTCCTGCAGAGGCCGTGGGAGGTGGCGCAGCGCGCCCTGGAGCTGCTGCACAGCTGTGTGCAGGAGCTGAAGCTCCTGGAAGTGAGTCGTCTCCTTCCCCGTTTACCCGCTGCCTGACTGTGGACATAGAAACCGATTGAGTGCTTGCTAGGGAACGTGACTTCTGCTTCCCACACGGTGGAGTTCACGTTGGCTCAGGGCACGCCTGCTCGGCCAGTTTCTCTGTCATTTTCCACGTACCCTTGGCTTGTCCCTGACCGGACGACTCGCTCAGTGGACACCAGCACTGAGCTGTGCAGCTGGATGCTGATGTTCTCTCAGAGCTGCCTTCCCAGACACCCAACTGCGTACGCGGGCAGACTGGAGCCTGTGAGCGACACGGGGCGAGCTGTGCTCGTCACCCGTGGGCAGAGTCCGGTGGAGGGGTGTTAGGAACACGGGCGTGCTTGCGTGCATGAAAGAAGGCAGTTGTGCAGCCTGAAGGTGTGTGTCTAGTGAAATGCTGGCTTTCCTAGAGCACTGTCCCCGGGGCTCTGGACGCTCCTCCTGCCTGTCGTCTTGTCGTGAGCCTCTTGCTGCGGTCGCGGAGCGCTGGTGGCCGTGCAGTCTGCGGTCTCCCCCGTCTTGTTTCAGAGGCCCCTTTCCGTGAGAGTTGCCCATCGGCACACACAGACTGTGCCTGTGCTGTCAGAGGGCTCGTAGGCGCCCAGGCCCACTCCCTGGTCAGGAGCTGCGCGGACGGCCTGCTTCTTATGAATGAGGACAGTGGGTCTGAAGGTGACTGGGCCGCGTGCAGGTAACGGGACTGGTGAGTCAGACCCAGCTCCTCCAGGAGGAGCAGGCCCCTCGGGGCTCCCCCCAGGGCTCCGGGTTTAGGTCATGGTCACTTCTGTTTCGTGTTCCCCGGAAAGCTAAATAACAGGCTCAGCACTTAGTTTGAAATAACCTTCAGAGATGTAAACATATTTTAAAAACCCAGATGAAGGTAAATTATTTTAGTTAATTTCTAAAAAAGCAGTGTCTAGCCTAGCTGAATCACAAACTTGAGAATTTAGGACTTATTTTCAAATTATTTTTCTTCCTTGGACATCTGATCTGGCATATGAAGACAAAGAACATTTTCGCTTTGAGATGCTGTCCTTGGGCGGCCGGCCGCAGAGCAGCTGCGACGCTCGGCTTGGGCTGCTCCGCTCTCGCTGCGCAGACGGGGAGGGGCTTCACCCCTGCGCGGGCTGCCGCCGCTCCTTGTTCGTGGGCGTCTCGAGATGGACTGACGTGGAGATTCTGTCTTGTTAGTGGATTGGGGAAACCTTGGGATGTGCTAGAGTCCAGGCAGTTCAGCCGTGGTGCTGTCAGAGCAGGGTCACCAGCAGGGCTCTGGAGGGCGTAGTGACGGTGTTCTCTCTGGAGAGGGCCCGTGGGCCTCAGGTCCCGAGTTGCGCTGTCAGCTTCTCATCTGAGGCTCTTTCGAGGTTGTTTTTGGGGTCGCGGGTGGTTGTTCTGTCTTAAGTTTTGCAGTTGGCAATTAACCAGGAAAGTTTTTTTCTTTAAATTTTTATGGAAACAGTGAAAATTCAAGACTCAAAAGTATTTACTTTTTCTGTATATTTGATTCTGCTCTCAAAGCTAGACTCGTTTCCTGTGTCTGCCAGTTTTCTGGTGATCGTTGTTGACAGTCATGCCCGTGGCCGGAGGCCGTGCCCCCACCAGCGCTGGACGGGGCTGCGGGCGCAGAGCCCGTCCTCGGGCAGCAAGCGCGCAGGCCGGCAGCGTGTGGCTCTCCCAGGCTGAAGTGCAGTCTTCGTCCTTTTGGAGCCAGAATCCCGTGCGTTGCTGCCATGTGTGCGGTTCTCGTGATGTCTCTTTGGCAGAAAACGCTGTGTGCTTGCCCCTGTGGTTTCTGGAACAGTGCTGGACACGTCCTGGCTGTTTACCACTTGGTTACCGGATGTCCCCTGAATGTGGAGGCTCGGGGTGGCCAGACACCACCTCCAGGTGGGGCCTGGAGTCGTCACCCCAGCAGTGGCGGCTGAGGCCCGGGACAGCACCTGGCTTAGACATGCGTGACGTGGTGCCCGCCCGCAGTCGCTGGGGGGGCAGGCCGCGGGAGCGGCTTAGTTAATTTCTAAAAAAGCAGTGTCTAGCCTAGCTGAATCACAAACTTGAGAATTTAGGACTTATTTTCAAATTATTTTTCTTCCTTGGACATCTGATCTGGCATATGAAGACAAAGAACATTTTCGCTTTGAGATGCTGTCCTTGGGCGGCCGGCCGCAGAGCAGCTGCGACGCTCGGCTTGGGCTGCTCCGCTCTCGCTGCGCAGACGGGGAGGGGCTTCACCCCTGCGCGGGCTGCCGCCGCTCCTTGTTCGTGGGCGTCTCGAGATGGACTGACGTGGAGATTCTGTCTTGTTAGTGGATTGGGGAAACCTTGGGATGTGCTAGAGTCCAGGCAGTTCAGCCGTGGTGCTGTCAGAGCAGGGTCACCAGCAGGGCTCTGGAGGGCGTAGTGACGGTGTTCTCTCTGGAGAGGGCCCGTGGGCCTCAGGTCCCGAGTTGCGCTGTCAGCTTCTCATCTGAGGCTCTTTCGAGGTTGTTTTTGGGGTCGCGGGTGGTTGTTCTGTCTTAAGTTTTGCAGTTGGCAATTAACCAGGAAAGTTTTTTTCTTTAAATTTTTATGGAAACAGTGAAAATTCAAGACTCAAAAGTATTTACTTTTTCTGTATATTTGATTCTGCTCTCAAAGCTAGACTCGTTTCCTGTGTCTGCCAGTTTTCTGGTGATCGTTGTTGACAGTCATGCCCGTGGCCGGAGGCCGTGCCCCCACCAGCGCTGGACGGGGCTGCGGGCGCAGAGCCCGTCCTCGGGCAGCAAGCGCGCAGGCCGGCAGCGTGTGGCTCTCCCAGGCTGAAGTGCAGTCTTCGTCCTTTTGGAGCCAGAATCCCGTGCGTTGCTGCCATGTGTGCGGTTCTCGTGATGTCTCTTTGGCAGAAAACGCTGTGTGCTTGCCCCTGTGGTTTCTGGAACAGTGCTGGACACGTCCTGGCTGTTTACCACTTGGTTACCGGATGTCCCCTGAATGTGGAGGCTCGGGGTGGCCAGACACCACCTCCAGGTGGGGCCTGGAGTCGTCACCCCAGCAGTGGCGGCTGAGGCCCGGGACAGCACCTGGCTTAGACATGCGTGAACGTGGACGTGGTGCCCGCCCCGCAGTCGCTGGGGCAGGAGGGGCAGCCCCGCAGCCGCATCAGGTCTGTGGGAGTTCAGCTGACTCCAGTTCACAGCATCTCTTTGTTGTCTACAGAAAAATCCCCCTCCTCATTTACCAAAAGTCGAGGATGTCCTGTGCGTGAATCTGGAGAATACAGACAGATGCGCAGAGGCCGCGTGCGGCTGACGGTGGAGTGGGAGGCGCTCTGTGTGACCGGGCCCGCTGTCTGCAGGGCCTGCTGGTCACTCAGCGCCTCCTGGTTTGCAGCTGGGATTGTTGAGCAGCGAGTGCAGTCGCAGGAGTGTGGATCCTCGCGCGTCACCTCTGTGCAGCGCGTTCTCATGTAGAATGCCTAGCTCAAGGGGGTCTTGCCTTTAAAGCTTTTCGAGCACATCATCACACTGCCTTCTAGGAAGATCGTCCCATTTTTAGTTACACCAGGAATACTCTTTTCCTACATCTGTGGTAAGAAAAAGGTAATATATGTATACACCGTCACCTTCACCAGACTGGTGAGCAAGAACAACATAAGGAAGATAGTTTCTAAAAGGCCATTTTCTGTTTGTTACAGGGACTGCCCAAAGGATTTCTGTTCTGTCGTGTTTGCCTCAGAACTGGCTTGTCTTTTTTGATCAACATGGGTTCTGCTTGTGTTCACAGACAGGGCAGGCCGAGGCGGACCAGGACTCTTCAGGGTCTAGAGACTGGCCAGAGCCGTGCACGAGAGGCCCGCGCCCCAGCTGGCCTGAGGAAGGCCTTGTGTGGTGGAAGCTGCAGGCTGCTCCAGAAGGAGGCGGCCCCATGGAGGGCAAAAGCAGAGGCCTAGCTGAGGAGTGAACTGTGGGGCCATCGTGTGACCCTGAGCCCCGAGGGAAGGCCCAAACTGGGAGAGGAGCGGGAGTGGACAGGCAGGAGGGAATCAGGAAAGGTGTGACCACCCGTTAAGAGCCGGGGGTTCTCAGGAGGAGGGAAAGGGGGCTCGGGAAGGAGCCGCCCGGCCCTGGTCAGGAAGCAGGGGTTACTGGCGGGCACTGGCGTGAGCGGAGCAGCGAGGGAGAGGGCCCACAGACGAGGAAAACACGGGTCCCCTGGCCCTCAAGAAACCCACCGAGGGTGCACAGGGTCGGCCATGTGAGCCGGCTGGCAGAGCCCAGAGCTGCTGGGCCATGAGGGCAGAATGTTCTGGGCGGGGTGGGTGTGGGTGTGGAATCAGGGAGGGAGGGGCAGCTCACGTGGACCCATGGGTACTGCGTGGCACGTGCCAGAGGGAGTTGGGAAGTGGTCTTGTATGCGCTGGGTTTTAAAGGTGTGTTCGTTCAGCAGCTGCTCGCTGAGCCCCTACTCTGCCAGCCAGGTGCCCGTGCCAGGGGCTGTGTTTTCAGCAGCAAGCACGACAGACCAGTCTCACCCCCCTCACTCCCGTGGAGCTCTGGTTCCAGGGGGCTGCTTCAGGCCCCCGGTGGACGAGGCCTGGGTGGCAGGTGCAGAGAGAGTCAGGGAGGGCTCCATTACTGTCGTCCTGGGACTTAGGGCTGAGGCAGTTGTGGAGGTGACCAGAGGTACTGGACGCAGGTCTGACAGTGTGCATCACTGAGGGGCTTAGCGTTTCTTCTGCGTCTCCAAAATTTTTTTCTTTTTGTGGTAAGAAAGGTAATATATGTATACACTCACCTTCACCAGACTGGTGAGCAAGAACAACATAAGGAAGATAGTTTCTAAAAGGCCATTTTCTGTTTGTTACAGGGACTGCCCAAAGGATTTCTGTTCTGTCGTGTTTGCCTCAGAACTGGCTTGTCTTTTTTGATCAACATGGGTTCTGCTTGTGTTCACAGACAGGGCAGGCCGAGGCGGACCAGGACTCTTCAGGGTCTAGAGACTGGCCAGAGCCGTGCACGAGAGGCCCGCGCCCCAGCTGGCCTGAGGAAGGCCTTGTGTGGTGGAAGCTGCAGGCTGCTCCAGAAGGAGGCGGCCCCATGGAGGGCAAAAGCAGAGGCCTAGCTGAGGAGTGAACTGTGGGGCCATCGTGTGACCCTGAGCCCCGAGGGAAGGCCCAAACTGGGAGAGGAGCGGGAGTGGACAGGCAGGAGGGAATCAGGAAAGGTGTGACCACCCGTTAAGAGCCGGGGGTTCTCAGGAGGAGGGAAAGGGGGCTCGGGAAGGAGCCGCCCGGCCCTGGTCAGGAAGCAGGGGTTACTGGCGGGCACTGGCGTGAGCGGAGCAGCGAGGGAGAGGGCCCACAGACGAGGAAAACACGGGTCCCCTGGCCCTCAAGAAACCCACCGAGGGTGCACAGGGTCGGCCATGTGAGCCGGCTGGCAGAGCCCAGAGCTGCTGGGCCATGAGGGCAGAATGTTCTGGGCGGGGTGGGTGTGGGTGTGGAATCAGGGAGGGAGGGGCAGCTCACGTGGACCCATGGGTACTGCGTGGCACGTGCCAGAGGGAGTTGGGAAGTGGTCTTGTATGCGCTGGGTTTTAAAGGTGTGTTCGTTCAGCAGCTGCTCGCTGAGCCCCTACTCTGCCAGCCAGGTGCCCGTGCCAGGGGCTGTGTTTTCAGCAGCAAGCACGACAGACCAGTCTCACCCCCCTCACTCCCGTGGAGCTCTGGTTCCAGGGGGCTGCTTCAGGCCCCCGGTGGACGAGGCCTGGGTGGCAGGTGCAGAGAGAGTCAGGGAGGGCTCCATTACTGTCGTCCTGGGACTTAGGGCTGAGGCAGTTGTGGAGGTGACCAGAGGTACTGGACGCAGGTCTGACAGTGTGCATCACTGAGGGGCTTAGCGTTTCTTCTGCAGCCAGTGAGGCGCTGTCCTTGGGTGGGAAGCCAGGGCACCGAGTGGGTGGAGGCAGGGAGGCAGTCGGGGCTTGGCCTGTACCCAGGGGAGAGCGGAGGTCTGCGCTGAGCCCCGGTGGAGTGCGAGCAGAAGGGCCTGGGCCCCCTGAGTCTCCTTCTGTCCACAAGGGACCATTTTATGAGGGAGAAAACAGGGGAGCTTCTAGAAGAGAGTATGAGCAAGTATCTTTATGACCTTGAGGTTAGCAAGTGTTTCTTAAATAGGACAGAAAGGCACTGGCCTGGAGGAAAGAGTGTGGAAACCGGGCAGCCTGGAAAGGAGCGTCCCTTGTCACCCCTCAGCACCGTGGGGGGTGACAAGGCGGCCCCAGGGGACAGAGGACCATGGCTGTGTCGTCCAGAAGGGCTCCTACCCAGAGTGTGGGAAGCGCGCCTTCCAGTCAGCTTAAGAGGGCAGATAGATTAGTAGAATCAGACAAATGAAGACACCCGGGTGGGCAGTGAGCGGGTGAAAATGTGCTCCATCTTATTCATTAGCACGAAATGCAAACTAACCCAGTCAACACTGCCCCGCGCCCGCCCCCGAGAGTGGCTGACGGGGAGGGGCCTCCCGAGTGTCGGTGAGGGTGGGGAGGACCCAGAGCTCTTTCCTCGCCAGGGAGAGTGGGAGCGGGCTCCCCAGCTTAGGAAAGGTGTTCCGCAGCATCTGCTGGAGCCAGACCTGCACTGCCCGTGAGCTGGTGGATTCACCCCGGGTCTGTCAGGACGCAGCTCAGGGCCGCTCGTGTGGCTTTGTCGTAAGGGCCAGACGCTGGAAATAACCCAAATGTCCACCATGCGTGAGGGAAGCGGTCACTGCCGTCCGTGCGGACTGCAGACGGGCGTGTGGAAGCAGAAGCCGGCAGGCTTGGAGTGCACGAGGCTGTGACGCGGAGTCCAGCTGGAGGGGTCAGACGCGGGACTGCCCGCGCGTTGGCGCGTGTGTCCAGCTACACGCAGAGGCGCCAGGGGTGTGCTGGAGGGCGTGTGGCGGGCGTGGCCCCATCGTGGCCTGCGGAGGACACCGGGGATTCTGGCGTTTGTGTTATGTTTTGGAACATAGGTTTAGTGAAAGAGAATGAAAGGAAGGCTTTAGTTTTATGCCTGGGGAGAGTCAGACAGCCCCTGCCATGACCACGTATACTGGTGCCGGAAAGGAGAGAGTCTGCTTAAAGACAACTGGAAACTGTCTGAAGCCGTGAGTCTAGAAAGCCTGTGGCTCACAGAGGAGCTTACCCAGAGGGCCCCGAGGCCTGTGGAAAGGTGCTCAGGGTCTTTCTCGTTGGGGCATGTGATGTGTCCAGACACCAGGAGCACTGCCGGGTGGACTGGCGGGGCCTTGAGCTAGGCCAGAGCTTGGCCCTCATGGTGGACAGGGCTTGCCTTTGTCACACAGGCGGGCAGCGTGGGGTGCTGGGGTGGGTGGGCCGTCTTCAGAGGAACGCCGCCCGCCACCGTCTAAAGATGTGTGGCTACTGGGTGAGACCCCTGTGGGCTGTTGGCATCCCTTGGCCTTGAACCCCATGGAGCCCCAGTTCAGCTGGGGGAGGCACATGCTCTTTCCCGGATCCCCGAGCTGCGTCCCACTGACCAGCTCTCTGTGCATCCTTTGAGCTTGGCCCTTGTCTGGGCAAGAGAGTTGTACCCCTTTATGAACGTTGCGTCTGACCATGGAGCTGTTTTCTGTACTGATTCTTCACGTGCGGGCTCTGGGTAGTTTGTCTCGCTTCCCACAGCCTGGACACTCGCGTGTGCAGGAGCGTGGAGGGCTCTGCTGGCCCTTCCGGCTGGCGCGGGCCCTCCTGCGGGCTCGGCGCTGAAGGAGCCCTTCTCACGCAGTTTCAGCAGCTGGGGCAGCTCTTCCTGGGCGCCCATGTGGCGCCCTCTTAGCTCCCAGTGTGCGTGGGACCAGAGCTGTGCGAGGCCTCGGGACGCCCTGCCACCCAGGTCGCTGCAGGGCGTGTGGAAGCAGAAGCCGGCAGGCTTGGAGTGCACGAGGCTGTGACGCGGAGTCCAGCTGGAGGGGTCAGACGCGGGACTGCCCGCGCGTTGGCGCGTGTGTCCAGCTACACGCAGAGGCGCCAGGGGTGTGCTGGAGGGCGTGTGGCGGGCGTGGCCCCATCGTGGCCTGCGGAGGACACCGGGGATTCTGGCGTTTGTGTTATGTTTTGGAACATAGGTTTAGTGAAAGAGAATGAAAGGAAGGCTTTAGTTTTATGCCTGGGGAGAGTCAGACAGCCCCTGCCATGACCACGTATACTGGTGCCGGAAAGGAGAGAGTCTGCTTAAAGACAACTGGAAACTGTCTGAAGCCGTGAGTCTAGAAAGCCTGTGGCTCACAGAGGAGCTTACCCAGAGGGCCCCGAGGCCTGTGGAAAGGTGCTCAGGGTCTTTCTCGTTGGGGCATGTGATGTGTCCAGACACCAGGAGCACTGCCGGGTGGACTGGCGGGGCCTTGAGCTAGGCCAGAGCTTGGCCCTCATGGTGGACAGGGCTTGCCTTTGTCACACAGGCGGGCAGCGTGGGGTGCTGGGGTGGGTGGGCCGTCTTCAGAGGAACGCCGCCCGCCACCGTCTAAAGATGTGTGGCTACTGGGTGAGACCCCTGTGGGCTGTTGGCATCCCTTGGCCTTGAACCCCATGGAGCCCCAGTTCAGCTGGGGGAGGCACATGCTCTTTCCCGGATCCCCGAGCTGCGTCCCACTGACCAGCTCTCTGTGCATCCCTTTGAGCTTGGCCCCTTGTCTGGGCAAGAGAGTTGTACCCCTTTATGAACGTTGCGTCTGACCATGGAGCTGTTTTCTGTACTGATTCTTCACGTGCGGGCTCTGGGTAGTTTGTCTCGCTTCCCACAGCCTGGACACTCGCGTGTGCAGGAGCGTGGAGGGCTCTGCTGGCCCTTCCCGGCTGGCGCGGGCCCTCCTGCGGGGCTCGGCGCTGAAGGAGCCCTTCTCACGCAGTTTCAGCAGCTGGGGCAGCTCTTCCTGGGCGCCCATGTGGCGTCCCCTCTTAGCTCCCAGTGTGCGTGGGACCAGAGCTGTGCGAGGCCTCGGGACGTCCCTGCCACCCCGAAGGTCGTCTGCAGGGCGCGTGCGAGGCGCAGGTGCTGTTGGCTGTGAGGCGAACGGTAGGGAGGTCGACGGTGTACACGAGAGAGCTCTGAGTACCTGATGATGGAACACGTGTCACATCTCCAAGCAACAGGTGTTCTTTTTCACAGACGTAATTGCACCTAGAAAATTAATAGCAGTTCGCAAATATCATCTTCTGTCCCCCTTAATACTCAGATTTCTGTGCTAAATACGGTCTTCTAAAATGTGGTTGTGTGGTCGCCTGAGGGCTCAGCTCCCACCGTCATAGCGGGTGCTCCTCATGAGGCCACCCGTTTCCGAACGTCATCAAGTGACGGCCGTCAGCCTTTTATAGGCTTCTTGATAGGCTCTCAAGATGCGGTATCGAGGTTGCCACCCTGCCGAGGCACCCCTTACCACCAGAAGTAGAACCCTGCAGTCGTGCGGGCTGACGGCTCCCTCCCGCCTCGCTAGCTGAGCCTGCTCTTTCCTCCCTGTGCTTGTGGGGAGACGGGCGGCTGTGGGAGGGCCTTGCCTGAGCGCCTCCTCACCGCCCGCCCGTGCCCCCAGGTCTCCGTGCCGCCCGGCGCCCTGGACTGCTGGGTGTTCCTGAGCTGCCTGGAGGTGCTGCAGAGGATAGAAGGCTGCTGCGACCGGGCGCAGGTGGACGCAAACACCGCCCACACCGTGGGCCTGTGGAGCCACGCCACGGAGAAGGTGGCTGCCGCGGGCGGGCGGGCACTGGCTGGCTGTGCCTGGGGGGAGGGGAGGGCACCGGCTCGCTGCTGGAACCCGCCGTCCCTCCTCCGGGTCTCTGGCTGCTGCAGGGGTGTGCAGGAGCAGCCTGGACCGGCGGGGCCCTGCCAGCGTCTCAGACGCCAGCAGTCGTCAGACCCTCCCTGTGCTTCTGCTCAGGGCGGCCTTCTGAGCCAAGAGCGAGGTGGAGAGCAGAGCAGGGTGCGCGCGAGACGTGTGTGGGCAGCAGGAAGGACTGTCGGGGGGGATGGTGGCGGTGCAGATGGGCTGGGGGACCTTGCCAGCTTGGGAGTGACCAGCGGCAGGGCCACCCCCGGGATGATCGTGTAGCAGGGTTGAGTTTCAGATGATCCCAGCAAGATGCATTCTTATATCCAGATAAGACTTCTGGATAGGAAAGCTAAATTTCTTCTTGCATTTAGACAGATTTTATTAGTATTATTATTTTTTTTTTTTTGTGGCCACTTCTGTTGGTCTTTCATTTATTTATTTCCATCCATCTTTGTTCTTTGGCCCGTGTGGGCCTCTCATCACGGTGGCCTCTGTTGTTGCAGAGCACCGGCTCTGGGCGCGTGCGCTCCAGAGCTCCGGCTCGGCAACTGGACACATGGGTCCAGCTGCTCCGCGGCACGTGGGATCCTCCCAGGCCAGGGTTCGAACCGGCGCCCCTTGCACTGCAAGGCGGTGTCCCTACCCACTGGACCACCAGGGAAGCCCTAGACAGATTTTAACTTTCTATTTCAATTTGTAAATTCTCTGCTGATTCTTACAGCAAATTAACTGGAACTTTGGGTTTATCTCAACAGCTAAAGTCCCTGGGCTATCTGTGTGGACTTGTGTCGGAAAAGGGACCCAACTCAGAGGACCTCAACAGGACGGTGGACCTTCTGGCAGGTCTGGGAGCTGAGCGGCCCGAAACAGGTAAGCCCTGAGAGTGTCCGCTGTGACTCGTCCCGTGTGGCTTGGGTTCTGGCGGTGTGGTTACTCACCGTTTGGGCGATGACACTCATTATTAGCTGGCCAAAGTACAACCTAGGATATTTACCTTTTAATCACATAAAGAGGTGTCAGAAATAGTTTAAGAGAGTGGAAAAATTCTTAAAAATGTGTCTGAGTTTCTGGCGGATGCAAGTGAGTCGAGGAGGACTTCCTGCAGCCCGCGGCGTGTCCGTGCCCGCGCTCCGCGGTCCCAGGAGGTTTGCTCTGCCGCTGTGGCCAGACGGCCCCTCTCCAGAGCACACTGCTCCTGGTGGCGAAGCTCGGAACGCTGCGGTGCTGGCTTGCGAGGTGGGAGCCCAGCGACGGGCGTGGCGCGGAGGGGCTGTGACGGCAGCGCCCTGGAGACCTGAGGGCACCTGCGGGCTGGGAGCGGGCTGTCAGGGCAGGGTGTGGCGTGTGCGTAGCTGTCCCAGCCTGAGACCACTGCACAGCATTTGGGAGATAGTTAAATTCACCGTAGGATTTCTAATACACACTTAACAACTTCTAGTCTCAAAGATCAAAGCATTCCACGAAGGGTTTAGACCATTTCATAAGTATATTAATTGAACAAGAACCTACGTGGTAGTGTGGTTCCGGCCGACGTGGGTGTGTGGGGAGTTTCCACCAGCACCAGACCACGTCCTGGGCCCGTGGTGTGTGTGGCTGCACGTGAACTCCCGACTGGAGGTACTGAAGATGAGTAAGGACTCTTATTTCTTTCTGTTTAAGCCAACACAGCTCAGAGTCCTTATAAGAAACTCAAAGAAGCGTTGTCGTCAGTAGAAGCTTTTGAAAAGCACTACTTGGTAAGTATCACAAGAGTTCCCCGTCTGCCGGTGGCAGAAAGCCCGGCCCGGCGGGCCTGCGCGCCTCTCGTGACGGGCGCCGGCCCTGGCCGCGGGGCTGCCCCCGGGGCAGTGGGGCCGGCCCTGGCACAGGAGCGCGTGTCCGTGGTGCTCGCCATCCTGTGGCCCACAGTGCTGCTCCCTCAGTAGAGCGGAGAGCACAGGGAAGGATGGTGGATGATTCTCTGTAAGCAGAGGAACGGCTTGAACCTGAGCAGGACTACTGTGCTTGATTTTTATGGACTTAAATGCGGACAGTCTTAGAAAGCTGTGCGCTAGAGGCTTGGTGGACCATCTGTGTTCCCAAGTCACAGTTAATTGAGAGCATTTGACAGTTGTCTCTGTGACCCAGAAAGTGAAAAAAATGAAAAATGTTACCCCACATGGAAAAGACTCTGAAAAAAGTTAAACATTCTATGCCTGCTGAGTTCACATTTCTTTCATTATTGTGTCTTGTAGTTTATATACAAGTCGGTGACTTTGTATAAATCACTGTTACATAAAAACTCAAATAACACAAAAAAGATACAGAGTAAAAACTTGTCCTATTAATAAGGAAGTCTTTTGCTTCAGTTTGGGGACTAAATGTCTGGGTTGTCTAGCATTGACTTTGAAGGACAGAATTATTTGGGCCTTTGCTTTTCCACAGGACTTGTCGCATGCCACCATCGAAATGTACACGAGCATCGGGAGGATTCGGTCTGCCAAGCTCGTTGGAAAGGACCTGGCTGAGTTTTACATGTAATTGATGTGAACTTTTCTCTGAAATTCAGACATGTGATGTGTGTGGTAAGAGGTGTGCTATGTAGGAGCTAATATGACGTGTACCTAACTTTGTAGAATGAGAATGTAAATGCTTAACCACAGTCATCATCATTTTTTAAGTAAATTTCTTCTTCCCAAGATGTCAGGAGAGAGTGTTGGCTTTGGTCCTCTGAGGTCACCGGTCGCAGCCCTCGGGGAAAGGCCGGGGCGTCCATGTTGTCCCTGAAGCCTGAGCAGGCTTCGTGGACTGTGTTAGACTTCGTTTTGTTCTGAGCATCTGGAAGGCCTGAACTGGGAGGGTTTCTCTGCGTGGCCTGCGGTGCTGTATAAATCCTCCCAGCACTCTGCCAGTCTCTGCAGCCTGCTCTGTGCGTTTGCCCGAGGGTCAGAGGGCACCCCAGCTCCCCTGTCTGTTGGTCTGTGCAGACCTCTCTGTGGTGGCCCGTCTTCAGGAGGCAGGGTGGTACCGAGCCCAGGTTTCTAGCTGCTTCCACACCTGCCTGCCCACCTGCAGGCAAGTCCTTCCCCTCTTTCATGCTTGGTGGCCTCATGGCAGCTTGAATCATGAGCGGCGCCCGCACCCTCTTATCCGGAGACTCGGCTCCGAAGGCCTCAGCTCGTGTAGGATGCTGGGCAGACCGCGTGTGTGGGTTCCCAGCCTGGGCACGTTTTTTGGGTTGGTTACATATTCCTGGTTTTGTGCTCTTACTCACAGCAGGGCTAGACGGGGCTGGTGGTCAGAGGAGGCCTGTCTGTGGGTGCCACCAGTGTCGTGGGTGGGGTCACCAGGGTGAAGAGCCAGCCCTGACAGGTTAGGTCGGAGGGGGTGGCTTATCACCACCCATTGTGAAAGTTCCTGTTTGTTGATCTATAAGGAGGAAGAAGTCTCCTCAGAAGGCAGAGGTGTATCTTCAAGGAGCCTTGAAGAATTACCTGGCTGAGGGCTGGGCGCTCCCTGTCACACACACAAGGAAGCAGCTCGCCGAATGTCAGAAGCACCTTGGACAAATTGAGAAGTATCCTTTAGGTCGGGCACACGTGAGACAGGGAAGTGGCTGGCTGTGGAGCAGCGGTGCCCACTGTCGCCTGGTGATGAGGACCTGGTGATGAGAGGAGAGCTGCCCTGGGGAAGCCCCTGTGGGTGGGAGCTGCTCAGGCGTGCCCTGCCTGACCTCCAGGACCTCGGGGAAGGGCCGCACCTGCCGCCGCCGCCCGCAGGGCTGGAGGGCTGTGTGCGTGGCGGCCTGGGGCGCGGTCCTCTCAGGCCCCTTGACCCTGCCCTCAGCTACCTGCAGACCAGCAGCCTCCTGGCCAGCGACCCCGGCCTGAGCCCGGACGGCGGGCCTCCTTCTGCAGAGAGATCCTCCGCCGCCAGCCAGCGGACGGACAGCCCGGTAAGGCTCACTTTCAAAACCTGATTCTGGGAACTGTGCTGGCGACCCAGTTTGTTCTGAGCATCTGGAAGGCCTGAAGGGGAGGGTTTCCTGCGTGGCCTGCGGTGCTGTATAAATCCTCCCAGCACTCTGCCAGTCTCTGCAGCCTGCTCTGTGCGTTTGCCCGAGGGTCAGAGGGCACCCCAGCTCCCCTGTCTGTTGGTCTGTGCAGACCTCTCTGTGGTGGCCCGTCTTCAGGAGGCAGGGTGGTACCGAGCCCAGGTTTCTAGCTGCTTCCACACCTGCCTGCCCACCTGCAGGCAAGTCCTTCCCCTCTTTCATGCTTGGTGGCCTCATGGCAGCTTGAATCATGAGCGGCGCCCGCACCCTCTTATCCGGAGACTCGGCTCCGAAGGCCTCAGCTCGTGTAGGATGCTGGGCAGACCGCGTGTGTGGGTTCCCAGCCTGGGCACGTTTTTTGGGTTGGTTACATATTCCTGGTTTTGTGCTCTTACTCACAGCAGGGCTAGACGGGGCTGGTGGTCAGAGGAGGCCTGTCTGTGGGTGCCACCAGTGTCGTGGGTGGGGTCACCAGGGTGAAGAGCCAGCCCTGACAGGTTAGGTCGGAGGGGGTGGCTTATCACCACCCATTGTGAAAGTTCCTGTTTGTTGATCTATAAGGAGGAAGAAGTCTCCTCAGAAGGCAGAGGTGTATCTTCAAGGAGCCTTGAAGAATTACCTGGCTGAGGGCTGGGCGCTCCCTGTCACACACACAAGGAAGCAGCTCGCCGAATGTCAGAAGCACCTTGGACAAATTGAGAAGTATCCTTTAGGTCGGGCACACGTGAGACAGGGAAGTGGCTGGCTGTGGAGCAGCGGTGCCCACTGTCGCCTGGTGATGAGGACCTGGTGATGAGAGGAGAGCTGCCCTGGGGAAGCCCCTGTGGGTGGGAGCTGCTCAGGCGTGCCCTGCCTGACCTCCAGGACCTCGGGGAAGGGCCGCACCTGCCGCCGCCGCCCGCAGGGCTGGAGGGCTGTGTGCGTGGCGGCCTGGGGCGCGGTCCTCTCAGGCCCCTTGACCCTGCCCTCAGCTACCTGCAGACCAGCAGCCTCCTGGCCAGCGACCCCGGCCTGAGCCCGGACGAGCGGGCCTCCTTCTGCAGAGAGATCCTCCGCTTCGCCAGCCAGCGGACGGACAGCCCGGGTAAGGCTCACTTTCAAAACCTGATTCTGGGAACTGTGCTGGCGACCCAGTTAAATAAGACTTTCCCTTCCAGCGCAGGGACTTTGGGTTCAACCCCTAGCTGGGGAACTAAGATCCCACATGACACTTAAAAAAGCCAAAACATAAAACGAAAGCACTGTTGTACCAAATTCAATAAAGGCCTAAAAAAGCTTTATTATGACAGATTTCAAATATCATAGAAAAGCCAAAATAGCACTGCGTATGCTCTGTGGTGTATACTGACGCGCTGTGGGTTCGGCAGCGGCTGGCATGTTTCTGTGTGGCACACGCGTGTGTGTATCGCTCTGCTTGTCTCTTCCCGCTGAGCTTCAGAGCGGCTCCAGCCCCTGCGGCCGCTCCACCTGGAGACGGTGGGGCGTCTGCCGGTGAAACCCCGGCGTGGCCCCTCAGCCCCTGCCCACGGCGCCAGGCCCCGCGCTTGGGCTCCCCGCCTGGCCCGCCGCCCTCTCTGTCGCGCGCGGCGCTCACAGACGCTGCCGCCCGGCTGCACTCTCCCGTCGGGGCCCCAGGCTGCCTTCGATCGCAGCATCTCCGTCCTCCTGTGACTCCTTCCCCTCTGTTCTCGTTTTCCCAGACACTGACCTTTTCACATAGAAGAGCTTTCTTGAGGTTGAGTCACGTGTCATGGGATCCCCCTTTGCGTGCAGAGCCCGTGGAGTTAGTTGTCGCCGGTGTATGCCGCCGCCGCCACGGTCAAGCTCAGCCCCTGACAGCACCCCCCCGCCCCCCTGCGCCCCGGGGCCCTCGCCGGCTTCCTGTCTCTCGGGCCACGTGGGTGGGTGTCTCCCGAAAGTGGTGCCGTGCAGCGCGTGGTGGTCCCTGACCCGCTGGCTTCACGCGCTCAGGGTGCGCCCTGCGCCTCGTCCCCGTCAGTGGCCGATGGCTCGCCCCCATGCCGGTGGACCGGGCCGCGTTCCTTCCTCGTGGTTGTCTGGTCGTCTGACGTCTGAAACACCTTGTCTCCTCATGGGCGTGGCCCGCGGGACGGTAGAGCCGAGAGACGTTGACGCTGAGTGTTGTGGCAGAGATGCTTTGTGCAGATTGTTGAGTGGTAAGGTCAGGATGATGGTAATATTTAGCTTCTCACGCTCCACTCGTCAAGACCAGGGTTGCTTCACAACCGTCACCGCCTCCCTCCACTTGGGCCGCCACAGCACGAGGCCGCAGACGGCGCCTCAGCGCCTTGGAGGCTGGCCGCCGAGGGCGCGGGGCCCGCGGGGCTGGTTTCTGCTGAGGCCTCTCCACCTGACCTGACCTGTCGTGACCAGGGCTGGGGAGGGGAGAGGAGCCACGGAGAGATGGGGAAAGACGCTCTCTGGTGTGGCCTCCTGTAAGGGCGCGCCTGTCCCGTGGCCTTGTCCCACCCGAGTCGGCCCCCAGGGCTGCCTCCACGCTCCTCACTGCGGGCCAGGGCTTCGCTGGAGAGCTGGGACCGCGTGCGGCGGCCACAGCCGTGGGTGGCAGCGTGAGAGCCGTGTGTCAGGAGGCTTTGGCCTCGGCTTGACGTGGTCCCAGACTGCTGGGCGTGCGTCCTTCCCCAGGCCCAGCTGGAGAGGCTCTCGGGGCCGCGTGGCGTCGGTCTGTGGGCTCGGCTCTTGGGCGTGCCCAGGCTGGTCATCGTAGGGCTGTGGGCGACGGGTGCCGCGCGCCAGACTGTGGACGCAGCCCTTTCCCACGTTCTGTGGCGTCTCCGTGAAGATGCTCTCCTGCGCTCGTCCCTGTGTGCTTGTGATTACATAGCATCGGTCCCCGCACAGCCTTCAGTTGTTGACGGTTTATAAATACCGCCCGGTCAGTCCAGTGGCCGGGTGGGTTCTCTGGTCACTCCAGCGCCGGTGGAGAGGGAGCTGGGGGTGCAGCGGGCTCTCCCCACAGAGACTGAGGGGCTAGGACTCGCTGCCCTCCTGGCCCCCACGTCCTCGGCTGAGCTCACAGGGTGGCACACAGCTGGGCTTATTCCAGATGTGCAGGGAACTTGGGCGACTTCACTGGAGAATTGTTTACGTGGGTGGGAAGGTGGTGGGCTTCCTGAAATAGCTCTAGGCCTTTGGACTTTACACATCTCGCTTTGAAATTGAGCAGTTTGTTGACCTGTATTTCTCTTCAGTTTGCCAAAATGGGACTGAGAAACTGCAGTTTCTACAAGTTTTTTGATTTCTAGAAGGTACCTGGGCACGTGCTACTGGCCTGCTCTCCTTGGCGTGTGAAGATGGCACACGGTCGGGAGGGTCTACGCCGCCTGTGTCTCGCGGCAGTGCTTCCTGCCGTCTCCTGCCGTTTTACCCCAGGAAGGTGCCTGGGGGTGAAACCTGTACTGTGCGCCCGCAGGTCACAGGATCGTGCTCCCGATGAGCTCCTTCGCACACCTGCAAGAACTCCGCTTCACCCCCGCCAACGCCGTGGTCCACGTGGGAGGCGTCCTGTCCGTGGAGATAACCGTGTGCAGTCAGATGCCCGTGCCCGTCCACGTGGAGCAGATCGCCATCAATGTCCACTTCAGCATCGAGAAGAACAACTACCGGAAGACTGCTGAGTGGCTCACCAAGCACAAGACGGCCAACGGGGGTGTTAGCTTCCCGCGGCAGCGTGAGAGCCGTGTGTCAGGAGGCTTTGGCCTCGGCTGACGTGGTCCCAGACTGCTGGGCGTCGTCCTTCCCCAGGCCCAGCTGGAGAGGCTCTCGGGGCCGCGTGGCGTCGGTCTGTGGGCTCGGCTCTTGGGCGTGCCCAGGCTGGTCATCGTAGGGCTGTGGGCGACGGGTGCCGCGCGCCAGACTGTGGACGCAGCCCTTTCCCACGTTCTGTGGCGTCTCCGTGAAGATGCTCTCCTGCGCTCGTCCCTGTGTGCTTGTGATTACATAGCATCGGTCCCCGCACAGCCTTCAGTTGTTGACGGTTTATAAATACCGCCCGGTCAGTCCAGTGGCCGGGTGGGTTCTCTGGTCACTCCAGCGCCGGTGGAGAGGGAGCTGGGGGTGCAGCGGGCTCTCCCCACAGAGACTGAGGGGCTAGGACTCGCTGCCCTCCTGGCCCCCACGTCCTCGGCTGAGCTCACAGGGTGGCACACAGCTGGGCTTATTCCAGATGTGCAGGGAACTTGGGCGACTTCACTGGAGAATTGTTTACGTGGGTGGGAAGGTGGTGGGCTTCCTGAAATAGCTCTAGGCCTTTGGACTTTACACATCTCGCTTTGAAATTGAGCAGTTTGTTGACCTGTATTTCTCTTCAGTTTGCCAAAATGGGACTGAGAAACTGCAGTTTCTACAAGTTTTTTGATTTCTAGAAGGTACCTGGGCACGTGCTACTGGCCTGCTCTCCTTGGCGTGTGAAGATGGCACACGGTCGGGAGGGTCTACGCCGCCTGTGTCTCGCGGCAGTGCTTCCTGCCGTCTCCTGCCGTTTTACCCCAGGAAGGTGCCTGGGGGTGAAACCTGTACTGTGCGCCCGCAGGTCACAGGATCGTGCTCCCGATGAGCTCCTTCGCACACCTGCAAGAACTCCGCTTCACCCCCGCCAACGCCGTGGTCCACGTGGGAGGCGTCCTGTCCGTGGAGATAACCGTGTGCAGTCAGATGCCCGTGCCCGTCCACGTGGAGCAGATCGCCATCAATGTCCACTTCAGCATCGAGAAGAACAACTACCGGAAGACTGCTGAGTGGCTCACCAAGCACAAGACGGCCAACGGGGTTGTTAGCTTCCCGGCGGAGGCCTCGCCCCTCCCCGCGTCCCAGGGCAGCCTCCCGGCGCTGGAGCTGTATGAGGTGTTCGAGAGGAGCCCTTCCGACAACTCCCTGAGCACCGCGGGCATCATATGCAAGAACGTCCACATGCTGCTGCGCAGGCAGGAGGGCAGCGCGGCCCTGGAGGCCGCCTCAGGCCTGGCTCTGGAGGACGGGGCCCACGTGCTGAGGTGCGCCGGCGTGACCCTGCAGCCGGGGCCCAACGCCGTCACGTTCCGGACACAGGTAGGGGCCAAGTGGAAACTGGCTTGGGGAGCTCCGGAGGGATCCTTTGGAGAGCCTGGGGGGACGTGTCGGCCCAGGGCAGCAGGGCGAAGGGAGGGAGGTGCGTGGTCCCTTCGGAGGCGGCGGCTCAGCCCTCCCTGGAGAAGCCCCTCGTTGAGGGCGGGGACCACCGTGTCAGCACGTGTTTTGCCCACAGGCCAAGGAGCCGGGAACGTACACGCTGCGGCAGCTGTGCGCCTCGGTGGGCCCGGTGTGGTTCGTGCTGCCTCACCTCTACCCCCTGGTGCAGTACGACGTGTACTCGCAGGAGCCGCAGCTGCACGTGGAGCCGCTGACCGGTGAGCGGGCGCGGGCGGCCGGGGCGCGGGCGCGGCGCTGAGTCTTGCTGCCCCGCGTGCCCTCCCCGTGGGGCGCTTACGTGGGAGGGCTGGCCACAGTCACGCTCGGGTCCTCGGCGACTCTGTCCTCTCCAGTGACACGGCGGGGAGCCACCTGGAAGGTTTGCCTGGGAGCTGTGGCCATTTTGTTCGTCTGAGTGTTTTCTTCTCTGTAATTGCAGCTTTCATGTTTACTAACCATTCTGTCTGAAAATGAGACAAGTAAGAGAAAACCTGGCCAAATATCAGCTCATGTCTGCTACGGAGAATTTTTTTTTTTTTTTTTTAAATTTTGGCCTCTTTCATTGGTTTATTTATTTTCACCTATCTTTATTCTTTGGTCCATGTGGGCCTCCCATCGCAGTGGCCTCTCTCGTTGCAGAGCTCCGGCTCTGGGCGCATGCGCTCCAGATCACCGGCCTGTAATTGGACACACCGGTCCACCTGCTTCCCAGACCAGGGATTGAACCAGTGCCCCTCGCACTGCAAGGCAGACTCCTTATCCACTGGACCACCAGGGAAGCCCTGCTACGGAGAATTTAACATGAAAATGTTACAGTTTCCTGCCGAGAATGCCATTTCAGAGGCTAAATGCTAGATTTAATTGTGATCTGTGCTCCGATCAAAAGTCTTTTCCTTTGAAATGTTGGCTCACCTTGACCCCTGGCATTAGAGGACTCGGTGCTGCTGGGTTTTTGTCAGGTCCTCAGAATAGGAGGACTTGGTGTAGACCAGCTGTTGAAGACCACGCGACTCTGCAGTGGAACACGAGAGTGATTGAAGGGTCGCTCTTTCAGGCTGGGAACAATGTATTCATCTGCTTGTTTCTTCCATTTGGGAAAAAAAAAATCAAGAAAAACCTGTTTTCTTTTTAATCTCTCCAAACTCCCCATTTTAATGCTTTTAAACTACACCCATGACTCCCTGGAACGGCCCTCAGATGTGGAACACAAGAATCTCTCAGATGATTCTCCATGAGAAGAGCTGTCGTGGGGAAGCCTGGGCCGTGGGCTGCGAGGAGCTGGCTGTCGCTCACGCCCTGCCCCGGCCTCACGCCCTCCTCTGGCTCTGGGGAAGGGCCCCTCCGCTCTGCAGCCCGTGTCATTGAGACGAAAACTGAGGGTGGACGGGTGGCCCTAGCGAGGGTGTGGAGTCGAGTGGGCAGGTCTCCTCCAGCAGGGAGGCACTCTTCTGACCCCCTGCAGCCTCCCGGCGCCCGCTTGGGTGATAGCGAAGCTAACTGCCGCTCTTCTCCCTTCAGACAGCCTTTTGGCTGGTATTCCTCAGAAGGTCAAGTTCACTGTCACTACTGGCCATTATACAGTTAAAAACGGGGACAGCCTCCAGCTCAGCAACGTGGACACCATGCTCATCCTGTGTCACGAGGAGAGCAGAGCCGTGATCTACTCCAACACGAGAGGTGAGGGGCAGCTGCCTGCGGAGGCGGGCTCTTGGCCCCGGCGCGCACCACCAGCTCCGGGGGGTCGTCCTGTGGGCATCTGCAGGTGGCGTCCGAAGATCGCGTCTCCTCATCACTCTGCGCAGAGGGCAGCCATCCCCCTGCAGGTGGAGGGTCACCGTGCCCCTAGACGGGGGCACGTCTGAAGGGACAGACATAGAGCCACGCACGGCCCGGTGGCCTGGCAGCGTGGCCTGCTGCAGTCTTGTGACGCGCATAACCACCCGGGCGTGTGCTCTGTGGCAGTGCCAGCTGGCCTCCAGCCTCCTTCCACTCTCCTCCCCTTTCCTCAGAATAGGAAAGGAATGTTGGCTATCCCTTAGAGGACTCGGTGCTGCTGGGTTTTGTCAGGTCCGCAGAATAGGAGGACTTGGTGTAGGCCAGCTGTTGAAGACCACGCGACTCTGCAGTGGAACACGAGAGTGATTGAAGGGTCGCTCTTTCAGGCTGGGAACAATGTATTCATCTGCTTGTTTCTTCCATTTGGGAAAAAAAAAATCAAGAAAAACCTGTTTTCTTTTTAATCTCTCCAAACTCCCCATTTTAATGCTTTTAAACTACACCCATGACTCCCTGGAACGGCCCTCAGATGTGGAACACAAGAATCTCTCAGATGATTCTCCATGAGAAGAGCTGTCGTGGGGAAGCCTGGGCCGTGGGCTGCGAGGAGCTGGCTGTCGCTCACGCCCTGCCCCGGCCTCACGCCCTCCTCTGGCTCTGGGGAAGGGCCCCTCCGCTCTGCAGCCCGTGTCATTGAGACGAAAACTGAGGGTGGACGGGTGGCCCTAGCGAGGGTGTGGAGTCGAGTGGGCAGGTCTCCTCCAGCAGGGAGGCACTCTTCTGACCCCCTGCAGCCTCCCGGCGCCCGCTTGGGTGATAGCGAAGCTAACTGCCGCTCTTCTCCCTTCAGACAGCCTTTTGGCTGGTATTCCTCAGAAGGTCAAGTTCACTGTCACTACTGGCCATTATACAGTTAAAAACGGGGACAGCCTCCAGCTCAGCAACGTGGACACCATGCTCATCCTGTGTCACGAGGAGAGCAGAGCCGTGATCTACTCCAACACGAGAGGTGAGGGGCAGCTGCCTGCGGAGGCGGGCTCTTGGCCCCGGCGCGCACCACCAGCTCCGGGGGGTCGTCCTGTGGGCATCTGCAGGTGGCGTCCGAAGATCGCGTCTCCTCATCACTCTGCGCAGAGGGCAGCCATCCCCCTGCAGGTGGAGGGTCACCGTGCCCCTAGACGGGGGCACGTCTGAAGGGACAGACATAGAGCCACGCACGGCCCGGTGGCCTGGCAGCGTGGCCTGCTGCAGTCTTGTGACGCGCATAACCACCCGGGCGTGTGCTCTGTGGCAGTGCCAGCTGGCCTCCAGCCTCCTTCCACTCTCCTCGACTTTCCTCAGCAAAAAGCAGACACAGATCCACTGTTTAAGACACTGGTTGGAAACCCTAACGACGCCCCATCTCCCCCAGGCCCCAGCCACAAGACTGGAGACAGAAGGATGTCGCTCTCCGAGTTGGCCTTGGTCTGGTGGTGGGATCGAGATGGAGCACG
The DNA here is from genome assembly GCA_022376925.1 of Tragulus kanchil. Taxonomy (NCBI): domain Eukaryota; kingdom Metazoa; phylum Chordata; class Mammalia; order Artiodactyla; family Tragulidae; genus Tragulus; species Tragulus kanchil. The sequence goes on from JAIOJX010000028.1 coordinate 246,452,957, forward strand.
TCACACTGAGACTAGGCAGTCTCGGGTGGGCCGTGCAAAAGCAGCTCTTTTTTGTCCCCAGACTGAGCACTGTCACAGTTCTCTGAGCCCTGCTCGACCAGACGGCCTCCATGCAGTGCTGCCCTGTCTTACAGGGTTTTGTTCCTGATTTCCTGCCCCGCACCCCCTCCCCCCAACTGTAATCCTTCCCAGATGCACCCTTCTACGTGTGTAGGGCAGCAGGAGCAGGGTGGAACGTCACCACCGGGCCTGCCATCTACCAGAGGGGAGAGGAGCTAGGAAACAGAGGCCCTGTGTTGAAGGTGACTTTTTCTCTTCCTAGAAAAGGCTTCTGACGCATTGCTGCGGGTTCAATCATCCGACAAAGTCACAAGCATCAGCCTGCCGGCCGCGCCTGCCTACCACGTGATCGAGTTTGAACTGGAAGTTCTCTCCTTACCTTCCGCTCCTGCAGCGGGCGGCGAGAGCACCCTGCGGGGGATGACAGAGCCTCAGGGGAAGCACAAGGATGCGCCGAAGGCTGGGACAGCCTCCAGCTCAGCAACGTGGACACCATGCTCATCCTGTGTCACGAGGAGAGCAGAGCCGTGATCTACTCCAACACGAGGTGAGGCAGCTGCCTGCGGAGGCGGGCTCTGGCCCCGGCGCGCACCACCAGCTCCGGGGGGTCGTCCTGTGGGCATCTGCAGGTGGCGTCCGAAGATCGCGTCTCCTCATCACTCTGCGCAGAGGGCAGCCATCCCCCTGCAGGTGGAGGGTCACCGTGCCCCTAGACGGGGGCACGTCTGAAGGGACAGACATAGAGCCACGCACGGCCCGGTGGCCTGGCAGCGTGGCCTGCTGCAGTCTTGTGACGCGCATAACCACCCGGGCGTGTGCTCTGTGGCAGTGCCAGCTGGCCTCCAGCCTCCTTCCACTCTCCTCGACTTTCCTCAGCAAAAAGCAGACACAGATCCACTGTTTAAGACACTGGTTGGAAACCCTAACGACGCCCCATCTCCCCCAGGCCCCAGCCACAAGACTGGAGACAGAAGGATGTCGCTCTCCGAGTTGGCCTTGGTCTGGTGGTGGGATCGAGATGGAGCACGTCACACTGAGACTAGGCAGTCTCGGGTGGGCCGTGCAAAAGCAGCTCTTTTCTGTCCCCAGACTGAGCACTGTCACAGTTCTCTGAGCCCTGCTCGACCAGACGGCCTCCATGCAGTGCTGCCCTGTCTTACAGGGTTTTGTTCCTGATTTCCTGCCCCGCACCCCCTCCCCCCAACTGTAATCCTTCCCAGATGCACCCTTCTACGTGTGTAGGGCAGCAGGAGCAGGGTGGAACGTCACCACCGGGCCTGCCATCTACCAGAGGGGAGAGGAGCTAGGAAACAGAGGCCCTGTGTTGAAGGTGACTTTTTCTCTTCCTAGAAAAGGCTTCTGACGCATTGCTGCGGGTTCAATCATCCGACAAAGTCACAAGCATCAGCCTGCCGGCCGCGCCTGCCTACCACGTGATCGAGTTTGAACTGGAAGTTCTCTCCTTACCTTCCGCTCCTGCAGCGGGCGGCGAGAGCACCCTGCGGGGGATGACAGAGCCTCAGGGGAAGCACAAGGATGCGCCGAAGGCTGGCCTCTGCATGGCCACCACAGACCACAAAGTAAGGAGGGCTGCAGCCTGTGCAGTGGGCACCGCCTGTCCTCCTGGCCTGGACGACAGCACGTGCGGTGACCCGGCGTCCCAGCGCCTCGGGCTCGGGTGGGCGTCCGTGTTTATGTCTGTGTGTCGCCCCTTCTTCGGTAAGGGGCGCGTCTTGCACGGACAGACAGGCTGTTGGCTTTCCTGCCCCGCCTCAAGGCAGGAGGGCTTCCTGTGAGAGGTTTCGCTTAGAGGGCATTGAGCTTGCTTCTTGTGGTCCGTGGGTCCCACTGACGAGGTAGACGGAATCCTGGGTCTTGGTGAGCTTCCCTTGCTGGTCCCTCAAGTGTCACGTCGTACTTAGCAAGGAAGACATGCCGTCACTCCGCGCTTTGGTGTGGGTATTTATTGGCAGTTCCTTGAGGCATCCGTGACTTTGGTCCTGAATCCACAGTCCGTGAGCTCACAGGACCAGTCACTGACGTCATGTGTACTCTGATGTTGTCCGTGTCTCATAACACAGATCCTAGTTCTGAAGGCTTTTGAACGACCCCAGGGTAGAAGCGTGTGCTTTGGTCCATGAGGCTATTTTTCGCATACCTTTAAAAGCAAGCGGAGATTCTGGCTTCCAGACAGCCTGAGTGTACTTGCCAAGATCCTCCCCTTTGGGACACGGACAGGTCTCGGCACGTGCTCAGCTTCTGGAGCCCTGAAAGCAGAGCCAGAGGCCCGAGTGCCCTGGACAGCCAGGAGAGCCAGCCAGTCCATCCCAAACGAAATCAACCCTGAATATTCGCTGAAGGGCTGAAGCTGAAGCTGTAATGCTTTGACCATCTGATGCGAAGAGACGTCTCGTTGGAAAAGACCCTGATGCTGGGAAAAACAGACGGCAGAAGGAGACGGGGACGACAGAGGACGAGATGGTTGGTGGCACCGTCAACTCAGTGGACATGAGATGGAGCAAACTCTCAGAGATGGTGGAGGACAGAGAAGCCTGGCGTGCTGCAGTCCACGGGGTCGCCAAGTCAGACACAGCTGGGCAACTAAGCTGAACTGAACTGAGGAATGAATATAACGAAGACGGCAGGAGGCTTGTGTACTGAAGCTGGAAAGACAGTAACGAAAGAAATGGAAGAAGACACAAGTAAATGGAAAGGTACTCTATACTCGTGAGTTGGAAGAATTGTGTCTATATTCCCCAAGGCCATCTGCAGATTCAGTGCTGTCTCCATCAAAATTCCAATGGCATTCTTCATAGAAATAGAAGAAATAATCCTGAAGTTTGTGTGGAACCACGGAAGCCCCCAAATAGCAAAAGCAGTCTTGAAGAAGAAGGACAGAGCTGGAGCACGCAGCATGCTCCCTCCTCGCCACCGGGAGAGAGAAGCGCGAGACCCCAGAGCAGCGCAGGTTGATCAGATGGCTGTGGACTCAGGTTCTGTGAAGAAGCAGAGCCCTTCCTCAGCCCCAGGGCCGCCTCCGCCCTGTGCGCGCTCTCACAAGTGGAGTCTGTACTCACAAAATAGTGTTCTGAGCTCCTTACAATGAACCTGATCAGATAACTTGTCCGTTTTAAAAAAAATGCTCCCTGATTTCAGATGACATGACAAAGCTCTAGTAATTAAAGCAGTACCTAACATACTGGCATGAAAATAGACACACAGATCTGCAGAAGAGAATAGAGAGCCCTGGAATAAATCTAGGCATGTATGGCCACTTACTTTACAATAAAAGTTCCAAGAATATATATTGGAGGAAGGACACTCAGCAAAAGGTGTTGGGAAAACTGGAGAGCCACATGCAAAGGCCTGAAACTGGCCTTGACTGTGTAAAAAAGTGAACTCAAAATGAACGATTTGAAAGTAAGACCTGAAACAGTAAAATTCCTGCAAGAAAACACAGGTAGTAAGTTCTTGATGTGGCCTTGGGGTTGATTTTTTCAATCTGACACCAAAAGCAAAAGCATTAACAGCGAAACAAATGAGACTCCACCAGACGCATCCGCCTCCACAGCAGCGAAACCATCAGCCAGACGGACAGACAGCCTGCTAAGGGGGGGAATGTGTTTCCAGATCACGTATGTGATAAGTGCCCAGTGAAATACATTAAGAACTCCTACAGCTCAATAGCAAAGAAATAAATAAGCAATCCAATTTAAAAATGGGCAGGAAATCTGAACAGGCATTTGTCCAGAGAAGATGTACAGAGGGCCAACAGGCTCATGAATAAACATTCCGCCTCACTGATCGTCAGGGAAAAGCAGTCAAAGCCACCCTGAGATGAGTCGTGTCTTACAGCCGTGGAATGACTGTGACCCAAAAGGCAGCAGACGGCAGGTGTTGGCCGAAAGGGTCCCCTCCCGTGTTGTCGGTGGGGACGGAAGGTGGTGCGGCCCCAGTGGAAGAGTGTGCAAGTTGCTCAACAAATGACCAGTAGATCTGCCGTGCAGTCCACCAGTTCCACTCCTCGGGGTTTTCTGAAGACAAGAGAAACACTAACTCAAAAAGATACCTGCACCCCCGTATTCATTGTGGCATTGTTCATGATAGCCGGTGACGGGGGGAAGGGCACTCAGGTTCTGTGAAGAAGCAGAGCCCTTCCTCAGCCCCAGGGCCGCCTCCGCCCTGTGCTCTCACAAGTGGAGTCTGTACTCACAAAATAGTGTTCTGAGCTCCTTACAATGAACCTGATCAGATAACTTGTCCGTTTTAAAAAATGCTCCCTGATTTCAGATGACATGACAAAGCTCTAGTAATTAAAGCAGTACCTAACATACTGGCATGAAAATAGACACACAGATCTGCAGAAGAGAATAGAGAGCCCTGGAATAAATCTAGGCATGTATGGCCACTTACTTTACAATAAAAGTTCCAAGAATATATATTGGAGGAAGGACACTCAGCAAAAGGTGTTGGGAAAACTGGAGAGCCACATGCAAAGGCCTGAAACTGGCCTTGACTGTGTAAAAAAGTGAACTCAAAATGAACGATTTGAAAGTAAGACCTGAAACAGTAAAATTCCTGCAAGAAAACACAGGTAGTAAGTTCTTGATGTGGCCTTGGGGTTGATTTTTTCAATCTGACACCAAAAGCAAAAGCATTAACAGCGAAACAAATGAGACTCCACCAGACGCATCCGCCTCCACAGCAGCGAAACCATCAGCCAGACGGACAGACAGCCTGCTAAGGGGGGGAATGTGTTTCCAGATCACGTATGTGATAAGTGCCCAGTGAAATACATTAAGAACTCCTACAGCTCAATAGCAAAGAAATAAATAAGCAATCCAATTTAAAAATGGGCAGGAAATCTGAACAGGCATTTGTCCAGAGAAGATGTACAGAGGGCCAACAGGCTCATGAATAAACATTCCGCCTCACTGATCGTCAGGGAAAAGCAGTCAAAGCCACCCTGAGATGAGTCGTGTCTTACAGCCGTGGAATGACTGTGACCCAAAAGGCAGCAGACGGCAGGTGTTGGCCGAAAGGGTCCCCTCCCGTGTTGTCGGTGGGGACGGAAGGTGGTGCGGCCCCAGTGGAAGAGTGTGCAAGTTGCTCAACAAATGACCAGTAGATCTGCCGTGCAGTCCACCAGTTCCACTCCTCGGGGTTTTCTGAAGACAAGAGAAACACTAACTCAAAAAGATACCTGCACCCCCGTATTCATTGTGGCATTGTTCATGATAGCCGTACGTGGAAGCAACCTGCACGTCCATCGGTGGGTGGATCAGTGAGGGTGACCACACACAGCGGAGGGTTAGTCGGCCACGAAGGAGCCGGCGGTCTTGCCGCGTGTGAAGCGCGGACAGGTCGTGGGCACCGTGCCGAGTGACATAAGGCCGAGGAAGACACACCGGGATCTACTGATGGGTGGAATCCAGTTGATCGGTTTTCAGTTGTGCTCAGTGTCATGTGGGTTAAGAGTGGGGATGGTTCCTTTAATTTTATAGTAGCTGCTGGCTGAGCAGTGTCCTCTGCTCACGGGTGACTGCGTAACCCCCTGCGTGGTGAAGACCGCCTCAGGGGTCAGAGCCATGGGCACGAGAGGAGAGCAGCTGGCACGGGGAGCGGAGTCCTGCACGTCCGGCCGCCGCATCTGCTGGGGGCCCTTGAGGCCGTGGTGGTGACTCGTTTCTCTCTCCTTTCTTTGTGGGTGTTTAGTGGGGTTTTTCTTTCCCAATAAGAAAAGGCAACGACATTACATGTCTAGGGGGTTGGCAGCCCCCTCAGATGTGGGTGGAGGAGGTCGGCGGCTGGCCCATGACGAGTGGTCTGCGGCCTGTCCCCTTGCTCCTCAGGTGTCCATCGATTGCCCGTGGTCCATCTACTCCACCGTCATCGCGCTGACCTTCAGTGTGCCCTTCAGGACCACGCACTCTCTGCTGTCAGCCGGAACACGGTAAGGGAGCGCAGGCCCTGCTCCTTTCCCAGCTCTCCCCAGGCCCTGCTGCTCAGAGCGTGGCTTTGGAGACACTGAGCATGAGCCGTAATGCCAGGGTCCACCTGTCAAAATACAGTCATCCCCTGGGTCCGGCAGTCCCGGGCCATCCTCAGGCTGTCCCAGCTGTCTCTGAGGGAGTTTGCCCGATTGGCTGTAGGATGTGGTGCGCGGTCCTCTCTGCCAGGGAGCCCCCTTTTTTTTTTTTTTAAAGATTTATTTATTTATTTATTTTGGGCGGGGATCTGGTTGGGGAGGGAGGGGAGTGGGCGGGCCACTTCTATTGGTCCTTCATTTCTCTGTTTTCATCCGTCTTTGTTCTTTGGCTCCTGCGGGCTTCCCATCGCAGTGGCCTCTGTTGTCGCAGAGCGCCGGCTCTGGGCGCGTGTGCTCCAGAGCTCCGGCTCGGTCATTGGACACATCGGTCCAGCCGCTCCGCGGCACGTGGGATCTTCCCAGACCAGGGATCGAACCAGCGCCCCTTGCCCTGCAAGGCGGTGTCCTTACCCACTGGACCACCAGGGGAAGCCCCGGGGAGCCCTTTTATGCCTCCTGCCCTGTTTTCAGGCCACTGGGCCGTGGACAGACGTGGCTCATTTGCCATCCTGGATTCACGGACCACGTCCTCACGGGTGTGTGTGACCCGTTGCCTGCCAGCTGCTGTCTCACCTCGGGAGCAGGGTTTTCAGCTTCAGCTCTTGTGACGCTCGCTCAGGGAGCCCCGGGTGGTGGGGGTTTGGCCGCACCCCTGGCTCCCCCAGTTTCCCTGCGCGGGCACTCCGCCCCCTGCCCACCCCCAGGGTGAGAGCCACAGAGGTCTCCAGACATGGCCCCCGCTGAGAGCCGCTGCTTTGAAGGCTTGGCTGGGCTCAGAGTCGTGTCTGCACAGGGGAGTCTGCAGGTGGTGTCCCCGCTGCCTGTGTCCCCGCGTCGGAGGCTCGGCGTCACCGGTACAGACACCAACGGCGGGATTCCAGGTGGCGCCGTGGATAGGAATCCCTCTGCCAAGACGGGGGACACGGGTCCATCCCTGGTCTGGAAAGAGCCCACAGTGCCACAAAGTAGCTAAGCCCGAGTACCACAACCTCTGAGCCGACACTGTAGAGCCCAGGAAGCACAGCTGTTGAAGCCCACGCGCCCTGGCGCCCGGCCCCGCTCGGGAGCCCCTGTGTGAGGCGCTTGAGCCCCACCGCCAGGGGAGCCCCTGCTCACTGCAGCTGGAGACGGCAGGGAAGAGCCTGCACCCAGCCGAGAGCCACGCAGCTTAAGGGGCAAAGCCCGCCCAGCATCCATGACCCAGCGTGGCCAAGAGGACAGAGCACCCAACCAGGACCCGCACAGCCAGAAGGGGCAGAGCCTGCACCCAGCCAAGACCTGCAGGGCCAAAGGGGCAAAGCCTGCCCAGCAACCAGACCCGCACAGCCCAGGTTAATGAAGAACAGCAGCACAAACACCAGGAGCTCCGCAGATCCTGTGGTTCGGCAGTTCTGTAGATATTAATGGTTAAAAGCACTGGGGACCCTCTAGAGACTCCAAGTTGCTGAATTTGAGAGGGGCTTTTCGGAAGTCCTCTGATGAGTACCAGATATTGGAGGGAGTTCTGTACTTGGCTAGTTTCTCAGTGAGTAATGGTTACTTCTAATGGTGAAGAGTAATTGTCCTCTTTCCTCCGACTCATTGCAAGCCAGCGCGCGTTGTTACATGTGTAGAGAACTCAGTTACGCTCCTGTAATGAGGGGTCGAACCAGTGCCCTTTGCACTGCACGGCGGACTCTTTACCCGCTTGGACCACCAGGGAAGCCCGGAAGCACTTTAATAAAGTTCTTAAATGTCAAAATCTTTTCTCCTTCAGGAAGTACGTTCAAGTATGTGTCCAGAATTTGTCAGAGCTTGACTTTCAGCTGTCAGATAGCCACCTTGTAGACACGGGCGATGGCGCCGACCTGCGGCTGCTCCCGCTGAACACGGAGTCGGAGCAGGTAGGCGGAGGGAGCGCCGCAGTGCTGGCCGCCGCAGGGCCTGTGCCCTCGCTGCCCTGCCGCGCGGCGCCGCCTCGGGGCAGCAGGGCCTGGCGTCCGCGTGGGCGGGGCCTCAGCGCTCGCAGGAGGACCGAGAGTCCCGCTCGGTTGCGGTTTTAGAAAAGCCAGATCTTCCCTTTGTCAGACTCCGCCCGCGGATTTACTCCACGCTCCTGCTCGAGTCTCGTGCTGAGTGCCAGAACTGTCACCCCAGAAACAGTGGCCACCGCGCCCTGACCGCAGTCAGGCTGCCCCACCCCGCTACGGGCTCATGTCTGGGGATACCTTCCTAAAGCCGCCACGGTCCAGTTCACGCTGCCTAGCCGAATTCCGGCCCCGCCTTCTGTTCGTTGGTTGAGTGTGCCTTTGGCCAGCCAGCACTGGGTGTGGAGCAGATCCACGGTTTTCTTAACGGGTGTCTGGCATTTTCAAAGGATGCTTCCCACGCTCAGCCCCCTCCGGTGCTTCCCAGCCTGGCCAGCTTGACAGGTGTGGGCTGGGGGCCTGAGGTGGTGGCCGTCCCTCCCCACACCGGCCTTGGTGGTAGACACAGAGACTGTTGTGGGGTAGAGGTGCCCCCGGAATGGGTGACGTTTCCACTCTGGAAACAGGTGGGAGTCGGGGTGCTAACACGCGTGACCTGTGCGCTGTGGAGCTGGTGGCATCCTAAGCCGTCAGGCTGGACCGGCTCCTGGCCGTCTGCAGGCAGGGCCAGACAGGGCAGCCGGGGGGTGCTGGGAGGCCGGGCCGCGGCCGCGCGCAGGCTCGGGTGTGTCGGGAAGCAGGCCCCGAGGGACGGTCCCCCTCCCCGCTCGCCGGCTGGGGGGCGCCCGGAGCGTCCAGTGTCGGCGGGCGCATAGTGATGGCCGCCGCTCTTGCAGCTCGTCCACAGCAGGCAGGCGGTGTTCTTCGTCTGGGAGCTGAAGTGGACCCGGGAGCCTCCCCCTGCTCTGCACTGCTGCTTCTCCACCCGGTTCTCCCCAGCTTCCGAAGAACGGCTGTCTGTCTCCCTAAAGCCCTACACTTACGAATTTCACGTGGAAAATTACTTTGTATGTACCGTCTTACGTGTTGCTGGGGTCCTAGCGTGGAAAGGTGGGAGGGGGCACCGTGTGCTCTCCCGTCTGCAGTCAGACGGGGCTCGTCCGCACCACGGAGCGCCGGTCGGGTCAGAGGGCGCACCCGGGCTGTGGCGGCGGCGCCGGGCTGCTGGGCGGGTCTGCCCTCGGGCCTCCTGCCCGGCCCCAGCCGACACCCTCAGAGGCAGGAGCCCCGCCTCGGCTCCCTGTTCTCGTCCTTTGGCTTAGTAACGTCCCGCACCTGTTGCTTAGAGTCCTTTCACTTGAGCATTAGCTGCTCCGTCTCAAGTTCTTTTAAAAGAAGCAGATGTTCTTTAACCTGCACGTTGGGTGTGGAGCTAAAAGCAGTCCAGAGCCGGGTGAGTCAGGCCGCCCCGAGTCGTTGCTTTAGTGAAGGGACCGAGCCGGCGTTAGGTGAACCAGGACGTGGATACACAGCGCTGTGGTGTCCTCTTCTCTTAACAACTGAGATAGTTAGCACGTTATTTGAAAAGGTACTTGTGTGCATAGCTCTTGATACCTGCAGTTTTTTCCAGTACCTCCTTCCCACCAGAAGATGATCTGTTTGAACCTTCCTGCTTCCTTGCGTGTTCTGTATTAGTCTTAGGTAACCATAACCGCTGGTGTCGTTCACGGCTCGTGGGACACGCAGACGCCCCTTTGATGTGGCGACAGCTGCTGAGCGCGGGATGGCCCGCACAGCGCTGAGCGGCCGGTCCTGGCCCTGGCTTGGCGGCTGGTGTGGCGATGGACTCGCTGGCAGCTGCAGCTCTTGCTCTCCTGTCTGTCCTGCTTCCTGTTCACTCCGAGCGGAGAAAACTGTTCCTCGAGAACTGGACAGGCTTAGTAAGACTCCAGAGAAAAACACCCGGTGACTGCCGTCTCCACACTGGCGTTCTGACGACCAGAAATACGCATGCCGCGTTTTTAGGAAGGCTCTGTTGAGAGTGTGTGTACTTCTATACGGTGGAGTCCCCCATTCCAGGCCTGCACTTCAGGGAAGTCAGCACCACGGTGGTGTTAGATCGTTCTCGTCCTCCCAGAAGAAGCCTGTACCGTGGCCGGGCTCCCGCCATGGGCTTCCGGGGCCGGGCCTCCCCCTCACCCTCTGGTCTTGCCGTTCTCCTCTTGGCGGCAGGGGCGCTGCCCGCGTGCAGGGCCGGCTCCTGTCCCCGCAGGCTTGGGGCCTTTGTCCTGAGGCAGAGGCGCACCGGCTGTGGCGGCGGCGCCGGGCTGCTGGGCGGGTCTGCCCTCGGCCTCCTGCCCGGCCCCAGCCGACACCCTCAGAGGCAGGAGCCCGCCTCGGCTCCCTGTTCTCGCCCTTTGGCTTAGTAACGTCCGCACCTGTTGCTTAGAGTCCTTTCACTTGAGCATTAGCTGCTCCGTCTCAAGTTCTTTTAAAAGAAGCAGATGTTCTTTAACCTGCACGTTGGGTGTGGAGCTAAAAGCAGTCCAGAGCCGGGTGAGTCAGGCCGCCCCGAGTCGTTGCTTTAGTGAAGGGACCGAGCCGGCGTTAGGTGAACCAGGACGTGGATACACAGCGCTGTGGTGTCCTCTTCTCTTAACAACTGAGATAGTTAGCACGTTATTTGAAAAGGTACTTGTGTGCATAGCTCTTGATACCTGCAGTTTTTTCCAGTACCTCCTTCCCACCAGAAGATGATCTGTTTGAACCTTCCTGCTTCCTTGCGTGTTCTGTATTAGTCTTAGGTAACCATAACCGCTGGTGTCGTTCACGGCTCGTGGGACACGCAGACGCCCCTTTGATGTGGCGACAGCTGCTGAGCGCGGGATGGCCCGCACAGCGCTGAGCGGCCGGTCCTGGCCCTGGCTTGGCGGCTGGTGTGGCGATGGACTCGCTGGCAGCTGCAGCTCTTGCTCTCCTGTCTGTCCTGCTTCCTGTTCACTCCGAGCGGAGAAAACTGTTCCTCGAGAACTGGACAGGCTTAGTAAGACTCCAGAGAAAAACACCCGGTGACTGCCGTCTCCACACTGGCGTTCTGACGACCAGAAATACGCATGCCGCGTTTTTAGGAAGGCTCTGTTGAGAGTGTGTGTACTTCTATACGGTGGAGTCCCCCATTCCAGGCCTGCACTTCAGGGAAGTCAGCACCACGGTGGTGTTAGATCGTTCTCGTCCTCCCAGAAGAAGCCTGTACCGTGGCCGGGCTCCCGCCATGGGCTTCCGGGGCCGGGCCTCCCCCTCACCCTCTGGTCTTGCCGTTCTCCTCTTGGCGGCAGGGGCGCTGCCCGCGTGCAGGGCCGGCTCCTGTCCCCGCAGGCTTGGGGGCCTTTGTCCTGAGGCAGGGGACGCGTGGATAGGTGCGAGGCCAGGGAGGGTTCACCGAGAAGGGACCGTCGGAGAGGGCCCATGGCGGCCTCCGTCTGGGCGGTTCCGAGGACCGCTGCTGGTTCTGCTGGGCGTGGTCGCGACGTCGTGGCTAGAGGGATGCGCCAGCCGTGCGCAGGGGGCCGTGGCTGGTCTGGAATCAGCTTTGCAGCGGCCCCAGCAGATAAGTCCGCGTGCGTCAGTGGGGAGAGGAGGCGCGGGAAGCACGACCCCAGCCCCGGCTCTGGTGACAGGCCCCGCAGGGCCCTGGGGCCAGCCTCCTCCTCCTGAGAGGCCTGGCCGGTCCCGTCAGGAGAGCCGAAGGCCCTGGGCCGGGGCTTCCCAAGGCCGCGTCTCTGCCGGGCCTCGCGTCTCTGCCGGGCCCCGCGTCTCTGCCGGGCCTCGCGTCTCTGCCAGGCTTCGCGTCTCTGCCGGGCCTCGGGTCTCTGCCGTCCTCGCGTCTCTGCCGGGCCCCGGGTCTCTGCCGGGCCTCGGGTCTCTGCCGGGCCTCGCGTCTCTGCCGGGCCCCGGGTCTCTGCCGGGCCTCGGGTCTCTGCCGGGCCTCGCGTCTCTGCCGGGCCCGCGTCTCTGCCGGGCCCCGGGTCTCTGCAGGGCCTCGGGCGGTCAGAGGGAGCGGACGCACAGCGGGTCCCCTGGTTCGCTCTCGACAGGTCGAGGCCGCAGGCAGCCCCGCGCCAGCTTCGGAGACGTCTCCTGGGTGGCTGACGTGTCTCCTCCACGCCCCTGCTTTCTCCCCAGACCTTGTACAGCGTGAGAGCGGAGGTCTCCCCGCCCGCGGGCGCGGAGCACTGCCGGACGGGCGCGCTCTGCTCCCTGCACGTGTCCATCACGCGGCTCTCGGACCTGCTGGAGGTGGACAGGGACGAGGCGCTGACCGAGTCTGACGAGTGCTTCTCCACAAAGCTGATGTATGAAGGTGGGTCCAGAGGCGCCTCTCCCCGACCACGGCGCTCACCCCTGCTGCGCACAGGCTGCCCTGCTCCTCCTCTGAGGAGAGAACGCTCTAGAACTGAGGGAGCACATTCAGCCGTCCCAGGGTGTGGCGTGGCCCCAGCCGGCCGGGTGTGGAGCCACTTACTGCAGAGCTGCCCTCAGAGGGGCTCCTGCAGCCCTGGGCTCCAGGCCAGCACACCGCGGGGCCTGGGGCGGCCGTCCTCTGCCGGCGTCAGGGCCCCGCTCGGCAGGCCTCCTTTCCCTCCTTCCCCGACCCGCTCCCCAGGGCCGCGGCTCCGCAGGTTCCCAGGCTCAGGCGTCAGGCCCTCATGCTCTGAAGGGATCAGGAGGCAGATCTTTATTTACTCAAGGACGCTAGGAAAGCCGCTGCACGGTGACACTCCTGAAAGAGAACAGTTTTCCAAAACAACAAGTGTAACAAGAATGACACTTTGCTGTTTTCTCACACCTCTTCACCGTCTGGCTCCTGGAAGGTGCCTGGGTTTTCCCGTCTGCCTCCTGCAGGCTGGTGAAGGCCTTGGAGAACCTCTCGGCCTGAGTGGACTCGTCGTGGGTAAAGGAGACCTCCCGTTAAAGCTTCGGGTGGCTGGGCTGCCCTCTGACCTTTCACCGACGTGGCGCGCGGCCGTTTCTCACAGGCTGGCTCCTGCTGGAGTCTGGGACCACGGGAGGGAGCGTTTTGCGTGGAGCAGCGTCGCACGGTGCTTACCCGTCCTGCGTGAGGGCCCACGCCTCAGTGTGCGGGAAACGTGGCTCCTGGGCCGGGTGGATCTGCCACACGTCAGCCCCGCGCGTCGTCCACGCTCGCACACAGCAGCTTCTCTGAAGGGCCAGGCTGGTGCCAGGCTCTGTGTCGTTTTTAAGATGCCTGCTGAACACCCAAGGCTAAGGAGCTTGGCAGTGGTGAAGAACCCGCCTGCAGTGCAGGAGACCCGGGCTCAATCCCTGGGTCGGGAAGATCCCTGGTGAAGGCCATGGCCACCCACTCCAGTGCTCTTGCTGGAGAATGCTGTGGACAGAGGAGCCTGGGAGGCCACAGCCACGGGTCACAGAGGTGGACACAACTGAGCCACTTTGGCTTGAGGAGCTTGATGCTGCAGCCACGAGCCCGGAGCCTGGTGACCTGTGCTGGGCCCGAGCCCAGGCTGCCCTGCTCCTCCTCTGAGGAGAGAACGCTCTAGAACTGAGGGAGCACATTCAGCCGTCCCAGGGTGTGGCGTGGCCCCAGCCGGCCGGGTGTGGAGCCACTTACTGCAGAGCTGCACTAACAAGGGCTCCTGCAGCCCTGGGCTCCGGGCCACCACACCGCGGGGCCTGGGGCGCCCGTCCGCTGCCGGCGTCAGGGCCCCGCTCGGCAGGTCTCCTTTCTCTCGTTCCCCGACCCGCTCCCCAGGGCCGCGGCTCCGCAGGTTCCCAGGCTCAGGCGTCAGGCCCTCATGCTCTGAAGGGATCAGGAGGCAGATCTTTATTTACTCAAGGACGCTAGGAAAGCCGCTGCACGGTGACACTCCTGAAAGAGAACAGTTTTCCAAAACAACAAGTGTAACAAGAATGACACTTTGCTGTTTTCTCACACCTCTTCACCGTCTGGCTCCTGGAAGGTGCCTGGGTTTTCCCGTCTGCCTCCTGCAGGCTGGTGAAGGCCTTGGAGAACCTCTCGGCCTGAGTGGACTCGTCGTGGGTAAAGGAGACCTCCCGTTAAAGCTTCGGGTGGCTGGGCTGCCCTCTGACCTTTCACCGACGTGGCGCGCGGCCGTTTCTCACAGGCTGGCTCCTGCTGGAGTCTGGGACCACGGGAGGGAGCGTTTTGCGTGGAGCAGCGTCGCACGGTGCTTACCCGTCCTGCGTGAGGGCCCACGCCTCAGTGTGCGGGAAACGTGGCTCCTGGGCCGGGTGGATCTGCCACACGTCAGCCCCGCGCGTCGTCCACGCTCGCACACAGCAGCTTCTCTGAAGGGCCAGGCTGGTGCCAGGCTCTGTGTCGTTTTTAAGATGCCTGCTGAACACCCAAGGCTAAGGAGCTTGGCAGTGGTGAAGAACCCGCCTGCAGTGCAGGAGACCCGGGCTCAATCCCTGGGTCGGGAAGATCCCCTGGTGAAGGCCATGGCCACCCACTCCAGTGCTCTTGCTGGAGAATGCTGTGGACAGAGGAGCCTGGGAGGCCACAGCCCACGGGGTCACAGAGGTGGACACAACTGAGCCACTTTGGCTTGAGGAGCTTGATGCTGCAGCCACGAGCCCGGAGCCTGGTGACCTGTGCTGGGCCCGAGCCCAAGCCCGTGTTACGGGAGGCGGGGTGGTGGCCGCATGGACCTCTCGGTACTATTTTACAACTTCTTGTGAGTCTGTGATCATCTCAAGATTAAAGTTAAGAAGAAACATGTATGGAAGGGTTGAACTAACGAAATAGATTTAGACTGCTTCACGAAGGACATCCTTCCGGCCAGTGCAGTTGCCGGTCTGTGGTGGTGAGGACCACCGTGCCTGGTCTCGGAGTGCACGGGGTCCCCGGCTCACGCTCAGGCCCGCAGGTCTCCTGCCAGAGGGCCGTTCAGCAGAGGGAGGAGGGGCACGTGCTCACGGGCGTCCTGAGGACCCACTCTGGGAGAGGCTGTCCCCACGCGGCCCTCCTCACCCCGCTCTGGCCTCTGCCCGTCCTCGCGGCCCCGGCCCACCTATGCCCTCCGCGGCCCGTCTGCTCGGCGGCCCGCAGCTGAGCCTCCAGGGGTCTGCCCGGCCTGCTGCTGGACGACTGCTGAGTCTGGGGACGGCCACGCTGATCGCAGCCGTGGCTAGCAGTGAGTGCTTCTGACCACGCGGCCGTGTGCAGCCTCCCGGGGGGCCCGAAGGGCGCTCGGGCATCACGTGCGCCTTCCCTCCCAGCGAGGCTGGCCTGCGGGGCAGAGCCGGGACGCACCTGCCGCCCGCTGCCACGCGCGGGGGGCCGGCGCCTGCGCTCCGCAGTCCTGCCACTGCCGCTGGGGCAGTGCGCTCCGGAAGCGCCACTCCACGTTTCCAAGGGGGTCTCCAGGGAGGAGTGAATCACGGCTCATTTATGAACTTGAGCAGAAAGCAGTCACTTTCCCCTCATCCCCAGCCTGTGTCTCCTTTACTAAATCAGATGTGTGTGCCGTTGGCGTCCGCTCCAGGGCGTCGCGACACCGAGCAGACGCCCACTCTGGGCTTCCTGTGGGCGCGGAGCCTGTGGCCGGCTGCCCCGCCCGGTGCAAGCCCTGGTAAGCGCGGCGCTCTCGCTGTTTCAGTTGTGGACAACAGCAGCAACTGGGCCGTGTGCGGGAAGAGCTCCGGGGTCCTCTCCATGCCTGTGGCTGCCCAGGCCACGCACAGGGTCCACATGGAGGTGATGCCTCTCTTCGCGGGCTACCTGCCGCTTCCCGACGTTCGACTGTTCAAGTACCTCCCCCACCACTCCGCGCAGTCCTCACAGCTGGACGCGGGTAAGGACCGCTCGGTGAGGGGGTGGCAGGCGCCGCGGTGGGCCCTCTCGCACCACACAGCGGGTCAGGGTCACGCATCCTGGCCCTGGCCCCAGGGCGGGGAGAGGCCGGCACCCCGCAGCCTCTGTCTCACTTCCTGTGCGTCTTGCAGATAGCTGGATAGAAAACGACAGCCTGTTGCTGGACAGACACGGGGACGACCAGCTGGACAGCGGCGGCGGCAAGAGCAGGGGCAGCGTGCACTCGGCCGCCGGCAGCGAGCACGCGGGCCTCCCCATGCCCCGGCTCCGGGCGCTGCCCCCCGGCCAGGCCTTCAACTCGAGTGCAGGCATGCAGGTCCTGGTCATCCCCAGCAAGGACGACCACGTTCTGGAGGTCAGCGTCACGTGACGCGTGGGGCTCCCAGTCCCAAGGCCGGGCGGCTGCGCTGGGAGGACCCTGACTGGCTGGTAGCCTGCTCGCTCGGACCGGACCCGTGGTGACCACCCGGCCGTGGAGCACCAGAGCGCCCCCTGCCCGGCTGGATGGGAAGCACCTGGGGTGGGCAGACGCCTGTCCCTCTCTCAGCCCCCCGCCCTGTGCTGTCTGGAGCCTTGCCTCCTCCCTCCTCCCCTGCCCACGGAAGAGCTCTCCAGAGCTGCCCGTCACCTGCCGCCTCGCCACCTGCCGCCCGGTGGACACGCAGCCCTGCGGACTGGCTCGTGGCATGTGTGCCTTTCTGGCCACACAGCTGTCCCGTTGCTGGACCGGGTGGGTTTGCGTGTCTCGTGAGGGGTGGAGCACAGCGCTTTAATCCCAGGTCATCTAGTTGTGCTTTTCTAGAATACTCCCTTCCTGGGCAGGGGCAGGGAGGTGGGGTGGGGAGAGAAGAACCCTTCTGTGCCTTGGGACGTCAGCCTGGGGGGGCCTGGAGCGTCGACAGCTGGAGCCGTTTTCAAGGAACTAAAGACCAAACCAGGGCGTGAGAATAAACTTGACACTGGAATAGTCTATGAATAAATGTTTCTGGAACCCTTTCTCCCCTCTCCCCCATGTGGATTAGGTACCATAGGTAATTGGAATTAAATATCTATTTATTTTAATTATCATTATGTACGTGGGGTTTATATGTTGTGTTATTTTCCTCTCACCTTTCATGTCTTTACATGTAGCTGTATGATCAATATCTTTCTTTTGCACCTGAAGTCTCAGAAATTAAGAGGTTCCTTTATTTAAATAACGGCTGGAGGGCCCTTCGCGCGCCTTTCTAGTCTGCTTGGGAGAGGCCGCGAGGCGGGGACGCTGACTCTCTCTTCCCGCTGCCTCGCAGGTGCACCAGACACTCGGGCTGATTTGCTTTAGGTTGTACATTCAGCCTGCCGGGCCCAGCGAGCACGCGGGCCTCCCCATGCCCCGGCTCCGGGCGCTGCCCCCCGGCCAGGCCTTCAACTCGAGTGCAGGCATGCAGGTCCTGGTCATCCCCAGCAAGGACGACCACGTTCTGGAGGTCAGCGTCACGTGACGCGTGGGGCTCCCAGTCCCGAGGCCGGGCGGCTGCGCTGGGAGGACCCTGACTGGCTGGTAGCCTGCTCGCTCGGACCGGACCCGTGGTGACCACCCGGCCGTGGAGCACCAGAGCGCCCCCTGCCCGGCTGGATGGGAAGCACCTGGGGTGGGCAGACGCCTGTCCCTCTCTCAGCCCCCCGCCCTGTGCTGTCTGGAGCCTTGCCTCCTCCCTCCTCCCCTGCCCACGGAAGAGCTCTCCAGAGCTGCCCGTCACCTGCCGCCTCGCCACCTGCCGCCCGGTGGACACGCAGCCCTGCGGACTGGCTCGTGGCATGTGTGCCTTTCTGGCCACACAGCTGTCCCGTTGCTGGACCGGGTGGGTTTGCGTGTCTCGTGAGGGGTGGAGCACAGCGCTTTAATCCCAGGTCATCTAGTTGTGCTTTTCTAGAATACTCCCTTCCTGGGCAGGGGCAGGGAGGTGGGGTGGGGAGAGAAGAACCCTTCTGTGCCTTGGGACGTCAGCCTGGGGGGGCCTGGAGCGTCGACAGCTGGAGCCGTTTTCAAGGAACTAAAGACCAAACCAGGGCGTGAGAATAAACTTGACACTGGAATAGTCTATGAATAAATGTTTCTGGAACCCTTTCTCCCCTCTCCCCCATGTGGATTAGGTACCATAGGTAATTGGAATTAAATATCTATTTATTTTAATTATCATTATGTACGTGGGGTTTATATGTTGTGTTATTTTCCTCTCACCTTTCATGTCTTTACATGTAGCTGTATGATCAATATCTTTCTTTTGCACCTGAAGTCTCAGAAATTAAGAGGTTCCTTTATTTAAATAACGGCTGGAGGGCCCTTCGCGCGCCTTTCTAGTCTGCTTGGGAGAGGCCGCGAGGCGGGGACGCTGACTCTCTCTTCCCGCTGCCTCGCAGGTGCACCAGACACTCGGGCTGATTTGCTTTAGGTTGTACATTCAGTTGTACATATGGTTGATTCATTATTTTTAAAAGTACATACTAACTGATGTAAGGTTTAAGTTGCACCAAAAATCAAGGACAAAATAAATGTGTGTTTGTTTTTACTGGTGTGAAAGTCACAGCTTGTAAATAGTGTTGTATGTATTAAACCTTTTCCAGCTCTCCAAAGCGATGTATTTTTGTACATATGAAATAGAGAACTCTTAAGTCCCTGGGCAAGCGTGCTTGGCGTTGAACCTGGTCCGATGACCGCGGTGAGTGTCCTCGTCCTGCAGCGGGTGGGGCTCATCAGTAACCTCAGGTATGTGACCTCGGAGGCGAAGGACGCTTCTGCAGCCTCCTGCCCCCTGGCAGGTCACCTGCGGTGGGGTGGGGACAGGAAGAAACAGGGCCGCGTGAGCAGAGAGCAGGGTGTCGGGGTCTCTTCAGAGAGGGCTCTTCCGGCTTGTTTAACAAATGAACCTGGTGAGCCCCATTCCCGTGGTTTTTATTTACAGAAATTGGAGAAGAGTTCAAGGAAGATAAATACTTGTACATTTTTTTCAGAAATTTGGCTTCCTTATGTGCAGTTTAAAGCTACTAAACTAAGGAAATTTTAAGTTCAGAATTTAATGGAGTTTCTGGTTTCTAACATGAGTTTGTTTCATTGTGAAAATGGATGATTGCCCTATGGATCCGCCAAGCCCTGTGAACAGAGAGATCTCTGACGCGTGGCTGTGTCAGCAAAGCCTTTCCCCCGTCTGCGGCGTGAGCTTCAGCCCAGGAGGACACCCTCCTCCACGGTCACCTTCTGGAGGGGACAGGGCCAGGGCTCCCTGACACCCCGCTGAGTTTCTTGCTCGGTTCTGGTTCCACGATCAAATTCCCTGATTACATACCTATTCAAAGGGGCAGAAATGAGGTTCAGAGTGTGCGTGGTGGTTTCTTATGTTTGAAAATTGAATAACATCAAATGTATCACAGGTTTGTTTTTTTCCCACTCATTACCCAGATTTTTTGCAATCTAAGTTACCTGGGTACCTCTGTTGTTATTGTTTTAACATAAATGAAGAATGTCACCTAGGACTTTTTTTTTCATCTAAGAGCTGTAATTGGATTTTTATTATGTTTAAAACAAGGCATATCTGCTTGAGGCAAGCTGGTTTCGTAGGTGAAAGTGTAGCAGCTGGTGAACGTTGTACAGCCAGCCGCTGAGCGTGCGTCTGAGAAACGGAGTGTAGCCAGTTTACAGGTATCTGTGGGAGATGTAAATACTAGCAAATGGAAAAGAAGGAAGTTATAATTTTGGTGAATTTCATAGGGTCTCCTATGATTGGAAAAATTATAACTTTTCTGGTTTTAATGTGGAAACTGTTGTATTTGATTTGAAAACAACTTCTGCCTGCAGTTCCCCCGTGAGCCCGGCCTGCGGGGCATGCTGCTCTCCCCGGACGGGTCCGCTGTCCCAGAGTGGGTGGAGCAGAGTCTCTTCAGAGAGGCTCTTCCGGCTTGTTTACAAATGAACCTGGTGAGCCCCATTCCCGTGGTTTTTATTTACAGAAATTGGAGAAGAGTTCAAGGAAGATAAATACTTGTACATTTTTTTCAGAAATTTGGCTTCCTTATGTGCAGTTTAAAGCTACTAAACTAAGGAAATTTTAAGTTCAGAATTTAATGGAGTTTCTGGTTTCTAACATGAGTTTGTTTCATTGTGAAAATGGATGATTGCCCTATGGATCCGCCAAGCCCTGTGAACAGAGAGATCTCTGACGCGTGGCTGTGTCAGCAAAGCCTTTCCCCCGTCTGCGGCGTGAGCTTCAGCCCAGGAGGACACCCTCCTCCACGGTCACCTTCTGGAGGGGACAGGGCCAGGGCTCCCTGACACCCCGCTGAGTTTCTTGCTCGGTTCTGGTTCCACGATCAAATTCCCTGATTACATACCTATTCAAAGGGGCAGAAATGAGGTTCAGAGTGTGCGTGGTGGTTTCTTATGTTTGAAAATTGAATAACATCAAATGTATCACAGGTTTGTTTTTTTCCCACTCATTACCCAGATTTTTTGCAATCTAAGTTACCTGGGTACCTCTGTTGTTATTGTTTTAACATAAATGAAGAATGTCACCTAGGACTTTTTTTTTCATCTAAGAGCTGTAATTGGATTTTTATTATGTTTAAAACAAGGCATATCTGCTTGAGGCAAGCTGGTTTCGTAGGTGAAAGTGTAGCAGCTGGTGAACGTTGTACAGCCAGCCGCTGAGCGTGCGTCTGAGAAACGGAGTGTAGCCAGTTTACAGGTATCTGTGGGAGATGTAAATACTAGCAAATGGAAAAGAAGGAAGTTATAATTTTGGTGAATTTCATAGGGTCTCCTATGATTGGAAAAATTATAACTTTTCTGGTTTTAATGTGGAAACTGTTGTATTTGATTTGAAAACAACTTCTGCCTGCAGTTCCCCCGTGAGCCCGGCCTGCGGGGCATGCTGCTCTCCCCGGACGGGTCCGCTGTCCCAGAGTGGGTGGAGCAGAGTCTCCTGGGCTTCTAGTCACTGCTCTAGTGTTTACAATAAAATCGTGCGACATGATGAAGTTAAACCCCCAGGTGTGTATATGAAATGGAAACTTCTACTACTTTTCATAGAAGAACAAACTAGCCTGCTCTAAGTGTTTTATGGTCAGCTGTGATCTTTAAAAGAAATCCTCTGTGATTGTAAACTTTGTTCACGAAGACGCCCTTTCTCTGACGTCTTCGTCCTGTGCATCAGGCTGCAAGACCCGGAAGCATTGTTAAATAGGGTTTGCTGGGATTCTGTGGCTGGAAAAGGTGACAAGTTGGTGACTTTGATACTGCAGGTATTAGCTCCATTTTCATGGTTTACTATGAAAGTCATTTTCACATTATTCTGTAATATATTGTTAAACGAAAGCCATCGTATTAAGACTGTTTAAAATGTAAGCATTATAATTCTGAAAATACACATTTTAAGAAACCTGCTGTTTTGAACTTCATTCTTATCCTGTGGTCTGTGAAAATTGAGTGTGTAAACGTAAAGCATTTTCTTGTTTTCCTAATCCTTGTTCACGATTATTAAACAAATTGTTTACTTTGGGGAGCATTAGGGATTTATTTTTCACCATTTACTGCCCGATTATTGTTGTTTAGTCCCTTCAGTCATGTCTGACTCTTTGTGACTCTGTGGACTGTAGCCCGCCAGGCTCTTCTGTCCGTGGGCTTCTCCAGGCAAGAATACTGGAGTGGGCAGCCATTCCCTCCTCCAGGGGATCTTCCCAACCCAGGGACTGAACCCAGGTCTCCCGCAGCGCGGACTGATTCTTTACCATCTGAGCCACCAGGGGAGCCCCTTACTGCCCAAATAGCTCACTCAGAGTAAGACATCTGAGTGCAGACACCGAGGGCAGAGAGTTTCCGAGGAGTTTGTGGACATACTTGCCATCCTGCAGTTTGATTCTCTGGACAGCAAGGAGATCCAGCCAGTCAGTCCTACGGGAAATCCACCCCAAATAGTCACTGGAAGCACAGATGCTGAAGCTGGAAGTGCAGGTCACTCTGTCGTGTCCGACTTGAGCCATGGACTCCTCCAGACAAGACTGCTGGAGGCTTTCCTTCTCCCAGAGTACTTTAGCTGTTTACAATAAAATGCGACATGATGAAGTTAAACCCCAGGTGTGTATATGAAATGGAAACTTCTACTACTTTTCATAGAAGAACAAACTAGCCTGCTCTAAGTGTTTTATGGTCAGCTGTGATCTTTAAAAGAAATCCTCTGTGATTGTAAACTTTGTTCACGAAGACGCCTTTCTCTGACGTCTTCGTCCTGTGCATCAGGCTGCAAGACCCGGAAGCATTGTTAAATAGGGTTTGCTGGGATTCTGTGGCTGGAAAAGGTGACAAGTTGGTGACTTTGATACTGCAGGTATTAGCTCCATTTTCATGGTTTACTATGAAAGTCATTTTCACATTATTCTGTAATATATTGTTAAACGAAAGCCATCGTATTAAGACTGTTTAAAATGTAAGCATTATAATTCTGAAAATACACATTTTAAGAAACCTGCTGTTTTGAACTTCATTCTTATCCTGTGGTCTGTGAAAATTGAGTGTGTAAACGTAAAGCATTTTCTTGTTTTCCTAATCCTTGTTCACGATTATTAAACAAATTGTTTACTTTGGGGAGCATTAGGGATTTATTTTTCACCATTTACTGCCCGATTATTGTTGTTTAGTCCCTTCAGTCATGTCTGACTCTTTGTGACTCTGTGGACTGTAGCCCGCCAGGCTCTTCTGTCCGTGGGCTTCTCCAGGCAAGAATACTGGAGTGGGCAGCCATTCCCTCCTCCAGGGGATCTTCCCAACCCAGGGACTGAACCCAGGTCTCCCGCAGCGCGGACTGATTCTTTACCATCTGAGCCACCAGGGGAGCCCCTTACTGCCCAAATAGCTCACTCAGAGTAAGACATCTGAGTGCAGACACCGAGGGCAGAGAGTTTCCGAGGAGTTTGTGGACATACTTGCCATCCTGCAGTTTGATTCTCTGGACAGCAAGGAGATCCAGCCAGTCAGTCCTACGGGAAATCCACCCCAAATAGTCACTGGAAGCACAGATGCTGAAGCTGGAAGTGCAGGTCACTCTGTCGTGTCCGACTTGAGCCATGGACTCCTCCAGACAAGACTGCTGGAGGCTTTCCCTTCTCCCTGGATAGCCTTTCCCTCCTCCAGGGGATCTTCCTAACCCAGTATTGAACCCTGGCCTCCCGCATTGTAGGTGGATTCGTTACCACCTGAAAACTACCTCTGTAGCATTTGGTAGCATTGCTAATTCAACGTTTTTTCTTTGGAAAAGGCTTTCTATTTACTCAGTCTGTTGTTTTGGTCCCCACTTAGTAATCTAGAGCCTTTAAACAGTCAAGCCTGGGGTCGGACCTTCTCACCCTGCATGGTGCTGGCCTGGCTTGTCAAAGTGGCTGGGCAAGCCGAGCTCTAAGAGGATATGGGCTTAAGCTGCGGGGGCGGGGCCGGCGGACAGGGACTCGGGCCTGGGGGCGGGGTCAGCAGGGGAGCCGCCGAGTCAGCGGGCTCCGCCCCTGAGGCAGGAACCCACACCTGGGGGCGGGGCCGAGGGTTAGGGCTCCGCCTAGAGGAAAATTGTTAACAAAGAGATGGGAATACCAGACCGCCTTACCTGCCTCCAGAAAAACCTGTATGCAGGTCAAGAAGGAACAGTTAGAACCAGACATGGGACAATGGACTGGTTCCAAATAGGTGAGAGAGGAGAGTGAAAAAGCTGGCTAAAAACTCAGCATTCAAAAAACTAAGAGCGGGGCTTCCCTGGTGGTCCAGTGGGTAAGGACACCGCCTTGCAGTGCAAGGGGCACTGGTGTGATCCCTGGCCTGGGAATATCCCACGTGCCGCGGAGCGGCTGGACCAATGTGTCCAATTACTGAGCCGGAGCTCTGGAACGCATGTGCCCAGAGCCGGTGCTCTGCGAGAGCAGAGGCCACTGCAATGGGAGGCCCACACGTGGCAAAGAACAAAGATGGACAAAAATAGATAAATGAAAGACCAATAGAAGTGACATCTGAGTGCAGACACCGAGGGCAGAGAGTTTCCGAGGAGTTTGTGGACATACTTGCCATCCTGCAGTTTGATTCTCTGGACAGCAAGGAGATCCAGCCAGTCAGTCCTACGGGAAATCCACCCCAAATAGTCACTGGAAGCACAGATGCTGAAGCTGGAAGTGCAGGTCACTCTGTCGTGTCCGACTTGAGCCATGGACTCCTCCAGACAAGACTGCTGGAGGCTTTCCCTTCTCCCTGGATAGCCTTTCCCTCCTCCAGGGGATCTTCCTAACCCAGTATTGAACCCTGGCCTCCCGCATTGTAGGTGGATTCGTTACCACCTGAAAACTACCTCTGTAGCATTTGGTAGCATTGCTAATTCAACGTTTTTTCTTTGGAAAAGGCTTTCTATTTACTCAGTCTGTTGTTTTGGTCCCCACTTAGTAATCTAGAGCCTTTAAACAGTCAAGCCTGGGGTCGGACCTTCTCACCCTGCATGGTGCTGGCCTGGCTTGTCAAAGTGGCTGGGCAAGCCGAGCTCTAAGAGGATATGGGCTTAAGCTGCGGGGGCGGGGCCGGCGGACAGGGACTCGGGTCTGGGGGCGGGGTCAGCGAGCGAGCCGCCGAGTCAGCGGGCTCCGCCCCTGAGGCAGGAACCCACACCTGGGGGCGGGGCCGAGGGTTAGGGCTCCGCCTAGAGGAAAATTGTTAACAAAGAGATGGGAATACCAGACCGCCTTACCTGCCTCCAGAAAAACCTGTATGCAGGTCAAGAAGGAACAGTTAGAACCAGACATGGGACAATGGACTGGTTCCAAATAGGTGAGAGAGGAGAGTGAAAAAGCTGGCTAAAAACTCAGCATTCAAAAAACTAAGAGCGGGGCTTCCCTGGTGGTCCAGTGGATAAGGACACCGCCTTGCAGTGCAAGGGGCACCAGTTCGATCCCTGGCCTGGGAATATCCCACGTGCCGCGGAGCGGCTGGACCCATGTGTCCAATTACTGACCCGAAGCTCTGGAGCGCATGCGCCCAGAGCCGGTGCTCTGCGACAGCAGAGGCCACCGCAATGGGAGGCCCACAGGGGCCAAAGAACAAAGATGGATGTAGATAAATGAAAGACCAATAGAAGTGGCCCGGCCGACCCCTTTCTCCCCAGCCCCTCAAAATTAAAATAAAAAACAAAACTAAGAGCATGGCGTTTGGTCCCCTCACTTCAGGGCAAATAGATGGGCAAACAATGGAGACAGTGACAGATGTTATTTTCTTGGGCTCCAAAGTCAAACTGTGGATGGTGACTGCAGCCATGAAGTTAAAAGAGGCTTGCTCCTTGGAAGAAAAGCTATGACAAACCAAGACAGCGTGATTTAAAAGCAGAGATGTCACTTTGTCGACAAAAGCCTGTACAGTCAAAGCTATGGTTTTTCCAGTAGTCATATATGGATGTTGAGAGTTGGACCATAAGGAAGGCTGAGCACCCAAAGACTCGATACCTTTAAAGTGTGTGGTGCTGAGAAGGCTCTTGAGAGTCCCTTGGAAGCTCCAATCCTTTGGCCACCTGATGGCGAAGAGAGGACTCGCTGGAAAAGACCCTGATGCTGGGAAAGAGAGCCGGCAGAAAGAGGAGGAGGCAACAGAGGACGAGATGGCTGGACGGCGCCACTGGGTCATGGACATGAGTGTGAGCAAGGTCCAGGAGGTGGGGAAGGCCAGGGAAGCCTGGCGCGCTGCAGTCCCGCACTGAACCGAACTGCATCAGAGGGCGCGGCCGGTGGGCGGGGACCCGATCCGGGACCCGGCCCCGCGGGCGCCGCTCCTCCGGGCCGCCAGGGGGCGCTGCGGGCGCGCGCCGCGCGGCCGCTCTCCCGTCCCGGAAGTGCTTGCTGGGCGCCGAGGGGCGGGGCGCGGGGTCCGCAGGCACGCACGCGTGGCCGCCGCGATGAAGTTCGCGTACAAGGTGAGCGCGGGCCGCGGGTGGCGCGGGGCTCTTCGCCCGGGTTCCGGATGGACTCGCTCCGCAGCACGGCGCCCTGGGGCCCGGGAGCCGGGGCGGCAGGGTCCGGCACCCCCGACCGGCTCCTGGCTGGGCCGCCGCGCCCCGGGCCGGGCCGGGAGGGCGGAGCGCTCGGGAGGGTCCGGCCGAGCGCCGAGCAGGCGGCCGCCGCCAGCCGGGCGGAGGCCCTGGTTCCCGGCTGCGCGCGCGCCGTGGGGCGGACCTCCAGCAGGTCCGGCCTCCCGCCCGCGCTGCCCCGCGCGACCGGCTCTTCCTGCTCAGAGCGCCCCGCCGTGGCCCGGACCTCCCCCGGGCAGCGCCTCTCGGCCCGCGCTCCGCCCCCCGCTCGCCCTGCCTTGGGTCATCTCCCCGTTTATGACACGACCGGTCGCCTTCCGCGTGGAATGGCACCAAAGCCACCGACTGCTGGCGGCCCCTCTGGCTCCCAGCGTCACTTAGCGTGACCTTCCAAATGCGACGGGTCCTGGTTCACCTCTGCTTAGACCCTTCGGCTGACCAGGCGGCTCTCCGTGGCCGCCTTCTGGCCGCACCAGCTCGTGCTCCCCTGGGGTCCCGCCTCTCTCCATTGCCCACCCAAGGGGTCGTGGGGCTGCACGTGGTGGCCGGTTGAGTGAAGGACTGACCACGCCAGCGGGAGCGCAGCACTCCCGGGGCCTGGGCTCCCGTCTTCAGTCTCTCCTTCAGGGCTGGGCGGTGCAGGAGCCCTCAAGCCGTCCTGGCGGGAGGGAGGGTGGCCCGAGGGTCCCGGGCCTCCGCGGGGAGCTGCAGGGGTCTGCGCCCTCTCCTGGACCAGAGGCCTCACTTAGTCCTTTTTTACAGTGATGTTTACTTTATAGTAAGACACCTCGGTTTGTTTCCTTTTCAGTTTTCCAATTTGCTGGGGACAGTCTATCGGTGTGGAATTCCGGGCCGCCAGGGGCGCTGCGGGCGCGCGCCGCGCGGCCGCTCTCCCGTCCCGGAAGTGCTTGCTGGGCGCCGAGGGGCGGGCGCGGGGTCCGCAGGCACGCACGCGTGGCCGCCGCGATGAAGTTCGCGTACAAGGTGAGCGCGGGCCGCGGGTGGCGCGGGGCTCTTCGCCCGGGTTCCGGATGGACTCGCTCCGCAGCACGGCGCCCTGGGGCCCGGGAGCCGGGGCGGCAGGGTCCGGCACCCCCGACCGGCTCCTGGCTGGGCCGCCGCGCCCCGGGCCGGGCCGGGAGGGCGGAGCGCTCGGGAGGGTCCGGCCGAGCGCCGAGCAGGCGGCCGCCGCCAGCCGGGCGGAGGCCCTGGTTCCCGGCTGCGCGCGCGCCGTGGGGCGGACCTCCAGCAGGTCCGGCCTCCCGCCCGCGCTGCCCCGCGCGACCGGCTCTTCCTGCTCAGAGCGCCCCGCCGTGGCCCGGACCTCCCCCGGGCAGCGCCTCTCGGCCCGCGCTCCGCCCCCCGCTCGCCCTGCCTTGGGTCATCTCCCCGTTTATGACACGACCGGTCGCCTTCCGCGTGGAATGGCACCAAAGCCACCGACTGCTGGCGGCCCCTCTGGCTCCCAGCGTCACTTAGCGTGACCTTCCAAATGCGACGGGTCCTGGTTCACCTCTGCTTAGACCCTTCGGCTGACCAGGCGGCTCTCCGTGGCCGCCTTCTGGCCGCACCAGCTCGTGCTCCCCTGGGGTCCCGCCTCTCTCCATTGCCCACCCAAGGGGTCGTGGGGCTGCACGTGGTGGCCGGTTGAGTGAAGGACTGACCACGCCAGCGGGAGCGCAGCACTCCCGGGGCCTGGGCTCCCGTCTTCAGTCTCTCCTTCAGGGCTGGGCGGTGCAGGAGCCCTCAAGCCGTCCTGGCGGGAGGGAGGGTGGCCCGAGGGTCCCGGGCCTCCGCGGGGAGCTGCAGGGGTCTGCGCCCTCTCCTGGACCAGAGGCCTCACTTAGTCCTTTTTTACAGTGATGTTTACTTTATAGTAAGACACCTCGGTTTGTTTCCTTTTCAGTTTTCCAATTTGCTGGGGACAGTCTATCGGTGTGGAAATTTAAATTTTACCTGTGATGGGAACTCAGTTATCAGTCCTGTGGGAAACAGAGTTACTGTGTTCGACCTAAAAAAGTAAGTATGCTAAAGCACGGCTAGCAGGAGTGATTGTTACAGTTCACCCGTAAGCCGGTATTTCACCAGGCCTGTCACTTAAGACAGCGCGGGTGGGGCCTGTGCAGTTCACGGGGGCCGATGGGTCCTCAGGAGCAGGCGTCTTCATTTCCTAGCGGCAGTCCGCGCCTGCAGAGGTTTTGGAGCCCAAGGAAGTCGCGTGTGTCGCTGTTCATCGTTTCCCGTCTGTTGGCCCTGAAGTGACGGGACCGGACGCCGTGACCGTAGGCACAGCCCAACACTGGGAGCTCAGTGGCTCAGCTCTGCCTTCTGTTTCCTAGCAACAAGTCGGACACACTTCCCCTGGCCACTCGCTACAACATCAAGTGCGTGGGGCTGTCCCCGGACGGCCGCCTGGCCATCATAGTCGATGAAGGTAACCCCCGTGGCCGAGGGGCGGCGGCCCTGAGGGCAGGCGTGGTGGTGCCCGGCTGGCTAGAGGCCAGCGCTCAGACCCTGGGGCCGAGGCCCACGCAGTCCCTCCCCGCCTCGTTGGGACCGTGTGTGGGGCCTGGGTGGACGGGGCGGGCGGGCGTCCCCCCGGCTGCGCCCCAGCCTGCGCTCCCTTCCCGCAGGGGGCAACGCGCTGCTGGTCAGCCTGCTCTGCAGGTCCGTGCTCCACCACTTCCACTTCAAGGGCGCCGTGCACAGTGTCTCCTTCTCCCCCGATGGCAGGTTTGTGCTGCGGGTAGGGCAGGCACCACAGACGGCCCCTGGGCCCCGAAGAGCCCTGGTGTTGGGGGCACTGACCTGACCCCTGGCCCTGACGTGCACCGCGAGGACCACGTGGCGGGGCCCCGGCCTGCTCTGGGGTCGTGGGAAAGGGCGTTTGCTCCAGGTCGCTCCCACCCAGGCGGACCTGGCTGCCAGGAAGGGGGCCGCGCCCGTGGTCGGCTGTGAGCGCCTGCCCCGCGTCCACACCCTGACGGAGGCTGTCCGAGATCGGCCTGGCCTCAGCAGCTGCCTGCCGGGCTGGCGGAGTTGCCCGGGGGGCCTCTGCTCTGGGCAGGTGTGTGGCGGGGCCTGTGGTCTGTCCGCTTCTTCCCTGACTATCTGTCCACCTGGAGGAGCAGGGCCCTGGGGTGCGTGAGTGGCGGGGATGGGGTCAGGGTCCCTGGGTTTGCTTCCCGCGAGAAGCTGGCCGTGGAGCGGGAGGCCTGCCTGGTCTGGATGTTGACAACGCCCGTTTCTTCGGCAGGAAGTTCGTCGTCACGAAAGGCAACATGGCTCAGATGTACCACGCCCCCGGGAAGAAGCGGGAATTCAACGCATTCGTCCTGGACAAAACCTACTTTGGGCCATACGACGAGACCACGTGCATCGACTGGACGGACGACTCCCGGTGAGGCGGGCGGCGGGGCCCGAGGGGCTGCGGTCAGCGGGGTCTCACTGGGCGGGGCTGAACGCGGGCCTGGCTGCTGGTCCGCGTCAGGTCTGCCCGGCCCTGGTCGCTGGAGAGCGGAGCGGAGCACGGCCCGGATGAGACCTGTGCTGAGCCGCCGTGCTGCGGCCGGGCTTCCAGAGCAGCTGTGGGCACCGGGAGCGCCAGCGGCGTCTCCCCGCCTGGCTGCCGGCAGTGCGCCCCCGGCCGTCCCCGGAGGCCCCGAGAGCCGCGGGCTGTCTGCGGCCCTGTGTCCGTGGGGCGGGGGGCGGCTGGGGGGCTGCCCCTTTGCCAGCCAGGCCAGCTCTCCCAGGCTTTGCGGGCCGCCGCGCGGGGACACAGCCCCGGGCTCACACAGTGTGCCGCGGGAGACGTGGCGGGCTCCTCGGGAGGGGGTCTCTGGTCAGGGCCGGGCGCCCCACAGCTGAGCCCCTGGCCTCCTGCAGGGCCCGGACCCCGCAACTGGCTTTGCTTCTGCCTGGAGCAGAGTTGGCTCTGACTGGGGCCAAGGGCAGATTAGGGAGATGCGAGGCCAGGGTGTCCCAGGCCACCCTCTGTTGACCTCAGTGGTCACTCTTCAGCTCCC
This sequence comes from Tragulus kanchil, assembly GCA_022376925.1. Classification (NCBI taxonomy): domain Eukaryota; kingdom Metazoa; phylum Chordata; class Mammalia; order Artiodactyla; family Tragulidae; genus Tragulus; species Tragulus kanchil. The sequence continues at coordinate 246,482,980 of JAIOJX010000028.1, forward strand.
CGGGCCATCGCCACGCGAGACGGCTTCACAAGGACAGGCTGTGACGTGGGCGGGGAGGGTGCTGGCCCCGGGGGAGGCACGGGTGGAGGTGCCCCGCCCAGGTACCCGGTGCCCTGGGCATCGCCCCTGTGCCCCCCCGCCCAGGGCTGGTGCCGACGCGAGCTGAGCCCGCCCGGCCAGGAGCCCACGGGGCTCAGGCCCACGAGCCGGGCCCAGCGGTGGCGCTCTGTCCCCAGGTGCTTCGCGGTCGGGAGCAGAGACATGTCCACGTGGGTGTTTGGGGCCGAGCGCTGGGACAACCTCATCTACTACGCGCTGGCGGGGCACAAGGACGCCATCGTGGCCTGCTTCTTCGAGGCCAGGAGCCTGGATGTACGTCCAGTCGCACCCTCCGACGGGCGCTGGTCCCTCCCCTGGGGGCGCTGGTGGCCGGGAGGCGCTGGTGGCACCGGGGCACGTCCCGCAGCCCGGGGGGGCGTGGCTGGGGCCCGGGGACCCACTCCGGCTCGCACGTCCCCCTCCGCAGCTGTACACGCTCAGCCGGGACGGCGCCCTGTGTGTGTGGCAGTGCGACACGCCCCCCGAGGGCCTGAGGCTGAAGGCCCCCGCCGGCTGGAGGGCGGACCTGCTGCAGCGGGAGGAGGAGGAGGACGCCGAGGACGCGGGCGCGGGGAAGGAGACCGCCGTCCGCGGGAAGGCCACGCCGGCCGCTGAGGAGCAGCAGGGGAAAGTGAAGTACTCGCGGCTGGCCAAGTGGGTCTCCTGCCCCGCCGGGGGGCGTGGACCAGGGGCACTGGGGGCAGCATCGGCCAGCCGTGCCCGCCTGCCCTGGGGGGTCGGGGCCTCCGCCTGCCCGGGGGCCGAGCCGGGGACTGGGGTGGGTGGGAGACCACCCGGCCCCCGGGTCCTCCACGTGCCTGTGTCCCTGGCTGTTTAGGTACTTTTTCAATAAAGAAGGAGATTTTAACAATCTGACGGCTGCTGCCTATCACAAGAAGGTCCACCTCTTGGTCACTGGTTTTGCTTCTGGAATTTTTCACCTTCACGAGCTCCCGGAGTTCAATCTCATTCACTCCCTGAGGTCAGTGCCTCTGCTCTGTGTCGGGGGAGCGGGTCACGTACATGTGTGTGCTCTTATCTGTGTCTGTGTGTGGTCACGTACACGTGTGTGCTGTCAGTCTGCCGGGCAGGCAGGGGCGTGTGGAAGCCCTGTGGGCCTGCCAGGCCTGGGGGCTGCGGGGTGGTCAGTAGGCCTGGCCAGCCACACAGAGGACTTCCCAGAACCCTGGTTCCTGCCTCCATCCTGGATGGGAGGGGTTGGGGTGCTCCCACCCGCCCCCACCTCAGACAGGCAGCGCCCCCCAGCCCCCCTGAGTCACAGGGAGGTGTGTGTAGGCCCTGTTGTTTTTATCTTCTGTTCTCATGGTTCTCTGGCATCTTTGGACGTGGAGCGTCAGCGTTGGTTCCCCACGTTCACGTTTGTGAACGAGGGGCAGGAGCACCTGGGTTCTCTGAGGCTGAGTGCCTGGAGTACGGGCACCCTCCGACGGGCGCTGGTCCTCCCTGGGGCGCTGGTGGCCGGGAGGCGCTGGTGGCACCGGGCACGCCGCAGCCCGGGGCGTGGCTGGGGCCCGGGACCCACTCCGGCTCGCACGTCCCCTCCGCAGCTGTACACGCTCAGCCGGGACGGCGCCTGTGTGTGTGGCAGTGCGACACGCCCCCCGAGGGCCTGAGGCTGAAGGCCCCCGCCGGCTGGAGGGCGGACCTGCTGCAGCGGGAGGAGGAGGAGGACGCCGAGGACGCGGGCGCGGGGAAGGAGACCGCCGTCCGCGGGAAGGCCACGCCGGCCGCTGAGGAGCAGCAGGGGAAAGTGAAGTACTCGCGGCTGGCCAAGTGGGTCTCCTGCCCCGCCGGCGGGCGTGGACCAGGGGCACTGGGGGCAGCATCGGCCAGCCGTGCCCGCCTGCCCTGGGGGGTCGGGGCCTCCGCCTGCCCGGGGGCCGAGCCGGGGACTGGGGTGGGTGGGAGACCACCCGGCCCCCGGGTCCTCCACGTGCCTGTGTCCCTGGCTGTTTAGGTACTTTTTCAATAAAGAAGGAGATTTTAACAATCTGACGGCTGCTGCCTATCACAAGAAGGTCCACCTCTTGGTCACTGGTTTTGCTTCTGGAATTTTTCACCTTCACGAGCTCCCGGAGTTCAATCTCATTCACTCCCTGAGGTCAGTGCCTCTGCTCTGTGTCGGGGGAGCGGGTCACGTACATGTGTGTGCTCTTATCTGTGTCTGTGTGTGGTCACGTACACGTGTGTGCTGTCAGTCTGCCGGGCAGGCAGGGGCGTGTGGAAGCCCTGTGGGCCTGCCAGGCCTGGGGGCTGCGGGGTGGTCAGTAGGCCTGGCCAGCCACACAGAGGACTTCCCAGAACCCTGGTTCCTGCCTCCATCCTGGATGGGAGGGGTTGGGGTGCTCCCACCCGCCCCCACCTCAGACAGGCAGCGCCCCCCAGCCCCCCTGAGTCACAGGGAGGTGTGTGTAGGCCCTGTTGTTTTTATCTTCTGTTCTCATGGTTCTCTGGCATCTTTGGAACGTGGAGAACGTCAAGCGTTGGTTTCACGCTACCAGCCAGTTTCACGTTTGTGAACGAGGGGCAGGAGCACCTGGGTTCTCTGAGGCTGAGTGACGTCCGTGCAGTAACTGGGTGGGGAGGACACGGGTGCCGCCGGCCGGGAGACGCGGCCCCCTGGTGCCAGCCGGAGTATGCTGACGGGCCCGCGTTCTCCGCAGCATCTCGGATCAGAGGGTCGCGTCGGTCGCCATCAACAGCTCCGGGGACTGGATCGCGTTCGGGTGCTCAGGTTGGTGCCGGGCTGTGGGGACCGGAGCAGAGCGCCTCCTCCTCCAGGGAGCCGGCCTGTGCCTCCTCGCCCCGAGGCTCCGGGCGCTCGCCACGAGGAGCAGCTGGCGCAGCTCCAGGAGCACAGGGTCCCCTGAGTCCTGAGCCCCGTTGCTGCCCGGCTCCTGCCTCTGCCGCACACCCGGCCTGCAGCCCCGGCCGCGGGGTGTGGGAGGGCGGCGGCGCCGCACGGGGTCCCCGGCGCAGGCGGGGCGCCCGCCCTGGGGCGCGCGGGTGACGCGGCGCTGTCTGCCGCAGGCCTGGGCCAGCTGCTGGTGTGGGAGTGGCAGAGCGAGTCCTACGTGCTGAAGCAGCAGGGCCACTTCAACAGCATGGTGACGCTGGCCTACTCGCCCGACGGGCAGTACGTCGTGACCGGTGGGGACGACGGCAAGGTGGGCCGCGCCCCGTGGAGGGGTCCTCCTGGCCCCGTCTGCAGCTGCGGGCCTGACGGCAGAGCCAGCGGGTCCGGTGCCCTCCCGGCCCGGTTTCCCGCGCGTGACTCGGGTCCGTGCTGCCGGCAGCCGCGCTCTGACACCGCGGCCACTGGGCCGTCCTGAGCCGCGGCCTCCCCACGCAGGTCAAGGTGTGGAACACCCTCAGCGGCTTCTGCTTCGTCACTTTCACGGAGCACTCGAGCGGGGTCACTGGCGTGGCCTTCACCAACACCGGCTACGTCGTCGTGACCTCTTCCATGGACGGGACCGTGCGCGCCTTTGACCTTCACAGGTGCCTTCCAGCAGGGATGCCGGCTCTGCGGGCGCCCTGAGCCCCAGGCCCCTGGGGTGGGCACACGCGTGGGGACGAGCGCCCCGAGCCGCCTGACGGGCCCCCCCACAGGTACCGGAACTTCCGCACCTTCACGTCCCCGCGCCCCGCCCAGTTCTCCTGCGTGGCGGTGGACGCGAGCGGCGAGATTGTCTCCGCGGGGACGCAGGACGCCTTCGAGGTCTTCATCTGGTCCATGCAGACGGGCCGGCTGCTGGACGTAAGCACCGCGAGTCCAGGGTCCCACCCCAGCGGGGCCTAGGGTGGGGGCGGCGGTCCCATCCGGAACGAGAGGCGCCGTTTCCACGCGTGTCCTGGTGGACTCCGCGTCCTGGCCCAGCCACAGTGGGGCTCCCTCACCCCAGCCCAGCCGCCGCAGCCCCTGCCCACCAGCCTCTAGCAGGCGGGACCCCCGAGGGTCTCCCGTGCTCAGCTCTCTTCTGAACGGCTGTAGGTTTTGTCCGGCCACGAGGGGCCCATCAGCGGTCTGTGTTTTAACCCCGTGAAGTCGGTCCTGGCCAGCGCCTCCTGGGACCGGACGGTGCGTCTGTGGGACATGGCGGACAGCTGGAGGACCACGGAGACGCTGGCCCTTACCTCGGACGGTACATTGCTCCCGGCCCGGTTTGGAGGTCCGCCTGGCCGCGTCTGCAGCTGCGGGCCTGACGGCAGAGCCAGCGGGTCCGGTGCCCTCCCGGCCCGGTTTCCCGCGCGTGACTCGGGTCCGTGCTGCCGGCAGCCGCGCTCTGACACCGCGGCCACTGGGCCGTCCTGAGCCGCGGCCTCCCCACGCAGGTCAAGGTGTGGAACACCCTCAGCGGCTTCTGCTTCGTCACTTTCACGGAGCACTCGAGCGGGGTCACTGGCGTGGCCTTCACCAACACCGGCTACGTCGTCGTGACCTCTTCCATGGACGGGACCGTGCGCGCCTTTGACCTTCACAGGTGCCTTCCAGCAGGGATGCCGGCTCTGCGGGCGCCCTGAGCCCCAGGCCCCTGGGGTGGGCACACGCGTGGGGACGAGCGCCCCGAGCCGCCTGACGGGCCCCCCCACAGGTACCGGAACTTCCGCACCTTCACGTCCCCGCGCCCCGCCCAGTTCTCCTGCGTGGCGGTGGACGCGAGCGGCGAGATTGTCTCCGCGGGGACGCAGGACGCCTTCGAGGTCTTCATCTGGTCCATGCAGACGGGCCGGCTGCTGGACGTAAGCACCGCGAGTCCAGGGTCCCACCCCAGCGGGGCCTAGGGTGGGGGCGGCGGTCCCATCCGGAACGAGAGGCGCCGTTTCCACGCGTGTCCTGGTGGACTCCGCGTCCTGGCCCAGCCACAGTGGGGCTCCCTCACCCCAGCCCAGCCGCCGCAGCCCCTGCCCACCAGCCTCTAGCAGGCGGGACCCCCGAGGGTCTCCCGTGCTCAGCTCTCTTCTGAACGGCTGTAGGTTTTGTCCGGCCACGAGGGGCCCATCAGCGGTCTGTGTTTTAACCCCGTGAAGTCGGTCCTGGCCAGCGCCTCCTGGGACCGGACGGTGCGTCTGTGGGACATGGCGGACAGCTGGAGGACCACGGAGACGCTGGCCCTTACCTCGGACGGTACATTGCTCCCCGGGGCAGGGCCTGGCCTGAGCCTGGCGTCTGGAGAAGCCCAGGGCCCCGAGCGCGTGGGCGGGTGACTGGCAGCTGGTCGTGCGGCTCGGCCTCGGGCCGGCAGAGCCGGTGTCGGCTGCAGCGCAGGGCCCTGCCCCGAGCCCCGCCACCTGCAGCCACGGTGAGGCCTCCGGGGGGCGGCCAGCCAGGCTGCAGGGCTGCCCGTGTCCAGTCCACGGGGCCTGGGCGGCGGCGCCGGGGCCTCATCTCCCCAGTGGTCTCGGCATCCTGCTGCCCTATCCGGCTTGGGTCCGGGCATGTAGATGCTGGGCCCGCATCGTGTCAGGGCCTCTGTACAGACCCCGTCTAGCTAGTCCGTTTCTAGCCCGCCCGTGAGCACGTGGCCTCCTGCCCACCCCTCCACCGGGCGGCCCGGCTTGGTCCTGCTGGTGCAGGTCTCATGGGCCCCAGACCCTCAGGGCGCCAGGACGCAGGCAGGCAGAGGGGCCGGATGGCCAGAGCCCAGGGCCTTCCCTGGCCCTGATTCCACGCGTCTTCTCAGCTCTGGCCGTGACCTTCCGCCCTGACGGGGCTGAGCTGGCCGTGGCCACGCTGAACGCGCAGATCACCTTCTGGGACCCCGAGAGCGCGGTGCAGACGGGCTCCATTGAGGGCAGGCACGACCTCAAGACGGGCAGGAAGGAGCTGGACAAGATCACCGCCAAGCACTCGGCCAAGGGGAAGTGAGTGCCGCGGGCGGGGCCCCCAGGGAAGGGCATCCCGGGATCCGTGGGGGCTGACAGGTTTCCACGCGCTCACGTCCCGAGGCCGAGTGTGTGCGGGTCCCGTGTCCAGGTCCTGCGGTGCCTCCCTGGCCGTGTGCGGCCGGGTCCAAGGTGACTGGGCTGTTTCCAGAGCCCGCGCCGTTGACCCCCAGCGCAGGGGCATCCTGCATCCCCGCCATCAGCCGCGCCCCCAACACTGTCACAGGCACCGCCGCGCTGGGCCTCCCCGCGCACAGGTGCTCCTGGGCCTCTGCAGGCGAGCAGGCCGCGGGCGCGTGGCACGTGGGACGCACTCTGTCCCGTGCTGGTGGGCCGTGTGTCTGCAGCGCTGAGTCGTAGGGCTTGCTCTCCAGACACGCGCCTGCCTCAGACACGCCGTCCGCACACAGCTGCTCCCCACTTTCCCAGAGGTGCTCACTGGAGCACAGACGTTTTCACTGGGATGAAGGCCCACGTGTTCGGTTATTTTGGTCATTTGCACTCTTGGCATCAGAGCTAAGAATCCTCTGCCAAGTGCCGGGTCACCGTCTCCAGTGCCGGCAGCCAGCAGGGCAGCGCGGGCCTGACTCTGGCCCTGCGCACAGCCGCCGGGAGGCTGATGGGCGGATCGGCCCGTCTCGTCTCACCTGAGCAGGGAAGCGCGCAGGTGGAGCGGCGGGTCGTGTGCTGCCCTCGGGGAGCGGGCGCCTGGCTGCAGGTCCCGTCCTTTGGGGTCGGCGCTGGAGGACGCGGGTGAGGTGCTGCTTCTCCCGGGCGGTGACTGAGCCCGCCCCTCACGCAGGGCCTTCACCACGCTGTGCTACTCTGCGGACGGTCAGAGCCTCCTGGCAGGGGGCATGTCCAAGTTCGTGTGCATCTATCACGTCAAGGAGCAGATTCTCAGGAAGAAGTTTGAGATCTCCTGCAACCTCTCCCTGGACGCCATGGAGGTGAGCGCGCCGCGGGCCGTTCCTGCGGGGAGCGCCCGCCGCTGCTCAGCCTCGCCCGGGGGCGCTCCGGACAGCGCGCTGGCCCTGTGCCCGGCGAGGGGCTCCTGCGTGCGGCCTACCCCCTCCTAGGGGTTCAGGGCAGGGGTGTCCTCGCCGTGGCCCTGGGGCGCAGCAGGACGGCCGAGCCGTGGCAGGGAGGCCTGCCCCGTGCATCTCCCTCGGGCTCACGTGCACCCTCCTCTCAGACGTCGTGGGCTTAGAGAGCCTGCCTAGTGCGGGGCTGCCGCAGGCGCTCGGGGGTGCTGCCCGTGAAGGGCCGGGCTCCCTGGGCCCCGCGTGGCGTGGCGGGCACGGGGAGGTGGGCCGACGAGCTCGCCCACCCTGCACCGCCCACATCAGATGTCCGGGTGTCGCCGTTTAGGAATTCTTGAACCGAAGGAAAATGACGGAGTTCGGCAACCTGGCGCTCATCGACCAAGACGCCGCAGAGGAGGGTGGGGTTGCCATACCATTGCCGGGCGTGAAGAAAGGTGAGCGGGGTCCTCTTGTGTCCTGTGGCCGGGCCACGCAGGCCGCCCTGTCGCCGCCCACTGTCCTGGGGGACAGTGGCAGTGCTCTCGTCGCGGCTGCAGTGGCTGGCCTCCAGGAAGCTGGCACGGGCGGCCCCCCTCAGGTGCGGGCGGCTGACCGTCCAGCTGGTGCCGGCCCAGAGCCTGCGCCGGCCCGCCGACCCGCGGGCAGCCTCCCAGGCGGAGGCCGGGCGCTCGGGCGCTGGAGCCCCCTGCCGGCAGCCCCGGGCGGGGTGGGGCTTTTCCTCGGAGCAGAGGGGCCACTGCTGGCTGGACCCGAGCCCACCGGAGCGTCCGCCCTGCGGGCTTGCCCCGGAGGCCGGCAGTGCCCGTGAGGCGGCACCAGAGGCTCCGCCCGGGGCTGCTGCTCCTGCCAGGCCCGCGGGCCGGCCGCGCTCGGGGCAGCAGGGAGCTGATGGGGCTCTGAGCCGGCGGGGCCTCCGTCCACAGGTGACATGAGCTCCAGGCACTTCAAGCCGGAGATCAGGGTGACGTCACTCCGCTTCTCCCCGACCGGTGAGCCCTGGGCCCAGGCCGTCGGGGTGGGAGGCCTGGGCTGGGTCCCCTTGGTCCCAGTGGGCTTTGGCTCCAGGGTCTAGGTCAGCACAGCGCGTCCAGCTGGCTTTAGGCGCCCCCGCCCCCCGGGGTGAGACAGGTCATCTGTGTCCGCTGAGGCGACTGTGGCCCAGACACGCCCGCGTGGACGCCGGGCGGGCGTCTGGCGCAGCCGTGCTGCCCGTGCATTCCACGTGCACCTCCTCTCAGACGTCGTGGGCTTAGAGAGCCTGCCTAGTGCGGGGCTGCAGGCGCTCGGGGGTGCTGCCCGTGAAGGGCCGGGCTCCCTGGGCCCCGCGTGGCGTGGCGGGCACGGGGAGGTGGGCCGACGAGCTCGCCCACCCTGCACCGCCCACATCAGATGTCCGGGTGTCGCCGTTTAGGAATTCTTGAACCGAAGGAAAATGACGGAGTTCGGCAACCTGGCGCTCATCGACCAAGACGCCGCAGAGGAGGGTGGGGTTGCCATACCATTGCCGGGCGTGAAGAAAGGTGAGCGGGGTCCTCTTGTGTCCTGTGGCCGGGCCACGCAGGCCGCCCTGTCGCCGCCCACTGTCCTGGGGGACAGTGGCAGTGCTCTCGTCGCGGCTGCAGTGGCTGGCCTCCAGGAAGCTGGCACGGGCGGCCCCCCTCAGGTGCGGGCGGCTGACCGTCCAGCTGGTGCCGGCCCAGAGCCTGCGCCGGCCCCGCACGACCCGCGGGCAGCCTCCCAGGCGGAGGCCGGGCGCTCGGGCGCTGGAGCCCCCTGCCGGCAGCCCCGGGCGGGGTGGGGCTTTTCCTCGGAGCAGAGGGGCCACTGCTGGCTGGACCCGAGCCCACCGGAGCGTCCGCCCTGCGGGCTTGCCCCGGAGGCCGGCAGTGCCCGTGAGGCGGCACCAGAGGCTCCGCCCGGGGCTGCTGCTCCTGCCAGGCCCGCGGGCCGGCCGCGCTCGGGGCAGCAGGGAGCTGATGGGGCTCTGAGCCGGCGGGGCCTCCGTCCACAGGTGACATGAGCTCCAGGCACTTCAAGCCGGAGATCAGGGTGACGTCACTCCGCTTCTCCCCGACCGGTGAGCCCTGGGCCCAGGCCGTCGGGGTGGGAGGCCTGGGCTGGGTCCCCTTGGTCCCAGTGGGCTTTGGCTCCAGGGTCTAGGTCAGCACAGCGCGTCCAGCTGGCTTTAGGCGCCCCCGCCCCCCGGGGTGAGACAGGTCATCTGTGTCCGCGCTGAGGGCGACTGTGGCCCAGACACGCCCGGCGTGGACGCTCGGGGCGGGCGGCTGGCAGGGCTCGTTCCCCGTCCTGGCTCACCCCACCTCGGCAGCGTCCGGCAGGGGTGGGCCGGACGGGTCCCGGCGGCGGGTGTCCACGGGCGCTCCTCCCGAGCAGCCGGTGCTTCCCCGGCTCCCCGCACGCTCACATTCGTGGTCCCGGCGGGAGTGGCAGTCGGCGTTCAGGACGCGTCTGTCGAGTGCTTGTCTTCCCAGGACGCTGCTGGGCGGCCACCACCACCGAGGGGCTCCTCATCTACTCTCTGGACGCCCGGATGCTCTTCGACCCCTTTGAGCTGGACACCAGCGTCACCCCTGCGCGGGTCCGGGCGGCGCTGCGCCAGCGGGACTTCACCAGGGCCATCCTCATGGCCTTCCGGCTCAACGAGAGGAAGCTGCTGCAGGAGGCCCTGGAGGCGGTGCCCTGGGACCAGAGTGAGCCTGGGAGGGCAGGGGGCTGGGGCCGGCGTCCACGTGCTGGCCGGGTCTCCACCTGCAGAGGCTGGGGCCGGCGTCCATGTGCTGGCCGGGTCTCCACCTGCAGAGGCCACGAGCTGGGAGCCCGGCTCTCCTCACAGGGCCCTCTCCTTCCCTCGCAGTCGAGGTCGTCAGCGCCTCCCTGCCCGACTTGTACGTGGAGAAGGTGCTGGAGTTTCTAGCTTCCTCCTTTGAAGTGTCCCGCCATCTAGAATTCTACCTCCTGTGGACTCAGAAACTGCTCATGGTGCACGGGCCGAAGCTGAAGTCCAGGTACAGCCTGCCCGTCTGCCGTGTCCACGTGGGGTGGCGGCAGCAGCCTTTACTTGGGGACAGCGTGGAGCAGGTGCCGGGCCTCGGGTGGACCACGTTGAGGGGTGTCTTTTGCAGAGTGGGGACGCTGCTGCCGGCGGTCCAGTTTCTTCAGAAGAGCATCCAGCGCCACCTGGACAGCATCTCCAAACTGTACGTTGTGGGGAAGCAGGGGCTTTCACCATTGCCAGCTGGTCCCAGTTGGTCCACGCTGGCCGGGGCTGCTCCGGGGGTCGTTGGATGAGCTGGTCCATGCCGGCCGGGGCTGGTCCACCAAGGGCTGCAGCATCCAGCTCACTGACCTGCCACCTGTGTGTCCTCGCAGCTGTGACTGGAACCGCTACAACCTGCAGTACGTGCTGGCTGTCTCGAAGCAGCGGGGCCTGAAGCGGCCCTCGGAGCTGCCGGGCAGCGAGGAGGCGGCGAGCACGTCTGAGGACGAGGACGACCATCTGCGCCTGCTCAGGGGGGACCCTGACGAGGATGGGCTGCTGGCCTAGAGCCGCCCCCGGCTCCGGTCAGGACGCTGGGCGGGCGGGGAAGGCCTCCACCGCTGGGGGTGGAGCAGCGGAGCCGTGGACAGCCCTGCAGCAGGAAGCAGGCGGTCACGGGGTCAGCGCTTGACTGACGGGCCCAGTGGGCCCGGCGGGCACGCCCGCCCCCAGGGCCTGGGAGCATCCACCGTTGAAAACACTGCGGAGAGGCTGAAGGCCCATGTGTACAGGCTCAGACTTTGTAAAGAGTTTCTATATTTTTAATACAAAGTTTTGATACTTTTAGGGATTTAAGACAGGTATTCTAAAACATAGGTATTTAAGTCTGACCTCCGAATGTGAAGTACTTGTGATGTATCCTGAGTATGGGTGGCATGCTGGGGGGTCCGCTGGTGCCTCTGTGCCAGGGAACACACACAGGTGAGCAGCCAGGGGCCTGGCCGCACCCCGTCTTCACCGTACCGGGTTGGGGCTGGGAGCGTCTGCTGGACTCTGACCTTGGAGAGGCAGGAGCCCCAGGGCTGGGCCGGGTCAGGCTTCCTGGGGAGACGTGTTGGACCTGCTAGCCAGCTCTGAGGGGGACTCCAGCCTGCGAAGCCCCTCGGGAAGGGTCACCGTGAGGACAGCCCTGACCACGGCGGTGCCGGTCCCTCGGCAGTGACGCCTTCCGTCCAGCGACAGGCCCTGCAGGTCCCCGGGATGTGGCCAGGAGCCACTGGACTTTGGGACGGGGAGCAGGCAGGCTCTTGTCGGGTGGGGCCGCGTGCGTCTCGCGGCGCGCCTCTGCCCGTCTGCGTGAAGCGTGTGTGCTGCCGCGGGCGGAACCCTCTCCTGCGTAGGCTCGGCATCGGTCAGAGCTGCTTCCTGTGTCGGGACTGAGCGGGAGACAGACACGCGGATGGGCCTGTGTCCTCAGATGCAGATAACTCATCTGTGAACTGTCCGCGTGGTCCTGGGAAGATCTGGGACGGGCCCTGTCCTTTTCCCTCCTCCCTGGACGCGAGCGCTCCGGCTCTCCTGTCAAAAGCCGTCGCGCAGGCCAGGGAGCGGCGTTGGGTCCGTCCGCCTCCCCCGCCTGGGGAGGACGCGCCCAGCCCGGCCAGCCCAGGACTTCAGGCCCCTGACGAGTCAGAGGGACTCGCTAACTCAGCCTCGACCTTCCTCGAGGCCTTCCCGGTGCCACTTCTGAAACATTTCTGTGTTCATGTGACTCCCCTTACGTGCTGCTCGTTCTTTTACATTTTTCCTCATCTGGCTGCACTGGGTCCTCGTTGCTGCGTGAGGGTGAGCGCAGCTGCTCCCGTGGAGGCCTGGCTTGCTGCGGGGCGTGAGCTCTGGGGGTCAGGCTCAGCGGTCCCTGGCTGCGGGATCCTCCCTGACCAGGGACTGAACTGTCTCCCCTGTATTAGCAGGTGGATTCTTTACCACTGAGCCCCCAGGGATGCCCACGTGCCACTAGGTTCCCCTAACGTGCCTCAGGAACACACACAGGTGAGTACTTGTGATGTATCCTGAGTATGGGTGGCATGCTGGGGTCCACTGGTGCCTCTGTGCCAGAACACACACAGGTGAGCAGCCAGGCCTGGCCGCACCCCGTCTTCACCGTACCGGGTTGGGGCTGGGAGCGTCTGCTGGACTCTGACCTTGGAGAGGCAGGAGCCCCAGGGCTGGGCCGGGTCAGGCTTCCTGGGGAGACGTGTTGGACCTGCTAGCCAGCTCTGAGGGGGACTCCAGCCTGCGAAGCCCCTCGGGAAGGGTCACCGTGAGGACAGCCCTGACCACGGCGGTGCCGGTCCCTCGGCAGTGACGCCTTCCGTCCAGCGACAGGCCCTGCAGGTCCCCGGGATGTGGCCAGGAGCCACTGGACTTTGGGACGGGGAGCAGGCAGGCTCTTGTCGGGTGGGGCCGCGTGCGTCTCGCGGCGCGCCTCTGCCCGTCTGCGTGAAGCGTGTGTGCTGCCGCGGGCGGAACCCTCTCCTGCGTAGGCTCGGCATCGGTCAGAGCTGCTTCCTGTGTCGGGACTGAGCGGGAGACAGACACGCGGATGGGCCTGTGTCCTCAGATGCAGATAACTCATCTGTGAACTGTCCGCGTGGTCCTGGGAAGATCTGGGACGGGCCCTGTCCTTTTCCCTCCTCCCTGGACGCGAGCGCTCCGGCTCTCCTGTCAAAAGCCGTCGCGCAGGCCAGGGAGCGGCGTTGGGTCCGTCCGCCTCCCCCGCCTGGGGAGGACGCGCCCAGCCCGGCCAGCCCAGGACTTCAGGCCCCTGACGAGTCAGAGGGACTCGCTAACTCAGCCTCGACCTTCCTCGAGGCCTTCCCGGTGCCACTTCTGAAACATTTCTGTGTTCATGTGACTCCCCTTACGTGCTGCTCGTTCTTTTACATTTTTCCTCATCTGGCTGCACTGGGTCCTCGTTGCTGCGTGAGGGTGAGCGCAGCTGCTCCCGTGGAGGCCTGGCTTGCTGCGGGGCGTGAGCTCTGGGGGTCAGGCTCAGCGGTCCCTGGCTGCGGGATCCTCCCTGACCAGGGACTGAACTGTCTCCCCTGTATTAGCAGGTGGATTCTTTACCACTGAGCCCCCAGGGATGCCCACGTGCCACTATACGGTTCCCCTAACGTGCTCAAATGCCTCTGCGGAGCCTGGACCCTCCACTTAACCTGTAACCCAGGACGCCCTGGCAAGTGGGCGCCCGCTGAGAACTCTATACCCTTACAGCGTGTTCATTTTTCTGTAGAAGGGTCCAAAATGAGCCGGCAGAGGAACTGATGCAAGTCAGAGATCTGCCTCCCAAACCAAGCCTGCCGTGGTGCTCCCTGCTTGCCCGGAGGGCTGCCAGCACGGGTTCAGGTCAGCAGGAGCATAACAGTCCCCAGACAGGCCTGTGGAGACCTGACGCGCTGGGCCCGCCCTCCGGACGCCACGCCTGTGCCGCCGACTGCTCCCTGGCCCGGCCCTCTGGCCTCCCCAGACACACGCGCACCCTAGAAGGATCTGTGTTCCTCTGTGGGGCCCAGAGAGCCGCCTGCCTGAAGGGAATGTCCCCAGCAACGCCCACCAGGGTCCTGGGGGGAAGCCGGCACCCAGGGGATGGGGTCCAGCCTCTCGGAGCGAAGGGCCAGTCGCTCAGTTGTTTCCGACTCTGCGACCCCAGGGACGGCAGCCCACCGGGTCCTCTGTCCACGGGACTTCCCAGGCACGAATCCTGGGGTGGGCTGCCACTTCTTTCTCCAGTAGGCCGTCCCGACCCCGGGGCTGAACCCAGGCCCCCATTGCAGGCAGATGCTTCACCGTTTACGCCACCAGGGAAGTCCTTGGGCTTAGTCTAATTTCACTTGCCTGTAGGAGGCCGTGTGCAGGGACCTCCCACCCAGCACATCATTAGAGCTCCAGCGCGAGGCTTCTGTGCCCGGCAGCTCGACCGGCCCGCCCCACGACCGCACCCCTTTGAGAGCAGCCTGGACAGCAGTGGCCGCAGCCTTCCTGGGGAGAGCCGGCGCTCGACAGCGAGCTCAGCGCTCCTCCTCTGGTGAAAGAACAAGTCTCCTTTGCTTCTCAGCTGAGCTTGGTCTCCGCCTCCTGCCATGGGGGACTGCTGGCAGATGGCTGGTGTCCAACTCAAACACATTGTCATGTGTTACCCCGAGACAAGTACTTTTCACCGAGGAGTGCAGAGGAAAAGGGAGCAGCCTCGGGCCTGATGACCACAGCTCCAACTCAGCCCCAGGATGAGTGGCACCACGGCGGGTAGGGGACCCCTGTCACGAGGTCCTCCCGCCTCAGGGGACGGGCTGGCCAGACGCCACCCCCGTGAGGCTGGGGACCGCGGGGCGGTGGAGCCGGCGCACGGTGGGAGGCTGAGTGGCCCTCGGTACCCTCCTGGCAGGACAAGGCATCTGTGTGCCCGCGACACCTGCTGCACAGGTGGCACATGGACAGATCCCCCGGCAAGAGGCCATGGCCAGCGGTGACAGCCTTGGTGATCCTGTCCCGGACGCACAGAATTCCACAAAGGACTTCCCAGTCAAATCTGGCTGAAATTGACTCCATCCGCTGATACTTCTTTGGTCAGGGCGCTATGATTCCTGTTGGGGCCTGCCATTCCTAACTTTCACGTCAAGCTTGTCTCAGAGGCCGCAGGCCACGGGATTATTCCTCCGTCCTGTCCTCCCTGAACTGAGAGCGAGCCACCCCTCCAATAATCCAGCACCCAGACTATGCACACTCCACGGCCGAGCTGTTTGATTCCTCGGGCCCCTGCCGGGCCAGCCCCCTGAGCCGCGGGAGGCAGCTGGAGCGCTGGCTGCCCATCACCTGAAGACTGAGAATGATCCACAGACAGGCCTGGGCTGAAACCACCCCGCTGTGCGTTACGAGGCCCACGAGGTGGAAAGAAATGCTAGAGAACCAAGCCCATGTTGGAAGGACCAGGTAAAAAGAGCTTGCTGACGGCACCTCTGACCAAGAATCCTGCAGGCATGAGGAGGACGAGACGGAAGGGTGGTGAACTTGAGACGCCGCTGGCCAAAAGCCCACCGCATCTCACACACGGACGGGGAGGAGGCTGGACGCGCGCCCTGCCCTGGCCTGCACGGGTCTCTCGAGCCCCAAGCCCTTCCTGCTTGCTACTCCCGGCATAGCCTCCAAAACCCTAGCTTTGGTCTCCGTCGCCATGGGGGACTGCTGGCAGATGGCTGGTGTCCAACTCAAACACATTGTCATGTGTTACCCCGAGACAAGTACTTTTCACCGAGGAGTGCAGAGGAAAAGGGAGCAGCCTCGGGCCTGATGACCACAGCTCCAACTCAGCCCCAGGATGAGTGGCACCACGGCGGGTAGGGGACCCCTGTCACGAGGTCCTCCCGCCTCAGGGGACGGGCTGGCCAGACGCCACCCCCGTGAGGCTGGGGACCGCGGGGCGGTGGAGCCGGCGCACGGTGGGAGGCTGAGTGGCCCTCGGTACCCTCCTGGCAGGACAAGGCATCTGTGTGCCCGCGACACCTGCTGCACAGGTGGCACATGGACAGATCCCCCGGCAAGAGGCCATGGCCAGCGGTGACAGCCTTGGTGATCCTGTCCCGGACGCACAGAATTCCACAAAGGACTTCCCAGTCAAATCTGGCTGAAATTGACTCCATCCGCTGATACTTCTTTGGTCAGGGCGCTATGATTCCTGTTGGGGCCTGCCATTCCTAACTTTCACGTCAAGCTTGTCTCAGAGGCCGCAGGCCACGGGATTATTCCTCCGTCCTGTCCTCCCTGAACTGAGAGCGAGCCACCCCTCCAATAATCCAGCACCCAGACTATGCACACTCCACGGCCGAGCTGTTTGATTCCTCGGGCCCCTGCCGGGCCAGCCCCCTGAGCCGCGGGAGGCAGCTGGAGCGCTGGCTGCCCATCACCTGAAGACTGAGAATGATCCACAGACAGGCCTGGGCTGAAACCACCCCGCTGTGCGTTACGAGGCCCACGAGGTGGAAAGAAATGCTAGAGAACCAAGCCCATGTTGGAAGGACCAGGTAAAAAGAGCTTGCTGACGGCACCTCTGACCAAGAATCCTGCAGGCATGAGGAGGACGAGACGGAAGGGTGGTGAACTTGAGACGCCGCTGGCCAAAAGCCCACCGCATCTCACACACGGACGGGGAGGAGGCTGGACGGCGCGCCCTGCCCTGGCCTGCACGGGTCTCTCGAGCCCCCAAGCCCTTCCTGCTTGCTACTCCCCGGGCATAGCCGCTCCAAAACCCTCGGGCCCACAGACCAGGGCGGCACCTCCCTGCCGGACCCCTGAGATAAAGCCCTTTTCTCGCCGAGGCTTCGCCTTCCCCTTGCATAGCCAGCTGGGTTACACAAGGAGTCGGGTCAATGGAAACGCGAAGAGGGGGGCTGCCGGGCCGCTGGAGTGGGGGCCTTCGCTCCGTCCCGACTCCGCGGCGGGGAATCGGGGGCTCGCGGGGGCGTGGATGCCAGCTGGGCACGCGGGCGGCTGGCCACCTGCTCGCGGGGCGGGGCCGCGCCGGGGACTCTGCGCAGGCGCGGCCCCGCCCCGCGACCTTTGCCCCGCCGACCTCGGCGCTCGCGCAGCATGGCGGCCCTCGGGGCTCGGGCGGCGATCCGGCTGCCGGTGGTCCCCGCGATCGTGCTGCGTGCGGCCCTGCACGCCTCGGCGCCGCGGCCCGGGCCCAGGGTGGCCGTGGTGAGCGCGCGCGGGGGTACCTAGGGGGTGGTCCCTGGGGTGGGGTCCCTGCGGGGGGCGCCGAGGCCCGCCCCTCCCCCCGCCGCCGCACGCCCTCCCGGCCTCGGCCGCCTGGGGCCCGCGACCCCGGTGACCGGCCCTCCACCCCGCAGGTGCTGTCCGGATGCGGGGTCTACGACGGGACCGAGCTCCACGAGGCCTCCGCGTAAGCCCCGGGCGCGGGCCTTCCGGCTGGAGCCGGCGGAGGGGGTGCTGACCGGGAGGCGCGGGAGGACGCCTGCAGCGCCGGGGCCTCAGGTTGCCCAGCGGTGGCCGCGCCGCCGCGCCGCCCTGGTTTTCCCTGCGGCTCAGACGGGGGCACGTCCGCCTGCAGCGCGGAGCCCGGAGCCGGAGCCCGGGGCGCGGACGCTCCCCGGAGGAGGACGCGGCCGCTCCCTCCGCTGACCTTGCCCGGAGAGCCCCGAGGACGGAGGGCCTGGCGGGCTGCGGTCCAGGGGGCGCGCAGAGTCAGGGTGACTGACCCCCGCGGTCACTTTCCTCTTCGTCCACGTGCCGGTGATTAGGCCCTGCGATTTGGAGATCCAGCGCCTTCCTTGAGGCATGATCTTTCTTAATGAGTTTATTTTCGTTTTACTCGTTCAGAGTTTCGTTGTTTACTGCTATACCTAAACCCGGATCCGCCGTAGGTGTGCTCGCGGCCCCTCCCGCTGGCGCTTCTTCCCGTCTCCCGCCCCATCCCACCCCCAGGAGGTCCGTGGCCCCGAGTGAGCTCCCTTAGACGCACAGCAGAGCCGCACTTGGTTGTCTCTTATGAATGGTAGTGTAAGTTTCCGTGTTTACTCCTTCCACACATCTTGCCCATTCCTCCCCCATCCCGACGTCCGTAAGTCTGTTCTCTGTTTGTTCCTCCATTGCTGCTCTGCATGTACATTTATCAGTGCCATTTTTCTAGACACCTTATGTATGTGTTAGTATACAATATTTATCTTTTTCCTTCTGACTGGCTTCACTCTGTGTGATAGGTTCTAGGTTCAATCACCTCGTTAGGACTGACTCAAATGCTTTTTTTGTTTGTTTTTTTTTAATGTTTTATTATTTTTTTAACATTTATTTATTTATTTATTTTGGTGGAGGTGGGGAGCGAAGGGTGGTGGGTGGGTGGGCCACTTCCACTGGTCTGTCATTTGTCTAGTTTCATCCATCTTTGTTCTTTGGCCCGTGTGGGCCTCCCATTGCGGTAGCCTCTGTTGTCGCAGAGCACCGGCTCTGGGCGCATGCGCTCCAGGGCTCTGACTCGGCGACTGGACACATCGGTCCAGCCTCTCCGCGGCATGTGGGATCTTCCCAGGCCAGGGATCGAACCAGCGACCCTTGCAGTGCAAGGCAGTGTCCTTACCCACTAGACCACCAGGGAAGCCCTCAAATGCATTTCTTTTTATGGCTGAGAAATGCTCCGTTGTTTGTATGTGCCACAGCTCCTCTGGGACGGCTGAGTGACCGCGCTGTGGATGGCTGACATAGGTGCACCTGTCAGTTGTTCTTAGGAAATCATATGGATATATGTATTTTAATTTACTTGAAAAGTTCCAGTGAGCAGGCGTGAAGAGGCAGTCAGGTGGGGAGTTGGTTGGAAGGGAGAGTGAGGTTGTGGCTGGGAACACCCCCCCCCATGCCCAGGACCTCACTGGCCCAGACGAGCCTGAGGCTGGTGCCCGTGTGTCCCCTGAGCCCTCCGTTGGGCGGAGGCCAGCGTGTGTCAGCACAGAGTGACCTTTGCAGCGTGCTGGACGGCGGATGGCCAGGGTGGTCCCTTGCTGGGGTCTGGCAAGGTGGCCCGAGAGGAGGCAGCGAAGGGCAGCTTGCCCGCGGCGTGACACCTCCCAGGCAGGACAAGTGGTCACAGTCGACTGTCCCTGAGGATCCGGGAGCGTGGACCAGGTCCAGGGCTCCCAGCGCTGCCAGGGACGGCGGCAGTCTCTCTCAGGGTCACAGGCTCGTGCCTCCTTCCTGGAAGAGGGCCAAGCCAGCCCTGCCAGGCACGGGTCACGCGCCCGCATTGGGATGTGCAGCCCCTGGCCGTGCTGCTGTCGTCAGCGGCCCACGGGACGCCTGCGTGTCTCCTACTCCCGTGAGGGGAAAGTTGGGGGCCCAGGAAGACCAGCAGCCCTCCTCACACCCTCAGGGCTGTTGTCAGCTGGCCCGTGGGAGGACGGCGCCCAGAGGCAGCTGGGGACTCAGACGTCCAGGCTGTGACCACGGGACGCTGGCTTTGGGGGGGTGTCCTACCGGTCAGAGGCAGCAGCTCAGCCCAAAAGGTTTCCAGAGCACTTCCACTGGTCTGTCATTTGTCTAGTTTCATCCATCTTTGTTCTTTGGCCCGTGTGGGCCTCCCATTGCGGTAGCCTCTGTTGTCGCAGAGCACCGGCTCTGGGCGCATGCGCTCCAGGGCTCTGACTCGGCGACTGGACACATCGGTCCAGCCTCTCCGCGGCATGTGGGATCTTCCCAGGCCAGGGATCGAACCAGCGACCCTTGCAGTGCAAGGCAGTGTCCTTACCCACTAGACCACCAGGGAAGCCCTCAAATGCATTTCTTTTTATGGCTGAGAAATGCTCCGTTGTTTGTATGTGCCACAGCTCCTCTGGGACGGCTGAGTGACCGCGCTGTGGATGGCTGACATAGGTGCACCTGTCAGTTGTTCTTAGGAAATCATATGGATATATGTATTTTAATTTACTTGAAAAGTTCCAGTGAGCAGGCGTGAAGAGGCAGTCAGGTGGGGAGTTGGTTGGAAGGGAGAGTGAGGTTGTGGCTGGGAACACCCCCCCCCCATGCCCAGGACCTCACTGGCCCAGACGAGCCTGAGGCTGGTGCCCGTGTGTCCCCTGAGCCCTCCGTTGGGCGGAGGCCAGCGTGTGTCAGCACAGAGTGACCTTTGCAGCGTGCTGGACGGCGGATGGCCAGGGTGGTCCCTTGCTGGGGTCTGGCAAGGTGGCCCGAGAGGAGGCAGCGAAGGGCAGCTTGCCCGCGGCGTGACACCTCCCAGGCAGGACAAGTGGTCACAGTCGACTGTCCCTGAGGATCCGGGAGCGTGGACCAGGTCCAGGGCTCCCAGCGCTGCCAGGGACGGCGGCAGTCTCTCTCAGGGTCACAGGCTCGTGCCTCCTTCCTGGAAGAGGGCCAAGCCAGCCCTGCCAGGCACGGGTCACGCGCCCGCATTGGGATGTGCAGCCCCTGGCCGTGCTGCTGTCGTCAGCGGCCCACGGGACGCCTGCGTGTCTCCTACTCCCGTGAGGGGAAAGTTGGGGGCCCAGGAAGACCAGCAGCCCTCCTCACACCCTCAGGGCTGTTGTCAGCTGGCCCGTGGGAGGACGAGCGCCCAGAGGCAGCTGGGGACTCAGACGTCCAGGCTGTGACCGGAGCTGGTGGCCTGTCCCCACGGACTGGCTTGTGGAGGGAGCTTGGGGGCTGGCAGGTCTCCTCAGCCCGGTCAGAGGCAGCAGCTCAGCCACCAGAACGGTTTCCAGAGCAGGGAAGACGATGCCCTGTGAGGAGCGTGCCCCTGCCCGGCGGCTAGAGCCCTGGGCTCTGCTCCTGGGGCAGTGACAGTGGGCCAGGCGCGGGTCGGAGTGCGGCCTGGTTCCCTCCCATGCAGGATCCTGGTCCACCTGAGCCGCGGAGGAGCCGAGGTCCAGATCTTCGCCCCCGACGTCCCTCAGATGCACGTGGTTGACCACATCAAGGGGCAGCCTTCCGAGGGCGAGACCAGGTACGGGCCGGCCTCCTCGCCCTCAGCGTGGACGGGGCCGCTGGGGCTGAGTCTCCCGAGCACCTGCTCACGGCTGCTCCGTCGCGGCTGGGAGCCGAGCCCGTGGGCAGGTGCACTGCAGGCGGTGGTCCCGGGGCCGCCGGCCTCTGGGCTTCCTCCCCGTCAGCGCGGCGGGACCGCAGAGGCGGCTCCCCTGGGCGCTCCTCGCACCCGCGTTCTGACCGAAGGCACCTGCGTCCCTTTGGCCCCGCGCCTCTTCCCCACCTGGCCCCCAGCGCGTGCGAGGCGGGCGATGGCCGCGGGTTCCCAGGGGTCCTCCAGCAGGGGGCGGGCAACGAGGGACTGGGCGGTGGGGGGCGCGGCGCCCTCTCCTGGGGCTGTGGCCCGGCAGGACCCTGGGTGGAGGCGCCCGCTGCGCCCATCCGGGCGGCGTTGCTCGTTCCAGGGTCACAGGCTCGTGCCTCCTTCCTGGAAGAGGGCCAAGCCAGCCCTGCCAGGCACGGGTCACGCGCCCGCATTGGGATGTGCAGCCCCTGGCCGTGCTGCTGTCGTCAGCGGCCCACGGGACGCCTGCGTGTCTCCTACTCCCGTGAGGGGAAAGTTGGGGGCCCAGGAAGACCAGCAGCCCTCCTCACACCCTCAGGGCTGTTGTCAGCTGGCCCGTGGGAGGACGAGCGCCCAGAGGCAGCTGGGGACTCAGACGTCCAGGCTGTGACCGGAGCTGGTGGCCTGTCCCCACGGACTGGCTTGTGGAGGGAGCTTGGGGGCTGGCAGGTCTCCTCAGCCCGGTCAGAGGCAGCAGCTCAGCCACCAGAACGGTTTCCAGAGCAGGGAAGACGATGCCCTGTGAGGAGCGTGCCCCTGCCCGGCGGCTAGAGCCCTGGGCTCTGCTCCTGGGGCAGTGACAGTGGGCCAGGCGCGGGTCGGAGTGCGGCCTGGTTCCCTCCCATGCAGGATCCTGGTCCACCTGAGCCGCGGAGGAGCCGAGGTCCAGATCTTCGCCCCCGACGTCCCTCAGATGCACGTGGTTGACCACATCAAGGGGCAGCCTTCCGAGGGCGAGACCAGGTACGGGCCGGCCTCCTCGCCCTCAGCGTGGACGGGGCCGCGGGGGGCTGAGTCTCCCCGAGCACCTGCTCACGGCTGCTCCGTCGCGGCTGGGAGCCGAGCCCGTGGGCAGGTGCACTGCACGGCGGTGGTCCCGGGGCCGCCGGCCTCTGGGCTTCCTCCCCGTCAGCGCGGCGGGACCGCAGAGGCGGCTCCCCTGGGCGCTCCTCGCACCCGCGTTCTGACCGAAGGCACCTGCGTCCCTTTGGCCCCGCGCCTCTTCCCCACCTGGCCCCCAGCGCGTGCGAGGCGGGCGATGGCCGCGGGTTCCCAGGGGTCCTCCAGCAGGGGGCGGGCAACGAGGGACTGGGCGGTGGGGGGCGCGGCGCCCTCTCCTGGGGCTGTGGCCCCGGCAGGACCCTGGGTGGGGAGGCGCCCCGCTGCGCCCATCCGGGGGCGGCGTTGCTCGTTCCCACGGTCACCTCGTCCTGCGCCCGCGGGCCCCACTGGCCCGGAGACCCGGCGCGGCAGTTGTGAGGCACCACCTGAGGGCCCGGGAGTCTGAGCACAGACCCGTGATCGCCGACTCCATGGGGCCTGTGAGCCGGGCCGGGTCCTCGTGTCTGGCAGCGGTCCACCCGCCGTCCTCTCGTCTGTCTGCGCTGAACCTTGGGGACCCCTCTTCTCGTCCCCAGGAATGTTCTGACTGAGTCGGCGAGGATCGCACGCGGCAAGATCACCGACCTGGCCAAGCTCAGCGCCGCCAACCACGACGCGGCCGTCTTCCCCGGGGGCTTCGGGGCCGCCAAAAACCTGTGCGTGTGGCCGCTCGGGCTCCCCGCCTTCCCCGGGGTGTCGGGTGGGGATGTGGTGGGGACAGGAGCAGCCCTGGGGGTGCAGGCCCGTCGACGATGCAGCAACAGGGGACCCTGGTGGGGAGGCCCCGGACCTGGCCACCGGGCGCGGAGCTGGGATCTGCGCGCTGTTCGGCCCCCTTTCACACCGGCCGCCTGTGGCCTTGCCGCGGGCAGCTGCCCTTCCTTTCCCGCGGGGCCGTTTGGAGGACGGTCCGAGGGACCTGGAGGCAGGAGTCCTCCTCCTTTGCTCCGGGGGCAGTTGCCCTGGTAACCGGACCTCCAGCCGGGGCCACAGCCGTGACGTGCCTGGGGTTTCAGGTCCTCTTTCTGTTCTCTGTTCCTTCGAGTCCCTTCTCCGCATGTCGTGGGAGTTCTCTCACGCTGGCTCGGGGAGCTCTCCCTGCGCCCCTGCCCTCCTGAGCTGCTGGGAGGCGGCAGGTCGGGTCTGGTTGGCTGGGCTCGTCCCCCTGACCGACGAAGGGTGAGCTGGGTGCACGGAGCCTGCGCCTCGGTCCCTAGACCCGACCGGCGTGAGGGCAGCTGGTGGCTCGTGTCCTTCTGTGGGAGGCTGGGGTTGTGTCCCTGGTGTGGCTCACAACCCCCTCAGGTGACTTAGGGGGGTGGCCCCGGCAGGACCCTGGGTGGGGAGGCGCCCCGCTGCGCCCATCCGGGGGCGGCGTTGCTCGTTCCCACGGTCACCTCGTCCTGCGCCCGCGGGCCCCACTGGCCCGGAGACCCGGCGCGGCAGTTGTGAGGCACCACCTGAGGGCCCGGGAGTCTGAGCACAGACCCGTGATCGCCGACTCCATGGGGCCTGTGAGCCGGGCCGGGTCCTCGTGTCTGGCAGCGGTCCACCCGCCGTCCTCTCGTCTGTCTGCGCTGAACCTTGGGGACCCCTCTTCTCGTCCCCAGGAATGTTCTGACTGAGTCGGCGAGGATCGCACGCGGCAAGATCACCGACCTGGCCAAGCTCAGCGCCGCCAACCACGACGCGGCCGTCTTCCCCGGGGGCTTCGGGGCCGCCAAAAACCTGTGCGTGTGGCCGCTCGGGCTCCCCGCCTTCCCCGGGGTGTCGGGTGGGGATGTGGTGGGGACAGGAGCAGCCCTGGGGGTGCAGGCCCGTCGACGATGCAGCAACAGGGGACCCTGGTGGGGAGGCCCCGGACCTGGCCACCGGGCGCGGAGCTGGGATCTGCGCGCTGTTCGGCCCCCTTTCACACCGGCCGCCTGTGGCCTTGCCGCGGGCAGCTGCCCTTCCTTTCCCGCGGGGCCGTTTGGAGGACGGTCCGAGGGACCTGGAGGCAGGAGTCCTCCTCCTTTGCTCCGGGGGCAGTTGCCCTGGTAACCGGACCTCCAGCCGGGGCCACAGCCGTGACGTGCCTGGGGTTTCAGGTCCTCTTTCTGTTCTCTGTTCCTTCGAGTCCCTTCTCCGCATGTCGTGGGAGTTCTCTCACGCTGGCTCGGGGAGCTCTCCCTGCGCCCCTGCCCTCCTGAGCTGCTGGGAGGCGGCAGGTCGGGTCTGGTTGGCTGGGCTCGTCCCCCTGACCGACGAAGGGTGAGCTGGGTGCACGGAGCCTGCGCCTCGGTCCCTAGACCCGACCGGCGTGAGGGCAGCTGGTGGCTCGTGTCCTTCTGTGGGAGGCTGGGGTTGTGTCCCTGGTGTGGCTCACAACCCCCTCAGGTGACTTAGTGGTGGTGGGTCCCCGTGTTCAAGGAAGCGGGCCTCGGGTCCGCGTCCACGTCTGTGGCCTCACAGACCCCAGGGAGCTACGGCTCCTGGCTGCTGGTCCCCTCCTCTGACCTTCCCAGGAGCAAGGCCGGGCCCGCGCCGGTGGTCTGTGCAGTACCCACAGGCAGCACGCGAGTCAGGGCCCATGCTGTCTGTGGAACCCCGCTCTTCCTGCTGGGGACCCCGGGGCCCTCACCTTCCCCGTGGAGCCCCGCTCTTCCTGCTGGGGACCCCGGGGCCCTCACCTTCCCCGTGGAACCCCGCTCTTCCTGCTGGGGACCCCGGGGCCCTCACCTTCCCCGTGGAACCCCGCTCTTCCTGCTGGGGGCCCGGGCGCGCTCACGCTCCCCGTGGACCCCCGCTCTTCCTGCTGGGGACCCCGGGGCCCTCACCTTCCCCGTGGAACCCCGCTCTTCCTGCTGGGGACCCCGGGGCCCTCACCTTCCCCGTGGAACCCCGCTCTTCCTGCTGGGGACCCCGGGGCCCTCACCTTCCCCGTGGAACCCCGCTCTTCCTGCTGGGGACCCCGGGGCCCTCACCTTCCCCGTGGAACCCCGCTCTTCCTGCTGGGGACCCGGGCCCTCACCTTCCCCGTGGAGCCCCGCTGTGCCGGCCGGGGGGGCCCTCACCTTCCCCGTGGAACCCCGCTCTTCCTGCTGGGGACCCCGGGGCCCTCACCTTCCCCGTGGAACCCCGCTCTTCCTGCTGGGGACCCCGGGGCCCTCACCTTCCCCGTGGAACCCCACTCTTCCTGCTGGGGACCCCGGGGCCCTCACCTTCCCTGTGGAACCCCGCTCTTCCTGCTGGGGACCCCGGGGCCCTCACCTTCCCCGTGGAACCCCGCTCTTCCTGCTGGGGACCCCGGCGCCCTCACCTTCCCCATGGAACCCCGCTCTTCCTGCTGGGAGGGGACCCCGGGGCCCCTTGCCAGCAGCACTGCCAGCTCTTGGTTCCCCAAGAAGTGCCCACGCGGGTCTTGGAGATGCAGCAGGACTGAGGCTCGTTCTGCACTTGGTGTTCTTCGGTCAACACTGCGCATGTCGGTTCAGACGGCTGCCAGTGTGGTTCCTGTCGGGCGGGTGCCACGGGGCCGCTGGAACCCTGGACTCTGTCCTCGCTCCCGCCTCCCTCACGTGTGAAGGCCGCCTGACGTGCGTGGGTTTCACGGGTCGGGGCTGACCTGGTGTTGAGACTCCCAGCCTGAGACCCAGCAGGGCAGAGGTGTCGACCGCCTGAGCCTGGCGGAGGGAGCCGGGGGAGAAGGGGCTCCCGGCAGAGAGCGCCTGGGCATCGCCAGGCCGAGCCGTCTGCCTTCCCTGAGCCCACCCACCTGAGGGAGGCCGGTCCAGACCCTCGGGGCTCTCGGTCTGTGAGGGAGGGTCTTGCTCGGCTTGGTCCCCCAGCCCTCTGGGTGAGGTGCAGGGTCGCGGGGGTTTAGGCCAGTGGCGCGTCCAGCTGCTCCCGGTTGACCGAGCAGACGGCCGAGGGCCTGCAGGTGCTGGCTCACGTGTCACCTCCTGCAGCCGCTGAGAAGCCGACGGGCGCACGGGGTCCAGGAGGGGTGCTCCCAGGCAGGCAGCCACGGAGCCCCCCGATCTCAGGAGGCCTCTTCTCGCGGCAGGAGCACGTTCGCGGTGGACGGGGCCGCCTGCAAGGTGAACAGAGATGTGGAGCGCGTCCTGCAGGAGTTCCACCAGGCCGGGAAGCCCATCGGGTGCGTGCGGCCGGCCGGGCGGGGGGCTGAGCTGGCCCCTGTGGTTTCGGGAGCCCTCGGCTCTCGCCTTGCCCTAACCCGGGGCTCTCCCGTGAGTTCACAGAGCCCTCCAGCTCTGAGAATTCTCAGGTCGTGGGGTTATGTTAATGTCTCCCGATGGCGTAACAGGGAGGGGAAGGGATCATCTCTCTCGGTCTGGAGGGTTCCCTGGGCCTGCCCTGGCCCCCGGGCAGCCCTTAGCTCCTGTGAGCCTGCCAGGCGTGGGCGCGCCCGGGGACAGCCTGCTGTGGGGCGGGGAGGGCTCAGCCGTGCCGGCCGTGGCCCTCAAGTCCACTCGGCAGGCCAGGCGAGGCTGCCGGCTGGGCCACGGCCCCCAGTCCCCTGCGCCCCTACAGGGATGGGGCCAGCGTTCAGCTAGTCGGTCCAGCTGAGCTGCTCCAGGCCGTGTGACGACAAGCCTGAAGCCTGGGCCAAAGGCAGCACCTCTGTGTATGGCCTTCTCCCCCGGGGCCTCTGTGCCCCGGACCCTGTCGGGTGCCCGGTGCAGTGTGGCAGCTGGGCTCAGCTCGCTGCCCCTGCGGCCCCCCAGCCTGCCGCCCGGCGCCCCGAGCTCCCCGCGTTCCTCCGGTCATAGCCGCCGCGGGCGCTGGGGCTCGTGCTCTCCGAGGCTGCCGTGGTCTCTGATGGCCTTGCGGTGCCCCGCTGGGCAGTCATGCAAGGGCTGAGCCGACCGGCTCCTTGCCCCCTTTCAGCCTGTGCTGCATCGCTCCCGTCCTCGCGGCCAAGGTGCTCCGGGGCGTCGAGGTCACCGTGGGCCACGAGCAGGAGGAGGGCGGCAGGTGGCCGCACGCCGGGACCGCAGAGCTCATCAAAACCCTGGGCGCCAGGCACTGCGTCACGGACGTGACCATATCCTTCCCGCCGTCGGCGGCGTGGGGCTGCCCCAGGGTGCAGCCTGGGCACCCAGGGCACCCGTGGGAGGGGTGCCGCCCCGGGCTGCTGCCTCTGCTCCCTGGTGACTTTGTTCCCAAGTCCCCGCGGTGACGCCGGCCAAGAGCTCGGCACACCCAGGCCTGGGCTCCACCTCCCGGGAGTGACCCTGTGGTGTGAGGCCGGGGCTGCCGGCGGGGGAGGGACTGCACGGGCCCGGGGCGGGGCGGGCTTCCTTGTGCACGTGGGGGCCGCTCCATCGGCGGTGTGGACGGGCAGCCCCCCGGGCAGCCCCGTCACCCCTGCTCTCCTGGGAGTGGGGCCTCTGGTTGTGAGGCCACCAGAGAGTGGCAGAGAGAGCTTCAGGCTGACCACTGGCCAGCCCGCACCTGGCCCGAGGCACTCCATGTGGGCCGGGGCAGGAGCAGGACGAGCCGCCCCAAGGAGGCGCCGGAGAGCAGCCCGCTGTCCTCAGAGTGTCTGTCCCCCAGGGCTCACTGGCTGGTCCCGGGTCTTTAGCTGAAGTCGCACACTTGGGGTGGAGCCCCTTCCAGGGGACGGGGTGGGGAGGACGCGCGTCGGGGCAGGGTGGGCGGCACTGGACGCCGGGTCGCCCTGGTCCTGGCTGTGGGGTTTTTCCGTAACCTGTGTGCACGAGGCTCACGTGGACCGGAAGAACAAGGTGGTCACAACCCCGGCCTTCATGTGTGACACGGCCCTCCACCACGTCCACGACGGCATTGGCGCCATGGTGAGGAAGGTGTTGGAGCTCGCCGGCCGGTGAGGCCTCCCCGCGGCTGGGCCCTGCCCTGCCCGCCCTGCCCAGGAGCCGATTCTTCGCTCAGACCTGCAGGCCTGGCTCCTTGCCCCCTTTCAGCCTGTGCTGCATCGCTCCCGTCCTCGCGGCCAAGGTGCTCCGGGGCGTCGAGGTCACCGTGGGCCACGAGCAGGAGGAGGGCGGCAGGTGGCCGCACGCCGGGACCGCAGAGCTCATCAAAACCCTGGGCGCCAGGCACTGCGTCACGGACGTGACCATATCCTTCCCGCCGTCGGCGGCGTGGGGCTGCCCCAGGGTGCAGCCTGGGCACCCAGGGCACCCGTGGGAGGGGTGCCGCCCCGGGCTGCTGCCTCTGCTCCCTGGTGACTTTGTTCCCAAGTCCCCGCGGTGACGCCGGCCAAGAGCTCGGCACACCCAGGCCTGGGCTCCACCTCCCGGGAGTGACCCTGTGGTGTGAGGCCGGGGCTGCCGGCGGGGGAGGGACTGCACGGGCCCGGGGCGGGGCGGGCTTCCTTGTGCACGTGGGGGCCGCTCCATCGGCGGTGTGGACGGGCAGCCCCCCGGGCAGCCCCGTCACCCCTGCTCTCCTGGGAGTGGGGCCTCTGGTTGTGAGGCCACCAGAGAGTGGCAGAGAGAGCTTCAGGCTGACCACTGGCCAGCCCGCACCTGGCCCGAGGCACTCCATGTGGGCCGGGGCAGGAGCAGGACGAGCCGCCCCAAGGAGGCGCCGGAGAGCAGCCCGCTGTCCTCAGAGTGTCTGTCCCCCAGGGCTCACTGGCTGGTCCCGGGTCTTTAGCTGAAGTCGCACACTTGGGGTGGAGCCCCTTCCAGGGGACGGGGTGGGGAGGACGCGCGTCGGGGCAGGGTGGGCGGCACTGGACGCCGGGTCGCCCTGGTCCTGGCTGTGGGGTTTTTCCGTAACCTGTGTGCACGAGGCTCACGTGGACCGGAAGAACAAGGTGGTCACAACCCCGGCCTTCATGTGTGACACGGCCCTCCACCACGTCCACGACGGCATTGGCGCCATGGTGAGGAAGGTGTTGGAGCTCGCCGGCCGGTGAGGCCTCCCCGCGGGCTGGGCCCTGCCCTGCCCCGCCCTGCCCGGCAGGAGCCGATTCTTCGCTCAGACCTGCAGGCCTGGCTCCGTAAGGCCAGCGATGCGCCCGGTGGCCGCCCCCTCGAGGAGGGCGGGGCGCAGGCCGGCCTCGGGCGCACACTGCTGGCTCCGCGGCCTCGGGCTCCGGGTCTGCCCGCGGCTCCGCCGAGCCGTGCGGCCGAGGCTGGGCCCCCCAGGCCCCCGTGGCGCTCGGGCGGGGCGCTCTTCAGCCGGGCCGGTCTCACAGTTAGGAGGCTCCGATGCTTCGTCACCAGTGATTAAAGATGCTCTCGCCTGGAGTCGGCGTGTTGTCACTAGAGTCACCGGCAGCGGTCCAGAGCGGCAGGCCTCCTGAGCCGCGGACGCCGGTCGGGAAGGGCAGGTGGCCCCGGCCCCGCGCAGGGGCACGGACGACGTGCGGGAGGAGCGGCCGGGGTGGGTGGTGCTGGCTGGAGCCGCCCTCTGGGCGAGCAGTTTCTGTCCTGGCGCGAGCCTCGGGGGCTCCCGGGCCACGGCGCAGCCCGGCCGGCCTGTCCTCCAGGCCCGGAACACTTGGTGCCGCCGCCTCTGCATCTGGACCTGAGAAGGCTGCTGGGCTGGCGAGGCTGGTCCCCGGTCACGCTGCGCGGCGTCGTGCCGGCCTGGGGCAGGATGGGGCAGGATGCCGTCCAGGCTCCCGCGGCTGGCCCAGCGACGACACGCCTCTGGCGGTTGTCCGGGGCCCTGGTGTCTCGTGTCTGCAGGTCTTTCCTCCCTGGGCACTCTGTTCTCTGGTGGCCTGTCCTCCCCCCACGAGGCTGGCCCCTGTGCGGGCACCAGCGTCCCTGGCCGGGACCGTCTCTGGCTCGGCAGACCAGAGGGGGCCCAGTGCGTGATGGGCCAGGACTGAGCACCCGCCGCCCACCTGCCAGTGTCCCCGGGCTGGGTGGGGCCATGCGGGGCGGGAGGACAGTCGGAGGGGACAGGCACCTTGAGCAGGGGGCCCAGTGGGGGCGGCCTGGGGGTGGCAGGCAGCGGGGCCGTGGCCAGCACAGTGGTGGGGGCTGCGGGGCTGGGACACAAGGCCCCGCCACCAGGGGCGCTGTGGAGCCGTGCGCAGGCCTGGCGCCGCTGCCCTGGGGTGACCTGGGCCCGGTGGGTGGTGGTGCGGTGCGGCCTCCCCACGCCGCTTCCTGCTGGCAGCCTGGGGGCGGGGCTCGCTATCTCTCCCGGGCCCTCCCAGCCCCAGCGTCCCCCCCTGCGCTGTCTGGGCCCCTCCACGGGCCCCTCCTCGCCATGCCTCCGCTGCGGTCAGGCCCCTGCTGCTGGTCCTCAGCTGCCTGCTCCAGCAGCTCCCGCCGAGGACTCACCAGGCTGTCTGGCCGAGCCGGCGCCCTGCGGCCCGCTGCCGCGCGCTCCTGGTCGGTGCTGTGTGTGAGCGTGCCTCCCTGCGTGTGAATGTGCACGTTCGTGTCCCTCGCGGCGCCTGTCCACCCAGAGCCCCGAGGAGGAAGACGCTGGACAGCGCCGCTGCCTCCCCAGGGCCCGGGCCCGAGGGTGGTGGGCGCCGGGAGCCGTGCGGCTCTGGCTGCGGCGGGGCTCTCGGAGGCCCCGGGCCCACCCCGCGGCCTCTGCCGGACGGCACCTGCCCTTCCGCGGCTTCCTCTGCCCGCGCAGCTTCCTGCGGCAGCGCGGGTCTGTGTTTGGCTTCCACAGACTGTTTTCTCGAGCAGGCCCAGGTTCGCAGGAACCTTGTTGGGAAGGTGCAGGGCTCCCACCCGCATGGGCCCGGGCTCCCCGGCGGTCAGCGCCCCGCCACGAGCGGCCGCCGCGCCCCCTGGGCCTGCGCCCGTGCCCGTCACCGCCCGGGGCCACAGGCGTCACCCCTGCTGTCGTGGGTCCTGCAGGTCGAGAGAGAGGTGTCGTGACACGTGTCCTCCGTGGTCGTGGATGCACACGTTTGCTCCAAACACCTGAGCTCCGCTGTGCCGCCCGCTCGCCCCTTCTGGCAGCCGCTGGTCTCCTGTCCCCACAGCTGTGCCCTTTCCAGAGGGTCCTGTAGGTGGAGGCAGTCTCTAGTCTTCTCAGGCTTCCTTCACTGCAGTTCAGTTCGGTCACTCGGCCGTGTCTGGCTGTGTGACTCGTGGGCTGCAGCCCGCCAGGCCTGCCTGCCCCTCACTGTCTCCCGGAGCTCGCTCAGACCCGTCCATTGACTGAGTGGTGCCTCCAAGCATCTCGTCCTCTCTCGTCCCCTTCTCGTCCTGCCCTCCGTCTTTCCCAGCACCAGGGTCCTCCCCAGTGAGCCAGCTCTTCCCACCAGGGGGCAGAGGACTGGAGCTTCAGCGTCAGCGTCAGACCCTCCACTGAATATTCGGGCTTGATTTCCTTTAGACTTGACTGGTCTGAGCTCTTTGTGTCCAAGGGTCTCTCAAGAGTCTTCTCCAGGGCTTCCTTGGTGGTCCAGTGGGTAAGGACACCACCTTGCAGTGCAAGGGGCGCCGGTTCGATCCCTGGCCTGCCCGGTGCTCCGAGGATGGTGGGCGACGGGCGCCCGCTGCGCGCTCCTGGCTGCGTGCGCCCGCGGGCCTCGTCCCGGGGCCCACCCAGAGCCCGAGGAGGAAGACGCTGGACAGCGCCGCTGCCTCCCAGGGCCCGGGCCCGAGGTGGTGGGCGCCGGGAGCCGTGCGGCTCTGGCTGCGGCGGGGCTCTCGGAGGCCCCGGGCCCACCCCGCGGCCTCTGCCGGACGGCACCTGCCCTTCCGCGGCTTCCTCTGCCCGCGCAGCTTCCTGCGGCAGCGCGGGTCTGTGTTTGGCTTCCACAGACTGTTTTCTCGAGCAGGCCCAGGTTCGCAGGAACCTTGTTGGGAAGGTGCAGGGCTCCCACCCGCATGGGCCCGGGCTCCCCGGCGGTCAGCGCCCCGCCACGAGCGGCCGCCGCGCCCCCTGGGCCTGCGCCCGTGCCCGTCACCGCCCGGGGCCACAGGCGTCACCCCTGCTGTCGTGGGTCCTGCAGGTCGAGAGAGAGGTGTCGTGACACGTGTCCTCCGTGGTCGTGGATGCACACGTTTGCTCCAAACACCTGAGCTCCGCTGTGCCGCCCGCTCGCCCCTTCTGGCAGCCGCTGGTCTCCTGTCCCCACAGCTGTGCCCTTTCCAGAGGGTCCTGTAGGTGGAGGCAGTCTCTAGTCTTCTCAGGCTTCCTTCACTGCAGTTCAGTTCGGTCACTCGGCCGTGTCTGGCTGTGTGACTCGTGGGCTGCAGCCCGCCAGGCCTGCCTGCCCCTCACTGTCTCCCGGAGCTCGCTCAGACCCGTCCATTGACTGAGTGGTGCCTCCAAGCATCTCGTCCTCTCTCGTCCCCTTCTCGTCCTGCCCTCCGTCTTTCCCAGCACCAGGGTCCTCCCCAGTGAGCCAGCTCTTCCCACCAGGGGGCAGAGGACTGGAGCTTCAGCGTCAGCGTCAGACCCTCCACTGAATATTCGGGCTTGATTTCCTTTAGACTTGACTGGTCTGAGCTCTTTGTGTCCAAGGGTCTCTCAAGAGTCTTCTCCAGGGCTTCCTTGGTGGTCCAGTGGGTAAGGACACCACCTTGCAGTGCAAGGGGCGCCGGTTCGATCCCTGGCCTGGGAAGATCCCACGTGCCGCAGAGCGGCTGGACCGACGTGTCCGATCACCGAGCCGGAGCTCTGGAGCGCATGCGCCCAGAGCCGGCGCTCTGCAACGACAGAGGCCGCTGCGGTGGGAGGCCCACATGGGCCAGAGAACAAAAATGGATGAAAATAGAGAAATGAAAGACCAATAGAGGTGGCCTGCCCGCTCCCCTCCCTCCCCACCCAAAATAAATATTTTAAAAAATAAATTAAATAAATAAATAACACAGAGGAGGGCTTCCCTGGTGGTCCAGTGGGTAAGGACACCACCTTGCAGGGCAGGGGGCGCCGGTTAGATCCCTGGCCTGGGAAGATCCCACGTGCCGCGGAGCGGCTGGACTGATGTGTCCAATCACTGACGCGGAGCTCTGGAGCGCACGCGCCCAGAGCCGGTGCTCTGCGACGACAGACACCACCGCGATGGGAGGCCCACAGGGGCCAAAGAACAAAGATGGATGAAAATAGACAAATGAAAGACCAATGGAAGTAGCCCGCCTGCTCGCCTCCCTCCCCGCCCCACCTCCCCCCCAAATAAATAAATAAATAAATGTTAAAAAAGAAAAGAAAAAAAGAGCCTTCTCCAGCACCACAGTTTGAAAGCATCAATTCTTTGGTGCTCTGCCTTCTTTATGGTCCAGCTCTCACATTCATACATGACCACTGGGAAAACCATAGCGTTGACTATATGGACTTTGGTCGGGTAAGTGGTGTCCCTGCTTTTTAATACTCTGTTTAAGTTTGTCATAGTCTTTCTTCCCAGGAACAAGCGTCTTTTCAGTTTTGTGGCTGCAGTCACCATCCACAGTGATTATTAGAGCCCAAGAAAATAAAGTCTGTCATCGTTTGCCGTGAAGTGATGGGACTGGATGCTGTGGTCTTCGTTTCCTGAATGTTGAGTTTAAAGCCAGCTTTTTCACTCTCCTCTCTCACCTTCATCAAGGGGCTCTTTATTCTTTGCTTTCTGTCACAGGGAGGTGTCATCTGCATATCTGAGGTTATTGATATTTCTCCTGGCAGTCTTGATTCCAGCTTGTGCTTCAGACCGGCATTTGGTGTGGTGTTCTCTGCATAAAAGTGAAATAAGCAGGGTGACAATATACAGCCTTGATGGGCTCCTTTCCCAATTCTGAATCTGTCCGTTGTTCCATGTCCAGTTCTAACTGTTGCTTCTTGCCCTGCATACAGGTTTCTCAGGAGGCAGGTAAGGTGGTCTATTATTCCCGTCTCAGAACTTTCTACAGTTTGTCGTGGTCCGCACTAAAGTCAAAGGCTTTAACATAGTCATTGAAGCAGATGTAGATATATTCTGGAATACTCTAGCTTTTTCTTTGATCCAGCAGATGTTGGCAATTTCATCTCTGGTTCCTCTGCCTTTTCTAAATCCAGCTTGTACATCTGGAAGTTCTCCGTTCACTTACTGTTGAAGCCTCGCCTGGAGGACTGAGCGTGACCTTGCTAGCGTGTGAAATGAAGGCCCTGGTGGGGTAGTCTGAACCCTCTTTGGCATTGCCCTTCTTTGGGATTGGAATGAAAACTGACCTTTTCCCGTCCTGAGACCACTGCTAGTTTTCCAGATTTGCTGGCATAGTGAGTGCAGTGCTTTAACAGGCCTTCTAATGTTTGAAGCGGCTTAGCTGGAGTTCCGGCGCCTCCACCAGCGCTGTTTGCGGTGGTGTTCCTCAGGCCCACTTGACGTCACCCTCCAGGGTGTCTGGCTCCAGGTGAGTGACCACACCATCGTGGCCATCCAGGTCATTGCGATCGTTTTTGTACAGTTCTTCTGTGTCTTCTTGCCACCTCTGCTTATTCTTTTCTGCTTTTGTTAGGTCCTTGCCATGTCTGTTGCTTTATTGTGCCCATCTTTGTGGCTGCAGTCACCATCCACAGTGATTATTAGAGCCCAAGAAAATAAAGTCTGTCATCGTTTGCCGTGAAGTGATGGGACTGGATGCTGTGGTCTTCGTTTCCTGAATGTTGAGTTTAAAGCCAGCTTTTCACTCTCCTCTCACCTTCATCAAGGGGCTCTTTATTCTTTGCTTTCTGTCACAGGGAGGTGTCATCTGCATATCTGAGGTTATTGATATTTCTCCTGGCAGTCTTGATTCCAGCTTGTGCTTCAGACCGGCATTTGGTGTGGTGTTCTCTGCATAAAAGTGAAATAAGCAGGGTGACAATATACAGCCTTGATGGGCTCCTTTCCCAATTCTGAATCTGTCCGTTGTTCCATGTCCAGTTCTAACTGTTGCTTCTTGCCCTGCATACAGGTTTCTCAGGAGGCAGGTAAGGTGGTCTATTATTCCCGTCTCAGAACTTTCTACAGTTTGTCGTGGTCCGCACTAAAGTCAAAGGCTTTAACATAGTCATTGAAGCAGATGTAGATATATTCTGGAATACTCTAGCTTTTTCTTTGATCCAGCAGATGTTGGCAATTTCATCTCTGGTTCCTCTGCCTTTTCTAAATCCAGCTTGTACATCTGGAAGTTCTCCGTTCACTTACTGTTGAAGCCTCGCCTGGAGGACTGAGCGTGACCTTGCTAGCGTGTGAAATGAAGGCCCTGGTGGGGTAGTCTGAACCCTCTTTGGCATTGCCCTTCTTTGGGATTGGAATGAAAACTGACCTTTTCCCGTCCTGAGACCACTGCTAGTTTTCCAGATTTGCTGGCATAGTGAGTGCAGTGCTTTAACAGGCCTTCTAATGTTTGAAGCGGCTTAGCTGGAGTTCCGGCGCCTCCACCAGCGCTGTTTGCGGTGGTGTTCCTCAGGCCCACTTGACGTCACCCTCCAGGGTGTCTGGCTCCAGGTGAGTGACCACACCATCGTGGCCATCCAGGTCATTGCGATCGTTTTTGTACAGTTCTTCTGTGTCTTCTTGCCACCTCTGCTTATTCTTTTCTGCTTTTGTTAGGTCCTTGCCATGTCTGTTGCTTTATTGTGCCCATCTTTGCGTGAAATGTGCCCTTGTTGCCTCTGATTTTCTTGTGGAGATCTCTAGTCTTTCCCATTCTAATGTTTTCCTCTATTTCTTTGCACTGTTCACTTAAAAGGGATTTTTTAACCTCTCCCTGCTCTTCTCTGGAACCCTGCATTTAGATGGGTGTATCTTTCCTTTTCACCTTTGCCTTTCGCTTCTCTTCTTTCACTTACTGTATGCATTAGGGTTCCTCTAGGCCTCTTCTTGACTTGATGGCTCATTTCTTCTTAGTGCTGAAACAATACGCCATTGTCCAAATGGACCAGTTGCTTATGCATTTGCTACTGAAGGGCATCTTGGTTGCTCCCAGGTTTGGGCAGTTGTGAAAAAAAGCTTCTGTGGAGGTGTGTGTGCAGGCGTCGTGTGGTCCTCGGCTCTTAGCTTTCGGGTGAGTGGCCAGGAGCACGGCTCTGGACCGCGTGGCAGGCGGAGGCTCGGTGCAGAGGACCCCGCCGCCCTGCGCCCGCCGGCCGTGACGGGAGCCGTGTCCTCCCGGCCTGGTCAGTTGGGGTGTCTGTGGCCTAAGGTGGCGGCTCACCGCTGCTTCTGCCTTCCTCCCGATGACGTGTGAAGCGGCCCATCTGTCCACAGACGGCGGTGTGTCATCCTCTAGGAGGTGTCTTCAGGTCTTTTGCCTGTTTGAAAACCTGTTCATTTACTTCTTGCTGCCCTGTAAGAATTCTTTGAATGAACCGGGTAACCGTCCTTTCTCAGGGGCTTCTTCGGTTGGTCCAGGGGTTAAGAATCTGCCTTCCAGTGGAGGAGACGTGGGCTCGGTCCCTGGGCGGGGCACTGGGACCCCCCAGCGGCTGGGCGGCGCGTCCGAGCACCGCAGCCGCGAGCCCTGGAGCGACAGCAGAGACCCGGTGCAGCCGAACAGAACGCTTCAAAAGCACCCTTTCTCCGGTGTCTCTTCTGCGATTCTCTCCGTCTGTGGCTGGTCCTCTCCTGTTCCTCGCTCTGGCTTTGTAGAGCGCAGGCGGTTGGGGAGAGGAGGCGCGCCGCCGCGTGGGCCATCTTAGTTCCCGACCCGGGGCTGAGCCTGCGCCTCCGGCCGCGGAAGCTCGGAATCCTCACCACGGAACCGCCAGGGAAGGCCCTGTGCTTTTTTTTTTTTTTTTTTTTAAAGATTTATTTATTTATTTATTTTGGGCGGGGGTCGGGTTGGGGAGGGAGGGGAGTGGGCGGGCCACTTCTATTGGTCTTTCATTTCTCTATTTTCATCCGTCTTTGTTCTTTGGCCCGTGTGGGCCTCCCATAGTGGTGGCCTCTGTCGTCGCAGAGCGCCGGCTCTGGGCGCATGCGCTCCAGAGCTCCGGCTCGGTAGTTGGACACATGGGTCCAGCCACTCCGCGGCACGTGGGATCTTCCCAGGCCAGGGCTCGAACTGGCGCCCCTTGCGCTGCAAGGCGGTGTCCTTACCCACTGGACCACCGGGGAAGCCCCCCCTGGCTGCTTTTAAAAACATGGCACGGGTGCTTCCTGTCTCGGTGTCATGCTTGCCCGCACTTCCTGGTTCTGGCGGAGCTCGAGCGTGGCAGCGCCGCAGTGTTCCCCATCCGGCGTCTCGTGCTCCTCTGGCCGCCCCAGACTGCAGGCCCCGAGGCCTGTCCCTGGACGCCTCCGCCTCCGCCTCGGGCCTGCGCGTGCGGCCCGAGTCCTGCAGGGGTCCGGGGCCCTCGGCCCGAGCGCCGCTCCCTGGGTTGGGGGCCACACCGGCGCCTTACAGGGATGAAGTCGTTCAGGAGAAGCTTCCAGCCCGGGGCTCTCAGGCTGTCGTATCAGACGCCCTGGACGAGCGGCTCCACGCCCGAGGTCCGTCCTCTCTCCGTGGAGGCTGGAGGCCTGAGGCCAGGGGTCAGCAGGGCCCTCCGAGGCAGCCTCCTGGGTGTGCCGGCCGTCCCGCCCCCGTGTCCCCTCGCTTGTCCCTCTGTGCCTCTGTGTCCCGGTCTTCCCTGGTTACGAGGGCCCTGGCCAGGTCGGGCTGCACCCGCTCTGACCTCACTCTAACACGAGCATGTCTGGAGGCCTCGCCTCCGCGTGTCCTCACGCTCCCGGGCGCGCAGGGTCTGGGGGACATCCGCCAGCAGGTAAAGCCATGCGCTTTAAGGTCAGTGCAGAGGCTGAAGGGGAGGGTGTGGCCGCCGGGGCTCAAGCATCTCCTGACCGCAGGGGCCGTTCTGGGCGGGACCCCCGGGGCAGGCTCTCGGGGCCCTTGGCCACAGCTGGCCCCGCACAGCCCGGGACGCGGGCGTGAAACCGGGGCTCCCGCCCCCGCCCAGCCCATGGGCTTTCCGGCCGGAGCAGGGTGGCCGTCTGAAGCTGAGCCACGGTCGTGGCTGAATTGAAGCTTGTGGTGACCAGGGCAGCGCTGACGCCGGGCGCCACCAGCAGGGTCAGTCCCAGGGCCCTCCCGGCCACCCAGCGCCACCCAGCAGCCCCCGCCTGCCTGCCCGGGGGACATGTCAGCTCCAGGGGATGCGGCTTTTGGGTCCTGGACCCGCTCCGGAGCTGGTGCTCAGAGGAAGACCTGGAGGCCGCGCGGGTGTCCCGCCCCGGCTCTGCCCCGACGGCGCGGGGCCTCGGCCGCACCCGGAGCGCGCCTGCCTCTCCCCGCCGGCCCGTGGCTCGGCACTGGGCCGGCCCCGCGGGCTGCTGGACGCCTGCTGACCGCCGGTGCGCCACCAGCCCTGCCCTCCCCTGAGCCCGCCCTCTCCGGGGGTCTCGGGGCTGGGCCCGACCCCACGGTGCCCACAGGGGCTCGTTCTGCTGGGCCGGCACTCCCGACGGCTGCCCGTATCCGCAGCCAGAAGCCACCGAGGCAGAGGTCCAGGGCCTTCTGGAGGGGGCTTGTAGGCGGGCAGACAGGTGGGGGACAGGCGGGCAGGTTCCTGTGGGTCACTGGCGCCCGGCCCTAGAGGTGAGTGAGCGTCGGGATTCCAGTCAGCGAGGTGGGCGGGGCCTCCCACCCCGCCGGTCCCGACCCGGACCCGGGCTCCCCGTGCCTCCACCCGAACGGGAGCCGCAGGGCTGGTCCTGGAGCCGCGGCCCCGCGTGCCCGCGGCGGGTGGGGCGGGACGGGCGCAGGAGGACCGGGGCGCGGGGAGAGGGTTTGTGAGCACCTGTCCTCCCCGCAGCCCTGGCCTGTGGTGTCCGGGGACCCCTGTGCCCGCACCTGCCGGGCTGCTCCCGCGGGGCGGGGCCCACCGGCCCGGGGCCGCGGCAGGTGTCCGCTCGGCTCTGTCTGGAGGAGGAAGTTGGTCTCTGCAGCCCGTTGGGGTTTTGAGGGGCTTTCCGTGGGGCCCCAGCGGTCGTGGAGGCGCTCGATGGCTCTGAAAGGTCAGTCCTCCTCAAGTGAGTCACCCCAGAGCGCCGCCTCTCGGGTCCCCGCAGGCTCCCCGGGGAGGTCAGACAGCAGGGCTCCTCGTCCGGCCCTGGCCCCCCTTGGTCAGCGATGGTTGTCTCTGTGAGTCACCGGCACCTTGGGGCGCTTCTGGGCGGGTGTCACTCGGTGGGCTCCGCCCTCTCCAGCGTCCCCAAGCGGGGCCCCTAGGAGCAAACGCCAGGACCCTGTGAGCCCAGCCTGGGCTTGGGTCCGCCCCCCGCTGGCCTGTCCCAGGACGTCAGAGCTCACGGCCACTGTCCCGCTCGGACCCCCGGAGGCTGAGCTGGGTGGAGGGCAGGCCGGGGGAGGACGGCCCCTCACCGCGGCGGGGCCGGTCCCGAGGAGGCCGTGCCCCGCTTTGCCCCGTGGACGTGGAGGCGGCCCTTCCCACGGAGAGGCGCTTGCCGGCCCTGGGCCCGGCGGGGGGCCCGCCCGACTCCGTGCGGGAGGCTGAGGGCCGGCTGCCGGGGCCCGCCGTGCCGTGGCCGGGGCGCCCTGGAGCGTCCGCGCGTCCAGCTCGGCGTGTCGGGGCCCGCACGCGCGTGTGCGCCGCGCAGCGAGTTTGAGGAACGCGTGTCTCGGCCTGCGGGCCCGGGCCCCCGGGGGCCGGGCTGTTTCCTCAGCGGGGCGTTCACATGAAGCTCCCTCCCCGCCCCACTTTTGTGACCCGCACTGGGGTTGTTGATTTTTCCTGATGAAAATAGCTTCGGGAAGAACAGTCTGGCCTCCCCGGCTCGTCCGCAGGGTGTTTTCTCAGGGGCGGGTGACGAGAGCGAGGGTGTGACCGTCCACGGTCGGGCTGCGGGGCAGGTCCCCACGGCGGGCGGCCGGGCCGGGCGCGGGCTCCTGGGGGGGGGTCCTGGCCTCCCCTCCGGCTGCCGCGGAGGCGCCCGCTCCTGAGAGCCCCGCCGGGCTGCTCCCGCGGCCGTGGCCGTGGCTTTCGCCGCGGGGGCCCCGGGTCGCTGCCCCGCAGGAGGAGG
This sequence comes from Tragulus kanchil, assembly GCA_022376925.1. NCBI lineage: Eukaryota > Metazoa > Chordata > Mammalia > Artiodactyla > Tragulidae > Tragulus > Tragulus kanchil. Next base: position 246,522,669 of record JAIOJX010000028.1, read on the forward strand.
CCCGCCGTCGGGCAGTGGGGCTCCGGGGAGCCAGGACCCCGCGCCCGCCCGCCGCCCCACGTCCGTCGCGGCCCACGGGCCGCACAGTGTCGGGCGGTCAGAGCGCACGAGGCCGCGGTGCTCCGGGGTCCGGGCGGCCGTCCCCAGCCTGGCCCTCAGGGTCGCCTCCGCCCCGAGACCCTCCTGAAGCCGCGGCAAATCGTGGGAGGGACGCGGGAAGGCGAGCTGGGCCCTTTCCTCCCCACCACGTCCCCCACCTGCTCTCCTCTCTCAGCGACCCCTGCCCCTCTGTCCCCGGCCGTCCTGCCTCAGCCCCTGCCCAGGACAGGCGCGTGCCCGCCTCTTCACACGGACGGGAGCCGGGGCTGGGCTCCTCGGTGCCCCTCCCTCCCCGCTGGGACCCCCAGCCCCTGCCCTCCTGTGGGGCGCGTCACCCCGTCTCCAGGTGTCCACGGTCGCCCGCCCGCCCGCCGGCTGTCAGCCTGGGGATCTCTGAGCAGCCAGCCCCCTCGGTGCCCACGGTGCTGGCGCTGAGCCGAGGCCCGAGGTCTTCCCTGCCGCGTTACGAGGTGTTGAATCCCGTTCTTCCCTGGGCAGCGGCCAGTCCTGACACTGAGGGTGGCGGGTGCCCACCCCCTCTTGGGGGGCAGTGTCCCCAGAGGAGCCACGAGCATTCACGGGGTGCGCCGCGAGCGAGTTTGAGGAACGCGTGTCTCGGCCTGCGGGCCCGGGCCCCGGGGCGGGCTGTTTCCTCAGCGGGGCGTTCACATGAAGCTCCCTCCCCGCCCCACTTTTGTGACCCGCACTGGGGTTGTTGATTTTTCCTGATGAAAATAGCTTCGGGAAGAACAGTCTGGCCTCCCCGGCTCGTCCGCAGGGTGTTTTCTCAGGGGCGGGTGACGAGAGCGAGGGTGTGACCGTCCACGGTCGGGCTGCGGGGCAGGTCCCCACGGCGGGCGGCCGGGCCGGGCGCGGGCTCCTGGGGGGGGGTCCTGGCCTCCCCTCCGGCTGCCGCGGAGGCGCCCGCTCCTGAGAGCCCCGCCGGGCTGCTCCCGCGGCCGTGGCCGTGGCTTTCGCCGCGGGGGCCCCGGGTCGCTGCCCCGCAGGAGGAGGCCCGCCGTCGGGCAGTGGGGCTCCGGGGAGCCAGGACCCCGCGCCCGCCCGCCGCCCCACGTCCGTCGCGGCCCACGGGCCGCACAGTGTCGGGCGGTCAGAGCGCACGAGGCCGCGGTGCTCCGGGGTCCGGGCGGCCGTCCCCAGCCTGGCCCTCAGGGTCGCCTCCGCCCCGAGACCCTCCTGAAGCCGCGGCAAATCGTGGGAGGGACGCGGGAAGGCGAGCTGGGCCCTTTCCTCCCCACCACGTCCCCCACCTGCTCTCCTCTCTCAGCGACCCCTGCCCCTCTGTCCCCGGCCGTCCTGCCTCAGCCCCTGCCCAGGACAGGCGCGTGCCCGCCTCTTCACACGGACGGGAGCCGGGGCTGGGCTCCTCGGTGCCCCTCCCTCCCCGCTGGGACCCCCAGCCCCTGCCCTCCTGTGGGGCGCGTCACCCCGTCTCCAGGTGTCCACGGTCGCCCGCCCGCCCGCCGGCTGTCAGCCTGGGGATCTCTGAGCAGCCAGCCCCCTCGGTGCCCACGGTGCTGGCGCTGAGCCGAGGCCCGAGGTCTTCCCTGCCGCGTTACGAGGTGTTGAATCCCGTTCTTCCCTGGGCAGCGGCCAGTCCTGACACTGAGGGTGGCGGGTGCCCACCCCCTCTTGGGGGGCAGTGTCCCCAGAGGAGCCACGAGCATTCACGGGGTGGGCGGCGGGCCAGCACCAGCCAAAGGGACGGGACTCTAAGCAGAGCCCAGCCCAGGGCCCAGGAAGGCCAGCGCCTGACCCCAGAGCTGGGACTCGGGCAACAGGTGGGTGCCCGCGGCGGCCAGCAAGGCGGGCGTCCCCCGAGTCAGCCTCCTCTCCCGGGTCCTCGGGGCCCATGGGTCCAAGGTCAGCGAGAGGCCTGAGGGGGCCGGCGCGTGGGGGGGCTGTCTGTCGGCCTGGCTTTGCACTGCGGCCAGTGCCGCACGTGGGGGCGCCCAGCCGGCCTCGGCCTCAAACCCCGCAGCCCAGGGAGCGCCCCCTCGCCTGCCGGCCAGTTCCTCGCTGTGACGTCAGCACAAGACCTCCCGCGTGCCGGGCTGCCGGACTTGGGTCGCAGGCTGGCCTTTGGCGACACCGGGACCACCTGATGGAGCACCGTCAGCCCCGCAGGGCCGGCGCCGGGGAGCCCAGCTCGCGAGAGCCGTAACCGACCCTGACCCTCCTGCGGGCCCTGAGTGGCTGCGTTCCAGCCCCAGGTCACCAGCGCAGGGGCGAGGTTACGCCCCAGTGTGTCCCCACCCCCGTCCCCGGCTCAGAGCCGGTGGCCTCGGGCACCCAGCCCAGCACAGGGGTGGCCGCTGCCCCATCTGTCCTCTTGCCCACCATCCACTGAGGAAATCCAGAGGCAGGGAAAGGCCCCCGTTCCGAAGGGTGTCGGACAGACCCCGCAGGGCCCTGCCGGCGCCATCTTTGTGGTGTGACCCGTGTGACCACGGACAGCACGTCCTCAGAGCCATGCGGTGACTCCCTGGGGAGCCGGTGGCCGGGCTGCCCTGAACCTAGCGCTGCCTCCCTGCCGCGGGGCTCGGAGCACGGTCCCCGGCTGGGGGGCGGAGGCCCCAGCTCCCAGGCCCGGCCTGTGCCGGCCTCGCTGTCAGCTCCCTGCCCCACACCGGCTGCCCCCGTCCCCGTGTGTCAGGTCACCCTCCAAAGCACGGGGTGCCCTCTGACTCCTGACCCCCGGCCCCAGCCAGCCCAGCCAGCCCCTGACACTGAGGGTGGCGGGTGCCCACCCCCTCTTGGGGGGCAGTGTCCCCAGAGGAGCCACGAGCATTCACGGGGTGGGCGGCGGGCCAGCACCAGCCAAAGGGACGGGACTCTAAGCAGAGCCCAGCCCAGGGCCCAGGAAGGCCAGCGCCTGACCCCAGAGCTGGGACTCGGGCAACAGGTGGGTGCCCGCGGCGGCCAGCAAGGCGGGCGTCCCCCGAGTCAGCCTCCTCTCCCGGGTCCTCGGGGCCCATGGGTCCAAGGTCAGCGAGAGGCCTGAGGGGGCCGGCGCGTGGGGGGGCTGTCTGTCGGCCTGGCTTTGCACTGCGGCCAGTGCCGCACGTGGGGGCGCCCAGCCGGCCTCGGCCTCAAACCCCGCAGCCCAGGGAGCGCCCCCTCGCCTGCCGGCCAGTTCCTCGCTGTGACGTCAGCACAAGACCTCCCGCGTGCCGGGCTGCCGGACTTGGGTCGCAGGCTGGCCTTTGGCGACACCGGGACCACCTGATGGAGCACCGTCAGCCCCGCAGGGCCGGCGCCGGGGAGCCCAGCTCGCGAGAGCCGTAACCGACCCTGACCCTCCTGCGGGCCCTGAGTGGCTGCGTTCCAGCCCCAGGTCACCAGCGCAGGGGCGAGGTTACGCCCCAGTGTGTCCCCACCCCCGTCCCCGGCTCAGAGCCGGTGGCCTCGGGCACCCAGCCCAGCACAGGGGTGGCCGCTGCCCCATCTGTCCTCTTGCCCACCATCCACTGAGGAAATCCAGAGGCAGGGAAAGGCCCCCGTTCCGAAGGGTGTCGGACAGACCCCGCAGGGCCCTGCCGGCGCCATCTTTGTGGTGTGACCCGTGTGACCACGGACAGCACGTCCTCAGAGCCATGCGGTGACTCCCTGGGGAGCCGGTGGCCGGGCTGCCCTGAACCTAGCGCTGCCTCCCTGCCGCGGGGCTCGGAGCACGGTCCCCGGCTGGGGGGCGGAGGCCCCAGCTCCCAGGCCCGGCCTGTGCCGGCCTCGCTGTCAGCTCCCTGCCCCACACCGGCTGCCCCCGTCCCCGTGTGTCAGGTCACCCTCCAAAGCACGGGGTGCCCTCTGACTCCTGACCCCCGGCCCCAGCCAGCCCCAGCCAGCCCCAGCCTGGCACCGCCCCCCGTGCACCTCCAGCCGCAGGAGAGCCGAGCTGCCCGCGAGGGTCTGCAGGGCACGGGGGCCCTCCAGCGCGGGGATGAGCCTGTGGGGACGGAGCCGGGGAAGCCGGAGCGCTGGGGCTCCACGCCCAGCTGCTTCGAGGAGGCTTCTCCCCAACCTCAGGAGGGCACCCCCACTTCCAGGAGGAGGCCAGCCCGCCCGGAGAGTGGCGGTGTGGGGGCCAGCTGGAGGAGAGGGGCCGTGATGCCGATTGGCGAGCCCGCCCGCTGACCCCCCAGCCCTCCCAGGCGCTCGGGGGGCTGCAGACGCGAGCCAGTCCCTGGTCCCACGGCCGCCGTCCGCTGCCCAGGCCACAGGCCCCAGGCCCCTCCGGGACTGGGGCGAGCGGAGGGTGGACAGCGTGGCCGCAGGACGGGTGGACGGGGAAGCTGTCCCGGAGGAAACGGGGAGAAGCCCAGAGCCCCGGCGGGGGCGGCCAGCTGCGCGTGCTCCAGCCTCGGTGCCGGCCGCCCCCAGCGTGGCAGCTGGCCGCCGTCACAGAGATTGGGGAAGTGCTAGAGGCGGGTGGGCGGTGGGGGGTGGATTTCAGGGCCACTGAGTGGGCAGTTTTCCGACTCTGGAGGGTGGAGCGGAAGTCTCCCGTTCCCCCGTGGTGGCCCAGCAACGGGAGCAGCGGGGGCCTCTCCCCTCCGCCCGGCCCCGACCCCCATCGCGGGCTGCAGCCAGGGAGCCGAGCTGACTCCAGAAGGGACCCTGGGGTCTCAGGGAGCTTGTCTTCAGTGCTTTGCTCTGAAAACAGTTTCTGAAACCAGCATTTCCTCTATTAAAAAATTGTAGGAACCTATATATAATGTGAGACTCAGCACCTTCAGCGGCTGTTTTATTTTCTTACAGATTTACTTACTTGGCTGTACTGGCTCTGAGACTGTGGGGCTTGGAATCTCGTTGCCGCGTGTGGGGTCTAGCTCCCCGACCGGGGCTCGGATCCCGGCCCCTGCACTGGGCCGCAGGGGGTCCCGTCTTCCCGGTCGTAGGTGCGCAGCTTCGCGGCGTCCCGCACGTCCACGCGGGGCCGCCAGCCCCACCGCGGTCTCCAGGACGCCCCGTCTGGCACGCTGCGCCTCTGTCCCCGCGAGACGCTCGCTCCCGGCCCCGCCGACCTGCTTCCTGGCGCTCTGGGTCCCACGCCGCGTCTGTCTGTCCTCCGGGGACTGGCCGACGTCCCTGAGCGCGAGGGCCTCGGGGCTGGCGCCCGCCACGGCAGGGGGCAGGGCGCTTCGTTTCAAGGCTGAGGGCGCTCCCTGTGGACGGGCCGCGGCGTCCTCGTCCGCCCCCCGCCCGGCGCTCGCGTCGTGGCCGCCCCTTCGCGGCGGGAGCGCCTGGGCTGAAGCGCAGGCAGGCCACCCACCTGGCCCCGCGGCCCGTCCCGTCCGGGTTCGGCCCCGAGGGGCGGGGCGGGGGGCGCTCTGCTCTTCGCGTTTTGAGGAACCGCGGCCGTGGGGGCCCGTCGGCACCCTGGGCATCACCGGCACTTGGGTTCCGTCTCCCTGGGTCTGCGCCGGCGTGGAGCTGAGGGCCGCCACCCCGCCCGGGGAGGCCGCGGCAGGCTCCTGCCACCTCTTGCCGCCCGGCGCGTGTTGGTTTTGGACGTTCCGCTTAAAGCAGGTTGTGAACGTCTGGACACTAAGTCCCCGGCCGGCTCCTGGAGCGGAGGAGCCCCGCCCGCCCGCCCGCCCCGCCCACCTGTTTCCAGGCCGCCAGCCTGCGCGGGGTCGCAACCCGCCCCAGGCCACCCTCTGTAGGCGAAGACACTCCCCGGGCTGGGTGAGGCCCCACTCTGGACCAGTCTCGCTGCCCCCTGCAGTCTCTGGCTGGCCCGCTGGCCCCTGCCTGGCTTCCTGTTGCCTGGAAGCTGGGTCCAGAGTGGGCACCTTCGCTTTGCCCCGAGGAGATCTTCACCGGCGTCCAGAGACATTCAGGGCTGTCACTCGGCCGGGGAGGCCCGGTTCAGCCCTCTGCAGTGGGCAGGGCAGCCCATCGCACAGGGCTGTCCCCCGGAGGTCAGAGGTCAGCAGCGCTGCCGGGGAGCACCGCCATCCTGAGCTGCTGAGCTCCGGTCAGACGCCTCAGGCCAGGTCCTCGCCGCGAGCCCTGCTAAGTGCTTGTTGGCTCGCAAGGGGGCAGCCGGCAAGGGGCATCTGTGACCCCCCCGGGCAGGCCCAGGTCCCGGCCAACTCCTAAGTCACCCCACTTCACCCCGAGAGATGCCTGGTCCCCTGGAATCCCTTGCCTGGTGACCTCCGCCGCTGCCTCCGTCCCAGGAGGGGTGGGTGGCCACGCGGGGCCGTGGTGGGGACACAGTCACGTCCAGACTGCCGCCACGGCGTCGGCTAACACTCTTCTGTAAGGGAAAGAAGAGCCCCTCTCCCTTCCTCCGGCCTCTTTTGCTGTCTTGGTTTAGATTTAGCCCTAGAGGTTTGGGTGTCTTTGCGGATTGATGGATTCTTCCTCCTCCGGAGTGTCGTGGGGGCTGCGGCCGTCCCTCTGTGTGCGTCCACAGCGCGAGCGCCGGGCTCCCCGCTCCACGGCCCCGGGCGGCGGGCGCCTCCTGGCCGCACCTGCGCTGCCCGCACAGGCTCGCCCCACGAGTCTGCGGCTCCTTTCGGGAGGGAGGGGACGGAAGCCTGAGGCCCAGGCGTGGTCCACCGGCTCAGGTGCTCCTGTCTCTGGAGCTTTCCGTCGGGCTAGCCGGGCTCCAGGGCGTAGGAGCGCACAGGCGGGCACGGGCACGGCAGCGGTGCCGCCTCACCGGGACGTCGGAGGGCCCGGCCGCGAAGCTGTCTGTCTGTTACCTTCTCTTGCCCTGAAACTCTCGGTTTCTAAGAACTTGGTGATATTACTCAGTCGCTTCACCCCACGAGGCCCGGGTTTCACATCTCCACCCTGACCTCCGGCTCCGAGGAAGGTGTGGGTTTCCTCGTGGCCCCGGGCGCTCAGCGCCTACGGAGGCACAGCTCCCGAGGCCCGGCCCCGCGCCGCCGCGTCCTGACGGGGTTGCTGCCGGCCGGGAGGCTGCCTGACGTTCGACCCTGCTTCCTCAAATGCCAGAAGATTCACACAGACTTCTTCCCTCTCGGGAAACTGTTTTGACGTGTGAAGGGTTTTAGGATGTCGGCGGCGCAGCCAGTGCTGGGCCCTGTCCTTCCAGCTGCGGCTCCCTGCGGGGCGTCCCCGCCGGTCAGTCAGGCGTCAGGCCCTGCATGTCTGCGGTGTGGCTGACCCGGCGGTGGGCAGGGCCCTTCTTTCTGAACAAGCTCCGTCCTCCGCGCTGTGTGGTCCAGGGTGAGCCGCCCACGTTTCTGGGCCTCAACTCCCTCACCTGTGAAATGGGGAGAATAGAGAGCCGCTTCCTGAGGTGTTTAGGGGTCATGGGGGGCCAGGTGGGTGCTGCAGGCGAGGGACACGGACGTGTCCAGCTGTGGACCCTGGCATGTGAGGGCGTGGCCTGGCCACCAGGGAGTGGACTCCATGGGACGGGTCAGGGTTTCTTCACATCCGCACGTGAGGTTGGGTGTCTTTGCGGATTGATGGATTCTTCCTCCTCCGGAGTGTCGTGGGCTGGGGCCGTCCCTCTGTGTGCGTCCACAGCGCGAGCGCCGGGCTCCCCGCTCCACGGCCCCGGGCGGCGGGCGCCTCCTGGCCGCACCTGCGCTGCCCGCACAGGCTCGCCCCACGAGTCTGCGGCTCCTTTCGGGAGGGAGGGGACGGAAGCCTGAGGCCCAGGCGTGGTCCACCGGCTCAGGTGCTCCTGTCTCTGGAGCTTTCCGTCGGGCTAGCCGGGCTCCAGGGCGTAGGAGCGCACAGGCGGGCACGGGCACGGCAGCGGTGCCGCCTCACCGGGACGTCGGAGGGCCCGGCCGCGAAGCTGTCTGTCTGTTACCTTCTCTTGCCCTGAAACTCTCGGTTTCTAAGAACTTGGTGATATTACTCAGTCGCTTCACCCCACGAGGCCCGGGTTTCACATCTCCACCCTGACCTCCGGCTCCGAGGAAGGTGTGGGTTTCCTCGTGGCCCCGGGCGCTCAGCGCCTACGGAGGCACAGCTCCCGAGGCCCGGCCCCGCGCCGCCGCGTCCTGACGGGGTTGCTGCCGGCCGGGAGGCTGCCTGACGTTCGACCCTGCTTCCTCAAATGCCAGAAGATTCACACAGACTTCTTCCCTCTCGGGAAACTGTTTTGACGTGTGAAGGGTTTTAGGATGTCGGCGGCGCAGCCAGTGCTGGGCCCTGTCCTTCCAGCTGCGGCTCCCTGCGGGGCGTCCCCGCCGGTCAGTCAGGCGTCAGGCCCTGCATGTCTGCGGTGTGGCTGACCCGGCGGTGGGCAGGGCCCTTCTTTCTGAACAAGCTCCGTCCTCCGCGCTGTGTGGTCCAGGGTGAGCCGCCCACGTTTCTGGGCCTCAACTCCCTCACCTGTGAAATGGGGAGAATAGAGAGCCGCTTCCTGAGGTGTTTAGGGGTCATGGGGGGCCAGGTGGGTGCTGCAGGCGAGGGACACGGACGTGTCCAGCTGTGGACCCTGGCATGTGAGGGCGTGGCCTGGCCACCAGGGAGTGGACTCCATGGGACGGGTCAGGGTTTCTTCACATCCGCACGTGGCAGGTGTCTCCCCCAGTGCCAGCAGGAGGACGCCAGGCCCACGCCAAGGGTGCGCCAGCGGCGTGTGGGCAGAGCCAGGACCAGGCTGGAGGGCCAGCGGGGTGAGAGCCGTCCGGGCGCCGGGCGTGTGCGGGGGCAGAGTGGGGCGGCTGTGGGCTTCGGCGGGTTGTCCTTTGGGCACCCCGGGGGGTCATCAGGGAGGGACATGGGACATGGCTTCCAGAGGGTCGCCGGGCTGCCGTGGGGGCCTGGAAGGTCAAGGAGAGGCCAGAGACTGAGCCAGCCGCGGTCAGCAGGGCTGAGGAGACCAGCCAGCAGAAGTCGGGGCTCGGGGGCGCTGGTGCTGCAGGGTGATGGGCCGGGTTCCCGCCAAGGCACACTCAAGATGATGTCGGCGCAGGGGCGACCGGAGCCCGTCCGCGGCCGGCGCCCAGGCTCGGAGCTCTCCCGGAGGACCGGGAGGACGCCAGCCGCCGTGGGGGAGGGGCTGGCCGCGAGCAGATGGGGCGCAGGCCCTGGAGGCGCGCGGTGGGGGTCAGAGAGGACCCCACCATCCCGGGGCCCCGCGAGCAGGGGCCGTGGAGGCTGAGTGGTGACCAGGTCCGTCCTGAGTGGGCGCTGGTTCCTGGGTCCCTGCGGGAGAGTCCAAGTGTGTTCCCAGGGGGCCCTTTCCTCTGGGAGGACCCGGCCCCGGGGGGGACAGAGCGGGAGGGGAGGAGGGGAGTGTGGGGAGCGGCAGCTCCGGCCTCGCACTGCCCGCGGCCTCTAGGCAGAGTGCTGAGGCCTGGGCCTTCTCCCTCGGCGGGGTGAGCCCCTCCCCCCCCTCAGGACAGGCCCTCCACTGGCTGCCCCCGTCACAGGCGCCCCGAGGGGAGCGCGGAGGCCCTGGGTCCCCTGGCGCCTCTGCCGTGTGCTCTTGGGAGGAGAAGGGCAGCCCAGACCCAGGGCTCCCCCGCCCCTCCTCTGAGGCGGGTGTGGCCGCCGCACCTGTCACTGCAGCCTGGGAGCCCCGCCTCAGCCCAGCTGCCACCCCACCTTGCCCTCGGACCTCTGCCGGGGCGGGCCGGGCCCACGGGAGAGAGCAGGCTTCCCACCAGGCGGCCGCCGGCAGAGCCCCGAGCCAAGGCCGCCACCGCGGCCGCCCCGCGCCCAGCACCTCCTGCCGTGCTGCCCAGCCCCGCGCCCTGCACCTGCCCCTCTCCCCGCTGCCGGGGGGCTCGTGCTCCAGACCCCACAGCCTCCGCACCCCTGGTCTCCGCCGCCCGCCTCCCCAGCCCCGGGGTCCCTCCCCGCACTGGGTCAGTCCCTTCCCAGAGGGCAGCCCACCCTCGGCCCTGAGGCCGCGGGCCGCACCGTGTCTGGCTGTGGCCAGGGCTGAGGGTGGCCAGGCGCAGGCCGAGGCCCGTGGAGGCCGCCGCGCAGGCCCTCTGGTGGCAGCGCGCCCTCCGCCCGGGAGGCGCTGGAGCCCAGGCCCCGGGCCTCGGGAGCCTTGCGGCCCCGCTGCGCTGGCCTGGGCGGCCCAGCTTGGCCTGGAGCCCACTTGCCTGGTCGCCTGTGGTCTGGGGCTTTCCTGGCCAGGCTCCCTGACACAGACACACTCCTGGGGAAACCCCGGTGAAAGTGGGGTCACCAGGTCAGCCGGCGGCGTGGGAGAGGGCTGGCCGGCCAGTGTCCTGGGGGACCCACCCGGGGCAGAGCGGGGAGGCTGAGCCCATCCCCCGCCGGCACCCCAAGGCCATCCCACAGCCGGGCCTGCCCTGACCCTCGACCTCTCCGAGCTCGGCCCTCTGAGCTTTCCAGGCGCCTCTGCCCCGGGCCGGCCCCGGCCTGGGGGCCTCCTTTCCAAGCTGTGCTCATCCAGGCCCAGGAGGGGCGGGCAGGGAGTGGACGCGCCCGGGCTCTGGTGAAGGTCGGTGATCAGCGGGACAGACCCCCGGGTGGGGCGAGAGAACAGAGAGGGGAAGGGTGGGGGCCGTGGTGGGGTGGGTGGTCCCGGGTCTCAGAAAACTGGAAGTGAGGATGGGGGCCGGGTGGCTCGGGGACGCTGAGGCCCAGGAGACGCGCTGAGGTCAAGGTCACCGACAGTGAGGGGAAGAGGGCCCGAGCACGTCTCCTGCAGCCACGTCCACCTCCTCGAGGCCACGGTCCCCACACGGTTCCCCGGGCTCCCCCACTTCCTGGCTCACAGGACCCCTTCCTGTTCCGGCTGTTCCCGCCCCGCCCGCAGCTCGCTCTGGGGCCCTGCTGGCGAGGAGCGGGTCCCTCATCGTGTGGCTGCAGACGCCTGCGCCCGAGAGAGGCCTGGAGACGTTGTGCACGCTGCTGCGGGGACGCGCCCCGTGATGGAGAGTTCAGCGCCCCCGTCCCTGTGGTGGGCGCTGGCCTGCGGCTGGTCTGGCCCCAGTCCTGGGGGCGGGGGTGCTGCCCTGGGGTCCCTGTCCTCCTGGGTGGGGGCGGCCTCGTCCGCCGTCGGCAGCTTCGGCCATCAGCAGGGCTGGGCTCCGACATGTGGCAGGCCGGGGCTGGGCTGCCTGTCAGACACGGGAGAGAGAAGTCCCCTTTCCTCCTGGGCTAAAATAAGCCCTGAAAGTGTTGGAGGGAGCGGGACTCGGACGGGACTTTCCTGGGAAGCGGTCTGGGGACTTGCCCTGACTTTCCGTTTCTCCACGTGGAGCTGGATCCTGGGACGGGCGGCGGGGGAGGAAGTGAGCGCTCTCGAGTCTCAGGCGGCACGGCGCGGGGCGGGCGGGGTGGGTGCTCCTGCGGCTCCACCCTGGCACCCTGCCTGCCTCCTGGGCTCCGGGCTGTGCTGAGGGCGGTGTCCCTGCAGGACTGAGGGCCCTGAACTGTGTGTGGTCAGTGAGGTTGGAAGGTGGTGGTCCGAGGGGGGCGTGCTCAGGGCCCAGACCAGCAGCCGGGGCTCCCTCCCTCCTGTCTCAGGGGGCAGGCGGCCTCTCCATCGGGCCAGGCCGCCACGTCCTCCGGGGAGGCTGCAGCCCCTGTCCCCGGGGGCTCCATCCGCACGGGCCCCATGGCGCCCGCACCCAGGCCCCCGGGCAGGTCACGTCGCGGCTGCGTGCCTGCTGCTGGGCAGCAGGGTGCCCGGGTGCGCCTGGGAAGGGGGGCAGGTGCGCAGGCAGGTCAGGGGCCCTGGCACCAGGGAGAGTGGGCGTGGCGTCCCCGCCGGGGGCGGCCAGGGCACAGGGCTGTATGGGCCGCAGCCTTGGACAGGCAGGGTCGGGCCAGGGGGACACTGGGCACGACTGCGGGGCCGCCAGCATCCTCGCGGCGGGTTCCCGCAGGGCCAGGGCTTGTTGTTACAGCCCCGTCTGCCTGAGTTCTTTAAAGGAGCCGACTCACCGAGGAACTCTGACGGAAGACCTTCCTTTAGACCTGGGGCCGTCAGGGGACCCCCGCCTGCCCCTAGGAGGGATGGAGGCCGGGTTCTCGCCTGCGCCCCGCCCCGCTCCGACCCCACGGCCCGTCTCTCCAGGCTGCGTTTCCTGGGCACTGCCGGGGAGTCCGCGCCCCCCTGCACGCGCCGCCGGGCTGGGAGGCCAGTGGTTTTACCCGCTCCTGGCAGGGCCGCGGACGCGGGACGGGTCTCGCTTGCTCGTGGGGACGAGGGACCCGGTGGCTCTGCAGGTCGGGGTTCCCACCGGGCCGCTGGCGGCTGAGGGTCGGCGGGGCCGGGCGTGCGCCCCGGGCGGCTTTCTGGGCCGGAAGCGCCCGCCGGCACCCGCGGCTTCGCGCTCTCCCCGAGACGGAGCTCCGGCTCGATGAGCCGGCAGGTGCCGTCCCCTGCCGTTCACCCGGGGCCGTGTGTCCGGGCCTGCGGCCGGGCGGGAAGCTGGCTGTCGCCTGTCTGGCGCGGGCTCGCTCCCGGTCGAGCGCTTGCGGTGCTTTGGCAGCGGGACCCCTCAGCGTCCATGTTCTCCTTACGGGGGTGACGTGAAGACCCCGGGTCGCAAGATGGGTGTCCGTCCAGAGGGGACACACGGCCAGGTCACGTGATGAGTGGAAATTCACACCGGTCATTTTTATACTTAGTTCTAATTTTATTAAATAAAGCTATAATGAGATGCAGACAGAAAATAAACCTTTTTTAAAGAAACCTAAACTCAGGTTTTTATTAAAAGTGGCAACATGGTGACAGGGTCCTGTGAGCCAGAAAGCCTGGGGACACGGCCTGGAGGTGGGCTCCCGGGGCTGCGGTGGGCCGTGGCGTGGGCTACCCCGCGGGCAAGCCCAGTCCTGGGGTCCCAGAGAGAGGGGCTGGGTGACCAGGCTGGGGAGGCGGAGGGTGCTGGCTGGGCCAGGCCTCTCCACGGGGCCGCCATGAAGGCTGAACAAGAAGGCGGCGTGGGGAGGCTTTCTCCTTCCTGCTCCGGCGGGGGCGGGGTGCCCCTGGGGGACCGACAAGCTGTCTTTCTGACGGGACCCCACCCGAGGGTCCTGGAGGTCCATCCTGGGGTCTGGGAAGCTGCAGGACCCCAGAGTGAGAACGGGGGCCAGGATGTCAGGAGGGACCTCCTCTCGGACCAGGCAAATGAATTGCCAGCTTCCAGCCCCCGCCCGTCCCCACTGTCAGCCAGGGACGCAGCCACGGAGAGGCCACGGAGCCACCAGCGCGACCCGCCCCCGCCCCCCGGACCCCCTGCCTGCTGCCCGCCAGGACCCCCGGCCGCGCTGGCTCTGTGCCCGCTCCGCCGCGGGGGCAGGTCCCGGGCAGGACGTGAGCCTGGACCCCTGTGGTGCTAGCAGGTCCTCAGCGGCTCAGCGGGCGACTTGCTCGCGGCATTTAACATGGCCGACCCCGGTACTGACGCGTGGCCGGGTCTGGGCGGGAGCGCTGGTGGCTGGTGGCCACCAGCCACAGACTGGGTGGTTTTGGGTTCTCCTCCGAGTTCTCCTGTACTTTCCAGATTCCCCACAAAGTGCCTCAGAAAGAACACCCTGCGTCCCTGCAGCCGTGGGAGGGTGCGTCCTAAAGCCACACGCGTCCACGTGTGTGACGGGACCTCACGGCAACAGACCTGTCTCTGGACGTGGGACCCAGCTCCCGCACCGGGCGCTCACGTCCCGCGTCGTCACGCTGGCACACGGGCCCCTCGGCAGGCGTGCGGGCGGCGGGCCGCTCCCTGAGCCCGGGCAGAGGGCTGGTGACCATCTGCCCGCCGCGTCCTCGGTGGACCTTTCAGAGCAGGCACCTCCGCTCCACACGCAGGGCAGAGCCCACAGGCCGCCAGGCCCACCCGGCCTGCACGCGGGCCTCCTGCAAAGAGGAAAATTTTAAACCAAAGGCTGCGGCTGGGGACTGGCGGGGAAGTTGACTGCATTTCCGATCACCGTGCGGGCGGAAAGAAGGCGCGCGGACGGGAGCCTCGGCTCCCCTCTTGACGAGCTACGCTCAGGAGCCGCGACGCCCCTCCGGCCCACACCGCCGGCTCCCGGGGAGGAAGGGGGCCTCCCGCAGCACGTGTGCCCTCCCGGCCCCTGGCCCGCTGAGCCGCGTGCACTCACACGCAGGCGCCCGTGCACGCGTGTGTGAGTGTCTGTTCGCGCACCGTGTGCGGACACTCCCCGCCAGGAGGAAGGCGTCTCTATCTGGAGCCTGTCGTGGGCCCCGGAGGCCGAGCACAGCGGAGGCAGCGGGTGGGGAGGGCCGGGCAGCAGCCGCTCGCAGGTTTCTTGCCACGGAGGAGCCTGCCACGCTCGCCCCGGGGAGGCCTAGCCGCCACCTGCCTGCCAGCCGCTCCCCAGCCCCTGCAGAAGTCTCGGGCTGCCGGTGCCAGCCGGGTGCTGGGACGGCGGGAAGGCTGGCCCAGGGCCCAGGGGCCACAGCGGGCAGGCGCCCTCCTCTTTCCCACCTGGCAGCGCCTGGAGGGGGGCGCGCCCGCTTCCTCGCTGTGTCCCCGCGGGGCGGAACGTTCTCCTGGAAGCTGGTCTCCCTGTGCTGGGCGTGGAGTTTCCCCTGGCAGCCGCGGCATGGAGAAAGTAAACAAAGTGGGACTTGCCCTGAGGAAACGAGCCACCCCAGCGGCCAGGTCGGGACTTCCCGTGGCTCCTCTGGCTTCTGGCCAAGACCCGCACTTTCTCCAAGTGCAGCTTCAAAGACCTGAAGTGTGGCTGAGTAGCCCGGGCACGCTGCGTGGGGTCTGTCCACCCAGCGCCCGGGGGACGGCAGGGGCTGGACTGAAGCGCCGGTCGTGCAGGCCTGTGAGTCCCTTAGTGCCTCTGAGTAGAGTTAAACCGGTAACTTTCACACAGCGTGTGCTTCACCACAATAAAGATACATAAATGTGTGGAGAGCCCACGGTGCTGCTCAGGAGGTCCTGAGACCTGCTCACGGTTGCCGGCGAGGCCTGTGCTGGCGGGGCCTGCCCGTGGCCGGAGCGCGGGACCCTCGCATGCTCACCGCGCTGTGGGCAGAAGGCCGGACCCTGTGGGAGCAGGGCCAGGAGCCCTGTTTTGTTGGTGGGCTGTTGGGCGGGGAATGCTCTCTGGCCTGGGCAACGTCTAGGTCCTTTCCTGGTGGCCCTCGCTCTCCCAGCCAGCTCCGGCCCGTCGACTCTGCTCCCGAAAGGCTCGTGTCCCCAGGACCCCTTGGCCCTCCCCTAATGGAGGTCAACGGGTTCAGAATGGAATCCAGGCTCCAATCGCTTTGTCAAGCGTCCATGGGGGCGGCACGGGGCTGAGACCTCCACGTCCGCCGCTGAGGGAGCGCTGGGACTGGCTTGCTGTTCTCTCGGCCGGGGTCCCGTCCCTCCAGAGCTTCCCGGGAACGACTGTGCTCGGGTCACGGGGGCCGTGACACGCAGGTAAGCTCGGGGGTCTGGGGTCGCGCTCCCACGATGCCGGCTGCTGTCCACACCCGCGAGCAGGGGTCCAGAGCTCTGCCCAGGCCTCCCGCCCCACGGGCTCTGTGCGACCCCTGACCTGGGGCTGACGGCACCCCTGCCCTCCCAGGCGGAGCTCGATGCCGCCCGGGTCAGGCGTGGCTCCGCCCACCGACGGCCGTGCTCGGGATGCTGTGTGTGTGTCTGCTTGTGTGTGTGTGTGCGCATGTGCACTGCAGATGTGCGGACTCCCCCAGACCCCTCGGTGGCAGATGGCGGGGGCTGCCTGTCTGGCCCTGACCACACCGCCGGGCAGGGAAGAGCAGGAATCAGCTGGTAATTCACCCGCGTGAACCCTGTGGACCCGAGATCTCCCGCAGGCCCTTCAGGAGAGCAGGGCCCAAGTGGCTTCCAGGAGCCCGGCCGCACGGTGCAGGCTGAGGCCCATGGTGGGGTGGTCCCGGGGAGCGGGCTCCGTGGAGGGCTCCAGGGAGCAGGCGGCCCCTCGCCGCGCCTCTCCTCGCCTGTGCTGCGGGGCCTTTGCCCGTTGGGGGAGCCCACGGTGCTGCTCAGGAGGTCCTGAGACCTGCTCACGGTTGCCGGCGAGGCCTGTGCTGGCGGGGCCTGCCCGTGGCCGGAGCGCGGGACCCTCGCATGCTCACCGCGCTGTGGGCAGAAGGCCGGACCCTGTGGGAGCAGGGCCAGGAGCCCTGTTTTGTTGGTGGGCTGTTGGGCGGGGAATGCTCTCTGGCCTGGGCAACGTCTAGGTCCTTTCCTGGTGGCCCTCGCTCTCCCAGCCAGCTCCGGCCCGTCGACTCTGCTCCCGAAAGGCTCGTGTCCCCAGGACCCCTTGGCCCTCCCCTAATGGAGGTCAACGGGTTCAGAATGGAATCCAGGCTCCAATCGCTTTGTCAAGCGTCCATGGGGGCGGCACGGGGCTGAGACCTCCACGTCCGCCGCTGAGGGAGCGCTGGGACTGGCTTGCTGTTCTCTCGGCCGGGGTCCCGTCCCTCCAGAGCTTCCCGGGAACGACTGTGCTCGGGTCACGGGGGCCGTGACACGCAGGTAAGCTCGGGGGTCTGGGGTCGCGCTCCCACGATGCCGGCTGCTGTCCACACCCGCGAGCAGCGCGTCCAGAGCTCTGCCCAGGCCTCCCCGCCCCACGGGCTCTGTGCGACCCCTGACCTGGGGCTGACGGCACCCCTGCCCTCCCAGGCGGAGCTCGATGCCGCCCGGGTCAGAGCGTGGCTCCGCCCACCGACGGCCGTGCTCGGGATGCTGTGTGTGTGTCTGCTTGTGTGTGTGTGTGCGCATGTGCACTGCAGATGTGCGGACTCCCCCAGACCCCTCGGTGGCAGATGGCGGGGGCTGCCTGTCTGGCCCTGACCACACCGCCGGGCAGGGAAGAGCAGGAATCAGCTGGTAATTCACCCGCGTGAACCCTGTGGACCCCGAGATCTCCCCGCAGGCCCTTCAGGGAGAGCAGGGCCCAAGTGGCTTCCAGGAGCCCGGCCGCACACGGGTGCAGGCTGAGGCCCATGGTGGGGTGGTCCCGGGGGAGCCGGGGCTCCGTGGAGGGCTCCAGGGGAGCAGGCGGCCCCTCGCCGCGCCTCTCCTCGCCTCCGTCTCTGCTCCTGACTGGCCACCTCCGGGCTGCCCCGTCTCTGCCTTGGGGTCCGGCGACATGCGCCTCCTCCTGCCTTTCCCCTTTTGAACCGTACCTGCCAGGCCACTCAGGCCCCTCTCCCGCCCCATTTCACGGGGGAGCAATGGACAGGTCTCCTTTTTTTTTTTTTTAAAGTGTCATTAATTTTGAGGGCTTCCCCTGGTGGTCCAGTGGGTAAGGACACCGCCTTGCAGTGCAAGGGGCGCCAGTTTGATCCCTGGCCTGGGAAGATCCCATGTGCTGCGGAGCGGCTGGACCGATGTGTCCAATTGCAGAGCTGGAGCTCTGGAGCGCATGCGCCCAGAGCCGGCGCTCTGCAACGACAGACACCACTGCGATGGGAGACCTACGGGAGCCAAAGAACAAAGACAGATGAAAATGGAGAAATGAAAGACCAACAGAAGTGGCCCGCCCACTCCCCTTCCCGACCCCCGCCCAAAAAAAAAAAAAAAAAATTAATTTGAATTCTTAGTTTTATAGTAAAACAACCTTTTTGAAATAACTTGGCTATTTCTGTCACCATTTTTGTGTCAGATTTGCTCAATGTTATTGAATAAGTAAAATACATAGATATGAATAAACAAGTCAAAATTACATAGAACATTAACGTCTGCTAATATTTGATAAGACCCCTAGTGGGTATTTGCTACGTTATATTATGACACTAGGCACTGTGGGTAAAATACAGAAACAGAAATTGAAAATTGGAGAGTCATATGCCATCTTTGAAAATATTGAGTACCTTTTAAAGTGGAAATTGAAATAAATATAAAACTGCTTCTAAGTTGCCATTTGGACTTTCCGATGTCGCTGCCCTGGAATCCTATGGGCGTGTTACCTGACTGGGCACAAAACCGACCCCGGTCAACAAAACAAGGCCGAAGCCACTGAAAGAGCTTCTACTGTTATTTTATCAGAAACAAGCGCAGATAGGAAACTGATAAAGGTTAGTTTGAATTTTTCTCTGTTGTGAGGCTGCAAAGTCAGGTCCAAGTCTTCGCAGCCCCGTGGAGGGCAGCGCACCAGGCTCCCTGCCCGTCACTGTCTCCTGGAGCTGCTCAAACTCGTCCGTCGAGTCAGCGGTGCCATCCAGCCGTCTCGTCTTCTGTCGTCCCCTCCCCTCCCCTCTCCAGTCCTTCCCAGCGTCCGGGTCTTTCCCAACCAGTCGGCTATTGCGTCAGACGGGCTCTTGACGCTGGCAGCTCAGCGGGGAGGTGGGAGGCTCCCCGGCCGGGGCCGCCCCCTGCTGACGCGCTGCCCAGATGGCCTGCTTCTGGATTCTATGCTCCAGACAGGGTTTGGCGTGAGAAAAGCCAACAGCCAAGCTCAGGCTCCCGGCCGGGCACGCCAGGCCTCTCAGGGTCTCTGAGCCCCGGAGAGAAGGCCTGCAGTTACCTGAGGGCAGCAGCGTGGCCGTCCACACAGCCCGGCTGCACAGTGCGGCTGGCGTGGCCGTGCAATGAGGAAAGGCTAAGGGCCTCAAGTCCGCAGTGGCCCATGGGCTCTGCGCCAGCCGCGGGCGCCCACCTGCTCCCCGGGGCCAGAGGAAGAGAGGCCCCGGCTCTGAGCCGCCATCCTCCGATCCTGGTGCCGAGTGTGCCGTCCTACCGGCACCTCCACGCCCCCTCCTGAGGCTTGCAGCCCGTTCCCTCGGGTCTGAGCTCGGCCTTCCGGGGGTTCCAGCCCCAGGCCTCCTGGAGGCAGGCCCTGGGGTCCCTGGAGCAGGCGAGCCGGCCACGAGAGCCCTGCTGCGTTCCGCAGATCCAATGTTATTGAAAAAAAATTAAAAGATAAACAAGTCAAAATTACATAGAACATTAACGTCTGCTAATATTTGTGGGGTATTTGCTACGTTATATTATGACACTAGGCACTGTGGGTAAAATACAGAAACAGAAATTGAAAATTGGAGAGTCATATGCCATCTTTGAAAATATTGAGTACCTTTTAAAGTGGAAATTGAAATAAATATAAAACTGCTTCTAAGTTGCCATTTGGACTTTCCGATGTCGCTGCCCTGGAATCCTATGGGCGTGTTACCTGACTGGGCACAAAACCGACCCCGGTCAACAAAACAAGGCCGAAGCCACTGAAAGAGCTTCTACTGTTATTTTATCAGAAACAAGCGCAGATAGGAAACTGATAAAGGTTAGTTTGAATTTTTCTCTGTTGTGAGGCTGCAAAGTCAGGTCCAAGTCTTCGCAGCCCTGTGGAGGGCAGCGCACCAGGCTCCCTGCCCGTCACTGTCTCCTGGAGCTGCTCAAACTCGTCCGTCGAGTCAGCGGTGCCATCCAGCCGTCTCGTCTTCTGTCGTCCCCTCCCCTCCCCTCTCCAGTCCTTCCCAGCGTCCGGGTCTTTCCCAACCAGTCGGCTATTGCGTCAGACGGGCTCTTGACGCTGGCAGCTCAGCGGGGAGGTGGGAGGCTCCCCGGCCGGGGCCGCCCCCTGCTGACGCGCTGCCCAGATGGCCTGCTTCTGGATTCTATGCTCCAGACAGGGTTTGGCGTGAGAAAAGCCAACAGCCAAGCTCAGGCTCCCGGCCGGGCACGCCAGGCCTCTCAGGGTCTCTGAGCCCCGGAGAGAAGGCCTGCAGTTACCTGAGGGCAGCAGCGTGGCCGTCCACACAGCCCGGCTGCACAGTGCGGCTGGCGTGGCCGTGCAATGAGGAAAGGCTAAGGGCCTCAAGTCCGCAGTGGCCCATGGGCTCTGCGCCAGCCGCGGGCGCCCACCTGCTCCCCGGGGCCAGAGGAAGAGAGGCCCCGGCTCTGAGCCGCCATCCTCCGATCCTGGTGCCGAGTGTGCCGTCCTACCGGCACCTCCACGCCCCCTCCTGAGGCTTGCAGCCCGTTCCCTCGGGTCTGAGCTCGGCCTTCCGGGGGTTCCAGCCCCAGGCCTCCTGGAGGCAGCCCCTGGGGTCCCTGGAGCAGGGGCGAGCCGGCCACGAGGAGCCCTGCTGCGTTCCGCCCACCGTGCGCAACGGACGACCACCGCTGCAGCCCCGGAGCCTGGGGTGCGGTTAGGGGCCAGGGGAAGCGAGCCCAGCCAACGGGCACTCTGTGAGGACGGGAGGTGCCCGCGTCTCGCCAGGGCTGCTCTCTGCTTTCACCCTGTGAGCTCCCCGGCTGCCAGACGCTGGCCAGACCCGCTCACACCCAGCCTGCCGGGTGGAGTGCTTGCCTCGTGGAAAGATGCTGAACATCCGGCCTTTCCTTCCAGGGGAGGCATTTGGTTCCTGCAGTGGCCACACTCTGCAGCCCGGTCACCCTTGCCGGCCCCCACGGGGATCAGGTCTCTCTCCACCTCCCCCACAGGCCGAGCGGACGCAGACAGGCTGTGCTGGCCACGGGGGTCGAGCCTGGCGCTGCGGCTCCACGGCCCGGGGCGGGACCGACGTGGTCACAGGAAGAGGCTGCTGGGGGAAGCCAGGGGCGTGAGCAGCCACTGGAGAGAGGGCACGTGGACGCAGGTTCCTGCGGGCACGGCCATCCCCACGGGAAGAGGCTCTTTCCAAAATGTGATTCAACAAAAGGTGCTCCTGCCAGGCCCACCACATCACGGGGTGTGGAGGCGGGCTTCCCGTGGGGTGCTGGGGCCTCGGGGATTTCATCAGCTCCAGGGCCCTGCCGTGGTCCATGCTGTCCAGTCGTCCCCCTGCTCTCCGGGCGTGGCTGAGGCCCAGCGGCAGCGCTCTCACGGGAGCCGGAGCGCCAGCTTCCACTTGCACCTGTCTCGCCGCTTTAGGCCGCCCTGCGGACTCCTCCAAAGCAGCCGTGAGCGCCTCCGGACGGGCGGGCAGGCGGCCGGGCGGGCAGGCGGCCGGGCGCTGTGGCCGCCCTGGTGGATGAGCCTGCCCCGCCGGCGGAAGCTCAGTCCTGAGTCGACCTTGGCTCCGCGACAGGGAGGCGCCTGGATTCCAGTCTCTGCTGGGACGCACGTCCAGGGACCTCAGCTACAGGGCGCTGTTGCCCAGATGGTTCACTCGAGGCCACCAGGCCTTCGCGCGAGCGTCCCGCCGCGGGAACAAGGGAGAGGGCCACCGGGCCGATCCAGGAGTGGGGGCTTTCCAGGACACCGCCCAGTTCCGCCTGCCAGGGCCGCCGTGGACGCGGCGTGTGGTCCGGGGACACGGCCCCCAGGACCATCGCAAGCCCGGCGCCGTCCAGCTGCGTCCTTGTCCAGAGCCGCCAAGAGGTGGAGGACGTTTGGGAGCAGTTTGAGAAATGAGAACCAGAACCGGGGTTGGACATTGCGAAAGAATTTGTCCTGATTTGGTGATGATGATATTTGTTTAGAGGAGAAATATTTGTGTTTTTGAGAGAGGCAGACAGATGTTTCAGCGAGGAATGGCGTGATGACTGTGGTTTTCTGGAAACTATTCATTATTTTATTATTTTTTTAAAGATTTATTTATTTATTTATTTTGGGCAGGATTCGGGTTGGGGAGGGAGGGGAGCGGGCGGGCCACTTCTTTTGGTCTGTCATTTCTCTATTTTCATTCGTCTTCATTCCTTGACTCCTGTGGGCCTCCCATCGCGGTGGCGTCTATCGTTGCAGAGCACTGGCTCTGGGCGCATGCGCTCCAGAGCTCCGGCTCGGTAATTGGACACATCGGTCCAGCCGCTCCGCGGCACGTGGGATCTTCCCAGGCCAGGGATCGAACCGGCGCCTCTTGCACTGCAAGGTGGTGTCCTTACCCACCGGACCACCAGGGGAAGCCCTGGAAACTATTCATTATTAATAAAGTGAGTGGAAAGAAACTATGCTAATGTTAGGAGTGAGACCAGTGCCTGTAGAGACCCCTCGCCCCTGCCCTACCTGTGTAATTCAGAAGAAAACAGTACGTTTTTGCAACGTAATAATACAATGGAAATAACTCAGGTTGTGCGAGAGAGGATTGAGGGATTCTTCACAAAAGAGGCTATTTGCCTCTCTTTATACTTTCTTGAAAAATATAATTTTTAAAGAATTGATACAGCATGATGGTTAATTTTCTGTGTGGACTTGACCGGAACACGATCCCCAGGTGTTTGGTCAAGCGCATCTGGATGTTGTCATGAAGATGTTTTTTGCTCGACGGGGTATTCCAGGACTACCGCCGGGAGTTCACTCGAGCCCCATGGCGCGTCCCCGGAACAAGGGAGAGGCCACCGGGCCGATCCAGGAGTGGGGGCTTTCCAGGACACCGCCCAGTTCCGCCTGCCAGGGCCGCCGTGGACGCGGCGTGTGGTCCGGGGACACGGCCCCCAGGACCATCGCAAGCCCGGCGCCGTCCAGCTGCGTCCTTGTCCAGAGCCGCCAAGAGGTGGAGGACGTTTGGGAGCAGTTTGAGAAATGAGAACCAGAACCGGGGTTGGACATTGCGAAAGAATTTGTCCTGATTTGGTGATGATGATATTTGTTTAGAGGAGAAATATTTGTGTTTTTGAGAGAGGCAGACAGATGTTTCAGCGAGGAATGGCGTGATGACTGTGGTTTTCTGGAAACTATTCATTATTTTATTATTTTTTTAAAGATTTATTTATTTATTTATTTTGGGCAGGATTCGGGTTGGGGAGGGAGGGGAGCGGGCGGGCCACTTCTTTTGGTCTGTCATTTCTCTATTTTCATTCGTCTTCATTCCTTGACTCCTGTGGGCCTCCCATCGCGGTGGCGTCTATCGTTGCAGAGCACTGGCTCTGGGCGCATGCGCTCCAGAGCTCCGGCTCGGTAATTGGACACATCGGTCCAGCCGCTCCGCGGCACGTGGGATCTTCCCAGGCCAGGGATCGAACCGGCGCCTCTTGCACTGCAAGGTGGTGTCCTTACCCACCGGACCACCAGGGGAAGCCCTGGAAACTATTCATTATTAATAAAGTGAGTGGAAAGAAACTATGCTAATGTTAGGAGTGAGACCAGTGCCTGTAGAGACCCCTCGCCCCTGCCCTACCTGTGTAATTCAGAAGAAAACAGTACGTTTTTGCAACGTAATAATACAATGGAAATAACTCAGGTTGTGCGAGAGAGGATTGAGGGATTCTTCACAAAAGAGGCTATTTGCCTCTCTTTATACTTTCTTGAAAAATATAATTTTTAAAGAATTGATACAGCATGATGGTTAATTTTCTGTGTGGACTTGACCGGAACACGATCCCCAGGTGTTTGGTCAAGCGCATCTGGATGTTGTCATGAAGATGTTTTTTTTTAAAGATGAGACTAACATGAAATCAGTAGGCTCTGAATAAAAGCTCCACAGAATGGAGGTGGGCCTCATCTAACCCTCTGAAGACCATAAGAGGAAACACACTGAGGTCCCCCAAAGAGGAAGGACCTCTGTCTTCAGACTCGCGCGGCAGCGTCCCACGGCAGACCTGTCTGCTGGGAAGTCAGACCCAGAGCCCCCGCTCCCAGACGCTGGAGGCTCTCGCTTTGGCCACAGTTCTCTGGTAACGTCTGGTTTTCTTCACAGATTCAGCTCGAACTTCACTCCAGTTCCAACGCCTCGATCCCCCCGTCCACCTTTCCTGGTTGTAGGTCTTTGAGTCACCTCTTGTTGGCCTGGATCCATGTTTGAGTTGGCCTGTCGGGAAGGGACTGTTCCTAGTGCACTTTCTGAGCCCCTTGTGCCTGAGAGCCCTTTCTCTCCGCAGCCTGCACGCCCGCAGGTCAGCCCGCAGTGGCCGGCGGGGCCCAGCGGCTGGGGTCCTCAGCCACGGCCCGGTGGCGGCTCCGCCCTGTCCTGGGCTCTCACACGACTCCTCGGGCTGCTCCGCGTCTCTTGGTGGGCACGTGTCTGAGGTTTTATGCGTGAGGCCTCCCATTGGCCTGTCGTGACGTTGGCTTGGTACCTGACGAGACTTTTGGTAAATAGGTTGCAACTGGCCTTCGGTTCGAGAAAGTCTTCTGCCTCTTTGATGACTCTTTCTTCTGTTTGTTCGTGTCTCTTTCTCTGGCACCGCGCCCTGCAAGGCTCCAGCTTTTGTCTTCAAGTGTCCTTTCGACCTGTGCCTGTGTTTTTTAAGTTTTGTTTTGTTTTTAAAAGCATTCATTTGACTTCCCAGGTCTTAGTTTCAGCACACGGGTCCTTCAGCTGTGGCACGTGACATCCAGTCCCCCCACGAGGGACGGAACCCGGCACCCAGAGCCCCGGCCGCGGACCCTCAGGGAAGGCCCGTGAGCGTGGGTTTCTTCCACGTGCCTCCCCGAGTTCGTCTGTTCTCATCTCATGATGGTTAATTTTCTGTGTGGACTTGACCGAACACGATCCCCAGGTGTTTGGTCAAGCGCATCTGGATGTTGTCATGAAGATGTTTTTTTTTAAAGATGAGACTAACATGAAATCAGTAGGCTCTGAATAAAAGCTCCACAGAATGGAGGTGGGCCTCATCTAACCCTCTGAAGACCATAAGAGGAAACACACTGAGGTCCCCCAAAGAGGAAGGACCTCTGTCTTCAGACTCGCGCGGCAGCGTCCACGGCAGACCTGTCTGCTGGGAAGTCAGACCCAGAGCCCCCGCTCCCAGACGCTGGAGGCTCTCGCTTTGGCCACAGTTCTCTGGTAACGTCTGGTTTTCTTCACAGATTCAGCTCGAACTTCACTCCAGTTCCAACGCCTCGATCCCCCCGTCCACCTTTCCTGGTTGTAGGTCTTTGAGTCACCTCTTGTTGGCCTGGATCCATGTTTGAGTTGGCCTGTCGGGAAGGGACTGTTCCTAGTGCACTTTCTGAGCCCCTTGTGCCTGAGAGCCCTTTCTCTCCGCAGCCTGCACGCCCGCAGGTCAGCCCGCAGTGGCCGGCGGGGCCCAGCGGCTGGGGTCCTCAGCCACGGCCCGGTGGCGGCTCCGCCCTGTCCTGGGCTCTCACACGACTCCTCGGGCTGCTCCGCGTCTCTTGGTGGGCACGTGTCTGAGGTTTTATGCGTGAGGCCTCCCATTGGCCTGTCGTGACGTTGGCTTGGTACCTGACGAGACTTTTGGTAAATAGGTTGCAACTGGCCTTCGGTTCGAGAAAGTCTTCTGCCTCTTTGATGACTCTTTCTTCTGTTTGTTCGTGTCTCTTTCTCTGGCACCGCGCCCTGCAAGGCTCCAGCTTTTGTCTTCAAGTGTCCTTTCGACCTGTGCCTGTGTTTTTTAAGTTTTGTTTTGTTTTTAAAAGCATTCATTTGACTTCCCAGGTCTTAGTTTCAGCACACGGGTCCTTCAGCTGTGGCACGTGACATCCAGTCCCCCCACGAGGGACGGAACCCGGCACCCAGAGCCCCGGCCGCGGACCCTCAGGGAAGGCCCGTGAGCGTGGGTTTCTTCCACGTGCCTCCCCGAGTTCGTCTGTTCTCATCTCAGGGACATCTGTCCGCCCTCCCACCACCACCTGATTTCAGTCTGTGTCATCTCCATGTCAGCCTTTATTTCCTGCATAGAGGGATTTCTTACACTTTATGGAGTGAAGAAAGCAGCCTGAATGTACTCTGTTTCCCTCAGAGCTGCTTCCTGAGCAGGCGCTGCCCTTCCCTGAGTTCCCGAGACGGGCAGCGAGTGGCTCTGGCTGGGCTTCTTCTCGTCGCTGCTGTCTGACCGTCGGGGCCGCTCGGAGGCCGCAGAGTCCGACGCGGGGGCTGGCCCGGCCCGACTGTCCCCCTGCTGCGCCGGGCAGCTGCGCTCCTGGCCGCCGCCGGCCCTTCGTGGGTGGCGTCTGCAGCTGCTGGGGACGGGGTGCGGAGAGGCCCTGGGCAACTCCACGGCTCTCTGTCCTGGGGACCGAAGCCCAGTGTGGGCTGGGCCCTGCAGCGCCGTCCCCCGCTTGGGGCAGAAGCCCCTCCACGCGGCCTGTGCCAGCGGCGGCCCGGGTGCTGCCTCTGGCCCCGGGCACAGACCCGCCGGGCCTCTGGGGGGCTGTCGCAGGAGGGCCGGGGAAGGGCTTACGGCCCCCCGCCCGCCGCGAGCTTCCCGCTCAGCCGCCTGTTCCCCGAGTGCTGAGGTCCCCCGGGCCGCGGCTGCCCTCGAGCTCAGCCTCCACGCCGAGGGCCCTGCGTCCCGAGGCCTGTCGTCCGGTTACCGTCAGCTTCCCTAGAGACAGCCAGGCGCGGCGGCGCCCAGAGGCCCCGGGGAGGCTCTCCACAGGCCGGCCGCCACGCCCGCGGTCCCGGCGGCAGTGTGCTCGGCGCTCTGGCTCCCCGGGCCGTGCGGCTGCAGCCATTGCTCCCGCCTGGGTGAGACTGGGGGCCGGAGCAGGGTTCTCGTGGCTGTCCGTGGCCCCCCGAGTCCCCCTAAACTGCTCAGAACAGCCTGCCCCATGTGCAGACACTCGCCGCAGGACTTTGGGACCTGCAGACAGGAGAGGGGCCACCCACAGTCACGAGCCCCCGGCCACGCAGCTCCGGGCCCCGCCCTCCCACGGGCCTGCGGGCCCAGGAGCAACCGGCTGCCACCACCAGGCAGGCGGGTCCCCCGGGGGTTGAGTGGTCTGGGCGAGGCAAGGTCTCTAACCACTCCCTGCCTCCATTTCTCCGTTGGTGACATCGAGGTGGCCACCACATCCCTCCGGCCGGCAAGCCGGGAGGCTAAGAGCCGCTGGGTTTGTCCTGTAGCCGCGTCTCTAGGTAAAGACACACACTGTTCCATCCCTGTGGAGACCCCGCACGAGCCCGGCCTGTGACCGGCCCACCCCCCGCCTGAGCGCCTGGCCCTGGACAGCTTGGCCCTGACCTCTGACCTGGCAGGCGCCGGCGCCAGGAGGCCCAGCAGGCCCTCCCTCAGAGCGCGGAGCCGTGGCTACAGCCTCCCACCCGGACGCCGGGATGGAGGGTGAGATGTCCTCAGGCTGGGGCTGGCTGAGCCCAGGGGTCGTGGGTGGGACGAGCCCCTCCGTCCACAGAAGCCTGCAGGCGGGGCCCCCGCGCACAGCAGAGCAGGCCGTCCTGGTCATCGAGGTCATCCTCGCTCCGGCCGTGCCCCGGACCACCCTCGGTCGTCACTGGAGAGCCGGTGAGAGGAGCCCTGGGCCAGGCACAGCCGAGTCCCCGGTGAGCTCGGCCGCAGCCCTGAGCTGGCTCGCCTCGCTTGCCGCTGCCCTTGCTTGCTCGCTCCGCCGTGCCTGGCGCTTCGTGACGGTGGACGGCGGCCCGCCAGGCCTCCCCGTCGTGCACCGTCGCCCAGAGCGCGCTCAGACTCGCGTCCGTGGAGCCAGGGACGCCCTCCAGCCGTCTCACCCCCCGTCGCCCCTCCTCCCGCCCTCAGTCTCCCCAGCCTCCGGGGCTGTTCCGGTGAGCCGGCTCCTCCCGTCGGGTGGCCCCAGTGTTAGCGCTCCGGTCAGTCCTCCCAGTGAACGCTCAGGGCGGATCTCCTTCAGGATGGACTCTGGTCTCCTCGCTGTCCAGGGGCCTCTCCAGCCGCTCCAGCACCGCAGCTCAGGAACAGCAATTCTTCGGCCCTCAGGCCTTCTTCATGGTCCAGTTCTCACAGCCACGTACGACTACTGGGAAAACCAAAGCTTTAACTACAGATCTTTGTTGGGCGAGGCAAGGTCTCTAACCACTCCTGCCTCCATTTCTCCGTTGGTGACATCGAGGTGGCCACCACATCCCTCCGGCCGGCAAGCCGGGAGGCTAAACGCTGGGTTTGTCCTGTAGCGTCTCTAGGTAAAGACACACACTGTTCCATCCCTGTGGAGACCCCGAGCCCGGCCTGTGACCGGCCCACCCCCCGCCTGAGCGCCTGGCCCTGGACAGCTTGGCCCTGACCTCTGACCTGGCAGGCGCCGGCGCCAGGAGGCCCAGCAGGCCCTCCCTCAGAGCGCGGAGCCGTGGCTACAGCCTCCCACCCGGACGCCGGGATGGAGGGTGAGATGTCCTCAGGCTGGGGCTGGCTGAGCCCAGGGGTCGTGGGTGGGACGAGCCCCTCCGTCCACAGAAGCCTGCAGGCGGGGCCCCCGCGCACAGCAGAGCAGGCCGTCCTGGTCATCGAGGTCATCCTCGCTCCGGCCGTGCCCCGGACCACCCTCGGTCGTCACTGGAGAGCCGGTGAGAGGAGCCCTGGGCCAGGCACAGCCGAGTCCCCGGTGAGCTCGGCCGCAGCCCTGAGCTGGCTCGCCTCGCTTGCCGCTGCCCTTGCTTGCTCGCTCCGCCGTGCCTGGCGCTTCGTGACGGTGGACGGCGGCCCGCCAGGCCTCCCCGTCGTGCACCGTCGCCCAGAGCGCGCTCAGACTCGCGTCCGTGGAGCCAGGGACGCCCTCCAGCCGTCTCACCCCCCGTCGCCCCTCCTCCCGCCCTCAGTCTCCCCAGCCTCCGGGGCTGTTCCGGTGAGCCGGCTCCTCCCGTCGGGTGGCCCCAGTGTTAGCGCTCCGGTCAGTCCTCCCAGTGAACGCTCAGGGCGGATCTCCTTCAGGATGGACTCTGGTCTCCTCGCTGTCCAGGGGCCTCTCCAGCCGCTCCAGCACCGCAGCTCAGGAACAGCAATTCTTCGGCCCTCAGGCCTTCTTCATGGTCCAGTTCTCACAGCCACGTACGACTACTGGGAAAACCAAAGCTTTAACTACAGATCTTTGTTGGCACTGCTTTTTAATATGCTGTCTCGGTTTGTCATAGATTTTCTTCCAAGGAGCAAGCATCTTTTAATTTCATGGCTGCCGTCACCATCCACGGTGATTTTGGAGTCCAAGAAAATAGCGTCTGTCACTGTTTTCATCGTTTGTCCACCTATTTGTGATGATGTGATGGGACCAGATGCCGTGATCTTCATTTTTTGAATGTTCATATTTAAGCCTGCTTCTGCACTCTCCTCTTTCACCTTCATCAAGAGCCTCTTCGGGTCCTCTTTGCTTTCTGCTGTAAGGGTGGTGTCATCTGCATACCTGAGATTATTGATATTTCTCCTGGCAATCCTTTTTTTTTTTTTTTTTTTTAAATTTTGCCCTCTTCTATTGGTTCTTCATTTATTTACTTTCATCCATCTTAATTCTTTGGCCTCTCCTGACAATCTTGATTCCAGCTTGTGCTTCATCCAGGCCAGCATTTAGTATGATGGATTCTGCATAGAAGTAAAATAAACAGGGTGACGATGTACAACTTTGATGTACTTTCCCAGTTTGAAACTAGACTGCTGCGCCATGTCTGGTTCAAACACTTGCTTGTTGACCTTGCAAACAGGTTTCTCGGGAGGCAGGTAAAGTGGTCTGGTATTCCTGTGTCTTTAAGAATTTCCCAGTTTGTTGTGATCCACACAATTAAAGGTTTATCACAGTCAATGAAGCAGAAGGATATGTTTTTCTGAAATTCCCTTGCTTTTTCTATGATCCAACGCATTGTTGGCAATCTCTGGTTCCTCTGTCTTTTCTTTTTTTTTTTTTTTAAATTTTTTATTTATTTATCTCTTGGTGGGCTAGGGGAAGGGGCTGGGCGGGCCACTTCTATTGGTCTTTAATTTCTCTATTTTCATCCGTCTTTGTTCTTTGGCTCCTGCGGGCCTCCCATCGCGGTGGCCCCTAGCCTCAGGACCCGGGCAATTCTCCCGGCCCTCTCCAGCCGCTCCAGCACCGCAGCTCAGGAACAGCAATTCTTCGGCCTATTTTGGTCCAGTTCTCACAGCCACGTACGACTACTGGGAAAACCAAAGCTTTAACTACAGATCTTTGTTGGCACTGCTTTTTAATATGCTGTCTCGGTTTGTCATAGATTTTCTTCCAAGGAGCAAGCATCTTTTAATTTCATGGCTGCCGTCACCATCCACGGTGATTTTGGAGTCCAAGAAAATAGCGTCTGTCACTGTTTTCATCGTTTGTCCACCTATTTGTGATGATGTGATGGGACCAGATGCCGTGATCTTCATTTTTTGAATGTTCATATTTAAGCCTGCTTCTGCACTCTCCTCTTTCACCTTCATCAAGAGCCTCTTCGGGTCCTCTTTGCTTTCTGCTGTAAGGGTGGTGTCATCTGCATACCTGAGATTATTGATATTTCTCCTGGCAATCCTTTTTTTTTTTTTTTTTTAAATTTTGCCCTCTTCTATTGGTTCTTCATTTATTTACTTTCATCCATCTTAATTCTTTGGCCTCTCCTGACAATCTTGATTCCAGCTTGTGCTTCATCCAGGCCAGCATTTAGTATGATGGATTCTGCATAGAAGTAAAATAAACAGGGTGACGATGTACAACTTTGATGTACTTTCCCAGTTTGAAACTAGACTGCTGCGCCATGTCTGGTTCAAACACTTGCTTGTTGACCTTGCAAACAGGTTTCTCGGGAGGCAGGTAAAGTGGTCTGGTATTCCTGTGTCTTTAAGAATTTCCCAGTTTGTTGTGATCCACACAATTAAAGGTTTATCACAGTCAATGAAGCAGAAGGATATGTTTTTCTGAAATTCCCTTGCTTTTTCTATGATCCAACGCATTGTTGGCAATCTCTGGTTCCTCTGTCTTTTCTTTTTTTTTTTTTTTAAATTTTTTATTTATTTATCTCTTGGTGGGGTGGGGGGGAGGGGGATGGGCGGGCCACTTCTATTGGTCTTTAATTTCTCTATTTTCATCCGTCTTTGTTCTTTGGATCCTGTGGGCCTCCCATTGCGGTGGCCCCTGTCGTCACATAGCACTGGCTCTGGGCGCATGCGCTCCAGAGCTCCGACTCGGTAATTGGACACATCGGTCCAACTGCTCACGGCACGTGGGATCTTCCCGGCCAGGGATCGAACTGGCGCCCCTTGCACTGCAAGGCGGTGTCCTTACCCACTGGACCACCAGGGGAAGCCCTCCTCTGTCTTTTCTAAATCCAGCTTGTACATCTGGAAGTTCTTGGTTCATGTACTGTTGAAGTCTAGCTTGGAGGATTTGGAGCATTACTTTGCTAGCGCGTGAGATGAGTTCAGTTGTGAGGTAGTCTGAGCATTCTTTGGCATTGCCCTTCTTTGGGATTAGAATGCAAGCTGACCTTTTCCAGTCCTGTGGCCACTGCTGAGTTTTGCAAGTTTGCTGGCATATGGAGTGCAGCACTCTAACAGCATCCTCATCTTTTAGGATTATAAAGAGCTCAGCTGGGATTCCATCACCGCCACTAGCTTTGTTGGCTTTAGCCAGCTTTTAATGTCTTCCATAGAACATGAACTTTAGAAATGTCACAGTTCTAGGACTGATTTTGGTAACTTCCGTTTTAATACAAAGGCAACCATTTCCTCTGTATTTTCATGGGATGGGCTTGACTCCCTTCACTGTAGCCCAGGTCGTGCTGCCCAGCCCAGATTCCCTGCACACCGCCTACCACCACTGGGCGGGGGCCAGGCAGAGGCCATGGGTCCCTGTGGGCTCTGTCAAGTTGTCACATGGCTGTGCCTACTGATAGGACACTCTCACTCGGGAAGCAAATGACCCTGACAAGAGCAGACGTTTTAGGGAGAGGGAAGAATGGTGTTATTCTCAGGACGGCCTTCTTAATCAGAAAATAATATTCCTACCCACAGCACTTGGGAACAGTGTTCACCAGATACTATCTTATTATTTGAAAACAGGTTGATCAAGTTCAGAGCCAGCCAGCCTGGATAACCTCCAGGCTCCCCGGTGCTCAGTTCGTGCCTTTTAAACACCGATCTTATTTATCACTTTTTATTAAAGTCAAATTCCACTTGATGTCTTAAGTTCTGTATAATTTAGAGCTTTCCTTTCTAAGCACTTACAAGAAACATGACCTGCAAATACGCCGGACCTGTCACTTTGCTCACTCTTTTTTTTTTTCACTCACTCTTAATTTATCTAATAATTTTTTTTAATCTAATACATTAAGCTTATCACAGATAAAGTTCACATACACATTCTAATACTGTCTTACACACAGCACTCTCAGCTTAAAATCACAATTGTTATAGAAATAATAGATCATGCCTAAACTTAATTTTAAAATAACTAATACAAAAATGTTGATACAGTACATTATTTCTATTAAATTCATTAAAGTTTTTTTATTAAATTTTAAGTATAATACATCGTAACTAACTTTGATGCATCTATAAGTAATTTAACGATCTATAAAGCTTACTGGTTTTTTTTTTGAGAGGAAAGTAAAGTTTATTCGAGTGGGGGAAGGGAGAGTCACTGCCAGTGCAGTGGGCTGGTTTAAGGGAGAATCAGCACGGAAGACGCTGCTAGAACAGTGGGTCGGCTCAAAGGAGAACCGAGGCCATCAAAACAGCGGGTCGGCTCAGAGAGAACCGACCAAGCTTACTGTTATATTATTAAAGTGTATTGTAGTTATGTTTAGCTTCTTTTTTTTTTTTTTTTGGCCACTTCTATTGGTCTTTCATTTTCATCTTTGTTCTCTGGCTCATGTGGGCCTCCCGTCGCAGTGGCCTCTCTCGCCACTGAGCATCAGCTCTGGGCACATGCGCTCCAGAGCTCTGGCTCGGTCGTTGGACACATGGGTCCAGCCGCTCCGCAGCACGTGGGATCATCCCACGCCAGGGATCAAACTGGCGTCCCTGGCACTGCAAGGCGGTGTCCTTACCCCCTGGACCACCAGGGAAGCCCAGCTTCTTGTTTTTCAAAGTTGCGGTGGCATGTTTGCAGCATGCGGTTCACACTGTCACCATCCTGGAGGTACCGTTCGGCGACATTAAGGGCGTGTGCGTTGTTGCATAGCCGTCCTCACTGTCTATCTCCTGGACTTTTTCCTGTTGCAAAACTGAAACTACATGTGTGAAATAATTCTTTTGCCCCTGTTCTCCTTACTTGCACTCTTTTTCATTTTTGAAACCTTTCTTAAGTTCTGTATAATTTAGAGCTTTCCTTTCTAAGCACTTACAAGAAACATGACCTGCAAATCGCGGACCTGTCACTTTGCTCACTCTTTTTTTTTTTCACTCACTCTTAATTTATCTAATAATTTTTTTTAATCTAATACATTAAGCTTATCACAGATAAAGTTCACATACACATTCTAATACTGTCTTACACACAGCACTCTCAGCTTAAAATCACAATTGTTATAGAAATAATAGATCATGCCTAAACTTAATTTTAAAATAACTAATACAAAAATGTTGATACAGTACATTATTTCTATTAAATTCATTAAAGTTTTTTTATTAAATTTTAAGTATAATACATCGTAACTAACTTTGATGCATCTATAAGTAATTTAACGATCTATAAAGCTTACTGGTTTTTTTTTTGAGAGGAAAGTAAAGTTTATTCGAGTGGGGGAAGGGAGAGTCACTGCCAGTGCAGTGGGCTGGTTTAAGGGAGAATCAGCACGGAAGACGCTGCTAGAACAGTGGGTCGGCTCAAAGGAGAACCGAGGCCATCAAAACAGCGGGTCGGCTCAGAGAGAACCGACCAAGCTTACTGTTATATTATTAAAGTGTATTGTAGTTATGTTTAGCTTCTTTTTTTTTTTTTTTTGGCCACTTCTATTGGTCTTTCATTTTCATCTTTGTTCTCTGGCTCATGTGGGCCTCCCGTCGCAGTGGCCTCTCTCGCCACTGAGCATCAGCTCTGGGCACATGCGCTCCAGAGCTCTGGCTCGGTCGTTGGACACATGGGTCCAGCCGCTCCGCAGCACGTGGGATCATCCCACGCCAGGGATCAAACTGGCGTCCCTGGCA
The DNA here is from genome assembly GCA_022376925.1 of Tragulus kanchil. Taxonomy (NCBI): domain Eukaryota; kingdom Metazoa; phylum Chordata; class Mammalia; order Artiodactyla; family Tragulidae; genus Tragulus; species Tragulus kanchil. Next base: position 246,556,361 of record JAIOJX010000028.1, read on the forward strand.
CTGCAAGGCGGTGTCCTTACCCCCTGGACCACCAGGGAAGCCCAGCTTCTTGTTTTTCAAAGTTGCGGTGGCATGTTTGCAGCATGCGGTTCACACTGTCACCATCCTGGAGGTACCGTTCGGCGACATTAAGGGCGTGTGCGTTGTTGCATAGCCGTCCTCACTGTCTATCTCCTGGACTTTTTCCTGTTGCAAAACTGAAACTACATGTGTGAAATAATTCTTTGCCCCCGGGTCCCTGGCAACCACTGTTCTCCTAGAATCTGGCTCCCCTAGGACCTCACGAGGGCGGATCACACAGGAGGCAGCCCTCGTGTGTCTGACGTCCCTGAGCATCATGACCTCAAGGCTCATCCTCGCCGTAGCAGGTGTCTGAACCTCCTCCCTTCTCGGCACGGAGGGACCACGCTTTGCTTATCCATCCTCCACAGACGGGTGTGCGGCTGCTTACCTTCCACCCATTGCTGGTGTGAACACCCCGCCGGGGCCTCGGCTGTGCAAGGCCATCCAAGCCTCGCTTTCCTCTCTTTTGGGTTTAAACCGGAGTGGCTTTGCTGGGTGACCAGGTGGCGGCGGCTCTTTGGCGCTGTGACGAGCCGCCACGGCCTCCACGGCAGCTGCACACTTGAATTCTCACCGTGGGTGCACACGCCTCCACTTTCTCCACAGCCTCGCCCACGCTTTGTTTTCGGTTTGCTGGCTGCTGTTTTAGTAATAGCCGCTCTGTTGGGTATAAACTGATAACCCTTGTGGGCTTTTGATTTGCATTTCCCCAAATGATAAGCATCTCCTCATGTGCTTAGTGGTATTTTTTTTTTTTTACCTTCTTTGCTGAAATTTCTATTCAAGTCCTTTGCCCATTTTTAAACCAGGGTTCTTTGGTTTTTGTTGTTTTAGAAGTTTTTTGTGTGTTTTGGATAGTAGCCCCTTATCAGATGCATGATTTGCAAATACTTCCTTCATTCTGTGCTTCGCCTTTTCACATGTGTCCTTGGATGGACGAGAGGTTTTAATTTGGATGTAAACTGATTTCTCTAATTTTTTTCTTTTGTTGTTTTGTCCTTCTGGGGTCAGATCCAAGAAACTGTTGTCATGAAACCAAGAAACCAGTCCAACATCATGGAACGTTCCTCTGGTTTTGTTTAGGAGTGTCACAGCCTTCGTCCTGCATTCAGTGGCTTGGTGGGATCTGAGCTCATCTGTTTCTCTGGCGTGAGGTGAGGGTCCAGCTTCACGCTTGCACATGGATATTGAAAGGGATTTCACGTGGCAAGGAAGAGGTTAGAGCAGAGACGACTCGGGCCGTTTATTGGGACAACGCTCCCGGGCGAGATTCACATGGTCCTAAGGGGGAGGGCCGGTGAATTCGCGCCCAAGGATGGGGTGGGGAGGTTTCTATAGCCTGGCGGTGGAAAATTTTCGCGGGCAGTTTTCACGGGCAGTGAGCAGGTCGGGGTGAAGTCTCGCACCATCCACGTTCAGAGTGGCAGGAAGCTTTCATGGGCAGCGAGCGGGGAGGGGTGTCTTATCACCAGCCCCGCGGATGTCCCGGAAAGGGGGTTTCTTCTCGCTGGCCTCCTGCAGCCAGCGAAGTTAGCCCAGCAGACACGCACTGGGCTTCTTCAGGAAGGGCTGGCCGTGCGTTTCCCCTGGAGACTCCTCTGCGCGCTAGTTCTGTGCTGTCTCCGGCTGTTTTCTGGCAGGCTGCAGGGCTGGGACAGAGCGAATGTTTGATTGAGACCATTTGCTCAGTCCTGGCTTGACTTTGCAAGTGAACACAAACACAGGCCCCGACCTCCACAGCCACTCGGTGGGTCTCAGCTGAAAACCATCAACAGCGTCCACAGAGGAAGCAGAACAGCCCCCGCTGCTGTACCAGCTCCCGGCTTGCTCAGTGGCCGTGGGAAGGCGGACGTGGACTCTGGCCGGGCCCTCCCTGGGCCTGCCCTGCGGCCGCTCCCGCCCGGCCGCCCCACAGCCAGCAGCGGAGGGAGAGGGAAGTCGTTTGCTGAGAGGGTCTGAGGGTCACACACAGCTCACTGTCCAGGCACGTCGGCCGAGACTGGATGAACCGGAAAGTCCAACAGCGGCTTCCAAATGATGTTTCTGGTTCCTCCTTCTCCTGAAGGCCTCAAGTTTCTCTTCACCATGAAACTCACTCCAGCCACTTCCCTGGACCCGCTGACTCCCCTCTCCTCGCTCAGCTGCACACCGGACCAGTCCCTGCTGGGCTGCCCGGTCTGGTCGCGGATCTCTTGGTGGCAGGTCATCCTTGGTCTCGTGTGTTACCGGAGGCAGCTGCACGATGCACACCTCGGTGTGCTCTGGCCTGGAGCGCGGTCTCGGGCCTCTGGGCCAGCTCCTTCTGTGGTCTGGGGGCCAGGGAGGGCGCCCTCGTCATGGGAGGGGTCCCTCCCTCCCTGGGTGCACAACTGAAAGGGCCTCCCCCTCAACACTTGCTGTGGCGTGGACACAGAGCAGGGGTCCCTGGGCCCAGTAGAGCAGGGAAGAAGCCAGTTCCGAATCCATGTTGGAAACTGTGCTTTGACTTGCTTTTCGTTGCTTCAGTTATTCTAATCACACTTCATAGCTTGCCTCGGCAGACCCTGCCCCTCTGCCTGACTGTTCAACTACAGAGCCTCTGTTCAGAGCCCTGTCCACCCGAGGATGGTAGGAAGGGAGAAAGTAACACATCCCCGCCTGCGACTTGCCGTTCTAGGAGGCGTTTGGAGCATTAAGGGCCTTTTTGCTTTGCTTCCTCACCTCCCTCTGCCTCCCTGATCTATAGAAGAACCCGGCATCCACACCCCAGTAAGACGGCTGTCTTGAGGTGCTAGCCTGCCGTCTTCCCGGCCAGCTGTTTTCCTAAGAAAGCCATTTTCCTTGCCGCAGCACCTGGTCTCTCAGACTCATGGGCCTCTTGCTCGGCGTGCAGAGCGAGCTTGCGCTCTGTACCAGCTCCCGGCTTGCTCAGTGGCCGTGGGAAGGCGGACGTGGACTCTGGCCGGGCCCTCCCTGGGCCTGCCCTGCGGCCGCTCCCGCCCGGCCGCCCCACAGCCAGCAGCGGAGGGAGAGGGAAGTCGTTTGCTGAGAGGGTCTGAGGGTCACACACAGCTCACTGTCCAGGCACGTCGGCCGAGACTGGATGAACCGGAAAGTCCAACAGCGGCTTCCAAATGATGTTTCTGGTTCCTCCTTCTCCTGAAGGCCTCAAGTTTCTCTTCACCATGAAACTCACTCCAGCCACTTCCCTGGACCCGCTGACTCCCCTCTCCTCGCTCAGCTGCACACCGGACCAGTCCCTGCTGGGCTGCCCGGTCTGGTCGCGGATCTCTTGGTGGCAGGTCATCCTTGGTCTCGTGTGTTACCGGAGGCAGCTGCACGATGCACACCTCGGTGTGCTCTGGCCTGGAGCGCGGTCTCGGGCCTCTGGGCCAGCTCCTTCTGTGGTCTGGGGGCCAGGGAGGGCGCCCTCGTCATGGGAGGGGTCCCTCCCTCCCTGGGTGCACAACTGAAAGGGCCTCCCCCTCAACACTTGCTGTGGCGTGGACACAGAGCAGGGGTCCCTGGGCCCAGTAGAGCAGGGAAGAAGCCAGTTCCGAATCCATGTTGGAAACTGTGCTTTGACTTGCTTTTCGTTGCTTCAGTTATTCTAATCACACTTCATAGCTTGCCTCGGCAGACCCTGCCCCTCTGCCTGACTGTTCAACTACAGAGCCTCTGTTCAGAGCCCTGTCCACCCGAGGATGGTAGGAAGGGAGAAAGTAACACATCCCCGCCTGCGACTTGCCGTTCTAGGAGGCGTTTGGAGCATTAAGGGCCTTTTTGCTTTGCTTCCTCACCTCCCTCTGCCTCCCTGATCTATAGAAGAACCCGGCATCCACACCCCAGTAAGACGGCTGTCTTGAGGTGCTAGCCTGCCGTCTTCCCGGCCAGCTGTTTTCCTAAGAAAGCCATTTTCCTTGCCGCAGCACCTGGTCTCTCAGACTCATGGGCCTCTTGCTCGGCGTGCAGAGCGAGCTTGCGCTCGGTACCACCAGGCGCTCTGAGTGGGCCTGGGCCGGGCTCCAGGTTGCTGGGGGAGGAGCTGCCGTGGGAACGCTCGCTGATACCCAGGGCGTCCACCCCGTGTGCCCTGACCCCGTGTGAGTGACACCCCACAGACCCCCGGGCACCTGCCGTCTTCGGAGAAGGAGCGTGGAGCGAGGGGTAAGTGGCAGACCCCCTGCATCCTCAGGCGACCCCTCCCCAGGCCGCGTCTTCACCAGCCTCGTGACCGGGAGGCCACGGCGCCCTCCCTGGAGCGCCAGCCCTGCCTCCGCAGCTCGAGGGCTCCTGCCACCAACAGGTGCCCTCTCAGGGGTCCGGGTCTGGGGCCTGGACTGCCCTCGGGCAAAGGGCCCCCCACCTCTCCTCGTGCAATATCTGCCTCCTGGGGCTCCGCCACACCGCTGGGCAGGCAGTCCATTCCCAGGCACCATGTGGACCCCCTGCTCGGGGCACGGGATAGGCCCAGCTGTGCGTCTGCAGCGAGTCCCTCCAGGGGGTCCTCACCCGGGCAGCCCAGTGCAGCCCCACAGCGCGTGGCGGCGGCCGGACGTCCTCACTCGGGGCTGCACCTCCCCTGCCCCAAATCCCCCCGTCCTGCTCCCCCGTCTGATACCCCACATCCCAGTGGTGATTTCTGCTGGGGGCGGGCGGGGAGAAGTGACCAACACAACAGCCCACCCCCTGTTTCTGCTCCTTGGAAGAAAACCTATGACAGACCCAGACAGCATATTCAGACTCCACCAGGGAAGCCCCCCACTGCACTTTCAGCCAACAACTGCGGAAATAAACAGAGATCCCCGGCTTGAGAGGCCTTTATCCAGTGTGCCGGGCGTGGACTCGCGGCCGTGCAGGCAGCGGGGGGCGGCCCGGGGGGCCCGTGAGCTTGGGTGGGCCGTGGGCCGAGGCAGGCGTCCGGCTGGATGCACAGCCTTGGTCCCGAGCTGGGAGCGGGGAGAGGAGTTAGGGACGCTGTGGTCCCCAGCCGCATGGCCCCATTCTCAGCTCATCGTAACTGGTTGCTGCTTGGCTTCCTGGACACGCAGGTGACAGCGGTCTGGCCTCGAGCCGCCGTGACTCACCGGCCGCCCGGCTGGCCCCGGACACGGCGGTTCTGTCATCGGGAGGCCGCAGGTCGTGGTCAGAGTTTCACCTCTTGTGTGCTCTGGCCGTGGTCCCCGGGTAACGTGAGTCTCTCACCACCAAAGCTTCTCAGCCCGTGTTTAAGCGGTGGCGTCTGACATGCGGCTGAATGGACGCCGAGCGCCTGGCCGCGAGGTCGTTCTCCCAGAGCCGCCCCGGCGCGCCGGGCGAGCCGGGACGAGCGCCGCGCGGGCGGACTCGCTCCTCGGGGGACCCGAACGCGGAGCCCGCGTGCTCGGTCTTGTCCCCGTGTCCCAGCGCCGCGAGCCCGCGTGTGGCCAAGGGTGCGCCCTGAAGGGGAGCCGGCCCGGCCCGGGGCTCCTGGTGAGGCGTGCGTGTGAGAGCGAGTCCATGAACGCGTGTGCGCGCGTGTGCAGCCCCCGTGTCCGTGGGCGCTGGAGGGGAGCGGCCTCCGTGCCTTCTGCTGCCAGACACGCCCCGCTGAGACGCGCACACCAGCTCGGGCGGCCCGGAGTCAGCGCTCCTGGGCGCTGGGCGGCCCCGGGCACGGCGGCCGCGCTGGGGCAGCTCGGCCTGGGCGCGGGCTGAGGACCTGCTCCTCTGTCCGGGGCGACGGGGAGGACGCTGCCCACCCACGGCGGGCCAGGGCCTCGGCCTGAGCCCTCGGGGTCCGGGAGCTGCTTCTCCCCACCCCCGCCCCCGTCACACCCTCAGAGGCGCGCGGGGAGAAGCCGAGAAGGGGCCTCCTCTGAGCTTAGGGGGCCCCCCGGGGCCTGGCTCCCTGACCGCAGCTGAGAGGCCCAGGGCATCGCCTGCCCTCAGCCCCCTCACTGGGCCTCAGGAATGCCCAGAGCCCGTGGGGACATGTGCAGGCCAGGGGACCCCGGGGGCAGGGGACTCCAGGAGGGCGCGCGGGGACATCAAAGCTCCAGCACCCGGGCCCCTGCCTGTGTCCCCGGGAAAGCGCTGGGCACCTGCGTGCCGCCAGGGCGAGGCTGTCCACCCGCTAGAGAGCCCCCTGCCTGGGCCCTGGGCCCCAGGCGTCCCCCGACCCTGGGTGCCGCCGCCTGCACTCGCCGCCCCCGTACGTCACAAGCAGGCACGTCGCCTCCGACAGCCAGCATCTGGGGAAATGGCACATAGCATTCTTCTTTTCTGTAACTGAGGAAATATTATTTTATAATAACTGCATGTACTGAAACAACTGTGGAATGTGAAAGACATTCTGTGTTCCCCCCGGGGCTGGCCCGTGGAGAGGCCACGGCTCACTCTTCTCTGGGGTCATCTCTGCTGTTCTTGGGTTTTCTCGTCGTCAGATACTGTCCTGTTTAACTGGACAGCGTTGCTGCAAACTTGCACAGAGTCTAGCTGAGGTCCCCAAGGCGGCCCTCCCAGAGCCTGCGGCGGCAACCGCTGTCGGGGCAGGAGCGCCTCACGCGTGGCGTTCAGTTGAGGGTCCTGAGAAGGGAGGTCATCCTCACGAGGAGACAGAGGGGTCGGCGAGGCCGTGATGGTGGGCGCCGAGGCCAGAGAGGGAGACGGCAGCCGGCTGCGTCCTTGCCGATGGAGGAGGAAGCCACGCACTGAGGAGGCAGGAGGGGACCCCCCTGCGCCCCTGGGAGGCATGCAGCCCTCCACACGCATCCACCCAGCCCTGCGAGGGCCGCTTCTGACCTCCATGTCTGTCAGATGATGCATGAGTGTTGGCTTAAGTCACTCAGTGGTGGCAATTAGGAAACTAATATCCTCTTGTTGTCAAAATACCCAGAGATGTGATTAAGTAGCATGAGAACGTGGACATTTGTGTAGTGGTTAACTGAAGAAAAGCCAAATTAAAAATGAGACCTAATTATTCAATAGTAATAAACAGCTGCAAATACATCCTAACAAGACAGAGTGGCCTCAGCCCCGAATCTTTTTTTTTTTTTTAAGATTTATTTATTTATTTATTTTTTGGGGGTGGGGCAGGGAGGGAAGGGAGCAGGTGGGCTACTTCTATTGGTCTTTCATTTCTCCATTTTCATCCATCTTTGTTCTTTGGCCCGTGTGGGCCTCCCATCGCGGTGACCGCTGTCGTCGCAGAGCACCGGCTCTGGGCGCATGCGCTCCAGAGCTCCGGCTCGGTAATTGGACACTTCGGTCCAGCCGCTCCGCGTCACGTGGGATCTTCCCAGGCCAGGGATTGAACCGGCGCCCCTTACTCTGCAAGGCGGTGTCCTTACGCTCTGGACCACCAGGGAAGCCCTCAGCTCCGAATCTTGACGCCGATGTTTATTTTGCCACTTGAGAGAGTCGGACGGCCCTCGTTTGAGCTGCCTTGGGGAGTTTTCATGGTTGCTTTCCTGCTGGCGGCCACAGCGCAAACGGATCTGTCCAGATCCCCACAGCTGGCTTCCAAGTGTCCCGAGAAGATGGGCCCCAGCTGGCTTCCGCTGGGGCAGCCCGATCAGCCCTGGAAGAGGCTGGGGAGTGGAAGGGGGAGAAGCCTCTCTTTCCTTCCCATCTGTCCCCACATAGCTGGGGTTTGGGGAACCCCAAAACGAAACCAGCACGACACAGGCTGCTCTGCACATGCCTTGCACACGACCTTGCACGCTGCGCCTGAGCCGCTGGGGTGACCCTGGAAGCGGCACCCGCTCCATCTCACTCTCTAGCCCCCGGCACTGAGGTGGCCGTGGGCAGGCCAGCACCCCATGCAGAGCTGGGCCAGATCCCATCAGCCCCGAGCGGAGAAGAGTCGCACCGGTTGGGGGCCCTTAGGCATGCAGCCCTCCACACGCATCCACCCAGCCCTGCGAGGGCCGCTTCTGACCTCCATGTCTGTCAGATGATGCATGAGTGTTGGCTTAAGTCACTCAGTGGTGGCAATTAGGAAACTAATATCCTCTTGTTGTCAAAATACCCAGAGATGTGATTAAGTAGCATGAGAACGTGGACATTTGTGTAGTGGTTAACTGAAGAAAAGCCAAATTAAAAATGAGACCTAATTATTCAATAGTAATAAACAGCTGCAAATACATCCTAACAAGACAGAGTGGCCTCAGCCCCGAATCTTTTTTTTTTTTTTAAGATTTATTTATTTATTTATTTTTTGGGGGTGGGGCAGGGAGGGAAGGGAGCAGGTGGGCTACTTCTATTGGTCTTTCATTTCTCCATTTTCATCCATCTTTGTTCTTTGGCCCGTGTGGGCCTCCCATCGCGGTGACCGCTGTCGTCGCAGAGCACCGGCTCTGGGCGCATGCGCTCCAGAGCTCCGGCTCGGTAATTGGACACTTCGGTCCAGCCGCTCCGCGTCACGTGGGATCTTCCCAGGCCAGGGATTGAACCGGCGCCCCTTACTCTGCAAGGCGGTGTCCTTACGCTCTGGACCACCAGGGAAGCCCTCAGCTCCGAATCTTGACGCCGATGTTTATTTTGCCACTTGAGAGAGTCGGACGGCCCTCGTTTGAGCTGCCTTGGGGAGTTTTCATGGTTGCTTTCCTGCTGGCGGCCACAGCGCAAACGGATCTGTCCAGATCCCCATAGCTGGCTTCCAAGTGTCCCGAGAAGATGGGCCCCAGCTGGCTTCCGCTGGGGCAGCCCGATCAGCCCTGGAAGAGGCTGGGGAGTGGAAGGGGGAGAAGCCTCTCTTTCCTTCCCATCTGTCCCCACATAGCTGGGGTTTGGGGAACCCCCCAAAACGAAACCAGCACGACACAGGCTGCTCTGCACATGCCTTGCACACGACCTTGCACGCTGCGCCTGAGCCGCTGGGGTGACCCTGGAAGCGGCACCCGCTCCATCTCACTCTCTAGCCCCCGGCACTGAGGTGGCCGTGGGCAGGCCAGCACCCCATGCAGAGCTGGGCCAGATCCCATCAGCCCCGAGGGCGGAGGCTGTTTGTGGGTCAGAACAAAGTAAACCAGACTGCTGGTTTGTTTTTTGTTTGTTTTTTCAGAATGTGGAATTCCCTTGGGATCCTGTTCTTTGTGGTGAGGCTGGGTTTGATTGTTCCCATTCCTGCTGCTTCTTTCAAGAAGGAAAATTAATCTATGTTGGTTTCCAAAACAAATACTAAAATCTCACATCGACTGTTGAGAAAGCAGATGTCCCCAAACCAGGTCTGGGGCAGGATGGGACTCCGTGTGGTGGCCTTCGGGGCCTCTCCAGGGAGAGCCCGGAGCCCCTGAGGAGGCGCTGGCGCGTCCCTGAGGCACTCTGACGGGGGGGAGACCCCTCTGAGAAGCCCTTGGTCTGTCCCCTAACCGGAGGGCCCCGGGCGTCGTGGAGGCGTTACGTCCGTCTGTGTTTAAAGCTTGAGCTTCCCTGGCGGCTCGGGTGGCAGGGAATCCACCTGCAATGCCGGCGCCCAGGCTTGATCCCGGGGCCGGGAAGACCCCCGGAGGAGGGCGTGGCAGCCACTCCACTGTTCTCGCCTGGAGAATTCCGCGGACAGAGCCGCCTGGCGGGCTGCCATCCAGGGCGTCACAGAGGGCTGGGCACAGCCCGGGGACTCGCACTTCTTAATTTAAGCCTTCGTCTAACAGCCATCACCAGGCATCTTCTGTCTTCTCTGTAAAACGTCTCTGTCGAGAGAAAGCCGTGTGCAGGCTCTATGAGGCCGGTTCTCCTGCCGCCCCGTGGAAACACGCCCCGCTGTGCGTCCCTGTCACGTCACCGGAGAAGCGGCGCGAACGCCCTGTCCGTGGCCGAGACAGCCAGCGCCGCTTTCCCCGCGGTGCGGCTTTCCGACGTCAGGGACTCCCGAGGGTCCGCCCGGCACAGCCAGCGCGCCGGCCAGCGCGACGGGAGCGGAGGGCGGCGGAGGGACTGGCCCCGCGGCAGGGAGCCCAGTGCCCCGCTGTGGGCTGACTGGGCGGCCTCTTGTCGTGAACGGCTCTGTGTCGGCCCTTCCGCACCCTCATTCCTCCTCCTCCTCTCAGTGCCATGACCTGGGGACAGGAAACAAGGCATTGGAGGCAGATGTTTTACCCTCTGAACACTTAATTTGATTGTATCTGCAAAGACCCTATTTCCAAATAAAGTCACAGTTCCAGGTGCCAGAGGTTACGACTAACACACACCTTTCTGGGGGACACACCCCAGCCTCTAACCTGGGGTTTCCTATCACACTCCCTCGGGGTTTCCTTCCAGCGCCCCACCCTGGGCCAGCTGCTCCCCAGACCTGCTGAAAGGGCCGTCTTTAATCCCCTGGCACTGTCCCCAGGAGTTGGAGAGACTGTTCTAGGGACCTGTGTCTTCCTTTTTGACGTATCTCCTCATTTTGTTGAAGGATGTCCTCAAGGAGGGCCCCACCGAAGGCTGCAGGGGCAGTGCATTTTCTGAGTGCTTACACGCCTAAAACAGCCTCGTCCGCTCTCACGCTTGGCGGGTGGTTGGGCCCGTGATGAGTCCTCAGCAAGCCCAGCTCCTGCCCGCCTCCAGAGGCAGGGCCCAGCCGCCTTCCGGCACCTCAAGTGCGGACCGCCCGCCCTCACGCTCCCTCGGTGATGTGCATTCTGTCTGTCAAAAATCTTTCAGCATCTCCTTTCCCCCTCGATATTCTGAAATTCACGACGGTGTCTATGATGGACGCTTATTGTTGTTCATTTTCTGGGGCACTCGGGTGGCTTCTTGCCACCGGAAACTCGGGTCCCTCAGGGGGCGGAGCTCGCCTCGGCTCTGCCTCCAACGGCTGCCTCACTCCCCGGGCCCCGGATGACCGAAGGGATGAAAGACTCGCCTGTCATTCTGGGAGCCCGAAAATGATTCCTGAGAACTGAGCGAACGGAAGTTGGAATGAGACACAAAGATTCAGCGACGAAGGGCAGGGATTTCTCTGGAGTTCCTGAGCGTGCTCTCTGACCGCCTCTGGGCTCTTCCACATGCTGTAAAATTCAGCTTTGGCTCAGATGATAAAGAACCTGCCTGCCAATGCAGGAAGCCTGGATTCCATCCCTGGGCTGGGAAGATCCCCTGGAGGAGGGCAAGACAACCCACTCCAGTATTCTGGAGAATCTCCGGACAGAGGAGCCTGGTGGGCTACAGTCCGTGGGGCCGCACGGCTGAGGCGAGTTCGCACGCACGCACGCTGTGTGCCACGACTGGGGTCTCCCTAAGAGAAGGGAAAGGAGATCTGAGGCCCGTGAACACAGAGGAGGAAGCCAAGGGCAGATGGAGGCAGAGACTGGAGCGTTCACGCAATAGGGGACGCCAGGGATTACTGGTAACCAGGGTAACCATCAGACATCGGGAGAGGGGAGGAAGGGTCTTTCCCTGGAGCCTCCAGAAGGCGCCCGTGACACCTTGCCGGGCCCCCGCTCTCCGGATCCCTGAGAGCGGAATCCTCCGCTGCTGAAGCTGCCTGTGCGCTGGAGATGGGGCGGCGCCCAGCGCCTGCCGAGCTGGAGCTGATCAGCTTCCCCCGGCCGCACCTGTGGACACCAGCTCCGCCCTCTCCTTCGCTCCCTGTGAACAGAGGGCTTTCCACCTCCTTTGAACTGGCGGGGATGTCTTACCGGCGCCTTCACCGAGTTGAGCTCAATTGGATCTTTAACACACATTCATGATTTGTCTGCTTGAGAGACCCGATTTTCCTTCTTTTTGATGATCATCTTCTAATGTGAGTGACTTCGAGACGGCAAAATAGAAGCTTCTGGACATAAAAGGAGTCTCTTGGTTGCTGACCCGAGCACCTGCCCCATGACTCACTCGTGATCAAAGAAAACAAAAAGCAAAGTGGCTTGAACCCCACGAGGCACGTCAGCTTTGGAACCAGAAGGCCGTGGCCCCCAAGCTGGTCTGTTCAGGCCCGCTGAGCCCTGGGGAGGAGGCGCACAGGAGCCGCGGGAGCTGCTGGGAGGGTGCTGGAGGCTGGCCTGGTGGGACGGGCTGGCCTCCTGACCAGGCAGCCCGGCGGGTGGGGTCGGGGAGAGGGGATTCCTCTGGGTGCACCGGGGCCCCGTGCTGAGGGCGGATGGCAGGTCTGGGTCCCAGCCAGAGCCTGGAGGCTGCGTCCCCCGGGCTGCTTCCGCGGCAGTGCAGGGCCGTTGCCGCCGGTCAGCCCAGGCCGAGCGGGCACGGCCGTCGCCGACCACTTCCGGCCACACCCCCTCGTCCTCCTACGTCTTCCCCATCCCAGACGTCAGCTCCCCAACCCAGGCCGCTGAAGCCAATAAAGGCACGGACAGCAGCACCGGCAGCAACAGGAGTCCTGCGGGCGCCGGTGGCAGGCCCGGCTCAGCACGGCTCTGAGCCACAGGGCCCCGCGGGTGACCTCTACGGGCTCCCGAGGCCGGCTCTGTCCTGGGCCCGCCCCGCTCACGCCCCAGCTGCTGGCCTGGGGGCACGGCTGCCCCGCACAGCGCCCCGGGCGCCAGGCTCTGAGCACCCCGCCGGGCGGCGAGTGGTCCGCTGGCTCCGCCGCCCTCGGCAGGTGGCCGCCCAGGCGTGAACACATCGCCCTTGTTTCCGGCTCCTCCCAAGCGTGAAAGCACACCTGCTCTCGCCCTAGATTTTTCTAGAGGGGTTTTCCAAAGCGGATGGCGACCTCACCTGCGGGGCAGCGGGCTGGGGTGACGCAGCATCCCCTCTGTTCCTTCTTCTCCCACTGGGTCACCCACTGGTATGTTTGTCCCCGACCGTGTCGTGGGGTCGGGGGGACAGGCTGTCTGCTCCGCACAGCACGTAACCAGCATCTCCCCCAGCAACAGCCCCGAAGAGGTGGACACGACCCAGGGACCTGGCAGGCGTGGGCGCGCGTGGCCCAGCGGCGTGGCTGGAAGACGCGTGACCCAGGGCCAGGGAGGCTGGGGTGCGGCCCACACTGGGGGTGGCCCTGGACGGCGTCCCTCAAGGACGTTCACCCACAAGTCCCTCCCACCTGCTCCATGGGTGCAAATGCCCAGGGCCCAGAGGTCATCCTGGACTCTTACTCTGAACCATTCTTGCCTTCTTGCATGCCTCCAGGTCAGAGGATGAAGGTCCAGCTTGTCCCTCAGCCAGCAGGCCCTGGGCGGGGCGGGCAGTCAAAACCACAAAGCAGGGCCCTGGGGGGTCAGGGCCACAGAGCGGAGCCCTGGGGGGGTCAGGGTCACAGAGCAAGGCCCTGAGAGAATCAGAACTGGAGGCCTGGACTGCATCACTGCACGTGGACACCCCACCTGCCAGCACAGGAACCCCCAAAGGGTCCAGAGCCCCTGTGGACAGGTCGTGCTGGGGTGGGGGCGACCACAGCCGCTGGGGAAGGTCAGGGACCGGGACACACCCAGCCCCTGTGTCTGGGTGGCCCAGGACCCCTGCGGCAGGGACAGCCCCCCTCAGCAGTGGGCTGCAGGTTCAGGCAGAGGGCAGGAACTGGGGATGCAGAGAGGGGGCAGGAGTCTTCAGCCCATGAGTGACTGAGCACCCATCAGCACCCTGTAATTTCTCAACAGTAACCCACCCGCTCCCAACAAGACCCACCGTCCTTCATCCTGGGGGAGGGGTCGGGGGGCCGCTGCTCGCCCCAGGCAGGGGCAGCCCCAGCGGGGAGGCGCCCTCTGCGCAGCCTCCCCAGTCGCCTCGGAAGCACGCTCCTGGCTCCCCGTCAGCCCCGCCACCCTCTAGGAAGTGACTGACTGGCCGTCACCTCTCAGCGGGTCACCTCTCTGCTCCCTGGCTGTGGCGGTGAGTGCCAGGGGCCCGGGATGAGTGACGGAGATGGGAGCACGTCTGGACACACGTTGCCCCTCAGAAAACCCTGCCGCACGTGCGGGGTCCCCTTGACCCCATCGCCCCTTCTCTTCCGTCCAGAGCCCTGCCGTCTCCGCATCACCATGTTCACCTGACCTCCACGGGGCTCACTGGACCGGGGGCAGGCCCGGTGTCCGCCCCTCCCCTGGCTCTGCGTGGAACGAGCAGGGCTGGGTGGACGAGGCAGGGAGCGGCGCGGTGCCTGCCCGGAGCCCAAGCTCAGCAGGGCACCGGCTGCCCGAGAAGGGAAACGTCTGGGATCTCAAGCCCCCCCAGACAGACGTGGGGCCTCAGATGAGAAACCTCAGGTTAAAAATAGAGGCCCTTAAAAAAAATGTTTTTAACCAACGGATGGAAATTCCCTCTATCGAAAGAAACCGTTGCTAAGCAAGCCACGAAAGTGACGCCCAGAGGCTGGGGGCCGGGTCCTGAGCAAAGCGTGCCGTTGGTGGGCGAGACTGTGAGCGAGGGTCTGCGAGCCGCCGGGTCCTGGGACGAGCAGTCACTCGGCATTCAGGAAGAGAGACGAGACGCGGCCACGGGGTCCTGGGCTGGGGGAGCAAATGCCGGGCTCCGTGGGCAGGACGTTCCTCAGGGAAGGGGCCCTTGGCCGGCCTGTGCTGGGGTTTTTTTTGCACAGAACAGAACTTCGCCAGGTAGAACGTGAGGGCAGCAAGTGCAAGGACCTGGATCGCTCAGGGAGGACCCAGAGCTGAGAGCTGGCGTCAGAGACCAGGGTGCCCGCCCCAGCCCAGCCTTCAGTCGTGTGGAAGCTCCCAGCCCCACCACCACTGGCTGCAAAGTTCCTGAGCATATCGTGGCTGTTTCCCACACCCGCTGGGGAGGGTCAGGCACCGGGACGCACCCTGCCTGGGGTCTGCGGGGCCTCGAGGCCCAGCGCAGCAGGAAGGCACGCCCAGGCCAGAGCACACGGTCTCGGCCGGTGGGTGAGCCCACCCTGCTCTTCTCATCCCAGAACCCTGCCTGTCCCGGCCTGGCCCTCGGTGCGGCTCCGTCCCCGCCTTGGTCACAGCCCCGTGGGCCTTGTCTTCTTTCTGTAAAATCAGGAGGTGGGAGCTTGCTCTGTGCCTGCGGCCGCGGCCAGCTCTGTTCCCCATCACGGGGCCCAGGCTTCCCGGGCACCCCAGCAGCCGTGCTCAGCCTGTGCCCAGCCCGGCCTTTCGGTGCACCTGGCCCGCTTGGAACCTTGCTGAACGCTCCTGGGCAGCACTAATGGAACCCGGGGTGTGGACCCGAAGTCTAACCGCGGGGGACACCCAGCTGCCCAGGTGGTGCGTCAGGAGCATCTGGGCACAGCGGGAGGAGGCAGGAACCTGGCCCCGGAGGCCTCTACCCTCAGCGTGGCGATGGCCGCGGGCCCAGCTCAGAAGCCTCCCACCATGGGAAGTGACCATCCCGCGTGTCCCACCTGCGCGACGATGTTGTTAGGAAGCAGAGACTTCCGGGCCATGCAAATGCGCTCGAGCCAGCCGTGGATTTCAGGAGGCACGAGGCAGGGGCGGTGCACACGGGTGACCGAGCGTGACCGCCCTGCCCAGCGGGGCCCACCTGCAGAGCGGCGCTGCCCTGAGGGAGGCCTGGACGGCACAGCCGGCCCTCTCGGGAGGGGCTGTGGGAGCGGCCCTCTGCTCCCTGCCACCCCCCGCCCCCACGGCGGAGCCCACGGGAGGGAAGCGCCCGCTCCATCCTGCGGTCTGAGGCCCCTCCGGGGCGCTCCTGCCTGCGCAGAGGGACCCGGGCTCTCCTTACGAGCTGAGACCAGAGGGCCGCCCCAGAGTCCCCTGGAGGGAGTCCAGCTCGTCTGCAATGGCTTCAGAAGAAAACCGCAGGTGTTTTGGAATTTGATACAAAAATGTAAAGGTCGTTTGTGGGAGGGGAATTCCCTGCAGTGGTTAGGACTTCCACCGCAGGGATCACGGGCTCGATCCGGGGTCCAAGGACTAAGGTCCTGCCGGCCACACGGCGCAGCGCGCCCCCTCGACGGGTACGTCTGGTTCCTCCACGTGTGGAACCAGCCCCGTCCGCCTCTGTGCTCTCCCGTCCGCACCTTAGCCTCCGTGTCCACCTCACACCTGTACGTGCCTCCTGACTGCCTGCCTGGGGACGCACGTCTGCAGGTGAGCAGCGATCCACACCTGCCGACATGCCGGGGACTCCTGGGGCCCTGGGGCCTGAGGGGCGGACCCTGGACCATCCAGGCTGCTTGTCCTCATGGGTGGCCCCTTCGGCCAGACCCACTTCTTCTGAAGGACCTCGGTGGGGATCTGGGAGGGACAAGTCACTGCTTCCCCAGACCCCATGGTCCACCCCCTCATCAGACACCTTTCTGCCTCCCTGGGAAGGCCCCGGGAACAAGGCCAAGGAGGAGCTGGGCAGCTTTGAGCCGGAACGGGCAGGTCTGGGCACGAGACCCGGGCGGTGCTGAGCCACGGCTGTGTGGCCGAGCCCCCCTGGCAGACGAGCCACCCCAGCTCTGACCAGAGGGTCTGCCTCTGTGGCCGGGCCTGGAGGTCCCTCCCCAGGGTGGGGCTGTGACAAGCCAGCCCGAGGACAGCTGGACCCTGGGACAGACAGGCTGCCGCTCTCCCCTCCCCAGGGTCTGACGACCCCCACCCCCAGATGGCAGAGGAGGAGCACACCTAGCACTGAACAGTGTCCCTCCCTTTCCTGGGCACCACAGAGAGCCCTGGGCAGCGTGGGGTGAGGCAGCATGGGCGGGTGGAGCAGGGCACGGCACCCCATGGAGGGGCCTGGCTGGCCCGTCCCATCCCGGGTCTGCATTTCACACCTGGCAGGAACCGGGGACCACCGGCCATCCTCCTGGCTCCGGAAGGAGTGCCGGCCTAGCTCTGGAGCCCCGCATGGGCAAGAGGCTCCTTTCTGACTTGGCCTCTGGACTATGGAAGCGTCACTTCCTTCTTTAGACCCTAAAGGCAGACAGGAAGCTCGGGAGGTAACGGTAACCGAGTCCAAATTTTACAAGATCGTCAGGGAGACCTCTGACCCCCGACGTGTGCTCGAATGTCAACACGGGGCAGACCTGCCCCCGGGACCCCACAGGCAGCCCCAGAGCCCAGACCCTGCCCGAGCACATGCCCTCGTGGCACCAACTCCCCTGGACAGGCCACTGTCCCCAAGAAGGACAGCAGCAAATACACTGCCGGGCCAGGTCGCGCGAGGGCCCCGCCACGATGTCCCTCCAGGAGCGTCCTGCTGAAGTCACTCCTTCTGACTGTGGGTCCTGGAAAGGGGCCCAGAATCACCCCTCCCTCGGTGCCCGCAGGGCCCCTCTGACCTCAGTGTCCTCTGACCGCGGGGCCTCCCTCCTCCGGCTACGGGGAGCCCCTGGCTAGGGCACTCCTCCACAGCCAGGAGCCGCTCCCAGACCCGGGTCCTTGTACCGAGCAGCTTTCCCACGCCCTTCGGCCCAGTTCATCACCACTTCTCTGTGCTCATTTTATTACAGAAGCTGAGGGGTTCCCTGGTTTACCCCATCATTAAGTAATGGTGCATAAACAACCTCCAACGCTGGGGAGAGCCTGCTGTCCTCTGAAGCGAAAGTTCAAGTTTGGGCTTCCCTGGTGGTCCAGTGGGGAAAGAGTCTGCGTTGAAGCGCAAGGGGCGCCGGTTCAATCCCTGGCCCAGGAGGACCCCACGTGCCGTGGAGCGGCTGGACCGGTGTGTCCAATTATGAGCCAGTGCTCTGGAGCGCACGCGCCCAGAGCCGGTGCTCTGCAATGAGAGAGGCCGCTGCGATGGGAGGCCCACACAGGCCAAAGAATAAAGGCACATGAAAATAAATAAATAAAAAACCAATAAAAGAGGCCCAAATTTTTTAAAAAAGAAATTTCAAGTTTCCCATAGTCAGCCCCTGCCCTGGCCAGCCGTCCCCCACCCGCTGCAGACGGGTCCCGCCTCCCGGGCCGCCTGACCCTGCCCTCTTCCACCACTTCCAGGCCGCCCACCCCGCCAGGGGACGGCCAGCTACAGCTGGGCACTTACCAGTGACAGCGCCAGTGGCTGACCAGGGGCCTCTGCCCTCTGCCTCTGTGTAGACTGAGCCGTGCTGACAGCCGCTGACCCTCAGCACCCCTGCGGTCGCTCAGGGTGGAGCAGGCTCTCTCCTCCAGGTAGTCTGGTGGGACAGCTCTTTAGACAGGTGGATGCTTCTAGGAACAGATTTATCATCTCAATCCTTGCACCTCCTCATATCTAGAAAACCACTAAATCTCCTCAAGGTGACATGAGGTCCTCGTGACTAACTGATAACCCCTTGTAAAATGTCTGTTTATTGGCATGGAACTCCCTTCTCCTCAAAATGTGATATACTGACCCTCCTCCTGCCGCCGCTTTGGAGCCGGCTCTCAGAGCTCTTTCGCGTGCTGCCTCCGGGCTGCCGTCCTGAGTGTGCCCCCAGTAACGCTTAACCCACACCCCTCGAGTTGCTCGTCTCTTCTCGTCGACAGGGTCCATGAGCTCTGCTGCGTGACAGGAAGGCTCTTTCCTCTGCCTGGACACCAGGACGTCAGTTTCATTTTCACACGAGGAGGTTTGGTTGGAAGACACACCTGTGGTTGAACACGGGCAGACCCGGGTCAACGGAAGGCGTCTCCGCGGCCCCGGCGCGCCACGCCTCCGCGCCCACCGCCCCGCATGTCCGGCGGTTGAGGGCAGAGGCGGAAAGTCCCCAGCGACTCAGGTGCCGGGTGCCCGGGCGAGCCGGGCATGGGGACCCGGGCCTTCCTGTGGGCTGGCTGCAGCCGCGCTCTGCGCTGGGTGCCACGCGGCCTGTCCCTGTCCGCAGGAGCGGCCCTCGAGCGGGGGCCGAGGGTCCCCACGCCCCGGACGGCCCGGAGCTGCGGCGTCGCCCGGGCCTCGGCACGCCGGCCCGAGTGCGCCCTGCGAGGCCGGCTGCCCCGGACCCTGGCGCGCTCCCCGAGCCGCGCTCACTCACAGCCGAGTGGACGCGTGCTGAGTGTCCAGGCTCGGCGCTTCCTGTCCACCCCGTCTCGTAGGAAGTGGTTTTCTTTTTTTATCTTTTAAGTAATTTTTTTCTTCTCTTAAAAAACAAACCAAGGCTGTGAAGCCTGTTGGTTCTGGCGTTGAGAGAGGAACCCCGATGCGGGCGTTTCCACCTGGGTCAGCTGCAGGCTGGCCGCCCCGGGCTCTGGGCCGCGTGGGGCGGGGGTCGGCAGGGACCCCGGGCCCGCGGGGAGGGGCGGAGCCAGCGAGGCGGCGGGGGGCCCGGCATCCGGGGTTAAACGGGATTGGCTGACCTCACCCTCCCGGCCGAGCCCCGGGCTCCACGGCCCCGCCCCCGCAGCCTCGGCCACGGCTGGGTCAGTCCCGTCCCTCCTCCGGGGTCAGCCACTTCTCCTCCTGAGGACCCCCCGCTTCCCGGCCTGGCCTCCAGCCTCAGCCAGTCAGCGTGGCCTCCTGAGACCCGAGATGGTTCCCCAGCATCCCTGGTAGCCCTGCCACGTCCGAGCGCGTGTCCTGCTGCGGACAGGGTGCTGCCACAAAGCCCTCAGCCTGACTCAGCGGGTCCCAGGGAAGGCCCAGAGCAAGGTGGGGGCCGCCCCTGCCCAGGCCTTGTCGCCTCCTTAGCCGCCCTGCGGGCTGGGGGCTGCCTGCAGCCTGACCCGAGGCCAGGCCTGGACACTGGCCACGGCGGGGATCGAGGCGAGGACGCAGGCAGCACCGGGCCCAGGGCCCTGCAGACTCGCGGCCCACGGTGACGCAGGACCCTGACCTTCTCGGGGGCGGGGCCAGGTCCACCCCGGGGCCCCGCTTCTGTGGGTGCTCCTTGCAATGGACGCACGAAGAGGGCCGTGCCCAGTGCCGCCGCCACAGGGGGAGAGGGCCGATGGCCACGGGGTGGGGACCGCGGCCCTCCCCTCTTCCCAGGCTCTGCCCCCTCCCGCCCCTGCAGCCCCCTCCCCACGGCTCCGTCTCTCCTCCTCCTCCTGAGAGCTGCGGTGAGTTTCGTAAGTCAGGGCACTCAGTCGTGTCCGACTCTGACCTCACGGTCCAGCCATGGTGCTCTCCAGGCGGGAACACTAAAGCGGGCAGCCTGCCCCCTCTCCAGGGGCTCGTCCGTGAATTGAACCAGGGCCTCCCGCGCTGCAGGTGGGTTCTTCGCCCGCTGAGCCACCAGGGAAGCCCAGTGAGCTGCACAGGGACCCGCAAATTCACGTCTGGGAACCTCACTTGGAAATGGGGTCTTGGCGGAAGTCCTTAGTGAAGATGCGGTCACCCTGGGTAGGGTGGCCCTCAATGCAGCGACCGGCCTCCTCGTGAGGGGACAAGCGCGCCAGAGACCGGGGGCTGTGGGCGGCCCAGGGCTACCCACAGGCCCCGGGAGCTGCGGGAGATGCAGAGAGGTCAGGGAATCAGCTCTGCCCACACCTTCAGCTTGGACTCTGGCCTTTGGGAGAGAGACAGTGGACGTCCGTCGTTGACGCCGCCCGGGCCCCTCCCAGGAGCCCACAGCCTCACAGCCCGGGGGAGCCCCGGAGCCGCAGACCCTGCAGGGAGCCCTGCCCGCCAGGGTCCCCCAGGCGGGGCCCGGCAGCCCCCTCAGGCTGCCTGTCAGCCAAGTCCCTGTGTCGTTCTGGGGGTCGGGGTGAGCGGCCCTGCCCTGGATCTGCCGAGAGCCCGCGGGGCCGTGCTCGAGGGCGCCCGGACCCCGTGTGCGTGCGTGCTCCCAGGAGCCTCTCCCTCTCTGGACCGGCCGCTCCCCGATACCGCCCGCCCTGGCTCTTGAAGCCCAGACCTGGGGGCCACGCCCTCCCCGGCTGGGCCTGCTGAGCCGTCACCCCTCCCGGCCAGCGCACGCCCGGCAGTCTCCGGTCTCGGCACCTGCGGCCTCGGGATGAATCACCCTCCTGGGGAAGGGAGGCGACGGGCGGGAGTGAGAACAGGAAGACGGGGCGGGGAGGAGGATCCGGGCCCGTTCCCGCCCCGGCAGGCCTGGTCACTCCCCCGAGACCCAGACTGACCGGGGACGTTCAGGAGCCTTGGCCCGTGATGTGGTCCTGGTTCTGGTCCTGACGCGGGGAGGCCGACACAGCGCCTGGATGCTGAAGCCTGTTCACACGGGCCCCGCGGGACCCAAGACGCCCCGCCCCGAGACGTGCGCAGCGCCCTCCCGGGAGGGGCTGGACAGAAGCCGCCCGCGGGCGCGCAGGCTGAGCCACGGGCCACTGAGACAAGCCCCCAGTTCCCCATGTTAAGATCTCGGACAAGGTCCTGCCTGCCCGGTCCCCCTGGAGCTGCCCGGACCCTGGCTCCCTCTCGCAGGACCCACGTGGATTCGAGGAGTGTGTGGCGTGTTTATCTAGTCACGAAGGAGGCTGCCCCCCGGGCCTGGGAGTCAGGAGGGGCCGGGGCGGCTGGGGCCGGGGGAGGGCTGCTGAGTCAGAGCTGGAGAACGTTCAGGAAGCAGCAGACGGAGGGGGTTGGCGGGGTCTACGGGGCCCAGGGGGGCGGGGAACACGGCAGGGCAGGCAGGGCGGCAGGGGGCCAGGAACACCACGTGCGGTCCGGGCTGCCCCTCCAGCCCCAGGCCATCTTTGGGCCGGGCCCGTGGGCGGGGGGGTCAGCTGCCTTTGGCTGGAAACGGCCTCTTTCTGAGAAGCTGGGCTTGGAAGGAGAGCCAGACAGGATGTGCCCGGGGCCGGCACTGCCCTGAGCCGCCCTCTGGCTTCCGCCCAGACCAGTGACCAGCTTCACAGCGCCCGGCCTCTGGGTCCGGGAGCGCTGGATGGCCTTCTCCTGAGGTCCTCCGAAGCCGTGGCCGCCCTCCGCAGGGTGGGGGCTGTGGTCACAGGAGCGCCGAGCTGCAGGGCCCTGGGAGGCAGAACCCGGCTCTAGCCGCCCGCCTTGCTGGGGGGAGGCTGGGGCGCTCTGGTCTCGCGGCTGTGGCTTGCTTTCCGGCCTTCCCCTCCGAGGGCCACTGTGCACCCAGGGCGGGCAGGGCGGCAGCGGGCATGGGCGCCCAGGGACCAGCCTCCTGCAGTCGGGGGCAGCCAGTGGCCAGCCCGCGGCAATACCAGCCCCTGCTGGTGCTGGCCCCCGGCCTGCAGCGCCCCCGGTGAGCCGCGGGTCTCCTCAGCTGTGCCCGGGCAGGCGGGGGCCGCACAGCTCTGCCGCCCTGCCCGCGGGGAAGGGGCCTGGGCGATCCCGGGTCTCGGCGGCCGAGCTCTGGGCGGGACTGCCCACGTGCAGCACTGAGAGGTGTTGCGCCCACTGCCTGTTCGGCGCTAGTAGGAACCCCAAGAGTGACGCCTCAAAGGTCCCCACACTGAGCAGTGTCCCCTGGGGGATGGGACCACTGGAATGGGGCGGGGGCCACTACAGTCAGGACTGGCTGAGCAGACGGAGCTGGCCCGCATGCTGACCAAAGAGGCCGGACACAAGCATGCCAGTGGCTTGTATTCTCTGAAACCAGGCTTCCAGAAATGTCAAAACCTCACACTCACATGCTGTCCATGGCACAGCGTGAGAAGCAAGCAGCTGCCCCCAGGGCGGACAGGCTGGGGTGGCCGTGCCCGCTGCAGCCCCGGAGGCCCGGAGGGAGCCGGAGGGACGACTCGGGCACAGGGCCTGGAGGGCGTGGCCGCGGCCTTGGGGAGCCCAGGGCCGCCTGTGAGCGAAGGCGGGCAGAGCCCCGGCGGCCTCCCAGGCGGGGTGTCCCGGGGCCTGAGCAGGAGGGCCGGCCTTGCCTCTTCCCGAGGAGGGAAAATGCCTCGGATGGGAACGCTGGAAGCGGACTCAGTCCCCTGCAGCTGCCCGATCCTCCCAGGCCGAGACCCCCCGAGCACCCCCAGGGCCCGCAGGCTGGGTCTCCGGCAGGGCGGCGGGGCGGCCCCTCTGTCCCGGCCACCCCGCGGCCACTGTGGACGGGCCGCGCCCGCCCGCCCATGCCCACCGGGCGGCCGCCCCGGCCTACAGCCCACCTGCCCCCTACAGTCCCCGCAGCTTCCTGCTCGAGACGCCACGGGCGCCGCTGTCTTTCTCTGAAGAACCACGCGTGTCCTCTAATGCTTCCGCGTGAGAAGTCCTCACGGCTCCCTCGTCAAACTCGTCTGCAGGCCGCGTGAGGGCTTTGGTACACAGACGGACAGTCCACGCAGGCTTCTGGACACACCGTCGGCTCAGGCTCCACGTGGCGCCCCCGTGGGCTCTGCTGCAGGGCTGGGTCTGGGACGCGCCGGGCTCACGTGCCCACGGGTGCCGAGTGACCTGGGGCGACGGGCCTACCCCCGGGGCAGGGCTGGGTGCGGGGTGACCTGGCACTCCTCCACAGACCTGCTGGGGACGCGGAACTGCGGGAGGCAACCCCGGAGTCCACGGGGAACCACCGGGCGGGGGCCGGGCTGCCCGCCCTCCGGACTCGGCCACAGCCCACTCCTGTCACCCGGGAGGGCTCCGCGGACCCTGTGCGCGGCGAGGCGGCCGTCACTACCCAGCAGGGCCCCCAGAGGGCTGGCAGGAGCGCAGGCGACGGTGTGGGGCCGGCTGGGGCTGCCCGGTGAGCCTTGAGACTGTGCCGAGTCTAAAGAAACGCTGCCAAGTGGCCGGGGGGCCGCCTCTGCCCGCGGGCCCGCTGCGAGGGACCATGACCGCCACCTGTCCACGCTGACGTCCGCTGGAGACGCGTGTCCCAAAGCTGCCCACGTGGGCCCGCAGCAGAGCCCAAGCTGCTCCGCCCACACAGACCTTCTAAAACTCCACTGTGCTTCTGAGGAGGGAAATCCAGCTTTGAACCAAAACAGATGAGGCCGGGCTTTCCTCCCTTGGAGCATCCTGGAGAGATGTGAATTCCTGGGGGCTTTCCAGGCTTTCCCTTTCCGCGCTTCAGGACACAGGCACAGACACCGGGCTGATGGGAACGCTGGAAGCGGACTCAGTCCCCTGCAGCTGCCCGATCCTCCCAGGCCGAGACCCCCCGAGCACCCCCAGGGCCCGCAGGCTGGGTCTCCGGCAGGGCGGCGGGGCGGCCCCTCTGTCCCGGCCACCCCGCGGCCACTGTGGACGGGCCGCGCCCGCCCGCCCATGCCCACCGGGCGGCCGCCCCGGCCTACAGCCCACCTGCCCCCTACAGTCCCCGCAGCTTCCTGCTCGAGACGCCACGGGCGCCGCTGTCTTTCTCTGAAGAACCACGCGTGTCCTCTAATGCTTCCGCGTGAGAAGTCCTCACGGCTCCCTCGTCAAACTCGTCTGCAGGCCGCGTGAGGGCTTTGGTACACAGACGGACAGTCCACGCAGGCTTCTGGACACACCGTCGGCTCAGGCTCCACGTGGCGCCCCCGTGGGCTCTGCTGCAGGGCTGGGTCTGGGACGCGCCGGGCTCACGTGCCCACGGGTGCCGAGTGACCTGGGGCGACGGGCCTACCCCCGGGGCAGGGCTGGGTGCGGGGTGACCTGGCACTCCTCCACAGACCTGCTGGGGACGCGGAACTGCGGGAGGCAACCCCGGAGTCCACGGGGAACCACCGGGCGGGGGCCGGGCTGCCCGCCCTCCGGACTCGGCCACAGCCCACTCCTGTCACCCGGGAGGGCTCCGCGGACCCTGTGCGCGGCGAGGCGGCCGTCACTACCCAGCAGGGCCCCCAGAGGGCTGGCAGGAGCGCAGGCGACGGTGTGGGGCCGGCTGGGGCTGCCCGGTGAGCCTTGAGACTGTGCCGAGTCTAAAGAAACGCTGCCAAGTGGCCGGGGGGCCGCCTCTGCCCGCGGGCCCGCTGCGAGGGACCATGACCGCCACCTGTCCACGCTGACGTCCGCTGGAGACGCGTGTCCCAAAGCTGCCCACGTGGGCCCGCAGCAGAGCCCAAGCTGCTCCGCCCACACAGACCTTCTAAAACTCCACTGTGCTTCTGAGGAGGGAAATCCAGCTTTGAACCAAAACAGATGAGGCCGGGCTTTCCTCCCTTGGAGCATCCTGGAGAGATGTGAATTCCTGGGGGCTTTCCAGGCTTTCCCTTTCCGCGCTTCAGGACACAGGCACAGACACCGGGCTGTCGGGGCAGAGGTGGGGTCGGAGTCTGACCGGCGGAGCCAGCGAGCGCCCCCGCACGTGGAGCGACCACGGCCCCGCACGGCCATCCAGAAGAGAGCCGGCACCTCGCGCCTCTTCCCGAACCGGACGCCCTTCCTCAGGGCTCAGGGGCTCGTCCTGCCGCGGGGAGGGTCCAGGGGCCGGTGGCAGGAGGGGACCGTCACGCCCCTTTTCTTGTTCTGAGCTTGGCACAAACATGGGGGCCTGAGCATCCAGAGGGGCCGCTGCCCCGACCTTTGGAGGGTTCGTCGGGCTGGGGGCAGCAGCCGGCTGTGCTCCCCAGGTCAGCAGGTACTCCCAGTGGTGCCCTTCGTGTCCCCCAGGGCCAGGGCCAGGGTGTGTGTGGCCGAGCTACTGGTGCGGACAGGCCCCTCCGCCCAGCCTGCGCGCGTCAGTTCTCAGGCTGCCTCCGGCGTCCGCACGGCCATGGCTCCCAGGGGCCCGTGCTCGTGCTGGGGGCTCCCGTCACACGTGCTCTTGGAAGGAAAGAGGGAGACGGTGTGAGCGTCCAGTCAGTGCCTGCTCGCTGCGGAGGAAGGGGCTGGCCTCCTCGGGACCAGGGGAAACGGGGTCGAGAACGCCCGCAGGAGCGCACGGACGCCCAGGTGGGCAGGCCCGGGCTCCGCAGCGAGCTGGGCGGGCACAGCCTCCGGGGCGGACCTGCTGCTGCACCAGGGAGCCGTGGACCCGGCGTCACCGGGGCGAGCGGGGGGGCAGGCGCCGCTGTGCGGGTCGGGCTCTCCCTCCCCTGGCAACACTGCTCGCAGCGGGAAATGGGGTTCAGACAGTGTGGTCACTGGCCTCGGTGTGGAGCCCGTCGGCCGGGCAGCGCAGGCCCTGGCGGCACAAGGCAGCCGCCCGTGGGAAACCGAAACCGGGCATGAGTCATGTGACCTTTGGCCCAGGCCGGCGAGGTGCTCACCCGCACAAAGGTCGACTCCCCGAGGGGCAGACCGGGCTGTGACGGGGGAGCGGGAACGGAGCGGGGTCGGGGGGGTCGTGCCCCAGGCTCTCCTCTGCCGCCAACGTTGGGAAAACCCCGGGTCACGAGAGGGCCGGGCGCCACGCCAGGAGGCCAGAAGGAAGGCCTCGGCGCGGGGCTTCACCGTCCTGCGCTGGAAGCACCTATTTCCTGGTCGTCCCGCAGCGCGTGCCGAGAGGCGGCATGGAGAGAGGGGCCGGCCCGCCGCCAGCGGGGCCACGCTTCTCCACGCACCTCGTCCCCTCTTGGCAAACTCACCCGTGAGCTCCACCTCCGGCCTCGCAGCCTGGGCACCTGCGAGGACAAACCGGAAATGCTCAGGGTGGGCAATGAGGGGGGACCCCTGGAGACCCCAGAGGCCCCACGCGTCGCTGTCCCCCAGCCCGAGGCGGCTCCTCGGGCTCCCGCCGGGGCGAGGGGCTCCTCAGGCCGCCCCGAGTTCTGGAATGAGCCTTTCTAAGAGGTCCGCCCTTGGAGACGCTCGAGGGCCTGGCCAGGTCCACACGGGGCCAGGCCCGCAGGTGCAAATCCGTCCCAGGAGGCGGGGCTCCCCTGTGAGTGGGCTCCTGATCTAGCTGCACTCCGCTTTCCCCTCCTTCTGAGGGGCCTGCTGGGGCCCCACTCCCTTAATAGGGCCTTAGGGGATGCCCGCTGGCCTTGCCACCAGGCCAGCCTGGGGAGACCGTGCTGGCGCCAGGCCAGCCCCCAGCCCCTCTTGCTGATGCCTGGGAGGTCCCCGGGTCCGCGTTCTAGGCTTTCCTGCTCCCACTGGGAGCTCTGCGTCTTCATTTTACACAGTCAAAGCCTGGACTTTCTGGATCTGTCTTTGCATTCGGCCAGAGCTGGACAGACAGCTCTGCAGGAACTGAAGGCCGCTCAGCCTCCACAGGAGCGCTGCGCCCTGACCTCCCGCTCAGGAGTCCCCAGGAGACCAGCCGCCCCTCCAGGGGTGCGGCCGTGTCAGGTCTCCGCGGCGGCTCCGCTCACGCCGACGCGCGGGGGAGCCGTGGTCCCTGAGGCTGTGGCACCTCGGGAAGGGCAGCCGCACACCGCAGCAGCACACGCGGGCGCTGGGCCCAGCACGAACTCCCGATACCTGTGTAGCTTCCGGGGGGACATCGGCTTCTGCACAGCCAGCCTGTGGCCGCGGCCAGGGCCACGATCACGGCCAGCACGGCCAGCACGCTGAGCGCCGGCCGGTGCCCCCCGCCCTGGCCGTCGCTCCTCGGGTGCTGCGTGACGAAGCTCTCGGGTCCCCTGAACATTTCTGCAGGAGGGGAAGGTAACACAGGGCTTACAGACTGGGAGGACAGGGGCCTCTTCACCCTGAAGGACCGCATGTGAAGGGAAGCCGCTCTAGCACACCCTGCTGGAGCGAGGAGGGGCGCGGCGAGGAGGGGACGGGGGTCCCAGCTGCTCCCCAGAGCAGCCAGGCCGAGACCACGACCCTAGAGGGCTCCCCTTCCACTGGCCCTGCCCCCCTCCTCTGCCGCCGACACTCCCGTTGGGATGAAGAGGCCGGGGAGGCCCTCCGTGGAGCCGCAGGACTGCGCCCGCCTTCCAGGAGAGGGCCCAGGCCGGGAGCTCCCGAGGCTGTCGGGCCTCTCAGAGCCTCAGTCCCTCCCTGGTCTGTGGAGCGGGTCACCCCAACTGACCCGTGGGGGAGGCGGAGGTGCCCAAGCAGAGCCCGCCCTGCCCTCGCCTCCGCTCCCTGCCCCGCCCGGATGCCGCAGCCCCCTCTCCTCACAGGGACTTCATCTTCCGCCGTCACCCCGGCCCCCTCCTCGCGGGGGTCCGCCTGCCCCCGGGGACCCACCTGTCTGGCTGCTGGTCAGGTTCTGGTGCAGGAGCACGTTCTCGATGCAGCAGCCCACGTTGACGTGGGAGGCCTGCCTGATCTTCAGGACGCTGACCACGTCGTAGAGGCCCCGGGCGTTCAGGGACACCGTGCTGTTCTGCAGGGCGTCGTCCAGCACGCTGTTGTCCGTCTTGTTGATCCAGTACACGTTTGGCCGCGGGTAGCCATTGGTGGACGTGCACGTGAAGGTGAGCTCCTCGTCCTGGGACGGGCCGCTGACCACGGGCATGCTGTAGTTGGCTGCAGGGAGAGAAACAGGCGGAGGGGTGCCGGCTTCTGAGGGTCAGGAATTGGGGGACACGTGCCAGGGGCCAGGGAAGGGGGAGGCAGCCGTCGTGCCCCCGACGCTGGAGCAGAGGTGGGACCAAAAGCTGTGGCCGGGCAGCGGCACAAGCCCTGTGCTCCCGGGTCCCCTCCCGCCGGCCACCAGGGGCTGGCCTCGTCCCAGTCGGCTGGCGGTTCTCTGTCTCCACTGAAGGGTCCCGAGCAGCCTGGGGTAGAGGGTCTCATTTTTTCCTCTCCTGATCTCATTTAGTGCCTTACAGCACTCCCTCCTAATTTCATTTAAAGAACCCTTGGCCTGGGTTCCCTGGAGGCTCAGGGGTTAAGAACCCACCGGCCAATCCAGGAGAGGCAGGTTCAATCCCTCATCCGGGAGGGTCCCACGCGACACGGAGCGAGTGAGCCCGTGCTCCAGAGCCTGGATGACTGAGCCGCGAGCTGCGACGGCTGGGCCCAGCGCCCTAGACCCGTGCGCTCAGCAAGAGAAGGCCCGTGGCAAGACGCCCGAGCCGCCCGACCAGAGCAGCCCCCGCTCGCCACAACCACAGAAAGCCCGCGAGTAGCAACGGAGACCTAGAGCAGCCAGAAATAACACACACACACACAACGCAGGGCTGCCCGGGTGCCCCAGTGGGTAGAGAGTCCACCTTGCAGTGCACGGGGCACCGGTTCGGTCCTTGGCCCGGGAAGATCCCAAGTGCCACAGAGCGGCTGGACCGATGTGTCCAATCACGAGCCGGAGCGCATGCGCTCTCTGCAGTGAGAGAGGCCACTGCAATGGGAGGCCCACTCAGGCCAAAGAATAAAGGATGGATGAAAATAAATATAAAAACAAAAGAGGCGTGATGGGGAAAAGAAAAAAAAAATAATGTAAAAGAAGTACAGACTGGGGTTGAGTCGGAGCGTTCAAGGCAAAGGCAGCCAGGCGGGGAGCTCCGGCGGAAGCAGGCAGCCTCGCGGACCGCAGCGCTGCCTCCCGAGCGGAGTGATCTCTGCACCACGCAGCTGCTCGCGTGGCGGACAGGCCTGCAGCGGGACCCGGCTTTGCGCTAAAGGAAGACCCAGGCGAGCCACAGAAAACAGATCTAACCGGCACTTCTTCCCGGGGCTGAAGGCGGGGGTGCCGCCAGCTCGGCAGCTTCCTCCGGCTCACCTGCCACGTGCAGCGTGACTGTCACTTCCAGAATCTTGCTCAGCTCCAAGGACCTCCGGAACACCAGACACTTGAACTTCTGCTCGTCCTGGGGGCTGACGCTGTGCAGGTGCAGAGAGAAGTCGCCCCGCCTCATGCCGTCCGGGGACAGCCGGGCCCGGTCCTTGTAGCGGCTGTCGCCGTGGCGGGCGGAGCTGTTCCCCGACAGGTAGTAGGTCACCACGGAGTCGGCGTTCCCTCGGCCCGGCACGCTGATTTGCCAGTAGACGTAAAGGTCGTTGAGGTCGAACGTGTTTCCCTCCGGGTAGACGCAGCCCAGCCGGACGTCGCTGCCCACCATTGCTCGGACTTCGTCTTGGCTCTCTGCGGACACCCACAGAGGACAGAGGTCATCTTCCGCACCCGACCCCTAACTCTGAGGTCACCCTGCAGGGGCGAGGGGGCTGCTGGGTTGCAGTTCTGACTCCAATTCTGACTCCCCTCTGTGGGAAAGGAATGTGCTCTTGAGAGCAGGTAGGAAAGCCACTGCGTTTCAGCCTCCGGAGGCAGCGGTGAGCTGCTGGGACGGTGGGCGGCCTGCCTTCCTGCCAGCAGGAGAGAGGCCCTCGGGGCGGGCCACCAGGACTGCTCCTTCTTGAGAGTTTATAACAAATTCTAAATAAAAAGGGTTTTAAAAATTTGGACATTTTAAAAGAAAACGTCGGCATCTCGGCATCCTTAGGAGGCCTGCTGTGCCCCATCAGAGAAGGCCCCGGAGGTTCTGCGGTATGTATGCCGCGGCCACGGGACCGCCAGCAGGGAAAGCGGCCGTGCGCCGGGACCACCCCTCCGTGGGCTGGAAGGCCGGCTGAGGCGCCTGTCTCCCCCATGGTGCTGTACCCCTGTTCCGTGCTCTCCTGGAAGCTGGTGGCTTTGGGGAGCACGGGGGCCTCGAGAAACAGGAAACCCAGCTCCCGGCTCCTCTGGAGAGGAGAGGTCTGAAACTCCCGGGGGCTGTGCTGTGCCGGCCCTGAACACGGAACAAAAGGAACCATGGGGTCTGGTCAAGTGCTCCGCTCGCGGCTGCGTCAGTACCCTCATTACCCTGGGCCTGGGGGCCAGCTTCCTCACAAAGGGCCCTGGAGAAGCAGGCGGGTCTGCAGGGAGGACCCCGCTGCCTGACACCCACGCCCCCGCGGCTCAGCACGGGAGGGCTGGGAGGTCTCCGCGGGAGCACCTCCGGCACTTACCGGCTCGCAGGCCCCAGAGCAGCAGCAGGAACAGCCCAGGACTGGAAGAAACAGCCAGAAAGGCAGGTGAGCCCCGCTTCTTCCAAAGCAGGCGGGAGCCCCGTACTGCCACCCCCACATGGGGGCACATGCACAGCCGGCCGGCCCTTCAGCCCAGGTTCCCCGGGCAGCCAGGACCTCAGGGAGAGGGGCCAGGACCGCCACCTCCCGGCCCAGCACGGGAGCCCCGGGGGGCTGGAGTCCCTCCAGGGCCCAGCTCCCGTGTTAACAGAATGCCCCTCAAAGCAGTTTGGAAAGAATGATAAAGGATACGGAGGAGTCACCAGCCCCTGGCGGCCTAGCTTTGCCAGGATAGCGTCCAAGAAACTGTATAAGATCAGAAATGAAAAAAAAAAGCCCTACTTTCAGGATACTTAAAATTTTAAAGGCAGAGGAGATGGGAGATGCCCGCCCCCGTCAGGGCCGGGGGAGCCCCAGGAAACCTTCGGAAGGAACACCATCAGTCTGAAATCAGACCTGGTGACTCCACGCAAGCCGCTGGGCTGCTCCGCCCGGGGGGCCAGCGGACCCGTCTCATGGCTCCTGGGCTCTAGGGCCTCTGCACCCCGCGCACCCCAACCGTGTGCCCTGTCTCGCTGCCGCGGGCCCAGCGGGCAGCTCCCCGTGTCAGGCAGGAGAAAGCAGAGACAGGGCCGCCGGCTCAGGGGCGTGGCGCGGGCGGCTGTGACATCCAGTACTTTTGTTTTCCTTTCTTGAGAGAACAGCCTTTACCTGCTGTTTCTAACCGGGGACACAGGATCCTGGGCCCCAAGTGGTGGGGGGACACCTGGGGACAGGGTCCGCCCCAGTCCACCACGGCGAGCACAGGCTGCCTACCCTAAGACTCCCCTGCAGGGGGCATTTGGCCAAAAGCGGGGAGCAGAGCTGCCCTCCACACCCTGGGCGGCCGGCACCCTCCCGGGACGCGGGGTGGGGGAACCCGGGCCTGGGGGCGGGCGCATGTGACCAATCTGAGGGCAACCGGCCGCCGTTGGAGGTAAACCGAGTGGCCGTGGCACAGGACCGTCACGCCCTTGGCTCCCCCGGGTAACGAACGCCGGGGCAGGGAGGGCAGGCTGGGGAAGCGGCCCTGGGTCGCTGCGTCTTCTTCCCGGGCTCTCCGCTCGCCTTCCCTCCCCGGGCACTCCCACGCACGGCCGCCGTCCCGCGCCGCCCTCGGCCCCGCGGGCAGCCGCGACTCCCGCGCCCCGCGCCCCGCGCCCCGGCCGCCCCGCGCCCCGCCAGGTGAGCGGTCCGCAAGTGAGGACCTCGCTCCCCGGCTCCGCGCCTCCGCGCGCCCCCGCTCACCTCAACGGCCACATGGTGGGGGCGGATGCCCCGGCCCGCGGGAGATCTCGGGCGGCGGGAGAACTCCGAGCACGAGCGACCTCGGACCGCGGGAGCGCTCGCAGCGTGGCCAGCCCAGCCGATCTCCCGCCGTGCTTGGGAAGCTCTGGGCGCCGGGCCGGCCTCGCGCTGAGCGCCGGTTGAGCCCCGCCCCGCCCCGGCCCCGCCCACGGCCCCGCCCACGGCCGCGGCCCGCGCGGGAGCGCTCGCAGCGTGGCCAGCCCAGCCGATCTCCCGCCGTGCTTGGGAAGCTCTGGGCGCCGGGCCGGCCTCGCGCTGAGCGCCGGTTGAGCCCCGCCCCGCCCCGGCCCCGCCCACGGCCCCGCCCACGGCCGCGGCCCGCGCGGGAGCGGAAGCGCGGGCGCAGACTCGCCAAGTGAAGCCCGGCCCAGGCGAGGGTGCCCGAGGCCAGGCGGGCCCCGAGGGCAGCAGGGCGCGGGCTCCAGCGCGGTGGGACCGTGAGCCCGGGCGCCGCGGGTGCCCGGCACGTGCGGGGCAGGGCGGGCCCCGCGGAGGAGGGAGGCCGAGGCCGCTGCGGGAGGGTCTGCCCAGCTGAAGGGACTGCAGGAGGCCAAGCGCGGCCCCCAGAGTCGCGCGGAACGTCCGCGCCCCCAAGCGCCCGGGCTCCGCCTGCGCCCCCCGCCCCTGCGGCCCTCGGGGCCGGGAGCCAGCCCGGACTGGGCGGGCCGCGGGTCAGGCCCCCGCGCTCCTTCCCCTTCTGGGAACCGAGTCGGCGCCTCCAGCACGAGGTGTAGTGCGAGGCGCGACCGCTCCGGGACAAATGAATGAGTGGCCGAAGGCGGGCGGGCAGGCTGCGTCCTCCAGTCCAGCCCTGGGTCGACCCCCACCAGCCGGGCTGGTCCGACCTGGCTCGGTCCTGGGCTGCCTGCCGCAGCGTATTTGCATATTAAAGGCTCCGAGGAGCCCCCTTAGTGGAAAGATGTTGTCTTGGCTCCTTCAGGCCGGTGGGACTGGACACTCTCGTGTTCTGGTCTGGAAGCACTGTGGCAGCCGGGGAGGGATCCCTTCCCCACTCCTCAAGCCCGCCCGGCCTCCTCTCCCAGCCGCGGCTGAGTCCCCGCCCCCGCCTCCGCCTGGGCAGGCAGGTGCCGGCAAGGTGAGGGGGTGGAGCCAGGAGCAGGTGCCCTTCCTGCCTGGGCCGCCCCTGCGAGGGCCTGGGCTCGTCTGGAGGATCATGCCCTTGGGTGGCCCGGCTGCCCTGGCTGATGGGAATGCGGAGGCCCGCCTTTGTGGGGGGAGTAGCAGGAGACGCAGGGTGTCAGACGAAGGCAGAGCCAGGAGGGCTCCTCTGGCCCCAGCCACTGCCTGCACGCTGTCCTTTCAACAAAGATTGAGTGCCCCCTAACCAGAGCCTACACGGGCACTAAGGAGTGAAGCTTAAGCTAAGAGAATTTCTGCCTGGGGGAAATGATCATTTCTATAGCAACAAGAAGAGAGATGACCAGGAAGCAGAAGTAATGGGCTAGGAGGTGGGGTGCTGCTGAGGAAGAGGGCAGGCTGCAGGGGACAGGAGAGAGGGGGGCTGCAGTCCTGAGCTCAGGGTCGTCACCCCTCCCAGGCCGGGCTGGGAGACAGGTGGGGGATTTAAAGAGGCCGAGTGGGATTCACCCTCCCTTTGCAGGGGGTGGGGGAGTGGAGAAGGGACACAGGTCCTGGTCAGCGCTCCCTCCCCCGCCCCGTGCAGGTGTCCAGAGAGGGCCCAGAGCCTGAGCTTGGGCGACAACCTGAAGGGATTGGAAGATGGGAGCCAGGGGAAAAGGTAAGGTTTGGAGGTTTGCCCAGGAGAGCCGCGCGTGGGCATAAACCACATCAGAAATCATCTCAGGATGCTTCCCATTCCCAGGGCCAGGAATCCAGCGCGGCGTCTAGGACACACATATCCGGTCCACTTGGTGGTGGGGTGCCCTAGCGGAGCTGGAGGGGGCACGGTATCGGTGGCCTTCGATCCTCCTCCCCGGGTTGGCAGCAGCTGGCAGAGGAGGACTGCGTTTGGGGAGGGCCAGCCCCGCCGGTGAGGACGAAGAGACCAGGACCGTCTGGGGTTCTGCTTCTCACTTTCCCCAGCTCAGGCGCGCCTGCAAATCCCAGGGTTCTCTCTGATTGGACAGGTAGAAGGCTGTGCTGCCCTGATTGGCTGACGCTTGGGTTCCTCCCACCTCGCGGCTCCGGCAAGGATGCCCCCTCTACCCGCAGGGGGGGCGGGGGTGCCCTTCCTGCCTGGGCCGCCCCTGCGAGGGCCTGGGCTCGTCTGGAGGATCATGCCCTTGGGTGGCCCGGCTGCCCTGGCTGATGGGAATGCGGAGGCCCGCCTTTGTGGGGGGAGTAGCAGGAGACGCAGGGTGTCAGACGAAGGCAGAGCCAGGAGGGCTCCTCTGGCCCCAGCCACTGCCTGCACGCTGTCCTTTCAACAAAGATTGAGTGCCCCCTAACCAGAGCCTACACGGGCACTAAGGAGTGAAGCTTAAGCTAAGAGAATTTCTGCCTGGGGGAAATGATCATTTCTATAGCAACAAGAAGAGAGATGACCAGGAAGCAGAAGTAATGGGCTAGGAGGTGGGGTGCTGCTGAGGAAGAGGGCAGGCTGCAGGGGACAGGAGAGAGGGGGGCTGCAGTCCTGAGCTCAGGGTCGTCACCCCTCCCAGGCCGGGCTGGGAGACAGGTGGGGGATTTAAAGAGGCCGAGTGGGATTCACCCTCCCTTTGCAGGGGGTGGGGGAGTGGAGAAGGGACACAGGTCCTGGTCAGCGCTCCCTCCCCCGCCCCGTGCAGGTGTCCAGCGAGGGCCCAGAGCCTGAGCTTGGGCGACAACCTGAAGGGATTGGAAGATGGGAGCCAGGGGAAAAGGTAAGGTTTGGAGGTTTGCCCAGGAGAGCCGCGCGTGGGCATAAACCACATCAGAAATCATCTCAGGATGCTTCCCATTCCCAGGGCCAGGAATCCAGCGCGGCGTCTAGGACACACATATCCGGTCCACTTGGTGGTGGGGTGCCCTAGCGGAGCTGGAGGGGGCACGGTATCGGTGGCCTTCGATCCTCCTCCCCGGGTTGGCAGCAGCTGGCAGAGGAGGACTGCGTTTGGGGAGGGCCAGCCCCGCCGGTGAGGACGAAGAGACCAGGACCGTCTGGGGTTCTGCTTCTCACTTTCCCCAGCTCAGGCGCGCCTGCAAATCCCAGGGTTCTCTCTGATTGGACAGGTAGAAGGCTGTGCTGCCCTGATTGGCTGACGCTTGGGTTCCTCCCACCTCGCGGCTCCGGCAAGGATGCCCCCTCTACCCGCAGGGATGGGGAGCGGGAGGGCCGGACCCACGGGCAAGCTCGCTGTCGGAGTCTCGGGTCCTGGCGGGTGAGAGCGCCCTCGGCCAGAGTCTCCCTCCAAGGGTGCCAGCTCACGTGGAGCAGGGAGAGGTGACCAGTCCTTGTCTGGAGCGCAGCCCTTCAGCGCCTCCCAGGCGCGGCCTCATGGCAGTGGGCAGAGAGCGGGAGTTGGCAGGTGCTGGGGGAAGGGGCCAAGCGCAGCTTCCTGGCCAGCGCCCACGCCAGACGCCAGAAGGCCCAGCGCGGCCGCTGGACCTCAGGCCTGAGGAAGAGGCTGCTGTTTGAGCGGGTAGGCAAGGACAGGGAGTGCAGCCAGGCTGGAGGGGGCATCCAAGCTGCTGAGGGCGGGGGACAGGGGCACCCCGGGAGTGGACAGAGACCGCCAGGAACCTCAGAGCAGTGAGTGCTCCTCAGGAGCAGCGTGGGCGAGTTACACAGCCCCGCGCTGCCCGTCTGTGAGGCGGGGATGCCCTGGCTGTGTGGTTACTGTGAATGAATTCACCCAGAGCCTTCACACCAACGTGGGTGATAAACAGAGGATTTCCAGACTAGTGAACACACAGCAGCCCTCACGAGGCTTCCTGCAGGCGAGGGAAGGCTGTCCTCTCTTTCCCCTCACCGTGACTGTCTCTCAGGCAGTCGGGGTGGTGGGTGGAGAGAGCAGCCCCCCGGAGGACTGTCTAGGCCAAGGAACCTAGCAGGAGCCAAGGCCCTCGGTGCAGATCCCACTCGCACCAAATGGGGGCATCAAACAACAGAAACGCAGCCTCTCGAGATCTGGGGGCTAGCCACTCGAGATCTGGGGGCTTGCCACCTGCACCGGCAGCCCTCGAGGGCCCGGGAGCCCCTCCACATGCGGCCCGTCTCTCCCTCCACGGCCACGGCCTTCTCCTCTGCTCGGGGTCAGGCCTTCTCTGCCGCCCGACGCGGACCTCAGGTGCACACACCATCCGGCCCGGGCTGCGCCCCTCCACCTCCTCCCACCGGCCACGTGGGTGACGGGCACAGGCTCGGGACAGGGACGTCTTCCAGGGGGCATTGTTCAGGTGATCCCAGGACGTCACGAGGGGCCTCTGCAGACAGGATGAAATACTTACAGTATTTCCAGGTGTTCGAGAGAGAGTGAGGGGAAGATGTAAAGCTGCTTTGAGAGGCGCTGGGTCCCCATCCGGCGCGGGTGATGGGGAGCGGACACTGGCCGGCCAGGGCCCTCGGCGCGGGCTCCCTCGGGGGAAGCAGCCGGAGCTGGCCCGCCGGCACACAGCGGTCGCCAGCCCTGTCCCGTCTTGGCGGTCGTCTTGGACCCGGCGCTCGGCCTCCCCGAGGGCCTCATCTGTGCTCAGCCGCTCCTGTCCCCAGCGAGCCCTCTGCGGTTTTCTGGGGCCCGCACCTTGGTTTCATTACGGATCTTTAGCCCCTGGACAGGAGGCCCACGGGAGTGGCAGGAAGAGGCTGCTGTTTGAGCGGGTAGGCAAGGACGGGGAGTGCAGCCAGGCTGGAGGGGGCATCCAAGCTGCTGAGGGCGGGGGACAGGGGCACCCCGGGAGTGGACAGAGACCGCCAGGAACCTCAGAGCAGTGAGTGCTCCTCAGGAGCAGCGTGGGCGAGTTACACAGCCCCGCGCTGCCCGTCTGTGAGGCGGGGATGCCCTGGCTGTGTGGTTACTGTGAATGAATTCACCCAGAGCCTTCACACCAACGTGGGTGATAAACAGAGGATTTCCAGACTAGTGAACACACAGCAGCCCTCACGAGGCTTCCTGCAGGCGAGGGAAGGCTGTCCTCTCTTTCCCCTCACCGTGACTGTCTCTCAGGCAGTCGGGGTGGTGGGTGGAGAGAGCAGCCCCCCGGAGGACTGTCTAGGCCAAGGAACCTAGCAGGAGCCAAGGCCCTCGGTGCAGATCCCACTCGCACCAAATGGGGGCATCAAACAACAGAAACGCAGCCTCTCGAGATCTGGGGGCTAGCCACTCGAGATCTGGGGGCTTGCCACCTGCACCGGCAGCCCTCGAGGGCCCGGGAGCCCCTCCACATGCGGCCCGTCTCTCCCTCCACGGCCACGGCCTTCTCCTCTGCTCGGGGTCAGGCCTTCTCTGCCGCCCGACGCGGACCTCAGGTGCACACACCATCCGGCCCGGGCTGCGCCCCTCCACCTCCTCCCACCGGCCACGTGGGTGACGGGCACAGGCTCGGGACAGGGACGTCTTCCAGGGGGCATTGTTCAGGTGATCCCAGGACGTCACGAGGGGCCTCTGCAGACAGGATGAAATACTTACAGTATTTCCAGGTGTTCGAGAGAGAGTGAGGGGAAGATGTAAAGCTGCTTTGAGAGGCGCTGGGTCCCCATCCGGCGCGGGTGATGGGGAGCGGACACTGGCCGGCCAGGGCCCTCGGCGCGGGCTCCCTCGGGGGAAGCAGCCGGAGCTGGCCCGCCGGCACACAGCGGTCGCCAGCCCTGTCCCGTCTTGGCGGTCGTCTTGGACCCGGCGCTCGGCCTCCCCGAGGGCCTCATCTGTGCTCAGCCGCTCCTGTCCCCAGCGAGCCCTCTGCGGTTTTCTGGGGGCCGGCAGCACCTTGGTTTCATTACGGATCTTTAGCCCCTGGACAGGAGGCCCACGGGGAGTGGCAGGAGCAGAGCCCAGGATTGTCCTCCTGTGGGTCTGGAGACCGGCCACAGCTGTGCGAAGACACAGATGTCTGTGTCGGCCAGGGCCGCGTGTGCAGCAGATGACGCTCCATGAGGCGGGCGGGGACTGTGTGTGTATCTGTGTGTGTGCGCGCGCGTGTGGAGAGAGGAGGAGAGAAGACTGGCTTCAAGGAATCAGCTCCTGTAATTATGAAGGCCTGATGAACCCCAGATCTGCAGGTGGCCTGGCCAGCCTCCTTCTCAGCGGAGGCGCGGCCTTCGATGGCTCAGGGACGCCCCCGTGCCAGTCTGCTGGGCCCAGTGTGGAGACACCCAGGCGCCGGACAGCTTGTGAACAGCAAAAGCGTCCTGCTCAGGGTGCTTGGGGCTGGAAGTGGCGAAGCAGGTGGCCGCAGGGTCGGGTGCGGGCCCTTTTCCTGGCCACGGGCTTCCGGTGTCCTCCTGTGGGCAGGGGGAGGAGGGCCCCGGGCCGGGGTCAGTCTCTTCCAGAGGCTCCACCTCCTAACACCTCCCCCCGGAGGTCAGGTCGGTGGAAGATGACAGTGAATTCTGGGTCCCTGCGCCCCGCCTTGCGGAGGGTCACCCGCCTCGCTCAGAGTCCACCGAGCCGCCCGCCGAAGCCCGAATTCCTTCACGGACTCCTCCGGGATGACGTCTGGATACATGTCTGCGTGCGTGGCCACGTCAGCCCTCAAGTTAACCATCACGGCTTCACTCTATTTTGAGGTAGTTGTTAAAACACCCATCAGAAAGTCCGGTTTTAAAAACCTGCCCTTTCTTCCACAAGCCGCCGTCAGCACCAGCTGGTCCCAGCGCCCCGTCGAGTGAGGGCCCGGCACAGGTGGCCCCTGAGTGCTCCGCTGAGCCTAGGGCTCCTGGGGGGTTTCTGGTTGGTCTGGAAAGACCCCGCGGGGATGCGTCGGGTGTGGCTTGAAGCCAGCTCTGGCCGTGCTCCAGGGTCCTCCCCAGGGCCCGCGGGTTCAGGAGGCCGGAGGCCCTGGGCTTTACGAGTGGACCTGGCCTTGGCCTCCGTGGGCCCTCCTTTTTCTTTTTGGAGAGGAAAGTAACGTTTATTAGAGTGGGGCAAGGAAGAGTCGCTGCCAGCGCGGCCGGCCGGCTCAAGGGAGAGCCGACTGGGCCCCTCTTCAGCCTGCTCCTCCCTTGCTGGCCGCGGGTGCTCCACGCTCTGCACAGGTCTGGGGGGCTTTGTGCGGTGTCACGGCGCATGGCGGTCGTGATGGCGTCGGCCACGTGTGTGCCTGGCGGAGGCGCAGCGAGCGGTTAGAGCGCGGTCCTGCTCGTCCTGTCCACGTCCTATGGGAGACGTGAGAGGCCTGGGCCCGATCCCTGGGTCAGGGAAGCTCTCCAGAGAGTCCCACACACAGAGGAGCCCGGCAGGGTCAGGCCCATGGGGTCCCAGAAGAGTCGGACGCGGCTGAGGGACTTAGCACCTAGCACCACACAAACACCAAGAAAGGACCCGTGATGATCATCATAAATATGTTTTTAATGTCTGAACTGGCACACAGAACCGTTTCTAGCAGCACAAGGTGCACACGGCAACGCAAGGGTCTCCTCCGGGTTAGACCCCAGCTTCACCCCTCCCACCAACGGTCACGGTAGGGGCGGGGCCCACGCCGCCAGATCCGCAGGGCTGACTGGGCTTTTAGCAGCCACGGGAAACCCAAAGTTAAGCAAAAAGAGATAATAACTTGAAAAGGAAAACAGAGATAAGGCAAGGGGAGCTGCCTTTGTTCTAGGAAAAGTCTTTTTTTCACGGTATCATGACTCATTCATAAAGAGGAAGTGAGTTCTCTTGAAAAATACTTGAAATACTCTCTGAGGGGGAGAAAGCAGCTCTTGAGCAGGGCCGGGCCCTGGGCCGGGGGCTTCGGTCGCCGCCTGTCCCCAGCCAGCAGGGAGGGCTCCACCTGGGACGC
Organism: Tragulus kanchil; assembly: GCA_022376925.1. Classification (NCBI taxonomy): domain Eukaryota; kingdom Metazoa; phylum Chordata; class Mammalia; order Artiodactyla; family Tragulidae; genus Tragulus; species Tragulus kanchil. Next base: position 246,596,117 of record JAIOJX010000028.1, read on the forward strand.
CTGGGCCACGTGCCTGCTGGGAAGGACAGCGGAGCTCAGTGTCCACCCAAGGACCCTGGGGGCTCCCCCAAAGCCAGGGCTGCGCGTCTCACCGGGCTCCCCCAGGCCTCTGAGATCCACACCCTTACCCATCCCACCCCCGCCCTCTGTGAGCGTCTCTCCTGGCGGGGGTTGACAGGTGTGTCCTGGGCAACAGGGGACCATGGCCCCCGCACCTCCCTCCTCACCCGGGGAGGAGCCTGTCCCTCGAGATGGGGTCACAGAGGGTCCCCAAGGACAGACCACTGGCCCAGCTCATCAGGTCCTGCTTGGTGTGTGGAGAGGCCCACGGAGAAGGGAGGGCACGCTCGTGGGCAGGGTGGGTCCCGCGGCATTCCGTGCCCTCCCCGTGGGTTCTGCGACACCCCAGCTGACCGTGGCCGCCCGCAGGCCCTGGGCTGCCTTGCTGGAGGCCACTCAGCGTGGACCCCGCTCACCACAGGATGCAGCCCCAGGAACGCACGGCTCTCGCTGCACGGGTCTCAGCCCTCACTGGATCCAGGGAACACTTCTCAGCTCCCTTTGGGGGCGGGGGGGCGGAGGCCACGGACAGCGTGCCAGACACACACAGGGCCCTCCCAGCCCGCTCCCCGCGCCCACGTCCCCGGGGCAGCTCTGCCGTCCAAGGGAGGCCGGGCCACCCAGAGGCAGCTGCCCGCCCTCTGGGCGGAGTGGTCCCCGCGTGCAGCGAGGCGGGTCTCCTTACTACTGAGGCGACACGGGCCTGAGGGGAAGCCCCGGCTGCCTTCTGGGGTTCAGGCGAGCCCCCGGCCCCACCGCCTCCCTCAAGGAGACAGACGTTGGGGAGATGCCACAGGCGAGGCAAGGTGACCCTCAGGTCTTTAAAAAGAGAGTGTTCTGGACACCTGCTCCACTGGCTGCCCCCCACAGTCCTGGGTGGGCCTGGCGGGCGCCCCATGTGAGCAGGGAGAAGGCTGGCGTGGGGGTGGCAAGGAGGAGTTTCCAGAAAGCAGGGGGAAACTGGTTTCCAGGAGGCGGGCGCGGGGCCTGCCGCCCTGGGAGACGCAGCCGCACGAGTGCTCGGACACGCGGGCCGGGGGACGCCGTCTCCTCTAGGCTCCTCGGGGCAGGCGGCGGGGCGGGAGGGGAGGGCAGTGTCCGGGAGCAGGGGTGGCTGGGCCGGGCCTGGGGGGTATTCCCGGGGTCAACAGTCCTGAGAATGTTCCGGAGGCAGAGAGGGGCTGTCTGTGTCTTCATGTGCATATGTGTGAACGCCCAAGACAGGCCTGTTTGAGGGGCTGGAAGAGGCTCACTGTGGCCCCCAAGCGCACGTCTGGGCACGAGTGCGAGGTGGGAGGGGCGGGGGTGCCCTCTGTGTGCGATGAGTGTGAGCCTCAGAGAGACCGGGTGTGCTCACGTGGGGACGGGGCACGCGGGGCGAGGCGGGTGCCCAGAGCCTGGGGGCAGGGGACTGGGGGGCACACACAGGGCGGCTGGCGTCCAAGAGTTCGTCCAGAGGTGAAACAATCAGGAGGGACTGTGTGAAGGCGGGGAGAAGGTCCCCCAAGTGGAAGGGGACCAAGTGGCCTCGTGCTTGTCCAGGGTCTGCGGGGTGCCCGAGCTGGCCACAGAGGCCGCCCTGGCATGGCTCCCTCAGACGCTCAGGGGTTCCTGGCAACCCCGACGAGACCCCGACGCACCCTCTGGGCCCCCAGGCCCCCGAATGCTCAGGAAGTACCTCCTCACAGCAGGGATGTTGCTCCACACGTGCGTGGCGTGCTGGACGGTCCTGCCGCCAGCCTGCTGGACGGTCACAGGGTCAGTCTGCAGGATGGAAAGATGGGCAGTGGGTCGGGGGGCCCTCAGAACGGAGCTGCCGGGGGCCCCGTGTGTGAACCCATGACACGGCCTGAGCCCTCCTAGACCAGGTGTCTCCCCGCCGGCACTGTTTACATGTCACGCCTGTTTTCTTATACATCACCTTATAAGGATAAAACTGAGATGTTAGTTCAGACCTATCGACTGCCAGGTTCCTCCTTCCCAGAGGCCATATGGCCAGGGCTCCCCGCCTCTCCACAGCGGAGGTGGTGGATTCCGTGAAGGACAAAGGAGCCCTTGATCTCCATCCAAGCCAAGAGCTCTGTCATCTCTGGCAGGTTAGCGGCTTTGTGGGAAGAGAGCAGAGCTACCAGAAGGGCCGATGCCGCACCGTCCAGGAAGCGCCTGGATCCTGGGCCACTGGAAAGCACTGGAAGATCGGGAAGGAGCGGCTGGGGGAGCCACAGCGAGAGAGGCAGGGGCAAGAGACCACCGGCCCTGATGCGCTGCCAGGTGGCCTGGGCTGGGCCTCCCCGGACGCGGGCTGGGGACGGGCGCGGTAGAAAGGCCTGGGTGGACCGTCCTGGACATGTCAGCCACCTCCTGTGTCCAGACACGCGGCCGGAGGAGAGCTCGCAGCGCTGGGCGCAGCGGGCAGTCCCGAGTGTGCACGGCTGGCGGCTCCCACCATCGGCAGGCGTGTGCTTCCACGGCAAACTGGGCCTCCCAGGGCCCACAGGACGTTCTCTGTCTTGCCCACTTCTGCTTTGGGATCGATTCTGAGCAACCGAACGTGCTCGTGAAACAGTGAAGAGCCGGCGTCTTGCTGACCCCTGGGCCTGCTGACCGCAGCTGCCCACGGTTGAGACGGGCTTCGGCGGGCCTCGGGACTGCGTGTTCATAGACGTTTCAATATACAGGGAGCCTCACACTCCTGTCCTGACTGCTCGTGTGTGGGGACATGTCAGTATTTAGAACTCCAAGCTCCCTATAAGGAGAATAGCCACGAGCACGGAAGAAAGTCACAGAATCATGAGGACACCTTGCTCCACGCCGTGGAAATGATCTTGACACTGTAATTACATGGGCAGCATTCTGGGTGAGCCTGGCGACGTGGTCTGAGAAAAGATGGGCCGTCTCAGCAGGCTCGTTAAGCCTCGCTCCCATTGAGGACACGGCAACGGCGACCCGCCCAGACAACGGCCCCCTCGTCTAATCGTTACAGGTTTTTATGAAGCAAGCTTCACACTGGCACCCAAGTCAATAGAAATAGCACGAAACAAAGCCAAACCCCACGCACACCTCTCCTGCACGTGTCAAAGCAAAAACGCTCCGTGAAACGCCGTCCGCCAGAATTCAGCCTTCGTCAGAGCAGCACACTGCGCTCAGGGGTGCTCTCCAGGTGGAGAGCACAGGTGGCCGCCAGGAAGTCCACTAGTGCATTACATCGTAAGAAGGGCTTCCCGGCGCCTCAGACAGGAAGGATTTCGCCTGCAATGTGGGAGACCTGGGTTCGATCCCTGGGTCTGGAAGATCCCTTCACCCACCAAGACGCGTGCCTGGAGAATCCCGTGGACAGAGGAGCCTGGTGGGCCGCCGTCACGGGACCGCAGAGAGTGAGACACGACTGAACTGAGCGGCGACACGTTCACAACAGCTCTAAAGAACCAATAGTCCCCACGAACATTCAAAGAACGTCTGATAGAGCCCGACAATTACTCTTGATTAAAATGGCTCCAAAAAGTAGACATCAAGGGAAATGTCTGGACATTTCCTTAACATCGGGAAGTCTATCATGGCTGCCACGTCAAGACCGGCATCGGCTTAGGAGAGGAACGCGGGGAACATTTCCGTGAAAGTCGGGAGCCTGGCAGGCACGTCGCCCCCTGACCGTGATCCAACACGAGACCAGAGCAACGCAGTTGAGGTGCAGGATTGGACAGAAAGACCCGTCACAGCTTTGCAGATGATCTGCTCTCACACCTAGAAAGTCCGCCTGAAACCTCAAGCCACTGTCCTCCACCAAGGAGTCCCACAGGCGACAGGAGCTGGGTTAAGGTACACGGGTCGATAGATGCTTGAATGCAAAGCAAAGCCAGGGAGACAGAACGGAAACTCGCAGCTGCACCGGAGGAAAGAGGAGCAGCCGGCCACCAGAGCCACGGAAGGAAGGCAGAGCTGGGGACCCCCTGCGGGCCGCGGGGGAGACAGCAGCTGGGCCGCCAGAGGGCTGCGTGGGCACCCTCAGGGGTGGGGCAGCATCTCTGAAAACAGCCCGCGATCTCACAGCCTCCCCTCCAGAAGCCACCCCACAGACGGCCGCACGCAGACAAAACACGTACATTAGAACAGACAAGGAGGGCTTCCCTGGTAGCTCAGTGGCGAAGAGCTCGCCTGCCAAAGCAGGAGACACAGGTTCGATCCCTGATCCGGGAAGATCCCGCATGCTGCGGAGCAGCTAAGCCCCTGAGCCACAGCTACGGAGCCTGCGCTCTGGAGCCTCGGAGCCGCAACCATGGAGCCCGTGTGCTCTAGAGCCCGAGTTCCACCACAAGAGAAGTCGCTGCAACAGGAAGCCTGCTCACCTCAACGAGAGAGGAGCCCCCACTCCTGCAGCTCGAGAGGAGTCTGCGGCAGCCGTGAAAACCCAGAATAGCCAAAAATAAATAACTTAGCTAAAAAAAAGAGAGGAGAAAGGCCCTTTCCCAACAGAAGCATCTTCAGGGTAACAGCTCAACGAGGAAAGCCTGGTGCGGGCAGCGGTGTGGGCAGCTCTGTGGGTGTGAGGATGTCCCAGAGGTGACCAGGGCCCTCCAGACAAGCGCAGCAGGGACAGCGGATGGGGCAGCTGCAGAGGTTCACTGCCAGCTGACAGCACAGGGACGCAGGGGACGTCCTGAGGGGAGGGGACACGGGGCCTGGGCTGGGCTGCCCCGTGTCAGGCGCAAAGCGAGCGGGGAAGGGTGGGCCAGGTCCGCCCCGGACAGAGGGTCCCTGAGCCCGGAAGGGGCCTGATGGACAAGACTCAGGCCCGAGGACCGCGACAGCAAGGCTGTCGGTCGCCCAGGACAGGGTGAGTAAACATGCACACGCATGGGCACGTGCATGGACGGGGCTGGGCGGGGGAGGGACGTGAGTCGCAGGGGTGGCTTCCTGAGCCCGGAGCGTGGAGAACGCGCTGTCGGGGCCTCGGTGGCACGACAGCCCCCGTGAACACTGGACACCTGATCCTCAGGACCAGGACCTAAGGGGCGCCCCACCAAGGGGCCCACGTGTCCCCGGAGAGGCCCTGACCCGCACGCACCTCCAGGAAGCGGGTGGCCACGTCTAGGTCCTCCTCCGTCAGCACCAGGGTGTCCACGAACATCCAGAAGAAGGGCTGCGGGCTGCCGGGCGGGGGCCTCGCGTACTGCAGGACGCGGTGGAACTGGTACAGGTACCACCCTGGGGGGCGTCCAGGTGCGTCTGGGCTCTGCCCGCGGGACGCGGGGCGGGCGCGGGGCGAGGGGGGCGCCAGGCCACCCTGGGCGACGGGCCGCTCGCCTTTGTGGCTGCGGTGGCGGCTTCACCGGGTGCACGCGGCAGGGCCCCCAGGCTGGGCCCGCTGAGCATGGACACTGACGGACGCTCCCAGTGGAGCTGTCTCTCTACGCTGCAGACAGTTTGCAGTCCTGCCCTCCCTGAAGAGGGCTGAGGTGTGTGGGGACCAGAGCCCCAGGCCCAGCAGATCAAAGTGTCTTACCAGGGGGGTGGTCGCAAGCGTGGCCCGCGGGCGGCGTGGAGCCGTAGGCGAGGTCGAAGGGGCCCCAGTCTTCCACCTGCAGAGGGACGGGGGCTCAGGAGACGGGGGCTCAGGAGGGCAGAGTGGTAACCACCCCCCGAGGCCAGACACCTGTTTGTTTAATCACATGACTCACGCTGCCCCCCCTGGAAGGGGTCAGCGGTGAAACCCACTGGGTCAGACCCCTCTGTAGGTCAAGGGGTGCAGAAAACCTCCACATCCCCCGTCTGGGAGAGGCGGCCCTGGGAACCGAGAATATGATTCCTCTCTGCCAGGCATGACCCTCGCACACCCTCCCGGGAGACTGACACGCGGGCCCCCGAAGACTCACGCGTGTTTCCTGTGTGGTCGCAAAATGCACGTGGAGCCCCCCGTGGCCCAGAGGGCAGCGGGCAGCCTTTCCTGCAAGCGCGCCCCCAGCCCAGGGCCCCCCGGCCCCACCCAAGTGGAGGACGCCCTTCCACCACCAGGGCTCCGAGCGCCCCTCTCAGGTGACAGAGGGGCCCAGTTAGAGACTCTGGCCCACGAATGAGCGCCAAACCCTGGATCCCCGGTTTTCTGACAGCAGCCCGTGTAGAGCAGGGGTGACCCCCGGGCCCCCAGATCGCTGGACAGCGGCCTGTACCTGACGTCAGCCCCTCCTCACGACCTTGCGTGCCCCGAGGCGGCCAACTCTGACCCTGACCCTGGCCCAGGTGCACTCTCGCTGAGCCGGGTGAGCACAGAGAGGGATCTGGCCAGCGGGGCACGAGGGCTAGAGGAGGTGAGCATGGGCCGGCGCCCAGGATCTGCATGCTGGTGGCGACCCAGGAAATGCCATGAAGGAAGCGGGCCTTGTGGGGGACACTCTGTTCTCCCTGTGAACCCGCCAGCCCACACTCTGAATTCCCCGAAACCCACAGCCACGGGCGCCCGGTGCGGCTGTGCAGACGTGGGAGCGGGTGGCAGCCAGATGTCCCATCTCCAGGGCAGATGTGCGGCAGGAAAGTCCACGTCATGGGCCTCGTGAAAAAGCAGTGAGGTCAGGACCAGACGCTGGGGGAACCGAGCCCTGGAGACTCACGCAGGAGCCAAGGCCACCACTGAGGCCAGAGCCCACCTGGGACGGATCCAGCCCTCCGCGCCTGCCCTGCCCTGCAGCTCGGCTGCTTGTCGGGGAGGCTGTGCTCCGTCCAGCCCCGCCTGGGCCATCCTGCCCTGCAAGGGAGAACCCCGCCCTGGTGGGGCCAGGACGAGCACGCAGGTGGGCAAGGGCCCAGAACTGCTCCCTGGTGGGACATCTGAAGGGGCCTGTGGGCTCCCCGAGGTGGCTCAGACGGTAAAGATTCTGCCTGCGATGCGGGAGACCTGGGTTCAATCCCTGGGTCAGGAAGGTCCCCTGGAGGAGCAGGAAATGGCAGCCCACCCCAGGGCTCTTGCCTAGAGAATCCGAGGGACAGAGCCGCCTGGTGGGCTACACCATCCACTGGGCCACAGAGAGCTGGACACGACTAAGTGACCGATGCTTGCGGTGAGCTGTGGCTGAAGCCCAGAGACCGTCCTGGCTACAGAGCGGGCACACTCGGGGACATGGGCCAGGGCGGGCGTCTCCACGTCCCGCCAGAGAGAGGACTGGCCCCTGCGGCACACCCCCGCCTCAGACAACGGTGGGAGAAGTGAAGCGGCCAGGTTCCGGCCGGAACCCAGGAGGCAGAGCAACCCCCCACTGGCCGTTCCCCTGCCACCAGCTGCAGTGGCCAGCGCTCTGGCCCGTCCGGCCCCGTGCCCGGGCTTACTGGGCTCTGGGGACAACAGGCTTTAATCCCCGTTTGCGGGCCCGGGTCCTCCTGCCGAGGCCCCAGGAGGAAGCCCGGTCTCTCTCCCTCCACAGGACGGCGTGACTGCGCTGGCCACGTCGCCTTAGGCCCTTCCTTCCAGGCTGCGCCCCGGACGGCAGGAAGGAGCCGTCGAGGGAGGCAGGACATTGCATGACAGAGCTTCACAGGACATTTCATAACAGAGCTTCGAGAACTTCCCGCGTTTGTCTCAGTGGGTGGAGTGGGGCTCCCCCCTCTCCGGGTGGCACCATCAGGGGAGGTGGGTCCGGCCCCTTGCATTTCAACAAGTCAGACCAGAGACAGGGCTGAGGGCTCTTCTCTGGTCGACGGCCGCGTGGAAGCCATGAAGACGCCCGCCTCACCTCCCCCACTGTGGGGTGGCCCCTGTGGGACCCCCAGGTCAGGCCTGCTGGGGGAAGGGCGTCCAGGCCGCCCCCGCCTCCTCCAGCCCAGTGCCCATCCCCACGTCCGCTCCCTCGGCCCACCCGTCTCCATCTCCTGAGCCCGGGGGAGCCCCCGGCACTCACGTCCCTCCTCACGACGTTGGTGACGTCATCCAAGCGCTTCACTCTCCCGGGCTCAGAGCCGTCTTCCAGCAAGCCCAGACTCGTCAGCTCTGCAGGGGACCAGAGGACACAGGGGCTGGCGTTGGCGTCTGATCCCACGTGGAACCAGAGGCCCATGCTTGGTCCGAATCCCTGCAGGGTGGGGCGGAAATGGCAGCTCTTGCCTAGAGAATCCGAGGGACAGAGCCGCCTGGTGGGCTACACCATCCACTGGGCCACAGAGAGCTGGACACGACTAAGTGACCGATGCTTGCGGTGAGCTGTGGCTGAAGCCCAGAGACCGTCCTGGCTACAGAGCGGGCACACTCGGGGACATGGGCCAGGGCGGGCGTCTCCACGTCCCGCCAGAGAGAGGACTGGCCCCTGCGGCACACCCCCGCCTCAGACAACGGTGGGAGAAGTGAAGCGGCCAGGTTCCGGCCGGAACCCAGGAGGCAGAGCAACCCCCCACTGGCCGTTCCCCTGCCACCAGCTGCAGTGGCCAGCGCTCTGGCCCGTCCGGCCCCGTGCCCGGGCTTACTGGGCTCTGGGGACAACAGGCTTTAATCCCCGTTTGCGGGCCCGGGTCCTCCTGCCGAGGCCCCAGGAGGAAGCCCGGTCTCTCTCCCTCCACAGGACGGCGTGACTGCGCTGGCCACGTCGCCTTAGGCCCTTCCTTCCAGGCTGCGCCCCGGACGGCAGGAAGGAGCCGTCGAGGGAGGCAGGACATTGCATGACAGAGCTTCACAGGACATTTCATAACAGAGCTTCGAGAACTTCCCGCGTTTGTCTCAGTGGGTGGAGTGGGGCTCCCCCCTCTCCGGGTGGCACCATCAGGGGAGGTGGGTCCGGCCCCTTGCATTTCAACAAGTCAGACCAGAGACAGGGCTGAGGGCTCTTCTCTGGTCGACGGCCGCGTGGAAGCCATGAAGACGCCCGCCTCACCTCCCCCACTGTGGGGTGGCCCCTGTGGGACCCCCAGGTCAGGCCTGCTGGGGGAAGGGCGTCCAGGCCGCCCCCGCCTCCTCCAGCCCAGTGCCCATCCCCACGTCCGCTCCCTCGGCCCACCCGTCTCCATCTCCTGAGCCCGGGGGAGCCCCCGGCACTCACGTCCCTCCTCACGACGTTGGTGACGTCATCCAAGCGCTTCACTCTCCCGGGCTCAGAGCCGTCTTCCAGCAAGCCCAGACTCGTCAGCTCTGCAGGGGACCAGAGGACACAGGGGCTGGCGTTGGCGTCTGATCCCACGTGGAACCAGAGGCCCATGCTTGGTCCGAAAGCATGGCTGTTGTCGGCGAGCGGCCTCCATCCTTCCAACGACAAAGTCAAGCCCTGTGTCGCTGCAGGGTCACTCTTGGGGTGACGAGACCACCGGGCGGTGGCGGTGCACACGGATGTCACCCGGTCACCCAGGCTGGGTGACAGAGCTGGGCTGAAGGTGTGTATGCAGCCTGGGCACCGGGAGACGAGCCCAGAAGGGATCTTACAAATTAAACAAGGATGCGCCATCCAGGCAGGGATTCGACGGCGGGGCAGCCGTGGGCCGGGACTCCTGGGTTCCTCCAGGGAAGCTCCGCCCACACCGTGCGTCTGAGCCCCCGAGGCCCTACGACGGCTGTGCGTGTGGACTACACGGCCCACGCAGGCGGCCCAGCTCCAGAGGCGCGGCGGCCTCCCTGCTCCACTCAGCCAGAGACTAAGAAGCATTTTCATTGACCTCTTCCGTCTGCTGGGCCCACAAGAGCCCATCGGATTTCCGATGGCACCAGCAGGCGGGGGTCTGCTTGGGTCCAGAGAGGCAGGACGCCCGGGCCAGGCTGGAAGGCAGCCCGTGCCTGCCGGGTGAGGGGGCGAGCTGGGTGGAGGGGGGGCTGTGGGGAGCTCGGCGAGGGGTGCGGCAGGTGACGGGCCAGGTGTGGAGGTGTCCGAGGCTCGGTGCTCGTGGGCAGGGCGGTCCCAGCAGAAAGCCTGCCCCCAGGGCCCAGCCGTCTTGCTACATCAATTTGCTTTTCAGGGCCACCCAGCCGAAGGAAGGGACCCCAGGCACTCCCGCTCCCCGCCGCCCCCGCTCCTGAAAACACCAGCCCCGGGCCCACAGTGAGTGCCCGCCCCCCCCCCCCCCCGCACACTCAGGTCCCCGTGGGCCGCTCCAGGCAGACCCCCCGTCCAGCGCGCGTCCTCAGCCGTCACGGCACTCACCTTCCCGGATGTCCCCAAAAAGGGACAGCACCCGGATGGGCTCTCTCTTCCACACAGGCACGGTCTTGTACATCTCAAAGGGACTCTCCTGTTTATTTAAAAGAAGAGGTCCTGATGACTGCCGGGTCACAGAGCCGTCCGTGCCTGTCCAGAGGAGCTCTTTCTGGCCTCCTGCGCCTGCCGTCGGCGCGGCCCCGCCCGGCCCCCAGCCAGAGGGCCCCGGGGCCTCCACGCCCCGCCGCGCCGGCAGCAAGGGGGAGGCAGGGGCTGGGAGCTTCCCCGACTGTGAAAGGTGGTCATTCCATCCCTCGTATTTCTGGGGAAGGGCCTCAGACCCAGGGGACTCTGACCCCGTGGCCATGGGAGTCACGCAGTCCCTCTGTCCCTGTGCAGGCTCTGAGCACGAGCCCACGCCCCCCGGCACCCTTGAGCGCAGGGCCTCTCCAGGCCAGCCTGAGCGGCTGCCGAGGAGCCCGGTGGAGGGGCCAGGCTGAGGACAGGAGCCCCGGAGCCCTCCAGTGATCCCCCCGCCCTTCCCGGGCAGCGGCCGACAGACCTGGTGAGTCCATCCCCGAAACAAGCGCCCCCAGGCCCCGTGACCCCGGGGGCTGCCTGGCCTCCCACAAGCAGGGCAGCGAGCTGTGGACGAAAGACCAGGCCCGAGCAGGGGCACTGCCTGCAAGCTGTCGGGGGTGGGGTGGGGGTGTCCCAGGGGGCCCTGAGCCCAGGGATGGAGCAGACGGCCGGTGCCCACCGCAGGCCACGAGAGAAGCAGCAGGTGAGCGAAAGGGAGGCCGGCAGTCCTGGGCTGCCGGGGCAGGTGCAGCCCTGAGGGACACGTGGGGGCACACTCCTGGCTCCCGAGGCATCGGCACCGGCCGTGTCTCCTCCCTTCGCCCCCACATCCCTGCATCAGGAGCAATAAAAGCAGTTCTGAGTCTCCTCCCTTCCCCTTCTAGGAGAGCCCCCTCCTGCAGGCTGCCTGCTGGGGTCTTTCTGCACGGAGATGGACCTGAAGAAGACTCCACAGGGAGGCAGGCGCCGAGTTCCAGAAAGCGCCCTGAGGGGCCCTGCTCCCAGCCGGCCTCAGGGAGCACTGGGTGGTGGGGTCACCACGTGTCCCCGTGGGGGGCTCCGCTCCGCCAGCTCCAGAGCCGGGGCCGAGACCGCAGAGACGGAGCCTGAGCCCGGGCCGCCCTGGGCAGCGCCCACCCGTCTCACGGCCGCCCTCCCTCCGTGTGGCTCGATCCCTCCCCTTCCTGTTCGATGACCCCAGTCACCGCGTCTCATATCACCCCGATCCAGGACGACCTCACCTCGAGATACGTCTCTAAATCACAGAAGACCCCGTTTCCAAAATAGGTCACGTTCACGGGCACTTGGGTGTGTCTTTGGGGGACAGAGCCCAGCCCACTGCGATGAGACTACACTCCTGCCTAGCTCATGGCCCCGGCCTTGGTCCCGCCGAGGATCCCCGTGGATGCAGCTGTCCAGGAGACCCTGCCCCGGGAGTTGCTCCCACTTGCTGAACTCAGAGGCACATGCCTGCTGGGGCCTCTCCTGTCTGCTGCAAATGCTGGTTCCCGGGCTTGGGGGACGTGAAGCTGCCACGCTAAAGGGCTCGACAGGAGCCAGGCGCCCCGCCAGCACGGCTGTCGCGGAGGAAGAGGGGCACAGCGCGTGTGCTCAGAAGCCTTCAACCTCACTGGGCAGACAGACCAGATGGGCGTTGCGCAACCAGCGGCCAGAGGAAACCCTCGGCTCGGCCTCCAGCGCCGGCGGCACTCACCGCCTCCCGGTCGTAGAAGGCCTTCAGCTGTGCCCGCCACTTCCTCCTTCGCTGCAGCAGCCCGCTGCGGGGGAAGGGCAGGCAGAGGAAGCACACCCAGTTGCTCATGGCGTGAACTTTCCCTGAGGTCCCGGGGCCCACCAGCGCGTCCACACACTCCAAACAGTAGCATCTACAGTCAAACAGAAAACCACAGCGGCCGAAATGACGCTGCCTCGGCCACCAGGTGAAACCCCCGTGGTCCAGCCGGCAGCGGAGGGCCTGCTCCCTGCTCTGGGGTGAGGGACGGAGGCCGCACACGCTCAGGTGCCCAGGTGACAGGACCGAGTGGGCGGGTGGAGAGGGGAATGAGGCTGTGGCCCGGGGAAGGGACCCAGGCCCTCTCCGGAACCTAGAGCCCCGGCCCCCCAGCACCTGCTGAGGACGGCAGGGGACCTGTGGGCGGGGAAAGACGGTCAGGACTCCCCTCAGCCAGAGGTCCTCCTCCTCTGAACTCCAGAGCCCGCGCAAGCAGGAGAGACCTCCCAGGGCACTCGCGGGCCAGGGCACCCACTGCAGGGAACGGGGCCTGGGTGGCGGGCGCAGGCTTGGGGTGGGGAGCTGGAAACACGAGGATGGTCCAGAGGCCTCGGGTGAAGCTCAGGCAGGTGCGTGGCAGGGGGAATGAAGGCACCCGCCCAGCCCAGCGTGGTGGCCTTCCCATCATCGCCCACCTGACCGCTGAGGGAGCAGCTACCTCTCGGTGATAAAGACAGAGAAAACCCACAAGCAAACAGCTCCTGATACCCCCTCCCATAGGTCAAGTGCGGACACATGCTAAGTCCCTTCAGTCCTGTCCAACTGTTTGTGAGCCCTCAGACCGCAGCCCGCCAGGCTCCCCCGCCATGGGATTTCCCAGGCAAGAAGACTGGAGTGGGTTGCCTCCTCCAGGATTTCTTCCCGACCCAGGGATCCCACCCGATCCTTGCATCTCTCGCTTTGGCAGGCGGCTCTTCGCCACGAGGGCCCCCTGGGAAGCCCCTCCCCATAGGTCAAGGCTCCCCACCCAGTGAAATATTGGAGATGGAAATTGAAAGCTTCGGAGAAAGTCGTCCTTTCGAGGGGAAATTCCCTTGGACTCCGGGATGTGGAGCCGAGAAGGACGGGAGATCCCCGGGTTTGTGGGCAGCGGTCCTTCCCTCTCCGCCCGGACCCCAGCGCCCCGGGGCTCACCGGGTGCAGCAGGGGCTTTCGCAGAGGAGCAGCGTCTCCCCGGCCGAGCAGATGGAGCAGTAGGACTGGTACCCGTCGTCGTCGTACAGGAAGAGGCGCTCCAGGAACCTGTCCTTGGGAGCGCAGAGCCAGGCTGCCGCCTCCGCCCCGAGGCCACCACCCGGCCACCCTCGCCTCTCCACTTACCTTGCACGGAGCGCACATCCCCCCCTCAAACAGAGGGTGCTGAGTGTGCACCTGGAGGCTCCCGCAGCAGATACACACGTCTGCAGTGAAACCCACAGTCAGCGGGCATCACCGTGGCGCCAGACAGAGCCACAGTCTTGACAGCCGCAGAGAAGGGGCAATACCCGACCCCTGCAAACTACAGACGACGCTTGAAGATCGAATAGATGGGAAGGCATCCCATGTGCACAGATCAGAAGACTAAAGAGCGTTCAAACGCCGTGTGTGTCTGTCACGTCCAACTCTTTGCGAGCTCATGGACTGTCACCTGCCAGGCTCCTCTGTCCATGGGCTCTCCCAGGCAAGAACACTAGAGTGGGTGGCCGTGCCCTCCTCCAGGGGATCTTCCTGACCCTCAGATCAAACCCATGTTTCCTGCATTACAGGTGGATTCTTTACCACTGAGCCACCAGCGAAGCCCATTAAAATGGCAAGCCTCTCCGAACTGGTCTCCAGATCTCTCTCAAAACCCCGTGGGCCTTTCTCCCCCTTTCTTGTTTTGTAGAAATTGCTAACCTGATCCTAAAAATCGTGTAAATGCAGGGGATCCAGGATAGGCAAAAATAGAGAAAAAAAGTAGATTCCTGGCTGCCTAGAGATGAAAGAGGAGAGGCGGAGGGTTGAGGAAGCAGTGAGTACGTTTCTCTTGCAGGTGATGAAATGCCCTAAGATTAGACAGTGGTGATGGCTGCAGGTATCCGGGATCGTGCTAGAAGACCCGACGTGGCCACTCTCTATGAAGCATCAGGGTCCTTAGGGCAGGTGGAGGGGATGCCAGCTAGGCACCGTGGGCATCCCCTGCTCTCCTCCAGGGATGGGCAACTGCGTGAGGCTGCAAGCCCTTCCCAAGCTGGCCAGCCTCCCTCCGCCTGGGCAGCCACGCAATGCTCACCTTCTATGTCCCGCTGGTTGACCTTGACTTCATAGGCAATAAGATCTGGAAAGGCAAAGAAGTAAGCGCTGCCTGTCTCCTGATGCAAACAGGTCAAGATGCGAGCCTCCAAGACGACCGTCTGAAGTCCCGGGAGGACCAGCAGCACCCTCTCCCCTCCACCTTTCCCAGGGACGTCTGACACGTCCGAGCTGGTTGGTGGGGTGGGGAGGCGGAGTGAGGCCTTCCTGCTCTGGCGACAGGTGTCTCTTCCAGAAGTCAGCGGGCATCACCGTGGCGCCAGACAGAGCCACAGTCTTGACAGCCGCAGAGAAGGGGCAATACCCGACCCTGCAAACTACAGACGACGCTTGAAGATCGAATAGATGGGAAGGCATCCCATGTGCACAGATCAGAAGACTAAAGAGCGTTCAAACGCCGTGTGTGTCTGTCACGTCCAACTCTTTGCGAGCTCATGGACTGTCACCTGCCAGGCTCCTCTGTCCATGGGCTCTCCCAGGCAAGAACACTAGAGTGGGTGGCCGTGCCCTCCTCCAGGGGATCTTCCTGACCCTCAGATCAAACCCATGTTTCCTGCATTACAGGTGGATTCTTTACCACTGAGCCACCAGCGAAGCCCATTAAAATGGCAAGCCTCTCCGAACTGGTCTCCAGATCTCTCTCAAAACCCCGTGGGCCTTTCTCCCCCTTTCTTGTTTTGTAGAAATTGCTAACCTGATCCTAAAAATCGTGTAAATGCAGGGGATCCAGGATAGGCAAAAATAGAGAAAAAAAGTAGATTCCTGGCTGCCTAGAGATGAAAGAGGAGAGGCGGAGGGTTGAGGAAGCAGTGAGTACGTTTCTCTTGCAGGTGATGAAATGCCCTAAGATTAGACAGTGGTGATGGCTGCAGGTATCCGGGATCGTGCTAGAAGACCCGACGTGGCCACTCTCTATGAAGCATCAGGGTCCTTAGGGCAGGTGGAGGGGATGCCAGCTAGGCACCGTGGGCATCCCCTGCTCTCCTCCAGGGATGGGCAACTGCGTGAGGCTGCAAGCCCTTCCCAAGCTGGCCAGCCTCCCTCCGCCTGGGCAGCCACGCAATGCTCACCTTCTATGTCCCGCTGGTTGACCTTGACTTCATAGGCAATAAGATCTGGAAAGGCAAAGAAGTAAGCGCTGCCTGTCTCCTGATGCAAACAGGTCAAGATGCGAGCCTCCAAGACGACCGTCTGAAGTCCCGGGAGGACCAGCAGCACCCTCTCCCCTCCACCTTTCCCAGGGACGTCTGACACGTCCGAGCTGGTTGGTGGGGTGGGGAGGCGGAGTGAGGCCTTCCTGCTCTGGCGACAGGTGTCTCTTCCAGAAGTCAGGAACCCTAGATGCTGCCCAGGCCCGGAGTTGGCATCCCAAGTGGTCGGCCCAGTGCTCAAAGGAGCGCTCACCTCGGCGGGGCCCCGGTGACGGAGGGGACGACAGCTCGCTGGAGCCCACCAGGATGACATCCGAGCTGTGCTCTGCCTCCGCGTCCAGGACTAGGGCAGCGGCCAAGGGGACACCAAGCCAGGAGACAGGACAGACCCCAGAGAGGGAGAAGGTGCCCCGTCAGCCTCTGTCACCTTTCCCGACCCGGGGCAAGGGGCAGGAAGATCTGCGGCCAGTGGAGACCCCGAGGGCAGTTCAGGGGCTGCGCGTCGGGTGGGCCATGTCTCCCCGCAAACGGAAAGCAGGGAGCCTCACGGGCTCGAGGTCCTCCGCGGCACCCCCTCCTGCTTCACTCCCCCGCGGCGGCGCCCAGGTTCCTGCCATGCCAGGGCCTCCCAGACGCCACGCAGCCGGTGGTCCCCCAAAACCCTCACAGGCAGGGGGGTGGTGAGAAGAAGAAAGGGCCTCACGGATGTCACAGGGCGGGGGCCACCGCTTCTCATCCTCATCCAGCGGGGGGACGGGGTCAGGGTCCAAGTCATCGAGGGTCTCCAGGCTCAGGGTCCCCGGAGAGGAGAGGGTCATGGGAAGGAATCTTCTAGAAATCAGCAGGAAACCAGGATGCTGGGCTCGGAAGGAGGGGGCGCAAGGGGCGCAGGATGATGAACATGCGGGGGCGGGGGCGGACAGAGGCCCCTCGGTGCCCCTGGGTGTGGGTGGGAGGCTGAGAGCTCCCCTGGGTGGGGGATTAGGAAGTCCGGGAGCGGGAGGAGAGGCCCCAGGGTGCAGAGGGATGAAGAGCGGCGGGGGCGGGGGTGTGGGGTCGGGAGGAGGAGGCTCAGTAATGGGGGGGCTGGGGGCGGGGCTTAGGCGCCCCGTGCTCTAGGCTTGGGCGTGAGGGCAGGCGGGCGGGGAGGGAGCTCCGTGGGGCTGGGGCTCGGGAGCCAGCGGGGTGGTGCAGAGAGGGGGTGTGAGGTGGGGGCGAGATACAGGGTGGGGGCGGGGCTCTTGCCACGGTGAGAAGCCAAGCGGCAGCTAGTGGGGAGGAGGCTCTGCTGGCCCTGGAAGGGCTCGTAGCTCTGTCTTTTGGGCTCGGGGATGGCCTGAGCGGCCTGATTTCCCTGTGTAAAGCCCAATGGAGACTTTCCTGGTGGTCCAGTGGCTAAGACTGCAGGCTCCCAATGCAGGGGGCCTAGGTTCAATCCCTGGTCAGGGAACCGGATCCCACATGCCACAACTAAAAATTTGCATGCCGCAGCTGAGACCTGGTACAGTCAAAGAAATAAATGAATTATATATATATAAAATTTTATATAAATACATATTTTTATAAAATATATATTTTTATAAAAATGTTTTATATTTTCTTTTTAATAAAATTTATTTTAATAAATAAATATATAATATAAAATTACATGTATGTATATAAAAGCTCAGCGGGATCTTGGGGAAGAACTCTGCAGCGGGCGACAGGCGGGCTCAAGGCTGCCATCACAGCAGTCGATGGAGCGGGCAGCCCTGCTCCGGACAAGCTATGATGTAGACCACATGTCTCCTCTGTGGGCTCCCTCCCCACCGGTGACCCTGCCTCCACCCATGAGAAAAGCACTAGAAGATTCCAGGGGTGGGACAGCCGCAAAAGATCCTCCTGGGACCCTTCAAAACTGTCATGCTCATTAGAGAAAATCTGAGAAACTGTCAGAGCCAAGAGGAGCCTCAAGAAAGGACTAGACTGAAGAGGAAGAAAAAACAGGAGAGGAAAGCCAGGGACATCTAGTAAACCATGGCTTATTCGCTTCGGGAGTGATGTTTCAGTATGGGCTCATTAACTGATACAAATGTATCACACTGAAGCAAAATGTTAAAGGGAGGGTAGCAAAATCAAGGGAATGGGTTTATGGGAACTCTATCCTAGCCTCCCAAATTTTCTGTTTCTGAGACAAATTGTTCCAAAACAGCTACTTAAAAAAAAAAAAAAATCAGTTACTTTTTTAACCACCCTGTATTACTGTCGACTAGGCTTCCCAGGTGGCTCAGTGGTGAAGAATCCACCTGCCAATCCAGGAGGCGCAGGTTCAGTTCTTGGGTCAGGAAGACCGCCCGGAGAAGGAAATGACAACCCACTCCAGTAATCTTTTTTTGTTTTTTAAAACTAATTTCTTTCTCCTCATTGGAGGAAAAAGACTTTACAATATTGTGATAGTTCTTGCCATATATCAACATGAATTGCTACTCCAGTATTCTTTTATTCCATACAAATTTTATTATTATTATTATTTTACAGGTTTTGTTGTTTACTGCCCCACATCAACCCAAATCCACCAGAGGTGCACATGTGTCCCCCCTCCCTAAACTCCCCCACCCCCGTCCCCAGCCCACCCCTCCAGGTCTCCACGGAGCCCCTGTGTGAGATCCCCTGG
Source organism: Tragulus kanchil (assembly GCA_022376925.1). Taxonomy (NCBI): domain Eukaryota; kingdom Metazoa; phylum Chordata; class Mammalia; order Artiodactyla; family Tragulidae; genus Tragulus; species Tragulus kanchil. The sequence continues at coordinate 246,614,219 of JAIOJX010000028.1, forward strand.
TCCCATAGCGTATCCCCTCCCTCACCTGTTCCCCGTGCCCGCCTCTCCGCTGCTGCTCTGCATGGTTAGCCACCAGTGCCCTCTTTTTAGGTTCCATACACGTGTCAGTACACAATATGAATCTTTCTGTCTCTGACATACCTCACTCTGTATAATAGGATCTAGATTCATCCACCTCATTAGAACTGATTCAAATGCATTTCTCTTTATGGGCTGAGTAGTATTCCATTGTATGTATGTACCACAGCTTCTTTATCCACTCATCTCTCGCCGGACATCTGGGTTGCTTCCGTGTCCTGGCTACTGTAAATAGTGCAGCAGTCAACAGTGGGGTGCCTGTGTCTCTTTCAGCTTTGATTTCCTCAGGGTGCACGCCTAGTGGACACTCCAGGATTCTTGCCCGGAGAATCTTGTGAACAGAGAAGCCCAGCAGGCTATAGGCCATGGGACTGCAGACAGCCAGACACAACTTGGCAACTCAACAACAACACAGTATTGGCTGCACTCACCGTGCGGGACTCTGCACCTCTGTGTGTGAGTGATCTGTCTTATAGCTGAAACCTTACCTTTTGAGCCTTTCAACCATTTCACCCGTGCCTCAGTCCCCACCTCTGGCAGCCACCTTCTCTGTATTTATGAATTTGAATTTGAATCTTTTTGTTTGTTTGTTTTTAATCCCACAAGTAAGTAAGATCACAGGGCATTTGTCTTTCTGTCTGACTTATTTCACTCTGCATAATGCCCTCAAGGTCAGTCCATGTTGTCACAAATGGCAAAATTTCATTCATTTTTATGACTGAGTCATATTCCATTGCATACACACACCCGCTTTTCTTTCTGCATTCACCCACTGATGGGCACTTGGCTGTTTCCTTGTCTTGGATATTTTAAGTAATGCTGCCATAAATAGGAAGGTGCAGACATCTTCTCAAATTGGTGTTTTCCTTGTTGTTGGACAGCTGCCCAGAAGTGGACTTGCTGGACGGTGTGGAGCTCTGGTCATTGTCTTTGGAAACCTCGCATGGTGTGTTCTGTGGCGGCTGCCCCGCGTACATTCTCACAGCAGTGCACAAGGCTTCCTTCTCCCCACCTCCTCGCCAGGTCTGGTTAGTGCTTGCTGTTGTGACAGCGGCCACTCTCGGGTGTGAGGTGGCAGCTGCTCGGGTAGAGCCTGCCTTCGTGTCCCTGTCGATCATCCGCGCGCCTTCTTTGGAGAAGCCTTTGTTTAGACTTCTTGCCTAGACCTCACATCAAGTTGTCTGTTGTTTTGTTATTGTATGAGTTCTTTATATATTTTTGATCGTGACCTCTTATTAGACATGATTTTCGAATATCTTCTCCCACCCAGTACATTGGCTTTCACTTTGTTGATGGTTTCCTTTGTCGTGAAGAAGGTTTTTTTTTTTTTTTTTAAAGATTTATTTATTTATTTACTTTGGGCGGGGGTCGGGTTGGGGAGGGAGGGGAGTGGACCACTTCCACTGGTCCTTCATTTCTCTATTTTCATTAGTCTTCGTTGTTTGGCCCGTGTGGGCCTCCCATCGCAGTGGCCTCTGTTGTCGCAGAGCACCGGCTCTGGAGCGCATGCGCCCAGAGCCGGCGCTCTGCAACGACAGACGCCACCGCGATGGGAGGCCCACAGGAGCCAAAGAACAAAGACGGATGAAAATAGAGAAATGAAAGATCAACAGAAGTGGCCCACCTGCTCCCCTCCCTCCCCAACCCGACCCCCACCCAAAAATAAATAAATAAATAAATCTTTAAAAAAAAAAAAAAAAAGAGTGTGAGGACCGGGAGGGCCTGGGGTGGAGTTCTGAGAGGGACTGGCTACACGGCACCGACCTGCGCCACCCCCGCTCCCCTCTCGGCCCATCTGTGTTGTTCCCGCGACAGAGGGGGGCCTGGGGGCCCATTCGAGCTCCGTGAAGGGGGAACCTTTTCATGGCTGGACTTGAACAGCAGGGCGGGTGTCCGGGGGCAGGAGCGCCTGGCCCGGCCCATAGATCAGGGACTCTCGGAAGGTTCCACCCAGGTGCTCCCGTGCAGGTGCCTTCCTGTCGGGCTGGGGTCACCGTGCGCCCTGCTGCCGCTTTGTAGAGACCAACGCCCTCTGATAGAAGGGCTGGGGGATAAGTGGGCACATTTCCCACGGGACTTATCAGAGCTTTGATGCAGTGATGGAAATTGTGAACCTCTAAGAAGAGGGTAGAGAAGGAAACGGCAACCCACTCCAGTATTCTTGCCTGGAAAATTCCATGGACAGAGAAGCCTGGTGAGCTACAGTCCATGGGGTCTCAAATATATATATAATACACACACACACACACACAGGGGCTTCCCTGATGTCTCGGTGGTGAGGAATCTGCCTGCAGTGCAGGACACCCGGTTCCATCCCTGGCTTGGGAAGACCCCCTGGTGGAGGGCATGGAGACCCTCTCTAGAGCTCTTTGCTGGGGAATCCCCACAGAGAGAGGAGCCGGATGGGCTGCCGTCCATGGGGTCGCAAAGAGCTGGACCTGACGGAAGTGACTAAGCAGCAGCAGCCGGCAGAGGGTGGTCCGTTGTCAGACCCGGGGCGGCTGCTCCCCACGCTGCCCCTGGCCACGCTGCTGGAGGGCGGGACGAGCTGCCGGCCGCCGGCCGAGGCTGGCTCCTGGGCTCTGGTCCACTGGCCCACGGTCCCCAGCTGTCCACCTCCAGCCTGCAGCTGTCTTGACCTTTGTGTTGGACTCATTCACGACCCGTGGACTGCAGGCCTCCAGGCTCCTCTGTCCGTGGGATTCTCCGGGAAATGCTGGAGTGTCCTGGGCATACACCCAGAGAAAGGCAGGGCCTGGAAAGACACACACTCCCTAATGTTCTCTGCAGCACTGTTTACAATGGCCAAGACTGGGAGACAATGTAGATGTCCATCAACAGAGGAATGGACAAAGAAAAGGCGGCATATATACAGGAATATTATTTGGCCATTAGAAAGAATGAAATAAGGCCGTTTGCAGCAACATGAGTGGACCTAGAAAGTGTCATACTAAGTGAAGTAAGTCAGACAAAGGAGAAACATCATATGACATCCCTTTTATGTGAATTCTAAAAGCAATGATACACATGAACTTACTTACAAAACAGAGAGAGACTAACAAACTTAGAAAATGAACTTACGGTTGCAGGGATGCTTGGGGACTTTGAGAAAGTCATGTATACACTGCCATGTTCGAAGTGAATAACCAGCAAAAATCTGCCGTGGAGCACATGGAACTCTGCTTAATGCTATGCACCCGCCTGGATGGGAGGGGGCTGGGGGGAGAACGGATGCCTGCACATGCCTGGCTGAACCCCTACACCGTTCACCTAAACCATCACGAAATTGTTAGTTGGCTACACCCCAAGAAAAATGTTCTTGGTGTAAAAATAAACTAATTAAAATATTCAGTGACTGATGTGAAAAAAAAAAAAGGGATCCTGGAGTGGGTTGCCATTCCCTTCTCCGGGGCTCTTCCCCCCGCCCCCCAGGGATCAAAGCCATGTCTCCCACAGGCTCTCCACCATCAGCGCCACCGGGGACGCGCAGAGCGAGGAGGCAGCCGCTGACTGCGGAGCTGGGGTGGGTCGTGACCCCACAGCCCCATCTCCAGATGGGCACTCACGACCCCGCAGAGTACAGCCTCAGACAAGCCCCTCGGCGCCCCGCTGAGGGGAGCAGAAAAGACAAGACCTCTTCCTAACCGCTGGGAGCTCAAAAGCAAGGGCCTCCGCCAACCGCAAAAGGGACCAGACGTCCCCCTCTGCTGGCTAAAACCGTGACTGCGGCTTCCCAGCTGCTGGGCGGGGTGCCCCAAGAGCCCTGGCTCCGCCCCTCCGCTCCTCTGTCCGTGGGATTCTCCGGGAAATGCTGGAGTGTCCTGGGCATACACCCAGAGAAAGGCAGGGCCTGGAAAGACACACACTCCCTAATGTTCTCTGCAGCACTGTTTACAATGGCCAAGACTGGGAGACAATGTAGATGTCCATCAACAGAGGAATGGACAAAGAAAAGGCGGCATATATACAGGAATATTATTTGGCCATTAGAAAGAATGAAATAAGGCCGTTTGCAGCAACATGAGTGGACCTAGAAAGTGTCATACTAAGTGAAGTAAGTCAGACAAAGGAGAAACATCATATGACATCCCTTTTATGTGAATTCTAAAAGCAATGATACACATGAACTTACTTACAAAACAGAGAGAGACTAACAAACTTAGAAAATGAACTTACGGTTGCAGGGATGCTTGGGGACTTTGAGAAAGTCATGTATACACTGCCATGTTCGAAGTGAATAACCAGCAAAAATCTGCCGTGGAGCACATGGAACTCTGCTTAATGCTATGCACCCGCCTGGATGGGAGGGGGCTGGGGGGAGAACGGATGCCTGCACATGCCTGGCTGAACCCCTACACCGTTCACCTAAACCATCACGAAATTGTTAGTTGGCTACACCCCAAGAAAAATGTTCTTGGTGTAAAAATAAACTAATTAAAATATTCAGTGACTGATGTGAAAAAAAAAAAAGGGATCCTGGAGTGGGTTGCCATTCCCTTCTCCGGGGCTCTTCCCCCCGCCCCCCAGGGATCAAAGCCATGTCTCCCACAGGCTCTCCACCATCAGCGCCACCGGGGACGCGCAGAGCGAGGAGGCAGCCGCTGACTGCGGAGCTGGGGTGGGTCGTGACCCCACAGCCCCATCTCCAGATGGGCACTCACGACCCCGCAGAGTACAGCCTCAGACAAGCCCCTCGGCGCCCCGCTGAGGGGAGCAGAAAAGACAAGACCTCTTCCTAACCGCTGGGAGCTCAAAAGCAAGGGCCTCCGCCAACCGCAAAAGGGACCAGACGTCCCCCTCTGCTGGCTAAAACCGTGACTGCGGCTTCCCAGCTGCTGGGCGGGGTGCCCCAAGAGCCCTGGCTCCGCCCCTCCGCTCCTCAGCAGCACCCCGTCCAGAGTGGTCCTGGGGAGCCTTGGGAGCAGGGCTGCTGTCTGGGCCCCGTATGGTGGCGTCCCTGCGTGGGTGGCCCTGAGAATGTGGTGATGACCTCCCTCTTCCTGGGTTTAACCTGCCGTTTCTCCAAGCCCTCTTGCACCAGGACAGTCCCCTCGTGGTGCACGTGTGAACACGACGGGGAAAGCACCGGTTTTGTTTTCTGTAGGGGGCGGGCACTTCTACTGGTCTTTCATTTGTCTATTTTTACCCATCTTTGTTCCTTGGCCCGTGTGGGCCTCCCATCGTGGTGGCCTCTCTCGCCGCAGAGCAGCGGCGCTGGGCGCAAGCGCTCCAGAGCCGTGACACATGGGTCCAGCCGCTCTGCGGCACGTGGGATCCTCCCAGGCCAGGGATCGAACCGGCGCCCTTATCTTGCCCACTGGACCACCAGGGAAGCCCAACTCAAAGTATTGTAATAGCAGCATTGAAAGATAGTCATTGGGAATGTGCTGTATGAGGCAGGGCGCTCAAATCCGGTGCCCCGTGAGAAGTTGGGGGGCGGGGAGGTGGAGGGAAGAAGCAGGCGGGCACTGCCTGTGGGGTCCCTGATGATGCGCAGCAGAGGACCGGCCCTGTAAAGCGGCTGTCCTCCACTTCAGAGTAAATGATTTTTTTAAAGTCCCAAAGTGGACGTGACGCGGTGCTGGAGGTCAGCTGCGAAGTAAAGCCTCTGAGCGGGGAGCGCTGGGCGCGGAGTGCTGTCCGCGGCGGCCCTCTTACCTAACCCTCGTGGGTGCCAGCCACGTGTTCTTCAGCTAGCTCTATTCAATTTTGATTTTTAAAATATTTCGACAGACAGATATCTTTGTCTTTGCTATAACTGTTCTCACTTTTTCTATCATACATACAAAGTCCCTGTCCACCCCGAAGTGATATTAGTGTTCATCTCTATCGTAGCGCTTTATTTCATTTTTTAAAACCTTCCTATAGTCAGGGCATTTTTTGGTGTTTGGCAGGATTTTTGCACTGACTGGCTGGTCTGAAGATGATTGATCAAGGGGTCCGTCTGCACCCCACCCTGTCTTCCACGCGATGCTTTTATCACCCAGTGTCCCCAGGTTTGCTGGATCTTGCTCTGAGCGTCGCCGAGCTCGCCAGCCCTCCGGTCTCTGGGCCAGCGCTCCTGCCCCGCCCATGGCGGCCTTTTCACGCTTTACTGGGGAGCTTGATCCTCTTCAGAAGAGTCTTGTCTGGTTCACTCATCTTCCAAAAGAACAGGAGACGCAAGTTCTAGAGCCCCTTTAGTAATTTGATTGGAAATGTATTAGTTTTAGAGATGAAGGACTGCTTTTCAACAATTTTTTTTTTATTGGAGTAGAGTTGATTTACCATGTTGTGTTAATTTCTGTGGTACAGCAAAGTGATTCAATTATACGTTTCTTTTTCCTTCTCTCTATGTATTCTTTTTATATATTCTCTCTATATGTATGTCCTTTTGCATATTCTTTTCCATTATGGTTTATCCTGGGATATTGAATATACTTCCCTGTGCTATCTTCCTTGTTGTTTATCCGTTCTTTATATAATAGTTTAAACCCAGTAACCCCAGCCTCCCAACCCCTCCCTCCGGCCCCTCCCCCTCGGCAGCCACAAGCCTCTCCCCTCCGTCTGTGAGTCCGTTTCTCTTTTGTAGATACGAAGAATTGCCTTTCAAAATGCAATTAAGAAATTAAATCCTGGAACACGGTGCATCTTCCTGTGTCTTCCTTTAAAAAATTTATATGTGCCAGTTATACCTTAATAAAAAGGATTCTAGCAAATAAATAAGAACAAATGAAATGTGGCTACAGCACATTTCCACCTTTATTCCCAAGTACCTGATGTTTTGCTTGGTCCTGTGGGTGTTTCTCATCACACTTTATCTCCTGTCTTTCCTGTAAAAGCTTCTCTCTGCGTGGTCCTAAATCCAGACCGGACTTAAGTCTACGGGTTAGATGGGGAGGCCCTCTCGCCGTCTCCCCAGCCCCGGGGCTCGCAGCTGTCATGTCTCCTTCCAGACGGAGTCTCCTCTTCCGTCTCTTGTTCTCTCCACAGCGATTGTGTCACCCTGCGCCCCCAACTCCGCAGCATGCACCCGTGCGGCCTGCACTCATCACCTTCCCTGGCCGGGCCATCCCTGGAGGGCTGGCCTTGACGCTCACCTGTCTCCGCGGAGGGACGCCCAGGGGTTTCTCTTCCTTCGTCCTCACATGCAATCCTCAGGGGCTTCCCCCCTGACCCTGGAGCGGGGGACCTTTCTGCTTTGTTCCCTGCAACTCAGGGGCCGGGAGCTGCTGGGGACCTTCCAGAACGGAGGTCCCCAGAGAGCGCAGACCGCCACAGCCCACCTGGCCTGGGGCCCAGCCCCCGGACTCCCAGCGAGGACAGGGCACGGTCCGCGTCTGCCCGGGGACTCAGGGCCTCAGGGGGAGGCTGAGGACCTTCCTGCAGGGGTGCCCACCCAAGCCCTGCGACCTGGAAACTCCCCCCATGCTCTCTGCTCCTGCACAGTGGGGCAGGGCCCCCTCCTGTCCTTCCAGGTCACGTTCTTCCCAGCCCCCCGCATCAGTGCTTCCCAGGCTGTGCCCTTGTCCTCAGCAGGTGGGTGCCCTCCCGTCCACTCTACCCTGGTGGGGCTGGGCAGGGCTGCAGCAGGTGGCCAGGCTTAAGAACCTGAGAAGATGAGGTGGCCCCTCCCAGGTTAGAGAAAACATGCTGTGTCGACACTGCTGTCTTTAAAATGGTGAACCAACAGGGGCCTCCTGTCCAGCACAGGGAGCTCTGTCCAGGGTCATGGGGCAGCCTGGATGGGAGGGGGCTTGGGGGAGAACGGATACTTGTATATGAATGGCTGAGCCCCTCCCCTGTTTACCAGAAACTATCACAGCCCTGTGGCTATACGCCAATACAAAATACAAAGGTGAGAAATTTGGGTCTAGAGTATGTAGAGAACTCTTACACATCAGTGGGACAGAGTAACCAACTGTCTACAACTGGCAAGAGACTTGAACAGATATTCTGCACAGAAAGACACACCAAAAGCCAGTGAGCAGGAGAACGTGAGTCTTCAGGAAACGGGAATCAGAGCCGCAGGGAGACCACCACTCCCCCGCGGCATGGCCGTGCCCGCTGTGAGGGTGTGGCATGAGGAGGACCCAGTGCAGCCAAACAAAAAGAATCCAAAGCTTTCAAAATGGACGTGCCTCCCCTCTGTTATAGTCGAGAGAGGTGGCAGCTACTTGGAGAGTCCTCCCTTGCTACATGGACCCAATAAACTTGATTGTGTTGGACTACAAGTTTATTTTTAAATAATAAGAAGGAGAAGACAGGGCTATCATTGTGCATCCACTTCAAGAACCCATAAGAGGGGCTTCCCTGGTGGTCCAGTGGGTAAGGACACTGCCTTGCAGTACGAGGGGCGCGGGTTCGATCCCTGACCTGGGAAGATCCCACGTGCCGCGGAGCAGCTGGACCGATGTGTCCAACTACTGAGCCCGAGCTCCTGAGTGCTGCGCCCAGAGCCAGTGCTCTGCAACAACGGACGCCACCGCGATGGGAGGCCCACAGGAGCCAAAGAACAAAGACGGATGAAAATGGAGAAAGGAAAGACCAATGGAAGTGGCCCGCCCGCACCCCTCCCTCCCCAACCTGACCCCCGCCCAAAAATAAATAAAGAAATAAATCTTTAAAAAAAAAAAAAGTCACAAACTTCCAGTATCTAAACTCACACAGAAGGACTCACCACAGTGCCAAAGACATCCAAGGAAAACAAGGGGGGACTGTGAGCACTTGTGCTCAGTCCCTCGGGCGTGTTCGGGCCTCTGTGACCCCATGGACTGTCCTCTGCCAGGCTCCTCTGTCCGTGGAATTTCCTCAGGCACGAACACTGGAAGGGGCTGCCCTTTCCTTCTCCAGGAGATTTTCCTGACCCAGGGATTGAGCGGCCTCTCTGGGGTCTCTGCGTCTCTAGCGCCCCCTGGGAGGCCTCCTGCAAACAGCTCGGCCCTCGGACGACTTACAGGAAAGGAACCCGTTCCTGGAAAAAGCCCACAAACGGCCACAGCTTACCTGGAGAAAGTAGTTAGAATAGCCGGGAACTATTAAGGAGATTAAGTTCTTAATTTATCCCCTCCCCCAGATCTCCAGACCCAGATGGTTTCATCGAGGTTTCTACCAAACTGCTAAAAAAAGTATTAAATTAATTCTACACATCTCTTCCAGAAAATAAATGAGGATGGAATATTCCTTGATTCATTGTATGAAGCTAATATCTCCCTGATACCAAAACCAGACAGCCAGCCACGAAAAGAAAACTACGGGCCAACATATTAATACTTTGTGAATATATGTGCAAAACTCCTTAACAAAATATGGGAAAATCAGGTTCAATAAGATATACTATGACAAGTTGGAGTCTATCCCAGGAATTCAGAGCTGGTTTAAATTAAAGAATTCAGTGTATGTAACTTACCATATTAACAGGCTAATGAAGAAAAATCATCTAGTCATATCAATCAATGCCAAAAAGGCTTTTTACAGGTTTCCTTGGTGATCCAGTGGGTAAAGAGTCCTCCTTGCAGTGCAAGGGGTGCTGGTTCGGACCCTGGCCCAGGAAGATCCCATGTGCCAGGGAGCAGCTGGACTGGTGTGTCCAATTACAAGCCAGTGTTCTACAATGAGAGAGGGCGCTGTAACAGGAGGCCCACACAGGTCAAAGAATAAAGATGGATGAAGACATATAAATAAAAAACCAATAAAAGAGACCAAGATTTTAAAAAATATCTCTGAAAAAAAAGGGACATTTAACAAAATGTAATGCCCATTCATGATAAAAACCAGGCCTTCCTCACAGCTCAGTCAGTAAACAGTCTTCCTCCAGAGCTGAAGACCCATGTTCTAGTCCTGGGTCGGGAAGATCCCCTGGAGAAGAAAATGGCAGCCCACTCCAGTGTCCTAGCCCGGAGAATGCCATGGACAGAGGAGCCTGGCAGGCTACAGTCCATGGGGTCTCAAAGAGTCAGACACAACTTGGTGACTACACCACCAGCACCATGATAAAAACTCTCATAACAGTAGGAATAGAAGGGACTCCCTAGACATGATAAAGAACATCACAGATAACCCGACAGCCTTCTTGCTAGGGCCAGGAACGAGGCAGGGACGTTCAACTTCTCCCTTTCATTCAACACGGCGCTGAGCGCTCCAGCTCCTGCAGTAAGGCAAGAAAAGGGAATCAAAGGCGTCCAGACTGGGAGGAAGAAATCAAATGGCTCCATTTTCAGATGACATGATTTTCTTTAAAGAAAATCTCAAAGATTCTATAACGGAACAAAAACACTCCTAGAACAGGTAAAATGAATTTAGCGAGGTTGTGGGATATAAGGTAAACACGTGAAAAATCACTGCGTATGTGTCAAGTCACCTCAGTCTTGTCCAATTCTTTGTGACCCCATGGACTGTAGCCCACCAGGTTCTTCTGTCCTTGAGATCATCCAGGCGAGAACACTGGGGTGGGCAGCCATGCCCCTTCTCCAAGCATCTGGAGTCTATCCCAGGAATTCAGAGCTGGTTTAAATTAAAGAATTCAGTGTATGTAACTTACCATATTAACAGGCTAATGAAGAAAAATCATCTAGTCATATCAATCAATGCCAAAAAGGCTTTTTACAGGTTTCCTTGGTGATCCAGTGGGTAAAGAGTCCTCCTTGCAGTGCAAGGGGTGCTGGTTCGGACCCTGGCCCAGGAAGATCCCATGTGCCAGGGAGCAGCTGGACTGGTGTGTCCAATTACAAGCCAGTGTTCTACAATGAGAGAGGGCGCTGTAACAGGAGGCCCACACAGGTCAAAGAATAAAGATGGATGAAGACATATAAATAAAAAACCAATAAAAGAGACCAAGATTTTAAAAAATATCTCTGAAAAAAAAGGGACATTTAACAAAATGTAATGCCCATTCATGATAAAAACCAGGCCTTCCTCACAGCTCAGTCAGTAAACAGTCTTCCTCCAGAGCTGAAGACCCATGTTCTAGTCCTGGGTCGGGAAGATCCCCTGGAGAAGAAAATGGCAGCCCACTCCAGTGTCCTAGCCCGGAGAATGCCATGGACAGAGGAGCCTGGCAGGCTACAGTCCATGGGGTCTCAAAGAGTCAGACACAACTTGGTGACTACACCACCAGCACCATGATAAAAACTCTCATAACAGTAGGAATAGAAGGGACTCCCTAGACATGATAAAGAACATCACAGATAACCCGACAGCCTTCTTGCTAGGGCCAGGAACGAGGCAGGGACGTTCAACTTCTCCCTTTCATTCAACACGGCGCTGAGCGCTCCAGCTCCTGCAGTAAGGCAAGAAAAGGGAATCAAAGGCGTCCAGACTGGGAGGAAGAAATCAAATGGCTCCATTTTCAGATGACATGATTTTCTTTAAAGAAAATCTCAAAGATTCTATAACGGAACAAAAACACTCCTAGAACAGGTAAAATGAATTTAGCGAGGTTGTGGGATATAAGGTAAACACGTGAAAAATCACTGCGTATGTGTCAAGTCACCTCAGTCTTGTCCAATTCTTTGTGACCCCATGGACTGTAGCCCACCAGGTTCTTCTGTCCTTGAGATCATCCAGGCGAGAACACTGGGGTGGGCAGCCATGCCCTTCTCCAAGGCATCTTTCCATCCAGCGACTGGCGTCACATCGCTCATGTGTCCCGCTCTGGCACACGGCTTCTTTACAGCTAATGCCACCTGGGAAGCCTGAACAATCACTGGTATTTCTAAATACGAACAATGAATACAGAGACACCAAAATTAAAATGAAAAGTACAAAATACCTAGACTGGCTCAAAAATATTATATCTTAGGTGTAAATATAACAAAACAGGTTTGGAACTTGTGTGCTGAAAACTATAAAACATTGACGAGAGAAACCAAAGAAGTTCTGAACAAACGGAGGAGCGGACACACGTGGATTGGAAGATTCAATAAACATATCGGTTTCCCCCTCAGTTGTACTTTTTATCCACATCCCAGCAAGAATTTAGTATACGGAGACAAGATTATTCTAAAATTTACATGGAAGATCGAAGGAACAAGAGTAGCTAAAACTATGTTGAAAAAGAAAGCAACTGGAGGAATCAATCTCCTGGCTTCAAGATTTCCCATATACCAACAGTCATGGAGGCTGGGTGGCTGGAGGGCATCACTGACTCAACGGACACGAGGCTGAGCAGGCTTTGGGGGACAGCGAAGGACAGGGAGGCCTGGCGTGCGGCCGTCCCTGGGGTCACGGAGACTCGGACATGACCGAGCGCACGGGTGGTGGCCTCTCTGTGGCCTGTCTCCCCTCCTATGGAAGCAGGACGCGAAGAATGCCGACTGGACAGAGTGGATCTGAGACGAGGCGAGGGCCGCTGCCGGTGCTCACGCGGGGCCTGTGCGCGGTGGGGCTGGGGGTCTGGCGCGCAGCCTCGCCGAGCGGCAGGAGCGCCTGTGCTCGCTCCCGCACAGTGCACACAGAGGCTCAGAGGTGCACGACCAGGACGGGCATGTTGCTGAGCTGCGGCCGGGAGGAGGAGCTGAGGCCCAGGCCGCGGGGACAGTGGCCTGGCTGAAGGCGGCAGCGGCCTCCCAGGCCTCTCGCTGGCCACGCAGGCTGCCTCTGTACACCCCAGGGTGCTCCAGGGCGCCGGCAGGTAAGGGGTGGCGGCGGAAACCCCCGGCGTGGTGGAAAGTCCAGAACTCTTGCAGGAGCCCGTGTGCTAACCTCCACGCCAGCGGCCGGGTGACACCCGAAGCGCCGGGCTGGCCCAGCCACGCAGAGGCACCTGCACGGGTATCGGGGCTTTAAAAAGCGAAGTGAAGACTTTGGTCTTCTTGGCGGTTTGTAAATTTCCCTTGAACTTAGCTCGTGGCTAAGGCGTCCCCCGATGACCGCTCAGCCCCCCAGGGGGAACACGCACCAGGTGCAGCGGGCCGCTAGCGGACCACGTGGCTGAAGGAGGGGGGCTCAGGGCCCGTCACCCCAGGGCCGCACACGTGGCGCCCTGGCATTGGGGTGTGAACTTGGGGGACACACGGGACGGGCAGGAATGAACAGCCTGCGAGCCGCACGTCACCACAGCCACGCCCACAGCGCTGCAGCCGCTGGGCTCGGCGCTCCGGAGGCGGGAGGCACCAGGGCCCTGTCCCGGGTCAGTTCCCGGAGCATTCTGCCCGGGAGCGAGCCCGAGCGCGCCACCCTCAGGTCCTGGCCCGAGGTGACAGCACCGTCCACCTTCACCGCCTGCTCCAGTGTGGACAGCCGCTGTCAGAGCTCAGCCCCAGCCCGCCCTCCACGGGCCTGGAGCAGCCGGAGGGCCGGGGCCTGGGGGTGGGGCTGGGCTCCTGCATCAGAAGGGGCCCCACTGTGAACCCTCATCCCAGTGTGAACTGGGAGGGCTGGGACCCGTGAGCAGTCTCGGGGACACCCCATCCAGTGGTCACGAGCGTCCCCCTGCCCCTTGTGGCAGGTCCGAGCCCAGTGCTGGCTCTGACCCCATGCTTCCCCACTCGCCTCCAGCCCCATCCCCAGGCGCCCAGCTCCTGTCCCTGGTGTGACCCGGACAGACGCCTTCCCCCGGACAGAGCCCCCCGCCTCCGGCTCTGCAGCCTGACCACGCCGAACAGCCCTCCACTGCGCTCCCACCCCTGCCCCACCCGGACGTGCTCTCCGGGCCACCTGCGCCCGGTCCTCTGCCCTTGCCCGCGCTGCCGCCTGCCACTGCCCGGCGCTCTGTACACCCCAGGGTGCTCCAGGCGCCGGCAGGTAAGGGTGGCGGAAACCCCCGGCGTGGTGGAAAGTCCAGAACTCTTGCAGGAGCCCGTGTGCTAACCTCCACGCCAGCGGCCGGGTGACACCCGAAGCGCCGGGCTGGCCCAGCCACGCAGAGGCACCTGCACGGGTATCGGGGCTTTAAAAAGCGAAGTGAAGACTTTGGTCTTCTTGGCGGTTTGTAAATTTCCCTTGAACTTAGCTCGTGGCTAAGGCGTCCCCCGATGACCGCTCAGCCCCCCAGGGGGAACACGCACCAGGTGCAGCGGGCCGCTAGCGGACCACGTGGCTGAAGGAGGGGGGCTCAGGGCCCGTCACCCCAGGGCCGCACACGTGGCGCCCTGGCATTGGGGTGTGAACTTGGGGGACACACGGGACGGGCAGGAATGAACAGCCTGCGAGCCGCACGTCACCACAGCCACGCCCACAGCGCTGCAGCCGCTGGGCTCGGCGCTCCGGAGGCGGGAGGCACCAGGGCCCTGTCCCGGGTCAGTTCCCGGAGCATTCTGCCCGGGAGCGAGCCCGAGCGCGCCACCCTCAGGTCCTGGCCCGAGGTGACAGCACCGTCCACCTTCACCGCCTGCTCCAGTGTGGACAGCCGCTGTCAGAGCTCAGCCCCAGCCCGCCCTCCACGGGCCTGGAGCAGCCGGAGGGCCGGGGCCTGGGGGTGGGGCTGGGCTCCTGCATCAGAAGGGGCCCCACTGTGAACCCTCATCCCAGTGTGAACTGGGAGGGCTGGGACCCGTGAGCAGTCTCGGGGACACCCCATCCAGTGGTCACGAGCGTCCCCCTGCCCCTTGTGGCAGGTCCGAGCCCAGTGCTGGCTCTGACCCCATGCTTCCCCACTCGCCTCCAGCCCCATCCCCAGGCGCCCAGCTCCTGTCCCTGGTGTGACCCGGACAGACGCCTTCCCCCGGACAGAGCCCCCCGCCTCCGGCGCTCTGCAGCCTGACCACGCCGAACAGCCCTCCACTGCGCTCCCACCCCTGCCCCACCCCGACGTGCTCTCCGGGCCACCTGGACGCTCCGGTCCTCTGCCCCTTGCCCGGGCGCTGCCGGGGCTGCTGCTCCCATCTCGTGGCCCCAGGGACGCCTGCTGCGACCCCCCTCCAGGAAGCCTTCCACACGTCCCTCCCCGCCTCCCCGCAAGCTTCCGTCCCTCAGCCCCTGTCCCCCGCCCCAGGAAGACTCCTGGGCGCCCCTCCCTGGGCCAGCCAGCCAGAGGCTCCGGCGGCCCAGTCCCAGACCACGAGGTCAGTCATCTTTCTAGAACATTTGCCTTCCAGCACACCAGGAGCAAGCAGAGAGTGGGCTGCCCCGGGGCCCCCCGTGGACGTGCATTTCACAGATGAGAGGACTAGCGGTCAGGGAAGGAACGCAGCTTGCCCCAGCTCACCCAGCGCCAGGGATGCCCAGCGCTGCCCCCACTGACACACACAGCCCTGGGGCACCCCTCATCGGACTCCTCCTGCAGCCCCAGGCTTGGGATCCTGAGCAGCTTGGGACCCTGCTGCAGACGCCACAGCACCCACGCCCCACAAGGCCCCTGGTGACCCCCTGCACTGGCCTCTCCCAGGGGCTAGGGCATCTCACTGAAGGCCACCCGGCCTGGCTCTCTCCCATGTGAACAGTGCCCTGCTGGTACTTCGCTGGTGGCTCAGCGGTAGAGAATCTGCTTGAGACCCAGCAGCGCAGGGTTCGATCCCTGGGCTGGGAAGATCCTCTGGGAAAGGGAACAGTTCCAGCATTCTTGCTTGGAGAAGAAAGGACAGAGGAGCCTGGCGGGACACGACTGAGTGACACACACACACACACACACACACCCTGTAGGATCCTGGCCCGAACCACGTTTTGAATATTGAGTCCAGACCCTTCTTTACAATGGAAAGAAGAGCCAACAGCCTGCCGGCGATGCTCAAGGCGGTTGGCAGGTGGCTGGACCTTGTCAAACTCAGTTACCGGGAAGTTTCCTGCCCCGGGGAGCCTCCCTGGGCCCTGATTGGCTCGGGCAGAGCGACCCTGGCTCTCTCCCCGGAGAGGCAGGTATAACAGGGGCCGCCCGAAGCGCTCAGGGCTCCGTCGCCCCAGCCAGGTGAGGCCGCCCAGGTGTCCGCGGCGGAAGGGAACCACGAGGACCGGAAGGCAGACTCGGCCCAGACACCCCACACCTCCAGCGGCACCCCGAGGCCGCGGGACCCCAGGCGGGGAGAGGAGGCCCGCAGCCCCGCGTCCCCAGACCCCGCGATGACGGGCGAGGCCCGGGCCGGCGGGGACGCGGCGCTGCGCCGCCTGCTGAGGCTGCACCGCACGGAGATCGCCGTGGCCGTGGACAGCGCCTTCCCGCTGCTGCACGCGCTGGCCGACCACGACGTGGTCCCGGAGGACAAGTTCCAGGTGGGCCCCGCCCCATGGCAGCAAGGCGCCGGCAGGGGCGCTGAAGACCCTTCCCAGGGGACCCTCCTCCGCCCCGCCCCTCCCCGCTCTCCGCCCCCAGCGCCCGCGCCCCACCCCGCGCCGGAGGGAGTGGTCTCCAGGACGAGTTACGGTGCCCCCGGCTCCTCCCAGCCCTCCCCAAGGCTCCCGAGCTCAGCCCCTGGGACGAATCCCGGGCGCCCCTCCCGCAGCACCCCATGGCACCCCCACACCTGCCGCCAGCCAAGCGGCGGGTGGCAGGAAGGGGAGCGCCTGGACGGGGCGGGCCCGCTCCCCTTCCTCCAGGAGACGCTGCGCCTGAAGGAGACCGAGGGCTGCCCGCAGGCCTTCCACGCGCTCCTCTCGTGGCTCCTGACCCAGGACGCGGCCGCCATCCTGGATTTCTGGCGCGTTCTCTTCAAAGACTACAATCTGGAGAGATATGCCCGGCTGCAGCCCCTCTTGGACTCCTTCCCCAAAGGTGAGGGCACGGAGCCTGGGGTCCCTGAGGGCTCAGCCTTCCCCAGAGGGCCTGGGTCCCCAAGGGCTCAGCATCCCCAAGAGGGGCTGGGGCAGCTGGAGTCCTCCCTGAAGAGAGCGTCAGCTCTGGGCTTGAGCTTGGCCCGTGGCCCTGCACACGCCCCGCAGACGTGGACCTCAGCCAGTCCCGGAAGGGCAGGAGGCCCCCAGCCGGCCCCAAGGCCACCGTGCTGCTGCCCAGGCCCCCCACCAAAAGGAAGGCGCTGGAGGAGCCGCGGGGCGCCCCGCCAGCAGCCCTGTCCCCGAGGGGCACCTCCAGCCCAGGTACCCAGTCCGAGGAGCTGGTGGGGTCCCAGATCCCCCTCGGGGAGTCCACACCCCTCCCTGACCGCTCTAGGAGCGTCTCACCCTCCTGCCTGGCCCAGAGCCAGCCTGGCAGAGTCCCTCCGGGGCATGGGCACCCTGGGTGAGCCTGGCAGCCCTGGGCCCCATGAGTAGGCAGCCAGTGTGGACACCAGAGCCGGGTAAGGCAAGGGGACCCACCGGAGTCCAGGAGACTCCACCTGGCTCCACCCCCTCGCTCCACCCCTCAGGCTCCCAAGCCAAGGCCAGGCCCGCCAAGAAGCCGGAGGGCAACGCAGAGCCACAGCGCCTCCCGCTGGGCACCGGTGAGCCAGGCCCGAGGTCCAGGGCTCCGGGGCCATCCCGGGAGTGGGGGCCATGCTGACAGGGGCTCACCTCACCTGTGCCCGTCCACGTGCCCCGACCTTCAGGGCCAGCTGGGACTCTGCTTCCTCCGTGCCCCTCAGCCGGCCGCAGCCCAGACCCAGAGACCTCCCACGGCCGCCTGCTGCCGACCTGTGGGCAGGCCCGCGGGACCCTGCCCCCTCCGAGCCCGGCCCAGGGCCACGTGCCAGGGTTCCCGCTTGCCCCTGCCCGCCGTGGTCACTGGCTCCCACCACTCACCAGGCCACTCCACACATGTGTACACACACACACATGCGCTCACCACGGCCGTCTCTGCACGTGCATGCAGTCTGTCTGTCTGCATCTGGCCTGCCCTGGGTGGAAAGAAGGAAGAATTCTGCTGCCTAGACCCCCTGGCTCCCCACCGCCCGTGCCCGGGGGCCATCACCCAACTGACGATCCCCGCATTTGGTGCTTGGCCCCCCAGGAATTCAGACCATGTCCACCTCGGTCCAGAGAGCCATGGCTGTGTCCTCGGGGGACGTTCAAGGAGCCCGTGGGGCGGTGGAGGGCATCCTCATCCAGCAGGTGTTTGAGTCAGGTAGGTGGCGCCGCGAGGGGCTGCTGGCGCCTGCGTGTCCCCACGCTGCTCGCTGGAGGCTCTGGAGCAGCCGGCGCGCAGACGGGCAGCTGGCATGCCCGCTCCCTGTGGCGGGTCAGCCGTCTCTGGCGGGGACGATCTGGCCAAGGCTGGGGGAGCTCGTGGACTCTCAGCAGGACAGGCGCAGCCTTCGGGAGCCTGGACCCGCCCTCGCCGCAGCGCCTTCCTCCACTCCCTGTGCCGGCCCCCGCGAGGGCCCCAGGCTCACCCAGCCCCGGGGATGGTCCCAGGGAGCCTGCAGGAGTTTCCTAGGGCCATGGTGACAGATCACCACAAACAGGGTGGCTTCGGGCGACTCCAAGACTCAAGGGTGGGCAAGGCCACGCTTGCCCTCACGAGGCTCTAGGCAAGTGTCTTTCCTGCCCCCCAGCTCCTGGCGCAGCCGCACCCGCGCCCGGCTGCGGTCTCACCGCAGCTCCAGCCTCTGCCTCCTCCCCGTGTCTCCCTGCCACTTGGGAGGACCCTGTCCTTGGACTCGGGGTCCAGCGTGACCCATCTTGACACCTACAAAGACCCAGCTTCCAAATAAGCTTGCTTCTGAGGTTCCCAGCGGCTGTGAATTTGGGAGACATCGTCCGCACCCCAGCAGAGAGCTCCTCCAGGCCCCGAAGCTGACTGGGGGAGCTGGGGGAGGACGGGCAGGTTGCAGCGTCCCCCTGCCAGCCCCATCTCCTCCCAGGTGGCTCCAAGAAGTGCATCCAGGTTGGAGGGGAGTTTTACACCCCCAGCAAGTGTGAAGAGCCCGCTGGGGGGAAGAACAAGACCCGCAGCAGCGGCTTGAAGACCCTGATCCGAGCCAAGGGGACCCCAGCCCCTGCCCCTGTGAGTGCTGCGGGGACCACCCCTGGGGAGGCCTGGCCCTCGGGCCCCTCCCCCAGCGCTCGGGGGACAGCGGCTCCGTCACCTAGGGTCAAAAGCTCTGCGGGGGGCTGGGGACGCCCCCCCAAACTGTACTATTGCTGCCCACCCCTCATCTGCCTGCAGGGCGGAGGTGACTCCAGGGCGGGCCAGCGGGACAGGGCTCCCCCCGCCCTCCCCAGCGAGCCCCAGCTGCACCAGGTAAGGCCCGGAGCGTCCCTGGGTCTGAGGGGTGGGGGCTTTCTGGCGCTCTGCCAGTTGTCCAGGGCTTGGGGGACAGAGGGCCCAGCTTCTGTTCACCAGCTCAGTCGTGTCTGACTGCAACCCCATGGACTATAGCCCATATATATGTCCATGGAATTCTCCGGGAGAGAATATTGGAGTGGGTCGCCGTTCCTTTCTTCCTGACCCAGGGATCGAACCGGGGTCTCCTATATTGCAGGCAGATTCTTTACTGTCTGAGCCACAAGGGAAGCCCACAGGGTGGAGCTCTTTATTTTAATTGTATCTTTTCTCTGGTAACACACGATTGTAAAAAGTCACAAAAGTGAGAGCATGTGAGTCCTTCTGGGCCCAGGTGCCCGCTGGCCCAAGCTCACAGTTGGACCTTGAGGTGGGTCAGTGGCCCCTGCTGGGAACTGCACCAGCTCTTGGGCTCCTGGCGCCAGTTCTGAAAGAGGGAGAACCAGCTCTAGAACCCGGCACGTCCGCCAGGTGCCTCGCCTGGTCCGGGAGCTCTGGGGCTTCCCAGCGCCGGGCGGCTGCTGCAGTCGGTGTGGCCATCCCTGCGCACGGGGGTCCAGGCCTGTAGTCCTGGGCAGGGGAGGGGCTTCTGAAGGAGGCGGCCTCCAAGGAGCACGGTGGGCGCAGCCAGGCAAGGTGCCAGCAGGCCGCAGGCAAAGGGGACGGGGACAGTGCGTGCCCAGGGCTGAGGGGAACGCCCCGGGCTGCCCTCCGCCCTGGGGGGACGGGGCTGGGGGGGAGTGGGCGCGCAGTCTCGGGGTGCCTGGAGCACGGGCGCTCACGGGAAGCCGGGCTTTCACAAGGACCCTTCTTCCCAAGAGGGGCCGCCCCAGGGGTGCTCGGGGCTGGACTCTCGGCGAAGGCAGGGCCTGGGGCGCTGGCGAGGGGACGTTGGTGGCCCTCAGGGACTGCTGTGGGGAGTCCCCGGGAGGGCGCCGCCCCGGCCCGGGCCCTCCAGACACGCCTGTCTCGCGCCTCGCCCGCGTCAGAAGAACGAGGACGAGTGCGCGGCCTGCCGAGACGGCGGGGAGCTGCTCTGCTGCGACGGCTGCCCCCGCGCCTTCCACCTGGCCTGCCTGTCCCCGCCGCTCCGCGCCGTCCCCAGGTGCGCTTCTCCGCCTCCCCTCCCCGCCCGCCCAAAGTCCCATCGCTCCGGGCGGGGGCCAGCTCTCTGGTGGTGGGCGCGGCGGGGGTCTTCTCACCACCCCTCCCCGCGTGGCCACGCAGGGAGGGTGCTGCCCCCTACCGCCTGATGGCACGGGCCAGGGCGCCGGTCTGCGGGGAGGGGCACAGGGCTGGCATTCCCCACCCGCCCTGCCCTGCTCACCGCACGACCTTGGCCAGGTCCCGTCCCTGGCCACCGCTCAGCCCTTCTCCATACCGCCTGTCTTCCATTCTCCTCCTTCCTGCCCTTGACCAGCACCCGTTCCGCAGGGCACCAGTCCCCCTTGGAATTGAGGGAGGGTCCCGGGGCGTAACGCGGCCAGCCTCGGAGGCCCCGCCTGCAGGCAGGGCCCAAGGGAGCCGGACATGGGCACAGGCCGCTGCTGGTTCCCGCGTGTTGGGAATTCTTGGGGCTCCATTGAGAAGCACTCAGGGGTTCTCGCCAGCCTTCCCACGCTGGGCGGCTGCGCCAGTCGGTGTGGCCATCCCTCGACGGGGTCCAGGCCTGTAGTCCTGGGCAGGAGGGCTTCTGAAGGAGGCGGCCTCCAAGGAGCACGGTGGGCGCAGCCAGGCAAGGTGCCAGCAGGCCGCAGGCAAAGGGGACGGGGACAGTGCGTGCCCAGGGCTGAGGGGAACGCCCCGGGCTGCCCTCCGCCCTGGGGGGACGGGGCTGGGGGGGAGTGGGCGCGCAGTCTCGGGGTGCCTGGAGCACGGGCGCTCACGGGAAGCCGGGCTTTCACAAGGACCCTTCTTCCCAAGAGGGGCCGCCCCAGGGGTGCTCGGGGCTGGACTCTCGGCGAAGGCAGGGCCTGGGGCGCTGGCGAGGGGACGTTGGTGGCCCTCAGGGACTGCTGTGGGGAGTCCCCGGGAGGGCGCCGCCCCGGCCCGGGCCCTCCAGACACGCCTGTCTCGCGCCTCGCCCGCGTCAGAAGAACGAGGACGAGTGCGCGGCCTGCCGAGACGGCGGGGAGCTGCTCTGCTGCGACGGCTGCCCCCGCGCCTTCCACCTGGCCTGCCTGTCCCCGCCGCTCCGCGCCGTCCCCAGGTGCGCTTCTCCGCCTCCCCTCCCCGCCCGCCCAAAGTCCCATCGCTCCGGGCGGGGCCAGCTTTTGGTGGTGGGCGCGGCGGGGGTCTTCTCACCACCCCTCCCCGCGTGGCCACGCAGGGAGGGTGCTGCCCCCTACCGCCTGATGGCACGGGCCAGGGCGCCGGTCTGCGGGGAGGGGCACAGGGCTGGCATTCCCCACCCGCCCTGCCCTGCTCACCGCACGACCTTGGCCAGGTCCCGTCCCTGGCCACCGCTCAGCCCTTCTCCATACCGCCTGTCTTCCATTCTCCTCCTTCCTGCCCTTGACCAGCACCCGTTCCGCAGGGCACCAGTCCCCCTTGGAATTGAGGGAGGGTCCCGGGGCGTAACGCGGCCAGCCTCGGAGGCCCCGCCTGCAGGCAGGGCCCAAGGGAGCCGGACATGGGCACAGGCCGCTGCTGGTTCCCGCGTGTTGGGAATTCTTGGGGCTCCATTGAGAAGCACTCAGGGGTTCTCGCCAGCCTTCCCACGCTGGCAAGGCTCGCCCCAGGGCTAGCTGTGCTGGCACCCTGGGCTCTCCGGCTGACCGCCCACCCGGCAGGCCCTTCCTTTGTCTCCACCCACTTCCCTCTGGGCCTGGCTCCCCAACTTGGAGAGAGGGGGACCTGGAGGAGCCACCAGGCCTCCCCTGCACTGTGAGTGCGGGAGTCGACTGTCCCTTCCGCCTTGCCCTGCGTGTCCCTGGCCGGTGATGACACGAGCAGCGGGACCTGGAGGTGCTCCAGCTGCCTCCAGGGGCCAGCCCAGCGGGACCTGCCCCGGGCGGAGCAGCCGCGGCCCCAGGAGCCGCCCGCAGAGACCCCGGTACGCCAGGCCGTTCCCAGGCCCCGTCTGCCCACTGCCCGCCTCCTGGCCGCACCTGGGGGTCAGGTCACCTCAGCCACAGAGCCATGCGCCCCCCACCCAGCCCGTCCACATCAAGCTGACTTCCTCTTTGGGGCCACGGGGGTGCAGGCCACTGGGAAGAGGCTCTTGTGACGCCCGCACTCTCAGTAGGCTGACCTGGGGCTCTTGGCTCCGTCAGCAGACACGGGGGGCAGCCCCCGACCCTGGATAAGCTTCTGCAAAAGTGTCGTAAGCGTGCTGTCGCCACAGAGACACGAAGGACACGACACAGCCCAGTACAAGAGGAGGGTTTACTCTGACGGCCATGGGGCAGCGCCTTCAGAAGGGAGGGGTCGGGGCTGCAGGGCCGGACCGTGCCGGGGCTCCTCCCACGGCACCTGGCCCAGTTCCGGGGGTCCCAGCACTCCAACTCCTGGGTGGCGCTGGGTACGGCAGCCCCTGCCGTCCCTCTGAGAGTGGCCCTCGGCTTCCAGGCCTTCCTGGGACTGAGGTCGGGGGAGGAGGCGAGGGCGCCGCTCCGGGAGCCCCCCTCCGGAGTGGATGCCATGGTCACCTACAAGCACTTGCTGGCCCCACCGTCTGCAGCCCCCCTGCCCGTGCTGGAGCCCTCGGCCCTGCGCCCCCTGCTGTGTGTGGGCCCTGAGGGGCAGCAGGTGAGGGGTGCTGGGGTCAGGGAGCTCAGGGCACCCCGGGAAACCAGGTGGACCTGAATTAGGACAGAGTCAGGCAGGCAGGGTGAGGCGGCAGGAGTCAGATGGGGGCTGGGTTTGGGGGTGCTGGGGAAGGCAGGTGGGAGGAGGCTGGAGGGAGGCCCAAGGGTGGCTGGGGCTGTGAGCCTTCCCAGAACAAGGTGGGGGCTCTTCAGGGGAGGGTGGGGTGAAGGGTGCTCCGGGGGGACTCCTGCGGGGCCAGCCTTCTTTCACTGGCTTGAAGCCCAGCCTCCCTCACCAGGGCAGGGCTGCAGAGGGCGTGGTGCCCAGTCCCGGGTCTCCAGCCCCTCCTGTCTCCTCTGGAGCCCCAGGCTTTCAGGGACCCCTTGACCACCCTGGAGGGGGTCTGGGCCCACCAAGGGGGACTGAGATGGGGCATCTGGTCTCTCTATGCCGCAGCCCAAAGGTGCTGCAGTGCCCTTGACCGCTCTGGGCCTGGATCCTGAAACCTCGCTCCCACCCAGCGCGCCCCTCCTAGCCATTCAGCCTGGGCGGGGTCCCGGGGCCTTGCAGTCCTGGACAGGCGGACCACCCCCCACCCCGCCTGTCCTCGGGTCACGGCGTTATGTGTCCGCAGGGCCCGGCGCCGAGCGCGCGGTGCGGGGTGTGCGGGGACGGCGCGGACACGCTGCGGTGCGCGCACTGCGCGGCTGCCTTCCACTGGCGCTGCCACTTCCCCGGCAGCGCCGCCAGGCCCGGGTGAGTGCAGGGCCCGGGAGGGGTGGGGCGAGGACCGGCGCACCCCTACCCAGGCTCCTGAGACCGGGTCCCCAGAAGACAGGCCAGCCTCGCCCCAGCCGGGCAGCCTGCAGCCTCTCCTCCTCGCCAGGGCCGCCCTGCGCTGCAGGTCCTGCTCAGGGGACGCCGCCCGGGCCCCTGGGGAGGGGGCGCCCGCCGCGAGCCCCGCCTGCCCTGCTCCCGGGACCCCTAAGCTCGCCACCGCCGCTGCTGCCGCTGCCGCTGGCCCCGGGGCGCAGGTGAGGAGAGAGGCGCGGCGCTGGGGTCGGGTGGGGGCACGTCGCCAGGGGAGGCCAGGCCGCCGGCCTCGTGGTGGGCACCAGACCTACCCACTGTATGTCTGACCTAGGTAGGATAATTTTGCTTACATTGACTCCTGTTTGATAAACCTACCTAAAAAGGAATCGCGCCTAAGCAACAGTGGATGGGAAGTTACCAACAATTGGCTCCAGGCCTGGGTCACAATTAACGCCAGCCCCGCCCGAGCTCCCCTGACCCCAGCAGCCCGCCCCGGCTTCCCGAGCCCCGCCTCCATCCCGTGCCCCCAGCCGGCGCTGTCCTGGGCGGGCGGGCGGGGCGCGCGGGAAGGAGGCTCCACACCAGGTGTGAGCAAACAGGCACACACGGGGAGCAGTGTGACTCCGCCGGGTCACCCCCAGTCCTCCAGCAGCCTGGGGCCCCGGGGCTCTGGTGAACTGTACTTCCCAAGGCTCCCTCGGAACCTGGGGATCCGGAGTCTCTCCTGTTCAGAAGCCTCCAGAAGGTGGCGCCTCTACCCGGCCTGCCCGCAGCAGCGGTCTTCCTGACCACGCCCCTGCCCCTGAGAATCCTTGGGGGGCCCATGGTGATCCTGGTCCACCCCACCTCCAAGCCCCGCCCCCTTTCCCCGTGCACTCAGCAGGCAACAGGGCGCCCCCCGGGTGATTGGACACAGAGGGCCCCCACCTGCGGGTGTGCGTTCCTTCTGGATGACTCCCTGGCCAGCCTGGTCTGTCTGTGCCGAGCCGTGCCCAGGCTGGGGGCACCTCTGGGGGCCCGAGGAAGTGTGGAGACCTGGCTGTTTGCAGCTGCAAGCGGGCATTGTCTTATGGTTCCACATGATATGGCCCGGCCCCCTCCTAGCTTGCGAGCGGGCAGTGTGCCTCATTCCCTGCTCTGGCCCCTTTGAGAGGGCACAGGTGGCCCTACGTGTCCGCTGTGTGGCTGCAGGGCTGGTGTGGGATCAGGCGCTTCCTCTCTGGGCCTCGGGATTCCCATCGGTGAGAGAGGCGCGGCGCTGGGGTCGGGTGGGGGCACGTCGCCAGGGGAGGCCAGGCCGCCGGCCTCGTGGTGGGCACCAGACCTACCCACTGTATGTCTGACCTAGGTAGGATAATTTTGCTTACATTGACTCCTGTTTGATAAACCTACCTAAAAAGGAATCGCGCCTAAGCAACAGTGGATGGGAAGTTACCAACAATTGGCTCCAGGCCTGGGTCACAATTAACGCCAGCCCCGCCCGAGCTCCCCTGACCCCAGCAGCCCGCCCCGGCTTCCCGAGCCCCGCCTCCATCCCGTGCCCCCAGCCGGCGCTGTCCTGGGCGGGCGGGCGGGGCGCGCGGGAAGGAGGCTCCACACCAGGTGTGAGCAAACAGGCACACACGGGGAGCAGTGTGACTCCGCCGGGTCACCCCCAGTCCTCCAGCAGCCTGGGGCCCCGGGGCTCTGGTGAACTGTACTTCCCAAGGCTCCCTCGGAACCTGGGGATCCGGAGTCTCTCCTGTTCAGAAGCCTCCAGAAGGTGGCGCCTCTACCCGGCCTGCCCGCAGCAGCGGTCTTCCTGACCACGCCCCTGCCCCTGAGAATCCTTGGGGGGCCCATGGTGATCCTGGTCCACCCCACCTCCAAGCCCCGCCCCCTTTCCCCGTGCACTCAGCAGGCAACAGGGCGCCCCCCGGGTGATTGGACACAGAGGGCCCCCACCTGCGGGTGTGCGTTCCTTCTGGATGACTCCCTGGCCAGCCTGGTCTGTCTGTGCCGAGCCGTGCCCAGGCTGGGGGCACCTCTGGGGGCCCGAGGAAGTGTGGAGACCTGGCTGTTTGCAGCTGCAAGCGGGCATTGTCTTATGGTTCCACATGATATGGCCCGGCCCCCTCCTAGCTTGCGAGCGGGCAGTGTGCCTCATTCCCTGCTCTGGCCCCTTTGAGAGGGCACAGGTGGCCCTACGTGTCCGCTGTGTGGCTGCAGGGCTGGTGTGGGATCAGGCGCTTCCTCTCTGGGCCTCGGGATTCCCATCGGTGACAGGGGCCCTTCCAGCTGGTCCTTCCCTAGAGCCTGGGGAGGCACGCAGGTCCCGGGCCTTGGGCAGCTGCCTCCAGCGGTGGCAGCACCTTGGCTGCTCAGCCCCCAGCTGGCGCGTGCCCACTCTGCCTCTGCCCCGCCCCCAGGGGCTGCATAGGAGCATTCAGCTCCCAGGGCCCCGCAGGGAGAAGCACGCAGCAGCCGCTGCCCTGGCCGGGCCGCGGAGCCAGGGAGCCAGCCCGGGGCCGCCGGAGGGAGTCCAGCTTCTGCAGGGGTGACCCCAGGAGGGTGTGGAGGCTGGGCTGACCGCCTTCCTTTTCTGCGGTCCAGGCAGGGGACGATTCTGCTGGTCACCAGCCGGCTCTGCACAGGGAGGACCTGGAGTCCCTCCTGAGTGAGGTAACGTGTCACCTGGTTGGGGTGTCACCTGGCTGGGCCATCAGCTGCCCTCCACCACTGCCTCTCCCTTCCCCCTCCTCCCCTTCCTCCTCCCCCCTTCCTCCTTTTCCCTTCTCCCTCCTCCTCCACAGCCGCGCCTCTGCAGCAGTCAGCACCCTGGCCACTGAGGGGCTCGAGACCCCTGTTCTGGGCGCAGGGCGTCCCATAGGCCCCTATCCCCAGATAGCACTGGGCCCTCTGTGCACGAACGAGCCAGAGGGGGCCCCAAACTGCCCCCTTCAGGGCTGGCGGCGACAGGACCTGGCAGCAGGTGCGGGGACGCCTCCGCCGGAGGCCGTGACTTTCCCCGCATGGGGTGGGGGCTGGGCGCTCGGGCACGCCCACCTTGCAGATCCCTCACCCCCCCCCACCTCAGCCCAGGCTTCTCCACCCAATGAAGAGCAGCCGGAATAACTGGGAAGAAAAGGTGGCTTTTAGAAAAGATCAAACTCCTCCAGCCACCCCGAGGCCCCAGGTGGCCAGCACGTCCTCCTCTGGCCTTTACGGGATCTTATGGTTCCACATGATATGGCCCGGCCCCTCCTAGCTTGCGAGCGGGCAGTGTGCCTCTTGCCTGCCTTTGAGAGGGCACAGGTGGCCCTACGTGTCCGCTGTGTGGCTGCAGGGCTGGTGTGGGATCAGGCGCTTCCTCTCTGGGCCTCGGGATTCCCATCGGTGACAGGGGCCCTTCCAGCTGGTCCTTCCCTAGAGCCTGGGGAGGCACGCAGGTCCCGGGCCTTGGGCAGCTGCCTCCAGCGGTGGCAGCACCTTGGCTGCTCAGCCCCCAGCTGGCGCGTGCCCACTCTGCCTCTGCCCCGCCCCCAGGGGCTGCATAGGAGCATTCAGCTCCCAGGGCCCCGCAGGGAGAAGCACGCAGCAGCCGCTGCCCTGGCCGGGCCGCGGAGCCAGGGAGCCAGCCCGGGGCCCCCGGAGGGAGTCCAGCTTCTGCAGGGGTGACCCCAGGAGGGTGTGGAGGCTGGGCTGACCGCCTTCCTTTTCTGCGGTCCAGGCAGGGGACGATTCTGCTGGTCACCAGCCGGCTCTGCACAGGGAGGACCTGGAGTCCCTCCTGAGTGAGGTAACGTGTCACCTGGTTGGGGTGTCACCTGGCTGGGCCATCAGCTGCCCTCCACCACTGCCTCTCCCTTCCCCCTCCTCCCCTTCCTCCTCCCCCCTTCCTCCTTTTCCCTTCTCCCTCCTCCTCCACAGCCGCGCCTCTGCAGCAGTCAGCACCCTGGCCACTGAGGGGCTCGAGACCCCTGTTCTGGGCGCAGGGCGTCCCATAGGCCCCTATCCCCAGATAGCACTGGGCCCTCTGTGCACGAACGAGCCAGAGGGGGCCCCAAACTGCCCCCTTCAGGGCTGGCGGCGACAGGACCTGGCACCAGGGCCGCGGAAGCCTCCCACGGAGGCCGTGACTTTCCCCGCATGGGGTGGGGGCTGGGCGCTCGGGCACGCCCACCTTGCAGATCCCTCACCCCCCCCCACCTCAGCCCAGGCTTCTCCACCCAATGAAGAGCAGCCGGAATAACTGGGAAGAAAAGGTGGCTTTTAGAAAAGATCAAACTCCTCCAGCCACCCCGAGGCCCCAGGTGGCCAGCACGCGTCCTCCTCAGGACCCCTGTGTGGCACCGTGGGGATCCCAGCTGACCACAGGGGCCCTGCCTGTGCAGTGGGCTGCGCACGGACAGGTCCCAGACACCACAGTGTCTTTAGAGACCCCGGGGCCCCAGGAGGCCAGGGGTGAGCCGAGGGGCCAACACAGGTGGACAGAGGGGGGCAGCTGCAGAGCCCCTTTGTGGAGCAGGTCACCCTGTTCTGGTGGAACATGGGGCGTTCCTGAGGCTCCCCGGTCCTGCGGCAGAGCCAGGCCCCGTGCCCAGCTGGCCAGAGGGAGGGAAGGAAGGAGCTGGCTCTGCCAGCCACCCAGGGGCAAGCCACCAGGAGGCAGGACAGCCGTGGTGGCCGTGCCCTGGGTTTAAGGGATGCCGGAGGAGCCTGGGATGAGGCGCGCCACACAAACATGTAGAGTGAGGCCTCAGGCCTCAGTTTCCCCGCCTCTGAGCAGGACGGGTGGGATGTTGATGACTCAGGTGGCCCCGG
Source organism: Tragulus kanchil (assembly GCA_022376925.1). Taxonomy (NCBI): domain Eukaryota; kingdom Metazoa; phylum Chordata; class Mammalia; order Artiodactyla; family Tragulidae; genus Tragulus; species Tragulus kanchil. The sequence continues at coordinate 246,642,732 of JAIOJX010000028.1, forward strand.
AGGCCAGCGCGGGCAGGGTGCGCCTGAGGCTCCGGCCAGCCCCAGGCCTCGCTCTCCGCTCTGTCCACAGCACTCCTTCGACGGCATCCTGCAGTGGGCCATCCAGAGCATGTCCCGCCCGCTGGCCGAGGCACCCACCTTCCCCTCCTGACCAGACACCGTGGGAGGGGGCGGGCAGTGCCCATGACGCTGCCTGAGCACCCTCCACTCACGGCCACCGGCTCTGAAGGGGACGGAGAGGGAGGTCAGGGCCAGGACCCGAGATGGCCCGGGTGCCGGCCGCACTCGCTCAGCTGGTCAGCACCCCGTCTGTGGCGGCCGGAAGCCATCATGTGCGCTGAAATTAAAGTCACATCTGTGCATTCAACACGCCTTCCATTGCAGTCTGCTCTTTTGGGGGGTCTGTTCCCCCGTGTTCTGGTGCCATTGGGTAGGCTGAGGGGACTGGATCGGAAGAGAATGCTGGCATACCACCTGAGCAGGAGTCCTTTTGCTCCTCCCAGCAGAGCCCCTAGCCCACGTGGTCCTGCCCGCCCTCCTTTGGCTGCCCCCAGCTCCGCTCCTTCCCCACTCCGGGCGGGGCCTTTGCATCGCAGCGTCGGTGGCAGTGTCTCCTGCGCGCCCAGCCCCCCTGCCCTGGTGCTTCACCCACCTGTCTGTTTTCGCCCGGTGGGAGGTCTCAGTGTCAACGCCACCTCCTCATTCTTTCATTCATAGAGTCACTTACCTGGGAACCTGAATCCTGACTCTTCTGTAGGCTGAGCCATAGGGGACACAGTGGTGGCAGGCCACTCACAGGAGAGGATGACCTCAGACAGAGGAAGCAGGACGGGGGCAGGGGCCGGAGCTCCCCGGGGAGGGACGGGAGCTGCTGCGTCTGGACGGACGCCAGGTGGGGCTGGCGGGCGGACACGGTGGGCCTGGTGGGCAGCGCCTACGTACCCTGCTCCCCACACCCGCCCCGGGAAGAGAACCCTCAGGACAGAGGTCTCTCCGGGCGGGCTCTGTCCCCTCGCCCCAAGAGCAGCCCCGAGCACTCTGGAGCCTGTCCAGTTCTGAGCCGGGTCCCTCGCTGTTGATGACTCAGGTGGCCCCGGAGGCCAGCGCGGGCAGGGTGCGCCTGAGGCTCCGGCCAGCCCCAGGCCTCGCTCTCCGCTCTGTCCACAGCACTCCTTCGACGGCATCCTGCAGTGGGCCATCCAGAGCATGTCCCGCCCGCTGGCCGAGGCACCCACCTTCCCCTCCTGACCAGACACCGTGGGAGGGGGCGGGCAGTGCCCATGACGCTGCCTGAGCACCCTCCACTCACGGCCACCGGCTCTGAAGGGGACGGAGAGGGAGGTCAGGGCCAGGACCCGAGATGGCCCGGGTGCCGGCCGCACTCGCTCAGCTGGTCAGCACCCCGTCTGTGGCGGCCGGAAGCCATCATGTGCGCTGAAATTAAAGTCACATCTGTGCATTCAACACGCCTTCCATTGCAGTCTGCTCTTTTGGGGGGTCTGTTCCCCCGTGTTCTGGTGCCATTGGGTAGGCTGAGGGGACTGGATCGGAAGAGAATGCTGGCATACCACCTGAGCAGGAGTCCTTTTGCTCCTCCCAGCAGAGCCCCTAGCCCACGTGGTCCTGCCCGCCCTCCTTTGGCTGCCCCCAGCTCCGCTCCTTCCCCACTCCGGGCGGGGCCTTTGCATCGCAGCGTCGGTGGCAGTGTCTCCTGCGCGCCCAGCCCCCCTGCCCTGGTGCTTCACCCACCTGTCTGTTTTCGCCCGGTGGGAGGTCTCAGTGTCAACGCCACCTCCTCATTCTTTCATTCATAGAGTCACTTACCTGGGAACCTGAATCCTGACTCTTCTGTAGGCTGAGCCATAGGGGACACAGTGGTGGCAGGCCACTCACAGGAGAGGATGACCTCAGACAGAGGAAGCAGGACGGGGGCAGGGGCCGGAGCTCCCCGGGGAGGGACGGGAGCTGCTGCGTCTGGACGGACGCCAGGTGGGGCTGGCGGGCGGACACGGTGGGCCTGGTGGGCAGCGCCTACGTACCCTGCTCCCCACACCCGCCCCGGGAAGAGAACCCTCAGGACAGAGGTCTCTCCGGGCGGGCTCTGTCCCCTTGCCCCAAGAGCAGCCCCCGAGCACTCTGGAGCCTGTCCAGTTCTGAGCCGGGTCCCTCGCTGCTGATGGAGGGCGATGGGAAGGCTGCCCTAGCTCCCACGTGCAGGGACCCCGCAGTCGAAGCCCTGATGGGGTCGGAGCCCTGGGGAGGAGGGGCGGCCGCGGACCTCGCTGGGCCCTGGGCGCTGGGACGCGTGCTGACGTGGGGCCCGTGGCTGGTGCGCCCACGCGGAGCTGGGGCCAGGCAGGGAGTGGAAGCAGGAATGGCGCTCCCAGTGTGGGGCCCACAGCCCTTGGGCTTTTCCAGGGTCCAGCGGCTCACTCAGCCCCTCTGGAGCCCCTCTGTGCTGGGCACGCGTCAGGCAGCCAGCCTCTGGGAGGTGGGGCTGGGGAGGAGCCGCCCTGGGAGAGCGCACTTTGTGGAGAGGGCCAGAGATGAGTGAATGAATGCTGGCCGAGTTTCCTCTGGATTCTTTCACCCTCCAGGTGGGAGCGCAGTACTGGGTGGGGGTGAGGGTCGGGCTCCCACGGCTCCTCGCAATGAACAAAGTTGAAGCACAACGGCGCCCAGAAGCACAGATTCCTGCGAGAAGCCAGGCAGGCTGCGACTGGCCAAGGGACACGTGGGGCCTCGCTCCGCTGGCCTTCCCTCGGGTCCGCTCAGCGTGCGGGACCAGTTCTCCTGCGGGCTGTGATAACAGATCTGGACGGCCACCATCCGCCCCCGTCCGTAAACGCGCTCCGCGTTAGGCTGAACAGGTTGAGAAACCTGAACGAGGAGGAGGGCCCAGTCAATCCTGCCAGGTGCGTGGGGCCGCACGCCGGGACCTGGGGACATCCGCGCGGGCTCGTCGGCCCCGCCCCCGGCCGCCCCGCCCCGCCCCGCCCCTCCCAGCCGCCCCGCCCCTCCCGGCCGCCCCGCCTCGCCCCGGCCGCCCCGCCTCGCCCCGGCCGCCCCGGCGTGGACAGCGGTGACCTCACACGGCGCGGGGCGGAGCGCAGGGCGCGGGGCGGGCCCAGCGACCGCGGCGGCGCCGGGCGGGAGAGGGAGTGCGACCGAGTCGGCGCCACCATGGCCACCGTGGATCTGGAGAGGCTGCGGGCGTCGGCGGCCGGCAAGGCCATCGGCGTGCTGACCAGCGGCGGCGATGCGCAAGGTGGGCGCGGGCGCGCGGCGGGTCCCCGGCGGGCGGGGGCCTTGCCGTCTCCGGGACCCTCCGCCCGGCTCTGCGGCGCGCGGCCGGCAAGTTCTCCCCTCGGGCTGCGCCTCCCGCCCGATCCCGGCCCAGGTCCACGTCCCCGCCTTGGGTCCGCGGACGCCCACCACGGCCCTGCGCCCCGCCGGCCCGCCCGCCGGGGGCGTGTCTGCGCGGCCGGCTGCGGCCGGGGAGCGCGAGCTCTCGCCGCCCCAGGCGCTCCGGGACCTCTTCCGGCTCACGTGCGTCGGGAGCCCCGGCCCCCGGAGCGCGCTGAGCGGAGGCCGCCGAAGGCAGGGCCGGTCCCCGCAGGCCTGGATCCAGAGCCCCGTCTCTTCCTGGCTCTGACCCACGACCCGAGGCCACGGCGCCCTCCCCAAACCCGACCTCCAGGGCGCTCAGCCGCCTTCTGCACCGCCGCCCGCACGAGGCCTCCCCTCGGGTGGGGCTGAGCCCTCTGGACCTGCCCTGGCGCGGGCAGTGTGCTCTGCTGCACGTCCGCAGCCCCGCGCGGCCAGCAGAGCGTCGCCTGTTGCTGCGTGGGGGCGGCTGGCGCCCTCCAGAGCAGGGCCGGCGCCCGGCCAGGCACGGGAGAGCGGGCTTGGAGGGCGGTCTTGGGAAGCTCGCCCAGTGGGACAGGCCGTGGGGAGGGCCTGGCTGAACAGGTTGAGAAACCTGAACGAGGAGGAGGGCCCAGTCAATCCTGCCAGGTGCGTGGGGCCGCACGCCGGGACCTGGGGACATCCGCGCGGGCTCGTCGGCCCCGCCCCGGCCGCCCGCCCCGCCCGCCCCTCCCAGCCGCCCCGCCCCTCCCGGCCGCCCCGCCTCGCCCCGGCCGCCCCGCCTCGCCCCGGCCGCCCCGGCGTGGACAGCGGTGACCTCACACGGCGCGGGGCGGAGCGCAGGGCGCGGGGCGGGCCCAGCGACCGCGGCGGCGCCGGGCGGGAGAGGGAGTGCGACCGAGTCGGCGCCACCATGGCCACCGTGGATCTGGAGAGGCTGCGGGCGTCGGCGGCCGGCAAGGCCATCGGCGTGCTGACCAGCGGCGGCGATGCGCAAGGTGGGCGCGGGCGCGCGGCGGGTCCCCGGCGGGCGGGGGCCTTGCCGTCTCCGGGACCCTCCGCCCGGCTCTGCGGCGCGCGGCCGGCAAGTTCTCCCCTCGGGCTGCGCCTCCCGCCCGATCCCGGCCCAGGTCCACGTCCCCGCCTTGGGTCCGCGGACGCCCACCACGGCCCTGCGCCCCGCCGGCCCGCCCGCCGGGGGCGTGTCTGCGCGGCCGGCTGCGGCCGGGGAGCGCGAGCTCTCGCCGCCCCAGGCGCTCCGGGACCTCTTCCGGCTCACGTGCGTCGGGAGCCCCGGCCCCCGGAGCGCGCTGAGCGGAGGCCGCCGAAGGCAGGGCCGGTCCCCGCAGGCCTGGATCCAGAGCCCCGTCTCTTCCTGGCTCTGACCCACGACCCGAGGCCACGGCGCCCTCCCCAAACCCGACCTCCAGGGCGCTCAGCCGCCTTCTGCACCGCCGCCCGCACGAGGCCTCCCCTCGGGTGGGGCTGAGCCCTCTGGACCTGCCCTGGCGCGGGCAGTGTGCTCTGCTGCACGTCCGCAGCCCCGCGCGGCCAGCAGAGCGTCGCCTGTTGCTGCGTGGGGGCGGCTGGCGCCCTCCTAGAGCAGGGCCGGCGCCCGGCCAGGCACGGGAGAGCGGGCTTGGAGGGCGGTCTTGGGGAAGCTCGCCCAGTGGGACAGGCCGTGGGGAGGGCCTGGTGTCCGGAGGAGAGCTGCATCTTCAGAGCGCGGGGCCCTTCCTCTGCGAGGCCGGGCTCCCCGGCTGGCGCGGACGCCGTTCTGAGCCCAGCTCCTGTCTGCACCGTGGGCACCCGGCACTGCAGGAGGGGCTGATACACCTGAGGTGCCCTTGGCAGGGGGAGACGCCCTGAGGGTGCACAGACCCCACATGAGGAGGGGTCAGAGGGGCCAGCGTGCCAGAGGAGGGGGCCTTGGCTGCGAGGGTGCTGCTGGCCTGGGCAGGTGGGCCAGCTGAGGGCAAAGCCTCTCTGGGGGAGGGTCTCCTCTCAGCCAGCCCGCCCCGGTGCCCCACAGGAAAGGGCAGCGCTTCCTGGGTGCCCCAGAGAGTGGTCACCAGCGTGCCACCGGCGGGCTGACCGTCCCCTCGCCTCCTGCAGTGTCCTGGCTCCCCCAGGCCCCTGGCTGTGAGGTGGTTTTCTGAGTGAGGCCGTGGGAGAGGAGGGCTGGGGCGGATGCCAGCGGGGGACGGGGCCCGCTGGCTCTCTGGGGCATCGCCTTTCTCAAAGCCCGCTGCTTCCGTGCCCGCCCAGGGCTGCGGCCTCACCAGCGCTGTCCAGGAGAACGGGCTCCAGACGGCGGGCTCTCCGTTTCCCCCCCGGGACCCCCACCTCCAAGCAGAGGCAGACCTCTGGGGACCTAACGGTGCCACTCGGCCCTCCGTGTGTGAGCCCTGGGCGCACGGCCGCCTGGCGGGCGGGCCTCCACCGTGACCCGCCGGCCCCCCGGACGCTCCTGTCCGCACGCGCTGGGCGAGTGGAGGCGGGCCGCCCGCGGTGGGAGGCCGGCACGGCCAGCTCCGTGACCTGACCTGAGCACGTCCCTCGGGCCTCTGTTTCCCTCAGTTGGTCCAGCCTGACGTCGCGTCCTTGCATCGCCGGCCCTGCTGGGCCCCGAGTCCTCCTAGGGTCACCTCTCCTGCACACTGTGTGTTTCCAGCAGCTAATGGGGCGCCGTGGGCACGGGAGAGCGGGCTTGGAGGGCGGTCTTGGGGAAGCTCGCCCAGTGGGACAGGCCGTGGGGAGGGCCTGGTGTCCGGAGGAGAGCTGCATCTTCAGAGCGCGGGGCCCTTCCTCTGCGAGGCCGGGCTCCCCGGCTGGCGCGGACGCCGTTCTGAGCCCAGCTCCTGTCTGCACCGTGGGCACCCGGCACTGCAGGAGGGGCTGATACACCTGAGGTGCCCTTGGCAGGGGGAGACGCCCTGAGGGTGCACAGACCCCACATGAGGAGGGGTCAGAGGGGCCAGCGTGCCAGAGGAGGGGGCCTTGGCTGCGAGGGTGCTGCTGGCCTGGGCAGGTGGGCCAGCTGAGGGCAAAGCCTCTCTGGGGGAGGGTCTCCTCTCAGCCAGCCCGCCCCGGTGCCCCACAGGAAAGGGCAGCGCTTCCTGGGTGCCCCAGAGAGTGGTCACCAGCGTGCCACCGGCGGGCTGACCGTCCCCTCGCCTCCTGCAGTGTCCTGGCTCCCCTAGGCCCCTGGCTGTGAGGTGGTTTTCTGAGTGAGGCCGTGGGAGAGGAGGGCTGGGGCGGATGCCAGCGGGGGACGGGGCCCGCTGGCTCTCTGGGGCATCGCCTTTCTCAAAGCCCGCTGCTTCCGTGCCCGCCCAGGGCTGCGGCCTCTCACCAGCGCTGTCCAGGAGAACGGGCTCTAGACGGCGGGCTCTCCGTTTCCCCCCCGGGACCCCCACCTCCAAGCAGAGGCAGACCTCTGGGGACCTAACGGTGCCACTCGGCCCTCCGTGTGTGAGCCCTGGGCGCACGGCCGCCTGGCGGGCGGGCCTCCACCGTGACCCGCCGGCCTCCCGGACGCTCCTGTCCGCACGCGCTGGGCGAGTGGAGGCGGGCCGCCGCGCGGTGGGAGGCCGGCACGGCCAGCTCCGTGACCTGACCTGAGCACGTCCCTCGGGCCTCTGTTTCCCTCAGTTGGTCCAGCCTGACGTCGCGTCCTTGCATCGCCGGCCCTGCTGGGCCCCGAGTCCTCCTAGGGTCACCTCTCTCCTGCACACTGTGTGTTTCCAGCAGCTAATGCGCCGAAAGTCGCCGTGGGCACGGGCGCGTGCACCTGCGGCATCGATTTGTTGTGTCGTCTGCTTCTTCCAGGAGGAAGTCGGCGGAAGCCGTCTCGCCAGCCTGCTCGAGGGCAGAGGGCGGGGAGGCGGGTGAAAGGCCGAGGGAGTGTCCGGGCTGGCCGTCAGCCGAGGGTGTCAGCGGCTGCTCTCCTCCTCGCTCCTCTGACCCCGGGGCCCGTGGCGGGCCCGTGGCGGCCATCCTCGGTTTATTTTGAGAAAGACAAGCAGCTTACAGGGCCCTTGAGGGAAGGCAGCTTCCAGAGAGGCTTAGGGGGAAGCCCATGCCCTCAGGCCTCCCTCTCCGTGGCAGCTGGCACAGTCCCCGTAGAAGATTCCAGAGTTTTCCTGCAGTAGGTCGTTTGTTCGCCTTTGCAGGACTGGAAACTATACTGTGAGCCTGGGGCCCTTTGCGGTCCCTGAGGCTGCAGACAAGCTTGCCAGGCTGGCCCGTGAGACGCCCGCTGGCCTCTGGGCCGCGGTGACCTGGGTTTCCACCCGCCGCCCTCCCTCCCCTCTCCCCAGGCCAGGACTGCTGGCCTCCCTCCGCCGCCAGAGGTGGGGCTCGGACCTTGGGCGCCCGGGGAGCCCAGGCGGCCTCTCCCCAGCCGGGGTGGCTGGAAGGCAGCTACCCGACAGTGAAGTGCCTGGGCTGGTTGAGGCCCCAGAACCGGCACTGCCCCCGCTGTGAGGGCAGGCCGTGCGCTCCTGCGGGGCCACCGAGGGCCTCCTGGGGCCAGGGCCGCTGGGCCGCTGTCTCGTCTCCCTCCCCGCCGCCCCGAGAGGGCAGGCTGAGCAAGGAGCGAGCGCCGCGCAGCCCCTGACCCCCCGACCCCCGGCACGGGACTGCTGGCCCTCAGATCCGGATTCCTGACGCAGCCTGGCGCTCTGGGGCTGTGGGGCACGCCCTCTGGGCTCCTACCACTAACTTCAGTCACTGCCACCCCACTGCCATCCATTTTGGAGGCATGACTTCTTTAGAAATAGGGTTCTCTTGATAAAGGCGGACGGGCAGCTCGGGTCACCTCTCCTGCACACTGTGTGTTTCCAGCAGCTAATGCGCCGAAAGTCGCCGTGGGCACGGGCGCGTGCACCTGCGGCATCGATTTGTTGTGTCGTCTGCTTCTTCCAGGAGGAAGTCGGCGGAAGCCGTCTCGCCAGCCTGCTCGAGGGCAGAGGGCGGGGAGGCGGGTGAAAGGCCGAGGGAGTGTCCGGGCTGGCCGTCAGCCGAGGGTGTCAGCGGCTGCTCTCCTCCTCGCTCCTCTGACCCCGGGGCCCGTGGCGGGCCCGTGGCGGCCATCCTCGGTTTATTTTGAGAAAGACAAGCAGCTTACAGGGCCCTTGAGGGAAGGCAGCTTCCAGAGAGGCTTAGGGGGAAGCCCATGCCCTCAGGCCTCCCTCTCCGTGGCAGCTGGCACAGTCCCCGTAGAAGATTCCAGAGTTTTCCTGCAGTAGGTCGTTTGTTCGCCTTTGCAGGACTGGAAACTATACTGTGAGCCTGGGGCCCTTTGCGGTCCCTGAGGCTGCAGACAAGCTTGCCAGGCTGGCCCGTGAGACGCCCGCTGGCCTCTGGGCCGCGGTGACCTGGGTTTCCACCCGCCGCCCTCCCTCCCCTCTCCCCAGGCCAGGACTGCTGGCCTCCCTCCGCCGCCAGAGGTGGGGCTCGGACCTTGGGCGCCCGGGGAGCCCAGGCGGCCTCTCCCCAGCCGGGGTGGCTGGAAGGCAGCTACCCGACAGTGAAGTGCCTGGGCTGGTTGAGGCCCCAGAACCGGCACTGCCCCCGCTGTGAGGGCAGGCCGTGCGCTCCTGCGGGGCCACCGAGGGCCTCCTGGGGCCAGGGCCGCTGGGCCGCTGTCTCGTCTCCCTCCCCGCCGCCCCGAGAGGGCAGGCTGAGCAAGGAGCGAGCGCCGCGCAGCCCCTGACCCCCCGACCCCCGGCACGGGACTGCTGGCCCTCAGATCCGGATTCCTGACGCAGCCTGGCGCTCTGGGGCTGTGGGGCACGCCCTCTGGGCTCCTACCACTAACTTCAGTCACTGCCACCCCACTGCCATCCATTTTGGAGGCATGACTTCTTTAGAAATAGGGTTCTCTTGATAAAGGCACGTATGTAAGCCGTGCGTGTGGCCAGCTCGGGACTTGCCTGGCCTCGGTGCTCTGCCAGCCGTGACCTCAGGTGCCCCTGCCCGGGGAGCCCCTGGCTCCGGACATCAGACAGCAGAGTCTCGGCTGCTGGGTGGGGACGGGGCAGTCTGCTGGGCCCAAGGAGGGTCCAGGGTGTATCTGGGCGTGTCCCCCCCCGCTGGGGTCCCAGCAGCTCTGCGACCCTCTCTCTGGGACTCCAGTCCTCATCTGCAGGGTGGTCTCTCTGGTGGCTTCCTGGGAGCCCAGTGCCGTGAGCCCACCCTGGGGCAGGCTCTGCCCTGGGCTCTTGCCAAGGTGCCAGCTCGTCCAGCCTTCACGGTCCTTCGCAAGACGCTTGAACGAAGGGGCCCCGCCCCTCCACCAGCTCGCAGGTCGGAGGGCAGGGCTGCTGGCCTCGGCCACACCGCTGGAGCCCGCCTCTTCCAGGGACAGCTCTCCCAGCCTGGGCCAGGCCCCAGGGAGGAGGGCGGGAGCGGGCGGTTCTGGGGCAGACCATGCAGTCACCTCTGTGAGCCGGTCCGGGGTCAGAGGCTGGAGCCGGGGCCGGTGCGTCTCCTTGGAGCACGTGGGGCCGCCTGCTGCTGCTTTGTCCTGAGCCCCTGACGGCTTTGGTGACGAGAAGGTCGGAGGCATGTTGCCTGCAGCCTCGGGTTCCAGGCTCCTGCTCCCGAGCCCGCAGCCGGGAGCCCCTCTCCCGCCTCTGGGCCTCAGCCCCGGTGCCTCCAGGCGGCGGCTGGCGTGGGGCGGGCCCGCCCTGGGAGCCTGCACAGGGCCACCCACCTGGCACCTGACCTGGTGTCGTCCAGGCCCCGGGCGCCGGGAGGCTGCTTCCTGGGTGGGGCCCTGCCCGGGGGGCCTCAGTGCTCGAGCCTCAGGGGGCTCCCGCGGGGGCTTCTTCAGGTCCTGCCTGCAGAGCCCTGCTGCGTGTGAGGCCCCAGGGACACAGTGGGCAGGTCCCATGGAGGACCTCAGGGACACCTTTGCCGCCTGTGGGTCTCGGCCTCGGGACTGACCGCGTGGGCGGGGACGGGGCTCCTCTGGGCTCCTCTGCGCACCTCCTGCGGCTGCGCCCCTCCTCCCCACGGACGCCTGTCTGTCCAGGAAGTCTCTCGTGCAGGCTGGCTGCCGTGGGGGGTGGCCGGGGAGACGGGGCGAGTCCGGGGCTAGGGGCCAGGGAGGAGAGGTGACCCGTCGAGCTGGGCGGCCCCATTGTGCATGTGCCGGCGGGAGACGGGGTGCCAGCCCAGCCACTGGCACTGCCTGGGGCCACCGGACCCCCCAGCGGCCAGACCTCGGCCTCCCAGGCGCTCCCCTCCCGTCCTGGCTCACGGAGCCCACACTCCGGCCGTGGGCAGGGTGCTCCTGGCCCCAGGTCCCCAGGCCCAGAGCTCAGGGTGGTGGCCTGAGAGTCCGGCCGAGGACGAGGGAGGGTCTGCAAGGTGGTCGTCTCCTGCGTCCCTCCCGCCCACTGTCATCTTGGGGCCACCTCCCTGGTCTGGGGGATTCCCCCATGTCTGGGCCCCGGGGCGGGGCTGTGCCGACCGCCTGAGGCCGCGGCTGAAACCACGTGAGCCCTGCTGCCGGCCCAGGAGGAGTCGGCCCAATGGGGAGCCTCCTCATATACCAGACGCCTGGCTGGGCCCCCCGAGTCAGAGAGGGGTGGTCCAGGGTCCCCCACACTCTCATCTCCACTGACGGCGCCTCCCCACCCCTCGCAGGCATGAACGCCGCTGTCAGAGCTGTCACGCGCATGGGCATTTACGTGGGGGCCAAGGTCTTCCTCATCCACGAGGTAAGATGGGGCGTCCCCACCCCGCACTCTGGGGCGGGCCCTGCGCTCTGGCGGGGAGCAGGGTGGCGAGCCAAGGCGAGCCCGAGCCCGTCCTCTCGGGGTCACTGGGCCTCCTTCAGCCCCCGAGGGCCAGGCCCAGAGAGATGCCGGTCGGGACGGGGGACGCGGCAGGGCCACCGGCTCCAAGGGCCGAGTGCGCGGCTGCGCCTGGCGTGTCCCATGATGGAGAGGAGGCCGTGAAGCTGGGTCCTCGGAGGCCGGGACCCCACCCTCCGGCCTCCGAGCCCCGGCCCTCCCGCTCCCTCGTGGCCTGACCGCGCGTGAGGCAGTCCCCCCGGCGACAGTGGCCACCAGCCGCCCTGTGCAGAGCAGCAGGACCGCTGTTCTGCTCCATCCTGACGGAGGCCGGAGACCCTTGGCTTCGTCCCTGCCGCTCCTAGCTCCCTAGAGCAGGCACACACGCGCGTGTGCACGCCCTAGAATCCCTTCACCCTGTGTTACGGTGTTTCTTTGTGTTCACGCTGTCAGAACAGGACCCCAGCCTGCTCTGCTCTCCCCATAGCCTCCCTCCGCCCACCTTGGGTGTGTCCACTTCCCCGTCCTTCGCCAGGCCCAGAGCTCAGGGTGGTGGCCTGAGAGTCCGGCCGAGGACGAGGGAGGGTCTGCAAGGTGGTCGCTCCTCGTCCCTCCCGCCCACTGTCATCTTGGGGCCACCTCCCTGGTCTGGGGGATTCCCCCATGTCTGGGCCCCGGGGCGGGGCTGTGCCGACCGCCTGAGGCCGCGGCTGAAACCACGTGAGCCCTGCTGCCGGCCCAGGAGGAGTCGGCCCAATGGGGAGCCTCCTCATATACCAGACGCCTGGCTGGGCCCCCCGAGTCAGAGAGGGGTGGTCCAGGGTCCCCCACACTCTCATCTCCACTGACGGCGCCTCCCCACCCCTCGCAGGCATGAACGCCGCTGTCAGAGCTGTCACGCGCATGGGCATTTACGTGGGGGCCAAGGTCTTCCTCATCCACGAGGTAAGATGGGGCGTCCCCACCCCGCACTCTGGGGCGGGCCCTGCGCTCTGGCGGGGAGCAGGGTGGCGAGCCAAGGCGAGCCCGAGCCCGTCCTCTCGGGGTCACTGGGCCTCCTTCAGCCCCCGAGGGCCAGGCCCAGAGAGATGCCGGTCGGGACGGGGGACGCGGCAGGGCCACCGGCTCCAAGGGCCGAGTGCGCGGCTGCGCCTGGCGTGTCCCATGATGGAGAGGAGGCCGTGAAGCTGGGTCCTCGGAGGCCGGGACCCCACCCTCCGGCCTCCGAGCCCCGGCCCTCCCGCTCCCTCGTGGCCTGACCGCGCGTGAGGCAGTCCCCCCGGCGACAGTGGCCACCAGCCGCCCTGTGCAGAGCAGCAGGACCGCTGTTCTGCTCCATCCTGACGGAGGCCGGAGACCCTTGGCTTCGTCCCTGCCGCTCCTAGCTCCCTAGAGCAGGCACACACGCGCGTGTGCACGCCCTAGAATCCCTTCACCCTGTGTTACGGTGTTTCTTTGTGTTCACGCTGTCAGAACAGGACCCCAGCCTGCTCTGCTCTCCCCATAGCCTCCCTCCGCCCACCTTGGGTGTGTCCACTTCCCCGTCCCTTCGCCTGGCCCGCTCAGGCGCGTGGTCCCGCGCCTTGGCCGCATGGCCGCGCGGGCGGGCGCGTCCGCAGGGCTCTGCCTCCCGCAGGAGGTGGGCCCTCAGGCCGGGTCAGAGCCTTAGGTCGTTCACGCCCGGGGAGCCACGTGCTCAGAGTCTCAGGGACTCGTGGCCTCAGGAGCCGGGTAGGTGGGACCCACGCCCTGATAACAGCCTAGAACCTTCTGAAGGGCAGGGTGGGATTCTTCAGGGGGCGCCTGGCGTCATGGACGAGTGGTCTGCAGACAGGGCGGGCGGGTCTGAGGCCCGGCTCCTGGAGCTGTGCATGTGACGGGCCACCCCTCACCTCCCTGACCCTCGGGGTCTCCTTCCAGGCCCTGGAGGTGTTAGGGCCGGAGGCTGGTCACCGTGGAGAGCTGAGACGCGTCCCTCAGCCCCTGGCTCCTAGAAGGGCTCAGTGAGTGGGGCTGCTTCCCTCACCTGGGAGCCCAGACTGCGCCTGTGGGCTCCGGAAGGCGGCAGGGACGGCCGCCAGGGGCCCGGGCCTGTGGCCAGGGCGTGGAGGAGGTGGAGGAGAGGGGAGGGGGGGAGAGGGCGGCACTGAGTGAATGGAGGGGTGCACGGACGTTCCGGAAGGTTCCCAGACCCGGAGCAGGCTTGTGTCTGAGACGTTGTTTTTCCCCGGAGGCCGGCCTCGTCGGGGTCCCTGGGGGCTGCGCGGGCGCAGGGGCGGGGGCGGGGCCAGGCCTGTCGTGAGGCTGCTTGGTCAGGACCTGTCTGTGGGTTTCTGGTTATTTCCTTGCCTTTCTGAGGGAGGGCAGGGCGGTATGTGCCCCGGGGGCCGAATTCCCACGCGGAAGGGAGGGTAGCCTGGCGGTCCCTGCGGCCCCGGGGCCCACGCTGAGTGCGGCCCCGCGGCAGCCCCAGGGTGGAGTGCTCGCCCCGCGGGCCTCAGGCGTCCGCACCCTGCGGCCTGGCGAGGCTCAGACAAGGCTGGGAGCCGGAGGCGGCGTGCAGAGCCGGGCCGGGCCGGCGCGGCGGCGCGTGTCCGCTCCCCTGCAGGGTGGGAAGGCCGTGCAGAGGAGCGGCCCTGCTCGCCGCCGCGCGGTGGCACCCGGTCTCTCTTCCGCTCGAGACAGCGCGCACCTCTGTTCAGAGTGTGTGAAGCGCTCCCGCGGCGGCCAGGCGGCCCGCGGCCTCCGTCCCAGGAAATAACGGGCGTTGTCAGCGGAGCTCAGGGGAGAGCACCCTGCGGGGGCCTCGTGCAGCCTCCGGGGTGGACAGCAGCCTCCGGGGAGGCGGCCAGCGCGGCCTGGCGCTGGGCTGGGGCGCCCAGAGGCCCCGGCGCCTTGCTGGTGGGCGAGGCGGCCTTGAGCATGTGGGGGTGCCGTGCGAGGCCAGCCGTGCTCCTAGTGGCGCGGGAGTCCTTGCCCACGAGACAGGTGTGTCCCTGGCAGCCTTAGTACCAGCAGACCCAACCGGATCCTCCGAGGTCCACCGGGGGTGAAGGGATGGTCAACTGTGGGCGCGCTCGGGGGACTCCCGTCTGGCAGTGAGCGCACGGCCGCCCGGGGCCTCGAGGGGTCCACAGCTGCCGGCCCAGCTCCAGAGGCCCCGCGGTCGTCTCCGCGTCTGGTTGGCGCCCTGGGAGGTGGGGCAGCCCGTGCCTCTGGGGAGCGGGTCTGGCAGGGCGACGAGGCCCCTGGCCGCGGGCTGGCTCTGGTTCTGACTGGTCTTTGCTGAGCCAGGTGCAGCTCGTGGGCGTCAGAGGGTCCGCCCGGGACAGGTGCGCGTGCCCAGCGAGCCCCGCCCAGTCCTGCAGCCCGCTGGGGGCCGGCCTCTCCCGACACCCCCACTTCGTTCCCCGCGGCCCCGCGGGTGGAGGGGCCTCTGCAGGCAGGACCCCGGGCCTGCTTCCCGCCAGCGGGGCTCTGGCCGAGGCCCGGCGGGTCCCGCTGCTGCGGGCGGTGTTCTCTGCCGCCCTCTCACTGCTCCCCTCGGTTTCAGGGCTACGAGGGCCTGGTGGAAGGAGGCGAGAACATCAAACCGGCCAACTGGCTCAGCGTCTCCAACATCATCCAGCTGGTGAGCCTGCCGCCCGCGCTGCCGTGCGCGCACGGGGACACGGGCATGCACACGGGCACGCACGGAGGCACACGGGCTTGCGGGGGTGTGAGAGGCGCACCGCACACTGACGGACACACGGGCACGGGCACACACGGAGGGGCACACGCACTCTAGGCACACCGTCCTGCGGGGCTCGGCGCCAGGCTGACAGTGGCGTCCGGCCGTCTCGGGGTCACGGTGGCAGCTCAAGGGGCCCCGAGGTCTCAGTTTCGCGCTGCAGCCCTTCCCCTGGAGGAGGCCCGCCCGCCCGCCCGCGGCCTCGGCGTCCCCGCCTCCCCTTCCTCATCCTGCTTCCTGAGGGCGGGCCTTGGCGTCAGGGACCCCCAGGAAAGGGGCTCTTTGCAGCTGGTGTCTGTGGGGAGAGCCTGTTGCTCCCGAGGCCAGGGGCCTGTGCGGGGCACCTGTCGCCTCTGTGTCTCGGGCCACCCGCTCACACCTGCTTGTCACCGTGAGCCGTACGCGGGTCAGCAGAGGGGCGGGTGACGGGCCTGGGTCCTGGATCCTGGGTCGTCCGGGCCCAGCCAGCCCGAGGGGCCCCCCACCCCTCCTGCCCAGAGCAGGTGTCCCATTTGTGGGAATGAGCCCTGGGGGGTCCAGCAGCGCCTCGTCAGACCCCTGCCCCACGCCCCCGACTCTGGAGCCGTGCTCCCTGACCCCGTCAGGGGCGGGTCTCAGCGGCCCTCGTACCTCGTCCTCCGCCCTCGAGGTCCAGGGAGGCTGGCCGTCCTGCCTCAGTCCCGAGTCCAGCTGCCGCTCTGCTCTCACCCTGGGCCTCGGGATGGCTGTCCTGTCCTGAGGGACCACTTGGGGAGGGGGCTTTAGGCCTGGGGTTAGCGGGCACAAGGCTGCCTGGGAGGCGGGCGGTGAGGACGGGGAGAGCTGGGGTCTGGGGAGGAGGGGGGCGCGGAGCGTGGAAGCCGGCGGGGTCCGGGAGGGGGCGGGCTGGGCCGGGGGCTCTGACGCACACCGTCCGTGAAGCCTGGGACCAGCCTCGTGGCCTCGGGGGAGCAGCGTGGCGGGGCGCGGGCTGTTCTCACCCCGGCTGAGAGCGGGGCTGGCGGGTGTGCTCGTGGGCGGGGTCCGGGGAGCCTGGAGCGGGGCCGTGTGGGCCAGACGACGCGTGTGTGTGTGAGTGAGTGAGTGTGCACCTTACAGATCTCGGCGCCTGCTCACCCCTTGCCTTGTCGAGCTCCCCGAGCCTGACGGTGGACAGTCTCCTCGCACACATGAGCAGATGGGCCAGGGAAGAGGGGACCCCTGCCCAGGCCCTGGCCTCGGCCCTTTCACTTCTGGGCCCCGCCGGGTACCCCCATGCTCCACTGGCCCAGGCTCCCTCTTCTCCGTGCAGGGCGGCACCGTCATCGGCAGCGCCCGCTGCAAGGCCTTCACCACTCGGGAGGGGCGCCGGGTGGCCGCCTACAACCTGGTCCAGCGCGGCATCACCAACCTGTGTGTCATCGGCGGGGACGGCAGCCTCACTGGCGCCAACATCTTCACGGGGGAGCCTCACTGGCGCCCATCTTCCGCAGCGAGTGGGGCAGCCTCCTGGAGGAGCTGGTGAGCGAAGGTGGGTCGCGCCCAGCCTGGGAGCGGCCCGGGCAGGGGCGGGCGGGACCAGAGGGGACATGAGGCCGCTGGCTGCTGGCCAGAGCGGGGCCCGGCCTCCAGAGGTGCGGGCCTGGGGACCCAGTAGCGAGGCCTCTGGGGTCCAGCAGCGCCTCGTCAGACCCCTGCCCCACGCCCCCGACTCTGGAGCCGTGCTCCCTGACCCCGTCAGGGGCGGGTCTCAGCGGCCCTCGTACCTCGTCCTCCGCCCTCGAGGTCCAGGGAGGCTGGCCGTCCTGCCTCAGTCCCGAGTCCAGCTGCCGCTCTGCTCTCACCCTGGGCCTCGGGATGGCTGTCCTGTCCTGAGGGACCACTTGGGGAGGGGGCTTTAGGCCTGGGGTTAGCGGGCACAAGGCTGCCTGGGAGGCGGGCGGTGAGGACGGGGAGAGCTGGGGTCTGGGGAGGAGGGGGGCGCGGAGCGTGGAAGCCGGCGGGGTCCGGGAGGGGGCGGGCTGGGCCGGGGGCTCTGACGCACACCGTCCGTGAAGCCTGGGACCAGCCTCGTGGCCTCGGGGGAGCAGCGTGGCGGGGCGCGGGCTGTTCTCACCCCGGCTGAGAGCGGGGCTGGCGGGTGTGCTCGTGGGCGGGGTCCGGGGAGCCTGGAGCGGGGCCGTGTGGGCCAGACGACGCGTGTGTGTGTGAGTGAGTGAGTGTGCACCTTACAGATCTCGGCGCCTGCTCACCCCTTGCCTTGTCGAGCTCCCCGAGCCTGACGGTGGACAGTCTCCTCGCACACATGAGCAGATGGGCCAGGGAAGAGGGGACCCCTGCCCAGGCCCTGGCCTCGGCCCTTTCACTTCTGGGCCCCGCCGGGTACCCCCATGCTCCACTGGCCCAGGCTCCCTCTTCTCCGTGCAGGGCGGCACCGTCATCGGCAGCGCCCGCTGCAAGGCCTTCACCACTCGGGAGGGGCGCCGGGTGGCCGCCTACAACCTGGTCCAGCGCGGCATCACCAACCTGTGTGTCATCGGCGGGGACGGCAGCCTCACTGGCGCCAACATCTTCCGCAGCGAGTGGGGCAGCCTCCTGGAGGAGCTGGTGAGCGAAGGTGGGTCGCGGCCCAGCCTGGACGGAGCGGCCCGGGCAGGGGGCGGGCGGGACCAGAGGGGACATGAGGCCGCTGGCTGCTGGCCAGAGCGGGGGCCCGGGCCCTCCAGAGGTGCGGGCCTGGGGGACCCAGTAGCGAGGCCTCTGGCCCCCGGACAGGGCTGTTCTCCTGGGGCTGGACGGCGGCTCCCAGGCTGCCTCGCCTGGTCTGTGTGATGCGCTCCCGGACGTGGGCTATGATCTTGTGGTTTGCGGAAGTGTGAGAGTTAAAATCGCATAACACAAGATGCAAATTTCTGAGGGTCCTGAGTAGGAAAGTGCCCTGTTGGAGCTCTGTGGATCCTGTGCCGCTCGTGGGGGGCCCGGAGGTGGGGGGTGCATGCTCCAGGGCTCCCCTGGAGGTCTCTGGGGCAGGGGACGAGTCTACACAGTTTCAGCCGCTCAGCCACTGCCTGCACCCGGGACCCCTGGCACCCGGGACCCCTGGTGCGGGCTCTGGGGCGGGGCGGCCGGCCTGCGGCCTGAGCGGGCGGCACTGCAGGTGGGCTGAGCGGGTGGGGATCAGGGTCTGGGATCAGGGTCTGAGCCCCGAGCTGTGGCCGAGGGATTCGGGTGGGATCAGAGGCTGCAGCGGAACTGGCCCTCCTTCCCAGGCAAGATCTCGGAGAGCACGGCCCAGACCTACTCCCACCTGAACATCGCGGGGCTGGTGGGCTCCATCGACAACGACTTCTGCGGCACCGACATGACCATCGGCACCAACTCGGCCCTGCACCGCATCATGGAGGTCATCGACGCCATCACCACCACCGCCCAGAGGTGAGCGAGGCCCCCGCGGCCTGACCCCGGGCGAGGGGCTGAGGCGGCCGCGCTGCGGGGCCGCCGTCTTGTCAGTGTGGTTCTGTCCCTGGGGCTCAGTCCAGCCCCCTCAGCCCCCGGCGGGGAGATGCCCAGAGGGGTGAGCAGAGGCGTTGGGGGTCTGGCCCCACCCCCGCCAGGTTCCCCCGAGCCCTAGGCGGGCCATGGCTCAGACGGGGCTCCCGAGGCCCCGGGCAGTGGTGCGTCCCTCGGGGCCCTCCGCCGCCGGCTCCGACAGCCAGGCCCAGCCCGGTGCGTGGCCTTCTGTCTCCGGAGCGGAAGGTCGGTGAACACCGGCCGCACACCGGCCGTGAGCCCGAGCCGGAGGTGGCTCTCGGCGCAGGGACGTGGCTACCCTGGGCATGACGAGGGCGGTCTGTCCCGGCCTCTGGTCTCCCGGGCACGCTCTGGGCTGAGCTGGGGCGCTGGGCGGCGTGGCGCGGGGCCAGGCTGCTCGGCTCCGTTCGGGGGCCTCGGCGCCGACGCCCTCTGCCCTCCCTGTGTCCACAGCCACCAGAGGACCTTCGTGCTGGAGGTGATGGGACGACACTGTGGGTAAGGGGCCGCCCTGGTCGGCGGGGGCCCGGGCTCCTGGGAGCTGGGGCAGGGCGTGGTGCCTCCACGGTGCCCCGCACGTGGCAGGTGCCCACCGGATGCTCAGGGCACGAGAGCCAGGGCGCGGGGAGGCCTGACGCGGGCCGGGAGCCGCTCCGAGCTGAGCCGGCCCCGTGACCAGGGCCGGGCCCACCGCCGCAGCGCCTCCCGCTCCTGGCCTGCAGGTACCTGGCCCTGGTGTCCGCCCTGGCCTCGGGGGCCGACTGGCTGTTCATCCCCGAGGCGCCCCCCGAGGACGGCTGGGAGAACTTCATGTGTGAGCGGCTGGGCGAGGTGAGGGCGCGGCCTTCCCGGGCCCCGGGGCGGCCGTGGCGTCAGGGTCCCAGCCCCGGGCTGGGGCCAGGGAGCCAGGTGGGGTCCGGCCCTGACCGCTGAGCCCGGGGCGACGGGTGGCCTGTGAAGACGGCGGACGGGGTCGCGGGGCAGAAGAGGCCGTGGGGTGGGAGCCGAAGCGGGCCCAAGGCCTCATCCGGGCGGGAGGCACAGGGGCGCTGAGGTGGGGGCCCAGACGCGGCTTTCTGGGCCCCCAAGATGGAACTGGGGGCTCTGGCACAGAACAGGCGGGCACTCTGGCCCGGGAGTCCCCAAGGCCCCCAACTAGGACGGGGGCCCCTTGGCCAGGCGAGGGCTCAGGGGTGGACGGGAGCTACGACAGGGCGGGGGGCGCCTTCAGGGGAGGGGGCGCTCCAGGGCTGTGGTGTGGATTCAAGGCTGGGAGCCCCGAGACTGAGCCCCCAGGCTCAAGGCCCAGACTGGGCCCTCACGTCCACCCAGTGTCCTCTGCAGACCGGCCCACGGGCAGGACAAGCGGGAGGCTGCCCGGGTAGGGCCTCTGTTCCAGTGCCTTGGGGGTCGGTCCCTGTTCCCCTGTGACAGGCGGGGTCGCCCCCGTCCCCCGCCAGGGCCCCCCACTCCCACGCCAGGGCCTGTGTCCCTTCCCAGGTGGTGCGCGGGGCCGAGGTCATGACGGGCCGCTGGAACCGTGCCCGGTGAAGGCCAGGGCGGGGCTGAGCCGAGCCTGCGGCGAGGTGGCCAGCGGCCTCTGGCTTCTCCTCGGGCGGGGTCCTGGCGCCCCGAGTGGCCTCATAGCCTTGGCCGGGTGGAGCGAGGCTCTGGGGTGATGGGCCCTGGCTGACCTCCGCCTTGCTGAGAACCGGGGGCCGGGTCTTCCTGGAAGTGGCCTGGAGTCGGCCTCACACGCCCTGCTGCTTTCCCGCTCTGTGTAAGGCCCTCAGGCCCCTGCCCAGGGCTTCCCCGAGCCTCAGTTTCCCCACCTGTTACCCACAGGTGTCACCCTCTGCCCTGCCCACCTCCTTCCTGGGCTGCAGTGGGTGAGACGGAGGGCGGCACGGGCTGCTCGCTTCAGTGCACCGCCGCCACCTCCTCCAGGCAGCCCTCCGTGCCCGGCCCCCTGCTCCTCTGGGCCTCATGGAGCTGCTCTGATCCTCTTTCTAAGTCTGGTGGGCTGATGGATTACAGTGAGTCTGACAGATGCTCGCTGGCGAAATAGTGGCAACAATTAGCGATGCTCGTTTGTCCCCCACCCGCAGATGCGGGAAGTCTTCCCTGGCAGTGGGGGGTCCTCCTGTACCCCCGCTCCCCCACTCTGACCCCCACCCCATGAGGGGCAGCAGGGTCCTGGTCGGCCAGCTCAGTCCACCCCTCCGCGTCACCCACGTGAGCCGAGGCGTGGAGCCCAGGGAGGGCTCCGGGGCCCGCGGGCTGGCGGCTGAGCCCTGCCGTGTCTGACTCAGACGCGGAGCCGGGGGTCCCGACTGAACATCATCATCATCGCCGAGGGCGCCATCGACCGCACCGGGAAGCCCATCACATCCCGCTACGTGAAGGACGTGAGTGAGCCCCGGCCACGTGTCGCGGGCTGGGCCTCAGGGCAGGGGCTCCCCCTCATCTCCGGTCCCAGGGGCTCTTGCTGGGCCCTCCTCCGGCCCTGGAGGGAGTGTCCTCCGTCCCAACAATTGCCAGCTGTGGGGTGGGCCTGGCTAGGACCCCGAGAACCCCACGACGCCCAAGCCTGAAGTGCAGCCGCTCCTGCTGGAGCCCCGCCCCCCGGTTTCCAGCCTTCGTCCAGCGCGTCCCGCTCCTCGGAGGCCCAGCCCGTCTTCCAGCCGGGTCCCAGCGCCGGCCTCAGCCCCTGCCGGCCTCTCAGTTACGGGGGCGCCGCCCCGTCCGGTGCCGGCTTCGTCACAGAATAGCTGGGGCTCTGGGGAGTCCTTCGTCCCCGTGACCCGCACCCACCTGCCCGGTTCTGCCCCCGGGCCCTGGGCCCTCGCCCCCCAGTTGGGCACAGCCTCTGGGCGCCTCTGTGCCCCCCACTTTGCCGTCCACCCTGTCCTCGAGAGCCCAGCCAGGTGCCACTAGGAACCAGCCGTCGGCCGCTTCTCTGTGCTGAGTGCTTCCTGCCAGACCGCCGCGGGTCCGGCTGTGGGTCCGGCCCACGGGGGCTGGAGACCGTGCTGAGCTCCCACCCCGGGGCCCGTGTGGAGCACACGGGGACACGCCCGCACCGACCCCCGCCCCGTGACACAGACACCCCCCCACAGCAGCGTGCCTCCCCACACACGGAAACAGCCCCTGCACACGGAGGCGGTCGGTGGGACCCCCGGCCCTGCTCTGTGGGGCCCCTGGGGGCTGACACCCTGAAGCGCCTGGGGCAGGTGGGGGCGGGGAGGGCGAGCCCCGGGGGCGCTGCCGTGGTGGGACAGCGGGCGCCAGCTCAAGGGCCCCTGCCTCTCTGTCCCCGAGAGCAGCTGGTGGTCCAGAGGCTGGGCTTCGACACGCGAGTGACCGTGCTGGGCCACGTGCAGAGGGGCGGGACCCCCTCGGCGTTCGACCGCATCCTGGTAGGTGGGGCGTCACCCTGGCGCTGGGCTTGCGAGCGAGGTGATGTGCGTGCGTGGGTGCGTGTGTTCACTGCCGCGGCGCTCCCGGGCCAGGCCGAGGCCTGGCAGCCTAGGCCCCGGCGCTCCTGCCCCCGGCCCTCCTGGCGACGACTTTGGTGGGAACCTGGGGAGGTGGGTGGGGTGAGCCGAGGGTCCAATGTCTGACCCAGGGCCTGGGCGCTGGGTCCTGGCCAGAGGGCCACCTGTGTCCTGCTCCCTGCTGGCCCCGCCTCACCCTGCAGGGTGGGAATCATGCTGCAGCCCAAGGGTGACAGGTCCCTGGCCAGGGAGGCCCTGGGTGGTAAAGTGGCTGCACACGGGCTCTGGCCATCCGGGGGCTGCAGGTGGCAGGGCAGGTGGGGCTGCACCTGGGCCACAGGGCTGGTGGGGGCCGGTGACCAGCGTGGGCCTCGGGGAGCTGCTGGATGAACCTCTCCCGGGAGGCCCCGTGCCACGCAGAGCAGCGGGGACGAGCCCTGGCCCTCGGCAGGCCCGGTGCACAGACCGGCCATTGCGGGCCGCCGCGCGTCAGGGCCGCCGGGTGGCTGGAGAAAGGGCCCGCCTGCGGGTTCTGTGGATGGGACGCAGGCTGCCTGGGTGGGGACGCAGGAGCGGCTCGGCGTGGGTCCCCAAGCCCAGGTCCATGGGGCGACCCCTGCCCCCGTGGCCACAGAAGAGGCCCGGCACGGGTGCCCCCAGGGGACGCGGGGCTTTCCCTCTGCGGCTGTCCCTCCGCCGGAGCGGGGGCCGGCACTGTCGCCCAGTGTAGCCGCGGGCCTTGCTCCCGGAGCGCCTGGGGTCCCGCCGGCTGCGCCCGGACCGGGTTTGTGGGTTGTCCCCGTGGAGGGCCGTCCCTGCCTGGGTAGCTGCTCCTGCCGGCCAGCCCATGGCCATATGGGCCCCCACACCGGAACAGCTGCGACCAAGGAGCCCCAGACGGGAAGCCCCGCCCGCGTGGAGAGAAGCCCGGAAACCCAGGTGCCCCCGGCCCGGCTGCTGCAGCCCAGGGCACACCCGTGCCGCGGTGCTGGGGCTGGTGTGAAAGGTGACCGTGCCACATCGCCGTGTCGAGAGTAATCGGTGCCATTTATTCTAGAAGCTTCATGTGTGTGTGTGTGTGTGTGTGTGTGTGAGAATGGTCGGTGGGGCTCTGGAAGCTGCGGGCTTGTGCGTCCGTGGTGGGGGGGGTGCGGCTGCAGCCCTGAGCCGCCCCCTCCCCGCGCAGAGCAGCAAGATGGGCGTGGAGGCGGTGATGGCGCTGCTGGAGGCCACGCCCGACACGCCGGCCTGCGTGGTCAGCCTCTCGGGGAACCAGTCCGTGCGGCTGCCCCTCATGGAATGTGTGCAGATGGTGAGCGCCGGCCTGCCCGGGGGCCCGGGGTGGGGTCCCAGGGGGTGCCCGGGCCTCGTGCCCTGCAGGCTCGGCTGAGGCCCCTCCTCACCGTGGCCGGAGCCACTCGGCCTTCCAGGCTCTCGGCCCAGCCCGCGGGCCAGCTGTCGACCCCGCCGTCCCCCTCGGCTCCTCTGCCCCCTCCCCTGGCGCACTGTGCCCTCGGCGGGCCTCGGGGCATCCACGGCCTGCAGGCGGGGTGGGGGGTGCGAGTGTGTCCCCCCGGGAGACGAACCCGCGTGTGGGCGCTGCTGGGGGCGCCCAGGGGAGCCGAGGGCACGTCGCCTTCCAGACCCAGAGAGCTGGGACAGGCCTGGCGCCCTGGGTGGGCGGGGCCTGGGCCGGGATGCAGGGCGGAGGGGAGCGGTGGTCAGAACAGAGGGACGGTGTGTGGCCAGAGCAGGGACCACGGGGCGGGCCGGGGAGGCGAGGGCAGAGAGGGCTGAGAGGCTGGGTGGCGCGCGGGCGCTGGCTCCCCTCTGTGAGGCGGGGGCCCTGCAGTGGGGGGCAGAGCGGGGCCGCCGGGAAGGCGGGCTGCGGCCGGGAGGAGCCGCCCCGTGCGTCTCCTGGGAGGTCCCCTGCCGTGCCCTCCAGTGGCCTCGCCGTGGGGCAGGCTGGCCGGCGTGAGCCTGGGGGCCAGGGCCGCCTCACCTTTTCGTCCTGGACCCTGGCTGGCTCC
Source organism: Tragulus kanchil (assembly GCA_022376925.1). Lineage (NCBI taxonomy): Eukaryota > Metazoa > Chordata > Mammalia > Artiodactyla > Tragulidae > Tragulus > Tragulus kanchil. The sequence continues at coordinate 246,666,676 of JAIOJX010000028.1, forward strand.
CCCGGGCGGAGGAGGAGCGAGGCGCAGGTGCCCCCAGGGAGGGGAGGGCCTGGCAGGCCCGGTGGGCCCCCTTGCCCTCGGCCGTCCTGAGTGCGGGCAGTGATGGCGCCGGGCAGGCCTGGGACCGGCCCCCTGAGCCGAGAGAGCCAGACCCCTGCCCCCAGCCTGCGCCTCTTGTTTGCTGCCAGACCAAGGAGGTGCAGAAGGCCATGGACGAGAAGAGGTTTGACGAGGCCATCCAGCTCCGAGGCAGGTGAGGGCCTGGAGGGCCCCGGGCCGGGGGTCGTCTGTGCTTTGGGGCCCCTGGCAGACTCCCCGGGGCTCGCCCATGGCCACGCCCTGCCCCAGCACGTGGACGGGCCCCCTCCTAGGGCGTGGCCGGGCGCAGCCGGCAGGCTGCGTGGACGCTCCCCAAGGGGCAGGCGGGGCCCGCAGGGCTGGGTCGGGGGGCACGGCACAGGCAGGGGCAGGAGTGGGCGGGGAGAGACCGCAGGAGGGAGCCGCGGAGGCAGGCCGGGCCAGGTCGACGGCACCTGCGGGTCTGGCTGCTCCGGTCCCGGTGGCCGTGGAGCTGCAGCGGCCACGCTGGTTGAACGCGGGGGCTTGTGTGGCCAGGGGGCGTGTGTCTGGGAGGTCTCCACCGCCTGGCGATGGTGCCCAGCTGGACTTGTGGCGACCAGAGGGGAGGGCCGTGCCCGCGTCCGCTCCTTCGAGGCCGCGCGCTGGGCTGGGGCTGTGCCGGGCATGACCCGCTTCCTTTCCAGGAGCTTTGAGAACAACTGGAACATTTACAAGCTGCTCGCTCACCAGAAGATCTCCAAGGAGAAGGTGAGGGCGGGCCGCGAGCCCAGGCTGTGCCGCGGGCTCCTCCCGCCCGGCCTCCCAGGGAGCAGGGCAGCCTCACCCAGCCGGGACCCTCCCTCCCGTCTGGGGCCCGAGCTGCCGGCTGCGAGGCCAGGGCCTGCGGGGGCAGGCGGGCCGGGAAGGCGGGCTGCGGCCGGGAGGAGCCGCCCCGTGCGTCTCCTGGGAGGTCCCCTGCCGTGCCCTCCAGTGGCCTCGCCGTGGGGCAGGCTGGCCGGCGTGAGCCTGGGGGCCAGGGCCGCCTCACCTTTTCGTCCTGGACCCTGGCTGGCTCCCCCGGGCGGAGGAGGAGCGAGGCGCAGGTGCCCCCAGGGAGGGGAGGGCCTGGCAGGCCCGGTGGGCCCCCTTGCCCTCGGCCGTCCTGAGTGCGGGCAGTGATGGCGCCGGGCAGGCCTGGGACCGGCCCCCTGAGCCGAGAGAGCCAGACCCCTGCCCCCAGCCTGCGCCTCTTGTTTGCTGCCAGACCAAGGAGGTGCAGAAGGCCATGGACGAGAAGAGGTTTGACGAGGCCATCCAGCTCCGAGGCAGGTGAGGGCCTGGAGGGCCCCGGGCCGGGGGTCGTCTGTGCTTTGGGGCCCCTGGCAGACTCCCCGGGGCTCGCCCATGGCCACGCCCTGCCCCAGCACGTGGACGGGCCCCCTCCTAGGGCGTGGCCGGGCGAAGCCGGCAGGCTGCGTGGACGCTCCCCAAGGGGCAGGCGGGGCCCGCAGGGCTGGGTCGGGGGGCACGGCACAGGCAGGGGCAGGAGTGGGCGGGGAGAGACCGCAGGAGGGAGCCGCGGAGGCAGGCCGGGCCAGGTCGACGGCACCTGCGGGTCTGGCTGCTCCGGTCCCGGTGGCCGTGGAGCTGCAGCGGCCACGCTGGTTGAACGCGGGGGCTTGTGTGGCCAGGGGGCGTGTGTCTGGGAGGTCTCCACCGCCTGGCGATGGTGCCCAGCTGGACTTGTGGCGACCAGAGGGGAGGGCCGTGCCCGCGTCCGCTCCTTCGAGGCCGCGCGCTGGGCTGGGGCTGTGCCGGGCATGACCCGCTTCCTTTCCAGGAGCTTTGAGAACAACTGGAACATTTACAAGCTGCTCGCTCACCAGAAGATCTCCAAGGAGAAGGTGAGGGCGGGCCGCGAGCCCAGGCTGTGCCCGCGGGCTCCTCCCGCCGGCCTCCCAGGGAGCAGGGGGCAGCCCTCACCCAGCCGGGACCCTCCCTCCCGTCTGGGGCCCGAGCTGCCGGCTGCGAGGGCCAGGCCCCGCCTCTGCGTGACCGCAGGCCCCAGCAGCCTGGGTCTGGGGGTCACACTGGCCCATCGCTTATCAAATGGCCGAAGGAGATGGTGTCAGGCCGCAGTGTAACTCGGGAGGGGAAGGCGGTGGTGTGGTGGTGGCGGCGAGCGCAGCCACGCCCGGCTCTGTGCCAGCCTGTGCTGCAGCCGGGCTCCCTGGCCTTCACTGCGGCCTGCGGTTTGCTCAAACTCGACGTCCATTGAGTGGGTGACGCCACCAGCCATCTCAAGCTCTGTTGCCCGCTTCTGCCCTCGGCCTCGCCAGCCTCCGGGTCTTTCCCGGGGAGCCGGCTCTTCCCGCCGGCGGCCAGAGGGCCGGAGCTTCAGCTTCCGCCTCAGTCTTTCTGAGGAACATTCGGGGTCGGGCTCCTTTAGGATGGACGGGTCTGATTTCCTTGCAGTCCAAGGAACTCTCAAGATACTGCAACATGTCCCCAGATAAATAAAAACCTCAGGAAGGGGGCTCTCTGCCACCGAAGGGCGGCGGCGGGATGGGTCTCTGAAATAACTGGGCGAGGAAAGGCTTCCGCCGAGACGGTCCTGGCAGGGGGGCTCCCGCCTGTTTATCCCGGGAGCTGGCAGGGCTGTGGGCGAGGGCAGAGTGGTCTCCAATCCCCTTCCAGAACTTGCTGGAGCCTGACCACCCCCGGGGCCGGCCTGGTGTTGCCGGGACCCGCCGGGGCCACGCTGCCCAGCAGAGCCGGTGGCCTCCCGTGGCGGGGGCTGCTGGGAAGGCGGCTGTCCCCAGCGGGGTGCCGGCACGGCCCACAGGGGCAGGGTCTGGGGAGCAGCCGGGAGCGGGTAAGACCCGACAGTGGTTTCCTACATGGATTCCCGGTTAGGTGGTGACACGTTGGTTCTATCGGGTTAACTCAGCCCTGGTGTTACTATTAGTAATGTTCAGTTGGTACTGCCTACTTCTTGGCACTTTCTGACCGTGGCTGCAGTGGCCCCCTTCCCTCCTTGCTGCTTGCCAGGGACGTTCTGGGGCACTGAGCCCTGAGCGTGGGGTGCTTGCTGGGGACGTCCCCCCAGTCCAGCAGGCGCTGATGGTGGCCTGAGCCGCCGCCGCCCCCAGGAGCCGCACTTGGCTGGAGCCCCGCCCCTGCCTTTGCACGAGGACTTTGTGGCTTGTGAGCGGGCCTGTGGCACGGCTGGTGTCCTCGGGTGTTTGTCACCCCCGGGGGAGTCCAGTCCCGGGACAGGGTCCAGGCTGGCCCGAGGACCGGGCCCCTTCTCCGGCAGCTGCCCTCTGCTGACCTCGTCTGGGTCAGCGCCCCCCAGCCCGGCCCCGTGCTCACCTTCGTGTCTCCCCTCCCTCCTCTGAAGACCAACTTCTCCCTGGCCATCCTGAACGTGGGGGCCCCGGCGGCCGGCATGAACGCGGCCGTGCGCTCGGCGGTGCGCACCGGCATCTCCCAGGGCCACAAGGTGTACGTTGTGCACGACGGCTTTGAAGGCCTGGCCAAGGGTCAGGTAGGTGTGGCGGGCCCAGGCCTGGGCGGGAGGCGGGTGGGCGGTGGGGGCCTGTTTGCCTTCGATCAGCATAGGACATGACCCGACTTGCTTACAGACACTCCAGGACAGGGGCTCAGGACGTGGGCGCAAAGAAAGGCCGGGTCTGCTCCCGGGGTTGGGGCGGGGAGGCTCGGGTCGCCTCAGCCCCTGCGGCCGGAGGGTCCCTGCCTGGCCTGGCGGCTGAGGACGTGGGCTCCTGAGCGCAGGCCCGGCGCAGGCCTGTGGAGAAGTGGGTGAGGGCTTGCCCCTGAAGCCGTGCCTCCCCTGCAGGTGCAAGAAGTGAGCTGGCACGACGTGGCCGGCTGGCTGGGGCGCGGCGGCTCCATGCTGGGCACCAAGAGGTGAGCGGGCGGGATGCCAGGGAGCCAGCCCTGCGGTCCTGGGCCGGGTGCCCAGCTGCTGCCCTGTCCAGAGTGGGACACAGACCCTCCGCCTGGGGCTCTCCTGAGGGCATCTGTGGAGGGGGAGGCTGTTGGGGACCCCAGCCTGCAGAAGGCCCCCCGGGCAGGAAGTGAGGCTCACGGCTGGTGCGGGAGGGCCGTGGCCAGTGCCCAGAGAGGCCGCTGAGCAGGAGCCAGGCCGCCCACCCTGCCGGGGGTTCCTGCTGCCCCCGCCCCGCCTCACCGCTGCCTCCGCCTCGAACCAGTAGCAGTCTGAGGCCCCGTCCCAGGCCCGCCGCCCACAGGCAGACCGCGGGGGAGTGTCCTTCCCGCCTGGCGCTCTGCAGGTCCAGCGCGTCCACGTGGTCTGTCTCCCAACGCAGGACGCTGCCCAAGGGCTACATGGAGAAAATTGTGGAAAACATCCGCCTTCACAACATCCACGCCCTGCTGGTCATCGGGGGCTTTGAGGTGAGGGGGCCGCNGGAGCAGGGGGGAGACCCCGCGGGAGCCCTGCTGGTCTCAGCCCCTGAAGACCAACTTCTCCCTGGCCATCCTGAACGTGGGGCCCCGCGGCCGGCATGAACGCGGCCGTGCGCTCGGCGGTGCGCACCGGCATCTCCCAGGGCCACAAGGTGTACGTTGTGCACGACGGCTTTGAAGGCCTGGCCAAGGGTCAGGTAGGTGTGGCGGGCCCAGGCCTGGGCGGGAGGCGGGTGGGCGGTGGGGGCCTGTTTGCCTTCGATCAGCATAGGACATGACCCGACTTGCTTACAGACACTCCAGGACAGGGGCTCAGGACGTGGGCGCAAAGAAAGGCCGGGTCTGCTCCCGGGGTTGGGGCGGGGAGGCTCGGGTCGCCTCAGCCCCTGCGGCCGGAGGGTCCCTGCCTGGCCTGGCGGCTGAGGACGTGGGCTCCTGAGCGCAGGCCCGGCGCAGGCCTGTGGAGAAGTGGGTGAGGGCTTGCCCCTGAAGCCGTGCCTCCCCTGCAGGTGCAAGAAGTGAGCTGGCACGACGTGGCCGGCTGGCTGGGGCGCGGCGGCTCCATGCTGGGCACCAAGAGGTGAGCGGGCGGGATGCCAGGGAGCCAGCCCTGCGGTCCTGGGCCGGGTGCCCAGCTGCTGCCCTGTCCAGAGTGGGACACAGACCCTCCGCCTGGGGCTCTCCTGAGGGCATCTGTGGAGGGGGAGGCTGTTGGGGACCCCAGCCTGCAGAAGGCCCCCCGGGCAGGAAGTGAGGCTCACGGCTGGTGCGGGAGGGCCGTGGCCAGTGCCCAGAGAGGCCGCTGAGCAGGAGCCAGGCCGCCCACCCTGCCGGGGGTTCCTGCTGCCCCCGCCCCGCCTCACCGCTGCCTCCGCCTCGAACCAGTAGCAGTCTGAGGCCCCGTCCCAGGCCCGCCGCCCACAGGCAGACCGCGGGGGAGTGTCCTTCCCGCCTGGCGCTCTGCAGGTCCAGCGCGTCCACGTGGTCTGTCTCCCAACGCAGGACGCTGCCCAAGGGCTACATGGAGAAAATTGTGGAAAACATCCGCCTTCACAACATCCACGCCCTGCTGGTCATCGGGGGCTTTGAGGTGAGGGGGCCGCAGGGGAGCACGTGGGGGCGGAGGAGACCCCAGGGCGTGGGACCACCCAGGTGGTCCTTCTGGAAGCCGCACGTTCAGAAAGTTGCCTTGGGCCCGCTGGACTGTGGGGCCACCAGGACGAGTCTGGTGGGCGCAGTGAGGGGAGCAGGGCTGGAGCCGCGGGAGGGCAGCCCTGTCCGCAGGAGGCGGGTGGTGGGGTGGGCAGCCCGGGAAGGAGGGCCGAGTGGCCGAGTGGCCTCAGCCTCCTGCGGGGCCGGGCGCTGTCCAGGCAGCTCTCGGCAGAGTGCTGGGCAGCGGGGCCGTGTCCGCGGGGTGCGGGTGCCTGGTCAGCCCCCGAGGTGACACACGGCCACTGTCGCCCCCTCCTGGAGGCGCCCCAGCCCCCGCGGACTGGGGCGTGGGTCGGGGTCGAGGCAGGGTGCACGGCAGGGCAGGAGGGGTCCCTCCCCTGGCCTCGCGCCCAGCCTGGCTCCCCAGGCCGGCCCTGAGCCCGCGTCCCCACAGGCCTACGAGGGGGTGCTGCAGCTGGTGGAGGCGCGTGGGCGCTACGAGGAGCTGTGCATCGTCATGTGCGTCGTCCCGGCCACCATCAGCAACAACGTGCCGGGCACCGACTTCAGCCTGGGCTGCGACACCGCCGTCAATGCCGCCATGGAGGTGGGCCCGGGCTGCCGCCCCCTCGCGGGCCGGCTGTGGGCAGAGGGGCTGCCGACGGGGTGGGACGGGTCGGGGCCCCCGAGGCTGGCGGCCTGCGTGGGGGTGGGCAGCACCCGGCTGCCCCCGAGGCCCTGTGGCGGTACGGGCGGGCGGCTCCAGGGAGGTGGGGTGTGAGGCCGGCCGGGGCTTCGGCTGCCCTAAGCGCGAGCGCGCTGGTGCGCGTGTCTGGCCAGGTTCTGGCCGCGGACGCAGCGGCGCGTGGCTCTGGGGGCACCGCGGGCTCGGGCTGGGAGGGAGGGGGGAGCCTCGTGCTGTGGGGTCCCGGCAGTCTCCCCAGGGATGTCCGCTGGCTCCCCGCCCTCTAGGCCTTTCCCATCCTATAACCCCTCGTGAACCCGGAGCAGCTCTGTTGGGGGACCTGAGGCTGGAGGCGGGTGTGGGGCTGGCTGCGTGTTAATCTGGAAGGAGAAGGCACAGGCGGAACAAGACGATGGGAGACCCGGTCCCACCTCAGGTCCCCTCCCGAGGACCCCGGCCCGCAGGTGTTTCCTCTGGCGTCGGCCCTCGCCGCAGCGGCTGAGGCCGCGCCTGCTGCCCTCCTGAAGCTTCCGGCGCCCCTGCGCCTCACGCGGCGGGCGGACAGGGCTCTGCTCTGAATTGCCGCTCTGATTCTGGCGAGGCGATCGTGTTCCTCAGGCACGGACGGCCCACGTGTGGTGTTTTTGGAAATTACTGTTTTCCGCCACTGCCTGTTTTTCTCTGGGCATGGTTTCTTTTTCATTTGTAAGTGCTCTGCACGTGTGTGGGCCCAGACCCCAGGCCCGCACCGTGGCTGTTTCCAGCGCTTTCCTCTTGGCTGTCGTCCGGGGTCCACCCTCCCGGCGCAGGCGCCAGCGGCCTCCTCGCCTGTCTTAGCGCTCTCCCCTCAGCTCTCGTTTCCTCCAGCTGTTCAAAGTGAGGACTGTCCCCGGGCGTCCGTGTCACTGGTGTGCACAGAGCATGTATGTGTCGTCCAGGCCTGTGTTTGCAGTGACCTGCTGGGGCCGGCGTGGCTCCCTCGATGGCAGGCGGGAAGGTGAAGGCCCAGGGTGTCCCTGGCCCGAGGGCAGGGAGAGCCTCCGGGCTGCGTCCCTGGACTCTGCACGCCAGCTGTCGGGGACGCCCCTCCTCCTAGGGACAGTGCCAAGGCTGCGGCCGGTTTCGTGGGGGCTCAGGTGGAGTGCGTGCTGAGGGTCGCACACACCCGGGGCACATGGCAGGGGCTGTCCAAGCCCCTCCTGGTCCTCCGTCCTCTTGGGAGAAAGACCTGGGTCCTGCGGTGTCGCCGCTCCCCTTGGCCGGACAGGAGAGCTCTGACCGCCCCCGACCCGCAGAGCTGTGACCGCATCAAGCAGTCGGCCTCGGGGACCAAGCGCCGCGTGTTCATCGTGGAGACCATGGGCGGCTACTGCGGCTACCTGGCCACCGTGACCGGCATCGCTGTGGGGGCCGACGCCGCCTACGTCTTCGAGGACCCCTTCAACATCCAGGACTTAAAGGTGCGCCGAGCCCCTGCCCTTCTCCCGCCTCAGATCCCTCGGAGGGGTGGGGCTGCAGCCAAGGGGCCGCGGCCCAGCAGGCCGTGGGCTCAGTGCCTTCGAGGGGACCCCGCTGTGACCCCTGGCACCCCTCCCCCCACAGTGCCGTCCCCGCGCCCCGCCCTGTAGCTTCCCCACCCAGCCTCTCGGTCCAGCCACGCTGCATCCACCACCCGTCCTAGGCCTTCAGGGCCTGCAGCACCCGGCCTGCCCGCCCCGCCCGAGGCTGACCTGGGTCAGGTTGGCCCCACCTGTTGGATAGTCTGGAACGTGCCTTCCTGGACAGCCTCCAGCTGCAGGAGGGGGTGGGTCGTGCTGCCTGCTGCCCTGACCTCACTCACCCCGGCCTCCCCTGCAGGCCAACGTGGAGCACATGACGGAGAAGATGAAGACGGACATCCAGAGGGGCCTGGTGCTCCGGTGAGGCTGCCGGGCCAGCCCCAGGGCCCCCGGGGGCTTCCCGAGCCCCAGGCTGTGGGTCAGCGCTGCTCAGGAGAAGCTGGATGAGGGAGGTCGGGGGCTCGGGAAGTGGGGGGTGGGGCTGGGCTTCCCCGAGCCTGGCGCCCAGCCCAGAGGGGCTCCGCATCGGGCGAGACCAGGCCCCCGTTCCCCATCCCAGGAACGAGAAGTGCCACGAGTACTACACCACGGAGTTCCTGTACAACCTCTACTCTTCTGAGGGCAAGGGCGTGTTCGACTGCAGGACCAACGTCCTGGGCCACCTGCAGCAGGTGCGCGGGGGGCGTGGGTCCCGGAGGCTGCTCCCTGGCCCCCGGCCCCCACCTGGGTCTGGGCCCAGGGTCCCAGGAGGCCGTGGCAGGAGGAGGGTCCTTCTCTGAGCCCCTTCCCGCAGGCACGGGGCCATAGGCGTTGCTTCGTCCTCGCAGCCTGACCCGAGGGCTCACGGCCCACTGTGCAGGCAGGAGACTGAGGCTGCGTCTTGCTGAGCCTTCGTGTGAGGAAGGGGTGGGGCTGGGACCCCGAGGAGCCTCTGTCTTCTCTGCCTCCTGGTGGCCCTGCAGGAAACCTGTGCTGGGGGCTCCCACGCAGACATGGAGGCTGTGTGCATCCCCAGGGCACCCCTTCCCCAGGCCGGGCGGGGGTCTTTGCTCCCTAGTGACGGACCCTGTCAGCTGGATGCCGAGGGTGGGCCCACAGAAGCCCTCCCTCGATGAGTGGGCAGCCCATTGCCTGGCCCCTGGAGGTCACATGTGGGATGGAGAAAGGGGTCAGGGCGCAGCAGGCTGAGGGGACAGGGCGACAGGACAGAACACAGGGTGCCCAGGTTGCTGGGCTAGGCCAGGGCCGAGGCTTCCTGCAGGAGAACCTGGCCTCATCCACTGTGCTTCCAGGGCGGGGCGCCCACCCCCTTTGACCGGAACTACGGGACCAAGCTCGGGGTGAAGGCCATACTCTGGATGTCGGAGAAGCTGCGGGCCGTCTATCGCAATGGTAGGTGGGGGAGGTGGCGGCCGGCCCCAGCTGCCCTCTGCGGGGCCCAGGGGTGGGGCTGCCAGCCTGTGCCTGTGTCCACAGGGCGGGTGTTTGCCAACGCCCCCGACTCGGCCTGCGTGATCGGCCTGCAGAAGAAGGCAGTGGCCTTCAGCCCTGTCACTGAGCTCAAGAACGACACCGACTTCGAGTGAGTCCCTTCAAAGACAGGGGTGCTCCGCTAGGCCAGACCTGCCTGGGGCGGGTGTGTCGGGAGAGGGGTGTGGCCACACTCAGACCCCGACGACCCCCACGGGGCCACCCTGCCTTCCGCCCAGGGCTGGCCCTGGTCCCTGCTCCTCCCAGGGCAGAGGGTGACCGGGTTGCCGCCCCACCTCTAACTCCACCCCTTGGCCCTGACTCCGCCCCGGGCCCCGCCTACCACACCCGTGGCCCCGCCCCTAACCCTGACTCCGCCCCGCCGCAGGCACCGCATGCCCAGGGAGCAGTGGTGGCTGAACCTGCGACTCATGCTGAAGATGCTGGCGCACTACCACATCAGCATGGCCGACTACGTGTCCGGGGAGCTGGAGCACGTCACCCGCCGCACCCTCAGCATCGAGACGGGCTTCTGAAGCGGCGTCAGAGGCCTGCGCCCGCCTCCCCACGCTCCTCCCGGCCGGGGCTGCTAGAGCCTGTGGGTGCGCCCGCGGGGGCTGCGGGCCTTTGGGCCCTGCGGGCTCCAGGCCTCTTACGGCCCCGGTTCATCCGCCCGCCCGCTGGGCTCCCACCCAGGACAGAGCACCCTGGGCACCCCTCTTCCAGTGCAGGCGCCTGTGTGGGCGTCCGTGTTTGGACGCGGCTGCCCCAGCCTCGCCCCTAGCTGGCCCTGCACCCTCACCAGCCTGGGGGTGCTGGGCCCGAGCGGGTGGGGGGCATACCCCTGTGGACCTCACTGTGACCCTGCTCCTGTGTGCACTGGCCACCGGGGCTGAGCAGAACCTGTCACATTTTCTAGAAATAAAGCCACCTGACTGTGGAGTGCCGCCAGCCTCGGGGAGCCTGGGGAGGGTGGGCGGGCTGGGGCTGGTCGCCCCCACCTGCACTCACGGGCTGGGGTCTTCCTCCGGCCTCTGGGACCTGTGCCCTCCGGGGCCACACTCCCTTGCCTGTACCGGCAGCAAGCTGTCCTAGTGGTGACCTGACCCCAGCGCCTGTCTTGGGAGGACCTGCGTCTGGCCCAGCACGTTCCCCAGACTCCGGGCAGCCAGGGACGGGGAGCGCTGCCTGTGTCCACAGGGCGGGTGTTTGCCAACGCCCCCGACTCGGCCTGCGTGATCGGCCTGCAGAAGAAGGCAGTGGCCTTCAGCCCTGTCACTGAGCTCAAGAACGACACCGACTTCGAGTGAGTCCCTTCAAAGACAGGGGTGCTCCGCTAGGCCAGACCTGCCTGGGGCGGGTGTGTCGGGAGAGGGGTGTGGCCACACTCAGACCCCGACGACCCCCACGGGGCCACCCTGCCTTCCGCCCAGGGCTGGCCCTGGTCCCTGCTCCTCCCAGGGCAGAGGGTGACCGGGTTGCCGCCCCACCTCTAACTCCACCCCTTGGCCCTGACTCCGCCCCGGGCCCCGCCTACCACACCCGTGGCCCCGCCCCTAACCCTGACTCCGCCCCGCCGCAGGCACCGCATGCCCAGGGAGCAGTGGTGGCTGAACCTGCGACTCATGCTGAAGATGCTGGCGCACTACCACATCAGCATGGCCGACTACGTGTCCGGGGAGCTGGAGCACGTCACCCGCCGCACCCTCAGCATCGAGACGGGCTTCTGAAGCGGCGTCAGAGGCCTGCGCCCGCCTCCCCACGCTCCTCCCGGCCGGGGCTGCTAGAGCCTGTGGGTGCGCCCGCGGGGGCTGCGGGCCTTTGGGCCCTGCGGGCTCCAGGCCTCTTACGGCCCCGGTTCATCCGCCCGCCCGCTGGGCTCCCACCCAGGACAGAGCACCCTGGGCACCCCTCTTCCAGTGCAGGCGCCTGTGTGGGCGTCCGTGTTTGGACGCGGCTGCCCCAGCCTCGCCCCTAGCTGGCCCTGCACCCTCACCAGCCTGGGGGTGCTGGGCCCGAGCGGGTGGGGGGCATACCCCTGTGGACCTCACTGTGACCCTGCTCCTGTGTGCACTGGCCACCGGGGCTGAGCAGAACCTGTCACATTTTCTAGAAATAAAGCCACCTGACTGTGGAGTGCCGCCAGCCTCGGGGAGCCTGGGGAGGGTGGGCGGGCTGGGGCTGGTCGCCCCCACCTGCACTCACGGGCTGGGGTCTTCCTCCGGCCTCTGGGACCTGTGCCCTCCGGGGCCACACTCCCTTGCCTGTACCGGCAGCAAGCTGTCCTAGTGGTGACCTGACCCCAGCGCCTGTCTTGGGAGGACCTGCGTCTGGCCCAGCACGTTCCCCAGACTCCGGGAAGCAGAGCCAGGGACCCTGGGGCAGGCGGCTGGTGGAGGGGGCCACCCAGGAGACACTGGTGGGGGGCGGGGCGGGCAGGCAGCTAGACGCTTGTCACCACCGGGGCTGCAGAAGTCCTGGGGCAGGGCGGAGCCTGCTCACAGCGGCTGCGGGCACCGGGCCGGGGGAGGAGGACGTCGTGGACCACAGGGCTGCACCCGGCAGTCCCTGGTGCCCCTCAGCAGGCTGCACTCCCGTGTGCTCCCACCGTGGTCACCTGGACACTTCGTCCGGGGCTGCTCTGCCTGAACGCTTGCCCTCCGCACCCAGAGGTCAGAGGAGGCTTTGTGGGAAGGCCTTGGCCTCAGAGGGCCTACAGGCTGAACTGGGGGGCCTTCTGGTCCCGCTTAGGTTGGCTGGCCAGCTCCAGGGCTGAGGTGGGGCCCACGTTCTCTTGTCCCGACTGCCTGCGTGTTCCCACAGACCCCGGGCTTTTCCAGGGCTTGGGGGTCGGTTTGGCTCCAAAGTGCAGAGTCTGCCCATGCTGGTCACACCCAGGGATACTGGCCTCCCCTTCTGCAGGCTGGACACTGGATGCCCCGAGAAGGCCAGGCCCCAGCACTGCAAGGGTCAAGGGGAGCTGGGCGTGGGTGAGGCCACGCTGGGCAGAGCTGGGGCCAGCGTGGCGTCCTGACGGGCAGCAGTTGCCTCAGCGGTGGAGGTCCCAGCCCCGTGCCGGCCCCTGCCAGCTAGGACGCGGCCTCCAGGCCTGTGCCCACCTCCCTGCGGCCGCCCGCCTTCCTGGGCATGCCCACGCGGGACCCACGGGAGGCTGCACCCCAAGCTGGAAGGACGTCAGCCGTGCCCTGGCTGCCTGTCCCACGGCAGCTGCAGGGCCAGCCCCCTCTGCTCCATTCTCTCAGCCAGCCCCTGAGCACCCCAGGCAAAGGGGCCTCCCTCCTCGGCTGGGTGCGGTCTCACCAGGACCTCAGACCCGAGCTGCCTGTTGGTGGAATTCCTCCGTGCGCCACTCCTGAGCGTGGGGAGGAAGGGCCCGCGGCCTCCTGAGCCCTGATCCGAGGAGGCCTGTGGAGGCTGAGACCACCTGACTAGGGCAGGGCCCCGAGGACACTCCCTTTACTCAGCTCAGAGCGACCTGATGGGGGCCGACTGCCCCTGTGAGCCCCTTGGCCACGTACAGCAGCGTGTCCACACTCACCGACGGCCCTCCCACCTGGCGGGGGGGACCCTGCAGGGGGTGCGCACCCGGGGCCCCCGAGAACCCCAGCCCGCCCCCTCCAGACACCGAGCCCGGGCCTCACCCGCAGGCGAGCACGTGGCCGCCTTCCTCAGAACAGGGCGGGGCGGGCGTGCGGCAAGCGCACCCCGCAGGGAGCACGGCTGCGGCCCAGGAGCGGGGCGAGCCAGCGGCCACGGTCCCCCTCTGGCTGCCGAGGCTGGGAGGGGCTGGGCGGTCCACCACGTGGTCCCCGACGAGGCGAGCCAGGCCGCGGGCGGGGAGTGGGGCGTGAGCTGAGCCTGCGGGCGGAGAGGGGACCGCACCCAGCTTGTTCTCACCAGGACGGACTTTACTGAGAGCACCCAGCATCCCATAATTACAAGAGAAGGCACGTGCACAGGCATGGGCATCCATTCTAGACGCCCCCGCGTGGCAAGCCCCCGCTTGCCAGGGCCAGAGCCCACGCCTGCCCGAGACCTAGAGGGGGCCCACGGGCGAGCCACGGCCTTCTCGGGGCCGAGCTTCCGCAGGTGCGGCCTCCTCCTCCTGGAGCCTGGTGGTCGGCCCCCGCGGGCCCGCGCAGCCCTCGGCTCCGCTGGACGCCCGTCCCCGTCACTTCCGGCCAGCAGGAACAGGCCCCTCTTCAGGGTCCAGCGGGCACCCCCTCCCCCGCACTGCACTGCAGGCAGCAGGAGGCCCCGGGGGCTGCAGAGCCCCTGCCCAAACGCTTCCCAAAGGAAGAAAGCCCAAGGGGCAGCTTCCAGAGCCGGCCCCTCCCGCCAGCCGTTGCCCCGGCCTCTCACGCGGGGGCAGCACAGACCCCCGTGTCGTGTCGGGCTCCTGACCAGAGGCACGAGGCGCCCTGCTGACAGAACGCCCTGGCGGCGGCAGGCGGCCCATCCCCGCGGCTGCACTGGCTCTGGAAGTCTGTTGCTGTCGACGGAAATCCATCCCGTGACCGTCAGGACTTGGAGAAAACACGCGTGAGCAAAGGCCCTCACCCCTGAGGGTGCACCGGGCTCTGAGGAACACCTGCTCCCAGGCCGGACTCAGGAAAGCATTTATTAGGAGACGGCCGTGAAGCCCGCCCTCGGGAGGAGCCCTGTGAGAGGGGGGTCCGGCCGCGACCCGCGGAGCGGAGGGGAAGGGCTGCGTCTGCCCGGCAGCCCCCCGCCCCTGCCGGGCGCCGTCCACCACGAGAGCCTGGCCTCTCAGGGACGCCGCCCTGTGCCCGGGGCGCGGCCTGGGGTCCAGCAGTCCTGCGGCCGTGAGCCCTGTTCCCAGTCTCGGGAAGACACGGGGCCTCAGCACGGGGCCCCCGCTGACTTGCGGTCACTCCACATCCTCCTGCAGCGCCTGCCTGTGCAGGGCCTGGAGCCGGCTGACCACGGCCTGGTGGACGGCCTCCAGCCCCTCGCTGTCCAGCTCCCGCAGCAGCAACAGAATGGCGGTCAGGACGTTGTTCTGGGGACAGAGTCGCCGCTGAGCGCCGTGCCTGCGACGCTGGGCCGCCCCCCCCGCCACGAGGGGCCCACGGGCGAGCCACGGCCTTCTCGGGGCCGAGCTTCCGCAGGTGCGGCCTCCTCCTCCTGGAGCCTGGTGGTCGGCCCCCGCGGGCCCGCGCAGCCCTCGGCTCCGCTGGACGCCCGTCCCCGTCACTTCCGGCCAGCAGGAACAGGCCCCTCTTCAGGGTCCAGCGGGCACCCCCTCCCCCGCACTGCACTGCAGGCAGCAGGAGGCCCCGGGGGCTGCAGAGCCCCTGCCCAAACGCTTCCCAAAGGAAGAAAGCCCAAGGGGCAGCTTCCAGAGCCGGCCCCTCCCGCCAGCCGTTGCCCCGGCCTCTCACGCGGGGGCAGCACAGACCCCCGTGTCGTGTCGGGCTCCTGACCAGAGGCACGAGGCGCCCTGCTGACAGAACGCCCTGGCGGCGGCAGGCGGCCCATCCCCGCGGCTGCACTGGCTCTGGAAGTCTGTTGCTGTCGACGGAATCCATCCCGTGACCGTCAGGACTTGGAGAAAACACGCGTGAGCAAAGGCCCTCACCCCTGAGGGTGCACCGGGCTCTGAGGAACACCTGCTCCCAGGCCGGACTCAGGAAAGCATTTATTAGGAGACGGCCGTGAAGCCCGCCCTCGGGAGGAGCCCTGTGAGAGGGGGGTCCGGCCGCGACCCGCGGAGCGGAGGGGAAGGGCTGCGTCTGCCCGGCAGCCCCCCGCCCCTGCCGGGCGCCGTCCACCACGAGAGCCTGGCCTCTCAGGGACGCCGCCCTGTGCCCGGGGCGCGGCCTGGGGTCCAGCAGTCCTGCGGCCGTGAGCCCTGTTCCCAGTCTCGGGAAGACACGGGGCCTCAGCACGGGGCCCCCGCTGACTTGCGGTCACTCCACATCCTCCTGCAGCGCCTGCCTGTGCAGGGCCTGGAGCCGGCTGACCACGGCCTGGTGGACGGCCTCCAGCCCCTCGCTGTCCAGCTCCCGCAGCAGCAACAGAATGGCGGTCAGGACGTTGTTCTGGGGACAGAGTCGCCGCTGAGCGCCGTGCCTGCGACGCTGGGCCGCCCCCCCCGCCACGAGGGGGCCCAGCCTTCAGGAGGGCGGCCCCCGGACCGAAGCCACGGCCGCAGCGTGGGTGAGGCGCCGGCCGCCTGCAGGACCTCCCGCGCACAGCCCGCAGGCCCGGGGAGGCCGAGCCACGGCCCTCGTCACACAGCGGGCTGGCAGTGGAGCAGGAGCTCAGACACACATGCTCACACGCACGTGGGCTGTGTGTGATGCACACATGTGTCCACAGAGCCACACCCGGCTCCCGTCATCTGAGCAGGGAGATACCTGTACCAGGAAAAGCAGGAAGGACTTTGCACGAAGGGGCTATCCGAACTGATCCTTCCTGTGGGACGACTGGAGGGGTGGCCAGGACCAGAGTGGGCGGTCCATGCGGACACGAGGCCAGTGCCCAGAGGCCTGCGCTCGCGGTGCTGACCCTGGCCTCTGCGAACCCCTAAGGCTCCGGCTCCCCTCAAGTCTCGCCAGCTCCCCATGTCCCCACGCCATCCTGGCCACCTTCACCTGCACCGAGGCCTGTGGGGGCTGGAGGCCCCCGGGCCACCCCGCCTGGATGCCGCAGGTATCCTGGACCCGGGCTGTATTCTCTGCTGCTTCTACAGCAGGGGTCCTGCTGGCACGGCCCGAGAGTCCCCTGCACGCCCCCTTGCCGGCCTGGAGGGGCCCCAGCGCCTTCGTCTCGGGTTCGTCTCCTGTGCAGAGGCCCTGGCAAGGGGCAGGGTGGGGAGCTCTGGGCCTCAGCCCACCTGCTGGGCAGACCTGTCACCGGGGCTGGGACACACTGGGGCTCCTCCCAAAACACGTGGAAGGTATCTGGGGACCCTGAGCTCCCACGTGGCGGCCTCACAGAAGAGCTGAGTGCGGTCCCGGGACGGTGTCCTGCTGGGGGCGGGTGGGGCGAGGAGACTGGCCACAGGCCTGGTGACTGCCGCCCGGACTGGCCTTGGCCCAGCGGTCACGTCCAGCGCAGCGGTGGGGGCGCTGTCTGGTGGGGAAGGGTCTCAGCCCGTCCACCTCTGTACCCTCTGGGGAGCTCTGCCCCACTTCAAGCGGTCGCTGCACAAACCCCGTGCCTGCGACGCTGGGCCGCCCCCCCCGCCACGAGGGGGCCCAGCCTTCAGGAGGGCGGCCCCCGGACCGAAGCCACGGCCGCAGCGTGGGTGAGGCGCCGGCCGCCTGCAGGACCTCCCGCGCACAGCCCGCAGGCCCGGGGAGGCCGAGCCACGGCCCTCGTCACACAGCGGGCTGGCAGTGGAGCAGGAGCTCAGACACACATGCTCACACGCACGTGGGCTGTGTGTGATGCACACATGTGTCCACAGAGCCACACCCGGCTCCCGTCATCTGAGCAGGGAGATACCTGTACCAGGAAAAGCAGGAAGGACTTTGCACGAAGGGGCTATCCGAACTGATCCTTCCTGTGGGACGACTGGAGGGGTGGCCAGGACCAGAGTGGGCGGTCCATGCGGACACGAGGCCAGTGCCCAGAGGCCTGCGCTCGCGGTGCTGACCCTGGCCTCTGCGAACCCCTAAGGCTCCGGCTCCCCTCAAGTCTCGCCAGCTCCCCATGTCCCCACGCCATCCTGGCCACCTTCACCTGCACCGAGGCCTGTGGGGGCTGGAGGCCCCCGGGCCACCCCGCCTGGATGCCGCAGGTATCCTGGACCCGGGCTGTATTCTCTGCTGCTTCTACAGCAGGGGTCCTGCTGGCACGGCCCGAGAGTCCCCTGCACGCCCCCTTGCCGGCCTGGAGGGGCCCCAGCGCCTTCGTCTCGGGTTCGTCTCCTGTGCAGAGGCCCCGGCAAGGGGCAGGGTGGGGAGCTCTGGGCCTCAGCCCACCTGCTGGGCAGACCTGTCACCGGGGCTGGGACACACTGGGGCTCCTCCCAAAACACGTGGAAGGTATGCGCGGGGACCCTGAGCTCCCCACGTGGCGGCCTCACAGAAGAGCTGAGTGCGGTCCCCGGGGACGGTGTCCTGCTGGGGGGCGGGTGGGGCGAGGGAGACTGGCCACAGGCCTGGTGACTGCCGCCCGGACTGGCCTTGGCCCGCGGTCACGTCCAGCGCAGCGGTGGGGGACGCTGTCTGGTGGGGAAGGGTCTCAGCCCGTCCACCTCTGTACCCTCTGGGGAGCTCTGCCCCCACTTCAAGCGGTCGCTGCACAAGTGAGTGAGGCCCAGCTGCGGCTTCAGGCAGCGCCTCTTGGAATGAGAGCCCACAGGGAGGCCACGGCACGCTATGGCTTGGGTCAGGCCAAGCAGGGGCTGGAGCAGGTGCTGGGGGCGTCACCCGCCTCCCCCCGAGACCCTCGTTCAGCTCGGACAGCCCCCCTTCCCTGGGACCTGCTGGCGAGGTCCCCTCTAGGCTCACCCCGCCGGTGACCCGGTCAGGGGACGGACCCCGAGCCTACCAGGTGGGACACACGAGGAAGCTGCCGTGTCAGCAAGAGGACCCGGGGCAAGGAACAGCCCCGCCCCCGGGAGCAGGCGTCCCTGTGAGCAGGGGACGCAAGCGGCAGATGGAGGAGGCCCAGGAGGACCCGGGCCTTCACTGATGCCCCCGGCCGCCCACGTGACCTACGCGCCAGCGACGGCGGTACCTCCAGGGAAGCCTGTGGCGCTCTCGGTCCCCCAGGAGGTCCCTGTGCAGGACTCAGCCCCAGCCCCGCCCCGGCGCGAGCGCCCGACTCTAACAACAGGCAGCAGGTCTCCTCCCGGCAGGAATCCCAGCCCCCAGCCCCGCCTCGGGGGCCTTCCCACCCCCAGGACCGCCCTCGGCTCCGCACGGCCCCCATGCTGGGGACCCGCCGCCCACAGAGGCACCCGTTCTGTCCGCCAGGTCCAGCCAGCCTGGAGATGGGCGCAGACACTGACCCCAGATGGCCAGCCTCCCACCGTCGGGCCTGGCTTCGCGCCTCCCGCGGGGTCTCCAGCCCTGTCCCCCCACCCCGGGCAGGGGCAGCCAGCGCCACCTCCGGCCAGGCGGCCTCGGCACTCACCCTGCTGGTGGCACTGCTCGCGGCCTCCCTCTGCGAGAAGGAAGGGAACCGGTCCCGGGGGGCGAGCTTTGGGCCGAGCTGGCCCTGGACGCTGCTGGGGGAGGACAGCGGGGCGTGAGGCCCGAGGGGCGCGGAGCCGGCCTCCCTCTCCAACATCTGCGGGTCCCGTCCCCGTGCAGCCGGGGCACAGGGAGCAAGGGACTCCTGAGTGGACCCTCTGCCCCTGGGGTTGGGAGCAGAGGGCGGGGTGGGCCGCACTGCCTCTGTCCCCAGGGCCACCCAGGGGGGGCACAGGGAGCCCGGCGAGTGAGGCCCAGCTGCGGCTTCAGGCAGCGCCTCTTGGAATGAGAGCCCACAGGGAGGCCACGGCACGCTATGGCTTGGGTCAGGCCAAGCAGGGGCTGGAGCAGGTGCTGGGGGCGTCACCCGCCTCCCCCCGAGACCCTCGTTCAGCTCGGACAGCCCCCCTTCCCTGGGACCTGCTGGCGAGGTCCCCTCTAGGCTCACCCCGCCGGTGACCCGGTCAGGGGACGGACCCCGAGCCTACCAGGTGGGACACACGAGGAAGCTGCCGTGTCAGCAAGAGGACCCGGGGCAAGGAACAGCCCCGCCCCCGGGAGCAGGCGTCCCTGTGAGCAGGGGACGCAAGCGGCAGATGGAGGAGGCCCAGGAGGACCCGGGCCTTCACTGATGCCCCCGGCCGCCCACGTGACCTACGCGCCAGCGACGGCGGTACCTCCAGGGAAGCCTGTGGCGCTCTCGGTCCCCCAGGAGGTCCCTGTGCAGGACTCAGCCCCAGCCCCGCCCCGGCGCGAGCGCCCGACTCTAACAACAGGCAGCAGGTCTCCTCCCGGCAGGAATCCCAGCCCCCAGCCCCGCCTCGGGGGCCTTCCCACCCCCAGGACCGCCCTCGGCTCCGGGGCCCGCCGCCCACAGAGGCACCCGTTCTGTCCGCCAGGTCCAGCCAGCCTGGAGATGGGCGCAGACACTGACCCCAGATGGCCAGCCTCCCACCGTCGGGCCTGGCTTCGCGCCTCCCGCGGGGTCTCCAGCCCTGTCCCCCCACCCCGGGCAGGGGCAGCCAGCGCCACCTCCGGCCAGGCGGCCTCGGCACTCACCCTGCTGGTGGCACTGCTCGCGGCCTCCCTCTGCGAGAAGGAAGGGAACCGGTCCCGGGGGGCGAGCTTTGGGCCGAGCTGGCCCTGGACGCTGCTGGGGGAGGACAGCGGGGCGTGAGGCCCGAGGGGCGCGGAGCCGGCCTCCCTCTCCAACATCTGCGGGTCCCGTCCCCGTGCAGCCGGGGCACAGGGAGCAAGGGACTCCTGAGTGGACCCTCTGCCCCTGGGGTTGGGAGCAGAGGGCGGGGTGGGCCGCACTGCCTCTGTCCCCCCCGGGGCCACCCCAGGACGGGGCGCCAGCACACAGGACGCGGGAGCCCAGGCGTGGGGCGGGGCCTGCAGCTGCCCCGCCAGGGGGACGCCCTCCTCCCGCTCTGCGGGCCAGCCAAGCGGGCGGCGAGCAGACGCCCCCCGGGCCCCACGGTGCACGACGGTCTCCACCGCGCTCCCCACGTCCGGGTCCTGCCCACAGACGCCCGTCGGCTGAGGTGCCTGCGGGCCGGGAGGGGCCCTCCTCGGTCCTCAGGAGCTCCCGAGGCCGCGCTGGCCCTTGCGTCCACCACCCGCCGCCCCCCGAGGCACGCGCGCCTCGCCCGGGGCCTGCTCTCAGCCACGCCGCCGCCAGGCTGGGGGCCCCAGGCCAACGCGAGCACCCGCAGCCCGGGGCGCCGCCACGGGGGCCGCACCTGGCCGCCTCCTCGCCGAGGCTCAGCGCGTCCTGCGTCGTCGCGGCGGCGGCGTCCGCGGCACTCAGGGCGGAGGACAGCGCGGGCGGGCCGCTGCCCGCGTCCTCCCGGCTGGCGGCTGCGACCTCCTCTCCCTCCATCAGTGCTCGGGACACCTCCTCCTCCGTCACAGCTGGGGCGGGGAGACGCACCCGTGGCCTCGCCGCACGCGCGCCCTCGCCCGGCCGGCAGGGTCCCCCCGGGCGCCCGCGGCACCTACCCCGGTTGTCCAGCTTCTGCAGCTGCGGCAGGGCGCGCAGGACGGCCAGGCGGTAGCGGTCGGGGCAGGCGCCGCAGCAGGGGTTCTCGGCCAGCCAGAGCACGCGCAGGCGCGGGAGGCCCTGCAGGTGGACGAGCTCCGCCAGGCTGGGGACGCGGTTCTTGCGCAGGTACAGCTCCCGCAGCTGCCGGCAGCGGCTCACCGGCTCCAGGCTGGAGATGCTGTTGACGCTGGGCAGACACAGGCCCCGGCCGTCGGCCCCCGCCCTCACCTCAGGGTCCAGGGCGAGGGACACGCAGGCCCCAGAGAAAGCGACCCCTCCAGCCGCAGGAAGGAGGGACAGCACAGGGAGCAAGGGACTCCTGAGTGGACCCTCTGCCCCTGGGGTTGGGAGCAGAGGGCGGGGTGGGCCGCACTGCCTCTGTCCCCCCCGGGGCCACCCCAGGACGGGGCGCCAGCACACAGGACGCGGGAGCCCAGGCGTGGGGCGGGGCCTGCAGCTGCCCCGCCAGGGGGACGCCCTCCTCCCGCTCTGCGGGCCAGCCAAGCGGGCGGCGAGCAGACGCCCCCCGGGCCCCACGGTGCACGACGGTCTCCACCGCGCTCCCCACGTCCGGGTCCTGCCCACAGACGCCCGTCGGCTGAGGTGCCTGCGGGCCGGGAGGGGCCCTCCTCGGTCCTCAGGAGCTCCCGAGGCCGCGCTGGCCCTTGCGTCCACCACCCGCCGCCCCCCGAGGCACGCGCGCCTCGCCCGGGGCCTGCTCTCAGCCACGCCGCCGCCAGGCTGGGGGCCCCAGGCCAACGCGAGCACCCGCAGCCCGGGGCGCCGCCACGGGGGCCGCACCTGGCCGCCTCCTCGCCGAGGCTCAGCGCGTCCTGCGTCGTCGCGGCGGCGTCGCGGCACTCAGGGCGGAGGACAGCGGGCGGGCCGCTGCCGCGTCCTCCCGGCTGGCGGCTGCGCCCCCCTCTCCCTACATCAGTGCACGGGACCCCTCCTCCTCCGTCACCGCTGCGGCGCGGACACGCACCCGTGGCCTCGCCGCACGCGCGCCCTCGCCCGGCCGGCAGGGTCCCCCCGGGCGCCCGCGGCACCTACCCCGGTTGTCCAGCTTCTGCAGCTGCGGCAGGGCGCGCAGGACGGCCAGGCGGTAGCGGTCGGGGCAGGCGCCGCAGCAGGGGTTCTCGGCCAGCCAGAGCACGCGCAGGCGCGGGAGGCCCTGCAGGTGGACGAGCTCCGCCAGGCTGGGGACGCGGTTCTTGCGCAGGTACAGCTCCCGCAGCTGCCGGCAGCGGCTCACCGGCTCCAGGCTGGAGATGCTGTTGACGCTGGGCAGACACAGGCCCCGGCCGTCGGCCCCCGCCCTCACCTCAGGGTCCAGGGCGAGGGACACGCAGGCCCCAGAGAAAGCGACCCCTCCAGCCGCAGGAAGGAGGGACAGCCCCTCTGTGAGGCCGCAGGGCGCCCACACAGGAGGTGTGAGGCCTTGCCCCACAGGACACGGGACTGAGCGCCCCCTGGGACTCGCCAGTGAGCCCGAGGCAGGCAGTGGCCAGAAAGGCCCACAGGACCATGACCCGAGCACCGAACTCTGACTCCACGTTCACAAAGCATCAGCTATGGGTTTATAAGTGGCAGCCTCCTCCCCACCAGCACAGGGAGGACGGAGTTCGAGGGGAAGCGTGCTCCTTCCCCACCACCCCCAGGCCCCTCCACCCTGGCCGGGGCCGGAAGCCCCAGAGGCAGCAACTGGTTCATCTATGGTTTCCTTAGTGAGTTACCAGGCGTGGGACTCAGGCTTCCCTGGTGGTCCAGTGGGGAAAGAGCCCGCCTTGCAGTGCAAGGGGCGCCGGCCTGAGCTCTACCCTGGGAGGATCCCACGGGCCGAGGACCGGCTGGGCTGGCGTGCCCCACTATCAGCCAGCGCCCCGAAGCACGTGCGCCCAGAGCCAGAGCTCTGCAACCAGAGAGGCCACTGTGAGAGGAGGCCCGCACAGCCAAAGAATAAAGATGGATGAAAAATAAACGGTGACTTAGAGGCCAAAAAAAAAAAGGCGCATGACTCTGGAAGAGGAACGATTATCAAGGACGGACCACGCGGTGCCGGGAAGCTGACAGCGCCGGGGCGCTGGAGGGAGGCAAGGCTGACATGGGGACGCTGGCGCAGACCTGGCCGGCGGGGGCAACTGCTCATCACCCGGAGCGCAGGGCAGCACCCCCGGCCCCAGGACGGGCAGGGTGAGCTCAGGGGCTCCGGGGTGCCCTCCGGGAAGGAGGGGCAGGTGAGGAGCAGCCGGGTCCTGGCGCTGCCCGCCGGGGACTGCGGAGGGGCCCTCCCGCCCCGTGGCTGGGCGGTATCAACTGACAGTCGGTGCTCAGGCTGTGAAAGGGCCCGGGAGGGACGTGGGCGCCCTCCTCTTCCAGCGCCGGTGACCTGGAGGGGCGGCAGCGGGGCTCGGTACCTGAGGGTGATCACTTCCAGGCTGGGCATTTCCCGGCATATGGAGATCTAGGACGGAAAAGGAAGCGACTGCCACACGGTTGGGCGCCGGGGCGGACGCCACACCTCTCCAGAGGCCAAGAGGAGCCAGCGGGGGCTGCCGCCCACCCCACGGCGAGGCCCAGGCGGAGGAGCCGCCCGCCCAGGCGCACTCACAGGAACGACACGGCTCCGCCCGGCAGCCCCATGCGCCCGCCGGCAGAAGCAGCGCGCCCGACACTGCGGAGCGGCTGCCAAGCTCATTCGGGAAACACAGAACCCTTCCCTGCGGACGGCTGACCCAGCGGATGTCTCCAGGCTGCTGGTGGCGAGATTCCCCAGCCGCCCTTGGAAACCCGCTGGAGCACGGAGACGCGGCAGCTCTTCACTCAGAAAGCGGGGTTCCGGAGCCCACTGCCCTCTGCCCCACCGACAGGCGGCCCTCCCTCCGGTGCCCAGCAGCATCGCTGCCCCCAACTCCGCTAGCCGCCGGCCGGCCAGACGGGCTCTCCTGAGCGCAGACGCCCTCAGGCGACCTCCGTGCGGAGACCTCCACGGCAGCGGCCCTGCCTTCCTGCTGCCCCGACACCCAGAGGAAGGACAGAGGCCCTTCTTGCCACCGGGAGACAGGCTTGAAGCGAGACCTGAGACCACGACGCAGGGCAGAGGGCAGCGGGGCACAGGCTGGTCCAGGAAGACCCGCCACCGGAAGGCTGAGGAGCAGCGGAGCCCAGGAGCGTGTCTCCGCCAGACCGGGGGCGTCCTGCCCGCAGCACGCCCTCCGGAAAGCGCAGGATCTGTTCTGTCTAAGCAGTGTTTGGTTTTGTTTCTGCTGTTGGAGAATGGGGCGGAACCGGCGACTCCGCAGGGCCCTGACGCTCAGCATGCCCACCTCTGTTTTTCAAGTTACAAAACAGAAGTCACTAAGCACCAACGGATGGCACCCCACTCTGCAAGCTGGAGACATCCGTCCCAGCAGCCGGGGGTGAGGATGGCGAGGGGCCTGTTCACAGACACGCAGCTCTGCCCACCCAGCCCCACCTCTTCCTGCCATGGACAAAGGGATGAAGTTGGATCTGCCCAGAGACGGGTCTGAAATGAAGTACCTCCTTGGGGACATGAAGTCCAAGAACCCGTAAAATGAGAAAAAAGAAGACACTGCCTCCCGGAGCCAACCGCACTGCTCCTGAAAGTCAGCTCAGGCCCGGGGCCCTTCCCCAGGAAGGGCAGCTCTGCGCTGGACCCGGGCCTGCGGCTCCTGGCCTCTCGCCTCCTGGAGCCGGTGTGACAGAACTGAGCCATTAACCTGGGGCTACAGGACTTCTTCCCTGAGTGGCTCCGCCTTCCAAGAGCTGCTGAAGGAACAAACGGACGGGGCCAGGATGGGGTGGGTGCGGTCTGCCCACCTAACCTCCCCCGGGGGAAAGAGAGGATCAGTAGGACACTTACGTCAGTGAGGCGGCTGCCCCTGGGGAGAGAAAAGACCGATGCACTTTTAGTTTGTCAAAGTGGAATAAAACAATTAACAATTAATGTCTACAAACTCAAGAGTCTATGATCTTGGACTTTCCTGGAGGAACAGTGGGTAACAGTGCAGGGGACACGGGTTTAGCCCCCAGTCTGGGAAGACGACACAGGCCTCACGGCGGCTAAGCCCTGAGCTGCAGCCACTGAAGCTGTGCTCCGAGCCTGGGAGCCTAACGACCGAGTCCAGCTGCCTAGAGCCGCGCCACGAGCACCCTGCTCACTGGACCCTCGCTCTCCGCCCTGCACATCTGGTGTCTTGGCACATCCCGTCCCCTGCACGGAAACGAGAGGAGCCCCGCCGCCAAGACGCAAGGAAGCCTGGGCCCATCAAGGCCAAATTCTTGGTGCAGCCAAAAGCGCAGGATCTGTTCTGTCTAAGCAGTGTTTGGTTTTGTTTCTGCTGTTGGAGAATGGGCGGAACCGGCGACTCCGCAGGGCCCTGACGCTCAGCATGCCCACCTCTGTTTTTCAAGTTACAAAACAGAAGTCACTAAGCACCAACGGATGGCACCCCACTCTGCAAGCTGGAGACATCCGTCCCAGCAGCCGGGGGTGAGGATGGCGAGGGGCCTGTTCACAGACACGCAGCTCTGCCCACCCAGCCCCACCTCTTCCTGCCATGGACAAAGGGATGAAGTTGGATCTGCCCAGAGACGGGTCTGAAATGAAGTACCTCCTTGGGGACATGAAGTCCAAGAACCCGTAAAATGAGAAAAAAGAAGACACTGCCTCCCGGAGCCAACCGCACTGCTCCTGAAAGTCAGCTCAGGCCCGGGGCCCTTCCCCAGGAAGGGCAGCTCTGCGCTGGACCCGGGCCTGCGGCTCCTGGCCTCTCGCCTCCTGGAGCCGGTGTGACAGAACTGAGCCATTAACCTGGGGCTACAGGACTTCTTCCCTGAGTGGCTCCGCCTTCCAAGAGCTGCTGAAGGAACAAACGGACGGGGCCAGGATGGGGTGGGTGCGGTCTGCCCACCTAACCTCCCCCGGGGAACGAGAGGATCAGTAGGACACTTACGTCAGTGAGGCGGCTGCCCCTGGGGAGAGAAAAGACCGATGCACTTTTAGTTTGTCAAAGTGGAATAAAACAATTAACAATTAATGTCTACAAACTCAAGAGTCTATGATCTTGGACTTTCCTGGAGGAACAGTGGGTAACAGTGCAGGGGACACGGGTTTAGCCCCCAGTCTGGGAAGACGACACAGGCCTCACGGCGGCTAAGCCCTGAGCTGCAGCCACTGAAGCTGTGCTCCGAGCCTGGGAGCCTAACGACCGAGTCCAGCTGCCTAGAGCCCGCGCCACGAGCACCCTGCTCACTGGACCCTCGCTCTCCGCCCTGCACATCTGGTGTCTTGGCACATCCCCGTCCCCTGCACGGAAACGAGAGGAGCCCCCGCTCGCCAAGACGCAAGGAAGCCTGCGGGCGGCAATCAAGGCCAAATTCTTGGTGCAGCCAAAAATCCACTCAAGTGCTTTTTTTTAAAAAGGAACAACGCCATGAGGTTTAAAGGTTGAGGATCTCAATGGCTCAGTAAAAAGTTTTCCTAACGGACAAAGCTGCCCCCCCACCGCCCCCGGCGTCTCCTGGTTGGCCTGGGGCAGAGCGAGCGGAGGCCGCGGGCTCCTCCGCAGAGCAGGCCGGGGCAGGGGCTGCCCCGCGGAAGGACACGGGGGCTGACTCGAGCTCGGGCCTGCAGCACGGGTTGATCCTTTCCAGACTCGAGTCCATCAACAAGGGGGCCTTTGTAACAGCCAAGGTCAAAGGCTGAACATGCGACTTACGAAACCCCCTTCAGAAAGGCTGAAGGGGGGTCACTGCGCCTCTCTCCTGAAGGGCAGGCGGGCCGCCCACACAGAACAAAGGCGTGCCTTGTTGGAAACAAATGACGGGGACGCTGTGGCCAAGACACCCGATGTGCGGGGCAGAGAGAACGGCTTCCAGTGCGCAGGGTTCTCGCTGCAGGCGATCTGCCGGCCGCAGGGAGGCTCCTCCGCTTCTGGCTCAGCGCGCCGAGCTGTCCAGTGTGGAGGCGCGCAGAGCAGTGCTCTGAACCCCAGTGACCAGGGGCAGCCCTCCCGGGAGTTCCAGAAGCACCTCTGGTCCCTCCTTGGCTCCGCCAGGCCTGGCTGCCCTGACCCCAGAGCCCTGCACCTCCAACCATCCCCGCCCCCGTCCCAGGGCTCAGTCAGGCCAGGGTTTGCTGCAGGGTCACTCCGGAGTCCCGGTGTCCTCTCTTTGCCCTCGAAAGGGTGTTAATAACCCGGGTCTCCCATCTGACCATCAGGCTTGGCTTCCAGGGCTGCTGGCAATTTCAGAAAAGCTCTCTCTCCACAGAGAGGCCTGTCTGCCCACTAGAGGCATCTAGAAGCCCAAGAGCCAGTACTCGAGGGAATTCCAACTGTCCCCAGCAAGGAAGGCCGGTTCGGGGCTGTGTGTGGACCACCACTGCTCAAGAGGGCTGAGAATGCTGGAATGGTCTTTGCCAAAGTCCCCCTGAGCTTATGCAGCACCTCCCAGAGACTGAGAGCCCCTGGGACCAGGCGGACCGGACAGGGGCCGGGAAGGTGAGGCCGCGGTACCCCCTGCACCCCAGCCCTGCATCCTCTGCCCAGAGAAGATATGGCGGGCAGGGCCCCTGTCCAGGCAGGGGGCTCCATTCCTGGGCCGCTCTTCCCAGCCCTGCCCCGGGGCGGGGTGCCCGTCGGCGGGGAGGACGCGCGGGGACAGCCTCCGGGCCTCACCAGCAGTTGAGCTTCCGCACGCTGTGAAGCTCCGAGGCCTTGGCCCGGGACAGGACCATCTTCCGCGTCAGCTTCATGGCGGAGGGCCGCCAGGACCCCAGACCCGGCCCAGGTCTCAAACCTCCCGCTCCCTCGGAGGATGTAGCCAGACCGGCGCGCGTCTCCAAGGGGCGGCGCCGCGTCGGTAGGGGCGCGCCCCGAGAGCCCATTGGACGCCGGTGAGGGGCGGGCCGGCGCGAGCGCAGTCGGGCCGCTAGGCTTCCGCTCCGGGGATTGGCTCCGCCCCCGCCTGCTCCGCGGGCCGCGTCCTGCGCACGCGCAGTGTGGGGAACGCGGGCTCTGACGTCATTCTTCCGCGACTGGACTGGAGGCGCCCGCCGGCTGCGACGCCGGCAGCTCGTCCCCGCCGGAACCCTTAACCCCAACCCCGGGCTCCAGTCCCCGCCCCGGGCCTGGTGCGTTAGAAGCGATGGTGTCTTAAGCGCCTCGACTTAGGCAGATTTGAAGTGTTGAAACGGGAAATCCAGGAACGGTCCTAGGTCTGCGCTGACCCGCCTCCCTTTCGGTGTTTATGGAAAGGAGGCAGGTGCAGAAAGTACGGACCAGCCCTAACCTAGACCTCGCAAGTAGCTAGACATTTTAGACATTAAAGGTTGCTTGAGCTGCAGAGTGCTTAAGACAAGCATCCGAGATCTCAGACCCATCAGAGGTGACAGGACCGACCTCGCCCTCCCCTCGTCCCCTTCCCCCTGGATCTTGGTCCTGTCCGTGGCCTGCCCAGCCCAGCCCAGGCCCAGCAAAGGTCCTGCTAAGTCACCCCACCTTTGATCTCTGCTGCCCCTCGTCTATTTGGTTCCTCACCTGTCCGTCACAAGTGGTGTCTAATCTTCCTGGCCTGTCGTTTGCGAGGTCCTCTGCCCTTGAAGTCTCCTAGTAACTTTCCATCCACTGGCCCCTTGCTTCTCCTCGGCTGTAAATCCCCCTGCCCTTGTTGGACCTGGAGTTGAGCCCAGTCTGTCTCTAATTGTAATTGCCTTGAATAAAGTCTTCCTTACCCTTTTAACAAGTGTCAGGATAGTTTTTTTGTTTCGTAAGGATCAAAAGTTGCTTTCTCCGGGTTTACGGCAATATCCAAAGCCCAAGGTCCTGGAGACTGGGCCCCTGCAGGAGCGGCCGTGGGCGAGAATGGAATTTTGCTATAGCCTCACTATTTTTATTATAAAGAAAATAGCGGAGATTCTGAAAGAGAAGACCATTCCCATAGTGGTCTGACTGCGGCTGTGTTCTCTGTGTTTTGTCCTGTGTACTGTATTTTGCAGGGACATGCAGCTCTGTGGACGGTTTATCAGCCAGTTCTTGCTCCGAGCCCCCTCATTAATGCCTGGGATCTGCCGAATGGTGGGTGGGGCCAGCGACAGTCTTAGGGGAGTGGAACCAGGGCGAGGGGTGGGGCAGAGGCCCAGCCCGCTGGAGCGCGGGTGGTCCCGCCCCACCTGCCACCTGCACCATTGCACTAGTGTCCGTGGCCACACGGGGGCTCTGCTTATCCCGGGGGGGCACTGTCGGACCCTGACCGAAGCGATGGTGTCTTAAGCGCCTCGACTTAGGCAGATTTGAAGTGTTGAAACGGGAAATCCAGGAACGGTCCTAGGTCTGCGCTGACCCGCCTCCCTTTCGGTGTTTATGGAAAGGAGGCAGGTGCAGAAAGTACGGACCAGCCTAACCTAGACCTCGCAAGTAGCTAGACATTTTAGACATTAAAGGTTGCTTGAGCTGCAGAGTGCTTAAGACAAGCATCCGAGATCTCAGACCCATCAGAGGTGACAGGACCGACCTCGCCCTCCCCTCGTCCCCTTCCCCCTGGATCTTGGTCCTGTCCGTGGCCTGCCCAGCCCAGCCCAGGCCCAGCAAAGGTCCTGCTAAGTCACCCCACCTTTGATCTCTGCTGCCCCTCGTCTATTTGGTTCCTCACCTGTCCGTCACAAGTGGTGTCTAATCTTCCTGGCCTGTCGTTTGCGAGGTCCTCTGCCCTTGAAGTCTCCTAGTAACTTTCCATCCACTGGCCCCTTGCTTCTCCTCGGCTGTAAATCCCCCTGCCCTTGTTGGACCTGGAGTTGAGCCCAGTCTGTCTCTAATTGTAATTGCCTTGAATAAAGTCTTCCTTACCCTTTTAACAAGTGTCAGGATAGTTTTTTTGTTTCGTAAGGATCAAAAGTTGCTTTCTCCGGGTTTACGGCAATATCCAAAGCCCAAGGTCCTGGAGACTGGGCCCCTGCAGGAGCGGCCGTGGGCGAGAATGGAATTTTGCTATAGCCTCACTATTTTTATTATAAAGAAAATAGCGGAGATTCTGAAAGAGAAGACCATTCCCATAGTGGTCTGACTGCGGCTGTGTTCTCTGTGTTTTGTCCTGTGTACTGTATTTTGCAGGGACATGCAGCTCTGTGGACGGTTTATCAGCCAGTTCTTGCTCCGAGCCCCCTCATTAATGCCTGGGATCTGCCGAATGGTGGGTGGGGCCAGCGACAGTCTTAGGGGAGTGGAACCAGGGCGAGGGGTGGGGCAGAGGCCCAGCCCGCTGGAGCGCGGGTGGTCCCGCCCCACCTGCCACCTGCACCATTGCACTAGTGTCCGTGGCCACACGGGGGCTCTGCTTATCCGCTGGGGAAGGATGGAGGGCTCCGTGTTAGCTGTCGGATGTCTCCCTCTGGTGGCCGCGAGAAACGGGACGGCGAGGCCTGCAACAAGCAACACTCGGAGCCGGTGTTTGGGGAAGGAAATGACCACCGACTCCAGTATCCCTGCCTGGCAAGTCCATGCACAGAGGACCTGGTGGGCGGCAGTGCACGAGTCCGCAGGGTCGGACACGATTGAGTATAAACACTCACACACACACTGTGAACTTAGAGTGTAATACGCTTGTGGTATATGAGGACTTTTGTACACACCCAAGCCTGTTCATAATTTCTCAATACTTTATCTTCCCCTTACCGTTTCGGTTTTATTAAACTACTCGCGATTTCTACAATCTCGCATTTTACGCTTTTTCCTGTGTGTGCTTTGTGCGTCTTCTGTTTTTTGCAAATCTACTGACTTACACCGAAGGTGTCTGTCGCTGTTGTGTCCCACTCTTGGCGACCCCAGGGACTGCAGCCCCCCAGGCTCCTCTGTCCATGGGACTCTCCAGGCAAGAACACTGGCGTGGGTTGCCGTGCCCTCCTCCAGGGCATCTTCCTGACCCAGGGGTGGAACCCTGACCGCTTGCTTTGCAGGCGATCCCTTACTGTCTGGGCCACCGGGGAAGCCCTTGAACTCCACCAGCAGGCTCTGAGTCAGCCTGGGGCATCTCTGTCTGGGCCACCCAGTGACAAGACCGGCCGTGGGCGAGAATGGAATTTTGCTATAGCCTCACTATTTTTATTATAAAGAAAATAGCGGAGATTCTGAAAGAGAAGACCATTCCCATAGTGGTCTGACTGCGGCTGTGTTCTCTGTGTTTTGTCCTGTGTACTGTATTTTGCAGGGACATGCAGCTCTGTGGACGGTTTATCAGCCAGTTCTTGCTCCGAGCCCCCTCATTAATGCCTGGGATCTGCCGAATGGTGGGTGGGGCCAGCGACAGTCTTAGGGGAGTGGAACCAGGGCGAGGGGTGGGGCAGAGGCCCAGCCCGCTGGAGCGCGGGTGGTCCCGCCCCACCTGCCACCTGCACCATTGCACTAGTGTCCGTGGCCACACGGGGGCTCTGCTTATCCGCTGGGGAAGGATGGAGGGCTCCGTGTTAGCTGTCGGATGTCTCCCTCTGGTGGCCGCGAGAAACGGGACGGCGAGGCCTGCAACAAGCAACACTCGGAGCCGGTGTTTGGGGAAGGAAATGACCACCGACTCCAGTATCCCTGCCTGGCAAGTCCATGCACAGAGGACCTGGTGGGCGGCAGTGCACGAGTCCGCAGGGTCGGACACGATTGAGTATAAACACTCACACACACACTGTGAACTTAGAGTGTAATACGCTTGTGGTATATGAGGACTTTTGTACACACCCAAGCCTGTTCATAATTTCTCAATACTTTATCTTCCCCTTACCGTTTCGGTTTTATTAAACTACTCGCGATTTCTACAATCTCGCATTTTACGCTTTTTCCTGTGTGTGCTTTGTGCGTCTTCTGTTTTTTGCAAATCTACTGACTTACACCGAAGGTGTCTGTCGCTGTTGTGTCCCACTCTTGGCGACCCCAGGGACTGCAGCCCCCCAGGCTCCTCTGTCCATGGGACTCTCCAGGCAAGAACACTGGCGTGGGTTGCCGTGCCCTCCTCCAGGGCATCTTCCTGACCCAGGGGTGGAACCCTGACCGCTTGCTTTGCAGGCGATCCCTTACTGTCTGGGCCACCGGGGAAGCCCTTGAACTCCACCAGCAGGCTCTGAGTCAGCCTGGGGCATCTCTGTGCGTGCTGGCAGGAGACTAGGACTCCTGGGTCAGTGACAAGGACCGTTTATTCCTTGTGGCTTTGGCACATTTGCATCAGCGCCCCAGCCCCGAGCTCCATGGAAGCAGCTTGCGGCGTTCCATGGGTGCTCTGCTTTTCCAGCCAGCAGCGAGGAGCCCCCGTCTTGGTTCAGGGGCGGCGTCCCTCATGTCTCAAGGTGGAAACAACCAGATGAAGCAGCCCGGCAACCCTGGCACACGAGTAAGACCTGTGGGCACGAGGCCAGGAGGCCTGGCTCCTAATGAGGAGCGCCTGCCCTCCACTCTGTGGGGGTGGGGGTAGCGTGCAGATGCCCAGTTACAAGTGGACTCACAGGAGGGCGGGGGTGGCCAGGCCCTCGGGTCAGGGGAACAAGAAGAGAGAGACAGAGAATCAGAGCTGGGGAGGTCTGCAAGGAGCCTGGGCGTGTGAGCCCCTGGACGCAGATTCTCACGGCCCACGGTGAGACTGCTGGGCACCCACCACGGATGAGACGCTGGACAGACACGGAGAGCCGCATCTTGGGCCATCAACGGCCATCAGCCTCTGTCCCCAGCCCGCCTGGTGCTGGCTGGTGGACGAGAGGGAACGTGGCCGTGACTCCGCCCCTTGGAGGCACGGGGCGAGGGCGCCCTCCAGCGGGATGGGCGCGCTCTGAGTCTGGGCCTCGCCGGCACCGCGGCCTAGGGGCTTACTGTGGTTTAATCTGTCAGGGGCAAGTAAAGGCATGTTCACTTCTCACAGGAAAGATTAAAAAAAGATATCCGGGCTGAGCAGACAAGTGTCTCCCAACACTAAGGATAGGCGCTGCCTGCAAGCCTCACCTCTCTGAGACCAATACAGAGCACAAAGGTTCTTCCTCTTACCCGCTTTCTAATGATAATGAAACACTTTACAACTCGGGGCACCCTTTGTAACTTAAGAGTTGTAAGAATGTTTCCGCTCGAGAGCAAAGGTGTTGGTGGGGAGAAAGGGCTCCGGTGATGACATCTTTTGCATCTCTAGAGCGACAAAAAGCTTCTTCATGATTACTAATTAGCTTGAGATTTCTAGTTGGAAAAAATATAAAAAGGGAAAAGGAAGATTGTGCAGGAGGCTCGCCCGCGGAGATCGGCTGCACCGATGTGAGACCGAGACTCTCCAGCTCTGGGGTAAGAACGTCTGTTTGCAATGGACTGAGTTCTGATTATTTCTGATTATCTGTGCTTGCCTTTATTTGATGATTAATAAACCCACTCTTGGTTTGACAATATTGAGACCACGACACTTTATTGTCGAAGTCCGAGGCTCACACCCTGAGGGGACTACACTGTGTTTGCGAAAATGTCTCTGAGCTATTCAATATAGTGTCTCTTAGTGAGAACTAGTGAGAATAGTAATCAGTAAGCTCCAACACGGTGCCTGCGACAGATCCACCAGCACAGGGTCCCACACATTGTATCAGACTGGGGGACCCATTTCAGGGGGACCCCAAGGTCCTGCACGATCTGGCCCCTCCCCGCCCCTCGCCTCGAGCCACACTCTCCAGGTGCACTTCCTGCTGGTCCTCAAACACAAAACTTGAGTTCACCTTGGGGCCTTTACACCTGCTCTCTCCTGGGTCCAGATGCCTTTCATTGATTGTTCTGGGTTGATTTGTCACCTCTGCTGAAAGTGGGTCACTTCCTTTATCCACGCTGCTGATAAAGGCCTTCCCAGCTGGCCTAATGCCAACGCTGTGCCCTCCAGCTCCTGACCTGCTGACATCCTCCGCGTTTATCACGCCCCAGGTAGTGTATTCAGTTTTCCCCCTGGACTGCGGCTCCAGGCTCCTCTCTTCCTGAGTTTGCTGGTGGTGAGGCTTCAGACGCCCGTGGGCTGGCTGACCTGCGAGCATGTGAGGTCTGCAGGTGCCTTCAGTGCAGCTCCGGCAGGTGCCCAAGTCACTGCTCCCTCTCCCACTCTGGGTGAGAAGGTTTCCTTCCACGCTGGGGCACAAGGCCTACGAACAGTCGTGGAGCTTCGTGTGGTGCTTGGTGGGGGACCTGCCGAGCGGTCAAGCCTCTCTGTCTCTGCCACCGACAGTGATCCTGGCTGGTGCCGAGAGCCACCAGCCCGGATGGACAGGCCCGCGGCAAAGCGCAGGAGGGACCTGCAGAGAGAAGAGAGGTCTGCGCTTCCGCACTGCAGTCCACGTCTGATGTCGGGGTCATTTTCAGCTCCGTTCTCATCACTGTCACTGCAGAACGAACGGGCCACCTGGTAGAGCTTTCTGGAAGGTGTCCACATCTTTACCTTCCTGGGCAGCACACCATGCCCACTTACTTCTATGGGCAGTCCTTTCTGATTAGACATCTCTGGAATGCAGGCCATCTGTGGACCTCAGAGATGAAGTGATGAAGGAAAACAACATTGTTCCTGGCATGAAGCCAGCTTTCCTTGGTCCTCTCTCTAGCCCAGAGTCAGCAATCTACAGCCCACAGGCCAGATAAGCCACTTCTTGTAGATAAAGTTTAATTGGCATATAGCCAGGCCCTTGGTTTGTTCTTTTTTTTTTTAACTTTTATTTATTTATTTTTGGCTGTGCTGGGTCTTTGTTGATGTGTGGGTTTAGCTGCTCTGCGGTATATGGGACCTTCCTGGTTCAGGGATCGAACCTGTGTCTCCTGCATTGGCAGACGGGTTCTTATCCACTGAGCCACAAGGGAAGCCCGGTTTGTTCTTCTAAATAAAGTTTTATTGGCACATAGCCAGGCCCTTGGTTTGTTCTTCTAACTAAAGTTTTATTGGCATAGTCAGAGCCACCTGCTAACCTTTTTCCAGAGGCTGTTCTCTGGCTGTAAGGACAGAGTTAATTCAAATGGAGACACAAAATCCGAATTGTTGACCATCTGGCCTCTTACAGAAAAGTGCTGTAGCCCCTGCTCTAGGCTCTGGTCATGTTGGCCCCCAACCCTCAGACCCTACTTGCTTTCTTCCGCAGACCCTCCCTGGCTCCTCCTCCAAGAAGCCAACAGCCTCGCCTCTCTGTTCTGATGTATTATTTATGACCAGACTGCTCTGTGCTAATTCGTCAGATCGCTCTCATTTTCTGCGATTGTGTTTTTCTCTGGCTGGTAGAGCAAGGGTCTGCGTGTCTTGGGCGATGTCCATGCTGGAACAAAGTCCTCTACCCTGCATTTCCTTTATCTGAGCTTGAGACAGCCCTCAGTCAAGATCAGTACTTGCTGATCTTGTACTTCATGGTTCCTGCTTTTTATTTTTATAGAAAAGATGTTTCATAATTGCTTTTGCAGTGGTATCCGGCTGGTGGAGCATGGCTTGCTTGTGAAATATGTGGTTTTCTAGAAGGGAAGGAGCCCCACGGGTGGGGGGCAGGGTGAGGGTAGATAGTTTGTCGGAAGTGTGGCTCATGAGGTACTCAACCTTAAGTGATGCTCCCATGGAGGCCCTGGGATACTTGGAAACAAAATCCAGCCCGTCCAACGGCTCTGCCGTTTCTGCTTTCATGAAATATTAACTTCCCTTCAGTGTGCTTTTACACGTGAGGTGGCTCTTGAGCCGTGGGCATCAGGGAAGAAGCCCCAGGTGAGAGTGTGGACCCCGCTGCTGACGGGCAGTGGCCGACCCGGATGGGGCTCGGCCTCCTTTGCCTGTTGACGAGGGTCTGAGATGCCCTTGAGGTTGAGGCCGGCTATCTTTGCAGCAGGATGACTCCTGTAACGGCCACTCACTGAGCGCCTGCTGCCCCAGGCTCTGAGGAGCCTTGGCCGTAATGGCTGGAGGCTGCGCCCTTGCGGCGGGTGGTCCCGCAGACCAGAGCTGTTGGGTAACAGCCACTGTTGCTGGAGCCAGCCACCTTGGAGGAGAGACTCCGTTATCTTCAAAGTGTCTTGAAAAAGTGATCGAGTGTGGTACCAGGAGCCCCGATGGGTTCTGACATCCAGGCAAGAGATGCCTAGAGGCGTCTGGGTGGGGGGGAGAGTGAGGCAGGGGCCAGCCTTTGCCCAGTGGACCTGGCGGCTTCGCAGAGAAGCAGAGGCGGAGAGGAGCGAAGGGCCTTCCACAGGAGGACGCTCTGGCCGGGGTCTGGACACTCAGTCAGTGCGCCCTGGGGGAGGCGATGAGGGTCATCTGGCAGCCCCTAGGGCCCCACTGTCAGAGGAGGCACAGGACCCCGTTCAC
Source organism: Tragulus kanchil (assembly GCA_022376925.1). NCBI lineage: Eukaryota > Metazoa > Chordata > Mammalia > Artiodactyla > Tragulidae > Tragulus > Tragulus kanchil. The sequence continues at coordinate 246,702,628 of JAIOJX010000028.1, forward strand.
TTCTCTGGATCTTGAGTGGGGGCCAGGAGTGGCCATGGGACCTCGTGATTGGGGGCAGCCCAGGCAGAGGGCCGCTGGGTGAGAGACATGAAGCAGGCGCTCGTGGGCCTGTGGGGAGCGCTGGGGTCAGTTTTTAGAAGTCAGCATTCAGTGCTCTCCTTCCTCCGGCCAGGAGGGCGGGGAGAGGCCGCGCGGCACGAGGCACGTGTGCGCCCAGGGCTTTTGCAGTGGTATCCGGCTGGTGGAGCATGGCTTGCTTGTGAAATATGTGGTTTTCTAGAAGGGAAGGAGCCCCACGGGTGGGGGGCAGGGTGAGGGTAGATAGTTTGTCGGAAGTGTGGCTCATGAGGTACTCAACCTTAAGTGATGCTCCCATGGAGGCCCTGGGATACTTGGAAACAAAATCCAGCCCGTCCAACGGCTCTGCCGTTTCTGCTTTCATGAAATATTAACTTCCCTTCAGTGTGCTTTTACACGTGAGGTGGCTCTTGAGCCGTGGGCATCAGGGAAGAAGCCCCAGGTGAGAGTGTGGACCCCGCTGCTGACGGGCAGTGGCCGACCCGGATGGGGCTCGGCCTCCTTTGCCTGTTGACGAGGGTCTGAGATGCCCTTGAGGTTGAGGCCGGCTATCTTTGCAGCAGGATGACTCCTGTAACGGCCACTCACTGAGCGCCTGCTGCCGCAGGCTCTGAGGACGCAGCCGTAATGGCTGGAGGCTGCGCCCTTGCGGCGGGTGGTCCCGCAGACCAGAGCTGTTGGGTAACAGCCACTGTTGCTGGAGCCAGCCACCTTGGAGGAGAGACTCCGTTATCTTCAAAGTGTCTTGAAAAAGTGATCGAGTGTGGTACCAGGAGCCCCGATGGGTTCTGACATCCAGGCAAGAGATGCCTAGAGGCGTCTGGGTGGGGGGGAGAGTGAGGCAGGGGCCAGCCTTTGCCCAGTGGACCTGGCGGCTTCGCAGAGAAGCAGAGGCGGAGAGGAGCGAAGGGCCTTCCACAGGAGGACGCTCTGGCCGGGGTCTGGACACTCAGTCAGTGCGCCCTGGGGGAGGCGATGAGGGTCATCTGGCAGCCCCTAGGGCCCCACTGTCAGAGGAGGCACAGGACCCCGTTCACTTCTCTGGATCTTGAGTGGGGGCCAGGAGTGGCCATGGGACCTCGTGATTGGGGGCAGCCCAGGCAGAGGGCCGCTGGGTGAGAGACATGAAGCAGGCGCTCGTGGGCCTGTGGGGAGCGCTGGGGTCAGTTTTTAGAAGTCAGCATTCAGTGCTCTCCTTCCTCCGGCCAGGAGGGCGGGGAGAGGCCGCGCGCGGCACGAGGCACGTGTGCGCCCAGGGGCAGGGCCTGGCCCCCGTGGGGGCTGCGCGGCTGCATTCTCGCAGCTCCCCTGGGCCCTTGGTTCCTCCCTTACAGAGGATGTTATGTTGGCTTGGGGTTCCAAGAAGACCGGTGAGGCAGGAGGGGAAGTGACTCGCCCAGTCCCTGGGCCCCATCTGCGACACAAACCCTGTCCAGCCCTGCCCGCCCCCCGCGGTTGGGACTTGATAAGAATCTCCGCCCCCAGGTTCCCACGCGGCCCCAGCCGCCTGGAAGGGGGTCTGCGGAAGCGGACTCTAACTCTGGCCTCGAGTGCAGGACGGGGCGTGCTGCGCCCCCCGGAGCCGTGACGCGGAGCGCGCTGCGGAGCCTGGCGGGGCCGGGGCGGCCGCCTTGCTCGGCGGCGCGAGGGACGCGGGGGCGCGGGCCTCTCCGAGCAGGTTCGCGCGGCGGCGCGGGGTGGAGGACGCCGAGGCGCAGTGGAGGCGCGCCTGGAGGGAGGGTGCACCAGGACGCGGGGGGAGGGTCCAGCCGGCCCAAGCGGCGCACAGGCTGGGGTGCATGCGCCGAGGGGTGCGGGCGCAGGGTTGGACGCTGGGGTTAGGGGAGGCTGCACCAGGCTCGCAGGTGTGCGGCGGCCGGGGCGCAGAGGGCTGGGCGCCGCTCGGCGGGGTGCGGGGCTGCGGGGCTGCGGCGAGCAGGCGGCGCGCGTGGTGCAGGGACACCGCGGGACGCTGCGACAGGGCTGGGCGCGGTTTGGGGCATCTTGGATGACACTTGGCCCTCTCCGACTCTTCCTCCCTCCACCCCCCAAAGCCAAGACCTCCGGGCCCAGCTCCGGGCTGGTGGTTCCTTCGCCCCTCACGGCGCCGCGCGCGCGTGGCTATTTATAGACCCGGGAAGTGCTTTCACAGCCGGGATTCCAAAGGCTGCTGGGGCGGGAGCGCAGAGAGCAGCTACGGGGTCAGAGTGGAGAGCGGGGCGCACGGCCGCACCCGGCGTGCCCAGGCCAGCCCCGGCACTGCTTCCTGGTGAGTCTCCCGGGCTGGGGAGGAGGGGACCAGGCGAGCCCCGTCTTGGCCCCCGCTGGGACATTCACCCCTTGCCCCGTCAGCGCCTGTCTCCTCTCTAGGGCAACCGGCTCCCCTTGTCAGTTTCCAGGCCGGGTGGTGGTCGTGGGGGTGCGCCTCGTGGCTGTGTGCTGAGACCTCGGCTGTCAGACTCTTTCTTCCTGGAAGCCTTTTACTTCTAGAATCTTTGTATGTTTTCATACCTATGCTGATGGTTGTTGTTGTTCAGTCACTCAGTCGTGTCCATCTCTTTGTGACCCCGTGGGCGGCAGCACGCCAGGCTTCCCTGTCCTTCACCTTCTCCGGGAGCTTGCTCACACTCATGTCCACTGAGCGGGTGACGCCATCCAACCGTCTCTTCCTCTGCTGCCCTCTTCTCCTCCTGCCCTCAGTCTTTGCATCAGGCTCTTTTCCAGTGAGTCGGCTCTTCGCATCAGGTGGCTAAAGTATCGGAGCTTCAGCCTCAGTATCAGTCCTTCCAGTGAATATTCAGGGTTGGTTCCTTTTAGGATGGCCTGGTTGGTCTCCTTGCTGTCCCAGGGGCACTCCGGTCTTCTCAGCACCGCAGTGTGGAAGCATCATGGTTTAGCGCTTGGTCATCTTTATGGTCTCACTCTCACATCTGTACATGACTTCTAGAAAAACCGTAGCTCTGACTGTACGGAGCTTTGCCGGCAAATGATATTTCTGCTTTTTAATACACTGTCCGGGCTTGTCGTAGCTTTTCTTCCAAGGAGCACATGTCTTTTAATTTCAGGGCTGCATTGCCACCTGCACTGATTCTGGAGCCAAAGACAATAAATCCTGTCATTGTTTTTTCCTTTTTCCCCAGGAGTGATGGGATCAGATGCTGTGATCTTAGTTTTTTGAATGTTGAATTTTAAGCCAGGTTTTTCCACTCTCCTCTTCACCTTCATCAAGGAGCTCTTTCGTTCTTCTTTGATGTCTGCCATTAGGGTGGTATCGTATCAGAGGTTGCCAATTGCTTGTGGAGAATTTTTGCTCCAAAACAGGGCGGCCAGATTGGTTTTTAGGTGATGTATGAAGAGAGCAGCCGGTGGTATGACTTGAGAAGAACCCCAGAGGAGGTCAGATGGGGGCTTTGTAAGGTCATCGTCAGCCTGGGCTTCTGGACTCTCCCGCAACCGGCTCCCTTGTCAGTTTCCAGGCCGGGTGGTGGTCGTGGGTGCGCCTCGTGGCTGTGTGCTGAGACCTCGGCTGTCAGACTCTTTCTTCCTGGAAGCCTTTTACTTCTAGAATCTTTGTATGTTTTCATACCTATGCTGATGGTTGTTGTTGTTCAGTCACTCAGTCGTGTCCATCTCTTTGTGACCCCGTGGGCGGCAGCACGCCAGGCTTCCCTGTCCTTCACCTTCTCCGGGAGCTTGCTCACACTCATGTCCACTGAGCGGGTGACGCCATCCAACCGTCTCTTCCTCTGCTGCCCTCTTCTCCTCCTGCCCTCAGTCTTTGCATCAGGCTCTTTTCCAGTGAGTCGGCTCTTCGCATCAGGTGGCTAAAGTATCGGAGCTTCAGCCTCAGTATCAGTCCTTCCAGTGAATATTCAGGGTTGGTTCCTTTTAGGATGGCCTGGTTGGTCTCCTTGCTGTCCCAGGGGCACTCCGGTCTTCTCAGCACCGCAGTGTGGAAGCATCATGGTTTAGCGCTTGGTCATCTTTATGGTCTCACTCTCACATCTGTACATGACTTCTAGAAAAACCGTAGCTCTGACTGTACGGAGCTTTGCCGGCAAATGATATTTCTGCTTTTTAATACACTGTCCGGGCTTGTCGTAGCTTTTCTTCCAAGGAGCACATGTCTTTTAATTTCAGGGCTGCATTGCCACCTGCACTGATTCTGGAGCCAAAGACAATAAATCCTGTCATTGTTTTTACTTTTTCCCCAGGAGTGATGGGATCAGATGCTGTGATCTTAGTTTTTTGAATGTTGAATTTTAAGCCAGGTTTTTCCACTCTCCTCTTCACCTTCATCAAGGAGCTCTTTCGTTCTTCTTTGATGTCTGCCATTAGGGTGGTATCGTATCAGAGGTTGCCAATTGCTTGTGGAGAATTTTTGCTCCAAAACAGGGCGGCCAGATTGGTTTTTAGGTGATGTATGAAGAGAGCAGCCGGTGGTATGACTTGAGAAGAACCCCAGAGGAGGTCAGATGGGGGCTTTGTAAGGTCATCGTCAGCCTGGGCTTCTGGACTCTCCCAGCACCTAGCCTGGCCCCGTGTTGGGTGGGGTGGGCGTGGGGGCAGGGGAGGGTCAGGCGGCCCCTCGCCTGGGCCGGGCGTGGGAATGGGGGTCACACGTGGCTCTGACGGGGCATCAGGTGGGAAGACTGGCGGGCGACACGTCTCCCCGGGCCTGTTTACAGCTGGCTCCGAGGAGCGTCTGGCGAGTGTGTGAGAGCGGCACGGTCTGCAGCTGCGAGCCCGAGTGAGCACACTCGAGCAGCCCGTCGCTGCACCTCCCTCTGCCGTCTCTCCTGTCGAGCTGTGGGCTCCCACCTTTTGGGCACCAGGGAGGGGTTTCGTGGAAGACGGTTTTTCCACAGACCCAGAGGGGGATGGATTGGGGGTGATTCAAGCACATTACATTTATTGTGCACTTTATCTCTATGTTTATTGCATCAGATCCAGCTCATATCATCAGGCAGTAGACCCCGGAGGCTGGGGCCCTGCTCCAGGACTGAGATCTGGGGCGTCCGGGTTCCCTCCCAGATCAGCTGCCTGGGCTGTGAGAGCCTCCTTTTCCTCTTCTGTCGTCTCATCTGCTTCCCTGAGAAGCTTGTTTGAGGCCTGGTGGGCTGCCGTATAGCGCAGTGGGTAGCCCTGTAAGGCCGCCTGGGTCTGAGCCCCCTTTGCCACGAGCGGCGTGCCGGGCGGCCCCCGAGGCCGGCGGGGGAGCGCTGCTCGCTGTGCTCTCGGTTCACCTGGCTGCTCCACGAGGACCACGCTCAGGGGCTTATACACTGCAGAGACTTCTCGCAATTCTGGGGGCGGGACCTCCAGGATCGAGGTGCCTGCGTGGTTGCTGAGGGCCCCGTTGGGGTGCGGACCTCTGTGCTCTCGTGTGGAGGGAGGGGCGGGGGCTCTCGAAGGTCTCTTTTACAAGAGCATTGATCCTGTTTATGTGGGCTCCACCTTCCTGATCCAAAACCTACCAAATGCCCCATCTCTAAATGGTGTCCCTTTTGGGGGGCAGTTGGTGACATATGAATTTTAGGGGAGCACAGTCAGGCCATCTCATTCTGGCCCCCCAAATTCATGTCCCTACCGCGTGCACAATACACTCACTTCACCCCTACAGCCCCCAAAGCTGGACTCCCTCCGGCGCCCACCCCAGCCTCCTCCAGGCCAGGTGCGGGGGGACCCCAGGTGGTGTGCCCTGGCGCGAGTCCCCTCCAGCCGGGAGCCTGGGGGCCAGACGGCGGCGCCGAGCGCCAGCTTGTGTGCCAGCGGACACCCAGGGAGGCCAGAGGCACCGACGTGTCAGGGTGTGGAGCAGAGAAAGGCTTCCTGCGGGGCCCGGCAAGGATAGATGGGCAGCTCGTGCCTCCCACATCTGGAACCCCGAAGGGCTTGGCAAGGAGCTTTTAAAGACCCCGCGGCAGGGGGTGATGCAGGGGGACGTGGTCAGCTTTTGCACAGGTGTCTGCTGGCGGGTGGCCGGGTGGCAAGGCGGGCTTGCCGGGTTGACGTCCGCAGTCCTCAGGCCCCAGTAGGTCGGGGGTGGGGGACACCTTGGCTGACACGGAGCGAGCTCCCAGAGGTCATCGTGCACATCGTGGCTCCAGGGAAGCTTGCGGGGTCCGCACATGTTCATTTCCCATTTGTCACCTGAGGGATGTCGTGCTGCTGACCCAGGGCTCGGGACAAGGGCCAGGTCAGAGCTAGAGCAAGGATTTCAGAAAGCAGGATCTGGTCCGTTTGGAGGACCTGCCGCACAGACTGCAGGGCTCGGTCCCTCCCGAAACCAGCTCTGTGGGCCGTGCGGGCTTTTCTCCTTTGAGGAAAATGAAAGAAGTGGTCCAGTGGTCTGGAAGCAGGAGGCCAGGACCTCAGCTGAGCACCGCATGTGATGGCTGGGTGGGTTCTCCCCTGGTCTTGGGCTCCAGGGCATTACCGGGCACACAAGAGGGCTGGGGGTGACGATGGCGGCCTTTCTCTGGCCCGTCACAGGGATCCAGCGAGGTCGCGCATGGGCTGCTGAGCCCCGGGCTCTTCCCGTGCCTCCAGACCACTCAGGCCCGAGGTGGGTGAGCTCGGGTGGCCGGAAACACGAACAGACTGGCGCGTTGACAGGGCCCAGCAGGAGGAACGTCTGGCCCCGGCAGCAGCAGCCGCTGGGGCTGCGTCTCACCCCGGTTGTCTTGGGACGCAGGAGCTTGAGGAGAGATCTCAGTTGCCTGGTCAGGGATCGAACCTGAGCCGTGGCGGCGAGCAGGCCGACTGCTAGCCACGAGAGCACCAGGGCCCCGGGGCTCAAGTCAGCAACTGGAGGCTCGGCCCTTGTCTGCTTGTAAGGAAGACGCCCACAGAGACAAGAAGCAGAGAGGCGGGTCAAGTGCGTGTTAGGAACTGAACGCTGCAAGCCGACACGCAACTGGGCCCACAGGGTCGGGGGTGACAGAGCTGGCTTGAGTTCCTGCCACGGGGGCCGTCTCCCGGGCCTTTGCTTCCCCTGGCCCCTCATCTCGCTCTGCGCTGCGTCTGGCCTGGCTCAGGGCTCCCCTTTGCTTGCGCCTCTTCCAACCAAGATGGAGTCTGGCGTGAGGGTCTCTGAGAGGCTGGCAGGACATATTCTGGGCCGGCGGCCCTTCCGCGTTGACCCCAGTGGATGCGTCTGCGCTCGTGCAGTGGGGTGTGGGGGGATCTTCTTGACTTCAGAGACGAAAACCATGGCTGTGTTTCTGCTCCATCAGAGATGGGCTCCTCTCTGCTCTTGCCAAGGTGTCTTTTCCTTGAGACGTCGGAAGAGTTTCCTCGAGACGTCTAATCGCTCAGCTTGCGAAGCTTCAGCGGCTCGGGCTGGGGCCCACCCGCTCCTCCCTCCCTTCCAGGCCTTGCCAGCTGGAGAGAAGCTTCTTTTTGAGGAAGCAAAACTAAGCCCTTTCGGGGACGCTGGAGCCGGGGCGCAAGGATGGAGCCGCTGTTGGAGAGGCGACGGGATCGCACCAGCTCCAGGCAGGAGGACGGCTTCGGGACACAGCCCCGGAGGGTGGCTGACCTGGTCGTGGTCCCCCACTTCCGGCGGAGCAGTATCAACGCCTGCAGAAACCGGAGGTCGCAGGTCCTCTTTGGCAACGGTGAAAAGGTAGGTCTGGGGATCCCCGGGTCCACCAGGACCCTGGGGGGCACAGGGCCCACCCTGCTGAGCCCGGGGCCCCGACCCAGACAGGCCCTTCCGTAGGGAGGACTGGGAGAGAGTGCTGGGGAGCGGGTCATGCCCCGGGCACGGCGCCCATCCTGGCCCCGACTGGGACCGTGCTCGTAGGCGCTGCCCGCCTGCCTCATTGCGCAATGGCTCTGCGGCCTTTCCCCACGGGGAAGGCTCGGCCCCAGCTGGGGGCTGGGTGGGCTGCACGGAAAGCCTCGGGCGGGCTCGTGTGGGGACGTCCGAGTGTCACAGCCCCTGGCTGGCGGGAGGACGGTGTCTCACGACTCAGCCTGCAGTCCCGCGGGACAGGGCGGTGTCCTGACTCGCTGGTCACCTTGGCACCGCCCTCTTGGCCCTGGGAAAGCAGCTTGACCCGTACGCTGTAAAGGGTGGCGGGACCCCAAGAGCCCCGTGGGAGCGGCTCCCGGGCTCCACTCCTCCCTCTGGGGTCCGCACCTGAGGCCTCCAGCCGGCGGGAGGAGGCCCCGTGTCCCAGCTCTCAAGGAAGACCCCGACGTGTGCGGGCGCAGGCGGGTCTCGGCAGGGCGGGCTGTGGGCTCTGGAATGGCACTGGCCTCACTGCCTGAGGGTCGCTCGGTGCCCTTTTGCCCCTCATCAGGGAAACCTGAGTTCCTGGATCCCCGAGAACATCAAGAAGAAAGAGTGCGTGTACTTCGTGGAAAGCGCCCAGCGGTCGGACGCCGGGTGAGTGGCGCGTCCTGTCTTACGGCCTCGCGTCCCCACTGCGGCTCCGCCGGCAGAGAACCGGCCTGTCCCGTGGCAGACACGGCTCTGCTCCCAGGTTGGGAAGACCCCCTGGAGAAGGGAGTGGCGACCCACTCCAGTGTTCTTGCCTGGAGGGTGCCGTGGGCAGAGGGGCTGTGGTCCCTGGGGTCACGAGGAGCCTGACACAGCGGAGCGACTGACGCTTTCCTTTCCCTCTTCCCACGTGGCACGGATGCCCAGAGCAAGGCTGAGGGCCGCGTCTGCGCTGGCCTGGGCTGCACGGAGCCCTCCCCTCCGGACACACCTCAGTCCTCGCTGGGCCACAGACAGGCCTCGCTCTTTCTTCCTTCTGCTTCTCTGTCACCTGGTGACACCGCCTCCACCGCGGAGCCCTCCTTGACCACACCCTGTATTTGTCTTTTCGGGAGGTGGCTGGCAGCGCTGCACTTATGTGGTTTTGTGGTTCTGAGCTCTGACCATGGCGGAGTCTTTATTACTTCTCTGCTGGATAGCCAGCCACAGCTCAAGCTGGGACCAGACACGGGGACGGGCGTCCTGAGTGCGGGCGATGGGCAGCAGTGGTGATCTGGAGCCAGACGTTCATGCTCACCACCGGGACTGCTGTGTCTTCTGGGAAGGGCCCAGGGTGTTGACCTCGAAAGTGCCCCCTCTGGGGCTCACGGTCCAGCGCGGCCCCTCTTCAGACCAGAGCCCTCTTTCCTCCCCAGCAGCCATGCGGACCCTCGCGTTGGGGAGGGCTGCCAGCCTCAGGGCTGGGCACCTGGTGCGCTCGGGCTGATCAGAGCCCCGGCTCAGGCCGACTCCTCTGGCCACGTGCAGAGCACCCTTTGCCCTGAGGTCTCCAGCTCCAGTTTTCTTTTTTTTGTGAGGGGGGAGGGCATTGGGGAGGGAGGGGGGCAGGTGGATCACTTCTACTGGTCTTTCATTTATTCAGTTTCATCCATCTTTATTCTTTGGCCCGTGTGGGCCTCCCATCGCAGTGGCCTCTGCTGTCGCAGAGCACTGCCTCTGGGCGCATGTGCTCCCGAGCTCCGGCTCGGTAGTTGGACACATCGGTCCAGCCGCTCCGCGGCACGTGGGATCTTCCCAGGCCAGGGATCGAACCAGCGCCCCTTGCACTGCAAGGAGGTGTCCTTACCCACTGGACCACCCGGGAAGCCCCAGCTCCAGTTTTTAAAGTGGGTTTACAACCTTAGCCCCATGGGAGCGTGTGGTACTCAGGGCTCCTTGCCGGAGTCACAGGCTCCGAAGCCCTCTGGACAGAGCTCCTGCAGACCCAGGGCTGGTCAGTCAGGGCCCAGGGGCACCGTCTGTCCAGCCCTGGCCCCTGTGTGCTCTGAATTCTGAGCCAGTGGAGAAATACCCACAGGGGTCAGTGAGGGCTGGGTACAGTTTGTATTTGAGGTGGAGACGGGGCTCCCTGCTCGTTCGGTGTTTCCGTCCCCCTGTGAGGGAATGCCGCTCAGTCCTCGCTGGGCCACAGACAGGCCTCGCTCTTTCTTCCTTCTGCTTCTCTGTCACCTGGTGACACCGCCTCCACCGCGGAGCCCTCCTTGACCACACCCTGTATTTGTCTTTTCGGAGGTGGCTGGCAGCGCTGCACTTATGTGGTTTTGTGGTTCTGAGCTCTGACCATGGCGGAGTCTTTATTACTTCTCTGCTGGATAGCCAGCCACAGCTCAAGCTGGGACCAGACACGGGGACGGGCGTCCTGAGTGCGGGCGATGGGCAGCAGTGGTGATCTGGAGCCAGACGTTCATGCTCACCACCGGGACTGCTGTGTCTTCTGGGAAGGGCCCAGGGTGTTGACCTCGAAAGTGCCCCCTCTGGGGCTCACGGTCCAGCGCGGCCCCTCTTCAGACCAGAGCCCTCTTTCCTCCCCAGCAGCCATGCGGACCCTCGCGTTGGGGAGGGCTGCCAGCCTCAGGGCTGGGCACCTGGTGCGCTCGGGCTGATCAGAGCCCCGGCTCAGGCCGACTCCTCTGGCCACGTGCAGAGCACCCTTTGCCCTGAGGTCTCCAGCTCCAGTTTTCTTTTTTTTGTGAGGGGGGAGGGCATTGGGGAGGGAGGGGGGCAGGTGGATCACTTCTACTGGTCTTTCATTTATTCAGTTTCATCCATCTTTATTCTTTGGCCCGTGTGGGCCTCCCATCGCAGTGGCCTCTGCTGTCGCAGAGCACTGCCTCTGGGCGCATGTGCTCCCGAGCTCCGGCTCGGTAGTTGGACACATCGGTCCAGCCGCTCCGCGGCACGTGGGATCTTCCCAGGCCAGGGATCGAACCAGCGCCCCTTGCACTGCAAGGAGGTGTCCTTACCCACTGGACCACCCGGGAAGCCCCAGCTCCAGTTTTTAAAGTGGGTTTACAACCTTAGCCCCATGGGAGCGTGTGGTACTCAGGGCTCCTTGCCGGAGTCACAGGCTCCGAAGCCCTCTGGACAGAGCTCCTGCAGACCCAGGGCTGGTCAGTCAGGGCCCAGGGGCACCGTCTGTCCAGCCCTGGCCCCTGTGTGCTCTGAATTCTGAGCCAGTGGAGAAATACCCACAGGGGTCAGTGAGGGCTGGGTACAGTTTGTATTTGAGGTGGAGACGGGGCTCCCTGCTCGTTCGGTGTTTCCGTCCCCCTGTGAGGGAATGCCGCTCAGGATGCGCTTGGCTCTGAAACTTCCAAAGCACCTTTCTCGGTTCCAGGACCCAGGCGAGGAGTCGCCACGGGGGCGGGGGCTGTCTCCTGAGCGCGGGGAGCTCCCTGCCGGGGCTCCTGCCTCTTCGCCCCGCGGCGCTGGTGAGCAGGGCGGGGCCACGTGGGCCCAGAGCCTGGAGGACTTTCTCTGATTATTCAGCTCCTGGGCCAACCGTCTGTAGTTTCTCGCTCTGTGTCAGGCTTGGGAACACTCTGGACTGAAGACCTGCCCTCGCTGGGGGGTGGCGGCAAGAGAAGCGGGCAGGGTGTGGTCTATTCCAGGCTGACGGTGACCGTCTGTGAGAAAGTTTGGGGCGGCCTGGAGCGAGGACGCCAAGACCGAGCGCTCGTCCTGGTGGACCCGTCCCTGCCTTGGACCCGGGTCCATCCTCCACGAGTGGAGGCGGTCAGGAGAGGTGCTCAGGGGAGCCCTGCAGGTCCGGAAGTGATTTGAGGACCCTAAGGAGACATAAGAGACGCTGGGTTTGATCCCTGGGTTGGGAAGGTCCCCTGGAGGAGGGCACGGCCATCCACTCCAGTCCTCTTATCTGGGAACCGCATGGACAGAGGAGCCTGGTGGGCCGCGGTCTATAGGGTTGCAAAGAGTTGGACACAGCCGAAGCAACTTAGCATGCGTGCAGGCAAGGAGTCAGAAGAAGGTGGGCTTGGAGTTCCTCATGGCCGGGCCTGTGCTCCCAGCCTGGGGGGCCTCGGCCTGAGCCGTGGGACAGGGGTACGGAGCCCCGGAGACTAGGAGATACAGCGCAAGTAGGCCTTGGCCTGTTTCCCCAGCCTTGGTCCTCCGCACAGTTAAACAGCACAAATTCTATGCATTCTTTCCCATCTAGAACTTCATTTGGTCCTCCCCAGTTTTACAGGCTAGGGGTCAGGGAATGTGTGTTTTTCCCATTTAATGACTGAGAAATTGAGAGTCAGACCCCTAAGATCACACTCCACAAGCCGCAGGGAAACCTGTTTTCTCTCTCTGGGTCCAGTTCTGTCCCTTCCCCGAAATAAAGCTGTCATTGGGCCCAGGGCTCACCTGGTTTTAGATTTTTTTGGTTTGGTCTCAGCTGTATCTCGTCTTCTAGGTCACTTGTAACTAGCAAAGTAGGACGCTAGAAAACCTGTGCCCGTGTCTGAGCAGACAAGCTGTGAAGAGCGCCATTCCCGTCTCCTCTCGCTCCTGCCAAGAACAGCAGAAAAGGCGAAAGCGGCGTCAACCCACGAGGACGTGGGAGGCGGGAGAGGAGGCGGCAGCTGAGGCTGTGGGGTGTTCTCTTTGGGGGACCCCGTGGATCCCTCTAGCCCCAGGTCTAGAGGCTTCTGCCTGCACCACGTGCTTCTTGAACCTTTCTATCTTGAAATAGCTGTAGATTTGTAGGAACTTGCAAAGATGGATCTGACGATCCCGCCCGTGGTCACTTCTTCTTCCCCTCGACTGTCGCGCTGGCAGCGGCTCGCCTGCTCTCGGCTCCTGCAGCTGTTTCAGCTCCCACACGTGGTGCAGATGGACTCCTCCGCGAGGCGATGTGTCGAGGCCGGCCGCGCTCCCCCGGCGGAGTGCCTTTGTGTCGGTTCCGGTTATGTGGCTTGGTCCCAGGCTCCTGTTTGCTGTGGAGCGGCCAGCTGGCCTGGGTCACAGTGTGTGTAGTGAGGCTTTTGTAGACAACAAATAATTGGATCTTATTATGATTGTTTTTTTAATCTACTCAGACTATCTTTGGGGCTTCACCGCTGGCCCAGTGGTAAAGAATTTGCCTGTAATGCAGGAGATAAACTTTGGATCCCTCCCCTGGGTGGGGAGGATCCTCTGGAGGAGGAAATGGGAACCCACTCCAGGGCTCTTGCTGGACGATCCCGTGGACAGAGGAGCCTGGCGGATAGAGCCTGCGGGGCCGCAGAGTCAGACAGCTGAGCAGCTAACTCTCATTTCCTCTGTCGTAGGGAGAGTGGGACTTAAGTTTGCCATTGTTTTGTTTAGGTTTCTCTGTGTTTCTCTTCCTGCCTTTCTGTGGGTCACCTGAACATTTCTTAGAGTTCCATTTTGATTGAGCTATGCTGTTCCTGCCTGTATTTCTTTGTGCAACTTTTCCGTGGCTGTTCCAGGTACTAGGTTGTATATACATAACCCGCCACGTATTACTGACACCTGCAATCTGCTGATGTACTTTGTGCAAGACCGGCAGAGAGGGAAGGGATGAGACCCGAGCTCAGGCAGAGAGAGTTTAACGGAGAGTACTGCCGGGCTGTCTCACGAGAGAGAGCGTCCCCGAGAGCTCGGGGGGTGAGGATCATATACTGGGGCCTAAAGGGAAGTGAAACATCACCAGCTAGCAATAGGGGCACCTCACACACACGCTTTGCTGCTCTCTCCAGGTCCTGAGAAGAGGGAGGGTCAGGTGCAGGCAGCTGATTAACAGGGTGTGAGCGACTAGCAGGATGTGGGCAAAAAAACAGGAAGGAGGTTTTTTCTTGTCGCAAAGGGAGGAGGAAGGAGGCCTCGGTGGTCCTCACGCCAGGAACTCGTCCCAGTGTCCTGGTGTTGACATTCACCAGTTTGGAGGAAGTATAGAGATGTTCCCGCCTTTTATGACCCTTTGTCCTTCCCCATTCATAATATAAAATTTACAAAATTTTCCTCCACTCACGCTGAGAACTGTATTAGATCATGATGCAATTTTTCTTCACCTGTCAAACATACTTCAGAATATTCGAGAGGAGGAAACTGTGTTTACTCACCCGCGTTGACTCTTTCCACTGTTGTCTCTTCACTTCAACGGCTTACTGACCAGAGACATATGACGACCTCTTCACACGTCTTTTCTTACCGGGACATTGCTGATGGGAGACGCTTCAGTATTCCCTAACAGAACACGTCACGGGCTATAGGCGTTAGTTTCTGCCAAAGGCCCCTGCTTGACCGCATGCTGATGTTCCAGAATTCCTCCCTTTCTCATTCCCTTTCTGTTTAGAGAGCTTCCTCTAGCCTTCCTTTCTGGGGAGTTTGGTTCGTGACCAATTCCGTGGTTTTCTCTCGTCTGAGATGGTCTGGGCGCCCCTCGCACGTGGAGTGACGCTTGTGCTGGATACAGAATTCTGAACTGGTAGTTTTTGTTTTTAGAAAAAAGTCGCGTCACTTCTTTCTGGCTTCTGATTCAGACTCAGGTGTGGAATTGCCTTCCTCCAGTGGGTAAGGTGTCCTTTCCCGACTCTCAAGACTGTGCTGTTCGGCTTCCGAAGCTGGACGACTGTGGGCCTCGGCCCGCTCCCTGGCCGGGGTCAGTCCTGACGGCACCTCCTCTGCGCCCGCCTCGAGGAGGGGCAGGCACTGTCGCCCAGGCCCCCCGGGGCAATTGCGGTGAGTTTAACGGAGAGTACTGCGGTGTCTCCGAGAGCTCGGGGTGAGGACTTTGGGAGGGGTGAAACATCACCAGCTAGCAATAGGGGCACCTCACACACACGCTTTGCTGCTCTCCAGTGTCCTGAGAAGAGGGAGGGTCAGGTGCAGGCAGCTGATTAACAGGGTGTGAGCGACTAGCAGGATGTGGGCAAAAAAACAGGAAGGAGGTTTTTTCTTGTCGCAAAGGGAGGAGGAAGGAGGCCTCGGTGGTCCTCACGCCAGGAACTCGTCCCAGTGTCCTGGTGTTGACATTCACCAGTTTGGAGGAAGTATAGAGATGTTCCCGCCTTTTATGACCCTTTGTCCTTCCCCATTCATAATATAAAATTTACAAAATTTTCCTCCACTCACGCTGAGAACTGTATTAGATCATGATGCAATTTTTCTTCACCTGTCAAACATACTTCAGAATATTCGAGAGGAGGAAACTGTGTTTACTCACCCGCGTTGACTCTTTCCACTGTTGTCTCTTCACTTCAACGGCTTACTGACCAGAGACATATGACGACCTCTTCACACGTCTTTTCTTACCGGGACATTGCTGATGGGAGACGCTTCAGTATTCCCTAACAGAACACGTCACGGGCTATAGGCGTTAATTTCTCCCAAAAGGCCCCTGCTTGACCGCATGCTGATGTTCCAGAATTCCTCCCTTTCTCATTCCCTTTCTGTTTAGAGAGCTTCCTCTAGCCTTCCTTTCTGGGGAGTTTGGTTCGTGACCAATTCCGTGGTTTTCTCTCGTCTGAGATGGTCTGGGCGCCCCTCGCACGTGGAGTGACGCTTGTGCTGGATACAGAATTCTGAACTGGTAGTTTTTGTTTTTAGAAAAAAGTCGCGTCACTTCTTTCTGGCTTCTGATTCAGACTCAGGTGTGGAATTGCCTTCCTCCAGTGGGTAAGGTGTCCTTTCCCGACTCTCAAGACTGTGCTGTTCGGCTTCCGAAGCTGGACGACTGTGGGCCTCGGCCCGCTCCCTGGCCGGGGTCAGTCCTGACGGCACCTCCTCTGCGCCCGCCTCGAGGAGGGGCAGGCACTGGTCGCCCCAGGCCCCTGGTGACCCCGCGGCCTTTGCAGGAAGGTGGTGTGCAAGTGTGGCTACCCGCGTGAGAGGCACCCGGAGGGGGCCCTGCAGCCCCAAGCCTTCCAGGGCCAGGAGTGGGACCCGAGAAAGCACATCCAGGAGATGCCAACCGACGCCTTCGGTGACATTGTCTTCACAGGCTTGGGCCAGGACATGGGAAAGGTTGGTTTCCATGACCCCGTTGCTCCTACTGTGGGCCGGAGCCCGCCATGGGTGACCGCGGTGGCTGGCCCTCCCTGGGGTGGGCGTGGGAGGCCGTGGAGCCCACCGGCCCACGCTGAGGCCGGAGTGGGGGCTCCGCGTGGCACGTGGAGTTGCTCGGCGCCCCTGGGGGGCAGGGCAGGGCGAGGCGGCTGCCGGGGCTCCGGGAGAGGCGGGGGTGGGCGCCGGCGCGGGTCAGGGGGTGGTCTGGACGGCTCTCGTCCCTGCCGGGTGGGCTGGGGAGCACAGGACACACAGGTGGGGAGGGCAGCAGGGAGGCCTCAGGGGTGGCGGCGGGACCAGAAGCAGAGGTGAGAGTCCTGCGCAGGGGAGCAGGGCGGCGGGGGCTCCGTCCTGGCTGTGGATCTCAGGGTGGTCGCGGGACCAGCAGCATCACCCACCAGCCGCTCAGGCCCCACCCCACCCTGTTGACCCGGAGGCCCGGCTCCCTGTTTTGACCCGCCGTCTAGAACGTGCTGTGCCCACGTGCTGCAGCTGTGCCCACGCCCTGCCACCGTGCCCAGCCTGGCACGAGGCTCTGGGGCAGCTCTGCCCCGGGGGATCTTGTGGGCCCACTTGTCTCTGGCTGTGGTCCTGGGATCGCCAGCCTCGTACTGGGCCGGGTGACCTTCCACCCTGACTCCCCCGAGTCGCGCCCACTTGATCAGAGAGGCTGAACAGAGAGTCGGATGAGGTGGGCCTGGCCCCTGAGCTCCCGGCCTCAGCGCCCCTCAGAGCCCCGCCCCGTGAGCTTCTGTCTGGGTAGCCCCACGCCCTCCAGACGCCTGGGGAAGCGGGGGGCCTCTGCGGGGCGTGGGGCGGAAGGTCAGGGCGGGGCCTGCCGGGGACAGGGCCGCGGACGAGAGGGAGGTGGCCGGGGTGAAGAAGGGAGACGCTCCGGGGCAGCAGCCAGTTGAGCAGGAGGAGCCGACAGGGGCGTAGGGAGGCTGGAGCCGGGCCAGGGGACTCAGGCTGGGTGCCCCCGGCACAAGGGTGCAAGGCCGGCCCCTCCGGGCGGCCTCTCCCGGGCCACCTCCTCTTTCTCCCGAGCGTCCTGCTCGGGCCTGGGTCTGGATTCGGTGTGAGCGTCCACCCGCCCGCTGGGGCTCTCAGGCACGGCTGGGGCAGGATGGCTGGGCTCTGGGCCGGGTTGGCCGCCCACTGACCCCGGGGGTCTTCTGCCCTCCCTGCAGTACGTCCGCCTCTCCCAGGACACGCCCTCCAGCCTGATCTACCAGCTCATGACCGAGCAGTGGGGCCTGGACGCGCCCAACCTCCTCATCTCCGTGACCGGCGGGGCCAAGGACTTCCACATGAAGTCCAGGCTGAAGAGCCTCTTCCGCAGAGGCCTGGTCAAGGTGGCCCAGACCTCAGGTAGGGCGGGGACAGAGGGCCCTGGGCCCAGACCGCAGGTGGTGCTCAGGCCCGGGAGTGCTGGGGGAGTGACGGGTCCCTGGGAGGTAGGGTCCGGGCCCTGGGGTGGGCTGGCCTTGAGGGTCCCCAAGTCAGGCCTGGCCCGGGGGTGGGGGGTGTCTGGTCAGGGTCACCACGCCCTGCGCTGTGCCCACATCGGGCTGCGGCGCCTGGCCTGCGGACGGCCGTGTGCCCGGCTTTCTCATGGTGGCAGACGCAGCTCTGGTCGGCTCCCGGCGGGGGATGGTTCGAAACAGAAGCATTCAGAGAACCTTCCGAGAAGCCATTCTGTTCTTGGGAGGACAGAGGGAGGCAGCAGGGAGGTGGGGAGAGGCCACCCTGACAGTCGGCCCACTGCAGGAGGCTGAAGAGGTCGGATGAGGTGGGCCTGCCTGAGCTCCCGGCCTCAGCGCCTCAGAGCCCGCCCGTGAGCTTCTGTCTGGGTAGCCCACGCCCTCCAGACGCCTGGGGAAGCGGGGGCCTCTGCGGGCGTGGGGCGGAAGGTCAGGCGGGGCCTGCCGGGACAGGGCCGGACGAGAGGGAGGTGGCCGGGTGAAGAAGGGAGACGCTCCGGGGCAGCAGCCAGTTGAGCAGGAGGAGCCGACAGGGGCGTAGGGAGGCTGGAGCCGGGCCAGGGGACTCAGGCTGGGTGCCCCCGGCACAAGGGTGCAAGGCCGGCCCCTCCGGGCGGCCTCTCCCGGGCCACCTCCTCTTTCTCCCGAGCGTCCTGCTCGGGCCTGGGTCTGGATTCGGTGTGAGCGTCCACCCGCCCGCTGGGGCTCTCAGGCACGGCTGGGGCAGGATGGCTGGGCTCTGGGCCGGGTTGGCCGCCCACTGACCCCGGGGGTCTTCTGCCCTCCCTGCAGTACGTCCGCCTCTCCCAGGACACGCCCTCCAGCCTGATCTACCAGCTCATGACCGAGCAGTGGGGCCTGGACGCGCCCAACCTCCTCATCTCCGTGACCGGCGGGGCCAAGGACTTCCACATGAAGTCCAGGCTGAAGAGCCTCTTCCGCAGAGGCCTGGTCAAGGTGGCCCAGACCTCAGGTAGGGCGGGGACAGAGGGCCCTGGGCCCAGACCGCAGGTGGTGCTCAGGCCCGGGAGTGCTGGGGGAGTGACGGGTCCCTGGGAGGTAGGGTCCGGGCCCTGGGGTGGGCTGGCCTTGAGGGTCCCCAAGTCAGGCCTGGCCCGGGGGTGGGGGGTGTCTGGTCAGGGTCACCACGCCCTGCGCTGTGCCCACATCGGGCTGCGGCGCCTGGCCTGCGGACGGCCGTGTGCCCGGCTTTCTCATGGTGGCAGACGCAGCTCTGGTCGGCTCCCGGCGGGGGATGGTTCGAAACAGAAGCATTCAGAGAACCTTCCGAGAAGCCATTCTGTTCTTGGGAGGACAGAGGGAGGCAGCAGGGAGGTGGGGAGAGAGGCCAGGGCCTGCAGTCAGAGATGGGGGCCCCTTCCTGCCCTGCCTGCCTGGACGAGGAGGGCACCGCGGGTCCCAGCTGCCACGGGAAGACCTGATCTTGGTGGGGCTTCCCTGAGGTCCTGGTTTGGGGCTCACACCTGACCACAGTATGAAAACCCTGGCACAGAGGGTCTGCAGGGTGCCAGGTGCCCCTGGGCTTGACGACGGGGCCTCTGCTCCACCCAGGGGCCTGGATCATCACCGGGGGGTCCCACACGGGCGTGATGAAGCAGGTGGGCAAGGCAGTGCGGGACTCCAGCCTCACCGGCGGCTACAACGAAGGGGACGTGGTCACCATCGGGATCGCCACGTGGGGCGCCCTGCACAACCGGGAGCACCTGACCCACCCCCTGGTGAGCGGGCGGCTGCTCCTGGGGGGCGGGCTTGAGCCCCGCGGGGGAGGTTAGGGTCTTAGCAGGTGCCCAGTGGGCAGGCCACCCCCTGGACTCCAGGGCAAGTACAGCTGGATCGGGACACGGGCGAGCTGGTCTCACACCCCTCCCGCCCCCCGGAGACCCCGATGACCCCAGGAGAGCAGCCGCCCGCTGGACTTTGGTTCGCTCCCTCGAGATCGCAGGGTGGGTCCCCAGATGAGTCCCCAGGACTGACGCGGGTCGGGGGCGGGGTCCTCGTAGCCCCGCTCTGGGGAGCAGTGGACTTCGCCAGGGTGTGGCTTCAGCCCAGCCTCCGTGATTCCCTGATGCCCCTCCCGTGAGCTTCTCTTCTGCGTCTGAAGGCAGCCTTCCTGCCTCCGTTCACCCAGATGCTGCCAGAGAAGCCACACCGACGGGCGGGGCCCGGCCGCAGTGAGCCTGCCGGCGGCCCGGGGGCTCTGGCGTGGCGCGCACACGCCCTTTCGGGGAGCGCCGGCTCTGAAATCAGACTCCCCTTGACCTACCGAGGAGGCGGTGATGAAAACTGTCCCCCGAGGCGTGACGGCCGACCGAGCCCACCCTCTCTGGGTGGCAGCCTGCGTCCACTGCCGCCGGGGAGACGCCCCCGCCTTGGCTTGCGGCCGCTCTTGTCGCTGCTCTTGGTCACGTGACCCCCTGGTCTTCCAGGGATGCTCGTCGCGGCATTTAGGACCCACCTGGATGACCCAGGTTGATCTTCCCGAGCTGAGGTCCTTAGGTTCATCACACCTGCGATGACCCTTGTTCCAAATGACGGAACACTCACCCGTTCCAGGTTTTAGGACCTGACACCTTTGGGGGGTCGCCTGTCCCACCTGCAGTGCCTGCTCCTGGCAGGAAAGAGCTAGAGCCGCTCGTCTGTCCTGCCCACCCCCTCCTCCCCAGGGCAGCTTCCCTGCCGAGTACCCCATGGATGAGGAAGGCCAAGGCCACCTGACCTGCCTGGACCACAATCACTCTCACTTCATCCTGGTGGACGACGGGACCCACGGCCGCTACGGGGTCGAGATTCCCCTGAGGACGAAGCTGGAGCAGTACATATCGCAGCAGACCAAGGAGAGGGGAGGTGGGCCAGGCGGGCTGTCCACGGTGCTTGGAGGAGAAGGGGACGGGCGGGGCCGGGGGTCTGGAGCGGGCCGGGCCAGAGCCAGGACACTGGGTGGTGGGATGCTGGAGGCGGCGGCCAGAATGCGCCTGGATGTCTGTGCACCTGGTCAGGGATTACTTTCTCCCGCTCCTTTACCCAGCGGGAGGAAAGGCCGGGCAGCGCTCGGACCCGGAACACCCTGCGGCCCCTTCGCCACAGACTCAGCTCCGTTTGGAGACCGAGCGTGAAGGCGCTGAGGCTCGGACCGTCCGGGGGGTCCCAGCCTCCGTGATTCCCTGATGCCCCTCCCGTGAGCTTCTCTTCTGCGTCTGAAGGCAGCCTTCCTGCCTCCGTTCACCCAGATGCTGCCAGAGAAGCCACACCGACGGGCGGGGCCCGGCCGCAGTGAGCCTGCCGGCGGCCCGGGGGCTCTGGCGTGGCGCGCACACGCCCTTTCGGGGAGCGCCGGCTCTGAAATCAGACTCCCCTTGACCTACCGAGGAGGCGGTGATGAAAACTGTCCCCCGAGGCGTGACGGCCGACCGAGCCCACCCTCTCTGGGTGGCAGCCTGCGTCCACTGCCGCCGGGGAGACGCCCCCGCCTTGGCTTGCGGCCGCTCTTGTCGCTGCTCTTGGTCACGTGACCCCCTGGTCTTCCAGGGATGCTCGTCGCGGCATTTAGGACCCACCTGGATGACCCAGGTTGATCTTCCCGAGCTGAGGTCCTTAGGTTCATCACACCTGCGATGACCCTTGTTCCAAATGACGGAACACTCACCCGTTCCAGGTTTTAGGACCTGACACCTTTGGGGGGTCGCCTGTCCCACCTGCAGTGCCTGCTCCTGGCAGGAAAGAGCTAGAGCCGCTCGTCTGTCCTGCCCACCCCCTCCTCCCCAGGGCAGCTTCCCTGCCGAGTACCCCATGGATGAGGAAGGCCAAGGCCACCTGACCTGCCTGGACCACAATCACTCTCACTTCATCCTGGTGGACGACGGGACCCACGGCCGCTACGGGGTCGAGATTCCCCTGAGGACGAAGCTGGAGCAGTACATATCGCAGCAGACCAAGGAGAGGGGAGGTGGGCCAGGCGGGCTGTCCACGGTGCTTGGAGGAGAAGGGGACGGGCGGGGCCGGGGGTCTGGAGCGGGCCGGGCCAGAGCCAGGACACTGGGTGGTGGGATGCTGGAGGCGGCGGCCAGAATGCGCCTGGATGTCTGTGCACCTGGTCAGGGATTACTTTCTCCCGCCCCTTTACCCAGCGGGAGGAAAGGCCGGGCAGCGCTCGGACCCGGAACACCCTGCGGCCCCTTCGCCACAGACTCAGCTCCGTTTGGAGACCGAGCGTGAAGGCGCTGAGGCTCGGACCTCGTGTCCGCGTGGTGGGGCGGGTGGACCCCAGGCGCTGGGAGGCTGAGCCCACGGGGCTGTGCGGGTAGACGGCGCACACTGGAGCCGAGGCATCGCGCTCTGTACACACCCACGCGGCGAGGCCGCGGCTGGCGAGGTGGGGCTGCCCCGGGGAGGCCCAGGCCTGACGAGGCTCCGTGCTTTGTCCCAGGCATGGCCATCAAGATCCCCGTCGTCTGCCTGGTGCTGGAGGGAGGCCCCGGCACGCTGCACGTGAGTCCTGCCGGGGCTGGCGCTCTTTGCTCGAGGGCTGCGGAGGGGGGGCCCTCGCCTGCCCCCGGCGGTGTCGGCACGAGGGGGCGGGGAGCCTGTCCGCCGAGGGAGGGCGGTGGGCCCTGTGCGCGGTCTCTCTGGGTGGTGGGCTGGAGCCCCCTGAGGGGCCGTGCCGCGGGAGGGGCTCCAGCAGCTTACAGGTCCCAGAGGGGACAGGAGCCCCTGCCTGCAGGACCCCTGGACAGCCCGTGGGGGCTTCTGCAGCTTGGCACTCGGGCTCCTTGTCCCCCGACTCCAGCCTCGGGGGCCGGCAGCCGAATGTTGGGCAGGGTCCTCGGCAGCTCTGACCCAAGCCGTGGACCTTCGTCCAGAGCCACGGGCCAGCGGGAGGGGGCTGCCTCGGGGGGCCCGGGTCAGCGAGACCTCCGCTGTGGGAGCCTGGGCCGATGTCGCGGCCCGCAGGCATGGGGCACAAGCACGGCGCTCTGTCTACGTCCGGTGGCCCTAGGAGGTCCACGTGGGATCCCGGGGCCCCTGGGGGTGCGCCCAGTCCCCGCCTCCTCGCCCGGCTCCCGCTCAGCGGCGCCTCATTCCGGCCGGGGTGGCGCCCTCCTCGCAGGCTCTCTCCCCTGGCCTGCCGGGGTCCCCCTCCATGTCCTGGTCTCGCCCTGGGCCTCAGAGAGGGTGTGGCACTCCGGCCCAGGCAGCGCCCCCTCTTTGCCACGCGCCCGGGGGAGCGTCCCCACCGTTCGTGGCAGTGGTGCCGAGTGAGGGGCGTGCGGGGTGGTGTGCCGGGCATGCACCCGCGCGGCAGGGTCAGCGGTGGAGACCACGCCCGCCGTGCAGGAGACAAGGGCGCGATCCCTGGGTCGGGACGCGCCCTAAGGGAGGCAGTGGCCACGCACGCCCGTCTTCTGGCCTGGAGGACCCCACGGCAGAGGAGCCTGGCGGGCTGCCGTCCACGGGGTCGCAGAGTTGGACACGACTGAGCAACTGAGTGACAACGAACCTCCCCAGGGGCCAGAGAGCGGCGCTCCCAGGAGCCCTCTGCTCGCCGGGGGGTGGTGCAGGTGGGCTCACGCGGACCCCTTTGCTGCAGACCATCTACAACGCCATCACCAACGGCACCCCCTGCGTGATCATGGCGGGCTCGGGCCGCGTGGCGGACGTCATCGCGCAGGTGGCCGGCCTGCCCGTCTCCGAGATCACCATCTCCCTGATCCGGCAGAAGCTGAGCATGTTCTTCAAGGAGCCGTTCGAGACCTTCACTGAGAGCACGATCGTGGAGTGGACCAAAAAGGTGAGGCCGGCGGGCGCGCTGCTCACCGGGCGGCCTCAGCCTGTAAGCGGGACGCTGTCAGCCTGGCCGGCAGGACGAGGGCACGCAGAACCCAGACTCGGGACGCCAGCGGGCCGGGGATGCGCGTGGGAGCCACCCGCGAGGGGGAGGGGCTGTGAGCTGGGCAGCAGCAGGCCCAGGGCCAGCGGGAGGCTGGCGGCGGAGGCAGCAGGCTGCGCTGCAAGGGAGGACGTGCCGGACCTCTCGCCGGCAGAACACCAGGCCTGGGCCGGCACCACGGGGCACGAGGCCTGACTGGCCTGGGAAGAGGGCCCTACTGCGTGGAGTGGTGGGCAGGAGGCCAGTGCTGAGGCCCTGGGCGGGCGGGGGAGGGGAGCTCAGATTCAGGAGCAGGGTGCTGCCCGGTGGCAGTGTCCTGGGGGCAAGGTCCAGCCCAGTGTCCTGACCTGGTGACCTCAAGGTCACCGGGAAGATTCGTGGAGGTCTTCTGGGGCCGTCGAGGCAGGGAGCCGGGCAGGCCAGTCGGGTGGGGGCCCACATGTGGCTCCAGGCACTGTGCTGTGGCCTGGGGGTGTTTCCCGTGTACCCGCAGACAGAGGCACTGGTGGCCCAGCCAGGACCAGCGTTCCAGGGGAGCCCCTGGCTCTAGTGGTTTTGGAGAGTTGAGCCCTGGGAGGGAGCTAGTCCCACTCGAGAGGGCGATCCCAGCCCTGCGGGAGGAGGTGCTGCGCGGGAGCACGGGGAGCGGGGCCGTGGCCCTGAGGCTGCCCGGCCGGGACGGACGGCTGGAGGAGGTCTCAGCCGTCCTCCGGTGCCTGCCTGTCCTCTCTCCCCCTGTTTTGGAACTACTTAAGCTTACGGGAAGAGCAGAGGAGCAGAGAGAGGGTCTCTGCTGACCTTCCCCAGCTCCCTGCGGTCAGCCTTCTGCGAGAGCCTGGCCGCGGGCCAAAACCAAGCAGCCCGCTCTGGCTCGCCACCGTGGCCCAGACTCGGGTGGTCCGCACAGCCGGGCCGGGACCGGTGGCTTGTTCTCTTCATCGTCTTCCTTCTTTCTAAACATGACGTTTTTCTAACTGGCTGCTAGAGTTTCTGGAATGTTATCATACGAATTGCTTGACAATGGGCTGCTCCCCTGGAGGGGTGGGTGGGGTCTGGGACCCTGCTTTCTGCCCCGTCTCCTCCGCTCCTGAGCGGTGAGCCTTGTGGTGCCCCCGCCCCAGGCGGTCTGGTTCGGACCCTCCTCCTGATGGTGGGGAGCGCGCGGCTGTTGCAGCCCAGGACCACGCCCCGCTGCATCTCAGTAGTTTGGCTGCACAGCGCGTCGGGACTTGGTGCTTCCTCAGCGAGAGTGGGAAATGACCCGGCCACGGCAGTGAAGAGCTCGCCAGGACCCCGGCAGACGAGCTCCTGGCTGGCCCAGGGGGCGGAGGTGCAAGGGTGTACATGGGGTGTCCCTCAAAGTCCTGAGCAGAAGGAATTCTCTCTCACGTTCTTTGAGGCCCCGTTGGATCATCCGGGGCCATGGAATGGGCCTTACAGTCAGCCGCCGCCCTGGTCCGGATCTCAGGGGTCCTGTTGAGCTCTGCAGGGGGCCCCAGAGCCTGGTGCAGCCTCCAGGTGGGGCAGGTATAAAGGAGAGTGGCCAGGTGGGCAGTTGGCGCCCACAAAGCTCTTGGCCAATGGAGAGCCCCGCACTCCAGCCCCTGCGGTCCAGCGGGCCCTGCTCTGAGCCTCTGGGGGCTGGGCTCACCTGTTCCGGGGTCCCCTGACCCCTCTCTCTGGGCAGGAGTCTCTGTGGGATGGAGACAGTCAGGGCCTCTCTGGCCCCGGGTTCCCCAGCAGTGAGCGGGGCTGGCCGGGCAGCTGGCGTCTGTCCGCCGTGCGCGGCTCCGTGGACGCGAAGCCGGGCCGTGAGCTCCGGGAGGTGCGCTCTGGAGTGCCTGCCGTGGGCTTTCCAGGGCAAGTCTGCGGAGCAGCTCGGCTCCTACCACGTCCAGTTTCAGACCACGCGGAGGGTCTGTGCCCACCAGCCGAGGACCACAGGGAGGGCCGGGCCCCGGTGGGCGCTGGGACAGGGCGGGCGGCCGGCCAGCTCGGGGCAGCAGGGCGGCGTCCGTGGGCGGCACGGCGGCCCTGCTGTCTGTCTGCCCGCGGCCTCCGTGGGCCTCTCAGGAGCCGACGTTCTGGGAGTCAGTTGTGGCCCCGGGCGTCAGCTCAGCTCTTGGTGGCGCTGGTGGGGACCGGCCAGCAAGCCTGCGCCCTTGCCTCAGGTAGCTGGCCTGCTTTTTCAGCCGATTCCCAGACGTGGCTCTGACCTGCGGAGCTTGAAAGGGCCTGTGCGCTCCGTCCGTGGCTGGGGAGGTCTGACCGTGGGGTTCCACACACGCCAGCCTCGAGCCGGGCCACCCTTGACGGTTTGGCTGCACAGCGTCGGGACTTGGTGCTTCCTCAGCGAGAGTGGGAAATGACCCGGCCACGGCAGTGAAGAGCTCGCCAGGACCCCGGCAGACGAGCTCCTGGCTGGCCCAGGGGGCGGAGGTGCAAGGGTGTACATGGGGTGTCCCTCAAAGTCCTGAGCAGAAGGAATTCTCTCTCACGTTCTTTGAGGCCCCGTTGGATCATCCGGGGCCATGGAATGGGCCTTACAGTCAGCCGCCGCCCTGGTCCGGATCTCAGGGGTCCTGTTGAGCTCTGCAGGGGGCCCCAGAGCCTGGTGCAGCCTCCAGGTGGGGCAGGTATAAAGGAGAGTGGCCAGGTGGGCAGTTGGCGCCCACAAAGCTCTTGGCCAATGGAGAGCCCCGCACTCCAGCCCCTGCGGTCCAGCGGGCCCTGCTCTGAGCCTCTGGGGGCTGGGCTCACCTGTTCCGGGGTCCCCTGACCCCTCTCTCTGGGCAGGAGTCTCTGTGGGATGGAGACAGTCAGGGCCTCTCTGGCCCCGGGTTCCCCAGCAGTGAGCGGGGCTGGCCGGGCAGCTGGCGTCTGTCCGCCGTGCGCGGCTCCGTGGACGCGAAGCCGGGCCGTGAGCTCCGGGAGGTGCGCTCTGGAGTGCCTGCCGTGGGCTTTCCAGGGCAAGTCTGCGGAGCAGCTCGGCTCCTACCACGTCCAGTTTCAGACCACGCGGAGGGTCTGTGCCCACCAGCCGAGGACCACAGGGAGGGCCGGGCCCCGGTGGGCGCTGGGACAGGGCGGGCGGCCGGCCAGCTCGGGGCAGCAGGGCGGCGTCCGTGGGCGGCACGGCGGCCCTGCTGTCTGTCTTCCCGCGGCCTCCGTGGGCCTCTCAGGAGCCGACGTTCTGGGAGTCAGTTGTGGCCCCGGGCGTCAGCTCAGCTCTTGGTGGCGCTGGTGGGGACCGGCCAGCAAGCCTGCGCCCTTGCCTCAGGTAGCTGGCCTGCTTTTTCAGCCGATTCCCAGACGTGGCTCTGACCTGCGGAGCTTGAAAGGGGCCTGTGCGCTCCGTCCGTGGCTGGGGGGAGGTCTGACCGTGGGGTTCCACACACGCCAGCCTCGAGCCGGGGCCACCCTTGACGGTGGCTCCTGTTTGGCGAGGAGGGGACCCCCCGCGCGTCCTCCCCGAGGTGCTCCACGAGCCTGGGGCAGCTCGGGTGCGGCCCTTGGCGGACGTGGACGTCTGCCGGGCGGCCTCCTCGCGGGTCCACGGCCGCGCCGCGTCTCTGGGGTCCGCAGGGGCTGCTGGCTGCCGCACAGGGGCCTGGGGCTGGACTCGGGCTGGAGCAGGTCAGCCGGGGAAGCGCTCCGTGGCTGCTCAGCACACACGGTGGCTGCGCCTCCCTGCAGCTCAGGAGTCGGGTGGAGTCCAGGAGAGGTCGTGCTAGAGAACAGGGTGGGCTTGGGGAGAGAGAAGAGGGGCATCTGGGGTAACGTGATACCTGGACCCTGAGGGATGGGGAAGGTTGGGGTTTCAGAGGTGGAGGTGGGCCCACGAGGGCCCTCAGCGGGGCGTGGGATGAACAGAGGGTGCAGAGGCTGTGGGCAAGCGGGGAGGCGGGAAGGCAGGCGAGGCCAGGCTTCAGCACTGTGCCAAGCAAGAGTCCCGCTCATGTGTGGCCAAGACCACCACCTCACCCTCTGCGCCCTGGACGGCGAAGGCGAAGGTGCGCGAGGACCAAGACCTGGTGTCCACGAGCGGCCGGGGCCTCCCGGCGCCTCTGAGGAGGGGCTCACAGGGGACGTCTGCTGCAGATCCAAGACATCGTGCGGAGGCGGCAGCTGCTCACCGTCTTCTGGGAAGGCAAGGACGGCCAGCAGGACGTGGACGTGGCCATCCTGCAGGCCTTGCTGAAAGGTGAGGGTCAGGTGGGGCGGGGGCGCAGGGGAGGACCCAGAAATGCCATCCGTGGGCAGACCTGATGGCCGGAGGGCTGCTGGCCGCGGACCTCGCCGGGCCCACCTCGCACTCCCCTGGGCAGCTGGCGTGGACCAGGGATGTTTGGGTGTAAGCGCTCACCTTCTCACCTGGAATCGGAGGGCGGCCTGGACTGACTCACCCCTTCATGGTCACCAGTTCCTCATGCACTTCTAGGGTGGAAGGACAGAGCCTCGGGGGCCTGCCCTGTCTCCCCACGCTCGGCCTAGCTCCTCTCCTCTGTGGAGCGCAGCGTCCAAGTGCCGGGGGCAGTCCTAACGTGGGCGTCTGCAAGACCAGTGGAATGCACGGCCAACTTGCGCCCCTCAGTCTGACCTCCGCCCTTCGGCCTGGTTTCCTGGGGCCCACCCTGCACTCTTGCCTCTTCTCCCCCTTCGCGGGGAGGCCCCTGCTTCCCTGTCCTTCCCGCCCGCGTCGACATGGTCTCGACCTCACGGATGCCCAGAAGCCTTTGTTCTGTGCTGCACAGCCCTCACCCTGGAGGGGTGCGGCCCCTGGCCAGCAGCGATGGTGGGGCGGGGTGCTCGTGGTCGGGGGCGCGCTCGCCCCCGTGTCTGTGCGCCCCCCGTGCCGCGGATGTGGGCGCGGGCTTCTCTCGTGGACACCGGGTCCTGCCGCCGGTGAAGCTGCCACCCTCCTGGTGGGGGCGAGCCGGGTCTCAGCGTGGTTTGCATCTGTGTCTCCCGGGGCTTGTTGGCCATTTGTGTTTCATCTTGGTGAAGTGTCCGTCAGGTCTTTTGTCCGTGTTTAATTGATTATTTGTCTCTTGTTTTGAGGTGTAGGAGTTCTTGGTATATTCTCGTGCAAATCCTGTGATGATAGATATATGTGTTGGGGTGTTTTCTCTTCTGCTTTTACAAACTTTGAAGGCGAGGTATCTTTGGGGAGCAGAAGGGATGTACATGTATCTATTAATCTTTTTGCCACACCGCATGGCGTGTGGAATCTTAGTTCCCAAACTGTGATTGAACCCACAGCCCCTCAGCGGAAGTTCAAGTCTTAGCCACCGGGCCATCAGGGAAGTCCTGGAGATGGTATATTGTTAACACAGTTTAGTTTACCATTTTTTCCCCTTTATGTTCTTTGCATCTCAAGAAATCTTTCCCTTTCCCGCAGTTGCAAATGCTTTCTTCTTTAGCTGCACCGTTTGTGGGTAGGTTTGTGATCTCCCTCAGGTTACATTTTGCGTGTGGTATGAGGTGAGGATCAGAGTTCATTGGTCTTCTTCTCTAAACAACAACCCATGCTTTAAAATGCTCATCCGGAAAGAGCAGAAGCTGGTTAGGCCAGGTCATTGCACTGAGCCCCTGGCTGAGGGGGTGGTTTTGCAAACAAGTCAGAGGCGGACACGCGGGGGCTCTCGGCCTTGGTTTTGGACGTGAAGTGCCTGTTGTCCAGAGACCTGGTCTCCTTGAAGCTTCGGGCGGGGGGTCGCCCAGGCGCTGCGGACAGGGCTGGGGGCCGGGGCGAGGGGGCAAGGCCTTGGAAACTGGAAGGGTCTCCTCTGATCGGCTGAGGCACGCCCATGCCGGGGGCTGGTTCAGGACCGAGCACCGTGCTATTCAGCTTCAGCGACGCAGACAGGTTGCCGACACGCCCGCCCGGGATGCTGTCCAGCGGGAAGTGGCTCGGAGGCCCGACCGACGTCACCAGCGCGTGTGCTTCTCCCTCCAGCTTCTCGGAGCCACGACCACATTGGCCACGAGAACTGGGACCACCAACTGAAGCTGGCCGTGGCGTGGAACCGCGTGGACATCGCCCGAAGCGAGATCTTCACCGGCAGTGGGCTTGGGAGGTGAGGCTGCGTGGCGAGCCGCCCTGGGGACCGGCGCGTCTCCTCCTCCCAAGAGGGGAGGTGACAGCGTCCCCGACGTGGGGTGATGGCCAAGCGCACGGCCCCCGTGTCCCCCTGTTGCAGCCCTCACAGCTGCACCCCATGATGGAGGCCGCCCTCATCACCAACGAGCCGGAGTTCGTGAAGCTCTTCCTGGAGCACGGCGTGCGGCTGAAGGAGTTCGTCTCCCGGGCGCCCTGAGCCGCCTCTCGAGAACCTGGAGCCCACCTGTCTGTTCCGCTGCAAGCTGCACCGGGCGCGGGCCGAGGCCGAGCCCCGGACCGCAGCGCTCCTGCCCAGCGTGGCCCGGGTGCTGCGGCAGCTCTCGGACTCACGGGCCCTGTAGGCCGTGGCCCGGGTGCTGCGCAGCTCCCGCTCGTTGCAAATGCTTTCTTCTTTAGCTGCACCGTTTGTGGGTAGGTTTGTGATCTCCCTCAGGTTACATTTTGCGTGTGGTATGAGGTGAGGATCAGAGTTCATTGGTCTTCTTCTCTAAACAACAACCCATGCTTTAAAATGCTCATCCGGAAAGAGCAGAAGCTGGTTAGGCCAGGTCATTGCACTGAGCCCTGGCTGAGGTGGTTTTGCAAACAAGTCAGAGGCGGACACGCGGGGGCTCTCGGCCTTGGTTTTGGACGTGAAGTGCCTGTTGTCCAGAGACCTGGTCTCCTTGAAGCTTCGGGCGGGGGGTCGCCCAGGCGCTGCGGACAGGGCTGGGGGCCGGGGCGAGGGGGCAAGGCCTTGGAAACTGGAAGGGTCTCCTCTGATCGGCTGAGGCACGCCCATGCCGGGGGCTGGTTCAGGACCGAGCACCGTGCTATTCAGCTTCAGCGACGCAGACAGGTTGCCGACACGCCCGCCCGGGATGCTGTCCAGCGGGAAGTGGCTCGGAGGCCCGACCGACGTCACCAGCGCGTGTGCTTCTCCCTCCAGCTTCTCGGAGCCACGACCACATTGGCCACGAGAACTGGGACCACCAACTGAAGCTGGCCGTGGCGTGGAACCGCGTGGACATCGCCCGAAGCGAGATCTTCACCGACGAGTGGGCTTGGGAGGTGAGGCTGCGTGGCGAGCCGCCCTGGGGACCGGCGCGTCTCCTCCTCCCAAGAGGGGAGGTGACAGCGTCCCCGACGTGGGGTGATGGCCAAGCGCACGGCCCCCGTGTCCCCCTGTTGCAGCCCTCACAGCTGCACCCCATGATGGAGGCCGCCCTCATCACCAACGAGCCGGAGTTCGTGAAGCTCTTCCTGGAGCACGGCGTGCGGCTGAAGGAGTTCGTCTCCCGGGACGCCCTGAGCCGCCTCTACGAGAACCTGGAGCCCACCTGTCTGTTCCGCTGCAAGCTGCACCGGGCGCGGGCCGAGGAGCCCGAGCCCCCGGACCGCAGCGCGCTCCTGCCCCGCGTGGCCCGGGTGCTGCGGCAGCTCCTCGGGGACTCCACGCGGCCCCTGTACCCGCGGCCCGGCTCTGGCGAGCGGCAGCGCCCGACCCCGGGCTCCAGCGTCGAGATTAACGTGAGTGCTGGCCGGCTTCGGAGCTCTGGAGCGCGCGCCGTTGCCGTTACTAGGAGACGTGGCGTCTGCGCGGCACAGACGGGGCGGCTCGCTCAGCGGCGGCGTCTTCTCCCGCCCTGGAGCCTGGGCGTCGAGGTCCCGGTGCTGAAGGCGGGCTTCTGGCGAGGCCTCTCCTCGCGGCCTGCAGAGGACCAGCCGCCCTGGCTGCACCCGCGGGGCGTCCAGCATCGCTTCCCCTTCTCCTCGGCACCCGGGGCCTGTTGGGCCAGGGCCCCGCCTCCACGGCCTCCCTAACCCCCATCGCGTGTGTGAAGGCTCATCTCCAAACGCGGTCCCGTTAGGGCTGGGGCTCCGGCATGTGAACGTGGGGGACACAGCTCAGTGCAGGAGCCCGTTTCTAAAAGTCTCCAACGGTACAAAAAGTTACACAGGAAAACACTGTCCCCCGTGCCCTGTCCGCTGAGTCCGGCTCGCGGTGGCCATCGTGGCCCTGGAGCCCGGTCGGCATCTCCCACCCACCTCTGCCTGAGGTGCACAGGGGTGCTGTCCCCGGAGGAGGGGTTCTGGTCTGGATCTTTATTTGACGGGGAGTCCTGCAATTCCTCCGCAGTGAGTACAGGGCTGGTGTCTGCTGTGCGTTTCTGTGAGTGAGCCTTCTCTCCCGGGTGCGTCAGGTCTTACCAGGGACGCTGCAGTGCCCAGCTCTGTCGGAGGTTCTCTGAGAAGCTGGACTGCTCCTCTGCTTTGATCTGTGAACTTGGTGAATTATAGGCCAGTGTTATTTTTTTATGCCCGTTGTACATCTCAAACAGATTCAAAGTAACATGTATCTGTTCAAAGTAACAGATTCACGGTAACATGATTGCAGTCACATGTATTTAATCTGATGCTGGATTCCCAACATTTTTAGGGGTTTGCAGTGGCGCCGGTGGTAGAGAACCCTCCTGCCAAAGCGGGAGGCGCAAGAGACGTGGGTTCCATCCCTGGGCTGGGAAGATCCCCTGGAGGAGGAAATGGCAGCCCACCCCAGTATCTTGCTGGAGAATCCCACGGACAGAGCAGCCTGGCGGGCTCTAGTCCCTGGGTCCCGAAGAGCCAGACAGGACGGAAAGGAGAGCACAGAGAATGTTGCCTTTAATAGTAGTTATATTGGGGGGATATATTGGTCAGATTCTGGTATCAGGTGTATGTTAGCTTTGTGAAAACGTTGGGAAGAGTTTCTTCTTTCTCCGCCCTGGGACGGTTTACGGGGCTGGAGTTCACGGCCTCGTGCGCGCTTGGCCGACTCCCCAGCACCCAGCAGGGCCCTGTGCCTTTTGGGGTCGTAACCCTGACCACTTTCTCATTTTATTTCTTGATGGTCCAGGCGTCCAGCATCGCTCGGCACCGGGGCCTGTTGGGCCAGGGCCCCGCCTCCACGGCCTCCCTAACCCCCATCGCGTGTGTGAAGGCTCATCTCCAACGCGGTCCCGTTAGGGCTGGGGCTCCGGCATGTGAACGTGGGGGACACAGCTCAGTGCAGGAGCCCGTTTCTAAAAGTCTCCAACGGTACAAAAAGTTACACAGGAAAACACTGTCCCCCGTGCCCTGTCCGCTGAGTCCGGCTCGCGGTGGCCATCGTGGCCCTGGAGCCCGGTCGGCATCTCCCACCCACCTCTGCCTGAGGTGCACAGGGGTGCTGTCCCCGGAGGAGGGGTTCTGGTCTGGATCTTTATTTGACGGGGAGTCCTGCAATTCCTCCGCAGTGAGTACAGGGCTGGTGTCTGCTGTGCGTTTCTGTGAGTGAGCCTTCTCTCCCGGGTGCGTCAGGTCTTACCAGGGACGCTGCAGTGCCCAGCTCTGTCGGAGGTTCTCTGAGAAGCTGGACTGCTCCTCTGCTTTGATCTGTGAACTTGGTGAATTATAGGCCAGTGTTATTTTTTTATGCCCGTTGTACATCTCAAACAGATTCAAAGTAACATGTATCTGTTCAAAGTAACAGATTCACGGTAACATGATTGCAGTCACATGTATTTAATCTGATGCTGGATTCCCAACATTTTTAGGGGTTTGCAGTGGCGCCGGTGGTAGAGAACCCTCCTGCCAAAGCGGGAGGCGCAAGAGACGTGGGTTCCATCCCTGGGCTGGGAAGATCCCCTGGAGGAGGAAATGGCAGCCCACCCCAGTATCTTGCTGGAGAATCCCACGGACAGAGCAGCCTGGCGGGCTCTAGTCCCTGGGTCCCGAAGAGCCAGACAGGACGGAAAGGAGAGCACAGAGAATGTTGCCTTTAATAGTAGTTATATTGGGGGGATATATTGGTCAGATTCTGGTATCAGGTGTATGTTAGCTTTGTGAAAACGTTGGGAAGAGTTTCTTCTTTCTCCGCCCTGGGACGGTTTACGGGGCTGGAGTTCACGGCCTCGTGCGCGCTTGGCCGACTCCCCAGCACCCAGCAGGGCCCTGTGCCTTTTGGGGTCGTAACCCTGACCACTTTCTCATTTTATTTCTTGATGGTCCTGATGTTTAGATTCTCTGTCTCTTCTGAGATCATGCCGACTTTTTCTTTTTTCTTTTTCATAAAAATGAGCCTTCAGACAATTTCTAAAATCACTTACAGAAAGTGCCGTTGTGTGTGTGATGTGGGAAATGTGTTCTCTAGGGGCTGCTTCCAGACTCTCAGAGGATGTGCTTGTTTCATGATGGGCCAGGAGGCCTGGGGTCTTGTGCTGCTCTAGACCGGGTGTGTCTGGGGCCCTCCCGCCCCCTCCCCTCGCACGAGGCTCTCCGTCCCGGCATTCTTGCTGGTCTTCTCTACGGGAGACACGGTGCAGGCTCCCTGGAGGAGCTCACAGCGTGACTCTATTAACAGACTGTCTCGGAATTTTACCTCCTAGAGAAGGGCTTGGATGCCGTCGTGAAAGACTCGGGAACGCTGGCGTGCCTGGCGGGTGGCAGGGTCTGCAGGTGGAGGGGTGGTGCCGGCGTTGCCTTCCTGGGCGTTGCCTCTTGTCTCCAGAGTGGTGCTTGAGAAGCCCCCGTGTGCATGCGGCCCAGCAGGGTGCTGCTGGCCAGCGGCTGGCGGGGCTCCTCACGGGCACCCCGCCCCGGCGTTCTGAGGCACGAGGGGCCCGGGGCAGGGCGCTGACTGTCGGCTGCTCACCAGATGCAGGGAGCGAGCCTCGGGTCCCCGAACAAGCACTCCTCCGACCAGGCTGTCTTCACCATGGGTTCCCCTGGGCTGGGAAGATCCCTGGAGGGGGAAAGCAGCCCACCCCAGTATCTTGCTGGAGAATCCCACGGACAGAGCAGCCTGGCGGGCTCTAGTCCCTGGGTCCCGAAGAGCCAGACAGGACGGAAAGGAGAGCACAGAGAATGTTGCCTTTAATAGTAGTTATATTGGGGGGATATATTGGTCAGATTCTGGTATCAGGTGTATGTTAGCTTTGTGAAAACGTTGGGAAGAGTTTCTTCTTTCTCCGCCCTGGGACGGTTTACGGGGCTGGAGTTCACGGCCTCGTGCGCGCTTGGCCGACTCCCCAGCACCCAGCAGGGCCCTGTGCCTTTTGGGGTCGTAACCCTGACCACTTTCTCATTTTATTTCTTGATGGTCCTGATGTTTAGATTCTCTGTCTCTTCTGAGATCATGCCGACTTTTTCTTTTTTCTTTTTCATAAAAATGAGCCTTCAGACAATTTCTAAAATCACTTACAGAAAGTGCCGTTGTGTGTGTGATGTGGGAAATGTGTTCTCTAGGGGCTGCTTCCAGACTCTCAGAGGATGTGCTTGTTTCATGATGGGCCAGGAGGCCTGGGGTCTTGTGCTGCTCTAGACCGGGTGTGTCTGGGGCCCTCCCGCCCCCTCCCCTCGCACGAGGCTCTCCGTCCCGGCATTCTTGCTGGTCTTCTCTACGGGAGACACGGTGCAGGCTCCCTGGAGGAGCTCACAGCGTGACTCTATTAACAGACTGTCTCGGAATTTTACCTCCTAGAGAAGGGCTTGGATGCCGTCGTGAAAGACTCGGGAACGCTGGCGTGCCTGGCGGGTGGCAGGGTCTGCAGGTGGAGGGGTGGTGCCGGCGTTGCCTTCCTGGGCGTTGCCTCTTGTCTCCAGAGTGGTGCTTGAGAAGCCCCCGTGTGCATGCGGCCCAGCAGGGTGCTGCTGGCCAGCGGCTGGCGGGGCTCCTCACGGGCACCCCGCCCCGGCGTTCTGAGGCACGAGGGGCCCGGGGCAGGGCGCTGACTGTCGGCTGCTCACCAGATGCAGGGAGCGAGCCTCGGGTCCCCGAACAAG
The DNA here is from genome assembly GCA_022376925.1 of Tragulus kanchil. Lineage (NCBI taxonomy): Eukaryota > Metazoa > Chordata > Mammalia > Artiodactyla > Tragulidae > Tragulus > Tragulus kanchil. The sequence continues at coordinate 246,737,808 of JAIOJX010000028.1, forward strand.
CACTCCTCCGACCAGGCTGTCTTCACCATCGACCCGGTCCGCGACCTTCTCATCTGGGCCATTGTGCAGAACCGCCGGGAGCTGGCAGAAATCATCTGGGCTCAGGTCAGCAGACCTGCGACTATTGGTGGACCATCGACAGGCCTCCAGCGGGGCGCCTGGCCAGAGAACCGGTCCGCAAGGAGGGCGGGCGTGGAGGGTGGGTGGCACAGGGTCGTGAAAGGAGGGCAGTGGGCGTCTGCGGCAACGGAAGGGACTCGAGGTGGCCAGGGCTGGCCAACAGAGAGCTCGGCCCTCGGGAAGAAGGGAACTTCTAGGAAGGTTCGGCAGGAGTGCCCACAGTCTCCTCCCACGGTCTGTGTGGGGCCGAGCCCCCAGGCGCGCCCAGCCGCAGTCAGGCCGCCCTCGGGGGCGCACGCCCTGGTCAGGAGCACTCGCGCTGATCAGCCGCCCAGGGCGGTGGACGCTGAGGCACCTTCCGTCCCTGGAGGGGCCGCCTTTCCTCCCGCTGATGGTCTGGGGGCCCACACACCACCTGTTGCAGCCCGCCCGTTGGCGTGCTGTCTGGGAACTCCACCAGCTGGCCGGGTGGCTTCTGGTCACTGGGGCCGAGTGTGGCTTCACCCGGTGGTGGGGAACGGCAGGCGGCTCCCCGAGAAGCAGAGCACCGCGGGCCTGGACTCCTTGTGTGGTTTCCTGTAGTTCAAGCTGACTCTGCTCTTAACGGGAAAGTCAAGTTTCACACTTTGCCTCAGAGAAGCCTCACTTTTCCAAGCCGGGGTTCCCAGGCTGCTCTCAGAGCTGGCTCCCAGGGTCCCCCCGCCCACGAGGCTCTGGGAGGCGGGCCCTTTCCCAAGGTGCTTGGGGGCGGGGTCAGTGACACAGCGGCCGAGTGTGGCCTCTGGTGGGGCTCAGGGGCCGGGAAAACCGAACTCGGGTTTCCAGGCTCCGACACCGACGCCGCGCCTGGGCCTGCGCTGCCCTCAGACCCAGGCCTCCTGGCTGAGGACTGAGGGCCGCCCTCGAGATTCTCTTGACCCCTCTCTGGTGCCAAAGTGCGGCCCCCGGGGCCCGGTCAGGGCCGTGTGAGGGTCGGGTCCCTGTTGCTCTTCAGGGTGCTCCGCGCGTGGGGTTGACCGGATGCCCTGGGAGCCGCTGGCCCCGTGCTGGCAGGGCTGTGCAAGTGCCCGTGTCCAGCCTGTGCTCTGGCGGGGGCAAGGGGCTCCCCTGGCAAGGAGCCCCGACCGGCCTGTGCAGGAGACTGGCCCCCGCAGGGCTTGCATGTGGTCTGGGGCGAGCCCAGGGGCTTATGTGGCAGGAGCCGCTCAGAGCTCCCGGCCTGCAGCCAGGGCTGTCTCGGGGCCTCTGCACGCATCGTCCTGAGGGGCAGCGTGTCGGGTGCCAGGGCGCGTGGCGACCCGGGTCCTCACGGGGGCTTCCCCTGATGCCTAGAGCCAGGACTGCATCGCCGCGGCCTTGGCCTGCAGCAAGATCCTGAAGGAGCTGGCCAAGGAGGAGGAGGACACAGACAGCTTGGAGGAGATGCTGCTGCTCGCCGATGAGTACGAACAGAGGGCCGTCGGTGAGCTCGGGCTCGGCCCCGCCCGGGTCACCCCGGGGTCCCCGCCCCGTCCAGGCCGTGCCGTCCGCCGCTGTCCCCGGGGCGGTCTGGCCGCCGTGACGTGACCTGCTCCCGCCCAGGGGTCTTCACCGAGTGCTACCGGAAGGATGAGGAGAGAGCACAGAAGCTGCTGGTCCGCACGTCGGAGGCCTGGGGCGAGACCACCTGCCTGCGGCTGGCCCTGGAGGCCAAGGACATGAAGTTCATGTCTCACGGGGGCATCCAGGTGACGCTGGGGGCCTGCTTCTGGAAACGCCCACCGTGGTGCTGCAGGGGCCGCCGCGGCCTCCCGTGCGCGTGGACAGCACAGGAGGCCGCCGCGTCGGGCCCCGCGGGGACCCAGGGGCGGCGCCTGGCCGTCGGGCACCTGCTGCAGACCAGCACGCCCTGTCCGCGCCGCTGGCCGGTGGGGGCCGAGGCAGAGCGCGAGGGCGGGCCGGTGCTGCTCTCGGGCGCCCCAGCGGGCCTCCCGGGCCTCCGCTCCCTGGCCCGGCCACCGGGGCCTCGGGGCATCCGCGGAGGGGCAGGGCCTGCCCCGGGTGGAGCCCGCTCCGCCTCTTCCTGGGCTGGCAGACCCGGGGCCTGAGCCACGCCGCCCAGCGCGCGGGGGCTGGGAGAGCGCGTGCTGGAGCGTGCGGTCGCTTCCCTCGGGGGCCTCCGGGGGCACGGGGCCTGCGTGGGGGAGGGGCCGTCACCCTGAGAGCCCCTCCGTCCGCAGGCCTTCCTGACCAAGGTGTGGTGGGGCCAGCTGGGCGTGGACAACGGGCTCTGGCGGGTGCTGCTGTGCGTGCTGGCCTTCCCGCTGCTCCACACCGGCCTCGTCTCCTTCCGGTGAGGGGCTGCCCGGCTGCGGGACCCCGGGGGTCGTGGGGCCGGGCCTGCCTTCCCAGACACCTCCTCTGGGGGTCCTCGTTGCTGCCGTGGGTGCCAGAACGGAGGGGCTTCACGCGGGGGAGGGATGAGACCTGTGGTCCCCCAGTACCTGCAGGGGGCAGGCACCCCCGGACCCAGGGCCGTCTGGCGAGCCCCGCCGTAGCCGTGTGCACAGGGTGGGTGAGTGGCTGCCCGCGAGTCCTGGGCCGCCCTCCTCTGCGGGGTGGCCGGGGGCGGTGCCGGCCCCTCACGCCTCTGCCCCCCCACCGCCTCTGCCCCAGGACCCCGCGGCTGCAGGCGCAGAGGGGCCTGGCCCGCGTCCGTGCCTTCTTCAGCGCCCCTGTGGTCGTCTTCCACACGAACATCCTGTCCTACTTTGCCTTCCTCTGCCTGTTCGCCTACGTGCTCATGGTGGACTTCCAGCCCTGGCCCTCGTACCGCGAGTGCCTCCTCTGCCTCTGGGTCTTCTCCCTGGTGTGCGAGGAGCTGCGGCAGGTGGGCCCGCCCGCCCCACCCACTCCCAGGAGCGCCCTGGGCTCGCTGCCTTCCTTGGGGCAGCCCTGGGCCCCGGCGAGCCCCACGCGGGCGCCGAGAGCCGGGCGAGGCCCCTCAGAGGGCGAGGCCCCTCAGAGGGCAAGGCCCGTGGCGCGCCCGCCCTCGCGCCTCCTGCCACCCCCCAGGCATCACTTTCTGCTCGAAACCGTCTCCGATCACCCAGGGGGCTGCCCTCACCAAGTGGCTTCATGCGCTTGTGAGTCCCTGGCCCCACTGTGAAGGTCACTGCCGAGGGTGGGGGTCCTGAGACCCCCTTGGAGGCTGATGGTTCTCCAGGAGGCCCCCAGGGCCCTGGGCCAGCGGTTCACGGCCGCAGGCAGGGGACCGCGCAGGAGGCCGTGGCTTGACCTCGGCTGAGGGGAGAGGTGCCCGGCCTCCAGCCGGGGCTTCCAGACGCAGGGCTCCTGCTGCCCCCTCTCTCTCGGCGGGCGGGCGGGCAGGGTGACTCACGAAGGCAGGTCCCCTACTGAGGGGTGGCCCACCTCGGCCTCCAGCCCCGCCGAGGTCGAGTTGACCCTGCTGGCCAGGCCCCACCCCGAGTCCCCCTGGTGGGTGACCTGGTGAGCAAAGACCCCTCTGCGTCCAGAGGCCGCCTCGGAGGTGTGGGTTGGGCGCCGCTGGCTCTGCCGGCTGCTCCTCGTGACGCGGGGCCTCCTGCAGCCGGGCCTTCCGCCTGAAGGGTCCAAAGCCCCCCTGCCCTGAAGCCCGGCCTCGCCCGCAGCAGCCCGGAACAGGGCGAGCCCTTCTCTCTGAGTCTGTGGGTGGGGCCGGGGAGGGCGGACCCGCTGTGCCCGAGGGGCCGCCGGCTCCGCACTGCCCGTGGCCGGGCCCGCCTGTACCCCGTTCCCAGAGCAGGGCGCGGGGACACCCGTGGGGCAGGCCGTGCGGGCCGCGTCCGCCGCCTCGTGGTCTCCCCCTGCCGGGGCGCGGGTGGCCACCCCCGTGGGAGGGGAGCTGGCTCGACGGGGCGCAGCGCCGCCCTCTCCCGGCTGCCCGGGAGCCCGGGTTTGCCGGTGGGGACCCGGGAGGGGTGACGCGGCCTCGTGCCCCCGCCCCAGCTCTTCTACGACCCGGACGGGGTGGGGCTGCAGAAGGTGGCGCGCACCTACTTCAGCGACTCCTGGAACAAGCTGGACGTCGCCGCCATCCTGCTCTTCAGCGCGGGGCTGACCTGCCGGTGAGCGGCCGCCCCTCCCGGGCACCGGGTCCCCTGGGGACGGCAGCCGCGCGGGCCTGGCTGGGGTGAGGCTGGAGCCTGGGCCCCGCGGGCCCCACGCCTCCCTGGACGTGTCCGTCCGAGGGGGCCCCGGGGACGGGAGGAGACGCGCGGGCGCGTGGGGCCCTGGCGCCGCAGGACGGTGTCCAGCGCCGGTGCCAGCCGGGCGCTGACTCTCCGCGGGCCCCTGAGCAGCCGGGGGCCGGGCCAGCCTGCTGCTTCCCGGGACACCCGCGAGGACCCGCTTGTCCGTCCAAGTCTGGGTTTCCCGCCTCCTCCGGAGGCCCTGCCCCTGCGCTCACGCCCAGCTTCAGTGCCTTGGGGTCCGCGGCGGCCGGGCTGGGCCTGGGGCGCCGGCTGACGCCCCGCGCCTCCCGCAGGCTGGTTCCCGGGCTGCAGTACGCCGGGCGCGTCGTCCTCTCCCTGGACTTCACCTTGTTCTGCCTGCGGCTCATGCACATCTTCACCATCAGCAGGATGCTGCACATACGCCTCGGAGGTGTGGGTTGGGCGCCGCTGGCTCTGCCGGCTGCTCCTCGTGACGCGGGGCCTCCTGCAGCCGGGCCTTCCGCCTGAAGGGTCCAAAGCCCCCCTGCCCTGAAGCCCGGCCTCGCCCGCAGCAGCCCGGAACAGGGCGAGCCCTTCTCTCTGAGTCTGTGGGTGGGGCCGGGGAGGGCGGACCCGCTGTGCCCGAGGGGCCGCCGGCTCCGCACTGCCCGTGGCCGGGCCCGCCTGTACCCCGTTCCCAGAGCAGGGCGCGGGGACACCCGTGGGGCAGGCCGTGCGGGCCGCGTCCGCCGCCTCGTGGTCTCCCCCTGCCGGGGCGCGGGTGGCCACCCCCGTGGGAGGGGAGCTGGCTCGACGGGGCGCAGCGCCGCCCTCTCCCGGCTGCCCGGGAGCCCGGGTTTGCCGGTGGGGACCCGGGAGGGGTGACGCGGCCTCGTGCCCCCGCCCCAGCTCTTCTACGACCCGGACGGGGTGGGGCTGCAGAAGGTGGCGCGCACCTACTTCAGCGACTCCTGGAACAAGCTGGACGTCGCCGCCATCCTGCTCTTCAGCGCGGGGCTGACCTGCCGGTGAGCGGCCGCCCCTCCCGGGCACCGGGTCCCCTGGGGACGGCAGCCGCGCGGGCCTGGCTGGGGTGAGGCTGGAGCCTGGGCCCCGCGGGCCCCACGCCTCCCTGGACGTGTCCGTCCGAGGGGGCCCCGGGGACGGGAGGAGACGCGCGGGCGCGTGGGGCCCTGGCGCCGCAGGACGGTGTCCAGCGCCGGTGCCAGCCGGGCGCTGACTCTCCGCGGGCCCCTGAGCAGCCGGGGGCCGGGCCAGCCTGCTGCTTCCCGGGACACCCGCGAGGACCCGCTTGTCCGTCCAAGTCTGGGTTTCCCGCCTCCTCCGGAGGCCCTGCCCCTGCGCTCACGCCCAGCTTCAGTGCCTTGGGGTCCGCGGCGGCCGGGCTGGGCCTGGGGCGCCGGCTGACGCCCCGCGCCTCCCGCAGGCTGGTTCCCGGGCTGCAGTACGCCGGGCGCGTCGTCCTCTCCCTGGACTTCACCTTGTTCTGCCTGCGGCTCATGCACATCTTCACCATCAGCAGGATGCTGGGGCCCAAGATCATCATGGTGAAGCGCATGGTGAGGGGCCCGTCACACCCCACAGGACCCCCCGGCACGGCTCTGCCCCTGGGGCTTCCGCACGCTGGCGTCCTTGTCTCGGGTCGGGTCTGTCTGTCGCCTCTTCTGGGCGGCCTTTCCTGGCCCCCGCGGCTCTTTCCTGACCCCGTGAGAGCTCCTGGCCCTCTCCTTCTTGGGTCATGGTCACGTTGGGCCCTTCCTGCTCCTCATGGGGTGCCCAGCGCCCCTCTAGGGTGTGCCCTTGAGGCCTGGCTCCAGGCGGCCAGGCTGTGGGTACTGATGGAGTCCCCTCCACCGCAGGGCGCGCAGGTACCCGCCTGTGGGCAGGGGTGTGGGGGGGGTGGCTGAGCCGCGCCCCTCCCTGCAGATGAAGGACGTCTTCTTCTTCCTCTTCCTGCTGGCTGTGTGGGTTGTGGCCTTCGGGGTGGCCACGCAGGCCATCCTCATCCACAACGAGCGGCGGGTGGAGTGGATCTTCCGGGGTGTCGTCTACCGCTCGTATCTCACCATCTTCGGGGAGCTCCCGGCCTACGTTGACGGTAGGAGGGGCCCCGATGGCCGCAGGAAAGGAGGTGCCACCTGGCAGGGGTCCTCCGGGGTCACAGAGTGGGGCAGGGAGGGCCAGGCCTGTCCCCTCTCTCAGTGCTGCCTGGGGGCTGTGGCTCCTGCCATGTCCGTGGCAGCAGAGGCGGGCGCGCTTGGGGTCCCGTTGAAGGGGAGGGCGTCAGCTGGCCACTCCTGGGCTCCACCTCGTGGCCACAGGGAGACCAAAGTGTGCCGAGGTGTGGCCTGGGGCATCAGCTGACACTGTCCCCCAAATGCCACCAGTCCCTTCTGCTGCTCCCACTGCAGTCGGAAACAAGTCTGCCTTCTCGGAGTGGAGGGAATGCTGAGTTGTCTCCTCTAATGACTCTGCTGAGGTTAATTCACATACCGTGAAACCCACCTGTGTGGAGTGTCCGCTTCCACGGTGGTTAGTATATTTATATCATACAACTTTAGAACAGGATTCCCTCCTAGCTCCGCTGGAAAAGAATCGACCTGCAGTGCAGGAGACCCCGGTTCAGTCCCTGGGCCAGGAAGATCCCCAGGGGAAGGGATAGGCTCCCCACGCCAGTATTCTTGGGCTTCCGTGGTGGCTCAGACGGTAAAGAATCTGCCTGCAATGTGGGGGGACTGGGTTCAGTCCTTGGGTCGGGAAGATCCCCTGGGGAGGGAAAGGGCTCCCCACTCCAGTGTTCTTGCCTGGAGAATCCCATTTGCGTCACCCCAGAAGACGCCCCATGCCCATGAGCGGTCACCCTCCCCTCCTGACCACCGGGGACCTCTCGTCTGCTGTCTCTGTCATTGCTCCGTCGCTCAGTCCTGGCCGACGCCTTGTGACCCCGTGGACGGCAGCCGGCCAGGCCGCCCTGTCCTCCACCAGCTCCCGGAGCTCACTCCGACTCGTGTCCATTGACTCAGGGATGCCACCCAGCCATCTCGTCCTCTGTCGTCCCCTTCTCCTCCGGCCTTCTGTTTTCCCAGCATTGGGGTAGAATGTGCTTTTCTGGACGTGGCCCGTAAAGTGGGTCCCATGAGACGCGCTCTTTTGTGTCTTGCTTATTTTGCTGAGCGTAGTGTTTTCAAGCGTCATCCGTACGGTCACTTGTATCCTGTATGCGTTTCTTTTTGTTGTCAAACAGTACTCTGTCAGCCGTGTTTGCCGTGCTGTCTGTTCACCTGGTGAGCGTTTGTGGTGTTTCTCCTTTCAGAGCCTGTGAGCAGGGGGACGGTGAACAACGACCCTGCTGTGTGCATGTGCTTCGTCCCCATGGCGGTGCACCTGCGAGGCGAGGGGCTGTGTGAGCAGCTGCCACCTGTTTCCCGGCCACCGCACTGTGTTTTGCATTCCCACCAGCAGTGCCCGAGGCTCCAACCTCCCCACATTCCTGCCAGCACTTGCTCCTGTCTGTCTTTTTTTATTCCAGCCACCCTACTGGGCAGGACGTATGTTGCACTGTGGTTTCTTTTGTTTCTTTTTTCTTTTTCTTTTGCACTGTGGTTTGATTGGCATTTCCCCGATGGCTAGTGAGGGCTTCCCAGGTGGGGCTAGTGGTGAAGAACCTGCTTGCAGTGCAGGAGACATGAGACGCGGGTCCAGTCCCTGGGTTGGGAAGATCCTCTGGAGGAGGCCATGGCAACCCACTCTTGCATTCTTGCCTGGACAGCTCCCTGGACAGAGAATCCTGGTGGTCTGCAGTCCATGGGGTCACGAAGAGTCAGACAGAGCTGAATGACCAAGCATGCGCTGGTCTTTTCGTTGAGCTGAAAGAGTTCTTTGCATATGGTTACCTATCCCTCATCATACATGTGATTTGCAAATACCCTCTGCCATCCTCCGGGCTGTCGTTTCCCTTTGCTTATGTCGGCCTTGGAAGCACTGAGTTTTAGTTTTGTTGAAGTTCACCTCATCGACCGCTCTGGTCGGTGGCGCTTGGTGCTGTGTCTCGGAGCATGCTGTGCGAGCCTGGCCGCGAGGAGCAGCGCGGGCGCCCGCGGGGCGCTCCTGCAGTCGCAGCTGGGGTTTGTGGGAAGTCTCCAGCGTGCGAGTCATCCCTCTGCAGCCAGTGCTCCGCTGTGCTCGCGCCCCCTGTTGAAAGCACTCTTCTTTCCCCGTGGGTTCAGTTAACCGTGAACCGGAGGGTTTATTGGTTCTGTTCGCCAACCTGCACCTCTGTCCTGCTGCCAGCACCGTGGGCAGGGTCGCTTTGTGGGAAGTGTGAGTCCTTCAGCTCTGTTCTTTTTTTTTTTTTTTAAAGATTTATTTATTTATTTATTTTTGTGGGGGTGGGGAGGGAGAGGAACAGGCAGGCCACTTCTATTGGTCTTTCATTTCTCTATTTTCATCCGTCTTTGTTCTTTGGCTCCTGTGGGCCTCCCATCGCGGTGGCCTCTGTCACTGCAGAGCTCCGGCTCTGGGCGCATGCGCCCCAGAGCTCCGGCTCGGCGATTGGACACATGGGTCCAGCCGCTCCGCGGCACGTGGGATCTTCCCAGGCCAGGGCTCGAACTGGTGCCCCTTGCACTGCAAGGCGGTGTCCTTACCCACTGGACCACCAGGGAAGCCCCAGCTCTGTTCTTTTGATCGTGATGGTTTTGGCCTCTGGGTCCCTTGGGTCGACATGAACTTTTGGATCATCTTATCAATTTCTCCAAAAAAAAAAAGGCACCCAGGACTTTGACTGTAAACATGGGCTGTCGTCCTTTTATTTAGATCTTTCACTTCTTTCCAGATTATGTTAAATTTTTCATGTAGAAGTTTTGGCCTCATTCATGAAAAATGGTGGTCTGCAGTCCATGGGGTCACGAAGAGTCAGACAGAGCTGAATGACCAAGCATGCGCTGGTCTTTTCGTTGAGCTGAAAGAGTTCTTTGCATATGGTTACCTATCCCTCATCATACATGTGATTTGCAAATACCCTCTGCCATCCTCCGGGCTGTCGTTTCCCTTTGCTTATGTCGGCCTTGGAAGCACTGAGTTTTAGTTTTGTTGAAGTTCACCTCATCGACCGCTCTGGTCGGTGGCGCTTGGTGCTGTGTCTCGGAGCATGCTGTGCGAGCCTGGCCGCGAGGAGCAGCGCGGGCGCCCGCGGGGCGCTCCTGCAGTCGCAGCTGGGGTTTGTGGGAAGTCTCCAGCGTGCGAGTCATCCCTCTGCAGCCAGTGCTCCGCTGTGCTCGCGCCCCCTGTTGAAAGCACTCTTCTTTCCCCGTGGGTTCAGTTAACCGTGAACCGGAGGGTTTATTGGTTCTGTTCGCCAACCTGCACCTCTGTCCTGCTGCCAGCACCGTGGGCAGGGTCGCTTTGTGGGAAGTGTGAGTCCTTCAGCTCTGTTCTTTTTTTTTTTTTTTAAAGATTTATTTATTTATTTATTTTTGTGGGGGTGGGGAGGGAGAGGAACAGGCAGGCCACTTCTATTGGTCTTTCATTTCTCTATTTTCATCCGTCTTTGTTCTTTGGCTCCTGTGGGCCTCCCATCGCGGTGGCCTCTGTCACTGCAGAGCTCCGGCTCTGGGCGCATGCGCCCCAGAGCTCCGGCTCGGCGATTGGACACATGGGTCCAGCCGCTCCGCGGCACGTGGGATCTTCCCAGGCCAGGGCTCGAACTGGTGCCCCTTGCACTGCAAGGCGGTGTCCTTACCCACTGGACCACCAGGGAAGCCCCAGCTCTGTTCTTTTGATCGTGATGGTTTTGGCCTCTGGGTCCCTTGGGTCGACATGAACTTTTGGATCATCTTATCAATTTCTCCAAAAAAAAAAAAGGCACCCAGGACTTTGACTGTAAACATGGGCTGTCGTCCTTTTATTTAGATCTTTCACTTCTTTCCATAATATTTTAAATTTTTCATGTAGAAGTGGCACTTCTTTGGTTTTATTTGTGTTTTATTGTTTTTTCTGCTGTTGTGAGCAGAACTGCTTTGTCAATTGGATGGTTGACTGTTCGCGTGTGGGAGTGCACTGTATCTTCTATGTTGACTTGTATCCAGAATCCTCGCTGGACGTCGTGATCCCTTCTGATAGTTTTTCGGCGCATTGTCAGAGACGTGCGATGATCATGTCATCGGCAACGAGAGACACTTGCTCCTTTCCGATCTGGAGACATTGCTGAGTCATTTCCGGCTGTGCTGGGTCTTCGTTGCTGCACGAGGGCTTTCTCTGGCTGCGATGCATCGGGGCTCCTCTCCGGGTGTGGCGCTTGGGCCTCTCATCGTGGTGGCCTCTGTGGCAGCACAGAGACTTTATTTAGGGTGCGAGGGCTTCAGTCGTTGAGGTGCATGGGCTTAGTTGTCCTGAGACGTGGGGAATCTTCCCAGACCAGGGACTGAACCCGTGTCCCCAGCACTGAAGGCAGGCTCCTAACCACTGGGCCACCAGGGGAGTCCCTGTCGTGGGGATTTTTAGGGGCACAAGAACAGAGCTGTGTTCTGTAGTCTGGTCTGTCCTTTACTTTCTGCGAGTGCGGGGCTGTTTTGTTGTGTGTAATCACGTTGCCTCTGCAACATTTTTCCTTTCTCATGTCTCCCTTCTCTTTATGATAGTTGCTCATTTTCTCTTTGAATTCTTTCCCGACATGTTTTGCTCCCCAGGTTGGGACCAGTGGTTGACATAGCCCAGGAAGCGCCCTGGTGGGGTGGCCGGTCCCTGGGGCACAGGCCAGCCCGAAGTGCAGGTCTGGTTCCTGGGCTCCTGGCAGCACAGTTCTTGTCCACGAGGACGCGCGAGTGTAGGCGGACGGCCCTCTGTGGGCTTCTTTCGGGGCGGAGCTGACAGCTGTGGCCGCCGGGTGGGCCGGAGTCTGGGCCAGTGGGAGGGTCATTGCCCGCGGACCTGGCTCTGCACTTGGTATTCTCGGCTCACCTGCCGCTCGTCCCAAGGCAGGCGTCAACTTCCAGCTGGACCAGTGCAGCCCCAACGGCACAGACCCCCAGAAGCCCAAGTGCCCTGAGATCGACGTGGCACGGCAGGAGCCCGCGTTCCCCGTGTGGCTGACCGTCCTCCTGCTCTGCCTCTACCTGCTGTTCACGAACATCCTGCTGCTCAACCTGCTCATCGCCATGTTCAAGTGAGTCCTCCCCGCGGGGGCAACGCCGCTGCCCTCCCCTCCCCGGGGCGGCGTGGACGCAGTGGAGCCCGGACCTGGGACCCTGCTCAGCTCAGGCTGACCTGGTGACCGCGGCATCTGTCCAGGCACTGCGGCGGCGGGCCTGCCGGGGGCCCTGTGCTCAGACGCCACGGGCTGGGGCGCTGAGGTCCCCCTGTTCCTCCCCAGGGCTTCCCCCGGTGGTCCAGTGGGTAAGGACACCACCTTGCAGGGCAAGGGGCGCCGGTTTGATCCCTGGCCTGGGAAGATCCCACGTGCCGCGGAGCGACTGGACCCATGTGTCCAATCGCCGAGCTGGAGCTCTGGAGCGCATGCGCCCAGAGCCGGTGCTCTGCGACGACAGAGGCCACCGCGATGGGAGGCCCACAGGAGCCAGAGAACAAAGACGGATGAAAATAGAGAAATGAAAGACCAATAGAAGTGGCCCACCCGTCCCCCACCCCACCCCCAAGAGATAAATAAATAAAATAAATGTTCCTCCCCAGGAAGGTACAGTGGAGGGAAGAGGGGTGAGGGCGTGGCTGGGCTCTCTGGGTGTGGAGGTGAGTGTTACAGGCGTTGAGGATCCTCTGCTGGGACTTCCTGGGTGGTCCAGTGGCTAAGACTCTAGCTCCCAATGCAAGGGGCCTGGGTTCAATTCCTGGTCAGGGAACTAGATCCCTCATGCCTCAATTAAGACCCAGTTCAGCCAAATAAATAAATAAATTATATTTGAAAAAAAAGAGACCCTCGGCGGCAGGATGGGCTGCCCTCGCTCTCGCGTCGAGGCAGGTGCCAGGGCCGCCTGACCGTGGCACAGAGGAGGTGGCCCCGGGGCTCAGGGCGTCACAGCCGTCAGGCCCCTCCCGGCCTCAGCAGAAGGGCTCCCAGGACCATGGCTGGGTTGGGCACCTGTTCTCTTCCCTAGGGCGATGAGGTCGCCACCTTCGGGTGTGCCACGTGTTCTGAACAGTGAGACCCTGCCCCGTGGTGGGCTGTGCTGGAGACCAGAGGGCCGGTGGGCAGGGGCTGCGGCTCAGCCTCGCCCGGCCGCCCCCGCGCCGAGGGCCGCTCTCTGGCAGGGATTCGGGTCAGCTGACGCGCACCCACATGGCACACACGGGGTGGAGAATCAGCAGGTCGACCTGTTGAACACACCGTCCCTGCTGTCTGTCAGAGTCAGGGCACGAGCCCCGTTCAGGGTCCAGTGCATGGCCTGTCTGTCGCCCACCCACGTGGGTCTGCTTTGTGCTCTAGAGATGATTGTTGGCTCCAAAATCTAGATCTCATTTCTCCCTTCTCCCTGGGCCCCCAGGAGGCTCTGGATGCTGAGGTGGCCGCCCGGCTGCCTTCCCTGCGTCCGGGGTCGCCCTCCCCGACGCGTCGTGGGCCGCCGCGCGCCTCGGGCCCGTATCCCCGGTGACTGTGCTCCCCGCCCCGCAGCTACACGTTCGAGCAGGTGCAGGAGTGCACGGACCAGGTCTGGAAGTTCCAGCGCCACGACCTGATCGAGGAGTACCAGGGCCGGCCCCCCGCGCCGCCCCCCCTCATCCTCCTCAGCCACCTGCACCTCTTCGTCAAGAGGGTGGTCCTGAAGATCCCCGCCAAGCGGCACAAGCGGTTCAGTAAGCGGCCCCGCCCCGGGCCCCAGGGGCGTGTCCGGGCGCGGGTGGGCGGGCTCGGGGGGGGGGGGGGGGCGGCTGCTCTGGGAGTCCCGGAAGCGCGGAGGGGGACGGGGTGCGCCCCGCTCGGCCCCCGGCCTCCCGCCAGCCCACGGGCCCCTCCGGCCCGCCCGGGGGCTCAGAGGCTCCCGCCCCCGGCAGAGAACAAGCTAGAGAAGAACGAGGAGGCCGCGCTCCTGTCCTGGGAGCTCTTCCTGAAGGAGAACTACCTGCAGGACCAGCAGTTCCAGCAGAAGCAGAGGCTGGAGCAGAAGGTGCAGGACATCAGTGACAAGTACGGGGCCGGGGCCGTCCCTGGGGCGCACGCTGCCGCCCCCGCGGTCCCTCGTCACGGGGCCGGCCGTGTGGCGAGGGGGCGGCGGCTCCGAGACCCTGGGCGCCAGGGCGAGGGCGTCGGGGCGGGCGTCTGGCTGCGGAGGGGCCACTCCTGCAGACCCAGAGGCCCGCCTGGGCGCCGTGCCTAGGCCGCGGCAAACTGAGAAACCCGGGCAGGCTCCCCGGGCCACAGCGCTGCCCCGCCTTCCGAAGCCCCGGCGGCTCGCTCTTCCCCCCGGAGGCAGCGCTGTCCTTCGCGAGCTTGTGGCTGGCAGCCCGTGGGCCGATCGGGGTGGGGAGCCCGGTGTGTCGCACGCGGGCACCGCTCGCCTGGCTGCGTACTGGGGGCTTCGGGGGCCCTGGGAGCGGCGGGCCTGGCGGGCCGTGAGGGCTTCCCCGCTGTGGCCAGTAGGCGGCGCTCATTCTACGTAGAGCCCTCGGGTGGAAAAACTTGCAGATTAAGAGGACGGCTCCAGGCGCCCGCGGCTGATGTGCTCGGCCGGCGGGAGCTCAGCGGTGTCCTCCGGCAGGGTGGACGCCACGGCGGGCCTGCTGGACATGGTGCGTCTGAAGCAGCCAGGCGCCGCGGAGCAGCGGCAGGCCTCCCTGGAGGAGCAGGTGGGTTCCCGGCGGGCTCAGGTGGCCCTGGACGGTCCCTCTGGGGCATGGTGGCTTTGAGATGAAGGGGCGGGGCCGTGGGCCGTGGCTCCCGGCCGGGAGGGTGCGTCCTCCTCCTCCTGGGAACTGCAGTTCCCCGCCCCAGCTCCCCACGCCAGCCCTGGGGGCTGTCTGAGGGGACAGACCCTTGTCCTGGCCTCTGGAAGTGTCTCTCTGCAGGGGGCGCAGGGTCCACAGGAGGCTTCAGTCACGCGCTGCCCTCTCCGGCGGCTCCAGTCTCTTACGGGGGCTTCAAGTGGGCTCCCAGGCCTCCGGGGTGCCCGGTCCCCGGGGCCATCGTGTCTCACCGGCAGGCGCTGCTGGTGGTCGGCGGGTGTGGCCTGGGGCAGGCGGGGGCTCCGATGCCGCCGTCACCACGGCAGGAGGAGCCCTCCCCGCCGCGCCCCGGCTGTCGGGCGCTGGCAGCCCGCTCGGGGGCACCTGAGGGCCAAGTCGTGTGGGGCGTGCGTTCCAGGTGGCCCAGATGACCAGAGCGTTGCACTGGATGGTGAAGGCCCTGAGGGACGGTGGCTTTGGCTCGGAGGAGGGTGTCCCCACTCTGGGTGAGTGGGCGGCGTGCCCCTGGGGGGCCGCGGGGAGGAGAGGAGCAGGCCCCGCGCCTCGGGGGCACGAGCCCCTCCCAGGCTCCTCGTGCTGAGCCAGGTGAGTCCCCGCGCGGGACCAGGCTGGGAATTCCAGGGGCGGCTGGGCCCTGCGCCCCGATCTTGCGGCGTCAGGCCCAGCAGACCCGAAACCTGCCGCCCTGACTGGGCCTCAGGAGGCACGTCTTGCTCCCACGCTTGCAGCCGGCCGAGAGGCGGGCACAGGCCACCCTCCTGGGCGCTGCTGCCCTCTAGCTGGACGGGCTTCGGGAAAGGCCGAGCGCTCGCTGGGAGCGGACCCCGGACCCCGGACCTCCTGGGGAGGGTGTTCCCTTTGAGACTGGAGGTCAAACCGGGCTTGGGGAGGTGGAGGTGGCCCAGAAGCGTGGGGGAAAGGACCCCAGATGGCCCTGTCCCTGTCTGCATTGCCAGCGCCCCAGAAGGCCTCGGGGGGGCGGGACCCTGAGCGGGACGGCGGGCTGAAGGCGAAGGACCCGGGCGACACCTACCACGTCAGCGCCCGGCACCTGCTCTACCCCAGCTGCTCCGTCCTGCGGTTCCCGGTGCCCAACGAGAAGGTGCCATGGGAGGTGAGCGGCCAGCCCGGCTGCGCCCACAGGCTGCAGGGGCCCATGTCTGAGCGGTGCGGTGCGGGCCGGGGTGCCCGGGCCTCTGTCCGCACAGCACTGACCGCCCCCTGTCCTCGAGTCCTCGTCCCCAGAGAATGGGCCCCGTCCCTTCTGAGTGCCAGGGAGGCCGGAGGTGGAGAGCGAGAGGGAGCTGGAGGAGGCCTCGGGGTGGCCCCACAGCCCTCTCTCTGGTCTGCCTGGCGCACTCCAGGCTGCCCCTCCTCCCCAGCCTGTGCCGGGGACTCCTCCCTCTGGAGCCCAGTCTAGCCCCCTGCACCGCCCCCCACCGGGGAGACGCCCCCGGGCCATGGCTGGCCCAGATGTGTGTCCTCCGGTCCCGGAGCTCTGGGCCCCAAGTCCGCTGGGCTGTCCCGGGGTCCGGGCTGTGTGGTCGGCTGTCCTGGGTGCTGGCTGACCTGGGACGGCGGCCATCCGAGTCAGGGAGACCCTGTGTCCTGCAGACGGAGTTCCCCGTGTACCAGCCGCCCTTCTACACAGCCGACAGGAAGGACCAGGGCCTGGTGGACCCTGTGGGGGAGTGAGTGCCCTGCTTCCTGCCTGGGCGGAACCCCGTCCTCCCCGGGGGCCGGGACCCTCTGGGAGGCACGTGGCTGGGGAGGGGCCGCCGTGGTGGATGCTCTGAGGGGTCCCTGTGGCCACTCTGCCTTCCATCATCTCTGTCCGGGGCGCGGCCTCCCCTCTCCCTCCCAGCGCCCTGGAGCCCCTGTCCAGGATCAGCTACAACGCAGTGGACGGACAGCTGGACCGACGCAGCATCCACGGGCTCTACACAGTGCGGGACGGGCTGCCTCTGTGAGTGCCCCACCCCTCCCCCTTCCCCCTCCGCCCCCCCCCCCCCCTCTCCCCTCCCCCCTTCCGCCGCCTCTGGGGCTTCCTTCTGGGGTCGGCTTCCTCTCTGACAGGGCAGGTGTTTTCCTGATCTGTTGTTGCTCCATCACTCCGTGTCCGACTCTATGCGACCCCGTGGACGGCAGCACACCCCCGTCCTGCCCCGTCTCCCGGAATTGGCTCAAACTCACGTCCGTTGGGCCAGTGATGCCAGCCGGCGTCTCCTCTTCTGTCGCGCCTCCTCCTCCTGCCCTCCGTCTTCCCAGCCCCCCGCCCTTACAGGGCCATGGGAGGTGGCGGCCAGCCCGGCTGCGCCCACAGGCTGCAGGGCCCATGTCTGAGCGGTGCGGTGCGGGCCGGGGTGCCCGGGCCTCTGTCCGCACAGCACTGACCGCCCCCTGTCCTCGAGTCCTCGTCCCCAGAGAATGGGCCCCGTCCCTTCTGAGTGCCAGGGAGGCCGGAGGTGGAGAGCGAGAGGGAGCTGGAGGAGGCCTCGGGGTGGCCCCACAGCCCTCTCTCTGGTCTGCCTGGCGCACTCCAGGCTGCCCCTCCTCCCCAGCCTGTGCCGGGGACTCCTCCCTCTGGAGCCCAGTCTAGCCCCCTGCACCGCCCCCCACCGGGGAGACGCCCCCGGGCCATGGCTGGCCCAGATGTGTGTCCTCCGGTCCCGGAGCTCTGGGCCCCAAGTCCGCTGGGCTGTCCCGGGGTCCGGGCTGTGTGGTCGGCTGTCCTGGGTGCTGGCTGACCTGGGACGGCGGCCATCCGAGTCAGGGAGACCCTGTGTCCTGCAGACGGATTTCCCCCGTGTACCAGCCGCCCGTCTGCACAGCCGGCAGGAAGGACCAGGGCCTGGTGGACCCTGGGGGGGAGTGAGTGCCCTGCTTCCTGCCTGGGCGGAACCCCGTCCTCCCCGGGGGCCGGGACCCTCTGGGAGGCACGTGGCTGGGAGGGCCGCCGTCGTGGATGCTCTGAGGGGTCCCTGTGGCCACTCTGCCTTCCATCATCTCTGTCCGGGGCGCGGCCTCCCCTCTCCCTCCCAGCGCCCTGGAGCCCCTGTCCAGGATCAGCTACAACGCAGTGGACGGACAGCTGGACCGACGCAGCATCCACGGGCTCTACACAGTGCGGGACGGGCTGCCTCTGTGAGTGCCCCACCCTCCCCTTCCCCTCCGCCCCTCCCCTCCCCTCTCCCCTCCCCCCTTCCGCCGCCTCTGGGGCTTCCTTCTGGGGTCGGCTTCCTCTCTGACAGGGCAGGTGTTTTCCTGATCTGTTGTTGCTCCATCACTCCGTGTCCGACTCTATGCGACCCCGTGGACGGCAGCACACCCCCGTCCTGCCCCGTCTCCCGGAATTGGCTCAAACTCACGTCCGTTGGGCCAGTGATGCCAGCCGGGCGTCTCCTCTTCTGTCGCGCCTCCTCCTCCTGCCCTCCGTCTTTCCCAGCCTCGGGCTCTTTTTTGGGTCGTCTCTTTGCTCAGGTGGCCTCAGTATTGGAGCTTCAGCTTCAGCATCCCGTCCTTCCAGTGAATATTCAGGGCTGATTTAAATTTTTCTGACAAAAAGAAACAAAACAGGGAAGAAAAGAAACACCGACAGAAGGGGGTTTCTGAGCACCCGCCGCCCACACTCGGCGGGCTCCCAGGACGCCTGGCGCTGTGCCCTCCTTCCCTGGCGTCAGCTTTAGGCTTGCGGGGTGTGGGAACAGGGTGAGCCGTGGATCACAGGGTGAGAATGAAGCAGGGGCGGCGGTGAAGGCCCTGGGCCTTCCTGAAGGCCCTCACCTTCTGCAGGGCGAGACTCGAGACAGACGCGTCAGGGGAGCCGCGGCGCCGGGCCCAGTGGGCGCTCCGCTCAGGCCCACTGTGTGCCAGCCTGGGGTCTGGTGGTCTGAGAGCCTCCTCTGACGGGGGTCTCTGGGGAGGCTGCACCCTCAGGGCGGAGGCTGAGGACGCGATCCCAGTTGGCCAGGACTTGGGGACCCCAGAGAGCCGGCGGTCGTTGGGGGACCTGCGGGGGGCATGGCCCGAGGCCTCTGGGAGAGGCGCTGGCGGGGGCGGCGTGACGCCGGGGCTGCGGGCGGAGCTGGTGGAGGCGGAGGGGCGGGGCGGCCGGGAGCGCGTCCACCCTGGACAGGGGCGGGGCGGGGACGCGGTGTGCAGGAGGGGGCGGGACCGCGTGGGCAGAGGAGGGGCCGTCGGAGGCCAACTCGCAGGCCAGCCGAGGCCCTCGACTGGTGCTTCTGGGGGGACGTCTGCTGTGGGGCTGGTTTCTGCTCCCAGAGAGACCCCTGTTGTTTCCAACCCACCCCGAGGTAGCCGCCGCCCCGCCTGGGAGTCCCCGAGAGACAGGACTTGGGGTGGGCCACCCCGGCGGGTGACACATTTTCTCCAGGCTGGTCAAGGGCCCTTGGGCTCTGGGGGTCTGGGCCGGGGCTCCGTACGGTGGCCTCCTCGCTGGTTCCGTCCAGGGTTGCTGCCTGGGCTCCGAGAGCCCCAGGCCGGGCAGGTGTGGGCGGAGGTGGCACGCTGCCCTGTCAGGGTCCCCAGCGGCCGCGGAAGGCTGAGCCGACCCCTGTCCCCCCAGGAACCCCAAGGGTCGCACGGGGCTGCGTGGCCGCGGGGACCTCAACTTCTTCGGCCCCAACCACACGCTGCAGCCCGTGATCACCCGGTGAGTGGCCCAGACGAGTGCAGGGTCCTCAGCACCCTGTCCCCACGGGAGCCGGGAGGAGTGGGTGCCCCCAGGACAGCCCAGGCCCTGCCTCCCCGGAGGCGCCCGCGCTTCCCTGCGGCCTGCCCTCAGAGGCCTTTCGGGGCGGGAGAAAGCCAGGGCCAGAACTCACATGCAGGCAAAATAAAAATCCGTACCAGTTCCCCCATCGCTTCCGGAGAGGCGGGGTGGAGGGGCTGGGCCCGGGGCCGGGGCTTCTTTAAGGCTTTGACAGAAAAATACTGTCCAGGAAGGCCGACCTGTCTTGGTCGGACCCGTGGTGATGGGCGGATGGTTCCGTCCCCTGGAGCAGGTGCTGTCGGGGAGGGGCGGGGCCGCGGGAGGCCCTGGGCTGGGCAGGGGCCGGCCCGTGACCCCCACCCTCCCGCAGCTGGAGGCGGAGCGCGAGCGGCACCATCTGCAGGAAGAGGCTCAGGAAGGTGCTGGAAGTGCTGGTGGTGAAGCCTGTGCCGTCCGAGCACTGGACGCTGCCCGGGGTGAGCCCCCGCCGGCCGGGGCCCTGGGTCCGCTCGTCCCCTCCCCCCCGACAGGACGCCCCGGCGGGCGGTCGCGGCCCTGGACAGCCTGGACGCTGCCCCAGCTCCGAGTGACCGCGGCCGGCCCCAGCCCTGTAGGAGGCGTTCTCTCTCCTCGCTGTTGCCTAGTGGCCGTGAAGACGGGCGCAGGGGCTCTTTGGAGTGTGAGCGCGCTTAGGGCACCTGCTGCATCCCGGGCACCCGACCCGGGGCGGGGGCTGCCCTGCAGAGCCCAGGGTGTGGGGACGTCTCCAGCCCGCACCTGCCCTGGCCCTGGGAGCTGAGCCGCGAGGGCAGGCCGCTGCGGGGCGGGGCGGGGGCCGCGGGGTCCTCGGCTCAGGGCCGGCAGCTGCGTGCAGGCCTGATGGCCGCCGTGCGCCGTACAGAGGCCTCACGGTGACCGAACTGGGCTGTGTCCCACCAGGCCCGTCCTGCCCGAGCGGGCCCACCACTCAGTTCTGACCGTCCACCTGCCCTCGGCTCCCTGCTCCCAGCCCTGCGGCGGCTCCCGCGTCAGAGCTGCCAGGTCCCGGCAGGCGGGCCGTGCGTCCGCAGGCCCCAGGCTGGCGTCCGGGTGTCGCCCCGCGGGCCCCTCCACTGGGCCTGTCGCCCGAGTCCACGAGCCACCCCAGCCGAGGGCTCTCCCGGCGCCCGCCCGGCGGGGCAGTGTGTCAGCGGCGCAGGTGGGGCGGGTGCCCCCGAGGGTCTCCACAGCCCAGCCGGGATTCCAGCGCTCCGGCGGCTCTGGCTCCTGCAGCCCGGCCCCCGTGGCTCCCAGCTGGGAAAGGGCGCTGCGCCCAGGCGAGCCCTCTGCCCCACGGGTTCCCAGGCGCCCTCCAGCCGCCCTCTCCGGCGCCTCCGACTGTCCTGCCGACGGGCATCCTCTGAGTGGTGTCCCCTGAGAGGGGCATCTGGTGACCCCGCCACTGCAGCCAGTGAGGGCAGAGCGGCTGGGCGGAACGTGGACAGGGCCGTGCCCCCGGTGGATGCGGGCCAGTGCGGTGCGGGCCTGCGCCCAGGGCCGGGGCGTCGGGAGTGGCCGGGCACCTTGTGCACTGGAGCAAGGCTGGGGACGGGCGGGCTGCCCCGTTGAGCACAGCGCCCCAGCTGGCGGCCTAGTGGTGCAGGTCAGGGCGCTGGCTCCCCGACAGTGCCCGGCGCCCCGAAGGCTGTGACGTCCTTGGCCCCGAGGGCTCACGTGGACAATGGGCTTGGGCGATCTCCCTCTGGCCCCGAGGTGGCCGCTGCCAGAAGCTCGTCTGCCTGGGGCTCCGGGGGGCTGGCCGGGTGCGTGTGCCGGGCGGGCGGCCAGACGACGCTGGTCCCTGGTGACTGTGCCCACCTGCCCCCGCCTCCCCCTGTGCTCAGGGCTCCCGGGAGCCAGGAGAGACGCTGCCCCGGAAACTGAAGCAGGTCCTGCAGAAGGAGTTCTGGCCTGCCTTCGAGAGCCTGCTGAAGACACGGGGCGAGGAGGTGAGGTGGCCGTCCCACCCTACTCCCGCCCGTGTGCCCAGCCCGGGTGCGCCAGTCGTGCCAGCCCCTGGCGGGCTGCGTGGAGCCGGGTCGCCTGCCCCGGGCCACTGCCCAGCTCCTGGGAGAGAGGGGGACCCTGTGGGCCGCCTCGGGGCCCCTCGCCCTGCCTCCCCGTCCAGGCTTTTCCCTCCCGAGGTCGAGGCCGGGTCACAGCCTCTGCCGCCCTCGGGCAGGGCCGGGCCAGTGGCTGGCTCACGCTCACGCTGGGCCTGAGCACCGCCGGGCACAAAGACGCAGCTTGCCTTTTCAGTGAGTTTGCAAAACCTGAGTTTTCGTTTCGTATTTCCAAATCCACCTCGCTTTTCATGACCGCTTAGCATGTTGGGCCGTGACTCATTTAACCCGTCCTCTGAGTGGACATCCGCGTCGCTGCTGGTGCTGCCTGTCCCGTCTCAGGAGGAAGTAGGCAATTGCCGATTCGTACAGTTCTGGCCCACAAACCCAGCACCTCCGCGTGCCTTGTCCCCTGCCGCCCCTCAGAGAGCACCGCCGTCTCTCTTTCCTCTACTGTGTAAAAAATACATGTGCTAAGCTTGGAGGTTAAATGTAAATGCCACGTAGTGGGCCGCTTTGAAGTGCGCCGCTGGGAGGCGCCTGGCGCACGGGCCTCGGCGTGGCCCCACCTCCGTCCGGCTCTGGGGCACACCGCCAGCCCTCGCTGCCGCGCCCCCCGCCCCGGCGCCCCCGGGGCTGCTTTCCAGCCCTGCAGACTTGCTGTCCCGGACGTTTATTGTCAGTGGAATCACGCACCGCGCGGCCTCTGTGTCTGGCTTCTCTCACTCAGCGTAATGTGTGAGGTGCACTAGTGCTTCATAGTCCTTCCAAGGACAGTCGAGGTGGGGCTGGACGCCGGGCCAGAGCCCGGGAGGGAGGAGAGCGAGGCCGTGGGTCCCCGCGGTGCGTCCGTCGAGCTGACGGCTGCGCCGGGGGCAGGAGGACGGGGCAGGGAGCGGCCGGCGAGGCGCGGGCACAGTGGGCAGCGGTGCTCACAGCGTCCCAGACCCCAACCCATCACAGAGAAGGCGGGGGCCCTCCCTCCGGCAGAGAGCGGGGGAACGGGGTCCATCAGCCCGTCAGCGTGCCCCGTGCCGCCCCCAGGTGTACAGAGGCTACCTGGACGACCCCAGGAACACGGACAATGCCTGGGTCGAGACGCTGGCCGTGAGCATCCACTTCCAAGACCAGAGCGACGTGGAGCTGAAGCAGCTCAACGCGGTAGGCGGCCTGGGTCTCAGGCTCTGGGGAACATGGGGAGTGGGGGCATTGGTGCTCTTGAGGGGCCCTGGGCCTTCCAGGAGGGGTCTGAGGGGTTCCCAGCCTGGGGCCAAAGCCAGCTAGGACCAGAGAAGGGGCTGTGGGGTCAGCGTTGTGCCCAGAGGGCCCACAGGGGCGTCTGAGAGAGACCAGATGGCAACAGCAGGTGGGGCGGGGACTCAGGAGGTGTCGGGGTGTCTGGCGGGGACGGCCGCTCGGCGGGGACTCAGGAGCCGCCCGTGTCCCTGCAGCACCTCTGCCCCTGTGAGGAGAGGCTGTCCGTCCGCTGGCAGGTGGTGGACGAGTGCATCCCGCTCTACGACAACCACAAGGCCCTCCTGCAGGAGGTGGCCGCCTCGCACGAGGCCTTCTACTGACCAGGGACGCGGCTGGGGCGGCTCTGCAGGGCCGACAGGACCGGTCCGTCCGCAGCCCCCTCGGATCGGCGGGCGCTCCCGGCGAGCTCATGAACCGGAGGCGTCGGGCGCCCCCGGAGGCGCTGCGCAGGCACGGCCAGGCTTCGGCCGCGAGGCAGGGCCTCAGGGTCGCGCTGGCCACTGCGACCCTGCCCGCCAACGCGGCCGTTCCCCAGCCGGCCGGCGGCCTGTGGACGCCCCCCAGGCGACGCCCTTGAGCAGCACGTCGCCCCCCGGCCGGTGCTCCCTGGAGAGTCAGGGCCCCGCTGTGGCCTCCCCCTCGGGCCCACGGCCCCCAGGGGGCCTCCACCGTGGCCTGACTCAGACCCTCGCCTGGCCCGAGGAGGAGCACCGGGGGACCCCGGTCCCCTTGGCCGTCAGGGCTGTGCCCGTCGTGGGGCGGGCGGGCCAGGCCAGCTCTCGGCTCCTCCCGAGACGCTGCAGTCTCTGCCTGGGGGCGGGCCGGGTCCCGGGCAGGAGGCCGCGGAAGGCCCGGGGGGGCCGGTCCTGTCATGGCGCTCGCTCCCCGCTCCTCCCCCCGAGAGCCCCGGAGGAGCAGCGCTGGGCACGGACGGAGGGGCCGCCCGGTGTAACGGCAGCAGCGCCCAAGCCTCAGCAGCCGCCGTCTGCGGCGTTGGACTGACGTGAAAACCCCACGTGAAACCCACCCGCCCCACCAGGGTCACTGGTCTCTTCCGTCCCCCCTCGAATAAAGTGACCGACACGAGCAGCGGTCAGCGGCGAGTCTGAGCACAAGGCCTCTCCCAGCCCACGCCCCAGCTTCCCGGGGTCCAAGGCGTCTCCTGTGGACACCCCACAGCCCCCCAGTCCAAACTCATGATTTCTCCTCCAATCAGTAGGCCCCAGCCCCACCCCCTCCCTGATTCTCCCGGAGCCTGGCTGCAGCCTCCGGCCGGGGCCTCAGTCCCTCGAGCCTCCCCGCCCCCCATACAGGTGCTCAGGGGCTGTGGGGGGCCTTGGTTTTTATTTTTTTAATCTGTAATTACAGATCCAGACAAACTAGGTCTCAGGTGGCAACACCACTTGACATTTGAAATAAAGACATTTGAAACTCCCAACGAAAGCTACTCGCTCCGTCCTGTCCGGCTCTTTGTGACTCAGTGGGCGGCAGCCGCCAGGCCCCTCCGTCCATGCGATCCTCCAGCAAGAGCACGGGGAGGGCGGCCATTTCCTCCTCCGGGGGATCTTCCCGACCCAGGGATCAGACCTGGGTCTTCTGCATTGCAGGCAGATTCTTTACTGTCTGAAATGTGTTCCTCATGCCTCCTTTCTGAAAGAACGTCTCAAAGGTGAACTGCAGAAGCGCCAGACACACTGTCCTGGTCCGTTTGGGCTGCGTCACACCAGCGCAGCCGGCCCATTCCCTTTCCCAGCTCTGCAGGCTGAGGGCGGAGGTCGCGTGAGGGCGGCTGGCTCCCAGGAGGGCTCGCCCCCTCTCGTCCACGCACCGCGTCCTCACGTGCTCTTTCCCTGGAGTGGGGGGCCCAGGTCGTCTCTTACAGGGCACTGTCCCCACCGCGTCAGGGCCCCGCCTGTGCCCTCGTGTAACCTCACTGCCTCCGAGGTCCTCCATCCAAGTACAGCCACGCTGGGGCTTGGCCTCTCCACACAGGGGTTTGGGGGAGACGCAGAGAGGGGTCAGACGCCCGTGGAGCACAAGCACCTGCTTCCCCAGCGGCTCAACGGTAAACACGCTGCCCGCAGCGCGGGAAGCGCGGGCTCGATCCCTGCGTCAGGACGGCCTCCTGGAGACGGACCTGGCAGCCCACTCCCTGTTCTCGCCCGGGAAATCCCACGGACAGAGGAGCCTGGCGGGCGGCCGTCCATGGGGCCGCAAAAGAGTCAGGCACGAGCGAGCAACTAAACAACAGTACAAACATCTGGTCCGTCATGCACACCACAGCCCCTGAAGGTGGGGTCTGGCAGTAACGGCATCGGGCTGGCGGAAAGGAAGCTTTGCTTTGTTGTGGATGCCAAATGCGGTGTACCTTCAGCCCCGGGGCGGCTTGTTCCCACGCCCCCGAGGCCGGACCTCAGGACCGCAGCGGCCCGCGTCGCGGCAACACGCTGGGCGTCGTCGGACGTTAACTTGTCCACCTGGTGGGGTTTCCGGCTCTACCGGACAGCGTGCAGGACATGGCTCAGAACGTCCTCCCTCGCCCTGGAGGGGAGCGAGAGGCCCTTGGCTCCGCTCACAGACTGTCACTGTTTTGCCCTGTTTGTTTTCCTCAGCCTTTGCATTTTTTCACTTCCTTGATTCAATTTATTCTTTGGCTGAAAGTTTTCTACCGACAAAAGTCAAGCGGAGGACCTGAGAGGGAAGGACCGTGGGTCCTGGTCTGTTTCACACGCAGACGGAGTCCCACGGAAGCAAAGGAACCGCTGACCGTGTGGTCCAGTGTGGCCACTGTAGAGAGATCATGCAGAAGGAAACTATGACGATGATTCCTGCCGGTGCCCAGCTGGCGCCCCCGGGGCCGGCAGAGGGACCGATGCCGTCAGCCCGAGCAGAGGGAAGGTCTCTGGTCGCGAGGGAGAGACGGACGCCGCCGGCACAGCGCCGCGGGGAGGACAGGGGTGCTGAGACCCACAGGTGTGTGCTGCAGCCCAGGCGACCCCAGAGGATGGAGAGAACAATGGCAAGTCCGCCGGGGATGCAGTGGAAACCGAGCCGAGGAAAGAGAAGACCATAGGAGACGGTTCGCGTGGAGTGAAGTGACTGGAAATAGTCAAAGCGTGTCAGCGCTGGTGACACACAGAGTGTGCGTCTCATGTTGGGATAGAAAGTCACAACAGGTTTCTCTCTTCTGTATGTTTTCCTCTATCACCCAAAAGAGCCGTGTGCTCGCTGACGACACGGGCTGGTCCCGGCAGACAAGCCCCCGAGGAACGGCGGGCACGTGTCCAGCAGAGGACAGAGCCCACGGCTCGAGTGTGTCCTTTTAAGGACAGAGGGGATATCCAAGTGAGGAAGGAAGAAATCCGGTAAGAAGGTGGTGGTCCTGTGAACTGCTGTGCGTGTTCCCCGGTGGCTCAGTGGTAAAGCCCCCGCCTGCCAATGTAGGAGACGTGGGTTCAAGTCCTGGGTCAGGAAGATCGCTGAGGAGGAAATGGCAGCCCACGCCAGTGGTCTTGCTGGGAAAGTCCCGTGGACAGGGGAGCCTGGCCGGACGCAGTCCCGGGGTCACAAAAGAGTCAGACACGACTGAGCCGCTGCGCACAGACATCCGTCTGGCACCATACTTTTTAAAATATGAAATGCAACATTGGTAGAAATTCCAGGAGAAATGGGCAAATTTACAGTAAGGTTTTTCTCTCAGAAATCAAGGAACTGGGCTTCCCTGGTGGTCCAGTGGGTAGAGTTCGCCTTGCAGTGCAAGGGGCATCAGTTCGACCCCTGGCCTGGGAAGATCCCACGTGCCGCGGAGCCGCTGGCCAGGTGTGTCCAATTACCGAGCCCGAGCTCTGGAGCGCATGCGCCCAGAGCCGGTGCCCTACAACAAGAGAGGCCACTGCGATGGGAGGCCCACACGGGCCAAAGAACAAAGATGGATGAAAATAAATAAATAAATAAACAATAAAAGAGGTCAAAATTAAAAAAAAAAGAAAGATCAGTACCATTTTTAAAAAAAGAAAGAAAGAAATCAAGGAACCAAAGAGCAAAAGAAAAATAGGGCAGAATTTGAATAATGCAGTCAAGGGGGTTGAGGTCATTCTGTGCAGCGTGTGGGGCGTGTCTGCCTGCATACTGTGGCGGCGGCAGTTGCTCCGTCCTGTCTGACTCTGTGCCTCCGAGGCCTGTGGCCCGGCAGGCTCCTCTGTCCCTGGGCTCCTCCAGGCAAGAGCACTGCAGCGGGCGGCCATCTCCTCCTCCAGGGCGTCTTCCCGACCCAGGGACTGAACCCAGGTCTCCTGCATGACAGGCAGATTCTTTACCATCTCAGCCACCAGGGGAGCCCTTTGCCTACACATTACGTGTGTGTATTTATTTATAAACACATTTTATATACTATACACTTATATCTCATTTGCACACACATTTGTTTATATATAGTTGTGTGCCGTGTATTTATTTGGGCACAATATGTATACTATATATTTATATTTGTACAATAAAGGATGTGTAACACACACATCTATATGCACATATTTCTTGGTGTATGTGTGATTCTGAAAGGGTTTTACCTCGATTTGAGACTTAAACCCAGGGCCCAGACCTGATCAGACCCTGTTTGGGACTTGAATCCATGCGGCCGGGACTTAATCCAGCACTCATCCAACGTCTGGACCCACTGAGGCTCAGGTTCTTCGTGCCTCAACGCAGAAGGATTCAGAGAGAGGCAGAGTGATAGGCAAGAAGAGGATTTATTAGGCTAGGGTACTTGTAAGAGGTGCAGGCGAGCAGACAGGAAAGCTCTGCTCTGCTCTCCCTTTGATTGAGTGGGCAGCCATATATATAGGATGGTAGAAGACCGCCCCCCTCAAGTAGACGCAGATGCCAGGCATACATCATTAGTTCCTTCTTCGCCAGCTTCTCCTTCATCAGCTGTTTATACCCATTCGAACCAGCTTTACTGAACAAGGAGCAGCTCTCCTGAGTCATCGTCCACTCACTGGCCTCCCAGCCTTTCTCAGGTGTCTCCCTTCTACCTACCATCCCCTGCTGGAACTCTACAGCCACCTATCTGTTCTCCTCTGTCCCTGTCAATTCTGTACCCACCCCGACAACAAGGCCCAGAGAAGACATGTGCTTCTCAGACCCGGAACGCTCGTGGGCGTGCCTCACACCACCCAGGGGATCTCGACAGCTTTCCAAGGCCGTTCCATCTCGGAGGTCACGCTCTGCTCACATGAAGCACAGCACCAAATACAGCACAGAGTAGAGTTAGGAGGTAGCTGTGCACTGATGGAGGACAGGAAATGCCCCACGGTTCCAGCTGTCTGCACGGGACGTGAGTGCCCGGTCCCTTAGCCAGCCAGCTGGGAGGGAGCCCAGGTGGCCTCCGGGGTGGACACTGCCCGCCTCGGTGGGGCGCTGTGTCCTCACCGAGGATCCTCTGGTTTCCGCGGTGGGAGGACCAATGGGGAGCGGCTGTGCCTCGGGGCAGAGCAGCCACTGTCCCAAGTCTCTGTCAGCACTAGGTCCGGGCCACCCTCCCACTCAGGATTCAGAGCAAGAGAGGCCTGCGGGCTGGGCACTGCCTGGGGAAGGCCTAGGGCGGGCGGCTGTGTGCTTCCAGGCCCTCTGTCTCCGCCAGAGCCCTGCGCTTTCCCGGGGGCAGCCAGAGGGAGATGGGCAGAGGGTCCCAGGACAGGGCCCCAGGGGTGTGGCTGGAAGTCTCAGGAAGGAACAGTTAAGATCTTCGATGTACTTTCTTGAAAATCAAGAGTGGATGAAAATGTATAACTCAAGAAGCTCAAAAAACAGCTGCAGAATCCATAGGCTCCAACAGGACTAGATCAGAAGCAGCCAAAGAGGGAAAGGTTGAGAATTGGGATGGTGAAATGTTCAAACCTCGCTTCTTAAAGAAGAGCCGCAAGACCACAAACCTTGGGAAAGAGGAAGAGTGAGCGCCCTGGGGGTGTGTGAGGGGCAGGGGAGATGGCCCGGAAAGCCCAGGTCTACGGAGAAGCTGCGAGGGTGGGGCGGGGTGGGGCGGGGTGGGGTGGAGAGGGGCGGAGCCGCTCAGGCCCTGGGGTCCAGGAATTCCAGGAGATGGAGGGATCTGGGGAGCTCAGGAGGAGGCTGAGCCTGGCCCAAGCCGCGGAGGGTAATTTCCCAAGGGCAGTCCGTCCAAGGAGGCTCTTCAGTCACTCGGGCCCTGCCTGGGCTCCTGGGCCCCGAGAGGTCTCTTCGAGCAGCTCCAGCTCCGGCTCACGAGCTGGCTGCCATCGCCCGTGCCCGGCAGGCCTGGGGTTCTGTCTGAAGGTCCCCCGGCTGGACGAGGGCAGGAGCAGGGCCAGCAGGGTCCAGGGTGGAGGCCAGGGCGGCGAAGGGCCGAGCTGAGCACCGCGGATGGTGGCTGGAGAGCCGGGCGGGCAGCGCACACCGAGCCGGCTGGCCATACCCCGGAAGGACCCGGCCCAGCTGCTCTGAGGTCTCGGCCGGGGGAGGCGGCGTCCGGCCTTGGGATGCTTTATTCAGCCCACTGCTGTGGCCGTGGCTCTTCCCAGCTCACCCAGGGAGATGCACCCAGCTCTCGCCAGCCAACAGCCTGCCCGGCGGGGGCGGCAGTTAGCCAGAGGGAGCCTCGTCTTTTATCCCTGGGTCAGGAGGCCTGGCCCCTGGGGGAATCAACGGGTGAGGTGGTCAGCTGGAGCTCAGCGGCAGCCGTGAGGGCAGCTGCGGGCGGTGGGTGGACGGTGCGGCCGGGACGGCATGGCAAGGCTGCTGGTGCTGCTAAGATCAGGCACGTGGTCCGCAGTGGTTGGTCAGCCAGGCTCTGGCGGGCCTGGGCCTGGGCCCAGCCGGCTGCCGTGCCCTCCTGCAGGGACGCTGACATCGTCCTCCGGGGAGGCCGCCCACGCCTGTGAGGACCCAGAGGGCCGCATCCCGCCGGGGACGCCCCACCCCTGACCGTGCTCGCCACCGGCACGTGGGGCCACCTGGAGACACACACGCGGCTGCGCGTCACTGCCTTCTTCCCCCAGGATCTCCACGCCCAAGGTCGCCTGCCCACACTGGAGGCACGAGTAGCTGTGGGGTTCACCCAGGTTGACTGCCGGCACCCAGCCACGCCCCAGAGCACGAGGCCCAGGGCCTCCTCCCGCCCGCCCCGCCCGCCTCCGCCTCGCAGTAGGCTGCCTGTCCTGGAACTTTCCGTAAACAGAAGCCACAGAGTGAATTCTGAGTATCTCGCTCCTCCCCCACTGCAGAATAATAACAATGACACCACGGTGGCCACTTCTCGGCTCGTCTTTCGTTAGTCACTTCCGAAGATAGGGGCTGGGGAGTCCCGAGGGGCTCCTGCACACGTGGAGGTCCACCGCCTGACACCGCGTGGCCAGATGAGCGCGCCCCGCAGGGGGATAGGGTGACCCGACGTGCCCGGGAGACTGGGAGCAGACGTGACAGTCCACGCCACACCCAGCCGGCGACACAACAGAGACATGCCGCGGAGAGCCAGCTGGGCAGGGGAGAGGGGCTGAAAACCCTCCGTCTGAAAGAAGGCCGGGAGAGAAGGGAGCAGGGCGAGGGACAAATGCGGCAGAGACAGCCCCAATGGGAGCTCCTCACCCGCGGACGTTGGTGACCTGAGCTGGGACGCCCCCTGCACCACCGAGCTTACTGTGCCCCGTTTCCCCCTACACTGGGCCCCGTCTATTCCAGGACCCCACATCCCGTTCAGTTGCTATTTAAACATGCGGCGGCGGCAGTACGGATTTTATCCCTGGGTCAGGAGGCCTGGCTGGGGAATCAACGGGTGAGGTGGTCAGCTGGAGCTCAGCGGCAGCCGTGAGGGCAGCTGCGGGCGGTGGGTGGACGGTGCGGCCGGGACGGCATGGCAAGGCTGCTGGTGCTGCTAAGATCAGGCACGTGGTCCGCAGTGGTTGGTCAGCCAGGCTCTGGCGGGCCTGGGCCTGGGCCCAGCCGGCTGCCGTGCCCTCCTGCAGGGACGCTGACATCGTCCTCCGGGGAGGCCGCCCACGCCTGTGAGGACCCAGAGGGCCGCATCCCGCCGGGGACGCCCCACCCCTGACCGTGCTCGCCACCGGCACGTGGGGCCACCTGGAGACACACACGCGGCTGCGCGTCACTGCCTTCTTCCCCCAGGATCTCCACGCCCAAGGTCGCCTGCCCACACTGGAGGCACGAGTAGCTGTGGGGTTCACCCAGGTTGACTGCCGGCACCCAGCCACGCCCCAGAGCACGAGGCCCAGGGCCTCCTCCCGCCCGCCCCGCCCGCCTCCGCCTCGCAGTAGGCTGCCTGTCCTGGAACTTTCCGTAAACAGAAGCCACAGAGTGAATTCTGAGTATCTCGCTCCTCCCCCACTGCAGAATAATAACAATGACACCACGGTGGCCACTTCTCGGCTCGTCTTTCGTTAGTCACTTCCGAAGATAGGGGCTGGGGAGTCCCGAGGGGCTCCTGCACACGTGGAGGTCCACCGCCTGACACCGCGTGGCCAGATGAGCGCGCCCCGCAGGGGGATAGGGTGACCCGACGTGCCCGGGAGACTGGGAGCAGACGTGACAGTCCACGCCACACCCAGCCGGCGACACAACAGAGACATGCCGCGGAGAGCCAGCTGGGCAGGGGAGAGGGGCTGAAAACCCTCCGTCTGAAAGAAGGCCGGGAGAGAAGGGAGCAGGGCGAGGGACAAATGCGGCAGAGACAGCCCCAATGGGAGCTCCTCACCCGCGGACGTTGGTGACCTGAGCTGGGACGCCCCCTGCACCACCGAGCTTACTGTGCCCCGTTTCCCCCTACACTGGGCCCCGTCTATTCCAGGACCCCACATCCCGTTCAGTTGCTATTTAAACATCTCTCGAGAAGGAAATGGCAACTCACTCCAGTATTCCTGGCTGCAAAAGTCCATGGACAAAGGAGCTGGGTGGGTTACGGTCCATGGGGTCGCAAAGAGTCAGACACAAACTTAGTGACTACACAATATCTTTCCATTTTGGAAGGCCCTGATCTGTCACTTCTGTAAGATACCTTTCAACCTGGGTGTGTCTGATGTGCTCTCGCGATTGGAAAGAGATTGGGCCTTTGGGGCAAGAGTACCACAGACGTGACGCCGTGTCTTTCTCAGTCCACGCATCAGGGGCTACGTGATGCCGGTCTGTCTTACTACGGATGATATTAGCCTTGGTCACATATATAAGGTAGTTCTGCTGGGTCTTTGTTGTAAATCTATGATTTCTCCCTTTGCAGTTCATAAATATATTGAAGATGGTATTTTGAAGCTATGGGAATTCTGAAGGAAATTAAACGTAAAGACATAGGGATAAATTGAGGCATTAGGACTGACATATATACACTCCTCTATATAAAGTAGATAACTACAGAGATGTATGTACAGATAACTGTACATTATCAGTCAGTTCAGCCACTCAGCCTTGTCCTCTGTCTCCCCTTCTCCTTCAGCCTTCTGTTTTCTCCCAGCATCAGGGTCCCTTCCAGCGAGTCGACTCTTCACATCAGGTGGCCAGAGTATTGGAGCTTCAGCTTCAGCGTCAGTCCTTCCAATGGATATTCAGGGTTGATTTCCTTTAGGATGGACGGGTTTGATCTTCTTGCATCCAAGGGACTTTCAAGTCTTCTTCGTCCAAAGGCATCAGTTCTTCGGTTCTCAGCCTACTTTACGGTTCCACTCTCACATCCATACGTGACTACGGGAAAAAACCGTAGCTTTGACTACACAGAACTTTGTTGACAAAGTGACCTCTCTGCTTTATAATACACTGTCGGAGTCTGTCCTAGCTTTTCTTCCAAGGAGCAAGTGTCTTTGAATTTCATGGCTGCCGTCACTGTCTGCAGTGATTTTGGAGCCCAGGAAAATACAGTCTGTCACTGTTCCCATTGTTTGCACGTCTGTTTGCCATGAAGCGATGGGACCGAATGCCGTGACCTTGGCTTTCTGAATGCTGAGCTTGAAGCCAGCGTGTTCAGTCTCCTCCACAGCTACACACTATTGTGTATGACACACATAACTAACAGGGATCAGCTGGGCAGCACCGGGGGCTCTGCTCCGTGCTCTGAAATGAGCCACATGGGGAAAGCATTCTTGGCGGTCTGTATATGGATATGTATAACTGATTCCCTTTGCTATGCACTTGAAAGTAACTCAATATTGTAAATCATCTTACTTCAATAAATTTAAAAAAAAAAAGACACAGAGGTTAAAAACAAAAAGAGTGGAGGAAGATGACCCGTGCTAACTCATCAAAGAGCAGAGCCGGAGTGGCTCCTGGTGTCAGAGAGGTAGAATTCAGGGCAAGACTCTGGGGACAAGGAGGCTCTCTCATGATGGTGAAGCAGTCGCTTACTCAAGAGGACGTCCTGATCTGAACAAAACCTTCAAGACCAGTGAAACGAAAAGCTGGTAGAACTGCAAGGAGTAGCAGACAGGCCTCAGGACCCTAACACCCCTCTCTCAGTAATTAGGAAGCAAGTAGACAGAAAATCAGTAGTCACTAGTAACTGGAGGAAGCTTCCTCACACTGATAAGGGCCGCTTCAGACTGCAGTCAGTGTTATTCCTAACGGGGACAGACACTGGCCGCCGCGGTCCAGAGGAGCCAGCGCACTCTCCCGCCCCTCCCGCCGGCCTCGGGCCAGGGCTCTCGCCAGCCTGATGAGGCCTGAAAACGGAGAAGAGACATTCAGCCTGGGAAGAAAGAAGCAATGCTCTTTTTATTTATGGATAACACAATTGTATTAATATATGTAGAAAATTATAAGGCGTCAACTAAAAAGTTACTAAAACTAATATGTTCAGCAGAATCCAGATCAGTGTGCAAATACCAATTTTATTTCTCTATATAAGTATTTAACAAAGATAAATTGAACCTAAGATACCATTTACAGTAAATAACATTAAAAATTCAGATATAAATCTGACAAAACATGTGTGAGATCTATAAACCAAAAACTACAAAACACATATGAAAGAAATAAAGGAAGCTCTAAATAAATGAGCAGATATACCATGTTCATAGAACTGGAATACTCAATATTGTTATGACGTTAATTTTCTTAAACTTGTCTGTCGATTCAATGCAATCCCAAAGAAAATCCCACTAGGCTCTTTTGGTAGATATTGTCAAGTTGATCCTAAAATCCATGAGGCAAAGCAAAGGGTCTTGGATGACCAAAAGAACTTTATGAAAGAACAAAGTTGGAAGATTTATATTACCTGACTTCAAGAATATACTGTAGGGCTTCCCCTGGTGGTCCAGTGGGTAAGGACACCGCCTTGCAGTGCAAGGGGCGCCGGTTCGAGCCCTGGCCTGGGAAGATCCCATGTGCCGCGGAGCGGCTGGACCCATGTGTCCAATCACCGAGCCGGAGCTCTGGAGCGCATGCGCCCAGAGCTGGCGCTCTGCAACGACAGACGCCACCGCGATGGGAGGCCCACAGGAGCCAAAGAACGAAGACGAATGAAAATAGAGAAATGAAAGACCAATGGAAGTGGCCCGCCCGCTCCCCTCCCTCCCCAACCCGACCCCCGCCCAAAGTAAATAAATAAATAAATCTTTAAAAAAAAAAAAAAGAATATACTGTAAAGCTTCAGTAATGAAGACAGCTTGGAACACTTGCATAAAAACAGACAAATAGGCTGACTGAATGTAGCAAGTACAGAATAGACTCATACAAATACAGACCACTGATTTTCAACAAAGATGCAGAGATAATTCAATACAAAAAGGATCATTAAGGAAAAAAAAGCAGTCCTGGAAAACTGGACATTCATTTGCACAAAATATAAACTTCAAATCATTTCTCACACCATACACAAAATGCTGTATGAAAGGTTTCTTAGTTATCGCATCAGAGGATGATCCATAAAAAGAAAGCATTGATATGCTAAACTTCATCAAAATTAAAAAGTTTTCAAATACCATTTACAGTATTTAACAAAGATAAATTGAACCTAAGATACCATTTACAGTAAATAACATTAAAAATTCAGATATAAATCTGACAAAACATGTGTGAGATCTATAAACCAAAAACTACAAAACACATATGAAAGAAATAAAGGAAGCTCTAAATAAATGAGCAGATATACCATGTTCATAGAACTGGAATACTCAATATTGTTATGACGTTAATTTTCTTAAACTTGTCTGTCGATTCAATGCAATCCCAAAGAAAATCCCACTAGGCTCTTTTGGTAGATATTGTCAAGTTGATCCTAAAATCCATGAGGCAAAGCAAAGGGTCTTGGATGACCAAAAGAACTTTATGAAAGAACAAAGTTGGAAGATTTATATTACCTGACTTCAAGAATATACTGTAGGGCTTCCCCTGGTGGTCCAGTGGGTAAGGACACCGCCTTGCAGTGCAAGGGGCGCCGGTTCGAGCCCTGGCCTGGGAAGATCCCATGTGCCGCGGAGCGGCTGGACCCATGTGTCCAATCACCGAGCCGGAGCTCTGGAGCGCATGCGCCCAGAGCTGGCGCTCTGCAACGACAGACGCCACCGCGATGGGAGGCCCACAGGAGCCAAAGAACGAAGACGAATGAAAATAGAGAAATGAAAGACCAATGGAAGTGGCCCGCCCGCTCCCCTCCCTCCCCAACCCGACCCCCGCCCAAAGTAAATAAATAAATAAATCTTTAAAAAAAAAAAAAAGAATATACTGTAAAGCTTCAGTAATGAAGACAGCTTGGAACACTTGCATAAAAACAGACAAATAGGCTGACTGAATGTAGCAAGTACAGAATAGACTCATACAAATACAGACCACTGATTTTCAACAAAGATGCAGAGATAATTCAATACAAAAAGGATCATTAAGGAAAAAAAAGCAGTCCTGGAAAACTGGACATTCATTTGCACAAAATATAAACTTCAAATCATTTCTCACACCATACACAAAATGCTGTATGAAAGGTTTCTTAGTTATCGCATCAGAGGATGATCCATAAAAAGAAAGCATTGATATGCTAAACTTCATCAAAATTAAGAAGTTTTCTTTGAAAAGCTTTTAACAGAGAGTCAGGGCTTCCCTGGTGGTCTAGTGAGTAAGGACACCGCCTTGCAGTGCAAGGGGCGCCGGTTCGATCCCTGGCCTGGGAAGATCCCACGTGCCGTGGAGCGGCTGGACCGATGTGTCCAATTACCGAGCCGGAGCTCTGGGGCGCATGCGCCCAGAGCCAGTGCTCTGAGACAACAGAGGCCACCACAATGGGAGGCCCAGACGAGCTAAAGAACAAAGATGGATGAAAATAGATAAATGAAAGATCAATAGAAGTGGCCCGCCCACACCCCTCCCTCCCCAACCCGCACCTCCGCCCCACCAAAAAAAAAAAAAAAAAACTGTAAAGGAAAAATCAGAAGTAAAATTACCAATAATTTCTAAAAAAAATAAAAAAATAAAAGAGAGTCAAAGATTTGAACAGAACTCCTCCTTAAAGAAGATAGAGAGCAAACAAACAGATGAAAAGACACTCAAGTCATGAGTGAAATACAAATTAAAACCACAATGAGATATACTCTAGAGTTATCAGAATCTCTAAAATTAAAAACAGTGACCCTACCAAGTACTGGTGCAGATGTGGAGCACACACAGCACGGGAATGCAAAAGTGGACAGTCACTTTGGCAGGTTCTTCAAAGTTAAACATAAGTCATCATACGATCCAGTCACTGCACTCGTAGATATTTGCCTCAGTGAAATCAGAGTATCTGTCCAAACGAAGGTTGTATACAATGCTCATATCAACTCTAGTTGTAATAGCCGACCACTGGGAACAGCCCGGATTTCCACAAGCTGGTGAGTAGATAGACAGACTGGGGAACCTGATGCAATGTCTCATTACTCAGCACTGGAAAGAATAACCACCGATAACTGCACCAGCACCTGGTGAACCCAGATTAATTATGCTGAGTGAAAGAAACTAGACAGACGTACATCATCTACAATTCCATTCATATAAATGACAAGAGATGCAAGCTGACCTAGCGACAGCGGACCTGCACTTGCCTGGTGATGGGCACAGGAGGGGATGGATTGAAAAGGGGAAACGTGGGGTATTCACTACTTTGACTGAGGTGATGGTTTCACAGATGTATAAAAATATCAACACAGGGTTTCCCGTGGTGGTCCAGTGGGTAAAGACACCGCCTTGCAGTGCAAGGGGCGCCGGTTCGAGCCCTGGCCTGGGAAGATCCCACGTGCTGCGGAGCGGCTGGACTGATGTGTCCAATTACCGAGCCAGAGCTCTGGAGCGCATGCACCCAGAGCCGGCGCTCTGCAACAACAGACGCCACCGCGATGGGAGGCCCACAGGAGCCAAAGAACAAAGACGGATGAAAATAGAGAAATGAAAGACCAATAGAAGTGGCCCGCCCACTCCCCTCCCTCCCCAACCCGACCCCCGCCCAAAATAAATAAATAAATAAATCTTTTAAAAAAAAAAAAAAGATGCTAGGGCTTCCCTGGTGGTCCAGCGGGTAAGGACACTGCCTTGCAGTGCAAGGGGCGCCGGTTCGATCCCTGACCTGGGAAGATTCCACGTGCCGCGGAGCGGCTGGACTGATGTGTCCAATTACCGAGCCGGAGATCTAGAGCGCATGCGCCCAGAGCCGGTGCTCTGGGACAACAGACGCCACCGCGATGGGAGGCCCACAGGAGCCAAGGAACAAAGACGGATGAACATAGAGAAACGAAAGACCAATGGAAGTGGCCTGCCTGCTGCCCTCCCTCCCCAACCCGACCCCCGCCCAAAATACATTAATAAATAAATCTTTAAAAAAAAAAACAACAAAACATCAACACATGTATCAGTTACACCACAACCAAGCTTTCACAAAAACCCTGAGAATGGCTCCGGTCGAGTTTGAACACCTCCATCCCCACATTCCCTGCGTTCGTCAGGATGCCCACGCAAGGGCCCGAAAAGGCAGGGTGGAGGGGTGGGAATGGGGAGCCGGGGGATGGGCAGGAAGAGACTCAAGAGGATAGAGTTTAGTTCAGTTCAGTTCAGTCGCTCAGTCGTGTCCAACTCTTTGGGACCCCATGGACTGCAGCACACCAGGCTTCCCTGTCCTTAGCCATCTCCCGGAGCTTGCTCAGACTTAGAGTGTCCAAGAGTCAGTGACGGCATCTAACCATCTCCTCTTCTGTCTTCCCCTTCTCCTTGTGCCTTCTATTTTTGCCAGTATCAGGGTGCTTTCCAATGAGTTGTCTCTTTGCATCAGGTGGCCAAAGTATTGGACCTTCAGCTTTAGCATCAGTCCTTCCAATGAATATTCAGGGTTGATTTCCTTTAGGATTGACTGGCTGATCTCCTTGCAGCCAAAGGGACTGTTCAAAGGCATCAGTTCTTCAGTGCTCAGCCTTCCTTATGGTCCAGCTCTCACACCCATATATGATTACTGGGAAATCTAACACCGTTAACGCTTTGGCGGCTGCTGGCACCAAACCAACGAGGTCTCCAGTCTCCCTGCTGGCACCTCCACCACTCCCATCTTGGCGCCAGAGCAGGAGGCAGGGCTGGACTTGAGCAGGGGCGGGGCTCTGGCGTTCCCATGGCCACGCCCACCGCCCAAGAGACACACCCCAATCTAAAATCCTGCTCCTAGCCCCGCCCCAAGCGGCCCCGCAGGCCACGCCCCAGGTACCGCCCCCTGCAGCCTTGCGGCCCCTCCCCAGGCTCCGCCCCTCGCCTTTAGGACCCGAGCTGTCCAGGCCGCGTTCTGCACACAGGCTCCGCCCTTGCCCCGCCCCCAGCCCGCAGGCCCGGCGTCGCCCAGGTCCCGCCCCACTCCGGACTCCGCCCCCTGCCACAGCTCCGCCCCCAGACTCCGCCCGGGCCCGCCCCGCCCCGCCTCTCGAGCGCAGGCCCCGCCCCTCGAGCGCAGGCCGAGCCGCGTGTCTCCCGAGCGGCCGCGGACGTGGGCTCAGGCCTCCGGGCAGCGGCCGCGCTCGGGTGTGGCGCCCGGTCTGGCTCCGAGCAGCGGAGAGCCTCACGCACAGCAGTCTCCCGTCGCGGCCGCGCAGGTAAAGCCCCCGCCCTACCCCAGGGGTGGACACCCCGCCCCCGTCCATGCCCCTCCCCGGAGTCCGCGGTTCCCTTGGGTCTGCGGCCCGGGGACTCCGAGGTCCGATATCCGGG
This sequence comes from Tragulus kanchil, assembly GCA_022376925.1. Taxonomy (NCBI): domain Eukaryota; kingdom Metazoa; phylum Chordata; class Mammalia; order Artiodactyla; family Tragulidae; genus Tragulus; species Tragulus kanchil. The sequence continues at coordinate 246,776,315 of JAIOJX010000028.1, forward strand.
GTCCCGGGCCCGAGTCGCTCAGTCGTGTCCAACTCTTTGGGACCCCATGGACTGCAGCACACCAGGCTTCCCTGTCCTTAGCCATCTCCCGGAGCTTGCTCAGACTTAGAGTGTCCAAGAGTCAGTGACGGCATCTAACCATCTCCTCTTCTGTCTTCCCCTTCTCCTTGTGCCTTCTATTTTTGCCAGTATCAGGGTGCTTTCCAATGAGTTGTCTCTTTGCATCAGGTGGCCAAAGTATTGGACCTTCAGCTTTAGCATCAGTCCTTCCAATGAATATTCAGGGTTGATTTCCTTTAGGATTGACTGGCTGATCTCCTTGCAGCCAAAGGGACTGTTCAAAGGCATCAGTTCTTCAGTGCTCAGCCTTCCTTATGGTCCAGCTCTCACACCCATATATGATTACTGGGAAATCTAACACCGTTAACGCTTTGGCGGCTGCTGGCACCAAACCAACGAGGTCTCCAGTCTCCCTGCTGGCACCTCCACCACTCCCATCTTGGCGCCAGAGCAGGAGGCAGGGCTGGACTTGAGCAGGGGCGGGGCTCTGGCGTTCCCATGGCCACGCCCACCGCCCAAGAGACACACCCCAATCTAAAATCCTGCTCCTAGCCCCGCCCCAAGCGGTCCCGCAGGCCACGCCCCAGGTACCGCCCCCTGCAGCCTTGCGGCCCCTCCCCAGGCTCCGCCCCTCGCCTTTAGGACCCGAGCTGTCCAGGCCGCGTTCTGCACACAGGCTCCGCCCTTGCCCCGCCCCCAGCCCGCAGGCCCGGCGTCGCCCAGGTCCCGCCCCACTCCGGACTCCGCCCCCTGCCACAGCTCCGCCCCCAGACTCCGCCCGGGCCCGCCCCGCCCCGCCTCTCGAGCGCAGGCCCCGCCCCTCGAGCGCAGGCCGAGCCGCGTGTCTCCCGAGCGGCCGCGGACGTGGGCTCAGGCCTCCGGGCAGCGGCCGCGCTCGGGTGTGGCGCCCGGTCTGGCTCCGAGCAGCGGAGAGCCTCACGCACAGCAGTCTCCCGTCGCGGCCGCGCAGGTAAAGCCCCCGCCCTACCCCAGGGGTGGACACCCCGCCCCCGTCCATGCCCCTCCCCGGAGTCCGCGGTTCCCTTGGGTCTGCGGCCCGGGGACTCCGAGGTCCGATATCCGGGGTCCCCGGGGCCCGAGCCCCGCCTGCCCAGGCCCCGCGCGGCCCCGCCACTCCACGCCCAGCGCGGGCCGCGCGCCCAGGGCTTGGCTTTCCTCTTTGCTCGTCTCCCTTCTTCTTCAAACATGATTGAAATAAAAGGCGCCGGTACGGGTGGTTGTTCCCAATGGGACCGAGGGAGAGGCGCTTTCATATTGATAATTGTCAAAGGGATTGTCACAGCTGGCGAAGTGCTGAGCTTCTGACAGCAGCCTCGCCCCTCGGGGACGAGGCTGTCCTCCCGGCTTCCCAAGCGCGGCCAGCCCTCGCCCCTGCATTCGGGTTTCTTAGGAAAACCCTGCAGTCCGGTCTGCTGCTTTCCAGGCCCGGTCTGCTGGGAGAGGGTGCACTCCCGTTACCCGGGCTGTCCAAGCCCCTGACGCCCAGGGTGTTGGGGGGGCGTGTCCAGGGCAGGCTTGTCCAACCACTCTGCTGGAGGCCAGCTCCCAGGCAGTGGTCGCCGGCCCTTGCTCTTCTGGGCGGAGCCCATCACAGACCCCCTCCGGTTAAGTGTGTCCGGAAGTCTGAGTGAGCCCTCAGGTCCCCAGCCGGGCCACCCGGCAGTGCCCATTACTCCTCTCTTTCAGAACTGAACAGGACGCCCGCCCGTGAGGAAGGAGAGTTTGTGTCCGCGGGATGGTCCCGGCACAGCCAGCAGCGGCTTGGGCAGCGTGACGCCGCCAGCCCTGAGTGAGGAGCGGTGCCAGCCTCTGCCCCCAGACGGTCAGGATGGGCCCCCTGGGCAGACAGAGCGCCTCCTCGCTGCCGGTCCCCGCGGGAGGGTCCTGCCTCCTCCTGCTCTTCTGCCTGCGCTTGGGGGCCTCCTGCCCGCAGAGCTGCCAGTGCCCCGAGCACGCGGGGGCGGTGGCCGTCCACTGCAGCGCGCGGGGCCTGCAGGAGGTCCCCAAGGACATCCCCGCGGACGCCGTGCTGCTGAAGCTGGACGCCAACAAGATCGCCCGCGTCCCCAACGGCGCCTTCCAGCACCTGCACCAGCTGAGAGAGCTGGACCTGTCGCGGAACGCCATCGAGAGCATCGGCCCCGCCGCCTTCTCGGGCCTGGCCGGGGGCCTGCGGCTGCTGGACCTGTCTCACAACCGCCTCCGGAGGATCCCCAAGGACGCGCTGGGCAAGCTCAGCGCCAAGGTCCGCCTGGCGCACAACCCCCTGCACTGCGAGTGCGCCCTGCAGGAGGCCCTGTGGGAGCTGAAGCTGGACCCCGACTCGGTGGACGAGATCGCCTGCCACACCTCGGTGCAGGAGGAGTACGTGGGCAAGCCGCTGATCCAGGCGCTCGACGCGGGCGTCAGCTTCTGCAGCGTGCACCACAAGACCACCGACGTGGCCATGCTGGTCACCATGTTCGGCTGGTTCGCCATGGTGATCACCTACGTCGTGTACTATGTGCGTCAGAACCAGGAGGACGCCCGGCGGCACCTGGAGTACCTCAAGTCGCTGCCCAGCACCCCCATGGCCAAGGACCCCAGCAGCCCCGCCCCCTAGGGCCGCCCTCCCCGGTCACTGCCCCCAGGACGGGCTCTGCCGCCGGCGCCCCCGGGGCGGCGGAGACGCGGCCGCTTCTGCCGCACGCCACCCCTCAGAGCACTTTGCGCGGGGCGTCTAGTTGCTGCAGCCCCTTCAGGTCCGCCGTTTGTCCATCCGACCCACGGATGGATGGGGAAACGGACCCAGAGAGATGGCAGGTCTCGGCCAGGAAGTGGTCCAGGTGGGACGTAAAGCCAGGCCGTCCGCCCCAGATGTCCTTCCGCTCTGGGAGCCTGTCCTACGGCGCACCCAGAGGGTGGACAAGCATTCAGAGATGGAAGAGTGCCCGCCGGGGCGTGAGGCTCCCCCGGAGGTGGGCCCCTCAGGTCGGGGCACAGGCCGTCTCCACTGGGGAGCTGGTCTGCCTCTGTCCCGAGCACGCTCGACCCCAGGCGCTCTGCAGAGCAAAGCGGGAGGGCCAGGTCTTCCTAGAGAGGTGAGTGGACCGTGTCATCCTGCAGCAACTCTGTTTATCCTCAGCTTGTTAAGTGCAACACTCACACCAAATGTCAGTCCGGCGAGAAGGAAGAAAACCAAACCAAACCAAAAAGCAAACAAAAAATCAAACCGTGGAGAGAACCTGGGACAGTCGCGCGTGGCTCCTGGGGCCGCGTGAGCAGCCCGTAAGGTAGCCCGCCGCCTGCCCGCCGGCCGTGCCCCGCGGGAGGCCCGTCACCCGGGGTCGCTACGTGCCTTGCTTTTCTACTCGCGGAAGCAGCTCCTTCCCAGCGGTCGGGAGCGGTCGGGGAGGACGACGCCGGAGGCTTCAGGCAGGGCGGCGGGCTGCTTCCGCTCCAGCGACGGGCCCTCTCTCCCTCTCAGCTTTGCTGCCGGGAATCTCAGAGCGGCGTCACTGCTCGGCGTTCCTGCCTAGTTCACGTTCAGGGTAGACCTTACCTCCACCTACGTACCCAGGATCTGTCTTTCCAGTTTTATTTTTTAACGGCCTTTTTGTAGGCGTGTTTATATTTTAAACTACTTCGGTTGTTTTGAGGGGCAGCAAGCTCGGGGTGCGTTGCTCACGGGTCTGAGGTAGAAAGGGCAGAAAGGGCGAACGTGCAGAGAGGTTTGGACTTGGAAAGCGCCGCGTGACCGGCAGCGGGAAGCATGTTCACGCGGATGCGGCGATGCGGGGCGCGGGGCCGAGGGACTAGCAGAGTCGGCGGAGAGCTTTAAAGCACATCCGAGCAAGGTCATGAGTGCTGCACAGAGAGCCGCCGGCAGACGCCAGGCCCTTCGCGCCCCCGCGGCGTGAACAGGGGGCTCCGTGCTCCGCGCGGGGCGGGGAGGGCGGCGATTCTCTGCCTGCCCCCAGAGCAGAGGCCAGGGAGGGGGTCGGGCTCAGACGGTGCTCCGAGGGACGCCAGTCCTCGGTAAACTGACGACCCGCCCACCGTCCCCGTCAGCTCTGCGGCCGGGCTGCCCCGCCCTGCTGTGGGCAGATGCCGTGGAATTGGGGGGCTGTGGCCGTTGGCTGACCCGGGCCCCCTCCCCCATCCATCCCGAGGTGCACACAGCAGGGAGGGGTCCAGACACACAAGGACCTGCAGGTTGGCCTGGTGGACGTGACCCTGGGTCCCTGGGCCAGGGGGAGAGAGGGGACAGAGGCCTGGACGGAGGTGGGGGAAGACGTCAGGGTCTGGCGCCGTGGCTCGGGCCCCGAGGGGCAGCCAGCCTGGGCGCCTGGGGAAACACTGCCAGGGAACACAGCACTGCTGCCCCAGAATCAGCCCAGAGCCGACGCCCCAGAGGCTCTTCCAGGCACGCACGGGGCATGAGAGGGGCTTCCCCTCACCCTTTGTGGGTGCCAGCTCCCAGCGCCCAGAACCTAGCGCCCACCCAGCCTTCCCCCTGGTGGGGCCTGCCAGGTCCTGTCCACACAGCTGCAAAGAGGAAGTGGGCCCAGGACCCCAGAGCACCCCAGAAGAGCCCTCTTGCTCTCGTCTTGAGTCCAGTGGCCGGGGCCTGCTGGTCTTTCTGGGGTCCTTAACCCGCGTGCAGCCTCCTGGCAGGGGGGACCTCCCTCCTGAGACCACCGCGACCCCAGCCCTAGGACCGGAAGTTCCCTCCTTTTCATGGGAGCCCCCTCAGCCCTGGGCTCTCCTGGAGCCGAGCCCCCCCTCACCCCTTCCCCCCTCGTTCCTCTGTCTTCCCCTCCCCTCCTTAAGGGACTCCTGAAGGTGACCCCCAGCCTAGGCCCACCCTGTTCCTTGTGGCCGTGTGTGAGCCTGGACACCCTGCCGCCCCGTGGGCCCTCGGGCTGACCCCGCTCCCATCCCGGCACCGGTGGGCCGGCGTGAGCAGGCGTGAGCCTCTGAGTTCTGCAGGGGCTGGCGGGCCACCCCATGGAGGACGCTCGTGTCGACCCTGGTGGAGATGCAGAGGGTGCCTCCGTGGGGAGCAGGGCGGCGGCAGCCTTTGTGGGGAGCGGGTGACCCCGGCTCTCGTCACAGGCCTCAAGGCGCTTCCTGCACACAGCCCTGCTCGGCCGCAGCCGCGGCCCCTGCCCTCCTGCCTCGAGAGGCAGCTCTGCCCAGGGGCTGGGACGGCGCTGGGGAAGGCTCTGGCACACCGAGGCAGCGTGTGAGCAAGCAGAGACCCAGGCGCTAGCCTGCGGCCGAGCTGTGGTTCCCAGGCGGGCCCCTCCCCCATCCATCCCGAGGTGCACACAGCAGGGAGGGGTCCAGACACACAAGGACCTGCAGGTTGGCCTGGTGGACGTGACCCTGGGTCCCTGGGCCAGGGGGAGAGAGGGGACAGAGGCCTGGACGGAGGTGGGGGAAGACGTCAGGGTCTGGCGCCGTGGCTCGGGCCCCGAGGGGCAGCCAGCCTGGGCGCCTGGGGAAACACTGCCAGGGAACACAGCACTGCTGCCCCAGAATCAGCCCAGAGCCGACGCCCCAGAGGCTCTTCCAGGCACGCACGGGGCATGAGAGGGGCTTCCCCTCACCCTTTGTGGGTGCCAGCTCCCAGCGCCCAGAACCTAGCGCCCACCCAGCCTTCCCCCTGGTGGGGCCTGCCAGGTCCTGTCCACACAGCTGCAAAGAGGAAGTGGGCCCAGGACCCCAGAGCACCCCAGAAGAGCCCTCTTGCTCTCGTCTTGAGTCCAGTGGCCGGGGCCTGCTGGTCTTTCTGGGGTCCTTAACCCGCGTGCAGCCTCCTGGCAGGGGGGACCTCCCTCCTGAGACCACCGCGACCCCAGCCCTAGGACCGGAAGTTCCCTCCTTTTCATGGGAGCCCCCTCAGCCCTGGGCTCTCCTGGAGCCGAGCCCCCCCTCACCCCTTCCCCCCTCGTTCCTCTGTCTTCCCCTCCCCTCCTTAAGGGACTCCTGAAGGTGACCCCCAGCCTAGGCCCACCCTGTTCCTTGTGGCCGTGTGTGAGCCTGGACACCCTGCCGCCCCGTGGGCCCTCGGGCTGACCCCGCTCCCATCCCGGCACCGGTGGGCCGGCGTGAGCAGGCGTGAGCCTCTGAGTTCTGCAGGGGCTGGCGGGCCACCCCATGGAGGACGCTCGTGTCGACCCTGGTGGAGATGCAGAGGGTGCCTCCGTGGGGAGCAGGGCGGCGGCAGCCTTTGTGGGGAGCGGGTGACCCCGGCTCTCGTCACAGGCCTCAAGGCGCTTCCTGCACACAGCCCTGCTCGGCCGCAGCCGCGGCCCCTGCCCTCCTGCCTCGAGAGGCAGCTCTGCCCAGGGGCTGGGACGGCGCTGGGGAAGGCTCTGGCACACCGAGGCAGCGTGTGAGCAAGCAGAGACCCCGCGGCGCTGAGGGCGGGCTGCGCGGCCAGAGCTGTGGTTTTCCCAGGCGTCACGTGCGGGTGTGGGAGCTGGACCGTGGGAAGACTGAGTGCCGGGCAGCTGATGCCTTCAAACTGCGGTGCTGGAGGAGACCCTCGAGAGCCCCTGGCCGGCAAGGAGATCCAGCCGGTGAATCCCGGCGGAAATCAGCCCTGACTGTGCCTTAGAAAGACTGAGGCTGGGTGCTGAAGCTGAGGCGCCAGTGCTCTGGCCGCCTGATGGAAAGAGCCGACTCCCCGGAGGAGACCCTGGCGCTGGGAGGACGGAGGCAGGAGGAGGAGGGGCGGCAGAGGACGCGATGGTGGGACGGCATCGTCGACTTGGTGGACATGAGTTTGAACAAACTCTGGGAGATGGGGAAGGACAGGGACGCCCGGCGGGCTGCGGTGACGGGGTCACGGCGAGCCGGGCACGGCGGGGAGACTGAGCCACGAGGGGCGGCGGAGGGGCGGCCTGAGCAGACCGGCCCACCGGCCGCCGCCGCCGGGCCTGCCCGCCTTCCCGCGGGGCTGGGCTCTCGATTCTAGGTGACCTGAAGACCAGAGGAAGGGGAGAGCCAGCGCCCCCGGAGCCCGGTCCCCCTTGCCCGCTGCTCTGAGCTGGGCTGAGCCTTCATACTGTCTTGGCCCCCTTGGACACCAGAGCCCCTCTTCTCCCTCTGACCCTAGGTGGGGGCCACACTCACGCCTCCTGACACCCCGCCCCCATTCCTCTTTGGACCTTGGGACTTCAGGCGGCTGTGGTCACTCCCCAGGTGGACCAGGGTGGGGGAGCAGGCGTGCCGCGTGGACAAGGCTGTCCCTGGCCGGGAGCCGCCTCCCCGGGAGCGCGGGGCAGCAGAGGTGGGCACAGGCCCTGGGCACAGCACCTGCCCTGCTGGCTGCCCGCCTGCCGGGCGCTCCCCGGGCTCTCCAGGATCCTGGAGGAAGTTCCGGGAGCAGGCCCTGGGGACCATGGAGAAGGCGGCGTGGTCTGGACTCACGGTGGCTCCCGCCATGGCAGGAGCCTGTGGCGGTTCCTGGAAGCTCGGGCCAGACCCGATTCCACTGCCCTCCCCGTTGTCGTGAGCCCTCAATAAACCTCGTGCGTAGGTCCCCTGGAGCGGCCTCGTCGTCTGCGGCTCTGTGGCCACACGGGCCTGACCTGCCCACAGGCCGACCTCACCGTGCGCGGAGCTCCCAGCCCTGCGAGCCGAGGGCCGGAGGAGCCGAGTCGGGAGGGCTGGGGGCCGGGTCTTAGGCACCTGTGGGCCAGCTGACGTCACGATAGCGGCTTGAGGCTGGCCGCTGGGAAGTCTTTACTTCCGGGCCATTGGCAGCAGCTGTGATCAGGGTCCTCCTCCTGCCCCGGGGGGCCGTTAGCCCACTGCTGGGGTCCCTCGGGGCACCGCCTGGCCCCCAGAGACCTGCTTCTGCTTTCGCGTTGTCGCCCCTTCAGGCCGGTTCTGGGGAAAACGGTGGCCCCAGGGACGTCCGGGTCCTGGTCCCGGGAGCCTGTGAGGTCAGGGATGGGCACCAGCTGAGGGCCGCAGGGCCTGCAGGCGCCCCGGGAAGCTGGGAGAGGCCGGGACGGGGTGCTCTCTGGAGCCTCTGGAAGGAAGGGGCCCCCCACCTTGGTTTAGGTGGCCCATGTAGACCTCTGACCTCCAGAATTCTGAAACAAGAAACTCGAGCTGTTGAGGCCGCTGAGGGTAGGTGCTTTGCTACAGCAAAGCAGCTACAGCAGCTTCAGGGCTGACGCAGGCTCCACAGCTTGAGAGCGGCCAGCGTGCCCAGAGCCCGTGGTCAGCGGCCCCGTGGCCGCCCTGCGCATGCTCACGGGCCCCGGGGTGAGGCCTTGGGATCCGTGCATGTTCGCCGCCTTGGCCGAGGGGCCAGGAGTGACCTCAGGAGCGCGCCCCACCCGTTGGCCAGGTGCTGCCCTCCCAACCAGGGCCAGAGAGCCGGGGCGCTGCGGGCAGACGGGACCCCCTGAGCGCCAGGCCGGGGCGGGGCCGGGGGCAGGAGGAGGAAGCCGCGCCGTCGGGAGGGCGGCTCTTCAGGGCGCAGCAGCTGGGACCCAGCCTGGAGGGAGGACCTCTGGGTGGGCACCTGGCCCCGAGTGGGTGGGGGCGGCCCGGGCCGGGGGCTGCTGCCCGCGGGGGCGCGCCAGGGAGGAGGGCTGACTGTGGGGGAGGGGTCCGGGCTCAGCGGGGGCCGAGCCGCACCGCCTCGCAGGAGCCGCGCGGACATCGGGGCTCAGCCCCCCGGCCGGGGGAAGGCTGCCTGCCGAGAGGGGCAGCGGCCGCGAAGGCACGTGGACAGCGGGTACTGCCAGGCAGGGCGCCTCAGGGAATTCCCACCAGGGCCTGGTACTGTCGGGAATATTTCTATTTTCAGAGAAGAAACCCAAGACGCCAGGGTCCGGGGGAGAAATGACGGAGGCAGGAGTTGGCTTCTGCGGGCGGAGTGAGGCTGGAATCCGGGCCTTCGGACGCCAGGCCTGGAAGATCTCACGTGGGCCCTGGCGTGCTGTCAAAACAAAGAGGCGAGTCCCGGGCCCCAGCCCTGGTTTGGAGAAAGGCCAGAGCGAGCAGCCTCGCCGATCTGTCCCTGCTCACAGCTGTGCTGCTGGCCGGGAGAGGGGGTCCCCCTGCTGGGGGTGCCAGGGTCTGCGTCCGTAACCACGGCGACAGCAGGCCGGTGGGGGGGTGGGGCGGCTGGGCTCTAGGAAGCGGCCACGCGCCGGCCTCAGGTCAAGGGGACGGAGGGACAGGCCCCAGGTGACAAGGCCACGGCTGACCTTCCCTGTGGGTGGGCGGCCCGGGCCGGGGGCTGCTGCCCGCGGGGGCGCGCCAGGGAGGAGGGCTGACTGTGGGGGAGGGGTCCGGGCTCAGCGGGGGCCGAGCCGCACCGCCTCGCAGGAGCCGCGCGGACATCGGGGCTCAGCCCCCCGGCCGGGGGAAGGCTGCCTGCCGAGAGGGGCAGCGGCCGCGAAGGCACGTGGACAGCGGGTACTGCCAGGCAGGGCGCCTCAGGGAATTCCCACCAGGGCCTGGTACTGTCGGGAATATTTCTATTTTCAGAGAAGAAACCCAAGACGCCAGGGTCCGGGGGAGAAATGACGGAGGCAGGAGTTGGCTTCTGCGGGCGGAGTGAGGCTGGAATCCGGGCCTTCGGACGCCAGGCCTGGAAGATCTCACGTGGGCCCTGGCGTGCTGTCAAAACAAAGAGGCGAGTCCCGGGCCTAGCCCTGGTTTGGAGAAAGGCCAGAGCGAGCAGCCTCGCCGATCTGTCCCTGCTCACAGCTGTGCTGCTGGCCGGGAGAGGGGGTCCCCCTGCTGGGGGTGCCAGGGTCTGCGTCCGTAACCACGGCGACAGCAGGCCGGTGGGGGGGTGGGGCGGCTGGGCTCTAGGAAGCGGCCACGCGCCGGCCTCAGGTCAAGGGGACGGAGGGACAGGCCCCAGGTGACAAGGCCACGGCTGACCTTCCCTGTGAGTCCAGCGGCCCTCCGAGAGGCCCTCCGCGGGAGCAGCAGGGAGAGGCGCAGAGAGAGGGGTCGCCGGGCCAGGGTGCCCACTCCCGAGCCCTCCGGGACACTCGCTAACGGACGGGGCAGCCGAGGCCCCGCGGGCCCAGAGGCCTGGCCCGAGGTCGTCGAGCTGGCGCGCCCAGTGGGGCCGTGGCCAGGCTGCCGGGCAGCCGTGGACAGCAGGGAGCGCCCAGGAGCCACCGGAGCCGCCTCCTCAGCCGGGCAGTGCCATCGAGCAGTTAAAATCTGAGAAAATCCTGACGGAAGAGCACGTTACGTCAGGATTCGGCGACCAGAGGCGCCAGACTGGGGCGAGGGCAGCGCTCAGAACCCGGGGCGCTGAGCGGTCACCTGCCGGAAGCCCCTTGGCTCCTCAGGCCGCCCGGCTCCCAGCGCCCAGCCGGCCCGGGCGGGGACCCTGGGAGAAGGCTCGCCCCGCCCCTGCCGCCCCGCCCCGCCCCCACTCGCTCACACCTCGGGAAGGGCAGTGACGGGGCCCGAGGGTCCTCTGGGCAGGGCTGGCTCCACGCTGGGGCTCTCCCCGGCCTTCTTCCGAGAGGGTGGACACACAGGCTCAACAGCACAGCTCTGAGCGGCTGCCCTGCCGGGCCCCACCAGGGCGGCCCCCCTCACATGGGTGAGCTGGAGCTGGTCCCCTTGGGCGGGTACCGCCATCCTGCTCCCCAGAGCCCTGGGCACCCCGCTGTCTCGGTGCCCACCTCTGGACCAGCCAGGGTGCACTTGCGTGGCCTGAAGGCCGAGGTCCTGCTGCCGCTGCGGGGCGGCCACCCCCCGGGACAGGGGTGCCGCTGGAGGGCGGCCCCGCCCACAGACCGATGGGTCCAGTTCTCTGCCAGCCTCCTCCGGGCTCGGCGCTCTCCCAGGTCCCACAGGCCCGAGCACCAGCCCTCCCGACCTCGCCCTGGGCTGGGAAGCGGCCTTGGAGCGAGAGCCAGTGAGCCGGGGGCCACGGTGATCGGGACGCCGGGACCGAGGGGTCCGCACCAGCAGCTTGTGCACAGAGCTGCCTAAGCCAGAGCTCACCTGTGCAGCCGCCTCAGGAGACGGAGAAAGGCCCCGGCCGGTCCCGGTCACCGCAGCTGGCCCCCGTGGCTGGGACGTCTGCTCGCGGCCCCGGGGGCGTGGCTCACGGTCTAAGTCTGTTCTGTGCCGTTTGGTGGCAGGGAAGCCACAGGGCGAGTGATGACGGCTCCACTGGCCGCCGCGGCCTCGACGGCGGGGGAGAGCCGAGGACGCGGGCGCTTCCAGGAGCGGAAAGGAGGGGCGCGTTCTCCCGGGAGCCCCTCACACCTTGAGGGAGGACCCGCCCTGCTCACACCTTGACTCTGGCCCAGGGAAACCTGGACCCGCGACTCCCGGACGGCGAGGCAGGGCGGCCCCTGCTGTTGTAAGTCACTAGGCGCGTGATCATCCGTCAGATAGACGGGACGCCGCGGCGCTGTGGATGCGCGGGGGCTGCTGGTCTGCGGTCAGCTCTCCGGCCATGGAGTAAGACGGGCAGAGCGGGCTCAGAGTCTCACACGCCCTTCACGGTCACAGGAGCTCACGCCGTTCTCGTGCTGCTTCCAGTGGGCTCTGTCAGCGGAGAGACCACTCACGGGGCAGCGCCCTCTGTCTTTGTCCCATCGTGTCCCGCTGTCCTTTGCCCTCAGCGGAGAGGCCGGGCCTGGCTGGACTTTGGAACATGCACAGTGGTGTCTCCGGGCACCGGGCGTGACCCATGAGCGTCTGAGGGCTTGAGTATCTCGTGGTGACCACACGGCCGGCCGCTGGCTGGAGCGCTTCTTGATCATCTCGGGAATTCTGGACACGGAAGAGTTCTTGTCTCTGCTTTGGAGAACCGCTTGGAGGTTTGGGACAAAGCAGCGCCATCACGGACCCCACGGCCCTGCGGTCCTGGGAAATAAGCACGCGTCCACACGCATTCGACGGTGGTGCTTACAGCCCCCCAGACAGCAACAGCCCTGGAGCGGATCTGGAGGAGGGGAGGCGGGCGGCTGACACGAGGCCAGAAGCCGCAGGAACGCGGCGAGAGCAGAGAGCCACAGGGGCAGCAGCGCCCCCACACGGAGGGCAGGGCACCGAGCCGCCTGAGGGGCACAGCGTGCCGGGGGTCCCACGGGAGGGGCGCCCGAGGCGGGAGGCGGCCCCGGACCGCGAGCTGACGGTGCGTGTGGAGGCGGCCTGACCGGACGGGGCGCGGGATGGGGCGCAGGGCTCCCGGGGCGGGGAGGGCTCGGGGCTGCGCGAGGCGGTTCCGCAGGTGTGCACGGCGACAGGCCCTCACGGAACAGAACACTCACGGTCTGTGCATTTTTAATTAATAAAATCAAGTCAAATCAAGATGAAATTAAGCAAAGACAAGGGCCTTTAACAAAATTAAAAACAATATCTGAGTCATGGAAAGAGCCACGGGCCTCTCTGAGACGCCTGTCCCCCACCCCGGGTGTGCGCTCCCGGGCTGGCGTGGCGGGCGGCTTCGGCGGCTCTCCTGATGCCAGCCGTCGCCATCAGCGGAGAGCCCGCCCCGGGCGTTTGGCGTCACTCGTGACTTTGATGTGCTAGCACGTGGTTTAACCCATGAATCCACCACCCAAAGTGGGACAGGCTCAGCGTTTGCTTTCAAACGTGATTTTAAATCCAGCTCAGTTCAGGAAAACAGGCGGGCAGGAGACGAGGACGAGGGGAGGCTGCTGTCCACTCTCGGGTCCAGAGCTGTGCTCTGGCCACATGGCACCCACGTCCCACTGTCCTGGACCGCCCGAGGGAGGCGGGGCCTCCGGGGTCAAGGCCGAGGGGGCTTGGTGACGGCTGAGTTCAGACAGTGGGGAGGACCGGGGTGGACGCGCTCGCGGGCGGGCGGGAAGGCGGGGCTCGCCCCACCCTGCTGGAGCCTGCTCTGGGGAGGCGGGGAGCGGCACCTGCTCTGCTGTAGGGGAGGGGGCACCTGTTCCCTAAGAGAGTTGGGAACCCCGGAGCCTGTGCTCTGTGGGGAGGAGGGGGCTGGAGCCCCCGGAGCCCGGCTCTGATGGTCCAGATGAGGAGTGGACACCGATGAGCTAAGGCTCGCGCTCCTGTCGGGGCTGTTTAGTAAGGTACACGGTGAGGTGAGGGAGCAGGGAGTGTTCTGGGCGTAGGGTGCGGCGGCCCGGCCCCGGCCGCCAGCCTGGGAGGCCTCTCCGAGAGGGGAGGGAGAGGAAGGACAGGCGGTCAGCGGCGGGGCTGGGGCCAGGGAGGCACCGGCGGCGGTCCTGCAGGGCCTGGGTCACCTGGGAGCCTGGGTCTGGCCGCTGGAGGTTTCAGTTCCAGCCGCTGGGCGCACGGGGCCCGGGCTGTGTGTGGTCCTGTGTGTGTCTCTGGCCCGGGCAGCTGGCCCGCAGGGCGCCCCCCGAGTGTGAGCGGACGCCATGGCCGCCCAGACCCCCGGCAGCACCGAGCTTTGGCCCGAGCCTGGACGGCCCGGACCCAGCCCCAAATTAATAATCAAGCCGGGGCCCAAAATTAAAAACAATATCTGAGTCATGGAAAGAGCCACGGGCCTCTCTGAGACGCCTGTCCCCCACCCCGGGTGTGCGCTCCCGGGCTGGCGTGGCGGGCGGCTTCGGCGGCTCTCCTGATGCCAGCCGTCGCCATCAGCGGAGAGCCCGCCCCGGGCGTTTGGCGTCACTCGTGACTTTGATGTGCTAGCACGTGGTTTAACCCATGAATCCACCACCCAAAGTGGGACAGGCTCAGCGTTTGCTTTCAAACGTGATTTTAAATCCAGCTCAGTTCAGGAAAACAGGCGGGCAGGAGGCGAGGCGAGGGAGGCTGCTGTCCACTCTCGGGTCCAGAGCTGTGCTCTGGCCACATGGCACCCACGTCCCACTGTCCTGGACCGCCCGAGGGAGGCGGGGCCTCCGGGGTCAAGGCCGAGGGGGCTTGGTGACGGCTGAGTTCAGACAGTGGGGAGGACCGGGGTGGACGCGCTCGCGGGCGGGCGGGAAGGCGGGGCTCGCCCCACCCTGCTGGAGCCTGCTCTGGGGAGGCGGGGAGCGGCACCTGCTCTGCTGTAGGGGAGGGGGCACCTGTTCCCTAAGAGAGTTGGGAACCCCGGAGCCTGTGCTCTGTGGGGAGGAGGGGGCTGGAGCCCCCGGAGCCCGGCTCTGATGGTCCAGATGAGGAGTGGACACCGATGAGCTAAGGCTCGCGCTCCTGTCGGGGCTGTTTAGTAAGGTACACGGTGAGGTGAGGGAGCAGGGAGTGTTCTGGGCGTAGGGTGCGGCGGCCCGGCCCCGGCCGCCAGCCTGGGAGGCCTCTCCGAGAGGGGAGGGAGAGGAAGGACAGGCGGTCAGCGGCGGGGCTGGGGCCAGGGAGGCACCGGCGGCGGTCCTGCAGGGCCTGGGTCACCTGGGAGCCTGGGTCTGGCCGCTGGAGGTTTCAGTTCCAGCCGCTGGGCGCACGGGGCCCGGGCTGTGTGTGGTCCTGTGTGTGTCTCTGGCCCGGGCAGCTGGCCCGCAGGGCGCCCCCCGAGTGTGAGCGGACGCCATGGCCGCCCAGACCCCCGGCAGCACCGAGCTTTGGCCCGAGCCTGGACGGCCCGGACCCAGCCCCAGCAGGAAGCGGGTGTCGGCGCTTGTGAGTGTGCAGCCTGTGGGGGGACGTGCGCGCGCGCGTGTGCAGAGGCGGGGCCTGCGCGGTGGGCCGCGGCGGCCCCGGGCCAGAGCGGTGAGCGCCGGCCGGTGGGTCCCAGGCTGGCGGAGGAGGGGCGGCGCTCGCTGGCGTCTGGGCCCCCTCCGCGGATCCGGTTCCGCCAGGGGAGCCCCGGAGGTGAGGAGGGTGCACGGGGGGCGCAGACGGGTGTTCCCCCAGGAGGTCACAGCCCCGCGCAGGGAGCCGCCAAGGAAGGCAGTTCCTCGGAGGGGCGCCCCAGGAGCTGCTGACCGCGTGGAGGCTGTGCGTCTCCGTGGATCCACAAAGGATGACCAGCCCCGCAGGCTCCCGGATGCCCCATGAAGGGCACGACACGGCCGTCCAAGGGCCGAGGATGTGGCCGCATCTCAGCGCGGGCCCGCGCCCGGAGCCGCCCGCGCCTCGGGATGCTTATCAACAGCCCGCGCTGACCAGGAAGGACGCGGACGCTGTGGTGCTCTCTGCGGTCCTCCCCCCGGGGGCTCCGTTTACAGCTTGGACGCTTCTTGACTGACGGGCTCTGTGTCCGCCCGGAGAGCGGAGGCCGGGCGTGGCTGGGGCTCGGAGGCCCCGCTCTCCCTGGCGCTGCTGGTGGGCTGCCGACAGCACACTCCGTGCTCTGCCTCCTTCCTCCGCGGCGCCCGCGGGACATCGGGTCACCCCACAGGGACAGAAGCCGCGCAGAGGGTGCCTGGGAGCGCGGACAGCGCCCCGCGGGCCCCTCTCCTGTGGACAGCCCCGCCGTGCGAGCAAACACGGCTGTCCCGACTCAGCCCGTGGCCCGTCTGAGCGCTGCATCCTTGGGGCGGGCGGGGCGCTCCAGGGGCGCGGCCTGCAGCGAGGAGACGGTCAGCACTGGCTCAGGCGACCGCGGGGGCTGCGAAGCCCCAAATCTGCGGCCAGGCGGGCCCGCGGGAGACCCAGGAGAGCTGTCCAGGTGGTCTGCCCGGGAGCCCCGTGCTCAGGGTGGCCCCCGCCGCACGGAGAGCAGCCCCTTTGCCCAGCCCCTGGACCTAGGTGTCCACCCCATGCGGACACACAGAGCCAGCCCTCCCAGGACTGGAGGCGGGGGTCTCGGAGGCCCCTGTGCTCCTGTGAGGGTGCCCTACCCCCGGGGGCACTTCGGGGTCCACCTGTGAAAGGAGCCCCGAGGTGAGGCGGCACCCCAGTCCCCAGCCGGCCCTGCCTGAGGCTGCCGGGCCCCGGGCCGGCACCCTGGCATTGTCCCCTCACGGCTGCGCACGCTTGGCCTCAAATCCAGTGAAAATCAGAACGCCCAGCAGATCTCTCAGGGAGGGTGGGCAATTGAGCAAGTCCGAATCAAAATCCCACTTGGATCGGAACTTCAGATAAACACCAAGCACGCCTTTAATACGTGTTCTAGGCAGTAGCGGAATACAGAGTTTTTTAAAAGCATTTGTTGTTTATCTGTAGTTCACGCTCACCCGGGGAGCCTGTAGTTTCGTCTGGCTCCCTCAGCCACCTTCTTCCCTGCCCGCACCAGCAGATCCACAGCTCCCTCGCCTGCCCACCGGGCCCCGCTGCCGGGGGCAGCGACTCGGCCAGGGCTTAGGGACGGTGACAGCCGAGGCGTGGGTCCAGAGGGAGGCGGCGCCGCGGCCGTGGAGCCGGACGTGGCGGGCGGCGCGCCCTTCTCCAGTACCGTGTGTCCAGGGGTGGGAGTGCTCCGTGCCCGCGGTGCCCCCTGGGGGCGTCCTAGCCAGGGCCTCTCTCCCACACAGGGCCCTCCTCACGGCCCCTGCTCGTTGCCATTCTCGCGGGTAGGGGACACCCTCGTCCAGGGCCAGCCTCAGCCTCCCAGGGCACGTGGCTCACCGGCGGGCCTGGAGGGGCGCGAGAGGAGCCCCCGCTTTGGGGAGTGAAGAGGGCCCTGGTCACCGTCCTGAGACCCCACATCTGGCCTGGATGGAGAGCGGCAGGCGCACAGAGGCTCCCTCCTGGTGGGGGGCCAGCCCAGTCCTCACGGGGAGCTGACCCCGGAGAGCAGCCCCTTTGCCCAGCCCCTGGACCTAGGTGTCCCCCCCATGCGGCCACACAGAGCCAGCCCTCCCAGGACTGGAGGCGGGGGTCTCGGAGGCCCCTGTGCTCCTGTGAGGGTGCCCTACCCCCGGGGGCACTTCGGGGTCCACCTGTGAAAGGAGCCCCGAGGTGAGGCGGCACCCCAGTCCCCAGCCGGCCCTGCCTGAGGCTGCCGGGGCCCCGGGCCGGCACCCTGGCATTGTCCCCTCACGGCTGCGCACGCTTGGCCTCAAATCCAGTGAAAATCAGAACGCCCAGCAGATCTCTCAGGGAGGGTGGGCAATTGAGCAAGTCCGAATCAAAATCCCACTTGGATCGGAACTTCAGATAAACACCAAGCACGCCTTTAATACGTGTTCTAGGCAGTAGCGGAATACAGAGTTTTTTAAAAGCATTTGTTGTTTATCTGTAGTTCACGCTCACCCGGGGAGCCTGTAGTTTCGTCTGGCTCCCTCAGCCACCTTCTTCCCTGCCCGCACCAGCAGATCCACAGCTCCCTCGCCTGCCCACCGGGCCCCGCTGCCGGGGGCAGCGACTCGGCCAGGGCTTAGGGACGGTGACAGCCGAGGCGTGGGTCCAGAGGGAGGCGGCGCCGCGGCCGTGGAGCCGGACGTGGCGGGCGGCGCGCCCTTCTCCAGTACCGTGTGTCCAGGGGTGGGAGTGCTCCGTGCCCGCGGTGCCCCCTGGGGGCGTCCTAGCCCGGGGCCTCTCTCCCACACAGGGCCCTCCTCACGGCCCCCTGCTCGTTGCCATTCTCGCGGGTAGGGGACACCCTCGTCCAGGGCCAGCCTCAGCCTCCCCAGGGCACGTGGCTCACCGGCGGGCCTGGAGGGGGCGCGAGAGGAGCCCCCGCTTTGGGGAGTGAAGAGGGCCCTGGTCACCGTCCTGAGACCCCACATCTGGCCTGGATGGAGAGCGGCAGGCGCACAGAGGCTCCCTCCTGGTGGGGGGCCAGCCCAGTCCTCACGGGGAGCTGACCCCGGACAGCAGGACTCCCACGGGCCGGAGCTCCCACCGTGCCCCTGGCGGTGTGATCCTGGCCAAAAGCCACTGAGAACTGTGAGCACTAAACCAGGCGTGGGGCTTTCCTGCCGCCGAGGCCCTGGCTCCCACGCCCCATGCTGGAGCAGGAGGGCGTGGGGGAAGGAGCAGCCCGGCGTGGCCACAGCCCAGGGTCAGGACCCCACAGGGCCCTCCCAGCGAGGCTCCTGGAACCCAGAACCCCCTTCCCCTCAGGGGGCTCCCCGGTGGGAATGGCACCCGCCCCCCATCCCCCCGTCCCCAGGTTCCCAGGGTGGTGCCACATCACACCCAGCGTCTGTCCCCGCGAGGCAGGGGGCCCTCGCCCCGTGCAGGGTGAGCGCTGGACACGGGAGGAGCTGGGAGAGCGCCGGCCCCGAGGAGCGCCTCCGCGTCCACGTGGCACGCCCCGAGGCCGTGAGGAGACGGGAGGCCGGCCTGGCGCGGAGGCGAGAGGACCACCGGCCGGGCTTCCCATGGCCGAGGCCTCAGGGAGGAGACAGGACCCACAGCACACACGCTGGGATTCCTGACCCGACCCCACCCACCCCGCTTGTGGGGAAACTGAGGCTGGAGGAGGCAGCTGCTGCAGCAGGAGGCGGCTGGTGGCCAGGGCCGCAGGGCACAGGGGGCCGCGTGAGGGCCGCTGCCCGCAGCACGTGCGCTGAGGGCTGAGACCCGCCAGAAACACAGACACAGCCGTGTCTTTCTGGAACAAGTGTCATAAATATATTTCAGTATAGACAGAACACAATAAATACCTGGTACAAACGCGTGACAACAGCACGGGCCAGTCCCGACGTCGGGGCCCCCCGCCCGGACCCGGGTGCCTGGTCACGTGGAGGGTGCCGAGGGAGGGGCCGGGCCCGAGGTGTTGAGGTAAACTCTGCATGAACTTTCCTCCAACGAGAAACCCCTGCAGGACACCGGGCGTGCCTGGACGCCCACAGAGCCACCTGCGCACGGCCACCGTGGTTACTGGGGCGGAGGGGACGATGCCCAGCTGGCCGAGGCCCAGGGATGGCGGGTGGTGGCTCCGGAAGCCAGAGGCTCCCTCCTGGTGGGGGCCAGCCCAGTCCTCACGGGAGCTGACCCCGGACAGCGGCCCCGGGAGCTCCCACCGTGCCCCTGGCGGTGTGATCCTGGCCAAAAGCCACTGAGAACTGTGAGCACTAAACCAGGCGTGGGGCTTTCCTGCCGCCGAGGCCCTGGCTCCCACGCCCCATGCTGGAGCAGGAGGGCGTGGGGGAAGGAGCAGCCCGGCGTGGCCACAGCCCAGGGTCAGGACCCCACAGGGCCCTCCCAGCGAGGCTCCTGGAACCCAGAACCCCCTTCCCCTCAGGGGGCTCCCCGGTGGGAATGGCACCCGCCCCCCATCCCCCCGTCCCCAGGTTCCCAGGGTGGTGCCACATCACACCCAGCGTCTGTCCCCGCGAGGCAGGGGGCCCTCGCCCCGTGCAGGGTGAGCGCTGGACACGGGAGGAGCTGGGAGAGCGCCGGCCCCGAGGAGCGCCTCCGCGTCCACGTGGCACGCCCCGAGGCCGTGAGGAGACGGGAGGCCGGCCTGGCGCGGAGGCGAGAGGACCACCGGCCGGGCTTCCCATGGCCGAGGCCTCAGGGAGGAGACAGGACCCACAGCACACACGCTGGGATTCCTGACCCGACCCCACCCACCCCGCTTGTGGGGAAACTGAGGCTGGAGGAGGCAGCTGCTGCAGCAGGAGGCGGCTGGTGGCCAGGGCCGCAGGGCACAGGGGGCCGCGTGAGGGCCGCTGCCCGCAGCACGTGCGCTGAGGGCTGAGACCCGCCAGAAACACAGACACAGCCGTGTCTTTCTGGAACAAGTGTCATAAATATATTTCAGTATAGACAGAACACAATAAATACCTGGTACAAACGCGTGACAACAGCACGGGCCAGTCCCGACGTCGGGGCCCCCCGCCCGGACCCGGGTGCCTGGTCACGTGGAGGGTGCCGAGGGAGGGGCCGGGCCCGAGGTGTTGAGGTAAACTCTGCATGAACTTTCCTCCAACGAGAAACCCCTGCAGGACACCGGGCGTGCCTGGACGCCCACAGAGCCACCTGCGCACGGCCACCGTGGTTACTGGGGCGGAGGGGACGATGCCCAGCTGGCCGAGGCCCAGGGATGGCGGGTGGTGGCTCCGGAAGCCGCAGCTCTTCCCCGGCTGTCCCCTCCCAGGAGGCTCCTGGGTGCCCGGGAGGGGCTCCGAGGTGCGTCCAGGAGGGTCCCCTGCGGGCGCGCCGGACCCCTCACCCCGTCCTCAGCTTCAGCACCCGGGACAGGGGCTCCTTGGCGCTGGAGTAGACCAGGTAGGAGCCGGTGGCCGTGCGGAAGGTCTCCCAGTCCCTGCAGCCGAAGGTGGGGAGGCTGTGCACGGCCACGAAGCCTTCGAACCCCTGCCACCTGCGGGGAGAGACGCCGTCACCTTCGGGCTGCGCGCGGGGGAGGAGCGGGTGTCCGGGCCACCCCCTTCCCGGGCCCCGCGCCCTCCCTGAGCCTCACCCGGCCCCCCTTTCCTCTCCCACCCCCGTGTCACAGTGTGGAGGGGCCCTGCATCCCAGCTGACAGTCGTGGGGAGCTGGGCCAGGAGGTGCCTCAGCCTGCAGAGAGGGACACTGAGGCCCTGAGGGGGAAGCTCTTCTGTCTGAGAGCCCGCGGTGGCGCTGAGCCACCCGGCCCTGCCCTGCGCCCCGCGTGCCCGCAGGGTGCCCCAGTGGCGGGGGCGGGCTGGTGATCCTAGAGAACAGCCGGACGCCGGGAAAACAGAGGCAGGAGAAGGGACCACAGAGGATGAGGTGGCTGGACGGCATCACTGACTCAGTGGACACGAGCTTGAGCAGGTCCGGGCGGCGGGGAGGGACAGGGAGGCCGGCGGGCTGCAGCGCGTGGGGGCGCCGCGCGTCGGACAGGACGGAGCGGCCGGGCTGAACGTGTTCATTTCCGTTTTCCATCTGTAGTTGCCAGGACCCCTGTTCATACCTTCTGCCCATCTCTTCATATTCAAAAAGAGCTTTCCTTAACTTGTGGGCTCCCGGCCTGCCCTACGTGCGGCGACAGTCTGTCTTTTGATGCTGAACGGGGCCTCCTCTCCACAGCGGCAGGCGGGCGGCCGGGCGGCCTCTCTCCAGCCCGCCCGAGGCCTCGCGGCTTCTCTGCGGAACGCGGAGGTTTACAAATCATCTTAGCTCTTCTCCTCATAGTTCTGTGGCTGAAATTGTGACACTTCAACGTCTGCTCCTTGTAAGATTTACTTTGTGTATAATATGAAGCGAAGGCACAGCGCTGGTTTCTTCCAGACGGAGAGGAAATTACAGTAGCTCGCTCTATTAAGCAGCGTATGCCGCCCTCCCTGGACGGACCCAGAGCGTCCCCACGCTGGACGCCTGTGAAAGGCCGACTCGCTCCTCCGCCGAGTTCCGCTCCAGCTGCATACGGGTTTGTGTTTAGAGAAAACCAGGCGGGTTTAGTTGCGTTCTGTCAGGCCCTCCTTCTCCATTCTCGTTTTCAACTTTTTTTTTCTTTGCCATCTTTGAAGATGTTTTCCCCCATATACATTTTAGAATGACTTAAAATGTTTTAACTTTAAAATTACTTAAAATGTTTAAATTACTTAAAATAATTTGGTCTTCTTGAAAACAGCAATTAATTAGAAAGTCTAGAGAAAAGCAACAATTTTTCTAATAAAGTATAGATGCCCCAACGTGTCTCAAGAAGAGACAGAGAAGCTGGTTAAACCAGGGGCCACGGCGGTGGGGTCTGGGCGAGCTGCTCAAGAGACGCCCTGGGAACCCCCAACCAGGCCAGCTCCGTGACTGGACTCCACTAAGCCACACAGGACACAGAGCAGGTCCCACGGCTCTGACGGCCCCGCACACGGGGGCAGGCGGTGACTCTAAGGAGGCAGGCTCCGTATCGAGCACCCAGAGGAGACCACACGACCACTTCATTTCTGACAACAGACACAAAGCCCAGAGACCAACCAGAACCGCGGGTGGCCGTGGCCGGTGAAGTTACTGCGCGTCTTTGTCAAGGGACCCTCGTCCCGGAGTGCGAGGTCACTTCTCATGAGTTACGACGTCAACAGGCTGAGCAGGAAGGCCCACACAGGCCCCAAGGACCACCAGCGGGCGCCGCGTGGCTGCTCCCATCCTGCTGAGCGGCGTGGCACCCAGCCCGCTCCCACCACACCCGCACGACAGCGTGGCAGCCGCTGCCCCTCCGGTCCGAGAGCGTCCTGGAATGTCTAGCTGGTCGAGGACCCTGGCTAGAATCAGCAGGAAAAGCAGCAGAAACACAGCGACAAGGGCGCTTTCATCCACAGACGTATGTCCAGCACGCCCACGTTTTTTACAGAAGACGATGAGAACCGTAGGACCTGGCGGCTGGGCGGCCAGAGCCAACTGTCAGGGCACGCGCAGGGAGACAGACACCTGCTGCCAGTGCTCAGACCGGACGCCCAGGTCACGAGAACGCCACGGCGCCTCTAAGGCCAAGTGCAAAATCATACAGAAGGACGCGTGAAAGCAGAGGCCGCTGCCCTGGACGAGGGCCTTCAGGAGAAGCGCATGCTGGTGCCTCCCCGCCAGAGGGTCTGCAGCGGCCCCTCCTGCCCGAACCCAGAGCCGTGAGTGTCCGCAGGCCGGGAGGTCGCCCGACGGCCCTGGGGCCCGACCAGACTCAGCCCGGACTCCGGGGCGCCCCGAGCCAGGTGACCCCCCAGGCCCCACGGCCTGCGACGCGCCGAGCCTGTGGTCACGTGGGGGAGGGGGGCACCCCGGGTGAATCCAGGGGTCGAGCAGGGGCACTGCCTTTACCTGTAAATAATACTGTTTACTGAGAAGGTGTTTCCATCGAAGGAGTTCGCGACCACCAGGAAATAATCTTCCCCCACCGAGAAGAACTCCCAGTCCAGCGCACTGCGGAGCAAGCGAGCAGAATTAGAACCCGGGACCCGGAGACGTCGCCAGGGGATTCGGGGGGCAGGCATCCGGCCAGCTCTCACCCTAATCTCAAAATTCAGGCCCCACCTCCGACACCCACAGAAGGGGGAGAAGTTACCCCAGTCGCACAGCCAGTTTTTCTATTCCAGGGAAATGCAAATTAGTGACTCACTTTTTTAAATAAAAAATTTAATTGCACCAAAATATACCAAACAGAAGACTTCCTATCTTACCATCTTTAAACGGGCACTCAAGCTCAGAGGCACTGCACGCATTCCCACGGACACGCGACCATCGCCACTGCCCATCCCCAGGATTCCCCGTCTTCCCGGCGGAGGCTTCGTCCCCATGAAACACGCCCTCCCTCCCCGAGGCCCCGCCCCACCATCTGCACTCGGCCCGGCGGATCTGACTTCCCCGGGACCTCAGGTGAGTGGTACAGCACTTGCCCTGTGTCTGGCTTGCCACCCAGCATCACAGCCTCAAGGTTCCCCTGCGCTCTCAGGTCTCAGAACCTCCTTCGTTTTTGAGGCTGAACAATAGTCCGTTGTAAGAATGCACCACAGTCCCCTCTCCATGGACACCCGGCTTTCAAGTGTGAATAGGGACGCTCTGAACGTGGGTGCCAGGGACGCCCACTTTGAAACAGAGGAATAGTCCCGAACAGCGGTCGCTGCGTGAAGGCTGGCAGGGCCCCCTGGAGGCGGCACGGGGGGCACCGGCCGAGAGCTCCGACAGCCCCGGGGCGGGAGGGGGCCACAGGGGTTCCTAGGGACACGCAGAGGAGCCGAGGCCGCGGGGGCCCTGGGCTCCCGACTTTTCCTTCTGCTGGCGTCTGGGATCCTGTCTCAGTCACGTCCGGCCACAGCCAGCTGCGATTCGGTCATTAAGGAAGAGCCGTGGCCGTGGCCCTGCTCACTGAGGGGTTGCATGCGGTGCGCACGGGCGGAGGGGGACCCCCTGCGGTCTAACCCAGGATTCCACCAGCCCTAACTGCTGCGAAAACAGCACCAGCAGAAAACAGCAAAGCGTGGACCCCACCGTCTGCCCCCACGAAGGGAACCTCTGGCGTGACTTCCTGCGTCACCCCCAAAGCAGCAGGGCAGTGGGCCAGCTGACAGTCATTTGAGGCACATTTTAATTCTTCAGAACCACACAATTTGGTCAAAAGGTGGAAAAAAACCCAAGTATCCATCAGCTGATGAAAGGTAAACTAAGTGTGATAAGTAAACACAGTGGAGCATTACTCAATCATGAGTTCATGGTGAACCTTGAAACCATGCCAAGTAAAAGTCAGACACATTGACATGCAGTGTCCAAACGGGGAGACCCCGAGGGACAGAAAGGCTGGCGGGCGCCAGGGACTGGGCGGGTCAGGGCAATGACAGGTGAAGGCTGGGGGTTCTTCTTGAGGTGATGAAAACGTTCTGAAGTCACTGTGGAAATGGTTACACACATCTGCACACTTCATAAAACCACTGAACTGTAAACAGCAAACACACAGCCCACAGCGTCTGAAAGCAGTTAAGAGCCAAGAGGACACCAGGCGCCGTGGTCACCGTGCTGGCCCTGGGGCAGGTCTGCGGGCCGGCCGAGAGGGCGAGCCGCACCCGGGGGCGGTGCCTGGGACGCTCAGGCTGCAGAGCTGCGGTCTCGGCGCTCCGTGGGGCGCGGCGCCCCAGATCCCCGGCCCCCCGCCCCGCGGCCCGGGCTACCTGCAGGTGCGGATCTCCTGGAACTGGACGAACGTCTGCGCCGTGACGTTCAGCTCGTAGATGACGGAGTTGATGACGTATGAGTCGTTCTGCGCTCGCCTCTCCACGTCATAGCGGTGACTGTTGGCCACGGCCAGGAAGACCCTCTGCCCGATGTGGAAGACCTCCCAGTCCGCGGCGCCAAACGTCTGCGACGTGAGTGGCCGAGGGCGCGTGTGGGCGGAGACCCCCGGGACGGCCGCCTGCGCGGCTCCCGCCCCTCCGGGCACCGGGGCCCCTCCTGCCGGCGCCGCTCTGTCCCGGGCTCCTCCAGCCAGGGGCCCATCTGCCTGGAGAGCTCTGGCCGCCTGTGCCGCGCCCCCTCCCGCCCCCCGTGCCCTCGAGCAGGTCCCGCTGCCACGGCACCTCTTCCAGGGAGCCCTCCCTGCTCCCTCCAGGCAGGTCCTGAACTTCAGAGCATCACCTAGGCGCCTGGAATGTCTACTACAGGCTGCCCCCGGCGCGAGGCTCTCCCGGGTACGGTGCCTCTCCGAAAGCCCTCGCCACCTTGGAGGGTGAGGTGTGCATGGGCCAGCAGGGCGGGACTTCCACGCCAACGCCCCGGCGCCGCGCCCTGGCCCAGTCCTGGAGCGGCCTGAACTGATGTACGTGTGGGGGCCGCCAGGAGGAAGACTGTGACCAGCATCTCGCAGGGATGCAGGGGTGGGGGTGCCTGGGGAAGGGGAAGGCCAGAGGAGTCCAGGCCCAGACTCGGTCTGAGTCCTGAGGGGGGGGCGGGAACGAAGGCGTGACCACACAGGACGCAGCTCCCGTGGAGGGGACGGCCTGGCGGCTCCCGAAACAGGGGCTGGTGGAACCGCGTGGGCTCCCGAGGACCCCAGACCACGGCCCGAGGAGGCTGCTGGCGTCTGAGTGCCATCGGCCGGCAGGGGCCCGAGGCTCTGACGGCCCAGACGCTGTCTTGAAATGTCCTGCCTCCTGACTTTCAGCTGGTGATCCCCGTGGAGAGACGTTCGGACAGACCCTCCTGCTGATAATGATCGTAAACTCTGGAAGTGAAGGGGACGTCTCTCAGTCACGCCCGACTCTCTGTGACCCCTTGGCCACGCCAGGGAATTCTCAAAGCAAGACTACCGGAGCGGGGCTGCCCTGGCAGCTCAGTGGTGAGGAGCTCGCCGGCCAGTGAAGGAGACACGAGCTCAGTCTCTGATCCGGGAGGATCCCACACGCTGCGGAGCGACGGAGCCCGCGAGCCACGACTATGGAGCCCGTGCTCTAGAGCCTCGGAGCCGCAGCTCCCGAAGGCCGAGTTCTACGACAAGAGACGTCACCACAACAAGAAGCCTGCTCACCTCAGCCAGAGAGGAGCCCCCGCTCCCTGCAACCAGAGAAGAGCCTGCAGCAGCCGTGAAAACCCAGAAGAGCCAAACATAAATAAATCAATTAAATAAAAGTACTGGAGTGGGGAGCCCTGCCCTTCTCCGGGGGATCTTCGTGGCCCAGGGATCACACCCGGGTCCCCCGCACTGCAGAGAGAGTCTTCACCGTCTGAGCCTCCACAATACTTAAAAAATGTACACAGTTTGAAGGTTCTGGAAAAGGGCCAAGAGCAGGCAGAAGTGGTGGGACAGGACCCCAAATGCATGTCTCCCTGCCTTTTCCTCCAAGGCCATCCCGGGTCCTGGGGCCCTCGAGTGGAGGCAGCAGGCTGGACGGGGTCCAAGGCGGGCATCCGGGGCTCCGAGCGTCTACACGCTGAAGGAGATTACCCGAGGAAGGTTCTAGCTCTTCTCGAGCCTGTTTTAGCTCCTACAACGCACACACAGCGGACAGGACCCTAGGGACCCAGGGCCAAACCACAGCTGAGAGGCTGAGGACTGACCAGAGGGAGAGACAGCAGGGGAACAAGCAGGCAGCTGTGACCGCCAATCAAGAGAAGACCCAGCGGGGCTCCCCTGGTGGTCCAGTGGGTAAGGAGCCGCCCTGCAGTGCAAGGGGCGCCGGTTCGACCCCTGACCCGGGAAGATCCCACGTGCCGCGGAGTGACTGGACCCTTGTGTCCAACTACCGAGCCAGAGCTCTAGAGCGCATGTGCCCAGAGCTGGTGCCCTGCAGCGAGAGAGGCCACTGCGATGGGAGATCCACACAGGTCAAAGACCAAAGATAAACACATGAAAGATCAATAGAAGTGGAAAAAAAAGAAAAAAGAGAAGACCCAGCAAGTAGGAACAGGCCGACCCAGGGCAAACACTGGAGCTGACACACGCAGACCTCACAGTAATTGTGATCGGGATCTAGAGAGAAACACGCATGTAATGAACAATGACATGGGGGGATTTGGAAATTTATGAAAACTCTAAAAAGGAACCAAACAGAAATCCTGTACCTGAAGAGCAAAATATCCATATTCACGAATCCTTTGCATGGGATCAAAAGCTTCCTGGATAATCCAGAAGAAAGAATCCATGAGCTAGAAGACAAGACCAATAGAAATGATCTGAATTGAACCAGAGATGGGGAGGATGTTTGCAATAGAAGTGAACAGAGCCTGAGTGAGAATATAATGCACTCGAATGTGCACGTAGCTATGACGAACCCAGGGAGTGTATTAAAAAACAGACATTACTTTATTCACCAAGGTCCATATAGTCAAAGCTATGGCTTCTCCACTAGTCACGCATGGATGCGAGAGCTGGACCATAAAGAAGGCGGAGCACCAAAGAATTGATGCTTTGGAACTGTGGGGCTGGTGAAGACTCTTGAGAGGCCCTTGGACAGCAAGGAGAGCCTACCAGTCCCTCCTGAAGGAAATCAGCCCTGAGTGTCCACCGGAAGGACGGATGCTGACGCTGACGCCCCAGCCCTTTGGCCCCCTGACGGGAAGAGCCGGCTCACTGGAGAAGAGCCTGCTGCTGGGAAAGACAGAAGGCGGGAGGACAAGGAGGCGACAGAGGCTGAGACGGCTGGGTGGCATCACCTTCTCAATGGACATGAGTCTGAGCCAACTGTGGGAGATGGTAAAGGACAGGGACGCCTGGGTGCCGCTGCCCATGGGTGGAGCTGCATAGAGTCAGACACGACTGAGCGACTGACCAGCAACCAGAATGCGCATGTACCATAAGGCAGAAAAACTTAAACAAAGACGGCTAAAGAGCTCCCAAATATGATTCAAACCACCAGACCACAGACCCAAGATCAGAGACCCCAACAGAATAAATACAACCCCTCCACAGACCTCAACACATTATATTAAATATCTGAAGGCAGACGGAGAAGATCTCAGAAGCAGGCAGAGGAAACAGACACATTCGATGCTGGGAAACCGTGCCAATGGTGCCTGCTTCTCATCAGAAGCGGTGGAAGCTCAACGTCAAGAGAGAAACATCTTGAAAGGAAATGAAAGAAGAACCGTGAACCCAGACTTCTAGAACCAGTGAAAACATTCCTCAAGGTAAAGCCATTTTCCAGCAAAAGTGGTGGCGTGGCCGCCAGCACACCCTCACGAGACGTCCTGGAGGAAAGCCGACCACTCCTCAGGAGCACGGCGGCCGGGCGGGAAGGCCGAGCGCCGGCAGGAGCACGTGTCGGCAGAGAGCGCGCAGGGGGCGCTGGGACGCGAACACCCGGGGGTCAAGACCTACGGCAAGGACGATGCCCAGCTGCGGGGCTACAGCCTAAGTCGACGTCTGAGCGTGGGCGTGCTCCCAGGAGCCCAGAGGGTGGGGCGGGGGCGAGGGACCGTGCAGGTGCAAGGCGATCACGTCTATGTGAGGCACCATGTAAGGCAATCACGTCTATGTGAGGCACCATGCTGATCCAGAGACGGACGGGACACCCGGAGCTACCACAGCGTTGCTAATCCGCTAGAGTCAGATATAAACTAAACGTGTGTAAAATTTGAATTGTGCATATTAACACGAACTCATGGTTAATTAAAAACCGAAAGATAGACTGTAGTGTGGATACAGGGCCAGGGGAGGTGGGACGAGCTGGAGATTAGGACTGATAGATACAAACATATGTATGTCACGCATAAACGAGCTGGCTAGCGGGAAGTCGTTGTGAAAAGACGGCTGGGTGGCATCACCTTCTCAATGGACATGAGTCTGAGCCAACTGTGGGAGATGGTAAAGGACAGGCGCCTGGGTGCCGCTGCCCATGGGTGGAGCTGCATAGAGTCAGACACGACTGAGCGACTGACCAGCAACCAGAATGCGCATGTACCATAAGGCAGAAAAACTTAAACAAAGACGGCTAAAGAGCTCCCAAATATGATTCAAACCACCAGACCACAGACCCAAGATCAGAGACCCCAACAGAATAAATACAACCCCTCCACAGACCTCAACACATTATATTAAATATCTGAAGGCAGACGGAGAAGATCTCAGAAGCAGGCAGAGGAAACAGACACATTCGATGCTGGGAAACCGTGCCAATGGTGCCTGCTTCTCATCAGAAGCGGTGGAAGCTCAACGTCAAGAGAGAAACATCTTGAAAGGAAATGAAAGAAGAACCGTGAACCCAGACTTCTAGAACCAGTGAAAACATTCCTCAAGGTAAAGCCATTTTCCAGCAAAAGTGGTGGCGTGGCCGCCAGCACACCCTCACGAGACGTCCTGGAGGAAAGCCGACCACTCCTCAGGAGCACGGCGGCCGGGCGGGAAGGCCGAGCGCCGGCAGGAGCACGTGTCGGCAGAGAGCGCGCAGGGGGCGCTGGGACGCGAACACCCGGGGGTCAAGACCTACGGCAAGGACGATGCCCAGCTGCGGGGCTACAGCCTAAGTCGACGTCTGAGCGTGGGCGTGCTCCCAGGAGCCCAGAGGGTGGGGCGGGGGCGAGGGACCGTGCAGGTGCAAGGCGATCACGTCTATGTGAGGCACCATGTAAGGCAATCACGTCTATGTGAGGCACCATGCTGATCCAGAGACGGACGGGACACCCGAAGCTACCACAGCGTTGCTAATCCGCTAGAGTCAGATATAAACTAAACGTGTGTAAAATTTGAATTGTGCATATTAACACGAACTCATGGTTAATTAAAAACCGAAAGATAGACTGTAGTGTGGATACAGGGCCAGGGGAGGTGGGACGAGCTGGAGATTAGGACTGATAGATACAAACATATGTATGTCACGCATAAACGAGCTGGCTAGCGGGAAGTCGTTGTGCCACACAGGAGGCTCAGCTCGGCACTCTGGGAGGACCGGGCTTGGTGGGCTTGCGGGGAAGGAGGTCTCAGAGGGCGAGGATGCACGTACAACACCGTGGACCCACTTTCTTGGACAGCAGAAGCTGACAACATCGTAAAGCAGTTAGACGCCAGCAACAGACGGACTGCAGTCGGCTGAACACGTACACTGTGACCACCAGAGCACAGCACAGCACAGCGATTACGTGACACAGGGAATTCATGCAAGAAAGAAGGGCTAGAAGACTATGTGTGAGACTAGAACTTGTTCTATCCCAAACATAGAAGGAACTCCTACACATCAACAATAAAGGCAGAAAGGTAAAACCGGGGCAAAGACTTGAATATGCATTTTGCAAAAGGGAGTCTGGCAAGCCAGCAGGTGGGTGGAAATGTGCCACGCTGGTCATCAGGGGACGGGGACTCAGAACACCGCACGCGGGCGGCGCGTCACAGCCTACAAGTAAAACTAAAAATACAGACAAAACCGGGCCTTGGCAAACGGGTGGGGCGACCGGCAGGCTTGCTGTTTGTGGGAGGGTGTGAAACGGCAGAGCCGTTTTGGAAAACTGCTTGGCAGTTTCTTCCGAAGTTAAACATCCGCCTACCTTGTGGCCCAGAATCCCACTGCTGGGTTTTTATTCAAGAGAAACAAAAACAAGTTGCCCACACAAAGTCTTGTATGAGTTGCCTTTCGTAGAATTATTCATACTAGTGAAACTCCAGAGACAGCTCAGGCTGTACCAAGAACTGAGCCTAGAAGCCATGCAGCGGTCAGGCTCTGGACCCGGCTGCTTCCCGAGGTCACCCTGCCTGCCCCGAGGTAGGGGGTCCTGGCCGGGGCGGGGCTGGTCAAGCCATGCTGGAGGGACAGTCACATCCCCAGCCCACGTGGGAAGGGGTTCTGCTGTTCTTGACTCGGACCGGGGCTGGCGGCGCAGGTCTGATGACTGTCTGTCCTCGGGGGTCCCTTCCCCGCCTGGACGTGCAGGATGGGTTAGGAGGCGGGGCCCAGCGGGGCCTCTGGTCCCCAGGAGTCGGTACCGCCCACGGCTCGCTGGCCGTTTTCTCCATGCCCAGCAGAGGTGCTCCCGACCGTCTGGCCGCTGGTTCCATTCCCGGGGGGCCCGGGGGCTGAAGCCGGGTGGACACGGTCTCAGAGGGCGAGGATGCACGTACAACACCGTGGACCCACTTTCTTGGACAGCAGAAGCTGACAACATCGTAAAGCAGTTAGACGCCAGCAACAGACGGACTGCAGTCGGCTGAACACGTACACTGTGACCACCAGAGCACAGCACAGCACAGCGATTACGTGACACAGGGAATTCATGCAAGAAAGAAGGGCTAGAAGACTATGTGTGAGACTAGAACTTGTTCTATCCCAAACATAGAAGGAACTCCTACACATCAACAATAAAGGCAGAAAGGTAAAACCGGGGCAAAGACTTGAATATGCATTTTGCAAAAGGGAGTCTGGCAAGCCAGCAGGTGGGTGGAAATGTGCCACGCTGGTCATCAGGGGACGGGGACTCAGAACACGCACGCGGGCGCGTCACAGCCTACAAGTAAAACTAAAAATACAGACAAAACCGGGCCTTGGCAAACGGGTGGGGCGACCGGCAGGCTTGCTGTTTGTGGGAGGGTGTGAAACGGCAGAGCCGTTTTGGAAAACTGCTTGGCAGTTTCTTCCGAAGTTAAACATCCGCCTACCTTGTGGCCCAGAATCCCACTGCTGGGTTTTTATTCAAGAGAAACAAAAACAAGTTGCCCACACAAAGTCTTGTATGAGTTGCCTTTCGTAGAATTATTCATACTAGTGAAACTCCAGAGACAGCTCAGGCTGTACCAAGAACTGAGCCTAGAAGCCATGCAGCGGTCAGGCTCTGGACCCGGCTGCTTCCCGAGGTCACCCTGCCTGCCCCGAGGTAGGGGGTCCTGGCCGGGGCGGGGCTGGTCAAGCCATGCTGGAGGGACAGTCACATCCCCAGCCCACGTGGGAAGGGGTTCTGCTGTTCTTGACTCGGACCGGGGCTGGCGGCGCAGGTCTGATGACTGTCTGTCCTCGGGGGTCCCTTCCCCGCCTGGACGTGCAGGATGGGTTAGGAGGCGGGGCCCAGCGGGGCCTCTGGTCCCCAGGAGTCGGTACCGCCCACGGCTCGCTGGCCGTTTTCTCCATGCCCAGCAGAGGGTGCTCCCGACCGTCTGGCCGCTGGTTCCACTGCCGGGTTCTGGGAGCCCCGGACCCGCCCCCCGCCGGCGGCTGAAGCCGGGTGGACACGGGCTCAGGCCTGTCCCAGGTCCGACACAGGACGCGCACGCTGAAAGGGCGACTCACTGGACGAGCACAGGGGCCAGGGCGCCCAGGTGGCCGACCCCGCCGGGCCGGGAGCGGGGCTGAGGCCTTCCCGGGGCACCTCCCGCTCCTGCGGCTCCGGAGGCTGTCCCCTGGGAAACAGGGGGTCTCTGAGGGAGGGGGGCACGCGGGCCGCAGAGCCTCCAGCCTCGCCAGAGGGCTGCCGTGAGAGACCGCGTGGGCGCGCCCCGACACACGCGCCAGCCAGCCAGCCCGCAGACACCAGGCGAGCGGCTCCGCCCCCCCCGGGGTGACGAGGCCCCCGCAGGGGAACCTCGCGTGCGGCACACGCCTTCACACGCAGTCCTGGATGCACACACGTTCATACCTGTGCACACACCGCACACCCCGCGGCCACACGTCCCTGCACATCCACAGCACGAGCGGCCTGGGCTGGTGGGAGCAGGGGTCTCCCCCAGATGGCCGGGGCTGCCTTTCAGCTCCAAGCCACTCCGCCCTCGGCCCGCTGGCCTTGAGCCCCAGCCAGGAGCCGGGCCTGCAGACCGGGGTGGGTAAAGGGGGTGCAGGCAAGACCTGGAAAAGGAGAGAACAGGGCGGGAGCCAGCGGCTGGGGTGGAGAAGCATCCGGTGGACGTGGCTTAGAGGGGCTTCCGCCCCGGCTCTGCTCCGTAGGGGTGCCCGGACGGCAAGTACGGGGGCCTCATTCAACTTGAGCTTCAGATAAAAATGAGTTTTCAGTCTGTGTGTATGGGCATGCTTTTACTGAAGAACGATTCGCTGTGGATCTGAAACTCAGGGTGACCTAGGTATCCTTTATTTCATCCGCCAGAGGCTGGCAGAGCCCGGCAGGGGGCCGCCCTGTCACCATCAGCAGCTGGGAGTGAGCTCCCCTGGCAGACCGGGGCCAGTATGTGCGCCCTCAGCTAGAAGCTGGGCTCCCCCCACTCAGAAGTGAACGGGGACCGTCCGCCAGGGGGACTCGGGGGGGCATGCCCAGCAGAGGGTGCTCCCGACCGTCTGGCCGCTGGTTCCACTGCCGGGTTCTGGGAGCCCCGGACCCGCCCCCCGCCGGCGGCTGAAGCCGGGTGGACACGGGCTCAGGCCTGTCCCAGGTCCGACACAGGACGCGCACGCTGAAAGGGCGACTCACTGGACGAGCACAGGGGCCAGGGCGCCCAGGTGGCCGACCCCGCCGGGCCGGGAGCGGGGCTGAGGCCTTCCCGGGGCACCTCCCGCTCCTGCGGCTCCGGAGGCTGTCCCCTGGGAAACAGGGGGTCTCTGAGGGAGGGGGGCACGCGGGCCGCAGAGCCTCCAGCCTCGCCAGAGGGCTGCCGTGAGAGACCGCGTGGGCGCGCCCCGACACACGCGCCAGCCAGCCAGCCCGCAGACACCAGGCGAGCGGCTCCGCCCCCCCCGGGGTGACGAGGCCCCCGCAGGGGAACCTCGCGTGCGGCACACGCCTTCACACGCAGTCCTGGATGCACACACGTTCATACCTGTGCACACACCGCACACCCCGCGGCCACACGTCCCTGCACATCCACAGCACGAGCGGCCTGGGCTGGTGGGAGCAGGGGTCTCCCCCAGATGGCCGGGGCTGCCTTTCAGCTCCAAGCCACTCCGCCCTCGGCCCGCTGGCCTTGAGCCCCAGCCAGGAGCCGGGCCTGCAGACCGGGGTGGGTAAAGGGGGTGCAGGCAAGACCTGGAAAAGGAGAGAACAGGGCGGGAGCCAGCGGCTGGGGTGGAGAAGCATCCGGTGGACGTGGCTTAGAGGGGCTTCCGCCCCGGCTCTGCTCCGTAGGGGTGCCCGGTACGGCAAGTACGGGGGCCTCATTCAACTTGAGCTTCAGATAAAAATGAGTTTTCAGTCTGTGTGTATGGGCATGCTTTTACTGAAGAACGATTCGCTGTGGATCTGAAACTCAGGGTGACCTAGGTATCCTTTATTTCATCCGCCAGAGGCTGGCAGAGCCCGGCAGGGGGCCGCCCTGTCACCATCAGCAGCTGGGAGTGAGCTCCCCTGGCAGACCGGGGCCAGTATGTGCGCCCTCAGCTAGAAGCTGGGCTCCCCCCACTCAGAAGTGAACGGGGGACCGTCCCCGCCCAGGGCTGCGCCAGCCTGGGCAGGGGTGAGCCGGCCTGAGGCCCTGCTGTCAGGCCATTCCTGGATTCTAAGCGCATTAGGGACTCATCAGGGAGCGAAGAAATTCCCACATCAAACAACCCTGCCAAGCCCTGCCTGGCACCGGAGCGAGGCAGCCAGGCACCTGCTGGGCGGGGCGGGGCGGCCCCTCCCACCCTCCTTTGAGCGGAATTCCCCGGAGCCCTGCCCTGGAATCCCCTGGCGCCATGCCTGCCGGCCCGGAGCACCTCGAGGGACCACAGCATTCCTGGGACGTGGCAGTGCCCTCGAGGGAGGGGGTGCTCAGCAGACCGCTTGCCGGCCAGGACACCCTTGGGTCCCGGCTTTAATGGCGCAAAGAACCCAGGTCTGGGAGTGCCTGGAGAGGGGGGCCGGTTGCAGAGGAAGCCCTGGGGGACGCTGCCGTGCACTGCCAGAGGAAGGCGGACGGACCCCCGGGGGCCCTGGGGACGCTGCCATGGGCACGGTGGGCAGCTGGCTGAGGTGGGCTTGGGTCCCCACCCGGGAGGCTGTAGGGAGCAGCACGCTCCCTGGCCAGCTCTCCCTAGTCCAGCAGCCCCTCCGCACCTTGCTCCGCCCCAGACTGCCTGGCCCACTGCCAGCTCCGGCCTCACAGGGCAAACCCTCAACACAGGAAGAAACGCCCCACCTCCGGAGCGCCGGCCCGGCCCTCCCAGCGCTGACCACCGGGGGCGCTCTCACACCACCGCCTTACGGACCTGCCTCCTTCAATTTTGGACTTTCATACTCAGGAGGGCTTCCCCAGACAATAACCTGCTGAAATGTGGGAGACCTGGGTTTGATTCCTGGACCTGGAAGATCCCCTGGAGGGGGGCATGGCCACCCACTCCAGTATTCGTGCCGGGAGACCTCCGTGGACCGAGGAGCCTGGTGGGCTGCACTCGGACATGACCGAGGGGTCTTAGCGCCCACGCCCATCTTGGTGGAGACGGCGCCTCCCGCAAACTCCAGCTTCTCTCTCCGTCTCCTCAAACCCGCCGATGCCCCTGGGCAGCTCCTGTTGTCCCTCACCTGCCCTGGTAAGTGGCTTCCCAGGGGCCTTCACGGGCCCTTTCCACGGGGTCTCGCTGGCCCTCGGCCCGCCCCGCTGCCCTTGGTCCTCATTTTCACCAGGGGCACCCCACAGCCACAACCCCCAGCCCGTTCCACTGCGCCCCTCCCCTCCCCCACCCCTGCACTCCGGGTCCACGCCTGACCACCGCGACTGCGACCCCACAGCCAGACCGCCGGGGAGCAGGTGTCCAAGCCGTCGGAAGCGGGATCTCTGTGGGTGGGGCCTTCCCTGGACACGCCCAGCCCCGCCTCCAGGCGGTGACGCCAAGTGGCTGGAGCCCTGGTCTCCGCCCTGGAGGAAGCCTCTAGAATTCTGGGTGGGGGAGGTGGGGAGTTCTGCAAGGGGGCTGACGCACCTCTGGCCTCCAGAACCGGTGTAATGGGCACGGCCCGGGCCTTCCCTGTGAGCTGAACTCACCCCACGGCCCTGGGACCCGGCAGGCCCCTCCCGGCCCGTCTGTGTGCACGGCATCGCAAACCCCGGCAGCCTGCACCCCTCGCCCGGCCGTCCTCCCGGAAGGGGCTCCCCGCAAGCCTGGCCCCTCTCCAGGCTCACGCCTTCGAAGCCCCGCCTGCTCCAGAGCTCGCACGCGGCCACGAGAGATGCTGCATAACTCCACGCCGAGCGAAAGGCACGGCGGCGTTCAGGACCGACGCGGACTTAAGACAGCCGCAGAACCCACCGCAGAGCGCGAGGGCCCGTCTCGCGGGCTCTGGGGGCTCCCCGGCGTCAAGAGACTCGGCCGGTCAGAGGCGGCGGCCCGCAGGTGCGCGTGGGCAGCGGGGGTGGCTCTGTCCGCAGGCTGGAGGCGCACCTCCTGCGGCCTCGGCGGTCCTGCTCTCACCCGGCCTTCTGGGTGATTCTTCCAGCCGGCGTCACAGCCCTGGGCTGGCTCTGCTTCCAGGCACGTGGCCCGGAGGCCCCTTCCCGGCTCCGCTGGCCCCTCTCTGTGCCTCGGCCCGGACTCCCTGCCGAGGACGCCCCGTGTCTGGAGCCCGTGGCGAGGCGGGGCACAGACTGGGGCGAATGCAGCCTCAGGGGCTCACGGCTTGGAGCTAGCACCCTGGGGAGCGGTCACGGGGAGGGGCCCGAACCTGGCAGGGATCCGAAGCATCTGGCGCGAGGACAGGACAGGAGCTGAACGCGGCCCCGGGACATCCCGGCTGGCTGCTTCCCGTGGTGTCCAGAGAGCACAGAGGCCAGGCACACAGCCTCCCGGTCACCCACACCAGCCCCGTGGGGCTGCCACGCCAGGCACAGGACCCTGAGAGGGCTCCTCGGCAGGTCGAGAACACCTTTGGGAAGTACCTGTAACAGCCAGCTCTGTGATGGACCTCTCCTGAGCGGCCCTCCTCCTGGTGCCTCATCGAGGGCTCCACCGGCGCCCAGCTCCCGGGGCCCTGGCACCAGTGACAGCACCGCCCCTGCCATGCTCAGCGTGAAACACAGCCAGGAAGCAAGGGTCCTCCAGATGCTCGATAGAAGACCGGGTACCTGAGAGTCAGACCAGTCCGTCCTAAAGGAAAGCAGCCCTGAATGTTCACTGGAAAGACTGAGGCTGATGCTGAAGCTCCAAGACCTTGGTCACCTGATGGGAAGAGCCGACTCGCTTTCCCAGCCTTCCCTGCGGCTGGGAAAGACGGAGGGCAGGAGGAGAAGGGGGCGGCCGAGGACAAGATGGATGGATGGCATCACCGACTCCATGGACGTGAGTTTGAGCAAGCTCTGGGAGATGGTGAAGGACAGGGAAGCCTGGCGGGCTGCGGTCCATGGGGTTGCAAAAATCAGACATGACTGAGCGAGTGAACAGCCACACCATACTCAGCCTAAAACACACAGACACTCAAACGGGAGGAAACCCAGCTGGTTCTAGAGATAGAATGTTTAAAATCTGTAATGATCTTCAGGAGGACTCAGGAAGCTAACCGCGTTTATAGAGTGAGCACAGAAAGCCATCAAGAGGAAGCGTTCTTGGATTAAAGCACGGATCCTAGCATTATGAGAAGATGCTCATCAACACGACTGGACAACAAAGGTGAGGAAAGAGTCTGGGTTGAAAAGACGGACTCGACCCAGGACCAAAGCAGCCCGTGGCGGCGGGCACAGACTGGGCGAATGCAGCCTCAGGGGCTCACGGCTTGGAGCTAGCACCCTGGGAGCGGTCACGGGAGGGCCCGAACCTGGCAGGGATCCAAGCATCTGGGCGCGAGGACAGGACAGGAGCTGAACGCGCCCCGGGACATCCCGGCTGGCTGCTTCCCGTGGTGTCCAGAGAGCACAGAGGCCAGGCACACAGCCTCCCGGTCACCCACACCAGCCCCGTGGGGCTGCCACGCCAGGCACAGGACCCTGAGAGGGCTCCTCGGCAGGTCGAGAACACCTTTGGGAAGTACCTGTAACAGCCAGCTCTGTGATGGACCTCTCCTGAGCGGCCCTCCTCCTGGTGCCTCATCGAGGGCTCCACCGGCGCCCAGCTCCCGGGGCCCTGGCACCAGTGACAGCACCGCCCCTGCCATGCTCAGCGTGAAACACAGCCAGGAAGCAAGGGTCCTCCAGATGCTCGATAGAAGACCGGGTACCTGAGAGTCAGACCAGTCCGTCCTAAAGGAAAGCAGCCCTGAATGTTCACTGGAAAGACTGAGGCTGATGCTGAAGCTCCAAGACCTTGGTCACCTGATGGGAAGAGCCGACTCGCTTTCCCAGCCTTCCCTGCGGCTGGGAAAGACGGAGGGCAGGAGGAGAAGGGGGCGGCCGAAGGACAAGATGGATGGATGGCATCACCGACTCCATGGACGTGAGTTTGAGCAAGCTCTGGGAGATGGTGAAGGACAGGGAAGCCTGGCGGGCTGCGGTCCATGGGGTTGCAAAAATCAGACATGACTGAGCGAGTGAACAGCCACACCATACTCAGCCTAAAACACACAGACACTCAAACGGGAGGAAACCCAGCTGGTTCTAGAGATAGAATGTTTAAAATCTGTAATGATCTTCAGGAGGACTCAGGAAGCTAACCGCGTTTATAGAGTGAGCACAGAAAGCCATCAAGAGGAAGCGTTCTTGGATTAAAGCACGGATCCTAGCATTATGAGAAGATGCTCATCAACACGACTGGACAACAAAGGTGAGGAAAGAGTCTGGGTTGAAAAGACGGACTCGACCCAGGGAATCCAAAAGCCAGCTAACGGGTGTTGGGGGAGGGGGCGTGGAATGATCAAGAAAAGCTAAGGAAATCTCCCAGGCCTCGGAACGCACACCTTCAGGGTGAAAGGACTCCGAGACCAAGCGGATGGGAGACGCGGGGACCACCGTGAAGACAGCCGTGGGCGCCCGGGGCAGACAAGGTCAGCGGAGGAGCACCCGGGGCGGCAGAGCTGCCGCCGCGAGACCCCGGGGACGCAGCACTCGCAGAGGTGGTGGCTTTCTTCCCCAGAGGAAAGGAGAGGAGGGAGGGCGACGGAAGAAGCAACGGGGAACGTGCTGGAAAGGGTGCTGAGCAGCACCTGGGTCCAGCGTGAAGCCCCGCGGGGTGGGCTCGTGGCACGCGGCGCCTGTCCCCAGGGCGGGCCTGAAGGCCGTCCCAGCACGGAGACCTCGAGGAGGGAGCGGCCGCAGGTGCGCCCCCGGCTCTGCGAGAGCACACGCGTGGCACGGGACGGTGCCAGCAGCAACTCGCGGTTTAGCCGCCCTCGGGGCTCGGCTTCCCCGGCCAGCGCCGTGGCAGAGAACCCACCTCCTGACGCGGGGGACTCAGGGTCAAGCCCTGGGTCAGGACGACCCCCTGGAGGAGGACTGCAGCCCGCTCCAGGATCTTGCCGGGGAAGCCCCCTGGACAGAGGAGCCCGGGGGACACAGGGCTGCGAAGAGCTGGACACGACCTCGCCACGGAGCACGCGGGGGCTGGTCTGGGGTCTGACGCTGAGAAGGACCCCCAGGCGGCTTGGAGGGAGGCGGGCGAGGGTCTGGACCCCACACGGTCACCCTGGACCACGGTGGGGCCTGAGGCGGGGGTGCTGGCGCCACCTGCCGGCCTGGGACTGGGCCGCACGCGCATCGTTCAGCGGGTGTCCAGCGCTGCCCACCGAGAGCGCCTCTCGCTGTCTCAGGCAGAGGCCTTGCCCGGCAGCCCACGACGCCTGGAGCCAGCGCAGGGACACAAGACCTCAGAGAAGGTGGACACTGCTGTCCCCACACCTGGCCAGGTCAGGGCCAGATGTCGGCGGCCTTAGGGCCAGAGCCTGACGCTCCCATAAAGGCAGGTGAGGCCCCCGCGTCCGAGCGCGCGGTGCTGCTGGGCCCCACGTCAGGGCAGCCCGCCGGCCGCCCCTGCGGGCTCTCCCCTGTGCGCCCGACTCAGGGGCGGTGCCTGGCGCGGAGGGCTGGGGTCCTGGCCTGCGGGGCCCTGGTGCCAGCTCGAGGGGCCCCGGCCCCAGCGCCGGGTCCAGGCCCGGGTCACCCAGGTGCTGGGGCGCGCACAGGGTCCTTACCAGGAAGGACTGGAAGAGCTGGAAGGAGCCCCCCAGCCGCACGTACAGGTGGGACTGCAGCCGGGTGGACGTGCCGTTGAAGGCGTTGGCCACGGCCAGGAAGGCGTAGGGCCCCACGGTGAAGAACTCCCAGTCGTAGGCGCCCGAGGTGGCGATGGTCTGGTTGGCCTCGAAGAGCCGGGTGCCCGGGTTCCACTTGTAGATGACGCTGTCGATGTTGTGGTTGCCCCCTGCAGGCAGGCCGCGCTGACGGGGGACGGCGCCTCGGCCCCGACGCGGCCCCGCCCCGTAACCCCGGCTCTGCGCCCGCGGGACCCCTCCGTGGCCCGCCTCTGGCCGCTCCCGACGCCCCGTGGCTATGCGGCTGCTGGAGGCGCGCCCCCACGCCGCCGCGGCCCCCTCACTCTGCCTGCCGTCGCCTTCAGCTCTCCCCGAGGCCAGGCCGGGCAGGCTGGAAGCCCCTCCCCACGCCACGCCGCTCAGTCTCCCACTCCCCACCCCTGCTGGGTCAGCCTCTCCCGGAGCACTCACTGTCCTCTGGGGGACCGGGTGGCAGGCTCCCGGGGTCCCCTCTGCCCAGGAGCAGTGGAGGGGTCTCCTCCCTAGCCCCCCACGGAGGTCGCCAGCAGGTGCAGACTCCGCTGTGTGCTGGGCCTTGGAGCCTGCGGAGGCCAGGGACGCCCTGCAGGGCCGGCTGCCCGGGGTCCCGTCCTGCCTGAGTCACAGCACCAGGAGGGCTTGCTGCTGTCTCTAGGGACGTCCCCGGGCCCAGAAGTCAGGCTTCCCTGCCCTCCTAGGCCTGCCCCCGGGCACCCACTGCACGTCACAGAGCTGGGCCCAGAATGGGTGAGGCAGGGCCCCCACCTGAACAGGTGAGAGGGTGCTCAGCGTGTCCACCCTCAGATGCCCGTCAGACGGCCGAGCCCAGGGCGTGGGCAGGAGGAGGTTTATCGTGCATTTTTAGGAGAGACCCTGAATGCTGCGGCGATCACACCCCAGCCCCGCGTCGAGGCCACGGTCCCTACCTTCCCGGTGGTTGGCCACGACCAGGAAGTGCTCGCCGGCCACCTCAAAGGCCTCCCAGTCCCGGGCGCTGTGGGTGGGGACCCTCTGGTACGGCGTGAACCTCAGCCTTCTCTGGCTCCACTTGTAAATCACGGAGAACTCCTGACCCTTCTCATTCGGCTCAAAATTAGCCACAGCCAGGAAGCTCTGGGGAGAGGTCAGCACAGCGTCGTGTGATCCGAGGGGCGCTGGCGCGCCAGCTCTGGGAGGCTGGCCCAGGACAGAGGCCGAGCCCCGCGACACAGGCCGGCCCGGGCCGGGAGGCCGGCGTGAGCCTGGAACCTGGCTCTGACTCCGGATGGCCGTCACACCGAGACTCGTCGGCCACGTGGCTGTTCGCCGGCTCTGAGCCCTGCTTCCGTCTCTCCGGCCAGGGAGAGCCTCACGCACAGCGGCGCTCCTCACCCGGGGAGGAGGAGGCACCCCCGGTGCCCGGTGCTCCTCGGGCAGCACGTGCACGTCCCACACGCGGCGATGCCCTGTGCATGACTCGACCAGAGGCCCCCCGGCGGGTCGCGTGACGGGCCCGAGCCGGAAGCTGGGGCGTGGGGGGCGCACACTCACCGTGGCCCAGGTTCCCCCAGGTGCACTCTGTGTCTGCTTAGGAGACCTGACAGGTCTCTCTTATTTTTCTGAATTTTCCAATTTTTTGACATGAGGTTACTTTTTATGATGAAATAATAAAAAGCTTTAAGATGCCATCAACCGTAAAACCAGAGGGCCAGTCACTCCGTCACCAGCTCGGCCTGGCACGCAGAGCCTGGACGGTCGGCGAGGACAAGGAGCAGAGAGTCGTCGGTTTCGCGGGGTTTGTCCCCGTGTGGGGCTGGGGTGGGTGTGCAGGGCTGCACCTGCACCCGCGTTGGCGGCTGACGCGGGGGCAGGCCCGGGGAGCGTCCCAGGGACCCTGCCGCGTGAGCCGAGGGTTAGAAGGCGCCGGGAAGGAACCGCCTGCTTCGAGAGGGGCAGCCCTCTCAGCTCCACCCGCGGGCTGCTCCCGACACAGCGCTGGCGGAAAGAAGGGGCCGCCCCCAGGCTCTCCCGCCTGGCCCGCCCTCCTGCGCCTGTCCCCTCCTCAGGACCGCACGTGTCCCCGCTGTGACTGAAGCGGGGCTGGGATGGAGGCCTGGTTCCCCCAGGCCTGACGTCCGCCTGGCGAGCGTTACGGAGGCGTGGCCGGCCTGGACGGAGCGGGTGCGCCTCGGCTGCCGTCTTGGGTTTGTTTTGTAGGAAATGGAGCAGCCTTGCATTCGGGACGGGGGATGCAGCTGTGCCTGACCTTAAACGCGTGAGGTTCTGAAACTATGAGAACACTCTTCCCGTAACATTCATACCATAAAATGTGCACGGCCCTTCGCGGGCCCCCCAGAGGCGACCGGCGCGGCCCGCGGACTTGCCTGCCTCCCGATGGTGAAGTGTCTCCAGGACTGCGCCTGGTGCGTGCGGATGTCCTGGTAGGAGGCGAACCGGCCGTCCGTCCACTTGTAGATGGCCGACCTGGTCTTCCGGTTGGCGGTGGCGACGAAGAGCCCGGCCTCGGGGATGACGAAGACCTCGATGCCCAGCGTCTCCGCGTTCGTGAACAGGCTCTGGTGCTCCTCCACGTAATCCAGCCTTTCTTTGGCTTGGAATAGAGACGCGAGGCTGGTTAACGCTCCCCAGAACCGAAGCCCGGTGGACGATGTCCCGGGATGACCCCAGGGCCCCGGGCCGTGACCCCGAGCACCAAGTCGGGCGAGCGGCCCCGAGTCCTGAGCCGCCCGCACCCGAAGGCCGACAGCGGAGCCTCCGGTCCCCGCGCGGGGTGAGCTCCGCAGAGGCCCGGGGACGCTTGTCGAACGGGAGTGACGTGTCAGCTCCTCGCTAGACGCTTCCCGCGGCTTGTGGCTTCGTGAAAGGCCGTGCCCTCATGAACGAGGGAGTGCAGGCTACAGCTCGTGGGCCGCCCGCTGCAGCCGGCTCCCATCTCCCAAGGACCCCGTCCTCTCCTAACCTCCCTGCCCACAACGCCACTCTTGAGCTCGGGCACCCCGCGCCCATCTGACCCGCGAGGATGAGGAGGGGGCGGAGAGCAGGTGGAGCGAGAGCCCGCCAGCCCACGGGCGAGCCCAGGAGGGCCCTGGCTTCCAGGTGAGACAGTGGGCTGGCGGCTCGGTGGGGGTCCCCAGGCACCGCTGGCCCTGCGGAGGCCCCGGAGCCCCGCCCGCCTCACCTGCCAGCACGGGCACCCACTCGCTGCCCACGCACAGGTACAGCCCCTTGCGGCTGGCGTCGAACCAGAACTGGGCGTCCTCCGCTTTGGTGCACGGAGGCCGCGGTCCCAGCGTCACCTTCATGTCCGTCTCTGGTGGGGGCGACAGGAAGACGAGTGTACCAGGGGAACGTGCTCCCCGGGGGGGGTGGGGTCGAGGGGGCCAGGCGACCCCTGACCACAGCGCTCCTTCCGGGAGCCACTCAGGGTCCTCAGCGAGGCCTCCGGGAGGCAGGGAGACCCGGACGTGGACGTGCCCCTGATGTCTGACCGCCCCCAAGTTCCTCGCGGAGCCCTCGGAACCACGCGCCTCCCTCCCTCCTCGGCTGCGCCTCCAGCTAACTTCTGTCTGCCTGGTTCTGAGGCACCTCGACCCCCATTCCTCGTCTTCCCAGTGTCGTCCAGGTCCAGCCTTGTCCTGACGATGCCACTTGACCTCCCTACAGGGACTTCTGGTTTAGCCCCCAGCATCCAGGCCGTGACACAGAGCGCGTCCTCGATCTCTCCAAATGCCCATCTGAGGCCGGGGCTAGACTCCTGCCCAAGGCCGGAAAACACCCCAGAGGCCCTGAGTTTCTGGGAATTTGGAGACGCTGGTCCAGGACCGGGTGTTCAGGGGCTCCCCTGACTTGAGATGCAATGGCAGTGGGGCTCTAGAGGGGGTCGGGGGTCTTCCCACCTTCCCAGTAGGGGTCAGGGTTGTGGGAGAGGAGGTCTCTGATACTCTCCGTGGTGGGGGTGTGGCTTCAGTAATCGGTCAACCCTGACTTCTCACTGGGGCCGTGGGGGTAAAGCTGGGGACCTTCTGGACCGAGGGGTTCCCGAAAATAGGACTGAACCTTGCTAAGGTCGGGGCCCCCACTGCAGGACTGAGGCTTGATGTCTGTTGGAGACGGAAGCGGAGCCCCAGATGCCGCTCAGGGGCCAAGCGGGCAGCACGCAGGGACCAGAGAAGGAATCACGTCGGCTCGGTCCAGCCCCGGGGGGATGAGCGGTCTGTCGAGGGCACCGTCCAGCGGCGGGGTTAAACAGCCCCCGAGGGACCCTCCAGAGGGAGGGAAGGTCTGACTGTGCCATCTGCCTGCCCCGGGTGGCGGGGCCACGTCAGGCCCCAGCGTTCCCTTCGTCCCCGCCACAAGCGTGCTGCTGTCTCGTGCCCGGGAGCCTGGGAGGGGACGAGGCGCTCGGGGTCCACCACCAGCGGGGGAGGGGTAGCTCTGGCTCTCACCATAGGGGTACTTCAGCACCTCGTTGTCTTCCGGCTTCCCCGCGAGGCCCCGCAGGACGGGGGGCACGGCCAGCACGGCGAGCTCAGGATGCGCGCAGGGACAAAGCCTCGGCGTGGCGTCCGAGCCGGGCAGCAGCACCAGCTGCCTCACCAGCCCCTGCAGAGGGGGCAGGGCGCTCAGCCCCGCGCGGCTGGAGGGCCCGGCCCCAGCTCAGCCCACCTGGCCCCGGGGGA
This sequence comes from Tragulus kanchil, assembly GCA_022376925.1. Classification (NCBI taxonomy): domain Eukaryota; kingdom Metazoa; phylum Chordata; class Mammalia; order Artiodactyla; family Tragulidae; genus Tragulus; species Tragulus kanchil. Next base: position 246,820,765 of record JAIOJX010000028.1, read on the forward strand.
GGGGACCAGGGAAGCGGGGTCCGGCTGTGGGCAAGGGGCCCGGGGCGCAGGGGACAGAGCCGGGCACCACCGTGCGGCGACTGCACCATGGGAGGGCTTCCCTGTGGACTCACCGAGGGCGACCGGCACACGGCTCGTCCCCATGCATATGGCCACCATCCGTCCATCTCTAAACTCCTCTGTCATCCGCCCATCCGTCCACCTGTCCATCTCTCTGTTCAGCCGTCTCTGTCCACCATCCACTCGTCCACCACCCAGACGCCCATGCATTCATCCATCCGTCCATCCGCCTGTCAGCCTGTCTATCCATTCAGCATCCCTCTGTCTGTCCACCTGTCCATCCATCCATCCATCTGTCCTTTAGTCCATCCGTCCATCCACCCGTTCACCCAAGCATGCCGTGGGAAGATGGTCAGATTTCCCTTCGCACGCATCAGGCACAGTTCTGGACGCTGGGCACAACGAGGAGCGGAAGCCCACGCCCTCGTGGAGCAAGGCCCCCACCCTAAGGAGAGACCGGCAACGGGCAGACTCACAGCCGGTCTGGAGGTGGTCTGGGAGCTAGAGACCGCCTGGGGGGTGGGGTGAGAACGCTGGGTAGAGGGGCTTCTCAGTGGCGGGCAAGGCCTCCATGGCACGAGGGCACAGGGCAGGGCCCCGAGGTCACGGGAGCGAGCCATGGCAGGTGTGGGGACACCTGCTGCAGGGGGAGGGCGCCGCGGGGGTGAAGCCCCGTGGGGAGTGTGCCCGCTGGCAGGGGTGCCCCAAGCCCGCAGGCTCCCCATTCCCGTCCGGCACCTTCAGCAGCGTGGCCCTAGAGCATCGGGTGCCAGAGCAGCGGGGACGGCCCGGGCCGGGGGCTGGGAGGGCCCGGTGGGCAGCGCCGTCACACTCACCGTGAACTGGCCTTTGGTCCTCCGCCGGCTGCCGATGAAGAAGCGGGCTCCTCGCACGGATAGGGTGGCCGGGAAGGGCATGTCGGCCATTCTGAGAACATTGGAGGGTGGTTTCAGGGCCATGGGAGAGCAGGCTCGAGGCGCACGTACGCAGAAAGGCCAGCGGGCAGCACCGCCTGAGGCTGCATGAGTGTCCAGGGCAGGGGGCCGAGCCCCACCGGCCAGGCGCCTCGAGCACCACACGTGTGCTCTCTCGTGCTGCAGGAGGCGAGGAGCTGAGATCAGGGTGTCGGCGGGGAGCGGCCCCTCTGAAGAGGCGAGGGGAGGGTCCTGCCCCTTCTTCCAGTGCCTGGCGCTCCTGGCTCGTGGCCGAATTGTGTGGCCGGCCTGTGTCTCTGGTCACAGTCGCTGAGTCAGGGCCGCCCTCCCCCAGCAGGACCTCAGCGGAGCGTGGCTAGACCCGCAGAGACACTGGATCCGAGTGACGCCCCACCCCCAGGTTCCGGGGGCTGTGACTCTGGGGGCCGCGCTCAGGCGCAGGACTGGATCTTCTGCACGAGTGCGCTCTAGGAGTGTCCAGCCGCCCCTCTGCCGCTCACAGAGGCCAGGGGCTTCTGCCCACACGGCGCCCCGCCAGCCTCCCTCCTCTGTGCCCAGGGACCGATGGTGTGGGGCGGGAGGGGCTGCGCCTTGCTGGTCAGCCAGGAGGTGTCGGAGGACGTGGCCAGAGCTGAGGCTGAAGGGCTTCCAGCCTGAGGCGGCCCGGGTTGCGTCTGCGCTGCACAGGCTGTTCTGCACCTTTACTTGGACTTTCAGTGAATATTTATTTACTCCTTCACTCCAGAAGAGGAAACTGAGTCAGAGAGGTTACATGACGGGATGAAGGTCACAGAGCAAGACCTGGGCCTCGAGGCTTCCCTGGTGGTCCAGGGGCTAAGAATCCGCCTTACAGTGCAGGGGACGAGGGTTTGATCCCTGGTCTGGGAACTGAGACCCCACAGGCTGCCAGGCGACGAAGCCTGTGCACGGCAGCTACTGAGCCTAAGCGCTCTGGAGCCCAAGGACCCAACTGGAGAGGAGCCCTGCGCCAGGAGGAAAGATCCCACACGCGGCGGCGACTGAAACCAGACCCAGCCAAAAATAAACACACAAGTAAGTGTAGAGAGAAAGCCCTGGGCTTAACAGGCGCAGCTCCTTTGCGGCTCCGGGGCCCGGGCTCACTCTCCCGCCTTCCCAAGACACTGCAGCCCGGCAGCACCATCATCCAGCCTGGCTGTGAGGAGGCTGGGCTCCCTCCCCGCCCGTGTGCCCCACCGCCGCCGCCTCCCCAGCGAGGCGCCCCACGGCCCCAGCGGAGGAGCCTGGCACACTTCCTCCAGCCTGGCCGCGCCCGCCGGGGCTCTGGCCCCGGGCCCCGGCCTTGTGTGCAGGGCCAGCTGCCCCGGGCGACCACCCTGACCCGCCGGCTATGTGGACCTGCCTTGCCGGGCAGCACACAGCCCCGTGAACCTGCTCTGAGCACCGAGGTACTTACATGTCCACGGCAGGGCCACAGTCCGTGGTGAGGGAGAAGGAGCCTTCGGACACGGCCAAGACTAGCATGTGCCACTGGCCGTCCATCAGAGCCGGACTGCGGAAGGACACGCGGGTCTGCCACGCGCCCGCCACGTCCTCGCTGAGGAAAAGGAAGTGCATCTGGGTGGGCGAGTAGCGCAGGCCGAGCAGCAGCGAGTCGTGCTCCTCCGCCACCACCGCCAGCAGGTACTCATTCTTCTGCAAGAGAGGGCGTGGCGGGGGCGGGGCATTGAGGAGTGGGGCGGGGCCTTGAGGGGCGGGGTAGGCGAGTGGGCGGGGCCTTGAGGGGCGGGGCAGGCGAGGGCGGGCGGGCGAGTGGGCGGGGCAGGTGAGGGCTAGAAGGAGCCTGGCTCCAGTCCGCAGTGCCAAACGCACCCGTCACACCACTGGGGACAGGTACTGTCAGTAAAACAAAATAGACGTTTTTAAAAGCGCGGATGAAGGTCACAGAGCAAGACCGGGTGGCCCTGGTGGTCCAGGCTAAGAATCCGCCTTACAGTGCAGGGGACGAGGGTTTGATCCCTGGTCTGGGAACTGAGACCCCACAGGCTGCCAGGCGACGAAGCCTGTGCACGGCAGCTACTGAGCCTAAGCGCTCTGGAGCCCAAGGACCCAACTGGAGAGGAGCCCTGCGCCAGGAGGAAAGATCCCACACGCGGCGGCGACTGAAACCAGACCCAGCCAAAAATAAACACACAAGTAAGTGTAGAGAGAAAGCCCTGGGCTTAACAGGCGCAGCTCCTTTGCGGCTCCGGGGCCCGGGCTCACTCTCCCGCCTTCCCAAGACACTGCAGCCCGGCAGCACCATCATCCAGCCTGGCTGTGAGGAGGCTGGGCTCCCTCCCCGCCCGTGTGCCCCACCGCCGCCGCCTCCCCAGCGAGGCGCCCCACGGCCCCAGCGGAGGAGCCTGGCACACTTCCTCCAGCCTGGCCGCGCCCGCCGGGGCTCTGGCCCCGGGCCCCGGCCTTGTGTGCAGGGCCAGCTGCCCCGGGCGACCACCCTGACCCGCCGGCTATGTGGACCTGCCTTGCCGGGCAGCACACAGCCCCGTGAACCTGCTCTGAGCACCGAGGTACTTACATGTCCACGGCAGGGCCACAGTCCGTGGTGAGGGAGAAGGAGCCTTCGGACACGGCCAAGACTAGCATGTGCCACTGGCCGTCCATCAGAGCCGGACTGCGGAAGGACACGCGGGTCTGCCACGCGCCCGCCACGTCCTCGCTGAGGAAAAGGAAGTGCATCTGGGTGGGCGAGTAGCGCAGGCCGAGCAGCAGCGAGTCGTGCTCCTCCGCCACCACCGCCAGCAGGTACTCATTCTTCTGCAAGAGAGGGCGGGCGGGGCGGGCATTGAGGAGTGGGGCGGGGCCTTGAGGGGCGGGGTAGGCGAGTGGGCGGGGCCTTGAGGGGCGGGGCAGGCGAGGGGCGGGGCGGGCGAGTGGGCGGGGCAGGTGAGGGCTAGAAGGAGCCTGGCTCCAGTCCGCAGTGCCAAACGCACCCGTCACACCACTGGGGACAGGTACTGTCAGTAAAACAAAATAGCAAGTGTTGGCAAGGACGTGGGGAAACGGAGCCCTGTGCACTGTGGTTGGGCGTGTAAAATGGAGGAGCGGTCATAGAAAACACTAAGGAACATTGGGGAACATAGATCTTTCTGAACTGTGGCTTTTCTCCTTCCAACTAAAAAATAAAACGAGGAGGTTCCTCAAAAGGTCAGCTGCCGTCTGACCGAGCAAGTCCACCTCTGGCAGACGGCCCGGGAGACTGACCGCAGCGTCCTGGAGAGCTGCCTGGTTCTCACCGGCATGACTCTCAGCAGCTGCAACGGCACGGCAACCCGTGTCCGCCGATGGAGAAACGGACAGGTCAGATGCGCTGCGTTCATGCAAAGGGATATTACTCAGCCTTAAAAAGGAAATTCGGACCCCACCGTGGGTGACCCTTGAGGACATTATGCTGAGTGATGTAAGCAGCCGCAGAGGGACGACCGGAGCACGATCCCGCGCGAGGCCCTGGAGGGTCAGAGCCGAGAGCAGCGCGGGGCTGGGGCTGAGGGGAGCCCCTCCGCAGCGCGTGCAGAGGCTCATCCGGGGGAGACGGAAGGGGCTCTGGAGGCGGCGGTAGTGACGGCTGCACAGCCACCAAGGGCGACGGTCCCTAAGGCCACCGAGCTGCACCCCTGACAAGGCTCACGGGGAGTTGTCCCGATACACGTCCTCCACCACAGATTTTAAAACCTCCACCGCCCCCCGGTCACCGGCTCCGGACGCCAGCAGCCCGGCTGCACCGCCCTCCAGCCTGGGCCACAGGGAGACCGTGTCTGCTTGACTTCCTTCGTGCAGGCTAGAGTCGGTGCACGTCCAGCCTAAAAATCAAGAAGGCTGAGCGCCGAAGAACTGAGGCTTTCAAACTGTGGTGCTGCCACACCTGAAGACGCACGCCTGAGAGTCCCCTGGACAGCAAGCAGATCAAACCAGTCCATCCTAAAGGACGTCAACCCCGAATGTTCACTGGAAGGACGGATGCTGAAGCTGGAGCTGCAATCCTTTGGCCACCTGATATGGAGAGATGACTGACTCGCTGGGGAAGGCCCTGATGCTGGGAGAGACTGAAGGCAGGAGGAAAAGGGGCGACAGAGGGCGAGACGGTTGGATGCCATCACTGCGTCAGTGGACGTGAGTTACAGCAAGCTCCAGGAGGTGAAGGACAGGGAAGCCTGGTGAGCTGCAGTCCATGGGGTTGCAAAGGGTCGGACACGACTGGACAATGGAACAACAATTTCTAGCCTAATATCATAAAAAGCTGAAGAATTGAAAGTGATTAAATCTGAGTGCTAAGCATATATATAAAATACAGAATACGGTCTTTCAGCAAGTCTTCACCATGTAAAACTGAGTGAAATTCCACACAAGGATCACACTAAAGAGGTGGAAAACCATGGTTGGCGGTCATGTTGAATTTAACACCTAACTTAGTGAAATCCACAGGCACAGTTTGGGTCGCGTGGCCTCTGGTCTCTCTGGGCACCGAGGGCACACGCGGGGCCAGTGTGCTTAGCTTCCCGCAGGCGGGAGCCTTCCGCCTCAGGATGCGCCTCAGGTGGAAAGGGCACACGGGACAAAATGCTCACGGTGGTGATGGGGTGAGGCGGGGCTGGGAGGGGCACTGACGTCACAGCCAAGGCATCTGGGCCGACAGGTGTCTCCACCCCCAGCCCCCACGTTCACCTCCCTGGACCACAGGGCCCGAAACACCCCACCGGGTGACCCTGCCCGGAGGAGTCGGGCCACGGCCCTTTTGGGGTCTCGTGGCTGGAGAAGACCCGTGTCTGGTCAAAACCCTGGGTTTTTCCCCCAGTGACGGTGACATGAAGGCAGTGGATGAGGGACAAAGTGAGTTTATTTATCCAGGTGGCCAAGGGGGAGCTGACAGGCTGGAAGTTGAGGCCATGTGACCCAGAGGACTGGTTGGGAGGTGGGGGACAGCGGACCCAGAGGCGGCTGGAGGCCACTCCTAGGAGGCAGGAGCCCAGGGAGCCGTGAGGTCGGGGTGCTGGCCAAGAGTGAGAGGTCAGTCGGTCAGGGCAGTGGAGACATCGGGGACCCTGACCTGAGTGGGGGTAGCCCCCCAGCCCAGCTCAGGACGGAGGGAGGCTGGGAGGACAGAGCCTGGCAGGCCTTGGGGGGCTGCCTGCTCAGCAGCAGGGCTGCGGGGCCGAGGCGGGGACGCAGCAGGCCGGGCGGGCGCACGCGGGCCGGCAGAGCAGGGACACGCAGGAGGCCGGGCGGGAGCACGCGGGCGGGCAGGGGCCGGCGGGCACGCAGCAGGCGGGGCGGCACGCGGGGCGGCAGAGGAGGGACACGGAGGAGGAGGGCCTGCAGCAGGCGGAGGGGGCTGAGCAGGGGGAGGGCCCGCAGCACACGGGCCTGCAGCAGACGCGCGTGCAGCAGACAGGCGTGCAACAGACGGGCCTGCAGCAGACGGTCTCACAGCAGGCCTGCCCGCAGGGGGAGGACGTGCAGCAGGAGGACTGGCAACTAGGCTGTTGGCAACATGAGGAGGCGGAGCAGGGGGAGGCCTCACAGCAGACAGGTGTGCAACACACAGGTGTGCAACAGACAGGCCTGCAGCACACAGGTTTGCAACAGACAGGCTTGCAGCACACAGGCGCACAGCAGACGGGCTCGCAGCAGGCCTGCCCGCAGGGGGAGGAGGTGCAGCAGGAGGACTGGCAGCTGGACGGCTGGCAACATGAGGAGGCGGAGCAGGGGGAGGCCTCACAGCAGACAGGTGTGCAACACACAGGTGTGCAACAGACAGGCCTGCAGCACACAGGTTTGCAACAGACAGGCTTGCAGCACACAGGCGCACAGCAGACGGGCTCGCAGCAGGCCTGCCCGCAGGGGGAGGAGGTGCAGCAGGAGGACTGGCAGCTGGACGGCTGGCAGCATGAGGAGGTGGAGCAGGGGGAGGCCTCACAGCAGACAGGCGTGCAGCACACGGGTGTGCAACAGACAGGTGTGCAGCACACGGGCTTGCAGCAGACGGGCGCACAGCAGGCCTGCCCGCAGGGGGCGGCGGTGCCGCAGGGGCTGGGGCAGGCGGGCTGGCAGAGGAGGGTCAGGCGGGGGGCCGGGGCGCAGCAGGCAGGGGCGCCGCAGGGGGGCTCGCAGAAGCTCTCGGGGCCGTCGTAGCTCAGGTCGCTGGGGCAGGACAGGGTGGAGGCGGCCATGGTGAGGGTGGAGGGCTGGAGGAGGCTGAGGAGGGGAGTGTGCCTGAGTGTGCGTGAGTGAGTGTGTGAGTGCTTGGGGCCGTGGGCCTTTTATACCCCAGCTAGGTGTGTGTGTTGGTCTAGCTGGAAGCTCCCCGAGGCTTCCCTTTCCTTGTTTTGTGGGAAGCCTGGGAGCCCCTCTTACTTCCTGTTTGTTCACACAAGAGTGCTGCTTGTAAAATGCCGGCCCTGTTGAGGGCAGGGCCACCCCTGAGCGGTGTGTGGTTCTCCAGGCGGCGTCAGGGCTAACCCAGGCTCTGGAGCCCCGCCCGCGTGCACCTGCCGTGCCTCCTCCCCTCTTCCTCCCGCACCTCCTGGCGAGGGCCTGTGAACTGCACCATCGCAGGGACTGGGCGTCGCGGAGCTAAGAGTTGGGACAGTGCTGTCACCTGCTGTAGGAGGTCCCCCCGACACCAGGGTTGAACAGGGGCGGGCAGGCCGAAGGGAGAAGCCGTGAGTGAGAAGAACCAAGAAGCGTCTCAAACACAGCGCAGGACAGCGGTTCTCAGACGGAGGCCCAGAGAGCACGCGTGTGCAGCAAACGGGAGGCCCAGGGCTTCTCCCAGAGAGGAGGGAAGGAAGCACGGTGCCTCGGGTTTGGACTGTTGACCCATGCGAGGGCAAGAGGAGCGGAAATGGTGCCCGGCTAGCAGACCGCTGCAAGGGCTGACGCCAGGCGTGAGGAGGCAGCCCACCCGCCCTGGAGAGGTGGGGTCCGACGGCTCACCAGCGGAGGGGCCCGCAGATGGGGGGACCAGAGCTTCAGGGTCTGGGGGAAACCGACCATCTGGTGCTTGGAGATGAGAGCGTGCGGGGGAATACAGCCCTTCCGAAGGGAAGACACTCTACACCGTCTAGAGACACCTTGAGAGTACAGGCCCCGAAAGAGAGAGGGCCAGCCCGAAGAGGGGCAGAGTATAAAAAATAATAATAAAGAACAACCAAGTCAGCAAAGAAGCAGACTAAGGGAGAGGAAGCTCATTGGCTTGACCTGTAGAACCAAGTACCTGCTCCCTCCCCTCCCCCTCCACACCCCCACCTGTGCTTTACAGTGTCCCCGAGTTTGACAAATCCAGATGCACCAGGCCATACAGGCCTCCACACTCCCGCTCCACCGGAACCAGCTCCTCCCTCGGTCCAAAGCTCCGGGGTGTGTGTGTTGGGTCTTTATACCCCAGCGGGGGGGAAGCTCCCCGAGGCTTCCCTTTCCTTGTTTTGTGGGAAGCCTGGGAGCCCCTCTTACTTCCTGTTTGTTCACACAAGAGTGCTGCTTGTAAAATGCCGGCCCTGTTGAGGGCAGGGCCACCCCTGAGCGGTGTGTGGTTCTCCAGGCGGCGTCAGGGCTAACCCAGGCTCTGGAGCCCCGCCCGCGTGCACCTGCCGTGCCTCCTCCCCTCTTCCTCCCGCACCTCCTGGCGAGGGCCTGTGAACTGCACCATCGCAGGGACTGGGCGTCGCGGAGCTAAGAGTTGGGACAGTGCTGTCACCTGCTGTAGGAGGTCCCCCCGACACCAGGGTTGAACAGGGGCGGGCAGGCCGAAGGGAGAAGCCGTGAGTGAGAAGAACCAAGAAGCGTCTCAAACACAGCGCAGGACAGCGGTTCTCAGCCGGAGGCCCAGAGAGCACGCGTGTGCAGCAAACGGGAGGCCCAGGGCTTCTCCCAGAGAGGAGGGAAGGAAGCACGGTGCCTCGGGTTTGGACTGTTGACCCATGCGAGGGCAAGAGGAGCGGAAATGGTGCCCGGCTAGCAGACCGCTGCAAGGGCTGACGCCAGGCGTGAGGAGGCAGCCCACCCGCCCTGGAGAGGTGGGGTCCGACGGCTCACCAGCGGAGGGGCCCGCAGATGGGGGGACCAGAGCTTCAGGGTCTGGGGGAAACCGACCATCTGGTGCTTGGAGATGAGAGCGTGCGGGGGAATACAGCCCTTCCGAAGGGAAGACACTCTACACCGTCTAGAGACACCTTGAGAGTACAGGCCCCGAAAGAGAGAGGGCCAGCCCGAAGAGGGGCAGAGTATAAAAAATAATAATAAAGAACAACCAAGTCAGCAAAGAAGCAGACTAAGGGAGAGGAAGCTCATTGGCTTGACCTGTAGAACCAAGTACCTGCTCCCTCCCCTCCCCCTCCACACCCCCACCTGTGCTTTACAGTGTCCCCGAGTTTGACAAATCCAGATGCACCAGGCCATACAGGCCTCCACACTCCCGCTCCACCGGAACCAGCTCCTCCCTCGGTCCAAAGCTCCAGGCCAGTGCGGGCTCCCAGGCTTCGTAGCTGTGTCTTTTCTCAGATGTCCTGAACATGGACTCGTACAGGAGGGGGCCGCTGGGCCCTGGCTTCTTTCTCTCAGCGGAACGCAGTGGCCACGACGCTGTGCGCGTCTGAGGCTCATCCTGCTTCCTGCTGGTAGCTTCCGGGTGAGGATGCTCCACTGTTTGTGTGCTCACTGCGAGTTAGCCGAGAGACATTTTCACCACTTCCTGTTTTGACGATTATGAACCAAACTGCTGTCAATGTTGTTTATGTACAGGTGTTTGTGAGACCATGTGTTTGCATTTCTCCAGGATAAACACCCAGGCGTGGCATAGCTGGGTCGCATGGGAACTGTGTGTTTAGCTTGATAGGAACCCGCCAAGCTCCTTCCCAAGTGGCTGCTCTGAGTTCCCACCAGCAGTGCCTGAAAGTTCTCCTTGCTGTGTATTCCTGGCCAGCAGTGGACGTTCTCAGGTTTCGTCTTTTTTTTAAAAAAATTTTGGCTATTCTAATAGGTGTATGGGTTTCCCAGGTGGCTCAGTGGTAAAGAATCCACTTGCCAATGCAGGAGACGCGAATTCCATCCCTGAGGCAGGAAGATGCCCTGGAGAAGGAAATGACAACCCACTCCAGTATCCTTGCCACGGACAGAGAAGTCCACTGGTGGGCTACATTCCATGGGGCCACGAAAGTCAAATACGACTTAGTACACAACATCAATAGGTGGGCAGCAGTATCTTAGTATAATTACAACTTGCATTTCTCCAAAGACCAGTGTACATGTTGAGATTCTCTAATGCACTCATTTGTCAAACTTTTCCAAAGTGGCTGTTCATTTATGATATTGTTTTACATATAAGAGCTCCAGGTTTTCCACATCCTTGCCAACACTGGCATGGTGATTGTTTTTAATTTTAGCCTTTCTCATAGGTGTGAAGGGTGTCTTGTTGTGGTCTGAACTGGCATTTCCCTACTGACTATGATGTGTAGTGTTTATAGGCTTACCCGCCATCCATTTGTCTTTCATGGTATTTCTTCACGTTTCTAGGCCTGTTTCCTTGTTAGCTTTTCTTGATATTGGATGTTGAGTGGTCTTTATATATTTTGGGTACGAGTGCTTTGGTCAGATGTGTGATTTGTAAATATTTTCTCCCTGTCTGTGGCTTGTCTTTCATTCTCTTAGAGGGTCTTTTGATGACAGAAGAGTGTAATACGGATGAAGTCCAGTGTATTGTTCGTCTTTTAGACCTCATGCTTTTGGTGTTGAACCTAAGAATTCCTAACACAAGGTCATAAAGGTTTTCTCCTATGTTTTCCTCTAAAAGTTTTACATTTACATTTATGGTAAATTTTTCTTCTTTTGCACATAGACATCCATTGTTCCAGATATGCTACTGTCTCTTTAACTTGCCTTAGCACTTTTATCAAGTCCACGGACGTCGTCTGCGTGGGTGTCTTTCTTCTGTGCCACAGACCTGTGCCTTGCCTGCACCGCGTCGTCCTGACGGCCGTGGTTTTACGGCAACGACTCCAGTCAGGTGGGGTGAGCGCCGAGTCCCTGTTCGTCCTCATTTTCACATTTTTTGGCTCTTTGACCTCCTTTTGCCTTTCCAACTAATTTTAGGGTCAGCTTGTTGATAAGATACCAACAAAAAGTCCTTTTTCTTTTTCACTGGAATTACTTTAAATCTATAGGTCAAAGTAACTGGCGTCATAATCATATTTAAATGTGTAGACATGGCCTAGTTCCATATTATTTGTGTCTTCTTTGATTTCTTTCATTGGTGCTTTTATAACTGTCATTATGTACATATTCTGTTAGACTTGTACCTAAGTTTTCATTTTTTATTGTAATATAGTTTTAATCTTTTTTTTTTCTTTTTTTTGGGGGGGGGGGGAGGGAGGGGGGCTGGTGGACCACTTCTATTGGTTTTCATCCATCTTTGTTCTTTTGGCCCGTATGGGCCTCCCATCGCGGTGGCCTCTGTTGTCGCAGAGCACCGGCTCTGGGCGCATGCGCTCCAGAGCTCCGGCTTGGTAATTGGACACATCGGTCCAGCCACTCCGCGGCACGTGGGATCTTCCCAGGCCAGGGATCGAACCGGCGCCCCTTGCACTGCAAGGCGGTGTCCTTACCCACTGGACTGCCAGGGAAGCCCTGTAATATACTTTTAAAGAAAAGTTTTAAACTCAAATTTTATTGTTATTATATAGAAATAGAACTAATTTCTAAATTTATTATTTATTATTTTATTATTATTATTATTGACTGCTCTGGGTCTTCACTGCTCTCTATGGGCCTTTTCTGTTGCCATCTCTGGGCTTTCTCACTGTGGAGGCTCCTTGCTTCAGGAGCTGCCGCAGGCAGGCTCAGCAGTTGTGGCTCGTGGGCCCTAGAGTTTCTAGTCGTGTCTGACTCTGCAGTCCCATGGACTGTGACCCCCCAGGCTCCTCTGTCTGTAGGATTTTCAGGCAAGTATGGTGGAGTGGGTTGCCATTTCCTCCTCCAGGGGATCTCCCGGACCCAGGGATCAAACCTGGGTCTCCTGCAGGCAGACTACTCTGCCACTGAGCCACCTGGGAAGCCCCCAAGAGCGTGCCGGCTTCGGTAATTGTGGCACGCGGGCTGAGTTGTGGTGCACCGGCTGTGGCTGCCCTGCAGCACGTGGAATCTTCCCAGACCAGGGATCGAACTCACGTTCCTTGCATTGGCGGCCGGATTCTTAGCCACTTAGCCACCAAGGAAGTCCAAGAAATATAATTAATTTTTATTATTCCAAATTTGCATCCTTCAGCCTTGCTAAAATTGCTTGTATTTCTAGAGGTCTTTTGAAGATTATTGGGGGTTTCCATGTGCACAATCATATTCTCTTTAAGTAGAGACAATTTCATTTCTTCATTGTGCACCCTTTTCTTTCTGTTCACTTTTTGTTCCAGTGGGTGTGACCTTCAGGATGACATTGAAGGAGTGAGGAGAGCGGACACCGGAGTCTTATTCCTGGTCTTAGGAGAAAGCATTCCGTTGTTTATAAACATTATCATCAAAATACTCGCAAACTGAATTCAGCAGCATATTAAAAGAGCTGTACACCATGACCAAGAGGGGCCTCCTGCTGGCAGGCACGGCTTGGTAATTGGACACATCGGTCCAGCCGCTCCGCGGCACGTGGGATCTTCCCAGGCCAGGGATCGAACCGGCGCCCCTTGCACTGCAAGGCGGTGTCCTTACCCACTGGACTGCCAGGGAAGCCCTGTAATATACTTTTAAAGAAAAGTTTTAAACTCAAATTTTATTGTTATTATATAGAAATAGAACTAATTTCTAAATTTATTATTTATTATTTTATTATTATTATTATTGACTGCTCTGGGTCTTCACTGCTCTCTATGGGCCTTTTCTGTTGCCATCTCTGGGCTTTCTCACTGTGGAGGCTCCTTGCTTCAGGAGCTGCCGCAGGCAGGCTCAGCAGTTGTGGCTCGTGGGCCCTAGAGTTTCTAGTCGTGTCTGACTCTGCAGTCCCATGGACTGTGACCCCCCAGGCTCCTCTGTCTGTAGGATTTTCAGGCAAGTATGGTGGAGTGGGTTGCCATTTCCTCCTCCAGGGGATCTCCCGGACCCAGGGATCAAACCTGGGTCTCCTGCAGGCAGACTACTCTGCCACTGAGCCACCTGGGAAGCCCCCAAGAGCGTGCCGGCTTCGGTAATTGTGGCACGCGGGCTGAGTTGTGGTGCACCGGCTGTGGCTGCCCTGCAGCACGTGGAATCTTCCCAGACCAGGGATCGAACTCACGTTCCTTGCATTGGCGGCCGGATTCTTAGCCACTTAGCCACCAAGGAAGTCCAAGAAATATAATTAATTTTTATTATTCCAAATTTGCATCCTTCAGCCTTGCTAAAATTGCTTGTATTTCTAGAGGTCTTTTGAAGATTATTGGGGGTTTCCATGTGCACAATCATATTCTCTTTAAGTAGAGACAATTTCATTTCTTCATTGTGCACCCTTTTCTTTCTGTTCACTTTTTGTTCCAGTGGGTGTGACCTTCAGGATGACATTGAAGGAGTGAGGAGAGCGGACACCGGAGTCTTATTCCTGGTCTTAGGAGAAAGCATTCCGTTGTTTATAAACATTATCATCAAAATACTCGCAAACTGAATTCAGCAGCATATTAAAAGAGCTGTACACCATGACCAAGAGGGGCCTCCTGCTGGCAGGCAGGGATGGAAGGACTGATACGAAAGTCCAGGTGGCCAACACACCACATTCACAGCACGAGGGAAAAATACATCATTATCTCAATTGATGCAGAAAAGCACTTGACAAAGTCCAACACCTTTCCTGACAAAAACACTCAACGAGCTAAAAGGAGAAGGAAACGTCCACAACATCGTGGTGTACAGGCACAGATGGAAGCCCACAGCCAACACCTCACTCGGTGCTGAAAGACTGGAAGCTTTTTTTTAAGGTCAGGGATGAGACAAAGTTGCTGTGAATGCATATTACTAAGTGAAAGAAGCCCATCTGAAACGTTTCCATTCCTAATGGTTCCAAAGATACGACATTTTGGAAAAGACAAAACTATGGGATCTGCAAAAGCCCAGTGGCTGCGGGCAGCCGGAGAGGAGGGGTGAGCAGACCCGGCACAGAAGGCCTTAGGACGGGGAGACGGCTGCATCGGGAGTGTTAATGGTCCACGTGTGCTGTTACACGTTTATCAAAACACATAGTCCTGAGCAACAGCAAGAGTGAACTCTAGTGTAAATTATGGACTTTGGGTGATAGTAATGTCGATGCAGGCTTATCCACTGTAACAAATGTGGCACATCTGAAACAAGCCTATCAGCATCACAAGAGGTTGATGGCGGGGCAGGCTGTGCCCCGCTGATGGCGGACTTCCCACTCAATTTTGCTGTGAACCTGAAAACACCCTCTACTAAACAAAGTATGTTTAGTTGATACAGCACCCCTGAGGAGATCTGTTTTTAAAGTGACTTTTGGTTATTTGTGCCTTCAAAGAGTGAGTCCGTTTCATCTCAGTTGCTTATTGTATTCCCTTTTAATCCCTGTGGGTCTGTGTAGTTCCTCCTCTTCTGTTCCCACCTTCTGACCCCCAGCTGAGCCAATATCCTCCCGAGAGCCGACCCACTCCTCCTCGTGGATTATCAGCATTTCCCGCGGGCAGGTGTGGACAGCGGCTGTTAAGGCTCTGCTCCGTCTCTGGGAATCAGTCCGTCTAGCTCGGTGGGTTTCCCCGGGCTCTGTCTCACACCTGTTTGCTCACAGTTTTCAGGCGGCGCTTGAGGGAGGCCCTCTGCGGGTGGGGAGAGCCCCAGAGCAGCCCCTTCCTCGGTGTCCTAACTCCAGACGCTGGCTGCTGGCCCGCCCCCACCTCGCAGACCGGCTCTGGGGCTCTCCACGCCGCTGCCCTGGGCTTCTGGCCTGGGTCCTGGAACCAGCCCCGGGCGTGGGCGGGGCAGCCGTGAGGCCCCTCTGCTTCCTGCCCCTCCAGGTGGGCCTGTGCTCACGGCCCGCGGCTCAGCCCCCGTATGTCGCGACGTGGTTAGCTCTCTGCCCCGGGCGGGAGGAAGGTCACCCAGGCCCCCGCACCCCGCATGGAGGGAGCAGCCCTCCTGCCTGCCACACTTCTGTTAAACACGCACCCACGGGGGGCGGCCAGCCGTGGACAGGCTGTGCTGCGTGGGGGCCAGGCCGCCCGCCTGGAGGGAACACGAGCGGCCAGTTTGCCCAGATGTTTCCACTGGAGAGAACAGTCCAGGAGCCCAAGGAATCCACAGACCGTGGCAGGGCGGCAGGGGGCAAGCTGCAGGGAAGCCACGGGCCAGGGCCTCGGCAGGCCCGGACGTCCTGGAGACGGCGACGACCACCCGGTGACCGGCCAGAGGAGGCAGCCACGGCTCCTGGGACTCTCACTGACTTACTCCCGGAAACACCTGTGGCTGAGGAGATTCGGGCCTGGTCACAGTCCTGTGTTTCCTTCCATCCCTCACCCCTGACCCTCAGCCTCTCACACACGCACCCCTGCCGCGCTGGAGCACCCCGTGAAAGGAGCGGATCAGGGACGAAGTGAGTTTATTTATCCAGGTGTCCAACAGGGAGCTGACAGGCTGGAAGTTGAGGCCATGTGACCCAGACAGAGCACTGGGGGTGGGGGACAGCGGACCCAGAGGCGGCTGGAGGCCACTCCTAGGAGGCAGGAGCCCAGGGAGCCGTGAGGGGTCTGGAGGTAGAGGTCAGTGGCCACCCACTCCTCCTCGTTGGATTATCAGCATTTCCGGGCAGGTGTGGACAGCGGCTGTTAAGGCTCTGCTCCGTCTCTGGGAATCAGTCCGTCTAGCTCGGTGGGTTTCCCCGGGCTCTGTCTCACACCTGTTTGCTCACAGTTTTCAGGCGGCGCTTGAGGGAGGCCCTCTGCGGGTGGGGAGAGCCCCAGAGCAGCCCCTTCCTCGGTGTCCTAACTCCAGACGCTGGCTGCTGGCCCGCCCCCACCTCGCAGACCGGCTCTGGGGCTCTCCACGCCGCTGCCCTGGGCTTCTGGCCTGGGTCCTGGAACCAGCCCCGGGCGTGGGCGGGGCAGCCGTGAGGCCCTCTGCTTCCTGCCCCTCCAGGTGGGCCTGTGCTCACGGCCCGCGGCTCAGCCCCCGTATGTCGCGACGTGGTTAGCTCTCTGCCCCGGGCGGGAGGAAGGTCACCCAGGCCCCCGCACCCCGCATGGAGGGAGCAGCCCTCCTGCCTGCCACACTTCTGTTAAACACGCACCCACGGGGGGCGGCCAGCCGTGGACAGGCTGTGCTGCGTGGGGGCCAGGCCGCCCGCCTGGAGGGAACACGAGCGGCCAGTTTGCCCAGATGTTTCCACTGGAGAGAACAGTCCAGGAGCCCAAGGAATCCACAGACCGTGGCAGGGCGGCAGGGGGCAAGCTGCAGGGAAGCCACGGGCCAGGGCCTCGGCAGGCCCGGACGTCCTGGAGACGGCGACGACCACCCGGTGACCGGCCAGAGGAGGCAGCCACGGCTCCTGGGACTCTCACTGACTTACTCCCGGAAACACCTGTGGCTGAGGAGATTCGGGCCTGGTCACAGTCCTGTGTTTCCTTCCATCCCTCACCCCTGACCCTCAGCCTCTCACACACGCACCCCTGCCGCGCTGGAGCACCCCGTGAAAGGAGCGGATCAGGGACGAAGTGAGTTTATTTATCCAGGTGTCCAACAGGGAGCTGACAGGCTGGAAGTTGAGGCCATGTGACCCAGACAGAGCACTGGGGGTGGGGGACAGCGGACCCAGAGGCGGCTGGAGGCCACTCCTAGGAGGCAGGAGCCCAGGGAGCCGTGAGGTCGGGGTGCTGGCCAAGAGTGAGAGGTCAGTCGGTCAGGACAGTGGAGACATCGGGGACCCTGTCCTGAGTGGAGGCAGCACCCCAGCCCAGCTCAGGACGGAGGGAGGCTGGGAGGACAGAGCCTGGCAGGCCTTAGGGGGCTGCCTGCTCAGCAGCAGGGCTGCGGGGCCGAGGCGGGGACGCAGCAGGCCGGGCGGGCGCACGCGGGCCGGCAGAGCAGGGACACGCAGGAGGCTGGGCGGGGGCATGCGGGCGGGCAGGAGCCGACGGGCACGCAGCAGGCGGGGCGGCACACGGGGCGGCAGAGGAGGGACACGGAGGAGGAGGGCCTGCAGCAGGCGGAGGGGGCAGAGCAGGGGGAGGGCCCACAGCACACGGGCCTGCAGCAGACGCGCGTGCAGCACACGGGTGTGCAACAGACGGGCCTGCAGCACACGGGCCTGCAGCAGACAGGGGTGCAGCAGATGGGCGCACAGCAGGCCTGCCCGCAGGGGGAGGAGGTGCAGCAGGAGGACTGGCAGCTGGACGGTTGGCAACATGAGGAGGCGGAGCAGGGGGAGGCCTCACAGCAGACAGGCGTGCAGCACACGGGTGTGCAACAGACAGGTGTGCAGCACACTGGTCTGCAGCAGACAGGCTCACAGCAGGCAGGTGCACAGCAGGCCTGCCCGCAGGGGGAGGAGGTGCAGCAGGAGGACTGGCAGCTGGACGGCTGGCAACACGAGGAGGAGCAGGGGGAGGCCTCACAGCAGACGGGCGTGCAGCACACGGGCTTGCAGCAGACGGGCGCACAGCAGGCCTGCCCGCAGGGGGCGGCGGTGCCGCAGGGGCTGGGGCAGGCGGGCTGGCAGAGGAGGGTCAGGCGGGGGGCCGGGGCGCAGCAGGCAGGGGCGCCGCAGGGGGCCTCGCAGAAGCTCTCGGGGCCGTCGTAGCTCAGGTCTCTGGGGCAGGACAGGGTGGAGGCGGCCATGCTGACGGTGGAGGGCTGGAGGAGGCGGAGTGCGTGTGAGGGTGTGGGTGAGTGAGTGGGAGCTGCGGGGGGACGCGCGGCTTTTATACCTGGCCCCTGGCTCGGTTGTTCCGGCGGGAGGCGTGGCCCTTCCTCGTTGCGGTTGAGCGCTGGCTGCAGGAGCCCCTCATTAATGCTGGCAGGGTTCCCCCAACACTTTTCCTCATTAAACTGGTGAGTGTAAACATCCCGAGTTGCAGGATGTTTCCCACTTGGGATATTTTGTTTGGCTCCAGGAAAGATACAGAAAATATCTGAGGCAAGAGTTTGCTGAGTAAGGTTCAGAGGTGGACATGTCTCGAAATTCTGTCCCATCTTTCCTCTGTGGTACAGTGCTTTTAAGGTTATTTTGACTCTGAGGTGCTTTTAGATTTACGTGTCCAGTGACACATGGACATCAGTAAAAGGCAAGGGGTCCAGAGGACGGGCCGTGGAGCCCAGTGAGGATCACGGCCAGCAGGGGGTGTGATTCTGGCACCTCCCCCGCGCCCGGCAGCGGCCCTCTCGGCGGGAGGCACGGCCCAGGGACGCCCGCACCCTCCAGTCCCGCCAGTGCGCCCAGCGGAGAGCTCACAGAGCATGCTCAGCCCTGGCGTGTGCTCTGAGAGCTCACCCGGGAGCCGCGCTCCCTGGTGCGAGTGAGTTAGGGGCCGCGTTCATCCACCTTTCACCCAAGCCCGAGAGCTCCCCGAGCGCCCCGTGCACCCCGCGGCCTCAGCGGAGCGGCCTGCCCCTCGGCCGGAGGGGGCGGGCCCTGAAAGACTCAGAGAGAGGGAGGCCTGCGCCTGGGGACCCCGTGTGCGGGCGGGGGAGACCCGGGGACCCCGGCAACACCCAGAACTAGAGCTCAGGCAAGGCTCCGTTCCCCTGGCGGCCACAGGAAGCGGGGACCCAGGGAGCCTCGACCAGAGCATCGGCACGGGCCGACCCTGGGAGGACGGCAGCGTCGGGGCCGGCGGCCGTCCCGGCAGCCCGACCAGGCCGGGGGTCGGACGGCACTGTCTGGACGCCCGCTGCAGGCCGCGTGGTGGTCGGGGCACTCTGGGGCTTAACTCCACAGCCGCTCGTCGAGGAGCGTGCTGCAAGTGGTGAGCAGGCCTGGCTACGGAGACGTCGTGGAGCCCAGAGCGTCGGGGCTGGGGCTGAGGGCGGCCGTCTGCGCACAGGACTGGGGCGCTTGCCCGGGCCTCCCCAAGGCCGAGCCCCAAGCTGGATGCGGAAGGAAGGCTGTGCCCGAGGAAGTTCACCAGCAGGTGTGCGTGCCCGCTGCTCCGTCGTGCCCGAGTCTCTGTGACCCTGTGGACCACAGCCGGCCAGGCGCCTCTCTCCGGGCTGCCCCAGGCGGGGGTGCTGCAGTGGACAGCCCTGCCCGCCTCCAGCGGTCCTCCCAACCCCGCGATCGAGCCCGCGTCCCCGTGGCTCCGGCCTGTGGGCAGAGTCTGAGCCGCCGGGGAGGCTGGGATGAAAATTTACAGTGAAAACAGGAAGGAGCGAAACCGTAACCCCAGAAAATCAGCTCTTTTCAGACAAACACTGCGAGTTCCTTCGCACCACACAGGCAGAGCGCCTGTGCTCCGTGACTCCGCCGTGTGCAATACTCTGCGGCCTCGTGGCCTGTGCCACCGGCTCCTCTGTCCACGGGGTTTTCTAGGCAAGAATGCTGGAGTGGGCTGCCATTTCCTACTCCAACGGAGGGAAGGCGTAGCCCCCCAAATGCGATGAAAGAAAATGTAATAAACGGAGGACTCCGCCGACACCAAGCGTGGTCGCTCCGTTGCTGAGGAGGAAGGAGGCCCCGCTCGGATGGAACAGCGGGGACAGGATGAGCACCGGCCCCTCTGAGCCGCGCTCCCGCGTGCGTGCGTGGGCCTGGAGGGCTCCCCGCGTCCAGGAGCCTCAGCTTTCAGAGCCCACCCTAGACCCACGTGTGGGGTTTACGTGAGCAGGGTGCATTGTAGCCCCAGGGCCAGGCAGGAGGACACCACGCACAGTCTGGCAACCAAGCTCCCACGAGAGAGACTCCGGACCCCTCTCCCACCAAAGAGTGAAAGACGCAGAGCTTCGGGGGGAACACGGGGAGGAAGGCTGCCCTTTCCTCTCCTCAGACTGGCGCGTCTTTCTCCTGCACTGGCAGGCGGATGCTTCATCACTAGGGCCTCCTGGGAAGCCCCTTACATGTTTCTCAAGTAGACGGCAGCCATGTATTGTCACATAAGCAAGAGCTTAGAAAACACTCTACCCATGTTTCTTGGAGAAACCCTTAAAGAAATAAGACAAATGATGGAAATCCCCCCTCCACCGGAGGTCTAGAGGGCAAGAATCTGCCGTCCAGTGAAGGACGTGTGGATTCAATCCCTGACTCGGGAGCCAAGATCCCACACGTCCCTCAGCTAGAAATATAAAACCATACACAAGAAGCAATGCTGTAACAAACTCAATAAAGATTTTTTCCACATCAGAAAACCTTTAAAAACAGATAGAAAGAAGACAGGTGACCGAGCGATGAGGCAGGCAGGCGCACCGGGTCTCGGGCGGGCCTAGGTGTGAGGAGAGGGCAGCAAGACTAAACGGAGAGCGCGAGGGGTCCCTGGCTGCCTGAGAAGGCCGAGCCCTCCCGGAAAACGACCCTGGTGAGGTTCTCGCACTGTAGTAACACCACCTGCAGGAGGGCCACCTTCTGTGTCACTGTTCCCCCTGCTCAGTGCTAACCCGAGGCTGACTCTCTGCGGCCCGTGGGCGCCAGCTCGCCCGGCTCCTCTGTCCTCGCTCTCCCGACAGCCGGCTCTGACTCGCGTCCCCTGAGCGGCGATGCCCTCCACCGGCCCGTCCTCTGCGGCCCGTCCCCTCCTGCCCCCAGCTCTGCCCAGCGTTCGGGTCTTTTCTACGGAGTCGGCCCTTCGCGTCGGGCGGCCTCAGCACCCGAGCTTGGGCAGCAGGGTCGGCCCTTGCGGGGAGCCTTCGGGGCCGCTCTCCCGCGGGTGGAATGCCTGCTCTCCGTGCAGGCCGAGGGGCTCTCAGGGCTCCTCCCCAGCAGGACGGCTTGGAGGCATCACTTATGTCACGCTCAGTCTTCTTTACGGTCCGACTCCCACGTCCGTACACGACTGTGGGAAACTCACAGCTTTACCAGAGCGGCCGTGGCAGCGATGTGGTATGCTGCTTCCGACGAGCTGCCCAGGTTTGTCCTCGTTTTCCTCCCAAGAAGCAAGCTCCACGAGAGACTCCGGACCCCTCTCCCACCAAAGAGTGAAAGACGAGAGCTGGGGAACACGGGAGGAAGGCTGCCCTTTCCTCTCCTCAGACTGGCGTCTTTCTCCTGCACTGGCAGGCGGATGCTTCATCACTAGGGCCTCCTGGGAAGCCCCTTACATGTTTCTCAAGTAGACGGCAGCCATGTATTGTCACATAAGCAAGAGCTTAGAAAACACTCTACCCATGTTTCTTGGAGAAACCCTTAAAGAAATAAGACAAATGATGGAAATCCCCCCTCCACCGGAGGTCTAGAGGGCAAGAATCTGCCGTCCAGTGAAGGACGTGTGGATTCAATCCCTGACTCGGGAGCCAAGATCCCACACGTCCCTCAGCTAGAAATATAAAACCATACACAAGAAGCAATGCTGTAACAAACTCAATAAAGATTTTTTCCACATCAGAAAACCTTTAAAAACAGATAGAAAGAAGACAGGTGACCGAGCGATGAGGCAGGCAGGCGCACCGGGTCTCGGGCGGGCCTAGGTGTGAGGAGAGGGCAGCAAGACTAAACGGAGAGCGCGAGGGGTCCCTGGCTGCCTGAGAAGGCCGAGCCCTCCCGGAAAACGACCCTGGTGAGGTTCTCGCACTGTAGTAACACCACCTGCAGGAGGGCCACCTTCTGTGTCACTGTTCCCCCTGCTCAGTGCTAACCCGAGGCTGACTCTCTGCGGCCCGTGGGCGCCAGCTCGCCCGGCTCCTCTGTCCTCGCTCTCCCGACAGCCGGCTCTGACTCGCGTCCCCTGAGCGGCGATGCCCTCCACCGGCCCGTCCTCTGCGGCCCGTCCCCTCCTGCCCCCAGCTCTGCCCAGCGTTCGGGTCTTTTCTACGGAGTCGGCCCTTCGCGTCGGGCGGCCTCAGCACCCGAGCTTGGGCAGCAGGGTCGGCCCTTGCGGGGAGCCTTCGGGGCCGCTCTCCCGCGGGTGGAATGCCTGCTCTCCGTGCAGGCCGAGGGGCTCTCAGGGCTCCTCCCCAGCAGGACGGCTTGGAGGCATCACTTATGTCACGCTCAGTCTTCTTTACGGTCCGACTCCCACGTCCGTACACGACTGTGGGAAACTCACAGCTTTACCAGAGCGGCCGTGGCCAGCGATGTGGTATCGCTGCTTCCGACGAGCTGCCCAGGTTTGTCCTCGTTTTCCTCCCAAGAAGCAAGGTCGCTGGATTCCATGGCTGCGGTCGCCATCCGCAGAGATGCCGGAGCCCAAGAAGATACAGCCTGTCACTGCCCCCGCCTTTAAGGCCCCTTCTCTTTGCCCTGGAGCGGTGGCCCTGGATGCAGGAACTCAGCTTTCTGAGTGCTGGGTGTCAAGCCAGCCTGTTCGCTTTCTTCACTCACCCTCACCAAGGGGCTCTTCAGTTCGTCTTCCGTTTCTGCCGCGAGGCTGCTGTCAGCTGCGTTCCTGAGGTGATTGCTGTTTCTCCCGGCAGTCTGGGTCCCACCCGCGATTCACCCGGCCCGGCATTGCTCATGCTGTGCTCTGCATCGAAGTTGAAAAAACAGGGTGACAATATGCAGCCTCGATGTACTCCTTGCCCCGTCTGGAACCAGGCTGTTGTTCGATGTCCCTGATCGTCGCTTCTGGACCCCCACACATGTTTCTAAGGAGACGGGCAAGGTGGACGGTTACTCGCATCCTTGCCAGGATATACTGGGTTAAATCACATGCTATTTAAAGATTCACCTGCTTCTTTGGTCAGTTTGAAGTGCGGCTGTTACGTAGTCGGGCTGCCCAGTGGCGCTGGTGGCGGAAGACCCGCCTGCCGATGCAGGTGACGCGGCTCTGATCCCCGGGTCAGGGGTTCCCCTGGAGGGGGGCACGGAAACCCGCTCCAGCGCTGCTGCCTGGAGACTCCCACAGACAGAGGAGCCTGGGGGTCTACGTCCATGGGCCCCAAGAGTCTGACACAACTGAAGGGACGTGGCAGCCACCCACATACGTCACAGTAGTCCCACTCACACCTGAGGCCCAGCCAAGGTCCTTCTAGGGTGGGAAGGGCCTGAGGAAAGAGGAAGCAGTGACAGGTGGGAAGAGCTGTCCTGCAGGTGGCTGCCCACCCAGAACTGTCCCGCAGGGCCAGGGTGCCGCCCTCCTCCTTGCATTTCCCAGGAGGGCCAGCGACGTGAATAGCTGAATCCCTTCGGGGAGCATCCCTGAGCTCCTGCACGTTGCACGTATCCCTGCCATCGCCTGGGCTTTGGCTCCTGTGACGGTTAGTTTCGTGTGTCAGTCTGACCAGGCACGGTGCCCGGGTGTTTAGGCAAACGTGGTTGGAGGCCATGACACAGTGGTGTGTTTAGGCGAGAGCGGCATTGAAATCGACAGCCTTTAGGAGGAGCAGATGGCCCTCCCGAAGGTGAGTGGGCGTGGAGGGGGGACTCGGGTCCCCCAGGAGGAAGACGCTCCACCAGCAGGTCACCCGGAGCTGCCCCGCCGCCTCTGCCCGGAAGCTCCCCCTGCAGGTGATGGTCTTGCCGGCCTCGGCCGCCCCGGAGCCGCGGCTCAAACGCAGCCTCTCTGCGCAGGTGCCCAGGTCTCCGCAGTGGTCTCCCTGGAAGCCCGGCGAGCACAGGCTCCCCGTCACGGCCGGGCCCTCGCCGCCTGGCCTCTGAGCACAGAGGGGAGCCCACCCGCGCTCCTCACAGCGGGCGCCGGCCTGCCGGAGGTGTTTCTGGAGCGAGCTCCATGCCTTCGAGGCAGAGGCTCTGGTAAGCGGGGTCTCTCTTGCCCTAGTGAAGCCCCATGAGCCAAGGAGGCAGCCCAGGGCCTGGCCCCGTGCCCACGCCCGCCCCGTCCCTCCCTGCGTGGAGGGGGCTCCAGGGGAGCCGGGCGCTCTGGGCCGGAGGCGGCAGGCAGCCTGTTGGCACGGGACAGCCAGGCAGAGAGGAGCGGGCGGGCGGGCCCTGCCCCGTGGGGTCACCGCCCTGGACGCGCTCAGGCCCAGGTCCCTAAGGGCCCGCCCCGTCTCACTCCAGAGCTCTTCCCAGGGGGGGCGTGGCAGCCACCCACTACGTCACAGTAGTCCCACTCACACCTGAGGCCCAGCCAAGGTCCTTCTAGGGTGGGAAGGGCCTGAGGAAAGAGGAAGCAGTGACAGGTGGGAAGAGCTGTCCTGCAGGTGGCTGCCCACCCAGAACTGTCCCGCAGGGCCAGGGTGCCGCCCTCCTCCTTGCATTTCCCAGGAGGGCCAGCGACGTGAATAGCTGAATCCCTTCGGGGAGCATCCCTGAGCTCCTGCACGTTGCACGTATCCCTGCCATCGCCTGGGCTTTGGCTCCTGTGACGGTTAGTTTCGTGTGTCAGTCTGACCAGGCACGGTGCCCGGGTGTTTAGGCAAACGTGGTTGGAGGCCATGACACAGTGGTGTGTTTAGGCGAGAGCGGCATTGAAATCGACAGCCTTTAGGAGGAGCAGATGGCCCTCCCGAAGGTGAGTGGGCGTGGAGGGGGGACTCGGGTCCCCCAGGAGGAAGACGCTCCACCAGCAGGTCACCCGGAGCTGCCCCGCCGCCTCTGCCCGGAAGCTCCCCCTGCAGGTGATGGTCTTGCCGGCCTCGGCCGCCCCGGAGCCGCGGCTCAAACGCAGCCTCTCTGCGCAGGTGCCCAGGTCTCCGCAGTGGTCTCCCTGGAGAAGCCCGGCGAGCACAGGCTCCCCGTCACGGCCGGGCCCTCGCCGCCTGGCCTCTGAGCACAGAGGGGAGCCCACCCGCGCTCCTCACAGCGGGCGCCGGCCTGCCGGAGGTGTTTCTGGAGCGAGCTCCATGCCTTCGAGGCAGAGGCTCTGGTAAGCGGGGTCTCTCTTGCCCTAGTGAAGCCCCATGAGCCAAGGAGGCAGCCCAGGGCCTGGCCCCGTGCCCACGCCCGCCCCGTCCCTCCCTGCGTGGAGGGGGCTCCAGGGGAGCCGGGCGCTCTGGGCCGGAGGCGGCAGGCAGCCTGTTGGCACGGGGCAGCCAGGCAGAGAGGAGCGGGCGGGCGGGCCCTGCCCCGTGGGGTCACCGCCCTGGACGCGCTCAGGCCCAGGTCCCTAAGGGCCCGCCCCGTCTCACTCCAGAGCTCTTCCCAGGGCTCGCACAGACACACTCGAGGCCTCGCGAGGGTCTGACAACAGCTTTATTTGTTAAGAGACAGGCCCCTCACTCAGGGCCGGAGAGCCCCGTGATCTGACAAGGAAGGAGGGCCGGAGGCTTGCTGAGTGAGCCTCGGGCCCCGGGGGACACCAGGAGCCGGGCCGAGGGGCAGCGGGGCTCTGAGGGATCCGCAGGGATGCCGACGTGGGGAGTCCTGGCGCGGGAGGAGACGCCCCCCCAGGCTAAAGGGGGCAGAGGCGTCAGGTGAACGACAGAGCCGGACCTAGGGAGCTGGGCATGTGCGCTCAGCAGCAGGGCTGCGGGGCCGAGGCGGGGACGCAGCAGGCTGGGCGGGAGCACGCGGGCCGGCAGAGCAGGGACACGCAGGAGGCCGGGCGGGAGCACGCGGGCGGGCAGGAGCCGGCGGGCACGCAGCAGGCGGGGCGGCACACGGGGCGGCAGAGGAGGGACACGGAGGAGGAGGGCCTGCAGCAGGCGGAGGGGGCTGAGCAGGGGGAGGGCCCGCAGCACACGGGCCTGCAGCAGACGCGCGTGCAGCACACGGGCCTACAGCACACGGGTTTGCAACAGACGGGCCTGCAGCAGACGGTCTCACAGCAGGCCTGCCCGCAGGGGGAGGAGGTGCAGCAGGAGGGCTGGCAGCTGGACGGCTGGCAACACGAGGAGGAGCAGGGGGAGGCCTCACAGCAGACGGGCGTGCAGCACACAGGTGTGCAACAGACGGGCTCACAGCAGGCGGGTGCACAGCAGGCCTGCCCGCAGGGGGAGGAGGTGCAGCAGGAGGACTGGCAGCTGGACGGCTGGCAGCATGAGGAGGAGCAGGGGGAGGCCTCAGAGCAGACAGGCGTGCAGCACACAGGTGTGCAACAGACAGGTGTGCAGCACACGGGCCTGCAGCACACAGGTGTGCAACAGACAGGCTCACAGCAGACGGGCGCACAGCAGGCCTGCCCGCAGGGGGCGGCGGTGCCGCAGGGGCTGGGGCAGGCGGGCTGGCAGAGGAGGGTCAGGCGGGGGGCCGGGGCGCAGCAGGCGGGGGCGCCGCAGGGGGGCTCGCAGAAGCTCTCGGGGCCGTCGTAGCTCAGGTCGCTGGGGCAGGACAGGGTGGAGGCGGCCATGCTGAGGGTGGAGGGCTGGAGGAGGCTGAGGAGGGGAGTGTGCCTGAGTGTGCGTGAGTGTGTGTGGGAGTGCTCGGGCCGTCGGCTTTATACCCCTGCTCCTGTTGTGCTTCCTGTTGCAGTGTGGCGAGGTTCCTTCCTTGTTTTTGTTGCTGCTTGGCCCAGTGTTGGCAGCCTGGTCGCCCTCTGTGGACGCCTGGGCCTCCTGGGCCTCCTGAGTGGTGGCGGCCTGTCCCCCAGTGTGTCTCCCGAGGAAGACACTAGAAACCCTTCTAATCTTTGGCCGGGACGGCAGCCGAAGGGGCCTCTGTGAGAGCCACAGCCCTCTGCTCCCCAGCGGCAGGGCTTGCTCTTGTAAACAAAACTTCTGCTCCAAAGGAAGGGAGAGGGGGCACTCCCGGCAAACTCTGGCCTCTGAGAGAAGGGAGGGTGTGCGTTGTGGCAGGTCTGGCCATGTGTGCTGGCCACCACTTATCCGCATCTCTATTCTTCTGTTACTCTGAGAATGCTATGTGAATGGCATTATTTATTGCTGTTCAGTCGCTGAGTTGTTTCCTACTCTTCGTGACCCCCGTAGACTGGAGCCCACCACGCTTGCCTGTCCTTCCCTATCTCCTAGATCTTCTCAAACTCATGTCCATTGAGTCAGTGGTGCCATCCAGCCCTCTCAGCCTCTGTCTCCCTCTCCTCCTGCCCTCAGTCTTTCCCAGCATCAGGCTCTTCTCCAGTGAGGGGGCTCTTCCCATCAGGCGGCCCAATTACTGGAGCTTCTGCTTCACCATCAGTCCTTCCGATGGATACTCAGGGCGGACCTCCTTCAGGATGGACTGGTGGCTCTCCTGGCTGTCCCGGGGCCCCTCGAGAGGCTTCTCCAGCACCAGGGTTTGAAAGTACCAATGCGTCATCACTCCGCCCTCTTTATGGTCCGACTCTCACATCCATACTTGACCTCTGGGAAAACCAAAGCTTTGACTGCATGGATTTTTGTTGGCAAAGTGATGTCTCTGCTTTTGAATACGCTGTCTAGGTTTGCCATAGCTTTCCTTCCAAGGATCAAGCATCTGGTAGTTTCATGGCTGCAGTCACCATCCACAGAGATTTTGGAGCCCAGGAAGATAACATCTGTTGCTGTTTCCATGGTTTGCCCGTCTGTTTTTCATGATGTGATTGGACTGGATGCCCTGATCTTAGCTGTTTGAATGTTGAGCTCAAGCCAGCCTTTCCCCTCTCTTCTTTCAGTCTCATCAGGAGGCTGGTTTATCCCAGTGTTGGCAGCCTGGTCGCCTCTGTGGACGTGGTGGCCCCGGGGGCCCTGTCCCCAGTGTGTCTCCCGAGGAAGACACTAGAAACCCTTCTAATCTTTGGCCGGGACGGCAGCCGAAGGGGCCTCTGTGAGAGCCACAGCCCTCTGCTCCCCAGCGGCAGGGCTTGCTCTTGTAAACAAAACTTCTGCTCCAAAGGAAGGGAGAGGGGGCACTCCCGGCAAACTCTGGCCTCTGAGAGAAGGGAGGGTGTGCGTTGTGGCAGGTCTGGCCATGTGTGCTGGCCACCACTTATCCGCATCTCTATTCTTCTGTTACTCTGAGAATGCTATGTGAATGGCATTATTTATTGCTGTTCAGTCGCTGAGTTGTTTCCTACTCTTCGTGACCCCCGTAGACTGGAGCCCACCACGCTTGCCTGTCCTTCCCTATCTCCTAGATCTTCTCAAACTCATGTCCATTGAGTCAGTGGTGCCATCCAGCCCTCTCAGCCTCTGTCTCCCTCTCCTCCTGCCCTCAGTCTTTCCCAGCATCAGGCTCTTCTCCAGTGAGGGGGCTCTTCCCATCAGGCGGCCCAATTACTGGAGCTTCTGCTTCACCATCAGTCCTTCCGATGGATACTCAGGGCGGACCTCCTTCAGGATGGACTGGTGGCTCTCCTGGCTGTCCCGGGGCCCCTCGAGAGGCTTCTCCAGCACCAGGGTTTGAAAGTACCAATGCGTCATCACTCCGCCCTCTTTATGGTCCGACTCTCACATCCATACTTGACCTCTGGGAAAACCAAAGCTTTGACTGCATGGATTTTTGTTGGCAAAGTGATGTCTCTGCTTTTGAATACGCTGTCTAGGTTTGCCATAGCTTTCCTTCCAAGGATCAAGCATCTGGTAGTTTCATGGCTGCAGTCACCATCCACAGAGATTTTGGAGCCCAGGAAGATAACATCTGTTGCTGTTTCCATGGTTTGCCCGTCTGTTTTTCATGATGTGATTGGACTGGATGCCCTGATCTTAGCTGTTTGAATGTTGAGCTCAAGCCAGCCTTTCCCCTCTCTTCTTTCAGTCTCATCAGAGGCTGTTTAGTTCCTTTTCACTTACTGCCATTAGAGAGGCACCATCTGCATATCTAGGCTGTTGATATTTCTCCCAGCAATCTTTTTAAAAAATTTTATTTGGAGCATATTTGCTTTATAATATTGTGATGGCTTCTGCCATACAGCAGTATGAATTGGTCATAGGTATACCTTTGTCCCCTCCATGCTGAACCCTACTCCCAACTCCCTCCTCGACATATCCTTCCAGGTGGTCACAGAGCACAGACTTTGGGTTCCCACACTGGTTATACACTTTACATATGGTAATGTATCCACTTTACATATGGTAATATATCCACTTTACATATGGTAATGTATCTACTGTACATGCCTTAGTGTATCTACTTTACATATGGTAAGGTATCTACTTTACATGCAGTAATGTGTCTACTTTACATGTGGTAATGTATCTACTTTACATATGATAGTGTATCTACTTTACATATCATAGTGTATCGACTTTACATATGATAGTGTATCCACTTCACGTGTGGTCGTGTTTCAGCGCTAGTCTCTCAAGCTCCCACCCTCTCTTTCCTTTGAATCAAAACGTCTGTTCTTTCTGTCTCTGTCTTTGCTGCCCAGAACATCTGATTATCAGCACCATCTTTCTAGATTCCATATACATGCATTCATAATCAGTATTTGTCTTTCTTTTTCTGACTTATTACACTCTGAATGATAGGTTCCAGGTTCATCTGCCTCATTAGGACTGACTCAGATGCATTCCTTTTTATGTCTGAGTAATATTCCATTGTGTATATGGACCACAATTTCCCTATCCATTCATTTGCTGACAGACATCAAGGTCACTTCCTAGCTATTGTAAACAGTGCTGCAGTGACCTCTGGGGGATGTGTGTCTTTTTCAGTTCTGGTTTCTTCAGGGAAGATGCCTAGTAGTGGGATTGCTGGGTCACTTCGTGGGTTTTATTCCTAGTTATAAGGAATCTCCACACTGTTCTCCATAGGGGTCATACCAGCTTGCATTCCCACCAACAGTGTGAGAGGGCTCCTTTCCCCCCAAACCTCTCCTGTTTCCATGGTTTGCCGTCTGTTTCATGATGTGATTGGACTGGATGCCCTGATCTTAGCTGTTTGAATGTTGAGCTCAAGCCAGCCTTTCCCCTCTCTTCTTTCAGTCTCATCAGAGGCTGTTTAGTTCCTTTTCACTTACTGCCATTAGAGAGGCACCATCTGCATATCTAGGCTGTTGATATTTCTCCCAGCAATCTTTTTAAAAAATTTTATTTGGAGCATATTTGCTTTATAATATTGTGATGGCTTCTGCCATACAGCAGTATGAATTGGTCATAGGTATACCTTTGTCCCCTCCATGCTGAACCCTACTCCCAACTCCCTCCTCGACATATCCTTCCAGGTGGTCACAGAGCACAGACTTTGGGTTCCCACACTGGTTATACACTTTACATATGGTAATGTATCCACTTTACATATGGTAATATATCCACTTTACATATGGTAATGTATCTACTGTACATGCCTTAGTGTATCTACTTTACATATGGTAAGGTATCTACTTTACATGCAGTAATGTGTCTACTTTACATGTGGTAATGTATCTACTTTACATATGATAGTGTATCTACTTTACATATCATAGTGTATCGACTTTACATATGATAGTGTATCCACTTCACGTGTGGTCGTGTTTCAGCGCTAGTCTCTCAAGCTCCCACCCTCTCTTTCCTTTGAATCAAAACGTCTGTTCTTTCTGTCTCTGTCTTTGCTGCCCAGAACATCTGATTATCAGCACCATCTTTCTAGATTCCATATACATGCATTCATAATCAGTATTTGTCTTTCTTTTTCTGACTTATTACACTCTGAATGATAGGTTCCAGGTTCATCTGCCTCATTAGGACTGACTCAGATGCATTCCTTTTTATGTCTGAGTAATATTCCATTGTGTATATGGACCACAATTTCCCTATCCATTCATTTGCTGACAGACATCAAGGTCACTTCCTAGCTATTGTAAACAGTGCTGCAGTGACCTCTGGGGGATGTGTGTCTTTTTCAGTTCTGGTTTCTTCAGGGAAGATGCCTAGTAGTGGGATTGCTGGGTCACTTCGTGGGTTTTATTCCTAGTTATAAGGAATCTCCACACTGTTCTCCATAGGGGTCATACCAGCTTGCATTCCCACCAACAGTGTGAGAGGGCTCCTTTCCTCCACATCCTCTCCAGCACTTGTTTGCAAACATTTTGATGATGGCCGTTTTGAGGGGTGTGATAACACCTCCTTGTGGTTTCATTTGCATTTCTCTAGTGCTGAGTGCTGGGCAGCACCTTTTCCTGTGTTTATAAACCACCTGTAGGTCCTTTTTCTTTTCTCCAGGCAATATGATTCCAGCTTGTGCTGCACCCAGCCCGGGCATTTTGCATGATGTATTCTGCACACAAGTTAAGCACACAGGGTAAGAATACACGACCTTGCTGTGCTCCTTTCCCGACATGGAACCCGTCTGTTGTAACATATCCGATTTGAAGGGTTATGTCTTGACACCATACGGGTTTCTTGGAGACAGGTAAGATGGTCTGTCCTTAAGAATTTTGGATATATTGGACTAAGGAAAATCTTATTAAATAAACTTAAGCTGTTTCTTTTTTCACGTTTAAATGTGGCTATGATAATAGTTGGGCTTCTAGGTGGCATTTGTGGTAATGGACCTCCTTGCCAGTGGAGGAGAAGCAGGTTCAGTCCTTGGGTCAGGAGGACCCCGGAGGAGGCCACACCGACCCCCTCTGGTCGGCTCGCCTGGAGAAACCGCGGACACGGGCGCCGGGCCAACCATAGTCCTCAGGGTTTTAAAGAGTCAGATACAACCGGAGACACGGAGCACACGCCCCTGCACACTGAAGAGTCTGAGGCCCCCAGACAAGGCCCTTCTCGTGGAGGAGCACGCGCCCTGCAGGGGTGGCCAGTCCCGCACTGTCCCTGCAGGACCAGGGTGCCTCCTGCCTCCCCATGTCTCCCAAGAGGGCCGACTGCCCTATACTTTTTAGGGGCTCACCCAGCGAGCACCTGCTATTCCAAATATCCCACACGGCCCCACCCCTGGCTATCAGTCCTTGTGATGGGTAGTTTCATGGGTCAGCTTGGCCAGGCCACTGGTGGCCACTGGTCTGGGTAAACATGTTTGGAGGTCATGACACAGTTGTTTTCTAGGGGAGATCAACATTGAAATCAGTGGATTTGAGTAAAGCAGAGTGCCCTCCAAAATGAGGGTGGGCCACACCCAAACAGTTGAAGGCCTTGAACCAGACTAAGGTCAGCCTAAGGAGAAGACGCTCCACCAGCAGGTCACCTGGAGCTGCCCCGCCGCCTCTGCCCGGGAAGCTCCCCCTGCAGGTGATGGTCTTGCCGGCCTCGGCCGCCCCGGAGCCGCGGCTCAAACGCAGCCTCTCTGCGCAGGTGCCCAGGTCTCCGCAGTGGTCTCCCTGGAGAAGCCCGGCGAGCACAGGCTCCCCGTCACGGCCGGGCCCTCGCCGCCTGGCCTCTGAGCACAGAGGGGAGCCCACCCGCGCTCCTCACAGCGGGCGCCGGCCTGCCGGAGGTGTTTCTGGAGCGAGCTCCATGCCTTCGAGGCAGAGGCTCTGGTAAGCGGGGTCTCTCTTGCCCTAGTGAAGCCCCATGAGCCAAGGAGGCAGCCCAGGGCCTGGCCCCGTGCCCACGCCCGCCCCGTCCCTCCCTGCTGTTTCTTTTTCACGTTTAAATGTGGCTATGATAATAGTTGGGCTTCTAGGTGGCATTTGTGGTAATGGACCTCCTTGCCAGTGGAGGAGAAGCAGGTTCAGTCCTTGGGTCAGGAGGACCCCGGAGGAGGCCACACCGACCCCCTCTGGTCGGCTCGCCTGGAGAAACCGCGGACACGGGCGCCGGGCCAACCATAGTCCTCAGGGTTTTAAAGAGTCAGATACAACCGGAGACACGGAGCACACGCCCTGCACACTGAAGAGTCTGAGGCCCCCAGACAAGGCCCTTCTCGTGGAGGAGCACGCGCCCTGCAGGGGTGGCCAGTCCCGCACTGTCCCTGCAGGACCAGGGTGCCTCCTGCCTCCCCATGTCTCCCAAGAGGGCCGACTGCCCTATACTTTTTAGGGGCTCACCCAGCGAGCACCTGCTATTCCAAATATCCCACACGGCCCCACCCCTGGCTATCAGTCCTTGTGATGGGTAGTTTCATGGGTCAGCTTGGCCAGGCCACTGGTGGCCACTGGTCTGGGTAAACATGTTTGGAGGTCATGACACAGTTGTTTTCTAGGGGAGATCAACATTGAAATCAGTGGATTTGAGTAAAGCAGAGTGCCCTCCAAAATGAGGGTGGGCCACACCCAAACAGTTGAAGGCCTTGAACCAGACTAAGGTCAGCCTAAGGAGAAGACGCTCCACCAGCAGGTCACCTGGAGCTGCCCCGCCGCCTCTGCCCGGGAAGCTCCCCCTGCAGGTGATGGTCTTGCCGGCCTCGGCCGCCCCGGAGCCGCGGCTCAAACGCAGCCTCTCTGCGCAGGTGCCCAGGTCTCCGCAGTGGTCTCCCTGGAGAAGCCCGGCGAGCACAGGCTCCCCGTCACGGCCGGGCCCTCGCCGCCTGGCCTCTGAGCACAGAGGGGAGCCCACCCGCGCTCCTCACAGCGGGCGCCGGCCTGCCGGAGGTGTTTCTGGAGCGAGCTCCATGCCTTCGAGGCAGAGGCTCTGGTAAGCGGGGTCTCTCTTGCCCTAGTGAAGCCCCATGAGCCAAGGAGGCAGCCCAGGGCCTGGCCCCGTGCCCACGCCCGCCCCGTCCCTCCCTGCGTGGAGGGGGCTCCAGGGGAGCCGGGCGCTCTGGGCCGGAGGCGGCAGGCAGCCTGTTGGCACGGGACAGCCAGGCAGAGAGGAGCGGGCGGGCGGGCCCTGCCCCGTGGGGTCACCGCCCTGGACGCGCTCAGGCCCAGGTCCCTAAGGGCCCGCCCCGTCTCACTCCAGAGCTCTTCCCAGGGCTCGCACAGACACACTCGAGGCCTCGCGAGGGTCTGACAACAGCTTTATTTGTTAAGAGACAGGCCCCTCACTCAGGGCCGGAGAGCCCCGTGATCTGACAAGGAAGGAGGGCCGGAGGCTTGCTGAGTGAGCCTCGGGCCCCGGGGGACACCAGGAGCCGGGCCGAGGGGCAGCGGGGCTCTGAGGGCTCCGCCGGGCTGCCGACGTGGGGAGTCCTGGGGCGGGAGGAGACGCCACCCCAGGCTCAAGGGGGCAGAGGCGTCAGGTGAAAGACAGAGCCGGCCCTAGGGGAGCTGGGCATGTGTGCGCTCAGCAGCAGGGCTGCGGGGCCGAGGCGGGGACGCAGCAGGCTGGGCGGGAGCACGCGGGCCGGCAGAGCAGGGACACGCAGGAGGCCGGGCGGGAGCACGCGGGCGGGCAGGAGCCGGCGGGCACGCAGCAGGCGGGGCGGCACACGGGGCGGCAGAGGAGGGACACGGAGGAGGAGGGCCTGCAGCAGGCGGAGGGGGCAGAGCAGGGGGAGGGCCCGCAGCACACGGGCCTGCAGCAGACGCGCGTGCAGCACACGGGCGTGCAACAGACGGGCCTGCAGCAGACGCGCGTGCAGCACACGGGCCTGCAGCACACGGGGGTGCAACAGACGGGCGTGCAACAGACGGGCCTGCAGCAGACGGTCTCACAGCAGGCCTGCCCGCAGGGGGAGGAGGTGCAGCAGGAGGGCTGGCAGCTGGACGGCTGGCAACACGAGGAGGAGCAGGGGGAGGCCTCACAGCAGACGGGCGTGCAGCACACAGGTGTGCAACAGACAGGCGTGCAGCACACGGGCTTGCAGCAGACGGTCTCACAGCAGGCCTGCCCGCAGGGGGCGGCGGTGCCGCAGGGGCTGGGGCAGGCGGGCTGGCAGAGGAGGGTCAGGCGGGGGGCCGGGGCGCAGCAGGCGGGGGCGCCGCAGGGGGGCTCGCAGAAGCTCTCGGGGCCGTCGTAGCTCAGGTCGCTGGGGCAGGACAGGGTGGAGGCGGCCATGCTGAGGGTGGAGGGCTGGAGGAGGCTGAGGAGGGGAGTGTGCCTGAGTGTGCGTGAGTGTGTGTGGGAGTGCTCGGGCCGTCGGCTTTATACCCCTGCTCCTGTTGTGCTTCCTGTTGCAGTGTGGCGAGGTTCCTTCCTTGTTTTTGTTGCTGCTTGGCCCAGTGTTGGCAGCCTGGTCGCCCTCTGTGGACGCCTGGGCCTCCTGGGCCTCCTGAGTGGAGGCGGCCTGTCCTCCAGTGTTTGTCTCCCGAGGAAGACACTAGAAACCCTTCTAATCTTTGGCCGGGACGGCAGCCGAAGGGGCCTCTGTGAGAGCCACAGCCCTCTGCTCCCCAGTGGCAGGGCTTGAGCTCTTGTAAACAAAACTTCTGCTCCAAAGGAAGGGAGAGGGGGCACTCCCGGCAAACTCTGACCTTTGAGAGAAGAGTGGCGTGTTCTTTTTCTCTGTTTTTCTCTCACTCAATTAAATACAATTTTAAACAATTTATGTATAAAGCAATTGTATAAAACGTTGTGTTGTTGGGCATGGAACAACACAATGAAAATGTAACCTATTTGACCACATCAGCACGAAGGCAGGGCCTGGAGCTCTCTGCACTGGGATGGGGCAAGGACAGCCGACGGTGCCTCGGAGCCACAGGGAAAAGGGAAGAGCGCCGGAGTGAGCCAAAGGTTAGGCAGCACAAGCTTTAAATATACACTGCTTTCCTTTCTTCTCTAAGCTCTTTAAAACCATAAAGTATACCAAGTAGTAATTATAGTATATTGGGTCTTTATCATTTGAAGATGTGATATTGTAACAAGAAGACCACAGGAAAGACTGGAAGGAACTGAGCTACGTATAAAATGCAGCAGTGCTTTTACGCCTCACTGGCGTCGAGTCAGTATAAATCATAAGTTGATTCTGATAAATTAAAATAAATATATGGTAGTCCCTAGAGCAAACAGTAAGGGAAAACTAATAAATAGGGTAAAAATCATTACAGACTTCTACACTGGAAAATATTTACTAAAAGCAAAACGAAGCAGGAAAGGAGGAACTGTTTTTGTTGATTAGTCCAGCAGGTCAGCGACCACACGGACTTAAGCCACCGGGCTCCTCTGTCCAGGGAAGTTTCCAGGCAAGACTGCCGAGCGGGTTGCCTTTTCCTCCCCCAGGGGATATTCCTCACCAGGGATCAAACCTGCATCTCCTGCGTCGCAGGCAGAGTTGATAGCGCTGAGCCCCGTGGGAAGCCCAGAGAGGACCACCATTATGAAAAGACATGAGAAATAAGCAGCAAACGAGTGCAACAGCAGGTGTGAATCTAACCGTCAGTGCTCATTATTATGCTACAGAAAGTCACCACACCAGCCCTGAATTAGCAAGCACGGGACCACGGCTTCCAGGGGCAGCAAAGGCTTTGGTGCCTGTGAGCCTCTGACCTCATTCTTATTAACTAAGCCAACGTTTACGGCTTAGGAAAATGCGGAAGGGAAGGAGGGGGGCACTCCCGGCAAACTCTGACCTTTGAGAGAAGAGTGGCGTGTTCTTTTTCTCTGTTTTTCTCTCACTCAATTAAATACAATTTTAAACAATTTATGTATAAAGCAATTGTATAAAACGTTGTGTTGTTGGGCATGGAACAACACAATGAAAATGTAACCTATTTGACCACATCAGCACGAAGGCAGGGCCTGGAGCTCTCTGCACTGGGATGGGGCAAGGACAGCCGACGGTGCCTCGGAGCCACAGGGAAAAGGGAAGAGCGCCGGAGTGAGCCAAAGGTTAGGCAGCACAAGCTTTAAATATACACTGCTTTCCTTTCTTCTCTAAGCTCTTTAAAACCATAAAGTATACCAAGTAGTAATTATAGTATATTGGGTCTTTATCATTTGAAGATGTGATATTGTAACAAGAAGACCACAGGAAAGACTGGAAGGAACTGAGCTACGTATAAAATGCAGCAGTGCTTTTACGCCTCACTGGCGTCGAGTCAGTATAAATCATAAGTTGATTCTGATAAATTAAAATAAATATATGGTAGTCCCTAGAGCAAACAGTAAGGGAAAACTAATAAATAGGGTAAAAATCATTACAGACTTCTACACTGGAAAATATTTACTAAAAGCAAAACGAAGCAGGAAAGGAGGAACTGTTTTTGTTGATTAGTCCAGCAGGTCAGCGACCACACGGACTTAAGCCACCGGGCTCCTCTGTCCAGGGAAGTTTCCAGGCAAGACTGCCGAGCGGGTTGCCTTTTCCTCCCCCAGGGGATATTCCTCACCAGGGATCAAACCTGCATCTCCTGCGTCGCAGGCAGAGTTGATAGCGCTGAGCCCCGTGGGAAGCCCAGAGAGGACCACCATTATGAAAAGACATGAGAAATAAGCAGCAAACGAGTGCAACAGCAGGTGTGAATCTAACCGTCAGTGCTCATTATTATGCTACAGAAAGTCACCACACCAGCCCTGAATTAGCAAGCACGGGACCACGGCTTCCAGGGGCAGCAAAGGCTTTGGTGCCTGTGAGCCTCTGACCTCATTCTTATTAACTAAGCAGTACATAATCTTGTGTTACGTGTGTCTTAGGAAAATGCACGGACTTCTCCTCCACTCTCGTGCAGAAAGCGTCAGACACCAGATGTGAGGGTTTCACCCTGACATCAGGCGAGCGTCCTACGATTCGGTCCGCTCTGACACTAACCCGCGTCAGCACAGACCCCGCCGGCTGGCGCTCCGGCCGGGGCGGCCCCGTCTGGATGCCAGGCACAAGCGGCCAGCACCCAGGTCCCCGCAGCTTCTGTCTGACTTGGCCGCGAACTGAAGGCTCCCACGACTCTTCCTCGGGTTCGTTACTGTGCCGGAGCAGCCCCCCAAAGTGTTTGCTTGTGATTGCTGATTTTTAACAATGGATATCGAGAAGCAGCCGCGTGAGGCTACAGAGGGTGAGGTCTGAAGGGTTCTGAGTGCAGGCGTTTCTGCTTCCCCGGAGCTGGGACGCACCGCTCTCCTGGCATGGGATGCTTCCCACAGCCCAGACGCTCTCCAGGTCCCCGTACTCTGGGGACGTCATCATGCAGGCAGGATCAATCACTAATGCAAATTTTAGCCCCTCTCCCCTTTCTGGAGAGCAGGAGGTGGGGCTAAAATACCAAGCTTCTAATTAATCCGGTCTTTAGGCGGACCTTCCCCCATCCAGGGGCCCAGCAAGCGTTGCCTTCTTATAACAAAAGACACTCCTGTACCTCGGCATGTCCAAGGGACTCGGGAGATCTGTTTCAGAAACCAGAGTCAAAGACTAACACTAGCAAGACTCGGGTGTAGATGGATAGATATAGATGTGGCATCATTTCACAGTGAGTGTTTAATATTTATTGTTGATTCATTAACAACGAACTCACTTCCAGCCTCGACATAACTCGTGCCTGCATGAAGCTCATCCAATGCATGCATTTTCTCCCTGAGTCACATCACAGCTTTCCTGCTCGGGACCACTAGACAGCACCTGAGCGCTATATCAGCGGGACATTTCTAACAGCAAAAGTCACCAATAAACTGCACAAATAAACGAATCACACACCAGCCCTGAATTAGCAAGCACGGGACCACGGCTGGGAGGGTTTCACCTCTGACCTCATTCTTATTAACTAAGCAGTACATAATCTTGTGTTACGTGTGTCTTAGGAAAATGCACGGACTTCTCCTCCACTCGTGCAGAAAGCGTCAGACACCAGATGTGAGGGTTTCACCCTGACATCAGGCGAGCGTCCTACGATTCGGTCCGCTCTGACACTAACCCGCGTCAGCACAGACCCCGCCGGCTGGCGCTCCGGCCGGGGCGGCCCCGTCTGGATGCCAGGCACAAGCGGCCAGCACCCAGGTCCCCGCAGCTTCTGTCTGACTTGGCCGCGAACTGAAGGCTCCCACGACTCTTCCTCGGGTTCGTTACTGTGCCGGAGCAGCCCCCCAAAGTGTTTGCTTGTGATTGCTGATTTTTAACAATGGATATCGAGAAGCAGCCGCGTGAGGCTACAGAGGGTGAGGTCTGAAGGGTTCTGAGTGCAGGCGTTTCTGCTTCCCCGGAGCTGGGACGCACCGCTCTCCTGGCATGGGATGCTTCCCACAGCCCAGACGCTCTCCAGGTCCCCGTACTCTGGGGACGTCATCATGCAGGCAGGATCAATCACTAATGCAAATTTTAGCCCCTCTCCCCTTTCTGGAGAGCAGGAGGTGGGGCTAAAATACCAAGCTTCTAATTAATCCGGTCTTTAGGCGGACCTTCCCCCATCCAGGGGCCCAGCAAGCGTTGCCTTCTTATAACAAAAGACACTCCTGTACCTCGGCATGTCCAAGGGACTCGGGAGATCTGTTTCAGAAACCAGAGTCAAAGACTAACACTAGCAAGACTCGGGTGTAGATGGATAGATATAGATGTGGCATCATTTCACAGTGAGTGTTTAATATTTATTGTTGATTCATTAACAACGAACTCACTTCCAGCCTCGACATAACTCGTGCCTGCATGAAGCTCATCCAATGCATGCATTTTCTCCCTGAGTCACATCACAGCTTTCCTGCGCTCGGGACCACTAGACAGCACCTGAGCGCTATATCAGCGGGGACATTTCTAACAGCAAAAGTCACCAATAAACTGCACAAATAAACAAAGATTGTGGCCCTACACGATGGTAAAAGGACACCTGTTTACAAGCCTTGTCATGCTCGGCTGGGAACATGCGTGTCAGGACATTGCATGTTTCACTGCTGCAGGCACGCCCACGCACAGATGATGCTGGAGAGCCAAAAGGACAGATCTGGGCATTACAAGTCAATTTTAGAGAGCTAGTGAATTTGAAAATACAAAATATGTTTACAATCAAGATCAGCTATATACCAATAAATGCAAATGAATTAAACCAATCAAAGTGCACAGACTAAAGAAACAAACAAGATTCAACTACATGCTCTCTACCTGAGACATAATTTGGGTTCAAAGATTGAAATAGATTGAAAGTTCAGTGAGAGAAAAAGGTATTCATGCAAACAGCAACCACAAGAAAATATTTGCACATTTTTCAGAAATGGACATGGAACATCCCTAGGAGAGCACACGGTAAGACATACAACAAACCTCCCTAAACAACCAAATAGATAAACAACCAAACCAATAAATGATTCATAAACTACCAAAAGATCAAAGAAGAAGTTAAATAAGAACTAACAAAACACTTTGAGTTGAGTGAAAACAACAGTCAAAATACCAAAGCTTATGGGATGCATCTGAAGTACTTTTTAGAAGGACATCTATAGCTATAAATAAGTACCTATAGTAAGGGGCTCCCAGGTGATGCTAGTGGCACAGAACTCACCTGCCAGGGCAGGAGCCTTAACAGACACGGGCTCGATTCCTGGGTGGGGACGATCCTCTTGAGGAGGGCATGGCAACCCACTCCAGTGTTCCTACCTGGAGAATCCCACGGACAGAGGAGCCTGGTGTGCTACAGTCCATGGGGTCGCAAGAGTCAGACACGACTGAGCGACTAAGCATGCAAACGTCACCAAAGTGGTCTTGTGAAAGGGAATGCATAATGGTTTACTGAAGGTTACTGGTTAGTGATTCATCTGTTAGCACTGATTGTTTTCTGTTAATCTCTATTGATTGTGACTGACTGCAATTTACAAAGAAGTCCCTGGACTATCATGTCAATTATAAAGAGAACTGCCCAATTTCAAAGGAAGGGTTCAATTGATTTGACCAACCTTTAAAACCCTACACGATGGTAAAGGACACCTGTTTACAAGCCTTGTCATGCTCGGCTGGGAACATGCGTGTCAGGACATTGCATGTTTCACTGCTGCAGGCACGCCCACGCACAGATGATGCTGGAGAGCCAAAAGGACAGATCTGGGCATTACAAGTCAATTTTAGAGAGCTAGTGAATTTGAAAATACAAAATATGTTTACAATCAAGATCAGCTATATACCAATAAATGCAAATGAATTAAACCAATCAAAGTGCACAGACTAAAGAAACAAACAAGATTCAACTACATGCTCTCTACCTGAGACATAATTTGGGTTCAAAGATTGAAATAGATTGAAAGTTCAGTGAGAGAAAAAGGTATTCATGCAAACAGCAACCACAAGAAAATATTTGCACATTTTTCAGAAATGGACATGGAACATCCCTAGGAGAGCACACGGTAAGACATACAACAAACCTCCCTAAACAACCAAATAGATAAACAACCAAACCAATAAATGATTCATAAACTACCAAAAGATCAAAGAAGAAGTTAAATAAGAACTAACAAAACACTTTGAGTTGAGTGAAAACAACAGTCAAAATACCAAAGCTTATGGGATGCATCTGAAGTACTTTTTAGAAGGACATCTATAGCTATAAATAAGTACCTATAGTAAGGGGCTCCCAGGTGATGCTAGTGGCACAGAACTCACCTGCCAGGGCAGGAGCCTTAACAGACACGGGCTCGATTCCTGGGTGGGGACGATCCTCTTGAGGAGGGCATGGCAACCCACTCCAGTGTTCCTACCTGGAGAATCCCACGGACAGAGGAGCCTGGTGTGCTACAGTCCATGGGGTCGCAAGAGTCAGACACGACTGAGCGACTAAGCATGCAAACGTCACCAAAGTGGTCTTGTGAAAGGGAATGCATAATGGTTTACTGAAGGTTACTGGTTAGTGATTCATCTGTTAGCACTGATTGTTTTCTGTTAATCTCTATTGATTGTGACTGACTGCAATTTACAAAGAAGTCCCTGGACTATCATGTCAATTATAAAAGAGAATGTGCAGGTATGCCCAATTTCAGTCAAAGGGAAGGGTCTTGCACCATTGATTTGACCAACCTTTAAAAACCGCCCTTTACCTCCAGTCTGGGCCCTCACAGGAAACCTAGTCTCTCGCGGGTGGTCCCTGGCGCCAGCCTAATAAACCTCTTTTCCATCTACTGCGAGCGGAGCTGGGTGCTTCACTGATCTCGCCTCACAACAGTCTCACCTGAAAAATGGAAACCAAATTCTACCCCAGGTGCCTTTAAGGCGTTCACAGAGTTCTCTGCCTGGGGGTCCTAGGCGTGCCTGAAATTTTGAAAGCTTGCAATTGAGGGAGAGCCTCTTTGTCCCTTATCCTTTACCCCATCCATCCACCGAGTCCATTCACTGAACATCTGATCTTGAGTACAGCATATACTATACAGCAAATACTACAGTATATAGTATGTGCACTGGTCCAGCACATACCAGACACGTGCAGAGACAAGGAGGAGAACCTAAAGCCTTTTCACGCTGAGAATCTTGGCAATATTGCCAGCATTGGAAAGAGGAGCACTAGAGAATCTCACAGAGTGGGTCCTCCCGCTCCAGAACCCAAAGGCAGGTGGAACTCCCCTGGCCAGGGACAGAACCCGCGGCCCTGGCCGTGGAAGTGTGGGCTCCTAAGCACCGGGCCACCGGGGGGTGGCTGTGGTCAGCCGGAGTGGCTGTTTGGTGACACAGGCTGTCATCTCAGGCCCGGACACCACCAATGACAAAGTGAGGTCCAGATCAGAGAATAACCCGAAGAGAGAAGGGCAGGTGGGACGGCAGCCACCGGGACCGTGTTCCAGGGGCTCTGCCCTCTCTTTCACGTCTCAGGGCGTCAGACCTCACAGCGCTCTTGCAGCACTCGCCTGACTGCCCCATTTTGCAGATGAAGCGACTGAGGCTTAGCGAGGCGTTAGTAAGCATGAGTAAACAGCTTCTCTGGGAATCAGGGTTCTCCCACCGGCTCCTCGTTCACTTCCTAAGGCGGAGCCCCTTGAGAAGGCGAAGGGAAGCCACGTTTAGCATTCCAGACGGTCTCGGGGTCCACGCTGAGACTCCATCCAGCTCCTCGGCATTTATGTATCCTAATGGAAAGCAGCAGCGACCCTAACGGCACATGCAGCCCACGCCAGGCTGTCCTTCCTGCCGTTACACCAGAAGATCACGGGCAGCGACCTGGATCCAGAGCGGTGGAGAGTCGAGGGGCAGGGAGCACTCCCAGAGCCCAAGGCGGGACGTGAAAATCACTTTTTTTTCAACTTCCTTACACGAGACCACTTGAGAAGAAGGAATGGATCTTTCTCTCATAGAACAAGAAATCTTTTGGAATAGAAGATGTTCACACGTCTGTGGTTGGTCATTTCTTCTGTGTCTTAAATACTTACATATTGAAAGAGTGTCATGTCTGGTGCAGTGGGCTTCTGCTGGCCCCTGAAGATGCCCTGAGAACTTTGTTTTTGATGATGCTCCATGTTGTTTTCTTGGAAATAAATCCATATATTGTTTTCCAAAAAAAAGTGAAAAGACAACCCATTGGATGGGAGAAAATATTTGAAAACCCTATATATAAGGGACTTTTATCTAGAATATAGAAAGAACTCTTATAACACAACAATTTAAAAGGCAAATAGTCCGATGAAAAACTAGGCAGAGGACTTGAATAGACACTTCTCCGAAGCAGAGACGTAAACAGTTAATATGTATACGAAAAATACACACCACCATTGCTCATCAGGGAAATGCAAAGGAAAGCCACAAGGAGATGCCGCTTCAGGCCCCTAACGGTCACTAGAATGAGGCCAGACATAAGGGCCCGGGAGGAGGTGGGGAAAGCGCAGCCTCAGCCAGTGCCGAGAGGACGCCGGTGGTGCGGCTACGTGGTAACTGGGCTGGCGGTGTCCAAAAGTCACCCATGGAGTTACTACAAGACCCAGCAATTCCACTCTTAAGGAAAATGAAACACAGGCCCCTACACAAAGGCGCACATGAACGTTTATAGCAGCATCGTTCACAACAGCCGAAAGGTGGGAACATGCAAACGTCCGCCCGTGATGAACAGGGCGATCAGCACGCGACACACCCGCACAGTGGACTGCGGCTCCAGCCTGGGGGAGCCTTGCACACACACCACACCAGCCAGGGGCAAAGACCTCACGCCATAGGACTCCATTTATGCGAAATGTCCAGGCAAACCCAGATACAGAAGGTCAGCGGGTTGCTGCTTGGGGCTGGGGTGGGGCGTGGCAGGGTGGAAGGGGGAGCTGGAGGCTCCGGGCTTCTTTCCGAGGAACAGCACGAGGTCTAACAGCTGGGTGCGGGCTGCACTGGAGACGCCCTGCACCCGAGGCCTCTGGCCTGTGCCCCTCAGATGTGTGCCCGTGAAGTCGCTCTGCTGTGTCTGAGTCTTTGTGACCCGTGGACGAGCCGTGGAGCTCTCCAGGCAGGAACACTGGAGCAGGTAGCCTATCCCTTCTCCAGGGGTCTTCCTGACCCAGGGATCGAACCAGGGGCTCCTGCATTTGCAAGAGGATTCTTTACCCCTGAGCTATAAGGGAACCCCTCAAACGTGTGGATCACAGCTCAAAAACCCGCTAACAGCAGCTACTGAGCATCACAGACAATAAAGAGATGGAGAGAGGCTCAGCCAGTCTTCTGGGAGACTGAGGGTTAGTCAAGCAAGTAGACGAGGAGACAAAGACTGGGACAAATTCCTGAGAACTAGAATTTACATAAGAAGGAAGACACCGGAAGTCACAGAACTGAAAAGAGCTGGAGGTGGAAACGCAGCGCTGGGCTGGCCAGCAGACTGCACCGCGGGAACGCAGAGAGCACAGGCGAGCAGAAGCCCGGGAGCCTCAGGCTGCAGCCACAGTCGACAGAAAGCCGCAGGGAAAGGGTCTCTGTTCTGGAGGGCGGCGGCCCGCCTGGGGCCGAGCAGGATGGCCGCCTGCCTGGCACGCGCCTCGTCCCGGGCGCCTTCGGGGCTCCTCCCGTCCTGCCCGGGCAGCGGGAACGTCGGCTGCATCTGCGGTGGATGGGACTGCAGATCACGGGCAACCAGACCCCCAAAGGCTGTGGTGATTTTGGTGTTTTGGTATTTTGTTTACATTTTCTGCCCAAAGATGTCAAACCCAAACCTCTGCCATCATCTCTAGC
Organism: Tragulus kanchil; assembly: GCA_022376925.1. NCBI lineage: Eukaryota > Metazoa > Chordata > Mammalia > Artiodactyla > Tragulidae > Tragulus > Tragulus kanchil. The sequence goes on from JAIOJX010000028.1 coordinate 246,865,417, forward strand.
CTTTGATGGTCCAGCACGGCAGAAAACCCCAGTTGCCGTACAGGCTCCCGGCAGCAGCCACACCGGCTCTGCCTGCGCCCTGGCAGCGAGGGGCACCGCAGGCCCCACCAGAGCCGGCCGCGCGGGAGCCGCCCAGCCCTGCCCTCCGCACGCGCCGGTACTGCGAGCACGCCAAGGCACGGGTCACCGACAGGAAGAGCGGGAGGCGTCACTGACCTTAGGGGGCAGGCTGGGGACTCTCAAGGTCACGACGATGGAAAATTCTTCCGGGAAGAGGTCGCATCTGGAGAAAATCCTCGAGGCAGGGAAGCTCAGGGCGTGGGGCGCGGCGGCCGAGAGCTGGAGTCCCCGCGCGCCGTGGGCCTGCGCCACCCTGACCCCGGCCGCAGAGCCATCGGGAGGGACCGCCTCTGCCAGCATGTCCAGCGGCCGCAGGTCTGTGCCAAGGAAACCACAGGTGGGTTACACGGGGCGCCCGGGGTGTCCGGCCGGAGCCCCGTGAGCTGTGCGAGCCCCTCCAACCCGCGAGCAGCCGGAGGCTCGGCGCTCACCACCCACTGCGTCCGCGGGACCTCTCCCCCCACACCTCCACCCCGTCCCCCAACCACCAGGCGCTCTGCTGGGCGTGCCGGAGGCCAAGAAGTCCCCTCGCAGCCCCAGGGACGTGAGGCTCGCCCGCGGGATGCCTCCAGACGGGACGGCTACGGCACCCCTGGCCCCGCGGGGCACTCTGCCGCTCCCCGTGCTGACCCAGGCCTGCTCGGCTGCGCCCGTACGTCGAGGGCAGGGACACTCAGACACGTGCCAGGGCAGGGGCGGGAGGGAAGTCCGTGCTCGAGGAGCCAGACCCTGACCCTCTCCTGGGGCTGCCCGGGCGAGGGTAGGAGTCCACACCCTGTGGGGCTGTGCCTGGGCAGCTCGCTGGAGAGCTTGCAGCTGGGAGTGAACAGCTGAGCACCCTAAACTCTCCCCAGCCGAGAGGCACGGGTGCACGGGCCCTGCCTGGCAGTGCGCCCGGCGGAGGTTTTAGCTGTGGCCCGCCAGGATCCAGCCCCTCCTTCAGGAAATGCGGCCCCTCCGCTGGCTGCCAGGACACGCCTCGGCCTGGCCGGGCCCCAGGCACCGGCAACTGGGGGAGCCAGATTCCACTCGTCCCAGCGCCAGCCTCTCCCTCCATTGTTACCGAAACACCGTCTTCCTGGTCCCCGCCCCACACCCCACCCGCGTCCCCGGGCGCCTCTGCCCGGCGGCCTCCCTCCACAGGAGCGGCTCCGCCCTGGCTGGCCTCCGTCCGCGTGGCCGCCCTCTCCCCGTGCCTCCTCCACACCCACGCCACCGAGGGCTCTACAGGTTGACGGAGACCGTGTACCCATCTTCCTGACCAAGTCCTGCTCACGCGGAACCTCCGAGTGACTGAGGTCGCAGAGGTCAGGGTTCACAGAGGACCCTCAGACGCGCCAGCGGTGGAGACCAGCCGGGTAGCTCTAACCGGGGCGACATGCTCCCTAGCACCTGCTGAGAGGCTGAACCGACAGGTGGGCAGCAGCCAAGCTGTGGACACGCGGCAGAGGGCCCTGACCTACGGCCTGTGCAGCAGCCAGCCTGGCAGCCGGTCACGGCCTCTGCGCCCCTGCCCAGGGCAGCCCGAGCGGGGCCGGTGGACACCAGCTTCCCTAGCCTTTGTCCCCACGCCCGGTTCAGGACCACGAGGAGAAACCCAGCCCCGCTCCTTGACCAGGCGCACGGGGCCCAGCTTCTGGCCAGCTCCAGACGGTCTCTGAGAGGCCCCTCCGCTGGGTGAGGGGAGGAAGGGAGACCAGACGGCAAGCAGACCCTCTTCGCTCTGTGGATCTGAGTTCACTGTGTGCCCAGGCCCCGTCTTCGATCTGTGACCAGTGCCAGGGAGGGGGGGGTCCGTGCTCGAGGAGCCAGACCCTGACCCTCTCCTGGGGCTGCCCGGGCGAGGGTAGGAGTCCACACCCTGTGGGGCTGTGCCTGGGCAGCTCGCTGGAGAGCTTGCAGCTGGGAGTGAACAGCTGAGCACCCTAAACTCTCCCCAGCCGAGAGGCACGGGTGCACGGGCCCTGCCTGGCAGTGCGCCCGGCGGAGGTTTTAGCTGTGGCCCGCCAGGATCCAGCCCCTCCTTCAGGAAATGCGGCCCCTCCGCTGGCTGCCAGGACACGCCTCGGCCTGGCCGGGCCCCAGGCACCGGCAACTGGGGGAGCCAGATTCCACTCGTCCCAGCGCCAGCCTCTCCCTCCATTGTTACCGAAACACCGTCTTCCTGGTCCCCGCCCCACACCCCACCCGCGTCCCCGGGCGCCTCTGCCCGGCGGCCTCCCTCCACAGGAGCGGCTCCGCCCTGGCTGGCCTCCGTCCGCGTGGCCGCCCTCTCCCCGTGCCTCCTCCACACCCACGCCACCGAGGGCTCTACAGGTTGACGGAGACCGTGTACCCATCTTCCTGACCAAGTCCTGCTCACGCGGAACCTCCGAGTGACTGAGGTCGCAGAGGTCAGGGTTCACAGAGGACCCTCAGACGCGCCAGCGGTGGAGACCAGCCGGGTAGCTCTAACCGGGGCGACATGCTCCCTAGCACCTGCTGAGAGGCTGAACCGACAGGTGGGCAGCAGCCAAGCTGTGGACACGCGGCAGAGGGCCCTGACCTACGGCCTGTGCAGCAGCCAGCCTGGCAGCCGGTCACGGCCTCTGCGCCCCTGCCCAGGGCAGCCCGAGCGGGGCCGGTGGACACCAGCTTCCCTAGCCTTTGTCCCCACGCCCGGTTCAGGACCACGAGGAGAAACCCAGCCCCGCTCCTTGACCAGGCGCACGGGGCCCAGCTTCTGGCCAGCTCCAGACGGTCTCTGAGAGGCCCCTCCGCTGGGTGAGGGGAGGAAGGGAGACCAGACGGCCAGCAGACCCTCTTCGCTCTGTGGATCTGAGTTCACTGTGTGCCCAGGGACCCGCCACGAGTTCATTTCCAAGAGTCAGGTGTCCCCGCAGGACAGCGAGGCTGACAACACTGCCCGAGTGACACGCAGTCCGGTCTGGGCCCGAGAAGAGGCGGCTGGACCAGGGACGGGGAGCCGAGCGCTCAGTGACCCCCAGCAAGCAGGACAACAGGCCGTCCAGGCACCGCGGGGGTCGGCGGAGGGGCGGGTGATCCGTGGGCAGTGATGGGAGCACGGGGCTCGGTGGGGAGTAGCGCCCAGGCCCCTTCCTCCCTGGACTGGGCACACGGCGTCCCCACCAGGCAGGGAGGAGAGGGAGACTTCCAAGGGAGCGGCCAGGGGCGGTCCTGATGCCTGAGGTCAAGGAGGGCTTCTCAGCACTGGACGCAAGCCGTCAGAAAGAAGCCGGTCCATCTCTCACATCCAAACAAGAACTTCGGCCCCCAAAGGGCAGCGCGGACCAGGAGAAACCACACAGATGGAGCCCGGAAACAGCCAGCGTGTGCACTGACGGTGAATGGATGACGACGCGGTGCACACACACACATGTACACATACATACACACCGCGCAGCGTCGCTCGGGCAGAAGAGGAAGGCAGCGATGCCACGCGCCGCGGCACGGATGAGACTGGAGGCCGTCACGCTGAGTGGGCAGGGCCACCGAGGCGGACCCCACGCGCATCGCGTCCAGGCGGAGGCTCACCTGCGACACACCCACAGCTCGTCCACAAACAGCCGCACAGACGCGGAGAAGGGACGGCGCTCGCTGGGCGCGGGCGGGCCGAGGGACCCGGGCCAGCAGACGGCTCAGCTACGACGCCCCGCTGCCCGGCCCAGGGGGCCCGCTCCCTGCCCTGCCGGGCCGCCCTGAGGAAGCGCACGGGAGGCGTGCCCATGTGTCCAGCAGGGCCGCTTTGCTGAGCGTCAGGCGTGAACGCGCCGCGGCCAGCCAAGCCGACTCCAGCTTCGATGCGCGGTGACGCCCGGCGCAGGGGCCCCTGTCCCCGCGACGCGTCCCCTTCCCTTGTCTGAAAGGAGGGGAGGGTGGGGAGGAGGCTGGGCCGCCGGGCTCTGGCCGGGACGGGGCTCTCTGGGCTGCAGCCCGGCCTGTCCCTGGGACGTCCACAGCCTGGAAAGCTGACGGCCGCGCGGTGGCCAAGCCGTGGAAGCTCCAGGGGCGGCGCTGAGGGAACAGGACCGGCTGTCAACCGGTCCCAGGGTCCAGTCTCCCAGACGCCGCTCCCCAGGATCGCCGAGGGTGTCCTTCGGCTCTCCAGGCTGTGGGTGCCCAGCAGGGAGCGACCGGCAGAGGTGAAGAGCCTCTTGAGCCGGCTCGGGCCGAGCCCGCCCCACGCATCCCCGCTTTAAACCCACACGTGTCCGCTCCGAGGCCTCAGTGAGGCCCGGAGCCGAGGGCTCTCAGAGCTCCTGACGCTGTGCCAGGGCCCGACAGAGAGGACGGCGACACCCCTGGCCTTGGCGCCCAGCTCTCCCGCGGCCTCTGGGGCTGACCTCGCAGAGGCCGGGCCCCTTTCTTGAGGGGCTGCAGGAGGCACAGTGGACGCTGTCAGGCAGGAGACGGACCGCCCACCTGCACGGCCGCACAGTCAGCCCCGAGCTGGCCACTTCGTGGGTCGGGCTGTAACTCCCCTCCTGCGTCTGCGAGAGGATCTGTACACTGCGGAAGGGCAACAGCCGGGGCCACAAGCAGGTCCCCTGAGAGCCACGCGGCCAGCAGACAGCTGACGTGAGCCCACGTCCCATAAACAGGCAACAGGGCCTCCGGGATGCCTCAGGCAGCGAACGCGGGAAGGCCACACGTGGAACGAACCAGTGCATCTCCCGCCCCACACCTGCAGCTCCCAACCCAGACCTCCCTGTCTCACCTCCCTCGAATGTCCTCTCTAGGGTCCAGCCACGGCCTGGCCTCCCCAGGCACCTGCACGTTCAGGAGGCAAAGGGCAGAGACAGCGCACGCGTCACTCGGGCGGCTGGCCTGGCGGCAGGCTGGGGATTTGGACAGGATGCTCGGCTGCCCGCAGGGTGCCACCCACAGAAGGCACCACCACTGATCCAAAGAGCCTCCCGCCGTCTCCTCCTGCCAGGAGCAGAGGTGGGCGAGGCCGGGATGGAGGGGCAGCCCCCGCCCCGGGCACCTTGGCGATAAAACACCGCTCGCTCCTGCAGGGCGAGATTATCGGGCCAGCCAGCCAGCTCTCTGTGTTTCCTCACGGCGAGTGAAGACACGACGGTGAAGAATGGGCTGCGGTGGCCTCGGGCTGCAGGAGGTGGGAGCCCAGCACTCGGCACCCAGAGCTCAGCCGTTTTCCAATCCTGCGGCGGGAGCCCCCGAGTCCACTACCCTTAAAGCTTGTGCCGTCATGGAGTCAGTGAAACGGCCACGGAGATCCGCTCTTCAAAGCCGCCGGTTACAGGCCAGCACGGGCGTCGGGGGCAGCGCGCGTGGATGCCGCCCGAGGAGGGGAGGCCTGAGCCCTGAGTGCCCCGCGAGGAAGGCAGGACGGCGTCGCGTCCATCACCGAGGCTTCGACCGGAGAAACGCGAACAGCAGAGCCAGTGGAACCCACAGGGAGAGAAGGGCAGAAATCAGGTGACTGAAACAAAGAAACAGTCACGGAAACCGAAGTTGGGTCTTCCAGAAGATCAACAAGATTGACAAACTCCTAGCCAGACTGACAGAAGCGGGGGAGAAGAGTGAAACGTGAGACAGCACTACAAATTAGGAGGAAACTCACTCACAGACACGGAGTGCAGACTTGCGGCTGCCAGGGGCCGGGGGCAGGGCAGGGAAGGGCTGCGTTCACAGACGCCAACTGCCATCTGTCGGAGGAGCAAGAAGGCCCCGCCGTGGACCACGGGCCCTGAGTCAAGATGCTGTGCGCACCGGGAAGGCCACACGTGGAACGAACCAGTGCATCTCCCGCCCCACACCTGCAGCTCCCAACCCAGACCTCCCTGTCTCACCTCCCTCGAATGTCCTCTCTAGGGTCCAGCCACGGCCTGGCCTCCCCAGGCACCTGCACGTTCAGGAGGCAAAGGGCAGAGACAGCGCACGCGTCACTCGGGCGGCTGGCCTGGCGGCAGGCTGGGGATTTGGACAGGATGCTCGGCTGCCCGCAGGGTGCCACCCACAGAAGGCACCACCACTGATCCAAAGAGCCTCCCGCCGTCTCCTCCTGCCAGGAGCAGAGGTGGGCGAGGCCGGGATGGAGGGGCAGCCCCCGCCCCGGGCACCTTGGCGATAAAACACCGCTCGCTCCTGCAGGGCGAGATTATCGGGCCAGCCAGCCAGCTCTCTGTGTTTCCTCACGGCGAGTGAAGACACGACGGTGAAGAATGGGCTGCGGTGGCCTCGGGCTGCAGGAGGTGGGAGCCCAGCACTCGGCACCCAGAGCTCAGCCGTTTTCCAATCCTGCGGCGGGAGCCCCCGAGTCCACTACCCTTAAAGCTTGTGCCGTCATGGAGTCAGTGAAACGGCCACGGAGATCCGCTCTTCAAAGCCGCCGGTTACAGGCCAGCACGGCCGTCGGGGGGAGCGCGCGTGGATGCCGCCCGAGGAGGGGAGGCCTGAGCCCTGAGTGCCCCGCGAGGAAGGCAGGACGGCGTCGCGTCCATCACCGAGGCTTCGACCGGAGAAACGCGAACAGCAGAGCCAGTGGAACCCACAGGGAGAGAAGGGCAGAAATCAGGTGACTGAAACAAAGAAACAGTCACGGAAACCGAAGTTGGGTCTTCCAGAAGATCAACAAGATTGACAAACTCCTAGCCAGACTGACAGAAGCGGGGGAGAAGAGTGAAACGTGAGACAGCACTACAAATTAGGAGGAAACTCACTCACAGACACGGAGTGCAGACTTGCGGCTGCCAGGGGCCGGGGGCAGGGCAGGGAAGGGCTGCGTTCACAGACGCCAACTGCCATCTGTCGGAGGAGCAAGAAGGCCCCGCCGTGGACCACGGGGCCCTGGAGTCAAGATGCTGTGACGCAGCCACAGCGGAAAAGGATTTGAAAAAGAATGTACGCCCTGTGTAACGGACTCACTTTGGTTTACAGCGGAAGTTAAAACACCATTGTGAATCGGTTATACTTCAATAAAATAAAATTTTAAAAGAAGAAATCAAGGGGACATGAGGAGCCTCCACAAGCCACATTATGCCGACAAAGTCAACATCCCAGATGAAACGGACCTGCTCCTTGACCGGCAGAACCCGCGGCTGAGGGGGGCCCTTCGCGGGCCAGGCCCTCCCCCGTGTCCTCCACCTGCTCCTGTGTGTAGAGAGCCCTCCGCGCTGCCCTCCAGGTAAGAGCACCGGAGGGGGTGCCGCTCCCGCCTGCGGGGCCGCGTCTGCTCACGGCTCTCCACTCCCACCTGTCCGTCCGGGTGGCCCTCGCGGCACGGCGCAGAGCTTCACTGCGTGACGCAAGCTCCATCGCCGCAACGAGGCTGTGACCCAGGATGCGCTGGTGAACAGGGACGTCCCGCCACTGGTTTCCAAGACTTGGGGACTGACCGCCGCCTCTGAGCCGTGCTTCACTGGAGAAAGCCGGGGAGGGGCACGCGTGACGCCTCCGCACTCCCGTGCGCTCTTCCTTCAGATCCACTACGCACATCCCCGCTTGAGCTCAGACCACGCCGGGACCAGCAGAAGTCCTGTGTGGGCTCCGAACCTGTCAGGGCACCAGCCACCCGCACCCCACCTTCCCCCGCTGTCCCCAGGGAAGGAGAAGGGACATCTGCTGGGTTTCTCCTGCCGCCCCAGAGCCGGGTCCCGCGTCAGCCTCAGGGCAGGGCGGCACTTCCGAGGGGCTGACGGAGCCCCTTGAGGATGCGGCTGCCCGGGCCCCCGTGCCTGCGAGCCGGGCCTTGTTGGAAACGGGGTCTCTGCGGGCTCACCCAGCTGAAGCGAGGGCCCTGAGGTGGCCCCTAGTCCAGCCTGGCTGGCGTCCTCACACCGAGGGGGAGTTTGGATGCAGACACGTGCCCGCAGGGAAAACACCCTGGGGAGGCAGAGGCAGGAACTGGGGTGACGCTTCTGCAAGCGAAGGAACCCCAAGAGTCGCCGGATCCTAGGGGAGAGCTAAGAGAGCCTGGGAGAGATGGTCCCCCGGAGCCTCAGAAGGGACCAGCCCTGCCCACACCGTGACCGCCGACGTCTGGCGTCCAGACTAAGACCCGTGTCCGCTGAGTGAGGCGGCCCGTCTGCGGGCCTGTGACGGCCGCCCAGGCAGGAGGCTGGGCCCGGGCCACCCGCAGACCGCGATCGCAGCCAGACGCGCCTTCCTGACCCTCCAGCCCTGGGGCACGCGGCCCCGTTCGGCGGGCCCGGCAGCCGGGCAGTGCGCACCGCCAGGGCCGGCGCCACAGACACGGGCTCGCCTCGGCCCCCAGAGACACCAGCGAAAACAGCACGATGACCTACCCTCCAGCCAGCGCTGCTTTCCAAGCCACAGCCAAGCCCCTCCCAAGCCGTCGCCAGGACTCGGGGAGCCGAACAGACTCCTGAACAGACAGAAACTGCTGCCCCCGTCCTCTGAGCCGGCTCCCCGGAGCCCCCAGGATGGAGCGGGGGAGGGTCCCGCGACAGGACACATGTCCGGGGGGCCAAGGCCGCAGTCCAGGCGCCTCATCGGCTTGGCTTTCATCAGCTTCATTACGATGCACTCAGGTGTGGCCTCAGTCATATTTATTCTCAAAGTTTATATTATTTCTTTTTTTTTTTCTATTACAGCTTTATTTCAAGCATTTTCAGTGAGATACTGTTTTATACATTTCCACTCACAAGAGATAGCCAAAGAATCCTTTCTTAAGTATCTGTAGATAAAATACATTACTCATTCAAATGTTTGCGCTCTGAAGCATATTTTGCCAGGTATGAGTTCAGATAAGAGAATGAAACTGCTGTGGCAAAATCCTGGCTGATGACCAACTTGTTTAAAAAAATTTACATCACAGAAAAAAGAAGTGAGGACCTAAGAGAGCCAACCTGTCGCTTTTTCCATGGAGCAGTCTACTTCCAGAGAAGGGGCTTTCCAGGCTGAATTCAAAGTGTGTGGTCCCGAAGCTGAATTCTTTCCAGTCCAAGGAGCTGCCTGCGGCCGAGGCAACACGCGGTGATGGGAGCGAGCTGAGAGGAACGCGCTCACTGAGCGACAGAGATGGCCACTGATAAAACAAGCTCCCCAAGGTCCTCGGGCCCACACAGAGGCGAAGGGCAGCCAGAACTATCAATACAAAAGAAAAATGGGCTCACTGAACTGCACACATCGAGCTTCTAGGAGGGTTAACAGTTCTTGACATAGGTTCCTGGTTGTAGTTTACAATGTCTGCCTTCACCACCCTCTGCACTACTGTACTGAACAGATTCTGCTCTGAGCAGAGTCGCAATGTTGATTATCTTCTTCCGGATACGTCACTATTTCTGCCCTGACAATACGCTGTGACTGCTCTATTTCTGCTTTGTTTAACTTGATTCCAAGGATTTCAGCAGCAACTTTCTGAAAACACAGGAAGACAGAGTCTCCTGTCTTTGCCGAGACAAAGTGGCTACTAAAACCATTTTCCTGGCAATATCTTAAGTGTTTTTCAGGTTTTACTGTTCGCATATGCTCCAAATCAATTTCATTGCCCACCAAGGCAACCAGGGGCTGAGTTTCTGACTCCTCACTCACTTTCTTGACCACGGAATACCAGTCTTCTAAATTCTCAAAGCTATGATAATTTGTAATATCATATACCAAGAGGATTCCCTGTGCTCCATAGAAATATTTATCCAACATCTTGTCTCCTATTGTCTGCCCTCCTATGTCCCAAACTTGAAGAGTAACATCCATGTTTCCTGGCAACGTTATTCTTCTCAAAAAGAAATCCAGTCTTACAGTTTGTTTATACTGTTTCCCAGAAGTTTCTCGAGCAAAACAGGTAACTAAGGAGGTCTTCCCGGAGGTGCCGTCCCCCAGCACGACGATTTTCAGTTGCCGGTCCAGGCTCTCCTCCTCCTCCGAGTCCGACATGGTGTCCCCGGAACCAGGCCCGCCTCCTCTCCCTCCCCCGCAGACGGAGGGGAGGGCAGGAGGGGATCTCCGGGGGCGGAGGAGTGGAGGAAGGCCGGCAGTGGGGACAGGACACCCCCGCCTAGGCGTTTCGGCGGCCGCGGGAGGTTCCCGGGGAGAAGCACCCGCCGGGCGCCATCTTGCTGGCCTTCCCGCCCCCCCCATATTATTTCTTAACTTTGTAGCTCGAGTCTTTGTTTCGGAAAGAGCTCTACCATGGTTCCTCACACACCCGCCACTACCTCTCTTTCCTTTCACTGCGGGCTCCAAGGAGGAAGCACCAAAAGGAAACTGCCCACCACGCTCTCCCGCATTCATTCAGCCCTCGCCTCTCCGTAACTGCACCTATTTGAGTTACTTTTTAGTTTCAACCCCAAACCCTCTGCACTACTGTACTGAACAGATTCTGCTCTGAGCAGAGTCGCAATGTTGATTATCTTCTTCCGGATACGTCACTATTTCTGCCCTGACAATACGCTGTGACTGCTCTATTTCTGCTTTGTTTAACTTGATTCCAAGGATTTCAGCAGCAACTTTCTGAAAACACAGGAAGACAGAGTCTCCTGTCTTTGCCGAGACAAAGTGGCTACTAAAACCATTTTCCTGGCAATATCTTAAGTGTTTTTCAGGTTTTACTGTTCGCATATGCTCCAAATCAATTTCATTGCCCACCAAGGCAACCAGGGGCTGAGTTTCTGACTCCTCACTCACTTTCTTGACCACGGAATACCAGTCTTCTAAATTCTCAAAGCTATGATAATTTGTAATATCATATACCAAGAGGATTCCCTGTGCTCCATAGAAATATTTATCCAACATCTTGTCTCCTATTGTCTGCCCTCCTATGTCCCAAACTTGAAGAGTAACATCCATGTTTCCTGGCAACGTTATTCTTCTCAAAAAGAAATCCAGTCTTACAGTTTGTTTATACTGTTTCCCAGAAGTTTCTTGAGCAAAACAGGTAACTAAGGAGGTCTTCCCGGAGGTGCCGTCCCCCAGCACGACGATTTTCAGTTGCCGGTCCAGGCTCTCCTCCTCCTCCGAGTCCGACATGGTGTCCCCGGAACCAGGCCCGCCTCCTCTCCCTCCCCCGCAGACGGAGGGGAGGGCAGGAGGGGATCTCCGGGGGCGGAGGAGTGGAGGAAGGCCGGCAGTGGGGACAGGACACCCCCGCCTAGGCGTTTCGGCGGCCGCGGGAGGTTCCCGGGGAGAAGCACCCGCCGGGCGCCATCTTGCTGGCCTTCCCGCCCCCCCCATATTATTTCTTAACTTTGTAGCTCGAGTCTTTGTTTCGGAAAGAGCTCTACCATGGTTCCTCACACACCCGCCACTACCTCTCTTTCCTTTCACTGCGGGCTCCAAGGAGGAAGCACCAAAAGGAAACTGCCCACCACGCTCTCCCGCATTCATTCAGCCCTCGCCTCTCTCCTGTAAGCTCCAACCCCATCCAGATGCTTCATGGCGTCCATCCACAGCCCGCTGTTCTACTACTAAATCCATCTATCAAGTCATAAACATCATTAGTACACTTTGTCATTTTGTGAGTCCAGAACGTCCCCTTGTTTCTTTCACACGCGTCTCAGTTTTAGATAAAACCGTCCACCCTCCCATTGGCTTTCTCAAGCGGACTCCCCGCCGGCACTCTGAAAGCTGCGGCCGTGTCACCCCGGCTCGTCCTGCCATCTGCTCTGTCTCTTGGGGCTGGTCCTCGGCGTGACTGTCGTCCTCGCTGGAGCATGTGACACCGTAGACACGAAGCCCTAGCTCCTCCGAAGGCTTCTTCCCTGCAGGGATTTGCCGCAGCCTCGTCAGGCGGGGTGGCTGGGGCAGAGGCCGGGGGGCAGACGCTAAGCACTGGCCTGCGTCTGGTTCCCCTGCTCTTAAGGCGGAGCTCCCTGGGGTCCTGGCCGAGAGCGCCCCTTCCTGGCTAGTCTGAGCTCTGGTTTGTCTCCTTGGTAGAGACTGTAAACATTCTGCCTGGCTTTCAGTGGCTTCCTGTTGACCTTCTCAGTACCTTCCCTGGACAGAATGGAACCGGGCAGACGCCTCGAGGGTTCGACCTCCGATTCCAGACCTCTTCCTCCTCCCCTTTGTCTGGGAGCCTGTCCCCTCGAGTCCTTGCTGCCTTCATGCTCACAAACCCCCATGTAACTTTCTCCAGCCCCCTGAGATCTCGGGAGCTCGGCTGGCTTCTCTGCGTCATCGTTATGGTCTTCTGCCACGGGGGCGCTGGCTTGCCCCTCGGAGCACCCAGTGTCCAGGGAGTGCGCGGCCTCAGTTCTTAGTCGAGGCCTCCCAGAGCTTTAAGCAGAGGCTTGAATTTCATGCAGCTTCCCAGGCTCTTCCCGGCAGGCTCGGGCTGCTTGTCACAGATGGAAACATACCTCGCTCGCTCGCGCTCTCTTCCTCTCTCTCTGTGTCTCTCTCTGTGTGTCTGTCTGTCTGTTTCTCTCTGTGTTATGCCTTCTCAGTGGATATGACCGTTGACTGCCCACCACGCTCCCGCATTCATTCAGCCCTCGCCTCTCTCCTGTAAGCTCCAACCCCATCCAGATGCTTCATGGCGTCCATCCACAGCCCGCTGTTCTACTACTAAATCCATCTATCAAGTCATAAACATCATTAGTACACTTTGTCATTTTGTGAGTCCAGAACGTCCCCTTGTTTCTTTCACACGCGTCTCAGTTTTAGATAAAACCGTCCACCCTCCCATTGGCTTTCTCAAGCGGACTCCCCGCCGGCACTCTGAAAGCTGCGGCCGTGTCACCCCGGCTCGTCCTGCCATCTGCTCTGTCTCTTGGGGCTGGTCCTCGGCGTGACTGTCGTCCTCGCTGGAGCATGTGACACCGTAGACACGAAGCCCTAGCTCCTCCGAAGGCTTCTTCCCTGCAGGGATTTGCCGCAGCCTCGTCAGGCGGGGTGGCTGGGGCAGAGGCCGGGGGGCAGACGCTAAGCACTGGCCTGCGTCTGGTTCCCCTGCTCTTAAGGCGGAGCTCCCTGGGGTCCTGGCCGAGAGCGCCCCTTCCTGGCTAGTCTGAGCTCTGGTTTGTCTCCTTGGTAGAGACTGTAAACATTCTGCCTGGCTTTCAGTGGCTTCCTGTTGACCTTCTCAGTACCTTCCCTGGACAGAATGGAACCGGGCAGACGCCTCGAGGGTTCGACCTCCGATTCCAGACCTCTTCCTCCTCCCCTTTGTCTGGGAGCCTGTCCCCTCGAGTCCTTGCTGCCTTCATGCTCACAAACCCCCATGTAACTTTCTCCAGCCCCCTGAGATCTCGGGAGCTCGGCTGGCTTCTCTGCGTCATCGTTATGGTCTTCTGCCACGGGGGCGCTGGCTTGCCCCTCGGAGCACCCAGTGTCCAGGGAGTGCGCGGCCTCAGTTCTTAGTCGAGGCCTCCCAGAGCTTTAAGCAGAGGCTTGAATTTCATGCAGCTTCCCAGGCTCTTCCCGGCAGGCTCGGGCTGCTTGTCACAGATGGAAACATACCTCGCTCGCTCGCGCTCTCTTCCTCTCTCTCTGTGTCTCTCTCTGTGTGTCTGTCTGTCTGTTTCTCTCTGTGTTATGCCTTCTCAGTGGATATGACCGGTTCCTGAATTTCCAGAGAGGCCAGAAGCTGGGCGCGAGAGGCCAGGCTCAAATGTACTTTATTCATATACTCAGAATATGCCGACAGACAACTCAGCCCACAACTGGGCTGCATTCCTAGAATCTGCTGTTGCCTTTCCCAGATTTTCCAGGAGCGGACAAGCCTGGGCTGAGCCCCACTGCTGGAAACACAGACCAGCTGGAAAGGGTGAGACTTTGAGTTGCCGGACTTGGCAGAAGCATCAGTGTCTGAAGCGTCCTCCCACTGGAGTGAGGTGCCCTCCTCCGGGCCACTGCACAGCCCGCCACGCTGGCCCGGAGGTCACACGCATCGCCAGGCTCCGGGAACGCGCCTTCCCTGGGCTAGCAGCTCAGGGACTGGCTTCTTCTTCTTTGCCTCCTGAGCCGGCTGCACAGATAGGCGGGTTGCCAGCGGTGCACACGGCAGCCCAGGCGCGGGCCAGACGGGTGGAGCTGGGCTGGGCGGACCTCTCGTGCAGCCAGCGCAGGCCCGGCCCCGGTACTGCAGGCAAATCCCCTCCCGCCTCGACGCTGTGTTCAGACTAAAGGTGCTTAGACGTGTCAACAGACTCCCAGGTACGCTCAGGCGTTTTACGAGCTGAGCAGCATCTCAGAGCCAAACAAAAACTGGCACTCATGACAAATCTCAGGGCTCCAAACCCCAACCAGGAAGGGAGCGCTGTGAGCCTCTGTTGGGACAACACACGGCCCCGAGGGGGGTATAAAGCCAGCAGCCTCAGCACCTCACACACACTCACACACACTCACACCCTCACGCACTCAGCCTCCTCCAGCCCTCCGCCCACCATGGCCGCCTCCGCCCTGTCCGTCTGCTCCAGCGACCTGAGCTACGACAGCCGCGTCTGCCTGCCCGGCTCCTGCGACTCCTGCACCGGCTCCTCCTGGCAGGTGGACGACGGCCCCGAGAGCTTCTGCGAGCCTCCCTGCGGCGCCCCCGCCTGCTGCACCCCGGCCCCCCGCCTGACCCTCCTCTGCCAGCCCGCCTGCCCCAGCCCCTGCTGTGCGCCCGTCTGCTGCAAGCCCGTGTGCTGCACACCTGTCTGTTGCACACCCGTGTGCTGCACGCCCGTCTGCTGTGAGGCCTCCCCCTGCTCCTCCTCGTGTTGCCAGCCGTCCAGCTGCCAGCCCTCCTGCTGCACCTCCTCCCCCTGCGGGCAGGCCTGCTGTGAGACCGTCTGCTGCACGCCCATCTGCTGCACCCCTGTCTGCTGCAGGCCCGTCTGTTGCACCCCCGTGTGCTGCAGGCCCGTGTGCTGCGGGCCCTCCCCCTGCTCAGCCCCCTCCGCCTGCTGCAGGCCCTCCTCCTCCGTGTCCCTCCTCTGCCGCCCCGTGTGCCGCCCCGCCTGCTGCGTGCCCGCCGGCCCCTGCCCGCCCGCGTGCTCCCGCCCGGCCTCCTGCGTGTCCCTGCTCTGCCGGCCCGCGTGCTCCCGCCCGGCCTGCTGCGTCCCCGCCGGCTCCTGCCCGCCCGCGTGCTCCCGCCCGGCCTCCTGCGTGTCCCTGCTCTGCCGGCCCGCGTGCTCCCGCGCGGCCTGCTGCGTCCCCGCCTCGGCCCCGCAGCCCTGCTGCTGAGCAGGCACGTCCCCCAGGGTCACAGGTTCCAAGCATCCTGCCCTCCATCAGACACCCTTGAGCCCCCTGCCTCCTGGCTTCCTCGGCCTGTCCTCCCCAAGCCTGGCTCAGTACAAGGAGAGAACAAACCCCACCCACCTCCGCCCTGGCCCCACCCCGGGCCAACCTGCCCCGGGAGCTCCTCTCCTGATGCTGGCCCACGAGGACCCTGGCTGCTCCCCACTGCTCCTCGCACCCTGTCATGCTGGGCCCACTGCCCTGTCCTGCCCTGAGCAGTGACACCCTGTGCCTCTGACACCAATAAAGGCTCTGCTCCCCTCAGCGGGCCTCTGTGCTGACTCTTGGGGTGGTGGGAGGGCGGCCGTGTGGCCTCGTCCCCACTGCCTCGCCAGGCATGGGGACGGGCGGCTCCGCAAATGACACTGTGCCCCTCACGCCACACCCAGCACGCACACTCCCAGGCGCTGGGAGGGCATGGGGGGAGACTGTGGCCACTGGCTGGCACAGCGTCCAGACAGCCCCCCGGGTGGGCGGGCATCCTGGACTCACGCACACCCCCACAGGCGTGGGGACGCCCAGGCTCCAGCAGCGCCAGCTGCTGAGAAGCGGGGGGCAGACAAGCTGCCGCCTCCAGAGCCGCCCTCCCCTCGCCTGCGGGGCTGGTCAGGCGGAGAGCAGGGGGCGAGGCTGGACCTTGGACGCCGAGGGTGGACACAGCCCTGGACCGTGTGAGCACGTGCCCCACCGCGGGCAGGAGACCCACGGGACACCCGCCAGGGGAGGAGCCCGACGCGGCGTCCCCCCGGCCGAGCGCCGAGGACAGACTCTCAGAGCTGCAGTCCGGAGCGGAGCTGCCGACACGGGTGACGTGGCCTCCACCTCCCTGCCCGCAGGAGGGCCTGGGTCTTCACTCCTTAACAACCGCACAGACTCCCAGCACAGGGGCGCACGGTTTCCTATCCTCACCAACTTGATAGAGAAAAACCTGGGGGGGAGGGTCAAGAGGGAGGGAACATATGTACAGCCTATGGCTGATTCCTGATGATGTACGGCGGAAACCAATACGATATTGAAAAGCAATTGCCCTTCAATTAAAATTTTTTTAAAGATTTAGGCAAGAACTATTTTCAAAGTAAAGATCACGTTAATAGCTAAATGTAAGAAAAAGAAAAGAAAAACCTCATCATGGTTGCTTTTGCCCAAACGCAAAGCATCCCAAAGCGTGGGTCCACCAGTACTGACTTATTAATCCCAGGGGGACGCGTACTCAGATGTTCTCGGTGGGCTCACTCACTCAGCCACGTCTGACTCTGAAACCCCGTGGACTATAGCCCACTAGGCTCCTCTGTCCATAGAATTTTCCAGGCAAGAATTCCGGAGGGGGTTGCCATTTCTTCCTCCAGGGGTTCTTTCCGACTCAAGGATCAAACCTGCGTATGCTGCGTCACCTGCATTGGCAGGTGGGCTCGTGACCACTGCGCCACCTGGGAAGCCCCCCAGTGCCCGGCTCTGACGGCCGCAGACGTCGCTGCTGGAAGAGTCCTCCCCACACGCCTGCTGCCAACGGCAGCACACCCAGCGGGGGCATGGGGGGAGACTGTGGCCACTGGCTGGCACAGCGTCCAGACAGCCCCCCGGGTGGGCGGGCATCCTGGACTCACGCACACCCCCACAGGCGTGGGGACGCCCAGGCTCCAGCAGCGCCAGCTGCTGAGAAGCGGGGGGCAGACAAGCTGCCGCCTCCAGAGCCGCCCTCCCCTCGCCTGCGGGGCTGGTCAGGCGGAGAGCAGGGGGCGAGGCTGGACCTTGGACGCCGAGGGTGGACACAGCCCTGGACCGTGTGAGCACGTGCCCCACCGCGGGCAGGAGACCCACGGGACACCCGCCAGGGGAGGAGCCCGACGCGGCGTCCCCCCGGCCGAGCGCCGAGGACAGACTCTCAGAGCTGCAGTCCGGAGCGGAGCTGCCGACACGGGTGACGTGGCCTCCACCTCCCTGCCCGCAGGAGGGCCTGGGTCTTCACTCCTTAACGACCGCACAGACTCCCAGCACAGGGGCGCACGGTTTCCTATCCTCACCAACTTGATAGAGAAAAACCTGGGGGGGAGGGTCAAGAGGGAGGGAACATATGTACAGCCTATGGCTGATTCCTGATGATGTACGGCGGAAACCAATACGATATTGAAAAGCAATTGCCCTTCAATTAAAATTTTTTTAAAGATTTAGGCAAGAACTATTTTCAAAGTAAAGATCACGTTAATAGCTAAATGTAAGAAAAAGAAAAGAAAAACCTCATCATGGTTGCTTTTGCCCAAACGCAAAGCATCCCAAAGCGTGGGTCCACCAGTACTGACTTATTAATCCCAGGGGGACGCGTACTCAGATGTTCTCGGTGGGCTCACTCACTCAGCCACGTCTGACTCTGAAACCCCGTGGACTATAGCCCACTAGGCTCCTCTGTCCATAGAATTTTCCAGGCAAGAATTCCGGAGGGGGTTGCCATTTCTTCCTCCAGGGGTTCTTTCCGACTCAAGGATCAAACCTGCGTATGCTGCGTCACCTGCATTGGCAGGTGGGCTCGTGACCACTGCGCCACCTGGGAAGCCCCCCAGTGCCCGGCTCTGACGGCCGCAGACGTCGCTGCTGGAAGAGTCCTCCCCACACGCCTGGGGGCACTGGTGCCCGTTTCCACGTGCTTAGATTCCCAGATCGTGGGATCTCCAGGTTGACGTGTTTGCCAGTTTTAAACTCTGGATGATACTGACAAATGCCCTTAAAGGGACTTTTCAAAATTGTGCCTGCTGAGAGGGATGTCAGGAAAGACAGAGACTGGGGAACTCTAAGGGCCCACCCTCGAGCAGAAACGCGGAGGAAACTGGCAAAGCTCTCGGAATCAACCCCATCTGACCTCCGGCAATGGTCAGAGGTTTGCAACAAGCAGAAGGATGCTTCACCAAGACAGAGGCCACTGCGCCAGGGAGGAGAGCTGGGTGGCCTTTCGGTGGAGCCTCAGCCCACCGCCACCCCACTGACCACCGCCGCCCCGCCCAGCCCCGGCCAGCCGCGGTCTCGCAGATGACAGCCTGCAGCTGGCGAGGTGCCTTGGGCCGGAGGGAGCAAGCAGACCTAATTCTGGAAGAAGTGCAGCGGTCTGTTCTAACCTGTTGGTGGCTTCTGGAGGGACGCACGCTAAGGGCTGGCCTTCGTTCCTCGTAACTCAGAACTCTCCGAAGCAGAGCGGTGACCGTGTGGGGCAGTGTGGGGCAAATCAACCCTCGGCTGTGCCAGGAGGAAAGCGCCAGGTGTGGCCAGCAGAAGACACCCCAAAGAGCCCCAGACAGAAACCTGGGAAGTGAGACGCTTCGAGGAACAGGACTTTCAACTCTTCCCCGGACTCCTGAGGGCAAGCAGAGTCCGACCCTACTCACGAGGGGCCAGAAGCTCGGACAGGACCCGGGAAGGCCCTGGACACTCACTCCAGGCTCCAACCCCAGGTCTGCGCAGGCAGGAAGTGGAGGCGAAGGCAGCTGAGGGCTGAAGGCCTTCCCTGACGCACAGAGCTCAGCTACCAAGGCTGGAAAACACACTGTTTGGCTCCAGTGTTCAAGGAACTTTCTGCCAAACCACCATCTGACCACTAAGCTGATGGACCGGTGATCACACATGACGAAGAGCATGGTCATTGCAAAACTAGTCTACAAGGATCGACAAATGAAACCAGCCACAACCCTCAGCAGCAACAAACTACAGGGAGGGAGGAAAATTGGATGTCCAGAATTACTGCGCTGTATTAAAAATGTCCATTTCCAACAGAAATTATGAGACATACAAAGAGAATGGCCCATTGACATTAAAAAAAAAAACTCTGGATGATACTGACAAATGCCCTTAAAGGGACTTTTCAAAATTGTGCCTGCTGAGAGGGATGTCAGGAAAGACAGAGACTGGGGAACTCTAAGGGCCCACCCTCGAGCAGAAACGCGGAGGAAACTGGCAAAGCTCTCGGAATCAACCCCATCTGACCTCCGGCAATGGTCAGAGGTTTGCAACAAGCAGAAGGATGCTTCACCAAGACAGAGGCCACTGCGCCAGGGAGGAGAGCTGGGTGGCCTTTCGGTGGAGCCTCAGCCCACCGCCACCCCACTGACCACCGCCGCCCGCCCAGCCCCGGCCAGCCGCGGTCTCGCAGATGACAGCCTGCAGCTGGCGAGGTGCCTTGGGCCGGAGGGAGCAAGCAGACCTAATTCTGGAAGAAGTGCAGCGGTCTGTTCTAACCTGTTGGTGGCTTCTGGAGGGACGCACGCTAAGGGCTGGCCTTCGTTCCTCGTAACTCAGAACTCTCCGAAGCAGAGCGGTGACCGTGTGGGGCAGTGTGGGGCAAATCAACCCTCGGCTGTGCCAGGAGGAAAGCGCCAGGTGTGGCCAGCAGAAGACACCCCAAAGAGCCCCAGACAGAAACCTGGGAAGTGAGACGCTTCGAGGAACAGGACTTTCAACTCTTCCCCGGACTCCTGAGGGCAAGCAGAGTCCGACCCTACTCACGAGGGGCCAGAAGCTCGGACAGGACCCGGGAAGGCCCTGGACACTCACTCCAGGCTCCAACCCCAGGTCTGCGCAGGCAGGAAGTGGAGGCGAAGGCAGCTGAGGGCTGAAGGCCTTCCCTGACGCACAGAGCTCAGCTACCAAGGCTGGAAAACACACTGTTTGGCTCCAGTGTTCAAGGAACTTTCTGCCAAACCACCATCTGACCACTAAGCTGATGGACCGGTGATCACACATGACGAAGAGCATGGTCATTGCAAAACTAGTCTACAAGGATCGACAAATGAAACCAGCCACAACCCTCAGCAGCAACAAACTACAGGGAGGGAGGAAAATTGGATGTCCAGAATTACTGCGCTGTATTAAAAATGTCCATTTCCAACAGAAATTATGAGACATACAAAGAGAATGGCCCATTGACATTAAAAAAAAAAAAAGCAGTTAGTAAAAAAGGTCCCTGAGGAAGCCCAGGAATTGAAATTACTAGGCAAAGTCTTAAATCAACACTCTTAATGTACTCTGGGCTTAACAGGTAGTTCAGTGGTAAAGAATCTGCCTGTAGCGCAGGAGATGTGAGTTTGATCCCTGGGTGGGGAAGATTCTTTGGGGAAGAGAACAGCTACCCACTCCAGTCCTCTTGTTCGGAGAATTCCATGGACAGAGCAGTCTGGTGGGCTACAGTCCATGGGGTCTTGAAGAGTCAGACACAACTTAGCAACTAAACAACAACAAGAACAACAATGTACTCTAGTAGTTCAAGGATATAGTGAATAAAGAACTAAGAGAAACCAAGAGAAAGCCTCACAAAACAGACAGAATATCAATAAAGAGTTGGAAATTATATATCTTTTAAAAAGTTCCAAAAAGAATTTCTTGAGTTGAAATGTATGGAAACTGAAAGGAAGACATCACTGAGGGGGCTCAGCCGTACGTTTGAGGAGACAGAAGAGTTAGTAAATGTGGAAATAAGTCAATTGAAAGACTCCAGTTGAAGAAGGAAACGAGAAAAAGGAACAAGGACAAATGAAGAGCACTCAAGAGCCTCGTGGACAGAATCAAGCACATCAGCATGCACTTAATAGGAGTCCCAGGAAGAGAGAGGGGGAAGGAGCCAGAAAAATATGTAAGGACATAGTGGCCAAAACCTCCCCAAATCTGAGGAAACAAGCATCCACACATCCGAGAAGCTCCGAGTTCCACCCTGAAATAAGTTATAGTTAAATTACTCACAGACAATGATAGTGAAAAATCTTAAAAGCAGCAAGAAAAGAATTAACAGCCAATTCATCATCAGAAACTGTGAGGCCAGAGGCAGAGGGTGACATATTTTAACGTGCGGAAAGAAAAACACTGTCAACCAAGAACTCTCCATCCAGCAAAAGTACCCTTCAAAAATGAGACAGAAATTAAGACATTTCCAGGTAAATAGTGGAGAAGGGCATGGAAACCCACTCCAATATTCTTGCCTGGAAAATCCCATAGACAGAGGGGCCTGGTGGGCTACAGCCCACAGGGTCTCAAAGAGTCAGCAGCTCTCTAAGTCCCTGACTCTGAGCAACTGAGCACATTTAAATAAACATGGAAAGAGTTCGTCTCTAGTAGACATGCCCTACAAGAGATGATAATTCAGATTGACATAAAAGGGTACCAAATGGGAGCTTGAAACAAGCACATGAAGAAAGACCACCAGGAAAGCTGTCAGTTCGGGTAGTGTGTGTTGATGAGAGGTTCTCATTCCTCCAGGCTGCCTAATCCAGGGGTAAACAGTTGTTCCCAGTGCCCTTGCGCAGTCCTTTCTGTGAAGGGTCAGCAGTGAGGCCCGTGCCTCTCCCTGAGGGTGGCCTTCTCCTCTGAGCCTCCTCCTCCTCTCGGTCAGGCCAGCTGAGCCTTTGTTGCTTTTGCTGCCCTTTTCAAGAACTCACTTTAGAGTTATGATCCCCATTTTTCTAGTTTTTATTTCTTTTATCTGAGTTCTAATCTTTATTTTCTTCCTTATTCCAGCTAAGGGTTTAGTTTACTCTTCTTTTCCTCATTCCTTGAGGGTAAGGCTAGGCTTCAGATCTGAAATTTTTCTTCTCTTTTAAGGCAAGCGCCAACAGCTGTAAGATTCCCCCTGAGCACTGCCTCTGCCGCGTCCATCCGCTGTGTTTTAATTTTCATTTACCTGAAAGCATTTTCTAACTTTCCTTTTGATTTCTTTAACTTGCTGGTTGTTTAAGAGTGTGCTGTTTTTATTTCCACATATTTGTCGCTTTTCCAGTTTTCCTCTTGTTATTGATTTCTAGTTTCTTTCCATTATGGTCAGAGAACATATTTTGTATGATTTCAATCATTTAAAAATGCACTGAGGGCTTCCCTGGTAGCTCAGTGGTAAAGAGTTCGCCTGCCAATGCAAAAATGCACTGAGATTGTGTGTGCGTGTATGCATGTCTAACACGCGGTCTGTCCTGGTCTGTTCTGGAGAACGTCCCACGAGCCCTCGAGAAAGCGTGTGATCTGTTGGTGAGTATCTTGTGTCTGAGCCAGGTCTGGCTGGATCACACCTTCTGTTTCATCACTTAACTTTCTTTTTTTTTTTATGTTTACATCACCTAACTTTGACCTAGTTGTTCTATTTCATTTTTAGTACCAGAAATAGCACTAAAGGCATCAATTATTATTAGAAACTGTAACTGTCTCTTCCTTCTGTTTATTTTTGCTTTATATATTTAAGTCTGTTGCTAGGTTCATGTATGTTTATAATCGTTACGTCTTCTTCACATATTAACACTTGCCAATATTTAACTTCCTTATTTGTTCCGTACTACCATTTTTTTTTTTTTTTTTAAAGATTTATTTATTTATTCATTTTGGGTGGGGGTCGGGCTGGGGAGGGAGAGGGGCGGGCGGGCCACTTCTATTGGTCTTTCATTTCTCTATGTTCATCCGTCTTTGTTCCTTGGCTCCTGTGGGCCTCCCATCGCGGTGGCGTCTGTCACTGCAGAGAGCCGGCTCTGGGCGCATGCGCTCCAGAGCTCCGGCTCGGTGATTAGACACATCAGTCCAGCCGCTCCGCGGCACGTGGGATCTTCCCAGGCCAGGGCTCGAACCGGCGCCCCTTGCACTGCAAGGCGGTGTCCTTACCCACTGGACCACCAGGGGAAGCCCTCGTACTACCATTTTTGACTCAAAGTCCATTCTGTCTAATTTTATGATTGCTACCCATCTCTCTCTTGCTTACTATTTGCATGAAATACTTTTTTCCATCCTTTTGCTTTCAATCTATTTGCATCTCTGGCTCTAAAGTGAGTGAAATGACTCCAAAAGAAATAGGCAAGCTAAAAAGACAGAAATCAAGTAACAAGATTAAATCAGTAATCAAAATCCTCACCAAAAAGAAAAGCCCAGGAGCCGGTCAATGCTGACTTCTAGTAAACATTCAAAGAACATTCAGTATCGATCTTTCTCAACTCTTCCCAAAACAGAAGATGAAGGAGTACTTTCTGATTCGGTAATGTCAGCACCATCCTGCTATCAAAGCCACACAGAGACAGAAAAAAAGGAAAGAAAGAAGGAAAATTGTATACAGACTAATTCCTTACAGATACAGATTTTTTAAATCCTCAACAAAAATATAATCAAAAAACTCCAGCAGCATGTTAAAAGGATATATACCACACTGTGGCTATCCTCCACACCCAGGTGGGATTTATCCAAAGTATGCAGGAGGGATTCACCATGTGAGAACCAATCAATGTAATGCACCACAGTAACAAAGTAAAGGGGGAAAACCCGTATGATCGTTTCAATTGATACAGGAAAGAATTTGACCAAAGACCACACTTTTTCACGAAAGAATCACTCAGAAAAATAGGAGTAAGGGGCACTGTCTCAGTGTAACAGAGGGCATTATGGAAAACCCACAGCTGACATCATGCTCAGTGGTGAAAGACTGAGAACGTTTCCTCTGCAATCAGAAAAAAGCCAAGGATGTCCATTGTCACCACTTCTCGTCGATACTGCCTTGGAAGTTCCAGCCAAAGAAATTAGGAAAGAAAAAGAAATACCAGACATCCAGTTAGATGTCTTAGAAAGGAAGATATAAAACAGCGCAGAGCTGCCGGCCTCACAGCAGCGGTGCTGGCCGGAGGGTGGGCACGCAGGTCAACGGACTAAAACCCAGAGTCCAGCAGTGCACCTCCGCCCGGGGTCCACTGACTTTCAGCAGGAGGACCAAGCCCACTCAATGGGGGAAGAACAGTCTCTTCCATACATGGTGCTGGCATAAAAAGAAATGCATTTGAATCATGTCTAATGAGGTGGATGAATCTAGAACCTATTATACAGAGTGAAGTACATCAGAAAGAGAAAGATAAATACTGTATACTAACGCAGATATATGGAATCAAAAAGTCTAGTAAGTGTACAAGCTAAAAAGACAGAAATCAAGTAACAAGATTAAATCAGTAATCAAAATCCTCACCAAAAAGAAAAGCCCAGGAGCCGGTCAATGCTGACTTCTAGTAAACATTCAAAGAACATTCAGTATCGATCTTTCTCAACTCTTCCCAAAACAGAAGATGAAGGAGTACTTTCTGATTCGGTAATGTCAGCACCATCCTGCTATCAAAGCCACACAGAGACAGAAAAAAAGGAAAGAAAGAAGGAAAATTGTATACAGACTAATTCCTTACAGATACAGATTTTTTAAATCCTCAACAAAAATATAATCAAAAAACTCCAGCAGCATGTTAAAAGGATATATACCACACTGTGGCTATCCTCCACACCCAGGTGGGATTTATCCAAAGTATGCAGGAGGGATTCACCATGTGAGAACCAATCAATGTAATGCACCACAGTAACAAAGTAAAGGGGGAAAACCCGTATGATCGTTTCAATTGATACAGGAAAGAATTTGACCAAAGACCACACTTTTTCACGAAAGAATCACTCAGAAAAATAGGAGTAAGGGGCACTGTCTCAGTGTAACAGAGGGCATTATGGAAAACCCACAGCTGACATCATGCTCAGTGGTGAAAGACTGAGAACGTTTCCTCTGCAATCAGAAAAAAGCCAAGGATGTCCATTGTCACCACTTCTCGTCGATACTGCCTTGGAAGTTCCAGCC
Organism: Tragulus kanchil; assembly: GCA_022376925.1. NCBI lineage: Eukaryota > Metazoa > Chordata > Mammalia > Artiodactyla > Tragulidae > Tragulus > Tragulus kanchil. The sequence goes on from JAIOJX010000028.1 coordinate 246,890,285, forward strand.
AAAGAAATTAGGAAAGAAAAAGAAATACCAGACATCCAGTTAGATGTCTTAGAAAGGAAGATATAAAACAGCGCAGAGCTGCCGGCCTCACAGCAGCGGTGCTGGCCGGAGGGTGGGCACGCAGGTCAACGGACTAAAACCCAGAGTCCAGCAGTGCACCTCCGCCCGGGGTCCACTGACTTTCAGCAGGAGGACCAAGCCCACTCAATGGGGGAAGAACAGTCTCTTCCATACATGGTGCTGGCATAAAAAGAAATGCATTTGAATCATGTCTAATGAGGTGGATGAATCTAGAACCTATTATACAGAGTGAAGTACATCAGAAAGAGAAAGATAAATACTGTATACTAACGCAGATATATGGAATCTAGGAAGATAGTACTAGTAAGTGTACATGCAGAGCAGGAATGGAGAAAACAGACATAGAGAACAGACTGACGGACACTGGGTGAGGGAGGGGAATACGCTGAGGCACCAGGCCGCCTCACACAGGGGCACTGCGGAGACCAGGAGAGCTGGGCTGGGGAGGCAGCTGGGGGCAGATCCGGGGCCGGGGACACACGTATGCCCACGGAGGGTTCAGGGCAATGCATGGCAATACACGACAAAACTCTGTAAAAACAAATAAATAAAAGGAAACAACATAATTTAAGAAGATAAAAATATAAATGGTGTTGGGACAACTGATAGTTACCCTATCATACACCATATACAAAAATTAACTCAAAATGCCTCAGAGATCTAAAACTACAACTCTTAGAAGAAAACACACAGATACATCTGCCTGACCTTAGATTTGGCAACAGTTTCTTACACATAACACCAAAAGTACAACTTGATTTCACCAAAATTTGGAAGTTTTGTATATTGAAGGACACTGTCCAGAAAGTGAAAAGGCAGCTCACAGAAGGAAATATTTGCAAACCATAATCCTTTTTTTTACCACTAGGGAAGTCTTTAATTTTTATTTTAGATTCATAATTTTTTTCTTTTTTGATTTTACACAGTTTTGTTGTTTACAGATACGTATAATTCCAGGTTAGTCATAGGTATATCCCATCCCCCACATCCCACCCTTCTAGGTCATCAACATAGGCCCCATGTACTGCAAACCATAACTCTGATAAAAAGTCTTATATTCAAAAAAAATAAAGAACTCCTACAGCTCACCAACAGAAAGACAACCCCATTAAAAATGGGCAAAGCACTTTGATAGACATCTCTCCAAAGAAGGTATACAGCCAACAAGCAAAGAAAGGATGTCCAATATCATTAGTCATTAGGGAAACGCAAATCAAGATCAAAAGGAGGTGCCACTTCCAACTTACTAGAGTAGCTATAGTTTAGAGGAAAATACAAAAATAGCAAGTGTCAACAAGTACGGGGAAACTGCTAGCAGCAATGTGAAGTGCTGCACCTGCAGCTTCCAGACAGCTCCTCAAATGGCTAAACAAAGAGCGACTTCCCTGGTGGTCGAGTGGGTAAGGACACCGCCTTGCAGTGCAAGGGGCGCCAGTTCTATCCCTGGTCTGGGAAGAACCCACGTGTCGTGGAGCGGCTGGACCCATGTGTCCAACTACCAAGCCGGAGCTCTGGAGCGCATGCGCCCAGAGCCGGTGCTCTGCGACAAGCGAGGCCACTGCGATGGGAGGCCCACACGGGCCAAAGAACAAAAAAGATAAGTGAATGAAAGATCAATAGAAGTGGCCAAAAAAAAAAAGGCTAAACAAAGAGTTAACACATAACCCAACAATCCCACTCCTCGGTAAACACCCAAGAAATTAAAAAGAAACATTCAAACAAAAAGTTAAACAAATATTCAGGGAGGAATTATTCACATTAGCCAAAAGGGAGAAATGACCCAAATGTCCATCAGATGAATGGATGAATGAAATGTGGTCTACCCATATAATGGAACATTATCCCTAAAAGGAAAAGGAATAAAACAGTGACACATGCTACCCCATGGATGAACCTTGGAAACAAGCTGAGAGAAAGTCAACCCCAGAGGTACACACGGTATTATTCCACTTACACGAAATGTGAAGAATAGGCCAGATTTTAGATTCATAATTTTTTTCTTTTTTGATTTTACACAGTTTTGTTGTTTACAGATACGTATAATTCCAGGTTAGTCATAGGTATATCCCATCCCCCACATCCCACCCTTCTAGGTCATCAACATAGGCCCCATGTACTGCAAACCATAACTCTGATAAAAAGTCTTATATTCAAAAAAAATAAAGAACTCCTACAGCTCACCAACAGAAAGACAACCCCATTAAAAATGGGCAAAGCACTTTGATAGACATCTCTCCAAAGAAGGTATACAGCCAACAAGCAAAGAAAGGATGTCCAATATCATTAGTCATTAGGGAAACGCAAATCAAGATCAAAAGGAGGTGCCACTTCCAACTTACTAGAGTAGCTATAGTTTAGAGGAAAATACAAAAATAGCAAGTGTCAACAAGTACGGGGAACTGCTAGCAGCAATGTGAAGTGCTGCACCTGCAGCTTCCAGACAGCTCCTCAAATGGCTAAACAAAGAGCGACTTCCCTGGTGGTCGAGTGGGTAAGGACACCGCCTTGCAGTGCAAGGGGCGCCAGTTCTATCCCTGGTCTGGGAAGAACCCACGTGTCGTGGAGCGGCTGGACCCATGTGTCCAACTACCAAGCCGGAGCTCTGGAGCGCATGCGCCCAGAGCCGGTGCTCTGCGACAAGCGAGGCCACTGCGATGGGAGGCCCACACGGGCCAAAGAACAAAAAAGATAAGTGAATGAAAGATCAATAGAAGTGGCCAAAAAAAAAAAGGCTAAACAAAGAGTTAACACATAACCCAACAATCCCACTCCTCGGTAAACACCCAAGAAATTAAAAAGAAACATTCAAACAAAAAGTTAAACAAATATTCAGGGAGGAATTATTCACATTAGCCAAAAGGGAGAAATGACCCAAATGTCCATCAGATGAATGGATGAATGAAATGTGGTCTACCCATATAATGGAACATTATCCCTAAAAGGAAAAGGAATAAAACAGTGACACATGCTACCCCATGGATGAACCTTGGAAACAAGCTGAGAGAAAGTCAACCCCAGAGGTACACACGGTATTATTCCACTTACACGAAATGTGAAGAATAGGCCAGGCTATAGAGATAGAAAGGAGATTAGTGATGTGTAGGGGCTGGAAAGAGACTGCTTAACAGTGCCTTAAGAGAATATCTTTTGGGAGGCTTCTTTGGGGAGGGGTTTCTCGGTGGTTCAGTGGGTAAGGACACTGCCTTGCAGTGCAAGGGGCGCCGGTTCGTTCCCTGGCCTGGGAAGATCCCACGTGCCGCGGAGCGGCTGGATCGATGTGTGCCACGATGAGCCAGCGCCCTGGAGCACATGCGCCCAGATCTGGTGCTCTGCAGCTAGGGAGGCCCACACAGGCTGAAGAATAAAGATGGACGGAAAATAATGACTTAGAGGCAAAAAAGAAAAAAGCATATCTTTTTGGAGTGATGAAACTGTTCTGGCCCCAGGCAGTGGTCACGGCTACACCGGTAACTGCACTAAATGCCACTGAACTGTGCACTTTGAGACGGGGACAGTCACACACGTCACATCACGTGTGGTCACAATTAAAAAAGTCACGCCTACTAAGCAATTCTAAGAGTGAGTCCCCACGCCCAGCAGCACTGGACACGGTTAGCTTTGTCAATCTTGGTTGATCTTACAGGTGGGATATTCATGTCTTAATTTGAGAAAGTTTAGTGACATCAAGTTGTTTTTCGTATGATTATTAAAAATGGCCGTTTTAACTTTTGTTTGATTTTTTTAAACTTGATATGGTTTTAATCACTTTAAAATGTTCATTTATGAATCTTCCATCTATCATGCACATTGCAAATACCTTCTGGCAGATCATGTCTCTTCACTTGTACACACACAAAAGATTCCCTTTGGGTTTTACTGAAAGCACCTCTGTGACAGACTGTGCTCCGCATCTGCACACCACCCTCACGCACGCCTGTCTCCAGTTACATCCTGACCCGAGACTGGCCTCTGAGACCGCGGCCAGGGCTCGGTGGGCGAGGTCGAGGACTCCAGCCCAGTTCCTGGAGCTTTGGTCCTGGCAGCCAGGGAGCTCTGGCCTCCTTGGAGCAGGGCACCTCCTTCTGGCCGGGGGCAGGTCCTCTCCTGCCCTCAGGCCCCATCCTCCTCGCTGACGTGGGGAGAGGGGACCAGGAAGCTCACAGGGCCCACCAGGGAGGCCCTGTTTTCCCCTTGCCTTTTCCCCAAACAGATGCCTCTGTCCACTTCTCCCCAGTCACAGGCCAGGGCAGCTGAGCCAGGTGAGGCCCCACACGAAGCCTAGACCCACCCGGGGCACGTCCCCAAGAGCCTGGAGCCAAAACACGGCGCCCAAGCCCTCACCTGCCCAGGAGGCCAGCCATGGGGAGGCTGCAGGGCTGCTCCAGGCGTCCGGTGGGGCCAGTCTAGGCCAGCATCTGGCACGCTGCCAGCAGTGATCACATTTTACGAGCTGAGCAAGGACGGCTCATGGCAACGGAAGTGACCCTAATGAGAGACTCCCCGGGCAGCACCCCAACCAGGAAAGGAGGCAGGGAAGCCTCCGCTGGGCAAAATAATGACTTACAAAGAAAAAGCATATCTTTTTGGAGTGATGAAACTGTTCTGGCCCCAGGCAGTGGTCACGGCTACACCGGTAACTGCACTAAATGCCACTGAACTGTGCACTTTGAGACGGGACAGTCACACACGTCACATCACGTGTGGTCACAATTAAAAAAGTCACGCCTACTAAGCAATTCTAAGAGTGAGTCCCCACGCCCAGCAGCACTGGACACGGTTAGCTTTGTCAATCTTGGTTGATCTTACAGGTGGGATATTCATGTCTTAATTTGAGAAAGTTTAGTGACATCAAGTTGTTTTTCGTATGATTATTAAAAATGGCCGTTTTAACTTTTGTTTGATTTTTTTAAACTTGATATGGTTTTAATCACTTTAAAATGTTCATTTATGAATCTTCCATCTATCATGCACATTGCAAATACCTTCTGGCAGATCATGTCTCTTCACTTGTACACACACAAAAGATTCCCTTTGGGTTTTACTGAAAGCACCTCTGTGACAGACTGTGCTCCGCATCTGCACACCACCCTCACGCACGCCTGTCTCCAGTTACATCCTGACCCGAGACTGGCCTCTGAGACCGCGGCCAGGGCTCGGTGGGCGAGGTCGAGGACTCCAGCCCAGTTCCTGGAGCTTTGGTCCTGGCAGCCAGGGAGCTCTGGCCTCCTTGGAGCAGGGCACCTCCTTCTGGCCGGGGGCAGGTCCTCTCCTGCCCTCAGGCCCCATCCTCCTCGCTGACGTGGGGAGAGGGGACCAGGAAGCTCACAGGGCCCACCAGGGAGGCCCTGTTTTCCCCTTGCCTTTTCCCCAAACAGATGCCTCTGTCCACTTCTCCCCAGTCACAGGCCAGGGCAGCTGAGCCAGGTGAGGCCCCACACGAAGCCTAGACCCACCCGGGGCACGTCCCCAAGAGCCTGGAGCCAAAACACGGCGCCCAAGCCCTCACCTGCCCAGGAGGCCAGCCATGGGGAGGCTGCAGGGCTGCTCCAGGCGTCCGGTGGGGCCAGTCTAGGCCAGCATCTGGCACGCTGCCAGCAGTGATCACATTTTACGAGCTGAGCAAGGACGGCTCATGGCAACGGAAGTGACCCTAATGAGAGACTCCCCGGGCAGCACCCCAACCAGGAAAGGAGGCAGGGAAGCCTCCGCTGGGCCAACACACAACACAGAGAAGGGGTATAAAAGCCAGGAGTCTGAGTACCTCACACACATACACACTCAGACACACTCACATTAATACACACTCAACACCTCCTCCAGCCCTCCAACCTCAACATGGCCGCCTCCGCCCTGTCCTGCCCCAGCGACCTCAGCTACGACGGCCCCGAGAGCTTCTGCGAGCCCCCCTGCGGCGCCCCCAGCTGCTGCGCCCCGGCCCCCCGCCTGACCCTCCTCTGCCAGCCCGCCTGCCCCAGCCCCTGTGGCACCGCCGCCCCCTGCGGGCAGGCCTGCTGCAAGCCCGTGTGCTGCACGCCTGTCTGTTGCACACCTGTGTGCTGCACGCCCGTCTGCTGTGAGGCCTCCCCCTGCTCCTCCTCGTGTTGCCAGCCGTCCAGCTGCCAGCCCTCCTGCTGCACCTCCTCCCCCTGCGGGCAGGCCTGCTGTGCACCTGCCTGCTGTGAGCCTGTCTGTTGCACACCCGTGTGCTGCACGCCCGTCTGCTGTGAGGCCTCCCCCTGCTCCTCCTCGTGTTGCCAGCCGTCCAGCTGCCAGCCCTCCTGCTGCACCTCCTCCCCCTGCGGGCAGGCCTGCTGTGCACCCGCCTGCTGTGAGCCCGTATGTTGCACACCCGTGTGCTGCACGCCCGTCTGCTGTGAGGCCTCCCCCTGCTCCTCCTCGTGTTGCCAGCCGTCCAGCTGCCAGCCCTCCTGCTGCACCTCCTCCCCCTGCGGGCAGGCCTGCTGTGCACCCGCCTGCTGTGAGCCTGTCTGTTGCACGCCCGTGTGCTGCACGCCTGTCTGCTGTGAGGCCTCCCCCTGCTCCTCCTCGTGTTGCCAGCCGTCCAGCTGCCAGCCCTCCTGCTGCACCTCCTCCCCCTGCGGGCAGGCCTGCTGTGCACCCGCCTGCTGTGAGCCCGTCTGTTGCACACCTGTGTGCTGCACGCCCGTCTGCTGTGAGGCCTCCCCCTGCTCCTCCTCGTGTTGCCAGCCGTCCAGCTGCCAGCCCTCCTGCTGCACCTCCTCCCCCTGCGGGCAGGCCTGCTGTGAGACCGTCTGCTGCAGGCCCGTCTGTTGCAAACCCGTGTGCTGTAGGCCCGTGTGCTGCACGCGCGTCTGCTGCAGGCCCGTGTGCTGCGGGCCCTCCCCCTGCTCAGCCCCCTCCGCCTGCTGCAGGCCCTCCTCCTCCGTGTCCCTCCTCTGCCGCCCCGTGTGCCGCCCCGCCTGCTGCGTGCCCGCCGGCTCCTGCCCGCCCGCGTGCTCCCGCCCGGCCTCCTGCGTGTCCCTGCTCTGCCGGCCCGCGTGCTCCCGCCCAGCCTGCTGCGTCCCCGCCTCGGCCCCGCAGCCCTGCTGCTGAGCGCACACATGCCCAGCTCCCCTAGGGCCGGCTCTGTCTTTCACCTGACGCCTCTGCCCCCTTGAGCCTGGGGTGGCGTCTCCTCCCGCCCCAGGACTCCCCACGTCGGCAGCCCGGCGGAGCCCTCAGAGCCCCGCTGCCCCTCGGCCCGGCTCCTGGTGTCCCCCGGGGCCCGAGGCTCACTCAGCAAGCCTCCGGCCCTCCTTCCTTGTCAGATCACGGGGCTCTCCGGCCCTGAGTGAGGGGCCTGTCTCTTAACAAATAAAGCTGTTGTCAGACCCTCGCGAGGCCTCGAGTGTGTCTGTGCGAGCCCTGGGAAGAGCTCTGGAGTGAGACGGGGCGGGCCCTTAGGGACCTGGGCCTGAGCGCGTCCAGGGCGGTGACCCCACGGGGCAGGGCCCGCCCGCCCGCTCCTCTCTGCCTGGCTGTCCCGTGCCAACAGGCTGCCTGCCGCCTCCGGCCCAGAGCGCCCGGCTCCCCTGGAGCCCCCTCCACGCAGGGAGGGACGGGGCGGGCGTGGGCACGGGGCCAGGCCCTGGGCTGCCTCCTTGGCTCATGGGGCTTCACTAGGGCAAGAGAGACCCCGCTTACCAGAGCCTCTGCCTCGAAGGCATGGAGCTCGCTCCAGAAACACCTCCGGCAGGCCGGCGCCCGCTGTGAGGAGCGCGGGTGGGCTCCCCTCTGTGCTCAGAGGCCAGGCGGCGAGGGCCCGGCCGTGACGGGGAGCCTGTGCTCGCCGGGCTTCTCCAGGGAGACCACTGCGGAGACCTGGGCACCTGCGCAGAGAGGCTGCGTTTGAGCCGCGGCTCCGGGGCGGCCGAGGCCGGCAAGACCATCACCTGCAGGGGGAGCTTCCGGGCAGAGGCGGCGGGGCAGCTCCGGGTGACCTGCTGGTGGAGCGTCTTCCTCCTGGGGGACCCGAGTCCCCCCTCCACGCCCACTCACCTTCGGGAGGGCCATCTGCTCCTCCTAAAGGCTGTCGATTTCAATGCCGCTCTCGCCTAAACACACCACTGTGTCATGGCCTCCAACCACGTTTGCCTAAACACCCGGGCACCGTGCCTGGTCAGACTGACACACGAAACTAACCGTCACAGGAGCCAAAGCCCAGGCGATGGCGGGATACGTGCAACGTGCAGGAGCTCAGGGATGCTCCCGAAGGGATTCAGCTATTCACGCTGCCCAGCTCCCCTAGGGCCGGCTCTGTCTTTCACCTGACGCCTCTGCCCCTTGAGCCTGGGGTGGCGTCTCCTCCCCCCAGGACTCCCCACGTCGGCAGCCCGGCGGAGCCCTCAGAGCCCCGCTGCCCCTCGGCCCGGCTCCTGGTGTCCCCCGGGGCCCGAGGCTCACTCAGCAAGCCTCCGGCCCTCCTTCCTTGTCAGATCACGGGGCTCTCCGGCCCTGAGTGAGGGGCCTGTCTCTTAACAAATAAAGCTGTTGTCAGACCCTCGCGAGGCCTCGAGTGTGTCTGTGCGAGCCCTGGGAAGAGCTCTGGAGTGAGACGGGGCGGGCCCTTAGGGACCTGGGCCTGAGCGCGTCCAGGGCGGTGACCCCACGGGGCAGGGCCCGCCCGCCCGCTCCTCTCTGCCTGGCTGTCCCGTGCCAACAGGCTGCCTGCCGCCTCCGGCCCAGAGCGCCCGGCTCCCCTGGAGCCCCCTCCACGCAGGGAGGGACGGGGCGGGCGTGGGCACGGGGCCAGGCCCTGGGCTGCCTCCTTGGCTCATGGGGCTTCACTAGGGCAAGAGAGACCCCGCTTACCAGAGCCTCTGCCTCGAAGGCATGGAGCTCGCTCCAGAAACACCTCCGGCAGGCCGGCGCCCGCTGTGAGGAGCGCGGGTGGGCTCCCCTCTGTGCTCAGAGGCCAGGCGGCGAGGGCCCGGCCGTGACGGGGAGCCTGTGCTCGCCGGGCTTCTCCAGGGAGACCACTGCGGAGACCTGGGCACCTGCGCAGAGAGGCTGCGTTTGAGCCGCGGCTCCGGGGCGGCCGAGGCCGGCAAGACCATCACCTGCAGGGGGAGCTTCCGGGCAGAGGCGGCGGGGCAGCTCCGGGTGACCTGCTGGTGGAGCGTCTTCCTCCTGGGGGACCCGAGTCCCCCCTCCACGCCCACTCGCCTTCGGGAGGGCCATCTGCTCCTCCTAAAGGCTGTTGATTTCAATGCCGCTCTCGCCTAAACACACCACTGTGTCATGGCCTCCACCCATGTTTGCCTAAACACCCGGGCACCGTGCCTGGTCAGACTGACACACGAAACTAACCGTCACAGGAGCCAAAGCCCAGGCGATGACGGGGATACGTGCAACGTGCAGGAGCTCAGGGATGCTCCCCGAAGGGATTCAGCTATTCACGTCGCTGGCCCTCCTGGGAAATGCAAGGAGGAGGGCGGCACCCTGGCCCTGCGGGACAGTTCTGGGTGGGCAGCCACCTGCAGGACAGCTGTTCCCACCTGTCACTGCTTCCTCTTTTCCTCAGGCCCTTCCCACCCTAGAAGGACCTTGGCTGGGCCTCAAGTGTGAGTGGGATTACTGTGAGGTATGTGGGTGGCCGCCACGTCCCTTCCGTTGTGTCAGACTCTTGGGGCCCATGGACGTAGCCCCCCAGCCTCCTCTGTCTGTGGGAGTCTCCAGGCAGCAGCGCTGGAGCGGGTTTCCGTGCCCCCCTCCAGGGGAACCCCTGACCCGGGGATCAGAGCCGCGTCACCTGCATCGGCAGGCGGGTCCTCCGCCACCAGCGCCACTGGGCAGCCCGACTACGTAACAGCCGCACTTCAAACTGACCAAAGAAGCAGGTGAATCTTTAAATAGCATGTGATTTAACCCAGTATATCCTGGCAAGGATGCGAGTAACCGTCCACCTTGCCCGTCTCCTTAGAAACATGTGTGGGGGTCCAGAAGCGATGATCAGGGACATCGAACAACAGCCTGGTTCCAGACGGGGCAAGGAGTACATCGAGGCTGCATATTGTCACCCTGTTTTTTCAACTTCGATGCAGAGCACAGCATGAGCAATGCCGGGCCGGGTGAATCGCGGGTGGGACCCAGACTGCCGGGAGAAATAGCAATCACCTCAGGAACGCAGCTGACACCAGCCTTGCGGCAGAAACGGAAGACGACTGAGGAACCCCTTGGTGAGGGTGAGTGAAGAAAGCGAACAGGCTGGCTTGACACCCAGCACTCAGAAAGCTGAGGTCCTGCACCCAGGGCCACCGCTCCAGGGCAAAGAGAAGGGGCCTTAAAGGCGGGGGCAGTGACAGGCTGTATCTTCTTGGGCTCCGGCATTTCTGCGCATGGTGACTGCAGCCATGGAATCCAGCGACCTTGCTTCTTGGGAGGAAAACGAGGACAAACCTGGGCAGCTCGTCGGAAGCAGCCATACCACATCGCTGGCCACGGCCGCTCTGGTAAAGCTGTGAGTTTCCCACAGTCGTGTACGGACGTGGGAGTCGGACCGTAAAGAAGACTGAGCGTGACATAAGTGATGCCTCCAAGCCGTCCTGCTGGGGAGGAGCCCTGAGAGCCCCTCGGCCTGCACGGAGAGCAGGCATTCCACCCGCGGGAGAGCGGCCCCGAAGGCTCCCCGCAAGGGCCGACCCTGCTGCCGAGGCTCGGGTGCTGTGGCCGCCCGACGCGAAGGGCCGACTCCGTAGAAAAGACCCGAACGCTGGGCAGAGCTGGGGGCAGGAGGGGACGGGCCGCAGAGGACGGGCCGGTGGAGGGCATCGCCGCTCAGGGGACGCGAGTCAGAGCCGGCTGTCGGGAGAGCGAGGACAGAGGAGCCGGGCGAGCTGGCGCCCACGGGCCGCAGAGAGTCAGCCTCGGGTTAGCACTGAGCAGGGGGAACAGTGACTCAGAAGGTGGCCCTCCTGCAGGTGGTGTTACTACAGTGCGAGAACCTCACCAGGGTCGTTTTCCGGGAGGGCTCGGCCTTCTCAGGCAGCCAGGGACCCCTCGTGCTCTCCGTTTAGTCTTGTTGCCCTCTCCTCACACCTAGGCCCGCCCGAGACCCGGTGCGCCTGCCTGCCTCATCGCTCGGTCACCTGTCTTCTTTCTATCTGTTTTTAAAGGTTTTCTGATGTGGAAAAAATCTTTATTGAGTTTGTTACAGCATTGCTTCTTGTGTATGTTTTCATATTTCTAGCTGAGGGACATGTGAGATCTTGGCTCCCGAGTCAGGGATTGAATCCACACGTCCTTCACTGGACGGCAGATTCTTGCCCTCTAGACCTCCGGTGGAGGAGGGATTTCCATCATTTGTCTTATTTCTTTAAGGGTTTCTCCAAGAAACATGGGTAGAGTGTTTTCTAAGCTCTTGCTTATGTGACAATACACGGCTGCCGTCTACTTGAGAAACATGTAAGGGGCTTCCCAGGAGGCCCTAGTGATGAAGCATCCGCCTGCCAGTGCAGGAGAAAGACGCGCCAGTCTGAGGAGAGGAAAGGGCAGCCTTCCTCCCCGTGTTCCCCCCGAAGCTCTGCGTCTTTCACTCTTTGGTGGGAGAGGGGTCCGGAGTCTCTCTCGTGGGAGCTTGGTTGCCAGACTGTGCGTGGTGTCCTCCTGCCTGGCCCTGGGGCTACAATGCACCCTGCTCACGTAAACCCCACACGTGGGTCTAGGGTGGGCTCTGAAAGCTGAGGCTCCTGGACGCGGGGAGCCCTCCAGGCCCACGCACGCACGTGGGAGCGCGGCTCAGAGGGGCCGGTGCTCATCCTGTCCCCGCTGTTCCACCCGAGCAGGGCCTCCTTCCTCCTCAGCAACGGAGCGACCACGCTTGGTGTCGGCGGAGCCCTCCGTTTATTACATTTTCTTTCATCGCATTTGGGGGGCTACGCCTTCCCTCCGTTGGAGTAGGAAATGGCAGCCCACTCCAGCATTCTTGCCTAGAAAACCCCGTGGACAGAGGAGCCGGTGGCACAGGCCACGAGGCCGCAGAGTATTGCACACGGCGGAGTCACGGAGCACAGGCGCTCTGCCTGTGTGGTGCGAAGGAACTCGCAGTGTTTGTCTGAAAAGAGCTGATTTTCTGGGGTTACGGTTTCGCTCCTTCCTGTTTTCACTGTAAATTTTCATCCCAGCCTCCCCGGCGGCTCAGACTCTGCCCACAGGCCGGAGCCACGGGGACGCGGGCTCGATCGCGGGGTTGGGAGGATCGCTGGAGGCGGGCAGGGCTGTCCACTGCAGCACCCCCGCCTGGGGCAGCCCGGAGAGAGGCGCCTGGCCGGCTGTGGTCCACAGGGTCACAGAGACTCGGGCACGACGGAGCAGCGGGCACGCACACCTGCTGGTGAACTTCCTCGGGCACAGCCTTCCTTCCGCATCCAGCTTGGGGCTCGGCCTTGGGGAGGCCCGGGCAAGCGCCCCAGTCCTGTGCGCAGACGGCCGCCCTCAGCCCCAGCCCCGACGCTCTGGGCTCCACGACGTCTCCGTAGCCAGGCCTGCTCACCACTTGCAGCACGCTCCTCGACGAGCGGCTGTGGAGTTAAGCCCCAGAGTGCCCCGACCACCACGCGGCCTGCAGCGGGCGTCCAGACAGTGCCGTCCGACCCCCGGCCTGGTCGGGCTGCCGGGACGGCCGCCGGCCCCGACGCTGCCGTCCTCCCAGGGTCGGCCCGTGCCGATGCTCTGGTCGAGGCTCCCTGGGTCCCCGCTTCCTGTGGCCGCCAGGGGAACGGAGCCTTGCCTGAGCTCTAGTTCTGGGTGTTGCCGGGGTCCCCGGGTCTCCCCCGCCCGCACACGGGGTCCCCAGGCGCAGGCCTCCCTCTCTCTGAGTCTTTCAGGGCCCGCCCCCTCCGGCCGAGGGGCAGGCCGCTCCGCTGAGGCCGCGGGGTGCACGGGGCGCTCGGGGAGCTCTCGGGCTTGGGTGAAAGGTGGATGAACGCGGCCCCTAACTCACTCGCACCAGGGAGCGCGGCTCCCGGGTGAGCTCTCAGAGCACACGCCAGGGCTGAGCATGCTCTGTGAGCTCTCCGCTGGGCGCACTGGCGGGACTGGAGGGTGCGGGCGTCCCTGGGCCGTGCCTCCCGCCGAGAGGGCCGCTGCCGGGCGCGGGGGAGGTGCCAGAATCACACCCCCTGCTGGCCGTGATCCTCACTGGGCTCCACGGCCCGTCCTCTGGACCCCTTGCCTTTTACTGATGTCCATGTGTCACTGGACACGTAAATCTAAAAGCACCTCAGAGTCAAAATAACCTTAAAAGCACTGTACCACAGAGGAAAGATGGGACAGAATTTCGAGACATGTCCACCTCTGAACCTTACTCAGCAAACTCTTGCCTCAGATATTTTCTGTATCTTTCCTGGAGCCAAACAAAATATCCCAAGTGGGAAACATCCTGCAACTCGGGATGTTTACACTCACCAGTTTAATGAGGAAAAGTGTTGGGGGAACCCTGCCAGCATTAATGAGGGGCTCCTGCAGCCAGCGCTCAACCGCAACGAGGAAGGGCCACGCCTCCCGCCGGAACAACCGAGCCAGGGGCCAGGTATAAAAGCCGCGCGTCCCCCCGCAGCTCCCACTCACTCACCCACACCCTCACACGCACTCCGCCTCCTCCAGCCCTCCACCGTCAGCATGGCCGCCTCCACCCTGTCCTGCCCCAGAGACCTGAGCTACGACGGCCCCGAGAGTTTCTGCGAGCCCCCCTGCTGCGCCCCCGCCTGCTGCGCCCCGGCCCCCCGCCTGACCCTCCTCTGCCAGCCCGCCTGCCCCAGCCCCTGCGGCACCGCCGCCCCCTGCGGGCAGGCCTGCTGTGCGCCCGTCTGCTGTGAGCCTGTCTGTTGCACACCTGTGTGCTGCAGGCCCGTGTGCTGCACACCTGTCTGTTGCACACCTGTGTGCTGCACGCCTGTCTGCTCTGAGGCCTCCCCCTGCTCCACCTCCTCGTGTTGCCAGCCGTCCAGCTGCCAGTCCTCCTGCTGCACCTCCTCCCCCTGCGGGCAGGCCTGCTGTGAGCCCGTCTGCTGTGCGCCCGTCTGCTGCAGGCCCATCTGTTGCACACCCGTGTGTTGCACACCTGTCTGCTGCAGGCCCGTGTGCTGCAGGCCCGTCTGTTGCACGCCCGTGTGCTGCAGGCCCGTGTGCTGTGGGCCCTCCCCCTGCTCAGCCCCCTCCGCCTGCTGCAGGCCCTCCTCCTCCGTGTCCCTCCTCTGCCGCCCCGTGTGCCGCCCCGCCTGCTGCGGGCCCGCCGGCTCCTGCCTGCCCAGCAGTGGCCGCCTGGCCTCCTGCGTGTCCCTGCTCTGCCGGCCCGCGTGCTCCCGCCCGGCCTGCTGCGTCCCCGCCTCGGCCCTGCAGCCCTGCTGCTGAGCAGGCAGCCCCCAGGGCCTGTCAGGCTCAGGATCCCTCAGCCGAGGGGCTCAGCTCAGAGACACCAGCCCTGACCCTCCTCCAGGACTTTAGCCCCAGGAAGGACGCCCGCAGCCCTCTCCTTGTCACCAGGAATGACAGGTCTCCTCTTCCTCCAGGGTCTTCTCAGCAGGTGCTGCCTGGCATCGGAGCCTGAGCCCTGGCTAAGTCCTGCCAGCGGCCTGGTCCTCGGCCCCGCCTCCTCCTGGCTCCACTCACCAGTTTAATGAGGAAAAGTGTTGGGGGAACCCTGCCAGCATTAATGAGGGGCTCCTGCAGCCAGCGCTCAACCGCAACGAGGAAGGGCCACGCCTCCCGCCGGAACAACCGAGCCAGGGGCCAGGTATAAAAGCCGCGCGTCCCCCCGCAGCTCCCACTCACTCACCCACACCCTCACACGCACTCCGCCTCCTCCAGCCCTCCACCGTCAGCATGGCCGCCTCCACCCTGTCCTGCCCCAGAGACCTGAGCTACGACGGCCCCGAGAGTTTCTGCGAGCCCCCCTGCTGCGCCCCCGCCTGCTGCGCCCCGGCCCCCCGCCTGACCCTCCTCTGCCAGCCCGCCTGCCCCAGCCCCTGCGGCACCGCCGCCCCCTGCGGGCAGGCCTGCTGTGCG
The DNA here is from genome assembly GCA_022376925.1 of Tragulus kanchil. Taxonomy (NCBI): domain Eukaryota; kingdom Metazoa; phylum Chordata; class Mammalia; order Artiodactyla; family Tragulidae; genus Tragulus; species Tragulus kanchil. Next base: position 246,905,390 of record JAIOJX010000028.1, read on the forward strand.
CCCGTCTGCTGTGAGCCTGTCTGTTGCACACCTGTGTGCTGCAGGCCCGTGTGCTGCACACCTGTCTGTTGCACACCTGTGTGCTGCACGCCTGTCTGCTCTGAGGCCTCCCCCTGCTCCACCTCCTCGTGTTGCCAGCCGTCCAGCTGCCAGTCCTCCTGCTGCACCTCCTCCCCCTGCGGGCAGGCCTGCTGTGAGCCCGTCTGCTGTGCGCCCGTCTGCTGCAGGCCCATCTGTTGCACACCCGTGTGTTGCACACCTGTCTGCTGCAGGCCCGTGTGCTGCAGGCCCGTCTGTTGCACGCCCGTGTGCTGCAGGCCCGTGTGCTGTGGGCCCTCCCCCTGCTCAGCCCCCTCCGCCTGCTGCAGGCCCTCCTCCTCCGTGTCCCTCCTCTGCCGCCCCGTGTGCCGCCCCGCCTGCTGCGGGCCCGCCGGCTCCTGCCTGCCCAGCAGTGGCCGCCTGGCCTCCTGCGTGTCCCTGCTCTGCCGGCCCGCGTGCTCCCGCCCGGCCTGCTGCGTCCCCGCCTCGGCCCTGCAGCCCTGCTGCTGAGCAGGCAGCCCCCAGGGCCTGTCAGGCTCAGGATCCCTCAGCCGAGGGGCTCAGCTCAGAGACACCAGCCCTGACCCTCCTCCAGGACTTTAGCCCCAGGAAGGACGCCCGCAGCCCTCTCCTTGTCACCAGGAATGACAGGTCTCCTCTTCCTCCAGGGTCTTCTCAGCAGGTGCTGCCTGGCAATTCCGGAGCCTGAGCCCTGGCTAAGTCCTGCCAGCGGCCTGGTCCTCGGGGCCCCGCCCCTCCTCCTGGCCCCGCCCTCTCTTCGCCGCCTCTGGACCTGGGAAACCTCCTCAGCCCACACTCCCCTTCATCAGGGTGCTCTCCTGACCTCCGTGCAGGGGCGCACACCACCCCCAGAGCTCCAAACAGAACCTCCCGGGACCCTTCGTGGGAGACGAGAACCAGAAGAGACCAAGGCCCGGAGCGGGGCCGAGAGGTGGCCGTGCTCCCCGAGGCCATTCCCAAAGCCTCGGAGGCCCACAGCTCTGCACCCTGCCAAGCCTGCCTCCCTTCCACGGCGTCTGACGTCCTCCCTCCTGGGTGGGGTCCTGGGGGCAGTGACCGCGTTTCCTCAGCTCCGGATGCTGCTGATCAGAGGCACGCCGCGGCCATCCTGAAGGCTCCAGGCAGATCCCCCGCGAGAACCCACCACGGGCCCAGCGGCCTCCGTGGCGTCAGCCCGCAGCCTCGCCGGGCAGCTCCCAGCACGCGACCCGCACAGCAGAACACAGGCTTCGTGCTCGGGCGCCCGCCTGACCGCCGCGGCCTTCACAGAGCCCCGCGGACACTGCGCGCCACCCGCCTGACTCTCCCTCCTCCCCGCCCGCGGCCACGGGCGTCTGGTCGACCTGGAGTGTCGAAGCCCTTCCCCTCGCGGCTCCTCTGTTGCTCTCTCACAGGCACACCCACAATAAACCCACAGCAAGTCTATTCCACCGCGGCATCGTCTTCTTGGAGAACCCAGACCCCCTCCTGCCGCCTCGTTTTAGTGCAGAAAGAAGGCGGGAGGGACAGGGAGACCGGAGGAAGGGAGTGGGGAGGAGGAGGGAAGCCGCGGCCCGCGCTGGAGCAACACCCTGACGTGGACACTCACGGCGGCCTGCGCCACTGCGGTCGTGCCGGACTCTGTGGAGTCCGACGGCAGCCCGCCAGGCGCCTCTGTCTGCGGGGCTCTCCAGGCAGGAGGACGGGAGTGGGCGGCCATGTCCTCCCCCGGGAGAGCTTCCTGACTCAGGGATCCAACACACGTCTCTTATGTCTCCTGCACTGGTAGCTGGATTCTTTACACTAGCACCACCTGGGACGTCCACATACACATTAACCAGTTTGAACTATTTGGCCTGAAAGAAGACTCCACCCATAAACAGAATAACTTTTCGTTTTCAGTGAAAGCAAAACCTGTATCAAGATAGACTGGTTTGGGGCTTCCCCGGTGGTCCAGTGGGTAAGGACACCACCTTGCAGTGCAAGGGGCGCCAGTTTGATCCCTGGCCCGGGAAGATCCCACCTGTCGCGGAGCGGTTGGACTGACGTGTCCAACTACCGAGCCGGAGCTCTGGAGCGCATGCGCCCAGAGCCGGCGCTCTGCAGCAAGAGGCCACTGCGTTGGGAGGCCCATACAGGCCAAAGAACAAAGATAAACAGATGAAAATAAATAAATGAAAAACCAATAGAAGTGGCCAAAAAAAGGGATAGACTGGTTTTGTTGAGACTGACCACACAGGATGACAAAGAAGTCTCTGTGTATCTGAAAAATCTGAATCACTAGACAGGTATTTTCTGAACACATTGGAATTAAATTAGAAACCTAGTAATGGAAAGACCCTGTAAAACCCACAACTATTTAGAAATGAAATAGACTTCTAAATAAACCATAAACAAGGAAAAGAGTAAATCAGGAAATAGTCTGACCTCTGTAAACGTGAAAATACAACATATCAAAATCCATGGCATGTTGCTAAAGCAACAGTGAGGGTACTTTTGCAGCACTGACTGTCTTTGTTAGAGAAGAAAATTCTCAAATAAATGACCTCCGCTTCCACCTTAAGAAATTAGTAGGCAAATCTAATTCAAACATAAAGACAAAAGTGAAGATTAGAGTGGAAAACTGATGCAAGGGCAAAGAGAAGAATAAAAGAGAAAACCAAACAAGCCAGAAGCTGCTTCCTTGAGAAGCGTAACAAAACGGGCAAATCTTTCGCCATACTGACCAGCAAACCAAAGAGAGACGCTGCTAATAGACGGCATCAGGGATGAGGGATGTGACATCACCAGAGATCCTGGAGACGTTGGAAGGATCCTGAGGGAACATGATGAGGTACTTTGTGCCCATGAATTTGACAACCTATTGAAATGGATGAATTCCTTGGAAGACACAAACTATCAAAACTCACTCAGGAAGAAATATATAAACTGAATAGCCCTATAGCCATCAAATAAGTTGGATTTGTAGTTAAAAACCTTTCCATAACCCACCAGTCCATCAACAGGCAAATGGTTAGCAAACTGAGAAACGTCTATACCTTGGGGTAAAAGGGGACAAATTATTGACACACACCACAGCCGGAGTGGATCTCAATGGAACTGTGTGGAGTGAAAAAAGTCAGTCTCAAAAACTGACATACTGTTGAATGACAAAGAATGTTCAGACTATCACACAATTGCACTCATTGCACATGCTAGTGAGGTCATGCTCAAAATCCTCCAAGCTAAGCTTCAGCAGTACGTGAACAAAAACTTCCAGATGTACAAGCTGGATTTAGAAAAGGCAGAGGAAGCAGGGATCAAATTACCAACATTCATTGGATCATAGAAGAACAAGTGAATTCCAGAAAAACATCTACTTCTGCTTCATCAACTAAGCTAAAGCCTTTGACTGTGTGGATCCCAACAAACTGTGGAAAATTTGAAAGACATGGGAATACCTGATCACCTTACGTATCTCCTGCAAACCCTGTATGCAGGTCAAGAAGCAACAGTTAGAACTGGATATAGAATAACATACTGGTTCCAAACTGGGAAAGGAGTATGTCAGGGCTGGACATTATCACCCTGCTTATTTAACTTCTGCGCAGAGTACGTTTTGTGAAATGCCCGACTGGATGAATCACAAGGTTGAATCAAGACTGGAGAAATATTAACAACCTCAGAAATGCAGATGATCTCAGTCTAATTGCAGAAAGCGAAGAGGAACTAATGAGCCTCTTGTTGAAGATAAGAGAGAGTGAAAAAGCTGGCTTAAAACTAAACATTCAAAAGCTACGACCATGGCATTTGGTCCCATTGTTTCTGGGCAAATAAATGGGGCAAAGTGGAAAGGGTGACAGATTTTATTTTCTTGGGCTCCAAAATCACTGATGGTGATTTTGTGACTATAGCCACGTGGATGGTGACTATAGTCATGAAATTTAAAGACACTTGCTCCCTGGAAGAAAAGCTATGACAAACCTAGACAGCATATTAAAAAGCAGAGACATCACTTTGCCACCAAAGGGTCTACATCGTCAAACCTATGGCTTTTCTACGGGTAGTCACATATGGATGTGAGAGCAGGGCCATAAAGAAGGCTGAGCACCAAAGAATTGATGCTTTTGAATTAAGGTGCTGATGAAGACTCTTGAGAGTACCCTGGACAGCAAGGTCAAGCTGACTAATCTTAAAGGAAATCAACCCTAAATATTCGTTGGAAGGACTGATATTGAAGCTGAAGCTCCAGTATTTTGACCTGACGTGAAGAGCCGAGTCATGGAAAAGACCCTGGTGCTGGCAAGGACGGGGGGCAGGAGGAGAAGGGGGCGGAGACGGTTGGATGGCGTCCCTGACCCAACGCCTATGAATCTGAGCAAACTCTGGGACAGAGTGGAGGACGGCGTGGAGCACGGAGCGGAGGACAGAGTGGAGCACGGAGTGGAGGAGAGAGGAGCGTGGCGTGCTGTTGTCCACGGGGCCACAAAGAGTCAGACGTGACGGGTGACTCAGCAACTGAACACCAGCAACAAATGATGCCTTTCACGGAACGTTGTCAATCGACAGGAGTAGCGACCCGGCAGAGCTGGGCGGCCGCCCAGGGCTGGGGATGCGAGCTCGGGAGCGTGAGGCTCTCTTGCGGGGAGGGAGCCTGGCGGTGAGCGTGCAGCCCCGCCTCGCACTGTGGTGGTGAGTGTGCGCTCTACAAGCGTGGAGATGCTGCAGCGAGTTACACGCGCGCACGCACAGGTGCAGCTGAGGAGGTCCGAGCGCGGTCGGGGCCCACCCGCCTCCTGCCTGTGGCCGGCGCGGGTGGCCCACGAGGCTGTCCTGGAGGAACCGGGGCCACGGCACACAGGGACACCTTGCACATTTTTTCCGGCAGCTTCATGGAAATCAGAGATCATTTCAAAACTGAAAATTTAAAACAATTCCCACAGAGAAAAGGCTCCTGCAGCCTCACCGGTGAATTCTGCCGGCGCGACACGTAGCACCGGTGCCTCCAACAGGCCAGCGTCCACCACCTGGCGGGCACGGCAGGCCGCCACGGGCGCGCTGCAGCCTCTGACGGCCCAGCACCTTCTCCGGGGCCTAAACCAGGGAGCCGCCCGGTCCCACGATCACTGAGACCTCCGGGAGCTTCTTCCTTCTCCACGTCGTTCTGGGACGGGGAGCCGAGGCCCCTCCCAGGCGGTGGGCCCGGGGGGGCCCGGTCCTGGCTGCCTCCCCTCCTCAGAGCGTACACAGGCCGTCGGGCGCCCGGTGCCTGCCCACCCCACGGACCCCGGGTGTGGGTGTGGAAGACAAACGAATCAAGCAGAATCCTGGCGGGGCCCCACCTGGATGACTTGGGACCCCTCCAGTCACAAGGCCCTTAATTCACTCCCGCCCTCAAGGTCGCTCTCCTGGGCCAGGGGACGTATCCCAGGCCCTCGGGCTGGACTTGGGCGTCTCTGGATACCACAGAGGGTCCCACGAGGCTCCCTCTCCCCATCAGGAAGGGGAGGAGCCATGCTTGTTAGAAGGGTGTCTGGTTTGCATTCAGACTGAGGAGGGGTGGAAGAGAAGGGCCCGCCTGTCCGCGGCTGAGCAGAAGGGGTCCGTTCGGGCAGCTGGCGCCCTGCCCTCAGTCCAGCAGAGCAGGGCGAGGCCTGGCCTGCTGACCTCGGGGGGCAGAGGGCGGGCCCGCGGGCTGAGCGCCGGGAGCTCGCTGCCCAGCTGAGGGGTCGCCTTCCTGCGCTCAGTCCCCATCACAGCCGTCTGGTGGCCTGGCCTCCTCGGCCGAAGGATGTTCCAGACCCTCGAACCAGCCCTGGAGGAAGCCGTTTAGAGGAGGACGCGAGAGGAGAGACAGCGCACGCCTGGTGAGCATCGCGTTCTGATGTTTATTAGGCCTGCGACACTGGAGGCCGCAGAGCCCGGACCAGCCAGCGTGGGCACCGCGGGGACGGCCGGGCCGGGGACCCGGCGCTGGGGGTGAGCCCCTCCGCCTGGCTGGCTGGGACCAGGCGGCCCTGCTGCGACGCAGCCTAGTCGGGTCTGGGAGGTGAGAGGGGGACGACGTCTGGGCCGCCTGGCGGGAGGTCAGAGAGCCCGCTGCACTGACCCCGCACACGGGGGAGGGGTCCTGAGGGCATGGGCTCAGACGCAGGAAGGGACGCAGCAGGGGACGGGTCTGCAGACCAGGGCGGGGCAGGAGGGCTGGCAGGAGGGAGCCCCACACACGACGCGCCTGTAACACACAGGGACGCACACGACAGGCGGGCAGCTCACAGGCGCGCAGCAGGACGCCGGGCAGGGGCCGGGCGCACAGCAGGCCGGCCGGCAGCCCGCGGAGCAGCTGGAGTCGCACATGGTGGCGTGGGCTGGCCGGGGCGCGTGGAGGACAGGGCTGGTCTGGAGGCGCCCTCCCCGCCGCGGCCTTTATACCCGCGGGCGTCCTGGCGTCCAGAGGCTTCCTCCAGGCCACCTGTTGTCCTCCCCCGCCCCCTCGGGTCTCCTCCCGGAGCGTCTGGCCGCAGTGACTCAGCTCAAGAAGCTCCCGTGAGCTGGAGGCCGAGGATGACCCAGTTCCCGGGGGGTCTGGACTCAGAGCCTGAGTTGAGCGGGCGATGGGCCGTCCCGCAGGGACTGAGCCCCTCTGCTGTGATTTCAGGGTCCTCCCCGACCCCACCAGCCTGTCCTCTGTCCACACACAGGCACGCTCGCTGCACTGGCACCCCGCGTGAGTGGTGATCCAGAAGGTTCTCCCGTGGGGTCGGGCTCCTCGTGGGGCCGTGGCCACATGACTGCCGTCCCCGTAGCCACAGGCATCCAGCTCTGTCTCAGGGCCGAGCCGAGCACGTCACGTGGACCGTCTCGTAACGGATCAGTGATCCATCCTGCCACCGTTCAGGGCGCAGGCGACATTTGCCCAGGTGTCCAGTCAGGAAGATCTGGAAGGTCCCGCGACGCGTGCAGCCTCCACCCCTGCAAGCGGAGAAGCAGGCGCCGGAGGGTCTGGCCTCACTCTGGAGTCCGTGGTCTGCACACTGTGCCCGCGGAGCTGGGGCTTTGGGGTGTGGGATTCTTGCATCTATAAACTGGGACTTTTAACAGTCAAATTTGGTCTGAGATTCTTGGATCTGTTAGCTGTAACTTTTCTAATCAGATTTGGAGATTCTGCCCCTATTTCTTCAAGACGCCCTTGGACGTCAGCGTGGCTCTCTCCTGGGGCTGAAGTTGCTCGCGTGCCAGCCTTCCTGGCGTGCTCTCACCGACCCGCTTCATTTTCCTCAGCTCTCCGCCCTCTCTTCAGGTGGGACACTTTCTACCGACGTGTCTTCACACTCACTGGCTCTTTCTTCCTCCTCTTGGCCCCTAGGGTCTGTGATGTGGATCTGTCTCCCTGCACCGGCTCCCTGACACCCCCACGCTGCGGGATTTCCGGCCGCTCCTGGAACACGCTCGTCTCTGAGCAGGGTCCTCACCCTGGCCCCCTGGCCCCCTGGCCCTTCACGGCACCCTCTGCCGGCTCAGCACCGGCTCCTCCCAGAGGACCCAGACCACCCACCAAGCATCACTCCCCTCCCTCTGCAGAGCGCGCTTTCCTTTCCAGGCCTCAGCCCACTCTGGGATGACTTCACGGACTGATTTTCTGTTCTCTCATTTATCCATTTCCCTGGAGGACTCACGAGCCTGGACGTCTCTGTCGCCAGCACCCAGAGTGACAATCTGCTGCCTGAGCAAATCAGTTCTTGTGCAATTACGATAAGACGGGAGCTGACAAACTTTCCGTAAAGAGCAGAGAGGAGGCACCCTGGGCTTGGCAGCTCCATGGTCTCACTCACAGCAACTCAGCACGTGCAGGGAGAAGCAGCCTCAGACACACAAACGCCCCGCACGGCTGTGCCCGGGACGCCATCCACATGCAGGCAGCAGGATAGACACACAAACGCCCCGCACGGCTGTGCCTGGGACGCCATCCACACGCAGGCAGCAGGACAGACTCGCCCCACGGACTGCAGGCTCCTGCTTCCACCTTTTCCTGTGCCAAATAAAAGCTCAGAGTACATCGTGGTCTCAGCGTCTTCACTGACAGCGTGAGATACAAAGGCGTCAAAGGACCCGGCGCTCTGAGTCGATCTGGGGTGCCCTGTGCACAGTGATGACCTGGAGACACAGCGGGAGCCCCCAGAAAGGCAAACCAGAACATCCTGTTCAGGGGCAGAAGCTGGCCCCAATGTGAAACTCATTTATGAAGGAGAAGAGCACAGCGAAGCGCGGCCGGGATAATAAGATGTTGGGAGACACGCAACAACAGCCACGAGGAAGTCAACAGTCAAGCTTCTGTGTTGCTGGGACGCCCACAGCCTGGGTATAAAAGCTGCCGAGGGAAGCAGCCTGCAGACACCGCCAGCCCTGCTCCGACACCAGCTGCCCCGCGCCGCCATGGGCCACACCCGCTGCTCCTCCGGCCTCCAGGCTGCCTGCCTGCCCAGCCCCTGCCAGCCGGCCTGCCTCACCTCCAGCCCCTGCCAGCTGGCCGGCCTCACCTCCAGCCCCTGCCAGCTGGCCGGCCTCACCTCCAGCCCCTGCCAGCCGGCCTGCCTCACCTCCAGCCCCTGCCAGCCGGCCTGCCTCATGCCCAGCCCCTGCCAGCCGGCCTGCCTCACCTCCAGCCCCTGCCAGCCGGCCTGCCTCACCTCCAGCCCCTGCCAGCCGGCCTGCGTGCCCGTGAGCTGCAGGCCCGCCCTGTGCCTGACGCCTTCCTGCCAGTCCCCCGTGTGCCTGCCCCTGAGCCGCAGGCCCGTCGTGTACGTGGCCCCGTCCTTCGGGAGCTGCCAGCCCCGCCCCTCCCTGGTCTGCAGACCCGCCTCCTGCGGCACCCGCTCCTGCTTCTGACCCCGAGCCTCCTCCCAGCTGCTCCCCGTGCGGACGGGGTCGCTCTGTCCCCTCCCGGCACGAGTCCCGGTGGACCTCCAGGGTCTGCACGTGGCCGACAAAGAGCCTGACGGACCGGCCTCGGAACCCGGGCGAGAACGTGGCGGGGTGATCCGGCCCTGCCGCGGACGGGCGCGTCCCCTCCAGGAAGCCCTGGCTCCCAGGGTCCCTCTCTGTCTCCAGCAGGAAACCACACCCCACGTGAGCCGAATAAACCGTGCGTCCCCCACGCAGCCTGTCCCTCTGTGCTGTCCTCACGTGTTCTGAGGTTTTCTTCTTGGAGGTGGAGACAGATGGTAACTACAGAGGGCCCTCCTCAAAGAGCCCTCTCGACGGCTCCGCGGAAGGTGCAGGGCCCTCGGTGGGTGGGGTGGGGGAGGCTGTGTCCCCACGTCCGCGGCTCTGGACTCCGACTGCGGCTGGGGAAGGGCTTCCCTCCCTCTGGGCGGGGGATGGGACACGGGCCTGAACCCGGGTCCACCTGGTGCCTAAAGGATGACCAGCGGGGAGGCCAGAAACGCCCCACAAACCCACCACACACACAAAGGGGAGTCTGGCCATCCCAGAGGGAGGAGACCGAGCTGAGAAAGCCTCACCCCTGCCGCCGGGCACTCAAGGCCTGCCAGGGCTGACCCGGGCCAAGACCAGAGAGGCCCTGCCTCCGGGCTCCAGCCCGGCCGGCACAGCCGCTGAGCAGCATCGGCTTCCACGGGAGAAAGGCTGACGGGGTGGAGGCCACTTCTGTGTGCCAGGCCCGCAGGGGCAGCTGAAAACTGAGGACAGGGCAAAAACCTGTGTCCCCAGCCCTCGTCCTAAGCTGGGGGGCTGACAGCTCCCCACAAGGAACCCGAAGCCGCCGGAACACGGAGGGTTCTCACATCACACCAAAACCCAGGCCACGGTCACCATCTGAGCAGGCTGACTCAGCGTCCCCACACACGGACGGTCTGACGTGTATGCCCAGCAAGGAACACGGAGCACATCCATTTAAGCTAGCTCCTGATCGCTGAGGCTGACAAAGCTTAGACGACATCCAGAAACGCGGGGAAAGGTCAGTCCTCCGTCCGGAGCCAGTGCAGCCAATACGGCCGGATCCCACACGACCAGGGGTCAGTCCTCCGCCGACTGTGAGCCAATCGGCCGACAAAGAGCCTGACGGACCGGCCTCGGAACCCGGGCGAGGACGTGGCGGGGTGATCCGGCCCTGCCGCGGACGGGCGCGTCCCCTCCAGGAAGCCCTGGCTCCCAGGGTCCCTCTCTGTCTCCAGCAGGAAACCACACCCCACGTGAGCCGAATAAACCGTGCGTCCCCCACGCAGCCTGTCCCTCTGTGCTGTCCTCACGTGTTCTGAGGTTTTCTTCTTGGAGGTGGAGACAGATGGTAACTACAGAGGGCCCTCCTCAAAGAGCCCTCTCGACGGCTCCGCGGAAGGTGCAGGGCCCTCGGTGGGTGGGGTGGGGGAGGCTGTGTCCCCACGTCCGCGGCTCTGGACTCCGACTGCGGCTGGGGAAGGGCTTCCCTCCCTCTGGGCGGGGGATGGGACACGGGCCTGAACCCGGGTCCACCTGGTGCCTAAAGGATGACCAGCGGGGAGGCCAGAAACGCCCCACAAACCCACCACACACACAAAGGGGAGTCTGGCCATCCCAGAGGGAGGAGACCGAGCTGAGAAAGCCTCACCCCTGCCGCCGGGCACTCAAGGCCTGCCAGGGCTGACCCGGGCCAAGACCAGAGAGGCCCTGCCTCCGGGCTCCAGCCCGGCCGGCACAGCCGCTGAGCAGCATCGGCTTCCACGGGAGAAAGGCTGACGGGGTGGAGGCCACTTCTGTGTGCCAGGCCCGCAGGGGCAGCTGAAAACTGAGGACAGGGCAAAAACCTGTGTCCCCAGCCCTCGTCCTAAGCTGGGGGGCTGACAGCTCCCCACAAGGAACCCGAAGCCGCCGGAACACGGAGGGTTCTCACATCACACCAAAACCCAGGCCACGGTCACCATCTGAGCAGGCTGACTCAGCGTCCCCACACACGGACGGTCTGACGTGTATGCCCAGCAAGGAACACGGAGCACATCCATTTAAGCTAGCTCCTGATCGCTGAGGCTGACAAAGCTTAGACGACATCCAGAAACGCGGGGAAAGGTCAGTCCTCCGTCCGGAGCCAGTGCAGCCAATACGGCCGGATCCCACACGACCAGGCGCTGCCAGACTGAAGCCCGAAAACGACTGTGGCCGATACGCTCAGGGGCTGCGTGGGCCGCACGGGCCACACGGATGAGCAGACGGGGAGCTGCTGCAGAGACAGAAAGCCCCGGAAAGAGCCAAGTGAGAAGAACCGAAATAAAAACACTACGTCAAAGAAGAGTTCCTTCAGTGGGCTCTCCACAGCCAAGTGTGGAATCGATGAATTTGAAGATGGGAAAACAGAAATGACCGAATTCAAACATAAAGAGCAAGGAGGTGGGGCAGGGGGAGGGGGGGACAAGGACAGAACATCAAGAGTTCTAGGTCGAAATCAAACTATCACTGATGCGTGTAACTAGAGTCCAGAAAGAGAGGAGGGCGAGAAAAGGCAAAGAAATCACCTCCTCATAGAAGAAGTACTTGAAGAAATCATAGCTCAAAAATGTTCTTAAAACGATAAAAGACAGAGATCTAAAAACACCAGAACACTCAAATGGGATAAGCGTCTTCCCCTTCAAAAGTAAAACAAGGGGCTTCCCCTGGTGGTCCAGTGGGTAAGGACACCGCCTTGCAGTGCAAGGGGCACCGGTTCGATCCCTGGCCTGGGAAGATCCCACGTGCCGCGGAGCGGCTGGACCCATGTGTCCAATTACCGAGCTAGAGCTCTGGAGCGCATGCGCCCAGAGCCGGTGCTCTCCGACGACAGAGGCCACCACGATGGGAGGCCCACAGGAGCTAAAGAACAAAGACCGATGCAAATAGAGAAATGAAAGACCAATAGAAGTGGCCCGCCTGCTCCCCTCCCTCCCCAACCCGACTCCTGCCCAAAATAAATAAATAAATAAATCTTTTAAAAAAAAAAGGAATTTCCCCAGGTCAAGGAGTATGCTACCTAGAGAAATTTGCATCTACACAAGGGGAAGAATGGCTCTGGAAACGAATTGAAAGGGAAGATAAATACTGAAGCATTACAAGGTAGCTCACTGTCCAGAGAGAACACGGGCACGTGCACTGTGGGGTTCTTAATACATGGAAAAATGAACCACGACCGTGAACAACGGCTATGAAAGGATTCGAGACCTGGGTCTGGAAGAGCCCCTGGCGAAGGTCACGGCCACCCACTCTAGCACTCTCGTCTGGGAAATCCCAGGGACAGAGGGGCCGGCGGGCTGCAGTCCACAGGGTCACAGAGCGAGACACGAGTGAGCAACCGCACAAGTGAACCGACGGTGAGACCAGACCGAGGCCCTCACCCGTGACCCTGCTACTCAGCCTCACTCAGAAAGCTGGTCGACCACAGAGGCCACTGGCACCTTCTCTTCCAGAATGTTCTAGCTGGAATCAGGGCAGGGCTGCCCGTGAAGAGAAGGGATGAGGTCAGGCGTCAGGAGAAGTTGGGCATCTCTGCCTTCAACAGGGTGTCACTCCACCAGCCACTCGGTTTTAAAGACAAGTGCCTGGGCTTCCCCCGACTCGAAATCAAACTATCACTGATGCGTGTAACTAGAGTCCAGAAAGAGGAGGGCGAGAAAAGGCAAAGAAATCACCTCCTCATAGAAGAAGTACTTGAAGAAATCATAGCTCAAAAATGTTCTTAAAACGATAAAAGACAGAGATCTAAAAACACCAGAACACTCAAATGGGATAAGCGTCTTCCCCTTCAAAAGTAAAACAAGGGGCTTCCCCTGGTGGTCCAGTGGGTAAGGACACCGCCTTGCAGTGCAAGGGGCACCGGTTCGATCCCTGGCCTGGGAAGATCCCACGTGCCGCGGAGCGGCTGGACCCATGTGTCCAATTACCGAGCTAGAGCTCTGGAGCGCATGCGCCCAGAGCCGGTGCTCTCCGACGACAGAGGCCACCACGATGGGAGGCCCACAGGAGCTAAAGAACAAAGACCGATGCAAATAGAGAAATGAAAGACCAATAGAAGTGGCCCGCCTGCTCCCCTCCCTCCCCAACCCGAGCCCCGCCCAAAAAATAAATAAATAAATAAATCTTTTAAAAAAAAAAGGAATTTCCCCAGGTCAAGGAGTATGCTACCTAGAGAAATTTGCATCTACACAAGGGGAAGAATGGCTCTGGAAACGAATTGAAAGGGAAGATAAATACTGAAGCATTACAAGGTAGCTCACTGTCCAGAGAGAACACGGGCACGTGCACTGTGGGGTTCTTAATACATGGAAAAATGAACCACGACCGTGAACAACGGCTATGAAAGGATTCGAGACCTGGGTCTGGAAGAGCCCCTGGCGAAGGTCACGGCCACCCACTCTAGCACTCTCGTCTGGGAAATCCCAGGGACAGAGGGGCCGGCGGGCTGCAGTCCACAGGGTCACAGAGCGAGACACGAGTGAGCAACCGCACAAGTGAACCGACGGTGAGACCAGACCGAGGCCCTCACCCCGTGACCCTGCTACTCAGCCTCACTCAGAAAGCTGGTCGACCACAGAGGCCACTGGCACCTTCTCTTCCAGAATGTTCTAGCTGGAATCAGGGCAGGGCTGCCCGTGAAGAGAAGGGATGAGGTCAGGCGTCAGGGAGAAGTTGGGCATCTCTGCCTTCAACAGGGGTGTCCACTCCACCAGCCACTCGGTTTTTAAAGACAAGTGCCTGGGGGCTTCCCCGGCGCCCGGGGGGCTGAGACTCGACGCTGCTATTGCAGGGGGTGTGGGCTCGTCCCTGGTCAGGGTCACTAAGGTCCCACACGCCCCTCGCCACGGCCCCTCAAAATGATAACAACGCAATAAGGACAGGCGTCTATCCACAACTCTGCAGGCCCCAGAGCCCGGCTCCTCCCTCACCCCGCCCCTCGCCTGCCTCTTGCTGAGAGGCCACGGTCTAGCGCGGGGATCCTCCGGAATCTGCCTGTGCCCACGTCACCCGACGCCCGTGCCAGATGGTCTCTGGGACCCTGGGCCAGGGGAGACTCTGGGCACCAACGGGTGTAGGAACGGCTTCCTGAGAGGTCCAGAGGGACGCTCGTCGGGGACTGTGGGTGGAAAAGGCCCCGCGGGGCTGAATCCCCTCCCTCTCCGTGGAGCCCTGGGGGCTGCAGGGTCGTTGGGGCAGGAGGCTGGGCGCCTCGCCCCCGGGTCCCCACTCCTTCCTGAGACCAGGACCCCGCACCGGCAGGCAGGGGTCCCTATGTCTCCACAGCAAAGGCCCAGTGGGGAGCTGAGCAGCCTCCCCAGCCCCCACGCACGGCATGCGCGGACACCCCAGGGCCTGCAAGCGTGGCGCCCGCCGGGGACACCCAGGCACTGGGGGGCTGCGGCACCAGGATCTGACTCCTCGGGCAGTTTGCCCACCTCAAGCTGCCAGCAGGGCCCGGGGTCCCACGCGGCACGAGCCCGGCCCACCGCGGGCGCCGGCGGCTCCCACCCCAGAGACCGCGGGCTGTCCTTGTCGGACGGCGTCACGGGGAGCCCGGCGTGGGGACAGGCAAGTGCAGCAGGCTCAACAGCACACACAGGGGCCGCGTGGCTGGGGACACATCCCAGGTAACAAAGGCTGCTGGGGAGGGACCCGCAGACCCGACCGGCGCCCCACCACCACGGGCTCCTGGGGGGACTGTGGTCCCCTGGGCTGCACCCCCATCTGCTGCCTGCCCCTGGTCTGTGGGGTCATCTGCAGCCACCCCCCCAGTGCGTCCCCGCTCTGCTGTCCCGGGGACGGCCCGGCCGCCTCCTGCCCGCCGGCCTGCAGCACTCCGTGCGCGGGCGGCCCTGTGGGCTGCGTCGAGGCCCCCCGCGCCCCGCCGGCTTCCCGCGCCTGCCCTGCTCTGCATCCCCACCTGCTGCTGAGGCCGGGCTCCGGGTCCCGGAAGCCAAGCCGTCCCTCCAAAGCCGGGACCCTTCAGCTCTGTCCTCCGTGGGAACAGGCTCCCCAGGCCCCACGGCCGGCCTCCGCCTCCTCACCGAGGGCCTGCCCGCTCCTCCAGGGCGGCCGGACAGGCCTCCGCGCTCAGGGCTGCTTCGTCAACACATCCGCCTCCTCCCTCTCCTCAGAGGCGGTCGGGAGCCCAAGTCTCAGGGCTGGGAGGGCAGCTGATGTGTGGAGAGGGGCTGGGGGCTGGGCTGGGGCCGGCCCACCCTCGTGAGGATGCCCCGGGGGCCCGAGCTCGGTGCCCACCTCCGCGCACCCCCGCAGCTGCCGGCACGTCCCTGCCCGCGTGGGCCCTGCTGCAGCCTGCGGGGCTGGCCGAGCGCCACGCTGCCCCTGGCCACGCGGCGAGGACCTTCCACCACTCCCGGGAAGAGCCGCCGCCAGGGGCCTGGCCGCAGGGGCGTGCGGGCGGCCCAGCCAGGCTGCTCCCCGAGCTCTGCCGTCCCCGCCTTGAGCCCCGCAGCAGGGCCCCGGGCCCCTCCGTGGGGAATGCGGTGACCCTCGGCTGACCGTGCAGGTCAAGGTGAAAGGCAGCGATGCCCGCACACCTGTGGGGCCCCCAGAGTCTGCCCCTCGTCCCTCGCGTGGCGTCTGCAGCCTGGCGTGGTGGTGTGCGGGCTGGGAGAGCGTGTCCGGCCTCACGTCCAGACACAAGGCGGAACGAGAGGAGAACAGACCGTCAGGGCGGGAGGCGCGGCTGGCACGGCGGGCGGGCTCCGGGCAGAGCCCCCTGGATGGGGAAGACCTGCTCGGCTGAAGTCTAACTCTGGCATTGTACCCAGTGGTAGGGACAGTCGTCCCCAGAAATCACAGAACCCTTCGTGCCTTCCCTCGGGCGAGCTGTGGTTCAGCTTCACGCACCTAGGGTGGCGGACGGGAGGGTCCCGCCGCCCGCCCGGGGAGGCACATTCCTGCCCGCCCTGGAGCGGCGTGAGCTGCGAACACTCGGTACCTCCTGAAGGCTCGGCCCGCTGTAATGTAACGTTCCCGTCTCACATGGCCCAGGGAATGCGCCCACTCACCAGCTGACAAGCAACAAGGTAGATCTTCCCACCCAGAATAAAACCTTCATCTTATTCTTACGTGTGGAATGAGACGCATGAGACCCCTTATTCTTCTTTCTTCTTACAGAGTGGTGTTTTGTTTCATGAACGCTGCTCTCAGAGCCCATTTAATGTCTTGCCAAAAGCTTCCACTTTCATTTCGGGTTCAAATGACTCGTTAACCAAAGAGACCATTCGTTATCCACGAAATATATATAATAGAGAACTAGCAATATTTAATAGAGAATCGTCTAACTTACTTTCAAAATGCAACCATCAAAATAACACATAAATAAGTTCATACTGATAAACACGCAGAGCACTGATGGACAACCAGTCATAGAGAACAGATGTATGGGCACTGGGGAGAGGGAAGAGTGGGTGAGAGGCAAGGAAAGAGCACCGTGGAGCCCTACGCTAGCATCTGTAAGAGATAACCGTTGCCAATGCGCTGTGGGCTAAGGGAGTTTACACGGGGTGTGTGACGGCCTGGAGGGGTGGGAGGGGGGGATGGGATATACGTATGACTAATCTGGGATTACACATATCTGTAAACCACAAAACTCTGTAAAATCAAAAAAGCCAAAAAAAACCCAAAACCCAGCAATCTGGAGTCCCATTTGGGAAAAGGTCCCGAGCAGTGTGTCCGCTCCGTGGGTGAGACTTCAAAATTAGTTTGGGGGTCCTGCCTGTGACGCCAGCCGCAGACTGACACTCTCATCAGTTTCCGAGCAAACTGCTGCTCCGGCTTGAGGCTCACCTTACGGACAACGCCGTTTGCGCTATCCTGTGAGTCTTGGGACGTGGCTGAGCCCCGGGCATGGTGGGCTGGACCTCGTGCAGGGGCTGGGGGATCCCAGGTCCCGCCCCCTGCCTGACCGTGGGGCCTCTCGGCGGCCAGTGTCCCGGCAGGCGGGGCAACGTGCCCGCTCTGCGTTCCTGTCTCTGAAGCCGGGACAAGACGACGTCCGCCTACTGCCCAACACCGGGGGGCTCGGCACCCTGTCCCCAGGTGCCTGGCGGGGCTGCACCAGCTACAGACACTCGCGGGGGCGGCACGTGCCGGCCTGGCCCCCAGGGTTCCCGTCTGTGAGGGGCCCGGGCTGACCCAGGAGCGCCCTGGGAGACACGGGGTCCGGCGAGCCGCCCGTAGCCCCGCGCATGCTTCCCCGAGGCCCCAGCGCCCCGGGTGACACTGACACAACCGAACCGGAGCGTGCGCTCACAACCGCCAACACAGTGAGCGTGGGGACAGGCTGTCCACCGGCCGCGGGCGGCAGACCCAGCAGAGGTCCCCAGAACCTCGGGCTGGGGGTTCTTAATCGCAGACCTGTGAGCAAATGTGCTTAAACATGCATACGACAGAAAAACAGGAGGAAAAACATGAGAAAGGAACAAGATACTATTTTTAAGAACAGATCTGTCTGAGAGAACAACAAGCACAGCTGCTAACGCCAAACGTGAGCTCAGCGCAAGAGCCGCCGCAGGCCGGGGAGAGGGTGCACGCGGGCCAGACGCCGCCCCGAGGAGACGGCACGGAAACCGCGCACTGAGGAGAAATGCCAAGCGGCCGGCAGATGTGGGAGACAGCGAGGGTCACGTCGTACGTGCTCCGGAGAGACGGGGAGAGATGACCCCCGGGGACAGAGGCCAGAGTCCAGAAAAGGAGACGCACCAAGTCAGAAGAGCGCGCCGTGGTGAAGGCAGAGAGCGCTCGGCACCGAGAGAGGGGCCGGGACCCGGGCCACGCCGCAGGGGCTGCCCCGGACACGGACGCTGCAGGGACGACGGGGCCCCCGTGGGAGCAGCTGGAGCACATTATGAACAAGACACAAAGCGCCCGAACCCGACCGCCATGTCTGAGGTGTCAGGACCAGCGCAGGGTCCTGCCACGCCCCGGCACAGCCCCCACCGCCGGGCGGGCAGACCAGCCAGGCCGCCCCTCTGGCCGACCTGCGCCTGCCCCGCCCCACCCGTCTAAGGAAGCAGTGCACGCCCTCCTCAGGCAGGAGCAGGGCGCCGGTTCCTGGCCTCCCTCCCTCCCTCCCTCCGCCGGAGACCCAGGACCGCCCCGCCTGAGCCTCGCATCCGACCTCCATCAGCCCCTACTGAGAAGGCCAAGAGCCCCTGGCGGCCACAAAAGCAGCAGGCGACCGCGAAGGACACAAAGAGAGGGCTTCTCAGCAGAGCCTGCTGGATTCCGAGGAAGACAGACGAAGCCTCAGTCACAGGACGGACGGACACTCTGCTCAGAACACGGCAGAGCAAGCTGACCAACAGCACTAAAGGAAAATGGACACAAACCTTGAAAATTTTTCAATTACTTTTCTTCGGCTTCTGATGAATCTTACTGAAAGGAGACTTTGTTGACTAATATCTGGGGTACATTTTGTCTCAAAGAACTTTCAGATGTATGAGGAAATGTCACAGTGGCCTAAAGCATTGTGCTCAGTAAATAAACACAGGTAAATCTTCTCATCCGTCCGACTTTCGGCTAGATACCTCGCAGCACAGGCTCTGTCAGAGGATGACACTCCTCCACGTCAGGCGAGAAACTGACCTTTCCATTTACTCTAAAACAAGGGACGGTCGTGTCCCTTTGGGCTTTGTTCCACTGTATGCCTTACTGAAAATGTCTGTTTTCTGAAGCTTGTCTATAACGCGTATAGTGGAAAAGTCGTTAAACCCACTCAGCCTACACGCAGCAAAACCAGGGGCAGAACTCAATGAAACAGAAACAGGTACCACAGGGACGAACAACGTCAAAAGAGGGTTCTCTGAAAAGACGCCGTTGGCTGTGGAGCTGGCCAGCACAGCAAAACCGAAGGTGTAATAAGGAGCCCTGGAAAACTGGGACTGGACACGATACCAGAACTGCAGGAACAAGAGAGATTTTTTAAATAACCATTGGCTACTTCAACAGTTTTATCCTAATCAATTCTCTAAAGACACATAAAACTTACTATGATGAATTTTTTAGAAACGTAAATAACCGTTAGGCGGTAAGGAAGCTGAATCTACCTGCCAGGACGCCCCCAGACCGCGGTGGTCAGGAATACACGTCTCCAAACTGACCCAGAGTCTCCCTGAGCGTGCGGACACTGGCGCGGTGCCCTCCCTGGCTGTGAGAGACCTGACACACCCGAGCGCCCAGGACAGGAGGACTGTCCATACAAGGAACTGCGCCCCGGGCGATTTAGGCCACCGGAGCCCGGCGCCCCCGCTGGAGGGCGGGACAGCGGTTACTCTGGAGGGCGGGGGCGGGGGCCCCTGGAGCAAGCCCAGGTGGTGTTGGGGTGGGTCCTCCCAGACCCACTGGGCATAGAGGCAGGCACGGGCAGTGCCCACTCTGTGAACAGCCATCAGGACGTGCCTTGCTTTCTGTATTTTTCTGCATGAGCATCACACTATTATCCGGGCTGCCCACACTGGGAACATCCGACTATGGTGGCTGTGGTTTAGCACATGGAATAGCCAACCCCACATCTGCAGGAGGCATAAATCCCACACCTGCAGGAGGCGTAGGTCGGGAGCAGCCCCTTGGCCGAGACGTGCACCCTCTGCAGTGGGCGAAGGCACGGTGACACACGAGCAGGGCACTTCTCGACAGATAGGCTCGAGAGACGCTGGCGTCATGGGTGCACGCACGCGCGGCTGGTGGAGCGGCCAGAGTAGCCGCCCGCAGTACCAGCCCGGAGCCAGCAGAGGGCGGCAGCCGAGGGCGCCGAGGAGGGCTCTGCGGGGAACCGGGGCTCAGGCCTCCGCCCCGAGCCAGGAAGCCCAGGGCTCCAGCAGCCGCCTGGGAAGCCCTCTTGACCTCAGAGCAGAGAACGGGTGCTGCCTCTGCAGGCGACAGGGGCTGCGGTGGCCGGCAAGGTGCGCTCTCCGGCAAGCCCCGGAGAGCGAGGAGGGGGCGCGGGCCCGGTGCTGCCTGCGCGTGCGCGCCTGTGCACGTGTGTGCGTGTCCCGTACGCCTCCACGCGGTGTGTGGGCACGCGCATGAATGTCTATGGGGGAGCACGTTCCCATGTGTGTGCATACTGCACGCGTGTATTCACTGTAACATGTGAGTGTATGTCCAAGCTGACTGGTTCATTTCTACCTCCATTCTACCCAGAGGCCTTGAGATTTAGATGATAGGACTATATTACCGATCACCTGGACAGATCAGCTCTATCAGCAGCCTCCCAGGAAGAAATCAAAAGAGTGGAAGTCAGGATGTCGGCAGGGAGAGCCTCCCTGGAGGGTCTGTGTCCCCTTCCCACCCCGTGACGGCTATTTCTACAGCCGGAAACAAAGACAGCGAGAGTGCAGCCCGCCCCCGCGGTGCTGGAGTATCTCAGACTACACCCTCGCCTTAGAAAAGCTCCAAGGAAAATTCGTTACAAAATAACTACCCACCCCCCCCCCACACACAAGACAAACAGCTTGGAATCTGAGGTTGCTCAAGGCGAGTTGGGGCGTTTTCCCGCACCTCCAGCTAGGCGGAGCCGCCTCGTGTGCACCCGGCTCCTCCTGCCGCCCCTGAACGGGTCGCGGATGAAGCCAGGAGGGCGAGGACCGTCCACAGCCAGTCCTCCTGCCGGCAGCCCCAAGCACTATGGTGGCTGTGGTTTAGCACATGGAATAGCCAACCCCACATCTGCAGGAGGCATAAATCCCACACCTGCAGGAGGCGTAGGTCGGGAGCAGCCCCTTGGCCGAGACGTGCACCCTCTGCAGTGGGCGAAGGCACGGTGACACACGAGCAGGGCACTTCTCGACAGATAGGCTCGAGAGACGCTGGCGTCATGGGTGCACGCACGCGCGGCTGGTGGAGCGGCCAGAGTAGCCGCCCGCAGTACCAGCCCGGAGCCAGCAGAGGGCGGCAGCCGAGGGCGCCGAGGAGGGCTCTGCGGGGAACCGGGGCTCAGGCCTCCGCCCCGAGCCAGGAAGCCCAGGGCTCCAGCAGCCGCCTGGGAAGCCCTCTTGACCTCAGAGCAGAGAACGGGTGCTGCCTCTGCAGGCGACAGGGGCTGCGGTGGCCGGCAAGGTGCGCTCTCCGGCAAGCCCCGGAGAGCGAGGAGGGGGCGCGGGCCCGGTGCTGCCTGCGCGTGCGCGCCTGTGCACGTGTGTGCGTGTCCCGTACGCCTCCACGCGGTGTGTGGGCACGCGCATGAATGTCTATGGGGGAGCACGTTCCCATGTGTGTGCATACTGCACGCGTGTATTCACTGTAACATGTGAGTGTATGTCCAAGCTGACTGGTTCATTTCTACCTCCATTCTACCCAGAGGCCTTGAGATTTAGATGATAGGACTATATTACCGATCACCTGGACAGATCAGCTCTATCAGCAGCCTCCCAGGAAGAAATCAAAAGAGTGGAAGTCAGGATGTCGGCAGGGAGAGCCTCCCTGGAGGGTCTGTGTCCCCTTCCCACCCCGTGACGGCTATTTCTACAGCCGGAAACAAAGACAGCGAGAGTGCAGCCCGCCCCCGCGGTGCTGGAGTATCTCAGACTACACCCTCGCCTTAGAAAAGCTCCAAGGAAAATTCGTTACAAAATAACTACCCACCCCCCCCCCACACACAAGACAAACAGCTTGGAATCTGAGGTTGCTCAAGGCGAGTTGGGGCGTTTTCCCGCACCTCCAGCTAGGCGGAGCCGCCTCGTGTGCACCCGGCTCCCTCCCTGCCGCCCCTGAACAGAAGGGTCGCGGATGAAGCCAGGAGGGGCGAGGACCGTCCACAGCCAGTCCTCCTGCCGGCAGCCCCGAGTCCGCCCACCTGCGCTCCGCGCAGGTCAGCCTGCCGCAACAGGACAGAGGGCGGGGGTCTGAACGGAAAGAGCACGCGGCAGACATGCAGAGGAAACCTAGCAATGGGCAACGAGGGAAAACAGTAAGTTCCAGAAGGTTACATGTGGGATAACGCCCTTCCAACACCGTGGAAACCACCAAGGCAGAAATCCTAGCGTTCAGGAAGCGGGATGCGGCTCCACTCGACCGGATACGGAGCTCGCGTTTCCAGCCACGGTTCCCCAGACGCTAGGGGTCGGATGTCAGTGTTCTACTTCCCGTGTCAGGTCGCGCACTCCTGAGGTTTATTACACGAACCAGTAACTGACCGATTTTAAATGGGTGACACGGGGGACAGGGATGAAGGGAGACGGGCGCCGAGGCCCAGAGCGACCCGGTTCTGCAGCCGGACCCAGAGCAGTGAAAGCGGCCTCACTGGACTCGGCTCCGTCACGTCCAAACAGGGCGTCTTCTGACAAGACGGGGAGCCCACCCTCATGCCCCCAGACAGGACGTGCTCGGTGAGGGGAAGCAAGGCCAGCCAGGGAAACAGGCAGCTCAGTGCCCACACCACCTGCCCGAGGCCTCGTCCGCCACCGTCCACCGGAAAGCCCTGCTTCCCGTGAGCCACTGGGACGGGGTCACCAAAGAGGGGCTCAGCCTTTCATCCATGATAAAAAAAAAAAAAAACCAAAACAGCCAGAAAACAGAAATGAAAGACAGCCAGGAAGAGACTATTGCCTGGGGAAAGCACGGTTTATTTGGCCCTTTGTGTGTGTGGTGGGTTTCTGGGGTGTTTCTGGCCTCCCCGCTGGTCATCCTTTAGGCACCAGGTGGACCCGGGTTCAGGCCCGTGTCCCATCCCCCGCCCAGAGGGAGGGAAGTCCTTCCCCAGCCGCAGTCGGAGTCCAGAGCCGCGGACGTGGGGACACAGCCTCCCCCACCCCACCCACCGAGGGCCCTGCACCTTCCGCGGAGCCGTCGAGAGGGCTCTTTGAGGAGGGCCCTCTGTAGTTACCATCTGTCTCCACCTCCAAGAAGAAAACCTCAGAACACGTGAGGACAGCACAGAGGGACAGGCTGCGTGGGGGACGCACGGTTTATTCGGCTCACGTGGGGTGTGGTTTCCTGCTGGAGACAGAGAGGGACCCTGGGAGCCAGGGCTTCCTGGAGGGGCGCGCCCGTCCGCGGCAGGGCCGGATCACCCCGCCACGTTCTCGCCCGGGTTCCGAGGCCCGTCCGTCAGGCTGTTTGTCGGCCACGTGCAGACCCTGGAGGTCCACGGGACTCGTGCCGGGAGGGACAGAGCGACCCGTCCGCACGGGAGCAGCTGGGAGGAGGCTCGGGGTCAGAAGCAGGAGCGGGTGCCGCAGGAGGCGGGTCTGCAGACCAGGGAGGGGCAGTGCACCCGATTTTCGAACCGTGACCGATTTTAAATGGGTGACACGGGGACAGGGATGAAGGAGCGGGCGCCGAGGCCCAGAGCGACCGGTTCTGCAGCCGGACCCAGAGCAGTGAAAGCGGCCTCACTGGACTCGGCTCCGTCACGTCCAAACAGGGCGTCTTCTGACAAGACGGGGAGCCCACCCTCATGCCCCCAGACAGGACGTGCTCGGTGAGGGGAAGCAAGGCCAGCCAGGGAAACAGGCAGCTCAGTGCCCACACCACCTGCCCGAGGCCTCGTCCGCCACCGTCCACCGGAAAGCCCTGCTTCCCGTGAGCCACTGGGACGGGGTCACCAAAGAGGGGCTCAGCCTTTCATCCATGATAAAAAAAAAAAAAAACCAAAACAGCCAGAAAACAGAAATGAAAGACAGCCAGGAAGAGACTATTGCCTGGGGAAAGCACGGTTTATTTGGCCCTTTGTGTGTGTGGTGGGTTTCTGGGGTGTTTCTGGCCTCCCCGCTGGTCATCCTTTAGGCACCAGGTGGACCCGGGTTCAGGCCCGTGTCCCATCCCCCGCCCAGAGGGAGGGAAGTCCTTCCCCAGCCGCAGTCGGAGTCCAGAGCCGCGGACGTGGGGACACAGCCTCCCCCACCCCACCCACCGAGGGCCCTGCACCTTCCGCGGAGCCGTCGAGAGGGCTCTTTGAGGAGGGCCCTCTGTAGTTACCATCTGTCTCCACCTCCAAGAAGAAAACCTCAGAACACGTGAGGACAGCACAGAGGGACAGGCTGCGTGGGGGACGCACGGTTTATTCGGCTCACGTGGGGTGTGGTTTCCTGCTGGAGACAGAGAGGGACCCTGGGAGCCAGGGCTTCCTGGAGGGGCGCGCCCGTCCGCGGCAGGGCCGGATCACCCCGCCACGTTCTCGCCCGGGTTCCGAGGCCGGTCCGTCAGGCTCTTTGTCGGCCACGTGCAGACCCTGGAGGTCCACCGGGACTCGTGCCGGGAGGGGACAGAGCGACCCCGTCCGCACGGGGAGCAGCTGGGAGGAGGCTCGGGGTCAGAAGCAGGAGCGGGTGCCGCAGGAGGCGGGTCTGCAGACCAGGGAGGGGCAGGGCTGGCAGCTCCCGGCGGACGGGGCCACGTACACGACGGGCCTGCGGCTCAGGGGCAGGCACACGGGGGACTGGCAGGAAGGCGTCAGGCACACGGCGGGCCTGCAGGTCACAGGCAGGCACACGGCGGGCCTGCAGCTCACGGGCACGCAGGCCGGCTGGCAGGGGCTGGAGGTGAGGCAGGCGGGCTGGCAGGGGCTGGGCGTGAGGCAGGGTGGCTGGCAGGGGCTGGAGGTGAGGCCGGCCGGCTGGCAGGGGCTGGAGGTGAGGCCGGCCGGCTGGCAGGGGCTGGAGGTGAGGCAGGCCGGCTGGCAGGGGCTGGGCGTGAGGCAGGCCGGCTGGCAGGGGCTGCAGGTGAGGCAGGCCGGCTGGCAGGGTCTGGGCAGGCAGGCAGCCCGGAGGCCGGGGGAGCAGCGGGTGTGGCCCATGGCGGCGCGGGGCAGCTGGTGTCGGAGCAGGGCTGGCGGTGTCTGCAGGCTGCCTTCCTGGGGCCTTCATTTAAACCCAGACTATGGGCATCTGGACAACAGGGACGCGACTCTTGCCTTCCTCGTCTGACCTGTCGGGCCGTCTCCCGGGACGTGGGCTGGCTGCTTGCTTGGCCTCTACTTCCCTCCATGACTAATCGCCCTCTTCAAGCTCTCGTTCACTTTGCACCCTGCCCGTGTGCCTTACGGGCTCTGTCTGGATTCTGCTTTGTTTCTTGAATTTTCACCTGAGCTACTTTTGTGTGAGTCTCCGGTGTCCCTCCCTGGGCGATGCTGGCCCTCACACAGGCCGGCTCCACGGCCGACACGAGGGCAACAGAGCGCATCTGCCGGGCCCCCAGGTCCAGGGTGTCTCGCTAGAGGCGGGCTCCAGCCGACACAACAGGAAGGACGGGGCCTCCTCTGCACAGGGTCCTGAGGACAAAGGACCGAGTCTCGGGGAAGTCCTGACGCGGGGCAACCTTGGCTCTTCATCTTGAGAAAGCCTCATAGTTGGAGAGGCAAGTAAGAAAGCCAGAGGAGACCATCGTTGGTCCCGGAAACACCTAGCACCTGAGCAGGGGTGTCAGAAAGGGGGACCTGTGTGCCAGCCCCCAGTGAGCCCGCAGAAGGAGGCGCTGTCCGTCCCAGGGCGAGACCCCCGGAGGCCGCGGAGAAGCCGCCGCAGGTTGACAGGGGCCTCCCCTGGCCTCCCCCTGGGCCCCACCGTCTGCACCCACGGTGGGTCCTGACCCCCGGCCCTGGTGTAGCGCCTGCTCCAGGTCCGCCCCGACTCAGCCCGGCCAGCCCGCCCCACGACCTCCGAGACGCCGCGAGCAAGGACACAGCGACCGAAATGGAGGGCTCAGGAAGCACCTTCCACAGGTCCACCCCGACAAGGGTAAGCCAGGTCCGCCAGAGAAGGTCAAGGTGGTCCGTCGGCACGTGACTGTGGCCACGGGTGCGGCGGGCCTCGGGACACAGCCTGGGAGGAGGGGGAGGGCCGCCCGGGGGCGGCACCTCGGCAGCACCTGCCGCGGGCGCCGGAGGCCCTCGTGCGGACAGAGCGCGGGGCCCGGGGAGGAGGAACGGGTCCCCCCGCGCCTGCGGCGGCCGCGCTGGAGGGACCGCAGGCTCCCACGCGCCCCAGGCTCCCTGCAGCCTGCCCCCAGTGCCCGGCTGACCAGCGCAGCTGGGAGAGGGCTCCGAGGCGGCTCAGCCCTGCCGCTCTCCAGTCCTCCTGGGACCCGCCCAGGGAGCCGGACCCTGCTGGGCAGCCCCGGGTCTGAAGCCCCCGGGCTCGCAGTCGTAAGCCTTGCTCTTCCGGGCCAAGGTGACGAACATCTCCCTCTGCCTGGCCCTCGCTCCTGTCGGTGCCAACTGGTTCTGGGGAACGTGCCACCAGTGAACCCCGAAGCCCCAGGTCCAGGGTGTCTCGCTAGCGGGCTCCAGCCGACACAACAGGAAGGACGGGGCCTCCTCTGCACAGGGTCCTGAGGACAAAGGACCGAGTCTCGGGGAAGTCCTGACGCGGGGCAACCTTGGCTCTTCATCTTGAGAAAGCCTCATAGTTGGAGAGGCAAGTAAGAAAGCCAGAGGAGACCATCGTTGGTCCCGGAAACACCTAGCACCTGAGCAGGGGTGTCAGAAAGGGGGACCTGTGTGCCAGCCCCCAGTGAGCCCGCAGAAGGAGGCGCTGTCCGTCCCAGGGCGAGACCCCCGGAGGCCGCGGAGAAGCCGCCGCAGGTTGACAGGGGCCTCCCCTGGCCTCCCCCTGGGCCCCACCGTCTGCACCCACGGTGGGTCCTGACCCCCGGCCCTGGTGTAGCGCCTGCTCCAGGTCCGCCCCGACTCAGCCCGGCCAGCCCGCCCCACGACCTCCGAGACGCCGCGAGCAAGGACACAGCGACCGAAATGGAGGGCTCAGGAAGCACCTTCCACAGGTCCACCCCGACAAGGGTAAGCCAGGTCCGCCAGAGAAGGTCAAGGTGGTCCGTCGGCACGTGACTGTGGCCACGGGTGCGGAGGGTCTCGGGACACAGCCTGGGAGGAGGGGCAGGGCCGCCCGAGAGGCGGCACCTCGGCAGCACCTGCCGCGGGACGCCGCGCGGAGGCCCTCGTGCGGACAGAGCGCGGGGCCCGGGGAGGAGGAACGGGTCCCCCCGCGCCTGCGGCGGCCGCGCTGGAGGGACCGCAGGCTCCCACGCGCCCCAGGCTCCCTGCAGCCTGCCCCCAGTGCCCGGCTGACCAGCGCAGCTGGGAGAGGGCTCCGAGGCGGCTCAGCCCTGCCGCTCTCCAGTCCTCCTGGGACCCGCCCAGGGAGCCGGACCCTGCTGGGCAGCCCCGGGTCTGAAGCCCCCGGGCTCGCAGTCGTTAGCCTTGCTCTTCCGGGCCAAAGGTGACGAACATCTCCCTCTGCCTGGCCCTCGCTCCTGTCGGTGCCAACTGGTTCTGGGGGAACGTGCCACCAGTGAACCCCGAAGCCCCAGCTCCGCGGGCACAGTGTGCAGACCACGGACTCCAGAGTGAGGCCGGGCCCTCCGGCGCCTGCTTCTCCGCTTGCAGGGGTGGAGGCTGCACTCGTCGCGGGACCTTCCAGATCTTCCTGACTGGACACCTGGGCAAATGTCGCCTGCGCCCTGAACGGTGGCAGCATGGATCACTGATCCGTTATGAGACGGTCCACGTGACGTGCTCGGCTCGGCCCTGAGACAGAGCTGGATGCCTGTGGCTACGGGGACGGCAGTCATGTGGCCACAGCCCCATGAGGAGCCCGACCCCGCGGGAGAACCTTCTGGATCACCACTCATGCGGGGTGCCGGTGTGATGAGTGTGCCCGTGTATGGACAGAGGACAGGCTGGTGGGGTCGGGGAGGACCCTGAAATCACAGCAGAGGGGCTCAGTCCCCGCCGGAGGGCCCTTCGCCCGCCCAACCCAGGCTCTGAGTCCAGACACCCCGGGAGCTGGGTCACCCTCAGCCTCCAGCTCGCGGGAGCTTCCTGAGCTGAGTCACTGCGGCCAGACGCTCCGGGAGGAGACCCGAGGGGGCGGGGGAGGACAACAGGTGGCCTGGAGGAAGCCTCTGGACGCCAGGACGCCCGCGGGTATAAAGGCCGCGGCGGGGAGGGCGCCTCCAGACCAGCCCTGTCCTCCACGCGCCCCGGCCAGCCCACGCCACCATGTGCGACTCCAGCTGCTCCGCGGGCTGCCGGCCGGCCTGCTGTGCGCCCGGCCCCTGCCCGGCGTCCTGCTGCGCGCCTGTGAGCTGCCCGCCTGTCGTGTGCGGCCCTGTGCGTTACCGGCGCGTCGTGTGTGGGGCTCCCTCCTGCCAGCCCTCTGGGTGCTGCCAGCCCTCCTGCCCTGCCCTGGTCTGCAGGCCTGTCCCCTGGGGGACCCCTTCCTGCTACTGACAAATTTCCGGGACAATCAGTTCTCTGCTCTTGATCTCGAAAGGCCTCTCCTTGTCTAATCGCCAGGATTCCACGCACACATCTCGGTGCTGAGTCAGTGGCAGCCCCCTCCGACAGAGGCGGGAAATCCACGGTACTTCCTCATTTGTGAAGGCTTCGTGATCTATGGAAAATACATCTCTGCCCTTCGGTGCTGGGTTTTGTGCGGGTGTGACTTCCCGTGAGCCCTGGCTTCTTGCCGTTCGCTCTCCTGGCGGAGCGGAGGCGCAGCGAGGAGCTCTCGGTCGGGGTGGGCGCGTCTTCAGGGACAGTCACACCCCCTGATACAACGAGGTGGGAGGGGCGAGCGGCGAGGGGCGGTGCGGGCTGCCGACCCCAAGGGACGTTTCTCCCGCGTCTCCATGGAGGCCCCCTGACCCTGGGGGAGGCGGAGTCCGATGGACCCGCAGCTGCTTGCAGTTCCCCAGAGGGCTTTCCAGGAACCGGGTGCGCGGAGAGGCCGCCCGAAGGCTGGACCAGGAGCCGCGGGCGGAGAAGCGGATGTCGGCTCAAGAAGGGTCTCCCGCAAGTCAGAGCCTCCGGGAATGGAGGCCGCCTGGACGGTCCAGCCCCGGGCGCTGGGGGTTGGAGGGCAGCAGACAAGCGCGCGCGCCGTGTGCATCAGCAGGGCGGGTCGACAAGGGGGCGCGTTCAGAACAAGGGCAGGGACGGCGCTCCCCTGGCCCACGCTGGCGGGGGCCAGGCGCGAGGGCGCGCGGTGGACCCTCGGGGCACGCGGGGAAACTCGCTGTGCGGCCCACTCAGTTTCCCGGATGTTTGACGCGTTTCACAAAATGAAAATAGAAGAGGTGAAAGTATAGCTTCAATACAATGATAGAAACGTCCAGAAAAGACCAGTAGCCACACATGGGGTTCCTGCTCTGGACAAGAGCTTCCCCGCTGCCGCCAAGTGAACTGGGGTGCCACCCGAAGACGCCCGGTCCCCGATCGCAAGCGGAGTAACACTGGACCCCAGGTCGGCCGTGCGGCCGGCTGTGAGAGAGCCAGGCCTCCAGGTCATCCCACCCACACTTCCCAGGGCCCTCTGTGGGCCGGGGCGCAGCTTACGGACGGCGAGGGACGCAGCACCTGAGCCGAGGCAGAGGCGAGCGTGCCGACCACACGGCGGGGACGGACCGGGCGCGCCCGCGGCACCTGCTCCCTGGGCGGGCCTGCAGGGAGGAGGGTGGGGCGCGGCCACGGGGTCGCAGGGAGAGTGCCCCGCTGTCCCGCCTCCAGCCGGGACGTGTGTGTCCCCACCAGCCGTGTGGACACCTCACTTGGGAGTGGGCTGACGGCCCCGGGGAGCTGCTGGCAGCCTCAGCACGCAGCTCTCGTCCCTGCATCGCCCGCCTCTCACTCCAAAGGGAAGCCCACGCCCGAGAGGCCCCACCCCCGTCCCAGGTGAGATTCCTCTCACACAGCACAGAGTGACGCGCACGTGGGAGAGGAGCCCAGGCCACCAAGGGCCACCCCACCCTCACCCCGGCCAACGGGGAAGGCTGAGCTGAAACAGAAAGACCAGAACACAAACTGCAAACACACCACAGGAAGGAGCCCTCCCGGAAAGCCTAAGTGATAAGACATCAAAACCGCGGGCGGAGAAGCGGATGTCGGCTCAAGAAGGGTCTCCCGCAAGTCAGAGCCTCCGGGAATGGAGGCCGCCTGGACGGTCCAGCCCCGGGCGCTGGGGGTTGGAGGGCAGCAGACAAGCGCGCGCGCCGTGTGCATCAGCAGGGCGGGTCGACAAGGGGGCGCGTTCAGAACAAGGGCAGGGACGGCGCTCCCCTGGCCCACGCTGGCGGGGGCCAGGCGCGAGGGCGCGCGGTGGACCCTCGGGGCACGCGGGGAAACTCGCTGTGCGGCCCACTCAGTTTCCCGGATGTTTGACGCGTTTCACAAAATGAAAATAGAAGAGGTGAAAGTATAGCTTCAATACAATGATAGAAACGTCCAGAAAAGACCAGTAGCCACACATGGGGTTCCTGCTCTGGACAAGAGCTTCCCCGCTGCCGCCAAGTGAACTGGGGTGCCACCCGAAGACGCCCGGTCCCCGATCGCAAGCGGAGTAACACTGGACCCCAGGTCGGCCGTGCGGCCGGCTGTGAGAGAGCCAGGCCTCCAGGTCATCCCACCCACACTTCCCAGGGCCCTCTGTGGGCCGGGGCGCAGCTTACGGACGGCGAGGGACGCAGCACCTGAGCCGAGGCAGAGGCGAGCGTGCCGACCACACGGCGGGGACGGACCGGGCGCGCGCCCGCGGCACCTGCTCCCTGGGCGGGCCTGCAGGGAGGAGGGTGGGGCGCGGCCACGCGGTCGCAGGGAGAGTGCCCCGCTGTCCCGCCTCCAGCCGGGACGTGTGTGTCCCCACCAGCCGTGTGGACACCTCACTTGGGAGTGGGCTGACGGCCCCGGGGAGCTGCTGGCAGCCTCAGCACGCAGCTCTCGTCCCTGCATCGCCCGCCTCTCACTCCAAAGGGAAGCCCACGCCCGAGAGGCCCCACCCCCGTCCCAGGTGAGATTCCTCTCACACAGCACAGAGTGACGCGCACGTGGGAGAGGAGCCCAGGCCACCAAGGGCCACCCCACCCTCGCCCCGGCCAACGAGGAAAGGCTGAGGCTGAAACAGAAAGACCAGAACACAAACTGCAAACACACCACAGGAAGGAGCCCTCCCGGAAAGCCTAAGTGTAGCTCAACGACATGCAAGAACGCGCTACAATCAGAGGACAAGCACGGGGGCTTTGAAAAGGAAAAAATCAGAAAACTTACAGAAACAGTCCAGGTTTTTTAAACGGCTTCTTTAATTAAAAGTGGGATGGAGAATCCAGACGTCTGCCATTGTCCTCCTCCCCCGCCCCCCTCCCTCCCTGCCTCCTCTCTCTCGTCTCCCTCCTGTCCTCCCCTCTGACGCGTGCCCGCCCCTCTCGCCCCTCTCGCCGGGACTCGGTGTTAAACCCTGACCCTCTGAGCCCCGCGCTCTCTGCGAGCTTCAAGAAATCATGAAGCGGGCAGGCACCTCACCGGGACCAGGGCAGAGAAATGACAGCAGACAATGGCCTTCGCCCTTGTGTCTCCAATGTCTTAAATTATTAACACAATGTGAGGATGATGAGCCAGCCACGACGCATAGCTGACTCTCCCCATAATAAACTTATTATTTGGGGGGAATTCTTACGTCCCCATCAACACTACGACTTGATAAACTGACCCATCCACTTACCAGGGACCTGTTCGTCCATCGATGCCAGCAAAAAAAAGTGCAAGAGAAGAGCAGTACATGTTGATAAGAGACTGAACTCATCGAGATGATATTAGAATTAAAAACATGCATGTACCGCACAGCAGAGACCCGACACACATGAGGCGGAAGTGGGCAGAACCGCGTGAGCGGCAGGCAGCCCTCTGGCAGCCACCGGAGCCTCGGATGCCGCCTCCAGCCGGGACGTGTGTGTCCCCACCAGCCGTGTGGACACCTCACTTGGGAGTGGGCTGACGGCCCCGGGGAGCTGCTGGCAGCCTCAGCACGCAGCTCTCGTCCCTGCATCGCCCGCCTCTCACTCCAAAGGGAAGCCCACGCCCGAGAGGCCCCACCCCCGTCCCAGGTGAGATTCCTCTCACACAGCACAGAGTGACGCGCACGTGGGAGAGGAGCCCAGGCCACCAAGGGCCACCCCACCCTCGCCCCGGCCAACGAGGAAAGGCTGAGGCTGAAACAGAAAGACCAGAACACAAACTGCAAACACACCACAGGAAGGAGCCCTCCCGGAAAGCCTAAGTGTAGCTCAACGACATGCAAGAACGCGCTACAATCAGAGGACAAGCACGGGGGCTTTGAAAAGGAAAAAATCAGAAAACTTACAGAAACAGTCCAGGTTTTTTAAACGGCTTCTTTAATTAAAAGTGGGATGGAGAATCCAGACGTCTGCCATTGTCCTCCTCCCCCGCCCCCCTCCCTCCCTGCCTCCTCTCTCTCGTCTCCCTCCTGTCCTCCCCTCTGACGCGTGCCCGCCCCTCTCGCCCCTCTCGCCGGGACTCGGTGTTAAACCCTGACCCTCTGAGCCCCGCGCTCTCTGCGAGCTTCAAGAAATCATGAAGCGGGCAGGCACCTCACCGGGACCAGGGCAGAGAAATGACAGCAGACAATGGCCTTCGCCCTTGTGTCTCCAATGTCTTAAATTATTAACACAATGTGAGGATGATGAGCCAGCCACGACGCATAGCTGACTCTCCCCATAATAAACTTATTATTTGGGGGGAATTCTTACGTCCCCATCAACACTACGACTTGATAAACTGACCCATCCACTTACCAGGGACCTGTTCGTCCATCGATGCCAGCAAAAAAAAGTGCAAGAGAAGAGCAGTACATGTTGATAAGAGACTGAACTCATCGAGATGATATTAGAATTAAAAACATGCATGTACCGCACAGCAGAGACCCGACACACATGAGGCGGAAGTGGGCAGAACCGCGTGAGCGGCAGGCAGCCCTCTGGCAGCCACCGGAGCCTCGGATGCCCCGTCGCAATAACGGACGGAACACCCGGGCAGGTCGAGAAGGAAACGGAGGACAGGAACAGGGTAGAGCAACGAGTCACCCCCCACACACACACAACTCACCACCACAGCACACGGAACACACACACGCACGCGCAGAACCGCCGCCCATCCACAGCCCACGAAACGCTCTCCGGACGAGCCGTGTGTCGGACACGGGGCAAGCCCCAGCGCACCTGGAAACACTGAAATCACACAACGGGTCTTCTCCAGTCACCGTGGAGTGAAGCTAGACACCAGTAACAGAAAGAAACGAGGACATTCACCGTATGTGCAAGCCAAACAACATATTTTTATAATGTGGGGCAAAGACAAAAGTCACAGGGAATTAGAAGACACTAATGATGAATTAAAATGAAGACACACTCTATCAAAACCCACGTGGTCCGCTGAAGGCTGTGCTCAGAGGGAAACTTAAGCCAGCGGGCGCCTACCTTAAACAGAGGAGCGCGGGACTGCGCCGGCGGTGCAGTGGTTGAGACTCCGCCCTCCCGTGGTTGAGACTCCGCCCTCCCGTGCAGGGGACGCGGGGTCGATCCATGTCGTGCAACCGAGTGCGCCACGCCACTGAGCCTGCGCGTCCCACCTGGACATCCCACAGGCTGCCGCAAGGACCCCACACGCCGCGACTAACACCCAGTGCAGCCAAAATTAAATTCATAAATATTTTTTTTAAAGAATGATTGCAAATCAATAAACTAACGTTACACCTTGAGGAACTAAAAAAAAGAGTAAACTAAATCCAAAGGTAGAAGGAAGAAAATACCAATGATTAGGGTGAGAATCAATGACATAACCCACAGGAGAAACAGCAGAGAATGAATAAAACCAAGGTTGAGTCCTTGGAAAAATACTCAAAATTGACTAGAAAAGAAAAATAAGAGAAGGTAAAATAACTAAATTCAGAATGGAAAGTAGGGATATTACCTTGGAGAAATAAAAAGCATTATAAAAAATACTATGAAAAAAAAGGGAAAAAAAATACTATGGACAACTACATGCCAGCGAACTATAACCTAGATGAAATGGAAATTTTTTCATAAGTAGGCAAATCACCTAAACTGACTAAGAAGAAACAGAAAATCTCCACAGACTTTTAAGAAGATATCAAATCAATATTGTCTCAGTAACATAAAAGCCCGGGACCAGATGGCTTCACTGGTATTACAAGCATGTAGGGAATTAACTGCAAACCTTCTCAACCTTTTCCAAAACCCAGATGAGAGAACACTTACTAACTCATTCTGTGATGCCGGCATTTCCCAAAGTAAAGAAAACTACTCACCAGTACATTTTATGAACATCGATGCAAAAATCCTCAACAAAACAACTAGGAAACTGATTCCAACAGCATAATAAAAGGATCATATATCATGACCAAGTATGATTTATACCAGGAATATTCTATTCTTAGGACTAGAAGAGAAATTGGGCTTCCCTGGTGGTCCAGTGGGTAAAGAGTGCGCCTTGCAGTGCAAGGGACACCGGTTTGATCCCTGGCCCGGGAAGATCCCACGGGCCGAGGACTGGCTGGACGGATGTGTCCAATTACGAGTCAGCACTCGAATGCATGCAACCGGAGCCAGTGCTCTGCAGTGAGAGAGGCCACTGCAATGGGAAGCCCACACAGGCCAAAGAATAGAGATGGATGAAAATAAATATGAACATCCTGCGGCCTCTGCTGGGCAACACTCAGGGTCCGTCCAGACACGACCCCACCCCAGGACTAAATGAGCACCTTCCCAACTCTCCCCGCCCTACCTCCCCGTCCCCAGGGTGCGGGACCCCAGCTGGGTCAGCTGGACTCCGCCCCCACCCGCCCCCCACCGTGCTGGTCCTGAGCTGGGGGCTGGGGTCTGTCCCCGTCTCTCAGGGCTGCCGTCTCCCCGGTTCAGGCTGACACTGCCCTCTGTTTGCTGAACGGCTCTGAGCAGTGGCGGGCCGGGACGGGCCCCAGCTCCAGGGCCCCCGTGACTGCCAGCTGCCTGGCCCTGGCAGGAGGGGCCACACCCAGGGACTCCCAGCACTGCAGCATCTTCTACAGAATTCATTCTGGGGAGAAACAGTCATGGCTCAGCCCAACATGCCAGTTTTGGAGAAAGAAGAAAAATTGACAGGTTCGAGAGAAACTGCCATCCAGGGGCCCTCAAGATACCAGCACAAATGTCCAGAGGCTAAAAGTGAATAAAATGTTTTAAAATTAATTTTAAATTGTTTTAATTAAAAAAGGGACTTTCCTGGAAGTCCAATCGACAGGGAAAGAATGAAAGGACAAAAATAGGTGATTAAACAGTAACTCTCTCTAGGAGATGGTAAGTAAAACATAGAGGAGACGCCTCTAAGTTAACCATCACTCGAGCAAGCAGGTTTGCTTAACCACAAAATCAAGCAGGCTGGCTTCACAACCAGAACCAGGCACCAGAAACACGGGACACGGCCCACAGCAAGAAAACAGTGGCAGCGTGAGCCCCACACCCTGCCCTGTGAGCTCAGTGGTTAGTAACCCCCAAAACAGATCCTGCAGGGGCGCGGGCGGTATGACGGCCTGGAGGGGTGGGATGGGGGGATATACATATGACTAATCTGGGATCATGCATATCTGTAAACAACAAAACTCTGTAAAAGTAAAAAGCAAAATAAAAGTAAAAAAAAAAATCACGGGCATCCCCTGGTGGTCCAGTGGATAAGGACACCGCCTTGCAGTGCAAGGGGCGCCGGTTCGATCCCTGGCCTGGGAAGATCCCACGTGCCGCGGAGCGGCTGGAGTGATGTGTCCAATCACCGAGCCGGAGTTCTGGAGCGCATGCGCCCAGAGCCGGTGCTCTGCGACAACAGATGCCACCGCGATGGGAGGCCCGCAGGAGCCAAAGAACAAAGAAATGAAAGACCAATAGAAGTGGCCCGCCCGCTCCCCTCCCTCCCCAACCCGACCCCTGCCCAAAATAAATAAATAAATAAATCTTAAAAAAAAAAAAATCACAACCAAAATACTGCAGGTACTATAAATTCAAAAAAATTAAAAATAAATAAAAATTTAAAAATAAAAAATTAACCCCCAAAACAGGTTGTTTGGCCCCTAAGACACGTTGTTTGCACAATGCCCCCCAAACAACAAGACAATAGTAAGACGGTAGGCCCACAGCCTGCCCAAGAAATGGCCCCACAACAGGCTCTGGGCACACAAAAAGCAATCCTTTGTGGAAAGGTCCCGACCCAGGAATGGAACCCCGGGGTCCTGCGCTGCAGGGGGGCTCTTCACCAGCTGAGCTGCCAGGGAGCACGCCCTCATTGTTCTGAGACCTGAAAACACCCTCCACCGCGTGATGGCCATCCTGGCCCGGCCGTCCGGGGAGGACGAGCACGCTCCCCGGCCCTGCACCCCAGCCTCGCCGACGCCGGCCGCCTCTCCCTGCCTCCACCTCCAGAGCCGCCTTGACCACCTCGCCGGGCAGACTCAGGCTCCAAGAGCTTGGAGTGACTGTTCCCTAGACCACTGAGTGTGCCACCAGGGTGTCCCCAAAAGTCCACGGACAGAAGGACAGGCTCAGCTCCCAGGAAAGATGCAGAGAGGACGGGTGGGAGGCAGGAGTCTGAGTGCGCGGAGGGAGGCGGGAGGAGGGGCACGCGGCAGGGCGGGTGCGGGCGGGAGCCCTCCTCGGGCACCTGAGCCGACGCCCGCCTTTGGGAGGTGGGCAGACCCTCCCAGCCTCACCCGGCTGGGCTTCTGCTGGGCGGGCTTCTGTGGACCAAGCCGCGGGGCGCGGAGAGCCCGGCAGGTGGAAAGGAGACGTGCTCCCAGCACGGGAACCGTGGCCCACAGACACGAGCCCACCCCAAGATGCAGTCTGCAGGGACCCGGCAAGACAAGCCCAGTCCCAGGAGTTCTGGGCGCATGCGCCCAGAGCCGGTGCTCTGCGACAACAGATGCCACCGCGATGGGAGGCCCGCAGGAGCCAAAGAACAAAGACGGATGAAAATAGAGAAATGAAAGACCAATAGAAGTGGCCCGCCCGCTCCCCTCCCTCCCCAACCCGACCCCTGCCCAAAATAAATAAATAAATAAATCTTAAAAAAAAAAAATCACAACCAAAATACTGCAGGTACTATAAATTCAAAAAAATTAAAAATAAATAAAAATTTAAAAATAAAAAATTAACCCCCAAAACAGGTTGTTTGGCCCCTAAGACACGTTGTTTGCACAATGCCCCCCAAACAACAAGACAATAGTAAGACGGTAGGCCCACAGCCTGCCCAAGAAATGGCCCCACAACAGGCTCTGGGCACACAAAAAGCAATCCTTTGTGGAAAGGTCCCGACCCAGGAATGGAACCCCGGGGTCCTGCGCTGCAGGGGGGCTCTTCACCAGCTGAGCTGCCAGGGAGCACGCCCTCATTGTTCTGAGACCTGAAAACACCCTCCACCGCGTGATGGCCATCCTGGCCCGGCCGTCCGGGGAGGACGAGCACGCTCCCCGGCCCTGCACCCCAGCCTCGCCGACGCCGGCCGCCTCTCCCTGCCTCCACCTCCAGAGCCGCCTTGACCACCTCGCCGGGCAGACTCAGGCTCCAAGAGCTTGGAGTGACTGTTCCCTAGACCACTGAGTGTGCCACCAGGGTGTCCCCAAAAGTCCACGGACAGAAGGACAGGCTCAGCTCCCAGGAAAGATGCAGAGAGGACGGGTGGGAGGCAGGAGTCTGAGTGCGCGGAGGGAGGCGGGAGGAGGGGCACGCGGCAGGGCGGGTGCGGGCGGGAGCCCTCCTCGGGCACCTGAGCCGACGCCCGCCTTTGGGAGGTGGGCAGACCCTCCCAGCCTCACCCGGCTGGGCTTCTGCTGGGCGGGCTTCTGTGGACCAAGCCGCAGGGGCGCGGAGAGCCCGGCAGGTGGAAAGGAGACGTGCTCCCAGCGCGGGAACCGTGGCCCACAGACACGAGCCCACCCCCAAGATGCAGTCTGCAGGAGGGGGCGCAGAGCCTGCTGGGCTTGGTCATAAGCACACACATTGTTGTCCCCCAGTGGGGCCCAGGAGAGGGCAGCCGGCCGCAGCCCGCCAGAACCACCCGGGTCACCCCTCTCCCTCCGTCTGCAGGGACTTGCAACAAACACCAAAGGAAAGAGGCCACACTGCCCAGGAAGCGGCCACAAGGGCCCGGAATCCAGTCACGTTCCCTGACCACCCGGCACCCAGAGCCAGTGCCCAGCAGCCCAGAGCCCCCACTGCCCACGCTGGGTCCATCCCCACCCGGCACTCCCATGCCCACTCAGCACGTGGTCGCAGGGCCTCAGAGGCGGAATATTTACGAGCTGGCCCTCCATCTCCAGGGAAAACAACGCGGCTCTAATGAGGCTTCCCCGGGGCCAGATCCAAACCCCAACCAGGAAGGGAGCGCTGTGAGCCTCTGTTGGGACAACACACGGCCCCGAGGAGGGGTATAAAGCCGCAGCCTCAGCACCTCACACACACTCACACACACTCACACCCTCACGCACTCAGCCTCCTCCAGCCCTCCGCCCACCATGGCCGCCTCCGCCCTGTCCGTCTGCTCCAGCGACCTGAGCTACGACAGCCGCGTCTGCCTGCCCGGCTCCTGCGACTCCTGCACCGGCTCCTCCTGGCAGGTGGACGAGGGCCCCGAGAGCTTCTGCGAGGCCCCCTGCGGCGCCCCCGCCTGCTGCGCCCCGGCCCCCCGCCTGACCCTCCTCTGCCAGCCCGCCTGCCCCAGCCCCTGCTGTGCGCCCGTCTGCTGCAAGCCCGTGTGCTGCACACCTGTCTGCTGTGAGGCCTCCCCCTGCTCCTCCTCGTGTTGCCAGCCGTCCAGCTGCCAGTCCTCCTGCTGCACCTCCTCCCCCTGCGGGCAGGCCTGCTGTGCACCGGCCTGTTGTGCGCCCGTCTGCTGCAAGCCCGTGTGCTGCACGCCTGTCTGCTGTGAGGCCTCCCCCTGCTCCGCCTCCTCATGTTGCCAACAGCCTAGTTGCCAGCCCTCCTGCTGCACCTCCTCCCCCTGCGGGCAGGCCTGCTGTGCGCCCATCTGCTGCACCCCTGTCTGCTGCAGGCCCGTGTGCTGCACGCCTGTCTGTTGCACACCCGTGTGCTGCACGCGCGTCTGCTGCAGGCCCGTGTGCTGTGGGCCCTCCCCCTGCTCTGCCCCCTCCGCCTGCTGCAGGCCCTCCTCCTCCGTGTCCCTCCTCTGCCGCCCCGCGTGCCGCCCCGCCTGCTGCGTGCCCGCTGGCCCCTGCCCGCCCGCGTGCTCCCGCCCGGCCTCCTGCGTGTCCCTGCTCTGCCGGCCCGCGTGCTCCCGCCCGGCCTGCTGCGTCCCCGCCTCGGCCCCGCAGCCCTGCTGCTGAGCAGGCAGCCCCCAGGGCCAGCTAGGTGCCAGCCCCCGCCACTGCCAGCCCCTGGCCACCCTCGAGGTCTTACAGGCCAGACCCTCAATAACGTGAACTGACCTGGGACCCCAACAAGCAGGGCTTAGCCCACCCGCAGCCTCTGGTAAGGACCAGGTCAACCTGGACAGACCCCCTGTTCCTGGGCTGAAGAACTTGGCACTCTATTCCATCTTCAGGCGACCCGGCCTGCCTTGTCTGTGCCACAGACTGCTGACCATTCCCCTCCTCGGCCCCACGCCCTCCCCAGTCCCTGGTCCCAGCTGGGTACGGTGGAGGTCAAGGGTAAGAGGCCAGAGGAAGGAGGCTTCCAGTGCCCAAGCCCACACCCTGGGGCCCGAGGCCCAGGCTTGCTGCCCGAGGTCCACCCCTGGGGCCGTGTGGAGGCTCCTCGGCCCGAGCTTCCCACGCCCGCCCTCGCTCCTCCCCCATGCCACCTCCTAGCCCTTGACCCGACCCTGCCAGAGACATGACGCCGCCTTCCCAGGAGGCCACGACATCCCAAGCTGCCCTCTGACCGTCTCCCCGGGAACCAGGTCCAGACGCCTGGCTGGGCTGGCTTTTCCGGCGCCACCTTCCCTAAGACTCAGGCCCTCAGGGACCCTGCCAGCGCGAGTGGGGCCCGCCTGCAGCTGGAATCGGGGCAGAAATGGGTGCAGACAGCCTCGCCCTCCTCCTCTACCCTGGGCTCCTACACGCCCGACCCCGTGCTCCCTGGGCCCCGTCCCCTCTCTGTGGAGCCCCTGTGCCTGTCTCCTGGGACCCTCCTGCACAGAAGGCATGAGAAATCACGCCCTGAGCTGGCCCGGGGCCAGGAGATCCCCTGGGGCCCTAACCACCCAGGCCTCTCTCTGGCCAGCTTCCCCAACCCCCGACCCCAGACCCCTGAACCGGGGCCCCAGCTCCTGCGGGAACTCCTCCGGCTGACTTCACCAACACTGCCCACCCAGAGACCCGGGAACTGGGGGCCCAGCATCCTGCGTGCCGGACGCCTCCGGCCAGCTACTGAAACCGACGGGCCCCGTCTCAGAAACACACATTTAAATGATAAAATTTAATCCACTAGATTTCAAGAAGAGACCATGATCATTACCAATTATCAATAAAAGAAAGAAAAATAAGTGTTCTTTTCTAGTGACTAGTGAGGTGTGGGTTTCCCTGACTGTGCAGCGGTAAAGACTCTACCTGCCGGGGCTTCCCTGGTGGTCCAGTGGGTAAGGACACCGCCTTGCAGTGCAAGGGGCGCCGGTTCGATCCCTGGCCTGGGAAGATCCCATGTGCCGCGGAGCGGCTGGACCGCTGTGTCCAATGACTGAGCCGGAGCTCTGGAGCGCATGCGCCCAGAGCCGGTGCTCTGCAACGGCAGTGGCCACCGCGATGGGAGGCCCACACGGGCCAAAGAACAAAGACGGATGAAAATAGAGAAATGAAAGACCAATAGAAGTGGCCCGCCCGCCCCACTCCCTCCCCAACCGGCCCCTCCTCCCACAAAAAAAAGAACCTACCTGCCAGTGTGGATATGGGCATGCCATCCCTGGGTCAGGAAGACCCCCTGGAGGAGGAAATGGCAGCCCACTCCAGCGCTCCTGCCTGGAGAATCCCATGGACAGAGGAGCCTGGAGGGCTACCGTCCAAGGGGCCAGGAAGAGTCGACTAAGCAACGAGGAAAGTAAGACGTGGGTTTTTTCACTGAGGCTTTAACAAGAGGAGCGGCAGGGCTCTCGCATTGGGGGACAGAAACTCCATGTGTATCTGGACAGGCCTGAGGACCTGCATCTCCGCTGGCGACCGTCCCAGGTGTTGCCCGCACCGGACACATCCCTCC
The DNA here is from genome assembly GCA_022376925.1 of Tragulus kanchil. Lineage (NCBI taxonomy): Eukaryota > Metazoa > Chordata > Mammalia > Artiodactyla > Tragulidae > Tragulus > Tragulus kanchil. The sequence goes on from JAIOJX010000028.1 coordinate 246,946,403, forward strand.
CACGCCAGGAGCGGGAGCTGGTGCACCCGGGCTTGTTACGGAGCGGCAGGAAGGTGCAGCTCTGAGCGCCCAGTCACAGCCGCGAACTCCAGCCCCCACTCTGGGCGGTGCCACCTGCCTCCGGGACAGAGCACACATGTGCAGAGGCGGGCACCGGGCACCAGTGATCCTCCCCGGGGCGCCCCACGCTCAGCGCACGACTCCCCAGGCAAAACACACAGCACGGAAACTCCGGCTGACTTCACCAACACTGCCCACCCAGAGACCCGGGAACTGGGGGCCCAGCATCCTGCGTGCCGGACGCCTCCGGCCAGCTACTGAAACCGACGGGCCCCGTCTCAGAAACACACATTTAAATGATAAAATTTAATCCACTAGATTTCAAGAAGAGACCATGATCATTACCAATTATCAATAAAAGAAAGAAAAATAAGTGTTCTTTTCTAGTGACTAGTGAGGTGTGGGTTTCCCTGACTGTGCAGCGGTAAAGACTCTACCTGCCGGGGCTTCCCTGGTGGTCCAGTGGGTAAGGACACCGCCTTGCAGTGCAAGGGGCGCCGGTTCGATCCCTGGCCTGGGAAGATCCCATGTGCCGCGGAGCGGCTGGACCGCTGTGTCCAATGACTGAGCCGGAGCTCTGGAGCGCATGCGCCCAGAGCCGGTGCTCTGCAACGGCAGTGGCCACCGCGATGGGAGGCCCACACGGGCCAAAGAACAAAGACGGATGAAAATAGAGAAATGAAAGACCAATAGAAGTGGCCCGCCCGCCCCACTCCCTCCCCAACCGGCCCCTCCTCCCACAAAAAAAAGAACCTACCTGCCAGTGTGGATATGGGCATGCCATCCCTGGGTCAGGAAGACCCCCTGGAGGAGGAAATGGCAGCCCACTCCAGCGCTCCTGCCTGGAGAATCCCATGGACAGAGGAGCCTGGAGGGCTACCGTCCAAGGGGCCAGGAAGAGTCGACTAAGCAACGAGGAAAGTAAGACGTGGGTTTTTTCACTGAGGCTTTAACAAGAGGAGCGGCAGGGCTCTCGCATTGGGGGACAGAAACTCCATGTGTATCTGGACAGGCCTGAGGACCTGCATCTCCGCTGGCGACCGTCCCAGGTGTTGCCCGCACCGGACACATCCCTCCCACGCCAGGAGCGGGAGCTGGTGCACCCGGGCTTGTTACGGAGCGGCAGGAAGGTGCAGCTCTGAGCGCCCAGTCACAGCCGCGAACTCCAGCCCCCACTCTGGGCGGTGCCACCTGCCTCCGGGACAGAGCACACATGTGCAGAGGCGGGCACCGGGCACCAGTGATCCTCCCCGGGGCGCCCCACGCTCAGCGCACGACTCCCCCAGGCAAAACACACAGCACGGAAAGGGCCGTTCCCCAGCGCAGCGGCCCCTGGAGCCCTGACCCCGTGCAGCCGCACCCCGGCCCGGACACCGCGGACCCCAGCCCCAGCTCGGCACCCCCGTCCAGCCCACCTGCGCACCTGCAACGCCTTTCTCCGTGGTTAACCACGCTGCCATGGCCACAGCCGAAACTGCGCGAGGGTGCAGGGCCACAAAGACGACCGAATTTCACCTCCCGGGTGGATGTGCTCTGGGTCCTCCCCAGCCGTGTGGAGGGGCACACACACACTCACACTCACACACCAGTACCACACGTGTTCACAGCACCTGTGCACACTCGCACATCCATGCTCCTGGGCGCTCACCCCGCCTTCCCCTCGGGGTAAGACGACCCCCTTGGTCCTTCAGCGCTCCCCCCAGGCCAGCAGGTGGCCCCCCCAGCCCCGCTCCTCCTAAAGCTTGGCAGCTCCCACCTTCGGGGTGACCTCCCCAGCCCTGCCATCAGCAGAGGCCGGAGCAGGGCAGGGGGCGCCCTGGGCTGCAAATCGACAAGGGGCGTCACCAACAAGGGGCTTGCGTGGGCATTCCCCTTTCCCTCACCCACCTCCCAGCGACGGGTACGTCCCCCTGACATTGCCAGAGATGCTCGTTCGGTTGGATTTGCTGGAGACCCCCACAAAGTCCCTAAAGCATCACGCCCCCACCTGTGGACGGGAGGAAAACAGACGGCTCCCCAGCCCATGCCCCGGCCCCTCCGAGGACTGGGGTCCACGGGAAGCACAGGTTTCAGGCTCTGTGAGCGGAGCTGGGGATTCCTGAAGCGGAGGTTGGGGTGGGGTTCCAGCCGGAAGCAAACCCCAACCCCATAGGAGGGTTGGTGGCTTCCTGGATTTTATTCTGGAAAAAGGCCTCCTGGAAATTCATGATTTACTCTAAAAAATCAAAACTGTGGAGCCAGCACGTGGCCCGTGCTGTTGCTCTGCTGTGACTCGTGGCTGGGCGGTGTCCGACTCGTGGCGCCCTTGGGGACTGCGGCCGCCAGGCTCCTCCGTCCGTGGGAGGGAGTCTCCAGGCAAGAAGACTGGAGGGGTGCCGCTTCCTCCTCCAGGGCTCTTCCCGACCCGGGATCACCCCCGTCTCCTGTGTCTCCCGCACTGGTAGGCGGGTTCTTTACCCTCTGAGCTGGCAGGTTGCCCCTTCGCGCGTAAGTGCCATGATAGACATGAATAACCTTTGCTTCCTAATTTCTGTGCAGACAATGCCCTGGCTTAGTGGCTGAGAACGTAGCAAAAGGGAACGGTGTCGGGGTGCCAGTCTGCCTCCACCTGCCAGCCCCAGCCCTGCACAACCGTCAGGCCTGCGGGTCTGTCAGCCTGGGCCCCCCACGCCCCGGACTGGCTGCCGCCCTCCCTGTGGCGCCCGCAGCGTGGCCGCGCCTGCTGGCTCCTGGGGTCACCGGGAACGTGCGGCTCAGGAGGCAGGCCTGGCGCGGGGCTGTTCAGAGCGGCTGTGGAGCCGCCCCAGGGGCCGTGGTGCAGAGCCGCTCCTCGAGGACGGAGGCCAGACGCCCCGCCGCGCGCGCCCAGCAGGGGGCGCCGTGCCCACACTGACTCCTGGACCCGGGCGCCCGGCTTCCCCGGCTCCCTGGGAGCACTGCCCTTCCGCGGCGTCTTCATGAAGGAGCCCAGAGGACAGGGTGGGGAAGTCCTGGGAGCCGCCGGCGGGCGGGGGGACGTGCTTCCTGCCCGAGGCCCCTCACTGGGCCGCCCGCCTGCAGCTTCCACACCCATGGGGCTGTTATAAAGCCAGCCTGCACCCCTCCTTTCCGGGACACCACCTCTAGCCCCAGGGGTGAGTCCCACGCAAGACCCCAGGTCTGACGCCCGCCCCCGCCCCGCTGCCTGCACCTGGGCCCTCACCTCTGCCCTGGGGTCCCCCACACCCACTGAGGGCCTGGTCCATGCGCCGGGCAGGGCTGCGGTGGGCCAGCTCCCAGCCCGGGCACAGCGCCTCCCTGCAGGGATGTCGAGCAAGCGGAGGAGGGAGGGGCGCCGAGGGGCTGGGTCCACAGGCGCCCACACCCCAGCTCGGCTCCGAGTCTGGAGCGAGGGCCGCCGTGACGGCTCCTGGGGTGACGGAGCACACTGTCCTGACCCCCCTCAGCCAATCACCCCCTAGACCCCACCCCACCCCGTCTCTGCCCCGCGCCCTGCACCTGCCCGAGAACCCCTCACGCCTCCCACTGAGCCCCTCCACCCTCCTGTCCACGTGGAGATGACATCGGGAGGGGACGGGCTGGGTTAGGGGTGGACGGCAGGCTCTACGGCCACAGCTGCCGGCCACGCCCTGACCGAGAGCCCGAGCCTAGAATTCAGGTCACCAAGCTGTCCCCAGCAGGATGCCGCCGGCCACTTTCCTGACACTGCGGGCCTCACATAGCCTGGCACCCTGGACTTGGTGTGGCAGCTGGGAGGGCTTGGCGTCGTGGTCCACCCTCTGCCCCAGGGCACCGGCCGGGCCTGGGGGAGCAGGGCAGGGGTCTGTGGATGTGAAGACCCGGGCTGGCTCTGGGGTCAGGGAGGTCCCTGAATCCTGCCTGCCGTGTCCATCCCAGGGGAGCCGGCCCCGTACAGCCCGTGTGCGCCCAGACCCTGCTCATCCTCCGGCCCCGAGGCCGCCCCGCAGCTACCGGCCTGGCCTCCCCATTGCCCTCCCCGGCCTCGCTCGTGCTGACCGCCTGCCACGGTCCTCTCTCCATCTTGGCTGAGGCGCTCTGAGTTAACCCGCCAAGCGCCGGCCCCAGTCCTCATCAGAGGGCCTGCCCCAGGTGCCGGGCAGCGATGCGACCTCAATTTCCCCATCAGCAAAACCGGTCACCCTACCCTCTACAAGAGGCTGCTCTCTCAGATCAGACTCGCGGGGTTGGGGACGGGACTCACAACCCAGGGTCGCAGGGTCGCGGTCAAGGCCCACGCACTTTCCGGGCAGAGACTCACGAATGGGGCCGAGGAAAGTGAAATCGAGGCACGCGATCCCTGCGCTGTAACGCCTATGCTGCTCAAAACCACATGCGACCAAAGCGAGTTTATGAAGTCCTGCCCGGCCATCATCGGCTGTCCTGGGAGGTCGCCCACGCTCACTTACTTTCCTCCCTGGTTCACAGGGAGCGAGCAAGCGGAGGAGGGGCGCCGAGGCTGGGTCCACAGGCGCCACACCCCAGCTCGGCTCCGAGTCTGGAGCGAGGGCCGCCGTGACGGCTCCTGGGGTGACGGAGCACACTGTCCTGACCCCCCTCAGCCAATCACCCCCTAGACCCCACCCCACCCCGTCTCTGCCCCGCGCCCTGCACCTGCCCGAGAACCCCTCACGCCTCCCACTGAGCCCCTCCACCCTCCTGTCCACGTGGAGATGACATCGGGAGGGGACGGGCTGGGTTAGGGGTGGACGGCAGGCTCTACGGCCACAGCTGCCGGCCACGCCCTGACCGAGAGCCCGAGCCTAGAATTCAGGTCACCAAGCTGTCCCCAGCAGGATGCCGCCGGCCACTTTCCTGACACTGCGGGCCTCACATAGCCTGGCACCCTGGACTTGGTGTGGCAGCTGGGAGGGCTTGGCGTCGTGGTCCACCCTCTGCCCCAGGGCACCGGCCGGGCCTGGGGGAGCAGGGCAGGGGTCTGTGGATGTGAAGACCCGGGCTGGCTCTGGGGTCAGGGAGGTCCCTGAATCCTGCCTGCCGTGTCCATCCCAGGGGAGCCGGCCCCGTACAGCCCGTGTGCGCCCAGACCCTGCTCATCCTCCGGCCCCGAGGCCGCCCCGCAGCTACCGGCCTGGCCTCCCCATTGCCCTCCCCGGCCTCGCTCGTGCTGACCGCCTGCCACGGTCCTCTCTCCATCTTGGCTGAGGCGCTCTGAGTTAACCCGCCAAGCGCCGGCCCCAGTCCTCATCAGAGGGCCTGCCCCAGGTGCCGGGCAGCGATGCGACCTCAATTTCCCCATCAGCAAAACCGGTCACCCTACCCCCTACAAGAGGCTGCTCTCTCAGATCAGACTCGCACGGGGTTGGGGGACGCGGGACTTCACAACCCAGGGTCGCAGGGTCGCGGTCAAGGCCCACGCACTTTCCGGGCAGAGACTCACGAATGGGGGGCCGAGGGAAAGTGAAATCGAGCCGCACGCGATCCCTGCGCTGTAAACGCCTATGCTGCTCAAAACCACATGCGACCAAAGCGAGTTTATGAAGTCCTGCCCGGCCATCATCGGCTGTCCTGGGAGCGTTCCTAACTTCGCTCCGTAAGTAGCGCCTCACTTTTATCTTTCCTCCCTGGTTCACAATATTTATAACTGGGTCATCGTTTAAGTATTTGCAACATGCCTTCGGAGAGAGGGGGCGGACTTTATAAATAACCTTTATTATTACTGTGCAGGTTGACTCTGCTCCCCGCACTGAAGGGAGCATGAAGACACACGTCCGTGACTCACCCGCCGGGGAGACACCGAGTGCTCGGGACGCCCGGCTCCGGCGCCCTGGACCCCGACCGCGTGCCTCCCTGCTCCGGGGGCTCAGGGCTGCAGCAGTGCCTCGCCTCTGTGTGGTTTGCGAATCACGCGTCCCCAGGCTGTGACTGCAGCAGGTGCAGCGGCCCGGGGCTCAGAGGCCCGGGGTTCCGTCCTTCCGGTCGCCCCGCCCCAGGGCTGCTCCCCTCCACCCACACAGTCTGGCGGTTCCTTTAGGGCCCCCCATGTGGGTCAGCGTTCCAAACACTGGAGCAGCCCCTGGGAACCAGGAGCCACCAGAGCCAAAAGCCACAGGGGACCTGGCTGGGAGGGTTCCAGCGGCCAGACTCCATCCTTGGAAGTAAACCGGGAGCCTGGCTCAAGCGGTCCGAGGCCGCCCTGCCCTCCACGGCCAGCAGTGCCCCCGGAGGCCCCCTCCCGCCACTCACTCCCGTCCTGACGCCCCGGCTCTCCGCTGGGGTGCAAGTCAGCGTGCTGGGGGCTGTCACCGGGGGTCCCGCATCTCCGGCAGGTCTGCGGGCCTAGCGGGACTGCACTGAGCCACGTGCAGCCCTGGGTCTCTGGCCGGGTCAGGGCCCGCCGGGCGTCCTTCCTCGGCAGGTGTACAGCCTTCTCCTCCACGGAGGCCCGGCAGGTAGGTACCTGTGAAGGGCCTCGGGGCGCGGCTGGGTCTTTGAAGCAGTCCGCACCCTGCTGGCACTCCTATTGTGAGCGCCCGCTGGCTGCTCCCTTTCATCCTCTCTGCCTTCCCCGCTCTGCAGGCGACCTGGGCTCAGCGGAGCCCGCGGCACCCTCGGCGGCCGCCCCCCTGCCGCCTCGGCGCGCCCCGCCCCGCCCGCCCCGGCCACTTACCCGTGCAGGGCTCCCACTGCCGCGCACCGCAGCCCGCGGTCGCCAGGACCAGAAACGCGACACACAGCGCCAGCGGGGCAGACATGAGGCGCCCGGGTCCCAAGCTCCATGCAGGGGCGCCGCACACGCCTGCGCTCCAGGCCCACCCGGCCCGGCCCTTTCGGGGCAGCCTCGGCCGGCGGTCACTGCGGCGGCCGCATCCCCGGGGCGAGCAGGTGCTGCGGGCGTCGGGCGGCAGCCGCGCTCTAGCGCCTCCTTCCCGGCCCGGCGCGGGTCCCGCGGGTGGCGGCCGACAGCATCTCGGCGGGGCTGCGGTTAGTCGCTGGCAGAGCGCGTTCTCCCAAAGGGAAGACAGAAACAGATCATCCCGGAGGGCTGAGAGCGACCCGGAGACCTCCTGGGACTCGCGCTCCGGGCCGAGGACACCAGCGCCGCCGCCGCCGCCGCCGGGAGGAGGAGCGGCAGTGGCCGTCGAGGCCGGCTCCCGCGAGGGCTTTTATCTGGTGCCCAGCCCTCTCGAGGGGGTGTGGGTTTGTCAGCTGCTGGGTTTCAGGAATTTCCCCGCGGAGGGAAGTCAGTCCTTTGAGGGAACAGCTAATGAGGAGCCCGGAGCGCCCTGGGGGAGGGGCGCGGCCGCCGGCGGGCGGGTCCTTTCTTCGGGGTCACTGGGCTCTGACGCCCGGCCACGGTCGGGCGGTGTGCGCCGCTGCTCCAGGCGGGCAGTTACTGGGCAGCGGCTGTTTGGGGAGCCCCTCGGGGAGTGTGCGGGCCAGACGGGGGCGGGGCGGGCGTTCGCAGCCCCCGAGGAGCCTCTGGCCGGGTTGGAGGCAGTGTTTCGGTTGTGAGCCACCGTCTGACACAGAGGGGACGTGGGGGTCGGGGGACAGAGCCCAGCGTGAAGGCTTGGGGGGCGGGGGAGGGCGAGACAGAGAGAGGGAGCCCGGGGGAGGGAGCAGGAGGGAGAGAGGAGGAAGGCGGAGAAAGAGCCTGCCAAAGGGCTTCCCGCAAAATAGCCCCTGTGACTGCAGAGATCATCCCCCCGTCCATCCCTCCGGACGTCTGTCCACCCACAGGTGGTCTGCACCCTAACCACAGGGTCTCCGTTTCTGGGTGTCACATGAGCCCCTCTTACACCTGCCCCCTCACGGCACCGGGGCCCTGAGCCCAGAGAAGGCTCAGCGTTCCCCTCTCCAGACCGGCTCCCCTGTGATCCGAGCAGGTCACACCCACGGTCTGAATCGCCTCCTTCCGTCAGAAGTGCCTGCGAAGCCCGCTCGGCCGGACCTGAGCTGCGGGCAGGGTTTAGTCAACAGGAAGCAGCGTTTCTGCAGCGTGAGATGGGCACATGGGCTCCGGGGGGCTCAGCAAGCACAGAGGGACGCCGCGTGCCTCCCCGGGGACACACAGTGCCCACGAGAAGCCTCTGAGGCTTCGGGACAAAGGACGCCTCGCAGTCTTTTAGGTTTCCCCCGGCTCGTGTGCCATGGAAGTTACTTTCCCCACAGCAACGCCATTAAAATCACAGGGATGTGGCCCAAGAACCCATCAGGCGCACGCACGTGCAAAGCACACAGCAGGGCGCTGCACCGATCCGTGTGGCTGTTCAGAACCTGCCGGAACCTTCCATGGTCGGAACTTCCCTCCTGGGAGCGCCAGCCCGCTGGGTGGGTCGCCTCAGCACTCCCACTGAGAGCCAGGAGACCTCCCAGAGTGCCCCGTGCGTCCAGCTCTACCAACGACCGGGCGCCTCTTGGTGGGGCCGCTCAGCCCGGGGGAGCGGCTGGTGTCCCAGCCAGGGAACGTGAGCAGGGAGGTGGATGTCGCTCCGTCGCACCCGAGGCCTCGTGGCCCATGGACGGTCCGCGGAGGTCTCTGGGCAGGAGTCCTGGAGCAGGCCGCGTTTCCCTTCTCCGGGGACCTTCCCGACCCCGGGATCTAGCCAGGGCTGCCGCAGCGCCGGCGGAGCCTTTACTGTCTGGTCCCAGCCGGGGCTGGTCCTTCCTCCAGGAAAAGGGGGAGAAAAGACAGGTAAAGGGGAATTTGAAACGGAACTTTGTGCTACAAAAACATATCGCCCATCCCCTGGCTTTTCAGGTAAACTAACCTGTCAGGTTTAACCTTAACGGCTTTTCGTAATTTTAAGATGCACACACTCCTCAGTAATATGCCGTGTCTGGATAGTTGGTGACGCTGTTCTGCACCTAACCACAGGGTCCCGTTTTTCATGAGCCCTCTTACACCTGCCCCCTCACGGCACCGGGGCCCTGAGCCCAGAGAAGGCTCAGCGTTCCCCTCTCCAGACCGGCTCCCCTGTGATCCGAGCAGGTCACACCCACGGTCTGAATCGCCTCCTTCCGTCAGAAGTGCCTGCGAAGCCCGCTCGGCCGGACCTGAGCTGCGGGCAGGGTTTAGTCAACAGGAAGCAGCGTTTCTGCAGCGTGAGATGGGCACATGGGCTCCGGGGGGCTCAGCAAGCACAGAGGGACGCCGCGTGCCTCCCCGGGGACACACAGTGCCCACGAGAAGCCTCTGAGGCTTCGGGACAAAGGACGCCTCGCAGTCTTTTAGGTTTCCCCCGGCTCGTGTGCCATGGAAGTTACTTTCCCCACAGCAACGCCATTAAAATCACAGGGATGTGGCCCAAGAACCCATCAGGCGCACGCACGTGCAAAGCACACAGCAGGGCGCTGCACCGATCCGTGTGGCTGTTCAGAACCTGCCGGAACCTTCCATGGTCGGAACTTCCCTCCTGGGAGCGCCAGCCCGCTGGGTGGGTCGCCTCAGCACTCCCACTGAGAGCCAGGAGACCTCCCAGAGTGCCCCGTGCGTCCAGCTCTACCAACGACCGGGCGCCTCTTGGTGGGGCCGCTCAGCCCGGGGGAGCGGCTGGTGTCCCAGCCAGGAACGTGAGCAGGGAGGTGGATGTCGCTCCGTCGCACCCGAGGCCTCGTGGCCCATGGACGGTCCGCGGAGGTCTCTGGGCAGGAGTCCTGGAGCAGGCCGCGTTTCCCTTCTCCGGGGACCTTCCCGACCCCGGGATCTAGCCAGGGCTGCCGCAGCGCCGGCGGAGCCTTTACTGTCTGGTCCCAGCCGGGGCTGGTCCTTCCTCCAGGAAAAGGGGGAGAAAAGACAGGTAAAGGGGAATTTGAAACGGAACTTTGTGCTACAAAAACATATCGCCCATCCCCTGGCTTTTCAGGTAAACTAACCTGTCAGGTTTAACCTTAACGGCTTTTCGTAATTTTAAGATGCACACACTCCTCAGTAATATGCCGTGTCTGGATAGTTGGTGACGCTGTTCTAAGGATGTTTCGAAAGGCCCCTGGGGAACAGGAGAGGCCACTCAGCACGTGACAGCGAGTCTAGATGGGCTTGGGAGGACCCGGCACGTGTGTGCAGGGAGTAGAGTGGACCCAGGCCAGCGGCTCCTGGCCGGGCTCCCTGCCAGGGCTGGGCTCCCACCTGGCACCCAGCGGTGCGCCTGCCAGTCTCTTACTCACCTGGAAAGACTCCCCTGAGGCCAGCGTTTCTGGCAGATGCAGGCTAGGATTCCGCGTAGAAAGTGGTTTAATAAGAGGTCTCCTTAGGCTCCTCAATAAGAAAATAAGTTTGCTTTTTAAAAACGTTCTATTTATTTTTGACTGCACTGGGTCTTCTCCGCTGCCCAGGGCTTTTCTCTGGCTGTGGGGAGGGGGTGGCCGACTGCGTAGTTGGGGTGCACGGGCTTAGGGGCCCCGCGGCATGTGGGGTCCTCCAGGGCAGGGGTGGACCCACGTCTCCTGCACTGGAGGCGGACCCTCAGCTCCGGCCCCCCGGGGAAGCCCTAGAGCTTGCTTTCCTTTCACATACATGATTTTGTTTGTGTATTTGCATATTGTATTTGTGCATTGATTTGTGTATTTATATAATTTGATGCGTGTATTCGTGTATTTCTATCATTTTATTTGTGCATTACTTCCCGGCTGTGCTGGGTCTCCGCTGCCCGGGCTCCCTCTGGCTGTGGTGCCAGGCTCGCCGCTGTGGTGCAGTGTGGGCTCGGAGGCCCGGGGCTTCCACAGGTGCGGCTCCCGGGCTGCTGGCCACAGGCTGAGTCGTGGCGGACAGGCTCCGTTGCCCTGCCTGGCACGTGGGATCTTCCCAGACTAGGGATCGAAGTCATGTGCCCTGCACTGGCAGGCGGACTCTTACCCCCCACGCCACCAGGGAAGCCCAGGAGGTGCTTTTCTCATCACAAGCTGTGCTCTTTGGTCCCTGGGCTCCTAAAGGGCTCCAGAAGGGCCCTGCACACACCTTCTCCCTGTCACTTTCTTTCTGATGCTTTAGTCTAAAAGCTTCGGGGGGGAGGGGCGGATACATGGTCATGCTTTTGTCTCTTGCCAGGTATCTAAATTTTGTATTTAGTCAGTAACATTTTCCTTAAGATCTGGGGTCTTCCAGGGCTTTTCAACTTCTCTGCTGTGTGTATTGCAGCTCTCTTTTCCATCTGGAGCGCAGACTGCTGTGAGCCGAACTCTGTTCCCGGGAAGCTGCTCTGCACGAGTCATTATTCAACACCGCTCCATTCCCTCCATGTTGGAACATCACCTTATTATAGACTGGCCTCCTCTGCCCGCCTGGATCCATTCCGCTGATCTCTGCTCTGTTACTCTGTCTCTTTATCAGCATAGTATTTTGACAACAGCATTTATAGTAAGTGTTCATACATTTAGATAAAAATTTGTAGTTCTCTACTTTTCAAGAATGCATTAGCAGTTCTCACGCATTTGCCCAGATGAACTTAACAATGATTGGTTCTTCTCTCTGCCTTCCAAATGCAATTTAAACAAATGAGCAAATAAGCATGAGAAAAAGAATTAATCTGGACATTTTTATGACGACCCACGTCTCCTGCACTGGAGGCGGACCCTCAGCTCCGGCCCCCCGGGGAAGCCCTAGAGCTTGCTTTCCTTTCACATACATGATTTTGTTTGTGTATTTGCATATTGTATTTGTGCATTGATTTGTGTATTTATATAATTTGATGCGTGTATTCGTGTATTTCTATCATTTTATTTGTGCATTACTTCCCGGCTGTGCTGGGTCTCCGCTGCCCGGGCTCCCTCTGGCTGTGGTGCCAGGCTCGCCGCTGTGGTGCAGTGTGGGCTCGGAGGCCCGGGGCTTCCACAGGTGCGGCTCCCGGGCTGCTGGCCACAGGCTGAGTCGTGGCGGACAGGCTCCGTTGCCCTGCCTGGCACGTGGGATCTTCCCAGACTAGGGATCGAAGTCATGTGCCCTGCACTGGCAGGCGGACTCTTACCCCCCACGCCACCAGGGAAGCCCAGGAGGTGCTTTTCTCATCACAAGCTGTGCTCTTTGGTCCCTGGGCTCCTAAAGGGCTCCAGAAGGGCCCTGCACACACCTTCTCCCTGTCACTTTCTTTCTGATGCTTTAGTCTAAAAGCTTCGGGGGGGAGGGGCGGATACATGGTCATGCTTTTGTCTCTTGCCAGGTATCTAAATTTTGTATTTAGTCAGTAACATTTTCCTTAAGATCTGGGGTCTTCCAGGGCTTTTCAACTTCTCTGCTGTGTGTATTGCAGCTCTCTTTTCCATCTGGAGCGCAGACTGCTGTGAGCCGAACTCTGTTCCCGGGAAGCTGCTCTGCACGAGTCATTATTCAACACCGCTCCATTCCCTCCATGTTGGAACATCACCTTATTATAGACTGGCCTCCTCTGCCCGCCTGGATCCATTCCGCTGATCTCTGCTCTGTTACTCTGTCTCTTTATCAGCATAGTATTTTGACAACAGCATTTATAGTAAGTGTTCATACATTTAGATAAAAATTTGTAGTTCTCTACTTTTCAAGAATGCATTAGCAGTTCTCACGCATTTGCCCAGATGAACTTAACAATGATTGGTTCTTCTCTCTGCCTTCCAAATGCAATTTAAACAAATGAGCAAAAAGCATGAGAGGAATATCTATTGGAATGGCAATAAGTTTATAGATTAATCTTAGAATACTGGACATTTTTATGACATGAAGTCTTCTCACACAAGGATATGTATATCTCTCTGTTTATTCCAATCTTGAACTAAAAGTATAGTTTTGACTATAGAGGTCCTGCAGTTTTTTTTTGTTTGTCTGTTTGGTTTTTTTTTTTTTTTTTTTTTCCTGCAGTTTTTCTGTAAAGTTATTTCTGTAAATATTCTATAAATTTATTTATGACTGTATTATCATTTGTCATTGGTTATTGCTAGTATGGAGAAAATTTGTTCATTTTTGTACAGTTATCTTGTATCTAGCAACCTTAAATTTACTAAGCGACTTTTTCTTCTTCTTATGAAAGTACACAGTCCGGGGAGGCTGCTTTATTTTTGTGTATTTGTTGACTGCGCCCTGAGGCACGGGGGAGCCAGCTCCCTGGCCGGCAGTCAGACTCAGGGCCCTGCACCGGAGGCCCAGGATCTTAACTGCTGGACGTACAGGAAGTCCCTGCTGGGTGATTTTAGCGTCTCTTGTTTTTCTAGACGAACACTGTCTGCCAATAAAAGTCGTGTTGGCCTTCTGTCTCCACGTGTGAGCGCTCTCTCTTCTTATTTTACAGCATGAACTAGAGCCTTCAAAAAAGGTGGGAAACAGCGACAACAGCAGGCTTTCCTGGTCCCTGAACGCAGTGGGTTTGGAAGCATCATCATATGAAAGAATTTTTCCTCTTTTCTCGAACGCGGGGGAGGGAGGGCTGCTGCATCGTCTCAGATGCATTCGCACTTCGACGGTCTCCTGGATTCCCTGCTTTCGCGTGTCTGTGGAAGTGATCACGAGAGCTCCTACAAGTGCTGAAGGCTCCTTGCCCGCCTGGGTAAAGCAGGGCTGCGGTGCGTTTCTCTCCCAATTCACGGCAGGTTTCGCCCAGCGTCTCCCTCGGAACTCTGGCTTTCCTCCTCACGCCCTTCTCTTCCTGCCTCTTCTCAGGCCTCCTCTGGGCGCAGGCCTCTGTGCCGAGCCTCGGGCCTTATCGGCAGGACCTCACCTGACGTCCGCTCCCCCAGCCCCACCCCACCAGTGGCTCCAAGGCGCGGTCCCAGCGCGTCAGCCTCCATCCGCGAGGCCAGGAACCCAGACTTCCTGCAATTTAAACAAATGAGCAAAAGCATGAGAGGAATATCTATTGGAATGGCAATAAGTTTATAGATTAATCTTAGAATACTGGACATTTTTATGACATGAAGTCTTCTCACACAAGGATATGTATATCTCTCTGTTTATTCCAATCTTGAACTAAAAGTATAGTTTTGACTATAGAGGTCCTGCAGTTTTTTTTTGTTTGTCTGTTTGGTTTTTTTTTTTTTTTTTTTCCTGCAGTTTTTCTGTAAAGTTATTTCTGTAAATATTCTATAAATTTATTTATGACTGTATTATCATTTGTCATTGGTTATTGCTAGTATGGAGAAAATTTGTTCATTTTTGTACAGTTATCTTGTATCTAGCAACCTTAAATTTACTAAGCGACTTTTTCTTCTTCTTATGAAAGTACACAGTCCGGGGAGGCTGCTTTATTTTTGTGTATTTGTTGACTGCGCCCTGAGGCACGGGGGAGCCAGCTCCCTGGCCGGCAGTCAGACTCAGGGCCCTGCACCGGAGGCCCAGGATCTTAACTGCTGGACGTACAGGAAGTCCCTGCTGGGTGATTTTAGCGTCTCTTGTTTTTCTAGACGAACACTGTCTGCCAATAAAAGTCGTGTTGGCCTTCTGTCTCCACGTGTGAGCGCTCTCTCTTCTTATTTTACAGCATGAACTAGAGCCTTCAAAAAAGGTGGGAAACAGCGACAACAGCAGGCTTTCCTGGTCCCTGAACGCAGTGGGTTTGGAAGCATCATCATATGAAAGAATTTTTCCTCTTTTCTCGAACGCGGGGGAGGGAGGGCTGCTGCATCGTCTCAGATGCATTCGCACTTCGACGGTCTCCTGGATTCCCTGCTTTCGCGTGTCTGTGGAAGTGATCACGAGAGCTCCTACAAGTGCTGAAGGCTCCTTGCCCGCCTGGGTAAAGCAGGGCTGCGGTGCGTTTCTCTCCCAATTCACGGCAGGTTTCGCCCAGCGTCTCCCTCGGAACTCTGGCTTTCCTCCTCACGCCCTTCTCTTCCTGCCTCTTCTCAGGCCTCCTCTGGGCGCAGGCCTCTGTGCCGAGCCTCGGGCCTTATCGGCAGGACCTCACCTGACGTCCGCTCCCCCAGCCCCACCCCACCAGTGGCTCCAAGGCGCGGTCCCAGCGCCGCACTCAGAGCCGGCTCCATCCCGAGCGCAGGCCAGGAACCCAGACTTCCTCCGTGGTACCTCCCTCCGAAAGTCCCATTGAGCTTACCCCAAACAGCCCTGCCTCCTGCCCCCGCCTTCTTGGCCCAGCCACCTCTGTCCCACACGGCCACTGCCAGCTGTCTCCTGTGCCCTCTGAGCCTGCCCCTGCCCCTAAGGACCTCTGCAGAATCCAGACCCGGCCTCGGCGCTCCCGTCAGCGGCTCCCAGGATGGAGACAACACCCGGGCGCTGGGCTTCAGGCTGGGACCCAGCCCTGCCCGCACCCACACACGCCATGTCCAGGCGGGCCCCTCCTGCCGGTGGCTGCTCCCAGCAACCCCCGCCTCCCTGGCCTGATGAACTCCCCTGGGGAAAGCTCCCTGCGGGAGCCACTCCTTAGGGGAGGGTCTGGTCATTTCCTCAGGTGACCCTTTGAAGGACGTCTGAAGTTCCGGCACCCAGGCCACGCCTTGTAGGACTCAGCCTTGTGCCCTAGCATTCAAACGTGCACCATCAGGGACGCCCTGGTGGCCCAGTGGTTAAGAATCTGTCTTCCAATGCAGGGGACGCAGGTGCAATCCCTGGCTCAGGACTCAAGATCCCAGCAGAGCAGCAGAGATACAGCAGAGCAACTGATCCCGCCCCGCAGCTACCGAGCCAGCCCTCCAGAGCCCCCAGACCACAGCCAGAGAGAGGCCCCCAGACCACAGCCAGAGAGAAGCCCCCAGACCACAGCCAGAGAGAAGCCCCCAGACCACAGCCAGAGAGAAGCCCCCAGACCACAGCCAGAGAGAGGCCCCCAGACCACAGCCAGAGAGAGGCCCCCAGACCACAGCCAGAGAGAAGCCCCCAGACCACAGCCAGAGAGAAGCCCCCAGACCACAGCCAGAGAGAAGCCCCCAGACCACAGCCAGAGAGAAGCCCCCAGACCACAGCCAGAGAGAGGCCTGGGCACCATGACTGGACTGAAGCCCCCATACACGGCCAGAGGGAATCCTGTGCGACACAACAGAAGGTCCCGTGGAGGGCCTCCTCCCTTTGGGACCTGGGGACAGAGTCCCAGAAAGGAGACGTCTGAGCCTGCCCTCCCCATCCCGCGCCCTCCAGGATCACGGGCGCCAGCGCCTTGCAATCTCTCGCTCCGTCCCCTGCGGGTCAGCCTCTCTGGAGGACCCCGACTGGTGAGCTGCAGGAGGGCCCCGGTGATCTTCACACACCCAAGGGCGGAGCGCGTGGAGCAGGCGGGGGAGGCGCGGGGCCGCTGAGGCTCCTGGGGGCCCCGCACAGAGGTCCGCTTTTCTTCGGCTTGTACACTGGAGTTCCGGGTCATGCCATGTTCAGGGAGTCTCCTGCAGTAACACTCGAGCTGGAAGCCCTGCTTCAGGAGCCTCAGTGGGATCTACTCAGGTGCATCCGGAGGGAGGGCCTGTCTCGGGGGCACCTCTGCTCGCCCAGCGGGCTACAGCAGCCCTGGGCCCTGAGGTACTGCTTTGCCCGCACCCACACACGTCGGGCCCCGGTGGCTGCTCCCAGCAACCCCCGCCTCCCTGGCCTGATGAACTCCCCTGGGGAAAGCTCCCTGCGGGAGCCACTCCTTAGGGGAGGGTCTGGTCATTTCCTCAGGTGACCCTTTGAAGGACGTCTGAAGTTCCGGCACCCAGGCCACGCCTTGTAGGACTCAGCCTTGTGCCCTAGCATTCAAACGTGCACCATCAGGGACGCCCTGGTGGCCCAGTGGTTAAGAATCTGTCTTCCAATGCAGGGGACGCAGGTGCAATCCCTGGCTCAGGACTCAAGATCCCAGCAGAGCAGCAGAGATACAGCAGAGCAACTGATCCCGCCCCGCAGCTACCGAGCCAGCCCTCCAGAGCCCCCAGACCACAGCCAGAGAGAGGCCCCCAGACCACAGCCAGAGCAAAGCCCCCAGACCACAGCCAGAGAGAGGCCCCCAGACCACAGCCAGAGAGAAGCCCCCAGACCACAGCCAGAGAGAGGCCCCCAGACCACAGCCAGAGAGAGGCCCCCAGACCACAGCCAGAGAGAAGCCCCCAGACCACAGCCAGAGAGAAGCCCCCAGACCACAGCCAGAGAGAAGCCCCCAGACCACAGCCAGAGAGAAGCCCCCAGACCACAGCCAGAGAGAGGCCTGGGCACCATGACTGGACTGAAGCCCCCATACACGGCCAGAGGGAATCCTGTGCGACACAACAGAAGGTCCCGTGGAGGGCCTCCTCCCTTTGGGACCTGGGGACAGAGTCCCAGAAAGGAGACGTCTGAGCCTGCCCTCCCCATCCCGCGCCCTCCAGGATCACGGGCGCCAGCGCCTTGCAATCTCTCGCTCCGTCCCCTGCGGGTCAGCCTCTCTGGAGGACCCCGACTGGTGAGCTGCAGGAGGGCCCCGGTGATCTTCACACACCCAAGGGCGGAGCGCGTGGAGCAGGCGGGGGAGGCGCGGGGCCGCTGAGGCTCCTGGGGGCCCCGCACAGAGGTCCGCTTTTCTTCGGCTTGTACACTGGAGTTCCGGGTCATGCCATGTTCAGGGAGTCTCCTGCAGTAACACTCGAGCTGGAAGCCCTGCTTCAGGAGCCTCAGTGGGATCTACTCAGGTGCATCCGGAGGGAGGGCCTGTCTCGGGGGCACCTCTGCTCGCCCAGCGGGCTACAGCAGCCCTGGGCCCTGAGGTACTGCTTTGCCACTGTTCTGCCCTGTGGCACCATCCCGCGGGCTTCCCAGAGGCTTCGGTGTGGACTCCCCCAGACAGACCGCGTCCCGGAGCTCAGGGCTGTGTCCTGTCTCTGGTCCAAGGAGGCCCTGGCGGTTTTCTTGGAAGGCTCCGGCCCTGGTTTGCCGCAGATGGGGGCCGGGCCGAGGGAAGCCCACCCCAGGCGAAGGGCAGGCGGGAGGCTGCCTGGGGCAGGAAGACCGGCTGAACCTCTGACCCCACAGCCCCCGTCCCAGCCCCACGGAGCTGCTCCCAGCAGCACGTCGACCGCGGGGGCGGCCGTCTCGGGGGGTCCCAGGCGGCTCAGGGGCAAAGAACGGCCTGCCGGTACGGGAGACCTGAGACGCGAGCTCGAGCCCGGGGTCAGTGAGGTCCCCGGGAGGAGGGCACGACAGCCCGCTCCGTGCGCCGGCCTAGAGAGCCCCACGGCAGAGGAGCCCGGCGGCTGCGGTCTGGAGGGTCGCAAAGAACCGGACACGACTGCGGCGGCTGGACAGGCGTGCGCGCAGCCTCTCCGCAGGCTCCACGCCGGGCCGAATGCGGGGAGGGCGCGGGTGACCAGGGGGTAGACTGACCCCGCCCCCAGCCCGCTCTCAGCTTATCTCAAACACCACGGCTGCCTCCATCACTCAAGGTAGTTGTATTAACCAGAAGCAAGAAGGAAGCAGACGCCGAAGCTCGACCAGCCAGGCCTTCCGCGCTGGGCGCCTGCCGGGCCCATGGCGCTCCAGAGGCGCCCAGGGGATCTCCGCGCAGGGCCGAGGCCACCGGGCGCGTCCTGTCCGCGGCTCACCAGCTGATCCATGGGGTCCGGCCTTCACACACCCAAGGCGGAGCGCGTGGAGCAGGCGGGGAGGCGGGGCCGCTGAGGCTCCTGGGGCCCCGCACAGAGGTCCGCTTTTCTTCGGCTTGTACACTGGAGTTCCGGGTCATGCCATGTTCAGGGAGTCTCCTGCAGTAACACTCGAGCTGGAAGCCCTGCTTCAGGAGCCTCAGTGGGATCTACTCAGGTGCATCCGGAGGGAGGGCCTGTCTCGGGGGCACCTCTGCTCGCCCAGCGGGCTACAGCAGCCCTGGGCCCTGAGGTACTGCTTTGCCACTGTTCTGCCCTGTGGCACCATCCCGCGGGCTTCCCAGAGGCTTCGGTGTGGACTCCCCCAGACAGACCCGCGTCCCGGAGCTCAGGGCTGTGTCCTGTCTCTGGTCCAAGGAGGCCCTGGCGGTTTTCTTGGAAGGCTCCGGCCCTGGTTTGCCGCAGATGGGGGCCGGGCCGAGGGAAGCCCACCCCAGGCGAAGGGCAGGCGGGAGGCTGCCTGGGGCAGGAAGACCGGCTGAACCTCTGACCCCACAGCCCCCGTCCCAGCCCCACGGAGCTGCTCCCAGCAGCACGTCGACCGCGGGGGCGGCCGTCTCGGGGGGTCCCAGGCGGCTCAGGGGCAAAGAACGGCCTGCCGGTACGGGAGACCTGAGACGCGAGCTCGAGCCCGGGGTCAGTGAGGTCCCCGGGAGGAGGGCACGACAGCCCGCTCCGTGCGCCGGCCTAGAGAGCCCCACGGCAGAGGAGCCCGGCGGCTGCGGTCTGGAGGGTCGCAAAGAACCGGACACGACTGCGGCGGCTGGACAGGCGTGCGCGCAGCCTCTCCGCAGGCTCCACGCCGGGCCGAATGCGGGGAGGGCGCGGGTGACCAGGGGGTAGACTGACCCCGCCCCCAGCCCGCTCTCAGCTTATCTCAAACACCACGGCTGCCTCCATCACTCAAGGTAGTTGTATTAACCAGAAGCAAGAAGGAAGCAGACGCCGAAGCTCGACCAGCCAGGCCTTCCGCGCTGGGCGCCTGCCGGGCCCATGGCGCTCCAGAGGCGCCCAGGGGATCTCCGCGCAGGGCCGAGGCCACCGGGCGCGTCCTGTCCGCGGCTCACCAGGCCTGTCACTTCCATCCGGCCAGGGGCGCCCGTCCCACCTCCAGGCCCAGCCCGTCCTGGCCGCACAAAGCAGGTTCTTAAAATTCTTGACAGATTAACCCACCGTCATCTAAGCCCGATGAAAGCACAGGTTTTACCTTCTTCCCGGAGCGGCACTGTAATTTCCCCCAACAACCTGCTGCAAAGACCAAGAAAAACTTAGCAGCCAGCAGCAGGGCCCGGAGGAGGGCTGCAATTAGGGGTGTGAGGCCGGTGGGGCAGCGGCGCCCGCTTCAAAGGCTGGGGTGGGGGCGGGAGCAGGCAGACCTCTAATTAGCCGCCTCCGAGGAGCGAGAAAGCCCCGCGCACGTTCCTGCGGCAGGAACAAAGGCCCCACTGTTGGTGTGAATCGGCCCAGATCAGGAGGGTCGGCTGCGCCTCCACCCACCCCTCCCCCGCCCTGCACCCCGGACCCCGAAGACCACCTCCCTCTGCCCCGTCCGTGCAAACTCGGAGAGCGACAGGCCCGGCTCGGGGGAGACCAACAGGACTCATCTGTTCCCTATCCGCGCTGGCTGGGGCGCCCCAGAGCAGGATGGAGACGGGCGTGGTCCGCCACCCACACGTGGGGGCCGCCTGTGGGGACAGGGCCAGTCCGTGCCCCAGCCTGCACCCTGCTGGGGCCACAGCCGCCCTCTCCAGGCAGGGCTCAAAGCCTTGCTGGGCCGGGCATCCCCCGCACCAGAAGAGCCAGGGCCTTGCCCCCTGCCCACCGCCACGGGGCCCGGGCAGCTGAGGACCTGGGGAAGGCAGCCAGGCTGGGAAAGCTCCAGAAGGACCCACCCAGGGAGAAGAAAGCTTGGGGTTCCGCAGCTTACCCCCTGCGGGAGCGCGGGTGACCAGGGGGTAGACTGACCCAGCCCCCAGCCCGCTCTCAGCTTATCTCAAACACCACGGCTGCCTCCATCACTCAAGGTAGTTGTATTAACCAGAAGCAAGAAGGAAGCAGACGCCGAAGCTCGACCAGCCAGGCCTTCCGCGCTGGGCGCCTGCCGGGCCCATGGCGCTCCAGAGGCGCCCAGGGGATCTCCGCGCAGGGCCGAGGCCACCGGGCGCGTCCTGTCCGCGGCTCACCAGGCCTGTCACTTCCATCCGGCCAGGGGCGCCCGTCCCACCTCCAGGCCCAGCCCGTCCTGGCCGCACAAAGCAGGTTCTTAAAATTCTTGACAGATTAACCCACCGTCATCTAAGCCCGATGAAAGCACAGGTTTTACCTTCTTCCCGGAGCGGCACTGTAATTTCCCCCAACAACCTGCTGCAAAGACCAAGAAAAACTTAGCAGCCAGCAGCAGGGCCCGGAGGAGGGCTGCAATTAGGGGTGTGAGGCCGGTGGGGCAGCGGCGCCCGCTTCAAAGGCTGGGGTGGGGGCGGGAGCAGGCAGACCTCTAATTAGCCGCCTCCGAGGAGCGAGAAAGCCCCGCGCACGTTCCTGCGGCAGGAACAAAGGCCCCACTGTTGGTGTGAATCGGCCCAGATCAGGAGGGTCGGCTGCGCCTCCACCCACCCCTCCCCCGCCCTGCACCCCGGACCCCGAAGACCACCTCCCTCTGCCCCGTCCGTGCAAACTCGGAGAGCGACAGGCCCGGCTCGGGGGAGACCAACAGGACTCATCTGTTCCCTATCCGCGCTGGCTGGGGCGCCCCAGAGCAGGATGGAGACGGGCGTGGTCCGCCACCCACACGTGGGGGCCGCCTGTGGGGACAGGGCCAGTCCGTGCCCCAGCCTGCACCCTGCTGGGGCCACAGCCGCCCTCTCCAGGCAGGGCTCAAAGCCTTGCTGGGCCGGGCATCCCCCGCACCAGAAGAGCCAGGGCCTTGCCCCCTGCCCACCGCCACGGGGCCCGGGCAGCTGAGGACCTGGGGAAGGCAGCCAGGCTGGGAAAGCTCCAGAAGGACCCACCCAGGGAGAAGAAAGCTTGGGGTTCAGGGCAACCATCCACGGCCCCAGATCCGGTTTTATGGCCTCTGTGTTAGTGCCCTGTCCTTGTTACCTGATGACACTCTTTGTTTATTTTTGTTTTTCTTCCACTTTAATGAACACTTTACAAGGTACAAAACACCCCGGTCTTTTTGGGAAGGCAGGCTACTTCTTTCCTCTCTGTCATACACTCCATGAATCTTGAGGGTCTGGTGTTTCTTCAAGAGAGAAAGCAGGAGGGTCCTGGGGCAGCGCTGCCCAGCTCTCCCCTCGCCCAGACCTCGGGAGGATGCAAACGCCACTGTGACTGCTGATGGCGGCTGTAAAACCTCGTCTCCCGGGGCCCAGTGTGTGCGACGCGGGCCCTGGGCACTGCTGTGAGGGCAACGGGCTCGGGGCAGCGACAGGGAGGTTCTGAGAACAGTGAAGGTGGCTTTTCAATTTCAGTAGAAATGGAGTTCGGGGCATTTGTGGATTCTTAGTTCTGCAAGGAGGTTTTCTTGGCAGCATTCTCCTGCGTAGCTGGGCGTGGACGTCCTCCGCTGGGTCAGCCGTAAGGTGGAGCCGTGACCCAGCCGGCTTCGGCAGGGGTCGGCGCGCACGTGGCCTCACCAGCCCTCCACCAGCGGCACCCTGTCCTCAGCCTCTGTCCTGGGTGGGAGGCCCCTCCTGGAGACTCTCCCACGGGCTCCCCGCCCCTCCGCTCCCCTCACAGCAGACCCCAGCTCCTTCCCTGAGGCCTGGCTCCCGGCCCCGGCCCCGGCCCCAGGAGGGCTCAGCGAGCGGGACGTCTGTGCTGGTACAAGGGAGGTCACAGCGGTGGGAGGGTGACGGAGGCCTTCCTGCCACAAGGCCCCTGGGGTCCCCGATGCCTCGCGCGGGCGCTCCCCGCACCAGAAGAGCCAGGGCCTTGCCCCCTGCCCACCGCCACGGGGCCCGGGCAGCTGAGGACCTGGGGAAGGCAGCCAGGCTGGGAAAGCTCCAGAAGGACCCACCCAGGGAGAAGAAAGCTTGGGGTTCAGGGCAACCATCCACGGCCCCAGATCCGGTTTTATGGCCTCTGTGTTAGTGCCCTGTCCTTGTTACCTGATGACACTCTTTGTTTATTTTTGTTTTTCTTCCACTTTAATGAACACTTTACAAGGTACAAAACACCCCGGTCTTTTTGGGAAGGCAGGCTACTTCTTTCCTCTCTGTCATACACTCCATGAATCTTGAGGGTCTGGTGTTTCTTCAAGAGAGAAAGCAGGAGGGTCCTGGGGCAGCGCTGCCCAGCTCTCCCCTCGCCCAGACCTCGGGAGGATGCAAACGCCACTGTGACTGCTGATGGCGGCTGTAAAACCTCGTCTCCCGGGGCCCAGTGTGTGCGAACGCGGGCCCTGGGCACTGCGCGCGAGGGGCAACGGGCTCGGGGCAGCGACAGGGAGGTTCTGAGAACAGTGAAGGTGGCTTTTCAATTTCAGTAGAAATGGAGTTCGGGGCATTTGTGGATTCTTAGTTCTGCAAGGAGGTTTTCTTGGCAGCATTCTCCTGCGTAGCTGGGCGTGGACGTCCTCCGCTGGGTCAGCCGTAAGGTGGAGCCGTGACCCAGCCGGCTTCGGCAGGGGTCGGCGCGCACGTGGCCTCACCAGCCCTCCACCAGCGGCACCCTGTCCTCAGCCTCTGTCCTGGGTGGGAGGCCCCCCTCCCTGGAGACTCTCCCACGGGGCTCCCCCCGCCCCTCCCGCTCCCCCTCACAGCAGACCCCCAGCTCCTTCCCCTGAGGCCTGGCTCCCCGGCCCCGGCCCCCGGCCCCAGGAGGGGCTCAGCGAGCGGGACGTCTGTGCTGGTACAAGGGAGGTCACAGCGGTGGGAGGGTGACGGAGGCCTTCCTGCCACAAGGCCCCCTGGGGTCCCCCGATGCCTCGGCGCGGGGCGCTCCCCAGCAGAGCCACTGGGCCTCCCCTCAGCCACGTGTCCTTCACGCCCTAGAGGCACCCACGGAGGGCCCGCCCCTCCCGCCGCGGCCGGGCGCTGGGCTGCAGCGCCGGTGCGCGGGTGCGGCCGTCCTCCGGGGTCCTCCGGGCTTCCTTGAGCGTGCCTGGGTCCCAGGCTCCTCCTTGCGAGGACACCCGTCTTGTGGGCTCAGGGTCACCTCTGACCTGTAACCCTGGCGGCCCAGATGGTAAAGGATCCGCCTGCGAGGCCGGAGACCTGGGCTGCACCCCTGGGTCAGGAAGATTCCCTGGAGAAGGGACTGGCTGCCCACCCCAGTGCTGCTGCCTGGAGAGTCCCACGGACGGAGCAGCCTGGCGGGCTTCATCCAAGGGGTCGCAACGCGTCCCACACGACCGGGCAGCTGACACACGTGACCTGAACCACCTCCCGAGGCGGTCGCGGGCTCTGATGCACCTGCGGTCAGGGCTCCGCCAGATGGACCTCAGGGACGGCTCAGCCCACGAAACCCGCGTCCCGGAGGAGCCCCGACTTACGCACGACGGAATCAGGTCCCTAAGCACATGCCGGCCTCAGGCCTCGCCTGGTTCCAGGAGTCAAGCCAGCAGCGTGACAGTGACCGCGGTCTCCGCCGCGCGACGCGCCCCTGCGGGGAGGCAGGCCCCGTGTCGACCACTCTTACACACCCGCGCTCCTCCACCGAGAGAGGGAGGCCGGTCGCTGTGAGCCCGCCGCCGTGCGCGCAGGTGGGGTCCCGGAGGCTCAGCAGGCTCCGCGCGCAGGCCCCACCCGTGCCCCAGACGCAGCCCCGAGTCGCCGAAGGCGCGTGCTCGCGCCTCCCTGTGTGATCTGTTACGACGACAACGGCAGAGGCCGCCACGCTTCCACAGGGCTACGCCCGCGGACAGACGCAGAGGCTGCGCCGGCAGGGAGCGCCCACCGTCGTCCGACGGTTCTGGTCCACTACACCCGGCACACACGTTACAGCGCCTGGACACACATGCCGTTAAAACCGAGTCTGGGGCTCCCCTGGTGGTCCAGTGGGTAGGGACACCGCCTTGCCGTGCAAGGGGCGCCGGTTCAATCCCCGGCCTGGGAAGATCCCACGTGCCGCGGAGCGGCTGGACTGATGTGTCCAATGACCGAGCCGGAGCTCTGGAGCGCATGCGCCCGGAGTCGGTGCTCTGCGACAACAGAGGCCACCGCGATGGGAGGCCCACACGGGCCAAAGAAAAAAAAAGATGGATGAAAATGGACAAAGGAAAGACCAATAGAAGTGGCCCGCCCGACCCCCTCCCTACCCCACCCCCACCAAAATAAATAAATAAATAAATCTTAAAAAAAAAGCATATCATATTATAATTTAAAAAAAAAAACAAAAAACCGAGTCTGTGTGCTTTCCACACAAGTAAAAATAGGTTCGTTGTTGAAGCCTCCTCACATTCCAATGACAAAGAGAAGGAAGTGACATTTTTCGTGCCCCTCGAAGGAGGCAGCGAAGACCCCCGAGTCGGTGCGGGTGGCAGACCAGTGTCTCCCCGTCTCCCCCACCCACCGGCTCAGGGCCCAGCTGTCCCGTACGCTGGTCCAGGCCACCCGCTGAAGAGGCCGCGTGGCAGGGCCCTCAGGCGCCCAGCGCACAGCCAGCACGAGGCCAGCCCCGCAGGGAGCCCTCGAGGGCACGGCCCCCCGGCCCCGGAGCCCCCAGACGGAGCAGCCCGGCCAGCACCTCGACCTCAGCCTCGGGGAGGCCTGTTGGGTCCAGGATTCCTCTTGAGGCGCCAGGGGCGGGGGGCAGGCGGCCCCCGTGCTCAGGCACAGGCCCCACCGCCGCCCCGCGCGTCCGCACAGCCCCGCCGCGTGCCGGTCCGACCCGGTCAAGCCAACAGCAGCACAGCGTCAACCCCGGCTCTCGGCTCTCGCGAGACACAGCCCGTCAGCCCCGGACTCCAAGCAGCCTGAGACGACGTCGTCACCCGTGTGACGTCTCCTGAGCCTCGCTCCATCCTAGCAGCCAACAATACGTGAAGCACAGAAAAACCCGGACACCCATCTGAGCAAGAGAGGCGCTCTCCAAAAACATGCCTGCTATGGCGTTACATATCTTTCAAAAATATAATATGTGCAACTTTATGCCTTTTGTACCAAGATTAACCTAAGGGGAAATCCAGAAACTTCTAAAAGAAACTGAAACCCTGAGGGCCTGGTGCTCACAGAAGCCTGTGGCTGTGAGTTCCGATGGGCATGCGCTGTAGAGACGTGTGACAGGACGACCGGAGGCCTTCCCCAGCACAGGGCCTGGTGGGCACCAGGACCCTCCCTACCGGCCACCCACCACGCCAAAGATGGATGAAAATGGACAAAGGAAAGACCAATAGAAGTGGCCCGCCCCACCCCTCCCTACCCCACCCCCACCAAAATAAATAAATAAATAAATCTTAAAAAAAAAGCATATCATATTATAATTTAAAAAAAAAAACAAAAAACCGAGTCTGTGTGCTTTCCACACAAGTAAAAATAGGTTCGTTGTTGAAGCCTCCTCACATTCCAATGACAAAGAGAAGGAAGTGACATTTTTCGTGCCCCTCGAAGGAGGCAGCGAAGACCCCCGAGTCGGTGCGGGTGGCAGACCAGTGTCTCCCCGTCTCCCCCACCCACCGGCTCAGGGCCCAGCTGTCCCGTACGCTGGTCCAGGCCACCCGCTGAAGAGGCCGCGTGGCAGGGCCCTCAGGCGCCCAGCGCACAGCCAGCACGAGGCCAGCCCCGCAGGGAGCCCTCGAGGGCACGGCCCCCCGGCCCCGGAGCCCCCAGACGGAGCAGCCCGGCCAGCACCTCGACCTCAGCCTCGGGGAGGCCTGTTGGGTCCAGGATTCCTCTTGAGGCGCCAGGGGCGGGGGGCAGGCGGCCCCCGTGCTCAGGCACAGGCCCCACCGCCGCCCCGCGCGTCCGCACAGCCCCGCCGCGTGCCGGTCCGACCCGGTCAAGCCAACAGCAGCACAGCGTCAACCCCGGCTCTCGGCTCTCGCGAGACACAGCCCGTCAGCCCCGGACTCCAAGCAGCCTGAGACGACGTCGTCACCCGTGTGACGTCTCCTGAGCCTCGCTCCATCCTAGCAGCCAACAATACGTGAAGCACAGAAAAACCCGGACACCCATCTGAGCAAGAGAGGCGCTCTCCAAAAACATGCCTGCTATGGCGTTACATATCTTTCAAAAATATAATATGTGCAACTTTATGCCTTTTGTACCAAGATTAACCTAAGGGGAAATCCAGAAACTTCTAAAAGAAACTGAAACCCTGAGGGCCTGGTGCTCACAGAAGCCTGTGGCTGTGAGTTCCGATGGGCATGCGCTGTAGAGACGTGTGACAGGACGACCGGAGGCCTTCCCCAGCACATGGTGGGCCTGGTCACACGGGGAGCGTGGGCAGTGGAGCCCGCCGTGGAGGAACGAGCTCCCGGTCCCGTGCTGTCCTCTGGCCCCAGACAAGCCTGCTCTCCGCCGGGCCGCTCAGGCCCCGTTCTGCCAGGGCCCGGCCAGACCTGACTCAGAGGCGGCGGGCAGCCGCTCTCCCGCAGGTGAGGCTCCGGGGCCCGGGGGGCGGGGAGAGCAGCCCCAGGGGCATCACCTGGGTGCTGGTTAGAAATGCAAAGTCCCAGGCCCCACCCAGGCTCTGGGTCCCAGTCCTGCTTCAACAGGTCTGCTGGGCGGGGCGGGGCTGGCTGAGGGCTGGGAGCAGCGCGGGGAGGGGCGGGGCCTGAGCACCTGCGGCAGGAAGGCCCGGACCCGCAGACGCCCGTGGGGGAGGCGCGCCAGGCCAGGCTGCGGGGCGGAGGCGGCTGGGGCCCGACCTCCGAGGGCACGTCCGAACCGAGGCAGAGCCACGGTTCTCCTGACTGCCCGCCGGGAGGCCTCGCCGGGCCTGATGGCCCTCCAGGCAGCCGCGGCGTGGCTGGACCTCTGACGCACGCTCCGCGGAGCAGCCGGGCCCCGGGCGCACAGCCCGCGGCTCCCCGGCGGCGGCGGAGCGGACCCGTGGGCGCCGAGGGCACCTCTGGGGTCAGGGGTGCGCTCTGGAGCCAGGCAGGGGCGGCCGCACAGCGATGTGAGTGCGCTGGACGCCGCTGACGGTCGCCGTGTAACAGTAGCTTCATGTCACGTGAAACTTATCTAAAAACCCCCGGCGCGGGACCAGAGCCGGATTCCGTCCCCTGGTCGGTCACCCGCCCACCTCGCCCTGTCACGGGGGTCTCAGGCTGTTCAAGCGCTTCTCGGGGAGCACATCCGCCCCGCAGGAGTGACCGAAGGCCTCGCTGGGGGCAGACGTGCGCGCTCGCCTCCCGCAGAGCCTGGGGCCGGCACAGCGCTGGGCCGCCGGTGGGGGTGCCTGGCGCCTCGGCTCCCGGAGGGCACAGGGCAGGACGTGGGGTGGAGGGGAGGTGGCACCTGTGCTTGGGCGGCCTGCGCCCCGTGCCCGGGAACAGCTTCCCCTCCGGGCTGCCCTCAGGCCGGGGGCTCCCGGTGGGCGCGTAGCTCAGAGGCCTGGGTGCTGGGCGCGCTCACCCACCGAGCGCCGTCCCCGATGCCTCGCCCTGGTCACTGCCTGCCGCCCGCAACGCGGAGCAGGAAGGGTGAGCGCCAGCACTCAGCTATCGGTCAGGTTTCGGGGAGCAGGCTCTCCGGGGTCCCCTGCAGGGCAGGTGACTCTGAGGCACGCCCCAGGGGCTGAAGAGCGGGTCACAGGCTCCCTCGAGAAATGCAAAGTCCCAGGCCCCACCCAGGCTCTGGGTCCCAGTCCTGCTTCAACAGGTCTGCTGGGCGGGGCGGGGCTGGCTGAGGGCTGGGAGCAGCGCGGGGAGGGGCGGGGCCTGAGCACCTGCGGCAGGAAGGCCCGGACCCGCAGACGCCCGTGGGGGAGGCGCGCCAGGCCAGGCTGCGGGGCGGAGGCGGCTGGGGCCCGACCTCCGAGGGCACGTCCGAACCGAGGCAGAGCCACGGTTCTCCTGACTGCCCGCCGGGAGGCCTCGCCGGGCCTGATGGCCCTCCAGGCAGCCGCGGCGTGGCTGGACCTCTGACGCACGCTCCGCGGAGCAGCCGGGCCCCGGGCGCACAGCCCGCGGCTCCCCGGCGGCGGCGGAGCGGACCCGTGGGCGCCGAGGGCACCTCTGGGGTCAGGGGTGCGCTCTGGAGCCAGGCAGGGGCGGCCGCACAGCGATGTGAGTGCGCTGGACGCCGCTGACGGTCGCCGTGTAACAGTAGCTTCATGTCACGTGAAACTTATCTAAAAACCCCCGGCGCGGGACCAGAGCCGGATTCCGTCCCCTGGTCGGTCACCCGCCCACCTCGCCCTGTCACGGGGGTCTCAGGCTGTTCAAGCGCTTCTCGGGGAGCACATCCGCCCCGCAGGAGTGACCGAAGGCCTCGCTGGGGGCAGACGTGCGCGCTCGCCTCCCGCAGAGCCTGGGGCCGGCACAGCGCTGGGCCGCCGGTGGGGGTGCCTGGCGCCTCGGCTCCCGGAGGGCACAGGGCAGGACGTGGGGTGGAGGGGAGGTGGCACCTGTGCTTGGGCGGCCTGCGCCCCGTGCCCGGGAACAGCTTCCCCTCCGGGCTGCCCTCAGGCCGGGGGCTCCCGGTGGGCGCGTAGCTCAGAGGCCTGGGTGCTGGGCGCGCTCACCCACCGAGCGCCGTCCCCGATGCCTCGCCCTGGTCACTGCCTGCCGCCCGCAACGCGGAGCAGGAAGGGTGAGCGCCAGCACTCAGCTATCGGTCAGGTTTCGGGGAGCAGGCTCTCCGGGGTCCCCTGCAGGGCAGGTGACTCTGAGGCACGCCCCAGGGGCTGAAGAGCGGGTCACAGGCTCCCTGTCCGACCCACCGACCATGTGGAGCAAGGCAAACCCCAAAGGGACCTGGGGGGCAGGCCACCATAGGGGCGACGGGCCGGGACTCAACACGCGTCGCCCGGTCACGCTCCCCCAGAGTCCCCGTCTCTCAGCCGCCCGGCTGCTCCAGCCAGCGGCCTGAGTCCCTCGCCTCCGCTCCCCCGTGAGCCGCAGCTAATCCCGTCAGCGCTTCCCTGAACGCGTCCTCGACGGCCCCCAGCCTCCGTCTTCACGGCCGCCCCGGCACGGGCTCCCGCTGACTGGCCTCCACGCCTCCCACCCCACCCGCCCCTCAGCGGCAGGGGGCCTGCGAAGAGGCCGGTCCGCAGGGGCAGCTCCTGGAACCTCAGCGCCCACGGCCTGCGGAGGGACAGCCACACCGGACACATGGGGCCACGCTCGGGCCAGCACGTCTGCATGTGTGCAAGCGTGTGCACGTGCCTGTGCGTGCGTGAGCACACGCGTGTGCGGCCATCTAACCAGTAAGGACAAAGGCCCTGCGAGATTCCGAGACGTGTACGTCACCTCCCGCCGCGGGTGATGAGCGCCAGGGTGGGCCCGCGGCTTCGATAGGATCTGGGCCGACCAGGTGCGTGACGGCATCTCCAGGTGGCTGAAGGGAGGGGACGGGACGGGTTCCGAGCAAGACTGTCACAGGCTGCCATCGCTAATGAGGGGCTGGCAGCTCGTCCGGACACGCGGCGCGCCCACAGAGGACGAGGGTGAGGTCCCCGGCGGGGGCGCTCCGTCTGCAGCGGGAGGGGCGGGCCCGGGCGGCAGCCTGGGAGGAGGTCGGCCCCGAGCCGCGCGTGGCGAGACAGGACCCCGCGGTCACGGGCCCTGGCCCCCCGGCCCCGGCGAGAGGGACCGAGGCCCGGACCCAGGTCTGACTGCTCCCTCAGAGTCTCAGCCGGACCCAAGCGGCGCTGCGAGGCCCTGGACGGGCGCCACGGCCTGAGCTCCGGACACGTCCTCCTGGGGCCGGTGCCAGCCCCCCTGTAACCAGCTAGGCATGTCCGGGGTCCCCTGCAGGGCAGGTGACTCTGAGGCACGCCCCAGGGGCTGAAGAGCGGGTCACAGGCTCCCTGTCCGACCCACCGACCATGTGGAGCAAGGCAAACCCCAAAGGGACCTGGGGGGCAGGCCACCATAGGGGCGACGGGCCGGGACTCAACACGCGTCGCCCGGTCACGCTCCCCCAGAGTCCCCGTCTCTCAGCCGCCCGGCTGCTCCAGCCAGCGGCCTGAGTCCCTCGCCTCCGCTCCCCCGTGAGCCGCAGCTAATCCCGTCAGCGCTTCCCTGAACGCGTCCTCGACGGCCCCCAGCCTCCGTCTTCACGGCCGCCCCGGCACGGGCTCCCGCTGACTGGCCTCCACGCCTCCCACCCCACCCGCCCCTCAGCGGCAGGGGGCCTGCGAAGAGGCCGGTCCGCAGGGGCAGCTCCTGGAACCTCAGCGCCCACGGCCTGCGGAGGGACAGCCACACCGGACACATGGGGCCACGCTCGGGCCAGCACGTCTGCATGTGTGCAAGCGTGTGCACGTGCCTGTGCGTGCGTGAGCACACGCGTGTGCGGCCATCTAACCAGTAAGGACAAAGGCCCTGCGAGATTCCGAGACGTGTACGTCACCTCCCGCCGCGGGTGATGAGCGCCAGGGTGGGCCCGCGGCTTCGATAGGATCTGGGCCGACCAGGTGCGTGACGGCATCTCCAGGTGGCTGAAGGGAGGGGACGGGACGGGTTCCGAGCAAGACTGTCACAGGCTGCCA
This sequence comes from Tragulus kanchil, assembly GCA_022376925.1. Classification (NCBI taxonomy): domain Eukaryota; kingdom Metazoa; phylum Chordata; class Mammalia; order Artiodactyla; family Tragulidae; genus Tragulus; species Tragulus kanchil. The sequence continues at coordinate 246,977,573 of JAIOJX010000028.1, forward strand.
TCGCTAATGAGGGGCTGGCAGCTCGTCCGGACACGCGGCGCGCCCACAGAGGACGAGGGTGAGGTCCCCGGCGGGGGCGCTCCGTCTGCAGCGGGAGGGGCGGGCCCGGGCGGCAGCCTGGGAGGAGGTCGGCCCCGAGCCGCGCGTGGCGAGACAGGACCCCGCGGTCACGGGCCCTGGCCCCCCGGCCCCGGCGAGAGGGACCGAGGCCCGGACCCAGGTCTGACTGCTCCCTCAGAGTCTCAGCCGGACCCAAGCGGCGCTGCGAGGCCCTGGACGGGCGCCACGGCCTGAGCTCCGGACACGTCCTCCTGGGGCCGGTGCCAGCCCCCCTGTAACCAGCAGCAGGGCTGCCCCCTGGGGACCCCGACCGGAGAGGCCCTGCGACAGCGGACACGACTGGCGCAGCAAAGCCCCCGGCGCGGGCCGTGCAAACAGAGCCACAGAAGCGCCCCTCCCGGGCCCCCGCGGCTCGAGCCCTGGGGGCGGCAACAGGCCGTGCGGGCCCAGACCCGAGCGGGGAGGCGGCCAGGAGCCCCCACACCGCGTGGGGGAAGGGCCCTGGGCGTGCGCTGCCCTGGGCACTGCTCACTACGCGAGCACACGGCGGGGCACCCGGGCCCTGCGCTCCGCGCCGGCGAGGGGCCCCCGTGGACCGAGTGCCGTGTGCCCGGACACGCGTGCCGCAGGCCCGCCTCCGCGTGACGGCGTCGGGAGGAGGGCGCCCTGGGGAGCAGTGACGTCGCAAGGCTGGGTCCCTCCCGAGGGGACTCGTGGCCTTGAGCGCAGCCTCTCCTGCCCGCGAGGATGGCGAGGGGAGGCTTTGGCCAGGAAGAGGAGTCTCACCAGGCCTGGCCTGCGGCCACCTGACCTCAGCTTCCGGGCTCCGGACCGCGAGAAGCGAAGGTCTGCTGTCGAGGCCGCCGGCCGGCCCGCGCGTCTCCTGCCGCAGCCCTGACAGCCGGGGCCCACGCGTCTCCACAGGGACAGGCCATCAGCCGGACGGACGGGCGCGGTGCTGGGGAGGACGCCGCCGGGGAGAACAGAACTCCCCCAGCCCGCAGGGCATCCGAGACCGAGCCGCAGGCCCACAGGCCGGGGGAGGACGCAGGAGCCCGGAAGGCACCGCCCGCCCTGGGCTCTGCAGGGCCTCGGCTTCCCACCAGGCTGAGTCCTCACTCACTGGAAGGCGGTCCCCAGCCTCCTGAAATGAGGCGGGGCGGCCCCCAACAGGAGCTGCACTCTCTAGGTGACCACAGTCCCGACCTGGGGGAGTCCAGGAGGGCGGGTCTTGAGGGAGCGGAGGTGGGGACCCGTCCCAGAGCGGCAGAGGCGGGGGCGGGGGGCATGCAGCCTCGTGTCCAGGCGGGGCGGGCGGGGAGGGGAGCGAAGGCCGGGGCCCCTCCCCAGCAAGCGGCGGGCCGGGTGCCTCAACCTCGGGCCGGGGCGGCAGAGCGGAGGCGTGGGGCCGCGTCGGGGTGCTTGTACCAAACCCTCAAGATTCATGGAGTGTATGACAGAGAGGAAAGAAGTAGCCCGCCTTCCCAAAAGGACCGGGGTGTTTTGTACCTTGTAAAGTGTTCATTAAAGTGGAAGAAAAACAAAAATAAACAAAAAGTACCTTTGACTATCTTAGAACACTTTTGAAAACACTATTTATTTATATTTTTTAAATATTTACTTTGGCTCCATCGGGTCTTGGCTGGGGCAGGTGGGCTCGCCCATTATGCTGCGTGGACTTGCTCGCGGTGCAGTGCGTGGGCTTAGCTGCCCCATGGCCAAGTGGGGTCTTTGTTTCCCAATAAAGCATCAACCCCGTGTCCGCTGCATCACAAGGTGGATTCTTTTTTTTTAAAACAATTATTTTTATTTATTTATTTTTGGCCATACCGGGTTTTCGCTGCGGCTGCAGGCTCTTCTCTGGTTGCAGGGAGTGGGGGCTACTCTCTAGATGAGGTGAGCAGGCTTCTTGTTGTGGTGACGTCTCTTGTTGTGGAACTTGGGCTCTAGGGTACACGGGCTCCACAGCACAGGCTCAAGCTGTGGCTCACGGGCTTAGCTGCTCCGCAGCACGTGGGATCTTCCCGGATCAGGGATCGAACCTGTGTCTCCTGCATCGGCAGGCGAACTCTTTACCACTGAGCTACCAGGGAAGCCCTGCAAGGTGGATTCTTAACCCCCCGGACCACCAGGTAAACCCCCTGCTTTTTACTTAATTCTATCTATTTGATGGACATGTATTCAAGCTTTGCACACTCTGAAGACAAGTAGAGCTTTGAAAATCTCGTAGAGCAGCCCCGTGGGGACAGCAGTTGAACGAGGGTCTTGAGTGTGACGTGGTGACTCCCTGAAGTGAGGGAAGCATTCAGGGGTTAAACGCCCAACGGCGACGAGTAACGTGTCTGTGTGTGACTGACGCCGCCAGCTCATCGGCAGAGCCCAGACTGGGCAGCTGCCTCCGACCTGTGGTCACACGGCGCCACGGACCCGCCGGGCCTCACGCGTCCTCGCCGCGATGGGGACAGACCTGTCTTATTTCCGTTTGCTGTGGGGTCTTTGTGCTTCACATGTACAGGTCCCCTCTCCTCCGCGACAAGCTGGCTCTGGGCCCTCCCTTTCTGGAGGGGTCGTGCGGGGGAGGAGCCCCGGCCGAGAGGCCCGAGGAGCAGAGGCCCTGCGGTCCGCCTGGACTGGCCGGGGGGCTCGAGGAGCAGGCCAGCCCTGCCTCGGCCGGCCCGGAGCCCCACGGCCACTGGCCACAGAACAAGTGGCCACCAAGGCCGAATCGGCTCACCCTGCTGGGCCCCCGCCAGAGGACGCCCCTGGCTGGAGCGCTGGACGGAGGGGCCGGCCAGTGCCCAGGCAAGCCCACGGCTGTGGGCAGGGGCCACTGTCTCAGCCGCCGAGGCCGCCTGGGGTGTGGCTGCGGCTCCTGGGGACCTCCTTTGCCCTCTACGGTTGTCAAGGCGGCAGCAGGTGGGCGATGGGGGTGGAGTCCGAGTCCTCCCGGGAGACTGCAGGGCCCTTCCCCGTGGTGGGCAGCTGTCTCCCCCGCGGTGATGATCACCTGGAGCCAGGCATGTGCAGGCTGGCAAATCACAGGTGCGTCATGTGGCTAATTTATTTATGACAATCAGGCTAAATTTAGGTTAATAACTTTTTAATCATTCTCTCGAGGAGACATGAACATACTTGAAGCCAGTCCACAAGTGCGGCGCTGCCAGGCACGGGCACTATCTGATGGCGAGGGTGCCAGCCGGTGGGACGCGGAGGGCGGGGCTCGGCCTGCCTGAGGGCGCTGAGGCCCCGCGGCGGCCAGGCACTGAGCCGTGAACGTGCGCCCCGGGCGCTCTCAGCTCGCCCCACTCGGCAGCCCCTCCCTCGATTGGCCAGGTGCCAGCCCTGCGGTGGGGCTGGGCTCTCCTCCCACCACCCCTTCCCCTCAGCCACACGGCTGAACCTTCCAGAAGGTCAACTGGGAAACCCTGGATGCGGGGCTCCCATGCGGTCTCCCGGCAGCAACCCGCCCCGTGGGGCCCACAGCCCAGATTCAGAGCATGCTGACGTGCCCCTGCCCCGTTCACCCGCCTCTCCGGGCTCCCCCCGAGACCGCAGCCTCCCCCGGCCCCTCCGCTGGCCAGAGCCCCAGTCTGGGCCCCCCGCTGGCTCAGCCACCACTCTGGAACCATCCGGCTCCCCCAGCTAACCGGACTGCAGGGGAGCCGAGTGCCCACAGGAAGCTCTCGGCACGGGGACGAGTCCCAGAGGCAGGGGAAGGAAACGCCGGTGTCTGCACGAGGAAACGTCTCCTTCACAGCCGTTACTCACCCCTACAAGTGGAAGCTAGAACCTCATCAGGTGACCCCGTGAGCACGCAAAACGGGCGACAGATGGGGGTCTTGCGTGGCTATGGTGTTCTGGGTGTCACTTAAATATGCACATTTGGGGGCTTCCCTGCGGCTCCTAATACAGGAGACACAGGCTCGATCCCTGATCCGAGAAGATCCCACGTGCCACGGGGCCAGGGAGCCCGGGCACCGGCGTGAGCAAGCCGGTGCTCTCGAGTCCGGGAGCCGCAGGCCCTGCGCCCGTGAGCGGCCGCTGCCAAGCCCGTGCTCCCTGGAGCCTGTGCTCCAGCAGAACTCGCCGCGACAGAAGCCTGAGCTCCGCAACAAAGAGCAGCCCCGCGCCCCAACCAGAGAGAAGCCTGCGCAGCCGCAAAGACCTCGCACAGACAGAAACAGACAAATACGATTATTAAAAAGTTAATTTAACACGCGGTGCTGTTCTGTCGCTCAGTCGCGTCCAGCTCTCTGTGACCCTGAGGGCGCTCGGGTGCACCCGGCCGCCCTGGCCGTCACCGTCGGCCAGTCTGCTCACACTCACGCCCCTCGAGCCGTACGGCCATCCGTCCCTCTCGCCCTGTGTCGCCCCCTTCTCCTCCTGCCCTCCGCCCTCCCCAGCCTCAGGGGCTTTTCCAGCAAGTCGGCTCTTCACAGCAGGGGGCCAGAGGACCAGAGTATCAGCTTCAGCCTCAGTCCTTCTGATGAATATTCACAAAATCAGACATTTCTATTATAATCCCTAGAGCAGTCACTAAGATTAATCAGATATTCTAAAATCAAATAAACTAAATGGAATACTGAAACAAATTCCAACCACCCCAAAGAGGACAGGAAAACAAGCAAGCACCCCAGCCAGAGGGGCAGACAGGAAGTAGAGCTTTTTGATTAAACAGATGCTGATTAGAAGAGATCCTGCCTAGTTAAACAGTCATGTCTAACGCTGTGATCCCATAGACCGCCAGGCTCCTCTGTCCATAAGGACTCCCCAGGCAAGAATACTGGAGTGGGCTGCCATGCCCTCCTTCAGGGGATCATCCTGACCCAGGGATTGAACCCAGGTCTCCTGAATTGCAGGCAGATTCTTTACCGTCTGAGCCACCAGGGGAAACCCAAAAATTCTGGAATGGGTAGCCTATCCCTTCTCCAGAGGAACTTAATAAAAACATAAGAACAAGATCCCAGTGTGTGCGTTGCAAGAAATCCACTTTTTAAAAATCATTTTTGAGTCAACTTTATTTTCATTAAAAAAAAAAATTACTGGGCTTCCCCGGTGGTCCAGTGGGTAAGGACACCGCCTTGCAGTGCAAGGGGCGCCGGTTGGATCCCTGGCCTGGGAAGATCCCACGTGCCACGGAGCGGTTGGACTGATGTGTTCAATGACCGAGCCGGAGCTCTGGAGCGCATGTGCCCAGGGCCAGTGCTCTGCGACGACAGAGGCCACCGCGATGGGAGGCCCACATGGGCCAAAGAACAAAGATGGATGAAAATAGATAAATGAAAGACCAATAGAAGTGGCCAAAAAAACCACAACTGCTTTTGGCTGTGCTGGGTCTTTGTTTCTACAGAAGTTTCGGCACGCCGGAGTCATGAGGCGCAGACTGGGTTCCTCCACCCGCCACGGGATCTTAGGTCCCCGACCAGGGACTGAGCTGTGTCTGCTGCCCTGAAAGCAGACTCTCAACCAGTGGACCACCAGGGAAGTCCCGAGAAGGGGCTTTTCCAGCAAGTCGGCTCTTCACAGCAGGGGGCCAGAGGACCAGAGTATCAGCTTCAGCCTCAGTCCTTCTGATGAATATTCACAAAATCAGACATTTCTATTATAATCCCTAGAGCAGTCACTAAGATTAATCAGATATTCTAAAATCAAATAAACTAAATGGAATACTGAAACAAATTCCAACCACCCCAAAGAGGACAGGAAAACAAGCAAGCACCCCAGCCAGAGGGGCAGACAGGAAGTAGAGCTTTTTGATTAAACAGATGCTGATTAGAAGAGATCCTGCCTAGTTAAACAGTCATGTCTAACGCTGTGATCCCATAGACCGCCAGGCTCCTCTGTCCATAAGGACTCCCCAGGCAAGAATACTGGAGTGGGCTGCCATGCCCTCCTCCAGGGGATCTTCCTGACTCAGGGATTGAACCCAGGTCTCCAGCATTGCAGGCAGATTCTTTACCGTCTGAGCCACCAGGGAAGCCCAAAAATTCTGGAATGGGTAGCCTATCCCTTCTCCAGAGGAACTTAATAAAAACATAAGAACAAGATCCCAGTGTGTGCGAATTGCAAGAAATCCACTTTTTAAAAATCATTTTTGAGTCAACTTTATTTTCATTAAAAAAAAAAATTACTGGGCTTCCCCGGTGGTCCAGTGGGTAAGGACACCGCCTTGCAGTGCAAGGGGCGCCGGTTGGATCCCTGGCCTGGGAAGATCCCACGTGCCACGGAGCGGTTGGACTGATGTGTTCAATGACCGAGCCGGAGCTCTGGAGCGCATGTGCCCAGGGCCAGTGCTCTGCGACGACAGAGGCCACCGCGATGGGAGGCCCACATGGGCCAAAGAACAAAGATGGATGAAAATAGATAAATGAAAGACCAATAGAAGTGGCCAAAAAAACCACAACTGCTTTTGGCTGTGCTGGGTCTTTGTTTCTACAGAAGTTTCGGCACGCCGGAGTCATGAGGCGCAGACTGGGTTCCTCCACCCGCCACGGGATCTTAGGTCCCCGACCAGGGACTGAGCTGTGTCTGCTGCCCTGAAAAGCAGACTCTCAACCAGTGGACCACCAGGGAAGTCCCGAGAAGTCCACTGGAAACATTCTACAGGGCTTCAATGCTTAAAGGCCCAAGTCATTTAACAGGTGAGTTCTAACCAAGCTCCAGACACAGCAGAAAACAGAGCGGAGAGTCACCGGCCGTCCCGGAGGCCTGGGCTCCGACGCCAAACCAAGCCACAGCAGGAAGCCCAGCCCTCCGCCGCGAGCACTGCCAGCCTGGTGGAGCAGATAATTTCAGGAAGAAAGCCCCACAGGCTGACGGGATTACCCACAAACTGTGGATGGTGTAATTACAGAAGATCCGGAAACGCAGCTCACTTTAGGGATTAACAGGGAAAGGGTGCTGGGTGGGTGCAGGCAGGTGGCAGGGCGGGCGGGCGTCCTCAGAGGGAGTGAAGCCTGAGCAGTGCCCTGACGGTGACCCGGAGCGGGGCTGGGGGCGGCCCGGCTCTCTCAGCGGCCTGTCCCCCAGGGACTGGGGCCCTCGGGCTTCACAGCACAGGAGCCGCGGCACTCGGCTTGTGCTTCAGATGAAGGATACAGGGGCAACTGTTAGGTCCCCCCCGTGTGTCCACTCGGCCCCGGGCAGCAGCATGACGGACGCCGAGCGGGCCCTCCACCGGGCTCGTCCAGCAGATTCTGCATCCAGAGCAGGCAGGGCGGCCTGGCCACAGGCGGGAGGAGGGCAGGGCCGAGAGCCAGGGGCAGCTCCGCCCTCTCCCAGGTGTTTCCGAAGACTGGGCCCCGGCTCGCGTACCTGCGTCCACTCTCCCAACAAACCGTGGGCCCCAGCCCAGGAGGCCAGCCCTGAGGGCTCCCTGTGGGCCCGGCGTGCAAGGGCCTCTGAGCCTGAGGCCCGACCCACCCCTCCTCTGCTACCCAGCTTTTGGGGGCACCTGTGCCTTCAAGTTTTGGGTCTGGTTTGGCCGAGGGAAGGCCCAGCATGTCCCCGAGGCCCAGAGGAGTGTGGACAGAATGGATTCAACCCAGCTTCCCCCAGTGCTCAGTGCTGGCTGGCTGGGGCTGGCCCCTGGCTGAGCTCCGCACAGCAGGCCTGAGACAGCCCTCCCTCCCTCACCCCTGCGGCCCAGGCCTGAGGGCCCCACCAGCCCGCTGGGCTCTGAGCAGGGGGACAGAGGTGGGATATGAAGGCCGAGCTCCACCCACCCCACGGGCTGGCCCCCAGGGAGCCCATCCTCCCGGCCCTGGAGGGTCTGGTGTGGGCCGGGCTCACCCTCCACCAGCCCTCGAGGCTGGGCAGGCGGGGCAGGCAGGGCGAGGCGGCGCCCGGGGTCTGCAGGTGGGACCTCCCTGCGGCGCCGTCCGCAAAGCGGCCCCACAGTGGGAGCCGGTCCAGGAGGGAGAACCCCACGAGAATCCCCAGGTCTGCTCCGCCCCGAAGCTGCAAGCGTTTCATGTGGCTCCAGCTCGCCGAGCACGGCACCCGGGATTTCAAAGAGCCACCAGCAAGGCGATCCTCGTCTCTCGTTTCCCTCCGAGCGGGTTCCGACGTCAGGTCCTCTGCCAAGAAGGTAAGCCCACACGCGCACGCACACGCTCACGCCTACTTGAAAGGAACGCGTCACCGCCGCTCCCAGCGTGTGGGGCTCACGACCTGGTCCGTAGCTCCCCGTCCGAGGTCCCCGCTCGCCAGGCCCAGGGGCCCCGCGTGCGGCTGCCTGGCCCGTGGGAGCGGCTCCAGCAACCAGCGTGGAGGGGCCAAGGCGACCCAGCCTCACTCCTGACCTCTGCCCCTGCCCAGGCTGCAGCCCGCCACCCCACACCCGCGCCCCTCCGAGGGCGGAGCTCAGCGCTCCGCAGGGCCGGACGCCCAGGCCTGGGGGCCGGGCAATGTCGGCCTCTTCTGGGCTCCTGAACAGAGGTGAAGGTCCCGAGAGTCCTGGGGACTCGAGCGAGGAATGCCGAAGCAGCATCCCCGCCGCAGGACCCGCCCAGGCGGCCGGCCGTGGGGCGCAGGCTCTCAGCCCTGGGCCCCCCGTGTCCCACCAGACGCTCGACCCGGAACCTCTCCGCCCCGCGCTCTGTGCACGTCTCACTTCGTTGCTCCACCTGACAAGTCCAGTCGATGAAGGAGGAGAGGCTGAGGACGCCACGTGTCGTGTCCGGAGGCCCCCTCTCCCCAGCCAGCCTGCGTCTGCGGGCACAGGGGGAGCCTGTCCGGCCTCAGCCCTGGCTCAGTTTGGGAACCCGGGGCTGCTGAGGGCCCCCTGAACGCTGCGCTGAGTCCCGGGCGGAGGGGAGCAGCCGGGCGGGGGCACAGCACTGCTCCCCGAGGCAGGCGGTGTGGAGGCGGTGCCCCAGGCAGGGCACACGCGGTGCCCCCAGGAGGGCGGGCACTGGGGGAGAGGTGGCGGGAGCCCAGGCAGATGGCCTTGAGGGGCAGCTGGAGGGACAGATGCCGCACGACCCATGACCTGTTTGTGCTGGGGTCCTCGGAAGCCGGGCTGCACCCCAGAGGCACGGCGGGGGCCCGGGGCACGTCCAGCCCCAGGCTGCAGGCCAGGGGCTGAGGGGGTGGCCAGGCAGCAGCGGGCAGGGCTCGGGGACGCTGAGCCTGGGTGGGGAAGGCAGCCTTCCCCTGCTGCAGGAGCAGAAGTGGGCTCTGAGCCACTCCAGAGGCCGGCCCGGCGCCCGCGGTGCTCGGAGGCACCAGGAGACACCAGGGCCGGCCCGGCCTTCTGGTCACACTGCCTGCAGTCAGGCCTCGGGGAGGGGGACGGGGCCGCAGCAGGTGAGCCTGGGCCTCCCCTGTGTTACCAGGGCGGGGGGTTCTCTACCCCACCCAGAGGCCTGACACACGGGCGACACGGACACCAGCAGAGCCTCGGAGCAGCCTGGCCCACACCAACCAGGCCAGGAGCCACGGCCACACAGGGTGGGGCGGACCCTGCGAGCGCAGCGCTTCCAGCCGCCCGGGCCAGAGCCCCCCACGCCACAGCTTTCCTCTCCCTCCCTGGAACCTGAGTGGGGGTCAGGACCGGGGGATGCATGCCCCCAACGTCCTCACGGGTGTGGAGGCCAGGCCACGGGAGAGGGGCGCCGAGCCAGCAGGTGAGGAACCGAGCGCAGAGCTGCAGCAGAGCCAGCGTCCAGGGCAGACCCACCCGGCCCGAGGGAGGCGCCCCGGCAGCCGCTCAGGAGGCGCTCCGTCCTCGTCCTCGGCCGCGGCGTGGGGAGGGGCCCAAGCTGTGCGCCCGCTCTCGCTTCGGGGGCTGGGTCTTGGGGCCAGGCAGCGGGTGCCCATGTGATCGGCCCCTGAGGAACCCCTGGGCGCTGGTCCCGAGGCGCCTCGCTGGCGGGTCAATGCTGGCTGGGTGGCTCAGCCGGGGAGCTCGGGAAGCCGGCGCCCGGCACCCCACCCCCTCCCCAGGCCGCGTTTCCGAAGGTGGAGGAGCCCCCGGGCCTTGCGCTGGAGACCCGAGCCACCTCGCCGCCTCGTCACATCACCCACTGCGCCAAGCGTGACGCAAGCCCTCAGCACGGCTGCCGGGGCCGCGGCCCGGGGGCTCCCCGCGGAGGGCAGGCGCAGGACGGCCCGGGTCCCGCGGGAACAGCGGCTCGGCGGCTGCCTCGCCTCCGCAGCCGTGACGAGGCCGAGGCGCGAGGGCAGAACAGAAGCGCCATCTCGGCGCCTGAGGCCTCTCCTGGCCTGACGAGGACCCCGGGGGCGCAGGAGCGACCACGGGACGGGAGGACGGGAAGCCAGCGGGAGCGGGAGGCCCCGAAGCGCGGGGTCTCGGGGAGGAGGCTCCACGGGGCCCGTGTCCACGTCGCCCGACGGCCACTCCGCTGCTCCATGCGATCACCTCACAACATGACACGGAAAGCCACTGCTCCAAACGGGGAAACGGCTTTATTTTTACCAGGAATCAAACTTTGTCACAGGACAAGGACACCACGGGACTCTCGTTTCATTTAATAAATACAAACGCAGACAGGCTGCCTCCCTCCCCTCAACTTCACGGCGCGCCCTGTGGCTGCCGCGCTCGCAGGGCCGCCCCCACCCGTTCCCAGGACAAGGCCCCGTGGACGGCAACTTTTAACCGATCCCCGGCTGAGAGGAAGGACCGTTTCCCACAGCAGCCCCTCAGCCAGAGCCACTGAAAACCACGAGTTGGCAAGTCTCAGCAAGCAGAACCCCCACGGTGCGTCACCAAGGGAGAGGGCGGCACAAGGTCGAGGGTCCCGGATGTCTCGTGAACTGTCCCTTATTTCAAAAATAGAAACTCCAATTTAAACGCAACCTGTCTGAGACAGGCCAAATGGGTGATTTCGCAACAGATCTGTTATTGCTTGAAACGCAGCCCCAGCCCCAAGGCCGAACTGCCCACGCCGGGGGTGCAGACCGCCCTGAAGTCCTGAGCACAGCCGAGCGCCGCCCCCACGGGGAGCCGGCACCCACCCCAGGCTTCCCGAGCGCCGGCCAGGTCCAGGTAAGGCACGCTCTGTGCTCGAGGGAGCCCGGCGCTTCCTAAGCTGCGAAGAAAGGCTCTGGCCCAGCAGTCACAGCTGCTCCTGCAGCCCCGCGTGCCCACGCCCAGAAGCGCCAGCCTTCAGACAGGACGAGACCCCTGCCCCCGAGAAGGGCCCCCTGCACCCTCGGCCTCACATGCTCCTGTCGTGGCCCGAGAGCCGAGGGTGAGCTGCGGTCAGCCGTGGGGCGGCACCGGTCCCCACAGCCCGCCGGAAGCTTCCTTTCTACGCACCCCTTCATCGCTAGAAAAGTGTTTAGTTCCTCAAAGTGTTTTTTCATGTGATTATATGTAACATACAATGAACAAAAAAATGTGACTAGACTGCAGGAAGAATGTAACCCGAAGGACGGGAGGACGGGAAGCCAGCGGGAGCGGGAGGCCCCGAAGCGCGGGGTCTCGGGGAGGAGGCTCCACGGGGCCCGTGTCCACGCGCCGACGGCCACTCCGCTGCTCCATGCGATCACCTCACAACATGACACGGAAAGCCACTGCTCCAAACGGGGAAACGGCTTTATTTTTACCAGGAATCAAACTTTGTCACAGGACAAGGACACCACGGGACTCTCGTTTCATTTAATAAATACAAACGCAGACAGGCTGCCTCCCTCCCCTCAACTTCACGGCGCCCTGTGGCTGCCGCGCTCGCAGGGCCGCCCCCACCCGTTCCCAGGACAAGGCCCCGTGGACGGCAACTTTTAACCGATCCCCGGCTGAGAGGAAGGACCGTTTCCCACAGCAGCCCCTCAGCCAGAGCCACTGAAAACCACGAGTTGGCAAGTCTCAGCAAGCAGAACCCCCACGGTGCGTCACCAAGGGAGAGGGCGGCACAAGGTCGAGGGTCCCGGATGTCTCGTGAACTGTCCCTTATTTCAAAAATAGAAACTCCAATTTAAACGCAACCTGTCTGAGACAGGCCAAATGGGTGATTTCGCAACAGATCTGTTATTGCTTGAAACGCAGCCCCAGCCCCAAGGCCGAACTGCCCACGCCGGGGGTGCAGACCGCCCTGAAGTCCTGAGCACAGCCGAGCGCCGCCCCCACGGGGAGCCGGCACCCACCCCAGGCTTCCCGAGCGCCGGCCAGGTCCAGGTAAGGCACGCTCTGTGCTCGAGGGAGCCCGGCGCTTCCTAAGCTGCGAAGAAAGGCTCTGGCCCAGCAGTCACAGCTGCTCCTGCAGCCCCGCGTGCCCACGCCCAGAAGCGCCAGCCTTCAGACAGGACGAGACCCCTGCCCCCGAGAAGGGCCCCCTGCACCCTCGGCCTCACATGCTCCTGTCGTGGCCCGAGAGCCGAGGGTGAGCTGCGGTCAGCCGTGGGGCGGCACCGGTCCCCACAGCCCGCCGGAAGCTTCCTTTCTACGCACCCCTTCATCGCTAGAAAAGTGTTTAGTTCCTCAAAGTGTTTTTTCATGTGATTATATGTAACATACAATGAACAAAAAAATGTGACTAGACTGCAGGAAGAATCTGCCTGTGAACCCAGGTGCTGACCCAGAACTGCGTGCTCCTCGTGGGGCAAGGGGCCAAGAGGGGCTGGGGGCCGCCCGGGCGGCGAGGCCCCGAGCCCAGAGGGAGCGTCCCGGCTCCGGTCGGGCCGGCGGCTCCTCTGCCTGCCCGGGGAGGGAGCGCCGAGGCAGCGGTGGCGGCGCGTCCCGTCCCCTCGCCCGCACGGACGGCCCGCCGCCCTCGCCTGCCAGCCCAGCCGCGCCTCCCAAGGGAAGCCCACGGGGTGGGGACGGGACAAAACACACAGATGCTGTGGTTCTGCAAGCGCGCCTGTTTGGTTCCAGCACAGAGCGTCCCTGTCACGAAGCGGCCCCGGGGAGCCCCGGGAGCCCCGGGGCGTCGGCACCCCGCGGCGGCGCGCGGCGAGGCTCAGAGCCCCAGCGACTTCTGCACGGTCTGCCTGGCGATCCTGTAGAACTGCTCCCGGTCGTCCCGCCACATCTTGGAGGCGTCCACGTTGGCGCCGCTCTCGTCGTTGGGCTCTGAAAGAGGGAGCAGCCCCAGGTGAAGGGGCTCGGCCGGGAAGGGCCCGGCCCGCCGTCGCCCTCCGCCCTCCCGCCCCCGTCAGGATCTCGCCACAGACGCCAGCAGGCCTCCCGGGAGGCCGCCCGGCCTCCGGGGACAAGAGCGCCTCCCGAGGGTGGACACTCAGCCCCTGCCTCTGCTCTGCCCCAGGCCCGTGCCCTCCCGAGTCCTGTCGCCAAAGACAGCCCGCGGCCACCGCGCTCAGGCAGGGCCGCCGCCCGCACACCAGGCGCTGCGTCTGCCGCCCGCCTGGCGGGGCCCCTCGCCTGCTCCAAGCCCTCGCCGCCAGCACGCCCCTCCTCCGGCAGCACCGCCTGCTCTAACAGCCCCACGAGAGCCAGGCTCCGGGCGCGCGCGCCCTCGGGCACCCTCCGCTGGCTCCAGCCCCGCCCCGCCCTGCCCTGGCGGCGCCCCCGATGAGGCCAGCGCCCCCCAGCCCTTGCCTTATTAACCCCTCCGTGCTCTAGGCTCACCCTGGCGAGTGGCCCAAGCAGCCCTGTGTCCTGACCTCAGTCACCCCCATGGCTGTGCCGCTAGTGAGGGGGAGAGGACCCCAGAATGGGAGCTCTGAGGCGGCGTCAGTGAGCCGAGCTCCACGCCCAGGGCACGGCGTCCGCAAGGCAGCCGCCCGGCCAGAGCGCGGCTGACCACGGCCAGCGGCACAGCCGACACGGACCTCGACACCCGCAGTCAGGAAAGGAAGCTTCCACTGGGAAGAGCGCACGCGACCCGCGTTAGGAGAAAAGGCAGAAAGGAACACGCGTCACGACTCGGGGGACCAGCGCGACGAGGGCCAGCGGGAGGAGGCAGCCCCGTGCCGGTCCCTCCGGGCCGAGCCCGCGCTGCCGGGCGGCGTTACCTGCCAGCATGCTCACCACCGACAGCAGGATCTTCTCCACGCTCTGCACGGGGCTCCAGCGCTCGGCGCTGCTCTCGTAGCCCATGGGGTCGTCGCCGGGGGCGTGCAGGATGGAGATGCAGACTCTGCCGTCAGGGTAGACTGCGGGGGGACGCGCCCGTGAGCCGAGGAAGCGCCCGCGCCAGGCGCCTGGCCGGGCAGAGAGGCCCGGGCGCCGCGCTCACACCCACGCGCTGCCCGCGGGCGGGGGCCCCGGGCACCGCTCAGCGCGGTCGGGGGCTGGGCCGGGGGCGCCGCTCCACTCCCGGGGGCGACTCCGCCTGCACGTGGATGTCACAGGTGCCACATGCAGGGAGTGAACAGAGGCCAGCGGGCCGTCAACTCTCCACCCACACGCCTCGCGTAACCGGGGTCTTCACCACACTCCGCAGTGAGCTTCTCAGAGACCCTCATGCTGCCTCCACACCCCCGAGCTGGACTCTGAGCCGCAGGCCGCTGTGGCCAGGAGAACAGCTGCGGGAATTACTTCCCATCAAGCAGGAGACAGGTGCCGAGACACCCGCTGGTAACTTACTCTAACAGAAAAGGGACCGCGCGTGTTCTCTGGAAATCAGCTGTGCTTGGATCGAAACCCATCTTCCATCGACAGCACCACTAACTAGAACCTCGGATCTGACTCAAGAGAAATGAATTTTCAGTTCAAAGTCGGGTCAGCGCTGTCAGGGAAGTCCGAGGCACCTGCCAACAGACCTGGGAAACTGAGACGAGTCCATTCAGGCTCAAACACCCAGGAGTCACTTGTAAGCGGTGAGGCCGTTAGGTCATACTGGTGACAAGCAGTTTAGAATAAGCTGACTGACTCCACCTCCATCAGCAGCTCAGCGCCTGCCGGGCCTCGGGCAGCCGAGCGGCTCCAAACAGCCCTCCCCCCACACCTGCCCTGGCGCCCCACGTCCCGGTCCAGCGGCTGCTGTGCTCTCCGGGAAGGGTTAGGAGACTGCGCGCCCTCTGTCACTGGCCCCAGGATGTCCATCTGAGGTCCGCGTGCGCGAGACTGCTGCCCCCGCCCCGCCCCCCGCCAGCACCCACTCCTGGTGCCAGGCTGGCCGTGTCTCGCCTCCAGCCGCAGCGGAGCCCAGCCAGAGCGCCCGCCCTGCCCCCACACTGCACGCGGTGACCCTCCCGAGGCCACGCTGGCCACGCGGCCTCTCCGCCCGCACACCCCCTCCAGCCCCGGTGGACCGCCACTGCTCCTCAAAGGGCAGGAAGCTCACTGCTGACCAGGAGGCCCGCCCGGCCCTCCCCACCCAACGCAGGTCCGCTCCCTGCCCGCAGAGCCCGGGGCCCTGCTGCTCCTCCGAGGGCGGGCCTCCCTGGCCCCGTGGGGCTCCTCACCCCTCGGCCGACCCCTCACCCGCGCCCGTCGCTGTCCTCAGACGAGGGCGCCTGGCCTTCACCGAGCCCACCTGACACCTGCCCACCACCGCAGCCCCGCTGCTGAGTTACTCTGTATGGACAGGCCAATTTTCAGGATACTCGCAGAGACCTGTCCACCAGTTCTTCCCTACGAGAACTTTTACAAAAGTAACACACGTACCCACGTACAGTAAGGCTCAGTTTAAAAACTGCTCGTACGGATCATCTGAACATCAAACATAATACTATCAGACTATCCTTAGTACACACTCACCTAACGCAAGCAGTTCACCGCTCCTGTCTGTCTTTAAACCACGTCACAGGTGTTGTTTTAAAGAATGCTTTTATCTTCAATAGCATCTTTTGTTTATTTCTAAACACACACAGTCCTCCCCACAGCTCATCTCACAGCTGTCACCTTGGACGTGCTGACCTCCTCCGCCCGCACTCCGGACCACAGCGGGTCTCTCGACAGGGCATGACGGGCACTCCCAGCACACAGCCGGGGGCACGCAGCGCACGCCCGCCCCCACACACCGCCCGGCGCGCCGGGAGCCCCACACTGCTCCAGAGCACTTACTGTTGGGGTGAAACATCTCGCAGGTAAATCTCATCTTTGGGGGACTTAACGGGTAATCAAGTGGGAAACTCAGGATGGCAGGAAAGACCCCAAACTCAAAACAGGTGTCTTCCGGGCCCCTGGAACATACAAAAGAGAGACAACTTCAAGACAGATTTTTCTCAACGTCTATCACACTTTAGAAATGAGTTCAGAACATTTCTGCTGCTTTACAGACGCACACGGGAAGACTGAACAGTAACGGAGAACTGGTTCTGGATGGAGAGCGCTGTCACCGCCCGTCCCAGCGGCTTCAGCAGCCAGGGCCCGGCCAGGCAGCTCCCGCGCCCGCCAGGGCAGAGGGGCGCGGCGCCTGCTCAGGGTGGGACCCGAGGCGGAGCCGGAGCCAGCGCCGCGAGCCCGGGCTCGGCCGCGGCAGAACGACGTTCAGGCGAGGACACGAGCCCGCAGAGCCGGCCCTGTTTGAGGCGGGCCTCCCTGGCCCCGTGGGGCTCCTCACCCTCGGCCGACCCTCACCGCGCCCGTCGCTGTCCTCAGCAGGCGCCTGGCCTCACCGAGCCCACCTGACACCTGCCCACCACCGCAGCCCCGCTGCTGAGTTACTCTGTATGGACAGGCCAATTTTCAGGATACTCGCAGAGACCTGTCCACCAGTTCTTCCCTACGAGAACTTTTACAAAAGTAACACACGTACCCACGTACAGTAAGGCTCAGTTTAAAAACTGCTCGTACGGATCATCTGAACATCAAACATAATACTATCAGACTATCCTTAGTACACACTCACCTAACGCAAGCAGTTCACCGCTCCTGTCTGTCTTTAAACCACGTCACAGGTGTTGTTTTAAAGAATGCTTTTATCTTCAATAGCATCTTTTGTTTATTTCTAAACACACACAGTCCTCCCCACAGCTCATCTCACAGCTGTCACCTTGGACGTGCTGACCTCCTCCGCCCGCACTCCGGACCACAGCGGGTCTCTCGACAGGGCATGACGGGCACTCCCAGCACACAGCCGGGGGCACGCAGCGCACGCCCGCCCCCACACACCGCCCGGCGCGCCGGGAGCCCCACACTGCTCCAGAGCACTTACTGTTGGGGTGAAACATCTCGCAGGTAAATCTCATCTTTGGGGGACTTAACGGGTAATCAAGTGGGAAACTCAGGATGGCAGGAAAGACCCCAAACTCAAAACAGGTGTCTTCCGGGCCCCTGGAACATACAAAAGAGAGACAACTTCAAGACAGATTTTTCTCAACGTCTATCACACTTTAGAAATGAGTTCAGAACATTTCTGCTGCTTTACAGACGCACACGGGAAGACTGAACAGTAACGGAGAACTGGTTCTGGATGGAGAGCGCTGTCACCGCCCGTCCCAGCGGCTTCAGCAGCCAGGGCCCGGCCAGGCAGCTCCCGCGCCCGCCAGGGCAGAGGGGCGCGGCGCCTGCTCAGGGTGGGACCCGAGGGCGGAGCCGGAGCCAGCGCCGCGAGAGCCCGGGCTGCCGCGCGGCAGAACGACGTTCCAGGACGAGGACACGAGCCACGGCACGGGTCGGAGCAAGGGCCTACTGTGCCCACGAATGAAGGCACGGCTGCTGTCTCCAAGGCCAGTTCTAACTTTTATTACAAGTGCCTGAGACGTGATCCCGTCGTCTCCAGGGCGCAGACGCAGAGCGCACACGGGTCACTGCGGGGCACGGCTCGAGAGCACGTGCGTGGGCCGCAAGCCCTGACCGCAGGCCTGGGCGCGTGCCGTGCCCTGGGCCGGCGTGGGCACCTGAGTCCTCTCCGTCACCGGGCACGCGCCGGCCTGCCTGGGCTCACGTCCTCCTCATGCGGAAAATGGCAGAAACGAGCCAAACCCCTTTCAGGGTCCTGTCAGATTTAAAACCTCTTACAAATTCACCCTACCTGGACCAGCAGACAAGACTGAAGGCCAGCCAGAGGCAGAGGGGGAGCCGCCGGCTCACCGCGTGACAGAGGCGCCCTGCCCCACAGACAGGCAGACCGCAGCCCAGCCTCCCCGCGGGACCCTCCACGGGAGGGCAGGGCTGCCCGACGACAGCCACAGCCACGGGCCCGCGAGCTCTCTGGAGACCGGCCCGCCTGCAGGCGAGGCCCCTGGCCTTCCCAGGGGCAGAGAAGGCACAGGGCCGATGGAACTCCGGAGCCCCGCAGACCGGCACGGGGCCAGGCCCCGAGCTGCCGCAGCCATTCAAGACGACTGAAGATCCTCAGAGAAACCACGCAGGGACACCCCTCCTACCAGGTGATGACGCCCAGTGCCCGGAGGCCGGGATCTCATCACAGGGTAGGGGGCGGGCGTAAATGGTCAAAACAAGGCCAAGGCAACAGGGTCTGGTGAAGCCGGTGTTCCTAACAGCAGAGTTTGTGAAAACTGTCACCGAACCCTGTCTTTACAGACGCAGGAAGACTGAACAGTAACGGAGAACTGGTTCTGGATGGAGAGCTGTCACCGCCCGTCCCAGCGGCTTCAGCAGCCAGGGCCCGGCCAGGCAGCTCCCGCGCCCGCCAGGGCAGAGGGGCGCGGCGCCTGCTCAGGGTGGGACCCGAGGGCGGAGCCGGAGCCAGCGCCGCGAGAGCCCGGGCTGCCGCGGCAGAACGACGTTCCAGGACGAGGACACGAGCCACGGCACGGGTCGGAGCAAGGGCCTACTGTGCCCACGAATGAAGGCACGGCTGCTGTCTCCAAGGCCAGTTCTAACTTTTATTACAAGTGCCTGAGACGTGATCCCGTCGTCTCCAGGGCGCAGACGCAGAGCGCACACGGGTCACTGCGGGGCACGGCTCGAGAGCACGTGCGTGGGCCGCAAGCCCTGACCGCAGGCCTGGGCGCGTGCCGTGCCCTGGGCCGGCGTGGGCACCTGAGTCCTCTCCGTCACCGGGCACGCGCCGGCCTGCCTGGGCTCACGTCCTCCTCATGCGGAAAATGGCAGAAACGAGCCAAACCCCTTTCAGGGTCCTGTCAGATTTAAAACCTCTTACAAATTCACCCTACCTGGACCAGCAGACAAGACTGAAGGCCAGCCAGAGGCAGAGGGGGAGCCGCCGGCTCACCGCGTGACAGAGGCGCCCTGCCCCACAGACAGGCAGACCGCAGCCCAGCCTCCCCGCGGGACCCTCCACGGGAGGGCAGGGCTGCCCGACGACAGCCACAGCCACGGGCCCGCGAGCTCTCTGGAGACCGGCCCGCCTGCAGGCGAGGCCCCTGGCCTTCCCAGGGGCAGAGAAGGCACAGGGCCGATGGAACTCCGGAGCCCCGCAGACCGGCACGGGGCCAGGCCCCGGAGCTGCCGCAGCCATTCAAGACGACTGAAGATCCTCAGAGAAACCACGCAGGGACACCCCCTCCTACCAGGTGATGACGCCCAGTGCCCCGGAGGCCGGGATCTCATCACAGGGGTAGGGGGCGGGGGCGGTAAATGGTCAAAACAAGGCCAAGGCAACAGGGTCTGGTGAAGCCGGTGTTCCTAACAGCAGACCCAAGCGCGCCTTCTGCAAACACTGTCCCCGCTGCTCCGGGGGAATGCGTGTTCCCAGGCAGCAGTGCAGGGCCTCGCCCGGAGCCCCGGCCAGGACGCCGCGCGGGAGGCAGGGCGGGGCGGGGCTCCCCGACAGCCGCCCCTCAGGCCGTCCCCTCCGAAGGGTCAGCGCTCCGCTCCCTCCTCCAGCCGAGCGCTCACGGCAGAGGGTAAATGCCCCAGGCAGCTCCCCAGCTGTCCCCCGGAGGCAGTGCCAGGAAGCAGGGCTGTGGTCTCAGCCGGGGTCCCTCAGCTCGGGCCAGGTCCCGATCAGGTGGCCGGCAGGGAGCGCAGAGCAAGCACCGCCCGGGCCGCTGACCCGGGAGCCCCGAGAGCAGAGCCCCAAGAGCAGAGCCGCAGGCCACCGGGACGGCTCGCAGCGCCTCGGCGTCCCCCGGCGGCTCTGAGTCAGAGCAGGAAAGAATGTCTAGGTGGGCAGTGTTTTTGGACTGAGCCAGCTAGTATTTGCTTAAGACTCTGTTAACAGGTCTTTGTTTCTCACAGCAGGGCTTTCTTTAAAATAAAAAACCCCACCAGGTTGTCCACAGCCTCAGAAGCAAGACTAAGCACTGCCTAAGGGGCTCCCACAGACACGTGTCAAAGCTACTTTCAAACGCTCGGTTCGCTCCTGGTTGAAACGGGAGCTTCTCTCTCCCAGGGCGCCCACGGGCGCGGCGGCACGCCTGCGGACTTCACGGAGAGCGCCGTCGAGTGAATTCCTGAACGCAGACGGAGACCTAACAAGTGCTGTTTCCGAAGGGCCTTCCTGCCACACTCCAGGACACAGATGGACCCCAAACACCCCTCCTTCCCTACAGAGGGCCTCATCTCAAGACCAAGTTTATCTGAGGCAAACACAAACTCTTCAAAACCTGCGAGTCATTTTCGGTCGTAAGTGATTAAAATACTGGCCTCAACTGCTGCAGAGCTCTGAGAGAAGTCTCTGTTTTCTGAGAGGCGTATGAGAGCAGAGCAGAATGACCTTGGCCTCCTCCGCGAAGGCAGCCGCCCCCCGACCTCCCGGCTGCAGGGCAGCGAGAGGCCAGCGCCGGGGAGCAGCCCCCATCTCGGCCCAGCCCGGCCCCGCAGGGCGCAGGCCCTCCTACGACAGCGCTGTCCAGCGCCAGGCCGCACACGCTGGCGACGCCCGTGGCTGGCCTCCCGGCACGGCCCCCGAGGAGGACCAGACTCCGCTTCCGCTCTCGGAGACTGTGTGGAGATGACGCGGGGAGGCCAGGGCCGCACCCCGAGGCGGCGGAGGCCCCGGCGCTGCACGTGCAGCCGGGGTGGGTCTGGGCTCGGGGAGCCGCCAGGCATGTTCCGGGCCGCAGCCTGCACTCACTCCAGCGGCGGCAGGTGTGGAAGAGGCTGCGTACACCGTTCTCGTTCCCGAGTCTGTCACAGCGCAGACACGCGCGCGCACAAGGCCCGAAGGAACGGAGGCCGGCAGCCTGTTCACCAGCATGCGCCTGAGCCCGACTGCTCAGGGACGCGCCCCGAAGCCAGGGCCATCTGCAGCGTGAAAGAGAAAGGCCCGTGGCGTCACCAACACCCTCGGGGAGGGGCCGCTGCGCCGGCCACGCGCTGCAGAGCCACGCGGAGCACCCGGCCGGCAGGCGCGGGGGGCGTCAGAGCAGGGGCGCCACCTCCTCCCTGCGCCCCTGGCTCCACTCTGGGTCAACGCTTCCCGCCAGGGCCCCCGCCCCCGCCCGCGCGCGCTGCAAGCACGGCCCCGGGGAGCCAGGACTCCGGCTCGGGGCTGCCTGCCCCGCCCAAGGCCCGCGTCACCGGAGCAGCGCCGGCCGCGTGAGGCTCACCCCGCCAGCAGCGGGGCTGCAGAAGCTGCCGGAAGGCCCTGCTCCCAGGACCTCACAGCTGCAGCACAGCAAGGACGGGCCGCGGGCAGCTGTCGTCCGGGGGCCAGTGGGAGCCTGGTGGCCTCAGCCCGACTGTCCACACCCACCGGCACCGCCCCTCCTTGGCGCCAGGTCTCTGGGACGGACCCAGAAAGCCGTTCACCTGCGCGCCCTAGAGGCCCTCATGTAAAGAGCCGGCGCTGGTGACCGTGCGGGGAAGGAAGGGCCTTCCATCTCAGGAAAGCACCGCAGGAACAAAGCCAGGCTTCCTTCCGCAGAATTATTTGCATGACTCAATCTGTCCAAAAGGAGCCTACAGTCACCCCCTGACTTTTGCTTAACAGAACTTTCTGAAAACTTGAAATCAAATATATTTGAACTATATTTAAAGCTCACAAAGTAAGTTCCTCAGTCACAAGCATGTCACAGTGAATTCTGACACAGACAATAACATTTACAACATAAATTCTGATTCTAGAAAAAACACGTATGTTAGAAAACACTCAAACACATCAGCATATAAAATAAACCCAAATGCCTGCCCCCTTCCCGAACCGGCCCCAAGGCAGCCACGGGAGCCCGTCGCCCCGCAGGCTTCCCTCCACCAGCGTCCACCCCCAGCTGACCACAAGACAGGGTCGCTTTTCATTCACAGGCACCAGGGCACCTCTGAGGAGTTTTCAAAGAACAGAACAAGTGGCGAGACATCTCATGTGATGGACTGCAGCGATCCAGACTGTTAAACCGTCAGCGTCCCTCAAACTGACCTAAAGACTGGACACAACCCCCATCGAATCCCAGCTGCCTTCTTCACAGAAGCTGACAAGCTGATCCCCAGATGTCCCCGACGGAAACGCAAGGGACCCAGAACAGGCACAGCATCTTTTAAAAAGAGAAAACACATCCCCAGGGTCCAGCTTGCAGCACGATCAAGCTGCAGACGGGAGTGTGCAGTGCTGGTGGAGGGTCAGCCACGGTCAGCAGAGCAGGACCGAGTCCAGAACAAACCTCCAAACCCTGAGGGCCGGCTGCTTCTGCCGAAGGTCCAGCGCGGCCCGGCGCGGGGAGGACTCTCGTTTAAGCCAGCGGCGCGGACACCCAGACGGCCACACGCCAAAGAATGAGGCTGCCCCGCACAGTGCCGGACCGCAAAACTACCCACAAATGGGTCCCAAGCCTAAGAGCTATGCACGTAAAACTTCTAAAGAGAACGTAAGAGAAAATCCATTACTCTATATGGTTACATGACACTAAAGACATAATCTATCCAAGGAAAAACGGCTGACTGCATTCTATCAGAAATAGAACCCCTGTGCTTCGGAAGACTCTGAAGAAACTGAACAGGGGCTTTCCTAGTGGTCCAGGGGCAGGGACTCCCAATGCGGAGGACGCAGGTGTGACTGCTGGTTGGAGAACTAGGATCCCAAACCCCGCATGCCCCCCAGTGCGGCCTAAAGAATAAAAACATCAAGAAACTGGAAAGAAAAGCTGCAGGCTAGGGGAAAACATCTGAAAATCATACATCCCATAAAGAACTTGTATCCAAAATATAATAAAGAACTCCTAGGACTAAATAAGAAGACAACTCTACTTAAAAATGGGCAAAAGTTTGTAAGTTCACCAAGAAAGTGCACTTCCCGAACTGCCCCAAGGCAGCCACGGGAGCCCGTCGCCCCGCAGGCTTCCCTCCACCAGCGTCCACCCCCAGCTGACCACAAGACAGGGTCGCTTTTCATTCACAGGCACCAGGGCACCTCTGAGGAGTTTTCAAAGAACAGAACAAGTGGCGAGACATCTCATGTGATGGACTGCAGCGATCCAGACTGTTAAACCGTCAGCGTCCCTCAAACTGACCTAAAGACTGGACACAACCCCCATCGAATCCCAGCTGCCTTCTTCACAGAAGCTGACAAGCTGATCCCCAGATGTCCCCGACGGAAACGCAAGGGACCCAGAACAGGCACAGCATCTTTTAAAAAGAGAAAACACATCCCCAGGGTCCAGCTTGCAGCACGATCAAGCTGCAGACGGGAGTGTGCAGTGCTGGTGGAGGGTCAGCCACGGTCAGCAGAGCAGGACCGAGTCCAGAACAAACCTCCAAACCCTGAGGGCCGGCTGCTTCTGCCGAAGGTCCAGCGCGGCCCGGCGCGGGGAGGACTCTCGTTTAAGCCAGCGGCGCGGACACCCAGACGGCCACACGCCAAAGAATGAGGCTGCCCCGCACAGTGCCGGACCGCAAAACTACCCACAAATGGGTCCCAAGCCTAAGAGCTATGCACGTAAAACTTCTAAAGAGAACGTAAGAGAAAATCCATTACTCTATATGGTTACATGACACTAAAGACATAATCTATCCAAGGAAAAACGGCTGACTGCATTCTATCAGAAATAGAACCCCTGTGCTTCGGAAGACTCTGAAGAAACTGAACAGGGGCTTTCCTAGTGGTCCAGGGGCAGGGACTCCCAATGCGGAGGACGCAGGTGTGACTGCTGGTTGGAGAACTAGGATCCCAAACCCCGCATGCCCCCCAGTGCGGCCTAAAGAATAAAAACATCAAGAAACTGGAAAGAAAAGCTGCAGGCTAGGGGAAAACATCTGAAAATCATACATCCCATAAAGAACTTGTATCCAAAATATAATAAAGAACTCCTAGGACTAAATAAGAAGACAACTCTACTTAAAAATGGGCAAAAGTTTGTAAGTTCACCAAGAAAGACATGCAAATGGCTCACAAGCCCACGCGAAGACGCCTGCAGCTCGGTCACCAGGGCGGCACAGGCCGGCCCCGCGGCCCGCCTCAGGCCCCCGGGACAGCTGGCAGCAGACGCCGCCCAAGGGGGCAGAGGTGGACGGCGACACTCGGCCCTCGGGCGGGAGGCGAGGCAGCGGCGGGCACGTCCCCTCCCGCGCAGCCGGCCCCGGGGAAGGGCATCGTCAGCACACCAGGGCGCACCCTGGCGCGCAGCCCACCGGGAAGCAGCCAGACCCACACCAGTGCGAGGGCGGACCAGGGGCAGGACGGGGGCCGCTGCGGGCGCCAGGCCCAGAGGCAGCAGAGGCCCAGTCGTGTGACTCCGCTTGTGGCCACGTCCAGGAAAGGGCGGTCCGCGGTCAGAGAGCCGACAGCGGGGCCCACGTCCCAGTGCTCCCGGGCATGGGAACCTCTCAAGACGCACGGCAGCGCTCTCCTGACTCGACGCGGCACCACTGGCCAGCGCGCGCTGCGGGCGAAACCCCGCATGTCCGTCCCGTCCCAGGAAAGTGGTGGAGCACACCCGGCCCCACGGGGCCCCCTCGATGCCGCCGCCAGCGTGGCAACTGGGGCCCAGCAGGGCACTCAGCACTCTCAGCCCGGGCAAGGCGCGAGCGCCCCCTGCGCCCGGGGCTGGCAGCCCCTGCACCTCCAGACTGCCCGACGGCCCGCGGGAGAGCCCTACCATGGCTGGGCCGGGGCCGGCGGCGGACGGGACCGCCGCGATGACCGGGACCGCCGTGATGACCAGCGACGAGGGTGGTTCCACGGTTCTATTTTGACTGCAGTGACTGCTGTAACGACCCTCCTGGCACGCAGGTCCTCTGACCCTTGTTTCTGGCTGCGCGGGGCCGTCACCGCGGGGCCCTCCCTAGCTGTGGGCAGGGCGGCGCCTGCTCTGCGGCGGAGGCTAGGCTTCTCCCTGCGGGCTCTCTCTTGCTGAGGAGCACGGGCTCTGGCAGACCGAATCAGTCTGTCCATTCACCTGCTGGTGGACACGGACCTGCGGTTTATTTCCAGGCTTTTGTTGTTATGATTAAAGCTGCTGGGTACAAAAAAAGAGGGAAGAGAAAACCTATCACCGAGGAGCAGAACTCCACCAGCCGTCTGCCAGAAGAGCAAAGTGAGATGCGTCAAGGGGAGGACAGTTAAGTCCTTAATAGATGTCTTCAGCACATTTGTAAACGGCCTCCTGTTTGTGGAAGGATCTGGAACAGGACCAAAACCCACAAACTCAGCAGATCCTGAGGCTGGGGAATTCCACACTAACGCAAAAGTCTATTCAAACACAAAGTGCTCCACCAAAAGTAGTTCTAATCACTTTTTAAGATAAGTTTTCAAAATATTGCTTTAATTTTATACTATTTACCTATAATTAGTAATATTTACCCTAACAGATTCTTAACAATAAACCCTTTAAACAAACACACTGGAAGGCTCAAGTGTCCCCAGAAGGGCTTCTCGATACTGTCCTGAGAGTGCGCCCCGGCCACAGCTTCTGAGGACAGAAGGGCCGTCGAGGGGCCCGCTGAGCCGCGCGCCCACAGGCCGGCTGCGCCCGGGGGGCCTGCGCCTTTGCATCACCGCGGAAGGAGTGGTGCGATCGAACAGATGGAAAGACCGTCAGGGAACAGGCTCTCAGGGACGCCTTGGAACCAGAGCCCATTCTGTGCGAGGCTAACCCAAGGTCCGGCCTTCACTATTCTGAAACTCCACAGACAGAAACACTTGGCGAAGCCTTTCCCTGTGGTAAGGGAGCACTCACTCCCTGTGGATGAGGGTTCCTGCCGTTTTCTTTTCTTTTCAAACTCTTTGTCTTATATTGGGCATAACCAATTAACAATGTTGTGATAGTTACAAGTGGACAGCAAAGGGGCCTCAGTGACACGTGTGCACGTGCCCTTTCTCCCCAGACCCGCCCAATCCTGGCCGCCAGGGAGCAGTGGGCGGCGCTCCCCGGGCTGCGCGGCAGGGCCCTGCTGGCCACCCAGGCTAAGGCGGCGGTGGGCGCAGGCCTGCCCCCAGCTCCCTGGCTACCCCGGCCCCGGCCCTTCCCCCCAGGCACGCGCAGGCTTGCTCCCCAGGGTCTGTGCGTCAGTTTCCCTTTTCTAGGTAAGTTCCAATGTTCACGCCGTTTTCTGCTTTCAGATCAGCAGAGAAAAACTCCATGGAAGAGGCACACTTGGCCTCTTCTTGCTGATGACACCTCTGAGCAGTTACAGTGCAGAACATGATTCACAGCTCCGATTCCCAGCGAAAGCTTAAAACCAAACAACACATATGAGGAACTTACATGATCAATGCCTCCCATTCAAAAAAATTCTCTTCATTCATGGGGCCTGCAGGGAAGGAAGAAATTGCACACCTTGAACTCCAAAGGAAACGCTGGCACTTAGGAGTAAATGATAAAGAGGTGAACATCACAGAACCTTACCTGCCACAATTCCTTCCGGAGGATTCAGAGTTAATTCTGTAAGACAAAAGGTAAAGCCATTATGAAAAACAATGACTGTCACATTGCATTTTAACAAAAATCTCTAAAACACAGGTAAGGCTATAAACACGGTGTAGGCATCAGCTGACGGAGCCCCTGCCCGTGCCCGTGCCCGCCCGCCGCAGAGAGCCTCCTGATCAAGGCTGCGCGAACCGTTCTCCGACCAGCAAGAAGCGGACTTCCTGAACTGCCAGCACCTGAACTCTACAAGGATGACACGAACAAAAGGTGCTGTCACCTTTCCCAACACTCCCGCTGGCTTCTGACCAAAGCGCCTCAATCACACATGGTGCATCACATCCCGCTGAGCGGGATTTCCTGTCATGTTGAGAGGGGTCATCAAAACGGTGATGATGGGGCTTCCCTGGTGGTCCAGTGGGTAAGGACACCGCCTTGCAGTGCGAGGGGCGCCGGTTCGATCCCTGGCCTGGGAAGATCCCAGGTGCTGCAGAGCGGCTGGGCTAATGTATTCAACTACCGAGCTGGAGCTCTGGAGCGCATGCGCCCAGAGCCGGTGCTCTGCGACAACAGAGGCCACTGCGATGCGAGGCTCACACGGGCCAGAGAACAAGGATGGATGAAACTAGATAAATGAAAGACCAATAGAAGAGGCCCGCCCCCCACCCCCTCTCCAACCTGCCCCTCCGCCAAAAAAACGGTGATGGTGCACTAAGGATCCTGAGATGACCACACTGCTCTTGGGAGTGGGCCCCCCCGTGCCCAGCCGGGTTAGGCCCCCGCAGGCCCGGGGACCCAGCCACTCTGCTCCTACAGAGGAGACCCTGGAGCCATGGGACCTGTGGCACAGCACGTGTTGAGCTCTGTGGGCAGCGAAGGCCAGGGAGAGCCAGGGGTGTAGCTGAGTGGCGGACCTGAGCCATAGAAAGGATGCACGCTGCTGAGCTGGAAAACCCCACCAGAGAAACCGGTTTCAGAAGGATGAAAATAGTCTAGTTTTGAAACATCGAGTTAAAGATGCCAACAAGTCATCTGAAGAGAGCACAGCAACCCACTCCAGTACGCCTGCCTAGAGAACCCTGTGGACAGAGGAGCCTGGTGGGCTACAGCCCACAAGGTGGCCAAGAGTCGGACATGACTGAAGTGACCGAGCGGGCACACACACATGCATGAGTCATCTAAGTGTGCAGACTGTCCAGGGGGAAACTGGACTGAGATCAGAGCCCTAAAGAGTCCAGGCTGGACACACAGATCAGGGGTCCTGCACACAGGACGGCACCTGAAAACAGGAATGGAGTAAAATTAAATAACAGGTAAAACACACGTCCCCAAAGATGCGCACAGGAAGCGCCCCCAGCAACTGTGTTCATGACAGCTCCACGGTGCGAACCGCCCGCATCTCCACCCACTGGCAGAGGAGCACGCGGGGACCCTTCCGCAGGGAGCCTCTGCTCAGCCACACCCGGCGCGGTGCCCCTCAAGCCCTGGGTAGGGGAGAGAGGCCAACACAAAGCTGCACTCTGTCTCTTGACACGAAATTCTAGAACAGGCAAAGCTACAGTAAGAGGAAGCCAGTTCAACGTGGCCAGAGGCCAGGGCTGGTCACAAGGGAACTGCCCAGGACAGTGGAGCCCGTCTGCCACGACTGCCCTGACAGCTACACAGCAGCACGTGCGCCAAGGCTCGACGCGGGGCAGACTTGAAACCGGCACATCAGTAGTGTGTACATTTCATCCCAATAAAGCTAACCTCCCGAGACTAAGGTTTTACGAAATACAAACAGGACCAGCTACAAAGTTGATAACCAAACAGCACTAACCATAAAGGAAAAGATAGTAACATTAAGAGCTTCTGGGAATTCCCTGGCGATTTCAGTGGTTACAACTCCACTCTGACCACAGGGCAGGAACGGGGGCACAGACCCCACCCCTGGTCAGGAAACCTCATGAGCCTAGCCGCTCTGCCAAAAACAAAACATAAAAACCTACAACATCAAAAGATATTTTCCTTTTAATATTCAAAAGCCATCTTTAAGAAAATGCAAAGGCAAGCCTGGAATGGAAGATGATGTTGGCCACAGACATAACCAACAGAGGTCCACGACCTGAATTCCAAAGGTGCCTCCCAGATCAGCACAGATGTCTAAACGGCCCAGGACAAATGCACACAGCCTTGAAGGGGACCTCACACACACCCCTGCGTGGCCAAGCAACAGAAGGTGTTCAACACTACTAACCGTGGGGAAATGCAAACCCAGCCCACAATCCGAGCACCATCCCGACCAGAACCACCCAGCGACCACAGGGGAGGGCTCACACAGGAGCGTCCGCGCTGACGCAGCGCTGCAGAACCACCACCACCAGACGGCGGGTCAGCGGGAGCCACAGCCCCTGTGAAACTGAGGCTGCGCCTTTCCACTGAGACCCGGGGCCGCCCAGGTGGCTCAGTGGTCCAGAGCCCACCTGCGAGGCGGACGACGCGGGCTCCACCCCTGGAAGAGCCCCTGGAAATGGGAACAGCAACCCGCTCAGTATTCACGCCTGGGAAATGCCATGGACAGCGTCGTCGGGTGGGCGCCAGCTCACGGGTTACAGAGATGAGTCGGCCTTGTGGCTGAACAAGCACCGCCAGGGAGCCGTCTCCAGGGGTAACCCAGGTATGTGTGCACACGGGCCCCCAGAGACAAGTCGAAGAGCTGTTCTGTCTTTTTTTAATTGTCAGTGTCATGACTGAAAAGTAGTTCACTCGCTCAGTCGTGTCCAACACTTTGCGACCCCATGGACTGCAGCACACCAGGCTTCCCTGTCCTTCTCTATTTCCCGGAGTTTGTCAAATCCATTGAGCCAACGATGCTTGATGCTATACAACCACCTCATCCCCTGCTGCCCCCTTTTCCAATGACTCAGTCCTTCCCATCAGGGGCCAGAGCACTGGAGCCTCAGCTGCAGCATCAGTCTCTGCAGTGAATATCCAGGGCTGATTTCCTCATTCATCATTGACTGGTTAGACCTCCGCGCTGTCCAAGGGACTCTCAAGATCTTCTCCAGCTCCACAGTTTTCAAAAGCATCAGTTCTCCAGCGCTCAGCCTTCGCTGTGGTCCAGCTCTCACACCTGTGCACGACTCCTGGAAAAACCAGTTTCGACTACACAGACCTTTGTTAGCAAAGAGTGTCTCTACTTTTTAATACACTGTCTAGGTTTGTCATAGCTTTTCTTCCAAGCAGCGAGCATCTTTTGGCTTGTTCCTTGCCTGAGGTCACTGTCTGCAGCGATTCTGGAGCCCAAGAAAACAAGAGTCTGTCACCGTTTTCATTTCCCCCCCATCTATTTGCCATGAAGTACTGGAAATGGACGCCATGGCCTTAGTTTTCTGAATGCTGAGTTTTAAACCGGCTTTTTCTCTCTCCTCTCTCACCTTCATCGAGAGGCCCTTTAGTTCCTCTTTGCTTTCTGCCATAAGGGCGGTGTCATCTGCATACCGGAAGTTATTGATATTTCTCCTGGCAATCTTGACTTCAGCTTGTGCTTCAGCCTGGCATTTCACATGATGCGCTCTGCATAGAAGTTAAATAAGCAGGGTGACAATATACAGTCTTGACATACTTCGTTCCCAATTTGGAACCAGTCCAATGTTTCACATCCTGTTCTAACTGTTGCTTCTTGACCTGCATATAGGTTTTTGAGGAGGAAGGTGATGTAGTCTGGTATTCCCATCTCTGTCAAAATTTTCCACAGTTTGATGTAATCCATAAAGTCAAAGACTTTAGTGTAGTCAATGAAGCAGGTGTTTCTATGGAATTTCCTTGCTTTTTCTACGATCCAGTGTACGTTGGCAAAAAGATCTCCGGTTCCTCTGCCTTTTCTAAATCCAGCCTGTACATCTGGAAGTTCTCAGTTCACATACTGTTGAAGCCTAGCTTGAAGGATGTTGAGCGTGACCTTGCTAGCATGTGAAATGAAGGCCCTGGTGCAGTAGTTTGAACCTTCTTTGTCATTGCCCTTCTTTGGGATTGGAATGAAAACTGACCTTTTCCCATCCTGTGCCCACAGCTGAGTTTTCCAAATTTGCCGGCATACTGAGTGCAGCACTTCATCTTTTAGACTCTGCCATGGCTCGGCTGGAACGCCAGCACCTCCACTAGTTCTGCTCCTGGGGAGGCTTCCTAAGGCCCGCCTGGCTTCACACCCCAGGGACTCTGGCTCCAGGTGAGCGACCGCGCCGTCACAGCTGTCTGGGTCATTAGAACTTTCTGTTCCATTCTCCTGTGCGCTCTTGCCATCTCTTCTTAGGATCTTCCGCTTCTGTTAGGCCCAGACCATTTCTGTCCTTTGCTGTGCCCATCTTTTCTGAAATATCCCTTTGGTATCTAGTTTTCTTGAAGAGACCTCTGGTCTTTCCTCTTTGCAGTACTGGAAATGGACGCCATGGCCTTAGTTTTCTGAATGCTGAGTTTTAAACCGGCTTTTTCTCTCTCTCACCTTCATCGAGAGGCCCTTTAGTTCCTCTTTGCTTTCTGCCATAAGGGCGGTGTCATCTGCATACCGGAAGTTATTGATATTTCTCCTGGCAATCTTGACTTCAGCTTGTGCTTCAGCCTGGCATTTCACATGATGCGCTCTGCATAGAAGTTAAATAAGCAGGGTGACAATATACAGTCTTGACATACTTCGTTCCCAATTTGGAACCAGTCCAATGTTTCACATCCTGTTCTAACTGTTGCTTCTTGACCTGCATATAGGTTTTTGAGGAGGAAGGTGATGTAGTCTGGTATTCCCATCTCTGTCAAAATTTTCCACAGTTTGATGTAATCCATAAAGTCAAAGACTTTAGTGTAGTCAATGAAGCAGGTGTTTCTATGGAATTTCCTTGCTTTTTCTACGATCCAGTGTACGTTGGCAAAAAGATCTCCGGTTCCTCTGCCTTTTCTAAATCCAGCCTGTACATCTGGAAGTTCTCAGTTCACATACTGTTGAAGCCTAGCTTGAAGGATGTTGAGCGTGACCTTGCTAGCATGTGAAATGAAGGCCCTGGTGCAGTAGTTTGAACCTTCTTTGTCATTGCCCTTCTTTGGGATTGGAATGAAAACTGACCTTTTCCCATCCTGTGCCCACAGCTGAGTTTTCCAAATTTGCCGGCATACTGAGTGCAGCACTTCATCTTTTAGACTCTGCCATGGCTCGGCTGGAACGCCAGCACCTCCACTAGTTCTGCTCCTGGGGAGGCTTCCTAAGGCCCGCCTGGCTTCACACCCCAGGGACTCTGGCTCCAGGTGAGCGACCGCGCCGTCACAGCTGTCTGGGTCATTAGAACTTTCTGTTCCATTCTCCTGTGCGCTCTTGCCATCTCTTCTTAGGATCTTCCGCTTCTGTTAGGCCCAGACCATTTCTGTCCTTTGCTGTGCCCATCTTTTCTGAAATATCCCTTTGGTATCTAGTTTTCTTGAAGAGACCTCTGGTCTTTCCCATTCTATTGTTTTTCTCTACCTCTTCGCATTGTTCACTTGAGGTTTTCTTCTTTCTTCTTGCTGTCCTCTGGAACTCTGCATTCAGACAGGCTTACCTTTCCTTTCCTCCTTTGGCTTTCGCTTCTCTTCTCAGTTATTTGTAAGGCCTCCTCAGACAACCATTTTGCCTTTTCGCATTTCCTTTTCTTGGGGATGGTTTGCTTAGCAACCGACATGCTTCTGTGCAGAGCTACTTGTAACAAATTATAAAAACCCCTCAAGGAAAACACTTCTAGACAAACAAGGGGAAGTCGCAGGTAAGACGTCACTGGATGTGACTCCGCAGTTTCAGACTGCGACACGTGGCAGAGAACGGACTCTGACACGGAGAGTGACTCAAGCAAGAGTAAGGCCTCTCCAGAAGCACTGCTGAAGAGCCTCAATGGATCTGAAACTTGTCAGACAAAGGACAATCTACGTACTCTCCCACTGTCCTGAAAACATTGCTCTGAATGGTGGTTTCAATTCGCCACATGCCTCTATTTTCTATACAACATCACAGTCACAACTCTAGTCGCAGAATCATCCAGCTCCAACTGCTGATCACATACCAGCTAATAAATATCAGCTACATTTCACAGCCAATCGCCATTCTCGGCAGGAGGATGTCGTGGTGAATGAGGCAGACGGGTCCCGCCTGCAGTGGCCTCGGCTCTACGGGAGGAAGACAGGCGATCAACAGGAGGCACTCCCGCACGGGAACGCTTCCGGCACTGAGGGGCGCGGGGGAGGGCAGTGAAGTGACCGCAAGGCACGGCCAAGGGGCTGGGGAAAGGCCAGCTGTGCAGGAAATACTGGAGGAGGGCTCTCTTTTTTCTAACCAAGGAATAACTGACACGAGAGTTTGTATTAATTTCAGGTGAACAAAGCGATTCTGTAACTGTGCACACTGTGAGGGAAGCAGCGCAGTAAGTCTAGTTAACATCCATCAACACAAAAGGTTACGGACTTTATTTCTCATGATGAGAACGTTTAAGATATCCCTCAAAGTCTGTTCAAATTCATGTCCATCGAGTCGGTGATGCTATCTAACCATCTCATCCTCTGTCGTCCCTTTCTCCTTCTGCCTTCTATTTGTCCCATCATGAGGGTCTTCTCCAGTGAGTCGTCTCTCTGCATCGGGCGGCCAAAGCACTGAAGCACCAGTCCTTCCAGTGAATACTCAGGGCTGAGTTCCTTTAGGATGGACTGGTTTGATCGCCGTGCCGTCCAAGGGACCCTCAAGAGTCTTCTCCAGCACCACAGTTCAAAGGCACCAATTCTTCATCACTCAGCCTCCTTTATGGTCCAACTCTCACATCCATACAAGACTACGGGAAAAACCACGCTGACTATATGGGTCTTCGTCAGCAAAGTAATGCCTCTGCTTTTCAATATGCTGTCTAGGTTTGTCACAGCTTTCCTTCCAAGGAGCGTCTTTTACTTTCATGGCTGCAGTCACCATCCACAATGATTTTGGAGCCCAAGAAAATAAAGTCTGTCGCTGCTTCCACTGATTAGGGCAGACGAATTAGAGTTAAAGAGGGCTGGGGATATGACGTCAGCAGGAAAGGGAGCGAGGTGCCTGAGCCTCTAGGAGCAGCTTGCACCAGAAACAGTGGGCCCTCTTCCTCCTGTTCTGGGGTTTCCCAGGGAAGTCCCCCCACCCCATCCCCCACCTAAGACACCCTCCCCTGAGGGAGGGGCAAGGTCTAGACTCTGCAGCCAGAGCAGAGGCGCCTCCAGCCCCCTGCCCACCCGTACCCTTGCTCAACAGCGGCATCTACTGGTCAGGAAAGAGGCACAGCAGCCAGGGTCTGCCGGAGTGACTGACGGTCACTGAATTAAGAACTCGGAAGACAAGGCAGGAGACACAGGTTCACCGCTGGGCAGGGAAGCTCCCCTTGAGACGGGAGTGGCAACGCACACCAGCGTTCTTGCCTGGGAAATCCTGAGGACAGAGGAACCAGGCAGGCCACAGTCCGTGGGGTCACAAAGAACTGGACACAACCTAGTGAGTAAGCAGTAACACTGTTTCCTTGTTCTGGTTTTCTTGTTGTTTGTTTTAAAAACACACATAGACACAACCATATAGTTTCATTTAATGATAAAGGCAACTTCAAGCCCAGTAACACTGTTCAAACTCATGTCCATCGAGTCGGTGATGCTATCTAACCATCTCATCCTCTGTCGTCCCTTTCTCCTTCTGCCTTCTATTTGTCCCATCATGAGGGTCTTCTCCAGTGAGTCGTCTCTCTGCATCGGGCGGCCAAAGCACTGAAGCACCAGTCCTTCCAGTGAATACTCAGGGCTGAGTTCCTTTAGGATGGACTGGTTTGATCGCCGTGCCGTCCAAGGGACCCTCAAGAGTCTTCTCCAGCACCACAGTTCAAAGGCACCAATTCTTCATCACTCAGCCTCCTTTATGGTCCAACTCTCACATCCATACAAGACTACGGGAAAAACCACGCTGACTATATGGGTCTTCGTCAGCAAAGTAATGCCTCTGCTTTTCAATATGCTGTCTAGGTTTGTCACAGCTTTCCTTCCAAGGAGCGTCTTTTACTTTCATGGCTGCAGTCACCATCCACAATGATTTTGGAGCCCAAGAAAATAAAGTCTGTCGCTGCTTCCACTGATTAGGGCAGACGAATTAGAGTTAAAGAGGGCTGGGGATATGACGTCAGCAGGAAAGGGAGCGAGGTGCCTGAGCCTCTAGGAGCAGCTTGCACCAGAAACAGTGGGCCCTCTTCCTCCTGTTCTGGGGTTTCCCAGGGAAGTCCCCCCACCCCATCCCCCACCTAAGACACCCTCCCCTGAGGGAGGGGCAAGGTCTAGACTCTGCAGCCAGAGCAGAGGCGCCTCCAGCCCCCTGCCCACCCGTACCCTTGCTCAACAGCGGCATCTACTGGTCAGGAAAGAGGCACAGCAGCCAGGGTCTGCCGGAGTGACTGACGGTCACTGAATTAAGAACTCGGAAGACAAGGCAGGAGACACAGGTTCACCGCTGGGCAGGGAAGCTCCCCTTGAGACGGAGTGGCAACGCACACCAGCGTTCTTGCCTGGGAAATCCTGAGGACAGAGGAACCAGGCAGGCCACAGTCCGTGGGGTCACAAAGAACTGGACACAACCTAGTGAGTAAGCAGTAACACTGTTTCCTTGTTCTGGTTTTCTTGTTGTTTGTTTTAAAAACACACATAGACACAACCATATAGTTTCATTTAATGATAAAGGCAACTTCAAAGAGAAACACCACACAAAATAAAATACAAACCGTGACCTGTAGTCCTACTTCCTGGAATCTATTTATCCCCTGACACACTGGTAAACCTAAGAGACATGGGCAAAGGTAGTCACTTCAAGACGCTTTGTAATAAATAAATAAATAAATAAATAAATAAATAAATAGCTGGAAACAACCCAAATGTCTATCAAACGCCCGGTGTCCCAGTACAGAATGAACTCCAGGACGTAGTAAATGGCAAAACGTGGAGAAAAGTGTACAACTGGGGCCTCTAAAAGAGGCCACTCCTCGTGGGGGTGGGAAAGAACACACACCAGACTGCTCAGTTCCAGCTAACGTTCTCCTTAAACCGGCATCATTTTACTCTTTCATCTGAATGTATACCTTTATATTGTTTACAAATATAATGTATTTCACAGTAAAAGGTTTAAAAAGCTAAAAAGGGATAAAGACAAGGAAGGACAATAGGAGCAGGAAGACCAGGTGTCTGGTGTTCAGAGAAGGCGTCCCCAGGGGAGCGGGGCGGGGAAGGGCTGCCCGGTGGGCTGAAGAGGCGCCGGGCGGAGAGGTGGACGGGCAGAAGGGCCAGCGCCCGCGGGGCTGGGAGGCCAGAGCAAAGGCTGCCGGGCAGTGTGACCCCCTCTGACTTTCTGCCGGGCTGAGAACAGAGCCTGGGCCAGCGTGGGCCTCCGGATACAGGAGAAAACCTGAAGGCGGGTCAACAGACTGCACGTCGACAGAGAGGAGAGTGAGCTGTGGAAGAGGAATCTGAGGTCTGCAGCCCGAACAGTGGGAAGAGCCAGGCCGCGACCCGCCCACTCGCGGAGGGCTGGCGGCGGCCACGGGCAGGAGCCCAGGGCTGGGCTCTGCACACCGGAGCCTGGGGCGCCTACTGCCCACGGTACTGGCTTCCACGGGGTAGCCCAGAGTTTGTGAATGAAACCTTATCTGCGAACAGGGGCTGTGCTGACGTAATCAAGTCAAAATGAAATCACGATGGAGAAGGACGGGCCCTAACCTAGGAGAGGCGTCTTCACTGGAGGGGAGCTGGCCGCGGGAAAACAGGTGGGCGGCCCACAGTCCCCCGCGGCCGGCAGAGGCGACGCAGGACCCCACCGAGAGTCTTCAGAGGAGGAGGCCCCGCCGACCCCTGCTGGGGCTCCCGGGGCTCCCGGGGCTCCCGGGCCTCCTGCGGCGGAGCAGACCCTCGCCCGCGCCGCGCTTTCCTGCTGGCGAGGGCCCACGTCCGACCCCGATGCTTCCAGAAGGCCCAGGTCGTGCGTGCCGGTTTTCCCCGCCTCTGCTGTTCTCCGGCTGTTGAGAACCGGGGCAATCGCGCCGGCTGCCACTCCCCTCACTGTGAAAGCGGCCAAGGCGGCGGCCTGCAGAGGCAGACCCGAGGCCCTGCGGTTCCACGACGACTCGGAGCCCCAGGCCCCGGCCTGAGCCCCACCCAAGACCCCTAGCCCACCCTGCACAGAGGCCGCTTCGGCGAAGCCTGCCTCCGCGCTGGACACGGCGCCTGAAACGCAGGGAGGCCGCGCCAGGCGCCGAGACCGAGCACAGCATCGCCGCGGGCCCCGCGCCCCGCTCCGCAGACCCGCGCCCCGCCGGACGTGACAGGGACCACACTCGGCGGCGGAAAGCTCCGCACCGAGGACTCCGCGGCGCCTGTGCGGGGCCGGCCCGCAGGCCCCGCCGCTCCCTGCCGAGGGCCACGCGGCCGCCACCGAGCTCCCTCGGGGCTGGTGGGCCCCCGCCCCGCGGCTGCAGGACGCCGGCCCGGGTCCTCCCGCCCCGGCCCCCTCTACTGGGTGAGGACGGGGCTCCAGCCCGAGAGCCCAGCACACCCTCCCCGCTGCAGGCCAGCGGCTCGGGGCAGCATCTGGGGCGCAGGCGGCACGGAGCCTCAGGAGAGCCGTCTGCAACACACGCGCCCAAATGGTGTGCATTTACACGTACAACCACACCTGGTACACTCCTGCGACACGGCCCTGCGAGTGGCTGCCTCTCCCTTTCACTCCTGCACCCGGACCACGGGGCTGAGACGGTGGCGGAGGAACACCCGAGAAGCGGAGCCGGACGGGAGCAGCCCAACGCGCCTCGGGGTCCAGCCATCCACAGCGGGAGACACCGCCGGCGGCCGGCCGCCCAGGCCCAGGGCCGCCCGGACTGCAGTAGCCGCGGCCGCAGCCCCGGGACGGCAGGCAGCACGGGCCGCGGCCAGGTGCCCGCAGCGGGCAGAGGCCCGGCCCCCGGCCGCCGGGCAGGATGCGCCGGCTCTGCCCACTCCGCCCCGACAGCCTCTCCTAGCCGGGCATTCTCCCGCCAGAGCACCCGGGCGGGCCGCGCGGCTTAACGTTCCCTTCGAGACGCCGGCACTCCCAGGCCGCGTCCCTCCCGGCCGGCACCGCCCCCTGCGCGGGGCCGGGCGCGCGCGCCGACGTGCCAGGCGGCTCCACGACCTTCGTGACCGCAGCTCACGCCGCAGTTCCTCCTGAAAGTGCTCAGCGTGACGACGACGGTCCAGCGAGGCTCTGGACAGCCGGCCGTCGGGCGCCCGGCGAAGGCCCGGCCCCGCAGACGGGAGAGGGGCCCGGCGGGGGCCGAGCCCAGGTCAGACAGCCCAGCGGCGGCTCCGAGCCCGGCCGGCGCCAGGGGTGCCCAGCACAGACCGCGCGCGCCCCCGCGGCCCCTGAGCCTCGGCGGAGCTGCCGCTGCAGGAGGAGGCACGGTGCTCGCCTCGCCCTGCGCTCTCCGCACACCCCGGGAAACGCTGCGGGCCGCCACCGCCGGAAAGAACGGCAGGCGGCGCTGCTCCAAACCCCTGGCGACAGAGAAGACCCGTGTCTGACCTTTCACCTCCGCCCCATCACGAGGCGCTCCCGCACCCCGCCCGGACGCTTCCCGGGCTTCCCGCGAGGCCGCGGGCGTCCGCGAGGCTGGGGCAGGGGCCCTCGCCGGCGTCCCCCCGCCCGAACCCGCCCCGACGGCGCCCGGGCCGGCCGGGCCCACTCCCCGCACGGACGGCAGGCGGGGGCGCGGGGCCCCGAACTCACGTTTGTATTCGGCCATCAGCCTCTTGAGTGCCGTCCCCGCCATCGTCCAGGTCACAGCTGCGCCGTCTACCTCGCCTCCTCGACCGCTTCCCTCCGGTCCGACGCCGGGGCTGCTTCCGGGTCGCCGTGGGAGCACAGGAGCCTTTCCGGGGCGGGGCGCGTGCGCGGGGGGCGGGGCGGCGCAGCCTCGGTTCCGGGGAGCCGAGCCAGTTTCGCGGAGTCTGCGCCGCCTCCGCGGACCCAGGTTCCGGCCGGAGTTAGCAGAGGATTCCGGAGCCCCGGGCGCCCACAGACTGCGGGTGGACCGCCTCTTTCGTCCTCAAAGCCTCGGGTGGTCTCGGCGGCAGGGACGCCGACGGAGGAGGAGGGGGCGGACGGAAGGGCGAGCGGGCGTCGTTCAGATTGTTTTGCACCAGGGACCGTGCCGCGGCCACCCGCGCAGTTCAGAGGCCATGACTTTCGGGCCCACCTGCAGCTACAGCGCGGACATCCACCCGCAGGGCAGCTGGTACCCGGTGGCGACCCAACAGTTTCAGGTTTGAAAAAGCGAGTGGTGCCTGGGGCGGTTTTCTGCCTTATCGGTTCGGTTCTGGATTCCACGTGGCGAGCGAGGAGCCTTGGGACGGGAGGGAGCGAGGCAGCAGCCTGACACCCCCACCCCACTTGCGGACGGGCTCCCCGCACAGCGCAGCCCTCCCCGCCCCGGGCGGCGGCCCTTTGGCAGCCCCCCGGCCACCGCCTCGGAGCCATTAGAGCGCCGGCCTCTTCCTCAGCTACACGCCCGCTCCCACCCCGCCGCTCTGGCTTCTCCCCGGAGCCGTCGCCAGACCAGCGAGCCTCTTTTCGGAATATTTACGGTGAGGCTGGGGTGGACTGGCCCCCTGATCTGTTCACTGATGTGTCTGTGCCATCTAGAACCGCAGCCCTAAAGGAAAAGGTCTTATCTTCATGACACTTACTCCAGCATACTCTTGTGTAGAATTTACTACACAATGTCCTGTGTAGTTTTCAAGTGTAATATTAAGTTACTACCTGTCTCTAACCAGAAACACATCCCAATGCAGGCAGGGAGTTTCTGTCTCCTGGGTGGGCAGTGAGGCATGTGAGGCGTGCTCTGCAACGGCGGCATCACGAAAATTCAGCCTGACCCTGTCTTCTCAAACCACCATGGCCACTTACAGAAACAACACGGTACTTTGCAGCAGTTCCAAAGCAACGGGTTTGCACAAGTACTCATAAGGTTTCCAGCTCCCATGCTACACCCCATCCCCCCCCACCCAGGATGTGGTTCCCGTGGCAACTGACAGGCAGCTGCCCTGGCACCTGAAGTGGGGTGATGAGATGCATCCTCATCAACACGGGGCCTGGACAGCATGCCGGTCGGGTGCTGGTCTCCTGAACTGCATGGATCGAGTGTGGGCTGCTGTCACTTCCCTGCTGTAGCACAGCATATGTTCACAGCCTGTACACGGTGAGTGTGTTTATAGCTGTAGCTAGATCAGTTTCAAGGGACAAAACCCCAAAATACGAGATGCTGAAAGGAAGTCTCACCTCGCCATGGCTGGTGGGACAGCCTCACCCTCAGGAAGCCGGGCTCCCCTCCGCATGTCTTCTCCGAGACTTACGTGCCGCTGGGCGTCCTGTATTTTATCTGCTAAATCTGGAAAGGCTCAGCTCGGGTCAGCTGGTCCCAAGGGCTCCGAGCACCGCAGGTATGATCCTTAGAGGCTTTCCCACACTGGACTGGCCAGCAAGGTCAGAACCAACTAGTTTCTCTGGGAACTGAAGCTCTGAGGTACAAAAAGGGCCTGGTTTTTGCAGATCCTTTCCACGAAAGCCGTGTCTCATGGTACAGCAGAGAGTAACAGGCGCTCCCCCACCCGGGCCGCGCGGCCAGCCCTCCAGGCCGACAGGGCCGCGTGCCTGGGGCCGAGGAGCCCCGGGGTGGGAGACGCCATACTGGAGCTGGGAGACTGCCCGCTGGGACCCAAGGCACGAGGAGTAGGACCCGCAGAACCGAGCCTGTCTCCTACTGAAGCATCAGCACAGCCCAGAGGCTCCGGGAGTGGGCTCACGTGAGCGTGTTCAGCACCTCAGCGGACCGGCCACCCGCGTGCCCCCTGCGCACACGCTTCTGAGACACAGGACCACCTCCAGGACGCTGCCTGCTCGTCTGTCCTTCGGGCCCTGGGGGTCGGAGTTGGGCAGCACCGCGCCAGGGCTCCTCGGAAACTGCTGCTCCTGCCCTCGGGCACCCTGGCAGGTCGCGCTCCGCACAGGGCACAGCTTCCCCACCCTTGCCACCCGCTCCAGCGTGTCTGGCAGGTGCCTCGGCCCGCCGGCTGCCGCCACCGTGAGCAAGTCCAGTGCTTGCTGCCCGCCTGCCCTGACTTCAGCCTGCGCCCAGCTTTCCCGACCGCTCGGGTGCCCGCATCGCAGCACCACAGGCCAGAGGTCCCCACATCAGTGGCAACCCACTTCTGTTTCAAAACAGATGAGGAAGTGAGTTATCAGCTGCACAAAGGAAACACCAAAAATACCAAGAAGCCCAGAGTCGTGGTGACTCTGCCCACCAAGAGCGGGAAGAGAGCTCTCCCGGCGAGGGGACAGCCTCGGCGGGAGACGCTGCAACCCGGAGAGCCCGCCGGGGTGCAGGCGGTGAAAGGGCCTTCAGAGAAAGTCGGGGTGACCTCGCTGAAGGGTCACTGCAAACACCGGACGTGACACAGTGCCCAAGCTCCAAACGCAGCACAGAGTATGAGCTGAGAGACAGAATACCAAACTATATTTACTGTTGACAGTAGTAAAGGACAACAGATAATGTACAAATTGGGGAATAAACACAGCAGGCCGCAGACGCCCCACCCGTGCCCAAACAGCCAGATTCAAAGGGTGTGCAGACATCTCCAGCGAGGCCTTGGGCGAGCAGGAGCCCACGGTGGTCGCCCTTCCCTGGTGACCCGATGAGGCAGCCAGCAGCCGTCAGGCGGGAGTGGATCCACACAGAGGCTGATGGGACAGCCATCAGAGGTTAACCAACACACAGCCCAGAGATGCTGCACAGAACTGAAATCACTAACGCGCAAGCCCCGTACGAGCTTGGGGAGCAGAGCACGGTCCTCGGGGAGACCCCAGAGCTGGAGCCCACTGGAGCCACACTCTGAAGCAGCTCCTGAGCCCACGCCACGCCCGCAGCGCTCTTCCTTGCTCACGTACAAGCCATTGCTGCTCATCAGAACAAACCCGGGAGACAGGCTGAAGCCCGGCACTGTCAGAGGCGGGCATGGGGGACTTGCCTTCTCTGTGAGGACGAGGGAAGAGCCCGTCCTCGCCGTGTCCGGGCAGCGTCACCAGCTGCTGGCAGTGGTGGGTGCTGGGCCCAGACCCTGCCCAGGGCCAGGTTACTGAAGAACTTTTTCCCTTTCAAAAAACATTCCAGTATTTTCCCTTCAACTTTTCTACATTCTGGCAGAGCTTACATTTCTAACACTTCGCATGAAAACACTTGTGCCCACAACAGTACGGGAAAGTGCGTCCCTGCCCCAGCTGTGTCCCCAAGACTCGCCCCGCCAGAGCTGCCCCGGTGACACGGATGCTCCGTGACTGGAATGAGGGGTCCACACCTGGGGTGAGATCCTGTCTAGACAGAAAGCGGGCATCTGGGCCACCAAGTGTGGGAGAAATGGCATAGGAGGGAAGGAAAACAGAAGAGAGTAAAAACAAAACCCTCAGCACGTGTTTACCAAAGACACCAGGGCGACGGCCGAGGGGAGCGGCAGCCCGCCGCCGCCGCAGCCGCGAGCGCGTCAGGGAGCAAAGTCCTTGGATGTCCTCGGTGTCCCGGTCCCGGGGCAGGCATGGCACGCGTCCACTGTCCACAGCAAACACAGCGTGGAGCCACGAGAGGACGGGCTCTAGAGGCCGCTCCCCGAGGGGCCGCCGGCCACGCGGGCGCCCCCCGTCTGCTGCTGGAACACGTCGATGGTGTCCTCGTCCTCCATCTCCAGCTGCGGGCACAGAGGGAGCGTCAGGGTCCCCGCGTCCCAGGAGGGCTGCCCCCCGCGCCCGCCCTCGAGCGGGCCCACGGGGACAGAGCTCCGCGAGGGCCTCCAGCAAGCCCGCTTATTCCCCACGTCCCCTAGAGAACGCAGAGAGGAACGGTCAGCGCTAGGGACTGGACCGAAAGGAACACGACGTCCTGTGAAAACCAGCGCGGCTCCGCAGCTCTTCTGAGCTGCAGACAAAGTCAGACTTCAGTCAGCCGTGTGTGACCAGCGGCGCCGAGCCCTGGGGCGGGGGGGCGGGCGGGCGAGGGGGCCCCACGTGGGCACCGTCAAAGCTGGCTCTGCCCTGAGGGAAGGGTCCCCTGCTGGCCTCCCCACCGGTCGCGGCATGACACGGCCTGGGCAGCCCAGGGGTGAGAGGCTGGGGGAGCCCACGGCCACCCTCCTGCTGTCTAAGTGGCACGAGGCCCCCCGAGAGCAGAGGTGAAACCTCCGCCCCGCGGCCTCTCTCTCCAGACGCTGGCTGAGCCCCCGCTCCCGGGCCCGCGGTGGTCGGCTGACCCGTCACCGGCATGCAGCCGGGCCCCAGGCCCTCCCTCCACCGGGGGAGTCCCGCTCATGACAGAGCCGAGGCCCGAGCAGACTGACCACACGGCCACGTGCGCCCCCCAAGCCCCACCTGAGGCTTCAGTGCCTCCGCGGCAGGAGCCGGGGCCGGGGTGCAGCGGCTCACCAGCCCCGCGAGCCCGGCGTCCAGTGCGCGTGGGTGGGGACCCCCTGTGCCCAGCCCGGCCTCCCCGCGAGCCTGGACGCGTCGGCCGAGCACCCGGCCTTGCTGCCGCTCCCGACAGATGAGGCTGACAGAGTACATGCTTCCCATTTGAAAACTAAACCTCAGAATCACAAAATCTAATAATCTAAGACATTAAGAAAATATCAGGGGAATTTTCTGGTTAGGACTCTGCCCTTCCACTTCAGGGGTGTGAGTTCAATCCCTGGTCAGAGAACTAGGACCCCACAAGCCCTGCAGCTCAGCCAAAAAGAAAGTAAAGGGTATTCTATGTGAGCAGCTACTGGTAACCCAAACGCAGGCCCCCAGATGGCAGTTACCACCACGTGCCAGTGGGAGCGGCTCGGGCAGTGCCGGGCTGGCACGCCTACCTGTGCCGGGGTGTCCGTCTCATTGATTGGTTGTCCATCAAACCTAAATCGGATCTGTCTCATTGACAAGCCCTGAAAAAAAAAGGCAACAATCAGTAAGTATTTCTAGCTAATACATCAATTCAAAAAGAATCAAATATTTATATCAAAAGAGCAGACTTTCGAATGCACAGAGCTGTGACCCAGCCGGCTACAACGCCACACCAGTGGGCCTGCAGCTCCGAGGCAGGCAGAAAACAGCAGAGGTCCCGGGGAAGGGAGCCTCAGAAAACAGGAAAGAACAAGGACTTCCAAGATTCAGAAATCATGACAGAC
Source organism: Tragulus kanchil (assembly GCA_022376925.1). Classification (NCBI taxonomy): domain Eukaryota; kingdom Metazoa; phylum Chordata; class Mammalia; order Artiodactyla; family Tragulidae; genus Tragulus; species Tragulus kanchil. The sequence continues at coordinate 247,021,442 of JAIOJX010000028.1, forward strand.
ACAAGACCACCCATAAAAAGGGGGAACATAAAGCCGAGAAAACCTCCCAGAAAGAAGACACCCCAGGAACGAGCTCCACGCCCAACCAGAGGAGACGATCCTGATGAATACGCCCGGCGCAGGCGGCCACACCCGGGCGGAACCCGCTAGCGAGAGACACGCCGCGCCACGGGACCGACCAGGGTGCAGCTCCTGACCCACAGCGAGTGCTGAGACCACGATGGCCGAGACCAGGCCCAGAAGAGCGTGAGACAGGACTGCCCACCTCCAAGCACAGGAATGATGGCCCGAGGCTGTGAGAAACAAACCACACCCCACCACCAACAGAGGACGGAGAATCAGAATGTCACTGCACCCCAACGGTGGAAACTGTAAGAAAGTGATGCAGTAACTTGAAAAAAAAACGAATTTCAACCTAGAAAATGCATCAAGCATGAACACTGATAAAGCAGATCGCTTTCAGAGAAGCCGTCTTTTTCACTCGCCTTCTGAGCAAGATACTGGAAGGTACACTCCACCCAGACAGGAAAGCCGCTCGGTCCTGGAGGCGGGCCAAGGCTGCGGCAGAAGGGTTCCCGGAGGCTCCGGGATGACCGCGGAGCAGCCGCGGCAGGAAATGCAGGGCGTCCAGGCGCGGTGGACGCTCCAGAAACGACACACGCAACCGCCACCAGACCGAAAACAGCAGGACCCAGACGAGCCAGAGAGGAGCACAGGCCACCGCGTGGCGGGGCTGCCTGGTCGCGCCCGCAGCAGGTGCCGGAGGCGGCTGTAGGCAGGGTGGGAGCGGTGTGCAGGGGCGGGGTGGCCGTGTGGACAGTGAGGCGGGGCCGAAGGCCCACCTTTCACAGGCAAAAACAGTCTCCAAAATCAAAACCACGAGAAGACAGAAGCACAAGCGTATTTATCAAGGAAAAGTGAAAAAAAATGTTGGATTTCACAGGGATCTCTGAGGAGCAAAGTCTGAAAAGTGGGGAGAAAAAGAGGAAGGCACGGAGCTTTTGTAGGTGTTTGTAACAGTGACACCAGAAAGGCCCAGGCGGGATCATCAAAGCCACAAGCAGAAACTAAGGTCTGCAATTCCCGCAGCACCCCCGAAAGGCCATCTGCCCTGCCAGGACAGACTGTGGGCGGAGCGCCCAGCCGGGGCATCAGAGGACGCAGGGGCCCAGGGCCCGAGGGCACAGGTCCGCAGCCAGGACACGCCCGGCGTCGGCAGCCGGCCACCGGGGGGGGGGTGCCGGCGGCAGGTCCTCCCTTTGTAGAGCCGACGCTGAGGGGCGCGCGACTGAGTCTGGAAACCAAGCTGCCGGGCAGCGTCTGCACAGGTGCCCAGGAGCGGCAGGCGCTCTCCAGAACCCAGCACGCCCGCAGCCCCCGGCGTCCGCCCTGCCCGGGACCACCGCCAGCCCGGGTGCACGGGAGCCGGCACAGGCAGGGGCACACGCAGAGGCACACGGGCACACACAGGCACGCACAGGCACACCCAGCCTGTGCACACACGCCCCGGCGCTGCCCCACACCTGGCGCTCGCAGTAGGCCTTCATCAGCTTGCTGAGCGGCGTGTGCCTCTTGATCTTGAACTGGACGACGGAGCCGTCCTGCCCGGCCACCTTCAGGTTGATGTGGTCGTTCTCCGTCTTCACTCCCTCCTGCAAAGAGATGCGGATCTGGACTCTACCGTCGCCCCCCCCACTGGCCATGCAGTCCCTGACGCGACTGTCCCGTGTCTACACAGAACTTACCGGTGACGTCTACTTGCGGACGCAGGCAAGGCCCTGCCAACCTAGCGTTTGTCACAAACACCAATTCAAGTCACCAGGGGAGGGTGCCGGCGAGGGTGTCATGCAAAAAGCTGCATGACAGGCCCAGAAAACAAGGAGAGAGCCTGTCTTGTTAGGCTGCTCTGAGGAGCCGAGCACCCACGCGTTCACGCCGGCGAGCACGGTCACAGGCACGGCGGAGGGAGGCCCCCGGCGCCCCAGCCGGGACAGCTGGCGGAGCCGTCGCTCGGCGTCCGATGGCCTGCGCCCGCTCGCCGCCCGGGGAGGGCCACCCTCGAATGTGTCCTGCGCCACCAGCCCCACCTGAGCGGGCTCACTGCCCTGTCCTGTCCTGACACGACCCAGATGGCAGGTGGATGGAAATAAATAAATGAAGGACCACTAAGAGGCCAAAATGGTTTTTTTAATCATTTAAAAAAAACCCAAACCTGACACTCCGCCCCCATTACTCACTCACTCCCCCCTCCCCTCCCCGGTTCCCAGCAGCCGCCGTCCTTCAGTCCTGGAAGCCCTCCTCGCGAGGCCCCCGCAGGCGGAGTTACAGGGTCTGTCCTTCAGGGACCGTCTCACGCCGCGCAGTCTACTAATGTCTTTGCGGTGTATCCCTGATACAGCAGGTGTCAGGATTGTCTTCCTTTTTCAGTCTGAGTAATAATTCTGTTGTACTCATGGACCACATTTTACGTGTCCATCCATTCACTGGGCCAACTGACACGTGCGTTGCTCCCGTAACTTCAGCTACTGTGAGCAGTGCTGCAGATAAAGTCAGGGGTGCACAGACGCCCGAGATCCTTCCACTGTGGGGGCAGAAGAGGAGAAGACGCTCCCGGTGGCTCAGATGCTGAAAAGCCCACCCGCACTGCGGGAGGCCCAGGCTCGATCCCGGGGTGGGGGATCCCCTGCAGAAGAGCATGGCAGCCGCCACAGTCTCCTTGCCCGGTGAGTCCCACGGACAGAGGAGCCAGGCGGGCTGCGGGCTCACACGGTAATTCTGCTCTTAACTTCCACGCTCTCTCCCGTGGCAGCTGCATCATTTTACATTCCCACCACCAATTCCAACTTCCCCACCGTCTCTCCAGCACTTGGGCTGTCTTCTGTTTTGTTTTTTCTTTAAAGTCGTGTGAGGAGGGTACTCTTCTATCCCCTTCCAGGGTCTACGCTGGAAGCGCTCTCTCTATTCTCTTTTCTTACATGTCTTCCGCTTTACTTTACTAACCCCAGTGTGCCAGTGTGTGAGTAACAGGCGTTTGGACCAAATCAGTCTTTAAAGACTTTCTATAAAAATGTATAAAACGCCGTGCCTAAAGTGGCTTCCGGGGTCCTCTTCAATCCCCCTTCCAGTGTCTATGCTGGAAGCTCTCTCTATATATCCTCTTTTCTTAATAAACTTATTTCACGAAAAAAAAAATAAAAAAGCAGTGTGAGGACCCGGCCATAGTTTTGACCTGCTTTCCCCTGATGACCAGGGATGCAGAGCATCTTTCCATGAGCTTCTTGGCATCTGTATGTCTTCTCTGAAGGAGTGGCAACTCAGGTGTTTCGTTCATTTTTGAATCAGGTCATTTATTTCCTTGTTGAGTTTCAGGAGTTCTCTGTATAGTCTGGATATTGATCCTTTATCAGACATGCAACGTGGAAGGAAAGTCCAGTGGAGTCGGGGCTGCTCAGAGAGCCCCTCCGCGGAGCCTGGAGACTGCCGAGGCTGGCACTCACGCTCCTCTGCCCACGTGGGATCTGACCCTGTGACCACTCCCCGTCCTGACGAAGGCATCCAGGACACCTGCCCGAGAGAAACTCGAGGTCCCCGTGGGACTGACCCTCACACAACTCCTGACAGCCAGCCCAGGAAAAGCATTTCCTTCTGTGTCCCAGCTCAGCCTTGGGGCTTTTGCCTTTTTAAGCTCTTGATTCTTTCTCTTCCCAGAAAGCTCTGTCAGGTGTACCCAAATCTGTGTCTCCTAAATCATAATTCTTAACACCCCAAATACGTGTTTTCCTCTCTGTAGCCTTCTGTGGGGGGTTTTGGTTAATAGTGATTTGAAGATATCTTTTCCCCCTCTGTGGGTTGCCTTTTTACTCTGCTCACAGTGTCTTTTGATGTCAGAGTGTTTTAATTTTCATGAGTCTAGTTTGTTTCTTCACACCTGTCCCTCTGGCATCATATCCGAGAAATCACCACATTTAGGTCTTTAATCTACCTTCACTTAATTGTTGGATTTGGTGTTAAGATGGGTCCAGCTTCATTCTTTTGCACATAGATGATGCACTTCTTTTCTTTTTTTTTTTTGAATTTTAAAAAATTAATTTTATTTTAGTTTTTAACCCCAGTGTGCCAGTGTGTGAGTAACAGGCGTTTGGACCAAATCAGTCTTTAAAGACTTTCTATAAAAATGTATAAAACGCCGTGCCTAAAGTGGCTTCCGGGGTCCTCTTCAATCCCCCTTCCAGTGTCTATGCTGGAAGCTCTCTCTATATATCCTCTTTTCTTAATAAACTTATTTCACGAAAAAAAAAATAAAAAAGCAGTGTGAGGACCCGGCCATAGTTTTGACCTGCTTTCCCCTGATGACCAGGGATGCAGAGCATCTTTCCATGAGCTTCTTGGCATCTGTATGTCTTCTCTGAAGGAGTGGCAACTCAGGTGTTTCGTTCATTTTTGAATCAGGTCATTTATTTCCTTGTTGAGTTTCAGGAGTTCTCTGTATAGTCTGGATATTGATCCTTTATCAGACATGCAACGTGGAAGGAAAGTCCAGTGGAGTCGGGGCTGCTCAGAGAGCCCCTCCGACGGAGCCTGGAGACTGCCGAGGCTGGCACTCACGCTCCTCTGCCCACGTGGGATCTGACCCTGTGACCACTCCCCGTCCTGACGAAGGCATCCAGGACACCTGCCCGAGAGAAACTCGAGGTCCCCGTGGGACTGACCCTCACACAACTCCTGACAGCCAGCCCAGGAAAAGCATTTCCTTCTGTGTCCCAGCTCAGCCTTGGGGCTTTTGCCTTTTTAAGCTCTTGATTCTTTCTCTTCCCCAGAAAGCTCTGTCAGGTGTACCCAAATCTGTGTCTCCTAAATCATAATTCTTAACACCCCAAATACGTGTTTTCCTCTCTGTAGCCTTCTGTGGGGGGTTTTGGTTAATAGTGATTTGAAGATATCTTTTCCCCCTCTGTGGGTTGCCTTTTTACTCTGCTCACAGTGTCTTTTGATGTCAGAGTGTTTTAATTTTCATGAGTCTAGTTTGTTTCTTCACACCTGTCCCTCTGGCATCATATCCGAGAAATCACCACATTTAGGTCTTTAATCTACCTTCACTTAATTGTTGGATTTGGTGTTAAGATGGGTCCAGCTTCATTCTTTTGCACATAGATGATGCACTTCTTTTCTTTTTTTTTTTTGAATTTTAAAAAATTAATTTTATTTTAGTTTTTATAGAGTTTTGCTGTTCAGACATACATGTTCCCAGGCCAGTCATATGCGTACCCCTGGCCCCCTCCCCCACCAGCCCCCTCATCCCACCCCTCCAGGCTGTTGCATCGGCACTTATTTTCTTAATGAAAAAACATAGGCGTGGGCTTCCCTGGTGGTCCAGTGGGTAAGGACACCGCCTTGCAGTGCAAGGGATGCCGGTTCAATCCCTGGCCTGGGAAGATTCCACGTGCTGCGGAGCAGCTGGACCCATGTGTCCAATTACCGAGCCCGAGCTCTGGAGCACATGTGCCCAGAGCCAGTGCTCTGCGACAACAGAGGCCACCGCGATGGGAGGCCCACACGGGCCAAAGAACAGATGGATGAAAATAGATAAATAGAAGTGGCCCACCTGCCCCCCTCCCTCCCTCCCCACCCCCCTCCAAAATAAGTAAATAAATAAATGTTAAGAAAAACACGGGCGTGTTCAAAACAGGGAGATGCAGGGACCAGAATACAGACGGACAGACAGTGCCGGCAGAGCAGGGCGTTCTCCAGACCTGCAGGAAATCCTGATGAACAAGTGAACGTAGAAGAAGAAACAGAAAAGGGAGAAAGAAACCCTAAAACCAGAACTAGGCTCAGACAGTCGCCCCCTGTCTGGACACTCCAGGCAAGGCAAACTGTCTTCCCCACTGACCTCCGCGAGGTTTTCTTTGCACCAGGATGGCCTCCTCTACAGGCCCAAAGGACAGAGCAGCCCCGAGCCAGAGCTGCCTGGCAGGCCCCCGGGCGGGAGCGGGGCGGCGTGACACAGCCCTCCCACCTTAGTAGCAGTTAAGAAAGGTGATCCCACTGATCCAGGCCTTGGCCACTGACCACGCGGGAGCGTTAAGCGCAAACGCAGGGAGGATGAGTGCTGTGTTTCACTGCATTTACACTCTAGGCACACAGTGTCTTTTGATGTCAGAGTGTTTTAATTTTCATGAGTCTAGTTTGTTTCTTCACACCTGTCCCTCTGGCATCATATCCGAGAAATCACCACATTTAGGTCTTTAATCTACCTTCACTTAATTGTTGGATTTGGTGTTAAGATGGGTCCAGCTTCATTCTTTTGCACATAGATGATGCACTTCTTTTCTTTTTTTTTTTTGAATTTTAAAAAATTAATTTTATTTTAGTTTTTATAGAGTTTTGCTGTTCAGACATACATGTTCCCAGGCCAGTCATATGCGTACCCCTGGCCCCCTCCCCCCCCCCCCCCCCCCTCCCCCCCCCCCCCGCCGTTGCATCCGCCCCTTTTTTCTTTATGAAAAAACATAGGCGTGGGCTTCCCTGGTGGTCCAGTGGGTAAGGACACCGCCTTGCAGTGCAAGGGATGCCGGTTCAATCCCTGGCCTGGGAAGATTCCACGTGCTGCGGAGCAGCTGGACCCATGTGTCCAATTACCGAGCCCGAGCTCTGGAGCACATGTGCCCAGAGCCAGTGCTCTGCGACAACAGAGGCCACCGCGATGGGAGGCCCACACGGGCCAAAGAACAGATGGATGAAAATAGATAAATAGAAGTGGCCCACCTGCCCCCCTCCCTCCCCACCCCACCCCTCCAAAATAAGTAAATAAATAAATGTTAAGAAAAACACGGGCGTGTTCAAAACAGGGAGATGCAGGGACCAGAATACAGACGGACAGACAGTGCCGGCAGAGCAGGGCGTTCTCCAGACCTGCAGGAAATCCTGATGAACAAGTGAACGTAGAAGAAGAAACAGAAAAGGGAGAAAGAAACCCTAAAACCAGAACTAGGCTCAGACAGTCGCCCCCTGTCTGGACACTCCAGGCAAGGCAAACTGTCTTCCCCACTGACCTCCGCGAGGTTTTCTTTGCACCAGGATGGCCTCCTCTACAGGCCCAAAGGACAGAGCAGCCCCGAGCCAGAGCTGCCTGGCAGGCCCCCGGGCGGGAGCGGGGCGGCGTGACACAGCCCTCCCACCTTAGTAGCAGTTAAGAAAGGTGATCCCACTGATCCAGGCCTTGGCCACTGACCACGCGGGAGCGTTAAGCGCAAACGCAGGGAGGATGAGTGCTGTGTTTCACTGCATTTACACTCTAGGCCACTAGAGGTCCTGCAGCGAGGGCATTTACATCTGCCCCCCGTCCCCCCAGCCGGAAAAGCAAAGGCAGCTCCAACTGCGTCTGGAGACAGGAAGCTCCAGGAGGGTGACCCTCTCGCAGCGTCCAGCGGGGCCCCACCGAGGGGTCCCGTCCAGAGGCTCCGGTCCAGGCACTCCGGGCAGGCCCACCCAGCCCCAGCTCTGCCTTCGTAAGCACAGGGATGCGACCTCCAGCTGCTGGGGGTCGGGGGCGCTCAGAGAGAGCCTGCGCGCAGCGCATTCAACGCACAGCGGATCTTCCACTCAAACAGACCCCCAAGAGTGCAGACGACAGACAAGCACCAGAAACCTGTTTTCGAGACTAGTTCACAAAGCCGCGGACCTTCGCGAGGACCGCGGGCCAGAGCACCAGAGTGCGGAGCGCACACCGGAGAGCGCACCGGGCCAGGCGTGGCGGACACCGGCGGCAGCCACGCGGGCTGGGGGCACACCCGGGGGGCGGCGGTGCGTCGACAGGTCAGGCCTCCCGGAGCCCCTGCTCGGCCCGCGCCCCCTCCGCGCTCTGCAGCGAGGACTGAGGAAGGGTGCGCGTGCACGCGGGGCGGTAGCGCTCAGGCCGGCCCGGACCCTGGGTTCCCGGTCCCCGTGAGGGATGTGGCCGGGGAGAGCCCCGGCGAGGGCAGAGGCCCTGGGGAGGGGAGGTCGCGGGCGAGGTCGACGGAGGCCGAGGGTCGGAGCCGGGCGAGCCCCGACTCCACGCGCGGGCTCTCCCACACTCTGCGCAACCCCGCAGGGCTCCCCGGGGGGCGGGGCGGGGCGGGGCCAGAGCCGGGGGTGGGGTTCGGGCCGTGGAGGCGGCGCCGGAGCGCGTGGGGCGGGGCGACCGGTGGGCGGAGCCTGGGAGGAGGGCGGGCGCGCGGCGGGCGGGGGGAGGGGAGCCGAGCAGGGTGGCCCGGGGTGGGGGAGGGTGGAGCAGGGAGGGGCGGAAGGGAGGCCGGCGGCGCCGCTCGACCTGGGTCCCGGAGGCCAGCGGCGGAGGGCGGCGGGGCCCGGGGCGCGGGCGCGGGCGCGGGGGCGGCGGGGGCTGGGGGCTGAGTCCGGCCCGGCCCGCACCCGCCGGGCCTTACCTTGGGCTTCTCCTCGGACATGGCTGCGTTCGGAGGGCAGCGGGACGGCAGGCTGCGCCGGGCGAGCGTCTCACGCTCTCGGGCCGCCGCTCTCCCGCCGCAACTGCTCGCGGGGCCGCGCTTTGCCCCCAAATCCCTGCGCGCGGGTTGGCCGGCGCGGGTCACGTGGCGGTCGCGCGTGCACGATGCGCGCTCCCGGGCATCGGGCGCGTGCCTGGTCGGCGAGGGTTCCTGGCTGCTGGAAATGCGTCACCGGGCGGGGCCTGCGCCGTCCGTCGTCTGGCCTTCGGGGTGCTCCGGGCGGCGAGGGCTGGGGCCGCGGGAGGGGTGGGGGCGCGCTGGGACTCGGGGGCGGCACGGCGCAGCCAGGGTTGAGGTCGGGGGTGGCGCACAGGGCAGCTGCGGGGCGGAGGGCGCAGGGACCCGGAGCTGCCCAGGGCAGCGAAGGCCCGGGGTCCCCTGGAAGGCTGGGAGGCCCGCGGGGCCCCCGGGGGTGCTCAGATTCAGGCCGTGAGGCCCGGCGCCTGATCTTGGGAGCCTGAGAATGGCCTCGCCACCTCCTCAGTTCCCTGTCCCTAAACTGGCCCCTCACCTCCCGCAGCGCCACCAGCCAACCCCCTGGCTGCTTCTGTTTGATGAGTACATTTCTCGGAGGGACGCCAGAAAAGGAAAGCCAGCCAGATGAACCACGTCCACGGTGGCCCCAGGAGCCATGGACCAGGTCCTGAGGAAGTGAGGCTGGGGGAAGAAGGCCTACCAGCCGGACCCACCAGGCAGCTCCATCCGCGGAGACGCACGGCGTGTTCATTCCCCAAGGCCCCACAAGCTCCAGAGTCCGGCTGCCTCCACCCAGAGCTCCCCGTGGACAGAGCTATCAAACAGGCATTTCTAGGAGGGTCTCGGGAGGTGGAAAGCCTCTGGCGCCCTCTTATTTGCGGGGGTGACTGCGGCTAGTTCGCCTCCCCTTGTCCCTCGACCCCCCCACCCCTCCTGGGCTAGTGAGCCTGGCTAGTGGAAGCTGAGCACCTGCGGGTAGATGGCCTAACCCACCGCGTTCAGCTCATTTCCTGTTAATATGGAAAGGCTGTGCAGCCAAGTTTTCATGGGCCTTAGTTTACAAACCATTGTGACTCTTACTAAAAATGCACTTCCTGGGACTTCCCTGGTGGTCCAGTGGTTAAGGATCTGCCTTGCAATGCCGGGATGCTCCTTGGTTTGGAAAACTAAGACCCTTCTGTTAGAAACTTAGACAAGAGCAACAAGGGGAGGCCTGGCTGAAACGGAAGCTGATCTGTCCATCCAGACACATCCGGGAGAGCTCGCAGATGCGAGACAACCACAGAGACGTTTCAACTCCTGCGCCTTGGGCACACGGTGGATACAGAATAAGCACAAGGGCTTCTCTAAATAGTCTTAGACAGTCAGGAGCCCAGTAATGCACATGCTGCATCTAATTAGAACAGACTGGATTACGGACATAACACAGCTTGCCGTTCTATAACTCACAGTTTTCATCCGGCCTTGAGCACGTACCCCATTTGCATTCCCTTTCGTTGACTGATGGTGGGCCCGAGCCCTGCTCTGCACACACCACACCAAGAGGAGGAGACCGGATGTATGAAATGGGGAAGCCGAAAAGCATCATGAAGGAGGATGAGGCAGACCCCTTTGGGGTCAGCTTGTTCCCATGTTTTGTGGGTGTCTAATAAAAGATCTGCCTGCTTGAGTTGAACTGAGCTGTAACTTGCTATTCTACATCCTTTGGTCCATGGCTCCAAACTTTTGTTGCAATGAGATGAGAGCTGAAGAAGAGAAATGAGCTGACCTGACAGTACCATAAGCTGCAACAAAAGGTGCAAGTGATGTGATGAAGGTGTGCCTCTTCACTGACGCAGCCGAAACAAATGGTTTAAAAAAGAACACTGACAAAAAATTGTCAAAATTAACGTTTTATTAAAAAAAGTTCACTTTCATGGTTAGAGGCATCATTTAGGAGAGGGGAAAGGGGTGCCCAGAATGGAGCTGCTACATCTCAGGCTGACCAGGTTCCTCTGCTGAAAGGTCTGGTCAGACCTGACCTCCGTCTCGGCCAGATCCAAAGGTTTTGCTCCCTTTCACCCTGCAGTCTGGCCCGTGGCGCCTGTTCCAGAGGACCTCAGCGCAATGGCCAGTTCAGGCCGGTGCTTCCTAGAGAGGGGCGTCTCCAGAGCTGGCCCCTCCAGGACAGAGGTGGACCACTGGGACCAGAATCCCCCCCATGGATGACTGGCTGTGGTGTAGTCGGCAGGATCCGGACCCGTGACTGGTCAGTGACTGTGAGACACCAACAGGCACGAGACATGACGCTGCTTGATGTAGCGCAGACGTGCTAACCCGTGACAGCTTACAGGTTAGAACTGGTGGAATAAAGCATCTAAATGTGTTACACTAAGGAATTAAACTACGGTTCATTCATGTAATAAAAGGCTATGCCGTAATGTGTAAAAAAAAAAAGATGCTCAAATGTTACGAGTTTTTTTAAGCAAATTATTAAAAAATTGTGGTTTCAAACAGCCAGAAAACATGTATAAAATGTTTTGAAAATCTGAAGACACCATATAGCTGCCAAGCAGAAGAGACTTTCTCTGAGGGGCGAAGATCCTAGAAAGAAGGGAACTGGTTTTCCTTTTGAGGTATTTGGTGATTCGACGAGGGCCTCCCAAAGTCAGACATGACTGAAGTGACCAAGCACACGCACACACATGATGCTTCAGTGTCCCTGGTGGCGCTGGCGGTAAGGAACCCACGTGCCAGTGCAGGAGATGTGAGATGTGGACTCGATCTGGGTCGGGAAGATCCCTGGAGGAGAAAGGTTGAACTGAGCTGTAACTTGCTATTCTACATCCTTTGGTCCATGGCTCCAAACTTTTGTTGCAATGAGATGAGAGCTGAAGAAGAGAAATGAGCTGACCTGACAGTACCATAAGCTGCAACAAAAGGTGCAAGTGATGTGATGAAGGTGTGCCTCTTCACTGACGAGCCGAAACAAATGGTTTAAAAAAGAACACTGACAAAAAATTGTCAAAATTAACGTTTTATTAAAAAAAGTTCACTTTCATGGTTAGAGGCATCATTTAGGAGAGGGGAAAGGGGTGCCCAGAATGGAGCTGCTACATCTCAGGCTGACCAGGTTCCTCTGCTGAAAGGTCTGGTCAGACCTGACCTCCGTCTCGGCCAGATCCAAAGGTTTTGCTCCCTTTCACCCTGCAGTCTGGCCCGTGGCGCCTGTTCCAGAGGACCTCAGCGCAATGGCCAGTTCAGGCCGGTGCTTCCTAGAGAGGGGCGTCTCCAGAGCTGGCCCCTCCAGGACAGAGGTGGACCACTGGGACCAGAATCCCCCCCATGGATGACTGGCTGTGGTGTAGTCGGCAGGATCCGGACCCGTGACTGGTCAGTGACTGTGAGACACCAACAGGCACGAGACATGACGCTGCTTGATGTAGCGCAGACGTGCTAACCCGTGACAGCTTACAGGTTAGAACTGGTGGAATAAAGCATCTAAATGTGTTACACTAAGGAATTAAACTACGGTTCATTCATGTAATAAAAGGCTATGCCGTAATGTGTAAAAAAAAAAAGATGCTCAAATGTTACGAGTTTTTTTAAGCAAATTATTAAAAAATTGTGGTTTCAAACAGCCAGAAAACATGTATAAAATGTTTTGAAAATCTGAAGACACCATATAGCTGCCAAGCAGAAGAGACTTTCTCTGAGGGGCGAAGATCCTAGAAAGAAGGGAACTGGTTTTCCTTTTGAGGTATTTGGTGATTCGACGAGGGCCTCCCAAAGTCAGACATGACTGAAGTGACCAAGCACACGCACACACATGATGCTTCAGTGTCCCTGGTGGCGCTGGCGGTAAGGAACCCACGTGCCAGTGCAGGAGATGTGAGAGATGTGGACTCGATCCCTGGGTCGGGAAGATCCCCTGGAGGAGGAAATGGCTCCCCACTCCCGGATTCTTGCCTGGAGAATCCCATGGACGGGAGGCTGGCAGGCACACTCCACGGGGCCACGCAGAGCTGGCCATGGCTGAGCGACTCGCACACGCGGCACGCGCAGCACGTGCTGTGTCAGCTCAGTAGCCATTAACAAAACACCGTGATTTAGGGCCGTGAGTTCCCTAAAATATCTTTATACACAATATCCAGAATAGAAAGTTCATGGAGAAAGCAAACCAGAAACCAAATGATCAAAACCAAGGGGAAAATATGTGTATATTAGGAATGAATTTTAAAATAACTCTAAATAATGTGTTCAAGGAAATAGATTATGAGATGGAAATCTTCAGCAGATAAATTTAATCTACACAGAAATGGAAATGTGAAGACAAAAGTGCCGTCACTGAAACCAGACAAGGGTAACGACAGATTAGACACAGTGGAAGAGATGATTCTGAACTGGAAGACAGGTGAGAAGAAAATAGAAGCAGAGAGAGGGCTGTCTCAAGAAAATGACAAATACCTTCAAGCCACAGTAAGACCAGTGCAACAACAAAGTCACAACAGGTAAGAGGAAAGGGTAGAAATAACCGAAGATCTTTATGTAGCTAGCACTCACGTGCCCTATACCCTCATCCCTTCACACAGATGATGCAACAAGGCAGGTACCGTCATGGCACCGTTTCGCAGACGGGGAGTGCAGCCAAGGTGGCCTGGTGTGTAAAAGCAGAACCAGGATTCAAGCGAAGGAAGCTCCACCAGCTCTAAACCGGGACGCGGAGCCAAGCGTGAGAGACAGGACAAGTGAGTGGCACTCAGTCAGGCCTGACTCTTCAGCCTGTGGACTGGCCGCCAGGCGCCTCTGTCCATGGGATTCTCTGGGCAAGAGTCCTGGAGTGGGGAGCCATTTCCTCCTCCAGAGGATCTTCCCCACCCAGGGGTCGCACCCTCAGACATGACTGAAGTGACCAAGCACACGCCACATGATGCTTCAGTGTCCCTGGTGGCGCTGGCGGTAAGGAACCCACGTGCCAGTGCAGGAGATGTGAGAGATGTGGACTCGATCCTGGGTCGGGAAGATCCCTGGAGGAGGAAATGGCTCCCCACTCCCGGATTCTTGCCTGGAGAATCCCATGGACGGGAGGCTGGCAGGCACACTCCACGGGCCACGCAGAGCTGGCCATGGCTGAGCGACTCGACACGCGCACGCGCAGCACGTGCTGTGTCAGCTCAGTAGCCATTAACAAAACACCGTGATTTAGGGCCGTGAGTTCCCTAAAATATCTTTATACACAATATCCAGAATAGAAAGTTCATGGAGAAAGCAAACCAGAAACCAAATGATCAAAACCAAGGGGAAAATATGTGTATATTAGGAATGAATTTTAAAATAACTCTAAATAATGTGTTCAAGGAAATAGATTATGAGATGGAAATCTTCAGCAGATAAATTTAATCTACACAGAAATGGAAATGTGAAGACAAAAGTGCCGTCACTGAAACCAGACAAGGGTAACGACAGATTAGACACAGTGGAAGAGATGATTCTGAACTGGAAGACAGGTGAGAAGAAAATAGAAGCAGAGAGAGGGCTGTCTCAAGAAAATGACAAATACCTTCAAGCCACAGTAAGACCAGTGCAACAACAAAGTCACAACAGGTAAGAGGAAAGGGTAGAAATAACCGAAGATCTTTATGTAGCTAGCACTCACGTGCCCTATACCCTCATCCCTTCACACAGATGATGCAACAAGGCAGGTACCGTCATGGCACCGTTTCGCAGACGGGGAGTGCAGCCAAGGTGGCCTGGTGTGTAAAAGCAGAACCAGGATTCAAGCGAAGGAAGCTCCACCAGCTCTAAACCGGGACGCGGAGCCAAGCGTGAGAGACAGGACAAGTGAGTGGCACTCAGTCAGGCCTGACTCTTCAGCCTGTGGACTGGCCGCCAGGCGCCTCTGTCCATGGGATTCTCTGGGCAAGAGTCCTGGAGTGGGGAGCCATTTCCTCCTCCAGAGGATCTTCCCCACCCAGGGGTCGCACCCTTATCTCTTGTGGCTCTTGCACTGGCAGGAAGATCCTTGGCCACTGGTGCCACCTGGAAAACCCAAGAATAAATAAATACCAGTAATCATACTAAGTAAGAGTGGGTTAAATTGTTCTATTTAAAGAGAGTAACTCCCTATATGGGTCAAAAAATAACCACTGTGTTCATTAGAGACACAACTGAAAAGTAGAAGAAAGCGTAAAAACAAAAGGCAAAATGCTATACCTTCTAACAATTTTTATAGCAGATAAAATACATTTCAGACCACAAAGCATTAAATGGACAATGAGAGCTATAGTATCAACGTATTAGTAACAGGTCCATTATACCATGAAGCAGGTAGGAAAATGCAAACAGGCGTCTGATTCTCGTTTTTTGTTTTGCTTTTTGTTTGGGCTATTCAGTTTACTGACCAGAAGGTTGTCACAAAGAAAAAACTGACATTGCTTTTTATCCATTCATATTTTTAATTTTTATTTTACATTGGACTATAGCTGATTTACAATCTTGTATTAGTTCCAGGTGTACAGCAACTTAATTCAGTTTTACGTACTCATATAGCCGTGCTTTTTCAATTCTTTCCCCATACAGGTCATTACAGAGTGCTGAGAAGAGTTCCCTGTGCTGTGCAGGAGGCTCTGTTGACTGGTTGTTTTACTAATTTTCATTTTTATTTATTCTTACTGGAGTATAATTGCTTTACAACATCGTGTTAGTTTCTGCTGTACAACGAAAGGCATCGGCTCTGTGTGTAACTGTGGCCCCTCCCTCTAGGACCCCCTCTCACCTCCGCCGTCCCACCTCTCTAGGTAACTGCCAACATCTCTGAAGTGGCACCCCTGAGCCTCTTCTTTCTTCCCACGTCTTAGCGGACAGCCTGGCCCTGCGTCCTTAGGCTCCAGTTGGAAATACAGAGGATGCAAGTGCCTGCCTGAGCTAGAGCCCACCCCACAGCCCCGCCCCGCCACAGAGGCCCCGCCCCACGACCACGGCCCCGCCCCGCCCCAGAGGCCCCGCCCCACGGCCCCGGCCCGCCCACCACAGTGCGTCTCAGGTCGTTTCAGAGCAGCTGGAGGGGCCTGCACTGCTCACCCCAGAATGCCTCCGTGGTTAAGGGATAAACATTTCCACACCTTCTTGGGAGTGCGTGCAGCGCCGTGTGTGTGTGTGACCATCAGTCTCGAGAGCTGGACCAAAGTTTGGGGGAGGGTCCATCTTTCTGAAAGGAGTCACGATGACAAAATCTAAGTATTCAGAAGATCTGAATAACAGAACAGCAAGCTTGCGACAGTGCAGAGAGAGAACCTGGAAGCCAGAGAATCGTGTAGGTAGTATTTTTTATCATCTTTGGAATATTTACAAAGTTTGAGCACATATGAGGTCTCTAAGAAAAACCTCATTTAATTGTAAGAAGCAAATCTGGGAATAAAAATGAATTTTCAGCATGAACCATTCTCGTTTTTGTTTTGCTTTTTGTTTGGGCTATTCAGTTTACTGACCAGAAGGTTGTCACAAAGAAAAAACTGACATTGCTTTTTATCCATTCATATTTTTAATTTTTATTTTACATTGGACTATAGCTGATTTACAATCTTGTATTAGTTCCAGGTGTACAGCAACTTAATTCAGTTTTACGTACTCATATAGCCGTGCTTTTTCAATTCTTTCCCCATACAGGTCATTACAGAGTGCTGAGAAGAGTTCCCTGTGCTGTGCAGGAGGCTCTGTTGACTGGTTGTTTTACTAATTTTCATTTTTATTTATTCTTACTGGAGTATAATTGCTTTACAACATCGTGTTAGTTTCTGCTGTACAACGAAAGGCATCGGCTCTGTGTGTAACTGTGGCCCCTCCCTCTAGGACCCCCTCTCACCTCCGCCGTCCCACCTCTCTAGGTAACTGCCAACATCTCTGAAGTGGCACCCCTGAGCCTCTTCTTTCTTCCCACGTCTTAGCGGACAGCCTGGCCCTGCGTCCTTAGGCTCCAGTTGGAAATACAGAGGATGCAAGTGCCTGCCTGAGCTAGAGCCCACCCCACAGCCCCGCCCCCGCCACAGAGGCCCCGCCCCACGACCACGGCCCCGCCCCGCCCCAGAGGCCCCGCCCCACGGCCCCGGCCCGCCCACCACAGTGCGTCTCAGGTCGTTTCAGAGCAGCTGGAGGGGCCTGCACTGCTCACCCCAGAATGCCTCCGTGGTTAAGGGATAAACATTTCCACACCTTCTTGGGAGTGCGTGCACGCGCACGTGTGTGTGTGTGACCATCAGTCTCGAGAGCTGGACCAAAGTTTGGGGGAGGGTCCATCTTTCTGAAAGGAGTCACGATGACAAAATCTAAGTATTCAGAAGATCTGAATAACAGAACAGCAAGCTTGCGACAGTGCAGAGAGAGAACCTGGAAGCCAGAGAATCGTGTAGGTAGTATTTTTTATCATCTTTGGAATATTTACAAAGTTTGAGCACATATGAGGTCTCTAAGAAAAACCTCATTTAATTGTAAGAAGCAAAATCCTATGGAGGGCAAGTTCCACCTGAAAAACGGGAATGATCATTATCCCAGTCTACAGACAAGAAAAGCTGGACAACCTCAACATCGCGGCTTCTCTTAGGCCCGTCAGAAAGCATCCCTAGGCCCGGGCCCTCCTTGCCCCAGTGGCCTGCTCTCGCCAGCTCTCAGAGCACGCAGACAGGTGCTCGCTTTGTCTCGTCCAGCCGGAAGTCACTCGACGTCTGAGAGAGGGCTTTCTGGGTACAGAAACAGCCTAAAGCCCTTAAAGGGGTCGTCTCACTGTCAGAGCACCCCGAGGCCCATCCCGCTGGCGTCTTCCATCTCTGGAGAGGAGCTGGGTCTCTGATGAAGTCCCCCCAGGGTGCAAGGACACGGGGCCTGCTTCTGTGTGAACCTGGCTCAGAACAACAGGGAGCGCACCCACCCCTCCCCGTGCCAGGCAGTCAGCGCCCAGGAGGCAGCTGGAGGGTCCATCACGGTGAGGGCGTGAGCCTGCAGAGAGCCGCTCCCCGAGGCGCGGGTGTGTGCGCAGGCCTGGAGCTCTGGGCAGAGGGGGACGCTGAGAAAACCCTCCAGCAAACCATCCTCCACCTCAGCACGGGGTGATGCCCAGGAACGTGAGGTCAGTGGGCACTAGAGGTAACCATGGCAACCACAAAACCCACAGCCGGCGAGCCCTAGCCTGCCTGAGCCCTGCAATGGCAGCCAAACAGAAGAAGGAAGAGGAATGTCCACTTCCAGATGCAAATACAGCGAACCGCAGTCTCTACTGCCCTCCAGGCAGCATCTGGCTCTCAGTAAGCACTTAGAAGACACGCACGAAGAAAGGGGAAATCCCCACAGTCCCGACACAAAAATCAGCAGCACCCGATTCAGACGTGGCTCCAACGCCTGAACTGTCAGGCAGGGCCGATGCTAGGGCTCTAGAGGGAAAGATAACGTGGAGACAAGGGTGGGGACTTTGAGGACAGTGAGATGGAGCCTGTGGAAACTAGAAATGAAAAGCAGGGGCGCAGAGGTGAAGGGTGCTCCAGCAGCTCCTGAGGAGCCTCCGCACAGACAGGGGAGAGCTTCGACCTGAGGCCGTGGAAGTCGTCCAGCCTACTCGGGCAGGAGGGACTGGGCCCGCTCCCAACACAACAGAGCAAACAAACGCCCTGGATGACTTCCGGCGGCCTCGCAAACCAGTAACTGGGGTCACAGAAGCAGAAGTGAGAATGGGCCGGAGAAACGTTTGAGAAAATGAGGTGAAAGCCGCTCTGTCGTGTCCAGCTCTGCACGACCCCATGGACTGCAGCCCGCCAGGCTCCTCCGCCCACGGGATTCCGATTCTCCAGGCAGGAACACTGGAGTGGGTACCGGCCCTTCTCCAGGGGTCTTCCCGACCCGGGGACCAAACCCAGGTCTCCTGCACTGCAGGCGGGTTCTTTACCCTCGGGGCCACGAGAGAAGCCCATCTGAAAAAGAGTGGCTGGGAAATTTCTAAAAATAAAGACACTGCGGCACAGATCCAAATTCAGAAGGATTTAAATGTGTACATCTAATAATATACATGATAAACATACAAAAGACACCCTAAGACAGATTCAAAATGATGAAAACCAAAGGTAAGGAAAAGACCTTGAAAGCAGACAGAGGAAAAAAGGCCTGTGGCCTCCAGAAGAACAGGGCCCAGAATCACGCACACCGGACGCAGAGGCGATGCGACCCGGAGGCCCAGAGGACGTGGGAAAGACGCTGTGTACGCATGGAGCTCCCGTCTCTACGCGTAGCACCCTCGCCTTCTGCAGGGAGGAGAGACGCCCCCCGTGAGCCGCTGGCGAGGACTCTGAGAGGCTCGCCGGAGAGCAGACCCAGAGCTCAGAGCCTCGACGGGGCAACGTCCCAGGTGTTCCTCCTCTTTCTTCTCCCACCTCCAACCAGAGGACGCCCCTGGAGTGAGAGGCCAGGCCAGGGCAGGTGGCCCACTCCCAAGAGGAAGCCTGGCTCTCTGGCCAGAGGAAAGAAGACCCTGTGCGCCCAAGCGTGCGGGTGCGTCCAGGTGTGGTTGGTCGGCTGGTTTTGTGCTCTTTCTGCTGAAGAGATCCGGATCTCGGAGCTGCACCGTGGCGGCAGGACACGCACCCAAAGCCTCAGTAGAAAGCCCGTCCTCAAGCCAGGGCAGCCAGGACATGGGTCCCATCGTCGTGAAAACTGCTAGTGACCCTTGGCTTTAGCACCCTTCCCCCCCGCTTGCCCCAGCACCTCCGGTTGAAAGGGGTTCAGAATGAAAGGGGTTCATAGGCAGACAGACCTGGCAAGGAGAGGCTAGCGGGTCCCAAGGAAAAGGAGGAGAAGAGGACGGACTAGGAGAAATAAAGGCAACGATCTTCAATGTTGAAATTGAAAACTTCTAGTCATATGTTAATCTGGACAGTTTTCCCGCCAGGCTCCCCCCTGCCAGCAGTGGGTACCGCCCTTCTCCAGGGGTCTTCCCGACCCGGGGACCAAACCCAGGTCTCCTGCACTGCAGGCGGGTTCTTTACCCTCGGGGCCACGAGAGAAGCCCATCTGAAAAAGAGTGGCTGGGAAATTTCTAAAAATAAAGACACTGCGGCACAGATCCAAATTCAGAAGGATTTAAATGTGTACATCTAATAATATACATGATAAACATACAAAAGACACCCTAAGACAGATTCAAAATGATGAAAACCAAAGGTAAGGAAAAGACCTTGAAAGCAGACAGAGGAAAAAAGGCCTGTGGCCTCCAGAAGAACAGGGCCCAGAATCACGCACACCGGACGCAGAGGCGATGCGACCCGGAGGCCCAGAGGACGTGGGAAAGACGCTGTGTACGCATGGAGCTCCCGTCTCTACGCGTAGCACCCTCGCCTTCTGCAGGGAGGAGAGACGCCCCCCGTGAGCCGCTGGCGAGGACTCTGAGAGGCTCGCCGGAGAGCAGACCCAGAGCTCAGAGCCTCGACGGGGCAACGTCCCAGGTGTTCCTCCTCTTTCTTCTCCCACCTCCAACCAGAGGACGCCCCTGGAGTGAGAGGCCAGGCCAGGGCAGGTGGCCCACTCCCAAGAGGAAGCCTGGCTCTCTGGCCAGAGGAAAGAAGACCCTGTGCGCCCAAGCGTGCGGGTGCGTCCAGGTGTGGTTGGTCGGCTGGTTTTGTGCTCTTTCTGCTGAAGAGATCCGGATCTCGGAGCTGCACCGTGGCGGCAGGACACGCACCCAAAGCCTCAGTAGAAAGCCCGTCCTCAAGCCAGGGCAGCCAGGACATGGGTCCCATCGTCGTGAAAACTGCTAGTGACCCTTGGCTTTAGCACCCTTCCCCCCCGCTTGCCCCAGCACCTCCGGTTGAAAGGGGTTCAGAATGAAAGGGGTTCATAGGCAGACAGACCTGGCAAGGAGAGGCTAGCGGGTCCCAAGGAAAAGGAGGAGAAGAGGACGGACTAGGAGAAATAAAGGCAACGATCTTCAATGTTGAAATTGAAAACTTCTAGTCATATGTTAATCTGGACAGTTACATTAGAATGTCTCGCCTAGGGCTTCCCCTGGTGGTCCAGTGGGTAAGGACACCGCCTTGCAGTGCAAAGGGCGCCGGTTCGATCCCTGGCCTGGGAAGATCCCACGTGCCGCGGAGCAGCTGGACCCATGTGTCCAACTACCGAGCCGGAGCTCTGGCGCGCATGTGCCCAGAGCCGGAGCTCTGCAGTGACAGAGGCCACCGCGATGGGAGGCCCACAGGAGCCAAAGAACAAAGATGGATGAAAATAGAGAAAAGAAAGACCAATAGAAGTGGCCCGCCCGTCCCCCTCCCTCCCCAACCCGACCCCCACCAAAATAAATAAATAAATAAATCTTTTAAAAAAAAAGAATGTCTCACCTAGCCCTGAGGCCTGGAGACTGTCCTGGCTAATCTCCTGTTAATGCTGTGTGTGGGGGCCTAGGTGGCCTTTACAACCTTAATTCGTTTGATTTACTCTTTTGGTAACCGACTGGAAGATACAAATTGTCAGGCTTCAACTGGCAAAGGGGGGATGCTCTTCACCCCCCTTCCAGTGTCTATGCTGGAAGCTTCTCCCTATCCTTTCTTACTTTAATAAACTTTTCACTGCATGAAGCTCTGAGTGACCATCGCCCAGTCTTCGATCCTAGCGTGAATTCTCCATTGGAGATTAAGAATCCGACACCTACCGTCATCTATCACCTATCAGGGTCACGGACTCCACCCCGCCCTTCCCTAGACAGGCGGGCTCCTCTGCCAACCACCTCCCGAGGCCATACACGGGCCCTGTGGGTCCTCACCAGCTGTACCGCTGGGGTTTGGGGAGCGTCCTAGAAACCGTCCTCGCGCCTGTCAGACCAGGGGGCTCTGCCCAGGCCTGGCGGGGCTGGAGGTGCAGGTGTGAGAGCAGGCCTGGGACATGGGCGCAGGGTCGCCTCAGCCTCGGGGATGGGGTCAGCGCTCTGGCCAGCGGAGTATCAGGCGTCCCCGGGTCAATCCGCTTCGAGATCCGAGCGTCCAGCGCAATCTCTCGCCGTCCCTGGGCCCGCGGCACCGCCGCCTCTGGGAGCACGCTGCAGGGACACACGCTGTATCAGAGACTCTGGGGTGTGGCCCAGCCTTTGGGTTTTAAGAGCCTTGCGGGGGCTTCCCTGGTGGTCCAGTGGCTAAGACTCTGAGCTCCCAATGCAGGGGTCCTGGGTTTGATCCCTGGTCAGGGAACTAGATCCCACATGGCTGCAACTAAGACCTGAAACAATCAAATAAATAAATGTTAAAAAAAGAACAACAACAAAAAAAGAGAGCCTTGCGGGGGATCCCGGGTTTCTGAGGCCACTCAAGCTTGAGAGCCCTGGTGGGCAATGCGGCGGCGAAGCTCAGACAGGACACTACAAACTAACTGGGCATCTTGGAGAAACACAGGTCTGGTTCAGCAGGCCCTGGGTGGGGACTGACGCTCTGCAGGTCTATTAAACACTGGGCCACACCACGGGGAGCAAGCCTCTGGGCAGTGGTTCTCAGCCTCGGCTGTGCCTTACAATCGCCTGGAGGCACTGGGGGAGAACTACCTTGAGTTCCCTCACTCCGCAGACCTGCCAGAGGAGTGCTCCTGGGGGTGGGCCCGGCGCAGGAGAGTGGGGGCGTGCCCGGCGCGGGAGAGGGTGGTGGGCGTGCCCGGGGGGAGGGCCCGGCGCGGGAGAGGGTGGTGGGCGTGCCCGGGGGGAGGGCCCGGCGCGGGAGAGGGTGGTGGGCGTGCCTGGAGGCGGGGCATGGCAAAGCAGCGGGCAGCCAAGGTGGGCTCGCTGCTGCGGAAAGGCCTGGGCCTCTGGAAGTGGGTGCCTTGGTGGGCCAGTTACTTGAGCCTGCGCCCTCCCCTCCAGCCAAGTTCAGGGTGCTTCTGCAACAAGTCATGGAGAAATGCACATGCGAAGTGCCCTCCGTGCCTATCCGCTGCCGACTGAAGAGTCTACCCTGGAAAGGGGTCACCTGATCATCAGGGGGGTCTCCTTGATGCCCATCTGATGTGGTGGGCACCAGAGGTCAGCACCAAAATCTAGAGATGGACTCTGAGCAAATAACGAGTCAACGGGAAAGAAGAGAGAATCAGAATTTTTTGAGCCTCGGGAGTTGTCAGGGGAGGGGCCTGCAGAGTGAAAATGAGTTGCGGCTGCCAGGCCAGCGGGAGGGAGACTCCAGGCCTCTCAGCAAAGCCCCCCTGTCACCATGATGGGGATGCCTGGCTCTGCCCCCATGGCCTCCAGGCTGGTGAGGAAGGGCCGTCACTCAGCCACAGGTCAGGCCACGGAGTGACGCTCAGGTACCCCACCCCCCAGAGGGCCCTGGGAACGTGTTCAAGGCTCACTGCCATCCTTGAGCAAACGAAACCCCTGACCCTCGGGGTTCTTCACAGGCTCTGTGGGGGCTTCCCCGGTGGTTGGGATGGTAAAGAACCTCAATCCTGGGTTGAAATGACCTGGGCTCAGTCTGAGTCGGGAAGACCTGGAGAAGGGAATGGCTTCCCGCTCCAGTATTCCTGCCCGGAGCAGCCCGCGGGTGCTCCAGAGAAGCCTGGCAGGCGACAGCCCACCAGGTCAGAGTCGGACACAGCGTAGCGGCTAACACGTTCCGCGGGGCCTGGCCAGCCACTGAGGTCTGCCAGCAGGCCGGAGTTGGGGCTGTGGAGGCTGGATGAGGATGGGTCTCACCCGAGTCCCCCTTGGGTATTAGAGGCCCAGACGTGTGGCGGGGACAAGCTCACTCGGTGCCTCCCGACTGGCGCCGGGGGCTGGGGGAAGGGGCCCTGCAGGCAGGCCCCGGGGAGGTGGAGACCCCACCGCTGCCGCTGAGATGACCACGTCCCCAGAGCGAGCGCCACAAGCCCCTGCACCGCCAAGCCTCGACCGCAGGGCTCCCGCGTGTGACGAGCTGAAGCCCTAGTCCCGCGTGCAGTTACTTGAGCCTGCGCCTCCAGCCAAGTTCAGGGTGCTTCTGCAACAAGTCATGGAGAAATGCACATGCAAGTGCCCTCCGTGCCTATCCGCTGCCGACTGAAGAGTCTACCCTGGAAAGGGGTCACCTGATCATCAGGGGGGTCTCCTTGATGCCCATCTGATGTGGTGGGCACCAGAGGTCAGCACCAAAATCTAGAGATGGACTCTGAGCAAATAACGAGTCAACGGGAAAGAAGAGAGAATCAGAATTTTTTGAGCCTCGGGAGTTGTCAGGGGAGGGGCCTGCAGAGTGAAAATGAGTTGCGGCTGCCAGGCCAGCGGGAGGGAGACTCCAGGCCTCTCAGCAAAGCCCCCCTGTCACCATGATGGGGATGCCTGGCTCTGCCCCCATGGCCTCCAGGCTGGTGAGGAAGGGCCGTCACTCAGCCACAGGTCAGGCCACGGAGTGACGCTCAGGTACCCCACCCCCCAGAGGGCCCTGGGAACGTGTTCAAGGCTCACTGCCATCCTTGAGCAAACGAAACCCCTGACCCTCGGGGTTCTTCACAGGCTCTGTGGGGGCTTCCCCGGTGGTTGGGATGGTAAAGAACCTCAATCCTGGGTTGAAATGACCTGGGCTCAGTCTGAGTCGGGAAGACCTGGAGAAGGGAATGGCTTCCCGCTCCAGTATTCCTGCCCGGAGCAGCCCGCGGGTGCTCCAGAGAAGCCTGGCAGGCGACAGCCCACCAGGTCAGAGTCGGACACAGCGTAGCGGCTAACACGTTCCGCGGGGCCTGGCCAGCCACTGAGGTCTGCCAGCAGGCCGGAGTTGGGGCTGTGGAGGCTGGATGAGGATGGGTCTCACCCGAGTCCCCCTTGGGTATTAGAGGCCCAGACGTGTGGCGGGGACAAGCTCACTCGGTGCCTCCCGACTGGCGCCGGGGGCTGGGGGAAGGGGCCCTGCAGGCAGGCCCCGGGGAGGTGGAGACCCCACCGCTGCCGCTGAGATGACCACGTCCCCAGAGCGAGCGCCACAAGCCCCTGCACCGCCAAGCCTCGACCGCAGGGCTCCCGCGTGTGACGAGCTGAAGCCCTAGTCCCCGCACGTGCAGGCCCTGGAGGGGACGGCTCAAGAGTTGAATGTCGGTCGCTGGACGGGTCCTTGTCCAGTCTGTCCAGGTCCTCAGGAGAGGAGAGGACAGACGCACAGGGACGGCCACTCACCCAGCAGAGGCGCCCCAGGACCCTCTGAGCCCCGGCTGTGGCTGTCACGGAACAGGCAGCTCCCGAGGAGCGGCTGGGGGCACCGAGCCTGGGTGAAGCAGCACGGCTCCCGGCCGCCGGGCTCCCTCGGCTGCGGGCCCAGCGCCTGCTCTGCCCTCCTCTCCAGCCCCGCCCGCTGGGACCACGCGCCGCCTGGCCTCCACGCTGCCCTCGGGCCAGGCGTCCCCAGCGGCAAGCCCACCTCATCCAACAGTGACCTCGCTGGAGCGTCCCAGGGGGGACGCAGAGCCCTGCCTGCCCGCCCCTTCCGGCTGTCCCCAGCAACCCTGCGAGTGCGGCCGTCATCAAGCTTGGAGCAGAGAACGCTCACCGCAGGGCCGCAGACAGGCCGCTCAGGCTCCACAGGCCCGCCTCGGCGGCACCAGAGGGAGGCCGCGCCTCCACCAGGCAGAGGCCCCGGGGGCCAAGGACCTGGCTGGACCTGGCTCCAGGGTTCGGCCACTTCCCTCGGCGCTCTCCACACCTGACTCTTGCGCCACGGGCGGGCGTACAGCGGTGGCCCCGGGGACAGGGCGGCTCACCGGCTGGTGCTGGAGGGAGGCTCTGCACTGCACAGATGGGTCCAGAAGCCCACCGCCACCCGGACAGCCCCGCCGCCCTCGCTCCCCAAGCGGCCGGCGCACACCCCGAGAGATGAAGCACGCAGGACGCAGAGCATCGTCAACAAGTGTGTATTAATCTGACTGGAAACCGGTTAAAGATTAAGGCACTCAGACTCGTGGTTTCCTCGAGGTTACAGCCTCGCTCTCGGTACCGCCTCAGGAAGAGCTCGGGGCGCGGTGGCGCCCTGGACGGGCTCCGGGCGGTGCGGAGGAGGGCGCGCGGTGCCGGTCACCTGTTCTCACAGCCCTCCGTCCACACCCGGCTCTGCCTGCAGCTCGGCCGCCTCCAGCCAGGAGCGGCTCCACATCCACGCTACCTACCGTGTGAATACAAAGGTCCTTAAGACCTCTCGCAAGTGTGTGAACAAACAGTGGAAAGTAAAAATCTGCAGACTGTTATAAAATACTTAGGAATGGGCCATAGCACTTTCATTGCTATCAAATGCCCAAAAGCTCAGAGAAGTAAGACAGAAGACTCTGTTAAAGGTTGTTTCTCAGTTGGCGAATCTGGAGAGGAACTGTTGAACAGAGATCCGTGCAGCTAACCAGGCACGCGGGACCCTCTGACGACGTGCCCGCTGACCCCTGGATCCAGATGAACGCACTCACTCCCTGTGTGTTCACCTACCTTCCCAAAGTCCCATGTTTTCCTCATTTAAAGCGATACGGCAACGAGGACCATTTCCAGATTCAAGAAAGGCCGCTCCAGGGCCTCACTGCCTGCCGTCCAGCCAGGGCGCTCAGACGGCGGACCGCGCTCCCGTGGCCCGAGCCAGACGGGAAGAAACGGACCCCGCGTGGGGCCGCACGGGCTCCGAGCCCCCGCGAGGAGCCGCCACGGAAGGAATTCCCCGACAGCCCCAGACGGAGGAGCGGGGAGCCGGCGTGGGCGACAGGCGGGACAGCCCCCAGTGCCCGCGCGTGGCGACCCCGTCCGCAGCCCCGCAGAGCCTGGCTGGCGGGTGGCCCCGGGTCACCTGTGAGCTCTGAGTGACCATCGCAAATGGCACTTGGGAGACCCCAGCCCGGGGCCAACACTCCATGGGTTGAAGAGAAGGCAGCCGGAGCCTCGCGAGGCCCCCACCCAGGACACATCAGCACCTGACCGACGACTGCCCTTCGGAGGGTTTATACCTCAGAGGAGCACTGGAAAAGTATCTTCATGTTTCAGTAAAGATACAAATTTGAAAAATCACCCCATAAGTGGTCTGAACGTTGGCAGTAAAGCTTTTTGGTAGAATCTTTTGGGTGGGAGAATAAAATCCAAGAATTATTTCAAAAAGAAAAGGCCAGGCGCGTTTATGGCTCAGCGCTACTGGGTGTAGGCGAGGTCAGACCGCACCACCGGCCCCAAGGGGAAGGGCAGTTACCTGGTTTTCCAGGAAAACGACAGGGGCTGGGGTGGTCCCAGGCCGGCCTGCACACTCTGCCCCCTGCGTGTGGACGGCGTGGGCTGGGATGCTGGGATGCAGGGGCGGGTCTGCCCTGGGTGGAGGACGGAGCAGAGGCCTGGAGTGCCGCTCCCCGCAAGGGAGCAACAGAGCGGAGAAGCCCTGAGAGCCTTCGTGTCCCGAGTGACTAATTACAGAAACGAGAGAAGACGGACAGAAGCTCCCGGCCGGGCCTGGGGCGGCTTCGCTCCCCAGCGGGGGAGGCAGGTGGGTGCGGAGTCCCTGCTGACCGGAGGCCTGGGAGACGGCTCGCCGCGCCACCAAGTGCGGCGCCACCAAGTGCGTTTAGTTGTTGTTTTCAAATCTGGCATATGGGTTTTCTTCTTTAAACAAACCTGCAAACAAAACAGGCCTGATTAGAAATGCACTCGGCCATGGGCAAGGAGGGACAGAAGGCGGCCCGCGGCGGGGCCAAAGGACACAGGCACGTGAGCCGCTCCCAACCCCACCCTTCTGAGAGTGTCACACCGGCAGCCACGCGGAGACCCGCCGAGATTCACTGGAAACAGGACTGCTTAGAAAAACAGGTCCTGACCAATGAAGACTTGTTTGCTGACCTCAAAGAGAAACAGGAACTTAAAGCCAGAAGAAAACAAGATCACCTTCCTCTAGGTACGCTCATACATGCCGACCGACTTTCAGAACTAAGGCCACAGCAAGGCGACTGTCAGCCTGACTGCGGAGGGGCTGAGCCCCGAGCTCCGGGTGCCGTCTCCCTGTGGGTGGAACACAGGCTCCCTCTCCAGATGCGGAGCCACCGCGGGAGGGCGGGGCGTGGCGCCCAGCGGGGGAGCGCACAGCTGCCTGCAGGTAGAAAGAGACCACCTGCCGAGCAGCAAGCACCAGCAGTCCAGGCAACAGCCGCCGTGCGAGGACGCCCAAGGCCTCTGGAAGGTCTGCACTGTCGTGTGTCCATCGGGCCCAGCACTGCCCCCACCTGCCCCCAGGGCGGGCCTGGATTCGCCCCATGGCCAGGGCTTTCCTTCCTCGGTCCAGGACGCTCGGCGGGTGCACCCAGACGGGCGCCAGCTCACGGCCTCGGGGCAGTGAAAGGGCCCCGGCAGGACAGGGGTCCACGGCCGCTCCAGGAGAGGCCCGGCGCGGGCTGGGCTGGGAGCGGCGAGGCTCCGGGGCCCCACGCAGTCCGCGCGCTGGGCTGGCGGGGGGTGCGCACACACGCACACCTTGTCTCTTATTTTCACTAATGTTGAACAGATGCCAAAAATCTCCTTTCTACAGTTTGCAACTTCATACGGAACCAAGTGCCGGGAGCAGAGAACACAGTGACCTGGGGTGTGAGAATCTGAACAGAAGCAGCTCAGCCCAGGCGCAGGTTCAATGCTCCTGACAGCGAAGAAACAGCCCCCACCGAAAATCTCGCCCAACAGAAACCAGACCCGGGGTCTCCCTGGCGGTCCAGTGGCTGAGACGCTGCGTTCCCTGTGCGGGGGCCTGGGTTCCATCCCTGATCAGCGACCTAGATCCCACGTGCCTCAATGTCCACGCACAGGACGCAGCTGCCGGGACAAGGCCTCAGGGTGGCCACGGCCGACACGGCCAGAAGTCAGGCCAGGAGCAGCTCCAGCCTGAGGGAGGGGCGCAGAGCCCCGCAGGTCAGCGGCTCCCCGACCCGAGGGCGCAGCCCCTCACGGGCACACAGGCGCAGGAGAGGCCCGGGGAGGCAGGACACGCGGGGACCGTGGCCACCGCGGGCTCCGGGAGGGCCACCCCAGCACACAGCAGGGCTCGCTGTCGCTGCGCGGGACCAGCATGGCCAGGCCAGCTCCTGCCAGCGGAAGTGGGAAGCCAACCACTCTTACCGTATTTTTTCCTGATTTCATCATGTCTCAGCTTCATCTCCGCTCTCCTAAAACAGAGAAGTCTGGTTCAGCACTCAGCTACGGCGTCACTCTATCCGCGGAGCCTCTCACGCCCTTCTGGCCTCCTGGAGCCAGACCGGGCTTGGGCTCGCCACGGCCACGCGGCCACCAGGACCGGCAGATCCTGAGCACATACCCCGGAGGCTGCTTGGATGTGGCATCATTCAACTTGTTGTTTTAAACAAGCAATTCCAGCGCCTGGTGCCATGATTTTAGAAAAAAAAATTTTCATATAAAAACATATCAGCCAAGATCTCCTTGGTTCTGAAGACAGTGAGGAACACACAGGTGCCCCGGCCCCCAGCAGCCGTGGGCTGGCGGCGAGCGACCCCCAACCCCTGCCCTGCGCACACTCGCCAAAGGGCTCCAAAACCAAGGACACAGCACCAGAGCGCCAGCCACGGAAGAGGCCCCTCAGGGGCTTCCCTGGTGGTCCAGTGGGTAAGCACACTGCCTTGCAGGGCAAGCGGCGCCGGTTCGATCCCTGGCCTGGGAAGATCCCCTGTGTCGTGGAGCGGCTGGACTGATGTGTCCAATCACCGAGCCGGAGCTCTGGAGCGCATGCGCCCAGAGCCGGTGCTCTGCAACGACAGAGGCCACCGCGATGGGAGGCCCACACGGGCCAAAGAGCAAAGATAAACAGATGAAGGACCAATAAAAGTGACCAAAAAAAAAAAAGAAGAGGCCCCTGAGGCCTCAGATGGACAGGCGACCCCATCAGAAGCCTTCCCCCTGCGGAGCGGCCGCCGGCTCAGGACTGGCCAGGCCCCGCCCTCGGCTTCCCACCTCCACACCCGCCGCGGAGGCCCCGTGGCCTCGACGGCGCCACCCCGGCGTGCCCAGCTCGGGCGGGGCCTCACCGCTCCTCCTGCCGGACCCGGCGCTCCTCGCGCTCCCGGATGGCCTTCTCCTCACTCTTGTCCGGCCGCCGGCTCCGACGCCCCCGGCAGCAGCAGCAGTAGCAGCAGACGGCGAGCCCCAGGAGCAGGGAGCCCCCGATCACGGACATGCTGATGATCAAGGCCTCGAAGTTCACTGCAGGGCGAGGCGCAGGGTGAGGGCCTCAGCCCCGCAGGGTCTCCGGAACCCAGGGGCACCCCTCCCATGGGGTCTCCAGAACCAGGGGTGTCCCTTCCACAGCCCCTCCCACAGAGGCTTTAGAACCGGGTGCGCCCCTCCGTCGGGGTCTCCAGGGCCAGGGCACAGCGGCAGCGCCCCACCTCCCTCCAGCCTGCTTCTGGGCTGAGTCACCGTTTCCATCAACCTGAAGCAACAGGTCACATTTATAAACGCCTGACAAGGGAGAGACGTTTCTAGTCTGAGAAACGTTGACCAAACCCAGGAGAGACGCCGGGCTGTGATGACCTAAGTCAAAGCCCAGCAGGAAAAACGTCACCCACACGGGAGGAGGGCCCCCAGGGACTGGAAAACAGCACGAACGCCATCAAGTGACTTCAGTTTCCTGTTCAGAGCAAACACACTTAGCTCAAGTTCCAGTTCTTTCCAACCTCTCTTGAGGGCTTGCAGATGAAACCCAGCCAGTCAGTACTTTTCCACTCCATTCAGCCAGAGCCCATCCCAGGACAGGCCGGAGCGGACAGTGAGCCCAGGCCTGCCCTGGCTGGCCCGGGGGCCTCCCCCCAGAGCTGCTAACCCTGACCCGCTAGACTCGTGGCTGGGGGTGGCAGTGGGGGAGGGGAAGCAGACTCTCAGCGCCCCGGAGCCTATACCCCAGAGCCACCCCGTCAGCCAGCGTGACAGCCCCGGCCTGAGCCTAGGGTTTCTTTTCCTCCTTTGACTTGTTCTGAAAGTGCTAGGAATGCAGAAACGAAAGCAACAGGACACACTCACAAGCAGAGGGAGTAACTTTGGGACTTGAGAACTCCCGAATGAGAAACTTTAAAAACCAGCTAGGGACTGCCCTGGTGGTCCAGCGGGTAAAGAGTCCGCCTTGCAGGGCAAGGGGCGCCAGTTCGATCCCTGGCCAGGGAAGATCCCATGTGCCGCATAGTGGCTGGACCGGTGTGTCCAACTACCAGCCAGTGCTCTGTGGCGACAGAGGCCACTGCGATGGGGGGCCCACACAGCCCAAAGAATAAAGATGGATGAAAATAAATAAATAAAAAACCAATAAGAGAAGAGGCCAAAATTAAAAAGAAAGAACATATATATATATTTAAAAAAACCCAGCTAGCCCACGCAGACGAGGGGAGACGTCTCAGCAGCAGCTGACACCGGTTCTAAAGCAGAAACGGACACCCTGCCGCGACGGGGAGCAGGCCCCGCCCCGGAGGGAGACCTGCTCCTGGACAAGGGCTCGGACAGCGGAGCCCTCACTGCTCACACCTGTGCGTGCACGTTTAAGGTCATTACAATCCCAGGCCACACACGTCTGCCTAGAATGCATCGGACGCTTCTCCAGGCCTCTGTGGAGACAGACGCCCCCGTGGAGGAGGCCTGAGGAAGGGCGAGGCGCGCCCGGCCCGGCCCCTGCCGGCCGAGGAGGATCAAGCCGGGGGCACCTCCTCTCGGGAGCTGGGGCTCCTCCCGCCACCGCAAAGCCTGCCCCCAGCGCCCCGCGCGGGCCCACGCGGCGCGCGGAGCACCTCCCCGAGCACCCGGCGCCAGGCGTCCCGGGTCCAGGCCTGCTCCCAGCCCCAGGGCAGGAGCCGCCCGGCGGAGAAGCACCTACTGGCCCAAGGCCCGGAGCGGCCTCCACCGGGGCGGCCACTCCCGAGAAACGCGCGGCAGCAGGCCAGCCTGACACGGACGGGGAGAACCAGCGGCCCCTCCCGCCGGCCGACCGGGGCAGGGGGTCTGGTCAAGCCCGCGCAGCACGTGCCCGCAGCCGTGCCCACCACAGGGGTGCCCGCAGGTGCCCAGGGACAGACGGATGCTGGACGTGGTCTGCGTGCTCTGCTGAGACGCCGGTGAAAACCCACTGAGCACATGCGTGTGCGGACACACATGCGTGTCCCCTGCACTGAGGCCTGACGGGGAGCGGGCTCACTCACGCTCCCACTGACCAGCTCTGTAACAGTTACGGCCCCTGCTGACGGGCCCCGGAGCCCGAGCGGCCTCTGGGAGGGCAGGCTCCAGGGACACCAGGATGAAGCAGACGCTGGTGAGGCCTGGGGAGCCTTTCCGGGGCTGCGTGGACATTAACAGGCGTGTCTGCACGCTACACGCACACACGCCCACAGACGCAGACTCCTGGGATCCTTGGACTTCAGCTGGTGAAATCACAAGTGAGTTGTTCAGATGGAGGCTGACAGGCCTAGAGCTATTTTTAAAAAACCCAGCTAGCCCACGCAGACGAGGGAGACGTCTCAGCAGCAGCTGACACGGTTCTAAAGCAGAAACGGACACCCTGCCGACGGGAGCAGGCCCGCCCGGAGGGAGACCTGCTCCTGGACAAGGGCTCGGACAGCGGAGCCCTCACTGCTCACACCTGTGCGTGCACGTTTAAGGTCATTACAATCCCAGGCCACACACGTCTGCCTAGAATGCATCGGACGCTTCTCCAGGCCTCTGTGGAGACAGACGCCCCCGTGGAGGAGGCCTGAGGAAGGGCGAGGCGCGCCCGGCCCGGCCCCTGCCGGCCGAGGAGGATCAAGCCGGGGGCACCTCCTCTCGGGAGCTGGGGCTCCTCCCGCCACCGCAAAGCCTGCCCCCAGCGCCCCGCGCGGGCCCACGCGGCGCGCGGAGCACCTCCCCGAGCACCCGGCGCCAGGCGTCCCGGGTCCAGGCCTGCTCCCAGCCCCAGGGCAGGAGCCGCCCGGCGGAGAAGCACCTACTGGCCCAAGGCCCGGAGCGGCCTCCACCGGGGCGGCCACTCCCGAGAAACGCGCGGCAGCAGGCCAGCCTGACACGGACGGGGAGAACCAGCGGCCCCTCCCGCCGGCCGCCCGGGGCAGGGGGTCTGGTCAAGCCCGCGCAGCACGTGCCCGCAGCCGTGCCCACCACAGCGCGTGCCCGCAGGTGCCCAGGGACAGACGGATGCTGGACGTGGTCTGCGTGCTCTGCTGAGACGCCGGTGAAAACCCACTGAGCACATGCGTGTGCGGACACACATGCGTGTCCCCTGCACTGAGGCCTGACGGGGAGCGGGCTCACTCACGCTCCCACTGACCAGCTCTGTAACAGTTACGGCCCCTGCTGACGGGCCCCGGAGCCCGAGCGGCCTCTGGGAGGGCAGGCTCCAGGGACACCAGGATGAAGCAGACGCTGGTGAGGCCTGGGGAGCCTTTCCGGGGCTGCGTGGACATTAACAGGCGTGTCTGCACGCGTACACGCGCACACACGCCCACAGACGCAGACTCCTGGGATCCTTGGACTTCAGCTGGTGAAATCACAAGTGAGTTGTTCAGATGGAGGCTGACAGGCCTAGAGCTGGAAGCCCATTAGAACAAAGACAGACAAACAGAATAAGCTGCAGACGGGCCCAAGACGCAGACACACAGAGGGGCCCTCCGAGCTCCTGGAGAGCACCAGCCTCCCCACCTGCAGTCGGGCAGCCCCTCCCTGGAGGCCGGAACCTGAAGCCACTGAGGACAGGGGGAGGGAGCCGGACTCAGGAAAGGGGCCCCGGGCAGCGGCTCACACCACCCAGCTGCTCAGGCCTCCCAGCAAAGCAGGAGGGACTGGAAACCAGCCTAGGTGGCCCTGAGGGCTCGTCTCCCGGGAGGAGGAGAAGGAGCACCTCCTGCACGGCCCCAGGACACGGGCAGACGCCTGCTGGGCCAGGGCCGAGGCCGCCAGACCCAGGCCGCCGCCTCCTCAGACACCAGCCCTCTCCCCGCCTCCCCACTTCCGGCAGCTTCCCTTCACTGAGCACCAGAAGTTTCAAAAGGGCACACTGCTTTTGCAAGAAGCCAAAGAAAACGGCAACTCACCCCAGCACACGCCCCAGCGCGCAGAGCTCAGCTGGCAGAGGGAGCGGGGCGGCAGCACCTTGGCCACGGGGTAGTCCAGGCACGCCTTGTCCGCGTTGCACCAGAGGCACTGGGGGAGACGAGGGCGTCAGGGGCCGGGCCAGCCGCTCAGGCCCCAGCTCAACGCGACCCCCGACCGAGACCCTCCTCCCTCAGACCTCCCCCACCAGGGGCGCCCGCCCTCCTGCGGTGCCCAGCACCGTGCTGCGCCACCTTGCCGCCTCGAGCTCAAGCCGACACACGGCAGGGAGGGCGCGCACTCTGGCCGCCCGAGAGTCCCTTCCGCGTCAGCGGCTCTCTGCTGACGTCGCGATCCGGAGAGCGCCTCCGTCACAAAGCTGGCCGAGCCTCAGCCAGCCAGCCTCCCAGTCTCACAGGACGGCCTTCTCAGGAGCCCCGGGCGCCCACGAGGGGAGGGCCTCCTTTGCGATGGCTCTGCGGCCGTTCCTCTCCCGTCTGTCACATTAACGAGACACCGACACGCGGTGAACTGCGCAGGGGTGCCGGCAGGAAGCACAGGGCCTGCGCATCCTTCCAGAAGCTCCCGTGCATCACAGCTCTGCACACTGAAGTCTCTGGGTTTTACTCTGCGTTTGTTTTAACTTTTAACACGCACTGATGCTGTCTCTGGTGGTGAGGGTCCTCGCTGCCGCGCAGGCCCCTCCTCTAGCTGCAGCGAGCGGGGCGCTTTCTGGTTGTGCGCGCGGGCAGTGGCTGCTCTTCCTGCAGGAAACGGGCTCCAGAGCACGTGTGCTCAGCAGCCGTGGCACACGGGCTCAGGCGCTCCAAGGCACGAGGGGCCCTCCTGGACCAGGGATCAGACCCGTGTCTCCTGCCCTGGCCAGTGGACTCTTCACCACTGAGCCACCAGGGAGCCCTCCTCTGACCTCACCGGCCAGGGTGCAGACGGGGTCAGGCCTTCAGAGGAAGTGTGCAGCCACTGGCATCTGGGTACTCCAGCCCCAGACGGGGAAGGGCACGGGCGCTCTGGCTCGAGGGCCCCTGGCAGGAGAGCTGACGCCCTGCACCGGGCGAGCCCAGCGCGCTGGGAGGGCTCCGGGCCCACCCGCCACGTCTCAGGGCCACATGGAAAACGGAGTTCAGCCCCTGTCCCCGAAGGCCTCCAAGGTGGGATGGACCCCAGGGCAGCCCTGGGCAGAGGTCAACGGGCACAGCCTGGGCGCTCGCCCCGCACCACGCCTGTGGGCACTGGGCCTCACCCTCATACT
The DNA here is from genome assembly GCA_022376925.1 of Tragulus kanchil. Taxonomy (NCBI): domain Eukaryota; kingdom Metazoa; phylum Chordata; class Mammalia; order Artiodactyla; family Tragulidae; genus Tragulus; species Tragulus kanchil. The sequence continues at coordinate 247,056,204 of JAIOJX010000028.1, forward strand.
GGCCGCGGGCCCCAGTCACACGCTTTCCCCCCGGAGCTAAAGAGCACAGGAGCGACACTCACGACAGGCCACACGCCCGAGAAGGGCCGCGATAACGGCCGTGAGAAGACCTCCGCAAGCACGCTCCACGGAGCCTGGGAGGCAGGCACCTGCTCCTGGACCACGTGCTGACCGCGGGCAACTTACCGAGACATTTTTCAGGCACTCCTCACAGGTCTTGTTTGTGTTCTGAGAGCAGCCTGCAGGAGAAGAATGAGCGTCACTGAGCACCTGCAGTGTGGGCCCCGGGGAGGGCGCGTCCTGCTCAGACCTGGAGACGGCCCGGGCCTTCGAGGCACACGGACTGAGCCTGGGGCACGCCGGCACTCTGGAACTGGAAGCCGCTGCGGCCCCGGCTGGGTTCAGGCCAGGCCTCAGCTCCCGCGGGTGCCCCAGGCAGGAGGGAGCAGCGCGTCCACCCCCGGGAGCACTGGCACACCCGTGGCATCCTCCCGGGGCGGCCTCACACCGCAGCCGCCGACAGCCCTGGAGCGCCGGCCGGTCAGGAGGGCTGGTGCAGCGGCAAGACTCCCCAGCCCACCGCATCGGGGGCCCCTCACCCCAGGCCTCTGCTGACGCGCGCCCACAGCGGAAGAGGCCGCCCCTGACACGCACAGGGAGGGGCGGGTTTTCACTTAAGAACAGGACAAGCCCGACGGCCAGCAGAGGAGCGCTCATGGCCCGGATCTCTCCACTCCCGGCTCCTGAGATTCTCAGAGTAAAATGCAGGGGGGGCTCACTAAGTCACAATTTCTTGACTACCTCTCCTAAAGAAACTGTTACCCTGAAATCGCGGGCGCTTCTCAGAGGAAGTGGGCAGCCACGGGCATCTGGGTACTCCAGCCCCAGACGGGGAAGGGCACGGGCGCTCCGGCCCGAGGGCCCCTGGCAGGAGAGCTGACGCCCTGCAGCGGGCGCGCCCAGCGCTGGGAGGGCTCCGGGCCCACCCGCCACGTCTCAGGGCCACATGGAAAACGGAGTTCAGCCCCTGTCCCCGAAGGCCTCCAAGGTGGGATGGACCCCAGGGCAGCCCTGGGCAGAGGTCAACGGGCACAGCCTGGGCGCTCGCCCCGCACCACGCCTGTGGGCACTGGGCCTCACCCTCATACTGGCCGCGGGCCCCAGTCACACGCTTTCCCCCCGGAGCTAAAGAGCACAGGAGCGACACTCACGACAGGCCACACGCCCGAGAAGGGCCGCGATAACGGCCGTGAGAAGACCTCCGCAAGCACGCTCCACGGAGCCTGGGAGGCAGGCACCTGCTCCTGGACCACGTGCTGACCGCGGGCAACTTACCGAGACATTTTTCAGGCACTCCTCACAGGTCTTGTTTGTGTTCTGAGAGCAGCCTGCAGGAGAAGAATGAGCGTCACTGAGCACCTGCAGTGTGGGCCCCGGGGAGGGCGCGTCCTGCTCAGACCTGGAGACGGCCCGGGCCTTCGAGGCACACGGACTGAGCCTGGGGCACGCCGGCACTCTGGAACTGGAAGCCGCTGCGGCCCCGGCTGGGTTCAGGCCAGGCCTCAGCTCCCGCGGGTGCCCCAGGCAGGAGGGAGCAGCGCGTCCACCCCCGGGAGCACTGGCACACCCGTGGCATCCTCCCGGGGCGGCCTCACACCGCAGCCGCCGACAGCCCTGGAGCGCCGGCCGGTCAGGAGGGCTGGTGCAGCGGCAAGACTCCCCAGCCCACCGCATCGGGGGCCCCTCACCCCAGGCCTCTGCTGACGCGCGCCCACAGCGGAAGAGGCCGCCCCTGACACGCACAGGGAGGGGCGGGTTTTCACTTAAGAACAGGACAAGCCCGACGGCCAGCAGAGGAGCGCTCATGGCCCGGATCTCTCCACTCCCCGGGCTCCTGAGATTCTCAGAGTAAAATGCAGGGCAAGAGGGCTTCAGCTCTAAGTCACAATTTCTTCGACTACCTCTCCTAAAGAAACTGTTACCCTGAAATCGCGGGGGAGCGCTTCTGTTCAACCGTGCAGCTCCTCCACATCCCACTGTAAAAGATAAAAGCCCATTTCTGTCACAATACACCCCCCTGGGGCAGCCATTAACCAGCCCCTCCTCAGAGCCTCAGCTGCGCCTGTGAAGCTGATGTGCCCACTCGGCCCGGGGGGCAAGGAAGCCACCAGCCCCCCCCCCGGCGCCTCCACCTGTCACAGCAACGCCGGGAGGCGCAGGGTCACCGCGCAGATGGCGGCCCCTGTGAGTTAAGACTCTGAGTTCTGTCCACTAAGGGGCGAGGGAGGACGACGCTGTCCACAACAGGGCACTCCGTGCAGGACGGCGGCGGCCCCTAGGCCGAGCAGTGGCGACGCCACCGCCGTGGACAGCCGGCTGCCTGCGAAGGGCTCCTGCTCGGCAAGCCGGCACAGCGTCAACACCAGCGCGTGGGCCCCGGGACTCTCGCCTCCTGAACGCGCAGGCTCCACACTGACATGGAACAAACGGAGACCACCAGCCAAGAGGCCCATCACACAACACGGAGGCCAGGAGCACAGCCCGGGGCAGGGGGACAAGAGACTGCGGACGGGCTCAGGGCCCCTCGCCCGCTTCGTGAGACTCGAAGAGGACAGGCGCCTGGAGGGCGATACAGGCGAGGCCGCAGGGACCCGCGACCACAAGACCAGAGGGGCCCCGAGGGGCGGGGAGGCTCATCTGACGTCACGGCGGTCCCATGGACAGGATCCTGCACGCCCACCGCGGGGGTCTGGGTGCAGTCCCCGCTCGGGGCACCAGGTCCACAAGCCACGCTGCACGGCCAAACTACGTCAACAAGCAGTGCCAGGCAGACACGGGCGGCAGGCCGAGGCCGCGAGGACAGGGGCTCTGAGCCCACGGCACCGCCGTTCCTTCCACGTCTTGGGCAGCTCTGAGCTTTTCATGGTAAAGCGCCGGGCGGGGCCCCGGGAGCAGCGACGAGGGAGGGAGACTGTCTGCGCTGAGCACACCCGCACTCGGGTCCTGCTGAGAAACCGAACAAAGGCCGCACTCTCTCGTCTCCAGTCTCTCTCCAGTCTCCACAGGACAGGGCGCAAGGGAGCAACAGGGACAGAGCCCGCCCCCCCACCCCGGACTCCTCCACGGGGGTTCCCACAGGGAGCTGCCGGCCGCCCAGCCTGGGGCCTCCAGGTCACCAGCCAGCAGAGGCCGGCAAGCGGGCTGCCTCGCCCTCCTGTCCCAGCACAGCCCGGAACCACAGGGCAGGTTCTCTGGCAGAAGGAGTCAGCGCTATCTGTCATCTAGCCCTCGCAACATCAGCCCTGACCCGAGGAGGTCCGCCCCTCCTGCCCTTGAAAGCCCTGGGGCGTCGTAAGAACAGGAACCACAGTAACCATTTACATCTGACTCAGACGGTCACTCCAGGCATCTTATCTCATCACGGAAACAGAAAACCTGGAGACCAAGGCCCGGCCGAGCTCCCGGACATGCTGAGCACAGACCCGGGGCTGGCGTCTCCAGCGCAGACTCTCGGTGCCCAGGACGAGAGAAGCCTGAGTCTCGTGCTCTCGGGAAAATGGAGCTCCGGGAGAGAAAGTCCTCAAGACACACCATCCCACGACCCACCGAGCTCTTTCCTGAAGGTTCAGCTGAGACGCTGCTTCAGCACCAAAGGACACACGCCAGCAAGTGTGTTTCTGCAAAGCAAGGAAACGAGGGAGCACGTTTCCCGAGGAACACAACAGGCCGGAGGGCGGCACGCAGCCGGGCCCTCCGCGGTCCCCAGGACGGGCACCAAGGCACGGGGCGAGGACACGGGTGCTGGCGCTGTGCCTCCAGTGGAGACGCGCTGAGAGGCGGTGGCGCCCAAAGGGCCTGGCTGTCCCGCCACCTCGGCAGAAGAGGGGGCGGGAGGAGCACGGGCCACGGCCGAGGCCCCGGCCACACGCCCGCTGCCCGCCGCCCGGCCCAGCCTGGGAGGCTCTGTGCCCGGGCTCTCAGCAGCAGGATGGCTGTCAGGAGGCCCCTCTGCGCCGCCTGGCCCCCAGCTCCTCTACATCCATCTGTTTCAGACAACAGACCGAGGCCCCGCCTTCCCTGCGCTGAGCACACCCGCACTCGGGTCCTGCTGAGAAACCGAACAAAGGCCGCACTCTCTCGTCTCCAGTCTCTCTCCAGTCTCCACAGGACAGGCGCAAGGGAGCAACAGGGACAGAGCCCGCCCCCACCCCGGACTCCTCCACGGGGGTTCCCACAGGGAGCTGCCGGCCGCCCAGCCTGGGGCCTCCAGGTCACCAGCCAGCAGAGGCCGGCAAGCGGGCTGCCTCGCCCTCCTGTCCCAGCACAGCCCGGAACCACAGGGCAGGTTCTCTGGCAGAAGGAGTCAGCGCTATCTGTCATCTAGCCCTCGCAACATCAGCCCTGACCCGAGGAGGTCCGCCCCTCCTGCCCTTGAAAGCCCTGGGGCGTCGTAAGAACAGGAACCACAGTAACCATTTACATCTGACTCAGACGGTCACTCCAGGCATCTTATCTCATCACGGAAACAGAAAACCTGGAGACCAAGGCCCGGCCGAGCTCCCGGACATGCTGAGCACAGACCCGGGCTGGCGTCTCCAGCGCAGACTCTCGGTGCCCAGGACGAGAGAAGCCTGAGTCTCGTGCTCTCGGGAAAATGGAGCTCCGGGAGAGAAAGTCCTCAAGACACACCATCCCACGACCCACCGAGCTCTTTCCTGAAGGTTCAGCTGAGACGCTGCTTCAGCACCAAAGGACACACGCCAGCAAGTGTGTTTCTGCAAAGCAAGGAAACGAGGGAGCACGTTTCCCGAGGAACACAACAGGCCGGAGGGCGGCACGCAGCCGGGCCCTCCGCGGTCCCCAGGACGGGCACCAAGGCACGGGGCGAGGACACGGGTGCTGGCGCTGTGCCTCCAGTGGAGACGCGCTGAGAGGCGGTGGCGCCCAAAGGGCCTGGCTGTCCCGCCACCTCGGCAGAAGAGGGGGCGGGAGGAGCACGGGCCACGGCCGAGGCCCCGGCCACACGCCCGCTGCCCGCCGCCCGGCCCAGCCTGGGAGGCTCTGTGCCCGGGCTCTCAGCAGCAGGATGGCTGTCAGGAGGCCCCTCTGCGCCGCCTGGCCGCCCCCAGCTCCTCTGCATCCATCTGTTTCAGACAACAGACCGAGGTCCTTCTGGGGCGCCTTCCCCCTAGATGCAGAGACAAAGCCTGGCGGGCGTCTGACCCCACAGACAATTAAAGTGGGGGCCAAAGCCCAGGAAACGTCTTTAACTCAATGAACTTCCCTCCAAAGCTCTTCAGTGCCCGGTGGGTTCCTGACGCCTGCCCTTCACCCGAGGGCCCCGCAGAGAGACGCAGTGGCGGCGGACGGCGAGACGCGCTCCGGACCACACGCCCGCGGCGGCTCACTCTGCCAACTGGCGGGGTTACGGCGCCCCGAGCGCTGGGGGAGCACTGCTGTCCTTCTCCTTTAAAGATTTTCTTCTTACTGACCACGCCTCACGGCCTGCAGGATCTTAGTTCCCTGACCGGGGGACGGCACCAGGGTCCCGGGCCATGAGAGCACCACTCCCCACCACTGGACTGCCGGGAGTGCCCGGAACCTAGTTTCTGGTAGTGTCTGTGAGGGCGTTTCCCGAAGAGAGGCGCGTCTGAGGAGGGCTGTCCAGGCCGATGGGCATCTCCCGTCCACTGAGGCCCCAGCAGAACAAAACAGCAAGGCAAAGGGGATGCTATGGGGCGACGGCCTGGAGGGGTGGGATGGGGGGGGACACACATACAGCTAACCTGGGATCACACATATCTGCAAACAACAAAACTGTAAAAGTTAAAAGTAAAATGAAAAACAAAAAACGGCAAGGCAGGGCTTGCCCTGGTGGTCCAGTGGGTAAGGACACCGCCTTGCAGTGCAAGGGGCGCCGGTTCGATCCCTGGCCTGGGAAGATCCCACGTGCCGCGGAGCGGCTGGACCGATGTGTCCAATGACCGAGCCGGAGCTCTGGAGCGCATGCGCCCAGAGCCGGTGCTCTGCGACAACAGAGGCCGCTGCGATGGGAGGCCCACACGGGCCAAAGAACAAAGACGGATGAACATAGAGAAAGGAAAGACCAATGGAAGTGGCCTGCCTGCTCCCCTCCCTCCCCAACCCGACCCCCGCCCAAAATAAATATATAAATAAATCTTAAAAAAAAAAAAACGGCAAGGCAGCAGGAATCCGCCAAGTGCGAGCTGAGACGTCACCTCCCCCGCCGTGGGCGTGGGGCTTCGACGGGGCAGTACCCCCGGGCTCCGCTGCCGAGTGTGGACGGGCCGCACGCCAGCTCTCCCTTGCGGCTGACGGCAGCTCCGGGCGCCTCGGGGTCACGGTCACGGCAGCCAGTCCCTCTCTCCGCAGCTCCGCACGCCCTGGTGGCTCTGTTTCTGCAGTGACCTCTCCTGAGGCAGACACACAGCATCCTCGGGAGGAACCCACGGCACCTCAGAGGTGCAGTCGCGTTCCTGTGGTGCGGCGCGCAGTCAGATCACACACGTCGCACACAAGCCCAGGCCCTGCGGGAAGGGGCACCTCCGAGCTCTCCTCCTGACACGCTGCCGAGCCTGGGGCACTGCCCAGCAGGCACAGCCCCCGCCCCCTCAGCTCTCAGGCTCGGAGGGCCAGGGCCAGAGCAGCGGCAGACTCGGTGGGCACTTCCTGACACGCCCACCGACGGTGCCAGAGCGCAGGCCGGCGGCCGCCAAGGAGAGCCCGGCTTGGCTGGGATCCAGCCTCCCGGTCAAGCAGGCCGGCTCCCAGGCTCCCAGGCCCCGCGGTCACACGAGCCAGGCTCATACGGACCTTTTCTCTGCAGCGACGTACATCCTGTTGGCTGAAAATCCACACTGGTGCTGAAAAATCGATCTGGACCAAAAACTCCCTATTGTGTGCAACACCGCTGCGACATCAACAGATCCCGTCGCAAGGGTGCACACAAGCGTGTGTCCAGGGCGGCGAGAAGCAGCTCGCGCAGGCCTGCACTCGGACATCCCCTAAGGCCACAAGAAGGACAGGTGCTCTGCCGCGACGAAGAGAGCCGATAAGAGCCCCGGCCCCTCGGGCGGGCCCAGCTCAGCTAGGTCCCAGCCCGCGGCTCCCTTCCCTACGCTGGCCGTTACCGGGGACGCCACACGCGGCTGCCAGCAAGGCGCTCCCCGCCCCACCCTCCAGGACCCCCGGCCTCCAGCAGCCCCCTCTCTGGAGTTTCCGGGCGAGGGTCGGGCACTCCCTGCACCCGCCCGCCCCCAGCGCTCTAAGCACTGTTTCCAGAACAGCTGGCCCAGGTATCCGGTGCCTCCACCAGCCCGTCGCCACCGTGGGCTCACGCCTGCCGCAATGGTCACTAAGAACAGGCGGGGTACGCAAGAAAGGGGGCCACCTGCCCGGGCAGGGCGGGTCTGGAGAGCCCAGGAGCCCCGCGGCAGCGCGGCCAAGCCCAAACACGGGCCGCTGGTCCCGGAGTTCCGCGGAGGGGCCTGCTCGGCACCCCGGGCGCGCCCAGACCGCCTCGAGGGGAGCGGAGACCCCGCCACACCAGCGGTCCCCGCACCCGGGCCCGGCCACTGGAGTCCAGCCGCCGGCCCGCTGCGGGACGAAGCGCTCTCCAGCTCGGCTGCCGAGCCCGGGTCCACGCCCGGCCACTCCTCCCGCTCCGGAGGGGTCGGCGCGCTCCGGCAGGCCGCCCCGGCGGTCCCGGGGCAAAGGGCCGGCGCAGGCCGCGGCCGGACGCTCGGCTGGGCCCCGGCCGCCGCCCAGAGCGCGGCCCGGAGCAGCGACGCGGCGCGGCTGCGACCCCCGCCCGCCGCCCCTGGACTCCGGCCCCCGGGCCCCCGCCGCCCTCACCCCGCGCGGCGGCCGCCGGGAGCAGCAGCAGGAGCAGCGCGGCGCGGCCGAGGGCCGGTCCCCAGCGCGGCGTCGGTCCGCGGACCCCACCGGACGCCATGGCGGCTGCGGCCCCGACGGTCGGACGTCGTCTTCGCCGTCGGCCGGACGCGCCCCACTCGGACCCGGGCCAGGGGCCTCCGCCCGGAAGAGCCGCGCGCCGGAAGTGGGCGGGGCGATGGGCGGGCCCGGTCGCGACGGGGCCCCGCCCCGCGCCTGGCTCAGTGCGCCTGCGCGGCGGGAAAGCGGCGGGCTGCCGGCCCTCGCTGCGGCTCGGTGCGCCCGCTCGAGCGGGAGGGGCGATGCAGCCGGGCCGTCTCGGGGCCTCGGCCCCCAAAGCGGTGCAGAAGCCCTGAGGGGAGTGCAGGGGCCGCACTGCCTCCTGGATTGGCCTTGGGAGCGGGGCAGACCCAGAGCGCCAGGCTGCCGGCTCCCCGCTGGAAGACTGCCGCCTGGGCACCCCCGCCGCCCTGGCCCCGCGCCTTCCCGCGCCCCCTGGCCTCTCCGCGGGAGCCTGGCCAAGGGCGGAAGCCGAGGCCGCTGCCCGCTCCTGGTGTCGCAGGGAGGAACCGAATGCTGATCCCATGATGGAACTATTTGTTTGACTTGCTTTGGGTTCAGTTCAGTTCAGTCGCTCAGTCCAGCTCTTTGGGACCCAATGGACTGCAGCACCGCGGGCTTCCCTGCCCTTCACCGTCTCCAGGAGCGTGCTCCAACTCGTGTCCTTTGACTTGGTGATACCACCCAACCTCTGTCGTCCTCTGTCGTCCCCTTCTCCTTCTGCCTTCCATTTTTCCCAACATCAGGGTCTTCTCTGATGAATCATCTCTTCTCATCAGGCGGCCAAACTATTGGAGCTTCAACCTCAGATCCTCCAATGAATATTCAGTGTTCCTTTCCTTTAGGATTGACTGGTTCGATCTTGCTGTCCAAGGAACTCTCAGGAGTCTTCTCCAACACCAGAGTTCAAAGGCATCAATTCTTCCTCACTCAGCTTTCTTTATGGTCCAAATGTCACATCCATACCTGACTACTGGGAAAACCATAGCTTTGACTATATAGACTTTTGTCGGCAAAGTGATGTCTCTGCTTTTGAATACGCTGTCTAGATTTGTCATAACTTCTTTTCCCAAAGAGCAAACGTCTTTTTTTTTGTTTTTAACTTTTTTTTCCCCTCTAAGTCATCGTTTATTGTTCATCCATCTTTATTCTTTAGCCTGTGTGGGCCTCCCATCTCAGTGGCCTCCCTCGTTGCAGAGCACCGGCTCTGGGCGCATACGCTCCAGAGCGCTGGCTCATAATTGGACCCACCGGCCCAGCAACTCCACAGCACATGGGATCTTCCCAGGGCAGAGATCGAACCAGTGCCCCTTGTACTGCAAGGCAGACTCTTTACCCACTGGAGCACCAGAAGCCAGCAAGCCCTGAGGGGAGTGCAGGGCCGCACTGCCTCCTGGATTGGCCTTGGGAGCGGCAGACCCAGAGCGCCAGGCTGCCGGCTCCCCGCTGGAAGACTGCCGCCTGGGCACCCCCGCCGCCCTGGCCCCGCGCCTTCCCGCGCCCCCTGGCCTCTCCGCGGGAGCCTGGCCAAGGGCGGAAGCCGAGGCCGCTGCCCGCTCCTGGTGTCGCAGGGAGGAACCGAATGCTGATCCCATGATGGAACTATTTGTTTGACTTGCTTTGGGTTCAGTTCAGTTCAGTCGCTCAGTCCAGCTCTTTGGGACCCAATGGACTGCAGCACCGCGGGCTTCCCTGCCCTTCACCGTCTCCAGGAGCGTGCTCCAACTCGTGTCCTTTGACTTGGTGATACCACCCAACCTCTGTCGTCCTCTGTCGTCCCCTTCTCCTTCTGCCTTCCATTTTTCCCAACATCAGGGTCTTCTCTGATGAATCATCTCTTCTCATCAGGCGGCCAAACTATTGGAGCTTCAACCTCAGATCCTCCAATGAATATTCAGTGTTCCTTTCCTTTAGGATTGACTGGTTCGATCTTGCTGTCCAAGGAACTCTCAGGAGTCTTCTCCAACACCAGAGTTCAAAGGCATCAATTCTTCCTCACTCAGCTTTCTTTATGGTCCAAATGTCACATCCATACCTGACTACTGGGAAAACCATAGCTTTGACTATATAGACTTTTGTCGGCAAAGTGATGTCTCTGCTTTTGAATACGCTGTCTAGATTTGTCATAACTTCTTTTCCCAAAGAGCAAACGTCTTTTTTTTTGTTTTTAACTTTTTTTTCCCCTCTAAGTCATCGTTTATTGTTCATCCATCTTTATTCTTTAGCCTGTGTGGGCCTCCCATCTCAGTGGCCTCCCTCGTTGCAGAGCACCGGCTCTGGGCGCATACGCTCCAGAGCGCTGGCTCATAATTGGACCCACCGGCCCAGCAACTCCACAGCACATGGGATCTTCCCAGGGCAGGGATCGAACCAGTGCCCCTTGTACTGCAAGGCAGACTCTTTACCCACTGGACCACCAGGGAAGCCCAAGCAAGCATCTTTTGATTTCACAGCTGCAATCACCATCCACAGTGATTTTGGAGCCCAAGAAAATAAAGTCTGTCACTGTTTCCATTGTTTGCACATCTATTTGCCATGAAGTGATTGGACCAGATTCCATGATCTTAGTTTTCTGAATGCTGAGTTTTAGGCCAGCCTTTTCACTCTTCTCCCACCCTCAATGAGAGGCTCTTTAGTTCCTCTTCACTTTCTGCCATTAGAGTGGTATCAAATGTATGTTTGAGGCTGTTGATATTTCTCCCAGCAATCTTGATTCCAACTTGTGTTTCATCCAGCCTGGCGTTTCACATCTATGCAGACATAGAAGTCGTATAAGCAGGGTGACAATATACAACCTTGACAAACTCTTTTCCCAATTTAGAACCAATCTGTTCTGCCATGTCTGGTTCTAACTGTTGCTTCTTGTCCTGCATACAGGCTTCTCAGGAGACAGGTAAGGTAAGTTGGTATTCCCAGTTCTTTAAGAATTTCCCACAGTTTGTTGTGATTCACACAGTCAAAGGCTTTAATGTAGTCAGTGAAGCAGAAGCAGATTTTTTTTTTTTAATTCCCTTGCTATTTTTTATGATCCAAGAGATGTTGGCAATTCGGTCTCTAGTTCCTTTGCCTTTTCTAAATCTGCCTAGTTTGAAGGATTTTGAGCGTAATCTTCCTAGCATGTGAAATGAGCGCAATTATATGGTAGTTTGAACATTCTTTGGCATTGCCCTTCTTTGGGATTGGAATGAAAACTGACCTTTTCCAGTCCTGCGGCCACTGCTGTGTTTTCTCAATTTGCTGGCACATTGAGTGCAGGAATTTAGCAGCAGCATCTTTTAGCATCTGATAGAGCTCTGCTGGAATTCCAACACCGCCACTCGCTGTGTTCATAGTAATGCTTCCTCAGACCCACTTGCTTCCCCTCCAGGACGTCTGGTTCTGGGTGAGGGCCCACACCGTGTGGTTATCCGGGTCAGGAAGCTCTTTCTTATATAATTCTTCTGTGTATTCTTGCCACCTCTTCTTATTCTTTTCTGCCTCCGTTCGGTCCTTGCCATTTCTGTACTTTACTGTGCCCATCTTTGCATGAAATGTGCCCTTGGTATCCCGAATTTTCTTGAAGAGGTCTCTAGTCTTTTGCATTCTATTATTTGAATCTATTTGTTAACTCCACTGTATGATCATAAGGGATTTGATTTAGGTCATACCTGAATGGCCTAATGGTTTTCCCTACTTTCGTCAATTGAAGCCTGAATTTTGCAATAAGGAGTTCATGTGAGCTCCAGGTCTTGTTTTTACTGACGATATAGAGCTTTTGCTGGCTGTATGGAGTGTACATACTAGTGATAATTTCTAAAAATCTTTGCTTTCTTATAGAAAACATCTCAGGATGGCATGAAACATTAATAGTCCAAAATTTCTGTAGTTTCTCTGTAAGAGGAAATTAATTCTCAGTGATCAGTCTTTCGGAATCTTATTTTATTTGGAAATAACCTAGCTGAAAGGACCATTGGGGGAAGAAAAGTGTTCTGGGTTTGAAACAAAAAAAAAGGAAGGAAAGAAGGTGGGACTTCCCTGGTGGTCCAGTGGCTAAGACTCCATGCTCTCAATGCAGGGGGCCCGGCTCGATCCCTGGCCGGGGAACTAGAGCCCACATGCCGCAACTAGGACCTAGCACAGCCAAATGTAAAAAAATAAAGTATTTAAAAAAAAAAAGAAGGAAAGAAGGAAAAACTGACCTCGCCGCTTTGTTCTTCAAGATAGGCTTTTATGGCCGTGGGGGAGGGCTATGGCTGTTTCAGTCTCGGGCCCTTTCCTGGCTCTTCAGCAAACTTTCATGGCTTAGTTAAGCACCACCCTAGAAATTCAGGTTACCAAATCGGGAGAGACGATTTGAGACAGACATCCCTACACCATAATTCTTCTTAATAGAGTTTATCTAAAAGCTCCTATCTTACGTTCTTCTTTCCTGAGAGGTTTCTTTACTTGAGTTACTTTCCTTGCTGACAAAGTTGTAACAGATATAAGAATATTTAACTTATATTAAACCTAGGCACAATGAACATATTATGCTTAATGTTAATGACTCAAACATGTCTATATTAATTAGATCAACAAATAAACATTAATACCACGTATTAATTTCATACTGAATATTGCCCCCTTCACATGAACCATGAAATTCACTTAGGTTGATTTCTCTTGTATTTAGAATTGTTTGATTTGTAGGTGCTTACCCTTCTTTAGGCCAATTAGATTATAGCTCATTTACAAATTAGCCTCAACAATCAGCAATCTTATCCAAAGACAAGGAGACACACACTGAGACATACGTCTATCCAGACAGACACAATAAGCCATCTCATAGTTTTGTTTTCCAAACTTAGTTACAAATCAGCTCTCACAATACAAAACTCACTACTTGTGAATAGTGGTTGGAATAAGAAAATTTTAAACAGGCTCAGTCTGCCTTTTTCTTCCTTCAGTGTCAGGAGTTAGAGAGGGTCTCCATAAAATGAGGACTCCGGAGAGCTCTGGTCTCAAGCATATTCCCTCAGGGCAAGAATTCTAAAGAGAGAATTTTTCCTTCAAGCTTTCTCTGGCATCTAAAGAATACTGTGACCACACTGTTAACAATCATTTTTATTTTTCTGTACTCATAGTTTCAGAGCCAAAGTTTAGACGTGGGGCTTCCCTGGTGGTCCAGTGGGTGAGGACACTGCCTTGCAGTGCAAGGGGCACTGGTTCGATCCCTGGCCTGGGAAGATCCCACGTGCCGCGGAGCAGCTGGACTGATGTGTCCAACTACTGAACCAGAGCTCTGGAGCGCATGTGGCTGGAGCTGGTGCTCTGCGATGAGAGAGGCCACTGCGATGGGAGGCCCACACAGGCCAAAGAACAAAGATAAATAAATGAAAGACCAATAGAAGTGCCCCCCCACCAAAAAAATGTTTAGACCTGATAGTGTTCAAACTGGCCCTAATAACAAGGGCAGACGAGCTGTTAAAATGCTGTCCCAGCAGGGATTGTCCCTCTGGCAGGTGGGACCGTAGTTTGATCAACCCTGGGCTGTTGAATACAGGAGAAAAGTCTTAGACATAAGGGAATTTCAGTCTGTTTTCTTGTGACAATAAAGATCTAATGGTTGTAGGCCATTTTTCTTTGTCATTGGATTATAAGCTATAGGTTGACCAGTCGTTTAAAATCTTTCCCCAAGGGTTTCCAGGTGAGGGTGGGAACATAAGATCCCACGTGCCGCGGAGCAGCTGGACTGATGTGTCCAACTACTGAACCGGAGCTCTGGAGCGCATGTGGCTGGAGCTGGTGCTCTGCGATGAGAGAGGCCACTGCGATGGGAGGCCCACACAGGCCACACGGGCTTCCCATTTGGGCTTTTGTGGTTTGTACCAGATGTCTGTGCACTCAGGCCAAGCCGACCAAACCAGAAGCTTACCAGTCAGAAGTCACACTCCGAATAAAACAAAAGGCAAAGAAATGCCCAGAGGTCAAAAGCCAAACGGCATAAATGCCAGACTTGGCTTCCCAGTCCCACTAGACCCGCGACCTGGCAGGGTCAGCGCCGGGTGGCCTCTTGCAGTTGTGATGTGGTTTCAAGCAATTTCGTTTGCGTTTCCTGCAAAGAAGTTACTCCAGTGTTTCCTTGTTTGGAACCAAAGTAAGCATTCCACTGAATCTGCTTGATCTTATGCTGGTGTTTTCTAACTCTGTGTGCAGAAATACCAATTTTGGAATATCACAAGAACCCCAATTTGGACATTTATGTTCAGATCTCCTGTCGTGTAATTCCCCCAGTTAACTAGGTACTTGCGAGTTTGAGTTTCGTGCACACTGCATGTGAACCTGCCTGGAGTGTGAGTCAGAGGCTGGTTTTCTGATACCCCGCGTTTCTGTTTTGAGATTGTTTCCCATTTTAAGCTGAATTTGTCAGAGATAAAATCACTCGTGACATTACGTGGTGGGCCCGTGTGCTGCCGTGAGCTTAGCTCCTCCAGGGGTCTCCCCAGAGTGGTTCTGACTTGCCTTCCGCGTCTCAGATTCTCCCTCTGGCAGTCTTAGACCACCAGGGCTGTTCAGGCCACTGAGCAGCCAGTTCTTATGGCGACCCTGGGACGAGCAAGTGTTTTAATTATCGTGTGGGTTTCTCTGTGGGACCACTGCACAGGATGAGGACGAGGCCTCCACCACGCCCATAAATTTCTCAGCCTCCTGAGAAAAACTAACCAGCAAGGAGGAGTCTTGTCCCTTTTCTTTGGAGCAAAGCTCTCGTGTTATTCCCACTTTTATTCCAACAAATTCTATAAAAACAGCTGAAATGAGGGAACGTGTCAGATCAGCCTCTTACCTAACCACCCAGCCAAGACCACTCGGTCCCCTGCATGGAGTGGCCCTGGTGTCTTTCAGCCCAGCCCCAAGTATTCCTCGATTCCTTTCAATTGAGCCCCTCACCCAACACCTTTCCACTGGGTGGGTATTCCCCTGCTATCTTTCAACGAACCCATTATCTTTCAGCTGGCCGGGTATGCCTCCGTATCTTTCAACCGAGCTGCAGGCAGTGTCTAGACTATGAATGGGTATTCTTGTTAAGTGGCTAAGTCATGTTCGACTCTGCAACTTCATGAACTGCAGCACGCCAGGCTTCCCTGTCCTTCACTATCTCCTGGAGTTTGCTCAAATTCAAGTCCATTGAGTCAGTGATGCCATCCAACATCTCGTCCTCTGTTGGGCCCTTCTCCTCCTGCCCTGCATCTTTCCCAGCGTCAGGGTCTTTCCCAATGAGTCAGCTCCTTTGCGTCAGGTGGCCAAAGTATTGGAGCTTCAGCTTCGGCATCAATCCTTCCAATAAATACTCAGAGTTGATCTCCTTTAGGACTTACTTAACCTTCTTGTAGTCCAGGGGACTCTCAAGAGTCTTCTCCAACACCCTAATTCCAAAGCGTCAATTCTTTTGAGCTCAGCCTTCTTCATGGTCCAACTCTCACTTCCGAACGTGACTAGTGGCGAAACCTTTGTTCGCGAAGTGATGTCTCTGGTTTTGCACATACTGTCCCTGTTGGTTGTATCTTTCCTTACAAGGAGTGAGTGCCTTTTAATTTTGTGGCTGTGGCCACCGTCCACGTGGGTTTGGGTATCAGAATCTTTCGGCTGGAAGGTGGGGCACGTCATTTGCTCCACTGTCCATAAAACTCATGATCTCAACCCATACAAGAGATCCAAGAACCAGGAGAGATTTACCCAAACTCACCTGTACTCCCTGAGGAGGGGGGTGGGCACAGGGGCCGCTGCTGGCACTGAAGCTCCAGCTCCTCATGGCGTTGAGGTGAAGAAGGGAAGTTGACTCTGGGTCCCTTTGCTGGTCCCCGTAACTACTAGCTAAAAAGAGGCACCGTGTGAGAGTGCTGAGTTAAGTTTTATTTGGGGCAGAATGAAGACTGCAGCCTAGGAGACAGCGCCTCAGGTAACTCTGAGAGACTGCTCCCAAGGGGCACTCAGAGAGGGTCCCCATACAAGACTCTGGTGACAGGGGAGTTCAGTGCCGTTGAGCACTTACTTTCCAGAAGGTTCGCTGCTAGTCATGAGGGTCTGATGCCACCTGAAGAAAATGAATGGTTTTCTAGACATGAAGAGAGGCAAGGAGTGGGATCATGAATCAGTTCTTGAACATACCTGATACCCCCAAGACTCGTTCCACCAGATTCCCTGGAGCAGAGAGGGCCTCCCTGTCCCCCTGAGCTTCCCTTGGGGGGCCGAAGCTGCCTCAGCACAGAACCAGTCTTCGCCGAGGCAGACTGCAAATGCCCTCATTGTTCAGCTGTTGGCCAATGCTCTTTGCAAGCGCCGTTGTAGTGACCACACCATCATCAAAAGAAAAGAGAGACAGAAACGGTAGGCGGGAAGTGACATACATCTGCAATCGGGCGACCAACGTGCACATTCGAGCAGTGCCAGGAAGTCCCAAGTCACAGCAACCTGGAGGCCTGGCTGGGGAGAGGTCCCGGGCAGTGCGTGTGTCCTCCGTGTGGCTTCAGATTGCGGTTTAGGTGCTCCCAGTGATAATCCCAGGCCGCAGACTGAGCCTATCATCAGCTGGTGAGCAGAAATGCGGCTCTGTTTTCATATCAATCTTTTTACAGTGCTCTTTGTTTTATCTGGTGAGCAATGAGATTGCCAGACTCTGGCGGCCTGGCCAGATCCAGGGCTCAGAGAATTCCAAGACTCACTCCCTGTCTTGTCTCCAGCAGCCCCGGTTTACACGCAAGAACAGGCGCGCTCGCCAGCGGCGCGGTCAGGGCAGTGACCGGGCAGGGCAGGCACAAGGCCAGAGGCCCGCCCCGCTTTCTTGTCTCTGAAGCCTGGACAAAACTGTCGAGTTCCGTGCGCAGGTTGGAAAAGAATTTCCAGACACGAGGCAGAATGACAGGAAAGTAAAGTTTATCAGCGTGCGGGGAGGAAGAGTGGCTGCCAGTAGAGCGGGCGGCTTACGGGAGAAAGCGGGAGACACTGTGGGAACAGCAGGCCTCACCGCGGACGTCGTGAAAGTGGAAGACGCTGCTGGAACGGCGGGTCAGCTCCAAGGAGGACCGAGCCTAAGCAGGGGTCTTTGATCCATTTTATACCTGAGGTCTAAGGAGTGGCCTCGGGGTCTTAAGGATCACCGCTGATTGGACGGTGTACTGGGTGTGTAGAGTGATGACTACAGCCAGAGGGAAAGACAGGAGGGTCCAGGGAGTGGCGAAGGGTCTTAAGGACTGGGCGGTGGACTGTAGCCTGGAGGCGGGAAGGGTCTGGTTTGTCTCTTCTGGCATGCCAAGAGTCCGCGCAGTTGGATTGTTCTTTCATCCTTGGGCACCACAAAAACGACTTCCATTGAATCCCCCCAACACCTGCTTTTATGGAGTTTCTGCTTTTAGGCAGCTTCTGTCCACAGGGGAGAGACTTCCACGGGGCTCCCATCCGTCTCTTGCCTCAAGGGCACCCTGCCCCCACCATCGTGCGAGGACTCGGCAGCCTGGCCTTTAGAATCTTCCGCCTGCTCTCCCCAGGTCGCTGCAACTGGTTGGGATGTATCTGGCCCTCAGCCCCCAGGGTCAGTGTGCAAAGAACGCCTGGCCAAGAGGACACAGTTGGTGGCCGGGTATTTGTGTCTCTTCATGGGCGGGGACCAAAGGCAGCATGACCTCACCCCGCCCCACCGCCAGCCCTGGAAACCCATTGGATCCCTGTAGCCAGCCCTGGAAACCCAGCGGATCCCTGTAGCCGGCCCCGGCCAGGAGGACAGCACATCAGGGCTGTGAGCTGGGGCCCCAACCCTGCCAGCCCTCGCCGCCATGACCTCTGCTGCCATGAGCTTTGGAACCAGAGCTCAGCGCAGTGCTGACCATCACACAGTCACAGGGGCCCGTCCAGCAAGGTCCTCAGTGCGGCGGTGGGAGCCCAGCCCGAGGGCACGGCAGTTTTAGGAAAGTCGCGTGCAGGTTGGAAAAGAATTTCCAGACACGAGGCAGAATGACAGGAAAGTAAAGTTTATCAGCGTCGGAGGAAGAGTGGCTGCCAGTAGAGCGGGCGGCTTACGGGAGAAAGCGGGAGACACTGTGGGAACAGCAGGCCTCACCGCGGACGTCGTGAAAGTGGAAGACGCTGCTGGAACGGCGGGTCAGCTCCAAGGAGGACCGAGCCTAAGCAGGGGTCTTTGATCCATTTTATACCTGAGGTCTAAGGAGTGGCCTCGGGGTCTTAAGGATCACCGCTGATTGGACGGTGTACTGGGTGTGTAGAGTGATGACTACAGCCAGAGGGAAAGACAGGAGGGTCCAGGGAGTGGCGAAGGGTCTTAAGGACTGGGCGGTGGACTGTAGCCTGGAGGCGGGAAGGGTCTGGTTTGTCTCTTCTGGCATTCCAAGACCCCCCTCATTTGCATTGTTCTTTCATCCTTGGGCACCACAAAAACGACTTCCATTGAATCCCCCCAACACCTGCTTTTATGGAGTTTCTGCTTTTAGGCAGCTTCTGTCCACAGGGGAGAGACTTCCACGGGGCTCCCATCCGTCTCTTGCCTCAAGGGCACCCTGCCCCCACCATCGTGCGAGGACTCGGCAGCCTGGCCTTTAGAATCTTCCGCCTGCTCTCCCCAGGTCGCTGCAACTGGTTGGGATGTATCTGGCCCTCAGCCCCCAGGGTCAGTGTGCAAAGAACGCCTGGCCAAGAGGACACAGTTGGTGGCCGGGTATTTGTGTCTCTTCATGGGCGGGGACCAAAGGCAGCATGACCTCACCCCGCCCCACCGCCAGCCCTGGAAACCCATTGGATCCCTGTAGCCAGCCCTGGAAACCCAGCGGATCCCTGTAGCCGGCCCCGGCCAGGAGGACAGCACATCAGGGCTGTGAGCTGGGGCCCCAACCCTGCCAGCCCTCGCCGCCATGACCTCTGCTGCCATGAGCTTTGGAACCAGAGCTCAGCGCAGTGCTGACCATCACACAGTCACAGGGGCCCGTCCAGCAAGGTCCTCAGTGCGGCCGGTGGGAGCCCAGCCCGATCGTCCCTGCCCGCCCTTTCAGGGCAGCCCCGAGTGGACCCAGGAGGACCCAGGAGGTCCTGCTGGTCCTGGCCTGTGGTGCCGGGAAGGAGCCTGGCCCCCTTGCACGCAGAGACCGCGGTCTCTGACGTCTCGTGAGTGCAACTGTCTGAGGTCTGACCAGCATGTCTTCTTCTGCTCGACTCTGGCTCTTCGTGGACGGACACAGTTTCTTCCCGCCCACGTCAGGCAACAAAGGGGCCCGGACTGCGGTAAGCCACGGCGGCCGCCTCTTCCAGTCGTCGACTTAAACAAGATGCACGGTGAGAGTTCCGACTTAGACTTTAGTTGGGGCAAAATGAGGAGTGCGTCCCAGGAGACTGCAGATTTTGTTGCCCAAATCTTGGCTCTTTGTGCATCGATACCAAACAGAAATATAGAGACAGAGTTATGGAGGAGAAGGAAAGAGCAGCTTGATTACTTTGCCCAGCAAAGCGGGACAGAGTCGGCTAGCGCCTCAAGAGCTGCGCCCTCCTCCCTGGGAGGCAGGGAAAGGCTATGTAGTCAGGCAGGAGTGTGTGACAAGGGTCAAGGCAGTAGCAGCGTGTTTTTCCTTCTGCAAAGTTTTGAAGAAGACTCTTGAGAGTCCCTTTGACAGCAGGGAGTTCAGATCAGTCGATCCTAAAGGAAATCAACCCTGAGTATTCATTGGAAGGACTGACGCTGAAGCTGAAGCTCCGATACTTTGGCCCCCTGATGGGAAGAGCTGACTCACTGGAAAGGACCCTGATGCGGGGAAAGACTGAGGGCAGGAGGAGAAGCGGGCAGCAGAGGAGGAGATGGTTGGAGGGCATCACCGACTCAATGGACATGAATCTGAACAAACTCTGGGAAATGGTGAAGGACAGGGAAGCCTGGCGTGCTGCCGTCCACGGGTCACAAAGAGTCGAACGTGACTGCAACCAAACAGGTCTCGAAAGGGTGGGGTTGCTGACCAGACCGCGGGTGCCCTGTGCAGGGTCTCCAGTGGCTCATCCCCTGACCTCGAGGAGCCCTCCTGACCTTTAGTCTCGCCTCAGGTGGCTTCCTTGCTGCTCCTCCTTTGATTAGCAACTCCTCTGCTGCTCGGAACTGAGAGGTCACGGAGACTCGAGTCTGGCCTATGGGAAATGGAGGACAAAAAGGCCCGAGTGCCTAGGAGCCCCCGGAGCCTGCTTGGCTTCCATAGCTCTGAGAATCTGCCCCAGAGGGTGGGAGGCCAAGTCACCAAACGGGATTCTGGTGAAGGAGGAGGTCAGTGCCGTCAAGCCTTTACTTTCCAGAAGGTTTTCTGCCAGTCCTGAGGAGCCGATGTCACCGTCGGGGACTTGGTGCTTTTCTGGATATGAGCAACTCTGCATTCAGTTGGGCGTATCTTTCCTTTTCTCCTCTCCCTTTCACATCTCTTCTTTGTAAGCCCTCCTCAGACAACCACTCTGCCTTCTTGCTTTTCTTTTTCTTTGGGGTGGTTTTGGTCACCACCTCCTGGACAATGTTAGGAACCTCCGTCCATAGTTCTTCAGGCGCTCTGTCCATCAGATCTAATCTCCTGAGTCATTTCTCACCTCCACTGTATAATCATAAGGGATTTGATTTAGGTCACACCTGAGCAGCCTAGTGGTTTTCTCTTGTTTATTCAATTTAAGTCTGAATTTTGCAATGACACTCAACTCCAGGTCTTGTTTTTGCTGACAGTGTAGAGCTTGTCCCTCTTTGGTTGGGAAGAATATAATCAATCGGATTTTGGTACTGACCATCTGATGACGTCCATGTGTAGAGTCGTCTCTTGTGTTGTCGGAAAAGTGTGTCTGCTACGGCCATTGTGTTCTCTCGGCAAAACTCTGTTAGCCTTTGCCCTGCTTCACTTGCACTTGACTTTCTACTTCTGCATTCCAGTGCCCAGTGATAAAAGGACGTCTTTTTTTGGTGCTACTTCTAGAAGGCCTTGTGGGTCTTTACAGAGCTGTGTGATGCCAGCCTCCTCAGCAGAGTGATGGGGTGCAGGCTTGGGTGGCTGTGATGCTGAACGGCTGCCTCGGCAAGCGTCCCATGTCGTTGGCACACTACAGATACTTCTTATCTCTCTTGGTTGAGATCTTCTGTTGTAGGAGATGATGTTGAAAAACACGTTTACAACCAGCATCATATTGTAAAGCAATTGTCTTCCAATAAAAAGTAAATAACACACACACACATTTGCCATTGGAAGTGGAGTAAACACCAGACTGGGCTCAGAACTATGGCCCCACAAGGCAACGTTTCTCAAAAGTTTTATTTTATGTTTTTGGATCTTCATTGTTTCAGCAACAGACGGGCGCCTGCCAAGACCTTCTGCCGGCGGCGCCCTGTGCGCAGCCCCTGCTGACCTTTGACCTTTAGTCACGCCTGAAGAATTGGGGAAGAGGGAGTCACTCGGTGCTCCAGGGAGACTGGCGGAGCAGGTCTTTAGGTAGTCAGATACTCGCAGGAACGGGTTCCATGATCTCGATCCTGGCATCTCCTCATATCTGGACGAGTACTCAGTACCATTGTGGTGACAGCAGGTCCTCCTGCCCGGCAGAAAGCCTTCTGTGAGAGAAGAGCTTGACCGCACTGACTCCCCTTTCACCAACTCTTCCATATTTGCCCCCCCCCCCCAACGGCCTCTTGGGAGCTGCCTCTCAGCGCTCCCTGAGGTGCTGTCTCCCGGCTGCAGTCCTCGTTTCGCCCCGAGTAACACAACTCGCATCCCCTGCACGGTGCCTCTTTCCTAAGTGGACGGTGGCTGCCCGGGGGTGTCTCGCTTGCGGCGGGCAGGGGTCCTCTCTGGGGTTGGCACTTGGGCCTCTTCTGTCTGCAGAAGCTCCTCTTGAAGTGGAGCACAGGCTCGAGACGCGCAGGCTCAGTAGTTGGGGCCACGAACCTAGTTGCTCCACGGCACGTCGGATCTTCCCAGACCAGGGATCGAACCCGTGTCCCCTGAGTGGGCAGGCAGAGTCTTAACCACTGGACCACCAGGGAGGTCCAGAAGGCGGCATTTTTTCATCCTGTCAACCACAGAACAACGAAGTACTGGCCTCTGCAGGACTCTGGGCATTTGTAACAGTAACCTCGAGATGGTGATCGCTCCAGCTCCTCAATCAGTGCCCTGGGTCATGGAATTTTAAAACCCACCTGAGGGTTTGGGAGAATTAGACAGTGAGGAAGTTTGAACAATACACAGTAACTTGAGCCCAAGTCCCTGTCTGAGAAGGCGGGCCGGGGCAGCACCGGTAAACCTGACCTTTCGATTCTCAAAGAGCTTCAAGCAGAAGATCCAAAACCACAGAAGATGCGAAAGTGTGAAACACAGGGACTTTTTGGAGAAACACAATGATTATTGCTTGTACTGTGGAATTAAAACAACGTGTGAGTTTTCCCAAGAGCCGTGGGTAAGGAAGTATACGGACACAGTTACAAGGATGTGAATTTATGAGACATAAATTGTAGAACCCCAGCACAATGGAGCCTGCTGGTGGTACGCAGACCGGCCCAGACCCAGGGGCTGAGGCCTGAGCTCTGGGGGCTCTGGCGTTCCAGCCCCCCCAGGCGTGTGCGTCCGGGGGTCACACAGCTTAGGCATTTCCCCCTGAACCTGTGCTGACAAAGTGAGAGAGCTTACTGAGAGGGGAGCCTGGGAGAGCGAGAGGGCTGTGGCGGTCCAGTCGCTCAGCCGTGTCCAACTCTTTGCGACCCGTGGACGGCAGCGCACCAGGCTGCCCTGTCCTTCGCCAGCTCCCGGAGCTTGCTCAGACTCACTTCCGTGGACTCAGCGATGCCGTCCAACCCTCTCCGCCTCCGTCGCCCCTTCCCCTCCTGCCCTCCGTCTTCCCCAGCCTCAGGCTCTTTTCCAGAGAGTCGGCCCTTCCCACCCGGGGGCCAAAGTCCTGGAGCTTCAGCGTCAGCAGCAGTCCTTCCGGTGAACATTCAGGGTTATTTCCTTTAAGATGGACTGGTTTGATCTCCTTGCTGTCCAAGGGCCTCTCCGGAGTCTTCTCCAGCACCACAGTTTTCAAAAGCATCAATTCTTCAGTGCTCAGCCTTCTCATTGTCCATCTCTCACAGCTGTATATGACTACTGGAAAAACCATGACTTTGATTATACAGACCTCTGGAGTTAAAGTAATGTCTCTGCTTTTTAATGTCTCTGTCTAGGTTTGTCATAGCTTTTCTTCCAAATAGAAAGTGTCTTTTAATTTCATGGCTGCAGTCACCATCCACAGCGATTTTGGAGCCCACGAAAATAACATCTGTCACTGTTTCCACATCTACTTGCCTTGCAGCGACGGGACCAGAGGCCGTGATCTTTGCTGTCTGAATGTTGAACAGGAGGATAAGGGACCCCGAAAGGGCTGTTCTGCCACATGACTCACAGGCTTGGGTTTTATGGAGGTGGGATTCGTTTCCGGGTCTTCTCTGACGAATCACTCTGACTCACGGTCCATGCTGGTGTTGAACTCATCCCTCAGCCAGGATGGATGCCAGCGAGAAGCATTCCGGGGGATTGGTAAGACATGTGACATATTTCCTCTCTCTTTCTGACCTTTCTCGAATTCTTCCTGCTGGTGGTAGCTGGTCAGTTCAGAGTGCCTTCCCAGGACTTCCTGTTGTAAGGTAACTCACACAAGCGGTTACTCTCCGTCCTGGCCAGGGCAGGCGGTTTCCCTCAGTGGTTCCCCTAAGAGGTTGTTTTTACTTGATGGTCAAGCATGTCATCTGATTTCTTTCATCATGGTTAGTACATCCCTTAGTAAGTTGAAGAAGGACTTCCAGAAGGGCTGTGTGGAGAGATGGAAGCTTCTCCCGGGCAGGTCCCATGGTGACCCGGGGATGATTAGCACCAGGGAGAACTCATTTCCTGTTCAGTTGAGGACAAAGTGGACCCTTGAGGACTTAAAGTTTAAGTGCCTGGGAGGGATCTGCAAAGGCCTGTGGGGCTGTCAGACAGGCAGGGTGGTCGGGCTCCGAAGGGCAGCGGAAGGAATGAGCCGGCTTTCCCTTGCTCGGGCTGAGAGACGCGTGCACCGCACGAATGAGGACGGCTGCAAGCAGGAAGGGCTCCCAGGAGGGGAGAGGGGCCTGTGAGTGAAGTGAGCAACCGCAGCCACTCAGTGGAGCAGGAGGCCCGGGCAGGAATGCGGAACCGAGAGAACAGCACCAAGCTGGGGGGGCGGGGGCGCGGGGACTCAGGCAATCCAGAAGGAGACAGGAGACACCAGCTCCTGCATCCTGCCAGCCTCCCAGGGCCTCCTCGCGGGCATCCATCTTGGCCAAACGATGCGCAGGCCACCAGGAGGGACCCTGAGTCAGCGTGACTGGTCTGAGACAACCGGAAACTAACCCCGTCCCCGTAGAAACCGGGACTGTGGGCCACGCGGCCGAGCAGTCCTCCTCGGTCCCCTGGCCCCCCTTTCTCGCCTGGGTGCCCCTTCCCGATAAAATCTCTGCTTTGTCAGCCCATGTGCTCCTCAGATAATTCATTTCCAAGTGTTACACGGTCAGGCCCCCCTTTCTGCAACAGAACCTCCGTAGAAACCGAAGAAAAGGTGGGACTCGGGGCTTCCGGAGAGGGGAGAGTGGGCTCAGAGAGAGCGGAAGCCCGGTGGCCTTTCCCCAGACCCTGCCCTGTACTCTGCCGCACAGGGCTGTCCATTTGTTACCAAAATAAACTGGCGATCTAGAAAGTCAGCAGTTTCCAGTTCCGCGAGTCCCTCTGGCTAATTAACGAGCTCTCTGATCCATAGCTGGCCCACCAGAAGCACCGGCGAGAACCTGGACAGGCAAGGGACGGGGGCGGGGGTGGCCGGGTGGGACCGAGCCCTGAAATCCGTGGCATCTGCAGGCAGCTGGAGTCAGACTCGAGTGAAAGTTGTGGGACACCAGTCCGTGTCCGCAGGGGGTTGAGTCAGTCGCTTGGGTGTGTGGGAAAAACACAGACAGCAGAAGTGACCCACGGTGCAGATTTGCCCAGATGGCAGGGCTCCCGAGATGAGGACATCCGAGGGGTAAAACCGGGACTTCTTGGAGGCGCCGTGGTCAGGACTCTGCAGTTCCGCGGCAGGGTGCACGGCTCCACCCCTGGCTGGGGAACGGAGATCCCACGTGCCGCGTGGCTCCGCCAGAAAACCCGGGACATTCCAGGCCCTGGACAGGCGGTCCCTGGGCCTGGCTATGAACCATGCTCCCAAAGTCATTCTGACACCCTGCCTTCCCCTCCTCCCTGTCCTCCCCCACCCCAGCACGTGGGCCACCTGCCGAGGGCCAGGCCCTGCCCGTGCGGGAGTCCTGATCCTGATCTGGGCTGAGCGCTTGCTCTGTCGTGGGGCAGAGCGGTCCACAGCTCATGCCCTGCCAGGGGTGGGGGGCTGAGGCTGGGGCAGGGCCCCCTGGCGCGACCCATGACCGTCGTGTCCTAGCTCCCGCTCAGGGGGTACAGGCGCTGGGATGAACTGGCTAAGGAGACTCCGCTCACGGCTCATGTCGGGGTGGCGCCCGGTGGAGTAGTCGTGTTAAACAAACCCGTGAAGTTCGCTTGTTGAAATGCACCCACAGCCTAGAGACGAAGGCCCGCAGAGCCGCTTAGGTAAGTGACAAAGGACTGTGGCCCCGAGTCTCCAATCCTGTGATTAGAAGGGAGGGAGAATGAGAACCTGGAGGGGAGGGGCGGTTCCCGCCGCTTTTCTGCCAAAGGGAGAAGGTCTGGCTGGAGGTTTGGGGGCTGAGGGGCACAGGGGGTCAGGAGAGGACTGCGCCCTGGTTGTGAGGGAGAACGTGGTCACCGCTGAGTGTGCAGACATGGGTGTGCAGGAAGGGCCCGGCCCGCGCCCAGGGGGCCTCGGCGGAGGGGGCTTGGACTGCCCGTCTGACCCTGGGGTGCCGGGGCCCGGCTGTCACCGCAGGCTTGGGCTGGAGTGGGGACCCTCCGTGTGCAGATCGGCCGTGAGGAGGCGCTCGCTCGCGAGGGGGTCAGCGAGGGTGACCTCGAGGCCAGGCGCACGGACAGCCGCCCACATTGCCCCGGCGGGGAGACTGGACAGACCTTCCACCCAGTGTTGTCGGGAAGGGGTTCCATTTTGTTCAACCAGGCTTCCACTTTCGGAAAGCCGCAGCGGACGCTTCTGCTGGGCGGGGAGGGACGCCTCTGGCCACGGTGTCTAAAGCAGAAGGCTGACCTTGCGCCACTCTGGGTCGCGCCTGCTGTTTAGGGGCTGGGCGGGAAGGCGAGGCTCCTGGGCGCCGGACCGCCGGGGACGAGCCGCGGGGCCCCGGGCCTTCCCGCGCGGGGGGCGCGGCGCCCGGGGGAGCGCGTCTGCAGCTCTGTGCAAGCCCGGGGGCGCGGCCCGCCCGTCTCCCCTGTCCATGGGGTTCTCCAGGCAAGAATACGGGAGCGGGTCGCCGCTCCTTCCTCCAGGGGTTCGCGACCCCGGGATCCTCTCCGCAGACCGTCGCCTCCCTCTCGCGCCCCCTGGTGGGCCAGGCGGGCAGCGTCCGTTCTTGAAACCTCGCTCGGTTCCCGACCGCGCGCTTTTCCGTCTCAGCCGGGACCGACGTTCTCACAGCCGAAGCCACAGTTCTCTCGGCAGTCATGCACGGAGGAGCGCTGGACACTAACAAAAGGCTGAGCGCTGAAGAACGATGCCTTCAAACTGTGATGCTGGGAAGGACTCTCGAGAATCCCTTGGACTGTAAGGAGAGCAAACCAATCCATTCCTAAAGGAAATCAACCCTAAGTATTCGCTGGGAAGGGCGGATGCTGACGCTGAAGCTCCAATACTTTGGCCACCTAATGCAAAGAGATGCCTCACTGGAAAAGAGCCTGACGGTGGGCAAATAGAAGGCAGAAGGAGAAGGGGACGACGGAGGATGAGATGGTTGGATGGCATCACTGACTCAGTGGAGGTGAGTCTGAGCCAGCTCCGGGAGCTGGTGAAGGACAGGGAAGCCTGGTGAGCTGCCGTCCGTGGGGTCGCCCAGAGTCAGACCTGACTGAGCGACTGAGCTGTGCATCCTTTGTCATTTCCACGGGCGGCGAAGCTACCCTGCGTGCACCTCCGTGAGGGCAGCCGAGGTCTGCTTTGCCCACTGTCTTCTGCTGTGACCTGCAGGGGCAGTGCCCCGTAAGTGCTTTTTTGGGTTTTTTTTTAGACTTTTTAACATTGGCCTCTTTTATTGGTTTTTTACTTTTTTTTTTTTAAGATTTATTTATTTTGGTGGGGGTGGGGTGGGGAGGGAGGGGAGCAGGCGGGCCACTTCTATTGGTCTTTCATTTGTCCATTTTCATCCATCTTTATTCTTTGGGCTGTGTGGGCCTCCCATTGCAGTGGCCTCTCTTGCTGCAGAGCACTGGCTCTGGGTGCATGTGCTCCAGAGCTCCGGTTAGGTAGCTGGACACATAGGTCCAGCTGCTCTGTGGCACATGGGTCAGGGATCGAACCAGTGCCCCTTGCACTGCAAGGCAGACTCTTTACCCACTGGACCACCAGGGAAGCCCAGTGCTCTTTTGAACGAGTTGGTGTTCTTTTAAAAAGCGTTATGTGGGGGTTTCGATAAAGAATTATATATTTTAGGAAAAAATAAGGCCAAATGCCATCTGGAGCTATGTCCACGCTCTTGAATATATGTTCACAGACACCCGCGGATCCTCACGCCCGCCCCTCGGTTCTGTGTGGCAGGAGGGAAGCGCCCACGCGGCGGGGCAGCAGAGGGGGCCTTCACGGCTCTTGTTTCTTCAGGCTGAGCTGGGTCTGTGCTGCTGCCACAGTGGCTTTCTCCGGTTGCCCGGGCTGGGCGCCTCTGGCTGTGGGGTGCTGGCTTCTCACTGCGGCGGCTTCTGCGGCAGAGCGCAGGCTCTCGGAGTCGTGGCGTGGGCTCAGCTGCCCGTTGGCATTGGGATCTGCCCTGGGCAGGGGTGAAGCCGTGTCCCCTGCAGTGGGAGGCGAACCCCCAACCGCTGGACCACCAGGGATGTCCCGGAGGAAGTCGACACACGGGAGTTCAGCCCTGTCCTGGGGACGCAGGAGCGCCCCACCCGAGGGCCCTCACCGCCACACCTGGCCCCTGAGCCACGCTGAGCCTGCAGAGACCACACCTGGCCCCTGAGCCACGCTGAGCCTGCAGAGACCGGCATGCACAAGTCTCGCTGAGCATGGTGGACCCTCCACCTGCTGCCCTCACGTGCCCGGTCAACTTGACCCCCAGGTCACCCCAGGAAACAGCCCGTGAGACACACTCGCTTACGCTCTGCTGCAGACCAGGTGTAGGCGGCGGAGACGGTGCAGACGCCCACGTCCCCGTCGCGCCTCGGCCCCGTGCGGGCTCCGCAGCGGAACCCCCTCTGGCGGGGCTGCCCCCTGTATTCTGACAGCTACCGAGGAGGAGGACCCAGGCAGGGACAGAGAGAGGCTTGCGTGGCCAGCAGGGGAGGAAGGGGAAAAGAGAGCCCCGTGCCCTGGCCCGAAGGCCGCGCGGCCCCTGGAGGTGTGCCCCGCGCGGCAGAGCCTGGCTTCACAGAAGGCCTCGACAGACAGGATTTATTCATTTTTTTCTGGACACCAGGTTGGGGCTGCTTCACCAAAGGGCTGTAATTTCATGCGCTGAGAAGCTCACCTATAAGTCAACCTGTACCGCCCTCACCACACTGCTGTGCTGTTACAAGTGCGTCTCGGTGGAGCACGTAAGCAGCGCCTTCTGAGTCTCCCCCTACGTCGTCCCATCAGAAGGGGGAGGCGGCCCCTCCCCGCGCGCCCCGAGGACCACCGGCCACACCCGGCGCTGTGGGGTGGGAAGCGCTGGGCTTGGGTGGACAGTGAGGCGGTCGAGCGTCGTCCGCCGCCTCCACCAGGCGACGGGGGCGCGGCCAGCCTGCTGGAGAGGGCGTGGGGAGGGCGAGGTCCCATCTGGGGCGCGCAGAAGGCCTTGTCTTCACTCAGCCTGGCCCGTTGGCATTGGGATCTGCCCTGGGCAGGGGTGAAGCCGTGTCCCCTGCAGTGGGAGGCGAACCCCCAACCGCTGGACCACCAGGGATGTCCCGGAGGAAGTCGACACACGGGAGTTCAGCCCTGTCCTGGGGACGCAGGAGCGCCCCACCCGAGGGCCCTCACCGCCACACCTGGCCCCTGAGCCACGCTGAGCCTGCAGAGACCACACCTGGCCCCTGAGCCACGCTGAGCCTGCAGAGACCGGCATGCACAAGTCTCGCTGAGCATGGTGGACCCTCCACCTGCTGCCCTCACGTGCCCGGTCAACTTGACCCCCAGGTCACCCCAGGAAACAGCCCGTGAGACACACTCGCTTACGCTCTGCTGCAGACCAGGTGTAGGCGGCGGAGACGGTGCAGACGCCCACGTCCCCGTCGCGCCTCGGCCCCGTGCGGGCTCCGCAGCGGAACCCCCTCTGGCGGGGCTGCCCCCTGTATTCTGACAGCTACCGAGGAGGAGGACCCAGGCAGGGACAGAGAGAGGCTTGCGTGGCCAGCAGGGGAGGAAGGGGAAAAGAGAGCCCCGTGCCCTGGCCCGAAGGCCGCGCGGCCCCTGGAGGTGTGCCCCGCGCGGCAGAGCCTGGCTTCACAGAAGGCCTCGACAGACAGGATTTATTCATTTTTTTCTGGACACCAGGTTGGGGCTGCTTCACCAAAGGGCTGTAATTTCATGCGCTGAGAAGCTCACCTATAAGTCAACCTGTACCGCCCTCACCACACTGCTGTGCTGTTACAAGTGCGTCTCGGTGGAGCACGTAAGCAGCGCCTTCTGAGTCTCCCCCTACGTCGTCCCATCAGAAGGGGGAGGCGGCCCCTCCCCGCGCGCCCCGAGGACCACCGGCCACACCCGGCGCTGTGGGGTGGGAAGCGCTGGGCTTGGGTGGACAGTGAGGCGGTCGAGCGTCGTCCGCCGCCTCCACCAGGCGACGGGGGCGCGGCCAGCCTGCTGGAGAGGGCGTGGGGAGGGCGAGGTCCCATCTGGGGCGCGCAGAAGGCCTTGTCTTCACTCAGTACCCTTAACTGTCAGCAAACTTAGGGTTCATGACGGTCGTGGTGGCGCTCTTGAAAAGGGGGTTATCCTGGAGAGAAAAGCAAGCGCGCCTGGTCAGTGTGGGGGAAGGCGGTGGGCTCCGGGCGCAGCAGTGCCCACTGGGGATGGACGAGGCTTGGGGTGGGGGTGGGGCCGGCACACACTCGCGGGCCGGGGGTGGGCCTGCGGGGGTCCCGGGGCACTCACATTGTTCCACTGGGACTTGAGCTTCTCCTTCTCGAAGCGACGGTACTCCCTGAGGTCACTCAGGTGCGTCAGGGCCTTCCAGATGGCCAGCAGGACGATGCCGATGAGCACGACGCTCACCACGGTGCCCCCCACGATGGCAGCGATGTTGGGGCCCTGCACGCACTCTAGGGGAGGAGGCACACAGACGGCTGTCAGGCCCGCCCCGGTTCCCGCGCCCCAGGTGCCCGGCCCAGTGCCCGCACAGCGTCGGGGGCCCACGCCAGCTCGGTGACAGGCCGTGAGCACACCAGACGCTGGCCTCCCACCGGACGGCCAAGGATCCGGGCGCCGGAGCCTCGCCCCACCGTCTCGGGGGCTCTCCTGGTGCGGGCCTTCCCAGGGAGACCCGGGGCAGCAGCCTCGGGAGTGGGGGCGGACCCCGGTGCCCGCGGGAGCCGCACGCAGCCTCTGATGAGCTTGGTGAGGGGCTCCCACGGCCGCACCCTGGCCCCGGCTCCCGACAAAGGCACAGGTGCTGGCGCCAGCGCCTGACTGGCTGGCTGAGGGTCCGCGGTACTCCCTCAGCCGCCGTCCCAGCCGGCCTTCCCCGGGAGCCTCACGGACTGAACAGCTCAGCCACGGCTGCCCCGCACCAGACCTGGCCGCGCATCTGCCCTTTACAGCCCAGGGATAGCCGGGCCCTGCAGCCCCCGGGACACACGCCGGGGATGGGCCCCCCAGTCGTCTTGGGGGTCCTGGGCAGGGGGAGCAGCAGGTCTCAGCCCTGCAAGGACCTGGGGAGACTGCTGCCGCTCACCTGGCCTGGAAGCCTGAGTCTGTCCCCTCGGCCGCGGGGTCCACACCGCTGCGGGCACAGTGGCTCGGCCCTCACGCCCGTCCCCTGGGGGCCTCCCACTTGGCGTCCTGCGGCTCAGTCTCGCCGCCACTCAACGCACCTCCTCCACACCGGCGCGCCCACACCCCACTCGCCGCCCGTCCCTCCTGATCACGACCAGAGTCCCATCCAAGCACGGGCTTTGTCCGCCCCGCCCCCAGGACCGTGCCTGCACTGGGCAGTGGCCCTGCCCACGTCTGTGTCCGGCTTGGGAGAGCCCTGCCCACTCCTGTGAGAGTCTGCGGTGTGTCTGCGAAGAGACCTGAGGCCCCCTGGCCTCGCGGGCTCCGAAAGCGCCCAGCCCAGCACCACCGACCCTCTCCGACCTCTCGTCTCGGACACAGGTGTCCTGAGAGACACCTCTGACTTCTGGCCTCAGAGACAGTCCCCGCGGGAGTTTTTACCCCTCAAGATCGCCTCGCGTGTCCCCGGCCTGTGTCCTGGGGGACCAGTGACATCAGAGCGCGTCTCTGGGTCCCCTACAGAGGCAGGCTGGTGACCGTCGGGCAGTGGCCCCAGCTTGGTGGGCTCCTCCAGGGCAGGGGCTGGACTTGGGTCTGGCGATCCCCCTGGTCCCCCTGCCTGGCTCTCAGGACCTGCCCTCCGGGCCGCGTGCACCGCCAGAGCTCGGGGCTGCAGCACTGGGGGACAGCCCGCCGGGCACGGGGCGGGGAGGCGGAGGGCAGGGCGGGATCCCGGGAGGGGTGGGCGGAGACCCTCCCAGGACCCTCTCGCCCCGCCCCCGGCCTCACCGCGCTCGTCGTCCACCAGCAGGTCGAATCTGTCCCGCCCGTCGCGCTGCACCAGCCAGTAGGTCATCCAGCAGCCCTCCGAGTCGCGCTCCTTGCACTTGCGGCCGGGCAGCGAGCTGGCCAGCAGCTTCGTCTCCCCGCACTCTGCGCTGCAATTCTTGGCGAAAGGCCCCTTCTCGAACTTCAGGCACTCGGCGCAGCGGCTGCGGGGAGCCGGGGCGTGAGCGCGGGCGGGGCCGGGAGGAACGGCCTCTGGGAGCGGCGGGGCTGTGCGGGCCGGCCGGGGAGGACCGCCCGCCCGAGCCGAGGAGGCGGCGGACACTCACGCGAAGCGGTCGCAGGGCAAGGGGCAGCCCGGGCACAGTTCGCAAAAGGGCGGCTGGTAGCCCAGGTCGCACTGGCACACGTTGCAGCGGCACCGGCCGCGGCCGCTGCACTCGACGCCGTTCAGGTTGAGGCAGCCCTGCGTGGACTTGGAGCACTGGCACGCCGAGCCCTCGAACGCCTCCTGGCACTTGCAGGTGCCGCAGAAGCAGAGGCCCCGCTCTGCAAGACAGGCCGCGCCTCAGCCCCGCCCAGGCCGCGCCCGAGCCGCCAGCCCGAGCAGCCCGTCCAGCTCCCCGCCAGACCTCCCCACTTCGAGGCCCCGCCCGAGTCCCCTCCCAGCACGCCCGGACCCCCACCGAGCCACGCCCCCTGCAGCTCCCGCCGGAAGCATCCCGACCGCGCGCTGAGCACCTGCCCCGCGGTCCCCGGCC
Source organism: Tragulus kanchil (assembly GCA_022376925.1). Lineage (NCBI taxonomy): Eukaryota > Metazoa > Chordata > Mammalia > Artiodactyla > Tragulidae > Tragulus > Tragulus kanchil. The sequence goes on from JAIOJX010000028.1 coordinate 247,088,804, forward strand.
CTCACTCTCTTCCCCGGCCCTCACTCTGGCCCCCAGCCCTCACTGTCCTCCCCAGCCCTCACTCTGGCCCCCAGCGCTCACTCTCGCCCCCGCAGACTTGGCCGTCGTAGCGCTCGCAGTTGACGTTGTCGCACTCGCAGTACTGCCCGTAGATCTTCTTGTTGGGCACGTCGCTCGTGTGGCACACGCACTGCCCGCAGATGCAGTCCCCCAGCCCCGAGCAGAGGATGGAGCTGTTGTCCTTGCGGCAGCTGCCCTCCAGCTCCTGACTGCTCCTGCCCTGCGTCTCGCACTCGCACTTCTTTCCCATGGAGCCGGCGTCGCACCTGCGGCACGCGGGGTCAGGGCTTGCAGGCACCTGCGCGGGGCGGGGCGCGGCGGGGCGGGGCGGGGCGCGGCGGGGCGGGGCGCGGCGGCCTCACCTGCAGACGCCGCACTCCATGGAGCCCCTGCCGCTGCAGAGGCTGCGGTCCTGGCTCCTGTCCCGGCAGCGGCACTCGCACTGGGGGAGGAGCTGCACGGTCACCGTGTCCGTGAAGCCCAGCGCCCGGATGGTGAAGGACTGCTCCTGGATGCACTCTGTGGCTGTGACCTTCACCTGGAAGGTGATCTGTCGCGGGAAAGCGGGGCTCCCGTGAGCACTGGACAGCGGGTCATGGCCAGGCTCTGATCTCTGGGCAGCATGGAGCAGGGCGGAGCCTAACTGGGTGAGGGCCTGGGTCCCGGGCTCCGGGGCAGGCAGGGCACCGACTCTGCTGGCCCCGGGAGGCGGTGGGTCGGGTGGTGGAAGGGAAGGACTCGGACCCTCCAGGAAGCTCCAGGAGGGAAGGTGAGGGCGGAGAGCTGGGAACCCAGAGATGCTGCAGCAGGCCCGCCTGCCTAGCATCGCAAGCCCCGCTCTGCAAGACAGGCCGCGCCTCAGCCCGCCCAGGCCGCGCCCGAGCCGCCAGCCGAGCAGCCCGTCCAGCTCCCGCCAGACCTCCCCACTTCGAGGCCCCGCCCGAGTCCCCTCCCAGCACGCCCGGACCCCCACCGAGCCACGCCCCCTGCAGCTCCCGCCGGAAGCATCCCGACCGCGCGCTGAGCACCTGCCCCGCGGTCCCCGGCCCTCACTCTCTTCCCCGGCCCTCACTCTGGCCCCCAGCCCTCACTGTCCTCCCCCGCCCTCACTCTGGCCCCCCGCGCTCACTCTCGCCCCCGCAGACTTGGCCGTCGTAGCGCTCGCAGTTGACGTTGTCGCACTCGCAGTACTGCCCGTAGATCTTCTTGTTGGGCACGTCGCTCGTGTGGCACACGCACTGCCCGCAGATGCAGTCCCCCAGCCCCGAGCAGAGGATGGAGCTGTTGTCCTTGCGGCAGCTGCCCTCCAGCTCCTGACTGCTCCTGCCCTGCGTCTCGCACTCGCACTTCTTTCCCATGGAGCCGGCGTCGCACCTGCGGCACGCGGGGTCAGGGCTTGCAGGCACCTGCGCGGGGCGGGGCGCGGCGGGGCGGGGCGGGGCGGGGCGCGGCGGGGCGGGGCGCGGCGGCCTCACCTGCAGACGCCGCACTCCATGGAGCCCCTGCCGCTGCAGAGGCTGCGGTCCTGGCTCCTGTCCCGGCAGCGGCACTCGCACTGGGGGAGGAGCTGCACGGTCACCGTGTCCGTGAAGCCCAGCGCCCGGATGGTGAAGGACTGCTCCTGGATGCACTCTGTGGCTGTGACCTTCACCTGGAAGGTGATCTGTCGCGGGAAAGCGGGGCTCCCGTGAGCACTGGACAGCGGGTCATGGCCAGGCTCTGATCTCTGGGCAGCATGGAGCAGGGCGGAGCCTAACTGGGTGAGGGCCTGGGTCCCGGGCTCCGGGGCAGGCAGGGCACCGACTCTGCTGGCCCCGGGAGGCGGTGGGTCGGGTGGTGGAAGGGAAGGACTCGGACCCTCCAGGAAGCTCCAGGAGGGAAGGTGAGGGCGGAGAGAGCTGGGAACCCAGAGATGCTGCAGCAGGCAACCCCAGGTGCCCCCCACGAGCCTCAGGGGGCCTGGCATTAAGCGGAGGTGTCTTGAAATTCTTTTTTTTGCCACTTCTATTAGTCTTTCATTTATTTATCTTTGTTCTTTGGCCTGTGCGGGCCTCCCATTGCAGTGGCCTCTCTCTCCGCAGGGCACCGGCTCTGGACGCATGCGCTTCAGAGCTCTGGCTCAGTAGTTGGACACATCGGTCCATCCGCTCCGCGGCACGTGGGACCTTCCCAGACCAGGGATCGAACGGACACCCCTTGCACTGCAAGGCGGTGTCCTTACCCACTGGACCACCAGGGAAGCCCTCTTTAAATTCTTTTAACCACACATCCCTTTAAAGGATTTGAAAGTGACTTCCTATTAACCAGCACTGTCTCTTTCCTCCGGGCATATTGTCTGGAAGCCCTGAGGCTAAGATGCCTGAGGCCCACAGAAGTCCTAGGCTCAGACGGGGGCGGCGGGGGTGTATTCTGAGCGGGAGTGCTCCCGGGAGTTGAGCCGGCAGCTGCAGGGCCCCCGCCCCACGGCTCTGCTGCTCAGCCAGCGCTGAGCTTGCTGAGCACCTGCTGGAGGAGGGCCGGCCTCACTGCCCACCATCCTAAGTGAACCTCCAGCGGGTGTGGGAGGCAGAGCGAAACATCAGGAGAGGAGTCGGGCGGTCCCAGCATGGTGTGGACCCCTGTATGGCTCCCCCAGGGCGAGGGGGAGAGATGTTGGTAAAAATTCACATGCACTGAGCAAGTCGCATCGTTGAAAGAATTTCTGTCTCATTTAGAAATAAAAGCAAGCGTTTTCCTGAAATATTAATTCACAGCTGGTGAAAACAAACATTGAGTCATTCCGATCATGACAAATTTAAAATATTAGAGAAATAACTCACTGCCTGTTTGTGATCATCTGTGTGGCCCCTGCTTTAATGTCTTTCTCAAAAAACAAGACTATAGGAGACTTCTCCAGGGGTTAAGAATTCGCCTTCCAAGGCAGGGGACGCTGGTTCCATCCCTGGTCGGGGTGCTAAGATCCCACGTGCCAAGGGGCAGCTGAGCCCTCACACCACAGCTAGAGAGCCCACGTGTCACAACTGAGACCCGCCACAGCCAGATAAATCAATAGCAACAATAACAATAGACAAAACACAAAAGTCAGGAAAATCAGACCAAGGCCGCTGTTGGGGCGGGCGGGCAGGTCGGGGGGATGCAGTGCCCAGTGTCTGCCCCCAGGGGGTGCTGCAGTCCTCAAGGCGGTCTGCCTACCCCTGGCCACAACCTTGGAATTTGAGCGCGAAGGAGCTGGCCCTGAGGTGGCCGGGCCCCACCTCTAACGGGTCCTCTCAAGGCCATTTGCGGGGTTCCCCGCCCCGCCCCCCCGTCCCAGGCGAGCCCCTTCCAGAGGCCGGGAGCGACCCTCACCGGGACGTTGATCTGAACGCCGTCGCAGTCCCCCCGGGGCTGGTCCGCCCGAGAGGCCCCGTTGCTGCAGAAGGAGTCGTAGGTGACCTTCAGGGTGTCGGGGAGGGCGCTGTGATCCAGGAAGACCCTGGAGGAGAGTTTCTGCGGAGAGAGGGGCGCCGGGGCTCATCCCGCTGCCCGCCCTCCGCCGCGCCCACTAGAGCTCCGCGGGCACAGGGCTGCCCGCGCCGCGCCCCAGCACAGACAGGCCCCAGCCCCGTGGGGACGGCAGCTCGGCTGTCCCCTCAGCCCTGAAGCCCAGCGCCTGGCACAGGCTGGAGCTGGGAAAGCAAGTGAATGAGCGAGAGGGAGACGGGGGCGAGGCGGGGCCCGGACAGCGCCGGCTGGGGCTCGAGGCTCCGTCCCCCAGGGCCCCGACTCCACAGTGTCACCCGGCACTCCCGGCCGGCTCCCGGCGCTGGGGCTGGAGACGGGCCTGGCGCCCGCGCTCCCCGGAAGGCCCCGGAGGAGGGCCCGGGGCGCCGCCGCCGCGCTGTCCACCAGGGAGGACCCGGCGCCCTGGAGAGGCGCCTGAGGCTGGCCCGGACCCGGCCGGGGCTCTCCGCCCCAGACCACCCTCCCCTGGCCTGCCGCGAGCACCGTGTCTTTGCGGACTGCCCTGGGGACTCACGTTGTAGGCACTCTTGATGAGCTCGACCACGTTCCTGGAGTCTTCTGACAGCTCCCCGACTGCAGACTTGGGAATGATCTCCGTGAGCTTCTGTCAGGGCAGAACACGGGTGCCCGTGGCCAGGGCTGCGGGGCTGAGGACGCCTCGGCCTCCACCCTGGTCTGTCACACCCCGAGGGCTTGCTGCTTGCTGGTGAGGCGGCCCCGACAAGCCCCCCTCGATTTCTTATTGTGCACATGGTCGGTGTGGTGCAGGTAAACATCTCCTCGGTATAAATACTCGTCCTTGTTGACTTCAAGCTGGTCGCTGAAGGCAGAGCCAGGCCGACGTGCCACAGCTAGGTGGTCGCCCTGCTCGCCCGATGGCACAGGCACAGACAAAGCAAGGGCACAGGTAACCGTAAAATGCGGCATAGAATCAGGAAGCGGCGTGCCCCAGCCGCGTGAAAGAGCGGATATAACCTCATTTTAACCACGACTGTGTTAAACCACAGCGTGCCAGTTGGCTCTGTCGGGGGCGCCGGCCGGTCCAAGGGCACCTCGGGGTGGGCAGGGCGGAGCCGGTGGAGCAGAGCCGCCTGGGGCCAGCCTCCGGGACCACTTCTGCCCCGACCCCCAGCTTAGCTCTCTTTCACAGGAAACTGCACCATTTCATCCGGCAGAGGGGAGGGCTGGGTCGCGTTCCCGCCCCAGCCCTGCTGGGACACCAGAACAGAGCCCAGTCCCTTCCACTTTGGCTCCTCCGAGGACCCCCTTCCGGCCTCCGCTGCCTGCTGCCACCCCCCCAGCCTCTGGACCCCACCAGGACTCGGAAGGCCTCCCACCACCTGCTTTCCACTCGGAGCAGAAACAGCCTGAGCGGGAGCCTGCACAGGCTTTCCACGCAGACCCTGGGGCTCCTAGACCCCTGGGGAACCCCCGGAATGGGGGTCCGCACGCCGAGGCTCAGCAAGGCCTGTGCCTGCCAGGGCCTCATCCGTGCTGTGGGAAGCAGGGTCAGGGGCCTCGCCTCCAGCGCCTGCCCCAGCACCGCGCCACCTCCGGGGCGCGACTCCTGCTTCTAAAGCAACGCGCTTCACCCCTGCTGCCCCCTGGTGGAGAGGGGCTGTCACGCCACCACCTGCTCAGGGGCACGGAGGCTGGAGGCGTTGACCTGGGTGCCCAGGTAGCTCACGCGGGCGAGTGGTCTGTCGCAGCACCCGGCTGCCAGCCCTGCACGGCCCCAGTCGGTTGGCCGGCTCCTGCCCGCCGCCCCTGAGCACCTGTCCCTCCTCCCTCAGCGTCCCCTGATCGGGTCCCCGATCTGGAGCCCAGGAAGGCTGACGGCAGCTGCGGCCAGTCCCCCGTCGGCCCCGCAGGCGAGGCCCAGCAGGTCACGGGCTGCGGAGAGGGGCCAGGAGGCACCTCCAGCCCCTCGCGGCTACAGAGGCCACCACGCTGAGCCCAGCAGATGAAAGCGCGGAACAGCCAGTAGACGAGCCCTCCTGGTGGACAGGGGAGGGGAGCAGGGCTCACGTGCAAACACACGCGGCTGCCAAACGAGGCAGCCTCCCCGACGCGAAGACCGGGGTCTGCAGACCCAAAGGGCTGGCTCTGCTCTATGGCAACCGCGACCGCCGACCATGGGGACTCGTCGGCCCCTGGGCAGCAGCACTCACGTGCTGGGGCCTCCCTCGCGGCCCCCACACCAGCACAGACGCCGACTCCGACACGGTCACCCCGGATGCTGTCTCCCTGAATCTCCACCACCACGTCCTGCCGGGGTGCTCAAGCCCGCTTACCTCGTATGTTTTCACCATCCTCTTGGTCACCGCGAAGATGGGCTGGATGTTGCTTTCGGCCAGTTTGTGCGCCAACTGGCCCACCGACGGGTAGTCCTAGAGAGGAGACCCCTGGTCAGCCGGCCCCAGAGGCTGGGGACAAGCCCCTGCCGGCGGGAGTGACCGCCTGCGGTGCGGAGGCGCCGCCCTGCCCGTGCTGTGAGGGGCTGTTCCCAAGGGCATTTGCAAACACGTAAACTGATGGGATTAGGAGGGAGACAGACAATCCCGAAATACTCTCAGCAAAGTATGACAAGGCGCCGGGTGCATCTTGATGGATGCACGAGAAAGGATTTCCCGTGGCTAGAAACCACTCGCAGCGGCTCCGGGCGGAGATGAGAAGCAGAGGTCGGCGTGGCCGCGCTCTGCGAGAGCCCGCAGGACACGCTGGGGCCGGGACCCCAGGCGCTGCCCCCAGCCTGCTGTCGCTCAGTCGTGCCCGAGCCTGCGCGGCCCCGGGGACCGCAGCCCACCAGGCTCCTCTGCCTGTGGGATTCTCCAGGCCAGGAGACTGGGGGGGTTGCCATTTCCTTCTCCAGGATCCACGGTCAAAGCCGGGCCTCCCGTGTGGCAGGCAGATCCTGCGCCCGTGAAGCCGTCGGGGAACAGCTCCGTGGTGCCTAGTTTCACAGCCCGCTGATGCGCAGTTTCAGACACAGGCTCACAGGAACCCCGACGTCAGCTTCATCCCGTCCCGGCCGGGGGGCCCCGAGAGCTGCCCTCCCCGCCCGTCTGCAGGTGCAGGGCCCCGAGGGTCCCGTCCTGAAGTCCCCTCCAGCTCCAGGGCCGATGACGCCAGGCTGCAGAGCGTCCTGTCGCAGGAGCCCCGATCAGCGGGTCCTGCCCTCTGGCCGCCTTGACAGCACCTGCCCGGGAGCGAGGCCCCTCCTGGCCCCCTGGGCCCCGGGCTGGGCAGAGCCTGCCCCTCTGCTCCCTCCCAGCGCCCGCCCACTGCCCTGCACTCACGAATTCGTTGCTGCTCTTGTACAGGTTGCCTTCCAGGTGGCAGTGGCCGTCGTTGGGGGTCAGGATGGCACCCAGCTTCCCGTCGCCTGCGAAGTGGAAGCCGTCGTCCGTGGCGAACACCAACAGCCTGGTGACGTTGCGCCAGCCAATTTCCTCCTGGCAAGGAGAAGGCAGGGGTGACGGACGGCAGGAGCCAAGAGCAGCTCGCCACGGTGGCCTCGGGGCTGCGCGCCCCACGCCTGGGCTTTCGGGGAGCAGGAGGACCAGAGATAGGACCCGGCAGCTCGACTCGGGGCCCCGTGTCTGCTCCAGATTCCAGCACCCCGGGGGCCTGAGGAGCGTCGGCCGGACGACAGCCTCTCTGACCCCCGGTGGCCGCACGGGACGCCAGGGGACAGGAACGTGGGACGCGAGTGGACAGGAATGCACGTTCACATTTGAACGACTGCGTCCTCTGGGCTCCGGTCAGCCCAGACCTGGGGCCGCCTCCTAAGGAGATGCTCCCAACGACAGAGAAACACCAAGAAACGTTTAGTCCAGTGGAAAAATCCTGCCAACACGGAGGAAAGGAGCCACGATACCAGGCCGAGGGGCCTACGGAGCCAGGGCATGCCAGCCACGCGCGCCACGACCCGGGACGCCCACACCCACGTGAGACGTGGGCCTGTGAGGCGGGCAGCGTGCCCGGGGACCAGGGAGCCTGGCGGGTGGCGAGCCCGTCTGAGAGGCGGCAGGACCCCGGGCTCCTCCTGGGGCTGCTGTGCTGTGGTGAGGGGCCCACTGACCCTTAAACCACACAGCCGCGGTGGAGTCTGACCAGGACACCCTGTTCTGAGGGGCATCGGAAGCAGGGGGACCACTAGGATCGCACACCCAAGGGGTCTTGCTTTCCGGGGTCATCTCCTCCTATTGAGGCTTCAAAAGGCCTGCAAGGGGCGGAGCCTCACCGGGCACGCGGCGACCTGCATCATGGCGTCCAGCCCGCCCTCGGGGGCGTCCAGGTTCCCCGAGATGAGCTGCTTCCCGACCTCCGTCTCAAACTGCTTGGAGTTGTCGGTGAGGCTCAGCACGTGCCGGAAGGCGAAGGGCGGCTGGCACTGCTTCTCCTTGTTGGGGCAGGGGTTCCGCAGCTTCTCGGGGTGCGTGTTGACGAACGGGAGGACCGTCTTGTCCACGAAAGACCCGAAGCCTGGGGGCGGGCGGGGGTGAGCCGCGGCGTCCCGCCTCGGCCCAGGGCGGGGAGGAGGCGAGGGCGCCCGGGCGGGCTGCGGGGGTCCGGCGAGGACGGCGGGGCCGGCTCACCGATGCGGCCGGACTCGGTGATCTCGTTGAGGGCCCGCAGCAGGTCGCCCCCCAGCTTCTTGACGTTGGCGAGGTCGTCGACCATGGAGTAGGACAGGTCCATCAGGTAGTACAGGTCGATGGGGTAGCCCTTGGCCCGCCGGAAGGTCACGTTGAACGCGGCCGCCTGGCCTGCCGGGATTCGGGAGAGAGCGAGAGTGTGCTGCCTGGCCTGGGGGCCTCGGGCGCGGGCGCCCCTGCCGGCCTCGGAGCCCTCGGGACTCCCCGACTCTGTGAGGCCAGTGGCTAAGATGCAGGGCGCCCACTCAGATCCCAGTGTCAGAGGGCGTGGTCCCAGCGAGCGGGCCGTCTGGGCCCAGGGACACTGAGAAGGGTGCACTGTTTACTCAGCCTGGTTGAAATCCAGAGCCGCCTGCGTCTCCCCGATCGCCTGGCCAGGCCCTCCCCACCCCAGCCACCGCGCCAGCCCCCTGTCTCTGCAAGGCTGCCCGGCCGTCCCGGGGCCGCCGCCGTCCTCAGTCACAACGCCCGGACTCTGCTCTTCGTCTTCATCGCCCCCTGCTTGCTGACTGGTCGACACCAGCAGCCTGCGTCCCCGGCTCCCAGGTGGGTGCCTGGCCCACCGCTGGGGCTCAGCGAAGCCGTGAAGAATCAAGGTCCTCAGCCGGCCCGCCGGCCAACACTGGCTCCTCCGGCTGCACCCCAGCCCCGCCCAGGCCCGTCTGCCACATCTTCCCACTGCTCCGCCTCGCTGCCTTTCTGGAGGGCATTTCTCGGAGCCCCAACAGGGAGCTGTGTCCTACGCCTGGGTCTGCGGTCAAGTCATCTGGCAGCACTGATTTAAATGTTTGCTTGGGTCCTTGGTTGCAGGACTTGTCAGAGCCTCTACTCTGTCGAGAGTATCGGGCCTCCTGAGGGTGGGATATAGGAACGTTTCCCAAACGGTTTATTTTTCTTTTCAAAAAGGACGCAGACCTCAGGACTGAAAGTGAGAACGGGCGCCGGCCGCAGGCAGGCTTGAGACATCCTCCCGGGGCAGAGGGGAGCTCAGACTGGGCCCCGCAGGCCCAGGGCCTCAGCCGCCGCCGCCTGTCTGCCCGGACGCGGGGAGGCACGCGCCGTCGGGGCCCGCCCACCCCGGCCAGCCCGGCCAGCCCGGCCTACCTGGTCTCAGGTAGAGCGTCACCTTCTGTGGGGACAGCTGCTTCTGGCCATCCGCCTGGCCATCCCGGGGCACGGCGAGGCTCTTGGGGTCCATGATGTCGTCGGCCGCGCAGCCTTTTGACAGCAGCTGCTCCCGCGTGTCACAGCGGGCGGAGTCGGGCTCCCCTCGCCCCGTGAAGTTCTAGGAGTCAGGGGCCAGGGGAAGTGTGGGAGCCCACTCTGTGGGTGCCCTGCCAGGCTGACCGTGTCATCGGCCCCCGTGTGGTCGGGGCGAGGCCCCGTGGGCGAGGGTGAGGGCTGGGCGGCCGGAGCCGACTCTCCAGGGGGCTGGGGGAGAGCCTGGCGCTCGCGGGCGTCTCCCCACAGCCCCGGCGGCGGAAGCGGCTCAGGAGCCAGCGTCGCCAGCCCCAGGCCAGCCCACGAGGACACTCCGTGGCCCATCGAGCGCCTGGCCCCGCCCCTCAAGCCCTTCCTCAGCTGTGCTGTGGACCGAGGTAGCAGGTCTCCCGAGGGAACAAGGTGTCCCTCTGGGACCAGGACTTGGCCCCAAGCATGAGGGGACCCAGGAGCAGAGGCCAGGGCTCTGGGCTAAGCAGTTGGGAAGGAAAAGGCAGCGGGGGAAGGTGTGGGTTCTGGGTCCAGGGGACTTTCCTCGTGGTCACTCTGCCCCCATGAAGGCCCCCTGGCTGTTGTCAGGGCAGAGGGAGAAGGGACGGCGTTCTGGTGGGTCCTGTGTTCTGCTGCCTCCCAAGGGGGGAAGCTCTGGAACAGCAACCCCGCAGGAGGCTTGATGGGCTATGGGGGCGGGGCCAGCATGGCAGGGCGTGGCCATCGGAGGGGCGGTGCTTCCTGAGCTGCCTTGTACTGTGTTCACTTTCAAAACCCTATCAGTGCTCTCATTGCTGTGCGCCTGCCTGCCTGTTGAGTGCCTCCGTCCAGTCCGACTCTTTGAGACCCTGTGCCCGGTAGCCCGCCAGGCTCCCCTGTCCTTGAGATGTTCCAGGCAAGAATACTGGAGGGGGTTGCCATGTCCTCCTCCAGAAGATCTCCCTGATTCTGGGATTGCACCCTCGTCCCCTGCATTGGCAGGCAGATGCTTCACCACTGATCCACCTGGGAAATCTGCTTTATTTATTTATTTATTTATTGTGGGGCGGGGGGAGGAAGGGGGGCGTGTGGGCCTCCCATCTCAGTGGCCTCTGCTGTCACAGTGCACTGGCTCTGGGCGTATGCGCTCCAGAGCTCGGGCTCAGTAATTGGACGCATAAGTCCAGTCGCTCCGCGGCACGTGGGATCTTCCCAGGCCAGGGATCGAACCGGCGCCCCTTGCACTGCAAGGCGGTGTCCTTACCCACTGGACCACCAGGGAAGCCCGGAAAACTGCTTTAAATACAAGCAGAAATAAAATGAACAAGAATGGGGAGGGAGGAACCCCCTAAAATGGAACCGGCTCAGAAACAGTTGAACCTAACTGCATTTCAAATGCACAGGAAAAGCTCACAAGAGGGCAGGGAGAAATCCAACCCGAGGAGGGACTTCTGAAGAGACTGTGAGCACCCCGACAGGAAAGGAGCCCACAGAGCACAGCCGGCTTCCTCCCTGCGGCGGGGTGGGCGGCAACCCTGTGACCACTCTCGGTGGACTGTGGGGTGAGGAAATGGGGAAACGGACGGCAGATGTTAGCAGCCTGGCTTCTGAGGAAGGGGAACCCGCAGCCCTCGGAAACGTCTGCCTCCCCAGCGGGGGCCAGGCGAGGGCAGAGGCGCCAGGGACTTTCCTCGTGGTCACTCTGCCCCATGAAGGCCCCTGGCTGTTGTCAGGGCAGAGGGAGAAGGGCGGCGTTCTGGTGGGTCCTGTGTTCTGCTGCCTCCCAAGGGGAAGCTCTGGAACAGCAACCCCGCAGGAGGCTTGATGGGCTATGGGGCGGGGCCAGCATGGCAGGGCGTGGCCATCGGAGGGGCGGTGCTTCCTGAGCTGCCTTGTACTGTGTTCACTTTCAAAACCCTATCAGTGCTCTCATTGCTGTGCGCCTGCCTGCCTGTTGAGTGCCTCCGTCCAGTCCGACTCTTTGAGACCCTGTGCCCGGTAGCCCGCCAGGCTCCCCTGTCCTTGAGATGTTCCAGGCAAGAATACTGGAGGGGGTTGCCATGTCCTCCTCCAGAAGATCTCCCTGATTCTGGGATTGCACCCTCGTCCCCTGCATTGGCAGGCAGATGCTTCACCACTGATCCACCTGGGAAATCTGCTTTATTTATTTATTTATTTATTGTGGGGCGGGGGGAGGAAGGGGGGCGTGTGGGCCTCCCATCTCAGTGGCCTCTGCTGTCACAGTGCACTGGCTCTGGGCGTATGCGCTCCAGAGCTCGGGCTCAGTAATTGGACGCATAAGTCCAGTCGCTCCGCGGCACGTGGGATCTTCCCAGGCCAGGGATCGAACCGGCGCCCCTTGCACTGCAAGGCGGTGTCCTTACCCACTGGACCACCAGGGAAGCCCGGAAAACTGCTTTAAATACAAGCAGAAATAAAATGAACAAGAATGGGGAGGGAGGAACCCCCTAAAATGGAACCGGCTCAGAAACAGTTGAACCTAACTGCATTTCAAATGCACAGGAAAAGCTCACAAGAGGGCAGGGAGAAATCCAACCCGAGGAGGGACTTCTGAAGAGACTGTGAGCACCCCGACAGGAAAGGAGCCCACAGAGCACAGCCGGCTTCCTCCCTGCGGCGGGGTGGGCGGCAACCCTGTGACCACTCTCGGTGGACTGTGGGGTGAGGAAATGGGGAAACGGACGGCAGATGTTAGCAGCCTGGCTTCTGAGGAAGGGGAACCCGCAGCCCTCGGAAACGTCTGCCTCCCCAGCGGGGGCCAGGCGAGGGCAGAGGGGCCAGGAGCACCTGTGACCCCAGGGGACACGCGCGCGATGGCTCGGGAGGTGGCCCCAGGTGTGCCAGCAGGACTCGGAGCCTGCCTGGGGCCCGCACGGCCACGCGGGGAACAAGCTGAGCTTCCACGTGACAGAGTGGACGTGAGAGCTTATGAGCTACCGAGTGCAGTAAGCATCTGCGGGTCCACACGGATGAGAGACGGGGAGGGAGACCCGGGGAGGAAATGCTCCTCGTGCGTCAGGGCCGTGGGAAGGAGCCGTGAACGGAACGTCATCACGGTGCACCTGTCACTGGGAGGCCTGACTCAGGCGCCGTCACCCGTGGACTCTGAGGCTGGTGGGTGCGGACTTGAAGGGACGCAGAGTACGTCCTGGCTTCACAGGGGAGAGGGACATCACGGCAGGAGTCCTGCAGATGCCACCGCGGCTGAGTGACCGGGGCGGCCGTCGCCCGTGTCGAGTGGCGACCGGAGCCCTGCACGGGGTTCCCGCAAAACGCCCGCCCCGGCCTGAGTCAGAGCACCAGACAGACGCACACGGGGAGGGCCTCCTGCCAAACTGTTGCCCTGCACTCTTGAGAAACAAGGGTGTGAAAGGCCAAGAAAGCGGAGGAATGTTCCAGATCAAGGAGACAGAGAGACGTTCAAACGCCAGGTGCGATCCTGGATTACAGCCCTGACTGTAGGGGCGGGGCAGGGGTGATTCCACAGAGAGTATTGGAACAGCTGGCAGTACTTGTACCGGCCTGTACATTTTATGCTTATCTATTATTTTGGCTGCACTGGATCTTCACGGGGCGTGGGCTTCCGTGATTGTGGGGCCCGGGCGTGGTTGCTCCGTGGCACGTGGGATTTTCCCAGACCAGGGATGGAACCCGTCGTGCCCCCTACCCTGGCAGGTGGACTCACCGCTGGGCCACCTGGGAAGCCCCGAGGTAAATTTGTGTAAATTTGATCAGAGTAAAGTACCGTGTTAAATTTCCAGTCTTTGAAAAATGCATTGTGGTTTTGAAAGTGAACACCTTGTTTCAGAGAAAGTCCCCGGAAACATTAAGGGACAAAGGGGCTCGTGTCGGCAACCTGCTCTTGAACGACTGAGAAAAAACAGTAATGTGTGTGTGCACGCGTGTGTTTCCAAACAGACCTGCAGGGCTGGAGCCTCTGGGACGCCCGTGGGCGAGGGCGTGCTGGGAATCTGGGGCTCCCCGGGGAAGGGGTCGCTCCCCGGAGGAGGCGGAGCTCCCCCAGGTCCCAGCCCTCGTGGGCCTTTGCCTTTCTCCCCAGAGGGTCTCGCACGTAAGACGGGAAGCGGCTAGGAGAGCAGAGAGTGGAGGTCCCTCACGAGCTGGGAGCGGACAGCGGGGCGGCGGGGCTGTGGCTCCGCCCACGAGTGAGTGCCCCTCGTCTGGACGGGGCTCCTGCCTCCAGGGCGCAGGCAGCAGCTGGCCTGACCGGGGGCTTCACTTAGACGCCCTCGGCCAGGAGACCCGGGGCCACGGCCGTGTCTGCCCGTCTGCCCGCCCCCTGCCGATGCCGTGTGCCCGGCCTGCCCCTGCCCCACCAGGAAGCAGAGCGTGGCACCCCTGGGGACCAGCCGTTTCAGAGGCCGGGAAGGGGCTCCAGCCCAGGAGGGAGGGGGAAGGGCAGGCCGGCGCGAAGACCCCCAGGGTGGCTGACCCCGTTCGACGAGGCTCTTACCAGCTTCTGGCACCAGGTGCAGCCAGGCCCGGCCTCGATGCAGTCCCGGCAGGTGCTGACCTTGTACTTGGCGCATTCCTGAGACAGGGCTGGGGGAGGAGGCCGGCTGTGAGCGCCGACTCCCCTCCCCAGAGGCAGCGGACCCTCCAGGCGCAGCAGCGCTGGGCTGGGGGTGTGCATGGACGACCGGACCCGTGGGCAGGGATGGTGGAGCAGCAGGGGCAGCAGGAGGACCAGCAAGGTGGGAGGAAACCAGGGCCCCACTGGAAGCGGCCTTCAGGAGGGGCAGCCCCAGGTGGAGGGTGCAGGGGCAGGTCCCCGTCTCCCAGGAGGAGCTGCCCCCGGGACTCACCGGACGGGAGGGCGAGCAGGCCCGCCAGGAGCAGCAGCGGGGGGCGCCGGCGCAGCATGTCCTGTGGAGAGAAGGGCAGCGCCGGGCCTCAGACCCACACTCCGGCCGGGGGAGGCAGCGCCGGGAGCCCGGGCCCCTGGTCCCTGCGGCCCAGGGGAGCTCAGCGCTGCGGGGCGCCGCCGTGGCCAGGCCTCCTGACCCCTCCCCGGGCTGCGCGGCCAGCAGGGGCGGAGGCCTGACGGGGGCTGCGAGCATCCACACGGCGAGCCCCCCAGGGCTCTGAGGATGAGCGGGCCTCCGGCCAGTGGCGTCCCCACGCTTGCACGCCTGAGCGGCGGCCCCCTCGGGTCAGGGCCCTGCGTGGCCCCAGTCCCCCGTGAACTGAGCGAGCGTGGAGCGGAGCGCCAGGGCCCCGGCCCCGGGCAGGAGGCAGAACAGGCCTGGAGAGGAGCGAGCTCGGGGTTCCTGCGGCACCGGGAGCCGCCCTCAGGCGCAGCCGTGTGGCCGGGCAGGGCGGCCTTCCCTGGCAGACCCTCCCCGCCTCCGCCTGCCCGCGCGTGGAAAGGCGGCGGGCTCCCCGGCCTGCCCGAGGCACGGACGCCGGGCTGGAGGACGCGTGGCGGCGAGGCCGTGACTGTGCGCTGACCAGAACGGCAGTGGAGCCGGGAGGCCGGGCAAGATGTCAACGGGAAGTCGGCCCCGCGGCGGCCACAGAATCTTTACGTCCCCCCGAGGTCCCTGGACGACTGGCTCTGAGGCACATCTCCTGGGATGTTTGCAGATGCTAAAACTCCCACCACACGGGAGAAACTAGCTGCTTGGTGACCGTGACTGCGTAGCCCAGACCTATTAGATCCCAAAGACCGATCTTGTTAGCCCACAGCCCCGCCCTGCGACCCCGCCACCAGCCCAGCAGGGAGCTGCGCACAGACTGAGGACGTGCCCTGCCACGCCCGCTCCGCGCCCGGGCTCTAACAAGGCTCTGTCCGGGCCTGGAGGGGCCCAGGGGTCTTCGGGGCCTGAGCCGGCCGTCTCCTGCGGTAAACCTTTCTCTCCTCCAGGGCGTTGCGTTGGTTTGGCCTCACTGAGCGTCGGGCACTTGACCTTGGGCTCTCGGACGACACACGGTCCCGCGCAGCCGTCTCCTGCCCTGCCCGAGGCCACCAGCTCTAGGCGACCACTGTTCGGTTTTTCTTACTCCGCACCTAGAGTGGGGCGGGCACCGGGTGCGGGGCCATCACTGCCTGACCCTGGGGCTTCTGGGGCGGGCTGGCGTGGGCAGGGCTGGGGGCCTGGCGGGCTTTTCTGGCTCTGGGTCTTGGAGGCGGAGGCTGCCCCGTCAAACCCGCTGCTGCTGAGCAGGGCCAGCCAGGAGGCCCCGGCCTCGGGGAGACGCTGCCCACCCCCTTCCTGGACGTGCCCCCAGGGACCCAGGCTGGGCCCAAAGCCACAGACCTCCTCCCAGGAGGGGTGGCGAGACTTCCCGGGCACGTGGGCCCCCAGGTCTGAGCACCCTGTGGAGCCTTCTCGTCTGACGCCCAGAGGGCAGACAGGGCGCTGAGCAGCCAGCGCCGGGGCAGCAGACGGGAAGCGGGTGTGTTTTGTCAGAAACCAAGACCAAGGTCTGCAGGCTCACCCTGAACGCCTCCCGCCCCCGGGGCCCCGCCCGACGGCGCTGGCCCAGCACAGCGGCCTCCGGGCCCCGGATGCAGAAGCTCCGACCCACGGTGGCTTGTGTGGTGGGCCACGTGGCCCCCGCTGTGGCCTGTGGGCTCTGGGTGCACCTGGGGTGGGTCCTACCCTCACCTCCGCTCTCCCACCCCCCTGCCTGTGTGCCAGGGGCTCTAGGTGGAGGAGGACCCCGGGGCTCCCCCGGGAAGTCCCACTTCTCGAGGCCCACCAGCCCACCCTCCTGTCGTTCTGGAGGTGACCTTGCTCCCCGGGCCCCACCAAGATTCTAAGCAGAAGCCAGGAGTGTCAGAGCAGAAGCCTGGATCCTTCCTGTTCGGATCAAAAGCAGAACTCGCGCCCTGCTCTGACTTCCGGGGTCACAGAGCTGAGCTGGGAAGGAGGTTTCGGTTCGCTGCACGCCCGCCAACCTGGGAAAGTCCAGAGTTCCCCCAGAGTCCTCTGGGTCCCTTCAGTTCCGCCGCCGGGCGGCCTGTGCAGCCCAGATGTGCCCACGACCTTCGGCGCTGACCAGGGCCCTGGCAGGTCCAGGTGGCCTCGCCCCAGGGGGGCACCCCGCATCTGGGCAGAAGCGGCTCCGCGTCGGGGTGGGGAGCCGCCCCCCAAGAGCCCCTTCCATGCACGTGGCCCGGCAGGACGTCTCCAACGGCAGCTCGATGCCCTCTCTTGTGGCCACCGACGGGACCCCGGAGAGGTCACGACAAGAGGCGGGTCACCCCGTCCTGGCCCGAGGACGCGGAGGCGTGTGGACCCCGTGCCGATCAAGGCTGGAGCACCTCCCACCGTGGTGAGGCCAGACCGCCCACAGGCCCCAGGGCCCCGACCTCGACCGCAGGAGGCTGGTGGGTGGGCCCGCCCGCGAGTGTCGCCCCCTCGCCGCTGCACAGCCACGCCTCCCGGCCCGGAGTCCACAGCCTGTCGGGAGCAGGGCGCCTGGACACGCCGCACGGTGGGAGCTCCCTGGGCGGCCGGCCGGCGGCAGGCAGAGCTGGGGCCTGGGGGCAGCCCTGCTCCAGCCACGGGCACGGGTCACGGCGCGGGTGCCCAGCCGCCAGTACTGAAACCAGCGTCGCCGGGCCTCAGAGACCAAGGCCCCTCCGTGCCATCCTGGGCCCCAGGCCCCCGGCGGCTCGGGGCGGTGCCCGTGCCCGGGTCCAGCAGCGGCACCCTCTGCCTCGGCTCCCTCTGTGAGCCTCAAGGGCTCACAGGCTTGGAGAGCCCTCGCGTCCTGGGGCGCCGACTTGGCCCGGACAGCTGGAAGAGCGAGGAACAGGGGACTGAAGCCAGCCACGGGCGCCGAGGCGCGCAGCCTCTCCCTGCTGCTCCGCCGCCCCCAGGGCGCACCGCGGTCAGCCCGGATCAAAGGACAGTCCAGCACCAGGAGTCAAGGTGCAAAACCCCAAGTCCAGGCAGGTTCAGAAACCCAAGACCAAGGACTTTTCATCAGAGTCACCCTTAGGCTTGACCCTGCCCAGCAGGGGGTGCTGGCCCAACTGAGTGCGACCACAGGAAGCCGCGCGCCGGGAGCCCCCAGGCACCCCGAGGAGCACCCTTCACCGTGAACAGAGCTCTGAACGTCAGGGTTCGAAACTCAGAAGAAAAACTGAATCTGTTCCTTCCCAAACCCACACATGCCACAAAAGCCCACAGTTCACATTTGGTACAAGACAGAGGAAAAGAGGAAGCATCCACAGAGGAAGAAAAATTTGAGCCAGAGGCAGGAGGCCCCGTCCAAGGCAGGGTGAGCTGATGTCAGAGCCGCTTCCTGTCACGGACGGGGTTCTAGTGCACCCCGGAGGAGGCGTGTGGACCCCGTGCCGATCAAGGCTGGAGCACCTCCCACCGTGGTGAGGCCAGACCGCCCACAGGCCCCAGGGCCCCGACCTCGACCGCAGGAGGCTGGTGGGTGGGCCCGCCCGCGAGTGTCGCCCCCTCGCCGCTGCACAGCCACGCCTCCCGGCCCGGAGTCCACAGCCTGTCGGGAGCAGGGCGCCTGGACACGCCGCACGGTGGGAGCTCCCTGGGCGGCCGGCCGGCGGCAGGCAGAGCTGGGGCCTGGGGGCAGCCCTGCTCCAGCCACGGGCACGGGTCACGGCGCGGGTGCCCAGCCGCCAGTACTGAAACCAGCGTCGCCGGGCCTCAGAGACCAAGGCCCCTCCGTGCCATCCTGGGCCCCAGGCCCCCGGCGGCTCGGGGCGGTGCCCGTGCCCGGGTCCAGCAGCGGCACCCTCTGCCTCGGCTCCCTCTGTGAGCCTCAAGGGCTCACAGGCTTGGAGAGCCCTCGCGTCCTGGGGCGCCGACTTGGCCCGGACAGCTGGAAGAGCGAGGAACAGGGGACTGAAGCCAGCCACGGGCGCCGAGGCGCGCAGCCTCTCCCTGCTGCTCCGCCGCCCCCAGGGCGCACCGCGGTCAGCCCGGATCAAAGGACAGTCCAGCACCAGGAGTCAAGGTGCAAAACCCCAAGTCCAGGCAGGTTCAGAAACCCAAGACCAAGGACTTTTCATCAGAGTCACCCTTAGGCTTGACCCTGCCCAGCAGGGGGTGCTGGCCCAACTGAGTGCGACCACAGGAAGCCGCGCGCCGGGAGCCCCCAGGCACCCCGAGGAGCACCCTTCACCGTGAACAGAGCTCTGAACGTCAGGGTTCGAAACTCAGAAGAAAAACTGAATCTGTTCCTTCCCAAACCCACACATGCCACAAAAGCCCACAGTTCACATTTGGTACAAGACAGAGGAAAAGAGGAAGCATCCACAGAGGAAGAAAAATTTGAGCCAGAGGCAGACGGAGGCCCCCGTCCAAGGCAGGGTGAGCTGATGTCAGAGCCGCTTCCTGTCACGGACGGGGTTCTGCCGAAGTGCACCCCCCGGAGGAGGCCCCTCTGGCCACCCTCAGAGCCTGCCCTCGACCAGGGCCAGGCCGCAGACCCACCTGGTGCCGGTTTACAAGGGGCGCAGCCAGCAGGTGACCAGGAACAGAGGCGCCCTTGGGGCAAGGTCATGAGAGGGGAAGGGTGGGGTCCAGAATTCATCCTGGGGGGTGAGGATTCAAGGCTCTTTCATGTAGAAAATGTGTTCACCTCAACCTTTATAAACTGAAAGACAAAGCTAAGATGTGGTCGTGTCTGCTTTATGGAAAGACGAGAAGGAATTGGACAGCAGCTGATTCCAGTGGAGGCTGGAACCCCCGGCCCTCCCCCGGGCATGGAGCTCCCAGACAGACCTGGGGAGAGGAGATGGAGCAGGACGCGTCCGCGGACTCTCTGCAACCCACAGCACCCGCGCCCATGTCCCCCGACTCAAGTCACTGCCTTTGAGGCCTGATGGCGGAAAATGGAAGGTCCCCAGTTTCTGACTAAATGGAAAAAATTTGACACCCTGACACACCTGCTAACTGGAACCTTTAAACGCTCTGCTCGACATCACTGAAGTCCAAGAAGTCAAGATGGTGTTTACGGACATGTCACAAAGGAGACCGCACAGCGTGCGCTGTTCGGTGCGGTGAAGGCCTCCGTCCCCAGCGGAGACAGAAGCCCGGGCCGCCGAGGGTCTGGGCCGGGGGGAAAGAACGGGACGCGTACGGGTGTGGGCGCGGAGCTCCGGCCTAAGAGAAACAGCCACAGAGCTCAGCACTACAGCGAGGGTGGAGAGAGACCGGCGGCGGGAGGAGGTGGAAAGTCAGAGGCAAACGCAAAGGCGAAAATGAGCAAATACACAGAAATCCATTTCTTTGGACAAAGCAATCCGGGAGGCCCCCTGCAAGAGAGCTTGTGTGCCGTCATCGCCGGGAGCTTAGAAAGGGAAGAGGCTCGGTGGCTGCTGGCTGTGCGCTGGCCTGGGAAACGCTTCCAGAAACTTCAGCAGGGAGTCGGTGCCGCCTCCTGGACGGGGTTCTGAAGTGCACCCCGGAGGAGGCCCCTCCGGCCACCCTCAGAGCCTGCCCTCGACCAGGGCCAGGCCGCAGACCCACCTGGTGCCGGTTTACAAGGGGCGCAGCCAGCAGGTGACCAGGAACAGAGGCGCCTTGGGGCAAGGTCATGAGAGGGAAGGGTGGGGTCCAGAATTCATCCTGGGGGGTGAGGATTCAAGGCTCTTTCATGTAGAAAATGTGTTCACCTCAACCTTTATAAACTGAAAGACAAAGCTAAGATGTGGTCGTGTCTGCTTTATGGAAAGACGAGAAGGAATTGGACAGCAGCTGATTCCAGTGGAGGCTGGAACCCCCGGCCCTCCCCCGGGCATGGAGCTCCCAGACAGACCTGGGGAGAGGAGATGGAGCAGGACGCGTCCGCGGACTCTCTGCAACCCACAGCACCCGCGCCCATGTCCCCCGACTCAAGTCACTGCCTTTGAGGCCTGATGGCGGAAAATGGAAGGTCCCCAGTTTCTGACTAAATGGAAAAAATTTGACACCCTGACACACCTGCTAACTGGAACCTTTAAACGCTCTGCTCGACATCACTGAAGTCCAAGAAGTCAAGATGGTGTTTACGGACATGTCACAAAGGAGACCGCACAGCGTGCGCTGTTCGGTGCGGTGAAGGCCTCCGTCCCCAGCGGAGACAGAAGCCCGGGCCGCCGAGGGTCTGGGCCGGGGGGAAAGAACGGGACGCGTACGGGTGTGGGCGCGGAGCTCCGGCCTAAGAGAAACAGCCACAGAGCTCAGCACTACAGCGAGGGTGGAGAGAGACCGGCGGCGGGAGGAGGTGGAAAGTCAGAGGCAAACGCAAAGGCGAAAATGAGCAAATACACAGAAATCCATTTCTTTGGACAAAGCAATCCGGGAGGCCCCCTGCAAGAGAGCTTGTGTGCCGTCATCGCCGGGAGCTTAGAAAGGGAAGAGGCTCGGTGGCTGCTGGCTGTGCGCTGGCCTGGGAAACGCTTCCAGAAACTTCAGCAGGGAGTCGGTGCCGCCCTCGGACTGGTGGACAGTGGAAGAGAAGGGGCCTCCGGCCTTGGAAGGCACAGAGCAGAGCCCCTTCCTGGGAAGCCACGTGCCCTCACGCCACAGCCACATCAGCCCTAAGGGTTTAGGAAACAAAATGACTAAAGGAAAGAGAGATGGGGCATCTCAGAACGAGGCCACTGAGCATGAAAAGTGAGGAGAAAAGACGAAGCAGGCGGGCCCCGAGACCAAAGGCTGCTTTCAAAAGGTGCACGCAGCCGGTTGTTGAGAGCAGTTGATTACAACAGCCGGGACCCGGTACAGCCGCCACGTCCATCCGCAGAGGAGTGGGCACAGCAGTGATGCCAGGCCCGGTGGAGGACTCCTCGGCCACAAAGAGAGGGACGTAAGACCATCTGCAGCAGCACGGGTGGACCCAGAGATTGTCACACGAGTGAAGTCAGTCAGGAAGAGAAAGACTCCGGGTGCGGCCGTAGGAGGCGCTGCGCCCGTGTGGCCGCTGAGGCAGCTGGATGGGTGGACAGCAGGAGCACGCGGTCCGGAGAGCGCTGTTACGGTGACCACGGCGGAAAGAGTGGGCAAGGATAGATTAGGAGTCTGGGACTAACATAGATGCACGACGCTATACATAGAATACTGTTGTGCAGAGGACCTGCGTCCAGTGTCTGTAACAACCTATGGGGGAAAGAAACTGAAAAAGAATGTCTAACGGATCACAGGCAACATTGTGAATCAACTACACTTCAATACATTACATAAAAGAGGAGACTCTAAAAACAAACTTTGTCGATAAAACATGGAGTAGACGAAAGCATTCCATACTGGTCTCATGCAGAAGGTGGATGGTCATCTTTGTGTCCAAGGAAATCTTTGGAGTAAAAACCAAAAAGGCGAATACTCCACAAAAAAGGCTCTTGTAACACAAAATTCACATGAGAAGAAATGCAACCTGTTAGTAAACATTTGAAAAGGCTGGGGTTCAAGTCAAAATATCTAGATTCCTGGTCTAGTTATCAAACCGGACACAGTTTTTCACAACCGTGATGCTCACGAGTGGAACCTGCGCGGCGCGGAGGCATGTGAGCAGCGGCTCCCGGCTCTGCCTCCCCACTGGGAAGCGGCCGCGGGCAGAGAGCCGGTGCCCACACCCGCCGGCCACGGGGCTGCCGCGCGGAGCCGCTGCCTTCTCAGGTTCCTTCATTTTCCTGATTGGTAGTTTTCAAACCTCCTACTATAAACATATAAAATGATTTTGAAAAGTGCATACATTTAAGAAAATTGGACTTCTGCGGTGGCCGTGCATGGCTGGGAAAGGTCTCTAGACTTCCAAAGCGTTCAGCGCCTCTGTCCCCACGGCCGACGTTCTGGGGACAGTGACTCCCTGCTGGGACACCTGCTTGTGGCTTGGTCACTCAGTCATTCATCAGCGGAACCAGTGCTTCCCACCTGGTCCCCGTCTGTGCTCTCCCTGGTGCCAGGATTCTGGCTTTTGCCCCTACACCCCCTTCCCTCCCCGGAACTCCATCCCACCCAAAAGCCCCACGACTGCAAAGCCAGTGCATGGCCACATCCACACTCCTTAAAAATGAACTGAGGACTTCTCTGGTGGTCCAGGGGCTAAAACCCCGTGCTCCCGACGCAGAGGGCTCGAGTTCAGTCCCCAGTCAGGGACCTAGATCCCACGTGCCTCAACAAAGAGGTGCTCACTGCAGCTAAGACCTGGCGCAGCCCAAGTGAAAACAAAACAAAGGAACAACTGGTGTGTTTTCACCTCTAGGTGTTCAACGAGGGGCTCCCGACCACAGCTGGATGCTTCCAACTTGTAACAAATTATAATGCGTTTACTTTTAGTCTTCTGTAACCGTATACAAATAAACAAGCTTACCAAAGAACAAAGATGGTGGAAGCGCCGGTCTCATGGGGCTGCTTTTCCAAGCGCCCCCTGCCCCGGCGCGTGGGGCGAGGACGCGGCCCGGGAGTGAGGAGACACCGTGGGCAGGAGCCCTGGCCCCAGGGAGGCCTCGCCCATCACGGGGCTGGTTTCCGCCCCTCCGGCTCCTCCTAGCTGCAGCCCAGGGCGCGACGCCCCTGACGACCCTCTCCCCGGAAGCTTCCAGAGCAGTGGAACCAGCCACATGGGTGTGGAGGTCTCTGTGTTCCACACCAGTGGGACCTGAGCACCCAGGGGTCTGACCCCACATCCTCTGTGGCCACTTCTATGTTGTCACCTCTGTGGCCACTCCTCAGCAGAGGGCGGAGGCCATGGTAGTGGGCAGCGGTGTGGTCCCTGGCTGGAGAGTCACTCAGGGCCCAGGTCCCAGAGGACCAGGGCGGGGGCTGCCCCTGGCGGCCTCCCTGCGGACCCGGCTGCACGGGCGCCTGCTGCCTCAACTCGCCAGCAGCTCCCCAGGGTGGGGGCTCGGGAGGACCAGGCCTCCTCCCTGTCCACGGGGCTGGCTCTGAGGGCTCGGTCCCTGACCAGACAGGCAGGACAGACACCGGGACTGGGCCCCCGTCAGCCTGGCCCAGGGCCGACACGCCCAAACCTACGCCCAGGGCCGAGTGGCTGTGCACAGGTCACTTCCCCTTTTGGACCTCAGTTTCCTCCTGCTCAGAGAGAGCCGGGGTGCTGAGTGCGAGTCCCGTGTGCCCAGTCCAGGGGCCCGCGGGGCCAGACACTTGCTCAGACTCTGCTCTGGACGTGGCTGCAGAGGCGTCCAGAGATGAGGTCAGCGCTCAATCAGTGCTGGGAAAGCGGCTGGCCCTCCACACTGTAGGTGGGCCTCGTCCAGCCAGGCGACGGCCTTGAAGCACAGACGGGGTCCCCCGGCAGGGGAGACCTCTGCCTCCAGACGGCCTGGGACTCGAGCTGAGGCACTGGCCGTCTGCTGGGCCTCCAGCCTGCCCTGCAGACGCGCGGTCAGCCGGCGTCCACGGCTGCACAGGCCAGCGCCCGCACCAGCCTCTCTGTGCACACGCACACATTGGTGTGCACACGGGCACAGGTCCTGCTGGCTCTGCCTCTCTGGAGAGCTCCCCCTCCCCGGCTCTCAGGAAGAGCCCCCCGGGTTCAGGGGGAGCTGCTAGAGGCATTTTCTGACACCACCTCGAGGTGGGCGGGCACAGCCGTGTTTCCTGGCCCGTGTGTTTGGAGGCAGTAAGCGCGCCTGGCTCCCGCTCCCCCCGCCCCCAGCGGAGCCTGGCTGCTGGCGGTGGCACCCCGCCCCGAGCCCACGCGACGCACCGTCAGACCTGGGCCTCGCGGGGTGCTGTGCGGAGCAGGGCGGCACCTGGGAGCGGGGCTCTGCTGGCTCCCGGGCGCCCAGCCCTGCTGCCCGACGGCTGGGCCGGCGAGCAGCCTGCACACCCCTGGCTTTCGGGAGGACCCGGCCGAGCAGGGAGGCCTGCCCGGGTCCCAGGCTGGCAGCTCGGGGACAGGATTGCCCCTGCTGTGTCACCGGGGCACCCACTCACCCATGGCGGGGACGACCGGAAACCCCCGGCCGCCGAGGATCGCCCCCTCATGGCTGGCCTGCCAGGCGGTGGGGCTGGTGGGAGGGTACGCAGCCCGGGCTCCGCCCGCCATGACCCCTGGAGGTGGACCCCACCAGCCTGACCGTGGCCCACGAGGAGGGATGGGGCCCCAGAGGCCAGCGGGGGACAGGCGGCTGGGACAGGCAGTCCCGGCATCCCTGGGCCCCTGGGACTCCCTCCGACCGGCTGGCCACCTGCTCCCTGGGTGTGGCGTTTGGGGCGGCACCTCCTCTAGGCCTCGGCTCCCGGCGCGGGCGGGGCCGGGTGAGAAGACGGCAGAGCCCACAGCCCGTCTTAGGTCCAGGTCGTGCAAAAGGGAAACGGACAGGGACCGCGTTAGCATCACAGCCCCACCTGCCCCTGGCGTTGCCGGGACTGCACCAGGAGACCGCCCAGTGCCGGGCCCGGCACTGGGGTTCTCAGCTGGCCTGGTCACCCACGAGGGGCACCACGACTAGCTCCCAGCCGCCCCTGACCTCGGCTCCAGCAGACCGTGGCCCACTCGTGGGGACCGCCGAGGTTACAGGACTCCGCTCCTTCTGGGCCGTGGGCCTGGTCCCACACGGGCACAGGTCCTGCTGGCTCTGCCTCTCTGGAGAGCTCCCCCTCCCCGGCTCTCAGGAAGAGCCCCCCGGGTTCAGGGGGAGCTGCTAGAGGCATTTTCTGACACCACCTCGAGGTGGGCGGGCACAGCCGTGTTTCCTGGCCCGTGTGTTTGGAGGCAGTAAGCGCGCCTGGCTCCCGCTCCCCCCGCCCCCAGCGGAGCCTGGCTGCTGGCGGTGGCACCCCGCCCCGAGCCCACGCGACGCACCGTCAGACCTGGGCCTCGCGGGGTGCTGTGCGGAGCAGGGCGGCACCTGGGAGCGGGGCTCTGCTGGCTCCCGGGCGCCCAGCCCTGCTGCCCGACGGCTGGGCCGGCGAGCAGCCTGCACACCCCTGGCTTTCGGGAGGACCCGGCCGAGCAGGGAGGCCTGCCCGGGTCCCAGGCTGGCAGCTCGGGGACAGGATTGCCCCTGCTGTGTCACCGGGGCACCCACTCACCCATGGCGGGGACGACCGGAAACCCCCGGCCGCCGAGGATCGCCCCCTCATGGCTGGCCTGCCAGGCGGTGGGGCTGGTGGGAGGGTACGCAGCCCGGGCTCCGCCCGCCATGACCCCTGGAGGTGGACCCCACCAGCCTGACCGTGGCCCACGAGGAGGGATGGGGCCCCAGAGGCCAGCGGGGGACAGGCGGCTGGGACAGGCAGTCCCGGCATCCCTGGGCCCCTGGGACTCCCTCCGACCGGCTGGCCACCTGCTCCCTGGGTGTGGCGTTTGGGGCGGCACCTCCTCTAGGCCTCGGCTCCCGGCGCGGGCGGGGCCGGGTGAGAAGACGGCAGAGCCCACAGCCCGTCTTAGGTCCAGGTCGTGCAAAAGGGAAACGGACAGGGACCGCGTTAGCATCACAGCCCCACCTGCCCCTGGCGTTGCCGGGACTGCACCAGGAGACCGCCCAGTGCCGGGCCCGGCACTGGGGTTCTCAGCTGGCCTGGTCACCCACGAGGGGCACCACGACTAGCTCCCAGCCGCCCCTGACCTCGGCTCCAGCAGACCGTGGCCCACTCGTGGGGACCGCCGAGAGGTTACAGGCCCACGCTCCGCTCCTTCTAGGGCCGTGGGCCTGGGTCCCTCGGGCCACTCAGGCGCCACGCTGCCCCACCCACGGGGAAGGCCTCTCCCCAGCCTAGGAGCCCCGAGGGAGGCCTGAGGGCAACCTGCAGGGCCCCGTGGCCACAGGCCGGCCTTGCCCACAGGTCCGCTCCCCAGCTCCCCAGGGAAGTGAGTCCGATCACAGTTCGTTGGCGGGAGTGCACCCGGCCGCCCACCGCACCGACGGCAGGCCGCGTGGCCGGCCCCTCTCCCCCGGACTGGTCAGCGTGCGGCCGGGCCGCCCCCATCCCCTGGGCAGCGGAGCCCCCTCCGCCGAGGTTCTGGGAGGCCCCCGGTTATCTGGGGTGTCTCCCCTCGGAAGCCTCCGGGAGGTGGCGGCGACCCGGCCCCGGCCCGCGCTGGCCTGGTCCAAGCCAACAGCTGCGGCAGCCCAGCCCCCCGGCTGGCGGGGTCGTGGCGGGCCGGCTGGCCCTGGGAGATGTCTCACTTTACTCCGCTTGGGACAAACCCGGGGCCGGCCCGGGGCCCTCTCCCTGAGCTCGTCCACGTCCGGGGCCGCAGTCTCCGCGTCCAGGGGGCCGGGCCGCCAGGGGCCTGGACGCAGAGGCCTAGGTCACACCCCCAGCGCCTGACCCCCTAAAACATAACTGTCTCCCAGCATTTTCACGTCCCTAGGCCAGAGCTCGTGAACCTTCTGGAACCTGAGAGAAGCCGGAGACCTGCCTTCAACACGCCACACGGTGGACACACACCCCCAGGCCCCGCCGGAGGGCAGACGGCCCGGCCAGCCAGGGAGGCGCGAGCAGAAGCTGGGGACCCGCTCTGGCAGGAAGAGGAAGGCAGCGCGCAGGGGCGAAGGAGGCTGGAGGGACCCTCGGGCCCAGCCCAGCGAGGGGGACCTGGGCGCCCCCCGCCTCCTCCTGGCTCTGCAGGGGCTCGCAGCCCCCACGGCGGGGCTCAGCCAGGGCCGGGGGCTTCTGGGGAGACCCTCCGGGCGGAGCCGAGGCCGGCTCCGAGCTCAGCGGGTCCCGCCCTGGGCTGCGCCCCTCCGGTCCGTCCGCCGGCAGCTCGGGGCGGTGAGCTCAGCACGTCCCCTCGCGGGCTCTCAGGTCAAGGGGCCGGCAGGGGACGACCCCAGGGTGTGTGACCTGGACCTGGGCGCCCCGGAGCGGCTTCGCTCAGGAGAGCCAGCTGCCCGGCCTGGGGAGGAGCCTCCAAGCCGCGCAGCTCCCCTTCAGAGCGTCCAGCCCGGACCCCAGGAGCCTCAGTCCCCCTCCCCAGGGAAGTGAGTCCGATCACAGTTCGTTGGCGGGAGTGCACCCGGCCGCCCACCGCACCGACGGCAGGCCGCGTGGCCGGCCCCTCTCCCCCGGACTGGTCAGCGTGCGGCCGGGCCGCCCCCATCCCCTGGGCAGCGGAGCCCCCTCCGCCGAGGTTCTGGGAGGCCCCCGGTTATCTGGGGTGTCTCCCCTCGGAAGCCTCCGGGAGGTGGCGGCGACCCGGCCCCGGCCCGCGCTGGCCTGGTCCAAGCCAACAGCTGCGGCAGCCCAGCCCCCCGGCTGGCGGGGTCGTGGCGGGCCGGCTGGCCCTGGGAGATGTCTCACTTTACTCCGCTTGGGACAAACCCGGGGCCGGCCCGGGGCCCTCTCCCTGAGCTCGTCCACGTCCGGGGCCGCAGTCTCCGCGTCCAGGGGGCCGGGCCGCCAGGGGCCTGGACGCAGAGGCCTAGGTCACACCCCCAGCGCCTGACCCCCTAAAACATAACTGTCTCCCAGCATTTTCACGTCCCTAGGCCAGAGCTCGTGAACCTTCTGGAACCTGAGAGAAGCCGGAGACCTGCCTTCAACACGCCACACGGTGGACACACACCCCCAGGCCCCGCCGGAGGGCAGACGGCCCGGCCAGCCAGGGAGGCGCGAGCAGAAGCTGGGGACCCGCTCTGGCAGGAAGAGGAAGGCAGCGCGCAGGGGCGAAGGAGGCTGGAGGGACCCTCGGGCCCAGCCCAGCGAGGGGGACCTGGGCGCCCCCCGCCTCCTCCTGGCTCTGCAGGGGCTCGCAGCCCCCACGGCGGGGCTCAGCCAGGGCCGGGGGCTTCTGGGGAGACCCTCCGGGCGGAGCCGAGGCCGGCTCCGAGCTCAGCGGGTCCCGCCCTGGGCTGCGCCCCTCCGGTCCGTCCGCCGGCAGCTCGGGGCGGTGAGCTCAGCACGTCCCCTCGCGGGCTCTCAGGTCAAGGGGCCGGCAGGGGACGACCCCAGGGTGTGTGACCTGGACCTGGGCGCCCCGGAGCGGCTTCGCTCAGGAGAGCCAGCTGCCCGGCCTGGGGAGGAGCCTCCAAGCCGCGCAGCTCCCCTTCAGAGCGTCCAGCCCGGACCCCAGGAGCCTCAGTCCACTCACCCACGTGGTGCCGGGAGACCGCGGCAGGGTTGGCGGCTGGGCTGGCAGGGGCGTCGGCTCCGCACTTCAGCGGCCGGTGCCGCGCGCGTCTGGGAAGACTCGGCCACCGGAGAGCCCGGGGCAGGCAGGACGCTTCCTGCTCTGAGCCGTCGGAGGAAGTCCTGACACACAGCGGTTGCCCCACAGGCAGCCCGGCAGCGCCCCCGCCCTCCGCCCAGCCCGCTCCCCGCCCAGGGCGCCACCCCGGGGACACAGCGCCCGTCACACGTGCTCGGCGGTGGAGGAGGCTGGAGAGGGCGCGGGGCCTCGGGCAGCACCGCCCATGCCCGCAGGGGACGGGACCCCGGAGAACAGTGCCAGGAATGTGCACCCCCGGAAGGGACGTGGCCTGCCGATTGAGCATGGCCGTCAAAGAAGCAGCAGACGGGCGCAGGGGCTTCAAACGGGCGTCATGGGAACGAGAACGCATCACAGGGACCGAAGGGCCGACTGGGAAGCTGGCGAGCGGATCAGCGAGCAGGCCGAGGGCATCGGCGGGGCGACCAGAGGCACGGGCCCTGGCTCTGCCCTCTGCCCCCAGGAGCCCCGGGCGGGAACCGCGGGCAGGGCGGGAGCCTCACACAGGGGGCAGAGCTCCAGAGCCAAGGGAGGGGCCCGGACCAAGGGGCTGCTGGGCGGCTGGGGAGGAAGGAGCCTGGGCAACTGCGGGCGCTATTGCAGCGCATCAGGGGCAGAGAGGAAGCTCTCCCGATGCCACCAAGAGGTGGAGCGCCCAGGAGGAGGGGAGGAGGGGGCGAGGAGGAAGGAGACGGGACTGGTCACATCCACCAAGAAACAGAAGCAGTCTCCAGACGGACCAGGGCTCCCACTCACCCCTACCCTGAGCGTGGGAAGATGCCCTCTTAAAACACAGACAGACGGATGGAGAAACCCAGGAGGGCTCCAAGGGTCCGTGAAGAGGCCACACTGACCAAAGAAACAAGTAAAAGCTGCTAAGCCTAAGTAACTATTGATTTTAAACTAGTGATGGGAAATATTTAATATTTTAAATAAAAATTTAATATTTTAATTTAATATTTAATTTTAATAATACAGTGTGATTTGTTATTCAGTTGTTAAGTCATGTCTGACTCTCTGTGACCCCGTGGACTGCAGCACACAAGGCTTCCCTGTCCTTCACCAGCTCCCGGAGTTTGCTCGAGCTCATGTCCATTGACTCAGTGATGCCATCCAACCATCTCATCCTGTGTCGCCCTCTTCTCCTCTTGCCTTCAGTCTTCCCAAGCATCAGGGTCTTTCCCAATGAGTCATCCCTTTGCATTAGGTGCTCGAAGTATTGGAGCTTCAGCATCAGCATCAGTCTTTCCAATGAATATTCAGGGTTGATCTCCTTTAGGACTGACTGCTTTGCTCTCCTTGCCATCCAAGAGACTCTCAAGAGTCTTCTCCAACACCACAGTGTCAAATTTTTTAGGCACTCAGATAGGAAATATTATATTTTGCATGTGATTACAATTAAAACTCTTCTAAAGAAGAGAAATAGGCAGGTCTTCCCTGGTGGTCCAGTGCTTAAGAATCTGCCTACCAATGCAGGGGACATGGGTTCAATTCCTGCTTGGGGAACTAAGGTCCTACACGCTGTGGAGCAGTTAAGCCTGTGAACGCCGTGGCTCCTGAGCCCATGCTCCCTGGAGCCTGTGCTCCACCACGAGAGAAGTCACTGCAGGGAGAAACCTGCCCTTCACAACGAGAGGAATCCCACGGGCAGCAACAAAGACCCCCTGTGGCAAAAAATGAACCAAATTAGAAAGTAAATATTAAAAGAAGAATAGAAATAAGAAGAACACAACTGAAGAAGAAACTATGAGAACTCTCTTTTTTTTAAGGCAGGGGCGAGAGAACCAGGAAGGCCTGTGAGCCAAGAGCACACAGCCAGGCATCAGGGCCGTCTCAGCGTTCCAGAGGATCCAGAGGTCCCTCCCGGTGGCGGCGCCTGGGGATGGCCACCTTCTCCTTCTTCAAACAAAGTAGTGGTGAGGTTTAAAAATAGCGTCAGTTCCAATTAGACGTCTTCTATAAAGGGGACTTCCCCTTTATGGACTATTCCAGAAAATACAAAAAGGAAGGCGAGGCTGAGACGGTCGCCGAGTTGCATTGACCAGCTTCTCGCCGACGGCACAGCAGCCGTCCTGGCTGTGCCACCACAGACTCGCGGGGCACAGACACAGGTCGCTTGCTGCTCCAGGCGTTGAGAAACCAGCAGCGGCCGATCGGATAGTCACAAAGTTAATAAAATAAAAGTAACAATGTTTCCTCTTGAACCCAGATCCATCAACGGTCCCCCTCCAAGTAACAATGTTTCCTCCTGAACCCAAATCACATCAGCGCTCCCGCTCAGGCTGCGCAGGACAAGGAAGACAGAGGGCTGGGCTAGCCGGCGGCATGAGCCCCGCCCGGGCTGGAGAGAAGCCCCCAGGACGGCAAGCGGGGCTTGCGAGGAGAGCGGGCGAGGGAAGCCTGAGACACGAGGCGGGGAGAATGTGCGCTGCTGGCCGTGCCGGGCAGACTCCTGGCGAGGGCGTCAGACGTGCCGAAGACGCCATGACGACGTTAAGGCATCGTCACCTTCTGGAGGCCCACATTAAGATGTTTGCACAGGACGTCCCAGGATGCTCTGGATTTAATACTAATAATCAGGGCTGGGGGTGGCTGGGGGAGAGAGGACGGGGATGTAAATAAACAGGACTGGGCGAGAACGGAATGTTCTTAAAGCAGATGCTGAGGCCTTATGGCCTCACTAGACTGTCCAGTCTACTTTGTGCAGGTGTGAAATTTTCTGTAGCAAAGTTTTTTTTTTTAATTTTAAAAAGAAGTGTGAAGTTGTTTAATGGGGACAGAGTTACAGTTTTGCAAAGTAAAAACGTTCCGGAGTTTAGCCGTATGACAATGTGAACGTGCTTAAAAACACCGAGCTATACACTTAAAAACGGCAAAGAGGTTCGAGAGAGGGGAGCACGTGTGCCCCTGGGGCTGACGCGCGGTGCTGTGTGGCAGTAAACCACAAAGCTCTGTACAGCTGTTACCTTCGATTAAAAAAGTAAAAATAAAAAAATGGCAAAGATGGTTAAATTTGTGTTATATGTATTCTTTCCATCAGATAAACTGTTAACGCGGTATAGGGCACCTTGGCGGCGCCTGGGGATGCCCCTTCTTCAAACAAAGTAGTGGTGAGGTTTAAAAATAGCGTCAGTTCCAATTAGACGTCTTCTATAAAGGGGACTTCCCCTTTATGGACTATTCCAGAAAATACAAAAAGGAAGGCGAGGCTGAGACGGTCGCCGAGTTGCATTGACCAGCTTCTCGCCGACGGCACAGCAGCCGTCCTGGCTGTGCCACCACAGACTCGCGGGGCACAGACACAGGTCGCTTGCTGCTCCAGGCGTTGAGAAACCAGCAGCGGCCGATCGGATAGTCACAAAGTTAATAAAATAAAAGTAACAATGTTTCCTCTTGAACCCAGATCCATCAACGGTCCCCCTCCAAGTAACAATGTTTCCTCCTGAACCCAAATCACATCAGCGCTCCCGCTCAGGCTGCGCAGGACAAGGAAGACAGAGGGCTGGGCTAGCCGGCGGCATGAGCCCCGCCCGGGCTGGAGAGAAGCCCCCAGGACGGCAAGCGGGGCTTGCGAGGAGAGCGGGCGAGGGAAGCCTGAGACACGAGGCGGGGAGAATGTGCGCTGCTGGCCGTGCCGGGCAGACTCCTGGCGAGGGCGTCAGACGTGCCGAAGACGCCATGACGACGTTAAGGCATCGTCACCTTCTGGAGGCCCACATTAAGATGTTTGCACAGGACGTCCCAGGATGCTCTGGATTTAATACTAATAATCAGGGCTGGGGGTGGCTGGGGGAGAGAGGACGGGGATGTAAATAAACAGGACTGGGCGAGAACGGAATGTTCTTAAAGCAGATGCTGAGGCCTTATGGCCTCACTAGACTGTCCAGTCTACTTTGTGCAGGTGTGAAATTTTCTGTAGCAAAGTTTTTTTTTTTAATTTTAAAAAGAAGTGTGAAGTTGTTTAATGGGGACAGAGTTACAGTTTTGCAAAGTAAAAACGTTCCGGAGTTTAGCCGTATGACAATGTGAACGTGCTTAAAAACACCGAGCTATACACTTAAAAACGGCAAAGAGGTTCGAGAGAGGGGAGCACGTGTGCCCCTGGGGCTGACGCGCGGTGCTGTGTGGCAGTAAACCACAAAGCTCTGTACAGCTGTTACCTTCGATTAAAAAAGTAAAAATAAAAAAATGGCAAAGATGGTTAAATTTGTGTTATATGTATCTTTCCACAATTAGAGAGAAATGCTGCCCATCAGATAAACTGTTAACAGTGACACGGAAAGCTAAATAGAAAGGACTGATAGCGAATGGTAGAGCCATTACACAGAGGCAATATCAAGAGAGAGAATTCAAGGCAAAACATTCAGTGAATCAAGAAAGATGTATGTAATCAAAGCTCCAATCCACAAAGAAAGTTCAGTGATCAGAAAGAAAAGAATGTTTAGTGATCATAAATCTTCATATACCGAACAAAATTGCCACAATACATAAAACCACACACTGATAAGTACATAAACAGCCACAGCCACGAACACAGCCAGCGCCTTAATGTGCCTCTCTCAGACATGAAGGGACCATAGAGAAAATTAGGCCCACCGAGAACCTGAGGAATGCAGCCCCCGGAGAAAGGAATAGCAACCCACTCCAGTGCTCTTGCCTGGGGAATCCCACAGACAGAGGAGCCTGCTGAGCTACTGGCCGTAGGACCCCACAGAGTCGGACACGACTGAAGCAACTTAGCATACACACACGGCCCTCTCTCTTTAGTGCGGGGGCCTTCCGCAGAAAGGGAAGGCAGCAGGATTGCCCCCGGCTGAACCGGGAGACCTCGGAGAGAGATGAGCCTTGCTGCCGTGCCCCCTCCTGCCCGCCAGAGCATGCCAGGGACTACCAGACACGGCAGGGGTTCTGTCAGAGCAGTTCTGCTTTATTAATGAAAATTCACGGCTTTTATAGGCAAGTGAAGGGGGTTTTGCATGGGACTTCCTATAGATTACACCAATCAAGCTAAAGACCAAGCAATCATTCACGAGCGCGGAAACCAGGGGAACCAATCAGAAATTTTGACCATCAGTTAACAATTTAGATCACGCCCTGTCTCTTCCTGTAGGCACCATTTTAGCTGCAAACATGTGCTTAAGCTTCTTTAAACAACGTGCTTAAGCTTCCCTTCATTCCCACATCCCTTCCTGTAGGCGCCATCTTAGCTCCAAACTGCAAACAGGTGCTTAAGCTTCTTTTCACTCCCACGCCCCTTCCTGTAGGCGCCATTTTAGCTCCAAGCTGAAACAATGTGCTTAAGCTTCCTTATGTTTGCAACGGTCTCCTTTCAATTCAGAGCCCCACATTTAGCTTGTATGCGAGAAAGTTAAAACAGGAGGGAAGGAGCAAGCAGATCATTTCCTACGGCACAAAGGAAATCTCAATTTGTTCTAAAACACAGAGGTCATAAGGAGGCCAAATTCATGGACACAGTCTAATAAAAGCAGACGCTAAGCGAAGAGACAAATCATTGGGAAAGACGCTGATGCTGGGAAAGATTGAAGGCCAAAGAAAGGGACAACAGAGGACGAGCTGGTTGGATGGCAGCCCTGAGTCAGTGGACACGAGTCTGAGCAGGCTCCAGGAGATGGTGAAGGACGGGGAAGCCTGGCGGGCTGCCGTCCACGTGTGCCCGCAGAGTCCGACACGACTGAGAGACTGAACTGAAGCTAAGGACGTGTGAGTGTGGTCGCTCAGCCGTGCCCTACTCTGCGGTGCCATGGACGGTACCCCGCCAGGCTCCTCTGTCCCCGGGATTCTCCAGGCAGGAACACTGGGGTGGGCTGCCATTCCTTTCTCTAGGGAATCATCCTGACCAGGGATGGAACCTGGGTCTCTTGTATTGCAAGTGGATTCTTTCCCACCTGAGGCAACAGGGAAGCGTGAAGCAAAGAAGTGCATCAAGGAAAACCCAGCACCCCCAAACCAGCAGCAAACCCAGCGTGGAATAAATAGATATTGTGTGGCTGTTCACCCCAAGAGGTAGCAATTACAATGTGGATCTGGAGCTGTTTGTGTCCACATGACATCCCAAACCATGACACTGAGGTTACGGTTAAAAGCAAACTGCAGAAGCAGGCTTCTTCCCACCCGACCCCCACTGAGGCGATCCCAGGATAAAACACCCACACGCTCCGGAGCCCACGTCCAGAGCAGCAGCTGCCTCTGCCGGTGGGAAGGCCGTGGTCCCAGGAGACAGACGCAGAAGGCTTCAGTGCTTTGCTTTTAAGTTTTATGAAGAAGAAAGAAGAAACAATTCTGGGCAAGGTAAAGCCAAATATTAAGATTTGGTCAAGGTGAATGGCGGGTGTGTGAGTGCTGATTATGCTGATCTCCCCTCTTTTCTGTAGTTTTGAAATGATTTATTTTCTTTTTAGGATCATTTTTATCACACAGATTTTATTTCTTTATTATTTTTACATTTTTGGCTGTACCAGAATGTCAAAATATTGATCTGTGAAGCAAAATCTGAAAGAACTAAGAGGAGAAACAGATGATCACAACTGGAGCTTTCACTACTCCTCTCCCAGTAATTGATCTTTTAAAAATTAGATCCGAGATCCGCCAGTACACAGAAGACTGAGAAAACACCGTTGATCAACAGGACCTGAAAGACATTCCACGCGGAGCAGCAGAAGGTGCCCACGACACGGTCACCAAGGGAAGCTGTGTCCTGGGCCATCAGGTAAACCAGAACACACTTAAGAGAACTGGAATCAGGCTTTCCTGCTGGTCCAGTGGGTGGCGAGTACACCTTGCAGTGCAAGGGGCGCTGGTTCGA
Source organism: Tragulus kanchil (assembly GCA_022376925.1). Classification (NCBI taxonomy): domain Eukaryota; kingdom Metazoa; phylum Chordata; class Mammalia; order Artiodactyla; family Tragulidae; genus Tragulus; species Tragulus kanchil. The sequence continues at coordinate 247,124,177 of JAIOJX010000028.1, forward strand.
TCCCTGGCCTGGGAAGATCCCACGCACTGCGGAGCTGCTGGACCAGTGTGTCCAATTACAAGCTAGCGCTCTGGAGCGCATGTGCCCAGAGCCAGTGCTCTGCAACGGGAGAGGCCACCGCAAGGGGAGGCCCACACAGGCCAAAGAACAAAGATGGATGAAAATAGATAAATGAAAGACCAATAAAAAAGGCCAAATTAAAAAAGAGAGAGAGAGAGAACTGGAATCATGTAGGATGTGTTCTCCAGCCACGTGGAATTGCTAAATGGAATTAAACCAGAAAGAGCAACAGAAAGGAACAGGGGACTCTCTGAAGAAACAGTGCCCTTCTGAATAATCCACAGATCAACAGAAGCTTCAAGGGGAATTAGAAAACATTTTGGATGGAATGAAATGAAACACAGCATACGGTGTTTGTAGGACGCAGCTAAAGCCACGTGTAGAGGGAAATTCATAGCAGTAAACGGACCCACTAGAGACCCGACGACAGGAGGGATTCATAAGCACTGTGCTAAGCAGTGAAAGCCGGGAAACGCAGAGGCCAGCCAGAGGCCCCGTGTGCCCTGGGGAGGCTGCCATCAGAACTGCAGGAAGAACCCTTTCCCAGCCGTCATAGGGATAAATCTAAAGGAGCAGGACCGTGAGGAAGCTGGGGGTGGCCTCCTGCACTCAGGTGCACACCATGCACCCTGTTTCGGACCGGCCGAGCCCCAGGGGGAGGGGCGTCTCTCTGGGCAGCAGGCGTATGAAGTGTAATCAGACCCCAGGGCAGGGACGTGGCCGGCCAGCCCGGGCGCAGCTACATTTTGGCTGTACCAGATCAAAATATTGATCTGTGAAGCAAAATCTGAAAGAACTAAGAGGAGAAACAGATGATCACAACTGGAGCTTTCACTACTCCTCTCCCAGTAATTGATCTTTTAAAAATTAGATCCGAGATCCGCCAGTACACAGAAGACTGAGAAAACACCGTTGATCAACAGGACCTGAAAGACATTCCACGCGGAGCAGCAGAAGGTGCCCACGACACGGTCACCAAGGGAAGCTGTGTCCTGGGCCATCAGGTAAACCAGAACACACTTAAGAGAACTGGAATCAGGCTTTCCTGCTGGTCCAGTGGGTGGCGAGTACACCTTGCAGTGCAAGGGGCGCTGGTTCGATCCCTGGCCTGGGAAGATCCCACGCACTGCGGAGCTGCTGGACCAGTGTGTCCAATTACAAGCTAGCGCTCTGGAGCGCATGTGCCCAGAGCCAGTGCTCTGCAACGGGAGAGGCCACCGCAAGGGGAGGCCCACACAGGCCAAAGAACAAAGATGGATGAAAATAGATAAATGAAAGACCAATAAAAAAGGCCAAATTAAAAAAGAGAGAGAGAGAGAACTGGAATCATGTAGGATGTGTTCTCCAGCCACGTGGAATTGCTAAATGGAATTAAACCAGAAAGAGCAACAGAAAGGAACAGGGGACTCTCTGAAGAAACAGTGCCCTTCTGAATAATCCACAGATCAACAGAAGCTTCAAGGGGAATTAGAAAACATTTTGGATGGAATGAAATGAAACACAGCATACGGTGTTTGTAGGACGCAGCTAAAGCCACGTGTAGAGGGAAATTCATAGCAGTAAACGGACCCACTAGAGACCCGACGACAGGAGGGATTCATAAGCACTGTGCTAAGCAGTGAAAGCCGGGAAACGCAGAGGCCAGCCAGAGGCCCCGTGTGCCCTGGGGAGGCTGCCATCAGAACTGCAGGAAGAACCCTTTCCCAGCCGTCATAGGGATAAATCTAAAGGAGCAGGACCGTGAGGAAGCTGGGGGTGGCCTCCTGCACTCAGGTGCACACCATGCACCCTGTTTGGCCGGCAGCGCCCGGCCTGACGCCCTCAGGGGACTGGAGGGGCCGCGTCTCTCTGGGCAGCAGGCGTATGAAGTGTAATCAGACCTCGTCTAGGGCAGGGACGTGGCCCCGGCCAGCCCGGGCGCAGCCGTGCGGAGGGACTCGACGTGCTGAACAGCCGGCGCGAGAAGGCAGGGGGGAGCTCCGGGGACGGGCAGCAGAGGACATCCGCAGCCTTGGGGGGAGCGACTGGGAGGGCAGGGCTTGAGGACGACTGAAGCCAGGGACGCGTGAGCTCTGGGGCGGGATTCGGGAAACGATCTTCTCCCCAAAGTCAACCGGAGACCCCATCTGCCCCCTCACCGCCCCCTTCCAGAGAGTGGCCTTTATGTCACCAGGTGTCCACGGAGGACCCAGGGCCGGGCCCGGCCGGGAGCACGGAGGGTGCGCGCCACGCCCCAGAACCTCGGGGCCGTCAGGAGGCACGCGTGTCATGGTGACACGAAGCAGGGTGAGGGGGTCCCCCGTGTTCCAGGGCTGGGCGTGGGGCGGGCAGGAGGCAGCCTGGGGAGTGTGGAAAGAAGGAAGAGCTGCCCTCCCCTGGCGTCCTAAGTGTCCGCCTGGGCTCCCCAGCCCCTTTCCCCCCAGCGTGTTCCCACAGCACGCGCCCCGGGAGCACAGGAGGGGCTCATCGCCGCAGCGTGAAGGCTGAGACATGTTCCGTGATGGAGACCGGGAGGAGGGTGCCAGGCTCCCCGTGCCGGGGCTGCTGTCAGGGGCTGGGGCAGTCGCTGCGGTCCACGGGGCTGTGTCTGGGGGACAGACAAGGCCTGGAGGAGCAGGCCAGCGCCCAGCACCCAGAGGCAGAGCACAGGCCCTGGAGAACCCGCCCCCGGGACGAGCGGGCGTCCAGGTGAGCGGCGGGCTGCCGGCAGCTCCTCCGCAGCCCCCGGGGAGCAGCGCCGCCAGCTTGCCTCCCTCTGCCACCCCCGCCCAGCTGGCCTGCACGTTCCAAGCCCCCTCCACCCCAAGTCTTCTCAAGACCCTTTCCCCATCTTTGGTGTTGTTTCTTTTAAATTTCTTCCCATGAGTAACTTCCTTCCGAGCGTTGATTCAGCCGCTGCTCTCTTGTGGGGAGGCGGGGGTGGGACGCGCGGGCAGGCCGCTGTGGGGGGCAGGCACACCCGTGGGGGTGGGGGGCAGAGCAGGAAATAACGCTCTCCCCGCAGGCGCCCCGAGCAGTTCTTGCTCCCTTGATCTCCCACAAACCCACACCACCCGGCAGGAGCCACCCAGCCAGGGCGACGGGAGTCCCACCTGCGCCAGGCCACGTGCGTGCATCGGGGGTGCCCAGGGCGCCTCGGAACGAGGGGGAGCCCTGAGAGGCTGAGGGCTGTCTCTGGCTGAGCCCTGGGCCTTTCTCCTCAGCCTTCCTCCCGTGGCTTTGGCTGGTGTGGCACGTTGAAGCCGTGGCACTGCTCTCCTGACATGCCTGGAAGGAGGCGGCCGGAGCCCCCCGGGGAGGCTGGGGCAGGGCAGGCAGGGACGGACGGGCAGGCGTGACTGCGGGAGGGCACGCCGAGAAGCGTCCCTGTTGGACAGCGGCGGATGTGGCTCCACTTTCCGAGGAGACCGCGCCCGCAGAGACGTTAAGCAGCGAACAACTCGAGGGAACCCAGAAAGCGGAGCCAAAGAGAGAACGCAGCTGCCGTGTGTGCACTCGGCTGCGTGGGGCCCAGTTTCCCGGAGTGAGGGGAGCGCTGAGTGGGCTAAAAATAAACCTGTGATGATGGCAGCTCTAGTGAGAGGCGAGGGCGGCGGGGTGTGAGGGCCGACACCCCCTCCAGTAGAACAGGAAGGCCGCAGCGCCCTCCCCGCAGCGCCCCCCCTCCAAGGCCCGGCTGCTCCGCGGGGCGTCCAGACGTGTGGGGGGCTCGAATCCTAACCCAGTCCGGCCAGGGGCTGGCGCCCAGACGCCAGGGGCACACGCGGCGGCGTCTGCGGCAGGCGGAGGCTCGCGCGGGCCTCGGGCCCGAGTCAGGTGGGGCAAAGGACGGCACCGAGGACGACCCCAGGCTTTCCTGCCCTGGCCCGCCGCCCCGCGCCCTGGGGAGGGGAGCGCGCGCCTCCCGAGCGCCAAGGAAGGGGCTCCGGGCTCCGGGCGCGGCGCGGCCCCAGCCCGCAGCGCAGCGGCTCCGCCCGCCGGCGAGGGCTGGGAGCCTGTGGCCGGCTTTAGGGTTAAAAACGCTCAGTTTGGATCTTTGGGGGGCCGTTTGTCGTTTGAGCATCCCCGAAAGAGGACGAATTTCTGGATATCGGGCGCGCGTGCCTCCCCGATGGCTCTGAGACAGGGCGGCCCGGGCTCCCCGGGTGCGCCGCCGCGCACAGCCACCGCGGGGTTAGCCGGCCCGCGCGTCCACGCCCAGCAACGCGACAGGAAGGCCTGGCGCAAACCACTGGACGTGCGCAGTTGCTGCAGTGGGAAACGTGGGGTGAAATAGTGTGCCCTAAATGTGGCTGCCGGGGTGAGGGGAAGGAAGTGGTGAGGGAGGGGCGAGAGGATGAGGCCGGCAGCAGGTTACCAGGGTGGCGACTCCGCGGGGCGCCCTGGCTCGTTGCTCTCCGGTCCGACGCCCTGCTCCACCTCGGCTCATTTACCTCCTTCCAGCCCTCCCCCAGCTGGGGAGAGCCCGCTGACCGGGCGTGGTTGGGTTCCCTTGGCTTTTGTTTTTCTGTCTCATTAACTTCATTGATAGTGACATTCTTTTCTGATTATAAAATTAAAATGCGTAGCTATTTTAGACAATTTGGAGAATACGGAAGTCCCTTTCTGAAGTGAAAACCCTGTAATCGTGCCCAGAGGCCCCCTGCCCCCAGCATCCAGGCCCCCGGGGCCTCTCTTTCCTCCCCTAACCCCACACAGGCCATGCAGCCTTCCTCAAGGGGTATCTGGGTTGTCGCTGAAGTATGTGACTGGAGGCGGGCATGTGACCCACTCCAGTGTGCTTGCCTGCAGAGCCCCCCCCACACAGGATCCCACGGGCTGCACTCCATGGGGGTGCGGAGTCGGCCGGGACCGAGACAGTGTGTGAGGGATCAAGTCTCCGGGTACCCACCCAGCACGCAGCCCGCGCTCGGCCGGCCTGCGGTCTCAGCTCTGCCAGCCTGGCCTCCCACCCACGTGATTCATCAGTCACTCCCTGGTGGACAGTGCCACAGCCAGAGCAGGGCACGTGCTCCGTCCCCCCGCGCCCTCGGCCTCGCCCGGTGAAGCCAGCCTCTGGGTGCCCGCCCTCCTCTCCTCCCCCTCGCCCACCTCCCTCACCAGCTGGCTGGGCTGGGACCCTGGCCTTGGCCCTGACCACCGGCACCCCCTCAGCCTCCACGTCCCCAGGGTCTGCTGAGAGTTTCCTGCACTCCGTCCCAGCACCCTGAGAGGGGGACCCCACTCTCATTTTACAAATAGAAAAGGGCGCCTTCCAGGAACTGGCCTAAGGTCCTGCAGCCACCTCTGCGGGGGATCCTGGTCCTGTCCTCCAGCCCCCACCCTGAACCCAGCCAGTGCTCGCCCACCCTGCTCCTCTGGGTGCCAGCAGCAAGGCCCACCCACAGAGGCCACGCTGGAGACTGCTGCTAGCCCTTTGCGCAAGAAAACATAAGTGCAAGAAGGAAGAAAGGAGACTTCCCACTGCTCCCCCCCCCACCCCCACAAGCTGCAGGGGTTTCCCAGTGACAGAGGGTGAGATCTTTGTAGAGAGGTCCTTCTGGGCTGAGAAGCTGCCTCTGGGTCAGGACCCAGAACCAGAGGGGCGGGAGGAGAAGGGGCAGATGTGCAGAGACGGCACATGGCCCCTTCATGGCGGATGCCCGCAGGGAGCCAGGGGCCAGGGGGGCCGGGCACAGCAACACCCTCCTTCAGGGGCTCAGTGGGGACCCAGGAGCCAGTGAGGTGCTGCCATGGAGGAGGAGGTATATATGTGTGTGTTCAGTCGTGTCCAACTCTTTGCGACCCTATGGACTGTAGCCCGCCAGGCTCCTCGGTCCCCAGGATTCTCTAGGCAAGAACACTGGAGTGTGCAGCCGTGCCCTCCTCCCGAGGACCCTCCTTACCCAGGGAGCAAACCCGCACTGCCTGTGTCTCCTGCATCGGTAGGTAGATTCTTTACCACTAGTGCCACCTGACACACCTAGATGGCGCGTTAAAAAACAGACATCACTTAGCCAACAAAGGTCTGTATAGTCAAAGCCATGGTTTCCCCAGTAGTCGATATGGATGCGAGAGCTGGACCATAAAGAAGGCTGAGTACTGAAGGATGATGCCTTCGAACTGTGGTGTTAGAGAAGACTCTTGAGAGCCCCTTGGACAGTAAGGAGAGGTCTCAGCTCTGCCAGCCTGGCCCCCACCAGTGATTCATCAGTCACTCCCTGGTGGACAGTGCCACAGCCAGAGCAGGGCACGTGCTCCGTCCCCGCGCCTCGGCCTCGCCCGGTGAAGCCAGCCTCTGGGTGCCCGCCCTCTCCTCCCCCTCGCCCACCTCCCTCACCAGCTGGCTGGGCTGGGACCCTGGCCTTGGCCCTGACCACCGGCACCCCCTCAGCCTCCACGTCCCCAGGGTCTGCTGAGAGTTTCCTGCACTCCGTCCCAGCACCCTGAGAGGGGGACCCCACTCTCATTTTACAAATAGAAAAGGGCGCCTTCCAGGAACTGGCCTAAGGTCCTGCAGCCACCTCTGCGGGGGATCCTGGTCCTGTCCTCCAGCCCCCACCCTGAACCCAGCCAGTGCTCGCCCACCCTGCTCCTCTGGGTGCCAGCAGCAAGGCCCACCCACAGAGGCCACGCTGGAGACTGCTGCTAGCCCTTTGCGCAAGAAAACATAAGTGCAAGAAGGAAGAAAGGAGACTTCCCACTGCTCCCCCCCCCACCCCCACAAGCTGCAGGGGTTTCCCAGTGACAGAGGGTGAGATCTTTGTAGAGAGGTCCTTCTGGGCTGAGAAGCTGCCTCTGGGTCAGGACCCAGAACCAGAGGGGCGGGAGGAGAAGGGGCAGATGTGCAGAGACGGCACATGGCCCCTTCATGGCGGATGCCCGCAGGGAGCCAGGGGCCAGGGGGGCCGGGCACAGCAACACCCTCCTTCAGGGGCTCAGTGGGGACCCAGGAGCCAGTGAGGTGCTGCCATGGAGGAGGAGGTATATATGTGTGTGTTCAGTCGTGTCCAACTCTTTGCGACCCTATGGACTGTAGCCCGCCAGGCTCCTCGGTCCCCAGGATTCTCTAGGCAAGAACACTGGAGTGTGCAGCCGTGCCCTCCTCCCGAGGACCCTCCTTACCCAGGGAGCAAACCCGCACTGCCTGTGTCTCCTGCATCGGTAGGTAGATTCTTTACCACTAGTGCCACCTGACACACCTAGATGGCGCGTTAAAAAACAGACATCACTTCGCCAACAAAGGTCTGTATAGTCAAAGCCATGGTTTCCCCAGTAGTCGTATATGGATGCGAGAGCTGGACCATAAAGAAGGCTGAGTACTGAAGGATGATGCCTTCGAACTGTGGTGTTAGAGAAGACTCTTGAGAGCCCCTTGGACAGTAAGGAGAGCAAACCAGTCCATCCTAAAGGAAATCAGCCCCGACTGTTCACTGGAAGGACTGATGCTGACGCTGAAGCTCCAAGGCTTTGGCCCCCTGATGGGAAGAGAAGACTCGCTGGAGAAGACCCCGATGCTGGGAAAAACAGAAGGCAGGAGGAGAAAGGGACGACAGAGGGCGAGATGGTTAGGTAGCGTCACGGAGTCGATGGACCGGAGTCTGAGTAAACTCAAGGCCAAGGACAGGAAGGCCTGGCGTGCTGCGCCTGCGAGGTGGCCAAGAGTCAGACGTGACTGAGCGACTGAGCTGAACTCAGCGCGACCTGGGAAGTCCTGGGAGGAAGAGGAAGAGTCTTGCAATGGCGAGTGAGGCCAGGAGAGGTTTCCGAGACAAAGTGACCTCAGGGTCTGCTGCAGCACCCAGGGGTCTTGGGCTCTGTCCTGTCTCTGGCGTCCTCCTCGCCTTCCTCCCCAGCGCTGGCCGCTTCCCGTGCAGGCCATTGTGGCCTGGGGCTCGGGGTCCCATTGGGGCTTGTCCCCCTGCTGATGACCTCCCCTGATGGTGTCACACAGACACCAGGCCCCGCCTGCGTCTGCTCCAGTGGGCCGGACGTGGACCAGTGGACCTGCCTTCCCCGCAGGCCCGCGCGGACGCCCTCCCCGCCCTCCCCGCCACGCCCTCACTCCAGAGAGTGGCTGGCATCTAGTGGACGCGGAGCACCCCAGCCCCCGGGCTGGCCCTCGGCCTGCTTTAAACCCCAGTTGCTTCTTCACAAGGAGGGTCTGCGGCTTCACAGCACAGGCCACGTGGCCAGCCGAGCCGAAAATAGGTGCTGTCTGCTCCTCCCAGGAGCGTGTGCCCCTCCCCGCCCCAGCAGAAGCACCATGCTTCCTCTGTGTCCATGTGGTTCGCAGCCCCACTCCAGGTGACAGCGCCATGGTCACGGTCCTCATCGGTGGCCGAGGGGCGCTGGCTTCGAGTCCGAGTGCCAGGCCACTGCCCCTCACCTCTGCACGAGCGATCTGACTCGTGCGTGCAAAGTGCCACCTGAGCCAGAGGCAGGGACGCGGAGGGAGGAGAGGTCCCCAGGCCGGCAGTGTCCAGGCGGGACCTCTCGGGACGGGATGGGTGGTGGGCAGGGGTCCGCAGAGCCAACCGTGCGGGGGGACAGCACAGGCGGGCGCAGGGGACCCCGCGTGGCTGAAGCCCGGGGCCCCGTGGGCGGTACGGCTGAAAGTGGGCTTTCGTGGAGCTTCCCAGGGATCCCGGCAGGGGGACTGGGGAGAGAGTCTCTCAGACGTTCCTCCGAAATCTCACTGCCCCAAACCCACCGTCTCCGGGGCGTGGGCAGGAGCCAGGCCCGCCACGCCAGGAGGGCCTCGGCGGCCACACCGCCCCCCGCCCCCTTCTCCCTGCCTCCTCTCGGCTCCTGCAGCCCGCTTCACCGTGGCTCCGCACTGCTCGGGGGGGAAGGGTGGAGACTCTGATTCCTGTTTATTACAGGAAAAGAAACCAAGGCAGAAAGGTCAGATTGTTCCCCCAGGCTCAGAGTTAGAAAGTAGAGGAAGGAAATTCAAAGAGAAATGTCTCTGTAAAATCAGATCCAAGTCCTCCCCTCAAAAAACTTTTTCAAAAACGCCATGAGAGGGACTTCTCTGATGGTCCATCCAGTGGTTAAGAATCTGCCCACCATATTGTAAAGCAATTATCCTTCAATTAAAAATAAATTTTAAAAAGAGAAGGAATCTGCCTGCAAGTGATGGGGGATATGGGTTCAGTCCCTGGTCTGGGAAGATCTCACATACCAAGGGGCAACTAAGCCCACGCACCCAGGGCTGAAGCCCGCACGCTCAGAGTCCACGCTCCACAACGAGAGAAGCCACTGCAATGAGAAACTGAGCACCGAAACTAGAGAGCAACCCCTGCTCCCTGCATCTAGAGAAAAGCTCGTGGGCAGCAACAAAGACCCAGTCTCTTAAGTTTAAGAAAAGAAGCTACCTGAGCGCTGGGACCATGTCGCATTCTTCTTTTTCTGATTTCCAGGCTTACACTGACCGGCACCTCCGTGGGCTAGGCCCGCCACAGGATCTTTTCAAACGTCCTCACTTTTCCTCACAGCCAGGGGGAGGGTGACTTGTAGGGAAACTAAGGCCCAGAGAAAAAAGCACAGCCATGCGGCCTGAGTTTGGACACCCAGCCCGGCCAGGGGCAGGCAGTGATGCAGGGCCCCAGACAGTGGGAGTGCCCAGCCTGACAGCTGGCTTCCGGAGTTCTTCAGGGGCATTTCTCTTCTGCCAAGCCCAGATCCGTGCTGTGAAGTCACCCCTATAAGTTCGGGCCTGATGCTTAGAGGTGCCAATAGTCCTCAGCCGTCTGCTCTCTTCCTCCCCCAGGGCAATTTTTTTTTTTTTTCAATTTCTGCCTCTTACATTGCTTTTATTTATTTATTTATTTTCATCCATCTTTGTTCCTTGGCCTGTGTGGGCCTCCCATCGCAGTGGCCTCTCTCGTCGCAGAGCACCGGCTCTGGGACCATGTGCTCCAGAGCGCTGGCTCGTCATTGGACACACCGGTCCAGCCACTCCGTGGCACGTGGGATCTTCCCCGGTGAGGGATGGAACCGGCGCCCCTTGTACTGTAAGGCGGACTCTTTATTTACTGGACCACCAGGGAAGCCCCCCAGGGCATTTTTGACAGCCACTAGCAAACACACTCGTGTACCTCAACAAACTAGATCCTCTTCTGCGCTATAACACACCGTTCCCCAGGTCGTCTGAAGCCGCAATTAACCACACCTGCCTCGGGGCGGGGCGGGGCCGAAGGCGGGACCAGGAGCCACAGACCACGCCCCGCGGCTCCGCCCTCGCCTGCAAGTGATGGGGGATATGGGTTCAGTCCCTGGTCTGGGAAGATCTCACATACCAAGGGGCAACTAAGCCCACGCACCCAGGGCTGAAGCCCGCACGCTCAGAGTCCACGCTCCACAACGAGAGAAGCCACTGCAATGAGAAACTGAGCACCGAAACTAGAGAGCAACCCCTGCTCCCTGCATCTAGAGAAAAGCTCGTGGGCAGCAACAAAGACCCAGTCTCTTAAGTTTAAGAAAAGAAGCTACCTGAGCGCTGGGACCATGTCGCATTCTTCTTTTTCTGATTTCCAGGCTTACACTGACCGGCACCTCCGTGGGCTAGGCCCGCCACAGGATCTTTTCAAACGTCCTCACTTTTCCTCACAGCCAGGGGGAGGGTGACTTGTAGGGAAACTAAGGCCCAGAGAAAAAAGCACAGCCATGCGGCCTGAGTTTGGACACCCAGCCCGGCCAGGGGCAGGCAGTGATGCAGGGCCCCAGACAGTGGGAGTGCCCAGCCTGACAGCTGGCTTCCGGAGTTCTTCAGGGGCATTTCTCTTCTGCCAAGCCCAGATCCGTGCTGTGAAGTCACCCCTATAAGTTCGGGCCTGATGCTTAGAGGTGCCAATAGTCCTCAGCCGTCTGCTCTCTTCCTCCCCCAGGGCAATTTTTTTTTTTTTTCAATTTCTGCCTCTTACATTGCTTTTATTTATTTATTTATTTTCATCCATCTTTGTTCCTTGGCCTGTGTGGGCCTCCCATCGCAGTGGCCTCTCTCGTCGCAGAGCACCGGCTCTGGGACCATGTGCTCCAGAGCGCTGGCTCGTCATTGGACACACCGGTCCAGCCACTCCGTGGCACGTGGGATCTTCCCCGGTGAGGGATGGAACCGGCGCCCCTTGTACTGTAAGGCGGACTCTTTATTTACTGGACCACCAGGGAAGCCCCCCAGGGCATTTTTGACAGCCACTAGCAAACACACTCGTGTACCTCAACAAACTAGATCCTCTTCTGCGCTATAACACACCGTTCCCCAGGTCGTCTGAAGCCGCAATTAACCACACCTGCCTCGGGGCGGGGCGGGGCCGAAGGCGGGACCAGGAGCCACAGACCACGCCCCGCCCCGCGGCTCCGCCTCAGTCCTCGCGGGAGCCAACCAGCCGGAGCCGGCGGGATCGCGGTTCCTGTTTCCGCCGGGCATTTAGAGAACCGGACCAACTTCCGGCAGCGTGTTCCGCCTGAGCCGCGCGGTTTCCGGCCGGCTGCAGGTCTCCGCCAGCAACATGGGGAAAGTGAGGAGCCTGCGGGCCCGGGTGCACCAGGCGGCGGTGAGGCTCGCGGGGGAAGCCGCCCCCGGCCTCGCGCCCCCCGCCCGGGAGGCAGCCCCTCTGCAGGCCTCGGCCGGCGGGGTCGGGGGAAAGGTGAGCTGGGGCCCCTGCGGGCCGTAGGGTGGGGAGGGGAGCGGTTGGAGGAAGGGGCCGCGGGCTGGGGTCGAGCGCCGCAGTCTGCAGCCCGGGGGCTCCTGGCGCCCCCGAAGGCTCCCTCGACCCAGGACCGCCCACGGCGGGCTGTTCGCGCGGCCTCTGGGCCTTTCGGGTCCACGAGGTGTCGTGGTCTCCGCGGACCCCGAGGCTCGGACGGGGGTCGACTTGCTCCGCGTCTGGAAGCTCTGCGAGGGAGAACCGGAAACCTCCTACCCCGACGTGTACAAATGCTGCACGAACACGGCAGAAGCTGCTTTACGGCGTAGCTGCGCTCCGAGGAGAGGCAAGGGGCTTCCCAGGGTTAGCGAGAAAAGCGAAGAGCCCACTGAAGAAGGCCTGCACCCTGTAGCGTCCGCCCCGCTGCCTGGGCAGCCGCTCGCCTTGCCTGCATTTAGTTCGTTTCCCGTGGATGGAGTCGTATAGATGGCGGCTTTTGCGTCTCGTTTCTTGAGCTTAGCACAGTGCCTTTAGCAGGCTCGCAGGTTTTATGATGGGTGTCAATGCTTTATTCCTTTTGGTGGTGGAGTCGTGTTCCGCCGAGTGATTTGACCGTGTTTTGTTAATCCAGGTGCTGACCCTGGAGCTGCCCAGAGGCGCTCGCTGGTGTTGGGACTCCAGAGGCCAGCACCGGGACAGCGGACAGCATCCTGGTGGTTTGTGAGGACTGAGGCTTTGGGTCAGTAACGCCGAAGAGGACAGCCGTGCTTGTGACGCACTTGCTCTGGCCAAGCACTTACACCTTCCTAACAGCCCCCACCCTCATTTGCAGAGAAAGGAACTGAGAGACTTTCTGTTGAGTGGTCAGAGTTCTTAATGTTCTCCAGATACTAAACCTTTATCAGAGAGTTTTATCAGGTCAGTTTCTCTTGCTTTCCCTGTTGCTGTCCTCTGGGTGCTGTGAGGTGTCGGGGTTTGGTTGCAAAGCTCGGGGGACCTTGAACAGCTGGTCTCGGCTCTGTCGCTTTGGTGGTATTCTCCGTCTGGCAGGACGCTGTCATCACGCTTGTCTAGTTCATCAGAGGCGCTGTCTCAGTCCGTGGCTGCGATGCGGTCGTTGCCAGGTCCAGCACGTGGGCCCCTCAGAGGCGGCTTCTGTTGCCAGGCCCCGCTTCCCGTCCCCGCGCGGGTCACTCTCTCTCGGTGGTGAAAGCTGACTGTCTTCAGTGTGTGTCGGCACCAGGGGGCTGAGGTCTGCGGGTCATTCCGTTGGTTCCGCGGCCCGGTCAGCCTGAGTCCACTCTGCGCCACGTGTAGCCTCCCGTCTGCCTGCTTGTGTGTTTTCCTGGTTTTGCCTTTTTGCGGGCGGCCTGGGTCAGCGCGAGCCCTCTCACCGGTCAGAGTGTGCTCCAGCCCCCACGGCCACGGAGACCTTTGTCGTTTGCCGCTGGATGCGTGCGTGGGGCTGCTGTCACAGCGCAGTCCCAGCTTCAGCCGGGCCTGGAGGCTTTGCGAGTCCGGCTGCTCAGTCCTGAGCCAGTGTGGCCTGAGCTCACGCCGCCTCCGGCCTGCTGTGATGCTGCTTCTGGGAACTGCCCCAGGCCAGGGCCTCCTGGTGCCTGCCCAGGGTCTGCTCTGAGGCTGTGCCCGAGCCACTGTGTTATCGATGCCCCTTCCAAGGCGCCGTTCTGGAGCTGCCCAGAGGCGCTCGCTGGTGTTGGGACTCCAGAGGCCAGCACCGGGACAGCGGACAGCATCCTGGTGGTTTGTGAGGACTGAGGCTTTGGGTCAGTAACGCCGAAGAGGACAGCCGTGCTTGTGACGCACTTGCTCTGGCCAAGCACTTACACCTTCCTAACAGCCCCCACCCTCATTTGCAGAGAAAGGAACTGAGAGACTTTCTGTTGAGTGGTCAGAGTTCTTAATGTTCTCCAGATACTAAACCTTTATCAGAGAGTTTTATCAGGTCAGTTTCTCTTGCTTTCCCCTGTTGCTGTCCTCTGGGTGCTGTGAGGTGTCGGGGTTTGGTTGCAAAGCTCGGGGGACCTTGAACAGCTGGTCTCGGCTCTGTCGCTTTGGTGGTATTCTCCGTCTGGCAGGACGCTGTCATCACGCTTGTCTAGTTCATCAGAGGCGCTGTCTCAGTCCGTGGCTGCGATGCGGTCGTTGCCAGGTCCAGCACGTGGGCCCCTCAGAGGCGGCTTCTGTTGCCAGGCCCCGCTTCCCGTCCCCGCGCGGGTCACTCTCTCTCGGTGGTGAAAGCTGACTGTCTTCAGTGTGTGTCGGCACCAGGGGGCTGAGGTCTGCGGGTCATTCCGTTGGTTCCGCGGCCCGGTCAGCCTGAGTCCACTCTGCGCCACGTGTAGCCTCCCGTCTGCCTGCTTGTGTGTTTTCCTGGTTTTGCCTTTTTGCGGGCGGCCTGGGTCAGCGCGAGCCCTCTCACCGGTCAGAGTGTGCTCCAGCCCCCACGGCCACGGAGACCTTTGTCGTTTGCCGCTGGATGCGTGCGTGGGGCTGCTGTCACAGCGCAGTCCCAGCTTCAGCCGGGCCTGGAGGCTTTGCGAGTCCGGCTGCTCAGTCCTGAGCCAGTGTGGCCTGAGCTCACGCCGCCTCCGGCCTGCTGTGATGCTGCTTCTGGGAACTGCCCCAGGCCAGGGCCTCCTGGTGCCTGCCCAGGGTCTGCTCTGAGGCTGTGCCCGAGCCACTGTGTTATCGATGCCCCTTCCAAGGCGCCGTTCTGGAGCAAGGGCCCGAATGAGGTGCTGGGCGGGCACGGTGTGGCAGGCAGGGGCCTGAAGGTTGTGGGAGCTCCGGTGTGGGGTGAGCGGAGGGGAGACACGTTGCCGGGGGAGAGAGTGTGGAGGTGGGGCGGGCTGTGAACGGAGGACGAGTGGATGGTGGGAGGTTTGGGAGGAAACCTGCGCCCTCTGACGGGGGCTCCTGAACGTCGAGGCTGTGATTTGCACTCGCGGCTGATCTGGGTCTGGTCTCGGGTGGTCCCGAGGCTGGAGCCGGGCCAGGGGGTGAGCGAGGCCCTGGGGCCTGGGGCGGGGCGGCCTCGGGCTCCTTCCAGCTCCTGTCCTGGAGAAGCTGGGGTCTGGCCCTCGCTGAGGCGTCTCGGGGGCCGCAGAGCGTGCCTTAGCCTCCTCTCTTCTTTTTCAGGAGCGGGCAGGTGTGGACGCTAGTATCTTCGCGGGGACCACGATCAAGCCCGGCGCCCTGGTGCAGAAGCTGCCGGTGGACACGAGGAGCGTCCTCTCCGTCGGAGGTGAGTGTCGGTGGGCGGGCTCGGGGGCCGCGGGGCCAGGCCGGCTTCCACACGCTCGTGGGCACAGGCCAGAGCGCGGTTCAGAGGTGTTTTTTATTAGTGGGAAATTGGAACGATGCGCTCAGCAGAATTATGGTGTAAAGACACCCCCTGCGCCCATCACCTGCCTTCAGCGCACACAGCCCTGGGCTATTTTGAGGCAAACAGCATTTCCCTCAGACAGTCTCAAGTCGGTATGTCTAAAGATGCTTATGAAAAAGACATAAACGTTTTCAAGGCCGTTACCTCACCTGAACACGTCGGTGGCAATGCCTTGTTTCCGGGGTAGGACGCAGAAGGAACTCCTGTCTTCCTGACTGCCTCAGCCCGAATCAGGGGGAGCAGGGGTGCCCTGCAGCCCCTCGGCCCCTCCCTCACGCTTTCATCGTCGGGGAGAGCGTCTTTCCTGCTGCACGTGTGTCTCCCGCGTGGGGCTCTGTGGCGCTGGTCGCCCGGCATCGCGTCGGGACTGGTCCTGGAGCCGGGCGGGAGGCGGGCCGCTCTCCTTCCCGCGGCCCCCGTCTGCCCGCGGGAGGGGCCTTCGTGCTGCCGCCGCGCGCTGCGTGCTTGTGTTGGAGAGAGAAGCGTCCGCAGCCCCCTGGAGCGCTCGGCCCGGGGCAGGGCTTCCAGGTGCTCAGCATGGTTTTTCCGGATTTCCGTCTGCAGTCTGAGCGCTGCTGGGGTCGTGAGCTGTAGTTGTCTCTCAGGTGTGCCTTGTGAGGCTGTTTCCCACGAGGCTGTGTTGTCTGCAGCGTTGGTGTGAGTATTTTATTTCAGTGGAGAGATTGTCCGAATCTCCTTGCTCTTTTTTGTACGGTGGGGCAGTCGGCGAGAAGCCTTCCCGTCTCTGCCCTCCTAGTCTGGGCTAGGGCCCTGCAGAGCAGACAGACAGAAGGCAGATTCACAGAGGAGAACAGTTCACTGCTGGGTGCAGGAACCCTCACGCGGGGGATCCTCAGTGACTGCAGCTCGGGTGTGGGTGGAACGCGGGCCTCGGAGGCGTCTTAGGGAGGAGCGGCGCCGCCGAGGGCTTCCAGGGCCAGCGGTGGCTGGTGAAGATGCAGGGGACGGACACTCTGGCCGGGAGCACCGTGGGCCAGGTGTGGAGTCCCTATGGCGGGAACTTCCCTGAGGAGGGGACTCTGCAGCCTCATCTCAGACGTCCCTGGTTCTGGTCAGGGAGGGGAGTCCAGCCTGCTGGCTCGGCTGGCCTCCAGCCTGGGGTCACCCAGGCACCCGGAGCGGTGTGTTTTCAGCACTGTCTTTTCACCTTCAGACCCTCCTGCTGCTCCTGGGGCGGGAGGCTGCCGGTGCTTTCCCACAGTCGGGGTGGAGGGCCCCGTGGGGACCTGCCGTCGGCAGGGCGAGGGCGCTCTGGAGCGGCAGCCACTCGGGCCCTCTGGGTGACCCTCACGGTCCAGAGGCTTCCTGTGTGCTCGCAGGTTCTCTTATGGTTTGGGTACCACGCAGTTCTGATCACTTTTCTTAAAGCGGAAGAGTTTTTATGTCCTCTAGACGGTAGCTCTTTATCATTTTGTGCAGAAACTCTGGCAGGGTTTTGAATTGCCGGGGGAGTTTCTCCTCCAGGGAGCCGGCGGTGCTGCCCGCGGCCTCCCTCCCGCCCCACTCCTCTGGTTCCCGGATCCCGGGCTGCGGCCCAGCTCTGCCCTGTTGTCAGTTGTCTCCCCGTGCCCGCCGGGCGCCCCCTCGTGGAGGAGGGCGTCAGGGCAGGGGAGGAGGACCCTGCAGCTCCCGGAACGTCCGCGCCTCCTCCTTCGCACCTCACAGTTGTCCTCGTCCTCCTGAGTGAGCACCGAGTCTGGGCTGAGCAGACGGAGAAGCACAGCCCAGGGCGTGGGGGCACTCGGCCTGGGGGTGACCGGGCCGGGCCACCCTCTGTGGGCGAGCACTGGGCACTCGCCGCTCGTGGTGGCGCTCGGGGATCGCACCTCTGTCCAGGGACCGCGGGAGGGCTGCTGCGTGAGTCTTGCCTTTCTGCGGCAGCTGAAGACGTCCCCCGACCCTGAGCCGTGACCTCGGGGGTGCGGTACGCACGGATCCCCGCTTGCCTGAAAGGCGGGTCCCGCGGGGGACAGTCTGCAGCCCAGCGCCTGCCTCTGGCCTCCCTGTCGTGGGGCCTCCGTGAGGGGCAGGCTCCGGGCAGAGAGTGGAGAAGCCGGTGCTGCCGCCGGTCTCCCTGAGCCTCGCGCGGGGGCCGGGGACATAGGCCTGTGTGCGGCGGGTTGCTGAATTGTGAGCGTCTGTTCAGCGTCACCCGTCAGGCAGCGTGCCGCCGCTGGGCCGGGGTGGCGTGCACCTGCCCGGGACTGCTCCAGGCCCCTCGCCCCGTGTCGGCGAGGCTGGCGCGCAGGCCCTGTCCCTGTCCAGACGAGGCTGCGGTGCAGGGGGCCGGGGTGGCCGAGCTCAGCCGCGCAGCCCGCCCCGGGTGGAGTGACAGTGGGCCGGCCTCTGGCACAGCTGGGGCACCGTCCTGGATCTCCCTGTCCCTCCCCCGGGCACCCGGGTTGCATGGGGGGCGGCAGGTGGGCTGAGGCTTGGCACCAGCTCGGGGGGCCCTGGGCTGGCACCCGTGTCACGGGCCCCGGCCCAGACCTGCTGAGCCTTGTGGTCGCACCTCCTCCGGCCCAGGGCCGGGGGGACTGCCTCGCGGCTGTGGGCGCACAGAAGGCGCATGTCCTCCCGGAGCCCCGTGCCCTCTCGGTCTCCGCCGGGCTGGGCTGCCGTCGGATCCCCTGATCCGTCCTCGTGGTCCTCATCTCCGTCCCTGAGGTGGCAGCGCCTTGGCTCGGCTTCGTGGGGGCCTCCTCTGAGGGAGCCACTGGACGCGCAGCGGTGGGCCTCCCGCCCCGCGGAGTGCTCCCCCAGCGCCAGCAGGACTCAGCTCTGGGTGGGGACCCGGGGCTTGAGGGCGAGCGGCGGTCTGGGGCCTTCCTGGGCGCCCACGCCCTCCCTGCCCGGGACGCCACCCCCGTTCAGCTCCTGGTTCTGTATTCCCCGCGTCCTGGCGGGGCAGGAACCGAGCCCGCCCTGGGCTCAGAGAGGCGCTGGGGCGCCTCGGGCCGCCGCCTGCACGCTGGCTGGGCGGCCGCCACCGCTGGACTCGAGCGGCGGTGTCAGCGGGTGGAGGACGGCCCGGTCGGGGACGCGGGAGCCGAGGGACAGGGTGGAGGTGGCGGCGCAGCGTGCCCGCGGGGCCCCGGGCGGCGGAGGCCGGGCACGGACGGTGGCGCGCGGGGCTGCTGGCCTGCAGTGAGGGGCTGGGCTCGGGGGCGCCGGTCCTGTCTCCCGGGCCAGCAGAGGGCTCTGCGCCGTGGCCTTGCCTCCCTGCGGCCGCCAGAGCGCCCCTGAGACGCTCAGCAGAGGGCGGCAGCGCTGCGTCTGGGCCTCGGGCCGTCCTGCCTGGAGGGGAGACGGGGAGGAGCTGGCAGCAGGGGCGTGCGGGGCCGCCGGCCGGAGGGCGTGTGAGGAAGCTCCCTCCAGGCCTCCCGCCCCGGGGCCGTGCGGCCAGGGCTGCGCCGAGCCCGCTTCTGTCTGCTCCTCTGCCCGCCCGCCCGCGGGTGTCGGGGCAGGAGGTGGCGGGGTCTGCTGTGGGCAGGGGCGCCAGTGGGGTTGGCTCGCTCCTTGCCCCCCGCCCCCAGCCTCCTGAGGATGCGGAGGGCACGCCTGGAGGTCACCGCACGGTCCGGGCCTTGACTGAGGCACGGTCACCTGCTGCTGGAGGTGCCACATACACTGTGGCCTCCCGTGGGGCCCGGCACTTGCCTCCTTGCCGTGGGGGGCTCTGGGTCGGGGCGGGGATCCCACTGCCTCCAGGGACACCCGGGGCCTGACCGGCAGGGCTGGGGGGCGCCCCCGCGCAGGGCCTGCTCGGCTGGAGCCAGGGGCGGTGGAGCTGGCTGGGCGAGGCCGCGTGAGGAGGGGGTGGACGGCCCCGGGTGCCAGGGAGCGGGCGCACAGGGCCCCCGGGGCGCGCAGCCAGGGAGGTGGCGGGGCGGGGGACGCCCCTGGCTTGCACACAGCGCGGGGCACGGGGTCGGCGGGGGCCGGCCTCCGTGGGGCGCGGCGCTGGCTCTGGGAGGGTCTGGGCCTCGGCCTCGCTCCCTCCGCCAGCGGCGTGCACCCGCCCCGCTCGCCCCAGAGGCGCTGGCTCGTCACCCAGTGCTCGCGGCCCCGCGGCGTGGGTTTGGAAGCAGCCCGCCTGGAGGCGCGGGCGCCCCGGTCCCCGCCGCCGCACAGGCTCGGCGGCGTGGCTGCGGGTCCTGGGTGCCTCGGAGGGCACCCGCCGGGCCCCCCTGCCCCTCGCCTGCACGGCGCTCACTCACGGTTCCGTCCGTCCCCGCGTGTGGAAGCCCTGCTCTTTCTGCTGAGGTGCTTTTGAAATCAGAGGAGCGCGGGTGGCTGGAGACGGCGCTGCGGGCCTCGGGCGGGTGTCTGGCCCGCGGCCTGTCCCGGGCTCCCCCGCGAGGCCGCCGTGCCTCCTCTGCCCCCGGCCCAGCGCCCGCCCGACGCCCGTCCTCGCCCACCTGCAGCCCGCCGCCCGCCGGGCGCCCTCCCGTCACCCCGTCCCCCCCGCGCCTGGGCCCCAGCGGCCCGCTGCCCGGCCCGGGGTGGTGAGCGGCCAGGGAGACGGAGGGCGGCAGGTCAGCTCAGCACGAGCGGGCGGGGCCTCGGAGGTGGAGGAGGGCAGGGCGCCAGTGGGGTTGGCTCGCTCCTTGCCCCCCGCCCCCAGCCTCCTGAGGATGCGGAGGGCACGCCTGGAGGTCACCGCACGGTCCGGGCCTTGACTGAGGCACGGTCACCTGCTGCTGGAGGTGCCACATACACTGTGGCCTCCCGTGGGGCCCGGCACTTGCCTCCTTGCCGTGGGGGGCTCTGGGTCGGGGCGGGGATCCCACTGCCTCCAGGGACACCCGGGGCCTGACCGGCAGGGCTGGGGGGCGCCCCCGCGCAGGGCCTGCTCGGCTGGAGCCAGGGGCGGTGGAGCTGGCTGGGCGAGGCCGCGTGAGGAGGGGGTGGACGGCCCCGGGTGCCAGGGAGCGGGCGCACAGGGCCCCCGGGGCGCGCAGCCAGGGAGGTGGCGGGGCGGGGGACGCCCCTGGCTTGCACACAGCGCGGGGCACGGGGTCGGCGGGGGCCGGCCTCCGTGGGGCGCGGCGCTGGCTCTGGGAGGGTCTGGGCCTCGGCCTCGCTCCCTCCGCCAGCGGCGTGCACCCGCCCCGCTCGCCCCAGAGGCGCTGGCTCGTCACCCAGTGCTCGCGGCCCCGCGGCGTGGGTTTGGAAGCAGCCCGCCTGGAGGCGCGGCGCCCCCTGGTCCCCGCCGGCCGCACAGGCTCGGCGCGTGGCTGCGGGTCCTGGGTGCCTCGGAGGGCACCCGCCGGCCCGCCTGCCCCTCGCCTGCACGGCGCTCACTCACGGTTCCGTCCGTCCCCGCGTGTGGAAGCCCTGCTCTTTCTGCTGAGGTGCTTTTGAAATCAGAGGAGCGCGGGTGGCTGGAGACGGCGCTGCGGGCCTCGGGCGGGTGTCTGGCCCGCGGCCTGTCCCGGGCTCCCCCGCGAGGCCGCCGTGCCTCCTCTGCCCCCGGCCCAGCGCCCGCCCGACGCCCGTCCTCGCCCACCTGCAGCCCGCCGCCCGCCGGGCGCCCTCCCGTCACCCCGTCCCCCCCGCGCCTGGGCCCCAGCGGCCCGCTGCCCGGCCCGGGGTGGTGAGCGGCCAGGGAGACGGAGGGCGGCAGGTCAGCTCAGCACGAGCGGGCGGGGCCTCGGAGGTGGAGGAGGGCCGGGCCCCGCGGAGCCCGGTTCCGCCCTGCTCACGCCTGAGCCGGTGGGCACGTTTCCACGCGGCCTCTCCTCCCCCGCCGGCCGGCCTGGCGTCTGGAGCCTCTGGGCCCCGGTGCGCCGCCACGGCCAGGCGCCATGGCGCGCCCTGAACAGCGGCCCATCGGGCTCCCGGCCGCGTCCTGCCCACCATGTTCTCTCTCCGCAGGGCCCGAGGCCAAGGCGATTCTGCCCAAGAAGGAGAAGCGGAGGCTGAGGCGCGAGCGCTGGCTGCAGAGTAAGCCCCGCCCCCGCCCCGGAGGCCCCGCCCCTCCCGCCCCCGGAGGGCCCCTCCCGGGCTGTGCTCCTGATCCAGCCTGGGCCCCTCCGGTGCGGAACGTCCCGTCACCCAGAAGCGCCCCCGCCCTTCCCGGGCTCCACCCCCGGAGGTAGCCGCCCTCTCGTCTGCGTCCCTGTCACCCAGGCCTGGCGCAGAGGTGGCCGCCGTCGGGTCCCTTCCGGGTCGGAGTTGAGGGCTTGCTCTCCGGGCGCCGCGGGGGCAGCCTCGCAGCGCGCCGGCGGAGCAGAGGTCTGGCCGTGTGATCTGAGACGGGCTTCCTTTTGTGGACACTCCGTGCGGCGCCCACTTTCCCGAGGACGGCGCCTGGTCGCTTCAGCTGCTGCGCGCGGGCTGTGATGAGCGCTGTCCCTAGTCTCCTGTGGACGTAGGTTTTCTTGTCTCTTGGGTGAACACTTGGACTGGAATGCTGGGTCGTAGGGCAGGCGTGGGTTTAGTTTTGCAAGCAGCTCCCAGATGTTTCTCACGGTGGCGGTGGTTTGCGCCCCCGCGGCGTCGGGGAGCCTCTCCTGCCGCCTGGCCGTCCCCTGCGCGCGAGAGCCAGGGTGTCCCGGGCCCGGGCCTGCTCCCGAGGCTCCCGAGGCTCCCGAGGGCTCTTTGGTATCGAGCTCCAGGAATCCCCTGTTCTGGAGGTTAGTCTGTCTTGCCAGGTATGCAAATAATTTTCTCCCAGACTGTACGTAGCCTATTTATTTTCTCAACAATTTTTTTTGACGAGCAGAAGTTTAACTTTGAGGAGACCAAGGTGTCCTTTGTGTGTTGAGTGTGTGCGCGCGTGTGCCGGTGCCGTGTTTGAGAGAACTGCCCGGCCGCGGGTCGGGCGCGCCTGCCCTTCTGCCAGCACTGTGGTTTTAGCTTAGACGCTTAGGGTGCGATGCTTCTCGAGTGGACGCTTGCCTGTGCCGTGAGGCACGGGATCCGGGTTTTCTTCCGGAGCGTGTGTCGTAGGCGCTCCTGCCGCCGTCCTGGGGGCCCGGGGGAAGCCCGTGCCTCTCGCCGTGGTTCCGTCCGCTGCGCCTCCTGGCGCCAGGCTGCCGATGGCTGCGGCTGTGACTCGGGACTGGGGCTCAGATAAGGGAAGTCCTGCTTCCAGGTCTTCTGTTTCAGGAGCGCTTTGCATGGTCTGTGACTCTGATCACAGGCTTGTCAGTGTCCTAAAAGCCACCACCAGCACCGCCGGGGCCTGGCACAGCAGTGGCGGGCTTGCTGTGGCTCTGTGGGTCAGTTCCGGAGAGTTGCCCTTGAGACAGTGCTGGTCTCAGCTGTGGACTCCTAGTCTCTCGTCAGCTGTTTGTCGCTGTCACTCGGTCGTGCCGACTCTGCGACCCTGTCCGCCTGAGACGGGCTTCCTTTGTGGACACTCCGGCGCCCACTTTCCCGAGGACGGCGCCTGGTCGCTTCAGCTGCTGCGCGCGGGCTGTGATGAGCGCTGTCCCTAGTCTCCTGTGGACGTAGGTTTTCTTGTCTCTTGGGTGAACACTTGGACTGGAATGCTGGGTCGTAGGGCAGGCGTGGGTTTAGTTTTGCAAGCAGCTCCCAGATGTTTCTCACGGTGGCGGTGGTTTGCGCCCCCGCGGCGTCGGGGAGCCTCTCCTGCCGCCTGGCCGTCCCCTGCGCGCGAGAGCCAGGGTGTCCCGGGCCCGGGCCTGCTCCCGAGGCTCCCGAGGCTCCCGAGGGCTCTTTGGTATCGAGCTCCAGGAATCCCCTGTTCTGGAGGTTAGTCTGTCTTGCCAGGTATGCAAATAATTTTCTCCCAGACTGTACGTAGCCTATTTATTTTCTCAACAATTTTTTTTGACGAGCAGAAGTTTAACTTTGAGGAGACCAAGGTGTCCTTTGTGTGTTGAGTGTGTGCGCGCGTGTGCCGGTGCCGTGTTTGAGAGAACTGCCCGGCCGCGGGTCGGGCGCGCCTGCCCTTCTGCCAGCACTGTGGTTTTAGCTTAGACGCTTAGGGTGCGATGCTTCTCGAGTGGACGCTTGCCTGTGCCGTGAGGCACGGGATCCGGGTTTTCTTCCGGAGCGTGTGTCGTAGGCGCTCCTGCCGCCGTCCTGGGGGCCCGGGGGAAGCCCGTGCCTCTCGCCGTGGTTCCGTCCGCTGCGCCTCCTGGCGCCAGGCTGCCGATGGCTGCGGCTGTGACTCGGGACTGGGGCTCAGATAAGGGAAGTCCTGCTTCCAGGTCTTCTGTTTCAGGAGCGCTTTGCATGGTCTGTGACTCTGATCACAGGCTTGTCAGTGTCCTAAAAGCCACCACCAGCACCGCCGGGGCCTGGCACAGCAGTGGCGGGCTTGCTGTGGCTCTGTGGGTCAGTTCCGGAGAGTTGCCCTTGAGACAGTGCTGGTCTCAGCTGTGGACTCCTAGTCTCTCGTCAGCTGTTTGTCGCTGTCACTCGGTCGTGCCGACTCTGCGACCCTGTCCGCCGCAGCGCGCCCGCCTCCCCGCCCTTGCTGCTCCCCAGAGCTTGCTCGAGCTCACGTCCGCTGAGTCGGCGGTGTCGTCCAGCCGCCTCCTCCGGCGTCGCCCCTCCTCCTGCCCGCCGTGCTTCCCAGCGCCGGGGTCTCGTCCAGCGAGTCAGCTCTTCCCGTCGGTGGCCGCAGCGTTGGGCCTCAGCCTCAGCGCCGGTCCTTCAGCGAATGTTCAGGGCTGGTCTCCTTCGGGACGGACGGTCGGAGCTCCGTGCTGTCCACGGGGTGCTCGAGAGTCTTCCCCAGCACCACCGCTCAAGGGCGTGGGTTCCCTGACGTTCAGCTTTCCTTATCCACCATCTCTCAGGTCCACGCGTGACCACGGGGAGGGCCGTAGCTCTGAAAACAGAGACCGTGGTCAGCCAGGGGAGGCCTCTGCTCTGTTTGTGTCACAGCTTTCCTTCCAAGGAGCGGTGTCTTTCCATTTCATGGCCGCTGTCACCCTCCACAGGCATTTGGAGCCCAAGGACATAACGTCTTCCAGTTTCCGCTGTTTGCCCCTCTGCTTGCCACGAGGTGATGGGACCACGTGCCGTGATCTTCGTGTTCTGGAAGTTGAGTTTCGGGCTGGCTCCTTCGCTGTTCTCTCTCACCTTCACCAGGAGGCTCTTTAGCTGCTCTTCGCTTTCTGCCGTTAGAGGGGTGTCCTCTGCACGCTCGAGGGTCTTGACGCTTGTTCTGGTGATCTCGATTCCAGCTCGTGCTTCGTCCAGCCTGGCGTTTCCCAGGACGCCCTCTGCGCCGTAAGTCACATAAGCCGTGACGGTGCCGCTGGCGTGCTCCTGCCCCAGGCTGGAGCCAGCCCACTGTCCCTTGTCCGGTTCTCACTGGCCTCCTGACCTGCACACAGGCTCCCTTCCCAGGAGGCAGGTGAGGTGGCCCGGCGTTCCCATCTCTCTGAGGATTTTCCAGTTTGTTGTGATGCACAGCCAGAGGCGTGAGTGTAGTCAGTGCAGCAGGAGGAGGTGTTTTGTTGGAATTCCCTTGCGTTCTCCATGACCCGGTGAGGTGCCATTCTGGTCTGCGAATCCTGGGGGAGTTCCACTCTGTCCCGCAGGTCGCCCGCCATCCCGCCCTTGCTCCCAGAGCTTGCTCGAGCTCACGTCCGCTGAGTCGGCGGTGTCGTCCAGCCGCCTCCTCCGGCGCGCCCTCCTCCTGCCCGCCGTGCTTCCCAGCGCCGGGGTCTCGTCCAGCGAGTCAGCTCTTCCCGTCGGTGGCCGCAGCGTTGGGCCTCAGCCTCAGCGCCGGTCCTTCAGCGAATGTTCAGGGCTGGTCTCCTTCGGGACGGACGGTCGGAGCTCCGTGCTGTCCACGGGGTGCTCGAGAGTCTTCCCCAGCACCACCGCTCAAGGGCGTGGGTTCCCTGACGTTCAGCTTTCCTTATCCACCATCTCTCAGGTCCACGCGTGACCACGGGGAGGGCCGTAGCTCTGAAAACAGAGACCGTGGTCAGCCAGGGGAGGCCTCTGCTCTGTTTGTGTCACAGCTTTCCTTCCAAGGAGCGGTGTCTTTCCATTTCATGGCCGCTGTCACCCTCCACAGGCATTTGGAGCCCAAGGACATAACGTCTTCCAGTTTCCGCTGTTTGCCCCTCTGCTTGCCACGAGGTGATGGGACCACGTGCCGTGATCTTCGTGTTCTGGAAGTTGAGTTTCGGGCTGGCTCCTTCGCTGTTCTCTCTCACCTTCACCAGGAGGCTCTTTAGCTGCTCTTCGCTTTCTGCCGTTAGAGGGGTGTCCTCTGCACGCTCGAGGGTCTTGACGCTTGTTCTGGTGATCTCGATTCCAGCTCGTGCTTCGTCCAGCCTGGCGTTTCCCAGGACGCCCTCTGCGCGTAAGTCACATAAGCCGTGACGGTGCCGCGCTGACGTGCTCCTGCCCCAGGCTGGAGCCAGCCCACTGTCCCTTGTCCGGTTCTCACTGGCCTCCTGACCTGCACACAGGCTCCCTTCCCAGGAGGCAGGTGAGGTGGCCCGGCGTTCCCATCTCTCTGAGGATTTTCCAGTTTGTTGTGATGCACAGCCAGAGGCGTGAGTGTAGTCAGTGCAGCAGGAGGAGGTGTTTTGTTGGAATTCCCTTGCGTTCTCCATGACCCGGTGAGTGTTGCCAATTTCATCTCTGGTTCCTCGGCCTCTTTGGAACCCAGCTTGTATATCTCCTTTAATTTACATTTTCCGTAATTTACATTATCAGTGTTGTGTGATTTTCAGAGTAGAGGTCTTAATTTTTGTTTGGAGTAAGCTTATTGCTATCTTACAGTTTTTTTTATTACAAATGCAATTTACAGAAGGTTCACTTTTCCATGTTCTGCTGCTTATTACTGTAGTATCATTCA
Organism: Tragulus kanchil; assembly: GCA_022376925.1. Lineage (NCBI taxonomy): Eukaryota > Metazoa > Chordata > Mammalia > Artiodactyla > Tragulidae > Tragulus > Tragulus kanchil. Next base: position 247,150,104 of record JAIOJX010000028.1, read on the forward strand.
TTAGTTTTTATTAGCTGAGTGTCCTCTGATCTTCGTAAGACGGTGTTAGTTCTGATAGCCGTCCTGCAGGGCAGTGTTCTGTGGACGGTCACGCCACAGTGCTTGAAGGAGATGCAGCTTTACCTCTCTCTCCAGTCTGTCCTGTGTCTTCTTATCTTAGTGCAGTGGCTGGAAGGCGTGAGCGTTGGTCCCCATCTTAGGGGCAGGGGCTGGCCGTGGTTGGTGCCCCGTGAGCCTGCTCTGCTCCGGGCCAGCGGCCCCCGGCCACGGCGGGGTGTCCACTCAGTGCTGTTGGCTCCAGGAGAGCAGATGTGGCCAGGGAGGGCGACCGTGGTGCATGGGCCTCCGGGGGGCCTGCCTGACCTTCTGGGCACCACGTGGAATCACGGGTCTCAGCCCTGGAAACCTCCCACGGTCAGTGTCCCAGACGCCAGTGCAGTTGTCTTATTTACGGTGTTTAATTCTCGTATGAGTAATTTGTAGGACTCGCCAGAGGAGGGGCCCTCCTTTTTCCCAGGCTGGCAGGTGCACAGCCTGCCTGACGCCTCCCAGTGGGATTTCTGTCATCTTGGACATCCAGTAGGCCAGCTCTCTTGTTTCTTGTTCTTTTCAAAGATGCTTTGGCTCTCGTTATGTATTTACAATGCCTTTTTTTTTTTTTTTTGGCGGAGGGGACGGGTTGAGGAGGGAGGGGGGCAGGTGGGCTACTTCTGTTGGTCTTTCATTTATCTGTTTTCATCCATCTTTGTTCTTCGGCCCGTGTGGGCCTCCCATTGCGGTGGCCTCTGTTGTCTCAGAGCACTGGCTCTGGGTGCATGCGCTCCAGAGCTCCAGCTCGGTAATTGGACACATCGGTCCAGCCACTCCGCGGCACGTGGGATCTTCCCAGGCCAGGGATCGAACTGACGCCCCTTGCACACTGCAAGGCGGTGTCTTTCCCCACTGGACCACCAGGGAAGCCCTACAGTGCCTTTTTAAGAAACGGGTTTGGTGCTGGCCTCCCCAGTTGGGTACAGGCCCTGGTGGCACCGCGTGCGGGGTGGAGCCGCATGCTCCTGAGGTCCTGCTCGGCTCCAAGCCGCCCGGCGGTGGGCGGGCTCCGCACCGTCCTGCTGGGGCCTGCTCACCAGCGCGTGTCCGAGGACCCGGCCCGCGGGGCTTCTGGTCAGTGACCTCTCCGGTTAGGGAGGCTCTTCCTGGTCTTGATTTCCTTGTGGTCTCCGTCCTGAGTGGACAGTGGGTCCGATCAGGTCCTGGGGGCACTCCGTGTGGAGCCTTGGAGCAGGCGCGGTGCTGACTCCTGCCCGTGTCCCCGGGTTCTGCTGTCCGTGCACCTCTCGGCAGAGCCCCGGGTGGACGCCCCTGCTCCTGGCCGAGCGCACAGCTAACCGGACCTGCTGACCTGTCGGCTCCTCCGTGGTTGAGGCGGTGCCCCCGTCCTCCTTGGTTCCCCGTGACTTTGGAGCCGGGCCTGCCAGCCAGGGAGGGAGTCCCCGTCCCTTCCCCTGCCTCCCCCGCCCCGTGCTCCCCGGCGCTGGGCTCCAGGGAAGAGGCGCCGGCCTGACGAGAAGCTGAGCTGAGTTAGTTGCCCCGGCAGCTTGGAGAGCGCTGGACCATCGCCTGAAAACCCTGTTGTCCCCACCCTGCGGGGTGGCCCGGGCTGGGGCCCGAGGCCCCGGGGAGGTCGCTCTCCATCCCGGCGCTCCGCTCTCTGGAGTGCGGTGCAGGCGGCGGGGGCCGGGGTGCGCTGCTTAGCCTGGCCGCTGGGCCTTGCTAGACGTTTCTGGGCGGTGAGGGCCTTCGGGTGGCTCTGGAGTGCGGTCCAGGTCCATCTTTGTTCTTTGGCCCGTGTGGGCCTCCCATCGCGGTGGCCTCTGTTGTCTCAGAGCACTGGCTCTGGGTGCATGCGCTCCAGAGCTCCAGCTCGGTAATTGGACACATCGGTCCAGCCACTCCGCGGCACGTGGGATCTTCCCAGGCCAGGGATCGAACTGACGCCCCTTGCACACTGCAAGGCGGTGTCTTTCCCCACTGGACCACCAGGGAAGCCCTACAGTGCCTTTTTAAGAAACGGGTTTGGTGCTGGCCTCCCCAGTTGGGTACAGGCCCTGGTGGCCCCAGCGTGCGGGTGGAGCCGCATGCTCCTGAGGTCCTGCTCGGCTCCAAGCCGCCCGGCGGTGGGCGGGCTCCGCACCGTCCTGCTGGGGCCTCCTCACCAGCGCGTGTCCGAGGACCCGGCCGCGGGGCTTCTGGTCAGTGACCTCTCCGGTTAGGGAGGCTCTTCCTGGTCTTGATTTCCTTGTGGTCTCCGTCCTGAGTGGACAGTGGGTCCGATCAGGTCCTGGGGGCACTCCGTGTGGAGCCTTGGAGCAGGCGCGGTGCTGACTCCTGCCCGTGTCCCCGGGTTCTGCTGTCCGTGCACCTCTCGGCAGAGCCCCGGGTGGACGCCCCTGCTCCTGGCCGAGCGCACAGCTAACCGGACCTGCTGACCTGTCGGCTCCTCCGTGGTTGAGGCGGTGCCCCCGTCCTCCTTGGTTCCCCGTGACTTTGGAGCCGGGCCTGCCAGCCAGGGAGGGAGTCCCCGTCCCTTCCCCTGCCTCCCCCGCCCCGTGCTCCCCGGCGCTGGGCTCCAGGGAAGAGGCGCCGGCCTGACGAGAAGCTGAGCTGAGTTAGTTGCCCCGGCAGCTTGGAGAGCGCTGGACCATCGCCTGAAAACCCTGTTGTCCCCACCCTGCGGGGTGGCCCGGGCTGGGGCCCGAGGCCCCGGGGAGGTCGCTCTCCATCCCGGCGCTCCGCTCTCTGGAGTGCGGTGCAGGCGGCGGGGGCCGGGGTGCGCTGCTTAGCCTGGCCGCTGGGCCTTGCTAGACGTTTCTGGGCGGTGAGGGCCTTTCGGGGTGGCTGTGAGCTGAGGGAGGCCACCTCCTGCCGGGCTTTCTAAGTAGCTTCAGTTTCCAGAAGTCACTCTTTCTGGAGATGCCTGTTGGGGTCAGCACGCACCCGCCCCTCTCGCACACCTCCGGGGCTGGCGTGGGCTGTCCGGTGTGTCCAGCCCCCGTCTTCCTGGCCTGCCCCGTGCCTGGGTTGCCAGCGCCCTGGGGCACCGTGCCCGCTGCCCTCACCTCGCACCTGCCCCGAGGGGCGGCCACAGCGCCTGGAAGCGCCGCCGCAGCGCCCGGGAGGGAGGGGCCCGCGCCAGCCCCCCCGCCAGCTGGCGCCTCTCGCGGGCCTCCCCTGGCCCCTCGGCCGGCCGAGTCTGCCGGCCGCCCGTCAGGAAGGTGCTTCCAGCTCTCTTTTTAGAGTCGGACTCTGCAGCGGCTATTTATAGCCCAGCAACCCTCCTGCCCAGTCGGGAGGCCGGGGGCGCCTCGGCGCGTCCCGTTGTCCCAGGTCCCTCACAGCCTCGTTCCCCAGCGTGTTAGTAGCAGAGGGCCTTATTATTATTAATTATTATTAAAGGACTCTGACGCAGAACAATTAACAAGTCAACCCTGCCAGGTTCGGGCCGTCTCCCTGGAGCGAGGTCTGCCCACTGGCTGGTGAGCCGGCGGGTCCACGAGCCACGCCGTGAAGAAAGGATGCGTGAGCGCTTTATTAGCAGTTCTGAAATCCACGTCACTTGTGAGATGGAGCTCAGGCTCGAGGCGGCTCCCCGTCCGCGCTGCACGGAGGCCGCAGGCCGCCTCACCTGGGGGCCCGCCACGCCCGCCCTCCCCTCGGCGCCCCGACCCTGGCCAGCACCCTGTCTCTCTGGCCGGCCCGTGCCCTGCCCTCCGCGGCCCCTGCTGCGGGAGCCCCTCGAGGCCCCTCGCTCTGCACCTGCTCGGTGTCGGGGACCCGCCTCCCCTTCTGCGCCTCCCACGGGACGACGTCTCCCTTCTGGGCGCGCCCCCTGGAGGCGCGGGGGCAGAGGGGGCGTGCCAGTGTCCCCCACCCCAGGGCCCCGGCCTCCTCCACCTGCGGCCTGTCGCCGGCGCCTGCACGGCCGCCTCTGGGACGAGGGGAGCGAGTGGCCAGGGCCCCCACCCGCCCCGGTGCCCGTCCGAGCTCCGGCCCTGCAGGCTGGGGGCCGGGACGCTGCGCCACCGCAGGCCAGAGCCGGACGCCTGTCCTCCGGGGTGCTGCCACTGAGCCTCTGTCCGCCTTCCCCAGAGACTGAAGCCATAAAGCTGGCGGAACAGAAGCGCAAGGAGGAGCGGAGGCGGAGGGCCGCCGTGGTGGTGGGGGACCTGCAGCCCCTGAGGGACGCCCTTCCCGAGCTGCTGGAGCTGGAGGCCGGCGGCCGGCGGCGCCCTGCCCGGCGGTGAGTGGCGCGTCTGGCTGCCCGGGCCGGGGCTGCTGCTGCGTTTGGCGGGAGCTGGGCAGCAGGGTGGCCCGGGCGGCCACTGGCCCCACAGAGGCCCGCTCTGACCTGGATGCCCTTGTCCAGGCCCAGCCACGAGGCAGGGGCCCTGGGGCTCCTCAGGGGTGGGCGCCCGGCAGGGTGTGGACGGCGCTGTTGCTCTCGCAGAGCCGCTCAGCCGGGTGCTGTGCCTGGGGGTCCCTCCGGCTCTGCCCCCGCCCCTCCCCGGCCGTCCTCCTGGGCCCTTTCTGCCCGCCCGGGAGCTGGCCCTGCGGGAGAGCCGTGCCCCGGCTGCCATCCCAAGGAGGGACGAGGTGCTGGGCCTGGCCGGGCGGCAGCAGCCCGTGTGCCTCGGCTTCGGGGCGAGCGGGGCGGGGTCGGAGGCCTTCCTGTCCTCTTCTGGTCCGTGGGCCTTCGTCATTGCGCGTGTCGTCTGATTTTGCCTTTTTGAAATAATTCTTTCTCCCGTGGGATTCCTGGGGCTTGGCTGCCGAGCCAGGCAGTCAGTCCCAGCTAGTCCGGGATGTAAGCATCCAGAACTTGGGGTCCGGATGAGGCGTGGCCCCCAGCGCTGAGGTTTGGCGATGAAGCCGGAGCCCGGGAAGCACATTCCATTCCTGCTTCTTGAGCAAAAATGTGACCGGGTCAGGCTGCTCGGCTTCCCATCCGAGAAATGTGCTCGGGGCTCCCGGGGGAGAGAGCTGCGTAAACACCGGGGTGGCAGCCGAGGACCCCAGGCGTGCACGCCGCCTCTGGGACGAGGGAGCGAGTGGCCAGGGCCCCACCCGCCCCGGTGCCCGTCCGAGCTCCGGCCCTGCAGGCTGGGGGCCGGGACGCTGCGCCACCGCAGGCCAGAGCCGGACGCCTGTCCTCCGGGGTGCTGCCACTGAGCCTCTGTCCGCCTTCCCCAGAGACTGAAGCCATAAAGCTGGCGGAACAGAAGCGCAAGGAGGAGCGGAGGCGGAGGGCCGCCGTGGTGGTGGGGGACCTGCAGCCCCTGAGGGACGCCCTTCCCGAGCTGCTGGAGCTGGAGGCCGGCGGCCGGCGGCGCCCTGCCCGGCGGTGAGTGGCGCGTCTGGCTGCCCGGGCCGGGGCTGCTGCTGCGTTTGGCGGGAGCTGGGCAGCAGGGTGGCCCGGGCGGCCACTGGCCCCACAGAGGCCCGCTCTGACCTGGATGCCCTTGTCCAGGCCCAGCCACGAGGCAGGGGCCCTGGGGCTCCTCAGGGGTGGGCGCCCGGCAGGGTGTGGACGGCGCTGTTGCTCTCGCAGAGCCGCTCAGCCGGGTGCTGTGCCTGGGGGTCCCTCCGGCTCTGCCCCCGCCCCTCCCCGGCCGTCCTCCTGGGCCCTTTCTGCCCGCCCGGGAGCTGGCCCTGCGGGAGAGCCGTGCCCCGGCTGCCATCCCAAGGAGGGACGAGGTGCTGGGCCTGGCCGGGCGGCAGCAGCCCGTGTGCCTCGGCTTCGGGGCGAGCGGGGCGGGGTCGGAGGCCTTCCTGTCCTCTTCTGGTCCGTGGGCCTTCGTCATTGCGCGTGTCGTCTGATTTTGCCTTTTTGAAATAATTCTTTCTCCCGTGGGATTCCTGGGGCTTGGCTGCCGAGCCAGGCAGTCAGTCCCAGCTAGTCCGGGATGTAAGCATCCAGAACTTGGGGTCCGGATGAGGCGTGGCCCCCAGCGCTGAGGTTTGGCGATGAAGCCGGAGCCCGGGAAGCACATTCCATTCCTGCTTCTTGAGCAAAAATGTGACCGGGTCAGGCTGCTCGGCTTCCCATCCGAGAAATGTGCTCGGGGCTCCCGGGGGAGAGAGCTGCGTAAACACCGGGGTGGCAGCCGAGGACCCCGCGAGCTGTGGGGGAGGGGCGCGCGCCCAGCCCCACCCGACCGCCTGTGGGCCCCGGAGCCGGCTGCCAGGCCCGGGCTGCTCCGGAGCAGGGCTCGCCGCAGAGGTATCGGAGGCGACGGCGAGAGCCACGCCGCGGCCGCTGCCATCAGCCCTGCGTGTGTCGCCGCTCCATTCACAGACGATAATTGAGAACAAGCTCACAGACTGTTCAGGCCGCCTCAGTTTCCCCCGGTGCCCCTCTGCTGCCCAGCAGTCGGCCGGGACCCCACGTGACGGCAGCCGTCGTGCCTCCGCAGAGCTGCCCGGGGCTGGGAGGCTCTCAGGCCTTCTCGGCTTTAAGGACCTCGAGGACGTCCCTCCCTGAAGATCGCAGGGGGAAGGGCCTTCCTCTCCGCGTCCCGTCAGGGCGTGTGCTGTCCCCTGGCCTACACGGTGACGCTGGCCGTGGTCGCCTGGCGCAGGTGTGCCCGTCAGGTCGGCCGTGGGTATTTATTATCTTCACTCGGGGTCGTGACCCGGCACGGCTCTGCTCTGCGGCTGACCCGGCTCCAGCACTTTCCCTCGGGGCTGCCTCGCTGTCCCCCCGTCCCCGACGCACCGTCCGCAGCGGCTGTTGTGTTTTGTTTCCAGCACTTCTTGCACAAGATGCTCCCGACCCTGACGGGCATGTCCTGCCCCTGTCCTCGCCGGCGTTCCTTCAGGGAGCCCGGCGCCCCCGCTGGACGGGGCGCGCGGCACCACGTGTCTGGCCGTGGCTGGGGCGTGCTCAGCCCTCTCCGTGGACTGGGGTCCCCGAGACCTCTCTTAGGTTTGGTGACTCTCACGGGAGGCCGTTCCGCTCACCGTCACAGGTTACTATGGCGAAGGGCTCCAGAGGAGTCAGCCTGGCGAGGCCCGCGTGGGGAGGGCCGGGCAGAGTGGCCGCCATCTCTCTGCCTGGGGGTGGACGAGCGGGCCCGCAGCTCTGGTCCCTTCCGTGCTGGCCCTCCCCACACTGGCCAGGCGAGTGGGGTGTTGTGGGCCTGGAGCAGCGCGGCCCCGAGGGTCCGCCGGGCCTTGGCTGCCTCTTCACCCGGGCAGGGCTTCCTGGGCTGCCCACGCCGGCACCTGCCGGGAGCACGGGTGCACGTGTGGCACAGCTGGGAGTGGCCCCAGGACCCGCCCAGCCCTCGGTGTCCGAGTTGGGCGGAACGTTTTGTGGGGCCGCCTCGCGGCGGGGAAGCCAGACCCCGAATCCTTGCCCGGGTCCCTGGTCGCCTGCAGGGACCCCCTGACGGCGACCTGAGGCTCTGAGGGGGCCCAGTGGCCTCCCGGGTGTTCCCCCGGCTCCGTTGGGTGGGCGTCACCCAGCGCCTTCTCGTCCAGCTCCGCGGGCCTCGGGAGGAGCAGCGTGCACTCCGCTGTGTCCCTGCTAGCGCGAAGGCCCCTGTCCACTCCCGCGACCCTCGGCACCCCAGCCAGGGCCAGCCCTGGGCACGGGTGATCTGGGGCCCTCGCCTAGGGGCACGTCAGCGCAGGCGGGCAGGACCGGGGCTGGTGTCTGGTGTGAGAGGCACCCCCCGACCCACCCTGGGCTGCTGGGCGAGCACTCGGCGCCGGTTCCTAGACTCCAGCGGCCTCCAGAGTACCCCCTGCCTGCCTGTGTCCGCAGTGGAGGACCCCACTGGGGAGGGGGGTTCTGCCCGCTGGAAGCGGCCTGTCAGGGCCTGGACGTGCCCTGAGGCTCGGGGAGGGTCCTGCCTCTCCTCGCCGCCCCCATCCCCATGGCGCTAGGCTGCCCCGGACCCCGAGGGGGCTCGTGGGAGTGTGTTTGCCCCTTGGGGCCCTTGACTGTCCGAGCAGGAACTAGCCGTGGGGCCGGGGATCCAGGCCTGAGGTTCCCAGGCCTCCTGACTCCCAGCACCGGGCGCCACCTCCTAGGCAGGGGCACGTTTCCTTGGTGGCGGCAGGGGGGCTGCCTCCTGGGAGCGAGACCCAGGCCCCCTGGATCGGCAGGGGTGGGGCCTCCAGGGAGCCTGGTGGCTGGCAGGGGACCTCTCCCGGGTGGACCCAGAGAGAGGTCAGTGGTGAAAGGAGCAGCCAGTGGCCTGGGGCCGAGGCCGAGCCAGGAGGGGCCGTGCCGGGGGTCTGGAGTCGGGGGGAGCCCCCCGGGGAAGTGAGGACACGTCTTTGATTCATCGCTCACGAGGACATACGAGTAAGAAACGGGCTCCTGGGCTGGAGGCTGAGTCGGGGGTGGCGCGGGACCCCGGGGTCTTCCAGACTCGCCCTCCGCCGGGTCCCTCTTGCCGCGTGGCGCTTGCACCTCAGCGGGCTGGAGGAGGGTGCTGTGTGGACCGAGGCCTCTGGCTGGGACGCGAGTGGGGCCGTGCTGACCCGTCTCCATGTCCCCAGCAGGGCGGCCAGCAGGCCCCGGCCCACCGAGCTGAGCCGGATGAGCGCCCCGCAGAGGCTGCAGCTCCTGTGAGTGCGGCCCTCCCCTCCCGCCCCGCCCCTCGGAGGCCCCCATGGTCCCCAGCCAGACCCTCCAGGCAGAACCGCAGCCCACGGCCTCCTCACGCCCGCCTCACGCCCGCCTGACCCGCCCTGGACCCACCCTGTGCCGGTGTCCCTGCCAGGTGGCCGAGCGGAGACTGTCCTGGGGGCCGGCTGCCCCGCCCCGCCCCCTGACCTCTGCTCTCCCTTCCCGCAGCGAGGAGGAAAGGGCGCGGTTTCAGGAGCTGCTGGCCAGTCCGGCCTACAGAGCCAGCCCCCTGCTGGCCATCGGGCGGCAGCTGGCCCAGCAGATGCACCTGGAGGGTGGTGGGCAGCCCTGACCCCGCGCGGGCCCGCGTGAGCTCCAGGACCCCCGCCTCGGCCGCCGTCCGCCGCGCCGCCGGCCCTCCCTCCGCCGCGGGCTGCCATGCGCGGCACAGACGGGGGACAAGCAGTTGAGTGACAAGCACAGTACACGGCAGTATTGTGACGACACATTGACTTTTTCAATAAAAAAAGGTGCCGGGAAAGCCAGGGTGTCTGTGGAGCTCAGTGTCGGCCCCGCAGGAGGTGGTGCGGCCCTGCGGCCGGCCTTCCCGGCGTTTCTCTTCGGTTTGAGTCTGTGGACAGCGACTGCACACGCGTGTCCTTTAAGAGAGAAACCTGGTCCACCAGGGGCTCCAGGCTGACCTTGCTGGACACAGCCCGGCCACCTTCTCACGGTGCCCGCTGCCCGACGGCGGGACCTTCCCCTCCATCCCACCTGCGGGGGCTGAGCGGGGAGGGCGGGGGCGCGGAGTGAGCCCAGCACTGCCGTCCACCGAGGCCCCGCTGTCCACTGTGCAGACTGGCCGGGCAAAGTGGCCGAGAAACTGCAAACGTGTGGAGACGTCCCCTCCGACGGGCAGAGAGCCCTGCTGCCCAGACGGGCCGGGCGGGGCGGGGCGGGGCGGGGCGGAGGGCAGGTGTGCGAGCCCGCTCCCCGCCTGGCGGGCCTCCATCCCCGGCCCCGGGGCCCGTGGTGCTCGCACACCTGTGCCTTTTAATCCTTGTGGGATGAGCTGGGATTATGTGGCAATAAAATTAAGTGGCCAGCACTCAGATGGTGTTTGTGTGCTTTGTGTGTGTGTGCCTTTTTGCTTTTACAGAGCTCTGTTGTTTACAGGTATGTATGATCCCAGATTAGTCATGTGTGAATCCCATCCCCCGTCCCGCCCCTCTGCACGGCTGTGTGCGCTCCCTTCCCCGCAGGCATGGGCAGTAGTCGCCTCTGTTACAGGTGTTGGCCCCGGGCTCCGGGGTGCGCTCTCCCCAGTGCCCACCCGTGCTCTGCGTGTGTATTAGTCAGGACCATCTTGAGGGCTCTTGGGCCTGGACCCAGGAGCTCCCCTCAGGGCCTTGGGGCCCTGGTTCTGGATGGCACTCCCCACCCAGGGGTTCCGTGGGCCCCCGGCGGCGGTGCTTGGGAGGGGGTTAGAGCCCCCCGGGAAGGGCGTGGGGGCTGGGGGAGGGCGGGCGGGGCAGAGGAGGACCCCCCGCAGTGGCCTGGGCAGTGGCGTCCCGGGGAGGGAGCAGAAGGGGCTGGGCCGAGGATCGGGGGAGACAGGGAGGCAGAGGCCGGGGTGGGGGCGGAGGCACCCTCCTCCCTGGGCGGGTCTGCAGGCCAGGCAGCAGGTGCCCCCTGCTTACTTGGAGGCACGGGGCGAGACCTGCGCAGCAGGGCGGGGGACTTGGGGGTGCAGACAGCTGAGCCCCGGGGCCAGGAGCGGGCGGCTGTCCCGGGTAGGGGGTCAGGGTCGTTCTGGGGGTGGGGGCCCCAACCAGTCCCGCCTCGGCCACCGTGTGAGGTAGGTTCCGGGCTGGGGAGAGGGGGCGGGCCCGTGGGTGGGGCCCCAGGAGCCCCGTCCAGGCCTGGAGGGCTGGCCTGGGGGCGTCTGCTGTCCAGACAGCCCCTCGTAGGTTGCTGTGTTGCTCGGCCGTCAGCCGGGCCGCGGGGGGTATCCGACGCGGTGTCTTGGGCGTCCGCCCGGCGGGGCTGGGTGGGGAGGAGCCTCCGCAGGGGTGCGGCTCTCAGGGCCACTCGGGCCCCTGCCGCCTGCAGCCAGGTTTGCACAAACTCCAGGCGTGCTCCGTCTGAAATGTTCCTCGCTCGGTGGTAACGCCGGTGACGTGGCCTGGCTGCGGTCGTGGTGCTGAGCGGTTCCCTGGGTTGGGAGCTCCGGGGCGGGCTGGGGTTGGGGAGGGCGGGGGGCAGGGGCCGCCGTGTCCTGTGACGTCTCTTTCAACGTTGCTCAGGTAACAGGTTAAAACTGACGGTTACGGGTGTAGGTATTCCCGATGTGGGCTCACGTCTAAGTCTTCCTTAAGGCTGCGAAATCTTAAGTTCTGGGGAGAAAATCTGATTTTTTTGTCTTTCGGACCCCAAGTGTGCGCTCCGGTGCCCCAGAGGCTCCTGGGTCGTGGGCTTCTGCTGGGCCTGGAGCCTTGTCCCTCCCGGTCCTTGGGACCCGGCTGGCGCTTCCCTCCAGAGGGAGACCGAGGTCCGGGTTGGGAGCCTCCTTCCGGCTGGCACGGGCCACTCTGTGACCCCGCTCGCCCCTTGGCTGCGCCCTCAACCCAGGTCAGCACCGGGGTGCCACAGCAGGGCAGGCGGCGCGCCCCCCGCCCAGCCCCCAGCGCCTCCTCCTGCCCTGGGTCTCGTTCCCAGCTCAGCAGTGATCACTCCCACCTTGGCGTCTCCTGGGCTGGGCGCAGAGTAATTACATGGTGAAGTTTAATTAGAGGGCGGGCCCAGGTCGGCCCCTCAGGTGCCTGACGGGGTCCGGCCCCCCTGTCCCGGTAGGGGGTCAGGGTCGTTCTGGGGTGGGGGCTAACCAGTCCCGCCTCGGCCACCGTGTGAGGTAGGTTCCGGGCTGGGGAGAGGGGGCGGGCCCGTGGGTGGGGCCCCAGGAGCCCCGTCCAGGCCTGGAGGGCTGGCCTGGGGGCGTCTGCTGTCCAGACAGCCCCTCGTAGGTTGCTGTGTTGCTCGGCCGTCAGCCGGGCCGCGGGGGGTATCCGACGCGGTGTCTTGGGCGTCCGCCCGGCGGGGCTGGGTGGGGAGGAGCCTCCGCAGGGGTGCGGCTCTCAGGGCCACTCGGGCCCCTGCCGCCTGCAGCCAGGTTTGCACAAACTCCAGGCGTGCTCCGTCTGAAATGTTCCTCGCTCGGTGGTAACGCCGGTGACGTGGCCTGGCTGCGGTCGTGGTGCTGAGCGGTTCCCTGGGTTGGGAGCTCCGGGGCGGGCTGGGGTTGGGGAGGGCGGGGGGCAGGGGCCGCCGTGTCCTGTGACGTCTCTTTCAACGTTGCTCAGGTAACAGGTTAAAACTGACGGTTACGGGTGTAGGTATTCCCGATGTGGGCTCACGTCTAAGTCTTCCTTAAGGCTGCGAAATCTTAAGTTCTGGGGAGAAAATCTGATTTTTTTGTCTTTCGGACCCCAAGTGTGCGCTCCGGTGCCCCAGAGGCTCCTGGGTCGTGGGCTTCTGCTGGGCCTGGAGCCTTGTCCCTCCCGGTCCTTGGGACCCGGCTGGCGCTTCCCTCCAGAGGGAGACCGAGGTCCGGGTTGGGAGCCTCCTTCCGGCTGGCACGGGCCACTCTGTGACCCCGCTCGCCCCTTGGCTGCGCCCTCAACCCAGGTCAGCACCGGGGTGCCACAGCAGGGCAGGCGGCGCGCCCCCCGCCCAGCCCCCAGCGCCTCCTCCTGCCCTGGGTCTCGTTCCCAGCTCAGCAGTGATCACTCCCACCTTGGCGTCTCCTGGGCTGGGCGCAGAGTAATTACATGGTGAAGTTTAATTAGAGGGCGGGCCCAGGTCGGCCCCTCAGGCGCCTGGGTCTGAGCCGACCGGCCTGGCTGGCTCGGACCCCCACCTCCCGGGCGGATGGGTCCTCATCCTGTTCCATCACTGGCAGGGCTCGCCTCCAGCTCCATCTCGTTCAGCCAGCCCTTGCTGGCCTGGTCTGTGGCCCGCCCGAGCCCCCCAAGATGGGGAGAGGAGACCCCTCCCGATGGGCGGGCGGTCTGGTGGGCGGGCACCGCTGTCCTGTGAGCCCCCGGCCGGCCTGTCTGGGGCCAGAGGAGGAGGCAGGGACCGTGGCCAGTGTGAGCGAGGCAGCGTCGGGTCCACGCCAGCTGAACCCACAGCCCAGGGCAGGCGGCGGTGGCAGCTGGGGGTGGGCTCCTCCTGGCCCCCATCTGCCGGGCGGGTTCTGGAGGCGCTGGGCTGGAAGGCAGCACGCGAGGGCGGTTAGTCCTGGACCTGGGATTCCCGCAGAGCAGGCTGGGGACACCGTGGTCGAGGTCCAGGACGAGGGGTGCCTTGGTCATCTGCCAGTCTCTACCACAGGCTGCTAGCAACAGAGAACCCACATCATCGTGGCTGATGATGTTCAGAATGGGAAACGGGTCAGGAAGCAGGCGGTCCACGTCTCCCGCACGCCGTCAGTGGCCCAGGCTCCACTGTTCTCCACCCATCCCGGTGCTGGAGCAGCTGCCAGCGCCCCGGCCATCACGTCACACTCCCGCAGGAGCGGGGCAGGGGCGGGGGGTGAGCACAAGAAGGGGCGGGAGGCCTGCTCCGAGGCCCACCCACGGATGCCCCTCTCAGCTTGCGGGCCAGGGCTGGGTTGCGTGCCCTCTCCGGATGCCAGGGGGGCTTCCTCTGCCCCTGAGGACGCCTTCGGTTCCTGCTCACAGGACCCTGTCTGTGGTCTCAGGGCCGAACCCCGTGCCTCCTGGGGGAGCTGAGTTCAGATGGACTCCAGACAGGCCTGGGACGCTGCTCTGGGCCGGCAGATGCCTCTGCTGTGGCCAGGCCACTTCCTGGGGCGGCCCTGTCTCCACTCAGGTGGCCCAGCTGTCTTCCCGAAGGCCCTGTCCCAGCACCAGCCCATGGCCCAGGCCTCCGCGTGCCCACGGGCCTCTGGGGACGGGTCCCTGCAGCATCGCCGCTGGGGTTCCTGTCCGGCCTCAGGAGCGCCCGCCTGTCTGGGGCCAGAGGAGGAGGCAGGGACCGTGGCCAGTGTGAGCGAGGCAGCGTCGGGTCCACGCCAGCTGAACCCACAGCCCAGGGCAGGCGGCGGTGGCAGCTGGGGGTGGGCTCCTCCTGGCCCCCATCTGCCGGGCGGGTTCTGGAGGCGCTGGGCTGGAAGGCAGCACGCGAGGGCGGTTAGTCCTGGACCTGGGATTCCCGCAGAGCAGGCTGGGGACACCGTGGTCGAGGTCCAGGACGAGGGGTGCCTTGGTCATCTGCCAGTCTCTACCACAGGCTGCTAGCAACAGAGAACCCACATCATCGTGGCTGATGATGTTCAGAATGGGAAACGGGTCAGGAAGCAGGCGGTCCACGTCTCCCGCACGCCGTCAGTGGCCCAGGCTCCACTGTTCTCCACCCATCCCGGTGCTGGAGCAGCTGCCAGCGCCCCGGCCATCACGTCACACTCCCGCAGGAGCGGGGCAGGGGCGGGGGGTGAGCACAAGAAGGGGCGGGAGGCCTGCTCCGAGGCCCACCCACGGATGCCCCTCTCAGCTTGCGGGCCAGGGCTGGGTTGCGTGCCCTCTCCGGATGCCAGGGGGGCTTCCTCTGCCCCTGAGGACGCCTTCGGTTCCTGCTCACAGGACCCTGTCTGTGGTCTCAGGGCCGAACCCCGTGCCTCCTGGGGGAGCTGAGTTCAGATGGACTCCAGACAGGCCTGGGACGCTGCTCTGGGCCGGCAGATGCCTCTGCTGTGGCCAGGCCACTTCCTGGGGCGGCCCTGTCTCCACTCAGGTGGCCCAGCTGTCTTCCCGAAGGCCCTGTCCCAGCACCAGCCCATGGCCCAGGCCTCCGCGTGCCCACGGGCCTCTGGGGACGGGTCCCTGCAGCATCGCCGCTGGGGTTCCTGTCCGGCCTCAGGAGCGCCCGCCTGCTGGGCTGGCCTGAGCCCCCGAGAGGCCACCGCCTCCGTGGAGCCTGCCCGTCGCCCAGGGCAGACCCGTCCTCCCGCCCTCCCCCGGCCGCCTTCTCCTGTCCCCTTAGGGGCCCACCTGCCCTGGGTCCCAGGCTCTCCCCAGAAGACGCGCAGACTTGCCCGGGTGGCTTCCCGCCCGCCCTCCGTCTCTGTCCCAGGCAGCGTCTGAGGGTCATCAGGCACCCCTGGATCCCCCGGGGTCTCGCGAATGTCCTTTTGGAGTCACTTCTCTGTCCCGAAGTCACTGGGACACCTCCCTCTGACGGTGTCCACTGGACACTCGGCCGATGCGTTGTGTTTTATAACTTGTCCCGGTCAGTTCCCTTCTCAGGGTCAGGGCTGCAGCGGGGCGGGAGCGGGCCCCGTGCTGGCGGAGGACGCGTCTGGGAGCCAAACCCTGGTTGGAACGGCCGTCGATGACTGGGGCCACCGCACGTGGGGCGGGACGGCTGGGCCGGGGCCTGTGGGGCCACCGCTCGTGGGGCGGGACGGCTGGGCCGGGGCCTGGGTGCCAGCTGTCACTCAGGCCCCGGTCCTCGGTCATGCAGACGGGAAGAAGTAAGCCCACAGGTGAGACTTGGTGAGGAGGGACACCCGGCTGCGTCCAGTGCCATGTCCTCACCCTCCCGGTCCTGGGAGCCCCGCGCCCAGGGCGACCTCCTGGTCTCGGGAACCTCATGCCCAGGATGACCTCCTGGCGCCTGAGAGCCTGGGACAGCCTCCTGGACGTGGGGGCCCCATGCCCGGGACAGCTTCATCCCCTTATGGCAGCCCAGAGGGAGTCCTGGGCCCTGGATGGTGCAGACTGCACCCCAAGCAAGAACAGTTGGGATTATCTCTATGCCGGGAATTAAGTGGAGGAGACGTGGGAAGAAAACTGGAGGCGGGAAGGCGGATCCCGGGGGTCTCCGCTGACACCCACCCACCTGACCCCGCTCCAGCTCCCAGAGGCCGTGGCTCCGATGGGGTGGGCCCCCTGGGACCTGTCAGCCGTGGGGCGATGTGTGCGCACGCACAGCCCTGGCATGTGCTCTGCCTGCTCACGCGTGTGCGAGTGTGCCCTCGGGAGCAGAGCCCGCAGGCGCACGGCAGGCGTCTGCACTCGCGCTCACCCCTCTCGGGACAGGAGGGAGGCCCTCCGGCCTGCGCGCTCTCGCGTGCTTCTCCTGGGAGACGCTGTGTCTTCTGGAGCCTTCTTGGCTCCTGTTCGGAGCCGTGTGTTTTGTTAGGACGTCTCCCGCGAGGGGCCGACGGTGAGACCAGTGGTCCACGTGCTGCGTGGTTTTGCGCTCCTGGGGCGTCACGGCTGTGTCCGCTCGGATCCCATGCCACCTGAAGCCTTTCCCGGCTCCTCCTGGGAGCCGCGAGGTGGGCCTGAGCCCAGAGACGGGCCCTGGGGCTCCCCGGACGTTTTCCGCAGGGTCCCCGAGTTTCCTCCTACCGATGGGGAGGGTGGCGTCCCGCCCGGTCCCTCTCTCCCCAGCCCGGCTCCCCCGAGGAGGTGCAGGGCGCCCGCCGCCTCCGCTGCAGGGCCCTGGAGCCCCCGGTGGGGCTCTGTCCTGGGCCCCCACCCCGAGCTCCTCCCGGCCGGGATCCTGCACAAGTCGCACTGGCCCAGCAGGACCACACCCTGACCCGCCCCTTGGATGGCCTGCTGTCCGGCTGGTGTCCTGGGTCCCCTGAGGTTCCCAGCCAGGGCCCTCCCCTCCTGCCTGCCTTGGAGCCTGCTGGTGTCCCTTGTTCACGTGACAAAGCCTGATTCACGAGGAGCGTTTCCCCATCCAGGGCCCAGTGGGCACCGGCACCCAGCCGCACCAGGACGGACCTTACGCGTCCGTCGTCGACCCGGCCAGCACCGTGGGGCGCCTCTGGGGGCAGGCAGGGTGCCGCCCTTCTGTCCTTGTCTCTGCGGTGGAGGCGGCAGCGGTCAGTCCTGAGGCCGTGCGTGGAGCCCTTCCTCCCCAGCGAGGCAGGCCCGTGTCTTCTGCTCCCGGGCCGGGCGCTGCCCCGACCTGGTCTGGACGTGCCAGTGAGTGCACGGGGCGCACACCGCGGCTGGGGGCTTCCGGAGTCGGGATCCCCCTGGCACCGCGGCGGGGGGCTTCCGGAGTCGGGGAGCCCTGCACCCCCTGCACTGAGCTGCATGGCCGCCCCCAGCCTGTCCCGCGCGGGGAGGACAAGGAGCAGAGCCTCTGGCTCGGGGGCCAGCAAGGGTCCAGCCTGGCTGTGAGGGCGCTGGCCTGGGGGCCGCTCGCAGCCGCAGCGCCCGCCGCCGTGCGTCGGATATGCCTCCTCCTGCCCCCCGGAGACCGAGGAGGAGACAGGTCCGCACTGCGGGCAGGGCAGCTGGACGTGGGGGAAGTACGACTTTCCTGTAAGAAATAAGCCGCAGATCAGCTGTGCTTCCAGAGAACCAGAGCAGGAGCGGCGTCTCCGTGGTGACCTTCGCCCCGTGGGAGCTGGCGGCTCCTTCCCACGCCCCGTGGGGCAGCACCCCCGGCGGGGCGGCCGCGCTGGGCCCGTAGGGGCGCTCGGTGAGCTCTGCTGTGCGTGTGACGAGTCCCCTGGAGACACGCGGTGGAGCCGGAGTTGACCAGAGTCATCCCCAGCTCACGTGTGTGTGCTCCATCACATCCAACTCTTGGGGACCCCGAGGGCTGCAGCCCACCAGGCCCCTCTGGCCGTGGGATTTCTCAGGCAGGACTCGTGGCGGGGGCTGCCGTTTCCTCCTCCAGGGGGTCTTCCTGCAGCAGGGACGGAACCCGGGCTTTCTGCTTTGCCGGCAGGTTCTTTTCCCCTGAGGCCCCTGGGACGCTCTAGAATCATCCTCAGTGTGGAAAAGGAACAGATGGTGATCGGAGACACGTGAGCCCCAGGGGAGCCACGGAGCGTGACGGACGCCTGGAGCGCGGAGGACACTCCCCGGTGAAGCTTCTAGAAGGCAGCCAGAAATGCTCTCTGAGGAGAGCTTACCACTCTAAGCGTTTTCATTATACACGAGAGAATAAAAATACATGAACCTTTCCCAAAAAATGAGCAGATGCGGGTGGAGGCGGCAGCGGTCAGTCCTGAGGCGTGGAGCCCTTCCTCCCGAGCGAGGCAGGCCCGTGTCTTCTGCTCCCGGGCCGGGCGCTGCCCCGACCTGGTCTGGACGTGCCAGTGAGTGCACGGGGCGCACACCGCGGCTGGGGGCTTCCGGAGTCGGGATCCCCCTGGCACCGCGGCGGGGGGCTTCCGGAGTCGGGGAGCCCTGCACCCCCTGCACTGAGCTGCATGGCCGCCCCCAGCCTGTCCCGCGCGGGGAGGACAAGGAGCAGAGCCTCTGGCTCGGGGGCCAGCAAGGGTCCAGCCTGGCTGTGAGGGCGCTGGCCTGGGGGCCGCTCGCAGCCGCAGCGCCCGCCGCCGTGCGTCGGATATGCCTCCTCCTGCCCCCCGGAGACCGAGGAGGAGACAGGTCCGCACTGCGGGCAGGGCAGCTGGACGTGGGGGAAGTACGACTTTCCTGTAAGAAATAAGCCGCAGATCAGCTGTGCTTCCAGAGAACCAGAGCAGGAGCGGCGTCTCCGTGGTGACCTTCGCCCCGTGGGAGCTGGCGGCTCCTTCCCACGCCCCGTGGGGCAGCACCCCCGGCGGGGCGGCCGCGCTGGGCCCGTAGGGGCGCTCGGTGAGCTCTGCTGTGCGTGTGACGAGTCCCCTGGAGACACGCGGTGGAGCCGGAGTTGACCAGAGTCATCCCCAGCTCACGTGTGTGTGCTCCATCACATCCAACTCTTGGGGACCCCGAGGGCTGCAGCCCACCAGGCCCCTCTGGCCGTGGGATTTCTCAGGCAGGACTCGTGGCGGGGGCTGCCGTTTCCTCCTCCAGGGGGTCTTCCTGCAGCAGGGACGGAACCCGGGCTTTCTGCTTTGCCGGCAGGTTCTTTTCCCCTGAGGCCCCTGGGACGCTCTAGAATCATCCTCAGTGTGGAAAAGGAACAGATGGTGATCGGAGACACGTGAGCCCCAGGGGAGCCACGGAGCGTGACGGACGCCTGGAGCGCGGAGGACACTCCCCGGTGAAGCTTCTAGAAGGCAGCCAGAAATGCTCTCTGAGGAGAGCTTACCACTCTAAGCGTTTTCATTATACACGAGAGAGAATAAAAAATACATGAACCTGGCATTTGATTCCAGACTGGAGGGAAGGAAAAGGAGAGGCTGAAACCCAAGAAAGCAGCAGGAATTTGTGTAAAAGGAAGAAAAGAAGCGGCTGGTTTGGAAATAGAAAAACCGTAGACTTGGTACAACCGAGACCTTGAGTGTGCCTGGGAGCACGCAGAAGAGGCTGGCGTCAGGAGGGGCCCCGCGCCCCCCGGCCCTGCGCTGCCTCCAGGGTGCTGGCGGGACGCCGGGAGGGCACGGGCTCGGGGCCCCTCCTGTGCCCCCCCCACAAAGAGACAGCTGACTGGGACGCAGGGAGCCGGGCTCCCAGGACGGGGCCGGGGTCTCGGGCCCTGGCAGCTGCCAAGGGGTCGGTCATTTCCCATGACCGAGCGATCGCCCAGCGGTTTGGAAGAGAGCCAGGGCTCTGACGGCCGGGTGGCTGGAGGCTGGGGCGCACGGGGGAGCCGGGGCCGGGAGGGGCCGCGGCACCTCGTCCAGTGCCAGCTGAACCGGGGCCTGAGCCCAGGACGAGTCCCGGCCTCCCGCCCGTCCTGTCCGGGACGGCCAGCGCAGGTGCCAGGTGGCCCGGGGCCTCGGGATCCGCAGCACGGGCAGCCCCAGGCACAGGCCCTGCCCCGAAGGAGAGCAGGCCGTGTTCTCCACGCGGCCCCCAGAGCTGCGCCTGCCTGGCCGAGACCCCAGGAGGAAGAGGGGCCTCTCTGGAGCCCTCGGCGTCCGGGGCGACGCGCCCCTGGGGACCCCGTGGCTGCCGCGGCGCTGGCGTCGGCCTGGCTCCGGGGCTGCGAGCGGAGATGCGGGCGGCCTGCCGCGCGGGGAAGGTTGTTTGGACGAAGCTGAGCGAGACCGTCATATATTAAAGGCGGCTGTAAAGCAGGGCTTAGTCTTGTAATAACATTTGGGTTTCCCCGGCACTATGCGCGTCCTGAAAAATGTGAGCGTCGCCGCAGCGTGGGGTGGCCACACTCCGAGGCCTGGAGCGATTCTGCTGCCGGTGAGACTCCGGGGCCTGGTGCCAGGGCCGCCCCCCACGGGGTGAAGCCACAGCCGGGTGTCACCACGGCCTCTCCAGGAACCGCGGGCCACGGTGTGAACACAGGCCGCGTCAGGTGCTCTCCCTGCGCTCCGGGCCGAGGGGCGTCACGCCCGTCTCCCCTGGTCCTGCCGCCCCCACGCTGTAGGGGCTGCCGTCCTGGGTGACACTCGAGGACCCCGAGGCCGAGGGAGACTGGGCCCGTTCTCCACTGCGGGGCGCTCAGGAGAGCCCGCGGACGGGGCCCCCGCGGCCCCGCGTCCTCAGGACCCGCAGCCATGCCGCCCCGTCCACGCCCAGGCACCGGGAGGCCATGCTGCCCCCACACGACCGAAGGCCTCGGCCAACCTGTGTCCTGGTCATGGACCCTCCGGCCCCCAGCCTCCGGGCGGAGCAGCCTGAGGACGCGGAGGCCAGGCGGGAAGCGGGAAGCTGCTGCGTGAGGGTCATCTGTGAGGACCCTGGGGCCCTGGACACCTGGGCGTGGGGTCGGTTTGGGCCATCAGAGCCCAGCAGGCCGCCCTGCCCTGTCCCAGCCCAGAGGGCACATCAAGCCCCCCTCAGGCCACCCAGCCCCGCCGTCGGCCTCGCGGGACACATGGGGGTGGCGGGCCCGGCCGCCCTGCTGGCGTGTCCCGCGAGGAGGCGCGAGGCGCGCGTGGAGCTCTGCACCTGCCCCGGCGACGCCCCAGAGCACCTGAGGGCCGGCCGGGGGTCCTGGAGACTCCCGCGCTGTCTGGAGGGAGCCTTGGCCGGCCGGTGCCTGACCGGGAGACCGGGCCTCTCTCGGAGGGCCCCCGCCGGGCCGGTGTCCCCAGGGCTGGGGCGGGGACGGCGCGGGGCACCTGGAGGGGAGGGGGTGACGGCGAGCCGCCGAGAGCTCGGTGCCTTGCCGGCGGCGCTGCGCTCCCGTGTGCTGTGAACAGAATTCCCACTTGACTTCTGTTCATGAGGCTTTATCAATGGTTTACATTCCTGCTCAGTTGTTTGTTAGGTGCTCGCTGATATTCCCGCGCCCGCACCCAGCTCCTAAGACGGGGACCTCCAGGAGTGTGGGCGTGGGCACGTGGGCGTGCATGCACTCGTGCGTGTGTCCAGACAGGCGTGTGCAGTGTGTCCAGACAGGCGTGTGCAGTGTAAGCATGTGCCGGCAGGCTCACACGCGTGCCCCTGGCGTGTGTGTGTGTGCACGTGTGTGCACACGTGGGCCTGTGCCTCTGCTTGTCCCCGAGCTCCTGGCCAGCGCCGCGGGCGTGAGGGCCTGCAGGGGAAGACGGCACGGCCGGCGGACGAAGGGGAGCTGTCCTCGGCGGGAGCCCCCGCTCTGCCCTCTCCCTGCTCAGAGCCGGCCTCGGTCTGGAGGATCGACCCGGTGGCCCTGCCCTCCGCCTCGCGGGGCCCACGTGCGCCACAGCGTCTGGCTGGCAGGTCGGGGCAGAGCCTGCTTCAGCAGAGGGTGTTTCCAGGAACAAATAACAAACATTAACAAACACACTTTCCGGAAGCAGCAGGAACAGCCCGTCTCTTGGGAGAAGAAGGAAAACAAGAGGCCGCTGGGGGCCGCAGCGGGACAGCTGGAGGCTGCCAGGGCCTGGCTCGCCAGCCGGCTGGTGGGAAGCCCCTCTGCATGTGCAAAGGCCCTGTGCATGCCAGCCTGCTGCCCGCGTCTGGGGGCCCAACCCACGGCCAGGCAGGGCGCAGGTGGGGTGAGGCGGGACCTGGCTCAGCTCTGCGCGCTCCCAGCCCATCCCCTGGGGCAGGAGGAAGGAAGGGCAGGGACCGGAGGCTTCCCCCTCTGCTGCTGGGGCCTGGGGCCTTGGCCGGCCGGGCTGTGGGGGCCTGCAGGGTCTGGTGGGGCCCGGCCCTGCCCCGCCCCGAGGCCTTGGCCTTGGCCTGAGGTGCCTCCGCCTCCATCGTCCCTCCAGGCCCAGCCCTGATGCAGGGGAGGAGGCCGTGCCCTCGGGCGGGGTCTATGGCCGCCTTCCTGGGCCGCTCGCAGGGAGGGGTTGGTGGCCTCCTGGAGGCGGGCCGTGTCCTCAGGCAGCAGGGGGTCCTGGCCTGGGCCGTGCGGGAGTCACGTGGAACATGCTTTAGAAAACCGCCGGTTTCCTTCTAAGCGTCTGTGCTGCTGGAGGCCAGGACCACGCAGAGGCTGCCCTGTCCCACGTGCATAAGAGCCGCTGACCTGACGACCTGCCCCAGCCCCTCTCAGCCCCGGGCCGTCTTCTGGGGCCGCAGCCCTCGGTGGGTGGAAGCCGCCGGGGGAGGGCTCCACCCGTCAGACGGAGGTGGGCGGGGGAGCGGGGGCCCAGGGGGTCTGCAAACAGCGGGGTGCTCTGCACGCGCGAGCTCCCAGGCCCAGGCCACGGAGAGGGCCTCGGTCTGGAGGATCGACCCGGTGGCCCTGCCCTCCGCCTCGCGGGGCCCACGTGCGCCACAGCGTCTGGCTGGCAGGTCGGGGCAGAGCCTGCTTCAGCAGAGGGTGTTTCCAGGAACAAATAACAAACATTAACAAACACACTTTCCGGAAGCAGCAGGAACAGCCCGTCTCTTGGGAGAAGAAGGAAAACAAGAGGCCGCTGGGGGCCGCAGCGGGACAGCTGGAGGCTGCCAGGGCCTGGCTCGCCAGCCGGCTGGTGGGAAGCCCCTCTGCATGTGCAAAGGCCCTGTGCATGCCAGCCTGCTGCCCGCGTCTGGGGGCCCAACCCACGGCCAGGCAGGGCGCAGGTGGGGTGAGGCGGGACCTGGCTCAGCTCTGCGCGCTCCCAGCCCATCCCCTGGGGCAGGAGGAAGGAAGGGCAGGGACCGGAGGCTTCCCCCTCTGCTGCTGGGGCCTGGGGCCTTGGCCGGCCGGGCTGTGGGGGCCTGCAGGGTCTGGTGGGGCCCGGCCCTGCCCCGCCCCGAGGCCTTGGCCTTGGCCTGAGGTGCCTCCGCCTCCATCGTCCCTCCAGGCCCAGCCCTGATGCAGGGGAGGAGGCCGTGCCCTCGGGCGGGGTCTATGGCCGCCTTCCTGGGCCGCTCGCAGGGAGGGGTTGGTGGCCTCCTGGAGGCGGGCCGTGTCCTCAGGCAGCAGGGGGTCCTGGCCTGGGCCGTGCGGGAGTCACGTGGAACATGCTTTAGAAAACCGCCGGTTTCCTTCTAAGCGTCTGTGCTGCTGGAGGCCAGGACCACGCAGAGGCTGCCCTGTCCCACGTGCATAAGAGCCGCTGACCTGACGACCTGCCCCAGCCCCTCTCAGCCCCGGGCCGTCTTCTGGGGCCGCAGCCCTCGGTGGGTGGAAGCCGCCGGGGGAGGGCTCCACCCGTCAGACGGAGGTGGGCGGGGGAGCGGGGGCCCAGGGGGTCTGCAAACAGCGGGGTGCTCTGCACGCGCGAGCTCCCAGGCCCAGGCCACGGAGAGGGCCTCCTGGCTCGGAGGGCGAGCCCGGCTGAACCCAACTCCTGGGGACGGGGCGATCCGGGCCCCTGGAGTCTGTCCAAGGCCGCGGCTCCCAGCTTTGTGCCGCCAGCCCAGAGGTCCAGGCTGCCTGGGGCTGGGTGGGAGGTGGGAGCAGAAGCCCAGGTGGGAGCTGCTCTTCCGGTGATTGCAGGTGCGGTGGGCGGGCCCCCCGGCCGGGAGCGCACCCTCCGGTGGTGCTCCCGGGGCGGGGCGGCTGGCTGCGGACCCAGACGGGGTGCGTTTTCCCGTTCGCCCCTTGAAGACCAGGAAGGGCTGGGGCGCTGGCTGCGGCGGGGCCTGTCACAGGCCGGTGCGGGCGCCTCCGGGAGGAATACCTGTTATTTTTAGCCTGGGGCTTCAGCCTCGCCGGCAGCCGAGGACGTGGCGATGCTGTGACCTGGATCTCGCCTCTGCACGGGGAGCTGGGTGTCTGCTCCCACCCAGAGCCAGCTGCTCTGAGGACTCACCGGAGGGGCAGCGGGGCCGGGGCCCGCCCGGGGTGGGCGGGTGCTGGGGCAGTTTGGCCACAGACAGACAAGCCCCTGCGGGCCTGGCCCCGCAGCCCCTGGCTCGGCGGCTGCCCCCGAGAGGTCCTGGGCGGGGCGCCAGGACCTGCCAGCTCCCCGTTCCCTGCCCGGGGCCGGGGACACCAGGGCACCTCAGCCCGAGGCTCCACGCCTCCGCCAGCCTCCAGCACCGCCCTCCCGGGGCCTGGACCCGCGGCCACCCCAGGCCTGCAGGGAAGCGACTGAGGCCCGCCAGGCCCTGGAAGCTGGGGAGGCCCAGGCACCCTGGCTCCGGGGGGCAGCAGGCCTCACCTCTCCTGGCTGCTCGGACAGCCCAGCCCGGGCACTCTGGGTGCTGCCGGCACGTCAGGGCCGCCTGCCTCTGGGTGCTGGTCTGGGTCCTGCTCGCCCGCAGCCCTTGCTGGCGGGAGAGGTGGCCGGAGGCCAAGGCCGCGCGCCCCAGAAACCTGGCGGGGCCAGCCCCTGGCTCTCCCGACCCCAGCCCCCCAGGGCACGGCCAGCGCAGCGAGGAGTGTCCCTGCCGGCAGAGGGGCCGCAGTGGGCCGCTCGGCCTGGCCCCCACGCCGCCCCCACCCCCGTGCGAAGCCGCCCTGCGCAGGCCAGCGGGCCGCAGGTGGCCCGGACGCTTGCCGGCCCGGCCCCGCCTCCCGAGGCGCCGCCCGCCCCACCCAGTGCCGCTGGGCTTCCCCAGGGCGGGAGCTGCCGGGCAGGGCGGGGGTTCCGGAGGGGAGCGCGCACCCCAAAGGAGCGTTTGGGAATGCCCGCCTCAGCCCGTTTCCCTGTCTGCGAGGCTCGACCACACGCCCTGAGCCTCCCCAGCGCCCGCGCCCCGGGCTGCGGTGTCCCGAGGACGCGTGGTCTCCACGCTCGCTGAGGCCACGGCGAGGGCCCTGGCGAGGGGACAGCCACCTCGTCCCTCCTGCTGGGGGGGGCGGGTGAGCCGCTCGAGAGCTCTGCTGCACCGTCAGGTGCGTCTCAGAGGAAAACGCGTTCGTTTTGTCGCCGGAAAGAGGACGAGGCAGCGACCAGAGGCAGGAACGACCGAGGGCACGGGGCCGTGGGGCCCAGAGCGGGGGCCGCGTAGCTGCGGCCCTCCACCCCACTGCAGGAGCCCCGGACGGCTGAACGAGGCAAGAACAGCGACGCGGGGGCCCTTCAGGGCTCTGACGATGAACAGTAGGCCCCTCGGCCTCCCTTTGTCTGTCTTTTGCCGGTTGGGGTTCTAGGCCGTGTGCGCACACCAGCAGCTTTCCGCGAGTGTGTGTGTGAGTGTGCACACTCAGCCACGTCTCTCCTGTGAGTCTTTGGCGTGCGTGGCCGCTTCCTCCTCCAGGGCGTCCGCTGGGCCCAGGGATTCAGCCCCACGTCCCCGGCCTCCTCTGCATCGGCTGCATTGGCAGCGCCGCAGGGCTGGTCCCTCCGGGAGCCTCGCTCCGGCGCGCTGGACTGCGGGCCTCCTGTCCCTGCCGGCCGTCCCTCTGTGCGTCCTCCGCCTGCAAGGACGCCGGCCCTGTGGGAGGGGCTGCCGCCCCCGTGGCCTGGCTCACCGCGTCACCCCTTCCAGGCCTTCTCTCCCACTGCAGCCCCGTTCTGAGGTCCTGGGGGCGGGGCTCAGCCCAGGCTAGGGGCGTGGGCAGCCTCGGGGGTGCGGTGCCCTGGCTGCCCCCCCGCCCACTGGCTGCCGGCCTCTATGTTTAGGGGTGCAGAGGCTGAGGAGGGCCTGGGCCGTGCTGGGGGCGTCCCGCGGAGGGCCTGTCTCGGGCTGGGTCCACACCGCCACCCGCTGGCCCCCGGCCCTCTCATCCGAAAGAGAAGCCGTGTCCACCGCCGGGCCGCGCTGGGAGCCCTGCCCTCCACACACAGGAGGGCTGACCCCACCGGCCCGGGACGGGGCCCCGCAGAGGCTGGCCTGGGCCGCGGTCCCCGTGCTGGGGGTCAGCTGGCCCCGTGGCTGGGGCAGGGCCTGCGTCCTGCCACCTGGCCCCGCCGGCCACGGCTAGTCCTGCTCTCCCTCAGCCACGCTTCACGTGTTGGGGTGCATCGCCACTTCCGACTGTCCCTCTTCTGTGTCCAGGTTCGGTGTTCACGGCTCTCCACGGGGAGAAGGGGCCCCATCCAGCCCAGCGCCGAGAGGAGCCGAGCGGTATCGCCGTCACGTGGCCCACGGATGAGGGAGGGTTTCACACTCCTGTTCAGGGGAAGCTGCCATCAGGCCAGGCCCGCCTGACCCGCCTCTCATCTGTTTGCTCTGATGCAGGTTCACCCAAGGCCAGCTCGCGGCGCTCTGGTGTGGATTGGCTGGGTTCTTTGACCAAACTCGTCTGGGGACACAGTTAGTCAAGGTTGAAAAGAGGCTCTGCAGCAGACTTACCAGTGCCTTTAATGGGCTGAACTCTGGCCGTCAGGACGTGGCGTGGGCAGCAAGATGCTCAGACTAATTAGTGTTTTAATTTGGGGGGGAAATTTCATGGGGGTCAGTGTGTTACAGATGGATTTTGAGAATGCTGCTTTAGAACAGACAACCACAGAAAGTACAGGGCAGAGATTAAAAAAGAAACTAAACCTTAACTCGTCCTCACTTCTTACTGTTTAAAATCTGAGACGAGACTTCTCAGTCCAGCCTTGTGCCTCGCCTGACTCTCGCCTGCTGACATGGGTGGGTGCTCTGGGCAAGGCCCCTCCCGCCCCGGAGACCTGCTGCCTGGCACTCAGACCTCCGGGTGCTCCTTTCTCCAGGCGCTGGGTTCCTCCGGGCGCTGGGTTCTCACTGGTTGGGTTCCTCGGGCCCCGAGGATGCCCTCGATGTTCCCTTGACTTCAAGGACCCCAAATGCTCCTTTCTTCTAAAACGTGGCAGGTTCGGGATTGTTGGGTTGGAACCAGTTCCTGTGCGTGCTGGACGTGGGTGCCTGGCGCTGTGGGCCCCGCCCGGGCTCCGGCTCGGTGCAGGCGGCGGGGGGCAGCCTGGGCGGGTGTAGACGGACTGCCGCCTCGTCCCCGGCAGCCGCCTCGAGGAGCTCCCCCCGCCGTCTCGTTGACCCCAGTTGTGCGTGGCTTTCTGACTCCTTTCTTGGCATCCCGGGGCTCCCCTCAGGACTGATGGAGGTGGCCCGCGGGACTTGCGGGCCCGTGAACGGGGAGGGCTTCTGGGACCCGGCCAGAGCTGCCTCAGCCTCCGGAGGCCGCTGACGAGAAGCCGTGCCGACCTCAGCCCTGTGGGAAGCCCTCCGACGGGCGCCCGTCCTGCCTCCCCGCGGTGGCAGGGGTGCCGGGCTGGTCTCCTGGGCACTGACAGGCAGTGGAGGTGAAGACTGGGCAGAGAAGCCCGGCTGCTGCCCTCCGCGCTGACCTCACTTCTAAGACGCCCGTGGTGCGGGCGGCGGGGCCGGGACCAGGGCAGCGGCCAGTGGAGGGGCCCCGGACGCACGGCGCCGCCCCGTCTCCTGCCCGCGGCGCTCGTGCCTGTCGGGGCCTGGTGCGCCGGCAGGAGGCACCGAGGGGAGCTTCTTGGGTGACGGACCAGAGGTAACCGAGGGGAGGCAACCGCCCAACCAGTCCTGAGCCGTGTTTCTGCAAAGCTGTATCTAAGCTGCGTTTTGAAGAGCGCCTTCCCATCGGCGTGTAGGAATGTCGGCCATGGTCTCTCTCTCCCCGTGGTTCCGTTTCCCGGCCCACGGCGGCGGCCCGAGCCGCAGGTGCGCACGCTGCGGCGGGTTTGTTGCGCCCTCCCCGCGTGGGACACCCAGAGAGGCCGTCGTCGAGAGGGCTTTCCTGAGGAGGGAGGAGGGCTGGGGTCCTGGGGCCCGGGGTCCAGGTCTGCGCTGGCCCTGGCCCCGTGGGCCCCTCTGGGGTCGGCCACGTCCAGGCTGTGCTGAGGCGCGGGGCCGGGAGCCTCTCTCACGGGGGACGTGACCGCGACGGCAGAGGAGGCGGGCCTGCTCCCGGGACCCAGCCCTGCTCTCCAGGGGCCGCCCAGCCTTGAACCCCACCTCTCTCCTGGGTCCCCGGCGGCCCCTGACCCTCCGGAGCCCTCTCCAACTGTCGGTCTGGCCTTCTGAAATGGCGTGGCTCTGATCCCAGGACCCAGCCCGCGCCCCGTCCTCTGGTCCTGATGGGCAGTGTCCAGACCCCTGCTGCGCTCACCTCTCTCGAGGCTGCAGGGGCCCGAGGTCTCAGTGTGGACCCTTCATCCCGGGCCAGCCCCCGGCCTCCCAGGCTGCACTTCCTGTCTGCTCTGGGGAGGCCGTCAGCCTGCTTTGGCCGGCAAGGGGCGTGTCATTTCTGAGCAGAGGTGTTTGGGGCCCTCGTGTGACCGGCCGGGGTCCTGCTCTGGCCCTAGAATGACTCCCGGGCGACCCTTGCCAGCGGCCAGGCAGGTGGCCGGCACAGCTCCGGTGGCAGGGGCCCGGGGCCCGGAGGCAGCGGGGCTCACAGCGGCACTGACCTGAGCGAGCCCCGCCCGGCCTGGGTCTTCGGATGAGCGGGGCCTGGACCCTGCCCGCTTCCTCCTTTCCCCAGAAGTTCTTGGCGAGAGGGAGGATTGTGTGAGGTTTTCTCCAGGCGGGGGTAATTTCCAATTATCCTATGATATTTGCAAACACCGCAAATGCAAGCAGATCTGCGCTGTGATGTTTTCCAAGAAAGCTCGTCTCTCCAGGCAGCCCAGCGGTTTCCTTCCACACTGCGGAGAGCGCGGGGGCTCCGCCCGGCCCTGCGGGCAGCGGTGTCAGCAGACGTGACCGGCCCTGGTCTGGAACGGGTCCCCACGCTTCTCTGAGTTCTTTGTGGAAAGGCAGAGCCCAGAGCCCAGGTACGGCCTCAGCGGGTGGCGTGTGGCCTGGTGCCCGCCTCCGTGTCCCTCCAGGTGTCCCCAGGTGGGCGCTGTGCCGCGGGCTCCTCCTCCGGGCTGGCGCGCCGCCCCAGGACCCACACGTCTGCCCCCAGGCGCTGCCCCGCGGGAGGACTGCTTCCGGGGGACCCTCCAGACCTGGGCTGTGTCCAGGCCCGGCCGGGGCGCGCGGCCACAGTCTCGCTGGCGAGCTTCCCCAGGTGAACTGAGAGCGGTGCTCAGCCGCTGTGAGAGGACGAGCCGCGGGCAGAGCTCAGGGTCACTCACAGGATGGGCAGGGCCGCCTGCTCTTCACACAACACTCACGAGCCTCACACGCCGTCCACTCGTCCTGGGCTCGTGCCCGCGCGGCCGGCTCTGTGGGCTCAGCGTCTAGCATCGCTGTCCCCAGACGGCTCTTCTTTCTAGAAGACTCCTCTTAAGGAGAGAAAGCCGGTGCCGGCTCTGGGGCTTGGGGGCCTGCGCCATCTGGTCTGGTGGCTCTGCCGGGCGCTAGCGCGCTGAGATGGTGGCAGGAAGCCCGAGGCGAGCGTGCTGGAGCGGGGGCCCTCGGAGCCAGATGTGCCTCTGAGGTCACCCTCCTGAATGGCCCGGCAGGAGGGGACAGGGCTTGTGGGGAGGCGGCGGGCTCACGGCTGAGCGGGGCCCAGAGCCCTCGTCTCCCGAGTCCCCACCCCAGCTGCGCGCCCTCTGGGTGGATGGTGCCCCATAGAGCCAGGTGACCCTAATATCTGAGTCAGAGGGTGTTTTAAATGTGGACGTCGCCAGCGAGCAGCTGCTGGGAGAGATTCAAGGAGCTTCAAGGATGCCTCTGCCTGGTGGCGGGAGCCGGGCCGGGCTCCCCGCTCCTGCCTCTGTCCCTCCTCGCCCCCGACGCCAGGCCCGGGACCGCGGTCAGGCTCCGCAGAGATGGACACAGCAGCCGAGGGCCGGGCGCACCCGGCACACCGCCTCCCCCGGCCCGGGGAGACTCCACGGATCGGCTCAGCTCGCCACACTGTAAACACGACATCCTTCGAGTTAGAAATCAATGGCAGATGCGAGCAGATTAGGCCTCCGGGGGACAGGCAGAGGGGAGGGCTGGAGGCCGGCCAAGGCCAGAAGAAGCTGCTGCCGCTGCGGCAAGATGCCAGGGCACCCTCGGCACAAGGGCGTCCAGGTCAGGACGGCCAGGCTGCTGCTCGACAGCCGCGAGGAGAGCGGCTCCACGGTGCCCGCAGCCCTGGGTGCGGGCTCCCTGACCGCGGGCGCAGGCCTGGCCCCGGCGGTGGGCGTGGGCTGGCACGAGTGCCTCCTTTTCACCGTGGTTATCATCTTATCAAAGACTAGCTCCTTTCAGAATTTTAAAAACTTGAGGTGTAATTCTCGTACCTTGCAATGCACCCTTTAAAAGTGTTGTTCAGGGGCTTCCCTGGGGATCCAGTGGGTGGAGAGTCTGCCTTGCAGTGCAGGGGGCACCGGTTTGATCCCTGGCCCAGGGGGATCCCACGTTCTGCAGAGCAGCCGGACCCACGTGTCCGATTGCAGGCCGGCGCACGGGAGCATGTGCACCCAGAGCTGGTGCTCTGTTGTGAGAGGCGTGAAGCTCACACCTTCTGGTGAGACCCCAGGGCATTTCCTGTCTCACTTGGCGTACTTGTCGAGCCTGGAAGTCCCCTTTGGCTCTCTTCCTGTCTCTGTAGACAGTCCTTGTTCGCGGATCCGTCATCCTGATATTTTTAGCTTCTGCTCCCCGGTGGCTATTTGTTTTTCCAGCGGGTCTCAGGTGAGGCTCGGGAGCCTCCCGAGTCCCCACCCCAGCTGCGCGCCCTCTGGGTGGATGGTGCCCCATAGAGCCAGGTGACCCTAATATCTGAGTCAGAGGGTGTTTTAAATGTGGACGTCGCCAGCGAGCAGCTGCTGGGAGAGATTCAAGGAGCTTCAAGGATGCCTCTGCCTGGTGGCGGGAGCCGGGCCGGGCTCCCCGCTCCTGCCTCTGTCCCTCCTCGCCCCCGACGCCAGGCCCGGGACCGCGGTCAGGCTCCGCAGAGATGGACACAGCAGCCGAGGGCCGGGCGCACCCGGCACACCGCCTCCCCCGGCCCGGGGAGACTCCACGGATCGGCTCAGCTCGCCACACTGTAAACACGACATCCTTCGAGTTAGAAATCAATGGCAGATGCGAGCAGATTAGGCCTCCGGGGGACAGGCAGAGGGGAGGGCTGGAGGCCGGCCAAGGCCAGAAGAAGCTGCTGCCGCTGCGGCAAGATGCCAGGGCACCCTCGGCACAAGGGCGTCCAGGTCAGGACGGCCAGGCTGCTGCTCGACAGCCGCGAGGAGAGCGGCTCCACGGTGCCCGCAGCCCTGGGTGCGGGCTCCCTGACCGCGGGCGCAGGCCTGGCCCCGGGCGGTGGGCGTGGGCTGGCACGAGTGCCTCCTTTTCACCGTGGTTATCATCTTATCAAAGACTAGCTCCTTTCAGAATTTTAAAAACTTGAGGTGTAATTCTCGTACCTTGCAATGCACCCTTTAAAAGTGTTGTTCAGGGGCTTCCCTGGGGATCCAGTGGGTGGAGAGTCTGCCTTGCAGTGCAGGGGGCACCGGTTTGATCCCTGGCCCAGGGGGATCCCACGTTCTGCAGAGCAGCCGGACCCACGTGTCCGATTGCAGGCCGGCGCACGGGAGCATGTGCACCCAGAGCTGGTGCTCTGTTGTGAGAGAGGCGTGAAGCTCACACCTTCTGGTGAGACCCCAGGGCATTTCCTGTCTCACTTGGCGTACTTGTCGAGCCTGGAAGTCCCCTTTGGCTCTCTTCCTGTCTCTGTAGACAGTCCTTGTTCGCGGATCCGTCATCCTGATATTTTTAGCTTCTGCTCCCCGGTGGCTATTTGTTTTTCTCCAGCGGGTCTCAGGTGAGGCTCGGGGAGCCTTCAGTCTTCGTGGAGGCAGGTGGGATCTAGTTCTCAGACCAGGCGTGGAGCCTGGTTCCCCTGCGTTGAAAGGGCGGCGTCTTAGCCCCTGGACGACAGGGAAGGCCCTCTCCAGTGTTTCTATTTGATTTTCTTCAATTCTTTGAACATATTTCAAAGAGCAGATGTGAATCTCGGGTAAGTTCAGTGTCTGTGCTGCCCTGGGGACAGTTTCCACTGATTGCCTTGTCCTCCATATACAAGACATGCTTTCTTGTTTCTTTATGTGTCTCTAGTTTTTTTTTTTTTAAACTGGATGTTTAAAACAATTAACAGAGCAACTCTGGAATAAGAGTCTCTCCCCTCCCCAGCATTTGTTGTTGGTGGTCTTGTGGTTTGGTGGTTGTTGTGTGCGATTTTCTGAGTTAATTCTGGGAGGTCTGTGCTCTTTGTCCTGTGGAGCTACTGAAGTGTCCCAGTGACCTTATGGTCAGCCAATGACTGGACAGACATCCCGGTGGCTCAGATGGTAAAGAATCTGCCTGCAGGGCAGGAGAGCGAGGGTAGATCCTCGGGTTGGGAAGATCCCCTGGAGAAGGGAATGGCCGCCCACCCCAGCGTCCTTGCCTGGAGGGTTCACTGGCCAGAGAGTTCCTCCCGCTCCCGAGCCGTGTGTCTCGGTCATTCCTCAGGGGCGCGGTGTGCGCTGGGCACCTCCTGCTCTCAGCCCGCAGCTGACCCCTCTCTTAGTGCCCCCTTCTTGCCCGAAGGCTGGCCGGAGGCCGGCGTGCAGGGCTTCCTCGGCAGCTCACTGAGCAGGTGCGCGGTGCTGGGCGCGTGCGGGCCTCCGGGCTCTCAGGCGTACGTGGGAGCTTCCCAAGCCTCCCTGTGGGTCTCTCATTCCCCAGTGTCTCCTATTAAGCGTGTTTGTTTATCTTTTCTCTTGCCCCGCTGTTGTGGTTGCCTTGGACAGCTGCCACCGTGAAGGATTGCCTCCGGTTTTGTTTTCTCCAGCGGGTCTCAGGTGAGGCTCGGGGAGCCTTCAGTCTTCGTGGAGGCAGGTGGGATCTAGTTCTCAGACCAGGCGTGGAGCCTGGTTCCCCTGCGTTGAAAGGGCGGCGTCTTAGCCCCTGGACGACAGGGAAGGCCCTCTCCAGTGTTTCTATTTGATTTTCTTCAATTCTTTGAACATATTTCAAAGAGCAGATGTGAATCTCGGGTAAGTTCAGTGTCTGTGCTGCCCTGGGGACAGTTTCCACTGATTGCCTTGTCCTCCATATACAAGACATGCTTTCTTGTTTCTTTATGTGTCTCTATTTTTTTTTTTTTTTAAACTGGATGTTTAAAACAATTAACAGAGCAACTCTGGAATAAGAGTCTCTCCCCTCCCCAGCATTTGTTGTTGGTGGTCTTGTGGTTTGGTGGTTGTTGTGTGCGATTTTCTGAGTTAATTCTGGGAGGTCTGTGCTCTTTGTCCTGTGGAGCTACTGAAGTGTCCCAGTGACCTTATGGTCAGCCAATGACTGGACAGACATCCCGGTGGCTCAGATGGTAAAGAATCTGCCTGCAGGGCAGGAGAGCGAGGGTAGATCCTCGGGTTGGGAAGATCCCCTGGAGAAGGGAATGGCCGCCCACCCCAGCGTCCTTGCCTGGAGGGTTCACTGGCCAGAGAGTTCCTCCCGCTCCCGAGCCGTGTGTCTCGGTCATTCCTCAGGGGCGCGGTGTGCGCTGGGCACCTCCTGCTCTCAGCCCGCAGCTGACCCCTCTCTTAGTGCCCCCTTCTTGCCCGAAGGCTGGCCGGAGGCCGGCGTGCAGGGCTTCCTCGGCAGCTCACTGAGCAGGTGCGCGGTGCTGGGCGCGTGCGGGCCTCCGGGCTCTCAGGCGTACGTGGGAGCTTCCCAAGCCTCCCTGTGGGTCTCTCATTCCCCAGTGTCTCCTATTAAGCGTGTTTGTTTATCTTTTCTCTTGCCCCGCTGTTGTGGTTGCCTTGGACAGCTGCCACCGTGAAGGATTGCCTCCGGTTTTGTTTTTCCCTTTTGGCTGCGCCGAGCGTCTTGTGGGATCGCAATTCCCCCTCTGGGGACTGAACCCAGTTCACAGCAGTGGAAGCCAGAATCCTAACCACTTGTTTCTGATTAAAACACAAGTGCCCCCGGGGAAACGGCTGTTCCCATTGGGTGAGGTCCAGCTCAAGTCAGACAGAGACGGCCTTGCCCGCGTGGTCTTTGGAGACCACCAGACAGGTCAGAAGGTGACGCCTCTCCAGGAGGCGAGGCTTGGGGGCAGCACCTCCGTTCTGTCGCGTCTCAGGGCTACTGTGGAGGCAGGGAGCAGACAGACAAGAGAAAATGCCACCGAGCTCCCTGTTCCTACCAAGATGCAGCTGTTTCTCTTGGATAAACATTTCTCACTGCAAGTCTTTGGTTCATTTCCAAATGTCTGAAAAAGTTGATTCCGATCATTTTTCCCAATGTTCTCATTGCTTCTATGGATAAGAGGGTTACAGACGTCCCAATTCTGCCATTTTACTGATGTCCTTACTCGGAAGTTAAGAGCAGCCTCGTAGAGGTAAAGCTGACACATTCATAGACGTAAAGCCCAGTCTGACAAGTGCTGACATACGTGTGCGCCCGTGACGCCAGCGCCTCAGTGAAGCGGATGCACCGTCCAGCCGGCCCCTCGCGCCCTCCGGCCCCTCCCTCCACCTCCCGCCCCTCGTCTCCGGGCAGCCACAGACCTGCTTTCTGTCACTGTGGATTAGTTCATGGTTCCTACAGTCTTACGTAAGCGGAATCATTCTGTCACTTGGCATCAATATTTTGAGTCATCCGTGTTGCCGTGTGAACCGGTCTCATCCTGCCTGGGCCTGAACAGAACCTCATTGTTGGAAACACACCGCGTGTCTGTCTCTTTCCCCACTCGTGCGCGTGTGGGTGGCTTCTCATCTCAGGATGTTACGAGAAACACCACAGTGAACATTGACGTCCAGGTCTTTGTGTGGACACGTTTTCATTTCTCCTGGGGAATCAAATGGCTAGATCGTACAGGAGGGATATGTTTAACTTTTAAAGAAACTCTCCAACCTTTTTCTTTTCTTTTATTTATTTATTTATTTTCTCCAACCTTTTTCAAAGCAGCTGTGCCCTTTATGTTCCCACCAGCAGAGCATGACTTGATCAGCGCTTGAGGTCGCTGGTCCTATTATCCCTCGCCTTCTGATAGGTGGCCTCGGCTTGCAGTTCTGGTTTCCCTGATGGCTGAGGACACTGGACACTGTTGGCATCCCTTTTCGTGTTGCTCAGTTGCTGGGTCTTCGCAGCACGCCAGGCTCCTCTGCCCTTCGCTGCCTCCCAGGGTTTGCTCAGATCCATGCCCATCGAGTCGGTGGTGCTGTCTAACCTCATCCTCTGCCGTCCCCTTCTCTTTTTCCCTTCAATCTCTCTCAGCATTAGGGAGCATCTACAAACGATATCAGTGTTAATGTACAAACTATCCATCTTCTGTCCACGTCTTTCGCCCACCTTAAAAAGGTAACTAGTTTTCTTATTATTGAGTGTTGAGAGTTCTTCATGTGGTCTGGATTCAAGTCAACATGTAGTTTGCAAATATTTTATCTCATTTTAGGGCTGGTCTTTTTATTCTTAGTAGTGTCTCTTGAAGAGCAGAAATTTTTGAGGACACATTCATAGACGTAAAGCCCAGTCTGACAAGTGCTGACATACGTGTGCGCCCGTGACGCCAGCGCCTCAGTGAAGCGGATGCACCGTCCAGCCGGCCCCTCGCGCCTCCGGCCCCTCCCTCCACCTCCCGCCCCTCGTCTCCGGGCAGCCACAGACCTGCTTTCTGTCACTGTGGATTAGTTCATGGTTCCTACAGTCTTACGTAAGCGGAATCATTCTGTCACTTGGCATCAATATTTTGAGTCATCCGTGTTGCCGTGTGAACCGGTCTCATCCTGCCTGGGCCTGAACAGAACCTCATTGTTGGAAACACACCGCGTGTCTGTCTCTTTCCCCACTCGTGCGCGTGTGGGTGGCTTCTCATCTCAGGATGTTACGAGAAACACCACAGTGAACATTGACGTCCAGGTCTTTGTGTGGACACGTTTTCATTTCTCCTGGGGAATCAAATGGCTAGATCGTACAGGAGGGATATGTTTAACTTTTAAAGAAACTCTCCAACCTTTTTCTTTTCTTTTATTTATTTATTTATTTTCTCCAACCTTTTTCAAAGCAGCTGTGCCCTTTATGTTCCCACCAGCAGAGCATGACTTGATCAGCGCTTGAGGTCGCTGGTCCTATTATCCCTCGCCTTCTGATAGGTGGCCTCGGCTTGCAGTTCTGGTTTCCCTGATGGCTGAGGACACTGGACACTGTTGGCATCCCTTTTCGTGTTGCTCAGTTGCTGGGTCTTCGCAGCACGCCAGGCTCCTCTGCCCTTCGCTGCCTCCCAGGGTTTGCTCAGATCCATGCCCATCGAGTCGGTGGTGCTGTCTAACCTCATCCTCTGCCGTCCCCTTCTCTTTTTCCCTTCAATCTCTCTCAGCATTAGGGAGCATCTACAAACGATATCAGTGTTAATGTACAAACTATCCATCTTCTGTCCACGTCTTTCGCCCACCTTAAAAAAAGGTAACTAGTTTTCTTATTATTGAGTGTTGAGAGTTCTTCATGTGGTCTGGATTCAAGTCAACATGTAGTTTGCAAATATTTTATCTCATTTTAGGGCTGGTCTTTTTATTCTTAGTAGTGTCTCTTGAAGAGCAGAAATTTGAAATTTTGAGGAAATCCAGTTTATCAATTTGTCCTTTATAGATCATCCTTTTGGTATTGAATCTGGGAAATCTTTGCCTAACTCAAAGTTACAAGGCTCTTCTGTGCGTTTTTCTAGAAGTTTCATAGCTTTAGGTTTTACATTTAGACCTGTGATCCCCTTTCAATGAACTTCTTGTTTGGTGTGGGCCACAGGTAAGTGTTCGTCCCCACCTCCACCCCTCACCACAGCTGGCCAGTTGTTCCCACACTGTTTGTTAAAAGCTTCTCCTTTCTTGACTGAACTGCCTTTGCATTTTCTCTCAAAATCTATTTGTGTGTGGGTCTAGTTCTGGACCTTCTATAAACACTCTGTCATGGCTACTATCTTTAGTAAGTTTTAAATCAGGGTTAGTGTAAGTCCTCCCACGTCATTCTTCTGTTTCAAAATCAGTCTGGCTACTATAGGTCTTTTACATTTCCTGATGGGGTTTGTGGTCCATTCATCTTGTATGGAAGGAAAGAGCCTTCTGGGACATGGGTTGGGAGTTTGCTCAATCTATAGATCAGCTGATCAAGATTGCGAGAGTCCTATGCCTCTAACCACGATGCAGAGTCCCTTCCTTCTGGTTTGGGTCTCTGCAGTGTCTCTTAGCAATGTCTTGCTGTTTTGTGTGTACATGCTTTCGCCTCTTTGGCCAGATTTATCCTTAAATATTTTATATTCATTTGACTATAAATAGGGTCTTCCATGCCAGTTTCTGGTTGCTCATTGCTCGCTGTAGAAACTTACGCTGACCTTGCTCCTGTGACCGGGCAGGCTGTCTCAGCTCCAGTCCCTTTCTGGTGGATTCCATTAGGTTTTCTGCATAGATGAGCTTGTCATCTATGAATAAAGACAGCTTCCCTTTTTCCCTCCCGCCGTGACCTCAGCCTTCCGTTCCTTTTTTCTCACCCCAGCTGGACAGACTGTGAGAACAGGCCTCTCCTGATCGGAGGGGCCGGGCACACCGTATCCCCCAGAGGCATGACGTCAGCTGTGGGCTTCTTCTAAACGCTCTTTATCAAGTGGAGGAAATGCCCGGCTATTTCTAGCTCACTGAGAGGTTTTTTTTTTTTTTTCTTCCATCAGAATGGATGTTGAACTATTTCAAGTGTTTTTTCTGTGTCTATGAGATAATCATATTATTTTTCTTTTCCTTTCTTTCTATGGTGAATTACATTGATTTAAATTTTTTTATTTTTATTTTTGGCCACAGTGGGGTCTTCGTTGCTACAGTCAGGCTTTCTCTGTTCGAGGCAGTCTGGGGGCTATTTGGTGTCATGTGTGGGCTTCTCCTTGCAGTGGCTTTTCTTGGTGCAGAGCTCAGACTCTAGGCGCTCGGGCTTCGTTAGCCGTGACTTGTGGACTCTAGAGTGCTGGCTCAGTAGCTGAGGCACACAAGCTTGGTTGCTCTGTGGCACACGGGATCTTCCTGGACCGGGGATCGAACCTGTGTCC
Organism: Tragulus kanchil; assembly: GCA_022376925.1. Classification (NCBI taxonomy): domain Eukaryota; kingdom Metazoa; phylum Chordata; class Mammalia; order Artiodactyla; family Tragulidae; genus Tragulus; species Tragulus kanchil. The sequence continues at coordinate 247,187,884 of JAIOJX010000028.1, forward strand.
CTTGCATTGCAAGGCAGATTCTTAACTACCGGACCACCAGAGGAGCCCTGATTTAAAGTTTGAGTGCTAAGTCAACCCTGAATTCTTGGGCTAAACTATGATGTTATTATATTTTTTGTATATTATTGAATTGAGTAAATTTATTTAGAATTTCTCATCCATGTTCATGAGAGACCATAGCTGCATCTTTGGTAGCTTCTCGTCTGATTTTTCTAACAGGATAATGCTGGTCTCATAGAATTTGCTGTTGTTCCGTCACTAAGTCATGCCTGACTCTTTGCAGACAGACAGGGACCATGGCAGGCCAGGCTCTCCTGTTCTTTACTTTCTGGAGTTTCCAGAAGTTGAATCGGTGAAGCTATCTAACCATCTCCTCCTCTGTCAGCCCTTCCCCTCCTGCCCTCCATCTTCCCCAGCATCAGGGCCTTTTCCAGTGAGTCAGCTCTTCCCATCAGGGGGCCAAAGTGTTGGCGCTTCAGCTTCAGCATCCGTCCTTCCAGTGAATATTCAGCGTTGATTTCCTTCAGGACGGACTGGTTGATCTCTTTGCCGTCCAAGGGACTCTCAGGAGACTTCTCTAGCACCGCAACTGAGAACATCACTTCTTCAGCGCTCAGCCTTCTTTATGGTCCGGCTCTCACCCCATACATGACCACTGGGAAAACCACAGCTTTGACTAGACGGACCTTTGCTGGCAAAGTGACACCTCCTTTTTAATAGGCTGTCTAGGTTTGTCAGAGGTTTCCTTCCAGGGAACAAGCGTCTTCTCATTTCATGAGTTTAATTCTTTTTTATTATTTTTCTTTTCCTTTCTTTCTATGGTGAATTACATTGATTTAAATTTTTTTATTTTTATTTTTGGCCACAGTGGGGTCTTCGTTGCTACAGTCAGGCTTTCTCTGTTCGAGGCAGTCTGGGGGCTATTTGGTGTCATGTGTGGGCTTCTCCTTGCAGTGGCTTTTCTTGGTGCAGAGCTCAGACTCTAGGCGCTCGGGCTTCGTTAGCCGTGACTTGTGGACTCTAGAGTGCTGGCTCAGTAGCTGAGGCACACAAGCTTGGTTGCTCTGTGGCACACGGGATCTTCCTGGACCGGGGATCGAACCTGTGTCCCTTGCATTGCAAGGCAGATTCTTAACTACCGGACCACCAGAGGAGCCCTGATTTAAAGTTTGAGTGCTAAGTCAACCCTGAATTCTTGGGCTAAACTATGATGTTATTATATTTTTTGTATATTATTGAATTGAGTAAATTTATTTAGAATTTCTCATCCATGTTCATGAGAGACCATAGCTGCATCTTTGGTAGCTTCTCGTCTGATTTTTCTAACAGGATAATGCTGGTCTCATAGAATTTGCTGTTGTTCCGTCACTAAGTCATGCCTGACTCTTTGCAGACAGACAGGGACCATGGCAGGCCAGGCTCTCCTGTTCTTTACTTTCTGGAGTTTCCAGAAGTTGAATCGGTGAAGCTATCTAACCATCTCCTCCTCTGTCAGCCCTTCCCCTCCTGCCCTCCATCTTCCCCAGCATCAGGGCCTTTTCCAGTGAGTCAGCTCTTCCCATCAGGGGGCCAAAGTGTTGGCGCTTCAGCTTCAGCATCCGTCCTTCCAGTGAATATTCAGCGTTGATTTCCTTCAGGACGGACTGGTTGATCTCTTTGCCGTCCAAGGGACTCTCAGGAGACTTCTCTAGCACCGCAACTGAGAACATCACTTCTTCAGCGCTCAGCCTTCTTTATGGTCCGGCTCTCACCCCATACATGACCACTGGGAAAACCACAGCTTTGACTAGACGGACCTTTGCTGGCAAAGTGACACCTCCTTTTTAATAGGCTGTCTAGGTTTGTCATAGGTTTCCTTCCAGGGAACAAGCGTCTTCTCATTTCATGGCTGCGGACACTGTCCTCAGCGATTCTGGAGCCCAAGAAAAGAAAATCTGTCACTGAGCCCACCTTTTCCCTTCTATTTACCATGAAGCAAGGGACTGGCTGCCACGATCTTAGTTTTTTGAATATTGAGTTTCAACATAGTCTCATAGAATAGCTTGGGAATGATTCTTTTCTTTTCAATTCTGTGGAAGAGTTTGTGTACAGTTGCTAGGAGTTCTGCCTCAGCTGTTGGGTGGCATCCGCCGGGACTCCGTCCAGGCCCGGGCTTGTCTCTGCGGGAAGGAATCCAGCCACAGACTCACGTTCTGGCCGGTGCTCTGCAGACGTGCGGACTCTGCGTCTCGCTGGCGCCCGCGTGCAGCTCTGTCCTCGCTGGTGCCCGAGGGCACGGTGTCACGGCCGCGGTCTCCCTGGATTCTCACCGTGCTCAGCCCAGGTGCTCTGCTGGGCGCCTGCGTGCGGAGGCCTGGCACCTGCGTGGACAGCTGCCCGGGCCACTTCTCTGTCCCTGTCCCCCGGCCTCCGTGGCTGCCCACGACCTGACTCTGGCGCCGGGGAGCCCTGGGTCACGTGCGCTGTCCGCAGTTTCAGGTAGGAACGTAGCCCAGCCCTGGTCACTCCGTCCCAGCAGGAAGCTTGCCGTCTTTTCTCCTTTTACTAGACAGTAAGACGTTTACTGTAGGAAGTCTAAAAACGCAGATATAGGAAGGAGAAACTGGGGATCACAGAGCCCCTCGCTGGCAGCTGGCCCGTCTGACGTTCTCAATGGCGCAATGTCTCCTAGTCGGCGGGGCCCCCCTCCGCAGAGGGAGCCCCACCTCCGGCCTCCCAGTGCTGCCGGCCAGCGAGGGCCTCAGAGAAGCCAGACCTGCCGGCGGCGGGGGTAAGACGCGCCCCACCCCCCAGCCCTGCCCGCTGCCCTTCCGCCTCCGCAGTCGCCAGCACGTGCCCAGACCTCGGCCCTGGCCTGGCCTGGCCCCAGCCAGGCAGGAGACCCTGCAGAAGGGCTGGACGGCGTCGTCTGCACAACCTGGGGAGCCGTGTCTTGACTCTTGGATGGGTGGGCGTGAGGATGTAAACGGATCCTGGTGGGACCCTTCCTTGGGGCAGACCTGAGAAATGGAGTTCCTGGGTCCATGAGGGGAGCTGCGAGGGTCCTGCGAGAGGCGGCCCCGTTCACCCAAAGCCTGGTTGGCCCAGCCACGGCACGGGGGCCGGAGCCCAGAGGCCACGCGGCTTCTGGCCATCTGGGACCTTGTCAGGCTGGGAGGTGGCTGTGGGGTATTGCAGGGCTCCCTGAGGCTGGGGGGCACCCTGTTTCCTGTCACAGGGCTGCAGTCCTTGACCCGCCCCTTCCGGTCAGCTTGAAACTAACAGACTCTTCCTCCTGCCCTGGCCCCTCGTGGGCAGCCCCTGTCTGCGTCCACGGCGGGGGATGGTGCTGTGGGGAGGGCTGGGGAGGGTCCCGGGGCACACGGCAGGTCCCCAAGCTGTGGACGGTCCGTTTCTCCTGCCACCGCCTTCGTGGAGCGTGGGCTTTCAGTGGCTTCGCCCTGTCCGTGGAACCCTTAGCCAGCAGTCAGCCTAAGAAGGAAACAGACCGAGGCCTGCACCCGGGGACAGCCTCCCAGCCGCTCTGAGTCTGCCGAGGAGGTGGGGTCGTACACGTGTGACATGGGGCAGGGGCGGGTGCACCCAAGCCCGCACCTTGGAGAGGCTGCTGCTGGTCCCTGTGAACCGAGTCTCTGTTCATGAGTCCGGGCTTTTCTAAGTACGGAAGATCAAGGAGTCCAGGATCCTAAATGTTCTCTCCTGAAGATGTCCCGAGGCCAGTTCTCAGGGCCTCGTCGGGCCCCCGCAGGAGGGGGGGCCCCACCTCCGGCCTCCCAGTGCTGCCGGCCAGCGAGGGCCTCAGAGAAGCCAGACCTGCCGGCGGCGGGGTAAGACGCGCCCACCCCAGCCCTGCCCGCTGCCCTTCCGCCTCCGCAGTCGCCAGCACGTGCCCAGACCTCGGCCCTGGCCTGGCCTGGCCCCAGCCAGGCAGGAGACCCTGCAGAAGGGCTGGACGGCGTCGTCTGCACAACCTGGGGAGCCGTGTCTTGACTCTTGGATGGGTGGGCGTGAGGATGTAAACGGATCCTGGTGGGACCCTTCCTTGGGGCAGACCTGAGAAATGGAGTTCCTGGGTCCATGAGGGGAGCTGCGAGGGTCCTGCGAGAGGCGGCCCCGTTCACCCAAAGCCTGGTTGGCCCAGCCACGGCACGGGGGCCGGAGCCCAGAGGCCACGCGGCTTCTGGCCATCTGGGACCTTGTCAGGCTGGGAGGTGGCTGTGGGGTATTGCAGGGCTCCCTGAGGCTGGGGGGCACCCTGTTTCCTGTCACAGGGCTGCAGTCCTTGACCCGCCCCTTCCGGTCAGCTTGAAACTAACAGACTCTTCCTCCTGCCCTGGCCCCTCGTGGGCAGCCCCTGTCTGCGTCCACGGCGGGGGATGGTGCTGTGGGGAGGGCTGGGGAGGGTCCCGGGGCACACGGCAGGTCCCCAAGCTGTGGACGGTCCGTTTCTCCTGCCACCGCCTTCGTGGAGCGTGGGCTTTCAGTGGCTTCGCCCTGTCCGTGGAACCCTTAGCCAGCAGTCAGCCTAAGAAGGAAACAGACCGAGGCCTGCACCCGGGGACAGCCTCCCAGCCGCTCTGAGTCTGCCGAGGAGGTGGGGTCGTACACGTGTGACATGGGGCAGGGGCGGGTGCACCCAAGCCCGCACCTTGGAGAGGCTGCTGCTGGTCCCTGTGAACCGAGTCTCTGTTCATGAGTCCGGGCTTTTCTAAGTACGGAAGATCAAGGAGTCCAGGATCCTAAATGTTCTCTCCTGAAGATGTCGTCTGAGGGCCAGTTCTCAGGGCCTCGTCGGGCCCTCGCTCTGAAATCCTCGTCGGCCAGCGGCTGCGGCAGCTGGTGACCTGATCCTGGCAGAGCCGGGGCGGGGACAGCGGTCCTTATTCTACAACCCGCTCCTCTCCAGGCCTAATTTCAACCACACTTTGGAGGCATTCCACGACCCGTTTGTCCCCTGGTCCCACGGGTGCTCACGGGATCGGGCGAGGATACTGTAGGGAGGCTGCTCTGTGTGCTGTCCCTGGACGAGGCCCCAGCTGGGCACCGTCCTGCTGGTCTGCTCTGGCCCGGGCAACGGTCCTCCCGTTGCTTCTTCCTACGTCTAGTCACGTGGTTACAGCACGGATCGCACGAGCTCTGAACACACCGCGCAGCCCCGATCGCCCCGGCGGCCGGAGCGGTGTGTTCTACGGGGAGTGACGTGTTCACGTTTTGCGTCAAATCCACCGAAGGCATGTGCGCGTTCAAGGCCCGGGGGTCACTGGGACGCCACGCAGGCCTGAGGCGGGACGCCGTCTGCAGGGAGCGATGGGGCTGGCGTCAGGGGACAGAAGCCGGGCGTGCGGCTGAGTGTCCTGTCCGCGGGGAGCCCTGGGAGCACCGGCGCACACCGACGCCCAGGGGGCAGGCGGAGCCTTTCTGTTTACAGGCTCCTTGCCCGTGTGCGAAACTGTCCGTCGTGTCCGACACTTCGGGGCCCCTTTGGCCTGCAGCACCCGGCTCCTCTACCCTGGGATTCCCCGGGCAGGCGTACTGGACCAGCTGCCTTGTCTCCTCCAGGCATCTTCCCGACACAGGGATGGCACCCACGGTCTTCTGCGACTCCTGTGACAAGTGGCCCCGGGAGCTTCCAGCCAGGAGGGGAAGACCCCCCACAGCCCAACGGCGCCGTTCATGAACTCTTGCGCCCGCTACATGGGAGGGAAGAGTGAGGCCGGATCCACCACCTGCAGAAGCCAAGGAAGCAGACGGCAGCCCCTTGCCAGGGCTCCGCGACCCGTGGCTGCGTCCCGCCCGCAGCGCAGCGGTGCCTCCGTTCTTTCCCTGTCTGCTGGCCGCCGCGTGGAGACGGCCTGTCTTCTCAGCCTCCGCGAGGCCAAGAGGCCAGCCGGGCAGGGGATCGCCCACCTGGAGACGTGGCCTCGTTCACCCAGCGGCCCCCCGGAGCCCAGCCCGGCCTCGGGCCCCGCAGCCTCCGCGTGGAAGCCCGTCCCCCAAGAGTCGCTCGGCCGGGGGACCAGAGGCGAGCCAGCAGGTGGCCGCGCCCTCCGTCAGACTGAGCGACTCCGTCCATTGCCTGACGGCGTCTGACCGGAGGCGGTTGGGACTCACGTGTCAGCAGAGCGTCGGCTTTGAAGTCAGTTATTCATCAGAGCAGACCCAGCGTCCCGTGAGATCAGCCTGTGGACGCCTGCTTTTATTTTTCTAAAAGGATGGTTTAATGCCCGGGAGCGCGGAGGTGACGCGGCGAGGAGCCCTGAGCCTGTGTGGGGGTCTGTGACGCCCCCAGACCCCTCCCTGTTGGGGTGAGGGGTCGGCAGGGTGGGTCCCACCGACACGCCTCAGCAGCTGGTGGGTGACGGGGGGCGTCCTGGGAGCCCGCCGTCACCCGGGGAAGGGGACAGGTGCCCTGGACCATGGGGAGGCCCAGCATGAGGTCCTGGGCCCCCGGCGAGGGAGCTGGGTGCCCCGTGAAGCCCCTCGGGCTGGCTGCCGGTCTCCCACTCTTCCACCTGGAGGACGACCCGTGCGGGCCCACGGTGCCCAGCCGTCCACGCAGCCCACTAGTGGCCCCGAGAGCACCCCAGCACCTCATCGGGCAGGCATCTGTTCCCACAGCCCCCGCCGAGGCCGGGGACGGACGCTGGGCACCTCGGACGTGCTATTAATAGCTTGCTTCTCCTTTTATTGCAGAATTAATGCATGTGCCATTTAGAGGCTTGAGAAAGTGCAGACTGTCAGAAGGAGGCCAATAAAACCCGCGGGCATTCCACGGGCTCGGATAAAGTCTGCGTTGGTATTTACTTTATCGTCTGGCATTTCAGGCTCGTGCGGCCGCTCTCTGGGTCGCTGGCACCCCGTCTCTCGTGCCACAGTCTGTTGTGACTACAGGTCTCCCCGGCTCCTGCTGGTCCCCGTCCTCCCAGGGGTGCAGACCTGAGCGGGTGCCGCCCAGCCCCGTGGTCAGACGCTGGGTTACTCCCAGAGATCTCACTCTGTGAGCAGCCCAGCGGTGACCTCTGACCCTGACCCTGACCTGTCCTCGGCCTTACGTCTTCAATCAGCCTCACGCCTGAGGGGCCTCGTTCTCAGACCATGTGCCCCGGCCGGGGCTCCAGACCTGGGTGTGCGAGGCGGGCTCGGCCCATCACCAGGTCAGAGGTCAGGAGGGGATGCTCGTGGGGCCCGAGCGGAGTCATCAGGCTCCCCTCAGGGGGAGGGCCCCCTCTGTGCCTGGCCTCGCCCGTCGTGGGGACCACCCCAGGCCACCCTAGAGGAAGGCACCTGCAAGAACGGACCCCAGGAGGGAGAGGAGAGAGGCCTGGACTCGCCCGGACCCCTGGCTGCGCTGGTCCAGCTCAGCCCCCTGGCCAGGGTCACTGCTCCAGCCGTGGGGCTGTTGGCTTTCTGAGCAGGAAACACACCAGAGACGGTCCGGGCTTGCAACCGGAGCATCTAGATGCAGAAGTGGAACCAGCTGGGCGTTGCACGTGGCAGTGCTGGGGACGGGCTGGGCAGGCGCGGGGGTGGGCGAGCAGAGGTCTTCTCTGCCCGGGGGGAGCTCCGGGCGCGCAGGGCAGCCCACTAGTGGCCCGAGAGCACCCCAGCACCTCATCGGGCAGGCATCTGTTCCACAGCCCCGCCGAGGCCGGGACGGACGCTGGGCACCTCGGACGTGCTATTAATAGCTTGCTTCTCCTTTTATTGCAGAATTAATGCATGTGCCATTTAGAGGCTTGAGAAAGTGCAGACTGTCAGAAGGAGGCCAATAAAACCCGCGGGCATTCCACGGGCTCGGATAAAGTCTGCGTTGGTATTTACTTTATCGTCTGGCATTTCAGGCTCGTGCGGCCGCTCTCTGGGTCGCTGGCACCCCGTCTCTCGTGCCACAGTCTGTTGTGACTACAGGTCTCCCCGGCTCCTGCTGGTCCCCGTCCTCCCAGGGGTGCAGACCTGAGCGGGTGCCGCCCAGCCCCGTGGTCAGACGCTGGGTTACTCCCAGAGATCTCACTCTGTGAGCAGCCCAGCGGTGACCTCTGACCCTGACCCTGACCTGTCCTCGGCCTTACGTCTTCAATCAGCCTCACGCCTGAGGGGCCTCGTTCTCAGACCATGTGCCCCGGCCGGGGCTCCAGACCTGGGTGTGCGAGGCGGGCTCGGCCCATCACCAGGTCAGAGGTCAGGAGGGGATGCTCGTGGGGCCCGAGCGGAGTCATCAGGCTCCCCTCAGGGGGAGGGCCCCCTCTGTGCCTGGCCTCGCCCGTCGTGGGGACCACCCCAGGCCACCCTAGAGGAAGGCACCTGCAAGAACGGACCCCAGGAGGGAGAGGAGAGAGGCCTGGACTCGCCCGGACCCCTGGCTGCGCTGGTCCAGCTCAGCCCCCTGGCCAGGGTCACTGCTCCAGCCGTGGGGCTGTTGGCTTTCTGAGCAGGAAACACACCAGAGACGGTCCGGGCTTGCAACCGGAGCATCTAGATGCAGAAGTGGAACCAGCTGGGCGTTGCACGTGGCAGTGCTGGGGACGGGCTGGGCAGGCGCGGGGGTGGGCGAGCAGAGGTCTTCTCTGCCCGGGGGGAGCTCCCGGGGCGCGCAGGGCCGCCCACTGGGCAGCGGCAGAGCCGCCTCCCACCCCATCACCGGGCTCAGCCCCAGGGCGCCAAGATGCATCCCAGAAGGGAAGGAAATACGGCTGCCCGGGGTGGGTGGGTGCCCTCCTCAGGACAGGCAGGTTTCTTCTGGGGGGTGGACAGAAAAGATGGGAAGCAGCCAGGGTGCTGGGCCTCAGGTGCGGCTGACCGCCGGGGGAGGGCCAGGCAGGGGCCGAGGCCCCGGGGACGTTGGCCCAGAGGGGCTCCAGACGGATCAGGCTTCCTGTCAGTGCTGCTGACCCTTCCACCTGGTGCAGGGCGGCTCAGAGCAGATACAGACACAGAGAGGAAAAGCCACGGCAGCGCCCACGCTCAGCCCAGACCTGCGCTGGGGCCCCTGGAACGGACGCGCCTCCGGGTCCCGTCCCCCGCCCCGCTCGGCCGATGCCGTCAGCAAGTCCTCTGCTGCCTGACGAGCCTGGCGACGGGGCTCTGGGGAGCAGGGGAACCTGGAGTCGCTTGGACCCCGCCGACCCTGCGTCCCCCCCAGAAGTTGGATCTGGACGTGGAGGGCCCAGCGCCACCCCCCGCCAAGCTGGGCCCCTCCTGTCCCTGGCGCTGGGTCTGCTGTGGGTGCCAAAGTCAGCAAGGCCCGGAAGGGAGTGCGGCCTTATCTGTCCACTGTTTTCCTTGAGGCCCACTGCGCCCCGCCAGCCATACACTCTCATCCCGGCCCGCCCGCCGTCCAGCATTCCCAGACAGGCTTCGGCCCCTGGGCCCCGGGCATCCTGGCGGGCGGTGCTGGGAAGCGGCCTGGCTTCGGCTCCCACACGTCCAGCCCTGCTGCTGCTGAGCTCAGCCCCCTGGCCAGGGTCACTGCTCCAGCCGTGGGGCTGTTGGCTTTCTGAGCAGGAAACACACCAGAGACGGTCCGGGCTTGCAACCGGAGCATCTAGATGCAGAAGTGGAACCAGCTGGGCGTTGCACGTGGCAGTGCTGGGGACGGGCTGGGCAGGCGCGGGGGTGGGCGAGCAGAGGTCTTCTCTGCCCGGGGGGAGCTCCCGGGGCGCGCAGGGCCGCCCACTGGGCAGCGGCAGAGCCGCCTCCCACCCCATCACCGGGCTCAGCCCCAGGGCGCCAAGATGCATCCCAGAAGGGAAGGAAATACGGCTGCCCGGGGTGGGTGGGTGCCCTCCTCAGGACAGGCAGGTTTCTTCTGGGGGGTGGACAGAAAAGATGGGAAGCAGCCAGGGTGCTGGGCCTCAGGTGCGGCTGACCGCCGGGGGAGGGCCAGGCAGGGGCCGAGGCCCCGGGGACGTTGGCCCAGAGGGGCTCCAGACGGATCAGGCTTCCTGTCAGTGCTGCTGACCCTTCCACCTGGTGCAGGGCGGCTCAGAGCAGATACAGACACAGAGAGGAAAAGCCACGGCAGCGCCCACGCTCAGCCCAGACCTGCGCTGGGGCCCCTGGAACGGACGCGCCCGGGTCCCGTCCCGCCCCGCTCGGCCGATGCCGTCAGCAAGTCCTCTGCTGCCTGACGAGCCTGGCGACGGGGCTCTGGGGAGCAGGGGAACCTGGAGTCGCTTGGACCCCGCCGACCCTGCGTCCCCCCCAGAAGTTGGATCTGGACGTGGAGGGCCCAGCGCCACCCCCCGCCAAGCTGGGCCCCTCCTGTCCCTGGCGCTGGGTCTGCTGTGGGTGCCAAAGTCAGCAAGGCCCGGAAGGGAGTGCGGCCTTATCTGTCCACTGTTTTCCTTGAGGCCCACTGCGCCCCGCCAGCCATACACTCTCATCCCGGCCCGCCCGCCGTCCAGCATTCCCAGACAGGCTTCGGCCCCTGGGCCCCGGGCATCCTGGCGGGCGGTGCTGGGAAGCGGCCTGGCTTCGGCTCCCACACGTCCAGCCCTGCTGCTGCTGAGCTCCGGTGGGGCCTCTGGTCACTGCGCTGCTTCTGTGGGCAGGACACCCTGCGGCTCCATTCTCACACTGTCCCCGGGCTGCCTGTTCCAGCCGCCGGCTGTGGACAGACGGGATGGCTAACCTGTTGCCACGGAGGTCCCCACCCCAAGGGTGAAGCCGAGGCATGAAGCGGGGGCCAGGGGCCACACTGCCCCGAGCTGCCTGTCGAAAGAGGACTCTGAGGTCCCAGGAGGACACCGCAGCACGCACACCCATGGACGAGCAGACTCGCGGAAAACGGAAACGGGCTCTTTCCCCGAGCGCGAGCAGTGTGGCCTCGTGCCGGCCGGTCGGAGCTCTGCTCTGCAGGACGAGCCCACTCCGCCCACGTCAGGCCCTCCACGTGGCCACAGCCCCCACGTGGGGACCCAGCTCCCAGCCTCATGTCTGCACAGCTGGCAGTGACCCCCGGGCCGGCCTGGTCTGTGGACACCCCCGTGGGGCTGGCGGACGCAGCGGTGCTGCACGTCCACTGCCACGTCCAGGCCATCCTCCCTGCGGGAGGCTCAGTGGCCGTGGTCTGTGAGGTCAGAGCCTCCCGCACTGGGCAAAGCCTCTCCTGGGGTGTGGGCTGCTGGGGCAGGCGCCCGCGGCTGGAGATGCCGTCGCCGCCATCTAAGGGAACGCTCCTCGCGGTGCTGGAGGCTGGGCTTCCCAGGCGCGGCAGCCCCAGGCAGAACGCGTCGGCCTCCCCGGTCCTCGAGGCTCCAGGGGTCCCTGACTTGCGAGCCTGGCGACGGGCTCCCCTGGATCCCCGCCGATGGGGCGCTGGGGGCCGCCCCCCGCCAAGCTGGGCCCCTCCTGTCCCTGGCGCTGGGTCTGCTGTGGGTGCCAAAGTCAGCAAGGCCCGGAAGGGAGTGCGGCCTTATCTGTCCACTGTTTTCCTTGAGGCCCACTGCGCCCCGCCAGCCATACACTCTCATCCCGGCCCGCCCGCCGTCCAGCATTCCCAGACAGGCTTCGGCCCCTGGGCCCCGGGCATCCTGGCGGGCGGTGCTGGGAAGCGGCCTGGCTTCGGCTCCCACACGTCCAGCCCTGCTGCTGCTGAGCTCCGGTGGGGCCTCTGGTCACTGCGCTGCTTCTGTGGGCAGGACACCCTGCGGCTCCATTCTCACACTGTCCCCGGGCTGCCTGTTCCAGCCGCCGGCTGTGGACAGACGGGATGGCTAACCTGTTGCCACGGAGGTCCCCACCCCAAGGGTGAAGCCGAGGCATGAAGCGGGGGCCAGGGGCCACACTGCCCCGAGCTGCCTGTCGAAAGAGGACTCTGAGGTCCCAGGAGGACACCGCAGCACGCACACCCATGGACGAGCAGACTCGCGGAAAACGGAAACGGGCTCTTTCCCCGAGCGCGAGCAGTGTGGCCTCGTGCCGGCCGGTCGGAGCTCTGCTCTGCAGGACGAGCCCACTCCGCCCACGTCAGGCCCTCCACGTGGCCACAGCCCCCACGTGGGGACCCAGCTCCCAGCCTCATGTCTGCACAGCTGGCAGTGACCCCCGGGCCGGCCTGGTCTGTGGACACCCCCGTGGGGCTGGCGGACGCAGCGGTGCTGCACGTCCACTGCCACGTCCAGGCCATCCTCCCTGCGGGAGGCTCAGTGGCCGTGGTCTGTGAGGTCAGAGCCTCCCGCACTGGGCAAAGCCTCTCCTGGGGTGTGGGCTGCTGGGGCAGGGCGCCCGCGGCTGGAGATGCCCGTCGCCGCCATCTAAGGGAACGCTCCTCGCGGTGCTGGAGGCTGGGCTTCCCCAGGGCGCGGGCAGCCCCAGGCAGAACCGCGTCGGCCTCCCCCGGTCCTCGAGGCTCCGAGCGTCCCTGACTTGCGGCCCCTCCTCTGTCTCAAGGCCGCGCGGGCCGTCCCTCGCCCCTCTCTCTCTCTCTCCTTCCTCCAGATCGAGGGCCCTGGGGGTTGCATTGCGCCCACCCACTCAGCCAGGGGAGCAGGGCCAGCCGTTGGGTCTCCTTCACTAGAGGCCACCAGGGTCGCCAGGTCTGGGGGTCCAGACGCAGCTGCCCCAAGGCCACTCTTCCGTCGACCCCGGTCATCCGGTGCCTTGGCCCCGCGCCTGGACCGATGGCGCTGGCCTTGGGACCTGGCAGGGGACCTGCCGTGGGGAGCCCTCGCCGTGGGCCCCGGGGGTGGGCGAGGGGGGCCGCGTGTACACGCCCACAGGCTGCACCTGTGCCTGCTGGGCGTCTGCCCCTGGTGCCCAGAGGGCAGCACTGAGGAGCGGGCTTGTCCAGTGTAACGTGTGGATCGGGGGGCGGCCGGGGGCCGGGCACAGACGATGCTGCGCTGAAGCCTCACGGAGATGTGGGGGCGGAGGCGGGGGAGGCGCTAGCGTGGCACAGCCAGGGAGGGCTGTGGGTCACAGCCGGGATGGCCTCCAGCCCGGCCAGCACAGCAGGGATGGCGAGGGGACGGGCCCTGGGGAGTCAGGGTGCACCTGTCACGGTCGGCAGGGCTGCCCTGCGCCCACTCCAGAGACTGGCCGGGATGCTGTCGAGGCGGCACCGCCCGCCTCGGAACCCACCTCGCAGCGGACTAGCCAGACCGGCCCTCCTCCAAAAACACCAGAGCCCGTCCAGGGCCAGCTTCCCGTGCCCCGCCCCGGCCGCCCCCTCCTGGATACAGCAGCCGAGGGTGCCTGCCCTGGGCTCCCGCCTCCACGGAGCCCGCCCCGCGCCGGCTCACCCCCGACCTCACGGCCCACCAGCCTCAGCCCCGCAGCACCTGGTCGCGGCCAGGCGGCCACCTTCCTTCAGCTGTCTGCCCAGGGAAACCTCGTGGGGGCTCCTGCCCACGACCGACAACAAGACCCGCCCCACGCAGCGCCCCCTTGTCCCCGCCCTCCCAGCTGCCCCGGCCTTCTCCCGGGGACCTGCTGCTTCTCGCCGTCTGTCTCTGGCAACTGGGCTTCCTGCTCCGCGTGGCACCTGGACGTGCCCGGTGAGTGACAGGTGCCTGGGGACAGGTGAGAGAAGAGCCCCCAAAGTACCCCGGAGAGGACCTGCCCGGAAGCCAAGGCACGGCTGGGTCGGCACGTGCCGTCTGGCTGGGGTCCAGGGGAGACGCTGCTGGGCGATGCCCGCCGCCCAGACGTCCGCCCTGTGCGACAGATCTCGCGGCACGCGTGTGTGAGGGGAGGCGGCCTGGGCTCCGGGCACACAGCCGGGCCCCGGGGAGAGGACGGCCGGATGGGACTGCGCGGGGGTCACGGAGCCGGGCCCGAGGGCGACTTGGCTCCCGTGGTGAGAGGTCAGACGTGGGGACCGGCCTGGACGGCCAGGGTCCTTGCAGGCCAGGCCCCCCTGCCGGGTCTGTCTGGGCTCCTCGTTTGCGCGTGGGTGCAGAGTTCCTGGGGCGGAGGCGGGGAGGCGCTAGCGTGGCACAGCCAGGAGGGCTGTGGGTCACAGCCGGGATGGCCTCCAGCCCGGCCAGCACAGCAGGGATGGCGAGGGGACGGGCCCTGGGGAGTCAGGGTGCACCTGTCACGGTCGGCAGGGCTGCCCTGCGCCCACTCCAGAGACTGGCCGGGATGCTGTCGAGGCGGCACCGCCCGCCTCGGAACCCACCTCGCAGCGGACTAGCCAGACCGGCCCTCCTCCAAAAACACCAGAGCCCGTCCAGGGCCAGCTTCCCGTGCCCCGCCCCGGCCGCCCCCTCCTGGATACAGCAGCCGAGGGTGCCTGCCCTGGGCTCCCGCCTCCACGGAGCCCGCCCCGCGCCGGCTCACCCCCGACCTCACGGCCCACCAGCCTCAGCCCCGCAGCACCTGGTCGCGGCCAGGCGGCCACCTTCCTTCAGCTGTCTGCCCAGGGAAACCTCGTGGGGGCTCCTGCCCACGACCGACAACAAGACCCGCCCCACGCAGCGCCCCCTTGTCCCCGCCCTCCCAGCTGCCCCGGCCTTCTCCCGGGGACCTGCTGCTTCTCGCCGTCTGTCTCTGGCAACTGGGCTTCCTGCTCCGCGTGGCACCTGGACGTGCCCGGTGAGTGACAGGTGCCTGGGGACAGGTGAGAGAAGAGCCCCCAAAGTACCCCGGAGAGGACCTGCCCGGAAGCCAAGGCACGGCTGGGTCGGCACGTGCCGTCTGGCTGGGGTCCAGGGGAGACGCTGCTGGGCGATGCCCGCCGCCCAGACGTCCGCCCTGTGCGACAGATCTCGCGGCACGCGTGTGTGAGGGGAGGCGGCCTGGGCTCCGGGCACACAGCCGGGCCCCGGGGAGAGGACGGCCGGATGGGACTGCGCGGGGGTCACGGAGCCGGGCCCGAGGGCGACTTGGCTCCCGTGGTGAGAGGTCAGACGTGGGGACCGGCCTGGACGGCCAGGGTCCTTGCAGGCCAGGCCCCCCTGCCGGGTCTGTCTGGGCTCCTCGTTTGCGCGTGGGTGCAGAGTTCCTGGGGCAAACGTGAAAGAGGCCTGAGGGGGACGCAGCCGTCCTGCCTGAGCGCTCACTGCAGCCACGGGGCCAGAGCAGGGCGGCGCCAGCCGGGGACGGACACGAGGAGCCCTGGACGGGGCGCCCAGAGCTCAACCCCACACGTGTGGCCGGGTGGTTTTGACAAGGACGCCAGGACGGTTCGGCGGGGAGGATGGTCTGTCCAGCAGATGGTGCTGGGGAAACCGGCCCTCTGCACGCGGACGAGGAGTCAGACCCTCCCCAGCACCAGGTGAAAGGTGAACTCGAGGTGGATCAAACGCCCAAGCCCAAGGCCGAAAGCAAGACTCTCAGCAGAAAACACAGGACACGACTCCGTGACACCGGACCTGACAGTGACCTCCTGGGTGTGCCCCCAAGGCGCAGGCGGCAGAAGGAACAGACCGACGGGCGCAGGGGACCTGCCGGCGCGGCGGGGCCCGCGTCTGTGCAGAGCCGCCTGGCCGCGGGCCCCTGCTCCCGCCCGCTCTCACCTGCGCGCGCCCAGCCCGCTGCCGTCGGGGCCCCCGCGACCCCGGCAACTAGGATGAGCCCCGGGGGAGGTGCACGCTGCTCAACCCGGTTCATCGCAACGCAGAAGAGAGCAGAGATGCCTGCGGCTTCCGCGGCGTGAGGCAGGGCTCCTGTCCCCCCTGTTTCTCTCACACGGGTGTGAGGGGCACCGGGCAGAGCGGGCAGTCGGTCATTGGAGCTCCGGGGAGAGGTGAGGCCACAGAGCCCACGCCGCTCCTGGCCTCCCCTGGGGTCTGACCCCCTGCGCGGTCTGCCGTCCCTGGGCTGAGGGACACGGCTCTGCGTGGCGTCCACCCCCAGGTCAGCCTGCGCGCACCGGAGGCGGAAGCGTGGGGGGAGAGGGGCGGGAATGGGGACGGGCCCCCGGGGGTCTCTCCACGCAGCTGGGGCTCGGCAGCCCTCCTGCCGCCCTGTGGCCAGATGGTCCCTGGCTCACGGCGCCCGTGTCCCTGGAGAGGAGCAGAGGAGAGGCGGGACGGGGCTCCACGTGGGACGGGATGGGGCGGAACCCTGTAGTTACGTGAGAGTCAGTGTCAGGGCCTAGGGCTCGCTGGCCCGGGGCGCGTTCACCTGTCTCGTGTATGTACGGTCTGTGGCTGCAGTCCTGCGGCCGAGACGCTTCAAGAGGCCGGGGGGCCCACAGGGCCTCACCGACTGGCTCTGCCTCTGACGGGAAGAGCCCCCGAGCCGCGGGGAAGGAGTGAGCCCGACGCCCACCGTCGGCAAAGCAGCTCTGCCGGGAGGGGCGGCTTCGGGCCTCTGCGGGCACGGCCCCTGGCCTTGTCCCCAAAGCGCTGGAGCCCCTGGGCAGCCCAGCCGCGGCCCTGTCCTTCCTCAGTGCGGCCGGCTGGGCGGGTCAGAGCTGGGCACCGCCCCTCCTCTGAACCGGAAGCCCCCCGTCACCTCCGCGCCGGCGGCCGGGCAGGGGAGGAGCCCACGCAAGCCAGGGAGCTTGGTATAAATGTGAGCTACTGTTACGAAAGGGACTTCTGTCGTTGATCTTTGTCTAGAGTTATGCCACTTTCTGTTACCGACATAAACTCAAAACTGGGCTGTCCGGGGTCCAAAACGCCGCGGCCTCCCGGTCCTCTGGGCACCCCCTTCCCCGCAGGGCCTCTACGAAACCACGTTCGGATGATGAAACGGAGGTGCACGCTGCTCAACCCGGTTCATCGCAACGCAGAAGAGAGCAGAGATGCCTGCGGCTTCCGGCGTGAGGCAGGGCTCCTGTCCCCCCTGTTTCTCTCACACGGGTGTGAGGGGCACCGGGCAGAGCGGGCAGTCGGTCATTGGAGCTCCGGGAGAGGTGAGGCCACAGAGCCCACGCCGCTCCTGGCCTCCCTGGGGTCTGACCCCCTGCGCGGTCTGCCGTCCCTGGGCTGAGGGACACGGCTCTGCGTGGCGTCCACCCCCAGGTCAGCCTGCGCGCACCGGAGGCGGAAGCGTGGGGGGAGAGGGGCGGGAATGGGGACGGGCCCCCGGGGGTCTCTCCACGCAGCTGGGGCTCGGCAGCCCTCCTGCCGCCCTGTGGCCAGATGGTCCCTGGCTCACGGCGCCCGTGTCCCTGGAGAGGAGCAGAGGAGAGGCGGGACGGGGCTCCACGTGGGACGGGATGGGGCGGAACCCTGTAGTTACGTGAGAGTCAGTGTCAGGGCCTAGGGCTCGCTGGCCCGGGGCGCGTTCACCTGTCTCGTGTATGTACGGTCTGTGGCTGCAGTCCTGCGGCCGAGACGCTTCAAGAGGCCGGGGGGCCCACAGGGCCTCACCGACTGGCTCTGCCTCTGACGGGAAGAGCCCCCGAGCCGCGGGGAAGGAGTGAGCCCGACGCCCACCGTCGGCAAAGCAGCTCTGCCGGGAGGGGCGGCTTCGGGCCTCTGCGGGCACGGCCCCTGGCCTTGTCCCCAAAGCGCTGGAGCCCCTGGGCAGCCCAGCCGCGGCCCTGTCCTTCCTCAGTGCGGCCGGCTGGGCGGGTCAGAGCTGGGCACCGCCCCTCCTCTGAACCGGAAGCCCCCCGTCACCTCCGCGCCGGCGGCCGGGCAGGGGAGGAGCCCACGCAAGCCAGGGAGCTTGGTATAAATGTGAGCTACTGTTACGAAAGGGACTTCTGTCGTTGATCTTTGTCTAGAGTTATGCCACTTTCTGTTACCGACATAAACTCAAAACTGGGCTGTCCGGGGTCCAAAACGCCGCGGCCTCCCGGTCCTCTGGGCACCTTCCCAGCTTCTCCCACGACGCCAGGGAAGCCTCTACGAAACCACGTTCCGGATGATGAAACAAAGCGATTAAATACGAGGAAGAGAGGAGCGCCATGTGTGTATTCTCTGGGCGAAGACATGCTCTCTAAGGATCTCATACAGCCAGAAATTAAGGATTCAGACTTAAATTAAGAACTGAAACTTTGGGCTTCCCCTGGTGGTCCAGTGGGTAAGGACACCGCCTTGCAGTGCAAGGGGCGCCGGTTCGAGCCCTGGCCTGGGAAGATCCCACGTGCCGCGGAGCGGCTGGACCGATGTGTCCAATTACCAAGCCGGAGCTCTGGAGCGCATGCGCCCAGAGCCGGCGCTCTGCAACGACAGAGGCCACCGCGATGGGAGGCCCACAGGAGCCAAAGAACAAAGACGGATGAAAATAGACAAATGAAAGACCAGTGGAAGTGGCCTGTCCACCCCCCTCCCTCCCCAACCCGACCCCCGCCAAAATAAATAAATGTTTAAAAAAAAAGAAAAGAACTGAAACTTTTTCGCACGACTGAAAATAGCCCACAAACAAACCAGGGAGGGAAGCGGCCGCGGGAGGCGGGCTGCAGCCTCTGTGATGCGGAGTGGGTGCTGCGGCCCGTGTCCCGGACTGAGCCGAGGCCAGGGGCACCACTGTGGCCTGCCCCACTCGCTGCCCGAGTCCCCGCACCTCGTCCAGGGCCTGCCCGGGGCTGGCCTGCGGTCCTGGGGAAGTGAGTCCCCACACCCACCCCACGCTGGTACCTGACAGGGCTGGGCTCAGTCGCTCAGCCTTCTCAGCCTTGGGGGGCAGCCAGCCCAGCGGGACAGCGGCAGGTGGCTTAATGGACGCTTGCACGGTTGCGCTCTCTTTCTGCCCTCCCTACGTGGGGGGCGGTGGTTCAGCCACTAAGTCACGTCCAGCTCTTGCAACCAACCCTGTGGACTGCAGGCTCCTCTGTCCATGGGATTCTCCAGGCGCGGATGCTGGAGAGGGTGGCCACGTCCTTCTCTAGGGACTGAGCCCAGGTCTCCTGTGTGGCAGGCGGATTCTTCACCGCTGAGCCGCTGGGGAAGTCCTCGACCGCCTCCCAGAGAAGCTGCTTCAAGGCACACGCTGGCCTTGGGATCCAGTCCTGCGGGAATCGAACAAGACACGCCCCCCGGGAAAAGGGGGAAAGTGCCCACCAACAGGGAAACAGACGCAGCCGGGAACTGTGTGACGCGTTTAGGAGTCTAGCTCTGGAGGGTCTCACAGGAGATGGCAGCCCCCAGGGGGACACAGGGGGGACACAGGGGGCCACGGCCGTCATCCCCCCGCCTCCGCGACACGCAGGCCGCAGCTCTGCTCTGTTGTTTACTCTAGGAGACCAGCTGGATGAGGGTGCACAGCGACCCAGGTACACGCCAGACGTTTAAAAGCAGCAACGTAAATGCCCAGTCACATCAGTTTGTTTGAAGTATCACTGGTTTCCACAGTAAAACACCACGGAGCCATTTAAAGCGACTGCTTTACTCTCACAGAGAAACATTCATGCTACACTAGGGGAAGAAAGCAGGATCACCAGGATGTGTGGAGCAGCGCCGTGCTGCACGCGGACGCCGACAGGCTGTTCAGGAGGACGTCTGTCCACCCCTCCCTCCAACCCAACCCCGCCAAAATAAATAAATGTTTAAAAAAAAAGAAAAGAACTGAAACTTTTTCGCACGACTGAAAATAGCCCACAAACAAACCAGGGAGGGAAGCGGCCGCGGGAGGCGGGCTGCAGCCTCTGTGATGCGGAGTGGGTGCTGCGGCCCGTGTCCCGGACTGAGCCGAGGCCAGGGGCACCACTGTGGCCTGCCCCACTCGCTGCCCGAGTCCCCGCACCTCGTCCAGGGCCTGCCCGGGGCTGGCCTGCGGTCCTGGGGAAGTGAGTCCCCACACCCACCCCACGCTGGTACCTGACAGGGCTGGGCTCAGTCGCTCAGCCTTCTCAGCCTTGGGGGGCAGCCAGCCCAGCGGGACAGCGGCAGGTGGCTTAATGGACGCTTGCACGGTTGCGCTCTCTTTCTGCCCTCCCTACGTGGGGGGCGGTGGTTCAGCCACTAAGTCACGTCCAGCTCTTGCAACCAACCCTGTGGACTGCAGGCTCCTCTGTCCATGGGATTCTCCAGGCGCGGATGCTGGAGAGGGTGGCCACGTCCTTCTCTAGGGACTGAGCCCAGGTCTCCTGTGTGGCAGGCGGATTCTTCACCGCTGAGCCGCTGGGGAAGTCCTCGACCGCCTCCCAGAGAAGCTGCTTCAAGGCACACGCTGGCCTTGGGATCCAGTCCTGCGGGAATCGAACAAGACACGCCCCCCGGGAAAAGGGGGAAAGTGCCCACCAACAGGGAAACAGACGCAGCCGGGAACTGTGTGACGCGTTTAGGAGTCTAGCTCTGGAGGGTCTCACAGGAGATGGCAGCCCCCAGGGGGACACAGGGGGGACACAGGGGGCCACGGCCGTCATCCCCCCGCCTCCGCGACACGCAGGCCGCAGCTCTGCTCTGTTGTTTACTCTAGGAGACCAGCTGGATGAGGGTGCACAGCGACCCAGGTACACGCCAGACGTTTAAAAGCAGCAACGTAAATGCCCAGTCACATCAGTTTGTTTGAAGTATCACTGGTTTCCACAGTAAAACACCACGGAGCCATTTAAAGCGACTGCTTTACTCTCACAGAGAAACATTCATGCTACACTAGGGGAAGAAAGCAGGATCACCAGGATGTGTGGAGCAGCGCCGTGCTGCACGCGGACGCCGACAGGCTGTTCAGGAGGACGCCTAGGAAAGGAGAGAGCAACTGCGGCGGCTGCTGTGGAACCGTGGGCGGCGTAGATGCTTTGTGTTTGCCCGTTTCCTCACTTTTCCATGATAAATATGCGTTAGCTTTGCGGTTGGAGAAAACTTGGCACCCGCGTCTCCAGAGCACATGTGCTGATCGCCCAGCGCTCCGGGAGCTTCCGCAGGGCTCGCACCAGCGCTCGCCAGGGAGGACGTGGCCTCCGCCCGTCCAGGCGAGCGCGAGGCCGCCGCCGCTGACACCTGCAGCCGGACCGCGAGGCGGGCGGGGCTCTCCCAGGCGCAGCGGGGTCTCCGTCCTGGCGGGGCCGTCTCTCTGTCGCTCCCCTCGGCTCTGGTGACTTCCTGTTGGCCAGCCCCAGAGTCCAGTCCCCCAGGCGGGCACACCTCGCTGCGCACTGTGCCTGTTTCCCTCCTAGTTCCCGCTGAGGTCCAGGGGAGGCGCTCATTGGTCAGGGTGGAGTCACATGCTCGGTCAGTCCTGGTGGCGAAACCAGGGCGGGGTGCACTGATTGGCCAGGCGGAGTGGAGGAGGCGGGGTCAGCCCAAGAGCACCCCCTAAGGAGAGAGGGGGTGTAGGGACTAGCCGGGGGCCCCGGAGGTGCCCCCAGGCCAGGCTGGGTGCCTCACCCCTAGGGGAGGTCTGGCTCTGTGCTGACCCCACCGAGCCTCCAGACCCTTGGCCTCAGAAAGCGCGTTGTGAGGGGCTGCTTCAGCCAGGTGACCCCCAGGAGGGCCCGGCCCTGGACATGGGCCCTGGGCTAGGCCAGGAGCTGGAGAGAGAGGCTCCGGGTCTCAGTGTCAGGAACCTCTCAGCCTCGGACAGGCTTGGTTGGGGAGCATGGCGGGGGGGCAGGTGGGAGGACCCCAGACCCACGTCGGGGGAGCCTGGCCGATGCCCTGAGCGCCAAGGTGGAGTGGCAGCACCGGGCCAGGCTGGGGGGATCGCCCGCCGACACTGAGAGGTCTGTGCAGAGGGCCCCAGAGCCCCCAGAACGTGCACGGGACCTGTCCAGCAGCCCGACCCCAGGCCAGCCAGCCAGGGCCCTCCTGCTCCCGCCGGGAGCCAGCCGCTCCACCGAGCCACGGCCAGCAGCCTGCCCCAGCCTGGTCACGGTCACGTGGGACGCGCCGGGCTCTGAGAACAGGGACTGGACCTGAGGGGTGGCCCGGACTCTCGCCGCCCTCTGGGCCCACGCCTGGCCGGGGCGCACCTCCCTGTGCCTGAAGGAGACCCGGCAGCCAGAGGCTCTCGGCTGGGAGGGCTCACCTGGGCCCCGAGCCTGGGGCCGGCGGGGCCGCGAAGGCCGTCCGTTACTCGCTGTGCTGTGCGGGGAGCCAGGAGCCAGGCCCGGGCGGACGTCTGTGCCGGGCGGGGAGGGACCCGGGTAGGGCCACCCGCGTGAGCGTCCCAGTGACGGGACCCTCTCCACACGGCAGCGCCGAGACGCGGCGACCGTCCGTGCGTCCCGTGGAGCAAAGCCGGCCATGCGCCCGGCACGCGCGACGCGTGCACCGGGCCACCCGTGCCATCGTGGCAGAGGAGGCAGCGCCTCCCCAGGGCGTCCTCGACCCCCGGCCCCAGCCCGGTCACAGGTGCAGAGGTCACCTGAGGGCAGCCAGGGCCGTCCCCTGCCTGCCTCCCCACACCCCGGGCCCAGGCAGGGGAGCCCTCTGCCAGGATCTCACACCCCCAGAGGACTCCTGCTCTGCAGATCCTGGGACTCGGTCTGCTGCCCGCCCTCCTCCTGGAAGCAGAGGTGCTGAGGAAAACGCGAGTGGTGTTTCCTCAGACACTTGCGGGAGCTGGCGGGGGAGAAGGGGCGGCGCGGGGCTGGCGCTGGGTCGTGTGCAGCAGCCGGGGGGCGGGGAGCCGGGCGGGGGGGCCCCGGCCCGGTGCACTCTGGGGGCCTACCCGCCGAAGGGCCTGCATCCTCCTCACAAGGACGAGCCAGGAGAGCGTCCAGCGCCCCCCGGGGACTGCTGGCCCCTACCTGCCGCCGGGCACAGGAGGAAGCCTCTCCCTGTGGACCCTCGGCAGGCTGGCCTCCCAAGTTCACCTCTCCTGAGGGTCCAGGGCCCGGAATGTCCACGCCAGAGGTCTCGGGCCGGCAGTGCCTCTGGGGGAACCCACGCTCAGCACGACCTCCAAAGGCCCCAGGGTAGAGGTTGAAGCCAGGCGGCCACGGTGAAGAGTCCGGCGGCGGCCAGGCGGCCAGGCGCCACGGGGAGCCCCAGACCGAGGCACCGCCTGGGGCTCGCGGACACCGACCAGGGCCTGACAGGGCAGAACGTCCAGTTCGCAGGAGTGCTCGAGTGGATAAAAAGGGGACTTAGCATGGTGGGACGGCAACCCTGACTCGATGGACACGACCAAGCTCCGGGAGACGGTGAAGGACAGGGGAGCCGGCGTGCCGCCGTCCACGGGCTGAAAAGTCAGGCACGCCTGAGCGACAGGGCAGCAGAGGCGTGTCAGTAGCGGGCGCGTGACCACGAAAAGGGCATCGAGGCACACCGAAAATTCCACATGGAACTTCTGGCAATGAAAGACACAATAAATGAAAATCAAACTCGGTGGATTAAGATTAAAAACCAAGATTCAATCGATTGGACTGTAGTTAGATGTCGTGACCTGGAGGGCGGGGCTGTGGACGGGCCCTCTAATTCAGCAGAAGCGAAGCCGCGGGAAGCAGGCCGAGTGCGAGACTGAGAGCAAAGGAAGCGGCAAACACGCTCCGTTCGCCAAGCAGGCGGCCGATCTGAGACCCGCGTGCCGTTCCCAGCCAGGAGAAGACAGGGCAGAGCAAGGGCGCAGAGGGGGCGGCCGGCCTCGGGCCGGGGACACAGGCTACGTGCCCGGCGAGGCGCTGGGTGCCGAGCAGGCAGCTCGACGTTCAAGGGGAAGAGGCAGGCGGACGAGAAAGGAGAGAGAGACACACACAGGGAACAAGTGCCCGACCTAAGACAGCCCTGCCGCGGGGAGTCGACGGTCCCCAAAGCCGGCTCTGTGGCGGTGGCCGACAGGATGGAGAAACGCGTCCTCCCGCCAGGAGGAGGGAGGCGCGGCAAGGAGCATCAGGCGTGAGAACCGAAGACGGGGCGCAGACCTCACCAGGCACGCGGGGGACAGAGTGAGCGGTTTTAGGTTAGGGTGTCTGTCCACCAGATGAGGTGGATAGAACTCTGGACAAGACAGAACCAGATGAAGGCAAACCAAGAAGAAGTAAGTAACCTGAACAGTCCTACAAATGTGGTTGAATTGGTTCAGTGGGTAAAAATCTTTCAACAAAAAACAGGCCTAGATAGTTTGACTACCAAATTTTATCAACATTTATAAAAGAAAGAATTCTAATGTAAAAAAATTCTTTCGAGTGTATGTAAAGAACATTTTTCTAAAAGTCTGCGTCATATATCATATCTTGATGGTAAACTCTTAAAAGTGTTCCCTTTAAGATGAGGAGCAAGGTGTAGGTGACCGTCACCATCCTCGTCAGCAAGGGCTAAGTCCTAGGAAAGGTCCACATGGAGGACAGGAGAAGAAGTGAAAGGCAGCTTAAATGGTTAGAATTTCCTTTTTCTCACGTAGATGTGGGCATCTCACTGCGGGACTGCGGCCGCATCGTCAGTTTTCCCCCCTGCACACTTGGTTGCTAACTCACAGTCCAGGATGGCTGCCCGAGCGCCAGCCCTCACGTTCGCCTTCCAGCCAAGTGGAGAAATAATCATGGACTGCGCCAGCTCTCTGCGTGGGCGTTTCTGGAGAGGCACACCTGCCACCTCTGCTTGTAGCCCACTGGCCAGAGGACACTGTCAGACTCGGGCGTCACCCTGATTCTCCGTGGCCGCCAGTGGAGACCGCATGGAGCATGGGGCAGGCATGCGGGACAGACGGGACTGAGGGCCAGCCGGGCAGCGGGCAGAGGGAAGGCCCGAGCGAAGGTCGGAGGAGCGGTGCCGCCCAGCCTCCAGCCTCCGGGACGAGGGAGGCGGCGTTGGCGCTCCCGGCCTGGAGCCACGCGGGCGGAGCTGGGTGTCAGGCCAGCCGGGCGGCAGGAGGCGCGGGCCTTGCTCGCTCCAGTGCCACACGCGGGACGGCGCTCGGTGGCCATGTCGCTGCCTGGACCCGGGTGCGGGCTGGCGGATGTGCAGGCCACGCTGCCTTTGTCATCATCTCAGCAGGGGTATTTCTGGCTGCTGGAGTAAACCGAAGACGGGCGCAGACCTCACCAGGCACGGGGACAGAGTGAGCGGTTTTAGGTTAGGGTGTCTGTCCACCAGATGAGGTGGATAGAACTCTGGACAAGACAGAACCAGATGAAGGCAAACCAAGAAGAAGTAAGTAACCTGAACAGTCCTACAAATGTGGTTGAATTGGTTCAGTGGGTAAAAATCTTTCAACAAAAAACAGGCCTAGATAGTTTGACTACCAAATTTTATCAACATTTATAAAAGAAAGAATTCTAATGTAAAAAAATTCTTTCGAGTGTATGTAAAGAACATTTTTCTAAAAGTCTGCGTCATATATCATATCTTGATGGTAAACTCTTAAAAGTGTTCCCTTTAAGATGAGGAGCAAGGTGTAGGTGACCGTCACCATCCTCGTCAGCAAGGGCTAAGTCCTAGGAAAGGTCCACATGGAGGACAGGAGAAGAAGTGAAAGGCAGCTTAAATGGTTAGAATTTCCTTTTTCTCACGTAGATGTGGGCATCTCACTGCGGGACTGCGGCCGCATCGTCAGTTTTCCCCCCTGCACACTTGGTTGCTAACTCACAGTCCAGGATGGCTGCCCGAGCGCCAGCCCTCACGTTCGCCTTCCAGCCAAGTGGAGAAATAATCATGGACTGCGCCAGCTCTCTGCGTGGACGTTTCTGGAGAGGCACACCTGCCACCTCTGCTTGTAGCCCACTGGCCAGAGGACACTGTCAGACTCGGGCGTCACCCTGATTCTCCGTGGCCGCCAGTGGAGACCGCATGGAGCATGGGGCAGGCATGCGGGACAGACGGGACTGAGGGCCAGCCGGGCAGCGGGCAGAGGGAAGGCCCGAGCGAAGGTCGGAGGAGCGGTGCCGCCCAGCCTCCAGCCCCTCCGGGGACGAGGGAGGGGCGGCCGTTGGCGCTCCCGGCCTGGAGCCACGCGGGCGGAGCTGGGTGTCAGGCCAGCCGGGCGGCAGGAGGCGCGGGCCTTGCTCGCTCCAGTGCCACACGCGGGACGGCGCTCGGTGGCCATGTCGCTGCCTGGACCCGGGTGCGGGCTGGCGGATGTGCAGGCCACGCTGCCTTTGTCATCATCTCAGCAGGGGTATTTTGGCTTAAAGACTCAGGAGCGTCCTGACCGTGCATCCCCGGAGCCAAACGATGCCGTGGGCATCGGGGCCGGGGCGACAGACGCCCGCCCAGTGCAGACGGTGCCCGCAGGAGGCCGCGGCCGAGGCTCTCGGCCACACACTCAGGAGTGTCTGGAACGCCTGCCGGACAGCCCGGGCTGGAGCGCCGCGCTGCATTCAGTTGTCGACGTGTGGAGGCCCTGGGGACCACAGGGGCTGCCGCAGAGGGGACCAGGCCTGCGTGTGGAGCGTCAGGGCCCTGGCTTTCGTCGCCTGTGTCCTCCCCGCGGGGTCGCCAGGGGGGCCTCTGCAATGGGGGCCTGGAGGTAGAGCCTTGCAGGGTCCCATCAAGGGCATTCTCAGACCAGAGAAGTTAGGAGGATGGGGGCACTGGTCCTGGGGGGAGCAGAGGGGGCTTCCAGCGGGTGCAGCAGGCTGCCCCACCCCGCGTGGGACGGGGCGTTCAACAGCCCGGCAGCCCTGGGCACGCTGTCCCCTTCCGGCAGGCCCGTGGCCCCTCGGCACCCCACACCCAGCTCTCCGCAGAGCCCAGCATGGCGGAGGCCCTCGTGTCTGACCCTCGACCTCAGAGGGCTCAGTCCCCTGGCCTGTCCAAGGTCTGGAGGGAGTGGCCCTCGTGTCACCCATGTCTAGGCCGGGTCAGGAGCTTAGCTTGGTTGAGAAGAGTCCACAACCAACCAGCACAAGTTTCGACTCCCTGCCTGCACCCCACTCTGCTGAGGCCAGGCTGCACCTGCCCCTTGGGGGACAGAGCTCTTGTCTCTTTGAACAGACCTCATCAGGTGTGACCTGGACGTGAGGTCCCTGTGGCCGCTGGCCCCCGGAGTGGAGGGTGTGCCAAGGAGGGGCTCCAGCCGCCCTCTCGCCTCGGTTACGGGCGAGGCCTGGACGGGCAGAGGGCCGCGTGTGTCAACTGAGGAAATGGCACTCGTGAGCGGGCAGCAGACCCAGGCGGCATCCAGCGCCTCCTCTAGGTCCCTCCCGGCGGCCAGTGGCCGGCACGCCCGGGTCCCACACCTAAGCCCGAGTCTGAGGAGCAGCTCCCTCGCAGGGCCATCTGGTCCCCTGCCCCTCCGACCCCGTTGTGGCTGGAGCTGCCTGTTCCCCCAAGGCCGCTGGGGCCCCGGCCCGGCTTCACCCACAGGGCCTCCCAGTCCTGGAAACGGCGCTGCCTCTTCGTCTCGTCTCCCTCATCCATGGGCAAAATCTGCCCAAGGGTGGCTTTCTTGGTAGCTGTGGCCCCATTTGAAACAGTTTAAATGAGCCAAGAGCACGAAAAGGATAGAACTACAATCAGTGCACAAAGAAAACACGCTTTCCAGTCCAGCGCACGGAGCCTGGGAGGCCACGAGTGAGCACGAGCGTGCCGCGGACACCTTCAGGGCAGGCACGAGCAGAGCTGCGGTGGTGTCACACAGGGCCGGCCCCCGCGGGCGTCCCCGCCTCCGAAGGTCCACCCCGGCAGTTGCGGGCCGGGAGTTGTGATACTTGAGATGCAGGGTTAGGGGCATGCAGAGGGGGCTTCCAGCGGGTGCAGCAGGCTGCCCCACCCCGCGTGGGACGGGGCGTTCAACAGCCCGGCAGCCCTGGGCACGCTGTCCCCTTCCGGCAGGCCCGTGGCCCCTCGGCACCCCACACCCAGCTCTCCGCAGAGCCCAGCATGGCGGAGGCCCTCGTGTCTGACCCTCGACCTCAGAGGGCTCAGTCCCCTGGCCTGTCCAAGGTCTGGAGGGAGTGGCCCTCGTGTCACCCATGTCTAGGCCGGGTCAGGAGCTTAGCTTGGTTGAGAAGAGTCCACAACCAACCAGCACAAGTTTCGACTCCCTGCCTGCACCCCACTCTGCTGAGGCCAGGCTGCACCTGCCCCTTGGGGGACAGAGCTCTTGTCTCTTTGAACAGACCTCATCAGGTGTGACCTGGACGTGAGGTCCCTGTGGCCGCTGGCCCCCGGAGTGGAGGGTGTGCCAAGGAGGGGCTCCAGCCGCCCTCTCGCCTCGGTTACGGGCGAGGCCTGGACGGGCAGAGGGCCGCGTGTGTCAACTGAGGAAATGGCACTCGTGAGCGGGCAGCAGACCCAGGCGGCATCCAGCGCCTCCTCTAGGTCCCTCCCGGCGGCCAGTGGCCGGCACCCCCGGGGTCCCACACCTAAGCCCGAGTCTGAGGAGCAGCTCCCTCGCAGGGCCATCTGGTCCCCTGCCCCTCCGACCCCGTTGTGGCTGGAGCTGCCTGTTCCCCCAAGGCCGCTGGGGCCCCGGCCCGGCTTCACCCACAGGGCCTCCCAGTCCTGGAAACGGCGCTGCCTCTTCGTCTCGTCTCCCTCATCCATGGGCAAAATCTGCCCAAGGGTGGCTTTCTTGGTAGCTGTGGCCCCATTTGAAACAGTTTAAATGAGCCAAGAGCACGAAAAGGATAGAACTACAATCAGTGCACAAAGAAAACACGCTTTCCAGTCCAGCGCACGGAGCCTGGGAGGCCACGAGTGAGCACGAGCGTGCCGCGGACACCTTCAGGGCAGGCACGAGCAGAGCTGCGGTGGTGTCACACAGGGCCGGCCCCCGCGGGCGTCCCCGCCTCCCCGAAGGTCCACCCGCTTCCCGGAACAGCTTGCGGGTCCGGGAGTTGTGATACTTGAGATGCCAGCAGGTCTCATGCACCAGCGAGAGTGTGAGTGCCGGGACCCTGGAGCGTCAGGGCCTCCATTGGGGACCGGGGGTCCTCTGGAGCAGGGAGGGGGCTGGGGCGGGAGGAGCCCGCGCTGTCTGAGGGGCAGGGGCCACGGGCAGAGGCGATGGGGCCCCGTGGGAGATGGGCATACTCCTCTTTGGATTGTGAACGATGCTGCTTAAGGTGAAACACTGGGCTCCCCTGGTGGTCCGGTGGGTAAAGAGTCCACCTTGCAGTGCAAGGGGCACCGGGTCAGTCCCTGGCCCGGGAAGATGCCACATGCCGTGGAGCGGCTGGACCGGTGTGTCTAATTATGAGCCAGTGCTCTAAAGCGCATGTGCCCAGAGCTGGTGCTCTGCAACGAGAGACGCCACTGCAATGGGAGCCCACACAGGCAAAAAAACAAAGATGGATGGAAATAGATAAATGAAAGACCAATGAAAGAGGCCAAAATTTTAAAATAAGAAAAAATATTTTAAAAAATAAAATTAATAATAATAAAAAAGGAGTCTGCCTTGCAGTGCAAGGGGCACCGGTTTGATCCCTGGCTCCGGAAGATGCCGCCTGCCGTGGAGCAGGTGGATGGGTGTGTCCAATGAGGAGCCAGCACTCTGGAGCGCATGCGCCTGGAGCCGGTGCTCTGCAACGGGAGAGGCCACTGCAATGGGAGGCCCACACAGGCCGAGGAATAAAGATGGATGGAAATATATAAATAAAAAACCAATAAAAGAGGCCAAAAATTAAAAAAAAACTTGGGGAACCCTTGAGAAGCTCGACAAGAGATGCCACGGTGCGGCCAGAAGCCTGTATTTCATCTTCGCCTGATTTCTGTTCTGATGGCTCCCCCAGGGTAAGCCGACGACGTCCACGACGACGTCGATGCGTCCCCAGTGTATTTACTGTACTCCGGGCACCTGCCCAGGCGTCAGGGTCCCACCGCGCGGGTGCACCTGTGGGGCCGGGGTGGGACTGAGTGTCCCCTGAGGGGGCCGGGGCAGCAGCTGCTCCTCTGAATCCCAGCGATGCGAGCCTGCACGGGGAGCTCCCCCAGCGCGAAGCCGTGCGAGAGCCAGGGGCCCTGCCGCCCTGAGACCCCGAGCTCGAGCTCGGGGGGCCTGGAAGACAGGCCCCTACGCCTCTCCTTTCTCAGCTGCCTCGGCTCTCGGGGGCAGAGGCTGGGTCATCAGGATCTACCTGCACCTGATCCCTGTTCCTGGACATTTGGGGGACCCGTGCCTTCTGAAGCTGGAGGGGAGGAGACCCTGTGAGGGGGGCCCGCTCACCAGGCCTGGTCAGGGGTCTTGGCCTTTGGGCCTGCCCTGAAATAGGCCGCCCACACGTCCGTGTTATTCTGAGAGGCATTCGGACTCAATCAGGTTTCCCGGGAAGACTCTGTGTCTGGAGGAAGAGGGGGAGGGGAGGCAGACCCCTGCCCCCGCCGCCCGAGACAGGGCCCTCAGCCCCGGCTCACAGAGGCAGAAAGCCTCCCTGTGCTAATCACGTTCCGTCTGAATTCGCGTTGGCCTGGAAAGTAGGCCGCGGCGGGGCTGGCAAAAGGGAGGGCTGGGACCCTCGCGCGGGCCGCGTGGAGCCGCCGCCAGGGGAGCCCGGCTGGCCGCGGCCTCTCTTCTGACTCACACGGGTATTTATAGCTCAGGACAGGCTCCGCGGCCAAGCTCGCGGAGCGGGCATCGCGAGCGATTACATCTCCGTGCAGCCTGCGGCCCGCCTGCTCCTCGGGCCTCCCGGTGTCCGCCGGCCCCAGATGAAGGACACACGGGCTTCCCGCTGCCGCTCTGCATGCGGGGCGTGTGCCCCGCGCGGGCCCGGGAAGAGGCCGACCCCAACGGAGCAGACGGGTGTTCAGACGCTGGCCGCCTGGACTCGGGGAGAACCGGCGCTCCCCCTGCAGCCCCCCGTGTGCTGGGCCGGCGCCTACCAGGGGCCTGCGTCTGTCCACAAGGGTGGCTGGCACGCTGGGCAGGGGTACCGGTGCCCGAGGAGGGCTCCTCTGGCCTCAGCGCCTGGACGTGGGGAGCCAAGGAGGGAGGGCTGGCGTCCCCGGGGCTCGGGCACGGGTCTCACCCAGCCTGGCCCAGCCGTGAGGTCTCAGCGTCTCCCCCCGCCGTCGGCCTGGCGGGTACCGACGAGGAGCGGGGAGCTGGCGGGCGGGAAGGCCCGGGCTGTGCGGCGCTGGCAGGCCGGCCGCCGGGGCGAGGGCAGGAGGGCTTTCTGTCCCAGCTGCCCGCCTCCGTGCCCCGCGGGGTCCCCTTCCAGAGAGGCCGGGCCGACGTCCCGATACAGAGAAGGAGCCCCGGAGAGGGGGCGCCCCCACCACACCCCCAGCCGCTGGCCGTTTGCCCTTGAGGCCTGGGGTCAGCCGGGCACCTGTGCCCACAGGGCAGCCCTGCATCCCCTCCGCCCTGGCTCCTCCGGACCACCCTGCGTCCTCAGCCTCCAGCTCCCAGCGAGGTCCACACGGTCTCTCTGGGAGCCGGCGGCGCTGTGGTGACAGGTGCTGCGGAGACCCCCGCCGCCAGCCTCTCACGTGCCTCTGAATCCCTCTCAGGAGGCCCCCCCAGGAGAGACTGGATACCCTAAGGTGGAGTCTAAGGGAAGTCAGCCCTGAATATTCACCAGAGACGGAAGCTGAAGCTCCGACACTCTGGCCCCTTGGTGTGGAGACGGCTCATTGGAAAGGACTCTGATGCTGGAAAACAGGGCAAAAGAAGGGGGGACAGAGGGCGAGGGGGCTGGAGGGCCGCCCTGAGTCGGCGGACACGAGCGTGAGCGAGCCCCGGGAGGCAGTGAAGCGGGAGGCCTGGCGCGCCGCCGTCCACGGGTCACGGAGGGTCGGGCACGACGGAGCGGCGGAGCGAGGAAAGCTAAGGTCTGAAAGAAGGGATCCAAGTGCCGGTTCTCAGGGAATTTGCATCGAGGCTGAGAGAGCGGGTCCCACCTCGGGGCAGTGGCTCCGCAGGGTCAGGGGTCAGCCGTCAGCAGGGCCAGGGGTGGAGCCCAGGCTCACGCGTGCCCTTCGGCGGTCACTTGGGGAGAAGGGCGTCACAGAAGTCCGAACGTGGGGACAGGGCCCCTGGCAGAAGCTCGAGGAGTCCAAGAGGGGAAAATGGAGACTCGGTCCCCAGCGCCCTGCTGGCCCGTCTGCCTCCCTGTCCAGGTCCGGGGCCCGTGGACGCGCCGACGACGGCTCTGGCCGCTGGCCTGACCTGGAGTGAGGCCCCTGCCTGTCCTTCCGCGCCTCGCCTCCGGGTGGCAGCGCCAGCCTGCCTGTGCCATTGTCTGTCACCCTTAGGGTCCCTGCCCGCGTGGCCATGGGCCGCCCCAGCCTGCCGCGGGTCCCCTTCCAGAGAGGCCGGGCCGACGTCCCGATACAGAGAAGGAGCCCCGGAGGGCGCCCCACCACACCCAGCCGCTGGCCGTTTGCCCTTGAGGCCTGGGGTCAGCCGGGCACCTGTGCCCACAGGGCAGCCCTGCATCCCCTCCGCCCTGGCTCCTCCGGACCACCCTGCGTCCTCAGCCTCCAGCTCCCAGCGAGGTCCACACGGTCTCTCTGGGAGCCGGCGGCGCTGTGGTGACAGGTGCTGCGGAGACCCCCGCCGCCAGCCTCTCACGTGCCTCTGAATCCCTCTCAGGAGGCCCCCCCAGGAGAGACTGGATACCCTAAGGTGGAGTCTAAGGGAAGTCAGCCCTGAATATTCACCAGAGACGGAAGCTGAAGCTCCGACACTCTGGCCCCTTGGTGTGGAGACGGCTCATTGGAAAGGACTCTGATGCTGGAAAACAGGGCAAAAGAAGGGGGGACAGAGGGCGAGGGGGCTGGAGGGCCGCCCTGAGTCGGCGGACACGAGCGTGAGCGAGCCCCGGGAGGCAGTGAAGCGGGAGGCCTGGCGCGCCGCCGTCCACGGGTCACGGAGGGTCGGGCACGACGGAGCGGCGGAGCGAGGAAAGCTAAGGTCTGAAAGAAGGGATCCAAGTGCCGGTTCTCAGGGAATTTGCATCGAGGCTGAGAGAGCGGGTCCCACCTCGGGGCAGTGGCTCCGCAGGGTCAGGGGTCAGCCGTCAGCAGGGCCAGGGGTGGAGCCCAGGCTCACGCGTGCCCTTCGGCGGTCACTTGGGGAGAAGGGCGTCACAGAAGTCCGAACGTGGGGACAGGGCCCCTGGCAGAAGCTCGAGGAGTCCAAGAGGGGAAAATGGAGACTCGGTCCCCAGCGCCCTGCTGGCCCGTCTGCCTCCCTGTCCAGGTCCGGGGCCCGTGGACGCGCCGACGACGGCTCTGGCCGCTGGCCTGACCTGGAGTGAGGCCCCTGCTGCCTGTCCCTTCCGGCGCCTCCCGCCTCCGGGTGGCAGGGCGCCCTCCAGCCTGCCTGTGCCATTGTCTGTCACCCTTAGGGTCCCTGTGCCCGCTCCCCTGTGTGCCATGAGGACCCCAGGGCCCCGAGGTGCCTGACCGCAGGGCCTCGGTCCCTGCACAGGGCCAGCTGTCCCCTCCTGCCCGGCCCCCTCTGGCCGGTGGAGCCTGCATCCTGGCGGCGCCCCTCCTCCCACCTGCGTTTCAGGAGACCACGCTGTCCCCGGGGGAGCTCTCACCTGGGGCTGCGCAGAGGGTCCGCACCTAAGGGAAGTGTTGCCACAGTTGCACATGCATCCCGCGGAAGGCGAGAGCACACCCATGCCCACCCGGGGCTCGCCCGGCGTGCTTTGTGCCTAGACGTGTGCACGCACGGCCGAGGCCACGGAAGCAGTAGGAGAAAAGGAGGACCACGTGAGACGCGCAGAGGCCTGCACGCGCCCCGAGCCCGGGACTGCCACGCCGCTGGGCCCTCGCTGATTTCCTAAGATCCGGGATTTCTCTAGACCAGGTTCAGGGGTCGTAAGGCCAGGCTGCGGAGCTGCGGTGGGGCTGGGGGCTCTTCTCCCAGGCCGCCTCCCCGTGTCTTGCTGGACGGGGTCTTGGCCAGCGCTCCTGCCCCTCTCTCCCACGGGAAGCTCCTCTCGGGGTTCGGGCTTGCGCTTGTGTCTCTCTCTCGTAGCTCATCACCAGCTTTCCTGTTCTCACAAGCTCGTGCCGTCTGAAGGTGCGAGTCTCTGACGCGGGGAGGCCTTTCCCGGGTCTGCCCTCCTCGGCCCCCGTGTCAGCCGTGCGCCCCCCGCCTGGCTCCGCCTCCAGGGCTCTCCGGGGCCCGGGTTACACTCGTCTCTACCCCTGTCTCGTCAGTCCTGGGAGGATTTCTGAGCTTCTCTTTGAATTCCTGGATTTGTTTTTCTGCGGATGAGTGTGGGCAAGCTGCCCTTGCCTTTCAGAGTCAACAAGCCCGTCTTCTTCTCCAAGACCCTCTCCTGCTCTCAGAGCGATTCCTGCCAGGGCCTGGGCACGACTCCCTTGGAGATGCGCTGGGTGCACAGGTGGGCTTTCTGAGCCCAGCCCCCACTTCCTGGAGGGGTCACATCAGAGGATTCATGGGGAGGAGTGACGGGCGTCCCCTCGTCCCTCCCTTTCTGGAGGGGCCGGCTCTGGGAGAGCTGGTGCCTGTCTGGGGAGCTGAGACACCCACTCTTTCAGCCCCGCGGTCAGACGGCCCCGCCACCTGGGGGGACCCCGCTCCCTGTCGACCCCGCCCGAGGGGCAGG
This sequence comes from Tragulus kanchil, assembly GCA_022376925.1. Lineage (NCBI taxonomy): Eukaryota > Metazoa > Chordata > Mammalia > Artiodactyla > Tragulidae > Tragulus > Tragulus kanchil. Next base: position 247,222,082 of record JAIOJX010000028.1, read on the forward strand.
GCAGGAGTTTCCCAGGAGATTCTGTCTGAGGGTGGCGGTCAGGCTCCAGCCCGACCCCTCTGAGGGTAACTTCACCCTGGGGAAGCCTGATCAGTCAGGGCCCCTCTGCGCCCGTGTGAGACGGGGCGGGCACGCGCCCCTTGCCGTTCAGGCCTGTGCGTGTGTTCTAGAAACACCCGGTCATCTCTCCCGCGGACAGACACTCCCTGCTCCCAGCAGGGACTGTGCTCGGCTTGGGGACGAGTCACCTCCCTGGGAAGGAACCCAGGACCCTGCAGGGGAAGCTCGGAGTCCAAACCACTGGCCCACCAGGGAAGCCCCCCAGGTGATTTCTGTAAGAGCCCGCAGGGGGCAGAGGGCGCGGAGCTGGAGGCTGGGCCCATCCCCGCTGTGAGCCCGGAGCCCCAGCCGTGTTTGCGTGTTTCCACCGTGAGGTCTGCAGACGATGTCGCCCTGTGTGTAGGGACACGCGGGCTCCAGGGCTCAGAGCGCCCGCGGGGCCCCTGTGGGCTGGGGGTGCGGGATCCAAGCTGGCTGGACCTGGGCCGCCGAGGCCCGCGTGGAGAGGGCTCCCTTTGCTGGCGGGCGGGGCAGGGTCTACCCAGGGGGCGTCGTGGCGGCGGAGGGCCGTTCCCGCACGTCTGCTGGCGAGTGTGGTGATTTATTTTCCTGTCTGAGCCTTGCTTTGCAGTGGGATTTGCAGCCACGAAACGCTCTTGGCCAGGACATTTGTGTCTTAGGAAATGTTGGGTTGCACTTTTATTTTTAGCTTCAGGAATGCGACACTTGATATTATTTGGGTTGTTGACGATGGGCCAACGTTAGGATGAGAACTATGTCCCCGAACCCACGCCAGTCCTGGAACCTTCCCTTCGGAAAGGGAGGGTCTCGGCTCCACGCTGGAGCCGGCCAGCGGTCTGTGCCCTGTTTCTGGAGAGATTTCTGCCCAAGGCCCCCACTCTGTGTGCCCCGAGTCCGTGCCACTGGGAGCTGCCCGCGAGGTGAGGTGGTGGACGTGGTACCCCCGATGCCGCCCCGAGGCTGCCTGAACAGCCGGACACGGCAGGGCCTGCCCGCGGATGCTCTCATTGCCCGGACGGCAGGGCTGGAGGCCGCCGGCCTTCCCCTCGACGGGCTGGGCGCCTCGTGGCGGGGAGGGACTGCTCCCGTGAAGTGGGAGCCAATCCTTCACGTCCTGAATCGAGTCCCCGAGTCTCTGAGCGCTTGTCTCTCAGCCTCAGTTTTTCCATTTTGCAAGGATGTTTAAGATGGGGGGCCAGGCTTTTCCAGCGACATGTGGAATGTGTGTCAGGCTGGGTCCGCAGGGGCAGCCAGCCAGGCGAGGCCCAGGAAGCACCAGGGGCGGGCGGGCTTCGCGGCCTGCAGGGACCACAGCCTCCCCGGGGCTCCAGGTCCTAGCTCAGGGGCCGCAGCCCTGCGGGACGTCACAGGCTCGTGGAGCAGGCTCGCGAGGGCCGGCACGCCGAGTGGGTGCTGAGCTCGTGCCGGGCGGCTCTGCGGGGCAGGATGGGGTGGGGCCGAGGGGTTCCCCGAGGTCCTCGCTGCAGCTACAGAGGCCGGACCAGCGGGGCTGACGCCTCGGGACAGGGTGGTTTGAATCCGCACTCGCAGGATGTGGTCTGGCTGCGGGCAGCTCTGCCCTTGGCTCGGGGGCCAGTGGCCCTCCTCAGTCTTGTGGTGCTCTGAGAGCCGGCTGAGGCTTTCGGGGTGAGACTAGATTTGGGTTCGGGTTTGGGAGGTTCCCCCTCTTCTTCCGGTTTCTCTGGGTTTCTCATATTTTCCTTAACTTTTCATAATGTCGAAGGCTGCTTTTGCAGCGTCTGCCGCACGCCGGCCAACAGCGTCTCTGCGTCACCATGGCCAGCTTTGCTCCCGCAGGGTCCAGGCCGCGCCCTCCCCGCCCGGCGTCACGAGGCGGCGTGCTGGGGCCGCGCGGCCGCTCCCGTGCGGGGAACGTGCTCCTCGTCGCGCCTGCCCGAGACCTTCCCCTCCGCTCACCAGGCTCAGCCTGTGCCTTTGTGGCCCAGACCTCGAATGGCCGTTCCTCTCAGTCCTGGCTTCTCGAAGTGAGAAACGGTCTCGGGCCCGTGGGTGGTGGGTGCGCCCGTAACCGGGCTTCCCTGGCGGCTCAGTGGTAAAGCACCCGCCCGCCCCCGCGGGAGACGCGGGTTCAGTCCCCGGGCCGGGAAGATCCCCTGGAGCAGGGCATGGCCGCCCCCTCCAGGATTCTCGCCTCGAGAGTCCCCCGGACAGAGGAGCCCGGGGGCCGCCGTCCAGAGGGTTGCGTGGGGTCAGACGCCCGAGGGACCAAGAGCGCATGAGCCTCTGCTGTGACAGCGCCGCGGCTTCCAAGCATCTCCGGCGGACGACACAGGGCCACACACGTCTAAGAGGAGAGCAGGCGGCAGCCCTTCCTGCTGTTGGTTCCAGCTCGTTATTAACGAGCTTTTGCTTCACTCCCTTGGCGGGACCCCGGGTCTCCGAGAGTCTCTCTTGTCTTGTGTAGACGCGCTGGCTGTGACCAGCAGCAGCTCGATGCCTCCTTTGCTCGTTGCTACAGTTGATCTAAAAAGTTTCAAGGTAACAGCACTGATACCTCCGCCAACCGCTGGGGACCAGATGCCCAGCGAGGCTTCCATGCGATTCTGCCGGTCCCGTGGGGACACACAGTCAAAACGCTGTGTTTTAAAATCTCTTGAAATAATCTATTTTGAGGTCATTTACTAGCCACAGATTCATTTCTAGTTTTAAAAATATTTTTTTAGGTATTACGTTTAATTTCTTTAAAAGAAAAGTTTTAAAAAGCTTTAAAAAAAGCTTTAAAAAGCTTTAAAAAGTTACAAAAGACAGCCACTCAGTCTGCTAGTCAAAACTCAAGACCAAGGGCTTCCCTGGTGGTCCAGTGGGTAGAGAGTCCACCTTGCAGTGCAAGGGGCGCCGGTTCAATCCTAGGCCTGGGAAGATCCCACGTGCTGCGGAGCAACTGGACCGGTGTGTCCAATTATGAGCCAGCGCTCTGGAGCGCGTGCGGCCAGACTGGTGCTCTGCAGGTAAGAGGGGCCGCTGTGATGGGAGGCCCACACAGGCCAAGGAATAAAGATGGATGAAAATAAATAAATAAAAATCAAAGAGGCCAAAATTTAAAAAAAACAACCCAGATGAAGCACATTCTAGAAAGCTCGCCTCCACCCCGCCCCCTCCTCACCAAGAGGCAGACGTGTAGGGACGGCGCTGGGTCTCCCGCCGCCGCTTCTTCCTGAAGCCGCGAGCAGCAGGGCACCCTGAGTCACCGCTTCCTAACACCAGGTGCGGCTCTGCTCCTGGTCCACATACAACCCACTCTGAGCGCCTGACAGGTGGGCACCGGGAGGTCCTCGCCTCCTTTCCCATGGTTTCTGGGGTCTCTCCTGACGTCCACGGCCCTTTGGGGTGGCCTGACAGGTGCCCGGACCCTGGGAATGGGGACTCTCCTTCCTTCCCAGGGCTCGGGGTTCTAACGTCTTCAGAGGTTGCCCAGGTGTGTGCAGCCGCTGAAATGTATCCGACTTTTAAAGCGCTGGGTGCCCACTCGAGTGCCACCGGGGGCCCTCGGTCCTCACAGGGCAGTCCAGCCTGTGGCTGCTCCGGGCCCAGGTGCCCTGCCTTGTCTGGGGACGTGGCCTTGGACTGGCTGCCCGTCCAGACGCAGGTCCAGCGGGCCAGGGGCTGGCCTCACCCCGGGGAATGCCCAGCGAGGCTTCCATGCGATTCTGCCGGTCCCGTGGGGACACACAGTCAAAACGCTGTGTTTTAAAATCTCTTGAAATAATCTATTTTGAGGTCATTTACTAGCCACAGATTCATTTCTAGTTTTAAAAATATTTTTTTAGGTATTACGTTTAATTTCTTTAAAAGAAAAGTTTTAAAAAGCTTTAAAAAAAGCTTTAAAAAGCTTTAAAAAGTTACAAAAGACAGCCACTCAGTCTGCTAGTCAAAACTCAAGACCAAGGGCTTCCCTGGTGGTCCAGTGGGTAGAGAGTCCACCTTGCAGTGCAAGGGGCGCCGGTTCAATCCTAGGCCTGGGAAGATCCCACGTGCTGCGGAGCAACTGGACCGGTGTGTCCAATTATGAGCCAGCGCTCTGGAGCGCGTGCGGCCAGACTGGTGCTCTGCAGGTAAGAGGGGCCGCTGTGATGGGAGGCCCACACAGGCCAAGGAATAAAGATGGATGAAAATAAATAAATAAAAATCAAAGAGGCCAAAATTTAAAAAAAACAACCCAGATGAAGCACATTCTAGAAAGCTCGCCTCCACCCCGCCCCCTCCTCACCAAGAGGCAGACGTGTAGGGACGGCGCTGGGTCTCCCGCCGCCGCTTCTTCCTGAAGCCGCGAGCAGCAGGGCACCCTGAGTCACCGCTTCCTAACACCAGGTGCGGCTCTGCTCCTGGTCCACATACAACCCACTCTGAGCGCCTGACAGGTGGGCACCGGGAGGTCCTCGCCTCCTTTCCCATGGTTTCTGGGGTCTCTCCTGACGTCCACGGCCCTTTGGGGTGGCCTGACAGGTGCCCGGACCCTGGGAATGGGGACTCTCCTTCCTTCCCAGGGCTCGGGGTTCTAACGTCTTCAGAGGTTGCCCAGGTGTGTGCAGCCGCTGAAATGTATCCGACTTTTAAAGCGCTGGGTGCCCACTCGAGTGCCACCGGGGGCCCTCGGTCCTCACAGGGCAGTCCAGCCTGTGGCTGCTCCGGGCCCAGGTGCCCTGCCTTGTCTGGGGACGTGGCCTTGGACTGGCTGCCCCGTCCAGACGCAGGTCCAGCGGGCCAGGGGCTGCCTGGAGAACTGGATCTGGCACGCGTGGGCAGCCTTGTCGGGTCAGCTCGGAGCTGAAGCCGCTGCTGGAGCTGCAGAAGGCAAAGCGGGGCAGCCCTGGCTCGGAAGGGACCCAGAGGGCCCCTGGTCGACTTGTGACTGGACAGAGCACCGGAGTACCTCCCAGCCAGACCTGGGGGCATGACCTCACACTGCGAGGTCTGGAGGCCCACGGGGTCTGCTGGGCACATTCACACCCAGCAACTCAGGGGTTCTTTAATGACTTGTGACTTGATCCTTGGGAGCAAAGACTGTCTCAAATACCTATGTCCTCTTATATATTTTTTTTAAAGATTTATTTATTTATTTATTTTGGGTGGGGGTTGGGTTGGGGAGGGAGGGGAGCAGGCGGGCCACTTCTATTGGTCTTTCGTTTCTCTATTTTCATCTGTCTTTGTTCTTTGGCTCCTGTGGGCCTCCCATCGCGGTGGCCTCTGTCGTCGTAGAGTACCAGCTCTGGGTGCATGCGCCCCAGAGCTCCAGCTCAGTAATTGGACACATAGGTCCAGCCGCTCCGCGGCACGTGGGATCTTCCCAGGCCAGGGATCGAACTGGCGCCCCTTGCACTGCAAGGCGGTGTCCTTACCCACTGGACCACCAGGGGAAGCCCATGTCGTCTTATTCACTCATCCCTTGGCTCCCCAGGCCTCTCGTCCCATCTACAAATTGTGAGCTTCTGGGATCACTCCCCGTGGTCCCGCCCAGCAGACCCTGGTTCTCAGGCTGCACCTTCCGTGCAGCTGGGCCGTCTGAAGCCTGCTCGTAGATGTCCTGCTGGGTGGGTGACGAACCAGGTGCGTGGGGCTGAGGCAGGGAAACCGTGCGCCCACAGTCGGGGGCAGAGGGAGGAGGGGGCTGTGACCTGGGTGGAGCCCGGAGGGAGGCGAGTGGGCACACCGGCCAGGAGAGCACCGAAGGTCAGGCTCGGGGGACCGACACCTGCTGAGGGCCGGCCGCAGGGCAGGCACGAGCCCCGGGCCTCCCGCTTGCGGGGCACAGGCCCTGGGAGAGGCGGGGCGGGGAGGCCTCACAGGGCTCAGGGGCGACGACCCCACCCGGCTGGCTGTGAGGGGCCTGGGTCCTGGGGGTGTTCTGGAGGGAGAGGAGGGAAGGTTTGCAGAGATGAGATGTGGCGTGAGAGGAAGAGAGGGGCTGAGAAGGAAACCAAGGACGTGGGCCTGAGTCCAGGAAGGCTGGAGCGGCCCCGTGCTGGGACAGGAGCGCAGGAGAAACCACCGGAGAGGACACACGGCCTGGCCAGGAGGGCTCTGCGCCTCGCCCAGCCCCTGGCCGCAGCGTCCCCAGCCACGGCCCTCCCCCGACAGGCAGATCACCAGCTCCAGGCCCCTGCCCGCTGTGAGGTGTCCACAGAGGTGGGCAAACGAAGGGCCTCAGTACCTGTCTTTGAAACTGAATTGTGAAAAAGCAGCCTGTCATAGCCCCCTGGGGTTTAGGGGACACACTGACACCCAGGGCGTGGTGTTAGCGGTAAGGAACCGGCCGTCGACGCAGAAGACTGAAGAAACCCAGGCTCAGTCCCAGGGTCGGGGGGGTCCCCTGGAGAGGAAATGACAGCCCACTCCAGCATTCTTGCCTGGGAAATTCCATGGACAGAGGAACCGGGTGGGCTACAGCCCACGGGGTCACAAAGAGTCAGACACGGCTAGGCGACTGAGCAGGGACCCCGGAGTCTGGGAGCCACTCGCTTGGGGTGACTCACTGGCGGAGCCGGGGTTAAACAGGCTGTGTCTTCCTAACTGTTCAAATCGCCCCTCAGGCACCGTGGTGGGAACGGGCCCAGGTTCTCAGAGACACTTCATGCTTCGGAGCTGGAAGAAACCTTTGGAAACCATAGTTACCGTTGGACCGGGTTCATGGCCACACCACACCCACAGCAAGAACAGGATTCTCTGAAGAAAACAAAAAAAGAAACAGCTGGAGAATACGCCAGAGTTCTTGAAATTGGAAATGTAATTTCCAAAATAAAAATTCGTGGAGGGCTGGAAGAGAAAGGAGGAAAGTTTCTAACATGCAGAGAATGTAGACAAAGATGAGAATGAATTTGGGACAAATTAGGTATGGAGGCTTAACCCGGGGGCTCCAAGACCACGTGACAGAACAAGAAAGCAGGAAGCTGGGGGAGGAAATGCTAGATGAATTAATAGAAGAAAAGTTCCCAGAGTTGAGGAAAGTCAGGCAGACTGAAAGGCCACAGCGTCCTGACTGGGGGAAGGACAGAACGTCGACCCTGATGCACCTGCTGCGACCTGGGACCGTCGGTGCCGAGAAGCTTCTATGAGTTCTGCTGGAGGAAGACAGAGGTCCCCACCAGGGGGCGGAGTCGCGTGCTTGGCGTTGTGGGTGTTAGATTTCCACGCAGGGCGCGGGAGCTTCTGATTGGTGATGATCTGGAGCCTGGAGTTCTATACCCAGCCCAGCTGTCCGTCAGGCCACTGAAGCCGAGCCACGTTCAGACCTGCGGGAGCTCAGAACACGTCTGCCTCGCAACGAGGCCCGGAAGGGAGAGGGGGAGACGGGACCGGGGGAGAGCGCCTCCCCACCTCTGCCACCCAGGAACGCAGAGGGAACGGCTGAGGCTGTGGCCCAGGTCCAGAGGGCACCGTCCAAGTCCGGCAGGGTTGGAGCCCCCCAGAATGAGGTCTCCAAGGCAGGTGGAATCCTTTAAGCAGCAGAGTCATTAAGCAGGAGATGAGCTGAGGTGAAGACACATGTCTCCGTCGTTAAGAAGGAGGAGGGCAATCAGAAGCCGCAGGGTCAACACGCCGCGCCGGGAGCACAGACATCCGGCTGTGCAGGAAGCCGGCAGGCGGAAGTGTGGCCAGCAGAGGCCGTGTGGGCTGAGGGCTTCCACCTGCCCAGTCACCCTGGGGGCAGCCACTCACCCAGAGGACCTCGTTTCTTCTCTGCAGACCCCAGCACGGCGCAGAGGGAGCGCGCAGCTCCAGGCCGCAGTTTGCAGGAAGGATGCAGCACGCCAGAAACCCACCTGCAGAAGGCAGACGCTTTAACAAGAGAACACAGGGGCTTCCCTGGCGGTCCAGTGGGTAAAGAGTCTGCCTTGCAGTGCAAGGGGCGCCGGTTCAATCCCTGGCCTGGGAAGATCCCACGTGCCGCAGAGTGGCTGGACCGATGTGTCCAGCTACTGAGCCGGAGCTCTGGAGCTCATGCGCCCAGAGCTGGTGCTCTGCAGCGAGAGAGGCCACTGCGATGGGAGGCCCACACAGGCCAGGGATGAAAATAGATAAATTTTTTAAAAAAAGAACACGTCAAATTAAAAAAGAAAAACTCAGAACGGACATTTGGTCTGACAGTACTTTATTTCACTGTTAAGTTGCAAATTCCTTCTTCAGGCTTACGAGCAGAGCTGGAGATTAAGTATCATTTCTGGTCCAGGGAGTGAAATGCCGCCGTGGGAGGGAACGGGTGGACGAGGCTCTGACCAGGGCCTAAGGTAAATGCGACGCGTGCTCTCCTTCATTCCCTGGGTCGGCGTCAGACCCCACCCCGGCCACACTCCTCGGAAGGGCCCTCCGTCTGTGCCGGAGACCCTGGAGCCAGAGGGCTCACCCTCAAAGCCTCTCAGGCAGAAGGAGGAGGAGGGCCCGTTGGCACCTCTGCCCGCCCTCCCAGCCCCGCGCACCTGCCGTGAAGCACCAGCACGCTTTGGCCTAGGACGGCTGCTCTCTCTCCTTCCTGCTGGAGCTCAGAGCACTGAGGATGCCGCCAACAGCGCCCAAACCCAAAACACCAAGCAGAGGTTTGTGCTCCTGGCCTTAAAAGGAAGGGCAAGCAGCGTAAACCTTGGAAAAGTAACCGTAGAGCTTGCAGCCTGTGGAGAGAGGAGGGGCCGGGAGGGGAGGGGCGGGAGGGGGAAACGGGGGCGGGGTGGGAGGAAGGCCGCGTTGCCCACCCCTTTCTCAGCTTGTGGAGGGGGAGCTAGGAGGACGCCCACCGGTGGCCTGGACCCACGGGGCCGCTAAAGCCAGTGCGTCCCTTTTGTCTTCGTGGAAATCACCCAGACGCACCAGGAAGAGAAATAGACGTGTGAACTCCATTCTCTGGACACTGAGGAACAGGGGATCGCCCAGACAGCTGAGCGAGGAGCCCGTGACGAGCAAGAAGGAGTGAAAATTGAGGAACTGCCGCCTCCTAGAGTGACGCAAATAAAAACAAAAATAAACAAGTGGGACCTGACTACAGTTAAAGCTTTCACACAGCAAAAGAAACTCTGAACTACATGAAAAGACAGCACTCAGAATAGGAGAAAATAATAGCCAGTGAAACAGCTAACAGAGGATGAATCCAACACATACAAGCGGTTCATGCAGCTCAATACCAGAAAGACAAGCAAACAGACCAAACAGTGGGCAGAAGACCTAAAGAGACGTTTCTGCAAAGAAGACGTGCAGAGGAAACACGTGAACAGACGCTCAGCATCACTCACTATCAGAGAACTGCAAATCAAGACAATGAGGAGACCCCCTCACCCCAGTCAGAACGGCGTCATCAAAAGCCTACGAACAAGAAGCACTGGGGCAAGTGTCACTTCCTCGGGCGTGTCTGACTCTTTGGGATCGCACGGACTGCAGCCTGCCTGGTGCCTCTTTCCGTGGACTTCTGGAGTGGCTGGTCATCGCCTTCTCCAGGGGACCTTCCTGACCCGGGGATTGAACCCAGGTCTCCTGCACTGCAGGCAGATTCTTTACCATCTGAGACACCAGGGAAATGCAAATGTTGGAGAGGGTGTGGAGAACAGGCAACCCTCTTGCCCTGTGGTTGGAGTGTAGACTGATGTGGCCGCTATGGAAGAAAGTATGGAGACTCCGTTAAACGCTAGGGATAAGACTACCACACGACCCAGCAGTCCCACTACTCAGCGTCTACCCTGAGGAAACCGGAGCGGAAGGAGACACGTGTGCCCGAGAGCTCACTACAGCGCTGTTCACGATGGCCAGGACACGGGAGCAGCCAGAGTCTGCTAACGGAGGGGTGCACAGACGAGCTGCGGTGCGTGCAGTGGAAGGATACTCAGCCCGAAAACGCGCTTGCTTAGGTCAGTTCTGAGCAGGTGGATGAACCTAGAGCCTATCACCCAGCATGAAGAAAGAGAAAAATAGATACTGTACATTAACACACAGGTCTGGAATCTAGAAAGACGGTCGTTAAGACCCGCGGCAGTGGAGACGCTCACACAGAGGACAGCCTTGTGCACACGGAGCGGGAGGGAGAGGGTGGGACGGACGGAGAGAGGAGCGTGGAAACACATCCACCAGCACGTGTAAGACAGCCGGCCGGGGGGATTCACTGTGTGCCCCGGGCGGGTGGGGCGAGGCGGGAGGCGGGAGGGAGGCTCGCGAGCGAGGGGACGCACGGATGCCCGATTCACATGATGCACAGCAGAAACCGATACAGCCCTGTGAAACAAGGATCTTTCCATTAACAATAAATTTTTTAAAAAAAAAGAAAGAAAAAAGACAACTGAGGAGCCGGAGGTGAGAGAGGGTGCCCCCCGGCACTTCTGGGGCTTCGGCGTCTGGCCGGAGAGGGCAGGGCGGCCAGGGGGACCGCGTGCGGGAGGCGGCCCGCGCGCCGAGCCGGGTGGACGAGGAGGGAGCCGCACGCCCGCGGCGTCGGGAGAGGCGGTGCAGGGACGGGCGGGCGGTTTCTAAAGAGGGGAGTACTTCAGTGCAGGGAACGCCCTGGTGGTCCCGGGGGAGGGCTCAGGACCTCCACTGCAGGGGCCCGGGCTCCTCTCCTGGCTGGCGGCTAGAGTCCGGCACGCCGCGTGGCGCGGCCCGAAGCAACCGACGGATCAGCCGACCGGACGGCGGCGGCACACTGGCCAGCCTCTGCGTGCCAGGTCGCTCCAGCCGGTGTAACCGAATGCAAGGGCAGAGGCAGCCCCCCGGCCGCGTGCCCAGGGGAATGCGGCCAGTGCTGGGGCTGACGCCCACGTCCGCGGGGGATTCAGAGGAGCGGGGACACCAGGGAGTGACCGGAAGCAGCGCCAGAGGTGTTGGTGCAGTGCCCTGTCCAGCAGGATACATTCCAATTGGCTTGCCTGTTTAATACTTAAAAGTAAAATCTTAAGTGTTTTCAATGGACCAATTCTTTTTTTAAATGGAAGAATTCTTTCACACTTCAGAAAGGAAAAGCCTTTTTAAACTGTGACACAAAACCCAGACACCGAGACTGGCTGACGGACGGGAGGACACAGCAACGAAACAGCTCCTGCAGGACCTAACCGCAGAGGCCGAAGCCGACAGGCACAGGGGTCGCCTCCATCCAGGGCTGTGCTGTGTAGAGAGCGCCTGGGAATCAAGAAGGAAGAAGCTAACAATACAAACAATGAGAAAAGAATGTCAGAGCGTGGGCACACACAGAGGGGCATCGAGAGTTCTAAGCCGCGAGGAGCGCCCTGGGCCCCGCCCGGGGCCCGCTGAGCAGAGCAGACTGGACGGGCCGGCGCGTGGAGCGGGGCTGCGGCCGCGAGGGCCTGTCACACCCCCTCACCTGGCACACAGCGCGAGGACTCACGTGTTCTCGCCAGGAGCTTTTCTGTCCATGCGCCACACGGCAGACACGGAGCAGGGGGACACCCTTTGCGTCCAAGGGTTGCCTGGACATCCTGCCTCCTGGCTCCTGGTTCAGGCAGAGCCCGGACTAGGCTGTGGGAAGAGTGACCGACCTGTCCTGTCCCCAGAAGACGGCAGGATTCTGATCCTCGCATGGCCCACTCTCCTTTATTTCGAAGCCCGTAGGCGTACGATCTACCCTAGTGTGGAAGTGTGGTTGTTTCCTAGAGGACTCCAGCGTGGAGCTCTTACTGGGGTGAGCCGGCCACCCCCGGAGGAAGGAGCAGAGGCAGCCCCAGTTCCCCTCCAGGGAAGGGCAGGGGACCTGGGAGGAGCCAGAAGGCTTTCCCCATGTGAACTTGGACTCATGGTTGAGTATTTACCATCACTTTTATAATTTTTAAAATGTTCTATTTATTTATGTATTTACTTTTGGCTATTCTGGGTTTCCACTGCTGCCACGGGTTCTCCTCTAGTTGCAGGGAGTGGGGGCTCCTCTCTAGTTGAGGTGAGCAGGCTTCTTGGTGCCGTGACTTCTCTTGTTGTAGAACTCGGGCTCTAGGGCCCACGGGCTTCAGTAGTTGCAGCTCCGAGGCTCTAGAGCACAGGCTCAAATAATTGTGGCCCATGGGCTTAGTTGCTCCGCCGCATGCGAGATCTTCCTGGATCAGGGATCGAACCCATGCCTCCTGCATTGGCAGGCGAGCTCTTCACCACTAGGACACGGGGGCAACGAAACAGCTCCTGCAGGACCTAACCGCAGAGGCCGAAGCCGACAGGCACAGGGGTCGCCTCCATCCAGGGCTGTGCTGTGTAGAGAGCGCCTGGGAATCAAGAAGGAAGAAGCTAACAATACAAACAATGAGAAAAGAATGTCAGAGCGTGGGCACACACAGAGGGGCATCGAGAGTTCTAAGCCGCGAGGAGCGCCCTGGGCCCCGCCCGGGGCCCGCTGAGCAGAGCAGACTGGACGGGCCGGGCGCGTGGAGCGGGGCTGCGGCCGCGAGGGCCTGTCACACCCCCTCACCTGGCACACAGCGCGAGGACTCACGTGTTCTCGCCAGGAGCTTTTCTGTCCATGCGCCACACGGCAGACACGGAGCAGGGGGACACCCTTTGCGTCCAAGGGTTGCCTGGACATCCTGCCTCCTGGCTCCTGGTTCAGGCAGAGCCCGGACTAGGCTGTGGGAAGAGTGACCGACCTGTCCTGTCCCCAGAAGACGGCAGGATTCTGATCCTCGCATGGCCCACTCTCCTTTATTTCGAAGCCCGTAGGCGTACGATCTACCCTAGTGTGGAAGTGTGGTTGTTTCCTAGAGGACTCCAGCGTGGAGCTCTTACTGGGGTGACCCGGGCCACCCCGGAGGAAGGAGCAGAGGCAGCCCCAGTTCCCCTCCAGGGAAGGGCAGGGGACCTGGGAGGAGCCAGAAGGCTTTCCCCATGTGAACTTGGACTCATGGTTGAGTATTTACCATCACTTTTATAATTTTTAAAATGTTCTATTTATTTATGTATTTACTTTTGGCTATTCTGGGTTTCCACTGCTGCCACGGGTTCTCCTCTAGTTGCAGGGAGTGGGGGCTCCTCTCTAGTTGAGGTGAGCAGGCTTCTTGGTGCCGTGACTTCTCTTGTTGTAGAACTCGGGCTCTAGGGCCCACGGGCTTCAGTAGTTGCAGCTCCGAGGCTCTAGAGCACAGGCTCAAATAATTGTGGCCCATGGGCTTAGTTGCTCCGCCGCATGCGAGATCTTCCTGGATCAGGGATCGAACCCATGCCTCCTGCATTGGCAGGCGAGCTCTTCACCACTGAGCTACCAGGGAAGCCCTCTTTTGTCATTTTTAAATGGCCTTTTGTCTTACGTTTATGACTGGAAAAATTAAATGGGGAAAACCAAATGCATTGGCATTTCAGTGACAAGTGGAGGTTTATGAACAGATCTGAGATACCCTGTGGGCTCGCAGGAGAACCAGGGGCCCTTGGCCTTCACCAGGTGGTCCCCGTGGCTGCATCCTAAGACACCAGGACGCCAGGGTCACCGTGGGATCCAGAGGGGCCTGCTGGTGGTGGGGGATGGCGGGCCCGGGAAGCTCCTTTTAATCTGATGTATATTATGGGTTAAGATTTCATTTGGGAAGAAAGTCTCTGCCATTAAAAGTAGCAAGGTGGAGCTTCCCTGGTGGTCCAGTGGGTAAGGACACTGCCTTGCAGTGCAAGGGACGCTGGTTCGATCCCTGGCATGGAAAGATCCCACGTGCCACGGAGCGGCTGGACCGATGTGTCCAATTACTGAGCCAGAGCTCTGGAGCGCATGCACCCAGAGCCGGCGCTCTGCGACAACAGAGGCCACTGCGATGGGAGGCCCACACGGGCCAAAGAACAAAGATGGATGAAAATAGAGAAATGAAAGACCAATAGAAGTGGCCCGCCCGAAAAGTAGCAAGGTGAGGGCTTCCTGGTGGTCCAGTGTGTAAAGATGCTACCTTGCAGTGCAAGGGGCACCAGTTCGATCCCTGGCCTGGAAAGATCCCATGTGCCGCGGAGCGGCTGGACCGATGTGTCCAATTACTGAGCCAGCACTCTGGAGATCATGCGCCCAGAGCCTGTGCTCTGCAACGAGAGAGGCCACTGCGATGGGAGGCCCACACGGGCCAAAGAACAAAGATGGATGAAAATAGAGAAATGAAAGACCAATAGAAGTGGCCCGCCCGCCCCCCCTCCCTCCCTACTCCCCCCACCCAAAAAAAGTAGCAAGGTGAGGGCTTCCCTGGTGGTCCAGTGGGTAAAGAGTCCGCCTTGCACTGCAAGGGGCACCGGTTCGATCCCTGGCCTGGGAAGATCCCATACGTGGCTGGACTGGTGTGTCCAGTTGTGAGCCAGTGCTGTGGAGCGCATTGTACTCAGAGCCAGTGCTCTGCAACAGGATAGGCCGCTGCAATGCAAGGCCCACACAAGGCAAAGAATAAAGATGGATGAAAATCAATAAAAAGTCAATAAAAGAGGCCAAAATTTAAACAAAAAATGAAAATCTGCTCGGCCTACATGGACGCTGAGGTCTGCTGACACACTTCGCACCGATGGCCAGCGGCGAGGCCTGGAGGGTCCCCGAGCTCTGTTTTCATGCTGACGCCACAGGGAGCGGAGCCGGGTCCACGCCCTGCCCCCACACAGAAGCCTCTCTATTTGTGGACGGGGAAGTGGTGATTAAGGCGGATCAGCCTCACGGCAGTGCCTGCTCTTTTAAGGCTCCGCAAATGTTTACTTTCAGCCGGGAGCTTTCTGTCTAAATTCACATTTTACAGTTTAAATTACCTCCATTGGTTTTACAATTTACATTCGGTGATGAATTCCTTCCTTGCCACTTTAAAGGCATCTTCAAGGGTTTTCTGATGCTGCCCAGTGATAAACGCAATGCAGCTGAGAATTAAGAGCTGAAATGTTTGCGTTGTCTGGCCTCCGAGAGTCCCCTGCCATCCCTGGGAGATTCTGGGAAGAAAAAGAAAAACTAACAAAACCCTAAGTGAAAAATCACTTGGCCTTGAAGAGTTGGAACTTGACCAACCTTTAGTGCTGCTTGGGCCTGGAGGCTCCGGGAGTGGGGGGTGCTTGCTCGCCCTCCAGGCGGCCCCCACGGGAGTGGAGGGTCTCTGGAGGCCGTGGGGGCCGGCCTGGGAGCTCCACCCTCACCCCTCTTGCCTTTTTTTCAAAATCCACGTCAGGGGAGAGAAGTGAGGAGGATTCAGCCAGGCCCTGGGCCCTCCCAGGATGCTGGCCCGGGCCCCAAGCAGCCCTGATGGGCTGCCTCGGGGACACTTCGTCACCGGGGATGGGCGGTGGCCTAGGCCAGGGATGGGGTGCGCTCC
Organism: Tragulus kanchil; assembly: GCA_022376925.1. Taxonomy (NCBI): domain Eukaryota; kingdom Metazoa; phylum Chordata; class Mammalia; order Artiodactyla; family Tragulidae; genus Tragulus; species Tragulus kanchil. Next base: position 247,237,411 of record JAIOJX010000028.1, read on the forward strand.
CCTTTTGTGTATCTCCCCAGATCACTAGGGCATGAACAGAAACTCGAATTCAAATCACAATAACATAGAATAAAAGTGAAAATACCGACATCTATTTCTATCCTTTAACTCGCAAAACAAGTGTTTATTATTGACTCTGTTTCCTCTTAGAGAGAAATCATTTTACAATGGCAGACACTTCAGAATAATAAACTTATGATAACTATATGAAATAATGACAATCATAAATTAGATTATATATATATACATTATAAAACAGAAAACATTATATATACAGTGTTTCAGTGCCTTTTAAAAAATTTTTGGCCTCTTTCATTGGTTTTTTATTTATTTATTTTCATCCGGAGCTCTGTTTTGCCAGGGGAGGCCTGGAGGGTCCCCGAGCTCTGTTTTCATGCTGACGCCACAGGAGCGGAGCCGGTCCACGCCCTGCCCCCACACAGAAGCCTCTCTATTTGTGGACGGGGAAGTGGTGATTAAGGCGGATCAGCCTCACGGCAGTGCCTGCTCTTTTAAGGCTCCGCAAATGTTTACTTTCAGCCGGGAGCTTTCTGTCTAAATTCACATTTTACAGTTTAAATTACCTCCATTGGTTTTACAATTTACATTCGGTGATGAATTCCTTCCTTGCCACTTTAAAGGCATCTTCAAGGGTTTTCTGATGCTGCCCAGTGATAAACGCAATGCAGCTGAGAATTAAGAGCTGAAATGTTTGCGTTGTCTGGCCTCCGAGAGTCCCCTGCCATCCCTGGGAGATTCTGGGAAGAAAAAGAAAAACTAACAAAACCCTAAGTGAAAAATCACTTGGCCTTGAAGAGTTGGAACTTGACCAACCTTTAGTGCTGCTTGGGCCTGGAGGCTCCGGGAGTGGGGGGTGCTTGCTCGCCCTCCAGGCGGCCCCCACGGGAGTGGAGGGTCTCTGGAGGCCGTGGGGGCCGGCCTGGGAGCTCCACCCTCACCCCTCTTGCCTTTTTTTCAAAATCCACGTCAGGGGAGAGAAGTGAGGAGGATTCAGCCAGGCCCTGGGCCCTCCCAGGATGCTGGCCCGGGCCCCAAGCAGCCCTGATGGGCTGCCTCGGGGACACTTCGTCACCGGGGATGGGCGGTGGCCTAGGCCAGGGATGGGGTGCGCTCCCCTTTTGTGTATCTCCCCAGATCACTAGGGCATGAACAGAAACTCGAATTCAAATCACAATAACATAGAATAAAAGTGAAAATACCGACATCTATTTCTATCCTTTAACTCGCAAAACAAGTGTTTATTATTGACTCTGTTTCCTCTTAGAGAGAAATCATTTTACAATGGCAGACACTTCAGAATAATAAACTTATGATAACTATATGAAATAATGACAATCATAAATTAGATTATATATATATACATTATAAAACAGAAAACATTATATATACAGTGTTTCAGTGCCTTTTAAAAAATTTTTGGCCTCTTTCATTGGTTTTTTATTTATTTATTTTCATCCGTCTTTATTCTGTGGCCTGTGCGGGCCTCCCATCGCAGTGGCCTCTGTCGCTGCAGAGCCCTGGCTCTGGCTGCCTACGCTCCAGAGTGCTGGCTCGTAGGTAGACACACCGGTCCAGCTGCTCCGCGGCACATGGGATCCTCCTGGGCCGGGGATCGAACTGGGGCCCCTTGCACTGCGAGGCAGACTCTTTGCCCACTGGACCACCAGGGAAGCCCATATTTGAGTGATTCTAAAAATACTTGTGGTTTGGCAAAGCAAGTAGGAATGTCCCCGCTTCTAAGAATCAGACGAGAAGATGAGTGTTGAGGAAGGAGGGCGCCCTGGCCCGGGTCCTAGGGTCCGCCGCTGGGCCTGGGGGACAGGGGTCCTGCCTCCAGAGGCCAGACGGTCCGGGGGTCAGCGGGTGGGACGAGGGCCCTGCCGCGTGTGGAGAAGCTCCTGGGCGCGTCACACAGATTCCTACGTCAGGGATGAGGACGTGCCCTTCTTTTTAAATTAAGAAACATTAAAATCATGTAAGTAAAAGTACGGTTTAATTTTAGTTGGATAGATTTTTTTTTTTTTTTACTGAATTTTTACCGAAAAAAATTTCAAATTCACAGAAAAGCTGAAAATAGTACATACAATTGCAGGTATTTCCTGCAGCTCAGTTCACCAACTTTAAACATTCTTGCTTACTTTGCTTTCTCTTTCTCTCCACACGCACAGGCGTGCACACACATGTACGCATGTACACACGTGCACACCCTGGCGTGCACACACACTGTCTCAGGGTAAGGTGCCGCCTCGTGACCCCTTCCTAAGCGCGCCAGCGTGTGTCCCCTGGGAGCACAGACTCCTGCCGAGGGGCCGCCACCGCACCCGCGCCGATGCCCCCGCTCGCCCTTGACCCCGCTCGCTTCTCCTGACGGCTCCCGGGGCCCGCCGCCCCCGGGCTCGCACGGCGTCTGACACTCCCTCGGATCCTGGTTGGCCGCGGCACCTCGTTCTTTGTCTTTTTTCATCTTTGGCTCTGCCGCACGGGGGACCCAGCTCCCCAGCCACGAGGGACCCCGCGCCCTCCGCCCCGACAGTGCCGAGTCCTAATGCTGGGCCGCGGGGGGTCCCCGAGCACCTCGTCCACAGGCCGTGTGGCGGTGCTCTCCGCCGGGCCACCTCCTTCTGGAAGCCCCCGTCCTGCTGACACAGGAGCCCGGTCTGAGCGATCCGATCGGGGGCCCAAAAGGGTGAGGTGCCCCAGCGCCGGCGAGCCGCGCTTCTGACTCCCAGGCGGCATCCTGGCCCGAAGGACACTGTCGGCGGCTCACGGCCTTTTCATGTCTGTGAGCGCCCCGTGTTGGCATGACTTCTCTGCCGTGTGATGTGTGTGAAGCTGACCTGCGTCTACTGTGAAATCACCTCCTTGAACGCTCCTCTCTCGGCCTCTTGGGTTCCAGGACCCCACCTGGTCGGGAGCACAGCACCCTCGGGAGGCGGGGGTGGTGGAGCGCCGAGGAGCTGCCCCTGGCCGGCCGCGCCGCCAGGCCCACGCCCCTCGACCGCGGCAACCCCCAGCCAAGCCCGGCCGCCTCCTCTGCACCCCAGACTCAAAGCAGGGCTGTGCTCGTCTGAAGGAGACGCCGCTGTCTCTGCACTCGAGAGGAAGTGAGACCGGGGAGGACGGAGGAGAGGCAGGCGCAGGCCACAGCGGCGGGTTCAGGACGCCCAGGGCCCTCGAGGCTGGGGCAGCCAGGCCGGGCCGGGACCAGGGGAGGATGCGGTGCTGCAGGTGGAAATAGTCAGCTTTGGAGTTTCTTCTTTTTTAGTGAATTTAGCGCTCAGGCAAAGGCAAGTGGAAAAGGACAGGACAAACGCCATCAGTGTCACCAGAGCACCCGAGGCCACAAGGCTGGGTCCTCACCAAGTGCCCGTCCCGGCTGTGGCCTTCCCGGGAAGGCTGCACCCTGCGTGGACGGGACGGAGCCCAGGGGCTTGCCCACGCCCGCGCGCCAGCTCCACAGGCCTTTCCCGTTGTTTGCGTAAAGATGAGTTAGCTGTCCGTCTACATATAAATTGGCAAACTGTTTTCATCATTCAAAATAAAAAGTGAGCGGCTCATTTGCAACTGAAGGAATTTTAGTCTGGGGTTATAAAAACTTGATCAAGGAATGCAATTCTTCTCAGAGACCTCAGCTACGGCGGATGTTCCCCCTGCTGGTTCTGTCTTAATATGTTAAAACACTTCTGTTGTGATCTCCTTGTGATGAATGAGCCATTACAGGTTCCGCTTCCAGTCCCGGCTCCTGATCAGACCGTCCCTTCACCCTGTAGGAGGCACGTCGGAGTGGTCCGTACAGGCGAGTTAGTGCCGGTGCTGGGTAACGATGCAGAGGGGCCGGTTCACTATTCTGAAGTCGGTTAACGTAATCTCTCACACCAACAGAATAGGGAAAAATCCCACGATCATGTCAAAAGATGCGAAAAAGCGTTCGCCAAAATGACAGGGAAGCCCGGCGTGTCGCCGTCTCCAGGACCGCGGAGTTGGACAGCACTGGGCAGCTGAAGCGTGCCGGAGCGGCTGCACGTCGTGTTAATAAAGAATCTGGACACAGACCTTCCGCCCTTCACAAAAGTTAACTCGCAACAGATCACAGACCTAAGCGTAACCTATGAAGCTACAAAGCTCCTAGAAGATAATGTGGGAGAAAAGCTGGATGACCTTAGTGTCGTGATGACCTTTCAGATCCAACCCCAAAGGCACGACCCACTAAAGAAAGAATCGGTGGACCTCACTAAAGTAAATTTTCTGCTCATCAAAAGACACTGTCAAGAGAATAAAAAGACAACCCAAAGACTGGAAGAAAATATTTGCAAAACACACGTGAGAGGAAGATGAGATAACACAGTGTTATCCCAATATACAAGAACAGTTAACATTTAGAAACAAGGAAATGAACAACCAGATTAAAAAACAGGCCAAAGGCAGGTTCGACAAACGCCATCAGTGTCACCAGAGCACCCGAGGCCACAAGGCTGGGTCCTCACGAAGTGCCCGTCCCGGCTGTGGCCTGCCCGGGAAGGCTGCACCCTGCGTGGACGGGACGGGGCCCAGGGGCTTGCCCACGCCCGCGCCAGCTCCACAGGCCTTTCCCGTTGTTTGCGTAAAGATGAGTTAGCTGTCCGTCTACATATAAATTGGCAAACTGTTTTCATCATTCAAAATAAAAAGTGAGCGGCTCATTTGCAACTGAAGGAATTTTAGTCTGGGGTTATAAAAACTTGATCAAGGAATGCAATTCTTCTCAGAGACCTCAGCTACGGCGGATGTTCCCCCTGCTGGTTCTGTCTTAATATGTTAAAACACTTCTGTTGTGATCTCCTTGTGATGAATGAGCCATTACAGGTTCCGCTTCCAGTCCCGGCTCCTGATCAGACCGTCCCTTCACCCTGTAGGAGGCACGTCGGAGTGGTCCGTACAGGCGAGTTAGTGCCGGTGCTGGGTAACGATGCAGAGGGGCCGGTTCACTATTCTGAAGTCGGTTAACGTAATCTCTCACACCAACAGAATAGGGAAAAAAAATCCCACGATCATGTCAAAAGATGCGAAAAAGCGTTCGCCAAAATGACAGGGAAGCCCGGCGTGTCGCCGTCTCCAGGACCGCGGAGTTGGACAGCACTGGGCAGCTGAAGCGTGCCGGAGCGGCTGCACGTCGTGTTAATAAAGAATCTGGACACAGACCTTCCGCCCTTCACAAAAGTTAACTCGCAACAGATCACAGACCTAAGCGTAACCTATGAAGCTACAAAGCTCCTAGAAGATAATGTGGGAGAAAAGCTGGATGACCTTAGTGTCGTGATGACCTTTCAGATCCAACCCCAAAGGCACGACCCACTAAAGAAAGAATCGGTGGACCTCACTAAAGTAAATTTTCTGCTCATCAAAAGACACTGTCAAGAGAATAAAAAGACAACCCAAAGACTGGAAGAAAATATTTGCAAAACACACGTGAGAGGAAGATGAGATAACACAGTGTTATCCCAATATACAAGAACAGTTAACATTTAGAAACAAGGAAATGAACAACCAGATTAAAAAACAGGCCAAAGGCAGGTTCGATCCCTGGCCTGGGAAGATCCCACGTGCCGTGGAGCGGCTGGGCCGATGTGTCCAACGACCGAGCTGGAGCTCTGGAGTGCATGCGCCCGCGGCCAGTACCCTGTGACGAGAGGGGTCACTGTGATGGGAGGCCCACACGGGCCAAAGAACAAAGACGGATGAAAATAAATAAATGGACCCATAGAAGTGGCCAAAAAAATAAAAAAAACAGGTCAAAGACCTTAACCAACACCTCACCAAATAAGATATATAGACAGGAAACAAATGTATTTAAAGATGCCCCCCGTCTTATGGTCTCAGGGAAATGCAAGTGAGAACAATGAGACATCACTACATGCTTATCAGAAGGACGCACTCCACAACACAGACAGCACCAGAGGCCGGCGAGGAGGTGGGCACCCGGAGCCCTCGTCCCTCCCTGCTGGGGGCCCGCACGTGGGGCAGCCTCTCGGGCATACGGTTTGGGGCGTCTTACAGAACTGCATACATTCCTACCGTACAGCCCAGCCATCGTGCTGCTCGGTGCTGACACAGAGAAACTGAAAACTCATGTCCATACAAAACCCTGCACGTGGATGTTGTTAGCAGCGTTATTCATAACTGCCCAAACTAGGAAGCAACCGAGATGTCCTTCCGTAAGTAAACGGATAAATAAACTGTGGTCCGTCCAGACAGTGGAATATTATTCAGCATTGAAGAGAAACGAGCGACCAAACTCTGAAAAGACACGGGGGAGCCCTCACTGCGTATAATTCTAAGTAAAAGAAGCCAGCCCGAGACGGCAGCATGCAGTGCGATGCCAACCACAGTGTCCCACAGAGGGCAGGACTGCGGAGACGGCAGGAAGACCGAGGCCACCAGGGCTGCGGGGAGGTGGGGGCACACAGGTCGAGCACAGAGGACTGGGGGCGGAGAAACTCCTGTGTGTGACGGTTCAGTAGTGGCTACATGTCACTATCCATTGGTCAAAACCAGGAATGGTAGTGACGTGTTGATGCAGGGCCATCAATAATAGCAACTGTGTCATCCGGGGGAGACACTGATGATCCCGGAGGCAGGGCGTGCGGAGGGGCAGGCAGCCCACCAGCTCGCGGTAGCTTTTGCTTCATTCCGCTGTGAACTGAAATGGCTCTGAAAATGCCGGTTAAACATCTTTTCCTAAGATTCGGGGGTGTGAACTGAAATGGCTGTGACGAGAGGGGTCACTGTGATGGGAGGCCCACACGGGCCAAAGAACAAAGACGGATGAAAATAAATAAATGGACCCATAGAAGTGGCCAAAAAAATAAAAAAAACAGGTCAAAGACCTTAACCAACACCTCACCAAATAAGATATATAGACAGGAAACAAATGTATTTAAAGATGCCCCCCGTCTTATGGTCTCAGGGAAATGCAAGTGAGAACAATGAGACATCACTACATGCTTATCAGAAGGACGCACTCCACAACACAGACAGCACCAGAGGCCGGCGAGGAGGTGGGCACCCGGAGCCCTCGTCCCTCCCTGCTGGGGGCCCGCACGTGGGGCAGCCTCTCGGGCATACGGTTTGGGGCGTCTTACAGAACTGCATACATTCCTACCGTACAGCCCAGCCATCGTGCTGCTCGGTGCTGACACAGAGAAACTGAAAACTCATGTCCATACAAAACCCTGCACGTGGATGTTGTTAGCAGCGTTATTCATAACTGCCCAAACTAGGAAGCAACCGAGATGTCCTTCCGTAAGTAAACGGATAAATAAACTGTGGTCCGTCCAGACAGTGGAATATTATTCAGCATTGAAGAGAAACGAGCGACCAAACTCTGAAAAGACACGGGGGAGCCCTCACTGCGTATAATTCTAAGTAAAAGAAGCCAGCCCGAGACGGCAGCATGCAGTGCGATGCCAACCACAGTGTCCCACAGAGGGCAGGACTGCGGAGACGGCAGGAAGACCGAGGCCACCAGGGCTGCGGGGAGGTGGGGGCACACAGGTCGAGCACAGAGGACTGGGGGCGGAGAAACTCCTGTGTGTGACGGTTCAGTAGTGGCTACATGTCACTATCCATTGGTCAAAACCAGGAATGGTAGTGACGTGTTGATGCAGGGCCATCAATAATAGCAACTGTGTCATCCGGGGGAGACACTGATGATCCCGGAGGCAGGGCGTGCGGAGGGGCAGGCAGCCCACCAGCTCGCGGTAGCTTTTGCTTCATTCCGCTGTGAACTGAAATGGCTCTGAAAATGCCGGTTAAACATCTTTTCCCTAAGATTCGGAAGGATTGTTGCTGAAACTCGAGTACTTTGGCCACCCAGTGCAGAGTCAGCCCATTGGGAAGGAGGACTGAAGGCAAAAGGGGAAGCGGGCGGCAGAGCATGAGCCGGTGAGAGACCATCGCCCGCTCGCGGGACGCGCACTCGAGCAACCTCCGGGAGGTCGTGGAGGACAGAGGAGCCTGGCGTGCTGAGGAATCGGACACAGCTTAGCAGCTGAACGATAAGATTTGTGCATTTCAATGAACCTAAGTGAACAGAAACGACCAGGGCAGTCATAACAACTGACTGAAGCGTGAGGCTTAAGTGGAAGTATAGGTGGTCAGAACCGGGAGAATGTTACCTGAGTACTGAAGGGTCAGACACACAGAAGTATGTTACGCAAGTCTGTGTAATACGTTTAAAATCTTCATGACATACTGTTTTCTTTAAAAAAGCAATCGAAGAGAAACTGTTCAACAAGGAAGACAGTTAAAAGAAATTCAGCACACGCACAGTTGGACCCCTGGAGGGTCCAATTATACCAGTGGGGCAGAACAGTCCACTGAATCCAAGAATACGCTCCACAATAAAATAATGCTTAAATTTGCAGATTAAAAAAGTCACATTGGGTCTCAAGAACAATGAACACCCCACAGCACTGTTAATACTAAGACTCCTGGAAATTTACTGGAAGTCAAATAATTAAACAACTAATCTTTGCTCAGCAGCCCCCTAAGAATATGAAGTTAGTTATAAAGAAGAAAAAAAAAATGTCTGCCCCCAAACTTTCACAAAGCAATCCAGCCGCATTGCTGTGAGTGAGAAGCAGCTAGCGACCACTTTTCAGGGTGCAAAAACTCGGGGATGTTATTCCCACCAGCTAGAACATAAACTGTAGCCAACTAAGAAACAAATTGTAGAACATTACCAAATGTGGTTAGGACGAGTTTGTCAGAGTGTGAGGTCATACATTCCCGGCCCCGGAGACACCGCAGGGCTCACATGGTGTGACGTGAAAAGGAGCAAGGAACTGGGACAGGGGAAGGGTGCTGGTTTCCCACGTCTTCACAGCCAGGGGCTCGCAGCGTTCACCACCGACACAGCAAATGACGGAGGCGAGGGGGCCAGGCGCCCCCATGGTGCTCCGCCCCTGCTCATGGTGGCACTCAGTACAGACTGCCGAGAGACAGGAGACCAGGCTGGCAGCAAGAGCAGAAACTACTTACAGTTTAAAAATAAAATAAATACACCCAAAGCTGTTATCAAAATGCAAGGTCTTTGTGATAGGGCTTCTCTGCCAGTTGAGTGGTAAAGAATCTGTCGGCCAACGCAGGAGACATGGGCTTGACCTCCCGTCCGGGAGGATCCCACGTGCCGGGCCGCAGCTCAGCCCCGGCGCCACGGCCACGGAGCCCGAGCCCCAGAGCTTGGGAGCCCCAGCGGCGGAGCCCACGTGCCGTGTGGCTATGGAGCCCACGTGCTGCACCTACCGAAGCCCGTGTACCCAAGAGCCTCTGCTCCCCAACGAGAGAAGCCACGGCAATGAGAAACCCGAGCCCAGAAACAGACTCGAGCGTGGCCGCTGCCTGCCACAACTGGAGAAAGCCTGCACAGCCACCAAGTGTTACAATAATTACAAAAAAGTGTCTGGTTTTCACCAGATGTGACGAGAGTGAGGACATGCAGTCGATGTGGCCATCGCCCCTTTCCCACGGGTCTGTCCTGCTCTGCGTCTGGGGTCGGCGGCGGGCAGGACTGGGCACCACACTCGGTAGCAAACCATTTGATTATGTAATTGTGTCATCTGAGGCGCTCGATAAAATGGATTTTAGAGTTGTTTTTTCCCTTCCACTAATGCTCCCATCTCTCAGGCCAACATGAGGCCGGATGGATAACGTTCCAGATTTTTCCGCAGAATACATTTCGACATCTGAAAATTCCTAAGACTGGAGAATTGGCCGTCTGATCCCCTAGAACCATGAGGTGGCTTTCTTGGTCTGGTCGTGGACCCCAGCATTCCACTGTGAAAAGAAAGCAAACACTAAAATAACTTTCCATCACTAGGCAAGATATTCCTTTGGTAAGAAATAACTCGCAAGGAAAATTCCATATTTGATGGCTGCAGTTCTAAATTTTATTTTGGGTTTTGCATATCTTAAAAACACATTGAGGGAAAATTGTTACCAATTAATAGGGTAATTATTATGCTGACAATACAAGCTTATTTTCTGGCTTTTCCACCAAATGTCCTTCAGAGTGAGAGCAAGTTAGGGAAGAGGTCTGGTTGCTCTCCTTCTTGCGTGGAAATTCTCCTCGTCTCTAGAGGTTGGCAGCTAGGAGATGGATGATCCTCCGACCGTGCCCCCGTCCAGCCCGTTCTCAGGAAGTGTCACTGCCCTCTGGGCAGCATCTGGTGCACTCCGCAGGGGAGGCCAGAGAGTGGCCCATCTGCTGAGCATGCAGGCTCGCCAGGGAAGGTAACCTCCACACAACTTTGGCACAAACTGAAAAGACGGTGCTCGATTACAAAAGAATTTAGAAAAACAAGTGGTCAGAGCAAAGTTGTCCCGGGATCAAAAAAATAAAAAAATACCAGGAAAATACACTGGCCAAAAACCAGGAAAATCTGTTTAAAACAAACTAAAAGCCATTCAAAGAAATGTGGTGTTGCCACAAAAGATCTTTTGGAAAGCCACATCATCACTTCAACGTTTTGATGGTATTTGCGTTAGTTTTGGTTAAAAAAGGACCACAGAGAAATACACTCAGTAATTTGTGAGTCGAAAATCATGATGTTTCTCCATACGCTCCTAAAACAACAACTGTCGCTGTTGTTTAGTCACTATGTTGTGTCCGACTCTTTGAGGGATATAAGACCTGCGTTTACTCATTTAAAAGAAAAGCTAGTTCATAAATGCCGAGCGTGTGTCTAGAAGTCCCCTTGCTTCGTGCTGCAGTTATGAAGTGACCGCGTGTCTGTGCGGGTCTGTGCTTCTGTCATCGCCACGTTCGAACCTGTCAATCATTTTCACTCTGGAGAGTGCCGGGGTGTCTCAGGTGCTCAGAGAGTCGGCTATGGGCAGCCTGTGCCTGCAGGCGGCGTCTCACGGACCCGTCCGTCCTACCCAGGTCCACTGTCTGGCCACCTCCCAGTCTCCCTGTGGCCGGTAGGCTCCCACCGGGCTCCAGCCGGCAGCCCAGCAGAAGGGTCCAGCGCGGCCAGACGCCTCTCTCGCCGGCTCCTCTGTAGCAGGTGGGAAGGGAGGCAGCCCGGAGGCCTGGGGAACAGAGGAAGATCCGTGGCCTGGTCCCCGAGTGCCGGAGCGGAGGCAGGACCGCTGTCCCTCTGCTCAGACCCCCCACCCGTCCCATCACGGCCGACTCGGGCAGAAAGCACGCTCCTCTGAACTGTGGGGTCAGTCCCGGCCATCAGCTCCCCCAGAGCACCCAGTGGCAGGAAGGTTTCCTGCAGCCCTCATCCTGAAGCCGCACTTAGTGTCAGTCTTCTCTTCACCGCTGGTATGAGCTTCCATTCTGTCGCTGGAACGCATGTAGAAACCCTCTCCCCAGCCCCCGAGGTTGGCTCCCAGGCCCCGCCGCTGTGGGTGCTCCTGGCAGTGTGGATCAGCCGTGTGTCGCGAGGCTCCGTCACACTGGCCACGGCCCACCCCGTCCCGGAGGACGCCGGGCGCCCTGTTCTGACCCGCGGCTGCACACGCCGGCCGCAGCGGGGCGGGGCCCAGCTCGAGTGCTGCCGGCCGTGCTCGCGGGGGCCCCGCGCAGCCTCAGGCTGCCCCAGCCCGGGGCCGCCGGGCCTGGCCCCGCAGGAGGGTCTGCTCTCAGCAGGCGGCGGGGCAGCAAACAGCAAGGCCTGTGGCTCCAAACCACGTTTCCAGAGAACCAGGACTCAGGACGCGTGAGACTCCAGCCGCCTTTGCTGTGCAGACTGTGAAGCCACTGTCGAGCCGCTCCCGTCCTGTCCGGCTCTTTGCGGCCCCGGGACGGCAGCCCCCGGCTCCTCTGTCCACGGGATTCTCCAGGTGAGGACAGCGGAGGGGTGGCCACGCCCTCCCCCAGGGCTCCTCCCTGACCCAGGGGTCGCGCCAGGCCTCCTGCGCTGCAGGCGGATTCTTTGTCACTGGGCCACCTGAGAACCCCATCCTTTCAATATCTGCTAATCAGGTCACAGAAACGGGGCCCTACCCGTCCGTCCTACCCAGGTCCACTGTCTGGCCACCTCCCAGTCTCCCTGTGGCCGGTAGGCTCCCACCGGCTCCAGCCGGCAGCCCAGCAGAAGGGTCCAGCGCGGCCAGACGCCTCTCTCGCCGGCTCCTCTGTAGCAGGTGGGAAGGGAGGCAGCCCGGAGGCCTGGGGAACAGAGGAAGATCCGTGGCCTGGTCCCCGAGTGCCGGAGCGGAGGCAGGACCGCTGTCCCTCTGCTCAGACCCCCCACCCGTCCCATCACGGCCGACTCGGGCAGAAAGCACGCTCCTCTGAACTGTGGGGTCAGTCCCGGCCATCAGCTCCCCCAGAGCACCCAGTGGCAGGAAGGTTTCCTGCAGCCCTCATCCTGAAGCCGCACTTAGTGTCAGTCTTCTCTTCACCGCTGGTATGAGCTTCCATTCTGTCGCTGGAACGCATGTAGAAACCCTCTCCCCAGCCCCCGAGGTTGGCTCCCAGGCCCCGCCGCTGTGGGTGCTCCTGGCAGTGTGGATCAGCCGTGTGTCGCGAGGCTCCGTCACACTGGCCACGGCCCACCCCGTCCCGGAGGACGCCGGGCGCCCTGTTCTGACCCGCGGCTGCACACGCCGGCCGCAGCGGGGCGGGGCCCAGCTCGAGTGCTGCCGGCCGTGCTCGCGGGGGCCCCGCTCAGCCTCAGGCTGCCCCAGCCCGGGGCCGCCGGGCCTGGCCCCGCAGGAGGGTCTGCTCTCAGCAGGCGGCGGGGCAGCAAACAGCAAGGCCTGTGGCTCCAAACCACGTTTCCAGAGAACCAGGACTCAGGACGCGTGAGACTCCAGCCGCCTTTGCTGTGCAGACTGTGAAGCCACTGTCGAGCCGCTCCGTCCTGTCCGGCTCTTTGCGGCCCCGGGACGGCAGCCCCCGGCTCCTCTGTCCACGGGATTCTCCAGGTGAGGACAGCGGAGGGGTGGCCACGCCCTCCCCCAGGGCTCCTCCCTGACCCAGGGGTCGCGCCAGGCCTCCTGCGCTGCAGGCGGATTCTTTGTCACTGGGCCACCTGAGAAACCCATCCTTTTCAATATCTGCTAATCAGGTCACAGAAACATAGTGTTTTGTTTTTCTTTTTTTTTGGCCACTTCTATTGATCTTTCATCTATTTATCTTTGTTCTTTGGCTTGTGTGGGCCTCCCATCACAGTGGCCTCTTTAGCTGCAGAGCTTCGGCTCAGTAATTGGACACATCGGTCCAGCCACTCCATAGCACGTGGGATTTTCCCAGGCCAGGGATCGAACCGGCGGCCCTCTGCACTGCAAGGCAGTGTCCTTACCCACTGAACCACCAGGGAAGCCCTGTTTTTCTTTTATAGCATAATTTAATTGATGTATTTTTGGCCGTGTGGCATCTTGGTTGCTGTGTGGGCCACTCTAGTTGTGGTGTGTGCATTTCTTACTGTCGCGGCTTCTCTTGCTGCGGAGCACGGGCTCGAGGGCGTGTGGGCTTCAGGAGCTGTGACAGGTGGGCCCAGCAGCTGGGACGCCCAGGTCCAGAGCACGGGCTCGGTAGTGGGGGCACACGGGCCTAATTGCTGGGTGGCCTGTGGGATCCTCCTGGGTCAGGGAAGGAAGCCATGTCTCCTGCACTGGCAGGTGGATTCTTTACCACTGAGCCACCCGGGAAACACTGTGACTCTTAATTTACACTTTTATCTATGGTGTTGATCTGTTTTCACGTGACTGGCCACTTACTGTTGCTCTTGTTGATCGCCTGCTGCCTTATCATCAGCTCTTTCTTCGTTTGACTTTTTTCAGTTCCGCTCAGTCCCTCAGCCGTGTCTGACTCTTTGCGACCTCACAGACCACAGCCCGCCAGGCTCCCCTGTCCTTCGCCGTCTCCCAGAGCGTGCTCAGACCCATGTCAGTGGACACGGGATGCCATCCAACCCTCTGTCGTCCCCTTCTCCTGCCTTCAATCTTTCCCAGCATCACGGTCTTTTCCAGTGAGTTGTCTCTTCACAACAGGTGGCCAAAGTATTGGAGCTTCAGCTTCTGCATCCCTCCTTCCAGTGAACATTCAGGGCTGATTTCCTTTAGGATGGACTGGTTTGATCTCCTTGCAGTGTAAGAGACTCTCAAGAGTCTTCTCTAGCACCACTGTTTGAAAACATCAGTTCTTCAGTGCTCAGCCTTCTTGATGGTCCGGCTCTCACATCTGGACATGACTGCTGGAAAGACCACAGCTTTGACCACACAGACCTCCATCGGCAAAGCCAGCAGAGGTCATGGGATTCTAGCTGAGCTACTTCAGATCCTAAAAGGTGTTGCTGTTCAAGTGCTGGACTCCATGCACCCACAGCCTACCGCATAGATATTCTTGAAATAGCAAGACATGCTGTCGCAGAGTGTAGCCTTACCTATATGGGGCTACATGAGTATCTCATCACATACAATCACAGGTGGACTCCATTCCTCCAAAGCGGACACTGCGGACCCAGGCTGCAGGCCACGTAAGAGAGGGTGCTCTGAGCTGCAGGGGCCTGTGGACCCCAAGGACCTCACGGTAGGAAAACAACTGGCAGAGAGTGTCCCTGGGAGGGGAAGCCTAGAAGGAGGGTTACAGTCCCCAGAGACTCTCCACTAAACAGAGAGACACCCTGCGGTGCCAACGTGGCTCTGCAGCCTGGGCGGAAGCAGATGGCGCCTGCCGCGTTCACCGTGGAGCCACCAGGCCCCCGTCCAGGGGCGACATCAGTCGCAGCTCGCTGGCCAGCTGGACACAGGTGGTTCTTGGGGGTCAAGTCATCCTCTGGAGACGATGCACTGAACTCTCACTCGGAACTGGCAGGAGTGAGCCCTGGCACCGCCGGGGGCACGTGGGCAAGTTCTGTCCTGCAGACCCGCTTCGGGCAGAGACAGAAAGAGCAGGAGGTCCTGGGCAGCTGCCACGCCGTTTGCAGAAGGCCGGGACACAACAGCCTGTCTGCAGCCCGGACGGGGACCGCACGGCCCAGTTCCCACCTTGGACACCAGCGGCTGCCGGCCCAGCCCATCCAGCTGACTGCCCTCCTGCCTGCGGTCAGCCAGGCCTCAGTCCACCCCTCCTCCCTACCCTTGCCTGCAGCCCCTCCTGCGGGGACCGGCTGTATTAGGAGCGGTTTATGGCTCCCATCTCTACTGCCTGCTGCGGGCACACCTGGTGGGTCAGGGCTCCTCGGAGAGACAGACACAGCAGGACGTGCCCACGGAGAGAGCGTGGTGACAGGGCCCGGCTCTGGGACCCCCAGGGAGGCTGGCGGGTTGCGGGACCTGTGGCTGGCCCGGACTCACGAGGGCTGAGGAGTGAGTTCGAGGGCGGAAAGGGGTCGATATCCTATTTAAAATGACGTCAGGCAAGGGAGGTCTTCCTAACGAGGGGGGTCAGTCTAATCAGGCGAGGTCCCCCTCACAGAGGACGTGACCCTTAGTCCAGAGATTCAGGTGTTAATCTCGACCAGAAACACTCGAAATAACATTGGACAACGAGGCGAAGAGGAGTGAGGAGGTCAGACGATTCAAGCTAGAGGATTCACTCCCTGCCCCGAGGGAGGAACAGGGACCAAGCTACCCTCCGGCTTGGAGCAACACGAAACCCAAGAAAGAGTGTAGCCTACATCGGAAAAAAGGACTCCATTCCTCCAAAGCGGACACTGCGGACCCAGGCTGCAGGCCACGTAAGAGAGGGTGCTCTGAGCTGCAGGGGCCTGTGGACCCCAAGGACCTCACGGTAGGAAAACAACTGGCAGAGAGTGTCCCTGGGAGGGGAAGCCTAGAAGGAGGGTTACAGTCCCCAGAGACTCTCCACTAAACAGAGAGACACCCTGCGGTGCCAACGTGGCTCTGCAGCCTGGGCGGAAGCAGATGGCGCCTGCCGCGTTCACCGTGGAGCCACCAGGCCCCCGTCCAGGGGCGACATCAGTCGCAGCTCGCTGGCCAGCTGGACACAGGTGGTTCTTGGGGTCAAGTCATCCTCTGGAGACGATGCACTGAACTCTCACTCGGAACTGGCAGGAGTGAGCCCTGGCACCGCCGGGGGCACGTGGGCAAGTTCTGTCCTGCAGACCCGCTTCGGGCAGAGACAGAAAGAGCAGGAGGTCCTGGGCAGCTGCCACGCCGTTTGCAGAAGGCCGGGACACAACAGCCTGTCTGCAGCCCGGACGGGGACCGCACGGCCCAGTTCCCACCTTGGACACCAGCGGCTGCCGGCCCAGCCCATCCAGCTGACTGCCCTCCTGCCTGCGGTCAGCCAGGCCTCAGTCCACCCCTCCTCCCTACCCTTGCCTGCAGCCCCTCCTGCGGGGACCGGCTGTATTAGGAGCGGTTTATGGCTCCCATCTCTACTGCCTGCTGCGGGCACACCTGGTGGGTCAGGGCTCCTCGGAGAGACAGACACAGCAGGACGTGCCCACGGAGAGAGCGTGGTGACAGGGCCCGGCTCTGGGACCCCCAGGGAGGCTGGCGGGTTGCGGGACCTGTGGCTGGCCCGGACTCACGAGGGCTGAGGAGTGAGTTCGAGGGCGGAAAGGGGTCGATATCCTATTTAAAATGACGTCAGGCAAGGGAGGTCTTCCTAACGAGGGGGGTCAGTCTAATCAGGCGAGGTCCCCCTCACAGAGGACGTGACCCTTAGTCCAGAGATTCAGGTGTTAATCTCGACCAGAAACACTCGAAATAACATTGGACAACGAGGCGAAGAGGAGTGAGGAGGTCAGACGATTCAAGCTAGAGGATTCACTCCCTGCCCCGAGGGAGGAACAGGGACCAAGCTACCCTCCGGCTTGGAGCAACACGAAACCCAAGAAAGAGAGCACACAGGAAGTGTGAGCTCAGACAGGACCGACGGCCGTCCGGAGAGACAGGCAGCGGGTGAGGGGCACCCGATATGCCCCGGCCTGCAGCGGGGGAGGGAAGACGGAGGGGCCCCAAGGGCGGCTCCCCTGAGCCGTCTCTCCAGCGTGGTGAGGAAAACACTCAGCCTTTCCCAAACAGAGCCGTGGAGAGCCGTGCTGTTTGCCTGCCTCTCCATACACCGGCTGACGCGGAGCGCCGTGTGGAGCCCTGGAGCCGGAGCAGGAGACAGCCGGCAGGAGCCGCCGCTGCCCCGCATCCCCGCTGTGTCCCCGGTGCGTCCACCTCGTGGCGGTGCAGGTGCCCAGACTGCCCTCGGCGGGTGCCGTCCTCTGGGACAAAGGCGGTCACATAGGCCCTCCTTTGTGCCGAGCGGCAGAGCTGGGCACCACCCCGGGCACGGAGGCCTGCCCTGCAAACAGTGCGGCTGTAGCCCGGCCCCGGCCCCCCGCACTGAGCAGTCTGCTACAGAAGCCCCTCTCCCGCACAGGCTGGAGTCCCCCGCCGCCCCTCTGGCTTCCTGGAATAGCCAGGATCTCAGACCAGCCAGGGGAAGAGCAACACAAAAGTCCACCTCTCTATTGTAAAACAGAAGACTAAGCCCCAACGCTGACCCGCGGGGCAGAGGTGGCCCCCTTGGGGGCGCCTACCTCTCTTTCCGCACCTTTCAGCTTCCTCAGTCTCCCTTTCTGGAAGGCCGGGCTCGCGCTGCCGCGGAAGGAGAGGAAGCGCAGGGAGCGACAGAAGCCGCAGAGCAGAGCGAGGGCCGCTCCCGAAGCCCTGCGAGGGACACGGTCTCCCACACTGCCTGTGCTCGTCGGAGATGCAGACGAGAGACAGTTTCAGGAAAGATCCGCGCACCCAGTCCTCATCTGCAGCCCTTCCCCTCCGCCACTCAAGGCCCTCTGCGTAAACTTGGACAATTCTTTTTGTGAACAGTGCTGTGGTTGTGTCTTACAGGAGAGCTGTGCACACGTGGTAAAGAGTCAAACAACTCCAGAAGCTACGAGAGAGACAGCCACAACAGACCAAAAGCTCACTGCCAAGCCCACGGCCAGAAGCACCCCCTGCTCCCTGGGGGAGGCCGGCCCGTGCAGACCGCCCACAGAGTGGCCGCCGGGTCGCATGGGTGGATAGGCAGAGGGCAAGCGAACGGGTCTTCCCTGATTTTAACAGAAGAAAATGAAATTGAGTGATACTGAAGGCTATAAACTTCACATAAATGAATCTTTGTCCCAAGAAATTCTCTCTAGAGGATCCTGCAAAGACAACCAGAAGAGTCCCGAGTAAAAGGCGCCAGGCCGGGAGCAGGCTTCCCTCCCGGCACCCCTGTCCAGTGTGCGGACGGACAGACAGCAGGCCGCAGAGAGAGGAGGAGCCGGGCGGAGCCCGCGCACAGGGCCGTTAGCACGTGACCGCGGAGGCCCTCACACTCCTGGGCAAAGCGGGCTTTTAACACGCGGGGGTCACACGGGATGGGAAACATAGGTCGCTGTGTGAATGAATGTGTTAAGTTTCTGTTACTTTCTAGAAACGTCTAATGAGGACGTTGAATCCTCCTACCCATTAACCGGTTGTGTTGGAGGACGGCAGCTGGAGGGATGAGCCAAGCTGGGCGCATTCTCGTCCCGCCAGCCTGACGGGGCTGAGGGTGTCCTGAAGCAGCTGGCGACACGCCCCAGTTCTGCTCACAGCGAGAGCACCCGCGCCCACCACACACATCAGTAGGGCAGTGTGGTGAGGGGGCCCCTCCAGCCCCTCCCCTGCCCCTCGCTGAGGGCCGGCCTGCGAGCTGAGGCCTGGAGCCCGCAGTCGTGGAGGGGTGGGCCCAGCTGAGGCCCTCATCCAGACCCACCTGCTGGGATACGTGTTGAAAGGCCGAAGCATGAAAGCCTGAACCACACAAAGTGGAAGCCGGGTGCACGCTGTGGGCTCCCGCTCAGGGGTCAGGAGGGCACGCAGCCCGTCCAGCCGGGAAGGATGGACTTAGGGCAGTTGTGATCTGCAGGAGAGTCAAGGGAAAAATGTCTTTTTCCACTTTGGGAAATAGTCAAAGCTTTTCTATTCCACCAAAAATAGAAATGGAATTCTAGAAAGCAAACATAGGTGGGCTCATCCCTGTGTGCAGCTCCAGCGCGTCTGCCCAGCCAGCGACGCTCTCATCTCTCTGGAACGCGCGCCCGGGCTTCCAGCAGGCGGCCGACCAGCCGGAGGAGCCGGGGCCAGCCCCGCGGCGGCACCAACCGGCCACCCCGGCCCTCCCCCGGGCAGGCTGGCCGCTTCCTCCCCCAGACCTCCCCGGTGGCCCAGGGCCTCGGGGTCTGCGCCGCTCACAGGCCAGTGCCGCTGCCTGGTTGTGCGGCCACGAGTCCCTGCGGTGGCCGGCGCCCGACGGGCAATGATGCTTTCCCTTTTAGGACCCTAGGAGGTTTAAAACTCGGAGAACCACGTCCACCTGGTGGTGGTGGGTTCTCTGTATACACCCCCTGCCCCCATAGGCAGAAACTATGCCTTAACGTATGAGTGTCCAGTTTATGTAATATTTATGTCTAGCTTACATTCATGTTTAGTTTACACTTAAGCTAAACATAAATTTTACACACTTTATTATAACATCAACTACTTACTTCAGTGATACACTATTTAAGACAGTCTCTCTGAGGACAGGCCCAGAGAGGGCAGCTGCTGCCTGAGGAATGACCTGTCCACCGGCAGGGTGGCCTGTCCTCCGCCGGCCCTCTTCTGAAGGCAACGCCGTGCTGAGGCAGGTGAGCGTCTTGGCTGCCCTCTCCCACCCAGCCTTCCTCCTCGGGCAGCAGAGATCGGATTTGGCAAGACCGGAATCTGACTTTTGCACAAATGAGAAGAAATAGAAAAATCTTGATAGTCCAATGGCCAGAAAAGAAACAGAATCCATAATTATAAACAATCTCACAAAGTAAGCTGCACACTCTCTCCCAAGGCGTCTGAGGGTTAAGAGAATTAACACCTGTCTTACATGGTTAAGAAAATTAACACCTGTCTTATATGAAACTCTTCCAGAGAAGAGGAAAAAGGGAACACTTCTTAACTCATTTTATGAAGTCTAGTAGAAAACTAGACTCGATACTAAAACTGATTAGGATATTATAAAGAAAGTACAGCCTATTTCCCTTGTGAGCATTCATGCAAAGGTCCTAACCAATACATGAGTGAACAAAATCCAGTAATGCACGGAAAGGAAAGCACGCAGCAGCCACCCTGGACTTACTCTAGACATACAAGTTCTGTTTAACGTTTGAACTTCAATCAATTTAGTTCCTCATGTTAACAACAAATCAGAAACATCATACTATCATCTCAATAGGTGCAGAAGAAAACACTCAATAAAACTCAACATGCATTCACGAAAAGAAACGCAAAGCCAAGTAGGAATGGGAGGGAGTTTCCTTAACCTGAGAGAAGTGTCTATGTAAACAACACTCCGACCACAAATACCACACTCACTGGTGAACAGGGAGTGTTTTCCGCTGAGGTCAGGCCCAAGATAAGGACGTTTGCTGCAGACACTGCTGGTCTGACCCTCAGTGAAGCGAGCCAAGGAAAAAGCCATGAAGCAATGATGTTTGGAAAGGGAGAAATTAAAAAGTCAACACTCACGGGCAAAATGATTATGTGTGTAGAAAATCCAACAGAACCCAGAGATAGCTCTTAAAAGTATTAAGCGAACCTGAAAAAGATGGCTCTCCAAGGTCAACATGCAAAACTCATCGGCATCCCCTGTAAGGCAGAAACCAGTGGGTACAAAGCAACAGAACACAGCACCCAACGCACTGGACACCAGGGGCGAACAGAGCGTGCTGGACCAAAGACTCTGAGCTACCGAGGGAACGGAAGACTGCTCACGTAAACGTCAGAGCAAGCAACAGCGGGGCGTCAACCCTGGGAGAACGTTCAGCCTCACCGGACTGACCCGCAGCCTCACCACAACTCTCCTTATTCTGGCAGGACTTTGGGGGGAAATTGAGAAGTCAATGCAAGACGTTGTATGGAAGTCAGGAGCACGCGCAGGAGAAGATTCCAAGGAAGACCACAGCTGGAAGATGCCTCCACCAGGTAGCAAGATGGTCATGCCCTCCCGTGACCAAGACAGGAAGAGGCGGTGTAAGACAGGCACAGCGCCCGGAGGAAGAGGGAGTCTCAGACAAACGCGCGCCTCGCTCGGGTGGCACTGGGTTCATGAAGAACCGCAGGCAGAGGGCAGCCTCCCCATCGCGCTGCTGGGTCTACTGGGAACCAAATACAACAAACGGGAGCAGGAGACTGAATCCAGATGCCTACCTCACGTGGAACAGAAGAAACAATTCCAGATCATTCCTGCTCCACAACTGAAACCTGAGGGACCCCCTGGTGGCCCAGTGGCTGAGACCCCATGTTCCCCACGCAGGGGGCCCAGGTTCAAGCCCTGGTCAGGGAGCTAGATCCTCCGGCCTGCAACTAAGACCCAGGCACATTCCAACACAGAAAGAAATATTTTAAAAAAGAAAATGGGAACAGTAAGCCTGATAGAAGATAGCAGGGCATGTCTTCACGAGCAGGGAGTTCAGTCGAGGGTTCTAAACAAGGCACAAAGAACAGTAGCCACAGGGAAAGGTTGAAAAGGTTGGATCACGCTGAACTTAAGACTTCCTGACTGTTAAAGGACACCGTTAAGTTTGTGGAAAGGCACACCACTGAGCGTGAGAAAATATCTGAAATACACATAACCGACCAAAGAGTTGTTGTCCAGAAGATACGAAGACTTTCTTTAAGCAAGTCAAGCAACACTGGAGCGGATCCTCGTCAGCAGGATGTGCCCAGGGGCAGCCGGCACCTGCAGAGCCGCTCAGCCCAGTGGCCGCTGGAGAGCCCCCCTGCAGAAGGGCCAAGGAGAGGGCCCGGTTCAGGCGCCGCAGGGTGAGGGGCGAACAGAGCGTGCTGGACCAAAGACTCTGAGCACGGGGCGAGGACGAAAAAAATCAACCCTGGGAGAACGTTCAGCCTCACCGGACTGACCCGCAGCCTCACCACAACTCTCCTTATTCTGGCAGGACTTTGGGGGGAAATTGAGAAGTCAATGCAAGACGTTGTATGGAAGTCAGGAGCACGCGCAGGAGAAGATTCCAAGGAAGACCACAGCTGGAAGATGCCTCCACCAGGTAGCAAGATGGTCATGCCCTCCCGTGACCAAGACAGGAAGAGGCGGTGTAAGACAGGCACAGCGCCCGGAGGAAGAGGGAGTCTCAGACAAACGCGCGCCTCGCTCGGGTGGCACTGGGTTCATGAAGAACCGCAGGCAGAGGGCAGCCTCCCCATCGCGCTGCTGGGTCTACTGGGAACCAAATACAACAAACGGGAGCAGGAGACTGAATCCAGATGCCTACCTCACGTGGAACAGAAGAAACAATTCCAGATCATTCCTGCTCCACAACTGAAACCTGAGGGACCCCCTGGTGGCCCAGTGGCTGAGACCCCATGTTCCCCACGCAGGGGGCCCAGGTTCAAGCCCTGGTCAGGGAGCTAGATCCTCCGGCCTGCAACTAAGACCCAGGCACATTCCAACACAGAAAGAAATATTTTAAAAAAGAAAATGGGAACAGTAAGCCTGATAGAAGATAGCAGGGCATGTCTTCACGAGCAGGGAGTTCAGTCGAGGGTTCTAAACAAGGCACAAAGAACAGTAGCCACAGGGAAAGGTTGAAAAGGTTGGATCACGCTGAACTTAAGACTTCCTGACTGTTAAAGGACACCGTTAAGTTTGTGGAAAGGCACACCACTGAGCGTGAGAAAATATCTGAAATACACATAACCGACCAAAGAGTTGTTGTCCAGAAGATACGAAGACTTTCTTTAAGCAAGTCAAGCAACACTGGAGCGGATCCCTCGTCAGCAGGATGTGCCCAGGGGCAGCCGGCACCTGCAGAGCCGCTCAGCCCAGTGGCCGCGGGAGAGCCCCGCCCTGCAGAAGGGCCAAGGAGAGGGCCGCCGGTTCAGGCGCCGGCAGGGTGAGGGGCGGCTGGCGCTCTCGTGGCGGCCAGTGGGAGCGGAACACGGCTCAGCCCGTTGGCAACTGGAGCTACCTGATACGTGGGCCATACGTGTCACCTGTGATAAGGTACACACCCAAAAGAAATGCACACGTGTGCGCTCAAAGGCACATGCGGAACGTCTGCTGGAGCATCCCACACAGGGCGAGAAGCAGGGAGCAGCTCCGATCTCCCCGGGCCGCCCTGGTGGCTCCACGGTAAAGAATTCGCCTGCCACGCAGGAGACCGGGTTCAGTGCCCGGGTTGGGAAGGTCGTGAGCGCCTACCCACTCCGGTGCCCCTGCCCGGGAACCCCACGGACAGAGGAGCCTGGCGGGCAACCATCAGGGGGTTGCGAAGAGTTGGATGTGACTGCGCGACTCACACTCACGTTCCAGATCTCCGTCCACAGTGGGATGAGTTACTACACTGTGGCACGTCACTACCCTGGACGATGCGCGGGCCCGGCGTGGCGGCTCTCCCAGAGGCGGCCTCCACCAGAAGCAGCAAGGGCCCACAGAGCTGGACGGCATGGCTCCACCTGTGCCGAGTGGAGCCCAGGCACTGTCAGCGGTGCTGGAAGCCAGGGCCAGTGCGCAGGGAGCCTGGAGCGAGCGGGCGTGAGGCCGACCCTGGTGGCGGCCGGGTTCTTCCTCTCGTCCCGCGTGGAGGCTTCACGGTGCACCCACGGGGGGCTAACTCATCAAGCTGCGCCCTGAGAAGACGGATATCTTTCTATACGATATTACCCTTCAACACAACGTTTAGAAACGCATGCGTGATGGTCCCTTTTCGTGGCGCCTCTCACAGCCGCTGGGTTACCAAGTAACCAGTGCCGAAGTCGGCTGGAATCCCTGGAATTCAAGTCTAAGACTGAACCTCAAGAACTGACTGCATGGTAGCTGAAGTCCCCAGAGAGAAGGCTTTAAATAACACCCAGCCATCTAAGGTGTCATTAACCAACTTCCATCAGGCACAGTCAGCCTCCAGACCCCCCAGAAGGGCGCCCCCAGGAAGGGAAGGGGGGCAGTGTCCCTCCCACGGCCCCCTTCCCCTGCTCTCCCCTGCCCAGCTTCAGTTGTTAATTGCCTTTCAACTTCTCAAGAAAGGCTGCTAACATAATAATTAAGAGATAACTCAACAAGAAAGCAAAGGGAAAAAAAGACAGACAAGAAAAGCTCCTTTTACTGGTACTAGTTCATTGTCTTAGAATAGCATGTACCGGGAGCCATACTGTGTTTGCATTTCTGATTTATAAAAAAATGCCCAAAACTACTACCAGGCAAAAGAAGTGGGAGCAGGTGCTAACTTTGTTTGATTTATGTATTTATCGGCACCCGTCTTGTCCCACGAGGAACGGGAGGCGCCTGGCAGTACCAGTCCCCGGCATTTCTAGTCCCTCGGCATCCCCCAGCCGTCTGCCGTGTGGTGTAGCCCTCACAGCACTGCGGCTGCCCCGTGTCATGGCCGCGTCTCACACTCGCCATCCTGGGGGGGCACACGCACCCCAGCCTTCCTGGAGAACGTGCTGAGTCTGCCCGGTTTTGGAACCACAACACTGCTGCGACACGTCTCCCTGGAAACAGGTGCAAGCTTCCCGAGGGCGTGTGTTAGGAGAGGGCTGGCGGGTTCTAGGGGTGGAGGTCTCCTGGCAGGGAGATCCTCGCTCCGGTCCCCGGGCCCTGTGGAGGAGCCTCTGTGCCAGGAGAGCTCGACACCTGGCAGGTGTGGGGGGCTTCTCCCTGCCCGAGGCTTCTCCTACCCGCCTTCTTCTTATTCTAAAATTTACAGTTTAAAATATTCTTAAAATTAAAAAAAATTGAAGTACAGGTGACTTACAGCGCTGCACTAGCTTCAGGTATACAGCACAGTGGTTCAGTTTCACCTGTTTTCAGATTTGTTTCCCATCCAGGTTATTACGAGACACCGAGTGGAGTTCCCTGTGCTGTGTGACAGGTCCTTGTCAATTACCTATTTCACATACAGTAGTGTGCATCTGTTAATCCCAGCCTTCTAAAATATCCCTCTCCCACCTTTCCCCTTTGGTAACTATAAATTTGTTCTGTCTTTGAGTCCATTGTTTTTTTTTAATGTTGGCCTCTTTTATTGTTTTTCATTTAATTTATTTTCGTCCATCTTTATTCTCTGGCCTGTGTGGGACTCCCATCGTGGTGGCCTCTGTTGTCGCAGAGCACCGGCTCTGGGCGCATGTGCTCCAGAGCTCTGGCTCAGTAATTGGACACATCGGTCCAGTCACTCCGTGGCATGTGGGATCTTCCCAGGCCAGGGCTCGAACCGGCGCCCCTTGCACTGCAAAGCGGTGTCCTTACCCACTGGACCACCAGGGAAGCCTTGAGCATCTTTTTATGTGCTTCATGGCCACATTCCTTCTTCAGTCCACCTCATCTCTTCTTTTGTCCATCTTTAGCTGGGCTCTGTGCCTATGCGGGCTGGACACTGAGTTCTTTATACAAGCCCTCTGATGGTTGCACGTGCTGCGAACATCTGCTCCCTACTCGCCATGTGTCTTTCTTCTCAGTGCCTCTTTTGATGAGCAGTTGTTCTTAATCTAGTATGACCAGATTTATCACTTATCTTTTTTTTTTAATTATGTATTTATTTGGCTGCACTGGGTCTTAGTTGTGGCATGTGGGATCTAGTTCTCTGACCAGGGATTGAACCCGGGCCCCCTGCACTGGGAACACAAGAGTCTCAACCACTGGGCCACCAGAGAAGTCCCATTCTTATCTTTTACGGCTAGCCCTTTTTGTACCTTGTGAAATTCTTCCTTGTTCAAGCTCTCAAAGACATTAACCTGCATTTTACAGATGTAAAACTTCTGTTTTCTTTAATCCACTGGACTGAGCTGGGGGTAGGGCGTAGGGTACATTCCTAATTCTGGTTATCACCCAGATGGACAGACACACGTCCATACACCGTCACTGCGTTTCCCACTGATGTGCGAAGGCTCTTCAGTCATATCTCGAGGTGTGTTGGGGTCTCTCTCTGGGCTTCCTCCTCCATTTCCATGGTCCAGTTCTCCATCTGAGGACCAATGACAGGGCTTGTTTACTATAGCTTAACAGTACACCTTGGTATTTCTGCTGCAGATCCTCTGCCCCCTTCTAAAGAGTCCCCTGGCCCTTCTGAACCCTTTGTCCTTCTATTACATCTTCTAGAATCATTCAAGGTGAATGAGGCTCCATGTTGGGATATTTATCAGAATTCCATTGACCCTACAGGTGACTTGGGGGAAAGAGACATTTGTTTATGATACTGAGGTCTTCTTATCTATTAAAACGGCAGGTCTCTACATTCACTTGCTCATACATGCCTTTTGTTAGATTTATTTGTTGCCGGTCCAGCCGGCGGTTGAACAGAACCTGAAGAGAGCGGCAGATCGGCTAAGAAAAGAAAGAAGGACAGAAAAGATGGGGTTGAGAGGGACAGCAAAGAGGCAGACAACTCTACAGGTTGCTGACAAGTTGCTGACAAGTTTATTGAATTTGCTCATACATTTTATACTTCTCAAAATCAGATAACACACAGCAAACAATTGTGTATACCCGCTTTAGGCCAGGTTTTTCGGACCTAGCATTTTGTTAGTGTCTAGCAGGCAGATCATAAACTAGGTGTTACCTCCTGGTATGTCATTAACATATTCAAAGTTCTTTAGATTACAATGGTTCCAGGGCATAAAGCCCCTCAAGCCCTTTTCATCTGTTGACTGAGGCTCCAGGTGTCCTTTACTATAGCTCAGAAATGTCTTCACCAATATATGGGGTGGCGGGACAGAGAGCTATGCTGTTATCAGCCCGTTTCCAGGGCAGCTCCCAGAGCTATGTTTCCTTAAAGGAAACCCCTTAAAACAGGGTAGCGCCCACAATTTGTAATTCATACTCTTGTTCCTACTGAAAACCACAGGATTGCTTTTACAGATGTAAAACTTCTGTTTTCTTTAATCCACTGGACTGAGCTGGGGGTAGGGCGTAGGGTACATTCCTAATTCTGGTTATCACCCAGATGGACAGACACACGTCCATACACCGTCACTGCGTTTCCCACTGATGTGCGAAGGCTCTTCAGTCATATCTCGAGGTGTGTTGGGGTCTCTCTCTGGGCTTCCTCCTCCATTTCCATGGTCCAGTTCTCCATCTGAGGACCAATGACAGGGCTTGTTTACTATAGCTTAACAGTACACCTTGGTATTTCTGCTGCAGATCCTCTGCCCCCTTCTAAAGAGTCCCCTGGCCCTTCTGAACCCTTTGTCCTTCTATTACATCTTCTAGAATCATTCAAGGTGAATGAGGCTCCATGTTGGGATATTTATCAGAATTCCATTGACCCTACAGGTGACTTGGGGGAAAGAGACATTTGTTTATGATACTGAGGTCTTCTTATCTATTAAAACGGCAGGTCTCTACATTCACTTGCTCATACATGCCTTTTGTTAGATTTATTTGTTGCCGGTCCAGCCGGCGGTTGAACAGAACCTGAAGAGAGCGGCAGATCGGCTAAGAAAAGAAAGAAGGACAGAAAAGATGGGGTTGAGAGGGACAGCAAAGAGGCAGACAACTCTACAGGTTGCTGACAAGTTGCTGACAAGTTTATTGAATTTGCTCATACATTTTATACTTCTCAAAATCAGATAACACACAGCAAACAATTGTGTATACCCGCTTTAGGCCAGGTTTTTCGGACCTAGCATTTTGTTAGTGTCTAGCAGGCAGATCATAAACTAGGTGTTACCTCCTGGTATGTCATTAACATATTCAAAGTTCTTTAGATTACAATGGTTCCAGGGCATAAAGCCCCTCAAGCCCTTTTCATCTGTTGACTGAGGCTCCAGGTGTCCTTTACTATAGCTCAGAAATGTCTTCACCAATATATGGGGTGGCGGGACAGAGAGCTATGCTGTTATCAGCCCGTTTCCAGGGCAGCTCCCAGAGCTATGTTTCCTTAAAAGAAACCCCTTAAAACAGGGTAGCGCCCCACAATTTGTAATTCATACTCTTGTTCCTACTGAAAACAGGAGGATTTTTCTCAATTACAGGTTGCTCATTGCTGATGTACAGAAATTGGTTTTCTGGGGTGTGTGTTGATTCTATATCCAGTAAGCTTGCTGGATTTTATTAAATCTACTAATTTAGCAGTAGATTATTTTTACTTTTCTGAAGATGCCATCACATGACACGTGACTGTTTTCTTTCTTTATCCACTTCATTTCACGGCCATAATGAGCCACGTCCACTGCAATGCTGGACCGCAGTGGAGAGACCATCACCCCTGCTTTGAGTCTGCTTTAAACAGAATGTTCCTCACACCTCACCACTGAGGTGTGTTTTGTTTTCTTTGTAGTATTTATTTATCTGGTTGCACTGGGCCTTAGTGGTGGCATGCAGGGTCTTCAATCCTTCGTTGCAGCATGCAAGAGCTTTGGCTACAGCATGTGGGAGTTTCAGCTGTGGCGTGCGGGACCTAGCTCCTGACCAGGGGTGGAACCTGTGCCTCCTGCGTTGGGAGCACGGGGGCTCAGGCACTGGGCCCCCAGGAGCTCCCCTCCACTGGGTCTGATGTCTGTCTCAGTGTTTGTAGGTTCCCTCAGCAGGGTAAGGATTGTCTAGTCCTAGTTTTCTCAGAGTCTGTCTTCCTTGGCATGAGTGATGCTGGGCTTTACGAACGGCCTCTTGCACACCTGCCACAATCATCCAGGGTTCTCCTCGGAGGTCCTGACGCGGTGATGACAGTAACAGATTTTTAAGCATTAAATCAATAAACGTTGGGTAAACCCAAGTTGCTCATGAGTCTTTGTTCTCACTGTACACACTGCTGGATTTTTGTTTGCCAAGTGTTCAGTCTAGGTTACTCTGGTAACTCTGTCGACGAGAGAAGTTGATCCATACTTACCCACCGGTCGTCCTGTCCAGGTTTTGGGGTCAAGGCAGACCTCTTATGGGAGGCGTGTTCTCTTCTTCTAGGCAGTCCTGTCCCGGCACTCTGCTGAAGTTTTCAAGGTCACTATGACCTCCATAGATTTTCCGTCCTCACCTTATTTGAAGTGTCTTTTCTTCTTGAAGCACCAGGCCCTGTTCGGCTCCCCTCTCCCTCCGGGTCCGCAGCCCCCGCTCCCCAGGACCCCTTGCTGACGGCGGAGGCTCTCCGGGCTGCGCAGGCTCTCGGCCCCTCCCTCTCGCTCGCTGCGCCCTGCGTCCGCCTGCCGGGCTCCCAGCCGTGTGTCCCCGGCACAGTTCTCTCTTCTGGATCTGATCGTCCACATCTTCTGAACACAGATGCCCACCTGGATCCCTTCCAGGTGCTGCCCACAGCGCAGCCAGAGGGTCCGCGGCCCCTCCCAGGCTCCACCCGCCTCAGAGCCAAGCCCACCCCCAGGCACCCGCTCCAGCACGCGGGCAGCACCCTGGTGTGGTCCTTCCCCAGCCACACCCAGCACCCAGCTTGCCGCCAGGTCTGTTTTCAGCAGACACGCCAAGTGCTCCTCCCTGCACGCGTGGACTCCTGCCCACCTGCCGGCCCCTGGGCACACGTGTCTGCATCAGAGCAGGCACCTGTGGGTGCCTCACAGCTCCTTCCCCCTCCTCCCGGCACCCCGGCTCGGGGCTGCATCTCCCTCCCCCCAGCAGGCTCTGTGCTCTGATGGAGTGGGTCCAGCTCCCCGTTCCTAGGGCGGCCCTAGCAGCTGAAACCGGGGTGGGGGGCATGCTGTTTCTTTAAAGGACCAGATGGTTCCTCTCTCAGGCTTTTCAGGCCTCGTATGTGTCTGTCCTCGGCTCCTTTCCCCAGCGCTTTACGAATGTACGGTTCATCCTGAGCTTGCGGACGCCATAGCCAGAGGCCACAGGCCTGTCCCCAGGTCTCACGCGCAGGCCTCCGGTGTGACGGCTCAGCACGGTCCGTTTTGCTGGTGATGTGGGGAGGGCAGAGGACTCACGGGGCCCACTCAAGAGGACTCCAGATGGCATGACGACGGAGCTTGCCCCTCTGCCCAGGCACCCTCACCACCAAGGCCTCCTCGCCCTCCGTGGCTCCGCTCAAGGGCCGCGGGGTCCCAAGGAAGCTGGTTCTGATCTGTGGCGAGCAGCAGCACCCGGCGTGAGAACACCTCTGCGGGGAGCACCCGTGTCCTTGCCCCCGCCTTCTCTCTGCACGCGGGGCTGGCCTGCAACGAGGGCGCACCGCTCTCCTACGGATCAAGAGAGGCTCCCAGCGGCCAGATGAGTCACAGGCCAGTGAGAGGGGCAGGGCGGGGTGAACCCGTCCACCCGGGCCTGAGTGCCTCACACCAGGCCGGCCCCCAGCGAGCACCGCCCGGCAGCCCCCCCGCTCCAGACCGCGGACCAGGCCACAGCAGGCTCGCACGGCCGAGGCACTGGGATGCCACGCGAAGCTCCCCAGTGTCTGGCCCTGACACTCTCGTCTCGGGCTGCCTTCCTGGGAGGTGGACGTGGCAGGCGATGAGAATGAGCCTGACCACTTCTGGGTTTAAACACCTTGGGACTCGGTGCACAGGGGGCCCAGGGCGCGACAGTGCTGGCCCCGGCTGCCCGTGTAGCCAGCCTCTGTCAGAAGCCCTCCTCCAGCCTGGGAGTGGGCGGTGTGTGTGTATGTCCACACGCATGTTTGTGAGCACGAGTGAGGCTCTCCAGGCCCATCTCGTAGCCATGCAAGATTCCCGGAGGGCCTGGGGGCCCAGAGGAAGCAGCTCATCAGGAGCTGAGCAGACACTACGCTCTGCCACCACTCCCAGCAGGAGCTGACTGAAGCTTTAGTAGCATCTGGGTTTCATCACTCCAGTCTCATGTTTTTTTTTTTAAATATAGGACAAAAAATATGTCTCAAATAAATGTATCACAGTATACTGATTATCACTCCTTAGCAGCTTTAGCTTCCTGACTTTCAGAAACCAAGGAATCAACAGCCTACTTCCAGACTATCATCTGGGCTTCCCAGTGGCTCAGTACTAATGAATCTGCCTGCAGTGCAGGAACCCTGGGTTCGATCCCTGCTCTGGAAAGATCCCCCGGTGAAGGGAATGGCGACTCACTCAAGTATTCTTGCCTGGAGAATCCCATGGACATAGGAGCCTGGTGGGCCACCGTCTAAGGGGTCGCAAAGAGTCAGACGTGACTGAGCGACTCACACACACACACACGTACCTAAAAGCACCAGTGAGCGTCCTTGCTCAAACAGATCGGGCAGAGTTAGACAGTCATGTTTTGGGCTGTTCACAGGGGTAACAGGGAGAGTGCCTGAAGGGAACAAGTGAACGCTGGTCCTTCCTAAACATCAAGTGATGGAAACCCGCACTCCACGCGGTACCGGCCAGGCCAGGGTGAACCCTGACTGTGGCCCGAGAACAGTCTCAGCAGGACAGCCGGGGCCATGGCTGGCGGCGGGGACAGAGCTGGATCACTTGGGTCAGGTCACCCCTGCGAGGAGGGGCGGTCCCCAGGCAGGAACGGAGGGTCGGAGAGCCAGGCTGTGACCGCCGACCCTGCTCAGGGCCACACCACCACCACACTGCGCTGGACGGTTGGACAGAGAGTGGTTCCCACGCCGGTAAGCCTGGCGCGGGTCCCTCCGTGGAAAGGCATCCTAAAAGCCAGGGTGCGAATGCCCACCCGGCAGTTCCCAGCTGCTGGGCTGAGCCCCTCACCCCTCCTTCCAGAGGGTCCCCAACAGCCCTGAGCCACAGGCTGAACCCAGTCACACCCCAGCTCCCGGCCGCCAGGGGGCAAGAGCTCTCAGGCCCATCTCGTAGCCATGCAAGATTCCCGGAGGGCCTGGGGGCCCAGAGGAAGCAGCTCATCAGGAGCTGAGCAGACACTACGCTCTGCCACCACTCCCAGCAGGAGCTGACTGAAGCTTTAGTAGCATCTGGGTTTCATCACTCCAGTCTCATGTTTTTTTTTAAATATAGGACAAAAATATGTCTCAAATAAATGTATCACAGTATACTGATTATCACTCCTTAGCAGCTTTAGCTTCCTGACTTTCAGAAACCAAGGAATCAACAGCCTACTTCCAGACTATCATCTGGGCTTCCCAGTGGCTCAGTACTAATGAATCTGCCTGCAGTGCAGGAACCCTGGGTTCGATCCCTGCTCTGGAAAGATCCCCCGGTGAAGGGAATGGCGACTCACTCAAGTATTCTTGCCTGGAGAATCCCATGGACATAGGAGCCTGGTGGGCCACCGTCTAAGGGGTCGCAAAGAGTCAGACGTGACTGAGCGACTCACACACACACACACGTACCTAAAAGCACCAGTGAGCGTCCTTGCTCAAACAGATCGGGCAGAGTTAGACAGTCATGTTTTGGGCTGTTCACAGGGGTAACAGGGAGAGTGCCTGAAGGGAACAAGTGAACGCTGGTCCTTCCTAAACATCAAGTGATGGAAACCCGCACTCCACGCGGTACCGGCCAGGCCAGGGTGAACCCTGACTGTGGCCCGAGAACAGTCTCAGCAGGACAGCCGGGGCCATGGCTGGCGGCGGGGACAGAGCTGGATCACTTGGGTCAGGTCACCCCTGCGAGGAGGGGCGGTCCCCAGGCAGGAACGGAGGGTCGGAGAGCCAGGCTGTGACCGCCGACCCTGCTCAGGGCCACACCACCACCACACTGCGCTGGACGGTTGGACAGAGAGTGGTTCCCACGCCGGTAAGCCTGGCGCGGGTCCCTCCGTGGAAAGGCATCCTAAAAGCCAGGGTGCGAATGCCCACCCGGCAGTTCCCAGCTGCTGGGCTGAGCCCCTCACCCCTCCTTCCAGAGGGTCCCCAACAGCCCTGAGCCACAGGCTGAACCCAGTCACACCCCAGCTCCCGGGCCGCTGAGGTCCTCGGCCAGTCCTTCTGCTCCGCGCTCTCCCGGCGGCCGTGGTGCCCGGGGGAGGCCCTCGTCCTGCCCGACGGCTGCAGCTGCACAGTCGGGCCATCGGTTCCGCTGGGGAGCAAGCAGCTGGCGCTCCCGTGCGGCCTGTGCTCCCAGCAGCGGCGTCTCACCCCCATGGCCCCCGTCCCCACGGCTGGGCACGGAGGGGACAGCCGGATCCCTGCAGGCGAGCCTCTGGCACCACCTGTTTGCTCGGACACCTCGCAGCTCGCACCGGGGAGGTGACCACAGGCTGGCATCTGGGGGCTGGTCACCGCTCTCCGCGCCGAAGGCCAGGTGGTCACGGCTGCCAGCATCTCTGTGACCAGGGCCCCTTCCGGACACCCATGGGTCTGACGCTGAGGGCGAACAGCGGGGAGGAAGGGCTCTCCTCAGGGCGCTGTGGGATCCCACCTCAAGGAACCCGACCCCTCAGACACCGGCACGCCCCTCCCCGGCTGGCCTGCCCCACGTCGTGGCCCCACCGGGTGGAAGCTGCCCTCTGCCGAATCTGCTTGTGAAGGCAGGCTCGGTGCACCGCTCCTCCAGGCTGGGGACCACCGTAAACCCGCCTCTGGAGACGCCGGACGCCGAGGTTAGAGGACAACAGCCGGGGGGACCCCAGGCTCCACAGCCGCCGTGACTCAGGCCGCAGGCTCCGCGGCGCCGCTCTCTCCCCTGCCGCCCAGGGGCACACCACGCGCTCCGGCTGGAGGGAGCTCGGGTCTCCCTGCACGACGTGTCCAAGGCCACGGCCTCCGAGGCTCGCACGTCCCTTCACGCCGACTCAGGGATGGGCCCTCGGCCTCACTTCTGCCAACAGAACAGGAGCAGACATGGTGCAGGGGCTGGAAAGCCCTGTGACCGGCAGCCCCGGCCAGCCAGAGTCCCGGCTGGAAACATCCGTGGGAGTGGAGCGCCGATGGGGAGTCCCAGCTAACATGGGCTGTACCCCAGGAAGCAGAGACGAGCCATCCCACCTGCTGGCCCTCAGAGCCACGAGCAAGGGACGGCTTTGAGCCGCTGTTTTCCCGTGTCTTTTGTTTATTAAGGGTGAGCCCTAGGAGGCGCCCCGGGAGGCCTGGCTTCTCCCTCTGGCACAAGTACCCCTTCGCGGCGTTCGGGAGGGTGCTGGGCTTGCCGAGTAGCTGGCCGGCCCGAAGGCAGGTGTTTCTTCCCATCAGAGAGCCGCTTGAAGCAGGCCCACTGGCCGGCTGCTGCCCTTTCCCCTGTGTTTAATTTATGCTCCAGGCCACTGAGGCTCAGGGAAGCTCAGTGCTGCGCTGGCGGGAATCGCAGTGGCGGGGCACAATCAAGGAGCGCTGCGGCGGCCTCTTTCCCCGTTTTGACTTTTCTTCCCCATTTTAAACAGGAGACCACAGGCACCGGCAGAGGTCCGGAGAGGCCCCCACTGGCCGCACAGGCGAGGAGGGCGGCGGTGGCACTCGACCTTGGAGTGCGGTCTCCCCCCACCGCGGCGGTGGAGGCCCAGGCTGGCCCCGCCGGCGCCCTGGTGCACCACCTGCGGCCCAAGGGCGCGCAGGCGGTAGTTTTCCCTGCCCCACTAAGGTCTGTTCTGAGCAGACTGCGGCCGCCTCGAGGCTGCCCCTCCACCAGCGCTCGCCGTCCTGCGTGCAAACGTCCTCGCTGCAGCCCGACAGGAGGCAGCGGACACACAGGCGCCCGCTCCCTGCCCGGCCGCAAGATGCTTTCACCGCCCGCCCCGCCAGCCCGCCGAGCACCGCCCCGACCGGTCACCCGGGCGCGCTTCTGCTTCCACCCGGGGCGCCCCTGGGGGCGTGTCCCCAGGTCCTCAACACGACCCGCCGGGCCTCGCACAGGCCAGACGCGACTCCGCGTCCCCCTCCCGGCGCGCCCTCCAGCGCGGGGCCTGCGCCGACCCCCTCGCCTCGCCCGGGGCTTCGCGCTGCAGGCGGCGGGCGGGTCTCGCGGCGCGAGCCGCACCGGGCTCCTCGCCTCTCCCGCCCCGGCGGAGCTCCGCGGCCGGCGGGCCGGGCTCAGGGCGCCGTGCGTGCGCGCGCCCCACCGCGCCGAGGCGGCGCTCCCCGGCGTGCGCGCGGCCGGCGGCGGGGGCGGAGGGAGGGCGGAGCCGACGCCGGGGGCGGAGGGCGGAGGCTGAGGCGGTGGCCAGTCGGGTCGCGCTCGGGGGCGCGCTCGGGGCCGCGCCAGGCCACGGCCAGCGCGCCGCAGCCCCCGGCGGCCGAGCCGCGTCCGCGGACTTTGCGGTTTGAGCCTCGGCGCTGTGCGGAGCGGAGCGGCCGGCGGCTGAGGTGAGGCGCGGCGGGGGCGGCGGGGCTCGGACGCCGCGCCCGGACACCGGGGCCAGACCACGCCGCCGGGGCAGCGCCGCGGCCGCGTTGATGGAAGCGCCGCGGGCAGGTGGGGAGGCCGCGCCGGGCGTGCGGTCGCGAGGGACCCGTGCCGCCCGGAGCCCGGTGCGCGGACGGCGGCTGCGCCCGGGACGGCCCCGCGCCTCCTCCCGGGCGCCGCATCTGCGCGGGGTGCGCTGCGCCGCCCGCGGGAGAGCGAGGCTGCGCCCGGGGACGGAGGGCGGCCGCGTCCCCAGGACGCAGCTGCGCCCCGGCGCGAGTCCACCGCGCCCGGGGTGAAGGGGAGGCTGCGCCCCCGGGAGGGGCGGCCGCGCCGGGGACGGCCCGCTGCCCTCCCCCGGAGGGCCGTCTCTGCTCCGGAGGCGCTGCGCCCTCGGGAAGGAAGGCTGCGCCCGGGACGGCCCCCCGGCCCTCCGGGAGGGCGCCGTGGCCGCGCGGGGTGCCCTGCGCGGCGCAGAGGGGAGACGCGCCCCCAGGCTGAGGCTGCGCCCCGGGAGGGAGGCAGCGCCAGGGGCGGCCCGCGTCCGCTCGCGAGGGCGCAGCGTCCGCGTGGGATGCTCTGCGCCGCGGGCAGCCCGGGGCGGGGAAGTTCCCGCGGGTGCGCGGCGTCTGGGGCGATCCGGGGCAATCTGGGGCGATGGAGGGCTCGGGGCGGGGAGGCTCTGACGTGTCCAGATCTGCAGTGGGGAAATCGCCGAGCTGTGAATGGGTCTGGGGAAGGTGTCAGAGGGGGCTGTGGACGCTGAATCGGGAGCCCCGCGTGCAGGCTGGAGAACCTAGGATGCGTTCTAATCCTGATCTCTATCTCCGAGACCCGCAGCGCCGTGTTTGGTTCGCAGTTCGCAGTTTTAGCCGGCTGGTTTGGGTTGTTACTTTTGATAAGGGCGGGATTTTTTTTTTTTTTTTCCCCTTACACAAGCAGTAGTGGTCAGCGATCAGCCCTCGAAGTAGAAGGAAAGCTGTCTTGGTGTCAGACTTGCTTCTCTACTCTTAGTGCCCTAATGGAGATGGTCATCAGTAAGTTTTGAGACTATAAATATGTATTTGGCCCTCTTTAATCTCTCTTAAATTAAGCGTATGTTTTATTCCTTTGAAAGGTACTTAGAGCTGCGTTTTCCAAACTCTACGTTGTGTTAAGAGCCGTCCTGGGCAGTGTTTTGACCCCATGGTTTCTTGGAGGCTGAGATTTCTTTACCTGCTTGCTGAGGGTTTCCCTCAGGGGAAAAGGGAGAAGGAAAGTGCGAAGATTGGCTGGCACCCTTCCACCCGGGTGTGAGAAGTTGCTCCTTTCCCTGGAGGGTCCCTCCGGGCACAGGGTCCCCTCCGCAGGGCCACCCGCAGCAGGACTCCTAAGTATGGGCTGAGCCCGCTAAGCTGGGTGGTGAGTGGCGAGCCTGCCCTGCGGCGATGGGGGCAGGGACTGACCCGGGCTTTGCAGGGAGAGCGTTGTGTCTGAGTCCTGTTTGATGTCTGAAGGTTCCTAAGACTGAATGTATTCAGAAACGTCTTCAACAAAATTTGAAGCTATAGTTGGAAAGGGAAAAAAAGAGGCCTTTCTGCAGGGGGCAGTGGTGAAGAGAAAATTGGTCTGGCTCGGAGAAATTGATGACACATGGATCTGGAGACGCAGCATGCTCATGAGCTCAGTCCTGACCTGGGAGGCGAAGGACGGACACTCGGCTGGTAACAGCTTCCACGAGAAATGCCTCGGCCGGTGGGTGAGTCGAGTCCTCCGTAAATTTACAGGTCGCAAAAGCACCTCAGCTGCGTTTAGACTGGAGTAGGAGCAATTTCTGAAGTTGCATTTGCCTGGTGAACGAAGGAGGCAGATGCAGTCATCAGGCAGGGGCTTCGTGTTGAGCTGTGTGGGTTCCTCCACTTGGGGCTCCTGCTGAGCAAACAGGCAGAATTCGAAACAGTTTGAAAGCTGTTTTAGTAAACATTGTTCTAGCATTGCAGTGTAAAAGTAAGCTGTGTACTTTCAGGTGTAAACTTTAAAGATGTATACAACTGAAGTGTTTACTTGTTGATGTGAAGTATAAGCGTGCAGACGGTGCTCAGGTACCAACCACCCAGAGAAAACCCGACTCCACAGCCCCCTGCCTGCCCCCACCCCAGGCCTGGCGCTGCCCGGCCGCTGGCTGTGAACTGCAACCGACGGTCAGAAGGTGCACAGTTACATGGGTGCTTTCCTATCGCTTTTAGTATTTGCTAAAACAGCACTGCAGTGAATGCTTCATATATGAGTGCACACATCATCTACTAGTCACCTTTTATTCATCGTCAAAATTCCTTAGCTGTACAGTTTAGTTAAGAGTTGGTTTTTATTCCCTTGACTGCCATGAAGATCTATGTAAGTACTTAGTACCAAGGAATTTATTTAAATATTTAGGTTGGAGATTGTTAGAAAGTATGTTTTAGAGATTTATAGGTGAAGTCATCCAGCCTATAAACAACTTGTTTAAGAAAAATTATCCGGGGAATTCCCTGGCAGTGTCAGTGGGTAGGACTCCATGCTCTCACTGCTGGGAGTCTGGGTTCGATCCCTGGTCAGGGAACTAAGATCCTGCCAGCTGAGCGGTGGGGCAAAAAAAAAAAAAGTCTATCTTCATATAAAACTGAAGAACTTAGATCCAGTTTTATTGGAAGACTTGATAGCTGTTTGTGTCAGATTTCTCAAACACAGATTCCTAAGTCTAGAATTTGATGTGATAGAAATACTGCTGTTCAAAGAAAAAAACTTTTAAAAAGTACGTTAATAACATGTGAGATAGGAAACAGAAAGTGAGAATTTCATTTGACAGTTGTAAGGTGACGTCACTAGGATGTCGTTTTCCGTACGTGACCTTTCTTCCGAGGCTGGGCTTGGTTTGGGCGTGGACGGGTGGTCACCTGGCCTTGCTGCCTTGCTCTCGTGCCAGAGTCACACGCTTTGGTGGTCTGATGAGTACCGCCGGCTGCTCTCCTGTGTGTGTACGGTGTTCTACGAGCGTGCCCGAAAGCCACTTTGGGTTTCAGCTTGTCTTTGTGGTGAGTTTAAAAAGAAGCTGGGCCAGGGAGTGGGGGAGGTGGTGGCAGGGGCCTGTGATCTTAGGAAAATGCAGTGACCCTTGGCTTGGGTGGAGGGCAGCCTCGGCCCCGGCCTTGGTCTTCCCACAGGGCCTTCCCACGGGCCAGGTGCTGTTCTAGGTGGTGGAGACAGTGGCGTGGACACGCAGGGTAGTGCCCGCCCTCTGGGGCTCACACCCTGGGGGAGGCGAGGATTGTAGACCCAGCTACCGTGCTTAGTGCTGGGCAGAGAAAACCATGCTTTGAAATGACACAGGCGCCCCAGTGTTCGTGGCAGCATTATTTACAATAGCCACGACATGGGCGCAGCCTAAGTGACCACTGACAGAGGTGTGGATAAAGATGTGGCCCACAGATACACAGGAGTATTACTGAGCCATCAGGAGAATGCACTGATGCCATTCGCAGCAACACGGCTGGACCCGGAGCTGATCGTGCCAAGTGAATTAAGTCAGACAGAGAAAAACAAATGTCAGGTGATGTCACTATATGTAGAGTTAAAAAAGAAATACAAATGAACTTATTACAAAACAGAAATAGACCTATAGACATAAAAAACAAAGCTACAGTTACTGAAGGGGAAAGGCAGGGGGAGGTAGATTAGGAGGTCGGGATTCACAGACCCACTAGTATATATAACACAGGTAACCAACAAGGATTAACACAGACCCACTAGTATATGTAAAATTCACAAAGTCCTAAGCATGCCCGCCGGGAGGCCTGCGGGGAGAGCCAGGGCGGAGGGCGCTGGTGGGGGAGTTCTGGAGCCCCAGCCTTGGCCCAGCGGCCGGCTTCCTGTCCTGTGCTGACAGTAGCCAGGAGCCCAGTGTGGCTTGGAGGGAGGGCGGGTGGTGGCAGGAAGCGGGGCCAGAGGCTGGTGGCTGCGGCCTGCGGGCCTGCCTGGGGTGAGGCATGTGGACGCCTGCCGCCTGCCGGCCTGCCTTCCTCGTGGACTTCATGGCTTTGGACCACAGATGGCACGATCTGCTTTCTCTCTGAGAAGAATCGCCTTGGCTGTTACGCAGTCGTGTTTTTGGGGAGTTTGTGGCACACCAGGCCATTTCGGTGCTTAACATGTGTTAATTAAATCCTCATGAGCGCAGGGCAGGCCGTCCTCTCGGCCTCCCGCGCAGGGTGTGCGGGTGCAGGGGCCCGCGGATCAGCGGCAGGGGCTGCCCGTCACTGCCCAGGGCCGCAGGGCTGGTGACGCACTGGGGCCAGCACCCAGGCAGGGGTGGGTCACAGGCTTCAGCATTATTGTGTGCTATTAACTGGGAAACGCCGCCCATTGTATGGCGACTCGGTGTTTTCCTATCACTCGTGGGCATGAACTTACTTCTACTCATTGGACCTTATGAATAGGCTTTTAAACCAGGCCAGTCTCACGCTTTCACGTAGAAGGAGAACGTAAGTGAAATTATAACAGGTTTTCACCTTTAGCATTCGGTTCCCTCAGCCCGCGGGGGCTGCCGTGCCCTCGCCATCTCTCTTCCGCTGCCGGTGCTGCCGCTGCCTCTGGGGCGCATCCAGGCTGTGGACAGCTGATCCAGAGTCTGGACGCCCTCTGGGTCCCCCTGGAAGGTGTTAGGAGAGGTTTCCGGTCCTTGAGTGGCTGGTGGACTGACCCGCGGTCGTGGCAGGGCGTCCCTGGCTGTGCCTCCCGGAGGAGCCGCGGGGTGAGAGGCCGCCCGGAGCGCAGGGTCCCGGGTCGTGGGAGAGGGAGGGTCTCGGCCCTGGAGTCCTGACGTCTGCCCGGGAAGGGGCGGGAGCGGCCCAGAGGAGCAGCGCGAGGCCGGCCCTCCAAAGATGCCTCTAAGAGACCGACCGCCCCCCAGGAGGGCATCCGGTGTGGTTCTGTGCTCAGTCCAGGAACCTCGGGCGCTGTGCTGTAGGACTTAGGATCCAGCTTCTTATTAACGTGTGTGCTAAACACACCTTGGGGCATCTTTACAGAAAAATACACGTGGAAACGGCATTTTTCTTTATTAAAAAAATTCACTTGTCTCTAAGTTGGCGCTTTGATTCACCACACGCAGTCCTGCGCGGAGTGCTAACCAGACTTGGCTCCTGGTGTGCGCTTTATTTGTCTGGAAGCTCTGGAGGGAGGTGCCAGTTGGCATCCGAGCCGGCTGCCCCCGCCGCCCGGGAGGCGGACCGTGGGCTGCAGCCCCACCGTGGCGGCAGCGTTCCCTTCAAGCCGCCTGTGAGATGGCAGGACGTCTTCCCTGCGTGCTGATTTGTGCTGTCTGTGGTTATTTGATTTTTTTCTTTTTTTTGGTTTGTAATTTCTAAATATCCACCTGCTCCATAGTTCAGTCAATAGGATGAAGCGCACCAGGCCCCCTGACCCCCGGCGCTCCGGCCGCGGGGGAGCTGGTTCCCGCTGCTCTGGGCGCCCGTCACAGCCCCCTGTCCTCTGTGCACGTGCCGGTCTGGCTGGGGACCCTCTCAGGTGGGACTCGTGGAGGGGACGGGCTCTGGGAACCAGCCTTCTGCACGGTGGACAGCCCGCCCGGATGTGGGGGCCGGTCACCGGGAGAGCGAGGGAGGCCGGCAGCCTTCCCCAGGGCAGACGTGGGGACGCCCGCCCTGGACGCGTTCCCGGGCCCCGGGGGGCCTGCAGAGAGGAGACGGGGAGTGAGGCCCGGGGTCCTGGTGGGGACAGGCCTGGTTGGAGTGGAGCTGGGGAGGAGGGGACAGAGGTGTCCCCGAATCAGCAGGGCTGCGTGCGGCGTGGGGTCCAGGGGGTGGCGCCCTGCAGGGTCCAGGCTGGCTCGTGGGGCTGAGGGTCCGCCTCTGCGGAGGCCGGAGGCTCCCCGGGGCGGCTGGGGACGCTCGGCGGCGGGCGTGCCGGGCGGCGCTGCGCGTCGCTCCCCCGGGGAGGCGTGCGGGGTGTTGCTGTGTGCGCTGAGGTGTGATCTACAGGCGCGGCGCGTCCTGTCTGTGGACGGCAGGCACGGATGCGCTCACACTTCTGCTGGGCCGGACTTGCTTCCGTCAGTCAGTCCTCACCGCCGACCTCCCGCTGCCCCTGTTTTTCCCGTCGGGAGCTGCTGGCAGAGGCTCAGTGCCTTCCGGGAAAGCGGGGTAGTATTTAGCTGACACGTATGGAGCGCCTGTGAGTCAGTTTCGTTTCACCGTGTCCTGGAACCCTGGTCGCCCCGTCACCTGGCTCCCCTGTAGCCGCCCCCCGGCCCCCCGCCTGTCCTTGACCAGCCTCCGGGCTCACCGAGCCCGCGCGGAGGAGCAGCCCGGCCCGCCTGGCCCGCCTCAGGCCTCTCCCGCCGTCTCTCTGGCCACCCCTCCAGCTGTCCCGCGGCTCCTGTCCCCGTGCCCTCACCGCCTGCCCCCGCAGCAGGCCCTCTGCCCGGCCCGGCTCCTCCGCCAGCCCGCGGGGCAGAGCCGAGGTCTCAGGACGGAGGGGGCTCGGTGTCTTCGTCCGCAGGGCCCAGAGCAGTGCTGGGAGGATGGAGGCACGTAGCAGCGTTCGTTCGGTGAATGAGTAGCTGTTTCTTGCTTGCAGTGTGGGTAGTAGAATCCAAAACGAGGCTGTCTGCCTCTGAAAATGTACTTTTTCTGCCTCAGCATACCGCTCCCCCCGCCGTGGTTCCCATTGTACTGGGTGAATCAGTCATATATTTGTGCCCATATGTCTGTGTTGTCTCCGGATTTCCGGGCTTTTCTTCGTAGAACAGACGCATTTACAAAACATTCAAACTTGTTCTGAAACTATCAAGTGTAATATAGCAGATTAATCTGTTGAAAGCATAGAGTCCTCAACGTGAAACAAAGTAGCGCTGTTCTGTTAACCCTTTCAGGGCACATGTAACGGAAATGCCTCCTCCTAAGAAACGGCAGCATCTGCCGTGGAGAAGTCATCATCCTCACTGCACCTTGATGAAACTGAGAATACTTTGAATAATTCTGGGAGGTTTCAGAAAAGCCACCGAGTCAAATGGAATGGATTCACTGTAGAGGCTCAAAGGGCTTAAAGATTGGGAGGGACGGGGCTTCCAGGCCGATTGGTGGGGCCAGCAGGAGGCTGGACCGGGGCCCTGGCCCTCCGTCCAGCCCCTCCACGGGGTGGGCTGCGCCCGCGCCTCTGCCCGCGGGCCCGCGTGTGAGGGCCGTCGAGCTGGCGGTGTCTCGCCGGAAGGCTGTTGGACGCGGAGTCGGGCACAGGCCGTGTGTGCTCCGGGGCCGTTCCGTCAGCTGCGCGGTGTCTCGACCAGTCCTGTGAGTCAGTTTCGTTTCACCGTGTCCTGGAACCCTGGTCGCCCCGTCACCTGGCTCCCCTGTAGCCGCCCCCCGGCCCCCCGCCTGTCCTTGACCAGCCTCCGGGCTCACCGAGCCCGCGCGGAGGAGCAGCCCGGCCCGCCTGGCCCGCCTCAGGCCTCTCCCGCCGTCTCTCTGGCCACCCCTCCAGCTGTCCCGCGGCTCCTGTCCCCGTGCCCTCACCGCCTGCCCCCGCAGCAGGCCCTCTGCCCGGCCCGGCTCCTCCGCCAGCCCGCGGGGCAGAGCCGAGGTCTCAGGACGGAGGGGGCTCGGTGTCTTCGTCCGCAGGGCCCAGAGCAGTGCTGGGAGGATGGAGGCACGTAGCAGCGTTCGTTCGGTGAATGAGTAGCTGTTTCTTGCTTGCAGTGTGGGTAGTAGAATCCAAAACGAGGCTGTCTGCCTCTGAAAATGTACTTTTCTGCCTCAGCATACCGCTCCCCCCGCCGTGGTTCCCATTGTACTGGGTGAATCAGTCATATATTTGTGCCCATATGTCTGTGTTGTCTCCGGATTTCCGGGCTTTTCTTCGTAGAACAGACGCATTTACAAAACATTCAAACTTGTTCTGAAACTATCAAGTGTAATATAGCAGATTAATCTGTTGAAAGCATAGAGTCCTCAACGTGAAACAAAGTAGCGCTGTTCTGTTAACCCTTTCAGGGCACATGTAACGGAAATGCCTCCTCCTAAGAAACGGCAGCATCTGCCGTGGAGAAGTCATCATCCTCACTGCACCTTGATGAAACTGAGAATACTTTGAATAATTCTGGGAGGTTTCAGAAAAGCCACCGAGTCAAATGGAATGGATTCACTGTAGAGGCTCAAAGGGCTTAAAGATTGGGAGGGACGGGGCTTCCAGGCCGATTGGTGGGGCCAGCAGGAGGCTGGACCGGGGCCCTGGCCCTCCGTCCAGCCCCTCCACGGGGTGGGCTGCGCCCGCGCCTCTGCCCGCGGGCCCGCACGTGTGAGGGCCGTCGAGCTGGCGGTGTCTCGCCGCTCGGAAGGCTGTTGGACGCGGGAGTCGGGCACAGGCCGTGTGTGCTCCGGGGGCCGTTCCGTCAGCCGTCAGCAAGCGTGTCATGGTCCTCCGACCAGTCCTGCAGGGAGAGCGCGTGGGCCGTCGCCGGGCGGCCTCGGGGGGCGCGGGGGCAGGACGGGGCGTGAGGTGTCCTGTCGCCCCCTGGGCCCGCGGCTTGCCTGAAGGAGGTGGGGGTGGGGGCATCAGGACGCAGGAGCGGGGTGAGTCCCGCGTCCCGCATCGCTGAGGACGCTCCGGAGGCCAGGAGGCCGGTGCCGCCTTGCTCTGCTGTCTGTCTGCAGGGACGAGACTGTATTAGCTGTTGGATGAATTCGAATGAGGACCGGGTTCTCACAGTGACACTTTCTGTTCTTTAGTTTTATCCTCTAATGAAACTGAGGGTATTGGCGACGTTTCTGCAGAAAAGCAGGTGCCGTGTAGCCCGGCCAGCGCTCCTGAGAGTGCCCCTCAGTGATGGCTCGGGGCTTGTGGGCACAGATGGGAAGGAGGTGCTTGATCAATTTCAGCGTTTCTCTGCAAAAGCCTCTCTACGGGAAAGGCAGGGCCCGCCCTCCGTTCACCAGGGCTTCGAGCCACGTGGTAGCCGTGTAGCCGGGAAAGGTGCGGGGGACGCGTGGGCAGAGCTGCCGGGGCAGCCAGGAAGGGCAGTGCCGTGGCGGGCAGGCACGAGTCACAGGCCAGGCGCGCCCGCCCCTCCAGAGCTGGGCAGCCTTGCTAGTGGGAGAGCAGCCATGCAGATGGCGTGCACGGTCAGCAGTGGCCCGGGCGTCCATCTTGAGGGGCTTAGAGGACACGGCAGGAAGTGCGGGGATCGGCAGGCCCCGGGAAAGCTTTGTTTTCTTGCTGTATAAGCTTCCGTGAGCCTCACCCGCGGGAAGTGGGCAAGGCAGCATTTTCATGAATTTCTAAGCGGTGCGACCGTCACCACAGCCCAGCTGAAAGCATTGCCGTCACCCTCAAACGCCCTTGGGTCTGTGGTTCATTCCTGCTCCCGTCTCCAGCCACGGGTCGCCTCCGGTCCACTTCCTGTCTCTCTGACAGAGCCTTTCCAGGGCGTCTCGTGGAAGCGGATCACGAGCACCCAGCCGGCCGGGT
The DNA here is from genome assembly GCA_022376925.1 of Tragulus kanchil. NCBI lineage: Eukaryota > Metazoa > Chordata > Mammalia > Artiodactyla > Tragulidae > Tragulus > Tragulus kanchil. The sequence goes on from JAIOJX010000028.1 coordinate 247,282,042, forward strand.
CGGGCGCCTTCCCCTCACGCAGCGTGTCGGGCCCCGCTGTGCTGTGCGGGCGTCAGTGGGCTGTTCCCTCGGTGGTCAGCTGGGACTCTGCCGGGCGGCCTCGGGCGCGGGGCAGGACGGCGTGAGGTGTCCTGTCGCCCCTGGGCCCGCGGCTTGCCTGAAGGAGGTGGGGTGGGGGCATCAGGACGCAGGAGCGGGTGAGTCCGCGTCCCGCATCGCTGAGGACGCTCCGGAGGCCAGGAGGCCGGTGCCGCCTTGCTCTGCTGTCTGTCTGCAGGGACGAGACTGTATTAGCTGTTGGATGAATTCGAATGAGGACCGGGTTCTCACAGTGACACTTTCTGTTCTTTAGTTTTATCCTCTAATGAAACTGAGGGTATTGGCGACGTTTCTGCAGAAAAGCAGGTGCCGTGTAGCCCGGCCAGCGCTCCTGAGAGTGCCCCTCAGTGATGGCTCGGGGCTTGTGGGCACAGATGGGAAGGAGGTGCTTGATCAATTTCAGCGTTTCTCTGCAAAAGCCTCTCTACGGGAAAGGCAGGGCCCGCCCTCCGTTCACCAGGGCTTCGAGCCACGTGGTAGCCGTGTAGCCGGGAAAGGTGCGGGGGACGCGTGGGCAGAGCTGCCGGGGCAGCCAGGAAGGGCAGTGCCGTGGCGGGCAGGCACGAGTCACAGGCCAGGCGCGCCCGCCCCTCCAGAGCTGGGCAGCCTTGCTAGTGGGAGAGCAGCCATGCAGATGGCGTGCACGGTCAGCAGTGGCCCGGGCGTCCATCTTGAGGGGCTTAGAGGACACGGCAGGAAGTGCGGGGATCGGCAGGCCCCGGGAAAGCTTTGTTTTCTTGCTGTATAAGCTTCCGTGAGCCTCACCCGCGGGAAGTGGGCAAGGCAGCATTTTCATGAATTTCTAAGCGGTGCGACCGTCACCACAGCCCAGCTGAAAGCATTGCCGTCACCCTCAAACGCCCTTGGGTCTGTGGTTCATTCCTGCTCCCGTCTCCAGCCACGGGTCGCCTCCGGTCCACTTCCTGTCTCTCTGACAGAGCCTTTCCAGGGCGTCTCGTGGAAGCGGATCACGAGCACCCAGCCGGCCGGGTCGGGCGCCTTCCCCTCACGCAGCGTGTCGGGCCCCGCTGTGCTGTGCGGGCGTCAGTGGGCTGTTCCCCTCGGTGGTCAGCTGGGACTCTGCCGCACGGGGTCACCTGTCTCTTACCCCTCCACCAGGGACGCCGTGCGGAGGGCTCCCTCTCGCCGCCTCTGGGAACGGTGTGCTCTGCGAGTAAGCGGGCGCGTCTGCAGGGAGCGGAGCGCGGGCTGGGGCGCTCTCGGGCCTGGTGCTGCAGCGGGCGCCGCGCCTCCCGAGCAGGAGGGCCGTTGCTTCCACGCTGATGTAGCAGGGCCGTGGTGTTCTACTGTGGATGGAGCGCTGCAGACCTGGAGCTCAGGCGGCTGGGGTTTCTTGTGAGATGCCCTCGGGGCTCAGCGTCTGGCGTTCCCTTTCCCTCATTGGAGGTCGTCAAGGAGGAAGGCTGAGGCTTGCTAAAATCCACGCTCAGCCTGCAGACGCCATGTGCTCTGTGCTTTGACCCTGAAGTCCCCTTCTGGGGCTGCTGCCTGAGGACACCCCTCCAACCAGATGGAAACACACAGGGACGTGACTGACGGCGCAGTCAGGGCCGGGGGACGGCTCTGGACGACCACACCTTAACGAGCTGTGTGGAGGCTGGGTCTGTGTGAACCGATTTGAGGCCATTTCCAGAGCGTGCTGGAAGGGAGCCGGGTGCGGACCGGAGCGTGTCCAGGGAGCGGCCTTCGCCTGAGAGCACGCGAGTCCGTGCCTTCAGGCAGAGGGGAGCCGCAAGGAAGAGCCGGGCGAGAGGGCTGAGCCCGCGGGGCGGGGCTGGGAAGGAGGGCCGCGGGCCGGTGCGGGGTGGCCGGCTCCTCTGGGAGGCCCTTTCAGTGCAGCCCGACTCTGGGACCCACAGAATAAGTGAGCAGTGCCAGGAGGTGGGGGAGCCAGGGTGGAGCCCAGCGCTCACCGTAGGACCGCCAGTCACGGAGCGGCCATGGGCGGGTGGGGCGAGAGCAGGACGCGCTGGCTGTGGAGAGCAGGACTCTCTGGACTCTGCAAGGCTCCAGGCGGGAAGGGCCGCACACAGGCCGCCCATCTCTTTCTCCTAGGACCAGGGCTGGCCGGGCGGAGCTCACAGCGGTGGGACAGGGAGCGAGGGGCGGGACAGCAGCCGGGAAGAGGGTGCAGACGAGGGGCGGCCAGAGGAGCTGGACCCCGGGCTGGCAGGAGGCGTCCGTGTGCACAGCGGCCAGAGAGGAGAGCTGCCAGAGCAGGCGCTCGGCGCCCAGAGCCCGGGACTCCCGGTGCTTTCCCAGCAGGGGAGCCCTGCTGGTGCAGGAGCAGGGCGCGGGCGGGGCTGGAAGGCCTGAGCGAGGGCCGGTGTCGCCAGGGCTTCTGATCTGTAGGGTCGAGTGAGCCCATGGATCCACGCAGGTTACGTGAGCGCGACCCGCGGCCAGTGGAGGAGCTCGGGTGGGCCCCGGAGGAGGGAGGAAACAGCTCCCCAGAGGCGGCCCGGGGTGATCATCACTTTCGGCAGGGCCAGGACCCAGGCTGAATTAGGAGTGAGCGTTTGAGGAGAAACAGGATAGTTGTCTCGTCTCAAAGTGTCTGCTCCCCGAGTACTTATTTATTGAAAAGGGAGAAGCAGTAACTTTAGAGTGGAGCGCGTGGCAGACACCACCTCGCCCGGAGACGGGGCGGTGCCACCAGTGATCGGGCGGCTCACGTCGGCCCTCCCGCCCGCACGGGCCCAGCACGGAGCAGGCGTGCCGGAGGACCACGGGCGTGGGGTCCGGGTGCCTTCAGGCAGAGGGGCGCCGCAAGGCAGAGCCGGGCGAGAGGGCTGAGCCTGGGCGGGCTGGGAAGGAGGGCCGCGGGCCGGTGCGGGGTGGCCGGCTCCTCTGGGAGGCCCTTTCAGTGCAGCCCGACTCTGGGACCCACAGAATAAGTGAGCAGTGCCAGGAGGTGGGGGAGCCAGGGTGGAGCCCAGCGCTCACCGTAGGACCGCCAGTCACGGAGCGGCCATGGGCGGGTGGGGCGAGAGCAGGACGCGCTGGCTGTGGAGAGCAGGACTCTCTGGACTCTGCAAGGCTCCAGGCGGGAAGGGCCGCACACAGGCCGCCCATCTCTTTCTCCTAGGACCAGGGCTGGCCGGGCGGAGCTCACAGCGGTGGGACAGGGAGCGAGGGGCGGGACAGCAGCCGGGAAGAGGGTGCAGACGAGGGGCGGCCAGAGGAGCTGGACCCCGGGCTGGCAGGAGGCGTCCGTGTGCACAGCGGCCAGAGAGGAGAGCTGCCAGAGCAGGCGCTCGGCGCCCAGAGCCCGGGACTCCCGGTGCTTTCCCAGCAGGGGAGCCCTGCTGGTGCAGGAGCAGGGCGCGGGCGGGGCTGGAAGGCCTGAGCGAGGGCCGGTGTCGCCAGGGCTTCTGATCTGTAGGGTCGAGTGAGCCCATGGATCCACGCAGGTTACGTGAGCGCGACCCGCGGCCAGTGGAGGAGCTCGGGTGGGCCCCGGAGGAGGGAGGAAACAGCTCCCCAGAGGCGGCCCGGGGTGATCATCACTTTCGGCAGGGCCAGGACCCAGGCTGAATTAGGAGTGAGCGTTTGAGGAGAAACAGGATAGTTGTCTCGTCTCAAAGTGTCTGCTCCCCGAGTACTTATTTATTGAAAAGGGAGAAGCAGTAACTTTAGAGTGGAGCGCGTGGCAGACACCACCTCGCCCGGAGACGGGGCGGTGCCACCAGTGATCGGGCGGCTCACGTCGGCCCTCCCGCCCGCACGGGCCCAGCACGGAGCAGGCGTGCCCGCGGAGGACCACCCGGGGCGTGGGGCCCGGCCCGTCGCGCGTCCAGGTCCCCAGAGGCGGGCCGACGGAGGGGGTCTGGGCCGGGGCGGCGAGACGCCGCCGGGTCTGGAGGGGCCCGGCAGGGAGGATGCCGGCGGAGCGCAGGCGCCTCTCGGGGGTGGCGCTCGCGGCTCTCAGGATGCGCCGCTGCGGGAGGCGGCGTGGGCGCTCCGGCCACGCTCCCCTGGCCCCTCTGCCTCGCCTCCCTCTGAGCCCGGGGGACCCTGCCTGGGGAGGGTCAGCGTCATCTCCGCGAAAGGCATTCTCCCGCCGGCTTCGTCCTGGAGCTCCAGGCCCTCTCGACGCAGGCGTGGAGCGTTCTGGAGGGAGGGGCGAGGTTCTTCCCTGGGCGGGGCCATCAGCATCGAAGGGACCCCTTGGGCAGCGGTGGGGATCTCTCACAGGCCACTGGGGCTTTCCTAGGTTTGCCCTTGGTCTTTTGATTTTATTATTATTTTCCAAAGAGAAATTTAAGAATTTTAAATGTTGGGATGTATCCGTCTTTCCTCTGTGACTGGCTTGAGTCTGAGACCCCTTTCCTGTGTGGGGAATCATTCTTTGTTTCTTCCAGCAGGCTCGTGTGACTTTCCACACCAAGCCTGTTAGCCCCCGTGGAGTCTATCTCCATACAGTTTGACGCCAGGAGCTGGTGTTTTCTCCGGTTTGGTAGCTGGTTGCCTCAGTCATTGCCTGGTCCACGCTGGTTGCCTCAGTCATTGCCTGGTTCACGCTTTGCCCAGTGTTCGGAAGCACCGTTGTGTCCTGCCCTGAACTTATTTAAGTTGATACTTGTTTTAACGTTGTCTCTTTTAGCACGTGTCCGCCCTCTCCCCTTTGTCCCACGTGGTTTTTCGAGGTGGCATGTGAACTGGGAGGCACCTGCAGGGCTGTGCTGCCCCACGTTGATTTAACAGATGGCTACCGCGGTGCTGGTGCTGGCGTGGAAAGCCCTGGTTTGTAGCACCTGCCAGTTCCCGTGACATCAGTCTTCTCACTGCCCACTACTGGAAGCCACAGATGAGTGGCCGGCTGGTGATCCACAGAATTCCTGAGACGCAGGGTCCCCTCGAGCTGCTTAGAGCTGGCCCAGCCCCACGCCTGGTGGCAGAGCCTGCTGACGGCCACGCCTGTGGGGTGCCCCCAGCCTCCTCAGACGTCCTGTGGCTCCCCAGCCCTCTGCTTTGACCTTGGTCCCCCCGCGTCGCCCTGCGGGCTTGGTGTGCTGCGCTGCGTCATGACTCCTCTCTCCCCACCCCTCGTGTGGAGGCCGGGGCTGTGAGCCGTGCGGCCCGCCGTGAGCCCTGTGAGGAACCGAGCGCCGGGCTCGTGGTCGCTGCTGTGGCTCTCACGTTACTAGAAAACAGCGTGGGTCCCGCGGCTTTCTCCAACGCTGGGAGGTTGCCAGCGTCTTACTGTCTTGTGGCTTTCGTCGTCCCTGGTGTGAATTAAGGCTTTTCTCCTTCGTTTATGCAGTCACTCAGCAGGCATTTTATGAGCATCCACCGTGTGTCAGGCATTTGGGTGTCCACGGTACAGCAGTGAGTGAAGACTCGTCTCTTTCTTCGTAGCTTCCCCCGCGGTTCAGTGGCGAAGCATCTGCCTGCAGTGCAGGAGACGCCGGTTCGATCCCCAGGTCAGGAGGATCCCCTGGAGGCGGGCACGGCCCCCCGCTCCAGCGCTCTTGCCTGGAGAGCCCCGCGGACGGGGAGCCCGGCGGGCCGCAGAGTCGGACGCGGCTGAGCTACCGAGCTCGCACACACTCTTCCTTCACAGGGTGCGGGTTCTGGTCCGCCTCTGTGTTTTTTCTGATCTAACATCCTTGTGAGTTTTCCCCCTAGACATCCATTCGTCTTTCCTGTGGGTGTTATCAAAAATCAACCACCAGGGCTTCCCTGGTGGTCCAGTGGGTGGGGACACTGCCTTGCAGTGCAAGGGGCGCCAGTTCGATCCCTGGCCTGGGAAGATCCCACGTGCCACGGAGCAGCTGGACCGATGTCTCCAATCACCGAGCCGGAGCTCTGGAGCGCATGCGCCCAGAGCCGGTGCTCTGCGACAACAGAGGCCACCGTGATGGGAGGCCCACACGGGCCAAAGAACAAAGACGGATGCAAATAGACAAATGAAAGACCAATAGAAGTGGCCCGCCCGCTCCCCGCCCTCCACAACCCTCCCCCACACCCCAAAAATCAACCCCTAAATTAACCCGGTTTCTTCCATGGCTTCAGTTTTGAAGTTCCTCCTTCAATGCTCGTTGATGTTTAGCTGATGTGCTTATATAATGATTTCAGCTTTTACCAGAGTCACACCAGGAAAAGGCAAAGACCAGCATCTGGTGACTTTGCACTGGGAGAGAGCCGTGCTCTGAGAGGGTGTGGGCAGTGGCCTCGTCGGAGAAGCTCAGCGAGGTGACGCCGTGCTGAGGAGCCTGTTGTCCGGGAGGAGCTGGTGGCCTTCCGCCGCGGCCCTGGTTGGAGGGTGTGTGCGGACGCCCGGCACCGTGGTCCCGTCTTATCTCACTTCGGATGGTGTCAGGGCACTTGGGGCTCTGCTCCAGCAGTTTGGGGCTCCAGGCATGGGAGCCCGGTCACCAGTCCTTGTCAGACATTCGCTGGGAGCTGTGGAACCCGGCGGGGTGCGAGAGATGCGGGTCCGGGTCCCCGTGCGCCTGGGCTGTGGGCCGGGGGAGAGGTGGCTTCCCTGGGGCAGAAGCGGGGGAGGACTTTGCTCCCGGGCGGCCGGTACAGGGGCAGCTGGGGAATTAGGGTGCCGGTCGCTGGGCCTCGGAAGTTTACCTGCTTCTCTCTGCTAAAGGCATTGGGATTTCTGCCTTTCGGTCCTTTGCAGTTTGTCTTTAATGTACAAGTCATTTTAGTAAGAGAAAACAGTTGTAGTTTATTTACTCAGGATCTTCAGAGACCTCAGAGATCAGCTTTGCTGCCCCTTCGGGGAGGGCAGGAGGAAGTCGGGTGTGAAGGCGCAGCATGGGCAGCCGTGACTCCTGGCCCCTGAGCGTCGTCTGCAGGGAAGAACCTTCCAGTCAAAGATGGGCTGCTCTGCAGCCGGGCCGGGGTCCAGAGGCGTGGCCTGGCCCGGGCTCGAAGGCGGATGGAACCCCTGAGGCCCTCCCGACTGCGGGTGACTCATGCCTCTTGTGAGTGTCCCCCAGCCGGCCCTCCTTCCTCTTCTGACCATACTGCAGCCGGCTTAGGAGCAGGATTTATTATGACTGGTTTGGAATTATGTATAGCTGTGAACAACAAAACTCTGTAAAAGCAAAATAAAAGTAATAAAAAAGACATGGATTCAAAGAAACCATTTTTCATGGGAATAAATATCTTTGGGGGCGTACAGCTACATCTTGGAATTTAGTCATTGGAAGTAGCAATTACAGGGACCAGGGCTTAATCTGAATGTCGAATCCTCACAGATTACCTTTAAATCTTAGCATCCAGAAACCCTTGTCAAAAGTAATTTTCCATTGTTGTGGTCCGATTGGATGTTTTTTTTAATTCTTTATTTTAAAGGTTTTACAGAGTTTTGCTGTTCACAGCTTATGTTCCAGACCTTCCGCCGCGGCCCTGGTTGGAGGTGTGTGCGGACGCCCGGCACCGTGGTCCCGTCTTATCTCACTTCGGATGGTGTCAGGGCACTTGGGGCTCTGCTCCAGCAGTTTGGGGCTCCAGGCATGGGAGCCCGGTCACCAGTCCTTGTCAGACATTCGCTGGGAGCTGTGGAACCCGGCGGGGTGCGAGAGATGCGGGTCCGGGTCCCCGTGCGCCTGGGCTGTGGGCCGGGGGAGAGGTGGCTTCCCTGGGGCAGAAGCGGGGGAGGACTTTGCTCCCGGGCGGCCGGTACAGGGGCAGCTGGGGAATTAGGGTGCCGGTCGCTGGGCCTCGGAAGTTTACCTGCTTCTCTCTGCTAAAGGCATTGGGATTTCTGCCTTTCGGTCCTTTGCAGTTTGTCTTTAATGTACAAGTCATTTTAGTAAGAGAAAACAGTTGTAGTTTATTTACTCAGGATCTTCAGAGACCTCAGAGATCAGCTTTGCTGCCCCTTCGGGGAGGGCAGGAGGAAGTCGGGTGTGAAGGCGCAGCATGGGCAGCCGTGACTCCTGGCCCCTGAGCGTCGTCTGCAGGGAAGAACCTTCCAGTCAAAGATGGGCTGCTCTGCAGCCGGGCCGGGGTCCAGAGGCGTGGCCTGGCCCGGGCTCGAAGGCGGATGGAACCCCTGAGGCCCTCCCGACTGCGGGTGACTCATGCCTCTTGTGAGTGTCCCCCAGCCGGCCCTCCTTCCTCTTCTGACCATACTGCAGCCGGCTTAGGAGCAGGATTTATTATGACTGGTTTGGAATTATGTATAGCTGTGAACAACAAAACTCTGTAAAAGCAAAATAAAAGTAATAAAAAAGACATGGATTCAAAGAAACCATTTTTCATGGGAATAAATATCTTTGGGGGCGTACAGCTACATCTTGGAATTTAGTCATTGGAAGTAGCAATTACAGGGACCAGGGCTTAATCTGAATGTCGAATCCTCACAGATTACCTTTAAATCTTAGCATCCAGAAACCCTTGTCAAAAGTAATTTTCCATTGTTGTGGTCCGATTGGATTTTTTTTTTTTTAATTCTTTATTTTAAAGGTTTTACAGAGTTTTGCTGTTCACAGACCTGTATGTTCCCAGATCAGTCATTGCATATCCATGGTCCCCACCCACCCAGTTCCCCCCCACACCCCTCCAGACCATCGCCCCAAGCCATTGTGAGCACTTCTATTCCCTTAGCACAATGACACTAGCTATCTTTTCCACACATGACAGTATAGGTTTCCATGTTACTCCCTCCATGCCTCCCCCTCCCTATTTCTTCCCCACAATGTCCCTATGTCTATGCTCTGTCTGTTTTTCCATGAGTTCCCTGCGTGTGTTATCAAGACCGTCCTACTAGATTCCATACATGTGTGTTAGTATACTGTATTTGTCTTTGTCTTTTTGACTTACTTCCGATTGGATTTTAAAATGGATACATCTGATTTATCTGTACTTAAATGTGTAAGCCAGAGGGATGCTAATAGTATTACAGAATACCAAAACCATCTTCCTGTGAATACCAGCGTAATGAATGCGCTGGGGGCCGCTCCAGACGGGACCTGCGGCCGGAGGAGAAGACTGGAGCTCAGGGACTCCGCCCCGCCCACGCGGGGTGCACCCGCTCTGGGGGAGCCGGTCCTGGCACACTTGCCTGTCTGCTCTGTTCTTTCCCTTGACGATGGATCCTGGGCCCCGAGATGTCGGCACCACTGTCACGCCGAGGTTGCTAGAGCCGAGGAACTCTGTCCCGTTTCTGGAGCCCACGAGGTAGCCTGACACCCTTCCGGGGCGTCTCGGCTCACCCCCAGCCCGTGTTTACACAATAGGCACAATGAAAGCCAGGAAGCCGAGGCCCTGAGATAAGTCGCCTCTCCTGGAGGAAGGAAGCAGCTTGGCTCCCGATACCCTGTGGGGCACGCCCGCCCGCCCACCCGCCCGTGACTTCTTCGGCCAGGAGGGGCCTGAGAGACCCTGCCACCGAGGTGGGGGCAGCGGCTGGAGGCTGGGCTCCCTCCCGCTTCCTGGGCGGCTCCGGGGCTGGAGCCGGGCTGCGGGGCTGTGTCAAGCCCTGGGCTCCGCCGTCCCGGGGCTGCCAGGGCTCCTGCCGGGGCTCCCGCTGGCCGCCTTCCAGACCCACTGGCATCCCTGGGTATCGATCAGAAGAGAAGCCAGATTCGGTGGCGCTGCCCTCGGAGCCCCCTGCTGCTGACCTCTGGCCCCACCTTCCCGGGACCAGCCTCGTCCTCCCGTGAGGCTCGGCGTGCAGCCCCCGGGCCGCGAGGGCACAGCCGTGCCTGAGAGGAGCCGCTCCCCGGAGGCCGTGGGGCTGCGGCCGGGGAGGCTCAGGCTCGGCTGGTGGTGGGGGTGGAGCCAGGCCTCCCCCGTCTCTCCGTCACAGTCTGAGCCTCATTCCTCCATGTCCTTCCTGCTGGGCACGTCCCTCATTCGGTGCCCAGAAGAGGTCTGGTAAAATCTGGTGCAGTCACTTGCCTTCTGGCATTTCACAGGCGACCTTTTTAGTCGCCTCTCAACCTGTGACCCGCCTTCGCATTTGTGTGGCTGTACATGGCCTCAGCCTGCCCTTGTTTGCAGTGTGATACAGAATGTCCTCTTTGATAAGGTGGGTTTCTGGTGATTTTGTGTATAAAAAGTGAGGCTTTTTTCAGAATTAGAATAAATGACATATATGTTCAGAAATGTCCAGAAGTAGATTTCACAGCTCCATGAGCCGCTGGGTTTCAGCCCTGTCTTTAACATGTCTCATTAAAGACCCAGAAAGCTTGCCGCTTGACGATGGATCCTGGGCCCCGAGATGTCGGCACCACTGTCACGCCGAGGTTGCTAGAGCCGAGGAACTCTGTCCCGTTCTGGAGCCCACGAGGTAGCCTGACACCCTTCCGGGGCGTCTCGGCTCACCCCCAGCCCGTGTTTACACAATAGGCACAATGAAAGCCAGGAAGCCGAGGCCCTGAGATAAGTCGCCTCTCCTGGAGGAAGGAAGCAGCTTGGCTCCCGATACCCTGTGGGGCACGGCCCCCCGCCCACCCGCCCGTGACTTCTTCGGCCAGGAGGGGCCTGAGAGACCCTGCCACCGAGGTGGGGGCAGCGGCTGGAGGCTGGGCTCCCTCCCGCTTCCTGGGCGGCTCCGGGGCTGGAGCCGGGCTGCGGGGCTGTGTCAAGCCCTGGGCTCCGCCGTCCCGGGGCTGCCAGGGCTCCTGCCGGGGCTCCCGCTGGCCGCCTTCCAGACCCACTGGCATCCCTGGGTATCGATCAGAAGAGAAGCCAGATTCGGTGGCGCTGCCCTCGGAGCCCCCTGCTGCTGACCTCTGGCCCCACCTTCCCGGGACCAGCCTCGTCCTCCCGTGAGGCTCGGCGTGCAGCCCCCGGGCCGCGAGGGCACAGCCGTGCCTGAGAGGAGCCGCTCCCCGGAGGCCGTGGGGCTGCGGCCGGGGAGGCTCAGGCTCGGCTGGTGGTGGGGGTGGAGCCAGGCCTCCCCCGTCTCTCCGTCACAGTCTGAGCCTCATTCCTCCATGTCCTTCCTGCTGGGCACGTCCCTCATTCGGTGCCCAGAAGAGGTCTGGTAAAATCTGGTGCAGTCACTTGCCTTCTGGCATTTCACAGGCGACCTTTTTAGTCGCCTCTCAACCTGTGACCCGCCTTCGCATTTGTGTGGCTGTACATGGCCTCAGCCTGCCCTTGTTTGCAGTGTGATACAGAATGTCCTCTTTGATAAGGTGGGTTTCTGGTGATTTTGTGTATAAAAAGTGAGGCTTTTTTCAGAATTAGAATAAATGACATATATGTTCAGAAATGTCCAGAAGTAGATTTCACAGCTCCATGAGCCGCTGGGTTTCAGCCCTGTCTTTAACATGTCTCATTAAAGACCCAGAAAGGGCTTCCCTGGTGGTCCAGTGGGTAAAGAGTCTGTCTTGCAGTGCAGGGGGCGCCGGTTCGGTCCCTGGCCTGGGAAGATCCCACAGGCTGTGGAGTGGCTGGACCGATGTGTCCAATTGTGAGCCAGCGCTCTGGAGCACATGCGCCTGGAGCCGGTGTTCTGCGGCAAAAGAGGCCACTGCAGTGGGAGGCCCACACAGCCCAAAGAATAAAGATGGATGAAAATAAGTAAATAAAAAAACCAATAAAAGAGGCCAAAATTAAAAAAAAAAAAAGAGGCCCAGAAGATCAGCTAACGTTGGGCTGCTCGACCATCTTTCTCGAGGACGGGGCGTCCCAGGTGTCACAGCTTTGGAACCAGTGTCAGTTTGTTGTCTGACGTCACCCTCATGTTGAGAAATCTTTACGTCAAATCTGGTAAAGCTTTGGCTCCGTTCCCGGCGTGGTTTTGAATTGTGGGTCAGGCAGAAAATGTGGTTTGACACCATCATTACCAAGTGCCCTCCCTGCGGTCTGGGCTGGCAGTGAGGACCTCCCCTCGGCCTGGAGATGCAGCCCTGGGAGCCCGGGTCCGCCTCGGTGGGCCCTGCCCTGTCACATCCCGGGCACAGGCAGAGACGCACAGTCCTCGGAGCTGCCCTGGGGCCTCTGCACCAGCGCCCCCTGGCCGCACGGTCAGCAGCTCCTGGTCTGCTCGCCAGGTGGCCTCGCAGTCCCTCCAGGTGGCTCGTCCAACCCCGAGGACCTGTCTTGGTCGAGGGCGGTGGCCTGTGGCCTGTCCCTGTCTCGCTCAGGCCCGGGCCAGCCTGGCTCCCCTCCTGCCCCTCCCACACCCCTCGCCCCAGGTCACGATCCCCCCTGCCCTGGGCTGGGCCTCCCCGCCCAGCCCTGCGCCCCCGCCCCGCCCCCTCGCCCGCCCCTCCCCCAGCTCTGTTCCTGTCTTCACTGGAGCCTGCTCCGAGCTTAGGCGCTCCGCCGACTTCCTGGGTCTGGACCTGCCCTCACTTGTTCCACCCTTCCTCTGGCCCCTGCGGGCATCTTTCTGGGGGTACATCCATAAGGGAGCCCCCAGACCCCTTCCGGTGACAGCCTGTCACGCCAGGAGGGCGCTTCCTCGGTGCAGGACCCCCGTCCTCCCGCTGGCCTGCTGCGTGCAGACCCGGCTGCCCAGGGCCCGCGGGCCCGCTCTCCCCCGGGGGACGGCTGTCCCTTGGTGCTGACGGAGCTGCTGCTGCTCCCTGTCCGGCTGTCCGCTCGCCGGCGCCCTGGCCTCCCTGGACCGTTCTAGTCCCCACGTGGGCGCACTCAGGATGCCAGTTTGCTGGCTGGCACGGGTGCTGTCTGTCCCCTGCCCTGGCACGTGGGCTTTGGGAAGCCAGGGGCAGTCCTGGTAGCTTGGGGCCACTGGGGGCTTTCTCGTGGGGCTGTGTTTGGTGGGGACCCTCCATCTCTCCTCTCTGCTGTGCACCATCTGGCTGGCCGCTCCGCCTCTGGGTGGCTGTTCTTGGGGGAAGCAGGGAACTGGTCTCAGGAAAGCGTTCAGAAGCCTGATGCCCCGCTGTTGGTGGGGAGGGTGTGCCTCCGAGCCAGGCTCTGCAGGGAGCGGGGAGCAGGTTGGGGCGGCCTGGCAGGGCTGAGGGGTCGGGTATGAGCTGCTGACCCCTGCTTCCCTGCACGGGTCCCTGCCAGGGGGGAGCCCCACGTCCCACATGTGGGCTTCTGGCGAACAGACAGGCCCAGCCTCATGGGACATTATAATCAGAGTACGTGCCACTCCTCTTTCATCTCAGGTCAGAGACAGACCCCCTGGGGGCGAGCAGGGGCCCTCGGCAGGGACACGCCCCTCCTGTGCAGCACTGGAGGGGACTGTCCTGGGGGGGGCCGCCACCCCCAGACCTTCGTTTTGCCTGCTCCTCCCTCCTTGGGTTGAGCTGGCTTCTCCCCAGAGAGCAGGGAGCAGGAAGGTGGCGAGGGGGAGGCCTGATGTGGGCTGGCCTCAGGGAGGGTGGCCCTGTCCTCGTATAGCCCCCGATGCGGCCCCCTTGTGCCTCTGCGACCCCCGGGGCTCCTGCTGACCCTCGCCCCCTTCTTGCTCCTTCTCTCAGCTTCTGCGGAGAACCCCTCCCGCCAGGGTCAATTCCAGCACAGTCCTGGGAGCCAAGGGGCACCTCTGGGGAGCCCCATCTGGGATCAGGGAGGAGAGCCCCCTTCCTCCCCTACCACGTTTCCTGCAAGGGAGGAACTGGGTTTCCTCTGCAGCCCCCTGGGGGGTCCGCGAGAGTGGAGGTGGGGGCGGCCCCTTCAGCTCGTCAGAGCCTCTCACCCAGGTGAGTCGTGTTAACGGGTAGGGACAGAGCAGAGCTTTGCTGGAAGTCTGGGGTGCTTGAGAGGAGGCCGGCCGAGGGTCTGGGCGTCACTGCGGGTGGTTGTGTCTGTCCTGAGAACCGGGTGACCCCACGGTATGGAAGGTTCTGGGGTGCCATTTGGAGAACGCGTGTGGGCAGGGGCAGGGAGGACAGACCGGGCGGGTGGAGGGCTCAGGCTCATCGGCCGGGACAGCGCCCGCTTGGCGGCGGGCTTGGTGCTGGACGCCCGGAGCTACAGGGCTGTTCTGGCCACGCACACCTGACCTGAGGTGGGCTTGCTTTTCCGTGTCCAGTTCCCGCAGAGCTCTGGGCCTGGGCCCACCCAGAGCACAGCCCACATCCTCTCCAGGCTGACAAGTCACAGCCCCCAAATGAACACTTGGAACCCATCGCTTTATTTCCCTAAGTTTTCTACCCTCAGTCAGTGTCCCAGCACCTCCAGGCTTTCTGCTGGAAACCTGGCTGGCGTCCTATACATACTTTCTGTCACCTACGGTCCCGGCACATTGTGTCACTGCTGTCTAGCGTTCGTGTCCTCTCAGGATGCAGGATGCCGGCTTCCCCACAACCCCAGCTGCCCTCGGCCTGCAGGCCACCGCTGCCTATGCTTTGACCTTGACAGAAGCATCCTAGCGGGCCCCGAGTCTTCCCTTCTCTCTCGGAGCCCTCTGCACGGCTGCTGAGGTCAAGCCAGCTCACCTGTGCTTAGTCTTTCCTGACCTTTTGAATCTGCAGAGAACCCTGACTGTATTCTTCACTACCAGCTTCCTGCTTGACACGGCACACAGCTAGCGCTGGTCTCTCTTTGACCATTGATCCTTCTGCCTGGTCCACCCCAGGCTCCCCCGTGACCACGCCCCACCATCCTTCTGGCCTATCCTAGCCTCCTTCTGTGACCACACCCTGTCACCCTTCCGGCCTATCCCAGCCTCCCCCTGTGACCACGCCCCATAACCCTTTTGGCCTATCCTAGCCTCCTGTGACCACACCCCGTTACCCTTCCGGCCTATCCCAGCCTCCCCCTGTGACCACGCCCCACCACCCTTCTGGCGTATCCCAGCCTCCCCTGTGACCACGCCCCACCATCCTTCTGGCCTATCCTAGCCTCCTTCTGTGACCACACCCTGTCACCCTTCCGGCCTATCCCAGCCTCCCCCTGTGACCACGCCCCATAACCCTTTTGGCCTATCCTAGCCTCCTGTGACCACACCCCGTTACCCTTCCGGCCTATCCCAGCCTCCCCCTGTGACCACGCCCCACCACCCTTCTGGCGTATCCCAGCCTCCCCTGTGACCACGCCCCACCACCCTTCTGGCCTATCCTAGCCTCCTTCTGTGACCACAACCCATCACCCTTCCGGCCTATCCTAGCCTCCCCCTGTGGTCACGCCCTGTCACCCTTCTGGCCTACCCCAGCGACCCCCCTGTGACCACGCCCCCTCTCCCAGTCTTCCTTGTCCACCCCAGCCTCGGAGCTCTTGCACATGCTTCGTTTGCTTGCTGCTGTCTCTGAGATAGTCCTCTGGCACCTGTCAGTGCTGGTGTCTTCCAATGTTCGGTTGGGAGGCAGCTAAGGTACATGATAATGGGCCTGATCTTTAGAACCATACTGCTGAGTTTGAGTCATGCTGACCTGGCCCCTTACTAACTGGATGACCTTGACATTTAACCCCGTGGGCCTCAGTTTCCCCATCTGAAAGATGAGGCTTGAACGGTCATGTGAAGCCTCTGTGATGGTGTGTGTGGCGGGAAGGTGCTGGGAGGGGCTGGACTGGATACATGGCAGAGCGCGGACGCCCAGGCAGTCAGGAGCTGGTCCCCGCACCCTCGAGCCCCAGCTGCCTTGCCTTGGAAGTGGACATGCGGCCAGGCTGTCCGTAGTACTTCAGCCAGGGCGAGCATCTTCCCTGCAGAACAGCTGCAGCTGGCCGCAGGACTGGACCACAGTTCCCCCAGCAGATCGACGCCTGATCACGTGGAGCTGAAGGGGCCTCTCCAGGCTGTCGAGGGGAAATCTAAGCGATGCCGGGGATTGAAAGCCTTGGCGCATCTGAAAGGAAATCCCGTATCTTCTCTTAACGGGTGCTAGTTCAGCCCCTCCTTGAAGAATGGGTGGAAGGACTGGTGGTCAAGAAACTAGTTTCCCTGGGGAGCCGCATTCTTGTCATTATGTCAGATGAAGCGGTGAGTCACCCTTCAACGCAGAGAGTTAAATTCTTTCGACTGCTCTATAAGCTTAAAAATCTGGCCACTTATGTTCAGTGCAAATACTTGATCATGTAAACCCAAGCATAGCTATGTCCTAAACACAGCACGCCACCCAGGGCACACGTGAGTGTCCACACGTGCTGTCCTTGACCTCCGATCTCTGTCCCCAGTGTTTCTGGAGCCCCTCTGGGGCTGGCACGCGTGTGGCTGTGAAGCCCGCCACCTCCAGGTACTGGAGTGTCCACGCTGACCATGGAGCTGGCTTCAGAGAGGCCGTCTGTGTACCCCCCGGCTAGGTTCACCTTCTCTCTGGAATCTAGTTTAGGCTTCGTCCCAAATACTCTCTGAAAACCCTGACAGCAAGCAGTCCAGATGTGGATTTGTAGGTAAAACACACGTTTTTGAAAACGCATGAAATTTGTGTGAACTCAGCTCAGGCAAGCTCCAGTCTTCCCTTTCCAGACGCTCACTTTACCTTTCTCCCCAAAGCTTATGTTCAAGTGCTGGTGTCTTCCAATGTTCGGTTGGGAGGCAGCTAAGGTACATGATAATGGGCCTGATCTTTAGAACCATACTGCTGAGTTTGAGTCATGCTGACCTGGCCCCTTACTAACTGGATGACCTTGACATTTAACCCCGTGGGCCTCAGTTTCCCCATCTGAAAGATGAGGCTTGAACGGTCATGTGAAGCCTCTGTGATGGTGTGTGTGGCGGGAAGGTGCTGGGAGGGGCTGGACTGGATACATGGCAGAGCGCGACGCCCAGGCAGTCAGGAGCTGGTCCCCGCACCCTCGAGCCCCAGCTGCCTTGCCTTGGAAGTGGACATGCGGCCAGGCTGTCCGTAGTACTTCAGCCAGGGCGAGCATCTTCCCTGCAGAACAGCTGCAGCTGGCCGCAGGACTGGACCACAGTTCCCCCAGCAGATCGACGCCTGATCACGTGGAGCTGAAGGGGCCTCTCCAGGCTGTCGAGGGGAAATCTAAGCGATGCCGGGGATTGAAAGCCTTGGCGCATCTGAAAGGAAATCCCGTATCTTCTCTTAACGGGTGCTAGTTCAGCCCCTCCTTGAAGAATGGGTGGAAGGACTGGTGGTCAAGAAACTAGTTTCCCTGGGGAGCCGCATTCTTGTCATTATGTCAGATGAAGCGGTGAGTCACCCTTCAACGCAGAGAGTTAAATTCTTTCGACTGCTCTATAAGCTTAAAAATCTGGCCACTTATGTTCAGTGCAAATACTTGATCATGTAAACCCAAGCATAGCTATGTCCTAAACACAGCACGCCACCCAGGGCACACGTGAGTGTCCACACGTGCTGTCCTTGACCTCCGATCTCTGTCCCCAGTGTTTCTGGAGCCCCTCTGGGGCTGGCACGCGTGTGGCTGTGAAGCCCGCCACCTCCAGGTACTGGAGTGTCCACGCGCGACCATGGAGCGCGGCTTCAGAGAGGCCGTCTGTGTACCCCCCGGCTAGGTTCACCTTCTCTCTGGAATCTAGTTTAGGCTTCGTCCCAAATACTCTCTGAAAACCCTGACAGCAAGCAGTCCAGATGTGGATTTGTAGGTAAAACACACGTTTTTGAAAACGCATGAAATTTGTGTGAACTCAGCTCAGGCAAGCTCCAGTCTTCCCTTTCCAGACGCTCACTTTACCTTTCTCCCCAAAGCTTATGTTCAAGGCTTAAAAAAAGATGTTCTAAAAAACCACCTCACCTTTAAATTGTAAACATTATTCAACATACAGAAATAAAGCAGCGGCATTTGCCCTTCAGGGAGGCCACGTGGCTCTGCTCTCCGGGTCAGTGTGCAGGGCAGGAGCCAGGGTGCACAGGAGACCCCCGAGGCAGGGGTTTGGCAGCTGCTGTCCCCCAGCCGTCCCCAGGTGAAACGCTGCCACCAGCTCCCAGGAGAAAGGCAGCCTGGCGGGTGCCCTGGAGGCTGCGAGGGCCCACACTCCAGACACGCTTGGCACGCCACCCAGCCATTTTTTGACTTTATAATTTAATGAACCAAAGTAAGCGTAAAATATCTGCTGATTCCCAGGTACCCAGATTTCCTGAGCCCGCCTTCAGCTCGCTGGGATGTAGCGTCTCCTTTCAGTGTTTTCACGGAGTCGCGGGAGGTGTGACCTTGCCGTCCACGGGCAGCGGTGGGGTTCGGCTTTTCTGGATCGGTCTCTGTCCGTGAGGTCGAGGCGTGGAGGCCAGCGAGGCGCCGGCGCTCGGTGTCCATGCTGGGCAGGCTCGGACGCAGTGCCTCTACCCGAGGACCAGCCACGGGGCCAGCAGGCCGAGAGGGACCAGCAGGGCGAGAGGGCCGGGCCCGGGGTCCGAGCCGCGCGCTTTGAGCTCGATGCCGGGCAGGGCCCGGCCCTCCGAGGCGTTGCCCTCCGGCGACAGGGTCGGGGTCGGGGTCGGGGTCGGGGTCGGGGTGGATGCGCTGGCGGTGGGCTCCGTGCGGACCTGCGCGGGCAGGAGCAGGGCCAGCAGCAGCAGCAGCGCCGTCGGAGGCGGGGTCGCCATGGCCGTGCGCCCAGGCGCGTCTCAGGTTTCCGCGAGTCGGCTTTTTCGGGGTCCCGTCGGGCGAGGTCTGGGAGTCTGCACCCTACGCACTGCCCCGGTCGGCTGCTGTTAACGGTCCGCCCTGGGCTGGACGCGCGCCCGCGCCCTTGCGCTCTGGAGCCCCGTGTGCGCGCGCTCTGCGGCTCTGCGCCTCGCGCCCGGCCCTGGGTCAGGGGTCAGCGAGCCGCCTGCGCCAGGTCTCCCGCCTCCCGCTTCCGTCCCGCCCGGTTCCTCAGATGCCCAGGTTTAGATATTTTAGGGGACAGGAAAACCTTGACTCCTGAAGTGTACACAGAGAAATTTGGTTTTAAAAACCTTGATATTACACTTTTTCCTATGTATACCTGTAAGGTGACTGAAGCCGTTTATGGCAGATGCTTCTGTTTGGTTAACGTACAGCCTTGACGCCCTGCCCTGGAGTCGAGGGGGACCCCCTCTCCGGTAGCGCGAGCGTGCGCCCCCAGCGGGGAGTTAGGGTGCCTGCACCCTCTTTGCAGCCGTGAAGCCCCTCCTCCCGCGGAGCCTGTCGCGGAGGTTCCCAGACCCGTGTCCTCGGCAGAAGCACTTGGATATTTTGGATGCTATTCATGTTAGTTCGCCAGTTTTGCTGAGGGTTGAATGGGAGAAAGAGCAACTTAAAATCGTGTAAGAAAAACGAGGAGGAGGAGGACACGTGCGGTGTGCATTGCCAGATTCAGCCCATTCTAAAGTGAGCAGGCTTTGCGTTTATTTCTATTCCAAGTCAGAATTGTGAGTATTCTCTGTCTTACTTGGAGTTGGTCTGTCCTTGTTGACACCACAAGGGTTTAAAAACTTTTTTTTTACGTTAAATAAAATTATGGACATAATACACATCCTTGGAAATAATTATGCAAGCAGTTTAAAATGAAAAGTTAGCGCTTCCTCCCCCACCTCACTGCTGCAGGCCACCTCTCCACAGGACCACCTGGCCGTGTCCGGGGAGAAGGCCATCCCCTCCTCCCACAGCCCCGGTGCTGTGCTCGGGATGGTGGCGTCAAGGCGGGCAGAGCTAGTCTGCCGTGTATGTGTTTTTAACGTGTACCTGCACACTCCATAAGCAAGCGTGTAAAATATAGTGAGGTTCTTAAGACTGCAGGAAATGCCTGTGAGGGTCCTGGAGCCCCGGCCGTGCCAGAAAGTGCAGAAATGCTAAAAAAGATAAACCCAGCCCCCACGGACGATCAGGTCAGGGGACAGCAGAGCCGACAGAGGGAGCCCCGAGGGCCAGCGCTGGAGCCAGGTCAGCCGCAGAACAGAGCCGTGCTGGGTCACGGCCCCGAATGAAGATAAATAAATACCCACGGCCGACCTGACGGCACACGTGAGGGACGAGGCCACGGGGAGGACCCACAGGGCTCGGCAGCGGCTCCGTCCTCGGGGTAGGGGGGAGCGCCCCTCCTTGGGTGCGGCGTGTGCACAGGGACACCTTCCAGCGGGCAGGGGGGCCGCTGCGCCGTGGAGAGACCTGACGGACACACCTGCGCCAGGCGACCACGGCCAGCGTCCCCGTGTAGGCCAGGGGACGGCACACGCCCCGACGGGACGCGGAGAGGAGGGCCCTTCCCCTCTGCGGTCTTCAGGGAGGGACGTCCTCGAGGTCCTTAAAGCCAAGAAGGTCTGAGAGCCTCCCAGCCCTGGGCAGCTCTGCGGAGACATGACGGCTGCTGTCACGTGGGGTCCTGGCCGGCTGCTGGGCAGCAGAAGGGCACTGGGGGAAACTGAGGCGGCCTGAACAGTCTGCAGTTTACTAGTGTTATTAGCAAAAGGCTGCCTGCGGTGGCAACTGGCTGGTTGGTTCCCATCGACTCATCACCTTTGCTGTTGCCCTGGGGGCATGTCTTGTGGGCTTCGCCAGTGCAGACCTTGCTCAGCAGGAAAGGGTCAGATCGCCCATGAGAGAGGCGAGCGGAAGCCGTCCTGGTTAGCAGCCGCCAGCAAAGTCGAGGCGTCCGTTTGGCCAACGGGGACACCGCGAGGGGCTGGAAGCAAGGGCCTGCCAGAGGGACGAGGCCTTGGGCGTTGTTTTTGACACCACAAGGGTTTAAAACTTTTACGTTAAATAAAATTATGGACATAATACACATCCTTGGAAATAATTATGCAAGCAGTTTAAAATGAAAAGTTAGCGCTTCCTCCCCCACCTCACTGCTGCAGGCCACCTCTCCACAGGACCACCTGGCCGTGTCCGGGGAGAAGGCCATCCCCTCCTCCCACAGCCCCGGTGCTGTGCTCGGGATGGTGGCGTCAAGGCGGGCAGAGCTAGTCTGCCGTGTATGTGTTTTTAACGTGTACCTGCACACTCCATAAGCAAGCGTGTAAAATATAGTGAGGTTCTTAAGACTGCAGGAAATGCCTGTGAGGGTCCTGGAGCCCCGGCCGTGCCAGAAAGTGCAGAAATGCTAAAAAAGATAAACCCAGCCCCCACGGACGATCAGGTCAGGGGACAGCAGAGCCGACAGAGGGAGCCCCGAGGGCCAGCGCTGGAGCCAGGTCAGCCGCAGAACAGAGCCGTGCTGGGTCACGGCCCCGAATGAAGATAAATAAATACCCACGGCCGACCTGACGGCACACGTGAGGGACGAGGCCACGGGGAGGACCCACAGGGCTCGGCAGCGGCTCCGTCCTCGGGGTAGGGGGGAGCGCCCCTCCTTGGGTGCGGCGTGTGCACAGGGACACCTTCCAGCGGGCAGGGGGGCCGCTGCGCCGTGGAGAGACCTGACGGACACACCTGCGCCAGGCGACCACGGCCAGCGTCCCCGTGTAGGCCAGGGGACGGCACACGCCCCGACGGGACGCGGAGAGGAGGGCCCTTCCCCTCTGCGGTCTTCAGGGAGGGACGTCCTCGAGGTCCTTAAAGCCAAGAAGGTCTGAGAGCCTCCCAGCCCTGGGCAGCTCTGCGGAGACATGACGGCTGCTGTCACGTGGGGTCCTGGCCGGCTGCTGGGCAGCAGAAGGGCACTGGGGGAAACTGAGGCGGCCTGAACAGTCTGCAGTTTACTAGTGTTATTAGCAAAAGGCTGCCTGCGGTGGCAACTGGCTGGTTGGTTCCCATCGACTCATCACCTTTGCTGTTGCCCTGGGGGCATGTCTTGTGGGCTTCGCCAGTGCAGACCTTGCTCAGCAGGAAAGGGTCAGATCGCCCATGAGAGAGGCGAGCGGAAGCCGTCCTGGTTAGCAGCCGCCAGCAAAGTCGAGGCGTCCGTTTGGCCAACGGGGACACCGCGAGGGGCTGGAAGCAAGGGCCTGCCAGAGGGACGAGGGGCCTTGGGGAGCGGGGCCTCAGCCCTGTGAGCGTCCTGCCGGCTGGCCTGCCCGCGCTCACCTCTGCAGGTGCTCCGGCCGGCTGCCCAGGGGACTGCTGGCCGGGAGGGCTCTTGGGTTTTGTGATCTTAACGCCAGGCTGCGTTTCTCCCAGGGGGCGCCCTCCCAAGTGAAGGGCAGAGTGGAGTGGAAGAGCCGCCTTCCACTGGCGGTGACGGCGCCCGGGCGCGTGGGCTGGCTGGCGCACCTGCTCCGTGGCTTTTCTGCTACTTCAGAGGCATGACGGAACCTTTGGTTTACCCTTTGGGACAGTGGCGCTTGTGTTTTTAGAACATTGGGTTCATTTTGGCCCTTTAGGTGTGATGACGGAGGGGAAGGGCACGTCTCCCTTGTGCCGGTCATTCTCACGGGACAATCAGTGGAATGTGTTGTTGGTGGCTCAGCTGGCGGAGAGCCCGCTTGCCCGTGCGGGAGAGGCAGTGGACACGGGCTCAGTCCCTGGGCGGGGGAGATCCCCTGGAGGAGGAAGTGGCGACCCACTCCCGTGTTCTCACCTGGAGAATCCCGTGGCCAGAGGAGCCTGGCAGGCTACAGTCCATGGGGCCACGAAGAGTCCGCCGTGACGGAGCACCCACAGAAGCACATGTTCAACATGACCCGAGCCCGTGAGGGCCACAGGAAGCACCCTCTGCGGTCTTCAGGGAGGGACGCCTCGAGGTCCTTAAAGCCAAGAAGGTCTGAGAGCCTCCCAGCCCTGGGCAGCTCTGCGGAGACATGACGGCTGCTGTCACGTGGGGTCCTGGCCGGCTGCTGGGCAGCAGAAGGGCACTGGGGGAAACTGAGGCGGCCTGAACAGTCTGCAGTTTACTAGTGTTATTAGCAAAAGGCTGCCTGCGGTGGCAACTGGCTGGTTGGTTCCCATCGACTCATCACCTTTGCTGTTGCCCTGGGGGCATGTCTTGTGGGCTTCGCCAGTGCAGACCTTGCTCAGCAGGAAAGGGTCAGATCGCCCATGAGAGAGGCGAGCGGAAGCCGTCCTGGTTAGCAGCCGCCAGCAAAGTCGAGGCGTCCGTTTGGCCAACGGGGACACCGCGAGGGGCTGGAAGCAAGGGCCTGCCAGAGGGACGAGGGGCCTTGGGGAGCGGGGCCTCAGCCCTGTGAGCGTCCTGCCGGCTGGCCTGCCCGCCGACACCTCTGCAGGTGCCCCGGGCCGGCTGCCCAGGGGACTGCTGGCCGGGAGGGCTCTTGGGTTTTGTGATCTTAACGCCAGGCTGCGTTTCTCCCAGGGGGCGCCCTCCCAAGTGAAGGGCAGAGTGGAGTGGAAGAGCCGCCTTCCACTGGCGGTGACGGCGCCCGGGCGCGTGGGCTGGCTGGCGCACCTGCTCCGTGGCTTTTCTGCTACTTCAGAGGCATGACGGAACCTTTGGTTTACCCTTTGGGACAGTGGCGCTTGTGTTTTTAGAACATTGGGTTCATTTTGGCCCTTTAGGTGTGATGACGGAGGGGAAGGGCACGTCTCCCTTGTGCCGGTCATTCTCACGGGACAATCAGTGGAATGTGTTGTTGGTGGCTCAGCTGGCGGAGAGCCCGCTTGCCCGTGCGGGAGAGGCAGTGGACACGGGCTCAGTCCCTGGGCGGGGGAGATCCCCTGGAGGAGGAAGTGGCGACCCACTCCCGTGTTCTCACCTGGAGAATCCCGTGGCCAGAGGAGCCTGGCAGGCTACAGTCCATGGGGCCACGAAGAGTCCGCCGTGACGGAGCACCCACAGAAGCACATGTTCTCAACATGACAGCCCTTGAGAGCCCGTGAGGGCCACAGGGAAGCATTTCCAACACGGTACAGATGAAAACCCTCTAACATGTTGGTCCTTTCTGGAGCACATGCTTCCGAGAGATCTATGGGAGGGGTGCATTTCAGGAGCTGGCCTCAGTCGTGAAGACGCACCGGGTGCCGCGGGAGGACCTGGGACCGAGCGCGGAGGGTTCGCGGCCTCCGAAGCGCTGGCCCTCCCCGCCCTGGCCGGGCTCCTGGACCGGTCGGTGGTGTGGCCCTCTCATTCAGCCCTGTAGGAGCTGGGGCTGTGCACAGCTTCCTTGCTTTTGCAGGCTGTTCTGCTTAGCACTGTGTGGCTTTTGTTCTGTGGGGGAGTATCCAGAACCCGGTGTGCGTTCTCTCTGGAGGAGGAGACACCCCGATGCCGTTTAATATCTTCTCAGCTTGTTGGCAAAGCTGTTCTTAGGTTTCCAAGCGTCCTCAGTAGGGTTTCAAAGCTGCTTTTTTTTTTTTTTCTTTTTCACAGCAGTAGTAATTCCTTTCTTTGCCTTTGTTGCAATTGTATCCTGTAAAAACAGGCTTATTAAATTCCTCCGCAGGTTTTTATGGGTCCCTCTCTCCACTTGGCCACGATGCCTGCTGAGTTGAAAGCCCTTTTCCGGGTCTAACAGAGCTCGGTGTGTTCAGGGCGTGGCCTGCTCCACGTTGCAGCCTGGACTGGTATATTCATACGCACGTGGTCTGTCAGTTAGCCCGTCCTTCTGTCTTTCCATGATCGTTTCTGGACAGCCGCCTCACCGCGAGCTTGCCCAGGCCTGACCAACGTGGTGCCTGGACTGAGCGTCCTGTCTGTGGTCTCCACGGTAACCCTGGAGCGCACCCGGGAGGCCATGGACCTTTGGCGTGTTTGCTGACCCCTTTTTTCTCCCTCTGTAATAATGAGTGGCTTGGGAATTAGAGCAACAAATTAAAAAGAATTAATTTTCTCAGCAGCCTAAAGAAGGTCAGACCGTCAGGTTTACAGACCGTGTTCCCGGGTCCGCGGTGGCCGCGGGTCCTCCCGGCGGGAGGCGCCTGAGCACCGGGGCGTCTGCGCGTGAGCCTGCGGCCGGGGCGGGCGCGGGGCAGCGGGGCGTGTGGTGACCCGGCGCCGCGCTCATGGAGCAGGACGGGGAACCGTGTTTTCTGTGTGTTTCAGCCTCTAGTGAACACAACCTCTAGGCGTCGAACCATCTCCTTTCAGGTCCACAAGTGTCCCGTTTGTCCCAGATGGAAGTCCTGTTTTTCTCTCTGAAAAGTGTCTTATCAGACAATAAATTTTGGGTGTTAGCGAGCCCTCTCTCCATCCCCGGTGCTCCCCACAGAGGAGGAGAGCTGGCACGGCCACAGGGGGCAGGAGGCCAGGCCTGCCCGGCTCAGGCGTGCAGCGTGAGGGCTCCTCGCAGCGCGCCGGCTGGCCAGGCGGGGAGCGGGAGGCGGGTCTGGCCAGGGGAGGGCCGTCCCGTCCCGTCGGCGGCAGCCCGGGCAGGACTGTCCGGCGGGACGGCCTGCAGCGTGCGGGTGCTGACGCCTGTGCTGTCCTCGCAGAGGCCGCCGGCCAGGGAATCCGTGACGAGAGCCACTCAGATAACGGAGGCATTTGTCAAGGGAGCAGAAATACAGAGTTAAGACGCAGACGTCCGCGGTACCTTTCACGAGCACGGCTCACTGATCCGAAGACAGCGGGGAGGAGACACTCTCTTTATAATAGCAACATAAAGTCCTCAGGAGTAAATGCAGTAAGAATTGTTTAAACCTAATAAAGAACATTCTAGAAGTTCTCCAGAGAGACACAAAAGGAGCCTCTGGCAGGTGAAGGACGGGACGTCTCCCTGGTTTGGGAGTTGCAGCGTCGCTGAGAGGCCAGTCTCTCTGAGTCAGTCGTTTTCCCTGGGGCTGCACATGTGGACCGTGCGGTGACGTGTGGACTGTGCCGTTGATAGGAAACACGCGTGAGCACCTAGTAAGCTCAGATGAGAGAGGGCCAAGGAGAGCAGCCCTGCCAGACGTGAACTCATCCTCTGAGTAAGCGAAGGTGGTGATGCTGCAGGCCAGACAGGAGACAGCCCAGCAGAGAGAGGGCGGGAGGACGTCGGTACAGACAGAAAGCTGGGGTCGGACGAGGCGGTGCCCCAGAGCGCTGGGTCGGGGTGAACTTCCAGTAAGTGATGTGGGGACCATCTGACACCATTTTGTAAAAGACAGCGTTAGATTTGTGCCTTAGACCGCGTACCAGGATAAGCTCCAGATGGATCCGAGGAGACGCTCCCAGTGCTGGGACGGTCAGCATAGCCGTGTAGCCTGGGCGCTGGGAAAGCTCTTAACCACAGCTCAGAGCTGAGAGTCAGCCGGAGGGAGCAGGGTAGGACTTAGACATTCCAGGATTCCAGCGACGACGAGCTCCTGCCCGGCCAGGCCCGGCCAGCAGCCACAGCGGCCTTGAGCGCGAGGCCAGCATCGGGGCCAGCCGCGAGGAACACCTCCGCAACACATCACACAGATGCACATGTATGCACAAGCACACACGCCATATCACATGTGTATACACACAGCACGCAACACATGCACAGATGTGTGCACACATGTGTCAAATGGCCCTCCAGCTTCTCTGAGGCCCTGTTTCTCACACCGCAGGCTGGCAGGGGTTCCAGAGCCCCTAGGAGAGCTGCTCCTGGGTCCATGCCTCGTGGGAGGTGACAGCTGGTGCTGAAGGGGCCTTGGGCTCCACCCACGGTGCCTGGCTCTGGGCTGGCCCGTGGCTGGCCGTGAGGTGCACTTCAGGACGGAGGTGCCAGCTCTGCCCCTGGCCTCGCTGTTCGTAGGTTCTGAGCAGAGTGAGCGTCTGGGAGGCCTCGCGCACGAGCGGCTGGGCTCCGGGCCGCCGGCTCCCGTGGGTCCTGGGCGTCGGTCCTCCCCTCTCCCCACGCCCGAGGTTAGGAGCTGCTGCTCCGTGGTCCTCGACCGGCGGCGGCGCTGTGCTCACGTGCATTTCACGCTCTGCCTGGTGGGAAGGCGTCTGCCGCATGCGTGTGGACACGTCCGTGCAGGCCTTCCTCCAGCCGGGTCCCCGGGGGCTGCTCTCTGCGGACGAGCCGGCCCCGGCCGTCTGCGTGCGAGCCTTGGCTTGCTCAGCTGTCTCGGGAGCTCCACGTGGGGAAGCGGGGCGGGGTGGAGGGAGGCCTGGCTCAGGAGAGCCCCTTGGCCTGGGCCGCGCGGCCCTCCCGTCCTGTCCACAGGCCCGGCTCTCGGCCGCGGTGTCGCCGCAGACACCTCCGCAGACACCTCCACAGACGCTCGCGGCCTCCGCTCCTCCTGGGCTCTGGCTGGAGGCCGGGTGGCTCTGATTTGGCGTCCGAGTGTGGGCCCGAGGGCCGCCGCCTTGCACACCGGGAGGCAGGCTCGCGGGGTCCGACGGAGGAGCTTCAGGGCTGCTTCCGGCCCTCCTGTGCCTAGCGCGCGTGTGTGTCCGTGTGTGTGCAGTGCCTTGTGTTGGGGGCGTCTCAGGCCCAGGCCCCTTCCAGGCTGGGAGCTGCGCCCCGACTCCACGCGGATGACGACAGCGGGGTGTCTGTCCCGCAGGGCCGAGGCCTGCTCCTCCCTGGGGTCCCCTCGGCCCCGGGCGGGCTTCAGCCGCCGCCCTGCTGCTCACAGTGAGACGACACCCCCGGCGGGGACAGGCCTGCTGTGTGGTGGGGCCTCGGCCGGCCGGCTGGAGGCGCGTCCTCTCCCTCCACCCGGCTCGTCCGCCCTCCTCCTCTGCTGGACGGCGCGTTGCAGGACATTGCAGGAGGGGAAGCAGGGACTTGGGTGGATGAGGGGCCTGGCAGGCGCGCGCCCCGCTCTGTGCCCTGACCCCACCCCCGCAGGCCTGCACAGGGGCTTGGGCATCGCCCGTCCCGTCGGAAGCTCCCGTCCCTGGCATCTTCCTGCTCTGCGTGCCAGGCCTGAAGCTTTGTGTCCTCGTGGGGACGGGCTGGAGGGTAAGGGGGATGCCTCATCGTGAAGGGGTGGGGAGACGCGGGCGCGGCCTCCCCGCGTGGCTCGGAGACGGAAGGAGCCCTGACCGCGGGGCCGCCAGGCACACCTGTTCACACACATGTAAGCGAAACAGAGACGACACGTGGTCTGCTCGGTGCCCTGGGTGCCGAGGGACCAGGCGGGGACCGCAGGGGCAGCAGTGGGGGACCCAGACCCCAGCTGCTGGCTCTCAGCCTCCTCCCCTGTGGGGCTTTGCCTCTCTTGCCCCTGGAATTGACTCTCTTGTGAAACTCGTGTGCTTTGCAGTAGGAAATTCACATGTGGAGACGAGCAGAAGAAAACAAACGTCGTCTTGCCACCCAGAGGCGACCGCAGTGACCACGCCCTCCTCGCAGGCCCAGGGGGGCGCACGGGCGAGTGTGCCTTGTACCCAAGACCCGGCTGGCGATCCAGTGGCCGAGGACGCGGGCCTGGCTGCCCTGCTCTCGTCACAGATCAGGGAGCCAAGGGAAACCAAGTGGCTGCTCAGGGGGGCGCAGCTCTGGGCTCACACACGGGTCACTGTACAGCCGTGCCCGGGCACGTGCGTGTCCGCCCACGGGCACTCACACGTGAGGTCGCAGCACGGCTGGCTTGTCGGGCCCCTTGCTGCGTGCGAGGGCTCTCGTGGCCGGGGGTCCCTCCGCGCCTCTCCCTCCGGGGCTGCCTTGTGCTCCTGCTCTGCCCTCCCCCCACCCCAGCCCCTCGGGGGCTGTGCCCCTCCCGTGGCTGACGAGTGGCTGGGTGCCTCCGTATTTTAACCCTGGCGTGCCCTTTGCTTGTTTCCGGGTTTGCTGTTTAACCGGTGTTTGCAGGAGCTCTTGGTGTGCTCCGCTGAACGTATAGGAAAGCCATTTCCGTCTGATTTTCAGCAAACATAGCAGAACGACTCCTGAAGTTCCCTTTGGGGTCCCGCCGTGAGCGGATCATTCCGGCGCAGAGCCGCTTGCCTGCCGCAGCGTGAGGCGTTTCTGCTTCGGCGGCGCTTGGAAGCGTGCGGGTCGGGCGCAAGGCCCTCTGCAGTCACGACTCAGCCCCGAGTCAGATGTGAGTGTGTATTTATATCCTCAGCCTTTCTCCAAAAAGCTCAGGCCGCTGTGCTTGCTAACTTTAGCCTCTGCTCTATTAGCGAGTGCAGGGAGGGAAGAAGCCTAGAATAGTCAGTTTGCTTTATATTTATTTTTACTTGGCCTTTTCACTTCCAGATTTTGAGGAGAAGATGTGAGATTCTTTTCTCTGCATAATTTTCTTCCTTCACGAGAAGCCACTTTCAGCAGGAGAGGTGCCCTGGGTGCCGAGGGACCAGGCGGGGACCGCAGGGGCAGCAGTGGGGGACCCAGACCCCAGCTGCTGGCTCTCAGCCTCCTCCCCTGTGGGGCTTTGCCTCTCTTGCCCCTGGAATTGACTCTCTTGTGAAACTCGTGTGCTTTGCAGTAGGAAATTCACATGTGGAGACGAGCAGAAGAAAACAAACGTCGTCTTGCCACCCAGAGGCGACCGCAGTGACCACGCCCTCCTCGCAGGCCCAGGGGGGCGCACGGGCGAGTGTGCCTTGTACCCAAGACCCGGCTGGCGATCCAGTGGCCGAGGACGCGGGCCTGGCTGCCCTGCTCTCGTCACAGATCAGGGAGCCAAGGGAAACCAAGTGGCTGCTCAGGGGGGCGCAGCTCTGGGCTCACACACGGGTCACTGTACAGCCGTGCCCGGGCACGTGCGTGTCCGCCCACGGGCACTCACACGTGAGGTCGCAGCACGGCTGGCTTGTCGGGCCCCTTGCTGCGTGCGAGGGCTCTCGTGGCCGGGGGTCCCTCCGCGCCTCTCCCTCCGGGGCTGCCTTGTGCTCCTGCTCTGCCCTCCCCCCACCCCAGCCCCTCGGGGGCTGTGCCCCTCCCGTGGCTGACGAGTGGCTGGGTGCCTCCGTATTTTAACCCTGGCGTGCCCTTTGCTTGTTTCCGGGTTTGCTGTTTAACCGGTGTTTGCAGGAGCTCTTGGTGTGCTCCGCTGAACGTATAGGAAAGCCATTTCCGTCTGATTTTCAGCAAACATAGCAGAACGACTCCTGAAGTTCCCTTTGGGGTCCCGCCGTGAGCGGATCATTCCGGCGCAGAGCCGCTTGCCTGCCGCAGCGTGAGGCGTTTCTGCTTCGGCGGCGCTTGGAAGCGTGCGGGTCGGGCGCAAGGCCCTCTGCAGTCACGACTCAGCCCCGAGTCAGATGTGAGTGTGTATTTATATCCTCAGCCTTTCTCCAAAAAGCTCAGGCCGCTGTGCTTGCTAACTTTAGCCTCTGCTCTATTAGCGAGTGCAGGGAGGGAAGAAGCCTAGAATAGTCAGTTTGCTTTATATTTATTTTTACTTGGCCTTTTCACTTCCAGATTTTGAGGAGAAGATGTGAGATTCTTTTCTCTGCATAATTTTCTTCCTTCACGAGAAGCCACTTTCAGCAGGAGACGCTTGGAAAGTGGTGGATTAACCCCAGGGGAGCATGTTCATTTTCCATTCATGGAGCACACTATACAATGTTAATCCGCCTGCTCTAGGAAGGAGTTGTTTGGTCTTTTCTCAGCAAGTTGGAGAGCAGCACAGACCTGCCGCACGCAGTGGCTCTGTCTTCTGGGCCGCCCTGCAGGCTCCCGGGGCAGCGGGGCTGGGGAGGCCGCACGCGGGGCTGTCTTGTCGGAGAGCCAGATGAGGCAAGCGTGTGGGGGCCTGCCAACTGTTGGGGCGTTATTTATGTTCTTTCTGCAGGGGTTGAGCTAAATGCTAGTCACTGGCAGGAGTGTATTTTACCTCCTCGGCGAGCTGGCCCTCTCCGGCAGGCGTGGAGGCAACATAGCTGTGGTCGCTGGCGTCACCCGCGCCCGGGTGTTTCTGGGGAGGTGCCGGCAGCACTCGTGTTGTGAGCAGGCTCCGTGCTGTCGTTCACAGCAGTAAGCGTGGTGGCTCTCATGGATGCGTCACAGAGACTCCTGTCCTGCGTCATGAAGGCAGGCCACGCGTCTCTGTCCAGGTTCGTCCTTTGGGAGGACGGCGTCGGGCCTTTGGGGCCCCGCGCCTCGGCGGCTGGGCACGCCCTCCTGAGAGGTGAGGCGCTTGAGTCTCTTAGGGGCCCTTTGTGCCCTCGCCCCTCTCCTCTTCCGACTCATTGGCAGGGACTCTTAAAACAACTTGTGTGTGAACTGTTGTTGAGAAGCATCACACGCCCAGAGCGTGCTGAGAACAGAGGCACGCGGGTTGGTGACTTGTCCCAGAGCGGACGTGCACCCAGGCCCAGGCACCGAGCACCAGGGGTGGCGCCTGCCGGCCCGCAGCCTCGCCCCCTCCACCCCCAGGCAGCCCGGCTGGGAAGAGGGTCTGCGGGCGCCCGGGGCACCCTCGCCCTGCCCTCCCCCGGGGGCGTCCTTGCTGGAGTCCGGTCCTGGGGTCCCGCTGGGAGGAGGGCTGGCTCTGGCCTCAGCAGCATCTTCTCCTGAAGTCTTGGGTTTTGAACGTCACAGGTTGAAGAACGGAGGCGCCTTCCTTTTCCTTTTGTCTCGGTGAAACCCGAGGATTCTTGCGGAGGGCGTTGGCCTTGTCTGGGAGGTGAGGGTGACTCACCTGCCCCGAACGCCCCCACGCGTGGTCTGCGGGCTGCTGTGTGAGATGCGGTGCCGTGGGCGGGGCCGGAGCCCAGCCTCGGCCCCGCGCCCTGGCCGAGGGCATCCCCCAGCTGAGTGCTGGGCGCCGGCTGCCCCGGAAGGGAGCTCGCCTTGTCACCTGTGCTGAGCCAGAAGCTGGGGACAGCCCTCTCCTGGCCCGGCGACCTCTCAGGGGGCTGCGTCTCCACTGTGGGACTCGGCCCCGCGCACCCGGGCTGGTCCCGGGGCTGAGAGCTTCCAGGGTGCCGGTCAGCCTGCCCCACACCCGTGCAGGAGCCGCGGCCCCGGGAGCCGGCTCTGTCTTCCACGCAGGGCCAGCCTGGGAGCCGCGCTTGTCTGGGCGGCGCTGGGGTCGGGGTCTCTGCTCTCCAGCCGCCCCGGCCCCACCACGCGTGCCCTCAGCCTGGACGGCTGTCTTTGCAGAGCCCTCCTCGCGTGGCCGAGTTGGAGTAAGAGTTTATGTTTTATTCAGAACCAAAACGTGCTCCTTGTGGGCCGTGTACTTCGCAGAGGCGCAAGCCAGGGACGAGTCAGTCGTCCCTGCCTGGCAGCGGCCGGGCTGGCCGCATCTGACTGCCTCCTCTGGGTCGTCTTCTGCTCGTACGTGTTTTGTTTTTCCCTAAACAGTCAAGAGGCTGCTGTCCCTGTGCGCGTCTCTGTGGGCCTCTCGGGGTGGAGCCAGACGGGCGACAGACGGGCAGCAGCCACGGGAGACACTGCTGGCGTCGGGCTTTCCTGTGCGGCGGCGCCTCGTGGGCCCTGACTGCAGGCCCCGGGGCACGGCCGCAGGCCTGGGGTGTCCCCCCCGAGGACGCGGCAGAGACGACGGCCGGCACCTCGCCCGCCCTGCTGTCCTCCAGCCGCCACGCCCGCTGCCCTCCTGAGTCTCCAGGGGGCCGGCTGCGAGCGCTCCGGTGTCTTCCCGCGACGGCCGAGCACGCTTCTCGCCGGCGGGCGGGGCATGTGTGTGTGTGTGAATGTGCATGCGTGGAGTGTGCACGGGTGTGGGTGTGCCTGGGGGGGGGACACGCAGGAGGAACGTGGAAGGGGGAGCACGGAAACCTGCTGGTGGCTCCGCTTCTGTGCCGGGTGTGGGTCTGCCGTGCACATGGCCCCCGTGACGTCTGTGGGGGTTCTGTTGTCTGTGCGTTTCTGGGGTGCGTGTGCAACTCCTCTGTGCACCCCTGTGGACCACATACAGCACACACAAAGACACACATGCTGCGTCCGTGGTACTCTCTGGTAGATGCTGGTTTACTCTGCACAGCCTGGGACCCACCTTTCCATTATCCTGCAGGCCTGTTGTTAGTGCAGAGGGATCTCCCTCTTCCTAGGGCTGATACATTGTATCTGTTTGCTTTCACAGTTAAAATTCGTTTTAAAAGGCTTCTGATCTTTTGTAACTAATATCGAGCCCTTGTTACCGGGAGAGCTGCTTCCACCCTGCAGGCGCTCCGCCCTTGTTCAGTACCCCCTGGCGGCTGAGGGTGCCGTGGCCGTCAAACTGCTCAGAGAGCCTGCAGCGCTCTGAGCACAGCCAGCGAGGACCCTGGGCATCCCCGCCCCATCCGCGTCTCCCGGTCCAGACTGCGTCCGTCTTCCTCGTGCTCACGTGGGGAGCCAGCAGGCAGCGCCTCCCCAGCACTTGACTTTTACGAGGTGTGTTTTTAGATTCATACTGACTAAGCTCAAAGTATTTGCAGTCTGTTTCTCACCTACCATTATTCTACGCTTCCTGGGCGCTCTCTGCGGTGTGAGGCCAGGAACGTCAACATAAGGAAAGCCGCGTGTGTATTACTATGAGCATACAAATGTGTCTCCCTGCGGAGCCCAGAGCAGAAAACGGAATTCCGCCTCCCAGAGCTCTCGCCCAGGAAGGAGGACGTTCAGGCGGCGCCTCCTGAAAGCCCCTCCTTTCTTGCAGGGCTTCCGTGCTGCCTCCGGCTGCTTCGGCCGCCGTGTGCCTTGTGTCCCGCGGCATTCGTTTCTTAGATTCCACGTCTGCTAGCTGGAGCAGCTCCTTAACCCGCCGTGCCCGGAACTCACAGCTGGGAGACGTCCTGGGTTCCCGCACACAGCCCGGAACGCACAGCCGGGAGACGTCCTGGGTTCCCGCACACAGCCTTCAAGCACGGTTATCTTGTTCCCGAACTTGGTGGGGGATGGGCTGGGTCTAGAATTCTTGGCCCATATCATTTTTCTTTGGAACTCAGCAGGTGGTCTCTGGTGTCCTCCAGAGTCTAGTGTCGTGGTGGGAAGTCAGAGGACAGCAGTGTTCGCCTGCTCTTCCCTCCCGTCTCTGCCTGGCCTCGGGTGCTGGTGGTCTGGTTTAGGGCTGCCCTTCCCCCGACCTGCTCCTCCTCAGGCCCCCATGAGCATGCTTGGTCCCCTGTCAGAGCCTCGGCCTGTCCCGTGCTTGGCTCTTTGCTCTCGGAAGCCCTGCACACGGCTGCTTCCATTCCTGCCCACGAGTCAGCCGGGGCCCCCTGCCTTCTGGTGTGACTGCCTGTCCAGCTTCCTGCACCGCTAAGTCCCCTCAGTGACTTTTCAGCATTATGGCTGAGGGTGCCCCGGTGGCCCGGGTCCCAAACTGCTCAGAGAGCCTGCAGCGCTCTGAGCACAGCCAGCGAGGACCCTGGGCATCCCCGCCCCATCCGCGTCTCCCGGTCCAGACTGCGTCCGTCTTCCTCGTGCTCACGTGGGGAGCCAGCAGGCAGCGCCTCCCCAGCACTTGACTTTTACGAGGTGTGTTTTTAGATTCATACTGACTAAGCTCAAAGTATTTGCAGTCTGTTTCTCACCTACCATTATTCTACGCTTCCTGGGCGCTCTCTGCGGTGTGAGGCCAGGAACGTCAACATAAGGAAAGCCGCGTGTGTATTACTATGAGCATACAAATGTGTCTCCCTGCGGAGCCCAGAGCAGAAAACGGAATTCCGCCTCCCAGAGCTCTCGCCCAGGAAGGAGGACGTTCAGGCGGCGCCTCCTGAAAGCCCCTCCTTTCTTGCAGGGCTTCCGTGCTGCCTCCGGCTGCTTCGGCCGCCGTGTGCCTTGTGTCCCGCGGCATTCGTTTCTTAGATTCCACGTCTGCTAGCTGGAGCAGCTCCTTAACCCGCCGTGCCCGGAACTCACAGCTGGGAGACGTCCTGGGTTCCCGCACACAGCCCGGAACGCACAGCCGGGAGACGTCCTGGGTTCCCGCACACAGCCTTCAAGCACGGTTATCTTGTTCCCGAACTTGGTGGGGGATGGGCTGGGTCTAGAATTCTTGGCCCATATCATTTTTCTTTGGAACTCAGCAGGTGGTCTCTGGTGTCCTCCAGAGTCTAGTGTCGTGGGTGGGAAGTCAGAGGACAGCAGTGTTCGCCTGCTCTTCCCTCCCGTCTCTGCCTGGCCTCGGGTGCTGGTGGTCTGGTTTAGGGCTGCCCTTCCCCCGACCTGCTCCTCCTCAGGCCCCCATGAGCATGCTTGGTCCCCTGTCAGAGCCTCGGCCTGTCCCGTGCTTGGCTCTTTGCTCTCGGAAGCCCTGCACACGGCTGCTTCCATTCCTGCCCACGAGTCAGCCGGGGCCCCCTGCCTTCTGGTGTGACTGCCTGTCCAGCTTCCTGCACCGCTAAGTCCCCTCAGTGACTTTTCAGCATTATAGTGGCTCATCCACTGCCAGAAAGTTCCGTTTCTGACTTTCTGACGGGGCCCGGGGGAGAAAGGAAGGAAGGTGTGAACTTTATCACTGTTTTCAATTAAAAGCGTTTTTAGATCCCTATGAGTGGCTAGGCGCTCTACCTTGAACATCTTCAACAGTCAGGGTTCTTTCTTTCCACTGGAAAAATTGCTCAATGTTATCAGAGAATTGGGAAGCAATTAAATGAGCCAGTTGGAATAATCTCGGGCGCAGCACATATAAGTCCTATAGGAATAGTGTCGTGATTTTACTTGTTGTTTTGTATTATGGCAGGGTGCTCCATGAACTTAGAACAACTGGGTAATTTTGTTACCTTTACCTTGCCTTGATCGTGTGTTGCAAGTGAGTTAACTTTCACTCTGAGGGGCACATCACTGAGAAATGAAACCTCTCTACCTCATCACAATCTGGAGGGACTCCATGCACCTGTTTAGCCCCAAAGATGGAGGTGACTTATGATACTGATAAGTGTAGTTATTGAAAAGTTATGGTCCAGGAAAACTGGCCAAGTTTTCATCCCTAAAATAGCCCATATTAAGCTCATATGGAATGGTAAAGCAAACCTAACATTATAATGACAAAAGACAATAATGGCCAGTGAAGTCGATGGTAAATGAAAGCCGTCATTGATAAAGAACTGTTCTTTCTGAACCTGGGGGTGCATGACCCTCTGTGGATGGCCGCTGTCTGTGAACTCATGGCACCCCAGGACTGGGTTATGAATGACAGCTTACAGCGCTCCTTGATAATCCATTTCATAGGTTACCATTGATGATAATTGTATCGAAAAAAGAAAGGCTGTAACGTCCTGTTGGGCTTCCCTGGTGGCTCAGCTGGTAAGAATCCCCCTGCAGTGCGGGAACCTGGGTTCAACCCGTGGGTTGGGAAGATCCCCTGGAGAAGGGAAAGGCAACCCGTGCCCGTATTCTTGCCTGGAGAATTCCATGGCTCGTCCATGGTCGCAAGGAGTCTGACACAGCTGAGCCACTTTCACAATGTATAGATGGTTAAGTGCCAGAGAGAGGACTGAGGACTTCCCTGGGGATATGAGTTCGGTTCCTGCTCTGGGAAGATCTCCCATGCCAGGGAGCAGCTCAGCCCCTGGGCCTCAGCTCCGGAGCCTGTGTTCTAGAGCCGGCACGCCACGGCCACGGAAGCCCCCAGAGCCCACGCGCCTCCCGCCCTGCTCGACAGGGGAGGCCGCTGCTGTGAAAGCCGGCCCGCTGCCACGAAGGCTGGCCTCTGCTTGCCCCGGCTAGCGAGAGCCCCCGCACGGCGAAGGAGACCCCAAGACACATGAGGCTGACAGTCACTGAAAAAACTAAACAGACAGCGAGCCTGGGTTTGGGGTCCGCTGCTTCCCACGGTTAGATGCACGCCCAGAGCAGGGCGCAGACCAGAGGGTCTTGGGGGTCTGACGGAAGCTCTGCCCGTCTGTCCCGGGCACGTGCACCGGGCCCAGGCGCGCCTCGTGAGTCTGGCTTTCTGTTCCCACTGGCTCGGGGGCCGCCCTGCGCCCCTGCTCTGGTGGCGGCGCGGCCGCTGGGTCCCTCCCCGGCAACCCGGCGGGGAGGGCTCGTCCCGGTGTGGAACCGGGGACCCGGGCCGCCGGCCCGCCCGCCTCCGCCCGCGGCTGCTCCGCAGCGGCCTGGAGCACGCCCAGCCCGGGCCCTGCTCCCGGGGACGGCGGGCTCGGGGGCTTCTGTGTGCCGGGTCTTCATCTTCACGGGCGGCGAGAGCACGGCCTTCCTCCTGCGGCGGCTTTTTTCTCCTTCCCTGCTTTCGGTTTCTGTCCACGGCGAGAGTGGGGTTCTGGGGACGAGCGCCGGGTCCTCGACACCAGCGCGGTTCAGGGAGCCCCACCTGGGGTCCCGGCGGGGCCGGTCGCCGGGGCTGTGGAAAACGGACTTGGCCTCGGAGGCGGGCTCAGGATTCGGAGTTCACTCCTGTTACTCGTGGCCCGAGAGGCATCTGGCCACGGGCCGGCGGCCGTGGGGCGCGTCCGGCAGCGTGCCCTCCTCGCAGGCTCTGTGAGCTCGCGGGCCGCGGCCTCCGTCCTCCTCCTCCCAGGGGACGCCACTGCCCGCGGCCACCAGCGGCCCGAGGGGCCGTTTCGGGCCTCCCGGCTTCCCTCGTGCTGGAAGGGGCCGGCCCCCTGCCCTCCGCGTCTAAGCTCATAGTTAGAATACCTGGCTTACTCACCCGGGTGGCGGGCTGGTCCCCCCGCCGAGCTTGGCCATCCCGCGTTCTAGGGACCTGCCCGCTTCTCCTCTCTGTTCCCTAAGCTGAGGACATTTTCTGGTTAAAACTTATATTTAGTTCGTCTATATTAGAGCAGAGAGGCAGTGGAGGGCTCTGCTGACGGCGAAGGAGACCCCAAGACACATGAGGCTGACAGTCACTGAAAAAACTAAACAGACAGCGAGCCTGGGTTTGGGGTCCGCTGCTTCCCACGGTTAGATGCACGCCCAGAGCAGGGCGCAGACCAGAGGGTCTTGGGGGTCTGACGGAAGCTCTGCCCGTCTGTCCCGGGCACGTGCACCGGGCCCAGGCGCGCCTCGTGAGTCTGGCTTTCTGTTCCCACTGGCTCGGGGGCCGCCCTGCGCCCCTGCTCTGGTGGCGGCGCGGCCGCTGGGTCCCTCCCCGGCAACCCGGCGGGGAGGGCTCGTCCCGGTGTGGAACCGGGGACCCGGGCCGCCGGCCCGCCCGCCTCCGCCCGCGGCTGCTCCGCAGCGGCCTGGAGCACGCCCAGCCCGGGCCCTGCTCCCGGGGACGGCGGGCTCGGGGGCTTCTGTGTGCCGGGTCTTCATCTTCACGGGCGGCGAGAGCACGGCCTTCCTCCTGCGGCGGCTTTTTTCTCCTTCCCTGCTTTCGGTTTCTGTCCACGGCGAGAGTGGGGTTCTGGGGACGAGCGCCGGGTCCTCGACACCAGCGCGGTTCAGGGAGCCCCACCTGGGGTCCCGGCGGGGCCGGTCGCCGGGGCTGTGGAAAACGGACTTGGCCTCGGAGGCGGGCTCAGGATTCGGAGTTCACTCCTGTTACTCGTGGCCCGAGAGGCATCTGGCCACGGGCCGGCGGCCGTGGGGCGCGTCCGGCAGCGTGCCCTCCTCGCAGGCTCTGTGAGCTCGCGGGCCGCGGCCTCCGTCCTCCTCCTCCCAGGGGACGCCACTGCCCGCGGCCACCAGCGGCCCGAGGGGCCGTTTCGGGCCTCCCGGCTTCCCTCGTGCTGGAAGGGGCCGGCCCCCTGCCCTCCGCGTCTAAGCTCATAGTTAGAATACCTGGCTTACTCACCCGGGTGGCGGGCTGGTCCCCCCGCCGAGCTTGGCCATCCCGCGTTCTAGGGACCTGCCCGCTTCTCCTCTCTGTTCCCTAAGCTGAGGACATTTTCTGGTTAAAAACTTATATTTAGTTCGTCTATATTAGAGCAGAGAGGCAGGTTGGAGGGCTTTCTGTCAAAAATGATGAAAGGTTTTTCCCGTCTAGACAGCTCCTCTCCCTGCAGTGGATAATAGGATCTATTCGTTTTCAGTGTTTTATAAATAACCTTATTGAAAGCTTTTAAAATTATCACAGGACTTAAGAACTGCAGGGATCACACTTGTTTGGACTTTAATTAAGAGCTCTGAGGACGCGTGAGCTGGGCAGGAATCTCATCGGGGAGGTCAGTGGCGCTCCCAGGGTTATGCAACGCGGGGTCGTGACGAAGCTGGTGCTGTTGCCCCTGGGGACCCACGTCCCGAGGGCAGCTTCTGCGTTATTGGGGTTTTTAGGCCTTGAAGTGATCAGTGGTCCCTGCTCGCCCCCGCCCTCGCCCCGGCTGCCGCCCCCCAGCCCTCTCGTCCGCTCTGGCTGGTGCGGGCTCGGAGCACCGCTCTTGCCTCGGGTTTCAGGGCGCCTCCTGAGTGTCGCCCTGTGCCGGTCCGTCTTCCTTGCACGCTCCTCGTCACATGTGGACGGTGCCTTTCAGTCTGGAGGGTCTGTGTTCTCCGGTCGTCCAGTGGACGATCCCGCTCAGGCGTCTGGGGCAGTGGGCAGGGCCTTCGTGGTGGGTCTTCTGGTGTCTGTGGGCGGTGGCCCCGGGGCAGGTGGGCATCCTCTGGGGGCCCCTCGCCTGCCGCTCTGGGTCCTCTCGTTTGTCGGCCGTGGTAGGGGCATCGGGCTCCGCTCTGGGCCAGTGCACCTGCAGGCTCGCTTTGGCACCACCTCGGCTTGCCTCTTGGCCTCGCTGGTTTGCCCTGAAGCTAGGCGGGACCGAGGACGGGGCAGACTTGGAGTGCCCGTCCCTCCCCACCTGCCGGCCGGAGACTCGGGGCTCCCCTGGGCCGGGACCGAGTCGCTCCTGTCCTGGGCCGGTGACACCGGCGCTGCCCTCTTCCCGCGTCAGCGGGCGCTGGGTCTGAGCGGGAGGGGCGGGGGCGTGGCCCTGGCCCTGCTGCCGGCGCTCGGTCCCGCCTCCGTCTCGGGTTCTCTCTGCGTCTCTCCCCATGCCTGGGTGTCTCTGCCTCTCTGTCTCTCTTTCCCCCACTCTGTCTCAGCTTTCTTCCAGTGGAGGCCCGGGGCTCATTCCTGGTGTTGGGAACATTGAGTATCTCTAAAAATGATCATAAAACAATAAAATATATTTGGATAGGGAGAAACCTCCCACCTGCTTAATGAATCGTTGTAACGTTTGCAGCCTGCTTTAATTTTCCAGGAAGCATTTGATTGTTACAAGTTTGAAAAAAATAATGTGTCCTTCAGGTCATAAAAATATTTCCAATAATGTTCACCAGGTCAAAGAATAAGAGGGATTTTAAAATACAAAACCAAGCAGTCTTTCTTTCTTTTTTTTTTTAACCTTTATTTTACTTTTAACTTTTACAGAGTTTTGTTGTTTACAGATATGTATGTTCCCAGATTAGTCATATGAATATTCCCCCCTTCCCACCCCTCCCGACCATCACACAGCACCCCTGAAGGATCCCCTTTTCTCACAGAGCAATGACTAGAGCTATTTTCTTCACTTATGATAGTACAGGCCTTCATGCCACTTCCTTTACGCCTCCCACCCTCTGTTCCTTCCCCACAATGTCCACTGTCCATGTCTGTCTTTCCGTCGCTTTACTGCATGTGCCATCATCACCCTCCTACTGGATTCCATATATATGTGTTAGTATATTATATTTGTCCTTCTTTTTCTGACCAAGCAGTCTTTCTTAAAGCAGCTGTTTCTGAGGTGCAGTTGACAGGGGCCCGACACTGCTCGTGGTGCAGCGGGTGCGCGTGGCCGAGTGGAGACGGTGGGCGTGGCCAAGTGGAGACGGTGGGCGTGGCTGAACGGAGACGGTGGGCGTGGCCCCGCGGAGGGGTGAGCGCTCCGGTCCTGTCCCGGTGGGCGCCCTGCAGCTCAGGGTTCGCATGGGCGGGGTCCGCCGTGTGTCCCTCCCGCTGGCTCCTTGTTTCTCGCAGTGACTCAGAGCCCATGCGCCCTTGCAGCTGTTGACGCTTCCTCCCAAAGGCGTCTTTCTCCGGAGGGAAGGGCGTCGCTCTTGCTTGCTCAGGACATGGAGTAGAGTTAGTTCACTGAGTAGAACAAAGTCGGTGGTTAAGCCCCAAACGCAGGGCAAATAGCAGGCTGGTGCCTGGAGACCCTGCTGGGTGATGCCGAGGTCATGTGAGCACCTGTGTCTGAGTGAGCCTCCAGAGCCCGGTGGGTCCGGCGTTCTTGAACTGAACCCCGTCCTGTGGGCTCGGGCCGGGCAGCCTTTCTCGGAGGGAGTGGCAAGGTTGGTTCCCAGAGGGCTCGGAACGCAAGAGCTGTGTGGAGCCTCCCCTCCGCTTGCGGCGTCTTAGCTCCCTGACCAGGATTTGAACCCAGGTCCCGGCAGGGAACGCCCCGACTCCTAAGCCACCAGCGAATTCCAGGTGGAAGGGAAATAATGCCAAAGAGACGAAATCAAGCCAAGGCCCCTGGATAGAGAATCGTTTCCTCTGGCATTTCTTTCTTCCTGGATGTTCCAGAGGAAGCGAGGGCCGGGCGCCCTGCCCAGCCTTGGTCCCCAGAGGGCCGGAGCTCTGTCCAGGGGCCGCTCCCTTCCTGGGCGGCACCTGCCTGCGGACGCCCTTGTGAGAGTGTCCACCGTGGCTTCCCCAGGGAGCCGCTGCCTCTCCCCACAGTGCTCGCGCCCGAGCTGACTTGACGCTCGTGGGTCTCCACCGGGAGAGGTCCTGTCAGGTCACTGCGGACATCTCGGTGCGCAGAGGTTCCTATGGTTCAGAGCGACCGAAAACACCCATCTTCCACAACTTCCTGTGTTTGGGGATCTTCTCGAGCTGGTCATGGCAGCGCCGCTCTGCCCGTGGACGGAGCCGGGGCCCTCGGGGTCACGCGGCGTCGATTCAGTGCCCCACCCCCAGGCCCTGTGCCCAGGGCCGTCCACTGGCGCTCCGAGATGGAGGCCTCAGACCGCCCGTCTGTCCCGGCCCCGCCCCCGCCCGACGTGGCCCCCAGAGCTGTCAGCTGGACCTTTCTGAAAACACAGTCCAGACCCCTCTCTCAGGCCAGCCCCCCAGCCTCTCGGGGGCTCCTGTTTCCCATCTCAGCCGAGGGCCCTCTTCCCTCCCTGCCCGGCCGGCGGCGCGGGGCCCCGCCTGCAGCTCCCCCCGGCGCCCCAGCTGCCCTCCTTCCTCGGTGGAAAGTTCCCGGGACGGCTAAGCCCTTGAAACAGCAGCCCTGCGTGTCCGCGTCCCTCAGGCGGCGTCTCCTGCCCCCGGCCTCGAGCCTGTGTCTTGGCCGGCGGCGTCCCTGGCGCCGGGCGTCTGCTCTGTGTGACGGCACAGGATCGAGCAGTGCCCACGCCCACCTGGTGCAACCCGAGAGGCTCCTCTGGGGGCAGAGCTAAGCCTGAATCTGCCGGTCTCGTAAATTGTGATGATATACTCCACTCCACGTGGAGATTCGAGAGCTTCATTCATCCATCCGCACGATGGCCGGGGCCCGCGCCCGCCGGGTGCTGAGTGCCGCCTTCGCCCTGACGCGGCTCCGTCCCAGCGGGCCCCGGCCCACCCGCGTGGCCGTGGCTGCTGAGCCCCCGGGGGGCAGACGCCGGCGAGGCCCCAGAGCCCCTGCAGCCTGACTGCGGCGGGTCACACCGCTGTCAGAGGAGACGGCCGAGCTGGGGGGCGCCGGAGCCCGAGAGCCGGGCGCAGAGGCCCCGGAGCCGCCCGCTGGCAGGACTCCTCCGCGTCGAGCCCCCCACCCTCCGGGCTTCAGGGTGCCCAGCCCTGCCCTCCTCCTGCGCCGCGTCCAGTGGACCGAGCCAGGCGGGTTCCGGCTCAAGCCTCCGCCACCGGCTGGCCTCCTCCCCCGGGGCCCGCTGCCCACTCTCCTCTCCTCTCGTGTAGGAAATGGGGAGCCTTCCTGGGGGCTCAGGCGGTAAGGAGTTGCGGGAGGCCCGGGTCCAGGCCCTGGGCTGGGAGCCCCCTGGAGAAGGGCATGGCCCCCCGCCCCAGCGTGCTCGCCTGGGAAAGCCCACGGGCAGAGGAGCCTGGCGGCTGCTGTCGTGGGCCACAGAGCCGGCCATGACGGAGTGACCGCCGCCTGCGCTTTCCCTGCGGGAACCTCCAGCTGCCGCCCCTGACGTCCCTGAGGGCTCGCTGCCGCTTAGTTGCAAAGTCGTGTCCCACTCTCTGTGACCCAGCGCCGGTGAGGAGCTCAGGGAGGGTGCGCTCAGCCCGCGCCCACCACAG
Organism: Tragulus kanchil; assembly: GCA_022376925.1. Taxonomy (NCBI): domain Eukaryota; kingdom Metazoa; phylum Chordata; class Mammalia; order Artiodactyla; family Tragulidae; genus Tragulus; species Tragulus kanchil. Next base: position 247,324,723 of record JAIOJX010000028.1, read on the forward strand.
GCACGGGAGCACGTGGGGTCCCGGTGAGCGTGGACGCCTGCAGAGCCTTGCTCGCTTTCGACCCCAGAGCCCACGCCTCTGGCCCGGTGGAAACGGACTGGTGCAGCCGCTCGGTGCTGCTCGAAGCGCTGGTAGGCAGCTCCCCGCAAGGGCCGGGACTGGACTCTGCTGCCCCCCAGCGGCCAGCGTGGGCGCCGCCGAGGGCCGGGCGCCGCAGGGGCCGCGCTGGAAAGCCTTCACCGCAGATGGTGTCTTGCCTTGTTTTTTGGGATGATAAGAACCTTTCGTCAGTACTCGAGGGGGTGAGTATTACGTGATTGAGCGTCTGCTTCCGAGGGGGGCGGAGGCCGCTGACCAGACCCGGGCAGCCAGCATGACGAGAGGTCCGTCGGTGGCCGGCAGAGCGACGGAGCCCAGGGCTGAGCGCCGGGCTTTCACGGAGGCTGTGGAAGCTCCGTAGGACGCGGCTGCCCAGGCCGCTCTGTGCTCCTCGCGCCGGGACGCGGCGCCCTCTGGACGGGGCGGGCGGGCAGCCGGGGGAGCTGTGGCCGGAAGGCCCCACCTGTCGTTCCCGTGTGTAGACTCAGGAGCGTCAGGTTCCTGGCTCCCGGAGACCATTCTAAGAGCTTTTGCTTGATCTTCGGCAGGTGGCTTTTCTGTGTTCTTTCTTTCGTGCACAGCAGGAGGTGTGTGGGGAGGGCCGGCCCGGGCTCCCTCGCCGCCGCCTGTGCCGGGCGTGGGGCCGCGCCCGCCTCTTGGCTGGGTCGGGGATCCTTAGCCAGGCTCTCTGTGGCCAGGGTTGGGTGAGAGACGGGGAGAGGCCCCGAGGGAGCCCTTGCTCCCGTGCTCCAGGTGACCTGTCACGTATGGCCGTCCGAGCGCTCACCCAGTCGTGTCCGACTCTTTCGTGACCCCGTGGGTGGCAGGTGGCCCACCAGGGGCCTCCGTCCTTGAGACTTCCCGGTCCAGAATACGGGCGTGGCTTGCCATTTCCTTCTCCGGGGGACTCTTCCTGACCCAGGGACTGGAGCTGCGTCTCCGGCACTGGCAGGCGGGTTCTTCACCGCCGCGTTACCCGAGAAGCCCAGACACGGCCTTCTTAGGGCCTCTGGGATTCAAACCCAGGACCTCTGGTTTGCAGGACAGGCGCCTTCACCAGCTATGCCGTGGAGCCGGTCACAGTGCAGCGCCCACGTCGTATGCACTGTGCTGTTCAGGCGTTTTTAGTGTGACATAAGCATGCCTTGCAAGAGCGAGTGGTTTCTAATGCTTTGCACAAGTCGGTCGTTCCCGAAGGCACAGAACAAAAGCAAGGACCGAAGGTGCCGCCAGACCCGCGGGAGGGCTCCGCCCGCGGCCTCGGGAGCCAGGCCCTGCTGGCCGCGCTGGTAGCTGGTGCCTGCGGAGCAGATGCTTGGCGTTTGTTTCGTAAAACGAGAGCTCATTCCAGCCACCGCGAGCCCCTGAGTTAGTCTTCTTTTCACCAGTGGTTTGAAAAAGGAAAAACACGTGCGCGTTTCTAGCTGGACAGAGCCTCTCTCGGCTGAAGCGCTGCTGGTCAGCAGCCTCGTCCGCCGTCGGGAGCGCGGCAGGCAGCCTGCGCTTCGCCCCAGGCCAGTGGCCGCTCCTGCCTGTCTTGCCCCTTGACCAGATTGGAGTTGCGTCCAGTGTCTCGCGGGTGAGAGCTCCTTCCAGAGCTGGGGCCCCTTCAGGTCGAGCCGTGGCGCCCCCGGAGTTTGAGGCCGCGCTAGGTCCCCTCCGTCGCGTCCGACTGTTTGCAGCCCCGTGGCCGGCAGCCCGCCCGGCTCCTCTGTCCGTGGGGGCCTCCGTGGCTAGGAGTGGGCGGCCATGCCCTCCTCCAGGGGGTCTTTCTGACCCAGGGATCAAACCCACATCTCTTACGTCTTCTGCATTGGCAGGCAGGTTCTTTACCGCTGGTGCCCCCCGGGAAGCCCCGAAGCCCCCTCCGAGGGGCCATGTCGGGGGCCGGGGAGGCCTGACTCTCTTCAGGCGCCGAGGCGCTTCCTCAGCCTCGCGGCCAGCAGCTCCGCCGTCGTCTCAGGGCGCGTGTGCACTGGCTCCCCTTCTCATTCTGAAAGGAAGTCACAGGAGACACCCCGGTGTGTAATTAGGACCATAGCCCCGTGTAATAAAAGCGATTAAGGATGCACGATGCGGTCGCTCTCCTGCTGACCGTGCACGCCCTGCACTGCGCGCCTGCGGACGCGGAGAAGCAGGCGCCGCGACGGTGGCCCGGGACCACGGTGCTGACCGCGCGGGGGGTCCTCCGCCCGGGTCGGTCCTCTCTGCCTTCACACGGTGGCTCCACTCTGGACGGTGGGGAGCCTGAGGAGCTGGGCTCGTGCAACCCCGAACCTCGGTCACTCGCAGGCCAGTCCTTCCGGAAAGACTGGCCGTTGTTTCTGGGATAGTCCTGCTTGTCCCACATACTCTGCCCCCACAGTGCCCGAGCGCCCCGGCCCTGAAGCAACCAGAGCACATCCACACGGGGCCCCCCCGGACAGGAGCCTGGGCGGAGAGAAGAAAGCGGCGAGGAGGGGCCTCTGGGGACGGGGCGGCGGCGGGGCGTCCTGGAAGCTGGGCGGCTGTGGGGTGGGGAGGCCCTGGGCGTCCGGCGGGCGCGGGCGGGCGCAGGTGTCGCCGGGTGCTCTGACGCCAGGGACGGGGAGGGGAGGCATCGCCGCAGGGGCGCCCAGTGCTCGGCGCCTCGAGGGTCTTACCCGTTGGGGTAGAAACTTGACAGTTTCCCCCCGACCAGAGTCACTGGCAGATAGAACCTGTTTAGCACCGTGGCACTGCAGTTTACAAACACTCCTGAAGGTCAGTGACGTGAAGACACATTTGGCTGAAGAGAAAGCTGACTCCGCGTGCTCCTGGCATGAGTCACGGCTGCCCAGCAGGTGTCCCCGCGGGGTCCGCCTGACGTATCGGCGCCGGCGGGGCGTCCGCCGCGGGCGTCCAGGCAGAAGCCCTGTCCGTGGAGGCAGTGACGCCCCTGGTTGTGAAGGCACGGGTCTGGGAGAGCCGGGGGGAGAGGCGGGCTGCGTGGGAACCACTCTGCGCAGCCCAGGGCTGCCGCTGTGCCTCTTCTGCTCCAGAACCAGGAAGCTGACGGGAAACAGGTCCCGCGTGGACCGTGCTCTTCTCCGGGGGCCTCTCGTGGGAACCGTGGTGGTCTGGTCAGAACTCATTGGGAAGCTTGCATCCTGCCCTGCGGGGCCACGAGTGCCTGCTTCCCGGGGCACACGGAGGAGGCATGCTCAGGGTCGCGGGGCCCAGGCCATGGGCGTGGCTGGTGCCACGAGTGTGGTGTGTGCGGTGCTGCGGGCGTGGCCAGCATCCGGTCAGAGGCACTTCCCTGGCCCCCACGCCTCGCCCGCGGGCTCTGCGGGAGTGTGAGCCCAGTTCTGTCCCCGGAAGCGTCAGGGGGCAGCACGCCCGCGGTGGCCCCTCTCACTGTGCAGCAGACGCGCTCCAGCGGCCTCGGGCAGAGCCAGCTTCCTTGCACCCGCTGTCCCCAGGCCGAGTCTAGAGGTCCAGGGTCTCTACCCAGCCCACCCAGTTACTTGGGATTACAGGATGGAGGCCTTCGGTCCCAGCCCCAGGCCGCAGGACAGAAAGGGAGTCCTTCCCAGGCCTCGCATTCTGATTTCTGTCCCCCCTGGCTGACCTGATTGGGGTAGGAGTGGGTGGCCCGGGGCGGTCCCCTCACACCAGCGCCACCAGCTGCTTAGGGACCTTCATCCTTAGGACACTAAGGATGGCCGCTGCCCGTCGTGATAGCGGGCGGTCATGTTCTGGCTGTTTGGCGATCTCGTCATAACTAATGCTCGGCGCCTCGAACCTGACATTTGAAGTCACTGGCAGATAGAACCTGTTTAGCACCGTGGCACTGCAGTTTACAAACACTCCTGAAGGTCAGTGACGTGAAGACACATTTGGCTGAAGAGAAAGCTGACTCCGCGTGCTCCTGGCATGAGTCACGGCTGCCCAGCAGGTGTCCCCGCGGGGTCCGCCTGACGTATCGGCGCCGGCGGGGCGTCCGCCGCGGGCGTCCAGGCAGAAGCCCTGTCCGTGGAGGCAGTGACGCCCTGGTTGTGAAGGCACGGGTCTGGGAGAGCCGGGGGGAGAGGCGGGCTGCGTGGGAACCACTCTGCGCAGCCCAGGGCTGCCGCTGTGCCTCTTCTGCTCCAGAACCAGGAAGCTGACGGGAAACAGGTCCCGCGTGGACCGTGCTCTTCTCCGGGGGCCTCTCGTGGGAACCGTGGTGGTCTGGTCAGAACTCATTGGGAAGCTTGCATCCTGCCCTGCGGGGCCACGAGTGCCTGCTTCCCGGGGCACACGGAGGAGGCATGCTCAGGGTCGCGGGGCCCAGGCCATGGGCGTGGCTGGTGCCACGAGTGTGGTGTGTGCGGTGCTGCGGGCGTGGCCAGCATCCGGTCAGAGGCACTTCCCTGGCCCCCACGCCTCGCCCGCGGGCTCTGCGGGAGTGTGAGCCCAGTTCTGTCCCCGGAAGCGTCAGGGGGCAGCACGCCCGCGGTGGCCCCTCTCACTGTGCAGCAGACGCGCTCCAGCGGCCTCGGGCAGAGCCAGCTTCCTTGCACCCGCTGTCCCCAGGCCGAGTCTAGAGGTCCAGGGTCTCTACCCAGCCCACCCAGTTACTTGGGATTACAGGATGGAGGCCTTCGGTCCCAGCCCCAGGCCGCAGGACAGAAAGGGAGTCCTTCCCAGGCCTCGCATTCTGATTTCTGTCCCCCCTGGCTGACCTGATTGGGGTAGGAGTGGGTGGCCCGGGGCGGTCCCCTCACACCAGCGCCACCAGCTGCTTAGGGACCTTCATCCTTAGGACACTAAGGATGGCCGCTGCCCGTCGTGATAGCGGGCGGTCATGTTCTGGCTGTTTGGCGATCTCGTCATAACTAAGGACCGTATGATGGATCCAGATACCTGGGACTGGTGTGTGAAAGGAAAGTCAGAGGTTCGCGTGTGTAGGTGTTCAGTCTCTTGGGCCGTGTCCCACTCCTCGCAACCCCGTGGACGGCAGCCCTCCCGGCTCCTCTGTCCTGCACTCTCCCCCGGAGTTTGATCAGGTTCATGTCCACTGAGTCCGGGATGCCGTCCACCCTTCTCATCCTTTGCTGTCTGTCCACTAATAGACGCAGGGGAGTCTGGTCGGCTCCTGACCTGGTGGCGGGTTTTAGAAACGCAGCAGCGCCCTCTTGTGGACGGGTCGTGCTGTCGCCGCCGCTCTAACATTTGAAAGGCTGGTGTTTTGAGACCCCGCCCCGCTCAGAGGTGGAGAAGCCGCCTGCACCGCCGGAGGCCTGGGTTGGATCCCTGGGTTGGGAAGATCCCCTGGAGAAGGGAAAGGCTCCAGCTCCAGGACTCTTGCCCGAGGGTCCCGTGGCTGGTCCAGGGGTCGCAGAGTCAGACACGACTGGGCCACTCTCACGCTCACCTTCCTGCCCCTCCTGGGCAGCCAGAGAAGTCTGGAAGATCGGTGTTTCCTGACCACCGTACGGACACCCCGTGGGCCGTGCCCAGGTCGCGGTGGCCCCCCTTTGGGACGTGGACGGGGCATTCCCCGTGTTCCTCGCCACTCCCTCGGGTTTGTGGGGGCAGCTGGCAGCGGTGACGAGAGCTCCGGGGCCCTCCTGGAGGAACAGCCCAGAGCCGCGCGAGGGCGGGGCGGGCCTCCGGCGCCCAGCGGAGCCCAGCAGAGCCGCCCGCTGCACGGGAGGAGGCCGCCGAGCGGCGTGCTCTCCAGGCGGACGGCCTGCGGAGGGGCGCACGGTGGGGCTCGGGCAGGAGGGGGCCCGGCAGCCTGGCGGCCCGCGGGGCTGCGCCTGTGGCGGGCAGGGCCTCTGTGTCGCCTTGCCCTCCTCCTGAGGCCTGGGGCGTCTGCGGGGCCGCAGCCCGCGGCGAGGGGTGGCCGAGGCCCGGGCTCCGCGCTGGGCCTCCCGACACAGCTCCGCGCCTGGGCAGACGGCCCGCCTCCCGCTGATGCGCGCCTGGCAGCTGGCGGTGCGGGGAGCGCGCGTGCTCGCCCACTTGCCCTTCTGTGTCTGGAAGCCGTTCCTCCCCTCTTGTTGAAATGATGTGCCTTCTCTTTTATTTCAAATTGAGCTAAGCCTTTCTCATGCAATGTGTGATTTTTTTCTGGACTTTTCTAAGGCTGACTTTATTGGGGCATAGTTGACGGGCAGTAGAAGTCACCCTCTGTGGGCGGGCGGTCGGGAGCTGACGGTGGGCGCCGCGGGCACGGCGCTGCCGCGGGGTCTCCCCACGAGGGCCCGCTGGCCGCTCAGGCGCCTCGTCCACCCCGCACGGAGTGGCCTCGTCTGCTGTTGGCCTTGTGTGTCGTTGCCTGCTGTGGACGGGGCACCAGGGCGGAGCGGTGGTGAGGGCGGACCGCTGTCCAGCGCCCGGAGCCCCGGGCGGACGCCTTCGACGGCAGGTGGCGCTGTGGCTCGCGCTAGAGGCCAGGAGAACGCCCGAGTCGCCCTTCGGAGGACTGCTGTCCGCGTCCCCACCTTGAACCAGGCACCGGCTTGCTGCAGGGGGGCTCTCTTCACTGGCTCGGTCTCAGCCGTTTTAAAGGACCCGGGAGACAATGGCAGGGACTACCTACAGCTGGTTTAGCTTAGGGAGCGAGTCGAGTTACAAATTCCATTTTATCAAGTAATTTCTAAGTTTAACGAATACATTGAGTCTGTGTTACACAGTTTCATAATTTGTTCTGATCTTTAAAAAATTATTGCCCTGCTAATTTATGTATAACATAATTCTATAATTTGGTCTTAGCTTGATATTTTGAATAGGCAGCCCTCCTCTGGTGGTTGGTAGAACAAGCGTGTGGAGTGAGGTTGGTGGAAGGCACTGGGCTGGCCAGAAGGACCGTTTGGCCGGATTCCCAGGAGGTTCCCAGCGCCTTGGTCAGATCCCGGGCTGGGAAGCCTGACGCGGGGCTGGTGTTGCGGGTCCCCAGCCTGTGGGTCGTCCTCCCGGCGGGGACGGGTGCGGGTCTGTGACGGCCCCTCTGCCGTCCCGCGGCAGCTCCGTTGTCTCTGGACGTGGGGTCTCCTCTGGGGGCTCCGGCTCCTCCTGTCGAGGGCTGTGCAGTCGCAGGTGTGACTTCACCGCTCGCAGGAGGTGAGCGCACGGCCTTCGGCTCTGCCGTCTTTGTTCGGGTTTCTCTTGACTCCCAGAGCTGTACGCGCAGTGAGTCTTGAAATCAGAGACCCCCAGTCCTCCGTTCTCCTCCTTCACGTTGTGCTGGCGGCTCTGGGTCGTCACCTTTTCATATGAGCGTGGGGGTCAGTCCGTCAGTTCCCACAGAATGCCTTGCTGGGCTTTTACTGGGACTGGGTTGAGTCTGTAGGTTGAGTTGGGAAGAGCCGACACCAACATTGTTGAGTCTTTCTATCCATGTGTAGGGATCATGTCTCTGCTTAATTAGGTCTTTGGTTTTGTTCCTCAGTTTTATACTTTTGTGTCATATGCATGTTGTACGTATTTTGTTCAATTTATTTCATGTGGTGACTACTAGTGTTAAACCGTATTGCGGTTTTTATGTTATATTCCAGGTCATTGCTCGTACGCAAGAAAGCAGTTGTCTTTTGCATATTAGCCTTGTATTCTGCCATTTTGGTGTAACTGCTTTTTAGCGCCAAGAGTTTCCACAGGCTGTTGGGTCTATTTGAGTTGTCTTGGGCTGCATTTCACTAGGAAAACTACGTTTTCTGAAAGTGGTGCCCGAGCCTGGTTTCCAGTGCACAGTCGGCCCCGTCGTTCCCGGGGCCGCAGGATCCCTGAAGGCGGCAGGACTGAACGGCTGTTGTTTGGATGTCTGTCTAGACAAGAAAACATTTCACTGTACAACACTACAGATTAAGTGCTTTAAATATCTTAGTGAGGCTACTTTGTTTAGGAAGCAAAATACAAATCACAAATACATTCTGTAAACGTGTATCAGTTGTTGACTTTCAGATTATTTTTAAAAGTATGTAAGAATTTTATGCTTCACTTACCAATTCAGTTTTTTGCTGTAGCTGCAAAATAAGTCTAGCCTTTAGCAAGCTGCTTGATTTAAACAGCTGACATGAAGAATCTTCATTTTAACACTTCTGTCTTTAAAATAATTGTGGTGTATGGCTGCTAACTGAAACCCATACCGATAATTAAGAATATGTAAAACTTTTCTCAAAACCATCTTTTTCAGAGAGTAAAGTAGACTAAAATCAGTAATAATTGCTGGTAAGTTTTGCCAAGTTTACTATTTATCTTAAAAAATTTTTTTAATCTATAAAATTTTAGTGAATTCCTGAAGATAGCATTTCTCACCAGTGCAACAGCGAATTCGTGCTCAAATGCCTCTTGAATAGAAGTAAGTCATGTTCTTCGTATTTTATTCCAGAAAACCTTTCTTACCAAGGGAAGGGCAGGCGTGAGTGCAGGCTGGCGTCTCCACGGGGGGAGGGACGCTGTGGATTGTCTACACTTGGTCTTACCTCACAGGAGCCTTCCAGTGTGTAAGGAGCCTCACGGCCGCTCGTCTGCCCACCGCCCACTCAGAAGGTGACGTTTCGCTGCTGGGTCGTGTTGCAGAAAGTCAGACTCGAGCCCGTGAAGCACCAACACGGACGCGAGCCGAGGGGCCCCGCGGGTCCAGCCTCCTCCTCCCCAGGGGTCACCCCGTGTCCGGCCCCACGTGTCACAAAGCACCTTCGTCGGCCGGGGGCCACCCCTCTGTCCTGACTCCGTCGGTGCTCCACGTCCGTGAGCTGCGGGCACGTTCTGGGTCCTTTCCAGTCTGGGGGGACCAGCCGCGCCTCATTGTTCCGCAGTTTAGAGACTATTCAGCCTGATTATTTCTCCACATAAACTCTAGAATTGGCATGTCTATTCTACTTTTAAAAAGGAAAGTTGAAATCATGACTGGAACTGAGTTAAACTGAAATTCCAGGTCTTTTGATGCCAAGTTCAGTGGCCTTTGCACACGTCACTGCCTACTTCTTGATGCTTTAGTGGAATCCTGAAACATGAAGACATTATTCAGATATCGCGATCAAATAGAGCTTTTCTTTAGACTGGCCTCTATCAGTTGTTGACTTTCAGATTATTTTTAAAAGTATGTAAGAATTTTATGCTTCACTTACCAATTCAGTTTTTTGCTGTAGCTGCAAAATAAGTCTAGCCTTTAGCAAGCTGCTTGATTTAAACAGCTGACATGAAGAATCTTCATTTTAACACTTCTGTCTTTAAAATAATTGTGGTGTATGGCTGCTAACTGAAACCCATACCGATAATTAAGAATATGTAAAACTTTTCTCAAAACCATCTTTTCAGAGAGTAAAGTAGACTAAAATCAGTAATAATTGCTGGTAAGTTTTGCCAAGTTTACTATTTATCTTAAAAAATTTTTTTAATCTATAAAATTTTAGTGAATTCCTGAAGATAGCATTTCTCACCAGTGCAACAGCGAATTCGTGCTCAAATGCCTCTTGAATAGAAGTAAGTCATGTTCTTCGTATTTTATTCCAGAAAACCTTTCTTACCAAGGGAAGGGCAGGCGTGAGTGCAGGCTGGCGTCTCCACGGGGGGAGGGACGCTGTGGATTGTCTACACTTGGTCTTACCTCACAGGAGCCTTCCAGTGTGTAAGGAGCCTCACGGCCGCTCGTCTGCCCACCGCCCACTCAGAAGGTGACGTTTCGCTGCTGGGTCGTGTTGCAGAAAGTCAGACTCGAGCCCGTGAAGCACCAACACGGACGCGAGCCGAGGGGCCCCGCGGGTCCAGCCTCCTCCTCCCCAGGGGTCACCCCGTGTCCGGCCCCACGTGTCACAAAGCACCTTCGTCGGCCGGGGGCCACCCCTCTGTCCTGACTCCGTCTGTGCTCCACGTCCGTGAGCTGCGGGCACGTTCTGGGTCCTTTCCAGTCTGGGGGGACCAGCCGCGCCTCATTGTTCCGCAGTTTAGAGACTATTCAGCCTGATTATTTCTCCACATAAACTCTAGAATTGGCATGTCTATTCTACTTTTAAAAAGGAAAGTTGAAATCATGACTGGAACTGAGTTAAACTGAAATTCCAGGTCTTTTGATGCCAAGTTCAGTGGCCTTTGCACACGTCACTGCCTACTTCTTGATGCTTTAGTGGAATCCTGAAACATGAAGACATTATTCAGATATCGCGATCAAATAGAGCTTTTCTTTAACTGGCCATTCCTGGAATTCTGTTCCGTATGGGACTTTTGATGGGGTTTTCATTCTTAGGTGTTTGGTTCAGGCCTTATAAGGTGCTTTTCAGAACGAAAGAGAAGTGGTTATATAGAATGCTCCGAAGAGCTTGCACTTGCTGTTTCACTTTGTTTTATAACCTTCAGTACGAGCGCTGGCATTTGCAGAAACTGGAGTGCCGGCTTCTGCTCCACAAGAGGCCCCTGGCTTCCATGCTGCCAGCCGCCTGCCCAGCGCATGGCGGGCAGCCGGTGATTTCCTCCCGCGAGACATTTTCCCTGTGCTTTTTTAGGACTCGAGTATGAAAGAGCAGGAACACAAGACCCGTCCTCCAGACAGGGGACCGCTGGCCGGGCAGGGCTCCGGCGCTGACCGCCCGCCCTCCCTCAGCTGGCGCGGGCTCCCTGCGTCCCCGGCCCCGGGACGCCGGCCTCTCGGCTCACCGCTCCCCGAGTGATTACCCACAGCTGCTCTGTGTACCTCTGCCTGTGTTTAAATCGACCTTTTTATTTTGAGAGATTCATGTGCAGTTGTGAGAAATAATACGGGAGGCCCGTGTTCCCTTTTCACAGTGTGTGGTCTCAGCAGGCTGCAGACCCCAGCGCGGCCGCGGTCCAGAGTGTCCTTCGTCACCAGGACCTTCATAGCCGCACCCACACCCTCCCGGGCCCCACAGCCACCACTCTGCGCCCTGTTTCTAAGGTTTTCTCCTTTTAGGAGCCTTGAACAGGGCAGGGTTTGGGTGGTGACCAACCAGAGGGGCCGTCAAAAACCCGCGGGACTGGCCGTCGGCCCCCTGTGTCCCCGTCCTTGGCCTTGACCAGCCTGGGGCCATGCGCTGGGGCACTGCGTGTCTAGTGAGAGGAATCAAGTTGGCATTTCCACCCAGCGGAGTCATCCGGGGACCCATCCGGGCTGTTGCGTGTGTCGACGGCGTGTTCCTGGCCAGTGTCTGTGCACGCCCGTGTGGATGCTCCAGTGTGCTCAGCCGGGCACTTGCTGAAGGGCATCTGGGTTGTTTCCACTTTGGGGCTGTTATGAATAAAGTTGAACATTTTCCTACACGTTTTTGATCTGAACGCAAGTCTTCATTTCTCTTCACTCTCCTCTTTCACCCCATCCTTGGAAGTCCCTGTGAGTTTCTATTTAGATTCCTTCATTCCAGAGAGTGTTTCAAAATTGGGAAAGAAGTATGACAAGACTATATATTGTCACCCTGCTTATTTAACTTATGTGCACAGTACATCATGTGAAATGCCGGGCTGGATGAAGCACAAGCTGGAATCAAGATTGCTGGGAGAAATGTCAACAATCTCAGATGTGCAGATGACACCACTCTAAAGGCAGAAAGTGAAGAGGAACTAAAGAGCCTCTGGATAACGGTGAAACAGGAGTGAAAAAATCTGTTTTGAAATGCAACATCCAAAAAAACTAAGATCATGGCGTCCAGTCCCATCACTTCATGGCAAATAGAAGGGAGAAAAAATGAGACAGTGACAGGCTTTATTTTCTTGGCTCCAAAATCACTGTGGACCATGAGTGTAGCCATGAAATTAAGATGCTTCTTCCTTGGAAGGAAAGCTGGGACAAACCTAGATGGTGTATTAGAAAGCAGAGACTTCACTTTACCAACAAAGATCTATGTATTCAAAGCTAGGATGTTCCCAGTAGTCATGCGTGGATGTGAGAGCTGGACCATAAAGAAGGCTGAGCACCAGAGAACTGATGCCTTTGAACCCTGGTGCTGGAGAAGACTCTTGAGAGTCCCTTGGACAGCGCGGAGATCAAACCTAAAGGAAATCAACACTAAAAGAAATCAGTCCTGAGTATTCCTCAGAAGGACTGACGCTGAAGCTGAAGCTCCAATACTGTGGCCGCCTGACGCGAAGAGCCGACTCCCTGGAAAAGAGCCCGATGCTGGGAAAGGCCGAGGGCATGAAAGAGAAGTGGGTGGCAGAGGATGAGATGGTTGGATGGCATCACTGACTCCAGGGACGCGAGTTTGAGCCGGCTCCGGGAGCTGGTGAGGGACAGGGCAGCCAGGCGTGCTGCGAGGAGTCAGACATGGCGTAGTGACTGAGCAACAGCTATGTTTGTATAATCCTGCAGAGTATAGCCAAGATGTTTAGGAAGAGGAAACTCTTGACTTTGTTAAACATTATATAATTGGAATAAGTGTTTCACAAATTCATTTCTCTTCACTCTCCTCTTTCACCCCATCCTTGGAAGTCCCTGTGAGTTTCTATTTAGATTCCTTCATTCCAGAGAGTGTTTCAAAATTGGGAAAGAAGTATGACAAGACTATATATTGTCACCCTGCTTATTTAACTTATGTGCACAGTACATCATGTGAAATGCCGGGCTGGATGAAGCACAAGCTGGAATCAAGATTGCTGGGAGAAATGTCAACAATCTCAGATGTGCAGATGACACCACTCTAAAGGCAGAAAGTGAAGAGGAACTAAAGAGCCTCTGGATAACGGTGAAACAGGAGTGAAAAAATCTGTTTTGAAATGCAACATCCAAAAAAACTAAGATCATGGCGTCCAGTCCCATCACTTCATGGCAAATAGAAGGGAGAAAAAATGAGACAGTGACAGGCTTTATTTTCTTGGCTCCAAAATCACTGTGGACCATGAGTGTAGCCATGAAATTAAGATGCTTCTTCCTTGGAAGGAAAGCTGGGACAAACCTAGATGGTGTATTAGAAAGCAGAGACTTCACTTTACCAACAAAGATCTATGTATTCAAAGCTAGGATGTTCCCAGTAGTCATGCGTGGATGTGAGAGCTGGACCATAAAGAAGGCTGAGCACCAGAGAACTGATGCCTTTGAACCCTGGTGCTGGAGAAGACTCTTGAGAGTCCCTTGGACAGCGCGGAGATCAAACCTAAAGGAAATCAACACTAAAAGAAATCAGTCCTGAGTATTCCTCAGAAGGACTGACGCTGAAGCTGAAGCTCCAATACTGTGGCCGCCTGACGCGAAGAGCCGACTCCCTGGAAAAGAGCCCGATGCTGGGAAAGGCCGAGGGCATGAAAGAGAAGTGGGTGGCAGAGGATGAGATGGTTGGATGGCATCACTGACTCCAGGGACGCGAGTTTGAGCCGGCTCCGGGAGCTGGTGAGGGACAGGGCAGCCAGGCGTGCTGCGAGGAGTCAGACATGGCGTAGTGACTGAGCAACAGCTATGTTTGTATAATCCTGCAGAGTATAGCCAAGATGTTTAGGAAGAGGAAACTCTTGACTTTGTTAAACATTATATAATTGGAATAACTGTTCTTTGAAGACTTCCTGTGGTTTCTTCTGCCAACAAAATAATAAGTTACACATGGTTAAGAAACTTGATCCAGTTTGAGCAATTATTTGCTTTTCAGTGTCCTCCGTGCGATACTGCTCAAGAGGAGACGGGGCTGGTGGGGTGAACGCTGAGGGCAGGGTTCCACGGTGTGTTTCATGACCCAGAGCGGAGGCCGCGTGGCAGCCGGGCCTGAGTTCTGGGGTCTGTCTTGTCGAGGAGAGTCTGAGACGCAGATGGCCTCACGCTGCCCTACCTGGAGCTCTCCAAGGTCCTGACCCCAGAATCCAGACCGCCCTCTGCAACGTGCGCTGAACAACCCCACCTGCCCCACACCCCAGCTAGAGTCCTGGGGGGTCCCGGGGGCCCTGGAACGTGCTCAGGAGGTGGGAGCGTCAGGATGTGCTGTCCAGGGGCCAGCCCTTACCGTCCTGTGTGGCCGTTCTTCCCGTCAAGGAGGCTTGCTCCTGTTCCTGGTGTGCTCAGTGTGGTTTTCTTGCTCTTTCAGGCAGAAGCAGCCTCCGCCAGTCAAGAAGCTCACCACAGCGTTTGGCCATGGATGCAGAAGATGAAGAAAACATGAGTAAGACCCGGCCTGTTCCGTAGTATCAAGTGGCTCATTTTTGGTTAAAATCTTAGTGTTGTACGTTTATGTAACGGCCCCTTGGGGAAGGGTGACTTTTCTTCCTTCCATACAGCCTGGTCACAGCAGCATGGGCTTAATTTTCACATGTTCCCTACAGGAGGTCTGGAGTCCGCTGTGGGCTTTCTCCTGAGGGTGGTCTGTCTGTTTTGATGCCTGTGGTCGCCCTGGGGCCCCGACGCACGAGGCTGGAGGGAGGGGGCTGCCTCCCGCGCGCCTCAGGAAGCCGCGGGCTTCGTGCTTGTCCCGGCTTCTGTCTGCACCTCTAAGGTGGCCTCTGAGGTTCCCTGTGTGGGTGATGGAGCCCGGAGTCTTCCCTCCGTTGCGGTGGGCTGTCCCAGGCTTTGAGGGAAGGGCTCCCACGAGTCTCTTGGTCTTGCTGGACAAGCCTGAGGGCTGGCGCCGCTGACGCCCCTCCACGCGCCCTCCCTGGGCCTCAGCGGCCCCTCCACCTGGTTCCCTGGGAGGAGATCAGTGGATGCACATCCCTGTTCCGTTTTGTCTCTTTTTTGGGGGGGGGGGGCGAGTTGGGGAGGGAGAGGGGCAGGCGGGCCACTTCTATTGGTCTTTCATTTATCTGTTTTTCATCCATCTTTGTTCTTTGGCTCCCATGGGCCTCCCATCCCGGTGGCCTCTGTTGTCGCAGAGCAGCGACTCTGGGCGCATGCGCTCCAGAGCTCCGGCTCGGCGACTGGACACATCAGTCCAGCCGCTCCGCGGCACGTGGGACCTTCCCAGGCCAGGGATCGAACCGGCACCCCTTGCACTGCAAGGCGGTGTCCGTACCCACTGGACCACCAGGGAAGCCCCAGTCCCATGTTTTCTGTCGCTTGAAGGCAATGCACTGTTTCATGGGGGTTAGTATTCACACCAGTGAAACAGAAGAGCGTGGCGTGGGAAGAGGAAGCGCCTAGGCAGGACGCGCTGTGAGCGGGCCGCCCCCGCCGGCGCCCGCCCAGCTCACCCCCGAGGCGGCATTGTCAGGAAAGCGGCGTGCGCGCCCTTCCACGCTCTCGAGGCGCATGCGAATGTAGAGCTTGTGTGAACTGTCTCATAGAAAGTATGTTTCTCTATACTCAACTCTGACTGTTTTTATTTCCTAGAGGGCAGCCGTGGCTGTAGAGCTCGTGGGCGTCCGTCCTGAGCCGGCGGCTGCGGGCCTCCCGCCGGCGGCGGCGGGGTGCCGCGGCCACGCCTGTGCCGCGCGCGCTCCCGTGTGAATGTGACTCTGTCTGGCTCTGCCCTCTCTAACCTTCTGTTTCCTTTGAGCACCGAAAGGAGTAACCTATTGAGCTTTTGCTGGAGGATGTTATAAATGAAAATTTAGTGTCTATTCCGTCAGCTTTGTCAACTGGGAGAAGTGGTGTGTGTGTCAGGCGTTCCCCGCGGCGGCGCGGCCGCAGCACAGCGTCCCAGGCCCTGGTGCGGCCCCGCGGAGCCCGCCCACGCCCGGGCTGTCTGCACCCGCGCTCGCACCTCGCGCCTCAG
The DNA here is from genome assembly GCA_022376925.1 of Tragulus kanchil. Taxonomy (NCBI): domain Eukaryota; kingdom Metazoa; phylum Chordata; class Mammalia; order Artiodactyla; family Tragulidae; genus Tragulus; species Tragulus kanchil. The sequence goes on from JAIOJX010000028.1 coordinate 247,340,409, forward strand.
TGAGGACGGCCGCCGGGGCTTGAACCCCCGGCGCCGGTAGCCCGTGTCCCAGGCGTCCGCCGCTCGGCCCTCCTGCGGGTCGAGGGGCGAGGTCCCCGCAGCTGCCCCCGCGTGGGCAGGGCCAGCTTTCTCCTTAACTAGTAGAAGCGGCCTGAGGGCCTCCTCCCTGGGGCGCCCGTAGGCTGGCTGTAGCAATTGTGAGAAACCTGTTGTGGATTCCCAAAAGCTAGTGGCGGGTCTTCAGATACATTCACCTCAATAGTTCCGTGAAGCCTGGTGGTCGTGAGCCCAGCACTTGCTACAGCTGAGAGCCTGTGCAAACCAACCAGGAAAACTAGGAGTTACTGCTTTTCTCCTTTTAAAACTTGGTAAACTTAAAGGGAAGAGTGAATGCTTTTTGATTCCCGTTGGAAATTAAAATCATATTATTTTGCCATGAACTTTCAGAGTTCTAAAAATATCTTTATTAAGGATAAAAATAAGCTACCTTTGAAAATGTACTTATTTAAATTGTCAATATTTGTTTTCTGTGGGAAGAGGAAGCGCCTAGGCAGGACGCTGTGAGCGGGCCGCCCCCGCCGGCGCCCGCCCAGCTCACCCCCGAGGCGGCATTGTCAGGAAAGCGGCGCGCGCCTTCCACGCCTCGAGGCGCATGCGAATGTAGAGCTTGTGTGAACTGTCTCATAGAAAGTATGTTTCTCTATACTCAACTCTGACTGTTTTTATTTCCTAGAGGGCAGCCGTGGCTGTAGAGCTCGTGGGCGTCCGTCCTGAGCCGGCGGCTGCGGGCCTCCCGCCGGCGGCGGCGGGGTGCCGCGGCCACGCCTGTGCCGCGCGCGCTCCCGTGTGAATGTGACTCTGTCTGGCTCTGCCCTCTCTAACCTTCTGTTTCCTTTGAGCACCGAAAGGAGTAACCTATTGAGCTTTTGCTGGAGGATGTTATAAATGAAAATTTAGTGTCTATTCCGTCAGCTTTGTCAACTGGGAGAAGTGGTGTGTGTGTCAGGCGTTCCCCGCGGCGGCGCGGCCGCAGCACAGCGTCCCAGGCCCTGGTGCGGCCCCGCGGAGCCCGCCCACGCCCGGGCTGTCTGCACCCGCGCTCGCACCTCGCGCCTCAGTGAGGACGGCCGCCGGGGCTTGAACCCCCGGCGCCGGTAGCCCGTGTCCCAGGCGTCCGCCGCTCGGCCCTCCTGCGGGTCGAGGGGCGAGGTCCCCGCAGCTGCCCCCGCGTGGGCAGGGCCAGCTTTCTCCTTAACTAGTAGAAGCGGCCTGAGGGCCTCCTCCCTGGGGCGCCCGTAGGCTGGCTGTAGCAATTGTGAGAAACCTGTTGTGGATTCCCAAAAGCTAGTGGCGGGTCTTCAGATACATTCACCTCAATAGTTCCGTGAAGCCTGGTGGTCGTGAGCCCAGCACTTGCTACAGCTGAGAGCCTGTGCAAACCAACCAGGAAAACTAGGAGTTACTGCTTTTTCTCCTTTTAAAACTTGGTAAACTTAAAGGGAAGAGTGAATGCTTTTTGATTCCCGTTGGAAATTAAAATCATATTATTTTGCCATGAACTTTCAGAGTTCTAAAATTATCTTTATTAAGGATAAAAATAAGCTACCTTTGAAAAGTAGAATAACCAAATTATTTTGTAAATCTGTCAAATATTTGTTTTTCTGAAGAAGACCGAGAGGCCAGCCTCGGTCAGGAGCAGGCAGCTGTGGCCCCACCGCAGCGCCGTTTCCCCGTCTTGTCTCGGGGATTCTTCCTCCCGTGGGCGGTGGTGAGGGTCCAGAGGCAGGCCGGTCCCCGGAACAGAGGGAGGAAGTGCAAACCCCACACCAGAAGTGAGGCTGCATCCGTCAACATAGCTCCCAAGAGGCCAGAGCACTTTCCTAAGCAGCTTTCTGAGACCTGGATCGAGTAACTGCACATGTTAATTGACTAGAGAGGCTGCGGCTGGAAGCCCCGCGTGAGTGCGGCGGGGGCACACATGGCCTCGAGAAGAAGGAAGGGGCGAGAGCAAAAGGCGCACTTGTCGGTGCTGAGGTTAGGTTAATCGCGTGAGGGCTGCTCGGATTAGTGGGTCAGCCCGCATTTTGATAAACTTGAATAAAATGCCTCCAGGTGCTTTGGAATGTGCTCACAGAAAAAGGTGGTCCACAGCCTCCCCTCTGAGCGCAGAAGGAGGGGTTGACGGGACCCGCAGCAGGACTCCCGTCATTCCGCAGAACGTCAGTTGCCCGCTCTGTGTCGGCGGACGGTTCTGTGGGCAGACGAGCAGCCAGGAGTAAGATGTCCTATAAACACACATCACTTAACCAGTTACAAAGAGAGATAAAGGAATCTATAAATTTTGCATTTACAAGATCCTGCAACGAAGGCGTTGTAAGTTACTCTTTCTGGGCACCGCAGGTTCGGGCAGCACAGATGCTAAGGACCCCTGCACCCCGGACGCCGCGCCCCCCACGGACGGCAGCGCCCTGGGGCCCGGCGAGGGCGCCCCGCTCTCCGACGGCGGTGGTGGGGGCGGCGGGGGCGCCGGCAGCCCGGTCAGGAAGCGGGCCCTGGACGAGGGCAGCAACGGCCACGCCAGGTTCCGCCTGAAGAAGCGGAGGAGGCTGCCGGGCCGGCGCTGCCGTTGAGATAATTAAAAAATCATATTATTTTGCCATGAACTTTCAGAGTTCTAAAATTATCTTTATTAAGGATAAAAATAAGCTACCTTTGAAAAGTAGAATAACCAAATTATTTTGTAAATCTGTCAAATATTTGTTTTTCTGAAGAAGACCGAGAGGCCAGCCTCGGTCAGGAGCAGGCAGCTGTGGCCCCACCGCAGCGCCGTTTCCCCGTCTTGTCTCGGGGATTCTTCCTCCCGTGGGCGGTGGTGAGGGTCCAGAGGCAGGCCGGTCCCCGGAACAGAGGGAGGAAGTGCAAACCCCACACCAGAAGTGAGGCTGCATCCGTCAAGATAGCTCCCAAGAGGCCAGAGCACTTTCCCTAAGCAGCTTTCTGAGACCTGGATCGAGTAACTGCACATGTTAATTGACTAGAGAGGCTGCGGCTGGAAGCCCCGCGTGAGTGCGGCGGGAGCACACATGGCCTCGAGAAGAAGGAAGGGGCGAGAGCAAAAGGCGCACTTGTCGGTGCTGAGGTTAGGTTAATCGCGTGAGGGCTGCTCGGATTAGTGGGTCAGCCCGCATTTTGATAAACTTGAATAAAATGCCTCCAGGTGCTTTGGAATGTGCTCACAGAAAAAGGTGGTCCACAGCCTCCCCTCTGAGCGCAGAAGGAGGGGTTGACGGGACCCGCAGCAGGACTCCCGTCATTCCGCAGAACGTCAGTTGCCCGCTCTGTGTCGGCGGACGGTTCTGTGGGCAGACGAGCAGCCAGGAGTAAGATGTCCTATAAACACACATCACTTAACCAGTTACAAAGAGAGATAAAGGAATCTATAAATTTTGCATTTACAAGATCCTGCAACGAAGGCGTTGTAAGTTACTCTTTCTGGGCACCGCAGGTTCGGGCAGCACAGATGCTAAGGACCCCTGCACCCCGGACGCCGCGCCCCCCACGGACGGCAGCGCCCTGGGGCCCGGCGAGGGCGCCCCGCTCTCCGACGGCGGTGGTGGGGGCGGCGGGGGCGCCGGCAGCCCGGTCAGGAAGCGGGCCCTGGACGAGGGCAGCAACGGCCACGCCAGGTTCCGCCTGAAGAAGCGGAGGAGGCTGCCGGGGCCGGCGCTGCCCAAGAACGCGCTGATGCAGCTGAACGAGATCAAGCCGGGCCTGCAGTACACGCTGCTCTCGCAGACGGGGCCGGTGCACGCGCCGCGCTTCCTCATGGCCGTCGAGGTCAACGGCCAGGTCTTCGAGGGCTCCGGCCCCACGAAGAAGAAGGCCAAGCTGCACGCGGCCGAGAAGGCCCTGCGCTCGTTCGTCCAGTTCCCCAACGCCTCCGAGGCCCACCTGGCCATGGGCCGCAGCCTGTCCACCAACGCGGACTTCACGTCCGACCAGGCCGACTTCCCCGAAGCCCTCTTCAACGGCTTCGAGACGCCGGACCGCTCCGAGGTGCCCTTCTACCTGGGCTCCAACGGCGACGACTCCTTCAGCTCCAGCGGGGACCTCAGCCTGGCCGCGTCCCCGGTGCCCGCCGGCCTGGCCCAGCCGCCCCTGCCCGGGCCCCCGCCCTTCCCGCCGCCCAGCGGGAAGAACCCCGTGATGATCCTCAACGAGCTGCGCCCGGGACTCAAGTACGACTTCCTCTCGGAGAGCGGGGAGAGCCACGCCAAGAGCTTCGTCATGTCCGTGGTCGTGGACGGCCAGTTCTTCGAGGGCTCCGGGAGGAACAAGAAGCTGGCCAAGGCCCGGGCCGCGCAGTCTGCCCTGGCCACTATCTTTAACTTGCACTTGGACCAGACCCCGTCGCGCCAGCCCATCCCCAGCGAGGGCCTGCAGCTGCACCTGCCGCAGGTGAGGCCGCCCCGCGCGCCCTGTGTGGCTGAGGCGCCCAGTCGAGGCGTGGTCGTTGGGATCCCTGTTTCTCTGTCCCCCTGTCCCCAGGGGGGAGAGCGCTCCTCTAGGTCAGGCTGCCAGGAGGCCTTCCCTTTGCTGTACGGGTCACGTGGCCACGGGGAGCCTGGCCGAGGCCATCAGGTGCCACGCGGTCAGCGCTGCCACGGCAGGCAGGTTGAGGGGCCCTGCCCCGGTGGCCCGAGCTCATGGTGGCCACACCCCGCAGCGTCCAGCCACACGGCGGCGGGAGCGCAGGGGCAGCCGGAGCCTGGCCCTCCTGCGGCTCAGCGGTGGCCTCCCTCCACGCCGCCCTCTGGAACGCGGGTGCAGGGAGCTGGGGCCGGCTGTTCGGCCGCTGGAGCCCAAGTCGGGATCAAGGTGTCTGGGTCAAGGTGTCAGAGAGGAGTGAAGAGGAAAGTGATGTCCAGTTATCCAGCACCCTCGAACGGTTTGGTTATTTATTGCTTCTTTGTATGGAAATCCAGCGTATTGTTCTGGTCTGCTGTAAAGGTGTTTCTTTCAGGGAGAAGGTCTTACCTTCTTTTGTTCTGTCAACACGTGACTCATTTTGAGGGTAAACTCCACACTGATGTGATGAGGAGGTTTGGAGGAGCCCAGGTGGGCAGGAGAGCCTGAGTCCCAGGAGGACCTCCGCTGTCCCGCCTCCGGTGACCCCTGGGGCCAGTAGTTCTCAGCTGTGAAAGAAGGAAGCTTGTTTCCTTTTGCTTAAAGCAACCAAACACAGCGTCCGTGTAGAGTAGCGTATTCAGAGAATTGTACTGTCTTTTTTACGAGCCAAATGACCACTTCCCGCGTTAACCCCTGGTTACGTTATTGGTAAGAACTGTGGGTCCACGTAGCTGCATCAGCCGCCAGCCCTCCAGGGCCTCTGTTTTCCGTTGACTCTTGGATGCGGTCTTCAGCCGAGCTGCCCCACTGTGGTCCCCGTGACTCCCGGCAGGCGCTCTCTTCCCTGGAGCTGTGAGTGGTCGTGCAGAGACCGAGGACCCCTGTGGGGGAGGGCTGAGTGGGCGTGTGTGCCTGTGTGTGCCTGTGCACTGGAAGCCTGCTCCCGTCCTGCCCGCGACAGCCGCGGGGAGCGGTGGCCAGAGCAGCAGGCTCGGGCGGGACTGGGGAGGCGGGCTCCCGCCCCTCCCCGCCGCTCCCCGGGCCCGGTGACTCCCCGGCCCGAGCGGTGCCCCAGGGTGCAGCCGCGCCCTCCCTGAGGACCTGCAGGCGGCCTCCGGGGACTCGGTCCTCTCAGCAGCATTTCTGGGCTTGATGGCCTTTCTGCTGGGAATTTCCAGACGTATGTTCTCAGGGTGAGACGTCCTGGGTCAGCTGCAGGACGTGGGAGGCCCGGCCCTGGTCTTGGCACTTCCTGCCTCCAGGGTGTTCGCACAGCATCAGAGGGTTTAAAACCAGAGGGCACAGCCTGCGCGGGGAGTGCAGGGCTGTCCGTGAACTTGATGGACGTGGCGGGGGCGAGCTGTCCTGGGAGCCCGGGGCCCTGCTCACTGGAGAGCAGGCTAGCTGTGTCACCAGGTCCGCCCCAGAGCTGGAGCGGGGGGCTTCGTGCCCCTGTGTCGGGACGGGGTGGCGGCTGCCCGGCAGACGCGTGAATGCTGCTCAGACCCTGTGTGGGGCCGGCGGGCCTCCTCTGGCTCGCCCGCTCCTCCCCGTCCTCTCGCTGCCCCTCCCCGTCCGCCCCTGCCCTCCTCCCCCTCCTCTCTCCACCCCCGCCCCGCAGTCTCCCCGCTCTCTGCATGCACCTCTGTGGCCTCGCTCTCTTCCACGGCACAGGGCGGGTGCCCTGCTCCTCTGTCCCCCTCCCACCTCGGCCGTGAGCCCCGTCTTCGGGGGCTCCTTGCGGCTGAAGGAAAGCTCCCTGAAGACTCTTTCTGGAGGAGCCATTGCGGACGACGGCTCTTCTGTCCACTCGAGGCCCCGCTAGGGACTCGAGGCGAGTCTGAGCTGCTGGGACGGGAGTCCCCTCTGGCTCGCGCACCCTTCCCAGGCATGGTTCCCCGGACGCCAGGGTCCCTCTGCCCAGGCTGCGGATGAAGGGCCAGGTCTCGACTCTCACGGCCGTGCTTGCTCGGGCTGCGCTGCAGGCCCCCCGACGCCCCAGCGCCCCGGTGCGGGCGTGGCCCCTGCTGCCTCCTCCTGTCGTCCCAGCTAAGGGACAGAGCCCGGCCTGCAGGCCCGGGGCAGGGACGGCCGCTGAGGGACGGGGCCAGGGCGGCTGCCCCCAGGCGCGGAGGTGACAGACACAGATGGACCTCGGGAGGAGGTGCTGAGATGCGGGCTCCCTTCCGACGCCCCTCCTCTTCCCGAGCGCCCCCGCAGAGCCGGCCCTGCGCCCAGCCCTGAGCTGACTGGTCCGCGCCTCCTGCGGCCTCACGGCCTCAGAAGCGCTGTGGCTCGGGGAGAGTGGCCGCAGCGGAGCCGCAGAGGCCGGCAGGCAGGTGGCCTCACCGCCCTGGGCCTGGGCGCCCCCCGGGGCAGGGCTGGGGTGCGGAGGCCTCCCCGCCCCGGGCGGCTCCCGTGCAGCCGGGCTCCCGCCGCCCTGTCCACGGGGACTCTCACACGCCCCTGGAGTGTCCGTTTCCAAGATGTCGTGGAGGAAAGACTGTGCACACACACACACACACACACGCTCGTTTGCCAGACCCACCAGTGGCTCCGAGAAGCTCCAGAGCATGTCCCCAAGGGTGCTGACTCCCTCTTGGTCCCCAGGTCCTGGCTGACGCCGTGGCCCGCCTGGTGCTGGATAAGTTTGGGGACTTGACAGACAGCTTCGCCTCCCCCCACGCGCGCAGGAAGGTTCTGGCTGGGATCGTCATGACGACAGGTAACTGAGCGGCGAGCGGCCCCCGCCTGTCCCCACGCGTGGCGGGGAGCCGTGCGGTCCGTCTCAGAGCCCTCTGCGGCCGCAGCAGGGGGCAGGGGTTCCTTCTTCCTCAGAATGTCTGCCGTGGCCGATGGAGGACGGGCGCTCAGGCTTCCTCCCCGCACGTTCGTGTGTTTAACCGACGTCTTCCCTTTGGAGAAAGCGCTGTGTTAGTTTTGTCAGAGTCCCTCTGGCTCGCGACCCTTCCCAGGCAGGGCCCGGACGCCAGGGTCCCTCTGCCCAGGCTGCGGATGAAGGGCCAGGTCTCGACTCTCACGGCCGTGCTTGCTCGGGCTGCGCTGCAGGCCCCCCGACGCCCCAGCGCCCCGGTGCGGGCGTGGCCCCTGCTGCCTCCTCCTGTCGTCCCAGCTAAGGGACAGAGCCCGGCCTGCAGGCCCGGGGCAGGGACGGCCGCTGAGGGACGGGGCCAGGGCGGCTGCCCCCAGGCGCGGAGGTGACAGACACAGATGGACCTCGGGAGGAGGTGCTGAGATGCGGGCTCCCTTCCGACGCCCCTCCTCTTCCCGAGCGCCCCCGCAGAGCCGGCCCTGCGCCCAGCCCTGAGCTGACTGGTCCGCGCCTCCTGCGGCCTCACGGCCTCAGAAGCGCTGTGGCTCGGGGAGAGTGGCCGCAGCGGAGCCGCAGAGGCCGGCAGGCAGGTGGCCTCACCGCCCTGGGCCTGGGCGCCCCCCGGGGCAGGGCTGGGGTGCGGAGGCCTCCCCGCCCCGGGCGGCTCCCGTGCAGCCGGGCTCCCGCCGCCCTGTCCACGGGACTCTCACACGCCCCTGGAGTGTCCGTTTCCAAGATGTCGTGGAGGAAAGACTGTGCACACACACACACACACACACGCTCGTTTGCCAGACCCACCAGTGGCTCCGAGAAGCTCCAGAGCATGTCCCCAAGGGTGCTGACTCCCTCTTGGTCCCCAGGTCCTGGCTGACGCCGTGGCCCGCCTGGTGCTGGATAAGTTTGGGGACTTGACAGACAGCTTCGCCTCCCCCCACGCGCGCAGGAAGGTTCTGGCTGGGATCGTCATGACGACAGGTAACTGAGCGGCGAGCGGCCCCCGCCTGTCCCCACGCGTGGCGGGGAGCCGTGCGGTCCGTCTCAGAGCCCTCTGCGGCCGCAGCAGGGGGCAGGGGTTCCTTCTTCCTCAGAATGTCTGCCGTGGCCGATGGAGGACGGGCGCTCAGGCTTCCTCCCCGCACGTTCGTGTGTTTAACCGACGTCTTCCCTTTGGAGAAAGCGCCCTGTGTTAGTGTTTGGTTCCAGCAGTCTTGTGGGACGTCTTGACTGAGGCGGGGACCCTCGGCCCCTGGCTCTCGCCTTGCCGCGAGGAGACGCGTCTGGGGTCGCCACTCGCAGCACCGCCGCCAGACGGGCTTCTGTGTCACCCTCCCCAGGAGAGAGGAGGCTCCCCCGAGGGGAGCAGATCGTGTGGGAACCCCGCACGGGGACGGTAGAAAAGGCCCGGTTGAGTTCCCGCCTCGGTTCCCAGCAGTGAAGGAAGCCCCTCCGGAGCCCACCTCCACCGCCAGGGAGGGAGCCGCCGAGCAGCGTCTCCGTGGGCCGCCCCGGGAGCACGGACCACCGCTGAGGCCGAGGCCCCTCGGCTCCAGGGGCCCGCTCTCCTGCGAGCCTCCGCTGTGCCGGCCGGCTGAGCTGACTCCCGGGGCGGAGCTGCGAGGCGGGCTCTCTCTGTTCCAGGCACAGACGTGAAGGACGCCAAGGTGATCAGCGTCTCCACGGGCACCAAGTGCATCAACGGCGAGTACATGAGCGACCGCGGGCTCGCGCTCAACGACTGCCACGCGGAGATCATCGCCCGCCGGTCCCTGCTGAGGTTCCTCTACACGCAGCTCGAGGTCTACCTGAGGTGGGCGTCCTCCGGGTGGACCACACCCGCCCCCGGGTCTGTCCCCGCCGGAACACCCTCAGCCTCGTGGCTTTCTGGGTGACGGTGAGCTTGGATCCGTTTTGCCCCTGAAGCGCAAGCTACCGCGGAGAGTTGGCTGAGTTGCAACACACGTGTGCACACACAGGTTCCTGTCCGGGGGCCACGTCTGTGTTCCAGACCCCAAGCTTTTGCTTTAAACAGAAATAAGTGTCAGGAGGCAGGTAGTGCTGCCCGGTCACTGTGCCCGGACGGCTGGCTGTGGGCCTGCGTGCTTCCCGCCCCAGGCCACGTCTGGCCTCCTAGCCTTTCTCCCCGGAGGCTGTGGAGGGGCAGGGGCCACTCGTGTGCCGATGGCCTGTCCCATCAGTGAGCCGGCAAGAGCCGCACTGATGATCCTAAACACGTCAAAGAAATACCCCAGAGCCCGCGTGTCTCACCCCGTCGGAAACACGGGTGTGGGAAGCTCGCCGGAAGCAGTGCCGACTGCGTTCTGATTGTGCTTGGCTTTAAGGTCTTTGTCCCTTGTTTCCTCTCAGTAGCAAAGATGATCAAAAGAGATCCATCTTTGAGAAGTCCGAGCGCGGGGGCTTCAAGCTGAAGGACAACGTCCAGTTCCACCTGTACATCAGCACCTCCCCCTGCGGGGACGCCAGGATCTTCTCTCCGCACGAGCCCATCCTGGAAGGTAGGGCCCCCGGCTGGGCCGCGGCCGCCGCCGCCGAGGAAGCGCGTGGCTGTGACGCAGCGGAGAGGACGTGCCCGTGTTATGTCCTTTCTTCTCTAAAAACATCAGCCCTTTTCTCTGTAAAAATGTCAACCTTGGATGGGGATCTGACAGGAGCGTACAAAAACATGACGTTTGCTCCTCAATTGGTAATTTGAAAATTTTAATGAAAGAAAATGTAGATTCGAATAAGAAATTAGAATAGAGTGGGGAAACTTGATCAAAATTGCGTTCAGTTTTTAAATGTGGATGGCGCGTGTCCCTGGGTTGGAAATGCGTGTCGGGCCCTGTTTCTGGTGGGTGTGGTTTAACGAGCACGGACCGGCGCCCCAGAGCCCGTGACGGTGGCCGGGGGCCTTGCTGCCACACCTGCGCCCGCCTCCCCCTCCCGTGCTTGTTTGCACTGTTGTTTCCCAGTCATTTGTACCCACACCCCTGCTCACAGACTCGAGCGTTATCTGTTCCAATAGAACATTTGGTTACGTTACGTTTCTTAATTATGGAAGCAACTCGTGGGGATGTCCCTGGAGTTCCCTGTGGTCCAGTGGCTAAGGCTCCTTGTTCCCGGTTTGGGAAGTCTGAGATCCCTGAGCCTGGCCAGGGACCTAGATCCCACGTGCCTTGATTAAAGATCCGGCTTGCTGCAGCCAAGATCTAAGATCCTGTGTTCCACAAAGAAGACCCAGCACAGTCACATCAAAAAACAAATATTTTTTAAAAGACAAAATTATAGAAAATAAAATAAAAAAGCAACAGGGCTTCCCTGGTGGTCCAGTGGGTTAAGGACACCGCCCTGCAGTGCAAGGGGCGCTGGTTCGATCCCTGGCCTGGGAGGATCCCACGTGCCGTGGAGCAGCTGGACCGACGTGTCCAAGTACCGAGCCGGAGCTCTGGAGCACATGCGCCTGTGCTCTGCGACAACAGAGGCCACTGCAATGGGAGGCCCACACGGGCCAAAGAGCAAAGATGGATGAAAATAGATAAAGAGCAATAGAAGTGGCCAAAAAAGCAACAGATGCCCACTGTAGAAATTGCTAAATTATATATATATATATATATATATATATTTTTTTTTTTTTTTTAATAAACTTTTATTTGCTTATTTTTGGCTGTGCTGGGTCTTTGTTGATGTGTGGGTTTAGCTGCTCTGTGGTATATGGGATCTTCCTGGTTCAGGGTTCGAACCTGTGTCTCCTGCATTGGCAGACGGGTTCTTATCCACTGAGCCACAAGGGAAGCCCAGAAACTGCTAAATATTTTTAAAGACAAAAAAGAACAGTTAAGTCACTCTGTAGTCATGTAAGACCTCTGGGCTTCCTGTGGATTTATTTCCACATCCCTATAGATTTGTTTTTGAAAATTTAAGTGTACAGCGAAGAAATAAAGCAGATACTCAAGTACCCATCAGGACACGCCAGCCTCGTGTCCTGTGGGCTTCGGCTCAGTCCGAGCCTGGCAGCGCCCCGCCTGGGTCAAGCCGGCCTCGGGTCCCCAGCCGCCGGGGAAACCGCTTCTGTGAAGCTGTCTGTACTGCATCCCCCCGTCTGATCTCACGTGCTTGTGTTGTACATGCGTCCCACGTGTATATCAAATGAGCACACGCAGACATGCGTGTGAACGGTCGTTTGCGTTGATGGAATATTGCTGAGCACGCTGTCTGGTGAGGCCAGCAGATGGCTGCCCAGGCCTCTCAGGAGGACCGTGTCCCTGTCCTAGAGCCGGCAGACAGACACCCGAACCGAAAGGCCCGTGGGCAGCTGCGGACGAAGATCGAGTCTGGAGAGGGGACCATCCCCGTGCGCTCCAGCGCCAGCGTCCAGACGTGGGACGGGGTCCTCCAGGGGGAGCGGCTGCTCACAATGTCCTGCAGCGACAAGATGGCACGGTGAGCCCCCCGCGCCTCCAGCCCCCGCTGCGTTCCTGGGCTCGCCCCCTTTCCCGCCCCAGTTTCAGCCTGTGTCCCACAGATCTGCTGGAGGAAAAGGTTCTCAAAGTGCTTCGGGGCCTCCTCGAGGGGACAGAAGTGGGGTCCCGGCGGGCAGAGGCGCTGGAGCCAGGCCCTTCTGGAGGCTTCGCTGCAAAGGCACCGCTGATTAAACCGTGGCTGTGGGTGCATGAGCTCTACCTCCAGCGCCTCTCCCGTCCCGGGGGTCGGGGGGTGTGGCTGGAAGTCCCCCCACTGTAATCGCGCATCTGACTCCACAGCCAGCCAGCCCCCATCCTCGGGCGGGTGAGGCCGTCTGCCCCATCGTCACAGTGCCTCGTGGCTCTCCGCACTGAGGAAACGCCCGGAGTCTGGGAGCTGGGAGCCAGGAACCCAGAAGACCAGACATACATAAGAAAAACGCTTTTGGTCATCTGAAGGACCAGGTGTCCCTTTCTGACAAATCCCAGCAGCACATTCCAGTAGCTTCGTCGCAGGTCTGAGCTCGGGTGCTCGGTCCTCCTGCTGTGCCCTCCTGTGTCGGGTCAGCCGTCGGGGTCTCCACCCCTTCGTGTAGACTTTAAACTTTTGTTTTTTTAATTATGTATTTATTTGGCTGCACTGGGTCTTAGTTGTGGCATATGGGATCTAGTTCCCTGACCAGGGATTGAACCCGGGCCCCCTGCATTGGGAACACAAGAGTCTCAACCACCGGGCCACCAGGGAAGTCCCTCGTGTAGACTTTAGAATCCGTGGGTCGCGTCCAGAGAAGCCCGTGCTGGGGTCTGATGGGTTTTTGCTGAGTCCGTAGCTCAGGTTGGAAAGAATCGAGTCTCCCATGAGCATGGGCTGCCTCTCCGCGTACTTGCTTGTTTGGTTCTTTGGTCGGCTGTGGAGGGTTTTCCCGTAGGTATTGCATGTATTTTTCTTAGATGTGTTTCTAAGTGTGTAATTTGGAAGGTGCTCCTGCAAACCGTGTTGTGCTTTACATACCAAGCTCCACACGTTCATTGTGGTCACAGCTGATTTTTGATCAGGGTTCAAAGCCAGTTCAGTAGAGGCAGCAGTCTTGTTAACGTGTGACACGGGGACAACTGGACATCCCTATGGGAAAACAAACAAGTGAAGTTCCGATTTTGAACCATATATAAAAGTGAACTGAAAGTGTGTCATGTGTAGCAGTTTTAGAAGAAAACTGGAGCAAGTCCTGCCGCTGGACCCGAAGCATGCTCCCCGAGAGGGAAAAAATGGTGAGCCGGACCTCATCCCATTAAAAATCTGGAGGCTTCGCTGCAAAGGCACCGCTGATTAAACCGTGGCTGTGGGTGCATGAGCTCTACCTCCAGCGCCTCTCCCGTCCCGGGGGTCGGGGGGTGTGGCTGGAAGTCCCCCCACTGTAATCGCGCATCTGACTCCACAGCCAGCCAGCCCCCATCCTCGGGCGGGTGAGGCCGTCTGCCCCATCGTCACAGTGCCTCGTGGCTCTCCGCACTGAGGAAACGCCCGGAGTCTGGGAGCTGGGAGCCAGGAACCCAGAAGACCAGACATACATAAGAAAAACGCTTTTGGTCATCTGAAGGACCAGGTGTCCCTTTCTGACAAATCCCAGCAGCACATTCCAGTAGCTTCGTCGCAGGTCTGAGCTCGGGTGCTCGGTCCTCCTGCTGTGCCCTCCTGTGTCGGGTCAGCCGTCGGGGTCTCCACCCCTTCGTGTAGACTTTAAACTTTTGTTTTTTTAATTATGTATTTATTTGGCTGCACTGGGTCTTAGTTGTGGCATATGGGATCTAGTTCCCTGACCAGGGATTGAACCCGGGCCCCCTGCATTGGGAACACAAGAGTCTCAACCACCGGGCCACCAGGGAAGTCCCTCGTGTAGACTTTAGAATCCGTGGGTCGCGTCCAGAGAAGCCCGTGCTGGGGTCTGATGGGTTTTTGCTGAGTCCGTAGCTCAGGTTGGAAAGAATCGAGTCTCCCATGAGCATGGGCTGCCTCTCCGCGTACTTGCTTGTTTGGTTCTTTGGTCGGCTGTGGAGGTTTCCTGTAGGTCTTGCATGTATTTTTCTTAGATGTGTTTCTAAGTGTGTAATTTGGAAGGTGCTCCTGCAAACCGTGTTGTGCTTTACATACCAAGCTCCACACGTTCATTGTGGTCACAGCTGATTTTTGATCAGGGTTCAAAGCCAGTTCAGTAGAGGCAGCAGTCTTGTTAACGTGTGACACGGGGACAACTGGACATCCCTATGGGAAAACAAACAAGTGAAGTTCCGATTTTGAACCATATATAAAAGTGAACTGAAAGTGTGTCATGTGTAGCAGTTTTAGAAGAAAACTGGAGCAAGTCCTGCCGCTGGACCCGAAGCATGCTCCCCGAGAGGGAAAAAATGGTGAGCCGGACCTCATCCCATTAAAAATTGCTTCTCTGGAAGACACTGGTAAAAGAATGAGAAATGAAGTCACCGAGTGGAGGAAGGTATTTGCACATCCCACGCCTGATAAAGGAAGGACCGAGCCCACAGTGTGTGAAGACTTCTGAAACCAGCAAGGGGGAGAAACAGGCTTTCAGAGGGGCAAGCTGTTCTAACGACACGTCACCCAGGAAGACGTCAGCACGGCGCAGGAGAGGACGCGCCCCGTGGTCCGCCGGGAGGAGCGGGGGCTGCGGGCTGTCCGGCGCTCCAGGGTTAGAGGCTGCCGGGCGCGCGGGCGCCAGCCCTGGCGCCTCCCCCCAGGCCAGACGCAGACACAGAGCCCGTGGCGAGGACGGCGCGCCCGCTCCTGCAGCGTTAGGGGCGCGCCTGCCCCGTGCTCCCTCCACTCCCGTGTCTGGAGAGGAGCCGCAGCACCGTCCGCGCAGACCCGCAGCCGCGGTCGATCGGGGCGGCTCCTCGAACCGAGTCCATGCAGGGAGCAGCTCCAGCGGCCAGCCCGCCCTGAGCGGGGTCACGGGGTCTCTGCGCCTCGGGGCGCTGCTCGGGCCTGGACAGAACCCACTGGGCCGTGCGGTCTGTGCCACATGGACACAAGGGACCCAGGGAGGGTCACCGTGTGGCTCCACGGCTGTGAGCGTCTAGAAGTGGACAGAGAGGTCAGGGGCCCAGGGACGGGGCTGAGCAGGAGGAGCCGGGGAAGGCCCGCAGCAAGGCGCGAAGAGACTGGGGGGCCGGGGGGTCTGTTGTTTAGTTGCTAAGCTGTGTCCGACCCTCTGTGACCCCTGGGACCGAAGCCCACCCGGCGCCTCTGCCCACGGGATTTTCCAGGCAGGAACACTGAGTGGGTGCCATGCCTCCTCCGGGGGAGCTGGCGGCCCAGAGGGCTGTGTGAATGCCAGGACGGCCCGCGTCTTGGGCTCTAGCCCGGGGCAGGGCACCGTGTGTCCGTCACCACGCTGCGACTCACAGAAGAAATGGCAGGGGGAGCGAGGAGACTCAGACACAGACCACCCCAGCTGCTGAGTGAGAAAGAGCGAGGGAACAAACGCAGGTACGCCGCCGGGGGGGAAGCACACAGAGCAGAAGCTGCTCCTCAGCGCGGCGGCAGTGGGCGGTGAGCCGTCGTGAAGCCCAGAGCCGCTGCTCTGACCGAGGCAGTGAAACCGGCCATCTAACGAAGACGCGGGCTGGGCCGGCTCAGGGGGAGGAGAGGGGCCGGGAGCGGCAGGGAGGGACCCGCGCACACGGCTGCGGGGAGAGCTCAGATGCTGTTAAAACCAAGATGAGGTGAAAGCTTTTTATAAAAGTGAACGTTCCTAAAACTGACTCAAGCATAGGTAGGCAGTTTGAATGGAATTCCAGCTATTAAAAAAAGAGACCAGGGCTTCCCTGGTGGTCCAGTGGGTAAGGACACTGCCTTGCAGTGCAAGGGACGCCGGTTCGATCCCTGACCTGGGAAGATCCCACGTGCCGCGGAGCAGCTGGACTAATGTGTCCAATTACCGAGCCGGAGCTCTGGAGCACGTGCGCCCAGAGCAGGCGCTCTGCAGCAAGAGAGGCCACCGCGATGGGAGGCCCACAGGAGCCAAAGAACAAAGACGGATGAAAAACAGAGAAATGAAAGACCAATAGAAGTGGCCCGCCTGCTCCCCTCCCTCCCCACCCACCCCCACCAAAAAATAAATAAATAAATAAATAAATCTTTTTTTAAAAAAAAAAAGAGAGACCAGTTCCCTCCCTACTGCCCCCCAAATAAACAAATTGAAGAAAATCAAAGAGGTGGCTGCAGAGAGAGAGGGCACAGCTGTCCCGGGAGAGCCTCCGCGAGTTTTCTACGTGTGTGGGCGGTGGTGATCCCTGTCCACACGGTCATTTCTGCAGACCAGGAAGGTGGGGCCCCAGCTCACCCCGTATCCCCAGAACAGGCCAGAAAGGGAAACAAAGTGACCCTGAGCCGTCTTCCAACACAAAACATTCACGTACTCGCCAGATCCGATAGTATTTCTAACAGTTTGGTTGTTTCCTTCCAAGTCTGTAACTTCAATCAAAGTTTCCGTGTTTTCCATAGAGCTTGACACCAGGCGGAAGAGTTAGCGCCTCCAGCTGAGCGGGGAGGCCGCAGGGCGGTGGCCAGGCACAGGCCTGGAGGGCGCCCGGGGCACGGCCTGCTGTGAGCAGGCTCACCTGGTCGGAGAACCAGGAGCCAGACAGAAGCCTACTGGTGGCTGAGGAAGTCAGGTCAGAAGCAGGTCGCCGGGAGCTGTGGGGATCGGGATGGCCGCCCAAGGCCGGTTCCGGCCTCCCGCACCTCCACCCTGGCGCTGGCCCCGGGCGCTCCTGGGGCCCAGAGGTGGGCGGAAGCTGGCGGCAGGAGGGCCGGGCAGGGGGAGGGCTGGGGTGGGGCTGCCGCTCGCCTGAGGTCCTGGCGGGTCGCTGCAGAAGAGGCAGTCTGGAGGATGAGGCTCCAGGGCTCAGAAGGGAAGGGACGCGGGGCTGCCCGTGTGGGGCTCCTGGGCACAGCGGCCCGGCCAGTGTCCCTCGCGAGCCTTCCGCCCAGCGCGGGGCCCCTCCCGACAGTGAGGACCCAGGGCTGACATGGCGCCCGCACTGCTCAGGGCCTCTGCCTCAGCGGGTTTTTAAACAGGGCACAGAAAGCCCAAAGGACAAGAAAAACAGGAATCAATGTGACCACACTGAAACTGTAAAACCTGTTACCTAACCCCGCATAGATGCGTTGGGAAGGAAGCACGCGCTGGGGAGAGGTGGGCCTCACACAAGCAGCTGCAGGTTTGTGCAGAGCCTCCCTGCAGCCCAGGCCAGAGGCGGGGCTGGAGGGGCTGTCTTGCTGAAGTGGGGCTTCCACCCACGCACACAGGCCTGACCCCCTAAGACCCGTGCCTCTCGCTGTGGTAGAAGGAGACACGAGGCGGGCAGGACGAGAGCCTCCAGGAAGGGGCGGGTGGGGACAGGTCCCAGGCCGGCCCCTCCCGCCCCAGCCCCGGGTCAGCGTGGGGGGCTGCCCGACCCCAGCACAGAGCCAGGGCAGATGCCAGGTCTCCACGTGCCCTCTGACTCGGCGGCAAGTCGAGGGTCCTGCGCCCCTCCCTGGGTTCAGCAGCGCGCCAGGAGGTCTCTCAGGGCCCAGGGAGACCCGCTGCCTTCGTGTAGGGGCTCGTCATCAGGGATCAGCCCAGGAGCAGCCAGAGGGAGGGCAGGGGCAGGCTGTGCGCAGAGTGGCTGGATGGCTTCCCACCAGGGCCTCTGCGGGGCAGCGGGGGCCTGGAATCTGCCTCAGAAGCTTGCCTTCAGAATTAACAACTTGTGACAGAGAGGCTTCTAGAGCGTGGTGGGCAGGCTTACCCCAGGAGGCCGAATTCTGCTTCGCGGGGGTCTCACCCACCCCTGACAGGGCTCTGATTTACATAAGAAAGGGTGTCTTGTGGTTTTGTCGGGGCTGAGAGCCCCCCTGCCCGTCCTCCTCGGGTGGGCAGAGGTGTGATTTCCTCCTGAGGGCGGGAGGCCGCCCGGGTTTGGCCCGTCCGCAGGCAGGCGTGAACGGAGGGCGCTGCCAGGGGCGGGCTGGGGCTGCTCGCTGAGGGAACAGGCCGCCCTCCCCGTGGGGCTTGCCTACCGGAGGGGTGGGCAGGTGGTGGGGTCTCAGGGGCCGGCAGAGGAGACCAGGCGGGCTCCGGGGAGGGGGGGCAGCTGAGGTGGGAGCCGAGACCCAGGAGGGGGCACCGGGGACTCTGGGCTCAGCGCCCAGCCCCGTGAGGGCTCCGCGCGAGCCCGGCCCCTGCCGTCTGTGTCCGTGACGCCGCGCTGGGGTTGGGGTTGAGAGCGGAGCCCTGGAGGGCCGGTGCTGTGACCCCCCAGACCGAGGGTCTGGGCCGCGGTGCCGCCACCGGGGAGCAGGAAGGACCCGTCCCCGTCCCTCTGCAGCTAACCAGTTTTTGTTTATTAAAAGGAATGAAATAAGTTTATTTTTTATTTTGATTTTTCTCACAAGAAATGTGGCTTGTCGATACCTTTTTAGGACTAATCTTCAGTAAACACGTTATCGTGGGAAGCGTGAAGGCCAAAGATTGTTCCAGCATAAAATAATTTTTAAGTCAGTTTTCCTCTCTAAAGTTTTAGCTTCCGAGTCCGCTGCTGCCTGCCTTTCGGGCTGGCTGACGCCGTGCGGGCTGAGCGGCGCCCCGCGGGGGCGCAGGGCTGTGGCGGGCCGGGCCGCGGGCCCGCGCTGAGGGCGTCTCCTCTGCCTCCAGGTGGAACGTGGTGGGCGTCCAGGGCTCGCTGCTCAGCATCTTCGTGGAGCCCATTTACTTCTCCAGCATCATCCTGGGCAGCCTGTACCACGGGGACCACCTCTCCAGGGCCATGTACCAGCGCATCTCCAACATCGAGGACCTGCCCCCGCTCTACGTCCTCAACAAGCCTCTGCTCAGCGGCAAGTACCCCAGCTCCTTGCTCTGCGGCGTGCGGGGCCCACGGGGAGCACACCAGCAGGGGCTGCGCTGAGGCCGGGGCCTGGGGCTGGGCCCTTTAAAGGGGAGGAGGTGGAAGCGGCCAGTCGCTTAGGTGGGCGCCTCGAAGTTCTTCTCTGTTGCTGGTTGAAGGCCTCCCCGTTTGCTGGGAGGTCAGAGCCCAGGCTCAGCGCTCGCGGGCTCTCCACCCCTACCCCCAACTCGTGCTTGACTCAGCGAAGAGACATGCGGGTGCCATGAAGGGCCTGCGGGCCTCAGCCGCCCACGATGCCCCTGGGCTGTGTGTAGGAGGTCAGTGAGGGACGCACGCGTCCGTGGCCGGCAGTGAGGTGTCTCTCGGTGGGGACATGCGCCTGCCCAGGGGGCCCGGGTTACTGGTGCTTTGCTGTTTCTCTTCTAGAATGTCAGTGGCTAGCAGTAAAGAGGACAAGAGCTTTTGAGTTCAAAGGCCCTAACTTCCCAGTTCACCTTTATTTAAATGGATACAGTTAAGGTATTTTTATCCTTTGGAAATACTGCTTTTCCTGTTTTCTAAGCTAGAACTAAAACCCTAACCCTGAGCTTGGACGCCTCCGGGTGTGCGTGTGTGTTTTGTGCTCTTGCTACTAGCACGTCTCTAACGGAGAAGAGCAGCGTGGAGCTTGTGTGAAAGCATGTCTGTTAGACACGTGGAAGCGTGAAGGCCAAAGATTGTTCCAGCATTAAATAATTTTTAAGTCAGTTTTCCTCTCTAAAGTTTTAGCTTCCGAGTCCGCTGCTGCCTGCCTTTCGGGCTGGCTGACGCCGTGCGGGCTGAGCGGCGCCCCGCGGGGGCGCAGGGCTGTGGCGGGCCGGGCCGCGGGCCCGCGCTGAGGGCGTCTCCTCTGCCTCCAGGTGGAACGTGGTGGGCGTCCAGGGCTCGCTGCTCAGCATCTTCGTGGAGCCCATTTACTTCTCCAGCATCATCCTGGGCAGCCTGTACCACGGGGACCACCTCTCCAGGGCCATGTACCAGCGCATCTCCAACATCGAGGACCTGCCCCCGCTCTACGTCCTCAACAAGCCTCTGCTCAGCGGCAAGTACCCCAGCTCCTTGCTCTGCGGCGTGCGGGGCCCACGGGGAGCACACCAGCAGGGGCTGCGCTGAGGCCGGGGCCTGGGGCTGGGCCCTTTAAAGGGGAGGAGGTGGAAGCGGCCAGTCGCTTAGGTGGGCGCCTCGAAGTTCTTCTCTGTTGCTGGTTGAAGGCCTCCCCGTTTGCTGGGAGGTCAGAGCCCAGGCTCAGCGCTCGCGGGCTCTCCACCCCTACCCCCAACTCGTGCTTGACTCAGCGAAGAGACATGCGGGTGCCATGAAGGGCCTGCGGGCCTCAGCCGCCCACGATGCCCCTGGGCTGTGTGTAGGAGGTCAGTGAGGGACGCACGCGTCCGTGGCCGGCAGTGAGGTGTCTCTCGGTGGGGACATGCGCCTGCCCAGGGGGCCCGGGTTACTGGTGCTTTGCTGTTTCTCTTCTAGAATGTCAGTGGCTAGCAGTAAAGAGGACAAGAGCTTTTGAGTTCAAAGGCCCTAACTTCCCAGTTCACCTTTATTTAAATGGATACAGTTAAGGTATTTTTATCCTTTGGAAATACTGCTTTTCCTGTTTTCTAAGCTAGAACTAAAACCCTAACCCTGAGCTTGGACGCCTCCGGGTGTGCGTGTGTGTTTTGTGCTCTTGCTACTAGCACGTCTCTAACGGAGAAGAGCAGCGTGGAGCTTGTGTGAAAGCATGTCTGTTAGACACGTGGGGCGTGTGGGAACAGGGAGACACAGAGTTGCTGCAGATCCAACGTTACAGCTCTCTAAGCGAAAGCATTATCTTCTCAGGAAAAGAAAAGAAAAAAACAGCCTGTTGGACTTGTAGCGCCCGTGGCCGCTCGGCTCGCACTGGCGGGTCGGAAGCCAGCGTACTTGGGGGTGAGTGTGTGAGTCACGGGTCGGAGCGCAGTGTCCTGGCGCAGGCTGCTCTGTTTGGGGGAGAGTGCTGGTGTCCCCCAGCGGCCACTCGTGCCGTGCGCTGGCGGCCCTGAGAACGCCGTGTGTGAGGCCCGCGCCGCCCGCAGGTGCTCGGGAGTCAGGGCCTCCCGGGGCCTGGGTGGTGGCGACCGAGCAGACCTGGCTGGAGGCGAGTGCCGGGTGCCGACCCGCTCGCTCGCCCGTGGACGTCAGGTGAGCCGGTGTCACGCCGCGCGTGCGCCGAGGGCGTCTGAGCCGCTGTCACCCTGCGCGTGCGCCGAGGGCGTCTGTGTCTGGGCACCTGCTGTGCGGCTGTGTTTCTCCGCGTGCGCGTGTTCAAAACGTGAACGCTCAAGGAAGGGCGGACCTCTTCCCTCCTCTCTTCCCCAGCGTCGCCCCGAGGCCCGCAGACACCGTGCGGGGCGGCCTCGCAGACTCGGGCTCAGGCGGGAGAGGCCTGGCGGGAGGGTGGCAGTGCCCGGGGGCTCGGGAGGCCACCCTGCTTTGAAACGAGCCTCCGACCTTCCCCACGGCGAGTCCCACCGTCAGGGGTGACGGGTCCCCCGAGGCCGCTCCTCCCAGTCCGGCCGCTGTGCCCACGTGGTGCATGGCCGCGTCCAGCGGGTCACGCCGTGTTTGTCGTGGGTCACTGTCGTGTTGGAAAGAGGGTGCCGTGTGCCGGCAGCGGCAGAGCAGTCGTGTCTGAAGGGGCGAGAGGAACCGAGCTGAAGGCCGCGCGGAGGAGGGCTGCCGGGCCCGGGTGAGCACCCTGGACAGCAGCGTGCGTCCGGCCGGACTTACGAAAAGGTTTGTCAGGGGGCTGCTCCTGAAAATGCTGTCGAGGTTCCAGTGAGAGCTGGACTTTAATTTCAGCATGAAAGCGTGTGTTGAAGAAAGAGCTTCTGGGTGGTGACCCTCTGCCTCGGGCGCTCGCCTCCCGCGCTCTCGCGCGTCTCCTTCGCAGTTCCGTCTCACGTCCAGCGCCTGCGAGTGCAGGACAGTTCTGGCTTCTGAGTCGCTGCCACGGGCCCCGTTTGCCGCCAGGGCCACGGGGAGAACTGAGCAAGGACGACCAGGTGCTGGGCCGTCCCGACGCCCCGGCTCCAGGGCTGTGGCAGCCAGGCTGCGGGGGGCGCGGCCGAGGCCACGGGGCTGGGCTTGGCGCCGAGAGCGGAAACGGAGCAGTGGCCCGCGGAGGAGCTCCAGACGAGGGAGGGACGGCGCGGGCGCACCTGCCCCGTGAGCACAGAGCCACAGGAAGTGGAAAATTAAAAAAGGAAACTCCAATCAGAACTAGCTGATGCAATATCTGAGATTAAAGACCGCTCCAGAAGCCACGGGTAACAGACTGAGTGACGTGGAAGAACACAGAAACGGCCTGGCAGAGAGAGTGACCGGACGCACCCGCCCGGGGCAGTGGACAGGAAGGCAGCACAGCGGAGAGGAGCGGAGCGCCCGGGTGTCTGCGCGGCGGCGGGCGTGCAGTGCTCCCACCGGAGGGCTGCTAGGAGGAGGCGAGAGAGGGGCGGACGGCGGATCTGAGGAAGTTATGGCTGAGAGCTTTCCAGCCCAGAGAAGGAAACAGAGACCAGGGACAGGAAGCGCAGAGGGCCCCAGGCAAGATGAACCTGTCAGGCCCGGAGCAACCCGTCATGAAGACGGCAAAAATAGAGGCAGCGAGAGGCGGCAGGGGGCAGCGCCACGGGCTCTCCAGCGAGGCCGTCCGCAGCCAGGACACGGGGGCTCACGTTGCTGAAAGGCAGGAGCCGCAACCCAGGCTCCTCCTCCCAGCAAGGCTGTCACACTAGAGACAAGGAGCCTCTCAGACAGGCGGAAGCGAGAGGAGTCCAACAATACTAACCTTGCCCGAAAGGGAATACTGAAGGGCTTTCTCTAAATGGAAAAGAAGGAAGACTATATAGGAAAGAGAAAATCCCACGAGGAAAGGTCAATACAGAGTGGGGATTGATCATCACTTAGCTAATCCAGCAGGTACGTAAATGACAAACAAGGTAGAAGCAACTCCAGTGGACAGTGTAGGGGTCGATCCTCCGCCCCGTGTTCACAGCAGCCGCTTACACGCCACAGCGGGTGCAGCCTGTGTGTCCGCCCATGCGGTTCACGGGGACGAGGAGAAGTCCTCAGCCAGAAAAAGGATGCAGTAACGCCGTTTGCGTAACACAGATGAACCTAGAGGTGTCAGACCGAGTGAAGTAAGCCAGACCACGAGGAGATGCAGTACGGTATTGCTGATGGTGGAATCCAAAAAGATGACACAAACGAACTGTTTACAAAACAGAAACCTGCTCACAGACTGAGAGTGAGTTTATGGCGACCAAAGGGGGAAGGGAGGGGGGAGTCTGGGATGGACATGTGCACACCGTGAAAATTAAAACGGATAAGAACAGGGACCTACTGTATAGCACAAGGAACTCCGCTCAATATTCCGTAACAACCTAACTGGGAAAATAAGAAGAAAAGATACATGTATGTGCATCAAAAATCAATGATACTCTAAGTTAAAGAAACACCTCTGTGGCTTCCCAGATAGACACGTGCCATTGTGTCTCCCGCCTGTCCCGGTGCCGCAGCTTCCCCCACAGAGCTCGTCGTGCCGGAGCCGCTGGCCGCGCCCAGTGGTGACCCTCCGCGCTGGGCGAGGCGTGTCTGGGGGACAGGAAGTGGATCGTGTTACCAGAGCACAGTGAAGGCCTTGCAGGTGTGCTGCCTTCCGCCTGAAAGAGTGACTTAGTTATGTAGCAGGGGAAAAAAAATTTAAAGTACCAGAATGTTTTAGCTTAATTAGGAAAACATAAAAAATGAAAAAATGGGCTTGTATTATTTATATTTTCCATGACAAGTTATAAACTAAAATGCGAACTGCCTGAGTGCATTTTATAGTGAATTTTGATATGTTGTGAGCTTAGTCAGAGACTTTTTTCTTTTTTAGTTTTGGCTTCTTTTATTGTTTTTTTATTTATTTATTTTCATCCATCTTTGTTCTTTGGCCTGTGTGGGCCTCCCATCGCAGTGGCCTCTCTCCTTGCAGAGCACCGGCTCTGGGCGCATGCGCTCCAGAGCACTGGCACATAATTGGACACACCTGTCCAGCTGCTCCGGGGCATATGGGATCTTCCTGGGCTGGGGATCGAACCGGCGCAGATGCACTGCAAGGCGGACTCTCTACGCACTGGACCACCAGGGAAGCTCTAGTCATAAACTGAAGAGCACGAGCTGATGGAGAAAGAAGTGACCCGACGCCCATATTTCAGACCAACGGCAGACATGCCTTTCAGCTTGGAACTCATAGCGTGTGACAGCTTCCATTCACAGCAAAGCAGATCAAGCAGAAAGAAATGAATGTTTCCCCTTAGTCAAGCGTGGTTAATGTTTTTCACCTATTTGTTAGTACTTGGGAGTTAAAAATTAGTCTGAAACCTTGATCTGGGAACATACATGTACAAAAATAAATAAATAAATAAATAAATAAATAAATAAAAATTAGTCTGAACCCTAATATCCCTCTGAATGACAAGCATTTTTATGTATACATAATTTGATTTAACTAT
Organism: Tragulus kanchil; assembly: GCA_022376925.1. Taxonomy (NCBI): domain Eukaryota; kingdom Metazoa; phylum Chordata; class Mammalia; order Artiodactyla; family Tragulidae; genus Tragulus; species Tragulus kanchil. The sequence continues at coordinate 247,364,804 of JAIOJX010000028.1, forward strand.
TTGCTAAACAATTTCTATTGTTATCAGATACAGTAAATGGCAACCATAATTGAACCCCCCCAAAAAGTAAAGGGATAAACATGGAAAATGCAAAATATGGTATCAGAAACACAGAATGTCTGGAGAGAGAGTAAAGAATGTAGCTCTTTCCAAATGTGCTTGAACTTAAGTGACTGTCATTGTAAATCTAGTAGATAAGATTACGCGTCAGCACACGTGAGCCCCAAGGTAACCACAGACCCACACCTACAATAGATACACAAAAACCAAAAAGGAAGGAACCTAAGCATTGCTGTTACTGACTCATTCAGTCACCAACTCTTGTGACCCATGGACCACAGCCATACTACTGAAGACAGTCATCAAGCCATGACAGGAGAAGCCGACGGAAGAAGAAAGGAGCACGGAGGAACTGTGGAAACAACTGGAAACCATGTTGCAGTGGCAGTGAGGGCACACATCGGCCCTGCTGCCAGTGTGGATGGACTGCACACTCTGACCAGAAAGACACAGGGCGGGGCTCCCTGGAGGCCAGTGGGTGGAGAGTCCGCCTTGCAGCGCAGAGGGCGCCGGTTCGATCCCTGGCCCAGGAGGGTCCCACGTGCCGCGGAGCAGCTGGACCACTGTGTGCTGTTGTGAGTCGGTGCTCTGGAGCGCATGTGCCCAGAGCCAGTGCTCTGCAGTGGGGAAGGCCACTGCAATGGGAGGCCCCACAGGCCAGGGAATAAAGATGGGTGATAAATAAATAAAAAACCAATAAAAGAGGCCAAAATTGAAGAAAAAAAAAAGACACAGGGTAGCTAGTTGGATCATAAACAGACCTTTCAATATGCCACTTACAAGAGACTCAGTTCAGTTCAGTCCAGTCATGTCTGACTCTTTGCAGCCCCATGGACTGTAGTGCCCATGGACACAATGAAGGATGAAAATCACATGATCATCTCAATAGATTCAGGAAAGGCATTTGACAAAATTCAGCATGCATTCATTAAAGTGAGCATAGAGGGAACATATCCCAATAAAGGCTATTTACAACAAACCCACATCTAACATACTACTCGGCAGTGAAAAGCTGAAAGCTTTCCTATTAAACTCAGAAACAAGACAAGTGGCAACCCTCTGCCACTTCTGTGTACTACCGTACTGGAAGTCTTAGCCACAGCAGTCAGACAAGAAAAAGAAAGCGAAGGTACCCAGGCCGGAAGGGAAGAGGTAAAGCTGTCACTATTTGCCTGTGATGTGATACTCTATACAGAGGACCCTCAAGGCTCCACCCAGATACTGTTAGAACTGAGAAATGCGTTCAGCAAGGGCTCAGGGCCCAGGGCTGCTGTACAGAAGTCGCCTGTGTCCCTGTACAGTAATGAAGGCTTCCCGGGTGGCACCAGCCATAAGCAGCCCGCCTTCCAGTGGACGAGACCTCGACTCAAGTGCAGTCCCTGGGTCAGCTAGGTCCCCTGCAGGAGGGCACGGCAGCCCACTCCGGGACTCTTGCCTGGAGAGTCCCGTGGGCGGAGGAGCCCGGCGGGCTGTGGTCCACGGGCCTCGAAAGAGTCGGATGCAACTGAGCGACATAGCATGCAGCACACGCGGTAATGATAAAATAGCAGAGAGAGGACATTTATAAATAATCCATCCAAAAGTGTGTCAAAAAGAATAAAATATCTAGGAGTAAACTTAACCAAGGAGCTGAAAGACCTGAAGACTCTAAAGCATCGATGAAGAAAATTGAGGATAATACAAGGAAATAGAAAGATATCTTATGCCCGTGAATTGGGAGAACTATTATCATTGAAATGGCCATTCTCCCCAAAGACATCTACAGATATAGTGCCCTCTCTATCAGAATACCCATGATGTTTTTCACAGAAATAGATCAAATAATCCTAAAGTTCTGTGGAACCACAAAAGACCCTGAATTGGCAAAGGAATCTTGAGAAAAAAAGAATAAAACTGTCAAATTTTATAAAACTTCTGCCTTGTTCACAGTCAAAAAAAAAAAAAAAAGAATAAAGCTGGAGGAATCATGTTTCCTGACTTCAGACTGTACAACAAAGTTACATTAAGCCAAACAAAGTTAGAAATCAAAAGTATTGGCACAAAAAGAGACAAATAGATCAATAGAACAGAAGAGAGAGCACAGAAATTAACCCAACACACCTGTAATCAATTAATCTTCGACAAAGGAGGCAAGAAGATACGATGCAGAAAAGACAGTCTCTTCAGCAAGTGGTGTGAGGAAAGCTGGACCACTGCGTGTAATCAACGGAGTTAGAACATACCCTCACACCATGGTCAAAAATAAACTCAAAATGGTTTTGAGTTTATGGACCTAAATTGTAAGACCTGAAACCATGAAACTCCTAGAAGAGAACTTAGATGGAACCCTCTTTGACATAAATCAGAGCAATATTTTCCTGCATCAGTCAATAAACACGAAATAAAACCACAATTAAAAAAATGGGACCTAATTTTTTTAAAAAAAAGCTTTTGCATAATGAAGGAAACCATCAACAAGATGGAAAGACAACCTCCTGACTAGAAGAAAATATTTGCTAATGATGTAACTGATAAGGATTAGTATCCCACATGTACAAGAGTACATGCATTAAATGTGCAGCATTAGAAAACAATCAAAATACGGACTGAAGACCTGAGCAGACATTTTCCAGAGAAGACAGAGATGGTCAACGGAACAGATCCTTAAGGTCACTAGTTGTTCCTATTGTTGTTCAGTTACTAAGTCATGTCTGACTCTTGGTGATCCCATGGACTGCAGCATGCCAGGCTGCCCCGTGCTTCACCATTTCCCGGACCGTGCTAAAACTCATGTCCGTTAAATCGGTGATACCATCCAACCATCTCCTCCTCTGTGGTCCCCTGTCCTCCTGCCCTCAGTCTTTCCCGGCATCAAGGTCTTTTCTAATGAGTCAGCTCTTTGCACCAGGTGGCCAAAGTATTGGAGCTTCAGCATCGGTCCTTTCAATGAATAGTCAGAATTGATTTCCTTTAGGATGGACTGGTTTGATCTCCTTGCAGTCCAAGGGGCTTTCAGGAGTCTTCACCATGACCACAGTTCAAAAGCGTTGATTCTTCAGCACTCAGCCTTCTTTACGGTCCAGCTCTTACATCCGTACAAGACTATTGGAAAAACCATAGCTTTGACTAGATAGACCTCTGTTGGCAAAATGATGTCTCTGCTTTTTAATGCACTGTCTAGGTTTGTCACAGCTTTTCTTCCAAGGGACGAGTGCCTTCTAATTTCATGGCTGCTGTCACCATCCATAATGATTTTGGAGTCCAAGAAAATAAAGTCTGTCACTGTTTCCATTGTTTCCCCATGTATTTCCCATGAAGTGATGGGACCAGATGCCACAATCATCGTGTTTTGAATGACGAGTTTTAAGCCAGATGTTTCTCTCTCCTCTTTCACCTTTGTCAAGAGGCTCTTTAGTTCCTCTTGGCTTTCTGCCATGCGGGCGGTGTTATCTGCATGTCTGAGGCTGTTGGTATTTCTCCCCGCAGTCTCGATTCTGGCTTGTGATTCATCCAGCCTGGCACTTCGTACGATCTGCTCTGCATGTAAGTTAAACAAGCAGCTTTGACATCCTGCTCTCCCAGTTTGCAGCCACGTCCGTGTTCCGCGTCTGGTTCTGTGTTTCACTGAAGCACCGTCTTCAGACTGTGTCCCAGGACAGGCCCGCGCGCCGCCCTGAGGCCTCGCCCTCTCGCCCGCCCTCGGGCCTCCTCCTGCCCTTGGAGCCTGCCCCCCACCCTGAGAGGCACCCCACCCGAGCAGCGTGGTCCCGTCCCCTCCACCCCTTCCACGTGCCGGCACAGCAGGGCTCAGGGGAGGGCCCGTGTGCTCAGTGGCACGGAGGGCTTGAGCCGTGTCCGCCTGCCCGCCCATGTTGCCGCACGCCCTGTGTCTGTCCTGGGCTCTGCTGCCCGCACCCACCCAGATGTCCCCCTTCCCCTGCTCTGTGTCCTCAATTGGAGCTCCCCTCTTGTCTCAGGGCTTGGTGCTGGGAGGGGGACTTTCCCTTTCACAGCCTGTGGTCCTGGTGGTGAGGCCAGCTTGGCCCCTGTCCGCTGGGCTGGGTTGCCAGCCTTGTGTACATCATCCTGTGACCCAGAGCACCCAGGTTTCCCCCGAGTTGGTGCTCTAAACACCCCCGCCCTGGCTGGCGTAAGAAGGGTGTCTGATCCGGCCTGCGGTCCCCCATGGAGCCCACAGCCTCGGGGGCTGGGGCCGGGGCTGGGAGCGCTGGACGGCAGGATGGACGTGTGTGGCCGCCTCACCTTCCCCGTTGCCCACTGGCGCCCACCCCTCCATCCACTCAGAGGCCTCTTCTGATGAAACCAGGTGGCCATCTCCAGGAGCTGCGGGCCCGGGGCTCAGGGCCCAGCCAGAGGGACCGCGTGGCCATCACCAGGCTGGGCCCTCGATTTCCTTCCCCGGCAGCTCTGCTCGGGGCCTCGTGTGTTTGCAGAATGACGGCCACGCTCCGTCCAGACTGTGACTGTGCGCTGTCCCGGCTGTCGAGCGACGGACCTCTGGAGCCAGGGCCATGGTCTCTGGGCGTCTGCTGCCCTTCTCTGTGTGTGGCGTGACCACGCCATGCCCAGCACGGGACGCCCCTTTCCCAGGAGGCAGGGGAGGGCCCGGAGCCCCCGCCGAGCTTCCCGAGGGTCCCCTCTCAGCCGGGGGGCCCGTCCACAGGCCCGCGAGCTTGACGTGGCACACTGGACCTTCAGCGGCCCAGGGACTCACCTTTCCGCGTGGTGTTCCTGCGTCCACGTTTCTGCACCCTGGCCCGTGGTCGGCGCGTTACCCCAGGTCTTGCTTCACAGCCCCGGAAACACGCGCTCCTTCTCGGTGTCTGTCTTGCAGGCGAGCTGGCCCCGGAGACTCGCGGACAGAGGCCCCTGGGCCCACGCGGCTCCCGCCCCAGGAAGGCGCGTGGCTGGCGCTGGCCCCGTGGACTGGCTACTCTGTTTTGGTCTTATTTTCTCTGTTCCTGCTAAAGATAGTAGTTTATTTAACTTAAAATATGCAAAATATGTATAGTTAGTCAACCAACTGTGTCTCGTTTTGACGCAGAATGTTTCAATCCCAAGGCTTAAGTATCATTCAGCAGCAACCCTTGAGTGTTGACCTTGTAGAGAAGTCATGGAATTGCAAAGGAAAACACACACGTGCTCCGCATCCCTTCACAGGAGAGTCAGCTCTGCTCTGAGCAGAGATTCCCCACCAGTTGCACCTAAATAGGTGCCCCTCACCTCCCAGGCCGCTCCTGGCTGTGCTTGAGAGGCCGTCACTTAAGCGCACTTGCTGACCGCCAGGGGACCTGCAGAAACTCTGGGCGGAAACAGCCGGCAGGGCGGCTGGTGTGCGCTGACCACCACCCAGGGCCGGGCCCCCGCGGGAGCCGCTGGGGAGCCCAGCGCGCGGGCAGGAGCGGCGGGGGCAGAGGGCCGCAGACGAGCGGGCTGCCCGGGGCCCCGGGGCCGAGGCCACAGCTCGCCCGGAGCGGGTCCTGCCCACGGAGAGGCTTCCGTGCCGACAGCCAGGCAGGGCCGAGCTGGACTCCGGACTCTGGGTCTAGAGGGACGTGAGTCCAGCTCTCCCTGCGCTCGCAGGTCTGTCCATCCCAAAGAGAGTCGCAGGAGGCCACACCGGCCGCCGCCGTCCATCAAGACGTTTACTCACAAATGCAGGCAACAGCCACACAAACTCATGAACAAAATAAACACAAAGTCTATTTGAGAAAACACAACTGAGAGGAAGCAGCTCTAAGAACAGAGGGGATGAAAGAATAAGCCTTATTAGTGTGTGCTTTTAGGAAGTACAGAAATCAAAGATTAACCTGAAGGTTTGGGAAACACTCGTGCAGTAAGCAGACGAGGCAGGCAGCACTGGTCGGTGACGTGGGGGCTGCCGTGGGGGGCCGGGGCGGGGCGGGCTCTGGGGCAGGGGCTCCCTCTGTGGAGCGCTCTCTGCTGCGGGCGTGCTCGCGCTGTGAGATGCGTTACACTTGGGTTAACACACGCGTGGAAAGTGAGGTAGTTCAGGGCTCACGTCTAGGAGGGAAACAGTGATGCGGCAATTTAATGGAGAAGGCAGAACCCTTGAGCAAACCCTAAGCTTTCCTCAGAGCTGGGTCTGTCTCCCTCACGGGCAGCGAGCCCCCCGCGCTGAGCCCAGGCAGGCCGCTGGGGAGGGCAGCCCTGGCAGGGGTGGGCGCTGGCGTTGCTGGGAGGGATTCCGTGATGAGAAGACAGGCGAGCTGCAGGAGGGGCTGCTGGAGGTCAGGACCTGCCCGCCCCGCGCTGTGCGCAGCGTGGAGCCCGGGCCTCGCCCTTCGTCTTCAGGCTCCTCGCTCGCTCTGGGAGGTGGTGTGCAGCCGGCCAGTGGGCCGCTGGACCCCGGCATGGGGCTCAGATGAAGGCCTCAGCGGTGGCCGCTCGGCCAGGAGGACTTCTGAGTCGGAAGGAAAGATGAGCAGGGCGGGTGGCCCTGGGGGAACCACTGGCGGCACGCGCCTCCTGTTGTCCGCTCTTCCTGGGGACAGGTGGTCGTTGGTGAAGTGTCCGTTTGCTAACCTGCAGTCTCCCTGCCTGTCGCCGGGCAGGTGGCCCAGGGTGGGTGCCCCCAGCTGCGCCCCCCCCGGTGCCAGGGCCTGTCCTCTGCATGGGCCCCTCCCCGCCTCCTGCTGGAAGAAGCACCGGGCGGCCATCAGGGGTCCCATCGTGGGGTCTGTGTTAAACATCGGGGTCCTTCAGGAAGCCCCCCCAGTGCTGCCCAGATCTGAGTTCAGACACCAGCACCCCCAGGCAGAGGAGGGGCCGGGCACAGCGGACACCCGCCCGCCCCCCTGCACGCCGGGGGCGGGGCAGGGACATCACACTGAACACGCGCTGGCCCTCTAAGTGAATCCCCCAGGTCATGGCGCAGTCGTGGCCCACGCTCTGCCACCCCCCGGGTCTCCCTGTCCTGCGCCGTCTCCTGGAGCTTGCTGCAGCTCATGACCACTGAGTCGGTGACGCCACCCCACCGTCTCGTCCTCTGTCGTCCCCTTCTGCTCAGTCTTGCCCCCAAGGGTGGCACCCTGGCAACGTGAGTTTGCCCTCTTCTGTCTCACGCTGCTTTGCCCTGAAGAAGTGAAGCTTCCGGTGCGCCCTGGGCGCCAGTGACAGGCTTCCTGGACCTGCCGCCGCGGCTTTCCCGCTCTGTGCCTTGTGGGGAGCACGCGGTCACAGGAGCGGGGCCGGCGGTGGAGTCACAGGCTGGGCCCGGGGGCGGCGCTGGCACTCAGTCCGCAGCGACCAGAGTGCGGCCCCCTCGCAGCCGCCGGGCACGAGCCTCTGATTGGTTAAGACGGGAGGCGTGTGCCCTGCTGAGAAAGCACGGACACACTCACCAAGAGGCGTGCTTGCTGGCTCGTGAGTGCCGTGGGTGTGAGGAGGGCTCTGCACCCGCCGGGCCCGGCCCACGCGTGTGGCGGCGCCCAGCCGCGTGGCCCCTCTCCTCCCAGAGGTCAGCAGTCTGGGCCCTGAGTGAGCTCCATGGCCCTGCTGCCTCCCCACACAGGCAGGCGTGCCTCTGGGCAGCCCGGGGCGGAACCGAGCTGCCAGAGGGCTGACACACCCTCTGGTCGCAGGACCTGCCCGCAGCCCCATGACCCGCCCCGTCTCGCCCATTCCAGGCATTAGCAACGCGGAGGCGCGGCAGCCGGGGAAGGCCCCCAACTTCAGCGTGAACTGGACGGTGGGTGACGCGGCCATCGAGGTCGTCAACGCCACCACGGGGAAGGACGAGCTGGGCCGCGCCTCGCGCCTGTGTAAGCACGCCTTGTACTGTCGCTGGACGCGCGTGCACGGCAAGGTACTGAGGCCCCGCCCGCCGGACCCCGCCCGCCCGCGGCCGCCCCGCCCACCTCCGCCTGCAGCCAGTTTCACGGCTCCTCAGTTTCAAGCAGGCTCGCCCCGCCCCCGCCCGAGCCCGAGCCCGGCCCAGCCCCCACCTGCTCTGCCTGGTGGGCGCTCCCCTGTCTGCGGACTCCTTGGCCTGCACCCCGCTGCCCCGGGCTTGCGCTGACCCCTGGTGCCTGTTCAGCCCTCCTGCTCTGAGGGGTAGGGCTTGGAGCTGGAGAGAGCTTGCATCAGCAGGATGCCTTTTCCAAATAAAATGCTCTCTCGTGCATGAGCACGTGACCAGTCTTCCAGGGTCCGTGATGGGCAGGAGTTGCTGTGCCCACGTGGACAAGAGGGTGACCAGTCTTCCAGGGTCCGTGATGGGCAGGAGTTGCTGTGCCCACGTGGACGAGGGGGTCTCCGGGCAGTGGCCTGGTAGCGGCTGCCTGCCCTGTGGCCTAAGAGCTGCACGGGACTGCGTGGCCCAGGCAGGGCGGCCGGGTTCTCTGGGGCCAGAGGGTAGCGCTGTGTCTGCCTAAGACCTGAAAGCGTTGAGCGGGCGTCCGAGTCCAGCGCCCGTGGGTCGCGGCAGCCCCTGCACAGGTGCGCCCCGGGGCTGAGGATGCCGACCCCTGGGCCTGGGCGTGGCTCTGTGGGACGTGGGCCCTGGGGGCCGACTGGTCCCAGAAGCCGCGCGGGCTCAGATGCTGTTTCTCCAGCGTCGTGCTGAGCTGCTGTCTGTCGTGCTGGCGCTTGAGCCGCTGCACTTGCTTTTCGTGTTTTAACAGGTTCCCTCCAACCTGCTGCGCTCCAAGATCACGAAGCCCAACATGTACCACGAGTCCAAGCTGGTCGCCAAGGAGTACCAGGCCGCCAAGGCCTGCCTGTTCAGAGCCTTCGTCAAGGCCGGGCTGGGCGCCTGGGTGGAGAAGCCCACGGAGCAGGATCAGTTCTCGCTCACAGCCTGACGGCGGGCGGCGGCCGGACCTCCCAGCCGGGCCAGGGCGGCGGGGGCGCGGGCGGGGGCGGGGCGGGTCCCGCCGCCCGGTCTCCGCAGCAGCATTTTCCCACAGAGTCCCCAGTGTTTTCAATCTCAGTTTACGTTTAGAAGTTGAGTTCTACTAAGTAGGGCTTCCTGAAGTTTAGGAACATAGAGATTCCTTTGTGTGAAATTCTTGAGTAATTTATTCAGAACTAGGAATATGGTTTATAAAGAAGTTATTCTGCCAGGTCACTCCTCTGCCACCTTGTTTTAAGTGCAAAGAAGCGTTTATACGTGGAGGGCGTGAGGAGATGGCGAGGAGGCAGTAGCCCGAGGAGCCACCCGTCCACCGTGGCCGCTGCCCCGGGCCCTGGCCTCCCGAGGCCGCACGCACGGAGCTCGACCCGCAGCACAGGGGCCCACGGGGTGGCCGCTCGGGCCACGGCCCAGGTCCTGCAGCCTCTTCTTCTAGAAGCTTCTGTGCCCCTTCTCAGTGATCACAGGTCACATGTGGTCCGCGAGCCTGGCCGTTCACTGGGGTTTTTAAGCAGCAGTGAACTCTTAAGGACCAGAAGGTTTCCCCCGGCCGACTGCACAATCCATGACCTGGGATTCCTCCTGGCCCCTCCTCTGAACCTCGTGGATGCGAACGCCCATCCCAGGACCTTCGCAGGATGGAAACAGGATCCATTATGTACATTCTCATTCTTTAAAAATGCCACTTAAAGCATATTTTTAAATTATTCTTTCCAGCTTTATCAAAGACGTGTTTGAAATGTAAGAAGTATTCAGGCTGAGGGCTGGCGAGACGGCGTGTTGCGGGTGAGGTCTCGACCAGGGTCAGCTGTCGGAGTCACGGCAGGGAGGGGCTGGTCTGGCGTCGGGGGCCCCGGGACGCGGGTCAGCACCCCAGCGTGCAGGGACGGTCCCGGCCAGGTCAGGGTGGGCTGCCCTGGTCGCCAAGAGTACCAGGCCGCCAAGGCCTGCCTGTTCAGAGCCTTCGTCAAGGCCGGGCTGGGCGCCTGGGTGGAGAAGCCCACGGAGCAGGATCAGTTCTCGCTCACAGCCTGACGGCGGGCGGCGGCCGGACCTCCCAGCCGGGCCAGGGCGGCGGGGGCGGGGGCGGGGTCCCGCTCGCCCCGGGTCTCCGCAGCAGCATTTTCCCACAGAGTCCCCCAGTGTTTTCAATCTCAGTTTACGTTTAGAAGTTGAGTTCTACTAAGTAGGGCTTCCTGAAGTTTAGGAACATAGAGATTCCTTTGTGTGAAATTCTTGAGTAATTTATTCAGAACTAGGAATATGGTTTATAAAGAAGTTATTCTGCCAGGTCACTCCTCTGCCACCTTGTTTTAAGTGCAAAGAAGCGTTTATACGTGGAGGGCGTGAGGAGATGGCGAGGAGGCAGTAGCCCGAGGAGCCACCCGTCCACCGTGGCCGCTGCCCCGGGCCCTGGCCTCCCGAGGCCGCACGCACGGAGCTCGACCCGCAGCACAGGGGCCCACGGGGTGGCCGCTCGGGCCACGGCCCAGGTCCTGCAGCCTCTTCTTCTAGAAGCTTCTGTGCCCCTTCTCAGTGATCACAGGTCACATGTGGTCCGCGAGCCTGGCCGTTCACTGGGGTTTTTAAGCAGCAGTGAACTCTTAAGGACCAGAAGGTTTCCCCCGGCCGACTGCACAATCCATGACCTGGGATTCCTCCTGGCCCCTCCTCTGAACCTCGTGGATGCGAACGCCCATCCCAGGACCTTCGCAGGATGGAAACAGGATCCATTATGTACATTCTCATTCTTTAAAAATGCCACTTAAAGCATATTTTTAAATTATTCTTTCCAGCTTTATCAAAGACGTGTTTGAAATGTAAGAAGTATTCAGGCTGAGGGCTGGCGAGACGGCGTGTTGCGGGTGAGGTCTCGACCAGGGTCAGCTGTCGGAGTCACGGCAGGGAGGGGCTGGTCTGGCGTCGGGGGCCCCGGGACGCGGGTCAGCACCCCAGCGTGCAGGGACGGTCCCGGCCAGGTCAGGGTGGGCTGCCCTGGGGGGCTGTCCCCTCCGAGCACAGCGTCCACAGCAGGTGCCTCCTGCTTCCACTCAGGACCCCAAAGGAGCTCCCCACCCTTTGGGGGTCAGTGCCAGTTCCTGGCATGGAGGGACTCAGGGCGCTGTGGGCAAGAGGGCAGACTCCGCCCCAGCCAAGCCCAGCGGCAGGCCACGTGCCCGGGGCGGCGTGTCCTTTATGGGCTTCTTGAGCAGGAGCAGGGTGGCCCCGATTCGGCACGGGCCCCCGCGCTCAGGGTGTGGGAGTCCTCAGGGCGCCACCTCCAGGGGTCTCCTCACGGACGCTTGTGGAGCACGCCCTGTGGGCACGCGCGGGGCGGGGGGCTGGCTGGGTCAGAGGGCAGGGCTCGCCCGCACCGTCTGCTCAGGGGGTGCTCATCCTGACCCCGTCCGCACGGGGCTCGTGGGGCCCTGTGTTTGTATTTGTGTCTCTAGAGATGGTATTTTTTTCTAATGGGGATTGGAAGATGGACTTAGTTTTTTAAAAATATGTGGATTTTGGTTACAAGTCCAGAGGAACGATGTTGCACACACACGCCGCCCAGCATGCCCGCCGCCCCTGCCCGCGCCCTGGGCGGTCGAATGCCCCTCTGTGTGGGGCCCGAGGCCAGCTGGGCGCCGCCGACTCCGTCAGAACTGTGCCACCGTCCGGGCGGGTCTGGTGCGGGGCTCCTGCCCTGAGGGCACGCGGGCCCTGGAGGGGGCTGGGGGTCGGGGAACCTGGGTGGGCGGGACGCTGGGCGAGGCTGGAGGGAGTCCAGCCGGGCAGGAGGCCAGCACCGCCCCGCTCCTGGGGCAGGACTACTGGACCCCCCTCAGAGGCAGGACCCGACAGGCCCGGTCTCCTCCGTGTGTCTGCCCACAGGCAGGACGAGCAGGGCGCGCGCCCTCCCAGACAGAGCAGGGAGCCCCGCCACTGCACGTCCCTCCCGCGTGTCCGCGGGGCGTCCCCATGCGGCCGTTCCCCTGAGGACTCCTACATCCAGGGTCCCAAATCTGGGTTTTAGAAACTTAGGAGATTTGATATAACCAAAAACTTGATCTTTTGAGAAGCAGGACGCGGGTCAGCACCCCAGCGTGCAGGGACGGTCCCGGCCAGGTCAGGGTGGGCTGCCCTGGGGGCTGTCCTCCGAGCACAGCGCCACAGCAGGTGCCTCCTGCTTCCACTCAGGACCCCAAAGGAGCTCCCCACCCTTTGGGGGTCAGTGCCAGTTCCTGGCATGGAGGGACTCAGGGCGCTGTGGGCAAGAGGGCAGACTCCGCCCCAGCCAAGCCCAGCGGCAGGCCACGTGCCCGGGGCGGCGTGTCCTTTATGGGCTTCTTGAGCAGGAGCAGGGTGGCCCCGATTCGGCACGGGCCCCCGCGCTCAGGGTGTGGGAGTCCTCAGGGCGCCACCTCCAGGGGTCTCCTCACGGACGCTTGTGGAGCACGCCCTGTGGGCACGCGCGGGGCGGGGGGCTGGCTGGGTCAGAGGGCAGGGCTCGCCCGCACCGTCTGCTCAGGGGGTGCTCATCCTGACCCCGTCCGCACGGGGCTCGTGGGGCCCTGTGTTTGTATTTGTGTCTCTAGAGATGGTATTTTTTTCTAATGGGGATTGGAAGATGGACTTAGTTTTTTAAAAATATGTGGATTTTGGTTACAAGTCCAGAGGAACGATGTTGCACACACACGCCGCCCAGCATGCCCGCCGCCCCTGCCCGCGCCCTGGGCGGTCGAATGCCCCTCTGTGTGGGGCCCGAGGCCAGCTGGGCGCCGCCGACTCCGTCAGAACTGTGCCACCGTCCGGGCGGGTCTGGTGCGGGGCTCCTGCCCTGAGGGCACGCGGGCCCTGGAGGGGGCTGGGGGTCGGGGAACCTGGGTGGGCGGGACGCTGGGCGAGGCTGGAGGGAGTCCAGCCGGGCAGGAGGCCAGCACCGCCCCGCTCCTGGGGCAGGACTACTGGACCCCCCTCAGAGGCAGGACCCGACAGGCCCGGTCTCCTCCGTGTGTCTGCCCACAGGCAGGACGAGCAGGGCGCGCGCGCCCCCGTCCCCGAGACAGAGCAGGGAGCCCCGCAACTGCACGTCCCTCCCGGGTGTCCACGGGGTGTCCCCATGTGGCCGTTCCCCTGAGGACTCCTACATCCAGGGTCCCAAATCTGGGTTTTAGAAACTTAGGAGATTTGATATAACCAAAAACTTGATCTTTTGAGAAGCATCTTAAATTTGAGGACAGTGTGACCGGCGGAGGTGGGCGGGGCTCCGCTCTGACGGGCCGGCTGAGCCGGGAGCGTGAGCTCCGCGAGGACACGGGCGCTCTGCGGGGCCCGGGCCCCGGGCAGCTGCCCTGCCTTGTCGGGAGGGAGCCGGGGCTCGCGGGGCTGGCCGAGGCGGGGCCCCGCCCCAGGCTCCCTGGCCCTCGCCCCGGGGGCCAGGACGCTGCACTCGTCCCTCTAGGTTGACTCTGAGTCTTAAGGGGGCTTTTCGTCTTTTTCTGTTCTGGAAATTATAATCATTATAGTCAAATTATTTTCAAATGTACAAGCCTGCAATTCACAAGGCATAAACTTATCTGGAACTTATATTCTTGGACTGTTTTGTTGACCTCCGGACTGCAGACTTGCGCCCCTCGTCTCGGGCCCGGGCTCCTCGGTGGGTGGGCCCTGGGCTGCACAGTGGCCCCTGCTCCAAAACTGAGAAGATGACTATGTCCAGAAAGCTTACACCAACACGCAGGGCCTGTCCCAGCCGTCACGTTGATCCAGCGTGAGCAATACAGTGAGCTGGCGTTCCCATCTCTCAGCTCTGAGATCAGTGAGTCTCTCAGGAGGTTTATTTTTCACCAGAGCTGAACCGATGGAGACAAGCGGGGTGTGATCACGTGGGTCCAGTTTTCCGGGTCCCTGTGGCCGGCGGGTCCGGGGCCAGCGCTCCGTCACCGGCGGCCGCCAGGGTGTGGGCCTGTGTCCACGCGCCGAGGCGGGGGGTCTCCGGCGGCAGGGGTCTCCCTTGCTCCCGACGCTGAGCGCCTCACCCGGCGTCTGGACGGCCGAGCTCCACCCCGCGGACCCGCGTTTGGGCCACGGCCTGTGCCGGCCGTGCCCCGGGACGCAGCCGTGAGCGGCTCGAGGTGGTCTGTGGAGTGAACCCCAAAGACCGTTGGCTTCCCCCGCGAGGGGCATGTGCGGCTAGCTGTGCTCTGGAGCCGGGCACTGTCTCTGAATGTAGCTCCGCTGAGCAGCGTCACCAGGGCTCCGTCCCCGGGGCCCCGTGTCCACGCCGACGTGCAGGCCCCACGTGACCCCGCATGAGCTTCCTCCCGCACCGAGGCCCGCCGGACCCGAGCATGAGACGCTGTCCCTCGGAGGACACGAGATGTTCTCAATAAAACCATGTTTCTCCACCGCAGCCTCGCCCAGACTCTCTCTCCTCCGGGCTCCTCCTTGCTCGGCAGGTGGGTCGGGAGCCACGCCCGCGGGCACTGGCCACGCTCCGCTGCCCGCCCCGCGCGCAGGGCAGAGGTGTGGACGCCGCCCAGCCGCCCGCTCCTGTCCCGTCTGTGGGGAGGCGGGGACGCCCGTGTGATGGGGGCTGTGTAGGGGGACGAGGACGGGAAGGCAGAGGGTGGCCAGACCCCAGCGCAGTGCTGACCAGACCGCTGGGCTCAGGGCGGTGTGGCCGCGCCCCGTCGCAGCCGCCTGCGGGGCTCGTGTTCCGGAAGGACGTTCACCGCCGTGGTGCAAACCCAGCCGCAGCACATGTGCCCGTTCGCGGTCGTAGAGCAACTCGGGACGCGTGGCAGGAGGCACAGGCAGGCTTCATCTCTTGGTCCAGCGTTCCTGCCACATGCTAAGCAAATGGGAGAATTTTTTGGAAAGAGAAGGGTCCCAGTAACAGACAAGTAGTTCGCTCTCTGTCATATCCGTTCGATTCTGTTTTCGTTTCCTTTCCCCACAATAAAAACCACATTCAAATGAAAATGTGTGTCATCAGAAAGGCCCGTGGCTTCAGAGAGAAGTAGGGGCAGTCTCCGTCCTAGGTCCAGTCCACAGAAGGTATTTTGTCCCGGGGTCTTCCTGTGGCTCCTTCGGGGGGCAACGAGCCCCCGGGTTCTGTGCCAGGCTGACCCCACGGAGCGCGCACTCCCCTGTGAGAAAGACCGAAAGTCTGCTCCCGGGGCGGGCGGGGGGCTTCCCTGCAGACTTGCACAGTAGCTGGGCGTCTGGGAGAGCAGCTGCTTAATAAGTCGCCAAGGCATTTAATTGGTAATATTAAATTTTCTTTAGCCACGTTATGAATAATTTCCTTCGTAAAGGCGGAGGGACCCGATATTCCTGAGTGAGTCCGGTGAGCCACCGTGCTGGCGGTGAAGCTGCAGGAATCGGGGAGAGGAGAGCGCGGGACAGGAGAGCCCAGCGCTGTTTAAACCACCAATACGAGCTCACGGCGCGGTGCTCGATCCTCGGGGCCGTGGGCGCCCTGTGTGCAAACCTCGCGTTCTAGGTGCCCTGGGGGCTCTGGGGTGGGCCTGGGGGAGCCCTGAACCTCTGACGCCCCCTCTCGGGCCTCCTCGGCGTGGAGCCACGCCCGCGGGCACTGGCCACGCTCCGCTGCCCGCCCCGCGCGCAGGGCAGAGGTGTGGACGCCGCCCAGCCGCCCGCTCCTGTCCCGTCTGTGGGGAGGCGGGGACGCCCGTGTGATGGGGGCTGTGTAGGGGGACGAGGACGGGAAGGCAGAGGGTGGCCAGACCCCAGCGCAGTGCTGACCAGACCGCTGGGCTCAGGGCGGTGTGGCCGCGCCCCGTCGCAGCCGCCTGCGGGGCTCGTGTTCCGGAAGGACGTTCACCGCCGTGGTGCAAACCCAGCCGCAGCACATGTGCCCGTTCGCGGTCGTAGAGCAACTCGGGACGCGTGGCAGGAGGCACAGGCAGGCTTCATCTCTTGGTCCAGCGTTCCTGCCACATGCTAAGCAAATGGGAGAATTTTTTGGAAAGAGAAGGGTCCCAGTAACAGACAAGTAGTTCGCTCTCTGTCATATCCGTTCGATTCTGTTTTCGTTTCCTTTCCCCACAATAAAAACCACATTCAAATGAAAATGTGTGTCATCAGAAAGGCCCGTGGCTTCAGAGAGAAGTAGGGGCAGTCTCCGTCCTAGGTCCAGTCCACAGAAGGTATTTTGTCCCGGGGTCTTCCTGTGGCTCCTTCGGGGGGCAACGAGCCCCCGGGTTCTGTGCCAGGCTGACCCACGGAGCGCGCACTCCCCTGTGAGAAAGACCGAAAGTCTGCTCCCGGGGCGGGCGGGGGGCTTCCCTGCAGACTTGCACAGTAGCTGGGCGTCTGGGAGAGCAGCTGCTTAATAAGTCGCCAAGGCATTTAATTGGTAATATTAAATTTTCTTTAGCCACGTTATGAATAATTTCCTTCGTAAAGGCGGAGGGACCCGATATTCCTGAGTGAGTCCGGTGAGCCACCGTGCTGGCGGTGAAGCTGCAGGAATCGGGGAGAGGAGAGCGCGGGACAGGAGAGCCCAGCGCTGTTTAAACCACCAATACGAGCTCACGGCGCGGTGCTCGATCCTCGGGGCCGTGGGCGCCCTGTGTGCAAACCTCGCGTTCTAGGTGCCCTGGGGGCTCTGGGGTGGGCCTGGGGGAGCCCTGAACCTCTGACGCCCCCTCTCGGGCCTCCTCAGGCCCTGCAGTCCCCAGTCCCGAGAGAGGGGCCAGACCACGCGGGTCCCGCCTGAAACCTGGCTGCGCGGTGGTGAGGGGCCTAGAGGGGAGGACGTGTTGGTGCCGCCTCTGAAAGCTGTGACCCCGTGACAGGGGCGTCATTCCCCCAAGTCAGAGCCGTGCGTGACAGCAGCCCCCTCGGGGCCGGGACCACGGCCCACGCTGCTGGCTCCGGCGCGAAGCGCAGGGAGAGCCCACGGCGTGTCTGCGGGGACAGCGGGCCCTGGGACTTGCCGGAACATCTTGTGCTTTATGATGATTTATAAGGCGCGGGCCGCAGGCTTTACAGCTATTAGCTGACGCTCAGCTCAGGGCCCCGCGTGCACACGTCGGGGAGGCCGCGCGCCTCTGTGCTGGTCGGCACCGCTGGCCCGGGCCTCCGCGCAGCGCCGAGGCCGTGAGCTGGGAGCGTCTTCCTGCAGCCGTGAGCGGCAGAGCTGCTAGGGCCGGGGCACCCCCCAACCCAGGGCCGCTGCCTCTCCCCGCCCCTCGGCTCCCTGGGGCCTCACCACTGAGGCCAGCTGGCCAAGCAGGCAACACCCCAAGGAAGCTGACCACCTGAGGTGAAGCCCTGGAAGAGACCTGACGGCCAGGACGGTGAGAGTGACTTAGAGAGGCCTCCGCAGCGTGGCCAGTGTTTAGGACAGAGAGCCCCAGGGTTTAAAACAAGCTCGAGAGCATTCTGCAGGAGGTGAAAACACGCCAGAGTCAAGAAGAATTTGAAATAGTGAACATACTGGACAAGCTCAACAATAGAATGAGCTCACAGCCAGGAAACTGCGGCACCAAGGAAGAGACAGAGGAAACAGGAGAGCGAGGCTGACGTGTCGGGACGCCAGCAGCGAGGAGCTGCCCCCTGGCCAAGGGAGGCTGTGCCGCTCGCCCCTCACAGATGCTGCCAGGCTGCATGGTGACGTCCGTGCGGGTGAAACACACCTGGGACTCACTTAAAAGGAAAACCAGCAAAGCCCCATGAGTGGTCGGAAAGGTCTAGATGAAACCGTATTGAATAGCACATAGGAATTCATTACCTGTCTTTTCTACTTTTATGTGTTTAACCCTTTTCATAGCGCCCTAGTGGCTCAGTGGTGAAGAATCTGCCTGCCAATGTGAGAGAAGGTGATAAAATGTCCGAATTGTTTTTAAGTGGGGCCAACACTTTTACATTACAGCCTGGCCTGGGGGGAAGGGGCCTAGAGGGAGGACGTGTTGGTGCCGCCTCTGAAAGCTCCCGTCAGGGTTCCCCAAGTCAGAGCCGTGCGTGACAGCAGCCCCTCGGGGCCGGGACCACGCCCACGCTGCTGGCTCCGCGCGCGCAGGGAGAGCCCACGGCGTGTCTGCGGGGACAGCGGGCCCTGGGACTTGCCGGAACATCTTGTGCTTTATGATGATTTATAAGGCGCGGGCCGCAGGCTTTACAGCTATTAGCTGACGCTCAGCTCAGGGCCCCGCGTGCACACGTCGGGGAGGCCGCGCGCTCTGTGCTGGTCGGCACCGCTGGCCCGGGCCTCCGCGCAGCGCCGAGGCCGTGAGCTGGGAGCGTCTTCCTGCAGCCGTGAGCGGCAGAGCTGCTAGGGCCGGGGCACCCCCCAACCCAGGGCCGCTGCCTCTCCCCGCCCCTCGGCTCCCTGGGGCCTCACCACTGAGGCCAGCTGGCCAAGCAGGCAACACCCCAAGGAAGCTGACCACCTGAGGTGAAGCCCTGGAAGAGACCTGACGGCCAGGACGGTGAGAGTGACTTAGAGAGGCCTCCGCAGCGTGGCCAGTGTTTAGGACAGAGAGCCCCAGGGTTTAAAACAAGCTCGAGAGCATTCTGCAGGAGGTGAAAACACGCCAGAGTCAAGAAGAATTTGAAATAGTGAACATACTGGACAAGCTCAACAATAGAATGAGCTCACAGCCAGGAAACTGCGGCACCAAGGAAGAGACAGAGGAAACAGGAGAGCGAGGCTGACGTGTCGGGACGCCAGCAGCGAGGAGCTGCCCCCTGGCCAAGGGAGGCTGTGCCGCTCGCCCCTCACAGATGCTGCCAGGCTGCATGGTGACGTCCGTGCGGGTGAAACACACCTGGGACTCACTTAAAAGGAAAACCAGCAAAGCCCCATGAGTGGTCGGAAAGGTCTAGATGAAACCGTATTGAATAGCACATAGGAATTCATTACCTGTCTTTTCTACTTTTATGTGTTTAACCCTTTTCATACGCGCTTCCCTAGTGGCTCAGTGGTGAAGAATCTGCCTGCCAATGTGAGAGAAGGTGATAAAATGTGAATTTTCCGAATTGTTTTTTTAAGTGGGGCCATACAGCGGTTTGTACATTACAGTCATTTCCTTCCCTGCAGAGGTGTGTTAGAGCCTCCTCAGGCGGACGAGGGCCTCACGCGTCGCTGGCCGTCACCACCCAGCCTGCCCGCGTTTCCCTCCTGACGCTCTGGGAACGTGAAGCCTGCGGGTCAGCAGCATCAGCTTGCCCACGCTCGCTCCCCATCGCTCGGCACGACCCTGCCAAGCCGCGGACAAGTGAGGAATACCCACTGAACTACCAGAAGCAGGAGCAGGCGGCGATTGTCTGAAGTGGTCGCACGGGGCCTTGGGGCTCTGCCGCGGGAAGGATGGCGTGGAGAGCAGGTGGATGAAACGCTCAAGGAGAGCGAGCCTGTGAGACACCGGACGGGGTCTCCAAGTAACAGCCGTCAGCGCCTCGGTGGCTGGAGGTGCTCACGGTGAAAGGGAGCCCCTCCCCCCCCCGGAGGACCCTGAAGTCAAGGTCTGTCCACATGACCCTGCAGAGGCGGGAAGGCGGCAGGTGGGGGAACACAGTCAGGGCTTTGTCTTGTTGGGGTGAAACAGAAGCATCCTTTATTTAGTTCACTCCAGCTCACGAGGAAACTCAGAAGACGCTCGGCCCGTCGGGGCTGAGAGGCCGCGCTCTGCCAGGTGAAGTGACTCAACCTTGCCCTGCGTGTCTCTGACGGGACGGCCGTGGGCCCAGCTGGACGTCCGTTGCACCTGGGGCCTGGCCTGCGGAGCACGAGGGCCCCGGGAACGCCGCAGACCTCCCCACGTCCGGGCGTTTCCACGACTCCGTGAGTCCTAGACCACCGGCTTCTTAACTTCCTATTTTGTTGTTGCTGTTCAGTCGCTCAGTCGCGCCCGACTCTGACCCCACGGGCTGCCGCACGCCGGCGTCCCTGTCCCCCACCGTCTCCTGGAGCTCGCTCAGACTCGCGTCCGTCGACTCCGGGATGCTTTCTAACCCTCTCATCCTCTGTCACCCGCTTCTCCCGCCCCCAGTCTCTCCCAGCATCGGGGTCTCCTCCAGTGAGCCCTCTGCCCACCCGGCGGCCAGTGTAGCGGAGCTTCAGCGTCAGCGGCAGGCCTTCCAGTGAACGTTCAGGGCGGGCGTCCTGTGGGCGGGGCTGGGCGATGTCCTCGCTGGCCGGGGCTCTCGAGGCTCCGCAGCACCGGCGTGGTTTCGTGTGGATGAGCTGAATATTCTCAAGTAACGCTGCAGACACACGCTGCAGAGTGCCGGCTGTCGGACTGGTCGATTTTCAGCCATGCATACACTTCGTTTTCATCCAACACAAAGGAGGCTTTGTGATGCCCCCAGAATTAGCGAGGAAGGGCTTATTAAAATGCTTTTTATACTTAGTTCTTATTTAGCCCTTAGCTTCTTGGGGTAATGTTCACAAATACCCGAAGTGGTCGCGGGGCCTTGGGGCTCTGCCGCGGAAGGATGGCGTGGAGAGCAGGTGGATGAAACGCTCAAGGAGAGCGAGCCTGTGAGACACCGGACGGGGTCTCCAAGTAACAGCCGTCAGCGCCTCGGTGGCTGGAGGTGCTCACGGTGAAAGGGAGCCCCTCCCCCCCCCGGAGGACCCTGAAGTCAAGGTCTGTCCACATGACCCTGCAGAGGCGGGAAGGCGGCAGGTGGGGGAACACAGTCAGGGCTTTGTCTTGTTGGGGTGAAACAGAAGCATCCTTTATTTAGTTCACTCCAGCTCACGAGGAAACTCAGAAGACGCTCGGCCCGTCGGGGCTGAGAGGCCGCGCTCTGCCAGGTGAAGTGACTCAACCTTGCCCTGCGTGTCTCTGACGGGACGGCCGTGGGCCCAGCTGGACGTCCGTTGCACCTGGGGCCTGGCCTGCGGAGCACGAGGGCCCCGGGAACGCCGCAGACCTCCCCACGTCCGGGCGTTTCCACGACTCCGTGAGTCCTAGACCACCGGCTTCTTAACTTCCTATTTTGTTGTTGCTGTTCAGTCGCTCAGTCGCGCCCGACTCTGACCCCACGGGCTGCCGCACGCCGGCGTCCCTGTCCCCCACCGTCTCCTGGAGCTCGCTCAGACTCGCGTCCGTCGACTCCGGGATGCTTTCTAACCCTCTCATCCTCTGTCACCCGCTCTCCCGCCCCAGTCTCTCCCAGCATCGGGGTCTCCTCCAGTGAGCCCTCTGCCCACCCGGCGGCCAGTGTAGCGGAGCTTCAGCGTCAGCGGCAGGCCTTCCAGTGAACGTTCAGGGCGGGCGTCCTGTGGGCGGGGCTGGGCGATGTCCTCGCTGGCCGGGGCTCTCGAGGCTCCGCAGCACCGGCGTGGTTTCGTGTGGATGAGCTGAATATTCTCAAGTAACGCTGCAGACACACGCTGCAGAGTGCCGGCTGTCGGACTGGTCGATTTTCAGCCATGCATACACTTCGTTTTCATCCAACACAAAGGAGGCTTTGTGATGCCCCCAGAATTAGCGAGGAAGGGCTTATTAAAATGCTTTTTATACTTAGTTCTTATTTAGCCCTTAGCTTCTGGGGGTAATGTTCACAATACATGCACAGGCTCATGTTTTGTCATCATTCTCCTCATTCCGTATATGACTTGAGCATCTGCCTATATACTTTCATTACATTGTTGCAAATTAAGTTAGAAAAGTAGTTTACAGACTCATTTCCTTTTTTATTTTTTTTCCTTTTTTATTTTTTGACTCATTTTCTTTTAATGGCAGATTGTAAAGTGGGTCAGTTAATTAAATCTTGACCTCACTGCCTTCAGACATTTATACTTTGTTTCTCAGGATTTCCTTTTTGAAAACCCCGGAAAGGCATGGTAACATTTATTAACGTTTAGTTCAGTTGGAAAGCTGGGTCAGACCTGGTCTGACAGAGGACGACTCTCGCCAGCTTCTCCGGCCTGGCGGGGGGTCAGGCTGCGTGGAGGACACGGGCATCGTATTAGTGGAGCAAACAGACGCTCCGCACCACAGCTGATGAAAATACACTTAAAGGAATGGGCTTACCCGAGCATTTGATTGCTAAAACGCAGCCAAGTGGACATTTCAACGTGCCCAGCGCTCTCGGAACGGCCCAGGTTGAACAAAGCGCCGCTGCGTGACAGGGGATCGCGGCGGGTCGAGGTGAGGCCTCGCCGGTCCGTGTCCCCGAGGCCGAGAAGACAGCTCACACCTCCTCGGGCACGGGCGTTGTTTCCAGGCCTTTGCTTTCAGAGCATTTGAATGAAAGCGTAATCTGGTCGAAAACTTGTAAAGCGTGTTAGCTTTCTGTAATTTTTATGACAGAGCGCCTTCTGGTGGCTGGCTGTTCGGCGGGAGGTGAGTCAGCGGTCGAGGGCTGTTGCCGCGATGCCGCGCTGCCTCCTCCTCCGTGGATTCTGCCGGGGCTCCTGGCTCACGTCTGTTTTAAGAAGACCAAGCACATGCAGAGGCCCAGCTGGCCTTGAGGCAGCAGGCTGCTCCCGATCCAGCACCCGAGAGCCGTCCAGCTGGGAGGACGGTCCTCCTCATCTGTTCAGGAGTGGACCTGCCCTCAGACGTTGCTTTTGCGTGTGACGATAGCTGTCCGTCGGTGTTGCTATGGCTTCCCGGACGGCTCCGCTGGGAGGAGTCCGCCTGCCACGCGGGTGGCCTGGTTCGAGTCCTAGGTCACGGAGGATGCCCTGAGAAGGCTACCCATTCCAGTATTCGTGGGCTTCCCTGGTGGCCTAGACGGTAAAGAGCCTGCCCGCCACGCGGGAGACCTGGGTTCGATCCCTGGGCTGGGAAGATCCCTGGAGGAGGCCGTGGCCCCCCACTCCGGTCTTCTTGCCAGGAGGATCCCACGGACAGAGGAGCCCGGCGGGCTGCCGTCCACGGGTCGCACAGAATCAGACACGACGGAGGCGACTGAGCCCCGCACGGTGTTATTCTGTATTTATACTCTTTGTAAAACTGTGAACTGAGAGTATTTAAAAGAAATACCCATCCAGGAAGGACTATTAAGAAGTAAAGCCGGGTGGTCCCCAGCGGTGAGAAAGGAGGCTGGCTGAAGAGGACAGAGGAGGAGGAGGGCGGCTGAGGGGGCGGGGCGGAGGGCGTGGCGTGGCGGGGCCGGGTGGGCGTGGCGGAGGGCGTGGCGGGGAGTGGCCACGTGGCGGGAGACAGGCGCGGGGCGGGGCCGGGCCGGGTGGGGCGTGGCGGGGAGTGGCCACGTGGCCGGAGACAGGGCGTGGTGTCGCAGGGGGGCGGCAGTGAGGGGTCCCAGGCCGTTGGTGGAAGGTGGAGTCTGGTGGCCGGAGCTCAAAGCTTGCCTGGATGTGAGTGATGACACTGTGGAACGGCTGGTGACGCACGAGCGGGGAGGCTGAGCTCGCGCCACAGTGGAAGCGGACGGCTTGGGCTGAGTGCGGCAGGTGGACCCAGGAGGGCGGGGCTCGGGGAGAGGACACGGTCCAGCCCAGGTCCCCTCGGCTCCCCAGGCTGCCCCACCACGCCGGGTCTCAGCCCCAGGGGGTCGTCTGTGCAGAGGCCCCGCCCCCGTCACCTTGGCCCCTGGTCCTGCCCCGCACACCAGGCCTCAGGACCTCCCACTCCTGGGCGCCGCCTGGGCCACTGGGCCCCGGCCTTCCGGGCGGGCTCCTCCTGCCCCAGACAGCAGCACGCATGTCCTCCTGCTGGGAGCCTGTCCCCTCACTCGCAGCGGGGACGTCTGCAGGGCAGATGGGACCGTCTCTCCCCTGGCCCCTCCCACCCGACCCTGTCCTTCCTAGAGCGGGACCTCTGGGTCCCCACGTCTGGGTCCCCAGGACGTGACGTTTCCATCCCTGGATCCGACACCCAGACAGCGCTGGGGACGCAGGGGGAGCCCACAGACCTGAACTATAAACAGACGGATGGAAATAAACGCCACCCACCTCCCCCAGACACACGCCGTGGACCCAGGAGAATCAAGCCTGCTCTCAGGCCCCACGCCTGGAGGGTCTTTCCTACCTGCGAGGCGCCCCCGCCGGCTCCCCAGAGTGCTCAGGGGCCGCGGCTGCTCCAGCCTCAGTGGGGGGGGCGGCGCCCTGGTGGGGCCCTGTCCCCGCCTGACCAAGGCTCCTCCCCTCCTCCCTTCGCGAGCGGGAGCGGAGAACGCCTCTGCTGACCCCTGGGGCCTTTCCTCGGTCCTTCCCTTCTTCCTGCGCCCCCTCCCGCTCAGGAGCCCCCGCCCCCCGCAGCTCAGGGCGCGGCCTTCAGCTCCCGGTCTGTCTGCTCCGGGGGCGGGGGGCGGGGGGGCCGGCTGGAACCTGCACCCACCCTCAGGGGACGCCCCCTCGCCGCCCCGCCCCGTGTCCCGGAGGAACCTGACGACTACAATTACACACACACAGCACACAATTGTTTTAAGACTTTTACTAAACTTGCAACTCTTCTTTTACAGTTTTCAGGTACAGGAAATGAGTCACAGGGATTAACGCCTGCCCGGGGGGCTGTGGGCGCAGGTGTTTGGCATCAAAGGAAAACTGTGAGTGCCCATCTTCAGAAAAGTGAACACTGTCTCTTAAACAAAGCAACAAAGGTTAAGAACTGAAAAACACATGGAACGGTGGTTGCAGAGTCGTAGCTTTCTCTGATTGATGAATTTAGGAGTAAACTCTGAGTTAAGACTAACGCAGTACTGAGGAGCTGGCATGGGGTTTGTTTCCCTGAAGGTTTTCTTGTGTTGGTTTTTCTGTTTTTGTTTTAACAAGCACCCCAAGTGTATTCAGGCCAGTTTTAGTCACTGTCTGAGGCACTTCTACCCAGGCCCAACCCCGCGGAGGCGCAGGTCCTGTCGGCGTCTCACTGAAACAAAAGCCCGGGACCGTAGGACGCATCTCTGAAGGGTCCCGTGGGGAAATTTCCTCGTCGAGAGAACTAGCGGTGGCATGGGGGGTCCAGGGAGCACCGCCGAGTCCGGGAGCTGCTCCCAGAAGAGGGCTGTGCGAGGCCGGCGTCGACACACCTGGGGCCGTGCGCCCCTGCGCCTGCCTCCGGGGACCGAGCGCCGCCGCCTCCGGAGTCCCACGACCCGGCCGAGCTTCCAGGGCCCCGGGGGCAGGGCCGGGCGCGGGGCAGGTCGCCGGTCAGCAGTTGCCCGAGGCCCGCGTTGTGTCTCCGGAGCTCCCGGACCTTCCTCCGCGCCAGCACGGCCGCCGCCCAGCTCTCCCTGGCCCTCCGCTCCTGGAAGAGGGGCTCCTTCCGGCGGGCGGCGGCGCCGGCCCGCGGCCGCCTCGCGCTAGAGGCTGCGGGTCTCCGCCTCCAGGGCCAGGTCCTCGAACCGGGCGAGCAGCCGCCTCTCCGGCTCCCTCCCCAGCAGCCCCGCCAGGTGCCCGGCGCGCCCGCAGCGTCTGCTTCAGCGGCGCCACCTCCCGCGCCAGGCGGCGGCCGCGCCCCGCAGGGCCGCCTGCTCCCGCTGCAGGCACACCGCTCCCTCCGCGAGCCTCGCCCGGCGGTCCTTTCCCTCCAGCTCTGGCTGGCTCTTCCCTGGGGCTCCGCTGCGGTCCGGAGGGACGCGGGCCAGTCCCCACCCCTGCCCGCCCACGTCGGGCCCCCTGCCGGCCGCTGGGCCGCGCATGGCTGGACGGTTCGAGGTCCCCGTCACCCCCACGGCCCCCAGGGAGGTCGGGACCAGGAAGACCCTCAGCAGGTGCTCAGCCAGGGCCTCTGCCTGGCTGACCCGAGCATCCAGCGCCTGCTGCCTCCGCGCGTTCGCCCCCCTCAGCCGCTCTGTCCCCTCCTCCTTCTCCCGGACCCTCTGCTTCCACCAGGCGAGTTCCCCGGCCAGCCGGCTCGGACGCTCTGGCGTCAGATTGCTCCTTGCTTCCTGCCGGGGCTTCCCCTCTCGCCTCTCGGATGCTGTGAGCACAGGTCTGTCGTCCATCGCCGGGGGCAGTCGAGAAGGCCAGCTCTTCTGTGCCTTTTCCACCAAGTCTGCCCTGCCCTGAGGTGAGGAGCTGCTCGAGGGGGCGTCCAGGGCCGAGAGGCACAGGGCTAGGAGCGTGGGGGGGCCCTGCTGCCGCCGGGGCGGCCTGAGGGCTCCGTCGGCCTGTGCCGTGGGGGGGCCGGTGGTCCCACTGCTCTGTCCACAGACCTCAGCACGGGCAGGACGCCTCTCAGCCGGAACCTTCCCTCTGTGGACGCCGTGCCGTCTCCTCGATGCCCACAGCAGCCCCACAGCACAGGCCAGGACCCCCAAGGCCAGCGCAGGGAGGCCTGGGGTGCGGGTCGGGCGCTCAGAACCAGCGGCAGAGCGCCCCATGGCGGCTCCAGTCAGCTGGCCGTGGGCCTGGAGGGCAGGCTGCAGGCCCTCCATGGCTGGGAGGGCTCCCCAGCTCTGCCTCCGAGGGCCAGTGCCCTGGGGGCCACGGCTGGCCTCTCAGAACCTTGGGGAAGATTCTGTCTCCAAGGCAACAGCTGCTTGATGACCAGGGCTGGTCCCTTCGGCTGGGGCAGGGGAGGTCTGCCAGGTCCTCGGAGACGGCTCTCCGGAGCTGCTCTGACCCAGAAAGGAGCTCTCACCCACAGGCCCCGGAGGCGGCCGGGGGGTGGCAGAGGGTCCCGCCTGGCTCGCCCCGAGCCTGTAGGTCAGGTGCAAACCCCGCCGGGGCTGGCCCGAGCCCAGGGGTCAGGGTGTGGGAGGCGCGGCAGGAGGGCAGGGTCGCCGGTGGTGACCAGCGGTCCCGCTCCGCCCACCAGCGTCTCGGCGGTCCCGTGGGGCGGTCTCCCGGACTGCAGGCCAGGGCGCCGGCCCGCCGTGTGCCCTGAGGAGCCTGAGCACCTGCTGGGTCCCGGGGCCGCGCTCCCCGTCACGAGGGCCGCGTGGGGTCTGGAGGCCACGCGTGGAGCTCCGCCTCCTCACCCGGGCCTGGGCACAGGCGGGGGCTCGGACTGGGGGCTGGGCCAACGGGCCTGGGCAGGGAGCACCCGCCCCCGGGGACCTGGAGCTCGAGCCTTGAGACCCGGAGCGAGGACGTCGGGGCTCATGAGGTCGCTCGGACTGCGGTCTTAGTTCAGTGTTGAAGGTCGCCCAGAGGAGGCCTGGAGACAGACTCGGTGCCTCGCCTCCCCCCCTTGTCCAGCGCCCAGGCGACCTGCAGCGCCTCGCGCCTAGGCCAGCAGCCGCGGGACAGTCGCGCTGTCCTGAGGGAGGTTTACGGGAGCACCCCGACCAGACTGCCCCCGGCCTCCACGGACCGTGGCAGGAGCGGAGGACGCGCTGCCACGAAGCTCTCGGCGAGGAGCCCCTGACCCTCCTCCAGGCTTTGGGGAGTGAGGAGGGCGGACGGCACGAGCCTGCCCCGGCCTGTCTCCTGCAGGCCCTCAGTGGACCTCTCCGCCCCGGACTGACAGCCCGGGGCCGTCCGGCCTCACCGAGTGCTGGGTACGCAGACGCATGCTCCCCACCCTCAGCCCCGGGCACGTGCTGGCGGTGGGGGCCCACGGGGAGGAGGGAGCCGGGTCTGCGTCGCCCCCCAGGAGCCCGGGATTGGCCCAGCACGGGCTGGTTCCGCCGGTCTGCGGGCTGAAGACCTGCCGGGTCCAGTGACGGCTCCCGAGCTCCGAGGCCTGGACTCCAGGTCCGCTGGTTGCCACCTTGGGGGCGCCATCCCCCAGGCCTTGGACGCCCGCAGCAGCCAGACCCGAGGAGGGAGGGAGGCTCAGAGGAGGGAGCTCCCTGGACACTTTGGGGCTCGCCACCTCCCTCCCCGAGGAAAGCACTCAGGAGACAGGCCTCCCCAAGAACAGGCCCCTCCAGGGTGCCCTGACGGGCTCGCCTGCAAAAAAGGGCTGTGGCTGGCCTCAACCAGGCCCCTGGGTCTGCCGTGAGCCCAGGAGCGCCCGCTGCCACCCGCCAGGGCCGCCTCCACCAGGGCCTGTGCCTCACCCCTGCGGGGAGTGGGCTGTTTATTTCCATCTGTTTTTGCTATGGGCTCCCCCGGCGTCCCCAGCGCTGCCCGAGGTGTCGGATCCAGGGATGGAAACGTCACGTCCTGGGGACCCAGACGTGGGGACCCAGAGGTCCCGCTCTAGGAAGGACAGGGTCGGGTGGGAGGGGCCAGGGGAGAGACGGTCCCATCTGCCCTGCAGACGTCCCCGCTGCGAGTGAGGGGACAGGCTCCCAGCAGGAGGACATGCGTGCTGCTGTCTGGGGCAGGAGGAGCCCGGTCCAGGCCGGGGCCCAGTGGCCCAGGCGGCGCCCAGGAGTGGGAGGTCCTGAGGCCTGGTGTGCGGGGCAGGGCCTGGGGCCAAGGTGACGGGGGCGGGCCGGGGGCGGGGCCTCTGCACAGACGACGCCCTGGGGCTGAGACCGGCGTGGAGGGGCAGCCTGGGGAGCGGAGGGGACGTGGGCCGGTGCGTGTTCCCTGCAGGTCTTCACAGGGTGGGGAGAGGAGCGGGGGAGGCCAGACTTGGGGGAGGTCATCAGGCGTCTGCGGGGCCCTGGCGGGGTCCTCGCAGGGTGGGCGGGGCGACCTGGTGGGCTGTGCGGGCGGCGGCGGGCTCAGCAGAGGGGAACGGCCGGAGCTCTCAGGCCCCGCTGGCACCAGCCTTCAGGACCCCGGGGGGCTGCCATCTCGGCGGGAGGCCGGGGCGCCCTGGAGCAGGAGAGGAGCCCCCTGTGAGCGGCTCCCAGAACAGGGGACAGCGAGCAGGCCGCAGCCGTCTGCCCCCGGGCTCCTGCGGGCCTGACGCCGCCGGCAGGGCTCACCTCCCGGGAGCACAGAGCCGGACGCGCGGAATGGCTGACCCGATCACTTCTCTTCTTTCTTCGGACGGTGCACGTCGATGGCGGCTTTTGAATGGGGCTGGGGAGGGCAGACTGCGCCGCTGTGCCGCCTGGCGGTGGCGGGAGGTTTCGGAGGCTGGAGGTGGGCTGGACGGTGGGATGCACGAGGTCGGGGGAGGGGTGGAGGCCAGGAGGTTTGGGTGGGGCCGTGCTGCTGGCTGGTAGAAGGTTCTCTGTGGCGTGGGCACAGCTCAAGAGGATGGTGGACGCTGGGCGTGGAAGGCGGACGGGGAGGTTTGCTTCCACCTCTGTGGCATTTTTGTTCAGATGCTCAGTCCTGTCCGACTCTGTGACCCCGTGGACGGCAGACGCCAGGCCTCCCTGTCCTTCGCCACCTCCCGGAGCTGGCTCAGACTCCCGTCCGTTGCGTCAGTGATGCCATCCAGCCCTCTCGTCCTCTGTCCCCGTTCCCCTCCTGCCCTCCGTCCTTCCAGCATCAGGTCTTTTCCAGTGAGCTGGAACTTAGATCCCACTGAACTCCCGTCACCTCCACAGCCCATACAGGGCTTCAGAGAGGGACCTCCCCGTGGGCTCTGGAGCTTGGCCAGCCCGCCTTGGAGGCCCCTCGGCCCGAGAGGCCTGAGACTAGAGATGGGGGGCGGGCGGGGGAGGGCCAGGGGCTGGTGGCCTGGCCTGACGTGTGGGAGGAGGCAGTGAGAGGCGCCGGCCTTGCAGCGGAGGGGGGTGGGCTGGAGACGGAGGGCACGGGGCCACGGGGGCGACTGAGTTTGGGGAGGGGCTGGATTGGGGCCGCGCTGCGTGGGGGACGTGGGCGTGTGGACGGGTGGAAGGCCGGAGCCAGAGTTGGCCACGTCCACGTGTCTCTATGTGGACGCGGAAGGAAGGCTGCTTCAAACCTTCAGCGTTTCCAACTGGTCAGAAGTCACATCCCTTGTCAGCGCGTTTGGTCGGGAGAT
Source organism: Tragulus kanchil (assembly GCA_022376925.1). Taxonomy (NCBI): domain Eukaryota; kingdom Metazoa; phylum Chordata; class Mammalia; order Artiodactyla; family Tragulidae; genus Tragulus; species Tragulus kanchil. The sequence goes on from JAIOJX010000028.1 coordinate 247,394,450, forward strand.
CAGCTGTCAGCCAAAGCAGACGAGGAGGGACAGGCTGTCAGCAGGGATCTGCAGCCAGACTCAGGCCGTGGGGGCCTCTCTTCGAGACGCCTCGTCCTGCCTGTCCTGCCCACAGTGGGGGCCCAGGGAGCCTTGTGCTCAGGGAGACTGACTGCCTGGTCCCCGCGTGCCCAGAGTGTGTTTCTAGCCAAGCCCGAGGCCCCTGAGACCTTGTTCCGAGGCTGGGCGGGCCTGTGAGGCACGGGACCCTCCTGGGTGCGGTCTGCGAGCCGAGCGTCCAGCTGTGTCCTGAGCCCAGTCCCATGGCTGAGGAGCCCGCGGGCGGGAAGCGGCCCTGGCCGGAGCCCACGCTCGCACAGCCACGCGGACGTTAGCGCCGAATATTTTTAAGCCGAGTCAGATGAGGGCGACCTTCAGAGTGGTTTTTGTCCTTCTTCTGCCCAGAGCTAATCAGCTGAGCGTGATACCCCGGGGCCTGCTGGGGTGGAGGACCCACCGCGTTCAGGGTTGACTTTTTACAAAAAACCCATCCCGTTTCTCATGAGCGCCTGGCTCATTCTAGACCTTCTCTTGGGAACAGCTCACACCGGCTCGTGAACGGGACAAAGAAGAGGCAGTTTCCTTCCCAGAGCGTGTCTGACGCTTTAACCTTCTGGGGCAGAAAGGCTGACTGTGGACTGAAGGCTGTGCCCTGCCCGCAGCGCCGCTGGCCCGGGTCCGCCTCCTCCGGCCGTCGGGGCCCTCCCGCTCGTCTCTCGTCGCCTGTGCTGCGTGGACGCCGAGGAGGGCGACCTCCGTCCGTGTTCAGACGGAAGCCGTCGCGGGTCCGGGCCGGCCCTGGAGCCCTGGGGACCAGGAGGGTGGGTGGCCCGACGACAGAGGAGCGACGTGCAGGCGCAGAGGTCGGTGCCGCCGCGCGCCGTGCTCGCCCGTCTGAGGACGAGGCGGCCGGCAGCCGAGAGGCCCGGGCCGGCGCTCAGGCGGTGGGACCTGCAGAGCCACGCGGCGGCGCCAGCGCGACTTGGGACGCCAGCGGGGATTTGCCGTTCAAGGACCCCGAGTCCTCTTGCCGGGAGTAAGGGGGCGTCCCGCCTGCTTCACCCCGGAGCGGTTTGACGGCGAGCGGCCGCGGGGCGGGGCTGCTGCGGCCTCGGGCCTCCTCCCGCAGCAGGGCGGGCCTGGCGGCGGCTGGGCCAGGAGGCCACCTGGACCCCCGAGAGAGCCGGCAGGCGCGTGGGGGCCCTGCCACGGGCGTCCTCGGCCGTTAGCCCACGTGGCTTTTCGGTCACGCAGGAGGGTCCCCAGCCACGACCTGAGCTGGGAACAGCCTTACCTCACAGGTGTGGCCACAAGGGGCCCCTCCGTGTCAGCCCCAGAAAAGGGTGGTCAGCCAAACATTGCACAGCGTGAGAGCTCCGCACTCAGCCTTACTGGGGGCGAACGCGGACGGCGGCCCGGGAGACTGCCCCGCGGGGCCCTGGGGGACCCCCGAGGGGCCATGGGAGGCCGGCGCCTGTGTCGCCGGAATATTTTTAAGCCGAGTCAGATGAGGCGACCTTCAGAGTGGTTTTGTCCTTCTTCTGCCCAGAGCTAATCAGCTGAGCGTGATACCGGGGCCTGCTGGGGTGGAGGACCCACCGCGTTCAGGGTTGACTTTTTACAAAAAACCCATCCCGTTTCTCATGAGCGCCTGGCTCATTCTAGACCTTCTCTTGGGAACAGCTCACACCGGCTCGTGAACGGGACAAAGAAGAGGCAGTTTCCTTCCCAGAGCGTGTCTGACGCTTTAACCTTCTGGGGCAGAAAGGCTGACTGTGGACTGAAGGCTGTGCCCTGCCCGCAGCGCCGCTGGCCCGGGTCCGCCTCCTCCGGCCGTCGGGGCCCTCCCGCTCGTCTCTCGTCGCCTGTGCTGCGTGGACGCCGAGGAGGGCGACCTCCGTCCGTGTTCAGACGGAAGCCGTCGCGGGTCCGGGCCGGCCCTGGAGCCCTGGGGACCAGGAGGGTGGGTGGCCCGACGACAGAGGAGCGACGTGCAGGCGCAGAGGTCGGTGCCGCCGCGCGCCGTGCTCGCCCGTCTGAGGACGAGGCGGCCGGCAGCCGAGGAGGCCCGGGCCGGCGCTCAGGCGGTGGGACCTGCAGAGCCACGCGGCGGCGCCAGCGCGACTTGGGACGCCAGCGGGGATTTGCCGTTCAAGGACCCCGAGTCCTCTTGCCGGGAGTAAGGGGGCGTCCCGCCTGCTTCACCCCGGAGCGGTTTGACGGCGAGCGGCCGCGGGGCGGGGCTGCTGCGGCCTCGGGCCTCCTCCCGCAGCAGGGCGGGCCTGGCGGCGGCTGGGCCAGGAGGCCACCTGGACCCCCGAGAGAGCCGGCAGGCGCGTGGGGGCCCTGCCACGGGCGTCCTCGGCCGTTAGCCCACGTGGCTTTTCGGTCACGCAGGAGGGTCCCCAGCCACGACCTGAGCTGGGAACAGCCTTACCTCACAGGTGTGGCCACAAGGGGCCCCTCCGTGTCAGCCCCAGAAAAGGGTGGTCAGCCAAACATTGCACAGCGTGAGAGCTCCGCACTCAGCCTTACTGGGGGCGAACGCGGACGGCGGCCCGGGAGACTGCCCCGCGGGGCCCTGGGGGACCCCCGAGGGGCCATGGGAGGCCGGCGCCTGTGTCGCCGGGTGAAGGGGGGGACGTGCCACCACGTGTCGTGTGAAGCTTCTGCTGGTCACGCCGACAGTCGTCGCCATGGTGGACTTTTGTGCTTTTCTGAACGAGGAGATACAAGACTTGGGCCCGTGAAGCCCGCTCCTGAGAACGCCTGGCTCTCCGAAGGCCTCTTCCGCCCGCTTCCCCCGAGCGCCGCCTCCGTCCTGCTCCTGCCCTCACGGCTTCGGGGCGGGAGGTCAGCCGCTCAGCACCTGAGCCCTGCTGAGCTGGACGGCGAGCACCCGGGACAAGTGCCCGCTTGTAGCGGACAGCGTCCTTCGAGCTTCTTGTCCCAAGAAACAGGAAATGTTGAAAGTGAGCCTGGAAGGGAGCAGGTCACCTGTAACCCGCCCGAACGGAAACAATCGTAATGTTTGCTCAGGCCTTAAACAAACTGACTCGTGGTTCTGAAGAGGCAGCTTGTGTGTTCTGGTATCGTCCCTTTTCCGCTGGACTTCATGTCGCTGCCCGTCCACCCCTCAAGAGTCTGTGACGCCTGTCAGCTGCCCCCGGTTCGCTCAGGACGCGTACGATGGCCACTCGTCACTGCACGTTTTTTATAGCTAATGCTGCGAGAAACCCTTCCTGGGGGATTATGAGTGAGGGATTTTCTTAAGCTAATCCCCTGCGAGCAGGATTGCTGGGTCAAAGCACATACCCATCTCTAGACCTTTGCTATTTCACCAAAGCTGATCATATATTAATAATTTATTGGGTACTGCTTGTGTTCAAATTGATTCAATAGAATAAGGACTCTTAGGCCCTCGGACACATCACAGGTCTCTTAAAACCAACAAATGAGTATGTACACAGAGCAGAAAAAACAGCCTACCTTTTCCACTGTGTTTTTAACTGATTGAGCATACTTTTTCTTTTTACCATGGTTGACTTTTTCCCCTATCATTCGTTTTTCTTTTCATTTTTTCACAATCCCAAGTTTTCTTATTTTGCTTTTTTGACTTTACAGAGTTTTGTTGTTTACAGGCATGCATAGTTCCAGATTACTCATAAAGCCTTCCATTTCAGAAGATCCATGGTCTGTACTAACGGCGCTTGTCGGCCGCCATCTACGGAAGCCTTTGTAGGTTCCTGGCAGCCTGCGGTCTTCCTGTGAAATCTAACGTTTAATCTCAGGACAAGTCCTGACAGGAGCTCTGCTTAAATTCACAGTTTTAGAAACCAGGGCTCAGAGGACTAGGAGACCAGAGTCAGGCAGCGAGAGGCGGGCGGTCTGAAGGCACTGCTCCCCAGGCGGCCGGGCTGCGCCCAGCTGTGTTAGGGCTGGAACTGACCTCCGGTGAGCTGGGAATGAAGGTCAGAAGCAGCCCTATTCGCTGGCCCACAGGTGTCAGTGGTAACCTTCCCATTTATGCAAAAGAACCCCTGCGAGGGCCGTCCCCGCCCTAAAACGCTGGCTCAGCTCCGGGCCCAGGCGGCACTCTCACAGCAGCCCTGCGCGGCCTGGCCCCGCACACCGCAGCCCTGCGCTGGCTTCCTGACCCAGCCCGGCTGCACTTAGCAGGAGACAGCCGTGTGGAGGTAAAGGAGGGAGCTGGGCACGGGCATCCTATTTTCCTCCATATTTGGAACCCAAACCCCGGTATGGCCTCACTGTTCCCTGCAGGTGAAAGCTAATAAAACCCCCTTTCTGGGTGAGGAGGCAGCTGTGACTGCCTGGAAACCAGCGGGGACGCCAGGCTGACTCAGACCCTGGGTGCGGCGGGCAGAAATCAGCCCGGCGACCTCCGCGTCCCGGGAGCAGGAGGCCCGGCATCTGTTACTGACGCGCAAGAGGCGCGCGCCAACGTCAATTTCACCAAAGCTGATCATATATTAATAATTTATTGGGTACTGCTTGTGTTCAAATTGATTCAATAGAATAAGGACTCTTAGGCCCTCGGACACATCACAGGTCTCTTAAAACCAACAAATGAGTATGTACACAGAGCAGAAAAACAGCCTACCTTTTCCACTGTGTTTTTAACTGATTGAGCATACTTTTTCTTTTTACCATGGTTGACTTTTTCCCCTATCATTCGTTTTTCTTTTCTTTTTTCACAATCCCAAGTTTTCTTATTTTGCTTTTTTGACTTTACAGAGTTTTGTTGTTTACAGGCATGCATAGTTCCAGATTACTCATAAAGCCTTCCATTTCAGAAGATCCATGGTCTGTACTAACGGCGCTTGTCGGCCGCCATCTACGGAAGCCTTTGTAGGTTCCTGGCAGCCTGCGGTCTTCCTGTGAAATCTAACGTTTAATCTCAGGACAAGTCCTGACAGGAGCTCTGCTTAAATTCACAGTTTTAGAAACCAGGGCTCAGAGGACTAGGAGACCAGAGTCAGGCAGCGAGAGGCGGGCGGTCTGAAGGCACTGCTCCCCAGGCGGCCGGGCTGCGCCCAGCTGTGTTAGGGCTGGAACTGACCTCCGGTGAGCTGGGAATGAAGGTCAGAAGCAGCCCTATTCGCTGGCCCACAGGTGTCAGTGGTAACCTTCCCATTTATGCAAAAGAACCCCTGCGAGGGCCGTCCCCGCCCTAAAACGCTGGCTCAGCTCCGGGCCCAGGCGGCACTCTCACAGCAGCCCTGCGCGGCCTGGCCCCGCACACCGCAGCCCTGCGCTGGCTTCCTGACCCAGCCCGGCTGCACTTAGCAGGAGACAGCCGTGTGGAGGTAAAGGAGGGAGCTGGGCACGGGCATCCTATTTTCCTCCATATTTGGAACCCAAACCCCGGTATGGCCTCACTGTTCCCTGCAGGTGAAAGCTAATAAAACCCCCTTTCTGGGTGAGGAGGCAGCTGTGACTGCCTGGAAACCAGCGGGGACGCCAGGCTGACTCAGACCCTGGGTGCGGCGGGCAGAAATCAGCCCGGCGACCTCCCGCGTCCCGGGAGCAGGAGGCCCCGGCATCTGTTACTGACGCGGCAAGAGGCGCGGCGCCAACGCACGTCAGCCTCCAAGACTCCAACCTGAACGCCGGAGGCCGTGCTGGGCGGTCCGGGCGGGCTGGGGAGGCCACGCGAGTCCCTCCGACAGAGAGGCGGGTGGGCGGGGCCTGGGCGCACGCGGAGACCCCGGAGGCCCCGGCCGCGAGGCACGGCGCACGCGGGAGCTGCGTGGAGATCCGGAGACGAGCTGAGCCCCGATCCAGGTGAAACCCCTCGGCGGCGCTCCACACCAGAGTTGTGGCCACCAGAGCCGTGTGGTCTGAAGCCTTGGCTGTTAGGACCCGAACCCGCAGGGCTGCACCCTCCCTGCGGGCGCCCGGAGGACCGGCTCCCTGCGGGCTCAGGTCATGGCAGAGGCACCAGAGGCCCAGCTGCGTCTCCCCCCAGGACAGGACAGGCTTCCTGAGAGCAGCCTGACTAGAACAGCCAGCCTCGCCCTTCACTCCATCCAGCCTTTAACTGGAAGCTTTACCTGCTCTTTGGGCTTCGCTGGTGGCTCAGCTGGTAAAGACGCTGCCTGCAATGCTGGGAACCTGGGTTCGACCCCAGGGCGGGGAGATCCCCTGGAGGAGGGCACGGCAACCCACTCCAGCATTCTTGCCTGGAGAGTCCCGTGCACGGAGGAGTCTGGGGGGCCACAGCCCACGGGGTCACAGAAAGTCAGACACGAATCCAGCGACTGAGCACGCGAAGCCTCTTTGTCCCTGGCCAGCCCCCAGCCCCGCCTACAGGCCCTCGGCGACCACTTATCTTCTGCCTGGTTTTCCCAGCCCGGCCGAGGGGAGCTGGTGGTTGTCGGGGGCTCTGTGGGACGGCCCCGTGTGGTGGTCTCCCTGCCCCGTTGCTCTGGGCTGTCTCTCCATCTTCAGAGCCCTGCCGTGTCCGGCTGCTCCCTCCGTGGAGTCTTCGGGGTCTTCTTGGCCTGGAAATAAGCTCTATTTTGCTCGTACCCTTGAAAGATAGTTTTGCTGGTAACGCAAATCCTCGTCCCAGGCCTGCAGCTGCCTCGGCCCTCAGGCCTGGCCTCGGCGCCGTGAAGACGTCAGCGGCTGGTCTGGCTGCTGCTCGTGAGCCCTCGGTCCCCTGACTCTCGGGGACCTTCTCCGTCTCCGTCTCTCTACAGCCTCACTGTCCTTCTCTGCATGTAGGCCTCTCGAGTTGGCCTGCTGGGAGTCTCTGGGCCTCCGCACGTGAGATCCTCCGCCGGCACCTCCCTGGATGAGGCCTGTGTGCAGCCTCGGCTCCCTCTCTGGCCTTCGGGGCCCCCTCCGACACGTCTCGGCTCAGCCTTGTGTCCAGAGGCGCGCCCAGCGGCTCACTGGGCGTCTTCGGGGAGCAGACGTCTTCCGGTGGGAAACCCCGCTGCGCCCCGCCCAACCCCGAGTCCCCAGGCGTCCGTCCCCGGAGCCCCTTCTCCGTCCTCCCGCCAGTGCTCAGTCACCCCTGCTCCCGGAAGAGCCGCAGATCCCTCCATGTCCCCTCCGTCCCCCTCACGGGCCAGGCGACTCCGCCGGTCAGCCACTGGACCGGCCTCCCCACCCCTGCGCGCCCAGCAGCAAACCCCACCCTTCCTCAAGGGTTCACGCGTCCGCCCCGTCCCTGGAGAGCTGAGGCGGGGCAGCGCGAGGGGCCAAGGCCGAACCCCGGCGTCCAGCCACGAGCCCACGGGCACCTACCCTGCAGCCCAGCCGTGCAGACAGGTGCGCGTGTGCGTGTGGGTGTGTGCTGGCGTGCGTCAGTGGTGGGGCGGGTGGGGGCGGGCCTGCAGGGGGCGCGCACTATCTTGTCCAGGGACGATGTGGATGGCAGCATGCCCTGCCCCCGCCCCGACTTGCCCAGTGTGCACACTGCCCAGCCGTGGAGAGGGAGGCCCCGCGGACACAGAGCCAACCTGGTTTGTCCTGAAAAGGCCTTCTAATAGAAACGAGAAGTTCAATTTGTCACAGGCCATTTCTCGCGGCGTTCTGCCTCCATGAGCCAGCTCATGTGTGTCCACGAGTGACGCACGGCCCTGGGACAGATGGCTCGGGCGCCCAGCAGCGAGGGCTGTGGTTCCTCCCCTCCCCTCCCCTGGGCCTCCGGAACTGGGTCACTGCATCCGCAGACCAGCTTGGCTGACTTCCGTGGGGCGCTGGGTCCCAGCCGGCCCTCCCTCCCTGAGGACCCCGAGCACTGGGCTCAGGCGGCCCTCATCGCCCCTTTGGCGGTTGGCCCCCGCCGCTCCACCCCTTCCTTCCACCCCATCCCCCCAGCCTTGCAAACCCTGCCCAGCTGAGGTCGGGGCGCAGGAACCAGCCTGAGGGCGCCTGCTGGCCGGGGCCTGCAGCTGCCTGCGGGGCAGTGAGGGCACCAAGGTGCTCCCAGGGCCTCCCTGCTGCCCGCTTTGGGCACAGGGCACCAAGAACATTCTGGGCTTCAGGGCAGGAGACCCCGCGCTCTTCACCTCGAGGCCTGCAGGGTGGGTAGATGTCTCCCCGGCTGCATGTGGTTTCTCTTCAGGTCAAGTCTCAACTCCACTCCTGTTCTCAGGGAGGGCTGGGGATGGTCACCCAGCTCTGGATGGGGGTCCAGGTCACGCTGGTCCACAGCGCAGCCCTGGGGCCAGAGCTGGACAGAGAGGAGGGGGGAGCCAGGTCCACGCTGCCCCTTGGGGCTGAGCCCAGGCGCGCACGGCTGGCCGCCGGTGGTGCCCGCAGGTGGGCTCAGCCCTGCTGCAGCAGGGGCACCGCTGGCCGGAGTTGCGTGGACTGACCAGACTGTGCGTAGCCTGGACGCGGCAGCCCCTGTGCCCTGCTGGGGCTCACGAGTGGGTCGCCCCCTCTCTTGGGCCCCGGAGTCCTTCCTCCTGCAGTGGGAGCTCTGCTGTGGCCCCCTCAACAAGCCTTGGGGGCCCAGGGTTGGACGGCCGGGAGAAAACCACGATGGTGCCGATGGTGACCGCTTGGCGAGGTGGGTCCTGACTCCCAGGAGGGGCCCGAGGCGGGACGGCATAGGTGCCCCAGACGGAGCCACCGGGCCAGAGGAGAAGCACGCCCAGCGCGAGCCCGGCGGGACGGGAGGTCGAGACCAGGAGGAGCGGCTGTCAGTCCGGTTCACCCGTCTCCCATCTGCTGGTGAGGAGCGCCTGGGCAGCTCAGAAGAGGCCACGCGGGCAGGGGCGCCGACCGCCCAGGGAGCCGGGCACAGGGCACAGGAGCTGAGCGGCGGGGTCCTGCACAGGGGGGACAGGAGGCGGGCTGGCGTCTCCTCGCAGGGCAGGCCAGGCCGGCCGTCCTGAGCGCTGAGGGAACCTGGGGGGTCTCGGGCTGCCGCTGACTGCCCTGGGGGGCTCTGGACGCTCCGAGGCTGGGGGGCTGCAGGTGGGTGGGGGAGCCCTGGAAAGGCGAGGGGGCCCATGGCGACGTCCCCCGTGGACACCCGGGGGAGGCACGCGGCAGGCTCAGAGTGCCCGACTAGGGTCTGCAGGGCTCGCGGCCGGGCGGAGGGCTCGGCTGGGAGGGGCTGGGGTCCAGCGGGCGCTAGGGACCGTCCTCACCCCGGCCCTGGACACAGGCGTAGCTGGCTCGGGCCGAGGGCATGCTCGGGGGCTGGGCAGGGCACAGCTGGTGAGCCGTGGCTCGAGGGGGCCCTGCGGGGCCCTGTCTGGGACGTGACGTCGGTAGCAGCGCCCTCTCCGGTGGTAACCTGTTCCTCGGCCTGCCTCCCGGGGTCGGGGCCCAGCTCCCGCGCCCCCAGGGCCATCCAGGCAAGAGCCACGGGCTGCTGGACAACGGGGCGGCGCAGAGAGCTGGACGCCGGCGGTGTCCACCGGGCAAGAGAAGGGGAGCCGAGCAGCCGGGTCTCCACGGCCAGCACGCCCCCTGTGCCGAGGGGCTCGGAGTCCGGCTGGCCCGGGCGAGGCTCCCACGCGGCAGAGCTTAGGGGGCAGGTGGCGGGCGGAGGTCCGCGAGACACGGCCACCTGAGCACCCAGGGCTGCCTCCCTTTCCCACGCACGTCGGGCAGCCCCGGGGCGGAGTTCAGGGGTGCCTGGGGGCACCCCGGGTGTGGCGCCCTCCCTGAAGCTATGGGGCCAAGAAGTCCTTTCACCAACGGAGGCGGCGCGTGGTTGCCGGGGGGCTTCACACCCCGGGACGCTCGGCTGGGCCCCCTTACCGTGGCCTCGGGGCAGACCTACTCTTGGAGGCAGCCTGACCAGTTTCTGTTCTCGACTGATGCTCGGCTCCGGGAAAGAATCCCCTCTAGGGTCCCCAGGCCTCGCCGCCCGCCCGGGATGCCCTCGGTTCCCGCGCCGAGTCGGCCGCCCAGGGCGGACTCCCGGATGGGAGGCCCCTGGCTCCAGGAGGGGCGCCTGCTCGCCTCAAATCCACTCGTGGACGTCGCCAGCGCTGACCCCAGGCTGCGCGGCCAGAACCGGGTCCCTGAGCCAAGACGAAGAACCCCTGGAAGCGTCTTCACTGAACGACACCTCGCCGTCTCCAGTCACTCACCTCTCTCGTCAGAGAGGACACGACGGCGTCTCCGGACACTGGGGCCAGCACCCGGAAGGCTGACCGGCCGTGCCGCCACCCGCCTGACCAGGGCCCAGTTCACTAGAGATGATGGGCAGGCGGGACGTCTCATCTCAGGCCGCCCTCACCGCCTGGCTGGGCTGCGCTGCCCACGAGCTCGGGGGCCGCCGGGGCGGGGGGACAGTCAGAGCCGCCTCCTGCCTGCACGCCCGACGTGACCTCCGTCATAGACAGGAGAGGAGCCCGCAAAGGTCAAGTATCTACATCGAAAACGTCCCCTTTGCTTCTGAAGGATAACGAGGAGTGGTCAGTGGGCTTGTAAGACGTCGGTGGGAACCGACCGGAGGGTCCAGAGGCGAGCTGGGAGGCCTTGGGGAGGCCCCTCGTCACCAGGCAAGTCAAGCCTGTGAGTCCAAAGACAAAGACCACGGCGTCTGGTCCCATCACCTCACGGCACATAGAAGGGACCACGTGGGAACAGTCACAGACTATTTCCTCAGGCTCCAAAACCACCGCAGGCAGTGACTGCAGTCATGCAATGAAGACACCTGCTCCTTGGGAGGAAAGCTATGACAAACCTAGACAGCAAATTAAAAAGCAGAGGCGTCACTTTGCCTACAAAGGTTCATGCAGTAAAAGCTATGGTTTTCCCAGTACTCAGGCGGGGCTGAGAGCTGGACCCTGAAGAAGGCTGAAGCCAGAAGAATCGATGCTTTCAACCTGTGGAGCTGGAGCAGCTCCCGAGAGTTCCTGGACGGCAAGGAGACCCAAGCAGTCCCTGCTGGAGGAGATCCACCCCGAGTGTTCACTGGGAGGACCGAAGCTGAAGCCCCAACACTCTGGCCGCCTGCTGTGAAGTCCACTCACTGGAGAAGGCCCTGATGCCGGCAAAGACGGAGGGCAGAAGGGGACGACGGAGGGCGAGATGGCTGGATGGCATCACGGACTCCAGGGACGAGTTTGAGCAAACTCTGGGAGACGGCTGCAAAGGCATGTACGGGGCGCCCAGCCTGGCCCGGCCCGCGAAGGGGAACCTCCTGTCCCCCGACAGCAGCCTCAGGGCTCCCACCACTCGGGGCCTAGAGGACAGTGGTTCTCAGGCGTCTGGGCTCTTTCCACACACGCCTGGCGGCCGTGCGAAAGGCCGGGAGGGCTGGAGGCCGGCGGTGCCCCACCACACCCACAAACGCACTGGCGGCCAGAGCCGCTTGTCTTCCCAGAGGGAGGTGACGGCCAAGTCCAGACGCTCCGTCCAGTTCTCGGCCTGAAGAGGACGCAGGGTGGGAAGAAGCACTGCTTCTAGAAAATGTGTTTTATCAATATGTGACGTACAAATGGAGAATAATAAATATCCTATCCTTTCACCCTGCAGGCTGAGGGGTGCCGGCACACGGGAGACGTGGGAAGGGGCGGGCCCTGGGCACCCCCTCCACCCCAGCCTCTCCAGGCTCCCCACGCCCGCGTCAGCCGTCACCCCGGGGGTCCTGGGGAGCTGGGCATCGGTCTGAGGCTGGAGTGACCCTGTTCCTCTCAGCTGGACCCCATGCCCTCAAGGTGGGGTGGAGGGGCTTCAAGGAAAAGCGCCCAGTCTCCCCTCGTGTTGCCGTGGCCTCCGCCGACCAGGCCGCCCGGGTGGACCCCACGCAGCCGGGGAGCCTCCCCCCTCGACATGAGCACACAGAAGAGCATCAGGCCCTGCTGAGGAACATTCCAGTGCTCTGAGTCAGACCGGGGCATGGGGGATCACAGCCCCACAGGCCTCAGCCCGGCCCCGTGAGGTGGGGTCCGCCCGCTGGCCCGCCGGCCCGGAGTGCCATGGGGAGAAAGCAGGACCAAGGGCGCTGCTCCGGGCGCAGGCGGGTCAGCGCTGCCTTCACCCGCCCAGGGACAGAGCAGCCCAGGTGCCAGGCCGCCAAGCTTGCTGGAAACCCGCAGGCCGAGTCAGTCAGGACAAGCCGGACCCCAAGGCAGGACGGGGGCCTCGCTGGCTGCACACACGTGCTTCCCGAGGGGCCCCGAGGGACCACAGCCCGCGTCCAGCTGGGGCGGCGGCGCTGGGCCGCAGCGGAGACGGCAGCCCGAGGACTCCGGACGGACGCAGTGCAGCCCCGGCGGCCGTGGCCCGAGAGCCGGGAGGGGACGCCGTCGGCTCAGTACGCGATCCTCCAGTGTGTGGGCTGCTCGCACGTCTTCTCCTCGTCCCCGCAGAACCGGTTGTACGTGGTCCGGGGGTCCAGCCCCAGGATCTCCCTCTCCTCGTGAATCCGGAAGGAGAACGTCGAGACCGAGGTGCCGATGAAGAACCTGCCGAGCGACGGCAGGTCACCAGGAGCAGCGCACGGCACCCCGCCCGCCCCGCCGCCCGCCCGGCCGCACTCGTCCCCCGCCGCGCACGAGGACCCGGCCGCTCCACGGGCCGCGCCTCACCGGGCGTGCGCGCAGATCCACTGGTCCACGATGGCCACGCCCCCGTCCTTGTAGAGCTCCAGCTCCTCCCACGTGGGCTCGAACCGCACCATCTCGGGCAGCAGCCTCCGCAGCGCCTCCAGCTCTGTGGGGGCAGAGGGGGCCGGTGGGCGGCGCCGCGGGGGCTCGCACAGGACAGGCAGGGGACGCGTACACGCATGCGCACGCACCCACGCGGGGACCACGAGGCAAGGACAGATGCACAACCACCGCTCCCTCCGTCAGCCGAGGGGAGAGCAGTGGACGGGCGCCGCGTACCCTTCCTGACGGCGTCCGTGGCCACGAACACCTTGTCCAGGCGGTGGGCTTTCATGAGGCTGCGGATCTTCCGCACGGCCCGGTGAGGTGGGGTCCGCCCGCTGGCCCGCCGGCCCGGAGTGCCATGGGAGAAAGCAGGACCAAGGGCGCTGCTCCGGGCGCAGGCGGGTCAGCGCTGCCTTCACCCGCCCAGGGACAGAGCAGCCCAGGTGCCAGGCCGCCAAGCTTGCTGGAAACCCGCAGGCCGAGTCAGTCAGGACAAGCCGGACCCCAAGGCAGGACGGGGGCCTCGCTGGCTGCACACACGTGCTTCCCGAGGGGCCCCGAGGGACCACAGCCCGCGTCCAGCTGGGGCGGCGGCGCTGGGCCGCAGCGGAGACGGCAGCCCGAGGACTCCGGACGGACGCAGTGCAGCCCCGGCGGCCGTGGCCCGAGAGCCGGGAGGGGACGCCGTCGGCTCAGTACGCGATCCTCCAGTGTGTGGGCTGCTCGCACGTCTTCTCCTCGTCCCCGCAGAACCGGTTGTACGTGGTCCGGGGGTCCAGCCCCAGGATCTCCCTCTCCTCGTGAATCCGGAAGGAGAACGTCGAGACCGAGGTGCCGATGAAGAACCTGCCGAGCGACGGCAGGTCACCAGGAGCAGCGCACGGCACCCCGCCCGCCCCGCCGCCCGCCCGGCCGCACTCGTCCCCCGCCGCGCACGAGGACCCGGCCGCTCCACGGGCCGCGCCTCACCGGGCGTGCGCGCAGATCCACTGGTCCACGATGGCCACGCCCCCGTCCTTGTAGAGCTCCAGCTCCTCCCACGTGGGCTCGAACCGCACCATCTCGGGCAGCAGCCTCCGCAGCGCCTCCAGCTCTGTGGGGGCAGAGGGGGCCGGTGGGCGGCGCCGCGGGGGCTCGCACAGGACAGGCAGGGGACGCGTACACGCATGCGCACGCACCCACGCGGGGACCACGAGGCAAGGACAGATGCACAACCACCGCTCCCTCCGTCAGCCGAGGGGAGAGCAGTGGACGGGCGCCGCGTACCCTTCCTGACGGCGTCCGTGGCCACGAACACCTTGTCCAGGCGGTGGGCTTTCATGAGGCTGCGGATCTTCCGCACGGCCCCGTCCAGGCTGGGCACGTCCTCCCGGTGGCCCCAGATGAAGTCTTTCCTCCTCAGGTGGACGCCCAGGTACGGCCCCCCCAGCGAGGAGCCCAGCTTGACCTGGAGAAAGGGGCCAGGCCGGCCGAGCTGGCGGGATTCGGGGCCTGACAGGGTCCGTCCAGGGGCTGATTACCCGTCCCCCCGGGCACAGCAGCACAGGGCTCCAGGAAGGGCGCGGGGGGCCGGCAGCCCTGTGACGGGAGAGTGCACTCTCTTCAGATCTGTCCTCCCCTAAGGGCTGAGCCGCGACGCACCTAGGTCAGTGCCCCACCCCGGGGTCCCGCGGGCAGCTACCTTCATCCTGGTCCAGTCCTCCTCGAAGGGGATCCCGTCGGCCTCGTCCGTGGAGTTGAGGTACTTGCTCCTGAACTCGTCGCCCACGGCCCGCAGGTGCTTGGCGAACACCATGCTGCGCCGGGTCTGCAGGAAGACAGGCCCTGAGCCCGGCCGCCCCGCCCCCGGCCGGGGTCCCGCGCGCCCTCATCTGGAGTCCAGCCCGGGGCGGGAGAGCAAGCGGGGGCCTCAGGCAGGTTCGCCCCGGCCCAGGGGCCACGCAGTGGACTCAAGGTGGAGCCCGTCATTCGGACAGTCGGGAGCACCCGGGGAGCGCGCCCACCCGGCCTGGGGCGCTCGCAGAGGCTGTGCGGGCCGACGCTGCAGCCGTCTCCCCGGGCCTGGCCCGGCTCCGGCTCCGTGACCGTGGCTGGCAGGGTCGGGAGGTGCTGAGGGGGTCCCCGTGCAGCCAGACTGGCACGGCCAGCGCTGCTGAGAGCACGGAACCCGTGTCCACTGACGACAAGGGCCCTTCTGTGATTCTGAAACGACTCGCGGGGCGGTGCCCGAGTCCAGGGAGCAGGTCTCCCCTGACCCCCGACTTCCATTTCACGTCAACGACAGACAAATGCCCCTGCTGAGCCTCAGTCTCTGCACAGGTCCCAGGACCCGTGGGAGCGTGGCAGGCCCCGCGGCCCCAGTGCTCGCGGCAGGCCCGGCCCGGCCAGGCCGATGTCGCCATGAGGCTGGACCCAGGCCCGCCAGGCTGGGCACGTCCTCCCGGTGGCCCCAGATGAAGTCTTTCCTCCTCAGGTGGACGCCCAGGTACGGCCCCCCCAGCGAGGAGCCCAGCTTGACCTGGAGAAAGGGGCCAGGCCGGCCGAGCTGGCGGGATTCGGGGCCTGACAGGGTCCGTCCAGGGGCTGATTACCCGTCCCCCCGGGCACAGCAGCACAGGGCTCCAGGAAGGGCGCGGGGGGCCGGCAGCCCTGTGACGGGAGAGTGCACTCTCTTCAGATCTGTCCTCCCCTAAGGGCTGAGCCGCGACGCACCTAGGTCAGTGCCCCACCCCGGGGTCCCGCGGGCAGCTACCTTCATCCTGGTCCAGTCCTCCTCGAAGGGGATCCCGTCGGCCTCGTCCGTGGAGTTGAGGTACTTGCTCCTGAACTCGTCGCCCACGGCCCGCAGGTGCTTGGCGAACACCATGCTGCGCCGGGTCTGCAGGAAGACAGGCCCTGAGCCCGGCCGCCCCGCCCCCGGCCGGGGTCCCGCGCGCCCTCATCTGGAGTCCAGCCCGGGGCGGGAGAGCAAGCGGGGGCCTCAGGCAGGTTCGCCCCGGCCCAGGGGCCACGCAGTGGACTCAAGGTGGAGCCCGTCATTCGGACAGTCGGGAGCACCCGGGGAGCGCGCCCACCCGGCCTGGGGCGCTCGCAGAGGCTGTGCGGGCCGACGCTGCAGCCGTCTCCCCGGGCCTGGCCCGGCTCCGGCTCCGTGACCGTGGCTGGCAGGGTCGGGAGGTGCTGAGGGGGTCCCCGTGCAGCCAGACTGGCACGGCCAGCGCTGCTGAGAGCACGGAACCCGTGTCCACTGACGACAAGGGCCCTTCTGTGATTCTGAAACGACTCGCGGGGCGGTGCCCGAGTCCAGGGAGCAGGTCTCCCCTGACCCCCGACTTCCATTTCACGTCAACGACAGACAAATGCCCCTGCTGAGCCTCAGTCTCTGCACAGGTCCCAGGACCCGTGGGAGCGTGGCAGGCCCCGCGGCCCCAGTGCTCCCGGCAGGCCCGGCCCGGCCAGGCCGATGCCGCCGGGTCCCCGCCTCGCAGCCAAGGGCTCTTCTCGGGGGCGTCTGATGCCCCTGCAGCCCCGTCGGCGGGACTGCGCCGCGTTTCCCCACCAGAGCCCTGACGACTAGCCGTCCCGGCCCGCCTCCTCGCCGCCTGCTCACCGAGCCAGCGCGTCCCCCTCAGAGCCGGGCAGAGCGCCCGCCGCCCGCTGCTCAGCCCGCGGGCCAGAGCTCTCGGCCGGCTCGCAGCGCCAGCGGGAAGGCCCGCGGGTGCGGGTGCAGGAGCGCCCGGGACACCGCGCCCTCTCCCCGCAGCCCCTCGGCGAGCAGGCCGGAGCCCTAGCCGGGGGGCCGGCCCCCAGATGCTCAGGCCTCGCCGTGCTCATCAGCAGAGGGCGCAGGAGCCGCTGGCGGGTGGCTCCCACGTCACACCGTCCCGCAGACGCGCGGCAGCACTCACGTCCCAGTACTCCTTCCCGCCGTAGTGGTCGTGGAGGAGGTTCTCGGCCCGGTCCAACATCACGGACCTGTTTTTAAGCAAAGGAACAGAAGGTCTTCATGTTCACACGCTCCACGGAGCACGGCCGGCGGGAGGGCCCTGGGCCAGGGCCAGGGAGAGACCCTGCGCGGGCCCAGCCCTGCGGGGCCAGCCTGGCGCCCCTGGGCAAGTCTCCGCGGACCCGCACGGGCAGCCGTCGGCAGAGGCTTCTGCCTCCCGAGTGGCTCGAAACGCGGCCCCTCGCCTGCCCGGCCCCTCCGCTGCCCGGCAGCCAGGCTCGCCTGTGACTCAGCGCACAGACCCCGCAGACACACCAAGTACACACACCGGCCAACAGCGCCCAGCACACGCGACAGCGGAGCGCACGCCAGGGGTGCACAGCTGGTCCAACGTCAGGACGTCCACGGCTTAACTCGCGCCACGGGCAGAACCGTACAACCAGGGCCGCCCCGGAGAGCCAGCCAGCGCCTCCCCCGCTCCCGAAGAGCGCCTGACCTGGAGAGGAGCCTCGCCAGCGCGGCCTTCAGGGCAGGCTCGCGGCCCGCCTCCACGTGCGGGGAGAAGAGGCCTGAGCTAATCCGGCAGCTCGAAGGATCCGAACACACGGAGGGAACCCTCCAGGCCACGTCTGCTCCAGACGGGCCACCCGGGCGGCGGGCCCCTCTGGAGAGGGTGGTCCCAGAGGCCCTGGCGGGGGCACGGGCGTGGTGATCAGAGCCTCCGCTTTTGACCCAAAACAGACCCTCAGGGGCTCGGAGTTCACTGTGAAGACGGAAACTACAAAAAGTAGAACATGAACGAATTTCTAGGAACATTGAGATGCCAAAGGTTATACTTAAAGAAGACCTAGATGCCTTTAAAGAGTAAACAGGATGATAACTTTGAATGTATCAAAATTAAAAAACTTCTGCAGAGAAAGAAATCAGCAAAAGACTTAAATACATCCTTTACGGAGTATCATGAAACCAAAGAAACACAAGTGAAGCCAGAGGCGTCCGGCTGCCGCGCGCCCGCTCCAGAGCCTGAGGCGGCCCGCCCGGGGCTGTGGGGACCACGGTGGGCGACTGCCACTCGGGGAGCAAGACCCACCCGGCTTCAGTTCTGGGGAAGCCCGCGCCCTCACTTCCCGGGGGCAGTGCAAACACGGCTCCGGCTTGCTACGGCAAAGCCTGGAACCAGGCAGAGGCCACCCACTCGGGCGGGTGTGTGGGGACCTCCACGGGGACCTCGCGGGTCTCTCAGCTCCCGGGGGTACCAGCAAGCGGGAAGGAGGCAAACAGGACGCCCTGCAGAGAACAGGCCTGTGGGGAGCACACGTGTCTTCAAGAGCCGCCCGTGAGCGCTGGGAGGAGAGTTCTGGAAGCGGGGCCGGGAGGCTGCAGGCGCGGCCACGGGGTCCCCGGAGAACAGCCTGCTCCCCGGGGCTGCCGGAGGACGCGAGGCGGCGGGCCTGCGGGTGTGCGCCCCGCCCCGCCCCGCCCACGGCCGGCCGTGCCCTGCAGCAGCGCTGGGCGCCGAGGCAGGCGCTGCGGCCTCGCCGTGGCCCGGGACCCGCCGTGGGCAGCCATGGCCCTCCCCTTGGGTTGGCTGGATCTATCTTCTGTCTCGCCTGCTTTCTGGTTCTCACGGCTCAGTCGTGTCTTAGTTCTGAACGTGGAGAACCTGCTGAGCATCTGGCAGCTCAAGAAGAGGCCTGAGCTAATCCGGCAGCTCGAAGGATCCGAACACACGGAGGGAACCCTCCAGGCCACGTCTGCTCCAGACGGGCCACCCGGGCGGCGGGCCCCTCTGGAGAGGGTGGTCCCAGAGGCCCTGGCGGGGGCACGGGCGTGGTGATCAGAGCCTCCGCTTTTGACCCAAAACAGACCCTCAGGGGCTCGGAGTTCACTGTGAAGACGGAAACTACAAAAAGTAGAACATGAACGAATTTCTAGGAACATTGAGATGCCAAAGGTTATACTTAAAGAAGACCTAGATGCCTTTAAAGAGTAAACAGGATGATAACTTTGAATGTATCAAAATTAAAAAACTTCTGCAGAGAAAGAAATCGGCAAAAGACTTAAATACATCCTTTACGGAGTATCATGAAACCAAAGAAACACAAGTGAAGCCAGAGGCGTCCGGCTGCCGCGCGCCCGCTCCAGAGCCTGAGGCGGCCCGCCCGGGGCTGTGGGGACCACGGTGGGCGACTGCCACTCGGGGAGCAAGACCCACCCGGCTTCAGTTCTGGGGAAGCCCGCGCCCTCACTTCCCGGGGGCAGTGCAAACACGGCTCCGGCTTGCTACGGCAAAGCCTGGAACCAGGCAGAGGCCACCCACTCGGGCGGGTGTGTGGGGACCTCCACGGGGACCTCGCGGGTCTCTCAGCTCCCGGGGGTACCAGCAAGCGGGAAGGAGGCAAACAGGACGCCCTGCAGAGAACAGGCCTGTGGGGAGCACACGTGTCTTCAAGAGACGCCCGTGAGCGCTGGGAGGAGAGTTCTGGAAGCGGGGCCGGGAGGCTGCAGGCGCGGCCACGGGGTCCCCGGAGAACAGCCTGCTCCCCGGGGCTGCCGGAGGACGCGAGGCGGCGGGCCTGCGGGTGTGCGCCCCGCCCCGCCCCGCCCACGGCCGGCCGTGCCCTGCAGCAGCGCTGGGCGCCGAGGGCAGGGGCGCTGCGGCCTCGCCGTGGCCCGGGACCCGCCGTGGGCAGCCATGGCCCTCCCCTTGGGTTGGCTGGATCTATCTTCTGTCTCGCCTGCTTTCTGGTTCTCACGGCTCAGTCGTGTCTTAGTTCTGAACGTGGAGAACCTGCCTGCTGGGGGCACGGGGGCTCCCAGGTCTGGGGCTCTGGAACATTCCAGAACACGGGGGGATGCTCCGCAGGCACTCAGGGTCGAGGGTCTCCCCACTCCGCCTGGTGTCCCCTGTGCCCCAGGGGTCTCCACCTCCTCCTCCCAAGGGCACTGGGAGGCAGTGGCCGGCATCTCGTCTCGGGTCTAAGAGCAGCGTGTCCCCCCATGAGGCGGACCTGGCCCCCTCCGCCCCCGGCCACACTCCCAATCCCAGCTCTGCTGAACACGCGCCAGAGCCGCGGCCCTGGGCTCCCGGGCTTCAGGAGCTCCGTCCACATCTGGGCGGAGAGTGTGGACCCACAGGACTGGTTCCAAGGACCCCTCTCCATGGTTGGTTTCCTTTTTGTTAACAGTATCCGCTGGTGGACAAGCCTTACTAACTTGAATGTAACTGAATGTATCCATCCTCTCTCCCTGGTTAGTGCTTTTCCCATCTTGAGGTTCCTATGTGGCGGGGGGACCTCCCCCAGCTCGCGGGGCCTCACAGGTCTCAGCAGCCTGACCTTCACCCTGACGCCATCCCCTGCACCAGTCCCTCTTAAATGGAGGGTGGGCCCCAAGGCCGTGGTCTCCCCTTACCTACAGATGGGACTGAAAATAGAACTGCCCACCGCCCAAAGCTTCAGGCAGACCCGCTTCGGAAGGGCAAGTCGCAGGATTAGTAACGCAGGGTCCCAGACGGGCCGCCTCGAGCGTCCTCGCTTCTCTGTGGAGATCAGACCCACCGGCGAGCACGCGGACACACCTCGTGCACACAGGCCCGGAGGGACTGGCCACACGGGGCCACGCTGGGACAGGAAGGCCTTCCCGGGGCCCGAGAGCACGGCGCCCGCTGCAGGCTCAGGGGCACTGACCACGGCGAGAGCGAGGGCCGGCTCTCCGGGGCCCACGCCCCCGGCCACTCACCCTTGCAGGGCAGGCCCAGGGCGCGCTGCCTGGGGACCCAGCACGAGAAGCGCACCTCGCACACCAGACTGCGAGTCGCCCAGACCCCGCGTCCCTCCCCGCGGGCCCTCTGGTGCTGCCCGCGTGTGGCGGCAGCAGGGGGGCGGCGGGGGCTGGCTTTTGCTCCCGAGAGGGCCCGGAGCGCAGCCAGCCCTGCCACCGGGGAGGCCAGGGGCAGCCGCCAGGGCAGCGTGTCTGCCTCGACCCTCCCTGACCACTCGGAGCCCGGGCTTCGCGGAGGCCTGGTCCAGGAGTAACCCAGCCCCGCCCGCCCTGAGGGGAAGCCCTCCTCCTCCTCCTCCACCCCAGACCGGCTCCAGGTGACCCTAGTTCCTGGTCACCTCGGCGGTCACCGGAAACCCCTCCTGGCCCCAACCCTGCTGCGGCCTTGAGGCCGCTGCCCTCGTCCCTGTCCTCCTCCTCTGCGCCCCCCACAGGCCTGCCGCCTGCCCCGGCACCCAGCGCGCCGGCTCGCCCACCAGCTCAGAGGGACCCCAGGGCAGGACCGGGTGCGAATCCAGCCGCACCACCCACGGGCGGAGGGACCAGAGCCCACCCTGCCCCGCGGAGTGGCTCAGAGCAGAGCTGCTGGGGCCGCCCTACCCGGGGCGCCTGGACCCCGACCCCGGGAGCGGGCCGGGGCTGAGGCCCAGCCCTCCAGGGACCCCTGCCCCCGCGGCGAGCCAGGCCAGCGGCTCGGAGCGCGGCACAGGCGAGCCCGCGCACGCAGAGCTGGGCGCCGTCCCGGGGCTGTGCAGACACTCACCGGGCGGAGGTGTTTCTCAGGAGCACGGGAGCGATGATGGAGGCCGATCCCTGGACAGACAGACAGGAGACGTTTAAGCCCCTCGTCTCCTCGTAACCCCAAAACCATCCTCTGGAAAATAAGACCCAGGGCACCCCGTCAGTGCACCGTGCTCGCCCCGGGCAGGAGGCAAGTCCAGACGACAGCCCGAGCTGGGTGAGCCCGGCTGGCTCCACGGGAGAGCCCAGGGCTGCGGTCGCGGGGGAGCTCGCCCAGGTTCTTAGAGAAACCACAGCTTGCATCTCCTCTGATGGGACACGCACGCTCTTTTCGGGGAGCTGGATGGTTCCATGACCGGAAAGCGGGGCGGCCCCTGAGGACCCGGCGGACACGCTGCTCCACGTGTCGGGGCCGTTCTGACCTGACTGTCCTCCCAGGAGCGCCGGCCGCCCCCGGCTCAGCCCTGGCTCCTCGGGTCCCCTGCCTGGCTACTGGGGCGGGGGGAGAGGACGGCAGCGGGGCGCGGGAGGGACGGCGTGGGCGCACGGTGCCCCCGTGTGCCCACGATACGTGCTGCTGGCTGGCCCACGGCGGGGGGAGGCGTCCCGGGAGGTCAGGAACGGGGTGCGGAGGGGGCACGGGGGGCGCAGGCGGGCCAGCGCTTCCACAGGGGCTCTTCTGATGGCGGTGCAGCCTGGGGTGACGACACCCCCACGACGCTGTTCAAATGCGTGAGACCCCACGGCAGCGTGTCGACGCTGGCCTGAGCCCGCGGATGCGGCTGAGCCCACGCTGGCCTGAGCCCCAGGGCGCGGCGCGGCACCTGTAGTACTCGTGCTTGTCCTGCGAGTACAGCGGCGGCGCGAGGCAGGGCCGGCCGTCCACCTTCTCCTCCCAGGCGCCCTCCTTCCAGCCCTCCGCGTAGCCTTGCAGGACGTAGACCTGGTCGATGAAGGGCCCGCCGGACTCTGAAGGAGACAGGCCAGACAGGACGGTGACCACAGCCCAGGCCGCGGGCACGCCGAGAACCGCTCGGAATGGATCAGAGCGGAGACGACGGAATGAGGACGCGGGCACGGGGCGCCGGCGGGGCGGGAAGGCTGTCAGGTGGGGACGCCCAGGTCCTGCAGCTCCTCTGGGCCACATCCCCCTGACCTCCAACAGCACCTGGACTCGCGCTGGGCCCTCTTCTCTCTGGCCACACTCCTTCCCCGGAGGCAGGGCCGGTCTCCAGATGGCCGCTGGCCGCCCTCGCTCTGCCCACTCCTCTCCTGAGCTCCTCCTCCCCAGTTCCCGCCCCACGGCGCCTGGAGCGCATGGGTGCTCCTTCCCCAGGCCCTTGACCAGTTGTCTCCTCCAAGGCTTGCCTCTTGACCCCTTTGAGGCCGTTCAAACTGCATCTCTGCCAAACCCTTTATTCTAAGAAATCTGCAGTCTTTCCCTCTTAAAATCATTAAAACAAGAAGCCTGAGCAGGACCCAATGAGACAGGACACGTCATTACACGTCCACTCCAGCAGGTGGTCACTGCGACACACGCCCAGCGTTTTCCTCCAGGCGGGACCAGCCTGGCCCGCACGGGAAGGGCGCCTGCAGCCCTGCTGGGACGGGCCGGCTCTGTGGCAGCCGCCTCCCCGTCACGGCTCCTCCCCACCCGGCGGAGGAGTCTTCAGAGGAAAGGGGACACACAGCTCACATGCGTCAGATCTATTTCTCTAAAAACTACAGAAAGACCAAGATCACTGGCAGTGGGGGAAAGGAAGCAGGACCCCTACCCAGAGCAAAGGCCCGAGGGGGGACGGCCCGGCTGGCCGAGGTCTCGGGCCTGGCTGCATGCTCACGCCAGAACCAACGGCCGCCGGGCCAGCTAAGGGACCCCCGCCTGCCTCACCTGCGATGAACTGCTCGTACTCAATGACGGGGATGTTCTTGTTGAGACTCGGAAGATCAAAGAAGTCGGACCAGGGGATGCGGACCTGGTGGATGTCGGGGCTCTGCCAGTGGTACAGGCGGCCCCAGGGGGGCAGCACCAGCACCCACTCCTCCGTCTTCAGCAGCGTCTTCAGGAGGGAGGCGATTCGGATGTAGACATCTCTGCGGAGGTTGAAGCCCTCGGGGGGGTTGACATCGTACAGAAGGTACCTGGTGGGGAGGGCAGGACACCCGTGCCTGGGGCCAGGGCTCTGCACAGAACCCCACGCCCTGCATCCGCAGCCTGGCTCCGGTGCCAGGCGCCGTCAGGGGCTTCCCGTCTGTGAACCGGGGCAGCGGCCCGCCCGTTTCTAGGAGAGCAGTTACTTAAAGAGCCCCCAGCGTGTCAGCGACTGTTCAACCGTCGGCAGCAGCTCACCGAGCTCGACGGCTGGCATCCGAACACTCGCCCCCCGGGGGCTCTACAGCTCCTCAGTCGCAGACCCCTCGCCCTCTCAACGACTACCGAGGACCCCAGAGGAGGCTCTTTCTGGGGCTTAAGTCTATCAATAATTCCCGTATTAGAAATAAAAGCAAGAACCTATGAATCCTCAGCACAGTTTTCAAGACGAACCACACAAGTGAGAAGAGCACTGGCGTTCTTATCTCTGCCCTTCTCTCTTTGGTCTGGTAATACCTGTATTCTCCCTGTGTTACTACCCCCACGGGCCACGTGGCCTCTGGGAAAACCCCACAGCCAACTCAAGAAAACTCCAGAGTGTGTGCAAAAGGCAGATGGCATCCCAGTGGCATCCTGGGGGTCCCTGAGCACCCACTGAGAACAGCTGCCTCGTCCAAGCAGGATCCCCGTTCACAAGACCCAGGCAGGGAACCCCAGCCTCGGCTCCGGCTGCACCTTCCCTTCTCTGCACTTCGCTCACTGCAGGAGAGGCTGTACTGGAATGCCGAGCCTCCAACCCCACAAACTGCCAGTCTGCACACCCTGCGCCCAGCAGTGTGCTTTGGGTCAGGCCCTCAGGACCCGCTGAACGGCACGGGCGCTTGCTTCTTCCCCCCGAGACTTAGCTACACAACTACCAGCATCTGGATGGCAGGGAAATTCTCCTGCAGATAAACAAGGCTGGGCTTTCTTAAGAACCACCCCGTTCGAACACCTGCTTCTGGGGCTTCCCGAGGGCCAGGCAACGCTCCGTATCCTCCGACGGGGCCTCCGCCCTTCCCCCTATCGTGGGCTTTCGCCTGTCCTCACAGGGGCTCGGGGAGGCCGCGTGCGCCAGGGCACCCCGGCGGGGACCCCGGCGGGAACCCGCAGCCCGCGAGCCCAGGGGGTGGGGCGGACGGAGGCCCCGCCGCTCTGCCCCCGCCTCCCAGCCCTCCGCGGGGTCCCGGCCCCGTTACCGTCGGCGGGACGCCGCCCCCGACAGGATGTCGGCTGCCGACTGGCCAGGCCAGAACTCCTCGCCGGAGGCCGAGGCAGACGGCCACCATGCCGCCCAGAGCAGCAGGAAGACGACGCCGAGCGCCGCCATGGCCCCGGGCGGCCACGCACTTCCTGTGGCCGCGCCCCGCCCCGGAAGCGCAGGCCGTCCGCGCGAAGAGCGTCCCCTGTAGCCACGGCAACGTCACCGGGCCCGCCTTGCTCATGCGTCGGGCGTGATCCCGCGTCTGCGCTTTCCGTCGCCCAAACTAGAGGAGCCGCGGCGGCCGAGGCGGGGCCGGGAGGCGGGACTGAGGGTCGAGTGGGAGGGGCCTATATGTGGGCGGGGCTGCTCGGCAGTCCTCGCCGGACGGAGACTGGGGCGGGGCCGCTAGGGGCGGGGCCGCTAGGGGCGGGGCCTCGCGGGGCTAAAATTCGCGTTGCAGGGCGATTTCTCAGATTACAGCAACTCTCCCAAGATGGGAGTTGTGGCAGGAGGCGGTGGGGCCGAGGTACCAGACGCTGGGCTGGAGGCAGCCTCACTGGAGAACGACAGTGCGACGGGGCAGAGCGGTCAGCGGGCCTGGGACATTTGGGCTATGATGTGGGATGGCGCGTGTCATCCTCTGGGGGCCTGGCGGGTGGAGGGATCTCCTCAGGAACCCTCATTCCAGACCAAGGAGCCCTGCTGTTTCGCCCTCAACTATACCTGCTTTCTTCTCCAGCACCAATGCCCCTGCCCCAGAAGTGCCCCACAGACCTCGCCTGGCACTGGGCACTGTCGCCATGAGAGGTGCTGAGCTCCCCACGGCAGCCACCCTGCCTACCAGGGGTTCTCCTGTGCTCAGGGCAGTGGCCGGCCCTCTGGAGAGCAGAGCCAGCTTCCACACCTGCTCCCTTGCCTCAGGGGCCCCTATAGTCCCCTGGCCCGGGAAAGACCACCATGGGGAACTCTGGGAAATCCAAAAGCCTGCAGTGTGAAATCTGTCAGCCCCAGGAATTCCCCTCTTCAGGGGCAGAAACACAGCCTTCATTCCCGCCCCCTGCTCCCCGGCTGACCTTGGAAAAAGCACTTTCTGGCTGAAGACAGCCCTTACAGACTTGCACGTTCTCTCTGGGATAGGTGGCCTTCATGCAATGCCTTCCCCGTCCACGCCTGCCGACCCTGGAAAGAGAGGGCCTTTCACACCTATGTGTACAGAGCCCTGCAAGGTGGGGTTCCCTTCCCGGCCCTCCCAGCCAGGCGCCCGCAGCACTGCAGCCACATGGGGTCATGTGTGGCCAAGAACAGCTGGCCCCTCTCCTCCGCTGCTCTCTGGGAGTGCACTGCCCACACGGCTGGGCCTTTAGGCCACTTAGGGAGAGCAGCAGGTGTTTCTATGGGCAAATATAATTTCCTCTTTTGAAAAGATTTGATGGCAAAGGATGAAAGGTATGCTTTTTATGTTGCTCTGGACTAAAACTGAAGCCAAAGCAGGTTTTACAGAAATCCACGGAAAGCCCTGCAACAAAGATCAAGGCTCCCAGCAAGGGCCACAAGACCAAGGCAGCCTTCCCTTCCCACGGGGGCTCGGGGGCACCTGCGGGAAGACCTCGGTCTCTCCTGCGGGGCCCCTGCTCCAGACCCCAGGGCCAGCATGGTGACAGCCCAGCTCTTCGTTCCCTGAGATCCAGGTGCCCTCTGCAGCCTGTCCACCACAGCTCCTTCTGGGAGCACCCCCAGATGAAGGGAGTCTTGGGACAGGAGGGCCCCGGTGGGGGCCAACAGCTCGAGGCTCTTGGTGCTGGGCACCACTGCCAGCTAGTCCCCTGAGGGAAGGGCGCCTCCTCCCCTCCCCTCTCCCCTCCTCTCTGCTGCCCTTCGCTTCCCCCACCCGCCTCTGCTGATTGATCCCCGGATGGTGGTCTTTACCAGGAATGACCCAGGAAAGGTTTCATGCATCTTTAAGAGGGAAAAAGAAATCTTTATACCAGTAACTGAAGGCAGCTTCCCCTCTGCCTGCGTGACAATCCTCCTTTCCAGCGGCTGAGGTTTATTAACTGGTGTCCAGTTTCTGAGGCCCTTGTCTCTGAGAGCTCCTTCTCCCTCCCTCCCCAGCTGCAGTCACCCCTGCGTCCTGGCCACCAGAGGGCAAGAGAGCCCTTCCCCAAGGCTGTCAGAGGAGGGCGGAGGCCCAGGGAGGAAGGGCCCACCCTGAGGCCGGTGGAAGGAGCAGGGTTCAGAGCTGGAAACCAGGTGAGCCTGTCTGGCCCAAGTCTTCCCTGCCTGGTGAGCCCCCGGCCCGATCCAGCTCCCCACAAACGGAAGCCCAGGATCCACCCCCTGGAGGAGAAGGAAGGCTCTTGGCCTGGATCCAGGCCGGGTGTCCTGGGAGCCCGGGGCCACTCCTGTTCCAGCTGGTGCTTCCATCCCTCCCCCCGGCCTCAGGAGGGTCACTCCTGGGCTCCCGGGGTCCCCACCCCCCGGGCAGGGCAGGGGAAGGGGACAGAGAGACTCTTCTGGCAGCTGGGTTCCAGGACGAGGCCCTCTGAGAGCTGGGGCCATGTCCCGAGCAGACCGCCGGAGGAGGGGGGGGTTCTTGTAAGGGAAGGGAGCAGACGGTGCTTTGAGGGGCCCCAGCTCTGTCCTGTTGTGTCTGCAGTTTGGACACTTCACAACACCACCCCGCCCCCCCAGTCCGCCTGGGGGCTGCCCAGGGGCAGGGCAGGGCAGGGGCGGGGCAGGGCAGCCCGAGGGCAGCCTCCCCAGCAGGAACAAGGCAGAGCCCTGCTCGGAGAGGCAGGACAGACGGACAGCCGGCCCGGAGAACTCAGCAAAGTCCAACGAAGGGAAGCCAGACGGGGCGGCCTCCACCCCGGAGGCAGGAGCTGGGTGTTTAGGCCCGGCCCCTGAGAACCCTGAAGGGGGTGAAGGATACGAAGCTCCCAAGGAGCGGCTCTCCCGGGGGCACAGGCTTCTCACCGGTGCGTCCCGGGCGCAGCATGAATGCATGACCGGATCCACACGTCAGGCGCTAGGGGGCTTGGTGTGGAACCCGCCCCCTGAGGTCCCGGCCTTCGTCCTTGGACGGCGCCGGGGAGCTGACTGCTGCGGGAGCCACTGAGGCAGCAGACTTCTGGGCGGGCTCTGGCCACCGGCGGCACACCAGGGTCTCTTAACAGGTGCTCTGGGGCCACCTGCCAGGGCCGGCCTATGGGACCGCCGAGGCGCCTGTGTGACCCAGGTCACCAACTGGCCAAATTGTGAGGCTGCCTGGGATTTCCTGGGGGCGTGTGGAGTCCAGCAGTCAGCACGTGGGCCCAGCGTCCCCGGGTGGCCTGCCCAGAGGGGCCTGCCGTCCGGGGCAGTGGCTCCCAGGACCTGCAGGAGCCCCCCCCCAAGTCTTCCCTGCCTGGTGAGCCCCCGGCCCGATCCAGCTCCCCACAAACGGAAGCCCAGGATCCACCCCCTGGAGGAGAAGGAAGGCTCTTGGCCTGGATCCAGGCCGGGTGTCCTGGGAGCCCGGGGCCACTCCTGTTCCAGCTGGTGCTTCCATCCCTCCCCCCGGCCTCAGGAGGGTCACTCCTGGGCTCCCGGGGTCCCCACCCCCCGGGCAGGGCAGGGGAAGGGGACAGAGAGACTCTTCTGGCAGCTGGGTTCCAGGACGAGGCCCTCTGAGAGCTGGGGCCATGTCCCGAGCAGACCGCCGGAGGAGGGGGGGGTTCTTGTAAGGGAAGGGAGCAGACGGTGCTTTGAGGGGCCCCAGCTCTGTCCTGTTGTGTCTGCAGTTTGGACACTTCACAACACCACCCCGCCCCCCCAGTCCGCCTGGGGGCTGCCCAGGGGCAGGGCAGGGCAGGGGCGGGGCAGGGCAGCCCGAGGGCAGCCTCCCCAGCAGGAACAAGGCAGAGCCCTGCTCGGAGAGGCAGGACAGACGGACAGCCGGCCCGGAGAACTCAGCAAAGTCCAACGAAGGGAAGCCAGACGGGGCGGCCTCCACCCCGGAGGCAGGAGCTAGGTGTTTAGGCCCGGCCCCTGAGAACCCTGAAGGGGGTGAAGGATACGAAGCTCCCAAGGAGCGGCTCTCCCGGGGGCACAGGCTTCTCACCGGTGCGTCCCGGGCGCAGCATGAATGCATGACCGGATCCACACGTCAGGCGCTAGGGGGCTTGGTGTGGAACCCGCCCCCCGAGGTCCCGGCCTTCGTCCTTGGACGGCGCCGGGGAGCTGACTGCTGCGGGAGCCACTGAGGCAGCAGACTTCTGGGCGGGCTCTGGCCACCGGCGGCACGCCAGGGTCTCTTAACAGGTGCTCTGGGGCCACCTGCCAGGGCCGGCCTATGGGACCGCCGAGGCGCCTGTGTGACCCAGGTCACCAACTGGCCAAATTGTGAGGCTGCCTGGGATTTCCTGGGGGCGTGTGGAGTCCAGCAGTCAGCACGTGGGCCCAGCGTCCCCGGGTGGCCTGCCCAGAGGGGCCTGCCGTCCGGGGCAGTGGCTCCCAGGACCTGCGGGAGGGCATCTCAGGGACTCCTGGGGTCCACAGTGAGAGGGTGCCAGGTGCTGTCCGGCCGGCCACGTGGGACCCCGTCCCCAGTGAAGCGGAGAGCACCTCTCCCCTTGGGCCCCAGGGTTCCCGCCCGCCCTGGACACACAGAGCCCCGAGCTCCGGCCAGCCTGTGCAGTCCTGGGGGCAGCTGGTCTGAGGGTGTGCCCTGGAGGGATGCCGGGCCTGGGGGCAGTACCAGCGGCTCAGAAGCCCCTCGGGCAGCTCCGACCTGACCTTTCTGTGGGCTGGAAGGGCGTCTCCTTCCTGGGGTGCGGTGGGAGGGAGCCAAGCCCAGCGTGAGCATCAGCCCGTCACAGCCCCCCCAAACAGAGGCTGTGCTACATCATTTTGTGGAAACAAAAGTCGCTCCCTCCACCAGCACAGGAGACTCAGAAAGTCATTCAGCCGTGTTCCGGGTCCCCAGTTCTGGCTCAGACGCCGGGCCCCGTTCATGCCTTGCGGTGGGCGGTCTGCTGGCGGGAGGACCCCGCAAACATCTGTGTCTTCACGGGAGCCTCCCCTCCAGCCCAGCTGGGAGGCAGGTCCTGGGCCGGGAACTCGTGTCTTCCCCGAGTGGAGGGCCGCCAAGTGGCGGGGGGACGAGGAATGGTCAGAATTTGTCCTACAGCCTTTTGGGATCAGACTTCCAGCAAATGTCAAGAAGTGTGTGATTCGCTTTATCAAGCAGGCTGCTTCTTTACGTCTGGAGGGTGGGGTGGTCCGGGGGTCCCCGGCAGGAGCACAGGCAGGGCCCGGAGGGGCGGGGGCTCCTTCTCGGAAGGCGGCAGAGCGGGGCGTCCATGGATCCGAGACCTGTCCTGCTTGGCGTGGGCTCTGGGTCTGGCCGGGACTGCAGATGCTTCCAGCTGAGTTCCAGAAACTCAGGAGGGTGAATCGGGGACAGGACAGCGTTTGGACCAGCCCACGAGATCCCCAACAGGGCCTGAGGGCGAGTGCGCCACCACGGGTGACTTCTCCTATTTAGATGCACAGACAAGCGTCGTCTCATCATTCACCAGGAACGCTGTCTTTCTTCACAGACGTGAAACGCTGTCTTCATCGTGAACCAGCTCCCCACAGACGTGGCTCGGTCTCTGGTCCTTCAGTGCTGACCCGCGTGCCGATTTCTGCCTGATGACATGTGCGTGGATTGCGACAGCTTCACCACAAGTTTTCCTTCTCTTCTTTTCAAAATGTGTCTCAGTGGAGTGGATCCAGTCCCATGTATGGCCGTGTCCTTTGCTGTTGGCCTGAAACTATCTGCAGCATTGTTCATTAATCAGCTACACCCCACACAGAATAATAGGTTTAAAAAAGAAAAGAGGAGACGTCTCCGGAGAGCTTGAAGTGTGAAAGCGGCAGCTCCACGCCAGCCCTGCTGGCCGTTCTCCGGGGCGGTGCTGAGCGAGGGCACAGTTTAGAACTGGCACTCCTGTGACGGGAAGGGTCTCTCCAGAGGACTGTTTGGAGCTTCCGCGACGGTTCTAGTTTTCAGTCAGTTTCCTTTCTTGGTGTGCTCCTGGCTTTTGCTGCTCTCGCCAGTGGGACCCTGTTCCTCGCGAATCAGTGTCATTGCACACTGACGGATTAGTGAGTGGTCTTGTTTTTGTATACTGACCTTGAAAACGTTGACCACTTTTTTTGTTTTTTTTAAAGATTTGTTTATTTATTTATTTTGGGTGGGGTCGGGTTGGGGAGGGAGGGGAGCGGGCGGGCCACTTCTATTGGTCTTTCATTTCTCTATGTTCATCCGTCTTTGTTCTTTGGCTCCTGTGGGCCTCCCGTCGCGGTGGTGTCTGCCGTTGCAGAGCGCTGGCTCTGGGCGCATGCGCTCCAGAGCTCCGGCTCGGTAATTGGACACATCAGTCCAGCCGCTCCGCAGCACGTGGGATCTTCCCAGGCCAGGGCTCGAACCGGCGCCCCTTGCACTGCAAGGTGGTGTCCTTATCCACTGGACCACCAGGGGAAGCCCCGTTGGCCACTTTTAACGCTGCTGGTTTGTCAGTTGATTGATCTGGATTTTCCAGCCAAGTTATCGTATCATTAAATAACTGCATTTTACCTTCGCCTTGCTAGTGTTTGTATTTCATGTCTGTATTCCTGCGTTATTGTATTCACGAGGACGCTAACAGGAAGTCAGGTTCCTGGCTACAGTGTGAATGGCTCTGAGGAAGGAGTCTCTATGTGTTAGTCGCTCCGTCGTGTCTGACTCTTTGCCACCCGTGGACTGTGGCCCGCCAGGCTCCTGTGTCCGTGGGATTCTCCAGGCAGGAATGCCGGGGTGGGTAGCCATTCCCTTCTCCAGGGGATCTTCCCAACTCGGGGACCTAAGCTGGGTCTCCGGCACTGCAGGAGGATTTTTCACCATACGAGCCATCTACAGCCACAAGGCCAGGTCCAGCCCAGCGGGCTGATTCTCTTTGTAAATCAAGTCTTAGTGGCGCACAGCCGCTTGCAGTGGTGTGCATGTTGTCTAAATGGTTTTTGCTGTAACAATGATGCCAGACAGTTGGGGCAGTGGCCCTATGGCTTCCCAGATCTAAGATGTTTGCTCTCTGACCCTTTGTAGAAGTTTTCTGACCCTGTTTTCATTTATAGAAGTTTTCCGCCCCTGCTCTGATGTTGTGAGAACAGTACTGTCAGAGGCTGAGGAATTTTCCTACCACCCTTGGCTTCCTGAGGGCCTTGCAGTCGTATGATCTTAGAATTCAGTACAATAGTAACTCATACCAAATGCTTTTGGGTGGGGGCGGGGACGGCGGGGGCGGCGGGTCGCACGGGGGGTCTGGGCTCTGTGCTCAGTCTGGCCCGCAGCCCCCGGGACGTGTTCCTCATGATCCGGCGCCACAAGACCACCATCTTCACGGACGCCAAGGAGTCGAGCGCCGTGTTCGAGCTGCAGCGCATCGTCGAGGGTATCCTCAAGCACCTGCCGGACGAGCAGCGGCTGTACAAGGACGGCCAGCTCCTGGACGATGGCAACACGCTGGGCTAGTGTGGCTTTACCAGCCAGCCGGCACGGCCGCGGGCCCCAGCCACCGTGGGGCTAGCCTTCGGGGCGGCTGAAGCGCTCGAGGCCCTGCGCACCGAGCCCGTCTGCAGCCCACCCGAGCTGCGGCTGTGAGGAAGCCCCAGGGCTCGGGAGGCAGCGCCAACGAGCAGGCTGTGCAGTGAGACGCCTCCCCCAGCGGCCCCCCGCCAGTCGAAGATTTGGGTGTCAAAAATGCTTTTGGATGGGCTGTCTTTTGAGACAACCGAGGATTTTCTTCTTCTTAACCTCTTAGTGTAGCAAATGGAACTCACCGGTTTTACACTGTCAGCTCCTCCTCGCACTTGTGAGACCCGCTTTGCTTGCTCCTGGCGTGTTGGGTTCTATCTGGTGCCGCTTCTCTCTAGACTGATTATGTCCCTTCATAAATCACGTGTGTGTCTTGTGTGTGCGTAAAAACTCACCGCTGGTTTCCAGGCGTGCGACTAGCCGTGTAGAAGGAAAAGTGACCCTCTTGTCTTTTCCTGTGCCCGGGACTGGCACGCGCTCTCCATAATCATCCCTCCGTATTGAGCTCTTCCTCTGCAGAGGTGCATTTCTACCTACTTTACAAGTTAAATCTTTAACCTTCAGATCAACCCTGTGACTTAGGCGCTGTTTTCGTGTCCATTTGACGTTTGGGGAAACTGAGGCACGGGCCGTGTCAGTGGCCTGTCTCACCCTCTTGGCAGGGGCTGGAGGTGGAGCTGGGAGCAGCCGCTGGTCTCCGGGGCTGACACGGCTCGGCCCGGGCCACGCCGTCCCTCCTGTGTACAGAGGTCCTCCCTGAAAGGTTGTGGACACACAGATAAGACGGCCTGCTCCCCGCCCCTGCCACCATTGAAGTGACCAGGTTTCCTATTCCTGCTTGACTCACTTTGTGCTTTATATTTTCCAAGAACATCATCCATGTGATCCAGCGTTTAAAATGTATCACTCTTAAGTTGGAACGTGATAGTGTCAAACGTTTAAATCTCCTGTTCTCTTTTCTCCTTGCGCCCTTTGTTCTGGGGACGGAGAGCACGTCGCAGGTGTGTCCCTCGGTCGCCCCGGCGTCTCTGGAGTGAGGCTGGGGCAGCGGCTGACGGCGCGCTGCGGCTGGTGGGCTCTGCGGAGGCGCCCACGTGAAGGCCCGTCCCCCCAACACGAGAGGAAAGCTGCTCTAAGCACTGAGCTGTGCAGGCGTCCCAGGTGGTGCTAGAGGTAAAGAGCCCACCTGCAGTGCAGGAGACGTGAGGGACGTGGGTTCGATCCCTGGGTCGGAAGGACCCCTGGAGAAGGGCATGGCCGCCCACCCCAGCGTTCCTGCCTGCAGAATCCCATGCACTGAGGAGCCTGGTGGACCACAGCCCATGGGATTGTGAAGAGTCAGATACAACTGAGGGACTGACCCTAAAGGGGAGGGGAGGGATAGACCAGGCATTTGGGATTAACAGATGCACACCACTATATAGCACAGCAAAGATTTGCTATACAATACAGGGATCAAGACTCAATATCCTATAGTAGCCTATAATGGAAAATACAGGTGGCGGGCTCCGTGCCGCGGCGGGGCAGCGTGCAGACCGCGTGGTCCGAGCCGTGTCCTCCGTGGGAGACGGAGTGCTTCTGGAAGGAGCAGAGATGGAGCTGAAGACCGTGGGCGGCCTCTCTCACAGCCGCGTCTGTGGGAACCTTCTAGACCGGGGCGTCCCATCTGGGCCTGGTGTCCCCAGAGGCTTAGAACCAGAGCTCCAAGCAGTCCCTGGGGACCCAGGGTGCCGGGCGACGCCACAGTCAAGGGGAGTCTGTATCAGCTGTCAAAACTGAAATGCGGTCATTAGAGCCGGCCGGCGCCCACGGCCTGTCAGATGCCCCGCAGGCGGGTGCTCCTGGGCCTGGCGCTTGGCGCCCCAGTGTGTCGATGAGGCCTCTTGGCTGCAGAGACAGAACTGCGCTTCCAGGGACTCAAGCTGAGAGACGAATGCCCTGCGTGGTCAGACTTCAAAGCTTTTGCAGAGCAAAGGAAACCAGCGACAGAACAAAACAACAGCCCCTGGATAGGAGTCAACATTTCCAATCAGTGTGACTGACACGGGCTGCTTTCCAAAATAAAGAAACAGCTCAGACAGCTCAATGTCCGAAGACCTAACTGGACATTCCTCCAAAGAAGACACACTAATGGCCAACAGGCACATGAAAAGATGCTCAACACTGCTGATCATCAGAGAAATGCAAACCAAAGCCACAGTGAGATACCATCTCACACGTGTCAAAGTGGCCATTATAAAAAGTCTGCAAATAGTAAATGCTGCACAGGGAGAAAAGGGAGCCTCCTGCCCTACGGAGGCAAGGTAAACTGATGCAGCCCCTATGAAGAACAGTACGGAGATTCTTCAAAAAAATGAAAATAGAATTACTGTACGATCCAGCAGTCCCACTCCTGGGCACATACCCAGACAAAGCTCTAATCCAGTAAGATCCACGCACCCCTGTGTTCATAGCAGTGCTGTCCACAACAGCCAAGACATGGAGACAGCCTAAATGTCCATCAGCATATGAATGGATAAAGATGCAATACATATGTACAATGGAATATTATTCAGTCGTGACAAGGGTTGAAATAATGCCGTTTGTGGCAACATGGATGGACATAGAGATGATCCTACTCAGTGAAATGTCAGACAGAGAAAGACCAATACAAACAATACAAGTGAATCTGTATTATACAGAAATAGACTTGGACATAGGAAATAAGCTTATGGGTGGAGAAACCAACTTCCCTGGTGGCTCAGATGGTAAAGAATCTGCCTGCGATGTGGGAGACCTGGGTTCAATCCCTGGGTCTGGAAGATCCCCGGGAGGAGGGCATGGCAGCCCACCCCAGTGCTCTTGCCTGGAGAATCCCCTGGACAGAGGAGCCTGGGGGGCTACCGTCCATGGGTCGCAAAGGGTCGGATACGACTGAGTGACTAACTCTAAAGGGGAGGGGAGGGTTAAACTAGGAGTTTGGGGTTAACAGATACACACCACTATATAGAACAGCAAAGATTTACTATACAATGCAGGGAACAAAACTCACTATCATGTAATAAACTGTAATGGAAAACAATCTTAAAAGTTGTGTGTGTGTGTGTGTGTGTGTGTAGTGACCAAGTTACTTCGCTGTGTACCTGAAACTGGGCTTCCCGAGGTGGCTCAGTGGTAAAGAACCTGCCTGCCGGTGCAGGAGATACAAGAGACGTGGGTTTGATCCCTGGATCGGGAAGATCCTCTGGAGGAGGGCATGGCCACCCACTCTAGTATTCCTGGAAATCCCACGGACAGAGGAGCCTGGGAGGCTCACAGGGTCCCAAAGAGTTGGACATGACTGACGTGACGTAGCACGGACACATGCATACCTGCAACTATCACAATATGGTAAGTTGACTGTACTTCAATTTTTTAAAAAAATGCAGAGTGTCCTGGGGTGTAGAGCAAACAGGTAGAGTGGGAGAGGAGAGTGCAGTCTGGGGGGCCCCGCGAAGCTCCCGGACCTCAGCTTCTCTGTCTCTCCGCCCCCTCCCCTCCTCCTCGTGCCCTCGTCTCTCTGTCTCTCAGCTCTTCCCGTGGGGCGCTCGCTGCTCTGGGGGAGCCTCCTGAGGCCCGGACAGAGCACGCTTCTGGAAGGAGGGGTGGGCACTGAGCAGGGGCTCCGCGGACTCCCTGGGAGCCAGACGACGGGGAGCAGAGACGCTGGGATTCGGGAGCCTTTGGAAGGCGCCTGGCTTTACAGACACAGACACGTGTCAAGGAAGCACCAGGCTCCCGCACTTAGGAAGCTCTTGGAGATGGACGTTTGAGGTGGGACTCCCGGGAGGTGTGCGTCCAGCATTCACGCCCACGCCCTCACCACCCCCACGGGCTTCCTGGGACCCCCAGAACCCCCTGGAATGGTGAGGGCTGGGGGCTCGGAGAGTTTCCTAGAGCTGGCTGGTCCACGCCGAGCCCTAGAGGCCTTGAGAATGACTCCGTCAGAGACCACAGGAGGCAACGTCCATCCTCTACACACCACAGTTTTCTCTCTTAATCTCACGAAGCTAAGCCTGGATCAAGAGAACGTTGGGAAATTCCTTTGAAAGACAGCGGGAGCTGTGCCGGTGGCCAAGGTTCTGTGCCCTGAGAAGCGTCCCTGCCCAATTTGGCCCCGGCGTCTAGTGGTGCCGCCCCAGAGCGGACTCCGGAGGCCCCGTCTGTCCACCAGCCCCGCCTGCAGGGCCACCCTCTCTGCCCAGGCCCCCAGGAAGGCCAACGCCTGTCCTCAGGCAGCTGCCGCCCCGGGGATTCTGGGAACCTCTGGCGGGGAACCCGGTGCTCCCCGGGGCTGCCAGCAGCCCATTGGTCCCGGACACCCTGATGCACTCTCCTTGGCCCCTGCCCTTTGCCGCTTCTTCCCCGGCGACCTGGTCCTTCCTCCTCGCCCACCTCACTCTCATGTGTCAAATCTGGGTGACACGAGACCTCTCCCACTGCTGCCACTTGGGCTCCTTTGCCGTCTCATTTGGTTTTGGGGGTGTGTTCTCCGTCCCTTCCTGTCCGTCTCCTTCCCTGGGTCCCCCTCTCTTGTGTCTCACGGCAGGACCTCGGTAGATTTTCTTGCCCAGACGGGGGAGGAAACAGCCTGGCCTCGGTGTCCGCAGGGACCTGTGGGTCCTGCCTCTGGGGGCCCTCTCTCTCTCCTTCAGTCCTCAAGGCAACTGGGGGGCTTCCCAAGGTCCCTGGGACCCGCACGAGGTCAGCCCCGCCCAAGGCTGCCCCACTGCCCGTCCTGCCAGACAGACCAGTGCGGGGGTCCACCCTGCTGACTGATCAACAGGGCTTTCCTCCACCTTGCGAGGCTGGGCTCCAGGCAGGGCCAGGCCTGGTCTGGGGGCCCAGTTTGATGCTGATGTGGCCCCCCATGGACTGGTAGTTTCCTTTCTCCAGGCCTGTTTACCCTGGCCATTGCCCGAGCCAGCGGTCCCAGTGAGCGCTTTGGGCTGGGGCGTGAGTCCCGTGGTGGGTCAGGGAGGCCCAGGTCCCCATCTGCCTTGGGCCTCTGGGGACGAGGCCACACGAGGCCGGGACAGGCTCTGCTTACCCTCCTCTGGGCCCTGCTGACCCTGAGCGGCCTTTAGCACAGCCGGGACCCGCTGTGGGGGCTGCCCGGTGCTGCTGGCGCGGCCCCGTCAGTGTCGGCCCCGCACCCAGGGCCTGCGCCCCCGCAGCCGGGACGCTTGCGGAAGAAGCCGGGCCAGCAGGGCTGGCTCCAGGGCCCCGCCTCCTGTCCCTCCTCGTGGACGCAGCCAGGGCCTGAGTGAGGGGCGGGGAGGATGGGGACCAGGGATTTCAACCCGAATTCCAACAGTCCTGGCCGCGCGGCCTGCACGGAGCAGTTACCAGGCTCACTTGGGGGTGCTTTAAACTTGGAGATGTTTTGAAGTTCAGCCGGCTGACAGCAGCGGACGAAGGGGCGGGAGGAGGGGCTGGGAAGTGGTTCTGGGAAGCGTTTTCTCCCCCAAATATGCGGCGGAGAGCCACCCTCCCACTCAGAGGAAGTGCCTCAGCCAGGGAGCTGTCCTGGCCCCCGGGGCCGGCCCCGCGCGCGGGCCTCCGCTCTGGAGCGTGGACACAGGCCCTCCGCGGTCCCGAGGGAAGCGGTTATCTCCCCGGTCAGCGGGCCAATGAGTCCCCGCGGTCCCGAGGCGCGTGGGAAGAAGTCCATCAGCGCCTGCGTCCCGGACGGAGCCTGCGGGCGGATGGCTTTTCCTTCTGCTCCCGCGAGCCCGGCGCGCCCGATGCGCTCCGTCCCGGGCGGCTGGCCGCTCTGTGTGGACTGTCCGGGGGCACCTGCGGAAGGAAGGGCGGGGCTCCCCCTCCCCGGCTCCAGCCGGTCTGCAGCTCCTGCCGCCCGCGGCCTCACAGGCCAGCGCCTCTCCCTCCCTCTCCTCCAGACGTGTGGCTCCGCGTCACCCCTTGCCCCCCTGAGCTGGACCACGCCCGCCTCGTCTCCAGGGTCTGCGGTGCCCAGAGCTGGGCAGGGTCTCCGGGCTTCACGGGGGCTCGTGGGGCTGGAGCGGGGGCCAGGACCGCAGCCAGGGAGGCACAGTTTGTGCTGTCCCCTGAGCCCAGGCCTCGCAGGGTGACGGGAAGCGGGCCGGGTGGCAGCGCGCCGTGTCTGACCCGGGAGCGGAGCCCCGACCCGGGAGCCAGCCCTGTAGGGGCGGAGCACCCACCACCCAGCGTGGGCGGGCCTGGAGAAGATCGCCTGGAGGGCCCCCGGGCCGCCCCAGGGCGCCGCAGGCCGGGCGGGGACGCTGTCTGTGGGCCGAGGTCGGCCCCAGCGTGGCTCCCTGTGGGACGTGCGGCTGCCTCAGTCTCCCCCCGTCCCCACGTGTCCGTCCCGCAGACGCCTCCCCACCAGCTCCTCCCTGGGGAGCCCCCACCCCCACCCTCCCCACACAGCCCAGACCAGAAGCAGAGGCGGCTCAGCGCTGCCCTCCGGGAGCAGGAGAGAGTCCGCCCCCGGCCCCGCGGCCTGTCTAGCCGTGTGGACCTCGAGCCCTCTGACCCGCCGGCCCGCCAGACCGCAGGCTTCCCCTCCGTGCCGGGCCCTCCGCCGCCCTCTGCTAAGGACGAGAAACACCGCTGTGAGAAAGCGTGGATGGGAGCGCACTGGCACACCTAAAACACTGCATGTGAGTGCATCTGTGTGTGGGTGCACACGCGTGTGCCGTGGTTCAGTCGCTCAGTCGTGTCTGACTCTGCGACCCCGTGGACGGCAGCCCGCCGGGCTTCCCTGTCCTTCACTGTCTTGTGGAGTTTGCTCAAACGCGTGTCCATCGAGTCAGTGGTGCTGCCCGCCGTCGCGTCCTGTTGTTCCCTCCTCTCAGCATCAGCCTCTTTCCAGTGAGTCCATATCTTCCCATCAGGGGCCAAAGTATTGGCGCTCCAGCTTCAGCATCCGTCCTTCCAATGGATGTTCAGGGTTGATTTCCTTTAGGATGGACGGGTTTGATCTCCTTGCATCCAAGGGACTCTCAAGAGTCTTCTCCAGCACCCCAGTTCAAAGCATCAGTTTTTTGGAGCTCAGCCTTCTTTACGGTTCAACTCTCGCATCCGTACATGACTACTGGAAAAACCATAGCTATGAATAGATGGACCTCACTTGGCTGATGTCTCTACCTTTTAAAAAGTTTTTCATTTATTTTTGGCTATTCTGGGTTTTCACTGCTGCCAGAGGCTCTTCTCTAGTTGCAGGGAGTGGGGACTACTCTGTAGTTGAGGTGAGCAGGCTTCTTGTTGCGGTGGCTTTTCTTGTTGTGGAGCTCGGGTTTTAGGGCACATGGGCTCCACAGTTGTGGCTCCGAGGCTCGATGTTCGTGGCTCACGGGCTCCCTGGCTCTGCAGTGTGTGGGGTCTTCCCAGATCAGGGATCACACCTGTGCCTCCTACATTGGCAGGTGAATCTTTACCACTGAGCCACCAGGGAAGCGCCTGTCTCTGCTTTTTAACACACGTATTTTACTTGTGGTTAAAAACCTGGCGTTCCTGCCTTCGCTCCCCCAGCCTCCAGGTCAAGCCCCAGTTCCCATCGAGCCGACGCTGCCCAGCCTCAGCCCTCTCAGCCCTCATGCTTCCCTCCCAGCGCTCTGCAGGCAGGATCCCCTCCACCCAGCCCTCTCCTTGGCTGGGGGGCCATGGCTCCTCTGCACCCCCAGGGTCCTTCACCAGGAGTGGCCTCGGCTGGCCAGCCCTGCAGAGCTTGGCCTTGGGGTGCAATGGAACCGGCTCAGAAGGGTTGGGAAGGAGGGTCGGAAGGGGTGGCCTGGTCTGGAGTCTGCCTCCTAGAACCCGAAATCCCCTGGCAGGCTGCTTTGAGGTTAGGACATTCTGGGAATAGTGCCAGGACCCACCAGCGCTGCATTTTATGTATGTATTTATTGATTTAATTCTGTTCAAAATACTTTCTAATCCCCGTACCCCCCCCCCGTTTTAAAGCTTCCACCTTTTAATTTTATTATTGCTTTAGATATTTATTTATTTATTTATGTGGCCGTGCTGGGTCTTTCCTGGTAGTCGCAGGCGGGATCTTTAGCTGCGGCATGTGAGACTGAGTTCCCTGGCCAGAGACCGAGCCTTGCGCTGGGAGCACAGAGCAGTGGCTGCTGGACCACCAGGGACGTCCCCAAGGCTGTGTTTTAAATAAACATTTGGAAAGCAAACTGAAGAGCGCATCATTTCCTGATCGTTTGCTTTCACTGTTTGTATTTTAAAGAGTACTGTTTAGATATTCTCACCACAAAATGTTGTGTATTCTTTTTAGAAAATTCCAATGATCAAAAAATAGAAAGTCAAAGTTGTGTACAATTCCACACCCTGGAGAGGAGACGGCATTTTGGACGTTTCTCCGGGGCCGCTCTGCAGCCTTATCTCCAAGGAGGACACGCGTGCGTTTGAGCTCAAACAGGCATGGATGTCTGTACACGCGTGCGTGTGTGTACCTGGTTTGACTCAGCTCACGTGTGCCCCCCTGTCCCGTCCAGGGTGCAGGCGACGCCCCTGCCTGAGGAGTGGCCCTGAGCCAGGCCCGTGGACAGCCGGGCGGCCCCCAGCTGCGGGCACGAGGTCAGGACTAAACTCTGACCGGAACCTGGAGGCGGGTGCCGGAGCAGGACCTCAGCCGCGCGGGTGTTCACAGTGGGCTTTCACAATGGGGGTAAGGGGACAGAGGAGGCTCGGGGCTGAGGGCTTGGTAGGCACCACCCGCCCCTGCTGCGGGGCCGTGAGCACGGGTGTGGGCCCCCGTGGGCTCCAAGTCCCAAGCCATGTCCTTGCTGGGGGCGCCCCTTCCTCTCCGTGCTCCTTGTTGGGGTGTCCCAGCGCCGCCGCCTTGGAGCCCCGTGGGCCTGCGTCCCAAGCTAGGCAGCCCTGTTCCGATGATTCCGCGTGATGGAACCCAGTCGTCACGGCAAGCCAAAATTGTGTTTTAATTTCAAAACAGTTTCAAACATATTGAAAAGTTGCAAGAATGATGCAAAAGATGCCCATGTGTTCCTCACCTAGAGACCCCCTTAAGTTTTGCCAACTGTCCCCGTAACGACTTTGCAGCAAACCGACCCACCCGAGGGTCACGTCACGTGGTGCGTCCAGAGGCCCTGTCTCTGTCTCCCTCCACCAGGAATGTCCCCGGTCCTCCCTGGGCTTCCGTGGTCTCGGCGTTGGTGAAGTGGGAAGTCCGCCTTTTGGGTTTCCTGCCGCTTCCTGGGGTGGATTCGGGCGGCGGCTCGCCTGGGCGCGCCCGTCCTGCCTGGAGACCGGGGCGTCCTCTCGGCAGTCCTGGGCGCTCGCCCTGGCCGCCGGGTGGCTGCGGTCTGCAGGGTCGCCCTGGAAAGGCGTGTCCGCTCTATAATTACGTGGCTTTGTGGGGACACGCGGCCAGTCGGCACCTTCTGTTCTCGCGGCCGGAAGCCCTCGTCGTGGTCAGCGCGACGTGAGCCAGTCCGCGCGATTCTCGTCCCGCCGCGGGTGGTGGGATTCTAGCGACGGGAAGCGCCGTCTCCTCTCCCCCCGTCTGTCACCCGAATCCATGAATGCCGACAGAGCCTCGCGTCGGGGGACGGGCTCTCGCCTCTCCTGTCTGTATTTGACTCTGATGCTCACATGCGCCCTGGCAGGAGTCCCTTTGGATGGGTCTCCTGTCTGTTCAATACACGACCGTGTCTGTAAGCGTCTCTCTGCCGGCCCCCGGCGCCGGCCCCCTCTCTGTACTGGACCCACCCCCACCAGCGAGGGCCCAGGTCCTGGCAGCGCCCCGCGCGGGCTGTTGGCTCAGCCAGCCCCACCCCAGGCGTAGGCAGCCAGGCTCCGGACCAGGCCCTGTCCGCGCAGCCCCCCGGCTTGCCTCTCCCCCAACCCTGACACGCCTGCAGGGACCCGACCCCCACAGGACCCCCCGCCTGCTTCTCAGCCGCAAGGAGACGGCTGGGAGCCTGAGCGTGGCGGTCCCGGCGGGCACGAGGGGACGCTAGCTCTCCACCCCTCCAGCAGCACCGGGCTTCGCTGGCCCCCGAGTCAGGCCGGCAGCCGAGGAGGGGAGACGACCGGGAGCCACGGGGGGCCGGCAGGGGCCGAGCGGGCCTAGAGCTTGTCCTCGCTCCACCCCGTGTCCCTGAGGCCGTGGGGACGGGGCCCAGAGCCAGGCTGGTCCGCAGGCCCTGGGACTTGGCCTCCGCCACCGCTCGTTCAGACCGCCTGCCTCTGATGGTCCTGGCTGCCCCGAGCCCCCACCGGGATTACACGCCTGTGCCGGCGCGGCCGGGAAATGTCCCGCGCGGGGAGAGGGCCCTTGCCTGCCTCCAGCGTCACGGCTCCTGGGCAGGGCTCCGCGGGACGGGGGCTCAGACACGGGGTGACGAGTGGGGACCGGCGGCCGGCAGCCAGCCATTCAGCCTCCTGCGCGGCCACAGCTGCCCGGCGCACAAGGCGGCCTTGTTCCCTGCCACGGGATCTGGCCGGCTCGGCCTCGGCCTCGCACGTGATTAGGTGTGGGAACTCGTTCCCTCGGGCTGCCCTTGGCATCTGACATTCTCTCTGAACAAAGGGGCCCTGAGAAGCCTCCCCGGCGGCTCCCTGCAGGGGCCCTGACACCCAGCTGACCCGCCCGGCCGCCTCCTGGCCAGCACCGTCCGCTGAGGGCTGGTCTGGGCACGGACAGCCCAGGGGACCCGAGGAAGATGGAGCGGGCACACCCCTGCACACACACAGGCCACGAACCTGCGCACACACAGACGGGTGTTCGGGGAAGAGCAGTGGCCACAGAGTCCGCTCGGGACACTGGTGCACACACGTGCACACACAGCCCAGCAGAGCGTCCGTCCCCGTGAAATCAGGCTTGCCGTCCCCTCACCCCGCCTGCATGCCCGGGCCCCCAGCCCCGCCCGGCCAGGGGCTCGGAGGGTCTGGGCTCCAGCTCTGCTCTCAGGAGGGGGGCCCGAGGGCAACCAGTTCAGCAGGAAGGCGCGACCCCGCCCGCCAGGGCGCACGGAAGAGAGGGAGCGCCGGAGCGGAGTCCGTGAGCCCTGCTCCGGCCACCGCAGACCCCAGGCTTCCCGGAGAGCCGGATGGCGTGGGGCTGGAGAGACTGCTGGAACCGTTGCCCAGACCGCGGCTCCGCGGCGGAGAGCCGGCGGGCGTGTTTACAGTGAGCGGGGGCCGCGGAAAGAGGCTCCGGTAAACATCGCAGAGAATTGCAAAACTGAATGCTGGGGCGTCTGACCCTGGGGTGGGCCTTCCGCGGGGAGCCAGGGCCCCCCACCTGAGGGCAGCATCGCTGCAGGCCGGCGGGGGGCGCCCTGGGGACCCTGTGCCAGCCTGTGGTCCCCTTCAGCCCTTGGCCTGGCCGGTTAAAAGGGGTGAAGCCCAGTCGGCAGGGGTCTGGCGCTTGAGCGAGGGCCGAGCAGCCCCGGCCCTACCAGCCGAGGCCCCTCTCCAGACGGCCTCACCCCTCCCTCTGCAGAGGCTCGCGTGATCTTGCGGAGCGGGGCGTGGAGGGCAGAGCCCCCGTCCTTAGCCTGCAGCGGGCCGCCCGCCTGCC
This sequence comes from Tragulus kanchil, assembly GCA_022376925.1. NCBI lineage: Eukaryota > Metazoa > Chordata > Mammalia > Artiodactyla > Tragulidae > Tragulus > Tragulus kanchil. The sequence goes on from JAIOJX010000028.1 coordinate 247,438,059, forward strand.
AGTGTCCACGTCCAGCCCCGGAAGCCACACCGCGACCTGCACGACCTGCACCATCATGGCCGAGCGAAGGCCCTCGAGACGCATTCCCCCAGAAGCTCTCGGGGCCCGAGCGCCGCTCCTCACGAGAGAGGAGGGGGGATACCCGGGGAGGGGGCCGTGCAGCTGCCAGCCTGGGACGGGGAGCCGGCGGGGCCCCGCCCCGGGTGTAGGGCTTCTGCCCCAGGTCGCCAGGGATCTGCCTCTGGGGCTCAAGCCCTGGTCTGTGGTCTTCACTGTGGTGGCCGTGGGTCCCCGAGGGCCTCTCCCCTCAGGACGAGGGACACACGTTTTGTTCAAATTCCTCCAAACTAAGGGAGGCGAACACAGGCACAGTCGGGCTGCTCCAAGAAAGGCCCACCCGACCCTCCGGTGAGAAAATTAATTGCTGACCTGTTCTGGTCAGGCTAGGGCCGGAGGAGAGCCAGGTGGTGCCAGGGCCAGCCCCTGTGGACCGGCTTCTTCCCTGACCTGGGGCCAGGGAGCCCCACCTGGCCGCTGTAAATTCGGGTGGACATCTGCGTCCTGCCCCTGCTCATGCTAAAGCGGGGACAGTGGGTTCCGTAAGGGGGCAGCAACCTGGCTGTGGTTGGAGGGTTGCACCAGGGAATCCAGCCACCTCCAGGAAGGCCGCCAGGGTTGCCTTGGCTGGAGATGCAGGGGGTGGCCCCTGCTCCATCTGCTTCAGGTGCCGGAACTAGCCTGACCACTGGCTTCTGGGGCGCGCTGGCCCACGCGGAGCTGGCTGAGTGCCCCGAGGGGGTGATGAGACCCCAACTGGGATGAGGACCCCACACCCTGGAGCTCCCTTCCCAGCAGCTCCAGACCCCTGCTCCGGGCCTGTGCACCCCGGCGTCTCCCGGAGCCAGCAGAAAGACGGAAGACTAAACAACGTGCTCCACTTTCCACTTTCTGAAAAATCCTGTCTGCCACAATAAACAGATGTCTATCAGTCGCTCCATGGGCCGTAGAGCGCTGGTCCCGCAGCCCCCATTCCCCAAAGAGAAACAAGGAGATGGCCAGAGAGCGGGGAGCCCTCGTGGGCGGTGCCTCCTGCGAGGGCCGCCTCTGACTGTGGGCAGGTGGAGGCAGCTCCCGAGGCGGAGGGCGCCTCCCCACGGCTGCAGACACCCCAGCACGCACAGCATCTCTGGGAAGCTCCGGGGACGGGGCTTGCCCCAGCCTGTCTGAACACGCCCAGCCCCGGGTCCAGACCCCGTCAGAGGGGCTGCCCGTCTGCTCCTCCCACCCGTGGGGCCGGGAGCAGGGCGGGGGTCTCGCTCGAGGACGCTGGCCTTCCTAATCCGTCTGCAGCTCTGGGTCGCCATGCAGATTGGGGTCAGCACAGAGCGCTCGCCACCAAGACTCCCCAAAGGCCATTCTGTGCCGTCCCCTCAGTGGACTTTCCCTTCAGGGAGGGCGGTCGGGCGAGCAGAGGGCTTGGCCCCACGCCGAGCCTCAACCGCAGGCGTGCCCTCGCCCCCACGCTGATGTCCGCCGGGAAGCAGTCTTAGCCAGATCCCCCCATTATGATGGAACCTGGCCATTGGATACACTAAGAAGGTTCTGAAGGATAACGAAGAAAGCAACTCATTATCGAAGGAGGAAGACAGAGGAGGAGGCGTGCGATTGCCCAACCTCACGACGCTCCCCGCAGCTGCCGTGTGGCCGCGCGGTGCTGTGAGGGGACGGGCGCGGGGACAGCGGAGCCGGGGACCCAGGCGCAGAGCCCCGGACACGGCCACGGGTCCCGACGGAGGAGCAGGCGAGCGGGGACGCCGAGGTCGGCTCTTCAGCCCACGGCCACAGACGCGGCGTGAAAATGCATGAAGCTAGACCCCGAGCTTACGCCCTCGCAAACATCGACTCACATAGATCACAGGCCCGAATGTCAAATACAGAACTGTGAGACGCGTAGGAGACTCTGGGTTTGGCAGTGACCTTTCAGACACCGCACCCTGGAGGTTCAGTCACTCAGTCGTGCCCGACCCTCTGTGACCCCACGGACTGTAGTTCGCCGGCTCTGCTGTCCGTGGGATTTCCCAGGCGAGAACACGGGAGTGGGTTGCCCCATAGGCGCAATTCATGAGAGAATTGACAAGCTGGGCTTCCTAAAAATGAAAAGCTTCCGTTCTCCAAAAGATACTGTTAAGAGAATGAGAAGACAAACCGCAGGGTGGGAGAAAAGAATTGCAAAACATGCAACACAAAAAGGGTTGTCATCTGAAATATACACAGAACACTCGAATCTCAACAGTGAGACTCAAAGGGAACAAAAGTATTCCAACTAAAATTAGATTAAGAAAAAAGAGCTGAATTCAAAGATCTTACTGTGACAAGTGGCACTAGACCCTGTGTTATCATATGTAGTAAACAAGTAAACAAACACTGAAATTTGGGTTTTGAATAAGTAATGAATTAGAGACAAATATCAAAACCACCAAGGTCATGAAAACCAGAGAAGGACTGAGAAACTGGAGAGGCCAGAGAGACTGGAGGAAACGCGACCCCGGGGCGCGCCGAGCCCCGACCCGCTGGAGCAGGCGCGGGCGCTGACGGGGCCTGTGCGTCCAGCGCTGGCGCCCGAGTTTTGACACGTGAGCCAGGGCACTGCGAGATGACAGCACTGCCGCTGCTTTTGTCCGGTCGCCCAGTCGCGTCCGACTCTGTGCGGCCCCACGGACGGCAGCACCGGGCCTCCCTGGCCCTCGCCGCCTCCTGGCGTCCGCCCTCGTTCACGTCCACTGCCCCGTCCGGCCGCCTCATCCTCGGACGCCCTCTTCTTCTTCTGCCCTCGGTCTTTCCCAGCATCAGGGACTTCTCCAGTGAGTTGGCTGTTCGCGTCAGACGACCAAAACATGGGAGCTTCGGCTTCAGCATCAGTCCTTCCCGTGAGTACTCGGGGTCGATTTTCCTTAAGACTGACCGGTTTGATCTCCTTGCTGTCCACGGACTTTCAGGATACCGTCAGAGGAAAGTAAATCTGGGTGAGCTGGACTTTCTGTACTATCTTCTGCAACTTTTCTGTAATTCTAAGATTATTCAAAATTTTTTTTAAATTAGCTATAAAATGGACAAAAGTCCTTGTTGTGAGGCGCGCTCAGTGAAGCACCCAACTCTGCTTGTGGTGGATGGAAATGAGGTTTATTTAGGCTGGCGCCACCGACCACCTGCAAGGAACTGAGTTTCCTGCGAGGGCCCCGACTGGAGGTAAAGGGCAGTTTTTAAAGGCTGAACCAATCAACGGCGCAAGACCCTCCCCTTTGATTGGGATTGGCCACACGTGCTCATTCCCTCTTACAATCATCAGAACAGTCTAGGGGCCTCTTCGTAAATTGCAGCCAGTTACAATTAACAGACAACAATCAATGCTAACAGAGAGTAATCTTACAGACGAGTCACTAATCAGTAACCATCAGTAAGCCATTTTGCATTCCCTTTTACATCCTGAACAGACATATCGCCAAAGAAGACACGCGCACCTCTAGTCAGCTCACAGAGAGATGCTCCCATGAGCTGTCGTCAGGGAGACACAAATTAAAACGACGACGAGTCAGCACGACGCACCTGCTCGCGTCTCTGAAACCGTAAACGCAGGCGAGGACGCGGAGCAGCAGGACTCTCGTCCCTCCGGGGGAGGCGCGCTGGGGCGGCCGTTTTGGAAGGCAGTTTGGGGCTTTCTTATAAAACTAAACCATTCTCTTCTTATAAAATCCAGCAGCCATGCTCCATAATATTTATCCACAAGCGGTGAAAGCCGTGTTCACAGAAGACCCTGCACAGGGATGTTTAGGGCCGCTTTACTCAGAATTGTCAAAGCTTGGACGCAACCAAGAGGGGCGTCAGTAGGTCAGTGGACAAACTTCGGTCCCTCTCAACAGTGAGATATTATTCAGAGCTAGAAAGACGTGAGCTAGCAAGCCACGGAGGAACCTTGAATGCACATTATTAAGTGAAGAAGCCAACGTGCAAAGGCTCGTTACTGTGTGATTTCATTCTAGACACTGGGAAAGGCGCGACCATGGGGACGGTGGAAAGATCCGTGGTGGCGGCGGGGAGGGAGGGAGCACGGGGAGCGCGGCAGACGCCTGGGGGAGCCGTCCTGCATGGACTGGAGAGTGGTGCACGAGGTCGTCCGCTCGTCACAGGCCGCAGAGCCCACCGCCGGAGCGCCCGAGGCCGACCGGGCTCTGAGGCCGGCCGCGTGGTCCAGGCAGCGCTTGCGCTCTATGGAATGAGGTTTATTTAGGCTGGCGCCACCGACCACCTGCAAGGAACTGAGTTTCCTCGAGGGCCCCGACTGGAGGAAGGGATTTTTAAAGGCGGAACCAATCAACGGCGCAAGACCCTCCCCTTTGATTGGGATTGGCCACACGTGCTCATTCCCTCTTACAATCATCAGAACAGTCTAGGGGCCTCTTCGTAAATTGCAGCCAGTTACAATTAACAGACAACAATCAATGCTAACAGAGAGTAATCTTACAGACGAGTCACTAATCAGTAACCATCAGTAAGCCATTTTGCATTCCCTTTTACATCCTGAACAGACATATCGCCAAAGAAGACACGCGCACCTCTAGTCAGCTCACAGAGAGATGCTCCCATGAGCTGTCGTCAGGGAGACACAAATTAAAACGACGACGAGTCAGCACGACGCACCTGCTCGCGTCTCTGAAACCGTAAACGCAGGCGAGGACGCGGAGCAGCAGGACTCTCGTCCCTCCGGGGGAGGCGCGCTGGGGCGGCCGTTTTGGAAGGCAGTTTGGGGCTTTCTTATAAAACTAAACCATTCTCTTCTTATAAAATCCAGCAGCCATGCTCCATAATATTTATCCACAAGCGGTGAAAGCCGTGTTCACAGAAGACCCTGCACAGGGATGTTTAGGGCCGCTTTACTCAGAATTGTCAAAGCTTGGACGCAACCAAGAGGGGCGTCAGTAGGTCAGTGGACAAACTTCGGTCCCTCTCAACAGTGAGATATTATTCAGAGCTAGAAAGACGTGAGCTAGCAAGCCACGGAGGAACCTTGAATGCACATTATTAAGTGAAGAAGCCAACGTGCAAAGGCTCGTTACTGTGTGATTTCATTCTAGACACTGGGAAAGGCGCGACCATGGGGACGGTGGAAAGATCCGTGGTGGCCGCGGCGGGGAGGGAGGGGAGCACGGGGAGCGCGGCAGACGCCTGGGGGGGAGCCGTCCTGCATGGACTGGAGAGTGGTGCACGAGGTCGTCCGCTCGTCACAGGCCGCAGAGCCCACCGCCGGGAGCGCCCCCGAGGCCGACCGGGCTCTGAGGGCCGGCCGCGTGTCCGGCAGGTTCTTCAGCTGCAGCGCTTGCGCTCTGACGGGAGATGGTGGTGATCGGGTGGACGGTGCAGGTGAGCAGGGGGTCTGTGGGCGATCTCCATGTCTTCTGCCCAGTGTGCTTCCTGAAAGTCAAGTAAAAGAAAAACTAAGAAGGAAAAGTTGTCTGAACAGACCTCTGTGCACAGGAGAAGTGCTTCCCTGGTGGCTCAGCTGGTAGAGTCTGCCGGCGACGCGGGAGCCCCTGATGCGATTCCCGAGCTGGGAAGCCCCCCCGGGGAAGGGACAGGCTGCCCCTTCCAGTGTGCTTGGGCTTCTCTGGTGGCTCAGCTGGTGACAACTCTGCCCGCCGTGCGGGAGACCTGGGTCTGATCCCTGGGCTGGGAGGGTCCCCGGAGAAGGAGAGGGCTGCCCACTGCAGCGTCCTGGCCTGCAGAGGCCCGTGCTTGTCCACGGGGCCGCAAAGAGCTGGACGACTGAGCAAATTCCACTTTCAGTCCACACGAGAAATCCACGGTGAGCACACGGGGCTTTTGTTTGCAAGAAGAAAGCACTAATGGGGGCTTCCCCGGTGGTCCAGTGGGTGGGGACACCGCCTTGCAGTGCTAGGGGCACCGGTTCGATCCCTGGCCTGGGAAGATCCCACGTGCCGCGGAGCGGCTGGACTGATGTGTCCAATTCCCGAGCCGGAGCTCTGGGGCGCGTGCGTCCAGAGCCGGTGCTCTGCAACGACAGACGCCACCGCGATGGGAGGCCCACAGGAGCCAAAGAACAAAGACTGATGAAACTGAATAAATGAAAGACCAATAGAAGTGGCCCGCCCGCCCCCTCCCTCCCCACCCCCCCCCAAAATAAATAAATAAATACTAAGAATAAAGCACTAATGGGACAGAACAGGGGATGCAGAGCAGGCTTCCTGCGTCTGTGGCATTGCGTGGGTGGGGGAGGGTACGTCCAACAAGGAGCGAGGGTGCAGGATGGACGCTTGTATGCAGAGTCCGACCATGCCTCACTCCACTTCAGACATGAAAAACACGTGCCGTGAGCAGCCCAAGAGAAGCGGGGAGAGCCCAGTTTGGCCCCGGAGCGGGGCCCTGGAGTTCTGAAGCCAGGACACGCCCGTCGGGTCAGGACGGAGCGGAGGGCGAGCTGGAGGGCAGCAGAGGGACCTGCTTAGGACCTGAGGCCCCATGAACGACGTAAACGGCAGGTGGCTGATGGGAGACTCCCCGCACGAAGGGGGCCTCAGCCTCTCGGGGACCAGGGCCGACGCCAGCAGACGGGCTGCAGGACCGCCTGGAGCTTTGCAAGAGTGGCTGGTGGCCAGGCGGCTCTGCGGCTCCCGGCCATGCCCGCGGCCTGGTGACCCCTCTCTGCGCCAGAGTCGGGCGAGCACTCGTCTCTGCGAGCGCGCTCTCCAGGCAGCCACGGCTCCGGCCTGTCCAGACGCGGGCGTGGAGCTCGTGCGTCCGCGGCAGCCTCCACACCCCTGGGTGCAGCTGGAAACGCGGGCGTGGGCCCCACCCAGACGGGGAGGGGAGCGGGTGGGGCTGGCAGGCCCACTGGGGCTGCCCTTGGGTCTGAGGGTCTGAGGAGGGGCGGGCGTGGAGCCGGCGGGCCGGGCTGTGTCTGCTGGAAATGCAGCAGGGCCGCCGGGCGCCTCCTGGGTGCCCGTCCTCGGGCGCTGGGTCCCCCAGCCCTCCTTCGAGTGCACATTCTGACCCAGCAGACCCGGTGGGGCCCCAGGGGCTGCATGTCCACCCGGCGCTCAGGGCCCAGGCTCCCTCAAGGGGACTCCTGCTGCTGCCTTTAAACACCCAAACCAGAGTGGGGGGCCGAGGTGGAAAGTGGAGGCGCGGCTTGAGCCTGGCACTTACTGGGAGGACCCTCCTCTCTTACTCTGGCATCTGAGAACCTCGTTTTGATCAAGAGGAAGGGTAGAAGCCACCCCAGGCAGAGGTGGAAGGACAGGCTCCGCTGTGCCACTCGTGGCCACGGAGGCGCGACTCTTGTCCTGAAATCCCACCGGTCCCGCTCACGTGGATTTGCTTCAGCATAGGGCGCTGGGATTCACTCTGTGCCACTCGATGGCCTGCTCCGCCTCTGGGCAGGACCCTGGGGGCTCTGTGTGTCCCCACCCTAATCTCTCGGGTCCCCACTCCACTTCAGACATGAAAAACACGTGCCGTGAGCAGCCCAAGAGAAGCGGGGAGAGCCCAGTTTGGCCCCGGAGCGGGGCCCTGGAGTTCTGAAGCCAGGACACGCCCGTCGGGTCAGGACGGAGCGGAGGGCGAGCTGGAGGGCAGCAGAGGGACCTGCTTAGGACCTGAGGCCCCATGAACGACGTAAACGGCAGGTGGCTGATGGGAGACTCCCCGCACGAAGGGGGCCTCAGCCTCTCGGGGACCAGGGCCGACGCCAGCAGACGGGCTGCAGGACCGCCTGGAGCTTTGCAAGAGTGGCTGGTGGCCAGGCGGCTCTGCGGCTCCCGGCCATGCCCGCGGCCTGGTGACCCCTCTCTGCGCCAGAGTCGGGCGAGCACTCGTCTCTGCGAGCGCGCTCTCCAGGCAGCCACGGCTCCGGCCTGTCCAGACGCGGGCGTGGAGCTCGTGCGTCCGCGGCAGCCTCCACACCCCTGGGTGCAGCTGGAAACGCGGGCGTGGGCCCCACCCAGACGGGGAGGGGAGCGGGTGGGGCTGGCAGGCCCACTGGGGCTGCCCTTGGGTCTGAGGGTCTGAGGAGGGGCGGGCGTGGAGCCGGCGGGCCGGGCTGTGTCTGCTGGAAATGCAGCAGGGCCGCCGGGCGCCTCCTGGGTGCCCGTCCTCGGGCGCTGGGTCCCCCAGCCCTCCTTCGAGTGCACATTCTGACCCAGCAGACCCGGTGGGGCCCCAGGGGCTGCATGTCCACCCGGCGCTCAGGGCCCAGGCTCCCTCAAGGGGACTCCTGCTGCTGCCTTTAAACACCCAAACCAGAGTGGGGGGCCGAGGTGGAAAGTGGAGGCGCGGCTTGAGCCTGGCACTTACTGGGAGGACCCTCCTCTCTTACTCTGGCATCTGAGAACCTCGTTTTGATCAAGAGGAAGGGTAGAAGCCACCCCAGGCAGAGGTGGAAGGACAGGCTCCGCTGTGCCACTCGTGGCCACGGAGGCGCGACTCTTGTCCTGAAATCCCACCGGTCCCGCTCACGTGGATTTGCTTCAGCATAGGGCGCTGGGATTCACTCTGTGCCACTCGATGGCCTGCTCCGCCTCTGGGCAGGACCCTGGGGGCTCTGTGTGTCCCCACCCTAATCTCTCGGGTCCCCCAGCTGCAGAGGAATTGGACACATTGACGTGGAGGCCAAGCCTGGCCCTTCAGCTCAGGCTGTGGCCGTGGCCCCCAGACCCTCCTTTCCAGCTGGCCAGGGGAGGAGCCCACTGCGAGGGTCCCCATGGCCTTTGAGGGACCCCCACTGCACATGGGTGCTGTCAGGGCTGATCTTGGAGGCTCGGCCCCCAGAGCGGGGACGCCCAGGAACAATAATCCCCTGGGGGCCGCAGTACCCCTCCCCATTAAAAGCTCCCAGGCTCCTGCGTGGAGGGGGCGCTCTCCAGGTTTGCGTGGAGACCACGGCTCTCCCAGCCTCCAGGGTTTCAGGCCTCCTCCCGCGGGGCTGCCGCTCCCCGCCCGCTCCACACCCCCATCCCCTACACCCGAGCTGTCTTCCCAAGCCAGGGCGGCCACCCTCATCTGGAGCGAGCGTTCTCATCCCCGCGGTGGTGGCTGGGCTGCGGGCAGTCCTGGCTGCCCCAGGCTCTCAGAGGTGTGGAGCCCCGTCTCTGAGGGGCCGGCGCCCAGCTGTGACCAGCTTGTGTTGCAGCTCCCGGGACCCCCAGGGACCCCGGTTGGTCTCCACGTGGTCCCGGCTCCACGCCCAGCCCCACGCCTGCCCTGAGCGGTGTCCTGGGGCTTCCCCAGCCCGGCCCTGCCTGGAGACGCTGGCCCCGAGGGTCCCGTCCCCGCCGAGGGCTGGGCTGCTCTCTGGCCTGCTCGGAGGGTCGGGGCGGGCGGTGCGGCCGGGTGGTGGGGAAGTCCCTGCTCCACCTCCAGAGCCCCTGGTGGGGGCGCCACCTGTGGGCCCCCCTGTCCCCCAGCCGTAGCCCCCGGCCATCCTCCCTGCCTCGCCGTCGGCCCAGAGCCCGTTCAGGGTGGGGGCAGGTGGAGGAGGACAGGCCGGCAGGTGCCGGTGTGCAGCCCCGCCCCTCCCCAGAGGCCACTCCAGGGGGCTGTTTAATGTGGGTGGGGACCCCGCCACACGCCGGCCCTCGGATCTCGACCTGGGACACAAGAGCCCTGGGAGCAGGGGGCCCAGCCCCTCCCTCGGTCCCTGTGGCCTCCAGGTGGCCACGGGCTGCTGACCCCCAACAGGAGGGGGGCCTGTGCTCCAAGAGGGAGCCCCACCGCAGGGGAGACGTGAGAGCAGGAGTCTGGGTGGGCCAGACTGGGGGAGACCCCACAGGCTGGCTTCTGGGTGGAGGCCTGGGCTTGCCCTGGGGGCTCTCGGAGGAGGGCAGGGGGCAGGGCTGTGAGAGCCTCCGACCTCCCCGCCCCTCCCACCCGCCCGGGCTTGCACCCTCACACACGCTCGTCCCCAGGCGCACAGTAACACGGGCTTGTACACACGCACATCCGCTCACACGCTCACACCTCCCCTGGCAGGCCTCTCCTCTGCCTGCCCCTCCCCCAGCTCCCGCGTCTACTCGGCGTAGCCTCTGCTCCGGCCCCCTCAGGCTCTGTGTGCACCCGGACACTCTGGGCTGGCTGAGGGTCTGGGGTCCCTCCTGCCCCGAAGGTGGAGTACTGCCCCCTCTTCTAAGTGGTCAGGGGCCAGACGGATAGGACGTGACCTCATGCCCTGCACATCCCGGGCACTGGGCGGCCTTCCCGGGCTGGCGGGCGGGAGCAGAGCTCCTCCGGACGGCAGGGCTGACCGTGACTCATGTCTGCGTCTGGCCGGGTCAGAGGGCAGCAGACGGCTGACTTTCACGGGCACAGAGGGCGGGCAGGGCCCGGGCACGGAGCAGGAGGGGCTGAGTCAGGGGGAGGGCGGGGCATGAGCGTGCGCCAGGGGAGGGGAGGGAGTGCAAGCCTGCGGTAGAGTGAGCGGGGGCGCACGCGTGACGTGTACAAGCCCGTGGACGCAGGAAGCAGGTTGGAATCTTCCGGGTGACACGAGGCGTCAGATGGAGGGATCGGGACAAGCAGCCCGAGGTCCCCCAGTGGGTCCCAGGTGGGCTTCAGGGCTGCGAGCCGGACGGAGAAGGCACTGGCGGCGGCTGGCCTCAGTGGGCGGCCCACGCACGTCCACAGACACTGAGAGATGCGTCCGGACCGCGTCCGCAGAACGGGCATACAGTCCTCTGTTTGGTTTCACACCTGTCACAACAGCGTCTGAGAGCAGCCAGGCTTGTCCAGACGCCCAGAGGGACCGCTGCCCGGAGCAGCCTGAGAGGCCCTGCCCCGGCCTCAGGTGAGCTGCACCCGCCGGCCACTGACCGGCCCAGGAGGGCTGGACAGTCGCCCAGGTCTGCACCTGCGGCCCGGGGCCTGGGCCGCCCTCCCGCTTCCCGCGGCCCCAGGAGGAAGGCAGCCGGGCTGAGTGTGGCCCAGCGACCCCTGGTCTGCCTCCCCGGTGCTCTCCTCGGGACCAGGCGCCAGTCCATCCGGAGCCCAAGCGGCAGGCTATTCCGGGAGCCTGTGCGGAGGCCCCGGGAGCTCCTTATAAGGCCCTGTCCAGCCGGCTGGTGCCGTGCCACCCGGAGGGCTGCCTGCCGCCTTCCAGCAGCCGGGCCGAGGGCTGCAGCGACCTCACAGCCCTCACCCGCTCGGCCCGAGGCCCAAATGCCTTCCTGTCTCCGGGGACACCCTCCTGAGGTCTAAAGTGAAATTCAACCAGCACCTGCGTCTTGGGGTCTTTGGGAGAGAAGTGGGGAGCAGAGCCGGCGGGGCTGGCCCTCCGCGTCCTCACAGGACGGCGCGGGTCCCAGCTGAGTCACCGGCGCTTGCACGCTCGGTCGTGAGAGCCGGGGTTCCTCTTATTTTTAGTCTCGTTACCGGAACACCTGGACTGGGCCCAAATCACACACGTCTCCTGGCAGTTCAGAACCTTAGCAGGGCGGCCGCTCGCAGAGCCACGGACGAGGCCAGCGTGGGACGTGGGCTCGGCCCAGACGGCCGTGTGGACACACCCGCGCGGGCTGCTGGGTCCTGGGCTGCGACCCCGGGCGCGGTGCCCTCTCCGAGAGGCCGCCCTGCGCGTCGGGAGCCGGCCTCCAGCCCCTTCTCTGTAACAGGACCACCACCTCCAGGAGCCTCTGGCCTTCCCCGCCCTGAGCAGCGGCCACACTCCCGCCCTGCCCCCGGCAAGGGGTCCTGAACCCGTGTCCCCCCAGACCAGGCAGCCTGTGCGGCTCAGCCCGGGGGTGGGGCCTGGCACCCCTCCCCCCCCCGCCCCGCTCACCAGCCGGCAGCCGACAGAGGAGATGGAGACCCTCTTCTGCCCTCACAGGTCAGCCCCAGGCAGCGCCTCCCGGGGCTCATCGGAAAGAAGCCCCCCTCGACTGACTGCAGGCCGGCCCTGCCTCCTCTCCCGGGGCCTGGAAGAGTGGGGAAGACGGTCCAGGCAGCGAAGGCGTCCAGTGAGGGCTTCAAGCAGGGAGGGTGCAGAGCCAGGGGACCTGGGGACAGGGCAGGCGCTAGGGAGGGACCACCCCGAGATGGCCGGACGCACTGAGGACGTGTCCTCCGCCGAAAGGGCCCGTGCGGAGGGCTCCCGGGAGCCGAGACGTCACCTGCGGAGGCCCTGGCCGCCGTGGGGAGGAGGCAGGGGCGGGCGGGGAGACTGGCAGGGAACCCAGGCTCCAGGGAAAGGTGCTGAGGGCAGGGCTGGGTCAGGGGTGCTGACGGGGGCCCGATTCTGAGAGGATTTGGGAGGTGCCGCCCTGGGCCTTCTGATGGACGCGGGGACAGGATACAGAGCCTCCCGAAATAGACTCGGAAATGGACCCTGGGGTCCCCAGGCTTGCCCAGGCCCAGTCCAGGAGGGCGGGGAGGGGTCCTGAGGCCCCTGGGGCAGGAGTGGCTCTGCAGAGAGGGAGGGCTGGTCAGCAGGCGGCGGGGCGAGTTCAGGGGGACAGGCAGGCTTCCTCCGGTTCTCCCCAAGAGGTCGGTCTGGCCGCTGGCCTTGCTCCCTGAGGCCCCACGGTCCCGCCTGCTCCCCTCCCACCTGACGCTGGGGTCCTGGCCCTGAAGCCCCCTTCCCTGGTCCCCTCGCAGAAGTGCTAGACCTTAGTTGGCCTGTCCCCACCTGCCGCAGGCCCACCAACCAGACCCTGGGGGTGGCAGCTCCACGGTGCAGGCCTCCCGGGTGTGGACGAGGAAGCGGATGACACACGTGTCCATGTGCGTGAGAGGCAGGATGGGAAGAGGCAGAGCCGGAAGGGGCGCGGGGCATCGGCCACAGGAGAGGTTCTCCAAGGAGGGGGCCCTGCGGGCCGAGAGATCGGTTCCCGGGGGCGCATTGGAGACGATCCTGCCGGGAGAGGAGAGGCTGCAGGCCAGCCAGGGCCATTGCCCCCTGCAGAGTGAGCGCCTGGTTTCCTGGGAACCCCCTCCTGGTCTCCCACTGTCACACCCGGCCTCGTCCCTGCTTTCACGCCGCAGTCCACTCGCTGCCTAGGGGAGGCCCGGCTTCACACGCGCAGGAAGGTAGGTGTCCGTGCATGGCCAATGCCCGCGTCGCGGGCGGCTGCAGAGGGAATGGGGGTGCTGCCCACAGAGTGCCTTCACACAGGGACCCCCCAGGCCTGCACAGAGGCACATACCAGACAAGAACGCCTGTTTCCCCACCTGCTTAGATGTGTGTATGCCCGACCTGCCTCGGTGAGGGCCCTCCTGGTCCCGCACCCTGGTGGCCGTGACACCAGCCCCGTGACCCTGCACTCGCCGCCGCCGACCCTCCCAGGCTCCAGGTAGACAGTTCCCCTGGGCTTCCACCCTGCCTGCTCCCGGCGGCCTGACGCCAGCTCTCCCCTGTGGCTGTGGTCCCGTGGGCAGTGGTTCAAGGGGGCGGGGCCCTCACCACGGGCCGCGAGCCTCCACGGAAGGCGGAGGCCCTCTACGGGGACTGTGGTCCTCCCGGGGAGCCGTGGTCCTCCCTGGGGGCTGGGCCGCCCCCACCATGGGCCGGGAGCCTCCATGTGGAGCAGCGGTTCCACGTGGGCTAAGGCTCTGCCGTGGGCCGTGTGCCGCACGGGCCGTGCCACCGCCGTGGGCCGTGGTCCTCCCTGGGGGCCCTGGCCCTTAGAGTGAGGGGCTCCTGCCGCCAGGGGCTCTGCAGGCCGCGCGTGGTCCTCCGGCTGTGGCCCGCCTCCCCCGAGCAGGCCCTGCGGAAGATACCTTCTCACCGCCTCCTCAGGGCCAGTTCCCTCCGGGGTCTGTGAGCGCTGGCCCCTCGGAGGGCCCGCTCGGAGCTGTGACCGGAGACAGCGCTGAGCTCCTCGGCAGAGAGGCCCGGGGGTCGCGGCGGCGCGCGGCTGTTTCTGAATCCCTCCGTGGCGTCAGCCATGCTGCTCGCCCCAGGAGCCGGGGGCTGACCGGCCGTGGCCGTGAAGGAGCCCGGCCGGCGCGGAAAGGGGCTCTGCCCTCCAGGGGCTCGGCCCTGGGCAGACACAGGGGCCTTGCTCTCCAGCCGGGCCCGGAAGGCGCCCCCTCCGGTGGCCGCGGGGCCGTCGGGCAGGGTGGCACGTGCGTCTCCAGGCAGGTGGTGGTCCCAGAGGTCCTGCCTGGAGTCTGCCCACCTCGCCCTTCCCGGGGCCCCGGCCTGTCTGACACCGGGCCTGGGGCCGCCCTGCCCCTGGGCAGGCCCGGCTCCCCGAGACAGGGTGCTGGGCAGAGCCCCTGGGAGACCGGGCCCGGAGGCTGCCGGGCAGCCTGGGGCGGGTGGGCCCCCATGTCTCTGACTCTGGTTGTATCTCTCAGTATTTCCTGATTTCTCTTCAGATCCACGCCGTACGTTTTAGTAGGATGGAGCTGAACCCTTCGCAGGGCGCCCGGTGCGTCGGGCTTGACCTCCAGGTTCCCCGGCGTCTGCCGCGCCCCCCACCTCGTTCCGTCTCTTCTGCTCAGAAATGCCCCAGCAGCTGCGAGCATCGCCCCAGAGCCTCGAAACCCGCAGCCTGGGCCTGGCTTCCCCACCCGTCCCCCGCGCGTCTTTATTCAGAACCGGCCCCTCCAGACCCGGGCGGCGGCCCCTTAGTCACCCCCGAGGCTGCCCGCTGCAGTCCCACGCTCGGGCTGGGCTCCGGGGTCCCTGCACGCTGCTCCCCCGGCCCGGCTGCCGTGACCGCGGCCGCCGCCGCCGCTGTCCACAGGCCGCGTCCTGACCCTCTGCTCCCTGGCAGTACATCCAGCCTGGAAAGCCTAACTCACGTGTCACCTCTTCCAGGAAGCGCGCCGTCCCTGGCCATCCGAGGAGGCTAATGCCCCATCCAGAGGCAATGAAGCTCCCGGATTTGGGAGTCAAACAGCCGGGCGGAGGCGGGCAGCACCATGTCACTGGACTTTCCGTCAGTGTGAGGCTCCCACGGGGCCGCGCGCCCGGTGCCGGGGGTGCTGGAGTCCCGGGTTGGAGGGGGACAGAGGGCTGCCCACAGGACATGCTGTGGAGGGCAGGCGCTGCCCGGGGGCGGGCCCGGAGCCGCGGAGGGAGACCCGTGTGGACGCTCCCGGGGCAGGGCCGGGCGGCAGGGGAGACGGGGAGAAGGCTCGGCACGGGCACGTTCGGGTGCGGCCCCGGGGCGGAAGGGGCAAACGGTGGGGGAACCGCAGGTGCAAGTGTCCTGTGGCTGGAAGGGGGGCTGGGGGCCGGGGCCCAGAGACCCTGGGACGCGTCCTCCGCTGGGGAGCCAGGGCAGTCCTGGACTCCTGGTGCTGGTGGAGACCCGACAGCGCGGGGGAGAAGGGCCGGAGTCCGGGCGGGGGAGCGGCCGCGGCCCGGGCGCGCAGGTCTCGGACCGGGAGGTGGGGTGGACTGCGTGCTGGAGGACCCTCCCGGAGGCCGAGCCCGCTGGCCGCGATGGGACGCGCGAGGGGGAGGCGTCTGGCGCGCCGGCGGCTCCGGCTCTGGGCGCAGGTTCGGGACCCTCAGGCAGGAGGACGTGGGAAGGGGGCAGCGTTCGATCGCTGCGCGACCCGTGGGGCGCCTGGGCAGAGCCGGCCTCCGCCCCTGAGGGACCCGCTGTGGGAGAGAGCAGGCGGCACCCTCAGAGTCCGGGATCGGGGGCGCGGCACCACTCCCAGGCGCACAGGAAGCCCGTGGCTCGTTCTCAGGCCCGTCCTCTCTGAAACGGAAGCGACACATCCGACGCTGCCGCTGCCCAGAGACGGGATGATCACGCCTTCTGAAGCCCCGGGCCCTGTGGCTCACGGCTGAGGCCCAGCCCACGTTAGTGCCGTCTGGCCCGGTGCGCAGGCCACGGCAGGTCCCGTCCACGCAGCCCGGAGCCCGGGAACCCCTCCAGGCTGTGCCCGGCGCGCAGCTCTGGGACGCCAGCCCCAGCCAGGCTCCCCGCGTGGGGGACGCTCAGACCTCTGGCCGCTCCGCTTGGCCGAGCCGTCGGACCGCCTGGGCTGGGGACGGGGCGGCCGGGGTGGGGGGGTCAGAGACAGGAAATCGAGAAAGCCGGGTCTTCCCAAAACAGAGCCTCTCTGACGCAGAGAACGAGGGTAAGAAGGGCTCGGGGAGGCGTCTTGCCCCTAGAAGGACATGCCTGGCTCCACAGAAAAATCGCTCCGCCTCAGGCCCTCCCGGGCGGAGGACAGTGGTCTCATTGTTACGAGAGGCCGGGAAGGAGGGAACGCTGCAGGTGCAGCTGCCCACGCCACAGCTCGCCGCCTCTGAAAGAGGGAACCCGCGGCCTGGCCTCTGTGGCCTCGGTCGCAGATGGGACACGGGGTCCCTTCAAGGCACTGTTCCGACCTGGTGAGAAAAAGCTAACTCACAGCCAAGAGAGAGCTGAACATGTGTTTTCTGAAAGATGTTTTAAACTTTTTATTTTGCGATAGCTTTAGCTCCGTGACCTTCTGCGCCTCCCTGCACGGGACCACAGCCCTTGGGGCCACAGAAGGCCACCACTGGCTCGTCACCGTGAGCCCACCCCAGACGCTGGAGGGCCTCCTTCAGCGGCTTTTCCTGTCCAGGGTCCCGTCCGGGGTCCCGTCCAGGATCCCAGCGCGCGCTGGCCAGGCTCCCCAGGGAGCCTCTACCCCGAGGACGGCCCCTCAGCTCTCCTTCGGTCCAGCACCTGGACGCTGGCTGGGGCTGGCGGACCGTCCCTCACTTTAGCCTCGCCCAGTGGCTTCCCTGCCGCCGGACTGGAGTCGGGTTGTTTGGCAAGCACCCGGCAGCGTCAGGCACCTTCGCCCCTCGTCCTGTCAGGGCTTCCTGATGTCCTGTCTCGGGGGCTGGGAGCCAGCTGGTCCTTAAAGTGGCGTCTTCCGGCTTCTCCACCTAACGTCGCTCTTCTCCCCGGTCCCTCCTTCATCCGCTGGCAGCTGGTCACTAACTCCAGCCCCCAGTCAAGGGAGGGGCACTCGACTGCGCCCAGGAAAGGGCCGAGCATAGCGGACCCATGGACGCAGGTGGGCAGGTCAGCACGTGTGGGCTGGCCGGCGAGCGGCTCCGGCTACGGGAGCTCCCTGGATCCCCGCAGCGGGAGCTCCCTGGATCTCCGTGGCGGAGCTCCTTTTGAGTCAGGACTGCCCCAGAAGCGCAGGTCTCCGACAAGCAGGCAGGAGCGGGGAGGCTCTGGGGCAGCCCTTGGCCCTCAGCCTCCCGAGTCCCAGCCCTTTCCCTCCCCCTAGAAGCCAGGTGCGGCCACGTGACACGTAGGCCGGTGGATGTGGTGGGCACAGACTCAGGGCCTCCCTGGGGGCCCCGGCTGCTGCGGTAGAGACAGGACAGACACCCGGGCGCCCGTGGGCCCTGGACGGCCGCCTGCGGCGATGCCCCTGCTGATGCAGGTCCGCGTGAGCCGACCTCTCACACCTCGTGTCCTGTCCACTTGTTACCACCACGCCCAGCATCCTCAGGAATTCTAGCCTTTGGGGAGAATGGCTTCTGAGCTATTCCACAGCCCCCGCGAGGGGCCGCCGAGGCTCAGGGCTGAGGACCAGCCGGGCAGGGTACGAGGCAGGTGCTCACGGCCAAGGGGGCTCTTCCCGGAGGTGGCTTTCCAAGAGGGGTCTGGGGGCCACGGGCAGGCAGGGCTGCTGGACCGCCTCCCTGGGAGCTGAGGACATTGTGTGTCCTCGGAACTGCTCTTCCCCCCCCCCCCGAATTCACGGGGGTCAGAACAAATTCACCAGGAGGAGGCAGCTTCTGGGAAGGCCCTGGGTTTGGGCTCGGAGCCGGCGCCTTCCTGACAGCTGACCCGGGAGGGGCTCACATGTCAGCAGGAGGGCTGTCGGTGCAGCCTGAGGTCCGAGCTTGCCCGTCGGCTCAGTCTCGCTGGGCGGGGAGGGGAGGGAGCCCCGCTGACGGGCTGGGACCCCAGGCCTGCTCCCAGGGGGACATCCAGGCTCCGCCCGGCCCATCCTTTCCCCAAACAGGAGCCAGAGCCTGGCGCTTCACCTAAGCTCTGCCACGGGCATCGAGCGCCCACGGTCAGCCTTTACAGCGCGGCCCGTCACCACGGCTTCCAGACAAGCTGCCTCACGAGGAGCGCAGTGAGGCGCCCTGCCTCTGAGGCACCAGCTCAGTGACCTCCCTGGAGGGAAGAGAGGAACCTCCCAGGTGCTTTCACTGTTCCAAAAAAGGAGAGCTCCCGGGCGCAGGAATGTCTGGAAACCCTGCCTCCCGCACAAAGCTCCCCGTGGAATTCGCGGGGAGCTCTCGCCCCCACCCTACCTGAGACCGGCGTGGGCGTGGCTCTGCTTCCCGGAGGCTGCTGGACGGCGGAAGGGCCCAGGGCCGAGCGGGGACCGGCCTGCCCCCCACGCCCCCACGGGAGCCTGTCCACCTGGAGCCGGACCCTCTGGGCTCAGTGAGCTCGAGGGGGCCGCAGCCCAGGCACCCCCTGCTGCCGCCCAGAGCCTCCAGCTCCGCTGCTGCGAGGGCGTGAAGGCCGACGGCAGGGGCGGCGGGGTCGCTGCCCGTCACGCCGCAGCCGGGGGTGGCACAGGCTGTGGGGAGGGCTCCCAGACCTCCTCTCCAGAGCCTTGTTCACAGGGACCCGGTCGGCCCTGCACAGGGACGCTTCTGGGAGGTTGAACCGTGTTCCTTGCAAAGATGTGCTGCCGTCCTCACGCCTGGACGGCAACCGCGGTTCTCCTGGACGCGGGCTCTCAGCAGACCCGAGCGGCCGCGGCGAGGCCGTGAGGAGGGGCCCCAGTCCAGTGGGGCGTGTCCTCGTTAAAAAGGGAAGTTAGGACACGGGTGTGTGCACGTCCACCCCCCACACATACACCCCACAAAGACGCCCACCAGCAGACACCCACCCCATCCGTGCTGGGAAATCGGACTGCGCTCTGTGCCTTTCGAGAACAAATACAAATTCAGAACCAAGTCAGCAGAGCCGCGTTCTGGTCGAAACTGGCCTCGATCTCGTGCTGTTAATCTGACCAGAAGAGAAGCAGCTCCCCCGAGCCCGGGAAGCCGCCGCCTGCACAGCCCGCTCCACGTGCCGTGGCCCGGGCACCTGCGGGCCTTCAGGCGGTCACTCCCTGCCCAGCGTCTGGAGCGGACGTCGCCCCCACCCTGTCTGCAAGCCCCTGGGGGCCCTCTGCACCAGGACGGAGCCCGGGTCCCACCAGGCTGTCCGGCGACGGCTCTGGTCAGACCCAGTGAGACCCGGAGCGCTCGGCGCCGTCCCGAGTGTCTGAGCTCACCTGCAGCAGCGTGTTCTGTAGCGACCCGAGTCCACTCTGAGTGGCCCTCGCTGGCCTCCTGACCCTCCCGAGTAATGCTTTCCCAGACGATGCAGTGATCTCCGACCAGACGTGGGTCCGCGGCGCTGTCAGCAGTGGCAGTGACGCTAACGCGAAGATCTGCCGTGACCACGAGGAGCGGGCGTGCGACGAGGGCTCGGGTGGCAGCCGCGCGGCTCTGACCCGCCTGTGAGCGCGCCCCTTCGTAGGCGGCCGCCGCCTCTGGCTGAGCGTGGAGGCTGTTTCTGCGGCACTGTGACGCGTAAGCCCCTCTGGCGGGCGTGCTCTGACCAGCTGTAAACGATTCCTTTGAAGGCTCTGGCATCCTAATACCCGGAGCTCGTGCTCGTCTGTGGCAGCTGCTCCTGGGCGCTCCGGCCACACGGGACGGCTCGCTGCGTCATGGGGTTCCCAGCCCCCAGGCCCCCCGGCAGGCTCCGCGGGACGTGGTCCACGAGACGAGCCCGCTCTGTGCTCTTCTGCTCGCAGGACTGGAGTGTCCGGAGGTGTCTTAGAGAGGCGCTGGTGTTGTTCGGTCGCTCGGTCGTGTCCAGCTCTTTGCGCCCCGTGGACCGTGGCCCCCCAGGCTGGCCACGGGATTCTCCAGGTGAGACTGCTGGTGTGGGCTGCCACGCCCTTCTCCGGGGGAGCTTCCCCACCCAGGGATCAAACCTGCGTCTTCTGTGTCATGGACAGGGTCTTTACCACTAAGCCACCACGTAAACATGGCTTTTAGAAAAGGGAGGGTGCCAGACCTGCTGCCGGGGGCAGCGAGGTGGGGCACAGAGTGTGTGCTGACTCTGCCCCTTTTGTTCTAATAAAAGCCCTGGCGTCTGTGGCTTCCACTTTTCTAGTGAACCAGCCTTTACCTACGAGGTCCCGTGTTGCTGCTCTCTTACGAATGCTCGTTCAGCACCTTGCTTTACAGGGTCTCACCGACCTGTCTGTATGATGACACCCAGAAAGCGATCGGGGACCTCAGTTTAAGGCGTAGCTCTGGGCTTCCCTGGTGGTCCAGTGGGTAAGGACACTGCCTTGCAGTGCAAGGGGTGCCGGTTCGATCCCTGGCCTGGGAAGATCCCACGTGCCGCGGAGCAGCTGGACGGATGTGTCCAATGACCGAGCCGGAGCTCTGGAGCGCACGCGCCCAGAGCTGGTGCTCGGAGGCAACAGACGCCACCGCGATGGGAGGCCCGCAGGAGCCAAAGAACAAAGATGGATGAAGACGGAGAAATGAAAGACCAATAGAAGTGGCCCGCCCACCCCCTCCCTCCTCAACCTGCCCCTCGCCATAAATAAATAAATAAATATTTTTTAAAAAATAAAAAATAAAAATAAAGCGTAGCTCGTCCCACAGGCGACGCCACGCACACGGGCCTCGTCGCCTGCCGGTTCCTCTTTAGCGGGAGCCACAGGCCGCAGCCCGGCACCGAGGGCCCAAGAGACCTGGGCGGTGGCCCTGTTGGGTGCATCCCTTCCTTCTGTCTCAGTGTCTAGGTATTGGGGTCACAGCTGTGGCCTTGGGTGGCCATCCCTGTCGGTGGTGTACATCAGTATGGTGCAGAGGACAGAGAGAAAGATCCCTTACCTTCTGAAAGGCCCACGTCCATCCCTGGTGCGGCTGTGGATCAGCGAGGCGGCAACGGAACGGCCGGACAAGTGGGCCCTTGGGGATTTGCCTGGGAGTTCTGATTTTTAAAAAATAACTAACAATTTGGGTTGGAATTCCAATTTTTAACAGGAACTTAGGTGTTTGTTCCCTAATGTCGTATCTGTGCAAAGTGCAGAGGCCGTTGAGAATGCCAGGAATGTGGACGAAATCAGATCAGAAAGGGGTCATCCTCCAACTGAGGGGGTTTTACCTCAATTTGAGACTTAAACCCAGGGCCCAGACCTGATCGAACCCTGCTTGGGACTTGAACCCATGTGGCCAGAGCTCAAATTCCAGTCAAAACCCTGTTTGGGACTTGAACCCACGTGACTGAGACTTGAACCCAGCCAGAACCCAGTTTGGGACTCTAACCCACGTGGCTAGGACTCAATCCCAGCCAAAACCCTGCTTGGACCTGAATCCACGCAGTCAGAACTCAATCCCAGCCAAAACCCTGTCTGGGACTCAAACCCATGCGGCCAGGACTTCATCCAACGTCTGGACCCACGGAGGCTCAGGTTCTTTGTGCCTCAACAGAGAAGCGATTGAGTGAGAAGCAGAGTGACAGACAGGAAGAGGCTTTATTAGGGTGAGGCACCTGTCAGCGGTGCCAACGGGCAGGCGGGAAGGCGCTGCTCTGCTGCCCGCTCCCCGACGGAATGGGCAGCGATAGATAGGATGGCAGAAGACTGTCGCCTCAAGTAGACACAGGTGTAAGACATACATCGTTAGTTCCTTCCGTTCCTTCCTCACCAGCTCTCTCCTGAGTTATCATCAACTTATTGGCCTTCCAACCTTTCCCAGGTTCACCCCTCTACCTATCGTCCCCAACTAGGACTCCACCTGTCCTGCTCTATCCCTATCACGACGTCCCTGTGCCGTTCACCTTCCAGCTCCACCCTGAACGTCCGGGCTGTGGTCAGAGGCTTTGTGCTCCCCAGACTTGCGTGCTGAGAGCCCGGCCCCGTGCGTGGTCTCCGGAGGTGGTCTGGTTGTGAAGGGAAGCCTCAGGACGGGGATGGGGTCGGCACCCACCTCGCGCCGCCCGGGACCCCGCCCCCAGCCCCGCTCGCCCCGGCCGTGGACTCCCGCCTGCACGACTGTGAGCGCCGGAGTAGGTGATGCTGGCCGCCCAGCCGCGGCGTGTCCTCACAGCCCGAGCGGGCTGGGCGTGCGGTGTCCGCGGCTCGCTCGCCTCGGGCTCTTTGCGGCCCCACAGACTGTAGCCCACCAGAGCCCTCTGTCCGTGGGGTTCTCCAGGCAAGCACAGTGGAGTGGGTGGCCATGTCCTCTTCCAGGGGATCTTCCTGACCTGGAGATCAGAGCCCGGTCTCCTGCGTGGCAGGCAGATTCTTGACCATCTGAGCCACGGGGGTACTGAAGGGGCTGAGACTGTGCCAATGGAATCGTTTTTAGGCAGAGGATGAGACGGTTGGCTGGGGTCACTGATCAATGGGCATGCACTTGGACGGACTCCAGGAGACGGTGGGGGCAGGGAGCCCCGGTGTGCGGCAGTCCACGCAGCCCAGCGACGGAGCCACGGCTGTGTTGAAATGGGCGCTCCCGGTGCCGCGGACTGTAAGGAACCCACTTGCAATGCAGGAGACACGGGTTTGATCCCTGGATCGGGAAGGTCCCCTGGAGAAGGGAAAGGCAGCCCACTCCCGTGTTCCTGCCTGGAGAATTCAGAGGGACGGAGGAGCCTGGCGGGCTGCAGTACACAGGGTCGCACAGAGGCGCGATGTCACCTGTGCACCGTGAGCTCTCAATTGCAAGCTGAAGGAGGGGGAGCCGCTTTGTGCGACAGTCGCTTACGAAACGCTTCCTTGGCAGCGCCCGGGGGTGGTGGGGGAGGCCCAGACAGGAGCTCCTTAAAATGCCAGGGCTCCTTGATGATGTGTTTAAAAAAAGACTCCAAACCTGACATTTACAATGACTCATATTATTATTGCAAAAATGTTTGTACAGGGTTTATTAAATAACTGGGGCAAGGACCGCCGTGCGTTCACCTTCCAGCTCCACCCTGAACGTCCGGGCTGTGGTCAGAGGCTTTGTGCTCCCCAGACTTGCGTGCTGAGAGCCCGGCCCCGTGCGTGGTCTCCGGAGGTGGTCTGGTTGTGAAGGGAAGCCTCAGGACGGGGATGGGGTCGGCACCCACCTCGCGCCGCCCGGGACCCCTCCCCCAGCCCCGCTCGCCCCGGCCGTGGACTCCCGCCTGCACGACTGTGAGCGCCGGAGTAGGTGATGCTGGCCGCCCAGCCGCGGCGTGTCCTCACAGCCCGAGCGGGCTGGGCGTGCGGTGTCCGCGGCTCGCTCGCCTCGGGCTCTTTGCGGCCCCACAGACTGTAGCCCACCAGAGCCCTCTGTCCGTGGGGTTCTCCAGGCAAGCACAGTGGAGTGGGTGGCCATGTCCTCTTCCAGGGGATCTTCCTGACCTGGAGATCAGAGCCCGGTCTCCTGCGTGGCAGGCAGATTCTTGACCATCTGAGCCACGGGGGTACTGAAGGGGCTGAGACTGTGCCAATGGAATCGTTTTTAGGCAGAGGATGAGACGGTTGGCTGGGGTCACTGATCAATGGGCATGCACTTGGACGGACTCCAGGAGACGGTGGGGGCAGGGAGCCCCGGTGTGCGGCAGTCCACGCAGCCCAGCGACGGAGCCACGGCTGTGTTGAAATGGGCGCTCCTGGTGCCGCGGACTGTAAGGAACCCACTTGCAATGCAGGAGACACGGGTTTGATCCCTGGATCGGGAAGGTCCCCTGGAGAAGGGAAAGGCAGCCCACTCCCGTGTTCCTGCCTGGAGAATTCAGAGGGACGGAGGAGCCTGGCGGGCTGCAGTACACAGGGTCGCACAGAGGCGCGATGTCACCTGTGCACCGTGAGCTCTCAATTGCAAGCTGAAGGAGGGGGAGCCGCTTTGTGCGACAGTCGCTTACGAAACGCTTCCTTGGCAGCGCCCGGGGGTGGTGGGGGAGGCCCAGACAGGAGCTCCTTAAAATGCCAGGGCTCCTTGATGATGTGTTTCCAAAAGTGGACGCAAAAGACTCCAAACCTGACATTTACAATGACTCATATTATTATTGCAAAAATGTTTGTACAGGGTTTATTAAATAACTGGAAGGTAATTTGGCGCCTTTAAAAATTTTCAAATTAGTCAGCATTATTTTTGGAGCCGCTCTGGGTCTCGAGATAAGAGAGTGGAGAGAGCCGAGTTCCCACGGGCGCCCCGCGTCCCCCTTCTGCTCGGTGACGCTGGAGTGGTCCAGTCGCTACAGCTGAGAGACACGCAGACGCGTTGCTGTAAACTAAAGCTCAGAGTTTACTTTGTGATGGGCATTCTAGGAGTCTCAAAAAATGTCTGACGTGTCTACTAGCTTGGGTACTTTTTATTAGATTAAAAGTTAAGTGGGGCCTAGCAGAGACGGAAAGGTCACAGCAATAGCTTTCGTCATGTTTTTCCTTCTGAAAATATTAGCCTTGGAAGGAAATGTTCTCCCCAGCAGCCACCATCTGCCTCGCGGGCATGCCTCCAGGAGTGTGATATCTTATCTCTCGGGCTGCGTGCCAGCTCGCGGATGGCAGCTCGCAGACGAGGCGTAGCTCGGAAGCTGTGTTTCTCTTCTGAGCGTAAGCCGATACTCGGGCGGACCTTCGCGTCAAAGCACAGCTGAGTTCCGCGAGAGCGCCTTGGTGTTCCTGGTTGGCATTCGCATGGAAACGGACGAAACTCACAACCTCTTCCTACGTAAACATGCGTCCACCCGTTTCTTTCTTTTTCATTCGTTTATTTGTGCTTTTCTGTCCAGGAGTCCACCCTCTTCCAAGCTGAGGTTTCGACATCACGTCTTCCTCTTCGAAAGCGCCAGCCCTGTTGAAACAAAGGCAAGCCGAGCCCTGGGGCCGGGCGGGAGTCCAGGTCGGCTCCGCGCACCTCCGGGGAGGCCCCAGGACGCGGCCCCGGAGGAGGCGGGGGGACAGGAGCGGAGGCCGCGCTGGGCCGGGAGGGGGTTCCCTCGCGTTACAGGGAACTGATGCCCAGTTGTCCTCGGAAGCTTGTTTCAGCTTCTACACTCGACGCTGTATACGAGAGCACCATGTGTGACGCGCGTGAGCTCGTCTAAGTGAAAGCTCCCGCCTTACTGTTGACGCGCGCTCCCCCTGAAGATGACCAGCCGTGGGACATGCTGCGCTCCTTTCTCAGGCGGGAATTCCCTTAAACACGGTGCCTTTCACTCCCTGTCTCCATAAGGTCAATGCAGAAGAGGCAGCTGAGGCAGAGACGAATTTTTCTCAGCCGCTCAAGGCCCCTGGAGGTGGGGAGCAGCCCGTCTGCCGAGGACTGCGAGGCGCGAGGCTGGAAGGCCCTCTGGTGCCCCCGAGGGAGCAAGCCTGTGGCTGGCGCAGGGTTTAGCCTCACGAGCTTTGCCCAGGCCGCAGATGTAAGACTGCCCGGGGACCCTCAGCCTGCCAGCGACACGGGTGAGGGGACCAGGTGGCCACACGTTCACCTCCCTCTCCAGCTTCCTGAGCACTGGCAGGTTGAGCATTCCTCTGCAGGAAGAAAAGGGGCGTCTCCGGAGATGCCCCTGGTCAGGAGCTCGCGCTGGAGCCACGCAGACCTCCCGATGCTCTTCACGCCTGGCTGGTCTTCAGTTCATACCTAAGACCCGATGCTCACGCACACACGCACACGCACACACACATGTGAGCACGCGCCCTGCCCGCGCCGTGCTCTGGCTGCCTGCTCACAGCGGCCCACGTCCAAACTCGGGCGCTCCCTTTCTTAAGCTCGCTGTGTTTCCTCCGTCAGCAGGTGCATGTTTTATTAAACCTGAACTTTACCCGGGCTCCCCTGGTGGCTGAGATGGTAGAGAATCTGCCTGTCATGCAGGAGACCTGGGTTCAGTCCCCGGGTCGGGAAGACCCCCTGGAGGAGGAGATGGCCGCCCGCTCCAGTGTCCTCGCCTGGAGAATCCCAGGGACAGAGGAGCCTGGCGGGGGACGGTCCATGGGGTCGCTGCAAAGAGTCAGATTCTACTAAGCAACTGGCACTTTACTGCAGGTCCTTGAGTTTTCATGACCACAAGCACAGCAGTTTAACCATGCGTGTAGAAAATCCAAGACTCTACAGATAAACGCTTCGTTAAAAGTGAAGTACAAGATGTTTTTGAAGAGAGAGTGATAAAACTATTCTAAAATGATTGCAATGGTGGTTGCATAATTCTGTGAAGATGCTGAAAATATTTGCACCTGAAACAGCTGAATTGCATGGCATGTGAATGATGCCTCAATAAAGCTGTTATTTTTAAAGTGAATGTAGCAAGGACACCGGGCTCAGCGGGCGAAGGGTCTGCCTGCAGCGTGGGGGACACGGGAGACCCAAGCTCAGCCCCCGGGTGGGGAAGATCCCTGAAGAAGGACACAGCCCCCACTCCAGTGTCTTGCCTGGAGAATCCCGTGGACAGAGGAGCCTGGGGGGTCCACGGAGCTGCAGAGAGCTGGGCACAGCTGAGCGACCGGGCGCGTGCTGCGTAGGGGTGGGGGGACTCCCGCCAAGCTGACTGCGAGGTTCGCACAGCCGTGCAGAGGGGCCGGAAGAGCCGAGACGAGCTCGTGGAAGACCGGGCGTGGGGCTCCACCGCAGACACCAGGGCTCAGCAGAGAGCTCAGACTGGGCGAGCGGTGTGTGAAGGCGATGGCGTGGAGTGTCCCCATAAAGACACACACGCCTTTGCGGGGGGCACAATTTATAATAAATGTGGGATTACAGAAAAGAGAAGAGGAAGGTCATTTTGTAAATACTTCTGGGTTAATTGAACACCTACATCAAGAAATGAAGCCCCTTCCCGGGTGGTTTGTGGGTGTGAACATGGGTGCCGAAAGAGCGGTGCGTCCAGACGCCTCCAGTGGGCGACACCCTCAGGGTGGGCCCTGGGCTCCTCGACAGGTGGGAAGGATACGAGGCAGACTCAAACCACCAGACAGAGCGGAGGACCGAGCTTCTGGTGGGGACGGAGGTGGGTGCAAGGACATTAATCACGAAGGTAACAGCAGAGCAGAGGGGCAGTGACTCCAGTGTGCACCAGTGAGTCCTGCCCTGTGGTGGAATATTACACAGGTGCTAAGATAAAGGTCTGTATGCGCTGCACTCTGGGAGAGGCCCACATCCGGATGGTGCTGGGCGTATCTAGGGGGAGTGAGAGGCTGGGCGGGCTTTGCACCACCCAGTGCCCTGGAAGGAGCTGAGGGAGGCTGGGGGCTTAGTGGTCAGTGGGCCCACCTGTGGGTCCGTCCAGGCAACCTCTGGATGCGTGCTGAGCTCCGCCTCCATGGCAGAGGTGTTCCCACTGAGTCACAGTGAGACAGCAGGGCTTGGAGTGACCCACAGGAGTCCTCGGTGACGCGGCTGGACGCCGTGGCCTCCGCGTGTGTGAGTACCCACCTGTCTAGGCGCCCGTAGCCAGGTCCAGCCAGTGGCAGGGGTCCACAGCGGGGCCTGTGGACTGGCCAGCCGGTTGTCGGCCGGTTGGGAGGAGTTTGGATTTACAGGCAGACGAGGACTCCTGGGCTTCTACTCAGGGCCAGCCGCTGGCTCAGCTGGTCCAGGGCGGCGGCCCTGCCCGGCTGGCGGGTGACGGGGCCGCGAGAGCGGTGTGAGGGCCCGCGTGCAGGCTCAGGGCCCCACTCTCGCCTCCTCTCCTGCGTGGGGCCCTGAGCCGGGGCGTGACCCTGGAGAAGATGGCAGCCGTGGGGGCCTCGGTCCTATCTGGACACGGGGTGGAGCTCCGCCTAGGACCCTCCTCACGGCAGGGCCCGAGGACCGAGGGGGACTGTCGTCCTGGGCACAGCGCCGGCCTGTGGTGGCCTGGACTCAGCACCGCAGACTCCGACTGCCACGGGCGCCGGGGCTCCGGCTCGCGGCTCAGACTGCCCGGCACCACCGCCGTCCGGCAGCCCCGCCGCCCACACTGGGGTCTCCGCCCGCGCCCCCTGGAGGAAGCCCCTGCGGCCGGCGGGGCCGCTGCTCCCGGAGGCCCTCTGTGACTGAGGGCAGAGTTTTCTCAGCGTCTTGATTTCCCGTTTGTGCCTGGCTTTCTCTAACCCTGAAATCTTTGTTCCTCGTGGCATGAACGTGATGGTTTTTGCTTTCATCCTTCCATGCTTTGTCTGCAACTGTGTTTTCACAGTTAAAAGTGAACAAAGCCAGGATTGTTGCCCCTGAGTGGATTATGAATGCAGAGCCGTGTTTCTGTAGGGTCCCTTTTATCCTTATGACGTGTGTTATCAGGAGAGGACGCTCCAGTTCCTTGCATTTACATTCAGTTGAAATTGTTTCTTGCGTGGGATTGTTTTACTTTTGATTTTTGTGACTGAATTGCATATTTATATGATTCCCAAGGCAAAGCTATTAGCCCAGGCTTACTCAGTCTAACCTGACTTTCTGGCCAGAAGGCGGGTTCAGCCAGGAGGGACGACGCTCTCGTAAGACCGCGCAGGACGCCGGAGAGGCCCCGCCGCGGCGTGACTAGACCTCACCCCAGCCCCTGCCTGTCGTCGCGTGAGGTCAGCGCCTCTGCTGGGACTCGGTTCTCTGGGTCGTCCTGCTGGACAGGCATGTGGCGCCGGCTGTGCTGGGCCCGTGGCGGCCACAGAAGCTCTAAATCAAGCGATGATCGCTGATGACCTCGGACAAGCAGGTGGATTCCCAAAGGGGCACTCGGATCTCCATCACCCAGCCTCTTCCGGTGGCTGGCTGGCACAGGGCGCGTGTGGGGCCAGAGGTCACTGGTTGAACCAACTGACTGTGGCTGACCATGAGGAGCCTAACTTGCCGGACAGGTCTCTGTCCATTCCAGGAAGGCTGAGAAACGAGAAGACCCGCAGGCTTGCCCGGTGGTGCTGACGGGCCCCGCCTGGCTTGTGAGGCCCCGTCGCTCGTGCGGGGCCCGTGTTCGGCTCACACTCGGGCCTCCGGAGCAGCTGGGGTGGGAGGCGAGGAGGGGCCGGGTCGCCTGCCTCCCCCACCCATCGGCAGCACCGAGGCCCAGGGAGCAGACCCCACTCCCTTCCCCGGGGCTGAGCCGTGAGCCCCGCTTTGGAGGTGCCCTGGGTCTGTGTGAGCCGTGCCGGCCGGCCCACCTCTGCGCCCGCCCCCACAGGGGCCTCCCGTTCACCTGGTCCCACGCTTTCTGGCGAAAGGAGGGTCCACACGGAGCATGTGTGGCGCTCCCTTCCTGCGGGGGCAGGCGGGCTTATCTGCCCCTCCCAGGGCCGCTTCCTTCCTCCCACACTGGTGACCCCAGGGGTGCAGCCCTGGAAACTCTGAGCAGCTGGCCACGGCAGCCTCCTCTGTCCATACGTGGGGAGGCCCTCGCCCAGCCCCGCACAGCAGCATCTGGGACCCATTTCCTGCGGGTCACACACGGCACGGCCTGGGCTGCGGCCAGCTGGCCGGCCTGGGGCAGCCCCGTGCCCTCTGCACGGACACTGCCTGGGGCCAGGCCCCACCTTCTCTCCAGAGTGGCCACACGTGAGCTGGGGCCTGGGGGCCCTGGGGCGGCTGCACCAGCACCAGAAATAAGACACCAGAAACTGGGAGGGAGGAGGCCAGCCCCCAGAGCCCGGGCGGCATTCCATCCTGGTACTCCGGCCCCGCTGTCCAGCTCGCGGGTCTCTTGGGCTCCTCCCTGGTTTGCCCACCCTCCTCCAGCTCCCAGCTTCGCGGCTCTGGCCTGGCGCCCAGCAGTCACCTCTGTAGCGTCGTCACACGTCCACCCGTGGGCCCACGCCCCGCTGTGGTGGGTGACCCTGCCCAGCCAGGCGCCCACGGCCAGGGCAGCGGGGGCCCACCGCCTTGACCTTGGCAGCCCGTTGAGCGTCAGCCCGAGGAGGGCTGGAGGCCAGGGAGCGGAGGCTGAGCCCTCAGGGTGGGGGACGCCCTGGGGGAAAAGCAGTTTGCAGCCCCAGGTACCCCAGCGGGTCCCGCCCCGCGCTGGGCTGGTGTCTCCACCCGGGTCCCTCCTACGCAGAGCCAGGCGGTTCCACAAACGGACCCACACGCACACGCGTGCACATGCTGTCGCGGCCCGAATCCCGCCCCCACACCCCAACTTACACACTGAAGTTCCAGCCCCTGTGTCTCAAAGTGAGACTTGACGGGGAGACGGGGCCTCTCGGGGCGTCTTCGCGGAGGCGGCGGGACAAACGCCCCAGACCAGGACGGCCACAGCCCGCTGTTCCCTCGCAGGCCCGGGGCTCAGGTCCGAGATCCGGGACCCGCAGGGCCGGCCCCTCCCGAGGCCTCGCCCCCGGGCGTGGACGGCCGCCTCCGGCCTCTGCCTGTCTGTGTCCCGATCACCCGGCTCACGGGGATCCTCTTTACGTGGGGTCAGGGCCACCCCGACAGCCTTAGCTTACCTTTTGTTGCTGTTGTTTAGCCGCTCAGCTGTGTCTGACTCTTTGCGACCCACGGACTGCAGCCCGCCAGGCTCCTCGGTCCACGGGATTCTCCAGGCAAGGCTACTGGAGAGGGTGGCTAGTTCCTTCCTCATGTTTTATCTTAATTACCTTCTTAAAGACCCTCTTCCAAATAAATCACATTCCACAGTGTTAGGGTGGGGACTTGAACATATGAATTTGGGGACCAGGCCCCACCTTATCTCCAGAGTGGCCACACGTGAGCTGGGGCCTGGGGGCCCTGGGGCGGCTGCACCAGCACCAGAAATAAGACACCAGAAACTGGGAGGGAGGAGGCCAGCCCCCAGAGCCCGGGCGGCATTCCATCCTGGTACTCCGGCCCCGCTGTCCAGCTCGCGGGTCTCTTGGGCTCCTCCCTGGTTTGCCCACCCTCCTCCAGCTCCCAGCTTCGCGGCTCTGGCCTGGCGCCCAGCAGTCACCTCTGTAGCGTCGTCACACGTCCACCCGTGGGCCCACGCCCCGCTGTGGTGGGTGACCCTGCCCAGCCAGGCGCCCACGGCCAGGGCAGCGGGGGCCCACCGCCTTGACCTTGGCAGCCCGTTGAGCGTCAGCCCGAGGAGGGCTGGAGGCCAGGGAGCGGAGGCTGAGCCCTCAGGGTGGGGGACGCCCTGGGGGAAAAGCAGTTTGCAGCCCCAGGTACCCCAGCGGGTCCCGCCCCGCGCTGGGCTGGTGTCTCCACCCGGGTCCCTCCTACGCAGAGCCAGGCGGTTCCACAAACGGACCCACACGCACACGCGTGCACATGCTGTCGCGGCCTGAATCCCGCCCCCACACCCCAACTTACACACTGAAGTTCCAGCCCCTGTGTCTCAAAGTGAGACTTGACGGGGAGACGGGGCCTCTCGGGGCGTCTTCGCGGAGGCGGCGGGACAAACGCCCCAGACCAGGACGGCCACAGCCCGCTGTTCCCTCGCAGGCCCGGGGCTCAGGTCCGAGATCCGGGACCCGCAGGGCCGGCCCCTCCCGAGGCCTCGCCCCCGGGCGTGGACGGCCGCCTCCGGCCTCTGCCTGTCTGTGTCCCGATCACCCGGCTCACGGGGATCCTCTTTACGTGGGGTCAGGGCCACCCCGACAGCCTTAGCTTACCTTTTGTTGCTGTTGTTTAGCCGCTCAGCTGTGTCTGACTCTTTGCGACCCACGGACTGCAGCCCGCCAGGCTCCTCGGTCCACGGGATTCTCCAGGCAAGGCTACTGGAGAGGGTGGCTAGTTCCTTCCTCATGTTTTATCTTAATTACCTTCTTAAAGACCCTCTCTCCAAATAAATCACATTCCACAGTGTTAGGGGTGGGGACTTGAACATATGAATTTGGGGGACACAATTCTGCCCGTAAGAGAGATAATCAGTTTAAGATGAGGCCAATGAAAGCGAAAGCCACTCAGCCCTGTTCAACCTCTTGCGACCCCGTGGGCTGCAGCCCGCCAGGCTCCTCTCTCCGCGGGA
The DNA here is from genome assembly GCA_022376925.1 of Tragulus kanchil. Classification (NCBI taxonomy): domain Eukaryota; kingdom Metazoa; phylum Chordata; class Mammalia; order Artiodactyla; family Tragulidae; genus Tragulus; species Tragulus kanchil. Next base: position 247,469,936 of record JAIOJX010000028.1, read on the forward strand.
TTCTCCAGGCAAGCCTACCGGAGTGGGTGGCCGTGCCCTCCTCCAGGGGGTCTTTCCGACCCAGGGACCGAGCCCGGGTCTCCTGCCTGGCGGGCAGATCCTTTACCGTCTGAGCCACCAGGAACACAGCGAGGTCACGAGGGCGAACCCTAAAGCAGTGTGACTTTGTTCTTAGGAAAGGGCGATTTGGACAGAGCCAGGCACCTGGGAGAGCGCCGTGTGAGGATGAGGACAGAGACCGAGGTGACGCTTCCACCAGAGGCTCCCCAGGGGCCGCGAGGAGGCCGGGCAGCGTCCCCCTCAGGCCTGGAGGCAGCAGCCCTGCTGAGCGCCTCAGCTCAGGCCTCCGGAGCTGTCTGTCGGCCAAGAACGGACTCCGGCGTCCAGGCCGCCCGGCTCGTAGGACTCTGTTACAGCAGCTCTGGCAAGCTGATGCCCAGACGTGGGCACGCGCACACCCACGTGGCTCAGGCGGCACACATGTGCGCACAGGCTGGGACACAGGTATGCGTGTCGGCACATAGGCGTGCACGCCTGCACACATAGGCACACGTCAGCTCTTACAGAAAGCGGACACAGACGTGCTCTGAAGGAAACTCCTAGCTTTAAATGCTTACATTAGATATTTAGATATAAACACACAAAAAGGCTGAACTATGTAAGTTTTCCCCATAAGAAGCTGGAAAAAGGCAAGCAAATTAATACAAAAGTAAAAGAAATAATGACAGTAATAGCAGAAAGTCGTAACATAGAAGACAAACACAAAATTGATTTTTTGAAAATTGTAAAAATTGGTAACTCTCTAGAAAGATTTTTTAAAAATAGAAGAGACAGAAATCAAGGATGGGAGAAGGGATATCAACACAGATCCTTCAAATTAGTCGTAAGAGAATTTTATAAACAACTTTATGTGGCAACCAATTTTCCACAGGTTCTAATTTATGTTAAGGAAATTCAACTTAGGTAACACAAATTCTGTAAAAATACAACTTACCAAAACTAACACAGAATGAAGTAGAAACTCTGACTAGACCTGTGATTATCTTTTAGAAATGAATTCATCATCAAGAATATTTTCACAAAGAAAACTGCATGCCGAATGGTTTTGCTGTGAGTTTGATCGATTTTGGGAGGAAATATTATCAATTTCACACAGAACCATTCAGAAAATCAAAGAGGTAACAAGTTCCACCTCATTTCATGAGGCTGGCATAACCCGGATCCCACGCCTGACAGAAAACATAAGAAACTTAGAGACTTATAATAGTCATGAACATAGACACAAAATACCTAACAAAAATATCACTAAGTCAAATTCAGTGATATATGGAAAATGAAACACGTAGTGTGATCAAGAATAGTTTAGGTCAAGGGCCCAAGATTTAACACCTGAAAAATAATGGTCATGTTGGTACAGTAAAGCATGATCAACTCAATAAATGCAGAAAAATCATTTAACAAAAATGTCACACTCACTCACGGTGAAAGCTCTGAACAGACTGAACGTCAAGCGGAGCCTTCTCACCCGACACGGTCCATTCGCGAAACACCTGCAGCCGGAGCCCTGTCTGGCGGTGAAGGACGGACAGCCGAGGCCTGCAGTCCGGGGCCAGGCCGGGCTGAGTGTTCTGACCACGTGTGCGGCTCTGTGCTGGGAATGCCAGCCAGGGCAGTGAGAGAGGCAGAGGAATCAGAGGCAAACCGTTTGCAAAGTGATTCGTTCCTCAGGGACCCGCCTCCCCGAAACCCTCTCTGCTCTCAGCTCAGGCTGCCAGACTGAGGCGGCGCACAGCAGTGCCCCCGGCCCCCTGGCTCCCCTCACGTCCGGCCAGGAGCAGGTGCCAGAGAGAGGCAGGAAGGGCCAGCGCCGGGAGGAGAGGTGAGCCTCGGCCCGGAGCGCCCCGACGGGAAGGAGCGCTCCTGGACCTTGGCAGAGGGTGAGCCGGACCGCGGGTCACGTGGCTGAGCTGCCTCCCTTAACAGGCGCACTGAGGGTCTGTGCGGGGGGCCGGGCCCCCAGGAAACACACACTGAGGGGCCCGGGGCCAAGGGATGGACGTGGGGTCTCCCAATAAAAAGCAGGAAGTCAGCCTTAAGGCCACACAGAGAGGCCCCCCGTCTCTCTGGCAACATCTCTCGAATTTTCTTTACATTTGAAAGGATTTCAAAATAAACACTAAAAAAGCCAGAAGCGCAGTGAGGTCGTGGAAGAGCGCTGTTTCTCCCGAGGAGGCAGCCGCAGGCTGGCGAGCGCGGGGAGCCGCGGGCTCCCTGTCGACGGGGCTGCTTCGTTTGGAGCGCGCGGCGGCCCAGCGCAGGGCTGACCTCAGCTCCCGGAGCCGCGTCTTCCCACCCAGGCGTTCTTTTGCGGAGAAAGAGAGCTCGCCTTCCCGCCTCCGGTCTCCCGGCCGGCGGTCCTCTGCGGGAGCGCGCCCACGCCTCTGCCGAGGGCGCAGGTGGCCCCTGGCCGGACGCAGCACTGGGCCCTCGCGGCCCGAGGGGTCGTGGGCGGCGGGCGGGCTCTGCAGCCGCGGCGTCTGTGGCCGAGAGGCCCAGCTTTGCTCCCGTCAAGGACAGCAGGAGCGGTCGGATTGCTTGCTCTCCTATGGTTTTCACGTGTTTCGACCAGAGCACGGGTGTAAATGAAGCCCGTACGTAACGGTCACACACACGGACCACGTGGAGGAGGGGAGCTGGCCCGAGGAGTCCTGCCCCGGAGGGGAGGCCACGCGTGGGAGCCGAGGGCCCGCCCGGGACTCCAGCGGGGGTCCGCCTGCAACATCACCGAGAGCGGGTCTCCAGGAGGGCGGTGGCCTTCCCGGAGGGTCAGCCTGCCTCTTGTCCAGCCACCTCCTTGCTCTGAGCGCCGTGGGCCGTCCCCTCCCGCAGATCTGACCGGGGGTGATCGACACCATCCCAGGCCCCTTCAACGTCCCTCCGGAGCAAGGCAAGGGCCCGAGGCACAGCTGGTTCCAGGACCGAGATGGACGCTCGGAGCAGAACCAGAAGCCAGGGGTCCCGTCGTTCCTCCACTCGGCAGACGCTCCGGGGAGGCGGGGCCGGCCACGGCACAGCGCTGGACGAGAGCCGGACAAGAGCGTGCTGGGCGGGGAGGCCGGAGGAGAGCTGGGGCCACGGCAGAGCCTGCGCGTGCAGGGGCCCTGAGGGGCGGGCCAGCGCGCGGCCCCCGGGCAGGCGAGCCGGGCTGGGCGCAGGGGGCAGAGAGCCAGGCGGAAGGGCCCGGAGCGGGCCGTGCTTGGAGGCGACCTGGTGGCCCCAGGGAAACGCGCTCCTCAGCTGTGGTCAAGCCTGGTGTGACCTCCCACCCCCCACGCCTCGGTCCCGCGCCTGCAGAGGCCACGCCCGTACCCACCGACCCTCACCCCCGCCAGAAACTGCAGCGGAACGACCGCTCCCTCCTCACGTCGCCGCACCGTCCAGGGCTGCTGTCGCTCCCTTGCCCCGTCGTGACGGCCTGTCTGCAGCCCCCGGGACGGCAGCGCGCCAGGCCTCCTGTCCCTCCCCGCCCCCCGGGCGCTCAGATTCACGCCCGCCGGGTCAGTGATGGCACCCGGCCGTCTCCTCCTCTGTCGCCCCTTCTCCTCCCGCCGTCACTCTGCCCGGCGTCGGGGTCCCCTCCAGTGAGCCGGCTGTCCGCGCCAGGAGGCCGCACAGCGGAGCTTTAGCTTTAGGGCTTTAGGAAGAGGCCGTCCATGGCGCGTGGGGTCGGACCAAAGAAGACTGTTAAGCTGCACGGTGAGCCTCACGGGGTCTCAGCCGGGAGCCTTTGTCCATCTGGTGGGTGGGCGATGCAGGAAAACCCACTGGGCTCAGCTGCATTTATGGAGCACCCACGGCGGGCAGGGGTGGCCACACAAGACCTGGGGAGACTCTGGATACAGGTCAGCCCCGCCTCGCCCCAGGGTCCCCCACACCCATGCCCTTGTGAGTGACCGGGACACAGGGGCTCAGGGAGGCTCTGCTGAGGGCAGGAAGGAGAACGGGGCCAGACGGGGTAAGGGGATCTCCCGGGAGGTGACGCTCTTGGGACACTCCAAGGTGCCTCCTGCCCCGCCCGCCGCCTGGGACTTAGGCTGGAGCTTAAGCCCGTGCGTGCTGGGGACCTGGTGGCCCCTGGCCCGGCCCCCTGCCATCTCAGCCGCCCCCGGACAGCCCGTGTGCCCCGCGTCACCCACAGGGCATCCGGCTGAGCAGCTGGACGTCCGGGTCACACCACAGGGGACCCAGGTCTGTGTCTGCCTGAGTCCTCCACTTTGACTGTGTGGCTGCGCGTGCAGGGGCCCTGAGGGGCGGGCCAGCGCGCGGCCCCCGGGCAGGCGAGCCGGGCTGGGCGCAGGGGGCAGAGAGCCAGGCGGAAGGGCCCGGAGCGGGCCGTGCTTGGAGGCGACCTGGTGGCCCCAGGGAAACGCGCTCCTCAGCTGTGGTCAAGCCTGGTGTGACCTCCCACCCCCCACGCCTCGGTCCCGCGCCTGCAGAGGCCACGCCCGTACCCACCGACCCTCACCCCCGCCAGAAACTGCAGCGGAACGACCGCTCCCTCCTCACGTCGCCGCACCGTCCAGGGCTGCTGTCGCTCCCTTGCCCCGTCGTGACGGCCTGTCTGCAGCCCCCGGGACGGCAGCGCGCCAGGCCTCCTGTCCCTCCCCGCCCCCCGGGCGCTCAGATTCACGCCCGCCGGGTCAGTGATGGCACCCGGCCGTCTCCTCCTCTGTCGCCCCTTCTCCTCCCGCCGTCACTCTGCCCGGCGTCGGGGTCCCCTCCAGTGAGCCGGCTGTCCGCGCCAGGAGGCCGCACAGCGGAGCTTTAGCTTTAGGGCTTTAGGAAGAGGCCGTCCATGGCGCGTGGGGTCGGACCAAAGAAGACTGTTAAGCTGCACGGTGAGCCTCACGGGGTCTCAGCCGGGAGCCTTTGTCCATCTGGTGGGTGGGCGATGCAGGAAAACCCACTGGGCTCAGCTGCATTTATGGAGCACCCACGGCGGGCAGGGGTGGCCACACAAGACCTGGGGAGACTCTGGATACAGGTCAGCCCCGCCTCGCCCCAGGGTCCCCCACACCCATGCCCTTGTGAGTGACCGGGACACAGGGGCTCAGGGAGGCTCTGCTGAGGGCAGGAAGGAGAACGGGGCCAGACGGGGTAAGGGGATCTCCCGGGAGGTGACGCTCTTGGGACACTCCAAGGTGCCTCCTGCCCCGCCCGCCGCCTGGGACTTAGGCTGGAGCTTAAGCCCGTGCGTGCTGGGGACCTGGTGGCCCCTGGCCCGGCCCCCTGCCATCTCAGCCGCCCCCGGACAGCCCGTGTGCCCCGCGTCACCCACAGGGCATCCGGCTGAGCAGCTGGACGTCCGGGTCACACCACAGGGGACCCAGGTCTGTGTCTGCCTGAGTCCTCCCAGCTTTGACTGTGTGGAGTTCCAGGCCAGCTGGGCGGGTCACAGGTCCTGGGCCACCTCCTCCCTGAAGCCACCCTGCCTGCTCACCCGTGCCCTTGGCACTGGCATTCACCCCATTGTCGCCGTTGAACCTGGACACATCCTGGCCTGTGCCTCACCCCCACCCCACAGGGGCTGGACGGCAGGATGGGTCTGCTGCCCCTTGGGCACCGAGTAAGGGGCCGGGGGCACCAGAGCTCCTTGGGGGAAGCCCCCCACCAACCTCCCTTCACGGAGAGCCCCACCCACTGCCTCGGGAACAGGTGACCCCCACGCCTTGCAGGACTCTGTGCGTGGCCCAGGCTCTTGGCCTTTTGCATGGAGAGGTGGACGGGGCAGCGAGAGGGGAGCAGTATGTGGGGGTGCGGCGGGGGGTCTTCCTGCAGAACAGCCCTGAGCGGAGGTCATATCCTGTGTGTGCCTCCAGGAGGCACTGGGCTCTGCTTCACTGCAGACAGCGGGTGGGCGCTGGGTGGACGCCTCTGGACTGGCTCCCTCGTCTCTCTCCTCAGTGACCGCGGGCAGGGGCTGCTCCTGGGAGCACAGGGGCAGCAGGGACACAGACGTGTCTCCTGCAGACAGGAAAGGGGGACACTGAGGGGCTTCTGAAACAAGAGTGTCAGCAGCCCCCCGGCGCATGGCACCCTGAGCTCCCAAGAGGCCCCCCAGGCGGCCCCGGGAGGTGTGAGGCGGCTGCCAGGCAACCTCACCTGCCCAGAGGGGGTGCAGACCAGGGGAGGCGGCCCTCAGGATCCTCGCGTAGTTCAGGAAGAGGGATCTCCGAAAACACCTGGGCTGGGCTCCCTGAGCCTAGGGTCGGGGAAGGAGAGCCAGCTGACCGCACCCAGCGCCAGAGGTCATGGAAGAGCTGCCCGAAGCGCCTGGCCTGAGTGCAAGGTCCTGGGCGGCCTGGTGGGGCGGGGTCAATGACCGCAGCGAGGCCGGTCCTGTGAAATCGTGGAGCTGCGTGGGCGAAGCTGCAGGTGTTCCTCAATGAACCGGCTGAGCAGCTGGACGTCCGGGTCACACCACAGGGGACCCAGGTCTGTGTCTGCCTGAGTCCTCCCAGCTTTGACTGTGTGGAGTTCCAGGCCAGCTGGGCGGGTCACAGGTCCTGGGCCACCTCCTCCCTGAAGCCACCCTGCCTGCTCACCCGTGCCCTTGGCACTGGCATTCACCCCATTGTCGCCGTTGAACCTGGACACATCCTGGCCTGTGCCTCACCCCCACCCCACAGGGGCTGGACGGCAGGATGGGTCTGCTGCCCCTTGGGCACCGAGTAAGGGGCCGGGGGCACCAGAGCTCCTTGGGGGAAGCCCCCCACCAACCTCCCTTCACGGAGAGCCCCACCCACTGCCTCGGGAACAGGTGACCCCCACGCCTTGCAGGACTCTGTGCGTGGCCCAGGCTCTTGGCCTTTTGCATGGAGAGGTGGACGGGGCAGCGAGAGGGGAGCAGTATGTGGGGGTGCGGCGGGGGGTCTTCCTGCAGAACAGCCCTGAGCGGAGGTCATATCCTGTGTGTGCCTCCAGGAGGCACTGGGCTCTGCTTCACTGCAGACAGCGGGTGGGCGCTGGGTGGACGCCTCTGGACTGGCTCCCTCGTCTCTCTCCTCAGTGACCGCGGGCAGGGGCTGCTCCTGGGAGCACAGGGGCAGCAGGGACACAGACGTGTCTCCTGCAGACAGGAAAGGGGGACACTGAGGGGCTTCTGAAACAAGAGTGTCAGCAGCCCCCCGGCGCATGGCACCCTGAGCTCCCAAGAGGCCCCCCAGGCGGCCCCGGGAGGTGTGAGGCGGCTGCCAGGCAACCTCACCTGCCCAGAGGGGGTGCAGACCAGGGGAGGCGGCCCTCAGGATCCTCGCGTAGTTCAGGAAGAGGGATCTCCGAAAACACCTGGGCTGGGCTCCCTGAGCCTAGGGTCGGGGAAGGAGAGCCAGCTGACCGCACCCAGCGCCAGAGGTCATGGAAGAGCTGCCCGAAGCGCCTGGCCTGAGTGCAAGGTCCTGGGCGGCCTGGTGGGGGCGGGGGTCAATGACCGCAGCGAGGCCGGTCCTGTGAAATCGTGGAGCTGCCTGTGGGCGAAGCTGCAGGTGTTCCTTCCGCAAAGTTTCCTTGAATTTATTTTCCTTGAAAACAGTGATCTGATTTGGGGTTGAAGGAAATCAGAACACGCTACCCCAGGATGTGTCCCTCTGCCATGAGGATTCTTTTCAGCTGAAGGCAGTTAAGAACAGACACGGGAGGGCTCTCTGTCCTGCTCCTGTCTTCCCTTTAATGAAGACACTTTCTGTGTGTAAAGGTGTCGGGAGGTCATTCTTGGGCAGGAGTCTGTGTAACAAACCTCCCTAAACAAACCCCGCTTCCTTCCCACAGCCCACCCCTCCCCGCGCTACTCTCTGCCCCACGAGGGTCTCCCTTTGCTGAAATGATGGATAACCACCCACCAGCCTCTGGCCCTGCCTCTCTGGAGTTTTCTTTCCCATGAAGCCCCTCCATGTGCATGAAATAAGCCCTTTCCCTCTGCTAATCTGGCTTTTCTCAGTTTAATTCACAGGTGTGGGGAACAGAATTTAAGAGTGTAGAAAGACTTTTGTTCTTCTCCCATTGGATGTTTAGGTGCCCACGCAGAGTTCAGATTGCTTTTAAACTCAGAAACCCTTAAAAATATTTCCGTTTTGAAAGTACACAGCCCCTCCAGGCCAGATAGCCGGGGAGTCCCCCTGGCTGATGGGGTAGCAAGGAAGCCAAACGTCAGCCGCCGTCCCCACGGCTCTTCCGCGGAGCTGTCCTGGCTGAGCGGCTTCTCGAGCGTCAGCGGCGGCTGCGTTATCTCCAAGTGTTGCAGGGGGAGGGGCCCCTTTCAGGGCCAGAGTGGGCTCGGGCCGGCACTCGGAAATGCACTGCCCTGGGAGACACGCAGGCTGACCGAATGAGAGGCTGTGCAGGGAAGGGCGCCCGGGGAGGGCAGGAGGACGGGGGATCCCGGAGCGCCTCTCTGCCGCGAGGCTCGCAGTCTCGGGGTTCAGGATGACGGGTCCGTTTCCGCTGGTCTCTGGCCCAGCGTTCTGACCCAGACCCTTCCTGGAGGCACATGCGTTGCTCGGCCAAGATGGACGCCAGAGCAGAGGGTCCTGGGAGCTCGGCAGGACGCGTGGGCGGGGTCCCCTCTGCCCTGGGCCTGCATTCCTCCAGCCGGGGGTGGCGGTGGTCCCGTGCTCCTCCCACCTCCTCCCGTAAGGCCGCCCTGCAGGGGCTCCCGTCTTGTCCGGCGGAGACGGCGGCTTCAGTCAGTGTTTCCTTAACAAGAGTGCGCCGTGGCCAGTTCCTGCTTTTACAGGAAAAGACAACCGAGCTGACCGTGCAGCGAGTGGTCGGATGCTCCCTCCGCACACCCTGCGCTGACTGTGCCGTCCTGAGTCCCAGCTCCGCCCCGCCGGGCGCCCCGCTTCCCTCCCACATCCAGGGATCCGGGGACCTGGGCTTCGATGGATGTTGATCTGTTACCAGGAATGAGCCTTAGGCCTCTTCCTGCGAGAGGACCTGGCCTGGAGAGAGCCGCTGGACAGCAGCCCTGGACCGGGCCCCGCCGCCTGCTCCCGAAGCCAGGGCCGGCCGCCCGGCGGTTCTGCACGCTCAGGGCTGGGGTCCTCGGGGTGGCCGCTGAGCCCCCATCCCGAGCCAGCTGTGGGCCCTGCCCCGCTCCTCTTACAGTCCTTCCAGTGTGCCCACACCCTCGCCTGCCCGGAGCCCAGAGCTGCCCAGGGCCACGGAGGTCAGCCGGTGGGAGCCCACGGAGCAGACCGAGTGCCCTCCCTCTCCAGAGCATCTTTCCCCATCCTTTCCAAAGTTCGTACATCCTGTTAAAGGCTGCATACGCCTCCGGCTGCCTCACCACTCCGGAATGTCTCCTCGAGGCCTGGGAAGCAGCGCTCTGAACAGTGACCTTCTAGGAGGTGACTCCCCGACTCCTGTTTCCGGGGGGGAGGGGGGTGGAGGTGCCTCGCGAGCCGTGGACTCCCGCTGCAAAGCTTCCCTATTGAGAAGAGCTGGTCTTTCTTTCTGCAGGGGCTTCCACAGGGGCTCTGGCACGCATCGCATTCCTGTTAAACACAGGCTCAGCATAGAATTGTGTCTTTCTCTTCTGCCTTATTGAGAGGCTCCCTGTGGGGAAAGAGATTGGGTTTTGCTTCTGTCCCCCAGAGCCTGGCAGTGGGAGGAGAGGGGGTCAAGCTGTCCCCTCCTGGTCACGCTGTGCCCCCAGGTCCAGGCACAGCCACTCTCCCTGAAGCCCGCTGCTGCACTGGTCCTTGCAAACGGCCTTTACCAAGCTGCCCGCTCCTGGGTGAGGTCTCCCGCCGTTGGCCCCCACCCCCCACAACCTAGGGCCCACTTTTGAGAAGTGACCACTGTGTTGGTTACTTTTGGTCCTGGGGAGTCAGGAAACTCGGACAGACGGGAGGCTGCCTAGACTGTCACGGGTTCCAAGGCTCAGCAGGCAGCGCCCCCCTTCTGCACCCTACCTACGCCTGCTCTGGCCAGGCAGGGCCCCCCAGGAGCCCCGCCCTCCCGCTCAGCTCCCACGCCCAGACCCCAGGGCCAGGGCCCTGCCCCGCCTTCCCGTCATTAAGAGCACGAACCTCTCCTTTTCCGTCCAAGTGTCAGTCCTTCCACAGCCCTGGTGGGCCAGTAACTCCCACCGGCTGTCCCCCTGTGGGAGCGGCAGTCCCGGGCAGACCTGCCACCCTGCCACCAGCCAGAGCTCCACGTGAGGCCAGCCAGCTGCCTCTCAGTCCCTCGACCCCTCCGCGCAGCCTGGCCATCCTCCCACCTCAGGGGCCCTCGGAGTGCTCTCCCAGGCCCCCTCACTTCCTTGGTCTCTGTTGAGAAGGTGCCACGGAGCGGAGGCAGGAGCGAGGCCCGTCCGCAGAAGAGCCCCACCCGGGGAGGTGTAGCGCATGCACACAGATGCACGCCCACGGACACGCATGCACACATGGATACGGGTGCACACACATGCACACACGTGATATGGATGCACACACATGGACACACATGGATATGGGTGCACACGTGGACACAGATGTGTGCACACCATCACACATGCACACACAGATGTGCATGTACACTGGGACATGCACACACACGGATGGGGTGTGCACACGGGGACGTACATTCACACACGGATGCACAGGCACACATGCACACAGGCCTGGAGCGAGCGCTGGGCCGCGCCCCTGCTGGGGGCTGGCACAGAAGGGACGGGCGTGGGAGGCGGGCAGGCTGCTGGCCTCGGCGGAAGCGCTGGTGAGGACCGAGGCCCCGAGACCCTGCAGCGGCTCGGGGGGCCCGGGGTTCCCACGGGCCTGGGCTGTGGGCAGGGAGCCAGGCAGGCGCTCTGTCTCCAGGGCTGGGGTGGCCGGCCCTCTGAGCCCAGCCCACGTCTAGGGCAGGAAAGGCCGGGGCTCCGCCTCCCCCGCCCGGCTCGGGGCTCGGGGCCGCTCCGGCTCCCAGGCCCCCTGACCCTCCGGCCCAGCTGCTCGGAGCCTGGAGGCCTGCCAGCCGCTCGACCTTCCGTCCCTGATCCCCAGCCCTCTGGCCACACCTTCCCTCTGCCCACCCGCCGGGCTCTCCCCAGCCCACAGTCCTGAAGGACTCGAGTCCCAGAGGAGGGCTGAGGCGGTGGGAGAGGCTGCATTTCCTCCCTTCTTCCTGCGGCAGCTCGCACGCGGGGCCCTGCGGGAGTGGCCTGAACGCGCAGGAGGGAGGCAGTGCGGCAGGCCAGGCCGCTCACCGCCGCCTCCCCCGCCCCCAGGGCCAGCGGGAGCCACGGCCCAGCACAGCTCGGCCAGGCGTCCAGCCGTGTCCTGCTGTGGGTCTGGCATCTCGGAGGGGACGGACTGGGAGCCTGGTCCGCCGGCCTCGCCATCACCCAGTCTGCGTGGTGGAGTCTGTGGGCAGCAGGAGGGCAGCCAGAAGGCAGCAGACACAGGATCCAGAGCCCGAGTGCGCTCGTCCCCAGGAACCCACACCCGAGCCTTTCTTCTTACTCAAGTACAGACAACAGAAAGCAGAGAGGCAAACCCGGCGCACAGAGCATTCCCTTTTCACCTAGGGGTAGACCCCCCGAATGTCAGGAAAGCCACACGGGAACTGAATGCAGAAGTGGGTTTGGCCCGACGGAGGAGGGTTTACTTCCAGGTCTCCTGGGCTCTGCGTGCCGAGGACCCCAGGAACACACCCCCAAGTCACTGAGGATAAAAGGAGCTGAAAGGGCAGCCCCCCGCCTGCCCTGAGTCTGTCTGTCGCAGACCCGAGCCGCGGCCGCAAGCGGAGGCTGACCGAGCGGCGCAGACGGCGGAGGCCTTCCCGCTTTCCCTCTTGTCCCCGAGCCAGGGGCTCACGTTCAAGGGACACGTACAGTTCCCGGGGGGCTCTGACAGCCACGTGCGGGGGTCAGATGTGGTCGCTGGGTCTTTATTTTCCGCTCCAGCCTCGACGCCCTCGCAGGGCTCTCAGGACAGCGGCGCCCCCTCTGAGTTGGCACCCTCTCTCGGGTTCGCACACCCTCCCCAGCGATTCTCGGGGTCTCCGCTCCAGGGCGGGCTCCTCCTCGCAGCCGGGAGTTCACTTGGGGGTGGGGTGGTGGCCTGTGGCCCAGCGGCCCCCCCGGGGGCCAGTGCAGATGCTGCGTGCTCCCCCAAGACTCAGAACCCAGAGGTCCCCCCTCTTTCTTTGACACCCTATTCAGTTTTTCAGGGATGTGGAGGGTGGGCATCTCCCCCTCTTCAAGTTGGGGCTCAGGCCATTTCCTCCCTTCTTCCTGCGGCAGCTCGCACGCGGGCCCTGCGGAGTGGCCTGAACGCGCAGGAGGGAGGCAGTGCGGCAGGCCAGGCCGCTCACCGCCGCCTCCCCCGCCCCCAGGGCCAGCGGGAGCCACGGCCCAGCACAGCTCGGCCAGGCGTCCAGCCGTGTCCTGCTGTGGGTCTGGCATCTCGGAGGGGACGGACTGGGAGCCTGGTCCGCCGGCCTCGCCATCACCCAGTCTGCGTGGTGGAGTCTGTGGGCAGCAGGAGGGCAGCCAGAAGGCAGCAGACACAGGATCCAGAGCCCGAGTGCGCTCGTCCCCAGGAACCCACACCCGAGCCTTTCTTCTTACTCAAGTACAGACAACAGAAAGCAGAGAGGCAAACCCGGCACAGAGCATTCCCTTTTCACCTAGGGGTAGACCCCCCGAATGTCAGGAAAGCCACACGGGAACTGAATGCAGAAGTGGGTTTGGCCCGACGGAGGAGGGTTTACTTCCAGGTCTCCTGGGCTCTGCGTGCCGAGGACCCCAGGAACACACCCCCAAGTCACTGAGGATAAAAGGAGCTGAAAGGGCAGCCCCCCGCCTGCCCTGAGTCTGTCTGTCGCAGACCCGAGCCGCGGCCGCAAGCGGAGGCTGACCGAGCGGCGCAGACGGCGGAGGCCTTCCCGCTTTCCCCTCTTGTCCCCGAGCCAGGGGCTCACGTTCAAGGGACACGTACAGTTCCCGGGGGGCTCTGACAGCCACGTGCGGGGGTCAGATGTGGTCGCTGGGTCTTTATTTTCCGCTCCAGCCTCGACGCCCTCGCAGGGCTCTCAGGACAGCGGCGCCCCCTCTGAGTTGGCACCCTCTCTCGGGTTCGCACACCCTCCCCAGCGATTCTCGGGGTCTCCGCTCCAGGGCGGGCTCCTCCTCGCAGCCGGGAGTTCACTTGGGGGTGGGGTGGTGGCCTGTGGCCCAGCGGCCCCCCCGGGGGCCAGTGCAGATGCTGCGTGCTCCCCCAAGACTCAGAACCCAGAGGTCCCCCCTCTTTCTTTGACACCCTATTCAGTTTTTCAGGGATGTGGAGGGTGGGCATCTCCCCCTCTTCAAGTTGGGGCTCAGGCCAGCACTGAAACTGGAGGTTCAGCTCCCACCACAAGGGGGACTGAAGGCAGGAATGGAAGACGTACACCTCATGGTGCTCTCTTCTGAACCCAGAGAGTGGAGGACAGAGTGACCGCTGTGATGACCGTGTCACCTCCCATCCTCCAGAGGAATGGCCCTGGTGGAGGGCGCCCTGGATCCGGAGGGGAAGGAACATGCTTACAGCCACGCCGTCCTGTCCTCTCTCTCGTGGCCGTCAGTGCCCCAGCCGATGTGGCCCCACGTGGCCCAGTGTCAAGCATGCCCTCAGGAGCACAGCGTGGCCATGGAGTGAACCCTGCCTCACCCGGGCCCCTGTGGATGTTGTTTTTCGGTTGATAAGTCATGTCCAGCCCTCTGTGACCGCACGGACTGCAGCATGACCGACTTCCCTGTCCTTTACTACCCCCTGGAGTTTGCTCAGACTCATGTCCTTTGAGTTGGTGGTGCCATCCGGCCACCTCGTGCCCGTCACCCCCTCTCCTCCTGCCCTCGGCCCTTCCAGCATCAGGGTCTTTTCCAAAGAGTCGGCTCTGCCTCAGGAGGCCAGAGCACTGGAGTCTCAGCCTCAGCATCGGTCCCCCCGATGAATACGGAGGCTTCATTTCCTTTAGGGCTGACCAGTTTGTGTGAAAAGAGCCTGAGAAGGCCGTGGGGTCAGGTCCTTGCTGTTGTCTCTGACATCTTCTGGGTCTCCTGGGCAGTCCCAGGGTCAACCCTAAAAGTCCCAGGCAGGCTTCCGCGCCGCTCCCAGTCCCAACCCCCCGTCACTGGTTCGCGGGGCTCCCCTCCCCTCTCCCTGCAGAAGGTCGGACCTGCTCCCCTCCTCTGGGAACGGACAGGAGAGGTAAGTGATCATCAGTGACAATGCTGGCGGGCGATTGTTCCAGCGGTGTCCCTGAGATGCTCCGGGCACGTGGTCATGGGTCCCTGTGCAACGAGGCAGAGCCAGTGTCGTCCACCCAGGCCCTGGCTGGCCTCCAGCTTGCTGTCCGTGCTCCAGCTCCGACTTCCTCTGGTTCTCAATGAGCAGAAGTTGTTGGAGCCTGTTTACCGCATCAGCGCTCCGATGGCTGCTGTGAGTCACACTTCCTTCTGGACTCTGCCACCGAACGTCCAGTGGCTCAGTCCCAGAGGCCAAGAAGCTTCCATTTGTCCAGGGCCTACAATCTAGACTTCAGCCACCCCGAGGAAGCGATGATTCAGCAGAATTCCCCGGAGTGACTCACCAGCGTTGAGTCAATCTGGCCGTGAGGCTCCTGGCTCGGAATTCCTCTCCTGATGTCTCGTGGAATCCTCGCCAAGGGGCCGCGACGTGCCAGTGCTGTATGGAGTGGCCCAGAAAGTCCCCGTTCCCAGGAGCCGGCTGTCCGGTGCGGGGAGAAGCCAGCCGGTGACCCCCGGAGTCCAGCCGCGGTCGGCGCTGGGTCAGGTGCCCGGCAGAATGGGAGGAGGAGGCCCCCGAGGCTGCAGCCCCACCTGTGCCTCCTGAGGGGCCACGGCCTTTCTCCTGCTCCCGGAGAACAGCTGCCGTTCCCAGCCGCGTGCCTGCGGGGCGCCCACGCCAGGCCCAGCCGCCGAGAGGCCGCTCATCTGCGTTTTGGACTCCCCCTGTGCGCGGGAGCAGGCGCCGTCGGTCTCGTCTGCGTGGCTCCCTCTCGGGCCGGTGCTCTCTGCAGGTCCGCCCGCTCCGGGCTGGGCCGCGGCTCCTCCTGGGCGCCGAGAGCTCGTCCGGGCTCCCCGCCCGAAGCCCCGCTGGCTCCACCCCAGGACACGGGCGGTCACGCCCCTCGCTCCGAAGGCCGCATTCGTCCCGTCTTTACCATGCGCGCCGTTCCCGGTCCACCGAGGGGGCCATGCCCGTGCCTCTCCTCACACTGCGTCCCCAGCGCTTTTTTCTGTTCCTCGGAGCAGCAGCCCCGCTGCGACTGCAGTGTCAGTGTGACCTCAGGTGGAGCCCCGCTGCCCACCGGCGAGCTCACCGGCCTTGGTGGGGCCTTCCTCCCTCCTGCGTCACAGGGCCGCGCTGGCCACACAGCCTCGCCGTTCTTCTCCGCACTGACTGGAGGGCATGTCTGTGCATCTCTTTACTCCACCCCTCGTGTGCTGTTTAGATTTGTCCCCGTAAGTGGGATGTTACCAGATGTTTGTCTTCCTTTTAGATCTAGCCTAGTTCAGTTGCCATTAGTAGAAGTTCTAAGATGCTTGGGGTCACAGCCATTGCCTTACCATTCATTTTCTCACATGTCCTGTGCCCCGTCTCCTCGCCTTCAAGGCCTTAATCATCCTCTTCTTTACTATCAATTCTCTTTTGTGTGTGCAGACAAATAAGGGAACTGGAAGGATGTCCTCGTGATGGTGACGATGACTCTAGCTGAGACGCACGGATAAAGGCTGAATTTGGTGGGTAGACCTTTCAGAGAAAGCAGGACACTTGCATAGCTCAGAACAGGAGGCTCGGCAGTGGTTGGCATGAGTCACAGACTCTGTCTGCTCTCTGTAGGATGGAGCTGACCTGCCCTCTCTTGGAGCATGAGCTGGACTCCATGACTGGCTTCCTGGGGGCAAACTGTGAAAGGGGGGATGAGTGACTTTGTGTTGGAGACTCTGGGCAGATGCCCTTGACTCAAGTGACCGAGCTTAATTCCAGCAGCAAGACATCTTGGTGACCTGGTCCCTGGATCTGGTGTACCGCGTGGTGGTCTGTCTAAAATCCAGGAGGAAACATCAGAGTGAAACCAGTTAAGGGTCACTCAGCAAAATGCCAGTACTTTTCTGGAGGGGCCGAGCTCATGGAAGGCAGTCAAGGCTGAGAGGCTGTCCAGACTGGGGGGGACTAGGATGGGGCAGGATTCCAGACAGAGCGGGCACCAGTGAAAAGCTCATGAAACCCTCCGAGGGCCTGTGGTTTGGTTCCCAGTGCTGAACCAATGACCGCGCCTTCATTCTGACCGCTGAGCCATGGTCACGAAACATGCTGACATCATGGGCTGCTCAGTGAAGGATTTACGGCGACCCTTGGTATCACTTTTGTAAGTCTTCTGAAGATTAGAACCTAAACTTATCTCAAGGCAAAAAGTTCAACAAATTCATTAAAATCTCCCCAAAAACTCTTGGGAGGAACCAATTTTCTTCAACTCTCTTCCATTGTCTTCTGATTTCCATTATCCCCTTAATAAAGTGCTCTGTGATCCTTTGACAGACCTTGCCTTCCCTTCCTATTTTTAAGACTTTCACTTGGTCTTAGTTTTCTGTCGTCTGCTTATGACGTGCGGGGCTGTGTTCTCCCTGTACTTGCCTGGCTCTTGCCCGGCTTGCCCACACGCAGGGCAGGCTGGCTGAGGACTCAGCACCGACACCAGCCTCCACCTCCACCATCAGAGCAGCCTGGGCACAGTCTGATGGTGGCAGAGACACCAGTGAGCACACCCCTCAAGCCCCTGCTTGCATCAAACTTGCTGATACCTCGTTGGCCAGAGAGTCACCCCAAGTAATGGCATGGGCTAAGGAACTGGAAGGACTGTATGGTGACGATGACTCTAGCTGAGACGCACGGATAAAGGCTGAATTTGGTGGGTAGACCTTTCAGAGAAAGCAGGACACTTGCATAGCTCAGAACAGGAGGCTCGGCAGTGGTTGGCATGAGTCACAGACTCTGTCTGCTCTCTGTAGGATGGAGCTGACCTGCCCTCTCTTGGAGCATGAGCTGGACTCCATGACTGGCTTCCTGGGGGCAAACTGTGAAAGGGGGGATGAGTGACTTTGTGTTGGAGACTCTGGGCAGATGCCCTTGACTCAAGTGACCGAGCTTAATTCCAGCAGCAAGACATCTTGGTGACCTGGTCCCTGGATCTGGTGTACCGCGTGGTGGTCTGTCTAAAATCCAGGAGGAAACATCAGAGTGAAACCAGTTAAGGGTCACTCAGCAAAATGCCAGTACTTTTCTGGAGGGGCCGAGCTCATGGAAGGCAGGCAAGGCTGAGAGGCTGTCCAGACTGGGGGAGACTAGGATGGGGCAGGATTCCAGACAGAGCGGGCACCAGTGAAAAGCTCATGAAACCCTCCGAGGGCCTGTGGTTTGGTTCCCAGTGCTGAACCAATGACCGCGCCTTCATTCTGACCGCTGAGCCATGGTCACGAAACATGCTGACATCATGGGCTGCTCAGTGAAGGATTTACGGCGACCCTTGGTATCACTTTTGTAAGTCTTCTGAAGATTAGAACCTAAACTTATCTCAAGGCAAAAAGTTCAACAAATTCATTAAAATCTCCCCAAAAACTCTTGGGAGGAACCAATTTTCTTCAACTCTCTCTTCCATTGTCTTCTGATTTCCATTATCCCCTTAATAAAGTGCTCTGTGATCCTTTGACAGACCTTGCCTTCCCTTCCTATTTTTAAGACTTTCACTTGGTCTTAGTTTTCTGTCGTCTGCTTATGACGTGCGGGGCTGTGTTCTCCCTGTACTTGCCTGGCTCTTGCCCGGCTTGCCCACACGCAGGGCAGGCTGGCTGAGGACTCAGCACCGACACCAGCCTCCACCTCCACCATCAGAGCAGCCTGGGCACAGTCTGATGGTGGCAGAGACACCAGTGAGCACACCCCTCAAGCCCCTGCTTGCATCAAACTTGCTGATACCTCGTTGGCCAGAGAGTCCCGTGGCTGGGCCAGTGTGGGAGCAGGAGGGCCCCCAAGTAATGCAGCAAAGGTGGGGACCCAGGGTGGGAAGTGTGGTGGGCGACGTGGTGCATCACTTCAATCCGCCCGCTTCTGCCCAGGCAGCCTGTGGGGCGGGTGCTGTCTAGCAGGGCACCCCACGAGCTTCACGTCACATCGTGGCAACGCTCCCTCACATCACAGAAAACACCAGGGAGCGAGCCACTCCACAGACACCCATCCCCGACCCTAAGGAGGACAGGGGCTTCCCCTGGGAACGTCTGCTAGTCTCCCCAGTGAGGCCAGAATGACCCCACAGGGTCTGCCGGTTGTGGTGTCTGTCCAGCCCCGCGTCTGAGCTTCAGCCCCTAAGGAAGAAACTCAAGCTTCCGGGCTGTTTTGAACCACTAGCCACAGGCCCTGGAGGACCCTGGGGCCACAGTGCCCTGGAGGGCAGGCCTGGGAGCGGCACCCCGCCGAGCACACGGGTGGTCCCACCATGCTTCCTCAAGTGAGAGCCGTGCCCACTGCTGCTAGGTGGGCGCGACACCCATGCCCTGTGCCCTGCGCCCTGTGTCCCTGGTGTCCTGGAAGTGGAAAGTCTCTGTCTCTCATTGTCATGGTCCAGGGGAAGCGGAGGGGAGGGGTTGGGGCCTACCTCCCGGAATTGTTTGCTGCTTTGCTGTAGAAGTCACCTTAAAGTAGGGGTGTGATCAGGGGTTGGGGGCAGCAGTGTTCTCTCCCAATCTTCTACAGTGACCCCCGACTCTGGTGATAGTAGTGAGGAGCTGGGAATGCTGGGCACACCAGCTGAGGCCAGTGGCCAGGCCCCAGGAGTGTGCGTGTGCACGTGCGAGAGGGTGTGAGGATGCGTGTGCATGTGTGCATGAGTGTGTTGCACGTGTGTGAGCTGTGCATGTGTGAGCAGATCAGGCATTCACGCTTCCTTCTCCACAAGCCTTCTCTCTCCTTCAGGCCCAGTTTTGCCTGAGGACCCTCCTGATGGGGACCCAGATCAGCAGACACGGAGGCTGGTTTGGGGCCCTGTCTCCAATGGTATTTATGGCACCCCCTTCACGACGCTCTGGGGTCAAGACCCCGACCACCTAGAAGGTCTTAGTGGGGTGCTGCCACTCTGCAGGGCCTCCTCGGGGAGCTGCCCTTGGTGTAAGTGACCGGTCAGTGAGGGGATGAGTCTGAAGGCCTGGCCCTGCTCTGATGCGGGCGCTTGGAAAGGCCCCGGGCACTGGGTACTGTCTTGAGCTTTTTCAGATGTGACGTCAGGCACCGGCCGCCTACAGGGCCCTCTTCAGGGCCCAGGGGGCTTCAGGACAGGGCCCCTAGGCTGGAGAGATGCCCCCTCTAGGAAGAACGGAAGTTGGCCTGGGTTCTCTCTCTAGGAGGACGGAAGTTGGCCTGGGTTCTCTCTCTAGGAGGACGGAAGCTGGCCTGGGTTCTGAAGGGCTGACTTTCCCTGAAAAGTCCCACCTGGGGGCCGCTTTGGAGGAGGGGAAGGGAGGATCATTTTTCTCCCTCCATTAGTCCTGAATGCTTGGGTTTATTGTTGTATTTTCTCTGACATTTGCTGGAGCCAACGTTTATTTGTTAAAGGAAAACAAACATGAAAACATTTGCTTTGTTACAAAATAAAGCCACATTCCAGGACACAGAAAGGCCTTCACCCACCAAGGGCGCTGTACGGCTGAAACGCCAGCTGCTGGTCTCCACACAAAGACCCCACCGCTGCGAGCACAGCCTCCCTGACCGGAGCAGCAGTGGCTCCGGCCAGCTCCACTCTCTGCGTTTGCTTCCGTAGAGACGTGGAGGAGAAAGCTGTCTTCTTTAGCAAACATGTCACTGAGCTGGACTCTTACTGAAAGTCTAAAGCAAACCACACGGAGGACCCTGAGTCAATTCAAGCGCACCAGCCCGTAGGCTGCTCCTGGGAGTGCCCGGCTCTGGGGGCAGGGATCTAGGCAGCTTTCACCTCAGTCGCCCCCGAGGACTTGAGGAGAGGGGCCGCCTACCCTCTAGGCCCCCCTGTGCATAGCTGGGCTGTGGCCACGGGGCTCACCTTCGTCCCACAAGCCTTCTCTCTCAGGCCCAGTTTTGCCTGAGGACCCTCCTGATGGGGACCCAGATCAGCAGACACGGAGGCTGGTTTGGGGCCCTGTCTCCAATGGTATTTATGGCACCCCCTTCACGACGCTCTGGGGTCAAGACCCCGACCACCTAGAAGGTCTTAGTGGGGTGCTGCCACTCTGCAGGGCCTCCTCGGGGAGCTGCCCTTGGTGTAAGTGACCGGTCAGTGAGGGGATGAGTCTGAAGGCCTGGCCCTGCTCTGATGCGGGCGCTTGGAAAGGCCCCGGGCACTGGGTACTGTCTTGAGCTTGTTCAGATGTGACGTCAGGCACCGGCCGCCTACAGGGCCCTCTTCAGGGCCCAGGGGGCTTCAGGACAGGGCCCCTAGGCTGGAGAGATGCCCCCTCTAGGAAGAACGGAAGTTGGCCTGGGTTCTCTCTCTAGGAGGACGGAAGTTGGCCTGGGTTCTCTCTCTAGGAGGACGGAAGCTGGCCTGGGTTCTGAAGGGCTGACTTTCCCTGAAAAGTCCCACCTGGGGGCCGCTTTGGAGGGGGGGAAAGGGGAGGATCATTTTTCTCCTCCATTAGTCCTGAATGCTTGGGTTTATTGTTGTATTTTCTCTGACATTTGCTGGAGCCAACGTTTATTTGTTAAAGGAAAACAAACATGAAAACATTTGCTTTGTTACAAAATAAAGCCACATTCCAGGACACAGAAAGGCCTTCACCCACCAAGGGCGCTGTACGGCTGAAACGCCAGCTGCTGGTCTCCACACAAAGACCCCACCGCTGCGAGCACAGCCTCCCTGACCGGAGCAGCAGTGGCTCCGGCCAGCTCCACTCTCTGCGTTTGCTTCCGTAGAGACGTGGAGGAGAAAGCTGTCTTCTTTAGCAAACACGTCACTGAGCTGGACTCTTACTGAAAGTCTAAAGCAAACCACACGGAGGACCCTGAGTCAATTCAAGCGCACCAGCCCGTAGGCTGCTCCTGGGAGTGCCCGGCTCTGGGGGCAGGGATCTAGGCAGCTTTCACCTCAGTCGCCCCCGAGGACTTGAGGAGAGGGGCCGCCTACCCTCTAGGCCCCCCTGTGCATAGCTGGGCTGTGGCCACGGGGCTCACAGGCTGCCAGACAGCCCCCCACTCCTCACCCCCCTGGACTATCCGGATGGGCCCTGAAGGCCATCGCGAGTGGCGGTGAAGAGGCGGGCAGAGGAGACGTGGCGGAGAGGGGACAGGGCCGTGGACAGCACGGGAGACTGAGGGAGGAAGGAGGCGCCCTCGGACACCGACCCGCAGGCCCCGCCGGCTGGAGGCGCAGGGAGGACCCCCCCGGCCGCCGCGGAGGGCGCGAGGCCCTGCGACACCCCAGCTCTGGACTGCAGCCTCCAGACCGCGCGCCGACGAGTGTCTGTCCTTCTCGGCCGCCCGGGGCGTAGGAACCTGCTGCGCTGCCCCAGGACCTGATGGACAGAGGAGAGGAAGGAAGGGCAGCGTCTTCACAGAGGCCTTGGGGGTGGGCGGGCGCTGGGGGCAGAGGAGGCGGAGGCCCTGTGACTGGAAGGGCGCTTGCCCCCGCCCGTGGCTGGGCCCCCGCCCCTGCCCGCCTGCTCCCTGGGCCCCGCCCCGGGACGCCCCTCGGACCGGCGGGTGTGCTGCTCCTGCTGAGCTTGGTGCCTCTGGCCCAGGCCCAGCGGGACCGGCACTTCGCAGAAATCAAGGTGCAGGTGCGGGGTGCTCTGCCCTTCCCTCCCCCAGGGTCCCCCACACCCTGCCGGAGGCTGGCTGGAAGGCCGGCTGCTGGTCTCCACACAGACGGGCACGGGCTCGTCCCTGCCACGGCCCTGCGGCTGGCGTCCTGCGCCCCCAGGCTTGAGCCTAAGGAATGCAGTCGGCCACTGGGGCCGCGGCAAGGAGCCGGAGGGCTGACGGCAGGGGTGCTGAGGGGTCCTTCACCTCCGGCTGTGCCTCCAGCAGGTGGCGACAGCTCCGCCTCCCTGAGATGCTCTTCCCTTGTCCTGGGGTCTGAGCTGGACTCTTACTGAAAGTCTAAAGCAAACCACACGGAGGACCCTGAGTCAATTCAAGCGCACCAGCCCGTAGGCTGCTCCTGGGAGTGCCCGGCTCTGGGGGCAGGGATCTAGGCAGCTTTCACCTCAGTCGCCCGAGGACTTGAGGAGAGGGCCGCCACCTCTAGGCCCCCCTGTGCATAGCTGGGCTGTGGCCACGGGGCTCACAGGCTGCCAGACAGCCCCCCACTCCTCACCCCCCTGGACTATCCGGATGGGCCCTGAAGGCCATCGCGAGTGGCGGTGAAGAGGCGGGCAGAGGAGACGTGGCGGAGAGGGGACAGGGCCGTGGACAGCACGGGAGACTGAGGGAGGAAGGAGGCGCCCTCGGACACCGACCCGCAGGCCCCGCCGGCTGGAGGCGCAGGGAGGACCCCCCCGGCCGCCGCGGAGGGCGCGAGGCCCTGCGACACCCCAGCTCTGGACTGCAGCCTCCAGACCGCGCGCCGACGAGTGTCTGTCCTTCTCGGCCGCCCGGGGCGTAGGAACCTGCTGCGCTGCCCCAGGACCTGATGGACAGAGGAGAGGAAGGAAGGGCAGCGTCTTCACAGAGGCCTTGGGGGTGGGCGGGCGCTGGGGGCAGAGGAGGCGGAGGCCCTGTGACTGGAAGGGCGCTTGCCCCCGCCCGTGGCTGGGCCCCCGCCCCTGCCCGCCTGCTCCCTGGGCCCCGCCCCGGGACGCCCCTCGGACCGGCGGGTGTGCTGCTCCTGCTGAGCTTGGTGCCTCTGGCCCAGGCCCAGCGGGACCGGCACTTCGCAGAAATCAAGGTGCAGGTGCGGGGTGCTCTGCCCTTCCCTCCCCCAGGGTCCCCCACACCCTGCCGGAGGCTGGCTGGAAGGCCGGCTGCTGGTCTCCACACAGACGGGCACGGGCTCGTCCCTGCCACGGCCCTGCGGCTGGCGTCCTGCGCCCCCAGGCTTGAGCCTAAGGAATGCAGTCGGCCACTGGGGCCGCGGCAAGGAGCCGGAGGGCTGACGGCAGGGGTGCTGAGGGGTCCTTCACCTCCGGCTGTGCCTCCAGCAGGTGGCGACAGCTCCGCCTCCCTGAGATGCTCTTCCCTTGTCCTGGGGTCTCGCCCCGTCCCGTCCAGGGTCCTCAGCGTCGGCGCCCACAAGGCCCTTTCTCAGGGCTTACGTGACCACTCAGGCCCCTCCGCCCAAGCCCGGGCCCCTCCCCTCCCGCAGCCCTCTGACTGTGACGGATTTTCAGCTCCCGGGTGACCTCCTGCCGTGCCATGGGGCCCAAGCACCCGGCCAGCTGGCCCCGGCTTCAGCGGAGAGGGCCCTGGCACGAGAGGGCTGCACGCGGGGACAGAGCGCAGGCTCAGCGCGGCGGGGGCCCACGGCCTGGATGGAGCCCAGCCCTCCCTCCACCGCCTGCCTCCTCCTCCTCGCAGCAGATAATCCCTTCAGAGCTCCCCAGAGGGCCAGCGAGGGGTCTAACCCCCCACACGCGGAGGCTCCGAGAACCAGAGCGCTTTTTTCATGCCTAAGAGGCATGTTTGGGGTGAAATAAAACAGCAAAACCAGATAGGCTCTAAAATCCCTATCACTGAAAGGGAGGGGTCTGGGGCTTTTAGAAACAGCACCAATAGCAGCACGAGGAGTGAGGCATCAGGCTCTGGGGCGCGGGGCCCTCACCTCCGAGGGGCCCTCGGGAGGGCCGGCCGGTCCTGCTCCCGGGCCGCCAGGATGCTGCTCCGTTTATCCGCCCTCCGCTCCGGGTGGGCGCGTTCTCTGGTTTCATTTTCTCCTAACAAGACGTGCTTTCTCAGGGCAGACAGAATAGAACGTACGCTCTGAGGCACAGCCGCCTCCAAGAAGGAGGAGAAGAAAGCGCCCCTTATTTTCCGGGGTCCGCGGGGCCTGCTCCCTGGAGTCCTGGCCTGGGGTCAGAGCAGCCCTGCGGGGGCAGGCACGCCTCCCAGCACGTGTGTGTCCAGGAACCGCCGTCACTCCTTCCTCGCGGGGGCTCTCATCAGAGCCACGGCCGAGCCCCCGGCCCTGCCCTGGACCCCAGGACGTCGCCACGAGGTGGGGCGGGCGGCCTGGAGACCCGGGATGGGCCTGGGCTCAGCCCCGTGTGGGGTTTTGGTGACTGCGGCCAAGTCGTGGCCTGGGTTAGGCCTCGTGGACCATTTCCAGGCTCTGCCGGCCCCAAGACCCCGGGGACCACCTCTGAGGACACGTGTCACCTGATTCTGATCGATGGAGAGGCTCAGGGATAGAGACGGAGGAGGGGGTGGGGCCGGAGACCAGGTGA
The DNA here is from genome assembly GCA_022376925.1 of Tragulus kanchil. NCBI lineage: Eukaryota > Metazoa > Chordata > Mammalia > Artiodactyla > Tragulidae > Tragulus > Tragulus kanchil. The sequence continues at coordinate 247,494,384 of JAIOJX010000028.1, forward strand.
GGAGAGGCGGCAGGGAGAGAGGTGGCGGCCTGGGTGCAGGAGCGGAGGGGGCGGGGAGCGGTGGATTAAGAGAGGGGCTGGGGCTGGGCAGAGCGGGGAGAAGGTCCAGCCTGCTGGGCAGCGCCTGCCCTGCAGACTGTGGGGTCCAAGTGGCGGGGCTGGGAGGGGTGAGGGCGAGACCACCCCTCTGTCCCGCCCAGGGCAGATGCCCTGGGAGTGAGGGGTGCTTCCAGGCGGGGTCTCCAGGCAGGAGCAGCTGGACGGGAAGGCGGCAGGCTTTGTCCTCAAGAGCTGCTTAGTGCCCCGTGGGGGTGCAGGGCCCGTCAGGCCAGACCTGGAGGGGCCCGGGTCGGAGGGCCACGCGGGGGCCGTCTCCGCGGAAGCCACGCCCCCCTCTCGGTGCCTGGCGCGGGCGAGGCTCCCTGGAGCGCCAGAGGCGAGCGGCGGCCCTGCTGACTCAGACCGGCAGATGTGCCTCTGCATGAGCTGTGCTTTCTCTTTCCATGGAGAGGGACGAGTTTGTTTTTAAAAAATGGAAACGAAAGCCGAGAGATTGTCTCCTACACACGGTTTCCTGTCTGCCCTGCCTCTCGAGGGCTGCGGCCCTGGCGCGGCGGCAGATCCTGCGGGGGTTGGGGCCGGCGGCCAGGAGCGCGTTTGAAACGCACGGAGGCGTTCTTGGAGGAGCCGCGTCCAGGGCGACGGATCCCAGCCCCGCCCCTGCGCCGGCTCCCACCGCCGGGATCCTGAGCTATGTGAGGAATCCGGCGGCAGCCCCGCAGCCCCGGAGGTCATCCCGGGAACGCGCCGCGCACCGCGGGTCAGGCCACATCCTGCAGAAGGAATTCCGGGCTTCCAGGCGGGCGGAGAGGCGGCCCTTGCCTGCCGGGTCCGCAGCTGCGGCGGCCTCGGGGCTGCGGCGCTGGGCGGGAACACACCTGGGCGGTCTTTCTACAGGACCTGCTCTTATGGAAAGCCCTTGACCTCTGAGCCCTCGACCCAATTTCTGCACAGAGCTTCGTGCTCTGCAGACAAAGGACGTCCTGAGACCGAATCTTACTCCCAGCTCACTCCGGGAAGAGCTGGGAGGCGTCCAGGCCTCCTCTGCAGTGGCTGTGCTCTCATGTCTCAGCCCTTACTTTGCCCTAAAATAGACCTGGAGAGTCACTGTGACCTTGAAAAAGTCCCGGCTATTTTTACATTAGCATCTCGGGGGACTGCTGCGGATGACGCATCCTCAACAAATCTCTCCTTCTGTGCGCATGCTCCGTTGCTCAGTGGTATCTGACTTTCCGTGACCCCGTGAACTGTAGCCCGCCGGCCTCCTCTGTCCGTGGGATTCTCCAGGCAAGAACGCTGGAGTGGGCTGCCGTTGCCTCCTCCAGGGGAATCTTCCTGACCCAGGAATCGAGCCCAGGTCTCCGGCATTGCGGACAGATTCTTTACCATCTGAGCCGCCCGGGAAGCCCGCCCCACCCCTTCCAGGGATCCGCGGCTCACGAGGAGCCTGGGCGTGCCTAAACCCAGCCCCACGCGCCAGTTTAAACAGGGCCGAGGGGGCATCTGCTTCATATCCTGCACTAGAAGGGTGTCCTCCCAGGCCCTGTCCCCGCCTGCCCACACGGCTGCGCCCAGGGCCCCACTGACTTCTGCGTGTGGGCAGAGCCCCAGCGCTGGTTCCTGGAGGCTTCCCGGCTTCCGGAAGCCCTGTTCGGTGAGGGCTGCAGCAGCCCTGGGAGGTCTGCCGCCGAAGACCGTCGGGGCGGGGGCGCCCCCGGGCCGGGGCTGACGGGCACAGGCGTGGGAGAAACACATCTTCCCACAGGATACTGTCCCTGTGCTACTTCTCTGAGTTTGCCTTCAAGGAAAACACTCCCAATTCCGGGACGCCCAGAGGCCGCACTGGCAGGTCGGCCTGCTCCCTGTGACTTACTGCGCCTGCCGGTCAGCGCCGTGCGCGCCTGTGGTCAGCAGTCGCGGTCGGTCCTCGCATGGAGCGCTGTTCCGCTCGCGTCCCTGGGCCCGTTCCCTGCTGAGGTGGGCCGGCTGGCTCTGCCTCTCGCTCCCGCTCTGTGAGGTGGTGGGCCTTCCGTTTCAAGGTCTACGATGCAGGCGGGATTGTCCCCCAGAGCGGAGGTCCGGTGCCAGCCGACTCAGGGCCGAGCTCACTCGTCCGAGCGCGACCCCGCCAGTGCTGGATGGAGCCCACCCAGAACTTCTAAAACCTCACGGACGTCAGTCTTCCCTCAGATTTAACTATTTCCCGTTCTGTTTCACCTTCGACACCAAGGTGCCTGAAGCCAGGAGCCTGACCAGGGCCACCCTTGTGGCCGTGGTGTGCGGGCCCTACGGGGTGGCTGTGGCTGGGCCCCTGGAGGTGGCGGCTGTGCGTGCGAGGGCGCCTGAGTGCGGGCAGGGGCGTGAGCGGGTGTGCCTGGGCCAGGCAGCCTCCTCTGAGCAATGGCAGGCTCCCCGTCTGTCCTAGAAGCTTCCAAAAGAAGGGTCTGCTGTGCTCACCCCATCAAACTAGGCTCGCACAGAGATGAGAGCTGAGCGCTTTCCCCTCTCTCAGGGCTGGACGGACAAGTCTGCATCAGGTCAGGGCTCTTGGAATCCAGAAGGTTGCTGGAGACCTCAAGCCTCTGAGCTGCGGGGACTGGCCTGGGGAGAGTGAAGGGGCCAGGGCATGAGCACTGCCAGGCTGGGACCCCTCCTGCCCCTCCGCCTCCCTGTGTCTTCCAGACACTTGCCCTGCGAGAAGGAGGAGGCTGGGCGGCGAGTCGACTCTCAGCCTCTCACTGCCGGGCCGGCTGGGCTTGCCTTACCCCGTCCGAGCACACTCTGACCCCACCGTGAGTGGCCCCCCGGCTCCAGGGCAGCATTTCCCTTAAAAGGATCTCTCCTGGGACGCTTGTCTTTGGAAACCCCAGCTGGGGTTGGAGGCAGGGATCCAGGCCCTAGGGCATCCGTCCTGCCCCCAGAGACCCTCTGTGCGGAGGTCACCGCTCTTTCCAGCTCTGAGGAGCTCTGGCCCCTTCCCAGGGCGGTTGCTCCGGGCAGATTGTCCTGGGACAGGAAGAGGCCGTGGTCTCGTCATCCCGCCTCGGCAGCAGGAACGGAGGGGCCCCGAGCCCAGAGGAGCCGCTCAGGAAGCGAGGACAATGGGGACGCTGCCCTGCCCGCCCCCCCACCCCCCGGCCGCGCCTTGGGGCAGCCCTTCCCCAGGCCCACCCCCGGCACCTCCTCCTCCCCCGTGGCCCCGGCCGCGCGGCCGGTGGGCGAGTGCTCCTTTTCCTGAAGCCGGAGCAGGCGTCCGTCCGCCTGGCTCTCCTGTAACTCAGCGCGGCCAGCGGGCGCTCCCTCCCGGGGAGCCGGTCACTTCCCACTCTGGCTCCCCTGTGGTGCCTCACTCCCACGGTGGGGTACGAGGATGGTCTCCCTGCTGCTGGCTTCCGGTGGCTTCTTCCCTGGGAGGCGCCAGCAGGAGCCAAGGCTAGGAGCTGGATGAGGGCTGGACCCCTCGGGGTCCCTCGGGGTCCCTGAGGGCCAGCAAGTCCCTCTCCCGCGGCCCCAGCTTCTTCAGCACCCACTTTCCACACTCCCTCTGGCTTCCTGCCCGTACCGCTCCCCGAGGGCCCTGCGTCCCGCGCTGGGCTCCCTCCCCACGGCCAGGCCCAGAAAGGGCTCTCTCCCTGGACCCTTCCCACAGACAGTCCCTTCTGAGGGTGCTGTTTCTTGCCCAGGCTCTGACTGGTTCGGCAGGCCAGCCCTGTGTGCCAAGCTTGTGGGATGGTTTCCAACCTCACGCATGTTTTCCACTTGGAATTTGCGGCTTTGTCGTTGCCCTCAACCCTTGGGGAGTCGGCCTGCCTGCTTTCTCTTGCCGCCCTGACCGAGGGTCTCTCCCCCGCCCGCCCTGCTCTCTTCTGCCCGTGCTCCCTGGGCTACGGGCCTCTCTCCAGCCCCGCACCCGGCTGTCTGGCCACACAGCAGCCTTGACTCCCCATCGCTTCTGTAATGCTGTGGTGACCCTGACACATGGTGGGGAATCTCACCTCTTTTCAGCAGTGCCCAGATGTGCCTGGCCTTTTATTATTCTGAGTCCGTGGCAGTCTGAACCCGGCAGGCCCATCAAATGCCCTGCGGGAATCTGAGTGGAAACGCACTGACAGTACGCACCAGTTTAGGGGGAATTGTCGTCTGTATAATATGTGCCCCTGTGTAGAAACATGGTGTGGCATTCCACGTGTGTCTTTGAACATTTTATCTCAATAAAGCTTTTATAATTTCTATAATCAAAGCTGTGGTTTTTCAGTAGTCATGTACAGATGTGAGAGCTGGCCCATAGAGAAGGCTGACCGCTGAAGAATCGATGCCTTGAACTGTGGTGTTGGAGAAGACTCTTGAGAGTCCCTTGGACCGCACGGAGATCCAGCCAGTCCATCCTCAAGGAAATCCACCCTGAATGTCCATTGGAAGGACCTGAGGTTGAAGCTGAAGCTCCAGCACTTTGGCCCCCTGATGGGAAGAGACAATTCATTGGGAAAGACCCTGACGCTGGGAAATACTGAGGCCGGAGCAGCAGGGGGCCACAGGGGGTGAGATGGGTGGCTGGCATCACCGACTCCACGGACGTGAGTCTGAGCCAGCTCCAGGTGACGGCGAAGGACTGAGGAGCCTGGCGGGCTGCGTCCGTGGCTCACAGAGTCGGACACGACTGAGCGACTGACAGCCACACCGCAGAAGACTCACGCTTTGTTGGATTTATTTTGAAATACTTGATATTCTGTGATTCTACTATAAACACGTTTTCTCTTCATTTCTGTTCTGGCAGCTTATTTGCCATTCATATACAGAAATCTGGGTGATTTTTGTACATCAACACTTTATACAGTGACTTCACTAGGCCCTCCTATTTATAATAATATGTCCATAGGCTCTCTGGGGTTTCCCTGTAAAGAACAATCGCACAGCTGAAAACGGCAGCTGTGCGTCCTCTTCAGTCCTGGACGGTGTCTCCACCGACGTGAGGTGGGGCAGACGCGCAGCCTGGCGGCCTGGGAGCTCGTAGAGAAGGGCTTTCTGGAGACAGGGCGGCAGGCGGCGGAGGGGCCTGCGGGGTGGACGGTTTTCTTCACGAAGCACGAGAGGGCGGGCGCCCCGCTCCTCGGGAGCAGGAGGAGGAGGGTGACGCTGAAGCGGCTCCTGCCCCCTTCCCTGAGACCCGGGCGCACTTCCTTCCTGCAGAGCCCGTCTGGCTCACCAGCTCCCCACCTGCCGGAAGAGGCTCTGGAGTCCTGCCGCTCGCCGAGCCCAGCGGCCCAGCCGGAGGCCCAGGCCCCCGGGCACTGGCGCTCCCGCCTCCCGCACCCGGGCACAGAGACCGGGCGCTCAGGGTGCCCACACCGCCCTGCCAGCGGCAGTTCCCGGGCCGACCGTCCTCAGAGCCACTCAGGGCCTGCGGGGTCCCAGCCAGGCCTCTCTGCAGAGTCTCGGGCCACGGGGTCTTGGGCCGAGCCCCGGAACCTGTGACTGTACAGCGGCACTCGGGTGGTCCTGAGGCCCCAGCCCCCGGCAGGGACCACCCTGTGGTCATCCTGTGGGACTGTGCGCTGATGGGCTCTGCCGGACCTCCCACCCGCAGGTCCTCCGAACGGGCGTCCTTAGCCGAGCTGACGGTCTGAGTGGGGCCCCGCTCGCCGGCGAGCAGGCGTGTGCAGAGCTGGGAGGTGGCTCCGGGCAGGCGCCCGCTGGGCCCGAGCAGGGATCCGGTGCAGGGTGGAGACGGGGAGACGAGGGCCGGGCCCCGGCAGGGTGCTGAGCCCGGCACGTGACCTGTGGGTGACGAGGCTTGGCTGCGGGAAGGAGGTCGGGCTGAAGGGTGAAGACCGCTGACGGAGGAGCCCCTCAGAGACCCCGCACGGACAGGACCCAGGCTTCTCAGCAGGGCGTGAAACCCCAAGAAACCAAGCCTCTGCACCCGGCAGCCGGCTCCGCAGGCGGCCTCGCCCCCCAGCCAGCCAGACCCTTGGCAGCTTCCCTGGACGCAGGCCGCTGTGAGGGCACCGCGGCAGGTTCTCATCCCGTGCGGGTCCACAGGCAGGCACGGAGACGACGCCAGGAGGGAAGCGGTCCACGGGCAGGGCTCCCGCGTCGGGAGACACGTGGCCGCACGCCGGGCCGCGGGGAGGCACCGGGGGCGCCGGGCCGAGGGAGGGCGGGGAGGACGGGGCAGGAGCTACGCTGCCTGTTTCCCACCGGAAGCGGCCGGGGAGGCGGGGTCGGCAGGCTCGGGACCGGCTGGTCCGAGTCATTCCAGCAAGCTCGGGGCACAGGGGCTGTTCCCGGGGATCAGGCACCTCCTTGGGGGACGAGGGACAGTGCCCAGAGTGAGGGTCTGTAGGGGAGGGGTGGGGGCTCGCTGACGGCTGGTCTGCATGTGACGGAAGCGCTCGGAGGTGAGCGGCTCACCGTCTCTAGCAGGTAGCTCACCTGGGCGGGGCCGGACCTCCATGGGTCAGGAAGGCCCACCTGCCAACGCATCAGACGCAGAAAAGAAAAGGCCATGCTCAGCACAGGCGCACCCGGGACGTCCTGCCCGCCCGTGCCCCGTGCTGGGCCCACCAGGTGCAGGCCATCTAAGGTCACCTCTGACCGGAGCCGCCTGCCCCCCGCCCCGCCTCTGTGCTCCACAGACGCCTCCTTCGCGCCCCCGCCCCGGCCCCCGGCGCTCACCTGTGTGTGCTTCAAGTCCAGGTCAGGCGTGACCTCTTGTAGCCAACCCTCCTGGCCTTCCACCGGGTGAGCTGCTGCCTCTGGGGAGTCCGCAGGGTCTGGGCTCCAGGGACAGGTCATGCAGCCTTCACAGAGACCCCTCCGCTCTCCCGGGGGAGTTTCGGGGTCAGCCCGGCTGATGAGGACTTTGTGATGACCCTCGACGCTTTTGAAGTTGCACACGAGTCTCTCCTAACAGACTGTCTGCTCCTGGAGACGGGGAGGATCAGCAAATACGATCATTCCCAAGCTACGTCTCCACTCCTCCTCCAGAGAGAAGGGGAGAGGGGAGCGCAGGGGTGGGGTGGGGCAGGCGGCGCGGGGGACCCCGCCTGACGATGCCTGCAGGCCCACGTGTGGGGGTGCCTCTGCTTCCACGCGTCACCAACAGCCCCCCGTCGCTCCCTGGCGTGTTCCTCGTCACTCAGTACCTGTTGGGTGGTCCACACATTTCACTGCAGTGATGCTCAGCCTCAGGTTCCCCCGTAGGGGCGCCCTCGCTCGCCCAAGCCCCTTCCTGTCCTCGGCTGCTCACCTTCGGTGCTCCCGGAGGAGCAGACGTCCCCCTGAAGCTCTCTGTGTGGGCGTCTCGGGGTCGCCCGAGCCCCGTCCTCAGGCTCGGCCCAGGCGTGACGCTGGCCGGAGAAGCCACACGTCTGCGTGGCTCCTCATACATCCTGACAACGCGCCCTCCACATAAAGGAAGCGGGCAGGAGGGCAGGGGGCGAGGGAAGAGAGGCCAGTTACGAGGCCCCGGGAGGCAGTGCTGCGTCTCAGTGTGCCGGGGACGCCTCGACCTGAAGGTGGCAGAGCTCAGACTCACTGTCAGAAACCCGGAAGACACGCACAGCCACACACGCACACATGTGCACGCCCCTCTGACCGCTGGGCACGGCCCCTCGCACCCGCCAGAGGGCCCGGGCAAGCGTCACAGCCGCGTCCCCTGTCCCCACGGGGCCCTGGGGAGCCCCGGCCCCGAGCTCCGGGGTCAGGTGGGCGTGCGCATTGGCTGGCTGACGAACGGGTGCTCCCGGAGGGGCTGGGGCCAGTGGGGGGTGGGCCGCAGCCGTCTCTGAGGGGAGGGTCCGCTGTGTGTCTGGGGAGGGAGTTGCCCTCCCCTCCAGCGCCTCCTGCAAGCTCAGAGGACCTCCGCCTCGGCCCGTCCCCCCCGGGCGCCCTGCGGCTTCCTCTCCAGGCCTCCTCACAGGGCCCGGTGCCTCTGGGCCAGCTCGAGGGGCGGGGCCCGAACGGCCAGGAAGGAGGACCCGGAGGCGCTCACACCTGCCCCGGGCCGGGCGGCTCCGCCACCGTCTTTCTGTAGCTGGCAGCCGGTGACTCAGGGCTGGCTGGCTTCCCGGGACGGTTTCCTTTTCCTTTTGCCGTAAATACAGTCAGGACGGGCTGAGGGCGTCTCTAGGGGTCCACGCACAGAGTCGGGGTGCAGACTGGGGCCCCACAGCCGGAGGAGCGGGACCCTCCAGCCTCCTCCCTCCAGGCAGAGCCCGGGGCGGCAGAGCCAAGTCGGCGGAGGGAAGGGCCCAGCCCACTGTCCGGCAGGCCTCGGGCAGGAGGCATGGCTGCCACCAGCATCCCTCCACCCACCCGCACGGATCCCGCCCTTTCCTCCTCATCCACAGAAAGCCCAGAGGGAAGCTGAGGTCCACAGAAAGGAGGGTCTGGGCGTGAAGCTCTTCTCGCGCCCGAGCCCTCCTCAGGCTCGGCCCAGGCGTGACGCTGGCCGGAGAAGCCACACGTCTGCGTGGCTCCTCATACATCCTGACAACGCGCCCTCCACATAAAGGAAGCGGGCAGGAGGGCAGGGGGCGAGGGAAGAGAGGCCAGTTACGAGGCCCCGGGAGGCAGTGCTGCGTCTCAGTGTGCCGGGGACGCCTCGACCTGAAGGTGGCAGAGCTCAGACTCACTGTCAGAAACCCGGAAGACACGCACAGCCACACACGCACACATGTGCACGCCCCTCTGACCGCTGGGCACGGCCCCTCGCACCCGCCAGAGGGCCCGGGCAAGCGTCACAGCCGCGTCCCCTGTCCCCACGGGGCCCTGGGGAGCCCCGGCCCCGAGCTCCGGGGTCAGGTGGGCGTGCGCATTGGCTGGCTGACGAACGGGTGCTCCCGGAGGGGCTGGGGCCAGTGGGGGGTGGGCCGCAGCCGTCTCTGAGGGGAGGGTCCGCTGTGTGTCTGGGGAGGGAGTTGCCCTCCCCTCCAGCGCCTCCTGCAAGCTCAGAGGACCTCCGCCTCGGCCCGTCCCCCCCGGGCGCCCTGCGGCTTCCTCTCCAGGCCTCCTCACAGGGCCCGGTGCCTCTGGGCCAGCTCGAGGGGCGGGGCCCGAACGGCCAGGAAGGAGGACCCGGAGGCGCTCACACCTGCCCCGGGCCGGGCGGCTCCGCCACCGTCTTTCTGTAGCTGGCAGCCGGTGACTCAGGGCTGGCTGGCTTCCCGGGACGGTTTCCTTTTCCTTTTGCCGTAAATACAGTCAGGACGGGCTGAGGGCGTCTCTAGGGGTCCACGCACAGAGTCGGGGTGCAGACTGGGGCCCCACAGCCGGAGGAGCGGGACCCTCCAGCCTCCTCCCTCCAGGCAGAGCCCGGGGCGGCAGAGCCAAGTCGGCGGAGGGAAGGGCCCAGCCCACTGTCCGGCAGGCCTCGGGCAGGAGGCATGGCTGCCACCAGCATCCCTCCACCCACCCGCACGGATCCCGCCCTTTCCTCCTCATCCACAGAAAGCCCAGAGGGAAGCTGAGGTAGGGAGAAGGCCGGCAGAAAACAGGAAAGGGGAAGCAGATGGGGGAGTGCGCTCAGGGGAAGAGGGACCTTGGAGGGCGGGGAGGGTTGTGACGGAGCCGGAGCCGGCCGGGCTCTGACGCGTACGGGCCGTCACTGCTGACCCTCAGGCCTCCTGGAGACGATGGACGAGAGGAATGCTGGCCTCCCCTTCCTCCCACCCTCGGGCCGGGTCTCCGCCAGCACCTCCCACGGGCTGAAACTCAGGCACAGCCTGCGGACCGGGTCCTGGGAAATGTCGTTTCCAGGTGCAGAGCAGGGGTGGGGCGTGGGCCTGAGCTCGAGCAGGCACGGGCCTGAGCTCAGGGCTGTAGGGCCGCCTCGGCCTGGGTGACGTGGGGTTGGTCCCGGGTTTTCCCCGATAAGCCTCGCGTGTGTCCCCCCGCTCACAGGCACCAGCGCCAGCGCTTCCACAGGCAGTGCTCTCCACGCTCTCTGATCACACGTCCTCGTGTGACCCAGGACTCTCACACTGCGGAGGCCGGTGCTTATGCCGCAGCGCTCACCCAGCGCACAGGCTGCGGGGCTCCACTCTCCGCGGCTGTTGCCCTCACCGCCCCGCCCCTGCGCTCAGGGTGCGCGTCCTGTGAAGCTGGGTTACTCACTCCCCGCGGGTGCACAGTCTGAAAAACACTGCTCCGGGTACGTGCTGAAGAACGGCGCTGTGGCGAGAAGCAGCGCGCACGTGTGTCTTCAATCCTGCTGGGAAAGGCCGAACAGGCTTCCAAAGCAGGACCGCCTCGCACGCCCAGCAGCCGTGCAGAAGGGTTCCAGCCACTCCCCAGCCTTTACCAACGTGTGCCGGGTGCACCGTGGAATCTCACTGCGGCTCTAAGTTGCATTGCTTGCTGACGGGGAAGGGCAATTTTTCATTTCTTTTTTTTTTTAAAGAGGACATTCTTGGGTTTTTTTTTTTTTAATATATATATATATTTTTGCCTCTAAGTCATCATTTATTTTTTTCATCCATCTTTATTCTTTGGCACGCATAGGCCTCCCATGAGGGTCTCTCATTGCAGAGCACCAGCATCCCTCCACCCACCACGGATCCCGCCCTTTCCTCCTCATCCACAGAAAGCCCAGAGGGAAGCTGAGGTAGGGAGAAGGCCGGCAGAAAACAGGAAAGGGGAAGCAGATGGGGGAGTGCGCTCAGGGGAAGAGGGACCTTGGAGGCGGGAGGGTTGTGACGGAGCCGGAGCCGGCCGGGCTCTGACGCGTACGGGCCGTCACTGCTGACCCTCAGGCCTCCTGGAGACGATGGACGAGAGGAATGCTGGCCTCCCCTTCCTCCCACCCTCGGGCCGGGTCTCCGCCAGCACCTCCCACGGGCTGAAACTCAGGCACAGCCTGCGGACCGGGTCCTGGGAAATGTCGTTTCCAGGTGCAGAGCAGGGGTGGGGCGTGGGCCTGAGCTCGAGCAGGCACGGGCCTGAGCTCAGGGCTGTAGGGCCGCCTCGGCCTGGGTGACGTGGGGTTGGTCCCGGGTTTTCCCCGATAAGCCTCGCGTGTGTCCCCCCGCTCACAGGCACCAGCGCCAGCGCTTCCACAGGCAGTGCTCTCCACGCTCTCTGATCACACGTCCTCGTGTGACCCAGGACTCTCACACTGCGGAGGCCGGTGCTTATGCCGCAGCGCTCACCCAGCGCACAGGCTGCGGGGCTCCACTCTCCGCGGCTGTTGCCCTCACCGCCCCGCCCCTGCGCTCAGGGTGCGCGTCCTGTGAAGCTGGGTTACTCACTCCCCGCGGGTGCACAGTCTGAAAAACACTGCTCCGGGTACGTGCTGAAGAACGGCGCTGTGGCGAGAAGCAGCGCGCACGTGTGTCTTCAATCCTGCTGGGAAAGGCCGAACAGGCTTCCAAAGCAGGACCGCCTCGCACGCCCAGCAGCCGTGCAGAAGGGTTCCAGCCACTCCCCAGCCTTTACCAACGTGTGCCGGGTGCACCGTGGAATCTCACTGCGGCTCTAAGTTGCATTGCTTGCTGACGGGGAAGGGCAATTTTTCATTTCTTTTTTTTTTTAAAGAGGACATTCTTGGGTTTTTTTTTTTTTTAATATATATATATATTTTTGCCTCTAAGTCATCATTTATTTTTTTCATCCATCTTTATTCTTTGGCACGCATAGGCCTCCCATCGCAGGGGCCTCTCTCATTGCAGAGCACTGGCCTCTGGACGCATGCGCTCCAGAGTGCTGGCTCGTATTTGGACACACCAGCCCAGCCTCTCCGCAGCATGTGGGCTCTTCCCAGGCCAGAGGTCCAACGGCGCCCCTTGCACTGCAAGGCGGACTCCTTACCCACTGGACCATCAGGGAAGCCCACAATTTTTCATTTCCTTATGAGCCATTCCTATCTCTTTTCTATGACATTTGTTTTTTGTTTCTTTTGTATGATTCAATTGTCTCCTTGGTACATGGAAATTGGCACATGTTCTTTATATATTCAGGATATTGAACTTCTGTGGCAAATGTCTTTTCTAGTGTGTAGCTTTTTCCACGTTCATTCTTGTGTGAACAGTTTTTACTTTAGTGTAGTTGTATGTATCAGTCTTGTCATTTATGGATGAATGCTTTGGTTTTAAGAAATCCTTCCTCCCCTTGTGACTATTAAACAGTCTTCTATATGTTCAGCTTGAAATGATTTTCCTTTTACGTGTACATTCCTTTGTGTATTTGGAATGTGCATCACCAACTCAATGGACAGGAGCTGGAGGAAACTCCAGGGACGGGGAAGGACAGGGAGCCTGGCATGTCTCTCGGCCGGTCGGGACGAACACTGGACAACAATTGTTTCTGAATCGCATTCCAAGAGAAGTCAGTTTCCTTCTTCACTGCACAGATACTAGCATTCCTGGGCCCTTTGTCAGGCTCCTCGCCCTCCGCTGAGGGTGCCTTATCTGGGAGGGTGGGCTCGGGGCTTTCTCCTCTGTTTGGTTAGTGCCTCCATCTATCCCTCCGCTGATACTGCGCTATCTCACTTCTTAGATCTGTTAATGCATCTTGATGCCGAGCAGGGCCAACCCCCTGCCGGGTTCTTTTAGATACATTAACAATTTGTAAACATTTGATTTTTTCCTACAAATCTTGATTCAGTTTGTGAAGTTGCAAACAAAAGCCCTCTGGCACTTGAACTGCACTGAGCACGAGCATGCTCAGAGACGGGCCATCTTCACGAAGCTTCAGGCTTCCTGTCGATGAACAGGATGTTTCTCACGACCGTGTGACTCTCTGCTTTAATGAATTTCCAGGGGAAAGGGATCGTTTGCATTTATTCAGCAGCTTGAGAGGGGCTTTTGGGGTGGGTGTGAGGGTGTTAGCTGCTGGGCGCTGGCAGAGGCAGCCTCGAGCTGAGAGGCACGGGTGCTGGCATTGAGCTGAGTGGCCGGTGCTGAGCATCTGGGGGACCCAGGAGCACCAGGGCACCACAGCACCGGCTACCTGCCTGGAGCAGGCATTTAATAAATAAATCCCTCTAAGTGCAAGACAAATCCACTTGCTCCAAGCCCACCCATTTGCTACCATGAGTTTTTTATTGTTTCACTCGTGGACGCACATCGAACATTTCATGTGTCGTAGTTTTGGACTTCCCTGGTGGCTCAGCTGGTGAAGCATCTGCCTGCCATGCGGGAGGCCTGGCAGGGCAGCCCCCTGCAGTGCTCTTGCCTGGAGAGCCCCACGGACGGGGGGTGGCGGGCAACAGTCCACGGGGCTGCAGGGTCGGACACGACGGAGGGACGCACACTGCGCTTCCAGAGACAGTAGCCTTGCTTGTCCACGACGGCTGTGCCACCCCATGCTTGGTGTACTGAGCTGAATGGTGTCCCCACAGAATTCGTGTCCTCCCAGAATCTCCGTGCAGGGCCTTGTTGCACAACGGGGTCCTTGCGGAGGTAACCAGTGCAGGTGGGGTCCCTGGAGCAGGGCCCTAAGCCCCACGTGACGGGTGTCCTGGAGACAGGAGAGGGAGGAGCATGGAGAGCCTCTCAGGAGGGGGCCACGACGGGGCAGAAGTGATGCCCCAAAGCCATGGGTGCCGAGGATCCGGGAGGGAGGCCTGGGGAGTCCCGGCACAGTGTCAGAGGAGCCCGCCCCGCAGCCCCAGGCCACGGCCCCACCATCGCGTCCCTGCCGGGCCAGGATCGCCCGAGGGCCAGCAGCTCCGCGGCGTGAGGTGGTGGCCGCACCTGGCCTCCTCGGGGCCCGGGAGGCAAAAGGACTGTCACTGAGCACGAGCATGCTCAGAGACGGGCCATCTTCACGAAGCTTCAGGCTTCCTGTCGATGAACAGGATGTTTCTCACGACCGTGTGACTCTCTGCTTTAATGAATTTCCAGGGGAAAGGGATCGTTTGCATTTATTCAGCAGCTTGAGAGGGGCTTTTGGGGTGGGTGTGAGGGTGTTAGCTGCTGGGCGCTGGCAGAGGCAGCCTCGAGCTGAGAGGCACGGGTGCTGGCATTGAGCTGAGTGGCCGGTGCTGAGCATCTGGGGGACCCAGGAGCACCAGGGCACCACAGCACCGGCTACCTGCCTGGAGCAGGCATTTAATAAATAAATCCCTCTAAGTGCAAGACAAATCCACTTGCTCCAAGCCCACCCATTTGCTACCATGAGTTTTTTATTGTTTCACTCGTGGACGCACATCGAACATTTCATGTGTCGTAGTTTTGGACTTCCCTGGTGGCTCAGCTGGTGAAGCATCTGCCTGCCATGCGGGAGGCCTGGCAGGGCAGCCCCCTGCAGTGCTCTTGCCTGGAGAGCCCCACGGACGGGGGGTGGCGGGCAACAGTCCACGGGGCTGCAGGGTCGGACACGACGGAGGGACGCACACTGCGCTTCCAGAGACAGTAGCCTTGCTTGTCCACGACGGCTGTGCCACCCCATGCTTGGTGTACTGAGCTGAATGGTGTCCCCACAGAATTCGTGTCCTCCCAGAATCTCCGTGCAGGGCCTTGTTGCACAACGGGGTCCTTGCGGAGGTAACCAGTGCAGGTGGGGTCCCTGGAGCAGGGCCCTAAGCCCCACGTGACGGGTGTCCTGGAGACAGGAGAGGGAGGAGCATGGAGAGCCTCTCAGGAGGGGGCCACGACGGGGCAGAAGTGATGCCCCAAAGCCATGGGTGCCGAGGATCCGGGAGGGAGGCCTGGGACGAGTCCCCGGCACAGTGTCAGAGGGAGCCCGCCCCGCAGCCCCAGGCCACGGCCCCACCATCGCGTCCCTGCCGGGCCAGGATCGCCCCGAGGGCCAGCAGCTCCGCGAGCGTGAGGTGGTGGCCCGCACCTGGCCTCCTCGGGGCCCCGGGGAGGGCGATGGGGAGCGGCCCCGCCCGCCCCTCCCACAGTGCCCGCCCCAGGTTCTCACCCGCCCGCCCAGCCTCAGCCAGGCGCCTGCTGGGCATTCGAGGGGGCGGGCCCGCGGCCACTGGCCGGGGCAAGGGCGGCCCCTCGGATCCCCTCATCCGCGCCGGGGGTGCAGGAGAGCCGCTTCCCTACACAGAGCGCTTCTGCCACGGAATGCAGGGGGTCCCGGCCAGGCCCTGCCGACACCGAGACCCGGGGCTGGGCAGACCCCACAGCGCACGGGTCCAGCTCAGCTGTCAGGACAGGGTCCCTGGGTGCCCACCCTCCTGTCCAACTAGGTTACACATCAGAGGCACCCACAAACCCCTCTGTTTCCGTAATTTGCTAGAACGGCTCACAGAGCTCAGGGCAGCACTGTAGGTACTGCTGCTGGTTTCTTATAAAGGACACAGCGGAATGGCCAGCAAAGGGGCCAGCAGGGTGCTGAGCGAGGAGCTGCGTCCCTGCGGCTGCCGCCTCTGACGACCAGCCCCACCTTCCCAGACGCACCTCGCGGCTCGAGCTTGGGCTGGGTGAAAGCACCTGGCACGAAAAAGAAAAGTCCCGTCACACCCCACCCTCAGGGAGTCCGTGGGTTTTAGCAGCTCTGCGCCGGGCCAGGGGTCCCAGGTGTCCCCAAGCCTTGGAGACCGAGGCCCCACGACGCTCTGGGTCCCTTTCTGGTGGGCCTTTTGTCCCAGCCCCGGCGCGCCATGTCCGAGCCCTCGCCCAGCCGCGGGGCCTCCTGCGGGCCCACCCCCAGTGTCCTTCCCTGTCTGCGGCTGGGCCGGGGGCGTCTGAGGTTCTCGGGGTGCTTCCTGCTCAGGGTCTTCCATCTGAGTCTCGGCAGGAGCCGAGCTAAAGCTGCCTTTTACCCGTTATTTCTGCCGTTTAACAAGGCCGGCTGTGACCACATGCCGCCTACGGCCCGGGCGGTGCCGCGTCCTCCCGGCTCCTCCGGCGCCGACGCTGACCCCAGCTGTCTCCAGTGCGGCGCTTCCACCTGCGCCGCTGACACGCAGTGGACACCCGGGAAGCGGAAGTGGGCATCCAGCGCCGCTGCCCACGCGGTGATCGAGTCCTGGCCTCTGGCCTCTGTGCTCCCTGCCCCGCCCAGGCCGGGCCCCGCGAGGTCCTCGCAGGACGTCTCTTGGATGGAGCCGCACTGGCCACTTTCTGTCGGCTTCTTTCACCCGGCATGATATTGTGACATTTTCTGCATTTAGGGCAGATCGGGAGCTAATTCCCTGTATTCCAGGGTGGCGCTCCTCTGCGGAGAAGCTCTCCCTGACGACGCATGGGTGTGGTGCGTCCCCGGCGCCCCCACGGCCGGAGGCTCTCTCCCTGCACGCGCCCCGCCCCTCGGCTCCCTCGCCTGTGTCGGTCTCCTCAGAAAGGGCGCCTTGGGGTGGCTGCTGCTGTTCAGTCGCTCGGTCGTTTGTTTCTGACTCTGCAACCCCAAGGACTGCAGCACTCCAGCCTTCCCTGTCCTTCCCTGTTTTCCAGAGCTTGCTCGAACTCATGCCCACCAACTCAGCGATGCCATCCAGCCGTCTGGTCCTCTGTCGCCCCCTTCCCCTCCTGCCCTCGGTCTTTCCCGGCGTCAGGGTCTGTTCCAGTGAGTCGGCTCATTGCATCAGGGGGCCAGAGTGTTGGAGCTTCAGCTTCAGCATCTGTCTTTCCAGCGAACATTCAGGGCTGATTCCCTTTAGGAGGGACTGGTATGTGTTCTAGCAATTTCTGAGAGCAGCACTGACATCAGCCACAGATGGGAGTCTGTGTCTCTTTCCATCCTGTCAAGTTTTGCTTCCTGTATTTGAACCCTGCTGTTTAGGAGCCTGCTCATCTATGAGTATGAAGTCCTCTTACAAATTCGATTCCTTCATCTTTACGTCGTGTACCAGTTTATCTGATAGGATCCCTTTTTCTAAAGTCTTGCTCCTTGGAAGAAAAGCTACGACAAACTCAAATATGATATTTGGAAAGCAGAGACATTACTTTGCTGACAAAGATCCACGTAGTCAAAGCTACAATTTTTCCAGGAGTCATGTACGGATGTGCGAGCCGGACCGTAAAGAAGGCTGAGCGCCGAAGCCCTGATGCTTTCTAACCGTGGGGCTGCAGCAGCTCCTGAGAGGCCCTGGACGGCAGGGAGCGCGACGCCGTCGACCCCATTCACACAGCCACCTCTCCTGTGGGCTCGCAAGGCAACACAACACTACTGTTTCCCCTCTTGATAGCAGCTGTAATTTATAGCAATTAAAAATAAGGGAAAAGACACTTATCTTGTCTTCATTTCTTGCATTTTTGGTGCTTCTCGTTTTCTGAGGAAGATCCAGTTGGCAGACTAACATCATATTCTTTCTGGTTGACGAAGGCCATTTATCGTGTCTCGTAAAGCAGGAATGCCAGCAGTAAATTCCTGTAGTTCTTGCTCGTCTGAGATAATTCTGTTTTCTCCTTTTAATTGTTAAAAGTTACTTTAACTGGTACAGAATTCTGAGCTGACGTCTCTTTCTCGCAGGCCTATAAAGATAGCCCTTTGCTGGCATCCGGCATGCGTGCTCCAGAGGGAATTCTGCGGTAACTCTTATCTTCACTTCTCTGCACAGAATGCACATGTTTTCCTCTGGCTTCCTCAGAAGGTTTTCCATGTCTCCTTTTTCTCAGCAGCCTGACTAGGTTTATGCAGAAGGGGTTTCTGTTTGACTGTATCTCTTTGTTTGACTCTGGGACTGCTGTCCTGAGGGCCTGGGCTGAGCTGCTCTGGTCTGTGGTTTAGCTACTTCTCCCCCGTTTCTTCCTCCCCCGCTCCCCCCACCTCCTCTCCGTCACCGACAGGGTCCCAAGGACCTTAGACTCGTCGCTTGGCTCTTTTTTTCACGCTGGTTTCTCTTTGTGTTCCAATTTGGATACTTGCCTAGCGCTCCTTCCAGACTCCTGGCTCCTTCCTTGGCTGAGAGGAGTTCACTGACCAGCCCGTCGAAACCGCTGCCGTCTGCTTACTGTGTTTCCCAGTTCTCAATAGTATCCATTTCTTTCTGTCTCACTGTTTCCATCCTTTTTCAAGGAAATACATGATTTTAAGCAAATGTTTGAAAACAACTTAAATCTCATTAATGGTGGGATCATCACTCAGTGTGATTTCCACAGACTACATGTTCAACAATTTACATACACATATATGTGCTGATGTGGAAAAAGCCATTGCGTCAACACGGCAAGGCTCAGAGCCACGAGCGCTAGCTCATGGATGCTTTTTAAATTTCACGAAACAGCTTCCCAGGTCTCTGAAAGAGCAGATACCTCTTTGAAAGCCAGGAGAAGGATGGGGACAAGGCCTGAATTTGGGGGGAGGCTTGTGTTGCGGAGGTGGGTGGGGGTCCAGCTTTATGTGCGGCACTTGGGTTCTCAATGACCTGTAATGGAGTCCGGTCAGCTGACTGCCCCCTGACTGGGTGAGGTGGCGGCGGGAGGGCGCGGGCACGGGCTGCGGGGAAGGCGGCGGGAGGTTGCGCTGGGCACGAGGCAGGGCCGCCCTGGGGGCTCCATCCTGGGCTCCCGTGCCCCGCGGCAAATACGCCTTCTCCCTCCCTTCTGACTCGTGGCGCACCCAGCAAAGACCCGTCCCTGGACGGGGCGGGGGCGGCGTCCTCCTGGAGGGAAGTGGAAGGCCGCGCGTCAAGAATGGACAGAGAACAATCGAAGGAACAGCAGCACTATTGACAAGAGCGCTGCAGGAAGTCAGCGCCTGACGGGAGCGGGCGCGGGGCCGCTGGGGCCGTCTGGGTGGCTCGGAGGACCTGGAAGCCAGGCTGCCGTCCGAGGGCACCGAGGGCCGGCGAGACAAAGGCTGGGCCCTGGCCGCGTCGGGGTGGAGGCTCCGGCGCTGCCCCTGAAGCTGAGCGGGCGGCTGCTGTCTGTGCACGCGCGGCGGGGGTGCCACACGGCCGGGCGCGGGTCGGCACCGAGCCGTCGCCAGGCAGGGTGGGCGGCACGGATCAGCTTGTCTGAACGCAGCCGTTTTCCAGGAATGGAAGGGGCCAGGGGTGCTGTCTGTGCTGGGAGGCTGCCAGGCGGGCAGGAAATGGGGGACGGAGAGTCGCCCGGACCCCGCCCTTCCACTCACCGGTGTGGCCGCTCGTGTTTCCTCTGTGTCGATGAGCCTGAGTGGGGCGAGGCGTCCTTGAGGAGTGGAACGTCCCCGGTCATTAGAGGATGCAGCTGAGGCTCTGGGGATCCCCCTGGCCCCCATGACTCAACCTGAGCAGAGGCCTCTCCGTGCAGCAGTGGAGGGAGGAAACGGCGGGCCTCGGGTCAACAGAAACAAGCACTCGGAGCCTTGGCGTCCACACCCGACAGCGGGCTGGTCGCCTCCTCGCTCGCTCTTCCCATTGCGGGGCCACGTGGCGCTCGAGGTGGGGGACGGGGCTTTTCCGCACGTTTCTCATTTCATCAGATTTCTCACAGGGACATAGTAGTCCAGTTCACGTTCGTGTCGTCGTTGACTTGCTGTTTCCAAGTTCTGCCAACAGACCCCAAAGAAACCGGCTTCGTCGGCTGCCCGCCCGGGGCCCAGCGCTCGGCTGGCCAGAGGCGGAAAGGCAGGTGAGGCCACTGGAAGGGCTGAGACCCACCAGCAGCAAAAGGCGGCGGCAATGCTGTCTTTCACCTGGCAGGTACTTACCGAGCATCCCCCAGAGCGGGCGTCACCCAGGAGCTGCCGACACAGACGCAAAAGGTGCCACGGCCGCCGCGGGCAGACGCGGGCTCCGAGGGCAGCAGGCCAGAAATTAGGAAACACGCGCGCTCACCTCAGCGTGCCCGGCGGGGCCGAGAGAAGAAGCCGGGCAGCACGGAGCTGGGGGCAGCGTCCAGCCGCCAGGGCCCAGGGCCAGGGTCGGCCGCCCGTCGTCCTCCGCCTGCAGGTACGTCTCAGGCCCCGCAGACGGGCGGTCAGGGAGGGGGACTGACGTGTGATGGCTCTGGAGCCGGACGTGCCCTCGGGTCCGCTCCGTGCTGGAGTCACCCGTCACAGCCCGCGTCGCGTCGGCCGTCCAGCCAGCCCGGAGGCGCCTCTGGACGCAAGGAGAAGGAGCAGCCTGGGCAGAGGCCAGATGTCTGTCCTTTGCTGTCGCTGGCCTTGCTCTGTGCGCTGGCCCCTCGGCCCCGGCCCTCCACACACCCCTCTCCCTGCAGAAACCCACAGGCCCACCCAGGCTGCGCCCGTGGAGCGGGCCGGCGCCAGCCGCACGGGTCCCAGAGGGCAGCCGGGGCCACGCTCCACTGCGGTCTGGAAGGCCCGGGATCGACGTCAAACACAAACCAACGCAGCGCTGCTGCGGGTGGGCAGAGCCTCTGCTCCCATCAGTCCCGGTCCCGTGGGTCCCTGCTGGATGGGTGCCCGGAGACCCCAAGCCGGGGTGAACTGGGACGGGCACAGCGCATCTGGGCCACCTGTCATTTCTCCCTGCAGAAGAGGCCGTGGGACCCGCCGCGGTGGAGAGGCGTGAGGAACAGCCTGCGGTGTGCGGGGGCCGGCCGGCCCCCGAGGACAGGCTGACGGGCTCTTCTCTCCAAATTCTGCTCGCCCCGCAGACGCACGGGGTCTCAGAACCGCGCTGTGCTCAGGCTGGCCCTTCCCCAGGCCCATCTCCCACCGGCGGCCTTTGCTCCTGGACACCCCTCCTGCACCCCTCCTGAGCCCCATGGCTGGAGCCACCCCTGCTGCCAGATTGGGCTCTGAGGACCCCCAGTGCCCGGCACAGCCAGGGCCCTTCTCTGCGAGGAGCTGGGTCTGTCCCTCCTGAGGGGCGGGGCCGCCTGCCCCAGCTGCCCCCGGTCTCCCCGGGCGGGTCTCTGTGGAGGGGGCGGGAAGACGCGGGCTCCGCCTGCACGGCTACCTCAGCGCGGCGGCCGAGAGAAGAAGCCGGGCAGCACGGAGCTGGGGGCAGCGTCCAGCCGCCAGGGCCCAGGGCCAGGGTCGGCCGCCCGTCGTCCTCCGCCTGCAGGTACGTCTCAGGCCCCGCAGACGGGCGGTCAGGGAGGGGGACTGACGTGTGATGGCTCTGGAGCCGGACGTGCCCTCGGGTCCGCTCCGTGCTGGAGTCACCCGTCACAGCCCGCGTCGCGTCGGCCGTCCAGCCAGCCCGGAGGCGCCTCTGGACGCAAGGAGAAGGAGCAGCCTGGGCAGAGGCCAGATGTCTGTCCTTTGCTGTCGCTGGCCTTGCTCTGTGCGCTGGCCCCTCGGCCCCGGCCCTCCACACACCCCTCTCCCTGCAGAAACCCACAGGCCCACCCAGGCTGCGCCCGTGGAGCGGGCCGGCGCCAGCCGCACGGGTCCCAGAGGGCAGCCGGGGCCACGCTCCACTGCGGTCTGGAAGGCCCGGGATCGACGTCAAACACAAACCAACGCAGCGCTGCTGCGGGTGGGCAGAGCCTCTGCTCCCATCAGTCCCGGTCCCGTGGGTCCCTGCTGGATGGGTGCCCGGAGACCCCAAGCCGGGGTGAACTGGGACGGGCACAGCGCATCTGGGCCACCTGTCATTTCTCCCTGCAGAAGAGGCCGTGGGACCCGCCGCGGTGGAGAGGCGTGAGGAACAGCCTGCGGTGTGCGGGGGCCGGCCGGCCCCCGAGGACAGGCTGACGGGCTCTTCTCTCCAAATTCTGCTCGCCCCGCAGACGCACGGGGTCTCAGAACCGCGCTGTGCTCAGGCTGGCCCTGCCCCAGGCCCCTCTCCCACCGGCGGCCTTTGCTCCTGGACACCCCTCCTGCACCCCTCCTGAGCCCCATGGCTGGAGCCACCCCTGCTGCCAGATTGGGCTCTGAGGACCCCCAGTGCCCGGCACAGCCAGGGCCCTTCTCTGCGAGGAGCTGGGTCTGTCCCTCCTGAGGGGCGGGGCCGCCTGCCCCAGCTGCCCCCGGTCTCCCCGGGCGGGTCTCTGTGGAGGGGGCGGGAAGACGCAGAGTCCAGGCTGCTCTCAGGCCTTTGGGGCCTTGTTTTCTTCCCACATGTCTGTACTTTGTATATTTCTACAGTGATGATGCATTATTGGTATTTGTGGACATAATAAAACTCTAATAAGAAAAAGATGTGAAACCATGGACACGGTGGAGGCACGGAGCGGTGGGTCTGAGATAAGACATTCAGTGAAAAAAATGAGTGCAAGACGCTGTTTTCACAGCTGTTAAGTCCAGTGTCCTGAATGTTTCACAGTAAAAAGGCTACTTTTGTATTTCTTGTTGCTGTAGCACTTTTGCCCCTGGAAAATGTCCTTCCTAGGCGGTCAGGGAGGTGGGCTCGCCCCTGCTGGGGGCTTCCAACCTGAGAGAGGTGGTCACACCCCAGGCCCCAGAGTGGGCAGGGACACCGCACTGCCCATCCGGTTCCAGGCTCTCCTTCCTGGGGCCACGGGCAGGCCCAGCAGGCTGGGGTGGGAGGGCTGGGGAGAGGGAAGAGGTCGAGAACCCCGCCTCAGCCTCCTCACCTGGAGCAGGGCCGCGGCCCACGGACAGATGGCCAGACGGGTTGCAAGACCCAGGAAGGGACGCTGCGGGGCCCAGGGCATGCCTACCACACGCATGAACACACAGGGGCATGAACACTGAAACCCAGCAGGACCCCTGGGCCCCTCCCAGGGATGAAGGGCCTGCGACCCCCAGCGCTGGTTTGTAGCAAAAGCCTAGCTTGGAGCAGTTACTAATTAGCCACGCTGGGAGCCAGAAACAGAGGAGTGGGCGGTGCAGAGAGGGAGAGGCAGTTCCAGCAACGGTCAGAGATAGCGCAGAGCCCGCTTCTCCTTGAGGGCGGCCCACCGCCATTCGAGGCCTATCTTTGTTCTGCGGAAGCCAAGACCCCCGCCCGGGTGGAGGAGGGCACCCCAGGCGGACGGACCCCAAGCACGGCAGGCCCCAGACTGGCTGGAAAAGTGGGCTGGTAGGACTGGCCCCGGATGGCCGCGCCACCGGCCCATCCGAAGGACGTCCCCGCGCGGCAGCCTCGCCCCACAGTCCCTGACCGTGCTGGGGGGCGGGGTCTTTGGAACAAGGGCTGCCCGACCCCCGCGCCTCGCGCCTGCAGCGATCACCACGGCGCCTCCTTCATCACCAGGCCGTCCGCAGGCTGGCCGAGGCCAGGCGAGCAGGCCCCAGGTCTGTCCGGCAAGGACACGGGGCAGACGCACGTGCACGTGCCACACATGGTTGTGGAAACGGCTCCACGCAGACGCCTGCGCCCCTGCATACGCGGGACGCGGACCCCACCCCCCACCCCACAGACACAGCAGAGGTTCTGCGCTCCAGTTGGCGCCGCTGTCTTTCGGTGTTTGAAAACGCAATCACAGCCCTCCACGCTGCTTTCTCTCCTCGCCACCGTGGACCACGGGCACCCTTGTCACTGGCGGCGGAGACGGACTCTGGGTTCAAAGGCAGGCGATGACGGAGCGGGGAGCAGGTGGACCTGAGCGGCAAGACGGGGCAGGCAGGGCCTGGGCTGCAGGGGGAGGGGATGATGCCATGGGACTGGAATCCCAGCAGGCCTTCCGCAGGGCTGCAGAGCAGGGAGGGGGCCGAGGGACGGAGGAGGGGCTGCCGGTTGCTGCAGGAGGCAGGGCAGAGGCGCTCAGGGAGAATGGGTCGGTACCTATGGAGGGCCAGGCCAGGGGCTTGGTGTCTAGGCTGATCTAGGCTGAGAGGGGAGTCCGAGCCCAGCAGGATGTGCCCGGGGAGGCGGGTGGTGGTGGAAGGAGAAAGGCCCACCGAGTGCCCTGCAGACAAGGCTCAGTCCAGGCAGGAGGCGGACCCCGACCAGGAGATGCATGGAGGAGGCGTGGGGAGGGTCCAGAGGGTTGAGCAGAGACTCGAAGCCAAGGCCGAAGGCCCTGGGACCCCTGGTTTTGGTGGCATTGGGGCCCCTGAGTTTTGTAAAGGGCGAACCAGATCCTGGGGAATGTGAGTTTACTTTAAGAGGCCGTGTGAGGGACTCTGGTTGCCTGGAGAGGTCTGTGGGTGGTCTGAGGCCAGGACCCCTTTGGCAGCTGCCTGGAGGAGGGAGCTGGGGCCTGAGGTCAGGCGGTCAGGTGGGGGTTGGGAGCGCTGGCCTGAGGAAGTAGAGATGGCCTGAGAGCACTCCCAGAGCAGGGTGTGGGGGGGCGCTGGGGGTCGCCCTGGAAGTCTAGGTGGATGCAGCTGGACCTCCAGCAGCCCAAGGGGCCGCCTGGCCAGGTCTTGGGGGCTGGAGCACCAGGGCAGCCGCTTCGGGGGGGCGCAGGGCCCATCCCTTGGAAGGGTTCCAGGTGGGGCACAACGTGGGGAGTGGGGCGTGGGGATACTACCGCGCTGGGCCACGACGCGGCCACTGCAGCAGCGAAGGCAGGCAAAGGAAGCCCAATCTCGCTTTCCTCCATCCGCTGCTTCTGGCTAGGAACATCTTTGTTCAAATCGCCCGCCTTCCCGCTGCCCCATCCGACACTGGACCTGAGGAACTATCCCTGGTTACAGTCACTTTCCCGAATAAACGCAGGGTGGACACGCTGCCCGGGTTTGCCGCCCGAGACCCCAGGTGCCGCCACGGGCAGGGGAGGGGACAGGTGTTGCCGAGGCGGGAAACACCGCGCCCGCAGCGTAGCGGTGCTGGGACCCGGGGAGCGGCCGACGAGCGGGTTCCAGGTCCGAGCCCCACTCTGAGTCGGATTTACTCCGCGCCGCGGGCCTCCAACGGCGCGCTGAGCTCGGCGCGCGGCCCTACCCCCTGCCCGGCCCCCTGCCCGCCCCCTGCCCGGCGGCTCCTCCCTTCCCTGCCCGCCCCGCCCCTGCCCCGCCCCTGCCCCGGTCCGTCCGCGCGCCCCTCGTCCGTCGTCCCGCCCCCTGGCCGCCCCGCCCCTGCCCGCCCTGCCGGACCCCGGCGGCGGTCAGAGCTCCGCGGGCCGAGCGGGCGCACCGCGGCTGAGCGCGCAGCATCCTGCCGGGCGGACCGCCTGGCCCGCCGAGCATGGCGCCGAGGTGCGGGCCGCGCGGGGCCACGGGCGGGCAGGGGCCGAAGGGTCGCACGCGGGGCGAGCGGGGGTGCGCGCTGCACCCTCATCTGTGACTTGTGCCCTCAGGTGGCCTGGGCTGCGTCCGCGCCGGCGGCGCCTCCTGGACCTGCTCGCCTCCCTGGTCCTGCTGCTCGGGGTAAGCGCGGCGTCCGCGGAGCCAGGTAAGACCGGTGGGGACGCGCAAGTTCTCGCGCTGGGCGCCCCCGCCCTCGGCCGCACTCGGTGCGGGCTCCAGGCGGCGGCGGCCTCAGCCCAGCCTGTCTCGGCTTCGATCCTGGGAGGCGGTCCCGACCCTTGCCCACGCGTGCAGGTGGCCCGCGGGCGGCGACCCGGGGCCGTGTGTCCAGAGTGGCCTCGACGGAGGGGTTCGGGCCACCTGGGCGCGCCTGAGGACGGTGCGGGCCGTCCGCGTCCTGAGAGCTTCCAGGCGTCACCAAACTTCGGCGACTCTGCGGGAAGTTGGTGCGCTCGGCGGCCAGTGCTGCGGGCCTGGGGCCAGCCAGGGCTCGGGGCCGAGGTCGTGGTGGCGGCCGGTACACGCGCGGTGGCTCGGGGACGCCCGGGCATCCGGCACTGGACCTGAGGAACTATCCTGGTTACAGTCACTTTCCCGAATAAACGCAGGGTGGACACGCTGCCCGGGTTTGCCGCCCGAGACCCCAGGTGCCGCCACGGGCAGGGGAGGGGACAGGTGTTGCCGAGGCGGGAAACACCGCGCCCGCAGCGTAGCGGTGCTGGGACCCGGGGAGCGGCCGACGAGCGGGTTCCAGGTCCGAGCCCCACTCTGAGTCGGATTTACTCCGCGCCGCGGGCCTCCAACGGCGCGCTGAGCTCGGCGCGCGGCCCTACCCCCTGCCCGGCCCCCTGCCCGCCCCCTGCCCGGCGGCTCCTCCCTTCCCTGCCCGCCCCGCCCCTGCCCCGCCCCTGCCCCGGTCCGTCCGCGCGCCCCTCGTCCGTCGTCCCGCCCCCTGGCCGCCCCGCCCCTGCCCGCCCTGCCGGACCCCGGCGGCGGTCAGAGCTCCGCGGGCCGAGCGGGCGCACCGCGGCTGAGCGCGCAGCATCCTGCCGGGCGGACCGCCTGGCCCGCCGAGCATGGCGCCGAGGTGCGGGCCGCGCGGGGCCACGGGCGGGCAGGGGCCGAAGGGTCGCACGCGGGGCGAGCGGGGGTGCGCGCTGCACCCTCATCTGTGACTTGTGCCCTCAGGTGGCCTGGGCTGCGTCCGCGCCGGCGGCGCCTCCTGGACCTGCTCGCCTCCCTGGTCCTGCTGCTCGGGGTAAGCGCGGCGTCCGCGGAGCCAGGTAAGACCGGTGGGGACGCGCAAGTTCTCGCGCTGGGCGCCCCCGCCCTCGGCCGCACTCGGTGCGGGCTCCAGGCGGCGGCGGCCTCAGCCCAGCCTGTCTCGGCTTCGATCCTGGGAGGCGGTCCCGACCCTTGCCCACGCGTGCAGGTGGCCCGCGGGCGGCGACCCGGGGCCGTGTGTCCAGAGTGGCCTCGACGGAGGGGTTCGGGCCACCTGGGCGCGCCTGAGGACGGTGCGGGCCGTCCGCGTCCTGAGAGCTTCCAGGCGTCACCAAACTTCGGCGACTCTGCGGGGAAGTTGGTGCGCTCGGCGGCCAGCGCTGCGGGCCTGGGGCCAGCCAGGGCTCGGGGCCGAGGTCGTGGTGGCGGCCGGTACACGCGCGGTGGCTCGCGGACGCCCGGGCATCCGGCGCCCGCCCCAGGCCTGTGCCGCCGTCACCGCCTGGTCCCTCCCAGCGCCTGGGCGGCTGCAGCGGGTCGCACCTCTGGGACCCGGCGTGACCGCGGGGAGTCGGGCAGGCCTCCGCGGAGGACAGTGCGGTGCGGAGTGCGGCCGTGTGGCTTGCAACCTGTAGAGGCAGACGCGCCCAGGCTTCCCGGAGCCTTTGTGCGCCGCCCGGGCAGCCAGGCCTCGGTCCCCGCGCCCTCCGCGGTGTCGGGTTGCGCGCGGTCCCTTTGATGCGGCCGAGCGCCGAGCGGCCGCCGCGGGAACAATGCGCGGAGGTCCGTTGTTCCGCGGCGCCCCCTCGCCGCTTCTTCCGCGTGGACCGCAGACGCTGCTCGGGAAGGCAGCCCCGGGCTGCTACCCCTTCGCTGCCAGGCTGGGGGACTCCGTTCCCAGCCAGGCCGCTCTGCCCAGGTCCTCTTCCAAACAGGTCCCGCCAAGACCGGGAGGAGGGAGGCTGCAGGACCCGAGGAGAGCCCTCACCTCCCCCCTCCCCGCTCGCCGCGAGCCGGTCTGTGATTTATCACAGATACAGACTGCCTGCCTGACGTCTGTGCGCGCGGCCAGCTCGCACACCTGCTGCCACCGCTGGCCTGGGAGGGGGACAGCCCGGGAGCGCTCCCTGGGGACAGCCCCGGCAGTTTGCCTCGTCGTTTCCAGTCGGCTTGGGCACCGGGCCATACTGCAGCTCAGACCTCTTTAAAATGGAACCGCCTCATCATGGACGCGTGGAAAACACCTGCTTGTAGAGGTGCAGGCGGTTCCTCCTGTACTTGTGTTAACTCTGGGAAGGGGGCATTTAGGGAGTGCTGTCCTTCCTGGGACCTGCGGTCCTCAGGTTTCTTCTTGTTCTCACCACCACCAGGGACCGATGCACGGCGGGGCTCCCCTCAGGCAAGTGCAGGCATGTGGAAGCCCAAAGCCTCTTTTATAATCGTGGATCCTTGGGGGGGAAGGCCCCCTTCGGCGACTCTGCGGGGAAGTTGGTGCGCTCGGCGGCCAGCGCTGCGGGCCTGGGGCCAGCCAGGGCTCGGGGCCGAGGTCGTGGTGGCGGCCGGTACACGCGCGGTGGCTCGCGGACGCCCGGGCATCCGGCGCCCGCCCCAGGCCTGTGCCGCCGTCACCGCCTGGTCCCTCCCAGCGCCTGGGCGGCTGCAGCGGGTCGCACCTCTGGGACCCGGCGTGACCGCGGGGAGTCGGGCAGGCCTCCGCGGAGGACAGTGCGGTGCGGAGTGCGGCCGTGTGGCTTGCAACCTGTAGAGGCAGACGCGCCCAGGCTTCCCGGAGCCTTTGTGCGCCGCCCGGGCAGCCAGGCCTCGGTCCCCGCGCCCTCCGCGGTGTCGGGTTGCGCGCGGTCCCTTTGATGCGGCCGAGCGCCGAGCGGCCGCCGCGGGAACAATGCGCGGAGGTCCGTTGTTCCGCGGCGCCCCCTCGCCGCTTCTTCCGCGTGGACCGCAGACGCTGCTCGGGAAGGCAGCCCCGGGCTGCTACCCCTTCGCTGCCAGGCTGGGGGACTCCGTTCCCAGCCAGGCCGCTCTGCCCAGGTCCTCTTCCAAACAGGTCCCGCCAAGACCGGGAGGAGGGAGGCTGCAGGACCCGAGGAGAGCCCTCACCTCCCCCCTCCCCGCTCGCCGCGAGCCGGTCTGTGATTTATCACAGATACAGACTGCCTGCCTGACGTCTGTGCGCGCGGCCAGCTCGCACACCTGCTGCCACCGCTGGCCTGGGAGGGGGACAGCCCGGGAGCGCTCCCTGGGGACAGCCCCGGCAGTTTGCCTCGTCGTTTCCAGTCGGCTTGGGCACCGGGCCATACTGCAGCTCAGACCTCTTTAAAATGGAACCGCCTCATCATGGACGCGTGGAAAACACCTGCTTGTAGAGGTGCAGGCGGTTCCTCCTGTACTTGTGTTAACTCTGGGAAGGGGGCATTTAGGGAGTGCTGTCCTTCCTGGGACCTGCGGTCCTCAGGTTTCTTCTTGTTCTCACCACCACCAGGGACCGATGCACGGCTTGGGGGGCTCCCCCTCAGGCAAGTGCAGGCATGTGGAAGCCCAAAGCCTCTTTTATAATCGTGGATCCTCTGGGAAAGAAAGGACACGGAAGCATCCAGACCCCTGCTTAGGAAGCTTCTGGACCAAGGGGAAGAACTCACAGGTGGTGACTTGGAGCCTTGGAGAAGGGACACTAAGAGCTGAGGTCCCCGAGGTCTGGGGAGATGAGGGCTCGCGGGGTGCTCAAGCCGAGGCAGGCGCGGGGCGAAGGCGGGAGAGCGACGGCCCAGGAAACGGTGTTTCATCCGCTGTCCTGCCGCGCGGTGGCTGGGGGCTCGCTGGGCTGGCCTTCCGGAAGGAAGCCGCCCCTTCCAAGGTGCCTGATGGAATGTGGCTGCGTCTGCTCCCTGGAGCTTAGAGCAGGAAGCCGGCTCAGCGGGCCGTGCTGCCCACCCCTCCCCCGTCCCGCTGGGCCAGGTCTCTTCGGCCTTGGTCGGTGACTGCCCCCTCTAGATGCTGTTGGAGAAGAACTAATGTATGTGAACTCCTGACTTAGCAGGGGCTCAATTTATTCTAGAAATGCTTCAGAATTCCCCTTGGGAATCAAAAACTTAAGCCCCGTTGGCTGATGTGCACATTTTTTTCTGACCTCAAATGATGCACTTTCCCATGTCTGTCCCTGGGCTGCACCTGACCCCTGCCCCGAGTCCCTTGCTGTTTGGTTGGAGGCTTGGCCGGTCACCCGGGAGCTCTCGCTGGAGCCGTGTGAGCTCCCGCGCGGCCAGAGGGCTGCTGGGAGGGGCTCTGGGGCTCACAGCCCGGAGGCTCAGGCCGGGGTTCCGCTCTTGGAGGAAGGGCTGGGCGCACCGTTTCATGGGCCTCTGCCTGTGGGTCAGTCCTCCAGGGCTGAGCAAGAAGGACCTTGCCTCGTGGGCGTTTGCAGGGTGCCCGGAACCAGGCCGAGAGCCTGGGCTTGGGTCATCTAGGCTCTGGCCCCTCCCTCGAGTGATCTTGGGCTCAGGCTCTCAGCTCCCTCCTCTAACCTCCCAGGCCTGAATATTCCACTTTTTCTCACCATTAGGACCTCCCAGTGTCCATCCGTGGGTCCAGGTCTCAGCGGATGACCACGGTCCGCCCCCCACTTCCTGGGTGGTCCTGCAGGGTTTGGACTTGAACAAGACACGGCTAGGAACCCCTGTGACCCTGTGTCCACGGGGTCTTCATCCAGGGGTCCGCAGGACCTGGGTAAGGGGTCTAAGCGGATTGAAGGAGCTCTCGTCCGAGGCAGGCTTGTTTCTAGGGGCAGCGTCACTGGGGAGCCTTCAAGGTTCAGGCGCAGGACCTCTAAGATAGTCTTGAATTTCAGCAAAACTTGTTTTTCAAGGCACTCCTGCTTTCCTTTAATAGAAGGAGGGGGAAGTCCTTGCCCAGAAACCTAGAAGGAGAGAAGCTGACTCCTGTGGAGTGCAGCGGCCAGAGAGCCTGCCCCACCAGCCTGGCTTCACCCTGGAAGTGCAGGTGCACACAGTGCTCCGTGAGTGTGCACACACACTGCACACATGCGTACACACAAACACACACACACGTATGCACACACACAAACACACACGGGCATACACACATGCACACACAAACTTGCACACAGGCATGCACAAATGTACACACACTCATGCACACACAAACTTGCACACGAATGTACACACAGATGCACACACACTGGCTTTCTCCCCGCTCGGGTGCCTGGCACTCTCTTCGTCCAGGTGACTGGAGACGTCCTGAGGCTCCGCGGGCACGGCATGGGGCAGACCCCGGGCTTCTGACCTGATGGCCGACAGACCGCCTTGTGGTCTGAGTGCTGCCGAGAAGGACTGACCAGCGAAGGAGGGTGACTTCCCGGCCCAGGGGCAGACTTCCTGCCAGCGCTCAGGGGTCGGACGCTGTGGGCAGAGGCATCCAACTCACAGCTGTGGCTAATGAGCCGTCCCCCAGCCCATCTCCGTTCTCAGGGGCTGCCCGTCACCCGGCACGTGCCCGTCTGCAGCCCGGGTCGAGGCGTGGCCGTCCTCGTGCCTGCAAGGCTGGGCCACAGACGGCACATTCTCATCTCCGCTCTGCTCAGACCCGTGGAGGATCCGGGCTAGCTGTCATCTGAGAGAGAACGCCGAAACGGCCCCTCTTCCCAGAGCACAGCTGGTCGGGCTCTAGCTGTCCTGAGGTCGGGGTGGATGGTGGGCGTTGCAGGATGTGACACACGAAACTTCTCGAAACTGGATGCTATTGGTGAGAAAGGGGGTAAAATTATTGGGAAATTTAGAATATATGCTTGGCATGCACATAAGATGATTGAATTTGCTGCATTTTGATGTCAGTGGCCCAAAAGGACAATGAGAACTTTTGGGGGGGAGGTTGCTAGAGTGTGCCGGGGAACCCCGCGGCGCTGCCCACCTGCCAGGCCACGTGGCTTCTGTGGCCCGCCCCGCCGCCCGTCTCCCGTGGCCAAGGGCCTAGGATGAGCCCGCTGCCGGGCGCGGCTCCTTCCTGACGGGGTCTGGGCCTCTGAGCCGCACCCTCCCGCCTGCCTTCTTGGGAGGAGGCGAGGCGTGGTGGGCGTGGCCTCGGCATGCTGCCCTGACCTGGGCAGGGGGCCTGGGCAGCAGGTGGTCACGCTGGGAGGCGCCTCGCGGCACCTCTGTCCGACACGCCTCAGGTTTGCTGCCGCTCGTGACACCCTCCTCCCGTGCCCGGGGCCTGTGGCGTCCACTGCACCCCTCCGGGATGCTCCGGGAGGCAGGGTGCCCCGCCGCTCACCAGCTCCGCAGGGTTCTAGCAGGGTGTGGCCGGGCGAGGCACGCTGGCCCCTGGGGTCCTGTTTTCAGTGGGTCTGGGCCGAGCGGAACGCCCGTCAGAAGGAGCCGTAGGTCACGGATGCGCTGAGTCAGACCCAGCCCGAGGCCGCCGGGCAGTGTCGGTGTTCCGCCAGCTTCCTGCAGGGGCGTGCCCGCCGCCCAGCCCCTCCGGCAGAGGAGGCAGGCCCCAGCACGGCCTCCTGGCTGTCTTCAGCGGGCACCCAGGAGGGCGGACTTGTCTGCAGGCTGGTACATCTTTCTGGAATTCCGTGGCGGTAGACGGGCGCCCTGGCCTGATCCACTGCGATGGAGCGGCCGGGGCCCCAAGGCTGGGCCACAGACGGCACATTCTCATCTCCGCTCTGCTCAGACCCGTGGAGGATCCGGGCTACCTGTCATCTGAGAGAGAACGCCAAACGGCCCTCTTCCCAGAGCACAGCTGGTCGGGCTCTAGCTGTCCTGAGGTCGGGGTGGATGGTGGGCGTTGCAGGATGTGACACACGAAACTTCTCGAAACTGGATGCTATTGGTGAGAAAGGGGGTAAAATTATTGGGAAATTTAGAATATATGCTTGGCATGCACATAAGATGATTGAATTTGCTGCATTTTGATGTCAGTGGCCCAAAAGGACAATGAGAACTTTTGGGGGGGAGGTTGCTAGAGTGTGCCGGGGAACCCCGCGGCGCTGCCCACCTGCCAGGCCACGTGGCTTCTGTGGCCCGCCCCGCCGCCCGTCTCCCGTGGCCAAGGGCCTAGGATGAGCCCGCTGCCGGGCGCGGCTCCTTCCTGACGGGGTCTGGGCCTCTGAGCCGCACCCTCCCGCCTGCCTTCTTGGGAGGAGGCGAGGCGTGGTGGGCGTGGCCTCGGCATGCTGCCCTGACCTGGGCAGGGGGCCTGGGCAGCAGGTGGTCACGCTGGGAGGCGCCTCGCGGCACCTCTGTCCGACACGCCTCAGGTTTGCTGCCGCTCGTGACACCCTCCTCCCGTGCCCGGGGCCTGTGGCGTCCACTGCACCCCTCCGGGATGCTCCGGGAGGCAGGGTGCCCCGCCGCTCACCAGCTCCGCAGGGTTCTAGCAGGGTGTGGCCGGGCGAGGCACGCTGGCCCCTGGGGTCCTGTTTTCAGTGGGTCTGGGCCGAGCGGAACGCCCGTCAGAAGGAGCCGTAGGTCACGGATGCGCTGAGTCAGACCCAGCCCGAGGCCGCCGGGCAGTGTCGGTGTTCCGCCAGCTTCCTGCAGGGGCGTGCCCGCCGCCCAGCCCCTCCGGCAGAGGAGGCAGGCCCCAGCACGGCCTCCTGGCTGTCTTCAGCGGGCACCCAGGAGGGCGGACTTGTCTGCAGGCTGGTACATCTTTCTGGAATTCCGTGGCGGTAGACGGGGGCGCTCCTGGCCTGATCCACTGCGATGGAGCCGGCGGGACAGGGCGGGGGGACCTGGCACAGAGCTGGGGGACAGGCGGGGCTTTCGGCCACCCCTGGCTTCTGGGCGACCAGGAGATGCTGCCGTGGGTCCAGCTGGCCCAGGCACTGGCCGTGGTCAGGGCTGACCTTCAGAGGGCGTTTTCTCCCAAAGGCCACGAGACCAGGGCTGGGGCGGGGCTGCAGGGCGACGGGCGGGGCTGTGTGACCAGAGCTCGGCGGCGGGTCGCTGTGGGGCGCCAGGGCGGACGCCCCAGAGACCCGCCTGTGCTCGGTGGGCGGCCTGGCTGGCGTTCATGGAGCCTGAACTGAGCATCTGCAGATACATTGCCGTATAGATGCATTATTTTATTCAGTCAGTCATTCATTTAATTTTGGTTTCAAGTGTTCATTTTCACCTTTTGCTCCTTGAGCAGACTCCGTGCGGGCACGGTCAGGCCCTCCTGCTTTGAGCTTGAGCTCCGCTCCTGCAGCCGGTACCAGGCTCGGGCAGCTGGACCTGATGTTTGCGCGGAGCCTGCCGGCGCGGGCGGTTCTCGGTGAGCTGAGAGGCGCCGTCTGCCTGGGGAGACTTGGCCTGGCGAGAAAGCGGGGGTCTGCTGTGCTCAGTCCCCATCCTGGAGAGCCAGTCTCTCGCCCTGGGACAAGAAGGCCCCAGGGGAGGGACGCCCGCCAGCTGCAGGGAGCCAGGGCTGTGGGTGCGTCTGCTGGGACCTGCGTCGGGGCCCCACGGCCTCCAGGACGGAGGGACACCGTGCTTCCATGCTTCCGTTCGGGCCACCAGGCCTGCGTCTTGGCCGGACCCCTGTGACTCACGGCGGCTGCTGCTGGACAGTGCAGGGTGGGGACATCCCCCTTCCCGTGCCGGGGGCCCGCTGCAGGGCGGGTGCCCTCTGAGGGGCCCCGTGGCCTGCGCCCGCCGGCTGGCCCCGCGGAGCCGGGGCTCTCCCAGGGCGGGGCGCGAGTCCGGGGCCTAGGGCTTCGCTCTGGAGGGGAGCTTGGCAAGGCCCTCCTGTCTCTGCAGGCAGACGGGGGCTGGCGGCGGCGGGTGGCGACTCCAGCCACACGGCCCTGGGCCGTCGGCTTCCTTTCTCCTGACCCTCCTGTGAGCACCCGTGAGCCCCCGCCTGCCCGGACAGGCAGGGCGACAGCCGTGCTCCCTGGCGACAGAGGGCCGGCTCCCCCGGGGAGCCCCTCGGCAGTGCTGGCGCTGAGTGCAGGGGTGCTGTGGTTGGAGCCTGGGACGGGGGGCCTCCCCCCGGCTGGACATGAGTTACCTGCGACTTTCCAGTCCGAGCGCCAGGGCCGGGCACTGTCGCCTCGGAAGTCGTGCTCGTGTGCTAGCGGAGGAACGCCATTTCTGGGCTGTTTGGCGTGTTTTCCGTGCAACGAGGGTGTCAGTGTCCAGCCTCCGCGTCTCTCCTTGTTCTCTCTCCCTGTGCCCTCTTCCTGACCGTCACGTTTGCCCACGGCGTCACCTTGCAGGGGGCATGCTTGGCATAGTTTCTAGTAGGGGGTCAGGGTGGCAATTTCTTAAAGCGTAGAACTGTTTTTCTCCCCCTTTTATGGCCTTTTCCGTAGAGGTGGGGGCGCGGCTCAAGGACCACACCCCGTCCCATCTGTGTGCGGGGAGGGGGCGTTGGGAGAACCCCGAGGGGCGAGCGGGGCGGGCTGGCGGCTGAGCCCGGGGCCGCGTGCCGCGCGGCTCTTATCTCGCCTCCGCCTCACTGGGCGTGGAGCTGGAGCTGGTCCTTGCAGAAAACAAGTGTGGGGTCACCGAGTCCTGCTCTGGCCCAGCTGGCCAGCAGCCCGGCCGGCCACTTTGTGTCTGTGGCTGCTGTGTGGGCTGCGAGCCCAGGCTCCGGGTTTTAGCTCTGCCTCTGAGCTGTGTGACCTTCAGCAGATCACTCCCCGTCTCTGTGCCTCTGTCTGTGAACAGGGAGGCGCCCGGGGCTCTGGGGACTGAGCAGGGCGCTCCCTGGGAGGCGTCCTGACAGCCTCCCGGGCCTCCGGGGACACCCTCTCGGGCCTGGCCTGAGCCAGCTGTCCGGGCGGGGCCTGGGGAGGGCAGGAAGTGGCCCACGTGACCGGAGCGCGGTTTCTGGGCTTCTTGCTGGGCGTGGGCCGTGCCTGCTGAAATGATCACAAGCGGCAGACAGCGCGGCCCGAGGCCTCCCCGCGCCCGGGCCCTGGCCGGCCGCGCCTCGCCCACCCGCGCGGCCCGTGGGAGTGCTCCGGGAGCGCAGACCTGCCTCTGCCTGTCGGATCCTGTTCCTGGGCTGCTGTGTTTTGAAAACCCTCCCGCTGAGCTTCCACGGGGCCTGCTGTTTTCCGGGAGCCGGGCTGGCTCCCGGGCTCCTGGGCTCCTGGATCGAGGTCCCCTCGGTGCTGGGCACCCGCCTCAGCCCGACGGGCAGTGCCTGCTGGGAGGACGGCGGCACACCTCCCTCGGGCACCGCGGCCTTCCCGCCCGCCGACGACGGGAAGCCACCTTGATCCCGGCGGTGCTCACGCTCGGGGCTCCCCCAGACCCGGGGCCCCGAGGCCCCTCCAGCCGCGGCCTCGGCCAGGCCCCTGCCGGACGGTGCCCACTGACCTGGCCCAGGCCCTGCTGGCCCTCGTGGGGGCCTGAGGGCTTTCGAAAGCCGCCCCCCGGAGAAGGCTGCTGGACCCCCGTGTCGGCTGCCCTGTGGAGCCGCCCTCTGCAGGGCTGGGGAGGCGTTTTCTAGCCCTCAGCCTCCCTCCCGCCACCCTGGCCAGTCTGCCCTGGCCCTGAGCCCTCTGCTCCTCAGCCTCCGGGCCACTGGGAGGGGCGGGGGCCAGGGGCCCCTCTGAGCCCGGGTGCCCCCTGGGCCTGGCCTTTCTGCCCCGTTTCAGGCCTGGCTGTCACTTTGCTCGCTTTTCCAGGTCCTGGGGCTGCAGAGCTACCTCGCCTCCACCCCCGTGGGCAGTCCTGGCCGCGACCTCCGCTCGTCCTGGTCCTCACATCTCAGCCTCGTTCCCGGGGCAGCGGGGGCCCGTCTTGGCCCAGGTCGCCAGGCTCCGTGGGGCGGCCAGGCCTTCCTGTTTCTGGCTAAAATGGGCCTCATCCCTGGGGACTTGGGTCCAGCTGGCGATGACTCAGAACCTGTGATGCACTGCAGATCTTTTCCCACCCGATCCTCGTGTGGGCAGGAAGTGGCCCACGTGACCGGAGCGCGGTTTCTGGGCTTCTTGCTGGGCGTGGGCCGTGCCTGCTGAAATGATCACAAGCGGCAGACAGCGCGGCCCGAGGCCTCCCCGCGCCCGGGCCCTGGCCGGCCGCGCCTCGCCCACCCGCGCGGCCCGTGGGAGTGCTCCGGGAGCGCAGACCTGCCTCTGCCTGTCGGATCCTGTTCCTGGGCTGCTGTGTTTTGAAAACCCTCCCGCTGAGCTTCCACGGGGCCTGCTGTTTTCCGGGAGCCGGGCTGGCTCCCGGGCTCCTGGGCTCCTGGATCGAGGTCCCCTCGGTGCTGGGCACCCGCCTCAGCCCGACGGGCAGTGCCTGCTGGGAGGACGGCGGCACACCTCCCTCGGGCACCGCGGCCTTCCCGCCCGCCGACGACGGGAAGCCACCTTGATCCCGGCGGTGCTCACGCTCGGGGCTCCCCCAGACCCGGGGCCCCGAGGCCCCTCCAGCCGCGGCCTCGGCCAGGCCCCTGCCGGACGGTGCCCACTGACCTGGCCCAGGCCCTGCTGGCCCTCGTGGGGGCCTGAGGGCTTTCGAAAGCCGCCCCCCGGAGAAGGCTGCTGGACCCCCGTGTCGGCTGCCCTGTGGAGCCGCCCTCTGCAGGGCTGGGGAGGCGTTTTCTAGCCCTCAGCCTCCCTCCCGCCACCCTGGCCAGTCTGCCCTGGCCCTGAGCCCTCTGCTCCTCAGCCTCCGGGCCACTGGGAGGGGCGGGGGCCAGGGGCCCCTCTGAGCCCGGGTGCCCCCTGGGCCTGGCCTTTCTGCCCCGTTTCAGGCCTGGCTGTCACTTTGCTCGCTTTTCCAGGTCCTGGGGCTGCAGAGCTACCTCGCCTCCACCCCCGTGGGCAGTCCTGGCCGCGACCTCCGCTCGTCCTGGTCCTCACATCTCAGCCTCGTTCCCGGGGCAGCGGGGGCCCGTCTTGGCCCAGGTCGCCAGGCTCCGTGGGGCGGCCAGGCCTTCCTGTTTCTGGCTAAAATGGGCCTCATCCCTGGGGACTTGGGTCCAGCTGGCGATGACTCAGAACCTGTGATGCACTGCAGATCTTTCCCAACCTCGTGTTGTGCAAATACTGAAGAACGCCATGAGGTCTGGGCGCCCCCGCATTCCTGCACAGCCTGTGTGCTCGCTGGGTGGGAAGCCCACTGTTTTAACAGACCGGGGCTCCAGCCCAGCCTCTGGGGACCGGCGGCCCCTCTGGGTGCAGAAGCCAGAGGCCCCCGGGAGGGCCGGCCGCCGGCCTGTCTGCTTTCCGGACGGCTGACACCCCCACCCCTCCCAGACCTGGGACAGTGAGTCAACATCCAGACACCCAACTTCCCGCATTTGGGGACCCAGACGAGCCCCCCTCTGTTTTCACATTTACTTCCTGGGGCACACGGTCTGCTGAACCGCAGCCCCGGACCGTCCCGGCAGGATCCACAGGACCGCGAGCGCTGCGTGGGTGGGAACGACTTCGGACCGGGTTAGGCTCCTGAGCTGCGGAGATTATCCTGGATTATCCGGGTGGCCACACGTGTGATCTGGGGTCCTGAGAAGGGATGGGGCTCAGGTCAGAACGAGGAGACGAGGTGACGAGGGAGAGGTCAGTAGGTCGAGGGAGAGCTGGGGGGCAGGAAGAGGTTGCGAGCGGAGGCGCAGGCTCCATCGCCGGGACCGAGCGGCCCCGGGAAGGAGCGGGGTCGGGAGCCCCCGGGGTCTTAGAGCTTCGGCCTCCAGAGCTGGAAGAGCACAGCTCGTGTCGTCGTGAGCCCCTGATGGCCGCGTGGCCGTGTCCAGAGTGTGGCTGGGTCACTGAGAGGGTGGGGCCATGGTGACAGCAGGTCCTGTCATATGTAAAGTGATGCTTCTTTCCGACGTGGCACCTCGGGCGCGTTTGACGGCCGTGGGCTCCCCTCACGCCCTGTGCAGGGCCTGTGGACCGTCCTTCCTGAACCCTGAGGCCCGAGGGTCCGCTCCCGGGCCTGCACGTCCAGCACCCTGGGCTGCGCCTCTCTGGGGGGCAGTGAGACAGGCCCGTCCTAGGAGCCTCTCAGGGCCAGCAGGGCCCTGCTCTCAAACCCCAGCGTGACCTCCACGTGTCCCCTGTGGCGCCGGGGGCTCCGGCGAGCCTGGTCAGGCTCTGAGGGAAGGTGGAATGTGGGGGAGGCAGTGAACGGCGCAGGAGGACGGAGGCACACCTGAGGATGCCCGGCCGGCCTGGCGTTGGGGGCTGTCCGTGGGCTGTGCTGGCGCTGCCGGCCCACGGCCCTCGAGGGCGTGGCTGGGCATCAGTAACCTCCACAAGGTCAGACGGCCACCTGCTTTGTTCTGGTTTTGGAGAATGAGGCAAATGGCCCACAGGCTCGTTCTCAGAAAGCGCCAGTTCTGCTCAGCGCCCTGGCGTGTTGCAGAAAGACTTTTATAAGGTAAAGGTGACCAGCCGCCGAGCAGGCGACAGTGCTCAGTGCTCGCCAGGCCGGCCAGTGCTTGTCTGTCTCCAGCCGTCTCGGGTGCTGGGTGGGCCTTCGGGTATCCGGTGCTGGGAGGCTCGACGGCCAGTGGGAGCTGGTTGCCAGACCTGCTTCCCTTATGGAAACAGCCGCGCTGGTCAGTCTGGGAGGCAGGCCCCCGCCGTGTAAATGCTGTCTTGCGCCCACGCACAGGGTGCTGTCCGTCCCCCCGAGAGCTCCTGTACTCAGCAGGGCGAGGACCGCCAGGCATGGCGTGTGGTCGAGAGCTCGGCCTGGCTCCCGCAGGCCTGGCTCTGTGTCCTCTGGGCACCAGTGACGGCGGTGGGCAGGCAGGAGGGGCTGGGTGGTGAGCCCAGGACCCTCGAGAACAGTGTGCTCCCCTCCTTGTTCCCCAACTTCCAGAAGTGGACCATCCCCCCAGCGGGCCCTCCGCCTCCCCTCTTGGGAGCGGCCAGAGTGGGCGCGGCCCGAGGTCCCTCCCTAGCTGGGACCTCAGGGGGCTCTGTGGAGCAGCTCTGCCGCCCCCCGCCCAGCCCGCCAGGGCTTGGGACGAGGGCACACTCCTCTGCTCGGACTCTGGAGCCCAGGGCCTTGGGCAGCAGCGCCGTCCGCGGCAGCCTGGCGACCCCGGTCTGTTCCGTCCAGCGTGGGGCCTGCTCACAGGGGTGAGTGCACGCTGAGCCGGGTGCGGAACCGCTGGCCGTCGCTAGGCTGCTGTGCTGTTCACTCAGTCGTGCCCACTCTTTGCCAGCCTGAGGACAGCAGCACGCCAGGCTTCTCTGTGCTTCCCCGTCCACGTCCGCTGAGAAAGAATGAGGAGGCTGTGCCAAAGACACGGGGTGGTCGAATTCGAAAGCCGCAGCCCCCCTGCCCGCTGGATTGGAGCCAGCCCCTCCCCACCCTCCTTTCCCGCCGTCCCCAGTTACTGCCAAGCGCCCGCGGAAACATCTGGAGATGACCGGGGCTCCCGGGGCACCGACACACTGTGTAGGGGTTTGGGAGAGTCTGATCTGCCCTTTGCCCTTGTCTTCTGTAGGAACAGCCCTCAAGCCTTAATGTGCTTTTCCTAGAGGCCTGAGGTGAGTCCCCTGTCTTCCCGGCTCAGGCCGTGCGTGGTGGGAGCCGCGTCCCTCGGGCGGTGCCGGGCCTGCGCTCTTAGCCCTGGGCACCAGTGACGGCGGTGGGCAGGCAGGAGGGGCTGGGTGGTGAGCCCAGGACCCTCGAGAACAGTGTGCTCCCCTCCTTGTTCCCCAACTTCCAGAAGTGGACCATCCCCCCAGCGGGCCCTCCGCCTCCCCTCTTGGGAGCGGCCAGAGTGGGCGCGGCCCGAGGTCCCTCCCTAGCTGGGACCTCAGGGGGCTCTGTGGAGCAGCTCTGCCGCCCCCCGCCCAGCCCGCCAGGGCTTGGGACGAGGGCACACTCCTCTGCTCGGACTCTGGAGCCCAGGGCCTTGGGCAGCAGCGCCGTCCGCGGCAGCCTGGCGACCCCGGTCTGTTCCGTCCAGCGTGGGGCCTGCTCACAGGGGTGAGTGCACGCTGAGCCGGGTGCGGAACCGCTGGCCGTCGCTAGGCTGCTGTGCTGTTCACTCAGTCGTGCCCACTCTTTGCCAGCCTGAGGACAGCAGCACGCCAGGCTTCTCTGTGCTTCCCCGTCCACGTCCGCTGAGAAAGAATGAGGAGGCTGTGCCAAAGACACGGGGTGGTCGAATTCGAAAGCCGCAGCCCCCCTGCCCGCTGGATTGGAGCCAGCCCCTCCCCACCCTCCTTTCCCGCCGTCCCCAGTTACTGCCAAGCGCCCGCGGAAACATCTGGAGATGACCGGGGCTCCCGGGGCACCGACACACTGTGTAGGGGTTTGGGAGAGTCTGATCTGCCCTTTGCCCTTGTCTTCTGTAGGAACAGCCCTCAAGCCTTAATGTGCTTTTCCTAGAGGCCTGAGGTGAGTCCCCTGTCTTCCCGGCTCAGGCCGTGCGTGGTGGGAGCCGCGTCCCTCGGGCGGTGCCGGGCCTGCGCTCTTAGCCCTGGGCCCAGAGACGCGGTGGGCGCAGAGGACGCCGCTCTGTGCTGAGGCGATCTGAGCAGGCTGGTCGTGCCAGCGGTGACGGTCGCTCACGGGGACGGCCTGAGCCGCAGGGCGCCTGTCCCCCGTGCCCGCGGACCGGCTCCTGATGGCCCCGCGTGCCCGTCGTGTGCCAGGGCCCGGGGTTTCCGCGGCCTCCCTCCTGGGTGTGAACCCCGCGGCGCGCCGCGCTGCCTGCCGCCCCGGCCTCCTGCACGGCCGTGTCCCCTGCTCCCTCCCAGTCGTCAGCAAGCTCGTCTGCCCTTACTGGAGCTCCGGCTCCCGGACCTGGGCCTGCGTGTCGGGAAGACCACAGCCGGCCAGGGTGGGGTCCAGGTAAACTGCTCCAAGCCCAAGCTGTGGCCCCTCGGCCAAGGGGAAGCGCGGCCCCTCCACCCACGCTGCATCCCCCGGCCCAGGCTGAGGGCCGCCTGGGGCCTGTGCCTTTCCTGGGGCCGGGGGCCGACCCTGAGGCGCGGGGACGGCCATGGCGGGCGGCGGGGGCCCCCACAGAGGGCGCGGGGCTCGGCCTTCCCGGGGGCAGCCGTCCGCACCTGTCTGGGCCGTGGACGGGCCCAGCTCCAGCTCCCTGTGCACCAGGACGGGGGTGTCCTCCTCCCAGTTTAAGTCCTCCCCGCCTCTGGGCTTGCTCGGGGAGGACGAGAGGGCCTCGGATGAAAGCGCCTTTGTGTGCGCGGCGTCGGGCCCCGCCCTGGGCGGGCACTTGCTGCCCAAGCAGGCGCGGTGGCCCTGTTGCTGCAGGAATGTCCCCGTGAGGCGCGGCGGGCAGCCTCGCCGGTGTCTCGCGCTGTCAGCTCGAGAGGCTGAGACGTGGCCCGGGCGTCTGGAGAAGGCGGGCAGGGTCACGCCGTCTGGACTCTAACCCAGCACCAGCGGTTTCTTCCTCGCTCGTATCCCGGCAGCAGGAGGGTTCCGGCCGCCCGGGACGGCACCCCACAGCCCAGCGAGATGGGCCCCAGTCCCCTTGCTCTCCGGAACCTTCCAGGGCCGGCGGTGGGTGTGGGCAGGGGGGGCACGGGGAGCGGCTGTCCTCGGGCCGCCGGGCGTCCGCAGTGCAGGCCGGCAGCAAGACGCTCCGCGCCTCCAGAGCCAGGGGCCTCCGCGGGCAGCGTGGCAGCCGGTTTGGCCCCCGCCCTCAGCCCGGTTCCGCGTCGTGCTGCACATGCTGGCCGTTCACCGGAGGGGCAGGCTGCTGGTGGCCCGTGCGGCTCCTCCGTGTCCCCCGCCCGAGCTGGAAGGCCACCCTTCTCTGGCCCCCGGCGGGTTCCCAGCGGCCTGCACCGGCGCTGACCCCGCATCCGGCTCCCGCTGGGACGCTCTGGGCTCCTTGAGCGCCGACAGGCGGACGGACAGGCAGACAGACGGGCTCCGGAAGAGCCTGGACTTTGTCCTCGGAAGTGTCTGCAGCTCTGTTTCATCCTCGCTGAAGTTTACGGTCCTGGGCTGGGCGCGTGGTGCCCCTGGGAGGAGCCCACGTGGGCATCCGCTCCCAGGAAGGGCCGCGGCGGGCCGAGCGGGAGGGTGAGCCCGGCCGGAGGGGAGCAGGACGGAGGCGAGCCGGGGGCGTGGGCCCGGTGTGCGCGGAGCGGCGAGGCTGTGCCGAGCGAGGAAG
The DNA here is from genome assembly GCA_022376925.1 of Tragulus kanchil. NCBI lineage: Eukaryota > Metazoa > Chordata > Mammalia > Artiodactyla > Tragulidae > Tragulus > Tragulus kanchil. The sequence continues at coordinate 247,536,672 of JAIOJX010000028.1, forward strand.
GGGCCAGAAGCCTCCCCGCAAGGCAGCGTTCCGCGTGGCGGCGGAGCCTCCTCCAGCTGACTGTCCCCTTGGGGCCCTGGTCAGGTGACGGCCCCGCCACGGTCCCCACGCAGCCCAGGAGGTGCGGGGCCTGGTGGGGTGCAGGGTCCTGAGCGGACGCCGCCCGGCACTCCCTCCCCCTGCACGCAGCTCCCTCCAAACACTCCAGCTGCTGCGTGGCCCTGGCCCGGGGAGACCGGCGGCCCCCTCTTCACCTCCCCTGGGACTTTGTCTCCCTGTCCTGGGAGGAGCCATTTGGGGCTGGGCTGGGTCCCACACTCCAGCCCCTCTGGGGGCAGGGGCTCCTGGGCTGGGCTGGCCGCCTGCTCTCCCTAGGAGGAGAGAGGCCGCAGGCCCCCGCTGGCGCCCACCCCGCCTCTGCACCAGCCGCGCCATGGCCTAGGAAGGAGAGGGCGGGTCAATGCCCAAGGGTTGCCGGGACACCCCCGGGGACCTCCTCCTGCTTGACACCTGCCTTGAGCTTCCACCGGCTCCTCCTGCCCCCTCCCTGCCGGGAGGACGTGTCTACCCCCGGGCCCGGCACCGCGCCGGCACCTCCACCGCAGCGTCTGGCCTCGGCCTCGCTGGGCATCGGTGCCCGGCTGCCATTCTCCCCCAGGGCGGGGGCCAGAGGGCCCCGGCACGTCACCTGATGTCTGGCACACAGCTGGGGGTCACAGAAGTTTCCTGAGCACATGGATGGACTTCTGAGTGTTTCATGAGCACCGTGGCTCATGGACTTGGGCAGGGTGCACGGCCGGCCCGGCCTGAGGTCTGGGTGGCGCAGTTTACGGGGGGCAGGGCTGGCTTCGTCAGGCAGTTACTGGAGATGCGGGGGGCTTCCCGCACCCCCACGACCGAGGGGCCTTGCCTTGCATGGAGAGGCTTTGGAGGTGCACGGCGGCCAGGCGCTGTAGAGCTGCAGGAATAAGAGAGAGATGCCGAGGCCCCGGTCTGGCCTGGCTCCCCTTACCGGCCACCATGCTGGACGCGGGGGGTCAGCAGACGTGCAGCGGGAGCCAGGTGGCGCCAGGCGGGGCTCCGATGGCTTCTCGGGGCCTAAGGCTCACGGGCTCTCCCTGCCTGGGAGGGGCGCCGTCCCCAGGGTCTCGGGGCACAGGCGGGGGGGCCTCTCCAGGCTGGAGAGAGGTTTCCAGGAGGTTCACGAGGTTTTAAGGCCCTGACTTGTGGCGGTGGTCACTGCTGCCTCTTCCTCATCCTCAGGGCAGATTGAGGTGAGAAATGGGGTCCTGGGTGTGGGGTCTGAGAGTGAGGTCTTGCTGGGGTGTGGGGGGCCTCTGAGAGCCTCTGCCTGTCCTGGGCATTTCTCCAGCTGGAGGGCAGGTCAGCAGACCAGCCTGGGTGACAGTCAGCCCCTTCCGGGCTCTGCTCTCCCTAGGAGGAGAGAGGCCGCAGGCCCCCGCTGGCGCCCACCCCGCCTCTGCACCAGCCGCGCCATGGCCTAGGAAGGAGAGGGCGGGTCAATGCCCAAGGGTTGCCGGGACACCCCCGGGGACCTCCTCCTGCTTGACACCTGCCTTGAGCTTCCACCGGCTCCTCCTGCCCCCTCCCTGCCGGGAGGACGTGTCTACCCCCGGGCCCGGCACCGCGCCGGCACCTCCACCGCAGCGTCTGGCCTCGGCCTCGCTGGGCATCGGTGCCCGGCTGCCATTCTCCCCCAGGGCGGGGGCCAGAGGGCCCCGGCACGTCACCTGATGTCTGGCACACAGCTGGGGGTCACAGAAGTTTCCTGAGCACATGGATGGACTTCTGAGTGTTTCATGAGCACCGTGGCTCATGGACTTGGGCAGGGTGCACGGCCGGCCCGGCCTGAGGTCTGGGTGGCGCAGTTTACGGGGGGCAGGGCTGGCTTCGTCAGGCAGTTACTGGAGATGCGGGGGGCTTCCCGCACCCCCACGACCGAGGGGCCTTGCCTTGCATGGAGAGGCTTTGGAGGTGCACGGCGGCCAGGCGCTGTAGAGCTGCAGGAATAAGAGAGAGATGCCGAGGCCCCGGTCTGGCCTGGCTCCCCTTACCGGCCACCATGCTGGACGCGGGGGGTCAGCAGACGTGCAGCGGGAGCCAGGTGGCGCCAGGCGGGGCTCCGATGGCTTCTCGGGGCCTAAGGCTCACGGGCTCTCCCTGCCTGGGAGGGGCGCCGTCCCCAGGGTCTCGGGGCACAGGCGGGGGGGCCTCTCCAGGCTGGAGAGAGGTTTCCAGGAGGTTCACGAGGTTTTAAGGCCCTGACTTGTGGCGGTGGTCACTGCTGCCTCTTCCTCATCCTCAGGGCAGATTGAGGTGAGAAATGGGGTCCTGGGTGTGGGGTCTGAGAGTGAGGTCTTGCTGGGGTGTGGGGGGCCTCTGAGAGCCTCTGCCTGTCCTGGGCATTTCTCCAGCTGGAGGGCAGGTCAGCAGACCAGCCTGGGTGACAGTCAGCCCCTTCCGGGCTCTGGTCTCACGGGGGCAGGCCGGGGCAGCGCTCACAGCCGTGCGCGCGCCTCATTCTGGCCCTGCACTGGGTGGGGCACGTCAGGACCGAGCTTCTCACCGTGAAGACGGGCCCCCAGAACCACGCCTGGTCTCTGAAGGGTGGCTGTCCTCCCCCCGGACGTACTGTCGCGGCCTTGGGTGGCGCCTTCCCAGGGCCCGAGGTCCCAGGGGGACGGTGGGCGCCTTGGGCTGTCTGGGGACCAGCCCCTGCAGCCCCGTGCCTGCGGGCAGCGGGCGCATCCGGCTCCGCCGGCCCAGATGGTCCTGCTCCGCGTCTGGTTTAGAATCTAGGGTGGGCAGCGGGGGAGGGGCTTCCTCCGGGGCGTACGTGCCCCGAGATCCCACGTCCAGCCGCCCGTTCAGTTGCCACGTGGCTGGACTCGTCGGACAACCTGTGCTGGGCCTGGGGAGGCTGGGCCGCCCCTGCCGGCCTGGTAGGGAGGCCCTGAGGGCCTGGAGCTGGGGCCTCGGGGCAGGTGCGTGTCTGGCGTGGGGTCCCGGGCTGCCGCCCCCCTGTCTGGTGCCTGACACGATGCCCGTGGTCACACGGCCGGACTTGAGGGGGTGGGAGACGCCCGGCCCCGGCAGCTGAGTGCCTTCTGCACAGTGGGGCCCGGACTGTGGCCGGGGTGAACACGTGGGGGGCTGCCTGGGGGGCGTGGCAGACTCCGGGAGTGGACACGGGACCCCTCGTGCCGGGCAGCCCTGGGGCCGACGGGGAGGTCGGGGGGCTGTGGGTGCCCAGCTCTGCGCGTGTCAGCCCTGGGCCCGGGTGAAGGTTCTGGGGACGCGGCCGTGTGGGGACAGCCTAGGGTCAGCCCTGGGCCGGCCTGGCGCCTCCCGCAGAGGACTACTCGGAAGGAGGGGCGTGGCCTCTTTGTCGCCTGCTGCTCTGGCCAAGGGGACACAGGAGGACCTTGTGCAGAGGCGGGCCCGTCTCTAATGTCCGCCCCGGGACCCTGCCCGAGGGGTGGACCGAGCCCTTCCGTGCAGAGCGTGGGCGTCCAGCGGCCCAGGGCTGCCGGCCGGGGGAGCGGGAGCGCGCGGCCCCCGGGAGGTGCGGGGACTCGGGCACAGCCCCTGCTGGTGGCAGGAGCTGCCGGGCTCCGTGCAGGGAGCTGGGGCTGAGCAGAGGCGGGAGGGCCTGGGGGTCACTGAGCACGCGTCCGTGGAGTGGGTGTCTCCCGCTCTGCTGTCTGGCCGTCTTGGAAGAAGAGGGGCCAACCAGCCGCCGGGGTCCTCCCCCCGGACGTACTGTCGCGGCCTTGGGTGGCGCCTTCCCAGGGCCCGAGGTCCCAGGGGGACGGTGGGCGCCTTGGGCTGTCTGGGGACCAGCCCCTGCAGCCCCGTGCCTGCGGGCAGCGGGCGCATCCGGCTCCGCCGGCCCAGATGGTCCTGCTCCGCGTCTGGTTTAGAATCTAGGGTGGGCAGCGGGGGAGGGGCTTCCTCCGGGGCGTACGTGCCCCGAGATCCCACGTCCAGCCGCCCGTTCAGTTGCCACGTGGCTGGACTCGTCGGACAACCTGTGCTGGGCCTGGGGAGGCTGGGCCGCCCCTGCCGGCCTGGTAGGGAGGCCCTGAGGGCCTGGAGCTGGGGCCTCGGGGCAGGTGCGTGTCTGGCGTGGGGTCCCGGGCTGCCGCCCCCCTGTCTGGTGCCTGACACGATGCCCGTGGTCACACGGCCGGACTTGAGGGGGTGGGAGACGCCCGGCCCCGGCAGCTGAGTGCCTTCTGCACAGTGGGGCCCGGACTGTGGCCGGGGTGAACACGTGGGGGGCTGCCTGGGGGGCGTGGCAGACTCCGGGAGTGGACACGGGACCCCTCGTGCCGGGCAGCCCTGGGGCCGACGGGGAGGTCGGGGGGCTGTGGGTGCCCAGCTCTGCGCGTGTCAGCCCTGGGCCCGGGTGAAGGTTCTGGGGACGCGGCCGTGTGGGGACAGCCTAGGGTCAGCCCTGGGCCGGCCTGGCGCCTCCCGCAGAGGACTACTCGGAAGGAGGGGCGTGGCCTCTTTGTCGCCTGCTGCTCTGGCCAAGGGGACACAGGAGGACCTTGTGCAGAGGCGGGCCCGTCTCTAATGTCCGCCCCGGGACCCTGCCCGAGGGGTGGACCGAGCCCTTCCGTGCAGAGCGTGGGCGTCCAGCGGCCCAGGGCTGCCGGCCGGGGGAGCGGGAGCGCCGCGGACCCCGGGAGGTGCGGGGACTCGGGCACAGCCCCTGCTGGTGGCAGGAGCTGCCGGGCTCCGTGCAGGGAGCTGGGGCTGAGCAGAGGCGGGAGGGCCTGGGGGTCACTGAGCACGCGTCCGTGGAGTGGGTGTCTCCCGCTCTGCTGTCTGGCCGTCTTGGAAGAAGAGGGCCCCTCACTCCATGAGGCTTCTCTTCAAGACTGCGTGTGCATGCGTGCAGTAGGTGCATGGCACAGATGCAGCTGCACGGGTGTGCTCGTGGGCGCATGTGTTCATGTGTGTGCATGTGTGTACTGGTGCATGGCATATGACGGTGCGCGTGGGCAGTGCATGCCTGTGTGCGCGTGTGCATGTGTGTGTGGGGGTGTGCTAAACCAGGCTTCTCCAGAGGGACCCTCTGTAAGCCGGGTCTGCTGACCGCCCGGCCGCTGTATGGCCTTGTGGGGCCTGGGTGGGGACGGCTGAGCTGGTCATTCTGATGTTTCTTCCCATCTGTCTGCATCTCACCGGACCTTTCACATCAGAATGCCCCCTCCCGGCCCGGCCCTCTGCTTCCCACGCGTGCCCCATGTGCCCAGAGACGCTGCACGGGGGGCCCCCTCCTGGCCGTGCCCTCTGGGTGTGCCTTCGGGAGGCGGGTGTGAGCTCTTAACTCACGGCAGCCCCAAGGCACCCTGCTGCCGGGCCTGACTGCCTTCTCTGCCCAGACCCCAGGCCCCAGACCCCAGGCCCCAGACCCCAGGCCCCAGACCCACGCTGTGCCAGGGCTGCTGGGACACGGCTTGGGGGGGCCCTGCCTCTCCTGGACAGGCCTCCCTGTTGCCCCGCACCCACCCAGCGTGACCTCACCTGCCTGCGTGTCAGGGCCAAGCCAGGCGTGTCTGGGTGGAGCTGCCCGCGTTTGCCCTTGGCTGGACAGTGGGGTCTGAGGCGCCCAGGCCCACTAGGATCTGGGTTCTGATATCCGCCTCCAGCCCCAGTAGCCCTGGCTTGTCTGTGCTCAGCTCGTGGCTCAGGCCCAGCCGCTCTGGGCTGATGAGGAGGCAGAGGGTGCGGCCGCCGAGTGCAGGCTGGCACCTGGGAGGTGAGCTCACGGCTGAGCAATGAGGCGCAGTGACCCGAGGCCCCGGGGCCTTCCGGGCTGCAGCCCCTCCGTGGAGAAGGCTGCTTCCCAGCCTCGTCCTGGGGCCAGAGGATCCAGTGTAGGCCAGTGGGAGGGCCCCTGGGGTCACTGAGCACGCGTCCGTGGAGTGGGTGTCTCCCGCTCTGCTGTCTGGCCGTCTTGGAAGAAGAGGGCCCCTCACTCCATGAGGCTTCTCTTCAAGACTGCGTGTGCATGCGTGCAGTAGGTGCATGGCACAGATGCAGCTGCACGGGTGTGCTCGTGGGCGCATGTGTTCATGTGTGTGCATGTGTGTACTGGTGCATGGCATATGACGGTGCGCGTGGGCAGTGCATGCCTGTGTGCGCGTGTGCATGTGTGTGTGGGGGTGTGCTAAACCAGGCTTCTCCAGAGGGACCCTCTGTAAGCCGGGTCTGCTGACCGCCCGGCCGCTGTATGGCCTTGTGGGGCCTGGGTGGGGACGGCTGAGCTGGTCATTCTGATGTTTCTTCCCATCTGTCTGCATCTCACCGGACCTTTCACATCAGAATGCCCCCTCCCGGCCCGGCCCTCTGCTTCCCACGCGTGCCCCATGTGCCCAGAGACGCTGCACGGGGGGCCCCCTCCTGGCCGTGCCCTCTGGGTGTGCCTTCGGGAGGCGGGTGTGAGCTCTTAACTCACGGCAGCCCCAAGGCACCCTGCTGCCGGGCCTGACTGCCTTCTCTGCCCAGACCCCAGGCCCCAGACCCCAGGCCCCAGACCCCAGGCCCCAGACCCACGCTGTGCCAGGGCTGCTGGGACACGGCTTGGGGGGGCCCTGCCTCTCCTGGACAGGCCTCCCTGTTGCCCCGCACCCACCCAGCGTGACCTCACCTGCCTGCGTGTCAGGGCCAAGCCAGGCGTGTCTGGGTGGAGCTGCCCGCGTTTGCCCTTGGCTGGACAGTGGGGTCTGAGGCGCCCAGGCCCACTAGGATCTGGGTTCTGATATCCGCCTCCAGCCCCAGTAGCCCTGGCTTGTCTGTGCTCAGCTCGTGGCTCAGGCCCGGCCGCTCTGGGCTGATGAGGAGGCAGAGGGTGCGGCCGCCGAGTGCAGGCTGGCACCTGGGAGGTGAGCTCACGGCTGAGCAATGAGGCGCAGTGACCCGAGGCCCCGGGGCCTTCCGGGCTGCAGCCCCTCCGTGGAGAAGGCTGCTTCCCAGCCTCGTCCTGGGGGCCAGAGGATCCCAGGTCTCCTTGGTCAGAGCCAGGGCGGGGTGGGGGGACCTGCCCACACCACCTCCCCCATGCAGCCCTCCTGACTGCCTCCCTGCTGTCCCCCAGGAGTTCCGAGTGTGCCTTTCACGGCTCTGTGCCCTCAGGGTGTGGGAGCCTGAGGGCGAGCGAGGCCAGGGCTGTGACTGCTGCATGGTGTGGGGGGCGTGGCCGTGGGCGGAGCAGACCTGAGACGGTGGCCGCCCCGTTCACACAGTGACCCCAGGCTCGAGGGGCCTGGACTCGAGGTCAGGAGACTCGGTGCAGTCACGGGCTGTCCCTCCTGTAGGCCGGGGAGCAGCAGGGTCCTTAACTGTCTCTCACTGTTTAATCACTTAACTTTCATTTATTCACGTGGCATAAAACGAATCATCTTGAGGTGAACAACGTGGGGCAGTCAGTCCATTCACTGCGCAACCACCGGCCCCGCGGCGGGAGAGCATTCTCGCTGCGGAAGCCCCGCGCCCACTGGCCGGCCCCCCGCCAGCGCCCGGCTCCCACGGGTCTGCGCCCCGCCTCGGGACGGCCCGCTCTGCACGCTGCGCGCGGGCAGAGCCTTGGCGCGTGGCCTTGTCCCCGCCCCCGGCACCGTGGCTCCCCGCCCACCCTCGCTGTCGCGGGGCAGCGCTCCGTGGAGTTTCTTTCGTGGCTACCGAGACTCGCCGGTGTGGGTCCTTGCACGCCACATCATCTGGGGAGCTGAACCGTGTCTGGATTCGGGGCTGTGCTTTCCCCTGAGCGCTTCCAGGTTGAGCCCGGGGCCGCCTCCTGCGAGTTCCCCGGAGCGGGTGTGGACAGTGCCCCACCTGGGCTCTGAGGCCCCTCGCTGAGGCCGGGGGTCCCTGTTCTCTGCCGCCCCGTCTCGCAGGCGCGGTCTCAGCGTCCGTCGTGGGCTGTGTGACCACCGCTGCGTATCTCTGCTGCCCCCGCCTCCCGGGGGCCCAACCGCACCGGGGTCCCCCGCGGCGGCCCCTGACCTCACCTCTGACGGCCGCCCCGTCCCGCGAAAGGGCTCTTGCTGGCCTGCCCGCGGCTTCTGCAGCGAGGCGGGGACCGGAGAGTGTGGACCGCGACGTGGGGCGTGGGCCCTGGGGCTTGGCTGCGTCGTCCCTCCGCGTACCCCCTCCTTGCGCCAGGACCCTCTGTCGGGGGTCCCGGCCACAGCTCCGAGGCGGGGGAGGTCCCTCCCTGGCTCCAGTCACTTTGCCCTGCCACGGGCGGGCAGATTCGCGGGCAGAAACGAAGGCCCCGCCTGGTTGTCGGGGAGGGCTCCGGGTGGGGCATCTGGGGCGCCTGCCGGGCCTGGACTGGGCGAGCCGCGGAGGTGGGCTGGGCTGCGCAGGGCAGACGCGGGGTCGCTCCTGGTGACGCTGGGCCCGCGCAGAGGCGGATGGAAGCCAGGATGTGGAGGTGGCTGGCCCCGGCCTTGGTCCCGGGTCCCGCGGCCCGCCGGTGGGTCGGCTTTGATTGCTCGGCCGCGGCCGCAGGGAGAGACCTGATCTGGCCACAGGCTCTTCTGGCAGAGGCCCAGCCTAGCCCTTTCAGGAGGGTCAGGTCAGCGGGGACTGGTGACCAGGAGGCCCGAGGCACCAGGCCCGGAAGCTCAGTCACCCCATGCGACTGTCATCCGCGCGGCAGGTCTGCCCGGCCGAGCGGGACCCGAGCCTGGGGGTCGGAGGAGCCGACAGAAGCGAGGGGGAGACCCCCTCCAGAACTCGTCTGCAGCCTGCCGGGACCGTTGTGTCCAGCAGGCGTCCGGTCACGTGTCTTCCAGGTGGTGTCTTGCCAGGCTGGGCTCTGACGCTCCTCGGAAGGTCACATTCCGTGCCCGGCAGCTTATCCGGGCGGTCAGGCTGCCTGGGAGGGGGCCCGAGACACGGCAGTGCTCTCGCTGGGCCAAGGGCCTTTCCAGACGCCTCCGGGCGGGAGCGGGCGCGCCTGCGCGTGGCACCACCGCGGGCCCCTCGCGCTGCTGCCCGCCCCGCCCAGGGGCAGGTGGGCGGGACCGCCCCCCTGGGCAGGGGAGGCCAGGCCCCAGGGCGGCCGGGGGCGGGGACTCATTGGGATGGCGTCCCACCGCTCCCGGGGGCGGTCATGGTCTGCAGGCCCGGGAGTGGTGCTGGGTGGATTTCTGAGCCCGGCAGACGTCTCCCCGCGGCCCGCGTTCAGCCGCGCCCGTGGCGTCTCCGGCTCCTCTGTGCCGTCCTCCTCGAATGGCCCCGGAGCAGGCCACCGGGCGGGACCCTTCTCACGCCCCGGCAGCTCCACTCCACGAAGGCGTGACGGGGGACCCACGTGAGGCGCCTCCTGAGAAGGGCGCGGTCTCGCCCGCTCCTGCCCCAGGCTCGCTGCCCTCGCCGTGGACAAAGCTGCACGAATCAGACTGAGCCCTTGGCCACCTGCCCGGCCTCCAGAGAGACGGCCAGTGTGTCGCTGAGGCCCGGAGAGGTGCCCCGCAGGGCGGCCCCCCGTGATGGCCGCGTGAGGACCCGCCAGAAGGGTCTGGAGACAGCAGCAGGCTCTCAGATGTCGGTCCTCTTTAAGACTTGACTTTAGGGTTCAGCCAGAGAAAATGACAAGGGCTTCGTTTGAAGAGGGTCACGCAGCCGTCCTAACGTTTGATCGCTCCGGCCCTCTGCGTGTAGGTGAGCTGGGCACGGAAATGTGCCCCGTGTGTTCAGGGGTCAGGGGAAGTTCGGCTGACGGGAAGGAACATTTTGTTCAGTCTTTCAAAATTTGAACAAATCCTCTGTTTCTATGGGCATGCGGTGAGCAGCCCTTAGGAGACAGGTCGCTGGTGCCCGCCAGGTGTGGGTGGGCCGTCTCCGGCGCGAGGGACACGGGGGCTCAGCTGATGCCCCTTCTCTCCCCTCCCTGGGCTCTGTGGGGCCTGGGCTGCTTCTGAGAGGTGGGGGGCCGTGAGGGGCCCAGAGCCCCCGGCCTTGCCGGCGGCAGGGTGGGATTCAGGCGGTCGCACCGGTCCCAGGACGTTCGCGGAGGCCCCTTCCCCAGGCCTCTCGGGGGGCAGGGCTGGGGCTGCATCCGAGGCGCCCGCGGGTCTCATGCTTGGCACGTGTCTTTACAAGCTGACCGGCCGTGTGCTTGCCGGCCTCCGGGGGACCCCGCCCCCACGGGGAAGAGCCGGGGAGCCCAGGCGGCGGGGCTCTTCCGTGGCTTTCTGGGGACGCACTCAGTGGAGCCCGGCCCTGCAGCGCTGCCGCCCGCCCTGAGTCTGAGGCACCCCGCTCCCCACAGCACGAGGCGGGGGAGCCCGTGCAGGCCCGGGAGGAGCCCCGTGGGGGCGATCCCACCGCTCGGGGCGCGGCGCACAGGTGGGAGCAGGGGGGCACACCGCCTGGTGCTGGGCCCGGCCTGGCCGCCGGGGGAGGAGCTCGGTCCGTGGCCAGGTGGCCAGGTGGCCAGAGTGGGTGCAGAGGCCCACGGCCTGGTGCTCAGCTGGGCCACAGAACAGACCAGAAAGGGGGCCCTGTCCTGGGGAGCGCGGGGCCAGGGGCTCCCCATCCCAGAGGGAGCCCCGTGTGGCCTGAGTGTCAGGCTGCTCTGGGGCGAGCCCTGCAGCCTGCCCAGACCCGGGGCTGCGGACCGCCTGGCCAGCTGGGGAGGGACCTCGGCCGGGCCTGCAGGCGGGAGGTGAGGGGTGTGGTCACCCCACGGGGACGGACAGGAGGTGCTCCCCGCGCTGAGGAGGCGCCACAGAGCGCGGGGGCGTGGGTGGCGCGGAGCCCGGCTCCGGGTGGGCGGGCGCACACACCTCCCTCCGCCCCTGTGCGCGCCCTCCTGCGGCCCTTCTCACAGGAGCAGTGGGCCGGTGGCCGGGCGGGCGGGGTCAGCCCTCCTGGGGGTGCTCTGTGAAGCCAGGACGGTCCAGGGCCCGGGCGGACAGCGTCCTCTGAGAAGGAGCGCCGTCTCCAGCCAGACTGGGCACCGCCCACGCGGCCTGTCCTCTCCTCGGTGACGCTGATCTAACTGCTGGTTGCCCTCCTTGGGCTGCGTGGGTGGGTTCCTGCTTCGAGAGGTGACGCCTCCGGAGGGGGGCCTTCAGCCTTGCAGCAAGCAGGACGCAGCCAGCCTGGAGGGGGCGGGGAGAGGGGCGGGGCCGGCGCGCGGGGCAGGGCCGGGGAGCACGGCCGTCCTCGGAGGGGTCCACGTTGACCTGTGTGATTCCCAGACTGTGGTGCTCGCGGTCTCGAGTGGAGTGTCCGTTTTCCACTTCCCCCTGGACCAGGAGGGGCTGTTGATCAGGGGAAGGCCGCCCTTGCTGGATGCGGCCGTGGACGCAGCTCGCGGCCCAGGCTCAGCCAGGAAGCGGCTGTCCCCCAGCGTCCATGCCCAGCAGCTCTAGACAGAGAGGACTGTCCCCTCCCAGGCGTGGCCCGGCCACCTGCCCGTGTCCTGGAAGTCGGGTATGTGACCCGCGCACACACGCCCACGCACACACGCCCTGGTTCGGAGCTCCTGCGCCGGCTTGCGGCTGCGGCTGCCGTGGGGTGGGCGTATCGGCCGCCCGTCCTGCCCTTTCGCCGGCCCCTCCTCTCTGTCCTCCGGCTCCTCCGTGGCTCGGCCCGCCGCAGCCCCAGGGCTCTGCTCTCCTACGGGGCTGGGGGCTGGCTGGCCGGGGGCAGCTCTTAGCCGGGAGGGGGCGAGGCCCCCGCGCCCGGCCCTCTGCGGCCCCGCCAGCGTCTCGGTGGCGGTTCTCTGGAAGCCGTGGTGTGCTTGCTGGCCTGCGGGGCAGGTCCGTCCTCACCACTGGAAGAGGGTGGCCCGGATGCCCGCCCCCGAGGCGTACCTGGGCTCAGGCGGTTTGGGGTTGGGGCGCTGAGCCCAGAAAGCAGCATGCCTGGGAGGGGCCCTTCTCACAGGAGCAGTGGGCCGGTGGCCGGGCGGGCGGGTCAGCCTCCTGGGGGTGCTCTGTGAAGCCAGGACGGTCCAGGGCCCGGGCGGACAGCGTCCTCTGAGAAGGAGCGCCGTCTCCAGCCAGACTGGGCACCGCCCACGCGGCCTGTCCTCTCCTCGGTGACGCTGATCTAACTGCTGGTTGCCCTCCTTGGGCTGCGTGGGTGGGTTCCTGCTTCGAGAGGTGACGCCTCCGGAGGGGGGCCTTCAGCCTTGCAGCAAGCAGGACGCAGCCAGCCTGGAGGGGGCGGGGAGAGGGGCGGGGCCGGCGCGCGGGGCAGGGCCGGGGAGCACGGCCGTCCTCGGAGGGGTCCACGTTGACCTGTGTGATTCCCAGACTGTGGTGCTCGCGGTCTCGAGTGGAGTGTCCGTTTTCCACTTCCCCCTGGACCAGGAGGGGCTGTTGATCAGGGGAAGGCCGCCCTTGCTGGATGCGGCCGTGGACGCAGCTCGCGGCCCAGGCTCAGCCAGGAAGCGGCTGTCCCCCAGCGTCCATGCCCAGCAGCTCTAGACAGAGAGGACTGTCCCCTCCCAGGCGTGGCCCGGCCACCTGCCCGTGTCCTGGAAGTCGGGTATGTGACCCGCGCACACACGCCCACGCACACACGCCCTGGTTCGGAGCTCCTGCGCCGGCTTGCGGCTGCGGCTGCCGTGGGGTGGGCGTATCGGCCGCCCGTCCTGCCCTTTCGCCGGCCCCTCCTCTCTGTCCTCCGGCTCCTCCGTGGCTCGGCCCGCCGCAGCCCCAGGGCTCTGCTCTCCTACGGGGCTGGGGGCTGGCTGGCCGGGGGCAGCTCTTAGCCGGGAGGGGGCGAGGCCGAGAGCTTGAGCCTGACCGAGGCCCCCGCGCCCGGCCCTCTGCGGCCCCGCCAGCGTCTCGGTGGCGGTTCTCTGGAAGCCGTGGTGTGCTTGCTGGCCTGCGGGGCAGGTCCGTCCTCACCACTGGAAGAGGGTGGCCCGGATGCCCGCCCCCGAGGCGTACCTGGGCTCAGGCGGTTTGGGGTTGGGGCGCTGAGCCCAGAAAGCAGCAGTGCCCAGGTGGGGACGCTGGGTCCCCTGGTGTCACGGGCCATCTTTACTGGGCGTTACGACGTGCTGCCGCGGCCCGTCGGCAGGAGCAGGTCCCGGCGGGTGGCTCGAGCGTGACGGCCTGGAGGTCTCCGTCAGGCCGAGGCCTCACAGTCGGGGCTGGAAAGGGCCCTCAGCCGAGGGCGCGGGGTGCAGGGCTGGCCGCGCGAAGAGCAGGGGCGGGAGAGTGCGGGCGGGCCAGGGGCGGGCTGGCAGAGCTGGGCCGGGAGGAATTCCACCTGCGCCCGCAGCCCAAACGTGGACGCGCAGGGCCGGGCGGAGGAGGGCCCGGAACGTGGAGACACAGGGTGCACCTCTGGCGGGCGATGCCCCCGCCGGGGACAGAGGATGAGGTCCAGCGGCCGCCGTGAAGTGGCACAGGGGCGTCCTCTCAGCATCGTGCAGGGCAGGAGTCGGACGTGCGTCTCTCTGGACTGAAGTCAAGGTGTGAGCACGGCGGGTCCTTCTGGGGGCTCCAGGGAGAAGCCCCTGCCAGGCGTCTGGGGGCGCCGGCTCCCTTGGCTCTCCGGGTCCCCACTCAGTCTTTCTCGTGACGCCCTCTCTCTGGTCGTGGCTGTTCCTTCTCCCCCTTCCCCACGTCAGGACCCCTGGGGACACAGTGGGCCCGTCCAGATCAGCCAGGATCCTCCCAGGGACGAGCAGCCTCGATCCCTCTGCCCGAGCCCCCGCGATGCCCGCGGCCCGGGGAGCAGCACGCGCGCATCTCGGCAGCGGGCACGACTCGGCCTGCCCCCTCTGGCCCACCGCCTCGCGTGCACCCCACTGCCGGGCGCATTCACCTCCTGCTGCACCCCACACGGAGGAGACAGCCACTCTCCCCGCAGAGCTGGCTGTGGATCCCGATGCCCCCCTCTCTTTACCTAATCGCTGGGGGCTTGTCTCGGACCCCGGACCCCGTTTGGGGGAGGCGCTTCGTGTCAGGAGCAGCTCTGAGCAGCCAGACCGGACGAGACTCTTCAGAGTGCCCGGGGAGGGGGGGTGGCTGGGGAGCCGTCGGCCTGGAGGAGCCCGAGGTCTGGTCACCAAGCGTCCGTCGGAGGGGCGAGAAGGGCCTTTGTGCTTGGCATCCGTGGGACGCGGTGATTCTCTGCAAGGATCCCGCAAGGGGCACTTTTGGGGTCCACGACTGCAGTTGCTCAAGCCTGGGCCTGTGGCGCCCCCTGGTGGCTGCTGCCCCACAGGCCCGTGCCAGCCTGTGGACCGCAGAGCGTGGGCTTCCGTCGGTCACTGCCTCCCAGGACAGTTCTGGCTGCCCAGGGAGCACGGCTCAGGGCCAGGGCCTGGGGGGCAGCTTATCCGCACGGGGCCTGGAGTTCGCGGGCTCCTCGGTACCAGCGAGCCTGGGAAGGGATTTAAGACTCCAACCAGATGGGAAAGCCGGAGCAGGGTGGACACGGTGTCTGGACGCCGGCCTGTGGGCGCGACGGCCCACCTGATGCACGCGTGCTGCTCCGGGCCTGTGGCCATTGTGGGGACTCAGTCTGTGTCCACCCGTCCGTGTCCCTGAAAGGGCAGGAAGCAGGGCCCGCGGGGGCTGATGGGCAGCCTGCCCTCGAAGGAGCTTAAAGCCCAAACCAGCGATCCCGTGGCTCCTCTGGTAGCGGCTTAAATCTGGCAACGTTTCCCGGACTCTGGGAGGCGTGACGGCGCCCCGCAAGCCGATGCCGTGCAGTCACGGGCTGTGGGGTCCCCGCTCTGGGCCAGGGCTGACCTCTGCCCCCGGTCCTGTCTGCGTGGAGCCCTCCCTGGGGGGCCTGGAGCCCAACCGGCCACCCCGAGTTCATGCTCTCTGCGTCCCGAGGCCAGAGCAAGGCGGCCCCGCTGTTCTGACCCCAGGCCTGGCCGCGGTCCCCGTCGGCGAGGTCGTCGCTGTGAGCTGGGCGCAGGGTGACTGGAGACCGCCCCCGGGGGAGGGGACGGGTGCCTTGAGCTGGGGCAGGGGCGTGGGCGGCGTGTCCAGGCAGCTGTGACCGACCGTGTCCTCCTCTCCTCCTGGCCGGGGGTGACTGCGGAGAGGTGGGGCGGGCGGTGCCGGCCCCCGGCCTCCCTCTGCCCTGCGGGCCTCGGCTCTGTGGGTGATCGTGGCCCGGGCGCCCGGCCGGGCTGTCTCCTCTGTGGACGTGAGCCCAGCGCAGGAGGGAGCGGGGGGCAGGTCACGGGCTGCAGCCCTGGCCCCGCGGGAAGGCCCTGGTGCTCTGGGTGGGCCTCCGGCTCGCTCCGCCCCTCCCGCTGTTGCCACCCGTCCTCGGCAGCCCTGGGGGCTCGCCGGGTGGCCTCCGCACAGACCACGCACTGAGGCCCTGAGACAACAGAGATCTGTTCTCTCCCAGTTCTGAGGCCAGAATTCTAAGGTCAGGGGGTCGCGCTCCCTCTGGGGGCTCAGGAGGGTCCCTCCTGGCTCGCCCAGCTCCCGGGGGCCCCAGATGGCCTGGCTTGTGGCCATCTCCCTCCCTGCCATCTGCGCTTCCATCTCCACATGCTTATCCCTGTTGCGTTTCTCATAAGGACCCCCTTGTTGATTTGGGGCCCAGTTGGGGTGATCTGGTCTGGAGATCCTTAATTTCACCTCCAAAGACCCCTCTTCCTAATAGGATCATGTTCACAGCCCGCTGTCGGTGGATGAGCGCGCCCGGGCCAGAGGGTGGGAGGCGGACGGCTGCTTGGCGGCTGTCCCCTCGCAGAGCCCGAGTCCGCTTCCCCGAGGCACGGCTCTGAGACACGGGCGAGGTCCTGCCTTCGAGGCGGTGCTTGTGGACCTGAAGCCAGACGGGCCGCTGCAGGCGCTGGGCTGTGGGGCGTCTGCCTCGACCGGCCAGGCCGCGCGTCCCAGGGCGTGGCCCCTGCGGGCAGCGCGGCCCTGACCAGGGCGGTCGCCGGCGGGGCCAGCAGGCGGCCGGGCCCCGCCCCCTCCTGTGGGAACCTGGCCGCGGAGCCTGCCCTCCAGTCGTCCGTGAAAAATCCAGTTAATGAGCAACCGCCAGGCCCCTGAACACTAATCGGGCTGCCCGCTGCCGGGCAGGTCCCCGCGGGTCCTCCGCGTCCGCTCTGCCCCGCCCCCGCCGCGGCCCCCGCGGGATCCCGGCTCTCGGGGGAGGGGCCCCTCACGATGCCAGGAGCCCCGGCCAGGCCTCCCCGCGTGTCCGCACGGGCTCCACAAGGCTGGGCGGGCAGGGCTGGCCCGTGCCTGTGGGGAGGGGCAGGACACGTCCTCTCGGAGCTCCCGTCGCTGACGGGTGGAGCCGCAGTGTGATGCTGGCTGGAAACACGCGTCACATATTAACTTCCTGGGTCAAGGGTCAAGAGCCTTCATTTGAAACTCTGCCCCCCGGGTGCCCCATTGCGTGTCACGGACGTGACCCTGGGGCCACAGACCCCAGAGGCCCCTGCCGCTGCTGCAGGCCCAGGTCTCACGGTGACGCGGGCTGGGTTGACCTCAAGACCCCTGGACAGGGGACCGTCCTCCCCACTGGCCAGCAGGGCCTGCCTGTCCCCCTGGGTGACCAAGCAGGGGCCTGGCCCTGCTGTGGGGGAGGCGGCGTCAGCGCACAGGACTCGGGGGGACGGTGCCAGGCTCTTCGTCTTCCACCAGGCGCCCGCCCTCTGCCCGCGTCCTGTCCGGGCGCTCGCCCCGTGGGCTTAGGGTCGGGCGCAGTCCTTGCTGTCTGACTGACTGTCCGCGTCCTCTTTGTGGTCCGCTCGGCAGCTGCGTCTCTAGCGCCCAGAGCAGGCCGGGCGCACAGTAGGCGTGTTTGTTGACTGAAGGCGGACGATGTCTTTTGAGGCGGAGCATCCGTGCACGGGTGCAGAGCCCGAGTCCGCTTCCCCGAGGCACGGCTCTGAGACACGGGCGAGGTCCTGCCTTCGAGGCGGTGCTTGTGGACCTGAAGCCAGACGGGCCGCTGCAGGCGCTGGGCTGTGGGGCGTCTGCCTCGACCGGCCAGGCCGCGCGTCCCAGGGCGTGGCCCCTGCGGGCAGCGCGGCCCTGACCAGGGCGGTCGCCGGCGGGGCCAGCAGGCGGCCGGGCCCCGCCCCCTCCTGTGGGAACCTGGCCGCGGAGCCTGCCCTCCAGTCGTCCGTGAAAAATCCAGTTAATGAGCAACCGCCAGGCCCCTGAACACTAATCGGGCTGCCCGCTGCTGTGCAGGTCCCCGCGGGTCCTCCGCGTCCGCTCTGCCCCGCCCCCGCCGCGGCCCCCGCGGGATCCCGGCTCTCGGGGGAGGGGCCCCTCACGATGCCAGGAGCCCCGGCCAGGCCTCCCCGCGTGTCCGCACGGGCTCCACAAGGCTGGGCGGGCAGGGCTGGCCCGTGCCTGTGGGGAGGGGCAGGACACGTCCTCTCGGAGCTCCCGTCGCTGACGGGTGGAGCCGCAGTGTGATGCTGGCTGGAAACACGCGTCACATATTAACTTCCTGGGTCAAGGGTCAAGAGCCTTCATTTGAAACTCTGCCCCCGGGTGCCCCATTGCGTGTCACGGACGTGACCCTGGGGCCACAGACCCCAGAGGCCCCTGCCGCTGCTGCAGGCCCAGGTCTCACGGTGACGCGGGCTGGGTTGACCTCAAGACCCCTGGACAGGGGACCGTCCTCCCCACTGGCCAGCAGGGCCTGCCTGTCCCCCTGGGTGACCAAGCAGGGGCCTGGCCCTGCTGTGGGGGAGGCGGCGTCAGCGCACAGGACTCGGGGGGACGGTGCCAGGCTCTTCGTCTTCCACCAGGCGCCCGCCCTCTGCCCGCGTCCTGTCCGGGCGCTCGCCCCGTGGGCTTAGGGTCGGGCGCAGTCCTTGCTGTCTGACTGACTGTCCGCGTCCTCTTTGTGGTCCGCTCGGCAGCTGCGTCTCTAGCGCCCAGAGCAGGCCGGGCGCACAGTAGGCGTGTTTGTTGACTGAGGGCGGACGATGTCTTTTGAGGCGGAGCATCCGTGCACGGGTGCGTGGCTACACGGTGGGGCCCGGGCTGGACCTCGCTCCCCGTCCCCCCGGGGGCAGCCCGTCTCCTTGCCGGGGCTCCTGTCGTTGCAGGACGGCCGTGAGGTTGACGTCCACCAGGACGGAGTGCGAGTCGACCTGCCTCGTGCAGAGCAAGTGTCCAGCGGGCGTCCTCCTCCGGCCAGCGCTGCTGAGCGCTGGCGGCCCCGCAGACCGGCCGGGTGTCTGGGCCCAGACAGGCCCCGTGGGCGCAGCCGGAGCTCGTTAAGAGTAAGAACTTGGGCTTTGTCAAAGAGGCGTGTGATAAGCTTAAACACATTAGCAGTAAAGACGACCTGTGACCGTACGCCTGTTGTTTTTTTTTTTTAATGGCAAATACTCCCTTAAAAGTCAGTAAAATTATGTAGGAATTTTTAAAGGAAAGAGATATTTTCACTGAACACATTCAAAGAATCAATCTCAGGAACAGTCAGATCAATGGAAATGAGGCAGCTTTAGGACTCCGATTTGAGAAATGTGACAGTCCCCCTCTTTTGAAACAGCTCTATTGAGCCACGACGGACATGCCATGAATTCACCAACTTAAAGTGCATGATTCGGCGGGGTGTAGTTAAAAAATGTGCATGGTTTCAGAACATATCTATCACTTCAACAAGAAGCCTTTGATTTTGCCGTGCACAGCAGCGTGGATGGGCTCAGGGCGTTAGAGCGAAGTGAGTCAGACGGCAAGTCGCAGTTGCCTGGCCCCACGTGCGGGGAGGTGCGCGTCCCTGGACGGTGCCCCCAGGCTCCTCTGTCCAGACAAGAGTACTGGAGCGAGGAGACCTGCCCCTCTCCAGGGACCCTCCCGACCCGGGGATGGAAGGCTCCTGCATCTCAGAGAGTCGAGCCCGTCCGAGCCACCGGGGGGCCACCACGTCACGTGGAACCTAAGACGCGCAGCAGCCCGCGAGGAGGACCGGAGCCGCCGGCCCTGGGGTGGAGAGAACCCAGCGGGGTCCCAGGGGAGAGGGAGGGCCGAGAGGGCTGGAGACCAGGACCTCCACTCTACTGGGTGTAAAACAGGCAAACGGGCGTCGTGCACGATGAATGGAGCGTGACCTTTAAAGGCAGCGAACCGCTGTGTTGTGCACGTGTAACCTGCATAATATTGCACATCAGCTCCACTTCAGTAAAAAAGAAAAGACATGTAGCTGTGACCCAGCCATCACCAGCCACTGACCCCCGTCCACTTTCTGTCCGCCTCCCTGTCCTATTTCACGTAAGCCGAGTCTCTACACACGAGCTTTCTCGTGTGTGACCGTCAGGCGCGGGCATCCTCTGGGTGGTGCTGTGGGTCAGGACCCCGCTCTGGCAGGGCCGAGCGCCCCTCCGCGGTGCGGATGGCCGCCTGCCTGTCCCCGCAGCCGGCACGCTTGCACCGCTCCTCCTTTGGCCGAAGCGAGCGGTGCTGCTGGAAGCACTCAGGCTCGAGACTGTGTGTGGACGCGTGCTTTCATTTGTCTTGATATAAATCCGGAGAGGAATTTCTGGGACACAGGGTGACTCTGCTTGACCGCCTGCAGAGCTGCCGCCTCTTCCGAGGGGCCTGCCCGACTGGCCCTCTGACCAGGAGGGGCTGAGGGCTGTGCTGTCCCTGGACCACGCCAGCACCTGTGGTCGGTGACCATGCGTGTGACTCGAGCCGTCCGAGTGGGCGTGGCTGCATCTCAGTGAGGCTTCCAGATGACGGGTGGAGTGCAGCGTCTTCTCATGAGCTCGTTGGCCGTTTCTATGTCTTCAGTGAGGAATGTCTGTTCAGATTCTTTGCCCATTTAACAAGTCGATTGTCCTCTTACTGTTGGGTTGTAGGAGTTCTTTATGTGGCCCAGACACAAAGCTCTTACTGGTTGTATGATTGGAAAATACTTCCTTCCATTCTGTGGTTATCTTTTCACTTTCTTGTGTCTTTTGAAGCACAAGGTTTCTCAGTTTTGATGAAGTCAAATTATCTATTTTCCCTCCCGTGGCTTAGGCTTTTGATGTCCTATCTAAGAATCCTTTGCCAAATCCAAAGCTCGTGAAGATTTTGTCAGTTTTCTAGGAAGAGATTTTTGGTTTTAGTTTCAGCTCTCTATTTAGGTCTTGGTTCACTGAAGCTGATTTCTGTCCACAGTGTGGGGTAGGGATCCAGCCGCGTCTTTTGCCTGTTACTATCCAGCTTTCCCAGCCCGCTTGTTGGAATTACTCTTCTTTCCCCCAGAATTATTTTGGCAACCTTGTCACAAGTCGGTTGACTGCAGACGTGTGAGTCTATCTCCGACTCTCGGTTCTGTGTCACCCTTCCGTGGTCTGTCTGTGTGCCCGGGCCGTGCCGTCCTAGTTCCTTAGTATTTCAGGAAGGAGGAGAACGCAAGCGCCGCGGCTTTGTTCCGCCCTAGACGACGCCTAACCTGAAACTGAGCGCAGTTGTATGTTAACAAGCTATACCACTTAGACGAAATGAACAAATTCCTCGAAAGACACAACCTATGGAAATTCACTCAGAAATAGACTATTTGAATAGATCTATAGTAACTGAAGAGATTCAACTAGTATTCCAAACACCTCCCGTAGAGAAGAGCCTCGCTTCACTGCTGACTTTTACTAAACACTTAAAGAATTGAAGCGAGTTCTTCACAAACTCTTCCAGAAAGTAAGGGCTGGGGTTGGGGGCACATCCCAGCTCATTTCATGAGACCAAAACCATACAGATGTCACAAACACGAAAAACTATAGACCAAGATTTTCTTACGTCACAAAAATCCTTAGGATGCTTTAGCACACCAAATCCAGCCACAGAGAAAAAGAATTATACATCACGACCCATGGGCTTTATCCCAGGAATGCAAGTTTGGTTTAATGTCTGAAGATTAATGAAATCAATAAAATAAATCAATAAAATAAACATCACACGATCATTTGAATAGGCACAGAAAAGACATTAGAGAGAGTCCAGCACCCTTTCCTGATAAGAACACTCAGCAGACTGGGAAACAGGCACTTCCTCAAGTCAATAAAAGGCCCCAAAAGGGTGTACTTACTGAAGCACAAGGTTCATTTGGGCAAATTATCTATTTTCCCTCCCGTGGCTTAGGCTTTTGATGTCCTATCTAAGAATCCTTTGCCAAATCCAAAGCTCGTGAAGATTTTGTCAGTTTTCTAGGAAGAGATTTTTGGTTTTAGTTTCAGCTCTCTATTTAGGTCTTGGTTCACTGAAGCTGATTTCTGTCCACAGTGTGGGGTAGGGATCCAGCCGCGTCTTTTGCCTGTTACTATCCAGCTTTCCCAGCCCGCTTGTTGGAATTACTCTTCTTTCCCCCAGAATTATTTTGGCAACCTTGTCACAAGTCGGTTGACTGCAGACGTGTGAGTCTATCTCCGACTCTCGGTTCTGTGTCACCCTTCCGTGGTCTGTCTGTGTGCCCGGGCCGTGCCGTCCTAGTTCCTTAGTATTTCAGGAAGGAGGAGAACGCAAGCGCCGCGGCTTTGTTCCGGCCCTAGACGACGCTCTAACCTGAAACTGAGCGCAGTTGTATGTTAACAAGCTATACCACTTAGACGAAATGAACAAATTCCTCGAAAGACACAACCTATGGAAATTCACTCAGAAATAGACTATTTGAATAGATCTATAGTAACTGAAGAGATTCAACTAGTATTCCAAACACCTCCCGTAGAGAAGAGCCTCGCTTCACTGCTGACTTTTACTAAACACTTAAAGAATTGAAGCGAGTTCTTCACAAACTCTTCCAGAAAGTAAGGGCTGGGGTTGGGGGCACATCCCAGCTCATTTCATGAGACCAAAACCATACAGATGTCACAAACACGAAAAACTATAGACCAAGATTTTCTTACGTCACAAAAATCCTTAGGATGCTTTAGCACACCAAATCCAGCCACAGAGAAAAAGAATTATACATCACGACCCATGGGCTTTATCCCAGGAATGCAAGTTTGGTTTAATGTCTGAAGATTAATGAAATCAATAAAATAAATCAATAAAATAAACATCACACGATCATTTGAATAGGCACAGAAAAGACATTAGAGAGAGTCCAGCACCCTTTCCTGATAAGAACACTCAGCAGACTGGGAAACAGGCACTTCCTCAAGTCAATAAAAGGCATTTCCAAAGACCCATATGTAAGGCTGTACTTACTGGCGGGGGCTGGACTCTCCCTGCGGACGCCTGAGGACAAGACAGGGACGTCCCCTGTCACCACTGCCGCTCAGCATTGTACTCTGTTCACTACTGATGGGATCTTATTTATGCAGAGTCCTAAAGAATCTGCTAAAAAAAATATTACAAGAAATATTCAGCAAGGTTGCAGGAATACAAGATCACTATAAAAACCAACTGTATTTCTCAATAATTTGCAATGAACAGTCCAAAAATGAAACGGAGGTAAGGTTCTATTTACAGAAGCATCAAAAAGAGTAAAATACTTAGGAATAAATTACCAAAGAAGACGAAACGTATCCTCTGAAACTAAAAGCGACGCAGCGAGAAATTAAGGGAGACGCTCCCGCGGCCTCCAGTTGGAAGGCCTCTCGTGCTGACACGGCGGCCCCGCAGCCGCCCAGCCCCAGCCGCCCCGGCCGCCCGCTACCTCCGTCCACGTGGGGCTCTGGGCAGCCAGAATAGCCATCTTAAAAAAGACGAACAAGGTCGAGAAGGGCGCCTCGGTTCCTAAGGAGCTCTGGAGCCCGTCGGCGCGTCCGCGCGGCTTGGCGGGGTGGCGCCTGGACGAGGCCCGCAGTGTCCACCGCCTGGCGGGGCCGCGCGCTGGACCCGTTGCTCTGCGGGCTGCGCCGACCGGCTCCGCCCCCTCTGGCCGCGCGGCTCCTCCGCCCGTGGGGCTCTCCGGCAAGGATTCCGGGGCGAGTGGCCGTTTCGCCCTCCAGGGCATCTTCCCGAGCCAGGGACGGAGCCCCGTCTCCTGCGCGGCGGGCGGGATCGTCCACCTCTCGCTCCGCCTGGACACGGAGCCCGAGTGGCGTCAGGGCGGCGGCGGCCGGGCTTGCAGGCTGGGCGGCGGCCTCCCGCCTGCGGCCGTGGGGCGGGCCTGCCGGGAAGCAGGTGGGGCCCTCCTTGCTGCGCTTCTGGCGACAGAGCTGGTGCAGAGAGTGCCAGGCGGGCACGGGAGGCAGACGCCTCCTGCGGGAGCACGTCCAGCCTGCAGGACGGCCGCAGCGACGCACGGCGGCCCCCGTCCTCCCAGGCCCGCCCACGTCGGTCCGCGGGCCCGCGCGCGCCACGCACGCCTGCCCTGCCGTGCTCACGTCCCCTGCTGGTGCACGCGCTGCTCCTGGGGCACCTGCCCGCCTGTCCTCTGACGACGGGCCCCTGTCACAGGTCCTGCGCGTCCCAGCAGCGAGGCCGGCCCTGGGCGCGCAAGGAACCACGTGGCCCTTGGTGGCCGCGGCGCCTCAGCCGCTCACCTGGGCAGCCCGCCCGCCCCGGCTTTCCTGTCGCGAGGGTGTTTGCGCGGCGCGGCCGCTGTCCTGTGGCATGGACCTGTCGAGCTGCGTCCTTGCGTGTGCTCGGGGGCCTCGCGGCCGGCCCGGGCAGGGGAGCCCGTGTCCTCCGCGTGCCCTCCAAGGGGGCGTGAGGGTGTCGGGTGCGGGCGGCGGCCCGTCGGGCACGCCTGGACCCTGAGACGCGTCCGTGTCCGAAGGGTCTCAGCTCTGTGACCGCCGTCCACCTCCCCGACGGCCCCCAGCGGGGGTCTCCACCTGTCGCGCCCCCACCGAGCGCCGGCTCCGCGGGGCGGGGCCTCAGGCCGGGCGGGTTTGCGGTCGCAGCCGCTCTGCCAAGCACCGGACGAAGCTCGGTGGGGCTCCGGGGCGGAGGGTCCCGCGGCTCCGGGTCACCGCGGAGGAGTCGGGGTTTGGGGCTGGGTGCCTCCTCCCCACCGGGCAGCCCACCCTGCCCCGGCTTGACCCCGGCCTCCACTGAGGGGCGCACCTGGGACCCGGACACCGGCCCCCCTCGTGTGCGCGGGGGAAGTGGGTCCAGTGGCACCTGAGGACGCAGGGGGCGGAGCGGGCGGCCAGGCGGCGAGAAACCAAACAGTGTCGCAACAGCCCCGCCGCCCTGGGTCCTCGGCTCTCACTGGCGGCGGCGCCGGGCGGGTCCTCGGGGGACCGGCACCTGCAGGGAGGGCGGTGCCCGTAGGCCTTGACCTGTCGCCCCGGCTGCCTGGCCTCCTGGTGCCCGGCCACCTGGGGCCACTCCGTATTCCCGGCCCCCGAGGGCGGGCAGCGGCAGGAGGAGCCAGGCCGATGCGGCTCTCCTCCGAGCTCGCGGCCCAGGGCCTCGGTCCTGGACACCTCGCCGCTTTGTTCCTTAGATTAGCTCTGCTCACTGGTGGGTGTTTTGTGCTTTCTAAAAATGAAAATAAAAGATCACATTATGCAGGAATCCAAACCAGTCGGGCCGACAAGACAGAACACAAACCCTGGCGTAGGGCAGGGCGAGGCGGGGCAGGGCGAGGCGGGGCAGGAGGAGGGCGGGGTCAGGGGCGGGGCAGTAGGCGGGGCGGGAGGCAGAACCTTTTGCAAGTTCTGGATGCTGGGTCCACTTGGGGGTGGGGGTGGCGGCCCTCAACTCCCGGTGCTTCCAAGCGGGAGCGACCCTGAACCAGAGAGGCCTGTCTCATGAGAGCGGTGCCCGGGTGCTGCAGGGAGGCCCCAGGCGGGCCCTCGAGGGCCACTTAGGCGGCTGTGGGTTTGGACAGCCCTCCGAGGAGAACCTGTGAGCAGGAGACTGAGCTTAGCCCCCGCTGCGGGGAAGTCCCAGTGCCCGGCCCTGGGTTGTGCAGACCCGGTGGGCAGCCCGCAAACCCTGGCCTTGGCGGCCCCGGAGCCTCCCTGGTATTGGAGCCCTGTAAACTGGGCGGTGTGGACACGCAGCTGGGGGAGTGGCTCCCGGGCGCCTTGCTCCCTGCTCTACAGGGCGGCCGAGGCGGGCGAGTGCAGGGCCGGGACCGGCAGAGAAGAGGGCGGCCCATGTGGATGGATCTGAGGCTCCGCGTGGCCCAGAGTCCCCCCACGGGACATGCCTGGGGAAGGGGACGGGCCTTTGGAGCCTCCGTCCTGAGAGTGTTTGGAGACATGTAGGCCTTAAAGCACATGTGGTGTTGAGTCGCTCAGCCATGTCCTCCTCTGGGCAGCACGCCCGGCTCCCTGTCCTTCGCCGTCTCCCGGAGCTGCTCAGACTCACGTGCGTCGGGTCTGTGATGCTGTCCAACCGTCGCTTCCTCTGTCACCCCTTCTCCTCCTGCCCTCCGTCTTCCCCAGGATCAGGGTGCTTTCCAGTGAGTCGCCTCTTTGCATCAGGTGGCCGAAGTGTTGGAGCTTCCGCTTGAGCATCCGTCCTTCCAGTGAGTGTTCAGGGTTGATTTTCTTTAGGAGGGACTGGTTTGATCTCTTTGTGCCCAAAGGACCCTCGGGAGCCTTCTCCAGCACCACAGTTTGACAGCATCAATTCTTTGGTGCTCCGCCTTCTTTATGGTCCAGCTCTCACATCCATGCGTGACTAGTGGGAAAACCACAGCTTTGACTGTACGGACCTTTGTTGGTGAAAGTGATGTCTCTCCTTTTTTTTTTTTTTTTAATTTGGCTCTTTTATTGTTTTTTTATTTATTTATTTTCATCTATCTTTTATTCTTTGGCCTGTGTGGGCCTCCCATCGCAGTGGCCTCTTGTTGAAGGGCACCGGCTCTGGGCGCATGTGCTCCAGAGCGCTGGCTTATAATTGGACACATCCGTCCAGCTGCTTCGCGGCATGTTGTATCTTCCCAGGCCAGGGATTGAACCAGTGCCCCTTGCATTGCAAGGCAGACTCTTTACCCACTGGACCACCAGGGAAGCCCTATCTCTGCTTTTCGGTACACTGTCTAGGTTTCTCATAGCTTTTCTTTCTTTTTTTTTTTAAAGATTTATTTATTTATTTATTTGGGGGTGGGGGAGGGAGGGGAGAAGGCAGGCCACTTCTCTTGGTCTTTCGTTTCTCTATGTTCATCCGTCTTTGTTCTTTGGCCCGTGTGGGCCTCCCATCGCGGTGACGTCTCTTGTTGAAGGGCACCGGCTCTGGGCGCATGTGCTCCAGAGCGCTGGCTTATAATTGGACACATCCGTCCAGCTGCTTCGCGGCATGTTGTATCTTCCCAGGCCAGGGATTGAACCAGTGCCCCTTGCATTGCAAGGCAGACTCTTTACCCACTGGACCACCAGGGAAGCCCTATCTCTGCTTTTCGGTACACTGTCTAGGTTTCTCATAGCTTTTCTTTCTTTTTTTTTTTAAAGATTTATTTATTTATTTATTTGGGGGTGGGGGAGGGAGGGGAGAAGGCAGGCCACTTCTCTTGGTCTTTCGTTTCTCTATGTTCATCCGTCTTTGTTCTTTGGCCCGTGTGGGCCTCCCATCGCGGTGACGTCTGTTGTTGCAGAGCACCGGCTCTGGGCGTGTGCGCTCCAGAGCTCCGGCTCGGTAATTGGACACATGAGTCCAGCCGCTCTGCAGTACGTGGGATCTTCCCAAGCCAGGGATCGAACCGGCGCCCCTTGCCCTGCAAGGCGATGTCCCTACCCACTGGACCACCAGGGGAAGCCCAGGACATCTGTTTTTGGTGTTAGCTCTGGAAGGTGCTGCAGGTCTTCCCAGAACCGGTCAGCGTCAGCTTCTTCAGCGCGGGCGGCCAGGCCTGGACTTGGATGACTGTGGTCTTGAGTGGCTGGCCTTGGAAATGAACCGCGATCATTCTGTCCTTCTTGAGATCGCACCCAAGTCCTGCACTTCAGACTCTGGCTGACTGAGGGCCGCTCCTTTCTCCTCTGTGATTCTCACCCACAGCAGTAGACACCACGGTCCCCTGAAGTAAGCCCACCCGTTCCTGTCCGTTTTAGGTCACTGGCTCCTAACACGTCTGTGTTCCCTTTCGCCCTCTCCTGCTTGGCCACCTCCAGTTTGCCTGGATTCGTGGACCTAACGTTCCAGGCGCTGACACAGCCCTGCTCGTCACAGGACTGACTGCTTTCACCGCCAGACGCATCCGCGACCAGGCCTTGCTTCCGCTCTGGCTCAGCGTCCTCCCTCCTCCGGAGCCGTTCCTCCGCCCCTCTTCCCCAGGAGCTCGCTGGGCACCTGCCGAGCCGGGAGGGTCGCCGTCCAGAGTCAGGCCTTCTGGCCTTTTCCCCTTGTCCGTGGGGGTCTCAAGGCAAAAATGCGGAAGGGGTTTGCCATTCCCTTCCTCAGCGGACCACGCTTTTCCAGAGACTGTTTTCTGGGCGTTTCTAAGAATTCTGGGGTGGATGGTGACCCAGATGTTGGCTGAAGGACGCCCCACCTTTCGAGAGGAGGCCGTGCGCAGCCGTCCTGAGCAGGGTTCTGACCCCGTCCCGCCCAGCCCCACCTTGGGACAGGGCCGGTCGACGGCGTCGTCCTCCCGAGCGGGGCCCGGCCGCACCGGAGAGGACGGGGCTCCCAGGCCCCGGGCAGAGGCAGCTGCCAGGCGGGGCGTGCAGGGCACGCGTGGGGACGAGCGTGGAGCGCGGGGTGAGACCTGGGTGCGTGGGAAGAGGGAGCCTGCAGGAGGGAGCGCGTGTGTCAGCCTGAGTGTCGGGTGTGTGTGGGCGTGTGTAGACCGCTGCCTCCGCTCAGGCTCCCGTCTCCCAGGCTCCAACCCCAGCACCTGGTCTCCTGGCCGAGGCTTCCTCACCGCGAGCGCTGCGGCGACGCTGCGTGCCAGCCCCCGGTGAGGGCGGGAGCTGGTCCCGCCCTGGGGTCCTCGTGCTGGGGAAACCCATCCCTCACCGACCCTCCTGCTGCCGCCCGGGGCCTCCTGGGCAGGGTTCAGAGGGCAGCGCCGGGGGCGGGAGCTGGGTGGGGAGGGGCGGCATCTTCCTGGTCCGGCGCACACGGGCCAGGGGTCCCAGGCGCAGCTGCCCCCGCTCTGGGGCCTTCTCCCCCGACGCTGAAGCGGCTCTAATGGGGCCTCAGGCCACGCGGCTGCATCCTCAGTGTCTTGGACAAGAAACTGTGTCACCCGAGGGCTCGTTAAGGAAGGCGTCGGGACTGGGTGGGAGGCATCCAGCCCACCAGAGTGGGACACCCCCAGATGGGCGCCCAGCGATGCCTGGAGGAGCCTGGCACCTGCGGTCTCCCCAGCTGCCCGCCCTGCACGCAGGCTGGGCTCTGAGACGTCAGGGTGGCGGGGAGGACCTCTGTCTGGAGCCGCTGGCTTCGTCAAGTCCGGAATCTTCCTTTGCTTTCCTGTCTGTTCCCAACGGTCGTGCTGCCCCCGGGGCGGTCCTCGGGGGGTGGTCAGAAAGGCCCTCAGGCCTGAGCAGAACGTTCAGGGAACTCGGGCACCGGCAGGGCTGGCCCGGGAGCTCGGGTCCAGCCCGTGGAGACAGCGGGCCAGTGCGACGGAGAGGGTTTTAAGAATGAGAGTGAAAAAGAGGACGTGATCTCTGGCCAGATGCAGTGAGGGCAGCCAGGAGTCTGGGGGAGCAGGCGGCGCTGAGCTGCTCCCAGGAACCGGACGCCGACCGCCTCGGCAGCTGCAGGCCAGGGGAAGGGCTCGCAGGGAGTCCAGCGGTTTCTAAGCCCCGGCCTTGCTCCAGAGCCGTGGCCGGAGGCCAGGCTTCCAGGCTGTCCCCTGTGCGAGCGGCTCCAAGTGCAGAGGGTGGTGGGTGGGCACGGGGGCCTGGGGGCTCCACCCAGTGTCGTGAGGGTCCCAGCCCTGCACAGGGCAGGCGCACCGAGGCCTGCGGCAGGTGGCTTTCTCAGGCCCAGGCTCAGGCTGCAGAGTGAGGAGGAGGGTCCTTCCTGAAGCCTCAGCCAGCAGGGCCCCATGCCCACCCCCACCCAGAGGGGACTGGACCAGAGCCCACCCAGTGCCACACCCCCGAGCAGGGCTTGACGGCAGTCTGGGAGGGCCCAGGGCTCCTCCGGGTCCCAGCGGAGGGGGCTGGGCACTCTTCTGACCTATCTGTGCCCTTTGGCCTCTTGGCAGGATAGGGGGCATCTTCGCCTTCTAGGAGGTGTCAGGCGTTCTTGGGGGCCGCGTCACCTTGGGTGAAGGCTCGCCTTCTGTTTTCCCCCTTGAGGGTGGCAAGGTAGAAGGAGGAGCCTCGCAGATGCATGAACGAGGAGCTGGCTGCCTGCCGCGGAGGCGGGAGGCGGGAGGCGGGAGCAGGCTGGCCCCACCTCCCCACGGCAGAGGCGCCGCTGCTCGCTGAGCACACAGCCCCATGGCTCCCGACCCCAGCGGCCGCCGCGGCCTGTTGCTCCTGCTGCTCGCCTGCTGCCTCGCGGCCACCCGGGCTGACCTGCTGTCCTGGCTGTGGCCCAGCAGCAGTGCCCGGACCACGGCCTCACCGGCCTCTGAGCCCGCAGGCCCCTCACCTGCGTGGCCCTTGGAGGACACCACCACGCATGTGGTCCCCCAGGATGGCCCCTCCGAGGGGTGGAGAGCCCCTGCCAGCCCGGAGCCCCCTCTGGGGAGGCCAGAGGAGGGCCAGGGTCGGACCTCTGCCGGCCCCACGGCCTCCACCACGAGCCCAGACGCGAAGGAGGAGAACGTCGCCAGCGTCGGAGCCAGGATCCTGGACGTGGCGCACGGCATCCAGAGTCTCGTCCAGCTGTGGAGCGACTCCACCCCCTCCGAGAGCCCAGCCGGGGCGAGGACGCTGGCCCCCGTGGCCCCCCCGGGCCTCCCCTCCAGGCCCGGACCCTCCAGCGCCCCCCAGGACGTCGGGGCCTCTCTCGGGCTGAGTACTGGGGCCCCGAGCTCTGCAGACACCCAGAGGACCGAGGCTGGCGCCCTGCCCACGCCCGCCCAGCCGCCCCCCTCCCGGCACCCCCTGCCGAGGACTGGACCAGACCCCAAGTCCCCGAGCAGGGCTTGACGGCAGTCTGGGAGGCCCAGGGCTCCTCCGGGTCCCAGCGGAGGGGGCTGGGCACTCTTCTGACCTATCTGTGCCCTTTGGCCTCTTGGCAGGATAGGGGGCATCTTCGCCTTCTAGGAGGTGTCAGGCGTTCTTGGGGGCCGCGTCACCTTGGGTGAAGGCTCGCCTTCTGTTTTCCCCCTTGAGGGTGGCAAGGTAGAAGGAGGAGCCTCGCAGATGCATGAACGAGGAGCTGGCTGCCTGCCGCGGAGGCGGGAGGCGGGAGGCGGGAGCAGGCTGGCCCCACCTCCCCACGGCAGAGGCGCCGCTGCTCGCTGAGCACACAGCCCCATGGCTCCCGACCCCAGCGGCCGCCGCGGCCTGTTGCTCCTGCTGCTCGCCTGCTGCCTCGCGGCCACCCGGGCTGACCTGCTGTCCTGGCTGTGGCCCAGCAGCAGTGCCCGGACCACGGCCTCACCGGCCTCTGAGCCCGCAGGCCCCTCACCTGCGTGGCCCTTGGAGGACACCACCACGCATGTGGTCCCCCAGGATGGCCCCTCCGAGGGGTGGAGAGCCCCTGCCAGCCCGGAGCCCCCTCTGGGGAGGCCAGAGGAGGGCCAGGGTCGGACCTCTGCCGGCCCCACGGCCTCCACCACGAGCCCAGACGCGAAGGAGGAGAACGTCGCCAGCGTCGGAGCCAGGATCCTGGACGTGGCGCACGGCATCCAGAGTCTCGTCCAGCTGTGGAGCGACTCCACCCCCTCCGAGAGCCCAGCCGGGGCGAGGACGCTGGCCCCCGTGGCCCCCCCGGGCCTCCCCTCCAGGCCCGGACCCTCCAGCGCCCCCCAGGACGTCGGGGCCTCTCTCGGGCTGAGTACTGGGGCCCCGAGCTCTGCAGACACCCAGAGGACCGAGGCTGGCGCCCTGCCCACGCCCGCCCAGCCGCCGCCCTCCCCGGGCAGCCCCCTGGCCTGGCTCAGGGAGCCCTCAGTGCTGCCGACCCCAGGTAGAGCGTCTCTCTCCCCCGGGCCAGCCCGGGCCCCTCCCCAGCGAAGCCAGCTGCCCCCCACGCGGCCCCCGGAGCTGAATGGCCAACGACTCGTGCCCGCGGCAGCCCGGCCCGGCCAGCAGCACCGACAGCCTGACGACCACGGGCCCACGCTGCCTCCGCCTCCCCTGGTGACGGGCGCCCACGCTGCCCCCTGGGCTCTCCCCTCTGAGCCCCCTGCCCAGCTGTTTCATGTCGCACTCTCGGCTCTAACTGGGGACGGTGGTGCTTGGGCTCCCCACGTGGCTAATTCTGCGGGGCCTGGTCTTGCTAACAACTCCGCGCTGCTCGGGGCTGCCGAGCCGGCCCCTGCCCCCGCCGGCCACTGCCTGCCCCTGCCGCCCTCTCTGGAGCTCTGTGGCCACCTGGGCATCCGGCGCTCCTGGTGGCCCAACCACCTCCGCCACACGAGCGGCGAGGAGGTGCAGGCCGCGGCCCGGGCCTGGAGGGCGCTGCTCCGGACCCCCTGCCACCGCTTCCTGGTCTGGTTCTTCTGCCTGCTGCTGGCACCCCCCTGCAGGCCCGGCCTGCCCCCCGGCCCGCCGCCCTGCCGCCAGTTCTGCGAGGCCCTGGAGGACGCGTGCTGGAGCCGCCTGGACGGGCGTGGGCTGCCGCTCCCCTGCGCCTCGCTCCCGGCCCGCGAGGGCGGGCACTGCGTGTTCATTGGGCCGCCTGCAGGTAACGGCCGGCCCGCCGCCTGCCTCACCGTTGATCTGGCCGACCCGGGAGGGCTCTGCCGGGCGGCGTGAGCCCTGCTCGGAGGCCCGCTGGCCCCGGCGTCGTGCCCTCAGGAGGCCGCACGGGGTGCACTGCCTCCTTTCCGGAGGGAGGAGGAGGCCTGGGGAGGCCGAGAGGCAGGCTGGAGACCGGAAGGGCCGTGCGGGACGGCAGGTCTCCCAGCCTCCGAGATCACCTGTCACACATGTGTTGGGGGGGGAAACCGAGGCACGGACAGGGACGGGACGCCAGCTTCTGGCCGCTGCTCCAGGCCCCTGGCCGCACCGTCCGAGGTCCTTTCTGCGCCCTAGCCCGAGTGGTCGAGGGGTCCAGGGGTGGGGGCTGCTCTGAGAGCCCGGAGCTCTTGACCGCCCAGCAGTCCGCGAGTCTGGGGAGCTCGTGGGTGCCCCACAGCCAGTCTGTGGGCTCCAGCGCCTGTCCACTCTGGGCAGCAGCGGGGCCACTCCTTTCTGGGGCCACGTTCCCTCTGGACAGCACCCAGCCCCGCACGGCCAGCAGGGGACGGATGGGCCACCGCAGCGGCTTCTGCGTCCACAGTGGGCTGGCCCCGAGCGGAGCCCGCTGCCGGCGTGCACGGCCGGCCTGTCCCAGCCCCTCGGCGCGAGTCCTGCCCCCTTGACCCCGTGCTGTGTGCCGAGCAGCCTGGGCCACGCGCTGCTCTCAGAGTCATCGCGCTTTGGAGCTGGCCCCGTGGGCGTAGGGCGGCTGTCCTGGACCCCGAGAGGGGGGTCGTGTCACCTGCTGGGCTCCTGAGGGACGTGCCTGGGTGATGCGGTGGGCCGGCGGTGTCCGCCTCTCGGAAGGAGCAACCGAGGGAGGGGGAGGAGGGCCACGACCTCTGCGGGCGGACGGACAGGGACGCTGTTCATGGGTGTCGGTGGCTGAGCCCCGCGTGTGAGCAGCGTGGCCAGGAGGGCATCTGAGCAGCCGCCGGGGCACGGCCTGTGCAGGGGGGCGGCCGAGGCGGGTGCGGAGCTCAGGGCCCCACAGCTCCCTGGGCCGAGGGCAGAGGCAGGGCTGTGCCCAGACTGTTGGCACAGAGGGTATTTGCCTCACTCTGCCAGCAGGGGCTTCAGCGAGCTGAGAGGTCCCCCCGCCCCCACAACCACTGCCCAGAGCACCCACAGGCCAGGCTGGCCCGAGCGTTCCCCTGCCTGGCCCCAGCTGGCTGGGCCTACCGTGTCCCGTCCCCACCCGTGCGTGGGGCAGGAGCAGCCCCCAGGGAGGTGTCGTGCCCAGAGGGCCCGCGTCCCACCCAGAGGCCCACCTCCTCTCCCTTCCCCACAGGCTGAGAGGCAGGGAGGCCTGCACACCAGGGCCCTGAACACTCACACTCCTCCTTCTGCTGGGCCTTAGGCAGGGCCCAGGTCCCCTCAGGGTGGGCGTTCAGTCTTGCCGGGCCCGGGGCTGGAGGCGGTGCAGGATGGGCCTTGGGCCTGCAAGGCCCTGGCTGGGCTGCGTGGGGTGTGGAATTTCCCTGACCACAGCTGGCCTGGCTCGAGCAGTGGCCCTACGAGGACTTCCACTGGACATCTGCACCCGTTGGCAGGGCCCCGGCCTGTCAACGAGGCTGCCTTCCGAGCGGAAGCCCAGGAGCGTCTCGGCCAGGGGCTTGGATGTCCGTCACCCCCTGGACCCACAGGGCCGGGACGGGAGCGTTCTCCCTTCCACTGGCCTCTTGGTGGCGACCACCCACTGCTGGTCCCCGCGCCTCGCGGGACGCTCCCTCGCCCCGTGTACCGGGTGGGGGCCGGGGATGAGACTGTCTCTGGCCGCGTGCGGGCCTCTGGCCGCTGGCGAGTTGAGGCTGTGGGGTGGCGTCTGTGGGGCCCGAGCCCCAGGGTCCCAGCCTTCCTCCACCTCTCACAGGCCAGGGGGCCCGGACGTGCTGCAGCCTATCCCAGAGCGAGGGACCTGCCTCCTCGCTGACCCGCCGGAGAGGGAGGGACCGGTGCCCGCATGTGTCTGTGGGGACACGCGGCCCCTGGTGGTGGGCTCGGGGAGGCGGTCAGGGGGAGTCGCGTGCCGGGCCCAGTGCCTTGTGGCCGGTGGGGGAGGAGCTGCGGCTGCCGAGCCCCCCGGCTCCGTCTGCATCCACGAGCAGGCTGGGCCCTGAGGTGCGCCCGCTGCCCGCTGGGGAGGCCAGGCTCGTCCGAGTTGGTCTGGGGGCCGCACAGCGTTGGGGATCCCCAGGCTGGTGAGGCCTCCACGCGGGGAAGGTTTGCACGTCCATCCCAGGTCCTCCCGGGTCGGGGGGTGGCTGTCCCCCTGTGACGGAGAGCTGAGCTGGGGTCAGAGGGACGGAGCTGGGGCTGAGGGGGAGGCCCCGCCTGCAAGGGGCAGGTTCTGCAGACGAGTGGTCTCGGTCCGAAGGAGGCAGAGGGCAGAGCGGCCAGAGCTCGGAGCGGGCCTTCCTCCTGCAGACCCGCACCCGCGGGCCCCGGCGCCGCCCCCGCCTCGCCCCACCCGCTTGGGCCGCCGCGCTCCTCGCGTGCTGGGCTGCTTCCCCTGCGGTGGGTGTTCAGCCGCTCCTGGACCTAACCGCTGTCCCGCCCGCGGAGCCCCCTCTGCAGGGTCGAGGGGCACTCCCAGGCTCCGAGGCGGCGGCCCACGTGCTGGAGCCTGCTATTCGGCTCCGTTTGCCTGTTCGTTCGTGCACGTGTGTGCACCCCCAGGCACGCTCCCTCTTCTGCACGGAGTCCGGGACGCCCCCCGTGTCACTGGGGGGCTGGCGGTCCCGCTCATCCTCCCTGCCCCTCCTGCCCGCTGCGTTCACATCTGTGTCACGGGCTCGCGTGCGGCCTGAGAGCGCCCGGGCCGTGGGTGCCGGTGGCGCCCCACGTGGAGGACACGGCCTTCTTCAAGGGCGGCTCAGACGCTGGCACCGTCGCTCCCGGATCCCCAGAAAGCTTCCCCGAGGCTGAGGTCGGCGTGGGGCCCGTGGGTGCGGATCGAGTGTGGGAAGCGTGTCGGCGCGTCTGCAGGCGTGTGGGGTGCCGGCCACCTGCTCGGGAGGGGGCTGCTCTCCGTGTGTCTCCGGTCCTGCCGGCCAGGGGCCCCGCCCACGGCCACCGTGGCTTCGTGAGTGCTGCCGTGGGTGGGGACGGGGCAGGCCGGACTCTCTGGACGTGTGACCCGGCTCTCTCACTGCGGTGGCTGTGTCCCCTCCGGCGGGCGGCAGTGGGGCGAGCGCCCCAGGCCTGTCTCACGAATCAGGGCCTCCTCCCCTTTCTGCCGTGTGCGCGGGGTGGCACTGGGCTTACCGCGTCCCCGTGGACGGCCGCAGCCACCATCCCCTTTGTCCCACTTAATGGCTTTCATCTCAGGTTCTGTTATCTGATAGCCGTGCGGCAATGTTTGCTCCTCTGGTTAATCACTGGCTTGATGTTCCAGCTGCATGTTTAGAGCAGCCTGAGGCTCGCGGCCAGCTCGAGAGGCGGGCACAGACGGTGCCGCTCCCCGGCGGCCTCCCCGCTGCCAGCGCCCCGCCGGACGGCGCGTTTCTGTGGGTGAACCTGACCCAGGCCTCCCCGTCACCCGCGTCCAGGTGCTTGCGGCGACGGCGTGAATGCCACGCACCCACCGCCGTGGCGTCCCGCGGGGCCCAGCGCCCGGCGCCCCTCCGGCTCCAGCTGTCGGCCCCCGCCCCCCACCCGCTCCGGAGGCCGCCCGTGCCGTCCTCCCGCTGAGCCCCGTCCGGAGCGCCACGCGGCTGGAGTCGCACAGTCTCAGGGGCTTCTTTCTCCGTCGTGAGCATTCAGGGTTCCTCCGCTTCTCTTGGCTCAGTGGCTCACGTTCCATGGTAGAACGGACTGCGGTTTGTCTATGTCTTCATCTACTGAAGAGCTTCTGGGTCCCCCCAGGTTTCTCAGTGACGCGTCGTCGCTGTTGTTTAGTCACTGAATCACGTCCCGCTCTTGGCCACTGCGTGGACGGTAGCCGGTCAGGCTCCTCTGTGCACGGGACTTCCCAGGCGAGAGTGCTGGAGTGGGCTGCTGGTTCCTCCCCAGGGCAACTCCCTGACCGCGGGGTCAGACCCGAGTCTCTCGTCCTTCCTGCGTTGCAGGTGGATTCTTTACCCGCTACGCCACCCAGGAAGACCGTGATGAGTAAAGTTCCTAGAAAGACCCGGTGCTGGGTTTCGTGCGGATGTAAGTTCTTGATGCCTTTGGGTAAACACCCAGGAGCATGCTTGCTGGTCCCTATGTGTAGTCTCACAAGAGGCCCCCAAACTGTCTTCCAGAGCGGCTGCCCCGTGGTGGGTCCCCCAGTCCCCGCCGCTCCGCAGTCTCGCCAGCGCTTGGTGGTCTCTCTGTTCCAGGTGTCGGCGATTCTAGTAGATGTGTGTCGTGACATCTCACTGTTGTTTTATTTTGTTTTTATTTATTTTTTGGCTGTGCCACGCGACTTGTAGGATCTTAGTTCCCTGCCCAGGGAGTGAACCCACACCCTCAGCAGTAAAAGTGAGGATCCAAACCTACTCAGGGAACCCTTGTTTTAATTGTTTTGCACTGGCTTGATGTTCCAGCTGCATGTTTAGAGCAGCCTGAGGCTCGCGGCCAGCTCGAGGCGGGCACAGACGGTGCCGCTCCCGGCGGCCTCCCGCTGCCAGCGCCCGCCCGGACGGCGTTTCTGTGGGTGAACCTGACCCAGGCCTCCCCGTCACCCGCGTCCAGGTGCTTGCGGCGACGGCGTGAATGCCACGCACCCACCGCCGTGGCGTCCCGCGGGGCCCAGCGCCCGGCGCCCCTCCGGCTCCAGCTGTCGGCCCCCGCCCCCCACCCGCTCCGGAGGCCGCCCGTGCCGTCCTCCCGCTGAGCCCCGTCCGGAGCGCCACGCGGCTGGAGTCGCACAGTCTCAGGGGCTTCTTTCTCCGTCGTGAGCATTCAGGGTTCCTCCGCTTCTCTTGGCTCAGTGGCTCACGTTCCATGGTAGAACGGACTGCGGTTTGTCTATGTCTTCATCTACTGAAGAGCTTCTGGGTCCCCCCAGGTTTCTCAGTGACGCGTCGTCGCTGTTGTTTAGTCACTGAGTCACGTCCCGCTCTTGGCCACTGCGTGGACGGTAGCCGGTCAGGCTCCTCTGTGCACGGGACTTCCCAGGCGAGAGTGCTGGAGTGGGCTGCTGGTTCCTCCCCAGGGCAACTCCCTGACCGCGGGGTCAGACCCGAGTCTCTCGTCCTTCCTGCGTTGCAGGTGGATTCTTTACCCGCTACGCCACCCAGGAAGCCCCGTGATGAGTAAAGTTCCTAGAAAGACCCGGTGCTGGGTTTCGTGCGGATGTAAGTTCTTGATGCCTTTGGGTAAACACCCAGGAGCATGCTTGCTGGTCCCTATGTGTAGTCTCACAAGAGGCCCCCAAACTGTCTTCCAGAGCGGCTGCCCCGTGGTGGGTCCCCCAGTCCCCGCCGCTCCGCAGTCTCGCCAGCGCTTGGTGGTCTCTCTGTTCCAGGTGTCGGCGATTCTAGTAGATGTGTGTCGTGACATCTCACTGTTGTTTTATTTTGTTTTTATTTATTTTTTGGCTGTGCCACGCGACTTGTAGGATCTTAGTTCCCTGCCCAGGGAGTGAACCCACACCCTCAGCAGTAAAAGTGAGGATCCAAACCACTGGACTATCAGGGAACCCCTTGTTTTAATTTGCATTTTCCTGACGACAGCTGGAGTGGAGCGTCTTTTCCCGTACTCATCCGCCCTCTGTATGCCTTCTTTGGTGAAGCATCTGTTTAAATCTTTTGTGCATTTTAAAAATTAGGCTCTTCGTTTGTTCACTGTTGAGATTCAAGTGTTCTGTGTATATTTTGGATAACAATCCTTAATGTGATGCATGTTTTGCATTTTTCCCCCCAGTCTGTGGTTTATCTTCTCATTCTCTTAACATCTTTTGGAGAACAGACGTTTTACCTTTTTAGGACTTGTCAGTCTTTCATGAATTAGGTCTGTGGTGTTGTATCTAAAAAGTCATGGCCTGAAGTAAGATCATTAAGCATTTCTCCCGTATCTTCTAGAAGTTTGATAGTTTTGCACTTTATATTTAGGCCTGTGATCCACTGTGAGTTAGTTTTTGTGAAAGGTGTAAGGTCTCTCGATTCCCGTTTCACCTGATGTCAGTTATGGCGTCATTTGCTGAAAAGCCTCTCCTTCCCCTTGCACTGCCTTTGACGTTCTACCTAAAGAGCACTGACTGTTTATGTGGGTCTCCTTCTGGGCTCTTTGTTCCGTTCCACGGATCCACTTGCCCCGCTGTTGCCAAGGCCACGCCGTCTGGTTTCCTTTAGCTGCAGAGGAAGCCTTGCAGCCAGGCCGTGTCACGTCTCCAGCGTCGTTCTTCTCCTTCAAGCACTGAGGTGGTCTTTTCCTCTCCGTATAAACTTCAGGTCTGGTGTGTTGATTAGCCCCAGAGTAACTTGCTGTGATTTTTACTGGGATTAGATTGAATCTAAAGGTCAAGGGAAGAGCTGACCTCTTGACAATACTGAATATTCCTATCCATGAACATGGACTATCTCTGTGTTTATTTAGTTCTTTGATTTCTTTTGTCACAGTTTTGTAGTTTTCCTCATGTAGATCCTGTACATATATTTGTCATATTTCTGCACAGTATAAACATAACTATTTCATCTTGGGGGTGTAATGTAAATAGTATTGTGCTTTACTTTTAAATTCTATGTGTTCATTGATGGCATGTGGGAAAATGATTGACTTTTGCGTGTTGATCTTGTATCCTCAAACTTGCTATAATCAGTAGTTGTGGGAGTATTTTTTGAAAAATCATTTTGGATTTTCTACAGGTTGAATCTGAAAGTCAAGGGAAGAGCTGCAAATTAACAGCTTTCTCTCTTCCTCCCCAGCCTCTGTGCTTTTCGTGCTTTTCCCTGTCTTGTGTCAGTAATTAATTAATTAATTAATGTAGACTAGGAGTGGGGGTGCGGGGCAGGGGCCAACGTCCTTGCCTCGCGCCTGGTTTTGGTGAAAAGCTTCCTGTTTCTCATACCAGTTAAGTATGATGTTAGCCACAGTTTTTTCTAGTCTTTATCAAGTTGAGGAAGTTCACATTTAGTCCTAGTTTACTGAGAGTTTTTATCATAGAAGGCATCGGATTTCATGAAATGCTTTTTCTGCATCTATGATACGACCGTGTGAGTTTTCTTCTTTCGCTCGTTGGTGTGATGGTTTCCACCTATTGGTTTTTAAATGTGGTTGTTGTTCAGTCAGTACATCGTGTCTGACTATTTGGGACCCCAGGGATGGCTGCACACCGGGCTTCCCTGACTTCACCATCTCCCAGAGTCTGCTCAAACTCATGTCCGTTGAGTTGGTGAGGCCCTCCACCCGTCTCGTCCCCTGCCGCCCCCTCTCCGCCTGCCCCCCGTCTTCCCCGGCATCAGGGTCTTTTCCAGTGAGTCGGCCCCTCACGTCAGGTGGCCAAAGTGTTGGAGCTTCAGCTTCGGCGTCCGTCCTTCCAATGAGTATTCTGGGTTGATTTCCTGAAGGGTTAACTGGTTTGATCTCCTTGCATCCAAGGGACTCTCAAGTGTCTTCACCAGCACCACAGTCTGGAAGCATCATTTGTTTGGTGCTCAGCCTCCTCTGTGGTCCAGCTCTCACGTCCAAACATGAATACTAGGGAAACCGCGGCTTTGACTATCCAGACCTTTGCTGGTAAAGTGACGTCTCTGCCCTTTGATACGCTGTCTAGGCTCGTCATAGCTGTGCTGCACCATCCTAACTGCGGCTGACCTGCAGGGTTCCTAAAACGCTGCTTTACTTTTAAATTCTATGTGTTCATTGATGGCATGTGGGAAAATGATTGACTTTTGCGTGCTGATGTATCCTCAAACTTGCTATAATCAGTAGTTGTGGGAGTATTTTTTGAAAAATCATTTTGGATTTTCTACAGGTTGA
The DNA here is from genome assembly GCA_022376925.1 of Tragulus kanchil. Classification (NCBI taxonomy): domain Eukaryota; kingdom Metazoa; phylum Chordata; class Mammalia; order Artiodactyla; family Tragulidae; genus Tragulus; species Tragulus kanchil. Next base: position 247,576,264 of record JAIOJX010000028.1, read on the forward strand.
ATCTGAAAGTCAAGGGAAGAGCTGCAAATTAACAGCTTTCTCTCTTCCTCCCCAGCCTCTGTGCTTTTCGTGCTTTTCCCTGTCTTGTGTCAGTAATTAATTAATTAATTAATGTAGACTAGGAGTGGGGGTGCGGGGCGGGGGCCAACGTCCTTGCCTCCCGCCTGGTTTTGGTGAAAAGCTTCCTGTTTCTCATACCAGTTAAGTATGATGTTAGCCACAGTTTTTTCTAGTCTTTATCAAGTTGAGGAAGTTCACATTTAGTCCTAGTTTACTGAGAGTTTTTATCATAGAAGGCATCGGATTTCATGAAATGCTTTTTCTGCATCTATGATACGACCGTGTGAGTTTTCTTCTTTCGCTCGTTGGTGTGATGGTTTCCACCTATTGGTTTTTAAATGTGGTTGTTGTTCAGTCAGTACATCGTGCCTGACTATTTGGGACCCCAGGGATGGCTGCACACCGGGCTTCCCTGACTTCACCATCTCCCAGAGTCTGCTCAAACTCATGTCCGTTGAGTTGGTGAGGCCCTCCACCCATCTCGTCCCCTGCCGCCCCCTCTCCGCCGGCCCCCCGGCTTCCCCGGCATCAGGGTCTTTTCCAGCGAGTCGGCCCCTCACGTCAGGTGGCCAAAGTGTTGGAGCTTCAGCTTCGGCGTCCGTCCTTCCAATGAGTATTCTGGGTTGATTTCCTGAAGGGTTAACTGGTTTGATCTCCTTGCATCCAAGGGACTCTCAAGTGTCTTCACCAGCACCACAGTCTGGAAGCATCATTTGTTTGGTGCTCAGCCTCCTCTGTGGTCCAGCTCTCACGTCCAAACATGAATACTAGGGAAACCGCGGCTTTGACTGTCCAGACCTTTGCTGGTAAAGTGAGGTCTCTGCCCTTTGATACGCTGTCTAGGCTCGTCATAGCTGTGCTGCACCATCCTAACGTACCCGGGCTGACCTGCACTGGGCCCTGGTTGGCCTGTTTAACGGAAGGGAAAGTCTTCAGCTAGACACATCCCCTCCTTCTGAGATGTGTGTGGCCCACCAGAGGCCCCTGGCTTGGTTGGTGCCACCCACTGTGTTCCCAGGAAGGCTGCTCTGGAGCTCCTGCAGCCCGCCTGGCGCTCGCTCGCCGGAGAGGTGCTGGTGTCCATCCTGAGGCAGCTGGCCGGCGCCTCCAGCCCAGCAGCTGCCAGCTCTCCACGGAGGTGTGGCTACATCCCCCCAGCGCCCCGCTCAGGACGCCTGTAATTGGAGACTGGAGCAGTGATCTCAGGGCCGTGGCATTCGGAAGATTACTCTCGGTGGGAACCACGGAGAATTTCACAGAGAGGAAAGGGGAGAACTTTGGGAAGGAGCTGCTTCTGCATCTCTGGGGTCTGGGCTGTTGCTCTAGCAGGCTCTTGTCTTCCAGCCAGGGGCCCACGGCTGCCGCATCTTGGCGTTCTTAATCGATCTGGAGAAGTTGTAGCTGCCCAGGAGGAAGGGCGCTGCCGGGGTGCATCCATGTTTAACTCTGGGGATGGCAGAGATGGGGCCAGGGCCACTGGTGCTCAGGCTGGCGGGGGTCCTGTTCCCTCATCTCAGAGCAGCTCCCCGAGTGGACACTTGGGCCCCGGGCACGTCTGGTGCGAGGGGCCCTGCAGCAGCCGCCACTGGGTGGACGGCAGTGTGTGGGCAGGAGGCAACCGCTGGCCTCCCAGAGACCAGGGTCTTTGCGGAGCTCCCCTGCCCCCGTGAGGGCCACCCACCCCGGGCCGGCGCTGAGGCGGGCCACGGCCCGTGGGTGCTGCCGTCGGTGCCGCCCTGGCGGCTGCCCGCCTCTCACCGCGTCAGGGTCTTGCCTGCAAGGGGCAGGCGAGGCCGAAGGGGCGTCTCTCGGCGGGCGGGGCTGCGGGGGACCGGCCTGGCAGGCACCCGAGCGCCCGTCCCCCGAGGGCTTCCTGAGAGACGCCTGCCTCCCGAAGCCAAGGCCCAGTGTCCGCTCCCTCTGCGCTGCCCCAGGGCGTCCACGGTCAGCCTGGCCCTGCGCGTGGGGCCGGGCTCCAGCCCCGCCATACAGACACCCCGCCCCCGCCAGCGTGGGCACGCCCCCCTCGGTCGGGACGCCCGCACGCCCGCCGCTGCCCGCCAGGAGCTCCCCCGTCGGCCACATCTCAGGGCAGAGGGCACCCGGACAGGGGCGGAGGGCTCTTGAGGGAAAAGGCCGGGGGGTCCTCGCCCGCTCTGCCTGGCAGCGTGGGGGTCCGGGGACGTCCCTGGGGAGCGGGCCTTGCCCCAGCTGCTGTTTACGTCCTGGGCCAGGCAGCAGCCACAGGCCCTGAACAGAGAGGTGGGCCCGCTCTCCCCACGTCCTGACGCCCCCGGTCCCCGAGGTCCCCAGGCCTGCACGCCCAGGAAGCAGCCCGTGGTCGCCGCGCCACGGCTCGAGCAGGTCCAGGCAGGGACTGTGTCCCCGCTGGGCCCGTGCGGCCGAGGGGGCTCCCAGCCGGGCGGCGCTTGTGCCCCCCGGCGCGGACACGGGGCAGCGAGCGAGCGCGCCGGGAACAGCCGCCTCCTGCTGAGCCCACAGAGCCGGGCGGCCTGGATGGGCTGCGGCACCTCGCGGGGGCCGGCAGGGAGACCCTGGCTGGAGAGAGGCCCCGAGGAATGCGGACAGCTTTATGGTCGCCCTTAGAGTGGCCGTGTTTCCAGGCTGTTCCTCGTGTAGGCGCAGCTCGGGCTGCCCCGTGTGCCTCTGTTTCTCTTGTGTGCAATGTTGTTAAGGTGAACGAGCCTTCCCGGTGCCTAGGCCTGTGGGCTCCTCCTGTGACGCGTGTGGGATGGGGACCAGGTGCCCGGGTGGAGTCTGAGCCGCGCGGGGCCCCACACGGGGCGGGGTCTCGGGCAGGCGGCCCCTGCCTCTCCCGCCGCGAAGGTTTGGGAGTTGGGAGCGTCTCTGGCCCTGCCTGGAGCAGCGAGCCCACGCGGGTGGAGGGACAGGGGGCCGGCTGTCCCCGCGGGGGCCGGGGCAGGCTGGCGGTGGCCCAGCCTTGGTGTCCCCGGTGGGCGCGGCCTCACGCTGTCCTTCTCTCCACAGAGAGCAAGGTCGTGGAGGTGGGGCTGCAGCAGCTGCTCGGGGAGCCCCTGCCCAGGGCGGTGGCCGTGGTGCACGACCCCAGCGTGGGGCCAGCGTACGAGTTCGGCGAGGACGGCAGCGGCGGCGGCCAGGTGGCCGGGAGGCTCCTGCCTGGCGCGTTCTTCCAGGACTTCTCGCTGCTGGTGCGCCTGCGGCCGGCCTCGGCGCGGGCCGGCGTGCTCCTCGCGGTCAGCGACCCGGCGCAGGCGGCGGTCTCGGTGGGCGTGAAGCTGGTGGCGGCGGAGGGCGGCCGGCGGCGGCTGCAGCTGCTGCGCGCGGAGCCCGGGGCCGCCCACGCACGCACGGCCGCCAGCTTCGAGCTGCCCGCGCTGGAGGGCCGCTGGACGCGCCTGGCGCTCAGCGTGGACGGCGCGTACGCCACGCTCTTCGTGGACTGTAAGAGGGTCCGGGGCCAGCCCCTGGCGCACCCCTTGCACGACCTGCAGCTGGAGCCCGACGCCCGCCTCTTCGTGGCCCAGGCTGGCCGAGCGGACCCCGACAAGTTCCAGGTAAGCACGACGGCCACGGCGCTTGGGGCGGAGGGCGGGAGCTGGGGGTGGTTGACGCTGCCCGCTGCTGAGGCAGCTCCGGGACCGGCAGAGCCCGGGCGACGCCGGGCGACGCCGGCCGTCGGAGCCCTGCCCCCCCCGCCCCCTCGGGGCCTTTCCTCCCAGGCTGCTCTGCTCACCACCGTCCGCCCCGAATGCCCACGCCCACCGCCGTCAAGGGCCTTGCCGTGTGCGCATCGTGTATCCACGGGGCCCTGTCAGCGGGCAGGGGGCCTTTCCTCCTGGCAGGGGACCACGCTCCGTGGAGCCTAAGGGTCTCAGGCAGCAGTGGAGTGCCGGGTACGCCCTTCCGGGCCGCCTGCTCACCCGCAGGGCCGGGCCGGGCCTGCAGGCCGCACACTGGCTCCCCTGTGCCGCGTGTTAGTTTGCCAAGCTGTGCCGTGGCCTCGAGGCCAGGGAGCCCAGCACAGGCTTCCCCTTCGGGGCGGCAGGGCCTTCCCGTGGCGACTGGCACACCGCGTCCCTGATGGGTCCCCAGGGAAGCCCTCCCCCAGATCTGGACCCGGCCTTCATTTCTGGGAAGGCAGATGCGGGGATGTCTTTCTCCTGGTCCTGGGCACCCACACTTCTCGGAACCTGTAGCCGCCATCCCGCCTCCTAGAAACAGCGCGTGGGCGCGCTCAGCCCTTCAGGGCCCTGATTTCGAACGCCGCAGCCAGGCTGCCCCGGGCCTGCCCGCCCAGCGGTCCAGACAGCGGGCCCTGTGTGTGCCCGTGGGGGAGGTGTCCCGGGGACAGAAAGTTAATTATTGCCCAGACAAAGGCTGCTTGGTTAACACCGTCCTGAGCCCTGGTGACTTGCCTCTGAGAGCTGACCTTTCACCTTTGGCAGGAACTTTGACCCCTGGAGTCTGGGAGTCAGCAGGAGCTTGGTATCACACTGAGCCTCTTGGTGTTTTCATTTTGATGCTAAAACTTGATGAAGTGGAGGAAGCCAGAGGAGCCGTGCCTGGGGGGGCAGTCTTTACTGGTGATTTGCTGCGAGGTTTCTGAGGCTTTTCTAGACAGAAGCTCCCCTGTGAGGGAGCTCCCCCTTAAGATCTGTATTTCTTAACACTGAGCACTCGTGTGCAGGCGGGGGCAGGGGCTGCCCGTCTCTCGGGGCTCACGGAGGTCACCGCCTTCGGCAGCGAGGACGCTGGGGGACTTCTCCCCTCGGCCTCGCTGGGCTGGGGGCATCTCTGCAAAACCCACTTGCCGGTCGTGCACACAGACAGCCTGTGTCTGGGTGTTCTAATCTGCATTTCTTGGCTGTGAGTGAAGGCCAGCTTTCATATTCCGTGGATTTGCTGGTTATTTGTGTATCTTCTTGTTGCTAGTCTCTTCATGTCCTTTGCGCTTTGTTTTAATGACTTAATGTTTCTTAATGGTTTATGTGCACTGTTTTTTTCTTTTTTAATGTGAACTCTTTATATATGAAAGACACTGGTCATTTGTTTTATACACTGTAAATTTTATTTCCCAGTTTTTCATTTGCCTTTTCACCTAGTCATTTTTTGTCAGCCATTGATATATTTAAAGTGTTTATGTGGTTAAAACTGGCCTAGGGAAGACAGCTAGAAAACTCGTTGAAGGATAGAGGGACAGACCACAGGTGACGGTGAGGCCCTCTTTTGGCTTTGGCTGGGCCCTGCGTCCCTGAGGGTGGAGCCCCACCCCCAATGTCACTTTTGTCACTCCCAGCCGAGCCCGGCGCGGCGCGGCTCCTTTGACCCTGACTCCAGTTCCAGGACTTTTGGTGGGCGTTTACTCAGACCCCAGCCAGGCGAGGGCGAGGCGTGTTGTCTTGCGGAGGAGCAGACGGCCAGCCAGGACCAGGAGGGCGCCCTGCCGAGCGGAGGCCCTTGGGAAGACCCGCGCACGTGTGTGGGCAAGGCTCGGCCGCGATGCGCACAGAGCTCAGGGCGCAGGGGGAGCCAGGAGCCCCAGCAGGGTCTCAAGCCGGCCTCAGCACCCCCGACCGCCCTGTGCTCAGCCCGGCGCCCCTCCTGAAGATGCTCACAAAGCCTTCGTTGTTTTCTCCCCCAGATTATGAAAGTCATTGGTATTTCCAGGCTCATTCTTCCTCTTGAGCTTAGTTGGTAATAAATATCTCTTAAGAAATCCCTGGTTCCACCCAGTCGTTACAGTTTTGCTTAAAATGTTACCTCAGCACTGTTTCAGTGGTTACTGACCTCATTCTTTGCTTTTTCTGAACTGTTTCAGATACTTGGTGTCCAGGGTTCGTAGTTTCTCTTTGTTGAAAGGGGCGCTATTTCTCATCCCTGTCTGCTTCTCTCTTGAGGCAGCCCGCTCCCTCTTTACCCAGGCATCTGTTGAGGTTCAGTCGTCTGGCTGCTCAGACCCGGGGCCCTTGTCCGGAGCTGGCACAGGACGGGACCCCACGTTGAACGCGCGCTGCCTTTGCTGTGGGACGAGGGGCCGGAGGCTGTGGACGTGCTCAGCAGGCGGCTTTGTGGGCCACGTTAGGAGAAGCGACGGGTCCACTAGAGCTACACGGGTATCACCAGCCACTCTGCAGCGGGGCGAGTGCCCATGGCCTCTGAGCCCCTGTCCTCCCGCCCCGGCCCCCAAGGCCAGCCGCACTAGACCCACTGGTCCTGACGGAGGCAGCTCGAGGATCCCCCGGGACCCCTCTGTCCGCCCTCTGAAGCGGCCTGGAACCTGCCCAGAGTCCTGTGGCGGTCACGCCGTTGCCTGAGTTCATGGAGTGGAGAAACGGGGAGAGGGACTTTAATAGAATTTCACGCACATGGTCCAGAAGCTGGGGCTTCCTACAGGAAGCTGGTCAGAAGCCACTTGGTGCAGGACGTGTGGGAAGTGGGACCGTGGCCGTGTGGCCCGGTCACTGTGGAGCCGCAGTGGTGACAAGGGGCAGCCGGCAGAGACGGGGGGCCGGGGCGAGGGGCGGGCGACCCAGGGGCTGCCGCACACGCGCCCCTGTGCAGGCGTGTGCAGCCACACGGCCCGGAGCCAGGACACGGCCCTGTCGGGTGGAGCCGAGGCGTGGGTTGGGGCCCCAGGGAAGCCTGGGCTGCCAGAGAGGTGTCCCGGGGGCGCCGCCCAGCCCCCGTGACGAAGGGCGTGCTTTCACAGCGGGGGCTTGGTGGTCTCACGTGGCTTCAAGACCCAGGAGCCGGCGGGGCGGCGGCAGGATGGATTTCACACGGCCTGGATTTCGTAATATCTGGTTCCAAGTCCGTCCAGAGTTTGCAGTGGGTCCGGTGACCTTGGTGCGACTGCTGATTGCCCAGCTGGCCGTGGCTGCGGGCGTCTCCAGCCCCAGCGGGCGGGCGGGCCGCTAGCCGGGCCCGGGCCCTCTGTTGCTCATTCCAGCTGCTTCCGGAGTTTCTTGCTTCACGCGTGGCAGAGCGGGGCCAGAGCCGGCCCGTGCGTGTAGGGGCCTGTCATGGGACAGCGTCGGCACGGGGACGGTCCTGTCCGGGTGTTTGGTGCCCCAGCCTCCACCGGGGGAGCCTCGCGCCCCCTCCCCGCAACACGGCTCAGGGGCCCCCGTGGCGTTCAGGGGGCGGCTTTCTGGAATTGACCGCTCCTGCCGCCCTGAATTCTCAATCTTGGTGACTCCCAGTCACCAGGGGACACCTGTGTCCCTTCAGCACCGCTCTTGGCCGGGTGGGTCAAGAATTGCCCCAAGCCCAGGGCCCGGCCCCCTATGCTTTTCTCTCCAGAAAGGCCGCTGCCTCCTGCAGGCGGTGGCGAGCTGGCGCCTGGACCGTGGGGCGCCCGCGCGTGCTGCCCTCAGGAGAACAGGCGGCGACCTGGGGCGCCCGCTCCTGGCCCGCGCCCCGTCGACGTGTGCTCACGTGCACTCACACACGCGTGCCTCCCACAGACGGACCCTCCACACGGCCTCCCGGCAGCTCGCCGCCCTCTGGGGTGGTGAGATCTGGGGGGTGCGGCGGGGTGGACGCTCATCCGTGGAATGGACCAGCCCCGCCACGGTGCAGCCCCTCCTCTGGGCCGGGCGGCCCGTCCCGCCTCAGACCGGGACTCTGGGCGGTCCGCCTGCCGCCAGCCCGCGGCCCGGTGCTGCCCGTAGGAGCCGCGGGCCTCACGGGGCCAAGGGCCCTGGTGCCCGCCGCACGACCCCTGCATGCAGTCCGGAGCCTCAGTCAGGCCCTCCTGTGTCCCTTCGGTGACCCCAGCCCTGGACGCGGCCGGGCTCCCCAGCAGACACCGCGGGCAGAGCCTGGCCCCGACTCTGTCCGTGGGCTTTTCGGGAATCTGTAGGCCGGTTCGAGACCCCATGGAGATGGTGGCATTCTGCCCTGGTTGTGGCAGTGGCAGGGCTCCCCGGGGAGGCGAGGGGGAGCGAGGCAGGGGCAGGGGCAGCTGGCTCAGCCGTGGGCACAGCGCCGCTCCGCTCAGCCGGAAGCACGGCTGGCCTCGGACAGGCAGGCGGCGCGCCTGTGCCCATCGCCTCTGGGGGACGCTGCCGCTTGCCCTGCACTGCGGCCACCGGCCAGCCAGGAGACAGGCCATGACGGCAGGCTGACCAGGACCGAGCCCCCCGCCCCAGGGGCTGTTGGCATCCCCTAGAGGCCTCGCTGGACGGGCCTGCAGGACCTCGTGGAACCTCTGGTCATCCCGAGTCTGAGAATCATGCAGCCCCCTGCTGTGGTGGGGGGTCGGAGCTGCGGGAGAGGTGCCCGGGCAGGATGGGCCTTGACCATGAAGCCATGGGCACTTCTGCCTTTGAGCTTCAGGAATGAGCTGGGGTCCAGCGGAGAAACGGCGAAGATGCCCTGTGGTCGCACAGGGACACTGTCCTGGCTGCCCGTGGACACCGGCCGCGACCGGAGCCACCGTCAGTGGCTTGGCACCCCTCCCGTCGGCTGGCGAGAGAGTGGCAGCTCCGGGGGCCCTGGCGGGACCGCCACCCTGGAGAGGGCGGGGCTACCTGCTGAGACTTCACCCCGGAACCGACCTCAGACGCGCCCACCTCCCAGCTGGGCCTGGGCGGGTGTCCTGCACCTGGGCCTCCTGCCCAGGACCCTTGGTGACCTCCCCTCCCGCCGTGCCCAGGGCCTGATCTCAGAGCTGCGGCTGCGCGGAGACCACCGGGTGAGCCCCCGGCACTGCCTGGACGAGGACGAGGACGACGATGACGACGGCGTGAGTGGCCGCTGCCCGGGCCGGGTGGGCTCCCTGCCCTCCCCAGCCTTGCCCCGTGGGAGGGGAGCCAGGCTGGGGTCGAGGGTGGCCGTGCCTGGAAAGGCCTTGCCAAGGTCTCTTTTGAAAGGTGCCACTTCGGGTGATGGGACCTGTGATCACGTTTCTATCTGCCCATGATGTCAGAAAGAGCCCCCCTAGAACTTTCTGCGTAGAAGCACGCACGGAACATAAAGTAGAGGATAAAAATCAGGCCCGGGCAGCCAGCAGGTGATAGCGCTGCCTTCTGCACAGGTCTCTGTGTGTCCAGCCAGCGGCTAGGTTGGTTTACTAAGGTGGACACACGCCGTGTCAGTGGCCAGGGCGACCCCGCACGGCCGGCCCTCCTCTGGGGGCTGGGGTTCGGTCACCGGCTTGCTTCCTGTCCACCCTGCAGGCGTCTGGAGAGCTGGGCAGCGGGCTCGTGGAGACCCAGGAGCGTCTCCAGGAGGAGCTGGTGAGTGCCGGGCCGCGGGTGTGTGCACGCGTGTGCGACTTCCCGGGGCTCCCTGGGTCGCAGAGATGAATCCCTGCTGGGCCCGGGCCGTGCCCCACCTCTGTGCCGTGTCCCGGGAGGGCACGTCCGTCCCAGCCTGGTGTCCGGCCCAGTTCCTCCTTGGGCGTCTGTCTGCGTCTCCCGTCCGCTCGTGGGCCCTCGGGGACCCCGGGGCTGGCCCTGCTCTTAGCCCCGGCCGCCCGGAGCAGCACGCGGGCGGGGGCGGCTCAGGAGAGGCGTGGACGCCCCTGCTCCCCTCTGGACACACCGTGCGCCACCCCGGCGTCCCCTCCTCTGGGGCTCGGGCACGGAGGGACGCTCACGGCGAGGATCCCACCCACTCCAGGGGCGCTGGGGCCCTGGCCCCGGACGGTGTCGGTGCGGGGCGCCACAGGAGCCCTGTCCGGAGTCACGTGGCCGGTCGGCCCCTCGGCGGCCCCCCAGGGCCTGTGCGCAACCGCGGACACGGCGGTGCGGTCGGTGCTGGTGCCCCGAGGCCTGCCCGCGGACGGGGCGGGGTGCAGTTGGAGAGCAGTCATGCAGCTTCCTCAGACGCCCCCGCCAGCTCCAACTCCACAAGCCCAGCCGAGGCCGCGGCAGGAGGGCTGAGGGGCCGTGCGGAGGCCCCTGTCCCGGCCCCCCGGCCCCTCCACGGTCCTCCAGGCTCTGGCTCCCCCCACGGGGTCTGGGGAGCTCGCGTGGTTGACCGCTCCGGTCCCTGGGACCTTCCCCACCACAGAGGCTGCGGGCTGTGAGCACGGCCTGGCGTCCAGCCCCGGCCACTCGCCCGCTGGACGGGCCTCGTGGGGTGCGGTCCCGGGCACGTGGACCGGCACCATCTCCGAGCAGCGTCGCCAGCGAGCGTGTGCCGAGGGCCGCGCAGGGCCTTTGCCCGCCTCCTCGAGGCCGAGGCCCCGGGGGCCGGGAAGCGGGTTTTCAGGGTAGAGCCAGCCTTGTCCCCTGCGGGGCGGGGGTGGAATCACTGGGCCCTGGGTGCTGGGGCGGGCCCCGCGCTGAGGACACGTGTGGCCACCCGTCCCCGGTGCTGGTGCTGGCCACATGCCCATCCCTGTGAAGACCACGGCAGGAGCCAGGGCTCCCTGAGCCTCCTCGGGGCCCCGCTGGGCCCTGCGTGAGGAAGAGGGCAGGCGGGCTCTCGTCCATCCCTCCCCGTGTGGGCTTCAGGGTGAGGAGACCCCGCCCATGAGCTGCTCAGCAGAGACTGCCCCGGAGGGGTCTTGTGGAAGGGCGTGCTGGTGGTTTCTGGTTAACTGTGTGAGATCTCTCGGTACAAGCACATGCGTGTCAGCCCAGCAGCGCGGCGGGCCCACGTGCTCCCCGGGCACGCGCGTCTCTAAGTAACGGTCCCTCCACCCCACCAGGGCACGTCCCTGGGCCCCAGCCTCCCCGAGGCGCCGCCGGTCACTTCCCCGCCCTTGGCTGGCGCTGGCAGTGCGGAGGACTTGAGAACGGAGGAAGTGGAGGAGGTGACCACCGAGTCTTCACCAGGAGGTAAGGTCCGCCGAGCTGGCGCGTGCGTGTGCTCGTGTGTGCATGGTCGCGTGTGCGTTAGGGTGTGCAGCCGCCCTCGTCTGTGCCAGTGTGGCCAGTGAGGGGCTCAGGTCGGCCCGTCAGACAGACGCCCCACCCTGGGGGTCTGCGCCCGCCCTGCCCGCTGTCCCGGCGGCCGGCACTCGACTTCGGGGCGGAACCGAGGGTGCTGCCCCGCCCCGGCCTGGGCAGGGGTCACCAGTGGGACGTGGGAGCTGGTTCTGAGGGAGTGGGCGCAGAGGTGCCTCTCGCTGGACCCCTGCAAGTGGGGCGGCACTGGGACCCGGGACGGGGCGGCGGCTGGAGTGGCGGGAGCGCCTCTCAACCGGGGCTCCTCTTCCCGATTAGTTCGGTGACTTAGACCATCACAGGTTTGTGGCTTTGATGAGATTCGATTTATCTGTTCCTTTCCTTTATTCCTGGGCCCATCTGATGGTTTGTGGGCTTCCCCAGTGGCTCGGCGGTCAGGAATCTTCGCAGGAGACACAGTTCAATCCCTGGGTCGAGAAGAGCCCCTGGCGGAGGCCAAGGCCACCCACTCCAGCCTCTCGCCTGGAGAACCCCACAGACAGAGGAGCCCGACGGGCTGCAGTCACAGGGTCAGAAAGAGTCAGACACGACTGAGGCGCCTGGGTGCCCACAGACGTTGGTGGGAGCTTAATTCCCTGGTCAGGGATCGAACCTGCGCCCCTTGCTTTGGACGTCTGGTCCTACGCACTGGCCTCCGGGGAGCCCCCGTCTGTTTGTCTTTGTGGGTCTCGGTGCTGGCGTCCGGCCCGAGAGGCCAGCATGGCTCTGGCTCTCGCTTGGGCCTGGGGCCCACGGGCTGTGGCTCCGCACGGGGCTGCAGCACAGCCGTGGGAGCACCGCCCTCCACGCTCGGGCTCCGCGTCGCCGCCGGGCCGTGGCTGGGCACAGCTGCGCGTCTGGACTCTGCTCCGGGCGGACGGCGTCTCAGCGTCTGCACGGCCCTTCCGCCCGGCCGACCACGAGGCTTTAGATAAGCCTGGACCCGGTGCCGGGCCCTCCAGCCCTGCTCTGCCTTCACGAGTCCACCTCAGTGGGCTTTGCGGCCTCGCGTGAGTTTTAGATCCTCGCTGACGCTGCCAGTCAGGGTGGGATCAGGCCTGCTAATGTCCAGCCTTCCGACCCTGGACTCGGGATCTGACTCCTTTGGCTCTTTTAGGCCTTTATTTTCTCTGAGCAATGTTTTTCCAGCTTTAAATGTTGTCTGAGGCGGGGATTTTAATTTCACCTTAATCTACACTGACTCTGGGAGGGATCCTCCGCGGGCCATCGCAGGGCTCGGCAGGGGCCCTCTAGGGGCCCGCCTGTGGCTTGGCCAGTTCGTGGGGGACGGGGCTGGTTGGGGCGACGGCCCCCAGCATGCCCTGGCCGGCCCCTTTACTGAACAGGGTGGGCCTAGGGCAGCTGCAGGCGGGCGCAGGGCTCGTGGCCCCGATTTCTTCGAGACACGGGCCCATTTGACCCTCAGAGCTGTAGGGCCCTGAAAAGACGTGCCTCTCCTGAGGGGGCCCATCGTGGTCAGCTAATGGGCCTTAGCTCCTGTCCGGTTCCCGGCTCAGCGCCCAGCACTCTCAGAAGGTGGTCAGGCCTGGCGAGGGCAGAGACCCTCGGGAGGCGGGAAGTCGAGTTGCGGTTTGAGTCCTGTTTTGTAATTGACTCTGTGGCGCTAAGACTATTGGATGAAAGCTCTGGGGCAACAGCCTCAAAGCTCACCCCAAAGTTCTGTCCATCAGAAAGGGGGTGCCGTCCTGCTCCCAGTGGAGAGGAACCACGGGGAGGGGCGGGAGACGAGCAGGGTGGGGGGCGGGCGTCCCCACGCCGGGCAGCCACTCTTCTGTGTTCTGATGCCTCCCCAACTCTCTGGGACCTGTCAGGGGCTCGGGCTGCGGCTGGATTGGCTGGATCTGACCTGGGGACAGACCCCCAGCAGGTCCTGGCACCCCCACCATCCCTGTGCCCCAGGAGAAGCCACAAGGACGCGGCGGGGCCCGTGGAGGCCTGGGTTAGGTCACTGCAGAACAGCGCTGACCTGCGTGCGGGTCAGGTCCTCGGAGGCCCGTGCGCCCAGGAAGCGCCTGGCATTCAGGGGAGGAGGCCGTGGGGGGCCGCCGACCCCCAGGCGGCTCATCAGAAGGGCTTGTGCTCAGGGGCACGTGCTCAGGGGCCGGGCTGCACGCTGGGGCGGCGAGGCTCTGACGGCCACCCCCGCCTTCCCCAGCTCAGACCCCGCCCAGCTCGGGCACAGTCGCCACGTGGGACGCGAGTGGTCCAAGCCTGGGGAGCAGCCCCAAAGAGGTGAGGCCTCCCCGAGCCGGGCCCCCGGGCCCCCAGCCCAGTCAGTGCCCCGCCCTCCCTCCTGGGTCCCTGCTCCCTGGGGACCCTGCCCACTGGGGTCCCTGCTCTCTCTCTGGGGACCCCGGCGACGCTTTGTGCCCCTCCCTCCCGTACCTGCATCCGGGCATCCACAGCGAGGAGTCTCCCAGGCGGAGCCGGGGGTGGGGGAGGGAGGGACGCGCTGATGAAAACAGCCCCCCGCACCCCTTTCTGGACCCTCAGAGCTGTAGGGCCCTGAAAAGACGCGCCTCTCCTGAGGGGGCCCGTCGTGGTCAGCTAACGGGCCTTAGGTCCTGTCCGGCTCCCGGCTCAGCGCCCAGCACTCTCAGAAGGTGGTCAGGCCTGGCGAGGGCAGAGACCCTCGGGAGGCGGGAAGTCGAGTTGCGGTTTGAGTCCTGTTTTGTAATTGACTCTGTGGCGCTAAGACTATTGGATGAAAGCTCTGGGGCAACAGCCTCAAAGCTCACCCCAAAGTTCTGTCCATCAGAAAGGGGGTGCCGTCCTGCTCCCAGTGGAGAGGAACCACGGGGAGGGGCGGGAGACGAGCAGGGTGGGGGGGGGCCGGGCGTCCACACGCCGGGCAGCCACTCTTCTGTGTTCTGATGCCTCCCCAACTCTCTGGGACCTGTCAGGGGCTCGGGCTGCGGCTGGATTGGCTGGATCTGACCTGGGGACAGACCCCCAGCAGGTCCTGGCACCCCCACCATCCCTGTGCCCCAGGAGAAGCCACAAGGACGCGGCGGGGCCCGTGGAGGCCTGGGTTAGGTCACTGCAGAACAGCGCTGACCTGCGTGCGGGTCAGGTCCTCGGAGGCCCGTGCGCCCAGGAAGCGCCTGGCATTCAGGGGAGGAGGCCGTGGGGGGCCGCCGACCCCCAGGCGGCTCATCAGAAGGGCTTGTGCTCAGGGGCACGTGCTCAGGGGCCGGGCTGCACGCTGGGGCGGCGAGGCTCTGACGGCCACCCCCGCCTTCCCCAGCTCAGACCCCGCCCAGCTCGGGCACAGTCGCCACGTGGGACGAGAGTGGTCCAAGCCTGGGGAGCAGCCCCAAAGAGGTGAGGCCTCCCCGAGCCGGGCCCCCGGGCCCCCAGCCCAGTCAGTGCCCCGCCCTCCCTCCTGGGTCCCTGCTCCCTGGGGACCCTGCCCACTGGGGTCCCTGCTCTCTCTCTGGGGACCCCGGCGACGCTTTGTGCCCCTCCCTCCCGTACCTGCATCCGGGCATCCACAGCGAGGAGTCTCCCAGGCGGAGCCGGGGGTGGGGGAGGGAGGGACGCACGGCTGATGACCGCACCACCATGCTGGCCCGGTGTGTGTCCACAGGCATGTCCCCACGCCTGCCCCCCGTGCCTGTCTGTGCCCCTGTGTGAGCTGGGCCCACCCCCAGCCTGTGCCCTCTCCTGTTTGTCCTCAGCGAGGCCTGAAGGGGCAGAAGGGAGAGCCAGGCGCTCGGGGCCCCCCCGGCCCCATGGGTCCCCAGGGCCCCGCAGGCCCCGCCGTGCACGGCGCCGCGGCACAGCCTGCTTCTGGGCCACAGGGGCCCCCAGGGAAGGACGGCACCCCCGGAAGGGACGGTGAGCCCGTGAGTACTGTCTCCCCTCTGTCCAGCTGGGCGGGGCTTGGGCAGGAGAGGGAGGGCTGCGGGGTCGGGGCCCAGACCATGGCGCTCTCGTGGGTGGAGTGGGAGGGTGGCGGGGGCGCGGCGGGCAGCCCGGGGGCGGGGCGCGGGCACAGTGCCCTGGACAGAAGGCTCCCCAGCCCCGTGGGAGTCCGTGCACAGTGGGGTTGGAGGTGGGGTCCCTTTCCACAGTCAGCTCAGGGCGGGGTCAGGACTGTAGTCTTCTGTCACTAATGGTACTTCCCGCCTTCCAGGGGGATCCAGGCGAAGACGGGAAGCCCGTAAGTTGCCTTTTCTTCCAGAGCCCGTGTTATCCGTGGTGCTTGCGTGAGGCCCTCAGCTCCGCCCTCCCCACCCCGTGACTCTTTATCCCACCCTACCAAGGGGTTTCACAGGGAAGCCTTTAGGTGAGAATGCTGCACGGCGAGCCCCTCTGCTTCTCGGCCATCCCGAGTTTGAAAATGAAACTTACCTTTTGTTAAGAAAATACAAGTTTCATTGTTGATAGAAAAACAAGGTTTTGCAGGTATCTTGAGACGTTTAGACTACCAGGGAAAAAAGAAAAGGAAAGGGGCTTCCCTGGTGGCCCAGTGGGTAAGGACACTGCCTTGCAGTGCAAGGGGCGCCGGTTTGATCCCTGGCCTGGGAAGATCCCACGTGCCTCGGAGCAGCTGGACCGATGTGTCTAGCTACTGAGCTGCAGCTCTGGAGCGCATGTGCCCAGAGCCGGTGCTCTGCAGCGACAGAGGCCACCGCGATGGGAGGCCCACACGGGCCAAAGAGCAAAGATGGATGAAAATAGAGAAATGAAAGACCAATAGAAGTGGCCCGCACCTTCCCCTCCCCCGCCCCGCTCCCCGCCAATAAAACAACAACAACAAAAAGAAAAGGAAAGAAATAAAAGTTAGAACTCTGGATTCTAGAGGAAAAGACAGGAGACGGAGGAGCAGCCTGAGTGGGGCCCAAGGACACGGCCTGTGGAGAGGACGAGCCGCGCTCGCAGGGGGAGCAGCGGGCTCCCCAGCCTGCACACGCGGGAGAGGTTCTCTCTTAAAATCTTCAGTTTGGATTTTTAAAAATGATCGAGTGCTGTTTCCATGAAGCACCGTAAAATGACTCCGGAAGGCTCAGATAAAGAGGTAGAAAAGCACCGGCCGGCACGTGGTGCCGGGGGCCCTTGGGAGAGGCTCGCGGCTGAGAGACGCTGCAGCTCAAGCGGAGACTCTTGGGGGGTCCCGCAGGAGCCCCTCCCTGCCTCAGGAGGGAGCTCAGCTCAGTGGCGGCGGGGGCCTTGCCAGACCGGGGGGCGGGGGGTGCGTGTGTGTGGAATCCAGGGTCAGAGGGCGGGCGGGCTCCAGGGCCGGGCTGCACCGGGCCTCCTGCTGGAAGAGCCCCGGGTGCGGGCGCTCAGTCACCTGGAGGGCGGTTTAGGCTGCCCGGCCTCGGCCCGCTCACCCGGCAGCATGCACAGCGCTCCCATCCCCGGTGCCCCCACAGAACGCACGCCCACGGGACGGGCAGGGCGCAGTCCCCAGCCTGGTCGCCAGGGTCACCTCTGCAGGGCACTGCTCCCTGGAGGGGGCCTCGCCTGTGGAGGTTGGTGGTGCCCACCTGTGGCCCCGGCCAGGTCCCCGTTGCTTCTGGAGACGCAGCCCGGTCTGTGCCTCGCTGCTCTGTGGATGCAAAGCACAGAGCGCCTTGGTGCAGTGGCGTGGCTGGGGCCAGGCTCAGGCCTTCTCCTGACGAGCCACCGGGCCTCTGTCTTCCAGGGGGACATCGGGCCACAGGGCTTCCCAGGAACCCCGGGGGACGTGGGCCCCAAGGGCGAGAAGGTAAGTGGTAACTGGGCCGCGGTGCGGGTGCCTGGCGGTCTCCACTCCCTGCCCGAGACGAGGCCGTGCACCCTGGTGTGACCGGGTCCTCTGTTCACAGGGGGATCCTGGAGTCGGGCTGAGGGGACCCCCAGGGCCCCAGGGGCCTCCGGGGCCACCAGGACCTTCCTTCCGACGCGACGGGCTGGTGAGTCCTGCCTCTCCCACCTCGGGCGGCCCCGTTCCAGCAGAGAGGCCTCCTGCCTGCAGAGCTCGGCTTCCTGAGGCCTCGCCGCTCAGGTCCAGGCCGGAGACGTGACTCCTGCCCCCTGTTGGGTGTTGCCGTTCAGAGGGGCTGGGGGCCACCAGGAGGTCCCACATAGCCGTCAGCATGGGGCCGTCAGGGACGCCCAGCGCCGGGCTGCAGCCTCTGCAGGGACCGCGGGTGGACGGCCTGGGCTCTTGCTGACGTGGCCTCTCCCCGCAGACCTTCATCGACATGGAGGGGTCCGGATTTGGCGGTGACCTGGAGAGCCTCCGCGTGCGTGTCCCGTGGCCGGGGTGGTCAGGGTCCTGCTGGCCCCAAGCACCAGGGGAGCCCAGGGGGTGGCGTGAGGCCTGGCAGGGGGCGTCCTTCAGCCAGTGCTGTGTGCAGTGACCGTTCCGTGTTGTCCATGTCCAGGGCCCCCGAGGCTTCCCTGGCCCCCCGGGGCCCCCTGGCGTCCCAGGCCTGCCCGGAGAGCCAGGCCGCTTTGGGATGAACAGCTCAGACGTCCCAGGACCCCCAGGCCTGCCCGGCGTGCCTGGGAGGGCCGGGCCCCCTGGCCTGCCCGGGCCCTCGGTAAGCCTACCTGCCATGTCTGCCCTTATCCACGTCCGGGTGGCCGGCATGGTGGGGACAGTGAAGGCAGGACACAGAGTCCACAGGGTGGTGGTGGTGTCCCGTGTAGGGCCTGAGGACCCTTTACCGAGAGGCCACAAGCTGCCCCGGCCTCAGTCCAAGGCTGCTCCTCCTGAGGGGCTGGCGGCCCTGTTCATCCTCCCCAGTTTGACTGACAGCTCAAATTAAACCAGAAACGAGAAGAAAAAGAAAACAAAGCCTGAGCAGAGCTGTCTGGGTGTCCCCGACGGCGCGGGCCCTGTGAGCGGTGTCCAGAGCGTTTCGGGGGCGTCAGGGAACCTCTGGATGCACGGAGGCGCGTCTGCTGGCCACGGGTCGTTTTTGGTGACTGGGTCCCGTCTGCCCACGCGCCGCTCTTCCCTCCCCAGGGACCCCCTGGCCCTCCAGGAAAAGACGGGCAACCGGGACAGACTGGCCAGAAAGGCAGCCTCGTAAGTGCCCCCAGCATCCGGGGCGCTGAGCCAGCACCAGAGTGTGGGGGTTCGGGTGGTGCTGCCCTGGGTCGCCAGGGAGGAGGAGCACCCAGGGGGCACCACGGCCGCCAGCCAGGGACCCCACGGTGGCTGAGAACCGGCTGCTGAGGCTCCTGGAAAAGCCCAGGGCCTCACTCACGACCGCGATCGACCTGACGGTTTTGAAAAGTCCTGACGCTTTCCTGTGCGAGCATTTCCTTCCCGCTTATGCTTCGGTTGCATCGGTAACAGAAGCTTCGAGGCCGCGCGGACGTGTCACTGGGCCGGTGGTCTCCAGGTGGCTTTGAGGGCTGGGCCTGGGGAGGGTCTGCAAGTCACTTGGGCGCAGTGCCCCCCACGATCCTGCCTGAGAACCGGCTGCGGGGGCTCGGCGGAGGGCCGGCGTTAGGGAGCCCTCCGTGCTCAGCCCTGCAGCGGCTGAGCTAGACGCACTCTCCTCCCGCGTGCGGATGAGGTCGCCCCTGCCCCCGAGGCTCCATCCCCCCCAAAACGGGATGGTGGCGGGAGCAGCGGGGCAGGGGAGACGCTGGACGTTTTCAAGAAAGTCGGTCCAAGGGGGCCGGGACGGAGCTCTCCGGTCGGACTGTGGAGTAACGGCTCTCTCCTCCCGCAGGGCGAGGCGGGCGCCCCAGGAGCCAAGGTACGGACGGAGCGGGTGCCGCCCTTCTTCAGAGCGGGTGGACCCACTGGGCGAGGGCGCAGGCGGAGGCACAGCCGCCAGGAGAGCAGGCCCCCGGCGCCGATCGTTGGCCAGCTGGGACCCGCCAGCAGCAGGCGTCCTGTTTGACCTGCGAGACTGTTCCCGCCAGAGCTCTGGTCTCCGGTGGCCCGGGGTCGGAGACCCCGATGCGGGCTGCAGGGGAGGGGCTGTGAGGGGAGGGCGGAGGGGGCGGGGCTGCCGGGCCCCAGTGTGTCCCGAGCGGGCCTCTGGTGCCCACACAGGCCTGGTCCGGGGCCACCCCCGCGCGGCTGCGCCCCCCTGAGGCCCGAGCTCGTCCGTGAGCCGGACGGGCCGGCGCTGACCGGCAGCCTCCCCAGCATGCTGCCCAGGCGCCCACCGGGGGTTGGTGACACCCGAGGCCGAGGGTGACCCTCCTCCCGCCCACACAGGGAAGCAAGGGAGACCCCGGCCCCATCGGCTCTCCCGGGCAGCAGGGCCTGCCTGGAGCCCCCGGACCAGCAGGACCGCCCGGGCCCCCCGGCCCCCCCGGGCCCCCGGGCCCCGGACTCGCCGCAGGATTTGTGAGTGCCCGCTGCTCCTGGCCTCCCGTGCCCTCGGGGCCCACGCTGACCGGCGCTGCTGGACAGGACCCACACTGGTGCCGCTTTGCCTGGGCTTCTCCAGCTGGCGGTGGGCAGAGCCCCCGCGGGAGCCCCGGCCACGCTGCCCCCCAGGACCGGCGGGTTGGCCTCAGAGAGCGGAACGGGGGGCATTTACAGCCCTACTGCCCCGTGACCCCGCCCTGAGACTCCAGCCGCTCTGGTGGCTGGGCTCTTGCCCGGCCTGGGGCAGGGCCTCTTCCTGCGCGAAGAGACACAGACCCGAGACGCAGGCCCTGTGTTCTCCTGCAGGACGACATGGAAGGCTCCGGGGGCCCCTTCTGGTCGACGGCCCGAGGTGCCGACGGGCTGCAGGTACTGCTGGGGGTGGGGCGTCCCTGGGACCGAGCTCCGGTTCAGACAGGAGCAGCCCTGCAGGCCCGGGAGCCGCCTGTGTCCAGGACGCTGTCCACCGCGGGCCACCCGGGAAGCGGGTCTCCAGTGTGGGGAGCGCCCCGGTGGCCGAGCTGAGGGACCGCGGGGCGGGCTGGTTCTAGACATGAGTCTCCTGGAAATGTGAATCCAGGTCTCCCATAGCTCGGACTTCGGGAAGTTACGCGTTTTTAACTTTAATTAAATAAAGACGGGGATGTTCCTATGAAAGTCCACCTCGTGGTGCCGTCGGCGTGTGCGCTGGCCAGGACTGGGTCTGGGGACGGCCGGGCCCTAGACCAGATGGACCCAGGAGGGGCCTGTGGGAGGCAGGACACCTGGGACAGGCAGAGAGGGGCTCCCTCCCCTCAGGACTCGCATCCTGGGGGACCTGGAGCCAGGGTCCGGCTGGGCCCCACAGTCTCAGCCCAGCGAGGGGGCGGTGGCCAGGCCTCCTGCACCGGGCGCCGCCGCGGAGGGCCCTCGCTGGGGCAGACACCAGCCCTGGGGAGACGGCGGTTACGCCCTTTAAGGTGGTGCCTTCCCCGTTAGCCGCTGGGAGGCTCAGTTTGGGCTGGGAGCCGTCGGCTGCCTTGGCAGGGGTGGGGCGGGCGCCGAGGTGACCGGGCGGGTGGCAGGGGCGGGTCTCCTCTCTCGGCCCAGGGACATGGCTGCAGCGCCCCTTGACCGGGATGGATCCGTGGGCGGAGCAGCCGTGGGTCAGTCCTCTGCCTTCTCTGCCCCACAGGGACCACCTGGCTCGCCCGGAGTCAAGGTCAGTGAGAGGCTGGCTACCCTGGGGCCCCCGCCGCGGCACCCCGTCCCTTCCAGAAGCCACTGCTTGGTGGCCTGGAGTCCCCCGTGGGGAGCTGGCAAAAGACAGAAAGCCTAACGGGGAAGCGGCAGCCAGGGCTGGGCTGGGCGGCGGTGCCCGTGCCGTGTCTGACCCTGCGAATCGAGACCCCGGCTCCACACGTCCGAGGTCTGTGCCGGCTCGGGGAGAGCGAGGGGTCGGGAAGGAGCCCCCAGCCCAGGGGCCGCGGGTGGCGCCGGGCACAGCCTGGGGGCTGCTTTCGGCCGTCCGCGGCCCCCGCCCCGCTTGGCTGTGCTCCTCTCTGTCCCTGGAGGACAGCGCCCCTCCCCCACCCGCACGCACACGGTCCCGGTGTGCGAGGCCCGCCCGAGGGCCTGCGCCTGCCCCCCAGCCCCTGGAGCATTGCACCTTCCTCGCGAGCCTTTGGGACAGTTCAGAGGATTGTGTTTAAGAAGGACGTGCCTAGCTTGCCTGTGGCGGGTGAAGCCCCGCGTCCAGCCGCTCTCCAGAGGGGCTCGGTGGCCAGGACTGGGTCTGGGGACGGCCGGGCCCTAGACCAGATGGACCCAGGAGGGGCCTGTGGGAGGCAGGACACCTGGGACAGGCAGAGAGGGGCTCCCTCCCCTCAGGACTCGCATCCTGGGGGACCTGGAGCCAGGGTCCGGCTGGGCCCCACAGTCTCAGCCCAGCGAGGGGGCGGTGGCCAGGCCTCCTGCACCGGGCGCCGCCGCGGAGGGCCCTCGCTGGGGCAGACGCCAGCCCTGGGGAGACGGCGGTTACGCCCTTTAAGGTGGTGCCTTCCCCGTTAGCCGCTGGGAGGCTCAGTTTGGGCTGGGAGCCGTCGGCTGCCTTGGCAGGGGTGGGGCGGGCGCCGAGGTGACCGGGCGGGTGGCAGGGGCGGGTCTCCTCTCTCGGCCCAGGGACATGGCTGCAGCGCCCCTTGACCGGGATGGATCCGTGGGCGGAGCAGCCGTGGGTCAGTCCTCTGCCTTCTCTGCCCCACAGGGACCACCTGGCTCGCCCGGAGTCAAGGTCAGTGAGAGGCTGGCTACCCTGGGGCCCCCGCCGCGGCACCCCGTCCCTTCCAGAAGCCACTGCTTGGTGGCCTGGAGTCCCCCGTGGGGAGCTGGCAAAAGACAGAAAGCCTAACGGGGAAGCGGCAGCCAGGGCTGGGCTGGGCGGCGGTGCCCGTGCCGTGTCTGACCCTGCGAATCGAGACCCCGGCTCCACACGTCCGAGGTCTGTGCCGGCTCGGGGAGAGCGAGGGGTCGGGAAGGAGCCCCCAGCCCAGGGGCCGCGGGTGGCGCCGGGCACAGCCTGGGGGCTGCTTTCGGCCGTCCGCGGCCCCCGCCCCGCTTGGCTGTGCTCCTCTCTGTCCCTGGAGGACAGCGCCCCTCCCCCACCCGCACGCACACGGTCCCGGTGTGCGAGGCCCGCCCGAGGGCCTGCGCCTGCCCCCCAGCCCCTGGAGCATTGCGCCTTCCTCGCGAGCCTTTGGGACAGTTCAGAGGATTGTGTTTAAGAAGGACGTGCCTAGCTTGCCTGTGGCGGGTGAAGCCCCGCGTCCAGCCGCTCTCCAGAGGGGCTCGGTGGCCTGGCCTGCGGCCCACCCAGGCCGGGACTCAGCACGGGGCACAGGTCTGGGCCCTCAGCTCCGAGCTGGGGCTGCGGCGTGGGCCCCCGACTGGTTCCCCGGAGGACGGGCGGGTGCCGCTCGGGGCCGGCAGCGCTTGCGACCCACCGAGCCCTTTGTCCACCTCAGGGGGATCCTGGAGCCGTGGGGCCACCAGGGACCAAGGTAAGGGCTTTCCTCGGGGTCAGGAAATCCACTTCGCCGCCCTGGTCTGGGCACCGCAAAGCGCCGCAGGCCGAGGCCCGGGCCCAGCCGGTCCACACCAGGCCCAGTGCTACCCGCTGCCGTCCCTGTCCCCGCACCCGCAGGTGCCCCCAGGCTTTCCCCTCCCGTCCCAGCTCTGCTGTGCAGGGCCCTGCCCCCGGGCGCTCCCCAGGAGGCCGAGCAGGCTGAGTCACCCCCAGGTGTGAGCTAGTGACCGATGGAAACCACGGTCCGAGATGTCCGGGAGGCTCCCTGGCCGTGGCCCCCCCAGCGCCGTGGCTCGCCGGGCCCGGCTGACACGCGTGCTCTCCCGGGGTCTGATGCAGGGAGAAGCTGGAGCCGCCGGAGCGCTGGGGCTCCCTGGGCTCCCAGGCAGAGAGGGCGCAGCTGGACCCCAGGTGGGTGACCGCCGGGGCTGCCGGGCTGCCATCCCCGCTGCGGCCGTGCCGGGACGAGGGCTGGCGCCCGCCGTGGGTCTTACTGTCCCGTGGAGTGTGGAGACGCCGGCCGCGGGGGCCGTGAGCCCGGGGTCCGGCTGCCAGAGGGGGCTTCCTGTGCCGCTGACCCCCCCGCCGCGCCGGGGCAGTGAAGGAAGAGCTCCGCGTCCACGCGGGGCCCGCGCCGGGGGCCTGGGGTCTCCGGGAAGCAGGGCTCACGTTCTGTTCACGACCAACGGTTTCCTCCCTGTCTCCGCAGGGACCAAAAGGAGAAAAAGGGACTCGGGGAGAGAAAGTGAGTGTGGGTGCTGTGGGGGTGGAGGGAACCGTCCCCCGCCCCACGCCTGCCCCGTGGCCGTGGAGACGTGGGCGGGGGTCCGGGCTCAGGGCCTGACCCCTCCTGGGAGGGGCTCGGTGGCCTGGCCTGCGGCCCACCCAGGCGGGACTCAGCACGGGCACAGGTCTGGGCCTCAGCTCCGAGCTGGGGCTGCGGCGTGGGCCCCCGACTGGTTCCCCGGAGGACGGGCGGGTGCCGCTCGGGGCCGGCAGCGCTTGCGACCCACCGAGCCCTTTGTCCACCTCAGGGGGATCCTGGAGCCGTGGGGCCACCAGGGACCAAGGTAAGGGCTTTCCTCGGGGTCAGGAAATCCACTTCGCCGCCCTGGTCTGGGCACCGCAAAGCGCCGCAGGCCGAGGCCCGGGCCCAGCCGGTCCACACCAGGCCCAGTGCTACCCGCTGCCGTCCCTGTCCCCGCACCCGCAGGTGCCCCCAGGCTTTCCCCTCCCGTCCCAGCTCTGCTGTGCAGGGCCCTGCCCCCGGGCGCTCCCCAGGAGGCCGAGCAGGCTGAGTCACCCCCAGGTGTGAGCTAGTGACCGATGGAAACCACGGTCCGAGATGTCCGGGAGGCTCCCTGGCCGTGGCCCCCCCAGCGCCGTGGCTCGCCGGGCCCGGCTGACACGCGTGCTCTCCCGGGGTCTGATGCAGGGAGAAGCTGGAGCCGCCGGAGCGCCGGGGCTCCCTGGGCTCCCAGGCAGAGAGGGCGCAGCTGGACCCCAGGTGGGTGACCGCCGGGGCTGCCGGGCTGCCATCCCCGCTGCGGCCGTGCCGGGACGAGGGCTGGCGCCCGCCGTGGGTCTTACTGTCCCGTGGAGTGTGGAGACGCCGGCCGCGGGGGCCGTGAGCCCGGGGTCCGGCTGCCAGAGGGGGCTTCCTGTGCCGCTGACCCCCCCGCCGCGCCGGGGCAGTGAAGGAAGAGCTCCGCGTCCACGCGGGGCCCGCGCCGGGGGCCTGGGGTCTCCGGGAAGCAGGGCTCACGTTCTGTTCACGACCAACGGTTTCCTCCCTGTCTCCGCAGGGACCAAAAGGAGAAAAAGGGACTCGGGGAGAGAAAGTGAGTGTGGGTGCTGTGGGGGTGGAGGGAACCGTCCCCCGCCCCACGCCTGCCCCGTGGCCGTGGAGACGTGGGCGGGGGTCCGGGCTCAGGGCCTGCCCTCCTGGGAGGGGCTCTGGAGACCGCTGTCCCCAGCCCCCAGGCGCCCCTCACCGCGGCGCCGGCAGCCTCCCCGATGCCTGCCGGCCGCGGTCCACTCCTCCCGGGAAAGCCCAGCGCCCGCCGCCGCTCTGTCTTCCAGGGAGACCCAGGGAAGGAGGGAGTGGGGCAGCCAGGCCTCCCGGGACCCCCGGGGCCCCCAGGGCCCGTCGTCTACGTGTCGGAGCAGGACGTAAGGACCCCGCGTGGTGGGGGGCACACTCTGGCCCCCGGGGCTGGCTGCAGTCCCGGAGCCGCCCGCCCTCGCTGGTGGGGCGACCCCTGGAGACGCGGGCACCCGCTCTGCGGGCTCCGTGGGGCTCCTCAGATGGAGGCCCGGCCTTCCCGTGCTCGGGCTGCCCGTCTGCACGGCACCTGCTCCCGCTGGGATGTGTCCCCGGGCCCCGGCAGGTCCTGTGGCGTGGGGGGGACGCCCTCCGCGGCGGGGGCTCCAGCTCTCGCCTCAGGGCCCCGAGGCCAAAGCCGGAGGCCTTCACACGGACGTCCTGGGGTCTCTGGGGCACGTCCTGGGGCTGCGTTTTCGTGGCAAACGCTGTCCTTTTCCGTCCTCCTCTGCGGCCTGGCCGACGCGTGGACAGAGAGTGCTGGCGAGCGTGCCGGGCCCCGAGGTATGTTCGCCAAGGGGCGGCTGGGTGTGGACGGCTGCTCCGGGGGGTCCTGACTCTCCTCTCTCCGCAGGGCCACGCGGGCTATGCCGGCTTCCCCGTGAGTGCCTCCCCAGGGCGTGGGGGGCTTCTAGCGCCGGGGCGGGGGCTGCCCGTGAGGCCGAGGAAGTGGAGCAGGAGACCCCGTCTGGCCAGGGCCTTGGGCGAGCGTCAGGGGCCGGGCTTCGTGTCGGGGTGTCCCGACAGCCTCCGCCTCTCCCTGCAGGGACCAGCCGGGCCGAAGGGAGACCTGGGCGCCAAAGGCCAGCAGGGCCTCCCGGGACCCAAGGTGAGGGCCGCGAGGGGCTGTCTGGGGTCGCGGGGTGGCTGCGTGGGGGTGGGGTCTGGGGCGGGTGGCAGCCCCCTGGTGGTCTCCCTGAGCCTGTGGGGGCCCCGCTCAGGCTCCCAGTCCTGGGGTGTCAAGGTGGTGCCGGGGAGGCTTATGAGGGAGGGGCTCGCAGGGAGGAGGTAGAGGGGCCGGGGGAGAGGCACGGGGAGTGTGAGGCCTGTTCTCCCCCGGCCGAACCCCGGCCCCCACCCATTCCAGGGCGAGAAGGGCGAACCGGGCACGTTCTTCAGCCCTGACGGCAGAGCGCTGAAAGGAGCGAAGGTGAGGGGGCGTCCGGCGAGCCCACACCGCTGTCCGGGCAGGGCGGTGGGGGAGGGCCGTGCCGACGACACAAAGGCGTGTGCGCCTGAGCGCGCAGCTCCTGCCCGTGCGTGGGAGCCTCTGGGGATCATTTCCAGAAGGTTCTGCAGCCTGGGCTTCACCCGTCCCTCTCGGCCCACCACCCCGCTGGGGGTCCTCAGGGCGCCAGAGCCCGCACCTCAGCTCAGCCCCCGCCTGGCGGCCCCTCGTGCTCCTCTGCCGCCGGCTGAGCCCGCCCCGCACAGGGGCTGGCGCTCGGGGCCGTGCCTGCGGACGCGACACCCGCTGCGGTGCCCGCCTGGCCCTGGCCCTCGGGGTCCGCCCGCCTTCCTCAGGAGGGAGCCAGGCATGGCTGGGCTCAGGAGAGGTCCCTCGGGAGAGCTGTGCCCAGACCAGTAAGCTACTTTTTTTGGACAGAGAGTGCTGGCGAGCGTGCCGGGCCCCGAGGTATGTTCGCCAAGGGGCGGCTGGGTGTGGATGGCTGCTCCGGGGGGTCCTGACTCTCCTCTCTCCGCAGGGCCACGCGGGCTATGCCGGCTTCCCCGTGAGTGCCTCCCCAGGGCGTGGGGGGCTTCTAGCGCCGGGGCGGGGGCTGCCCGTGAGGCCGAGGAAGTGGAGCAGGAGACCCCGTCTGGCCAGGGCCTTGGGCGAGCGTCAGGGGCCCGGGCTTCGTGTCGGGGTGTCCCGACAGCCTCCGCCTCTCCCTGCAGGGACCAGCCGGGCCGAAGGGAGACCTGGGCGCCAAAGGCCAGCAGGGCCTCCCGGGACCCAAGGTGAGGGCCGCGAGGGGCTGTCTGGGGTCGCGGGGTGGCTGCGTGGGGGTGGGGTCTGGGGCGGGTGGCAGCCCCCTGGTGGTCTCCCTGAGCCTGTGGGGGCCCCGCTCAGGCTCCCAGTCCTGGGGTGTCAAGGTGGTGCCGGGGAGGCTTATGAGGGAGGGGCTCGCAGGGAGGAGGTAGAGGGGCCGGGGGAGAGGCACGGGGAGTGTGAGGCCTGTTCTCCCCCGGCCGAACCCCGGCCCCCACCCATTCCAGGGCGAGAAGGGCGAACCGGGCACGTTCTTCAGCCCTGACGGCAGAGCGCTGAAAGGAGCGAAGGTGAGGGGGCGTCCGGCGAGCCCACACCGCTGTCCGGGCAGGGCGGTGGGGGAGGGCCGTGCCGACGACACAAAGGCGTGTGCGCCTGAGCGCGCAGCTCCTGCCCGTGCGTGGGAGCCTCTGGGGATCATTTCCAGAAGGTTCTGCAGCCTGGGCTTCACCCGTCCCTCTCGGCCCACCACCCCGCTGGGGGTCCTCAGGGCGCCAGAGCCCGCACCTCAGCTCAGCCCCCGCCTGGCGGCCCCTCGTGCTCCTCTGCCGCCGGCTGAGCCCGCCCCGCACAGGGGCTGGCGCTCGGGGCCGTGCCTGCGGACGCGACACCCGCTGCGGTGCCCGCCTGGCCCTGGCCCTCGGGGTCCGCCCGCCTTCCTCAGGAGGGAGCCAGGCATGGCTGGGCTCAGGAGAGGGTCCCTCGGGGAGAGCTGTGCCCAGACCAGTAAGCTACTGGGGACAGGCCTGCAGGGCCCCCCAGAGACCTCAGGGTTGCTGGGTGACGGCCGCAGATCGCAGAGCCCCAGACAGACGCAGAGAGAACTCTGAGGTGGGGCCACAGACCCCCCGTGGCTGCGGGCAGGCCCCCCGGGCACGGGCCCCCCAGACATGCCCAGCCCCCCTCCCCCTCCCTGTGGCTCTTCCCTTTCCTTCCTGGTTCTGCTGGGGTGCCAGACAGACGCAGGGACCCCCGGGGGCTGCCCTGGGGGTGACCTGCAGCCACGTAACAGTGCCTCTGGCCCTCTGTTCAGGGCGAGCCCGGCTTCCGAGGCCCCCCGGTGAGTAGACGCGGCTTCCCCGCAGTGCACACGCGGGGCTGTGGCGTGAACGGGCACGGGGGGCTGCCGAGGGCGCTGGCGCTTGCCTGGCTGCGGGGCGGGCGGGGAGCCGAGCTGACATCCAGCTGCACCCCTGAGTCTGGGGTCGGCGTTGGGAGGGAGCCCTGGGGTGGGGGCTGGTCCCCACCCACCTGCAACCTGCGCCCCTCTCCCCGCAGGGTCCATACGGGCGGCCTGGGCACAAGGGAGAGATCGGCTTCCCTGGACGCCCGGTAGGTCCCGGTCTCCAGCCGGGGGTGGCAGCGGCCCGTGACCGTGCAGACAGTGGGCCCAGAGCGGAGCGGACGGCAGCCCCCTGCTGGCCCTCCCGGCGGGCACCCACGCCTCAGGCGTGGCAGCTCGGGTCCCGGAGGGCCCGACAGCGAGCAGGCCCTGGGGGACGGGGCTGGTGGCTGCTCCCCAGGCCTGGCCAGCACCCCGCAGCTCCCCGCATTGTGCTCTGCCCAGGGGCGGCCCGGGATGAACGGACTTAAAGGAGAGAAGGGGGAGCCAGGAGACGCCAGCGGGGGCCTCGGCGTGAGGGTGAGTGTCCAGCCGGCGGGGTGGGGCAGGGAACCTGGGCCAGGCGTCCTGGCCGCAGGGACTCAGCCGGGGTCTCAGAGCTCGCTCGGCCTCACCGTGTGACCCCACGAGGCCGGGCTGTGACGGTCCTCGGGCCCGCAGGCCCCGTGAGCACACCTACACGCGTGAGCCAAGGCCGTGGAACAGCGGGGTCTTCTTGGAAGCGCCTGCAGGTCGCACGGGCCCCGGGCGGGCGCCTCTGCCGGTGGGGCTGCGGCTCTGCCGCCCTCTGAGCCGAGGGCTCGCGGTTAGCAAGGTCACCAGTTAGGCCCCGCGGCCTCTCTGCCTGGACAGACGGCGCCGTCGAGATGCAGGACCCACCCCCGCCCCCCGGTACCCCTCGGTGCCGTTTCCCCGGGCCCCTCCTGCTCGCCCGGGGCGCAGCCTGGCGGAGCGACGCGGGGTCCTGCGGGCGGCAGCTTGGGCCTCCGCGCCTCCTGTGTGTCGGTCGCTGCGGCGTCCTCATCCCGCCACTCCGCCTCCTGGACCGAACCCCGGTGGCCGCGTCTCGAAGCCTCGGGACGCGGGCAGTGACCGCAGAGCTCCGGGACGGGGGTCCGGCTTCCGTCCAGGAGGAGGACAGGGCTGCCGGCTCCTTCCTGCGGCCCCGCGGCACGCTCGCCCCGGCCAGCGCGTCCAGGGGACCGGCTCCTCCGTGGGCCTGAGCTCACCCCGCCGTCCACTGCAGGCCGCCCTCCTCGGCTGCAGGGCGGGAGCGAAGGTGGCCGGCGCCGAGCGCACCGGGGTCGTGTCCCAGCGTCCTCGTCACCCAGGCCGGGCCTCTGTCGAAGGCGCCGGTGCTTTCAGGGCAGGCGCTCCGACGCCAAACGGACGGCTGTCTGTCCTCCTCCCACCCGCGGGTGAACAGCCAGTCACGCTCACGCAGCACGCGCGAAGCCCAGGGCGCTGGTCTCCCGGCTCCCTCAGACCTCGGAGACGCCCGGCCGACCTTCACCGGGTCGCAGTCAGTGACCACACGAGCTGTCTCCAAGGCCGTGTCCAGCCCAGGCGGCCACCCACACGTCTCCCGTGGGCGGTCTGAGCGGGATTCTCCTCTGGGGACGAGACGGGGACAGCCGTGACCACAACTAAACGGGGCGCATCCTCCGTGTGATGTTCTGACTTGACCGGGATTCTCAGGAACGCTCCCGCCCATGCCTGCCGTCCTGGCCGTGTTGACCGCCTGGCCGGGAGCGCGACTGACCGGAGCTTTCTCTCGCCTCACGCAGGGTCTGCCCGGCCCGCCCGGGCCCCCGGGGCCCCCAGGCCCTCCCGGGACTCCTGTCTACGACAGCAACGTGAGTCGCCCAGCCCCGCGGTCCCGCTGCCTCCGCCCCCCGTTGCCTGCTCGGGCCTCCCTGCCTCTCCCTGACCCCGGGAGGGCCAGCCCCACGGAGGCTCGGAGCCCAGGCAGGGGCAGGCAGGCCCACGGCCTCTGTGTCCCCCGTGGGGGGCTTCTGGGAGAGGGCAGGGCGGTGGGATCCAGGCCCACCCACCCTGAGGCTGCACCTGGTGGGCAGCCAGGTGGAAGACAAGCCCCCGCCCCAGGCGGGGAGCGAAGGAGGGGAAGGGAGGACTCTGGGGCTAGGGTCCTATGGTCCTGGGGGTGGACACCCCACTTCACAAGGCCCAGTGACATGAGGGGACCTCACGGGGTCGTCACGTCAGGACCAGGGTTCCAGCCCCAAACCCTGTGTCCTCGCTCCCCCGCTGCGCCTCAGTCCTTGGGGGACGGGGCCTGTGGGTAGAGAGCCTGGGTTGGGGGTGCCCTTAATCTCCAGGGCGCCTTCCTCGATGGCCAGTTTCAGCCCGTTCTTCACAGGCATTTGTGGACTCTGGCCGCCCTGGACCCCCGGGATTGCCAGGTGAGGGGTCCCGGGGCCTCGGGGAGGGCAGGTGGGGCCCTGTGGCCACAGCTCGGAGCAGGCAGCGGGCGCCCCCACGAGGGAGCTGGAAGCCGGGACCGTCAGTCCCGGTGGGCCACGGCCCTCGCTGGGCGCCGTGGGCAGGAGTGGACACCCGGCAGCCGCCCGCGGGCCGCGCACAGTCCAGCTCCTTGTCCCAGCCGCTCCCAGCAGGACTGACGTGGCCTCCGGGGAGCGACCGCCGCGCACTGCCGCGCTCACGAGCGCTTGCTCTGAGGGTCCCGGGTTGACGAGCTGCCCCTCCCGGGCCCGGCCAGCCGTGCACGTGGCGCCCCTAGGGTCAGGCCGTGCGCGGGCAGGAGGGCGTCCTGGTGGCCTCTGTGCACATGAGGTCACAGGCACGGGGGCCTCTGTCCCTCCAGGACACCAGGGGCCTTCTGGACCCAAGGGCGACAAAGGAGACGTGGGCCCGCCCGGACCACCAGGTGAGCGTGCTCTGGGCTGGGGCTCCACGTGTGGTCGCCTGCCTGCGCCCCGGAGCAGGAAAGTCCCTCTGGGGCTCAGGGGCCCTGACCGGCTGCCTGGGGCAGCGCAGCCTCGGGGCAGGGCTGGGGGGAAAGGACCTCCCTGGGCAAGGGGCGGCGGTGACGGCCAGGCAGGCCGTCCCCACGCCGGCTCGCTGAGGAGCTGGGCCGGGCCCCTGTGTGAGCCTCCTGGGGGACCCAGCACCCCCCGCGCCCTGAAGGAGCCTCGTCGGGTCGGGTCCTCCCGGGGGAGAGCCCGGCACCTCCACGTCCCCGGGGAAGGCGAGAACCCCCAGCCGAGGGAGATCGGAGCCCGTGTGGCGCCGGGCACGGGCCGGGCGGGAGCGAGGGCGGCTGGCCGCGGGCACCAAGGCCCGGGGCGGCCGAGGGCGCGGCTCAGGGGAGGCTGCGCCCAGAGCCAGGGCCAGGGCGGGTTTGCCCTTCGAGCTGCCAGAAGCCGGAGCGGACCCGCCCCTTGAGGAAGGCGAGCTCGTTGAGGGCCGGGCTTCCTGAGGACTGGGCGGCAGGCGGCGGCCCGCAGGACAGGCCGTTCCCGGCTCGGCCCGACGACGCAGGGCGGGGACTGGCCGCGCACGCGGGCTCTGAGGAAGTGACCCTGGGTTCACAGACCCCCCGCGTGGGTGTCAACAGCCCGGAGGGTTGGGCAGATAAACCGTCGCAATTCGTGAGCAGAGACACCTTTTCAAGATTCTGTTTCATTTATGAGTGGGCTTTGATTTTTGTGAACTGCCTGTGACCTTGGCCCAAAATGAAATCTTCAAAAGGTGTCATTTAGGAAAAGATGAGGTTGGTGGCCAAAGCTGGGATGCTGGGCGGTGGGTGACGGGCTCCGAGGACCGACGCCCAGGACACAGCCGCCCTGTGCCCCCGCGGGCGCTCGGCAGGAGGGCGCTCGGCTCGGCGGCCTGCTCTACCTGCGCGCGAGACGGGCCGTCGACGTCCCGCGGCGGTCAGCGCTCCGCGAGCACACGTCCGTCATCCAGCTGTTCCTCCTGACTGTGCAGGGCTGTGGGTCAGCAATAAAACTCAACAAGACACCTAGCAGCTGAGAATTAGAGTACCACCACATGCAGGGTCTCTGCACAGAAATACAGAAATTGCAGAACGATTAGGAGACGCAGGTAAATTCAGGGATGGGCGATGAGGCAGGAAGGCAGCGTCTCACTGAGCGTCCTCCGCCACATCTCTCCCTGCAGGGCAGTTCCCCTTCGACCTCCTCCAGCTGGGTGACGAGATGAAGGTGGGTGACACCCCTCGTCCGCACACGGCCCCCGTCTCCCCAGCATGGGCCCCAGAGGGCGCCCGGGGCTCCGCTCTCCAGGAACTCGGGGGACGCAGGGGAGGCTGGGAGGCAGAGCCCCGTCCTGCCGGGCCGGCCAGGGCTGGGCTGCAGAGCGTCCAGCTGCCTCACCCTCAGCCTGGGGGTCGGCCCGGCCCTCCGCACTCTGGCACCGGGAGCGGGGCTGTCGCCCACAGACGTTTCTATCCGCAGGGGGAGAAGGGTGACCGAGGGGCCACCGGGCAGAAAGGAGAAAGGGGTGAGCCGGGGGGCGACGGATTCTTTGGCTCCAGCGTGCCTGGCCCCCCTGGCCCCCCTGGCTACCCAGGGGGTCCGGTGAGTGGGGCCCCAGGATGCCCAAAGGTGCCCCCACACAGGCCCCGTCCCGTGCTGGAGCTCGGGCCCCGGGTCTTGGGGGCCTGGAACGGAGGGTGGTCCACCTGTGGGCTGGGCCCCAAGCGCCCACCCTGGCTCTCTGCCCCAGTGGGGGCCCCCAGCGGGGTCATGCATGAGTCGGGCCTGGGGGGCACGGGGCACCCTCCGGACGGGCCCTGACCTGGGGCGCCTCCTCTCCTGCTGCTCGTCCCCTGGACGCCCTCAGGGAGACCCGGTGCTGAGCGTCCAGGGGCCGGGGGCTGTGCCTCTGTCGGGGCTGCCCTTGCTGCCTCTCGGAGCTCCTTCCCAGCAGAAGACGCACAGGGCAGGAGGGAAGGGAGGGGACAGGGGCTCGGGGCCATGGCTTGTGACAGAGGCCGCCCAGATCCCCAGGCTTGCCTGTCCCGGCCTCGGGTCACAGGGGACAACGGCCATGTTCCTTCTTCCCTGCTAGGGCCCCAAGGGAGACAGCATCCGCGGCCAGCCCGGCCCGCCAGGACCTCAGGGACCCCCTGGCATCGGCTACGAGGGACGCCAGGGGCCTCCGGGCCCCCCCGGGCCTCCAGGGCCCCCGGGCCCCCCTTCCTTTCCCGGCCCCTACAGGCAGAGTAAGTTGGGCAGGGAGGGCCCGGGCTCCAGCCCCTCCAGGTGGGCCGGTGTCCCCACCTCTGGCTTCTCTCTTGTAGCCATCAGTGTTCCTGGCCCCCCGGGCCCACCCGGGCCCCCCGGCCCTCCCGGATCCATGGGCACCTCCTCAGGGGTGAGCGCGGCCCTGCTCCTGGCCTGTGGGGCCCTCGCTGGCCGACTGCCCTTCCCGTTAGAGGCTGTCGGGGGGATCCTGGCACCGAGGACCCTGAGGCATGGTTTCCAAAGCAGAAGTGGGGGCTCCGGTGTGGCTGAGGGCAGGGGCAGGCGACGGGGGTCACTGCGGAGGCTCCTCTCCGTGCCCCACGTGGCCCGCGGCCTCGGGGGCAGAGGTCTCCCTGCAGAGCTCACGAGGCCAGCCTGGGTGGAGGGGCCACCTGGGTCTCCAGCTCCCCCCCCTCCCCGTGAGCCTGCAGCCCCGCGCAGGGGACCCACTGGGCCGGGCTTCCAGCAGGTGAGGGTCTGGGCCACGTACCAGACGCTGCTGGACCAGGTGGCCCAGGTGCCGGAAGGCTGGCTCATCTACGTGGCTGACAGGGAAGAGCTGTACGTCCGGGTCCGGAGTGGGTTCCGGAAGGTTCTGGTGAGTCCGGGGTGCCGTCGCCCTGCGTGGGGGCAGCGGTCCCGCCTGCCTGGCTCTGGGGTCGGGAGCGTGGAGGCCGGCGTTGAGGGAGGCCCGG
This sequence comes from Tragulus kanchil, assembly GCA_022376925.1. NCBI lineage: Eukaryota > Metazoa > Chordata > Mammalia > Artiodactyla > Tragulidae > Tragulus > Tragulus kanchil. The sequence goes on from JAIOJX010000028.1 coordinate 247,609,815, forward strand.
CGCCTGGGGGGGCCCCGTGGGTCAGGGCGTGGCGGCCAGCCATGCCCGTCCCCACCCAGCTCCCTCCACCTTTTTATTAGAAGCTGTTCTGCAGCAGGTTTAGGGTCACAGACAAGCTGCTGTTACCGGAGCAGGGGGGCCACTGATGGGGCCTGGGTGCGGCCACGCGGGCTTCCAGCGGGGGAGGGGGGGCGGGGCAAGTGCTGCCGGCTGGGTCAGAGCTCTTGAGGGGACCCCCCTGTCTTCTTCCAGCTGGAGGCCCACACGCCCCTCCCCCACGGCACGGTAAGGAGCACCCCTCTTCTCATGACCGCACCGGGCCCGGTGGCCGGAGCTGGGGGCAGGGGGCAGGGCATGCAGACCACGCTCCGCGTCCTCCCGGGAGAGAGGCTCCTTCGAGTCCTTGTCTGTCTGCCTCGTCCGTGGGGCTGGACGCAGGGACAGACACCTCAGGGCGCGGGGAGCAGCGGTGGAGAGGTGGGGCTGGATGTTTGGTTTCCCTGAATGGGGTTGGGTCCCCCGGGCGGCGGCTCCTCTGAGTAGAAGTCACCGCGTGACTTCAGACGGCTCAGGGTGGGACCTCTCCCAGGCGGGCGCTGCGGGGTGCTGCGTGGGCCTGTGTTCTCACCTAGGGGTCCGAGGAGTCCCTTCTCCCACTCAGCACGTAGCTGGGCCCCTCCCTCCCGGCTGCTGGGCGCTATTCCAGGCACGGGGACAGTTTGGCCTAAAACAGGCAAAAAAGTCCGCCCCACGGGCGTGACCTCGTGGGAGGAGACAGGCACTAGGACCGTGGGGACGCGGCAACAGGGTTGTATACATGGCGACGGCTCGTGGGGCTCCTGAAGTCCTTCTGTGAGCTGCAACTGCACCAGAGGTCGCCCCTGAGTGACAGTGTGCCGGGGACAGCTGCCAGGGGCTTGGGTGCTGTGGGAAAGGGCAGAGTCAGGAAGTGAGGGGCCCCAGGGCAGGGACTGGGTGGTCCAGGTCCTGCCCTGAGCGCCCGCTGGTGTCTCCACTGCGGGGGTAAGGGTGGGGGCCTGGGAAGGCACCCCGAGGTCAGGGGACTTGATCGTACCTGGGCCGGGGGAGGAGCTGGCTCCCGAGGGCAGAGGGGCGTCGCCCCCGACTGAGGGGTCAGCAGGCCAGCTGCCTCAGGACAGGCCGTGCCCCCAGGTCCGGGGCAGCGCCCGGCTCACCACGTCCAGTCTAGCCCTCGCGGCCCAAGAGCGCAGCGGGCGCTGACAGATGAAGGGCTGCGGGACCAACCTCCCAGGGAGCGGACCCCGCGCGGGCGGGCCTCAGCACGGGGACCACGCGGCTGCAGAAGGCCCGGCCTCGCGGCGCTGGCCGCCTTTCCTTCCGCAGGACAACGAGGTGGCCGTCCTGCAGCCCCCCGTGGTGCAGCTGCATGAGGGGAACCCGTACCCGCGCCGGGAGCACCCCCACCCGACGGCGCGGTCTTGGCGGGCGGACGACATCCTCGCCAGCCCCCCGCGCCGGCCGCACCCCCAGCCCTACCCCGGCGCCTACGCGCGCGCCCGGCCCGCGCCCCCCACGGCCCCGGCGCCCCACGTCCACCACGACTTCCAGCCGGTGGTGAGTGACGCCCCGCCCCGGGGCGGCGCGGGGCAGGAGATCCCGGGGCGCAGGGCCGCGGGAGGGTTCCTCCCGGCCACCCCCGCGGAGGCGCGGACCCCGGGCTGACGCGAGGCTGCCCCGCAGCTCCACCTGGTCGCGCTCAACAGCCCGCAGCCCGGCGGCCTCCGCGGCATCCGCGGCGCCGACTTCCAGTGCTTCCAGCAGGCGCGCGCCGCGGGGCTGGCCGGCACCTTCCGCGCCTTCCTGTCCTCGCGGCTGCAGGACCTCTACAGCGTCGTGCGCCGCGCCGACCGCGCCGCCCTGCCCGTCGTCAACCTCAGGGTGCGTGCGCGGCGGGCGCGGTTCCGGCCTCCCCTCCGAGGGCCCCGCACGGCTGCCGGGGCGCTGGTGCCTCCGCAGCCGGGGGAGGCGGCCGGGTCCCACGGGACGGCCCTGCTCCGCTGTTGGTCCCGCCGGGCACCATGCCCCTCGCGAGGCTGTGTCCTGAGGCTCCTTTCACACACCGCGTGCTTTCTGGATGCTCAGAGCTCGGGGTCCCTCGGCGGGGTGGGCTCTGCCCCAGCCCGGGATCCGGGCGGTGTGGCTCTGAGGCCGGGGAGGTGTTCCAGAGGGGCGTCGCCCCCGACTGAGGGGTCAGCAGGCCAGCTGCCTCAGGACAGGCCGTGCCCCCAGGTCCGGGGCAGCGCCCGGCTCACCACGTCCAGTCTAGCCCTCGCGGCCCAAGAGCGCAGCGGGCGCTGACAGATGAAGGGCTGCGGGACCAACCTCCCAGGGAGCGGACCCCGCGCGGGCGGGCCTCAGCACGGGGACCACGCGGCTGCAGAAGGCCCGGCCTCGCGGCGCTGGCCGCCTTTCCTTCCGCAGGACAACGAGGTGGCCGTCCTGCAGCCCCCCGTGGTGCAGCTGCATGAGGGGAACCCGTACCCGCGCCGGGAGCACCCCCACCCGACGGCGCGGTCTTGGCGGGCGGACGACATCCTCGCCAGCCCCCCGCGCCGGCCGCACCCCCAGCCCTACCCCGGCGCCTACGCGCGCGCCCGGCCCGCGCCCCCCACGGCCCCGGCGCCCCACGTCCACCACGACTTCCAGCCGGTGGTGAGTGACGCCCCGCCCCGGGGCGGCGCGGGGCAGGAGATCCCGGGGCGCAGGGCCGCGGGAGGGTTCCTCCCGGCCACCCCCGCGGAGGCGCGGACCCCGGGCTGACGCGAGGCTGCCCCGCAGCTCCACCTGGTCGCGCTCAACAGCCCGCAGCCCGGCGGCCTCCGCGGCATCCGCGGCGCCGACTTCCAGTGCTTCCAGCAGGCGCGCGCCGCGGGGCTGGCCGGCACCTTCCGCGCCTTCCTGTCCTCGCGGCTGCAGGACCTCTACAGCGTCGTGCGCCGCGCCGACCGCGCCGCCCTGCCCGTCGTCAACCTCAGGGTGCGTGCGCGGCGGGCGCGGTTCCGGCCTCCCCTCCGAGGGCCCCGCACGGCTGCCGGGGCGCTGGTGCCTCCGCAGCCGGGGGAGGCGGCCGGGTCCCACGGGACGGCCCTGCTCCGCTGTTGGCCCCGCCGGGCACCATGCCCCTCGCGAGGCTGTGTCCTGAGGCTCCTTTCACACGCCGCGTGCTTTCTGGATGCGCAGAGCTCGGGGTCCCTCGGCGGGGTGGGCTCTGCCCCAGCCCGGGATCCGGGGCCGCGGGTGGTGCCCTGCCTTCCTGAGGCCGGGGGAGGGTGTTGCTGAGGCAGCCCAGCCGCTCTCCCCGGCGACGGTGACCAGAGCCACGAGGGCCCCTTTCCCTTCGAAGGACGAGCTGCTGTTTCCCAGCTGGGAGGCCTTGTTCTCCGGCTCGGAGGGCCAGCTGAAGCCCGGAGCCCGCATCTTCTCCTTTGACGGCAGAGACGTCCTCCAGCACCCCTCCTGGTAGGTCCCCGGTGGGCACAGCAGCTCAGGGCCCCTCTGGGTCCCAGAGTCCTGAGCAAAGGGGGGCGCTCCTGGCTCCCGGCCTCCAGCGGACCCAGTCCTGGGCCACACTTGCGGCTTGAGACCCACGAGACCAGGGTCACAGGAGGAGTGGTGAAGATGGCTGGCGGTGGGCCCCCTGAAACGCTCCCCCCACCCGCTTTCCCGGCAGGTCCCCTGCCTCCCGCTGGGAGCTGGGTCTGCTGGCCACAGGCTCAGCCCCTCCGTCACAGAAACACCACAGCGAATTCCTTCCGTAAAGTCCTCCACTGGAATTTCTTGGTCGGAGGACAGGTGTCTTAACACACGTGTAGACGTTGCTGAGTGGCCCTTCCCCCACCCCGGGGGCGCCCTGCTGGCGGGTGTGAGGGACCCTGGTGCCTGCACTTCGCTGGGGCTCAGGGTGTGAGACGAGCTGTGTCCCGGCCTTCACGGAGGAGCCCCACCGGGCTGTGCTCAGGCCCCTCGGGGAGCCTTGGGCCGGGGGTGGGCCGCACCGGCCGAGGGGCTGCAGCTGGTTCTGAGCGAGGGGGCTGTGCTGGCACGGCCTCCGCCAGGCATGGCTGCGGAAGCCAGGCCCACCCAGCACCGAAGGGCCCTGCTCGCCAGGCTGAGCCCCCCGGCACCAGCGACAGGGGTGTCGTCTGGAGGTAGAGCCAGCGGCCCCGCGCCCCGCCAGGCCTCCGCGGGCAGGGGGTGCCTCTTCCCCCTGGAGGGCCCGCCGGGGAGGCCCAGGGAGGCTCACGGCCGGTGCGTCTTGCAGGCCCCAGAAGAGCGTGTGGCACGGCTCGGACCCCAGTGGGCGCCGGCTGACCGAGAGCTACTGCGAGACGTGGCGGACGGACGCCAGGACGGCCACGGGCCAGGCCTCCTCGCTGCTGGCGGGCCGGCTCCTGGAGCAGAAGGCCGCCGGGTGCCACAACGCCTTCATCGTCCTCTGCATAGAGAACAGCCTCACGAGCTCCTCCTCCAAGTAGGGCCACTGCCGGCTCCACGGACGGGGACAGAGCCACGGACCGGTGGACAGAGCAGAGGGCTGGAGAGGAGCCAGGCGGCAGGCAGGGCGCGCGGAATGCCCCCCGCCAGGGCAGGGAGCTTCTGCCAGCACCCCAGGGAGGGACACTTTCCCGTGTGGTTCACATTTTATGTAATCTTCAAGAAATAAAAGGAAGCCAAAGAGTGTACTTTTAAAAAAGTTAAAAACGGCCTGGTGCCCAGCCTTCTCCTGGCCCTGTTTTGACAAGAAGCTGACGCTGGAACCCACTGCTCAGGAAGACGCGTCCCCAGGGCCTCCTGGGGACCACGGAGCGGTCGGGGGCGGTGGGGGCCTTGCGGCTGGTTACCAGAAACCTGTCCGCTCACTCCGGCCCGTCTGCAGAGCAGCCACGAGGGGGCGCCGGGGCTGCACCCCAGGCCGCCTCCTACCCTCTCCACCTGGCCCTTCCTCCCGAGAGATCGCCTTTCTGCAGGCTTTCCCAGCAAGGATCCTGCCGGAAGCTCCCAGGTTCGGTGCCCCAGTGCTGGGCCGGCTTCTCAGCCCCGCCTCCCCAGGCTCCGACCCCAGCCACCGCCTGCTGCTGGCGCGTGCAGACAGCACTGGCGGGCCGGCTCCTGGAGCAGAAAGCCGCCGGGCGCCACTCTGTCCCATGCTGGCTTTCCAGGTGACCTTTAAGGCACAGAGCCCGACTCCAGCCCAGGATATCCTTGGAGAGTTTTGAAGGGTCCACAAACCTAGCACCCAGTCCCTGGGCCACGACCTCACACCCAGCGCTAGTGCCCAGCCCCGGGGTGAGGATCACCAACGTCAGCGCCAGCCCAGCTCTGCCCAGGAGCACATCCGGGACCCAGCTGGGCCCAGATCCAGGCCCTGTCCGGTCCTGCCCAGAACTGCCTCCGGCTGAGCTTCGCACCAAGGTCCGGGTCCACTTCCGCAGACATGGAGACCGACGCCGTGGCGGCCCGGGGAGGGCCACACGTGCCCGGCCAGGACAGCGCCCACAGCCCGCCCGGACCCGTGAGGCTGCGTGGAGGGGGACCGGTGAAGGCCTGCACTCCGGGCCTGCTCACCAGTCTACACCAGTACCTTTCTGGGGAAACCCACATCGTGGCCCTCCTTGTGGGAGGAGGGAAGGGCACATTAGGGGCTGTACACGGGCAACTCTGGCAGGATGGCCATGCTGGGGTCGCAGGCCAGAGCCCAGCTGCCCCAGGGCCTGCCGACTAAGCACTGTGACCGTAAACCGAGGGCCTGGCCCCATGAGCTGTGTCTGTGGCTTCCAACAGTCTCCAAATAAAAAGGGCCGTGGACACGGACACTGGGTTTGTAGGTGCTCTGTTCCTGCCTGGAGCACCCCACAGGCAGAGGAGCCGGGCAGGCGACAGTCCACGGGGCCGCAGACAGCCCAACTCAGCTGAGCAGCCAGACCCTTCCGTTTCACCGTGAGGAGGCGAGGCCTCATCCTGGAGCGCGGGCGAGCGGGCCCTGCCACAGGCAGGCGTGCGGACGTGCACAGATGCGCGTGGATGCACAAGGTTCTCCGACGTATGGTCCTCCCTCAGCCCGTGGGGACTGGTCCCAACAGCCCCGCAGATACCAAACGTTAGGAAGATCAGGACCCGTAGGTGAAATGGTGATAGTTGCATATACCCTCTGCACATCCTCCGCATCCTCTAAATTATATTACTTATCACACATCATCCTGAAAAAATACTATAGAAACCAGTGTAAATACAATGTAAACGCCAGGGAAATAGAGGCTGAAACAAAATTCCAGTTGTGTTTTCTGAAACTTTCTGGAATTAAAAAAATACATATTTTCAATCCATAGTTGGTCGAACCCTCAGATGTGGAATGCATGGATACAGGAAAAATACATTATTGGGTTCAATGGCCAGCCCAGCTCTGCCCAGGAGCACATCCGGGACCCAGCTGGGCCCAGATCCAGGCCCTGTCCGGTCCTGCCCAGAACTGCCTCCGGCTGAGCTTCGCACCAAGGTCCGGGTCCACTTCCGCAGACATGGAGACCGACGCCGTGGCGGCCCGGGGAGGGCCACACGTGCCCGGCCAGGACAGCGCCCACAGCCCGCCCAGACCCGTGAGGCTGCGTGGAGGGGGACCGGTGAAGGCCTGCACTCCGGGCCTGCTCACCAGTCTACACCAGTACCTTTCTGGGGAAACCCACGTCGTGGCCCTCCTTGTGGGAGGAGGGAAGGGCACATTAGGGGCTGTACACGGGCAACTCTGGCAGGATGGCCATGCTGGGGTCGCAGGCCAGAGCCCAGCTGCCCCAGGGCCTGCCGACTAAGCACTGTGACCGTAAACCGAGGGCCTGGCCCCATGAGCTGTGTCTGTGGCTTCCAACAGTCTCCAAATAAAAAGGGCCGTGGACACGGACACTGGGTTTGTAGGTGCTCTGTTCCTGCCTGGAGCACCCCACAGGCAGAGGAGCCGGGCAGGCGACAGTCCACGGGGCCGCAGACAGCCCAACTCAGCTGAGCAGCCAGACCCTTCCGTTTCACCGTGAGGAGGCGAGGCCTCATCCTGGAGCGCGGGCGAGCGGGCCCTGCCACAGGCAGGCGTGCGGACGTGCACAGATGCGCGTGGATGCACAAGGTTCTCCGACGTATGGTCCTCCCTCAGCCCGTGGGGACTGGTCCCAACAGCCCCGCAGATACCAAACGTTAGGAAGATCAGGACCCGTAGGTGAAATGGTGATAGTTGCATATACCCTCTGCACATCCTCCGCATCCTCTAAATTATATTACTTATCACACATCATCCTGAAAAAATACTATAGAAACCAGTGTAAATACAATGTAAACGCCAGGGAAATAGAGGCTGAAACAAAATTCCAGTTGTGTTTTCTGAAACTTTCTGGAATTAAAAAAATACATATTTTCAATCCATAGTTGGTCGAACCCTCAGATGTGGAATGCATGGATACAGGAAATTGTCACGGATGTGCACGGGTATACGCGTGCAGGTATGGACAGGTGCACATGAGCACGCATGTGTGTGGATTATGGACAGGGGTGCGTGGGCACATGTGGACATTCACAGGCACACAGATGTGGTGCACACGGGTGTACATGGATGTGAGATGTGAACACACGGATGCCATGGCTGACCGTAGAGGCCACAGGTGCCACATGCATTCCCTCAGGGTCCCCGGGCGGGGCTGGCAGCCTCAAAGGCCCTTCAGAGCCGTGCAGGCGGCCTCTGCCCTGGGCGCCTGGACCCACCCCGCACCCTGTCCTGCTGCAGGTGCCTGACCCTGAGGGGCGTGCACACTGCGTGGAATAGGGGTTGAGGACGGGGTGGCAAAGGCCAAGTGGGGGTCCAAGCACCTGCAGGGAGGATGGGGACGCGGGGGACCAGGCCACAGGGCCAGCAGCACCGGGAGGACACTCCTGGGGGCAGGGGGCAGCTTGTCGGGCACAGAGCAGGCCCCCACCAAGCCCCGTGGGCTCCCTGAGCGTGCAGGGGATGCAGGCTGGTGCCACCTCTGCCCAGCAGGGTCTGGGGCGGCTGTGCTGTCTCCTGCAGACCCCCCGGGCACCCCTCGCCCCATCTGACCTGTCGGCCGTGACCTACCCACAAGCCCAGCATCTTCCTCGACCCAAGATGCCCTGCGCACCCAAGCCAATCTCAGGGACCCCAGGGGGGCAGCCAGTTCCAGCGGCCCCACCTCCAGCAGGAGTCCTGCTCCGAAGTCGGAGCAGCAGCCTTTTCCTTGGACCCTGGACCAGAGCCAGAGGCCACAGGAGGAGGTGGGGTCAGGTCCTTGCCTGTGGCTGGCCTGGTGGACGTATGGAGGCAGGCGCCCCTCACTTGGGCTGCACGTCCACGTCACGTATCTTTCACTAGACAGCGTTCAAGCTCAGAGGATGCGTGACGAGCTCTCAGGCCCCCACGGCAGAGCCCGGGAGTCACAGGCGAGCCCCTCGGGGCTGGTGCATGGGTGGCCCCCAAGAGGGGTCGGCGCCAACCCCGCTCTGGAGCAAAGGAGGCGGAGGACCTGGGGGGACGCCTGGAACTGAGGAGCTTCCACGTGACGGAACCGCCGCCCCAGCACCCCACCTCTTCCCCAAGAAAGGCAGAGTGTCCGTCTTTTTAAAAAGGTACAAAGGATCATTTAAACATGGAATCATCTGGACAACTGCAAACATCACAGTTTAGCCACGGTCCCCAGAATACAGCCCCGCAGCCCAGGACATCCCACAAGGCCACGCTCCCTGGGCTGCCATCTGGGGCCACCGTGCGGTCCCCCGGGACAAGCAGGACCTGCCTCCCAAAGGGCTGAAAACGGAGCAGCCGGGTGGGCGCCAGGACAGCACCTCTGGCCCTGGAGGTGCTGACAGGGACAGCAAATCCGCCCCCAGCGACTGGGGTCCCTGCAGGCTGGGGTCCCGGCCAGGGTGCAGAGCAGCGATGAGGGGTGCCATGCTCCGGGTGCTGCCGTGTCAGCCAAGGACCCCTCACCGAGGCCAGCTGCCCTCGAGGTCACTGGGACGGACCACCAGGGGCCGCCGGGCACGGGTGCCACAGTGTGACGATGTGGACGGCCAGGGACCCGGCTGCCGGCACGGAGGCCAGGGAGCTCTGAGCTCAAGGTCCCAGCTCAGTGCCGGCGTGGCAGGAAGCTGGCTGCCCTAAGCGCAGCAGGGCAGGTCGGGCGGGGTCAGGCCTTGGCCTCAGGCTGTGGACTTGGCTCTGCTGTGGCACCCATGCTGCCCTCCAGGGCTGGGAACGGAGCCCCGGTCAGCACGCCCTTCTCCTGCACGGGGCTCTTCAGCTCCTGGGCCGGCGAGGGTGGGGGGCGGTCCTGTTGGCAGTGGCGCAGGCCCACCAGCATGGCCGCGAGGAAGTAGGCGACAGACAGCACGAGGAAGTAGACAAAGTAGACGAGGAACTGCAAGAGAGGGGCAGGTGAGCCGTGCGAGCACGGGCGGGCGCCGGGGTCCGCTCGCAGGGGCAGGCCCAGCCTCCACCCACCACCAGAGGGGTGTCGCCACACCCAGCTCTTCTGAGCCTCCGCCATGCAGCCCAGGGCTCTCCGGTCACCGGCGGGACGGCTGACGTGTGCTGGGCTCTGGAGGCCGTCCTCACACCTGCGTGGTGGGGCCGCCTGGGGTTGGGGGGGAGCCCCGCCCCTGCGCCCAGGGACCAGGACTCGGGTCTCACGCGGGAGCCTCCCTCCCGATTCTCAGGCTGCAAGGGGCAGGGGTCCGGGTGGCCCCCTCATCAGAGAGCCAAGTCCCGGTGGTGCTCCGCTCCCCGAGGTGGGGCTCCCTGAGACTGCCCGGCACCAGCACACCCGCCCTCCCAGGAAGGCTTGTTTTCAGAAGCAAAACCAGGAGAGGAAAGACTGGGGGCTCTGCTTCCAGGAAGACAGGGCTGGAGGGTCTGCCCGCTCCTCCCCAAGCGCAGCGAGACACCTGAGCACGGGGAGCCCCGGAAGCGGACTCTGCAAGGGGGGCGGGCAGACCCGCCTTGGCCTCGGGATCCGAGAGGCAGCACCGCCAAGTGTTCGCTCTGCTTTTTTATTTGTCTTTCTGTTGCTCGAGTTCGTAAAGGAACCAAAGAAGCCAGCAAACCAGAAATTCCGAAACACAGGAGAAAACCACCAAGAGCTGCTCTGAACCAAGGTTCAGGAGAGGGACCGTCCCGCCCAGCAGGACAGGATGTGGATGAAAGGAGCCACTCGACTCCAGCCAAAGAGGAACCAGAAAGCCTCCTGATGAAGGTGAAAGAGGAGAGTGAAAAATCTGGCTTAACACTCAACCTTCAAAAAACCAAGATCATGGCACCTGGTCCCATCACTTCACGGCAAATAGAGGAGCAAACAATGGAAACAGTGACAGACTTTGTTTTCTTGGGCTCCAGGATCACTGCAGACGGTGACTGCAGCCATGAAATTAAGATGCTCGCTCCTTGGAAGAAAAGCTATGACAAACCTAGACAGCGAGTTCCAAAGCAGAGCGTCACTTTGCCAACAAAAGTCCATACAGTCAAAGCTGTGGTTTTCCCAGTACTGTGTGCGGGTGTGAGCTGGGCCATAGAGAAGGCTGAGCACCCAAGAATTGATGTCTTTAAACTGGGGTGTTGGAGAAGGCTCTTGAGGGTCCCCTGGGCTGGAAGATCAAGCCAGTCCATCCTAAAGGAAATCAAACTCTGAAGCAGCCCAGGGCTCTCCGGTCACCGGCGGGACGGCTGACGTGTGCTGGGCTCTGGAGGCCGTCCTCACACCTGCGTGGTGGGGCCGCCTGGGGTTGGGGGGGAGCCCCGCCCCTGCGCCCAGGGACCAGGACTCGGGTCTCACGCGGGAGCCTCCCTCCCGATTCTCAGGCTGCAAGGGGCAGGGGTCCGGGTGGCCCCCTCATCAGAGAGCCAAGTCCCGGTGGTGCTCCGCTCCCCGAGGTGGGGCTCCCTGAGACTGCCCGGCACCAGCACACCCGCCCTCCCAGGAAGGCTTGTTTTCAGAAGCAAAACCAGGAGAGGAAAGACTGGGGGCTCTGCTTCCAGGAAGACAGGGCTGGAGGGTCTGCCCGCTCCTCCCCAAGCGCAGCGAGACACCTGAGCACGGGGAGCCCCGGAAGCGGACTCTGCAAGGGGGGCGGGCAGACCCGCCTTGGCCTCGGGATCCGAGAGGCAGCACCGCCAAGTGTTCGCTCTGCTTTTTTATTTGTCTTTCTGTTGCTCGAGTTCGTAAAGGAACCAAAGAAGCCAGCAAACCAGAAATTCCGAAACACAGGAGAAAACCACCAAGAGCTGCTCTGAACCAAGGTTCAGGAGAGGGACCGTCCCGCCCAGCAGGACAGGATGTGGATGAAAGGAGCCACTCGACTCCAGCCAAAGAGGAACCAGAAAGCCTCCTGATGAAGGTGAAAGAGGAGAGTGAAAAATCTGGCTTAACACTCAACCTTCAAAAAACCAAGATCATGGCACCTGGTCCCATCACTTCACGGCAAATAGAGGAGCAAACAATGGAAACAGTGACAGACTTTGTTTTCTTGGGCTCCAGGATCACTGCAGACGGTGACTGCAGCCATGAAATTAAGATGCTCGCTCCTTGGAAGAAAAGCTATGACAAACCTAGACAGCGAGTTCCAAAGCAGAGACGTCACTTTGCCAACAAAAGTCCATACAGTCAAAGCTGTGGTTTTCCCAGTACTCGTGTGCGGGTGTGAGCTGGGCCATAGAGAAGGCTGAGCACCCAAGAATTGATGTCTTTAAACTGGGGTGTTGGAGAAGGCTCTTGAGGGTCCCCTGGGCTGGAAGATCAAGCCAGTCCATCCTAAAGGAAATCAACCCTGAATCTCATTGGAAGGCCTGACGCTCAAGCTGAAGCTCCACTACTTTGGCCACCTGCTGCGAAGAGACAACTCACTGGAAAAGACCTTGATGTTGGGAAAAACAAAAGGCAGAAGGAGGAGGGACAACAGAGGACTAAGATGGTTGGATGGCATCACTGAGTCACGGACATGAGCGTGAGCAAGCTCTGGGAGATACTGAAAGGCAGGGAAGCCTGGCGTGCCACGGTCCACGGGGCCACCAAGAGTCAGACATGACTGAGCGACTGAACTGGCTGACCGACCCCTCCACCAGACCCCACTCTCATGACCCAGACTGTGAGCTCCCCATCCGGGTCGGGCGGTGTTGGACAGGGCCAAGTGGGAGCTGGAATATTCATCCCCCAGAGACCACCCAGAAAGCCTGGACTTTCTCTCCCACGCACCCGGTAGCAGTGAGAACGCTCCACCCACCAGGACCAACGGAGGCCCTGTGGGAGCCAGCTCTCCCACCCCTGTCCAGTGGTAAGGAGGAGCCCCCACCTCACTATGAGGGGCGCTGAAGGGGGGAGTTTGGACCTGTAAAGAGGCACATGCACCTAGTCCTCTGCTCGGGTGGTGTCAGGGGAAGCCAGCTAAAACAGAAGATGAAGTCAGATTCCCCAGGGACTTCCCTGGTGGTGCAGTGGTTAAGACTCTGCCTTGCAGGTTCAATCCCAGGTCAGGGAACTAAGATCCCACATGTTGTAGAACAAGTCAGTCCATCCATTGCAACTAAGACTCAAAGCAGCCAAGTCAATAAAAATTAAAAAAAAAAAAAAGATCCTGAATTTCCTAACATAATGGCCAAAATGCTCAGCGTACCTAGAAAAAGTTTTCCAAATGAATGAAATACAATCAATAGACACCAATACAAAGATGACAAAGATGGTAAAGTCATCTGAGAAAGATTTTAAAGCAGCCACCACAAAAATGCCTCAACAGGCAATAACAAACATGCTTAAGACCAATGAAAATGTCACAGGAAAGACATGCAAGAGATGAAGAAAAAAAGAACAAAAAAATACAGTAGCAAAACTTGGTCTCAGCAACAAAATGGAGAGAACAGAGGGAAAAAATCGGTGAACTGGATGATGGAACAACAGAAATAAGCAAATGCGAACAACAAACAAAACAAATAGGAAAAAAAAGGAGAGCTTCATTCTCACGGGGACAAGATGCAACACTGTGTCATGGATGTGAATCAAGAAGAAAGAATGGAACTTCGGAAAAGTACTTGAACAAATAATGGCTGTGAAACCCTCCCCAGTTTGGCAAGGGACATGAACCTGCAGATTTAAGAAGGCTCGTGCATGCATGCTCAGTTGCTCAGTCATATCCGACTCTTTGCAACTGCACGGACTGCAGCCCGACAGCTCCTCTGTCCATGGGATCCTCCGGCAAGAAGACTGGAGCGTGTTGCCATTTCCTACTCCAGGGGATCTTCCCAACCCAGGGATTGAACCTGCGTCTCCTGCATTGCCGGCAGATTGTTTACCACTAGAGCCACCTGGAAAGTCTTTTAAGAAGGTAAGGGAACCCCAAACAAGACAACACCCACCCAAATCAGACCAACACATATCATATTCAAATTTTTGAAAGCTAAAGACAAAGAAAAAGGACAAATCCTGAAAGCAGCCAGAAAGAAATGACATAGGGGAAAGATAATTAGAATGACCATGGGTTTTTCATCAGAAACCAGGAAGGCCACAAGGAAATGACAAATTTTTCACATGCTGAACAAAAAAAAAGTTGTCAACCCAGAAGCCTATACCAGTGAAAACATCCTTCAGAAATGAAAAATAAGCCAAGATATTCTCGGGTCAAGAGAAGCTAAGAGAACCATTTGTCACCAGCAGACCTGCTCTAAAAGAATGCCTAAAGAAAGATCTCTAAAGCAAATGATAAGAAACTTGAATCATCAGGAAGGAGAAACAGCAGTGATCAAAATTATTGATAAATAGACTTTCTTCTTTCTCTCCAGTTTCCTAAATGTTTGACAGCTGAAGCAAAACTTACAACCCCATCCTAGGCGGCTTCTAAAGTCATCTAGAAAATTGCGTCTCAGAAAACAAAAGGGAAAAAATAAAATGGAAACATGCAAGAGATGAAGAAAAGAACAAAAAATACAGTAGCAAAACTTGGTCTCAGCAACAAAATGGAGAACAGAGAAAAAATCGGAGAACTGGATGATGGAACAACAGAAATAAGCAAATGCGAACAACAAACAAAACAAATAGGAAAAAAAAGGAGAGCTTCATTCTCACGGGGACAAGATGCAACACTGTGTCATGGATGTGAATCAAGAAGAAAGAATGGAACTTCGGAAAAGTACTTGAACAAATAATGGCTGTGAAACCCTCCCCAGTTTGGCAAGGGACATGAACCTGCAGATTTAAGAAGGCTCGTGCATGCATGCTCAGTTGCTCAGTCATATCCGACTCTTTGCAACTGCACGGACTGCAGCCCGACAGCTCCTCTGTCCATGGGATCCTCCGGCAAGAAGACTGGAGCGTGTTGCCATTTCCTACTCCAGGGGATCTTCCCAACCCAGGGATTGAACCTGCGTCTCCTGCATTGCCGGCAGATTGTTTACCACTAGAGCCACCTGGAAAGTCTTTTAAGAAGGTAAGGGAACCCCAAACAAGACAACACCCACCCAAATCAGACCAGCGCATATCATATTCAAATTTTTGAAAGCTAAAGACAAAGAAAAAGGACAAATCCTGAAAGCAGCCAGAAAGAAATGACATAGGGGAAAGATAATTAGAATGACCATGGGTTTTTCATCAGAAACCAGGAAGGCCACAAGGAAATGACAAATTTTTCACATGCTGAACAAAAAAAAAGTTGTCAACCCAGAAGCCTATACCAGTGAAAACATCCTTCAGAAATGAAAAATAAGCCAAGATATTCTCGGGTCAAGAGAAGCTAAGAGAACCATTTGTCACCAGCAGACCTGCTCTAAAAGAATGCCTAAAGAAAGATCTCTAAAGCAAATGATAAGAAACTTGAATCATCAGGAAGGAGAAACAGCAGTGATCAAAATTATTGATAAATAGACTTTCTTCTTTCTCTCCAGTTTCCTAAATGTTTGACAGCTGAAGCAAAACTTACAACCCCATCCTAGGCGGCTCTAATGGTATGCAGAGAAAATAAATACAGCAGTTGTACTGTAATAAGTAGAGAGAAAAATGACTTTAAAAGAGGTGAGGCTTCAACAACAACGACAACAACAAAGAGGTGAGGCTTGAATACTTCACTGCAACAGGCGACAAAAACAACCATCAGAAAAGTTATCATGAGAGATACACTCGAAAAATACAATAGATAACCCAGAATGAAATTCTCAAGAATCCAAAATAACCTATGAAAAGGAAGGGAAAAAAAAAACACAGAAACAAAAGACAGAGGATAAAAGGAAAACAAAAATGAAATGGCAGACATGAGCACTAACACAGCAACAAATACACTAAATATAAACGGTCTAAATAAGCCAAGTAAAGGCAGAGTCTGGTAGAGTGAGTCAAAGACATGACCACCACATGCTGTCTGTAAGAAATCCAGGTATACCAATACACAGGTTAGAAGTACAAGGGAGGGGCTTCCCTGGTGGCTCCGTGGAGAAGAATCTGCCTGCTAGGGCAGGAGACCAGCTTGGACCCCTGATCTGGGAAGATCCCACATGCCACGGAGCAACTAAGCCTGTGCACCACCACTGCTGGGCCTGTGCAGCTCCAGAGCCGGGGACTGCAGCTACTGGCCAACAGGAGAGAACGGCTGAAGCCGTGCGCCCTCAAGCCCATCTCAGCAACAGGGGAGCCGCTGCAACGAGAAGCCCAGCCCTGCAGCGAGAGCAGCCCCACCCACCACAGCCAGAGAAAGCCTGCGCAGCAATGAATGAATAACGAAAAAGAAAGGAAAGGAACGGCTAGTTGAATACCAGGTAAAGTAGACTTCAGGGAATGACCACAGGGAGAGAAGCACATTATGCAATGTTAAAAGACTCAATACACCAGGACAGTGCATGTGTCTGCAACAAACAGAACGCTGCAAAAATGTGAAGCAAAAACATGATAGAACTGAAAGAAAAAATAGACAAATTCACATTTATAAATGAAAATGTCAACATCCCTTTCTCAATGATAGGCCAGACAGCAAATCCATAAGGATACTGAAAAAATCAATACCACCATCAGCAAAAGATTAAAATTAAAATAAATCAAAAACAGTGATCAAAATTATTGATAAATAGACTTTCTTTCTCTCCAGTTTCCTAAATGTTTGACAGCTGAAGCAAAACTTACAACCCCATCCTAGGCGGCTCTAATGGTATGCAGAGAAAATAAATACAGCAGTTGTACTGTAATAAGTAGAGAGAAAAATGACTTTAAAAGAGGTGAGGCTTCAACAACAACGACAACAACAAAGAGGTGAGGCTTGAATACTTCACTGCAACAGGCGACAAAAACAACCATCAGAAAAGTTATCATGAGAGATACACTCGAAAAATACAATAGATAACCCAGAATGAAATTCTCAAGAATCCAAAATAACCTATGAAAAGGAAGGGAAAAAAAAAACACAGAAACAAAAGACAGAGGATAAAAGGAAAACAAAAATGAAATGGCAGACATGAGCACTAACACAGCAACAAATACACTAAATATAAACGGTCTAAATAAGCCAAGTAAAGGCAGAGTCTGGTAGAGTGAGTCAAAGACATGACCACCACATGCTGTCTGTAAGAAATCCAGGTATACCAATACACAGGTTAGAAGTACAAGGGAGGGGCTTCCCTGGTGGCTCCGTGGAGAAGAATCTGCCTGCTAGGGCAGGAGACCAGCTTGGACCCCTGATCTGGGAAGATCCCACATGCCACGGAGCAACTAAGCCTGTGCACCACCACTGCTGGGCCTGTGCAGCTCCAGAGCCGGGGACTGCAGCTACTGGCCAACAGGAGAGAACGGCTGAAGCCGTGCGCCCTCAAGCCCATCTCAGCAACAGGGGAGCCGCTGCAGGAAGCCCAGCCCTGCAGCGAGAGCAGCCCCACCCACCACAGCCAGAGAAAGCCTGCGCAGCAATGAATGAATAACGAAAAAGAAAGGAAAGGAACGGCTAGTTGAATACCAGGTAAAGTAGACTTCAGGGAATGACCACAGGGAGAGAAGCACATTATGCAATGTTAAAAGACTCAATACACCAGGACAGTGCATGTGTCTGCAACAAACAGAACGCTGCAAAAATGTGAAGCAAAAACATGATAGAACTGAAAGAAAAAATAGACAAATTCACATTTATAAATGAAAATGTCAACATCCCTTTCTCAATGATAGGCCAGACAGCAAATCCATAAGGATACTGAAAAAATCAATACCACCATCAGCAATAGGATCTAATCAGTATTTATAAAATATTACACACACAAACAGCAGAATTCACATTCTTTTCAAGTGTCCATGTAGCATATAACAAGACAGACCATGTCTTGGACCATAAACCAAACCTTAACAAGTTAAAGGGACTGAAATAACACAGACTGTGCTCTCTGATCACAACAGAATAGAACCAAAACAGAAGTCAATAACAGAAAGATAACAGGAAACTATCAAGACACTTGGAAACTAAGCAGCATGTTTTGAAATAATCAAGGATCAAAGAGAAAGTGTGAAAGGAGGTAAAAAAAAAAAAAAAACAATGAATGAAAATGAAGATACGACATATCAAAATCTGTAGGATGTATCCGAAGCAGGCTCAGAGGAAAATGTATAGCAATAAATGCACATGTTAGAAAAGAAGAAGTCTCATATCACTTATCTAAGCTCCCGTCTCAAACATCTAGAAAAAGATGAGTACAATAAATCCAAAGCAAGTAAAACAAAGGAGAGAATTAAAACAAGTTCTGGCCAGTGCACTAAGACAAGAAAGTAAACAAAAAGCATTTAAAAATAGACTTCCCAGAATGAATAAGTGACCTTGCAAGATCATACAAGACCAACACACAGAAGCCAATGTGCTTCTCACACAGGCAGACCTCAGAGGCACTGCTCAGCGCCAGGCCCCCCTGCAGTAAACACTGCAACAGAGCACGTTACACACGTTTTTGGCTTTCTAGTTAGTGCATATAAAAATTGTGTTTATCCTATCCTATAGTCTATGATGTGTGCAAGAACATGATGTCTAAAAAAAATAATGTACATACCTTAATAAAGATATTTACTGGTAAAGATGCTAACCACCATCCGACCATGCACGGCTGCCACAAACCTTCAACTTACAAAAAAGTCAGTGTCTGTGAAGCAGTGAGGTCTGCCTGTACTAGCCACCAACACCCACACGCCGTTATGGACGGCGGATCTGTCTCCCTCCCAAATCCGTTTGCTGAAGTCCTCACCCACGGTGTGACTGTGTTTGGAGATAAGCCCTTTCGAGAGCGACGAAGGCCAAACGAGGAGTCAAGCCTGCCTAAACTTCGGCCTCACACGTCCAGTCTCCAGAATGTGAGAGCACAGGTTTCTGCTGCATGAACCATCCTGTCTGTGACACTTTGTTACGGCAGCCCTTGCAGATGAATGCAGACACAAAGCTAAGAAATGCGCTATCACAACTGCTCAGAAAACACTGAAATACTTAGGAAGAAACCTAACAAAACGTGCACAGCACCACACTACTCGCATATTGAGAC
Source organism: Tragulus kanchil (assembly GCA_022376925.1). Taxonomy (NCBI): domain Eukaryota; kingdom Metazoa; phylum Chordata; class Mammalia; order Artiodactyla; family Tragulidae; genus Tragulus; species Tragulus kanchil. Next base: position 247,628,371 of record JAIOJX010000028.1, read on the forward strand.
GTACCACGTTCACAAGCTGGAAGACTCAACACAGTAAAAGATGTCAGTTCTCTCGATATTGATGAACAGATTTAATGCAACTCCTAACAAAATCCCAACAAAAGGTTTTGTAGTTGTAGGTGAGATTACTCTAAAACACAGAGGGAAAGGCAAAGAAACTAATAGCTAGAATAATTTTGAAAAGAAATTCAAAGTTGGAGGACTCGGTGTCCCCAGTTTTAAAGCTTACCACCAGGTCTACCAGCAGGGCAGTGCGGAGGCGGCGGGCGGGGCACACGGCCCAGCAGGGCCAGACCCAAGAACAGGCTCAGGCAAGGGGTGGGAAAGGAGCTCCGTCTTCCCAGCAGATGGTGCCGGAGCAACTGGACACCCCAAACCGAAGCATGAGACAATGCAGACATCGAGCCTTAACAAAAATCAACTCAGAACAGGTCACAGACTAAGATGTCCAACTATAAAACTTCAAAAAGAAGCTGGAGAAAATCTTTGGGACCCAGGGCCAGATAAGAGTTACTTGTGTGCTGTGCTGAGTTGCTTCAGTTGTGTCCAAGTCTTTGCAACCCTATGAACTGCAGCCCCCAGGCTCCTCTGTCCATGGGATTCTCCAGGCACGAACACTGGGGCGGGCCGCCATTTTACACCCCAGGGGGTCTTCCTGACCCAGGGGCTGGACCCGGTCTGGTCCACTGCAGGCAGATTCTTTAAGGTCTGAGTCGTCAGGGAAGTCCATCATAGCCACCAGGGAAATGCAAATTAAACCACAGGGATTAGCTCTCTACCTCTTTCAGAAACAGTGACCCCACCAAGAGCTGGTGGGAATGTGGAGAAACCGGCTGCCTCACTCACGCCGACGGGAGGGCGACAGGGTGCAAAACAGTCCGGCAGCTGCATGACTCAACAACTGCGCTTCGGGCCTTTATCCAGAGACACGGAAATCCAGGCTCACACAGAAAGCTATGCCCCACCCAGTGCTTAGAGCAGCTGGACCAAGCTGGTGCTCCTGGCAGTGAGCAGGCGAGAGCCTGGCCCCTCGGGGGGAGGAACGGGCCCCGGGGCTGCGCGTAGGAGCCGTGAGGGCGGGATGACGCTCCTGCCGGACGCCACCAGGATTTCTAGCTACAAACAAGCCTGTAGAGCTGCCTTTTAACTAGGAACTAAAGCAGCTGGAGAAAAATCAGTATTTTGTTGTCAGCTGGACCCAGTGTGGCCAGGAGGTGTCACGTGGGGGGGCTGGGCCGGGACAGGGGAGGAAGGTCCAGCCCTGCCCCAGCCTGGGGCCCCTCAGAAGCGCTGCTGCCCAGGGCGGGGATGGCCGGAGCTCCGGGGAGGTGAGGCTCCCCTGGGTGCCGTGGCTTCCTCCCAGGCCAAGTGGGCGGCCAGCAAGGCCCACGGACAGACCGGGGGCCAGCAGTGTGGGCAACAGAGGAGGCAGCCACTGTGGGGAGAGGGCTCCCCGGAGGATCCTGGTGAAGGAGGGCCCAACCTGCCACCGCGGACAGGGCCCCGCGCCCTCCAGACGGACCCTCCCGCCCACCGCCAGGCGCAGCCACACATGCCCCTGCGGACCTGAGTCCAGCTGGGCTGCCCCGACTGGCCGCAGTCACCAGCATCCAGCCTGGGGGCAGGGCAGCATCCCGGGAGGGCCCTCCAGGGGAAGCAGGGCCGAGACCTGCCTGCCAGAGTGGACACAGGGGCCAGAGTGGACACAGGGGGCCAGAGTGGACACGGGGGCCAGAGGCTGGACACGGGGGCCAGAGTGGACACGGGGGCCAGAGGCTGGACACGGGGGGCAGAGTGGACACGGGGGCCAGAGTGGACACGGGGGCCAGAGGCTGGACACAGGGGGCCAGAGTGGACACAGGGGCCAGAGGCTGGACACGGGGGCCAGAGTGGACACGGGGGCCAGAGTGGACACGGGGGCCAGAGGCTGGACACAGGGGGCCAGAGTGGACACAGGGGGCTAGAGGCTGGACACGGGGGCCAGAGTGGACACGGGGGCCAGAGTGGACATGGGGGCTAGAGGCTGGACATGGGGGCCAGAGTGGACACGGGGGCCAGAGTGGACATGGGGGCTAGAGGCTGGACATGGGGGGCCAGAGTGGACACGGGGGCCAGAGGCTGGACATGGGGGCCAGAGTGGACACGGGGGCCAGAGTGGACACAGGGGGCCAGAGTGGACATTGGGGCTAGAGGATGGACATGGGGGGCCAGAGTGGACATGGGGGCCAGAGGCTGGACACGGTGGCCAGAGTGGACACAGGGGCCAGAGGCTGGACACAGGGGGCCAGAGTGGACGCAGGGGCCAGAGTGGACACAGGGGACAAGAGTGGACATGGGGGCCAGAGGCTGGACGTGGGGGCCAGAGTGGACACGAGGGCCAGAGTGGACACGGGGGCCAGAGGCTCTGATACCTTCCGCCAGGCCCCACTGGAAAGCCAGTTTCTACACAAGACGGTCTCTTGTGCCCAACACTTCCTCCCTGGCCAGCCCTGGCATCACCAGGGCAGGGTGGACCCAGCGCCCTCGGACAGAGCCTGGATGCTCCGGGGAAGGCGGTGCAGCTCCCAGCAGGCGAAGACAGTGGGGCCTCGAGGAGCCGGGGCAACCCCTCCCGCGGGCCCACGCTCTGCCTAATGCCAGCTCACTCGGAGGTCCTGCTCTGGCCGAGGCACTGGGGGTCCAGTCCGAGTGTCCCCCAGTCTCGCAGGGGACAGGAATTCTCAAGTTCCTCTCGAGATGAGGACTGGATGAGGGCGGGCTGGGAGAGCAGCCAGCAGGCGCCAGCATCAGTCGACCCATGAGCCCCACGGACAGCTGTCCGCCACCAGCACCTGCCGCTGGAGGGACTGCCGCGGGGCACGGGGACGCTTGCAGCTTCCCCTCCGGCCCTCCGGGGGCCTCAGCCAGAGGGGCTGTCCAGGGCGGCCTCGCTGGACTCGACTGCGCATGCCCACTGCGCTGCCCACCACGGGCAGCATTCGCAGCCCACCCTGGGCCCCAGGAGAGCCGCACAGATCGGTCCAGGCAGCCAGGTCCGGGCCCCCTGCCGCCCTGGCCTCGGACCCTCCCCTCCCTGCTCTCCGGGCTCTGCAGAGGCCCTGCCCACCGCGTGCGCGTGGCCTCGGTCCCGGAGGGGCGACACTGCCGGCCAGGTGGGCACCAGGAGGCCCGGCCCGGGCACCCGAGGCTTCCCTCCTCTGGGACATGAGCCCAGAAGAGGCACTCACCTGAGAGCGGACCGGGAGGCCCAGGCCCCGCTTGTCAGAGACGACGAGCGTGATGCCGGTCTTGAGGACGGTGGCGAGGAACGTGTTGACGCCAAAGACCAGGGCGCGGAGCTCTTGAGAGAGAGAAGCGGCGATCTGAAAACTGGACGGGGAGGCGGGCGCGGTCAGACTCAGCCGGGGCGGGAGGCGCCCACGGGCAGAGGACCCGGCTCCGAGGGGGGTGGGGTGGGGCGATGAGATCCTCGCAGCGCCCAGGCCACCGACTCCCCGGGGACCACGCTCTGAGCGGCCCGTCCTCCAACGACGACCCAAGAGAGTGCAGAAGCAGGCCCGGAAGGCAGCCCTGGAAGGCGGTCTCCTGGAACCTGGGACGGAGTAAGCCGAAATCACTCCTGGGCCCTCAGCAAACCATCCTCCCGAGAGCAGGGTGCACGCACAGGCAGAAGGAAAATTTCATATTTAAAGTCTTTTGTCGGGCTTCCCCTGTTGGTCCAGTGGGTAAGGACACCGCCTTGCAGTGCAAGGGGCGCCGGTTCGAGCCCTGGCCTGGGAAGATCCCACGTGCCGCGGAGCGGCTGGACCGATGTGTCCAACTACCGAGCCGGAGCTCTGGAGCGCGTGCGCCCAGAGCCGGCACTCTGCGACGACAGACGCCACCGCGATGGGAGGCCCGCAGGAGCCAAAGAACAAAGACAATGAAAAATAGAGAAATGGAAGACCGACAGAAGTGGCCCGCCCGCTCCCCTCCCTCCCCAACCCGTGAGCCCCACGGACAGCTGTCCGCCACCAGCACCTGCCGCTGGAGGGACTGCCGCGGGGCACGGGACGCTTGCAGCTTCCTCCGGCCCTCCGGGGGCCTCAGCCAGAGGGGCTGTCCAGGGCGGCCTCGCTGGACTCGACTGCGCATGCCCACTGCGCTGCCCACCACGGGCAGCATTCGCAGCCCACCCTGGGCCCCAGGAGAGCCGCACAGATCGGTCCAGGCAGCCAGGTCCGGGCCCCCTGCCGCCCTGGCCTCGGACCCTCCCCTCCCTGCTCTCCGGGCTCTGCAGAGGCCCTGCCCACCGCGTGCGCGTGGCCTCGGTCCCGGAGGGGCGACACTGCCGGCCAGGTGGGCACCAGGAGGCCCGGCCCGGGCACCCGAGGCTTCCCTCCTCTGGGACATGAGCCCAGAAGAGGCACTCACCTGAGAGCGGACCGGGAGGCCCAGGCCCCGCTTGTCAGAGACGACGAGCGTGATGCCGGTCTTGAGGACGGTGGCGAGGAACGTGTTGACGCCAAAGACCAGGGCGCGGAGCTCTTGAGAGAGAGAAGCGGCGATCTGAAAACTGGACGGGGAGGCGGGCGCGGTCAGACTCAGCCGGGGCGGGAGGCGCCCGCCCACGGGCAGAGGACCCGGCTCCGAGGGGGGTGGGGTGGGGCGATGAGATCCTCGCAGCGCCCAGGCCACCGACTCCCCGGGGACCACGCTCTGAGCGGCGCGTCCTCCAACGACGACCCAAGAGAGTGCAGAAGCAGGCCCGGAAGGCAGCCCTGGAAGGCGGTCTCCTGGAACCTGGGACGGAGTAAGCCGAAATCACTCCTGGGCCCTCAGCAAACCATCCTCCCGAGAGCAGGGTGCACGCACAGGCAGAAGGAAAATTTCATATTTAAAGTCTTTTGTCGGGCTTCCCCTGTTGGTCCAGTGGGTAAGGACACCGCCTTGCAGTGCAAGGGGCGCCGGTTCGAGCCCTGGCCTGGGAAGATCCCACGTGCCGCGGAGCGGCTGGACCGATGTGTCCAACTACCGAGCCGGAGCTCTGGAGCGCGTGCGCCCAGAGCCGGCACTCTGCGACGACAGACGCCACCGCGATGGGAGGCCCGCAGGAGCCAAAGAACAAAGACAATGAAAAATAGAGAAATGGAAGACCAACAGAAGTGGCCCGCCCGCTCCCCTCCCTCCCCAACCCAACCCCCGCCCAAAATAAAAAAAAAATAAAATAAAAAAAAATAAAGTCTTTTGTTGTTAAATGATTCAGTAAATTAGAGAAAGAACTGCAAAAACAAATATGAAAGGAAGGGGAATTAACACGCTCAGCGCTTCCAGCTCCGCAGGGAAATGAACATTAAAAGCCCCAAAGCGCCTCAAAGGGAACTAGACAGGAAGTGTCCTAAAACCCTGAAAAATGAATGAACAAAACCACCGAGATGCCCTGGAGAACATGGAGGCTGGGGAGCTTCTCCTGGGGGTGGGGGCAGCGGGGAGACGAGAGATACACCGATGCCAGGCCGGCCGTCTCATAACCGGCGGCCTCGGAACTGGAGCAGAGAGCTCGTGGGCCAAAGGTCCCGGACGACAGCTCAGTTCCTGGGAGACGGGAGCCCGGCCAGTCCCGCCGGCAGGGGCAGCACGACGCGCCACCCACACGCCTGGTTGGGACGGTGGTGCCAAGGCTCCAGCAGCGGGAGCAAAGCCAAGGGCAACTCGCCCACACACTCGATGCAAGGCTCCTGCCACCCGCGGCGAGGTACGGGCATGGCAGACGATCAGGGAACAGGAAACCCCGGCAGGAAGACTCCTTGGCTGCGAACGGCCCGGACAGCAGGGCAAGACACAGGCCTGGGGCCGCGCCCCGCCCCCTCGGGGCTGCGCACCTGCCTGGCCACTCCTCTGAAAACCCCTCCTAAAGCACCTGCCCTTTGACCTGGCCGGTCCCCTTCCGGACCACCTGAGGCCATTATCAGAATCTGGGGGAGAAGCACGGAGCTGAGAGAGTACAGCTTCCTTGCTGTCCATCTCAGGAAGACGTCCAGACGCGGCCTTCTCCCCAGGAGCCACGGGGCCCCCCTCGGGACCCGGAGCCTCGCGGTTACGGGGGGGGGGGGGTGCAGCGACCCGGCAGCCTGACCCCATACGGAATCTGGGCACGGGCTTGCAGTGCAGGCGCGGTTCGAGCCCTGGCCTGGGAAGATCCCACGTGCAGCGGAGGGCTGGACCGATGTGTCCAACTACCGAGCCGGAGCTCTGGGCGCGTGCGCCCAGAGCCGGCACTCGACGACAGGCGCCACCGCGATGGGAGGCCCACCAAAGAACAAAGACAATGAAAAATAAAATGAAACCGACAGAAGTGGCCCGCTCCCTCCCTCCCAACCCAACCCCCGCCCAAAATAAAAAAAAAATAAAATAAAAAAAAATAAAGTCTTTTGTTGTTAAATGATTCAGTAAATTAGAGAAAGAACTGCAAAAACAAATATGAAAGGAAGGGGAATTAACACGCTCAGCGCTTCCAGCTCCGCAGGGAAATGAACATTAAAAGCCCCAAAGCGCCTCAAAGGGAACTAGACAGGAAGTGTCCTAAAACCCTGAAAAATGAATGAACAAAACCACCGAGATGCCCTGGAGAACATGGAGGCTGGGGAGCTTCTCCTGGGGGTGGGGGCAGCGGGGAGACGAGAGATACACCGATGCCAGGCCGGCCGTCTCATAACCGGCGGCCTCGGAACTGGAGCAGAGAGCTCGTGGGCCAAAGGTCCCGGACGACAGCTCAGTTCCTGGGAGACGGGAGCCCGGCCAGTCCCGCCGGCAGGGGCAGCACGACGCGCCACCCACACGCCTGGTTGGGACGGTGGTGCCAAGGCTCCAGCAGCGGGAGCAAAGCCAAGGGCAACTCGCCCACACACTCGATGCAAGGCTCCTGCCACCCGCGGCGAGGTACGGGCATGGCAGACGATCAGGGAACAGGAAACCCCGGCAGGAAGACTCCTTGGCTGCGAACGGCCCGGACAGCAGGGCAAGACACAGGCCTGGGGCCGCGCCCCGCCCCCTCGGGGCTGCGCACCTGCCTGGCCACTCCTCTGAAAACCCCTCCTAAAGCACCTGCCCTTTGACCTGGCCGGTCCCCTTCCGGACCACCTGAGGCCATTATCAGAATCTGGGGGAGAAGCACGGAGCTGAGAGAGTACAGCTTCCTTGCTGTCCATCTCAGGAAGACGTCCAGACGCGGCCTTCTCACCAGGAGCCACGATGCTACCCTCTGGACACAGAGCCTCGCGGTTACGGGGGGGGGGGGGGGGCAGCGACCCGGCAGCCTGACCCCCCACATGGCAGCCACGGGAACTGGGGGCTGGGGCATCTGCCGGCTCCTTCTCGCCTCTATGACTCACGTCTGACCTTTTCTGTCTTTGATCTTTTTGTCACAAGCACCTATGGCTTTTACAGTGCACGAAAACGCACAGGACGCTAGGTGTCCTGAGAAAAGCGAAGGGAAGGCAGTCAGGGCCCTGCCGCCCTTCCCACGATGCCGGCCTGTCCGCGGTGCTGACGGCGACGGGAGAGGAGGGTGTTCACAGGCCGCAGGAGCCTCTGGAGAGGAGGACGCAGAGTCCAGTCTGCGCAGGAGGCCAGCCCTGGCCCTGGCCACCGGGGTGGGGAGGGCAGCCACAGCCGCGGGGCAGGAGGTGTTGGAGCCTAACACATGCCGGCAGGGCAGGGCGTGGTCGGGCTGCCGGGGCACCGGCACTGCGGGCGGGGAAAGAAGGGCCAGGGCGGATCCTGCTCCCGCTCGCAGACCAGGGCAGGCTAGGGCCTGCGGCGGAGGAGACACCGGCTGCCTCGCGCTCCTGGGCCGGTGCAGGGTGCCAGCCCCAACCCCCAGGCAAAGACGGGCTGCAGAGGGCCACTGTCCAAGCCCAGCACAAGGGGGAACAGAGGTCCTCACGTGGCTGTGACCAGAGTGGACGGTCCTAGTGGGAGGGAGGTGCCCCCAGGGAGATGGGGACAGAGCAGACCTGGGGCCAAACAGCTGGGGACAATGACAGGCCACCTGCTGGGTACAGGAGGCGTGAGCACATGCTGGGTGCAGCATGTGTGGTGTGAACACACACCGTGGGGACGTGTGTGTCTGGGGCGAACACGTGGCGTGAAGCACAGCCTCGAGAGAGGTCTGGTTCAGTGGGTGCGCTGAGAGATCAGGAGGAGCAGGACATGGCTGGGGAAGGTTCTGGAAGGCCCGGGTGGGTCGGCAGGCAGCTCTCTGGACATGCCCATGTGGGTGCCGGAGCGTCACCCTGGGTATGAGGAAGGCAAGGGCTTCAGAGAAGGGCTCCTCCAAGCAGAAAACCAGCTGGGTCACCGGTCACTCTCGGGCGGTGAGCCACCCAGCCGACAGCGGGAGAGGACAGGAGTGGCTGCAGAGCCACCCACGACGGGACCTCAGGGCCGGGAGCCTGGGCGGAAGGACTGCCAAGGTCCAGCCTCTGTGGACACGAGGCTCTTGGCGGGGCCCACGGGGGTGCCCACACGAGCTGGACTCCTTGCCTCGTCTTGGGGTCCTGGCAGCTGGACAGGGTGTGTGGCGGGCCAGTGGGCTCCCGGCTAAAGGCACCTGGGGCACAGGCTCCTCCTGACATGAGCCTCGCACCAGCTCCACCCTGCCCAGGACACACCCTGCTGCGCCCACGGAACCCTCCGAAAGGGCCCCTCGACACGGCCAGCGCACGGCCCTCCAGCCGCCCAGCCTCTGCCCCGCCGACTCACGTGGCGATGGGCACCAGGAACTGGTAGGAGCCGCGGAAGAGCACGAAGGTCACGTAGCACACCCAGACGTCGCTCGCCTTGTGCATGAGGAAGACCAGCGCTGCCTGCAGCACCGTCACCAGCGCGATGACCAGCTTGGCCCACAGCGCCCAGCGGATCTTCACGAAGCCCGCGGCGAAGGAGGTGACGGCACCTGGGAAGACAAGACGCGTCACCGCCGCCCCGGGCCTCACGGGCACCGCCGCCCCGGGTGGGGCGTACCTAGCAGCGTGGAGGCGGCGTCCGCCCCGCCGTTGTAGACCCTGGTGGTGTCCCTGGTGGGGCTGACCACGTTCCACAGGATGTGCACGTAGTAGACGACCAGGTAGTAGCCGGCCGAGTTGAAGACCCACCAGAGGGACCAGAGGCGCAGCTGCGGCAGCCGCACCGTGTGGCCCAGCTCGCGGAGCAGCCGCACGAGCACCGCGTCCCGCCAGGCGGCCGGCGGCCAGCCCGGCTTCCCGCCCGCGGCCCGCGCCCCGCCCGGGTGCATCCGGTCCAGCTCCGAGGGCGCGGCCCCGGCTCGCTCGGGCGCAGCGCGGTGGAAGAAGAGGCTGCGCTCGGGGCGCTTCAGGAAGAGCGCGAGGCCCAGGCTGACCGTGAGGAAGGCCAGCGAGACGTAGTTGAGCGTGGAGAAGGGGACCCCGCCCATGGTGACGAGCAGCTGGCCCAGCACGGAGCTGGTGAAGACGCCCAGCAGCACCGAGGCCCGCGAGTAGCCGGCCACGCGCTGGTAGTGGGCGGGGGGCACCAGCGAGAAGATGTAGGAGGAGTAGGCGATGCGGGCGGCCATGGCGACGCTGAAGAAGAACTCCATGAACTGCATGTGCAGCACCGTCGAGCCGAAGAGCAGCAGCAGCCACACGGACACGTAGCTGAGGCCCTGCAGCAGCAGCACCGGCGTGTAGCGGAGGCAGTCGGTCAGCAGGAAGACCGGCACCAGCACCGCCAGGTACGCGTAGGACAGCACCGGCGTGATCTCGTTGGTGACCTGCGGGAGGCGTGCGCGTGACCCGGGGCCCTGCCGCGCCGGGCCGCGCGCTCCCGCGCCCCCCGCGGACCCCGGGGCCTCCGGCGCCCCTGTCACTCGTGCCCCTCTCCCACCGCACGCGACCGGGACTCCACAGCAAGCGCCCCGTGGGGCGTCCAGGGCGGTCGGGGACACGAAGAGAAGCACCGCCTGAACCCCAGACCGCGCCCCACCCTGCCCCGCCCCTGCCCCCGAGGGCGCGCGTCTCGGCTGCTGGAGCCGGCGCGCTGCGGACACTCGCCGGTGACCGCGGGCCAAGCCACGCCCATCCAGGCTCGTCTCCAGCAAAATGAAACCCTGCTACAACTCCGGCTTAAGTCTAAGGACACAGGAGACCGCCGTGAGCAGCCTACACTCTCGCGGGCCACGGAGGAAGGCCTTCAGTCGCCAGTCTCACTTGGTCCCAGAGGGCAGCACGGGGGCCGCTGGAGAGAGTCCCTGCGGCCAGCCTCGCGCTGGGCAGGTGGGAGAGCAGGGCCGGGCCTCACCCCAGCTCCTCAGGCAGGACTGCGGCTGCCTCCACGGGGGCCAGGACGGCCGGCTTCGCCAAGGCAGCTGTCCACAGCCTCCCCACGCGGATGGGGCCGGGCGGCCGGGACGCTCCCTCCTGGGCGAGCAGGGCAAGGCCACAGCACAGGCCCTCCTGGGATGCACGCCCGGCGTCCTCCCAGCTGCCCAGGAAGGGCCCCCTTGGGCCCACCCTCCAGGAGGGGTCCCAGCTCACGAGAGGCCCTGGTCTCCAGGCTCACCCCTTCCTGGGGGATGGACACGGGAGGCAGCCTGTGCTTAGAGCCTCCCCCGCGGCCCAGGAGAGCTTCTAGCAGGTGGCCTCTTACAGGGGCTCCCGCTGAGCACCCTGACCTTCCCCAGGGCTCCGCCGGACCCGCCCAGGGCATGGCCATCGCTCGGATCAGCCAGGAGCAGCCGCAGGTGAGCCTCTGGCCTTGCTGGTCCCTCAGAGGCTTCGACGTCCCCTTGGTTCCCGCCCGACTCAGCGCACAAACCCCAACCGCACCCGACGCCCTGCTAACACCACGCAGCACCGAGGCCCGCGTCACGGACGGCGCCCAGGGCCCAGAGCCGAGCCCAGGTCAGCACGCGGGGCCAGCAGAGCTCCTCGCTTTCTGCCGGCTCTCCCGTGGGTCTCTGCAGCCCCGTGTTTGCCCAGCCAAGACTGCAGCCTGACCCCGGGCCCAAGCACGGCTCCTCAGTCTGGGCTCGGAACCCCAGGAGGGCCCGCACACCCACCGCCTCCAGGGCTCCCCTGCCTGGAAGCCTCCGGAACCACGTTCCACTGGAAGCCACCGAATCCTGAGCACTGGCACCTTGGGACAGCCCAGGACTGCCTCGGTGCAAGTCTGCTCTCAGCGGCGCTCAAAAACCAGTGCTGGTTCCAGAGCCATCGGGGCCCGCCGCAGGGCCAGAGCCTTGTTTATGGAAAATTCCGGGAACATGAAACAGCCCCTTGGTCAGCGGTCGAGCCCTCTGGCAGGCGGCTCGCCCAGCTGCGGAGCCACGGGGTCAGAGCCGCGGGGGGCCAGCCGTTCTTTCTCATCCCCGCTTTCTCGTCCTCCAGTCCTGGGTCTGCTCCCCGCGCCGGGCAGGCAGAGGCTAAACCAGGTCACACTCAGGGAGAGCGGGGAGCACGGCACCACGGAGTCCCCGGGGCAAGTGGCATGGCCTCCTGCTGGCCCCAGCCAGGTTGCGGGGCCACATGCCCAGCCCCTTGGCGTGGACAGGCTGGGTCCTCCTGGCTGACAGGCAGGACAAGGGAGATGTGCCCACATCAGGGTCCACGGCAGCAAGGCAGGTGGCTCGGACGGGGCCCCACGGCAGCCAGGACAAGGATGGCCACCGCGGGCTCTGAAGACCCCAGGACGAAGGCACAGGGCAGGGCCAGGCCACGGGTGACCAGTACTCAGAGAGGAGCGGCGTCCACAGCCCACATCTGGCAGCCCCAGAGGGGCACCGGGTCCTGCCTGACGCGGAGCAGGGGCAGGGCAGGGGCTGTCAGGCCGCCACGGTCAGCAAGGACGGCTGTGCGGAGCGGCCCGGGCTGGGGCCATCAGGGAGGCGGGGCGGGGGCTGCAGGGCCCACCCAGGCAGTCCAGGTGCGGAGGAATCACACAGGCGCAGAGCCGGCTGGGGGGATCTCACCAGCCCAAGAGGGAGGGACGGCGGGGAGGCACGCAGACAACACTCGGCACAGACCGGAAGGATCGGGGCTGAGCCCGAGGCGGAGCTGCAGCCAGAGGGCACGGCGAGCAGGGAGGAGGCTGGCGCAGACGGGAGACAGCAGGGCCCTGCGGCACCAGCAGCCCACCAGGCGCAGGAAGGCCGAGGGCCGAGGTCTGGGTCAGGGAGGAGATCAGGTGGGCAATCCCCGAGGGGCCCAGCAGGGTCCCGCACCAGCGGCAGGTAGTGTGCAGGCCGCCGTCACCTTCGAGGGGACAGATGGGGCTGGGGCCAGGCTCTGCAGTGGCAGGTGGTCCTCAGGCAGGACAAGGAGGGGTGGTGCCCAGACCCCGACCGTGTGCTTCATCAACCAATGGCCTGAGTGCCCTTGATTTGCTTTATTTTATGGAGACAGAACCCAGCAGGGCCGCTGCCCGCTGCTGCTTCTACTCAGCATCTGACCTGAGGCCCCAGTGGGTATAAGCTTATTAGTTGGGTTCCAACGAGATCCTTTATCCTTGTTGCCGAGCAAAGGCAAATTCCCTCAGTAATCCCTCTAGGCAAACAGGTCTCTGCTGGAAGCAAGGGCCCCTCCGGCAAGCGGGGACGGTGGGCTCAGCCCCAGAGGCCGCCGCGGCACGACCCCTCCCCCACCAGGCACCACCAGGACTGCAGCTTGCGGCCGGGCGGGGGCTCCGGCTGGGGAGGCAGCACCCCACGGGCCGAGGTGGCGGCCAGCGCCCACCGCCTGCGCAGCCCCAACACGGCGGCCCGGCCCGCCCGCCCGCGTGCCCACGTGCCTGCGTCTGCGTGAAGTTCTTGTCGGGCCCCAGCAGGTAGGGCGTGATGAAGCTCTCCCCGGGCCGCATCTGGGCCATGAAGCCGTAGAGGCAGAGGTAGACCACCAGGCACCACCAGGACTGCAGCTCGCGGCCGAGCGGGGGCTCCGCCGGCACCTGCTTCTCCACCTCCGGGCTGGAGAGCGCCATGCCGCCCAGGCCCGCTGGCCCTGCAGGAGTCGGGGGACGCTGCACCTGCGGGGGGAGCTAGAGTCAGGACCTCTCAGCCGACGCCCGCGGCCGCCCCCCACCCCCAGAAACTCTGCAGCCGGGACTCCACCCAGAGGACGGGGCCCCCAGCCCTGTGCTCCCAGCCTGGAGCCTGTGACGATCCAGATGCCATACCCACCCCGGCCCGGCTGTCACCGCCTGGGGGCTCCAGTCTGCAGCTCCCCACGACCCCCTGCCAGGCCCTCCCCGACCCCACGCCGGGTCTGACAGCTGCTCCGGCAGCTGGCATCTCGATGATGGCCCAGCAGCGGGCCTGCCCAAGCACCAGGCCCGGGAGAGGGGCCGTTCCGAGCGGCCCAGAGGCGGCGTGGGAAGAGGCCCTGCAGGCGCCCCCTCCCCGGGGAGGCCAGGCGACACCAGGCCGCAGCACTCAGCCCACGACGGGGCAGCGCTCAGGACAGCAGCTATGGTCCAGTGAGCAGTTCCTCCTTCCTCTGGCGCTCATTTCCTTGACTCACGGAAAGCGGGGCGGGGGTGTAACACGGGGCAGTAGCCCCTGGAGGAGCCGGCTGGTGGGCTTGTCTGTCAGGCTACAGGGAGGGACAGGATGGGGCTGAGGGGCAGCAGCGACCCGTGGGCGACCGCGTCCTAGGACTGGGTTCCAGCCTTCTCAAGCGTCAAGCAAAGCACAGCCAGGCGGGGGCGTGGCCCAAACCCCCAGAAGGTGCAGCCCCCGGCAAGAGCACGCAGGCCAAATGGCCCCGGCAGAAAGGCTCTGTTTCAGGGGGTGCACACCCGGCCCCCACTCCAGCCCCAGGGCACCCCTCAAGCTCACTCTGCACTCCCAGGGCGCTGCCCCCTGGGTGTCAGGAAAACACAGACCCTCAGTCAGCAGGCCACCCTGCGTGGGGCGAACAGCCAAGAACTTACAAGGCCCAGGGTCCCTAGGAGTGGGCCCCCACGCTCCCTGTCCCCCGGGTGTCTGGGAGTGGGCCCCCATGCCCTCTGATCCCAGGGGCTCAGGAGCCCAGGGCCCCCCGCCCTGTCCCCAACGTCCCCAAGAGCGGGCCCGCACGCTCCTTTTCTCCAGGGGCTCAGACAGATCCCCGACCTGGCAGCCCCAAGGCAGGAATCTCTGATGCCAGAGCCGAGCAAGGACACGGGCTTCCTCATGTCCACTTCCTGGCCTCCCAAGGCTTCTGAAGCCCGAGGCGGGGCTTCTGAGAGGCCCGTGGGAGCGGAGTCCTCAGCAGCGCCTGCAGCCTGGGGCACAGCAGGACTCTGCACCCTACACGGCGCCCAGCTCGCCCGGATTCCCAGCCAGGCGCTGATAACAGCCCTGCCTTCCGTATCAGAGCCCAGCACCGCCTGCCCGCCCCCACTGGCACTCGGGTCCCTGGCGCCCAGCCCTGGGAGCCCCAGGCGTCCCCCAAGGCCAAGGCACGGTGGTGGACCCCTGCCCTTCCCAGAAGCGCGGACGTGCAAGAGTGCACATCCTGCGATGGCCAGGGACCTGGCGAGGGGGTCGGGGTCTGCAGGCCCCAGAAAGAAGGGTGGGAGGGCCTGGCTTTACATGGGGCCCCGGGGTATCCCACAGCCCGCCCCCTGCCGCCCCATTCCTGCAATGGGAGACGCTGAGCTCACTGCTGGAGCCCCTCACCAGGCGGGGAGAACCTCGGCTCCCGGCTCCTGCAAGGCGGAAGGCGGCTCACCTCGCGCCTATGGTCCAGTCAGTTCCTCCTTCCTCTGGCGCTCATTTCCTTGCCAGGCGGGGGGGGTGTGGGCTGCCCAAGGGGGACCCGGGGCAGGGCAAGGAGGGCAGCCCCGGCAAGGAGAAACCGCAGGCGGGCGTGGCCCAAACCCCAGAAGGTGCAGCCCCGGCAAGAGCACGCAGGCCAAATGCCCCCAGAAAGGCTCTGTTTCAGGGGGTGCACACCCGGCCCCCACTCCAGCCCCAGGGCACCCCTCAAGCTCACTCTGCACTCCCAGGGCGCTGCCCCCTGGGTGTCAGGAAAACACAGACCCTCAGTCAGCAGGCCACCCTGCGTGGGGCGAACAGCCAAGAACTTACAAGGCCCAGGGTCCCTAGGAGTGGGCCCCCACGCTCCCTGTCCCCCGGGTGTCTGGGAGTGGGCCCCCATGCCCTCTGATCCCAGGGGCTCAGGAGCCCAGGGCCCCCCGCCCTGTCCCCAACGTCCCCAAGAGCGGGCCCGCACGCTCCTTTTCTCCAGGGGCTCAGACAGATCCCCGACCTGGCAGCCCCAAGGCAGGAATCTCTGATGCCAGAGCCGAGCAAGGACACGGGCTTCCTCATGTCCACTTCCTGGCCTCCCAAGGCTTCTGAAGCCCGAGGCGGGGCTTCTGAGAGGCCCGTGGGAGCGGAGTCCTCAGCAGCGCCTGCAGCCTGGGGCACAGCAGGACTCTGCACCCTACACGGCGCCCAGCTCGCCCGGATTCCCAGCCAGGCGCTGATAACAGCCCTGCCTTCCGTATCAGAGCCCAGCACCGCCTGCCCGCCCCCACTGGCACTCGGGTCCCTGGCGCCCAGCCCTGGGAGCCCCAGGCGTCCCCCAAGGCCAAGGCACGGTGGTGGACCCCTGCCCTTCCCAGAAGCGCGGACGTGCAAGAGTGCACATCCTGCGATGGCCAGGGACCTGGCGAGGGGGTCGGGGTCTGCAGGCCCCAGAAAGAAGGGTGGGAGGGCCTGGCTTTACATGGGGCCCCGGGGGTATCCCACAGCCCGCCCCCTCCCTGCCGCCCCATTCCTGCAATGGGAGACGCTGAGCTCACTGCTGGAGCCCCTCACCAGGCGGGGGGAGAACCCCTCGGCTCCCCGGCTCCTGACCACAGGGCGAGAAGGCCCGGGCTCACCTGCGGCTCACCGCGTGCGGCCTCCCTCTGGGCTGCCGTCTCACAAGCTCTGGCTCAAGGAGCTCCAGCAGAGCCTCACCCCTGCCTCCCCGCAAGGGTGGCCAAAGGCATGAGGACTTCCCTCGGGCCAGCGCGAGCAAGGGGGCTGGGGAGGCCCAGTGGCCCCTCCAGGAGGGGCCCAGCTGCCTCTGCGCTGCTCTGCGCCCCGGCGCCAGGGGCCCACTCTCCGAGGACCTGAGCCAAGACCCCCTCCCCCAGACAAAGGCAGCCACCGGCCCTGAGACACCCAGACTGCCCGGGGGCTGCCAGTGACCCCGCCGCCGAGCCACCACCTCCAGCCCCACGCCAGGGAGCGGAAACAGCCGTGAAGGCCCAGCAGGCACAGAAGGGGCCAGACCCTGAGGGGCTCCCCTCGGAAACGGGCACTTTCACTTCCACTCTGCGTTTTCCCCCGAGCATCGCTTAAAAACCTGTCCCTTCCAAACACACGAGGCCCTCCTCCAACGTCGTGGGGAGGGGGCACAGTCCGGGGCCTGCCTTTCACCAGCATCTCTGAGTCCCCACGCGGGAGGACCCCCAGAGGCACCCAGGCAGGCTGACCTGTCCTCCATCACAGGCCTCACTGCAGAGAGGGGGGCCCCGCCCCGAGGGGCCGGCGCTCTCGCGCTGTGAGACCACCACCGGGGCAGCGAGCGACAGCGGCCTGACTTACACTGAAGGGGGCGCCGGGGGCCCTCCGCAGCACGCGTCCCGCCCACACAGCGCCCACTCGGCTCCGCGGCGCTTCCCAGAGACTGTGGGCGGGTGGAGAGCTGCCCGCGGGTGAGCCCAGGGCTGGATACAAAGTCACGGGCAGGGGCTGGGCCCCATCCAGGGGCACAGGCGGCCACCTGGAGCAGAGGGCTCCCTGCGCGGGGCTGAGGCGGGGGTGCCGAGGAAAGGGTGGGCACGGAGCCAGCTCTGCCCCGGGGGCCGGGTGCTACCCATGTTCCTGGGGGCCCTGGGGCCTCAGGGGCTACCCTTTCTGTCCATTTATTCACCTCACAGGAGGGCAGTCAGCTGTCATGGCCAAGACTAAAGTCCTCTTCCAAACACTCGGGCCTGGGAAGGCAAGCCCGAACCCGTCACATATGCTCAGCCGCGGAAACAGGGCACTCGGGGCAAGGGAGGTGCCGCGCTCAGGGCCAGTGGGCAGCCGGGTCGTCGAAAATGAGGTGGACGAGGACCTTCCAGAGGAGGTCCTGACCGTCACCCCGGGGGGCCCTTCTGGTCATCTGTGCCCGCACCTGCTCCCACCCGACCTGCGCTGCCAGCACCTGGGGAGGCTGGAGCCCCAAGACCAAGACACATGCAAATGCCATCGCTTTCGTCTGCTGCTTCAGACCAGCCACTCCTGCCGCCGGGGGACCCCTGCTCACCAGAGAAAGCCCCGTGCCCTTCCAGCTCAGAGGACAGAGCTCTGGGTTCCAAAAACTAACAAAGCAAAACCCTCGGGTCATCCCTGCTGTGGACATCATCAACCCCACAAGTGCAGCCCCCTGGACGTGCAGGCCGTCCCTGCCCACGCCGGCAACTATGACTCGGGGTTGGTAAGCCCACCGGAGCCCCCCCCCCGCCCCCCCCAAGGCAAGCATCCTGGCAGCCCAGGACGATGCCTGCAGGCGAGGCAGCCGGGCGGGCTGCCCACTGGGACCCTGTGGCCTGGGGACCCGACTTCCAGACCTCCAGAGGGAGGCGGTTCTGCTGATTCAGTCTGGTCTGGGAGGAGCGGGCGCCCAGCAGGGAGCTCCAAGCACTAGGCACCTGAGCCCTGTGGGTGGCCTGGAAGACAGCTGCTTCCACATGCCTGTGGCCCTTCTGAGACCTGGGGTCGAGGTCCCCATGGCTGCAGTGTGCCTGCTCTCTCCCCAGACTCTCCAGGGAGAGCGTTCCTCCCGGAGAGGTGCAGAGTGTCCCCCAGCCTTGGACAGTCTCCAGCGCCCGGCTCCAAGGGGAAATTGTTCAAACCTACAGACTCCAAACTCGGAAAACAATGGATTGGCTGGAGACCAGACGCGCTGCCGGGCTCCCCTACATGCCGGCTAAAGGTGACAGAGGCTCGGCTCGGAACGTGCGCCGGGTGGCCACGTGGCACAGCGCTGCACGTGCGACTCACTACCACCACCACCACCTCACCCCCCACCCACGGCTTCACCTTTTTTAAAGGGACAGTGCCGCACGTACGACTCACTGCCCACCCCCACCCCCTACCCGGCTTCACCTCCAGCGCCCCCGCGCCCACCGCGGCACCAGGGGCGCACGCACACCGCGCCCAGCCCGGAACCGGCAGACTCTAGCCCGCGCCCAGCTCAGTCCCCGCAGCTCATGCGCCTTGTGCTCTCCCCAGACCCCCAACCCCGGCCTGCGCCCACCCCAGCACTCGGAGCGACCCCCAACCCCGGCCTGCGCCCACCCCAGCACTCGGAGCGTGTGCACCCTCGCGCTCCCCACGCAGCGCGACCCGCGCGCCGGAGCTCCTCGCAGGCGGTGCAGTCCCTGTACCTGCGCGCTCGCGGCCTCCGGGCTAGAGTCGGGGAAACTACAATGCCCACGACGCCCCGCGGCGACCCGCTTCCGGCAGGCTGGAGGAGGGGCGCGCCTGGCCCCGCCCCGCCCCGCGCTGCCGGGGACCCCGGCTGACCCGGCTCGGACACGCCCCCCACGGTCGCACCCGGGGTCCGCGTCTAACGGGCGCAGAAGTTCCGCGCGCGTCCCGCGGCCACTCGCATCGCGGTCCCCAGCCGGCCCGCCCAGTCGCCGCCCCCCGGTCACGCGCCTCTGGCCGCCCAGAGCTGGCCGTCCCCGGTGCGTCCAGCCCCGCCTCCGGCCGCGGACCCCGCCGCGCACCCCGGAGCTGCTCGCGCGTCCCTCGCGCCTGCCCACCCAGCGCCCGAGTCCCCCCCTCACGGATCACAGCTCGCGGCTGGCCGGAGGCCTCCGGACCGGACCTGGACAGAGGCGCCCCACCCCCCAGCTGCGACCGCTCCTGGGACAAGTGCGTCCCCGGACTTCTGCACGGCCTGTCCCCAAGACACCCCCAGCAGGAAGTCCTCGAGCTTTTCCGGCTTTCCCAGATGTGCCTTCCCTCGCCAACCCGCGGAGACTCTCCAGGGAGAGCGTTCCTCCCGGAGAGGTGCAGAGTGTCCCCCAGCCTTGGACAGTCTCCAGCGCCCGGCTCCAAGGGGAAATTGTTCAAACCTACAGACTCCAAACTCGGAAAACAATGGATTGGCTGGAGACCAGACGCGCTGCCGGGCTCCCCTACATGCCGGCTAAAGGTGACAGAGGCTCGGCTCCGAACGTGCGCCGGGTGGCCACGTGGCACAGCGCTGCACGTGCGACTCACTACCACCACCACCACCTCACCCCCCACCCACGACTTCACCCTTTTTAAAGGGACAGTGCCGCACGTACGACTCACTGCCCACCCCCACCCCCTACCCGGCTTCACCTCCAGCGCCCCCGCGCCCACCGCGGCACCAGGGGCGCACGCACACCGCGCCCAGCCCGGAACCGGCAGACTCCAGCCCGCGCCCAGCTCAGTCCCCGCAGCTCATGCGCCTTGTGCTCTCCCCAGACCCCCAACCCCGGCCTGCGCCCACCCCAGCACTCGGAGCGACCCCCAACCCCGGCCTGCGCCCACCCCAGCACTCGGAGCGTGTGCACCCTCGCGCTCCCCACGCAGCGCGACCCGCGCGCCGGAGCTCCTCGCAGGCGGTGCAGTCCCTGTACCTGCGCGCTCGCGGCCTCCGGGCTAGAGTCGGGGAAACTACAATGCCCACGACGCCCCGCGGCGACCCGCTTCCGGCAGGCTGGAGGAGGGGCGCGCCTGGCCCCGCCCCGCCCCGCGCTGCCGGGGACCCCGGCTGACCCGGCTCGGACACGCCCCCCACGGTCGCACCCGGGGTCCGCGTCTAACGGGCGCAGAAGTTCCGCGCGCGCCCCGCGGCCACTCGCATCGCGGTCCCCAGCCGGCCCGCCCAGTCGCCGCCCCCCGGTCACGCGCCTCTGGCCGCCCAGAGCTGGCCGTCCCCGGTGCGTCCAGCCCCGCCTCCGGCCGCGGACCCCGCCGCGCACCCCGGAGCTGCTCGCGCGTCCCTCGCGCCTGCCCACCCAGCGCCCGAGTCCCTCCCTCACGGATCACAGCTCGCGGCTGGCCGGAGGCCTCCGGACCGGACCTGGACAGAGGCGCCCCACCCCCCAGCTGCGACCGCTCCTGGGACAAGTGCGTCCCCGGACTTCTGCACGGCCTGTCCCCAAGACACCCCCCCAGGAAGTCCTCGAGCTTTTCCTTTTGGGTTCATTCATCCCGAGATGTGCCTTCCCTCGCCAACAGCGAGCTCCAGCCAGGGACACTGGTCCCTGAGCCAGGCAGGACGGGACTGCGGGACGGCGGGGTTGGAAGGAGCCCGTGGCCCCAGCTGCAGGCGCCTGTGTGGACCGCTCTGACCCACGCTCGCGGGCTGGTAGGTGCCTCTGGACTCCGTCAGCACCTCCTCACTGTCACGTGGGACTCGAGAAAGGTACAGGCTCCGCTCCGGCCTCCCCCGACCCCGTCCCTCCGCCCCCCAGACTGGGGCAGGGGCACAGAGAGGAAGGAGTGGCCCAGAGACCTGGCTGGACAGACAGAAGGTCCCTGGAGGGATCCCAGGAAGGAAACATCCAGTCCTGGGGAGGAGCTGGCCTCGGCGCAGGGACCGGGAGGTTGGGCGCCCTGGCCAGGACCCTCAGGCTGCACCCAGCCTGCCAAAGGAGGGGACCGCTAGGGTCTCATGCCTGGGATCTGATGTGGAGCAGGTGCGACATAACGGAAATAAAGCAC
Organism: Tragulus kanchil; assembly: GCA_022376925.1. Taxonomy (NCBI): domain Eukaryota; kingdom Metazoa; phylum Chordata; class Mammalia; order Artiodactyla; family Tragulidae; genus Tragulus; species Tragulus kanchil. The sequence continues at coordinate 247,649,099 of JAIOJX010000028.1, forward strand.
GCCATTGACGCAGAGCTCTTGAATTGTCCCCAGACCACCCGTCTGTGGAAAAGTGCCTTCCAAGAAAGCCGTCCCTGGTGTCAAAAAGGTGGCGGGCCGCTGTGCCAGACAGCTCCTCCCAGGCTTCGCAGGAGGGCGGCGGACATCGTCCAGCGCCAGCGCCGGCCCCGCGCCTCGGACTCGGAAGCGACACCCTAGGGTAACCCAGGCAGCCAGTGCGTCCCCAGAAGAAAGGCCCAGGGGTGAGTTTGGGGGTGATTTGAACTGTGCTGAGGAGAGAGTGGGGAAGGACTTATTAACTTTAAAAAATTCCCAACTTAAAAGTTGAGAGTTACCTTTTATTCTGTTCTGTGGGGATTTTTAGGACTTAATCCTGGGAGGCAGCTCTCAAGTAACCCTGAGAGAACTGCTCCAGGGAGGGGGTGGGGAGGGGAGGAAGGGGGAGCCGGCTACATAGAAGTTGTGCAACAAAGGGCAGGTAGTCAGAACATCAAAAGATGTTTTGATAATTAAAGGAAATGAGATATTGCAAGTTAAGGAACTTAGCACTTCTCTAGGTATGGGAAGATGCAAGAGTCTGGGCTCATTAAACTCGCTCCTTTGAGGCGCACCTCAGCCCTGCGGGCCAGGCTTCCTCGCTCTCACCTCCTGAATGCCCGAGCTCACTTTGGGGAGTGGCTGCAGACTGGTGGAGGCTTTTGTGTTGTTTAGTTGCTCACTCCTTTCCAAGTCTTTGTGATCCCAAGGTCTGCAGCCCGCCAGGCTCCTCTGACCATGGGGTTCTCCAGGTAAGAACACTGGGGTGGGTGCCATTCGCTTCTCCAGGGGATCTTCCCGACCCGGGGATCGAACCCAGGTCTCCCGCACTGGGGGCAGAGTCTTTACCGGCTTAGCCACCAGGGGCTGCGGGTAGCTAGATGGCAGGCACTGTTTCCTTCCTGAGCGCCCTCAGGTTCACTGGCTCGGGAGGGTTGGAGGGCTGCAGCTGAGGGTGACTGTGACATCCTTGTTTACTGGTAACGGCAGGAAGTACTCCATTTCTCAAATGTGATCATCTCTCAACTGCAGAGGCCCGGCAAGGGGGTGGGGGGTGGGAAGAGCCAAGGTGAGCTCTGCTACACGGGACCAGACTAGGGGCAGGAGCAGGGTGAGACGTGGAGAGAGGGAGGGAGACAGAGAGATGGGGCTGGGGTAGAGGTGACAAGGAGGATGGAAGGAGAGAGACGTGAGCGGGGCAGGCAGGAGGAGGGAGGGTGAGAGACCGAGACGCGGCGCGGGAGGTTTGGGGCGAGCAGGACAGGCGTCAGTGCTCCGTGCAGAAGGAGCAGAGGCCCGTGGACCTGCTGGGCACACCTTGGCCACCCCGGGGTCTGGGTCCCTGGGGGAACCTGCGGCTTCTGGCCGGGAAGGCGAGTGGGATGGACTGTGCGTTCCCCCAAGCCTCCGCCTTGGCGGCGTCACCTCTGGAAGCAGGGCCAGCACCGAGCCACGCCGAGGCACGCCTGTCCACGTGCCCACGGCGCCTCGAAGTGCCTCCCGGCGCCCACAGACCTGCCCAGCACAGGGCCGGCCAGGCACTAAGAAGAACGTATGGGGGGGGCCGGCTACATAGAAGTTGTGCAACAAAGGGCAGGTAGTCAGAACATCAAAAGATGTTTTGATAATTAAAGGAAATGAGATATTGCAAGTTAAGGAACTTAGCACTTCTCTAGGTATGGGAAGATGCAAGAGTCTGGGCTCATTAAACTCGCTCCTTTGAGGCGCACCTCAGCCCTGCGGGCCAGGCTTCCTCGCTCTCACCTCCTGAAAGCCCGAGCTCACTTTGGGGAGTGGCTGCAGACTGGTGGAGGCTTTTGTGTTGTTTAGTTGCTCACTCGTTTCCAAGTCTTTGTGATCCCAAGGTCTGCAGCCCGCCAGGCTCCTCTGACCATGGGGTTCTCCAGGTAAGAACACTGGGGTGGGTGCCATTCGCTTCTCCAGGGGATCTTCCCGACCCGGGGATCGAACCCAGGTCTCCCGCACTGGGGGCAGAGTCTTTACCGGCTTAGCCACCAGGGGCTGCGGGTAGCTAGATGGCAGGCACTGTTTCCTTCCTGAGCGCCCTCAGGTTCACTGGCTCGGGAGGGTTGGAGGGCTGCAGCTGAGGGTGACTGTGACATCCTTGTTTACTGGTAACGGCAGGAAGTACTCCATTTCTCAAATGTGATCATCTCTCAACTGCAGAGGCCCGGCAAGGGGGTGGGGGGTGGGAAGAGCCAAGGTGAGCTCTGCTACACGGGACCAGACTAGGGGCAGGAGCAGGGTGAGACGTGGAGAGAGGGAGGGAGACAGAGAGATGGGGCTGGGGTAGAGGTGACAAGGAGGATGGAAGGAGAGAGACGTGAGCGGGGCAGGCAGGAGGAGGGAGGGTGAGAGACCGAGACGCGGCGCGGGAGGTTTGGGGCGAGCAGGACAGGCGTCAGTGCTCCGTGCAGAAGGAGCAGAGGCCCGTGGACCTGCTGGGCACACCTTGGCCACCCCGGGGTCTGGGTCCCTGGGGGAACCTGCGGCTTCTGGCCGGGAAGGCGAGTGGGATGGACTGTGCGTTCCCCCAAGCCTCCGCCTTGGCGACGCGTCACCTCTGGAAGCAGGGCCAGCACCGGGAGCCACGCCGAGGCACGCCTGTCCACGTGCCCACGGGCGCCTCCCGGGAAGTGCCCCTCCCGGGCGCCCACAGACCTGCCCAGCACAGGGCCGGCCAGGCAGCTCCGCCCTGAAGCGCGGCCCTGCGGTGGAGCCGCCCTGGGGCCCCGGCCCTCAGAGCCTGTCCTGGTCTCTGTGCCCAGAAGAGCCGGACGAGGACTTCAGGAGGCCCGAGGCGACTGTGCGGGAAGAGGGGCGTGGGCATCAGGGCACCTGCGGGGGAGGGTGCGGCAGGCCGGGCACCGCCCAGGCTCAGCGCCCACGGTCACGCCGCGATGCTTTCAGATGGAGACCAGGAGTCAGGGCCTGAGATCCGGGCGTCAGGGCCGGGCCCTTGTCCTCCCCCAGGAGAAATGGAGGCCCAAGTGCCCCCAGCCACCGAGGGCCGCGGAGCCTCTGGCGGGCCGGGTCGTGTCCCCGCAGGAGCGAGCACGCTGAGCTGCGTCAGCCCCGGCGGGAGCCGGCCATCGGGGCAGAGCCCTGTGTGAAGGTGTGCGTGGCCCGGGGTGGGCGTGGGGAGCAGGTCGGGGAGACCCCTTGACTTTGACCTGGGAGGACAGGAGATAACAGACGGAGGCTTGAGTTGTGCAAGGACGTGCCTGGCCCACTCCTGCCTCTCGGATGTGACCTGGCGGAGAGGTCCTGACGGTCCCGCAGCGCTGCACCGGGATCCAGAAATGGGAGGGCGACACGGTCACGTCCAGCCGTGGTGTGTTGGCCGGGGACTGACTGGGCGGTGTCCTCGAGAGGCCACACGGAAGGAGCATGAGAGGGCGGGACTCACTCCCACTGTGAGTGATTCTGGTATTAGTTTTATATAAAATCGGGTCTGCATAGAGAGAATAGGCATGTTTTTTCCCCAGAAGAATCTGAAAACTTTCAAAGCTTGACACCATATCAAGCTGCAAATCAAAGCTCAATCCAATTTCAAAACGTGAAAAATTGCTTCGGCCACATTCTTGGATCTTAACTCTGTAAAACCAAATATCGGTCACATAAAACCTGACCATCAGACTTGACTGGCTGAACAATTTTCAGTTCTTCCCAGTGAATCACAGGATGAAGAGGAAGTCCGGCTTCTGGGGGTAAGCCCCGGTCACCAGCGTGGCTGCGGCCAAGAAAGGGCCTGGGGGAGTTTGCTGTGCCAGCGTGTTCGTCGTTGCCTGGTCCTGCCGCCGAAAAGAAAGGAGCAGCAGTGAGCTCAGAGGCAGAACGGAAGGAAGAAGGAAGGAGGGGAACAGATTCATTAATTGGAAAACACATAAAACTTGATTTTTTTTTTAATCCAAAGGTAGCTCCTCAAACAATTAAGACAGCACGGCGTAAGGAATGCCCTGGTCAGTTTGATCAAGAAACACAGTGAAAGCAAATGCCCCTGAAGACGGACGGGGTTGCCGCCCGGGGCTCACGTTCGGGGTCTTCACACAGCCCCCGCCCCAGTGTGGAGGGCGAGCGCGGCGTGGCGAGAGCGGGCCCGGCGCAGCGGCCCCATTCTGACCCGTTCTCCCTGGGCAGAACCTGCCTCTGCAGAGACGACCGCCTCTTCATTTAACGCCGACCTGCCCCACGCCTCAGGAGCAGCTCTCTGTCCCTGGGAACGTGGCAAATAAAATTTACAGTTCATTTCTAAGACGAAATAAGACCCAATAGCCAAGGCGCTCCCTCTTACAGGACAGTGGTGTCAGCGGTGGGTCCGGCCCGGCAGGTTGGGGGAGGGCCACGGCTGCTGCTGGGGACGGGGTCCCCAGAGCCAGCGGGCACCCAGGGAGGCGGGAGGCCCCACGCCAGCGGGCGGCTCAGATGCAGGGGGCACCCGCCTGGCCGGGCACGCAGGCGGGGAACTCAGGGGACGCCGCTGGAACGCTGGGGAGACCGGAACTGGGAGGATGGTGAGGCAGGGCCAGACAGTGGTCAGTGATCTGCCTCGACCACGAGTGGCCACCCCCTGGAAGATCTGAATGCGTCAGCCTGTGCTCTGGGGAGAGGGCAACTGCACAGTGCAGGAGGAAATCGAGGGGCTGCAGCAGGGGGGCGGCCCCGGGGCTGAGGAGGGTGTGCAGTTTCACGGAAGCTGTGGGGCCACGCGTGTGTCTCAGCCCAGCGCACACCTGGCCTCCCCGCGCGCCTCCAGGCTCCGGGGCCGGGCCTGACCTGCGCCTGAGGGCCGGGCTGTCCGAGCCTGTCCACAGCCCAAAGCTCACCGTCACCCACGCCTTTCCCTGCCCCCGCCTCTTGCTCGTTGGACCCCATGCTCACCACCCTCGTTCCCTGCTGCCTGTCTTCACACACTGGGACTGTGCCCCGGATTTGCGTGCCATTCGTCGTTGTCCTGCCGCCGAAAAGAAAGGAGCAGCAGTGAGCTCAGAGGCAGAACGGAAGGAAGAAGGAAGGAGGGGAACAGATTCATTAATTGGAAAACACATAAAACTTGATTTTTTTTTTAATCCAAAGGTAGCTCCTCAAACAATTAAGACAGCACGGCGTAAGGAATGCCCTGGTCAGTTTGATCAAGAAACACAGTGAAAGCAAATGCCCCTGAAGACGGACGGGGTTGCCGCCCGGGGCTCACGTTCGGGGTCTTCACACAGCCCCCACCCCAGTGTGGAGGGCGAGCGCGGCGTGGCGAGAGCGGGCCCGGCGCAGCGGCCCCATTCTGACCCGTTCTCCCTGGGCAGAACCTGCCTCTGCAGAGACGACCGCCTCTTCATTTAACGCCGACCTGCCCCACGCCTCAGGAGCAGCTCTCTGTCCCTGGGAACGTGGCAAATAAAATTTACAGTTCATTTCTAAGACGAAATAAGACCCAATAGCCAAGGCGCTCCCTCTTACAGGACAGTGGTGTCAGCGGTGGGTCCGGCCCGGCAGGTTGGGGGAGGGCCACGGCTGCTGCTGGGGACGGGGTCCCCAGAGCCAGCGGGCACCCAGGGAGGCGGGAGGCCCCACGCCAGCGGGCGGCTCAGATGCAGGGGGCACCCGCCTGGCCGGGCACGCAGGCGGGGAACTCAGGGGACGCCGCTGGAACGCTGGGGAGACCGGAACTGGGAGGATGGTGAGGCAGGGCCAGACAGTGGTCAGTGATCTGCCTCGACCACGAGTGGCCACCCCCTGGAAGATCTGAATGCGTCAGCCTGTGCTCTGGGGAGAGGGCAACTGCACAGTGCAGGAGGAAATCGAGGGGCTGCAGCAGGGGGGCGGCCCTGGGGCTGAGGAGGGTGTGCAGTTTCACGGAAGCTGTGGGGCCACGCGTGTGTCTCAGCCCAGCGCACACCTGGCCTCCCCGCGCGCCTCCAGGCTCCGGGGCCGGGCCTGACCTGCGCCTGAGGGCCGGGCTGTCCGAGCCTGTCCACAGCCCAAAGCTCACCGTCACCCACGCCTTTCCCTGCCCCCGCCTCTTGCTCGTTGGACCCCATGCTCACCACCCTCGTTCCCTGCTGCCTGTCTTCACACACTGGGACTGTGCCCCCAGAGATGAGGGAGGGGGATAGGGTCCCATGGCCCTTCACCCACTCAAGTGCGCCAGGTTTAAAGACTCAAGTTCATTGGGATGCAATTTACATACAATACATCGCTCTGGGAAGCATAAGCGTCTGTCCTCTCAGCCCCCAGCTCTCCACCCAGAGAGTCGCCAGCCCCTCCCGGCCGCGGTCCCCACCCCACCTCCAGACGTAGGCAGGCACTTGAGTGGCTTCCCCTGGGAGGAGTCTGGGCGAGGGTCAGCCCGAGCTGGGCTGTGTGCTCAGCAGGGCCTCTGGGACCCTCGGAGGCTCTTCCCTGGGTGTTACGAGCGGACTCCTTACGCGGATGCACCTCCATGCTCACCCTTCACTCCTTGGGGAACGTTTGGGCGGTTGCCAGTTTTAAGGATTATAGATAAAAACGCTCCACCTTTCCGCAGTCTTAACTCTGAGTGAGGTCAGCACCTCTGACATCAGCCTTTCTGACTACCAACCTTGGTCTGGAGCGTGCTCCTGTGTACTCGTACGTCGTTTGTGTGGATCTTTAAGTGCTGTCCAGATGGAGGGAAGAGAGAGACCCGTCCACGCTGGCCATGTGCAATCTGCCAGCCTCCCGTTTGCATTTCCTGAGACGAGGTAGGTGGGCTCCAGTTGAGGAATTTAGAGTCTGCCTCCTATTTGCCCTTTGAAATGGGTGTAACAACAGAAATGGGGCAGATAGCCAGCCTTTGTCTCTTATAAACACCTCGAGGAAATAACCATGGCGAGCACAAGGTGAGACAAACCCTGGCTGGGTAAGGGGTTAAGGGATGTCCTCCCCGTTCCTCTGGGACAAGGCACAGAAAGGCTCCCTGGGGTCGAGGGTCAAGAGGATAATAAAGGCCAGAGTGAGTCTTGCGCCTCCAGGCTCCGGGGCCGGGCCTGACCTGCGCCTGAGGGCCGGGCTGTCCGAGCCTGTCCACAGCCCAAAGCTCACCGTCACCCACGCCTTTCCCTGCCCCCGCCTCTTGCTCGTTGGACCCCATGCTCACCACCCTCGTTCCCTGCTGCCTGTCTTCACACACTGGGACTGTGCCCCCAGAGATGAGGGAGGGGGATAGGGTCCCATGGCCCTTCACCCACTCAAGTGCGCCAGGTTTAAAGACTCAAGTTCATTGGGATGCAATTTACATACAATACATCGCTCTGGGAAGCACGCAGTTCTAAGAGTCTGTCCTCTCAGCCCCCAGCTCTCCACCCAGAGAGTCGCCAGCCCCTCCCGGCCGCGGTCCCCACCCCACCTCCAGACACAGGCAGGCACTTGAGTGGCTTCCCCTGGGAGGAGTCTGGGCGAGGGTCAGCCCGAGCTGGGCTGTGTGCTCAGCAGGGCCTCTGGGACCCTCGGAGGCTCTTCCCTGGGTGTTACGAGCGGACTCCTTACGCGGATGCACCTCCATGCTCACCCTTCACTCCTTGGGGAACGTTTGGGCGGTTGCCAGTTTTAAGGATTATAGATAAAAACGCTCCACCTTTCCGCAGTCTTAACTCTGAGTGAGGTCAGCACCTCTGACATCAGCCTTTCTGACTACCAACCTTGGTCTGGAGCGTGCTCCTGTGTACTCGTACGTCGTTTGTGTGGATCTTTAAGTGCTGTCCAGATGGAGGGAAGAGAGAGACCCGTCCACGCTGGCCATGTGCAATCTGCCAGCCTCCCGTTTGCATTTCCTGAGACGAGGTAGGTGGGCTCCAGTTGAGGAATTTAGAGTCTGCCTCCTATTTGCCCTTTGAAATGGGTGTAACAACAGAAATGGGGCAGATAGCCAGCCTTTGTCTCTTATAAACACCTCGAGGAAATAACCATGGCGAGCACAAGGTGAGACAAACCCTGGCTGGGTAAGGGGTTAAGGGATGTCCTCCCCGTTCCTCTGGGACAAGGCACAGAAAGGCTCCCTGGGGTCGAGGGTCAAGAGGATAATAAAGGCCAGAGTGAGTCTTGCTCCTCCAGAAGGCTCCTCTTCGAGATCCATCTTGGCTTAGGGGTGTGTGCACACCCCAGGCCAGTGTCCTGAGACAGACTAACCAAGGTGACGGACACTGGTTTGAAGGAAGACAAAGACCCGGAAAACTGCCCCCTTATAAAGGTTATAAACTTCCCAAAGGTGTGACTCTCTGAGCTCGCCCGTGCCCCTTTCCACATGTATTTTCAATAAACTTTACTTTTAACTTCTGCCTCCCTGCCTGGACTTGTTCTTGACGAGGCTGGCAAGACCAGGGGCCCCAGTCCTAACTGCTGGCTCCTGTGGCCCAGAGACTAGGCCCCGCGGCCTGGGAAACTGAGGCCCCGCGGCCAGCTTCCTGGCCGCTGCTGGCTGTAAGCTGCCGTTACTGCTGCGAAGTGTCCTGAATCAGGAACTCCTGTGTATTTTAAAAACGAGATATTTGCTTTGTCTTCTTTGTGGTGGGTTGTAAAGGTCACTGTGCATTCTGGTTACCAGGTCCGTGTTCAGGTCAGTTCAGTGGCTCAGTCGTGTGCAACTCTGCAACCCGATGGACGGCAGCGCACCGGGCTTCCCTGGCCTTCCCCATCTGCCGGAGCCTGCGCAAACTCATGTCCACTGCCTCAGCAACGCCATCCAGCCCTCTCCTCCTCTGCTGCCCGCTTCTCCTCCTGCCCTCAGCCTTTCCCAGCATCAGGGTCTTCTCCAAGAGGCAGCTCTTCCCATCACGTGGCCAGAGGATTGGAGCTTCAGCTTCATCATCAGCCCTTCCAGTGGACGTTCAGGGTGAATTTCCTTTAGGATTAACTGGTTGGATCTCCTTGCAATCCAAGGGACTCTCAAGAGTCTTCTCCAGCACCACAGTTTAAGGCATCAGCTCTCCAGAGCTCAGCCTTCTTTATGGTCCAGCTCTCACATCCGTACATGACTATAGGAAAAATCATAGCTTTGACTATACAGATCTTTGTCGGCAAAGTGATGTCTCTGCTTTCTAATACACTGTCTAGGTTTGTCATAGCGTTTCTTCCAAGGAGCAAGTGTCTTCTAATTTCATGGCTGCAGTCACTGTCCACAGTGATTTTGGAGCCCAAGAAAATAAAGTCTGTCAGTGTTTCTCCATTGTTTACCCATCTATTTGCCATGATGTGATGGGACCGGGTGCCATGATCTTTGTTGAATGTTGAGTGTTAAGCCAGCTTTTTCACTCTCCTCTTTCACCTTCATCAAGAGGCTCTTTAGTTCCTCTTCACTTTCTGCCATAAGGGTGGTGTCCCTGGCAAACCTCTCCTGACAATCTTGACTCCAGCTGGTGCTTCATCCAGCCTGGGCATTTTGCGTGATGTCCTCTGTATGGAAGTTAAGTAAGCAAGGTGACAATATACAGCCTTGATGTACTCCTTTCCCAATTTGGAACCAGTCCGTTGTTCCACGTCTGGTTCTAGCTGTTGTTTCTTGTCCTGCTTGTAGGTTTCTCAGGAGGCAGGTAAGGTGGTCTGGTATCCCCATGTCTTTAAGAATTTTCCACAGTTTGTTGTGATCCACATAGTCAAAGGCTTTAGCAAAGTCAGTGAAACAGAAGTAGATGTTTTTCAGGAATTCTCTTGCTTTTTCTATGATCCAACAGATGTTGGCAATTTGATCTCTGGTTCCTCTAATTTTCTAAATCCAGCTTGTACATCTGCAAGTTCTGTGTCAGGCGCATGGAATATTAATATTCTCCTCCAGATGTGGCTTATGTTTTTGTGTCCTTATTTCCTTTACAGAGCAGAAGATTTAATTTTGATGAAATCCAGTCCGCCCTTTTTCCTTTCATGAATATCACTTGCTGTATCCTGAGAAATATTTACCCATCCTGAGCTTGAGAACACTTTCTGTTACATTTTCATCTGTAACAGCCCTGTATCGTGAATGTCCCTGTGATGACAGAGATGTCCCGTGTCTGTGACGTCCAGCAGGCAGCAACCTGAGGGCTAGAAGTATGGCTAGGAATTGAATTTTGAACTTAATGTCAATTACTTTAAATATAGCATATGGCTAATGACTCCCCAAATGGACAACACAGATCTCAAAGTTCTACAGATTAAGCTTTGAAACTGAGGCTTGTCAACTGAAAAGAAAAAGTACGGTGTAAAAGCCACGTGTTCAGTTTTGTCTGGGGACTTCCTGAGGACGGTGGCCTGAGAGACAGCCTCTCAGCTCTGAGGAGCGGCTCTGGAGGGTGAAGGAGGGGGTCCCTCCGTACGTGATCTGGTGAAGCGACCTGTGGGATGAAGCACACGTCTCAGGAGAAGGTCGCTGCTGGTCACCAGGGGCAGACGCTTCTGTTTGTGGTTTTAGTGCTTTTATAGATCCGAGAAGATGCAGGAAATTGTGTTCATAAACTTTTCTCCTGAAAGTATCCGACTCTTTGAAGTCCTGTCCTTCCAGTTTCTCTAGAGCGCCTCATTCCTGATCTCCTCCACGAACGCCTTTCAGAGTGTGTTAAAGGTCAGGACCGCAGTGGCCAGTGGCCTCATGCTGCCCTCACTGAGGCGAGAGACTCTCAGCTGTCAGCTTCGTGCCCTTTCAGACCCTTCACGCCCCTTTCAGAGTGTTTGCGAGTGGGGGCGCCCCGTGGATATCCAGCTGTCCTTCACTATTTGAGCCAAGCTCTGTTCTTCCCCCAACTGAACTCTGTCCACCCTTTGCTGCAAGTCAACTGTCCACGTACACGCAGGTCGTTTCCTGGACTCTCTATTCCTCTTGATTTTCTGTGCGTATGAGGCTCCCACTTTCCTCGTCTTTCTCAAAATCACGGTGGCTATTGAATGTTCCTCATGCTGCCACATAAGCTTCAAATCCGCTTCTTGACTTCTCCAAAACAAAAAGCCAACGTCGGGGGCGTCCCTGGTGGTCCGGCAGCTGAGCCGCTGGCTCCCGACGAGAGGGGCCTGGGTTCGCTCCCCGCTCAGAGGACTCGATACCCCAGGCCGCCGCTCGCAGGTCACATGCCGCCACCGTGACCCAACTCAGCCAACACGTGACTAAACCAAGCGACACTGAAAACAAGCCGAGGTCGGGCTGCACGGAACTCTGAGAGGACTTTCACCCAGAGGTCGGTCGACTAAATATAGCATATGGCTAATGACTCCCCAAATGGACAACACAGATCTCAAAGTTCTACAGATTAAGCTTTGAAACTGAGGCTTGTCAACTGAAAAGAAAAAGTACGGTGTAAAAGCCACGTGTTCAGTTTTGTCTGGGGACTTCCTGAGGACGGTGGCCTGAGAGACAGCCTCTCAGCTCTGAGGAGCGGCTCTGGAGGGTGAAGGAGGGGGTCCCTCCGTACGTGATCTGGTGAAGCGACCTGTGGGATGAAGCACACGTCTCAGGAGAAGGTCGCTGCTGGTCACCAGGGGCAGACGCTTCTGTTTGTGGTTTTAGTGCTTTTATAGATCCGAGAAGATGCAGGAAATTGTGTTCATAAACTTTTCTCCTGAAAGTATCCGACTCTTTGAAGTCCTGTCCTTCCAGTTTCTCTAGAGCGCCTCATTCCTGATCTCCTCCACGAACGCCTTTCAGAGTGTGTTAAAGGTCAGGACCGCAGTGGCCAGTGGCCTCATGCTGCCCTCACTGAGGCGAGAGACTCTCAGCTGTCAGCTTCGTGCCCTTTCAGACCCTTCACGCCCCTTTCAGAGTGTTTGCGAGTGGGGGCGCCCCGTGGATATCCAGCTGTCCTTCACTATTTGAGCCAAGCTCTGTTCTTCCCCCAACTGAACTCTGTCCACCCTTTGCTGCAAGTCAACTGTCCACGTACACGCAGGTCGTTTCCTGGACTCTCTATTCCTCTTGATTTTCTGTGCGTATGAGGCTCCCACTTTCCTCGTCTTTCTCAAAATCACGGTGGCTATTGAATGTTCCTCATGCTGCCACATAAGCTTCAAATCCGCTTCTTGACTTCTCCAAAACAAAAAGCCAACGTCGGGGGCGTCCCTGGTGGTCCGGCAGCTGAGCCGCTGGCTCCCGACGAGAGGGGCCTGGGTTCGCTCCCCGCTCAGAGGACTCGATACCCCAGGCCGCCGCTCGCAGGTCACATGCCGCCACCGTGACCCAACTCAGCCAACACGTGACTAAACCAAGCGACACTGAAAACAAGCCGAGGTCGGGCTGCACGGAACTCTGAGAGGACTTTCACCCAAGCAAGGAGCCTCCCCAGCCCGTGACTACGGTACATCTCCCCGTTTTAAGATATTCTTCAACGCCTCACAGCTATGTTTGGCAGTTTTCAGTGCAAAGAACCTGAGATGTTTCATTAAATTCATTCTTAGGCATTTCGTGGGCAAGAAGGAAAGAATGAATTTAATGAAACATCTCAGGTCTTTACACTGAAAACTACCAAACATTGCTGTGAGGAAAGTGAAGGGATTTTATGGTTTTAATGTTACTGTAGTTGTGTTTTCAAATTTCTATTTACCTATTATTTGCTGCTAGTATATAGAAATTGTACTTGTTTGAACTTTGTATCTTATAACCTTGCCAAGTTTGCTTATTGATTCTAGTGTTTTGGGATCGATTCCGTAGACTCTCCGACACTAACAATCATGCTGTCTGTGAACAGAGACTTTCGTCTTCCTTTCCAGTTGTTCCGCCTCTGTTTCTTTTTCTGGCCTTTCCACGTTGACTCTCGTGTGAAAGCCAACCTCCTTGCCTTGCTCCCAACCTTAGAGGCAAAGCATCCAGCTTCTTGCCACTAAGAGTGATGCTATGTGGATGTTTTAGCAGTGCTTTGTTTTCAGCCCGTGTCCATCGCCAGGGCTCTCAGGACGAAGGGTGGGGGGGGATGCCCCTCTTGCCCCCGCGGTGTCAGATCGCTGGTGGTGCTCCATGTGGAGCAAAGGCTAAGGTGCTAGTGCTCCTAGAGGGGGCCAGAGCTCCTCTGTGTTGACCGGGGTGGGCAGTCTTCAAAATGGTCACATTCGAGTTCTACCTTGCATTGGCTTTTTTCTCACCGGTTATTTAAATGTCTTTTGAGCACTTTTCTATTTTTATTTTATTATGATGATTATTATTATTCTAACAACTTCTTTATGATTCCAACGAGATCTGAATGTCTCTCATCTCTCATTAGATGGGTTTTTCAGCCACCAATTTTTAACAGGGACTGTCGGGAGACTTGGAGGAAGGGTCTGTGTGAGCAGCCTGGGGTCCAGCCAGTGCTGCCTGCTGCTGGACCAGGGTGTGACTCGATACCCCAGGCCGCCGCTCGCAGGTCACATGCCGCCACCGTGACCCAACTCAGCCAACACGTGACTAAACCAAGCGACACTGAAAACAAGCCGAGGTCGGGCTGCACGGAACTCTGAGAGGACTTTCACCCGAGCAAGGAGCCTCCCCAGCCCGTGACTACGGTACATCTCCCCGTTTTAAGATATTCTTCAACGCCTCACAGCTATGTTTGGCAGTTTTCAGTGCAAAGAACCTGAGATGTTTCATTAAATTCATTCTTAGGCATTTCGTGGGCAAGAAGGAAAGAATGAATTTAATGAAACATCTCAGGTCTTTACACTGAAAACTACCAAACATTGCTGTGAGGAAAGTGAAGGGATTTTATGGTTTTAATGTTACTGTAGTTGTGTTTTCAAATTTCTATTTACCTATTATTTGCTGCTAGTATATAGAAATTGTACTTGTTTGAACTTTGTATCTTATAACCTTGCCAAGTTTGCTTATTGATTCTAGTGTTTTGGGATCGATTCCGTAGACTCTCCGACACTAACAATCATGCTGTCTGTGAACAGAGACTTTCGCGTCTTCCTTTCCAGTTGTTCCGCCTCTGTTTCTTTTTCTGGCCTTTCCACGTTGACTCTCGTGTGAAAGCCAACCTCCTTGCCTTGCTCCCAACCTTAGAGGCAAAGCATCCAGCTTCTTGCCACTAAGAGTGATGCTATGTGGATGTTTTAGCAGTGCTTTGTTTTCAGCCCGTGTCCATCGCCAGGGCTCTCAGGACGAAGGGTGGGGGGGGATGCGCCTCTTGCCCCCGCGGTGTCAGATCGCTGGTGGTGCTCCATGTGGAGCAAAGGCTAAGGTGCTAGTGCTCCTAGAGGGGGCCAGAGCTCCTCTGTGTTGACCGGGGTGGGCAGTCTTCAAAATGGTCACATTCGAGTTCTACCTTGCATTGGCTTTTTTCTCACCGGTTATTTAAATGTCTTTTGAGCACTTTTCTATTTTTATTTTATTATGATGATTATTATTATTCTAACAACTTCTTTATGATTCCAACGAGATCTGAATGTCTCTCATCTCTCATTAGATGGGTTTTTCAGCCACCAATTTTTAACAGGGACTGTCGGGAGACTTGGAGGAAGGGTCTGTGTGAGCAGCCTGGGGTCCAGCCAGTGCTGCCTGCTGCTGGACCAGGGTGTGTCCACAGGGGCTGGTGCCCCCAGAGGGACGCTGTGAGGATGCTGTACTTGGGCTCTGCTCTAGGTCTGGGAAGGGCTGGAGGCAGGGGACAGGCCAGGATGGAGGGCATGCCAGGCAAGGAGGAGATGAGGGTGCCCCTCTGCTCGTGGCTCCCAGGGAGGATGGATGGTAAGGTGTCTGGACCAGAGTTCACCGTGACCCTGCGTCTCTCCAAGGGCCGGGGCGAGGAGAGGGTGGGGTCCTGGCGAGTTTGAAAGCCCAGGGTGGGGAGGGGGACCTGCCCTGTGGCTCCCCTGCGCGCCTTCCAGACCTCTGGGGCTCGCTGCTGCCCATCCTGCCGCCAGGACAGGTCAGTTCATCTTGGGGCAGGACCTCCTCGCTGATGAGAGGGCGCCCATCCCCGCTGCTCTCTCGGCAGTGTTCAAAGCATCCCGCGAGGCCGCTTAGAGACCCAGGCCTGGCCTCTGCAGGGGACGGCGGGCTCAGCCTGCGCCTGACAGGCTTGGCCAGATGAGGGGAGAGGCCCATCTCTAGACGGCGGGAGCAAACAGTTCAGAACCACACGCCCACGCGGCCCGGGCTGGCAGTAAAAGACCTGGCCACGCAGCGAGGCGCGCCCCTGCAAAGCTGTGAGGGCCTGCGGTTCACAAAGCAGACCCCGCGGGGCTGCAGGGCGGGGTGCTGCGGCAGACCCCACCTCCTGACACCTGTGCAGCCACTGAGACCCCGCCGCTGTGAGCAGGCTATGTGTGAACACGCGTGTGACTGTGTAAAGGCACTGAGAAGGCTGAGATCTCAGGTCCAGCCCCGAGAGACCGCAGGGTCGGGAGGGTCAGTAGTGCTTCCTGCCCTCCCCCTGCTCCTCCCCCTGCCCCTCCCCTACTCCTCCTCCCTCCCTCCGTCTCCTCCCTCCCCTACTCCTCCTCCCTCCCCTACTCCTCCTCCCTCCCCTACTCCTCCTCCCTCCAGTCCGTCTCCTCCCTCCCTCCTCCTCCCTAGCACCGCCCCTCCCCTACTCCTCCTCCCTCCCTACTCCTCCTCCCTCCCTCCTCCTCCCTAGCACCGCCCCTCCCCTACTCCTCCTCCCCTCCCCCTCCTCCTCCTCCCCTCCTCTCCGTCTCCTCCCCTCCCCTTCCCCCTCCACCCTAGCACCGCCCCTCCCCCCTACTCCTCCTCCCCTGCCCCTACTCCTCCTCCTCCTCTCCATCTCCTCCCTCCCTTCCCTCCACCCTAGCACCGCCCCTCCCCTACTCCTCCTCCCTGCCCCTACTCCTCCTCCCTCCTCTCCGTCTCCTCCCTCCCTTCCCCTCCACCCTAGCACCGCCCCTCCCCTACTCCTCCTCCCTGCCCCTACTCCTCCTCCCTCCTCTCCGTCTCCTCCCTCCCTTCCCTCCACCCTAGCACCGCCCCTCCCCTACTCCTCCTCCCTGCCCCTACTCCTCCTCCCTCCCTCCCTCCCTAGCACCAACTTCCTCCTCCTCCTCTCCCTCCCTCCCTCCCTAGCACCGCCTCCCCCCACCTCCTCCTCCTCCCCTCCCTCCCAGCCTCTTCCCTCTAGCCCTCCCTCTACTCCTAGGTGCACACTTTGATCCTCTCCCCTGCTGGTCAGTGTGTGTCACTGGTCAGTCCCCCCAGTGCCTCCTGTAGCCCCAGGAGGCAGAGGTCTCAAGACTCAGAAGAAGGAGGTGCGCAGAAATAGAGGCCGCGCTACTCCAAGGCCAGGCCCTCAGGTGCGTGTGGGGCCGGGCCTGGGCTGAGCACGCCTGTCCCCTGCTGGTCTCCGCCTGACCCGGGGCCTGCCCGCCGGACACCCTGCCTCATGCACAGGGGATGGCAGGACGGGTCATAACATGTGCCGTGGCTTTGTAGTTTTTGCACAGACCTGGGGCACCAGGAGCTTTTTCTCCCAGCAAAGCCGAGCGGACAGATTCCGCCGGTTGGGAGCACAGGTTTGCCCAGCCCCGGAGTCTCCATTGCCTCACTCGTCCCCAGAGGAGGAGCCCACCCGAGGAGGCGATGAACGCTGTGAGGCGGGGCCGTGTCTGCCCGGGGCCAGCGGCCAGCCCCGGCCCTGCCAGGCGTGCGGCGGCCGGCTGCAGGGCAGGAGCTCTGGGCAGGGCACCGCGCTCTGCGATCCCGGGCCGCTCGAGGGACCAGAGGTGCTGCCGAGTGACAAGTCCGGCGCCACCTGCACTGGGGGCGTGGCGTCTCAGCCGCTGGACCCCGGGGAGTCCCTGTTGCTGCTTTTTTATTGTAGTAAACTATATATAACACGCACGTGTGCTGAGTCACTCAGTCGTGTCGGCCTCTGCGACCTCGCGGACGGCAGCGCACCTGGCCCCTCGGTCCGGACTCTCCGGCGGGAATCCTGGAGCGGTGGCTGCGCCCTCCTCCAGGGCACCTTCCCGACCCAGGGGCCGAGCCCGCGTCTCTCAGGCCTCCCGCACTGGCAGGCTGGCTCTTTACCACGAGTGCCTCCGGGAAGCCCTGTTACATGACATGGTGTGAACCATGTTAACCGGTGGTGAGTGCACCGCTCAGGTCGCTGAGTACCTTCCCCCTTCTGGGCAGCCATCACCACTGTCTGTCTCCAGAACCTTCCACCTGCCTCCATGAACTCGCGCTCCTCACCCCCAGCCCCGCCCTCCTTTCTGCGTCTGTGGATCCGACTCCTCCAGGGCTCTCGAGCCAGTGGACCGGACAGCGTCTGTCCTTCCGCGGCCGGCCATGTCACCGAGCATCACGCTGAGGCTCCTCTCTGTTACGGCAGGCGTCAGAGTGTCCTTCCTTTTTGAGGCTGAACAGCACTCCATCGCGTGGACCAGCCATGTTCTGCTCGTCCATCATCCTTCCGTGGACGCTTGGGTTGCCTCCAGCTTTCGGCGGCTGGCCTGCTGTGCTATTATTGTTACTGACAGACTGACGGGCAAACATTTTTGTTAGTGTTTGGGGTTTTCCCTACTGTATTTTGCATATGTGTGTGTGTATATATATATATATATATATATATATATATATATATATTTAACTTCTGTTACTCTGATTTTGCTTCTAACCCACCATTCAGATTGAGCAGGCCCTCCTGATTTTGGACACACACAGTGGTGAGTGGTCGTTGGAAGAGGGACCTTCGTTTCCCGCCCGGGAGTCCTAACTGCCGGACCAGAGCTCAGCAGCGAGGGCCTACGTGTCCGGTCTGTGCCGGGAAAAGAATTCTCGGCGTGCGGCGGCCGGCTGCAGGGCAGGAGCTCTGGGCAGGGCACCGCGCTCTGCGATCCCGGGCCGCTCGAGGGACCAGAGGTGCTGCCGAGTGACAAGTCCGGCGCCACCTGCACTGGGGGCGTGGCGTCTCAGCCGCTGGACCCCGGGGAGTCCCTGTTGCTGCTTTTTTATTGTAGTAAACTATATATAACACGCACGTGTGCTGAGTCACTCAGTCGTGTCGGCCTCTGCGACCTCGCGGACGGCAGCGCACCTGGCCCCTCGGTCCGGACTCTCCGGCGGGAATCCTGGAGCGGTGGCTGCGCCCTCCTCCAGGGCACCTTCCCGACCCAGGGGCCGAGCCCGCGTCTCTCAGGCCTCCCGCACTGGCAGGCTGGCTCTTTACCACGAGTGCCTCCGGGAAGCCCTGTTACATGACATGGTGTGAACCATGTTAACCGGTGGTGAGTGCACCGCTCAGGTCGCTGAGTACCTTCCCCCTTCTGGGCAGCCATCACCACTGTCTGTCTCCAGAACCTTCCACCTGCCTCCATGAACTCGCGCTCCTCACCCCCAGCCCCGCCCTCCTTTCTGCGTCTGTGGATCCGACTCCTCCAGGGCTCTCGAGCCAGTGGACCGGACAGCGTCTGTCCTTCCGCGGCCGGCCATGTCACCGAGCATCACGCTGAGGCTCCTCTCTGTTACGGCAGGCGTCAGAGTGTCCTTCCTTTTTGAGGCTGAACAGCACTCCATCGCGTGGACCAGCCATGTTCTGCTCGTCCATCATCCTTCCGTGGACGCTTGGGTTGCCTCCAGCTTTCGGCGGCTGGCCTGCTGTGCTATTATTGTTACTGACAGACTGACGGGCAAACATTTTTGTTAGTGTTTGGGGTTTTCCCTACTGTATTTTGCATATGTGTGTGTATATATATATATATATATATATATATATATATATATATATTTAACTTCTGTTACTCTGATTTTGCTTCTAACCCACCATTCAGATTGAGCAGGCCCTCCTGATTTTGGACACACACAGTGGTGAGTGGTCGTTGGAAGAGGGACCTTCGTTTCCCGCCCGGGAGTCCTAACTGCCGGACCAGAGCTCAGCAGCGAGGGCCTACGTGTCCGGTCTGTGCCTGTCTGGACAGGAATGAATTCTGGCGCGGGGGTGGAAGATAAAGAGCGAAGAAGCGCGTTCGTTGGAAAGGCAGAACACCTGCGGAAAGACGCTGAGCTCTGAGAGAGGGTCTGGAGTGGCCCGGGCGTCTATGGCTGGAGACACAGCAGGACAGCACGGGCGTGAGCTCGCGCGGGACGGGGCTCCTGGTTCAGACAGAAGCAAGGCCGCGACGCACACCCAGAGAGGAAGGGTGTGGGTGTCCCCTAGTGAGGAGGAACGCAGTCAAGGGGCGGTTAGATCATTTATAGGGGACAGTTCTCTGGTTCTTTTTTTTTTTTTAACCTTTATCCAATTATCCAGTCTTTCCCCAGGACCTACCCCACCTGACCTACCCTAGGACCCTCCCCAGCTTGTGCGCGCAAGGTGGGGTCCGGCCCAGAGGCCTAAGGGACCGCATACAAGCATCCCATACTGCGGCATGGCGCCCCCTCCTGTTGACCCCGGGCGCCTCTCTGAGTGTGTGTGAGGTCTCCCTTGCTCCCCAGGGGTGGAAGCCTGCGCGCTCCCGGCCCTTGCCTCCACCAGCCCTCTGTGTTCTCGCCGTGACTGTGTGGAGCAGCCGGCGGGAGACAGGCCCGGCCGCGCTGCCGCTTTGGTTGTTGCTTCCATTTCGGAGAGCGAGCAGGCGGCTGACTAAGCGCCGAGCCTGGCGCCCGCCTGTCTCACCCAGTGCCGACAGGAGGCTGCTTGTCACTGTCCGGCCTAAAGCCCGTCTTTCTATCTCCCCAGGAATGTGGAGCAAACGCCCACTGATCTCCAGGCCTCCCTAACCCCACCCTCCTGCTCCCCCCAAGGACCCTGTCGTGCGTCGGGGTTTATAGTCTTGTCTGCGGGTTCCTGTCTCCAGATCCTGGACCCATTTTAAACCGTTAAGTAAGCAGCCTTAAAGAGAGACTGGCAGCTCTTCTGCCTTTTCTGACGGCGAGGCTGTTGATTGACACACACAGTGGTGAGTGGTCGTTGGAAGAGGGACCTTCGTTTCCCGCCCGGGAGTCCTAACTGCCGGACCAGAGCTCAGCAGCGAGGGCCTACGTGTCCGGTCTGTGCCTGTCTGGACAGGAATGAATTCTGGCGCGGGGGTGGAAGATAAAGAGCGAAGAAGCGCGTTCGTTGGAAAGGCAGAACACCTGCGGAAAGACGCTGAGCTCTGAGAGAGGGTCTGGAGTGGCCCGGGCGTCTATGGCTGGAGACACAGCAGGACAGCACGGGCGTGAGCTCGCGCGGGACGGGGCTCCTGGTTCAGACAGAAGCAAGGCCGCGACGCACACCCAGAGAGGAAGGGTGTGGGTGTCCCCTAGTGAGGAGGAACGCAGTCAAGGGGCGGTTAGATCATTTATAGGGGACAGTTCTCTGGTTCTTTTTTTTTTTTTAACCTTTATCCAATTATCCAGTCTTTCCCCAGGACCTACCCCACCTGACCTACCCTAGGACCCTCCCCAGCTTGTGCGCGCAAGGTGGGGTCCGGCCCAGAGGCCTAAGGGACCGCATACAAGCATCCCATACTGCGGCATGGCGCCCCCTCCTGTTGACCCCGGGCGCCTCTCTGAGTGTGTGTGAGGTCTCCCTTGCTCCCCAGGGGTGGAAGCCTGCGCGCTCCCGGCCCTTGCCTCCACCAGCCCTCTGTGTTCTCGCCGTGACTGTGTGGAGCGGCCGGCGGGAGACAGGCCCGGCCGCGCTGCCGCTTTGGTTGTTGCTTCCATTTCGGAGAGCGAGCAGGCGGCTGACTAAGCGCCAAGCCTGGCGCCGGCCTGTCTCACCCAGTGCCGACAGGAGGCTGCTTGTCACTGTCCGGCCTAAAGCCCGTCTTTCTATCTCCCCAGGAATGTGGAGCAAACGCCCACTGATCTCCAGGCCTCCCTAACCCCACCCTCCTGCTCCCCCCAAGGACCCTGTCGTGCGTCGGGGTTTATAGTCTTGTCTGCGGGTTCCTGTCTCCAGATCCTGGACCCATTTTAAACCGTTAAGTAAGCAGCCTTAAAGAGAGACTGGCGGCTCTTCTGCCTTTTCTGACGGCGAGGCTGTTGGACCGGCCCTGTCGAGGCCTGACCACCAGGTGGCCGGAGGCTGCGAGCCCCCCACCGGCTTCTTGGGCAGCCAGGCAGAGCAGCGGCACGTCAGAGCCCGTGAGCCCCGCGCGGGACCAGTGCCAGCAAACCCACCCTGCCTGTCCTGGACCCAGGACGCAGGTGGGCAGGTAGGCAGCTGGAGACTGGCCGTGGGGGATCGGGGGGATGTGGCACTGGGCAGAGCACCCGACCTGGGGGGAGTGCAGACCCCACCTCACTTCACATCCCCCCCAGCAGGCAGATCCAGGGACACCTGTGGCCGCGGGCAGGGTGCGGGGGGCCAGGGGCCGGTGACCGCTTGCCTGTGTTTAGGGGCAGGGCTCCCTTCAAGGGCAGCGGCCATCTGAGAATTCTCGAGCCGGGAGGCTCATTCCTGCCTGCAGGAAGGAGACTGGACGGGCCCACCCCACCACGCTAGGCTGCTGCCCAGGGGCACAGGGGTCACGCGGTCCCCTGTGGGCTGTGCCTGTGGCAGTGCCACCCACAGGGGAGCCTTGCCCTGGGTGGGGGGTCACAGGCCTGGAGGCTGGATCCCAGCCCAGGGGTCACTGGCAGGACAGCTTTAGCAGAGGCAGTCAGTGCTCCGTGGAGTAAGATGAGGCCCAAGAAACGTCCACGAGCAGGAGAGAGACTTAGACCCTTGGAAGCGGGGTCTGCAGGAAAACACGGGCGTGGAGAGCACACACCAGGCGTCTAAACGGCCCTCCCTGCCCACACCTGCCCTTCCGCACCTGCCCTGCTCTCATGAGCCCTGGCCTGCCCTGACTTGCTCATCCCCGTCCCCCTGGCACTCGCCTGCCCGCACCTGTCCTGCCCCCCACCTAGCCTGCCCGTCCCCCCTGGCCCACACTTGCCCTCACCCGCCCGTGTTCGTCCTCTCAGGTCCTCGCCGTGCGCTCTCTTGCTCGCACTTGTCCCCTCTGGCCCTCGCTGCCCCAAATTGTCCTCATCCGACTTCTTCTGTCCACTGGCTCTCACCTTCTCTCAGTCGTCCTCGCTGGCCCTCGCTGCCTTCCTGGCTCGGGGGCCCTCACTGCCCAGGCTCCTGTCCCTGGCGCCCTGAGAGCTGATGGTCGGTGGGCTGGGCAGTGCGGTGGCCTGAGGGTGGGCCCCCTGGGGCCAGGCCACCTGCTGACTCCTGAGACCACCCCTTTCCGTGGACTCTGGGCAGTCAGTGTCCTTTGAGCTGGCAAGGCCAGGCAGGGAGCAGGGGCAGGGGAGAGGGCGGGGCAGGGCCCCGGGGTCTCCAGGGGCGCTCTCACCTCATCGGTCCCAGGGGACGCCGCAGAGCGTGGCCCAGGCAGTGTTGCTGCTTCTCCTCTGGTTTTCTGTTGTTTTGGGAGCAGAGGGGCCTGGTGGTCTCCCGGGCACTTCTGCTCTGTGTGGACAGGAGCCCAGTGCCCAGGTCGCCCAGGCCATGGGTCAGAGGCTCGGAGCAGGAAGCGGCTGGCCGGGAGTGAGTGCAGAGATGCAGGAAGAGGGCCAAGGGCTTGCTGTCTGACGTGTTTATGTGAGACTGATTTTTAACTAATTAAAAATTTTAAATTAGTTAAAACTAATTAAAATTTACTAAATTTGTACTAATTATACTGGTTGAATTCTCTTCAAAGCACCGAGCTGAGTACAGCACCTACCGCTGACCCGCGCGGCCGCTGGCGGTGGCCCGGCCGGGGCGGTGGGCGAGGAGGATGCAGGCCCCGCGGCGGCCGGGCTGTCTCCCGCCGCCGCCCAGGTGTTTAAGGGGGTGTCGTGGCTGGGCTCCCCAGTCCCTCCCGGATGGGAAATAGCTGGAGTCGCTGGCCGGTTGAGTGAGGCCGGTCTCCTCCACAGAGGCTCCTGGGGGTCGGCCCGCCCGAGAGGGACGCGCTCGGGCCTCCGTCCCCGCGAGGGGTGTGGCCCCCGCGCAGGACCCGGGCCGGGCGCAGGGGCCACGGGGGTCCCTCTCGGAAGCAGGCCGCGGCCGCTGCGGGCCGGGGGGACGCAGTTCTGCCTCGAGCTGAGCGCAGCGAGGCCCCGGCTGCGGACGAGGCTGTGCGAGGGCCCGGGCCGTCAGGGGGCTCGCGGGGCAGGTGGACGGCAGGGGGGACAGACCAGAGCCGCGGCCCCGAGAGGAGCCAGGGCCCACGGGGCTGCTGTCCTCACGGCCCTCGCTCTGGGAGGATCTGAGGCCCCGCAGGTGGCAAGGGGGAGCGCCGCCCCGCTCAGACGCGGCCGGCGGCCTAGGTGGGTGTCCGCAGCCGCGCCTGCTGCCCTGGGGCTCTGTCCCCGGAGACGGAGGCTGAGGCAGGGGAGCGGGGAGCCGCCGCCCGAGCCGCGCCCGAGGAGCAGCGGCCTCACCCCTGTTTCAGCACCAGCGCCGTCCTGGGAGGGCACGCCCTGGGGGCACCGTTCCAGGCACGTTGAGAGCTGTGCCTCCACAGTGGGGCTGCCGGGGGCTGGTGGTGGACCCGCCGCCGCGCCCTTGCTCCAGAGCCGTCCAGGGCGGGCCGCTCCGCAGACCCCGAGGGCAGGCGGCCGTCGCAGCCGGGTGACAGCTCCGGGTACTGCGCCCGCGCTGGCCGATCCGCGCTGCGTCTGGCGGGCGGGAAGGACACAGTTGCTCCTCCACGGCGGGGTCCCCGGAGCCCCGGCGGCCGTGGGTGCTGGACAGGCAGCCGAAGGCCCACGTGTCGTGACGGGGCTGGAAGGCCAGTTGGGCTTATTTGGGGCGTCACATGACCACTGCCGATGCCCCCAGGCCCTCCCAGCCTCTGCTTCAGGGGCTCTGACCTCCCCGTGTCTCCTCCCTGGGTCCCGGGTGCAGCGGGCACCGGCCGTTCCTCAAGCCAGTGCACCCCAAGGGCAGCCTCCGGCCCCCAGTCCTCCTGCTCCCCTGGGGCAGCACGGGTGGGACTGTCCTGCTGGGGGCTGGCTCCGCTCTGCTGGCCAGGGCGCCCCCGGGAGACAGTCTCCAGGCACCCCCGCCCTGGACAGGCCCACCCGTGCAGGCCCAGGTCAGTGCAGGCCGAGGCTGCGAGCCCAGCTGTGGGTCACGGGCCCGTGTGGGGGAGTGAGAGGTCACTCAGTTCCTCCCGAGACCCCGTGGGGGCGGGGGGGATGGAAGCTGCGTGGGGGTCTTCCCACCAGACGGTGCGCTCGGGCTCAAAGGTGTCCACTTGCTAGCAGGGGACATCGACCGTGGAGTGGCCTCGCGGGTCCGCAGGCTCCTTCCGCGCGGAGCTGGCCGTGGCTGTGCCCTGCTCGCCCGCCCGGGCCGACAGGGGCCAGGAGGAGCCGGCTGCGGGCTGGAGGGTCCCGGCCTCCCTCGTCTCTGCTTCCAGGCCCTGCCGGCTGGACGCAGGGGCGTCAGGCGGGGGCAGGGGAGGGGGAGAGCCACCAAGCTGGGCAAGCAGAGGTGGTGAGAGGCCCCGAGAACACCAGGAAGGGTCCCAAAGTCCTGTGGCCACACGGGAGCCACTCTGCGGCCGCTGCTGCGGGTGGAGGCCACTCGCTAGAGCCCAGTGACACACAGAGAAACGTTAGCATCGTGAGGTAATTAAGGGAAGCAACTGGCTAGAAAAGTACGTGTGTGCGTGGACACACGTGAGGCTTCCCAGGTGGCGCCAGTGGTGAAACCCACCTGCCCACGAAGGGCACGCAGGCGACGCGGGCTCCATCCCTGGTCGGGAAGATCCCCTGGAGGCGGGCCTGGCCGCCCGCTCCGGTGTTCCTGCCTGGAGAGCCCCGCGGACAGAGGAGCCCGGCGGGCCGCAGCCCGTTCACTGGACCGCAGAGACCCGGACACGACGGATGGCGGCCCGGCCCACGCAGCACGGGGACGTGTGCAGAGCAGAGCGCACGGCGGCAGGGGCGAGCCTAACAAGACACAGAAAGCACGCCGGGACACGAACTTCAGATGGACCTCTACTGAGGGGACGGGGTACCCGGAGCCTCGGGGACGGGTCCGTGCTGTGAGCCGGCTCCGCAGGACGATCTGTGGAGACGGCACCAAGCGCATCGGCGCCCAGGGAGCGCGCCTTCTTCAGCTTGAAGAGCTGTCTGGAGCTCCTCTCTACAGGGCGCGTGTATCATGGGATTAGCTCTGTTTGCAGAGCGGTGCTGACCCGATGAGCCAGGACGGGCTGGGCGGAGGCTGCTCACACGGGCCGTGTCCGTGGGGAGGGGCAGGGCTGGACGCGGGGCCACCGCGGGCGCGGAAAGGCCTTGCTAGCAGGGACATCGACGTGGAGTGGCCTCGGGTCCGCAGGCTCCTTCCGCGCGGAGCTGGCCGTGGCTGTGCCCTGCTCGCCCGCCCGGGCCGACAGGGGCCAGGAGGAGCCGGCTGCGGGCTGGAGGGTCCCGGCCTCCCTCGTCTCTGCTTCCAGGCCCTGCCGGCTGGACGCAGGGGCGTCAGGCGGGGGCAGGGGGAGGGGGAGAGCCACCAAGCTGGGCAAGCAGAGGTGGTGAGAGGCCCCGAGAACACCAGGAAGGGTCCCAAAGTCCTGTGGCCACACGGGAGCCACTCTGCGGCCGCTGCTGCGGGTGGAGGCCACTCGCTAGAGCCCAGTGACACACAGAGAAACGTTAGCATCGTGAGGTAATTAAGGGAAGCAACTGGCTAGAAAAGTACGTGTGTGCGTGGACACACGTGAGGCTTCCCAGGTGGCGCCAGTGGTGAAACCCACCTGCCCACGAAGGGCACGCAGGCGACGCGGGCTCCATCCCTGGTCGGGAAGATCCCCTGGAGGCGGGCCTGGCCGCCCGCTCCGGTGTTCCTGCCTGGAGAGCCCCGCGGACAGAGGAGCCCGGCGGGCCGCAGCCCGTTCACTGGACCGCAGAGACCCGGACACGACGGATGGCGGCCCGGCCCACGCAACACGGGGACGTGTGCAGAGCAGAGCGCACGGCGGCAGGGGCGAGCCTAACAAGACACAGAAAGCACGCCGGGACACGAACTTCAGATGGACCTCTACTGAGGGGACGGGGTACCCGGAGCCTCGGGGACGGGTCCGTGCTGTGAGCCGGCTCCGCAGGACGATCTGTGGAGACGGCACCAAGCGCATCGGCGCCCAGGGAGCGCGCCTTCTTCAGCTTGAAGAGCTGTCTGGAGCTCCTCTCTACAGGGCGCGTGTATCATGGGATTAGCTCTGTTTGCAGAGCGGTGCTGACCCGATGAGCCAGGACGGGCTGGGCGGAGGCTGCTCACACGGGCCGTGTCCGTGGGGAGGGGCAGGGCTGGACGCGGGGCCACCGCGGGCAAGCGGGAGGCCGACCCACAGCCCCAGAGAAACAGTTCCAGGTGAGTCAGATGTTCACATCATCATCAATAAGCACATAGATGCGGGCGAGCCGAAGACAGAAGCCGCTGAGGAAAAGGCTGCCGGCTTTCCTTCACTGCTCAGCCGCTGAGCCACGTCTGACTCGTTGTGACCTCACGGACCGCAGCCCGCCAGGCCTCCCCGTCCTTCCCCGTCTCCTGGAGTTCGCTCGCGCTCGTGTCCATCGAGTTGGCGACGCTGTCTAACCGTCGCAGCCGCTGCACCCCCTTCTCTTGCCCGCGGTCTTTCCCAGCACCAGAGTCTTTGCTCCACTGAAAACACCCTCGGGTCAGAGAGCGCGGCAAAGGACCACAGCCCCCGGGCGCTGGCAACAGGTCTGCGCAGAGCTGCCAGGGAGGGCCGGCGTCCGCCAGCCGCAGGTGTGTGTGCACGGACTTGACGTTCCTGTTTGATGAGGCTGTTGGACCAACAAGGAAAAGAGGAGCCTGCCCTCTGAGAGACGCGGGTTCAGCTCCTGGGTGGGGAAGGTGCCCTGGGGGAGGACGTGGTGACCCACTCCAGTATCCTCGCCGGAGAATCCCGCGGACAGAGGCGCCTGGAGAGCCACGGTCCATTGGTTGGGTCGCAAGGGACAGCACGTGACTGTAGCGACCGAGCCCGCGCTCAGGCCAGGAGAACGGGCAGCTCCTGCTCAAAAGATCTAAACGCTAATGGAAGGACTTTTACAGGCAACATTAGGGGTCAAGGTGCAGGGCACATGATTATGGGCCTCCTTCTGGTTGGTTGGTTGGTGGTGAGATACCAGGGTGGGATTTCAGGAACTTCAGCTATCAGTTTTCTGGCCCCAACTTGTCTGGAATCTAGCGATCAGCCTGCAGTCAGCTTTCTCCACCAGTCTGAGCTTTAGTTTCTCCAAAATAGCCTAAGGATATTCATCAGGACAGTATCTATAGCTCTTGAGGAGGAACTAAGTGTACTTGACTTTGTCCTATGGCTAAAGTATTGTTATTTTGTCTTGCTTGACTACTTTCCTTTGTTTCTACATTTTTTTCACGTTGCTGATTAAATTTGCACTTTGGAAGTCAGGGGAGGCTTAGGTGGCTGAGGTTTTTCTACAGATAAGAAACGGAGAGATAGGGAGCCTTTTCCTAGGAAGGCCCTGCAAGTCCTACTCAGTTTCGATACGGGAATTAAACAGGCAAGTGGATGGGGTGGGTGTCAGGTGTCTCCCTGTTGGAGGGAAGTCACAGCCCAGGAAGAGGAGGAGGAGAGGAGGAGCCTCGCAGCGACGGGCTAGAGCCAGAGGCAGCAGGGTGCACTCGTGTCTAGCTTAATGAGGATGCTGATGGCCACACACGGAGGAAGTGTAGGTGTGCACAGGTGCACCTCAGAAATACTGCAGGCTCAGCTCTGGACAGCCACAGTAAAGTGAATACTGCAATAAAGTGACTCACAAGCTTTGTGGTTTCCCACTGCATATAAAAGTTGTGTTTATACTATATGATAGTCTATTAGGTGTGCAATAACATTATGCATATAAATACCAATGTAGGGCTTCCTTGGTAGCTCAGTGGTAAAGAGTTAGCTTGCCAATGCAGGAGACATGGGTTTGATCCCTGACCCAGGAAAATCCCACATTGCTGCGGAGCTGCTGAGCCTGTGAGCCACAACGATGGAGCCTGTGCTCTAGAGCCTCGGAGCCGCAGCTACCGAGCCCATGTGGCCCAACTGCTGAAGCCCGTGAGCCCTGGAGCCCGAGTTCCACAGTCAGAGAGGTCACCACCACAAGAAGCCTGCTCACCTCACCTAGAAAGTGGCCCCCACTCCCTGCAACTAGACAAGAGCCTGTGGCAACAGTGAAAACCCAGAATAGCCACAAATAAATAAATTTTTAAAAAGTACATCACTTAATTAAAAATACTTTTTTTTTTAAATGCTAATCATCATGAGCTTTCAGAGAGCTGTAGTAGTGACATAAAAGATCATTGACCGCAGATCATGGCAAACACAAGAGCAGTGAGAAGGTCTGAGACACTGCGAGAAGTATCCAAGGGTGACACGGCGTGGAGCAGGAAGAGGGCAAGTGTACTTGACTTTGTCCTATGGCTAAAGTATTGTTATTTTGTCTTGCTTGACTACTTTCCTTTGTTTCTACATTTTTTTCACGTTGCTGATTAAATTTGCACTTTGGAAGTCAGGGGAGGCTTAGGTGGCTGAGGTTTTTCTACAGATAAGAAACGGAGAGATAGGGAGCCTTTTCCTAGGAAGGCCCTGCAAGTCCTACTCAGTTTCGATACGGGAATTAAACAGGCAAGTGGATGGGGTGGGTGTCAGGTGTCTCCCTGTTGGAGGGAAGTCACAGCCCAGGAAGAGGAGGAGGAGAGGAGGAGCCTCGCAGCGACGGGCTAGAGCCAGAGGCAGCAGGGTGCACTCGTGTCTAGCTTAATGAGGATGCTGATGGCCACACACGGAGGAAGTGTAGGTGTGCACAGGTGCACCTCAGAAATACTGCAGGCTCAGCTCTGGACAGCCACAGTAAAGTGAATACTGCAATAAAGTGACTCACAAGCTTTGTGGTTTCCCACTGCATATAAAAGTTGTGTTTATACTATATGATAGTCTATTAGGTGTGCAATAACATTATGCATATAAATACCAATGTAGGGCTTCCTTGGTAGCTCAGTGGTAAAGAGTTAGCTTGCCAATGCAGGAGACATGGGTTCGATCCCTGACCCAGGAAAATCCCACATTGCTGCGGAGCTGCTGAGCCTGTGAGCCACAACGATGGAGCCTGTGCTCTAGAGCCTCGGAGCCGCAGCTACCGAGCCCATGTGCCCCAACTGCTGAAGCCCGTGAGCCCTAGAGCCCGAGTTCCACAGTCAGAGAGGTCACCACCACAAGAAGCCTGCTCACCTCACCTAGAAAGTGGCCCCCACTCCCTGCAACTAGACAAGAGCCTGTGGCAACAGTGAAAACCCAGAATAGCCACAAATAAATAAATTTTTAAAAAGTACATCACTTAATTAAAAATACTTTTTTTTTTAAATGCTAATCATCATGAGCTTTCAGAGAGCTGTAGTAGTGACATAAAAGATCATTGACCGCAGATCATGGCAAACACAAGAGCAGTGAGAAGGTCTGAGACACTGCGAGAAGTATCCAAGGGTGACACGGCGTGGAGCAGGAAGAGGGCAACTGCTGCTGGACAGAATGGAGCCGGGACTTGCTGGACTCCGGGGTGCCCGCACTCCTTCAACCTGTAAAGCACAGTAAAACAAGACAGGGCTGTGTGCCCACGGGCTAGTACGCACATGCGAATTTCCTTCCGTGTCAGCTGCGAGGACCGAGAAGCACCCGTGCCCTGGCTGCAGTGAGGCACCAGCGCCCGGATCCTGGTGCTGCACGCCCCGTCCAGCGGAGGGGCCCGGCCCCCTGGAGGAACGCCAGCTAGGACAGCAGCAGCAAATGCCCGTAAGGGTCCGGAGCATCTTGTGCCCGAGGAAGGACGTGCTGGAAACAGAACACAAGAGCCGCTGTGGACGGTTAGCCGTGCTGGGTCACGGCCCTGAGTATAAATAAATAAATACCCACGGCCGACCTGAAGGGCACACGTGAGGGACGAGGCAACGGGGAGGACCCACGGGGCTCGGCAGCAGCCCCCTCCTCGGGGGCGGCGTGTGCACAGGGACACCTTCCAGAGGGCGGCGGGCGAGGCGGGGGGCGACACGCCGTGGAGAGACCTGACGGACACACCTGCGCCAGGCGACCACGGCCAGCGTCCCTGTGTAGGCCAGGGTACGGCACACGCCCCGACGGGACGCGGAGAGGAGGGCCCTTCCCCTCTGCGGTCTTCAGGGAGGGACGTCCTCGAGGTCCTTAAAGCCAAGAAGGCCTGAGAGCCTCCCAGCCCCGGGCAGCTCCGCGGAGACATGACGGCTGCCGTCACGTGGGGTCCCGGCCGGCTGCTGGGCAGCAGAGGGCACCGGGGGAAACTGAGGCGGTCTGAACAGTCTGTAACTTACTAGTTTCATTAGCAAAAGTGTATTAATATTGGTTCTGTAAGAATCGTAAAGACACGGCGGGCTGCAAGCTGTTAGGGAAGAAGTTTATTTGGGAAGAGTTCCCGGGCGAGATCCACAGGTCCGAGAGATGGGCCAGGGAAATCGCGCCCCGGAGATGGGACAAGGAGGTTTTATTAGGGAGGAGGGGAACAGGAGAAAATGGGAGGGGGATCCCTCAGGGCAGGCGCAGAAACGAGTTCTTTGTTTAAGTTTGGCGGGAAGTCCAGTGATGAGCCCACTATCCTTCAGGTGGCTGTGGGCGGGGGGGTGTGAAATTCTTGACACTTTGTGAGGAATTTTTATGGCCAAGGCTATCTCCTTATCGCAGGTCTAAGGAGACTCTCAGGTGCCAGCAGGCAAGCAACTGACCCCCTGATTTGGTGCCGGGAGTCTGGTCGCGGTGTTGATCCTAACAACTTGGCCCTTTCTTATGATTATTTAGTGCTGGGGAATCTCCGGCCGCAGTGTTAACACTTTAATAGCCTACCACCCTAACAGGTTCATTCATTGTAACTGTCAACTACAAACTGGCATTACCAATTCCATTGCCAATGCCTGGACAACAAGGACATTTGCCCTCTGCCTCTGCAGAGACCAGACCCTGTGCTGTTGAGAGCTGCTGACCTTCAATACCCTCTGAAGGAGATCAGGGTGGGGTGGAAGCCCTCTGTGCTCCAGGGAATCTGGTGGGGCAGGTCTTTAGACAGGTGGATGACTTTTAGGAATAGATTTTATCATCTCAATCCTTGCATCTCCTCACACCTAGAAAAGCGCTAGACAGACCCAAACCATTTGTAAAACAAAACCCTTAAACTTCTTCCTTTCAGACCCAAATCATTTGTAAAACAAAAACCCCTTTGGAAACCTTTTACTTGACGGCATTTGAATTTCCCCCACCCTGAAACCCTTACGTTGGCCCTCCTCCCCTGCCTCTTCGGAGCGGTCTCTCAGAGCGTCCTGGGGTGCTGCCTCCCGGGCTGCAGTCCTACTTATACCCCAAATAAAACTTAACCCACAGCCCTCAAGTTGTTCATCTTTTTAGTCGACATAACAAACGCAGCGCAGGAGTGCCGCGTGTTACTGGGGGAAAATGGGGAGAGGATGGAGGAAGCCATTTGTTATCTTTATAAATCTACTGCTGTTGTGAAAGGGGTGAACTGCACACACCACACCAGGGGAAAACACGGGTTTTATCTGTGGCAAATAGCACATGAAAAGGTATCCTTATTCATTTGGGAAATGCAAATTGGGAACCCAAGACGGAGTGCTGCACCCACTAGGAGGCCAGTGTCAAAAAGGTGAGCGAGAGCCGGGAGTTGGCGCGAGCCGGGGCCACAGCGGGCACAGCTGGTCCGGGAGGCAGAGGGGCTCCTCCTCAGAGCCAGTGCCAGCGCCACCTTCCGAGCGAATCCGGGGGCCCCTCCTGGGTGTCGACCAGAGAGAGACGGCCGCCTGCACTCGGAGCAGTTTTGCTGGTAATCACCCCAAAGTGAAGCGCAGCCACTGTCCGTCACGAGGCGACTCTGGGCGTGGGCGTCGTAGCAGGGAGGCCGGCGGCCCTCGGGGGCACCGCTGACCCACAGCGGGGCCTCGGTCAGCGCCTGCTGAGGCACAGGACAATGCCAGACTGCACGGCGACCGTGCTACGACGCCCCGTCAGTGGCGTTCCGGAACATGCCGGGTAACCGTGGCGACAGGGAGGGGACGGAGGCTTTGAGGGGCAGCAAGACGCTCTGGATGACTCCGCAATCCTGGTTCTTGTGCTGGGCTCGCAAGTGTGCACGTATCACCTCCTCCACTTCAAAGGTGGGCGGTTTATTTCTGTTCCCAATAAAGCTTCAGGCAAAAACATACACAGTCCAAGAAGCTGGGCGTGCGGCTTTTTGGTGAAATCAGTGAAATGTCAGTGTTACAGGGCCAGGGCCTGGGATGGGGGAGCCTCAGACCACTGGACTGCCTCTTGCTTTTACATCAGAAGTGTGTTAAAGTTCCTTCTGGGCCTTAAAATGATAGATGGACTTTGAAATGCCCAAATCTGCCAACACAAACAATAATTTAAACTGGTGCCTGCCGAGGGCAGCTGTGTCATTGGATCTGAATAAATCCCACCCAACCTCCGTGCACAGCAAAGAGCTTGGAGGGAGGGAGTCGTAATTTTTAAGACAAACGTGTCTTCTGATTTCTGTCTTTGAACGTGTTCTGTGTTTAAGAAATAGCGTGGCTAAGTGTCAGCTTTTCCCAGCCCGCTGGGTGGAAATGCACCCCGCTGAGCTTCTTGGCAGGAGTGTGGCCGCCTGCTTGCCGTCCTGATGGGGCGACCAGATTTGGTCCCCAGCACCCGCATGGAAATTTCCAGAGATGTGTTTCCTTTGTCACATCTTTAATTTGTCAAATGGGCCTCTCTCGCTCCGGTTGCCAAGTTCACACAGCTGCCAAGGCAGAGCTGGCCACCGTGCCCAGGGAGGCGTTCCACTCGGTGTCCAGCCAGACCCTCTGCCGCCATGGGCCCCATGGCGTCTGAGGCGTTGGGGTACCTCCAAGGCGCTCGTGGAAGTGGGGTGCTGCCCTGTTCCCGCAGAAGCGGATGCTCAGTGCCCCCAGGGAGCCCTCTGTAAAGCCAGGGCCTCCGTCCTCCCTCTGGCGTGAGAGCAGGGCGGGCGCCAGTGCCTCTGACGCATGCGCAGGGCTCGCGCCGTGCTCACAGGTTCCTGCGGACGAGTCTGCTCTGGGCGAGATCCCGCGCTGCTCCGCCGCCCTGACCTTGAGGACACGGTTGAGTCTCTGGGCCCAGTTTTCCCTTCTCTGCAGCAAGGGTTCCCGTCCTGTTGCTCAGCCTAGAGTACTTTGGGCCCTGATTTGTGCTTTTATAAACTAAAAAAGAGGAAGATCTTTTGTTTCCTATAATGTTGGTGCTTGTGTTGGTGAGGACACCAGCAAGGGTGAAAGCCACACGTGGGCCCCTGCAGCTTTGCTTCCAGGAGAGCAAGCACGACCTCTCCTCAGGTCAATCGGGCAGCCGTGCCAAAGGTCAGAGGTCAGGCTTTGGGAACACACTGGGACGGAGCAGTTCCAGGGCCTGTTTTCGGCAGAGGCGGGAGAGTCAACCTGGGCTCTGGGGTAAGGTCGCGGCTGGGAGCAGCTCCGGGTCTCCTGGGTTGGGTCAGAGTGCGAGGAGCTGAGGAGGCCCGGGTGGAAGAGGCAGACCACCGCGCCCCCAGGCCTTGGATATGGTGTGAAGACCGGAGCTAGCGGCTACTCTGACCGTGTGAGGGCAGCCTCCCACGGGTAATAAGACCAGCAGGTGGAGGCTCCAGAGACAGATGTTTGCAGCCACAGGTCTGGAAACCTGATCACGTCACAGAGGAAGCTTGCTCTGCTCTGGACGGACCTGTCACAGGGGTCAGTCTTCACCAGCAAGTTCACGCGGAGGGCCCTCTGAGGCGGGCGTTCTGTTTGTGGACACTCAGAGGTTTCTTATCCTGGAGGCGCACGCTCCAGGGTCAGGGCGCGTGGACTCTCAGGCTGTTGGTGCTGACCTTGCGCTGCTCATTTACACAAAGAAGATGGTGCAAAGCCCAGGGCTGGCGCCCCACTGACTTCCCTTCCACCTGCGTTCTCTCTGCTTAGGCCACAGAGGCACCTACCGGGCTCCCTTGTGTGGGACTGTGTCTCTAGCAGCGTCCACGGCCTTGCTCCCTCTGCACACGGGCCGGCAGCGCCCAGTTCACCGCCTGGCTCCTGTGGCCTCCGAGCCCCTGCCCCCACACACTGGAGCGTTCACGCGTGCACTTCCTGGGATGCCCATGTGTACCCCCTCTTTACCTCCACCTCCCTCTTTTCTGCAAGGACGGGCATCCTTCCCTGCTGGGGACGCCTGACTTCTCTCCCGAGTCTGTTTCTGTGGCCGAGTGCATCTGTCCCGGGGTCAGCTCTGCCCGCCAGGCTGGTGGGGCCTCGGGCATCGAGATCGGGCACCTCCAGGGAGATACGGCTGTAGACCGGTGGGGCCTCAGGACGGTCCACCTCCGATGCAGGAGGGCTTCTCCTCCACCCTCGATGGCTGCTTGTCCCAGCGTGCATCTACGTTGTGCCGCAGGCCCTGAGAAGGGGAGCTCATGGTGCTCCTCGGCACGGTGAAGCTGTGACTGAGAAGGACCACCTGGGGCTTCCGGGGACCCCACCCTGTTATCTCACCACCGCCAGGCAGAGGAAACCACACAGCCAACCGCACTTGCCCCGCAGGCTGCCTCTGAAAACCGTCTCCTGAGAACCGCCGGGGAGTGGGGGGTTTTGAGCACGAGCCACCCGTCTCCTTGCTCAACCTGCAGTAAACCTTCCTGTGCCCCGGACTCCAAGCTTTCTGTTTGTCTGG
The DNA here is from genome assembly GCA_022376925.1 of Tragulus kanchil. Lineage (NCBI taxonomy): Eukaryota > Metazoa > Chordata > Mammalia > Artiodactyla > Tragulidae > Tragulus > Tragulus kanchil. The sequence continues at coordinate 247,683,758 of JAIOJX010000028.1, forward strand.
CCTCACTTTGGAGTCTGGCACACGGACCTGGGTTTGACAACAAAATAAAGGCGTCAGCTGGACCTCCCGGGCCACCTGCTCTGTCTCTTCCAGGCCCTCAAGAGCCTGGGCCCCCAGCCCCTTCACCTGGGGCCAGCTCCGGCCGTGCTCCCGCGAGGGGGTGCTCAGACGCCGAGAGGCCCCAGCGCCGCTCCGCAGGCCTGCTCTTCCCGTTTCTCAGGCCTCAGAGTCGCCGGGGCCTCCCCGTGCTGTCTGTGCGTCCAGAGATTCCGGGTGGCATGCTGCTGAAGGTGGGCACTGGAGACACGGGGTCTGTTGGGCCCGGGGGGCAGGGGTGTCCTCTTAACTCACTCATCCTCCCACACGTGACGGGCCCAGCCTGGCAAGGGTCGGCGCCCAGCGACACCGGCCCTCTTCCACGCCCCGTCCCCCGCCCGGTCTGTCCTCCCGGGCCGTGGGTCAGCCCTCCTGCCGCCGCCCCCGCCTCCCGCCCCCTGCCAGCCACTTGTGGACGTCAGCACCACCCACCTCCAGACCTCCAGGTCTGCGCCCGCTGGTCTTCCCAGGCCCCGCTCTCCCGTCCAGCGGAGCTCCTGCCACGGGGCCTCTCAGCAGCTCCAGGGTGGGCTCACTGTCCTCCCACCTCCTGGGACTGCCAGCTCTGCCCTTGCCCTGGCTGGGCCACCTACGAGGGCACTGAATTCTTACCCACCCCTGCCAAGTGTGGAGGGCAGGGGGCTGCCCTGCCCAGGCTGAGCCCCTGGATTTGTGGAAACATGCCTTAGAGCCCTTCACCTCCCAGCTGGTCTCTGGCCCTTGTGCTGGGAGTGTCCGGGGAAAGGTCGGTGGTCCCCAACCTGTCCATGCGCCCCTCCCAGAGGGAGCCCCACTCTGCCCGTGACCCTCCAGCCTGGCCGCAGCGGCTCGGAGCCGCGGCTCCCTGCAGCCTTCCTCGCAGCCACTGTCGCAGCCCCATGGCACCGCCTCTGAAAACCGTCTCCTGACAACCGCCGGGGAGTGGGGGGCTTTGAGCACGAGCCACCCGTCTCCTTGCTCAACCTGCAGTAAACCTTCCTGTGCCCCGGACTCCAAGCTTTCTGTTTGTCTGGCCTCACTTTGGAGTCTGGCACACGGACCTGGGTTTGACAACAAAATAAAGGCGTCAGCTGGACCTCCCGGGCCACCTGCTCTGTCTCTTCCAGGCCCTCAAGAGCCTGGGCCCCCAGCCCCTTCACCTGGGGCCAGCTCCGGCCGTGCTCCCGCGAGGGGGTGCTCAGACGCCGAGAGGCCCCAGCGCCGCTCCGCAGGCCTGCTCTTCCCGTTTCTCAGGCCTCAGAGTCGCCGGGGCCTCCCCGTGCTGTCTGTGCGTCCAGAGATTCCGGGTGGCATGCTGCTGAAGGTGGGCACTGGAGACACGGGGTCTGTTGGGCCCGGGGGGCAGGGGTGTCCTCTTAACTCACTCATCCTCCCACACGTGACGGGCCCAGCCTGGCAAGGGTGGGGGCTCAGGGACACAGGTCTGTGTCCAGGCGCAGTTCACAGCCCTGTCTGTGTTCCCGGGCCGTGGGTCAGCCCTCCTGCCGCCGCCCCCGCCTCCCGCCCCCTGCCAGCCACTTGTGGACGTCAGCACCACCCACCTCCAGACCTCCAGGTCTGCGCCCGCTGGTCTTCCCAGGCCCCGCTCTCCCGTCCAGCGGAGCTCCTGCCACGGGGCCTCTCAGCAGCTCCAGGGTGGGCTCACTGTCCTCCCACCTCCTGGGACTGCCAGCTCTGCCCTTGCCCTGGCTGGGCCACCTACGAGGGCACTGAATTCTTACCCACCCCTGCCAAGTGTGGAGGGCAGGGGGCTGCCCTGCCCAGGCTGAGCCCCTGGATTTGTGGAAACATGCCTTAGAGCCCTTCACCTCCCAGCTGGTCTCTGGCCCTTGTGCTGGGAGTGTCCGGGGAAAGGTCGGTGGTCCCCAACCTGTCCATGCGCCCCTCCCAGAGGGAGCCCCACTCTGCCCGTGACCCTCCAGCCTGGCCGCAGCGGCTCGGAGCCGCGGCTCCCTGCAGCCTTCCTCGCCATGTCCATCTGTCCAGGCAGCCCCATGGCTGGGCCCTGGGAGTGGGGCTCTGGGGTCGCTGCTCTGTTTCTCTGAGGTCGCCTGGAAGTCTCCCCAGCAATGTACAACTGAGCACAGAGGCTCTGCGACTCTGGCCCTGGGGCGGGGCCGCGCTGCCCGCCTGTGTCCACTAGCTGAGTACGCCCCCCCACCCCGCCTCCGGGAGTGAGCGGCAGGTTCTCCAGCCTTCGGGAGTGACAGCATCCTTTCGTCCTTTGTTTGTCCTTCTCTCTCCGATGACAGGTGAAACCCCCGCGCCAGAGACCCCAGCTCCCTTTCCCCACCCCCGCCTTCCCCAGCATCACCTCTCCCGGCGCTGACGAGCAGAGCTGCGCTCCACTGCCCCTCCCCACGCCCGCCACGCTGCCCTGTGGCCTGGCCAGAGTCTCTGAAGCAGCATTTGAACTTTCTGGTTTCTGTGGGTCATGAACTGCAGGTTCGTTTTACTGGAATCAGGGCAGCAGGGCTTATAAGACATGTGGTGGGGCCCCAGGGCCTCGCTGTGCCCTCTGCTGGGACTGGTTAGCGTCCCCAGCAGGGCAAAACACCCCAAGTGTCCCCGGGGTCAGGCCAGGGCCTTGCTCCCCAGATGACTGATGGGGAATCCCACCTGGCAGTGGGCTGCTCGTGGGCCGCCAGGTGTGCAGTGACAGAAACCAGGCCTGCTGGTCTCCCGCCCCACCCCAGCTCCTGCCGCGGGGTGTCTGGATCCCTGGTCAGTGCCCACGAGGTGGCTCGGAGTGGCTCCTGGGGGCACTGGTCGCTGGGACGATCAGGTTAGAGTGGGGATCTTCCCCAGGGTGGGGAGGGGGCTGGAGATGGAGTGACCGGAGGGCCAGGCCCCGCGAGGGAGCCTGCCCACCACCCGCAGCCGGTCGGCAGAAACCCCCAGGTGCTGGGGGGCGGAGGCCCCTGCAGGGGCGGAAGCCCTGCCCGTGGGACCCTCCAGGCCTTGCTGGGGGTCTCTCCGTCGGGCTGCTCCTCTGTGTCCTTTATCATCTCCTTGACCTCGTGATACACTGGGCAATGTGGGCGCTTCTGAGGGCTCTGTGAGCTGCTCCAGCAGACTAACGGAACCCAGGAAAACCCCGACTTGCAGTCGGTCCGTCAGAGCCCAGGGGACAGCCTGGACTTGCAGCTTGTGTCACCCGGGGTCTACTGCGGCCTCCAGGGAGGCACTCGGTGTGGGGAAACCCAGACCCTCAGCGTCTGAAGTGCATCTGGAGGCCGCTCTTGGGCGTGTCCCCGCCTCACCGGGCCTCCACCGACGGTCACGGCCAGCTACCCACCCCCACCCCGGATGGGGTGGACCGGCCTCAGCGCCAGCTCAAGCCTCTGACCCCAGATGCCTCCACGAGCCGGAGCTCGGCACCTGTCCAGGGAATAGGCCCCGGGAGAGGTCCCGGTCCCATCCGTGGGGGGAGTAGGGAGCAGGGGGGCTGTGGTGTCCCCACCGCCAGGCAGGACAGGGCCCGACCTCCCCCTCAGACCTGGCCTCCCGCGGAGCAGGGGCCCCTCAGGCACCCTTACGTCTCTCTGCCGGGCCGCTTGCCTCCCAAGGCCCAGCACCCTCAGAGGGGAATGAGGCGAGGTAGATAAGACCCTGGCCGTTAGGTGGCGGGGGTGAGCAGGCTCGGCGCCCGCTTAGCACAGGCCGGGCCAGAGGGCACCCAGCCTCGCACCCGCCCAGCGGGGCCACAGTGCCCTCCTTCTGGCCAGGTTTATCTGAATTCCCACACGGCGGCTCTGTTCTAGGCAGGCTCCTAGACAGCCAGGTGGGAGCAGGCGCCCCCTGCTCACTAGCCGTCCTCAGCCTCCCTCCCCAGCCTCCAGCCCCCTGCCCCCCAACGCCTGGGCAGCTGGCGCCCCGCCTACTGGCTCTACCCCGAGGCTCCTGGCCCCGGGCCCCGCAGCTGTGCCCGCCTCTCCATGCCCCGGAGTCATTTGCACCTATTTGCAGGCAAGAAGTGGCAGCTGTGGCCTCCTCCCACAGGGCTTTCTCAGCATCAGCAAGCTTTGCCTGAATTCAGCTCAATAAGAATTGGAAAAATTCATTTCGACACGTGGCTTTTGGCTTCTGCCAAGCACAGGGAACCTGGGAGTTGAGGCGAGCGGGAGCGCCGCCTGCAGACGTCCTGGGCACCTGGGCCACACGCACGCCAGGACAACGCAAGGCCTGAGGGGGGCCGGACTTCCCGGGACCCCCTAAAAATAGTAAAAATTCTAAGTTATCACTATTGATTGCATGAATATTCTACATGAAAATTTTTTCTTCTAGCTCAAAATTCTTTTTTTTTAATTTTGAAAGCAATTAACACACTGATGTGGGCCCGGTTCACTTGAGCGGGAAGCTGGAGAGGCCAAGGGCCCTGAAGCCCCAGCGGAGCTCGGAGACACTGAGATACTTGCGGGGGACGCTGAGGGGGAGGGCCGGGGGCCCCTAGGGGTAAGAGTGGGCACGTGAAAGTGGAGGTCTTGCAACTGTATGTGCGTGTGCGTGTGCGTGTGCGTGTGGGACTTTCACTGGTGAGGAATCCGCCTGCAACGCAGGAGACCCGGGTTCCATTCCTGGGCTGGGAAGATCCCCTGGAGGAGGGCATGGCAGCCCCCTCCGGCGTTGCTGCCTGGAGACTCCCGTGGACAGAGCTGCAGTCCCTGGAGTCACACGGAGTCGGACACGGCTGGAGTGACTAAGCAGCAGCAGCAGCAGGCTCTAAGGGAGGTGGTGGCCGTCTTTCTTGTGAGGGGACAACGGCCGTCCGTCACACTTCAGGGAGGTTGTGAGGGGACGACGGCCGTCCTCCACATGTTAGGCCAACGCCACTATTTTGTGAGCTGTTCATGAGGAGAGAGATGCTGCCAAGTGTTTCGTGCTAATAGAAGGAGCTCCTTCAGAACCACCAGATAGATTTTTATCGCATCTCTGGGAGATCAGTGTACTTTCGTCTTCAGAACCTTGATTTGGTCATTGTCTCCTCTTCACGTTCAGGCTTCTCTCTGCTTCTTGACCGTACAGGATCTAGCTGTCAAAACCATTTTAATGCTCTTATGTACTAATTCTAGCTGTTTCTTTTCTAGGCCTTCTATCAACAGACTTTGATCCTAATTATGGATCGCTCTTTCCTACTTCTTTCCCTGGGTAGTAGCCTTTTTTTTTTTTTTTACCATACAGCTCTAGGAGATGGCAAACGACAGGGAAGCCTGGCGTGCTGCAGTCCATGGGGTCGCAAGTAGTTGGACACGACTGAGTGACCGAACTGAACTGATAGGATGTGGGATCCCAGTTCCCTGACCAGGGGCAGAGCCTGTGTCCCCTGCACTGGAAGTGCAGAGTCTCAGCCACTGGACCAGCAGAGAAGTCCGCATGGGTAGTAATTCTATACTGAGCCGCAGAAACCGTGAAGGTGACGTCATTGTGTGCTAGACTCTTGGTGTTACTTCACCTCATTGAGGGCTTTGTTGGAGTCATTCTGAGACTCGCTTTAAGGCTTCCTTTGTGTGGCTCCTTTTGTCTGGGGCTAATGTGGCTCCGTGCTGAGGGGACACCTTTGTGAAGGCCACTCTGACCCATGGGCTCCACGGGCAGGAGGGCGTTGCTGCCGGGGGAAGCAGGGGCTCCCCTGGCCCTGTGTGTGCGCCCAGGCTCCATCTGCCTGCTCCTTCCAGCAGCTTATTCCTAGGTACTGTTTCCGCACACACACGTGAGCACAGATCACGCCCACCCAGCCTTGGGGGACTTGCTGCGGTTGCCTCCCCTTCCCCATTTTGAGCCCTCTCTTCCCTCTGAAGCTTTCTGGTTTCGGCACAGTGCACCTCGGCCTGCCTCTCTACATCTTTACCTGCGTGCACTGACGAGAGGTGTCCTCTTTGCTCACCTCCCATGACTCGCCCCAAGCCCCATTCACCCCTGCTTCCTTCTTCTGGAGCCCAGAAAGGCCATGTGTAGCTGTGTGCTCCATGTGCAAGGCTGACCACTAACCAGGGATTGTTCCCTCTCTTCCTTTCTCTTTTCTTTCTCTGTGCTGCATTCTGGGTGATTTCTCCCAAGACAGCCTCCAGTTTACTAATTTTACACACAACTGCATCTAATTTGCTGCCTAATCTATCCACTGACTTCAATTCCATTTATCATGTTTTATTTCTAGAATGTTCCCGTATCTGCCTCCTCGGGGCTGACCGTCTCTTGCCTACCTACTTCCCATACTCCCTGTCATCCCTTCAGGGACGTCGCCCGCAGCGGGGGCCGTGCTGAACTACACCTGGTCTGGGGCTCCTCATTGGTCTGGAGGTGGTGCGAGTGGCCCGTCCTCATGAAGGTTCTCAGAGCAGACTTCCGTTTCCCTTCTCGCTGTTTCTTCCTGCTCCACGCGGATCCTTCCGGGGGCAGGGTTCTCCTTCGGGTGTGTGGTTCTCTGAGACTCCTGGTGCTGCGGGGGGGCTCCGTCCAGCCCCCGTCCCTTCCCAGGCTCCGGGGCCCCTCTCCCCGACTAGGGCTTTTACAATCTGGGTTCCAGGTCACGAGGGCCCTCTGACCAGAGTACACGCTCACCGAGTCACTTCTGGATCCCACTGCTTCCCTCGCTCAGGGCAGCCAGGCCGAGCTTCACGAACATCACGAAGGACGTTTCCAAGACGTCTGGGTGCTCCGTCCTGAAGAGGTCCTCAGTGGGAGGAGCGGACCCTGGTTTGCCTGGGAAACAGCCTTGCTCCCTCCCTGCTTTCCTGCGCGGGAGACGGAGACAGAGGGGCCCTGGGGGAGGAGCCGCGGCGGCAGCCCTGTGGGGACTGTCCACAGGCACTCTCCGCCCATGTCACGTGTGGGGACAGCAGGGTTCATGTGTTGTGAGGCGCGCTCAGTGAAGCACCCAACTCTGCTCATGGTGGATGGAAATGAGGTTTATTAGGCTGGCGCCAGCGACCACCGGCAAGAAACTAGGTTTCCTGCGAGGGCCCCGACTGGAGGCAAAGGGCGATTTTTAAAGGCTGGTCCAATCAATGGCGCAAGACCCTCCCCTTAGATTGGGATTGGCCACACAGGCTCATTCCCTCTTACAATCATCAGAATAGTCCAGGGGCTTCTTCGTTAATTGCAGTCAGTTACCATCAATAAAGACAAACAAACAACAATCAATGCTAACAGACAAATCTCGACCGGGGCATTACAATTCCCCCCAACTGCATCTAATTTGCTGCCTAATCTATCCACTGACTTCAATTCCATTTATCATGTTTTATTTCTAGAATGTTCCCGTATCTGCCTCCTCGGGGCTGACCGTCTCTTGCCTACCTACTTCCCATACTCCCTGTCATCCCTTCAGGGACGTCGCCCGCAGCGGGGGCCGTGCTGAACTACACCTGGTCTGGGGCTCCTCGTTGGTCTGGAGGTGGTGCGAGTGGCCCGTCCTCATGAAGGTTCTCAGAGCAGACTTCCGTTTCCCTTCTCGCTGTTTCTTCCTGCTCCACGCGGATCCTTCCGGGGGCAGGGTTCTCCTTCGGGTGTGTGGTTCTCTGAGACTCCTGGTGCTGCGGGGGGGCTCCGTCCAGCCCCCGTCCCTTCCCAGGCTCCGGGGCCCCTCTCCCCGACTAGGGCTTTTACAATCTGGGTTCCAGGTCACGAGGGCCCTCTGACCAGAGTACACGCTCACCGAGTCACTTCTGGATCCCACTGCTTCCCTCGCTCAGGGCAGCCAGGCCGAGCTTCACGAACATCACGAAGGACGTTTCCAAGACGTCTGGGTGCTCTGTCCTGAAGAGGTCCTCAGTGGGAGGAGCGGACCCTGGTTTGCCTGGGAAACAGCCTTGCTCCCTCCCTGCTTTCCTGCGCGGGAGACGGAGACAGAGGGGCCCTGGGGGAGGAGCCGCGGCAGCCCTGTGGGGACTGTCCACAGGCACTCTCCGCCCATGTCACGTGTGGGGACAGCAGGGTTCATGTGTTGTGAGGCGCGCTCAGTGAAGCACCCAACTCTGCTCATGGTGGATGGAAATGAGGTTTATTAGGCTGGCGCCAGCGACCACCGGCAAGAAACTAGGTTTCCTGCGAGGGCCCCGACTGGAGGCAAAGGGCGATTTTTAAAGGCTGGTCCAATCAATGGCGCAAGACCCTCCCCTTAGATTGGGATTGGCCACACAGGCTCATTCCCTCTTACAATCATCAGAATAGTCCAGGGGCTTCTTCGTTAATTGCAGTCAGTTACCATCAATAAAGACAAACAAACAACAATCAATGCTAACAGACAAATCTCGAACCCGTAACCGTCAGTAAACCATTTTGCATTCCCTTTTACACATGAGGCTGCACAGGAAGGCCCAGCCACTGCCTTTCTGGAGGTCATGGCTTTGCAGCGCTGCCCCGTGGGCTGGGTCTGGCCGGCCACGGAGGCGTAGGAAGCCCGGTCACCACCGCTTCAGGGCCCCCCGGGCTCCACGTACCATGGTGCAGAGCTGGCAGGGTCTGGCCACACTGCCGGTCTCCCCTGCAAGGCTGGAGACACTGGGCTTCCCCCGCCTGCTCCATTTTCAGGGGGCCTCCCTGACCTCCAGCCCACAGGTGCCCCCCACCAGTGGAGTCTGTAGACACGAGGCCTCACCTCTCTCCTTCCGCCGGTTACCCCCCCGCTGCAAATGCAGCCTGGCATGTCTGCATGGCCCGATCGAGTATTTATACCTCAGCACTGCCTGGATGGTCAGACAGGGCCGTAGAAGGCTCTCTGCTCCATTAGACTGTGGAAGCCACGCAGGAAGTGTGCGGAGGCGCCAGCACCTCTGAGAGGAAGGCTCCGGCCAGGGCAGGAGAGGCAGAGGGGCACCCACAGGGGTGGGGACCAGGTGTGGGGGATGAGCCTGGAGCCCCCTGTCCGCGGCACGAGCTCTCCAGCCCTCCTGAGGCTGGGCCCTGCTGGGGTGGACCGCCGGCCCCTCTAGCCGCAGGGTCTGCCCCGTCCTGTAGCTCAACGCCTGCAGCCTTCACGGAGAGCTCCCCGGGCGGGACCGGGGGAGGCCATCCCTGGCGCAGGCCCGTGTCCATGACACTGTCCCTCCCTCCCCGCTGCCCTGGCCGCAGACCCCACCCCGATGGGCCCTCCCTCCCTGCTTGGGGCAGCAAGGAAGCTGCGCAGCTGCCATTGCATTAGTCCCACGCCGCCCACAGAGGCCGCCCGAAGGGTGAGCGCGTTCCCTCCAGGCGGGGTCCCACCTGGCAGCCGAGGACAGGGGTGGGTGGGAGTCTGCTGCCTGCTCTGCAGCACGGCAGGGGCAGGGACAGCGGGAGGGACAGGGGCAGGGGCAGGGGTAAGGGCAGGGGCAGGGGCAGGGGCAAGGTCAGGGTCAGGGTCAGGGGCAGGGGTAGGGGCAGGGGTAAGGGCAGGGGCAGGGGCATGGACAGGGTCAGGGGTAAGGGCAGGGGCAGGGGCAAGGTCAGGGACAGGGGCAAGGTCAGGGGCAGGGGCAGGGGCAAGGTCAGGGACAGGGGCAAGGTCAGGGGCAGGGGCAGGGGCAAGGTCAGGGACAGGGGCAAGGTCAGGGGCAGGGGCAGGGGCAGGGGCAGGGGCAGGGGCAGGGGCAGGGGGAGGGGCAGGGGCAGGGGTAAGGGCAAGGGCAGGGGCAAGGGCAGGGTCAGGGTCAGGGGCAGGGGCAGGGGCAGGGGGAAGGGCAAGGGCAGGGGTGGGGGCGGGGGCGGGGGCAGGGTCAGAGTCAGGGGCAGGGGCAGGGGCAAGGTCAAGGACAGTGGCAGGGAAGGGAGGGGCAGGTCAAGGGAGTCTCCAGCAGGCAGGCTGGGTCCGGCCCATCCCCACAACTTGCCTGAGCACCTGCTCTCAGGGCGGGGACTCCACACAGTGGGGCAAAGGTGAAGAAGCCGCTAGAACTCCGCCCTGGGCGGGAGGGCTGCATGCCACCTGGAGAAGACAGCTTTCTGAGGGCGCTGTGCGGGGAGCGCGGCAAGACAGCCAGGGCGGGTCTGGGACAGGTCTCACTTGGCACGACGAGGTGGGAGTGACGGCCATGGGCATGGCAGGGCCAGCGTGGCTGGAGGGTTGCCTGGGCCTCCCGTGGGGCTGTGGCCACAGGGAGGACGCAGGGCCAACTCAGAACTGGGAAACGCGAGGGGTGCGGTAGAGGGGGTCAGCTGAGTCGAGTTCTCAGGAGGGTCTCTCTGGTGACTGCGTGAAGGGCAGACGTTAGGGTGAGGATGGGGGCTGGGGTGGCGGCATTGACGAGGCTCTGGGGATAACCCGGAAACCTTGCCGGGGGCGTGGCCTAGGAGTGCAGGGAGGGTGTCGGGAAGGGTGAGGGTGGGAAGCCTGGAAAAGGGCAAGCAGGCAGGCTGTCAGATGCGGTTCCAAGTGCCAGATGCGGCTCTGCTGGGCCGCCGGGCCGTGGGGGCAGCGGGCGGGGGCAGGGGAGCTCGGTGTCCCCGGGAGGGCTGGGCTGCGGTGTGACTGGAGCTGTGCGGCTGCTGGCCTGGGAGCCGGAGGGGAGGGCTGCGGCCAAGTGCTGGGCTCAGGGCTCAGGGCCGGGCCGGGGGATCTGGAAGGCAGCGCGACCGGGAGAGGGGAGGGCCCGCGGCTCTGCTGGGAGGAGGCCCAGACGGCCGGCCGGCGGGATTCGCACGGGTGAGGGTGACGGGAGGGCCACGGAGAGGAGTCCTCCCCGCTGCCTCCCTGCGTCTCTTGCTCGCCGTGCCTCTCCTCGGTGTCTCCCAGGGACCGGGGACCCCACGGGCCACTTCTGCCTTCAGGTTTCTGGTCCCATGTGGTCGGCAACCCCGTGGTGGGAGGACACTGTGCCCTCCTGCTGGGTCAGCTCCGCCCTAGCCCCCACTCCCCCTGGTCGCCCGGTGCTTCTGGTTCTGCTTCCTGCCCAGGCGTCCTCCCTGTGGCTCAGCTTCGGAAGCTCAGGCCCTCCCTCGGCCCTGACCTCCAGGGGTCTGTGCAGGAGGCCGACGCTGCGCCCCCACCCCGCAGCCGTGCTTGCCGCTTTCAGTATCTGTTCTGGAGAGATGCACATGTGAATGCATGCACACATGCATGTGCACACACACGTGTAATACATGTGCACACACCTACATGTGCACACACATGCATGCACATACATGCGCTCCCATGTAGACACAGGAAGACGTGCACAGATACACACACGCATAAATGCACGCGTGTGTACATGCACACAGGTGCACACAGACATGAGCAGATACAGATGCATGCACACACACAATGTGCATGTGTGCACGCACATGGACGCACTGGGCTGCTCATTACCATACTCTTGAAATAGTAAGGTAAAGGAAACCATGGGCCGTGCCTTCTGTGTTCACACCAGCCTGCAGCCCGCAGTGCGGGACTGGGCGGGGGTGGGGTGGTTGCCATATGCGGGGTCCACTTACAGCAAAAGAAAAGTATTAGCAATCATACCTGTGAAGGAAGGGGCCAAAGCCTAAAATTGTAAAAGCGTCTGCATGAATCTGACTGTGAGTTAAACCAGCACCTGCCACCCGACATGGTTGTCCCAAGGGCAGTGACCCCACAAAGGAAACGCCCGGGCCCTGGTGCCAGATGCGGCTCTGCTGGGCCGCCGGGCCGTGGGGGCAGCGGGCGGGGGCAGGGGAGCTCGGTGTCCCCGGGAGGGCTGGGCTGCGGTGTGACTGGAGCTGTGCGGCTGCTGGCCTGGGAGCCGGAGGGGAGGGCTGCGGCCAAGTGCTGGGCTCAGGGCTCAGGGCCGGGCCGGGGGATCTGGAAGGCAGCGCGACCGGGAGAGGGGAGTGCCCGCGGCTCTGCTGGGAGGAGGCCCAGACGGCCGGCCGGCGGGATTCGCACGGGTGAGGGTGACGGGAGGGCCACGGAGAGGAGTCCTCCCCGCTGCCTCCCTGCGTCTCTTGCTCGCCGTGCCTCTCCTCGGTGTCTCCCAGGGACCGGGGACCCCACGGGCCACTTCTGCCTTCAGGTTTCTGGTCCCATGTGGTCGGCAACCCCGTGGTGGGAGGACACTGTGCCCTCCTGCTGGGTCAGCTCCGCCCTAGCCCCCACTCCCCCTGGTCGCCCGGTGCTTCTGGTTCTGCTTCCTGCCCAGGCGTCCTCCCTGTGGCTCAGCTTCGGAAGCTCAGGCCCTCCCTCGGCCCTGACCTCCAGGGGTCTGTGCAGGAGGCCGACGCTGCGCCCCCACCCCGCAGCCGTGCTTGCCGCTTTCAGTATCTGTTCTGGAGAGATGCACATGTGAATGCATGCACACATGCATGTGCACACACACGTGTAATACATGTGCACACACCTACATGTGCACACACATGCATGCACATACATGCGCTCCCATGTAGACACAGGAAGACGTGCACAGATACACACACGCATAAATGCACGCGTGTGTACATGCACACAGGTGCACACAGACATGAGCAGATACAGATGCATGCACACACACAATGTGCATGTGTGCACGCACATGGACGCACTGGGCTGCTCATTACCATACTCTTGAAATAGTAAGGTAAAGGAAACCATGGGCCGTGCCTTCTGTGTTCACACCAGCCTGCAGCCCGCAGTGCGGGACTGGGCGGGGGTGGGGTGGTTGCCATATGCGGGGTCCACTTACAGCAAAAGAAAAGTATTAGCAATCATACCTGTGAAGGAAGGGGCCAAAGCCTAAAATTGTAAAAGCGTCTGCATGAATCTGACTGTGAGTTAAACCAGCACCTGCCACCCGACATGGTTGTCCCAAGGGCAGTGACCCCACAAAGGAAACGCCCGGGCCCTGGTGCCCAGGGCAGGTCTGGCTGCCGCCGCCACGGGGCAGCTGTCCGCGCATGATGAGATGCCGTGGGCTCAGGTTTCGCGGGTGCTTGTTCTCGCCCCTCAGCCGCGAGGGGAGCCGCTCTGAACGCGCTGGCGCGGCTGATCCCTCCCTGGGCACGGGGCCCCTCTCCCTGCTTGTTGAGACTGTTCTCCTTGCCCCTCCCAGGCCCGGCTGGGCGCCACTCCTGCCGCGGGTGCCTGGCAGGGCCCTCGCCCGCGTGTCCTCGCAGGCATGCACGGGAGTTGTGACGCCCTCCCCTAGCTTTCTCTGAGGCCAGTGCTCCTGGTCCCTCCTTTCACACCTCTCTTCTCCCAGCCTTGTATTTAGGGCGTGTCTCCCCCCAGACCCAGCCTGACAAGCCTCAGCTTGGAGCTGAAATAAACATGTGACTCTTTCACACTTGACTTAATTATTTGGGTTCAGATCCACTGAGCTCCATTTGTCTTTGTTTTTCCCATCGGTTCCCCATTTCTTGGCTGTTTCTCTTATTCCAGACCTTTTCTGTGAGCTGGCCAGTGAAAAATTACCTCTGACCTGTTACAGTCTAGCGTTCATTGCCCTGTTACCTCCTGGCCAACCACACCAGGACCACCTGGCACCCCTGCCCTCTGCGTGTCGTCCGTCTTGTTCTGACTCTCCTTATGGACACGCGTGTCCCTGTGTGGGAACTGGCCTGTCTGCCCCGGCTCCTTCCGCTGGGCCGTGGGAACAGCCCCGAGACTCTGCCGAGCGCCTGGAGGGAGCAGCAGGGACTTCCGGGCGGAGGAGGGCAGTGCGGGGTGGGGGTGGCCCACGTCCAGTTGTTTTCTCCCGAGGCACAAGGTGGGGTCCACAGCTCTCTGCTTTAGCACAGGGCTTGGGTACGGCGGTCCACCAGGGCAGATGCCTCCCCAGGTCCACAGAGACCAGAGGCCCCAGCAGACACTTTCGGACCAACGTACAGCCGCGGGGCCGTGATCCACAATGTGGGGAGATGCCCCGCGGCTGGCTGGGCCGGAGAGACTCCGGGTGGGGTCTGCCGTGCTGCAGGCACTGCCCGCTTCGGACACACTGGGTCCTGCACCTGCTGGGGACCAGCACCCTGGCTGTGCCCTCAGATGGCTCATCCCTCCGTGTCCTCTTCCGGCTGCAAGGGTGCTCACTTAATTTCATTTTCAGGCAACACTTTAAAAAACATAGAGTCCTGACAACCAGCTTCTGCTCGACAGGACAGATCATTCTGATTTGAGTGGAAGCAGCCGTGTCCTGCTCTGAAGGGAGGTCCAGACGGCCGACAAGGACGTGCCCTGCACTTCCTTTGGAGGCTCTGAGGTGGAGGGGCCTGTAATAAAATATTTACAGCAAAAGTGGATAAGGCATCCTGCTGGAAGCACCTCGCTCGCCAGGAGCTGAGTGAGACGGGCGTCTCTGGAAGATGACCTGCTGACTTGGCTTTTCCCAGGCATCTATTTAGAGTCCCTTGATGACCCCCAGTCATGCTCTGTGCTGGCCACGCCTACGGCAACGTCCACGCTGGGGGCACGGTCGCCCACCCTCTCTCGGCTCCCCTCACGGCCGCCCCTGGCTGCCACCTGCTGTCAGCACGCGGGAAGTGCACCCAGGTCTCAGGAGGTCCGAAAGAGAGGGAGAACCGTGGGTCTCAGAATCCAGGAGAAGCCCTCAGCTTCCCTCTTGTCTTCCAGACCTCAGGCTGGCCCGACATCGGAGCTGTGGCGCAGCTCGTGGCTATAAAGAAAGAAACCCCAGTTGAGGGAAATGAGCCAAGTTTGGGAGACAAAAGTGGTCTGGGGTGATGTCTGGCAGCAGGTCTGGAGCCCCCAGGCCGCAGGACAGGCGGGAGTGTCCGTGTTGCTCATGGAGCCGTGGTCAGGAGCAGCGTCTCCATACGGGACAGGTGTGCACGTGCCGTGTCGCTGCTCGGCTCTAGGACAGCGAGTGCACCCAAGGACCGGCTCCTGGTGGACAGCGCCCCCAGAGGACGCTTTGAGGAGGCCGGCGCCGTGCAGGTCGGAAGCGCTCAGGGAGCCCTGGGGACACAGCCCGGCTCCCACTAGGCCGGCTTTGGCTCCAGCCTTACTACAGGAAGGGGTCTGGACGGCCTAAGCCAGGTTGCCCGCCGTGACCCTCGAGCGCCCACGCCCCTTCCCCGCCTCCAGCTCTCAGCGCTTCCCGCTGACCCAGCACAGCCGTCCTTTTCCCAGGGACAAGCCCGGCTCCCCTTCTCCAGCAGCTTCCAGCCAGGGGCTCTGGGTGGTGGGCATCCCCTGCTGGCTCCAGAAGACCCCTTCCCAGCGTCTGTGCCCTGGACGTCCTCTCCCACAGTGGCCCAGGGCTCCCAGGAAGAGCCCTTCTGCCTGAAACGCCCCACCCCGGGCCTCCTCGGCCCCTCTGCAAGTGGGATCCACCACAGAGGAAGGCAGACCCCACTGCAGCCCGGAGGGCTGGGAGGGAGACCCTCCCCACGTGGACACCTGGTTTCCCGAGCACCGTGGACGGGGCGGGGGGGCCTCCAAGAAGACCAGGCAGGTGGAGCACAGCCCCGCCCTCCGGCCTCTTCCTCTGGACCTCGCCTCGGAGCTGTCGTTCCCGCCACGCTCCCTCCTTCCATCCCACCCGGGCACAGCCCGTCGCGGTTCATCCATGTTCCTCTTGCTGAATGTTGGCCTTGTCTCCAGTTTGGGGGTGCTGGACAGGCTGCTGCACAGGCATGTTGAGGCTTTTTGCACCCGTCTCTTTTGGGTAAGTGCCCAGAAGGAGGAGTGCTCGGCCATAGGGTGGATTTACCGCCATTAGAAACTGTCAAAAGGCTTCCAGGGTGGCTGAGCCACTTACTGCCCCCCACCCCAGGGCCCCGGAAGGCCAGGTGCTCCGCTGTTCCAAATCCCCACGAGCACCTGGTGTCGGGGGCCGGTCTTCTTCAGTCGTCCTGGCGGGTGTGCAGTGGCGTCCGGTCGCAGCTCTAATTTGCAGCCCCTGGTGAATAACGATGCTTTTTTACACACATATTGGCTGAGTCCCTGAGGCTGCACCTGGCGGCAGTCCGTGGGGCACTGGCTGCAGTCTGGGGTCGCAGAGGCAGACACGACCGCGGGACGGAGCACACACGCGGTGGCCACCTGGACCTCCTCTTCGCAGGGTCTGCTCAAGTTCTGCCAGTGCTCTGCTGGGCCGTCTTCCTTCTTCTTATCACCAGTAGTTCTGTATATATTTTGGATAGAAGCTCTTTCGTCCTGTCTTTGTATTGCAAATATTTTCACTCAGCTATTTCCGTTTTCTTAATGGTGTCTTTCGATCAGCAGAAGTTTTAAATTTTGCTAAAGTCCAGTTTGTCAATTTTTAATTTTATGGTTGTGCTTTTCTCCTGCTGGGACATCCTCCCCAGTGCCCAGGTCAGAGGTCCTTCTCCTGCGTGTCCCCCAGAAGCTTGCTCTGCCTGTGCCCCGCCGCCCCCGCGTCCAGCCTGGGGACCGCCTCTGGTTGCTCGGTGTTGGCTGTGAAACAGGGGCCGCGGCTCCCACGCTCCGCCCTGGACCAGCTACGGCAGCACCACCACTGACCGCGAGGAGCTTTCTGTCTCCAGCCGAGTGACTGTGTGTGGGGGGGGTGGTCTTTCACCATCATGTACGTCATTCGTAGAGTTTCTGCAGATGCTGTTTAACAGGCGGCGAAAACCTTCCGTTTCCAGTTTATGGACGTTATAAAAATCACGAACGGGTTGAACATTACCCACTTTTTTCTCCCGTACCTCTTGAGCTGATAATCGGACTTTTCTCCTCTCGTCTGTCAATCACATCGGTTGCTCTTTGTCACTGAGCTCGACGTGCTAGAACTGAGCTCAGGATTTGGGTGATGTTGATGGGGAGTCCTGACCTGTGGGCTCTGGCGCTCGGCCTGTGCTGACCCTGCAGGTGATCCGGGTATGCCCCCTTGTGTGTTTCCTGTAGGAAGTCCTTCCTTAAAGGGAAGCTCAGCAGTGCCTCCTCAAGGCCTGAAGTTTCCTCTGCAGGAAGGTGCTGACCTACAGGTTCAGCTTCTGTGAGAGTTTATAGCACCTTTCGGAGTGTCTGCACGTGCACGTGACCATCTCTGCAGGTCGTGTTTTCAAGGAATCCGTCCACTTCCGGTGGGGATTTGCTTGGACCTCCTCTTCACAGGGTCTGCTCAAGTTCTGCCAGTGCTCTGCTGGGCCGTCTTCCTTCTTCTTATCACCAGTAGTTCTGTATATATTTTGGATAGAAGCTCTTTCGTCCTGTCTTTGTATTGCAAATATTTTCACTCAGCTATTTCCGTTTTCTTAATGGTGTCTTTCGATCAGCAGAAGTTTTAAATTTTGCTAAAGTCCAGTTTGTCAATTTTTAATTTTATGGTTGTGCTTTTCTCCTGCTGGGACATCCTCCCCAGTGCCCAGGTCAGAGGTCCTTCTCCTGCGTGTCCCCCAGAAGCTTGCTCTGCCTGTGCCCCGCCGCCCCCGCGTCCAGCCTGGGGACCGCCTCTGGTTGCTCGGTGTTGGCTGTGAAACAGGGGCCGCGGCTCCCACGCTCCGCCCTGGACCAGCTACGGCAGCACCACCACTGACCGCGAGGAGCTTTCTGTCTCCAGCCGAGTGACTGTGTGTGGGGGGGGTGGTCTTTCACCATCATGTACGTCATTCGTAGAGTTTCTGCAGATGCTGTTTAACAGGCGGCGAAAACCTTCCGTTTCCAGTTTATGGACGTTATAAAAATCACGAACGGGTTGAACATTACCCACTTTTTTCTCCCGTACCTCTTGAGCTGATAATCGGACTTTTCTCCTCTCGTCTGTCAATCACATCGGTTGCTCTTTGTCACTGAGCTCGACGTGCTAGAACTGAGCTCAGGATTTGGGTGATGTTGATGGGGAGTCCTGACCTGTGGGCTCTGGCGCTCGGCCTGTGCTGACCCTGCAGGTGATCCGGGTATGCCCCCTTGTGTGTTTCCTGTAGGAAGTCCTTCCTTAAAGGGAAGCTCAGCAGTGCCTCCTCAAGGCCTGAAGTTTCCTCTGCAGGAAGGTGCTGACCTACAGGTTCAGCTTCTGTGAGAGTTTATAGCACCTTTCGGAGTGTCTGCACGTGCACGTGACCATCTCTGCAGGTCGTGTTTTTCAAGGAATCCGTCCACTTCCGGTGGGGATTTGCTTTGACCTCCTTGCCTCAACCTTCTAGTGCCTGTGCGCCCTGCAGAGGTGGCTGCCTTTTCACTCATCAGAGCAGAAGAGATTTATGACTTTTTTCTTTTTTGACTCGTTGGTTGTGTTAACCTTGGAAAAGAACCAAGTTTCATTGGTCCAAGGGTCTTGTCCCTGCAGGTGGTGTGTGCCCTGTCCCGTCCCCCTCTCCCCTCCAGTAGGACCCGCTCCTCCTTTTGAAGAGATGGCTGCAGCGTTTCTCCCCCACCCCTGCCCCAAGCATCTATTGGCCTCAAGGTCTCCTCACCCCAAAATGATGTGACGGGCAGCCGTGTTCCCTGGAGGCCGGGGGCTCTTGTCTAGATCCCGGGGAGAGGCAGAAGCTGTGGCTAAGACCTCGGCTGGTACAACAAGGGCCTGGCCGCCCGGCTCAAGGGTAGGACAGCGCCCTGGCCACCTGCCCAGGACGGTGCGGGGGGAGGGGGGTGCCTTTGGAGATGACCGGCCGTGCAGATAAAGGGGGGGTGACTGAGGCTGCCAGCTCGGGTGACCAGGCAGCAAGTCTGAGGCTGCCTTAGACAGGGAAGACACTCTGGCTCTTCTCAGGCAGCTATTAGCTGAGAACACGTCACACCAAGAGCATCAAATTTTAAATAAGCCCAGAAGTGACTCAAGCGCCGTCTGACAGAAGCTGTCTCCTGAGGCCTGCAAGGGCGAAGACAAGACGCAAGCCAGAGCCCCGAGGCAGCAGGGACCTCAGGGCAGGAGCACCCGGGAGCGTCCACTGAGGGCTCAGGGCTCAGTCGCAGCCCCGGGCCGTGTGATGGTCGGAGGGTGCCTGACCTGTGGGCTCTGGCGCTCGGCCTGTGCTGACCCTGCAGGTGATCCGGGTATGCCCCCTTGTGTGTTTCCTGTAGGAAGTCCTTCCTTAAAGGGAAGCTCAGCAGTGCCTCCTCAAGGCCTGAAGTTTCCTCTGCAGGAAGGTGCTGACCTACAGGTTCAGCTTCTGTGAGAGTTTATAGCACCTTTCGGAGTGTCTGCACGTGCACGTGACCATCTCTGCAGGTCGTGTTTTCAAGGAATCCGTCCACTTCCGGTGGGGATTTGCTTTGACCTCCTTGCCTCAACCTTCTAGTGCCTGTGCGCCCTGCAGAGGTGGCTGCCTTTTCACTCATCAGAGCAGAAGAGATTTATGACTTTTTTCTTTTTTGACTCGTTGGTTGTGTTAACCTTGGAAAAGAACCAAGTTTCATTGGTCCAAGGGTCTTGTCCCTGCAGGTGGTGTGTGCCCTGTCCCGTCCCCCTCTCCCCTCCAGTAGGACCCGCTCCTCCTTTTGAAGAGATGGCTGCAGCGTTTCTCCCCCACCCCTGCCCCAAGCATCTATTGGCCTCAAGGTCTCCTCACCCCAAAATGATGTGACGGGCAGCCGTGTTCCCTGGAGGCCGGGGGCTCTTGTCTAGATCCCGGGGAGAGGCAGAAGCTGTGGCTAAGACCTCGGCTGGTACAACAAGGGCCTGGCCGCCCGGCTCAAGGGTAGGACAGCGCCCTGGCCACCTGCCCAGGACGGTGCGGGGGGAGGGGGGTGCCTTTGGAGATGACCGGCCGTGCAGATAAAGGGGGGGTGACTGAGGCTGCCAGCTCGGGTGACCAGGCAGCAAGTCTGAGGCTGCCTTAGACAGGGAAGACACTCTGGCTCTTCTCAGGCAGCTATTAGCTGAGAACACGTCACACCAAGAGCATCAAATTTTAAATAAGCCCAGAAGTGACTCAAGCGCCGTCTGACAGAAGCTGTCTCCTGAGGCCTGCAAGGGCGAAGACAAGACGCAAGCCAGAGCCCCGAGGCAGCAGGGACCTCAGGGCAGGAGCACCCGGGGGCGTCCACTGAGGGCTCAGGGCTCAGTCGCAGCCCCGGGCCTGTCCCCGCCGCTCAGGGCAGGGCCGGGGAGGCGCTGTGCCTCAATCACAGGGCAGAGCCCACTGCCCGTGGGGGATCGTTCCTGCAGGGCGGAGGGAGCCGAGGACCAGGCTCCTTGAGGACTTCGGCCTGTGCCCAGGTCTCCACGGAGCACGAACAGCGCGTTTAAACTCCATCCGCGAGGCAGAAAGCAGCCTTTCCTACACACGAGTGCAGACCACGGCCAGAGGCACCCCAGGGCTCTCGCCACACCGGAGCTGAGTCATGGGCAGAGGCCGCAGGACACCGGCCCCCCTGCTGCTGGACCTCCTTTGAGGCTCGCCAGGGCTCTGCTCCGCGGATACATGGATCACACAGTGTAGCTCTTAGTGAGTTTTCTTCCCATCGTGGACCATGGCTTTGGAGGGCAGCAGACTGACGCAGGGAAAGAGGAAGACTGGCCTCTGTCACACAAGGGGAAACCGTAAGTCTTGGAGTAAAAGCCCAAGCAGTCTTTACAGGGGTAATGGCTGGTCGCTTCCTAAAACTGATAAAAGATACCACACCCCAGATTCAAGAGGCACCAAAATCATGAAGCAGGAGAACCGAAAGAAAATGCCACCTAAGAACATCAAAGTAAGAAAGTGAAAACCAAGGCAAAGGGAAAAATTAGGTACAGTGAAGGATTCCCATAACCACCCGATAACTGATAAAGTGCGTCCTCTGCACCTGAGACATGGCAGGACCATGGTCCCGGCCGGTGCCGGGAGGTGAAGGAGGTGGAAGATGAGGAGGAGGAAAGGTGTGGGTGAACGTGGTGATCTGGAGACAGACAGCAACAATAACGACTTCTTTGGGTTGGATGGCATCACCGATTTAATTGGCATAAACTTGGCAAACTCTGGGAGATGAGGAGGGCCAGGGAGGCCGGGCGCGCTGTAGTCCGTGGGGTCACAAAGAGCTGGACACGACTAAGCGACTGAACAACAGCAACAATGGGGCTAAAGGCTACGTAATATTGAAACCCCAAAGTGCAGGATCAGACAAGGGTGGGAAGTGGGCAGGAAGTGGGCAGGAAGTGGGCAAAGTGTCCCAAGATTCACCGGGTCCAGCAGGGGTAGCCGCGCTGGCTGAGCCCAGAAAGCCGCCTTGCTGACGCTTGGGGCTAAGCAGTGTGTGTGACAGAAGCGTCCAAGGTCTGCGGCCGTCAGTGACGCAGCAGAGCTGACTGGGACAGAAATGGCCTCCTGGGGGCGGGGGTGCTGCTGCTTCCGCAGACACCCCGATCCTTTGCTGAGCAGAGCTGGGAGACAAGGAATTTATTCCTGGAGGTGAGGGCATGGATGCCTCGTGAGAGGGCTCTCGCCACACCGGAGCTGAGTCATGGGCAGAGGCCGCAGGACACCGGCCCCTGCTGCTGGACCTCCTTTGAGGCTCGCCAGGGCTCTGCTCCGCGGATACATGGATCACACAGTGTAGCTCTTAGTGAGTTTTCTTCCCATCGTGGACCATGGCTTTGGAGGCAGCAGACTGACGCGGGGAAAGAGGAAGACTGGCCTCTGTCACACAAGGGGAAACCGTAAGTCTTGGAGTAAAAGCCCAAGCAGTCTTTACAGGGGTAATGGCTGGTCGCTTCCTAAAACTGATAAAAGATACCACACCCCAGATTCAAGAGGCACCAAAATCATGAAGCAGGAGAACCGAAAGAAAATGCCACCTAAGAACATCAAAGTAAGAAAGTGAAAACCAAGGCAAAGGGAAAAATTAGGTACAGTGAAGGATTCCCATAACCACCCGATAACTGATAAAGTGCGTCCTCTGCACCTGAGACATGGCAGGACCATGGTCCCGGCCGGTGCCGGGAGGTGAAGGAGGTGGAAGATGAGGAGGAGGAAAGGTGTGGGTGAACGTGGTGATCTGGAGACAGACAGCAACAATAACGACTTCTTTGGGTTGGATGGCATCACCGATTTAATTGGCATAAACTTGGCAAACTCTGGGAGATGAGGAGGGCCAGGGAGGCCGGGCGCGCTGTAGTCCGTGGGGTCACAAAGAGCTGGACACGACTAAGCGACTGAACAACAGCAACAATGGGGCTAAAGGCTACGTAATATTGAAACCCCAAAGTGCAGGATCAGACAAGGGTGGGAAGTGGGCAGGAAGTGGGCAGGAAGTGGGCAAAGTGTCCCAAGATTCACCGGGTCCAGCAGGGGTAGCCGCGCTGGCTGAGCCCAGAAAGCCGCCTTGCTGACGCTTGGGGCTAAGCAGTGTGTGTGACAGAAGCGTCCAAGGTCTGCGGCCGTCAGTGACGCAGCAGAGCTGACTGGGACAGAAATGGCCTCCTGGGGGCGGGGGTGCTGCTGCTTCCGCAGACACCCCGATCCTTTGCTGAGCAGAGCTGGGGAGACGACAAGGAATTTATTCCTGGAGGTGAGGGGCATGGACCTGGCCTCGTGAGAGGTGGGCATGTCCGCCAGCAGCCATCTGCGCCCACCTGCAGAGAGGAACCGAGGGCCACGGGGCAGCCTCCGTGGCGGCCAGCACGTCAAAAGGGCTGCCCGTCCTCCACGTGGGCTGCGGCGTCCAGGCCAGACCCCGGGGGCCCCGAGGGCCACAGGAGGGGCTGTGTGCGCTGATCACGCTCTGCTGCCTGCCTGGCACGGCGCCTCCACCGGGAGCGGGGGTCGCCCCGCCCCCCACGCGTGGCTGCATACGGCATGCTGCGGGGAAGGCGAAACACGACCGCACGCCTCCGGCAGCACAAGCTTGGCGAGAGTCCGTCAAGACGACGAAGCGTCGTAGACTCTGTCAGATCCCTGCAGGTGACCATCCCCGGGTGGGGACCACACCGCGTGCTGTCACACGGTAGTTTAGATTCTGGAGCACACGCAGCGCTCGTGACAGGCACGGACTCCGTCTCCTACTCCTCTGCCTCCCAGCATCTGGTCCCCACTGGCTCGGCCTGTGTCCACGGCAAGCAGCACTGTGTCCGCCTGGGCCAGGCCCCAGGGAATCCCGCGCACCTCCCGCCCCCAGCTGACCGGTCCCCGCTTCTCCCCTGTGACCCCACCTGCCAGTAACCTGCCTGTCTCTCCTGGGGACCAGCCTTTCCTCCACAGTGGCCAGGCCGGGGCTCTCGTCCTCACGGGGCTGGCCCTCACCCACTCCTGTCTGCTGGCCACCCTGCTCCT
This sequence comes from Tragulus kanchil, assembly GCA_022376925.1. Taxonomy (NCBI): domain Eukaryota; kingdom Metazoa; phylum Chordata; class Mammalia; order Artiodactyla; family Tragulidae; genus Tragulus; species Tragulus kanchil. The sequence goes on from JAIOJX010000028.1 coordinate 247,706,876, forward strand.
GCGGCCAGTGCCCGAGCCCCGCCCCAGACCACCGTGACAGCACCCCACAGACACAACAAGCGCAGTAACAGAAAGTTACTCTCTCACACTCCAGAGGCCAGAGGCTGAAATCGGGATCACGGGGCGGCAACCAGGGTGGGCAGGGCCACGCCAACTGGCCCCGAGTCTCTGGGCTTGCCCAGGTCCAGCCTCCCTTGACTCGCGGCCACGTCACTCAGTCCACCCTCCCTGGCCATCCTGCCTTCCCGCCTGTAGTCGGAGCTCCCTGGGCTGCTCTCTCACCAGGGCACAGGGGCACGGAGGGCCCTCCTGACCGTCCTGGATCATCTTTCATCTCAAGGTCCTTGACCTAGGCCCCGCACAAGGCCTTCCCCATACGGGCCACACTCAGCTCCAGGGTGGACAGGCTGCGCAGGAGCTCCTGGACAGCAGAGCGGCGGCACGTCCGGGCCCAGGACGGGCTCACGGTCCGGCTGGCACGTGCTGCCCTCCAGGAAGCCTTCAGACAGCAGGGCTGCCCCAGACATGTCCCCCAAGGCCTGGCCGCTCCCCCTTGAAGGCTTCCATGCAACGTGCGATGCTGTTTGTTTCTCACGTGAGCCTGTGGTCCAGTCAGGACGTGGTGTCCACGTCCCCTGCGGAGAGGGAGGCCAGGCTCGGGATGGATGCCTGAGTCACGGGGCAGAGGTGGCGACACAGGGGGCTTGTGCCCCAGCCCTGCGCCCGCCTTCTGGGAGGAAGGCGGAGGAGTGGGGCGAGGCCCCTGAGGCCTGGAGCGGACAGCGTGGCCTGCCCCGGCCAGGAGGCCCTGTGCCCTGCAGGGCAGTGAGATCCCCGGGGGGCACGTGGACCGCAAGGAGATGCCGGCGGCGGCTGGCTGTGGGGTTCAGGGTGCATCAGACCCTCAGGCCCATCCACCCGGCTGGGTGTTTCAGACTTCATTTCTCACGTAAGCAGGTCGCTCGGAGGGGCACGGATTTCTGCAACTCAGGAAATAAACGTCTTTGCTTGGCAAAGCTGCTCTGTGCAGAGTCTGTGCTGGGCGGCTTAGGAGGAAAATAAGCTTAAGCCAAATACTTCAGTTTCAAGTGACAGGCGGGAGGCACAGTGTGCTGTTCCCAGAACCCAGGGTTTAATCCGGGGGCCACCTCCCACCGCTGGGACCTCAGCTTCCGGAAAGGATCAGTCACTTCGTCCCGTCACAATCATCCCAGATTTTCCTCGAACATTTTAATGCGGAGTTTTGTCCCAGTAGGTGTCATTTGTCATCAGGAGCAGCGCAGGAAGTGACAGCCCGAGACGCCTGCTTCCCTGCCCTGGGGCTGGATCCTGGGGACACCGCCCTCCAGCACTGCTGCCAGGCTGAGCCCCTGGCCACAGGGGCTCCCTGGGCTGCTCTCTCACCAGGGCACAGGGGCACGGAGGGCCCTCCTGACCGTCCTGGATCATCTTTCATCTCAAGGTCCTTGACCTAGGCCCCGCACAAGGCCTTCCCCATACGGGCCACACTCAGCTCCAGGGTGGACAGGCTGCGCAGGAGCTCCTGGACAGCAGAGCGGCGGCACGTCCGGGCCCAGGACGGGCTCACGGTCCGGCTGGCACGTGCTGCCCTCCAGGAAGCCTTCAGACAGCAGGGCTGCCCCAGACATGTCCCCCAAGGCCTGGCCGCTCCCCCTTGAAGGCTTCCATGCAACGTGCGATGCTGTTTGTTTCTCACGTGAGCCTGTGGTCCAGTCAGGACGTGGTGTCCACGTCCCCTGCGGAGAGGGAGGCCAGGCTCGGGATGGATGCCTGAGTCACGGGGCAGAGGTGGCGACACAGGGGGCTTGTGCCCCAGCCCTGCGCCCGCCTTCTGGGAGGAAGGCGGAGGAGTGGGGCGAGGCCCCTGAGGCCTGGAGCGGACAGCGTGGCCTGCCCCGGCCAGGAGGCCCTGTGCCCTGCAGGGCAGTGAGATCCCCGGGGGGCACGTGGACCGCAAGGAGATGCCGGCGGCGGCTGGCTGTGGGGTTCAGGGTGCATCAGACCCTCAGGCCCATCCACCCGGCTGGGTGTTTCAGACTTCATTTCTCACGTAAGCAGGTCGCTCGGAGGGGCACGGATTTCTGCAACTCAGGAAATAAACGTCTTTGCTTGGCAAAGCTGCTCTGTGCAGAGTCTGTGCTGGGCGGCTTAGGAGGAAAATAAGCTTAAGCCAAATACTTCAGTTTCAAGTGACAGGCGGGAGGCACAGTGTGCTGTTCCCAGAACCCAGGGTTTAATCCGGAGGCCACCTCCCACCGCTGGGACCTCAGCTTCCGGAAAGGATCAGTCACTTCGTCCCCGTCACAATCATCCGCAGATTTTCCCTCGAACATTTTAATGCGGAGTTTTGTCCCGAAGTAGGTGTCATTTGTCATCAGGAGCAGCGCAGGAAGTGACAGCCCGAGACGCCTGCTTCCCTGCCCTGGGGCTGGATCCTGGGGACACCGCCCCTCCAGCACTGCTGCCAGGCTGAGCTGTTAATCCCGGGGCTTAAGAGGGCCCGTCCCAGCTCTGGGCTGATGACAGCTCTGCTGAGCGGAGCTTTAAAGGCACAGGCATGGTCGGCGGTGCCCGCCTGTGTGGTGCTGCTCTTGTTTGAAGTAAGCCGCGGCGACGAGCTGCCTGCCCTCGGCAAGGTCCTCCGCGGGGCTGGGGGCCGGGGCGGAGAGATGCACCCTGCAGCTCCTCTCCTGAGAGACCAAGGCCACCAGCTTCACGCGCAGTGCCGGTCAGCCGCGCCGCGAACGGCCAGCCCGACGCGCAGGGGCTCGAAGCAACAGCCATCGCGTGTCCCTGTCGGGCTGGCTCAGGGTGGACAGGGCTCCTCCGGACGGCTCCCTGACGCACTGGCACGACGGCTGGGGGACCACGGAAGGCTGGCGCAGGGTGGGGTCTGGCGCCGGCCTGGGAGGACTCAGCAGCCTGGGATCACGGAGCTCCTCCTGGGTCTCTGCGTCTCTCCGCGTGGCGTCTCCAGCTGGGCGGCCTCAGGCCAGCGCTGTCCCTGGCGCCGCGGGCTCCAGCGCCGGGCTCCAGTCTGGGAGAGCCAGAGAAGGGCTGCGCCGCCCTCCCTTCTGGCCTCAGACATCACGCAGCACCACATGCTCCACGTCTAAGCCGGGCCTTCACGGGAGCCCACTCTGGGCTGGGGAGTGGACACAGGGCCACTTCTTCATGGGCGAGCAGCACGTCCAGGGGGGACCCGGGGGGACCAGCTGTGAGCTGTGTGCCCTCCTTGCCGCTGCACACCACAAGGCCCAGCAGCTCAGCCCCAGAAGAGGAGGGCCTTCAGCAGCCACAGCCACGTCGGCTCCGAGGCCGTCCACCAGCTCCAGCCGTCCTGGCCCGAGAGACGCCGTCGCCCACACGGCAGGCAGGGCGGCGTCCGTGCTCTGAGAGAGACACAGTGCACATTGTCCACGCAATGCTCTCGGTCAGCGTCGTGTTCTCTGCTGTTTCCAATTTTCCTCTTGGCATTTTGTGTATTTTTAAAACTATTTAAGAACTTTCATAAGATTCTTTAATCTGATGCGTGGTCTTAAAAACTTGTTTTGATCACCTACCAGTGACTAAAAAGCATCTGAACAAATTCTCCCCAACGTGTGTGATCTAGTTAAAAAATACGTACATGATTAACAGTGCTAAAATATTAAATACACGGAAAACATATACTAAAATGAGAAAGGATGAGATAAAATGAGATAAACAATTTTTCAAAATGCTCATTTATTATTAAAAATATTTTGCACTCGATTTAACATTATTACTAATTTAAGATGAATAATTATGATGCTATTTCTGGAGGCTAGTGTGAACAGAGATGCTAGTCCCTTCTAACACCTCGGTCCAGGCTCTCCACGGAAACGGGTTTCTCTGGATGCTCGGCTGCCACCGCTGAAGAGGACAGCCCCTGAAATACGTAAATTCAAATAAAACAGAGTGTCATTTGCTGCGATGACAAAATCACGACAGTTTCTGCCCCTCCACCAGTATGCAAGCACTTTGGTGAGATTCAGCTGGTAGGTTTCCGTCTTCCCTGGGACTAAACATCTCCTAGGTGGCTCAGTGGTAAGGAACTCGCCTGCCAGTGCAGGAGACATAAGAGACACGGGTTTGATTCTTGGGCTGGGAGGATCTCCCGGAGGAGGACGTGGAAACCCACTCCAGTATGTGTGCCTGCAGAATCCCACGGACAGAGAAGTCTGGCGGCCACTGTCCACAGGGCCGCAGCGTCAGACGCGACCAAGGCCACCTAGCTCACACAGTGGGCTGATCGTGGTTTTTGCAAACTAAGAGATGCATTAGGGTATTTTTCACGAATAGATTCAAAACTCACTGAACGTTTTTAGTCTGAAAAAAGACTTAAACAGATTAGATGTTTCTGTATTTTAAAACTGAGCAAATAGGAGAGCGTTAAAAGTGACAAATGTAACAGGTTTTAGCTACACATTCACGCGACATCTGAAATAGTCAGACACCGGTTTTCAGAGCACAGCACCTGCCTCTTTAAAGGGAGTTATTCTAAACTTTTCATAATTTTCCTCTTGGCATTTTGTGTATTTTTAAAACTATTTAAGAACTTTCATAAGATTCTTTAATCTGATGCGTGGTCTTAAAAACTTGTTTTGATCACCTACCAGTGACTAAAAAGCATCTGAACAAATTCTCCCCAACGTGTGTGATCTAGTTAAAAAATACGTACATGATTAACAGTGCTAAAATATTAAATACACGGAAAACATATACTAAAATGAGAAAGGATGAGATAAAATGAGATAAACAATTTTTCAAAATGCTCATTTATTATTAAAAATATTTTGCACTCGATTTAACATTATTACTAATTTAAGATGAATAATTATGATGCTATTTCTGGAGGCTAGTGTGAACAGAGATGCTAGTCCCTTCTAACACCTCGGTCCAGGCTCTCCACGGAAACGGGTTTCTCTGGATGCTCGGCTGCCACCGCTGAAGAGGACAGCCCCTGAAATACGTAAATTCAAATAAAACAGAGTGTCATTTGCTGCGATGACAAAATCACTACAGTTTCTGCCCCTCCACCAGTATGCAAGCACTTTGGTGAGATTCAGCTGGTAGGTTTCCGTCTTCCCTGGGACTAAACATCTCCTAGGTGGCTCAGTGGTAAGGAACTCGCCTGCCAGTGCAGGAGACATAAGAGACACGGGTTTGATTCTTGGGCTGGGAGGATCTCCCGGAGGAGGACGTGGAAACCCACTCCAGTATGTGTGCCTGCAGAATCCCACGGACAGAGAAGTCTGGCGGCCACTGTCCACAGGGCCGCAGCGTCAGACGCGACCAAGGCCACCTAGCTCACACAGTGGGCTGATCGTGGTTTTTGCAAACTAAGAGATGCATTAGGGTATTTTTCACGAATAGATTCAAAACTCACTGAACGTTTTTAGTCTGAAAAAAGACTTAAACAGATTAGATGTTTCTGTATTTTAAAACTGAGCAAATAGGAGAGCGTTAAAAGTGACAAATGTAACAGGTTTTAGCTACACATTCACGCGACATCTGAAATAGTCAGACACCGGTTTTCAGAGCACAGCACCTGCCTCTTTAAAGGGGAGTTATTCTAAACTGTTAAAAACCTACTTTTACCTGAAGATTATGTGAGCTCTTCTGCTGCTTTGCTGAGAATGCTCAGCAGCACCCAGCTCCCAGGCCTGAGGAGGACACGCGTCCTGCAGCCAGCTCTGCCTCTCGAGATGGCCTGCGAGGCTGTGGGAGCGCCAGGTCAGCCGCCTCGTCGGCCCCCTGGGCTCACCATGGGTGGGCGTGCATGTGTGCACACAGGTGTGCACAGGGGGGCATGCACATACATCCGCTCAAGCACTTTTATAAAAGCGAAGCAATACCGTTTGGGAAGCCACAGTACTGGGCACAGGTCCCTGGAATGTGAACCCTCACAGGCCTCTGGCCTGATACACCTCTCTCTGTAGCACCAGGGGTCCAGAGGTCTGACGAGGCATCGACTTGGATCCCATGCGCCTGCCTGGTGAACCACACCCTGGGGTCCTGCACCCTGAGAGTCCCTGTCAGGCTTCCTAGAGAGCTTCTCTGGGCAGACTAGGTCACAAGTGGGTCCCCTGGCCTGTGGAAGGCCAGGCAAGGGCTGTGCTTAACTGCGGTGGACAGAACTTGGCTCAGCGGGCTTGGGTGTCCACCTTGAACATGGAACATGCTGTAGGTGGGAAGAGAGGGCCAGGAGGGGCTTGAGATGTCCAGGGCCACAGAGAAGCTGGAGTGGGCCCCCTCCTTAAGCCCCACTGCCCTGGGAGAGGCGAGGGGAGCAGTCATGAGTTCATCAGGACTTGCTGTTGTTCAGTAGCTCAGTCATGTGCCGGCTGTTCGAGACCCCAGGGACTGCAGCACGCCAGGCTTCCCTGTCTTTCACTATCTCCCAGAGTTTGCTCAAACTCGTGTCCATTGAACCGACGATGCCATCCAATCATCTCATCTTCTGTCGCCCCTTCTCCTCCTGCCCTCAATCGCTCCCAGCATCAGGGTCTTTTCCAGTGAGTCCTCTCTTTGCGTTAGGTGGCCAGACAATTGGGGCGTCAGCGTCAGCATCAGTCCTTCCAATGAATATTCATGCTGACCGGTTCGATCTCCTTGCTGTCCAAGGGACTCTCAAGAGTCCTCTCTAGCACCGCAGTTCGAAAGCATCAACTCTTTGGCACTCAGCTCCATCAGGCTCATTCCTGCCAAATCAAGGAGGTGCCCTTCCCTCCCCGCTACCGTGGATGGAACCTGGGTGGTGCTGCCCACTGGTGGGGATCAGCCAGCCTGTTGCCTTCCTGGGTCGGCGGTGCTGGGGGCTCAGCACCACTCACGGACTCCCACTTCAGCACAGACCCGAGTCCTGCGCGTGGTGACTGAATGCTGTGGGGTGAGGGCAGAGCTGGCCGCTCGGCTGACCCAGTAGCCAGCCTTCCGGCTGTGCTCACGAGGCTGGCTGCCGCTGCATGATGGACACGCGGTGACAGCAGAGAGGTCACGTGCCGTGTTCACGGGGCCGGAGCAGTCCTCAGGGAGCCCCCCACGTGTCTGGGATTCTGGATGTGAAATCAGAGGCCCCTCCAGCTCCGCCCTCAGGACCTGAGTTGGGCCCGCTCCAGAGGTGGGGAAGGAGACGAGCCTGAGCTGACCCAGCTCCAGGTCCTCCCAGCAGGGAGCTGGAGGGATGGGGACAGACCTGGCCCGTGCAGCAGCCAGACCACCAAGCCCGGCACAGTGGGGGGCGGGAGGGACCCACCTCAGGCTCGTCTGGATGTCCAGACGGGGGAGGAAGGCACCTGCCTTTGTGACTTGCCTGCCAAGGGAACCCTCTGCGGCTCTGGTTCTGTTCGCACGACCTCGTGTGGGCCCCGGCTCTCCATCTTGAGGGCAGCCCACCCTCGAGAACTTGTGATTTCTTGGTCACCTTGCCTTTGCTCATGGGTTTGCGGATGCCCAGTCCTCTCACCTCCCAGCCCGCTCGCCCAGTAAGTGGGAGAGGGGATTCACAGACTCCTCTGGGAGCCAGATCAGTTTGTGACTCCTGCATAGCGAAGTTTCCCCCGCCCAAGTTGAATTTTTAATGCTTTCAACATTGACTTTCCTGCACTTTCACCATTCCATTCTCATCAGAGGTCTCTGAAGGCAGGAGCAGAGTCCAGTGGAGAGGAGGTCAGTGCAACTGAGAAAGGAGGGCTGCCGGAACCCTGAGAAAATGGATGCTCCAGATGAAAAGAGGTTGGGGCGCGGGGAGAACCTATGCCCTCAGCCTCTTTCTGTGACAGAATATTCAGCTAACCGGTTCTATGTGTTCAAATTGGTCTCCGCTGATGTTATTAGAGATGATTATTTATGTCAACAGAAAAGTCTCACGTGACCTTCAGCAAAAAAAAGCAGCTAATGGAGAAGAGTTTTGCAGCCTTACGGATGAGTCCTGGGGAGCTCGAGCGCCGGCGTCTGCAGAGCCCACCCCCGACCGCACCCCAGACCAGCGACGTCCGAGGCTCCTCCTGGAGCCCCGCGTGGACGGAGGGCAGGCGGCCGGGAGACGGACACAAAGGCCCGGCTCTCCGCTCCAGAGCCCGGTGCCCTCGGGGAGGAGGGCGGGGCTTGGGCTGACACCTTCCCGAAGCTGGAAGTCTTCCGAAAATAAAGTCCGGATGGGCCATGACGTCACTGCTGCTCAGGGAGGTGTGTGCAGAGGCGCGTTTCTTTTCTGAGCGAAAAAGGAGGCAAGACAGACTCTTGTTTACGCAAAATGTCAGAAACACAGCAACCTCGCACATGAGAAAGATAAAAGCGGGGCTGCTCTGTCTGCTGCGGCGGAGAGGCGGCGGAGGGCCCGGGGCTCGGGAGCTGGGGCGGCCCTTCTCTCCCATCGTCTCGCTGTCTCTAGCTCTAACTCTGTCCCTTTTCCTCTCTCCTCTGTCTCTGTCTGTCTGTCTCTGCTGGGAGTGGCTCACTGGCCCCGGAGCCGACTGCCCGAGCTGGGAGGAGCAGTCAAGGGCAGCCGGACTCGCGAGCTCTCCTGTGCGGAGGCAGCCGGGCCCAGTGTGCTGGGGGTGACTGAGCGCCGGGGACGGCCCTTCACAACAGACGGGAGCGCAGATGTGCTCCTTCCAGGCAGACGCTGAGCCCGTAGGCTGGCATTGTCCCACAGGTGCAAAGAAGACCCCTGCTCCCCTCTGGGGTGCACATCCACTGCGGCCAGAGCCCCCTGGTTCCACACGTGGCCTGAACCCAGCTTCCCAACAGTGGAGGTACCTTCTGTGTCTGCCTCGAGGACGCTGTGGCTTCCCACCCTCAGATCCGCAGGGCGCTCTGCTGGGGGTTGTGTGGATGTGAGGGCACTGGGTCTCGGGGCAGGGACATGGGGCAGCCTATGGTCCAGGTGCAGGAGGGGGCGGGTGCAGGCCAGCCGGCCAGGCGAGGTGGAGTCCTGGAGGCTACAGCGCCTGCAGACGAGCCTTTCTGTCTCCTTCCCGCGCGTCTCCTCCGATGCCCTTCCGTGCCCCTCTCTCCCAGCCGCGGTGCACGCTTCACGGCACCCGGCCGGAGTTCCTCGTCCCCTGGTGGGCTGTGGCTCTGCTCTGGGCAGGTGCAGATGGCTGTGCCCATAGTCGTGGGCCAGGGACGTGGCTGATGACTGGTCAGGAGCTGTTCCTTCAGCCAAGGTACGGGGGCACAGGGCCCCTCTCGATCACCCCTCACACAACCACAGCCAGGTCCTACAGCAGCGAGGGGAGGTGGGGCAGCTGCCTCCCGCGGGGCACCGTGGGAACAGCGGGTCCTCCCCGATCAGGGCGCCCTGGGCACGGAGTGGCCTACTAACTTCCCGCCTTCCGCTCCGTCAGTTGGCCATCAGGGTCACCTGAGAGCCAGCCCTGCCTCCCCAGGCGGCTTCCTGTGACAGGACAGCGGCAGCCTCGCGGGGCAGGAGGCACGAGGCTGCCCGCGGACAGGGAGCCTTCTGCCTCCGCTCTGTGAGGGGCTTCAGCAGCAGCGCCTGGTCCTCACGCGACCAACTGTCACCGCGGTTCAGGCTGAGCGTCCGGGCGGGTGTGACGACTGCGTGAGTTGCCACCGTGGAAGGCCAGTGGCGCCCCAGCCCCGCAGCAGGCTCGGCGAATGCTCCAGGCCTCTCCCCGCGGCAGGGGCGCTGGGGGTGTCGTGAGGTCGCCTTGGGGCTACGCATCCGGGAGGGTGTGGGCACGCGCTGCCCTGGCCTGCTTTCTCGGCTTAGCTGAGCTCCGACCCTGTGAGCTGACGGATCTGGAGTCCGCCCCCCAGGCTCCAGCCAAGATAACACGTCCACCGCACCCCAGCCCGCCTCCAGCGGCAAGGGCGCGTGGCAGCCAGGAAGGCGGAGTGCTGGGCGTCATCTGACATCATTCCAAGCAGATGAGAATTCCGCAGCCCCTTCTCTCCTGGCTCCCTGCGCCCCCAACAAGACACCAGGGAGTCATCTGTAAGCACGAGCCCCTGGGTGTGCCTCTCACGGGAAGGGTGGCGGTGGTGGCAGTGGTCTGAAGGGCGGCCTGGCCGCGCACATCCCCACGTCCTCGTCCTCGGGGCCGTGGAGGGGACGCTCCTGGAGCTCCGCGCAGACTTGGAGGCGGGGCTTCCTGCCTAGAGGAGGAGCCTCAGGCCCTCTCCAGGCCCCGGCTGCGGGGCAGACCCGCAGGGGGTGGGGCGGGAAGCGCGCCCCTCTGCAGCCTGGCTTTCAGAGGTCTGCGAATCTAGGGTAATACGCCAGCAGCATGGATTGCCGTGTGTGTCAAGGGTGGAGCCACGAGATGAGCCGCGCCTTCAGCCAAGGTCGGGGCACAGGGCCCCTCTCGATCACCCCTCACACAACCACAGCCAGGTCCTACAGCAGCGAGGGGAGGTGGGGCAGCTGCCTCCCGCGGGGCACCGTGGGAACAGCGGGTCCTCCCCGACCAGGGCGCCCTGGGCACGGAGTGGCCTACTAACTTCCCGCCTTCCGCTCCGTCAGTTGGCCATCAGGGTCACCTGAGAGCCAGCCCTGCCTCCCCAGGCGGCTTCCTGTGACAGGACAGCGGCAGCCTCGCGGGGCAGGAGGCACGAGGCTGCCCGCGGACAGGGAGCCTTCTGCCTCCGCTCTGTGAGGGGCTTCAGCAGCAGCGCCTGGTCCTCACGCGACCAACTGTCACCGCGGTTCAGGCTGAGCGTCCGGGCGGGTGTGACGACTGCGTGAGTTGCCACCGTGGAAGGCCAGTGGCGCCCCGGCCCCGCAGCAGGCTCGGCGAATGCTCCAGGCCTCTCCCCGCGGCAGGGGCGCTGGGGGTGTCGTGAGGTCGCCTTGGGGCTACGCATCCGGGAGGGTGTGGGCACGCGCTGCCCTGGCCTGCTTTCTCGGCTTAGCTGAGCTCCGACCCTGTGAGCTGACGGATCTGGAGTCCGCCCCCCAGGCTCCAGCCAAGATAACACGTCCACCGCACCCCAGCCCGCCTCCAGCGGCAAGGGGCGCGTGGCAGCCAGGAAGGCGGAGTGCTGGGCGTCATCTGACATCATTCCAAGCAGATGAGAATTCCGCAGCCCCTTCTCTCCTGGCTCCCTGCGCCCCCAACAAGACACCAGGGAGTCATCTGTAAGCACGAGCCCCTGGGTGTGCCTCTCACGGGAAGGGTGGCGGTGGTGGCAGTGGTCTGAAGGGCGGCCTGGCCGCGCACATCCCCACGTCCTCGTCCTCGGGGCCGTGGAGGGGACGCTCCTGGAGCTCCGCGCAGACTTGGAGGCGGGGCTTCCTGCCTAGAGGAGGAGCCTCAGGCCCTCTCCAGGCCCCGGCTGCGGGGCAGACCCGCAGGGGGTGGGGCGGGAAGCGCGCCCCTCTGCAGCCTGGCTTTCAGAGGTCTGCGAATCTAGGGTAATACGCCAGCAGCATGGATTGCCGTGTGTGTCAAGGGTGGAGCCACGAGATGAGCCGCGTTCTTCCCCCTGGGGCTGGCAGGAACTGGAAATAATTGAGAGTTGTTAGGGTCCAACATGCTGTCCCGAAAACACTATCATTACTCTCCTAATGACTAGCTGTGTCTCGGGAGGCAGTGAAGGCAGCTGAGAGGCCAAGGGCTTCTGGAGCGGACGGGGAGGTGGGTGGCTGGCAGCCTGCAATCTGGGAGGGGGGCGGTGCTGCGGCTGCTCTGCCAGCGCCCCGCCCGGCTCTGCCCTCCGGAGCGAGGTCGCAGGGTGCTTCCGGCCCCCTGCCTGCAAAGTCAATGTGAGGCTGACAGTCGGGCCACCCGGCATCCCTACAGCCCTGGGCTCTGGGCTCCCTCCGCCCTAGCCCCTTTCTCACTCCCAGCCTCCTGTGCTGTCGGACCACCCACCCGACCTCCACCTTCTCCTGCACCTTCCTCCCCCCCCTCCAGAGTGGTCCTTCCAGAGCACACGGTTAACCACGTGTGCCTGCTGGGACAGATGTGAGAGATGCCTCCTGCGTGTGTGGGACAGAGACCCCCTTCTTAGGAAAGACTCACATCCCAGCTGCTGCGGGGACTCAGCCTCTCCCAGGGCTGTGGCCCTTCTGTGGGCCCATCCACCACCCTTCAACCCTCCAGCATGGGCTCTTTCTCTCTTAAAGCTTGTCTTTGAATCAGACGAGTGACCTGTGAAGACAGAGGAGCACTCAGCTCTTCTGCCCCACCTTTCCCCTCACTCTCACTGCTGCCCTGTGTCTGGGGTGGGCAGTGCAGACTTCCTGAGTGTTGCTCAGCCGTGCCTGCTTGGGCCAGTGGGGCCCCTTGTGTACTGTGGGGAGGCTCCGGGTGCTATGGTCACTTCAACTGCTTCTGCAAGAAGAAGTGGTCATAATGTGACTTTGTGTGGGTGGGCTTCCAGCAGCCCACAGAGGAGCTCCCAGGGGAGAGGCTCGGGCAACGCCTCCTGCCCCAGTCCAGAAACAAACAGTGCTGACTGGGTCGTGAGCAGGACTGCTTGCAGAGGACACAGCTGTGTTCCCAGGCCAGTCCCCAGTCCTCAGCCCTGGTGGTCTGAGCTGCTGGGGGCTAGGGTCAGAAGTCCCACCTTCCTGGAGGTGTCTGGCCTCCTGGTTGATCCCTCCTCTTCTCCAAGACCTAAGGAGTCTGGGAAGGACTGTGGACCGTCCCTGCATGGATCTGGGGAGGGGGGTTCAGCTCTGGACAAGGGTTCCTGGGAAGGGCAACCTCCCAGAACCCCTGCCGGCTCTGCTACCTGGTCACCGTCTGCAGTGCCTGTGACCTGGCTCTCACCCTTAGTAGCTTGGCTGCAAGAAGTAATCCTCCACTAAGAACAGCTGTGAGGCAGGGATGGGATACGGGTTCAGTGCCTTGAAAATGACCATAATAGAAACAAAACAAAGCAGAACACAGTCCAGGACGTATAGACAGAGGGTAATGGCACATAACCCCCCGAGACATCCACAGTCCTCTCTGGTCAGGTGTGCTGACCAGGCTCCTGTGAACACATATGGGGGTCCTGGGGCGGCATGTGGTGGTCCTTCCAGAGCACACGGTTAACCACGTGTGCCTGCTGGGACAGATGTGAGAGATGCCTCCTGCGTGTGTGGGACAGAGACCCCTTCTTAGGAAAGACTCACATCCCAGCTGCTGCGGGGACTCAGCCTCTCCCAGGGCTGTGGCCCTTCTGTGGGCCCATCCACCACCCTTCAACCCTCCAGCATGGGCTCTTTCTCTCTTAAAGCTTGTCTTTGAATCAGACGAGTGACCTGTGAAGACAGAGGAGCACTCAGCTCTTCTGCCCCACCTTTCCCCTCACTCTCACTGCTGCCCTGTGTCTGGGGTGGGCAGTGCAGACTTCCTGAGTGTTGCTCAGCCGTGCCTGCTTGGGCCAGTGGGGCCCCTTGTGTACTGTGGGGAGGCTCCGGGTGCTATGGTCACTTCAACTGCTTCTGCAAGAAGAAGTGGTCATAATGTGACTTTGTGTGGGTGGGCTTCCAGCAGCCCACAGAGGAGCTCCCAGGGGAGAGGCTCGGGCAACGCCTCCTGCCCCAGTCCAGAAACAAACAGTGCTGACTGGGTCGTGAGCAGGACTGCTTGCAGAGGACACAGCTGTGTTCCCAGGCCAGTCCCCAGTCCTCAGCCCTGGTGGTCTGAGCTGCTGGGGGCTAGGGTCAGAAGTCCCACCTTCCTGGAGGTGTCTGGCCTCCTGGTTGATCCCTCCTCTTCTCCAAGACCTAAGGAGTCTGGGAAGGACTGTGGACCGTCCCTGCATGGATCTGGGGAGGGGGGTTCAGCTCTGGACAAGGGTTCCTGGGAAGGGCAACCTCCCAGAACCCCTGCCGGCTCTGCTACCTGGTCACCGTCTGCAGTGCCTGTGACCTGGCTCTCACCCTTAGTAGCTTGGCTGCAAGAAGTAATCCTCCACTAAGAACAGCTGTGAGGCAGGGATGGGATACGGGTTCAGTGCCTTGAAAATGACCATAATAGAAACAAAACAAAGCAGAACACAGTCCAGGACGTATAGACAGAGGGTAATGGCACATAACCCCCCGAGACATCCACAGTCCTCTCTGGTCAGGTGTGCTGACCAGGCTCCTGTGAACACATATGTGCAAGCCCACGGTGTCCTGGGGCGCGGCATGTGGTGGCCAGACTCAGGGATTCTACAGAGCAGGAGTGAAAAGGAGCACTAGCCCGGGGACTGGGACAGGTGGGGGTCCGGCCCTGGGCAGGAGGAGGAACAGCGGTCCTCAGTCCAGCTTTCCCGAGCGCTGCAGGTACCGGCCCTCCACGCCTGGAGAAGCGTTGTCAGGCGCGCACCAGGGCGGGTGCAGGTCAGCAGGCTTCGCAGTCCGTCCAGGCCACGCCCCCACCCTGTAGGGACCCGCCCTTTCTCCTACTGGTACTCTGCTCCCATAACTGTATAGCCACAGTCGCGAGACCCGCCCCAGGCCACGCCCCCGCCTAGTAGCCTGCCTCCTCCCCATTGGTGGCTTCACCCTGCCTGGTATACACCCCGCCCCCTGCCCGTTTCTGGGACCCGCCACACCCCACCCAGCCTGTGGGCCCGCCCCTCGCCCCGCCCTCATCTCCGCCCAGCGAGGGGACCCGCCAGCTCCAGGCCCCTCCCCTTGCCATTGGTGTCTCCGGCCCAGCATTGGGCTCCGCCCAGCTAGGGCCCCGCCCCCACGGTGACCCGCCCATGGCCCCGCCCCACCTCCGCCACGCTTATTGGTTTCTTTCTGCAGAGCGTCCTGAGCTCCAACTGGCCGCGGCCGTCGCCGTTCCTCCGTACGATTGGCCCGCGGCGCCCGCTTTCGCGAGGACCTGCTCCTCGGGGGGCGGGGCCACAGGCGCGCGGTGTCTGAGCTGCTGGGGCTAGGGTCAGAAGTCCCACCTTCCTGGAGGTGTCTGGCCTCCTGGTTGATCCCTCCTCTTCTCCAAGACCTAAGGAGTCTGGGAAGGACGGAGCCTCTGGACAAAGGGTTCCTGGGAAGGGCAACCTCCCAGAACCCCTGCCGGCTCTGCTACCTGGTCACCGTCTGCAGTGCCTGTGACCTGGCTCTCACCCTTAGTAGCTTGGCTGCAAGAAGTAATCCTCCACTAAGAACAGCTGTGAGGCAGGGATGGGATACGGGTTCAGTGCCTTGAAAATGACCATAATAGAAACAAAACAAAGCAGAACACAGTCCAGGACGTATAGACAGAGGGTAATGGCACATAACCCCCCGAGACATCCACAGTCCTCTCTGGTCAGGTGTGCTGACCAGGCTCCTGTGAACACATATGTGCAAGCCCACGGTGTCCTGGGGCGCGGCATGTGGTGGCCAGACTCAGGGATTCTACAGAGCAGGAGTGAAAATGAGCACTAGCCCGGGGACTGGGACAGGTGGGGGTCCGGCCCTGGGCAGGAGGAGGAACAGCGGTCCTCAGTCCAGCTTTCCCGAGCGCTGCAGGTACCGGCCCTCCACGCCTGGAGAAGCGTTGTCAGGCGCGCACCAGGGCGGGTGCAGGTCAGCAGGCTTCGCAGTCCGTCCAGGCCACGCCCCCACCCTGTAGGGACCCGCCCTTTCTCCTACTGGTACTCTGCTCCCATAACTGTATAGCCACAGTCGCGAGACCCGCCCCAGGCCACGCCCCCGCCTAGTAGCCTGCCTCCTCCCCATTGGTGGCTTCACCCTGCCTGGTATACACCCCGCCCCCTGCCCGTTTCTGGGACCCGCCACACCCCACCCAGCCTGTGGGCCCGCCCCTCGCCCCGCCCTCATCTCCGCCCAGCGAGGGGACCCGCCAGCTCCAGGCCCCTCCCCTTGCCATTGGTGTCTCCGGCCCAGCATTGGGCTCCGCCCAGCTAGGGCCCCGCCCCCACGGTGACCCGCCCATGGCCCCGCCCCACCTCCGCCACGCTTATTGGTTTCTTTCTGCAGAGCGTCCTGAGCTCCAACTGGCCGCGGCCGTCGCCGTTCCTCCGTACGATTGGCCCGCGGCGCCCGCTTTCGCGAGGACCTGCTCCTCGGGGGGCGGGGCCACAGGCGGCGCGCGGCGATGGATTGGTCAGCGGCGCAGAGGGGGCGGGCCCGCGCCGCGCGCAGAGCCTCACCAGGAGCGCGAGGAGCAGCTACCGCCGCCTCAGTCGCCTCAGTCGCCTCAGGCTCGGTCGCCTCAGGCTCCGCCGCCGCCGGGATCGCCCGTCCTCATCCCCGGCCCCGCCCCGGCCGCCCTCCCGTGGGCCGGCCCGCGGGCACGCCCTCCGCCGCGGGACAGGTGAGCGATCGCGGGCAGGGCCGGGGGCCGGGGGTGGGGAGTCGGGGTCTCAGCCCGGGGCCCGGCTGCAGTCGGGGGCCGGGGTCGGGGCTCGGGGTCCGGGCCGGTGTCGAGCCGGTGTCGGGGCCAGGGCTCGGGGGCCGGGTCCGGGCCGTGATCGGGGCGAGGGATCATAGGTCAGGTCGGGGCCCGGACCCCGGCCCGAGGTGGAGGTCGAGCGGGTCGAGGTCGAGCCGGGGGTCGGGGCCCGCGGCCGCGCTCGGGGTCCTCGCCGGCGGGGCGCCGGTCCCGGCCCGGCGGCGGCCGAGCTGGGCGGGCGCGGGGCGGCGGGCGCGGGACCCTCCCCGGATCGGCGCTCGCGCGGGAGCGGAGCCGAGGGGGCGACGCGCGGAGGGCGGGCGAGCGCGCCGCGACGGCCGGCGGCCCCTCCCCGGCCGCGAAGTTGTAAACAAGAGCCCGCGCTCGCGAGCGGCGGAGGCCGGCGCCGGGCGGGCGGCGCTGGCCAGGGGCTGCGCGGGCTGCGCGGGCTGGCCGCTGCCGACGGCTCAAGTTTCGCCGCGTCCGGCCGCGCGCGGGCGCCAGGGGCAGGGCGTGGCGGGGCGCTGCCCGCGCGCGCCCCGACCCCGCGTGACCTCTCCGTGACCCCGGGCGCCCGCGGCTCCCCTCTTTCGGCTGCTGCTGGACGGTCTCCTTTTATCTGGGCGTGGGTGCACAACTCTTTCGTGTCCTTCCCGTGAAGGTGCCGCTCTGGTGGTACTGTTGACGAAGAGTGTTTATGTGTTTGTTTATTTTTGCCGTTGCTACTTGTTTCCCTTAGTGCTCTGAAGTCTTTTACTTGCATAACAGATTTGAAGTCAACAAAATGCCAGGTCTTACACCTTGTGCCTGTGGTTGGCTACCTTTTTCCCAAGTTCTTTTGGGGCGACCCGGACTTCTGGGTCTCTTAGGCCCTGCGTGTGAGCTGACACTACTCTGGGGTGATGAGGATTTATGATGTGAAACTGACCCAAAGGAAGACCAGGGTAGCAGGGCCTTGATGGGAGACCTGTACAGACTCCACCGGGTGATAAACAGAGCGTCCACTTCACCCCGTTCCTCTGGCGCGGGTTGCCCGCATCCTTCTAGAATTTAACTTGCTGTCAGGGGTGAACTGTTGTCCCTTTTCTGTTCCTTGAACTTGGCTTTAGAGTTGGGAACCAGAGGAATTGTGCAAAGGTACTTTTCTATTGAAGAAAATTGACTTCCAGTCCTCTCTCCCGTACAAGAAAAATTCATCATCATAAAATGTCCTGGAGACGTGCATTTTGGCCCAAAGACTGTTTCCAGAACAGTGACACTCTGGAGGGATTGTTGACAGGATCCAAAGCAATCTCATGGACACTCAGAGGAGCTGGAGTAATTGGGGCTGCTGTGTTCAGACTTGGGGAGCCACCAGATATCAAGGGGTCTTCGAGCACAAGTGCCGTCACTGACTGACATGGGTCACTTTTGAGGACTGATGTTCTTGTCTAGTTTGTAGATGCTGTTATTTGCACTGTGCAAATTCATGACAAATGTGTTAGGATTTACGTAACTTCATGCATTTTCTTAGTTAGTACTCAGTATTATAAGGATTTGAAAAGAAGCTTGATGGTAAAGGAGGCTTTTTTTTCCCTTTCTTTTTTTTTTTAGCTGAAAAGATTGTATATCCTGAGTAGAATTCAGGGCTTTGGGACTGGTATTGCCACAGGTGGTGTTCATTAGTAATGATACTGGACTTCAGAACGTCACTTTTCCGGATATCTTTATTAATACTCAGAGTTGGAAAAAATGCACAGTTTTATTTTTTTTATTATATTTTAAAGGTATTTGAGAAATTTTCACCACATGGGTTTACTTTAGATGTTTTAAAAGAAGCTATGTTTCCCCAGTGTTTATATTTGTAGAAGTCTCATAAGGTCCTTTAAACAATGTAGCCATTCACGGTTGGACACTCTTTCTGTTTTGACACTTTCAGTTTCTGGACCTGTAGCCATGTGTCAATGACAAAGCCATTCCTATTTTCATAGAAATCTCTGGGTTTTATTGTAAAAGTGATCATGAAGCAGATCTCGATAGTAGATGAAAGGTGTACATCCCTTTATTAAAGAGGGCTGTCCTTTGAGCCATAACAAAGAAAAATACTTGTATTGGAATCACCTTTCTCATAACACAGACTCCACCGGGTGATAAACAGGCGTCCACTTCACCCCGTTCCTCTGGCGCGGGTTGCCCGCATCCTTCTAGAATTTAACTTGCTGTCAGGGGTGAACTGTTGTCCCTTTTCTGTTCCTTGAACTTGGCTTTAGAGTTGGGAACCAGAGGAATTGTGCAAAGGTACTTTTCTATTGAAGAAAATTGACTTCCAGTCCTCTCTCCCGTACAAGAAAAATTCATCATCATAAAATGTCCTGGAGACGTGCATTTTGGCCCAAAGACTGTTTCCAGAACAGTGACACTCTGGAGGGATTGTTGACAGGATCCAAAGCAATCTCATGGACACTCAGAGGAGCTGGAGTAATTGGGGCTGCTGTGTTCAGACTTGGGGAGCCACCAGATATCAAGGGGTCTTCGAGCACAAGTGCCGTCACTGACTGACATGGGTCACTTTTGAGGACTGATGTTCTTGTCTAGTTTGTAGATGCTGTTATTTGCACTGTGCAAATTCATGACAAATGTGTTAGGATTTACGTAACTTCATGCATTTTCTTAGTTAGTACTCAGTATTATAAGGATTTGAAAAGAAGCTTGATGGTAAAAGGAGGCTTTTTTTTCCCTTTCTTTTTTTTTTTAGCTGAAAAGATTGTATATCCTGAGTAGAATTCAGGGCTTTGGGACTGGTATTGCCACAGGTGGTGTTCATTAGTAATGATACTGGACTTCAGAACGTCACTTTTCCGGATATCTTTATTAATACTCAGAGTTGGAAAAAATGCACAGTTTTATTTTTTTTATTATATTTTAAAGGTATTTGAGAAATTTTCACCACATGGGTTTACTTTAGATGTTTTAAAAGAAGCTATGTTTCCCCAGTGTTTATATTTGTAGAAGTCTCATAAGGTCCTTTAAACAATGTAGCCATTCACGGTTGGACACTCTTTCTGTTTTGACACTTTCAGTTTCTGGACCTGTAGCCATGTGTCAATGACAAAGCCATTCCTATTTTCATAGAAATCTCTGGGTTTTATTGTAAAAGTGATCATGAAGCAGATCTCGATAGTAGATGAAAGGTGTACATCCCTTTATTAAAGAGGGCTGTCCTTTGAGCCATAACAAAGAAAAATACTTGTATTGGAATCACTCTCAAATTAAAGATTAGCATGAATACTGTAGACTTTGGGGGGCAGCTCTCGTGTCTCAGTTCTGAGTTTGGGCTGCAAGGGCTCTCATTAAACATGCTTCCTGGATCCACTGTCCATGGTGCTGAACACATGCCGTTTATTTGTGTGTGTGGTTTTTCTTTCTTTTTTTTTCGTTTCAAATTTCCTTTCCAGTGTGAGAAGTTTTTGGAATTTTAAAATGAAGTTCAAAATTCACACTATTAAATGAGAGTTGAACAAGGAGATTCCGTTGAACCTGAATGAAATGAATCTCTCTCTTTTTTCTCAAAGTGGATATTGTACTGAGTCAACATTTACTTTGCTTTGCTTAATCTCCTTCACCCCAGGTGAGAATTTTCTTGCTTGAGTATGACTACTGAAATTAAATGAGACCTTATTTGCTTAACTAACACCCTCCTTAAAAATGTACTCTTTACTACAATATATACATGTATATTTGTATGTAGAGGAAATTTGCTTTTCCTTAAACAGAGGTGGATCCCTGGTGGTTCAGCAATAAAGAACCCACCTGCACTGCAGGTGGGTTTGAAAGATCCCCTGGAGAAGGAAATGGCAACCTACTCCAGTATTCTTTCCTGGGAAATCCAATGGACAGAGGAACCTGGTAGGCTACAGTCCATGGGATCACAAAAAAGTTGGACATGACTTAGCGACTAAATAACAACAACAGAGTTGATTGTAATACCCCTCAGTGTATTACAGAAAGGGGCTGGAGCCCTCTGAGCATGCGATGGGGCTGTTGGGCAGTTGCCAGGCATTCCTGCTTTGTTGGAGCAACATCTGCTCTCTTGTCAATAATTTTGAGCACATCTTTGTAAATCATTTTAGGTAAATCCTTTATTTCTTGTGAGGTTAATTTTATCTGTTACTTTAGAATTCCACAAGTCAGCAGTAAAAAAATAATGTGTATCACTTGTACATGGATTCTTCCACATGATAGTAAATTGTGCATCAAATGAAGCAGTGAATTGTTGAGGTGTTTTTGGTTATGAACATCTGAACTAGTTCTTTGGCCTTCTCAGCTGTATGTGTAACCCAGGCTACTCTTTGATATCTGTTTTGTTGAAGGAGACCCAGGGCAGCTTCCTTCTGCCTCTTCCAAGTTTCAGAAATACTCTCTATGTGTGTTTGCTGCACCCTGTGCTATGATCTGGGAACCCACAGGGGAGTGAGACAAAGTTGCCCTTGAAAGACTGCAGACAAGATGTGGAGACAGATGTTTGCAGGGGGCCACAGCCAGTGCTGTTGATGGGGTACATACACAGCTGGGTGGTGTGTGATTCATTTAGACTGGGAATCAAGGAAGGCTTAAGAGAGGAACTGGCTTTTGGGCTGAGCCCTGGAGTTTGGGTTGTGATTGAGCATGGGTAGCTATATAATGATCAGAAACAGACCAAAAGGTTGGTGGCATTGCAGGACAGGGATATGGTGATGCTGAGGCTGGAGGTGTGGGGGATATTGTGAAAGGGTTGGAACTCTGCTAGAGGTATGGGGAGGGGGCGGTTGAGGAGAGGTATGGTAGGAAGAATAATGGCCCCCCCAAAGCTTTTTGCATCCTAATCTCTAGAACCTGTGAATATATTATGTGTCAAAGAGGATTTAAGGTAGCAGATGGCGTGAAGGTTGTTAATCGGTTTATTTTATTTTATTTTATTTATTTATTTGTTTATTTTAAACATTTATTTTTTATTTATTTATCTTTTGGGGGGTGGGGTGGGGAGGGAGGGGGACAGGCGGGCCACTTCTATTGGTCTTTCATTTCTCTATTGTCATCCGTCTTTGTTCCTTGGCTCCTGCGGGCCTCCCAGCGCGGTGGCGTCTGTCGTCGCAAAGCACCGGCTCTGAGCGCATGCGCCCCAGAGCTCCGGCTCGGTAATTGGACACATCAGTCCAGCAGCTCCGCGGGCACGTGGGATCTTCCCAGGCCAGGGATGGAACTGGCGCCCCTTGTACTGCAAGGCGGTGTCCTTACCCACTGGACCACCAGGGGAAGCCCAATCAGTTGATTTTAAAACAAAGAGCTTATCCTAGATTGTCCAAGTGGGCCTAAAGTTATCACAAAGGTCATTAAATATGGAAGAGGGGTGCAGAAAAGCCAGTGTCTGAGTGCTGTGATATGAGGAAGACTTTACCCCCACTGCTGGTTTTGAAGATGGAAGGGGTTCATGAACCAAGGAATACAAGCAGCCTCCAGACTCTGGGAAAGGTGAGAAAATAGGTTCTTCTTCACACAGCTATGCTGACACCTTGATTCCAGTTCAGTGAGACTTATGACCTCCTGAACTGTAAGATAATTAATTTGTGTTGTGTTAAACCATTCAATGGAAATATTTTTAGGCAGCTGCAGGAAACTGATGTTAACTTGGGACTCTGCTCTTAAAAGTTTCAACTGGCGAAATTTATGGAGGAAGTAACATGGTCAGACTGGCTGTAGAAGATAAACGGATCAGTTGCTGTTTAGTAGGAGGAGGTTGCCCTAAGTAAACTGGTTCTGACCCCCGGTTTCATCTCCTGGCAGGCCTGGTTTTTGAAATTGCCGTGCTTGGCCTGAGTCCCAGTTGAAGTACTTCTCTAAGCAGCGTGCTCGGCCTCCACCCCTGCTAACTGCATGTCCCACAGGTCCACTTTTCTTTGTGCTTGGTACACAGGTATACATCTATCTATGCATGGGATTGTGGGGTCATAGGGTAGACCTGTGACCTCTACAACAGTTTTACAGAGCGGTTGTGAAGTATGTTTGAAGCTTTGTTGCTTCACTTCCTTGCTAATCCTTTATAATTCAGATATTTACTTGTTGTCAGTTGAGTAAATATGAAACATCTCACTGTTCTAATTTCTATTTCCTTGATTACTATGAATTTGAGGATTTTTTTGCCCATTTGTTGGTCACTTGGGGTTTTTTTTTTTTTTTTTGGCTACTTCTATTGGTGTTTCATTTATTTATTTTCATCAACTTTTGTTCTTTGGCCCATGTGGGCCTCCCATCACAGTGGCCTGTGTCGCTGCAGAGCACTAGCTTGGGGCGCATGCGCTCCAGAGCTCCAGCTTGGTAGTTGGACATATCGATCCAGCTGCTCCATGGCACATGGGATCTTCCCAGGCCAGGGATTGAACCAGCACCCCTTGCACTGCAAGGCAGTGTCCTTACCCACTGGGTCATCAGGGAAGCCCATCACTTGGATTTTAAAGTCTATAAATTGTATTCTTATATTGTCTTAAATTGTTTGTTGCCTGGGTTATCCTTTTTATAGCTTTTTAAAAGTTATTTATATATTCTGGATTCTATTTGTGTCCTATTTTTTATCCTTGTAAAAATGCCATTTTGATGAACAGATGTTTAATTTTAATGTCAGGTATATATATTTTTTTCTTACTGTTTGTGGTTATTAAGTTTTATTTAAGAAATTCTTTGTTCATGGTGATAAGCTATCCTCCTCTTAAAGATTTCTTTAAAAATATTTCCCTTTTATAGTCTACTTTAAATTGACTTTTGTGAGAGGCATGAGGTAGTGATATGATTGTAGATTTTTTCCAAATGCATAACCCTTCTACCAGGACTGTTTATTGAGTACCATCCTTTCCCCAGTGATCTGCAGTGATGTCTTTGAAACATGCCAGGCCTCACAAGTGTGTGAATCTGTTTCTAATTTCTCCATGTAAATAGTGATAATTTCATTTCTTCTTTCCTAATCCTTCACTTTTTTATTTTTTGTCTTATTCCCTTTGTTTGGACCACTAGAAGAGTTGCATAGAAATTGTGGTAAGGCTATTCTAGTATTGCTTTTCACTTTAAAGACAATGTTTTCAAACCCTTAAATACTAATTTGCCATGTACTGGTAGATTCCTTTTATTAGTTTAAGGATAGTCTTACCTAGTAATAGTTTGAAAAACTATTTTTAAAAGTCATTAAAAGAGAGGAAAAAACATTTGTAAAATAAAACCCTTTGGAAAAAAAAAGTCATCAATAGAATTTTAATTTTATCAGATGATTTCTTTACCTATTTAGTTAATTTTACATCTTTTCTTTCTTGAACTCTGAAGTGAAATATTTTAATCTTTTAATTTAAAATTATCATTAATTTCTTGGGATAAACTCTACTTTGTCATGGCATACTACATTTAAAAAATATTTTTGGATCCAATTATGTAATCTTTCATTTTTGATTTTAGCATATATTTTCATAAGAAGTATTGGCTAATGATGATCTTTTCTTATATTGCTTTTAATCAGATTTGGTATCAAGATGATACTTCATCTCTAATAATTTCTGAAAGGGAGAGATGTTTGTTCCTTGGAAGTTTGAAGAATTGCTTCATTAATGTTCTAGATCTGGACCCTTTTAGTACATGGAGACACTTGCAATTGATTACTTTAGAAGCTGGTCCATTCTGAACATATCTTGCTGGCTAGAGGAAATCATTTTGGATATGCCTAGTTTCAAATGGGGCAGGAAGATAGAGTCATGTTCTGAAAGTTTAGGATAACTGAATACCTATAAATATTAGTAGTATTTACAATACTATGGAGGCTAATTGATATCGGTGCTGCCAAATTAGCCAAAATTAAAACTGTGTTCCTCCCTAGGTCTTACTCAAAGTTATTGCAAGTATGTTGTCTATCAAGGGACATGTTAGAATATGAAGCTGGACATTGTATTTGTTTCTTATGAACAAACCATCCTGCTTACTTTCTGCAGAACCCACCTTGGGAGTTCCTGTCTCTCTACCTCTCCTCATTGCAGAGGAAAAGTCTCCCATGCTCATTCCTTCCCACTGATCTAGATTTTAATCATCCTTCAAGGCTGGCACGGACCTGCTGAAGTTCTCTACATGAACTCTGAGTCTAGTGAACTCTGTTCACTAGGAACATTCCCATAACTTTTTACAGTACTATCCTGTATAAAAGGTATAAAGGGCAGGCTTCTGTTGTGTTTATGAGTGGTCAGTTGATCAAAAGAGTCTTCACATACAAGTGCAAACTTCTGTCCTTTGTTCTGCCCTGAGAAGCTAGGTAGAGTGGACAGATTGTGAATGAAGTTGACCCCACCATGCTCTTACCGCCTAGTATTCATACTTTGTCTAATACCCGATCCCCATGGAGGTGGGACCTGTGACATGCTTCTAATGAATAGAATAAGAGAAAAATGATGGAATGTGTAAATTCCATTATTATATTACATTATATACAATTCTATCTTGCTAGGAACTTAATTTGTTGTTGTTGTTGCTTAGTTACTTAAGTCATGTCCAACTCTACAACCCCATGGACTGTAGCCAGCCAGGCTTCTCTGTTTATGGGATTTCCCAGGCAAGAATACTGGAGTGGGTTGCCATGCCTTCTCAGAATCAATGCTTCATCTCTAATAATTTCTGAAAGGGAGAGATGTTTGTTCCTTGGAAGTTTGAAGAATTGCTTCATTAATGTTCTAGATCTGGACCCTTTTAGTACATGGAGACACTTGCAATTGATTACTTTAGAAGCTGGTCCATTCTGAACATATCTTGCTGGCTAGAGGAAATCATTTTGGATATGCCTAGTTTCAAATGGGGCAGGAAGATAGAGTCATGTTCTGAAAGTTTAGGATAACTGAATACCTATAAATATTAGTAGTATTTACAATACTATGGAGGCTAATTGATATCGGTGCTGCCAAATTAGCCAAAATTAAAACTGTGTTCCTCCCTAGGTCTTACTCAAAGTTATTGCAAGTATGTTGTCTATCAAGGGACATGTTAGAATATGAAGCTGGACATTGTATTTGTTTCTTATGAACAAACCATCCTGCTTACTTTCTGCAGAACCCACCTTGGGAGTTCCTGTCTCTCTACCTCTCCTCATTGCAGAGGAAAAGTCTCCCATGCTCATTCCTTCCCACTGATCTAGATTTTAATCATCCTTCAAGGCTGGCACGGACCTGCTGAAGTTCTCTACATGAACTCTGAGTCTAGTGAACTCTGTTCACTAGGAACATTCCCATAACTTTTTACAGTACTATCCTGTATAAAAGGTATAAAGGGCAGGCTTCTGTTGTGTTTATGAGTGGTCAGTTGATCAAAAGAGTCTTCACATACAAGTGCAAACTTCTGTCCGTTGTTCTGCCCTGAGAAGCTAGGTAGAGTGGACAGATTGTGAATGAAGTTGACCCCACCATGCTCTTACCGCCTAGTATTCATACTTTGTCTAATACCCGATCCCCATGGAGGTGGGACCTGTGACATGCTTCTAATGAATAGAATAAGAGAAAAATGATGGAATGTGTAAATTCCATTATTATATTACATTATATACAATTCTATCTTGCTAGGAACTTAATTTGTTGTTGTTGTTGCTTAGTTACTTAAGTCATGTCCAACTCTACAACCCCATGGACTGTAGCCTGCTAGGCTTCTCTGTCTGTAGAATTTCCCAGGCAAGAATACTGGAGTGGGTTGCCATTTCCTTCTCCAGGGGATCTTCCCAACCCAGAGATTGAACCTGTGTCTCCTGCATTGGCAGGCAGATTCTTTATGACTGAGCCACTAGAGGAGCCCACAAACTTAATTAGAGTATCTCTTTGCAGGCTAGAATAAGAGCCTAGGTTGGAGAAGCCCACATGGGCAGGAATTGCAAGGTAGCCTCTAGGAGCTGAGGATGACTTCCAGGGACAGCCGGTAGGAAATAGGGGCCTTCAGTCCTACAACAAGGAAACAACTTCTACCAACAATCTGAGTGAGCCTGGAATCAGATTCTTCCCCAGTTAATCCTCTAGATGAGAATATAATCTTATCAATATCAGGATTGCAGCCTTATGAGACCCTAAGCAGAGTACCCAGTTAAGACTGTTCAGAATTATGACCCACAGAAACTGTGAGAAAGGGCTTCCCCTGGTGGTCCAGTGGGTAAGGACACCGCCTTGCAGTGCAAGGGGCGCTGGTTCGATCCCTGGCCTGGGAAGATCCCATGTGCCGTGGAGCGGCTGGACCGATGTGTCCAATCGCCGAACCGGAGCTCTGGAGCGCATGCGCCCAGAGCTGGCGCTCTGCAACAACAGACACTACCACGATGGGAGGCCCACAGGAGCCAAAGAGCAAAGACGGATGAAAATGGGGAAATGAAAGACCAATAGAAGTGGCCCGCCCACTCCCCTCCCTCCCCAACCCAACCCCCGCCCAAAATAAATAAATAAATAAATAAATCTTTAAAAAAAAAAAAAAAAGAAACTGTGAGAAAAGAAATGTATTTTAAGTTGCTAAATTTATTATAGCAGTTTCCAGCAGCTGTAGAAGACTAATGTACCAGCTGTGTACTCACCTCCCATTCACCCTCACTAGGCGTGGTTTTAGGCTGATGAACGGTGTTTGAATCTATTTGAGATGATCAGTTTTTTAATTATTAAAACCTTTTTCTGGGCTTCCCTGGTGGTCCAGTGGGTAAGGACACTGCCTTGCAGTGCAAGGGCGGCTGGTTCGATCCCTGGCCTGGGAAGATCCCATGTGCCGCAGAGCAGCTGGACTGATGTGTCCAACTCCCAAGCAGGAGCTCGGGAGTGCATCGGTGCTCTGCAGTGAGAGAAGCCGCTGCGATGGGAGGCCCACACAGGCCAAAGAACAAAGATGCATGAAAACAAATAAATGAAAGACCAATAACAGTGTCCCCCCGCCCCCGCAAAAAGTGTCAGATGTCGATGAGGTGATAATTTTATATATATATATATATATATATATATATATATATATATAAAAGAATTGAAACAGGCAGAAGGTATAAAGCACAAAATCAACATCATCTATAATCTATCTTACCACTCAAGGAGAGCCAATTTTTTCTATTTTCATAAAATGTTTGAGACACATTTTCTCAAGTTGGAATAAATTCCACACTATACTTTATGAACAACTTCTTTTTTTGGAGAGAGTGAGCTTTTTTTTGTGTCATTTCATATTCTTTTAAAATATTATTTTGAATGGCTGCATAATATTCCAATGGGTGTCCCAATTTATTGAACCACTTTCCTATAGCTGGAAATTTATGCTTCTTTAATATATTTGCCATAATAAATATTGCTTTGATAAGTGTCCTATAGAAAATTCATTGTGTGTATCAATGACTGTTTCAATACAAATTTCCAAAGGCAAAATTCTCGTGTCAGAACTTGTAGAGGTTCTTAGGCTTTTTGACATTTAACTATACTGCTTCCAGTATTTCTTTAAAAAGTGTGCAAGTCAGTTTTCTGTTTCTGTAACTCACCAGGTTGGGATGAACAGAACTATTGATTTTTGAGCATTTAGGTTCCTGTTTTCTTAACCCTGTTTGCAAAGTGCTTTTAAATTATTCATTAAAGTGCAGTATTCTATTTATAGACACATTTGTGTATGAGATCGCTCCCTTAATGTCTGGGCGAAAAGCCTACGAATTGCTATTATCGCATCCCTATCTTTGTAAATCCTTTTCTACTCTTATCCACCCTTTCTTTGTTTTCAACGAAATAGAAACACTGAAACACGTAAGGTTTTGTAGCTGAGATGGCTGCTCAGATGAAGTGACTCTTTTGAGTGAGCCCTTCTTTTCTTCTCATCGTTCATTAACTAGTTGACTTGAAAAGGGTGAAAGATCAGAAGAATATTAATTATTCATTCAAAAATACTTTTTTCCTGATTCATAAAATAATGAGTGCTTATTTAGACATTTTATAAAATAGAGATTAGCATCAAAAGCAGAATAAAAATATTTAATTCCACCACCCACAGATGATCACTCTATAAACATAACTTGTTCATACTAGCCTATTATTATAATCTGTTGATTAGATTCTGATGACTAACATTTTGAGTCCATGTCTGTGAGTGAAATTGACACGTAGTTTTTTTTTCCGGTAGCTGTTTACTGTCTAATTTGAGATAAATGCTTACTTTATCATTTGCAGTTTTTATCTTTTACTAGTATGTGCATTTAAGGCGATACATTTCCTTATAAATAATGTTTCAACTGTATCACAGAGACCTGGATTTGAGATATTTTCATTGCTGTTTAGTATGTGCTATGCACTGATTGTTCCTCAAATTCCTCTCCTGAAGCCCTGACCCCAAAGCTGTGGTACTGGGAGACGGGGGCTTCAGGGGGTGATTAGGTTTAGATGAGGTCATGAGTGTGAGGTCCTTACAATGAGATTAGTGCCTTATACGAAGAGACCAGAGAGCTTGCCCTGTTTCTGTCTTCTCTTGACATGTGAGGCCACAATAAGAAGGCAGCCATCTGCATGTGAGGAAGAGGACCTTCACCAGAACATAACCATGTCAGCATCCTGTTCTCAGACTTCCCAGCCTCCAGAACTAAGAAATAAATGTCTGTGTTTAAGCCCTCTATTGATTTTGAGCATTTAGGTTCCTGTTTTCTTAACCCTGTTTGCAAAGTGCTTTTAAATTATTCATTAAAGTGCAGTATTCTATTTATAGACAC
This sequence comes from Tragulus kanchil, assembly GCA_022376925.1. Classification (NCBI taxonomy): domain Eukaryota; kingdom Metazoa; phylum Chordata; class Mammalia; order Artiodactyla; family Tragulidae; genus Tragulus; species Tragulus kanchil. The sequence continues at coordinate 247,735,937 of JAIOJX010000028.1, forward strand.
ATTTGTGTATGAGATCGCTCCCTTAATGTCTGGGCGAAAAGCCTACGAATTGCTATTATCGCATCCCTATCTTTGTAAATCCTTTTCTACTCTTATCCACCCTTTCTTTGTTTTCAACGAAATAGAAACACTGAAACACGTAAGGTTTTGTAGCTGAGATGGCTGCTCAGATGAAGTGACTCTTTTGAGTGAGCCCTTCTTTTCTTCTCATCGTTCATTAACTAGTTGACTTGAAAAGGGTGAAAGATCAGAAGAATATTAATTATTCATTCAAAAATACTTTTTTCCTGATTCATAAAATAATGAGTGCTTATTTAGACATTTTATAAAATAGAGATTAGCATCAAAAGCAGAATAAAAATATTTAATTCCACCACCCACAGATGATCACTCTATAAACATAACTTGTTCATACTAGCCTATTATTATAATCTGTTGATTAGATTCTGATGACTAACATTTTGAGTCCATGTCTGTGAGTGAAATTGACACGTAGTTTTTTTTTCCGGTAGCTGTTTACTGTCTAATTTGAGATAAATGCTTACTTTATCATTTGCAGTTTTTATCTTTTACTAGTATGTGCATTTAAGGCGATACATTTCCTTATAAATAATGTTTCAACTGTATCACAGAGACCTGGATTTGAGATATTTTCATTGCTGTTTAGTATGTGCTATGCACTGATTGTTCCTCAAATTCCTCTCCTGAAGCCCTGACCCCAAAGCTGTGGTACTGGGAGACGGGGGCTTCAGGGGGTGATTAGGTTTAGATGAGGTCATGAGTGTGAGGTCCTTACAATGAGATTAGTGCCTTATACGAAGAGACCAGAGAGCTTGCCCTGTTTCTGTCTTCTCTTGACATGTGAGGCCACAATAAGAAGGCAGCCATCTGCATGTGAGGAAGAGGACCTTCACCAGAACATAACCATGTCAGCATCCTGTTCTCAGACTTCCCAGCCTCCAGAACTAAGAAATAAATGTCTGTGTTTAAGCCCCCCAGTCTATGGTATTTTGTTGTATCAGTCTGAGCTAAGACAATATAATTTCCATTGTGATGTTTTCTTTTGATTTGTAAGTCATTTAGAAGAATATTTAAAAACTTCCAAGCATATTTCCTTCTTTTCTATCACAAGTGCATTGCCCAGAGATCATGCTCTTTATTTTAATCTTTTGAAATTTGCTGATGTACCTTATAGCAGGATATGGTTTGTAAGTTTTCTAAAATGTTCCTGTATGCTGGAAAAGAATTAGGTTCGGTGTTCTATATATTCTGTTTAACTAACCCGATAAGCATATTACTCGCATCTTCTATTTTCTGACTGCTTTTTTTGTCTGGTTGCTATATCCATTACTAAGATAATCACACAGCTTCATTATGATTATGGATTTGTCTTATTTCTTCTTGCAGCTCTGTCAATTTTTTTTTGAGACCATATTATTAGGAGAATGCAAATTTAAAGTTGTTATGTCTTCCTGATGAATGCAGACTTTAATTATTATGAGTGGTTCTCTTTATCTCTGGTAACGTATCTTTGCCTTTGTGTTGTAATGTATCTGATACTAATATAGCCATATCAGATTTCTTTAGGTTCACATTTGCATATCTTTATTTTTTATCATTTTACTTTCAGTCTTACTATATTTTTATACCTTAAATATATCTCTTGCACAGATTATACAGTTAAATTTTTGTCATCCAATCTGATAATCTTTCTTCTCTAATGTGAAAGTTTAACTCATTTACATAGAATGTAATTACTAATCTTTTGTTTAGTATGTGCTATGCACTGATTGTTCCTCAAATTCCTCTCCTGAAGCCCTGACCCCAAAGCTGTGGTACTGGGAGACGGGGGCTTCAGGGGGTGATTAGGTTTAGATGAGGTCATGAGTGTGAGGTCCTTACAATGAGATTAGTGCCTTATACGAAGAGACCAGAGAGCTTGCCCTGTTTCTGTCTTCTCTTGACATGTGAGGCCACAATAAGAAGGCAGCCATCTGCATGTGAGGAAGAGGACCTTCACCAGAACATAACCATGTCAGCATCCTGTTCTCAGACTTCCCAGCCTCCAGAACTAAGAAATAAATGTCTGTGTTTAAGCCCCCCAGTCTATGGTATTTTGTTGTATCAGTCTGAGCTAAGACAATATAATTTCCATTGTGATGTTTTCTTTTGATTTGTAAGTCATTTAGAAGAATATTTAAAAACTTCCAAGCATATTTCCTTCTTTTCTATCACAAGTGCATTGCCCAGAGATCATGCTCTTTATTTTAATCTTTTGAAATTTGCTGATGTACCTTATAGCAGGATATGGTTTGTAAGTTTTCTAAAATGTTCCTGTATGCTGGAAAAGAATTAGGTTCGGTGTTCTATATATTCTGTTTAACTAACCCGATAAGCATATTACTCGCATCTTCTATTTTCTGACTGCTTTTTTTGTCTGGTTGCTATATCCATTACTAAGATAATCACACAGCTTCATTATGATTATGGATTTGTCTTATTTCTTCTTGCAGCTCTGTCAATTTTTTTTTGAGACCATATTATTAGGAGAATGCAAATTTAAAGTTGTTATGTCTTCCTGATGAATGCAGACTTTAATTATTATGAGTGGTTCTCTTTATCTCTGGTAACGTATCTTTGCCTTTGTGTTGTAATGTATCTGATACTAATATAGCCATATCAGATTTCTTTAGGTTCACATTTGCATATCTTTATTTTTTATCATTTTACTTTCAGTCTTACTATATTTTTATACCTTAAATATATCTCTTGCACAGATTATACAGTTAAATTTTTGTCATCCAATCTGATAATCTTTCTTCTCTAATGTGAAAGTTTAACTCATTTACATAGAATGTAATTACTAATCTATTTGAGTTTAAATCTACAAACCTTTTATATGTTACTTTTGTCCCATGTTTTCAGTGTTCATGTTTCTTTCTTGTGTTATTTGAAATTAATATTATGATTTTGAAAAGTCATTCTACTTTTCCACTATCTCTGGTATATTGGAGGTTATATTCTATTTTCTTTTTGTGGTTGCCATGTGAATCAGATAATGTGTTATTAACTCATCCAGATAATGCAGTTGTACCTTCCTCTTGGGCCTTGCAGACATCATGGTTTCTTGGAACACTTGAACTCCACTCACTTCTCCAGTTTAATGTGTGCTTGTAACTGTGTAGTTCAACTCTGTCTGCTCTTTTTATTTACTATTACTTAATATTAGCAGTGTTAGTATTTATTATACTGTCCTTGTTCATTTCGATTTACTTGTGTGTGTATCAATTCTTTGCTTTTCATTGCACTCTGACATTTCTGAGCTTCATTTTGGGGTCATTTCCCTTCTGCCTAAAGAGCCTTCTTTAGAAATTCCATTTTTTGCTCATCAGCTGGTAGCAGACACTCTTGATTTTTTTTTTTTTTTTTGTCTTAAAGTACTTGATTTCACTTTTATTATTGAAAAAATTTCTTTAATTTACTTAAATTTTTTTTGGGTATATTTTACATGTCATCAAATTCACCCTCTTAAAGTTTAGGCTCAGTGGTTTTGGTATATTTACAGAGTTGTGCGACCTTCATCACTGCCTAATTTCAGAGCAGTTTTATCACCACATACCTCTTGACAGTCACTCCCCATGCCTCCTTTCTCCCAGCACTTGGCACCATTAATATACTTTCTGTCTGTAAGGTTTTTCTTAATATGTACTTCTGATACAGCTAAGTCATAAATATGTGACCTCTAGTGTCTAGCTGCTTTCACTTAGTATAATAATGTCAAAGTCCTTCCATGACCCACGGTAGCATGTATCAGTACTTCATTCCTTTTTTTTTTTTTAAATCTTTTATTTATTTATTTTTTGGCTGTGCTGGGTCTTTGTTGATGTGTGGGTTTATCTGCTCTGTGGTATGTGGGATCTTCCCGGGTCAGGGATCGAACCTGTGTCTCCTGCATTGGCAGACGGGTTCTTATCCACTGAGCCACAAGGGAAGCCCACTTCATTCCTTTTTATGGCTGAATAGTACACTGTAATGGATAGACTACATTTTGCTTATCCATTCATCAGTAGGTAGACATTTGAGTTTTTTCCATCTTTGTTTATTATGAATAATGTGCTGTCAACAGTCATGTACAAGTTTTGCTTATGGCCATTTGTGTATCTCCTTTTGAGAAATTTCTGTTCAGAACCTTTGATCATTTTAAAATTGGATTGTTTTTTTATTGTTGGGCTGTAAGAATTCTTTGTGTATTATTTATCAATCTCTTATCAGATATGATTTGTAAATATTTGTAGATAATTGCAAATCCCTTATATGATTTTTAAATATTTCCTCTCCAAATGTGAGTTGCCTTTTCACTGATAGTGTCCCTTGATGCACAAAAGGTTTTAATTTTCATGAAGTCCAATTATCTATTTTTATTTTGGTGCTTGTGCTTTAGGTGTTAATATTTAAGAAAGTATTGCCTAATCCCAGGTCACAAAGATTCATCCTATGTTTTATTCTAAAGTCTTAGCTCTTTTTTTTTTTTAAAGATTTATTTATTTATTTATTTTGGTGGGGGTGGGGTGGGGAGGGAGGGGGCTGGGCGGGCCACTTCTATTGGTCTTTCATTTCTCTAGTTTCATCCGTCTTTGTTCTTTGGCTCCTGTGGGTCTTTGTTCTTTGGCTCCTGTGGGCCTCCCATCGCGGTGTCTGTCGTGCGTCTGTCGTTGCAGAGCACCGGCTCTGGGCGCACGTGCTCCAGAACTCCGGCTCGGCGATTGGACACATCGGTCCAGCCGCTCCGCGGCACGTGGGATCTTCCCAGGCCAGGGATCGAACCGGCGCCCCTTGCCCTGCAAGGCGGTTTCCTTACCCATTGGACCACCAGGGAAGTCCCAGTCTTAGCTCTTAAGATCAGGTTTTTTTTTTTTTTTTTTTTTAAAGTTTGTCCTCTTTTATTGGTTTTTTATTTGTTTACTTTGATCCATCTTTATTTTTTGGCCTGTGTGGGCCTCCCATTGCTGCGGCGTCTTGTTGCAGAGCACAGGCTCTGGGCACACACGCTCCAGAGTGCTGGCTCGCAATTCGACACACCCGTCCAGCCGCTCCATGGCATGTGGGATCTTCCTGGGCCAGGGATTGAACTGGTGCCCCTTGCACTGCAAGGTGGACTCTACCCACTGGACCACCAGGGAAGCCCAAATTCAGGTTTTTGATGCAGGTCTTAATTTTTATGTATGGTGTAAGGGAGGAGTGTCTGTATTTGGCTATCCAGTTGTCCTAGCAGCATTTGTTGAAAAGACTATTTCCTCAGTGATTGGTCATTTAACACCTCTGTTGAAAATTAGTTGACCATAGAATATGGGTTTATTTCTGGACTCCCAATTTGATTCCATCCATCTGTACATCTCTTTATGCCAAAACCACATAGTCACGATTACTGGAACATAGTGGTAAGTTTTGAATTGAGTCCTCCGACTTTGTTGTTCTTATTTAAGACTGTTTTTGCTATTCCTGGTCCCTTACATTTCCGTATGATTTTTAGGATTAGCTTGCCAATTTCTGCATAAAAGACAGCTGGAATTTTGGTAGGGATTAATCAGAATACTACTATCTTGACAATATTAAGTCTTCCAATCCATGAACATGGAATTTATTAGTGATAGTAGTTTCTTTTTAGTGGTTTCTGAAGGTTTTCTGTGTATATGTAGATAATTTCATGCTTCCTTTCTAATCTGGATGTCATGTATTTTATTTATTTATTTGGCTGTACTGGTTCTTAGTCACGGGCATCTGGGAACTTCCATCTTTGTTGCAGTACGTGGGATCTTTGGTTGTAGCATATAGACTCTTATTTGTGCCATGTGGGATCTAGTTCCCTGAGCAGGGATCACACTCAGGCCCCCTGCATTGGGAGCTTAGCCACTGGGCCACCAGGGAAGTCTCTGATGTGTATTTTAATTTCTTATGTAATTGCCCTGGTAATAACTGCTAGTATAACATTTTCTGGCAGAGGTGGACACCCTTGTCTTCTTTGGATTTTTGTAAATGCCCTTTAGTAGGTTGAGGAAGTTTCCGTCTATTTTTATTTTGTTAAATTTTTTTTATCATGAAAGATTGTTATCCTTGTCAGATGCTTCCTCTTAATCTATTGAGATGACATTGTGGTTTTTGTCCCTCTTAATGTCATGTGTTACATTGATTGATGTTCATATGTTGAACCAATCCTGTATTCCTTAGATAAATTCTGGTTGGTCAGAATGGGTAATCCTTTTTATTTATTGCTGGATTGAGCTTGTTAGTGTTTTGTTGAGGATTTTTTTATATTCTTTAGACACATATTGGTCCATGGTTTTTTCTTCTGTGATAACTTTGGTTTGATATCAGAATTATACCAGTTTAATATCAGTCTCATGGACTGAATTGGGAAATGCCTTTTTCTGTTTTGGGGGAGACTCTGTGAGGATTGATGTTAATTCTTTAAATATTTGGCAGAATGCACTAGTGAAGCCAGCTGGTCCTGGACTTCTCCTTGTGCGAAGTTTATCAGTTACTAAATCAATGCCTGTCTTAGGTCTATTCAGATTTCATATTTCTTATTAAATCAATTTTGAGACTTTTTGTCTTTCTCAGAATTCAGCCATTGCACCTAGGTTATCCAGGCAAGCAATTGTTTATAGTATTTCTTTTTTTTTTTTTTTTTAAATTTTGACCTCTTTATTGACTTTATTTATTTGTTTATTTTCATCCATTTTTATTCTTTGGCCTGTGTGGGCCTCCCATTGCAGTGGTCTCTCACACTACAGAGCACTGGCTCTGGGCACATGCGCTCCAGAGTGCTGGCTTGCAATTGGACACACCAGCTTAGCCTTCCTGTAGCATGTGGGATCTTCCCTGACCAGCGATCGAACCAGTGTCCCTTGCATTGCAAGGTGGACTCTTTACCCAGTGAACCACCAGGGAAGCCCTGTTTCTGTAAGGTTCTTAATATCATTTCTGATTTTAATAATTTAAGTCTTTTCTTCCTTTGGATATGGATAAAGATTTTTAAAAAAATCTTTTCATAGAGTCAGTTTCTGGTCTCATTGTTTTTCCTCCATTGTTTTCTATTTCTCATTTAATTTATTTTTGCCATAATACTTGTTTTTTCCTTTCTTCCGCTTACTTTGCATTTAATTTGTTCTTTTCTAATGTCTTAAGGTGAATGGCTAGGTTATTGATTTGAGATATTTATTCTTTTTTTTTATTATAGGTATTCATAGCTCTAAATTTCTCTAATCACCACTTTTTCTGCCTATCAGTGTTTTAGTACATTGTGATTTAATTTCAGTTATCTCGAAGTATTTTCTAATTTTCTTTGTGCTTTCTTCTTTGATTCCTTGGTTGTTTAGGAGGGTGTTATTTAATTACCACAAACTTGTTAATTTTTATATTTGTGTTACTGATGTCTGAATTTCATTCCCTTGCCATTAGAGAACATACTTTGATTTCAAGTCCTTTAAAATTTTGATATTTGTTTTTCAAGTGTAACATCTGGCCTCTCCTGGAGAATGTCCCAAGTGTAATTTAAAATAATGTGTTCTGAAAGTTTAGCCAAGATGGTGGAGTAGGATGACCTAGAGCTCATGTCCTTTGAGCACACCAAAATTACAACTACTTCAGAGCAACTATTTATGAGAAAGATTGGAACCTACTAGAAAAGATCTACAACTAAAGATATAGAGAGGGAATCACAATGTGATAGATAGTAGGGATGGAATTGCACTATAGTTAAGACTTATACCCCTGGATGGGTGACACATAAATGGGAGAATGATTACAATTTCAGTAGTTTTCCCCAAGGCGTGATAGGTCCAAGTGGGGTTCTCCATCCTGGCGGTCCTGTATCAGGAAGAAAAGCCCATAGAACATTTGGCTTTGAAGGCCAGGGAGTTAACTTTTGGGAGAGCCAGAGGGCTATAGGTAATAGGGACTGCTCTTAAAGTGTGCACACAAAATCTCATACGCTCTGGAACCCAGGGCAAAAGCAATAATTTGAAAGGAGCCTGGGTCACATATACCAACTGTTCTCAGAGAATCTCCCAGAGAGGCAGGAAGCAACTGGAGCTCATCCTGGGGACATAGACAGGGGAACAGCCATTTTGGGGAGCTTGTCCTATTACCCAGAGCCAGGTGCTTGCAAGGACTGTTTTAGAGTTCTTTATCATATTAATCTTGGGACTCAGCCCTGCCTGTGCCTACCAGTTAGGTATCAGGAGATACCTCAGACCAAGCAAAATAGCTAGACCGGGACACAGCCTCATCCAATAGCAGCAGACTGCTTTAAACCCCCTTGAGCCCACAGTAACCCCTGGATATGGCCCTGTCCACTAGAGGATCCAGGACTCCGCCTGGCACACTGGTTCACAAGCACTAGATTCTGGCCCTGTAGCCAGAGAACCTGCGACCCAGCACTGCCCCACTTGGTAGGCACCAGCTTCAGAAAACCCTGGGCCCCAACCCCGCCTATCAGTGGGCAGACACTAGCATCAGGACCACCACAGCCCTGCAGTCTGCCATGGCAGGGTCCAGCCCTCCCACAGCAGGCTGACACCAGCGCCCAGGCCTGAGCCACCTCTGAGACACTTTAGGCCCTCAGCCACCTGCCCCAGGATCCAGCCTTACTCACCAGAGGGCCTACACCAGCTTCAGGATACCATGTGCTCTGTAGCCAGTGGTGTCAGAAACTGACCCCATCAAGGAGTGGCCCAGAACTAGCCCTGGGACCCCTGTGTCATGCAGCTAGACCCTGAACCCAGAACTGTCATTAGGCCAGCACTAGCCTCAGGACCTGGCTTCGCCCACCAGTGGTCAGTCACCAGGTCTGCATCCTTACCTCACCCATCAATAGGTGGTACTAGGTCTATTAATACCTACCACATAAGGAAACACCCGAGAAGCTGTCCCTGCCCACCTGTGAGCCAGCATTAACCCTGGGAACCCCCAGATTTCAGCAGCCAGCTGCCTTGTGACCTGGCCCCACCAACCGGTGGCTGGCCACCTCTGCATTAGACAGGTCCTGGCAACCAACCACAGTGAGGGGTCACCATGCCTACCAGACCACCCACAATAGTCAGCTCACCACAGCAGAAGGACCCAAGCCATGTGATACACATAGGGGCAAACTTAGGTCATATAACTCTGGTGATCAAAAGTGAGTCTTCTGCTGTGAAACATAGGGCGTCTCCTAAAAAAGACCGTATCTCCAAGGCTGGGAAATGTACAGACAGTGAATTAGACAGAATGAGGAGACAGAGGAACATGTTCCAAATAAAGAAACAAGATAAAACCTTAGAAGCACAACTGAGTGAAGTGGAAATAGACAGTCTACCTAATAAAAGAGTTCAAATAATGATCCTAAAGATGATCAAAGAACTTAGGAGAAGAATGGGTGAACAGAGTGAGAAGTTAGAAGTTTTTAGAAAAGAATTTAAAATTCTGAAGAACAACCAAACAAAGGTGAAGACTATAATAACAAATTAAAAATACACTAGAAAGAATCAACAGTAGATTAAATGACATAAAGGAATGGATAAGCAAGTTGGAGAATGGTATTGAAAATCACTGAAGCTGAATGGCAAAAAGAATAAAAAGAAGTGAGGACAGTTTAAGAGACTTTTGGGATGGCATTAAGTATAGTAACATTCACATTTTAGAAGTCCCAGAAGAAGAAGGGAGAGAGAGAAAAGCAGAGAACATACTTAGAGACAAAATAGCTGAAAATTTTCCTGGCTTGAGAAAGGAAACAGACATCCAGGTCCAGGAAACAGAGAGCTGATCCAAGCAGGATTAACCAAGAAAGGATCATACCAAGACACAGAAATTAAAAATAAAGAGAGAATATTAAAAGAAACAAGGGAAAAGCAGCAAGTAGAGGGGAGCTCCCATCATGCTGTCAGCTGACTTTTCAGTAAAAGCTTAAGGCCAGAAAGGAATGAGGAAGGGAAAAACTTACAACCAAGAATACTTTAGCCAATAAGGCTTTCATTCATTTTTATGGAGAAATAAAAAAAAAATTACAATCGAAAGCTAAAAGAATTCATCACCAAACCAGCTTAACAAGAAATGTTAAAGGACTTCTTTTTTAAAAAAATATTTACCGGGTACTTCCCTGGTGATCCAATGACTAAGACCTCACACTCCCAATGCCAGGAGGGCAGAATTCAATCCCTGGTCAGGAAACTAGATCCCACATACTTCAACTAAGACCTAGGACATACAAATAAATAAACAAAAATACATATTTTGAAAATATTTATTTATTTGGCTACACTGCCTCTTAGTTGTGGCACATGGAATCTTTTAGTTGTGGCATATGGGATCTAGTTCCCTGACCAGGGATTGAACCTGGGATGTCTGCATTTGGAGCATGAGGTCTTAGGCACTGAACCACCAGGGAAGTCCTTAAAAGGACTTATTTAAGCAAAAAAGAAAAGCTTACAACTGAAAAAATGAAAATTACAAAAGGAAAAATCACATTGGTAAAGGCAGTAAAGGGTAGTAAATGAACCATGCATAAAGCTGGTAGGAAGGGCTTCCCCTGGTGGTCCAGTGGGTAAGGACACCACCTTGCAGTGCAAGGGGCGCCGTTTCGATCCCTGGCCTGGGAAGATCCCACGTGCCGTGGAGCGGCTGGACCGATGTGTCCAATCACCGAGCTGGAGCGCTGGAGCGCATGCGCCCAGAGCCGGCGCTCTGCAAGAACAGATGCCACCGCGATGGGAGGCCCACGGGAGCCAAAGAACAAAGACGGATGAAACTAGAGAAATGAAAGACCAATAGAAGTGGCCCACCCGCTCCCCTCCCTCCCCAACCCGACCCCCGCCCAAAATAAATAAATAAATAAATAAATCTTTAAAAAAAAAAAGCTGGTAGGAAGATTAAAGACAAAAGGAGCAAAATGGTCTATATATATATGCAGTAAGTAGATGGGCAAACAATGGAAACAGTGGCAGACTTTATTTTCTTGGGCGTCAAAATCATTGCAGATGGTGACTGCAGCCATGAAATTAAAAGATGCTTGCTTCTTGGAATAAAAGCTATGACAAACCTGGGCAAAGTCTTTCAAAGCAGAGATGTCACTTTGTTGACAGAAGTCCATATAGTCAAAGCTGTGGTTTTCCCAGTAGTCATGTGTGGATGTGACCCCTGGACCGTAAAGAAGGCCTTGCACAGAAGAATTGATGCCTTTGAACTGGGGTGCTGGAGAAGGCTCTTGGGAGTCCCTTGGACTGCAAGAAGATCAAACCAGTCCATCCTAAAGGAAATCAATCCCGAATATTCGTTGGAAGGAATGATGCTGAAGCTGAAGCTCCAGTGCTTTGGCCACCTGATGGGAAGAGACGACTCACTGGAAAAGAGCCTGAGGCTGGGAAAAACAGGAGGCAGAAGAAGGGGAGGACAGCGGATGAGATGGTTGGATGGCATCACTGAGTCAACGGACGTCAGTCTGAGCAGGCTCCAGGGGATGGTGAAGGACAGGGAGGCCTGGCGTGCTGCCGTCCACGGGGGCACAAAGAGTCGGCACCACTGACAGACTGAACTGAACTGAACTGCTTAAGAGTTAAAGGCTACATAAGACAGAAAGGTGTAAAATTGGATGTCAAATGCAACAATCATACAGGGATAGGAGTAAAAATGCAGGGTTGTTACAGTGTGTTTGAACTTAAGAGAGCAGTCACTTAAAATAGTCATATATGTATAGCTAAATATAAACTTCCTGGTAACCACAAACAAAAATCTCTAATAGAGAGACGCAAAAGAGGAAGGAATCTAAAGGTAAACTGAAGATATTCACCATACCACAAAGGAAGAGAGCAAGAGAAGAAAAGAAGAAAAGAACTAGAAAAACAACTTCAGAACAGTTAACAAAATGGCAATAAGTACATAGTTATCAATAATTACTTTAACTGTAGGTGTCTGAATGCTCTAATCAGAAGACTTAGGGTGCTGAATGGATATAAATACAAGACCCATTTATATGCTGCTTACAAGAGACTCTTTCAGGTTTAAAGACACACACGGACTGAAAATGAAGGGATGCTAAAAGCTATTCCATGGAAATGGAAATAAAAAGAAAACAGGGGTAGCAATACATATATCAGACAAAATGGACATTAAAGCAAAGTCTGTAACAGGAGACAATGAAGAACGTTATATAATAACCAAGATCAACAATCCAAAAATTATAAATACATATGCACCCAAAATAGGTGCACCTAAATACATAAATATGGAGAGACATATAGGGAAAAATTAGCACAGTAATGCATAATAATAGTAGGGGGCTTTAGCACCCCACTTGCATCAATGGGAAGATAGTCCAGACAGAAAATCTCCAAAGAAACATGGGCCTTAAATGACATTAGACCAAGTGGAGTTGGTGAATATATATACGTAGAGCATTCTACCTAGCAGAAAACATATTCTTTTCAAGTGCACATGAAACATTCTCCAGAATAGATTACATTCTAAACCATAAAACAAGTTTCATTAAGAAAGCTGAAATCATATCAAGCATCTTTTTCCACCACAAAACTATGAGAGTAAGAATCAGCTACAAGAAAAGAAACTGCAAAAACCACAAACACATGGAGGTTAAACAGTATGCTACTAAACACCAGTGAATCACTGATGAAGTCAAGGAAGAAATCAGGAAATACATGGAGACAAACGAAAATGAAAACATAATGATCCAAGATCTATGGGATGCATCAATAGCAGTTCTAAGAGGAAAGTATATAGCAGTAAGGACTACCTCAGAAAACATGAAAATTCTCAAATAAGCAACCTAAACTTACACCTAAAGGAACCAGAAAAAAAAAAAAATCCTAAGTAGAAGGAAAGCAATCATTAAAAATCAAAGCATAAATAAATAAAGCAATAAAAAGAATAAAAAGGATCGATTAACTTAAGAGCTGGTTCTTTGACAAGATAAAGAAAGCTGATAAACCTTTATCCAGACTCATCAAGAATAAAAGGAGATGGTCTAAATGAAACCAAAAGTGAAAAAGAGGTTACAGCTGACGTCACAGAAATACAAAGAATTATAAGAGATTACTTGGAAAAACTATATACCAATAAAGCACATAACATAGAAGAAATGGAAAAATCCCTAGAAATTTATAATCTCTCAAGAACTAATCAGAAAGAAACAGAAAATATGTATAAACCAGTTACCATTAATGAAATTGAATCAGTAATAAAAAAAATTCCTAACAAACAAAATTCCAGGGCCAGACGGCTTTGCAGGTAAAATCTACCAAACATTTAGAGAAGAGTTAACATCCCTAACTATTTTAAAAATCCAGATGAAGACATGCTTCCAAACTCATTCAATGAGACCAACATTAACGTGGTACCAAAAACCAGACAGAGATATCACACAATAAAGGGAAAATTGTAGTCCAGTATCACTAATGAGCATAGATGCAAAATCCTATTCATAATATTAGCAAAATGAATCCAACAATACATTAAAAGGATGATACACCACGATTAAGAGGGATTTATGCCAGGGAAGCAAGGATGGTTTAACATCTGCAAATCAATCAGCGTGATACACCACATTAACAAATTGAAGAATGAAAGTCACTAAGTTGGGCAGCATTTGGTTTGTTTGTTTCTGTAAGGTGGCTGTGGTAGTGCTTAGTTGTCTTTAACTTCATTCAAAAGAATTTTGTTAGTTTGTATTGTGACAGCTGTCATAGCAGCATGCATTTAAAACCTTATCAGAATTGGTAGATTTTGTGTAGCCATTTTAATGTTGAAGGTGGAAGAAATGAAGCAACATTTTGGCCTTTTTGGTTAAAAAAGTTCAATGTATGGAGAAGGTTCTGTACTGTTTCACACTTTCTGTCAAGATCTATGGATGATCAAGCAGTTCTAAGAGGAAAGTATATAGCAGTAAGGACTACCTCAGAAAACATGAAAATTCTCAAATAAGCAACCTAAACTTACACCTAAAGGAACCAGAAAAAAAAAAAATCCTAAGTAGAAGGAAAGCAATCATTAAAAATCAAAGCATAAATAAATAAAGCAATAAAAAGAATAAAAAGGATCGATTAACTTAAGAGCTGGTTCTTTGACAAGATAAAGAAAGCTGATAAACCTTTATCCAGACTCATCAAGAATAAAAGGAGATGGTCTAAATGAAACCAAAAGTGAAAAAGAGGTTACAGCTGACGTCATAGAAATACAAAGAATTATAAGAGATTACTTTGAAAAACTATATACCAATAAAGCACATAACATAGAAGAAATGGAAAAATCCCTAGAAATTTATAATCTCTCAAGAACTAATCAGAAAGAAACAGAAAATATGTATAAACCAGTTACCATTAATGAAATTGAATCAGTAATAAAAAAAATTCCTAACAAACAAAATTCCAGGGCCAGACGGCTTTGCAGGTAAAATCTACCAAACATTTAGAGAAGAGTTAACATCCCTAACTATTTTAAAAATCCAGATGAAGACATGCTTCCAAACTCATTCAATGAGACCAACATTAACGTGGTACCAAAAACCAGACAGAGATATCACACAATAAAGGGAAAATTGTAGTCCAGTATCACTAATGAGCATAGATGCAAAATCCTATTCATAATATTAGCAAAATGAATCCAACAATACATTAAAAGGATGATACACCACGATTAAGAGGGATTTATGCCAGGGAAGCAAGGATGGTTTAACATCTGCAAATCAATCAGCGTGATACACCACATTAACAAATTGAAGAATGAAAGTCACTAAGTTGGGCAGCATTTGGTTTGTTTGTTTCTGTAAGGTGGCTGTGGTAGTGCTTAGTTGTCTTTAACTTCATTCAAAAGAATTTTGTTAGTTTGTATTGTGACAGCTGTCATAGCAGCATGCATTTAAAACCTTATCAGAATTGGTAGATTTTTGTGTAGCCATTTTAATGTTGAAGGTGGAAGAAATGAAGCAACATTTTTGGCCTGTTATGCTTTATTATTTCAAGAAAGGTAAAAACACAACTGAAATACACAAAAAAGATTTGTTCAATGTATGGAGAAGGTTCTGTGACTGTCACTTCACACTTTCTGTCAAAAGTGATTTGTGAAGTTTCATATTGGGAGATTTCTCTGGATGATGTGCCATGGTAGGATAGAACAGTTGAAGTTGGTAGTGATGAAATCAAGACATTAATTGAGAACCATCAACGTTATACCTCGTGGGAGATAGTCAGCATATTCAAAATACCCAAATTAAGCATTGAAAATCATCTGCACCATCTTGGCTATGTGAATAATTTTGAAGTTTGGGTTTCACATAAGTTAACCAACAATAATGTGGAACAGAAAAGATTATGGGCAAGCAAAACAAATCACCACCAACCACACTAAAAGCCAAAGCAGGCGATGTTGTGTACATAGTGGGGTTGGAAGGGAGCCCTCTACTGTGCTTAGCTCCTTCCAGTAAAACAAATGATTAATTCCAACAAGTACTGCTCCCAATTAGACCAGCTGAAAGCAGCACTTGATGAAAAGCATCCAGAATCAATCAAAAGAAACTCCATAATCTTCCATCAGAGTAATATAAGACTGCATGTTTCTCTGATGACCCTACAAAAACTGTTACTGCTTGGCTGGGAAATTCTGATTCATCTGCCATATTCACCAGATAGTGCATCTTTGGATGTCCATTTATTTTGATCTTTACAAAATTCTCTTAATGGAAAAAATTTCAATTCACTGGTAGACTGTAAAAGGCACCTAGAACAGTTTTTTGCTCAGAAAGATAAAAAGTTTTGAGAAGAAGGAATTATGAAGTTGTCTGGAAAATGGTAGAAGGTAGTGGAACAAAATGGTGACTATGTTATTCAATAAAGTTCTTGGTGAAAATGAGAAATGTGTCTTTTATTTTTACTTAAAAAAACCAAAAAAGCTTTTTTTTTTGGCCAACCCAGTGTGACAGTCTCAATAAATGAAGAAAAACCTTTTGAGAAGATTCACTGTCCGTTTGTGATAAAAACTCTCCTCAAAGTGGCTTAGAAAAACATCAGTTCAGTTCAGTCTGTCAGCGGTGCCGACTCTTTGTGCCCCCGTGGACGGCAGCACGCCAGGCCTCCCTGTCCTTCCCCATCCCCTGGAGCCTGCTCAGACTGACATCCGTTGACTCAGTGATGCCATCCAACCATCTCATCCGCTGTCCTCCCCTTCTTCTGCCTCCTGTTTTTCCCAGCCTCAGGCTCTTTTCCAGTGAGTCGTCTCTTCCCATCAGGTGGCCAAAGCACTGGAGCTTCAGCTTCAGCATCAGTCCTTCCAGTGAACAGTCAGGGCTGATTTCCTTTAGGATGGACTGGTTTGATCTCCTTGCAGTCCAAGGGACTCCCAAGAGCCTTCTCCAACACTACAGTTCAAAGGCAAGAGTATGCCTCAATATAATAAAGGTCCCAGGGGGTGCTAGTGGTAAAGAATCTGCCTGTCAATGCAGGGGATGCAAGAAATGAGGGTTTGATCCCTGGGTCAATTAACACATGCAAAGGAGGTAAGAACATGCAATGAAGAAAGAATAGCCTCTTTAATAAGTGATGTTGGGAAAACTGAATGGCTGCATGTAAAAAAAAAAATAAAAATCAAAACATTTTCTCATACGAATTCAAGAATAAGCTCAAAGTAGGTTAAACCCTAAATATAAGACCTAAAACCAGGAAGCTTCTAGAAGAAAACAGGCAGAACATCCTTTTTTTTTTTTTTTTTAAATTTATTTTTATTCTTTATTTTAAAGGTTTTACAGAGTTTTGTTGTTCACATACATGTATGTTCCCAGATCAGTCATATGCATATCCATGGTCCCCACCCACCCAGATCCCCCCATCCCACCCCTCCAGACCTTTGCCCCAAGCCATTGTAAGCACTCCTATTCCCTTAGCACTGTGACACTAGCTATCTTTTCCACACATAACACTATAGGTTTCCTTGTTACTTCCTCCATGCTTCCCCCTCCCTATTTATTCGCCACGATGTCCCTATGTCTATGCTCTGTCTTTTTTTTCATGAGTTCCCTGTGCAGAACATCCTTTGACATAAAATGTAACAATGTTTATTTTTTATATCTGTCTTCTAAAGCAAACAAAAGTCAAATAAACAAAAAAGGGCCTTCCCTGGTGGTCCAGTGGGTAAAGACACCGCCTTGCCATGCAGGGGGCGCTAGTTCAATCTCTGGCCTGGGAAGATCCCACGTGCCGCCGAGCGTCCGGACCAGTGTGTGCAACTACCAAGCCAGAGCTCTGGAGCGCATGTGCCTGGAGCCAGTGCTCTGAAACAAGAGAGGCCACTGCAATGGGAGGTCCACACAGGCCAAAGAACAAAGATGGAAATAAATGAAAGACCAATAGAAGTGGCCAAAAAAAAAAAAAAAAAAGGATTAAGAGATATAAACTACTATATATAAAATAAAGAAGTAAGCTACAAGGATATAGTGGATAACACAGGGAAAAGAGCCAATATTTTATAATAGCTGTCATGAGTATAATCTATAAAAATTATGAATCACTATGTTGTGCATCTGAAATGGCTGTATTTCAATTAAAAATAATATATAAAATTAAAATGAAAATAGGAATTGAATCCGCCAAATGGTAGTATTAGGAAGTGAACATTTGGGATGTTGCTTTTTCAAATGAAATAAGACCTAAAAAATAGCCTCTTTAATAAGTGATGTTGGGAAAACTGAATGGCTGCATGTAAAAAAAAAAATAAAAATCAAAACATTTTCTCATACGAATTCAAGAATAAGCTCAAAGTAGGTTAAACCCTAAATATAAGACCTAAAACCAGGAAGCTTCTAGAAGAAAACAGGCAGAACATCCTTTTTTTTTTTTTTTTTAAATTTATTTTTATTCTTTATTTTAAAGGTTTTACAGAGTTTTGTTGTTCACATACATGTATGTTCCCAGATCAGTCATATGCATATCCATGGTCCCCACCCACCCAGATCCCCCCATCCCACCCTCCAGACCTTTGCCCCAAGCCATTGTAAGCACTCCTATTCCCTTAGCACTGTGACACTAGCTATCTTTTCCACACATAACACTATAGGTTTCCTTGTTACTTCCTCCATGCTTCCCCCTCCCTATTTATTCGCCACGATGTCCCTATGTCTATGCTCTGGCTTTTTTTTCATGAGTTCCCTGTGCAGAACATCCTTTGACATAAAATGTAACAATGTTTATTTTTTATATCTGTCTTCTAAAGCAAACAAAAGTCAAATAAACAAAAAAGGGCCTTCCCTGGTGGTCCAGTGGGTAAAGACACCGCCTTGCCATGCAGGGGGCGCTAGTTCAATCTCTGGCCTGGGAAGATCCCACGTGCCGCCGAGCGTCCGGACCAGTGTGTGCAACTACCAAGCCAGAGCTCTGGAGCGCATGTGCCTGGAGCCAGTGCTCTGAAACAAGAGAGGCCACTGCAATGGGAGGTCCACACAGGCCAAAGAACAAAGATGGAAATAAATGAAAGACCAATAGAAGTGGCCAAAAAAAAAAAAAAAAAAGGATTAAGAGATATAAACTACTATATATAAAATAAAGAAGTAAGCTACAAGGATATAGTGGATAACACAGGGAAAAGAGCCAATATTTTATAATAGCTGTCATGAGTATAATCTATAAAAATTATGAATCACTATGTTGTGCATCTGAAATGGCTGTATTTCAATTAAAAATAATATATAAAATTAAAATGAAAAATAGGAATTCGAATCCGCCAAATGGTAGTATTAGGAAGTGAACATTTGGGATGTGCTTTGGTCATGCTGTTCTTTCCTTCGCAAATGGAATTAGGGCCTTATGAGAGGCGCTCCAGAGAGATCCAGAGACTCTTTCACCTTGTGAGGGCAGAAAAGAAGGCACTGGCCGTGAACCAGGAAGGGCCCTCACCAGAAGGCATCTATGCTGGCATCTTGATCTTGGACTTTTCAGCTTCTATAAGTGTAACAGTACATTTCTATTTATAATTAAAAATAAAATAATATGTTTTTTGTTTTTTGAATGAATGCTTCCATAGATACCTATGGGCTTCCCAGAGGCTGAGATGGTAAAGAAACCCTCCTGCAAAGCAGAAGTCTGGGGTTCAACCCCTAAGTTGAGAATATCCCCTGGAGGAGAGAATGGCAAACCACTCCAGTATTTTTGTCTGGAGAATTCTATGAAGAGAGGAGCCTGGCGGGCTGCAGTCCATGGGGTCACCAAGAGTTGGACACAACTGAGCGACTAACACACACACATAGATATCTATTAGGTATAATTGTTTTATAGTGTTGTTAAAATCTCTTTCCTTGTGGATCTTGTCTTTGTTCCATCTGGTATTGAAAATTGGATATTGATGTTTCTAACTATTATTGTTGAATTGTCTCATTGCTCATTAATATATTTTTATTTGTTTCATGCATTCTCAGGATTACTTGTTAGGTATATATGTATATAATTGTTGTAACTTCTTTTTTTTTTCTTTTTTTTTTAAACATTTATTTTATTTATTTATCCTTTGTGGGGTGGGGTGGGGAGGGAAGGGGACGGGCGGGCCACTTCTATTGGTCTTTCATTTTCTCTATTTTCATCCGTCTTTATTCTTTGGCTCCTGTGGGCCTCCCATCGCGGTGGCCTCTGTCGTCGCAGAGTGCCAGCTCTGGGCGGAGACGCCTCAGAGCTCCCACTTGGTAATTGGACACATCAGTCCAGCGGCTCCGCGGCACGTGGGATCTTCCCAGGCCAGGGATGGAACTGGCGCCCCTTGCACTGCAAGGCGGTGTCCTTACCCACTGGACCACCAGGGGAAGCCGTAATTGTTGTAACTTCTGAATAATTTGACTCATCATTATAAGATATCGTTTTTTGTCTCTAGTAACAATTGTTGTGTTGAAGACCATTTGGTCTGATGTTAGTAAAGACACTCCAGTCTCTTGTCTGGTTACTGTTAGCAAGGTAAATATTTTTTCACCTTTTCACTTTTAGTTTATTTGTCCTTTTGAATTTAAGAATGCCTCTTTTATATTGCATATAATACATTAAAATTCCACTAACACAATTTCTGCCTTTAAATTGTAATATATAATGCATCTACATTTAGTATAGTTTTGATAAGGTGATATTTATTCCTGCCATTTGCTAATTGTTTTGTTTATATCTTCTCTTTTTTTTTGTTTTCTATCCTCTGTTATTGCCTTCTCTTATGTTAAATATTTTCTAGTGTGCTCTTTTATTTCCCTCGTCATTTCTTTTACTACTTTTTGTTAGTCATATTCTTAGGGGTTGCCTGGAGTTTCTTGCTATTAATAACTTATAATAATTTAGTTTGGATTAATACTAATTTAATTTCAGTAGTAGATAAAAACTTTGCTTCAGCATATCTCCATTTCGTCTCTTCCACTCCATACTGTTATTGTCCTACAAAGCACATCTTTATATATTCTGTGCAGATCAGCACAGATTTGTAATTATTGACTTTTGCAGTTATCTTTTATTTCAGATAGGAGAAAAAGTTATAAGCAAAAATTGCATCTGAGATGGTTGTTGTTTCTCTAGCCTATCTTGATTGCATCTTGTAACTCAGCCAGCCTGGCATTTCTCATGCTATGCTCAGCATATAGGTTAAACAAACAGGGTGACGGCATATTCCTTTCTCACTCCTGAACCAATCTTTGGACTTGCATCTTGTAACTCAGTCCAGCCTGGCATTCTCCCATCGCGGTGGCCTCTGTCGTCGCAGAGTGCCAGCTCTGGGCGGAGACGCCTCAGAGCTCCCACTTGGTAATTGGACACATCAGTCCAGCGGCTCCGCGGCACGTGGGATCTTCCCAGGCCAGGGATGGAACTGGCGCCCCTTGCACTGCAAGGCGGTGTCCTTACCCACTGGACCACCAGGGGAAGCCGTAATTGTTGTAACTTCTGAATAATTTGACTCATCATTATAAGATATCGTTTTTTGTCTCTAGTAACAATTGTTGTGTTGAAGACCATTTGGTCTGATGTTAGTAAAGACACTCCAGTCTCTTGTCTGGTTACTGTTAGCAAGGTAAATATTTTTTCACCTTTTCACTTTTAGTTTATTTGTCCTTTTGAATTTAAGAATGCCTCTTTTATATTGCATATAATACATTAAAATTCCACTAACACAATTTCTGCCTTTAAATTGTAATATATAATGCATCTACATTTAGTATAGTTTTGATAAGGTGATATTTATTCCTGCCATTTGCTAATTGTTTTGTTTATATCTTCTCTTTTTTTTTGTTTTCTATCCTCTGTTATTGCCTTCTCTTATGTTAAATATTTTCTAGTGTGCTCTTTTATTTCCCTCGTCATTTCTTTTACTACTTTTTGTTAGTCATATTCTTAGGGGTTGCCTGGAGTTTCTTGCTATTAATAACTTATAATAATTTAGTTTGGATTAATACTAATTTAATTTCAGTAGTAGATAAAAACTTTGCTTCAGCATATCTCCATTTCGTCTCTTCCACTCCATACTGTTATTGTCCTACAAAGCACATCTTTATATATTCTGTGCAGATCAGCACAGATTTGTAATTATTGACTTTTGCAGTTATCTTTTATTTCAGATAGGAGAAAAAGTTATAAGCAAAAATTGCATCTGAGATGGTTGTTGTTTCTCTAGCCTATCTTGATTGCATCTTGTAACTCAGCCAGCCTGGCATTTCTCATGCTATGCTCAGCATATAGGTTAAACAAACAGGGTGACGGCATATTCCTTTCTCAATCCTGAACCAATCAGTTGTTCATACAGGGTTCTAACTGTTGCTTCTCAACCTGCATATGGGTTTCTCAGGAGTCAGGTAAGATGGTCTGGTATTTCTATTTCTTTAAGAGTTTCCACAGTTTGTTATGATCCAAATAGTCAAAGGCTTTAGTGCAGTCAAACTAACAGAGGTGGATATTTTTCTGGAATTCCCTTGCTTTCTCTCTGATTCAGCAAGTGTTGGCAATTTGATCTCTGGTTCCTCTGCCTTTTCTAAACCCAGCTTGGATGTCTGAAAGTTCTTGGTTAGTGTAATGCTGAAGCCTAGCATGTAAGATTTTAAGCATGACCTTACCAGCATGGGAGATGAATGCAATTTTCTGAGGGTTTGAACATTCCTTAGTACTACCCTTCTTGGGAAGTGGGATGATAATTGACCTTTTCCAGTCCAGTGGCCACTGCTAGGTCTTCCAGATTTGCTAACATATTGAGTGCAACACTTGGATAGCATCATCTTTTAGGGTTTTGAAGAGCTCTACTAGAATTCCACTGCGTCCACTAGCTTTTTGACAGCAGTGCTTCTTAAGACTCACTTGACTTCACACTCCAGATTATCTGGCTCTGGGTAACTGAACACACCATCATAGTTATCTGGCTCATTAAGATCTTTTTTGTACGATTTTTCCATGTATTCTTTCCATCTCTTCTTGATCTCTTCTACATCTACTAAGTCTCTACCATTTCTGTCCTTTATTGTGCCCATCTGTGGGTGAAATGTTCCCTTGATATTCCCGAAGAAATCTCTAGTCTTTCCCATTCTGCTGTTTTCTTCTATTTTTATGCATTGTTCATTGAAGAAGGCCTTCTTGTCTCTCTTTGCTATTCTTTGGAATTCTGTATTTAGTTAGAAGTACTTTCCCATTCTCCCTTGCTTTTTGCTTCTCCGATTTCTTCAGTTTTTGTAAAGCCTCCTCAGATAAACACTTTGCCTTCTTGCTTTTCTTTTTCTTTGGACTGGTTTTGGTCGTTGCCTCCTGTACAGTATTACAGATCTCCACCCATAGTTCTTTAGGCACACTGTTTACTAGATCTGATCCCTTGAATCTGTTCATCACCTCCACTGCATCATCAGTTCAGTTCAGTCTCACAGTCATGTCTGACTTTTTGCAACCCCATGAACTGCAGCGTGCCAGGCTTCCCTGTCTTTCACCATGTCCTGGAGCTTGCTCATGTCCATTGACTCAGTGATGCCATCCAACTGTCTCGTCCTTTGCCATCCCCTTTTCCTTCTGCCTTCTATTTTCCCAGCGTCAGGGTCTTTTCTAACGAGTCGTCACTTTGCATTAGGTGGTTAAAGGATTGGAGCTTCATAGGGGATTTGATTTAAGTCCTGCATGGCTGGCCTAGTGCTTTTCCCTGCTTTCTTTAGTTTACACCTGAATTTTGCTGTGGGAAGCTGGTGATCTGAGCCACAATCAGCTCCAGGTCTCATTTTTGCTGACTGTATACTGCTTCTTCATCTTTGGCTATAAAGAGTATAATCAGTTTGATTTTGGTTTATGCCATTTGGTGAGGTCCATGTAAACACTATTTTGGTGAAAGTCATCTTTTGTGTTGTAGAAAAGGGGTATTTTCTATGACCAGTGCATTCTCTTGGCAGAATTCAGTTAGCCTTTGCCCTGCTTCATTTTGTACTTCAAGGCCAAACTTGCCTGTTACTCCAGGTATCTCTTGACTTCTTACTTTTGTATTCCCATCTCTATTCTTTTTTTTCTTTTGATGAATTAAGGTTTTATTATTTACTGAGTCAACGGCATCTAATTTTTAAAAAAATTTTGGCCTTTTTTATTGTTTTTTTATTTATGTATTTTTCATCCATCTTTATTCTTTGGCCTGTGTGGGCCTCCCATTGCAGTGGCCTCTCTCGTTGCAGAGCACCAGCTCTGGACACATGCACTCTAGAGCACTGGCTCGTAATTGGACACACCGGTCCAGCCGCTCCACGGCATGTGGGATCTTCCTGGGCCAGGGCTCAAACCAGTGCCCCTTGCATTGCAAGGCGAACTCTTTACCCACTGGACCACCAGGGAAGCCCCTAATTTTTTTTTTTATTGGGGCTTAGTTGTTTTACAATGTTGCATTAGTTTCAGGTATACAGGGAAGTTATTGTTATATGTCTTTTACAGTTTGTTGTTTACAGCTTTACATTATCCCAAAACAGTCATAGGTATATCCTCGACCCCTCCCACTTGAGTCCCCTTCTCTTTTCCCCCCCGTCCCACCCCCCAGGTTGATGCATAGCCCCCATGTAAGTTCCCTTAGTCATACTACTTAATCACAATGGTTATCTCTTACATATGATAGTGTACGTTTTCATGTTACTCTTTCCAGACCTCTCACCTGATCTTCCCTTCCCCCAATGTCTATAGGTTTGTTCTCTATGTCTGTTTCTCCATTGCTGCTCTGCATGTGTATTTATCGGTGCTATCTTACTAGATTCCATATATATATATATTAGTATACTGCATTTGTCCTTCTCTTTTTGACTTCACTTTGTATAATAGGTTCTAGGTTCATCCACCTCATTAGGGCTGATTCTTCTGCATTTCTTTTTATGGCTGAGAAATATTTCATTATATATATGTACCATAGCTTCTCTATCGATTTAGTTGTCGATGGACGTCTGGGTTGCTTCCATGTTCTAGCTATTGTGTAGAGTGCTGCGATGAATATTGGGATACAGGGGTCTCTTTCAATTTTGATTTCATCAGGGTATAAGCGTAATAGTGGAATTGCTGGGTCATATGGTGCTTCTATTAGTTTTTTGAGGAATTTGCATACTGTCTTCCATAGTAGTTGTATCAATTTACATTCTCATCAACAATGCAGGTGTGTTCCCTTTTCTCCGCATCCTCTCCAGCATTTATCATCTGTAGATTTTTTGATGACGGCCATTCTGATCTCTATTCATTTTTGCCTCTTTTTTTTGGTGTTAGTTCTGAGGGGTCTTAGATCTTCATAGAACTGATCAGCTTCTTCGATGTCAGTGGTAGGGGCAGACTTGACTTACTGTGATGTTGAATGGCTTGCCTTGGAAATGAACCAAGATCCTTCTGTCATTTTTGAAGATGCACTCAAGTACTGCATTTTGGACTCTTTGGTGATGACCCCCTGCCCTGCCCAAGGTATGCTGCCTTCTTATATCTGTTATGGTACGATGTCTTTCACGAATCTGGAAAATTCACTGCTGTTATTCTTCAGATTCTGTCTCATCTCTCTCAGGTATACAGGAAGTTATTGTTATATGTCTTTTACAGTTTGTTGTTTACAGCTTTACATTATCCCAAAACAGTCATAGGTATATCCTCGACCCCTCCCACTTGAGTCCCCTTCTCTTTTCCCCCCCGTCCCACCCCCCAGGTTGATGCATAGCCCCCATGTAAGTTCCCTTAGTCATACTACTTAATCACAATGGTTATCTCTTACATATGATAGTGTACGTTTTCATGTTACTCTTTCCAGACCTCTCACCTGATCTTCCCTTCCCCCAATGTCTATAGGTTTGTTCTCTATGTCTGTTTCTCCATTGCTGCTCTGCATGTGTATTTATCGGTGCTATCTTACTAGATTCCATATATATATATATTAGTATACTGCATTTGTCCTTCTCTTTTTGACTTCACTTTGTATAATAGGTTCTAGGTTCATCCACCTCATTAGGGCTGATTCTTCTGCATTTCTTTTTATGGCTGAGAAATATTTCATTATATATATGTACCATAGCTTCTCTATCGATTTAGTTGTCGATGGACGTCTGGGTTGCTTCCATGTTCTAGCTATTGTGTAGAGTGCTGCGATGAATATTGGGATACAGGGGTCTCTTTCAATTTTGATTTCATCAGGGTATAAGCGTAATAGTGGAATTGCTGGGTCATATGGTGCTTCTATTAGTTTTTTGAGGAATTTGCATACTGTCTTCCATAGTAGTTGTATCAATTTACATTCTCATCAACAATGCAGGTGTGTTCCCTTTTCTCCGCATCCTCTCCAGCATTTATCATCTGTAGATTTTTTGATGACGGCCATTCTGATCTCTATTCATTTTTGCCTCTTTTTTTTGGTGTTAGTTCTGAGGGGTCTTAGATCTTCATAGAACTGATCAGCTTCTTCGATGTCAGTGGTAGGGGCAGACTTGACTTACTGTGATGTTGAATGGCTTGCCTTGGAAATGAACCAAGATCCTTCTGTCATTTTTGAAGATGCACTCAAGTACTGCATTTTGGACTCTTTGGTGATGACCCCCTGCCCTGCCCAAGGTATGCTGCCTTCTTATATCTGTTATGGTACGATGTCTTTCACGAATCTGGAAAATTCACTGCTGTTATTCTTCAGATTCTGTCTCATCTCTCTCTCCTGCCTTTCTAGGACTCAGTTAGATGTGTGTTTTTCACCATGTATTCTCATGCTCTTTCTTTTATATTTCCCAGGTTCTGATCTGCCCATGCTTTAATTTGAACATTTTCTTCTGTTATAGTTTCGAGTTACCAGTTATCCCTTTAGTAGCACCCAATCTTTAAATCCCATTCATGATTTTTAAAAATTTCGGTTCTAGATTTAAAAAATTGAAACTGAGTTATTTTTTTTATAGTTCCTCATCTTTCATTTGTGTTTCTGACCATAGCAAGTGTAGTGATTTTTTTTAAACCAATTTTAAAGGGTAGTAAAATACACATAAAACTTAACACCTTATCATTTTAAGTGTGCATTTTAGTGCTGTTATAGAAATTCATAATGTTGTAGAACCATCACCACCATCCACCTTATAAGACTGAAAGTCTATACCTAATAGATAATAATTCCCCATCCCCTTTTCTCCTAGCCTCCATCTGTTTTAGAATTTCCTTCATTTTTAAGGCTGAATAATATTCCACTTCATGGACAAACCACCCTTTCTTTGTCTGTTCATTTGTCAACGGACATCTGGATTGCTTCTGCCTTTTGTCTATAGTGAAAAAAGCTGTTAACCATGGTTGTAAAATATTTAAGTCCTTGCCTTCAATTCTTTAGGGGCATATTTCCAGAAAGGGGTTAATGGATCATGTAGTAATTATGTGTGTAATTTTTTGAGAAATGATTTTACCGTGTTTCACTGCAGCTGTAGCAGTTTACATTCTCACCAATAACGTGTAGGATTCCAGTGTCTCCATCTCCTCACCGTGCCTGCTGTTTTCTGTTTCTTTGATTGTCCTAATGGGCTGAAGTAGCATTTCACTTTTGGCCTTTAGATCTTCATAGAACTGATCAGCTTCTTCGATGTCAGTGGTAGGGGCAGACTTGACTTACTGTGATGTTGAATGGCTTGCCTTGGAAATGAACCAAGATCCTTCTGTCATTTTTGAAGATGCACTCAAGTACTGCATTTTGGACTCTTTGGTGATGACCCCCTGCCCTGCCCAAGGTATGCTGCCTTCTTATATCTGTTATGGTACGATGTCTTTCACGAATCTGGAAAATTCACTGCTGTTATTCTTCAGATTCTGTCTCATCTCTCTCTCCTGCCTTTCTAGGACTCAGTTAGATGTGTGTTTTTCACCATGTATTCTCATGCTCTTTCTTTTATATTTCCCAGGTTCTGATCTGCCCATGCTTTAATTTGAACATTTTCTTCTGTTATAGTTTCGAGTTACCAGTTATCCCTTTAGTAGCACCCAATCTTTAAATCCCATTCATGATTTTTAAAAATTTCGGTTCTAGATTTAAAAAATTGAAACTGAGTTATTTTTTTTATAGTTCCTCATCTTTCATTTGTGTTTCTGACCATAGCAAGTGTAGTGATTTTTTTTAAACCAATTTTTAAAGGGTAGTAAAATACACATAAAACTTAACACCTTATCATTTTAAGTGTGCATTTTAGTGCTGTTATAGAAATTCATAATGTTGTAGAACCATCACCACCATCCACCTTATAAGACTGAAAGTCTATACCTAATAGATAATAATTCCCCATCCCCTTTTCTCCTAGCCTCCATCTGTTTTAGAATTTCCTTCATTTTTAAGGCTGAATAATATTCCACTTCATGGACAAACCACCCTTTCTTTGTCTGTTCATTTGTCAACGGACATCTGGATTGCTTCTGCCTTTTGTCTATAGTGAAAAATGCTGTTAACCATGGTTGTAAAATATTTAAGTCCTTGCCTTCAATTCTTTAGGGGCATATTTCCAGAAAGGGGTTAATGGATCATGTAGTAATTATGTGTGTAATTTTTTGAGAAATGATTTTACCGTGTTTCACTGCAGCTGTAGCAGTTTACATTCTCACCAATAACGTGTAGGATTCCAGTGTCTCCATCTCCTCACCGTGCCTGCTGTTTTCTGTTTCTTTGATTGTCCTAATGGGCTTGAAGTAGCATTTCATGTGGCTTTGATTAGGATTTCCCTTATGATTAGTAATATTGCTTATCTTCTTATGTGCTTATTGGCCACCAATATGTCTTCTTTAGAGAAATGTCTATTCACTTCTTTTGCCTATTTTTAATGGAACTGTTTTGCATTATTGCAAGTGTAGTTTTTTATAATCTATATTGAGTAATTCTGACTTCTCATGTGTTTGTAGTTCTGGTTCTGTTTTCTGTGATCTCTGTTGTTTCTTGTTCATGGTGTCTAAATTTCTTTGCATGTGCTAGACGTTGTATTTGCAGAATTATTTTGAGGAATAATTTGAGACCTAGGATGATTGTATCATTTTTGGATAGGTTTATTTTGTTATCACTAAGGTTTTTTATTCCTTTTTTCTTTGTAACTTCTTATTTATTTAGTTTTTTTTGGCCACACCACAGCCATGTGGGATCTTGTTCCCCAGCCATGCCCCCCTGCATTGGCAGAATGGAGTCTTAAACACCGGGCCACCAGGGAAGTCCCTGAGGCTCCTTACTCTTGAGAAAGTCACCTTAATCCCAGTGCAGGCCTGAAGCCAACTAGGTGAGCAAAATAAGGCAGTGGTACCTGAGAGGGCTGACGCTTTTCAGGACTTGTCCACCGTATGGTTAACCCTTTGTGCTTCCAACATAAATTGAAGGCTGGTTTCTGGGTCAGGGTCCTTTTCTTTTAGCCTCCATCTGTTTTAGAATTTCCTTCATTTTTAAGGCTGAATAATATTCCACTTCATGGACAAACCACCCTTTCTTTGTCTGTTCATTTGTCAACGGACATCTGGATTGCTTCTGCCTTTTGTCTATAGTGAAAAATGCTGTTAACCATGGTTGTAAAATATTTAAGTCCTTGCCTTCAATTCTTTAGGGGCATATTTCCAGAAAGGGGTTAATGGATCATGTAGTAATTATGTGTGTAATTTTTTGAGAAATGATTTTACCGTGTTTCACTGCAGCTGTAGCAGTTTACATTCTCACCAATAACGTGTAGGATTCCAGTGTCTCCATCTCCTCACCGTGCCTGCTGTTTTCTGTTTCTTTGATTGTCCTAATGGGCTTGAAGTAGCATTTCATGTGGCTTTGATTAGGATTTCCCTTATGATTAGTAATATTGCTTATCTTCTTATGTGCTTATTGGCCACCAATATGTCTTCTTTAGAGAAATGTCTATTCACTTCTTTTGCCTATTTTTAATGGAACTGTTTTGCATTATTGCAAGTGTAGTTTTTTATAATCTATATTGAGTAATTCTGACTTCTCATGTGTTTGTAGTTCTGGTTCTGTTTTCTGTGATCTCTGTTGTTTCTTGTTCATGGTGTCTAAATTTCTTTGCATGTGCTAGACGTTGTATTTGCAGAATTATTTTGAGGAATAATTTGAGACCTAGGATGATTGTATCATTTTTGGATAGGTTTATTTTGTTATCACTAAGGTTTTTTATTCCTTTTTTCTTTGTAACTTCTTATTTATTTAGTTTTTTTTGGCCACACCACAGCCATGTGGGATCTTGTTCCCCAGCCATGCCCCCCTGCATTGGCAGAATGGAGTCTTAAACACCGGGCCACCAGGGAAGTCCCTGAGGCTCCTTACTCTTGAGAAAGTCACCTTAATCCCAGTGCAGGCCTGAAGCCAACTAGGTGAGCAAAATAAGGCAGTGGTACCTGAGAGGGCTGACGCTTTTCAGGACTTGTCCACCGTATGGTTAACCCTTTGTGCTTCCAACATAAATTGAAGGCTGGTTTCTGAGTCTGGGTCATGCTTTTACTCTGACTTGTAGTCCCTGATTTCTGGATTATTTTGGATAACTTCAGTATCCATAATAAAATTCCCAGCAAGGAGAGAGGCTCCAGAGGGAGGAAAAAAAAAAAATATTCTGACTGATATGCATTGACGTGTGGCAGAGACCACCACAACATTGTAAAGCAATTATCCTCCAGTAAAAAGAAATGTTAACCCTTCCTCCTCCCAGAAATGACCTCTCAGATACCAGGACCTTCATAGAGCGTTTGCCTCTCCTTCATGTATCTGTCCACTGTGGATGTTCATTGCCAGAGATCAGCTCTCCTCCACATGGTGACTGGGCTGGGCTCTTCTCTGTTCTGGTTCTGCTCTCTGCTAGGTTAGTGGCACTGTTTTGGGCCTGAAATTCCTCTCTGTCCAGCTGGTAGCTGAAGACCACAGTATGCAGGACGAACACATGTTTCTCACCCCTGTTGGCTTGGACATGACCTGGACGGTGACCGTAGGTGTTCCACTGGGGTGAGCTAGTCACGTGGCCTGCCTAGAGGCAAGTATCGAAGTGGTGATGTGTTGTCCATGCTTGCAACTGTGTGTTTGTTGGACAGTCACCTCTGCCTCGGTCCTTCCCCTTGGCCTTCAGGTGTCTGTGCATATTCTTCTTTTCAGCCATATTACACTCGTCTTCCCCAGGGAGACAATCCAAGCCAGATATGACATTTACTGACTTATTTTGGCTCACATTTCTTTGGCAGTAGAATCCTCCCCCCCGCCCCTCCAATTCTAGTAGCTTCTGATCCAACTGCCTTCTGTGTGCCAGTCCCTATACCTGAATTCTTTCCTAGCTATGCCCCTCTGGCCTGGTGATTATCTTTGCTTTCTCGTACCTGTACCTCTCTCTGCTCATGGCTGTGGGAGGGAGAGGAACCCTGCTGTCTGATCTGTGCATATCGTGGAGCCCTGTTTGACCAAGGAGTCTTCATGCACCTGTATGTCTCAGAACAATCTTAGCCTTATGTCTTACTCTAGGGGTGCGGAGGGCGACACTTCTCCTACGAGGCGAGGCCCAGTTTCCGGACTGTCTCTAGGTACTTTCCTGTCTCTCACAAGTTGGCCAGTTTTCCCAAAGCTCTTTCTCTTCTGTGACGCCTGTTTCGGCAGAGTGGGCACGGTCGCCTGGGCTGCTAGTGCTCCTTTTCCTCCTGACCGTGAGCTGGAGGCTGGGTGTGAGTGTGTCAGCCTTCAGATGTCACTACTCTGCTGTGCATAAAATAAGGCTTCCTCATTTCCAGCTGCCTGACCCCCATTTTTATTATGGTATCACCCTTCCTCAGAGAAGCTGTTTGCATCTTAATTTGTCTCTGTTGAAGGATATATTTAATGAGAGAGACTTTAAAAGAGGAAATTTTCTAATTTAAACTCTTTCTTTGGGGATTGTTTGAACCGCTTTCTGTTTCTCTGTATCTGCATTGTTTGGATATGGAACCATATGTTCATGGTGATTTTACAGGCACACATTAGAAGGGCACACTATTGGTATTTCAGCTTTCTTGTTTTTAACTGTGTTCACATTGGGAAATCAAGCCTTTCCTGATTTCTTATAAGAAGAAAAAATCAGACACTTCAGTTTGGGGACTAAATTGGGATACAAACAAGATAAATAAAATCAGTGAGGAAATCCACTTTGAACCCAAGTTGCACGGAGACTCAGATATGACATTTACTGACTTACAGTCACCTCTGCCTCGGCCCTTTCCCCCAGGTGTCTGTGCATATTCTTCTTTTCAGCCATATTACACTCGTCTTCCCAGGAGACAATCCAAGCCAGATATGACATTTACTGACTTATTTTGGCTCACATTTCTTGGCAGTAGAATCCTCCCCCTCCAATTCTAGTAGCTTCTGATCCAACTGCCTTCTGTGTGCCAGTCCCTATACCTGAATTCTTTCCTAGCTATGCCCCTCTGGCCTGGTGATTATCTTTGCTTTCTCGTACCTGTACCTCTCTCTGCTCATGGCTGTGGGAGGGAGAGGAACCCTGCTGTCTGATCTGTGCATATCGTGGAGCCCTGTTTGACCAAGGAGTCTTCATGCACCTGTATGTCTCAGAACAATCTTAGCCTTATGTCTTACTCTAGGGGTGCGGAGGGCGACACTTCTCCTACGAGGCGAGGCCCAGTTTCCGGACTGTCTCTAGGTACTTTCCTGTCTCTCACAAGTTGGCCAGTTTTCCCAAAGCTCTTTCTCTTCTGTGACGCCTGTTTCGGCAGAGTGGGCACGGTCGCCTGGGCTGCTAGTGCTCCTTTTCCTCCTGACCGTGAGCTGGAGGCTGGGTGTGAGTGTGTCAGCCTTCAGATGTCACTACTCTGCTGTGCATAAAATAAGGCTTCCTCATTTCCAGCTGCCTGACCCCCATTTTTATTATGGTATCACCCTTCCTCAGAGAAGCTGTTTGCATCTTAATTTGTCTCTGTTGAAGGATATATTTAATGAGAGAGACTTTAAAAGAGGAAATTTTCTAATTTAAACTCTTTCTTTGGGGATTGTTTGAACCGCTTTCTGTTTCTCTGTATCTGCATTGTTTGGATATGGAACCATATGTTCATGGTGATTTTACAGGCACACATTAGAAGGGCACACTATTGGTATTTCAGCTTTCTTGTTTTTAACTGTGTTCACATTGGGAAATCAAGCCTTTCCTGATTTCTTATAAGAAGAAAAAATCAGACACTTCAGTTTGGGGACTAAATTGGGATACAAACAAGATAAATAAAATCAGTGAGGAAATCCACTTTGAACCCAAGTTGCAGTGGTACTGGAGATGCACAGGGCCCCCTCCCTCCTCGCTCTGGCGGCTGAAGCCTGGGCCCTTCCCTGCTCTGAGGCTGCTCTGCTCTGCAGAGAGGGGTGCGTGAGTACCCGGCCTGTGTTCTCCTGGGAGCCTCTCTTGTGGAAGCGAAACAAGATGGCTGACGTGCTTGCGTGTTCAATGGTGAAGCTCTCTGGGTGGAAAAGGCATTATTATTTCATCCTGAAGTACTTTGGGGATAAATAATTTATTGGCAGACTAAGTTTATCCTCCGAGGGTGATAGCTCCTATGATAATGTACCCAGTTCAGCTTGGGAAGCTTACAGCATCTCGGAGTGGAGAGGGTGGCGGGCCTGGCCCTCTGTGCCTTTTGCTGAGCTGAGTACTTTTCCAGAGACTTTTGAGCTCTAGTCACAACTGTCCTTAAGCTGATAAGAACAGTCAAAGAAGTGACTCTTCATCTGGAGTGCAATATGCAGGTAATAATCGCCCATGAGACGCTGTGTCCCTGGACTGGTAGTGTGAGTTTTCATGGAAGTTTAAACAGGTGAGATTTTGTAACAGAGCTGTGTTTCCTACTGATGTCTTCTGTAGCCCCTTATAGCAGTTGCTGAATTTCCTAGGCTTGGGAGATTACCTCACGAACTAAACAGACAAATAGTGAGGTAGGTTATGTTGCTCTCTGAGAAACTGTTCATCACAAGGTAGCCCTACTTGTCTAGGTCCACTTAGGAAGCTGGGGTTCTTCATTTAATGATCTTTTCAAATTCATTTATTATCCATATGATCAGTATGGAGATTGATATTGACAGAGATGAATGTATGTTAGTCCCTCATTTGTGTCCCGATTCTTTGCGACCCTGTGGACTACAGCCCTCCAGACTCCTCTGTCCATGGAATTCTCCAGGCAAGAACACTGGAGTGGGTTGTCATTCCCTTCTCCGATCTTCCAGATCCAGTGATCAAACCCAGATTTCCTGGACTGCAGGCAGATCTTTACCATCTGAGCCACCAGGGAAGCCGTACAGAAGTGCAGTAGCTGTTTTATCTCAGGGTACTGGAGTGACGTGGACCGCTGGTCCGTGCGGGGACTGTGGCCCTGGCCCCTGCCACCTCATTCCCTCCTTCCTGGAGCTCCTGGAGCTGGCCTTTGGCCCCCGGGTACATGGTCCCCCTCCCTGGCACGCGTGGCTCTGGGGGGCTTCTTGTGCTTATCTGCACCACGCCTTCAGGGTGCTGGTCGTTTTCTCTTTTTGTTGCTCTGGGCACTGCTGCGGCTTCGGGGCCAGCTTCTCCGGGGCTTCTCCCGGAAGCTGGCGTAGTGTTCCTGCTGCCCAGCACCCTGCAGCAAGGCCCCTGTGGTCTCTCCTGTCTGGCAGGGCTGAGGCCTGGTTCGCTCAAACTTGTGAGGAGAGCCTGGCTATCCACCTCCTCCTTTAGACCCAGGAGGAAATGCCTGGAGCTGGGGCTGTTTGTTTGCTGAGTGCCGGGGTCCTTTGCTGGGCCTGTCTGCCTGCGGGCAGACCTTGTCAGGTGGATGCACCCTCCAGAAAGGCCTGGCTCGGCTGGGCTCCACCAGAGGCAGGGCCCACGCTGTTGTCTGCAGCATCTGTTAGGCAAAGCGCTGAGGGGAGTGCCTAACTGGAAGCAGGTCACAAGGCCTAACTGAACACAGGATTAAATTCCACCCTGAGGCGAGGGCTCTCTGGTGAGTGGTCATGGGGCTCTCAGTTACCCCCGCCCCCTATAAGGCTAAGGCTCAGGGCTGGGGACACAGGCCTGTGGCTTCACCCGTGAAGGCTGACTGGAGACCCCAAGCTCCCCTTGTCGGCCCTTCAGCACCCAGAGGACAACAACAGGAGCTGTGATCTGTGGGCCTTCAGGACTCTCAAACCCTTTCAGGGTTGGAGAGGTCAAAACTGTGTTCAGGACTTCCCTGGTAGCTCAGTGGTAAAGAGCTTGCCTGCCAATGCAGGAGACATGTGTTTGATCCTTGATCTGGGATGATTCCACATGCTGCGGAGCAACTAAGCCCATGAACCACAACTATGGAGCCTGTGCTCTAGAACCTCAGAGCCGCAGCTATTGAAGCCCGTGTGCCCTGGAACCCGAGTTCGACAATTAGAGAAGTCACTGCAACAAGAAGCCTGTTCACCTCAACTATCGAGTAGCCCCCACTCCCTGCAACTAGAGAAGAGCCTGTGGCAACAGTGAAAACCCAGAATAGCCAATAAATAAATAAAATTAAGGAAAAAAAAAACCCACCTGTGTTTCTTAAGGGTCCAGAGACAGGAGTTCCTTTCTCACAGTGTTGACATCTGAGCTGATGGCGCAGAAGTGAGTGTGGGCACTGCTGGCACCTGAGCTCCCTTGAGGCGGGGCCCTGGGCACTCACAGTCTGAGTCCATCAGCACCACCGCTGCCTACAGAGAGCCCCTTGCGTGCATTACCAACCTAATGAAGTCTTGACCCTTGAGCATACGTCTTTTAAATGTTCAGAGAGACAAACTGGGAGTTTGCCTAAAGCACATCTGCAGGTGAATCGTGACGACTGTCTTGAGGAAAAGCGCTGATGCTTTTTTTGGGTGAATAGCTGAACTCCTCTTGGAACACTGTTTTTACTTTAAAGAATAACTGACAGACAAACCATGGTTATTCAGACTTGTGTTTTTGGCAGACAATGTCTGAAAATTGAACTAAGTGAGCCTGTGACTTCAAAGGAAATAACTGCTGGTATTTGTTGAAACTGACAAAGTTGAGTTTTCAGGCAAAAATTAGAATTTTGAAAACTTATGTCTGCCTTGGTGAGCTCGACAGCTTCCCAGTACTTAAAGAACTCAGTGGTGATGTTAACAAATGTGATTGTTTGGGAAAAAAAACCCCACTATTACACAGGCCTGTGGCTTCCCCCTGAACTAGGAGACCCAGCTCCCTTGTCGGCCCTTCAGCACCCAGAGGACAACAACAGGAGCTGTGATCTGTGGGCCTTCAGGACTCTCAAACCCTTTCAGGGTTGGAGAGGTCAAAACTGTGTTCAGGACTTCCCTGGTAGCTCAGTGGTAAAGAGCTTGCCTGCCAATGCAGGAGACATGTGTTTGATCCTTGATCTGGGATGATTCCACATGCTGCGGAGCAACTAAGCCCATGAACCACAACTATGGAGCCTGTGCTCTAGAACCTCAGAGCCGCAACTATGGAGCCCATGTGCCCTGGAACCCGAGTTCGACAATTAGAGAAGTCACTGCAACAAGAAGCCTGTTCACCTCAACTATCGAGTAGCCTCCACTCCCTGCAACTAGAGAAGAGCCTGTGGCAACAGTGAAAACCCAGAATAGCCAATAAATAAATAAAATTAAGGAAAAAAAAAACCCACCTGTGTTTCTTAAGGGTCCAGAGACAGGAGTTCCTTTCTCACAGTGTTGACATCTGAGCTGATGGCGCAGAAGTGAGTGTGGGCACTGCTGGCACCTGAGCTCCCTTGAGGCGGGGCCCTGGGCACTCACAGTCTGAGTCCATCAGCACCACCGCTGCCTACAGAGAGCCCCTTGCGTGCATTACCAACCTAATGAAGTCTTGACCCTTGAGCATACGTCTTTTAAATGTTCAGAGAGACAAACTGGGAGTTTGCCTAAAGCACATCTGCAGGTGAATCGTGACGACTGTCTTGAGGAAAAGCGCTGATGCTTTTTTTGGGTGAATAGCTGAACTCCTCTTGGAACACTGTTTTTACTTTAAAGAATAACTGACAGACAAACCATGGTTATTCAGACTTGTGTTTTTGGCAGACAATGTCTGAAAATTGAACTAAGTGAGCCTGTGACTTCAAAGGAAATAACTGCTGGTATTTGTTGAAACTGACAAAAGTTGAGTTTTCAGGCAAAAATTAGAATTTTGAAAACTTATGTCTGCCTTGGTGAGCTCGACAGCTTCCCAGTACTTAAAGAACTCAGTGGTGATGTTAACAAATGTGATTGTTTGACACTTTATACTGAGATGTGTTAATGAAGATCCATATAATCCAGTGAACCAGTATTTTCCAGAGCACCTAATGTATGATGCCCCATCAACCATGCATGGGTGGAATATGTTTAGGTTTTACTGTGAATAAAAATTTATGGATGTTGCAAAGTCACCTTTAAGAAATGACCAGTTGCTAAGTTTTGATGTCATATCAAAGAATACCCATGACGATCTGGTAAGCCTATGTAGACACTCCTGTTGTCAGCCACACGTGTGGATGAGGATGGGCTTTCTTCACATACTTTAATCCAAACAGTGTCTCACAGCAGACTGAGTACAGAAGCAGGTGTGACAGTCCCGCTATCTTCTACCAATCCTGACATTAAAGAGTTCCAGAAATGCTTCTCATTAATTTATTTTTCTTTGGAAAATTCAGTTATCTTTATTAAAGAGTGTTTTTGTTATTATGTAATAGGCTTATTGTTCATTGTAGATGAATTACCAAATAAATATTTTTCAAATTTCTCTGTGTTAATTTCAAGTAAATATTGATAAATACATATAAAAAATGGGGCTTCGGGCTTCCCTGATGGTCCAGTGGATAAAGTGCAAGGGGTGCGGGTTCAATCTGCATGGGAAGATCCCGCGTGCCACAGAGCTGCTAGACTGGTGTGTCCAGTTACGAGCCAGCGCTCTAGAGTGCATGTGCCCAGAGCCGGTGCTCTGCAACGAGAGAGGCCACTGCAATGGGAAGCCCACACAGGCCAAAGAATAAAGATGGATGAAAATAAATAAATAAAAAACTAATAAAAGAGGCCCCCCTCTTTTTTAAAATGGGGCTTCCCTGGTACCTCAGATGGTTAAGAATCTGCCTGCAGTGCAGGAAACGCAGGTTCAGTTCCTGGGTTGGGATGATTCCCTGGAGAAGAGCATTGCTACCCACTCCAGTATTCTTGCCTGGAGAATTCCATGGACTGAGGCGCCTACTACAGGCAGGCTACAAGGTATAACTGCTGTAGTGAAACTGACAAAGTTGAGTTTTCAGGCAAAAATTAGAATTTTGAAAACTTATGTCTGCCTTGGTGAGCTCGACAGCTTCCCAGTACTTAAAGAACTCAGTGGTGATGTTAACAAATGTGATTGTTTGACACTTTATACTGAGATGTGTTAATGAAGATCCATATAATCCAGTGAACCAGTATTTTCCAGAGCACCTAATGTATGATGCCCCATCAACCATGCATGGGTGGAATATGTTTAGGGTTTTACTGTGAATAAAAATTTATGGATGTTGCAAAGTCACCTTTAAGAAATGACCAGTTGCTAAGTTTTGATGTCATATCAAAGAATACCCATGACGATCTGGTAAGCCTATGTAGACACTCCTGTTGTCAGCCACACGTGTGGATGAGGATGGGCTTTCTTCACATACTTTAATCCAAACAGTGTCTCACAGCAGACTGAGTACAGAAGCAGGTGTGACAGTCCCGCTATCTTCTACCAATCCTGACATTAAAGAGTTCCAGAAATGCTTCTCATTAATTTATTTTTCTTTGGAAAATTCAGTTATCTTTATTAAAGAGTGTTTTTGTTATTATGTAATAGGCTTATTGTTCATTGTAGATGAATTACCAAATAAATATTTTTCAAATTTCTCTGTGTTAATTTCAAGTAAATATTGATAAATACATATAAAAAATGGGGCTTGGGTTTCCCCTGATGGTCCAGTGGATAAAGTGAAAAGTGCGGGTTCAATCTGCATGGGAAGATCCCGCGTGCCACAGAGCTGCTAGACTGGTGTGTCCAGTTACGAGCCAGCGCTCTAGAGTGCATGTGCCCAGAGCCGGTGCTCTGCAACGAGAGAGGCCACTGCAATGGGAAGCCCACACAGGCCAAAGAATAAAGATGGATGAAAATAAATAAATAAAAAACTAATAAAAGAGGCCCCCCTCTTTTTTAAAATGGGGCTTCCCTGGTACCTCAGATGGTTAAGAATCTGCCTGCAGTGCAGGAAACGCAGGTTCAGTTCCTGGGTTGGGATGATTCCCTGGAGAAGAGCATTGCTACCCACTCCAGTATTCTTGCCTGGAGAATTCCATGGACTGAGGCGCCTACTACAGGCAGGCTACAAGGTGTCCCAAGTCCAAAAAGCTTGAGAACTGCTGGTGTGGTGTAGCCGGGAGCTGTGGTGCTTGCGTGGCTCATGACTGTGTTTGGTGAAGAACCTCAGAGGACCACGGAGGGGACAGCTGTCACCAAGTACCGATCAGAGAGAAAGCAGAGCTCTCTATGTGTTTGTTTTTAGGTGGATGCTAATAGGAAAGTGGGTTCAACTGGAAGATTGACACTGGAAAGAAACTGAGAAATTCATGTCAGCTTTCATATTATAAATAATTTTAGAAATTGATGTCAGAATTTGATTTTCAAGACAAAAGCTCTACAAAAGCAACCAGCTGAGCCAGCTTTATTTGTGAAATAAGGAAATAAAGGCTTCCTTCTCTAACAACAACAACATAAAGCCCTACAGGCACTTCTGCTCTGTGATGGAAAATCTGTCTAACCCCGACCGTTCGGTTATGCACGTTTATTAGCACTGGCCTTATTAGTGGGGTATAGACCTCTGTGCTACGTACCAAGAGGGAGATGAAAGATATTATAGATGGCTTTTTTCTGATGCTAAAGGATTTTTCCTCCAATAACTTACGAGGGAGAGAAGGTGGATAGAACAAGTTCTCAGCTTCTTAGTGGTGTGAGAAGGTTGAGGACAGAGGAGACAGGGAAGTCGTACCTGGCTGTGGCTGCTGCTCTGCGGAAGACCTGGGTGGCTGGGGAGGAGAGCGTGACCCCGGGTTGGGTCCTGGAGCTGTCTGGGGGGCTAGGTTATCTGGCCAGAGATGCACATTTCACTGCCTGGTGTCAGGAAGCGGACTTTTGGCTGCCTTACCTGTGTTTCCTGGGTGCCACAAGACAAGCCAAGGTGAGAAGTGTGCCTTCCAGCTGCAAGGTGGTCATTGTCACTGGGGGCAGTGCCTGGGTGGAGGCGCTCTGTGCTTGCCCAGGCTCTGCCTGGCACCTCTTCCTGGGTGGTGACTCTGGGCTGGTTCCATGCTTCTTGTGGAAAGAACAGTAAAGCTGCTTCTAATGAGAATGGGGGAGGAGGGTTTCTAATTGATTGCATTTCCCTTTCTGTTCCTAGATCTTCAGAAACAAATTTAAACCCTAAGATTAAGTTTCCAATTTATGACCTAGAATATGTTAAACATAATTGAATCTTTGTGAAAAGACAGGATTTTGCAGGGCCTCGGGGCATCATTGACCATAGACTACTACTATTCCCAAGCTCCTGAGAAATCTGGCCTGGATCAGATCTCCCGCCACAGAGCAGAAGTGCCTGCAGGGAGCACTGTCATGAGGGAGTCCTGTCCCCAGACTCTTGCTGGACAAGTAAAGTCAGACACCTGGCTTCCTGTCCCCAGTAGGACAAGCCACATATGCCTTTGAGCTCTTCTTTTTTTTTCTTTGTTTGACTTTTTATTTTCACAGTTTTGTTGTTTACAGATATGTATAATCCCCGATTAGTCATATGTATATCCCTGGCCCCCTCCCTCCACCCCCAGTACCCCCACCCCACCCTCCCAGGCTGTCACACAGCACCCCTGCAGGATCCTTTATTCCCACAGCGCAATGACAATAGCTATCTTTTTCAAATATGATAGTATAGGTTACCAAGCTACTCCCTCTACGGCTCGCACCCACTGTTGCCGCTCTTCTAATGTCTGCGTTTTGTTCTGGAAACTAGATGTCACTGAGGTGGATGTTTAGTAACCAATAGGAAGAGGGGCGTGTGGTCAGACTCCGTGGAGATGAGTGGAGGGAGGGCCCCTTGAACTTCGGCTCGCTTTCTGAATGCCGTCATCACCTCTCGCTGGTTAAGAGCCACTTGCAGGAATCTCAGCCTGCTTGTCCTCTTGCCCTCCCCCAAGTGCACACAGACACACACACTCACAGGCATGGTCTCCAGAATGAAGGAATAAGGACTCATGACAGTGTGGGGAACAACCTAGAATTGTTGGCCTTCGGGTCGTTTGGAAGAGCCCTGGCCACCTCTGCCTGGAGGTGAAGTGTCTGATGCCTCAGAGACACGGACCAGACGGTCTGTGCCCCTCTCAGTTCCCTCTGACATGTTTCATTTCTTTGGTGCCTGGAGATTTTCCTCCATTTGTGGGCCATATCTGAGTTGCTCCATGGAGCGTAGGGCTGTGGCACTTGATGTTAATGAGCTGGCTGGACTTTAAATAGCACAGTTCCTGGAGACAGAATCACCTGTTTTATAGCCTGGGATTGAAGACGACTGTTTAGAGGATTTTGAGTGGTTCCTCCAGCATAAGAAAGGCAGTGAAGTGCTCACTCCACCCCTACCGTGAGGCCAGACTGGTGGTGGACACACACCGCACCAGAGACGTGTCCTCCAGGCCGGGCCGGATCATCCCTCACGATGCATTACACTCAGGTCGCATCAGGATGAGGAACGGCCGAGCCAGAATCTCCTTGATTATCGGAAACTTAGTCATTTGTTCTCTGAGTCAGCTTAATGGCGTGTAATGTTCACATCACACTCGGCTGGTGCCGGGCCAGGAACCAGCACTCTCGCCAGCATTGCAGCAATGAGCTAATCAGCCTCTCGGCCTCCATGTTGGCCAGGAGCACCGCTGGAATCAATCCTGTCACTGCAGCAAACCAGGGTCCTCACAAAGGTTGCTCGTCTTCCCCCGTGTCATTTGCTAGCATGTGCTTTCATCACATGAGCCGTACCTAGGCCCCTCTCCTCCAGAAGGCCCTCCCAGGCTGAGGTTCTGAGACGTGCTGCTAGAATTCAACCCAACAGATTATTTACTGAAAAGACAGGGTGCGTCTTCCATGTAATGCCGGGAGCCTGTGACCCGCTTGGGCGGGGGGCCTGACTCATGAACACACATGGCCTCAGGGCCACGCAGTGTCAACCACATGGCAT
The DNA here is from genome assembly GCA_022376925.1 of Tragulus kanchil. Taxonomy (NCBI): domain Eukaryota; kingdom Metazoa; phylum Chordata; class Mammalia; order Artiodactyla; family Tragulidae; genus Tragulus; species Tragulus kanchil. The sequence continues at coordinate 247,777,621 of JAIOJX010000028.1, forward strand.
CTGAGAAGAGCAGGAGAGGAATGTGGGGCTTTGGGGAGGCAGGCACTTTGGGGGACAGAAGAAGGCCTGGGAGAAGATGGGTGTTTCATCTGTGTCCTGGAGACGGTGGGTGCAGGTGTGGGGTGGGTGGGCAGTGGGTGACCGCTGTTCTGCTTCACTGCTGCACTGATGTGTTCTAACTAGTAAGCTTGAAAAAGGTGTCTTCCACATCTGCCAGAACCTAGCTTGTGAGGCGACAGGGAGCCCCTGGGGAGGGCGCCCAGGCAGGGAGGACACCTGGCACCTGGTGCACTGGACCGAGGTGTCTGAGAGCCCAGGTGCCGTCCACCCTCAGCTGTTTCTGCTGCCGCCAGGCGGATGGGGAGGCGCCCTCTGCCGGGCATGGAGGTGAACACGTGGCGCTCATCTGATGAAGAAAGCCACAGCCAACAAAAGAGCCAAGGACACTGGCTCTGTAAGATCCTGTCAGTGGGGAAACGGTTGCTCTGAGTTTTGAAGTGTTTAGTGTGATAAGGGGTAAAAATGAAAACAGTGAAGGTAATGGAAAGGGTATTCTCAAAAAGTCAGTGCTGGAGCAGGAGTTCAGCAAGGTGTGTCGAGGGCTGCTTGTGGCTTTGGGGTCTTCCAGTGTCTGTGCAGCCACACGTCACCTGTCTGTCCCTCCTCTACCTCTGATGGGCATTTGGGTGTCCCCAGTTTGGGGCTATTAAGAATAAAACTTCTCTGGCTTTTTTTAGAGGTTTCTGTGGGCTAAGGTAGGCACACATCTCTCTTGCATATGTACCCAGAAGTGGAATTGTCGTGTCATAGGGTTGGTTTCTGTTTATTTTTAGTAGATAATTGCTGCTTTTTCAGAGTGGTTGAGCTGGTTTGCACGTTCTCCAGCAATGCCTGAGAATTCAGTTGCTCTGCACCCTCAACACAACTTGCAGGTCTCTGTCTCTTTCATGTTGGCCTTTCTGAAGTTGTGTGGTAGTGCCTTATTGTGGTTTTAATCTTCATTTTCCTGATCACTGATAACGTGCTTTTTTCCATACCACCAAATAGTTCGGCAACACCAGCTGTGTGTCCTTTAGTCCAGCTCAATTATGACACCATCTACCTAGAGACAGCATTGAATTCCACAGGCTAAGGGCTCAGTGTCACCAGGCTGTCCCTGTTCCCCTTCAGACGTCAGCCACAAGTCCAGGTTGTCACCTGTGCTTCTGATTGACTGACTACAAACTGGAGGTTCCCACAACCCCCTTCTTGGGTTTGATTAATTTGCTGGAGTGACTCACAGAACTTAGAGAAAGATTTCCTCGCATTGCTAGCTTATTGTCAAGGCTACAGATGAATGGCCGGATGGAAGGTTTGTAGGCTGCAGCATGTGGGGAGGGGCTCGAAGTGCCTCTGCTCTCGTGTCCTCCATGTTCTCCTCAGTGTCACCTGCTCACCCACCTGGAAGATCTCCAAAGCCCAAGGCCTAGCCTGTTGGACTTCTGTGGAGGCCCCACCGCCCAGGCTCAGCTGAGGGAGTCGTCAGCCATTGGTGGTTGATTGAGCTCAGTGTCCAGCCCCTGTGCCCTCCACAGAAGGGTCCAGCTGCCTAACCATGTGGATGGCTCCCCAGGCCATCAGCTGCCATCCCTGGATTATCTGAGGGCTTTCTAAAATCCATTTCATTAATATGGCAAAAGATATCTTTGTCCTTCTTTGACTTCATAAAATTTCAAGGGCTGTGGGAGCTCTTTGTCAGGAACAGGGATGAAAACCAAATACATCTTGTTGTAAATCACAGTATCACAGTTGAGAACACTGAGCACTTCCTTATCACTGTTGTCCATTGGAAGGGTCTCTTTTGTGAAGTGCTGGCTCAAGTCTCCTGTTCATTTTAATTGTAGTAGTTTTATTCATCCTGGAGAGACAAATTCTTTGCTTAATATATACAGTTCAGGTCTCTTCCCTGTGGGTAGCCTATGCTTTCAGTCTCAGTGATGTTTTTGATAAATATAAATTTTACTTTGTGGTTTTAATCTTCATTTTCCTGATCACTGATAACGTGCTTTTTTCCATACCACCAAATAGTTCGGCAACACCAGCTGTGTGTCCTTTAGTCCAGCTCAATTATGACACCATCTACCTAGAGACAGCATTGAATTCCACAGGCTAAGGGCTCAGTGTCACCAGGCTGTCCCTGTTCCCCTTCAGACGTCAGCCACAAGTCCAGGTTGTCACGTGTACTTCTGATTGACTGACTACAAACGGGAGGTTCCCACAACCCCTTCTTGGGTTTGATTAATTTGCTGGAGTGACTCACAGAACTTAGAGAAAGATTTCCTCGCATTGCTAGCTTATTGTCAAGGCTACAGATGAATGGCCGGATGGAAGGTTTGTAGGCTGCAGCATGTGGGGAGGGGCTCGAAGTGCCTCTGCTCTCGTGTCCTCCATGTTCTCCTCAGTGTCACCTGCTCACCCACCTGGAAGATCTCCAAAGCCCAAGGCCTAGCCTGTTGGACTTCTGTGGAGGCCCCACCGCCCAGGCTCAGCTGAGGGAGTCGTCAGCCATTGGTGGTTGATTGAGCTCAGTGTCCAGCCCTGTGCCCTCCACAGAAGGGTCCAGCTGCCTAACCATGTGGATGGCTCCCCAGGCCATCAGCTGCCATCCCTGGATTATCTGAGGGCTTTCTAAAATCCATTTCATTAATATGGCAAAAGATATCTTTGTCCTTCTTTGACTTCATAAAATTTCAAGGGCTGTGGGAGCTCTTTGTCAGGAACAGGGATGAAAACCAAATACATCTTGTTGTAAATCACAGTATCACAGTTGAGAACACTGAGCACTTCCTTATCACTGTTGTCCATTGGAAGGGTCTCTTTTGTGAAGTGCTGGCTCAAGTCTCCTGTTCATTTTTAATTGTAGTAGTTTTTATTCATCCTGGAGAGACAAATTCTTTGCTTAATATATACAGTTCAGGTCTCTTCCCCTGTGGGTAGCCTATGCTTTCAGTCTCAGTGATGTTTTTTGATAAATATAAATTCTTATTGATGAAGTTCAGTTTATTGATTAACATTTTCGTCAGTTTTTTCTTATAAAATGTATCGAGGAAGGATTTATGTCGAGCACACTGTGTCCATTTAAGGTGTGCAGTTTATGTCATCACTGTGCCCTGCATAAGTTATTTGTTTCTCTTTGAATGGGCTTTGGTGGTTTTTGTCTTTCAAGAAATTTTACTAATTCTTCTAAGTTGACTTTGTTTCCTAAAGTAGTTCAGGATTGTCCCATTATTCTTTAGTTGTCTAAGGATCTGTGGAGATAGTTTTTCTGTCACTTGTGATGTTGATGATTTAGACTCTTTATGTTTATTTGTTATTCTGTCAGTTTCTACAAGTTTATACATTTTGTTGATCTTTTCTGAGAGCCAGCTTTTAGCTTGTATACTTTTCTCCCTGCTTTTTGAAAATACTGTTGATTTCTGCTTGTTATTTCTTTCTTTCAGGTTACTTTGGGTTTACCTTGCTTGCGTGCGCTCTCTCTCTTTTAAGCTTCTTGAGATGGACTCTGAGACCGTTGTTTAGAAACCTCTAGTTTGTCCCCATCTTGAGAATGGCCTTCCTGGGTCCCTGATTCCTCAGCTCTGAAAGTTCCAGTTAGAAGATTTTGAACTCCTGTCACACAGTGATGGGTACAAGTCCGGCAGATGACTTGTTGGGGAAATGGGGTGTGTCATACTGCAGGCCCCTTTCCTGAAGTGTGGCTCAGCCCCCTTCACGTGGGACGATGAGGGGAGAAATGTCAGTCGGTCTTGCCAGCCCAGCTCCCTGGCCCTTTCGCAGTCCCAGACTTGGCAGCGGTCCGGTGGGGAGAGCAGGCCTTGTGCTGGACACGCCTTTAGTTTCCAGTCTGTTCCAGGCCTTGAGGCTGTAGAGAAACATGGCTGATTTCTTTCCTCCCATAGAATCCCTTGTTTGGACCAGGCCTGATTCTTAGCCAGTGTTCAGAATTAGCAGCTTATTTTTAGCATTTCTAGAAGGACTCTTTCTTGTGAGGAATTTTAATTCATATAGGTTTCTAAACAATGGTCTTAGAGTCTATCTCATATAAGACTCTTCCTTGCTTTGGTTTTAGAAATACAGTTTCTAAAACTTTTCACTAAAAAAAATCTGGTTCCATTGGATGGGTTAACCTGACCACAACAGTGTAATAGAAGGCAGAATTCTCCCTCACCTTTGAATAATTTACATACAATCAAAAGCATCTATTTAAGGGTACAGATGAATAAAGTTTGACATATGTATATTCCTTGTAACTACTACCACAGTCAAGAGCGTCATCCTAAAAGGCTCTGGTGCCCCTTTCCATTCAGATCTTCTTTTGTCACTGCTAATGCGATTCACTTTTTCCAGAATTTCCTGTAAATGGAATTATACAGTATGTACTGGCTTCTCTTCTGTCTGTCTGCTTTCTTTCAGTATCTGTGCCTTTGAGATTAATCCATGTTGTGCGGATGTGTTTTAGTCCTTTTATTGCTGAGCACTCTCCCACTGTGTGACTTGTTTGTTTGCCCATGGAGAGACATTTGGATTGTTTACAGCTTTTGGGCTATTATAAGCAAAGTTGTTATGTATATTTGTGTAGTTGTCTTTGTGTAAGAATATGTTATCATTTCTTTTGTGTAAGGATCTGGAAGTGGAGTGGCTGGGTAGAATGGTGAGTGCTACGAAAATGCTTTTATAAGGATCTATTTTCCAAAGATGTTACGTTCCTTGTAGCCACCTATGACCGTTCCAGTTTACTGCCATTTCTAGCAATACTTGGTATTGCCCATCATTCTGTTTTACCCATTCTACTAAGTGTGTACTGATTATCTCATTGTGACTCCAGTTTTTATTTTCCTAAAGACGAATGATAGATACTAGTATCTCATCGTGATCCTAGTTACTTTCCTGAGGGCTGCTAATGACAAGCTTCTTTCTCATGTGCTGCTTAGCTGTTTGTATGGCTTCCATGGTGTATCTGTTGAAATGTTTTGCTACTTTTTAAATTGGGTTGTTGTTTATTTATTATCGAGTTACAAAAAGTTCTTTGTATATTCTGAATACTAGTTCTTTTTCAGATATATGTATGAGAATTTTGCCATCTGGTATTTGCCTTTTCATTTTGTAAATAGTGTCTTTCAAAGAGCAGAATTTTAAAATCTTGATGAAATATAAATTATCATTCTATTCTTTGATTGCTACATTGTTTTTTATTGATATTTCTAAGACATTCTACTCCAAAGTACAAGAAGAAACATTTTTTTCTTAATTTTCTTCCAAAAGTTTCACAAATTTGGCTTTTAAATGTGGGTTAACTTTTGTGTATTTTGTTAGATAACAATTGAAATTCATTAATATATTGTTGTTATTTTTTAGTCACTCAGTCATGTCTAACTCTTTTTAACCCCATGGACTGTAGCCCACCCCCGGCTCCTCTGTTATTGCTCAGAATTTCGTGTAAATGGAATTATACAGTATGTACTGGCTTCTCTTCTGTCTGTCTGCTTTCTTTCAGCATCTGTGCCTTTGAGATTAATCCATGTTGTGCGGATGTGTTTTAGTCCTTTTATTGCTGAGCACTCTCCACTGTGTGACTTGTTTGTTTGCCCATGGAGAGACATTTGGATTGTTTACAGCTTTTGGGCTATTATAAGCAAAGTTGTTATGTATATTTGTGTAGTTGTCTTTGTGTAAGAATATGTTATCATTTCTTTTGTGTAAGGATCTGGAAGTGGAGTGGCTGGGTAGAATGGTGAGTGCTACGAAAATGCTTTTATAAGGATCTATTTTCCAAAGATGTTACGTTCCTTGTAGCCACCTATGACCGTTCCAGTTTACTGCCATTTCTAGCAATACTTGGTATTGCCCATCATTCTGTTTTACCCATTCTACTAAGTGTGTACTGATTATCTCATTGTGACTCCAGTTTTTATTTTCCTAAAGACGAATGATAGATACTAGTATCTCATCGTGATCCTAGTTACTTTCCTGAGGGCTGCTAATGACAAGCTTCTTTCTCATGTGCTGCTTAGCTGTTTGTATGGCTTCCATGGTGTATCTGTTGAAATGTTTTGCTACTTTTTAAATTGGGTTGTTGTTTATTTATTATCGAGTTACAAAAAGTTCTTTGTATATTCTGAATACTAGTTCTTTTTCAGATATATGTATGAGAATTTTGCCATCTGGTATTTGCCTTTTCATTTTGTAAATAGTGTCTTTCAAAGAGCAGAATTTTAAAATCTTGATGAAATATAAATTATCATTCTATTCTTTGATTGCTACATTGTTTTTTATTGATATTTCTAAGACATTCTACTCCAAAGTACAAGAAGAAACATTTTTTTCTTAATTTTCTTCCAAAAGTTTCACAAATTTGGCTTTTAAATGTGGGTTAACTTTTGTGTATTTTGTTAGATAACAATTGAAATTCATTAATATATTGTTGTTATTTTTTAGTCACTCAGTCATGTCTAACTCTTTTTAACCCCATGGACTGTAGCCCACCAGGCTCCTCTGTCCATGGGATTTCCTAGGCAAGAATACTGGACTGGGTTGCCATTTCCTTCTCTAGGGGATCTTCCCAACCCAGGGATCAAACCTGTATCTCTTGCAGTGGCATGTGGATTCTTTACCACTGTGACATCAGGGAAGCCTCCCTGTGCTCAGTTGCTCAGTTGTGTCCAACAATTTGTGACCCCACGGACTGTAGCCCATCAGGCTCTTCTACCCATAGAGTTTTCCAGGCAAGAATCCTGGAGTGGGTTGCCATTTCCTTATGTATAATATATAAATACCCAGTTCTTCTGACAGTTTGTTGGAGATACTCTCCCCATTGAAGTGTCTTTACACCTTTATAAAAAGTCAAATGATCATAAATTCTTGTCGTAGTTTGAGAGTCTCTATTCTATTCCATTTTTATGTCTATCTTTATACTAATTTGACACTGTACTGATTATTGGTTATCTGAAATCAGGTAAACTAAATCCTCCAACTTTGTTCTTATTTTTTCCAAATAGTTGGAAGGTCTTTGCCCTTTTTTTTTTTTTAAATTTTCTAATCAGCTTCTTAACTTGTATGAGGATTTTGATTGAGATCTCTTTGAATCTGTCGATCAGTTCACACAGAATCACATCTTAATACCACTGAATCTTCTTGTAATGCATATTGTAATCTCTCCATTTATTAAATCTTTAATTTCGTCAGAAGAGTCCTAAAGAATTTTCAAGTATTTTGAATTCTCCTTAAACATTTTTAATTTCTACTTTTTAAATTGGGTTGTTGTTTATTTATTATCGAGTTACAAAAGTTCTTTGTATATTCTGAATACTAGTTCTTTTCATATATATGTATGAGAATTTTGCCATCTGGTATTTGCCTTTTCATTTTGTAAATAGTGTCTTTCAAAGAGCAGAATTTTAAAATCTTGATGAAATATAAATTATCATTCTATTCTTTGATTGCTACATTGTTTTTTATTGATATTTCTAAGACATTCTACTCCAAAGTACAAGAAGAAACATTTTTTTCTTAATTTTCTTCCAAAAGTTTCACAAATTTGGCTTTTAAATGTGGGTTAACTTTTGTGTATTTTGTTAGATAACAATTGAAATTCATTAATATATTGTTGTTATTTTTTAGTCACTCAGTCATGTCTAACTCTTTTTAACCCCATGGACTGTAGCCCACCAGGCTCCTCTGTCCATGGGATTTCCTAGGCAAGAATACTGGACTGGGTTGCCATTTCCTTCTCTAGGGGATCTTCCCAACCCAGGGATCAAACCTGTATCTCTTGCAGTGGCATGTGGATTCTTTACCACTGTGACATCAGGGAAGCCTCCCTGTGCTCAGTTGCTCAGTTGTGTCCAACAATTTGTGACCCCACGGACTGTAGCCCATCAGGCTCTTCTACCCATAGAGTTTTCCAGGCAAGAATCCTGGAGTGGGTTGCCATTTCCTTATGTATAATATATAAATACCCAGTTCTTCTGACAGTTTGTTGGAGATACTCTCCCCATTGAAGTGTCTTTACACCTTTATAAAAAGTCAAATGATCATAAATTCTTGTCGTAGTTTGAGAGTCTCTATTCTATTCCATTTTTATGTCTATCTTTATACTAATTTGACACTGTACTGATTATTGGTTATCTGAAATCAGGTAAACTAAATCCTCCAACTTTGTTCTTATTTTTTCCAAATAGTTGGAAGGTCTTTGCCCTTTTTTTTTTTTTAAATTTTCTAATCAGCTTCTTAACTTGTATGAGGATTTTGATTGAGATCTCTTTGAATCTGTCGATCAGTTCACACAGAATCACATCTTAATACCACTGAATCTTCTTGTAATGCATATTGTAATCTCTCCATTTATTAAATCTTTAATTTCGCTCAGAAGAGTCCTAAAGTTTTCAGTATGCAATTCTTGCAAGTATTTTGTTAAATTTCTCCCCTTAAACATTTTGCATTTTCAGATAGTATTATAAATGGTAGTTTTAAAAGATACTCATGGACTTCCCTGGTGGTGCAAGGGGCACCAGTTTGATCCCTGGCCTGGGAAGATGCCATGTGCTGTGGAGCGGCTGGACTGATGTGTCCAACTACAGAGCAGGAGCTCTGGAGCATGTGTGCCCAGAGCCAGTGCTCTGCAATGGAAGAGGCCGCTGCGATGGATGGCCCACACAGGCCAAAGAACAAAGATAAATAAATGAAAGATCAATAGAAGTGGCCTAAAAAAAAAAAGATACTCATTTCTAATTATTAGCTAGTATATAGAAATACAGTTTGGTTTTGTATTCTGAGTTTATATCTACTACTTAGCCAAAGTCAATTATTAGTTTCAATAACCTTTTACTTATGATGTTGTCATCTGCAAGTAAAGATAGTTTTATTTACTTCTTTCTAAATATGTATGTCTTTTATTTACTTTTCTGACTTAATTGTCCTCCAGTATAATAGTAAATAGAAGTAGTCACAGAGGATCTTTTTGTCTTCTTTTGTATCTTAGGGGGAAAGCATTTTGTCGTTCACCATTAATTATAATGTTAACAGGTTTTTCATTGATTCTTTTATCAGCTTGAGAAAATTTACTTCTCTTTCTTGTTCCCTAAGTTAAAAAAGAATTACCATAAATGTTTGTTGAATTTTGTCAAGTATTTTTTCTGCATTTACTGAAATAATTATAGATTATTTTTAATATTATTTGTTAATATTTGAGTTGCATCAACCAATCAATTGAATTTTGAATGAGGAAACAACTTTGTATTAATAGGTTGAACTCAACTTCTCCTGATGGATTATCATTTTTTAAAGAAAAATAGATCTAATTTTTTTTCCTGAGTTTGATTAGCTGATACTTTTTAAAGAAAATTTATGTCAGTAATCATGAGGGAAATTGTCCAGTGGTTTTCTTTTCTTGTATACTCTGCCTGGTTTTGTGACGGGATAAAGCTGGCTTCATTAAATGTGTTAGGTAGTGTTTCTTCCTCTATTTCTTAAGAGAGTTCATGTTGGGCAGTATTATTTTTTTCCTTAAATTTTGGGTAGAATTTGTTCAGTCCTCAAATTTCCTTTGTGAAAGATTTTGAATTGAATTGATTTTAGCACTTTAAGCTTTTCAGATTTATGTGTCCTGAGTCAGCTTTAGAATTTGTGTTCTGTAAGGTACTGATTTTTCTAAGTTACTAAGTTCAGGGATGTCAACTTTCTCTTCATGCTGTTTCATTATTCTTTTAATTATGATAAGACCTGAAATGATGTTTCCTTTTTCACTGAGATTTGTGTCTTGTATTTTCCGTTTAAAATCAGTCTAGCTAGTGGTTTATCAATTATATAGATTTTTCAAATATATAGATTTTGCTTTAATTGATTTTCTTTTTTTTTGAATTGACTTTCCTCTTATTTTTTAAGCATTTAGTTATTTGTCTTAGCTGCAGCATGAAGGATCTTTTTTTCTTTTGTTGAGGCAGGACGGCTTCGTTGCCCCAAGCCATGTGGCATCTTAGTTCACTTAACAGGAATTGAATCCGTGTCCTCTGCATTAGAAGACATATTCTTTTTTTTTTTTTTTTTGATTTATTTATTGGGGTATGGTTGATTTACAATGCTGCATTAGTTTCAGGAGTCCAGCGAAGTTATTGTTATGTCTTTTACAGAGGTTTTTTTTTTTTCCATTTTTTTTTAATTTTGCTTTTTTGCTTTTACAGAGTTTTGTTGTTTATAGATATGTATAATCCCAGATTAGTCATATGTATAATTCCAGATTAGTCATGTGTATAATCCCAGATTAGTCATATGTATATCCCATCCCCCCCATCCCACCCTCCAGACCATCGCATAGCCCCCATGTAAGATCCCTCAACCCACAACGTATTGACAATAGTTATTTCTTTTACATATGATAGTATAGGGCTCCATGTTACTCTTTCCATATCTCTCACCCACTCTTCCCTCTCCCCAGTGTCCATAAGTGTTCTCTTTGACTGTTTTTCCATCGATGCTCTGTGTGTTTGTATTTATCAAAAATTTTTTTTGATCTTTTCTTGTATACTCTGCCTGGTTTTGTGACGGGGTAAAGCTGGCTTCATTAAATGTGTTAGGTAGTGTTTCTTCCTCTATTTCTTAAGAGAGTTCATGTTGGGCAGTATTATTTTTTTCCTTAAATTTTGGGTAGAATTTGTTCAGTCCTCAAATTTCCTTTGTGAAAGATTTTGAATTGAATTGATTTTAGCACTTTAAGCTTTTCAGATTTATGTGTCCTGAGTCAGCTTTAGAATTTGTGTTCTGTAAGGTACTGATTTTTCTAAGTTACTAAGTTCAGGGATGTCAACTTTCTCTTCATGCTGTTTCATTATTCTTTTAATTATGATAAGACCTGAAATGATGTTTCCTTTTTCACTGAGATTTGTGTCTTGTATTTTCCGTTTAAAATCAGTCTAGCTAGTGGTTTATCAATTATATAGATTTTTCAAATATATAGATTTTGCTTTAATTGATTTTCTTTTTTTTTGAATTGACTTTCCTCTTATTTTTTAAGCATTTAGTTATTTGTCTTAGCTGCAGCATGAAGGATCTTTTTTTCTTTTGTTGAGGCAGGACGGCTTCGTTGCCCCAAGCCATGTGGCATCTTAGTTCACTTAACAGGAATTGAATCCGTGTCCTCTGCATTAGAAGACATATTCTTTTTTTTTTTTTTTTTGATTTATTTATTGGGGTATGGTTGATTTACAATGCTGCATTAGTTTCAGGAGTCCAGCGAAGTTATTGTTATGTCTTTTACAGAGGTTTTTTTTTTTTCCATTTTTTTTTAATTTTGCTTTTTTGCTTTTACAGAGTTTTGTTGTTTATAGATATGTATAATCCCAGATTAGTCATATGTATAATTCCAGATTAGTCATGTGTATAATCCCAGATTAGTCATATGTATATCCCATCCCCCCCATCCCACCCCTCCAGACCATCGCATAGCCCCCATGTAAGATCCCTCAACCCACAACGTATTGACAATAGTTATTTCTTTTACATATGATAGTATAGGGCTCCATGTTACTCTTTCCATATCTCTCACCCACTCTTCCCTCTCCCCAGTGTCCATAAGTGTTCTCTTTGACTGTTTTTCCATCGATGCTCTGTGTGTGTATTTATCAGTATGACCTTACTAGATTCCATATATATGTGTTAGTATACTATGCTTGTCCTTCTCTTTTTGACTTACTTCACTTTTTATGATAGGTTCTAGATCCAGCCACCTCATTAGGACTGATTCTTCTGCATTTCTTTTTGCTGCTGAGAAGTACTCCATTGTGTATATGTACCAGAGCTTCTTTATCCATTCGTTTGTCAATGTATATCTGGGTTGCTTCCATGTTCTAGCTATTGTGTAGAGTGCTGCAATGAACATTGGGGTACAGGCATCTCTTTCAATTTTGATTTCATCAGGGTATAAGCCTGATAGTGGGATTACTGGGTCATATAGTGCTTCTATTCTTGGCTTTTTGAGGAATCTCCATACTGTCTTCCATAGTGGCTGTATCGACTTACATTCCCACCAACAATGCAAGACTATTCCCTTTTCTCCACATTCTCTCCAGCATTTATTGTCTGTAGATTTATTGATGATGGCCATTCTGACTGGTGTGAGGTGATATCTCATTGTAGTCTTTATTACACCTCTCTGATAATGAGTGACATTGAGCATTTTTTCATGTGTTTTTTGGCCATCTATATGTGGAAGACATATTCTTTAACCACTTGACCACGAGGGAATTCCCTGATGTCCCTTTCATTGATTTTTATTCTTGACTTAATTATTTTCTTCCTGCTTATTTTGATACACTTCGCTGTTTTTTTTTTCTAGCTTCTTAAGGTGGAAGCTGAGATAAATGATTTTGGATTATTTTCTCATCTTATAGTAACATTTAGACCTATAATTTCTCTCAAAACTATACTTTAGCTATATGCTACATATTTTTTTGGGGGGGGGGCACTTCTATCGGTCTTTCATTTATTTCCATCTTTGTTCTTTGGCCTGTGTGGTCTTCCTATCGCAGTGGCCTCTTGCTGCAGAGCACCGGCTCTGGGCGCATGTGCTCCAGAGCTCCTGCTCTGTGGAACCAACGTCTTTTTACATATGATAGTATAGGGCTCCATGTTACTCTTTCCATATCTCTCACCCACTCTTCCCTCTCCCCAGTGTCCATAAGTGTTCTCTTTGACTGTTTTTCCATCGATGCTCTGTGTGTGTATTTATCAGTATGATCTTACTAGATTCCATATATATGTGTTAGTATACTATGCTTGTCCTTCTCTTTTTGACTTACTTCACTTTTTATGATAGGTTCTAGATCCAGCCACCTCATTAGGACTGATTCTTCTGCATTTCTTTTTGCTGCTGAGAAGTACTCCATTGTGTATATGTACCAGAGCTTCTTTATCCATTCGTTTGTCAATGTATATCTGGGTTGCTTCCATGTTCTAGCTATTGTGTAGAGTGCTGCAATGAACATTGGGGTACAGGCATCTCTTTCAATTTTGATTTCATCAGGGTATAAGCCTGATAGTGGGATTACTGGGTCATATAGTGCTTCTATTCTTGGCTTTTTGAGGAATCTCCATACTGTCTTCCATAGTGGCTGTATCGACTTACATTCCCACCAACAATGCAAGACTATTCCCTTTTCTCCACATTCTCTCCAGCATTTATTGTCTGTAGATTTATTGATGATGGCCATTCTGACTGGTGTGAGGTGATATCTCATTGTAGTCTTTATTACACCTCTCTGATAATGAGTGACATTGAGCATTTTTTCATGTGTTTTTTGGCCATCTATATGTGGAAGACATATTCTTTAACCACTTGACCACGAGGGAATTCCCTGATGTCCCTTTCATTGATTTTTATTCTTGACTTAATTATTTTCTTCCTGCTTATTTTGATACACTTCGCTGTTTTTTTTTTCTAGCTTCTTAAGGTGGAAGCTGAGATAAATGATTTTGGATTATTTTCTCATCTTATAGTAACATTTAGACCTATAATTTCTCTCAAAACTATACTTTAGCTATATGCTACATATTTTTTTTGGGGGGGGGGCCACTTCTATCGGTCTTTCATTTATTTCCATCTTTGTTCTTTGGCCTGTGTGGTCTTCCTATCGCAGTGGCCTCTTGCTGCAGAGCACCGGCTCTGGGCGCATGTGCTCCAGAGCTCCTGCTCAGTAGTTGGACACATTGGTCCAGCCGCTCTGCGGCACGTGGGATCTTCCCAGGCCAGGGATCAAACCGGCGCCCCTTGCACTGCAAGGCGGTGCCCTTACCCATTGGACCACCAGGGAAGCCCTATTCTACATATTTCAAAATGTTTACTTTTGAAATAATTATAGACTCACAGGATATTGTAAAAATAATATGAAGAATTCTGTGTGTCCTTCACTCACATTCCCCCTGTGGTGACATCTGACACATGTGTAATATAATATCAAATTTAAGGAATTGACATTGATAGATTGACATTGACATACTGTTAGCTAGAACACACAAATTATTCAGCTTTCACTGTATTGTTAACCTGCATCTCTCTCCCACTGTGTGTGTGTGTGTGTAGTAGAGTTCTGTGCGATTAGACCACAGTTAAGATGCAGTATTGTTCCATTATCAGGAATGAACTCCCTGTTATCTTTCTGTATTCTTATCCATTCTCCATGCCATCTACTATTCCTGACCCTGGAAAACTACTAATCTGTCTTCCATCTCTATAGTTTTGCCATTTTGATAATGTTTTGTAAGTGGAATTATGCAGTATACCACCCTTGGAGATTAGACTAATCAGCAGTCTCACTTATTGAATTTTGTATTATATTTCATATAAATTTATATATATTCCTGCATATTTTCATATATATATACTTCACACCTGTAAAAGTTCCATCTGGTTATTTTTATATCTTCCTTTAATCTTCTACCATGTTCATTTTGTCTTTTAAATACCTATATATATTTATGATAATTGTCTTAAAATTCTTATTTGGACTTCCCTGCCTTTCAGAATTTATTCATATTGACTGCTTTCCCCCTTGTTTTTGGTTACATTTTCTTGCTTCACTGTATGTTCAGTAACTTTGAGTTGAATGGTAGATGTTGTGAATATTACAGTTAGTGTCTGGATTTTGTCATTTTTAAAGATTGTTGAACTTTGTACTTTGAGGCAGATGAGGTACTTGTGAATCAGTTTTATATTTTTTAAGGTTTTGCTTTATGCTTTTTAGATGGATGTGGAGTATCTTTTGCTTTTTTTCTTTAGTTGCTAAGTCACGTCCAACTCTTTTGCCATAGCCATGGGATTTCTCAGGGAAGAATACTAGAGTGGATTGTCATTTCCTTCTCCAGGGGATCTTCCCAACCCAGGGATCAAATCGGCCTCTCCTTCGTTTCCTGCATTGGCAGGCAAGTTCCTCACCTCTGCATGACTTGGGAAGCCCCTGGAGTATCTAGGGCTATTTTAGCCGCATTATTTAGGTGCAATTCTCTGCTGTCTCTATTTATTGCTTTGGCAGTTCAATTGGAACTTTGCTTTTGCTGGTCAAAATTCTAAATGTCTCCTAATCTATTCAACAGTGGAAATTGTTCAGTTTTTGCTTTGCCTCATGGAGTTTCACGTACTACTTAGAATTTGGCAACAGATGAAGAGGACTTCCCCTCCAGGCAGATTACTGGAAGTCTTTTAACTGTGGCTCTCATCTCTTCAGGGCTTCCCCTCATATCACCTCTTCACAATCTCTAAGCGCCTCAGCTTCCCTGAGCTCTTGTATATGTCACCAACTCGGTAGGCAGTGGTTTTCTTCTTGAACCCCGTGGACTCTTAGTTTCCTCTTCGTAAGTGGAATTATGCAGTATACCACCCTTGGAGATTAGACTAATCAGCAGTCTCACTTATTGAATTTTGTATTATATTTCATATAAATTTATATATATTCCTGCATATTTTCATATATATATACTTCACACCTGTAAAAGTTCCATCTGGTTATTTTTATATCTTCCTTTAATCTTCTACCATGTTCATTTTGTCTTTTAAATACCTATATATATTTATGATAATTGTCTTAAAATTCTTATTTGGACTTCCTGCCTTTCAGAATTTATTCATATTGACTGCTTTCCCCCTTGTTTTTGGTTACATTTTCTTGCTTCACTGTATGTTCAGTAACTTTGAGTTGAATGGTAGATGTTGTGAATATTACAGTTAGTGTCTGGATTTTGTCATTTTTAAAGATTGTTGAACTTTGTACTTTGAGGCAGATGAGGTACTTGTGAATCAGTTTTATATTTTTTAAGGTTTTGCTTTATGCTTTTTAGATGGATGTGGAGTATCTTTTGCTTTTTTTCTTTAGTTGCTAAGTCACGTCCAACTCTTTTGCCATAGCCATGGGATTTCTCAGGGAAGAATACTAGAGTGGATTGTCATTTCCTTCTCCAGGGGATCTTCCCAACCCAGGGATCAAATCGGCCTCTCCTTCGTTTCCTGCATTGGCAGGCAAGTTCCTCACCTCTGCATGACTTGGGAAGCCCCTGGAGTATCTAGGGCTATTTTAGCCGCATTATTTAGGTGCAATTCTCTGCTGTCTCTATTTATTGCTTTGGCAGTTCAATTGGAACTTTGCTTTTGCTGGTCAAAATTCTAAATGTCTCCTAATCTATTCAACAGTGGAAATTGTTCAGTTTTTTCTTTGCCTCATGGAGTTTCACGTACTACTTAGAATTTGGCAACAGATGAAGAGGACTTCCCCTCCAGGCAGATTACTGGAAGTCTTTTAACTGTGGCTCTCATCTCTTCAGGGCTTCCCCTCATATCACCTCTTCACAATCTCTAAGCGCCTCAGCTTCCCTGAGCTCTTGTATATGTCACCAACTCGGTAGGCAGTGGTTTTCTTCTTGAATTTTCCTCCTTGTCATGCAGTCTGGAAACTGCTTTCACTAGAAAGGCCTTATGTTTATTACAATTTTGTGTAGCTTCTTGTCTAATGCCTGAAATCAGTTGTTTCTCACACACACACACACACACACACACACACACACACACACACATGTATTTTAGTTTTCTGCTTGTACACACAAGAGGATGAGACCCACCATGGTTACTTCATCATTGTTGTTGTTGTTCTGTTGCTCAGTTGTGTCCAACTCTTTGTGACCCCATGGACTACAGTGTGCCTAGCTTCCCTGTCCTTCACCATTTCCTGGAGTTTGCTTAAATTCATGTCTGTTGCATCGGTGATGCCATCCAAGCATCTCATCCTTGTCGTCCCCTTCTCCTCCTGCCTTCAATCTTTCCCAGCAGCAGAATTTTTTCCAACAAGTCGGCTCTTTGCATCAGGTGGCCAAAGTATTGGAGCTTCATCATCAGTCCTTCCAGTGAACACTTTGGGTTGATTTCCTTTAGGATTGATTGGTTTGATCTCCTTTCTGTCCAAGGGACTCTTAAGAGTCTTCTCCAGCACCACAGTTCCAAAGCAGCAGTTCTTCAGCTACTCAGCCTTCTTTATGGTCCAACTGTCACATCCATACGTGACTACTGGAAAAACCATAGCTTGGGCTATATAGATCTTTGTCAGTAAGGTGATGTCTCGGCTTTTTAAAACACTGTCTAGGTTTGTCATAGCTTTTCTTCCAAGGAGCAAGGGTCTTTTGATTTCATGGCTGCCGTCACCATACACAGTGATTTTGGAGCCCAAGATAATAAAGTCGGTCACTGTTTCGATTGTTTCCTCATTTATTTGCCATAAAGTGATGGGATCAGATTGCATGAATGTTGAGGGTTTTTTTTTTTTTTAAGATTTATTTATTTATTTATTTTGGGAGGGGGTGGAGTGCGGAGGGAGGGGAGCAGGCGGGCTACTTCTATTGGTCTTTCATTTGTCCATTTTCATCCATCTTTGTTCTCTGGTCCATGTGGGCCTCCCATCGCGGTGGCCTCTGTTGTTCCAGAGCACCGGCTCTGGGCACATGCGCTCCAGAGCTCCAGCTCGGTAATTGGACACATCGGTCCAGCTGTTTCGCGGCACGTGGGATCTTCCCAGACCAGGGATCGAACCAGCGCCCCTTGCACTGCAAGGCGGTGTCCCTACCCACTGGACCACCAAGGAAGCCTGAATGTTGAGTTTTAAGCCAGCTTTTTTCACTCTCCTCTTTTATCCTCATCAAGAGGCTTTTTAATTCCTCTTCACTTTCTGCCATAAGGGTGATATTATTTGCATATCTGAGGTTGTTGATATTTCCCCCCGAAATATTGATTCCAGCTTGTGATTCATTCAGCCTGGCATTTCACATGATGTACTCTGCATATAAATTAAATAAGCAGGGTGAAAATACATAGCCTTGATGTCTGTTGCATCGGTGATGCCATCCAAGCATCTCATCCTTGTCGTCCCCTTCTCCTCCTGCCTTCAATCTTTCCCAGCAGCAGAATTTTTTCCAACAAGTCGGCTCTTTGCATCAGGTGGCCAAAGTATTGGAGCTTCATCATCAGTCCTTCCAGTGAACACTTTGGGTTGATTTCCTTTAGGATTGATTGGTTTGATCTCCTTTCTGTCCAAGGGACTCTTAAGAGTCTTCTCCAGCACCACAGTTCCAAAGCAGCAGTTCTTCAGCTACTCAGCCTTCTTTATGGTCCAACTGTCACATCCATACGTGACTACTGGAAAAACCATAGCTTGGGCTATATAGATCTTTGTCAGTAAGGTGATGTCTCGGCTTTTTAAAACACTGTCTAGGTTTGTCATAGCTTTTCTTCCAAGGAGCAAGGGTCTTTTGATTTCACGGCTGCCGTCACCATACACAGTGATTTTGGAGCCCAAGATAATAAAGTCGGTCACTGTTTCGATTGTTTCCTCATTTATTTGCCATAAAGTGATGGGATCAGATTGCATGAATGTTGAGGGTTTTTTTTTTTTTTAAGATTTATTTATTTATTTATTTTGGGAGGGGGTGGAGTGCGGAGGGAGGGGAGCAGGCGGGCTACTTCTATTGGTCTTTCATTTGTCCATTTTCATCCATCTTTGTTCTCTGGTCCATGTGGGCCTCCCATCGCGGTGGCCTCTGTTGTTCCAGAGCACCGGCTCTGGGCACATGCGCTCCAGAGCTCCAGCTCGGTAATTGGACACATCGGTCCAGCTGTTTCGCGGCACGTGGGATCTTCCCAGACCAGGGATCGAACCAGCGCCCCTTGCACTGCAAGGCGGTGTCCCTACCCACTGGACCACCAAGGAAGCCTGAATGTTGAGTTTTAAGCCAGCTTTTTTCACTCTCCTCTTTTATCCTCATCAAGAGGCTTTTTAATTCCTCTTCACTTTCTGCCATAAGGGTGATATTATTTGCATATCTGAGGTTGTTGATATTTCCCCCCGAAATATTGATTCCAGCTTGTGATTCATTCAGCCTGGCATTTCACATGATGTACTCTGCATATAAATTAAATAAGCAGGGTGAAAATACATAGCCTTGATGTACTCCTTTCCCAATTTAGAAGCAGTCCATTATTCCATGTCCAGTCCTAACTGTTGCTTTTTGACCTGCATACAGGTTTCACAGGAGGCAGGTAAGATGTTCTGGTATTCCGAACTTTTTAAGAATTTTCCACAGTCAAAGGCTTTAGCATAGTCAGTGAAACAGAAGTAGTTGTTTTTCTGGACTTATCTTGCTTTTCTGCGATCTAGTAGATGTTGGCAATTTGATCTCTGGTTCCTCTGCGTTTTTTTTTTTTTTTTTGCGGGGGAGGCGGGCCACTTCTATTGGTCTTTCATTTGTCTATTTTCATCCATCTTTGTTCTTTGGCCTGTGTGGGCCTCCCATCGCAGTGGCCTCTGTTGTCCTAGAGCACTGGCTCTGGGCGCATGCGCTCCAGAGCTTGGGCTCGGTAATTTGACACATCGGTCCAGCCGCTCCGCTGCACGTGGGATCTTCCCAGGCCAGGGCTCGAACCGGCGCCCCTTGCACTGCAAGGCGGTGTCCTTACCCACTGGACCACCAGGGAAGCCCTCCTCTGCGTTATTTATTTATTTAATTTATTTTTTTAAAGATTTATTTATTTATTTTGGGCGGGGGTCGGGTTGGGGAGGGAGGGGAGCGGGCGGGCCACCTCTATTGGTCTTTCATTTCTCTATTTTCATCTGTGTTTGTTCTTTGGCTCCTGTGGGCCTCCCATCGCGGTGGCGTCTGTTGTTGCAGAACTCCGGCTCTGGGCGCATGCGCTCCAGCGCTCCGGCTTGGCAATTGGACACATTGGTCCAGCCGCTCTGCCGCACGCGGGATCCTCCCAGGCCAGGGATCGAACTGGCACGCCTTGCACTGCAAGGCGGTATCCTTACCCACTGGACCACCAGGGAAAGCCCTGGGAAAGCCCCTCTGCGTTTTTTAAATCCAGCTTGTACATCTGGAAGTTCTTGGTTTGGGTACTGCTGAAGCCTGGCTTGAAGGATTTTGAGCATTACTTTACTAGCATGTGAAAGGAGTGCAATTGTGTGGTAGTTTGAACATTCTTTGGCATTGCCCTCCTTTGGGATTGGAATGAAAACTGACCTTTTCCAGTCCTGCTTAATCATGTGCCCAAACAAAAATCTCTTCTCTATTTTGTTATTATTATTTTGTGGTAAAATACATATAACATAAAATTTACAATTTTAATCATTTTTAGTCATATAGTTCCCATGATACTAAGTGCATTCATGTAGCTGTGGACTCATCACAACCACCCAAACTCTGGAACATTTTTCATCTTGGAGAACTGACTCTGCATCCATTGGACAATAACTCCTCGTTGTTTCCTCACCCCAACTCTGGGAAATCATCATTCTACTTTATGTCTCTATGAATTTGAGTTTGTTAGGTATTTAATACAAGTTGAATCATATATGATTTGTTCTTTTGTAACTGACTTATTTCACTGTCCCTTTTTAAAAACAATATATCATTTGGTCTTTGTTTAATACTCAGACTATTTAAGCTAACAAGATGATATGGGGCAGAGTGGTAGGGATATACATTGGTGATCTTTGTTATTTGTTTATGGTTTTTGGTAGGGTAAATAGACTTTTGTGTGTTTTTATTTTGTATCTTGAGTTACACATAACCTCATGTAAGACAGTTTGTAAATGTTGATGTTGGAGAATTAAGATATAGCATGGCCCATTCATATTCTTTCAATTTAATGGATATTGTATTGCATGCTCACTGAACTAGTAATTGTCCATTTTGCTTAAGAATTAAACTTAGATATCTCCCTACCAGTGACATCATTCAATCTGCTTGTTTCATTAAAACTTAATATCCCCTTAATTATACATACTTCTTTGTGACTTTATTTTTTTTAAAGCTTTCATGTGAAGAACTTCATTTAGCCCTTTTCAAGACATAGCATCACTTCCTTGGAGAATTCTATTCTGATTTCCTATCTGATATATAATTTTGCCTTTCAGCTGTGGTACTTTGTATATTTTCTATAACTCCTCTTTTTGTCATAAACCTATGACAAACCTAGACAGTGTGTTGAAAAGTAGAGACATCACTTTGCCAACAAAGGTCTATATAGTCATAGCTATGGTTTTTCCAGTAGTCATGTATGGACGTAAGAGTTGGATAATAAAGAAAGCTGAGCAGCTGAAGAATTGATGCTTTCAGACTGTGGTGGTAAAGAAGGCTCTTGAGAGTCCCTTGGACAGCAAGGAGA
The DNA here is from genome assembly GCA_022376925.1 of Tragulus kanchil. Lineage (NCBI taxonomy): Eukaryota > Metazoa > Chordata > Mammalia > Artiodactyla > Tragulidae > Tragulus > Tragulus kanchil. The sequence goes on from JAIOJX010000028.1 coordinate 247,798,844, forward strand.
TCAAACCAATCAATCCTAAAGGAAGTCAACCCTGAGTATTCACTGGAAGGACTGATACTGAAGCTGAAGGTCCAGTATTTGGCCACCTAATGCAAAGAACTGACTCACTGGAAAAGATCCTGATCCTAGGAAAGATTGAGGTCTGGAACATTTTTCATCTTGGAGAACTGACTCTGCATCCATTGGACAATAACTCCTCGTTGTTTCCTCACCCCAACTCTGGGAAATCATCATTCTACTTTATGTCTCTATGAATTTGAGTTTGTTAGGTATTTAATACAAGTTGAATCATATATGATTTGTTCTTTTGTAACTGACTTATTTCACTGTCCCTTTTTAAAAACAATATATCATTTGGTCTTTGTTTAATACTCAGACTATTTAAGCTAACAAGATGATATGGGGCAGAGTGGTAGGGATATACATTGGTGATCTTTGTTATTTGTTTATGGTTTTTGGTAGGGTAAATAGACTTTTGTGTGTTTTTATTTTGTATCTTGAGTTACACATAACCTCATGTAAGACAGTTTGTAAATGTTGATGTTGGAGAATTAAGATATAGCATGGCCCATTCATATTCTTTCAATTTAATGGATATTGTATTGCATGCTCACTGAACTAGTAATTGTCCATTTTGCTTAAGAATTAAACTTAGATATCTCCCTACCAGTGACATCATTCAATCTGCTTGTTTCATTAAAACTTAATATCCCCTTAATTATACATACTTCTTTGTGACTTTATTTTTTTTAAAGCTTTCATGTGAAGAACTTCATTTAGCCCTTTTCAAGACATAGCATCACTTCCTTGGAGAATTCTATTCTGATTTCCTATCTGATATATAATTTTGCCTTTCAGCTGTGGTACTTTGTATATTTTCTATAACTCCTCTTTTTGTCATAAACCTATGACAAACCTAGACAGTGTGTTGAAAAGTAGAGACATCACTTTGCCAACAAAGGTCTATATAGTCATAGCTATGGTTTTTCCAGTAGTCATGTATGGACGTAAGAGTTGGATAATAAAGAAAGCTGAGCAGCTGAAGAATTGATGCTTTCAGACTGTGGTGGTAAAGAAGGCTCTTGAGAGTCCCTTGGACAGCAAGGAGATCAAACCAATCAATCCTAAAGGAAGTCAACCCTGAGTATTCACTGGAAGGACTGATACTGAAGCTGAAGGTCCAGTATTTGGCCACCTAATGCAAAGAACTGACTCACTGGAAAAGATCCTGATCCTAGGAAAGATTGAGGGCAGGAGGAGCAGGGAGTGATAGAAGATAAGATGGTTGGATGACATCATTGACTCAGTGGACATGAGTTTGAGCAAGCTCAGGGAGAAGTGAAGTACAGGGAAGCCTGACAAGCCTCAGTCTATGGGATTGCCAAGAGTCAGACGTGACTGAGTGACTGAACAACCACAAATCTCTTCTTAGAATCCAGTGTGCTTGTTATGTTTATGCCTCTCCCTGCAAGGGGTTCCCTGGTCCTGCTGTGGTTAAGAATCCACCTGCCAATGTAGGAGATGCTAGAGATGTGAGTTCGATATCTCGGTTAGGAGGATTCCCTGGAGAAGGAAATAGCAACCCACTCTAATATTCTTGCCTGAGAAATCTCATGGACAGAGGACATTGGCGGGCTACAGTCCATGGGGTCTCAAAGAGTCAGACACAACTTAGCAACTAAACAGCAGCTCTCCCTGTTCCCCTTATATTTCCTTACTTTGCTGTATCTAAACTAACTCAAAGTAGATATTCAATAAAGATTAATTTAAGGGAAAAAAGGCATCACAGTCTTCAATTATAGATAAGTTAGTGACTCATTTGTCTCAGACTTTATTTACTGTCTCTGATTTCTTCCTGTTCTTTCTTGAACCCACTGCATCTGAATTTGCCCTTTCTCTACAAAAACAGCTTTGTCAGAATTCACCAAAGACCTCTTTGACTTTGCTCAATCCAGTTGTCAAGTGTCAGTCTTCATATTAGTTGACCCATCAGTAGCATCAGAATCCATAAACCTATGACAAACCTAGACAGTGTGTTGAAAAGTAGAGACATCACTTTGCCAACAAAGGTCTATATAGTCATAGCTATGGTTTTTCCAGTAGTCATGTATGGACGTAAGAGTTGGATAATAAAGAAAGCTGAGCAGCTGAAGAATTGATGCTTTCAGACTGTGGTGGTAAAGAAGGCTCTTGAGAGTCCCTTGGACAGCAAGGAGATCAAACCAATCAATCCTAAAGGAAGTCAACCCTGAGTATTCACTGGAAGGACTGATACTGAAGCTGAAGGTCCAGTATTTGGCCACCTAATGCAAAGAACTGACTCACTGGAAAAGATCCTGATCCTAGGAAAGATTGAGGGCAGGAGGAGCAGGGAGTGATAGAAGATAAGATGGTTGGATGACATCATTGACTCAGTGGACATGAGTTTGAGCAAGCTCAGGGAGAAGTGAAGTACAGGGAAGCCTGACAAGCCTCAGTCTATGGGATTGCCAAGAGTCAGACGTGACTGAGTGACTGAACAACCACAAATCTCTTCTTAGAATCCAGTGTGCTTGTTATGTTTATGCCTCTCCCTGCAAGGGGTTCCCTGGTCCTGCTGTGGTTAAGAATCCACCTGCCAATGTAGGAGATGCTAGAGATGTGAGTTCGATATCTCGGTTAGGAGGATTCCCTGGAGAAGGAAATAGCAACCCACTCTAATATTCTTGCCTGAGAAATCTCATGGACAGAGGACATTGGCGGGCTACAGTCCATGGGGTCTCAAAGAGTCAGACACAACTTAGCAACTAAACAGCAGCTCTCCCTGTTCCCCTTATATTTCCTTACTTTGCTGTATCTAAACTAACTCAAAGTAGATATTCAATAAAGATTAATTTAAGGGAAAAAAGGCATCACAGTCTTCAATTATAGATAAGTTAGTGACTCATTTGTCTCAGACTTTATTTACTGTCTCTGATTTCTTCCTGTTCTTTCTTGAACCCACTGCATCTGAATTTGCCCTTTCTCTACAAAAACAGCTTTGTCAGAATTCACCAAAGACCTCTTTGACTTTGCTCAATCCAGTTGTCAAGTGTCAGTCTTCATATTAGTTGACCCATCAGTAGCATCAGAATCCAGGTCATTGTTCCCTCTTCCTTAGAAGACCATCTGTTTGGCTTCTGGGAGGGACACACCTTTCTCCTAGCTTTTCTGTTAAATCTCTGATTGCTTCTTAATATTTTTGTCAGGTCTTTTTCTCATATCTCAGTCTTCTATGGAGAGTCCAGGGCTACCTCTTTGGTACTGTTCTTTCTTTCTTTTTTTTTTTTTTAAAGATTTATTTATTTATTTTGGGTGGGGGTAGGGTTGGGGAGGGAGGGGAGCGGGCGGGCCACTTCTATTGGTCTTTCATTTCTCCATTTTCATCCGTGTTTGTTCTTTGGCTCCTGTGGGCCTCCCATCGCGGTGGCGTCTGTCGTCGCAGAGCCCCAGCTCTGGGCGCATGCGCGCCAGAGCTCTGGCTCAGTGATTGGACACATCAGTCCAGCCGCTCCGCGGCACGTGGGATCTTCCCAGGCCAGGGATCAAACCGGCGCCCCTTGCCCTGCAAGGCGGTGTCCTCACCCACTGGACCACCAGGGGAAGCCCGGTACTGTTCTTTTAATCTCTTCCCTCGGTGATGTTACCTGATTTCACAACTTGTACCCTGATGAATCTTAAATATATCTTTCTAGCCTGAACCCTAGCCCCTAAACTCCAGGTTCATATGCATAAGCCTACATAACACTGCCATTTGGCTCTATGATGCGCATCTCATGTCATATTTGAAAAACTCAGTCATTGTTCTTTCCCACTAGCCTGTATCTTCCTCAGCTTTCTTTATATTAGTTGATGGCAACTTCATTCTTCTGCTTGTCAGGCTGAAACCCTAAGACTCATCTTCTATTTCTTTCTCTCACTGCTGTGTTTCACGTATCTGCAATTTCTGAGTGCATTTTCTTCACAGTACATTCAGGATGTAACTGCTTCTTACCACCTCTGCTGCATCACCCTGGCCTCAAGCTACAATTTTCTTTCACCTAGATAATCTCATTAACTTTTTAACGGGTCTTGTTTCAGTTTTTTCCTAGTTTCAGGTGATTAGTCCCACAATAGTCTGAATTATCTTTCTAAAAATAGTTGGTTAATTTCTGCCTCTGGGAAGGAGTTGGTGTACTTTTTCCTATTCTTCCTTCTAAGTACAGCTAAAGATCCTAAACATTATATATTAAATAAACGTGGACTCTGGATGATGATGAGAAGAAGGTAGGTCAGCCAAGGACCCCAGGACCCAAGGAATGACATGACAGTGAATTCCTTGAGTACTTATTTTGACACATATATCACAGACTTCAATCTGAGATGCTGGCAACCCCAAAATATGAATGCAACAGAAGCCTGCTCTCTTTAGCCAAAGGAACAAGAAAGAGAGCTTAGCAAGACAGAAAACTGTTAAATAATAATTGCTCTACTACAAACAAACAGCACAGAAATCTTTAGCCATTATTTCTTCAAGTACTTTTTTTTAGCTTTGCTATTTTTCTCTACTTCTTTTGGGACTCTGATGGCATGATTGTTGGTTCTTTTGTCACAGGCCTCTCAGCCTCTATTTATTTATTTTCAGCGTATTCTCTCTTTGTTGTTCAGAGTGGGTAATTTTTAAAATTCTGTCTTCCATTTCACTGATTCTTTTTTTTCTTTTTTTTTTGACTCCTCCTTCTTTGCTACTGAGCCCATCCATTGTGTCTTTAATTTTGGTTATTGTGTTTTCCAAAAGATATAAAAAGAGTGAACACTTCCCAATTCATTTTACAAAGCTAGTATTATTCTGGTATTAAATGCAGAAAAAAAACATTAAAAAATAGACTAACATCATTCATGAATATAGATGCAAAAATCCTTGATAAAATATTAGCATACAGAATTCAACAATACATACAAGTAATTGTACACCATGACCAAGTGGAGTTTGTACCAGAGATGCAAGCCCAGTTGAATATTTGAAAATCAATGAGTGGAATATACCATATTAGCAGAATAAATAAGAAAAATCTAATAACAGTGTCACTTGACATAATAAAGCATGTGACAAAATCCGACATCTAATTAAAAGCCCTCAGAAATTGAAGAATAAAAGAAGATTTATTTGGCTGGGTAAACTGCATCTGCACAAACATATAGCTAATATTATACTTAATAATGACTGACTGAATGATTTTTCCCAAAGATCAGGAATAGCCAAAGATGTATATTTGTACTCTGCATGGTCCTGAAAGTTATTGCCTAAGCAGTAAGACAAGAAAATAAAATAAAAGGCTTAGAGATCAGAAAACATGAAATAAAGTTGTTCATATCTACAGATGACATGATTATCTGTGTAGAAAATCCCAAAGAATCTCCAAAAACAAAACAACTCCCCCAAACCTAGAATAAGGAAGTTCAGCAAGGTTGCACTATACAAAATAAACACACAAAAAGGAAGTTCATGCTTCCAGAAAACTGTTAAATAATAATTGCTCTACTACAAACAAACAGCACAGTTTAGCCATTATTTCTTCAAGTACTTTTTTTTAGCTTTGCTATTTTTCTCTACTTCTTTTGGGACTCTGATGGCATGATTGTTGGTTCTTTTGTCACAGGCCTCTCAGCCTCTATTTATTTATTTTCAGCGTATTCTCTCTTTGTTGTTCAGAGTGGGTAATTTTTAAAATTCTGTCTTCCATTTCACTGATTCTTTTTTTTCTTTTTTTTTTGACTCCTCCTTCTTTGCTACTGAGCCCATCCATTGTGTCTTTAATTTTGGTTATTGTGTTTTCCAAAAGATATAAAAAGAGTGAACACTTCCCAATTCATTTTACAAAGCTAGTATTATTCTGGTATTAAATGCAGAAAAAAAACATTAAAAAATAGACTAACATCATTCATGAATATAGATGCAAAAATCCTTGATAAAATATTAGCATACAGAATTCAACAATACATACAAGTAATTGTACACCATGACCAAGTGGAGTTTGTACCAGAGATGCAAGCCCAGTTGAATATTTGAAAATCAATGAGTGGAATATACCATATTAGCAGAATAAATAAGAAAAATCTAATAACAGTGTCACTTGACATAATAAAGCATGTGACAAAATCCGACATCTAATTAAAAGCCCTCAGAAATTGAAGAATAAAAGAAGATTTATTTGGCTGAGTAAACTGCATCTGCACAAACATATAGCTAATATTATACTTAATAATGACTGACTGAATGATTTTTCCCAAAGATCAGGAATAGCCAAAGATGTATATTTGTACTCTGCATGGTCCTGAAAGTTATTGCCTAAGCAGTAAGACAAGAAAATAAAATAAAAGGCTTAGAGATCAGAAAACATGAAATAAAGTTGTTCATATCTACAGATGACATGATTATCTGTGTAGAAAATCCCAAAGAATCTCCAAAAACAAAACAACTCCCCCAAACCTAGAATAAGGAAGTTCAGCAAGGTTGCACTATACAAAATAAACACACAAAAATGGATTTTGTTTTTGTATACTGTCAGTGAACATGTGGACACTAAAATTAAAAATTTAATATGCTTCCTGAAAAATAAACAAACATAGTTATAAATCTAACAAGACAGTTATAGGACTTTATGATGAAAAATATAAAATCCTATTTAAAGAAATCAAAGTATATCTAAATAAATGGAGAGACATACCATGTTCATGGATTAGAAACTCCAACACAGTTATGATATAAATTATTAGAGTTAAATTTTTATAGATATAGACAAGTTGATTCCAAAATAAATATGGAAAACAAAGGAACCAATATAGCTAAAAAAAAATAATTGAAAAGAAAGAATAAAGTGAGAAGAACCATTCTGCCCAGTATTCCAAAGTATATGGAATTGTTGGAGGATAACCACAAAGGTAAGTGGAACAGTGTAGGGAACCCAGTATAGAAAATAATATAGGAAACCACAGCAGTATGCAGTGGCTTCTCTTGCTGTGGAGCATGGGCTCTAGGGTTCACCAGCTTTAGCAGGTATGGTTCCTGGGCTCTAGAGGGAAGGCTCAATAGTTGTAGTACATGAACTTAGTCAGTCCATGGCATGTGGGATCTTCCCGGATCCAAGATCCAACTTTTGTCATCCAGATTGGCAGGCAGATTCTTTACCACTGAGCCACCAGGGAAGTCCAAAGGCCAACAGTTTTTAAACTCAAACTTATGGAGTGGTTACCAAGTGCCAGGCCCTGTAGTTGCTTGGGCACTTTCAGTGAATGGACTGGATGGAGACCCCCACCCCCACCCAAAGGAGCCTCATTGTCAGGAGAGATAGATGTCCTGTGCAGGGGTTGTAATAAAGGAACCACTGCCTTGTTGTGGAGGGCAAGGCAGGGAGGGGTGGGCAGGGTGGAGTGTGGGGCTGCCCTGGTGGAGTAGGTGAAATTCTAAGATAGGCTGGGAGCAGGTGAGGGTGTTAGACAGATGGCTGTGGAGGGAAGAGCATTTCTAGAGGCAGGAGGACAGGAGAGGCAGATGTGCTGTTGGCTGTGCTGTTGCTGTGGTAGGCAGGGCTGAGGTCACTGTGGGTGGAGCGAGGGCTCTAAGGGCTAGACAGGCCTTGTCAGGCCTTGGCAGAAATTGGAGGATTTGGCTTTTACTCTTTTGGGGCATGGAGCCAGGCAGGAGATGTGGGTTCCTTCCCTGGCCTGGGAAGATCCTCTGGAGAGGGAAATAGCAATCTACTTCAGTATTCTTGTCTGTGAAATCCTATGGACAGAAGAGCCTGGCGGGCTACAGTCTATAGGGTTGCAGAAGAGTCAGACATGATTTAGTGACTACACAACAACAAACTTCAGAAAAGGGGGCACCATTGGTGGGTTTTGAGCGGAGCAGTGACATCAATGGATGTAGGCGGTAATGGGCTGACTCTGCCTGCCCTTTTGGTGAGGACAGCATGGGAAACCCATCTCATTAACCCAGGAAAAGGGCACTGGTGGTTTACACCAGGGTTGTGTGGAAATAACCTTGTGACTCTGGGTCCTTTTGAATGGTAGCTCTCAGTCAGACAGGGGATGCAGAAATGAGTGAATCTTGGCTAGCTAGCCCAAGAGGGATCATTTGATGGTCATGGTGGGGAAGCCCGCAGGACCCCTGGAAGAGAGTGGCGGGCCATTGAAGTCACCGTGTGGACAAGTCACACTGGAGATGGGAACAGGCTACTTGATGCAGATGAATGGGGATTTGGGAGGGAGGACTGGGCCACAGAGACAGAGGTGCGGGGCTGTAGCTCAGTTAGATGGATGGATGGAGGGGGTTTCTGAAGGGGGTACAGAGAGGGATGAGAGCCTTGGACTGAGGCTGGGCCCTCTGGTGTCGAGAGGTCAAGCAGACGTGCAGAAAGTGGCAGGTCAGATGCAGGGAGAACCTGGGGATCGTGAGCAGATGGCTGGCCAGTCAGGGTCCCGGGCTCCTCAAGGAGGCCCTGGCAGCAGGGTCTGGCAGTGCGGAGTGGCCAGGGCTGAGGGAAGGGCAGGCAAAGCTGATGAAGTGAAAGGAGGAGATAGCCGGGGTCATGCCCACATTTTCCCACCGAAAAGAATAAGGCATGTGATGTTCGGGGTGGGGAGTGGGGCCAGGAGCAGAGATTTTGTAAGCGCAAGACATGGCAGGTTAGTGGCCTGCTGAGAGCTCACGGCTATAGGGCCTCTGTGACCCGTCCTCCCTCTGACACAGGCGACCAGAGGGGCTCCAGGGGGAGCCGGCTGCAGCCAGGAGGTAATCAGATATGGGAGGAAGGTAGACATGGAGACGTAAAACACTGTCTGAATGAAGGGCAATCGTATTTGAAGTAATTTGAAGATTGACAGGAAATTCATAAAGGGAATATGGAGTTCCATTTACAGCAGCAGGAGATTGCCTTGTCCATAGCTTCCTGACCCCTGGAAGAACAGAAGTTGCTGCTGGCAGAGTTCCAAAACATGAAAATGTAAAATGGAATTGAATAATCTCTCCTAAATCAATTTTGTGAGCCAAATGACCTACAGAGAGATGTGATCTAGTGCGCGTGTGCAGCCGAGCACGCCTGTCTGCTGAATACATTAGGACAATTGATTTTGGAGGTTTGCGGAGGCTGCTTTCCTTTGGTTGGGAAGCCAGGCTGCTGCTCTGGGCAGCTCCACGGAGGCCGTCGTGGGGAGCTGTGCCGCTGTGTGGGTTTGCTGAGCTGGCTGTAGAATCTGCCAAGGGGTCTCCCGGGTGGCTGTGGGCAGGGGCTCTGGCCCAGCAGGAAGGCCTCTGCTGGCCCTACCCTTAGCACCTGGCCACTGTCTGCCTGGCGAGGCTCCTGAGTGTGAACACTCTCGTGTGCTTGGTGTTCTGATGTCCTTCCCCACTGGCAGCCACATGCCCAGTTAACTGTGGGGAGCTCAGCCATGTTGGCCCCAGGGGCCGAGTGGGGACGTTGCTGTTGGCACTCAGTCCTGGGAGGGAGTCCTGGTGCTTTCCTTTGGCTGCTGTTTCATAGTCAGGGCCTAGCACGCTGGTGTGTGCTGAGTTCGTTAGTCTTGCTGGTGCTGGTTTCCACCCCACCCCCAACCTTCCTCTCACCCCATCTCTCTTCCTCTCCCTCCTCCCCTACTCCTGGCCCTGGGCCCGCCCCGCTTGCAGTAAATGCTCTTGAATGAGGAGAGGTTTTAGCTTAATCAGCAAGTGCTGTTCAGTTCGCACAAATCCCAAAGGCACAGGAGGGCCTTTTAGCAGCTTAGAGTAAGAAGCTCCGGCAGGTTGCTCCGACCGTTGGCGGAGGCAGCGCTGGCCCACGTGGTCGCATAGGGAGGAGCTCAGGAAAGCTAGTGGATTCCTCTGCTTTTTCTTCTCCAATATGAGACTGTTCTAGTTCCCAGGGGGACTTAATTCTGGGAACAGGGTATTTGTCTATTTTTGAAAAATCAATACTTAGCTTTGCAAACTTGAATCAAACAGCAGCAGGAGATTGCCTTGTCCATAGCTTCCTGACCCCTGGAAGAACAGAAGTTGCTGCTGGCAGAGTTCCAAAACATGAAAATGTAAAATGGAATTGAATAATCTCTCCTAAATCAATTTTGTGAGCCAAATGACCTACAGAGAGATGTGATCTAGTGCGCGTGTGCAGCCGAGCACGCCTGTCTGCTGAATACATTAGGACAATTGATTTTGGAGGTTTGCGGAGGCTGCTTTCCTTTGGTTGGGAAGCCAGGCTGCTGCTCTGGGCAGCTCCACGGAGGCCGTCGTGGGGAGCTGTGCCGCTGTGTGGGTTTGCTGAGCTGGCTGTAGAATCTGCCAAGGGGTCTCCCGGGTGGCTGTGGGCAGGGGCTCTGGCCCAGCAGGAAGGCCTCTGCTGGCCCTACCCTTAGCACCTGGCCACTGTCTGCCTGGCGAGGCTCCTGAGTGTGAACACTCTCGTGTGCTTGGTGTTCTGATGTCCTTCCCCACTGGCAGCCACATGCCCAGTTAACTGTGGGGAGCTCAGCCATGTTGGCCCCAGGGGCCGAGTGGGGACGTTGCTGTTGGCACTCAGTCCTGGGAGGGAGTCCTGGTGCTTTCCTTTGGCTGCTGTTTCATAGTCAGGGCCTAGCACGCTGGTGTGTGCTGAGTTCGTTAGTCTTGCTGGTGCTGGTTTCCACCCCACCCCCAACCTTCCTCTCACCCCATCTCTCTTCCTCTCCCTCCTCCCCTACCCTGGCCCTGGGCCCTCGCCCCCGCTTGCAGTAAATGCTCTTGAATGAGGAGAGGTTTTAGCTTAATCAGCAAGTGCTGTTCAGTTCGCACAAATCCCAAAGGCACAGGAGGGCCTTTTAGCAGCTTAGAGTAAGAAGCTCCGGCAGGTTGCTCCGACCGTTGGCGGAGGCAGCGCTGGCCCACGTGGTCGCATAGGGAGGAGCTCAGGAAAGCTAGTGGATTCCTCTGCTTTTTCTTCTCCAATATGAGACTGTTCTAGTTCCCAGGGGGACTTAATTCTGGGAACAGGGTATTTGTCTATTTTTGAAAAATCAATACTTAGCTTTGCAAACTTGAATCAAACAGAAGAGCAAGTGCTTAGAGGGAGGTCGGTTAAAAAGATGACAGAATCTCATGGTTATGAGACTCTTCACTGTTAGCACACCTATTTTTTCCCTTTTCACAACTTTTATTTCCAGGGCTTGAAGCCATCTCTGTTTACTCTCCTTGTAGACCGAATGTGCACACATGTTATTAATAGCATGTGTGAGAAAGACAGAATGCTTTCTGTTCTAAAATGCTCCCTGACAGAGACCTTGGACTTGCTATCCTGTTTGTGTCTAGGGATCTGGGTCAGTGTTCCCAGACTTTATCCTGCGCATGAATCACCGGGAGTCTTCAGTGTTGATGATGAGCCAGTAGGTGCGAGGCCTGGGGTCTTCGTGCCCAGGGAGCTCCTCTGGCCCCCCTTGGAGAGGCTCTGGCGGCACACTTGGTCTGTCTCCGGGTATCACCAGCTTGGTGTCTGAGGGCAAGTGCAGATTGTGGTATCAGGGTGTAGCCTCTGAATGATGGAGACTCCCCACTGTCAGGCTCCGGGCGTGGGAGGGAGAACAGGGCTGGGGTGAGGTGTGCCCACCGGTGGCCAGGCAGTGGCGTGGCGCTCTGTGGGTGCTCTGTACTCCCTGGGCTGCCTGGGGAGTGGTTGCCCAGGGGAGGAGGACAGTGAGGTTTAGAGATCGAGAGTGTTTAGAAGTTCTGCTAGTAAATGTGTTAGGATTCAGCCCAGACCTCTCTGGCCACAGAGCCTGCTCATGCCTCACTGCGAGTTCGGCCGGGGGTCTGGACCAGGAAGGTTCACCTGATTCAGAAAAGCTGTCCTGGAGGAGGATCTGGCCCTCCCCTGCCCCCTCCTCCTGAGGAATAAGAAAGCAGAGGACTTGAAAGGCTGAGGCAGATTCAGCGTGAGAGGAGTGTCAGTACTTAGAGTCACAAGGACAGCTGGCTTGCCCTGACGGTAGGGTGGGGGGACTCTGACCATCTTGGGGAGGGAGGCCAGGTACTGGGAACCCTGTGCCTGGGCAGGGGGTTAGATGACATCTAAAAACCCTGTCTGGTTCTCTTGGGAGACTTCAGAGACCCTGGGTGCCCCTGTGGTCTGCGACTCCCTGAGCCCTCGCGCCGCTGCACACAGATCCAGCAACCGGGAGGGAACCACCGTCTCTGCGGCATGACGGTGAGGAAGCACAGAACATCTGGTGGCTGAAGGGAGCCTCCTCACATCCAGGAAGTAGAGCGAAAGCTCTGCAAAACAGAGCTGCTTCCAGGTAACCTCAGTGAGACAGAAGATGATGATCCGTGTCTCACGTAAAAACAGAAGAGCCATCAGAAGCGCCTTACGGGAGGAGGGGTGAATTTACAACCCTAAAGGGTTAATCCTTTCAAAGGTTCAGAAATACTTTTAGGGAATTAATGTCCAGGATCTAATGGCATATTGATGACTGTGATGCATGTGGTTCCGTAAAAGCTTTTAGGCTCTGGCTCTGTTTCAAGGGCGCGAGGTGAGGATGGCTCCTGGTCTTTCTCCGTGTGGGAAGAGTCCTTTGTTCCTGCAGGAGTCTCTGCACTGTTCATGAAGATGTCGATCTGACAAGCGCTCTGCCCATGGACAGACCAGGCCCTGGGTGGCAGCCACCTTGCTGTGTCCCCAGGTCCTCAAGCAGAACCTGGCCTGGCTGCAGTGCCTGGCGCATGGAGGTGGGGGGAATGGAACGAAGGGAGAGTGCAAAGAATTTAGCCTTTCTGGGGCAGGTTTTCCACCTGAAAATGGAAATGTCATCCCTCTCTCACTGAGTTGCTGTGAGGAGGGTCTGGCCGGTTGGGAGAGCTCAGCGAAAGGTAGTTGCTATTAAGACAGAGGCCAGCGAGTGCCAGGAAAATTTAGCAGTGTCCAGAACTGATAGCCTATCTTCCAGAAGAGTCAGTGTCCTATGCTGATATTCAGTGTAAGAATTGGAAACATTCTTACAAAGCAGGCATTTTGGTCGGCTTCTGTTACACCTAAGCGGACCACAGAGCTTGGTGGGAGGAGAGACCCTTTGCTCCTCGGATACGCTGCAGGCCGCAAGGCGCCCGAATGATGCGCTTTGGAGTGCGCCCCAGGGGCCTGCTGACGTCTGCAGTATCGGGGTCCTCAGATCCAGACACGCTCTCTGAATTTGACCAGGCTGTGAGGAAGTTGCTGTTGAACACGACTAGTGAAATACCATGGCCAGACTCCTGAAAACTTGGCGACCTTCGTGTTTTTTTTCCTTTTATTACTGTACCCCAAACTTTTCTTTAGAACAGTTTTAGATTTACAGAATTATCATAAAGATATTACAGAGAATTCCCACACTCGCTTACGCTAGTCAGGTACATTTGTCACAGTGAATGGACCCGATGTCAATGCGCTGTTCTTCACGGAAGTCAGTTTTCTTAGTTTCTCCCTAATATCCTTCTTCTGTCCCAGAACATGTTTAGGTGTCATGTGTCTTTAGGCTCTTCTCAGCTGTGATACTTCCTTAGACTTCCGTTGTTCTTGATGGAGTTTTGAGAGAGACTGGTCAAATATTTTGTAGAATGTTCCTCTGTTGAAATTTGTCTGATGTTGTCTCATGGTCAGATTGGGAGTGTAGGTTTTTGGGAGAAAGTCCACAGAGGCAAAGGGGTCCATCTCACCAGGTCCTGTCCAGGGTGGGTGCTGTCACTTGACTGACACGGTGGACCCTGACCGTGGTCACCTGGCTTAGGTGTGACTGTCAGGTCTCCCCACTGAGTAGCTGCCTCGCCCCCACCCTGTTCTCTGAACAGAGATTGCCATGCACACCCTGCCCCCGAGGAGGGGGCACCCCTCCCCTCCCCAGGATGGAGAAGCTGCAGAGCCTGTGGGTGTTCCCACAGAGCACATTCCCTCTTTTTCCCAGTTGCTTATCTGTCACTAACTGGTGTCAGTTTGGATCTGTGGGTATTTGTTTATTCTTTGCTGCAGAACCCTGTGCTGCTGTCTTTATTCTGTTGTTCAGATTGCTCCCAGTTTTGACCGAGGGGAATTCATTCATTGGCTCCCCCGTCATTGTGTGTGTGTGTGTGTTTGCCCTGTTTTGTTTTTTAAGCGTATCTTTCATTTCTGGTACTGTAAGATGCTCCAGGCTCATTTTGTGTGCATCCTGCCCCTGTCCTAAAAACCAGGAACCTGGGTCCTTTGATCAGAAAATGGAATGAGAAACCAGTGTCTGGAGGCTGGTGTGGGTGTAGCTACTGAGGTGTGGTTACCTCTAGGCGCTCCTGGCTGACAGCGCAGGGGAGCGCTGTGCACATACTACCTGTGTGCCCAGACATAGCTGTCAGTACTTCTGTGTGTAACCATCTGTATCAGTATTAAGTTGAATATGAGTTCATGCTGACTTTTTTTTTTCACCAATTTTTTTTTTTCATCCATCTTTATTCTTTGGCCTGTGTGGGCCTCCCATTGCAGTGGCCTCGTTGCAGAGCGCCGGCTCTGGGTGCATGCGCTTCAGAGCGCTGGCTCATAATTGGACACATTGGGATCGGCACGTGGGATCCTTCCAGGCCAGGGATCGAACTGGTGCCCCTTGCACTGCAAGGCAGACTCCTTACCCACTGGACCAGCAGGGAAGCCCCGTGCTGACATTTGCAGCTGTAATTCACCCAGCTTCTCTGTTTCCTGTGGGTAACTTCCCCTCAAACAATGGGACACCTGGCTCCCACCACCCTGTTCGCTTTTACTCAATTCCAGCACAGCCGCTCAGCAGGATGAGCATCGTCAGCTGCAACCCTTATTCACTAGAGAACAGCCTTAAGCCTAGTCCCTTGGCCTCTACTCTGCTGGACTCCATGCATTTCCAGAGTTCTCACCCCAGGTCCTTATTTCCCACCCTCTCCGGGAGGCTGGTGCAGACAATTGAAGTGCAGTTGCACACCCTGCCCCGAGGAGGGGCACCCTCCCTCCCCAGGATGGAGAAGCTGCAGAGCCTGTGGGTGTTCCCACAGAGCACATTCCCTCTTTTTCCCAGTTGCTTATCTGTCACTAACTGGTGTCAGTTTGGATCTGTGGGTATTTGTTTATTCTTTGCTGCAGAACCCTGTGCTGCTGTCTTTATTCTGTTGTTCAGATTGCTCCCAGTTTTGACCGAGGGGAATTCATTCATTGGCTCCCCCGTCATTGTGTGTGTGTGTGTGTTTGCCCTGTTTTGTTTTTTAAGCGTATCTTTCATTTCTGGTACTGTAAGATGCTCCAGGCTCATTTTGTGTGCATCCTGCCCCTGTCCTAAAAACCAGGAACCTGGGTCCTTTGATCAGAAAATGGAATGAGAAACCAGTGTCTGGAGGCTGGTGTGGGTGTAGCTACTGAGGTGTGGTTACCTCTAGGCGCTCCTGGCTGACAGCGCAGGGGAGCGCTGTGCACATACTACCTGTGTGCCCAGACATAGCTGTCAGTACTTCTGTGTGTAACCATCTGTATCAGTATTAAGTTGAATATGAGTTCATGCTGACTTTTTTTTTTCACCAATTTTTTTTTTTCATCCATCTTTATTCTTTGGCCTGTGTGGGCCTCCCATTGCAGTGGCCTCGTTGCAGAGCGCCGGCTCTGGGTGCATGCGCTTCAGAGCGCTGGCTCATAATTGGACACATTGGGATCGGCACGTGGGATCCTTCCAGGCCAGGGATCGAACTGGTGCCCCTTGCACTGCAAGGCAGACTCCTTACCCACTGGACCAGCAGGGAAGCCCCGTGCTGACATTTGCAGCTGTAATTCACCCAGCTTCTCTGTTTCCTGTGGGTAACTTCCCCTCAAACAATGGGACACCTGGCTCCCACCACCCTGTTCGCTTTTACTCAATTCCAGCACAGCCGCTCAGCAGGATGAGCATCGTCAGCTTGCAACCCTTATTCACTAGAGAACAGCCTTAAGCCTAGTCCCTTGGCCTCTACTCTGCTGGACTCCATGCATTTCCAGAGTTCTCACCCCAGGTCCTTATTTCCCACCCTCTCCGGGGAGGCTGGTGCAGACAATTGAAGTGCAGTTGGAGTCTTTTGTCACATTCCACATTACATCTTGGGAGTCTGCTGACTTCTTAAATGTTTTTCTTAAATTGCATACATTAAGGTTTACTTCTTGTGCTGTTAAGTTCTGTGGCTTTTCACAAATGCGGACTGTCTTCTAGTCACCATTGCAACACGAACTGTCTTAAACAATCTCCCATGCTTCACCTACTCAGCCCCTTCCCCCAGCCCCAGATAACTGCTGACCTGTGTACCATCTCTGCAGTTGTGCCTTTTCCAGAATGTTGCATAGTCAGAATCATACAGTATGTAGCTTATTCAGATGCACCTCTTTCACTCAGTATTACGTATTTAAGATTCATTTATTTATGCGTGTGTGTGTGTGTGTGTGTGTGTGTGTGTGACTTGATAGGTCATTTCTTTTTACTGCTGAATAGTATTCTGATATATGAATGTGCTGTGACTTGTTCATCTGTTCACCTATTGAAAGATGTATTTATTGCTTCCAGCTTTTGGTGGTTGTGAATAAAGCTTCTATAAAGCTTTGTGTGCAGGTTTTTTTGGACATTAAGTTTTTAACTCCTTTGGGCTAGGTCACATGGTGAGAGTGTGTCTCGTTCCACTGGAGATGAGTGGGCTGCCCTGGTGGCTCAGATGGTCAAGAATCTGTTTGTGATGCGAGAGACCTGGGCTTGACCCCTGGGTTGGGAGGAGCCCCTGGAATTCTAGCCCACAGGACTCCACAGACAGAGGGGCCCGGCGGGCTGCCGCCCGTGGGGCTGTAAGGAGACTGAGCGGCTGAGCGGCTGAGCACAGCGCAGGGACACACAGGAGCGACTGCCTGCTCTTCTGATTCTTTCCAGGAATGTTTAGATTTTAGTAATTCTAGAAGGTGCTCGGTTGTATCTCATTCTTCTAATTTGCAGTTCCCCACATCTGCAGTTCTGCTGTGTTTCTTCGCTTGGTGAGCCAGTTTTGAAGACTGACTCTCTTCTGCTACGTGCAGTACAGCAGCCTCTGCCACGTGCAGTTTTGCTGTCCCAGTTTCGGTTACCTGGGGTCCAAAAATAAGCAATTCATCTTTTCAGGTGTCTGAGGAGTGCGATGAAATCTTGCACTGTCCTGCTCCGTCCTGCCCAGGCATGAGTCCTCTCTTTTCCGGTGGGTTCCACCCTCCAGTCACTTAGCAGCCCTCGCTGTGATCAGACAGACTGTCACAGCATTGCAGTGCTTGTGGTCAAGTCACCCTTGTTTGACTTAATACAGGCCCCAGACTGGAGAGCAGTGACGCTGGCAATTCAGACATACCAACAAAAACCTGTCAAGTGCTTCCTTTAAGTGAAAATTCTGATCTTAATAAGGAAAGAAAAAAATCGTATGCTGAGGTTGCTGGGATCTACGGTCTGAAGGAACCTTCTACGCGTGAAATTGTGAAGAAGGAAAAAGAAATTCATGCTAGTTTTGCTGTTGCACCTCAAACTGCCAAAGTTACGACCACAGTGCATGATAAGTGCTTAGTTAACACAGAAAAGGCATTAAGTTTGGGGCCAAAGACAAAAATAGAAGACATTTTCCAATTGTGGGCAATAAAAATTGCCAGAAAATATGGCACTTGTACAGAGTTTTCAGCAAGGGACCCCCCAACCCCAAATGAGTGACACCAGCCACTTACTGTACACAAGGATGGGTACACAGATTCGGGACTAGCTTTGAGTTGAAAAACAGAAAAATTACTGGAGAGACTATTAGTTATTATTATTAATCCATACTGTGCCTAAACTGTAACTTAAATTTGGTCACAAGTTTGTGTGTTTAGGAAAAGGCATCGTATATAAAGGCATCTGCTGTAGATAAGAGGAATTGACTGTGAACTCTTTCTTTTCTAAGCAAGCTGTTTCCAAGTCTTCTATTGACAGTGTGAATGCTGGCTTGTGGTCAGCATCGATTTAGCTTGAGTTACTTGCAAAATCAAAATCTACATTCATATACTGATTATGAGGATCCAATTTAGGGAGAGTTGTTCTATATCATTTACACTGAAATATTGTTGCCTTTGCAGTGAAATACACAGGTCATCTTCTGGCGCTGCGTGGAGTTTGGGGACTAATGTATTATCTGGAGTTTAGGAAATTACTCCAATGGTAATATAGTTCCAGATTTCTGGAGACTGATGCTTTTGATTTCTGATCAGAAGTTGTCCTTGGCATCCTACATCTTTCAAGAAAAGTCCAGGCTCGCAAGCACCTGCGCCACCCACTCTGGGTCCTCTGGCTTCAGCTGCAGTCTGCGCTTCCAGCCGAATCTCTTCTTTTTCCCTTCACTGTTTGGATCGAATATAAACTGGGCTCCATAAACATAAACTGGGTGGAACCTTGTCCTTGCTTTCTATCTGTTGGGACTGCCCTCTGAGCTCTGTGTGCCAGTGCTGCCCCTCGTCCATCCATGCAGCTCTGCTTGCCTGCACAGGAGGAGGCCGCCCGTCCTGACCACTGCGGTTCGCTGCTTGCTACCTTGGCTGTGCAGCAGAGGCACGCCTGCCTGCATCGTGGCTGCTGAACCCCTACGTCCGCTCCTCTCAAGAGGAAGTGTGCAGCCTCTCCCTGGCACAGTGGGGCTCCTGGAGGCTATGCCCTCTGCCTGGCGCCTGTGCTGGGCTCTCTGGAGCCTCATGCAGCAGGACCTGCCCTCTCCTGAGGGGCCTGTGGGCTGAGGGTACAGACCACCTCGCTGGTGGGCTTGGAGACGACTGGGGCAGTGAGAATAACTCTAAAGATGGACAGCCATGAGACTTCTGATCCACACGGGCCTGGCTGGGCTCAACTCTCCTGCCTGCCCTGTAACATGCAGATCCTTTCCTCACCCCCTGATTCTCTGTCTGCTTCCCAAGCTCACTGTGCTGCCAGGTTTCTCTTTTCTTCCTTTGTGTGTTGTGCGTTCCTGGTTGGCTTGGGGAAGGGGGCCTGTTGCCAGGACAGCTGCCAGGGGGACATGCCCAGAGCTGCGTGTTAAACTCCAGCTGCGTTCCTACTGTATCTCAGTTGTGGTTGAGAGGATATCGATGCTTCACATTTCCTGTCTTGCTTTGTCTTTCCCCCGGAGGGCTGGGGGCCTCCGCAGCCAGTGGAGCAGGTGTTGCTCTCACCCCTGAGTCTCCTGTGCCGCTGCTGGGGCCGCATGGTCCTTATCCCTTTGGGGTATCACCCACTCTCTGTTCTGAAAACTCCCACGGGGGCTTCCCCATCACCCTTGCACTGGTTTGCCTGCTTCTGTGACGTGTCCACTTGTGAGCATCTCAGGCTTCATGGGTCCAGAGCTGAACTCTTGAGCTTCCGCTGCACCCTCAATGTCTGACCTGATGGAGCAGAGGCCTTGGAGCCTCCATGACTTCACTACTTATCTCAAATCTGTGTCCACTCCTCCAGGAAACCCTTTGTTTCAGGGCGCCTAGCAAGCTGATGAGGACATGAAGCTCTTAAGATTGGATTTTAATGATATGACACCAAAACCACCCAAATGCTTTAAATACCATCTAGGAGAGAGTTTGATCATTTATATAAAGTAAATGAATTAGGCACTTAAAACCAATATCCTCTAGCGTCAGGTGAACACATGTCAAGACAAAAAACTTTTTTTTTAGTGGGGGAGTCTCTTTTATTGGTCTTTCATTTAGTTGTTTTCATCCATCTTTGTTCTTTGGCCTGTATGGGCCTCTCATCACAGTGGCCACCCTGGTTGCAGAGCACTGGCTCTGGGGCTCTGGACGCATGTGTTCCAGAGCGCTGGCTCCTAATTGGACACACCGGTCCAGCTGCTCCGCAGCACGTGGGATCTTCCCGGGTCAGGGGTCAAACCAGCCCCCCTTGCACTGCAAGGTGGACTCTTTACCACTGGACCACCAGGGAAACTCAACAGAAAACTTTTTAATAGAAGATGTAGTTTATGATGATAAAAGAAAATAGTCATGATAAAGACAGACTGATTCTGAATTTATATATTTGTAATAAATAAAACTCAGATTGTATCGGAAAATTGGCTGATTCACGAGGTGAAATTGATAAATCTGTAATCGTATGGGCTGCGTTAATGTTTCTTTCTCAGGAGTTGATAGATGCAATACAAACATGAATAAAAGTGTGCAAGATTTGAACAAGCTTTATCTCTTGGGCATATAAAAAAAATGCACCACTAGGGAATATATACATTCTTGATGTGTGTGAAACATTGTCAAAATCTGACCTTGTAACTGGTTACAAAATGAGTCTCACATTATTTTAGGGTATGTTCTCTGACCAAAGGAAGCCGAGGCAGAGTTCAGTTATAAAAGCACAAGAAAGAAAGTGTATATATTTGACATTTAAGAAACATTCAAAATCATTCAGGTTAAAGGGGAAGTGACAATGGGAGCATTCAGATGGGCTGATTCCAGTGATGTGAACTATAACCCAGGCTTGTGGGATACAGCAGTGCCTTGGAGGGAAGTGTGTGTCCTAAGAGTTACATGCTTGATAAGTAAAGACTCCGAATTGATCAAATAAGTATCCATGGTAAGGTAGGAGAGCAAAAGAGAGCAGAAGGAAGGAGGTGACAGCAGTGAGAACAGAGACTTGTTAGACAAAGGAAAGTCCTAGTAATAAAACAAAAAACAGGCCCTTTATCAAGAATATCAAATTTTCAAACCCTTAATAGGATTGACTGAAAAATGAAGAGTAGGCATAAATAAACAATATTAACTGTATCTTTTTTTTTTTAACATTTCCCCCCATCATGCCTCTTTTATTTTTTATATTTATTTTCACCCATCTTTTTTTTTTTTTTTTTTTATTCTTTGGCCTGTGTGGGCCTCCCATCTCAGTGGCCTCTCATCGCAGAGCACTGGCTCCAGAGCACTGGTTCTTAATTGGACACACTGGTCCAGCCACTCTGCGGCATGTGGTATCCTCCTGGGCCGGGGATCAAACCAGTGCCCCTTGCACTGCAAAGCAGACTCTTTACCCGCTGGACCACTGGGGAAGCCCTTAACTGTATCTTGTTAATAGTGTGAATAATCACTATTTTAAAATGGCATTTGTCAGTTAACTGCAAAATCAAAACATGACAGGGCTACTTAAGGTTTGGAAATCAATGTGGTTATCTCAGGGCCCTCAACGGCATGTAATCGTATGGGCTGCGTTAATGTTTCTTTCTCAGGAGTTGATAGATGCAATACAAACATGAATAAAAGTGTGCAAGATTTGAACAAGCTTTATCTCTTGGGCATATAAAAAAAATGCACCACTAGGGAATATATACATTCTTGATGTGTGTGAAACATTGTCAAAATCTGACCTTGTAACTGGTTACAAAATGAGTCTCACATTATTTTAGGGTATGTTCTCTGACCAAAGGAAGCCGAGGCAGAGTTCAGTTATAAAAGCACAAGAAAGAAAGTGTATATATTTGACATTTAAGAAACATTCAAAATCATTCAGGTTAAAGGGGAAGTGACAATGGGAGCATTCAGATGGGCTGATTCCAGTGATGTGAACTATAACCCAGGCTTGTGGGATACAGCAGTGCCTTGGAGGGAAGTGTGTGTCCTAAGAGTTACATGCTTGATAAGTAAAGACTCCGAATTGATCAAATAAGTATCCATGGTAAGGTAGGAGAGCAAAAGAGAGCAGAAGGAAGGAGGTGACAGCAGTGAGAACAGAGACTTGTTAGACAAAGGAAAGTCCTAGTAATAAAACAAAAAACAGGCCCTTTATCAAGAATATCAAATTTTCAAACCCTTAATAGGATTGACTGAAAAATGAAAAGAGTAGGCATAAATAAACAATATTAACTGTATCTTTTTTTTTTTTAACATTTCCCCCCATCATGCCTCTTTTATTTTTTATATTTATTTTCACCCATCTTTTTTTTTTTTTTTTTTATTCTTTGGCCTGTGTGGGCCTCCCATCTCAGTGGCCTCTCATCGCAGAGCACTGGCTCCAGAGCACTGGTTCTTAATTGGACACACTGGTCCAGCCACTCTGCGGCATGTGGTATCCTCCTGGGCCGGGGATCAAACCAGTGCCCCTTGCACTGCAAAGCAGACTCTTTACCCGCTGGACCACTGGGGAAGCCCTTAACTGTATCTTGTTAATAGTGTGAATAATCACTATTTTAAAATGGCATTTGTCAGTTAACTGCAAAATCAAAACTTGACAGGGCTTCTTAAGGTTTTTGAAATGCTGATTTTAAAATCTAGGTAGAAGTGTGAGGCATCAAAATACTAATTACTTCTGAAGAAAAATAAGAGGAACTTACTGTTTTAGATGTTAAAGCTTATTATAACAGTGTAATTTTGGTATCGACACTATCAGAGCAGGGACAGACAAACATGCCAGTGCAACAGAGTCAGAAACATATTCATACCCACCCCCCCATATCGCACACACCCATATACCCACCCCCCCACACTCACACACACCAACTCCACCACCTGCCTACACATGCCCACACACCCAGATACACCCACATCCACCCACATTCACACTCCTCCACACCCCACACCCAAAGGAATTCATACATTAAAAGGTTACATTACAAGTCCATGGGCAGAGGGGGAATCTTTTTGTAAATATTGCTGGGATAATCTTCTACTCATATGGTAAGATTAAAATTAGAACATACCTAACGCTTCATATATAAGACCGAATTCTAGATGGAACTGAATGTAAGGGGAAAGACTGCTTTATTTGTCCATATGAAATAGAAAAATCATCTGCGTAGTAGGAGATCTTTATAGAATTAAAAGACAAAATTACAGACAGGAGATACATTTGAAAGTCATGCAACTTAAAAAGGATTGATACCAAAGATCTAGAAAGAATAAGCACATGATGGATAAAGACTGTAAAAAATCCCAAATGAAGAAGCATAAAGGTATAAATGTATGAAAACTGTGTGATTTTCTTATTAATCCATGAAATGTGAATTAAAACAGAGAGAGACCATTTCTATTCATCAGATTTGCAAGTATGATGTCAGTTAGTGTCAATGAAGTGTGGTTAAACAGGAGCTCTTACACCTGCTCTTGAGCGTATAGATTGGTATAACTTTGGAGGCCAATTTGGTTACATTAGTGAAGTTGACAATGTGCACCATAGTAGGACCCACCAATGCCATTTTCAGCATTTGTTCTAGAAGGCCTCACGAGTGCCTGAGGACCTGGTCCTACAGTGTTTGTAGTAACAAGACAGTGGAAGCTACTTAATTGGCCTCAATAAGTAGACTCAGACGTTTGTCTTATTCACTTTGTCAAAATTATTCAGCATTAAAATGAATGGATTAGA
Source organism: Tragulus kanchil (assembly GCA_022376925.1). NCBI lineage: Eukaryota > Metazoa > Chordata > Mammalia > Artiodactyla > Tragulidae > Tragulus > Tragulus kanchil. Next base: position 247,822,217 of record JAIOJX010000028.1, read on the forward strand.
TCTCTGTATATCAAGATGCATACATCTCAGTTAGAATGCTGATGATGAAGAACCAAGTGATAAAATATGGGTGCTGTATATCTTTGTTTTAGCATATTTACACAGCCAATAAAAGTTTGACCACCTGAATGTGAATGATGTGTCATCTTTAGATTCTGTCATTACTTTCCTATAAAGAAGGAGAAGTTGTCAGTTGGATGTAGGACTTTAGTGGTATCTAAAAATATTTTAGAGAGAGATCTAAAGCAAAGAAAGCAAAATGTTGTCAACTTGTTATTCATTTTAAGTACATAGAGGTTTACCATGTTTATTTTCTGATTTGAGATATAATTCACATACCATAGAATTCACTTCATTATTGAGTGTTTTTTGGTATGTTCCTAGAGCTGTGCAGCTATCACCATTTAATTCCAGAATATTTTCTATGATCTAGAAAGATACCTCATACCCATTAGCAGCCATCTCCCATTCTCCCCTTCCCCAGTCCCTCCCCATCATTAATCTACTTTCTGTCTCTGGGAATCTGGCCATTCTAGACATTTCACAGAAATGGAATCATACAGTATGTGGTATTTTGTGTCTGGGCTTTTTCCATTAATATAATGTTTTTGAGATGCATCTATATTATAGCATGTGTTAGTACTTTATTCCTTTTATGGCTGAATTATGTTCCATCCTATAGATATAGCATTTTACTTACCCTTCCATGCATTAGTGCATCATTGGATTGTGTCTATTTTTTAGTTATTGTGAGTAATATTGTTATGAACTTGATGTACAGATTTTTGTATGAATATATGTTTTTTTAGTTCTCTTAAGTATATAGAAGTGAAACTGCTGAGTCTCAGGGCAATGAGATATATTTAATTTTTTGACAAACTGCCCATGTTTTCCAAAATAGCTCCATCATTTTGCATTCCCACCAAGATTGTAAGAGGATTCTAATTTCTGCATATCCTCACTAATACTTGTTATTGTCAGTCTTTTTGATTATAGCCATTTTGGTGGGTGTGACATGGTATATCATTGTGATTTTTGATTTGGATTCTAATTTCCCCGCATATGGTTTCCGGGCGTAGTAACAAGACAGTGGAAGCTACTTAATTGGCCTCAATAAGTAGACTCAGGCGTTTGTCTTATTCACTTTGTCAAAATTATTCAGCATTAAAATGAATGGATTAGATCTCTGTATATCAAGATGCATACATCTCAGTTAGAATGCTGATGATGAAGAACCAAGTGATAAAATATGGGTGCTGTATATCTTTGTTTTAGCATATTTACACAGCCAATAAAAGTTTGACCACCTGAATGTGAATGATGTGTCATCTTTAGATTCTGTCATTACTTTCCTATAAAGAAGGAGAAGTTGTCAGTTGGATGTAGGACTTTAGTGGTATCTAAAAATATTTTAGAGAGAGATCTAAAGCAAAGAAAGCAAAATGTTGTCAACTTGTTATTCATTTTAAGTACATAGAGGTTTACCATGTTTATTTTCTGATTTGAGATATAATTCACATACCATAGAATTCACTTCATTATTGAGTGTTTTTTGGTATATTCCTAGAGCTGTGCAGCTATCACCATTTAATTCCAGAATATTTTCTATGATCTAGAAAGATACCTCATACCCATTAGCAGCCATCTCCCATTCTCCCCTTCCCCAGTCCCTCCCCATCATTAATCTACTTTCTGTCTCTGGGAATCTGGCCATTCTAGACATTTCACAGAAATGGAATCATACAGTATGTGGTATTTTGTGTCTGGGCTTTTTCCATTAATATAATGTTTTTGAGATGCATCTATATTATAGCATGTGTTAGTACTTTATTCCTTTTTATGGCTGAATTATGTTCCATCCTATAGATATAGCATTTTACTTACCCTTCCATGCATTAGTGCATCATTGGATTGTGTCTATTTTTTAGTTATTGTGAGTAATATTGTTATGAACTTGATGTACAGATTTTTGTATGAATATATGTTTTTTTAGTTCTCTTAAGTATATAGAAGTGAAACTGCTGAGTCTCAGGGCAATGAGATATATTTAATTTTTTGACAAACTGCCCATGTTTTCCAAAATAGCTCCATCATTTTGCATTCCCACCAAGATTGTAAGAGGATTCTAATTTCTGCATATCCTCACTAATACTTGTTATTGTCAGTCTTTTTGATTATAGCCATTTTGGTGGGTGTGACATGGTATATCATTGTGATTTTTGATTTGCATTACCCTAATGACTATGGCTTCCCCAATGGCTCAATGGTAGGAGAATCCACCTGCAATACAGGAAGCGCAGGAGACATGGGTTTGAACTCTGGGTCAGGAAGATCCCCTAAAGAAGAAAATGACTACCCACTCCAGTATTCTTGCCTGGAGAGTCCCATGGACAGAGGAGCCTGGTGGGCTACAGTCCATGGCTTGCAGAGTCAGAAATGACTGATTGATTGAGCACACAGACGCATCCTAATGACTAATGATGTTTCAAATCTTTTCGCTTGCTGATTTACCACTTATATAGACTTTCTGGGGAAATGTGTGTTCAAACCCTTTGCCCATTGTTTAACTGAATTGTCTTTTTTATTGTTGAGCTGTAAGAATTCTTTATGTATTCTGGATGCTAGTCCCCTATCAGATTTATAGAAGTTTTCTCCCATTTTGTAGCTTGTATTTTCCCTTTCTTCATTTTAGTTTCCTTTGAGGTACAAAACTTTTTAGTTCTGATCAAGTCCAATTTATTTTTCTTTTTTGTGTGCAATTTTATTAAAAATTTTTATTTATTTTTCTTCCTGATTTATTCAGATAAAATTTACATTTTTAACTTTGTAGTGTAGTCTGAAATCAGGAAACATTCTACTTCCAGCTCTGCTTTTCTTTCTTGAGATTAGTTTGGCTATTTGTGGTCCTTTGTGTTTCCATGCAAATTTTAGGAGTATTTGTTCTAGTTCAGTGAAAAATGCCATTGGTATTTTGATGGAGATTGCATTGAATCTGTAGATTGCCTTGAGTTGTCTGGGTGTTGTAACAAAGTTAATTCTTCTAGCCCATGACACCATGTATGTATCTTTCCATCTGTGTCACCTTCAGGTTCTTTCATCAGTGTCGTAGTTTTCTGAGTATAGGTCATTTGCATCCTTAGTAAGATTTACTCTTAGGTGTTTTATTGTTTTTAATTCAATTTTAAATGTGGTTATTTTCTTAATTTCTCTTTCGGATAGTTCATTATTAGTGTATAGAAACACAACAAAATTCTTAATATGCATTTTGCATTCTGAAAATTTATTGAATTCATTCTTGAATTCTGATACTTTGTTGGTGGTATCTTTAGGGTTTTCTATACATAATATCATATCATCTGCAAACCGTGACAGTTACTTTTCCCTTTCCAATTTATATTCCTTTGATTTTTTTTTTCTTGTCTGATTGCTGTGGCTAGGACTTCCAATACTATGTTGAATAAAAGTGGTGAGAATGGGATTCTTGTCTTGTTCCTGATCTTAAAGGGAATGCTTTCAGCTTTTCATTGTTGAATATGATGTTAGCAGTGGGTTTGTCATATATAACTTTTATTATTTTAAAGTGTATTTCCTCTCTACTCACTTTGTAGAGAGCTTTTGTCATAAGTGGATATTTAGATTTGTCAGAAGTTTTTCCTGTATTTATTGAGATGATCATGTGATTCTTATACTTCAATTTATTAATTCGGTGTATCACATTTATTTGTTGTGTACAGTAAGCCATCTTTGCATCCCTGGGATATATAGTACCACTTGGCCAGGGTGTATGATCCATTTAATGCATTGTTGAACTTGGCTTGCTTTTATTTTGTTGAGAATTTTGTATCTGTGTTCATCAGTGATACTGGCCTGTGATTTTCTTTTTTTGATGATGTCTTTGTCTGATTTTGCTATCAGGGTGATATTGGCCTCATTGAATGAGTTTGAAAGTGCTGCTTCCTTTGCAATTTTTTGGAATCAATTGAGAAGGATAGGTGTTAACTCTTCTCTAAGTGTTTGGTAAATTCACCTGTGCAGGTGTCTAGCCCAGTCTTTTGTTTGTTGAGAGCTTTTCTAATTCAGTTTCATTGCTGGTAATTGATCTTTTCATATTGATATTTTCTATTTCTTCCTGGTTCAGCCGTGGGAGATGATATATTTCTAGGAATTTGTCCATTTCTTCTAGGTTGTCCATTTTATTGGCATTTAGTTGATCATAGTAGTCTCTTGTGTTCCTTTATATTTCTGTGGTGTCAGTTGTAACTTATCTAGTTTCATTTTTGGTCTTACATAGTTGAGCTCCTCTCTTTTTTCCTTGATGAGTCTGTCTAAAGGTTTATCAGTTATGTTTACCTTTTCAAAGCACCAGCACTTAGTTTCATTCATCTTTTCCATTGTTTTTTCAGTTTCTACTTCATTTATGTCTGCTCTGAAGTTTATTATTTATTTCCTTTTAATAACTTTGAATTATATCTGTTCTTTTTCTACTTCCTTTAGGTATAAGGTTAGGTTGTTTTACTTCAGATTTTTCTGCTTCTGTGGGTAAATTTTCATCATTATAAATGTCCCTCTCTAGAGTTTTTCATTGAAAGATCTATCTGTATATCATCTATACTATATTATCTATATGCATATCTCTCTCTGTTCAGATTTTCTAAAGGGGAAGGGTCAGCTTTTCATTGTTGAATATGATGTTAGCAGTGGGTTTGTCATATATAACTTTTATTATTTTAAAGTGTATTTCCTCTCTACTCACTTTGTAGAGAGCTTTTGTCATAAGTGGATATTTAGATTTGTCAGAAGTTTTTCCTGTATTTATTGAGATGATCATGTGATTCTTATACTTCAATTTATTAATTCGGTGTATCACATTTATTTGTTGTGTACAGTAAGCCATCTTTGCATCCCTGGGATATATAGTACCACTTGGCCAGGGTGTATGATCCATTTAATGCATTGTTGAACTTGGCTTGCTTTTATTTTGTTGAGAATTTTGTATCTGTGTTCATCAGTGATACTGGCCTGTGATTTTCTTTTTTGATGATGTCTTTGTCTGATTTTGCTATCAGGGTGATATTGGCCTCATTGAATGAGTTTGAAAGTGCTGCTTCCTTTGCAATTTTTTGGAATCAATTGAGAAGGATAGGTGTTAACTCTTCTCTAAGTGTTTGGTAAATTCACCTGTGCAGGTGTCTAGCCCAGTCTTTTGTTTGTTGAGAGCTTTTCTAATTCAGTTTCATTGCTGGTAATTGATCTTTTCATATTGATATTTTCTATTTCTTCCTGGTTCAGCCGTGGGAGATGATATATTTCTAGGAATTTGTCTATTTCTTCTAGGTTGTCCATTTTATTGGCATTTAGTTGATCATAGTAGTCTCTTGTGTTCCTTTATATTTCTGTGGTGTCAGTTGTAACTTATCTAGTTTCATTTTTGGTCTTACATAGTTGAGCTCCTCTCTTTTTTCCTTGATGAGTCTGTCTAAAGGTTTATCAGTTATGTTTACCTTTTCAAAGCACCAGCACTTAGTTTCATTCATCTTTTCCATTGTTTTTTCAGTTTCTACTTCATTTATGTCTGCTCTGAAGTTTATTATTTATTTCCTTTTAATAACTTTGAATTATATCTGTTCTTTTTCTACTTCCTTTAGGTATAAGGTTAGGTTGTTTTACTTCAGATTTTTCTGCTTCTGTGGGTAAATTTTCATCATTATAAATGTCCCTCTCTAGAGTTTTTCATTGAAAGATCTATCTGTATATCATCTATACTATATTATCTATATGCATATCTCTCTCTGTTCAGATTTTCTATTTTTTCTTGAGTTTTGTGTCAGTTTCAGGCCCTCTGCTATCCCCTGCATCAGTCATAGAAACAGAAAGAAACAACAAAGAATGTTGTTTCTTTTTGTGGAAAGTAGTGTTGCTGGAATCTTGACTCTGGGGCTGCACGTGAGTGTCTGTGGTAGCCCTGAGTTCACACTGATTACATTGCAATTTAATTCAGTTATTAGTAGGTTATTAGAAATGTTAAATTTTAGTATTAAAAACATCTTAATTTCATGTTTTCTATAATATATTTACTTAAATTTGTTGAGTCTTTGACCATAAATTAATTATGTGACCATAAATTAATTATTTATAATCCTCACAGATTTCACTGACTCTCATCTAGTTACTTTGCTGGTGATTATTGAGCAGATGGTTTTACAAAAGGAATGCAGATACCAACAACCATGAAAAGGTGCCAGGCCTCCCTATTAGTGGAAAAATGCAAGTACATTGTTCTCTGACCATCTAGTTGGCATATATCTTGAGAAGATTTATATAAAGGAGCTTTGGCAAGGAATCACAGAGATCAGACTCTGAGATGTCACTATTTTATGTCTTAGAAAGTGACTGAAAGGAGTCAATTTCTGAAGGGCTATTTGTCCCTGTGTGTCACAGGCTGTAAAACATTCGGACACTTGGCTTAAAATTCTACTCTTAAAGGGGGGAAAGTCCCTGTGTGGGGTCTTTCGGATAGTTCTAGTCTCTTGTGTTCCTTTATATTTCTGTGGTGTCAGTTGTAACTTATCTAGTTTCATTTTTGGTCTTACATAGTTGAGCTCCTCTCTTTTTTCCTTGATGAGTCTGTCTAAAGGTTTATCAGTTATGTTTACCTTTTCAAAGCACCAGCACTTAGTTTCATTCATCTTTTCCATTGTTTTTTCAGTTTCTACTTCATTTATGTCTGCTCTGAAGTTTATTATTTATTTCCTTTTAATAACTTTGAATTATATCTGTTCTTTTTCTACTTCCTTTAGGTATAAGGTTAGGTTGTTTTACTTCAGATTTTTCTGCTTCTGTGGGTAAATTTTCATCATTATAAATGTCCCTCTCTAGAGTTTTTCATTGAAAGATCTATCTGTATATCATCTATACTATATTATCTATATGCATATCTCTCTCTGTTCAGATTTTCTATTTTTTCTTGAGTTTTGTGTCAGTTTCAGGCCCTCTGCTATCCCCTGCATCAGTCATAGAAACAGAAAGAAACAACAAAGAATGTTGTTTCTTTTTGTGGAAAGTAGTGTTGCTGGAATCTTGACTCTGGGGCTGCACGTGAGTGTCTGTGGTAGCCCTGAGTTCACATTGATTACATTGCAATTTAATTCAGTTATTAGTAGGTTATTAGAAATGTTAAATTTTAGTATTAAAAACATCTTAATTTCATATTTTCTATAATATATTTACTTAAATTTGTTGAGTCTTTGACCATAAATTAATTATGTGACCATAAATTAATTATTTATAATCCTCACAGATTTCACTGACTCTCATCTAGTTACTTTGCTGGTGATTATTGAGCAGATGGTTTTACAAAAGGAATGCAGATACCAACAACCATGAAAAGGTGCCAGGCCTCCCTATTAGTGGAAAAATGCAAGTACATTGTTCTCTGACCATCTAGTTGGCATATATCTTGAGAAGATTTATATAAAGGAGCTTTGGCAAGGAATCACAGAGATCAGACTCTGAGATGTCACTATTTTATGTCTTAGAAAGTGACTGAAAGGAGTCAATTTCTGAAGGGCTATTTGTCCCTGTGTGTCACAGGCTGTAAAAACATTCGGACACTTGGCTTAAAATTCTACTCTTAAGAACTTATCTTCGGGCTTCCCCTGGTGGTCCTGTGGGTAAGGACACCGCCTTGTAGTGCAAGGGGCGCCGGTTCGATCCCTGGCCTGGGAAGATCCCACGTGTCGCGGAGCGGCTGAACCAGTGTGTCCAATGACCAAGCCGGAGCTCTGGGGCGCATGCACCCAGAGCCAGCGCTCTGTGACCACAGACGCCACCGCGAAGGGAGGCCCACAGGAGCCAAAGAACAAAGACGGATGAAAATGGACAAATGAAAGACCAATAGAAGTGGCCCGCCCGCTCCCCTCCCTCCCCAATCCAACCCCCGCCCAAAAATAAATAAATAAATAAATCTTAAAAAAAAAAAAGAGCTTATCTTCTACAATCAGATAAACATTACATTTATGTGCAGAGGATGTTTATTACATCATAAATTTAAATAACAATTGGAAGCACCCCAAATGCCCAATAATAGATGATTTAATCAGTTATTATACTTATATACACAGTAGAATATTAGGAGTCTATTACTGTTTATAGGAATGATTCATGACATTGAAAAATGAGCCCAGAATATGAAGTCAAAGCACAGCTGAAAACAACATACTTGACAGAAAATAAAGGTAGGTGTGTGTGTATTTTAAAGATCTCAAGGAGCTACAACCAAAGAGTAATGTTGTCTGTTTCTGAGAACTGGGATCATTGCTGAAACCTGTTTTCACACATGTCTGAATTTTCTAAATTTTCCTAAATGAGAATACACTGCTTTTATATTCTTAGAAGAAACTATATATATATATTTATAGTTGACTGCTCTAGGTCTTTCTTGCAGTGTGCAGGCTCTCTGGTTGTGGTATGTAGGCTTAGTTGTCCCGTAGCATGTGGGGTCTTAGTTCCCTGACCAGGGATCCAACCTGTGTCCCCTGCATTGAGGATGCTGGACCACTAAGGAAGCCCCCTTTTTTTTTTTTTAAATTAGAGAAGAATTATGTGAAATTAGCCTGATCTTTGATATACAGAATCATTATTCTAGGCATAAAAGCAATGCACGTAATTTCAAATAATAGATGTTTGATTTTCATAGACATATTTTTTGAATTTCAATAAACTGCTATTGTTTAGTTTCTCAGTTGTGTCCAACTCTTTTGTGACTCCAAGGACACAAAGCCTACTAAGCTCCTGTGTCCATGGGATTTTGCAGGCAAGAATACTGGAATGGGTTTCCATTTCATTCTCCAGGGGATCTTCCTAATACAGCATCTCCTGCATAGCAAGGGGATTCTTTACTCCTGAGCCACCAGGGCCACCCCTCAATTTAACAGTGTTAAAAGCTAAAGCAAGCTGTTGTGAACATTTTCTGCAAATATTATAGACACAGATGTATTATATTGTTCTGAAAGCATATATAATGTCTCATTAAAAAAATATATATACACCCCCCCTACACACACACACATATGTGTGAATGTTGCAATGAGAAACTATAGAAGAAAATACCCTCTACTGTTGTCATTACTTTTGCCTGGGAATTGGAGATGCTTTTAAATATCAGGCTGGTCACATGTTCATCCAGGATGTTATAGAAAACTTGAATGAACCTTTTGGCCAGCCCAGTGTATCTCTTGTGCTTTTCTACACTTGCTAAGTTTTCTACACAAAGAACAAGCATGTGTCCCACAAGGATCTACAGTTGTCGTAAAGAGTAGGGCTGAGCACACAGCTTCTGTCTCTGCCAGGACTTGCTGTTGCCTGTCACATAGGCTCCCAGGAGGTCCAGGACAGGGGCCTGCAGAACTAACTTTCTACCACTGATTGAAGTGCTTGTATTTGGGGAGTTGTTGTCTTGAAAGTCTAGTAAATGTGTTTTAGGCAGCTTCAATACTTTGGTGAGAGGCCGAGTAAATTTCTTGTATCTGATTTTGGTAGCATGAGTGACCCACTCAGAAAAGTGAGATAGTAAAAATAAAATTTTGATTTAATAAGTCCATGTACTAAGATCGAAACAAAATCCTTTTATAAATTTTTACATGTCAGTAGTGAGTGAGGTTCATAAACTTAACTTAAAAAGATGAAAACATGGGTGTGCACATCTATATTCCCATACATTGAGTGTGATTTATCATAAAATAGGAAAATAAAACAAAGTATTACCTCATTTTGGAACATGAGTGGGTGCTGTGAGCATGACGCAGAGCTTCTAAGCAGAGAAAATTCACAATCAAGGGTATGTGGATGAGTGAAAACCTGTTCTCCCAGGCAGGGGAGCGTGCCTGGCATGGCAAGCAGGATGATGCTGGGACAGACGTCAGGTGAAGGACTCTTGGGGTCTTGGCTTCTGGTTCCTTGATGATCATGTCACCACCACGCATTGGCCTTGAGATGCTATTTTTTGAGGTGGCGGAGGAAGAAGTTCAGCCCCCTGCTGCCTCCTTCTCTTTTCTGCTGAGACCGTCACCAGGAGTGTAATTACTTGGACACAGTAATTGCACTGGAGGATTCTGTGATAGGAATGGAGCTGACTCATCCTTACCCATCCAACCCCTGAAGCCCTTTTAAACTCTAGTTATCCCGACTTCTTGTTGGCGCTGCAGGACTCTGTTCTGTTCTGTTGGAGGGGGTGAGCTAAGGACACCCCCATGGCCCAGTCTGGGAAATTCAGAGAAGTCAGATCTTTGATATGGCCGATTTTAACTTTGGGTAAAAGCAGTGGCATTTGCTCGTCTTCCTTTATGAGACCTCTTATGGTGTAAGTTCCCATTTAGCAAAAATGAGAACAATGAGCAGATTCCTCGGATGTGCAAGGGTGTTCCACTGTGAAACCACCAGCATTAGCAGAGTCATCATCAAGCGGAGAAAGAGGGTTTGTGGCTCTCGACCAGGTGGGCTCACCTGGGGCAGGGAGTGTAGTCGGTGGGAGGAGTCTGTGGCCGGAGCTGCCTGAGGTGATGCAGTGCTCTTGCCCAAGGCCCCCAGTGTGCGCCCACCCCGGCACCTCCCCAGGGCCCCATTCCTCTCCACTCTGTGCATTACAAACTGCCTGGAGCTCTTGACCCAACCCAGACTGCCTGTCCCTAGCACAGTCTCCCTCAGGGAGATTGATCTCTGTTTCTGTTTCTTCCACCTTGGCATTCGGGATTTGGAAGAGTATCTTCCTGTGATCTGTATACATGCTCCATGCCTGTGCTGGATTCTGGCTGCTCTGGGTGGCATCCTTTCCTCTTTTCCCACCAGCCAATCTTTATGTGTCTTTATTTGTCATCCACTAGATTTCTCTGGTGAAGGATTAGATCAAATATTTTGTCCATTTAAAAAATTACCTTGTTTATTTTCTTGTTGAATTTGAGAGTTCTTTTTATATTCTGGATGCAGTCCCTGATGGAGTTCATGTTTTGCAAATATTTTCTCTTAGTTTGTACCTTGACTTCTTATTTTTATCTGTATTTTGAAAATCAAAGGTTTAAAATTTTCATGGCATCCCACTTTCAGTTTTTTCTTTTTTTAAAACATTTATTTATTTATTTTGGGGGAGCTGGAGAGGGAGGGGGTGGGCAGGCCACTTTCTATTGGTCTTTCATTTGTCTGTTTTCATCCATCTTTGTTCTTTGGCCCGTGTGGGCCTCCCATTGCGGTGGCCTCTGTTGTCGCAGAGCACTGGCTCTGGGTGCATGCGCTCCAGAGCTCTGGCTCGGTATTTGGACACATTGGTCCAGCCACTCCGCGGCACATGGGATCCTCCCAGGCCAGGGCTCGAACCGGCGCCCCTTGCACTGCAAGGCGGTGTCCTTACCCACTGGACCACCGGGGGAAGCCCTACATCATGTCTTTTATATCATACTCATGAATTCTTTGTAAAACTGGAGATCTGTAAGGTTTTTATTCTTATTTCTCTTACTTCCTTTGGAAATTCTATATTTTGGCTATTACATTTAAATATATGATATATTTTGCATTAATTTTATATCCATAGAACTGGAAAAGGTCAGTTTTCATTCCAAACCCAAAGAAGGGCAATGCCGAGGAATGTTCAAACTACTGCACAGTTGTGCTCATTTCGCATTCTAGTAAGGTTATGCTCAAAATCCTTCAAGCTAGTCTTCAGCAGTACCTGAACCAAGAAATTCCAGATGTACAAGCTGGATTTAGAAAAGGCAAAGGAACCAGAGATCAAATTGTCAACATTCATGAGGTCATAGAAAAAGCAAGAGAATTCTAGAAAAACATCTACTTCTGCTTTATTGACCATACTAAAGGCTTTGATTGTGTGGATTACAGCAAACTGTGGAAAGCTCTTAAAGTGTTGGGAATACCAGATTACCTTATCTGCCTCCTGAGAAACCTTTATGCAGGTCGAGAGCAACAGTTAGAACCAGACATGGAACAACAGATTGGTTCCAAATTGGGAAAGGAGTACATCAAGGCTGTATATTGTCACCTTGCTGATTTGACTTATATGCAGAGTATATCATGTGAAATGTTAGACTGGATGAATCACAAGATGGAATTCAGATTACTAGGAGAAATAACCTCAGACACACAGATGATACCACTCTAATAGAAAGTGAAGAGGAACTAAGGAGTCTCTTGATGTGGGTGAAAGAGGAGAGTGAAAAAGCTGGCTTAAAACCCAACATTCAAAAAACTAAGGGGCTTCCCTGGTGGTCTAGTGGGTAAGGACACCGCCTTGCAGTGCAAGGGGTGCCAGTTCGATCCCAGGCCTGGGAAGATCCCATGTGCCGCGGAGTGGCTGGACTGATGTGTCCAATTATCGAGCCGGAGCTCTGGAGCGCATGCGCCCAGAGCTGGCGCTCTGTGACAACAGAGGCCACTGCGATGGGAGGCCCATAAAAGTCAAAAGAACAAAGACGGATGAAAATAGATAAATGAAAGACCAGTAGAAGTGGCCCGCCCGTCCCCATCCCTCCCCACCCCCCCCCCCAAAAGATAAATAAATAAAATTAAAATGTTTAAAAAAAAAAAACAAACTAAAATCATGGCATCTTTTCCCATCACTTCATAGCAAAAAGATGGAGAAAAAGTGGAAACAGTGACAAATCTTATTTTCTTGGACTCCAAAATCACTGTGGATGGTGACTGCAGCCATGAAGTTAGAAGATACTTGCTCCTTGGAAGAAAAGCTATGACAAAGCTAGACGGCATGTTAAAAAGCAGAGACACCACTTTGTCTACAAAAGTTCATAGAGTCAAAGCTAAGGTTTTCCAGTAGTCATTTATGGATGTGAGAGTTGTACCATAAAGGCAGCTGAGTCCCAGAGAATTGATGCTTTTGAATTGTGGTGCTGGAAAAGACTCATGAGAGTCCCTTGGACAGCAAGGAGATCAAACCAGTCAATCCTAAAGGAAATCAACCCTGAATATTCATTGGGAGGACTGACACTGAAGCTCCAATACTTTGGCCACCTGGTGTGAAGAGCTGACTTAATGGAAAAGACCCTTATGCTAGGAGAGATTGAGGGCAGGGGGAGAAGAGGATGACAGAGGAGTGAGATGGTTGATAGCATCAGCAGCTCAACGGACATGAATCTGTGCAAACTCTAAGAGATAGTGAAGGACAGGAAAGCCTGGAGTGCTGTAGTCCGTGGGGTCGCAAAGAGTTGTGTGCTACTGAGCAACTGAACAGTAACAAAAGCAATTTTATATAAGAAGTGAATAAAATATCAGTCCTTTTTTTCCTTTTTTTATGTATAATGTCTAGTTATTCTAGCACTATTTATTACAAAAAATTATCCTTTACTCATTCAGTTGCCTTGGGACTTTTGTCAAAAGTCAATTGACAATATATGCTTGTGTTTTTTAAAAGGGAAACCCGGAATTTGACTCAAGCAGATATGAAATGACTGGCATGAAGGTAGAAGTTTATAGTCACAGATCCCTAGAAATAGGCAAAGCAGGGCATTCAGGGCCACATGGGCAAGCACCAGGGTCAGTCAAGAGTCAGAGAACCAGAGCGGCAGGGTCAGTAGGCTTAAGATTGACTAGTTGAATAATTTCAGCAGGCCTGAGAGAGTGATATCTGGTACCTGGCTCTGGAGCTATTAGGGCTGGTGGACAGGGGACCAGAGGGTGAGGGCTCCTTGGAGCAGGTAGTTGGCTTGTGGGCTCTGAACTGGATGGTTTGTATTTGAAAGGTGCCCCCAGGCTGAGTCATTTATCCTGTCTGTAGAAACTGACTGACTCTAGGAGGGCTGTCCCTCTAGAATCAGCAAGGCCCAGATGTCACCGCTTGACGAAGGAAAAGCAAAAGTAGACGGCATGTTAAAAAGCAGAGACATCACTTTGTCTACAAAAGTTCATAGAGTCAAAGCTAAGGTTTTCCAGTAGTCATTTATGGATGTGAGAGTTGTACCATAAAGGCAGCTGAGTCCCAGAGAATTGATGCTTTTGAATTGTGGTGCTGGAAAAGACTCATGAGAGTCCCTTGGACAGCAAGGAGATCAAACCAGTCAATCCTAAAGGAAATCAACCCTGAATATTCATTGGGAGGACTGACACTGAAGCTCCAATACTTTGGCCACCTGGTGTGAAGAGCTGACTTAATGGAAAAGACCCTTATGCTAGGAGAGATTGAGGGCAGGGGGAGAAGAGGATGACAGAGGAGTGAGATGGTTGATAGCATCAGCAGCTCAACGGACATGAATCTGTGCAAACTCTAAGAGATAGTGAAGGACAGGAAAGCCTGGAGTGCTGTAGTCCGTGGGGTCGCAAAGAGTTGTGTGCTACTGAGCAACTGAACAGTAACAAAAGCAATTTTATATAAGAAGTGAATAAAATATCAGTCCTTTTTTTCCTTTTTTTATGTATAATGTCTAGTTATTCTAGCACTATTTATTACAAAAAATTATCCTTTACTCATTCAGTTGCCTTGGGACTTTTGTCAAAAGTCAATTGACAATATATGCTTGTGTTTTTAAAGGAACCTGGAATTTGACTCAAGCAGATATGAAATGACTGGCATGAAGGTAGAAGTTTATAGTCACAGATCCCTAGAAATAGGCAAAGCAGGGCATTCAGGGCCACATGGGCAAGCACCAGGGTCAGTCAAGAGTCAGAGAATCAGAGCGGCAGGGTCAGTAGGCTTAAGATTGACTAGTTGAATAATTTCAGCAGGCCTGAGAGAGTGATATCTGGTACCTGGCCCTGGAGCTATTAGGGCTGGTGGACAGGGGACCAGAGGGTGAGGGCTCCTTGGAGCAGGTAGTTGGCTTGTGGGCTCTGAACTGGATGGTTTGTATTTGAAAGGTGCCCCCAGGCTGAGTCATTTATCCTGTCTGTAGAAACTGACTGACTCTAGGAGGGCTGTCCCTCTAGAATCAGCAAGGCCCAGATGTCAAAGCATAAGAGCATAGAACATTAAAAAAAAATAATAATAACATGGTTAAAAACGGGTGGACTATTTCTGGAGTTGCTACTCTGTTCCTTTGATTAATTTATTTCTCTTTATTGACTGTAGCTTTATAATAATACTTGGAATAAGATATTCTACTTTTGTTCTTTTTCAAAGTTGTTTTGGCTGTTTTATTGTCTTTATAGCTCCATACCGATTTTAGAATCAGCTTGGCCTGCTCTCACTTTGATTGAAATTGCACTGAATTGATAGATGAGCTTGGTGCAGTTGACATCTTGTTGGGTAGAAGTGTTGAACGGGGACATTTTGCTTTGTCCCTGATCTCAGAAAAAAGCGTTCAGTCTTTCACCCATATGTGTGATGTTATGTGTAGGTTTTGACTGGCGGTCCTTTCTCAGGTTCAAAAAGTGCTCTTATTCCAAGCTGGCTAAGGATTTTTTTTTCATGAGTGGTACTGAATTTTTGCAAATGCTTTTTCTGCATCTTTTGAAGTCATTATATAGTTTTTCTTTTTTTTCTGTTTATATGGGCCACTCACATAAACAATTTCAGGCATGCCTCAGTGATAGGATCTGATTTCAGACCATAGCAATACAGTAAATATTGAAATAAAGAGAGTCTCATGAGTTTTTGTTTCCCTGTGCATATGTAAATTATGTTTATACTATACTATAGTCTGTTAAGTGTGCAATAGCATTATATCAAAAAAACAATGTATACCTTAATTTGAAAATACTTTATTGCTCAAAAATGCTAATCATTTTCTGAACCTTCAACAAGTTGTAATCTTTGTATTGGTGGAAGGTTTGAAATATTGCATGAGTTACCAAAATGTGACATACTCACATGAAGCGAACAAACGCTATTAGAAAAATGACACTGATAGACTTATTTAGCACAGGGCTGCACAAATCTTTAATTTGTTACACACACACACACACACACACACAGTATCTGAAGCACAATAAAGTGAAGTGTAATAAGCTGAGGTTGCCTGTACATTTTTTTTTTGTATAGAATCAGTTACATTTCTAAATAGAAATCCACTTTGTTGTGATATGTATTTTTATATTGTATGATTAGATATGCTAAATTGAAGAGCTTTGCATCTGTATTTATGAGAAATATTGTAATTTACTTATAGTGTCTTTTTTTTTTTGGTTTTGTTATCAGGTTAACTCTTACCTAATAGAAGGATTTGGCAAGTGGTCTCTTATATTTAGTTTTCAGAACACGTTAGTAAGAAATTGGTATTATTTCTTCCTTGAGTATTTCCTCCATTGAAGCCATCTGGATTGGTGGGTGGGTTTTTGGTGGGAGGGTTTTAATTGAATGCATATAGAGTTATCTGATTTTTCTTGAATAAGTTTTGATACAGCTTGGCCTGCTCTCACTTGATGCTTGGTGCAGTTGACATCTTGTTGGGTAGAAGTGTTGAACGGGGACATTTTGCTTTGTCCCTGATCTCAGAAAAAAGCGTTCAGTCTTTCACCCATATGTGTGATGTTATGTGTAGGTTTTGACTGGCGGTCCTTTCTCAGGTTCAAAAAGTGCTCTTATTCCAAGCTGGCTAAGGATTTTTTTTTCATGAGTGGTACTGAATTTTTGCAAATGCTTTTTCTGCATCTTTTGAAGTCATTATATAGTTTTTCTTTTTTTTCTGTTTATATGGGCCACTCACATAAACAATTTCAGGCATGCCTCAGTGATAGGATCTGATTTCAGACCATAGCAATACAGTAAATATTGAAATAAAGAGAGTCTCATGAGTTTTTGTTTCCCTGTGCATATGTAAATTATGTTTATACTATACTATAGTCTGTTAAGTGTGCAATAGCATTATATCAAAAAAACAATGTATACCTTAATTTGAAAATACTTTATTGCTCAAAATGCTAATCATTTTCTGAACCTTCAACAAGTTGTAATCTTTGTATTGGTGGAAGGTTTGAAATATTGCATGAGTTACCAAAATGTGACATACTCACATGAAGCGAACAAACGCTATTAGAAAAATGACACTGATAGACTTATTTAGCACAGGGCTGCACAAATCTTTAATTTGTTACACACACACACACACACACACACAGTATCTGAAGCACAATAAAGTGAAGTGTAATAAGCTGAGGTTGCCTGTACATTTTTTTTTTGTATAGAATCAGTTACATTTCTAAATAGAAATCCACTTTGTTGTGATATGTATTTTTATATTGTATGATTAGATATGCTAAATTGAAGAGCTTTGCATCTGTATTTATGAGAAATATTGTAATTTACTTATAGTGTCTTTTTTTTTTTGGTTTTGTTATCAGGTTAACTCTTACCTAATAGAAGGATTTGGCAAGTGGTCTCTTATATTTAGTTTTCAGAACACGTTAGTAAGAAATTGGTATTATTTCTTCCTTGAGTATTTCCTCCATTGAAGCCATCTGGATTGGTGGGTGGGTTTTTTTTGGTGGGAGGGTTTTTAATTGAATGCATATAGAGTTATCTGATTTTTCTTGAATAAGTTTTGATAACGTATTGCTCTAAGAATCCCATTTAAGTTGTTAAATTTATTGGCATGCAATAATTTCTAACATTCTCTTATTGTACTTATTTTCTTTTTACTGAAGTGAAATTCATGTGATACCCAACTCATCTCTTAAGGGGTACAGCGCAGTGACAATCAGTGAATTCAACAGCATTGTGCGAGCACCACCTGGCTTTAGACTTTCTGATGTGTGAGACTTTTTCACACCCTAGAGGAACACCACATACCCTTTAAATAATCACTCTCCACATTCCCCATTCCCTGTCACCTGGAGACTGCTAATCCTCTTTCTGTCTCTGTGGATTTACCTGTTCTGGGTACTTCATATAAATGGAATGAGACAGTATGTAACCTCTTTCACCAGAGAAGGAAATGGCACTACTCCACTACTCTTTCCTGGAGACTTCCATGGACAGGGGAGCGTGGCAGGCTACAGTCCATAGGGTCTCAGAGTTGGACACAACTGAAGCGACTAAGCGGCAATAGCAGTGAACTGTTTTCCATAGAGACTGCACAATTTTACATTCTCACCAGTAACATAGGAAGGTGCTTTTTTCTCTAGGTCCTCACCAACACTTGGATATATATTGAATTATTATTGTATGAAGTGCTCAATAAATGCCAGTTATGTGATATTCGGTGGTAGTGTTGTTTGACTTTCCTATGTCTTTTTTTTTAAATTTTGGCCTCTTTTATTGGTCCTTCATTCATTTATTTTCATCCATCTTAATTCTTTGGCCTGTGTGGGCCTCTCATCGCAGTGGCCTCTCTGGTTGCAGAGAACTGGCTCTGGGAGCATGCGCTCCATAGCGCTGGCTCCTAATTGGACACACCAGTCCAGCCTCTCTGCGGCATGTGGGATCTTCCCTGGCCAGGGATCAAACCGGCATCCCTTACACGGCATGGTGGACTCTTTACCCACTGGACCACCAGGGAAGCCCCCCGCTTTTTTTTTTTTTCAAAATTCTTTATTTTAAAGGTTTTACAGAGTTTTGTTGTTCACAGACATGTATGTTCCCAGATCAGTCATATGCATATCCATGGTCCCCACCCACCCAGTTCCCCTCATCCCACCCCTCCAGACCATCGCCCCAAGCCATTGTGAGCACTTCTATTCCCTTAGCACAATGACACTAGCTATCTTTTCCACACATAACAGTATAGGTTTCCATGTTACTCCCTCCATGCTTCCCACTCCCTATTTCTTCCCCACAATGTCCCTATGTCTATGCTCTGTCCAAGACCGTCCTACTAGATTCCATATATGTGTGTTAGTATACTGTATTTGTCTTTCTCTTTTTGACTTACTTCACTTTTTATAATGGCTTCTGGAGCCAGCCACTTCATTAGGACTGAGTCTTCTGCATTTCTTTTAACAGCTGAGTAGTATTCCATTGTATATATATACCAGAGCTTCTGTATCCATTCATTCGTCGATGGACATCTAGGTTGCTTCCACGTTCTGGCTATTGTATAGAGAGCTGCAATGAACATTGGGGTACAGGTGCTTCTTTCAGTTTTGATTTCTAGTATGCATAGGATCTCTTTCACGAGAAGGAAATAAAGGAGACTTCCATGGACAGGGAGTTGGGAACACAACTGAAGCGACTAAGCGGCAATAGCAGTGAACTGTTTTCCATAGAGACTGCACAATTTTACATTCTCACCAGTAACATAGGAAGGTGCTTTTTTCTCTAGGTCCTCACCAACACTTGGATATATATTGAATTATTATTGTATGAAGTGCTCAATAAATGCCAGTTATGTGATATTCGGTGGTAGTGTTGTTTGACTTTCCTATGTCTTTTTTTTTAAATTTTGGCCTCTTTTATTGGTCCTTCATTCATTTATTTTCATCCATCTTAATTCTTTGGCCTGTGTGGGCCTCTCATCGCAGTGGCCTCTCTGGTTGCAGAGAACTGGCTCTGGGAGCATGCGCTCCATAGCGCTGGCTCCTAATTGGACACACCAGTCCAGCCTCTCTGCGGCATGTGGGATCTTCCCTGGCCAGGGATCAAACCGGCATCCCTTACACGGCATGGTGGACTCTTTACCCACTGGACCACCAGGGAAGCCCCCCGCTTTTTTTTTTTTTCAAAATTCTTTATTTTAAAGGTTTTACAGAGTTTTGTTGTTCACAGACATGTATGTTCCCAGATCAGTCATATGCATATCCATGGTCCCCACCCACCCAGTTCCCCTCATCCCACCCCTCCAGACCATCGCCCCAAGCCATTGTGAGCACTTCTATTCCCTTAGCACAATGACACTAGCTATCTTTTCCACACATAACAGTATAGGTTTCCATGTTACTCCCTCCATGCTTCCCCCTCCCTATTTCTTCCCCACAATGTCCCTATGTCTATGCTCTGTCTGTTTTCCCATGAGTTCCCTGCGTGTGTTATCAAGACCGTCCTACTAGATTCCATATATGTGTGTTAGTATACTGTATTTGTCTTTCTCTTTTTGACTTACTTCACTTTTTATAATGGCTTCTGGAGCCAGCCACTTCATTAGGACTGAGTCTTCTGCATTTCTTTTAACAGCTGAGTAGTATTCCATTGTATATATATACCAGAGCTTCTGTATCCATTCATTCGTCGATGGACATCTAGGTTGCTTCCACGTTCTGGCTATTGTATAGAGAGCTGCAATGAACATTGGGGTACAGGTGCTTCTTTCAGTTTTGATTTCATCAGGATATAAGCCTAATAGTGGGATTGCTGGGTCGTAGGGTGCTTCTATTTTTAGTTTTTTAAGAAATCTCCATACTGTCTTCCAAAGAGGCTGTATCAATTTATATTCCTACCAGCAATGCAAGAGGGCTCCCTTTTCTCCGCACCCTCTCTAGCATTTATTGTCTGCAGATTTGTGGATGATGGCCATTCTGACGGGTGTGAGGTGGTATCTCATTGTAGTTTTAATTTGCATTTCTCTAATAATAAGCGAGGTTGAGCATCGTTTCATGTGCTTTTGGGCCATCTGTATGTCCTCTTTGGAGAGGCGTCTCTTTAGATCTTTTCCCATTTTTTGATTGGGTTGTTCATTTTTCCTGTGCTGAGTTGTCTGAGTTGCTTGTAGATTTTGGAGATTAATTCTTTGTCTGTTGTTTCATTTGCTATGATTTTCTCCCACTCTGTGGGGTGTCTGTTGAGCTTTTTTGTAATTTCTTTTGCTGTACAAAAGCTTTTAAGTTTCATGAGGTTCCACGTGTTCATTTGTCTTTTCAGTTCCGCTATTTTAGTTGATGGGTCAGAGAAGATCTTGCTTTGATTGGTGTCCTTGAGGGTTTTGCCTATATTCTCCTCTAAGAGTTTGATGGTTTCTGGTCTTATGTTTAGGTCTTTAATCCATTTTGAGTTGATCTTAGTGTATGGTGTCAGGGAATGTTCCAACTTCATTTTTTTGCATGTAGCTATCCAGTTTTCCCAGCACCACTTGTTGAAGAGGCTGTCTTTGTCCCATTTTATAGTTTCTCCTCCTTTGTCAAAAGTAAGGTACCCATAGGTGTGTGGGTTTATCTCTGGGTTCTCGATCTTGTTCTATTGGTCGATATTTCTGTTTTTGTGCCAGTACCATACTGTCTTGAACAAAATCTTAGCAAACAGAATTCAACGACACATCAAAAAACTCATACATCATGATCAAGTCGGGTTCATCCCAGGTATGCAAGGATTCTTCAACATCCGCAAATCAATCAATGTGATACACCATATCAACAAACTGAGAGACAAAAATCACATGATCATCTCAATAGATGCAGAAAAAGCCTTCGACAAAGTACAGCATCCATTTATGATAAAAACTCTTCAAAAAATGGGCATAGAAGGAACCTATCTCAACACAGTGAAAGTCATATATGAGAAGCCCACAGCGAACATTATCCTCAATGATGAAAAACTGAAAGCATTCCCTCTAAGATCAGAAACAAGACAGGGGTGTCCACTTTCACCACTACTATTCAACATAGTCCTGGAAGTGCTAGCAACAGCAATAAGAGAAGAGAAAGAAATCAAAGGAATCCAGATTGGAAAGGAAGAAGTCAAACTCTCTCTATTTGCAGACGACATGATATTATACATAGAAAATCCCAAAGACTCTATTACAAAGCTACTAGAACTAATTAACGAATTCAGCAAAGTCGCAGGATACAAAGTCAACACACAGAAATCACTGGCATTCCTATACACAAACACTGAAAAATCAGAAAACGAAATCAAAGAGGCAGTCCCCGTCACCATTGCAACCAAAAGAATCATATATCTAGGAATAAACCTACCCAAAGAAACAAAAGAATTGTACACAGAAAATTACAAGACACTCATGAAAGAAATTAAAGAAGACTTAAACAGATGGAGAGATATTCCATGTTTCTGGGTCGGAAGAATCAATATTGTGAAAATGACCATACTACCAAATATCATCTACAGATTCAATGCAATACCTATTCAACTTCCATTGACATTTTTCACAGAACTAGACCAAAGAATAACACAGTTCATATGGAAACACAAAAGACCTCGAATAGCCAAAGCAATCTTGAGAAAGAAAAACGGAGCTGGAGGAATCAGCCTCCCTAACTTCAGACTCTACTACAAAGCAACAGTCATCAAGACAGTATGGTACTGGCACAAAAACAGGGAAGCCCCTTTTATGTCTTTTATTGATCTTCTGTCTAGTTATTTTGACCACTTTATTATTGTGTAATGCCTTTTTTTTTTCTTTTTTTCTTTTTTTTACTTCTGACGATGTACTTTGCACTGAAACCTACTTTTTCTTTTTTTTGGGGGGGGTGGGTTGCGGGAGGGGGGCAGGCGGGCCACTTCTATTGGTCTTTCATTTCTCTATTTTCATCCATCTGTGTTCTTTGACCTGTGTGGGCCTCCCATCTCAGTGGCCTCTCTTGTCACAGAGCACTGGCTCTGGGTGCGTGTGCTCCAGAGCTCTGGCTCAGTAATTGGACACATTGGTCCAGCCACTCTGCGGCACGTGGGATCTTCCCAGGCCAGGGATCAAACCGGCACCCCTTGCACTGCAAGGCGGTGTCCTTACCCACTGGACCACCAGGGAAGCCCAAAACCTACTTTATCTAATGTTAATATAGTCAATCCAACTTTCTTTTCTTTTTTAATTTTGGCCTCTTTTATAGGTCCTTCATTTACTTATTTTCATCCATCTTTATTCTTTGGCCTGTGTGGGCCTCCCATCACAGTGGCCTCTCTTGTTGCAGAGCACCGGCTCAGGGCACATGCACTCCAGAGCGCTGGCTTGTAATTGGACACACCAGTCCAGCCGCTCCACGGCCTATGGGATCCTCCATGCAAGGGATTGAACTGGCGCCCCTTGCACTGCATGGTGGACTCTTTACCCACTACACCACCAGGGAAGCACCCAACTTTCTTTTGATTAGGGCTGGTATGGTACATCTTTTTTCATTCCTTTTATTTACAGTAGCATATTTATTTTTTCAGGTGGATTTCTTATAAATATTATGTAGTGAGGTCCTGTTTTTTATCCAATCTTAAAAATCTATGTATTCTAACTAGGTTATTTTAGACCATTTATACTTAATATAGGGCTTCCCAGGTGGCACTAGTAGTAAATAACTGGCCCGCCAATGCAGTACATGTAAGTGATGCAGGTTCAATCCGAGTTGGGAAGATCCCTTAGAGGAGATTATGGCAACCCAATCCAGTATTCTTGGTTGGAGAATCCCACGGACAGAGGAACCTGGTGGACTATAGTCCATAGGGTCACAAAGAATTGAACATGACTGAAGCAACTTAGCACATACTTAAGTGACTATCAATATGATTATTTAAATTCAGTCATTTTGCTGTTGGTTTTCTGTTGGTCCCATTTACTACTAGATCCTCTTTTTTCCTTTTTGAATTATTTTATGTCAAGTACTGTTTATGATCAGTTTTATCACCTTTACTAGCGTATTAGCTGTACTTTGTTTTTATTAGTTTTTTGGATTCATTGTGTATATCCTTAAGTTATCACTGTGTATCTTCAAGTAATATACCAGTTCACTTATAGTATAAAATCCAACAACAATATACTTCCTTCTCACTTGTGCTGACCTTTCTGTTACTGTGTCATGACATTTTGCTTCTGCATTGCTCTAAACCACATAATACATTGTCATTATTTTTGCTTTAAATAATCCATCATCTTTAAAAATAATCTTATAAATTAAGAAAAAAGTCTCATATTTATTCATGAATTTTGTTCCCAGTCTTTTTCACTTCTTTTTGTAGACCTAGATTTTCTTCTGATACCATTTTTCTTTTGTATGATGGACTTACTTTACTATTACTTGTAGTTCAGAAGGGTCGGTGATGAATTATATTAGCTTTTTATTGGAAAAAAAAAAATCTTCATTTTGCTTTTGTATTTGAAAGTTATTATCATTGTTTATGGTATTTCAGGTTGATAGTTTTTTCCTTCATTACTGTGAGATGTTATTTAAGTTATTATCATTGTTTATGGTATTTCAGGTTGATAGTTTTTTCCTTCACTACTGTGAGATGTTATTTCATTGACTTCTGGCTTGCATTGTTTCTGGGAAGTCCTGGTCCACCATCTCTGTGTTTGTTCCTCTGTATATAATGTTCTTTTTTCTCTGGCTGCTTTTAAGATTTTCTCTTTGGATAAGTCAATTATGATATACCTTGATTTGATTTCCTTCATGTTGTCTTCTGTTTGGGGATTATTGACCTTGAATTTGTTAATAATTTTCATTAATTTTTGAAAAAAATTTTATATTATTTCTTTAAATAGATTTTGTCCCATCTTGTTATCCACCCCATCCCTAAGGTTTAATTACATAATCATTTCTGTGATTTTAGAGAAGAGGGAATCTTTCCCTGTGTTTCATTTTAGATCATTTCTGTCTGCAAAGACTGCTTTATCTGCTCATTGACTAATCTTTTCTAGTGTCTAATGTGACTATCAATATGATTATTTAAATTCAGTCATTTTGCTGTTGGTTTTCTGTTGGTCCCATTTACTACTAGATCCTCTTTTTTCCTTTTTGAATTATTTTATGTCAAGTACTGTTTATGATCAGTTTTATCACCTTTACTAGCGTATTAGCTGTACTTTGTTTTTATTAGTTTTTTGGATTCATTGTGTATATCCTTAAGTTATCACTGTGTATCTTCAAGTAATATACCAGTTCACTTATAGTATAAAATCCAACAACAATATACTTCCTTCTCACTTGTGCTGACCTTTCTGTTACTGTGTCATGACATTTTGCTTCTGCATTGCTCTAAACCACATAATACATTGTCATTATTTTTGCTTTAAATAATCCATCATCTTTAAAAATAATCTTATAAATTAAGAAAAAAGTCTCATATTTATTCATGAATTTTGTTCCCAGTCTTTTTCACTTCTTTTTGTAGACCTAGATTTTCTTCTGATACCATTTTTCTTTTGTATGATGGACTTACTTTACTATTACTTGTAGTTCAGAAGGGTCGGTGATGAATTATATTAGCTTTTTATTGGAAAAAAAAAATCTTCATTTTGCTTTTGTATTTGAAAGTTATTATCATTGTTTATGGTATTTCAGGTTGATAGTTTTTTCCTTCATTACTGTGAGATGTTATTTAAGTTATTATCATTGTTTATGGTATTTCAGGTTGATAGTTTTTTCCTTCACTACTGTGAGATGTTATTTCATTGACTTCTGGCTTGCATTGTTTCTGGGAAGTCCTGGTCCACCATCTCTGTGTTTGTTCCTCTGTATATAATGTTCTTTTTTCTCTGGCTGCTTTTAAGATTTTCTCTTTGGATAAGTCAATTATGATATACCTTGATTTGATTTCCTTCATGTTGTCTTCTGTTTGGGGATTATTGACCTTGAATTTGTTAATAATTTTCATTAATTTTTGAAAAAAATTTTATATTATTTCTTTAAATAGATTTTGTCCCATCTTGTTATCCACCCCATCCCTAAGGTTTAATTACATAATCATTTCTGTGATTTTAGAGAAGAGGGAATCTTTCCCTGTGTTTCATTTTAGATCATTTCTGTCTGCAAAGACTGCTTTATCTGCTCATTGACTAATCTTTTCTAGTGTCTAATGTGACTTTAATGCCATCTAGTGTATTTTTCATTTCTGATGTATTTTTCATCTCTTATATGTTTGCTTCGGGTCTTTAACAAATGTTTTTCCTGTATCTCCTACATGTTCTACTTTCCTCTATCTTCTTGAACATGCACAATGTGTTTATAAGCTGTTTTAAGGAGCATATGTGCTAATTTCTGGTTCCTGTACAATTTCTGGTTCCCTTTCTTACTGATCAACTATCCTCCATATGAGATATAGTCTCATGCTTTGCATCTGTGATATTTTTTAAATGGATAAAAGACACCATGATTGTATGTTGTTGGGTTCTGTATTCTTTTAATTATTTAAAATTTTCCTCTTGAAATATATTTGTTACATGGAGAGTTTAGCCCTTTTGGCGGCTTGTTGTTGAGCACAGTTAGGCGGCACCTAGTTTGGTCTGTGCTCATGTGGCACCAGGACTGTGCTCTCCCGAGTGCCTGGAGCAGTGGCCCCAGCGCCACAGGTTCCTGGTCCGGCTGGGAGTGAGGGCCATCCCTGAGGCTATGCCAGTGATGGCAATCCTTCCTGCTGTTTCTTGCTGTCATGCCTTCCCTGGCCTCAGTCACACATGTTGATCAGTGTCCTGGTGAAGACTCAAGTGAACCCTCCCCATCTCCAGCGCGCTCCTCAGCTCTCTCTGGTCCTCTGCCCTGCTGGTTCTCGCTGCTATTGCCTCCATAAACCTCAGCTGTTTCTCCATTTCAGCACTCCCTTGGCTCTGCCTGTGTCCCCCTTCTGGGGACGTAGCTTCAAAACCCTCCCTGATAGTAGGCTGGGCAGCCAGGATGCATCCGTGCATTCCCCTCGGGGTCCTTGTCCTGGGCTGCCTGTTGTCCCATGGCTGAACACCTTCTCTTATGTCCTTTGTCTGTTTTCGCATTGTTTGAGGCTGGAGAGTCCACCTGGTTCCTCCTCTCTGTAATGGCTAGGAGTGGACCCCTCCTGAGCTCCGCTGGCCTTTAGTCTTCCCTGGATGGACAGCTGCTTGGAGGAGGCTCGGGCGGAGCTGTCTGCCTCCCCCGTGGAGTCTGCACACTCTGCTGCGAGGTCCTGCCGTCTGGGCGCAGGCTCTTCAGCTTGGAGCTGAGACCATGTGGGTCGGCATCAGGGTAGGGGGTCCTGTCTACACCCCACCGTGCTCTTCTCCCTACTGGCTCTGGGGTCAGTGCTGTCCAGACTTCCCCAGGGTTAGGACTGTGGGCCAGGCTTCAGGGGAGTGTGGGCTTTGAGTGCTTACTGGACTTTCAAGTTCCAGACTCAGTTTATAGCCCAACCACCTTTCATGCAGTTCTTTATCTTGGAGACTGCCTTTGGCCTTCCAAATAACTGACTTACAACTACATCCTTTTAAAGAATTTCTTTGGTAATAAAGAATGATAGATCATTCTTTGGATTGTTTTCTACCCATGACTTCCGGTTGTCATACATTTTTTAACCTGTTTGTAGGGATGCCTGTACAGAGAGAAGCTCTTCACACGGTTCCGTGTGAGCGGTGCTTCTTGCAGTTCCTTTGAAGAGGCGTGTCTCTAAATGGAGCGGTTCTTTCCACGTCAGTGGAGCTGTGACGTTTTGCTTGCATGTAAAGCCGTGTGTCTCACTGACTCTCCTCGCGGCCTGGCCTCATGTCACATATGGGACCTGTCACAGGACAGGAGCAGTGGCTGTGTCAGTGGTGAGCGCCATTTTCTCTGGCTTCTGGAGAACCCCAGTATGCAAAAAGAGGTAGTTTCCTCCTTCTTATTAACCTTTCTTCTTCAGAGTCACACTGACTGCACTGTCCAGCGTGCCTGAGAGCCGTTTGTCAGCCTAGGCTGAGCAGACGGTGCTGTCGTCCCAGGTTCTAGCTGAGATCAGTGTGCGCTGTGGCCGTGATGGCATTGTGTCCAGGCCCTGCGAACCTCTTTGTGGCCATGACTCCAGTTTTGCAAAACTACCTTGAATGAATTCCTTTTAAATTTATCCTTAAGATGCCTTCATTTTTCTAAAAGTTATCACCAGTCTTGCCGGGAGGGCTGATGTGGTCACGCTGGCGGCTGCTCTGTGCCGGCTCTGCTCCGCTGAGCCCCTCGCCCTGCCCTACAGGGCGGGTGCTGTTGTTCTGCCCACCGTCCAAGTCTCTGGAGATGACGTCACTGTGCTTGTCTGTGGTGAGACAGGGGTCTGAGCTGAGGCCTCTGACCTCATGAGCTTAGGTCCACTTGGCAGTGGCCACATAGTGGAAGCTGCCTTGATGATGGGATGTGGGCTCCAGGCTTGGTGTCTGCCCTTCCCAGTGTCCTTCACCACAGCCCCAAGTGGTCCTGAGTTCACCCGATCCTGATTGGAGAGCGCTACTGTGACCTTCCAGGGCCTGTGGTCAGCGGCCCCCTTGGGAAACACTAGAGATGGGAAGATGGGACCGAGGAGTCAGCGAGCACATCCACAACGGAGCCTCAGGCTGGTGGGTAACCAGACGGTCAGTATTTGAGAAAGAAAGTTCTAAGGTAACAGATTGCTTGAGCAAAGACCTTGATTGCTCTTTCATTTGTTCAGCAAATATTGATAGAATGGTTATAATGGGCCAGGCAACTTCTGGAATCTCAGCCTCCTTTTTTACATCCTCATGGGATCTATAACACATAGGAGTAATAAGTGTGCCAGGTGGTGATGCTTTGCTGGAGATGAACAGAGAAGAGTTGGGGTCCAGAGAGCTGGAGCACTGATGGGCGGTCGGGGGCGCCTGGAAAGGGCATTTGAGCAGAGCCTCAGAGGAGGCACGGAGGCCTTATGTGTGATGGAGCGCCTTTTTCTGGAGAACCCCAGTATGCAAAAGAGGTAGTTTCCTCCTTCTTATTAACCTTTCTTCTTCAGAGTCACACTGACTGCACTGTCCAGCGTGCCTGAGAGCCGTTTGTCAGCCTAGGCTGAGCAGACGGTGCTGTCGTCCCAGGTTCTAGCTGAGATCAGTGTGCGCTGTGGCCGTGATGGCATTGTGTCCAGGCCCTGCGAACCTCTTTGTGGCCATGACTCCAGTTTTGCAAAACTACCTTGAATGAATTCCTTTTAAATTTATCCTTAAGATGCCTTCATTTTTCTAAAAGTTATCACCAGTCTTGCCGGGAGGGCTGATGTGGTCACGCTGGCGGCTGCTCTGTGCCGGCTCTGCTCCGCTGAGCCCCTCGCCCTGCCCTACAGGGCGGGTGCTGTTGTTCTGCCCACCGTCCAAGTCTCTGGAGATGACGTCACTGTGCTTGTCTGTGGTGAGACAGGGGTCTGAGCTGAGGCCTCTGACCTCATGAGCTTAGGTCCACTTGGCAGTGGCCACATAGTGGAAGCTGCCTTGATGATGGGATGTGGGCTCCAGGCTTGGTGTCTGCCCTTCCCAGTGTCCTTCACCACAGCCCCAAGTGGTCCTGAGTTCACCCGATCCTGATTGGAGAGCGCTACTGTGACCTTCCAGGGCCTGTGGTCAGCGGCCCCCTTGGGAAACACTAGAGATGGGAAGATGGGACCGAGGAGTCAGCGAGCACATCCACAACGGAGCCTCAGGCTGGTGGGTAACCAGACGGTCAGTATTTGAGAAAGAAAGTTCTAAGGTAACAGATTGCTTGAGCAAAGACCTTGATTGCTCTTTCATTTGTTCAGCAAATATTGATAGAATGGTTATAATGGGCCAGGCAACTTCTGGAATCTCAGCCTCCTTTTTTACATCCTCATGGGATCTATAACACATAGGAGTAATAAGTGTGCCAGGTGGTGATGCTTTGCTGGAGATGAACAGAGAAGAGTTGGGGTCCAGAGAGCTGGAGCACTGATGGGCGGTCGGGGGCGCCTGGAAAGGGGCATTTGAGCAGAGCCTCAGAGGAGGCACGGAGTGGGCCTTATGGGTGGTGGTGGGGAGAGGGGCAGCCAGAGCATAAGGGCGGGGCCAGAGATGGGGGCGGCGGGGACACATCTGGGCCCTTTTTCCCTGCAGCCCTCTGCTAAGCGTGGGAGCGGGGAGCCGGGTAGTCTTATTTTCCCTCTGTGTGTTGGATTGTTGTCTCAGACTAAAGCTGTTATAATACCTGCTTCTTAGAGGATATCCGGATCCCTGCTGGTTTGGGACCAACTTTGTAACTGCAAATCTGGACCTAATTTTCACAGAAATCCCAAGAGAAGGGCCTCCAGAACTCAGGCATATAAACAGCACCCTGTGTGTGCGGGCCTTTCTCCCCTGGACTTTGATGTTGCCACATCTCTCCTGCCTGGGCTTAGACCCGGGCCCTAGCTCTGGACACACAGATGCTGGGGCTGGGGGGAGGTGTGCACAGACTGTGGTCAAGTGTAGACGTGGACAACGCACCTCAGTCCCTCAGAGGTGGAGACACCGGGCAGCGTAAGCCTGCAAGACTGTGGCCCCAGGGACTGCGGCAGATTCTGGTACTCCCCCTGAGGCTTGACTGAGGCCAGGCGCAGACTTTTATAGGGCACCTGTGCCTCTTCCTTGTGTGGGGAGGGAGCTGTTAGGAGCGCTGAGCCGCTTGGAACAGAGGTGTCTCTGGTGAAGCCTGCAGTGTCTTCCTGTGGGCTTCCTGGGGGCTAACGAGCCAGAACGGAGCTCATCTGCAGTGGATGTTTCTCAGGGGATGGTGGCTCTGGAAGAACTCGGTTTTCCATTTGCACATCTTCTGAGAACTTTCCACACTCTCTTGGAGTGAAGCGAAGGGCAATCTTCCATGGAGCAACTGCAGACGGGCCTTTTCTGGCCTCCATGTGCCTGCACTCAGACCCCGCTGGGACCCTGACCCCTATTTGTTCAGCCCACACTCGCCTGGGCCGAGACTTGGGCCACTGAGGGCAGTAAGATCAAGGAATTAACCAATCATGATAACAAAAGGTTCATTTAAGTTTTATAATTCACTCAAGCTTTTCATTCCTTCACTGAGAATGATTACCTGCTTTCAGGCTGCCCCTCGCCCAGCGTTAATGTGACAACCTGCCCTGCACAGTTGGAAACGATAAACAAGAACAAAAACTCACCTATAGTGAGTGCAGAGTCCCCCCATGCAACTTCGCCATTCGGGCCCCCTCCCACCCCGTGTCCTTCTTGGTGACTCCTTGGCCTCCACCTCGGTTCATGGGGCGGCCCTGTAATGATCGCCTTCTCCCAGACACCTGGTCCTTTCCGTCCACCCGCTGTGCGCTCCACGCCCCAGCAGAATGGTGCTGCCCAGGACTGCAGGCCCTGAAGACTGGCCAATGGCCTGGAGGTCCCAACCCACCCGACCCCAAGGAGGTTTGCTTTTATCTGAGGCCCTTCTTTCACCTCTGACCTTTCTTCCTCGGATTTCTCTTGTCACCAGATTTCAATCTCCTAATTCAAGGAGAAAAGTACAGATAGAAAGAAGTAAGAAGCCTGATTAAGAAGCAGTCAGACTCAGCCCCGCCCACTCCTAGGCACACCCCTTCCACACCCTGGCTGGAGGGTGGGGCTGGGCCTTCCTCACAGAGAGGGGGCTGTGTCCCCATAGGAAGTGGGGCCTTGCTCAAGGGCTCAAGTGGACTGAGGAGCCTGTGACCCCACCCCCTGCCCTGTTGGCCTGCAGAATACTGGGAACCTGGGGTGGGGGGACAGCGTCGGGCGCTGGCATTCATATGGTGGAGCAGGGAGATGCCGCTCCAGGAGGAGCTGGTAGGCCGTTCCCCGCTGTGGTTGAGGGGTCAGGCAGCCAGGGATCCCTAGCGCTAGTCTGGAGGTGAATCAACCATAAGTGTGCAGAAAATGAAACGAGGTTGTCCTTCACTCCGGGATGTGCACCTATAGGAAGCTCGTCTGGTGTGAGAGTGAACTGCCTGTAGTCCCTGCTGGGTGGGGGACGGAGGTGGAGCACTTAGAGGGGTGGGGGGGTGGAGGCAGCTGGTGGGTGACACACAAGATCCCGGAGTCACGGAGAGCCGTTAGAACTGGGGCTAGAAATAGCAAGCGGGTAAGGGATTGAGAGCAAGAGCCTGTGGGGCAGAGGAGGCGGCAGGCGGTGCCGTCACCATTAGCTCAGTGGAACTCTGTGACTTTCGAAACTGTGTACCTTTCTAATTTTGTTAAAAATGACAAGTGAAAGGTTACATAGCAAATACTATTTCATACACACAAACAATGAAAGCAGCCCTCTATGTGCTTCAGCCTCTGCTTCTAGTTGGGGCCGAGCGCCACGGCCATCTGGCCCTCCCAGCGGGGCTGCGTTCTCACCCCTTGGCTTGGCCAGATCGTGTGGCCTCTGCCTCACAGAATCTGGTGGAAAATCTTTCTCCTTGGGGAGCTGAGCTGTGCAGCTTCTTGTGTTGTGTTTTATCAAAGGCTCCAGGACCCTGCGTCCTCCTAGTTTTCTTGTTTGTTGTGTATCACATCCTCCTTCCTCCCCTGTGATGGTCCTGGTGCTCTAGGTGCTCAGAGAGGACCCTGCTGATGGCAGTGCTCTAGGGGCTGTGTGGACCGAGGCTCTGCTGAGACATTTTGCTCCATTTCACTCCAGACTTCCCCTCTGCAGTTAAGCTGCATGCACATTTCTGTGCCCTGCTTTTAAATGGAATGGTACACTACAAAATGTTCCAAGTTATTGTTTGAAAACGTTATCTTTAAAAAGCTGCAGTTTCCACTCTAGCGATGTAGGCATTATTTTGTGAAGTCACTCTCTTTTTGTTCAGTGTGTCTGGACTGTTTGCAGATCATCACTAGAGCCAGTTGTCGTGAGACGGCCATCCTGTGCACAGGTCGGGCCCCCTGGGGCAGTATTGCAGTGTTTGTCCATGTGGAACCCTGGTCTGGGGAGATGGACATTTTAGCAGCGGTATAATGTGTGACTGCCCAGTTGCTTTCAGATGGTGGACTGCAGCAAGCAGCCTGGGGCCTGAGCTCCTCCTGAACACGCTGGGCTTTGTGCATCTCCGAAAGCAGAAACACACCCACTGCAAGCCGCTGAGCTTCTCCACTAGAGCAAGTGTGCCCGCCTCACGTGTGAGCATCCTTGTGCACTGAACTCACCTTTCATGTTCGAGGCTTCTGTTTTTTTCCAGAGCTGTTCAGCTTTCAATCTTAGGTTGACGCTTAGTCTGTCAGTATGCTTCTCTTGTGATGTCATCTTCTATGGTGTTTGCATTTGAAAATCCTTTCCAGCCTGAAATGTGGATAGTCACGTGTGTTTTCCTTTCTGCTTTTACTTTTTGCATTGACATGTGCAGTCTACTTGGCATTTAATTTGACATATGTTATCAGGTGAGTACACACATTATTTTTGCTTATAGATATTGAAAACACTGTTTATTGAAAATTGCTTCATTTTTCCAACAGTTTGTGCTGCTACTTTTTTGTCCTGTATGAAAATACTGTGTACACTAGTATCTATGTCAGAATTCTCTAATTGATCTTTTTGTTCTTGTGCCAGTTGTTTAGTCGCTAAGATGTGTCTGACTTTTTGTGACTCTGTGGACTATAGCCCGCTAGGCTCCTCTGTCCATGGGATTTCCCAGGCAGGAGTACTGGAGTGGGTTGTGATACCCTTCTCCAGGGGATCTTCCTGATCCAGGGTTAGCACCCGGGTCTTCTGCTTTGGCAGGCGGATTCTTTTTTTTTTTTGTAAAGATTTATTTATTTATTTATTTTGGGCGGGGGTCATGTTGGGGAGGGAGGGGAGAGGGCGGGCCACTTCTATTGGTCTTTCATTTCTCTATTTTCATCCATTTTGTTCTTCAGCTCCTGTGGGCCTCCCATCGCAGTGGCGTCTGTCGTTGCAGAGCGCTGGCTCTGGGCGCATGCGCTCCAGAGCTCCAGCGCTCCGGCTCGGTAATTGGACACATCAGTCCAGCCACTCCGCGGCACGTGGGATCTTCCCAGGCCAGGGATCGAACCGGCGGCCCCTGTACTGCAAGGTGGTGTCCTTATCCACTGCGCCACCAGGGGAAGCCCCAGGCGGATTCTTTACTGAGAAGCCACCAGGGAGGCTAGGACTTCCCTGGCTTAATTATTTTAGTTTCGTGGTATATTTATTTTGGTTACTCTTGGCTAACCAATTTCTAGATGAGCTTTAGGGTGATTTTCAAGTTAGAAAGCGAATCAGATTGGAGTTTCATTTC
This sequence comes from Tragulus kanchil, assembly GCA_022376925.1. Taxonomy (NCBI): domain Eukaryota; kingdom Metazoa; phylum Chordata; class Mammalia; order Artiodactyla; family Tragulidae; genus Tragulus; species Tragulus kanchil. The sequence goes on from JAIOJX010000028.1 coordinate 247,855,944, forward strand.
TAATGGATCAAAATTATAATTTAAATGGTAAACAGTTGTTATTTTAGCAATATTCAGCTTCCAAAAGAGGAAGCTAGTCTGTTTCTTCATTAATTCCCTAATTAGCCTTCAGTTGTATTTTATAACTTTTTTGCTGTATGTTTTCTCTTTTGAGCTCTTTTCTTATTTACATTATTTGCCTGTTATAGTTGGAATTTTCCGATTACATTTCTCTAATATTTCATGATGCACAGGAAAGCTATCAATTTTTATGTATTTGCACACAACCATGCTTTTAGTTGCAGTGGGTTTCTCAGCTCATTTTTTGACTCATTCCTGACTTGACCCAAATGCTTTTTCACCATGAAGTGTGCTTGCCACAGCTGACTGTCCAGTACAAGGTGTTCCTCAATTTACACGGGTTTCCTTCTGTTACTCTTCTATTAAGTTGTTTTAGGAAATCAAAATACAAGTTGCATTTTACTAAATGTTCATTGCTGCTATTAAGGTAGTCATAGAGTTTTCTCCTTTTATTTCTTAGTGCAGTGAATTCCACTGATGAAATTTCAAGTGTTGATTGTTGGAATAAATTCTGTTAGGTCTTACTGATACTCTTTAATCTCTTTCCTGGCATGCTGCAGTTCATGGGGTCGCGAAGAGTCGGACTCTGTGACTTAACTCAACTGAACTGAATCTCTTTCCAGTTGTAATACCTTTTCAGTATTTTATTTGGGCTAGCATGAAGGTTAGTGATGGAGTTAGGGGTGGAGCTAGGGTTAGAGGATTGGGGTTATGTGAGCAGCAGTTAAGGGTTGGGGTCAGGGGTCAGAGCCAGGGTGGCACGCTCTGTACGTTACCATGTTGGAACCAAGGGAGAAATGCTCCAGGTGTTAGGAAACCAGGCTCCGTTCTGAGGGGATCCACACGGAGTTGTGATTGCCGAAAGCAGCAGCCAAGCCCGTGGGGACGGGACTCTGCTGGAACATGGAGCACCCCACACGGTGTTGCTGTTCAGTTGTTAAATCATGTCCAGCTCTCTGCGCCCTCGTGAGCTGCAGCACTCCAGGCTGCGCTCCGAGGCCCCCTGCCCAGAGAGCACGCCCACCGACGCTCTGGGTGGCCTGTCACTCTGTGCTGCTGTCTGGCTCTGTTGTCTTGACTCCTGGCTGCAGTGAGTCAGCGGATGAGAAGGAGAAGGCTCGAGATGGAGGGTGGGCGACTGCTTTTTAGGGACTGGAAGCCTGAGTTACACCAGCTGCGTCAGAGGCCTCTTGACCACTGAACACCAGGGGGTGCGCGGGACCAGCGCATCCCAGCCGTGGTGATGCAGGGCAGCGGAGCAGCAGTGGCGGCACCTGGACAGCTGTGTGCTGGTGTGGCGTGGGCCCCGCAGACCCTGAGGCTGGGCCAGCCCCACGCCCCGTGGCTCTGCTGTCACAGAGGAGGGAGGGGGCCGGGGCACAGCCAGTGGTCTGCACAGGCAGGAATAGGGGAGCACTGCAGAGCAGGGGCCACTGCCAGGAGCCCAAGCCCCACCTGGTGTGAGGGCGGTGGGCTCCTGGATGGGAGAGAGCCCCACCTGGCTGCTTCCCACCTCACAAGCGCTGCCAGGGCCCCTTATGGCGTCTCACTGGCAGTGGTTCTGGCCTCCGTGGTTCACCCTCCTGCACGCTCTAGGCCAGGATAGCATGGCTTTGCAGGACGGTGGCGGACTCCAGCCACTGTGGAATCTGAGACACGGAGCTCCTGCTCTGAGAGGACAAGACGGGGGAGTGTGGGGTCTGCGGGTGGTGTGGGCCTGGCTCCCCTTCCCCGTCTCTTGAGGCTCTGGCTTGCCTTTCACCCTGCAGGTGCCTCACAGGCCTGGCCCCGTTCCCCTGGGCACAGGTGGAGAAAAGGACCTCAGTGCTGCCCTCTGGGCCTGCGGGGGCCTCAAGGCACCTGTTCCCTCCCTCCTTCCTCCTCTTGGCTTTCCTTTCTCTTTCCCTGGAGTGTGTTCACTCTGGGCTCCTCTGGTGGGTGCCGTTGCCCCCAGAGCAGCCTGGCATGAAGGGGCTGACAGCTTTCTACGAGATGACTCACTCCTTCCTCCTGCACTGCCTGCCGCGTGGCTGGGCTGCCTGACAGCCCCACGTGGGGACAGGGATGTGTCTGGAGTTGTGCGGTGGCCCGTGGGGCCACGGCTGGCGGACGACTCTCCCCCGGTCACTTCAGACAAGTGGGAGTTGCCTCTCCCCGCCCTGTACTTGCAGTGCACACCCGCAGCTTAACCCTCGCTCAGGCAAGAGTGGGTCCCGAGTGCCCAGGCGTGGAGGGCTGTGCCCCACTTCAGCCCTGACTAGGGTGGCCTGGTATTTTCTGCCCTGGGGAGTGCCCTGCGTGGTCACAGCGGCCAAGGGTGTGTCTATTTTTCTGGTTAAACACACTCACTCTGCTTCTTCAGGCCCCTGTGTTCCTCCAAATTTCCAGTGACGCTTATGGATGATAATATTTGGTGTGCCCTTCAAACTCGCGGGCACTTTGTCTTCCCTTTGGACACAAGACATGACTGTTGGTGAGCTCCAGGTACACTGAGCCGGCAAGAAGTTTTCGATGCGGGCTTTCACCTTTTCTAAGAGCTCTGGCTGTTTCAGTCTTTCAGGCATAAGCCTATCACCGAGCAGCTTTGTTCCCCCCATAGTTGAGTCCTATGCTGGATTTTACCCTTCTGTCTTCCAACTCTGTACACAGCATACTGGTCATGAGAGGCCTCAGCAACACCAAGCCCTCATGCCCCGTCTGTGCAGGGCTGGGGCCTCAGAGCTGGACCTCAGGCCAGACCCAGTGGGCTGGGTGCAGCTGGAATGCAGTCAGCTCTTCTCACCATCCTTGGTATTCATTTGGCGGGGTGAAAAGTATCTAAAGGGAACCTTCCAGCAGGATCCCACTGGGCTGGTGGACTCAGCCTGGGACCCGGTTTGCTTCCAGCTCTTCTCCCGGATCGCCCTGTGACCTTGGCACCTTGGCTGGGTCTACACCCATCTGTGCTGCTTCTCCATCTGCTAGATGGGATCTTTTTTTCTGTTCTGCCCAGTCCCAGGGCAGGAGGTGCGGGCCGTTCAAGCTTGCGCAGAGAGGGTGGGGTGTTGCGGTCTTTCCGGGGGTGTGTGCATGACCACATGAGCAGATGGTCGTGATGCTTGCTGTGTTCCAGGAGAAGCTCCTCACTGGGTCCCCGCAGCTCCCCAAGGCCCCTGGGTATCCTGTTTTCAGTGAGGACACTGAATCAACACCAGAGCCGAGTCCAGAGTGCCCCTTCCAGAACTTCTGTGACCCTTCACTTCACGCTAGTGAGTCTTGGGAAGTTCAGACCTCAAGTCTCATGGTCAAGTTACCTTTCAGGAAAGAAGAAGAAGAAAGTCACTCAGTTGTGTCAACTCTTTGTGACCCATGGACAAGCCATGGAATTCTCCAGGCAAGAATACTGGAGTGGGGAGCCTTTTCCTTCTCTAGGGGGGAGTCTTCTCAACCCAGGGATTGAACCCAGGTCTCCCACATTTCAAGCAGATTCTTTACCATCTGAGCCACCAGGGAAGCCCACTTTCTAGGAAACTGGACTGTTTTCCATTTTCACCAGCAGCTTTAAAGAGTGTCTGCTATAGCCCAAGGTAGCACTGCTCACTGGCACAAAACATATTTCTTTTTTGTTTTTTCCTCTATGAGTGAAGTCAGAGTTTTTTTAAGATTGAAGTATAGTTGATTTACAATTTTTGTTTATTTCTGCTGTAGAGCAACGTGATAAAGTTATAAATATATATATGTATATATACACACACACGTTCATTTAGAATATTCTTTTCCATGATGGTTTATCACAAAATATTGAGTACAGTCCTCTGTGCTATACAGCAGGACCTTGTTGTTTATCCTTCCTATATGTACAGTAGTTTATAATCTGTAATTCCATCTCCCACTCCATCCCTCCCTCGCCCCCTTTGGCAGCCACAATTGTGTCATGTTTTAGGTTCCATATATACATGGTGTCATATGGTATTTGTCTTTCTCTTTCTGACTTAATTCACTCAGTATCATGACATCCAGTTGCATTCATGTTGCTGCAAATGGCAGGATTTAGTTCTTCATTATGTAACATTCCATTGTATATATATGTACTGCATTTTCTTTATCCATTTGTCTGTTGATGGATATTCAGGTTGTTTCCATGTCTTGGCTGTTGTGAATAGTGTTGTTGTGAACATAGAGGTGCATGTATCTGTTTGAACTAGGGTTTTGTCTGGATGTATGCCCAAGACTGGGATTGCTGGGCTTCCCTGGTGGCCCTGTGGGTAGAGAGTCCACCCTGCAGTGCAAAAGGTACCAGTTTGATCCCTAGCTTGGGAAGATCCCATGTGTCGCGGAGCTGCTGGACCAGTGTGTCCAATTACGAGCCAGTGCTTTGGAGCACATGCGTCTGGAGTCAGTGCTCTGAAACGAGAGACGCCGCTGCAATAGGAGACCCACACAGGCCAAAGAATAAAGATGGATGAAACTGGGGGAAAAAAAAAAGACCAATAAAAGAGGCCAAAATTTAAAAAAAAAACCTTAAAAAAAATTTTTTAAAAAAAGAGTGGGATTGCTGGATTATATAGTGATTGTATTTTTAGTTTTCTGAGGAGCCTTCATACTATGTTTTCTATAGTGGCTGTACCAACATAAATTTCCACCAACAGTATAGGAGGGTTCTGTGTCTTCCATATCCTCTCCAGCACTTTGTTTTTTGTGGATTTTTAAATAATGGCCATTTTGACAGGTGTAAATTGGGACCTCATAACTTTGGTTTGCATTTCTCTAATAATTAGAGGTGTTCAGCATCTTTTCATGTGCCTATTGGCCACTTGTATTTCTTCTTTGAAAAAATATTCCTTTAGGTCTTCTGCACATATTTTGAGTTGTTTATTTTGTTGTTGAGTTGTATGAGCTGTTTGTATATTTTAGAATTTAAGCCCTTGCAACCTTGCTGGTTTCATGGTTTGCAAATACTTTCTCCCAGTCCATAGGTTGTCTTTTCATTTTATTTGTGGTCCCCTTTTCTGTGCAAAAGCTTGTAAGTTTGATCAGACCCCATTTGTTTATTTTTATTTCTATTGCCTTGGGGGGCTGAACTAAAAAAACATTGGTGGGATTTATGTCAGAGAATGGTAAAACTTGTTTCTTTTTCCCAGTATGGTAAGATGAGGATGGAAGATGTCTGTCAGGTTTGTTTTGACTCAGCAATACAGGGAGGGAGATGGAAGCTTAGCTCATGGCTGACAGAGGATGCCAGGGTCACTGGCTTGAAGTAATGGAGAGGAACACATGGGCTGCTGCTTAAGTGTCTGACTCTGAAAACATGGGTCTAGAGGGAGAGGTGTCCACTTGTTTTTTATTTTTTAAACTGTTTCTTTTTTTGGGGCCACTTCTATTGGTCTTTCATTTACTTATTTTCATCCATCTTTGTTCTTTGGTCTGTGTGGGCCTCCCATCACAGTGGCCTCTCTCGTTGCAGAGACTGGCTCTGCGCGCATGTGCTCCAGAGCTCCGGCTCAGTAGCTTGACGCATCGGTCCAGCTGCTCCACAGCATGTGGGATCTTCCCAGGCCAGGGATAGAAGTGGCGCCCCTTGCACTGCAAGACGGTGTCTTTACCCACTGGACCACCAGGGAAGCTCTGTCCATTTGTTTCTTAAGAGGAACTATTTGAATCTGTGTAAAACCTGGAAAGGAGTTAATAAAGAAACAAAGTTTGAAGCTTGAGGAGATGCAGTAAGCCTGGAATGCTACTAAGGTACTGGTCTCCAAGGAGTCCAGCCATGGCCTTTGGGTTTAGGGCACAGGGGCAGCTGTTTGCCAGGAGTTGGATGCTCTCTTACACAGTTGGGTGCTAGGCTTTGGCCCACGGACTGTGACCCAGACTCTTCATGGGTTCATTGCTGTCTGCAGTGGGGCTTCCCTCCAGTCCACATCAGGTCCCGATCAGGTCCAGAGTCTGGTGTCGGGTCCGCATCACACTTGGTTAGCTGGGGTCTTTAGTCTCCTTTAACCTGGAACATTCTCACAGCCTTTCTGGCACTTTTATGACATGGGAATTCTGAGAAATACAGTGATTTGTGTTATAGATTTTTTCCCGTTCATTTGTCATAAATGTTTTCTCGTGGCAATTTTGCTATGCCAAATGTTTTTATTTTTTATAAAGTTCATTTTTCCCTATCTTTTATTGCACCAAGTGTTTTTAGTTATAGCTAGAGAGCTTTTTCCTATGCTCAGATTGAAGAGAAAATGACTCATTTTGTCTTAGGATGCCTTATCTTAGCATAGTTGATTTTCTATTTTTTAAAACATTTCAATAAGTTGATTTTTTTCTACGGGAGATTTGGTTTTTTTATTTCATTAATTTCAGTTTTTATTTCCTTCCTTTTGTTTTTTTGTAGTTCATTTGCTGATCTTTTTTTAAAATTTGTATTGGATTTTTGCTCATTGATATTGGCATTCTTTTCATATAGATAACCATTTAAAATTAAATATTTCTTTCTAAGTACAACTTTTTGCAGTACACAAATTAAGACTTTTATCATCTTTAACTTATAGTCTGAGGCTTCCCTGGTGGCTCAGACAGTAAACAATCTGCCTGCAGTGCAGGAGACGTGGTTTCAATCCCTGGATTGGGAAGATTCCCTGGAGAAGAAAATGGCAATCCACTCCAGTATTCTTGCCTGGAGAATTCCATGGAGAGAGGAGCCTGGTGGGCTGCAGCCCATGGGGCTGCAAAGAATTGAGCACAACTGAGTGACTAACACTTTCAAACTTTCTCACATAGGCCTTTATGTGGATGTATGTCCTTGTTTTTAGTAGGTAAATGCTGAGGAATGGGCTTTCTTACATCATATAATAAACGTGTGTGTTTAATGTTGTAAAAGATGCCCAAGTTGTTTTCCTAAGTTACTGCATTATTCTTACTCTCACAAGCATTTGTTCTTGAAATGTTAGCTTTTGACTTCAGTTTCGAAAATTTTATTCTTTCTAGTGGGTGTATAGTGGTATCTCACAGTTTTCATTTGCATTTTCCTGATGACTAATGATACTGAGCATTTTTCCTATGTTTATTTGCCATCTCTGTGTCTTCTTTGGTGAAATGTCTGTTCAAATATTTTACCTATTAATAAATTCATACTAATAATGCTCTTATTATTGAGCTGTGAGGGTTTGTTGTATATTCTGGATTATAGTCATTTATCAGACCCTTGTTTTCCAAGTATTTTCTCCCAGAGTGTGGCTTGACTGTTTTATTTTCTTAATAATGTCTTTCAAACAGCAGTGTTTAGTCCTGAGAAAGTCAGTCAGCGCAGTCGCTCAGTCATGTCCGGCTCTCTGCCACCTCATGGACTGCAGCACGCAGGCTTCCCTGTCCTCCATCATCTCCCAGAATTTGCTCAAACTCATGTCCATTGAGTTGGTGATGGCATCCAACCGTCTCATCCTCTGTTGTCCCCTTCTCCTTTTGCCTTCTGTTTTTCCTAGCTTCAGGCTGTTTTCCCGTGAGTCATCTCTTAGCATCAAGTGGCCAGAGTATCGGAGCTTCAGCTTCAGCATCAGTCTTTCCAATGAATATTCAGGGTTGATTTCCTTTAGCATTGACTGGTTTGATCTTGATAAAGTAAAACTTGTTAATTTTTTGTTTTATAGTTAGTGCTCTACATCTTAGCCCAAAATTCTATGCCTTTCTCAAAGTGACAAAGATTATTTCCTATTTTTTTCTGAAAATTGTATAGTATTGGGTTTTACTTTTTTCCCTTTTGATCCATTTTTGAGTTTTTGTTGTTGTTGTTGTTTAATATGGTGCAAGATACAGGTGCAATTTCTTTTTTTTTTTTTTTCCCCTGTGGATGTGCATTTCTTTCAGCATGGTTTATTAAGGACTATTGTTTTCTCTGTTAATTATCTTTTCTTCATCAGTTGACCATATATGGGTGGATCTATTTCTGGACTCTGTATTCTGTTTAATTGCTTTATACACCTGTCCTTTCACCAGTAATGCTGTATTTTGTTTATTGTAGTATTACAAGAAGCCTTGAAATCAAGTAGAATGAATCCTCCAACATTTGTCTTCTTTTTCAAAACTGGGTGGTTTTTTGCTGTTGTTGTTTTTTAAAAAATATAATTGGAGTGTAGTTGATTTACAATATTGTGTTAGTTTCAAGTATACAGCAAAGTGACTAAATTATGCATACAAATATATCTATTTTTTGCCAGATTGTTCTCCCTTATATGTTATTACAAAATATTGAGTATAGTTCTCTGTTCTATACAGTAGTTTCTTGTTGGTTATCTATTTTGTATATAATAGTGTATGTGTATTAATTCCAAACTCCTGTGGATTAACACATATACACTTTTCCCTTGATAACCTTAAGATTGTTTCCTATGTTTGTAAGTCTATTTCTGTTTTTATAGGCTCATTTGTGTCTTTTAAGTATTCTGCTTTCTGATGCCGGCTCTCTGCCACCTCATGGACTGCAGCACGCAGGCTTCCCTGTCCTCCATCATCTCCCAGAATTTGCTCAAACTCATGTCCATTGAGTTGGTGATGGCATCCAACCGTCTCATCCTCTGTTGTCCCCTTCTCCTTTTGCCTTCTGTTTTTCCTAGCTTCAGGCTGTTTTCCCGTGAGTCATCTCTTAGCATCAAGTGGCCAGAGTATCGGAGCTTCAGCTTCAGCATCAGTCTTTCCAATGAATATTCAGGGTTGATTTCCTTTAGCATTGACTGGTTTGATCTTGATAAAGTAAAACTTGTTAATTTTTTGTTTTATAGTTAGTGCTCTACATCTTAGCCCAAAATTCTATGCCTTTCTCAAAGTGACAAAGATTATTTCCTATTTTTTTCTGAAAATTGTATAGTATTGGGTTTTACATTTTTCCACTTTGATCCATTTTTGAGTTTTTGTTGTTGTTGTTGTTTAATATGGTGCAAGATACAGGTGCAATTTCTTTTTTTTTTTTTTTCCCCTGTGGATGTGCATTTCTTTCAGCATGGTTTATTAAGGACTATTGTTTTCTCTGTTAATTATCTTTTCTTCATCAGTTGACCATATATGGGTGGATCTATTTCTGGACTCTGTATTCTGTTTAATTGCTTTATACACCTGTCCTTTCACCAGTAATGCTGTATTTTGTTTATTGTAGTATTACAAGAAGCCTTGAAATCAAGTAGAATGAATCCTCCAACATTTGTCTTCTTTTTCAAAACTGGGTGGTTTTTTGCTGTTGTTGTTTTTTAAAAAATATAATTGGAGTGTAGTTGATTTACAATATTGTGTTAGTTTCAAGTATACAGCAAAGTGACTAAATTATGCATACAAATATATCTATTTTTTGCCAGATTATTCTCCCTTATATGTTATTACAAAATATTGAGTATAGTTCTCTGTTCTATACAGTAGTTTCTTGTTGGTTATCTATTTTGTATATAATAGTGTATGTGTATTAATTCCAAACTCCTGTGGATTAACACATATACACTTTTCCCTTTGATAACCTTAAGATTGTTTCCTATGTTTGTAAGTCTATTTCTGTTTTTTATATAGGCTCATTTGTGTCATTTTTTTAGATTCCACATATAAGAGGTAAAAATTTGATATTTGTCTTTCTCTGGCTTGCTTTACTTTGCATGATAATCTCTAGGTTCATCCATGTTGCTGCAGATGGCTTTCTTTCTTTCCTATGCCTTCTTAGGCAGGTTTATTCCTAGGTATTTTATTGTTTTTGATGCCATGGTAAATGGGATTGTTTCTTTAATTTCTAATTTTTCATTGTTAATGTGTAGAAATGCAACAGATTTCTAATATTGTATCCTGAAACTACCAAATGCATTGATGAGCTCTAGTAGTTTTCTGGTAGCATCTTCAGGATTTTGCATGGATAGTAACATGTCTTTTGTTTTCCTATTCTAAGTCCTTTGTTTTTCCATAGAAATTTTAGAATTAGTCAATATCTACACAAAACACTGCTGGGGTTTTGATTGGAATTGTGTTGGATCTGCAGATCCATTTGAAGGTAATTGGCATCTTTATTTTTATTTTATTTTGGGGATAAAATACATATATCATGGCTGTTGTCATTTTAAATTGTGAAGGTCAGTTTTCAGTATGTTCACTAACTTGTACATCCATCATCACTGTCTAATTCCAGAACACTGTCATCAGGCTTAAAGGGAAGGGGGTGACATACCCATTATTAATCATTCCCTATCCATTCTTTTCTCGCAGTCCCTAGCAACCACTGATCTACTTTCTCTCTCTATGAATTTGCTTATTCTGAACACTACATATAAATGGAAACATATATCACCTTTGGTGTCTTGCTTTTTCATTTAGCATAATCTTTTCAATGTTCATGTATAGTGTAGTATCTTCTAGAACTATATTCCTTTGGGGGCTAAGTAATAATCCACTTTAGAAATATGGCATACTTTATTCGTCAGCTGATACATGGTTAAGTTATTTCCATCTTTTTGCTGTTATGAATATTTACAGATTTTTTTGTATGAATATATATTTTAACTTATTGGGCTTATATCTAGGAGTAGAATTGTGGGACCAGATGGTAACTCTTTGAAGAAATGCCAAAACATTTTCCAATGTGGCTATACCATTTTACATTCCTACCAGCAGTGTTTCAGTGCTCCAATTTCTCTGTATCATCTAGTTTTTCTGGTTTTAGCCATCTTAGAGAGTGAGAAGTGGTATCCAACTGTGATATTGATTAATATTTTTCTAGTGACTAGTGATGTGAAGCATATTTTCATGTGCTCATTGGCCATTTGTATATCTTCTTTGGGGAAATGTCTGTCTCAATTTTTAATTGGGATGTCTTTTTTATTGTTAAATTTTAAATTCTGAAAACTAGACCCTTAGATATATAATTGATGTAGTTTTTCTCCCATTCTCTGTGTTGTATTTTCACTTTCCTGGGAGTGTGCTTTGATACACAAAAGTTTAAAATTTTTATGAAGCCCAATTACCTATCTTTTCTTTGGTTACTTGTGCCTTAAAAACTTGACAAATCCAATGTTACGAAGCTCTTGCCATATTTTCTTCTAAGAGCTTTATAATTTAACTCTTACATTTAGGTTTCTGATCTATTATGAGTTAATTCTTATATCTGGTATAAACCAAAAGTCCAAATTCATTTTCTTGCATGTGGATATCCAATTACCCCAGCACCATTTGGTGAAAAAACTATCCCTTCCTCCATTGAATGGTCTTACCTTCCTAGTTAAAATTCACTTGATCATAGATGTATGGGTTTATTTCTAGACTCTCAATTCTAAGCCATTATCTGTATGCATACTATTATGCTAATATTGGGTTGTCCAAAAAGTTCATTCATGTTTTTCCATAAGATGTTACAAACTTTTGGGCCAACCTATATTACACAGTCTCAAATTTCATAAAGTTGTAGTAGGTTTTGAAATTGGCAAATGTGAGTTATTTGACTTTATTCTTCTTTTTTCAAGGTTGTTTTGAGTATTTGGATATTTTGTTGTCATTATTTTGTTTTGCAATTCCGTATGAGTGATAAGATCAGCTTACCCATTTATATAAAAAAGGGTAGACAGACATTTGACAATGATTATCTTGAATCTGTAGATAAATTTTTGAGTATTGCCTTTTTAAAAATATGAAGTCTTTCAGTCCAGGAACAGAAGATGTCTTTACATTATTTAGGTCTTTTGTAATTTATTTCAGTGATGTTTTTTAGTTTTCACGGTACAGTCTTTGTTGTGGTTTTTCAGTTACTAAGTCAGGTCTGACTCTTGCAACCCCATGCCAGACTTCCCTGACCTTCATCATCTCCTAGTGTTTGCTCAAGTTCATGTCTTTTGAATCAGTGAGCCATTCAACCATCTCATCCTCTGTTGCCTTCTTCTCCTCCTGCCCTCAATCATTCCCAGCATCACGGTCTTTTCCAATGAGTTGGCTCTTCACATCAGGTGGCCAAAGTATTGGAGCATCAGTCCTTCCAGTGAATATTCAGGGTTGATTTCCTTTAGGGTCGACTGGTTCAATCTCCTTGCTGTCCAAAGGACCCTCAAGAGTCTTCTCTAGCACCACAGTTTGAAAACATCAGTTCTTTGGCACCCAGCCTTCTTTATGACCCAACTCTCATATCCATGCATGACTACTGGAAAAACCTTAGCTTTGACTATACAGACCTTTTGGCAAGGTGATGTCTGCCTTTTTATGCTGTCTAGGTTTGTCATAGCTTTACTTCCAAGGAACAAGTGTCTTTTAATTTCATGGCTGCAGTCACCCTCTGCAGTGATTTTGAGGCCTACGAAAATAAAGTCTGTCACTGTTTTCATTGTTTGCCTGTCTATTTGCCATGAAGTGATGGAACTGGATGCCATGATCCTAATTTTTTGAATGTTGAGTGTTAAACCAGCTTTTTCACTCTCCTCTTTCACCCTCAAGAGGCTCTCTAGTTCCTCTTCGTTTTCTGACATTAGGGTAGTATCTTCTGCATGTTTGAGGTTGTTAATATTTCTTCTGGCAGTCTTGATTCCAGCTTGTGACAGTGGCATTTCATGTGATGTGCTCTACATAGAAGATAAAGAAATGGCTTTTCAAGTCTATTTTGTTTTGCAATTCCGTATGAGTGATAAGATCAGCTTACCCATTTATATAAAAAAGGGTAGACAGACATTTGACAATGATTATCTTGAATCTGTAGATAAATTTTTGAGTATTGCCTTTTTAAAAATATGAAGTCTTTCAGTCCAGGAACAGAAGATGTCTTTACATTATTTAGGTCTTTTGTAATTTATTTCAGTGATGTTTTTTAGTTTTCACGGTACAGTCTTTGTTGTGGTTTTTCAGTTACTAAGTCAGGTCTGACTCTTGCAACCCCATGCCAGACTTCCCTGACCTTCATCATCTCCTAGTGTTTGCTCAAGTTCATGTCTTTTGAATCAGTGAGCCATCCAACCATCTCATCCTCTGTTGCCTTCTTCTCCTCCTGCCCTCAATCATTCCCAGCATCACGGTCTTTTCCAATGAGTTGGCTCTTCACATCAGGTGGCCAAAGTATTGGAGCATCAGTCCTTCCAGTGAATATTCAGGGTTGATTTCCTTTAGGGTCGACTGGTTCAATCTCCTTGCTGTCCAAAGGACCCTCAAGAGTCTTCTCTAGCACCACAGTTTGAAAACATCAGTTCTTTGGCACCCAGCCTTCTTTATGACCCAACTCTCATATCCATGCATGACTACTGGAAAAACCTTAGCTTTGACTATACAGACCTTTTTTGGCAAGGTGATGTCTGCCTTTTTATGCTGTCTAGGTTTGTCATAGCTTTACTTCCAAGGAACAAGTGTCTTTTAATTTCATGGCTGCAGTCACCCTCTGCAGTGATTTTGAGGCCTACGAAAATAAAGTCTGTCACTGTTTTCATTGTTTGCCTGTCTATTTGCCATGAAGTGATGGAACTGGATGCCATGATCCTAATTTTTTGAATGTTGAGTGTTAAACCAGCTTTTTCACTCTCCTCTTTCACCCTCAAGAGGCTCTCTAGTTCCTCTTCGTTTTCTGACATTAGGGTAGTATCTTCTGCATGTTTGAGGTTGTTAATATTTCTTCTGGCAGTCTTGATTCCAGCTTGTGCTTCATCTAGCCTGGCATTTCATGTGATGTGCTCTACATAGAAGATAAATAGCAGGGTGGCAGACAATATAGAGCCTTGATGTTCCCCCTTCCCAATTTTGAACCTGTTCTTTTTTTTTTTTTAGTTTTCATGGTACAAGACTTATATTTTTATTAAACTTATTGCTAAATGTTTTATTTTTTCCATGCTATTGTAAATGAAATTATTTTCTTAATTTTATTTTGAATTTTTCTTGAAAGTGTAGATAAAGACAGCTGATTTATATATATTGATCTTGCATATTGCAACCTTATTGAACTTGTTTATTAGTTCTATTTCTTTTACAGGTTCCAATTTTATACTCTTTATTTCTTTTACTTCCTTTATTGTGCTTGGAATCTCCAGTATGATGTTGATTAGAGATGGTGAGAGTGGATATCCTTGCATTGTTTCTGATTTTGAGGAGAGAGCATTCAGTTTCTCCTTGTTAAGTATGATGATGGCTGTATGTTTCCCATAGATGCCTTTATCAGTTTTGTGCTTAGTCACTCAGTCATGTCTGTCTCTTTGCAATCCCTTGAACTGTAGCCCGCAAGTCTCGTTTGTCCATGGAATTTTTCAGACAAGAATACTGGAGTGGGTTGCTGTTTCCTACTCCAGTGGATCTTCTCGACCCAGGAATGGAACTCACATCTCTTGCATCTCCTGCATTGGCAGGCAGATTCTTTATGACTGTCGCCACCTGGGAAGCCCTTTTATCAAGTGTAGTAATTTGTTAAGACTTTGTATCACAGGGCTTCCCTGGTGGTCCAGTGGGTAAGGACACTGCCTTGCAGTGCAAGCGGCACCAGTTCGATTTTGAGGCCTACGAAAATAAAGTCTGTCACTGTTTTCATTGTTTGCCTGTCTATTTGCCATGAAGTGATGGAACTGGATGCCATGATCCTAATTTTTTGAATGTTGAGTGTTAAACCAGCTTTTTCACTCTCCTCTTTCACCCTCAAGAGGCTCTCTAGTTCCTCTTCGTTTTCTGACATTAGGGTAGTATCTTCTGCATGTTTGAGGTTGTTAATATTTCTTCTGGCAGTCTTGATTCCAGCTTGTGCTTCATCTAGCCTGGCATTTCATGTGATGTGCTCTACATAGAAGATAAATAGCAGGGTGGCAGACAATATAGAGCCTTGATGTTCCCCCTTCCCAATTTTGAACCTGTTCTTTTTTTTTTTTTTAGTTTTCATGGTACAAGACTTATATTTTTATTAAACTTATTGCTAAATGTTTTATTTTTTCCATGCTATTGTAAATGAAATTATTTTCTTAATTTTATTTTGAATTTTTCTTGAAAGTGTAGATAAAGACAGCTGATTTATATATATTGATCTTGCATATTGCAACCTTATTGAACTTGTTTATTAGTTCTATTTCTTTTACAGGTTCCAATTTTATACTCTTTATTTCTTTTACTTCCTTTATTGTGCTTGGAATCTCCAGTATGATGTTGATTAGAGATGGTGAGAGTGGATATCCTTGCATTGTTTCTGATTTTGAGGAGAGAGCATTCAGTTTCTCCTTGTTAAGTATGATGATGGCTGTATGTTTCCCATAGATGCCTTTATCAGTTTTGTGCTTAGTCACTCAGTCATGTCTGTCTCTTTGCAATCCCTTGAACTGTAGCCCGCAAGTCTCGTTTGTCCATGGAATTTTTCAGACAAGAATACTGGAGTGGGTTGCTGTTTCCTACTCCAGTGGATCTTCTCGACCCAGGAATGGAACTCACATCTCTTGCATCTCCTGCATTGGCAGGCAGATTCTTTATGACTGTCGCCACCTGGGAAGCCCTTTTATCAAGTGTAGTAATTTGTTAAGACTTTGTATCACAGGGCTTCCCTGGTGGTCCAGTGGGTAAGGACACTGCCTTGCAGTGCAAGGGGCACCGGTTCGAGCCCTGGCCTGGGAAGATCCCACATGCCGCGGAGCGGCTGGACTGATGTGTCCAGTTACCGAGCCGGAGCTCTGGAGTGCATGCGCCCAGAGCTGGTGCTCTGTGACAACAGAGGCCACCGCGATGGGAGGCCCACACGGGCCAAAGAACAAAGACTGATGAAAATGGACAAATGAAAGACCAATAGAAGTGGCCCACCTGCTCCCCCCCCCCCCCCCCCCCCCCCCAACAAAAAAAAAAAACCAAGAATTTGTATCATGAATGCTTGTTGATTATTGTCAAATGCTTTTCTACATCTATTAAAAACTTTTTTCATTTTTTAATCTATGAAATGGTAGATTACGTTGTTTAACTATCAAATGTTGAACTAACATTACTGGGTCAAAACCTACTTAGTTATGATATATTATACAAAGGGGATTTGTTTATGGTTTTTTGCAATGTATGTTCATGAGTGATTGGGGGCATAATTTTTTTTCTTGAAATTGTTTTTTGTGGTTTTGTTGATGTAATTTTGACCTCATGAATTGAGTAGGGAAGTGTTCTGGAGGAGTTTGCGTAGAATTGAGGCTCTGTGTTTTCTAATTGTTTCTTAGAATTTTTCCACTGAAGCCATTTGAGTGTGGTGTTTTCTTTGTTGGAATGTTTTAAACTGTGAATTCAGTTTCTGTCATGAGACTCATCATTCTTTGTTTCTGATTTTGAGGAGAGAGCATTCAGTTTCTCCTTGTTAAGTATGATGATGGCTGTATGTTTCCCATAGATGCCTTTATCAGTTTTGTGCTTAGTCACTCAGTCATGTCTGTCTCTTTGCAATCCCTTGAACTGTAGCCCGCAAGTCTCGTTTGTCCATGGAATTTTTCAGACAAGAATACTGGAGTGGGTTGCTGTTTCCTACTCCAGTGGATCTTCTCGACCCAGGAATGGAACTCACATCTCTTGCATCTCCTGCATTGGCAGGCAGATTCTTTATGACTGTCGCCACCTGGGAAGCCCTTTTATCAAGTGTAGTAATTTGTTAAGACTTTGTATCACAGGGCTTCCCTGGTGGTCCAGTGGGTAAGGACACTGCCTTGCAGTGCAAGGGGCACCGGTTCGAGCCCTGGCCTGGGAAGATCCCACATGCCGCGGAGCGGCTGGACTGATGTGTCCAGTTACCGAGCCGGAGCTCTGGAGTGCATGCGCCCAGAGCTGGTGCTCTGTGACAACAGAGGCCACCGCGATGGGAGGCCCACACGGGCCAAAGAACAAAGACTGATGAAAATGGACAAATGAAAGACCAATAGAAGTGGCCCACCTGCTCCCCTCCCTCCCCTCCCCACCCCCACCAAAAAAAAAAAACCAAGAATTTGTATCATGAATGCTTGTTGATTATTGTCAAATGCTTTTCTACATCTATTAAAAACTTTTTTCATTTTTTAATCTATGAAATGGTAGATTACGTTGTTTAACTATCAAATGTTGAACTAACATTACTGGGTCAAAACCTACTTAGTTATGATATATTATACAAAGGGGATTTGTTTATGGTTTTTTGCAATGTATGTTCATGAGTGATTGGGGGCATAATTTTTTTTCTTGAAATTGTTTTTTGTGGTTTTGTTGATGTAATTTTGACCTCATGAATTGAGTAGGGAAGTGTTCTGGAGGAGTTTGCGTAGAATTGAGGCTCTGTGTTTTCTAATTGTTTCTTAGAATTTTTCCACTGAAGCCATTTGAGTGTGGTGTTTTCTTTGTTGGAATGTTTTAAACTGTGAATTCAGTTTCTGTCATGAGACTCATCATTCTTTGTTTGGATCTAAGTTTCTGTTTGATGTCATCATCCTTTTATAGGAGCAGCTTCCTTAACATTTCATGTGACTTATCTTGTCAGATATCATTGGACTATCCAGAAAGTTCACCTGGGTTTTTCTGTGTTTCATGAATGAATTGTTCAGTAATAAGGACACAATAAACACATTTGTAGAAACAAAAAATGAGGTTGCTTGGTAGGTATAGGCCTTTATTAAACGCATTGATAGGTATAAGCCTTTATTAAAAGCATTTCTAAAGGATGTATTTCAAGAAGAAAGAACATTTTCCTTTGTGGAAGCTCCAAAATTCAAGAAGAAATTAACAGAGAAAGCTGAGTGGATTTGAGTGAATCCAAAACACACATTAAATGCTTAAAGCAATGAGGCAAATGTCTCCTGGACTTCATGACCAACAGTCATTTTTGAACTAAGATGCAGGACTGCAGAGTCACGTAAGGGACTAGAGAGCAGAGTTACAGGGTCTGAAGACCCAGGGGCTGCTTGTATGAAGAGAGAGGATATCAGACTTTGCTAAGTTAGGGACTCATATGATCATGTTTAGGGTAAGAAGTAAAAAACAAAAAAAATGTATAAACTGGTAGAGGGAAATATCTACAGGAAAGCAGTAAAGAAGACAAAAAAAATATAGAAAATGCAGCGTAAAATGGTGTATAGATGCCAATAAGGGCGCCATGCTCGTCTGCAGAGCTGCCCTGAGAGACGCCGCTCAGAGCCCTCGTCCCCGCGTGTGCTGCTGCCCTGGAAGCACTCTAGACTCACTGCTCATCCTTGAATTTTCTTGGTTTAATCAGAATATTGTTTTCTGGGGCCTCTGTGGTTTTTCCTTCTGGAATTTAAGGACCTCTTCTTCATGGCTTCCCTGTCTATTTTCTTTCTCTTTTTCCTTCCATTCTGCATTCTGGAAAGTACGTTGACTTCATCTTGTTTTTGCTTCACTCTGGAGCCATGTTCATTTGCACAGTGTGCATCCATAGGCTTTTGACAATATTTTCCCTCTCAAGTGGTCTACTTGTTTCTCCCTCCAATATGGAATATCACGTCCATTGCCTTGAACGTAGAAATTAAAACTTATTGTTTGCCCTGTGATTCTCAGAGACTGCCCTTATTTTGAGCTTGGTGTCTCTCTTTCATCACTGGTTTTCCTCAAATGCTCTTCTTTTGTTGGCTGATGAGGTTTGTGTTGTAGGAACGCCAGTCTCTACCAAGTTGGGGTGTGTGTGACCGGGAAGGCTTGTCCCACAGGCATCCTGCCCCTCTTCTCACTTGGCCTCTCGGGAGCTGGGCCATGGCTGCCACCCTGGCAGGAGCGTGCTGCATGGGCAGCACCCTGACAGCCTCTCTTGGCTTATGCTCATGGTTCTCTCTGCTTCTGTCTGACTTCTCCATGGAACTCTCAGGCTTGTGTTCTGCACTCTGCTTTTCTTTAGTCTCTTCTCCATAGACTTCCCCTCCTCTGCTTCCCTTCAGTGTTGTTTTCTGTTGCTGTGCAGCAAAGTGGCCACGACTGGGTGGGCTGAAACAACATATGCATTATCTCCGGATTTTGGTAGGTCAGGAGCAGAGGGCTGGCTTCGCTGGTGGCTCTGGCTCTGGGTCTGTCACAAGGCTGCCGGTGTGGCCACGCTCTGTCACCTGAAGGCTGACTGGGCAGGAGGCCTCAGCTCCCAGGGACGCCAAGCATCTCTCCTGCATGAAGAAAAAAAAATTTAGAAAATGCAGCGTAAAATGGTGTATAGATGCCAATAAGGGCGCCATGCTCGTCTGCAGAGCTGCCCTGAGAGCGCCGCTCAGAGCCCTCGTCCCCGCGTGTGCTGCTGCCCTGGAAGCACTCTAGACTCACTGCTCATCCTTGAATTTTCTTGGTTTAATCAGAATATTGTTTTCTGGGGCCTCTGTGGTTTTTCCTTCTGGAATTTAAGGACCTCTTCTTCATGGCTTCCCTGTCTATTTTCTTTCTCTTTTTCCTTCCATTCTGCATTCTGGAAAGTACGTTGACTTCATCTTGTTTTTGCTTCACTCTGGAGCCATGTTCATTTGCACAGTGTGCATCCATAGGCTTTTGACAATATTTTCCCTCTCAAGTGGTCTACTTGTTTCTCCCTCCAATATGGAATATCACGTCCATTGCCTTGAACGTAGAAATTAAAACTTATTGTTTGCCCTGTGATTCTCAGAGACTGCCCTTATTTTGAGCTTGGTGTCTCTCTTTCATCACTGGTTTTCCTCAAATGCTCTTCTTTTGTTGGCTGATGAGGTTTGTGTTGTAGGAACGCCAGTCTCTACCAAGTTGGGGTGTGTGTGACCGGGAAGGCTTGTCCCACAGGCATCCTGCCCCTCTTCTCACTTGGCCTCTCGGGAGCTGGGCCATGGCTGCCACCCTGGCAGGAGCGTGCTGCATGGGCAGCACCCTGACAGCCTCTCTTGGCTTATGCTCATGGTTCTCTCTGCTTCTGTCTGACTTCTCCATGGAACTCTCAGGCTTGTGTTCTGCACTCTGCTTTTCTTTAGTCTCTTCTCCATAGACTTCCCCTCCTCTGCTTCCCTTCAGTGTTGTTTTCTGTTGCTGTGCAGCAAAGTGGCCACGACTGGGTGGGCTGAAACAACATATGCATTATCTCCGGATTTTGGTAGGTCAGGAGCAGAGGGCTGGCTTCGCTGGTGGCTCTGGCTCTGGGTCTGTCACAAGGCTGCCGGTGTGGCCACGCTCTGTCACCTGAAGGCTGACTGGGCAGGAGGCCTCAGCTCCCAGGGACGCCAAGCATCTCTCCTGCCTGTGGTTCATGGCCCTGAAGGGAGACATTCAAGAAGGGAAGAGAGGAGGAAGCCACATCCTGACCCTGGATGGCAGTGGCGCCCAGCCTACCTCCTGCCCCACTGTGTCCTTTACAGGTGTGTCCCAGGGAGGGCGCTGTTCTCTGCTTGTCTCAGGGAGAGTCCCTGGGTGTAGCCGGGCCTGCCCTCTGACTGAGAGGAGGAGCTCCTTTGGTGGCCTCGGGGTCTGCAGGTGCATCTCCTCTTGGACCCACTCACCTTCAGCTCAGTGGATGATCTGGACTTTTCCCTGTCCTTTAGATGTGGTTATCTTCATTGTCTTGTCTTTGGTTATAGGCTTTCATCTACGTAATTTAATTTTAAAGAGAGTATGTGTCTGACTTGCTTTCTTGCTCATTGTTGAGCCAGACACACTCTTAGGAGTCTGTTGGGCAGCCGGTCCGCAGCTGGGCCTGAGCCCGCCCTCCATCTCACCCACGGCTTAGCTGGAGACGAGGTCCAGATAGCCAGGGTGCTTCTATTATTCAGGGCACATATTGCGGCTCCCTATTTCTGGCTTGGATGACATATTGGATGATGATTTATTTATTCAACATTCATTTCGTTCTTGCTGTGCTCTGGTCATACCCGGGCCCTGTGCAGGGTGCTGGGCACAGTTTCCAGCCACAGCTCCCCACCTGCCAAAGCTCCGAGCAAGGCGGACCCCAGCCCCTCAGTGCTGGTGCAGTGGTGCCTGTGGTCGTAGGGGACCCGAGCTACAGGGCTGTCTGCACATGGGTTTCATTTCTTCTCTTCTCCCCCTGCTTTTTCTGAACGCTGCAGAGAGTGCCCGGCAGGCGACGGAGCCGAGGAGCAGGATTCGCTGTGGAGGGTGTGGGCTTGGACGCCTGGCGGAGCCGGGGGTTGGGAGGAGGGTTCTCCCAGCTGTGGACTGTGCAGTCCTGGTGGCCCTGGCACTCAGGTGCGTTCACAGCCTCCTGCGCACGTGACCTCAGACCCAGTCTCGGTGCCCTTAGCCCTGTGGGGCGGTTGGTTTGTCCTGGGCTGTCGTGAGTCGTGAGCTCCGCACATCGTCCAACCTAACAACCTCGCGCTTCTCCCGAGGCCTCTTCCCCACGTGTCATGCTCCCAGAAGCCTTCGTCTGGCTGTTGGTTCTGGGGTCAAGTCCGGCTTCGCTCAGGACTTGCTCACTGGACTTGATTCCATCCGTGTCAATCAAGCGGCCAGCTTAGCTTCTAATCGTATGGTGTGCCTACTGCTGCACGAAGATCACCGCAGCGAGCTAGCTCTACCCTTGTGAAACTAACTCTAAGCCCCTGTGCATGTTCTTCTTGAATTCATTGTTTCTGTCATGTACTTTCACAGAGGACTGTGCAGGGCAAAAGCACTGGCTGTCCCCTCGTCACTGCTCTGTGGGCTGTGGGCATCTTGAACCCACTTCTGTCCCCTGTTACCCTTGTGTGTGGGCTCTGGGGCGTCCTGACCTCACCTCTGTCTCCGCTCATCTCCCTGCTGAAGTCCCTCTCGGGAGCCTGGCTTCGGAGGAGACAGGCGCTCCCGGGGCAGCTTCTGCTGGTGTGGACATGCCTTCAGAGAGTTTTCTGGGAGAGGACAGGCAGATGTGCTTAGTGTCTGGGGACTGCAGTGTGGAGTCAGCCACCTAGAGGGTGCTTTCATACGTTTAATGCAAACAAAGTCATAGAACATGAAAGTCAGCTTTAAAGTGTGCGTTTCTCTTTGCCACGTTCTGTTGAGGGGAGCAGTGTCATCGTTCTGTGTTTGCTAGGTGCTAATTGCCAGCATGGAGACAGATGTGAGCTTTCTGGTGCAGGCGGGGGCCTGGCCAGTGACGCGGTGGGGCTGGCCCTGTGGCCTGGGCCTTAGAGGCCTGCTCTGCACAGGCAGGGTGGGTGGTGCAGGCCCAGGGTGGCCCTGGGCAGGGCATCGATTCCTGCTCCCCGAGGGCACAGCCTGGAGCACCTCCTCCCCACACACGTGTGTGCCCTCCATATAGGCAACCGCAAGGAGGGCCCATCCAGGGAACTGCAGTGACGTGGGCACAGTGGGCCTGTTCGAGATTTAGACAGGTTTCCAGATGCCAGCTGGAAACAAGTGTGTGTGTGTTTGTGTCTTGTATGTAAAGTAAGACAGAGATGATTGTGGAGTCCTCCTGTGTCCCTGGGAGCTGCCCTGCCTGGGCACAGCCTGTACCTGTCTGGCTTGGAGGGGCCATCTTAGGTTCTCTTTGTCGTTAAGACCCAGTCTGCCGCCAGCTCGTTTTGCTGGGGGCTGAAAGAGGGGGAGGCACTGGAGGTGCAGCTGTTCGAGTGTTGAGAGGTAAGGTGCGAGGTGGGGCGGAGCTGTGGGAGCTGTGGGCCCCTGTGGGCTGGGTGACCGCTCCGGGGCTGCTGGGGTGCTCTGGCGGGGCAGGGAGCCAGGCTGCACCCTCGGGTTAGCGTGAGCCTTTGCTTGGCCTAAAGCAGGGAATGATAGGGTCAGATGTTCTGTTTTAGAAAAATTGTGTTCCTGAAATGAAGAAGTTGATAGAAACAACAGTTGAGCATATTAGGACAACACGTATAAACAAGGAAGAGTGCTCGGGTGGAACCCACGTCAGCAGCTGTGTGCCCGTCAGAGGCCGTGGTCAGCTGCTGGGCTCAGGGGCCTCCTGTCGCCCCCACCCCCGCCAGCCACATGCTCAGGAGGCGCGGGCTCCTGCGTGGAGACGTCTTCTTTTAGAATATCATTATTTGACTTTGCTTTTAGTTACAGTAAATTGCTGAGAGCATTTCTGTTGAGGGGAGCAGTGTCATCGTTCTGTGTTTGCTAGGTGCTAATTGCCAGCATGGAGACAGATGTGAGCTTTCTGGTGCAGGCGGGGGCCTGGCCAGTGACGCGGTGGGGCTGGCCCTGTGGCCTGGGCCTTAGAGGCCTGCTCTGCACAGGCAGGGTGGGTGGTGCAGGCCCAGGGTGGCCCTGGGCAGGGCATCGATTCCTGCTCCCCGAGGGCACAGCCTGGAGCACCTCCTCCCCACACACGTGTGTGCCCTCCATATAGGCAACCGCAAGGAGGGCCCATCCAGGGAACTGCAGTGACGTGGGCACAGTGGGCCTGTTCGAGATTTAGACAGGTTTCCAGATGCCAGCTGGAAACAAGTGTGTGTGTGTTTGTGTCTTGTATGTAAAGTAAGACAGAGATGATTGTGGAGTCCTCCTGTGTCCCTGGGAGCTGCCCTGCCTGGGCACAGCCTGTACCTGTCTGGCTTGGAGGGGCCATCTTAGGTTCTCTTTGTCGTTAAGACCCAGTCTGCCGCCAGCTCGTTTTGCTGGGGGCTGAAAGAGGGGGAGGCACTGGAGGTGCAGCTGTTCGAGTGTTGAGAGGTAAGGTGCGCAGGTGGACGGAGCTGTGGGAGCTGTGGGCCCCTGTGGGCTGGGTGACCGCTCCGGGGCTGCTGGGGTGCTCTGGCGGGGCAGGGAGCCAGGCTGCACCCTCGGGTTAGCGTGAGCCTTTGCTTGGCCTAAAGCAGGGAATGATAGGGTCAGATGTTCTGTTTTAGAAAAATTGTGTTCCTGAAATGAAGAAGTTGATAGAAACAACAGTTGAGCATATTAGGACAACACGTATAAACAAGGAAGAGTGCTCGGGTGGAACCCACGTCAGCAGCTGTGTGCCCGTCAGAGGCCGTGGTCAGCTGCTGGGCTCAGGGGCCTCCTGTCGCCCCCACCCCCGCCAGCCACATGCTCAGGAGGCGCGGGCTCCTGCGGTGGAGACGTCTTCTTTTAGAATATCATTATTTGACTTTGCTTTTAGTTACAGTAAATTGCTGAGAGCATTTCAGTTGCACAGTGAAAATCATTAGCAGAGTTCTTGTTGTTTAGTATCAGACTGTGGGCTATAGTCATGCTTTCTGATGGGTGGGTGGTAAAGCAGACACATTTGAAGAGAGATTTATTCAAATTTTCCAGTATGTCATTATCACATTCTTGTGTGATGGTTTCCTGGTATTCCAGTTGATGTAGTAAAATATATCAACTCCACTTTTCCTTATAAGTTGCAGGGATTTAAATCCATTTAGAAATTCATATGCCCATTTCATGTGCCCGCAGCCTGAGCAGCTGGTAGTTCTAACTAAACTGCCAGTGGAGGCGCAGGTCCTGCCAGTGTGGGGCCCTGGTGTGGGAGCCTCAGTCCGCAGGCGACAGCAGGTGGGGCTTTTCAGGAGCCCCACTGCCTCCTTCCACCTCACTGGGATCCATGAGATGCTGGGACGCCAGGGGCTTCCCCATGAGGCTCTCCGGTTTGTAGTCTATGATCTGAACCCCCCCTGCCCCAGCTCCAGGGAGGCACTGGTCTTCCAGCTCTCTGGGTGAGGGACTGGTTGCAAGTTCCCCCGGGTGCCCCTGGTCCCATAGCCACCACCCAGGCAGCTGTTCCGTTTGAGCCACAGAGAGGGAACTGATGGTTTGGATGATCTCGTTAACTTCTTAAAAGTGCTAGAAAATGTGGATAGCCAGGGAATGCCAATGGCCTGGCGCTGCTTCCCCTCAGGCTGGAGGTTCTCACTAGGACCCCAGAGCCCAGCACTTCTTTATAGCTTGTCTGGGCTTGACTTTGTTTAAAGTTATTTTAAATTCTATTATAATTTTGTTTCTTGATACACTAATTGCTTTTGATTTTTGAATGCCATCTTACAGATTTGCTTTCTGTACAGTTGAGCATATTAGGACAACACGTATAAACAAGGAAGAGTGCTCGGGTGGAACCCACGTCAGCAGCTGTGTGCCCGTCAGAGGCCGTGGTCAGCTGCTGGGCTCAGGGGCCTCCTGTCGCCCCACCCCGCCAGCCACATGCTCAGGAGGCGCGGGCTCCTGCGGTGGAGACGTCTTCTTTTAGAATATCATTATTTGACTTTGCTTTTAGTTACAGTAAATTGCTGAGAGCATTTCAGTTGCACAGTGAAAATCATTAGCAGAGTTCTTGTTGTTTAGTATCAGACTGTGGGCTATAGTCATGCTTTCTGATGGGTGGGTGGTAAAGCAGACACATTTGAAGAGAGATTTATTCAAATTTTCCAGTATGTCATTATCACATTCTTGTGTGATGGTTTCCTGGTATTCCAGTTGATGTAGTAAAATATATCAACTCCACTTTTCCTTATAAGTTGCAGGGATTTAAATCCATTTAGAAATTCATATGCCCATTTCATGTGCCCGCAGCCTGAGCAGCTGGTAGTTCTAACTAAACTGCCAGTGGAGGCGCAGGTCCTGCCAGTGTGGGGCCCTGGTGTGGGAGCCTCAGTCCGCAGGCGACAGCAGGTGGGGCTTTTCAGGAGCCCCACTGCCTCCTTCCACCTCACTGGGATCCATGAGATGCTGGGACGCCAGGGGCTTCCCCATGAGGCTCTCCGGTTTGTAGTCTATGATCTGAACCCCCCCTGCCCCAGCTCCAGGGAGGCACTGGTCTTCCAGCTCTCTGGGTGAGGGACTGGTTGCAAGTTCCCCCGGGTGCCCCTGGTCCCATAGCCACCACCCAGGCAGCTGTTCCGTTTGAGCCACAGAGAGGGAACTGATGGTTTGGATGATCTCGTTAACTTCTTAAAAGTGCTAGAAAATGTGGATAGCCAGGGAATGCCAATGGCCTGGCGCTGCTTCCCCTCAGGCTGGAGGTTCTCACTAGGACCCCAGAGCCCAGCACTTCTTTATAGCTTGTCTGGGCTTGACTTTGTTTAAAGTTATTTTAAATTCTATTATAATTTTGTTTCTTGATACACTAATTGCTTTTGATTTTTGAATGCCATCTTACAACTTTTTGATCTCCTTTTTCATGCGTTTTTGTTTCCTTTTTCTGAAAGCACATGACAGGCTGCAGACTAAAATCACTTATGTTTCTTTTTGTACATGTTTCCAGACATATGTTCTTTTTCTGCTTCCTGCATATTTTGATGTTTTCTTTGTGGCAGAATTTTTTTTCATGGCTTCAGTACTTTCCTGTTGTTCCTCCCTGAAGGAAAAGTCAGGCCTGTCTCCCAAAGGGTTTGGACATGTCCTGCAAACCCTGCGTCGACCATTCTGTCCTGAGTCTGTGGACTTTGAGCTGGGCGACAGTTCACTTGGGCTGGGCCTTGCATTGCTGTGGGGACCAGAAGTCCCTAGGGTTCTGAGAGGAGGCTCTGTGGCCTCCGGCTCCTCGTGGCACCCAGTTTGACTGGGACTCAGGTTTCCCTGCCCCCAGACTCCGTGCACACTGCCTTTCTGGAGGGCCTCCAGAGGGCCTCCAGCCATCCGAGCTGTCACCTCCATGTGTGGGGAGTGAGTGCTGGCCTGATTAGAAACCGGGGCGGTGGGGAATAAAAGTGCCCTCACCACCCTCCCGCACGGCTCAGAGGGCTCTTTCTCTGCTCTTGGGCAGCCGGGGGGCTGTCGCTGTCCATGGAGCGACACCTTCCTCATGACACGGCAGTCTTGTTATTTTGAACCAGGCTTTGGATTTTGGACAGATTTCCCATGTCTGTGTCCCACAGATGATATATTTTGAGGCCAGGATGCTGGGCTAAGAAATGATTGCACAGGGCCTCGTAGGTGACGTGTTCATTGAACACACTGCAGTTTTGTTTGGAGCGGAATCATTCACCTACAGTTGAGAGTAAGGCACAGACACGTGCTCCCACCTCTTCTATTGCATATTTTCCAAGAGGTTCTAGAAAGTTCAATAGAAAACAATAGTCATTGAAACTGGAAGAAAAGGAGTAAAGCTATATTCTCAGTTTGTCTATGTAGAATATCCTATAGCGTCAAAAAGAAACTGCAAGAATAGTTGGGTTTAGCAAGGTTACAGGATATAACAAAAGATCAACTGTATTTCTCTATACTATCAACATATCATTAGAAAATAGTTAGACAAGTGATCAACAAATATGTTGAGATTTAAAAAACATTATGTCTAATAGCACAACATTGCCGAGTGCAGTTAGTGAAGACAGTTGAATGGAGAGCTGCCCGTGCTGCAGAGACTCAGAGTTTTTAAGATGCCAGGTCTCTTCAGACTGCTCTGTGGTTCAGTGGACTCCAACAGAGAATTCCAAAAGAGCTGGGGGGTTTGGTAGAAATTTGATGACTAGCAGTCCTTAGTTTCGTGATTTATTATGTGCTCAGTTGCTCAGTCGTGTGCGATTCTTTGTGACCCCGTGGACTGTAGCCCACCAGGCTCCTTTGCCCGTGGCATTCTCCAGGCAAGAACACTGGAGCGGGCTGCTCTTTCCTTCGCCCATGAGTTATTATCACGCACAGTAATCAAGACAGGTGATGCTGGTGTTAACAGAGACAAATGCATCAGCAGGTCAGAACAGAGAGCCCGGAAACAGACTTACATGTAGATGGGCAGTTAGTTTTCAGCAACAGTACCAAGGCAATTTAATGGGGAAGTGCTAGTTCTGTCAAAAAATGGTGCTGGAATGATTATATATTCAGATGCAAAAAAAAAGCCCTTTGATCCTTATCTCCCATCCTGTGTAAAAATTAACTTGAAGTAGATCAGAAATCTAAAATTTTACACACCAAGAACAAAAAATGATGTACTTTTTTGACCTTGCATTGGGCAAAAGTTTTCTTAGTTATGACATTAAAAGCATTATCCATCAAAGAAACAAGCTGATGAATTGAACTTCATTAAATTAAAAAAATTAAGTTTTCTGCTTTCCAAAAGTGTTAAGAAAATTGCAAGGCAAGCCACAGACAGAGAAAGCATTTGCAAATCTAATTTATCTGGAATGTAAAAGGGAGTCTTAAAATGCAGTACTAAGGAAACAAAAAACATAATTAAAAGTGACCCAAAGATTTGAACATCCACTTCACCAAAGAAAATGTGTGGATGGCAAGTAGGTAGATGAATAGAAGTTCAACATCACTAGTCATTAGCTAAATGCAAATTAAATCCAAAGTGAGATACTACTTGGTGTAACCCGTCTTACAACCTAGCGCTGACAAAGATGGTGACCATCCCATACTGCCTATGAGAATGAAAAATGGTACCTTTTTTGGGGAATCATTTTGGTAATTAAACCAAAAAGCTAGTTAAATATACACCCACCGGTCATTTCACTATTAGGTGTTACCAAGCCGTAATGAAAACATATATTCATACAAAGTTTTGAACAAGAATGTTGCAGAAATTTGTTTTTAATAGCAGAAATACTGGAAACATCCCAAATGAATGAATGAATCCATCCATAAATGAATGAATACACAAATTGTGGAATATGGTTATACAGTGACATTGAGGAGTCTCAGTTATGCTGAAGAGAAGTAGTTGACCCAAAGTCTATGGCCAGTATGCTTCTTTCTATATAAACCCTTTAGAGAGGATGAGTTCTGTGATGTTAGAGAGCAAGTAGACGGTTGCTCGAGACACGGTGGTTGCTGCAAAGAAGAGAGGTGGTTGCAGACGGCCACGAAAGCACAGGATGCACCTGTTCCTAACCCTGCCTGTGAGGACTCCAAGGATGTCCACAAGTGATAAAACATTAAGTGTGTACACAGCATATAGACTTATTATATTCCATTATATCTCAAAGTTGACTGATTTTTTGCCAAAAAGAAAGTTGTTCAGTTGCTCAGTTGTGTCCAATTCTTTGCAACCCCATGGACTGCAGCACGCCAGGCTTCCCTATCCTTCATTATCTCCCAGAGTTTGCTCAAACTCATGTCCACTGAATCAGTGATGTCATCCAACCACTCATCCTCTGTTACCCGCTCCTCCTTTTGCCTTCAGTCTTTCCCTGCGTCAGGGTCTTTTCCAATGAGTCAGCACTTTGTATGAAGTGGCCACAGTATTGGAGCTTCAGCTTCAGCATCAGTCCTTCCAGCGAATATTCAGGGTTGATTTCCTTTAAGATTGACTGGTTTGCTCTCTTTACTGTCCAAGGGACTCTCAAGAGTCTTCTCCAGCACCACACTTCAAAGGCATCAGTTCCTCAGCATTCAGCCTTTTTATTGTCCAACTCTCACATCTGTACAAGACTAATAGAAAGACCATAGCTTTGATTTTATGGACTTTTGTTGGCAAAGTGATGTCTCTGCTTTTTAATATACTGTCTAGGTTTGTCAGAAAGTACGACCCGCTTTTGGAGCAAGACGACATCGTGTAGAGCTTAAATTATTTTCAACCTGAATGTCCAGTATTTAGGGAAATATTAAAACAGGACCACTGAGCAAAAAAACAAGAGCTAAAACCAGTGAGAACTTTAAAATAATGAAGATTATAAAGTCTGAAAACTTAGGATACATAATCTATGAAAATCCTATGAATTAAAAATATACAGAATGTGAAATGAATAATTGTAACAGAACACTGGACCTGGGCTTCGTGAACTGGGCAACGGTTCAGTGAAGTGTTGAACACTAGAAGAGAGACTAGAATAGTACAACGTGCGAGAGCTGTGGGGCAGCATCAGAAGGTCTAATGTATGCAATGAGATTTCAGAAAAATATCTGAACATATAAAGGACATTGAGTTTTCTGAAGCGTCAGAAGATATGCTCGATTCATGAAACAGCTGATCCTGAGATGTATAAATAAAGAAGCAGGCAAACTAACCAGCAAAACTAACTTTTCACACATGGGCAGCATTACTTGACTCTTAAAAGCTACATCAGTCTCAAAGGCTGCGTCTGGCCTGTCTGGTGGCCAGTTTGTGCACACGCCGCTCTGGTGTGCATCCTGAGCGGAATCGCCGCATCCTGGCTCACACACAACTTCCGCTTTGCTGGCTGATGCCCTAAACTCTGTACTCATAGCAGCAAAACACTATGACGTCTCAGGCAATCACCTCTTCCCAGTGCTGCTCAAAACGATACCAGATTTTAGAGAGCAGCAGCTTTTTCTCCTCCATACAATGGCTTTTTGCCCACTGCACCCCCTTTTAGTTTAGTAACAAGCTCTGTGGAGTGGTGGTGTAGCACTAGGGCTTCAGAGCAGGGGCATTTACCAGTTCCTTAGAATAGCTTTCTCCACCAGAAAACAGGGCAGGACTGACCTCCTGCCCCAAGTCTGATCGAGCATCAGCAGCCTTTGTGAGTCCGCTCTGTGAGAGGACACAGAGGACCCCCCACACGTGGTTCTGGGGTTTGGTTCTGGGGTCTGGTTCCCTGTATTTGGATGTTCCTTGTGCTGGGACCCGTCCTTAGATTCTGATGTGCTTGACTGTGCCAGAGCTCCACCTGTGAAAGCATTCAGAGTGCAAAACAGCCGGGAGCCCCAGAAAGGTTTATAAGTTGGTGAAGAAAGCAGTGCAGAAAGGAAGATGTGCCTCCCAAAGAGTGCCCCAGAGCAGCGGGCTGCCCAGGCAAGCCCCGCCTCCTCAGGCAAGCTCCGCCTCCCCAGGCAAGCCCCGCCTCTCCGCTCAGACCATCAGCCCTGCTTACATTCCATTTGTGCAAATGCAGACTCTGCCTATTTACTTCTCAGCTGTTTGTCACTTTTATGAATTTGTTTTCACTGTTAACTGAAATGCTTTTCTACATGTAAAAATGGTTTGGTTATCTTTGATTGGGTCTGAATGCATCCTAATTTTTCTGTTATAAGCAGTGGATGCATTTTTTTCTCCTGTATAGTAGAGGAATTTTTCAGAACAAGATAGTAGCCTAAGTAATAATAGACTGGCGTTCAAAAGCTCCCGTTGCTCCTCACCCTCTCCAGCACCTGGCAGGGGATTGCCAGACTGTTATATTTAAGGCAGTGTAGTGGGCGTATGTTTACATCTAGTTTTGCTTTTAATTTGCATATCTTTGACTACTCTGAGGCTGAGTGCCTTTTCATGTGCTCATTGGCCGTTTGGAAGTGTTCTTCTCAGTCTCTACCCATTTTCTATTTAGATATACGTCATTTATAAGGGAGGTTGACCGGGCTAGCCCAGATGCTTCCATGGCCATTTTCACCCGA
The DNA here is from genome assembly GCA_022376925.1 of Tragulus kanchil. NCBI lineage: Eukaryota > Metazoa > Chordata > Mammalia > Artiodactyla > Tragulidae > Tragulus > Tragulus kanchil. The sequence continues at coordinate 247,887,039 of JAIOJX010000028.1, forward strand.
GAAAGAGTACAAAATCTTTAGGAAAGGAAGAATTTTCTCAGTAATACATTTTCAGACATGTGAGGACCTGGGGAGAAGCAGTGCTTATGTGGCCTCCCTGGCAGTGCTCCTTGAAGATGGAGCCAAACCTCAGACGGCTCAAGGAGTCAGGGAGAAGGGCCACTGAAAGGTTAGTGGGGACGTGTGAGCAGGGTTCCTGGGGTGGGTGGGGGGCCGTCGAGGACGGGGTTCTGGTATTGCAGGCCTTCTTCACTAGGCGGCGGCAGCGTTCACAGCCCTGCCAGGAGGGAGGTGGGGGCAGCGTGGGGCAGGCCCGCGGAGGGAACAGGGCGCCAGGCATGCATTTCATGCTCTTCAGGTCAGCTAATCAAGGCACAGGGATGTAAGAACCTCATCCAGAGTTACCAGGAAAAGAGCCAAAAATAGCTTGATGAGGACGCACACTGGGCGGTGGGGGTGGGGTGGGGTGTAACCTGTGGTCGCTCCTGACTCATCCCTGTGAGTCATGGCTCGTCCTGCTTGATGGACAGGGCCCCGCACACAGCACAGAGACTCAGTAAGCATGAGAAGGAACTCGGCCTCACTCGAGATCTTTACATCTTTTAAGTGTCATCCATCAAACTGTGGCAGCAGTTTTCGTCCTTCGGTTTGTCAAAGTCCAGAATGTTGCAGAGTGAATCTTATAGGCAGTGGCCGGAGAAACAGCACCTGGAAATCTGAAGGTGAGATAATTTGCAGAGACCCACATGGAGACGATTTCGGTTAATTTCTCTGAAATGAAAGTGTACAGTATTTCCCATTTCATGCCAAGGTACCTCCAAATGCATTGAGTCAAAAAAAAAAGTTCTAAGATGCATTTATGGTAAAGAATAACATGCCAGGCACAGAATAGGACTTGCATTTTCCTTCCATGTGCTGGAACGTGCCTAGACTGTGAGCTCAGAAATACTACGAGAGTCTATTTTTCATTGTTTAAATTTTTGCTCTTTATATTGAAATATATATATAGTTTTGAACAGTTTGAAAGCTACCCAAGACCAAGGAAAGTTTTCATAGTTATAATTAATAAAGAATTCTATATGCATTGCCAAGGTCATGTCAAGCTCATGATGTGTTAATGTTTAATCATTGAAACCACACCTGCCGAGGAAGCACCTCCCCGTGCCCCCAGGAGCCCCCACGCAGCCCGGAGTAGCCAGCGCCCTCGAGAGGGACTCCGGCCGGGCCGCTGAGGCTCTTCCTCTGGGAGTCGGCAGCCCTGCCACCTTGACGACTGCTCTCCTTGGGTCAGAAGGGACCCGAGGCTCCCCTCTGAAACGGCGACAGTGACACCCGCTCCCTCATCCTGCCCGGAGTGGGTGTGAGAGCGCAGGCGTGACTGTGCTGAGAAGTAACACCTGCTTACAAAATGCTTACAAACTGCTAGTGTCTCTTCCTTGTGAAGATGTGTGTTTTTACAACCCAGCCTGTATTTCTGGAACATTCTTCACTAGGTAGGATTAGGATGATGGCCGGAGCTTGCGGTTTCGCCTGAGAGCTGTGGGAGTGTTTCCTTGCCGATTGTGTCTGCTGAGGAGCCTCGGGGAGGGAGTGCCGTCCAGGGCCTGGTCTCCCCCTCATCCCTTTGCTCCCTTAGCGGAACAGCGGTGCTTGGCCGGGCAAGCACCCGGGCACCTCGGCCTTTTCAGATGTGTTGCCAGAGGTTTAAAAGGTATTTCTGTTACAACAGTTGCTAATGGATGCAAAACCGATTTCACGTATAAAGGTGTTATGAGCCTCCACACGTGCGGATGAGCAGAAACCACTGGGGCCGCGTGGGATCTCGGGTGTGCGGAGCTCATTGAGTGATGTGATGCTTTTCCCTTGCTTTTTGGTAGATGGACAGTGTCCTCGCCCGTGGGGGAAGCAGGCGGGCTGGCAGGACAGGCGTCCCCGGGCCGGGAGGAGGAGCTGCTCGCAGGTACTCTCGTCGACCCCCGCTGGTGACCTGCTCGCCCGGCTCCCCATTCAGCCAGTGACGCCCGTGACCCCGCCTCCCCCGGCCTGCTCTGCCACCTGTGCCCTGCCTGCGCCCACCCTCAGTGCCTGTCGGTTGACCCACCTCAGCCCGGATCTGACCCTTCCCCCAACCCCAACGCTGGGCCTGGTCCTCACTTCTGGTTGACCCCTTGCCTGACCACTTCTCTGGAGGGTCTTAACCCTGAGTTGCACCCTGACCCCCAGTAACCTGGCCCGGCCACCAGGTAGGTGGAGAGGCCCCTGTTGGGGTAGGCTCCCACCCGCCAGTGCTCACAGCCTCTCGACTTGCTTTCTGTGTGTTCGTTTCCTTTAACAGGGTGGTTTGTGCGCAACTGGGAAGGAATGCTGGTTCTCGCAGCGATGCGGTCGGGGCGGGTGCTGCTGCCCCGCCTGAGCCACACAGAATGGCCACTGTCACTGCCTAGGAACAGAGTGAAAGAAATGAGACGCTTCACAATCTGAACTGATTTCAGGAACAATTTCAGATGAAGCTGAAAGGGTAGGGCTGCTGTCCCAGAGTCGACAGCAGAGTTGCTGGGCAGACAGGTCAGACCTGCTGTGTGCGCCAGGCCTGGCTCTGGGAGGAGTGGCATCCGTCAGCAAACGCATTCATGAGTTCTGTCCCCAGAGACGGTGTCGGCTTTAGACGCAGCCTCAGTCCGGAGGTGATGCACTCCACGTGGAGGGAAAGGGAGGGCAGGAGTGAGCGAGCGAGCCTGTGTGCTCCCCATCCGGCCGTCAGGGTTGCCTCACTGAGAAGGTGACGTATGAGTAAGGGTGAGGGGCGAGCCACGGATGCAGAGGAAACAGCCGGTGCCAGGGTCGTGGGGGAAGAGGCTGGAGAAAGAAGAGGGGAAGCTGGAGGAAGCTGCAGGCCAGGGTGGCCGGAGCATGGCGAGCTGTGTGTGCTGGGGCCGGAGGGCCCTCCCACCCTGGCGTGGTCTTGCGGGCCAGGCCGACTCCATCCCTGCTGTGGGCAGGAAGGGAGAACTGGGCTTCATGGGTCACCTGGAGGAACGAGGCGAAAAGTGGGCACATGCGGAGGAGAAGAGGGGAGGAGCCGCGCAGCGAGGACAGGGGCTCTGACAGCGGCTGCCGCGGGAGGAGGGGCCGGGGGAAGGCAGGGCAGTGCTCCCGTGAGCGGACATGGGGCTGCCCAGCGTGGGCGGGAGGCGGACGGCGGGGGCGCATGGTCACAGGGCAGTGTCGCACAGAGATGAACTTGAGGGGCCACGAGTCCGTCCCTGGCAGCTGAGCAGGGGGAGCTGGGAACTGAAAAGACAGGGGAATCCGTGAGTTGCCTGCTTAACCCTGTGCACCCTGACCCCAGTAACCTGGCCCGGCCACCAGGTAGGTGGAGAGGCCCCTGTTGGGGTAGGCTCCCACCCGCCAGTGCTCACAGCCTCGACTTGCTTTCTGTGTGTTCGCTTTCCTTTAACAGGGTGGTTTGTGCGCAACTGGGAAGGAATGCTGGTTCTCGCAGCGATGCGGTCGGGGCGGGTGCTGCTGCCCCGCCTGAGCCACACAGAATGGCCACTGTCACTGCCTAGGAACAGAGTGAAAGAAATGAGACGCTTCACAATCTGAACTGATTTCAGGAACAATTTCAGATGAAGCTGAAAGGGTAGGGCTGCTGTCCCAGAGTCGACAGCAGAGTTGCTGGGCAGACAGGTCAGACCTGCTGTGTGCGCCAGGCCTGGCTCTGGGAGGAGTGGCATCCGTCAGCAAACGCATTCATGAGTTCTGTCCCCAGAGACGGTGTCGGCTTTAGACGCAGCCTCAGTCCGGAGGTGATGCACTCCACGTGGAGGGAAAGGGAGGGCAGGAGTGAGCGAGCGAGCCTGTGTGCTCCCCATCCGGCCGTCAGGGTTGCCTCACTGAGAAGGTGACGTATGAGTAAGGGTGAGGGGCGAGCCACGGATGCAGAGGAAACAGCCGGTGCCAGGGTCGTGGGGGAAGAGGCTGGAGAAAGAAGAGGGGAAGCTGGAGGAAGCTGCAGGCCAGGGTGGCCGGAGCATGGCGAGCTGTGTGTGCTGGGGCCGGAGGGCCCTCCCACCCTGGCGTGGTCTTGCGGGCCAGGCCGACTCCATCCCTGCTGTGGGCAGGAAGGGAGAACTGGGCTTCATGGGTCACCTGGAGGAACGAGGCGAAAAGTGGGCACATGCGGAGGAGAAGAGGGGAGGAGCCGCGCAGCGAGGACAGGGGCTCTGACAGCGGCTGCCGCGGGAGGAGGGGCCGGGGGAAGGCAGGGCAGTGCTCCCGTGAGCGGACATGGGGCTGCCCAGCGTGGGCGGGAGGCGGACGGCGGGGGCGCATGGTCACAGGGCAGTGTCGCACAGAGATGAACTTGAGGGGCCACGAGTCCGTCCCTGGCAGCTGAGCAGGGGGAGCTGGGAACTGAAAAGACAGGGGAATCCCGTGAGTTGCCTGTGGTCCTCGTGAGCTGCCACGTTCACCTGTTTGTGACACCCAGGACGAGATTATCCCACGTGTGCCAGCTTACACCCGAACCTCTTCCGCCCGTGAGCGCTGTGCAGGGATTCCGAGGGGCCGGTCTGTGCCAGGGAAGGGCAGGGCTGGGGCGCCCAGGCCCCACTCGCCTGTGGTGTGGGTGGAAGGGGCCGCCTGGGGCGAGGCGTGGCACAGCTGTGGGCCCTCGTTGGGCAGGAGGAGGAAGCACGTGAGGACAGAGGGCGCTGCGCACAGGGTGGATTCCACGGGCAGACCTGGCAGGGACCTTCCCAGAGGGAGGGGCTGGGCAGCAGAGATGGGCGGTGGTGACTTTCTCTTCAAGGTGGTGGCGGTTGTAAATTCATCTCTATCAAAGGAGAACATAACTTAGAAAAAACTTAAAAATACAACCGCCTTTTCCAGTTAGAGACCAGTACTTGGTTTCCATGGTAACTGCCAACCATTTAACTAGGGCAAGTGTTACATGGTGACACGGGGTAATTACAGACAACGGGGAAATTGCAGGATAAGTCTTCCATAAATACAGAGGGGCTGCGTGCTTAGCTGCTGCTCCTGAGGCGAGGCTGTTTCCGTTTCTGCTGTCTCTGGTCCAGAGCCTGCCCTCGGGCGGGCCCGGCTCCGTCCAGGCCCCTGCGTGGGAGCCGCGCTCTCCTGCTCCTGTGCTGGGACTCAGGCGGAACATCCGCAGGCCCACTTGACCTGTGCCTCTGGGAGGCCTTCCTAGAGCCAGGCTGGAAGCAAGTGGGGGCCATACATTGGCCCCAGGCTGTGGCCACTGACATTAACTTGTCAACCAGAACTTAAGAAGGATGTTTCTGGACTTTTTACCAACTGGCTATGAAGGAACCCCTGAAGGGGATAAAAAGAGGAAAATCAGAACACAAAGCTGTCTCTGACTGATTGGAACAGGATGGTCACCTGATAGCACCCACCCTCTGTCACCTATCCCAGAGCCCCCGAAGACAGAAAGTTTAAGACAGCAGCAGCATCCAGGCTGTCCCAGGAAACAGGCAGCTCAGTCAGAAGCTCAGACTCTGGGCTAGTTACCAAGAGACGAACAGATAATGTTTGTGGATGGCAACATCACAGGAGACGCGTGGAGAGCCTACTGCAGGTCAAGAGGAGAGCTCGGACGCTCGGCTCAGAACCCGTATCCACGCCAGGCACGGCAGGCCTCTGGGAAGCAGACTGAGGGCAGAGCCAAGCGCTGCCATGCGTTTGAGGAGAGCCGCAGAGCAGGGGAGAGAGCGCCGGATGCAGCTGAAGAGTGCTCCAGGGGAGAGGTGACGCGCGAGGAGAGGAGTGTCCCACCCGGATGAAGCCGTCTCGATGGCTCAGGTTCCAGAGCAGACAGATGAAGAAAGAATTAGTGACTGGACAGACGAGCCCAGGACTACTCAGAAGGCAGGCCCAAAGTGCCCAGAGCCGTCCCAGAATGCAGGTCTCCAGGACTGAGAGGTGGAGGGCATGAGAGAAGAGGGGAGGCCGGGGGAGTCTGAGGAGCTCCTGTGTTTGTTGGCTGGAGTCTGAAGAGGAGAGAGCGGAGTCCGGGAGGACGATGAAGCCCATCTCGGAAGAAGCCTCTCGGGGCACCGAGCACGTTGGGGATGAAATGTGGAGCGAGATGCGGCGGGGGAGAAGCCATAAGGGCCGGGAGGCAGTGGGAGAAACCCCCAAAGTGGTCGGCAAGAGGAGCAAAGGTCTGCCTATCAATTGACATAAAATTCTCAGTCACGTGTATTTTGGAATTAATTGGATCGCTCTCTTCAAAGTACTTAGGGAAAAAGGATTCCAGACCTGGAATCTGAGACACAGCCGGAATCCAAGTTGAAAGACAAAGGAAGGGCGCTGTCAGCAGTCAAGGGCTCGGAGGTTTCCAGGCTCACCTTCAAGGCTGACAGAGCAAGGGGAGACAGCCGCCCGCAGAGAGGGTGCGCCGGGCCCCTGACAGCGGCGGGGGGATCCAGGCTGGCCCGCGGCTGCTCTGAGTCACCCTCGACGCCTGGTGGTGTGCACCCTAAAGCGATAGTTGAAAAAGCTTGGTAGCTTCCAGCGTTTTTTGTCCCTGGTTGTTCAGCAGTTAGTTGTGATTTTGGTGTTTCTGTAAAAAAAGTGAGCTCATATCCTACTCCACCGTCTTGTCTCCATCCTATAAACGGAAAAGATCTTACATGTATGTATTTCTCTAAGATTGGAAGGAGAAAAGTGAAGGTTTCTTAGACGTTGGCTCTTCTTCTAAGGGCAGATGCGGTCACTGCTCAGGCCCCCGGTGTCTGAATGTGCCCGCAAGCGCGCTGGAAGGCTTCCAGGAGCGCCGGGCACAGGGACAGACTGAAACTTCAGCTCTTGTAGAGGGGGACTCTGGAACAGCTGAAAGGTAGCCGAGCGGAGCAGATTAGAAATCAAACAAAATGCACAGCAGCCAGACGTCTTGTAGGCATTAGTTCAAGTATATGTGGACTTTCTCTATTAAAAGACAAAATTCAGATTGTCTTAAAAATAACACAGAAGCAGAAAATGTATTAATGCAGGTCTCCAGGACTGAGAGGTGGAGGGCATGAGAGAAGAGGGGAGGCCGGGGGAGTCTGAGGAGCTCCTGTGTTTGTTGGCTGGAGTCTGAAGAGGAGAGAGCGGAGTCCGGGAGGACGATGAAGCCCATCTCGGAAGAAGCCTCTCGGGGCACCGAGCACGTTGGGGATGAAATGTGGAGCGAGATGCGGCGGGGGAGAAGCCATAAGGGCCGGGAGGCAGTGGGAGAAACCCCCAAAGTGGTCGGCAAGAGGAGCAAAGGTCTGCCTATCAATTGACATAAAATTCTCAGTCACGTGTATTTTGGAATTAATTGGATCGCTCTCTTCAAAGTACTTAGGGAAAAAGGATTCCAGACCTGGAATCTGAGACACAGCCGGAATCCAAGTTGAAAGACAAAGGAAGGGCGCTGTCAGCAGTCAAGGGCTCGGAGGTTTCCAGGCTCACCTTCAAGGCTGACAGAGCAAGGGGAGACAGCCGCCCGCAGAGAGGGTGCGCCGGGCCCCTGACAGCGGCGGGGGGATCCAGGCTGGCCCGCGGCTGCTCTGAGTCACCCTCGACGCCTGGTGGTGTGCACCCTAAAGCGATAGTTGAAAAAGCTTGGTAGCTTCCAGCGTTTTTTGTCCCTGGTTGTTCAGCAGTTAGTTGTGATTTTGGTGTTTCTGTAAAAAAAGTGAGCTCATATCCTACTCCACCGTCTTGTCTCCATCCTATAAACGGAAAAGATCTTACATGTATGTATTTCTCTAAGATTGGAAGGAGAAAAGTGAAGGTTTCTTAGACGTTGGCTCTTCTTCTAAGGGCAGATGCGGTCACTGCTCAGGCCCCCGGTGTCTGAATGTGCCCGCAAGCGCGCTGGAAGGCTTCCAGGAGCGCCGGGCACAGGGACAGACTGAAACTTCAGCTCTTGTAGAGGGGGACTCTGGAACAGCTGAAAGGTAGCCGAGCGGAGCAGATTAGAAATCAAACAAAATGCACAGCAGCCAGACGTCTTGTAGGCATTAGTTCAAGTATATGTGGACTTTCTCTATTAAAAGACAAAATTCAGATTGTCTTAAAAATAACACAGAAGCAGAAAATGTATTAATGGTGGTGGTGGGGGGGTTGGCACTAAGCGAATGCTAATTACTGGAAAGCAGGCCAAGCAACATTATTTTCAAGAAAAAGATAAAAAGCATTAAATAGGACAAAGATACTTCATTTTGATAAGTTATAATACTTTAAGAAGATATGATGTTCATGAACTTTTATGTACATAATTACATAGATGTAAAATTCATGAAGGAAGAGCTTCTAAGACTAGGAAATGGACAAATCCAGTATCATAATGGGAAATTTTAATTGAAAAATCGAAAAGACAAAAGAGAGCATATATGATTATGAGGAATCTGAATAGCGTTAACAGAACTAACAGACTTAACAGACTCTGCTCCAAACACTGAATATACTTCCCTTCTTTCTTCCTTTTTATTTTTCAGACACACCAGGACCATTTACAAATACGTTCACCATGTATTTTATTATAAAGAAAATCTTATTTTTCAATAGCAGAAATCATTAAGTATAATAAAAGTGGAAATTCACCACAAAATGATAACAGAAAGCAACCCAGATTCTGTTATATATGTGGAGATTTGAGAATGCTTTTAAATAAAAGCATAAGTTGTATAAAAAGTAATGAAAATGAGATAATACTAAACATCCAAACATGAAGGATGATGTCAATTATCAGGAGAAAATTTTGGAGAACCAGAAACATTTAACATAAATAAAACAACCTCGTGACTCTAAATGTTAGCGAAAGAATTAAAAAATAATTCAAGACAAAGTAGGAAAAATTAATGAAGTTAAAGGTAGAGATGAACACAGCAGAATATAAAAACTTTACCAGTGGATAAACACTGGTAAAGGAATATAAAACGCTTAAACAGTTAGCAGCTGATCCAGGTGGGAACAGGCAACACTTTAAAACTTGGGTGACCAGGGAGTAAATATAAGACGTGGAAGCTATTAAAGCTTGCAAGCAGCATGTACACTTTGCTGTATGTAAACTGGAAAACCCAGCGAGGACCCACTAGATAGCACAGGAAGCTTTGCTAAATGCTCTGCGGCAGCCTGGACGGGAGGGGGTCTGGGGAGGATGGATACTTGTCTACGCGCGGTTGAGCCCCTTTGCTGTCCACCTGCCATTGTCACAACATTGTCATCCTCCAACATAAAATAAAAAGTTTAACAAAATAAATAAAACTTCAAAAAACAAATGCTAAAGCAACAAAAATAGACTCTCAGAGGTATCTATTTACACCTCTATGCAAGAGAATTGGAAAGTCTGGATGAGATGGGTAATGTTCTAGAAAAATGTAATGCAACCAAATTGCCACCCATCATGTAGCAAGTCTGGGTAACTGAGGACGACTGCAGCGGTGCTCAGCCTGCACTGGCGCGTGGTGGGTCCCGCTCGACCGCACACACTCACGCATCCCAAAGGAAACAGTTCTTATTAGGTATGCAAACTGTTTCAGTGAACGGAAGAAGTCAGAAGTTTCTCTCATCATTTTATGAGATCAGCAACATTATGATGTAAAAATCATGCGAGTAATTCTGAGATAATCTGTAGGAGACTCTGCCTTCTGAGACACATGCGCAAGCCCTAAATAAAATGTTAGAGACCAAATCCAGCAATGCCTTTTAAGTACATTTTTAATCTTAAGAGGTGTTCTGGTTTGGAGAAGTGCCTGGTTCCCTCCTTTGTCCTCTCTGCTCTGTTCTGTCTGTCTGGCCTTCTTGGCTTGCCTTCTCTGTGTATTACTCTTATGGAATTTCTCTCATTGCTTTGTTTGGTTTTGACTTTTGATAAAATGTTCTCTTCTGTTTTTCCTCTTTTGTTTTTTTTTACTGGACAAAGTAGGAAAAATTAATGAAGTTAAAGGTAGAGATGAACACAGCAGAATATAAAAACTTTACCAGTGGATAAACACTGGTAAAGGAATATAAAACGCTTAAACAGTTAGCAGCTGATCCAGGTGGGAACAGGCAACACTTTAAAACTTGGGTGACCAGGGAGTAAATATAAGACGTGGAAGCTATTAAAGCTTGCAAGCAGCATGTACACTTTGCTGTATGTAAACTGGAAAACCCAGCGAGGACCCACTAGATAGCACAGGAAGCTTTGCTAAATGCTCTGCGGCAGCCTGGACGGGGGGGGGTCTGGGGAGGATGGATACTTGTCTACGCGCGGTTGAGCCCCTTTGCTGTCCACCTGCCATTGTCACAACATTGTCATCCTCCAACATAAAATAAAAAGTTTAACAAAATAAATAAAACTTCAAAAAACAAATGCTAAAGCAACAAAAATAGACTCTCAGAGGTATCTATTTACACCTCTATGCAAGAGAATTGGAAAGTCTGGATGAGATGGGTAATGTTCTAGAAAAATGTAATGCAACCAAATTGCCACCCATCATGTAGCAAGTCTGGGTAACTGAGGACGACTGCAGCGGTGCTCAGCCTGCACTGGCGCGTGGTGGGTCCCGCTCGACCGCACACACTCACGCATCCCAAAGGAAACAGTTCTTATTAGGTATGCAAACTGTTTCAGTGAACGGAAGAAGTCAGAAGTTTCTCTCATCATTTTATGAGATCAGCAACATTATGATGTAAAAATCATGCGAGTAATTCTGAGATAATCTGTAGGAGACTCTGCCTTCTGAGACACATGCGCAAGCCCTAAATAAAATGTTAGAGACCAAATCCAGCAATGCCTTTTAAGTACATTTTTAATCTTAAGAGGTGTTCTGGTTTGGAGAAGTGCCTGGTTCCCTCCTTTGTCCTCTCTGCTCTGTTCTGTCTGTCTGGCCTTCTTGGCTTGCCTTCTCTGTGTATTACTCTTATGGAATTTCTCTCATTGCTTTGTTTGGTTTTGACTTTTGATAAAATGTTCTCTTCTGTTTTTCCTCTGTTGTATTTATCCAATTGCATGTTTTCTGATTTCATTTGGACTTATGAAATATTTTTTCTTTTATTCTCAATTCTTTCCTGAGTTTTGTGACCTAACGTTTGAGTTTTTCTAATTCTGATTTATGTTTTTTCATCGCTTGCATCGTTATCTTCATGTCTCTTAATCAGCTTTAAGATATTAGATGATCATGTTTCTGTTTTTGTAGCTTGGCTTTATAGTGTGTGCTTATTGTCAGTAGGGATGTTATTTTCTTTCTTATTTTCTTTTGTCTGAAAGAAAATCTTTATATAGTATTTGACATCACCTGAAATTTGTCTTTCCTGAACTTTCATGAAGGAGGTATAGTTTAGAATAGCTAATTTCACGGCGCTAGAGCGCCCTCTTCTGTTCGCTCGAAGAAGGTGACGTAGGAGGACCCGAGTGTACGCAGCGTCTGGCAGCAGGCTGTGGGGGCTGCGCGTTGGGTAAAGACCTCGTGTTGCTGCTAAGAGCTCTGGTTCTGAGAGCTGCCTTTGTCTACCCAGACACCCTCACCTTTAGAAAACATGCTCTAGAGAAATTGGGGTCAAGGTAGGTGCATGTCAGTGGTCACTGCACAGGTTGGAAAAGAACTTCCAGACACATTGCACTGCAGAAGGGAGGGCGTTTATTAAGAGCAAAGAGTAGAGGTCAGGTGGGCGCCGCGAGCACAGTGGGCTGACCTCCTGACCGACCAGGGAGAGCCGGCCCCTGAGGGGTTTGTAGCCAGCGTTTAACCTCAAGACTAAGAAAGTTCCTCCTGGAAAGAGTGGCGTTAGGTGATTGGTTAGGATGCTCTAGGTGGGAGTTTTGCCTAATAGGGAGTTGGGGGTCAGGGGAGCTCATGGCAGGGTTGCTCCGGGGCCTGGTCAGCTCTGGAGATGCTCTTGGTACGGGGCTCCGCACCTGTGACCTTGGTATCGAGCGCCACCGTCACCCTCAGCCGGGGTGGATGACGGGAAGTGAATTCGTGGGTGGCCGGTGAGCCGGCCTGCCCTGAGCAGGGGTGGCGGTCCGGGAGGACAGCAGCAGGGCGCGGAGCTGCCTTGTAAGGCTCACCAGCTTTCATCCCGGTTCCACATTACAACTCGGTAGGATGCTCGTGAAGAGGATTCTTCAGTGGAGACCGGGGCCCTTCTCCTCCAGACGGGCCCCCTGGAGGCGGCTGGTGGGGTACCGGCCGAGCCAGGGGGCTCTGGGCTGCTGCGGGGGCCACTGTTTCACCTTCTCAACACTTTTCTCTAACCGGAATTTTAATGAAAACGAAAACAATGCGTCAGAATATAATTTAAAAATCTACTGAGAAGAGGACAAGTGCCTCTTGAAGCCACGCGGGGTTTCGGGGCCCGGGAGGCCCGGGAGGAGGCTAGCGAGCGCGCCTGCTGCTGTCCACGGCTGTGGTCACCAGGCGCTCCGGGGTCTGCGCAGGCCTCCGGGGACGCGGGCACAGGGGACAGAGTTGTGAACTCGGTGGCGGGCGTGTGGGCCGCTTCCTGCCTCTCGTGGAGAGCGGCATGCGGGAGCCACGGATGGGCGGTGAACCCCGCGGCCCGGGAGCCCGTGGGACGGGGCGAAGCCGGGGAGGACAGGGTCCGGCAAGGAGAGATGGGACTCTGGCCGCCGAGGGAGAGGCGGTGTTTGCCAGGCTCACTCGTGACCACTCGGGGCGCAGGAGCCGCGCTCGGCCGGGGCGCCTCGCAGCCGGCCCTGGCCGTCCTCCCCCCGGCTCTCCGCTCTGCTGCCCTCCCCGTGCCCAGCGCGCCTGGGTCCCTCTGTGCAGCCTCGGCCCCCACTCCCAGCCCCGCCTGCCGTCCTCCCTTCTGCACCCCCGCCAGCCCAGCCCTGGGTCCTCCTGGAAGCCAGGGTCCCAGCCCGACCTGTTCTTGTCACCTAAGCCCCGGGAGGCCTCTGCCCAGGGCCCTGCCTTCCCACTGCCGCAGCCCGAGGAGGCCGGGCCCGGGCTCCGCCGCCCCTCCCGCCGGCGCAGGCTGCGGCGGCCTCTCCGGGGACAAGGCGGCGCCTGGGCAGACGGTCCCCAGGCGGGATCACAGACAGCCCCGCGGCCGCGCCCCAGTGTGCGTGGCCCTCTCCACGGCTCCGGCCCCTTCAGGCTGCTCCTGGTCACTCTGTCGCCCTCCATGGAAGCGCGCCTCTTCCACGTGGCTGGTGGGGCTGGGTTCTGCAGCCACACCCCTCTGTGGGCTTCTGGCTCCTTCTGTGCCCCGGGCTGGGGTTTTCTCTGGGGGCATTCTGGGCAGGGGGGCTCTACGGGCATCAGCACCGCCCCAGCGCTGCTGCGCAGCCGGAGGCGGTGACGCCGGCAGGGAGACAGCAGAGCTGTGCGTGAGCCACGCCCACGCCAGCAGGCCCTGCGGACCACCAGGGTCCAGAATGGTCCTGTCATAAAAACGAATCACATTTGTAACTGTGGTGCCCGTCCCTCCCATGTCTCTCCGTGACACTGGCTGCGCTGGTCGGTTGTCCTGTGGCGCCCACCGTCCGTCCACGGAGACTCGGGGCCACTCGCGGGAAGGGGGCCCCAAGGCTAGGCGAAAGCTGAGCTCGGCCTAGGAGACAGCGCCGCCCGCCTGCCTGGCGCCGCCTGCTGGAGGAGACGGCCAGCGGGGAGGCCTCGCTCTCCGTCCCTCCACGCCGCAGGCTCCCGCCGCGCACATGGGGATGGCGCAGAGTCGTGGCCCTGGAGGACAGGCCCGGCCCTCGCCCCGGCCCCAGCAGATACTTGGCTCTGGCGCTGTCTGCCCTGGACACTCAGGAGAGCATCAGTCTCGTTTGTCTCTTTCTCTTATCTCCACTCTCACTCTAGAATTATCTTGGCAAAATAGGCTGAAAGTTCCTCGTTTGTAGAGCACTTTGCAAATTACAGAGTACTTTTCACATTGCTGAAAGGCGGGTATTTTCTCGTTCATATTTAGAACGTGGAGCTAAGGCAAGAGCAGTCAGGCTGTGGGCATTAACCGGAAGCCTAGTTCAGGGTCCGCTCAGAGGAAGCCCCCGGCGGCCGTGTCACAGGCCAGGAGTCCCAGGTCCCAGAGAACGTCCCCTGGGGGCTAGAGGAGCCGCTGCGCTGGCGGAGAAGCAGCAACACAGGCTCCACGTCCTGCTGCCTGGCCGCGCGGGGCTTTCCGCCCCTCCTCCACTGCCCCCTTGGCGGGCCGCCTGGCCTCCCTCCGGCATCGCCCACCTGGGAACCTACCAGAAGTCAGCCCAGGACGAGGTGTGGCGGGCTTTGCACCCCGGCTGTAAGCCATGCTGAGCTCCCCCCGGAGGGTGGGTGGGACTCAGGATGCGGTCCTGGGGCTCTGTCGCGTTGCCTAGCACAGGGCTTTTCTGGACGGCCAGGCCCCTGGTCAGCTGACCGTGAGTGACTCAGGGTGCCCCGACCTGACCTCAGAAGCCCTTCAGTCAGAGTGTGAGGTAGAAGGTGGAAGAAGCCAGTGACGGAGGTGCGGGGCGTCCAGTGGGGAGACGAGGCGGTGCAGGCAGCCTCTGGGCGTCACGCTCCGTGCAGACGCTCGCAGCTCCCGGAGGCTGGCAGCAGGAGCGGAGTCCTGCGTGGTGAGGGCCCGCCGCCCCGCGCCCAGGCCTCTGCCCCTCGAGGCTGCGGGCTGGTAAGTGGGTGCGGTGTGCAGCCTTTCAGAGGGACAGAAGCTGCACAGGCCAGCAGGAGGGGCCCGGTGGGGTGAGGCCGCGGTGGGCCGGGCTCTGTTTCTCAGGATGAACCAGTGTCTCAGGGTCACTTACAGCTTCCCAGGTGGTGCGAGTGGTCAAGAACACAGTGGCACAAGAGACACAGGTTCAGTCCCTGGGTTGGGAAGATCCCTTGGAAAGGGAAAGGCAACCCACTCCAGTATTCTTGCCTGGAAAATTCCAAGGACAAAAGAGCCTGGCGGGCTATAGTCTATGGGTCACAAAGAACTGGACACAACAGAAGCAACTGACTCCAAAAATCCAGGCTGTGTGGTTAGTAAATTAAAGATAACGAGGAGCCCCAGATACGCAGAGGAAGGGGATTCAAGTGACTGTGTGTGGTCTCTGCCTAGCGTCCCAACGTACGAGCCCCCGCGGGTGCAGCGCCCCGCGCTGGCACAGTGTGAGCGAGGGGGCAAGGCAGGCGTCGCTCCTGCACACCAGCAGTGCTCAGACAGAAGCCAGGACACACGAGGGCGGAGGCTAGTCTTTGTGTTTTATTCATTTCAAAATAAGCTGAAGCAAATACAGGGCAGTGTTAATGTTTGCTAATTCTCAGTGTCGAGTGGACTGCTGTCCCTTTAGTTTCTTGCGGTTCCTAGTGAGAAAGTAAAAAACTCTTTTCCAACTAGATCCGACAGGTCCCTCCTGAAGGGAACCTTGAGTCAAGCCCTCTCCTTCCTCCGAGAATGTCCTGTGGGGCTCGTGCCCGTTCGCCGCCGTGGGGCTGAGGGTCCCTGAGCTCCGCCAGGCCTGGGTCCCAGCCTAGGGTGGGCGCCGAGGCTTCTCAGGGCCTGCAGGGCTCTTTCTCAGACCCAGACGTGGACTCCCTGCTGTGGCCGTGCCCTGAGGGGTGTCAGCAGGAGCTCCTGAGAGCGCATTTGTCCCAAGCCTGGGGGTGGGGGCGTCACTGAGCTAAGTCAGCCCTCTTGTCTGAGCGCTCCCCTTCCTTGGTGGGGGCGTCCATCTGAGAGGGTCACCTTGGTACCAGAGGAAGACCCGCGGGGAGAGCGGGGAGGGCTCCCCTGAACAAGGCCCGAAGCTGGGCTTGGCCGGGGCGGTGGGACTGCCTGCCGGCTTTTGGACCGTTTCTTGGTTTCCTCGTCAGGCAGGCCTGGAGGCGACCAGGCACCACCTCCTCCTGTCCACCGTCGCTGGTGAGCGTGCCTCCGCTGAGGCCGCACTCTCCACAGTCAGCAGACGCGTGTGGACGGGCTGCCCCTGGACCATTCTGGGAGGGAGGGGGCACAGACCACATTTCCCCACGGAAGTGAGATGGCGTACAGTGAGCGACACTGGGCCCCCACGCCCTGGACCCGCTCTGTGCAGGGAGGTCTGAGATGGGCCCCGTGACCACCAGGATCACTCCCCCCACCCCCGGCCCCTGCCCTGTGACGGTGGCGGACCTGAGAGCTGCTTCCGGGAGATCACAGCCTGTTGTGTCCTGTGTATCCAGGGACTCTGTGGATGTGCTTACAGAGACGGGACCACCAGCCATCTCACCTGTCTCCTGAGACACCTTCTTGCGGGTCAAGAAGCAACAGTCAACCTTGAATGGAACAACTGACTGGTTCAAGATCGAGAAAGGAGTACGACAGGGCTGTCTGCTGCCACCTGTCGGGTTAACCTGTACGCTGAGCACATGGTAAAAATGTCAGGCTGGATGAGTTACAAGCTGGAATTCAGGGGGCGGGAGAAGCATCAACAGTCTCAGATATGCAGATGTTTGATACCGTTCTAATGACAGAAAGCTAAGAGGGACTAAAGAGCCTCTTGAGGGTGGGGGAGGAGAGTGAAAGAGCCAACTTAAAAGTATTAAAAAAAACTAAGAGGGAGAGGGGAGGACAAAAAGAAAAAAAGAGTAAAAAAACTAAGGGATTCCCTGGTGGTCCTGTGGGTAAGGGCACCGCCTTGCAGTGCAAGGGTCGTCTGTTCGATCCCTCTGGGAGGATCCCACGTGCCGTGGAGCGGCTGGACCGATGTGTCCAGCTACCCAGCCGGACCTCTGGAGCGACAGAGGCCACTGCAATGGGAGGCCCACACAGGCCAAAGAACAAAGATAAATGAATGAAAGACCAATAGAAGTGCCCACCCCCCCAAAACCCCTAAGATCGCAGCACCCGGCCCCATTACTTCATGGCAAACGGAAGGGGAAAAGTGGAAGAAATGACAGATTTCCTCTTCTTGGGCTCCAAAATCACTGTGGATGGTGACTGCAGCTGTGAAATCAGAAGACGATTGCTTCTTGACAGGAAAGCTATGACAAACCTAGACAGTGTGTTGAAAAGCAGACATTACCAACAAAGGCCCATACAGTCAAGGCTCATGGTCTTCCCAGTGGTCACGTACGGTTGTGAGGACTGGACTATGAAGAAGGCAGGATGCCGAAGAATCGATGCTTCTGGACTGTGGTGCTGGAGAAGACTCCTAAGATCCCTGAACAGCACGGAGATCAAACCAGTCAGTCATAAGGGAAATCAAGCCTGAACACTCACTGGAAGGACTGATGCTGAAGCTGAAACGCTAGTATTTTGGTCACCTGATGCGAACAGACGACTCGTTGGAGAAGTCCCAGATGCTGGGAGAGACTGAGGGCACCAGGAGAACAGGGCATCAGAAGATTAGATGCCTTGATGGCATCACTAACGCAGTGGGCATGAACTGGAGTGAACTCCGAGAGGGTGAGGGACAGGGAGGCCTGGAGTGCGGCAGTCCTCGGGGCGGTGAGAGAGGACGTGACTGGGAGAGTCTGACAGCAGCAACAGAAGCAAAAGGTGCGGCTTCCCAAATGGCACTGGTGATCGACCCACCTGCCGATCAGGAGGATGTAAGAGACGCGGGCTTGATTCCTAGGTGGGACAGATCCCACAGAGGCAGGCATGGTGAGCCCCTCCGTGCTGTTGTCTTGGAGAATCCCATGGACAGAGGAGGCTGGAGGGCTACCGTCCACAGGGCCGCAGAGTCAGATGTGACTGGGGCAAGTAAGCTCACTATAGCAGAAGATGGGAAATGAGCCACGCGATCACCTGTGGGTTAAGTACAGTGCGGTCTGCTTGTGCAGTGGAGCCCTCTGCAGCTGTAGGAAGGCAATGAGGGAAGTTCTGTACTGAGATTTAGGATGGTCACCAGAACACATTAAGTAAAAAAAAAAAAAAAAAAGTAGGGTGCAGACTTGATGATAGTATCCATGCTTGGAAGGCGGAATGTACTTATACAAACATGTATGTATGCGGTGTATTTCCTTGTATGTTTAACAAGAAGTGATGGAAGCATATACCACAAACTAGGTGTTTTGGGTTGTCTATAAGAGACAGAGGGACCAAAGGTAGACAGAAACGGGAGGATTTTTGTGAATGACAATCTTATTGTATCATTTTGACAATGAAAACATGTAGAAGTTTTGAGGTAATCAATATATATTTAAATCAAGAGAATAAAAGGAAGCCACTGCTAAACATTGAAATTGCATGGAAATTAATTCGTTTAAATATATAAGTGTATGTCAAGCTGATGTTGCAGCCAAAGGAAAAAATTACTTCAAGTGACTTCATAACATGGAAGTTATATAGTTAACTCTATATTCCGAGTGGAATGTACGCAGAGAAAAAAAAATAACTCCATAGACTGATTGTTGGCAACAGTGTTGTTAGTGTTATTTGCAAACTGTGTGTTTATTTGGTAAATGCTTTCACTGTATTTTCAACTTATGCTCTTTTCTGGATTTTCTTGACCTCTTCTGTCGGCCGCTTTCCAGGTTCACGGCCCTGGGCTTCTGCCATAGTCCATCTCCTGGTAGCCCACAGAGTGATTTTTCTTTCATAGTTTGTATTTTTTCATTTTAGAAGGCATTTTTTCTTTAATGTTTCATTCTTTGTGATATAGCCTATGTCCACTTTGTCTGCTTTTCCTCTGTTTGCTGTCATGTGATCCTCACGGCTATTTTGAGGTCCTGTCTGCCAACACTGGTGCTCGAGCCACGTCCAGACCCTCTTGACTGCGCCACTAACAGCACTTCTGGGAATTCTCTGCTGTGTGCTGAGCATCACCGAGGACGTGTTGCAGGCCCCCCACTTGCTCCCCCTTTGCTGCAGCAGAGACCGAAGTGCCCAGTGGTCCCCTCGTTCCTCTCAAGAGCCCAGTTTCAGCTGCCGTAGGGAAGGTCTCCTCCATTTTCCCAGAGACCCTCTCCCCTGTGCGTGACTTCCGAGGAAAGCTCGGTCCGCTGAGTCCCTCTCCCCGACTCCAGTGCCCCCTGCCTGCCCCTTCTGTGCCGTCGGCGTGAGCCGTTCGCTCTGGCCAGGCCCTGCCCCGAGCCCCGAGGCTCACTGATGCAGACACAGGTCAGGATTCACCAGAGATCCAGGAGGACGCCACGCGAGTTCGGGGCTCCTTCTCCAGAGCTGACCTAGCAGCCCTCGTCTGCAGTCTCTGCGCCCCCGGGAAGATGCCCGCGGGGGCAAGCAGGGTGCGGGCGGGCCCCCCCAGCCTCCGCCTTCCCGGGGACCGCAGCTTCTGCCGTCCAGCTCCCGCGGCAGCCTCCTGCCCGAGCACGGTCAGGCCAAGGCTGCACTGCGGCCCCACCTGGGTGCCGCCGCGTGTGTCCTGCAGGGCAGGGCGGGCAGCAGTGGGCTGATGGCACTGGGAAACAAGCGCCGTTGTGTAACCAAAGATGTGTTTATCAAGGGTCTTTGTCATGCGTGTTGGATTTTGTCAAATGATTTTTCCTGTTAATGTGGTGAATTATGTTGATAGACTTTGCAAATATTAGACAATTTTCTGTTCTTAGTTGTAAACCCTAGTTGGTCATGATTCTTGGGACTTGTCTTGCTAATCTTTTTGTGAGTTTACACCTACGGGCGTAAAAGATATTGATGTTCAATGCTCATTTTTCTCACATCTTTCTCAGATTTTAAAATCAGAGTTATGCTTGTTCAGTGCAGTGCCTTTGGAATTATTTCCACTTTCTCTGTTTTTTTGAAACAGTCTTCTTTGTGGCAAGGCATTTCACAACATATTCTACTTTTTCAGTATCTACAGGGGTATTCAGATTCCTTTAGTGTCACTCATTCCCTTAGTGTCACTTTGGAAGTTGCGGTTTTTTTCAAATTGTCCAGTTCATCTAAGTTGATGTGTACATTGGCTTTAAGTAGTTCTCCATAATAATCCCACACTAGTGGTTTGATATCTGTAGGATCTGTAGTGACGGCTTATCTTCATATCTCTTCTTAGTTTTCTCTTCTTTTCTCTTTATCCGGGGGGCTTTTCAGTTGGAAGATTACTAACTTTTATTTTCGTTGTCTATGTTTTTATCAGTTTCCATTCATTTTCTTATTTCCTACTATTCATTTCCTATGGCTGCCTTGAAATGTTACCACAAACTTAATGGCTTAAAAAAACAGAAGTGCCTTGCCTCAGAGCTAGCTCTGCGGAGTGGGGCTCCAGCGCGGGGCTCGGGGCTCCGGGGGCGCGGGCAGGGGCTCGTGGAGCCGGCATGGCCTCGCCCTCCCTGGGTTCCCGAGGCGCCCCTCTCTCCCCCACGGGCAGCTCCTGTGGGTCCTGCTGGGGCGGGGGCCGAGCGGGCTGGGGCGGGGCAGGCCAGACTCCCGGTGCCCAGGGGCTCTGTTTTCTGAAAGGAGGGAGGCCCGGTGGCTGCTCCCAGAGACGGCACCGACCGGAGGGGCCCCGCGCCGCCCCGCCGAGCCGCCGGCCCCCGGCGCAGGTGCGCCAGGCTGACACCTGGGCCTGTGGTCAGGAGGGAGGGACACTGCTTGCTGACAGATGGACGCTGGGGGAGGCCCTGTGGCCAGAGCTAGAACAGGTCGGCCCACGTTTCTGGAAGGGTTGGTGGGAGGCAGTTCGGGCTTTACGGGCCGGGCAGTCTTTAGTGTCCACTCACTGCTGCCCTCGTCGTGAGCGTGGCCGTGAGCCGGGAGCCAGACGCGTGGTGATTCTGTCTGTTTCTGCAAATCCTGCCGCGAATTGCTTTCTTTGGAGGCCTGGGCTTCGGCCAGTGGCGCTCTGCTGCCCCCTAGTGGCCCGCGTTGCGGCGCCAGGCAGAGCCGGGCCGTCCGCTGTGCAGGGGAGGCTGGGGCTCCCGCAACACCCGATGAGAGGAGCTCTTTCCACCCGGGGGAGTTCGGGGGGCTCTGGCCTCCATGGAGAGGCCCGCGGAGGCACCTCAGGACCGGCTCCGCGGGGCGCTGGGCGTCTGCAAGCCCCAGCGCCCATGCAGAGGGTCGGTGGCCAGTGCTCCCTTCCACCTGCACTCATCCCTTTCGCCCGTGGCCGTGGCGCCCTCCGCGCTTCAGGCCTCTGCCCACCCCCCAGAGAGGGCGGCCAGCCGAGCGGACCCAGGCGGCAGCGCAGGCAGTGGCCCTGGAGGGGACATCCACGTCCAGAGCTGCCGTGACCGCAGCCCTGGCAGAGCTTCTGAGACTCCCGGCTGCTCAGGAGTGAAGGCCGCGGGGTCCAGCACCCCGAGGGCTGGCGGGACCCCGGGGGCCTGCGGAGCTGCAGGCAGAGGGGAGACGGGAGCCTGGGCGGGGAGGCCAGCCTGGGCTCAGGGGTTTGGCCCACTCGATGACCTTGGGCTTCCTGGCCAAGGGGCTTGGGCTGATGTCAGCAGGCCGTGGGGCTTCAGGCCACTGAGAAGGGGGCCCTGTGACTTGAGCGGCAGCATCCTCAGTGCAGGGCGGGGCGGGGGAGGCCGTTGAACGCAGGGGTGGTGACAGCCAGCCACCTCAGCCCCCGTCCAGCACCTCCCGGAGAAAGTCACTGGAGACGTCGAGCTGAGGTCAGACTCCTGCTCCAGAAACTGTCCTGAGTGGGCGGAGCCTCAGGGTGGGCGCCGCTCCCGCCGCCTGTAGGCCTTTAGCGCAGGGTCGGGGCGTGGACCCGGTGAGGTCCAGACGAGGCGCGTGAGGGCTCCGCACCGGGTGGCTCGCACCCGGCAGAGGGCCTCTCGGCTGGGAGGCGGGCAGGCGCACTTTGCTGAGGGTGCTGGCCAGCATCCCGTCTCCAGTGGGCTCAGGGACCAAGTGCCTGAGGCCAGGCAGGGGCTTCCCTCCCCAGGCTGGCCCCCGGTGGAGCCTGCGGGGTCAGGGGCCGCTGCTCATGGGCGCTGGGCCCCCTCCAGGCTGGGCAGCCAGCGGGCGCAGACCCCAGCGGCACTCGTCCGACCACGGACCTCTCGCTGCAGCCCCAGGCCTCCCTGGGGAGCCGAGGGCCCCGACCAGCCTCTGCGGTGGGGCGGGGGGCCGTGGGCCCTAGCGCCCTGAGGAAAACTGGCGGCCTGTGGCCACACTGCCGAGTTACCTGTGTCCGGCAGGTCACTGCGTGTGGTGTTGACAGTTCTCAAAGTAATAAAAGTTAGACATCATAATCAGCCTCAAATGCCCAAGCCATGGGAGGGCTGGTGAAACGTGAGGGGTTCCTCTGATGCCGCTAGAAGGGATTTTGGAGAAGAGCGTTGAAGAACATGGGGGTGTAAGTGCATAGGTTCCCTGCTTCTGGCCCGACTGCTTTCTCAGAAGTGTCCTGCAGGGGCGGCGGGCCCGGCCGTGCCTCCGCCACGGGCTGCCAGTGTCTCTCTCGTCGTGCCGAGGGCCTGGACACGTTCTTTCTCAGCGTCGGTACCGCCAGCGTTTTCTCAGATGGTTCGCCCTTATGTTTTGTTGATAGTGGCTTTTCGGAAAAAGGCTTCAGAGCAATTCTAGTTTTATAGAAATGGTAAAAAGACGGCACAGAAGAATAGGTTTCCATGTTAAGAATATATATTTTTTAAACCTTTATTTTGCTTTTAACTTTTACAGAGTTTTGTTGTTTACAGGTATGTATGTTCCCAGATCAGTCACATGTATATTCCCCCTTCCCACCCCTCCCAACCATCACACAGCACCCCTGCAGGATCCCCTTTTCTCACAGAGCAATGATGAGAGCTATTTTCTTCATATATGATAGTACAGGCCTTCATGCTACTTCCTTTACACCTCCCACCCTCTGTTCCTTCCCCACAACGTCCATAAGTCCACTGTCCATGTCTGTCTTTCCGTCGCTTCACTGCGTGTGCCATCATCACCATCCTGCTAGATTCCATATATATATGTGTTAATGTACTGTATTTGTCCTTCTCTTTCTGACTGACTTCACTTTTGATGATACGTTCTAGTTCCAGCCACCTCATTAGGGCTGATTCTTCTGCATTTCTCTTTACAGCTGTGTAGTATTCCATTGTATATATGTACCAGAGCTTTTGGATCGATTCGTTCGTCGATGGGCATCTAGGTTGCTTCCATGTTCTAGCTATTGCATAGAGAGCTGCAATGAGTATTGGGGTACAGGTGCTTCTTTCAGATTTGATTTCATCAGGGTATAAGTCTAATAGTGGGATTTCTGGGTCGTATGGTGCTTCTATTTTTAGTTTTTAAAGAAATCTCCAGACTGTCTTCCATAGAGGCTGTATCAATTTACACTCCCACCAGCAATGCAGGAGTGTTCCCTTTTCTCCGCAGCCTCTCCAGCATTTATTTTCTGTCGATTTGTGGATGATGGCCATTCTGACAGGTGTGAGGTGATATCTCGTTGTAGTTTTGATTTGCATTTCTCATATAATTATAAGTGAAGTTGAGCATCGTTTCATGTGCTTTTGGGCCATCTGTATGTCGTCGTTGGAGAGGTGTCTGTTTAGGTCCTTTTCCCATTTTTTGATTGGGTTGTTCGTTTTTCCAGTGCTGAGTTATCTGAGTTGCTTGTAGATACTGGAGATTAATTCTTTGTCTGTTGTTACATTTGCTATGATTTTCTCCCACTCTGTGGGCTGTCTGTTCAGCTTTTTTGTGATTTCTTTTGCTGTACAAAAGCTTTTAAGTTTCATGAGGTTCCACATGTTCATTTGTCTTTTTAGTTCCGCTATTTTAGTAGGTGGGTCAGAGAAGATCTTGCTTTGATTGATGTCCTTGAGGGTTTTGCCTATATTCTCCTCTAAGAGTTTGATGGATTCTGGTCTTACATTTAGGTCTTTAATCCATTTTGAGCTGATCTTTGTGCATGGTGTCAGGGAATGTTCCAACTTCATTTTTTTGCATGTAGCTGTCCAGTTTTCCCAGCACCATTTGTTGAAGAGGCTGTCTTTGTCCCATTTTATATGTTCGCCTCCTTTGTCAAAAGTAAGGTACCCATAGGTGTGTGGGTTTATCTCTGGGTTCTCGATCTTGTTCCATTGGTCGATATTTCTGTTTTTGTGCCAGTATCATACTGTCTTGATAACTGTTGCTTTGTAGTAGAGTCTGAAGTTGGGGAGACTGATCCCTCCAGCTCCATTCTTCTTCCCTCAGGATTGCCTTGGCTATTCAAGGTCTTTTGTGTTTCCATATGAACTGTGTGATTCTTTGGTCTAGTTCTGTGAAGAATGTCATTGGAAGTTTGATAGGGATCGCATTGAATCTATAGATGACATTTGGTAGTATGGTCATTTTCACAATATTGATTCTTCCGACCCAGGAACATGGAATATCTCTCCATCTGTTTAAGTCTTCTTTAATGTCTCTCATGAGTGTCTTGTAATTTTCTGTGTACAGTTCTTTTGTTTCTTTGGGTCGGTTTATTCCTAGATATTTGATTCTTTTGGTTGCGATGGTGAAGGGGATTGCCTCTTTGATTTCGTTTTCTGATTTTTCATTGTTTGTGTATAGAGATGCCAGTGATTTCTGTATATTGATTTTGTATCCTGCGACTTTGCTGAATTCACTGATTAACTCTAGTAGTTTTGTAATAGTGTCTTTGGGATTTTCTATGTATAATATCATGTCATCTGCAAATAGAGAGAGTTTGACTTCTTCCTTTCCAATCTGGATTCCTTTGATTTCTTTCTCTTCTCTTATTGCTGTTGCTAGAACTTCCAGGACTATGTTGAATAATAGTGGTGAAAGTGGACAGCATCGTCTTGTTCCTGATCTTAGAGGGAATGCTTTGAGTTTCTCACCACTGAGGATAATGTTCGCTGTGGGCTTCTCATATATGACTTTCATTATGTTGAGATAGGTTCTATCTAAAGATTTTTGAAGAGTTTTGATGGTTTCTGGCCTTACATTTAGGTCTTTAATCCATTTTGAGCTGATCTTTGTGCATGGTGTCAGGGAATGTTCCAACTTCATTTTTTTGCATGTAGCTGTCCAGTTTTCCCAGCACCATTTGTTGAAGAGGCTGTCTTTGTCCCATTTTATATGTTCGCCTCCTTTGTCAAAAGTAAGGTACCCATAGGTGTGTGGGTTTATCTCTGGGTTCTCGATCTTGTTCCATTGGTCGATATTTCTGTTTTTGTGCCAGTATCATACTGTCTTGATAACTGTTGCTTTGTAGTAGAGTCTGAAGTTGGGGAGACTGATCCCTCCAGCTCCATTCTTCTTCCCTCAGGATTGCCTTGGCTATTCAAGGTCTTTTGTGTTTCCATATGAACTGTGTGATTCTTTGGTCTAGTTCTGTGAAGAATGTCATTGGAAGTTTGATAGGGATCGCATTGAATCTATAGATGACATTTGGTAGTATGGTCATTTTCACAATATTGATTCTTCCGACCCAGGAACATGGAATATCTCTCCATCTGTTTAAGTCTTCTTTAATGTCTCTCATGAGTGTCTTGTAATTTTCTGTGTACAGTTCTTTTGTTTCTTTGGGTCGGTTTATTCCTAGCTTTTTGATTCTTTTGGTTGCGATGGTGAAGGGGATTGCCTCTTTGATTTCGTTTTCTGATTTTTCATTGTTTGTGTATAGAGATGCCAGTGATTTCTGTATATTGATTTTGTATCCTGCGACTTTGCTGAATTCACTGATTAACTCTAGTAGTTTTGTAATAGTGTCTTTGGGATTTTCTATGTATAATATCATGTCATCTGCAAATAGAGAGAGTTTGACTTCTTCCTTTCCAATCTGGATTCCTTTGATTTCTTTCTCTTCTCTTATTGCTGTTGCTAGAACTTCCAGGACTATGTTGAATAGTAGTGGTGAAAGTGGACACCCTTGTCTTGTTCCTGATCTTAGAGGAAATGCTTTGAGTTTTTCACCACTGAGGATAATGTTCGCTGTGGGCTTCTCATATATGACTTTCACTATGTTGAGATAGGTTCCTTCTATGCCCATTTTTTGAAGAGTTTTTATCATAAATGGATGTTGTACTTTGTCGAAGGCTTTTTCTGCATCTATTGAGATGATCATGTGATTTTTGTCTCTCAATTTGTTGATATGGTGTATCACATTGATTGATTTGTGGATATTGAAGAATCCTTGCATGCCTGGGATGAACCCAACTTGATCGTGATGTATGAGCTTTTTGATGTGTCGTTGAATTCTGTTTGCTAGGATTTTGTTGAGGATTTTGACATCTAGATTCATCAGTGAAATTGGCTTATAATTTTCTTTTTTTGTGTTGTCTTTGCCTGGTTTTGGTATCAGGGTGATGGTGGCCTCATAGAATGTGTTTGGAAGTGTTCCTTCCGGCACAGAAGAATATTAAATGTAGATGAAACAGTCTGATAAACAGCATTCCAGGGGGAAAAGAAAATAATACTGTCCCACATCTGTGCTTGACCACTATCCCCTTAGCTGGATGTGTCCTTGGTATCAGCATTTATTAACTATTCCTCTCTACAATAACGTTTCTTTTTTGCTTCAAAAATAATTGTGTTTCCAGAAAAATATACAAAAACAAAGAGAAGAATCTTTAATCACTGAACAAAATAAATACTGTTGATATTTTGATCCTTAATCTTCCAGTGTTTTGTATTTTTAATTTTTTATCGTAAGTGGAATAAGTCCTCCTCTATCCATTGTTTGTAACATCTGGTTTCATAACATTATTCTCGTTATTTTCCTATGTCATTAAATAATTACCCGCTCAAGCCACAAGAACAGCACAGAGTCTCTCCCCCGCGCCGAGCGTCGCTGCTGTCCCTGCTGTCCCTGCTGTCCCTGCTGTTGACGCCGCAGTCCTGCGGCAGCCGAGGAGCCGGTGGAGACGCGTCTCCCCGGCGACAGTCCCGGCTGCATTCCCGCTTCCTCAGCTGTTCCCAGGGGCCTTTTCTGTCCCAGGATGCACGTGGTTGTCACGTCTCTTCAGGCTTTTCTGGGCTGTGACGCACTTAGACCTCCCTTGTGCCGATGACCTTGGCAATTTTGAGGAGAGTGGGTCAGAGAACGTCTAGAACGTCCCTCTGCTGGGACGTGTCTGATGTTGTTCCCGTGACTGGACTGGGGCTGTGGTTTGCTGGGAGGGAGACCAGAGGCGCAGGGCCCTTCTCGCCACAGCCCGTCCGGGGGTCTGGGCTGAGAGCTGTCTTGTGACCCACACCGTGGACGCCAGCCTCAGTCACCTGACGCAGGTGTGTCTGTCAGCGTGTCCACTGTGAAGTCCCTCTCTGTCCCCTCGCCGTGCTGTCCTCTGGGTGGGAAATTGCCGTGCACGGCCCAGGCCGCTTCCGCTTGAGCTTCTGCTGGAGTCTGTGGTGCTGTGCTGTGTGAGGTCAGACCACGCTGATCTTCACACACCAACTGTGCCACGCGTGTTCGCACCACTCCTCTGTCCCCGAAGGTCCCCACGTCACGGCGCTTCCTGTGTCTGGCGTGCCTGTCCTCGGACGGGGTCCGTCAGGCTCGCTGTGTGGCCGAGGCACGAGCAGAGTTTCAGGGACTCTTAAAATGGGCTCTCTGACCTTTGAAGTGACCTTTCGCCCCTCTCTGCGAGGTTCGTGCAGGCCGTCAGTCCCAGGGACAGGAGTTAGTCTCAGGGACAGGAAGCCTGTCCACAGGCCTCTGCTGCTGGGAGGCCGAACAGCTGCGCTTCCCCGGCCCCGCGGGAGCTGCTCAGGAGCCAGGCTGAGCTGCAGGAATAAACGATCCCAAGTCTGAGTGGCTTGCAGATACACAGCTGTTTTCCACCCTCTCCGGTCTGCGGTCGCTCTTCCTGTGTTGGCTTCACCCCATTCTCAGGCTAATGACACAGACTCTCCCTGAAATGTTCCAGAATCACTAGGGGAGGAGAGATCTCGGAGAGCTGTGCTCTGGTCATGCAGTTTCTCCCAGAGGGGTGCTGGGTGGCCAGGCTGACCTCAGCCCCAGGGCAGGCAAGAGTGTCCAAGGAATAAATAATTCCCAGGCGTCCGCTCCCCGCCTGTCCCCCTGCAATTTTGAATTTTTCAGCGTATAGATCCTGCATAAGTTTCATTAAGTGTGTACCCTTTTTTGAGTGAGTTTATATATGTGTTTTCAGTCGCGGTTTGTGTGGCTGCATGCTAAGTGCTTTGGTCGTGTCCGGCTCTTCGCGACCCGTCGGCTGCAGCTCCTCAGGCGCCTCTGTCCAGGGGACTCTCCAGGCAGGACTGGATGCTCCCAGCGCAGGGATCGAGCCCGAGTCTCTTGTATCTCCTGTGCGGGCAGTTGGGCTCTTCACCACCACTGCCCCCTGGAAGCCCTTGGTTTATGTATAGAGATGAGGTTAATTGTTTGTTAAGGATGTATTCTGCACCATTCTCAACTCACTTATTATTTCCAGGAATTTTGTTTTGTTTTATAGATTCCTCAAGATTTTCTAAGTAGAAAATCATACGATCTGCCAACAGAGATGATAGTTTTGCTTCTTCTTTTCAGCCTGTGTGCCTGTGGTTTCTTCTTGTCTATTGCTGTGGCTGATTTCCTAGGATTAGGGGAGATACGAGGGGACAGGGGACAGCCTGCTTGTCCCTCCTTAGGGGGAAGCCTTCAGTCTATCATCATATGTGTGATGGTAGCTGCAGGTTTTTTATAGATGCTGTTTATCAAGTTGACATGATTTTCCTCTATTCTTGCTGGTATTTTTTTAATCGTGAATTACGTGTTAAATTTTGTCCAGTGTGTGTTAATGCCTCCATTTATATAGTCATTCGGTTTTTATGCTTTTGCTTGTTGATATGGTAGATTATATTGATCGATTATTTTAATGTGGAGCTGGCCTTGCTTATCTGGATAATCATTCCGGTTTTTATTGCTGATACACAGCTGTTTTCCACCCTCTCCGGTCTGCGGTCGCTCTTCCTGTGTTGGCTTCACCCCATTCTCAGGCTAATGACACAGACTCTCCCTGAAATGTTCCAGAATCACTAGGGG
This sequence comes from Tragulus kanchil, assembly GCA_022376925.1. NCBI lineage: Eukaryota > Metazoa > Chordata > Mammalia > Artiodactyla > Tragulidae > Tragulus > Tragulus kanchil. The sequence continues at coordinate 247,915,873 of JAIOJX010000028.1, forward strand.
AGGAGAGATCTCGGAGAGCTGTGCTCTGGTCATGCAGTTTCTCCCAGAGGGGTGCTGGGTGGCCAGGCTGACCTCAGCCCCAGGGCAGGCAAGAGTGTCCAAGGAATAAATAATTCCCAGGCGTCCGCTCCCCGCCTGTCCCCCTGCAATTTTGAATTTTTCAGCGTATAGATCCTGCATAAGTTTCATTAAGTGTGTACCCTTTTTTGAGTGAGTTTATATATGTGTTTTCAGTCGCGGTTTGTGTGGCTGCATGCTAAGTGCTTTGGTCGTGTCCGGCTCTTCGCGACCCCGTCGGCTGCAGCTCCTCAGGCGCCTCTGTCCAGGGGACTCTCCAGGCAGGACTGGATGCTCCCAGCGCAGGGATCGAGCCCGAGTCTCTTGTATCTCCTGTGCGGGCAGTTGGGCTCTTCACCACCACTGCCCCCTGGAAGCCCTTGGTTTATGTATAGAGATGAGGTTAATTGTTTGTTAAGGATGTATTCTGCACCATTCTCAACTCACTTATTATTTCCAGGAATTTTGTTTTGTTTTATAGATTCCTCAAGATTTTCTAAGTAGAAAATCATACGATCTGCCAACAGAGATGATAGTTTTGCTTCTTCTTTTCAGCCTGTGTGCCTGTGGTTTCTTCTTGTCTATTGCTGTGGCTGATTTCCTAGGATTAGGGGAGATACGAGGGGACAGGGGACAGCCTGCTTGTCCCTCCTTAGGGGGAAGCCTTCAGTCTATCATCATATGTGTGATGGTAGCTGCAGGTTTTTTATAGATGCTGTTTATCAAGTTGACATGATTTTCCTCTATTCTTGCTGGTATTTTTTTAATCGTGAATTACGTGTTAAATTTTGTCCAGTGTGTGTTAATGCCTCCATTTATATAGTCATTCGGTTTTTATGCTTTTGCTTGTTGATATGGTAGATTATATTGATCGATTATTTTAATGTGGAGCTGGCCTTGCTTATCTGGATAAATCCTACTTGGCCATGGTGCATAACTGTTTTACTTTGCTGGATTCATTTGCTAACTTAAAAGAACATTTAGTCTGTTTGTGTTGATGTTCATGAGAGAGGTTAGTCTGCATTTTTCTTTTTCTGAACTCTCTTATCTCCAGTTTTAATATCAAAGTAGCAGTAGCCTTGCAAAATGCACTGGGAATTCTGTTTTATTCACAGAAGTGTCTGAAGCTCATTTTCATTCTCTTTTTAATATTTAGTAAAATTTTCCGGTGAAGCCATCGGGACCTGGAGATCTCTTCTCTGGAGTGTTTATTACAGGTTTCCGTGTCTCTAGTGGCTGTGGATACATAGAGGTTATCTCATTTGACTGGTGTTGGGTGATTGCTGGTTGTTCTTCAGGCCTCCCTGTATTTTTTTTTAACCACTTCTATTGGTCTTTCATTTATTTATGTTCATTCTTTGGCCTGTGTGGGCCTCCCATCACAGTGGCCTCTCTGGTTACAGAGCACCGGCTCTAGGTGCATGCGCTCCAGAGCTCCTGCTCAGTAGTTGGACGTATCAGTACCGCGGCACGTGGGATCTTCCCAGGCCAGGGATCGAACTGGTGCCCCTTGCACTGCAAGGCAGTGTCCTTACCCACTGGACCACCAGGGAAGCCTGGGACTCCCTGTCTTTGCTGAGGCTTTTGGGATTTGCTCTCAGCCTGTGCACACATGCTCATAGTAGCATTTTCGTGATGGATATCCTGAAATCCTTGTTGGATATTTCGGATATTTCTGTTGGCTCAGTGTTAGCATTTATTGATTTTCTTTTCTCTTTCGTGTTGAGATGTTACCAGTTTTGGGTACAACAGGTGACTTTTGTTTGCATCTTGGAAAACTTGATTCTTATGATCTTCTGGGTCTTATAAAAGATCTCCTGTCTTAGCAAGCTTCTGCGGACCTGGGTGTGGGACCTCGGTCACTGGGGACTGGGGAGAGGCCCAGGTGCCCCCTTGGTCTTGCTGACGCCAGGGACAGGGGAGGAGTGCCTGTTACTCCTGTTAGCGCGGGAGCTCCTCTGATGGGTACAAATGTGTGCAGGTATGCGCGTGTGCACACACGTGTGCGTGTGGATGTGCATAGACGTGTATGGGGGTGCACCTGGGTGTGCGTGTGAATAGACGTCCATGTGTGTGGGGGGTGTGCACATGGGGGTGAGTGTGCACGGGAGTATTTGCATGCAGGTGCATGTGTGTGCCTGCACGTGTGTGTGTGTGTGTGTGCAGGCACGTGCCTCTTGCTGGCCTCCCCTGGAGGGCGCTGTTCTCAGGAAGCCCCTTGCTGGCTGGTTTCCCTTCCGAGTCCTGTGCTGAGGGGCCCAGAGAGAGGTGGCTTTTCTTGACTTTTTCCTGTGTTCTTTGGCATTTTTCAGTGGCAGGCTTTTCCAGTGACCAAAGGAAACACAGAGGTATGTTGGCCTTCTCGCCTCAGGACAGGTCCAGGCGTTTTCTCTCGACCTCCCCATTTTTCTGAGGTTTGCTTTGTGGTGCACGCAGGGTTTTAGCTGTGCTCAGTGGGAACGAAGGGAGAATCACGCCTGCTTCGCCTTGCCGGGAACCGGAAGCCCTGCGTCCTTTAATTGTTCGCGCATCTGTGCCTTCTGGATACATCGTCTTGATCACTGTCTTGAGAGGCGTGCGTGTCTGGGCCTTTTTTGAAGAACCAGAGTTTATATGTGATCATTTTCATAACTGTCTTTTTTTTGGTAACGTCTGAGCTATTCTTTATTATAACTACCTTCTGTCTCTTTTCTGTGGGTACTTTCTCTTGTTTTTCTGACTTCTAAAGTTGAATTTTCCATTTACCGGTTTCTGGGCCTTCTTTATCCCTCGTGCAGGCTTCTCAAAGCTGCTGGCTCGCCTCTGGGCTCTGCGCTGGGGATGCTACAGTCTGAGTGGGCAGTACTTCCCTGTTGTTGAGGCCTCCTGACCTGCTGATTTCATCAAGTCCTATCCACTTCTTATTTAGAAGTATTTAAAAAGTGTTACGTCCAGGAGCACTCCAGGGTTATCTTTTTGCTGATGCTCTCTAATTTAATTGCCCACTGGATGGAAAGCATGGTCTGTTTGTCTTCAGAATTGGTCTTGCTGACGCCAGGGACAGGGGAGGAGTGCCTGTTACTCCTGTTAGCGCGGGAGCTCCTCTGATGGGTACAAATGTGTGCAGGTATGCGCGTGTGCACACACGTGTGCGTGTGGATGTGCATAGACGTGTATGGGGGTGCACCTGGGTGTGCGTGTGAATAGACGTCCATGTGTGTGGGGGGTGTGCACATGGGGGTGAGTGTGCACGGGAGTATTTGCATGCAGGTGCATGTGTGTGCCTGCACGTGTGTGTGTGTGTGTGTGCAGGCACGTGCCTCTTGCTGGCCTCCCCTGGAGGGCGCTGTTCTCAGGAAGCCCCTTGCTGGCTGGTTTCCCTTCCGAGTCCTGTGCTGAGGGGCCCAGAGAGAGGTGGCTTTTCTTGACTTTTTCCTGTGTTCTTTGGCATTTTTCAGTGGCAGGCTTTTCCAGTGACCAAAGGAAACACAGAGGTATGTTGGCCTTCTCGCCTCAGGACAGGTCCAGGCGTTTTCTCTCGACCTCCCCATTTTTCTGAGGTTTGCTTTGTGGTGCACGCAGGGTTTTAGCTGTGCTCAGTGGGAACGAAGGGAGAATCACGCCTGCTTCGCCTTGCCGGGAACCGGAAGCCCTGCGTCCTTTAATTGTTCGCGCATCTGTGCCTTCTGGATACATCGTCTTGATCACTGTCTTGAGAGGCGTGCGTGTCTGGGCCTTTTTTGAAGAACCAGAGTTTATATGTGATCATTTTCATAACTGTCTTTTTTTTGGTAACGTCTGAGCTATTCTTTATTATAACTACCTTCTGTCTCTTTTCTGTGGGTACTTTCTCTTGTTTTTCTGACTTCTAAAGTTGAATTTTCCATTTACCGGTTTCTGGGCCTTCTTTATCCCTCGTGCAGGCTTCTCAAAGCTGCTGGCTCGCCTCTGGGCTCTGCGCTGGGGATGCTACAGTCTGAGTGGGCAGTACTTCCCTGTTGTTGAGGCCTCCTGACCTGCTGATTTCATCAAGTCCTATCCACTTCTTATTTAGAAGTATTTAAAAAGTGTTACGTCCAGGAGCACTCCAGGGTTATCTTTTTGCTGATGCTCTCTAATTTAATTGCCCACTGGATGGAAAGCATGGTCTGTTGATTCCATGTCTTCAGAATTGGTAGAAACTTGTCTAGCAAGCTAGAACACTGTTGGCTTTGCTCTCTAGAGCTTTAGGGGCACACACGTTCTGACTGCCAGGTGCAGCCTCACGCATACACGGTTCTCTACATCTCTCCGTGGTCATTGTCCTTGTGTGAACTGTGATGGGGGGCACGGTGTCCCCACGCGATGGGTGGTGTGTTGTTCTGGCCCCAGGGTCACTCTCAGATTAACCCCGCGGAGGTTCTGGAGGCGTCGAGGTGCCTCGAGTCATCTGTCAGCTGGATCAGCACATAATCTCCCAGGTTCTCTCCCAGCTTCCTCTCCGCCCCCACTCCCGCCCCTCCCAGCCTTCCCCTCTCCTCTCCTCCACCTCCTCCTCTCCGCCCCCACTCCCGCCCCTCCCAGCCTTCCCCTCTCCTCTCCTCCACCTCCTCCTCTCCGCCCTCACTCCCGCCCCTCCCAGCCTTCCCCTCTCCTCTCCTCCACCTCCTCCTCTCCGCCCCACTCCCGCCCCTCCAGCCTTCCCCTCTCCTCTCCTCCACCTCCTCCTCTCCGCCCTCACTCCCGCCCCCCCAGCCTTCCCCTCTCCTCTCCTCCACCTCCTCCTCTCCGCCCTCACTCCTGCCCCTCCAGCCTTCCCCTCTCCTCTCCTCCACCTCCTCCTCTCCGCCCCACTCCCGCCCCTCCAGCCTTCCCCTCTCCTCTCCTCCACCTCCTCCTCTCCGCCCTCACTCCCGCCCCTCCAGCCTTCCCCTCTCCTCTCCTCCACCTCCTCCTCTCCGCCCTCACTCCCGCCCCCCGCCAGCCTTCCCCTCTCCTCTCCTCCACCTCCTCCTCTCCGCCCTCACTCCCGCCCCTCCAGCCTTCCCCTCTCCTCTCCTCCACCTCCTCCTCTCCGCCCTCACTCCCGCCCCTCCAGCCTTCCCCTCTCCTCCACCTCCTCCTCTCCGCCCTCACTCCTGCCCCTCCCGCCTTCCCCTCTCCTCTCCGCCGCCTCCTCTCCGCCCCCACTCCTGCCCCTCCAGCCTTCCTCTCTCCCCCTCCTCTCCCCCTTCCCCCCCAGCCTTCCCCTCTCCTCTCCTCCACCTCCTCCTCTCCGCCCTCACTCCCGCCCCTCCCAGCCTTCCCCTCTCCTCTCCTCCACCTCCTCCTCTCCGCCCTCACTCCCGCCCCTCCCAGCCTTCCCCTCTCCTCTCCTCCACCTCCTCCTCTCCGCCCTCACTCCCGCCCCTCCCAGCCTTCCCCTCTCCTCTCCTCCACCTCCTCCTCTCCGCCCCACTCCCGCCCTCCCAGCCTTCCCTCCTCTCCTCCACCTCCTCCTCTCCACCCCACTCCCGCCCCCCAGCCTTCCCCTCCTCTCCTCCACCTCCTCCTCTCCGCCCCACCCCCGCCCCTCCAGCCTTCCCCTCTCCTCTCCTCCACCTCCTCCTCTCCGCCCTCACTCCCGCCCCTCCCAGCCTTCCCCTCTCCTCTCCTCCACCTCCTCCTCTCCGCCCTCACTCCCGCCCCTCCCAGCCTTCCCCTCTCCTCTCCTCCACCTCCTCCTCTCCGCCCTCACTCCCGCCCCTCCCAGCCTTCCCCTCTCCTCTCCTCCACCTCCTCCTCTCCGCCCCCACTCCCGCCCCCCCAGCCCTCCCCTCCCCTCTCCTCCCCCCCCTCCTCTCCGCCCCGCTCCCTCCCGTACAGCCTTCCCCTCTCCTCTCCTCCGCCTCCTGCGCTCCGCCCCCTCCCCCGCCCCTCCCAGCCTTCCCCTCTCCTCTCCTCCACCTCCTCCTCTCCGCCCTCACTCCTGCCCCCCCAGCCTTCCCCTCTCCTCTCCTCCACCTCCTCCTCTCCGCCCTCACTCCTGCCGCCCCCAGCCTTCCCCTCTCCTCTCCTCCACCTCCTCCTCTCCGCCCTCCTCTCCTGCTGCCCCCTCCAGCCTTCCCCTCTCCTCTCCTCCACCTCCTCCTCTCCGCCCCCACTCCTGCCCCCTCCTCTCCTGCTGCCCGGCCTCCTGGGGAGGACGCCTAGTGGGAAGAAGGCCAGCACTGCCCCTGAGTGTCCGATGTCTCAGATCTCCCTAGAAGCCAGGCCTCGCGTGATGGCGCGGGTGGCAGTGGGAGCCGCTCACGCCCCTGCGGGCACATGCATGTGTGTGTGCGCGTGCGCGCGTGTGTCGTTTGCGGCTCAGTGGGCTCCTTGTCTGGACTGTGCTCGTGAGGGGACGAGCTGTCCTCGGGCTCTGGTCCTTTGAAACTGATTTGTTGTGGCGGCCTGTTCAGCGAGATCTGAACACCACCGCTCCTGCTGTCACTAAGTGGGTCGTGCCGTGAGGGGCAGCTGCGGAGGTGAGGAGGGGGTCACGAGCGCCACCTTATCCCTCTGTCGCCCCCTTCCCGACACCAGTTGAGTTTTGAAAGAGGAGAGCAGAGGCTTCACCCCGGGATTGTCCCTGGCGCCCACGTCTCGCTCTAGGGAGCGCAGCGCCCCCGCCCTCTGGAGCTGCCGATGTGGGAAGTGGGTCACGGTCGGGACTGCTGGTCGCCTGGCGCTCTGACCAGACGGAAGGCCCTGCTGGGGCTGTGTGTCTAGTAGCCCAGCTCTTCCCTGTTTCTAAAAGGATGTCACTTTCAAATGGAATATCCTTTTGCTCATCAATTGCTGGATTTCTTGCATTTTCATCAGAAGCCACTGTCAGAGTCTTTCTACTCCGTGTGACTTGCAGCCGGGGAGCCCTGTCTGGTGCCTGGGGCTCCGACCGCCTCAGGGAGGAGGCTCCGGGTCTCCTGTTCCTCCCGTTCTCGTCCTGTGACACTCCCAGGTCCACACCGGCATTTCTACCCTGAAGAGTCAGTCGCCTGCTCCCGAGAGGAAGCCTCTGGCTGTCCCCAGAACGGGCGTGCTCAGCGGTGGCGCGGTGCCGTGGGCTCGGCGCCCCGTCGTCCCCGCTGGGCCCCGCTCCCGCCGCCTCCGGAGCCGCCCGCGCGGCCCGCTCTTCCCGGACGTGGGCGGTGGCCGGCTCCCGGGGGCGTCTCTCTCCTGGAGGCGGCGCCCCCGCCCGCTCAGCCCCGCCGCTGCCCACGGGCGCCCGCGCCCCGGCCCCCAGGCTGTGCTCACGGCTCCTGGCGGCCTCTCTCTCCGCCGGACTCTGAGCGCGGCGTGTTTGGGGCATTTTATCTTGAGTGTGAGTTCAGTGCGGCTCCTGTAAGTGCGGGCAGACACGGATCGACTCTGTGATGTTTAATATGCGATTTTATTTCGAAAACTTCTGAGCTTTTTTTTTGGGTTTTGCTCAGTGGCTCCTTGTCTGGACTGTGCTCGTGAGGGACGAGCTGTCCTCGGCTCTGGTCCTTTGAAACTGATTTGTTGTGGCGGCCTGTTCAGCGAGATCTGAACACCACCGCTCCTGCTGTCACTAAGTGGGTCGTGCCGTGAGGGGCAGCTGCGGAGGTGAGGAGGGGGTCACGAGCGCCACCTTATCCCTCTGTCGCCCCCTTCCCGACACCAGTTGAGTTTTGAAAGAGGAGAGCAGAGGCTTCACCCCGGGATTGTCCCTGGCGCCCACGTCTCGCTCTAGGGAGCGCAGCGCCCCCGCCCTCTGGAGCTGCCGATGTGGGAAGTGGGTCACGGTCGGGACTGCTGGTCGCCTGGCGCTCTGACCAGACGGAAGGCCCTGCTGGGGCTGTGTGTCTAGTAGCCCAGCTCTTCCCTGTTTCTAAAAGGATGTCACTTTCAAATGGAATATCCTTTTGCTCATCAATTGCTGGATTTCTTGCATTTTCATCAGAAGCCACTGTCAGAGTCTTTCTACTCCGTGTGACTTGCAGCCGGGGAGCCCTGTCTGGTGCCTGGGGCTCCGACCGCCTCAGGGAGGAGGCTCCGGGTCTCCTGTTCCTCCCGTTCTCGTCCTGTGACACTCCCAGGTCCACACCGGCATTTCTACCCTGAAGAGTCAGTCGCCTGCTCCCGAGAGGAAGCCTCTGGCTGTCCCCAGAACGGGCGTGCTCAGCGGTGGCGCGGTGCCGTGGGCTCGGCGCCCCGTCGTCCCCGCTGGGCCCCGCTCCCGCCGCCTCCGGAGCCGCCGCGCGGCCCGCTCTTCCCGGACGTGGGCGGTGGCCGGCTCCCGGGGGCGTCTCTCTCCTGGAGGCGGCGCCCCCGCCCGCTCAGCCCCGCCGCTGCCCACGGGCGCCCGCGCCCCGGCCCCCAGGCTGTGCTCACGGCTCCTGGCGGCCTCTCTCTCCGCCGGACTCTGAGCGCGGCGTGTTTGGGGCATTTTATCTTGAGTGTGAGTTCAGTGCGGCTCCTGTAAGTGCGGGCAGACACGGATCGACTCTGTGATGTTTAATATGCGATCTCTTCCATCCCTTTCTGACAAAAGAAAACTTCTGAGTGTTTATTAATTACCTTGGTTTTTTAATTGAGTAGAATTCACATGCCATACAATTCATACTGTACAAGTGCACATTGTAGTAGTTTTGAGCATATCACAAAGGTGTGCAGCCATCACCACGTCTGATTCCAGAACGTTTTCATCGTCCCAGAAGGGACCCCACGCCCATCACACCGCCCTCTCCTCAGCCCTAGGACCGCAGTCTCCTTTCTGTCCTGGTTCCGGACGTGGCTGTGAACGGGGCCCGACACGGGGCCCTCCGCCTCCAGCCTCGACCCCGCCGGAGCGCGGGTCGGCACCGGGCCCCTCTCTGCGGCCGAGCAGCGTCCTGCTGGAAGGAGGCACCGGCTTGTCCGTCGTCATCAGTTGGTGGACGTTGGGTTGTCTCCACCTTCTGACTGTCATGGACAGCACCGCTGTGGACAGGCGTGTGCGAGGTTTTGTGTGGACGCACGGTTCCGTTCTCTTGGGTACACGCCTGGGAGTGGGCCTGCTGGGTCAGGTGGTGACTCTAGGTTTCGCTCTTGGGGGAATTGCCGACTAATTTCCCGAGTGGTCGCACCAGATTCTATTTCCACCAGAAATGTGCGAAGATTCCATTCCTCAGTGTCCTTGCTGGCATTCGTTGTCTCCTGTTCTTTCGTATTTTCACCAGTTACTACGCTTGCTCTTTCTGCCATCCTAAGCAGCTCCCTGTGGTTTTGACGTGCGTTTCTCTAATGCCTGGTGACACGGAGTTACCTTTCCTGTGCTTACTGGCCATTTCTTTATCTTCCCTAGAGAAATACAGACTCGAATCCTTTGTATAGTTTAAAGCTTTTATTGCTGAGTTGTAGAAGCTGCACCTACAGGCGCTTACCCCTGCTCAGGCGTCTGATTTGCAGGTGCTGTCTCCTGTGGTATAGCTTGTGTTTCCACTCTCCCGTTCTGTGGTGTAGGTTGTGTTTCCACTTTCTTGTGAGTGCCCTTCACTGCACAGAGTTCATTGTTTTTGATGTTTGGGGATCGGGCAGACACGGATCGACTCTGTGATGCGATCTCTTCCATCCCTTTCTGACAAAAGAAAACTTCTGAGTGTTTATTAATTACCTTGGTTTTTTAATTGAGTAGAATTCACATGCCATACAATTCATACTGTACAAGTGCACATTGTAGTAGTTTTGAGCATATCACAAAGGTGTGCAGCCATCACCACGTCTGATTCCAGAACGTTTTCATCGTCCCAGAAGGGACCCCACGCCCATCACACCGCCCTCTCCTCAGCCCTAGGACCGCAGTCTCCTTTCTGTCCTGGTTCCGGACGTGGCTGTGAACGGGGCCCGACACGGGGCCCTCCGCCTCCAGCCTCGACCCCGCCGGAGCGCGGGTCGGCACCGGGCCCCTCTCTGCGGCCGAGCAGCGTCCTGCTGGAAGGAGGCACCGGCTTGTCCGTCGTCATCAGTTGGTGGACGTTGGGTTGTCTCCACCTTCTGACTGTCATGGACAGCACCGCTGTGGACAGGCGTGTGCGAGGTTTTGTGTGGACGCACGGTTCCGTTCTCTTGGGTACACGCCTGGGAGTGGGCCTGCTGGGTCAGGTGGTGACTCTAGGTTTCGCTCTTGGGGGAATTGCCGACTAATTTCCCGAGTGGTCGCACCAGATTCTATTTCCACCAGAAATGTGCGAAGATTCCATTCCTCAGTGTCCTTGCTGGCATTCGTTGTCTCCTGTTCTTTCGTATTTTCACCAGTTACTACGCTTGCTCTTTCTGCCATCCTAAGCAGCTCCCTGTGGTTTTGACGTGCGTTTCTCTAATGCCTGGTGACACGGAGTTACCTTTCCTGTGCTTACTGGCCATTTCTTTATCTTCCCTAGAGAAATACAGACTCGAATCCTTTGTATAGTTTAAAGCTTTTATTGCTGAGTTGTAGAAGCTGCACCTACAGGCGCTTACCCCTGCTCAGGCGTCTGATTTGCAGGTGCTGTCTCCTGTGGTATAGCTTGTGTTTCCACTCTCCCGTTCTGTGGTGTAGGTTGTGTTTCCACTTTCTTGTGAGTGCCCTTCACTGCACAGAGTTCATTGTGCTGAAGTCCGATTCATCTACGTATTTGTTGCTGCCTGTACTTCTGGTGTCATAGCCACAAAATCATGGCCAAATCCAGTGTTACAAAGATTTTTCTTCCAGTATTTTCTTTAAGATGTTTATAGTTTTGGCTCTTAAGTCTAGGTCTTTGATCCGTTTTAAGTTAATCTTGGCGCATGGTTTGAGGTAAGGCCCCAAGTCCCCTCCTTGGCATGAGATAGAAGCTTTCCCGGCTCCATCTGCCAACGCTGTTCTTTTCTCATGGATTGTCTTGGCTCCCTTGCTTAGAATTCTCCCACTGCTTTCCGATGAGTTCCCACTTGTGACCTTCAGGCCTCTCCGATCCTCCAGTCAGTAACACCTGGACCCTCTTTCTGCCCCTGTGAAAAAGGGAGGCTTTGAGTCAGTGTCATTTTTTAACGGAATTTCCTTACATTTCGTGTTTTTCATTTATTTTGTTTTGAACTTCGACATATTACATGGATAAGATATTTGAGCTTGAAACAGACATGGTGATGTTGTTTATCACCTAAAATGGTTATCTGACTGACATGGAGAAAGGCAGAGATGTTTTAAGAGGGGCTTCTTGGGTTTTTTGATGCTCTGACCTCACAACTCCACAGATTGGATCCTGTTATAAAGAAGCCTTTCACGTGTGGAAAAGATAGCTATTGTCATTATGCTAAGGGAATGGGAGTGCCTAAAATCACTTGGGGCGATGGCCCGGAGGGGTGAGAGGCGGGGAACTGGGTGTGTGGGGGGGACCAGGGATATGCATATGACTGATCTGGGAACATACGTGTTGGTGAACAACAAAACTCTGTAAAATCTTTAAAATAAAGAATAATAATAATAAAAAAAGAAGCCTTTCAAGGCAGCCCTGACAAGAGGGCGCAGAGGTCTAATCACCCTTCTGGACTTGACACGCAGCCAAGAGGGTGACGTCATGAGCACGAGTTCTTGTGCCTGAGGCTGAAGTTTCCTGTTTGAGCCACACGGAGGGAGTGGTGCAGTCTGGGAAGGACTAGGTGGACAGATTGCCTGATGAAAGGGAAGGGTTTCAGTGAAATGATTGTACCAGCTGTAAAAGTGGAAACCAAAAAAGTACTGAAGTTAATACATAATTTCATAATTAAAAAAAATCAGTCTGTGTACTAGAAATGTGCTAAGTATCATGGCAGAAGGTTGACTGTCTCGCTTACATTCTCAGAGGTGTGCACGGTGTGGCCGAGCTCTGCCTCGGGCCGCGCGTCCGGGGGACGGAAGCCCCCGCCTGGGGTGCTGCCTCCTCCGGGGCAGAGGGCGGGTCCCGGGGGCGCTCGCCGGCACTTCCTCACCCCCCTGGCTCTCACCCTCGCGTCTGGGGAAATGCTGCTGCTCTGTCGAGGCTCTGTCCCGATGCACGAGGTGCTCACCGGCCGGCTCACGCGCTCCGTGCTCTTGTGTTCCAGGTCGCTGGGCCCCCGACCCGCCAGCCTCCCGTGAGCTGCCCGTGCTGGCTGCGAGGCTCTAGGTCCCGAGTGTGAGCACACGCCGTCTATGGACCTGCTGTGACGCGTCGAGCCTGCTTATGGGGGAAGGTGAGTGGCCGGGAAGCCGTGTGTCCGCGTGTCCATCTACCGGGAGGGTGTGCACACGCAGACTCACCCAGCAGCCAGGGACGGCGCCCCACGGGGCGCCAGGCGGAGGCCACGCTCTCAGACTGTGACACCGTGCCAGCCAGAGCAGGGCCCGGCAGAGAGGACCCGCCATGCGGAGGAGACGTAGCGGAGAGGGGAACCCAGTGCCCCGGGCGACGAGGTGGGCACAGCGCTCCTGCTGGCTCTGGAAGCGTCCCGCCGGCTGTCCCGGCGGAGGCGGACATGCTTCTCCGCGCTTCTCCCCTCGCCTGTCTGCGGCACGCGGAGGCCTCCGCGGTGCCTTGCTCAGCTCTCAGGCTTGGTCCTCTCCAGCCAGTTCTGCATTTCATGTTGCAGGAGTGTTGCTGCAGCCTGAGTACGCCCTAGGCTGGGCGTCTTGTTCGTCCAGGACTACAGAGCAGCCGCTGAGGTCCTGTTCCCAGCTGTGATTTTTCCATCCAGATCCACGACACACACATCAGGCAGGGTCCAGGTCAGCCTGTCTCCAGGGGGCTGTCGGAGAAACATGTGCATCTTTCAAATGTCGCGGAGCTCGGGCCCGACGCCCTGAGATCCTCCTTCATTCTTGTCCGTGCCAGCTTCTCTCCTGTCGCCCAGATCTTGTCTGTCTGGCTTTCTGTTGCCTTTTTAAAATGCAGCTCAGCATTTTTAATCCTTTGGTGCCTGACCCAGTTCTATCAGCCCGCATGCCATGTTGTTCTGATCTTTGCTTTGTACAGAGGAAGGTTTAAACCATTTCGGCCTCCAGGTATCTGTTCGTAGGAGAGTCAGGGACCAGTCACCAGGAGGCGGCTCTGGGTCTAGACCGGAGCTGGACAGACGGCTCCTTCCACACGGCCAGCATGTCCCAGGCTGTGGTCAGGCGTGGTTATGTAAACCTGACCATCTGACCAGGGATCCTGGGGACCACGTGGAGGATAGGCCTGGAGCACCCCTAGGCCAGGCTGCACCTAGGCAAGAGCAGGAGCCGAGGGGCCCCCAGTGGACTCTCTGCCTCCCCCTGCATTTTCCAGGTGCCCCCATGCTGCGTGGCGGGCGTAACTGGCTGGCTCATCCTGTCCTGCCCTGTGCGAGTGCCCCAGCTGCGTCCAGCTCACGCCCCAGGCGCCACCATCCCCTGCTGTCCGGTCTGGGCCTTCTGGCCTCCCTGGTGTCCGCGAGCCCTCAGCTGCTCTTCGGCCGTGCCTGGTCCTCTGTGCCCTCTGCTTGCGCTGTTCCTTTCCTTGTCACGCCTTCAATGACTCGTCTCCTGCCCCCACCACACCCCCACCACCTCGCAGCCTCGCTGTGGCCACATACTCACCTCACCCTCCCACCAGACCCAGAGGCCAGTGCCCCGTCCTGGCCCTTCAGCAGCCCGTGCCCTCTGTCTGTGAACGAACCCAGAGTGACGGCGCTGCCCTGCCTGTCCCTGATGGAGTGTCTTTTTGGCAGCGGATGAGCCAACAGCACAGGGCACACTGCAGGGCTCCTGGCCTATTCCCCCCCTGCCCGGCCTCAGGCACTGGCGTCCCCAGGACTCGGGGCTCAGAGGGCACCACGGACAAGCTGCCCAGGGTGGGCGGGAGCACAGGGAAGAGCCTCATGGCGGGAGTGCTGCCGGTGGGCCGGTTTGCCGCCCGGGCCCGGGCCTCACGCCCATGTGTCCTCTGACCTTCCTTCTATAAAGAAATGTTCCAAGGGGATAAGAGACCACAGAGAGTTGCACCCGAGGAGTGCTGTGAAAGCGGCATTTAATGTAACGATTCAGGCACCCAGAGCAGACGGTCCTTGCTGCCGACTGTATCCTTATATGTGAAAATGCACGAAGCCGTTCGCACGCAGTGGGATGCCATGGGAAATCTGACCACCCCTGCGCAGAGCTGCATATCGGTTCAGTTCGGTCGCCCAGCCCTGGCTGGCTCTGTGCGACCCCACAGACTGGGGCCACCAGGCCTGTCCTTCACCATCTCCTGGAGCCTGCTCAGCCTCAGCAGACTTACCTACAGCAACATAGAAACATGTTCCATGTATAATGTTAAGTGAAGAAAAAGGACAAGCATGGGTGGTTTGGTCCTATTTATGTTAAAAATATAATGACACATGCCTACTGGAAAAGCGACTGAGGAGGTCGACCTCAGACTGTCCCGCGCTCACTGGGTCTTTCCAGGGGCTGATGATGTTTCGCATATACACGTTTTCCATTTTCGGCAGTAAGCTGGCATGCCGCCACCTCCGGGTGCGCCTGTGCTGGCGTCCCTCCCAGCAGGGGCTCCGCAGCACCCGGCAGAGCAAGGCCAGCCTCCCGGCCAGCGAGTCCCCTCTGCGCGGCGTTTCCCCGCAGCCCCTGGTTAGGGGCTTGGTCTTTTCGCTTATCTGCCTCTGATTTCACGTGAGATGTGGAGAGATGGAGGTGATAACAGTGCCAGGGTGACCTCCTGTGCTTGGTGGCAAGTGCCCCTCAGATGGGAGGCCAGCTGCGTCTTCCACGTCCCCTCTGGGTTTGGTCCGTCTTTCCATCCAGAGCAGAGTCCTGCCGTCGGGCTCGCTCTCCTCGGGCCACGGGGCACTCGGCCGTGTCTCAGCTCCGGGGCAGCTTCCGGGGCAGCTCGTGGAAGCTCCTGATGACCAGGCGGAGGACCCGGGGAGAGGCAAGGTGCGCAGGTGGCCCCTTGCAGACAGCTTGCCGGGTGGGACCCAGCCTGAGCGGCCGCGGCAGAGCGGAGGCTGCTCCGGTCTGCAGCGCTGCCTTTCCGTCCGCGTGGGCTCCGCATCCTGGTGGGAACCCAGCCTGAGTGCGGCCGCGGCGGAGCGGAGGTTGCTCGGGTCTGCAGAGCTGCGCTTCCACTGACGTGGCCCGAGGGCTCTGCGCCCCCCTTTCCGGGGTGAGCGGCCACGCGATGTCCTGTAGGCACGGCAGTCTGTGCGGTGGCCGCTGTCGGGGGCCGGAGTCATTGAACTGACAGCCCGTCCGCCAGGCGCACCCTCCTGCGGAACCAGGGGAGCGGGCGAGAAGCGGGTCACGTGTGCCTGGTCTCTTGTCACGAGGTCTCGAACCTGAGACCAATGGGAGCCGTAGCCTCCTCTGTTTAGAACAAAACCCCACTCTGATGTTTCTCCTTTAGCCTTTTCATCCTCTGTAAGCAGGGAGAGTGACCATCTGTCCCACAGCCACATCCCTCCGGCCCTGCCCGCCCCACGGAGTGGCTTTGTTCTGAGGTAAGAGGCTGCGGGCCCGGCCGAGGCTACACGGAACCCAGACGGCGGCATCCAGGGCCGTCCAGTGGGCCACTCTGGGCGCCGGCATCGCGGAAGCTCGGGGTCCTCGAGAGTCCCAGGCGTTCCTCTGGTCTGACAGCAGGGCTCCCCTCTAAGGGTCAGGGCCACTGTTAACACCCCAGCGCGCGTCGGCTGTGATGTAGGGGACCCGCCAGTCATTGTTCAGCTGTCTGTGCTCCCAGGGCAGGTGTCGGGGTATCATCTCCCCCTCTCTCAAAAAGAGGTGGTCACCCCCGGGCCCAGGGCTCCACACCTCTGTGGACTAGCACCTCTGCTGAGAAGCGTCCGCCCCTGTGGTGACCAGGTGAGCCACTGTGTCCACGTGAGTGCAGAGCGCACGTCAGGGCAAGGTCGCTGCATGTCGCAGGGCGTGGAGCACACGCACTCTCGGAGCCTGAGGCTCGGGTGAGAAGTGACGACCTCCGGCCGTCCTGGGGCCGGTGAGCACGGCTCCGCGTGAGGAGGTGGGGGGCCGGCGCGGAGCTGGACAGCGTGTGGAAAGCCAGCGTGCGTGCCGTAGCTTGTCAATCACAGAATGTCATTTTTCGCGTGTCCTGTGAGTGAATCGAAGTGTCCCAGTAGTCGAGGGTGCTGAAGACGTGTTTTGCAGGTAGTGAGGAGAGCACAAGGTGTCCGCAGTGTCCGTGTGGTGGCCGGCCACCGGTGCCACGTCCAGAGGGTCTGTGCGCTTGTTTGGATTGGGGGGAAAGAATGCTTCCAGGTGTGGTTTCCCAGAAGCCAGGCTGTGTGGCATCCAGTGGGAGTGTGTCCAGCTGGAGCAAAGGGCTTTGCTCGTCAGGAATCAAATGTTTAAACTTTGTGTCTTAGCTGGCTTTCCAGGAACCGTGCCTGTATGGCCAAGTCCCCTGAGGTGGACGTGGACGCTCTCAGTGGTACGTCCCTCCACAGTGAGACCTAAAGCAGCAGCCACACCCTTGGTGAGGCGTCGAGCTGCTGCCCAGTCCCCCTCAGCTGACCTTCGGTGAGGCGTCGGGGTGCTGCCCAGCCCCTCTCAGCCGCAGCCTTTGAATGCATCTCGGGAACTGTTTCTAAAGGGCTCTTACCCATGTTCAGTCCTGAAGAAAGGAAATGTTCTACTATCTTATTGACAGGGCAGAAATGTTCTCCTCCTCGTGTGTATTTATGATCCGAGTGCTTGCTTGCGCCAGGCGAGTGCCCAGGATTTCAGTGCAGGGTCAGCACTGTCTCCCTTTCCTGCCCCTCCCGTTCCACCTGCCGGTGACCCGAGGACGGAGCTGGGCCGTCGTATGGGGAGCCAGGTCATGCGTGTTCATGTTAACGAGAGTGTAACTTGCACCCCATAATCGGCTCCGGGGGACACTAGAGCTAGAGGTAAGCCCCGTGCTCGGCCAGTGCGGGGCTGCAGACTGTCCCTGTTTGCCAGCAGAAGAGAGACTGTGTCTGCAGAATCACCCTGTCCCGGAAGGCACTGCCTCAAGTGGGGGACTGTCCACATGCCCTCGCACGCCCCTGACGGTCAGCAGCTCATCCCCGTCCTTCACACTGACCTCTGCCAGCCTCTGCCAGAGTCCTGTTGCTTTCGGCCTGGCCTCATCGGGGATGAAGGGCCCCGGGCCGCCCGTCAGAGCCCCGCTGTCTCGGCAAGGCGCCCGCTCAGCAGACAGAGGCGCAGAAAGCCGCAGCCTTGAAGCTGTGTGCCGGCCCGGCAGCCGCGGGCAGGCTTGGGTCCTGGCCCCGTGGCTGGAGCCTGTGGAGGGCCGTCCACACTCTGGCAGGGGGCCTCAGCAGTCCTGGTCTGAGCACAGGCAGGCAGAGCCGGTGTGCCAGGCAGCCCCGCAGGAAGGGCCGGTGCCTTCTCCAGAGCGTGGCCGCACTGTTCAAGGGGACAGTGCCCGCCGGGGCTTCTCCAGGGGGATCCTGGACCCCTGCCAGCACCCGGGCACCTGGAGAGGCAGAGTGTCCTCTCTCTCCGGCCGGCCGCCTGAGCCAGGAGCTCCGGCCTGTGCCTGTAAGCCACGGAGCTTCCTGGGGATGCCGGCGCCGTGTGAATGGGAGAGCTGAGGGGCCGACAGCGGTCGGCGGTGCTGGCAGCCCAGGCCAGATGGGTGCCTGGAGGGCGGCAGCTGAGCCAGCGCACTTGCAAGTGTGGCCAAGGGCACTACGAGTCAGACGGGAAGCCCCGATCGCAGGAACCTTGCCGCGCGTGTCCTGTCCCCACTCGTGACCCAGCAAGGGGTCCCTTTTGCCCTGAGGTGGCACGGGGTCTGCTCTGTCTGTGCCCTCCTGCGTGGAGACGCCGCTGCCCGCAGCGTGGAAACCAGAGCAGACCCTGTGGGGGACGGCAGGCGGCCCGGCTGCCCAGGCCGAGGCCGGAGAGGGAGGCCAGGAGGGTGGCCCTGGGGCTGCGGCCGGGAGCCAGGGGCAAGGCCGAGGCTGGGCTCGGTGGGAGGGAAGAGGCCTGGCTCTTGTTCCATGGCCGCATCCAAAGTGCTGCCTCCAGGGAGCCCACTGGCCTGGCCCCCAGAAGCACGGCCGGCTGACCGCCTGGGCCCAGAGCCTCACCCCGTCCCTGTGCCCTGCCCGTCCCCAGAGCACAACCCCAGACACGAGGACCTAGCCGCGTGCGAGGAAGCTAGGGGCCCACATCCTGTGGGTGCCCAGGAGGGTGGGGGTGGGGCCAGCTCAGGCAGTCAGGCAGCGCCGCCGAGTGCCCCCTCCCTCCTGTTCAGCCACGGGTCCTGCTGCTCACGGGCCTTGTCTGCCAAGGCTTGGTGACCCACTTCTTCCTGGCAGAACGGAGCCCAACCCCCCGCGGGGGCTCTGCGCGGTTCAGTGGACTCTACAGATCCGCCTTTGTGTTGGGGGGTGGGAACGGAGCCCCTCCCCACCAGTGCACGCTCCTGCCTGTGCGCCCCCAGCTCAGCTCAGTGGAGAAACAAACTGGCCATTCCAGGGAATGGACCGCGCAGGGCCTGCAGGATTAACGGGCATCCGAAGATTATAGTTGGAGGATTACCTCCAGCTTCAGCGCTGGGGGTGGGGACTCACAGTTGGCAATTCTGCCCCCGCACTGCCCTCATCTGGAGCCCGGTGACCCTGGGTCTTTTTAGGAAAGAGAAGCTACTCTCTTGATCAGGAGGACCCTGAAGCACTCTCTCACCCTGAAAGGACTCAGCGGAGGGTGGGCCGACAGCCCAGGCCAGATGGGTGCCTGGAGGCGGCAGCTGAGCCAGCGCACTTGCAAGTGTGGCCAAGGGCACTACGAGTCAGACGGGAAGCCCCGATCGCAGGAACCTTGCCGCGCGTGTCCTGTCCCCACTCGTGACCCAGCAAGGGGTCCCTTTTGCCCTGAGGTGGCACGGGGTCTGCTCTGTCTGTGCCCTCCTGCGTGGAGACGCCGCTGCCCGCAGCGTGGAAACCAGAGCAGACCCTGTGGGGGACGGCAGGCGGCCCGGCTGCCCAGGCCGAGGCCGGAGAGGGAGGCCAGGAGGGTGGCCCTGGGGCTGCGGCCGGGAGCCAGGGGCAAGGCCGAGGCTGGGCTCGGTGGGAGGGAAGAGGCCTGGCTCTTGTTCCATGGCCGCATCCAAAGTGCTGCCTCCAGGGAGCCCACTGGCCTGGCCCCCAGAAGCACGGCCGGCTGACCGCCTGGGCCCAGAGCCTCACCCCGTCCCTGTGCCCTGCCCGTCCCCAGAGCACAACCCCAGACACGAGGACCTAGCCGCGTGCGAGGAAGCTAGGGGCCCACATCCTGTGGGTGCCCAGGAGGGTGGGGGTGGGGCCAGCTCAGGCAGTCAGGCAGCGCCGCCGAGTGCCCCCTCCCTCCTGTTCAGCCACGGGTCCTGCTGCTCACGGGCCTTGTCTGCCAAGGCTTGGTGACCCACTTCTTCCTGGCAGAACGGAGCCCAACCCCCCGCGGGGGCTCTGCGCGGTTCAGTGGACTCTACAGATCCGCCTTTGTGTTGGGGGGTGGGAACGGAGCCCCTCCCCACCAGTGCACGCTCCTGCCTGTGCGCCCCCAGCTCAGCTCAGTGGAGAAACAAACTGGCCATTCCAGGGAATGGACCGCGCAGGGCCTGCAGGATTAACGGGCATCCGAAGATTATAGTTGGAGGATTACCTCCAGCTTCAGCGCTGGGGGTGGGGACTCACAGTTGGCAATTCTGCCCCCGCACTGCCCTCATCTGGAGCCCGGTGACCCTGGGTCTTTTTAGGAAAGAGAAGCTACTCTCTTGATCAGGAGGACCCCTGAAGCACTCTCTCACCCTGAAAGGACCCAGCTCCGGGGGGGCAGCGGAGAGGGGGATGAGTCTTCTTGTTTCTGGTCCCTCCCTTCTCCCCCAGAGCGTCCCCTCTTCTCAGTGGGCTTACGGGCCCCCTCCTCTGAGGGAGCAGGGTATGCTCCCACCCTCCCTGCCTGCTCCCCAGGGTCCTGACAGATCCTGGGTTGGGGCAACCCTGCAAACCAGGAAGGCCGACCTCCTCGTGTAACTAGTGGAGGGCAGACCTCCCAGGATGCACCCCATCTCCTCAGAGCCTGGAGAGGAGACGGGGCTCTGGGTGCGTTTTTCTGGGGACGTCTTCCGGGCAAGTCCTGGGCTGGCTAGCCCACCTTCTGCCCAGGACGCAGGCCTAGGGAAGGGCTAAAGCCTCTCTTTAAGCCCCTGGCTCAGAAGTGGAGGAGTCTGTTCCTGCTCTTGCCTTGTGACGCCGCCCCAGATGAGCGATGAGCTCCGGAAGGGGAAGCCAGCCAGCCTGCCGCACACCCAGCCCTTCCTTCATAACTCTTGGCTTTCATTTCTCCTCCTTTAAAATCTCGCCAGCTAGGCTGACCTTGGCCTCTTTTGCTTTTGACACCAACAGGGCGACACCCTGTCTTTCGTTACATTTATTGAAAATTATTCCCTGATTCCCACTTTCTTCTTGGTATGAATTACCATCAATGTCCCTGTGCTATAATGAAATCTGCAATTAAGAGCTTAGTGCCTGTTGCAGATGCCCCAGGGCACAGGCTCGAGAGCAGGGCTTTCCTTGTGTGAGTGATGCTCCCCCGTCCTCGGGAGCTCTCCCCCTGCCCAGTGCTGCCAGTGTCCCCGCACCTGCCCCGCCCATCCCGACTCCGGACCCCAGGCCCCGAACGCGCCCCCTCCGGCGCCCTGCATCCGCCTGTGACGTGGAGGGAAGGGTGCCCCCTGGCGGGGCTGCGGAGAGGGCTGGGCCTGGCGCGCGGTGGGCACCGTGTCTCCCTTAGGTTTTGCTGGTTCTCGTTGGTACGACTGCTGGACGTGTTGATCCCGTTGACACAGCTCCGACAGTGAGCCCCCAGCAGTGAGTCCCCGTTGGTCCTGGGAGAGGACCTCACTGAGGTGCAGCCACGTGGTTAGTATAGGCCGCACTCTGGTTTGCTCCTGTTTTGCTCAGAGTGCCCGGCTGAGCAGAGGCTGGACCTGCTGGCTCGTGGCGCACATGTGGCCACCCACGGCAGGACCTTCTGCCTCGCGAGGGTCCATCCCACAGGCAGGCCTCGCCACAAGACCAGGGGGGCCCCAGGGGGTCCGCCCTCTCTGTAGCAATGACGCTGCTAGCCTTGAGGGTGTTCGACAGTCAGAACGTGTATGAGCCGTGCGCCTGCTGTAGGCGACGCCCTGGACCCGGCACTTCCCAGGTGTGGGACAGGGGAGTGGGAGGCCTGGGTGAGGCCACACCTTCCCGGAAGAGGACAGACCCCACTCCACAGCCTCTGGAGCGGGGCGGGGAGCAAGCGGGCCGCCCGGGCCGGCGCCCTTGTCTATCTGGACACTTGAGTGACGAGCTGGCAGGCTGGGTGCCGTCAGGTTGTGTTGGCCTGAACGTCTTTCTCACGTTAACTGAGACTGGAAAGAACCTTTTTCTTCAGAAACCTTCCTCCCCCGCGGCCTCAAGGCTGTGCTCTGCGCTCTGCTGTCCCGGCTCGAGCAGCCTGACGGGCGGCGGCTGTTACACAGGATAAACCAAGCCTGCACCCACCCCAGGTCCCTCCGGGTCCCCCCGGCCCGGCTGAGGCCCCAGCCGGAGCCCAGCTCACGGGACCAGCGGCGCCGCCGAGCGCTGGGCCGCCCGGCAGGCCTCCAGTGGTGCCCGCGGGCGGGGCTCTGACAGTCTCCGGGGGAGAATTCTCCCGTGGGGACCGGGGGCTGCTGCGCGGTCCTCATCTCCGCCCCGCGCCCCGGAACATGCCTCGGGATTCGGTCGTCACCCGCCGCTTTCAAACAGGGTCTCTCTCCCTCACGTCTGAAACGGGTGTCGTCGCTGGTGTACGTTTGACAAACCTTAAAACAGTGCCCGTGTCTGGTGGTCAGGAGCCTGCGCTCTGGACCAGCAGGTGCTCACTCGGGTCCGTGGGGCTTGTCCACGAGACAGGGTGGGGACTGTCCCCTGCTTTAGGACGGGCACGTCTGCGTCAGTGGAAGCCCAGGGGCCGTGTGCACTGGCTGCTCCTGCTGCCGTCCCTGCTGCACGTCCCCTTAGGACGGTGTTTATGTATTAGGGGTCTTTTGATTCCAATGTGCCTTTATAAAAGAATGATAGGAAAATTTGTTTGATCTGAATTTCACCACATAGTACTAGTTGCAAACAGATTTTGCCTGTTGAGCAGCATAAAAGATCAGAAGAGGTTCGTCTTCTGGAGTCCTGGAGCAAGCCACGGCCTCCATTCCAGCTCACGTCAGAACTAGTGGTGAAACACGCGTGCTTTCCCCCGAAGGCACCAAGACAGGATGTCTGCTCTCACTATGCGGATGAACATGGACACAAGTTCCAGCCCATTCAACGTGACAAGGAAAGAAAAGGCATACACATCAGAAAGGAAGAAACAAACCCGTCTCTGTGACACTGTTGTCTGCCTCATAAATTCCATTAAGGCTACCCGAAACTCCTGAAATAATATGCAGGTTCACCCATTAAGAAGGCAGGGTCTGCCTACGGAAGAGAGTGAAAGTGTCAGTCACTCAGTCGTGTCCTGCTCTGTGTGACCCCATGGATTGTCTCCTCTCTGCATGGAATTCTCCAGGCGAGAACACTGGCGTGGTTGCCATTCCCTTTTCCAGGGGATCTTCCGGGGGATCAGTTCAGACGCGTGGACCGAGTCCAGATCTCCAGCACTGCAGGCAGACTCTTTACTGTCTGAGCTGCTAGCAGTCAGTCTATTGTACAGACCACCAGTGAACAGTCGGAAACCAGAATTTAAATGCACCATTTACAGAAACTCCAAAAAGTGAGATACTTTTTATGTCTCTAAAAAAATATGCACGGGGGCTTCCCTGGTGGTCCAGTGGGTAAGGACACCGCCGTGCAGTGCAAGGGGCGCCGGTTCGATCCCTGGCCTGGGAGGATCCCACGTACCGCGGAGCGGCTGGACCCACGTGTCCAATTACTGAGCTGGAGCTCTGGAGCGCATGCACCCAGAGCCGGCGCTCTGCAACAACAGACGCCACCTCGATGGGAGGCCCACATGGGCCAAAAAACAAAGATGGATGAAAATGGAGAAATGAAAGACCAATAGAAGTGGCCCGCCCACCCCTCTCTCTCCCCACCCCCACCCCCAAATGCATGGGATTTATATGCTGAAAACTAGAAAATACTGATGAGAGGGATGGAAGACCCGAGTCAGCCCCTCCGTGTTCACAGCTGGGACTCAGCACGGTGATGCTCGGGCTCCCGGGGGGTCTTCAGACAGAGCGCCCCTCCTGTCAGAGGCACAGCAGGAGTGCTTGTGGATGCACGCAAGAGGATTTTTAAATTTATGTGAAAACACAAAGGATCTCATGGAACCAAGAGAGTTTTGAAAAAGGTTGACATTGTAATAATTTTGAGACACTGTAATGCTACAGTAACCCAGGCATTGGGGTGTTGGTGGATAGATGGGCATTTATGCAAACAGGATAGGGCCCAGAATACACCACACGCATTTGAACAACTGATTTCTGACAAAGATAATAAAGATATTAAATAAAAAGATTTAACACAGAAAGGACAGTCTTTTCAAAAAGCAGTATAGAAACAATTGGATAGTGCATAAAACAAGGCAAAAATAATGAGTAAAATTTGACAAACCCCACGTCTTACATAAAGTTAATGAAAATAGGTCAAATATCTAAATGTAAAATCTAAAACTATAACCTATTTAGGAGAAAATATTTTAAAAAGGGCTCATTCATTAAAGATACCAGTTTTAAATAAAATTGAGAACATGGGCTTCATCACCACTGGAAATGTCTGTTCCCTGGAAGATCCTGTTAAGACGTGAAGAGACAAAGCAGGGCCTCAGAGACGGTCGTTGTAACCACATCCAGCAAAGGGCAGTGCCCACGGCCCCCGGGCAGCCCCTCCGCCCCGCGGCAGGAGAACGGGGCGTCCCGCTGGGGGACGGAGACGGGGCACACACCTCTCCAGCAGGGCGAGGCGGCGGGAAGCGCACAGCTGGACGGGCGTTTGGGGGAGGCAGAGTCCGCCACAGGGGACGTCGCCCCTGTCTGTGCAGACGGCTGCCGCGAAACGCCGCAGTCGTGTCTGACTCTCTGCAGCCTTGTGGCCTGCAGCACGCCAAGCCTCGTCGTCCCTCACCATCTTGCGGAGTTCACCCAAGTCCACGTCCATTGCACTGATGATGCCATCCAGCCGTCTCATCCTCTGACGCCCTCTCCTCCTTCTGCCCTCAGTTCTTCCCAGCATCAGGGACTTTTCCAGTGGGTGGTCTGTTTGCATCAAATGACCAAAATACGGGAGCTTTAGCTTCACTATCCGTCCTTCCAATGAGTATTGCAAGGACAATTTCTTTTAAGACTGGCGTGTTTGATCTCCTTGCTGTCCTAAGGATTAGAATGCACTTGAACTAGTAATCAATAACCGACGGTACAACATTTTCCGAAGATTTGAAAATCAAAGCACACAGTTCTAAGTGATGTACTGGTCAAAGAGGAGGTAGCAAAGGAATTTAGGACATACTCTGGAATCCTGGGAGACAGTATATATAATACACGCACGTGTCTAAATTCATAGAAGTCAAGGGGATCAGCACCTCTCAAGATACCTGTGACGTGAAAGGTTAACAGGGGAAACGTCTGCAGTCATCCAAGCTTTTACCTTAAGACACTGAAGAAAAGGCAAGCAGAGGGGAGGATAAAAACGAGAGCAGAAACATATGAAACCGAGAACAAACTTGGCTTCCCACATTGGAGCGACGCAGATGAAGGGAGAGCTTTGGGGCAGTGCTCCTCTTGGACCTGGGGGCCAGGTCCTCTCTGCTTCCTGTGCTTTTCTGCATCCTTCTGTTTTCTCCTTTGGAAGTGCTTCTTCTACCCTCTCCTGGGAACTGGGCGACTTTCAAACCTGCCTGAGCCTGGGAGGAAAGAGGGGGCCAGTCCCACATTGGCCTCGAGGAGGAGGCCCTCTATCCCAGCCCTTCCTGGAAGCAGAGGCTCATCCTGCCCTCCCTGCGTGTGTCCCCAGGGAGCGCCCACCCAGCACCCGGCAGACCCGGGTGATCAAGTGAATGAACGAGGGAGTGGACGGGAGAGGTGGAAACACCAGCTTGGACATCCACAAGCACCCGAGTTCAGAAATTGCCACGTTCTGTTCCAGAACGTCCTGTGAGGCCTAGAAATGGGCTGGGGTGGGTGTCTGCCATCTGGCATCACCCACCTTTGAGTGGGCACTGGCCGGGCTCTTGCTCATGGCAGCCTGGAATGTTGCTTGCACTAGGAATGGGGGGCTTCCGTGTTGAATGGCAGAGAGAAACATGTCCTCCACCTGCAGGCCAGGGCTGTGGGGGCCCGGGCATGGGAGAGAGGGACACGGGCAGTTAGGGGTACATGTAGGGGCCGGTCAGAAAGCACCCTGGGGGGAGGGCCCCCGCCAGGCCGGCTGGAGTCAGCCTGCCCTGGGAAGGGAGGCCCTGAGGCCAGGGGAGGACAGCAGAGCAGGAACCAAGGCAGGCAGTGATCTGCTCATTTCAGTAATTGAACCATTTCAACAACGTTGTGTAACTGGAATCGCAGCGTGTCTGGGGACTGACTTCTTTGACGCAGCCTAATTCTCCGAGGCGCACCACCCCCACCCCCAGGTTTCTGAGCACATTGGCAGTTTGTGCCGCTTCGTGGAGGAGCAGGAGCCGTGTGCAGTCTCAATCCACTGCCCCTGGCAGGGGTGCCCCGTGACTGTCACATCAGCCCCTGGGTGAGGTGCTGGGTCCCGCTCGGACAGTTCCTGATGTGAGAAAGTCACATGGAGCCCTTCGTGAGGGCATCGGTTTTCGCCGCTCTGTGTATAAACCCCAGGTCAAACGGTAGTCGCGCGTTTAGCTTTCCAGGTGACCCAGCCACCGCGACGCAGCACCTGAGGGGCCTGCCCGCCACTCCACACCTCGCTGGCCGGCTGCTGTGGCCACTGCTGTTTGTTTACTGTGCCGACAGGTGTGGTGGCCCCTCTGGGCACCTCCCGGTGCTGACGACACTGGACGTCTTTTCCCACGCGTGCTTGCCACCTATGACCCTCTTTGGGCAGTGTCCGTGTCTTTTGCCCATTTCCTAATTGGACTGTTTGTTTTCTACTATCGGGTCGCTTCGTTGCATGTGCTTCAGACTAGTCCTGTGTCAGACATGCGGCTCGCACGCCTTCTCCCCCAGCCCGTGGCTCGTCTCTTCATCCTCTTAACATGTTCTTTGGCAAAGCAAAGGTCTTTAGTTTTCACACATCCAATTAATCAGGTTTCCCTTTTGTATATTGGGATTTTAGTATTAAGAATTCTGCCTAACCCTGGACCCTAAGGGTTTTTTTTTTTCTAAAAAATTTATAGATGTATATTTTCCATTTGCGTCTGAGGTCCATGTTGAGTTAATTTTTATGTAGGGATGGTGTTCAGGTCCGAGCTCATTTTGCCTCCCAGGTCCCGTTGCTGCGCACCCCGTGTGGACGCGCTGGCTCCCTCTGTGGAGCTGGGTCCGGTCTCGGCTGGGCCGTGGCGGGGCTCTCTGCTCGGTGGCTCCCTGCCCGCCCCGCAGCCTGGGTCGCAGCAGCCGTGGAGTGAGTCTTGAAACTGGGGAGACCAGCTCCTTCCGCTTTCCTTTCCTTTGTCGGAAGTGTTCTTAGCTCTTGCCCGTGTCTGGGGGGACTGACTTCTTTGACGCAGCCTAATTCTCCGAGGCGCACCACCCCACCCCAGGTTTCTGAGCACATTGGCAGTTTGTGCCGCTTCGTGGAGGAGCAGGAGCCGTGTGCAGTCTCAATCCACTGCCCCTGGCGGGGTGCCCCGTGACTGTCACATCAGCCCCTGGGTGAGGTGCTGGGTCCCGCTCGGACAGTTCCTGATGTGAGAAAGTCACATGGAGCCCTTCGTGAGGGCATCGGTTTTCGCCGCTCTGTGTATAAACCCCAGGTCAAACGGTAGTCGCGCGTTTAGCTTTCCAGGTGACCCAGCCACCGCGACGCAGCACCTGAGGGGCCTGCCCGCCACTCCACACCTCGCTGGCCGGCTGCTGTGGCCACTGCTGTTTGTTTACTGTGCCGACAGGTGTGGTGGCCCCTCTGGGCACCTCCCGGTGCTGACGACACTGGACGTCTTTTCCCACGCGTGCTTGCCACCTATGACCCTCTTTGGGCAGTGTCCGTGTCTTTTGCCCATTTCCTAATTGGACTGTTTGTTTTCTACTATCGGGTCGCTTCGTTGCATGTGCTTCAGACTAGTCCTGTGTCAGACATGCGGCTCGCACGCCTTCTCCCCCAGCCCGTGGCTCGTCTCTTCATCCTCTTAACATGTTCTTTGGCAAAGCAAAGGTCTTTAGTTTTCACACATCCAATTAATCAGGTTTCCCTTTTGTATATTGGGATTTTAGTATTAAGAATTCTGCCTAACCCTGGACCCTAAGGGTTTTTTTTTTTCTAAAAAATTTATAGATGTATATTTTCCATTTGCGTCTGAGGTCCATGTTGAGTTAATTTTTATGTAGGGATGGTGTTCAGGTCCGAGCTCATTTTGCCTCCCAGGTCCCGTTGCTGCGCACCCCGTGTGGACGCGCTGGCTCCCTCTGTGGAGCTGGGTCCGGTCTCGGCTGGGCCGTGGCGGGGCTCTCTGCTCGGTGGCTCCCTGCCCGCCCCGCAGCCTGGGTCGCAGCAGCCGTGGAGTGAGTCTTGAAACTGGGGAGACCAGCTCCTTCCGCTTTCCTTTCCTTTGTCGGAAGTGTTCTTAGCTCTTCAGCGTCTTTGCCTTTCTGTGTGAACTTTACAATGGCTTGTCTGTGTCTATGAAATTCTTGCTGGAGTTTGAACAGGAATTATCTTTCAGCTGTATGTCAGCTCAGAGAGAGCTGACCTGTTTACTGTGATGAGCCTTGCAATCTGCGAACGTGTTCTATCTCTCCATTTATTTAGATCTTTAATAATTTCTTTCATCAACATTTTGTAGTTCTCAGCATGTAATTCCTACTCATGTTTTGCTAAATTTACACCTAAGTGTGTGTGTGTGTGTTAGTCACTCCGTCCTGACTGTCTCTTTTGCAACCCCGTGGACTGCAGCCCGCCAGGCTCCTCTGCCCACGGGATTCTCCAGGCGAGAACACTGGAGTGCGCAGCTGTCCCTTCTCCAGGGGTCTTCCTGACCCAGGAATCTAGCCCAGGTCTCCAGCATTATAGGCAGATGCTTTACCATCTGAACTACCAGGCATCAGGATGGTTTTATTTTTTTCCCTTATGATCAGGTGCCTCTCATCACCTTTCCTGCCTTGCTGTGCTGACTGAACCCCCAAGACTGTGTGAGTCGTGGTGGGGAGAGGAAAGGAGACGTGTGTACACTCTTCTAAGGGAAAGGATTCAACCCCAAATGTGACTTTGGACCCAGGTCTGTGGAGACACTGTTTTATTGAGTTGAGGAAGTTCCCTTCTATTCCAGTATTTTTTTTTTAACCCTTTATTTTACTTTGAACTTTTACAGAGTTTTGTCGTTCACAGATATGCATGCTCTCAGATCAGCCACATGCACATCCCCCCCTTCCAACCCCTCATGACCATCACACAGCACCGCTGAAGGATCCCCTTTTCCGGTATTTTCTCATGAGAGTTTTTATCATGAGTGGTGTCGAATTTTGTCAAGTGCCTTTTTCCATGATATGATCAAATGATATGTCTTCTCTAGTCTGTTGATATGATTGATTTCATAAGTTGACTTTTAAATATTGCACCAGGCTTGAATCACCAGAAGAACGGGCATAGTGTATATAATTTTTACTATGTGTTGATGAATTCTGCTTACTAATATCATTACAGGATTTTTATACCAGTATATCTGAGGGCAGTTTTCTCCTTTTGTACTGTCTTTTGTACTGGTTTCTATGTCAGACAAATGCTAGCTTCATCAAATGAATTGGCACATGCTTCGCTTCTGTTTTCTGAAGGAGAGTATGTAGAACTGGTATTAATTCTTCTTAAAATTGTTGGTAGAATCTCCAGTGGAACACTCTGAATTTGGAGATTTCTTTTGGTAGAATTTCAGAATTATGAAGCCAGTTTCCTTAACAGCTAGGCAGGGCTATTCAGATGATCCATTTCATATTAGGTGAGTTGCGCTGTTTGTCTTTTTCAAAGAACAGGCCAAGTTAATTGAGTCGGCTTATTTGTGTGGACTTGTTCTCCTTTATTAGCTCTTTGATGTGTGCGGGGTTCTTGGCTATATCTTTTGTTTCATTCCTTATAACGGTGTTCTGCCTTGTCTTTTTTTCTCAGTCGTTGATTTTAGAAGTTTGTCGATTTTGTTGATCTTTTAAAAGAACCAGCTCTTTATTTTATTGATTTTCTCTAGTTTTCCTGTTTCCAATTTTAATTATTTCTGTATTATTTCCTTCTGTTTATTTTAATTTATTTTGTTCTTTTTCTAGATTCTTAAAATGAGAGCTTAGATGATTGAGTTGAGACATTTTCCTTTTTTTGATATGTATTTCGTGCCATAAATTTCCCTCTAGGCACTGCTTTATTTGTGCTACAATTTTTGTATGTGGTATTTCTTCAGGTGTGTATTTTCCTTCAAGTACAAACCATGATAAATTTGCATGCTTTTTACCTTTTTGAACTTTTACAGAGTTTTGTCGGATATGCATGCTCTCAGATCAGCCACATGCACATCCCCCCCTTCCAACCCCTCATGACCATCACACAGCACCGCTGAAGGATCCCCTTTTCCGGTATTTTCTCATGAGAGTTTTTATCATGAGTGGTGTCGAATTTTGTCAAGTGCCTTTTTCCATGATATGATCAAATGATATGTCTTCTCTAGTCTGTTGATATGATTGATTTCATAAGTTGACTTTTAAATATTGCACCAGGCTTGAATCACCAGAAGAACGGGCATAGTGTATATAATTTTTACTATGTGTTGATGAATTCTGCTTACTAATATCATTACAGGATTTTTATACCAGTATATCTGAGGGCAGTTTTCTCCTTTTGTACTGTCTTTTGTACTGGTTTCTATGTCAGACAAATGCTAGCTTCATCAAATGAATTGGCACATGCTTCGCTTCTGTTTTCTGAAGGAGAGTATGTAGAACTGGTATTAATTCTTCTTAAAATTGTTGGTAGAATCTCCAGTGGAACACTCTGAATTTGGAGATTTCTTTTGGTAGAATTTCAGAATTATGAAGCCAGTTTCCTTAACAGCTAGGCAGGGCTATTCAGATGATCCATTTCATATTAGGTGAGTTGCGCTGTTTGTCTTTTTCAAAGAACAGGCCAAGTTAATTGAGTCGGCTTATTTGTGTGGACTTGTTCTCCTTTATTAGCTCTTTGATGTGTGCGGGGTTCTTGGCTATATCTTTTGTTTCATTCCTTATAACGGTGTTCTGCCTTGTCTTTTTTTCTCAGTCGTTGATTTTAGAAGTTTGTCGATTTTGTTGATCTTTTAAAAGAACCAGCTCTTTATTTTATTGATTTTCTCTAGTTTTCCTGTTTCCAATTTTAATTATTTCTGTATTATTTCCTTCTGTTTATTTTAATTTATTTTGTTCTTTTTCTAGATTCTTAAAATGAGAGCTTAGATGATTGAGTTGAGACATTTTCCTTTTTTTGATATGTATTTCGTGCCATAAATTTCCCTCTAGGCACTGCTTTATTTGTGCTACAATTTTTTTGTATGTGGTATTTCTTCAGGTGTGTATTTTCCTTCAAGTACACATGATAATGAGCTTCCCTGGTAGCTCGGACAGTAAAGAATCTGCCTGCAGTGCGGGAGCCCTGGGCAGGGAAGATCGCCTGGAGAAGGGAGTGGATGTCCACTCCAGTCCTCTTGCCGGAGGAATTCTGTGGACAGAGGAGCCTGATGGGCTACAGTCCATAGCGTTACAAAGAGATGACAAGACAAGGCTGAGCGACTAACACACACACACACACACACACACACGTGCGCCCGCACGCGTTACATGATACATTCACGTCAACATGTTTTTATAACCCTCGAGACTGGCTTTCTGACCCAAGGATTTTTTAAAATGGGTGTTGTTTTAGTTTCCATGCACTTGGAGATTTTTGTGTTATGTCTGTGGTTGATTTCTGGTTTGATTCCTTTGTGATCTGAGAACGCACCTTGTGATTTCGATCCCTTTAAATTTGCGGAGGGTGGTTTTACGGCCAAGGGTCTGTCCTGCCGCCGCCGGTGTGCGGTGAGGGGTGCGGGCCCCGTGGTGGGCCGTGGCGTCAGTGCTCCTGTCCCAGCGTCTGATTCGGCGCGTGGAGGGCCGCTCGCTCTCGCCTCTTCGAGGGCTGCCTCGTCATCATCTGGTGCTGCTCTCCTTCCTTGGTCATTGTCGTTGTTCTGAAGTTGGTTTTATCTGATATTAATATAGCCTCTCCTGCTTTCCTTTGATTAGTGGCCGTATGACACATCTTCTCCCATGAGTTTATTTTCAGTATGCATGCATCTTTGTACCTGAAGTGGATGAATTTTAATTTTTTTAAATTTAATTTTATTTATTTTATTTTATTGACAGCATATGGTTGAGGCATTTTTCTTATTCCACTCTGTCTCTTTGTTTTTTATTGGTAAATTTAGTCTAAACTTGATGTAATTACTGAGATGTTAGAACTTGAGTTAGCTGTTTCATTTTTTTTGTTTTCTGTTTGTTCTCCCTGTTTGTTGTTTTTCTGTTTCCTTAACTCCTGCCTCACTGTGGGTGGCTCAGCACTTTTTAATGCTTCCATTTTGACTTACTGATCGTGTTTCTGAGTGTCCCCTTTGTGCACCTCTTCAGTGGTTGCCTAGATGTTGCTTTATACACAGGGGTTCTGCTCCTGGAAGGAGGCACTGCCTCCTCTTCCTCGCCCTCCCCCACCCCCCACCCGCAACTCATGCCTCTCGTGGTTTCTTTCACAAGTGAGGAGAGCAGGCCCTGGGTTCTGTAGCAGCTGGGCTCCTATTGCTGGTAGCCCCGCAGACCTCCTGGCAGATGGCGTGAGGCAAGACTTGGGTAGGAATTAGGCCCAGTGACTCCCGAACATGGCTTTGCTCTGGAGGAGCCTGGAGAGTCCTAACTGCAGCTTCCGGAACCTCTTGGGTTTTTGAATCAGGCCCTGAGGGGAGGGACACAGCTCACTTCAGTGCCGACGCCTCCATGCTCTGTCACGACAGGTGCTCTGCCACCGTAGGACGGCCAGGTGAACCCCGGGCCAGCAGCTAGCCCTGGCATGCCCGGGGGGATCTCCTTTCCCCGACGTGAACCGCCTTCCTAGGATGGGATGTCCTGCATAGCCGCCGCCCAGGGGCGTTCTGGAGCTCTGGTCAGCAGTCCTGCTCAGTGCTCCCCAGGAGTGCTCCCAGCGCCCGGGTGCTGCCTGAGGTCTCATCCTTACCCGGGACTGGCTCCCAGGGCCCACGTCGGAGGAGGGGGTCTTCCCGTGAGCCTGCGCTGCGGGCCCAGCCCTCCCCCAGCTCCTCCGGCTCCTGGGTCCCCCTGCGGGTTTCTAACAGGACCTTCCTCCGTGTGTACTCCTCTCTGTAGGACAGCAGAGTGCCCGGAGCTTAGTCATGGCCAGGGAAGGTGTGCCGAATTTCAGCGTGACTAACCACCATTACCTCAGAGGCGAATTTCAACCTGCGTCTTGCTTGTACGCGTTCCTGGAAAAGAGCAGGGGTGAGCAGCCGGCCCAGGCCCGGGCGCCGGCCTTTGACGCCCTGCGCTCTGTCGCCCAGCGAGGCTGGGCCCCCGGAGGGCGGGCCGTGGGGCTCCGCAGGGCAGGGGTCCCTGGAGGGCCCGTCAGCCGGCACCCTCGGGCCTCCTCCCACTGCGGGCAGCTGCTCAAGGACCGTCCTCTGCCGCGGCCAAGCGAGGACACCACGTGTAGCTGCACCCTCCTGCTGGCCTCCCGAAGGCAGCTGCAGCAGGTCCCCTGCGGCTCCCCCCCCCCAGGCTGACTGCCTAAATCCTGCAGAGTTTCAGTGAAATGTAAATGAGTGCATTTTACACACGTGAACAGAACTGCGCTGTGATGATGATGAAGTTAGCATGTCAAGTGGCCTGTGTTTGTTTCTGAACATACCTCTCTGGCCTGCTTGCTCCTTGGGCACGGAGCATGACGGGCAGTGGGGGCGGGGGGCACAGGCGGGAAGCTCTGAGGGGCCGCAGGGGCTGCTGGAGGGCAGAGGGGAGCTTACTCATCCGCTGCAAGTCCCCGCCCCCAGGGACAGCAGCGCAGCTCCCCCCACACCGTGTGTCCTGGACAGGGGAGGAGTCCAGTCACGCGAAGCCTGGGGCCGCCTGGAAGCTGTCTGGGCTCTGACCGTCGCCGCCCGTGTCCAGGGCGCAAACGCGCACAGAGCGCGGGGTGGATAGTGGAGCGCAGCCTAGTCTCCTCTGAGCCAAGGACCCGACTGAATTTTGTGACAACCATTTATACCCGCAGTGTATGTGCCCAAACCCACCTCCCCACATGCCCCGAAGTTTCCCCGTAAACGCTGTCACAACGAGCGTGACTGGAGTAAGCCACAGGTTGCCGTGGCCAGCATGGCGTCTGGTCTCAGTCAGCACAGACGATTAGGGACATTTACAACCGATGACCAGCCTTTAATTGCCAGTGTTTTTCTTAGCCCCGGGAGGCTTAGATACGGAGCTGCCCTCGGCTTAGAGGCCAGGCCTGTTTCCTTAACTCACGCAGGTCTGGTGGGCTGTTAGTTCTTCATCTCTGGGCCACTGCCTCTGTTCCTGAGGTGCGTGGTCTTCTTGGGTTCCGTGGCTTTAAACAGAGCCCAGAGTCCACCACAGCCGCCGGGAAAGGCCTCTTCCAACACGGACTCTCAGGAGAAGGTGTTTGTTCTTTTCCTCCTTCGCGTCCTCTGTCTTGACCCGCCCAGTCCTGCGTGCGGGGACGGTCACCCGGCTCAGTGGGCTCCGCTCAGCAGCCCAGAGCCGCTGTGGGAAAGTGGGGGGGCAGGTGCCCGTCAGGGTCGCCTCGGCCCCTCCCCCGCCCCAGGCCTGCTCCGGGAGGGAGCCCGTGCTGGGGACCCCGCCTCCTCCGCTCCGGGCCGTCTCAAGGGGAGGACGCTGGAGCACGGAGGTACCCTGTGGGCGCAGGATTGCAGCCCCGAAGCCTGCCCCCCCGGTTCTCGCAGCCTGCCGTCAGGGCCCATGCCATGAAGAACGGGGGAGCTTTCCCAGGGCTCCCTGCAGGGTGGCCCAGTGGCCCGGGTGCTGGACCCACAGCAGGGCAGTAGCCTGAGTTCCCCCTCCCTCCAGCCGACAGGGACGGGTGCTGGGCTGTGCTGGGACAGCAGCGCAGCTCCCCACACCGTGTGTCCTGGACAGGGGAGGAGTCCAGTCACGCGAAGCCTGGGGCCGCCTGGAAGCTGTCTGGGCTCTGACCGTCGCCGCCCGTGTCCAGGGCGCAAACGCGCACAGAGCGCGGGGTGGATAGTGGAGCGCAGCCTAGTCTCCTCTGAGCCAAGGACCCGACTGAATTTTGTGACAACCATTTATACCCGCAGTGTATGTGCCCAAACCCACCTCCCCACATGCCCCGAAGTTTCCCCGTAAACGCTGTCACAACGAGCGTGACTGGAGTAAGCCACAGGTTGCCGTGGCCAGCATGGCGTCTGGTCTCAGTCAGCACAGACGATTAGGGACATTTACAACCGATGACCAGCCTTTAATTGCCAGTGTTTTTCTTAGCCCCGGGAGGCTTAGATACGGAGCTGCCCTCGGCTTAGAGGCCAGGCCTGTTTCCTTAACTCACGCAGGTCTGGTGGGCTGTTAGTTCTTCATCTCTGGGCCACTGCCTCTGTTCCTGAGGTGCGTGGTCTTCTTGGGTTCCGTGGCTTTAAACAGAGCCCAGAGTCCACCACAGCCGCCGGGAAAGGCCTCTTCCAACACGGACTCTCAGGAGAAGGTGTTTGTTCTTTTCCTCCTTCGCGTCCTCTGTCTTGACCCGCCCAGTCCTGCGTGCGGGGACGGTCACCCGGCTCAGTGGGCTCCGCTCAGCAGCCCAGAGCCGCTGTGGGGAAAGTGGGGGGGCAGGTGCCCGTCAGGGTCGCCTCGGCCCCTCCCCCGCCCCAGGCCTGCTCCGGGAGGGAGCCCGTGCTGGGGACCCCGCCTCCTCCGCTCCGGGCCGTCTCAAGGGGAGGACGCTGGAGCACGGAGGTACCCTGTGGGCGCAGGATTGCAGCCCCGAAGCCTGCCCCCCCGGTTCTCGCAGCCTGCCGTCAGGGCCCATGCCATGAAGAACGGGGGAGCTTTCCCAGGGCTCCCTGCAGGGTGGCCCAGTGGCCCGGGTGCTGGACCCACAGCAGGGCAGTAGCCTGAGTCCTCCCTCAGACACCACAGACCTGGACGGAGTGGCCCTGCTCCAGCCCGGGCGACAGGGACGGGGGTGCTGGGGGCTGTGCTGGGCGCCACAGGCTCTCTGCCCAGGAGGGGTCAGAGCAAACGTGCGGCTGGTTGGGGGAGGAGCGCAGCGGGTGCCCGTCGCCGGCTGGTCCCCGTGGCCACCCTCCCCTTAACGCTGGCCTCAGGCTTGCATCGGGGCTGAGCGGACACAGGGCCCCGAGCAGAGGAGCCAAGCAAAGCGGTCACAGTGGATTTGTGTCTCCTGAGCGCCGGAAGCCGGTGGCGGGAGGTGGTTTTCTAACAGACAGGACTGAGCCAAGGAGGTGCCCCAGCCACCCGCAGGGTCTGTGACTGGGTCGGAAGGGCGCACGGTTTGGAGGTGAGGCCAGGCTCAGGCTCGTCCGAGGCAGCCCTGGGGTCTCCTTCACCCCGGCTGGCAGGGCGCCCGCCCCGTGACCACAGCAGCCAGAGCCTCACCCACACGGTGCCAGCGTGCCCTCCTCGGCCCAGCCTTCGACCCGGAAAGCACGCCGGTTACACAACCCGGGCCACGGGCACTGACACTGCCCCTTGACTGCAGCCTGTGTTCAGGAAGCGTGTTCATTGGAGACGCGGGTGGCAGGGACGAGCACCCAGGCCGCGCTTCTGGAGGTGACACCAGCGCCGCGATGACCTTTGCACCGGATAGGCTGGCAGCCGAGGACGTGCGGAGAGGCCGGCGGAGAGACGAGGGGCCAGGGCGGGGCGCGGCCAGGCCCGCCTGCCGGCCGCACGGGGTGGGGGTGGGGGTGGGGGTGGGGCGGCGCGGCGAATGTGCTTGAAAAACATGGCGGCAGTGTTCCCAGCGGAGGCCCCAAGAACCAAATCACAAAGCACATCGTAATCAAACCGCTGGAAACCAGTGATTAGGGGAAATGCCTTTAAGTAGGCTCCAGAGGAGGGCGTTCCTTTCAGACGAGACGGGGTGAGCAGCAGACCCCTCGCCGCCACACGGCGCAGGTGGGCACGGGGGCAGGGAGCGCTCTCGACCTGGGATGGCGCGCCAGGTGAGGCTCCTCCAGGGCTGAGGAGCCGTGGACACACCCCGCAGGCCTGCCCGGCCGGCCGCCCTGGAGTTCTCACGGCAGACGGAAGCGAGGGCAGAGCCGCAGGGGTGCGTGCGAGGGACACTGTCATTGTTACCCAGATCCTTTTCCGAGGGAATCGACAGTTTGCATTTTTTAAAAAAAGGACTGTGGGGTCTGTAACATGGACGCGGGGCAGTGACTGCAGAGGCCAAGAGGAGAGAGGCAGGCGTCCTGAGGCTGGGTCGTCCTGCACCCGTCCGGTGGCGAGGCCCCGGCGCCTGGGCCGAGTCAGGTCTGGGGTCCGCGCGCACGCCCGGCAGCCCCCGCCTAGGGGACAGGAGCCAGAGCGTGACTAGTGAGGGAGCGAAGGAGAGGGGTGGACCCGCGCAGTGTGTGCTGCTAACCCAGCGGCAGAGGGAAGACGGACGGGGACAGGCGGTGGGGCGACGGACCTCGACTCCCCACAGCGGCGGCCGTGCGGGTGGTCTCAGCGCCCCAGGGAAAAGGCACATCGTCAAGATTTTAAAAAAGCAAGGGCCAGCTACATGCTGCCCACGAGAAACTCACTTTGAACACAGACACAAATAAACGAAAAATAAAAGACGTAAGAAGAGACCCCATGCCACACTAGTGATTAGTAAGGTCAGGTGTCTGTGTTAATAACAAGTAAATTTCAGAGTCAAGCACACTACCAGAGTTGAAGGAGCTTTCGTCGTGATCAAGGGGTCACTTCATCCACAGAATCTAACCGTGCTGAAGGAAACGACGCTAACTATGGAGCTTAACATGCACAAAGCAGTGAAGAGACGCATCCACAGCCGCCCTCAGAGCCCTGACGTCCCCGCTCGCCGCCGGGCAGAGGCAGCCACAGCCGCCGGCTCGGGGGCAGCCCGCGGGGCCGGCCAGGCACACGGGTAGACCATGTGCTGGTCCACAAGCAAGGCCTCAGTGACTTTAGGATATCTCAAATGTTACAAGGTATGCGTTCTAACCATAACACAATTAAATTCAAAATCAACAGAACCAAACCATCTAGAAAATCTCATGTTTCAAATTATTCCATGAATCAAAAGAAATCAAAAGCATTTTGAAACAAGTGAACAAAAAGCACAGATATAAAAATTTGTGGAATGCAGTTAAAGCCACATGTGGACAGAAGTTTATGGAACTAATATTTAGGCAAAAAGTAAGACTTTTAAGTCCACGTCATCAGCTTCTTCCTAAAGATACTGGGAAGTGCTTCTCAGGTGGCTCAGTGGTAAAGAATCCACCTGCCAGTGCAGGAGCTGCAGGAGGCGTGGGTTTGATGCCTGGGTCCAGAAGATCCCTAGGAGAAGGAAATGGAAACCCACTCCGATATTCTTGCCTGGAAAATCCCATGGGTGGAGGAGCCTGGCAGGCTACACTCCATGGGGCCAGTAAGAGTTAGGCATGACTGAGTGAGCACGCGTGCAAAGACACTAGAAAAGAGAAGTAAACGGACCCCTGCCCTCGTGTGCCCAGTCTCCGGCCCAAGCGGACCCTGGAGATGAGAGCCGGAGCTCGGGCGCCCTGGAGGAGGCCTGGGAGGGGCGCGGGGCGAGATGCTCGGCACCGTGCAGGGGCAGCACAGAGTGGCACGCGGCCCACCGCTGGACGGGCTTCCTGGAGCGTGAGGAGAGGGCCTGCCAGGCCTGACGGGGGCTGTGTCTGCTTCTCTTCTCCCTCTCAGCCGGTGAAATACCGTGAAGCCTCAGCGTGGGGAGGACGGAAGGAAGGTCCTCACCCGTGAGAGGGACCTGTCGGGTTCTGAGCGCTGCGTGCGGGGCGGGCTGTCACGGGAAGGCCTCTCTGATGAGCTCGCGTCTGGCCGGGCCCGCGGGGTGCCGCCGCTGCTTCCCGCCGAGCACCCCCAGCCACAGGGGTGGGAGCCAGGCCCGCGCTTGGGGCAGTCGGGGGAGAGACAGTCCCGCCTTCCCGGCACCCTCGCCAGAGCCGCGCGGGTTCTTCGGGGTCGAGGGTGCCGCGTCCAGGGGGCCTGACCGGCTCCGGGCTGCTCCTGTCTGCACAGCCCACAGAGGCGAGGCCCGGGACGCCCGCTCCTGGCGCGAGGCAGGCTGGCGCTCACTGGCGCGTGTGACTGATGGCGGTTGACAGCCCCCAGCCAGGAGCACCCCTGGCTCTCGCTGACCCACTTTCTCCTCTGTGGCTGGAACATTTACATAACAGATGGCCCCAGGGCCCCGCTGTCCCCTCCCCGGAGGGGGCGATTCTAAGGACACAGGAGGCGCGGTGTCAGCCCGGCCGCCCCGTGCCGGTTCGTGGGTGCCTGGGTGTGCACGCCGAGCTCAGGAGGGTCTGCGGGGCTGCTCCAGGTCTCTGCCGGGCAGGGGGCGAGTCTGCTTGGTGCCGCTGCGTGCTGTTCCGGCGGTCAGAACAGGACCGCCCCGCCCACCCTGCGCCCGGCCGCCCAGAGCTCTGCGGAGCCGGAGCGCCCGCCCGCCCTCCGACGCGGCGCCAGCACGCGAGGCGTCTCCCCCGCACGTGCCCAGCGAGGTCTTCACTCCAGTGTCGGTGCCACGCGTGGCCGCTGGCTGCTGTGCCGGGCAGTTTCGACAGCGTGTGGGGGTGACGGTCTCACGCCCTGTGGCGCTCCACCGCCATGCCTGGCGTCTCAGGACGGCTGCTGCTGCGGGCGGCGGCACCTTCCCCCGTGAGGAGCTCGTCCTGCCACCCGGCAGCTCTGCCCACCTCTCAGGGGATCGAGGCTCCTTCCGGGCCTCTCCCGGGCCCCTGTGGAACCCCCGGTCCCAGGCCAGTTATGCAGCGTGGTCCCCCAGCCCGGCCTTCCCCCCCTTTCTCTAAACCAAGTGGTGTTCTGCCGTCAGAACCCTGTGGCCTCAGCTTGGCCGCAGCCCTCCCTCTGTGCCAGCCGCTGTCCCTGCATCCCGCAGACACGGGCACAGAGACACCTGCTGGCGCCCCTCCTGACCCGCCCCTCCGCCCCTTCCCCGTCCCCATCTGGTCCACGAGTCCCCTCCCCGCACTGCCTGCCGATTCTGCCCTGGCCGCCTCGACCTCCTTCCGATCCTCTCCGCTGGCCTCTTGCGCTGCTCCACACACGGGGTGTGTGTGCGGGGTGCTGTCCCTTGCACCTGGACCCCGTGCCCACCTTGCGCCTGGACCCCGTGCCCACCTTGGTGCGGGACTGCCGTCCGGCTCTGTCCTCCGCACAGTCAGGCCGAGCCCCGTCAGCTGAGCGCCCTCCCCAGCTGCCCGGCCGTGGCCGCTGCCGGTGCTGCAGGGGGGCCCGGCGCTGGCCCGGCGCTCCGCAGAAAGTGTACAGGGCGTGAAGTGCTTTTTGAAAACTTGATAAAGGGGACACTCAGTTGCCTGGCAGTTTAGTTCATGGAGACGAATCCACTTTAGAGATGCGGGTAAGGGCTCTCAACGCTAGGCCTACAGGGACACAAATCTTGCTCGCCAGGCATCTTACAGATGGGGGCAGGGTTGTAGCCCTGTGTGACGGGCAGAGGTCAGAGCCAGGACGAGAGCAGAGCAGACATCCCCCGCAACAGGAGTCCCCAGGCTGGCTGGTCACCCTCGGAACAGACACCCCCGCACATGGAGGTCCCCGGGCTGACGGGGTCACCCCTTCCCCTCCAGCCACTGGCAGTCCCTTGTCACAGAGGTGGCACTGTGCCCTAGGGCCCTTCATTATTCCGCAGGGGGCTGGGTCACTCCCTGGTGGCCTCCCCTGGGACCTGTCCCCCTGCGGTGCACCCCCAGCCCCGCAGGACTCGTGAGGCGGCCCCTCCCTCCGTCGTGCCGGCTGGGCGGCCGGAACACCTCTGTTCAGAGCCTCCGCCTTGCACCCCCCATGGGGCTGAGAGCCGCCGCCCCGCCCCGCCCGGAGACCCCTGACATGTGCCCTCCCTTGCCAGGTGACACCATCTGGGCCCCATCTGTCCTTCCTCACG
The DNA here is from genome assembly GCA_022376925.1 of Tragulus kanchil. Taxonomy (NCBI): domain Eukaryota; kingdom Metazoa; phylum Chordata; class Mammalia; order Artiodactyla; family Tragulidae; genus Tragulus; species Tragulus kanchil. The sequence goes on from JAIOJX010000028.1 coordinate 247,956,235, forward strand.
GCGCCCTCGGCACCTTGAGCCACCACCCCCAGCTGCGTTTTGGAAGAAAGATGGAGTCTAAGGTCTCAGAAGGTGGCCTGAACGTGACACTGACCATCCGCCTGCTGATGCACGGAAAGGTACGGGGCGCGGGGGAGCGGAGGCCTGCCCTCCACGGGGTGTGCGGGGAGCGCTGTGCCCTGGCCCGGCGCGGGGACCTGCCGTCCCGAGGGCACTTCCGCCCCCGGCAGAGAGCACCGCTGCGGCTCACCCTGCCTCCCTGCTGCTCCCGGGACCACCTCCAGAGACCCGACTCCCCTGAGTGCGGGGTGAGGGGGGCTGGCGTTAGCAGCGCACGCGTGGGCACGTGGGCTGCTCAAGTCTCCTGGCCTTCTGCAGGTCCCGGGCAGAGCTGGGCAGTGTCTGTCTGTGTGTGTGCACGTGTGTCTGTGCCCATTTGCACACTGCTGATTTCCGTGTTTATCTCGGTGCTGGGCCCCTGAGCTCACGCCCCCAGTTCAGTCCAGGGGCGCAGGCTCGTCCCGGCTCCCCTGTCCGTCCCGTGGCTGCGCCGGGCTGCCCGAGGCCCCGCCCTCCCGAGGTCCCCGGAAGGTCACCCAGAGCCCCTCTGCGTGATGGAGGCGGGCGACCACCTTCCTGCTCCCGGGTGGGCGTGGCCTTTGGTGAAGACCGTCAGCAGCCGAGTGTGCGTGCCACCGAGGGCCGACGGAGTCCGTTATGTGACGCCCCCCCAGCAGCCGCTGACACGGCAGACCCCCAGCCCTGCCCTGGGGGCTTGGCACCCTGACTGCTGCGGGGCCGCCGCCCGGTGCCTGGCCATCCCCGCTGCACAGAGCCCCCGCCGCGGCCCGCTGCGTGAGGGCCTTCCCCAGGGCGCTGTCACCACTGTGGCTTGGCTGTAGCAGGAGGATGGGTTTGATCATGGAAGCTGCTCTCTGCAGCTAAGAGCAGACTGGCTTTTCTTCTCGGGCTGCGTGGCGGGGCCCCGAGGGTTTTCCCAAGCAGGAAGGTGCCATGGCGGGCAGTCCTGGCCACAAGCGTGTCTAAACCATCATGCGCCCCATTCTTTAGGACCGCAGCAGCGTGTTCACACATCTTCCAGTGTTCTGTGTGTGTCTGTGTGTGTCTGTGTGTGCACTCAAGTCATTCAGTCGTGTCTGACTCTGCAACCCCGTGGACTGTAGCCCGCGAGGCTCCTCTGTCCATGAAATTCTTCAGGCAAGAACACTGGAGTGGGTTGCCATTTCCTTCTCCAGAGGATCTTCCCGACCCAGGGTTCGAACCCGTGTCTCGTGCATTGGCAGGCAGGTTCTTTACCACTAAGCCACCTGGGAAGTCCCTTTCAACGGTCTGCCTTTTTTAGAAAGTCAGATAGCAGTTGTGCTGAATGGTGACATCACAGGGCCATCGGGGAGTCTGCCCTTCATCTGTTCCTTGAAGGGCTCCCTCGAGGCCCAGGTACACGGGGGATGCCTGCTGACCTGTGTGTCTGGAAAGCAGCTGGCCATCCCCTGTCTGCTTGCAGAAGCAGGGCAGCCCCGTCCGCTCGCTCCTGGCCGTCGGGGCTCCCCGCGCACTCGTGGCTAGGCGGGCGGGCGGGCGCGTGGCGTTCTGCTCCTCCTGCTCTGTGGCCTCACTCTGTGCTTCTTTTCCTGCAGGAAGTTGGCAGCATCATCGGGAAGGTAATTATTGAGTGAATTCCGCCTCTCTCGGGGCCGTAGGGGGACACTGAGGCCCGGAGTGCGCATGCTAGGGGTGGGCACGCCCGAGTGTGCCGGGAGGGTCCTTCGGGAATTCTGCCGCTGCTTTCAGGCTGCACCCCCGAGGCTGTCCCAGTGCCTTCTGTTCCCCGGCCCTGCGGGACCCGAGGAGCCCACAGCGAGCTCTCTCCCGAGGCAACCCACTGCCCAGAGTCCTAGCAGCCCGTCCTTCCCGGCTTTGAGTCCAGTACGAGCTCCCATGTCATTCCTGGGAGCATCTCCCACCTCCAGCCTGAGTGGTGGGGAGGCTTTTCTCCCAGAAATGCTCCTGGGGGAGACCGAGCGCTGGTGGGGAAGCCCTGTGTAGCGGGGACAGGTGGGCCGGGATCCCCGCCCCGAGCCCTGTGGTCATCTGGGAATCCCTGGCCCCACGCGGCCCCTGACCAATGGGGGCGCCCGGAGCTCAGGTTCAGCCTCTTTTGCACAAGCCACTCTTTTTCGAGGGGTTGCCTGTGGGCCTGGTCCTCACTTTGCCCACAGTGGAGATGGGGGAGGGTGCAGACCCGCCCGAGGAGCAGCATCAGGCCCCCGGGCTAGACCTGCCTGGCCCTCAATCTGGGCCCTGGGCGAGGGGCAGGGGGAGCCGGGGGTCGCCCACGTCAGGCATAGAGCCCGCCTTCGCGTGCTGGGCGCCTGGCCTCCCAGGCCTATGGCAGAAGCCCGAGTGACCCCCACCCTTATCTGAACCTCTGTTCCAGAAAGGAGAGACTGTGAAGAAGATGCGTGAGGAGGTGAGTGGGCGCCCTGAGCCCCGTGCCATTCCTGGGCTGATGGGAGGGTGGGGGCCGGGCCTTCTGGCGGCTCTGCCCCGGCCCCAGGAGGCCTGGACCCCCCGGGAGCCCCATGCGACAGGGACGCGCGGGCCGGCCGTGGGCACCCCCGCACAGGCGGGCAGTCCAGGCGCCCTCCTGGGTCGCAGCCCGGTCAGAGCTGGCTCAGTTGGACAGAACTGGCCATTGGCCCTGAGCTCACGGTGCTGCGAGCCCCCGGGCCTCCCTGCTGCACGGCAGGTCTGAGGACCCGGCCCGCCGCCAGGAAGTTGGCAGCATCATCGGGAAGGTAATTATTGAGTGAATTCCGCCTCTCTCGGGGCCGTGGGGGACACTGAGGCCCGGAGTGCGCATGCTAGGGGTGGGCACGCCCGAGTGTGCCGGGAGGGTCCTTCGGGAATTCTGCCGCTGCTTTCAGGCTGCACCCCCGAGGCTGTCCCAGTGCCTTCTGTTCCCCGGCCCTGCGGGACCCGAGGAGCCCACAGCGAGCTCTCTCCCGAGGCAACCCACTGCCCAGAGTCCTAGCAGCCCGTCCTTCCCGGCTTTGAGTCCAGTACGAGCTCCCATGTCATTCCTGGGAGCATCTCCCACCTCCAGCCTGAGTGGTGGGGAGGCTTTTCTCCCAGAAATGCTCCTGGGGGAGACCGAGCGCTGGTGGGGAAGCCCTGTGTAGCGGGGACAGGTGGGCCGGGATCCCCGCCCCGAGCCCTGTGGTCATCTGGGAATCCCTGGCCCCACGCGGCCCCTGACCAATGGGGGCGCCCGGAGCTCAGGTTCAGCCTCTTTTGCACAAGCCACTCTTTTTCGAGGGGTTGCCTGTGGGCCTGGTCCTCACTTTGCCCACAGTGGAGATGGGGGAGGGTGCAGACCCGCCCGAGGAGCAGCATCAGGCCCCCGGGCTAGACCTGCCTGGCCCTCAATCTGGGCCCTGGGCGAGGGGCAGGGGGAGCCGGGGGTCGCCCACGTCAGGCATAGAGCCCGCCTTCGCGTGCTGGGCGCCTGGCCTCCCAGGCCTATGGCAGAAGCCCGAGTGACCCCCACCCTTATCTGAACCTCTGTTCCAGAAAGGAGAGACTGTGAAGAAGATGCGTGAGGAGGTGAGTGGGCGCCCTGAGCCCCGTGCCATTCCTGGGCTGATGGGAGGGTGGGGGCCGGGCCTTCTGGCGGCTCTGCCCCGGCCCCAGGAGGCCTGGACCCCCCGGGAGCCCCATGCGACAGGGACGCGCGGGCCGGCCGTGGGCACCCCCGCACAGGCGGGCAGTCCAGGCGCCCTCCTGGGTCGCAGCCCGGTCAGAGCTGGCTCAGTTGGACAGAACTGGCCATTGGCCCTGAGCTCACGGCGCTGCGAGCCCGCGGGCCTCCCTGCTGCACGGCAGGTCTGAGGACCCGGCCCGCCGCCAGGCCCGGAGCCTGACTCTAGCGTCCGGGGTTTGCTCACCTCCCTCCCAGAGCGGCGCGAGGATCAACATCTCAGAAGGAAACTGCCCGGAGAGGATCGTGACCATCACGGGCCCCACAGACGCCATCTTCAAGGCCTTCGCCATGATCGCCTACAAGTTTGAGGAGGTAAGGGGGACCCCGGGGAGCCCCCAGTCCACCTGGCTCAGGCCAGCATCTCCTCCCGTCCTCCAAGGCTCACCTCCCCGGCCAAGTGTCCCCTCAGGCCCTGCCTCCAGAGCACGGGCCCCCAGGGAAAGCCTGGCACCCGGCTGTTTGGCGGCTGAGTCGGGCCTCAGCCTCGTCCACAGGGGCTGACCCCTGAGCTGTGCAGCGTGGCTCAGACGTGGACGTGCAAAGGAGGCCCGGACCTGGGAAACCGACGTGGCTTTATGTGTCTGCGCACTGTTGTGCGCGCCTGTCACGAGTTAAACCTCAAGATTCGGGACAGTCAAGCTGGGGCAGATCTCTCTGTCACACGAATCGCCCTCTGTCCCGTTCCCTCTCTGCCCACAAGGCCTGAAGGACAGAGGTCAGGCCCCGCGTCCAGGCGCCCTGGGCCCTCGCCCCACCGCACAGCCGCACAGCGGTTGCCAGGACGTGCACATCGGGGGCCCCTCGTCCTCTCAGCCCCCTCTCCTCGTCCCCTGAGCCTGGCCTGGCCTCTTCGGCCCTGTGACCAGCCCACGAGCGCACCTGCCCGGGCCCTGCCCCACGCCTGCCCCACAGCGGGCCCATCTGGGGTCTCAGCCGGTGTGCCTGCCTCTCGTTCCTCAGGACATCATCAACTCCATGAGCAACAGCCCGGCCACCAGCAAGCCCCCGGTGACGCTGAGGTTGGTGGTCCCCGCCAGCCAGTGCGGGTCCCTGATCGGCAAAGGCGGCTCCAAGATCAAGGAGATCAGGGAGGTAACAGCACCCCAGCAGGCTCTGAGCAGGGGGGTCAGGACACGCCCCCAGCTGAGCACAGCCCTCCCTGCTGACCCTGCAGCGCGGAGCTGGCCCCGAGGGAGGGACGGGCGGCGGGCAGAGTGGCCGGGGCGCCCCCGTGTGGGCCTCATGCAGAAGTGCCGGGCCGGCTCCCCGTCCCGAGCCCCGCCACGGGCTCTGCTCCCCAGTGAGGCGCCTGGGCGCATGCTGAGGCGCCGCTGGGCTGGAGCTTGCCTGAGGGCCGCCCCACGCCCGCGTGTGCGTCCCCCAAGGCAAGGCAGCCCCGGCCCGACTTCTTCCGGGAGAGGCGGCCGCACAGTTCAGGCCCCAGACCAGCGGCCGTCTCTGACTGGGATCTTGAGCTCCACGTAAAGGGAGAACTCCCCACAGGGGGCACCCGGTCTGCCGAGAGGCCCCTGCCTCCACCCAGCGTCGCCCGTCCCGCGCCAGGGCTGCAGGCAGCGGGGGGCTGGGCCGCGGGGCCCGGGTGGCGCCAGCGGCAGGCGCGGGGGAGCAGTGCGGGCGCACCGGTGGAGGCCCGAGGGGAGTCGGGAAGGGCCGCTCTGGCGCCTGCTGCCTGCCCCGGCAGGGCCCGTCCAACCTCTGGTCTCTCCAGTCCACAGGTGCCCAGGTCCAGGTGGCCGGGGACATGCTGCCCAACTCCACGGAGCGGGCAGTGACCATCTCGGGGACCCCGGACGCCATCATCCAGTGTGTCAAGCAGATCTGTGTGGTCATGCTGGAGGTACAGTCCGCCGGCGAGACTGGGCTCCTCGCCCGCCCAGCCCTCCCTCTGCCTAGCCGGCCTCCTGAGTGCTGGAGGCCTCTGGTTCCGGGAGGACTCGTGTGGTCAGCGCCGCGCGGGCTGGACCTTGGAACGGGCCCCACGCCCCGAGCCCAGGCCAAGGCCGCTTGGTGAGAGCCCTGCAGGGTGTGCAGGTGCCCGGGAGGGCAGCCAGCTCCCAGCTCGGGCGGAGGCTCGTCTTCACTGGGGCCCGGGGAGCGTGGGGAAGGGGGGGCTTTCAGTCCAAGCAAAGGGCGGGCCCTAAACACGGTGCCCTTGAGCCCTGAAGACAGGCCTGCACTGGAAACCGGTGTGCCCTGGAGCTAGGTGTGCACGGAGGACTGACATGGACTAGAGATGGGTGTGCACCCGCGACAGATGTGCACTTGAGACAGGCGTGCCCGGGAGACAGGCGTGCCCTGGGGCAGGTGTGCCCGGCCGGGGCGCTGTGCTGGAGCTGAGGTCGCAGTGGCGGGGCCCGCGCCCTGGACAGGACCCTCCCCGGTGGCCTGCAGGCCTCTGAGGTGCCGCCACGGTTCGTCACGCAGGACCTAGAGAAAGCCCAAGGAAGTGCCCGAGTTGTGAAGACAGAAAGGGAAGAGCCGAAGGATCAACCAGAGGAGAAGCGAGGAAGGTGCGACCAGACAGGAAAGAACGTCTCTGGAAATTTTGAGGGAAGAACCCAAGACTGAGGTTTCTCTCAGTACGCAAACTGCTGTGGTTAACTGAAGCTGCCAGTGATAGTCCCGGGGGCTTTTTAAGTTAGAAGGACGTCCTCGTGCCTCTGACAAAAGGCTTCACTAGCTGTGCCGGCGGCCCGGCCACGTCCAGCCTTGACCGAGGGCCACCCTCGGTGGCTGTGGTCGCCACAGGCGTCAGCCCCGCGGGCAGGGAGGCCCTCCCTCATGTGTACCTGACCTGGTGCTAAGTCACCGTGTCTGACTCTTTGGGAAAAAATAGTATTGGTTCTGTTTCTCTGAAGTATGATACTGGGAAGTCAAAAATACTTTCCTAAACACATTTTTCCATGGCTTCCTCACGCGCTGGTCCTGGTGATGCCCGACGTCCTCCTCAGTCCTAGCTCTGGGACCGCAAGTGGCCACAGAAGCAGGCAGCCAGCAGGGCCTGGCACCCTGGTGCGCTGGACGCCAAGCCCAGGCTGGCCTGGCGGGGGCGGGGGCCTGGCCGGACACGTGGCAGAGGCGTGGACTGCCTGAGGACGGCAGGGCTGAGCAGGACACGTGGTCTCCTCAGGACCCCTCCCGTGTGGCCCTGCCTGTGTCACGCCCCCTGGGAGAGCCTGACCCCGGGCGGGGCAGGAAGTGCTGGTGCTCCGGGGCCGAGAGGAGCAGACGAGGAGCGCGCGGCCTCCCGTCCTTGGTGGCACGAGGCTCGGGGAGCCGCCGCTGGGGTGAGGCAGCGTTCCTGGGCCCAGGAGCCCCGGTCCAGTGTCAAGTGAAGCGTGTGTGGAGGGTCAGGCTCTAGAGGTGGGAGGGCTTCCACCTGAGAAGTCCCCACGGAGGCGGGGTGCTGCTCAAGGTGTGGCAAGCTGGGCGGAGGACGCGCGTGTCAGGGCCCCTGGGCGGTGTGACCGAAGGCCTCCCTCCGCCAGAGGCCAGAGGGGGCAGGAGCCGGGCGCCGTGGCCGTCAGGGCTGGTGGAGGGTGGGGGGAGGGCGCCGTGGAGCAGGGCGACGGCCGAGGCTGAGCAGCTCGGGGGCTTCGCCGGGCAGCAGTGGACCGAGCGCTTTGCTTGCAGCACCGCGGACATGGTCACTCAGTCCCTCAGCCACGCTGCTCCCACTTCCTGTGTGGAGACTCGAGGCCACAGAGAACCTGCTGAAGAGGCACCTGGTCACAGCCAGGGACTGTCGGAGACAGGAGGACGAGAGCCCGGCTTCTCCCCCACGTCGGCCAGCGTGCAGGCCCGTGGGGAGCCCGCTGCTTCCCTCCGGTCAAAGCACAGCCAAGGTCACACAGTGTGTCCAAGGTCACTCAGCAGTCCAAGGTCATGCAAGGTGCCCAAGGTCACACAGTGTGCGCAGGGTGTCCTGGTGCGGCTCGGGCTGCAGATCTGAAGCTGCCAGCCCGCCTGCTCGCCGCGCGTCTCCGCCTGTGCCTCGGGCCCGGGCACCCCGAGGTCGCTGCCTGGGCGGCGGCGGCCACAGGGGCTCCCTGCTAGCCGGAGGCGCAGCTGACTCCGGCCCTCAGCAGCGGCCAGGCCCGGCCCCGTGGGCTCCGCTGCCAGGGACGGTGGTCGCCCGGGCAGGGGACCGAGGCAGGCCTGACCGCTTCTGACCTAGGGGTCAGGCCGACGTCATCACAGCCTGGTGGACGCTGGCCGCTGAGCATACGGTTCACCCCAAGACACAAGTCCTAAACTTTTGGACACAGAATAATGGAAGGGAACTTTGGCAGTCTCCTCCCAGCTGGACTGTGGACTCTAAGGTGTAGTGAAAAATGGCTCTTTGGTCAGTAGTGAGATGTTTCAGCTTAGAGGAGCAGACGAGGAGCGCGCGGCCTCCCGTCCTTGGTGGCACGAGGCTCGGGGAGCCGCCGCTGGGGTGAGGCAGCGTTCCTGGGCCCAGGAGCCCCGGTCCAGTGTCAAGTGAAGCGTGTGTGGAGGGTCAGGCTCTAGAGGTGGGAGGGCTTCCACCTGAGAAGTCCCCACGGAGGCGGGGTGCTGCTCAAGGTGTGGCAAGCTGGGCGGAGGACGCGCGTGTCAGGGCCCCTGGGCGGTGTGACCGAAGGCCTCCCTCCGCCAGAGGCCAGAGGGGGCAGGAGCCGGGCGCCGTGGCCGTCAGGGCTGGTGGAGGGTGGGGGGAGGGCGCCGTGGAGCAGGGCGACGGCCGAGGCTGAGCAGCTCGGGGGCTTCGCCGGGCAGCAGTGGACCGAGCGCTTTGCTTGCAGCACCGCGGACATGGTCACTCAGTCCCTCAGCCACGCTGCTCCCACTTCCTGTGTGGAGACTCGAGGCCACAGAGAACCTGCTGAAGAGGCACCTGGTCACAGCCAGGGACTGTCGGAGACAGGAGGACGAGAGCCCGGCTTCTCCCCCACGTCGGCCAGCGTGCAGGCCCGTGGGGAGCCCGCTGCTTCCCTCCGGTCAAAGCACAGCCAAGGTCACACAGTGTGTCCAAGGTCACTCAGCAGTCCAAGGTCATGCAAGGTGCCCAAGGTCACACAGTGTGCGCAGGGTGTCCTGGTGCGGCTCGGGCTGCAGATCTGAAGCTGCCAGCCCGCCTGCTCGCCGCGCGTCTCCGCCTGTGCCTCGGGCCCGGGCACCCCGAGGTCGCTGCCTGGGCGGCGGCGGCCACAGGGGCTCCCTGCTAGCCGGAGGCGCAGCTGACTCCGGCCCTCAGCAGCGGCCAGGCCCGGCCCCGTGGGCTCCGCTGCCAGGGACGGTGGTCGCCCGGGCAGGGGACCGAGGCAGGCCTGACCGCTTCTGACCTAGGGGTCAGGCCGACGTCATCACAGCCTGGTGGACGCTGGCCGCTGAGCATACGGTTCACCCCAAGACACAAGTCCTAAACTTTTGGACACAGAATAATGGAAGGGAACTTTGGCAGTCTCCTCCCAGCTGGACTGTGGACTCTAAGGTGTAGTGAAAAATGGCTCTTTGGTCAGTAGTGAGATGTTTCCAGCGTTGCTGAGATGACCCCGCTGAGCCTCAGCCCAGGTCACGTGGAGCCCCGCTCGGGGCAGAGTCCGGGCTCCTCCCAGGCCTCAAGGCGGAGGCGGCCCCGGCGCCGGGAGGGTCACGGCAGGCGGGGCTCCCCCTCCCCCGCTGCCTGGAGCCGGGGCTGTGCTGGGGCGGCTCCGGGAGGACGGGGCTGGGGCGGGCCGGGCGGCGCCGGCGCGGGCGGCTCGGAAGGAGGCCTGGTGGCCCGCGGGCTGCGAGGCCGCTCTAACGCTCTGTCTCCCTCTCCTGTCCCTTTTCCTAGTCCCCACCGAAAGGTGCCACCATTCCCTACCGCCCAAAGCCCGCCTCCACCCCTGTCATTTTTGCAGGTGGTCAGGTAAGAGCCGACCCGCTCGCGGCCTCCACTGCCAACCTCAGCCTTTTACTGCAGCCCCCGCCGCTGCCCGTTAGTGCACTCAGGTTTTCTCCCTTCTCACGTGCACGTCTCCCCCACGCACTGGACGCAGAGCTCTCCTACCCGCGGCCCGGCCGGGGGGCGGAACTCAGGCCCCCGGATGAGACTGCCAGGCGGGGTCCACAGACAGAGAGGGCCCAGGAGGACCCCGGTCCAGGCTCAGGCCTGTGCGGCCTGGCCAGCGCCTCCCAGTCTCATTTCCTGGTGCTCTTAGGAAGCTCAGCGGGAAGAAGCGGTCTTAAAACTCAGGGCTGGGGTGACTACAGCTGTAAAAACTGGCCCATTTCCCAGAAACACGCGTTTCCACGCACGCGCTCCTCCCAGAAGCACGTGAGGGACGAGAGGAGCATGAAGGAGGCTGGGCTCTGCTTCCCAGTTGTTAGGAGGACCAGCACCCTCCCGAGGACGGGCGTGCCACGTCACACCCCTGGGCCTTTGGCAGGAGCCCTGACCCTTCTCTCCCTCCAGGAAGCGGACGTGGAGATTTCTGTCTGCGGCCAGTGGCTGGCCTAGTGGAGCATGGGGTGCCGCAGAGGGGCCGTGCCCCATTTCCTACCCTTGGGCACTGCCTCCATGGCAGGGTCACCGTGGCTGTGGTCAGGGGCTTTGCACGTGCCAGGCCGGTAGGGCTGGGCGAGCTCTGAGTCCAGGCGGCGGTGCTGTGTGTCTGTTCAGGGAGAGTGAAGACAGAGCTGGCCGGGTGCCCCGGGTTGGGGAGGGGCTGAGCAAGGAAAGAGACACGTGCAGACCGTCCACAGTTTCTCCCTTCTGCTGACCCCAATCCCAACCCCCCACCCCCCACCCCCACAAGATGAGGGCGGGGCCTGCCCTCCCGCAGCCGCCTTTGGGGTGCTTCCCCTGGGAGGGAGGCCGCGGCTCCCACGGCCCGTGGCTCACGGGGGCCACAGACGGCCAGCCTGGTGCAGAGCTCCCCTCCCGCGCATCTGTGGTGGGCCGGCAGGTGAGGCCTCGGCCCTGACGTGCGGCAAGCCTGTGGTGACTCCCCGGGGTGAAGCACGAGCTTTACTCAGAAGAGAGGCGTGTTGACAGGAACCAGAGCCCAGGCGGCCTCCTGGCCGTGGCCCGCCTCGAGTCAGGGCGGCAAGAGCATTGCCGCCATAGGAGGGCAGCGCCTTAGCCCGGCGCCTGTGCCCAGGGGACAGCGAGTGTGGCCAGCGGCTGGTCCTGGTGGTCAGCACCACGGGTGGCAGGCAGAGGAGCCAGTGCACCGGGCCCTGGCCTCCCAACGCGCACGGGGGACCAGCTGCACGCCCGGCTTTCAGGGCCTCCCTCCCCGGCCCTCCCCGGGAGGTGCCCACCAGGCCCCCACCGTGAAGAGGCGGTTCCTGCCACCCCAGCAGGTTCAGGCCCCACAGGCTCCACCCAGACAGAACCTGCTGCCAGGTGTCTCCATTGCTGCCCTCAGGGCGTGCTGGGTGCCGGGTGCACCTCACATAGCCCCGGAAGCCCTGCCGCCTGAGGGAGGAAAGGTGAGCCAGGGACTGAGAGGGTCTGGGCTGAAGACCTGTGTGCCATTCGGGGCGCGTGGGCAGCGCTGTCCCCGGGCCTGTCTCCCAGGGCACGGCGCACCCTCACCATGCCTGGAGATGGGTCTCACAGCCCCGTGGCCCAGAGCACGCAGGTCCCTCGCCCGGTCGGTCAGGGTCCCCTTGAGGTGCTGGGCGCCCAAGGGCTGCACACCTGCTCTAGCGCGGGCAGGTGTGGCTGCATGGCCCACGGGGTTCGAGAGTGAAGACGGCGGTGCTGTGTGTCTGTTCAGGGAGAGTGAAGACAGAGCTGGCCGGGTGCCCCGGGTTGGGGAGGGGCTGAGCAAGGAAAGAGACACGTGCAGACCGTCCACAGTTTCTCCCTTCTGCTGACCCCAATCCCAACCCCCCACCCCCCACCCCCACAAGATGAGGGCGGGGCCTGCCCTCCCGCAGCCGCCTTTGGGGTGCTTCCCCTGGGAGGGAGGCCGCGGCTCCCACGGCCCGTGGCTCACGGGGGCCACAGACGGCCAGCCTGGTGCAGAGCTCCCCTCCCGCGCATCTGTGGTGGGCCGGCAGGTGAGGCCTCGGCCCTGACGTGCGGCAAGCCTGTGGTGACTCCCCGGGGTGAAGCACGAGCTTTACTCAGAAGAGAGGCGTGTTGACAGGAACCAGAGCCCAGGCGGCCTCCTGGCCGTGGCCCGCCTCGAGTCAGGGCGGCAAGAGCATTGCCGCCATAGGAGGGCAGCGCCTTAGCCCGGCGCCTGTGCCCAGGGGACAGCGAGTGTGGCCAGCGGCTGGTCCTGGTGGTCAGCACCACGGGTGGCAGGCAGAGGAGCCAGTGCACCGGGCCCTGGCCTCCCAACGCGCACGGGGGACCAGCTGCACGCCCGGCTTTCAGGGCCTCCCTCCCCGGCCCTCCCCGGGAGGTGCCCACCAGGCCCCCACCGTGAAGAGGCGGTTCCTGCCACCCCAGCAGGTTCAGGCCCCACAGGCTCCACCCAGACAGAACCTGCTGCCAGGTGTCTCCATTGCTGCCCTCAGGGCGTGCTGGGTGCCGGGTGCACCTCACATAGCCCCGGAAGCCCTGCCGCCTGAGGGAGGAAAGGTGAGCCAGGGACTGAGAGGGTCTGGGCTGAAGACCTGTGTGCCATTCGGGGCGCGTGGGCAGCGCTGTCCCCGGGCCTGTCTCCCCAGGGGCACGGCGCACCCTCACCATGCCTGGAGATGGGTCTCACAGCCCCGTGGCCCAGAGCACGCACAGGTCCCCCCTCGCCCGCTGTCTCCGGTCAGGGTCCCCCCTTGAGGTGCTGGGCTTCGCCCAAGGGGCTGCACACCTGCTCTAGCCGCGGGCAGGTGTGGCTGCATGGCCCACACCGCGCCCCAAGTCCTGACAGAAGCCTGTCTTCACTCTCCCTCGACTCCGTGTGGTTGGTTGGTTGGCCGTGAGTTTCTGGAAGCATCTTTGCTGAAGGGCTGTTGAGCGGGGTGGGGGAGGCAGGCGTGGGAGAGGCCGCAGGGTCTCAGTCTTGAAGGCGAGTGACAGGATGAAGCCCAGTGAGACCCCACGGGCAGCTGCACCCGACCAGATAGGTCCCCTGGGGCTGGAAGACGATCGTCAACCTGCGGCTGGTTTGGGCACATTTCTTAGTTAACCTGGCGTTTGCAAAATGGGTTTTGAGTCACTTTTAAACTTCCCTGTTTTGGTGTTTGATTTTCTTGGGATAAATATTTCTTTAAAGTGTTTACTCTGATGGCCAATTAAATTCTCAAAAGGTTAATAAGCAGTGAATCCAAAGCAGGGGTCGAGCAGATGGTCTGTAGATATTTTCTGTTGAGAGACATGGGGGTGAGAGTCGGGTCCTTCCACCCATGCCTCGCCCCCGTCACGTGGCTGGTTGTGGCTCCAGCCACGGGGGCCACGGGACCCCCGCCCCCTTCTCTGACCCTCCAGGCCCTGGAAGGGGCCGCCGCTCCGGCGGGAAGGGGAAAGCCCTCGCCGGGGACCCGGGGCCTGCGCGCCGGGGAGCCGCCCGGGGGCCTCGCCCTGCAGGGGTGGGCCGGGCGGGGGACGCGAGGCGGCCGCTTCGCCCGCTGACGGTGTCTCTCTCTCCCCAGGCCTACACGATCCAGGGACAGTACGCCATCCCCCACCCAGATGTGAGTTTTCACTCTGCCCCCTCACCCCCTCTCGTCACCACTTCCTCCTGCCTGCATGCTGCTGTCAATTGCTACTAATATTAATATTACACAATAATATTAATACTGTCCTCAGTGTTCCTGACCTGTGTCGTATCCATATGGCCCTGAGTAACCTTTAACCTCTTAGCACTAATTCTCCTCATGTGGAGGACTTGGCCTGATGTCAAATTGCTTTGAGCGTGGTTGCAGTCCAGCTGTTCCTCCACACCCGGGCCTCGGGTGCTGGCCTGTCCCCAGCGGGCAGGCCCCGAGCAGGCGGGCGAGGTGCCATCAGCGGGTCTGCGGGGACACCTGGGAGGGCGTTTGAACGTCTGGAAGAAGCTGCACACGCCCCTTCCGCCCCCCGTTGGAGCAGAGTCCCCGCGCCCCCGAGGTCGCGGCTGCGAGGAGCCCGCAGGGCGGGCGCGGCTCTGGTCTGGCGTCAGGACCACGCCCAGGGCGGCTGCGGCCCGTGGGCCAGTCTGAGGGGCGCGGGTGCTGGAGGGCTGGGCACCCCGAGAGCCGGGCAGGGAGAACCTCAGGGCCATGGGGCTGAGATGCTCTGGGCAGCGCGGCTGCACGGATGGTCCAGGAGCTGGGCTGTGGGGAGGAGAGAGGAGAAAGGCCACGGCGGGAATTGGCTCGTGGGCCGCTGCCCCAGCGGCCATGAGCAAGTCCCTCCTGAGGGTGCTCTCTGTGCCAGGCAGGCGTGTCCACACGGGCTGCCCTCTGAGACCTGGAGGGCGGGGTGGAGTCCTGCAGGGGACCGTGATGCCGCCAGTCCTCAGCAGACCCTCAGGTTTCTGAACTGGCAGGTTCAAAGCCAGTGGCCTGGGACGCAGAGGCAGGGCCGGGAGGGTTGAAGAATGAACTCGCGCAAAGTACATGTACATATTGGAAGCACAGAGATGCGACTTGCTATCATTGCAGGAAATCTGTCCTGAGTAGAAAAGAAAAAGTAACAGTTTGTCCTTTAAAAAAATCCTCATAAGCAACCCACAAGTGGCAGAGAAGCCGATGGAGGCAGCAGGGCTGGGGCCCCCTGACGCCCTGGGGCCGCCTGGCCGCCTCCTCCCACCGACAGCCCGCGACCCGGGGAGGCCGGCGCTCGAGCCTGGGCAGGGTCGTCTCCGGGCAGAGGGAGCGGGCGCAGTGCTGAGGGGTCCGTGGACCCCGGGACAGGCCTGCGGGGCTGATGCAGGTCAGAGTGGAAGCCAGTCTCGGGGTGGCACGGCCTCTGTTCTCCGCCGCTGGCCGCCTCTTGCCTTTGGAGGCGCTTCTGTGATGAAGCAGATTCAGCAGCAGCCGGTGGGCCGCAGTGCGGTGCCCACCCGGTGCCAGCCGCCGGGAGGCGGGGCCCACGCTCTGGCCCCGGGCGGCCTCTGACGCCGGGGCTCCAGGTGGGAAATTCTTCGGGGGCGCGGACGCCTGGAGAGGCCGGGGGGCTTTGACGGGGTTGATGGCCTGGCTCTCCTCAGTCAGTGCTTTACTCTTCTGTGTGATTTTTCTCAGTATCTCTTAAAAATGGGTAGTTTCAGATTATTTTACATTTTAAACGGATGTGTAGCTGCTGTTACAGCCGCCTCATTGCCTGTGTAGAGATTTGAAGCACCTGGTTCTCCACGGGGACGGGGCTCGGTGAGGCCCCGCAAGCCCGGCGGAGCGGCCATCGGGAGCGGACACTGACGGCTCAGACCACCGCGCAGCGAGGCTGTTCAAGACAAAACAAAATGGCGACAAGTGACGACAGCCAGAAAAGGCAGTTTTATCTGAGCTTAATATTCAGTAGGAATTTTTTAAAAGCTCCATGTCCTAGAGTGAAAATATGATAATTATAGGAAGTACTAATTTACTTTACAAGATAACTGAATCCATCATTTAAATATTTCAGCCCAGTGGCTGACACACACCTCACAGTCTTCCTCCCGAGCCCAGCACAAAATTGGAGAAAATGTATTTCCTAGAGCCGAGGACGTCTTCATCCAGAACACCGGGGGGAGATGACGACTGTACATATTGGAAGCACAGAGATGCGACTTGCTATCATTGCAGGAAATCTGTCCTGAGTAGAAAAGAAAAAGTAACAGTTTGTCCTTTAAAAAAATCCTCATAAGCAACCCACAAGTGGCAGAGAAGCCGATGGAGGCAGCAGGGCTGGGGCCCCCTGACGCCCTGGGGCCGCCTGGCCGCCTCCTCCCACCGACAGCCCGCGACCCGGGGAGGCCGGCGCTCGAGCCTGGGCAGGGTCGTCTCCGGGCAGAGGGAGCGGGCGCAGTGCTGAGGGGTCCGTGGACCCCGGGACAGGCCTGCGGGGCTGATGCAGGTCAGAGTGGAAGCCAGTCTCGGGGTGGCACGGCCTCTGTTCTCCGCCGCTGGCCGCCTCTTGCCTTTGGAGGCGCTTCTGTGATGAAGCAGATTCAGCAGCAGCCGGTGGGCCGCAGTGCGGTGCCCACCCGGTGCCAGCCGCCGGGAGGCGGGGCCACGCTCTGGCCCCGGGCGGCCTCTGACGCCGGGGCTCCAGGTGGGAAATTCTTCGGGGGCGCGGACGCCTGGAGAGGCCGGGGGGCTTTGACGGGGTTGATGGCCTGGCTCTCCTCAGTCAGTGCTTTACTCTTCTGTGTGATTTTTCTCAGTATCTCTTAAAAATGGGTAGTTTCAGATTATTTTACATTTTAAACGGATGTGTAGCTGCTGTTACAGCCGCCTCATTGCCTGTGTAGAGATTTGAAGCACCTGGTTCTCCACGGGGACGGGGCTCGGTGAGGCCCCGCAAGCCCGGCGGAGCGGCCATCGGGAGCGGACACTGACGGCTCAGACCACCGCGCAGCGAGGCTGTTCAAGACAAAACAAAATGGCGACAAGTGACGACAGCCAGAAAAGGCAGTTTTATCTGAGCTTAATATTCAGTAGGAATTTTTTAAAAGCTCCATGTCCTAGAGTGAAAATATGATAATTATAGGAAGTACTAATTTACTTTACAAGATAACTGAATCCATCATTTAAATATTTCAGCCCAGTGGCTGACACACACCTCACAGTCTTCCTCCCGAGCCCAGCACAAAATTGGAGAAAATGTATTTCCTAGAGCCGAGGACGTCTTCATCCAGAACTGAAACGTGTGTCGTCCCCCCCGCTCTCTGGTTTACTCTGTTTAAGCGTCAGGACTGCACCCTCACCAGCCTCCCTCCCGGTTCTCACCTGCCTCGGGCCTTGTTTTACCAGAAACCCCCTGGGACTCGCAGCTCTCAGGCATCCAGAGAGGCCAGGCAGTGCTGGGTGGCTGGACTCGGTCCCTGCTGTTGACCTGGGTCGCAGCGGATGGCCTGGGTCACGGCCGGCGGCCTGGGTCACGGCCGGCAGCCTCGGTCACGGCCGGCAGCCGGAATGCTCCCGGGCGACGGCCCGCTCCCTTCGCGCCTCCCGCTCGAGGGCGCGGACCTGGCTCCAGACCCCAGGGAGGACGCGGCGGCCAGGCCTGGGCTGCGGAGCAGGCGCCGCCACCCCGCTCTCTCCCGCCTCCGCTCTTCCTGAGCCTGTGTGACCGCACCGGGAGGAGGGCGTCTTCTTCTGGGAGAAGTGAGTCGCCCTGGAGCACGCCCGCACGTGGCCGTCTCTGTCGAGTCTGCAGGGCTTCCAGGTCACTCCCTTGCTCAGCACCCCCTCATTAAAGGCGCCTAGAAGCAGGCAGGATGGAGACTAGACGCCGGACTGGGCCAGCAGCCTCGCTGGGAGCCTGGGGGGACGCCGTCCCCGGGGTTTACAGGAACGGTGTGGAGCCTTGGGGAGCCCTTCCAGAGCCGGGGTCCAGGGCGTCCGCGTGGTGCCAGGTCTCCGAGAGGTGTGTAGGCGGGCCCCGTGTCAGCTGGGCAGCTCGCTGCTTGCCCAGGAAACCAAGGAGCCCGGCACAGGGGTCTTCAGACCTGACCCGCAGCGAGGCTGTTCAAGACAAAACAAAATGGCGACAAGTGACGACAGCCAGAAAAGGCAGTTTTATCTGAGCTTAATATTCAGTAGGAATTTTTTAAAAGCTCCATGTCCTAGAGTGAAAATATGATAATTATAGGAAGTACTAATTTACTTTACAAGATAACTGAATCCATCATTTAAATATTTCAGCCCAGTGGCTGACACACACCTCACAGTCTTCCTCCCGAGCCCAGCACAAAATTGGAGAAAATGTATTTCCTAGAGCCGAGGACGTCTTCATCCAGAACTGAAACGTGTGTCGTCCCCCCCGCTCTCTGGTTTACTCTGTTTAAGCGTCAGGACTGCACCCTCACCAGCCTCCCTCCCGGTTCTCACCTGCCTCGGGCCTTGTTTTACCAGAAACCCCCTGGGACTCGCAGCTCTCAGGCATCCAGAGAGGCCAGGCAGTGCTGGGTGGCTGGACTCGGTCCCTGCTGTTGACCTGGGTCGCAGCGGATGGCCTGGGTCACGGCCGGCGGCCTGGGTCACGGCCGGCAGCCTCGGTCACGGCCGGCAGCCGGAATGCTCCCGGGCGACGGCCCGCTCCCTTCGCGCCTCCCGCTCGAGGGCGCGGACCTGGCTCCAGACCCCAGGGAGGACGCGGCGGCCAGGCCTGGGCTGCGGAGCAGGCGCCGCCACCCCGCTCTCTCCCGCCTCCGCTCTTCCTGAGCCTGTGTGACCGCACCGGGAGGAGGGCGTCTTCTTCTGGGAGAAGTGAGTCGCCCTGGAGCACGCCCGCACGTGGCCGTCTCTGTCGAGTCTGCAGGGCTTCCAGGTCACTCCCTTGCTCAGCACCCCCTCATTAAAGGCGCCTAGAAGCAGGCAGGATGGAGACTAGACGCCGGACTGGGCCAGCAGCCTCGCTGGGAGCCTGGGGGGACGCCGTCCCCGGGGTTTACAGGAACGGTGTGGAGCCTTGGGGAGCCCTTCCAGAGCCGGGGTCCAGGGCGTCCGCGTGGTGCCAGGTCTCCGAGAGGTGTGTAGGCGGGCCCCGTGTCAGCTGGGCAGCTCGCTGCTTGCCCAGGAAACCAGGAGGGACTGGAAGCCCGTGAGTCACAGTGGGCGGAAGAAGCCAGAAGGCCCCGTGCAGAGCGTGGCCCCAGGGCTGCCCTCGCAGAGCACGCAGCCAGCATGGCCAGGACGGAGCACCTGTCCCACCTGCGCCCCGCCGCCCCCGTCTCTCAGGGGCCCTGCCCAGAGGGCCCGCACGGCCGCCCGGTGGCAGCACACCTGAGGCTCCTCCTGGTGGTGGGGAGGCGCCCCGGCCCAGCCGCTGCAGACCAGCGAGCAGGCAGGGTGGCCGCCCCGCCCCGCCGCGCCCCGCCGCGCCCCGCCCCGGGTGGCACAGCCTCTCCTGACCTGGTCTGAGCTCCTCAGCGGCAGGCTCCGAGCCCATCCCCCCCGAATCAGAGTCCGCCTTTCCACCAGAGCCGGGGGACGGGTCTGCGCGGAGGACTGAGAAAGAAGAACCCAGTCCAGCTGAAGCCCCGGGGAGAGAGGGTAGGAGAGAGACGGTTCCAAGAGACAGCGATTCACGGAGAATTTCCTAGAATCAACAAAGCAATCCTCACAGTTAGGAATCCCAACAAATCTCAAACAAGATCGACCCAAATCCTTAGATGCACCCAAGCAGAGCAACGGGGCACCGGAGACCGACGTGATCTTCCATGGAGGGAGAAGGACGTCACAGAGGAGCAGCAGAGGCCGCCAGCGGGCTGAGGCAGAGAGCCCCGTCAGCCCAGAGGCGACCCGCAGAGGATCTTCCGAGGCACAGGCGCTTCCAGCCCAACCGCGGCCTCCGAGGGCAGCCTTCGGGAGAAGGAAGCTGGCCCCGGGGGGAGGGCTGTCCACACAAGAAGGAATGGTGAGCACAGGAAAGGACCATCTCCTTCCTCTTAACAGAAGCACCCCTCATTAAAGGCGCCTAGAAGCAGGCAGGATGGAGACTAGACGCGGACTGGGCCAGCAGCCTCGCTGGGAGCCTGGGGACGCCGTCCCGGGGTTTACAGGAACGGTGTGGAGCCTTGGGAGCCCTTCCAGAGCCGGGGTCCAGGGCGTCCGCGTGGTGCCAGGTCTCCGAGAGGTGTGTAGGCGGGCCCCGTGTCAGCTGGGCAGCTCGCTGCTTGCCCAGGAAACCAGGAGGGACTGGAAGCCCGTGAGTCACAGTGGGCGGAAGAAGCCAGAAGGCCCCGTGCAGAGCGTGGCCCCAGGGCTGCCCTCGCAGAGCACGCAGCCAGCATGGCCAGGACGGAGCACCTGTCCCACCTGCGCCCCGCCGCCCCCGTCTCTCAGGGGCCCTGCCCAGAGGGCCCGCACGGCCGCCCGGTGGCAGCACACCTGAGGCTCCTCCTGGTGGTGGGGAGGCGCCCCGGCCCAGCCGCTGCAGACCAGCGAGCAGGCAGGGTGGCCGCCCCGCCCCGCCGCGCCCCGCCGCGCCCCGCCCCGGGTGGCACAGCCTCTCCTGACCTGGTCTGAGCTCCTCAGCGGCAGGCTCCGAGCCCATCCCCCCCGAATCAGAGTCCGCCTTTCCACCAGAGCCGGGGGACGGGTCTGCGCGGAGGACTGAGAAAGAAGAACCCAGTCCAGCTGAAGCCCCGGGGAGAGAGGGTAGGAGAGAGACGGTTCCAAGAGACAGCGATTCACGGAGAATTTCCTAGAATCAACAAAGCAATCCTCACAGTTAGGAATCCCAACAAATCTCAAACAAGATCGACCCAAATCCTTAGATGCACCCAAGCAGAGCAACGGGGCACCGGAGACCGACGTGATCTTCCATGGAGGGAGAAGGACGTCACAGAGGAGCAGCAGAGGCCGCCAGCGGGCTGAGGCAGAGAGCCCCGTCAGCCCAGAGGCGACCCGCAGAGGATCTTCCGAGGCACAGGCGCTTCCAGCCCAACCGCGGCCTCCGAGGGCAGCCTTCGGGAGAAGGAAGCTGGCCCCGGGGGGAGGGCTGTCCACACAAGAAGGAATGGTGAGCACAGGAAAGGACCATCTCCTTCCTCTTAACAGAAGCACGCATCATAAAGAAGCATAGATATTTTTGACTGCATTAAGGTTTAAGCATCTGGGTCAATGAAAACAGACTTTGTCAAATCAAAATCAGCGCTGTCTGCTTGCTGGGACTAACAGACAGAGCTAAGTAGACACCAAGACTCGGATGTGGCCGAGGGGACTGGAGCGTCCCGTGGGCCGTCCGCTCGCCCCAGAGGCGGCTGCCATGCGGAGGCAAGGCTCCACGCGCGTGTGACAGTTCCAAAGCGGTAACGAGTAGGAACGTGCTCACTTCTATACCGTCGTGAAAGCTGTGGAGGGGAGTGGGCGACAGGACACAGAAACGGAATGAAAAAAGAAACTCCAGACGACCAGGCCAGTTAAAATAAGACGACAGAAACTAGTCCGCCTCTGTGGTAATTGTGACCAAAGGCAGAGAGACATTCCAGTTAAAAAACAAAGTCTGTCAGAGTTCTTCATAAAACAAAAACTAAACAAATAGGCAGGCAAACAAAACAAGTTTTCAGTTTTATTTCAAGGGAAACACCTAAAGAAAAAGGACAAAGACACATTTTTAAAAATGGAAAAACTATAGAAAACTATTAACTCAAAGAAACAGTTTGCTATTATTATCAGTGAGGGGAAAGAAATCAAGATTTAAGACAAATCACTTATTGATAAATTGTTTAGTTCACTCAAAGATAAGGCAAGTTAAATTTGTTGCATCTGGGCTTCCCAGGTGATCCAGTGGGTAAAGAGTCCGCCTTGCAGTGTGAGGCGCGGTTCCATCCCCTGGATCCCAACAAATCTCAAACAAGATCGACCCAAATCCTTAGATGCACCCAAGCAGAGCAACGGGCACGGAGACCGACGTGATCTTCAAAAACAGAGGAGCAGCAGAGGCCGCCAGCGGGCTGAGGCAGAGAGCCCCGTCAGCCCAGAGGCGACCCGCAGAGGATCTTCCGAGGCACAGGCGCTTCCAGCCCAACCGCGGCCTCCGAGGGCAGCCTTCGGGAGAAGGAAGCTGGCCCCGGGGGGAGGGCTGTCCACACAAGAAGGAATGGTGAGCACAGGAAAGGACCATCTCCTTCCTCTTAACAGAAGCACGCATCATAAAGAAGCATAGATATTTTTGACTGCATTAAGGTTTAAGCATCTGGGTCAATGAAAACAGACTTTGTCAAATCAAAATCAGCGCTGTCTGCTTGCTGGGACTAACAGACAGAGCTAAGTAGACACCAAGACTCGGATGTGGCCGAGGGGACTGGAGCGTCCCGTGGGCCGTCCGCTCGCCCCAGAGGCGGCTGCCATGCGGAGGCAAGGCTCCACGCGCGTGTGACAGTTCCAAAGCGGTAACGAGTAGGAACGTGCTCACTTCTATACCGTCGTGAAAGCTGTGGAGGGGAGTGGGCGACAGGACACAGAAACGGAATGAAAAAAGAAACTCCAGACGACCAGGCCAGTTAAAATAAGACGACAGAAACTAGTCCGCCTCTGTGGTAATTGTGACCAAAGGCAGAGAGACATTCCAGTTAAAAAACAAAGTCTGTCAGAGTTCTTCATAAAACAAAAACTAAACAAATAGGCAGGCAAACAAAACAAGTTTTCAGTTTTATTTCAAGGGAAACACCTAAAGAAAAAGGACAAAGACACATTTTTAAAAATGGAAAAACTATAGAAAACTATTAACTCAAAGAAACAGTTTGCTATTATTATCAGTGAGGGGAAAGAAATCAAGATTTAAGACAAATCACTTATTGATAAATTGTTTAGTTCACTCAAAGATAAGGCAAGTTAAATTTGTTGCATCTGGGCTTCCCAGGTGATCCAGTGGGTAAAGAGTCCGCCTTGCAGTGTGAGGGGCGCCGGTTCCATCCCTGGCCTGGGAAGATCCCACGTGCTGCAGAATGGCTGGACCGGTGTGTCCAATTACCAAGCCGGAGCTCTGGGGCACATGCGCCCAGAGCCAGTGCTCTGCAACGAGAGAGGCCGCTGTGATAGGAGACCCACAGGAGCCAAAGAACAAAGATGGATGAAAAATAAACAATGATGAAGAGGCCAAAAAAAAAAAAGACTTCAAAAACAATAACAACAAGAAAATTTGTATGCATCTAAAGCATAGCTTCAAACATATGTAGACGAAGAAATGAACAAACCATTAGGGGAGTTTGACAGACCTTGCAGTGGAGCCTGAACCTGAAGCCAAGTAGACCAGCAGGAAGAGATTCTGACCGTACAGCCGGACCGGAGCTGAGTTACCCAGCGTGCACCGAGCACTCCCCCCACAGCTGCCTGACTCGGGGGACGCTCACAGAGCTCCATCACACCCCAGACCGTGAAGGGGACTCACCATCTCTCAGAAACTGCAGTCAGACAGCTCTCTCCCCACAAAGCCGTTACGTTGACATCAGTAATTAAAAGGTGAATTTTTAAAAAGTCTTGGCTTTATTGAAAGTTAAAGGAGACCAGAAGAACGCAGTGAAAGGAGAGATGCACGAGCCTCCTGGACGGACAGCGGGGTCCCCCGGGACTGAGGCGTGGACACTGCAGAGGTGACAGAATGTCCCCGCTGCGGTCTTCTGTGAAAGCCAAGGCCCAGTCAGCAATCGGTCGTGTGGTGGACATCACACGGGACACAAGACAAACACTTCAACACTAGAGAGAAAGCTGTAACACTTTTAGAAGAAAATATGGAGTATCTTTCAGTTCACAGAAGCACAAGCTATAGAGGAAACAGTGGTGAATCTGACTACATTAGAATTTTTCAGTTTGGTTTCTCTCAAGGCTCCACAAGGAGAGTAGGGTACAGATCTTCCCAGCACATGGAGCTGAAATCAGATGAGAATCTGAAATACACGTTTAGGCGAATCAGCAGAAAACAGCCCCACTGGGGCTTAAGAGTCCGCCTTGCAGTGCAAGGGACACTGGTTCGATTCCTGGCCCGGGAAGATCCCATGTGCCGAGGAGCGGCTGGACCGGTGTGTCCAACTGCAAGCCAGCGCTCTGGAGCGCGTGCGCCCAGAGCCAGTGCTCTACAACGAGAGAGGCCACTGCGATGGGAGGCCCACACAGGCCAGAGAATAAAGACGGATGGATGAAAATAAATAAGTAAAAAACCAATAAAAAGAGGCCAAAATTAAAAAGAAAAAGAAAACAGCCCCACAGGACAACGGGCAGAGGACAGCAGTCAGCCCATCACAGGGGCGGCAACAGGACTCGAGGGCTGAACTGCCGCGGCCTGCCTGGGCCCGCGGGCGGGAGCATGAGCGCCGTGCTGTGCGCGCCCCGGACTCGCGCGTTCCTCTGTGTGCTCGCCCCGCCACGGGTCAGCGGGAGAGGCAGGCCGTGGAGAAGCATCTGTGATACGGTGCCCGCCTGGGCCCGCCTCCTCCCTGCCCTCCCCTCCTTGCTTCCCGCAAATGCTGGGCCACGTCTGTGGCAGAAATACATCAAAACACGGGGCGTCTCCTTATCGCCCAGCGCTGCTCCCTCCTCTACAGAGGTGGACGTGGAGCCCGGCAGGCACAGGGCAGGGCGAAGCCAAGGCAGGCAGAGGCCAGCCTACGTCCACTGGCCCCCACTCGAGGGAGGGCTTCCCGGGCACCGCCGTCCTTCCCCGGATGCCAGTCTACCCCTGTGGGCGCTGAGGGGTTATCCGTGCTCTGGCCACTGTCTCATAAAAGACAGCAAGTACGCTGCAGGGGGACGGGTCAGGGTCGGAGCTGCTGAAATCCTGAGGGCGCAAGCAAAGCCCCCCTTCAGGGCCACCTGGCTGTGCCTGCAACCTGCATGGCCAGCGAGCTCATCCACGTAACTGGGAGCAGGTGGTGGAGACCGAGAGCCCCTGGGAGTGGGGCAGTGGGCGACCCGGTGGGGCCCGAGTGCACGCGTCTTCCCAGCAATGAGGGCTGACTACATTAGAATTTTTCAGTTTGGTTTCTCTCAAGGCTCCACAAGGAGAGTAGGGTACAGATCTTCCCAGCACATGGAGCTGAAATCAGATGAGAATCTGAAATACACGTTTAGGCGAATCAGCAGAAAACAGCCCCACTGGGGCTTAAGAGTCCGCCTTGCAGTGCAAGGGACACTGGTTCGATTCCTGGCCCGGGAAGATCCCATGTGCCGAGGAGCGGCTGGACCGGTGTGTCCAACTGCAAGCCAGCGCTCTGGAGCGCGTGCGCCCAGAGCCAGTGCTCTACAACGAGAGAGGCCACTGCGATGGGAGGCCCACACAGGCCAGAGAATAAAGACGGATGGATGAAAATAAATAAGTAAAAAACCAATAAAAAGAGGCCAAAATTAAAAAGAAAAAGAAAACAGCCCCACAGGACAACGGGCAGAGGACAGCAGTCAGCCCATCACAGGGGCGGCAACAGGACTCGAGGGCTGAACTGCCGCGGCCTGCCTGGGCCCGCGGGCGGGAGCATGAGCGCCGTGCTGTGCGCGCCCCGGACTCGCGCGTTCCTCTGTGTGCTCGCCCCGCCACGGGTCAGCGGGAGAGGCAGGCCGTGGAGAAGCATCTGTGATACGGTGCCCGCCTGGGCCCGCCTCCTCCCTGCCCTCCCCTCCTTGCTTCCCGCAAATGCTGGGCCACGTCTGTGGCAGAAATACATCAAAACACGGGGCGTCTCCTTATCGCCCAGCGCTGCTCCCTCCTCTACAGAGGTGGACGTGGAGCCCGGCAGGCACAGGGCAGGGCGAAGCCAAGGCAGGCAGAGGCCAGCCTACGTCCACTGGCCCCCACTCGAGGGAGGGCTTCCCGGGCACCGCCGTCCTTCCCCGGATGCCAGTCTACCCCTGTGGGCGCTGAGGGGTTATCCGTGCTCTGGCCACTGTCTCATAAAAGACAGCAAGTACGCTGCAGGGGGACGGGTCAGGGTCGGAGCTGCTGAAATCCTGAGGGCGCAAGCAAAGCCCCCCTTCAGGGCCACCTGGCTGTGCCTGCAACCTGCATGGCCAGCGAGCTCATCCACGTAACTGGGAGCAGGTGGTGGAGAGACCGAGGAGCCCCCTGGGAGTGGGGCAGTGGGCGACCCGGTGGGGCGCCCGAGAGTGCACGACGTCTGTCCACCCCAGCCACGCAGCGACACCCTAGCCGTGCCCGCGTCCACAGCCCTGGTCTGTCCTGGAGCCGACTCGGGCCAGTTCTCCTGCCCGTAGATCCTGCGCCAGCCTGCTCTCCCGGCCGGCGCTCAGCCGCACGCTCCTGGGGACTCGGGAGGGCCCTGCCCCGCGCCGCCCTGCCCTGCCCTCACGGCAGCCAGCCCCGCAGGCCACCCGGCGAACGAGCACGTGATGGGTGACGTCACAGACCAGGAGTGGGGAGCAGTCCAGCTGAGACCCCTCAGGCCTTCGCACCCCACAGCACCGTCGCTCGGGCGCTCTGCTGGCCCCGTGCCCCAGGTGAAGGGCCACCGTCCCCGCCCCAGTGTACTGTCTTCAGGCAACTCCAGTGGCGTCAGAGCAGGCGGCCTGCGGCCCTGAGCTGGCTCGGGACGGCCGCCTGGAGGCTTGTCTGCAGAGACAGGTTTCCGTCTCTGCCCTCGGACCTCTGTCCCCCGCTGTGAGGGGACCTGAGACCCCTTCCGGCCCTCCATGTAGGTGGGCTCAGGGGGCAGCGCCCACCCAAGCATCCCCGCAACCTGGGGTGACCTGCCGTGCTCCCAGAGGGCGCGGGTGGGGGAGGGCTTGCAGGACGGAGTCGGTGCCCCCTCTCCTCCTCACGCCTCAGGCCCTCCCCCCCGCCCCGGTCCCCAGGCGCGCCGGCCAGGACAGCAGGCTGGGGCAGGCCTCTAGGGCCGGAGAACCGACCCGAGTCGGCGCCAGCTCTGACCAGCACTGTGGGTCCTCGCCGTCTGTCCCACGTGCCCCTGGGAGGAGGAGCTGTGCAGCGGGGCCTCAGCCCGCCACCCCCTTCTGCAGGGGCGTCTCGTCTGCGGCGTGGCAGGCACGGGTCACCTGTCGCCTCTTGTCCGCAGGGCTTGGGCTGGTGTCCCCGTGACGGAGATTCCTGGGTGTGCTTCAGTCGCCCCTCTCGGGAGGCTTCCGTGCACCCTGAGTCCCCCGGTGGCGGTCACCAGGCTGACAGGCTGGGCAGCAGGCGTGCCGTCGGCCCTGGGCCCCGCCACGTCGGGGGCTCGCAGAGTGGACTCTGAGCCTGGTCCCCTCATCCCCTCCTGGGACCCTCCGGGCGTGACCGCGGAGTCTGGGACAGGCTGGTTCTCCCTGGGCAGGCCGAGCCCCAGCGCTGGGGTCAGGCCTTGGGTGCGGGGCGGGCGGCTTTTACCCCGGGCTCCGCGTTTCCGGGGAGGCGGATGGACGGCGGTGCTGGCAGATGCCACAGGAGCCGCGGGGCCCCGCAGGTGTGTCCTGAGGCCCTGCACGCGTGGCTGCGCCCTGGGCCCAGCGGGCCTCGCTGAGACCGCGCCTATGGAAGAAGAAGAGGCCGGCCACTCCCGGCCCTGCCCCACGACCGCACCCGCCTCGGGTGGCCGTGAGCCCCACCTACCCAGAAGGGGCTTCACATCTGTTAGGAGGCGTGTCCAGCGCCCAGAGGCCCGCAGCTAACCCCTCCTGTCACCCGGGGGCTCCCTCAGAGGAGAGGACACGCGCCCCCGGCGCTGGCCCTCCCACCCCAGCCTCTGCAGGGCGGGGCTGCGCGGTGAAGCCCGCGCTCTCCCCACATGCACCCACGGAGCCTCGGGGCTCCCTGGAGGCTCGGGGCCTGGAAGCGCCGGGCTTTCCATGACGGCAGGGAGTCGGGTGTGTCTCCCGGGGCGGGCTGGCCTGGCGGTGAGCGTGCCCCGGCGGTGAGCGTGCGGGAGGTCGCCAAGGCTCACCACGTTTACCTCCATCTTCTGTTATTTTAAATGTTTATTTAGAAGGTGAGGCTCAGATAAAATAACTAAAGAAAACTCTTTTCAACCCCGCCTCCGAAGTCAAGTGGCTGGGGGTTGGGACAAGGGTCAGGTCACCAGGGACGCGTGCAGGCGTGTCAGGCCCCGGGGAGCCCTGCGCCCTCCTGGCGGCTCCGCAGTGCCCTCCGCTCTGCGGCATCCTCGCGGAGCCTGCCAGCACCCCCGCGGTGACCCTGAAGGCCCCGGAGGCAGGCCAGGGGCCGTGGGCCCGCGGGGGGCCCGCCAAGCCACCCGTGGGTACAGGGGGGCCGTGCAGCTCCCCAGGCCCGGACCAGGTGTGCAGAGGGGGGACGGTGGGTTCCCCGAGGCTCGTGGGCCCCGCGCTGCCGGCGTGCCGCGGAGGCGTCTAGGGCCCGCGGTCCTGCTGGGCCTGCGCCTCCGAGGAGCCCGACGCCGCCTGGCCGCGGGCAGAGGGAGGAAGCACGTGGCGTGCCCGCCGACCTGCCGCGGCCCATTGGCTATCCCAGGCCAAGTCCTTGCGTGCTGCTGTGTCCGCCACGTGTGGCATGGCCCCTCTCTGTGCGACCTCTGCGCGTTTTGTTTGGTGTGACTTGTACTCGATGACAATAACCTTCTTAGCTCTCGTGTCCTACCCCAGCAGCTGACCAAGCTCCACCAGCTGGCCATGCAGCAAACCCCCTTTCCTCCCCTCGGACAGACCAACCCCGCTTTCCCCGGTACGTACCCAGCCGCCCTTTCTGACCTCTTCTCACCCGGGGCCTCTCTCTCCGAGCGTCTGAGTCCCGGCAGCGAGCGGAGCCGGCGGGGCCGTCTGAGCGCCGGGCACGCTGCCGCGGGCGGGCGGGGGTCTCTGCTGTCCCCGTGCGGGCCAGTCCCCCACAGCTGGCCTTCCTGAGGGAGACGCCGCCCCCGCGAGGGCCCGCCCTGCTCTCTGCTGCCCGCCGGCCGTCAGGGAGGCCCTCCTGCAGGAGGCCGGACGCCGCAGGGCGGTCCGCCTGGCCTCGCCCCGTAGCGCAGGGCGGCGCGCCCGTCAGACTTTGAGCTTCCCTAGTTGAAGTGACCTTGCTTCTCTCCTTGAGGGCAAACATTAAATCTGTTTCTTCTTTGCTCTCCAGGAGAAAAGCTGCCTTTACACTCCTCCGAAGAAGCTCAAAATCTGATGGGCCAGTCGTCAGGTAAAATACAGCTACGCTTAATGGGGCGCCAGCAGGCCAGGAAGGGACCTGGCCGGGCCGCCGGGGTGAGGGGCCGCCGGCCGAGCGCCTTGGCCCAGGGCTGCCGTGCGGTCCAGGGCCAGCCCGAGCGGCCGCGCTGGGTCTGCAGACGCAGCTCCCGCTCCCGCCCCCTCGATGTGGGAGCGCGGCAGTGGCTCCGAGGCTCTGGTGCTCAGGGCACAGCTGCCCGTCATCCAGAGGGTCGCTTATCCTCCCGGGGCACAGCGCGGGGGCCTGGCGTGAAGGGCTGACCACACTGCGTGCTTTCGTGGGAGAGAAGCCGCTCTGGACTGAGTCTGCACTAAGCACCCCTAGACGTGACCAGGTGGGCGTGGACCCCTGGATCCCACTGCCAGGCTTGGAGCAAGGAGCGCAGCTCCTGACGGCCCCCTGGGGGAGAAGCCACTGGAAGCGTGTGGCCGGGACGTGGTTAGGTCCCCGTGACGGGTGCGCCCCCCCGTGCTCGGACTACCCCCCAGCCGCCCCGACGTGGGCCTCGTGAAACCCCGAATCCGGGCAGAAGCGCCAGAGTCCGGCCGGCTTACGAGGAAATGGGGGAGAGAAGTGTCTGCAGGGTCCTCGCCGCCGCCCCCACGGGCAGTCTGCCTCGGGGCGTCCCCCCGCGCCCCTCCCGCAGGGCTGTGGGGGCTGGGACCCCAGCTCTGGGCTCGGGGCTCATCTCTGCAGCTGAGACCCCAGCTGTGGGCTCGGGGCACTTGCTGTGGGTTTCTTCCCGGTGCAGCTTTTAAGTAAGTTAACGCAGATTTTAATGAGTGAAAATTACAGAAAACCACAGAATAATGTTGATTCGGGAACTGGTACCACCCTCTGCACGGTTCCGTGTCTGGTGATAGCGCTTGTCCAGGAGGCTCTGGTGTGGCCCTCTGCCCTTTACAGTGAGACTTCAGGAGCCACCCAGCCGTGGCCTCCAGGGGACAGTGCTCCCAGAGCCCAGCTTGCCCAGGACGCAGGTTCCCTCAGCGCACGCCCACCACAGCCCGCCTGTCACGGCCCCAGGGATGAGGGCTCGTCGCTCTCCGGGCCCCTGGGGCCCACGGCACTCAGGTGCACACCCCGTGCCAGCGCAGGGCAGGAGGCTGGGCTGCCTGTCCTCACCCCGAGGCCACCCATGCGCTCCCGGCAGCTGGGATGTCTGCTGGGGAAGCAGCGCTTGAGATTCCTAAGAGGAAACTCACCCCTGGGGGGGCTTTAGAGCCTTTGCACAATGTCCCCTTGATTCCAAAACTTGAGCCAGGGAAGCAGGTGTGACCCCCAAACCAGGAGTCCCTGCAACGTACTCAGGACCAAGGAAGTCTCCGAGGTGACATTTTATTGACTGAACGTGCATATAGATGGACGAGGGCGTGGTAGTTGCATTGAAAATAAAAAACTTTATGAAAAGCACTAAGCACCCCTAGACGTGACCAGGTGGGCGTGGACCCTGGATCCCACTGCCAGGCTTGGAGCAAGGAGCGCAGCTCCTGACGGCCCCTGGGGAGAAGCCACTGGGCGTGTGGCCGGACGTGGTTAGGTCCCCGTGACGGGTGCGCCCCCCCGTGCTCGGACTACCCCCCAGCCGCCCCGACGTGGGCCTCGTGAAACCCCGAATCCGGGCAGAAGCGCCAGAGTCCGGCCGGCTTACGAGGAAATGGGGGAGAGAAGTGTCTGCAGGGTCCTCGCCGCCGCCCCCACGGGCAGTCTGCCTCGGGGCGTCCCCCCGCGCCCCTCCCGCAGGGCTGTGGGGGCTGGGACCCCAGCTCTGGGCTCGGGGCTCATCTCTGCAGCTGAGACCCCAGCTGTGGGCTCGGGGCACTTGCTGTGGGTTTCTTCCCGGTGCAGCTTTTAAGTAAGTTAACGCAGATTTTAATGAGTGAAAATTACAGAAAACCACAGAATAATGTTGATTCGGGAACTGGTACCACCCTCTGCACGGTTCCGTGTCTGGTGATAGCGCTTGTCCAGGAGGCTCTGGTGTGGCCCTCTGCCCTTTACAGTGAGACTTCAGGAGCCACCCAGCCGTGGCCTCCAGGGGACAGTGCTCCCAGAGCCCGGCTTGCCCAGGACGCAGGTTCCCTCAGCGCACGCCCACCACAGCCCGCCTGTCACGGCCCCAGGGATGAGGGCTCGTCGCTCTCCGGGCCCCTGGGGCCCACGGCACTCAGGTGCACACCCCCGTGCCCGCGCGCAGGGCAGGAGGCTGGGCTGCCTGTCCTCACCCCGAGGCCACCCATGCGCTCCCGGCAGCTGGGATGTCTGCTGGGGAAGCAGCGCTTGAGATTCCTAAGAGGAAACTCACCCCTGGGGGGGCTTTAGAGCCTTTGCACAATGTCCCCTTGATTCCAAAACTTGAGCCAGGGAAGCAGGTGTGACCCCCAAACCAGGAGTCCCTGCAACGTACTCAGGACCAAGGAAGTCTCCGAGGTGACATTTTATTGACTGAACGTGCATATAGATGGACGAGGGAGTGGTAATTGCATTGAAAATACCTTTATGAAAAGAGAGAAGGAGCGAGACCTCTAGGTTTAGCTGCGTGAGAGCATGGTGTCGGGTTGGGGTGAGGCTCTGAGGCTGCAGGGCAGCCCGGCCTCGCCAGGCTCGTGTGTCCTGCTCCAGGGACGCGGGTGCGTGGAGGAGGGCCTGACGGCGGGGACAGGGACCGGGCGGCCCTGGTGGTCGGGGACACCCCTGGACGCGTGGGTTTAGGCCGAGGGGCAGGGAGGAGCAGGGCCGGGCCGCGGGCTCAGCCGGGCCTGCAGGGCTTGGGAGAGGGACCGCGGCTGCCGTGGGAGAGGGTAGGGCTGCAGCAGGAAGGCGGGGCGTAGCCGCGGGTCTGCTGCCCCTGCGGGGGAAACGCCTGGCGTGAGGGAGTCTCTGCCCCCTGACGGCCTGGGAGGCGGGCCCTCGGAGCCCGCTGTTTTGTCGTCACTGTTTCTGAAGCAAGTGTGGGCCTTGTCCTTGATCCTGAGAGTGGCTCTGACTTGGGGGTGCTGAGCTGAGATGTGTAGAGGGGGAGCCGGGGCGCGTGAGGAGCCGGGCCGCGTCTCTGCTCCCGGCAGCTGTGGAAAGCGTGTCTTCCCCCGGCCCGGCGGGCTGAGGCCCCCCTGTCCCATGCTGGAAGTGTTGCGGGGACCCAGGGCCACGGGACCCGCAGGGCAGGGCAGGGCCAGCCGGGACAGCTGACGCCCTGGGGCCAGGGTCTGCAGAGGGCGCCCTGCTGGCGTGCCCGGGTGCCCAGGGCTGGCTCCACTGGTGTCGCCTGGGCGCTGGCGCCGGCAGGGCCACCGGGGAGTCCGAGTGGCGTCCGAGAGACCGTGCCGCACGGCCGACGAGCGACCCGAGCTGAGCCCAGACGGAAGAAGGGGACTGGCTCCTCCTGTCTGATGCTGGGGGCCTTGAGATTCCTAAGAGGAAACTCACCCCTGGGGGGGCTTTAGAGCCTTTGCACAATGTCCCCTTGATTCCAAAACTTGAGCCAGGGAAGCAGGTGTGACCCCCAAACCAGGAGTCCCTGCAACGTACTCAGGACCAAGGAAGTCTCCGAGGTGACATTTTATTGACTGAACGTGCATATAGATGGACGAGGGAGTGGTAATTGCATTGAAAATACCTTTATGAAAAGAGAGAAGGAGCGAGACCTCTAGGTTTAGCTGCGTGAGAGCATGGTGTCGGGTTGGGGTGAGGCTCTGAGGCTGCAGGGCAGCCCGGCCTCGCCAGGCTCGTGTGTCCTGCTCCAGGGACGCGGGTGCGTGGAGGAGGGCCTGACGGCGGGGACAGGGACCGGGCGGCCCTGGTGGTCGGGGACACCCCTGGACGCGTGGGTTTAGGCCGAGGGGCAGGGAGGAGCAGGGCCGGGCCGCGGGCTCAGCCGGGCCTGCAGGGCTTGGGAGAGGGACCGCGGCTGCCGTGGGAGAGGGTAGGGCTGCAGCAGGAAGGCGGGGCGTAGCCGCGGGTCTGCTGCCCCCTGCGGGGAAGCGCCTGGCGTGAGGGAGTCTCTGCCCCCTGACGGCCTGGGAGGCGGGCCCTCGGAGCCCGCTGTTTTGTCGTCACTGTTTCTGAAGCAAGTGTGGGCCTTGTCCTTGATCCTGAGAGTGGCTCTGACTTGGGGGTGCTGAGCTGAGATGTGTAGAGGGGGAGCCGGGGCGCGTGAGGAGCCGGGCCGCGTCTCTGCTCCCGGCAGCTGTGGAAAGCGTGTCTTCCCCCGGCCCGGCGGGCTGAGGCCCCCCTGTCCCATGCTGGAAGTGTTGCGGGGACCCAGGGCCACGGGACCCGCAGGGCAGGGCAGGGCCAGCCGGGACAGCTGACGCCCTGGGGCCAGGGTCTGCAGAGGGCGCCCTGCTGGCGTGCCCGGGTGCCCAGGGCTGGCTCCACTGGTGTCGCCTGGGCGCTGGCGCCGGCAGGGCCACCGGGGAGTCCGAGTGGCGTCCGAGAGACCGTGCCGCACGGCCGACGAGCGACCCGAGCTGAGCCCAGACGGAAGAAGGGGACTGCCCCCTGCTGGGCTCCTCCCTGTCTGAGGGGCGCTGGGCCAGGAAGGGGGTGGCCCTGGGGACCCAGAACCCACAGGCCCCGGCCCCCAGCCCTGCTTGCCTGCGGCCGCGTGGGGGGTGGGGCGGGCACCTGTGCTGCGGGAGCAGCCTCAGCCCAGCTGACCTTGTCCTCTTACTGTGCCCAGGTCTGGACGCCAGCCCCCCGGCCAGCACTCACGAGCTCACCATTCCCAATGATGTGAGTATGCGGGGCCTCCCCCGCCCTCCTTCAGAGCTGAGCGCCCCTGGGGGTGGGCGGCACCAGCCCCGCCGTCCAGACGGGGGAGCCCCGGGGGCTTCAGGACGGTCTCAGACTTCAGACACGGCAGCTGCCGGGACCCCCGGTGCCCGTGAGGACACCGCCCTGTCTAGGGCCCCCCGGGGCAGGTGGTCCAGGAGTGTGCCGCGGGCCCTTGGAGGCTTCACAGACCCCTCTCACGTGCTCCCCTCACGCCCCCCACACTCAGCTGTCGCCCACCCATCTGGATCCGCAGACGATCGTAAGCATGTGGTCATAGCGTGCTGACTCTGATCCCCAAACAGAGAGCCCAGGGCGAGTGTGACCCGGGTGTCCTGGCAGGGCGGCAACCTGGGGGCGTGGTGGCGGCGGGGACGCCCCTCCAGCTCCCGTGTCCACTCGAACACCCCTCCTGCCCAGGGCGCAGCCTGGAGGGCCGGGTGCGGGCCGCGTGCCGGCAGCCGCTCGATGTCGGGACTTCCGGTGGCCGAGGCCTCGAGGCCCCCGTCCTCCAGCAGGGCCCCGCTCCCCTGGCGTCGGGGCGTAGGCCGAGCCCGGACTGTGGCGGGCTCTCTCCGAGACGCGCCTCCGTGCTCTCTTCCAGCTAATAGGCTGCATAATTGGACGTCAGGGGACCAAGATCAATGAGATTCGACAGATGTCTGGAGCGCAGATCAAAATTGCCAACGCCACGGAGGGGTCCTCAGAGCGCCAGATCACCATCACGGGGACCCCGGCCAACATCAGCCTCGCCCAGTACCTCATCAACGCCAGGTGAGGGCCACAGCCCGGCTGGGCCCGGAGCAGCCTCTGGGCGTCTCTCCGGCTGCGTGCCGGTGGGCAGCGTGTCCAGGGGATGCCGGCCCTCGTGTGCCGCTGCACTCCGCACTGGACCTTTCACCCTCCGGCGGAGCCCACACGGCCCCACGCGCGTCGCAAGGCACTGGCGCCTTCCGCAGCAAGCTGTGGGGAGCCCTGCATCCACAGGGACGCGCCCAGAGAAGGGGCGTCTGGAGCCGAGCCTCCGGGCCTCCCTCTTCAGCCACAGGGAGGTGCCCGGCCAGCCGGCGTCCCGCCGCCCCTGTGCTGGCCAGGAACTGGGCCTCGGGCCGCGCTGCCAGCTCCGCGGCCCCGGGAGGCCCCGGGCTTCGGGGTTGAGAAGGGCTGCCTCATCAGCCGCTCCTGGGGCATCTTGCTGGGGCCTCGGGCCTTCTGCCTGCGGGACACACCGGGCTGGCGCCGCAGCACTGGCTGTGCCCGCCCCGCGTCCTCCGCTCGGGCCTGGTCAACATAAGGTCTCTGTGTTTGGGGAACAGGTCACTGCTCGCTCTGCGCTCAGACGCTGTGCTCCACCCAGAGGCTTGGTGGGCGGCCCGGGGCCCCCTGCTGGGGAAACAGGTCCTGCAGCTCTCGGGCCAGCCCAGCACTCCTGCGGGGAGCGCGTCTCTCCCCAGCCCCCCTGCCGGGGCAGCCGCACCCACGGAAGCCTCCAGAGAGGGGCGCCAGGGCCTGCCTCCCCCGCCCCAGCAGCGTCCCTCCCACCCGCCACAGCGCCCAGCAACGGCGGGGCACCGGGGCCGCCCTGACCGCGTCGTCGCAGCCCGGCCGGCCCGAGGCCCGCAGGCCCCAGGCGGAAGGCCCGTGGCGGTGAAGCGGGGCGGGCCCTGCGGCCACCTCGCCTGCCAGAGCGCGCTGACCTGTGCCCTGTGCCCGTCTCTTCCAGGCTGACGTCCGAGGTCACCGGGATGGGCGCCCTTTAACCACCGCGCCCCACGCTCGCCCCGTGCAGGCCGCCCCCGCCCGCAGACGAGGCCCGCCCAGTCTCTGTCCAGGCTGACGTCCGTAGGTCACCGAGGGCCGCACAAGCCAAAGGAATGCCCGCCTTCCGCGGGGCACAGCCCGGCTGGGCCCGGAGCAGCCTCTGGGCGTCTCTCCGGCTGCGTGCCGGTGGGCAGCGTGTCCAGGGGATGCCGGCCCTCGTGTGCCGCTGCACTCCGCACTGGACCTTTCACCCTCCGGCGGAGCCCACACGGCCCCACGCGCGTCGCAAGGCACTGGCGCCTTCCGCAGCAAGCTGTGGGGAGCCCTGCATCCACAGGGACGCGCCCAGAGAAGGGGCGTCTGGAGCCGAGCCTCCGGGCCTCCCTCTTCAGCCACAGGGAGGTGCCCGGCCAGCCGGCGTCCCGCCGCCCCTGTGCTGGCCAGGAACTGGGCCTCGGGCCGCGCTGCCAGCTCCGCGGCCCCGGGAGGCCCCGGGCTTCGGGGTTGAGAAGGGCTGCCTCATCAGCCGCTCCTGGGGCATCTTGCTGGGGCCTCGGGCCTTCTGCCTGCGGGACACACCGGGCTGGCGCCGCAGCACTGGCTGTGCCCGCCCCGCGTCCTCCGCTCGGGCCTGGTCAACATAAGGTCTCTGTGTTTGGGGAACAGGTCACTGCTCGCTCTGCGCTCAGACGCTGTGCTCCACCCAGAGGCTTGGTGGGCGGCCCGGGGCCCCCTGCTGGGGAAACAGGTCCTGCAGCTCTCGGGCCAGCCCAGCACTCCTGCGGGGAGCGCGTCTCTCCCCAGCCCCCCTGCCGGGGCAGCCGCACCCACGGAAGCCTCCAGAGAGGGGCGCCAGGGCCTGCCTCCCCCGCCCCAGCAGCGTCCCTCCCACCCGCCACAGCGCCCAGCAACGGCGGGGCACCGGGGCCGCCCTGACCGCGTCGTCGCAGCCCGGCCGGCCCGAGGCCCGCAGGCCCCAGGCGGAAGGCCCGTGGCGGTGAAGCGGGGCGGGCCCTGCGGCCACCTCGCCTGCCAGAGCGCGCTGACCTGTGCCCTGTGCCCGTCTCTTCCAGGCTGACGTCCGAGGTCACCGGGATGGGCGCCCTTTAACCACCGCGCCCCACGCTCGCCCCGTGCAGGCCGCCCCCGCCCGCAGACGTAGAGGTCTCCTGACCAGCAGCAGCTCTCTGTGCCCGGGCCCGCGCCCGCGGCGGCCCAAGCGTGTCTGGGCTCCGACGCCGCCCCGACGCTGCTCCAGCTTCACGTACGCCCGCTCCCCGCGCGTTGGCATGCCGTGTCCGTTGTTTAAAGGCTCTGTGGCCGCTCCCACCCGTGACGCTTTAGAAACGTTGCTCCTTAGTGTCCGTGTATCTGTTGTAAGACTTGGTCTGACGTGTGGACGTCACCTCCGAGGCTCCAGAACCGCGGCCGCAGGGGCGCCCCTCCCCGGTTCCCCTGGCCGCGGCCCCGTGGCTGCGAGGGTCGGCGCTGACGGGCGCAGGGCTCCCTGGGTCCGAGGGCAGGGCGCTGGAGGGCTCCGGGTCTGCCCGGTGCGGGGCCCAGGCGTCTGTCTTGGGGTGGATGGCGTGGCCGGGCCGGGAGGCGCCCTCTGCACCAGGACCCAGTCAATAAAGGACGTGTGCTGCCCTGGCTCTGGCTCTCTCTGCCTCGCGCCCGCCCGTGTGCTGGCCTCGCACGCGGAGGAGCCGCTCCTCTCTGGGTCCCCACCTCCCGCCGCCCGCCCCTCGCCAGCCCCCGCAGACTCCGTCACCCTGAGCTGGAACCCATCCTCCTCTCCCGGCTCAGCCACCGCGCTCCCCTCTCAACACCGAACCCGGGCGCCCGGGGCCGGGGCTGCGGGACGCCTCTCTGCGTGGCCCTCGCCGTGAGCACCGCCTCCTGGGCCGGGTCTGGGCTGTGAGGCCCCGCGGCAGACGGGGGCCCAGAGGTGAGGCCACGGGCAGCACCCTCCCTGCACGGCGGAGAGTCCAAGCGGCCCAGGGGTCCTCCCTGGTGCTCCCGCCTCTCAGGAGCCCCTCCTGCCAGCCCTGAGGAGGCTGCCCTGCCCCCAGGCTCCATCCAGGCCCCCGCGCTCAGGCCACGCGGGCACACTGCCCGCCCTCCCTGGACTCCCCCGCTCGAGGGCGGTTTCACAGCCTCGCAGCGCCCGGGCACACTGCAAGCCCAGCCGTTTAGGGCTGCGGCTCACTCACCCTCTGGGCCTACTGGCCGCGGGCAGGCCACTGCTCAGGGCCTGGTGGTGACAGATGAGGTGGACACCAGCTTTCCTCCGGACGTGTCGGTCGGCTTCGGGCCCGTGGGTGGCCAGGGGGCGGGGTGAGGAGCGCCTTGGAGAGCCAGAGCCGGCCGTGGGGGTGGGGGACGTGGGACGTGCAGGGCTGACGCCGGGGCCCGGGGAGCCGCAGGCCGGGGCGGGCGCGGCGCTGAGATGTGGCTCCGCGGCGTCCTCGTCCGGAGGAGACCAGCAGGCAGACTGGTGGCCGGGCGACAGGAGCTGGGCAGGAGGGCCAGGGCGCACCGGAGAGCCGGGCGGGCGGGGCAGCGGGGGGCCCGGCGGCTGCAGGACTCCCAGGGCGGGGCGCAGGCCAGCGCGCTGGCTCTGGAGGAAGAACACGGCCTTCCGTCTGGATCCCCAGTGCGCTGAGGCAGAAAGAGGGTCCAGGCCACGTGTGCGGAGCCCCTCTCTCTGGGCCGTGGCGTGGCGGTTCGCCCTCCCCGTGGGGAGGCTGCAGCTGAGGGGCGAGGTGGGCTCGGCTGGAGCCGTCCAGGCCGGAGAGGCGTGGGAGCAGCAGGCCAGGTGCCCCGGAGCAGCCCCGCGGGGCGCTCTGAGGATGTCCAGCGGCCTCGGGCAGAGGGGGCTCGCTTGGGCCGCCTGGGGTGGGGCCTGGTGGGAGCCCGGGACGAGAGGCCTCTGTGCCAGGCGCGTCAGCACCAGCCGACGCCTGGTGTCCACAGGGGCAGGGCCACACGTCTGTGTCCACGGATGCAGCTGCTGCGGCTGCTCGTGGACACGTCCCTCCGGAGGTCATCGCCTGGGGGCGGGCTGACCGGGGCGCGCGATGTGTGTTTAAGAGCCCACTGGCCGCGGCTGCCCCGCCGGACCGTCTCTCCGCCTCCGCGCCGAGGCTCCCCGGCCCCACGGGCCCCGCACGGGTGTGCTCAGCCGTCCCGGGAGTGTGAGGTGGCACGGCGTTGTGACATGAGCTTGCGCTTCCCTGGTGACACGAGGTCGAGCATTTTTTCACGTGCTTATCGGCCCCTGCACCTTCTCTGCTGAAATGTCTATTCGGATCTCTCGCCTGTTTCCAATGTGATTTTCTTGTCACTGAGTTTGAAGAGTTGTTTTTGTATTGTGGACATGAGGCATTTACGAGATGCATCACAGGCTCTGCGAGGACTCTCCTCCACCCTGCGGCTCGTCTTCGTCCTCGCTGCGACGTCTTTTGGAGAACCGGGCTAGCGTTTTGAGGCCGCCCCGGCCGTCCAGGTGTCACTGCAAGAAATCGTTGACTGCACCAAGGTCACCAAGATTGTTCTCATATATTTTCTTCCAGAAGTTTTGTAATTTTGTTTCCTCACTGAACTGCCTTTGCACCTTTATCAGGCACTCATTTCCCTACACACAGCGTCCTCTGGGCTCTCTCGTCTGTGCCTCGGGGGTCTGGCTCTGTTCCAACACCACACTGGTCTGACGACCGCGGCCGTTGGGCCTCCAACATCGTTCTTTTTCAAATTTGTTTTGGCTACTCCTGGTCCTTTTCGATTTCTGTATAACTTTTAGAGTCAGTTGGTAACTTTCCACAAAGGAGTGTGCTCTGGTTTTGAGTAAGGTGGTGTGGAGCCTGTTGCTTCGCTTGAAGATAGTTGCCAGCTTAGCAGTCAAGTCATCTGACCTGCGAGCAAGGCGTGTCTCTCCGTATGTTTCTGTCTTCTTACATTTCTTTCAGCAGTGTTTTGTAGTTCTCAGTGTACTGGTTTATAAGTCTTGTGTCAGACTTACCATGAAGTATTTCATATTTCACATACTGTTTTAAATGTTTAACTTTAGTTTACAGTTGTTCATAGCTAGTATATAGAAATACAGTGAATCTGTGTGTGTGTGTTGTTTCTTAGAGTCTGTGCAAACAATAGAAAAGATCAATGACGCTAAGAGCTTATTCTTTGGAAACATAAAGAAAACTGATAAACCTTTAGCCAAAGCTCTCAAGAAAAAAGAGAGGGGATCCGAGTCAATAAATTCAAATATGAAAAAGAAGTTATAAGCAATACCACAGAAATACAGAAGATCATAGGAGAGTAACACAATTATATGCCAATAAAACAGGAAACCTAGAAGAAACGGACAGATTCCTTAAACATATACAGTCTTCGCCTCACTCGCTGAAATGTCTATTCGGATCTCTCGCCTGTTTCCAATGTGATTTTCTTGTCACTGAGTTTGAAGAGTTGTTTTTGTATTGTGGACATGAGGCATTTACGAGATGCATCACAGGCTCTGCGAGGACTCTCCTCCACCCTGCGGCTCGTCTTCGTCCTCGCTCACGTCTTTTGGAGAACCGGGCTAGCGTTTTGAGGCCGCCCCGGCCGTCCAGGTGTCACTGCAAGAAATCGTTGACTGCACCAAGGTCACCAAGATTGTTCTCATATATTTTCTTCCAGAAGTTTTGTAATTTTGTTTCCTCACTGAACTGCCTTTGCACCTTTATCAGGCACTCATTTCCCTACACACAGCGTCCTCTGGGCTCTCTCGTCTGTGC
Organism: Tragulus kanchil; assembly: GCA_022376925.1. NCBI lineage: Eukaryota > Metazoa > Chordata > Mammalia > Artiodactyla > Tragulidae > Tragulus > Tragulus kanchil. The sequence continues at coordinate 247,996,031 of JAIOJX010000028.1, forward strand.
CTCGGGGGTCTGGCTCTGTTCCAACACCACACTGGTCTGACGACCGCGGCCGTTGGGCCTCCAACATCGTTCTTTTCAAATTTGTTTTGGCTACTCCTGGTCCTTTTCGATTTCTGTATAACTTTTAGAGTCAGTTGGTAACTTTCCACAAAGGAGTGTGCTCTGGTTTTGAGTAAGGTGGTGTGGAGCCTGTTGCTTCGCTTGAAGATAGTTGCCAGCTTAGCAGTCAAGTCATCTGACCTGCGAGCAAGGCGTGTCTCTCCGTATGTTTCTGTCTTCTTACATTTCTTTCAGCAGTGTTTTGTAGTTCTCAGTGTACTGGTTTATAAGTCTTGTGTCAGACTTACCATGAAGTATTTCATATTTCACATACTGTTTTAAATGTTTAACTTTAGTTTACAGTTGTTCATAGCTAGTATATAGAAATACAGTGAATCTGTGTGTGTGTGTTGTTTCTTAGAGTCTGTGCAAACAATAGAAAAGATCAATGACGCTAAGAGCTTATTCTTTGGAAACATAAAGAAAACTGATAAACCTTTAGCCAAAGCTCTCAAGAAAAAAGAGAGGGGATCCGAGTCAATAAATTCAAATATGAAAAAGAAGTTATAAGCAATACCACAGAAATACAGAAGATCATAGGAGAGTAACACAATTATATGCCAATAAAACAGGAAACCTAGAAGAAACGGACAGATTCCTTAAACATATACAGTCTCCCAAGACTGAACTGGGGCAAGATAGAAAATACAAACACACACATTACCAATAGTGAATTTTTTATATTTATTGACCTGTCTATGTTCATTTCTTGCGGGGCGTAGCTGTGACATGGGAGCTTTGTTGCTCGGCAGCACACAGGATCCCAGTTCCCTGACCAGGAGCCACACCCGAGTCCCCTGCATTGTGATGCAGATTCTTAGCCACTGGCCCACCAGGGAAGTCCCACAATAATAAAATTGAACTAGGAAAAAAAACCCAGCAAACAGTCCGGAACGAGACGGCTTTACAGGTGGATCCTACCACACATTTAGAGAAGAACATCTCTCCTTCTCAAATTATTTTTTAAAAAAATTGCATAGGAAAGGGTGCTTCTGAACTCACCCTACGAGGCCACCGTCACACGGATACGAAAACCAGACAAACGTGTCACCGGGAGAGAGCTGCAGGTCCGTCTCACTGATGACCGTGGGTGCAGAAATCCTCAGCAAAATGTTACCAGACACCGCCAGTTGCTCAGCTGGTAAAGAAGCAGCCCGCCCGTGCATGGGACCCTAGAGGTAGAGAATCGGTCCCTGGGTCTGGGAGGTCCTCTGGAGGAGGAGACGGCTGCCCACTCCAGTGCTCTCGCCTGGAGAATCCCGCGGACAGAGGAGCCTGCGGGCTGCCGTCCACGAGGTGGCGAAGAGTCGGGACTGAGTGCACGCACACAGGCTCCAATTCGAAACTACGTGAAAAGAATCACACACTGTAGCCAAGTGGCATCTGTAGCCTAAAGGAAAGCAGCCTGCATGCTCCCTGGAAGGACCGACGCTGAAGCTGAAGTCCCAGTCCTCTGGCCACCGGATGCAAAGCGCCGGCTCGTGGGGAAAGACGCTGATGCTGGGAAAGGTGGAGGGGAGAGGAGGGGATGACAGAGGACGAGACGGTTGGACGGCATCACTGATGCAACGGATGTGAGTCTGAGCCAGCTCGGGGAGAGGGCGAAGGACAGAGGAGCCTGCGGGCCGCCGTCCGTGAGGTCGCAAAGAGTTGAGCACAGCTGAGAGACGGTAACGACGAGTCTCTGTAAGCTGTGACCACAAACCGGGCCTGCGGCCAATGGCGTCCTGGTCCTGTTGGCTTGTTGATTGTCATGTAGCAGAGAAAATAATTTCATATTGAACTGGAAACACCTTGATTCGCTTACATTGCTCACCTCACGCTTTGCCGTTGAGCAGCCCTGCTCCTTGTGAAGTCCCCACATCGCCTGGATGTGCGTGGAAGGCAGCCAAGTGTCTCCAACCCAAACCTCGTGCCCCTCACGGAGCAGGTCAGCAGAGCAGGAGGCTCTCGCCGGGGGCGGGGAGAGGGGGGGTCCCCAGAGGATGTCTGGAAAGGCTTTACAGGTGGATCCTACCACACATTTAGAGAAGAACATCTCTCCTTCTCAAATTATTTTTTAAAAAAATTGCATAGGAAAGGGTGCTTCTGAACTCACCCTACGAGGCCACCGTCACACGGATACGAAAACCAGACAAACGTGTCACCGGAGAGAGCTGCAGGTCCGTCTCACTGATGACCGTGGGTGCAGAAATCCTCAGCAAAATGTTACCAGACACCGCCAGTTGCTCAGCTGGTAAAGAAGCAGCCCGCCCGTGCATGGGACCCTAGAGGTAGAGAATCGGTCCCTGGGTCTGGGAGGTCCTCTGGAGGAGGAGACGGCTGCCCACTCCAGTGCTCTCGCCTGGAGAATCCCGCGGACAGAGGAGCCTGCGGGCTGCCGTCCACGAGGTGGCGAAGAGTCGGGACTGAGTGCACGCACACAGGCTCCAATTCGAAACTACGTGAAAAGAATCACACACTGTAGCCAAGTGGCATCTGTAGCCTAAAGGAAAGCAGCCTGCATGCTCCCTGGAAGGACCGACGCTGAAGCTGAAGTCCCAGTCCTCTGGCCACCGGATGCAAAGCGCCGGCTCGTGGGGAAAGACGCTGATGCTGGGAAAGGTGGAGGGGAGAGGAGGGGATGACAGAGGACGAGACGGTTGGACGGCATCACTGATGCAACGGATGTGAGTCTGAGCCAGCTCGGGGAGAGGGCGAAGGACAGAGGAGCCTGCGGGCCGCCGTCCGTGAGGTCGCAAAGAGTTGAGCACAGCTGAGAGACGGTAACGACGAGTCTCTGTAAGCTGTGACCACAAACCGGGCCTGCGGCCAATGGCGTCCTGGTCCTGTTGGCTTGTTGATTGTCATGTAGCAGAGAAAATAATTTCATATTGAACTGGAAACACCTTGATTCGCTTACATTGCTCACCTCACGCTTTGCCGTTGAGCAGCCCTGCTCCTTGTGAAGTCCCCACATCGCCTGGATGTGCGTGGAAGGCAGCCAAGTGTCTCCAACCCGGGTTAAGGAGCCTCGTGCCCCTCACGGAGCAGGTCAGCAGAGCAGGAGGCTCTCGCCGTCGGGGAGAGTTCCAGGGAGAGAAGGAGACACCTGGCACCGGGTGGGTCCCCAGAGGGGACATGTCTGCAAAGCTGATCAAACGGCCACATGTCCTCATGGCTGGATGGAGTGATGGAGTGGCCTGGCCGCACTGCTGGGCATGCCGGGGGCAGGGGCAGTGGAGGCAGGGAGAGGGCCCAGGGCCCTGGTTTTGCTGGGGACCCAGCTATGGAGCTCCAGGGACCGTGGCCTGGTCATGTGCAGACGACGCGTCGCAGCCTCGGAGGGACCGCTACTCCCAAGGGACTCGGGCGGCCGCCCTGGAGGAGGAAGAACGCACCCTGACGGCCCCCTTGTGCAGCGGCAGCAGGGAGGGGTCCTCTGGGCAGCCCCTCTCCCAGAGCAGGGCTGGGAAGGCGCCACCAGCCGCTGGAGAGGCCCGGGCTGCTCAGAGGGCCAGACGCCCCCAGCTGGGCTGTGTGCCTCGCCTCTCTGTTTAAAATTCTCCCCCGTCCCTGCCCACGGGCACCCCAGTGCCTCCCCCCACTGCCTCCGTGTCCTGAGCGACTGCACCCTGCATCAGCTGAGCCAGCAGGCGCCCTCCCCAGCCAACCTGGGCAAGAACCAGGAGCAAACCCAGTGGCGGAGAATCCGAAGAAAGTCTGTGAAAGTGACTTTATTTCGCCCCATGGAGTTTACTCTGGGAGCCAAGAAGAGATGTGCCAGGGTCCATTCAGCCCAGAAGGCAGGTTCTCAGCCGCCTGGGCAGGGCCTCCAAACTCTGAGGGCTCGGCTCAAATTATTCAAGCCCTGATGCTCAGACAGCTAGTGTCCATTTATTGATAAATATGCCTCCAAGAGTTCTGTGTGTGAGAGAGATTTAAAGGAGGTCATCCACCATATTTTCTGGTGGATAATTGTGGTTTGCAAGAAAAAGAAATCTTGCAAATTGCACACTTAAGATGACAGTAGTGTACATGTTCCTGGCTTTTAGAGTTACTGCTGAAATCTAAATACAACAGTAAAATCATTTCTCTTTCCAGGGTACTTAAAATTCAGAAAGAAAATCATTCTAAACCTGGAGACACCAGGGGAAGGTGAATCCAAGTGGAAGGCTGGTGCTCCGTGGGCAGCGCGTGGACAGAAACAGCTCCCGCCTTGCCACGTCCTGCAGCCCCGCGGCTGCCTCTGTGGGAGGCGGGGAGGTGCCTGCTCCACGCCCAGGAGCCCCCGGGCCTCGGCGGGCCCTCCCCCGGGGAGTCTTCCTGCTCAGTGCCTCGCAGCCCCCTCCAAAGGCCAGAAGCAAGTCTGCGAGCAAAATACATTCTTGGTTTGGTTTCCAGAACTTTCCAAACAGATGCTGAGCCTATTCACAATAAACACATCCCTCCAGTCTGCAGGGCGGGATTGGAAAATGCTGTTGAATTATGTTGGCTTAAGCATTTAGAATTTAATTTCAGTCCCAGATGTTAAGACGTGTCTGGAGTTATTTTCCCCATGACATTAAAAAATGTGTGCTTTCTATTACAAAGTTGAAAAGGCTCAGAAACTCTGAAAAATGAAGCAGTGAAAACCCAAGCCCCGTCAGGCCAGCCTCCGTCTCTGTGTCCCAGCATCTGAGAAGAACCTACAGCCCCTCCGCCCTGCCCCCAGAGGCTGCCAGCGGGAGCTGTTTTTCTCAGGAACAGGGGCGTGCTCTCACAGAACCGCGGGGGCACCACAGCGCAGCCCCTCGCCCACGGCCTGCCCCGGTCACCCCTAGGGAGTCCCGGCAGCCGTGTTTCTGGGCCGCCCACCACAGAGCCTCATGTTTCCTGACCTCCGTTAGTCTGAAGCAGTTCTTTTAATGCTTCCTCCACAACAGTGCCTCTTTAAATTCTTATTTTTAGTTTCTATACTCTACAGTCCACTCTGTGATGTTCATTCCTGTGAGTTTTGAGAAATGCACCACCCCATCAAGATTCAAACCAGACCATCACCCTACAACGTCCTTCGTACTGCCCCTGCCAATCTCGCTGCCCTCTGCTCTCAGTCACAGAAACCCTGGATCTGCGCTCCACCTTTATGGTTCTGTCTTTGCCAGAAAGTCATCTACATAAACACAGACCACAACTAGCCAAAGCAATCTTGAGAGAGAAAAATGGAGCTGGAGGAATCAGGCTTCCTGACTTCAGACTATACTAGAAAGCTATAGTCATCAAAATGGTATGGCACTCGCATGCACATGCAAACCTCCCAGAAATATAGATCAGTGGAAGGGGATAGAAGGTCCAGAGATAACTTTACATGCCTATGGTCACCTAGCCTATGACAAGGGAGGCCAAAACATACAGTGAAGAAAAGATAGTCTTTTTAACAAGTGGTGCTGGGAGAGCGACCACTACATCCAAACAAATGAAATTAGAACACGCACAAACTAACCCCATGCACAAAAATAAACTCAAAATGAATTAAAGATCTAAAAGTAGAACCTGGTACTATAAAACTCTTAGAGGAAAATATAGGCAGAACACTTTTTGACATAAGTCACAGCAAGATCTTTTCTAATCCACTGACTACAGTAATGAAAATAAAAACAAAATAAACAAATGGGACCTAAACTTAAAAACCTTTGCACAGCAAAGGAAACCATAAACAAACTGAAAGGACAGCCCATAGATTGGGAAAAAATATTTGCAATGAAGTAACCAACAAGGGATTAACATCCAAAATATACAAACAGTTCCTGCGACTCAATTTAAAAAAAAACAAAAAGTGAGCAGAAAGTCTAAGTAGCCATTTCTACAAAGACATACATTTGGTCAATAAACACGTGAAGACATGTTGAACACAGCTAATTATTAGAGGAATGCACACACAAATCAACAGTACGATGACGTGTTGCCTCACACCAGTCAGAGTGGCCCTCATCCAAATGTCTACAGACAGTAAATACTGAAGAGGGTGCAGAGAAGAGGGAAGCTCTCTCACCGATGGTGGGGGTGTACATGGGTGCAGCCACTATGGAGAATGGTATGGAGGTTCCTTAAAAAGCTAAAAATTGAGCTACCGTATGGGCTGGCAATCCCACTCCTGGGCATATACCCCGAGGAAACTGTAATGGAACAAGATACACGCAGCCCGGGTCCACTGCAGCGCTGCTTAGAGTAGCCGGACACGGACGCAACCTGTGCCCATCAGGAAAGGGATGGATAAAGGAGACGTGGCATGTGTGTCCAACAGAGCGCTCCTCAGCCCGGCGATGAGCGAAGCCGTGTGCATAGGTTCTCCCAAATCTACATAAACACAGACCACAACTAGCCAAAGCAATCTTGAGAGAAATATGGAGCTGGAGGAATCAGGCTTCCTGACTTCAGACTATACTAGAAAGCTATAGTCATCAAAATGGTATGGCACTGCATGCACATGCAAACCTCCCAGAAATATAGATCAGTGGAAGGGGATAGAAGGTCCAGAGATAACTTTACATGCCTATGGTCACCTAGCCTATGACAAGGGAGGCCAAAACATACAGTGAAGAAAAGATAGTCTTTTAACAAGTGGTGCTGGGAGAGCGACCACTACATCCAAACAAATGAAATTAGAACACGCACAAACTAACCCCATGCACAAAAATAAACTCAAAATGAATTAAAGATCTAAAAGTAGAACCTGGTACTATAAAACTCTTAGAGGAAAATATAGGCAGAACACTTTTTGACATAAGTCACAGCAAGATCTTTTCTAATCCACTGACTACAGTAATGAAAATAAAAACAAAATAAACAAATGGGACCTAAACTTAAAAACCTTTGCACAGCAAAGGAAACCATAAACAAACTGAAAGGACAGCCCATAGATTGGGAAAAAATATTTGCAATGAAGTAACCAACAAGGGATTAACATCCAAAATATACAAACAGTTCCTGCGACTCAATTTAAAAAAAAACAAAAAGTGAGCAGAAAGTCTAAGTAGCCATTTCTACAAAGACATACATTTGGTCAATAAACACGTGAAGACATGTTGAACACAGCTAATTATTAGAGGAATGCACACACAAATCAACAGTACGATGACGTGTTGCCTCACACCAGTCAGAGTGGCCCTCATCCAAATGTCTACAGACAGTAAATACTGAAGAGGGTGCAGAGAAGAGGGAAGCTCTCTCACCGATGGTGGGGGTGTACATGGGTGCAGCCACTATGGAGAATGGTATGGAGGTTCCTTAAAAAGCTAAAAATTGAGCTACCGTATGGGCTGGCAATCCCACTCCTGGGCATATACCCCGAGGAAACTGTAATGGAACAAGATACACGCAGCCCGGGTCCACTGCAGCGCTGCTTAGAGTAGCCGGGACACGGACGCAACCTGTGCCCATCAGGAAAGGGATGGATAAAGGAGACGTGGCATGTGTGTCCAACAGAGCGCTCCTCAGCCCGGCGATGAGCGAAGCCGTGTGCATCGACATGAAGGCCACGAGGGCGTCGCGGTGAAGGAAGCAGGTCAGAGAAACAGGTGTCGTATGACGTCATGTACATGTAGACTCTTTTGTAAAAAAGGCGTGCAAGTGGACTTCTTTACAAAAGTGAAAAGAGTTACAGGTGAGAAAAGCAGTTGGTTACCAGGGGACAAGTTGGGGGATGGACTGGGAAACTGGGATGGGCCTGTGCACACCGCGTGAGCTGAGGAGACCCCGCCGTCCACACTGGGGCTCTGCTCGGTGCACTGTGGGGGCCTGTGTGGGGAAAGAATCTTGAGGGAGTGGGTATGTGTATTTGTGTAGCTGACTCAGTTTGTTGTGCACCTAAAACTAAAACAACATTGTAAACAAAGTATACTCCCATTGAAAATAAGAATAATAAGGAAAAAACGTCTCTACAGACAGGCCTTGGAGATAATGTGGGTTTGGTTCCAGACCATGGCAATAAAGCAAAAATTGTAATAAAGTGAGACAGGAATTTTTTGGTCATATGTACACCCTACTGTAGTCTATTAGTTGTGTAATTGAACCCAACAGGACCCTGTACAGCCTTCCAGGAACAGACCCCCGCCCCCCACCATGCCCCTCACCTCTTCTTTGTAGAAAAGTCTTAGCCTCCTAGACATCCCCAAGTTCCAAAGTGCAAATTTAAACACAGAAGTGAGAAAATGCCAAAAAAAGGAAAGCAATCAAGTTAGACAAAAAAGACAGCAGTTTGGCCATTAAACGAAATCAAGGCCCTTTGGTTCCTGTTCAAGGGCTACCGATCACTTCTGTTCTTTCGCTCAGTCGTGCCCGACTCTGTGACCCTGTGGACGGCAGCTCGCCAGGCTTCCCTCTCCTTCACCGTCTCCCAGGCTTGCTCAGACTCATGTCCACCGAGTCGGTGACGCCACCCAACCGTCTCCTCCTCTGTCGCCCCTTCGCCTCCTGCCCTCAGTCTGCCCCAGCATCGGGCTCTTTTCCAGCGAGCCAGCTCTTCACAGCAGGTGGCCCAAGTGTTGACCTTGGTCATTCTTTCCAGTGAGTGTTCAGGGCTGGTTTCCTCTAGGACATAGGATACAGATAATATTCCGAGCCACATTCTTGAGCTGTTTTGCAGATACTGAAGCCCCAGCAGATGGGACACTTTAACTGCGTGCTGCCCACCAGCATGCAGCCCTCAGACAGTGGATACCAGAAGGCCCATGACGCTGACTCCCCGTGACCTCACAAGCAGCAGAGGACTTCCACGAGCTGGTCACGCCCTCAAGCCCCTCTCCTCACCGTGCCTTTGAAAACCTTCCCCGGGAGCCGTCGGGAGAGCTGAGCTGCCGTCCTCCCTGCCCAGCCCCACACCGGGCGCCTGGCAGTGACGCGGCCCCTCCCCCACCACACGGGCCAGCAGGCGGGCCCTGCTGAGCACCAGCTGAATGGACCCGAGCTCGGCTCAGCGACGTGATGTCTAAAAAGCAGCCGACACACCACAAGTAACAGATACTTTATGGCTGAAAAGGCAAACCGTCGTATGATGGCACAGATGCTTATTGCCTTTTAAAAAAAAAAAGGCAGCGTCAGGAAGCACGGTGAAGGGAGCGTGGAGCCAGCCAGCGCGTGGCCGCGGCAGGCTCTCTCGGCGCGACACCTCCAAGGCCCGTCAGAGCGGCTGTGCTCGTCCACAGCTGAGCCTTCGATTCCGACCGGTCTGCTCCAGCATTCGTCCCCTGAAGGCCACTGGGCTGTTCCTAGCCTTTGGGGGTACAAGTAAGGATGCTACAGGCACCCACGTGCTGGTTCTGTGTGCAGGTAAGTTTTCATTTCTTTGAGGGAAATGCCAGGGCATAACTTTCAGGTGTATAGTAAGTACAATTTCAGCTTTTTAAAAAATTACAGGCAGATGCCCGGAGGGGCCGAAGTCTCTCCTAACAGTGCAGGGGGCGCCCAGAACTGGGATCTGCACCTGCAGCTGCAGCTTGGTGTGCAGCATTCTAGAAGATTCTTTGCATAATTTAAGGTTTAATTCGCAAATCCCTACTGACGACTGATGAGCATCTTTTCAAGTACTTACATCTTCTTTGGTGATCGTTAGAATGTTTCGCCCATTTTTCATGGGGTTGTTTGTTTTCTTATTGTTGAATATGAAGAGTTCTTTATATATTCTGATACAAGTCCTTCGTCAGATATGTGATTTGCAGATCTTTTTCAGACATTGTATTTTCGAATTCTAAAATTCCCATTAGGTTCTTTTTATAGTTTCTTTTTCTCTGCGTCTGACTTTCCATTCAAGTGTTCACTTTTACCTGATGGGAAAAAGAAGGAATCGGCAGTGATCTGAGCATCTCTCAGTGAAGCCAGGCGGCCGCCGGGGCCTCGCGCTCACGCAGCCTGGGTGGATTCTGCCCCGTGACCTGATGAAGCCCGTCTCACCTGCGCTATGATGGCTCCAACGTCAGCCCAGTCTCCTGAGCTTTGTCTCGGCTGCCTGAGTTTCCCCGGCAGAGCTGCAGCTCTGGGGACGGTCTCGGGCTGGGGTGGTGGTTCGTGCAGAATTCATTCTTTTTGGTGCTTTATGCAGCATTCTGTCACTTTGACTCCAGGACCAGTATCTCGTGGAATAGCCCACATCCCAGACCTTCTCAACCAAAATAATCAAGTGGCAGCTCAAAACAGAAGCGGTAGCTTGGGGTTTTAAAGTGCAGGAGACCCACCTGGGAAGGTGTTCGGGGCAGAGAGTCGGGGCCTCTGGAGACAAAAGACGTTCTCTGAGGAGACCTGGCCGACCCTGACAGGCCGGCACACGCCTGTCCTGGAGGGACCACGAGCTGTTCCAGGGCCGGGTCCAGGAGGCAGAGAGGCCATCGCCGGGTCCTGGAGACGTCTGGTGACGTCACCGGGTCCAGGTCGGAGTCCTTCCGGCTGGGACGACGCGCGCCCCGTCCTCGAGGCCTCTGGCTCTGAGAGACCCCCAGAGCGCCGCCGACTCTGCTCAGCTTTTCCTCTCACAATCGGATTGTCTCCGTACTGTTACAATGCAGACGTTGAAGCAAAAACACAGTAGAAAGAACTCACATTCAGAGATGCTGTGTTTATGCGCTTTGGGCCCTGACGCAGCAGGGCGGAGGGCTTGGCTCCCTGAGGACGGGGGCCGGCTGGATGCGGACGCTTCCGGAGGGGGTGCAGCACGAGCTCTCGGGCTTTAAACCTTCAGGTAAAACAGAACGACACGGAATGAATGGTCGTCTTCCCGCCACGTGGGCCCCGGACCCTCAGAGCAGGTATGTGATTTGCAGATCTTTTCAGACATTGTATTTTCGAATTCTAAAATTCCCATTAGGTTCTTTTTATAGTTTCTTTTTCTCTGCGTCTGACTTTCCATTCAAGTGTTCACTTTTACCTGATGGGAAAAAGAAGGAATCGGCAGTGATCTGAGCATCTCTCAGTGAAGCCAGGCGGCCGCCGGGGCCTCGCGCTCACGCAGCCTGGGTGGATTCTGCCCCGTGACCTGATGAAGCCCGTCTCACCTGCGCTATGATGGCTCCAACGTCAGCCCAGTCTCCTGAGCTTTGTCTCGGCTGCCTGAGTTTCCCCGGCAGAGCTGCAGCTCTGGGGACGGTCTCGGGCTGGGGTGGTGGTTCGTGCAGAATTCATTCTTTTTGGTGCTTTATGCAGCATTCTGTCACTTTGACTCCAGGACCAGTATCTCGTGGAATAGCCCACATCCCAGACCTTCTCAACCAAAATAATCAAGTGGCAGCTCAAAACAGAAGCGGTAGCTTGGGGTTTTAAAGTGCAGGAGACCCACCTGGGAAGGTGTTCGGGGCAGAGAGTCGGGGCCTCTGGAGACAAAAGACGTTCTCTGAGGAGACCTGGCCGACCCTGACAGGCCGGCACACGCCTGTCCTGGAGGGACCACGAGCTGTTCCAGGGCCGGGTCCAGGAGGCAGAGAGGCCATCGCCGGGTCCTGGAGACGTCTGGTGACGTCACCGGGTCCAGGTCGGAGTCCTTCCGGCTGGGACGACGCGCGCCCCGTCCTCGAGGCCTCTGGCTCTGAGAGACCCCCAGAGCGCCGCCGACTCTGCTCAGCTTTTCCTCTCACAATCGGATTGTCTCCGTACTGTTACAATGCAGACGTTGAAGCAAAAACACAGTAGAAAGAACTCACATTCAGAGATGCTGTGTTTATGCGCTTTGGGCCCTGACGCAGCAGGGCGGAGGGCTTGGCTCCCTGAGGACGGGGGCCGGCTGGATGCGGACGCTTCCGGAGGGGGTGCAGCACGAGCTCTCGGGCTTTAAACCTTCAGGTAAAACAGAACGACACGGAATGAATGGTCGTCTTCCCGCCACGTGGGCCCCGGACCCTCAGAGCAGGACGGAGCCCGGGGGGAGCAGGCTCGCGCGTCCTGCCTCCCCGCTCCTCTCCGGGGTTCTGACGGCCCAGCCAGCGGCCCTCTCGGACTCCCCAGGGCCCGTGTCCCGGTGCCTGTGCCGTCGTGGCCGACCTGGGGGCGGCTGGCACCGCCACGGCCTGGAGCCTCGGGCTGTCGGGCTCCTGCAGACGCAGCCCGTTCAGACGCTGCTCTCTGGGCTGGCTCTGGCCGCTGGTGTTCGTGAAGGATTATCCGCTTCTTCCCTTTATTTGTCTTGGATTGAGAGGATCCTTTCATTTCCTCTGCTTCTCTGCTCATTTCCTGTGCTCTTTTTAAAATTCTGTGTTTGTTCCTGTTTCTATTTTCCTTGATGGAATTATCCAGTCTTTTTTATCCATTTTATTGTCTTTTTTCCCCCAGAGATCTGCTTGTGAGTTTATTTGCTTTTCTATTTCAATTGCTCCACGTTTACTTTTAGTAATTCTTTTCTTCTGGTTTTCTTCCATTTTAAAATTGGTTTTCTCACTTGCCACGTTAAAAACTTTTTTATTGTCCATTTGTTTTCACCTTGAACAATGTTGATGTTTTTAAATATGCTTTTTTTTTTGGCCTCTAAGTCATTGTTTATTTTTCATCCATCTTTATTATTCTTTGGCATGTGTGGGCCTCCCATCGCAGTGGCCCCTCTTGCTGCAGAGCACCAGCTCTGGGTGCACGTGCTCCAGAGCGCTGGCTTGTAATTGGACGCACCAGCCCAGCTGTTCTGCAGCACCTGGGAGCCTCCTGGGCCGGGATCAAACCAGTGCCTCGTGCACGGCAAGGCAGACTCTTTACCCACTGGACCACCAGGGAAGACCTAAATATGCTTTTTAGATTTATATTTTATTTTTGACCCTATTTTATAGTCTAACCCTAACCCATAGGTTCTAGTGGTTTTATTTATGTATTGTTTTCTAAATTGCCTATTTTTGAGGCTTTGTTTCATTGTAGAATCAGTGACAGTTGGAGATTTTAGGGTGTTTTTCCCTGGTGGGATTTTCCCCCTTATTTCCATTATTCATACTTTAAGAAACTTTGGTATTTCAACTAGAGCAGATGGTCTCTAAATTTACTGAGGTTTTCTTTGTCTCCTTAACACACTGGAAGGGAAGAATGCTGCCTTTTCTCAGGGCGAGGCCTTCTCGGTGGAAGCCCGTGATCGCGAAGGCCTGAAGGACCCCAAGAGCGCGGGCCGCTGTCCCTGCTGAGGACGCTGGGGGAGCCACAGGGCCAGCGCTCAGAGCTCGGCTGCCTCCGCCTCCGCCTGCCACGGCGCCTTGTTCCCTGCGTCTGGGGGCGGTCCCGGGGCTGCGTCTGCCCCGCGCTCCCCGGCCAGGTGGGCGGCTCCGGCCCCCTCGACGGGACCCGCTACCGTGACCCACTCTTCCTCCCGCCTCTGCCCCCTGTGCCGTCAGACTCCTCCTGGACCTGCCGCCGCACTTGCTGTAGAATGAGGGCCTCCATACACCCCGAGGGGGGCTCTTCTCTGTCAAGAGGTGACGGGGTGAGGGAGGCCAGCGGGCAGGGGCCACAGCCTGTGAGGGATCCACAGGGACGGCTGGGGTGCCTGGAGCCCAGACGTTAGCCCGAGGCCTCGGTCTCGCCCCCAGACGGGCGCATCCCGGCATCCAGGTCAGGATGCTCTCACTCCACACCCGGGGCCAGAGCCTGAAAGGAGCCCGGGGGCCCCCGCCCCGTGAGAATTAAGTTCACTCCTGAGGGGCCTGAGCAGCAGCAGCCCCCTGAGAAGAAAGTCGGCCTCGTTCCCGGCCTGGGAAGGAGCGCCGCCCCCTTGGTGTGTGAGGCCAGCCCGCTGGTCCCCAGGGCCTCGCCCGGCCCCGCCCGGTCCTGCGGGCCCCCACTAGCCCGGCTCTGTGCCCACCCGCGGCCACACCCACCTGCTGCAGGCCAGCGGAAGCCCCGAGCGCGGGTGTGGGCGTTGGTCCCCGAGCTCTGGCCCCTCGACCCCGGCCCAGGGCCACTGGCGAGGGCTCACGCTGAGGAGGGAGGGAGGCGTCCTGGCTCATCCGGAGCCCAGCTGGATTCTGTGCTAAACAGCCTGTCCCTGGCCTGTCAAACACACACTGGACGTCTGCCTTAGTTACTAACAGAGCAGGGTGCCGTGTCCAGAAGCAGAGTCCACGCTGACAGGAAAGATTCAGGGCCCCCTTTCCTGACGCCAGTGCTGCTGCTTCGACGACGAGCCTCCCGCCCAGGCGCCACGGCCACGCGGCTCTCGTCCTGCCACGTCCAGTCGCGCACGCACATCCGACCCTTGCGGCCCCGTGGCCCGCGGCTGTGCAGCTGCCCTGTCCTCCGCCCTCCCCCAGAGCGTGCTCCAGTTCACGCCCATTGAGTCCGTGATGCCCCCGACCGTCTCTCTCCTCTCTGCCCCCGTCTGTCCAGCGTCAGGGTCCCTGCCAGCGCGCCGGCTCTTCGCGTCGGGTGGCCACATGCTGGAGCTCCGGCTTCAGCACCTGTCCGTCCAGTGAATACGCAGGGTGGGTCTCCTCTAGGGTGGACGGGTCGGATCTCCCTGCCGTCCAGGGGGCTCTCGAGGGTCTCCTCAACACCGCAGCTCAGAACCCCCGCTTCTTCCGTGCGCAGCCCTCTGCCGGTCCCGCTCTCACGCGGCTGCAGCAGCCATAGCTGTGACTGTGCCCGCCTCTGGTGACAAAGTGGCGTCTCTGTTTTTAATACACTGTCTAGGTCTGTCCCAGCTTTTCTTCCAAGGAGCAAGCTGACTAGCTACTTGCTAGCATGACCTTTTTCTTTTCTGAAGACTTGAAGGAAGGTAACCCTGACGTGCTGCTTATCTTTCTTCTGATAAGACACAGAACTGCTGGAAACCTGCTTCTTGGAGCCGTTTCTCAGAGTCATCCGAGAGGCTGTCTTCCAGGCTCAAATAAAACTTTGCTCTTACCACTGCAGATGGTTTCTGATTCTCCGAGGGACAAGGCAGCTGCAGAGGGGGCCCAGGCTGTGGCGTGAGGCTGGCTCGGGCCCCCGGCCTCAGGCGGGCGGGCGGGGTGTCCGGGGCACCCCGGCTCACTGGGCAGCGTGCGCGCGCCCCGGCCGGCGGGGCCGCTGCCTGGAGGCTGGGCTCTCGGCGGGCGCTCACCGCGGTGGCCCGGCGGCCGCGTCTGTCCTAGAGCCCCCCGCCGCCTCGAGACCCGGGCCTCGGGTGTGCCGGCCCCCAGGGCCTCGCCGGGTGTGGGGCAAGGCGGGCCCTCGGCGCCGGGGGTCTCCCTGCACGGCTGCGTCGGGCAGGTGGGAAGGGGCTTCCACGAAGGGGCCCTGCCCCGGGAGGAGCCCGCGTGTCTCAACCAGTGGCCCCATCAGAGGGTCTCTGAATTCGAAGCAGGGGGCCCGGCCCAAGCCCCACGCTGGAAGTGACCAGTTGGGCCCCAGGGAGGGAGGGGCAGAGCCCCGAGGAGGCCGGTTCTTCCCGCACGGCGTCTGTGGCGGGGTGGGCCGGGGCTGGGCTGAGGCGGGGAGGCCGGCCCGGGGTGGGCAGAGGCTCTGGGACGCGGCCCCAGCCGATTGGACGGGCCTGGTGCCGGGCCTGGCTGAGCCCACAGCGGCTCCGCGCGAGGCCCGCCTTGGGGCAGTCTGGGGCAGCGGGGAGGAAACGGCCATCGGAACAAGCCCACTGAGTCAGGCTGGGGCCGTGGTCTCCAGATCAGCCACAGCGGTCCGCCCGCCGCCAGCTCCCCTGCTTCCCGGCGGCCTCAGCGCTGGTCTTTCCCCCCACGGGGCTCCTCCCGCCGCGCGAGAGGGTGGACCCCGGCCTCTGCACCGGCGGCCCCCAGTCCTGCGCGGGGTCGGCTGGCTGAGCCCTCGAGCAGACCCTGCTTCCACCCGTCCTGGTTCAGGGCGCGCTGACCCCTTCCAGACACAGACGCACCGCACACTGAGGCCAGGAAGCCCACCCGCCTCCTGCCCACGGCCACGCCGCCTGCCCGGCAGGAGCGCCCGGCCGGGGCGGCTCTGATGCCAGGTGGAAGGGCACCAGCCCGCGGCGTCTGCCGCTCCCTCCCCGGGCTCGGGCGGACCCGGCAGCCTCCACGTCGGGTCAGGCTGGGTCCCGTCACCGAGGCCCCGCGCTCTGCTGCCAGAAGACGGGGAGCCCCCCCCGTCCCAGTGACCAGGCGGAGCAGGGACCCGCCGTGGGAGGGCAGCTGGGTGGTGAGCGTGGCTTCCTGCCCGTTCCCTGAGGAGGACGCGCTCGCTCGCCCGTGTGGGCGGCACGTTCTCCGCTCGGGGTCAGGCCAGGACGGGCTCCCTCGGGGAACCCGCGCGACGTCTGCCTGGACGCGGGGCAGGGCCAGCTCACGCGCGGCCCCTCCGGTGTCCAGCCTGCTTCCGGCTCGAGCGAGGTCACCAGTGCCCAGGAAGGGGCCGTCCAGCTCCAGGCTGTGAACACTCCTGTCCTAGTGTCTGCTTGACTCACAGAGATCACAGAGACGAAGAATTCGACAAGTTGTTGAATCCCTGGATCTTCTGTGTTTCTTTCCACAAGCCTCCTCGGCTCTGCTAGTTTCTGCTTATGCCCTAAGGACCTTCCGAAATAAGCGAGAGCCAGCCAGCTTGTAAAACCGGGCCTGACTTTGTCTGAGAACCTGGCAGAGACCCAGCCACCCCCTCGCAGCTGTGCGGCTCACAGGGGAGCGCGCGCTGACCCCGGGAAGGGCGGCTCCCCGGCCCCGGGCGCGCTCCGGACCTTCAGACACGGGAGCTCCAAAAGGCGTGAGGAGGAAACATCGCTTGACAAATAGCCCGGCAAGAAGCGGCCGAGGGCAGAACAGAGCGGGAGGCAGGCGCCCCAGGGCCTCTCCTTGGACGGGCGGGCCCGAGGCTTCAGCTGCCGGGTGGCTCTCGCGCCCACGTCCAGCAGCTTCCTCCCCTGGGGGCTGAGTTCCAGGTTGGGCGGTTCCACACGCGGCAGCCAGTTCACTGAGGACTCAGGCCCCCGGCTCTCCCGGGCGGCGGGGCGCGGGCTGCGCACGTGGTCGGCCACTGCAGCCCGAGAGACCTGCCCCGATGCCTGGTCGAGGCCAGAAAGGGGGTGCTCCTCTCCTGCACGGCCTCCCGTCCCAGCACCGACCGTGCCTCTAGCTGCGAGATGGCCAGCACGGCCTTGGGTCCACAGGGAGGAGGGCATCAGGGCACCTTCTGACCAAAGACCCTGAGACCCGCGGGCAGGAGCTACCGGAGAGGCCCAGTCGACAGCGGGTGCGGGAGCCTCTGCCGCAGGCGCCCCGCGAGGCTGGGCCCAGGGCGGCTGCTGGGCGGCGTGTGGCCTCACGTAAGTGAGACGCGTTGTCTGTCTCCTACAGTCTAAGCACAGGCTCAACGTAAAAGTCAAATGTGAGGAGCCAGGCAGAGCCTCTCCCCAAGGCGGCAGCCCGAGCGTTGGTCAGTTTGCAGAGGAGCCGCTGGAAGAAGCCCTCATTCCACGAAACCTGTGGAGACCCAGGGAGACAGCAGAGGACACCGCCCTCAAGGTCGGGGCGCCGTCCCCCCGTCTAGGGCATGGAGACGTCACACCGCCTCCCCAGGCTCTGGGCGGGCAAGGCTGCCTGGCGGCCAGGGAGCATCCGCTGTGTCCAGGGCGTGTCCTGGAAGAACTCACGGGGGAGCGTGGTGGCCGGGAGGAGCCCCGCCACTCTGCCCACAGGTCCCACTCCTCAGGGCGGATCCTGGGGGAGCAGCTGGGAAGTGAGTCAAAGAAAAGAACCAGCTGTAAAACCTGGCACTGGAAAGGTGTGACTGAACTGAAAAGCTGACCAGAGGACCCAGCCGCTGATTCGAGCTGACAGGAGAAACAGTCAGTGACCCTGAAGACAGACGAAAAGAGCTGATCTGACCTGAAGAACTGAAAGAAGAAAAAGAGTCGGAGAAGAATGGCCAGAGCCTCCAGGAAATGGGGGGCACCGTCAGGAACGCCGACGTCTGCCCAATGAGATGCCGGAAGGAGAGACAGAGGAAAAGCATCCAGTGGAATAACGGCCGAAAACTTCTCACACTGGATGAAAAACAACAACCTGTGCATCCAGGAAACCTCACAATCGCTAACAGGATAAACACAGAGAGATGCACACCTTGACACATCACAGCCAAAATACTCAAGTCCAGTACTTTGCACCTCTGTTTATATATATACATGCATCTCTCCTAGGAAAGAGGGCCGTCCAGGTGCCGTGGTCATGGCGGGAGGAGGGTGTGGGCGTCCAGGGACCCACTGCCCACCAGGGAGCCCGCTCAGAGTAACCGCTGACCTCTAACCAGAAACAAGGACAGGCGGGTGACACGGTCTCAGTGCTGGAAGCAAAGACCTGCTCACCAAGAATCTGGTATCCAGCACAGCTATCCTTCAGAAATGAAGCTGGACCGAGGAAATGTGTAGGCAAACGAAAACTGAGACGGTTTGCTGCTGGCCGCCCTGCCCCACAAGACACCCCACAGGCATGTCTTTGCAGTAAAAGCACAGGACCTTGGGCCGTAACTCAGGTCCGTGCACACGCAGGCACCCAGAGCCCCGGTAAGCTTAGTGTTCACAGATAATTCTTTTTTTCCTACCTGACTCAGAGAACGGCTGTAGGAGCAGCACCTGTGAACTGGACGGTTGGTCCCGTGACCCACGTGATGGCTGATCTGTGCTGCGCGGAGCAGAGGGGCGGCTGCTCTGTTGGAAACAACGGCAGACGACGTCTCAATGGCACAGGGGAATGAAAGTCACAAATAATACACAGATGGGTAAATGCACAGGCCAGTACAAGTATCGTGGCTTCCTGTGCGTCCTCTGAAAGTGGGGCCCTCCTCCCAGCCCCCTCCTCGCCCCGGACTGCAGCGGTTTCTTCGCCCGCCTGTATGTCAGGCCTCCCCTCGCTCTGCGCTGTCTTTAATGCCAGGAAGCAGAGTTGTGCTGGGTACGTGTCTGTGACACATTTTCCACGCAGCTCTGTGCGTGGCTCTGACCCTGTGGCCCAAACATCTTTAGGGCCAAACAGCATTCGGGCCGCACGCGTCTGCTCACTGCGGATGGACCTGAGGTGGGTGCCGTCCTGTTTGCTTTTGGGCTGTCGACAGGGACAGAGTGGAGTAGTTAGGCTGTAGAGTCCTAGCAGGGGACGTAGGTAGAAGGGTACAACCTGGGAAAAGTTGGGGGGCCAGTAAGGTAACGATAACTCAGGAAAGCTGCTCCTCATTCAATAAAGCAGGAAAAGCCGGGGAAGGAGGGGCTCACGGCGAGTGCCTTGGGTCTGCATCTGCGTCTGCTTGAGGGGGGCGGTCTTCCCCCCTCCCGTGTATATGTTGCTGCCCCCCCCAGTCGAGAGAGCCGCAGAGCTTTCCTGCCTGCCCGCTTGCACCGCTTCCAAGTGCCCTATCCTAATAAAACCTCTTCCTGCCTGTCACTCTGTCCCTCGCTGAACTCCTTCTGCGCTGAGGCACAAAGAGCCTGCGCCTCGGTGGGCCCAGACGTGGGCGAGTGCTGGACTGAGTCCCAGCCACGTGGGTTTGAGTCCCAGACAGGGTTTTTGGCCGGGATTGAGTCCTGACCACGTGGGTTCAAGTCCCAAGCAGGGTCTTGGCTGGGGTTAAACCCCCGCCACGTGGGTTTGAGTCCCAAGCAGGGCTCGATCAGGTCTGGGCCCCGGGTTTAAGTCTCAGTCCAGGGTGGACACTTCCACTCTTATGAAGATTGCTGGTGTAAACACTCTTCTGAGTCTCCTTGCTCAAGTGTTTGTATCTCACAGGAAACACTCGTGTTAGCTGGCCCCTCAGCACAGCCAGTGAAGACGCCTGGGGTAGAGGCAGAAGGCCTTGGCCGAGGCCGCCACAGCCCCCTGGGCTACCCAGGGAGGCCCTGCCGCCAGGGTGCTGCCCCGCGGCCGGGAGGCCCTCCAGGGAGCGACACGGCGCCGCCGGCTGGATCCTGCCGGTTCGTCTCCCCAAGCGGCTGAGTCCGTCCGTCTCCCACCAGCAGTGGGTGGGGGTCCCTGGGAGGGGGCTGCTCAGGGCTCTTCTCTGGCCTGAGACCTTGTGGCTGCATGTGCACCCCCGGTGTTCCAGACACGACCGACCCCTCCCTCTGCTCGAGCCCCAGGCTGGCCCCTCCGTGGGGGCGCCCGTTCCTGCTCTCGCCATCTTCCCCTGTCTGCGAGGTGCCCTCGCCACTGTTCTGGCGCTCTGTGCCACGAGGGAGCCACCCCTTGCTGGCCGAGTGGGTGCAGCTCCACCCGCGGCCGCGGCTTGTGCTGGAAGGTACCAGTGTCTTTCGATGCTTATCGCGGCGCGTCAGATCTGTCCATCCCTTCCCTGCACGCACGCTCAGCCACTCAACTGTGTCCGACTCTCGGGAGCCCGTGGCCTGGAGCGCCAGGCCCCTCCGTCCACGGGACCCTCCAGGCAGGGGTCCCGGCGTGGGCGGCCGTGCCCTCCTCCAGGGGGCCGTCCCGACCCAGCGTCGAGCCCACGCCTCCCGCAGCTCCTGCACTGGCGGGGGGCTCCACCACGGAACCGCTAGGGGAGCCCAGCCTCCTCTTCACGGCCTGTGATTCTGAGTCCTGACCGCGTCCTTTCTTACTCAGAGGTCACGCCAGAATCCTCTGGCATCCTCTCCTTGGAGCTTCCCGTTGGGTCCTGCATGTCCGGAGCTGGCCCCGCCCCGACCACTAGGCGGGCCTCCTCTGGGAGGGGTCTGGGGCTTCCCTGGCACCTGCCCTGGGGGCCAGGCCCCCGCACACCCACAGAGCCCCCCGACCCTGGGTTCCACAGCCCCTGGCTCGGCCCCCTTTGGGGCGTCGGACGCGCTCACCAGGGGTTCTCCTCACGCTTTCAGGCTGTGACGGAATTTCAGTCCAAATGTCTCGATCTCTAGACGCTTTAGGGTTTTGCCTCTTCCCGTATATATTGAGTTCTCTCTCAGGTCTTCTTTAATATCTCAGTCACAGTTAAAGTTTTCTCTATTTCCATCTTTGATTTTGCTGTGTATGTCCCTGGGTGCACACGCTGCTTCTAACTTAAAGGGTGCGGGCCACCCCGACACGGCGGCCGTGGATCCTGCCGTTCGCTCCCCAAGCGGCTGAGTCCGTCCGTCTCCCACCAGCAGTGGGTGGGGGTCCCTGGGAGGGGGCTGCTCAGGGCTCTTCTCTGGCCTGAGACCTTGTGGCTGCATGTGCACCCCCGGTGTTCCAGACACGACCGACCCCTCCCTCTGCTCGAGCCCCAGGCTGGCCCCTCCGTGGGGGCGCCCGTTCCTGCTCTCGCCATCTTCCCCTGTCTGCGAGGTGCCCTCGCCACTGTTCTGGCGCTCTGTGCCACGAGGGAGCCACCCCTTGCTGGCCGAGTGGGTGCAGCTCCACCCGCGGCCGCGGCTTGTGCTGGAAGGTACCAGTGTCTTTCGATGCTTATCGCGGCGCGTCAGATCTGTCCATCCCTTCCCTGCACGCACGCTCAGCCACTCAACTGTGTCCGACTCTCGGGAGCCCGTGGCCTGGAGCGCCAGGCCCCTCCGTCCACGGGACCCTCCAGGCAGGGGTCCCGGCGTGGGCGGCCGTGCCCTCCTCCAGGGGGCCGTCCCGACCCAGCGTCGAGCCCACGCCTCCCGCAGCTCCTGCACTGGCGGGGGGCTCCACCACGGAACCGCTAGGGGAGCCCAGCCTCCTCTTCACGGCCTGTGATTCTGAGTCCTGACCGCGTCCTTTCTTACTCAGAGGTCACGCCAGAATCCTCTGGCATCCTCTCCTTGGAGCTTCCCGTTGGGTCCTGCATGTCCGGAGCTGGCCCCGCCCCGACCACTAGGCGGGCCTCCTCTGGGAGGGGTCTGGGGCTTCCCTGGCACCTGCCCTGGGGGCCAGGCCCCCGCACACCCACAGAGCCCCCCGACCCTGGGTTCCACAGCCCCTGGCTCGGCCCCCTTTGGGGCGTCGGACGCGCTCACCAGGGGTTCTCCTCACGCTTTCAGGCTGTGACGGAATTTCAGTCCAAATGTCTCGATCTCTAGACGCTTTAGGGTTTTGCCTCTTCCCGTATATATTGAGTTCTCTCTCAGGTCTTCTTTAATATCTCAGTCACAGTTAAAGTTTTCTCTATTTCCATCTTTGATTTTGCTGTGTATGTCCCTGGGTGCCTGTACACGCTGCTTCTAACTTAAAGGATAGCTCTTAGATTTACAGCTCTGTAACTTTCTAAACACTCGAGCTTATAACCTGCACTCTTTTCTATTAATAGCACATTGGTGGGAAGGCCGAGCTGCCTGGGGATGACACGGTTGGCGAGGCCCGAGCAGGCTTCCCTGCAGCCCTCAGGGCAGTTTCTTGAGGATAATTCACCTGGTCACAGACTTGCACCGAGGGCTGTCTATCCTCAGCCCTGAGCAGGGCCCATGGAAGGGAAGACGAGGGTCTGAGGGAGGAGGTCCCAGAAGGCGGCCCCTCCCTTTCACCAGGAAGAAACCTCGTCCAGCAGAAACAAGACGTGAGCCCCGCAGCCGAGGACTAGGAGGCCCCGACCTGACTGTCCACACCAGACACGCGTGTCGGGGCCAGACGATGTGGCCACAAGACTGAGGAGCACAGAGTCAGGCTCACGGGATCAGCCGAGTCCCCGCCGTCCACAGAGGCAGGCGCGCGGTGCAGGGAGGGGTGTCTGAGGCCAGACGAGGGGCCCGCAGCCTCCAGACGGTGAGAGTATAAATGTCTACGGCTTTAAGCTGCCCGGTCTGTGTACCTCATCGCAGCAACTCCAGGGGACGGAGCCACAGGGGAGAAAATGGAGCAGCGTTTGCAACAAAAGTCCCCGATGGACTCGCACCAGACCCCCAGGAAGGAGCCGCCGCAGCCGGGCCGGGGCGGAAGGACCCCCAGGCGGCGTCCGGGCTGACGGGGGACGCAGTCCCCTGGGCGAGCACGACGCGTGTCTGTGCAGACCTCGGCTCCCAGAACCATTTCTGCTGGTCTCGGAAGGAATCCGTCTCCCTGGGGGCTGCGGAGCCGGGCGGAGCAGAGGGAAGGCGAGGCGGAGGCGGGGCTCGGGGGCGCGCGGCGCGGGGCCGGTTCCTCGCAGCCCTGCCGACCGCCCGGCCGGCGGAGCGAATGAAGCCCCGGCAGTCACAGGCCACGAGCTACAGAAATGAGATGACAATCCACGTGCTCCCGCCTCGACAAATGCACGAGAAGTCAAGGGTGCAGGAGGAAGTGCCACCTCAGCAGAGAACCAGCGCCAGCGGAGGGAGAGGACCGAGGCCACCGTCATAGAGCCAGAGGCGCCTTCGCTTTCTCAAGAATCGTCACAGGAGGTCGGCACTCTGGCGAATGAGAAGCAGGAAACTTAGCTTCCTAGAAATGGGAAAAGCATACTCTCCGAGACCGTGCCCAGGGGGCAGTACCCTCTCAGCGGAAGCTCGGGGGATGTCAGCTCACGCGGGTGCTGATCGGCCGTGGCATCCCGGGGGGACACGCGGGCCTCAGGGGTCTCCCAGCCCCACGGCCTAAGAAGGGCTTGGAATTCCTGCCAGGAACGCACTGCTTGAATCTGATCAGGAGGGAACATCAGACAAACCCAAACTGAGATGCAATTTATAAACTAAGTGTCCTGACTCCTCAGAAATGTCAAGGCGGGTAAGGCAAGGGAGCGGCTGAGCGGAGACACGCGTGTCGGGGCCAGACGATGTGGCCACAAGACTGAGGAGCACAGAGTCAGGCTCACGGGATCAGCCGAGTCCCCGCCGTCCACAGAGGCAGGCGCGCGGTGCAGGGAGGGGTGTCTGAGGCCAGACGAGGGGCCCGCAGCCTCCAGACGGTGAGAGTATAAATGTCTACGGCTTTAAGCTGCCCGGTCTGTGTACCTCATCGCAGCAACTCCAGGGGACGGAGCCACAGGGGAGAAAATGGAGCAGCGTTTGCAACAAAAGTCCCCGATGGACTCGCACCAGACCCCCAGGAAGGAGCCGCCGCAGCCGGGCCGGGGCGGAAGGACCCCCAGGCGGCGTCCGGGCTGACGGGGGACGCAGTCCCCTGGGCGAGCACGACGCGTGTCTGTGCAGACCTCGGCTCCCAGAACCATTTCTGCTGGTCTCGGAAGGAATCCGTCTCCCTGGGGGCTGCGGAGCCGGGCGGAGCAGAGGGAAGGCGAGGCGGAGGCGGGGCTCGGGGGCGCGCGGCGCGGGGCCGGTTCCTCGCAGCCCTGCCGACCGCCCGGCCGGCGGAGCGAATGAAGCCCCGGCAGTCACAGGCCACGAGCTACAGAAATGAGATGACAATCCACGTGCTCCCGCCTCGACAAATGCACGAGAAGTCAAGGGTGCAGGAGGAAGTGCCACCTCAGCAGAGAACCAGCGCCAGCGGAGGGAGAGGACCGAGGCCACCGTCATAGAGCCAGAGGCGCCTTCGCTTTCTCAAGAATCGTCACAGGAGGTCGGCACTCTGGCGAATGAGAAGCAGGAAACTTAGCTTCCTAGAAATGGGAAAAGCATACTCTCCGAGACCGTGCCCAGGGGGCAGTACCCTCTCAGCGGAAGCTCGGGGGATGTCAGCTCACGCGGGTGCTGATCGGCCGTGGCATCCCGGGGGGACACGCGGGCCTCAGGGGTCTCCCAGCCCCACGGCCTAAGAAGGGCTTGGAATTCCTGCCAGGAACGCACTGCTTGAATCTGATCAGGAGGGAACATCAGACAAACCCAAACTGAGATGCAATTTATAAACTAAGTGTCCTGACTCCTCAGAAATGTCAAGGCGGGTAAGGCAAGGGAGCGGCTGAAGCGGAGGCCTGGCGGCCGGCCCTGAGACGAGGGCCCGCGCGGGCCCGGGCAGGCGCTCCTCCGCCATAAAGGACGCCCTGAGATGACCGAGAACACTCGAATGTGCTCTGCAGGTTAGACAGTGCCATCCGGGCAGCGCTAAGCTTCTGATGCTAATTACGACCCTTGCTTACCGGGAACACACAGGGAAGCCTGACCCGGCCCTGCAGCTCCTTGAGGGGACTGCCCCTTGGAGGCAAGAGCACATGCCTCTGTGGCCCCTGCACCCACCTGTCCGTGGCGCTGTCCCACGGCGGGGTCTCGCCTCCCAGGAGTCCGTGGAGGCCACGCCCAGCGGCCAGGGCCGTTCTCCAAAGAGGGTGCAAGCACGAGCCTCCAGCGCTGGGGACGGCGCTCTGGGCCGTGAGGGGTCGGCAGGACCCCGCCTGGCCTCCCTGTCCACGACGTGGCCTGCACAAGAGGCCGGCGGGATGGATGGGAAAAGCCGTAGAGACACACACCCGGAAACGAGGACACAGCACACTGAGGAACCCCCAGACCGCGGGGCACACCGTCACCGAACACAGCTCCACAGAGTGTCGGCTTACGAGCTCAGCGTCCAGAAACGAAGAGGGCGTGGGAGCGACGATCCCGCTCACGGGAGTGAAACACCCCCGACGGGGCGGAATAGCAGGAAACCACGAGGCCGGCGGGCGTAACCTCACCCAGAGCTGCCCAGAGCACGCGAGAAAACCGCGGGCCCGCCCTGCCCCGGCGCACCTGCCCACGGACGTCCCCGGGCCTCTCCTCCTCCCGGGGGCTGTGAGCCGGCTCTGGGGTCTGGCGGGGGTGGGGCGAGGCCTCGGAGTCCAAGCACCTTGTTCGAAAAGGGAGGCGATGGCTGTGCCGCCAAGTGCCAGAGCCGCTGAGCGACGGGCGAGCTCACGGGCAGGCGTCTGTGCCCTGAGACGGGCCGTGGGGAGCCAGGGACACGGGAGAGCAGTGTCCACCCAGCCCTCCCAGCTCTCTCCCCCTCCTCCCCAGGGGCCCACCCACCTGCCTCCTCCTGGGGGTGCGGCCCCCTGAGGCAGCCATGGTGATGCACGTCCAGGCCTTGAGGCGCCCAAAGTGATGCCCGTCCAGGCCTTCCGGGGCCGGATAGGAAGGCCTGGCCCCATCTGCCGACCTGTCCTTCAGTAACTGGGAACCCAGATGGGAGGGGACATGGACATGGACCCCCAGGGCCCCACCTCTGCCTCGAGGCGTCTCTGAGCTCCTGGGAGCCGCAGGTAGGAAGGTGAGAGACGGGCTCCCCAGGATGACCGTGGCGTGGCCCACCTGGCGCCTCTGATGAGCCTCCCACCGCCAGCCACGCCCCGGGGCCCAGGGCCGGGGCCGCCTCAGCCTCCTGAGTGCCTTCTCACCTTGAAGCAAATGCACCACCTGCCCCTCAGGGCCCTGGCGTTCTGGCCCTGGACGAGGCTGTGGGGGGTGTCTGTGGCTGAGGACCACCATGAGAGGTGGCGTGGGGCGCCTGGGGCGGCCAGCAGCAGCTCAGGCCTCGGGAGCCTGGTGGATACTCCTGGGCTAGAGGCTGGGCGCCGGGCCTGGCCAGGCTGGCCCACACATTCTCTGCGTCTGCAGCTGAGCCCGCTGCTCGCCGCCTGGCCGCGCTGCCCCCTGCCTGAGGCCTGAGCGGGCCTTTGGGGCCACACCTGGTCCAGCTGTGCTGCGACATTGGCGGGACTGGGGCCTGGGGACAGTCATGGCCACACACGCCCCCTGTCCCCAGGGGAGCCGCGACCTGCCTCCTCATCTCCTGGGCGAGGCCTGGGCCTCCCGAGGCAGCCGGGGCTGCACGCGGCCCCGACAGGCAGCAGAGGGCGCTCCAGGCCGGCACGCGAGCCGGGCCCGCGCGGCTTCTCCGGTCATTTCCCGAGTCCTGAGGAGTCCAGCGGTTGGCTGGGAGGTGACTGATCCCGGGTCCTGCCAGCCCAGCCCTCCCGCCGTGCTCATCCTTGCCCTGCCTCTGGGAGGGGCCTGGGCCTGGAGAGCCGAGGGCCCCCACAAAGCCCCACCGGCCCCCGAGCCTGCGGCCAGCCCGAGTGTCCGCTTCTGCACATGTGCAGGGCTCTGGCCGAGGGCCTCTGGGACCGCTCGGCCCACGCTGAAGCCTGGGGTCTCAGGCTCGCGGCGGCTGGGGGGCCGGAAGCCAGGGCCGTATCCTCCTCTGGCCTCTCTCCCCAGGCCCGCACCCGCCCGCAGCGCAGCCCCGCCCGGGGCCCCTCGTCCCACACCTGGGCCCGCGGGACGTCGTGGGAGAGGAGGACTTTGCCGGTGCTTCCCGAGAATCATTCAACCCCGCCGCGGGGCCCCCCTCTCTGCAGCACCCGCGTTCCGCTCTCCACGCTCTCCCTGGGGCCTGACCGAGCAGCCCCCGAGTTCCCCGGAACCCCAGCTGCTGACCCCGAGTGCACGTCTGTGCCCACGCGCGCTCGGTGCCCCACGCCCCAGACGCACAGCCAACGCGGGAAGAGGGAAACCACGCGCGGACCCGGGCTCGGGAGGGCGGGCCGCTGGTCTCAGTCCACGGCCCCTGGCCTCCGGAGAGCTCGTGTCCGCACGCCAGGCAGGGCTCTGCGCCCCCAACACTGCTGTCGTACTAATGCCCAGAGCCCACCCTGAGCGAGGCAGGACTTCGCGGACGGTTTTCGGAGTTCACGTGGCTGGCCGAGATCACCCAGCCGGGCACAGCCTGGAGCTCTCCCTGTCCGACGCCCTGCTCTCCTGGGGTTCTGGGCCTCAGGGTGACCTGGGCGGACACCGGCAGCTCCCCAGAGCTGTGGTCCAGCCAGGCTGAGGGTCGAGGTCGCAGCGGCCCCCGCAGAGGCTCTGGTCTTGGGACAGCAGGAAGCAGGGGCAGGGCTTGCCGGGCGGGGCGGCCACGACCCTGGGCTGAGGTCACGCTGCGCCTGGCCCGTCTCCCGCTGGAGACTGGCCGCACCTCCGAGCAGCCAGGCAGGGCTGGCCCCTCTGTCAGAGCCCCTGCCTTGGGACCCTTGGCCCAAAGGCCAGCAGGGTACGAGGGACCTCTGTCTGCAGGAATGCGCTGGCAGCTAGGGCCCTGGCGATGGGCCCTGGGTCTCCGGGGGTGGCTGCCGGGGCCACGGCTGCCTGGGAAGTCCCCGCCCCCTGGGTCCCAGCCGGGCCTCCCACGAGCCCGCAGATCTGCCTAAGCCTCCGCCGTCTCTGAGGCAGGCGGCCAGGCCTCTCCCACAGCCTCAGAGCCCATTAGAGACGTTTCATTGCCAGATGTTTTGCTTTTTCCACAGAATCGGAGGCCAGCATGAGGCAGCCCGGGGAAGATTAACCCCTCCAGACCCACAGCCGGGCCCCACGTCTCCGCACACACTGCAGGTCCCGTGTCCACCTCCCAGCCCCCTCGGGGCAGAGAAATGCCTTCTCTTTACAAGGGTGGGGTCACCCTCCCCAGAGACAAGACGTGCCCAGCCGAGGCCCCCAGGAGCTTCGCTAACAGGCGGTCACGGGGCCCAGCCAGCCTTGGACGGGGGCAGCCCCAGCCAGCCTGCGCCCACCCTGTCGCAGCGCGGCCTGGGGACGACCCTCGGAGCTCAGCTCTCACAGTCCCCAGACGGCAGCGGCCACGGCCCCATCACCCGGAAGCCCGGCAGCCCCCGGCCGCCATCGCAGACGCTCTGTCCGGAGGCTCCTGTGCCCTCCCCTCGCCTCTGCGTCCTCCCCTCGCCGCCCCCGTCCTTCCTTTTGTCCCGGTTGCTTTCGGATGAGACCGCAGCCTCTGTCTGATGCCACCCCACCGGAGGACGTGGCTCGCGGCTCTTCGGCCACAGGACAGAGGACGCCAGGCCAGCGCGCGGGGCTCCGGGACGCCGGCCAGTCAGGCTCCTGGAACCCCGCGGGCGGCGGGCCGGGGCGGGCGGCGGCGCCAGGCCTCGGCGCGGCTCAGGGAGGCACGCGGTCGTGAGGCGCAGGCCGGGGCCCTCCTGCCCGGGGACCTGGCGGCCGGAGTCTGGGTGTTGCGCGCCCCTCCTGACGAGCCAGGCGCCCGCCGGGGAGGCACAAGGAGGCCACGCCGCCCGTCTGCGCCCCCCACCAGGCCTGCCCGTCCGGCTCTGTTCTCTGCAGCTGGTGGGCCTCAGGCAGTGAGGTGGCCCCGTGATTTTCTGAACGATCCCTCTTGTTGATGATCTGGGGGTGTCACCACGTGTTTTTCATTTAAACCCATGTGTTTTCCTGTTGGTTTTGCAAATGAGTCTGTAGGACGCATTCCCGGCAATGCCCTGGCTCTCACTCACACTCCGTGGTGGGGCGCGCCCTCCTTCTCTGCCGTCTGAGGCCCTGCGTGCCCTCCCGTCACCCGGAGCAGCCGGCACGCGTGGGCATCCGCGGACGCTGCCCTCCCGTCCCGGCCTCGTCTCCTCTCGGCTCTGCGCCTTTCCATTGCCGGCTGGCGCAAGTCCCCTTCCAGTTAGGACTTGAGTCACCACTCGAGGGGTCCCGCCTGCAGGTCAGCGTGACTCAGACGCCCCAGCTGCCAGCGCTTCCTCCTGGGCAGCCCGCCTGGCCGTGACCGGTCCACACCTCTCGGTCCCCCGCCCTGACCCCAGCACCTTCTCCAACCACCGACGGCTTCCTGTCCAGCCCGCTGGAGTCGATAGACGGGACCACCCTACGCTTGGTGCCTGAGGCCAGACCACGGGACCCCACAGTCAAGCTGGCCAAGACAGGGGCTCTCGCTGACACAGAGGGAGAGGCCAGTCCTCGCTGGGGGTGAAGACAGGAGCCTGGCCAGCCGGGTGCCCCGCCAGCCCCACCCTCTGCGCGGCCCCCCTGCCGTGGAAACCACATGGGGCCACGGAAAACCTTCTCCTTGATGAATCAGGTTCTAATATGGGAAGGAAATTCACTCGGTAGTTGAGGCACTAAAAAGAAGCCAAAGGCCTGTTCAACGGGTGCTCAGAGGCCTTGGATCCTTGGTGTCCGCACACGGAGGCGGCTCTCCCTCACCCACGCCCCGGAAGGAGCAGGGCATTCTGGAACCTTCTGCCATCGGCGCCTGGGACGCCGAGCTCCCGGGAGACCCCTCAGGCCCGCCCATCCCCGGGGCCGCCGTCAGCCCGTCCTCTGGCCCTCCTGGTCCAGAAAGCTCAGCCAGGAGGGCCTGCGTGCAGCCACGGAGGACGGCGCGCCGCGGGGTGGTCTGCACAGCTCTGGGCGGGCCAGGCGTCCGTCCCGCGGCGAGGGCGCAGCAGCCGGCCCCCGTCAAGGGCCTCTCACCCCCGTACGGCCGAGACAGCCTGCCTCAGTTTCCCCCCTGGACACTGGGGCTGAGCTCCGGCCCCCGTGCCTGAGTCAGGAAGCACGGGGAAAGCCCCTTCTGCCCCGACAGCGGCCGCGATGATCAACGCGCAGCGCTGCCCAAACGTGGCGCCCGGCAGGGCGGAGACAGTGACGTGAGCGCGGGGAGGGAGGACGAGGGTCCGGCGCTCGTGGCCAGGCCCACCCAGTCTCACCCTCTGTGGGCGTGGGCCTGTCGTAGGGGCCGGTGAGCGGAGACTCTGAGGCCTGACAGGTGTCCCCGTGGGACAAAACGCACGTCCACGCTCCCCACGCGCCCGACCAGCGGTGCGTCTTCTGTGCGGCGTCCCCTAGCGGAGGCATCGCCGTCTCGGAGCGTCACCCGTCTGGGGGCGCCGCTGTCGAGGCCCCCGGCCTGGAGACCAGCGTGGGAAGGGGCCTCCTCTGTCCTCACTGCCCTGCCGCGCGCCCCCTCCCCTCCACGCAGGCCAGTCCTTCCTGGGAGGCCCCTGTGTCGGGGGGCCGGACCCCTGACCCCTGGCTTGAGCAGGCCGGTAGCACCCCCACCGGAGACCCTGGAGAGGGCTCTGCAGGTGGGGGAGGGGAGGGAACACGCCCTGGGAGTCCAGACACAGCCCAGGCGGCCTCCACACCGGGGAGACGGGGACACGGGCGAGAAGAGCATCAGGAGGAGGCCCCGCCCCTGCCCAGAGTGGAGGCCGCGGGGCGGCGGGCGCTGTGGCTCCACGGAGGGGCGGGTGGGGGGGAGGGCCGCGCGCCACCCCACCGCCACCAGCAGGGGGCGGGCAGCAGGTCCTCCGGGCTGTGGACGCCAGCCGCTTCCTCCTGGCTTCCACCGGCTCCGTGGTCTGATTTTTCAAATCCCAGCGGCAGCCCTGGTGGATAACTTCCTCTTTCCCACACCTACTTTTGGAGGCGACCGGTCTCTCAAGGACCTGAGGGGTGCAGAAATCCAGTCAGGGGGCTCCTGGAGGGCTCTGTCAGGGGCCCGGGGCCCAGGGAGGGACCTGCGGGAATTCTGGACACCAAGGGGCACAGGATCCTGCAGACTGCCAGGTGGGGCAGGTGACCCGTGCTCCCCTGAAGCGGCCGCCCAGCGTGGGTGCCGGGCCCAGAGATGGGGGGCTCCTCCATCGCCACCCTGCCCTTCCTGGGGACAGCCCTGGCCACAAGCCTCCACGTCTCCAGCGCCTCGATTCCTCCCCTGGAGACCTGGCTGCCTGGACAGAGCCCCCGGGGCTCTCTTCAAACCTGCAGTAAGCCCGCCCCCCGTGCCCCGCCCCCCGCCCCCTCAGCTCGGTCCCCATGGACCGGGACCAGCCGCTCTCCCCGCGGACGCTGGGTGCTGTACACGGTGGGCGGGGAGGGGACTGCTGCCTCCGGCCGAGGGTCTCCCCGCAGCCCCACCCTCCTGACTCGGGGGGCCACTGGTGCTCCCCCGGGGCAGCGCCCTCGTGGCTTCCGCAGTGCTGTGAGGAAGGCCTGGCCCTCAAGCCTGGCTCTGGGACTTCAGATGAGTGAATCCCCCGGGAGGGGTCAGCGAGGCTCCGGGCAAGCGAGGAGAGTAGAAAGGGGCGCCCGGCTGCCCGTCCTCTCTCTTCTCCACAAGCAGAGGGGCTGCAGAGGCCCGCGTCCCAAATTTCCTCACGCCTTGGCCGACGGCCAAGAGCACGTGTCGCCTGCCCAGCTCTTGGGAGCCCTGAAGGGACGGCCAGTGGCCTGGCTGGGCCTCGGGGCTGGGGGACACTGACATCCCGAGGCTGGACCAGCTGGTCGAGAACCACTCGGCTGGGCCCCTGCTGCCCGGACTCACAGTTCCTGGTTTTGCACAACATGGTCCAATTTCTCCTTCAAAACCTGCAAGAACATCAGAGGTGCCGCCTTTGCAGGTGAACAGCTCAGACGTGGAGAGACCACAGAACAGGCAACAGCCTCGCACGAGGGGCTGGTCCCCTTCCGGCCGAGAGGCTGGGTGCCTGCAGCAGACCCGCCTGCGGGTCTGGGCGACCCCGGGGCGGGAGACCAGCCCACAGCCGGTTCACAGGCTGAAAGCGGGTACGGGGAGACGGGAAGAAGTCCTTCAGCAGGTCACTGAGACGCTCGGTTTCCAAAGCTTTCTCAAAACTTCCCACCGTGGTCGCACGACGTGCGCATGTCTTAGGTCATAAACAGCCGATATTCGAGCAGTGTGAACAGCGCCAGCTCTGGGGACGATCTAGAACGGTCCCCGGGGCGAGGGTGGGCACGGCCTCGCAGGAGCCCACCGCAGCGGGCCCCAGAGCCGGGCCTTCACGCCCGGCCTTGAAGCAGGGCCCCGCGCTCCCCGGGGCCTCTGCGGTGTGCGCGTTCATGCCAACACGTGTCCCCGCGGTCCTGCCCTCGCCGTCTCCCCAGAGTAAACCCGAAGTGTCTTTCGTATTTGACTAAACTGTGAAGAGGTATTTACACGAACGCTCGAAAGTCAGACAGACCGGTGGGTCTGAAACACACACAGCACCACTGGAAGCTGGTTAGGAAGGGCGAGCAGGCCGAGGATCCCACACCAAGACGGGAAACGCCCAAAACGTGTCCCAAAGAAATCCGTCTTGGGTTTTGCGCTCTTTCTCAGTCTTAAATTTCTTAAACTCAACTTAGCAGGAGAGCTGCAAGCAAATAAAAGTCCCCACAGGCCCGGAGATAAATCCTCCAGCAGAGCGGCTGGGAGCGGCAGTGACTCACCAGAGCGGCCGGGACGCCCTCCCGGCCGGCCGCCCCGCCCCGCCCCGCCCCCGCCGCTCCGCCCTCCCTACCCCTCCCTCCTGGGCTGAAACTCCGCGAAGGAGAGCAGACACTTCTCTCTGGCCACCGGTCGTCGCACCCCATCCCGCCCGGCCCCTGCTCCCGGCGGCCCGCGGCCGGCGACATGAGGCTGCCCCGCGCGCTGCTGCCCCTGCTGCTGCAGGCCTGCTGGGCCACCGCGCAGGACGACCCCGCGGCCCTGAGGGCCATCGCCTTCCAAGGTGAGTGGACGAGGCTGGCCGGAACCAGACACACCGGCCGGAACCAGACACACCGGCCGTGAGGCCAGGGGACCCCGGCCCCGGCCCCGGCCCTGATGCTCTCAGATGCGGCCCGGCCGGCAGGGAGCCGCGGGGAGGAGGCCGGGCCTCCCAGGGTCTCAGCCCCAGCCATGCCGGCCTCGGGGCGCTGCACCCCAGCCATGCCGGCCTCGGGGCGCTGCACCCCGCCAGCCTCCACCATGGGCTCCTTCTGACTCTTTGCTGGAGGTCAGTCAGGAAGCACGGTACCTGCTCCCACCCACCCTCTCCTGGAGGTCGGGCCTCACCCCGTAGTTTTAAATTCAACTGGAAACGGTGAGAACGGCTCCTCGCGTCCAGCAGGGCGGGGGTCTGACTGGGTGCCACGGGGTGGCCGGGCCAGGAGGCGGCTGGCGGGGCTCACCTGGCAAGGCAGGCGCCGGGCTGAGCCTCTCCTGCTGTCCTCGGCCCAGACTGCCCCGTGGACCTGTTCTTTGTGCTGGACACCTCCGAGAGCGTGGCCTTGAGGCTGAAGCCCTACGGGGCCCTGGTGGACAAGGTCAAGGCCTTCACCAAACGCTTCATCGACAACCTGAAGGACAGGTAGGATGGCGGCCTCCTCCTCCTGCCCACCGTCCTCTGTGCGTGTGCTGGGGGCGAGGGCTGCCGTGGCCCCTGCAGGGGCCAGCAGGCGGAGCTGGGCCTCAGTGCCTTCATCTGCGGAGGGCAGTGTCGGCCGGCTCGAGCCCCTCCCTGGGTCTGTGTGGCTCAGACGGGCCAGGAAAGGCTGAGGTGGAGGCAGCTGGTCAGCCGGGAGGGCCAAGAGGACAGTGCCCCAGCCTGGGCTCTCCGGAGGACGGGGGAACAGCTCCGCTCCCCCGCACTGAGCCTGCTCGGGAGCCCCGGGGGCCTGTGTGTCCGGCCAGTCTCGGAGGGGTCGCCCGTCACCAACCACCTGAACACTGCCCACTGCCCGAGTCAGACGGTCAGAGCCCGAGTCCCGGACTCCCAGCGCCCCCGGTGTCCAGTGTCCAGGTCAGAGGGGCCTCCGGCCTGGTTCTGAGTCTGGGGGCAACGGGCTCCAACCGTGCATCCAGTCCCAGAAGGTGGAGCCCTGGGCCGTGGGCGCGGCCCAGGACGGGACACGCCTGCAACGGGGCGTGGCCAGGCCAGGGGGCGGGCCGAGCTCAGAACCGGACTCCACCCCTTCCCATCGCCTGCACAGGCCCCGCCCCTCTCCCCACTCTGTCCTTGCTGACCCATTGACCCAGAGGCGCGCTGACCCGGGCCCCGAACGTCCCACCCCCCAGGAGGGCCTGAGGGACAGGACGGGTCTGCCCAGCGCAGGGCCCTGAGGGGCTGAAACCCCAGGCCTCCTGAAACGCCCGGGCGTGTGGGGTCCAGGCAGGGCCCTGGTGTGCACAAGGCTAGGGCAGAGGGCGCCGCTGGCCCAGCGTCCCGCTCAGGGGGCTTCCGCGCGGTACCTCGTTCCCCCAGTTGTAACCTGGGGGCTCTTCCTGCCTTTGGCGCTGCTGGTGCCCGCGGGCCGGAGCGGCTGGTGGGGCCTGGCCACCCCGAGACGCGCGGCCGAGGTGCCGGGGGCCGAGAGCGCTGGCAGATCCAGGAGCCTCCGCGCCCCTTCTCCCCGGCCGCCCGCCACCGGCCACCGCTGTCCCCGCGGGGCCTGCCCTCCGCTCCGGGGCCCCGGGCGGGGTCTCGGCTCACGGCTCCCCCTCCGAGGCCCCGGAGACGCGGGGACGTGGGGGTCACTAGCCGGCTGGGCCCTCCCTTCCGGCTGCGTCCGCCGCCGATGTGAGCCCAGCTCAGGGAGCCCAGCGCGGGCCGCGGGCGCCTCCCGCCCGCGTGAGCCGGGCCGCCTGGCTGTCCACCCGGGAGCTCCCGCCGGACTGGCCGGGTCCCGGGAGGCCCGCTCACCCCCGGCGCCCGCAGGTACTCCCGCTGCGACCGGAACCTGGTGTGGAACGCGGGCGCGCTGCACTACAGCGACGAGGTGGAGGTCATCCGCGGGCTCACGCGCCTGCCCGGCGGCCGCGACGAGCTCAAGAGCAGCGTGGACGCCGTCAAGTACTTCGGCAAGGGCACCTACACGGACTGCGCCATCAAGAAGGGCCTGGAGGAGCTGCTCGTGGGGTGAGCCCCGCCTCCCCGATCCCCGCCTGGCCGCCCCGGCCCCCGCCTGGCCGCTGCGCGCTGGCCGCCGGGCTCTGGTGCCCGAAGACCCTGGGGCACCTGGGGTGCTGCTGGTGAGCCCCCAGCCTCCCTGTGGCCGCAGAGCTCGCTCTCCAGGCCTCTGTCCCTCCCCCCTCGAGCAGTCTGTCCACTGTCTCCTGGCCACTTACGGCAGGGGAAGCTGAAATGGGCTCCCACAGAACCGTATTTTCTGTTTAACGCCTCTTCTGTGAGCCCACCGTACAGCCGGATGAGCACGGGAACGGGCGCCTCTGAGAGCCACGCCGGGCCTCCCGCTGGGAAGCCGGCTCCCTGCCCGCACCTCCGGCCTGCCGGTCTCAGCAGCCCCTCTGGGCCCCGGGTCAGGGCGGCGGCGGCCGAGGTGCCGGGGGCCGAGAGCGCTGGCAGATCCAGGAGCCTCCGCGCCCCTTCTCCCCGGCCGCCCGCCACCGGCCACCGCTGTCCCCGCGGGGCCTGCCCTCCGCTCCGGGGCCCCGGGCGGGGTCTCGGCTCACGGCTCCCCCTCCGAGGCCCCGGAGACGCGGGGACGTGGGGGTCACTAGCCGGCTGGGCCCTCCCTTCCGGCTGCGTCCGCCGCCGATGTGAGCCCAGCTCAGGGAGCCCAGCGCGGGCCGCGGGCGCCTCCCGCCCGCGTGAGCCGGGCCGCCTGGCTGTCCACCCGGGAGCTCCCGCCGGACTGGCCGGGTCCCGGGAGGCCCGCTCACCCCCGGCGCCCGCAGGTACTCCCGCTGCGACCGGAACCTGGTGTGGAACGCGGGCGCGCTGCACTACAGCGACGAGGTGGAGGTCATCCGCGGGCTCACGCGCCTGCCCGGCGGCCGCGACGAGCTCAAGAGCAGCGTGGACGCCGTCAAGTACTTCGGCAAGGGCACCTACACGGACTGCGCCATCAAGAAGGGCCTGGAGGAGCTGCTCGTGGGGTGAGCCCCGCCTCCCCGATCCCCGCCTGGCCGCCCCGGCCCCCGCCTGGCCGCTGCGCGCTGGCCGCCGGGCTCTGGTGCCCGAAGACCCTGGGGCACCTGGGGTGCTGCTGGTGAGCCCCCAGCCTCCCTGTGGCCGCAGAGCTCGCTCTCCAGGCCTCTGTCCCTCCCCCCTCGAGCAGTCTGTCCACTGTCTCCTGGCCACTTACGGCAGGGGAAGCTGAAATGGGCTCCCACAGAACCGTATTTTCTGTTTAACGCCCTCTTCTGTGAGCCCACCGTACAGCCGGATGAGCACGGGGAAACGGGCGCCCTCTGAGAGCCACGCCGGGCCTCCCGCTGGGGAAGCCGGCTCCCTGCCCCGCACCTCCGGCCTGCCGGTCTCAGCAGCCCCTCTGGGCCCCGAGCGGTCAGGGCCGGCGGCGGCCCGAGCAGTGGCCTGACGGGCAGGCCGTGGGGTCAGCCGTGACCCGAGGGGCCCGGCCGGCTGATCTCGCCTCCCCACGCCCTGCAGAGGCTCCCACCTGAAGGAAAACAAGTACCTGATCGTGGTGACCGACGGGCACCCCCTGGAGGGCTACAAGGAGCCCTGCGGGGGCCTGGAAGACGCCGTCAATGAGGCCAAGCACCTGGGCGTCAAAGTCTTCTCCGTGGCCATCACGCCTGACCACCTGGTGGGGCACCCCGCCCCGGGCCTGCGCTGGGGAGGGGCACGGACAGCCGAGGGAGGTGGGCTCCGGGGGGCTGAGGCGGGAGGGCCCTCCGCTGGCGCCCACGTGGACCCCCGTCTGGGCGCACCCCCGGCAGGAGCCGCGGCTGAGCATCATCGCCACGGACCACACCTACCGGCGCAACTTCACCGCGGCCGACTGGGGCCAGAGCCGCGACGCGGAGGAGGTCATCAGCCAGACCATCGACACCATCACCGACATGATCGTGAGCGCCGCCCGCCCGCCGCCCTGCCCGCTGCCCCGCCGGGCCCAGCGCGGGGCGCCGGGAGCTAAGTCCACGTTTCTCTCTCGCTTTTCAGAAAAATAACGTGGAGCAAGTGGTAAGCCCCCCGCCCGCCCGCCCCGCCGGCTCCTCCTCGCGCCGTGGGAGCCAGCGGCGGCCACGGCGTTGGCTTTCTGACGTGCCTCTCTCTCTCTCCCGCAGTGCTGCGCCGTGGAGTGCCAGGTGCGTGCGCCCGCCCGCCCCGCCGCCGGCGCCCCTGCTCCCCCACTGACTGTGCCTTTGTGTCTCGCAGCCTGCCAGAGGACCCCGGACCTCGTCCCCCGCAGTCTGTCCACTGTCTCCTGGCCACTTACGGCAGGGAAGCTGAAATGGGCCCCACAGAACCGTATTTTCTGTTTAACGCCTCTTCTGTGAGCCCACCGTACAGCCGGATGAGCACGGGAACGGGCGCCTCTGAGAGCCACGCCGGGCCTCCCGCTGGGGAAGCCGGCTCCCTGCCCCGCACCTCCGGCCTGCCGGTCTCAGCAGCCCCTCTGGGCCCCGAGCGGTCCGGGCGGCGGCGGCCCGAGCAGTGGCCTGACGGGCAGGCCGTGGGGTCAGCCGTGACCCGAGGGGCCCGGCCGGCTGATCTCGCCTCCCCACGCCCTGCAGAGGCTCCCACCTGAAGGAAAACAAGTACCTGATCGTGGTGACCGACGGGCACCCCCTGGAGGGCTACAAGGAGCCCTGCGGGGGCCTGGAAGACGCCGTCAATGAGGCCAAGCACCTGGGCGTCAAAGTCTTCTCCGTGGCCATCACGCCTGACCACCTGGTGGGGCACCCCGCCCCGGGCCTGCGCTGGGGAGGGGCACGGACAGCCGAGGGAGGTGGGCTCCGGGGGGCTGAGGCGGGAGGGCCCTCCGCTGGCGCCCACGTGGACCCCCGTCTGGGCGCACCCCCGGCAGGAGCCGCGGCTGAGCATCATCGCCACGGACCACACCTACCGGCGCAACTTCACCGCGGCCGACTGGGGCCAGAGCCGCGACGCGGAGGAGGTCATCAGCCAGACCATCGACACCATCACCGACATGATCGTGAGCGCCGCCCGCCCGCCGCCCTGCCCGCTGCCCCGCCGGGCCCAGCGCGGGGCGCCGGGAGCTAAGTCCACGTTTCTCTCTCGCTTTTCAGAAAAATAACGTGGAGCAAGTGGTAAGCCCCCCGCCCGCCCGCCCCGCCGGCTCCTCCTCGCGCCGTGGGAGCCAGCGGCGGCCACGGCGTTGGCTTTCTGACTGGCCTCTCTCTTCCTCCCGCAGTGCTGCTCCTTCGAGTGCCAGGTGAGTGCGCCCCCCCGCCCCGCCGCCGGCGCCCCTGCTCCCCCACTGACTGTGCCTTTGTGTCTCGCAGCCTGCCAGAGGACCCCCCGGACCTCGGGGTGACCCTGGGTACGAGGTGAGTGGCTGGGTCCTCCCAGCGCTTACCCTGATGGCGGGGGAGGTGGACAAACATCCTGCGGAGAGTCACTGGGTCTGGGGCGCCGGTGGACCCCGGGCAGACAGCCTGAGCACCCACCGCCTGCCTGCTCTGCCAAGCAGGCGCCCCAGCCAGAGGGGGTCTGGGCATGGTGACCCAAAAGCTGATGGGAGGGCCGGGGGCCGCCGTGGGGTGGGTCCACGGCCCGCCTCCTGCCTGTGGTGGAGGGAGTGGCCGTCCTGGAGACAGCACCACTCTGCTCCTTGAAGCGGACCTCGCACGGGATGGGTACGACCGTGCGCCGGAGGCCAGACTGGAAAACGATACTGGGTGCCAGCATTCACAGCCCAGGAGTTCACTCAAGAAAGTCCACATTTCTAGCTTTTCCTGGAACGTGTCAGGTCCAGTGGCCCCCATGGCCACCTCCCACGTGGAGGGGGCGGCTGGGCTCAACACCGCCCCCTCCCGGCCCCCTTCCCGCCCCCGGGAGCCCAGGGCAGCAGCAAGGACAGCGGGAGAGGAGACGCGGGGTCATTCTGGCCGGGGCCGGGCAGCCCAGGGCCTGGTGGGGTGCGTGGGAGGGGGCCGTGGGCCTGACCACCAGACCCCAGGACAGGCCGTGGGGAAACCTCGCGAGCACTGAGATGGGACGAAGTGGTTTCTTAGACTTTTCTTGGCAAGTGGGTGCTACTTTCACCAGCGTTTTAGAAATAAATGAGTGTGTCCTCTGACCTCCATCTGCTCTGTGTTCCAGGGAGAACGCGGGAAGCCGGGGCTACCGGGAGAGAAAGGAGAGGCCGGAGACCCCGTGAGTGCCGGGTGCCTGACCAGGGCAGGGGCATGAGGAG
The DNA here is from genome assembly GCA_022376925.1 of Tragulus kanchil. NCBI lineage: Eukaryota > Metazoa > Chordata > Mammalia > Artiodactyla > Tragulidae > Tragulus > Tragulus kanchil. The sequence goes on from JAIOJX010000028.1 coordinate 248,035,515, forward strand.
CCGGAGCCCGGGGACCAGAGGGTGGAAGCCTCCAGAAGGATGGCTGGTTTCCGAGCTCCGTGGTCATGTGGCCTCAGCCTCAGAGGACACAGCCCCCGGGTGGCTGGTCTGGAGGGCGCACGGCACACCCGGCCCTCCGGCACCCCCGCCCGAGGACGAGAGCAGGGCTCGGGCAGCAGGTGGCCTCTGCTTAGCCGTGGCGGTCTCCCCTGGGGACCCTCGGCCTGTCGCCCCCCGAGCTCCACCGAGAGCCCCCAGGAGTGGGGCAGGGCACTTCTCAGACACAGGTCAATGGTCAGCCGGCCAGGCCTCTGCAGCTGGCCAGGCCCCCCAGTCTGTGGAACACGCCTCCTCTTTTGTAGGGAAGACCTGGGGACCTCGGACCCGTCGGCTACCAGGGCATGAAGGTGTGTCTCCCTCCCCTGACAGCAGCCTTTCCCGGGCCTGGGGGCATGGCCTCGGCGCCCCTCACGGCCCCTTCCTCTCCTCTGTTGCTGTGTAGGGAGAAAAAGGCAGCCGAGGGGAGAAGGTGAGTGACCCGCGACTGTGGGGCGTGCCCCCGGGCATGGAGTCCCCCATCGCCGCCCTGCGCTGAGCGAGGATGGGCTGCCTGTTTCCAGCAATGAGCTGGAGGGGCAGCTCGGGGACCTCGTCCCACAATAGGAAGACCAAGCCCCTCACCCTCCCTTCTGTCTCCACAGGGCTCCAGAGGACCCAAAGGCTACAAGGTGAGAGGCTGGAGGGCACGGCTGGCGGGTGCGCTGCCCGTGGGGTGCCGTCTGACCTGCGTCTGACCTTTGCTTTTTGCACCTCTCAGGGCGAGAAGGGCAAGCGCGGCGTGGACGGCGTGGACGGCATGAAGGTCACCCTCGCTCAGGGAGGGTGGGGGGGCGGCACACGCTTCGGGGAAGGGAGGGTGGGCCAGGCTGGCCAGCCTGGAGGAGGCGGGTGGGCAGGGGCTCGTGTGTGGCTGCCTCTGGGCAACGCTGAGCTGGCGCGGAGAGCAGGAGGCGTTTCCTGCCAGGCCTCAGGTCTCAAGCTGCCCGGCCAGGCTCAGAGCGTCTTCCCCTGGGGCGGAGGGGGCTTTCTTGGGAAGCGGCAGATGAGCCAGAGCTGAAAGGCTGGGCCCCTGAACGAGCCTTCCCCACTGCAGGGGGAGACGGGGTACCCCGGCCTGCCAGGCTGCAAGGGCTCGCCCGGACTCGACGTAAGTCACTTCTCCTCGCCCGCATCTGAGGCTGTGAGCGCCCAGCCTCCGTGCCGCGTGCAGACCCGTCCCCTCGGCCTGGCGCCGGCGGGCGGGCAGCCCAGTGGCCATGGTTCAGACAGTGGTCTGACTCTGCGTCCTCTCCCCAGGGCGTCCAAGGACCCCCGGGGCCCAAGGGTGATGCGGGCGCCTTCGGACTGAAAGGAGAGAAGGTCAGTGGCTCGAGCCCGCGGCGGGGCGGGCCGGGCTAGGGCTTTGCAGCCCTTGAGCATCGAGTGGGAATTCCTCCTGGAAGCAGGTTCTCGCCCCTGGTCTGGGGGCCACGCCCCACCACCAGGGAGGGAGGAGGCCTCGGCGCTGCCCTCCCCGGCTGGCAGGGACAGGGCGGGACCCTCCGCCCAGGAGTGTGCTGGTCGCCCAGCCTCGGACGTGCTCCGTCCCCGTGGCGCTGGTGGCACCTGCCCTCCGTCCGCGGCCTCGCCGGTCAGCGCAGCACGTGCGCGCAGCCTGTGGCCACGAGTCAGCCCGGGGGCTGCCCGCGCGGCCTGTGAAGCCGGGAACAAGCGGGCGACGCCGGTGTGGGCGCGGGTGGGCGGAGCAGTGAGGCCCGAGGGTCTCGTCTGGCGTCAGTTGGAACCTCTTGTTGACGCTCCTCCGGGTTTTCAGCACCAAGAAGCGCTGGGAGAGTTGGAGGCGGCACAGGGACTCCGCCCGGGCGCACCCTGGCCGAGCGGGCGTCCTGGAGGGCGGCCACGGAGCCAGGGCCCCGCCGGGCGACCAGGCTCCCACGCCCCCGCCACGGGCCTGCAGTGGCGGCGCGGGGATGCGGGGGGCCGGGTCGTCCACGGGCGACAGCCCGAGGCCCGGGGGAGGAGGGCCGGCGGGACCACGGGCCCCAGGACGGCCGGGTGTGGCCTCCCGAGGGCTGACCCGTGGGTCTTTCCAGGGCCAGCCTGGAGCAGACGGGGAGCCTGGGAGGCCGGGGAGCACGGGGCCCCCCGGAGACGAGGTGAGCACCCGCACGCCCCACCCGGCGGGGAGGGCCGGGCCTGGGAGGGCCGCAGGGCAGGGGCGACGCCTGCGCTCTTGTCCCCAGGGCGCGCCCGGAGAGCCTGGCCCCCCGGGAGAGAAGGGAGAAGCCGGCGACGAGGTAGGCGCACCCCCTCCCCGCCGCGGGACTCGGCGGAGGCCGCCGACCGCTGACGGGTGCTCCTCCCGCCCTAGGGAAACGCCGGACCCGACGGACCCCCCGGAGAGAGGGTGAGCGGGGGCTCCGGGCTCACCCGTCCGCGGCCCGGGCGGCCGCTGTGGCCCAGGTGGACGGACTCGGGTCTCAGCGCACGGGCGAGGCGGGGGACCGCGCCTGGCGTCTGCGGGGCCGCCTCGTGCCCGGCCCCGGGCCCAGCCGCACCTCACGGCCCTCTGCTCCCCCCACACAGGGCGGCGCCGGGGAGAGAGGACCTCGGGGGACCCCCGGGGCGCGGGGCCCGAGAGGAGACCCGGTGAGTCACAGTCCCCAGGCGGGGACCCTGTCTGGGGGCCACAGAGACCCGGGAAGACGGGGGTCAGGTCTGTAGAATCAAGGACAGACCACCGAGCCCCCGCGGCCTCGCCGTGTGGGTGACTCACGCCTCAACTCCCAAAGATGCCCCCCACTGCCCACGCGGGGCCTCGCCACCCAGAGCCCCGCCGCACGGCCGGCCGCCTCCAGGGCCGGGGCGGCTGAGCCGAGCGGCCCTGCCCTCTCGCTGGCGTCAGTTGGAACCTCTTGTTGACGCTCCTCCGGGTTTTCAGCACCAAGAAGCGCTGGGAGAGTTGGAGGCGGCACAGGGACTCCGCCCGGGCGCACCCTGGCCGAGCGGGCGTCCTGGAGGGCGGCCACGGAGCCAGGGCCCCGCCGGGCGACCAGGCTCCCACGCCCCCGCCACGGGCCTGCAGTGGCGGCGCGGGATGCGGGGCGGGTCGCCCACGGGCGACAGCCCGAGGCCCGGGAGGAGGGCCGGGGACCACGGGCCCCAGGACGGCCGGGTGTGGCCTCCCGAGGGCTGACCGTGGGTCTTTCCAGGGCCAGCCTGGAGCAGACGGGGAGCCTGGGAGGCCGGGGAGCACGGGGCCCCCCGGAGACGAGGTGAGCACCCGCACGCCCCACCCGGCGGGGAGGGCCGGGCCTGGGAGGGCCGCAGGGCAGGGGCGACGCCTGCGCTCTTGTCCCCAGGGCGCGCCCGGAGAGCCTGGCCCCCCGGGAGAGAAGGGAGAAGCCGGCGACGAGGTAGGCGCACCCCCTCCCCGCCGCGGGACTCGGCGGAGGCCGCCGACCGCTGACGGGTGCTCCTCCCGCCCTAGGGAAACGCCGGACCCGACGGACCCCCCGGAGAGAGGGTGAGCGGGGGCTCCGGGCTCACCCGTCCGCGGCCCGGGCGGCCGCTGTGGCCCAGGTGGACGGACTCGGGTCTCAGCGCACGGGCGAGGCGGGGGACCGCGCCTGGCGTCTGCGGGGCCGCCTCGTGCCCGGCCCCGGGCCCAGCCGCACCTCACGGCCCTCTGCTCCCTCCACACAGGGCGGCGCCGGGGAGAGAGGACCTCGGGGGACCCCCGGGGCGCGGGGCCCGAGAGGAGACCCGGTGAGTCACAGTCCCCAGGCGGGGACCCTGTCTGGGGGCCACAGAGACCCGGGAAGACGGGGGTCAGGTCTGTAGAATCAAGGACAGACCACCGAGCCCCCGCGGCCTCGCCGTGTGGGTGACTCACGCCTCAACTCCCAAAGATGCCCCCCACTGCCCACGCGGGGCCTCGCCACCCAGAGCCCCCGCCGCACGGCCGGCCGTCTCCAGGGCCGGGGGGCGGCTGAGCCGGGAGCGGCCCTGCCCTCACGCAGACCGCCGGGCACCAGCCCCCTGCAGGCTCCGCCAGGCCCGCGGGGTCGCGGCTTTGCCGAGCCTGCCGCAGAATGTGGGCAGAGCCCAGGGCCGCTGCCCTCACCTCCAGGGCCTGCGGCCTCCCGCCCGGCGCCCCCGAGCTTTCTCGGCCCGGGCTCAGCGGAGAGGCTGGCAGGAGCAAAGCCTGGGCGCCGAGTCAGACGCGGCCCAGCTGGAGGAGGGAAGCAGGCCTCACGCCACAGCCCCGGGGCGCCGACCCCAGGCCTCAGACCTGCCGAGACGCGGGCCACAGGCTCCGGTCCAGCTGCACTGTGCCCGCGGCAGTGGCGCTTGGCCCTGGGGGCAAACGCTCCTCCAGATACAGGTCCGCGGGGCCTGGGAGAGCGGGAGCTCAGCCAAGGCCCAGCTCCTCGAGAGGTGGTCTTTCCATCCTCCCCTCCCCGGGCCCTGGGGCGGGCGGCGGGGGGGGAAGCAGGGAGAGCACGACTCTGCCCCCGGCCAGCTGCAAGCCCAGCCGGGAGCCAGGGCGGAAGGCCCTCCAGGAAGTGCCGGCCCGTGAGGAGAGCGTGGCCTGCCCGCGCCGCCGCCCCTGGCCGCGGGCCCCGGGCGGAGGGGCCGAGTGGTCTCTGGGCCCGGGCAGGGCTGTGGCCCCTGAAGGCGTGCGTCGCCTGACGGCCGAGCCCGGGCCAGGTGTGGGAGACACGTGGGCGGGCGTGCGAAGGCGGGCCTCGCTCGGTGGCCCCCGGGGCGGCCGCCCTCGGTCTCCCCCTCAGTGGTGTCTCCTCCGCAGGGTGAAGCTGGACCCCCAGGTGACCAGGGACGGGAGGGCCCCGTCGGCGTCCCTGGAGACCCGGTAGGAAGCCGGCCGCGGCGCACGGGATCAGCTCGCAAGGCTGCGGGAGGCCTCTCCGCTTCCAGCCAGGCTCCTCCTGCGGGGGCTGGCCCGGCCACCCGGGCGTCGGGGGCTGAGGGGACGGTGGCCGGGAGGCTGGTGCCCAGGCGCGGGGAGCCCAGTGCGCGCCGGGGGCTCCGCCAGGGTGGGCTCCGCCAGGACGCAGAGGAGGGCAGACCCGCGTGCCGCGCCCGGCACCGCCCTCGGCGTGGCTGGAGGCCGGGCAGTGAGCCCAGCGGGTCCGGGGCCGGGGCCAGAGGCGGTGGGCACCACCCGCCGGCCTGGGGAGCGAGGGCACGCGGCGCGGAGCCCAGCCGCCACCCCGCAGGCCGCCTGCGTGAGCCGCCCTCGGCGTTGGAGCCCAGGGGTGAGATCCGGGTAGGAGGCCGGCTGGGCGCATTGGTGGACGGAAGGTTCCAGAACTTCCGGGTGTGACCCTCACGAGGCTGGGCTGGGACGCCGAGGACAGTGGAGGCCCGAAGCAGCAGCGGCTGGGCGGGAGAGCGCTCGGGTCAGGCGGAGGCCGCGAGCGGGGCCTGGAGAGCCAAGCCGAGCGCCGTGCCCCTGGCGCGGCCAGTCCCTCGCCTCCCGGCCCGGGCAGGCCTGCGGGGCTGCGAGCCTGGCGGGCGGGCGTGGGCACAGAGTGCCCGCAGAGGCGGGGCAGGCTGGGACGGGAGGGCAGCACCGGGCAGTTCCAGAGGGACAGGGAGGAACCTGGCGGGCGGGTTTGTTGAGGCTGCCGCGCCACGCTGGTGGGCGGTCTTGGCCGGGCCGCACTGGGGCTCTGGTGGCCACGGCGTCCTGGCAGAGGCCTGCGGACCCTGCTCGAGCTCCCGCCGGCCCTGGGGGAGCAGTGGAGGGGCCCCTTGGCTTGGTGCCACGCTCACGGGGCACGGGGTGCTGGTAGCTCAGTGGGGAGACAGACCGTAGGTACGTGACCACGTGGCAAACTGCCCGATGCACATGGTGAGGATCCCCAGGCAGGGCAGGGCCCCAAGCTGACCCCTGACCCCTGTGCCCCCGCGGCCCCCGGGCGGGCAGACTCCCGCCAAGGTGCGGTTGGCACCGTGCTGCGGTGGCCTCCTGGCTGAACATGGGCCCCGGCAGGAGAGCCGCCTGGCAGTGGGCCGGTGGACGGGCTGAGCTCAGTCCTGCTGGTGGGACCCGAGGGGCAGGTGGACCAGGAGCCCCAGGTGCACATGCCTTCCCTCCCTCCTGGGGCCTGGAAGGGGCGCCCGCGGAGCCCTCGAGGGACGGAGAGCCTGGACAGGAAGGCGGCGACGGCCCCCAGGGCGCGGCAGAGCAGCTGGCAGGGGTGGCGCCGGTGGGCAGAGGGGCCACCGGGTGTGTCCTCTCTCTGCAGGGCGAGGCTGGGCCCGTCGGGCCGAAAGGGTACCGCGGCGACGAGGGGCCCCCGGGGACGGAGGTGAGTGGCCTTCCCCGCCCCGAGGAGGGGCCAGCCTGGCCTCCAGCCCCAGCCCCCTCCGCGTTTCCCTGAGAAACCCCTCTGTACACTAATGTTCATTGCATGTCATGGTAAATCATGTGTGATTCTCAGGACGTTTAGAAAATGGAGAAGAATATTAAAAAGAGAACTGAACTCTAAAACCCCATCTAGAGATAAACAGCATCAACAGTTTGGCTTATTTCTTCCCAAATTTCTTTGCATGTTATGCCTTATGAATGTGCCTTGACAAGGTTTTTTGTTGTTTTCTCATTATAAACTCAGACCTTAATGATTTTTTTTTTAATTTTGGCCTCTTTTATTGGTCCTTCATTTATTTACTTAACAACTCTCAGCACGTGGCTGCCCTGCTGCCGGCGGCCACGCCCGGGCCGTGTCTGCCCCGTCCTCCCCCTCGGCCGGTGCGGCTCTTGGGTGTGAGTCCCCCACGGTGCCTCGCGGGTCCCCGTCCCTCCCATTGCTCACGTCCTCTTCTGTCACTCCCAGGGTGGGCACTGGGCAGGTGTGACTTCTAAGGCCCAAGAGTGGCAGGGCCTGCAGGGTTAAGGGTTTAAAACCTTTGAGTCGCTTCTGTGCTAGGTGAAGACATGTCATTTTTTTTTTTATATTCATTTTGGTTTTGAGACTTTTAAAAAAATTTTTATTTTACTGTTTACTTTTACAGAGTTTTGTTTACAGATATGGATGATCCCAGATCAGTCATATGTATATCACCCCCATCCCACCCCTCCCGGCCGTCTCACAGCCCCTGCAGGATCCCCTCTTCTCACAGCACAATGACAATAGCTATTTTGTTCACATATGATAGTATAGGTTTTCATGCTACTTCCTTTACGCCTCCCACCCACTGTTCCTTCCCCACATATGTACTGTCCCTCCCTCCTGGGGCCTGGAAGGGGCGCCCGCGGAGCCCTCGAGGGACGGAGAGCCTGGACAGGAAGGCGGCGACGGCCCCCAGGGCGCGGCAGAGGTGGAGCAGCTGGCAGGGGTGGCGCCGGTGGGCAGAGGGGCCACCGGGTGTGTCCTCTCTCTGCAGGGCGAGGCTGGGCCCGTCGGGCCGAAAGGGTACCGCGGCGACGAGGGGCCCCCGGGGACGGAGGTGAGTGGCCTTCCCCGCCCCGAGGAGGGGCCAGCCTGGCCTCCAGCCCCAGCCCCCTCCGCGTTTCCCTGAGAAACCCCTCTGTACACTAATGTTCATTGCATGTCATGGTAAATCATGTGTGATTCTCAGGACGTTTAGAAAATGGAGAAGAATATTAAAAAGAGAACTGAACTCTAAAACCCCATCTAGAGATAAACAGCATCAACAGTTTGGCTTATTTCTTCCCAAATTTCTTTGCATGTTATGCCTTATGAATGTGCCTTGACAAGGTTTTTTGTTGTTTTCTCATTATAAACTCAGACCTTAATGATTTTTTTTTTAATTTTGGCCTCTTTTATTGGTCCTTCATTTATTTACTTAACAACTCTCAGCACGTGGCTGCCCTGCTGCCGGCGGCCACGCCCGGGCCGTGTCTGCCCCGTCCTCCCCCTCGGCCGGTGCGGCTCTTGGGTGTGAGTCCCCCACGGTGCCTCGCGGGTCCCCGTCCCTCCCATTGCTCACGTCCTCTTCTGTCACTCCCAGGGTGGGCACTGGGCAGGTGTGACTTCTAAGGCCCAAGAGTGGCAGGGCCTGCAGGGTTAAGGGTTTAAAACCTTTGAGTCGCTTCTGTGCTAGGTGAAGACATGTCATTTTTTTTTTTATATTCATTTTGGTTTTGAGACTTTTAAAAAAATTTTTATTTTACTGTTTACTTTTACAGAGTTTTGTTTACAGATATGGATGATCCCAGATCAGTCATATGTATATCACCCCCATCCCACCCCTCCCGGCCGTCTCACAGCCCCTGCAGGATCCCCTCTTCTCACAGCACAATGACAATAGCTATTTTGTTCACATATGATAGTATAGGTTTTCATGCTACTTCCTTTACGCCTCCCACCCACTGTTCCTTCCCCACAATGTCCATATGTCTACTGTCCATGTCTGTTTCTCCATCGTTTCACTGCACATGCCATCATCACCATCCTACTAGATTCCATATATATGTGTTAGTATATTGCACTTGTCCTTCTCTCTCTGACTGACTTCACTTTTTATGATAGGTTCTAGAGCCAGCCACCTCATTAGGACTGAGTCTTCTGAATTTCTTTTTACAGCTGAGTAGTATTCCATTGTCTATATGTACCAGAGCTTTTGTATCCATTCATTTGTCGATCGGCATCTAGGTTGCTTCCATGTTCTAGCTATTGTATAGAGAGCTGCAGTGAGCATTGGGGTACAGGTGCCTCTTTTAGTTTTGATATCGTCAGGGTATAAGCCCAATAGTGGGATTGCTGGGTCATAGGGTGCTTCTATTTTTAGTTTTTTAAGGAATCTCCATACTGTCTTCCATAGCGGCTGTATCAGTTTGCATTCCCACCAGCAATGCAAGAGGGCTCCCTTTTCTCCGCACCCTCTCCAGCATGTATTGTCTGTAAATTTGTTGATGATGGCCATTCTGACAGGTGTGAGGTAGTATCTCATTGCGGTTTTGATTTGCATTTCTTTAGTAATAAAGGAGGCTGAGCATTGTTATTTTATTCTCTTTCTTTCAAGAGGCCTCATGCCTCCAAGCCTGCGCGGCTCAGTGCCTACCTTCCACTTCATTTTCCCTCCTTAGGGCCTCAGAGGAGCCCCAGGGCCTGCAGGGCCCCCTGGAGACCCTGGGCTGATGGGCGAGAGGGTAAGAGGCTCAGGGCGTGGGGCGCGACCCAGCAGGGCGGGGGGCTGCCTGGAGCCCCGAGTCCAGACGCAGCCGGCCTGGCCAGCCCTGCAGTGACTGGACTCGGTCTCCCCCCCCAGGGTGCAGACGGGCCCCCTGGGAACGGAACCGAAGGCTTCCCTGGCTTTCCTGTGAGTACTCGAGTTCTGCCCGGCACCCCCTTAAGCCAGCGGGCACCCCAGGCTCCCTGGCTGGCACTGCCCCTCTGCCTCCGCCCCCTCCCACGCCCCAAGCCTGACATGCCGTCCGCCTTCCCCCGCAGGGCTATCCAGGCAGCAGGGGCCCTCCCGGCTTAAACGTGAGTACACACCGCCTGCTCTGTCGGCCTCGGCCGGTGCACAGGGCACACGTGCGTGTGCGAGCACACGCTCCCACTCCCGAGCAAGCACGGGCAGACGCACACCCCTGCCCAGCCCCGCTCACCGCCGAGGCCCCGGCCCCATCCAGCCCAGGGCGCCCCTGCGGCTGACGGGCTGACATTCCGACATTCCCCTCGGGCCTGCCCACAGAGGCCCCCAGAGGCCTGCCCACAGAGGCCTGCCCACAGGGAGCCCAGGGCCACCGTGCCCGACCTGGGCCGGCTCCCCCTGACTGAGTTCTGCATCACCCGCAGGGCACCAAAGGCTACCCCGGCCTCAAGGGGGACGAGGGAGAAGCCGGCGACCCCGGAGAGGACGTGAGTGCGAAGCCCACTGCCCGGTGCCGTGTCTCTGACCGGCCTCAGGCCTCAAGGGCCGGACCCCGCGGGCCGTGGGGCCGTGGCTCCGAGGGCAGCCGCGTGTCGGGGGTCGCCGGGGAGGGGGGCGGGCTCACGGCTCGTGGTCCGGCCGCACGGGACAGGCCTGCAACACGCCCCGTGTCCTTCCAGAACAATGACATCGCTCCCCGAGGCGCCAAAGGAGCGAAGGGCTACCGAGGCCCCGAAGGCCCCCCGGTGAGTCTGCGGGCGCCAGCGGGGCCGCCCAGAGCCTGCGGGGCCGGGCGGCAGGGGCCGGGGAGAGAGGCTCTGCAGACGGGCTCGAGGAGGCGCGGGGCGTGCCGCTTCGGGCGGGACGGGGCAGTAGGGAGTGGGCCGAGGGGAGGGCAGGCCTCCAGGGGAGCGGGGAGGCCACCGCGGGGTGTAGGGTGGTGCTGGTGGGGCCGGGCCCCTGCCCACTGAGGGGGTGCCCTCAGGCCCCCCGGCGACGCTCCCCTCGGCGGCGAGCACCCACGGGCAGCCGGGGAGGGGCTCGTCAGACAGCGTACACTGGGGGGATGGCAGTAGGGGTCCCCCAGCCTTTAATGTGCAGAAGCCCTGGCTGCCCCTGGTGTTGGGGGCCCTGCATGCAGAGGCGTCCGCCCCGGGCTCCTGTCAGGCCTGCAGCCCCGGCGTCAGCGGGGCCCCAGCTCCGCCCTGACAGCACCTCGCCCGTCCTTTCTCTGGCAGGGACCCCCAGGACACGTGGGACCTCCAGGGCCAGACGTAAGTGGGGCGTCGGGAGTTTCTTGGGGGCGACCACTCCGGCCAAGGGTCTTGTGAGGGTGGGGAGCCATGACAGCAGCAGGGACACGGGGAGGCCACAGCGGAGACACAGGGGCCACGGGGGGCACGTGGCAGTCACGGGGGGCATGTGATGGTTGTGAGGGACCGTACGGAGCCACGAGGAGGACACATGGTGATCACGGGAGACACGCGTGGCTGCACGTCAGACCCCACGGGCAGGAGGCGCGTGCACAGAGTAAGGCGTGCCCTGGGACGGGGACGCCTGCCCGCCTAGCCCTTCTGGGGTCCTGGCTGGGGTCCCAGCGGATGGGGGCCCGGAATGCTGGTCGCAGCCCAGAGCCTGGGGGAGCCCTGAGGAGGCCAGTTCTGTCTCCTGGGAGTGTTTCTCCCCCGTCCCCAGGAATGCGAGATTTTGGACATCATCCTTTTTGGGAGCCCTGAGGAAGAGCCGGCTCGTGGTCCGGCCGCACGGGACAGGCCTGCAACACGCCCCGTGTCCTTCCAGAACAATGACATCGCTCCCCGAGGCGCCAAAGGAGCGAAGGGCTACCGAGGCCCCGAAGGCCCCCCGGTGAGTCTGCGGGCGCCAGCGGGGCCGCCCAGAGCCTGCGGGGCCGGGCGGCAGGGGCCGGGGAGAGAGGCTCTGCAGACGGGCTCGAGGAGGCGCGGGGCGTGCCGCTTCGGGCGGGACGGGGCAGTAGGGAGTGGGCCGAGGGGAGGGCAGGCCTCCAGGGGAGCGGGGAGGCCACCGCGGGGTGTAGGGTGGTGCTGGTGGGGCCGGGCCCCTGCCCACTGAGGGGGTGCCCTCAGGCCCCCCGGCGACGCTCCCCTCGGCGGCGAGCACCCACGGGCAGCCGGGGAGGGGCTCGTCAGACAGCGTACACTGGGGGGATGGCAGTAGGGGTCCCCCAGCCTTTAATGTGCAGAAGCCCTGGCTGCCCCTGGTGTTGGGGGCCCTGCATGCAGAGGCGTCCGCCCCGGGCTCCTGTCAGGCCTGCAGCCCCGGCGTCAGCGGGGCCCCAGCTCCGCCCTGACAGCACCTCGCCCGTCCTTTCTCTGGCAGGGACCCCCAGGACACGTGGGACCTCCAGGGCCAGACGTAAGTGGGGCGTCGGGAGTTTCTTGGGGGCGACCACTCCGGCCAAGGGTCTTGTGAGGGTGGGGAGCCATGACAGCAGCAGGGACACGGGGAGGCCACAGCGGAGACACAGGGGCCACGGGGGGCACGTGGCAGTCACGGGGGGCATGTGATGGTTGTGAGGGACCGTACGGAGCCACGAGGAGGACACATGGTGATCACGGGGAGACACGCGTGGCTGCACGTCAGACCCCACGGGCAGGAGGCGCGTGCACAGAGCAAGGCGTGCCCTGGGACGGGGGACGCCCTGCCAGCCTAGCCCTTCTGGGGTCCTGGCTGGGGTCCCAGCGGATGGGGGCCCGGAATGCTGGTCGCAGCCCAGAGCCTGGGGGAGCCCTGAGGAGGCCAGTTCTGTCTCCTGGGAGTGTTTCTCCCCCGTCCCCAGGAATGCGAGATTTTGGACATCATCATGAAAATGTGCTGTGAGTGCCTCCCCCTTGGTGACGGCCCTGCTTAGGAAGCGAGCCCGGCCGTGGGCTGGCTGGGGGGCGGTGGCCGGGGGGCGGCGAGGGTCCCTCCCACGAGGAAGCTGACAGAGCGGGTGCGGGGAAGGGCTGGCTGGAGGGCTTAGCCTCGACGCTTGTAACTTCCTCTTTCTCCTCTTCCCAGCTTGCTGCGGTGAGCGTCACTCTTCACCTGGTGGGCGGACCCCATGGTGGTGGGGTCCCTCGTCCCACTCTCGTGGCCCTGGGTGCTGGCCTTCCCGTGGTCGCCCGCTCCACCAGGGCTGGGGGGCAGGAGTTCTCCCCACAGTCCCCCGGTCCTTGAGCCCCCACTCCTGGCTGCCCAGTGCTGGAGGGGGCCCTGGGGGTCCCCCAGGCTGACCACCCCCACTGCCCTCAGAGTGCAAATGCGGGCCCATCGACATCCTCTTCGTGCTGGACAGCTCCGAGAGCATCGGCCTGCAGAACTTTGAGATCGCCAAGGACTTCATTGTCAAGGTCATTGATCGGCTGAGCAGGGACGAGCTGGTCAAGGTGAGGGGCCTCCTGGGCCTCGCTCAGGGGTGAAGGGTCCCAGGGAGGCAGGGGTCTGTCCTGAGACCAGAGCGCAAGAGCCGGGTCCCGAGGGCCATAGGACCCACACTTTGTTTCTCGGGAGCCTGCAGAGCACGAGCGCCCCGGGGCCCAGGGCCGGTCCCGCCCGGAGCGGAGGGCGGCTGGAGGGCTGAGCCGGGCGCGGACGGCCGCCGCGCCTCGGGGCCCGGGGCGCTCCTGACCGCAGCGTCCGTCCCGCGCAGTTCGAGCCCGGGCAGTCGCACGCGGGCGTGGTGCAATACAGCCACAACCAGATGCAGGAGCACGTGGACCTGAGGGACCCCAGCATCCGCAGTGCCCAGGACCTCAAGGAGTGAGCGTGCTTGCTTGGCGCCGGCACACCCAGCCTCGCCCGGGCCCGGTGCACCCCGACCCCGGCCCTGACGGCACCGTGGCTCTGCAGGGCCGTCAAGAAGCTGCAGTGGATGGGCGGGGGCACCTTCACGGGCGAGGCCCTGCAGTACACCCGGAGCCGGCTGCTGCCCCCCACCAGCCACAGCCGGGTCGCCCTGGTGATCACGGACGGCCGCTCGGACACCCAGAGGGACACCACCCCGCTCAGCGTGCTCTGCGGCCCCGACATCCAGGTGGGACGGCCTCCGCGCCGCGCCGGCCCCCGCAGCGGGAGCCCCCGCCGGGGCCACGCCAACGCCCTCCCTCCCCCCAGGTGGTCTCCGTGGGCATCAAGGACGTGTTTGGCTTGGAGGCGGGCTCCGACCAACTCAACGTCATCTCCTGCCAAGGCCTGGCGCCCCAGGGCCGGCCGGGCATCTCGCTGGTCAAGGAGAACTACGCGGAGCTGCTGGACGACGGCTTCCTGAAGAACATCACCGCCCAGATCTGCATAGGTGGGTGCGGCCCCTCGGCGCCGCACTCAGCTCTCCGCTCACCGTGACCGCCGGCCGCGGGCGCAGACCCACACGGCCAGCAGCGTGCCCGCTGACCCCCGCGCGGCTCCCACTCTCGCCCTGGAGGCCGTGGCCCGCTCCCGCGGGGCTCCGTGTCCACGCGGGTGTCCCCAGATGGGCTGCGCCGTTTCTCCCGCCCTTTGTGCTGACGCGGTGGACCCACGTGGGCGCCGGCGCCTGAGGTCCCGTGCACGCGCACGGGCGGGCCGTGGTGGGCCTCGGAGCCTGAGACCCTCAGAGGCGCCCCCTAAGGGACACGTCTGCCACGGCCATCCAGCCGTGGCCTAGGCTCAGAGCTGAGTCCACAGCGCAGCCGCTGACTGGCCTCCAGAGAGAGCTTCCAGCTCAGACCTGGGGCCGCAGCCCGCCGGTGGGCACTAGTCAGCAGCGCCAGGGGTGTGGTGCAGGACTGGCACGGTGGGCCGCCTGCCTCTGCCCTGAGCTTGGCTTCCCTGTTTCTGGAAGGGGTGCCTCACTGACCCTTCCATCCTCAGAGGCTCCCCCTGGAATAGGGGCCCCTCCTGGTGGTGGAGGGGTGGGGCTCTGCCTCCTGCAGGGGTGCCCGGGGGCCTCCTGCTGGGGCGGCAGGGGGCCGGCGTGCCTGCGCGTGCTGCGCTCATGCTGTGGGGTTTCCTCTCTTACAGACAAGAAGTGCCCGGACTACACCTGCCCGAGTGAGTACTGGTGGGGGGCACGGGGCCGCGGGGGCGGGCGGGCACGCAGGGGCGCTCACGGCCCCCCGCCGCAGTCACCTTCTCCTCCCCGGCCGACATCACCATCCTGCTGGACGGCTCGGCCAGCGTGGGCAGCCACAACTTCGACACCACCAAGCGCTTCGCCAAGCGGCTGGCAGAGCGCTTCCTGACGGCGGGCCGGGCGGACCCGGGCCCGGACGTGCGCGTGGCGGTGGTGCAGTACAGCGGCACGGGGCAGCAGCGGCCGGGCCGCGCGGCCCTGCAGTTCCTGCAGAACCGCACCGTGCTGGACAGCACCGTGGACGCCATGGCCTTCTTCAACGACGCCACCGACGTCACGGACGCCCTGGGCTACGTGACGCGCTTCTACCGCGAAGCCTCGTCCGGCGCGGCCAAGAAGAGGCTGCTGCTCTTCTCCGACGGCAACTCCCAGGGCGCCACGCCGGCCGCGCTCGAGAAGGCGGTGCAGGAGGCGCAGCGGGCGGGCCTCGAGATCTTCGTGGTGGCGGTGGGCCGGCAGGTGCACGAGCCCCACGTGCGCGTCCTGGTCACCGGCAAGGCGGCCGAGTACGACGTGGCGTTCGGCGAGCGCCACCTGTTCCGCGTGCCCAGCTACCAGGCGCTGCTGCGGGGCGTCTTCTACCAGACGGTGTCCAGGAAGGTGGCGCTGGGCTAGCGGCCTGGCCCGCGTCACGGGACAGGAGGCGAGAGGGGACCCGAGTGCTCTCAGGTGGGGGTGGGTGTCCGTCCCCAGCCTGGGCCCTGCCCGCCCCTCCCAGCGCCCACTCGGACCTGCGCCCGAGCTGCCCTCCTCGGACGGCCCGTCGCGTCCTCAGGCCTGTCAGGGCCGGAGGCCTGGCTCCCTTTCCCCAGGGGCCGCTGTCACCGCCGTCCCGCCCCGCCCCCTGGAGCTTGACCTCCCTCAGACCCAGAGTCCGTCGCGAAGCACTCGCTCACCCAGCGTCGGGTCTCCCGGGAGCTCGCAGACCCGCGGGCGCCCTGGCGAGCCGACCCCCACGAGGCTCTCGTCACTCACGCCCGCCCTCCGAAGCCGCGGCTCAGCCCACCTCAACTGACCGCAGAGCCCAGAGCGAAGGTGCTGTCCCGCCCCCCAGCCCAGGACCAGAGGCCCGCCCTGCCCCGGGGCACGGCGCGGCGCTGATCAGAAACACGCCAAAGCCCGACTCCTCAAGGCAGCGACTGGTTCTACATTTTATTGAAAATGGTTTTGGCTCTTCAGTTTTACGTTTGCTCCTTTCTGTGTTTTTTCTCAACTGCGTCCATGTCCGCAACTTTTCCAAATAAAGGCTTCCTCTCTTCCCTCCGTGGTCGTCTTGCAGGGGAGTAAAACCCCCTCCTCTGCGGCGACAGGTGGGCTCCGTGGTGCTGGGGTGTCCGGGCCCTGAGGGCGCCTCCGGGGCCAGTGCCGTCCGCCCACACCCTCTTCCAGGGCCGCCCGGAGCTTGAGTGCCGCGCGCCGCACCTGGGGACGGGCTGGGAGGAGCCCGACACCCCGACGGCAGAGTCAGACTCACGTGGGGGGCGGGGCGGCTGGGGGAGCCAGCAGGTCCAGCAAGGCGCGAGCCCGAGGGGGCCAGCGTTCCAGGACCCAGACCGCCCGAGGACCTCTGGAGCGGCTGGGTGGTCGGGCTGGATTCGGAGCAGGTGCGGCAAGACCCCCGCTCCCCACACTTCCACCCCACGCCTTCTTTGGGTGTCCCCCTCCGGCTGAGGCAGGGCTGAGGCAGGGGGAGGGCTGTGGCTGGGGGAAGGGAGGCGTGGCGCGGGCCGCGGGTGAAGAGCGAGCGGCGAGTTTGGGCCAGAGGTGCCCGTGGGGCCTCCGCGAGGACTTGGCGAGGTGGGGGGCACCAGTGAGTGTCCTTGGCCGGGCCCCTGGAAGGTGGCAGCGCCCTCCCTCGAGGCTACACAAAGTGGGGGCCTTGAGAGCCGAGTGCTGGGCAGTGGGGCCCTTGACTCTAGGGGAGCTCCTGCGGAAGGGGCGTCAGGTCTCCCCGGGGCTCAGCCCTGACCGACGCCACCCTCAGAGCCGTGGGGACCAGACCCCTGCTGGTGGGGAGTGTCCACGCTCACGGTCAGGACCCCGGCCGAGGGTCCCTGTGTCGCCCCTCAGCGGTGTGACCGCGAGCCGCTCGCCTTCACCCCAGCGTTCTCAGCCGGAAGCCGGGCTCATGGCTTGGACACCCTGCCTGGGGGCAAACGGCACACGGGACTCTGGGGCCAGGGCCGCGCGAGGCTCTGGACAGGGCCAGGCGGGAGGCCAGAGGACTGGCAGGAAATGGCGGCTTTACAGGGCCTGCTCGGAGGGGGGCCCTGGGCTCCGGGAGTCCCTGAAGGCCCCTGAAGCCCCCAGCGCCTGCTGCTCTGACTCCCTCCGGGGACCCCAGGTCTGCACCTTGATCGGGGGACCTCAGCCCAGGGCTGGCGGCTCTCCGCACCTGCGGACCTACCCGCCCCTCGGGGCCCTCCTCCTGCAGGACAGCGAGGCATCGTCAGCCCAGGACGCCTTGGCCCTCAGTCGCCCCTACCCTGGCTCCTGGCGGGGCCAGGCCGCAAGCGCCGCCTCCCAGCGCCCCCAGCCCAGGAGGAGGCTCCTTCTTCACGCTTTAAAACGGCGGCGAGGGAGCCGCGGGGCCCGTGCGCGCGAGCTCTGCAGGCCTGTGGAGGACGCGCTCCCTCCACCACGTGAAGCCCCGCGCACGCCACGCCGGCGGTGGTCAGCCTCCCAGCCCTTCCGGCCTCGCGGCCCGACACCCACTCCCCTGCCCGGTGCCCGGGGCGGCTGCGGGCGAGGGCGCTGCCCATGTGTCTCAGCCCCCAGCCCCGGGAGACGCAGCAGGCCTCAGCCCTCTGGGCCTCTGCTTCAGCTCCCCCTCCCCCGGGAAGCCTGGCCCGCCAAGTGCGGTCTGGGGGCCGCTCAGAAGCCCCTCGCCGGCATCCCCCACAAGCTGCCCGGCATCCACCAGTCAGCAGGGGACGGCAGGACGCACATAGCCTCTGGGGTCCCTTCATTCTGGCCCAGCCCACAGTCCACCCCGGGGTGGGGGTCAGAGGCCTGGATGTTGGTGAAACCGACCTCGACTGGAGGCTGTGGCTCCCGGGGTACACCCGATGCTCCCCCCAGATGGCGGACAGCTGGGGCTCGCCCACCGCGGTCTGCGCCTCGGGACCGCTGCTTCGTCGTCCTTTCCCTTCAAACAGGGCGTCGTCTGGCGCCTGCCCTGAGCCTGGCTTGGGGCGGCCCTCCCCCCGTCTGCTGGTCCTTGCTCCTCGTGGAGACTCAGTCACCTCCACGCTCATGGCTCCAGCCAGGCCTGGGTCTTCGTGGTGCTTTGTGCTGGGAATGTGCAGCGAGGAGCACTCTTCCATCCGTGATCTTTGAGGGCCGGGGAGGCCGTGGCCAGAGGGCTGTGGGCTGGGCAGCTCGCTGGTGGGGCGCCTCAGGCCGGCCCCGGGCACCCACCCGTGGCCGACTGCTGGCCCGGCGGACACTGCCTAAAGGAAGCGGTGCCCCCCTAGGACGGGACTCTAAACGCAGCGGCCCCTCTGTCTGTGGGCTCTTGGACGGCGACGCTTACAGCCCCCAGAGACTGAGAAGGCCTCCAGTGGAGCCCGGACGGCCACTCTGGTCAGGGAGTGAGATGAGCCAGGAAGAGGCCCCGGGCGAGACGCCGCCCGGAGTCCGGAGGGAGCGAGGACCAGGCTGCCCCCAGCAGGGCTGTGGGGAGCGGGCCGACCTCGGTAGACCCCCGCAGGTCCCTGAACCCCTCCCGCTTCCCACGCAACCCGCCGCCCCATCCTAAGCCCTGCATCCGACCGAGGACTCGGGGAGAATGTCCTCTTGTCCACAGAAGAAAGGGCAGAGAGCAGGGGCCCATCCACACCTCGACGTCACACAGGCCACCAGGGAGCAGGGAGCCTCCCGCCTGCCGTGCTGCACGAAGAGCTCGGGGCTCACACGTGTGTGCGATGCCTGCTCCGTGTGCGGAGCTCCAGGGCGGGCAGCCGGCCACGGCCGTGCGCCTGGCAGCCGCGGCCTCTGCAGGCGGGCCCGCCGGGAAGAATGCGGAGTGGATGTCTGGACGGCGAGGGACTCGCGGGGACGTGTTTGCGACAATTCTTCAAACTGAACGTGTGCAGGTGTGTTAGACTAAGAAAGAGAACAGGCACAGTTCCCGCCTGTGGCCCTGCCTCCGCACGGTCTCCGCCTGCTCTGGACGACCCCTCGGCTCCCAGTGGCTGCGAGTCCGTCCCCCGGGGCGGACTCGGAGTGGCCCCCTCTGCAGCCACAAGGCCTTCCCTCCAGCAGAGCAGGGCATCTTTTACTCGCACCAGCTGCCCTCCTGAGTGCAAGTCGGCTGGGACCCCCGCCCGGGGCTCTGCACGGTGACCCCAGTCCCAGCGGCTGACGTCAAGGGAATCAAGAGGCAGGCTCTCCTGGGCGGGCCAGACCTGGAGGATCCCCGAGAGATTCTCCTCAGCTGCCCATGGAGCCGCGAGACCGGACCCCAGCCCACAGCAGCGAGGATCCGAGCCCACCCAGCACCAGCACGTCTGGAAGAGCCCCAGCCTCAGAGGAGGCAGGCCAGCGGCCTGGCTCCAACCCAGGAGCCCAGGCAGGCCCAGCGGAGCTGAGCCCGGACCACTGACCGTGGGGCCCGTGAGACAGTCCATCTGAGCTGTTTTCAGCCACTGCGCCGAGGCAGTCTGTTCCGAGGCTGCATTGGTGAGAAAGCCGTTCACGCTGTTTCCACCTCTTAGCCCTGGTCCTTCAGAACTCTCGTCGAAATCTGACAGACACTGCTCCCCACGCTCTGGGAATCAGGCCTGTCAACCTCGGTGGGTGCGGGCGGAGGGGCGCCTTTTCCCACCCCCATCCTCCTCTGCAGGTCTCGATCAGGGCCCCTGAGACCCCCCGCCCACCAGGCGCACCCTGGCTGCGGGCCTGAGCGGGCACGGCCAGGGCTTGCCGAGGGGCCACCAGCACCAAGCATGTTGTCCCCTCCTAGTTTCCACCCACCCCTACAGTCTGGACCCTCTCCAACTGGGGGATCACCTGGTGGGTCTGATGTCATTATGTGTGTGTACATGGTGCGTTCTGAGTCACTTCAGTCGTGTCCAACTCTGCGACCCCAGACGGTAGCCCATCAGGCTCCTCTGTCCATGTCCAGGCAAGGATGCTGGAGTGGGCGGCCACGCCTTCCTCCAGGGCATCTGCCAGACCCAGGGACCCAGACTGAGTCTCTGCGGTCTCCTGCGCTGGCAGGCGGGTTCCTTACCACCAGCGCCACCTGGGAAGCGTCACGGGGCTGCCCGGTCTGGGGCGACTCATCGCCGTGGCCGATGGACACACTTTTCCCTCAGTGCAGCGTCTCTCTCATCCTCGGCCTCGGGCCCTGGCCGATGCCCTGAGCTCTCTTCTCTAGTCGAGCCGGAGAACGTCTCCTGAATGGTCCAATACGGCCTCGGGGTCAATGACTGATAAACTGGTATGTTTGTAAGGACAGAGTTTGTAGCTTGACTTTGCTCCAAAGAATCCTTTAGCTTCTGACTTCTCTGGATTCTTCAGAAAACAGCTCGGCCAAAGGCCATGGGGGCCCTCAGCCCTGGAGGTGAGCCGAGAGGGAGCTCTGCGCCTCCAGCCTTTCCAGGGAGACCCCACGTCCAGGGTGAATCCCCTCGCTGACTCAGGCATCACGGGGTCCCAGACCCGTCACATGGAACCTAAGTGAGAAGGCGCTGCCAGTGACCTTCCGGCCCAGCCCCGCGTGGTCTGTGCCTAAGAAACCCCGGAGGGAGGGACCAGGCCCGACGGAGCAGAGGGGCCCGCGCACCAGCCCATGCCCCCTTGACCCGGCTCAGGCTAATACCCCAGGCTGCCCGGCAGCCCTCGCCTCCCTGCCTGACCCCCGCCTCGGTCCTCTGTCCAGGACCCCACCAGTGAGCCTCTCTAGCCCAGAGGAGATCCGGGCCATCCCCAGAGCATCTATCCTGGCTTCTAGAGAAACCGTTGGCTGAAGACAAGACCATCTGGTTTATGTAGGCGGTGAGAGCAAACTTGGCCAGCAAAGAATGGACCCTCGTGAGAACAAGCCCTCAATATTTTCAAGTTTTCTGAGGAAATGCTTTTTCAGGATAAGCAGTGATGCTACAAATAAGGGGTCAAGAGGCTGTCAACCCCCCGAGACCCCTGCCTCACTCCCAGTGCTCACACGTCGCTTCTCGGGAACCAGCTTAAACGCCTGTCCCGCCCACCCCTGGTCCAAAGCAGATCCTCCTTGTCCTTTTTTAAGTTGATGACAAGTTGAAATTACAGCAGAGTGATCCCAGTTCTGGTGAACAGACGTGGAGCCAGGCGGCCACCGAGGGTCTGGTCTCAGACGCCTCTCGGCCCCACCAAGAACCGGAACTTTCTCTGAACAGCGCCAGGCGCAAGGCACGCTCGGCGGCGCCCGGGTCAGCAGCTACAGCGGCAGGCGTGAGGTCTCCGGCTTCCCCCGTGGCCGGGCACCCATCCCAGCCCCGCCGCGCCTCCCTGAGCCGGCACCCTGGTCCTGCCGGCCGCGGCTGCAGTCCCCAACAAGCCCGTGGCGCCCGCGCGCCCGCCTCCCCGCCTCCGAGGCCTCCTCCCCGCGCTGCGCTCAGAGCAGCCCCGCTCAAGCGCTTCCCGACCCGTGCCCAGGGCGCAGTCCCAACAAACCCAGCAACTTGTTCTTATTGCAGCCGGGTCTCCGTTTCTGAAATGTTTGTGAAACAAGATCGTCACTGTGGTTTTCACTCGCGCGTGAAGCATTTCAAGCCTAGATCAGCCGGGCGAGTGCCATAGCCATCCCGTGCACACTTCCCAGGTCCACCTGTGGCCATCTGCCAGAGCTTTACAGCTGAACTACTGGACAGTAATTTGTAGACATTATGATATCTCACACACAAATACTTCACTATTTATCCCTAAAACGACATGACATCTGCCACCAGGCAGGGCCCCTCGCCTCTGCCTGACCCCCGCCTCGGTCCTCTGTCCAGGACCCCACCAGTGAGCCTCTCTAGCCCAGAGGAGATCCGGGCCATCCCCAGAGCATCTATCCTGGCTTCTAGAGAAACCGTTGGCTGAAGACAAGACCATCTGGTTTATGTAGGCGGTGAGAGCAAACTTGGCCAGCAAAGAATGGACCCTCGTGAGAACAAGCCCTCAATATTTTCAAGTTTTCTGAGGAAATGCTTTTTCAGGATAAGCAGTGATGCTACAAATAAGGGGTCAAGAGGCTGTCAACCCCCCGAGACCCCTGCCTCACTCCCAGTGCTCACACGTCGCTTCTCGGGAACCAGCTTAAACGCCTGTCCCGCCCACCCCTGGTCCAAAGCAGATCCTCCTTGTCCTTTTTTAAGTTGATGACAAGTTGAAATTACAGCAGAGTGATCCCAGTTCTGGTGAACAGACGTGGAGCCAGGCGGCCACCGAGGGTCTGGTCTCAGACGCCTCTCGGCCCCACCAAGAACCGGAACTTTCTCTGAACAGCGCCAGGCGCAAGGCACGCTCGGCGGCGCCCGGGTCAGCAGCTACAGCGGCAGGCGTGAGGTCTCCGGCTTCCCCCGTGGCCGGGCACCCATCCCAGCCCCGCCGCGCCTCCCTGAGCCGGCACCCTGGTCCTGCCGGCCGCGGCTGCAGTCCCCAACAAGCCCGTGGCGCCCGCGCGCCCGCCTCCCCGCCTCCGAGGCCTCCTCCCCGCGCTGCGCTCAGAGCAGCCCCGCTCAAGCGCTTCCCGACCCGTGCCCAGGGCGCAGTCCCAACAAACCCAGCAACTTGTTCTTATTGCAGCCGGGTCTCCGTTTCTGAAATGTTTGTGAAACAAGATCGTCACTGTGGTTTTCACTCGCGCGTGAAGCATTTCAAGCCTAGATCAGCCGGGCGAGTGCCATAGCCATCCCGTGCACACTTCCCAGGTCCACCTGTGGCCATCTGCCAGAGCTTTACAGCTGAACTACTGGACAGTAATTTGTAGACATTATGATATCTCACACACAAATACTTCACTATTTATCCCTAAAAAAACAAGAATTGCTTTTTTTATAGACATAATACCATTACTGAATCAAGTTCGAAATAGAACACCAAGCTAAAAGTAGCTCGTAAGCATCATCATATGCCCAGGCCATATTTAAATTTCCACAATTTTCTAAAATGGTCTTTTACAAGCTGTTTGCCCCTTAAGTTCTGAACAAAGTTTAAGGCTCCTTTCCAGTCCTTTCCATCCTGTGTCACAGCATGGGTGGTAAAGCCACGGTGTTCTAAAGTACTTGAAATGATTTTTTTCTTTCTTAGGGTTATATTATTGCTAAGATATGCCATTGGGCTTACTTTATCTCAGCTTGATCTCAATATCAGAAACGTTTACTTTGTAACTTAATCATTAAAATATTTGAAGTATTTATCTGGTTCAAAAGTCAAAGGTCAAAGAGTACCCTGGAAAGACCACCTTCCCTCCACCTGGCTCCCATCGGCTCCCTGCAGGCTCCTATTTTTTATTACTTTCTATCTCCTTGTTTCGGCTTGTGACACCATTTCTACACAATCTGAACACGCCTCAGCAGCGCAGGGTGGAGGCTCCTGCCTGCTGGCGTCCATTCCCTGCAGCACATTGGGTTTTCTGTCTTGCGGATCTACCACGGTTCCAAGAAGTATCCCAGACCTTTGAGCGGTTTCCAATCCCAGGGCCGCAAAGAAAACCCTCATGTCCGCGTCGTTTCCTGATCACGCGCGTGTGTGTCCTTAAGCCAGACCGAGGGCTGCACGTCTGTCGCTCTGTTGGGACCGGCTGAGCCCCTCCGTAAGCAGAGCTGTTTGCCCGTGCGTGCACCTCACCCACGTCCCACCATGAACATTAGCTGTCAGACCTCTGGGTGTTTGTCAGTCTGACGGCTGAAAATCTGTGCTTCAAAAAATTTAAAAAAAGAATTCTCATTTCTCTCACTGTACATGATGCTGAGCACTTATTTATGTGTTGAGGCTCTTTGGCATCATTTTTTCCTAGAAAAAGGAGTATTCCTAGCTCTTTCCCATTGATTCCTTTGTCTTGGTTTTTCCTTCTCCTTTTCTAGAAAATCTCTTAGGATTACATAAATTCGCCTTTAGTGAGAACTTGCAAGTGTTTGTTCTCAACTTGTCAATGGTCTTTGGCCTTTGCTCTTGGGGGTGGGGGATGTCAGGAGTGTTTTCTATTTGAAATAATTCAATTTATTGATCATTTTCTATTTTCGTACTGAGAAAAGAAGGCTGAGATCAAATTACCAACATCCACTGGATCATAGAAAAAGCTAGAGAATTCCAGAAAAAAACCCATCTACTTCTGCTTCATTGACTACACTAAGGACTTTGTATGGATCGCGACAAACTGTGGAAAATTCTGAAAGAGGTGGGAACACCAGATCCCCTCACCTGCCTCCTGAGAAACCTGTGTGCAGGTCAGGAAGCAACAGTTAGAACCAGACACGGAACAATGGACTGATTTCAAATTGAGAAAGGAGTACAGCAAGGCTGCTTATTGTCACCCTGCTGATTTAATTTCTATGCAGAGTACACCATGCAAAATGCCAGGCTGGATGAAGCACAAGCTGGAATCAAGGTTGCCAGGAGAAATATCAGTAACCTCAGATATGCAGATGACGCCACCCTTATGCAGAATGCGAAGAAGAATTAAAGAATCACCTCTGATGAGGGTGAAAGAGGAGAGTGGAACAGCTGGCTTAAGACTCAACATTCAAACAACGAAGGTCACGGCATCCGGTCCCATCGTTTCATGGCAAAATAGACAGAGAAACAACGTAAAAGCAAAGTAAACTTTTTTAAAAAGTGAAAAAAAGAGAAATATCTGGTTAACGTCTTAAACAGGCATACTTTCCAAAGTGCTTGTAACACTTCACAGCCTCACCAATGATGTATGAGGGTTCCATTCATCAGCATTCGTTGTGACCCATCTTTTCTACCATAGCCATTTAGTGTGGAGTGGTACCTCGTTCCAGCATTTCCCTAGTGGTGGATGATTCTGAGGCTCTCTCATGAACTTCTATGCTAACACGTATCTTCCCGAGTTGTTGCCATGTGGTGGCTACTGTCAGCAATGCTGCAGTAAACGCAGCCAGGCGTAGATCTTTTCTAATTAGTGCCTTTGAGTCCTTTTGCTGACTTGCTGGATTATGTGGTAGCTCTATTTGTAGTTTTCTGAGGAATCGCCATACTGTTGTCTGCAGTGGCTGCGCCAATTGACATTCCCTCCACAATGCAGGAATTTCGCTTTTTGCACATTCTCACCAACGCTTATTTGTTGTCTTTTTGATAGCAGCCATTCTGAGAGGTGAGAGATGATATCTCACTGTGATTTTCATTTTCATTCTCCTGATGATGACCAGCGATGCTGAACATCTCCTCATGGACCTATAGGCCATAAGAATGTCTTCTTTGGGAAAAGCATCTATTCTGATCCTCTACCCAGTTGTTTTTTTTTTTTTTTTTTTAAATCAGGTTGGTGTGTTTGTTAGATGTTGTGTTGTATGAGCTCTGTATATATTTTAAATATTAACCTTTATCAGGGGCTTCCCTGGTAGCTCAGTGGTAAAGAGTTCACCTGCCAATACAAGAGACACGGGTTAGATCCCTGATCTGGGAAATCCCACATGCTGCAGAGCAACTAAGCCCATGAGCCACAACTATTGAGCCCATGGGCCACAACTACTGAAACCCGTGAGCCCTAGAGCCCGAGTTCCACAACAAGAGACGTCACCACAACAAGAAGTCTGCTCACCTCCACTAGAGACTAGCCTCCACTCCCTGAAACTAGAGAAGAGCCCGTGGCAGCAGTGAAAACCGAGAATAGCCAAAAATAAATAAATAAATGTTTTTTTTAAAAAAACCCTTTATCAGATGCATCATTTGGAAATGTCTTCTCCCAGTTTATTAAGTGCTTCTTTTCATTTTGTTGTCGCTGGAGGTAGTCCCGTTTGTTCCTTTCTCCTTTTGGTTCCCTTCCTGAGCAGACACGACCATACGTACACATAACCGAGACTGATGCAAAGAGACCACTGCCTGCACCTCTTCTAGAAGCATCATGGCTGCGGGTCTTCCATTTAAGTCTTTCATCTATTTTGACTCTCTTTCTGGGCACGGTGTGGGAAAGCAGTTCTGTCTGATCCTTTTGCACGTGGGTGTCCAGTTTTCCCAAGGCCATGTGGCAAAGAGGTTGTCTCTTCTCCACTGTGTGCTCCTGCCTCTTGTCATAGATTAACTGCTCACACAAACGTATGTTCACTTCTGGGCTCCCTACTATTTCCCATTGATCTGTGTGTCTTTTTTGCATCAGTACCGTAATGTCGATGACTGTAGCTTTGTGGTACAGTCTGAAATATGGGACTAATACATTAGAACAGCTTTGTTCTTCTTTCTGAAAATTGTCTTGGCTGTTCAAGGTCTTTTGTGTTTGCACACAAATTGTAGAGTCATACGTTCTGGTTCTGTGAAAAATGCTGCTGGTATGTTGACGGGGTTGCCCTGGACCTGTAGGCTGCCTCGGGTCATGTGGTCATCTTAACTCTTTCTTCTTCCAGCTCATGAGCACAGTGTGCGCGTCCCTCGCTCTGTTGTCATCTTTGATTTCTTTCTTATAGTTAAGTCTTACATCTTTCGGAGTGGGCTTCCTCAGTGGTAAAGAATCTGCCTGCAGTGAACGAGATATAGGAGACATGGGTTGATCCCTGGGTTAGGAAGATCCCCTGGAGGAGGTCACGGCAACTCTCTTCAGTGTCCTCGCCTGGAGAATTCCATGGTCGGAGGAGCTTGGTGGACTACAGTCCACGGGATCAAAAAGAGTCAGACACACTGAAGCGACTGAGCAGCGGCAGTTTTGTGAGCATGGGTGTTCTGCCTTCTTAGTTATATTTATTCTTAGACATTTTATTCTTTTTTAAATTTTTTTTAAAATTTTGACCTCTTTTATTGGTCCTTCATTTATTTATTTTCATCTGTCCTAATTCTTTGGCCTGTGTGGGCCTTCCATCACAGTGGCCTCTCTCGTTGCAGAGCACTGGCTCAGGGCGCATGCGCTCCAGAGCACTGGCCAGTAATTGGACACACGGGTCCAGCCATTCCACAGCATATGGGGTCTTCCCAGGCCAGGGATTGAACTGGCGCCCCTTGCACTGCAAGGCAGACTGTTTACCCACTGGACCAAACCTCCATTTGATTCTTTTGATGAGATTGTAAATGAGGTTGTTTTTAAATGTGTCTTTCTGACAGTCCATTGTTAGTGTATGGAGGAAATGCAACAGATAACTGTATATTAATTGTGTATCCTGCAAATTGACCAGATTCATCGATGAGCTCAAGTAGTTTTTGCTAGTGTCTTGAGGATTTTTTTTATGTATGCCATGTCATTTGCAAACAGTGACAGAGTTAATTCTCCTTTTCCAATTTAGATTCCTTTTCTTTTTCTTGTTTGATTCATGTGCTTAAGACTTCTAATATGTGATCTTTGGAGATTAGAGTTTTTTCACTCAGCATAACTCTCCAGAGATCCATCTAGGTGTTGTTCGTATCGATATTTCATTCCTTTGTGCTACTGAGTCGTATTACACGTTGCACATGTGCACAATTTGTTGTACTTCACCTACTGAAGGACTACCAGGTTGTTGCCAACTTGGGGTTATTAAAAATAAAGCTGCTGTATCTATTTGTGTACAGGTTCTTTTGTGAGCATTCGTCTTCATTTCTCTGGGGAAAATCACTGAGTGTGTGTTTAGCTGTGTCTGACTCTGTGACCCCCTGGACCGTGGCCGCCAGGCTCCTCTGTCCGTGGGGGTCCCAGGCAAGAGCACTGGAGTGGTTGCACATTCCCCTTCAGGGATCACAGACTTCTCACGGCAAAGGGGCTCGCCTTACCCAGGCTCGAGCATGAGCTATGCTGTGCAGGGCCGCCCAGGACAACGGGTCATGGTGAAGAGCTCTGACTGAACACAGTCCCCTGGAGAAGGCAAGGGCAACGGCAAACCGTTCGTGCCTAGAGAACCCCACGGACAGTATGAAAAGGCAAAAAGAACAGCCAAAGTCGAGTCTCCCCCCAGGTCAGAAGGCATCCAGCATGCTACTGGGGAAGAGTCGAGCGCAAACACTCTTGGCACCAGAAAGAAAGCAGCGGCCATCGCAGAGCAGAAACGACGCTGTGCCTGGTGGCGTCGGACGTGCTGGCGGGAGAGCGAAGCACGGCGCTGGGACGAGCAGCACCGCCGGGGACGGGGCCGTCAGCCCCACGGACCAAGGTGCCCTGGACGTGGCCAAGCAGGCGGCGGCAGGACGGAACATCAGCGTCTTAGGAGACGGCGAACTGAAAGGGACGAGGATGGGCGAGTTTAGTTCAGATGACCGTTATAGCCACTGCTTTGGGCAAGAATCCCTTAGAAGAAACGGAGTAGCCCTCATAGACTTTGAACAACAGCAACAAAATCTGCCGTTAATATTCTCTTTAGTGACGTTTCTCGGCTTGTCTTTTTCTTATTTCCTAGTGGGAAAGCTTGTTTTTTTTTTTTTTTTTTTCTTGTTGAGTTCTAGATCACTAGTCCTTTGTGTGATATGTGGTTTACAAACATTTTCTTTAGCTCTGTAGCTTATCTTTTCATCTTCTTAACAGGAGCTTTCTCAGAGTAAGCCTTCAATTTTGACACACCCAATTTAAATTTTTTTCCTGTTATTAATATATGTCTTGCTTTTGGTACTGAGTTTAAGAACTCTTTGCCTAGTGCTAGCTCTCAAACTTTTTCTATTTTTCTAAACACTTTGTATTTCTATGTTTTGGAAATTTAAAATATAGATATTTCTATGTTTTAAATTCACAATCCATTATTATTTGTATAAGGTGCAAGACTTAGGTGGAGGTTCATTTTTTAATTTATGAATGTGCAACTGCTCCAGGACTGTTTGCTGAAATGGCAGTCTCTCCTCACTGAATCGCTTTTGCACTTTTCTTGAAGAAGTCTCTGGGTACTTTCTCAGCCCTGTTGCCTCGCTCCTCACCGTCCGGGGTCCTAAATGACTTGAGCATCAGATCTTCTGTCCTAGCTCCACGGGTCCACGAGGTTCTGTTTTTGGTTGTTTTTGGTTTTGTCTTGGAATGGTGTCTCTCTGCTGTTCATATTGGATTCAGTTCAGTTCGGTTCAGTTGCTCCGTCGTGTCTGACTCTTTGTGGCCCCGTGGACTGCAGCACAGTCCATTCTTGCCTGTCCATTCCCTGTCCTTCACCATCTCCTGAAGCTTGCTCAGACTCACGCCCATGGAGTCGGTGATGCCATCCCACCATCTCGTCCTCTGTCCCGCCTTCTCCTCTTGCCCTCAGTCTTCCCCAGCATCAGGCCTTTTCCAGGGAGTCGGCTCTTCGCGTCAGGTGCCACAGCATTGGAGCTGCAGCTGCAGCGTCAGTCCTGCCAGTGAACATTCAGGGCTGATTTCCTTCAGGATGGACTGGTTTGCTCTCCTCGCCTCCAAGGGCCTCTCGAGAGCCTTCTCCAGCACCACAGTTCAGCCACATCTGTCCCTTGGTGCTCAGCCTACTTTCAAGGTTGTATCTATTATTTTTTTCTCTCCCCCATTCCCTCCATTCTACGGTTGACCCATCACGGAACTTTTATTTTGATTACTGTAGTTTCACTTTTTAAATTTCCACTTGGTTTTTGCTTACATCTTTTGTTTATTGGTTGAAACAGTGTATTCAGTTTCCTTGCGGAGGCTTTCAGTTTTGATCTGTTGCTTCTAGCATTTCTATCATGACTGATTTAACTTTTGTCAGGTATTTCTAACGTCTCTGTCATCTCAGAACTAGTGTAGGAACTGGTGTATAGTGTTTGTCTTTTTCAGTTTAACATCTTCCAGGTACCTGGCATAATTATCGATATTTGATTGAAATCTGCACATTTTTGTGTCATGAGACAATAGATCACGTCTAAATCTTGTTTTAATTGCCTTCTTTGATAGTGCTCTTACCAGGGAAGGGGTGCGACCTCGTCACTGCCGCATGGAGATAGAGCTCCAGGCTCTCCGTGAAGGCCTCCACCGGCACCCAGAGGGAGCTGGGCTCCTTGTTACGTCCTAGTGACAGGAGGGAGTTCCAGCTCCCCCGGCGACCACGGCTGATGCCACCCTGGAGGGCGACCTCGTTACTGCTGAGACTGCGGACGTCCTAACTCTCAACAGGCTCACATGACACCACTCAGCGAGGAAGGGGAAGTACTCCATCACTGCTGGGTAGGAGTGTGCACCAGGCCCCCTGCACGGCTCTCTCAGGGCTTTTCTCACTTGCTTTCTCCTTTCTTCATCTTTAGCTGCACTGTCATATGTCGTTGGTTTGGGGCTCCAGCTTGCTCAGACTCACGCCCATGGAGTCGGTGATGCCATCCCACCATCTCGTCCTCTGTCCCGCCTTCTCCTCTTGCCCTCAGTCTTCCCCAGCATCAGGCCTTTTCCAGGGAGTCGGCTCTTCGCGTCAGGTGCCACAGCATTGGAGCTGCAGCTGCAGCGTCAGTCCTGCCAGTGAACATTCAGGGCTGATTTCCTTCAGGATGGACTGGTTTGCTCTCCTCGCCTCCAAGGGCCTCTCGAGAGCCTTCTCCAGCACCACAGTTCAGCCACATCTGTCCCTTGGTGCTCAGCCTACTTTCAAGGTTGTATCTATTATTTTTTTCTCTCCCCCATTCCCTCCATTCTACGGTTGACCCATCACGGAACTTTTATTTTGATTACTGTAGTTTCACTTTTTAAATTTCCACTTGGTTTTTGCTTACATCTTTTGTTTATTGGTTGAAACAGTGTATTCAGTTTCCTTGCGGAGGCTTTCAGTTTTGATCTGTTGCTTCTAGCATTTCTATCATGACTGATTTAACTTTTGTCAGGTATTTCTAACGTCTCTGTCATCTCAGAACTAGTGTAGGAACTGGTGTATAGTGTTTGTCTTTTTCAGTTTAACATCTTCCAGGTACCTGGCATAATTATCGATATTTGATTGAAATCTGCACATTTTTGTGTCATGAGACAATAGATCACGTCTAAATCTTGTTTTAATTGCCTTCTTTGATAGTGCTCTTACCAGGGAAGGGGTGCGACCTCGTCACTGCCGCATGGAGATAGAGCTCCAGGCTCTCCGTGAAGGCCTCCACCGGCACCCAGAGGGAGCTGGGCTCCTTGTTACGTCCTAGTGACAGGAGGGAGTTCCAGCTCCCCCGGCGACCACGGCTGATGCCACCCTGGAGGGCGACCTCGTTACTGCTGAGACTGCGGACGTCCTAACTCTCAACAGGCTCACATGACACCACTCAGCGAGGAAGGGGAAGTACTCCATCACTGCTGGGTAGGAGTGTGCACCAGGCCCCCTGCACGGCTCTCTCAGGGCTTTTCTCACTTGCTTTCTCCTTTCTTCATCTTTAGCTGCACTGTCATATGTCGTTGGTGCCCAGCCGCTCTAGGTGTTCTGTCCCTGCACCTCCGCTCTGCTGGCCACCGTCCCACCGCGGGCGTCGTCACCGTCGCTGAGCTGGGGAGGGAGGGAGAGGGTGGAGGACGCGCTGCCCTCTGAGCTCGCGTCTCGTTCCCAGGGCTGCTGGCTCTCGTCTCCTTCAGCCCCTTACGGTTGGCAGGATCAGTGGGCGTTTCCCAGGTGCCCTGAGGTCGTCTCCTCCACAGCTCCCCGTCAGAATGGAGGCAGGTGCTGCTCCACCTCAGGCAGCTGAGCTCTCCTCCTTCCTTTCAACAGTGGAGGCTTTTGCTGTTTGCTTCCCACGTTAAAGCCCCCTGGCGCGCACATTCGTTGTGCGTGAGGGTGGCAATAGGGAGACCTGGTCTCGCCACGCCGGATGTGGCTGACGGCTGCTTGAAGGCGTGGAGCAGCTGCTGTGGCCCAGAGCTGGGCGTGGGGGACGGGCCTCCCCCAGAGCCGCGGCCGTGAGCCTCCTCGCTCGTGTCGGCTTCAGCCCCTTCGGTATCGTGGGGACAGAACCAGTACGTTCTGATCAAAACGAGAGAGTCGTATACTCAGTAGGAGGTGTCTTGGCCAGAAGAACGCTTTCTTGGAAAGAATTCTCTGACCCGCGGTAGGGTGGAGGGCAGGCCGTCGGCCCCTCTCTCCTCCCTGTGCGAGGAGGACAGCAGCGCTTCGGAAAAGGAGGGGGGTGGGCGGACGTGCACCGCAGCAGAGGGGAGTTCAAGCCACTGGGGGCCGCGTGGGAGGGAAGGAGAATGCTGGCGGGGTGCGCTGCGGGGAGCGGAGCGGCTTCAGAAGGTCAAGCCCCCCACAGTGCTTACGCGAACCCCTTCTCCACCTCCCACGTGGCTCTCGGTGTGGTCTGCACTGCCCCCTGGCAGCTTCCGATGTGCCCGGCGTAAGGAGTCCCGCCTCTGGTGGGCCTGGCGGAGGCAGAGCAGGACCGGGACCAGTGTCCTCGCCCGGGCGCTGGGCACAGAGGTCAGGACGCGACCGCTCGTGAACGGCAGCCCCAGCAGGGACCTCGGACCTGAGTCCTTTCTTCATCTTTAGCTGCACTGTCATATGTCGTTGGTGCCCAGCCGCTCTAGGTGTTCTGTCCCTGCACCTCCGCTCTGCTGGCCACCGTCCCACCGCGGGCGTCGTCACCGTCGCTGAGCTGGGGAGGGAGGGAGAGGGTGGAGGACGCGCTGCCCTCTGAGCTCGCGTCTCGTTCCCAGGGCTGCTGGCTCTCGTCTCCTTCAGCCCCTTACGGTTGGCAGGATCAGTGGGCGTTTCCCAGGTGCCCTGAGGTCGTCTCCTCCACAGCTCCCCGTCAGAATGGAGGCAGGTGCTGCTCCACCTCAGGCAGCTGAGCTCTCCTCCTTCCTTTCAACAGTGGAGGCTTTTGCTGTTTGCTTCCCACGTTAAAGCCCCCTGGCGCGCACATTCGTTGTGCGTGAGGGTGGCAATAGGGAGACCTGGTCTCGCCACGCCGGATGTGGCTGACGGCTGCTTGAAGGCGTGGAGCAGCTGCTGTGGCCCAGAGCTGGGCGTGGGGACGGGCCTCCCCCAGAGCCGCGGCCGTGAGCCTCCTCGCTCGTGTCGGCTTCAGCCCCTTCGGTATCGTGGGGACAGAACCAGTACGTTCTGATCAAAACGAGAGAGTCGTATACTCAGTAGGAGGTGTCTTGGCCAGAAGAACGCTTTCTTGGAAAGAATTCTCTGACCCGCGGTAGGGTGGAGGGCAGGCCGTCGGCCCCTCTCTCCTCCCTGTGCGAGGAGGACAGCAGCGCTTCGGAAAAGGAGGGGGGTGGGCGGACGTGCACCGCAGCAGAGGGGAGTTCAAGCCACTGGGGGCCGCGTGGGAGGGAAGGAGAATGCTGGCGGGGTGCGCTGCGGGGAGCGGAGCGGCTTCAGAAGGTCAAGCCCCCCACAGTGCTTACGCGAACCCCTTCTCCACCTCCCACGTGGCTCTCGGTGTGGTCTGCACTGCCCCCTGGCAGCTTCCGATGTGCCCGGCGTAAGGAGTCCCGCCTCTGGTGGGCCTGGCGGAGGCAGAGCAGGACCGGGACCAGTGTCCTCGCCCGGGCGCTGGGCACAGAGGTCAGGACGCGAGACCGCTCGTGAACGGCAGGCAGCCCCAGCAGGGACCTCCAGAGTCTCACTCAGCTGAGGTCGAGGCCATCGCACTGGACCTCCGCACGGTCCACACCCGGCTGACTAGCGCCCAGGCTCTACCCCGCCTGCTGCCGGAGGCACAAAGCTTGAGATCTGGAGCACAGGATTAGGCAGGAGCTGACCACGGGGACTCAGGCCGTGGCCACTGCTGCCTCCATTTGCTCATTTCTGACAGACAGCAAAATTACTCAGTTGTGTCCGACTCTTTGCGGCCCCGTGGACAGTAGTCCGCCAGTCTCCTGTGTCCATGGAATTCTCCAGACAAAAGTACTGAAGTGGGTAGCCATCCCCGTCTCCAGGGGATCTTCCCTACCGAGGGATCAAGCCCAGATCTCCTGCTTTGCAGGCAGATTCTTCACTGTCTGCTCACCGTTTACCTGCTCGTCTCTGACGCGGAAGCAACGACAGCCACAGCAGACTGCGGTCCTGAAGGCTGAAGCGAGCCTTGTGAGGCACTTAGCTAACACCTGGATGTGGTAACTGTGATGGAAAGCGTTCAGATCTGCAAATCCCATAAGCACGTCTCTTCCACGGCTGCGGGATGAAGGGACGGGGGCTGCAGCTGCACCTGGCCCTCCAGCACTGCTGAACACACGCGAGCCGCCCGCGCCGCCATCTCGGCTCTCGCAAGGCCCCTTCTAGTCAGACTGCACTCCTGCCTTGGTGCTGCGTTTCTGCGGGTCCTATCCGCGTGTTCTGCATATTTGTTCATCTTTTGCCCGTTGGCTCTAAGGAGGCTTCCTCTCAGGCTTGTGTTTGATCTCCGCTTCTCCCATGCGGCCTCCAAGTGGGGCGGGCGAGGAGCGGGGCTGCGATCGCTGCTCAGAGCCCTCTCCCTGGCAGAGCCCACGCGGGGCGGCTGGGCTGAGGCTGGCCAGCCTCGAGCTGCTCAGAGGGGCAGAGGGCGTGAGGTCAGCCAGACGGAGGCCGACTCCGTGTGTCGGGCCGCGCCCCCTGACGTGGAAACCACACGGACCTACGGTCACAGACACCGGGAGCAGCCGGGGGCCCCTCGGGCGGCCCCGTCGTCCAGGCCCTCAGAGCAGAGGGGCTCCGCCGGCTTCAAGGCGGTCGTGGCCAGGGCAGGAGGCGGCCCTGAACGTCTGTGGCCGGGAGCCCAGGCCCGGCCGGCTTTGGAAGGAGCCCAGGCCATTTTAATGAGCAGCATGTAACTTGGAGAAAAGGCGGCCCCAGCATTCTTCACATGCTCTGGAAGCTACAGAAACCAAACAGAACACGTTGTCCAGACGTCCCCTGGAGGAAGACGAGAGCCGCTCCCGCCGCCCCGGCATTGCTGCCAGAGGGACGGGCTCCCGGCCGGCGTTCTGGAGAACCCGGGCCGGCCACACGGCTGCACGCCCACGCTGCCTCGCCCGCCAGGTTCCCACCCGAAACGGGCACGTCCACAGGAGCTTCCAGGGGAGGCCGGGCTGCCCCCGGCCGCTGCAGGAGCCCGAGGCCAGAGGGTGGCTTCCGAGCCTGCGTCCTGCCCAGGACCTGCCCGCGCTCCGGGTCCCGGCCCGACGGCGACCTCCGGGGACCCCGCCTCGTGCACTCCTCTCCGGAGTCGCAGCCACTGGCCCCCACGCTGGAGCCCCGTGTGCACGCGCCCTGCGGAGCCTCGAAGCCGCTCCCCTGGTCCTGTCGGGAGGAGGCCCTTCCCAGAATCCCTCAGGAGCCTCGTCCTCACGTCTCCTTGGCGTGAGCGACATGACCTGTGCGTCTGAAAGCCCATCGGCTCTGGCTCTGCAGGGACACACCGTGGCCTCAGCCCCTCGCCAGGGCTGCCCGCCCGTCCAGCGAAGTGCGGAAGCCCCACAGGCAGGGCCGAGGCCTCCCGGAGGCGGCTGGGCCTGGGCCCGGGTCTGCCTCCTGAGCAAGACGGACTTTGAAAGGAACAGGAACCCGTTGGCCTCGGACCCTGAGCTTGTGGGCTTGAAGCACTCCCACTTCCTGGTGGTTTGTCCAGCACGATAACCTTTATTTGAGGCTTCACAATGTGCCAGACGGGGTCCTAGCAGTTTAGTGCTCTTCATGTGGTGCGACCCTTTCCCAGCACTGCACCCTGCATGACAAGCTTGAATGTGCCCATTGGACAGACGAGGAAACTGAGACCCAAGCCCAGATTTAAAGGTCAGGTTGCCTGACTCCAAGCCTGCGGTGTTGCTGGCTCTCCCGCTAGCACCTGCAGTTAGTCACGAGGTCAGTCTCTCTCACATGTCCGCACCTTGCTCCTCGCTGGAGATTCGCTTGTGGATGGAAACCACAGATTATGTGATTGTGTCAACCGTTCTGTGGACTGTTGCTGGACGCTGTTCTAAGTGCTCTCATATGGCCACCGCATGAAATGACTCTTGCTTCTTTCCACATTTAGCAGACAAGAAACAGGCGTTCCAGACAAGTTAAAGGTACTTAACTCAAAGGAACTGACAAGGTTAAACGTTGAGGACCCAAGATTTGAATCCAGGGTGATTGACTTCAGAGTCCTTCACCACTGTCGAGGGTGGGCTTCAGCGTATTTTCTAGGCTGGGCATGTCACTTGTTGGTGGTCAAATCAAGTCTTTCCTAATCTTCCAGTGCTTGGATGAACTCAAAGCACTGTTAATGCTAGGACCTGAAAAAAGGAAAGAGTTCCTTCAAGGTCTAACTTAGGAAACTAAAGTAGGAGATGTTCCTGATTGGAGCAGAGAAGAGGCATCCCCATGACAAAAGTTTCAGGTTTCCATAATGGCGACATGAAGCAAGTGGTATGGACAGACACCTGGAATAACAGGACCTCGAGTCTACTGGAGGGTTTCTCAGCTGTGTTGCTCTTTCTGACCGGCTTCTGCTGCTGCTGGCTTGCTTTGCCACAGTGCCAGATGGCAAAACGGCTTTCTTTAAAATACCTTGCTTGAAAGAGCACTCAGGAAAATGTACCCCATTCATGCTGATAGCAGAGGAAACGGGAACCTCAGGAAAAGCATTTCAAGAAAGAGAAGATGATACACATGGAATGTAAAATACAACACAAATGAACTGATCTACAAAACGGAAACCGACTCACCAACATGGAGAACAAACTTGTGGTTGCCGAGGGGTAGGGAGAGTGAGGGGCTGGGAGTCTCGGGCTAGCAGATGCAATGTGCCAGACGGTCCTAGCAGTTTAGTGCTCTTCATGTGGTGCGACCCTTTCCCAGCACTGCACCCTGCATGACAAGCTTGAATGTGCCCATTGGACAGACGAGGAAACTGAGACCCAAGCCCAGATTTAAAGGTCAGGTTGCCTGACTCCAAGCCTGCGGTGTTGCTGGCTCTCCCGCTAGCACCTGCAGTTAGTCACGAGGTCAGTCTCTCTCACATGTCCGCACCTTGCTCCTCGCTGGAGATTCGCTTGTGGATGGAAACCACAGATTATGTGATTGTGTCAACCGTTCTGTGGACTGTTGCTGGACGCTGTTCTAAGTGCTCTCATATGGCCACCGCATGAAATGACTCTTGCTTCTTTCCACATTTAGCAGACAAGAAACAGGCGTTCCAGACAAGTTAAAGGTACTTAACTCAAAGGAACTGACAAGGTTAAACGTTGAGGACCCAAGATTTGAATCCAGGGTGATTGACTTCAGAGTCCTTCACCACTGTCGAGGGTGGGCTTCAGCGTATTTTCTAGGCTGGGCATGTCACTTGTTGGTGGTCAAATCAAGTCTTTCCTAATCTTCCAGTGCTTGGATGAACTCAAAGCACTGTTAATGCTAGGACCTGAAAAAAGGAAAGAGTTCCTTCAAGGTCTAACTTAGGAAACTAAAGTAGGAGATGTTCCTGATTGGAGCAGAGAAGAGGCATCCCCATGACAAAAGTTTCAGGTTTCCATAATGGCGACATGAAGCAAGTGGTATGGACAGACACCTGGAATAACAGGACCTCGAGTCTACTGGAGGGTTTCTCAGCTGTGTTGCTCTTTCTGACCGGCTTCTGCTGCTGCTGGCTTGCTTTGCCACAGTGCCAGATGGCAAAACGGCTTTCTTTAAAATACCTTGCTTGAAAGAGCACTCAGGAAAATGTACCCCATTCATGCTGATAGCAGAGGAAACGGGAACCTCAGGAAAAGCATTTCAAGAAAGAGAAGATGATACACATGGAATGTAAAATACAACACAAATGAACTGATCTACAAAACGGAAACCGACTCACCAACATGGAGAACAAACTTGTGGTTGCCGAGGGGTAGGGAGAGTGAGGGGCTGGGAGTCTCGGGCTAGCAGATGCAAGCTATCGTGTGCAGACTGGATAAGCAACAAAGCCCCACTGTGGGGCACAGGGAACTCTCCTCAGTGTCCTGTGACAAAGCATAACGGAAAAGAATGTGAAAAGAAAGTGTGTGCATTCATGTGCATACGTATGACAGGATCGCTTCACCGTACAGTAGAAATCAGCACAACACTGCAAGTCAGCTATACTTCAATAAAATAGATTAAAAAGAAAGAGAAAATGAAAACACTGCTCGAGAGGTCTTGGCTCAGCTTGGGAAAGGCGTCACGTTTCCCTGATGTTTGGGTTCAGGGTGAGTGTGTCCGTAAGACGAGGCAGCATAATGCTGGGCCAGAGGCTTGGGGATAAGCCGTACGAGCTCTGCATGGCAAATGCGCTCCCTTGAGCTCCATACTGCAGCACGTGTGCACCGAGACGAGAGATGCGCACATGTGAGCTCTAAGGTATCTAATGCCACAGTGTTTTTAAAAATTAAAACTTTAAAGGTAATGTCCATCAATAAGGAAATGGCAAAATAACTAAAGAACAGGAGGCCATCATGGCTGTGCAGATTAAAATTAACGATGCTCTGCTATACACCCAGCCGCACGGCAGAAATCCAAAAAGTTGGGTGATACCAAACACTGATCGGGTTTTAAAACAACTGGAATTCTCATATACCGATGAAATGTAAAATGGTTCCACTACTTGGGAAAACTGGCAGTTTCTGCTAAAGCTATATGCATGCCTTCCTATGATACAAGAAGTTCACTCATGGTAAAGTTAGAGAAAAAATAGGGTATCTATCTACCAAAGAACTCCTTCAAGCTCATTCATGTTAGCTTTGTTCATCATATGCCAAATCCTGGAAGCAACAGTCCATCAACTGGCAGTGAATAAGTAAACTGTGATATATAATTCATCGGTGGAGTGTTACATAGCAGTAAAAAAGACACATGACTTAAATAAATAAATAAATCTTTAAAAAAAAAAAAAAAACCAAAAAAAAACACATGACAATATGATGAATCTCACAGACATTATCTGAGCAAAGAGGCCAGACACAACGCAATGTGTACTGTATAGTTTCAATTATATTAAATAAGAACTGACAAAACCAATCCATTCTACTGGAAATTAAAATAATGGTTATCTCTGGGAGAGAGTATTGACTGGGAAGAATCACAATGGAAATGTTCTAGATCTTGATCTAAGTGGTGGTCACAAAGTATAAATGTATATAAAATTTATTGGGTTATAACCTTAAGATGGGGCACTTTGCTCTCAGCAAATTATTCCTCAATAAATAGGAAAATACGCGACATTAACAATGGTCGCCTTAGAGACTGTTTTTAACATGTGTGTTTGTGTGTGTGCATGCACTTTTACTACTTTATCAAGTTGTGTGCGATGAAAGTCATTCTTTTGGGGAGAAAGTAAAAGTGTTTAAAACCCTAAAAGCACGAGGTGAACCTGTTTGTGTTCACAAGGTAACACGTCCATATCATACTGCTGACTGGGAAAAGCACGTAGCAAAACACCAAGTACAGGAGATTTCTGATGCAAATCCAGATGGGAAGCACTTCATTTCCATGGGGACAGAAAGAAAAACCAAGACAGAATGAAAACTACTTTTATGTAAGAGTAAGAAGAAAGGATGACAGAAAGAAGCCTTGAGAACTGGATTCCGGAAAGAAAATATCACGAGTAAGCAAAGATACGACAGCCCCCACGTCCAGGTCGAGGTCGGGGCGGAGTCAGTCTGCCGTGGATGAGAACCTTCACGGCGACAGAGGCTGGGAGCTGGCCTTTGGACGGCAGTATGGGCTGACGGCACAAACTGGAGTCCAGGAGAGCCACAAGGCAAGGGTAGAGGACTCAGCCTGAACACGTCTCCTCCCAAACTCCAAGCTTTGCCGTGAAAATGCCATTGGAGGAGGGATTGCTAAGTATACAGAAATCAAAAAGTCCCATGCTTTCTTTTGTTTAATAGAACTGAAACTACAAGCAGCCCTTCCCAGTCCAAACACTGACAAGATCCAAAAGACTATAGTTCAGGATTAGTTCTTATTGTCATTCAGTCAGTAAGTCACGTCTGACTCTTTGTGACCCTGTGAATTGCAGCACGCCAGGCTTTCTTGTTCTTCACTATATCCTTGAGTTTGCTCAGACTCATGTCCACCGAGTCAATGATGCCATCCAATCGTCTTATCCTCTGTCACCCTCTTCTCCTCTTGCCCTCAATCTTTCTCAGCATCAGGGTCTTTGCTGGTCAAAGTATTAGAGCTTCAGCTTCAGCATCAGTCCCTCCAATGAAAATGCAGGGTTGGTTTCCTTTAGGATGGACTGGTC
Source organism: Tragulus kanchil (assembly GCA_022376925.1). Classification (NCBI taxonomy): domain Eukaryota; kingdom Metazoa; phylum Chordata; class Mammalia; order Artiodactyla; family Tragulidae; genus Tragulus; species Tragulus kanchil. The sequence goes on from JAIOJX010000028.1 coordinate 248,075,284, forward strand.
TGATCTCCCTGCTGTCAAAGGTGCTCTCAAGCATCTTCTTCAGCACCACAGTTTGAAAGCATCAGTTCCTCAGCTCTCAACCTTCTTTACGGTCCAACTCTCACATCCATACTTGACTACTGGGAAAACCAGTAGCAAAGAGAGGTCTCTGCTTTTTAATACACTGTCTAGGTTTGCCATAACTGTTCTTTCAAGAAGCAAGTGTCTTTTAATTTAGTGGCTGCAGTCACCATCTGAAGTCATTAAGAAAATGAAATCTGACACTGTTTCCACATGTTCCCCATCTATTTCTCAGCCAGGAAGAGATAGGGCTGATGTCATGATCTTTGTCTTTTTGAGTGTTAAGCCAGCTTTTCCACTCTCCTCTCACCCCCATCAAGAAGCTTTTTAGTTCCTTCTAATTTCTACCTTTAAAAGGATATCATCTGCATGTCTGAGGTTGCTGATATTTCTCCTGGCTACCTTGATTCCAGCTTATGATTCATCCATCCTAGAATTTTGCATGATGTTCTCTGGATGTAAAGTAAACAAGCAGGGTGACAGTATACAGCCTTGATGTACTCCTTTCCCAATTTGGAACCAATCCATTTTTCTATGTCCAGTTCTGACTGTTGTTTCTTGTCCTGCATACAGATTTCTCAGGAGGCAGGTAAAGTGATCTGTATTCCCATCTCATTAAGAATTTTCCACAATTTATTGTGATTCACACAGTCAAAAGCTTTAACATAGTCAGTGAAGCAGAAGTCGATTTTTTTCAATTCCCTTGTTCTTTCTGTGATCCAGTGTATGTTGGCAATTTGATCTCTGTTTTCTCTGCCTTTTCTAAATCCTGCTTGTACGTCAAAGTTCTCAGTTCACATACTGCTGAAGCCTAACTTGAAGGATTTTGAGCATAATGTTGCTGGCATGTGAAATGAGTGCAATTGCGCAGTAGTTTGAACATGTTTCGGCATTACCTTTCTTTGGGACTGGAATGAAAATTCAGCTTTTCTGGTCTTGTGGCCACTATGGAGCTTCCCAAACTTGTTGGTATAATGAGTGCAGCACCTTAACAGCATCATCGTTTAGGATTTGAAATTGCTCAGCTGGAATTCCATCACCTCCGCTAGCTTTATTTGCAGTAAGGCTTCCCAGGGCCCACTTGACCTCACGCTCCAGGATGTTTGGCTCTAAAGTTGGGCTCACTCACAGGTTAACTCAGTCTGATGAATGATGCCACATCTCTGGCTCAGCTAGACACTAAGAGAAAGCTGAGTGACTAGCGCCTCGCCTTTACTGCAGAGGAAATGGACTGCAATCTCTAAGGAACAAACAGAACAAAAAAGTACTTCACTCTTTATTATGCTTTTCAACAAATGTACAAAACAAAATAACTAAAACATGCAAAAAGCAGGAAAATGTGACCTATATTTAAGACAAATTACATTCTATAGGGGAGACCATTGATGATACTGAAATAAGAATAAATAAAAACAACTATTTCAGATCTAAGCTAACAGATGGTATATTTTAGGAAGTGAATGGAAACACTAAAAAGGTAAGGACTTCAAAATAGATTGGAAGAAAAAACATCAAGGGATGGGTTTAGATTGGATAACATAGAAGACAGAATCAGTGAACTTGAAAAAGGATCAATGCAAATTATACAAACTGGAGAAGAGAGAGAAGTTCTTTTTAAAAAACACGACTAAAACATCTGTGAAATGAAAGATCCATATCAAGTAGTCTAATATCAAGTAGTCTGAGATACAAGTATTTTGGCGTCAAAGTACAAAAAGAAGGAGAAATAATAGAAGAAAAACATTTGAAGAATTCTTGGCTAAAATATTCCAATCTTATGAAATTCTGCGGTCAGACTGCTAGAGGCCAAATACAAAGAGAAAAATCTAAAAATCTGGCAGAGAAAGAATATGCATTACACAGAACAACAATTTTTTTAATGGCTGCTTTCATTGGAAACATTTTGAGGCAGAAGGCAATGGGGCAACACGCTTAAAGTGCTGAGAAAAACAACTTTAGCCTAGAATTCTGTAACCAGCAAAATTATCCATCAAAAAGGAAGGTAAAAGAGAGGTTTTTCAGATAAACAAAAGTTAACACAAACAAACAAAGCTCTGTAGCAACGGAACCTCCACTACGAGAGATGCTGAAGGCAGGCTTGGGGACCAAACATGAGTCCATGGCAGCGGCACTGCTGGCCCGTGGGGCCGGATGACTCTGTCCCGGGGACAGTCCTGCCCACCGGCCCTGGCCTCCTCCACTAGACGCCAGCCCCGAGCTGCGACAACCAAGAACGTCTCCTGTGGGGATGAAGTTTGCAGAAGGAATGAACAACATCGCAGAGGGTAGCTGAAGGGCTGCATGTGTCCCCCACACTCGAAAACGTTGAAATTCTAATTCCCGATATGATGGTATCCAGAGGTGAGAGCCCTCCTAAATGGGTCAGAGCACAGCCCGTCCCTTCTGCGACGTGGGGGCACAGTGAGAAGTCAGCCGTCTGCACTGGGAAGAGGCCCCCCAGCAGTACACAGCCTACGGGTACCCTGATCTTAGACTTCCAGTCACCAGAACTGGGAGAAATAAATCCCTATTTTCCACAAGCCACTCAGTCCATGGTGCTTTGTTGTAGCAGCCCAGACTGATTGACATTAACTATGTAAGGTAATACACAGTAATAGCTTTTTGAGTTTTTACTTTTTGAAAGTAAGTCTAGTTAAAAGTAGTGCTAACAACAGTGAATTTTGTGGGTGATAGGTCAGTTAGAAGCAAGATACAAGACAAAACTAGCACAAAGGTCAAAGAGGATAAATAGACATACATTGTTCCTAGGTTTTTACATTACAGTGAAATGATAAATATTAATTCAAGATAGACTGATAAAATATGTGAAATGTATAAAGCAATCACTAAAAATATACAGCTAAAATCTAGTAGAGGAGAAAGAGTAGAACACAAAAATATATCAGAATAGTTACTAAAGAAAGCAGGAAAGGAGGAACAAAAATAAATAACAATAATAAATAGCCAGGCGGTAATAAGTAAACCTTATTAATAATTAGAATAAATGAAAATGGCGTAAATCCTCCAATTAGAAGGCTGAGGTTATTACACCAGATTTTTTTAAAAGTAAAAGCCAATTATATGTTGTTGATCAAAGATGTTATAGAGAGATAAACAGGTTCAAATTGAAACAATGAAAAAGTTATACCTTGAAAACATTAAAGATAACAAAGCTAAAGTGACTGTATCATAAAAACCAGGGTGGAGTTTAAGATAGGAAGTGTCGGTTGTGACAGAGGAACTCTTGATAGTGACGAAAGCATTGTCTCACACGGAAAACAGCCATCTGAACGTGCTTACTAAGCAGAGACGGATCCATTATTATTGTTAGAGGCTTAACTCTCTTCTCTTCTGTAAGAAAATACTAGTAAGGATATATAAAGCTTAAACAACTACTAACTAACAATTAACAAATTAAAAAACTATACCCAATGTTTGAAAAATACACATTATTTTCAAGTTCACATTGAATATACTTCGAGATAGGCTATGCATACATTGAGCCATAAAATAATGTCAGTAAAAGTAATGGCATTGAGATACTATAGAATTTAGAATTGGTTAGAAATCATAACCAATATACCTGATTCAGCAGCTTCACACACTGGAGGCATAATTCAGCAGAGTCGATGCCACTCAGAGCTGGCGGGAACATGGCCTGATGGCTCTCTGGTGGAAGGTGAGCCCCATCCCCCACCTCCTAGTCCCAGGGACCAGCTGGAAGGAAAGATGCCACTGGGAACACTCTGCGTTTCTGCACAAGGGAAAAGATTCACAAAATATTACCAAACCAGACGACAATGCACAGAGAAAGGATGATCCCAGCGAGGCTGACATGCCGGACGCCCAGGGGGACGTGAGGGGCTGACCGTGTGCAGACCAGTGCGATAGGACTCAGTAAACAAGACTTCGATCAACAAACCCTGTGTCCTGAGGCGCCCTCTAGATCGGGCGTGTGTAACACACGCTGTTGTATATTTCCTTCCTGCTTGCAGAGTCGGCCCTCAAAACGAAGTGCTGGCATGTGGCCTCCGAGCCAGATGTGACCCCAGCGAGATTATCACAGAGCTCAGAGAGCATTTTCAAAGCACAAGGCAGCATCTGGCGCCCTTACAAGCACCTGCATTTCCGGGGAATCTGCTAGATGGAGGCCGCCGGTCTGCTGGATTTTCACGGGGAGAGGCTGGGTCCCTTCCTCCGCTCTGACCACGGGCTCTCTGGGCTCTGCCGGCCGTGGTCTCGGGTGGGCCGCAGCCCCGCGTGACGGAGCACAGGCTCCCGGAGCCCCGGCGTCTGAGCGAGCCAGGCGGCGCCGCGTGAGCCGCTGTGCTTCACATCGGTCGGCCTGCCTTCTCAGAGCCTGGAGTGTGCGTGCTTTGTAGTGAAGGAAAGAAATTCAAAGTGCTGTTAAAACCCATGTGTGTACTGCCCTGCTTTTAAGCAACTACGAAGCAAGCATGCGTCCACACAGGCACCTAAGTCCAGCCGGAGACCGCGGCGTGCCCGGCGCCGACCAGAGCGCAGCGAGCGCCGCCGCCTCCCGCTCTCGGCCGCCTGCAGAGCCCGCCCCCGAGGGACGTCCCGTGGAGCCTCCGGAGGGAGCGGACGGACAGTCCAGGTGCTGGAGCTGGCCCTTCTTCTTCCACAAATCTCACTCTCTCAGAAAAACACAGGAGGTGGGAGCCAAGGACCGCGACCTCAAGCACCCGGTGCTGCCCGGAGCAGCCAGGGCCTCCCGGCTCTGCAGGCGCTCGGGGGACGAGGGACACGAAGGGCTCTCCTCCTGCGGTCCTGCCTCCTCCTCGGGCACTTGGGGGCTGTTTATAGCACCCACGTGCCCAGGCTTAACCACCTGTCCAGCTGCCGTGTTCCCTAAACACCTCCACGTGCCTTTTCCGGAAGATGGCTCTGTTTGCCCGAGAGCACGGCTCTCAGTGGTGGTCTGGACTGCAGCCCCAGGCCCCCCAGGCCCCCCAGGCCCCTCGGGCCCCGCAGCCCGTGCTGCACGGCACCGCACCATCGACAGGACAGGAGAAGAGGACAGAACCCCGCGGAGGCACAGCGGGAGCCACGTTCAAGTGTGGCTTCCACCTGATGCGGTTTCTACAGGCTGACCCCACACTGTGAGAGTGCGCCAGCCTAGCTGACAGGGAACAGAGTTGCACAAAATTAAAAGAAGCCTTCAAGCTCCTGAAATTCTGCAGAAAAGAAGCAGCCTGAGCTGCAAATGCGGGTCATTTCCCATGGAGGATGAGGGTGACTTGGGGGTGAACCTGGCTCACAGAACAGAGCGTGCTGAGTGGGTGAGCAAGGGTGCCCGTCCCTGCCGTGAGCTCAGAAACAGCAGGGCTGCCCAGGAGCTGAACCAGGGCCTGGTTCACACCCGACATGCCTACAGGGGAGAAGGCCTGGGCTCTGCGCGTGCGTCTGAAAGCCGACGGAGCTGCCTGGGAGGTCGTGCTGCACTCTGCCCACGGGAGGGACACGCGGAGCCTCTGTCGGGGGGAGACGGTGGCAGTCTTTGAGTGCGGCTGCAGGTCTCTGACTCGTCTCCCTCCGGAGGCGGCCGCTGAGGACCCTTCTCCTCATCTGCAGGCGCTTGTGACCGTGCCCATGACAGAGCGCAGGGAGAGTGGCGTGGCAGGGCCTCGGAGGCCGGACCTTTGTGAGAGCTGGGGCCACCCATCCTGGAGCCGGGCACTGGCTCCGGGGGCTCCGAGCCCCGGGTGGGCGTCCACCTGGCGGCTGCCGTCTTGTAAGGGGCCCTGCGTGTGTGCTCGGGCAACATTTTCCGCCAGGCCTGTCCCGGAGCCCCGCCCAGAGACCAGGCTAGCGGGCAAAGAAGCCTTCCGCTGCTCCCTGCCCTCAGCATTTCAGGTCGCAGAGGCCCCGGCCGTGCGGAGCAGAGGCCGGTCGTTCCTGCCGTGTTCCATCTGAATCGCCGGCCTGCGGGGTCTGGGAGAACATTCAACAGCGCATCTCATCTGGCTTTGCTAATCAGCGACAGGAAGCCACAAGTAAAACTGAGCAGCCTTTCTACCCGAAGGTCCTCCTGAAAGGAAAGGTTACAGGATATCCTCCAACCCAAAATAAAGTGGATTTGAAGACATGGCATGGATGATCAGAAAAACAGTTGACAGTGACGTATGTAATAAATAATTGTTTGAAAATTTTAGTCTTTTAAAAAGGTAAAGCTAAAATAGACATAATAACAGGGTAGGGCAGCATGCCATGAACAGATAAGCATGTTATGGATAAGGATAGAAATACTGAGGAACTTTCAGAGTTTCTTAAAAATTTTCTAGTATATAACATGTAATAAAAATTTAAGGTAATCTCTGAAAGAACAGAAATATAAATCTTAGCCTCCAAACTAGCAGAGAAATAGACAAATATACAAATATATACATCCATCTAAAGTCAAGAAACAAAGAAAAAGGCAGAGGGTAAAAAACTCTGTTGCTGTTAAGTCACTCAGTTGTGTCCAACTCGCTGTGACCCGGTGGAGGCAGCACGCCAGCCTTCCCTGTCCTTCACCATCTGCCTTACTCCTGACTGCAATGGAAAGCTCTAGTTTCACTACTAAGGCTGATATAACTATGAATTTTTGATAAATATTTTCCCTTGAGTTAAGAACATTCCCTTCTCTTCTTACTTGCTAATATTTTGCTTTGAATGACAATCAAATTTTATTAAATGCTGTTTTTGCATGTATTATCAAGATTTGTGATTTCCTCTTGTATCTATTTCTGCAGTATTATCAGTAAGTTTTATAGAGTTGAAGAGGATCACTATTTCTTCTTTAAAGGATCAGTGCCTTTTGGAATCAGGAAACAGTACATAAAGGCTTGATTGTATTCACAATGTTTTATTCCTTAAAGAAAGCAAATACGACAAAATGCCCAGGGATGGCATTACAGGTGTTGATAAAGTTTCAATATTCTTTCGTTTGACACATTCCATCATTTTTTAAATGCAAAGAATGAATATCAGTTTGGACTTTACAGAACACCAGATCGTTTCAAAGAAAGGCTCAGGAAAACTTCCTAGGATACAGAAGAAAACATGAAGTGGAAAATATGAGAGAAAAATTAAGACGTTTGGAGAACAGATATGAAGTACCTTATGTAAGGTCTATTTACCTCACACCACACATAAAAATAAACACACAGAGGCAACTGGACAATGAGAGACTGGCTTTATCTGACAGAGAAATAAGTAAAAAATGGAAACTCAGCAATAGAGAAGACATAATAAAAAGAAGCAATGATGAGAAGTAAAAGCTTAGCAAGGTACGAGTTGGGTTTAATAAATCCCTGCTCACCTGGTTATAAAATTAATTCAAGTAAAATTTAAACTTTATATTTAAACTTAATTAATTATGATTACTAGTTTTTAAATTTTACATATAAAATCTCCAATCATTTCAACAAAAACTAGAAGTTAGGGGTTGTAATTTCTAGATTTTTAAATTTTTCACACCTGAGTTCAAAACATTCGTGCCTCACTTCCTGTACCCTCTTGATATTCGTTAGTCATTTTCCCACGACCAATTGGAATCTGCCTGTGGGGCGGGTCTAGTTCCTGCTGAGAAGCCCGCTGCTGCTCCTATCCCGCCCTCAGGCTCTAAGGGCCGAGCTCCTTGGTTTCCCTTCCCGGGTCTGTCTAGTGAGTCTACCAGCTGCCTGGGCACCTAAGGCTCCGGAGCAGGACCGTTAGAGAGATGAGATGGCACTGTGATTCCACAGATCCTTGAAGGAAGATGCCCTCAGGACCCTATTCAAGTGGAGATGAGAAACCCCACCGCCTCAGAGAGCACACTGGTGCGGCAGCTTTGCAGGAAAGGAAGACAGGCTGGACAGCAGGAGGGAAGTGACCCAAACCCAGAGCCCTCAGCGGCCAGAGCTCCCGTCCCAGATCCAAGTCTCCAGAGAAGAGGAGGAGGTGGGAGAAGATCCGTCCTCGTCCCTCACGGCCTCTGTCTGGGAGGAGCACGGTCCATTCCCTTTAGCAGGGAGCTCTGGGCCCTGTGCTCTCTCCAACTCCTGCCCAGATACCTGGCCCGTGGCAGGTCTGGTGGCCGAGGCAGCTAGCTGCAGGCCTGGCCCCTCAGGGCCCCACCCCGCCCCTCTCCACCTCCTGCCACCTCCCAGCTTGTGCGCCTAGGCTGACCGGCAGCCTCCAAGAGTAAGGCAGTCTTGAGGGGTCGTGGTCCTGGGCGGGACGGCACAGGGTATGTGAGGGGGACTTTACTCAGCCCAGTAGACCTACCCCAGGCGTGTTGGCCTCTCCCCTCTGAGCTTCTGCCCAAGGGGAAGCGTGACCCCTCCTTTATCAAGAAGTGTGGATCCAGACCCTGCCGGGCCCAGCTTGTGTGGGCGGACTGTGGAACAGGGTGCCCGGAGGCTGGGAGACCTGTGAGTGCAGCCCCTGAGCAGGTAAGAGGGAGGGCTGGGCACACCTGTGGGCACACCCCAAGGCAGAACCCCTGGGCGCCCCTTCCGAGTGTCGGCGTGGCTGGCTCGTCTCCTGGTGGAAGATCGGTGGTCGAGGTTGAAGGTCATGCCCTGGCCCAGTGAGCTAGTTCACGGGCCCCCAGGGGGACAGCCAGGGGTCCCACCGGCCTTGCGTTAGTCATTTTCCACGACCAATTGGAATCTGCCTGTGGCGGTCTAGTTCCTGCTGGGCCCCTGCTCCTATCCGCCCTCAGGCTCTAAGGGCCGAGCTCCTTGGTTTCCCTTCCGGGTCTGTCTAGTGAGTCTACCAGCTGCCTGGGCACCTAAGGCTCCGGAGCAGGACCGTTAGAGAGATGAGATGGCACTGTGATTCCACAGATCCTTGAAGGAAGATGCCCTCAGGACCCTATTCAAGTGGAGATGAGAAACCCCACCGCCTCAGAGAGCACACTGGTGCGGCAGCTTTGCAGGAAAGGAAGACAGGCTGGACAGCAGGAGGGAAGTGACCCAAACCCAGAGCCCTCAGCGGCCAGAGCTCCCGTCCCAGATCCAAGTCTCCAGAGAAGAGGAGGAGGTGGGAGAAGATCCGTCCTCGTCCCTCACGGCCTCTGTCTGGGAGGAGCACGGTCCATTCCCTTTAGCAGGGAGCTCTGGGCCCTGTGCTCTCTCCAACTCCTGCCCAGATACCTGGCCCGTGGCAGGTCTGGTGGCCGAGGCAGCTAGCTGCAGGCCTGGCCCCTCAGGGCCCCACCCCGCCCCTCTCCACCTCCTGCCACCTCCCAGCTTGTGCGCCTAGGCTGACCGGCAGCCTCCAAGAGTAAGGCAGTCTTGAGGGGTCGTGGTCCTGGGCGGGACGGCACAGGGTATGTGAGGGGGACTTTACTCAGCCCAGTAGACCTACCCCAGGCGTGTTGGCCTCTCCCCTCTGAGCTTCTGCCCAAGGGGAAGCGTGACCCCTCCTTTATCAAGAAGTGTGGATCCAGACCCTGCCGGGCCCAGCTTGTGTGGGCGGACTGTGGAACAGGGTGCCCGGAGGCTGGGAGACCTGTGAGTGCAGCCCCTGAGCAGGTAAGAGGGAGGGCTGGGCACACCTGTGGGCACACCCCAAGGCAGAACCCCTGGGCGCCCCTTCCGAGTGTCGGCGTGGCTGGCTCGTCTCCTGGTGGAAGATCGGTGGTCGAGGTTGAAGGTCATGCCCTGGCCCAGTGAGCTAGTTCACGGGCCCCCAGGGGGACAGCCAGGGGTCCCACCGGCCCGTGGCCACACCCTGTTGAGAAGGGCGGCCGCCCACCGGCTCTCCCTGAGGGCTCTCCCTTGCAGTGGGGGGTTGCTCTGGGGGAGCCGTCCGCCACGGAGACGCATTGACCTCACGGCCAGTTCAGGGTTCCTGTTACAGACATGCCCAGCCAGGTGCAGGGGCAACGGCCCGGAGGAGCAGTGCTGGCCCTGGTGGACACAGAGCACCCGCCCCCCCGCCTTCCTCCACAGTCACCCTTAGACGTGTGGACACTGCTGAAGGAGGGCCGCGGGGACAGCCGTGCCTGCCGGGGCGGCGGGGACGCGGCCTGGCCGGAGGACACCAGGGCCTGCTCTCGGGAAGAATGGCCCCGTGTCGGCCAGGACCGGCCAGCCACCCTCGCAGGCACCCGACGGGAACCTCCAGAGTGCCACACCCGCTTTGGGCAGGGTGGCAGACAGAGGAGCATTCCCAGGAAACCCAGCGGGTGGCAGAGCACAAGGCACGGAGACCAGGTCTCACAGGTGCCATGCTGGCAGCGGAAGCCAGATTCCATTTATAGAAAGGTAAGGCCAGACAGCACAGCGGGGCTGCTGGGCGCCAGGGCGTGGTCGCCCTGGGGCAGCTGGAGGCCCTGCGCCCTGTTCTCCATCAGGAGGCGTGCGCTCGGCGGCCCTCCGGGAGCTGGCTCCCGGGTACGCGCAGTGAGCGCGCTTCTCCTCGTGCCACACGTGAGCGACCTGTGCGCAAGCCGCCACCGGCCGCCGCAGCACTCTCCACCGTCCGTCCAGAGCGCCTGCTCACTGCCCAGCGCCGCAGGTCTCAGGGCTTTCTCAGCTGAGAGGACCCCACGTCCATCCACGGAGGCCACCACTGTGCCTACCCTGCGGTAGGGAGGAGGGAACTGAGGCACACAGGGGTTGAGCTGCAGCCGCGGCAGGACCCAGCCCCGCGCCCACGACCGAGCCGAGGCCCGCGGAGATCACGCAGACGGCGACAGGGGCGCAGGGAGGAGAGGGGCCACTGGCGGGGCTCGGGCCGAGGGGCTTCCGGCCGGGCCCCACTCCTCACACGCTGACCCCGAGAAACAGGAAACAGAGTGGAAGGGGCACACTGCCGCAAACCGGAGCCACTGCCTCGCTCCTTCTCCAGAAACTGCTGAAAGACACCGAGGCCCCCGTCGTCCTTTGCAGTGTGGGCGTCTGGGGTCTGTGTGAGCCGGGGGCAGGGAAACAAATATTCACAAGATATCCGAAGCTGGAGACAGGGCTTTCCGCTTCATTTCTCATCTCCTCGCTGCACGTCTGGGGCCCGGGAGCCTCCGGGGCAGGCCGCACTGCTGCGGAGACCCAGGCCAGACTCAGACCGGCCCTCTGCTCGCTCTGCGAAGCCGCCCTGCTGCTGTGTGTCGGACAACACGTGGGGACAGCGCCAGGGCTCCCCGGGGCAGGAGGCGAGGGGCCCGCCCAGTGTCAGAGCCGTGGCACCGCCTCCTGCTGCCGGTCGCGGGGCAGACGTGCCCCTGGTCCGGGCCCTGGGGCCCGTGTAGGGCATCCCACCTGCCCCATAAGCCCCCACTGGGCGATGGGCTCCAGAGGGCGGCGGTCCGGCCCAGGGGCCTGCCTGCTCTGCCCGAAGTGCTCATCCGGGGAGAAGACTGGCGCTCAGGCTCCGCCAGGCGCCGAGAGCTGCTGTGAATCATCACTTCCCTGGACCGTGTCAGCTGACTCTAAACAAACACGCCAGGGAACACATGTGCAGGAGTATTTCTTCTGAACTGGAAGAAGGGAAACGGGGCCTTGGAGCGGGGCTCTGCCGAGTCCCGCCAGCGTGCACCGTGGGGACACGGAGCGTGGGGACAGGGGAACGCCCCGACCAGCTGCCTTCCCACCACACCGCCCGGGTCCAGGGCCCAGGACCACCAACGCCCGCCAGAGACCCGCGGGGCACGGGAGGGCAGGGGCTCCCAGCCGGAGCCAGGCCTGCCCCACCCCGCCCCTCCCCACCAGATTCCAGTGGCGCGTCCTGCTGGAGCCTGGTCCAGATGGAGGCCAGGCGCTGGGGCCTCCTGACTTCCTGGAAGCCGCCCTGCCGGCCTCGGAGCTGCAGATGCAGATTACCCGACACGGGCTCCCGGTGGGTCACCCGCCGTGCCGGCCGCATCGGCAGGCTCAGATCCAGGGTCTGCTGGGAACCACAGGCCTTTAGCAGAGGGCTCAGGCCGCTCTCCCAGATGACTCAGCCTCCATTTCTGCAAGGAAACGTCCTCCCTGGGGGCCCCTGATTTAGGCAGCCTGCATGGACACCGCGTCCACATCTCTGAGGATGCCCTTCCCGGGGAAGCTGTGGCTTTCCCCAAGCCACCAGCTGTCAGGTACCCTGGGAAGATCCCAAGCTTGCACGCAGAGGCCAGAGCAGCAGAGGAGAGGCTGAGAGGCGGGGCAGAGGCAGGGGACGGTGGCAAAGCTGGACAGAGGAGAGACGCCTGTGGCCCACTAGCCAGGCGTTCCCAGGACCGGGTGACACCTGCAGGAGTCATCTGACTCGGTGGCCACAGGGAATGGCCACAGCGACAGCGCAGACCAGGGGGTGGGAGCTGCGGGTGCCGGTCTGGCCATCCACCACCTCACCCCAGCCGTGGGGAGAGGAGCACGGTCACCAGCCCCTCCAGGGACGGAAATCGAGGCACAGAGTGGCAGGCGCACACAGGCGAGCACCCTGGCTGGTGGTCCCACCCTTCCCCCTCCCCAAGGCATCCCCCCCACGGGCTGAGGACCCCGGGGGAGGGTAAGGCAACCATTTACTCAGGGGAGGGGACTGGGCAGCTGGACCCAACGCCTTCTGAGTCCAAACCCCAAAGTCTTCTGCCTCCACAGCTGTGACCACCAGCGCCTCCAAGGACTCAAGGGTCCCCACGGGCCAGTGACATCTGTACACGCACTGTGTCGTGTGACCGGGCAAGGGTTCCACAGCTCATCGCTGACCCAGAGGACCACGTGGGGACCCGACTGCCCCTGCTTCCACTGGGCCTGAGTGCAAGAGGTCCCACTGCAGGGCCATCACCCACTTGCCTCAGCTCTCTGCCTCCGTGGTTTCCTCTGCCCATCTCTCTGTCTTAGTGGCCCACACGAGAACACACGTGAACACACACACACCGTGTGCACGGCCACAGACAGGTGAGCAGCAGACCGAGACCGCAGCACGCCTACGTCAGACCTGCCCCCAGCTCCTCACTGAGCAGAGCATGAAGCCAACAAGGGGGCTGGCGCGTCCACCTGGGGGCGACCGGACCCCCAGAGGAGGGAGTGCTCCGTGTGGGTCCAAGGCAGCTGCCCGCAAGCCTGCACGACCAGGCGCTCAGTCTCCCGCTGGGGAACGGTGGCTCGTCCAAGGCCCTTCTCCTGCGCGTGCGCACGGGGACAGCATAGTTGGGTCACATCCCGTGGACAGCGTTTCTTTTTCTGACATCTTAATCTTCCCAGTTAGTGAAAAACGAAGACCCGCAGAGCTTTGCCCTCCCGCGAGAGCACTCTGGAAGGTCGGCGACCGGCTTCCGGGCCCACGCGCAGCCCAGGGCGCAGCCCAGCCCCTCTGAAGCCCACGCACGCCTGCTCGGGGCCAGGGCCTCCTCGTCCTCTTGGTTCGGAGAGGAGCTTTCCGCGTCCCTCGCGGCCACGCCTTCCTCACGCGCCCGTCCAGCCCCCTGCAGACCGAGCCCCTCAGGCTGAGACGCCGAGCGCCGCTGCCCTCCCGCTGCTGGCCTGGTCCCCGATAGCGCTCTCTCGGCGGTTTTACTTTTATTCTTCAAACAGCAATACATATTTCTTGAAATGAAAGGTGTCTGTATTATATTGATACGTGGGAAAAGACAAGTAACAAACAGGACCCTCAGAGGATCCCGCTTTTAAAAACAATGCAAGGATGTTCAGATGTGTGGAAAATACTGTGAAGAGTTACACAGAAAAATATTACAGGTGGACACATGGGCTGCTGGGTAGGCTTATGTGTAATTGATAATTTATTTTTACATTGTTTGTAGACTCACATTTCCTCAGGGGACACGTGTAATTTCTCCTTCACTTTTCTTTGCCTTTTTAAAACCAAGAGTACACTAAATTTTTTCAGATATAATTCACACATCACAAAGCTCACCATTTTAAAGTGTAAAAGTCAGTAGGTTTTCCTGTACTCACACAGAGGTGCACATGACCATGATCTAATTCCCAGATATCTTCATCCAAAATGAAACCTCTGCACATCAGCCGTCACTCACAGCCCCCAGCCCCAGGACCTGGCAGCTGTTAGTCTACTTTCTGTCCCTGTGGGGTTTCCTATTCTGGACATTTCATGTATATGGGATCATATAAGATGTGGCTTCGGGTGAGTGGAGTCACTTAATTTAATATTTTCACGCTCGTCCATCTGGTAGCACGAGTCAGCACACCGCCCATGCTCAGTGCTGAGTGGATCCCACCAAGCGGGTGGACCACCTTTTGTTCATCCAGCCATCAACTGACTGACAAATGCATAGTTTCCATGTTTTTGGTGATTGTGAGCAATGCTGTTACACATACTTGTGTATAAGTTTTTGTGTGTATGTTGTTTTCAGTTCCCTTGGGTATATCTGATGAGTAGAATGCTGAGTCACATGGTAACTCTATGTTTACCCTTTTGAAGAACTGCAAAACGGTTTTCCAAAGTGGGTACACCATTTAACAGGCTTCCCTAGTAGCACAGCTGGTAAACAATCCGCCAGACCTCAGTTCGATTCTTGGGACGGGAAGATCCCTTGGAGAGGGAATGGCCACCCACTCCAGTGTTCTTGCCTGGAGAATTTCATGATCAGAGGAGCCTGGCCGACTACAGTCCATCAGGTCACAGAACCTCACAAGCAGTGTATGCAGCTTAGTGAGTATGAAATGGCACCTCTGGGGGGTTTTGATTTAGATTTCCCTAATGACTAAAATAGTGAGTATTTTTTCATTTGTACATCTTCTTTGGAGAAATGTCTATTCAAGTTCCTCGTCCACTTTTTAATTGAGCTACTGTTTTTTTACCTTTTTGAGTTTTAAGAGTCCTATATACACTCTGGATATGAGTTCCTGATCAGATATATGATTTGAATTTCCACATGAATTTTAGGACCATCCCATCAATCTCCATACACATACACAGACAGATGGGATTTTAATATGGACTTTGATGAGTCTTTGATGAACCAGGATCCAGAGATCAAATTGCCAACATTCTTTGCCTTTTTAAAACCAAGAGTACACTAAATTTTTCAGATATAATTCACATCACAAAGCTCACCATTTTAAAGTGTAAAAGTCAGTAGGTTTTCCTGTACTCACACAGAGGTGCACATGACCATGATCTAATTCCCAGATATCTTCATCCAAAATGAAACCTCTGCACATCAGCCGTCACTCACAGCCCCCAGCCCCAGGACCTGGCAGCTGTTAGTCTACTTTCTGTCCCTGTGGGGTTTCCTATTCTGGACATTTCATGTATATGGGATCATATAAGATGTGGCTTCGGGTGAGTGGAGTCACTTAATTTAATATTTTCACGCTCGTCCATCTGGTAGCACGAGTCAGCACACCGCCCATGCTCAGTGCTGAGTGGATCCCACCAAGCGGGTGGACCACCTTTTGTTCATCCAGCCATCAACTGACTGACAAATGCATAGTTTCCATGTTTTTGGTGATTGTGAGCAATGCTGTTACACATACTTGTGTATAAGTTTTTGTGTGTATGTTGTTTTCAGTTCCCTTGGGTATATCTGATGAGTAGAATGCTGAGTCACATGGTAACTCTATGTTTACCCTTTTGAAGAACTGCAAAACGGTTTTCCAAAGTGGGTACACCATTTAACAGGCTTCCCTAGTAGCACAGCTGGTAAACAATCCGCCAGACCTCAGTTCGATTCTTGGGACGGGAAGATCCCTTGGAGAGGGAATGGCCACCCACTCCAGTGTTCTTGCCTGGAGAATTTCATGATCAGAGGAGCCTGGCCGACTACAGTCCATCAGGTCACAGAACCTCACAAGCAGTGTATGCAGCTTAGTGAGTATGAAATGGCACCTCTGGGGGGTTTTGATTTAGATTTCCCTAATGACTAAAATAGTGAGTATTTTTTCATTTGTACATCTTCTTTGGAGAAATGTCTATTCAAGTTCCTCGTCCACTTTTTAATTGAGCTACTGTTTTTTTACCTTTTTGAGTTTTAAGAGTCCTATATACACTCTGGATATGAGTTCCTGATCAGATATATGATTTGAATTTCCACATGAATTTTAGGACCATCCCATCAATCTCCATACACATACACAGACAGATGGGATTTTAATATGGACTTTGATGAGTCTTTGATGAACCAGGATCCAGAGATCAAATTGCCAACATTCATTAAATCACAGAAATAGCAAGGGAATTTCAGAAAAACATCTACTTCTGCTTCATTAACTACCCTAAAGCCTTTGACTGTGTAGATTGCAACAGGCTGTGAAAATTATGAAAGAGATGGAAATACCAGACCACCTTACCTGCCTCCTAAGAAATCTGTATTCAGGACAGGAAGCAACAGTTGGACCCGGACACAGAATAATGGACTGGTTCCAAGTTGGAAAAGCAGCACATCAAGGCTGTATATTGTCACCCTGCTTATTTAACTTATATGCAGAGGACATCATGTAAAATGGCAAGCTAGATGAAGCACAAGCTGGAATGAAGATTGCCAGGAGAAATATCACTAACTTCAGGTGTGCAGACGACACCACCCTATGGCAGAAAGCGAAGTGGCACTAACGAACCTCTTGATGAGGGTGAGAGAGGAGAGTGAAGAAGCTGGCCTACAACTCAACACTCGAAAAACAAAAATCATGGCATCCAGTCCCATCACTTCATGGCAAATGGATGAGCAAACAATGGAAACAGTGACAGACTTTATTCTCTTGGGCTCCAAAATCACTGTGGATGGTGGCTGCAGCCACGAAATTAAAAGACGCTTGCTCCTTGGAAGAAAAGCTATGACAAACCTGGACAGTGTATTCAAAAGCAGAGACGTCACTTTGCCCACAAAAGTCCATATAATCAAAGCCATGGTTTTGCAAGTAGTCATGTGTGGATGTGAGAGCTGGACCATAAAGAAGGCTGAGCTCTGAAGAATTGATGCCTTTGAGCGGCGGGGCTGGAGAAGGCCTAGACTCCAGACTTAGGGTGCTGAGAGTCCCTTAGACCGCAAGCAGATGCAACCAGTCAGTCCTAAAGGAAATCAACACTGAATATTCATCGGAAGGATTGAAGCTGCAGCTGAAGCTCCAATACTTTGGCCACTTGATACGAAGAGATGACTCATTGGAAAAGACCCTGATGTGGGGAAGAATAGAAGGCAGAAGGACGCGAGGACGACTGAGGACGAGATGGCAGGATGGCGTCACTGGGTCAATGGACATGAGTGTGAGCAGGCTCCAGGAGCTGGTGAGCCACTGGGAGCCTGGTGGGCCACAGTCCATGGGGTCGCAAAGAGCTGGAGACAACTGGGCGACAGAACTGAACGGACAAGTCTGTAGGTCACGCTGGAGAGTGCTGACCTCTTAGCGATACATGCTTCCCAGCTCATGCACACAGGGTGTCTCTCCACTTACTTGCATGGGCTTTGGCTTCTTTCACCAATACTTGGTAGATTTTGGTGTATAAGCCATTCACTTCATTTTGTTAAATTTACTTTCAAGCATTTCATTCTTTTTGATGCTATCGTAAATGAAATCATTTTCTTAACCTCATTTCAAATTGTTTCTTGCTAATATATAGAAACAGTCGCTTTTTATATTCATCTTGTATCTTGTCATCTTGCTAAACTTGTTTATTAATTCTAATAATTTCTTGTGTTCTTCAGAATTTTATATAAACAAAATACTCCCAATTACAAACAGATAAATTTTACTTATTCCATATACTGTCCACATAAATTAACTTCAAATATGATGATATAGGCAGGTTGAAAGTAAAAGGATGGATTAAGATTTATCATGCAAATATTCAAAAGAAAGAATGACAACATGAATATCAGATACAGCAGACTTCTGACCAGATAACTAACAGAGAGGGACGCCACCCATAATGGAAAGTACATCTCTCAAGAAGACATCACAATCCTAAGTGCGTACGTATCAAACAGTGGAGCTACAAAATACGTAAAGCTATACATAAAAAACTGAAAGGAGAAACAGACAAATTCACAGTTGTTGGTTACTCCTGCACCTCCATATTAGTTTATTATTGTTGCTATCATAAAATGCCAAAAATTTAAAAGACAAATGTATTCTCTTATAGCTATGGAGGCCAGAGGTCTTAAATGGGTCTCCTAAAATCTGTGAGAGTTGGACCATAGAGAAGGCTGAGCTCTGAAGAATTGATGCTTTGGAACTGTGGTGCTGGAGAAGACTCTTGAGAGTCCCTTGGACAGCACAAAGATCCAACCAGTCCATCCTAAAGGAAATCAGCCCTGAATATTCATTGGAAGGACTGATGCAGAAGCTGAAGCACCAATACTTTGGCCAGAGGCAAAGAGCCGACTCAGTGAACAGAGCCTGCTGCTGGGAGAGACTGAGGGCACGGGGAGAAGGAGACGACACAGGGCGAGATGGCTAGAGGGCATCACTGACTCAACGGACTTGAACTTGAGCAAACTCCGAGAGTGACAGAAGGAAAGCCTGCTGTGCTGCAGCCCATGGGGTCACAAAGAATTGGACACGACTGAACGACTGAACGACAACAGCCCTAGAATCGAGGTGCCGCAGGCGGACGGGTGAACAGGCACCGCCACACAGCGGGGCGCCCTGATCCCAGGGCAGAGGCGTGAGCGGCTGGTGCACACTCACCACGAACAGAGTCAAGATCCACGCCGAGCGATGGGCTCAAGACACCAGAGCTCACACTGCACGCCGAGCTCTGGGCACAGTTAGCGTCCAGGACGGAGATCAGAGCAGCCACTTGAGGGTGGGGTCGAGGCGCTGGGGAGAGGGGCTGCTCGGGGTGTTAGCTAGGGCTCAGGCAGGGGTTGTCTGGGTGGTAAGAGGTGCTATTTGTGGAGCTGTATGCTCTGAACATGCTCTTTTTTCCTGCTGGAAATTAGACCTCAATCTAAAAATAGGCACAGGCATCTACAAAATTCCATGTCTCTGAAGCCAGCAACTCCTTTGAGGAATATTTACCAACAAAATAGTCTGAAATGTAAACATTTACTCGAACTCTGGAGGCAACGCAAACGTTCAACATCCCAGGAAGCCTCTCGTCACGAGGAAAGGAGAAACAGACAAATTCACAGTTGTTGGTTACTCCTGCACCTCCATATTAGTTTATTATTGTTGCTATCATAAAATGCCAAAAATTTAAAAGACAAATGTATTCTCTTATAGCTATGGAGGCCAGAGGTCTTAAATGGGTCTCCTAAAATCTGTGAGAGTTGGACCATAGAGAAGGCTGAGCTCTGAAGAATTGATGCTTTGGAACTGTGGTGCTGGAGAAGACTCTTGAGAGTCCCTTGGACAGCACAAAGATCCAACCAGTCCATCCTAAAGGAAATCAGCCCTGAATATTCATTGGAAGGACTGATGCAGAAGCTGAAGCACCAATACTTTGGCCAGAGGCAAAGAGCCGACTCAGTGAACAGAGCCTGCTGCTGGGAGAGACTGAGGGCACGGGGAGAAGGAGACGACACAGGGCGAGATGGCTAGAGGGCATCACTGACTCAACGGACTTGAACTTGAGCAAACTCCGAGAGTGACAGAAGGAAAGCCTGCTGTGCTGCAGCCCATGGGGTCACAAAGAATTGGACACGACTGAACGACTGAACGACAACAGCCCTAGAATCGAGGTGCCGCAGGCGGACGGGTGAACAGGCACCGCCACACAGCGGGGCGCCCTGATCCCAGGGCAGAGGCGTGAGCGGCTGGTGCACACTCACCACGAACAGAGTCAAGATCCACGCCGAGCGATGGGCTCAAGACACCAGAGCTCACACTGCACGCCGAGCTCTGGGCACAGTTAGCGTCCAGGACGGAGATCAGAGCAGCCACTTGAGGGTGGGGTCGAGGCGCTGGGGAGAGGGGCTGCTCCGGGGGTGTTAGCTAGGGCTCAGACGGGGTTGTCTGGGTGGTAAGAGGTGCTATTTGTGGAGCTGTATGCTCTGAACATGCTCTTTTTTCCTGCTGGAAATTAGACCTCAATCTAAAAATAGGCACAGGCATCTACAAAATTCCATGTCTCTGAAGCCAGCAACTCCTTTGAGGAATATTTACCAACAAAATAGTCTGAAATGTAAACATTTACTCGAACTCTGGAGGCAACGCAAACGTTCAACATCCCAGGAAGCCTCTCGTCACGAGGAAATGCCCCTTGAGGAGCAGTCAGGCCCCAGCACCGGCAAGGGCGTGGCCTCAGCGGGTGAGGGCCCGGCTCGGGCACTGGCCGCACAGCCCACCTCTGTAAGTGGGGGGCACCCAGCAGTAACACGGGGCAGAGCAGGAGGCCTGTGAGGACTTCGCTGGCACGGCAAGGTGCAGGTGCCGGGCTCTGCCCCGGGCGGGGGAGGCTGGGCTCCTAGGTGGCAGAGGTGGGTCTCGGAAAGCCTCTAGGAGGACGGAAGGAGGCTGGGCACCTGGACATGGAGACAGGAGGACCCGGGGATCAGAAGGAGAAGAGGGAGGGGCAGGGCCGAGGCCGCACAGGGACAGAAGCAGCCCTGGGCAGCGAGGGGACGCGCCAGGACCTAGACCGAGGGTGTCCACAGGGCGAGAGGCGGGGCACTGCCCAGGCAGCCTGGAGATGGAGGAGCAAGCCTGCGGGCTCTGTCCCGAGGGCAGTGGGTGGCGGGGGGCAGCCCCCGGGAAGCCCTCCACTTGGAACCGCTGGCACCAGGCAGGCTGAGCTGGGGCCCCTCGCTCTGGGAGCTGCCGAGCCCCCTCCACCCGCCGACGAGGGGCAGGCAGGGGGTCTCCTCGGCTGTGACCTCCGGCACCGGCTCAGGAAGGCACGGGCCCTGACAGGAAGGCGCTCGGATAGCCAGGCTCTGGCGTCCACTCCTCCGCTTTCTAGACCGCACCCCACCCCGGGCGCGGTCCCGCGAGCGGTCAGCTTCCGAGGAAAGCTGCGGTCGGGGCGGGCGGGCTCTGGGCCAGCGCGCAGCCCCAGATGGCTGCCATCAGGCCCCTGAGCGCCCCGGGCCGTCCTCCCACGCTCAGCCGGTGGCTTCTCGAAGGAACAAGGCCAAGTTTCAGCTCTGGGACGGGGGGTTTTTGAGGATTTTGGCAGAATGCCCGAGAGAAGAAGGCTGGCCGTGGGGAGGACTGTGTGTCCGATGGAGAAGAAGGAAACCAGGGCATGGCTCAGGATGAAGAGCGGAGAATGGGGCAGAGAAAAGGCCATGGGGGAGTACATTTACTCGAACTCTGGAGGCAACGCAAACGTTCAACATCCCAGGAAGCCTCTCGTCACGAGGAAATCCCCTTGAGGAGCAGTCAGGCCCCAGCACCGGCAAGGCGTGGCCTCAGCGGGTGAGGGCCCGGCTCGGGCACTGGCCGCACAGCCCACCTCTGTAAGTGGGGGGCACCCAGCAGTAACACGGGGCAGAGCAGGAGGCCTGTGAGGACTTCGCTGGCACGGCAAGGTGCAGGTGCCGGGCTCTGCCCCGGGCGGGGGAGGCTGGGCTCCTAGGTGGCAGAGGTGGGTCTCGGAAAGCCTCTAGGAGGACGGAAGGAGGCTGGGCACCTGGACATGGAGACAGGAGGACCCGGGGATCAGAAGGAGAAGAGGGAGGGGCAGGGCCGAGGCCGCACAGGGACAGAAGCAGCCCTGGGCAGCGCGCGGACGCCAGGACCTAGACCGAGGGTGTCCACAGGGCGAGAGGCGGGGCACTGCCCAGGCAGCCTGGAGATGGAGGAGCAAGCCTGCGGGCTCTGTCCCGAGGGCAGTGGGTGGCGGGGGGCAGCCCCCGGGAAGCCCTCCACTTGGAACCGCTGGCACCAGGCAGGCTGAGCTGGGGCCCCTCGCTCTGGGAGCTGCCGAGCCCCCTCCACCCGCCGACGAGGGGCAGGCAGGGGGTCTCCTCGGCTGTGACCTCCGGCACCGGCTCAGGAAGGCACGGGCCCTGACAGGAAGGCGCTCGGATAGCCAGGCTCTGGCGTCCACTCCTCCGCTTTCTAGACCGCACCCCACCCCGGGCGCGGTCCCGCGAGCGGTCAGCTTCCGAGGAAAGCTGCGGTCGGGGCGGGCGGGCTCTGGGCCAGCGCGCAGCCCCAGATGGCTGCCATCAGGCCCCTGAGCGCCCCGGGCCGTCCTCCCACGCTCAGCCGGTGGCTTCTCGAAGGAACAAGGCCAAGTTTCAGCTCTGGGACGGGGGGTTTTTGAGGATTTTGGCAGAATGCCCGAGAGAAAAGAAGGCTGGCCGTGGGGAGGACTGTGTGGCCGATGGAGAGTGAGAAGGAAACCAGGGCATGGCTCAGGATGAAGAGTGGAGAATGGGGGCAAGAGGCCAGAGAGGGGGGCGCTTGTGGGGTGCAGAACCCAGGACAGAGAGGGCTCCCGGGGAGCCTTGGGCCTGGAGCACACAGTCCTGAGAGGGCCACACACCCCAAGGGGGCCGGACAGGGGTGCGGCTGGGGGGCCGCAGAGCGGCTGGACGCATCCCCAGGGGCAGAGCCGAGGGGAGCCCACCGCCAGCACCAGGGCCCCAAACCCAGACAGCAGCTCTGCCTCCGGGCAGAGGAGCCCTCGGTCCACAGGAGACGCCTGGGATCTTCCTTCTGCCTGAGCAAACACCAGATGTGTCCTCCTCCTGGGCTAGGAGCGTGCAGGGGCCGCACTTGCCCTGCCCCCAGTCGCAGGTCCGGGGGGCTCCCCACGGGGTACAGAGGGGCGACCCGGCCCCCCACAGCCAGACTCCTAAGACATCCAGAAAGCCAGCGGCTGGGAGGCGGCCTTGAGCGAGGAAGTCCAGTTGTCAGCGTGCAATAGTCACCTTCTCCACAAAGACCTCCGTCCTCCTCACACCCCCTTCAACAGCCTCCCGGCGAGGGTCCCCCGCTCCCCGTCCGCTCAGCCGAAAATAGGCCCAGACCCCGGTCAGCCGGGAGGAGCGAGGCCTCGAAACCGGGGAGGCCGGACTTCAGATGGCCACAAGGACAGTGACCTACGGATCAAAACTCCGTCGCTAAAAGAAAATACAGCGAGAGCACAGCTCAGCAGGGCTTCCGGCGGCTCAGATGGTGAAGAGCCCGCCTGCAGTGGGCAGACCTGGTTCAGGCTCCGGGGCGGGAAGACGCCTGGAGAAGGGAACGGCCGCCCACTCCAGCCTTCTCGCCGGAGAGTCCCTGGACAGAGGAGCCCGCGTGGGCCCAGCGGAGGCTGGCGCGGGGCGGCGGGGGACCAGGCAGGGGCCCTGACTGGGAGGACGGTGGGGTGGGGCTGGGGACTGCGGGGAGCTGGGGGCGGGGGAGCATGAGGGGAGACTGGGAGCGCGGAAGGAGGGGGCGGGGCCCAGGGGGACCCTGACCAGGAGGCCAGCGCCCGCCGCCCACCCCAGAGGCTCTGAGACGGCCGCGCGAAGCCACGTCCCTCAGATTTCAAGCAGCCTGGAGGCGGCGGGAGCAGCCCGTGAGGCCCGAGGCCGTGAGGCCCAGAGCGGCCCGGGCCGGGGGAGCACAGCGCCGGCCCCGGCCCCGAGGCGCACCCCCGTCCCACGACGGTGCCCCGCGGCCCACACCCCACGGCGTATCGGCGGCCACGTGGAGACTGGTCCCCGTCCAGGAGCCCGGGAGTCAGCTGCTAAACACGCCCATGACCGAGCAGACGTGTGAGCCACAGCTCAAGCTGCGCGGAGAGCAGGGGCGGCCACTCCTCCGCGCCTGGGCTCCAGACCCCGTGCCCCGCGGGCCTTCGCTCCCTGCACGGGCGGGGCAGCCCACCCTCAGCCCCGGGGTCCATTCCACGGCGTGTAGTCGCCTTCCTCACCCCCGCCGCCCAGGGAACCCCACGTGCCACCAGGTCCCCAGCCTGGGCCCCCCGCACCCTACCCAGGGGAGCACAGGCCCAGGTGGGCGGCCCAGCTGCCTCCTGGGCCCAGCTCGCTGACCATCTGTGCGGCGGTCAAGTCTCCTGGGCACGTGCACGCACACAGAGGTCCCAGCCCGGATCCTGCGGCCTCCCAGAGCAGCTCTGCCTGTAAAGTCTTCCCCGGGCTCCCCTCTCCGGCAGCCCCCACCAGCCCCCGCTGTGCTTCTGGCAGCAGAGCCGAGGAGTCCCACGCCCTCCTCCTGCTCAGTCCTGTCCCCTGGGGCCCAGCCAGTCCTCTCCCAGCCGGGACACACCCATTCACGTCCTGGCACGCGGACCAGCAAAGCCTCAGCACCCCCAGCGCCAGGTAGGACAGACTGGGCCCAGGAAGAAGGGGGCCCCGAGGAGACAGCGGCAGGGAGCAGTGGCCCTGGCTGCGTCGTCAGGAGCCGCCTGCCTGCCAGCCCCCGCCACCTGTGCCCTCCTCGGCCCTGCCCTCAACAGCAGTGTGTGCTGCCCTCCACATTTGGAGGCGTCCCTGGTGAGCTGGCCAGCAGATGCCCACTAGCCTCAGCTGTTTGAAGTTGTCTCCTCCCGCATCAGTGATAAAAAAGGGTCGTTTCACTCTCAAGCCCTCTGGCCACCATGTGTGGCCCCAGTGGCCAGAGAATGCAATGCTCGCCCACCGGAGAGGCCGAGAGCTGGCCCCAGCAGGGGCTACAGCACTCGCACCCCGGACTTCCACTGTCACCGTCCGCTTGGCCAACCCGAGAAAACGCCAGGAGGACAGTGATCTCGGGGGGCTTCTGCAGCTCCTTTGGCAGAATCGTGACCGCCACCATGTGCGCCCTGCAGACAGGCCTGGCCGAGGCGTCTGCCGGTGTCTCAGCGGAACCTGACCCTCCCTCCTGCCCTTCCCTCGGCCTCGCGGTCACAGAGCTGAGTGAACCCCAAACAGGAAAACCCAAGCGAGTTCACCCTCAAACTTCCGAAAGCTAAAGAGAAAAATATCTTTGACTCAGAGATAAATAACACATTACCAAGAAAAGAACAGCAGTTTGGATGACTGAAGATTTCTCACCCGAGACCATGGAGGCCAGAGCAGTGGTATGTTCTCCAAGCACCGGAAGGAAAGAAAGTCAGCTTAGACTTCAGTTCCCAGTAAAAACAGCCTTCAGGCACAAAGGTGAAACAGGACATTCTTAGATAAAGGAAAACTAAAATAATTTCCTACCTGCAAATACACACGGAAAGAATAACTAAAAAGGTAAGTTCTTCTGACAGAATGGAAAACACAGGAAGGAGGAACAAAAACAATGATAAATACCTGGGAAATGTAATAGACTCTTCTTATCTACTTGAGTTCCTTAAAGCATATTTGATGATTAAAAGCAAATGGTATAGCTCTGTCTCACAGAGTGTTCAACCTGCGTAGGTGCCTTGTGTGAGGACGGGGAGCCCAGGAACCTGCGTGGCGGCAGGTCTGCGACACACCTGAGAGGGTGAGCTACCCATTCTAGGTGGACGACGCGTGCAGTAATTGCCAGGAGACTGCCAAAAATACACAGAGAAACATAACCAACAGTGCCATCGACAGAATACTAAAGAGCGGTCAAAACACAGAAACAAGAAATGTTTAGGGCGGGCAAAACCTAAATAAGCCAGTGGTGGCACGAATCCAAACAGACAGCGAGATCAGTGATAAAAAGGGTCGTTTCACTCTCAAGCCCTCTGGCCACCATGTGGCCCCAGTGGCCAGAGAATGCAATGCTCGCCCACCGGAGAGGCCGAGAGCTGGCCCCAGCAGGGGCTACAGCACTCGCACCCCGGACTTCCACTGTCACCGTCCGCTTGGCCAACCCGAGAAAACGCCAGGAGGACAGTGATCTCGGGGGGCTTCTGCAGCTCCTTTGGCAGAATCGTGACCGCCACCATGTGCGCCCCGCAGACAGGCCTGGCCGAGGCGTCTGCCGGTGTCTCAGCGGAACCTGACCCTCCCTCCTGCCCTTCCCTCGGCCTCGCGGTCACAGAGCTGAGTGAACCCCAAACAGGAAAACCCAAGCGAGTTCACCCTCAAACTTCCGAAAGCTAAAGAGAAAAATATCTTTGACTCAGAGATAAATAACACATTACCAAGAAAAGAACAGCAGTTTGGATGACTGAAGATTTCTCACCCGAGACCATGGAGGCCAGAGCAGTGGTATGTTCTCCAAGCACCGGAAGGAAAGAAAGTCAGCTTAGACTTCAGTTCCCAGTAAAAACAGCCTTCAGGCACGAAGGTGAAACAGGACATTCTTAGATAAAGGAAAACTAAAATAATTTCCTACCTGCAAATACACACGGAAAGAATAACTAAAAAGGTAAGTTCTTCTGACAGAATGGAAAACACAGGAAGGAGGAACAAAAACAATGATAAATACCTGGGAAATGTAATAGACTCTTCTTATCTACTTGAGTTCCTTAAAGCATATTTGATGATTAAAAGCAAATGGTATAGCTCTGTCTCACAGAGTGTTCAACCTGCGTAGGTGCCTTGTGTGAGGACGGGGAGCCCAGGAACCTGCGTGGCGGCAGGTCTGCGACACACCTGAGAGGGTGAGCTACCCATTCTAGGTGGACGACGCGTGCAGTAATTGCCAGGAGACTGCCAAAAATACACAGAGAAACATAACCAACAGTGCCATCGACAGAATACTAAAGAGCGGTCAAAACACAGGGAAACAAGAAATGTTTAGGGGGCGGGGCAAAACCTAAATAAGCCAGTGGTGGCACCGAATCCAAACAGAGCAGCGAGTCCAGTGCATGGAGCGACCCGGACAAGAGCCAGGGATGGTCAGGGTGCACTCTTCAAACAGCCGTCTCCATACGACTACGGGAAACTCATTCCAAATGTGATATTGGTAGGTTAGTGTTTAAGAGAGAGAAAAAGACACACCATTCAAATAGGAGTTCTAAAACGGGGTGCCTATACTGATAACAAATAAAGTGGACTTCAGAGAAAATATGGACAAAAAGGGACTTTCATAATAAAAGCGTTGATCACCAAGAAGATGCAGCAGTCCTCAATGTATACGTCCCTAACAATAGCTTCAAACGATATGAAGCAAAGTTCATGAAGACAGAACTAGACGGAGAAATAGACAAATTCAGAGTTACAGTTGGAAATTTCAACACTTCCCTTTAAAAATTAATAGGACAGAAAATCAGCAAAGATAAAAAAAAAAACCTGAATATCACTGTCAGTCAACAGCATCCAATTGATTTCATTAAATAATTCATGCAAAGAGAACAAAACACAAATTTTCAAGTACACATGAAACATTTACCAAGATAAATGATACCCAGAGTCATTAAATCCTTCAGCAAAGTGACGAGAATTGAATCATATAAAGTATGTTCTCTATCTATAAAGGAATCAAATTAGATATAATAGAAAGATAGTATCTCCAAATGATTAAAAATTAAATAGTACACTTCTAAATAATCAATGGAGAAAGAGAAAGTCCAAAGGGAAATTAAATATTATATTTAACTTAAGGAAAATACAATCTGTGGTATGCAGCTAAAGCAGCACTTAGAGGGAAATTTATAACACTAAATGTTCATATTGGAAAAGAAGAAAGATTTCAAAATAATAATTCAAAATTTCACCCCAAGAAACTACTTTAAAAGAGCAAAACAAGTTCAAATCAAGTAGAGAGAAAAAATGAAGACAAAGAGTCGATGTAATTTAAAATAAGGCACAATGGAAAAAAAATCAATGGAAACAAAAACTGGTCCTTTTTTAAATTAATCTTTATTGGAGTATAGTTGCTTTATAATGTTATGTTAGTTTCTTTCGTACAGCAAAGTGAATCATCTATACTTACAAACATATATCCCCTCTTTTGGGGATTTCCTTCCCATTTAGGTCTCCTGATGACTCACTGGAAAAAACCCTGTTGGGAAAAACAGAAGGCCAAAGGAGAAGGGGTGACAGGACGAGGTACTTGGATGGCATCGCTGACTCAGTGGACGTGAGTGTGAGCAAACTCTGGAACGTGGTGAAGGACAGGGGAGCCTGGCGAGCTGCCGTCCACGGGTCACAGAGAGCCGGACACAACCGAGCGACTGAGCTCCCGTTTAGGCCACCGCAGGCACCGCGTAGAGGTCTGTTCTGTGAGTGAGCGCTTGGTGGCTGCGTGTCGTCTGCTGCAGTGTGTACACCGCAGCCCCCGCTTTCCAGTCCATCCTGCCCCTCCACACTCACACAGTTGTTCTGAGCATCTATTCCTGAAAAAGCTGGCTCTTTGAGACGATTTAGATCAATAAAAATTTGGCAAACCTGACCCCAAAAAAGAAAGTAGATATAAATTATCAGTATCATAAATGAAAGAAGAGATATCAAATTACAGAACTTGGAGATGTTAAAAGGGAACCAGGCGAGTACTACAAACAACTCTGTACACAGAAAATCAATACCTTAGACGAAAGGAATCAGTTCCTCAACAGCAGACACTAGTTACCCAAGGTGAAACAGATGATCTGCACAGTTGTACACCTTAAAGAAATTCAATTTGTAGTTAAAACCATTCCAAAAATGAAATATCTGGAGCCAGACGGTCTCGCTGGTATATTCCACCAAACAATTAAAGAAGAAATGACATAAGTTTCACCAAATCTCTTCCTAAAAATAGGAGAGAAGACGTCAAAAGATTTCATGAAGTTAGCATTAACCTGATGTCAGACTAAATAACAAAACCACACACAGAGGAAGAAAAGTACACAGCAATATTTTCCATGAGCAAAGATGCAAAAATCATCAACACGTTGTTAGCAAATAAAATACAACAATGTATCAAAGGATAATCAATTATGACCAAGTGGGGCTTATCCCAGGAACACAAGAGGCCTTCAACAGGTGAATGGATAAACGGTGATACATCCATAAAAAGGAATACTGCTCAGCAATAAAAAGGAGCAAACTCTTGATACGGGCAACAACTTGGATGGATCACACATGTATTACGCAGAGGGAGAAAAGTCAACCTCAAAAGAGCTGTGTGGTTCCATTTATACAATATTCTTAAATAGAAAAGTTACAAAGACCAAAATTGTGTCTGCCAGGAGCCAAGATTTGAGTGTGTGACTATAATGGGACAGCATCGGGGAGTTTCTCTGAGGTGATGAAAAAGCTCTACACCCTGACTGCACCCATGGCTACGCCAACCTATAAATTCACGATCTCAACACTGAGAGAGGGAGGAAGTCAGTGAAATTCAAACAGGTTGTTTTCATTAAAACAGTTTGGTACCAACGTTCGTTTTCTGGTTTTGATATGCTTTGATTTGAGAATGTTATATAGGATAATAATTGATGCTTTTAAACTGTGGTGCTGGAGGAGACTCCTGAGAATCCTTTCGACAACAAGGAGTTCAAACCAGTCAATCCTGAAAGAAACCGGCCCTGAATACTCAGTGGAGGGACTGACGCTGAGGCTGAAGCGCCAATCCTCTGGCAGCCTGATGCGAAGAGCTGACTCACCGGGAAAGAGCCTGGTGCTGGGAAAGGCGAGGGCAGGAGGAGAAGGGGCGACAGGGGACGAGATGGTCGGATGGCATCACCGACTCCACGGACATGAGTCTGAACGCTGGGAGGTAGTGAAGGAAGGGAAGCCTGCTGGGCTGCAGTCCATGAGGTTGCAAAGAGCTGGTCATGACTTAGCGACTGAACAACAACTAGGGAACACTCTCCTGTCTGCAGCTTTTCTGTGAATCTAAAATTATTTCAAAATAAAGGGGTTTCGTATGGAGGCAAATTATTAGAACAGGCACTTCACAAAAGAAGGCATCCAACTGACGGTGAGTCTGTGAAACCACACTCGACTTCTCCAGTCGCAGGGAAATGCAAATTAAAACTGCGGTTAGAGGGCACTCCACATCCACTGTAACGGCTAAAATGAGAAAGACTGACGGAGCGGGCGCTTGGTGAAGAGGCAGAGGCCCCGGAGCTCTCGCCCCTGGTGGGAGTGTAAGCGGTGTGGCGGCCCTGGGAAGCCGGCAGCTTCCAACAGCCGGGCACTTACCACTCGGCCTGGTCGCTCCATTCTCTGTGTTCACCGTGAGGAACGCAAAGACACGCGCTGGCCAACGCTGCACAGCTGGTCCTAGCAGCCCCAGAGGAGCAACCCGTTCACAAACCGGAAATGTCTATGGACAGGTGAATGGATAAGCCAACTGTGATGTTATCGATGAAATGCTATGAAGTGCTCAGCAATTAAACTTGAATGCATCTCAAAAACAGGCTGAATGAGCACAGATTGTCTTATTCCACAAACATGGAATTAACATGGGAAACTAACCTAAAATTACAAAATGTCCGCCAGTGATTGCATGGGGTGGGCGTGCTTCACTGCAGAAGGACACGAGGGACCCCTGGGCCTGTCCTGTCTTGATTGTGCTGACGGTTGCACAGTTACAGGTAAGTGTGTCAACATGCATCAGCGTAACACGGGGGCATCCCATTGTCTCACGTGCCTCTGCACACAGCACGTACTCTGTCTCAACGCGTTTGCCTCTCAAACGCCCCCCTATGTGTCTCAGCGCCTCACCGGGTGACAAACCCGCTGGGAACGGCAGCTCCCCGGTGACTGTGACTGTGGATCCCTTGGGGCTCCCCCGCCTGCAGCTTGTCCCAGCGTCTCTCCATGGCAAGACTGCTCAGAGCGCTGTTGCCACAGCAGAGACTTGTCCACCTGCCAGTCACTGCCCATTTCTTCCTCGTAATCCTGGGTTGGGCCTGCAGTCGGAAGCTGGTCATGACTTAGCGACTGAACAACAACTAGGGAACACTCTCCTGTCTGCAGCTTTTCTGTGAATCTAAAATTATTTCAAAATAAAGGGGTTTCGTATGGAGGCAAATTATTAGAACAGGCACTTCATAAAAGAAGGCATCCAACTGACGGTGAGTCTGTGAAACCACTCGACTTCTCCAGTCGCAGGGAAATGCAAATTAAAACTGCGGTTAGAGGGCACTCCACATCCACTGTAACGGCTAAAATGAGAAAGACTGACGGAGCGGGCGCTTGGTGAAGAGGCAGAGGCCCCGGAGCTCTCGCCCCTGGTGGGAGTGTAAGCGGTGTGGCGGCCCTGGGAAGCCGGCAGCTTCCAACAGCCGGGCACTTACCACTCGGCCTGGTCGCTCCATTCTCTGTGTTCACCGTGAGGAACGCAAAGACACGCGCTGGCCAACGCTGCACAGCTGGTCCTAGCAGCCCCAGAGGAGCAACCCGTTCACAAACCGGAAATGTCTATGGACAGGTGAATGGATAAGCCAACTGTGATGTTATCGATGAAATGCTATGAAGTGCTCAGCAATTAAACTTGAATGCATCTCAAAAACAGGCTGAATGAGCACAGATTGTCTTATTCCACAAACATGGAATTAACATGGGAAACTAACCTAAAATTACAAAATGTCCGCCAGTGATTGCATGGGGTGGGCGTGCTTCACTGCAGAAGGACACGAGGGACCCCTGGGCCTGTCCTGTCTTGATTGTGCTGACGGTTGCACAGTTACAGGTAAGTGTGTCAACATGCATCAGCGTAACACGGGTGCATCCCATTGTCTCACGTGCCTCTGCACACAGCACGTACTCTGTCTCAACGCGTTTGCCTCTCAAACGCCCCCCTATGTGTCTCAGCGCCTCACCGGGTGACAAACCCGCTGGGAACGGCAGCTCCCCGGTGACTGTGACTGTGGATCCCTTGGGGCTCCCCTACGCCTGCAGCTTGTCCCAGCGTCTCTCCATGGCAAGACTGCTCAGAGCGCTGTTGCCACAGCAGAGACTTGTCCACCTGCCAGTCACTGCCCATTCTTCCTCGTAACTGGCTCCTTTGTCCACCTTCCACGCGTGGCTCAGCCCCAGGGTCAGCCCAGAGCAGGGAGGGCAACCGAGCCCTGGTCACCAGGCTCTGCCCAAGCAGGCACGCACGACCCACAAATGGCAAGAAATCTTCCAGGGCTTCTAGAAAGACTTCCTGCTCTGAGGAGACGTCTCCAGGGATCTTCCCAAACCAGTAGCAGGTCCTTCCTTCTTCCTCGTCCCCAAGACCAGGAGTGCTCAGTGCCTCCAGCCCAGCCCTGCTGGCCGGCAGTCCGGGGAAGCGCGGCTCTGAGCCCCCGTGAGCGACTTCCTCTGCCAAAATGGGAAAGAGTCTTGCACAACCAGACATCTGTGAGTCAAAATCCAGAGGACATTAGACAAATTCTGCAGGACAGTGAGAGGAGCGCAGAAGGACAAGGAGATGAGCAGAGGAGCCAGCGCCACCCCCTCGAGCTGGGCTGTTTATCGGGGAGAAGCTGAGCCCTGGGATTTCACGGTTTATTACAAAGTGTAACCATCTGTTCCAAGAACGCTTCATCGAATCTGTTGCTTGCACAATCGACTATTGCTTCCTCCCAGTGGGGAGGGATTTTTTTTTTTCATTCTTCCTATGGATCTGTTATTCATAGTGTTCTACTCTTCTTTTTTGGTATGTAACTTTCTTTAACCAGAAAAATGTTTAAGATTCGTACTTGGAGGCTCCCTATCCTTGAGGAGCAGAGGTTAGTTTTGCCTGGCACACTGCAGCTTCTAGTAGATGGCACGGAGGGTTGTGTTCGTTTTTAAAAAGCAGGTGATGGCGAAGGAGCCAAACTGTCCCAGAAGCAGGAGGCCGGGGGCAGGGCGACTGGACGCGCCCCCTCCCCTCCTCTGGGCAGAGTGCGCCACGCGTGACCCAGGCTTTTGGGACCCGTGACTCAGCAGGGGCCTCGCCTCCCTCATTGCCAAGGCTAGGCCGACAGTGTCCGCTCGCTGGGTGACCTGCAGAAGAGGGTGTGAGGCCAGGCCCCAGCTGAGGACGCGGGGCCGTGCTCTCAGGGGGCAGGCTCCCAGAACACAGCCGGCAGGACCGAGCTCTCTGCCCCATCCCTCCATGGAACAGGGCGGGGCCGGGAACAGCGGCCTCGTCCTGGAGGGCCTGCGGCATCTGTTCCCAGGGCCCACGGGTCACGCGGAGGCCCAGCCCCTGCGGCGGCGCGACCCCACAGCCAGGACCCCCAGGCGGACACAGGGGCCACGCAAGACGCAGCTCGAGGGCCAGCTCAGAGGGCCCGACAGCCCCGGACTTGCAAGCCAGGAGGCCTGGGGGCGGTGGGCGTGTCCAGGACGTCCAGGGATCTTCCCAAACCAGTAGCAGGTCCTTCCTTCTTCCTCGTCCCCAAGACCAGGAGTGCTCAGTGCCTCCAGCCCAGCCCTGCTGGCCGGCAGTCCGGGGAAGCGCGGCTCTGAGCCCCCGTGAGCGACTTCCTCTGCCAAAATGGGAAAGAGTCTTGCACAACCAGACATCTGTGAGTCAAAATCCAGAGGACATTAGACAAATTCTGCAGGACAGTGAGAGGAGCGCAGAAGGACAAGGAGATGAGCAGAGGAGCCAGCGCCACCCCCTCGAGCTGGGCTGTTTATCGGGGAGAAGCTGAGCCCTGGGATTTCACGGTTTATTACAAAGTGTAACCATCTGTTCCAAGAACGCTTCATCGAATCTGTTGCTTGCACAATCGACTATTGCTTCCTCCCAGTGGGGAGGGATTTTTTTTTTTCATTCTTCCTATGGATCTGTTATTCATAGTGTTCTACTCTTCTTTTTTGGTATGTAACTTTCTTTAACCAGAAAAATGTTTAAGATTCGTACTTGGAGGCTCCCTATCCTTGAGGAGCAGAGGTTAGTTTTGCCTGGCACACTGCAGCTTCTAGTAGATGGCACGGAGGGTTGTGTTCGTTTTTAAAAAGCAGGTGATGGCGAAGGAGCCAAACTGTCCCAGAAGCAGGAGGCCGGGGGCAGGGCGACTGGACGCGCCCCCTCCCCTCCTCTGGGCAGAGTGCGCCACGCGTGACCCAGGCTTTTGGGACCCGTGACTCAGCAGGGGCCTCGCCTCCCTCATTGCCAAGGCTAGGCCGACAGTGTCCGCTCGCTGGGTGACCTGCAGAAGAGGGTGTGAGGCCAGGCCCCAGCTGAGGACGCGGGGCCGTGCTCTCAGGGGGCAGGCTCCCAGAACACAGCCGGCAGGACCGAGCTCTCTGCCCCATCCCTCCATGGAACAGGGCGGGGCCGGGAACAGCGGCCTCGTCCTGGAGGGCCTGCGGCATCTGTTCCCAGGGCCCACGGGTCACGCGGAGGCCCAGCCCCTGCGGCGGCGCGACCCCACAGCCAGGACCCCCAGGCGGACACAGGGGCCACGCAAGACGCAGCTCGAGGGCCAGCTCAGAGGGCCCGACAGCCCCGGACTTGCAAGCCAGGAGGCCTGGGGGCGGTGGGCGTGTCCCGCGGGAAGAGGGGCTTCACCTCTGCTGTGGGCTGTGGGTGAGGAGCCGAGGCGGACAAGGCAGGCACCAGGCAGGGGTGGCGGCCAAGCCAGAGCCACCCTGGTCCCACCCAGCGGGAGCCTCCTCGGGGGGCCTGAAGAGGTGGGGCTGGGTCAGAGGGAAGAGGAAGCGCAGCGGGCCGCCATCATCTGCCCCCCGTTTGACACAGAACCGCCTCCTCGGGTGACTGTGTCCTCACCGGCCGTCCACCCCGTGGGGCTCAGCCCTCTGGCTGAAGCGGAGGGGGCCCTGGGCCCCTGGATTCTTCCAGCTCCCTGGGCTAGACAGGACTATGCGCCGTGGGGGGCCCTGGGGCCAGGCGGCGCTCTGGAGGGCTGTGAGCTGGAGTGCAGGGTGGGATACTGGTCCCAGATGGCCGGGTCTGAGCACACTCTGGGCTTTCCTCCAGCGGGTGGTCCGCGCTTCCTGAGCCGGATGCAGCCTTAACCCGCACAGACCACAGGTAAGCCGCGATCGCAGCCCCGCCTCCAAGAAAGGCAGCTGCATCGCCCGGGGTCCTGAGAGCCCCCTCCCCTATGCTCGCCAGCCCGCGGAAGGGCACCAGCTGGGGTGCGCCGCGAGCACCGCGAATCCAGCGCGAGGCACAGACGTGCAGAGCCGGCCGCGGGCTCCGTCCCCGGCTGCACGGAGCGTCCCGGGGAAAGCCTAACGCCGCACAGCTGCGCCGAGTCACGCGGAGGCCACATCTGGAACCTCTCAGGCCTGCCAGACGGAGGGCTGGCACGTAGTCTAGGCTCCGGTGGAGAGCCAGCCGCCCTCCCCACACCGGAACTGGTGGGGTGAGCCTCCGCCCTGCCGCCCTCCTCCCTCCCCCTCTGCTCTTGCTCTCCTTCCCCTGAAAACTGGAGCTCGGGGTTTGCGACTGCTGCAGGTGCTCCGCGGAGAGATGAGTCTCCGGGACGTGGCGGATGTGGAGACAGCAGGACCGCCAGGGGCTCAGAGCCGGCGGACCACCCGGAAAGCCCGCCTGGAGGGTCCCACTGGCGTGGGGGCGGGGTCTCTGGACAGCCCCCCTCTCCCCTGGCTCAGGCAGAGTGTAGACTGTGTCCAAGAAAGGGTGCTCACCGCCTTGCCGTGCAAGGGGCGCCTGTTCGATCCCTGGCCTGGGAAGATCCCACGTGCCGCGGAGCGGCTGGACCCATGTGTCCAATTACAGAGCCGGAGCTCTGGAGCGGGTGCGCCCAGAGCCGGTGCTCTGCGAAAACAGAGGCCACCGCGATGGGAGGCCCACGCGGGCCAAAGAACAAAGATGGATGAAAATAGATAAATGAAAGACCAATAGAAGTGGCCTGCCCGCCCCCCCCCCCCCCCAAAAAAAGGTTAAAAAAAAAAAAAGGGTGCTCAGGCCCGTGAGTCGGGGCCCAGGAACAAGCCCCAGGCCCGCTGAGGTCAGGTGAAAGGGGCCCAGAGCTCCCAGTTAGGCCTGGTCATCTCCCAGAGCAGGTGAAGGAGAGTGAGGCCACTGCTGACCCCACACCTATCCTCCCCCTCCTCCTGGGGGTCAGGGAGCAGCATGCCCCTCAAAGACACAGGCGCCAGCCTCTCCTGCAGCTAGCGGCCCGTGGGCTGCCGGTGGAATGTGGGGACGTCACAGAGGTCACTGGGAAGAGGCTGAATTTTCCAGTGGACACGTCCTCAGGTCCCTCCCTGATGTTCCTGGGATGCAGATGTGAGGGCGGCACCTTCAGCAGTCATCACGAGCCATGAGGTACTGTGACCCAGGGAGACAGGCAGGCAGGCAGGCTCCGTGTCTCCCCTGATGGGGCTATGGAGCCGCCAAACTGTGCGAGACGATACACACTGAGATCTGGTCACCACCGGGACTGTCAGGAAACACCGCGCCCAGCTCTGGGCTCTGTCAGGGTGCTCTGTGTCCGTGGGCGAGGAGGCAGGGCTGTGAGGCGGGGCGCAATGTCCCACCCGCCTCACCGTCTCTCCGCAAGGCTCCGTAAAGGGCTGCTCCCGGCCTAAAGGGGGAGGGGGGCACACGGATTCGCCACCACCACCCGATTGGCAGGTGCTCCGCGGAGAGATGAGTCTCCGGGACGTGGCGGATGTGGAGACAGCAGGACCGCCAGGGGCTCAGAGCCGGCGGACCACCCGGAAAGCCCGCCTGGAGGGTCCCACTGGCGTGGGGGCGGGGTCTCTGGACAGCCCCCCTCTCCCCTGGCTCAGGCAGAGTGTAGACTGTGTCCAAGAAAGGGTGCTCACCGCCTTGCCGTGCAAGGGGCGCCTGTTCGATCCCTGGCCTGGGAAGATCCCACGTGCCGCGGAGCGGCTGGACCCATGTGTCCAATTACAGAGCCGGAGCTCTGGAGCGGGTGCGCCCAGAGCCGGTGCTCTGCGAAAACAGAGGCCACCGCGATGGGAGGCCCACACGGGCCAAAGAACAAAGATGGATGAAAATAGATAAATGAAAGACCAATAGAAGTGGCCTGCCCGCCCCCTCCCTCCCCCACCCAAAAAAAGGTTAAAAAAAAAAAAAGGGTGCTCAGGCCCGTGAGTCGGGGCCCAGGAACAAGCCCCAGGCCCGCTGAGGTCAGGTGAAAGGGGCCCAGAGCTCCCAGTTAGGCCTGGTCATCTCCCAGAGCAGGTGAAGGAGAGTGAGGCCACTGCTGACCCCACACCTATCCTCCCCCTCCTCCTGGGGGTCAGGGAGCAGCATGCCCCTCAAAGACACAGGCGCCAGCCTCTCCTGCAGCTAGCGGCCCGTGGGCTGCCGGTGGAATGTGGGGACGTCACAGAGGTCACTGGGAAGAGGCTGAATTTTCCAGTGGACACGTCCTCAGGTCCCTCCCTGATGTTCCTGGGATGCAGATGTGAGGGCGGCACCTTCAGCAGTCATCACGAGCCATGAGGTACTGTGACCCAGGGAGACAGGCAGGCAGGCAGGCTCCGTGTCTCCCCTGATGGGGCTATGGAGCCGCCAAACTGTGCGAGACGATACACACTGAGATCTGGTCACCACCGGGACTGTCAGGAAACACCGCGCCCAGCTCTGGGCTCTGTCAGGGTGCTCTGTGTCCGGTGGGCGAGGAGGCAGGGCTGTGAGGCGGGGGCGCAATGTCCCACCCGCTCCTCACCGTCTCTCCGCAAGGCTCCGTAAAGGTCTGCTCCCAGCAGCAGGGGTCCTGACGCCAGGCAGGCAC
Organism: Tragulus kanchil; assembly: GCA_022376925.1. Classification (NCBI taxonomy): domain Eukaryota; kingdom Metazoa; phylum Chordata; class Mammalia; order Artiodactyla; family Tragulidae; genus Tragulus; species Tragulus kanchil. The sequence goes on from JAIOJX010000028.1 coordinate 248,112,646, forward strand.
GAGACTCACTGGGTGTGCGGTAGCCACACGGATTCGCCACCACACCCGATGCTCCGACAGAGCCCGTGTGCTCAGAGAACATTCCCACTCCTCTGACGACCCAGCAGACTGGTCCTCTGTGCTCTGGGGACCCGGGGGGACCCGGATCCTTTCAGAGAATCCGTGAGACCAACCTGCTTTGAGGACAGCGCTTCCCCTCTTTGTTCTCATCCTCCCACAAGAATACGAAGCACAGAAACTCACTGACTTGCTTTCAGATCCCACATGCAACAGACCCTTAAGAAGTGACCTCTCAGGGCTCCCCTGGTGGTCCATGGGCAAAGAGTCCGCCTTGCAGTGCAAGGGGCGCCGGTTCGATCCCTGGCCCAGGAGGATCCCATGTGCCGTGGAGCGGGCGGTGTGTCCAATTATGAGTCAGCACTCTGGAGCACATGCACCCAGAGCCGGTGCTCTGCAACGAGAGAGGCCACTGCAGTGGGGGACCCACGCAGGCCAAAGAACAAAGATGGATGAAAATGGATAAATAAATAGAAACAAAAGACCAAGAGGCCAAAATTTAAAAAAAAAAAAAAAAAAAAGAAGTGACCTCTCATTCGGTTAGCATCATACCAAAGAATCTCCACAATTATCTAAGAAGATTCTCAAAATACTCTTCCCTCCAACTCCATGCCTTATGGGGCCAGATTTCCGTCACAGATTTTACCCAGAACAAGCAGTCTGAAGGCAGAAGCAGATCAGAGAATCCAGATTGTGTTCCCGAATGCTGCAGTCTTGTACAGATGAACTGGCGTCCCTCCTGCCACCAGGTTTCTTTTAGTATGTTTTTTAAATTAAAAAAGTATGTTATTTATGTTCACATGGAATGTCCTTGTTCATTTGAAATGGACCAATAAACAGACATTGTTTCATTTCTGTTTTAATTTCTAGTGTAAGAAATATTGACACATATGGGGCTTCCCCTGGTGGTCCAGTGGGTAAAGACACCGCCTTGCAGTGCAAGGGGCGCCGGTTCGAGCCCTGGCCTGGGAAGATCCCACATGCCGCGGAGCGGCTGGACTGATGTGTCCAATCACCGAGCCGGAGCTCTGGAGCGCATGCGCCCAGAGCCAGCGCTAGACGCCATTGCGATGGGAGGCCCACAGGAGCCAAAGAACAAAGACGGATGAAAATGGAGAAATGAAAGACCAATGGAAGTGGCCCGCCCGCTCCCCTCCCTCCCCAACCCGACCCCCGCCCAAAATAAAGAAATAAATCTTTTTTTAAAAAAAAGAAATATTGACACATATGAAGCTCTGTGCACTTCCCACGTCCGTCAGCGAGGACGAAGCCCGTGACACCGGACGGTGCTGCGGCGGAGGGCGCCCGGGGGTAGAGCAGGGAGCACCTGTGTCCAGGACCCCTGCAGTGGGCGTCACTGGACACGGGGCCCCGGGGGAGGAGCTCCCAGGAGAAGATGCTGGCCCTTCTCTCCCAGAGAGCCCTAGCACCCTGGGCCCAACACCCGACGCCCCGGCCCCCACCCCTTTCCTCGGTCTCCATGGTTACTCCCTCTCTTCAGCCCCACTGTCCTCGTGGAGACATGGAGAGTGTGTCCGGCAAAAGACGCAAGACCATGACGACTGCGGCTTACCTCCCCCTCAGCTCCCTGCCGGTGCCACACTGCCGCTGCGTCTCCACTGCCCGCGCCCGGCACAGGGCAGGCAGGCCCCACTTGCACTGAGCACACAGTGGTGCCTTCCTTGTAAGTTCCGGACAGCCTCAGCGACGGGCCATTCTCACCAAAGAAGAGTGTGTATTCCAAGTGCAGTCTCAACAGCGAGTGCCGGCCACACTCGGGCACAGGACGCGTCTGTGCCCTGCTCCCCTGCACGGAGCTGCTCAGGCACTGGACGGGGCGCGCTTGCTCTCAAATGTCACAAGAACAGAACCGCACGACGTCCCCCACAACCCGCTGCGGCCACGTGCACTAGGAGCTGGTGGTCTGACGGCGAAGCCCACCCACAGCGTGGGCACGGGCAGCTCCACTTTGTGTCACGGGGAAAGCTGACGTGAATGTCCCGTGCAAATCCTTGTGTGGAAATGTGTGTCTGTCTGGAGAATGCTCGGAAGTGTAAATTTAACTTTACACAAAACTGCCAGCTTCCCAAGCGGCCACACCACTGGCGCTCCCTGTCCGTGTGAGACCTCACTTGTCCTCACCCACGCGCAGTCAGACGGTCCGCATTTCTAACTATGGACAAACGAGTGGGTGTTCGGTGGAATCTTGTGGCTTTAATTTACATTAAATTAATTACTTATGTTAACTATCATCTAGGATAGATATTATACGTGTTAAAATAATTGTATCTTTAGGGGCCTCCCTGGTGGTCCAGTGGGTAAGATCCCACATGCCTAGCAGCGGCTGGGCCGGTATGTCCAATTACAAGCCAGTGCTCTGGAGCACCTGCGCCCAGAGCCAGTGCTCTGCAACGGGAGAGGCCACTGTGATGGGAGGCCCACACAGGCCAAAGAATAAAGATGGATGAAAAATAAATGATGACTTAGAGCCAAAAAAAGAGAGAAAAAAAATTATTGTACCTTTATAGTGAGTCTTAAAATCAAGTCACTTAAAACTTCCAAGTTTGTTCTTCTTTTAAAGATTATTTAGAATTTCCATATAAATTTTATCTTTTTAATATATTTTAAAAATTTATTTATTTGGCTGTCAGGCCTCAGCTGCGGGGCACAGCATCTTTGACCTTTGTCGCAGCATCCTTTAGCCCTGGCGTGTGGGCTTCCTCGCGGCAGCGGGACGACTCTCAGCTGCAGAATGTGGGCTCTCGTTCCTCAGCCAAGAGCTGAACTCAAGCCCCCTGTGCAGGCTTAGCTAGTGGAGCACCAGGGAAGTCCCATAAATTTTAGAATCAGCTTTTCAGTGTCTACCTAACCTCATGGGTTTGACTGAGATTACATTAAATCTAAAGATTGATTTGGGAAAAAACTCCAAGCTTAATACACTGAGTCTCCCAATCCATGAACATGGTCGATTTCTCTACTTTGTAAGTCTTCTTTCTTCATCAGCACTGGCTCCTTAGTTTTCCAATGTAATGGTCTTGCACCTATTTTCTTAGAGTTAGTCCCAAGTATTGTGTATTCTTTGACGCTGTAGTAAATGACGAGATTAAAATTTTTTCATTGTTTGAGGACTTCCCTGGTAGTCCAGTGACCTATGACCCGCCTGCCAATGCAAGGGACACAGCTTTCTTCCTCTGGCCAGGAAGATTCCACATGCTGCGAGGCAACGAAACCCATAAGCCGCGGTCGCTGGGCTCTAGAGTCTGTGCTCTGCAGTAAGAAAAGCCACCGCGATGAGAAGCCCACGTGCCGCAGCTGGTGAGCAGTCCCTCTGGTCACAACTCGAGAAAGCCTGTGCACAGCACCAGAGACCCAGCATGGCCAACATTAAATAGATAAATAAGGGTAAAGCGTTTCTGTCGTTTGACTACAGAGACCCAGCTGGATTCTCCCATCAGCACGGCCTCCCGTGGGGGAACGTGGAGGCAGGGTCAGCAGGGCCCGCTCTGCTCCCCCACGGCCGAGCAGCAGGACAAGAGACTCCAGAGGCCGCCGCCAGGCCCCGCCCCCACCGACCCGCAGCCCGCCACGAAAGGAAGCTTCTTCCCTCAGTCACCGGATGCCCTGGGGACCAGAGCCCAGAAGCCGGTCTGTCCCCAGGGTTCGCCGCTGCTGGAGTCTTCTCCCCGCCCGCAACTCCCAGCCCCGTCCCCAGTCCCCTGCTGGCTGGACATCAGAGGGGCCACCGGCTCCCTCTCCCCCGCAGGCCTGCATCTGGGCCAGACACACACGTTCCAGCCCTCCCTCCCGCCTCTGACCCCTTCACGCTGGACCCGCGCGTGACCGTGGGCTTGAGAGTCTGCTTGGGGAAGCAGCAGCCGCCCGGCAGTGGCCCTATGAATGCGTCTCGAGCCTGAGGGCAAGCTCGGCTGGAGCGCTGTCTTCTGCGTGCCTGCAGCACTGAGCCTCAGGGGCCGGCGCCCCAGACCAGCCTCGGCCGAGCCTGGGGACCAGAGGGCACAGTGGCTGGCGCTCTCGGGCCAGCTGCGGTAAGCTGGGCACCAGAACAGGCAACCAACATTTCAGCAGCTCAACAGAAAGGCTTGCTGCTGTTTCTGCTCAGTTCAGAGCCAGTCGACCCACAGGACGCTCGCTGGCTCTGCCCCAGCGCTTGGGGCCGGCCAAAGAGTTAGTCCCAAGTATTGTGTATTCTTTGACGCTGTAGTAAATGACAGATTAAAATTTTTCATTTTTCCTGGTAGTCCAGTGACCGATGACCCGCCTGCCAATGCAAGGGACACAGCTTTCTTCCTCTGGCCAGGAAGATTCCACATGCTGCGAGGCAACGAAACCCATAAGCCGCGGTCGCTGGGCTCTAGAGTCTGTGCTCTGCAGTAAGAAAAGCCACCGCGATGAGAAGCCCACGTGCCGCAGCTGGTGAGCAGTCCCTCTGGTCACAACTCGAGAAAGCCTGTGCACAGCACCAGAGACCCAGCATGGCCAACATTAAATAGATAAATAAGGGTAAAGCGTTTCTGTCGTTTGACTACAGAGACCCAGCTGGATTCTCCCATCAGCACGGCCTCCCGTGGGGGAACGTGGAGGCAGGGTCAGCAGGGCCCGCTCTGCTCCCCCACGGCCGAGCAGCAGGACAAGAGACTCCAGAGGCCGCCGCCAGGCCCCGCCCCCACCGACCCGCAGCCCGCCACGAAAGGAAGCTTCTTCCCTCAGTCACCGGATGCCCTGGGGACCAGAGCCCAGAAGCCGGTCTGTCCCCAGGGTTCGCCGCTGCTGGAGTCTTCTCCCCGCCCGCAACTCCCAGCCCCGTCCCCAGTCCCCTGCTGGCTGGACATCAGAGGGGCCACCGGCTCCCTCTCCCCCGCAGGCCTGCATCTGGGCCAGACACACACGTTCCAGCCCTCCCTCCCGCCTCTGACCCCTCCACGCTGGACCCGCGCGTGACCGTGGGCTTGAGAGTCTGCTTGGGGAAGCAGCAGCCGCCCGGCAGTGGCCCTATGAATGCGTCTCGAGCCTGAGGGCAAGCTCGGCTGGAGCGCTGTCTTCTGCGTGCCTGCAGCACTGAGCCTCAGGGGCCGGCGCCCCAGACCAGCCTCGGCCGAGCCTGGGGACCAGAGGGCACAGTGGCTGGCGCTCTCGGGCCAGCTGCGGTAAGCTGGGCACCAGAACAGGCAACCAACATTTCAGCAGCTCAACAGAAAGGCTTGCTGCTGTTTCTGCTCCAGTTCAGAGCCAGTCGACCCACAGGACGCTTCCGTCGCTGGCTCTGCCCCCTAGCGCCTTGGGGCCGGCCACGGGAGGGAAGGGGAGGGTGAAGGGTCACCAGAGGCGGCTCACCCGCCACTCCCCACTCCCGTGGCCCAGCCACGCGGCCCCCCGCCAGGAGGGAGGTGGGAGGGTGTGCGGCCACGTGCGCAGAGCAGGAGCACGTGCAGTGGGCCTGGGCGCACGTCCCGGACCTGCCGCTGGCTGCCTGCGTAGCCCAGGACGAGCTGCCTCTCGGGGTTAGGGCCTCCTGTCCGCGAGGGGGGCACTCTGCCCCTCCCCGACCTCCACGTCGACCCTCTGGTGGGCAGACACTCTGAGGCCGCCGTGGTCCCCCGGCCGGCACCAAGGCTGCGGCTCCCCGCGGGAGGCAGTGCCCAGGCCTCTCTGCGGTTCCCAGGGGCTGCCTTGTGACCGCACTGGCCGGACAGAGGCCCAGCTGGGGGAGCCTGGAAAGCCCACGGCCTGCTGGGAGACGGCCATGCTGCCCTGCCCAGCCCGGCCATTCCCAGCTCATGAGCCTTCCCACACACTTTGTCTTGGCCTCGTCTTTATGTGTCTTAGTCTGTAAGATATGAGTGACCACACCAGGGCTGTGACGGGGTGGGGTAGAATTCTAGACGGAACATTGGGAGAAACGGGAAACAAAGACAGAGAACGGCATTCTGAAACGAAAAAGCCAAGTCCGCATGACAAAAGATTAAAAACTTACAAAAAAAAAAAAAAACCACAAAGCAATTACTTCTCTGGCTTGCTCTTCACTAAATTGACCAAATCTGTGGGCACGTGACTGTTGTGTGGACAGAAATACCACATCCGAGTCCACATAGCAACAGCTTCACTTTGATTCTTGCCAGCTCGTTTGGTGCTGAGTTTGAAAATAAAGGACTTTTTCATTAACTCTCCCCTGACTCTAAGGAGGTAAACCTGAGACATCCTGTGTGGACGGAGCGTCTCCGGACGGGCCTTTACTAGAAGGAGCTCCCTGCGGGGCCTGCAGCTGGCGTCCTGTGACTCACGCCGTCCCTCCACCCACCCTCCGAAGACAGAGCCTCACATCTGGGTCAAAGAACGTCTTTCCCTCCCTCTCCAGCAGCTCAACAGAAAGGCTTGCTGCTGTTTCTGCTCCAGTTCAGAGCCAGTCGACCCACAGGACGCTTCCGTCGCTGGCTCTGCCCCCTAGCGCCTTGGGGCCGGCCACGGGAGGGAAGGGGAGGGTGAAGGGTCACCAGAGGCGGCTCACCCGCCACTCCCCACTCCCGTGGCCCAGCCACGCGGCCCCCCGCCAGGAGGGAGGTGGGAGGGTGTGCGGCCACGTGCGCAGAGCAGGAGCACGTGCAGTGGGCCTGGGCGCACGTCCCGGACCTGCCGCTGGCTGCCTGCGTAGCCCAGGACGAGCTGCCTCTCGGGGTTAGGGCCTCCTGTCCGCGAGGGGGGCACTCTGCCCCTCCCCGACCTCCACGTCGACCCTCTGGTGGGCAGACACTCTGAGGCCGCCGTGGTCCCCCGGCCGGCACCAAGGCTGCGGCTCCCCGCGGGAGGCAGTGCCCAGGCCTCTCTGCGGTTCCCAGGGGCTGCCTTGTGACCGCACTGGCCGGACAGAGGCCCAGCTGGGGGAGCCTGGAAAGCCCACGGCCTGCTGGGAGACGGCCATGCTGCCCTGCCCAGCCCGGCCATTCCCAGCTCATGAGCCTTCCCACACACTTTGTCTTGGCCTCGTCTTTATGTGTCTTAGTCTGTAAGATATGAGTGACCACACCAGGGCTGTGACGGGGTGGGGTAGAATTCTAGACGGAACATTGGGAGAAACGGGAAACAAAGACAGAGAACGGCATTCTGAAACGAAAAAGCCAAGTCCGCATGACAAAAGATTAAAAACTTACAAAAAAAAAAAACCACAAAGCAATTACTTCTCTGGCTTGCTCTTCACTAAATTGACCAAATCTGTGGGCACGTGACTGTTGTGTGGACAGAAATACCACATCCGAGTCCACATAGCAACAGCTTCACTTTGATTCTTGCCAGCTCGTTTGGTGCTGAGTTTGAAAATAAAGGACTTTTTCATTAACTCTCCCCTGACTCTAAGGAGGTAAACCTGAGACATCCTGTGTGGACGGAGCGTCTCCGGACGGGCCTTTACTAGAAGGAGCTCCCTGCGGGGCCTGCAGCTGGCGTCCTGTGACTCACGCCGTCCCTCCACCCACCCTCCGAAGACAGAGCCTCACATCTGGGTCAAAGAACGTCTTTCCCTCCCTCTCCGCTTAGTCATCCCCCAAGCCATTTGGCAGTTGTCTGGGGCCCCCTCGAAATGTTTCCATTTATGGTGCGATCTGGTCTCCCAGTTTGGACACAGATGTGAAAGCTGAAGTGAACAGACAGCCTCATGGAGCTCCAAAGCGAGGGCCGGGGCGCTGGTGGCGAGAGGGCTCCACGGGCCGTGGAGACAGACCCCGGCCTGGCCTGGGGGTGGAGGGCTGGGGCCCACACCCACCTGCAGAACACGTGTGGCAGCGCCGTCACTCACAGAGCCCGCCGGCTGGGGCAGCGGGTGCACCGCCTGGTGGGCTCGGTGCTTATTTCATGTCCACTGGCCCAGGAGACCACCGGTTTCACAGGGTCAGGAATCACCCTGTCCACTTGGGGAAGGGCAGAGGGTTAAGGATGGAGGCCGCCAGGATGGCCACTGGCTTAGCCCCAGTGTGACAGTCCCAGACAACTGGAGACCAGAGGAAAGGACTGCCTGCCCTGGAAGCCAGCCCCCAAGCCCTGGCGCCGTCCTCGTGCCCAGAAAGCTTCCCCCACCTCCTCTCCAAGGACGCCAGGTCCTCTGTGATGCCCAGCCCTCCCCCTGCCACTCATTCTGCACCTAGCCCATGAGGGGAGGCGAGGATGGGGCAGCCAGGAGGGGGCCCTGACCACAGACAAGCCTTTGCTAAGAGCTACCAGCAGAAGGGCGGCCAGTCTTCCTAGGAAAGGTTTTCCCTTTACGTCGTATTGGAGGTTAGAGGGGAAGAGCCCAGTCCCCGTGTCTTCGTCCTGTCACCAGGATCAGCCCACTGTGCGCCTGGCTGTCCTCCCCCCAGGCCGGTGCTCCGAGGAGAGGCCGGCTCAGCGGTCTGTCCACGAGCTGCACCCCACGCCTTCCCACAGGACGCTCACTGTTGTGCCCGGAACTGAAACCGTTCACCTCAGAGTGGGGTTTGACCCCAAACTCTGCTTGGGAATTGAACCCATGTGGCTTGGATCGAGCCCAGACAAAACCCATGATACCTGGTCTCAGGACTAATGGAGCTCAGGTTCTTGATGTCTCATGGCAGAAAAGAATTCAGTGATAGACAAAGTGATACGTAAGGAGTGGATTTATTCAGATTCAGAGAAAAGCACACTCCACAAGAGTGTGGGCCATCATAGAGGGGTAGCGCACTGACCCTGAAAATGTGGCGTGCTCAGCCTTTACGGGCTGGGTGATTTCATATGCTAATGAGTGGGAGGATTATTCCAAGTATTTGGGGGAAGGGGCAGAACTGTCATGGCCCCTCTGGGTATGTCATTTAGCTTTCTCACTGAGGATCAAGGTCTAGTCTGCCATCTTGGACCCATTTGATTCTAGTGGGTTTGTCTGTGTCCTTGGGCTAGGTCATTCTTTCAGACGCTGTGCCCTGCCCCTTTCCCTCCTGTTGCAGAACCACTGCCCCTTCCTAGAAAGAACACAGCTTTCCATTGTTGGCTGAGCTTTCCTCGCTCACCAGGGAGAGGTTTGAGCCACTGTCACAGCCTGGATAGTTGTCTGCGTGCCCAGAACACGGCCGGATGAAAGAATATAGGGCTCGTCTCTGCACCAGACGGTCCTGACATCCCATGACCCCAAAGGCAGGTGACATAGCTCTGCTGCCTCCATCTGCAGCTGCAAAGGTTCCTTGGGGACCTGCTCATCCTCACTGTCCAAATCCAAATCCATGCCATCCCACAGAGGATGAAAACATGGTGAAGGCTCTCCTCAGCTCACTCGTGAGAACCAGGGAGAGGGTAGGGCTGCTTCAGACGGGGCTTGGAGTGGGGGCATGGTCCGTGCATCAGGACAGACTCTCTGAAATGATCTGAGTTACACCCTAGGAGTCAAATCCTAGCCCTTAGAGTTACTGCAGTGGGGACCCTGACAGGTGGGTTTTAAAACTTTACTTATAATCCAAGTGGAAGCAAGGCATCCACTTCAAACCCTGCTATCTTGAATAAACGTATTGCAGGCCACAGTGGAGACATAAGAGCCAGGTCCCCTCCCCAGCCCCTACCACCCACCCAGGCTCCTCTGTCGGTTTGACCCCAAACTCTGCTTGGGAATTGAACCCATGTGGCTTGGATCGAGCCCAGACAAAACCCATGATACCTGGTCTCAGGACTAATGGAGCTCAGGTTCTTGATGTCTCATGGCAGAAAAGAATTCAGTGATAGACAAAGTGATACGTAAGGAGTGGATTTATTCAGATTCAGAGAAAAGCACACTCCACAAGAGTGTGGGCCATCATAGAGGGGTAGCGCACTGACCCTGAAAATGTGGCGTGCTCAGCCTTTACGGGCTGGGTGATTTCATATGCTAATGAGTGGGAGGATTATTCCAAGTATTTGGGGGAAGGGGCAGAACTGTCATGGCCCCTCTGGGTATGTCATTTAGCTTTCTCACTGAGGATCAAGGTCTAGTCTGCCATCTTGGACCCATTTGATTCTAGTGGGTTTGTCTGTGTCCTTGGGCTAGGTCATTCTTTCAGACGCTGTGCCCTGCCCCTTTCCCTCCTGTTGCAGAACCACTGCCCCTTCCTAGAAAGAACACAGCTTTCCATTGTTGGCTGAGCTTTCCTCGCTCACCAGGGAGAGGTTTGAGCCACTGTCACAGCCTGGATAGTTGTCTGCGTGCCCAGAACACGGCCGGATGAAAGAATATAGGGCTCGTCTCTGCACCAGACGGTCCTGACATCCCATGACCCCAAAGGCAGGTGACATAGCTCTGCTGCCTCCATCTGCAGCTGCAAAGGTTCCTTGGGGACCTGCTCATCCTCACTGTCCAAATCCAAATCCATGCCATCCCACAGAGGATGAAAACATGGTGAAGGCTCTCCTCAGCTCACTCGTGAGAACCAGGGAGAGGGTAGGGCTGCTTCAGACGGGGCTTGGAGTGGGGGCATGGTCCGTGCATCAGGACAGACTCTCTGAAATGATCTGAGTTACACCCTAGGAGTCAAATCCTAGCCCTTAGAGTTACTGCAGTGGGGACCCTGACAGGTGGGTTTTAAAACTTTACTTATAATCCAAGTGGAAGCAAGGCATCCACTTCAAACCCTGCTATCTTGAATAAACGTATTGCAGGCCACAGTGGAGACATAAGAGCCAGGTCCCCTCCCCAGCCCCTACCACCCACCCAGGCTCCTCTGTCTTACAGGCTGTTGTTCAGTCACTCAGTCGTGTCCAACTCTCTGTGACCCATGGACGGCAGCACACCAGGCTTCCCTGTCCTTCACCATCTCCCAGAGTTTGCTCAAACTCATGTCCATTGAATCAGTGATGCCATCCAACCATCTCATCCTCGGTCGTCTCCTCTCCGTGCAGCCTTTCCCAGCATCAGGGTCTTTTCCAGGGAGTCGACTCTTCGCATCAGGTGGCCAAAGGATTGGAGATTCAGCTTCAGCGTCGGCCCTTCCAGTGAATGTTCAGAATTGGTTTCCTTGAGAACTGGCTGGTTGACCTCCTCACATCCAGCGAACCTCGAGAGTCTCCAGCACCACAGTCCAAAAGCATCAGTTCTTCACTTCCCAGCCTTCTTTAGAAGCTGAGCTTGGTTTCCATGACTGGCCGTTTAGGTCTCCTGGTTTTTCCCTTTCCGCTCTCCAAATTCCCACTCTTGTTTTAAACCCAGCACTAGGGAACTCAAGGGACTCGAGGCCCCCACCTTTGACTCTGGTGAAAGCAGAGCCCAGGCCCGCACAGGCTCTCTCTCCCCTCAGCCTTGCTACGCAGCCCCAGGTGGGCTGTGTCATTTTCAGGTCCTGTAAATAATAAGCCTTTTTCCCCCAAGCTGCCGGATAGTTCCTGCAAAGGGCTCCTGGCAGTTATAGTAAGAGCACAGGGCAGGTCCGGCCACGGCACGGCGTATCGATACAGCGTGTGTGCGTGCACGCGTGCCCAGTCACTTCAGTCACGTCCAACCCTTTGCAACTCCGTGAACGGCAGCCCGCCAGGTCCTCTGTCCCCAGGGTTCTCCAGGCACGAGTCCTGGAGGGGTCGCCACGCCCTCCTCCAGAGAGTCTGCTCGGCCCAGGGGTCCCGCCCTCGTCTCCTGGGTCTCATTCACTGAAGGGGGACTCCTTACCCACTGACTGATACAGAGAGACGGACACAAAACGGTTCTTTTGTGGAGAGGAAATCAAAAGCAGGTCTGTGCAGGTCCGAAACGAGCCAGGATCCACGAGAGTGGGGCGCCTGCACCTCACCCCCAGCTGGACCCGACCTTCTGACCGCTGACCGACCCAGCGACAGCGCCCTGACAGAAACGCCCATGCTCGCAGGCCCTCTGCCCAGGAACACCTCACGACCCCTCAGCACACGTGCCCCGTGACCTCCGTCGGTCACAGTTCTTGCTGAACAGCTGTCACGACCTTGCGGCTGTGTGCCGTATAAGCCCCTGGCTCTGGCTTCTCCCAGTGTTACCACATCCAGGCTTCCCAGGGGGCACTTCCCAGGAGTTAAAAAATCTGCCTCCCAGTGCAGGAGACGCAAGAGACGTGGTGTGTCTCCCCAACTGCAGTTCATAAGAACCCCAGACAAAGATGTTTGCTCTTTCTTCTTGGCAGCTTAGAAACCAATTATTATCCAACACTTTCTACAGATTATCTGCAGAATGCATGCTATCTGCACCTTTCCAGGAAAAAGCCCACAAGCCAGCAGGACGCGTCGTGAACGCCGAGCCCCCAGGGAAGGGCGACGCCGGGGCACGTGCGCGGGGACAGAGCCTGAGCACCAAGGGCGGCTGCATGGCCGAGAGCACACCGGGCTCGCCTTCCTGCTCTATTCCCAAGCTCTCAGGAAGGGCCTTAGACCACCAGTGCTTGCCTGGCCTCCCCCGTCCTTCACTGTGCTTGCTAATCTCTCATCTTGGCTCTGTTTCTCATACGTGGTCATCTCACACGTTTCAGAATGCTGTTGTCATTCATAGTGTTTGCTTTACAGAGCTGTATATACCATATTACACACTTTGAAAAATTAACAGAATGTTTTATATTTCTGAAAGGCGTGCTGACAACAGTTGATAGGAGCCAGCACCCTCTCTGAGAGTTCTGGGAAGCACAGGGCACAGCGGAGCAGACAGAGAGTTTCCAGAGCACCTCAAGCGGAAACTCTCGACAGGTCAAGGGGGTCCTGTGGGCGAAGGCATTTGTTAAAAGCCACAGCTAGAAATCCATTTTAGACAATCCGAGGGAAAGGGACTGATACAGAGAGACGGACACAAAACGGTTCTTTTGTGGAGAGGAAATCAAAAGCAGGTCTGTGCAGGTCCAACGAGCCAGGATCCACGAGTGGCGCCTGCACCTCACCCCAGCTGGACCCGACCTTCTGACCGCTGACCGACCCAGCGACAGCGCCTGACAGAAACGCCCATGCTCGCAGGCCCTCTGCCCAGGAACACCTCACGACCCCTCAGCACACGTGCCCGTGACCTCCGTCGGTCACAGTTCTTGCTGAACAGCTGTCACGACCTTGCGGCTGTGTGCCGTATAAGCCCCTGGCTCTGGCTTCTCCCAGTGTTACCACATCCAGGCTTCCCAGGGGGCACTTCCCAGGAGTTAAAAAATCTGCCTCCCAGTGCAGGAGACGCAAGAGACGTGGTGTGTCTCCCCAACTGCAGTTCATAAGAACCCCAGACAAAGATGTTTGCTCTTTCTTCTTGGCAGCTTAGAAACCAATTATTATCCAACACTTTCTACAGATTATCTGCAGAATGCATGCTATCTGCACCTTTCCAGGAAAAAGCCCACAAGCCAGCAGGACGCGTCGTGAACGCCGAGCCCCCAGGGAAGGGCGACGCCGGGGCACGTGCGCGGGGACAGAGCCTGAGCACCAAGGGCGGCTGCATGGCCGAGAGCACACCGGGCTCGCCTTCCTGCTCTATTCCCAAGCTCTCAGGAAGGGCCTTAGACCACCAGTGCTTGCCTGGCCTCCCCCGTCCTTCACTGTGCTTGCTAATCTCTCATCTTGGCTCTGTTTCTCATACGTGGTCATCTCACACGTTTCAGAATGCTGTTGTCATTCATAGTGTTTGCTTTACAGAGCTGTATATACCATATTACACACTTTGAAAAATTAACAGAATGTTTTATATTTCTGAAAGGCGTGCTGACAACAGTTGATAGGAGCCAGCACCCTCTCTGAGAGTTCTGGGAAGCACAGGGCACAGCGGAGCAGACAGAGAGTTTCCAGAGCACCTCAAGCGGAAACTCTCGACAGGTCAAGGGGGTCCTGTGGGCGAAGGCATTTGTTAAAAAGCCACAGCTAGAAATCCATTTTTAGACAATCCGAGGGGAAAGGGACCATCTGACTTTCCCTGACAAGGCAGGCGCACGGCTTAAAAATAAGAGCGCCTCGCGTCCAGCCCTGGACTCACTGCTCCTGGGCAGGTCGCCACCCGCCCGCCCGCCTCCTTCTCCCACGCGTCCCAGGACGCGCAGTTCTAGGAAGACATGGAGAAAACTATTTTGGAGGAGAAAGGCAACCAGGTAATGCCAGGCGGGTCCTGCCTTTTCCTTTCCAATTCCCTTTTTCCACCCTCAAAAGGGTCATTGTATAGCTCAGAGTTTCCAACCACTGCTTCACTTAGCCTTGTTTCTTCAGTAAGGAGGTGCCCATGGTGAAAAGGAATCACCCTGAGAATCCACTCAGCCAAAGCTCACAGCAGAAAATGGGTCATGGGGTGACCACAGTGAGTCATTCTGGATGGGGTACAGAACACACACACCCGCGCCCAGCTCCCCGGGTCTGCTGGGAATTTCCAGTGGAAAGTCTTTGCTTCTGACCCAAGAAGGATGGGCTGCCCTGTCCCAGTGGGAACACTTACGGATTCCAGTGCAGCACTGTTCAATTTAGAATAAACGCTTACCGAGCTTTCCGGGACCTCCATGTGCCTGTGCACTATCTCAAAGAGGGGACGAGAGCAGGAAGAGGGTTCACGCAGGAATCATTTTTAGGTACTGAAAGGTGGTCGAGATTTGGATAAACAGAGGCCGTGGGAAAGGCATCCAAATGTTGGGAAGAACATACGGCCCTCCTGCCCCAACCCTGGAGACGGAGAGCCTCGGCTTCTGCAGAGGAAGCCGCCAGCCCGGACGCGGGCTGCTCGTGGGCGGAGGGCATCCCCTCAAGGTCTCCCCTCCGTGTAAACGTTTCCCTCCTTCCTGGCGTTTCCACTCTGTCCTGGTTCCCAGAGGGCCCAGGCTCGCTCTCAGAGCTGCCTGCACTCTCCTCCCTTAAACCATCCAGGGCACTGCCAGCGGGGCTCTTGCCTCAGTGGGGACTTCTTTCCACCCACATTTCCTTTCCCGTGCCTCTTTTTTTAAAAAAATCCATTCATTAATCTATTTATTTTTAGCTATTCTGGGTTTCCACTGCTGCCACAGGCTCTTCTCCAGCTGCAGGGAGTGGGGGCTCCTCTCTAGTTGAGGTGAGCAGGCTTCTTGCAGTGATGACTTCTTTTGTTGTGGAACTCGGGCTCTAGGGCACATGGGCTTCAATAGTTGCGGCACACGGGCTCCATGGTCGTGGCTCGTGGGCTTAGTCGCTCCGCAGCATGCGGGACCTTCCCAGATCAGGGATTGAACCCATGCCTCCTGCACTGGCAGGCGAGCTCTTCACCACTGAGCCACCAGGGAAGCCCTCCTACACTTCTTTAGGAGCTCTATACAATCCCTATTTTGAATGCTGTAAGATATTTTTTTCCAAACCGGGCAGGAATTTCCCTCTCAGCTGTAGAGATCACCTCTCCATATATGGACTCTGTTTCTGGCTTTCCCGGAAGGTGCATTGGCTGAGATTTGGGTTTCAAGTGTGGAGTGCTAGGGGTGAAATTAGATAACTCAGCTGCACAGGCAACTGAAAAATGCAAGTGGGCTCTGGCCAATAAGCATGGTCCTCTAGACATGACTCTGCCACACCGACTGAACTGGTCAAACTGGAGTCAACTGTTCTAATGAGGAGAGCGTGGGGGACATCCTCTCTTGCCTCTCTTACTCAGTGCCCTCTTGACCCGCTCATTTCAAGCACTGTCTACAAAAGGGGAACATGCAAATTTGGAGAAGGGAGGAACCACATGGAACCAGCATTTAAAGGATATGAATCAGGGCTTCCCCTGGTGGTCCAGTGGGTAAGGACACCGCCTTGCAGTGCAAGGGGCGCCGGTTCGAGCCCTGGCCTGGGAACATCCCACGTGCCGCGGAGCGGCTGGACCGATGTGTCCAATCACCGAGCCGGAGCTCTGGAGCGCATGCACCCAGAGCCGGTGCTCTGCAGCAACAGACGCCACCGCGATGGGAGGCCCACAAGAGCCAGAGAACAAGGACGGATGAAAATGGAGAAATGAAAGACCAATAGAAGTGGCCCGTCCGCTCCCCTCCCTCCCCAACCCGACTCCCACCCAAAATAAATAAATAAATCTTAAAAAATTTTTTTAAATTAAAAAAAATAAAGGATATGAATCCCTCATTGTTTTGTTGGAATAACCAAGCACCCAGGAATCATCCTAAATCTTTGCATAAGTAGTCTAACTCTTCAAGGTTACACCCTAGACTATGAAGGGTGATATATTCTGTATACATTTAACTTCTATACAGAGTATACCATGAAAAATGCTGGGCTGGATGAAGTACAAACTGGAATCAAGATTGCATGGAGACATATCAACAACCTCAGGTATGCAGATGACACCACCCTTATGGCAGGAAGTGAAGAGGCATTAAAGAGCCTCTTGATGAAGGTGAAAGAGGAGAGTGAAAAGCTGGCTTCAAACTCAAACTTCAAACTTCATTCATAAAACTAAGATCATGGCATCTGGTTCCATCACTTCATGGCAAATAGATGGGGAAACAATGGAAATAGTGACAACCTTTATTTTCTTGGGCTCCAAAATCACTGTAGATGATGACTGCAGTCATGAAATTAAAAGATGCTTGCTCCTTGGAAGAAAAGCTATGACAAACCTAGACAGCACATTTAAAAACAGAGACACTACTTTGCCAATAAAGGTCCACCTAGTCAAAGCTATGGTTTTTCCAGTAGTCTTGTATGGATGTGAGTGTTGGACCATAAAGAAGTCTGAGTGCTGACGAATCAATGCTTTTGAACTGTGGTTGTGGTGGAGACTCCTGAAGGCACCCTGGACAGCAAGGAGATCAAACCAGTCAATTCTAAGGAAAATCAATCCTGACTTCATTGAAAGGACTGATGCTGAAGCTGAAGTTCCAATACTTCCGCCACCTGATGTGAAGAGTCAACTTGTTGGAAAAGATCCTGATGCTGGGAAATACTGAAGGCAGGAGAACAGGATGAAAGAGGATGAGATGGTTGGATGGCATCACAGACTCAATTGACAAGAGTCTGAGCAAGCTCTGGGAGAGGGTGAAGAACAGGCAAGCCTGGTGGGCTGCAGTCCACGGGGTTGCAAAGGGTCGGACACGACTGAGCAACTGAACAGCTGGCTCTGAAGATGTCACCATCAGCCTTCCACTGGTGCACTTCCTGGTTGCTCCACAGATTACACTGGGTTTAACAACCTTTCTCACTGGTTTTAATTACAGGCCTTAATAAGCCAGAAACAGTCCTCATCCACGGTGGGCACGGATAAGTAGTCTAACTCTTCAAGGTTACACCCTAGACTATGAAGGGTGATATATTCTGTATACATTTAACTTCTATACAGAGTATACCATGAAAAATGCTGGGCTGGATGAAGTACAAACTGGAATCAAGATTGCATGGAGACATATCAACAACCTCAGGTATGCAGATGACACCACCCTTATGGCAGGAAGTGAAGAGGCATTAAAGAGCCTCTTGATGAAGGTGAAAGAGGAGAGTGAAAAGCTGGCTTCAAACTCAAACTTCAAACTTCATTCATAAAACTAAGATCATGGCATCTGGTTCCATCACTTCATGGCAAATAGATGGGGAAACAATGGAAATAGTGACAACCTTTATTTTCTTGGGCTCCAAAATCACTGTAGATGATGACTGCAGTCATGAAATTAAAAGATGCTTGCTCCTTGGAAGAAAAGCTATGACAAACCTAGACAGCACATTTAAAAACAGAGACACTACTTTGCCAATAAAGGTCCACCTAGTCAAAGCTATGGTTTTTCCAGTAGTCTTGTATGGATGTGAGTGTTGGACCATAAAGAAGTCTGAGTGCTGACGAATCAATGCTTTTGAACTGTGGTTGTGGTGGAGACTCCTGAAGGCACCCTGGACAGCAAGGAGATCAAACCAGTCAATTCTAAGGAAAATCAATCCTGACTTCATTGAAAGGACTGATGCTGAAGCTGAAGTTCCAATACTTCCGCCACCTGATGTGAAGAGTCAACTTGTTGGAAAAGATCCTGATGCTGGGAAATACTGAAGGCAGGAGAACAGGATGAAAGAGGATGAGATGGTTGGATGGCATCACAGACTCAATTGACAAGAGTCTGAGCAAGCTCTGGGAGAGGGTGAAGAACAGGCAAGCCTGGTGGGCTGCAGTCCACGGGGTTGCAAAGGGTCGGACACGACTGAGCAACTGAACAGCTGGCTCTGAAGATGTCACCATCAGCCTTCCACTGGTGCACTTCCTGGTTGCTCCACAGATTACACTGCGGCTTTAACAACCTTTCTCACTGGTTTTTAATTACAGGCCTTAATAAGCCAGAAACAGTCCTCATCCACGGTGGGCACGGGGACCACCAAGAAGAGGGCAGGGTATCCTGCCTGAGCTTAGGGGCACAGAGCTGACAGGAGCGACCCATCCCCCAAGACTCTAAACGCGCTTAGGAAGAGGTGGGGCAAGTAAGGCCTTCCATTCGTAAGGGAGTCTTGATATACTCACCAGGCATGTGGAAGCAGGACAGGTCACCAGAAGTCACAAAATCACATAGTCACATGGGCCCTGATCAGGCGGGCTCCACCTGCAGGGTCATCACAGGCTCCTGGGAAGGAAATCCCACCCCTGCCGGAAGTGACATAAACCTGTGCCCAGAAGCCAGGGAAGGTTTTGTAGGTCCGGAGCCTTGGGTCCTTCGCTGGTGGTGGAAACTGCAGTGGATGCTGAGAGCTCCAGCCACACGTGGGAGCTTGTCCAGAATCAGTTCTGGGTGAAATAGTTCCTTCTGTCCATCTGTGCTTCCTTCGCACAGCAGATAAGGAGGCAAGAAGCTACTGCTCAGGACTTGCAAGGGAAAGGTGGCCATGGCCGCATTCTTGAGAACGAGCAGTGCCATCGGCAGACCTAATGGATAAGTGAAATAGCACATCCACACAAGGGGATATTACTGGGTCGTACGAAGGCGTGGTAACTGACGGATGTGAACGAACCTTGACAATGTGCTCAGTGGAAGAGCGCAGATGCCAAAAATCGCATATTGTAGGTTTCAGTTGTCCAGCCGAGCAGAGCCCTAGTGATGGTAAGCAAGGGCCCCAGGGGAAGGAGGAACGGGGAAAGGGGTGCTGTTTAGAAGGGCACAAAGTTTTCTTTTGGGGTGATGAACTTGTTCTGGAGCTAAGTAGAGCTTCTGGCTTTTAAACACTATGTACTAAGCGCCACTGAATCGTACACTTTTAAAATGGCCAGATGATGCAATTTATGTGGAAGGAGGAAAGCAAACCAGCCTAAGCCAGCACTCTCTAAAGTGAGTGCCTTGCCTCTTCTTGAGGAGAGCCATTGGAAAGCGTCTGCGAGGTGCTGAGGGCTGTGCAGGAGCGATGGACGTGTACCCTAAGGCCCCAGGAACGGGGTAGGGATGGGGTGAAGAACTTCCTGACAGGTAGACAAGAGCCCAGTGACTCTGCTGAGGGGCCAGCTAGCAGCAGGGCGAAGACCCACCCGCTGGCGCTTGCCGGGCATGCCGCATGTGTAGCAGTACCCGTTCCTCTGGCGCTGGGTTAGAAGTCTGGTCCCACCCATTCCACTCCACAGGAAGGGAGTGGCAGGAGGGGCCGTTGCGTCTACTGTGGAAAGACCCGAGCTGCCAAGGGGCTGGTGTCGGTCCTGTGGGGTGACGCACAGCTCTGCTGGCCTGTCTCCTTTGATGCTTTGCCTTTCCTTTAAGTTCACAGCTTCCTCCTTTCCGGTCTCCTGATTTCTAATGTCTAATTGCTAACACCAATCCTTCTCCTATTTATAGCCACTTCATAATGAAGCCCAGTGTGTCTCAGTGGCTGGGTGGGTCCCTTGAATTCACTCAGCCATCGAGCGCTCACAGTGAGAGCAGCGTCTGTCCTGACCGTGGTGAGGCTTGCTTCATGTGGTGGCACCCTCCTGGCACTGAGGCAGAGGGACAGCCGTGCCTGCGTGGAAAATCCAACTTGCTCTCCTGCCTCCCACATATGCGTGTGCTGGGTGGGGCGGGGCGGGGCAGCCGCAGCAGGACAGGGTGCTCTGTTAGGAGCCTGGGCTGCCGGATTCTCCTTGCTCCACGCACACAGGCATTTTTGAAGTCAGTGTGGGTTTTTGTGGAAACTTTATTTTCGTATTTTTCCCTCTTGTTTCTCTGGTAACATCAAAAACAAATAGCTCACAGCTGTGTCACCTGGCTCCCAGCTACATTTTTCCAGCAGACACCTAGGGCTGGAAACTCAGCAAGGCTTGGACTGCAGAAATCCAGGCTAGCTCTCACTTAACTCCTTCTCCTCTGTTTCACTCTGTGCAGCAGAGCCAGCTGGACAGATGTCTTCCTTCAGCTCACCAGGGGTAAAGAGCCATGGCTGCTCTTTCTGCCACCCTGGACAGGCTTCTCCCGAGGTCAGGGCAGGCTGGGGTGGAGTGGGTTGGGGAAGCCTGGGAAGCAGAGGTCTCTGCTCCCAAACCTTCCAGCCCTGCTCATGGTATAAATGCAAGAACAAAAAAAAAAAAATTCACAGCACTGGCCTTTTCTCCTTCGGATAACCAGAGCTTTTGATATAGAATAGGCTTCCTATGGGCTTCCCTGGTAGCTCAAATGGTAAAGAACATATATTTTCTATGTCCTGGAGCTCCTTGTCTCTAGAAATCACAGAATTTGGTTGGTAGGAAAATAGTGCCCCTTTATTCCAGCTATTTCCCTGTGAAATGAAGCAGCGAAGGAGCAAAGAGAAGAGGAGCCGCATTGCTCTGCCCGGTCCCCCGTCCGCTGGCTGGCTGCTCACTCCCAGGCTCTGGGAACCAGCTGCTTCCCCACTTGCTTTTTGCTGACTTGTTCTATTTTTGTTCAAAATAAGGAATTTCACATTTCTACCCAGGTTTGAATCTCAGACACGGACTCTGACGACACAGAGGCTTTCCTAACACATGCTCGCTTACCAAGCAGCCTCCCCTTCTCTTCATTAGTTCCCCAGATGGCTGTTCCACAGCCGCTAAGAACAAGACCCCGTGGGGATCCCCTTCTTGTCTAGAGGTCAGCACTTGATGCTTTCATTGCCACGGCCTGGGTTCCATCCCTGGCTGGGGAACTAAGATCCTACGTGGCATGGCCAAAAATAATAATCAGAGCAGGGCTTTGTGTGCTAAGAATGCGAGGCTCTTCTCTCCAGAGGCTGAGGGCCTCCCGGGTTCCGCGGGGCAGCTGACAGACCGTGGCTGGCTGATGCCGGCCATGCCAGCCCCGAGAGCAAGAACAGGTCGGTGTGGAAATTTGCTCCCCCTCCACGGGGTCAGAGTATTTGTTGCTTAGACTTGTCAGCAACACAGTTTAATACTTCATACTCGAAGGAAGCAAAATCTTAAACCACTTCTAAAAGATCCAAGCACCTGGATGTTCTCCACGCCGGCGCTCTTCCCAGTCCCTCAGCAGGTCGCCTTCGGCAACTGCTCAGTCCCAGCCTCTGCGGAGGGGGATAAAGCCGGAGACCCTCAGATCATCTTACTCTTAAATTTTATTTTATTAAACACCTACCATACATTCAATGAGGATGTACACAAAGATCAATACAATGCAATTTTATGGCACTTCACAGCTGCCAGGAAAGTTTGGGCAGGGGAGGAAATCAAGCAAAATAGTCATTTGAAAAACAACATATAACTCTCCCAACTAGAAGCCCTTTAAAAATATCTGGGCAAGGGGCTTCCCTGGTGGTCCAAAGCGGCCAAATATAGATTGATAGAGAGAGAGAGAGATGGATAGATATCTGGGTGAGAAATTCCCCACCCACCCTTAAAAATGTGTAGAGGTTAAGAGCCAAGGGAGAAGTTGTCTGAGGCTCAGAAGCAGCGTCTGTGTAAATGGTAAGCCTGCTGAGCCCCTGGGGGCTCCCCTCCCGTGAGCGACAGCCCCCCGTGCCTCCTGCCTGACCACCCCACCCCTACCTCTGCCCAGGACCCATGCCCGAGGGCAGGCAGACCTGCGACAGATCGCTGCTGAGAGATGTCATGTTTGGGTCACAGCAGCAGATGGGAGACCTCAGGACTGTCCCTGCCCTAGCAACCTCACTGGCCTGGAGATCCCATGCCCTTCTAGAACTGTCCGCAGCGCCTGCAGCGATTGCTCTCCACCCTGGACACTGGCTCTTAACCCACACACAAAAGCGCAGGGCAAACCCTTCCCCCTCCTCTGGCTGCGGAAGCTGCTGACGGGAACATACCTCTGCCTGGGAAACTGCCCGTCTAAGCTCTAGCACGACTGTAAGCAGTCAGCCACTTAAACAGATTTCCTGCAAAAACACTGAGTGAGGAAAACTGCTGCACTCAATAGAAATGCTACCATGTGAGAAAAGAAGAGGTGCTCGTCAGTGTCCTCCAAGAAGCAGATGCCAAGGAGGGATGCAGGAGAGCCGGGGAAGACATCCGTGAGAGAGGCTGAGGGGCCGGGACGGCACAGAAGGAAGCGGGATCAAAAATAACCGGGAAAAAAACCCTTGACCAAGCATGTCTCCACGCCGGTCCCAGTCCCTCAGCAGGTCGCCTTCGGCAACTGCTCAGTCCCAGCCTCTGCGGAGGGGGATAAAGCCGGAGACCCTCAGATCATCTTACTCTTAAATTTTATTTTATTAAACACCTACCATACATTCAATGAGGATGTACACAAAGATCAATACAATGCAATTTTATGGCACTTCACAGCTGCCAGGAAAGTTTGGGCAGGGGAGGAAATCAAGCAAAATAGTCATTTGAAAAACAACATATAACTCTCCCAACTAGAAGCCCTTTAAAAATATCTGGGCAAGGGGCTTCCCTGGTGGTCCAAAGCGGCCAAATATAGATTGATAGAGAGAGAGAGAGATGGATAGATATCTGGGTGAGAAATTCCCCACCCACCCTTAAAAATGTGTAGAGGTTAAGAGCCAAGGGAGAAGTTGTCTGAGGCTCAGAAGCAGCGTCTGTGTAAATGGTAAGCCTGCTGAGCCCCTGGGGGCTCCCCTCCCGTGAGCGACAGCCCCCCGTGCCTCCTGCCTGACCACCCCACCCCTACCTCTGCCCAGGACCCATGCCCGAGGGCAGGCAGACCTGCGACAGATCGCTGCTGAGAGATGTCATGTTTGGGTCACAGCAGCAGATGGGAGACCTCAGGACTGTCCCTGCCCTAGCAACCTCACTGGCCTGGAGATCCCATGCCCTTCTAGAACTGTCCGCAGCGCCTGCAGCGATTGCTCTCCACCCTGGACACTGGCTCTTAACCCACACACAAAAGCGCAGGGCAAACCCTTCCCCCTCCTCTGGCTGCGGAAGCTGCTGACGGGAACATACCTCTGCCTGGGAAACTGCCCGTCTAAGCTCTAGCACGACTGTAAGCAGTCAG
This sequence comes from Tragulus kanchil, assembly GCA_022376925.1. Lineage (NCBI taxonomy): Eukaryota > Metazoa > Chordata > Mammalia > Artiodactyla > Tragulidae > Tragulus > Tragulus kanchil. Next base: position 248,135,970 of record JAIOJX010000028.1, read on the forward strand.
CCACTTAAACAGATTTCCTGCAAAAACACTGAGTGAGGAAAACTGCTGCACTCAATAGAAATGCTACCATGTGAGAAAAGAAGAGGTGCTCGTCAGTGTCCTCCAAGAAGCAGATGCCAAGGAGGGATGCAGGAGAGCCGGGGAAGACATCCGTGAGAGAGGCTGAGGGGCCGGGACGGCACAGAAGGAAGCGGGGGAGGGCTGGGCCCCCAGCAGGGTTGAAAGGCTCTGGTAGGGGCAGGGAGGAGCCACCTGTTCCCACAAGCCGTGTCATTGGCTGGAGCATCCCGACACACTGCGGGGTCCCAGAGAGTACCAGGGGGCTGTCGGTCACTGCCGCTGCCCCAGCACACCTTCCCCTGCCACGTGCCCTGCCCTGTACAGGCCCAGGCAGCCGCTTCCCACGGGCCTGACTTCCAGGGCCCTCCTAGGGGCGGGGGGCTGTGGGGTGAACCACAGCCCCTCGCTGCAGCAGGTCTCAGGGCCACCGCGGACCCTTGTCCTCTCCCTTGTCCACCACCAGTCTGAGTCCCCTCACGCTGGACAGGCTTCGCCCTGCAAGTCCCCGTGGCATCCCTGGGCTGTGACTGAAACCGGCCATCTGGAGGAGCTGAGCCTTCGGCCACACATCCATTCACAGCTAAGACTGGGAAACGAGCTGCCCGAGACTCCAGCGAGCCACAGGTGCTCTTCCAGCCTCCTGCTGCCTCCCAGCGACGAGGGCCAGTGACCCGGCCAAGCTGGGGACGCCTCTTCTCGTCTGCTGGGCCCTGGGCGTGAGGCGGCCGTGGCACCCTGCTGGCTCAGTGGGACCCCTCGGGGAATAGACCTTCAGCGCTGGAGAGCCCAGAGCGGAATCGCAGGGACAAAAGCCACACACCCTCCGCGGGGCCCGTGGGGTGACGGCTGGTAAGCAGCTTCCTCTGCTTACAGCCTCCAGCTCCCGAGGCCGTGTACTCCTCCTGCTGGGACAGAGCTCTGCAAGCAGACACGGCGTGCTGAAAGAGGGCACGCGTCTTCTCAGCATCACCCCCTCACTCGTGCTTCAGCTCTTCCTTCGAGTTGCGGCCTGCAAGGCCCCCTGACCCCGGATGGCGCAGGGCACGGCCTGACCGGGGCCCCATGGTGCGAGTGTGGACCTGGGCCCTGGGAACAGGGCAGCCTGTGCCTGCAGCGTCTGCTCATCCAGCCGTCCAGCTTGGACCGCGCCCCGTGTGGCTGACCGCCACCGAGGGTCCGACTGCTCTCCCGAGGCCCAAGGGGCAGCGCGGTGCTCCGCGGCTGGGGTTCAGACATTCAGAGGCAGCGGGTCCTCCCGGGACGTGAGCGTCCAGAGGGACTCGGCCGCATCCATTTATGCAGAACTGTGGCCGTAAGAAATGACAAAGGAAGCTCTCGAGCAGGAAGGGAAATTTACTAGATGAAAACTCAAATCTACAGAAAATAATGAGTATTGCAAGTAAATATAAAAGAATTTTTTTAATTTTAAAATTACTAAAAAAAATTACTTTATAAGAATATTGACTATTTAAAGCAAAAATAATAATTAATGTACTTTGGGGTTTATAACATGTGTACATGTAAAATGTGTAACATCAGTAGCCTGAAGGACAGGAGAAAGACATAGAAGTTCACAGTTATAAGTTTATTGCTTGTGACACAGGATAATTGTAAAAAAATAAAAGATGCGTATTTCGAACCATAGCACAACAGTAGGGGAAAATGTATAGCCACTAAACAAAGGAGGTAAAGTAGAATATTAAATACTCAACCAAAAATAAGGCAGAAAAAAAAAGGGGGGGGAGAAAGAATAAAAAGGGCAAATAGTGCTTGCTTCGGCAGCACATATACTAAAATTGGAATGATACAGAGAAGATTAGCATGGCCCCTGCACAAGGATGACACGCAAATTCGTGAAGTGTTCCATATTTTTTGTAAAATCTTTAAAATAAAGAATAAAAAAAAATTCAAATCAAAAAAAGGGCAAATAAAAAGAATTAGCAAATTGGTAGATTTAGCCATGAATATATTGATAATTACACTAAATAGAAATGGTCTAAACACTCATTAAAACACAGAGATATCAGAGTACACAGAAATACAAGCTACAACAATATTTAAAGAAATGTAGTTTAAATTCAAAGACAAAAGTACATCAAATAGATGGATAAAGAAGGTATGCCATGCAAATACGAACCATAGGAAAACTGGAGATGAGATAACAGCCTCAACACAAGCAATATTACGAGGAACAAAGGGGTGCTTCTTAACAGCCTCCAACAAAGCTCAGCCACCCCTGCAGCCCGGTTGGCCCCCCCAGGGGGGTGCGAGTGTGGACCTGGGCCCTGGGAACAGGGCAGCCTGTGCCTGCAGCGTCTGCTCATCCAGCCGTCCAGCTTGGACCGCGCCTGTGGCTGACCGCCACCGAGGTCCGACTGCTCTCCGAGGCCCAAGGGGCAGCGCGGTGCTCAGCGGCTGGGGTTCAGACATTCAGAGGCAGCGGGTCCTCCCGGGACGTGGCGTCAGAGGACTCGGCCGCATCCATTTATGCAGAACTGTGGCCGTAAGAAATGACAAAGGAAGCTCTCGAGCAGGAAGGGAAATTTACTAGATGAAAACTCAAATCTACAGAAAATAATGAGTATTGCAAGTAAATATAAAAGAATTTTTTTAATTTTAAAATTACTAAAAAAAATTACTTTATAAGAATATTGACTATTTAAAGCAAAAATAATAATTAATGTACTTTGGGGTTTATAACATGTGTACATGTAAAATGTGTAACATCAGTAGCCTGAAGGACAGGAGAAAGACATAGAAGTTCACAGTTATAAGTTTATTGCTTGTGACACAGGATAATTGTAAAAAAATAAAAGATGCGTATTTCGAACCATAGCACAACAGTAGGGGAAAATGTATAGCCACTAAACAAAGGAGGTAAAGTAGAATATTAAATACTCAACCAAAAATAAGGCAGAAAAAAAAAGGGGGGGGAGAAAGAATAAAAAGGGCAAATAGTGCTTGCTTCGGCAGCACATATACTAAAATTGGAATGATACAGAGAAGATTAGCATGGCCCCTGCACAAGGATGACACGCAAATTCGTGAAGTGTTCCATATTTTTTGTAAAATCTTTAAAATAAAGAATAAAAAAAAATTCAAATCAAAAAAAGGGCAAATAAAAAGAATTAGCAAATTGGTAGATTTAGCCATGAATATATTGATAATTACACTAAATAGAAATGGTCTAAACACTCATTAAAACACAGAGATATCAGAGTACACAGAAATACAAGCTACAACAATATTTAAAGAAATGTAGTTTAAATTCAAAGACAAAAGTACATCAAATAGATGGATAAAGAAGGTATGCCATGCAAATACGAACCATAGGAAAACTGGAGATGAGATAACAGCCTCAACACAAGCAATATTACGAGGAACAAAGGGGTGCTTCTTCACCACACAGCATCAATCCATCTAGAGAACATAACCTGAAATAGATACTCATTTAGTAAAAACCTTCAAATACATGAATTAAAAAGTGACACAACTGAAAAGAGAAATGGACGCACTCACACCCACAGTGGAGAGTTCCAAACTCCTCCTGACAACTAACAGAACACAGGGGGGGCCAGGGATCTACATATGACTAATCTGGGATTATACATACCTGTAAATAACAAAACGCTGTAAAGAAAAAAGAAAAGAACACAGAGGGGAAAAGAGACAGCTGGGCCATAAAATGAGTCTCAAAAGGTAAAATCATATAGTACATTCTCTGATCACAGTGCAATAAATCTAGATAATAAAAGGCATCTGGAAAATCCCCAAATGTTCTGAAGTGAATACTCTTCAATCGTACCTCAGTCAAAGAAGAGACCAAAAGAATATTAAAAAATATCTCGTAATGAGTGAAAATTTCAATTCAAAGTATCAAAATATATGATAGAGCTAAATAATGTTTAGAGAAAACACACAGCTTTCTTTGTGTGCTTACATTAGAAAAGAAAAAATCTAAAATCAGAGATCTAGATTTCCTTATTGAGAAGCTACAAAATGAAAAATTAAACCAAAAATAATTAGAAAAAAATTAAAAAGAAAAAGTTGGCTATCAGTGGAATTGGAAACATATCAGGGCTTCCCTGGGGGCTCAGCGGTGAAGAGTCTTGCTGCCAACGCCGGAGACACAGGGGCAGTCCTCAGTCCGGGAAGATCCCACCTACTGAGTGACATCGAAGCCCAGGCACCACAGCTCCTGAGCTCCAGCCCCCGAGAACCACAGCTGTTGAGCCCACATGTTGCAACTGCTGAAGCTCACACTCCAGAGCTCATGATCAGCAACAGGAGAAACCACCGCGATGAGAAGCCCACACACAACTAGAGAGTGGCCCCTGCTCATCACTAGAGAAGGCTCCTGCTCAGCAATGAAGACCCAGCACAGCCAAAAGTAAATAAATAAAATTATTTTTTAAATTTAAAAGAAACATACCAAAAAGTAAAGGAAAATCAATGACACCAAGGCTAGTTTAAAATATCAAAAAAGTTGATAAATGTTCAGATAAATTGATCAAAAAAAAAAAACACACCAATTGCCAACATCAGGAATAAACAACAGCCGAGTACCACATATCTTGCTGATAGTGAAACGATAAGGGAATATTACAATGACCTCAGTTCCTACCCAAACTGACAATTTAAAAGAAATTGAAAAATTCATTGAGAGGCAAATTACCAGGACTTCCCTGGTGGTCCAGTGGGTAGAGAGTCCGCCTTGCAGTGCAAGGGGCAGTGGTTCAATCCCTGGCCTGGGAAGATCCCATGCACCACAGAGCAACTGGACCAGTGTGTCCAAATACAAGCCAGCCCTCTGGAGCACATGCACCCAGAGCCAGTGCTCTGCAATGAGAGAGGCCGCTGCGATGGGAGGTCCACATAGGCCAAAGAACAAAAGATGGATGAAAATAAATATAAAAAAATTGAAGACGCATGATGGGGGAAAAAAAAAGGCAAATTACCAAACTGGATCAGGGGACAGAATAGAGAATCTTCTACAGACCAGGGTCTCCCATGAGCATAGATGAAAAAGTCCTTTACAAAATCAAATTCAGCAATATATTTTTAATGTGTCATGATCCAATGGGGTGTTTCCCATAAATGCCAGATTGATTTAACATGCAAAAAGTAATCACTATATTAATAAAATAATTTTTAAAAGAACATTGTATCTCAGTTCATAAAGAATCTTCCTGCAATGCAGGAGACCCTGGTTTGATGCCTGGGTCGGGAAGACCCCCTGGAGAAGGGAAAGGCTGCCCACTCCAGTGCTCTCGCCTGGAGGCTTCCACAGCTCGTCCACGGGTCCCAAAGAGTCAGACGCTACTGAGCAACTTTCACTTCACATGATCATTTCACTAGATGTAGGAAAAGCATTTGCCAGAATTTAATAGCTGTTTATAATAAAAGCTCTTAGAAATTAGGAGAACTAGGAAATTTCCTCAGCCTGATAACGTCCACAGAAGTCTCATAGCTGATTTCAATGCAATGTGAAAGACGGAATGCCCTCTTCTTAAGTAACAGGGCATGAATGAACCTGCTGTGTCAGCATCAGAGTAGCCTCGCCAACCTTGTTCACTGTTGTATTCAAAGGTCTCGCCTTGTCTTAAGCCTGGTCTTTTTTCCAAGAAAATGAAATAAAAGGCATACAGATTGGAATGAAAGAAGTACGTAAAATTGTCTTGTTGCGCAGACGATCTGATTGTATACCTTAAAAACTCACTAAAGAAATCTACTAAAAAGCTGCTAGAGTTGACTTGGGACCAGATGTCATTATCCTAATTTCTTTGAACGTTGAGTTTTAAGCCCGCTCTTTCACTTTGCTCTTTTAGTTTAGTTTGCTTATTTTTGATTGTGCTGGGGTTTTGTTGCTGCACGAGAGCTTCCTCTAGTTGTGGGGACAGAGGCTACTCCCTAGCTGCAGTGTGAGGGCTTCACATCGAGGGGCTCAAGGGCACGTGGGCTTCAGGAGCTCCAGGGCATGGGCCCCACAGTCACCGAGCATGGACTAAGCTGCCCTGGGGCGTATGGAATCTTCCTCTCCCAGGGACTGAGCTCATGCTCCTTGAGTTGGCGGATGGATTCTTAATCACCGGACCACCAGGGAAGTCCCAAACACGTTTTTTGAAGAAATCAACAAGCTGGCTCTAAAATGTATATGAAAATGCAAAGGATCTAGAAGAGAAAAACAATTATAAAAAAGAACTAAGTTGAAAGACTACCCTACCTGATATAAAATTTAACTGAAAAGTAGCAATAATCAAGAGAGGGTGGTATTGACACATTGCTCTATACATAGAAAGGAATATAAAGCCTGAATTAGACATACTTACATAAGGCCAAATGGCTTTTGAACAAAAAACTTAAGAGAATTCAATACGGAGAGGATAATCTTTCAACAAGTGAAACAACTTTTTATCATGATGGAGAAACAAAATGTACCTCAACCCTTACCTCACATGACACACAAAAATTAACCTAAAAGTGTCACTGACAGAAATATAAAGATAAAACTATAAAATTTATGGAAGAAAAGATAGAATAAAGCATTTTGCAACCTTGTGCTAGGCAACAATTTATAAATAAGGCACAAATAGATGAATCATAAAATACAAAAATTACTAAATTGTACTTCATGAAAATAAAAATATTTTTCTCTTTCCAAGGCTCCATTAAATATTTTTAAAGATTTTTTTTGGCCTCTTTTTATTGTTTTTTTTTTTTCCCAATCTATCTTTATTCTTCAGCCTGTGTGGGTCTCCCATCACAGTGGCATCCCTCGCTGCATGCGGTCCAGGGTGCTGGCTCTCAATCGGACACACCAGTCCAGCCGCTCCGTGGCACATGGGATCATCCCAGGCCAGGGATCGAACCGGCGCCCCTTGCACTGCAAGGCGGACCCTTTACCCACTGGACCACCAGGGAAGCCCTCCGTTAAATATTTTTAAAGAAATAAAAACCATGTCACAGACTAGAAACAAGTATTGATGTTTCCATTACATACATCTGATAAAAGATGTGTGTCCCAGATATGTAAAGAATTTTTACAACTCAATAATAAGAAAGCAGGTATGTCAATAAAAGATGAATGAAGCATTTAAACAGACACTTTTTCAAAAACCATGTGCAAATGATCAATAAGCACATTAAAAGATACTCAAGATGCTCAGGTTACAAGATGCTGTCTGTCATCTAGGAAATGCAAGGAAGTCTCAGTAAGACACCACTATACATTCACATATCAGAGCTACTAAGATTTGAAAGACTGAACATGTCACGTGTTGGCAAAGATGTGAAATAACGGGTAAGAATACAAAATGGTACAACTATGTTGGAGAAATTAAAGTTTCTTTACAAGTGAAGCAATGCTTACCTATGATCTGTTCATTGCACTCCTAGATATTTACCCAGAACAATGAAAATATGTGTTGACACAAATACTTATAACAGTTTATATTTTATATATTTTGTTTATAGTAGTTTCATTTATAAATAGCTAAATGTCCACCAGCAGGAGACGGGGTATTCCAATCACGGCACAGCCACGCAGCGGAACAGTGTGCAAAGCAGAAAGGACTGACCACTGGTGGGTACAATGCGGGCGAACCTCAGCAGGCGTGTGCGGAGTGGAGAGGGGTCACTGTATTATCCAGGTGGGGGCCGTAGCCCACAGCGGCAGGAACCTGAGCGGCGTTGGCTGGAGGGCGGGGTGAGCTCGGCGCAGCAGGGGCAACGGCCGTGTGCTCAGGCTTGACCACAGAGCCGCTTGCTGAGGCAGGTACGTGGTCAACACTCAGTGAACTTTACACTTAAAGGTGGTGCAATTAAGGGATATAAATTACACCTTAATCAGTTTTTTGAAGTCATAAACTTTTCCTCTTTTTTTAAAGTGTTTTTTTTTTTTTTTCAGCTGCACCACGCCGCTTGTGGGATCTCAGTTCCATGACTAGGGATTGAAACCAGGCCACGGCAGTGAACCCCCGGAGTCCTTGCCACCAGGCAGTCAGGGAATTCATTTATTTACTCACTTGCTCACTCATTTGTTGGAGCTGTGGACTTTTCCTGCGCCACCTTTATATCTTTACTGAGAGGGATGGGGAAAGGGCATGCGCCCAGTTAATGGCTGCAGGCCGGGCCCCGGGGGGCCATACTAATTTGCCCAAGCGGTGAAGCCGCACCAGGAGCAGAGCTGCAGGCGGGGTCACCGCTGGTAAGTCCACTGCCGTGCTCCAGTGTCCTCTGTCCTCGGCAGAGGCCGGCTGGGGCAGTTGCAGGAGGAGGCGGTGGGAGATCCTCACCCTTGTGTCTTCAAGTCCTTGAGGCTGGCTCTGATCTCTGCTTCTCCCCAGGGATGCGGTATTGCTTTTGATTCACTGTTTTCCTGGGTAGAGGCAGGTACGATGACTTCTAGTTGGCCATTCTCAACATGATAGCCCCCATTCTACAGGTCAGAGAACCAATGCGGGAATTCTGCCAGCTGCTAAGTATGGGACTTCGCTGGTGGTCCAGTGGCTAAGATTCCGTGCTCCCAATGCAGGGCACTGAGGTTCGATCCTGGTCAAGAAACTAGATCCCGCATGCTACAACTAAGACTCAGCACAGGGCTTCCCTGGTGGTCCAGTGGGTACAGAGTCCGCCTTGCAGTGCAAGGGGCACTGGTTTGATCTCCGACCCGGGAAGATCCCACGTCTAGGGGACAGGGCTCTGGAGTCCGTGCGGGCGAACCTCAGCAGGCGTGTGCGGAGTGGAGAGGGGTCACTGTATTATCCAGGTGGGGCCGTAGCCACAGCGGCAGGAACCTGAGCGGCGTTGGCTGGAGGCGGGGTGAGCTCGGCGCAGCAGGGGCAACGGCCGTGTGCTCAGGCTTGACCACAGAGCCGCTTGCTGAGGCAGGTACGTGGTCAACACTCAGTGAACTTTACACTTAAAGGTGGTGCAATTAAGGGATATAAATTACACCTTAATCAGTTTTTTGAAGTCATAAACTTTTCCTCTTTTTTTAAAGTGTTTTTTTTTTTTTTTCCGCTGCCCCCCCCCGCTTGTGGGATCTCAGTTCCATTACTTGGGGTTGAAACCAGGCCACGGCAGTGAACCCCCGGAGTCCTTGCCACCAGGCAGTCAGGGAATTCATTTATTTACTCACTTGCTCACTCATTTGTTGGAGCTGTGGACTTTTCCTGCGCCACCTTTATATCTTTACTGAGAGGGATGGGGAAAGGGCATGCGCCCAGTTAATGGCTGCAGGCCGGGCCCCGGGGGGCCATACTAATTTGCCCAAGCGGTGAAGCCGCACCAGGAGCAGAGCTGCAGGCGGGGTCACCGCTGGTAAGTCCACTGCCGTGCTCCAGTGTCCTCTGTCCTCGGCAGAGGCCGGCTGGGGCAGTTGCAGGAGGAGGCGGTGGGAGATCCTCACCCTTGTGTCTTCAAGTCCTTGAGGCTGGCTCTGATCTCTGCTTCTCCCCAGGGATGCGGTATTGCTTTTGATTCACTGTTTTCCTGGGTAGAGGCAGGTACGATGACTTCTAGTTGGCCATTCTCAACATGATAGCCCCCATTCTACAGGTCAGAGAACCAATGCGGGAATTCTGCCAGCTGCTAAGTATGGGACTTCGCTGGTGGTCCAGTGGCTAAGATTCCGTGCTCCCAATGCAGGGCACTGAGGTTCGATCCCTGGTCAAGAAACTAGATCCCGCATGCTACAACTAAGACTCAGCACAGGGCTTCCCTGGTGGTCCAGTGGGTACAGAGTCCGCCTTGCAGTGCAAGGGGCACTGGTTTGATCTCTGACCCGGGAAGATCCCACGTGCTGTGGAGCGGCTGGACGGGTGTGTCCAATTATGGGCCAGCGCTCTGGAGTGCAGCGCTCTGCTACAGGAGAGGCCACAGCAATGGGAGGCCCACATAGGCCAAAGAATGAAGATGGGTGAAAATAAATAGATAAAAAAAGCAATAAAAGAGGCCAAAATTAAAAAAAAAAAAAATTCAGCACAGCCAACTAAATAAATAATTATGTTTGCTTCCCTGGTGGCTTACGTGGTAAAGAATCCGCCCACAATGCAGGAGACCCAGGTTCAATCCCTGGATCAGGAATATCCTCTGGAGAGGGCATGTCAACCCACCTTAGTACTTCTTGCCTGGAGAATCCCATGGGCAGAGGAGCCGGGTGGGCTGCAGTCGCAGGGCCGTGAAGAGTCAGACGTGACTGAGTGGCTAACGCTCACCTGCTCGCTGAGCATGTCTATTCTGATTGTGCTTTCTGGAACTGGGGAAGCAACCACAGGCCGTGTTGGGACCCACTCATCCCCCATGAGACATGCCCGACTAAAACTCTCCACAAGCCACCTGACCTCCACAAGCCCCTCCTCTGACTCGGCGGCCAGAGTGACATTTTCTTCTTCTGGAATCAGTGTCAGTTCAGAACTATTGTCCAGCAGCCCCCGGAATGTCTATCGACTCTCCTCTAAGCCCAGCTACCCTGGTTAAAGGCTATGTAGGTTCTCTCGAGGAAAGACTGGGAGACAGCGGACAGAGTGCGTGCCAGGGTCCTTCCTTAGGGGATCTTGGCCTCCCCTCTCTCCAAGGAGCTCTGGGCCTGTAAATAGCTCCGGTCTGGGAACCGACTGAGGAATCGTGACTGTTTTTATGATCTGAGTTAGACTTGTGTTCAGTTGACCTAGAATGTTCCTGCTTATACAGAGCAAGTAAGAATTGAATAGACTCGCTGTGTTTCTCTCCAGGAACGTCATGATTCACCAGTCAGTGCTGTCCATCTGTGCGACTCAGACCAGCCTGATGGTTCTTTCAACTCGGCTGCTCGTCAGGGGGACCATGGCCTCCTTGCCTTCGGTAGCACTCAACAGTGCGACCGCTTGGCCCCTGACACCCCAGCCTCCAAATACTCCCTTGCATTCAGGGTTTCCAACTGAGCGGCTGCCCTTCCCACTGTAAGGTCTGGGCTAGAGAGGAGAATTATCATGGAGCCCTTCAAGCGGCCAGACTCTCCTCACACGTTTATTTCTCGCAGTAGTAGGGGAAGGAGAGTCTTCTGGACCCTCCCGGGATGACTGTGTAGGCCTTAGAGGCAAGGCCCCTCTCACATGCCAGTCCCATTTAGCCTCTGAGTCATTTCCTCTACTTTAAACCAAGAGAGGCCAGGCGTGTCTAAGCGGCAGGCGGTGGGCTGCCTTTGGGTCCACGTTTCAGCCAGCCAGCCAGACCACACAGAGCCCTTGCTCACGCCTGGAGCTGCCCCATTAAATGCAGAATCCTGCTTCATGGACCCAGACCCGTACACGTGACCCGGTCCAGCTCGACACTCTTTCCATCATCATCACACATCTTCAAGATCCGTTCTCACGCTGTCCAGGATTTCTGCTCGTATAAATCAGAAAGCTCGAGTCCTTCCTGGAGCCACACTTCCTCTTGGGTCACGCTTCGCTCCTCCCTTTAGGCGCCTGCTGGGACTTGAGTCTAGCTATGGGTCTACAGGCAACAGAGGGCAGTGGGGGTCCTGAGGGAACCAGCGTCGTCTTGTGGGGCAACTGCCTCGGGAAAGCCACTAAGGTTTCCCCAAGAACCGCAGGGTCAGCCCCTCAGACGAGGTGGACACAGGCTCTGCAGGGGAGGCCACTCCTGCCGGGCCGACAAAGAAGAGCCACCAGAGCTCAGGGGCTTGGCGCCCACAGCTCCATCAGGGTCCTCCCGCTCACCCCCGCTTCAGCCTGTGCGGCCCGTTTCTTTCCCAGCCAATCCCCTCACATCAACAGTAAGCACTGCACGCAGGGGAGCAGAGCTCAGCCCGCGCTGCAGCGCAGACGCCGTGCGGACGCGTTGGGTTCTGAGCGGGCTCATCCTGCGTAGCCTCCCCGGCAAGCCTGGAGGCCCTCAGATTCGCCTGCACAGCCTGAGCTGCGAATCTGAATTCCTGAGCTCATCTGTTTCTTTCATCACTTTGATGGAAAGTCCAGTGATGTCAGGAGTAACCAGCCAACGTCTGTACACTCCTTCGTTTTTCAGATGTTTGAAAGGGCCGTGCACAGGGTCACCAGCCCTTCCTTTCCTAAGTGCTGACTGGGAGCATCCACTGCGGCTCTCTGCACGTCTCTGGAAGCAGATCGTGTCGTGGACTACCTGTGCTCTCTTGACTACTGCAAACAGTCTTTTCTGTCTTTAAATCAAATCGGATTACAGAGCTAATTCAGAAACCCCAGAATGAACTCCCCTGGGACCTCGCATGCAGCTATTAGTCTGGAAAATGCCCTTTTCTCCATCCCTGTCAATAAAGTCTAAAGGAGCAGTTTGCCGTCACCTGGGCAGGCCAGCGATACACCTTTCCGGACATGCCTCAGGTGTCCAGTAACGCTCCAGCCCCACATCATAATTCAGTTCACAGGGGTTTTGATCGCCTTTACCTTCCACGAGCCATCACACTGGCCCACCAGATTGATATTATTATGCTGGTTAGATCTAGGGAGCAAGAAGTAGCAGCTACTCCAGACTTGCTGGTAAGACATTCGCGTGTTAGAGGGTGAGAAATAACCCAGCTAAAACTCGGGGCCCTTCTGCCTCGGTGAAACTTCTAAGGTCCAGTGAGACGGGCCATGCTGAGGTGTCCTCCTGAGGTGGAGGATAAGCTGCTCCAGCTGGACCCCCTACAACCCAGACAGAGGCATGGTGCCTCGGGCCAGCACTTTGGAGGCCATTCCTCACCTGGCTGTTACTCCAGCTCATCTCCCAAGTGACCTGAGCGACTGCCGGTTTTGAGCAGGGTGAGAACAAGAGAAGGCTTCCTGCTGGTCCAGGCTGCAGGCACGCGGCTCTGCCCTGGGCCATGGATCCAGCAGATCCAACAGGTGGCAGAAAGGACGCTGTTATGTGCTTTGACCGGCAGTGTAGGTAACCACAGGGCAGACCTTTAGGACTTGGGAGCAAGAACCTGTCCTTCCACACAGACAACTATGCTCTTTCCAAGAAACAGCTCTCGGCCTGCTACCGGGCCTTAGCCGACACCAAATGCTGCAGTGGCCGCCGAGTTGCCGTGAGACCCGAGCCACCTCCGTGAAGCGGGTGTCGTCTGGCCCACCAGCCACAGAGCCACACCGGCACAGCAGAGCTTCATCGCCACGTGAAGACTGAGCCTGTGGGGGGCTGAGCAGGCCCGCGGGTGCGGGGAGCTCTGGAGGGAGTGGCCAGGTGCCTGGCCCCACCCCTGCTCCTGAGCCTCCTCTCCGCAGCCTGCACCTGTGGCTCACGGGGCTTAACTCCTGGGATCAGCGACAGGAGGAGACAGACGAGGGCTGGTTTACACACGGCTCTGCAGCACCCACGTGGGCAACTCCTGGCCCCTGGCCTCTCTGTGGGAACCCGGAAGGCCTGATCAAGGGGAACCACCCAGGGCAGGGCTTCAGGCAGTGCACGTGGTTGTACACTTTTCTTGGAAGGAGAAATGGCCAGCTATGGGGTTATGCACCAATTCACAGCTATAGCCTGTGGTTTGGCTGGAAGGTCAGGGGCTTAGAAGGACCTCGACTGGAAATCTAGTGACAAAGAAGATTGGAAAGAGGAAAATGGAAAGACCTCTCTAAATGGGGAGAAAATGTGAAGACATCACGTCCTGTAGAATGTTCCCCAAATGGTGATGTCAGTAGAGGAAGATATTAACAACTGAGTGGACAGGTGACCCGCCCTGTGGGTACCATGCAGTCTCTCACAGCCAGCCCTGTCAGCATCCAGTGGGCTCTTGGAAAAGCAGCATGGTGGCAAGGATGGGGGACACATGGGCCCCCACGCGTCCAGGCTGACCAGCCACTGGCACTGTTGAGCATCGAGACTGCCAGTGGCAGAAACCAGCACTGACCCTCCACGTGGCACCACTTCCAGGGTGAGCGGGCGGCCGCCTGGGGGCAGAATATAGGGCCACTTGATCATGGAAGGGGCAGCATTCTGTCCTCGCAGGCATAGACACCATGGATGCAGATCTGCCATAGTGCTTCTGCCAAAACAACCACCCGGGAACGTGCAGGGCACCTTCCCATCACGGACTCCACACAGCCTCGCTTCTGATCAAGGAACTCACTTCACAGCTAAAAAAAAAAAAAGTGTGGCACCAGGTCCATGCTCAAGGTGTAATTCACCGTCCCTGACAGAGTGGACATCCCCAGCTCACGCCCTCGGAGCCTCCAGTTTGGGGACTTTCAGGCCGGGACTTAGAGCATCAGCTCCCAGCCCTCAGGCCTAGGGTTTGGACTGAGCCCATCATGAGCTTCCTGGGCCTCGAGCTGGCAAAGGGCAGCCCGCGGGGCTCCACTGGGGCCAGCTCCCCTGAGAAGTCACTTCTTACTGTGCATGTGTACTGCGTCACTTCAGCTGTGCCTGACCCTGCAGCCCCGTGGACTGTAGCCGACCAGGCTCCTCTGTCCGTGGATTCTCCAGGCGAGAGGATGGAGAGGGCTGCCCTCCTCCAGGGGATCCTGCTGACCCAGGGACTGAACCACGTCTCGTGGCCTCCCACATTGGCAGGCGGGTTCCTTACCACCAGCTCCACCTGGGAAGCCCCTTCTGACGTATGTCTGCGTATAAACAGGTCTTTGCACATACGCACCTGTAGGATGTGCTGCCACATCCTGTACAGCTCTAGAGCCCTGTGTGCCCCGTCGGCGTACAGGCTGTGCAGTTTCTCTGGAAGACTCTGACTGGGTCTCTCTCCGAGTCCTACAGCCCAGAGACATGGAGCCCGCGGCAGCCAAGGCCTCACCACCCTTCGGGACTCTCCGGGACCAGACTGTCGGCTCCCTCTCGACGGCTCAGCCCTGGTGGCCACCAGAGACCACCCGCACGGCCTGTGGGGCTCGGGGGCGACAGTCTCGGGCCTTCCCTGTACTTGCCCATCAGAGGCCCCTCCAGCCCCTCTGAACCCAGCTAACACAGAAGGAGGGAAAACACGCCTCTTTCATATTTCAAAATCCTAGTGCCTGAACAGGCTCCAAGGACCTCAGGTAGGGCAGAAGACTGCAGGAAGATTCTTCTCACAGGTCACACCCAACAAAGCCAGCTTTGGCAGCAGAAGTGATGAGCGCCGCCCCGAGCCCTGGCTGGGCAGCCGTGCGGGCCAGAGGCCAGGCCGCCGGAGCGCCTGCCCCGCCTCACCACCCGGCACAGAGCCCGAGCAGAGGGGCAGCCGGTCCTCGAGAGCCTCACCAGAGGACAAGGGGCGACCGCGGGGAGCCAGGCAGGCTGTGTCGCTGGCTCCGACGGGCAGAGGCCGTGCTGCCTACTCCCCATACACGCCTCTGCCTCCGGGCCTCCTGGGGTTTCCTGGAGAGGGTCAGCAGACTCCCAGTGACAGAGATACAACCGCCAGGGCCCGGGGCGTGAGGCCGAGAGGACGCGGAGCTGAGCGGAGCCGTAAGGGAGTGAAGAGTGTGGCCCGGGCCCACTGCACGTGGAGGTGTGCTCCCAGAGCGAACGGGCCCCGCCGGGCTGAGGGGGCGCCCCGGAGCCTCTTTCCAGGAGGCCCCCAGCCCCCCACGCTGCCGGCTCTTCAGCCAAACCAAGGACCCCGCCAGGAACCCAAGACGTGGCTCAGGAGCTCTGCCGCAGCCCCTGCAGAATGGGGCCCTGTCGGGTCACCCGCCCCCCTGAGTCTGGCCCTCTCGCTGGCCCAGGGTGGACGGGGGCACCGGCCCCTGGGGAGGCCACGTGGCGCGGCTCCCACTGCCAGCCCCCACCCATGGCAGGCCTACGCCGGCCAGACCGTAATTGGAAACAGACCCGCGTGTGACTCAGAGAGGCGGCGCCACCCCCCCACACCAGCCCACACGGGCCTTTGAACCGGGGCTCTCTTCCTGTGAGCCCCCGCCTCCGTCTGGCTGACGTGTGCAGGCCACACCGCTGAGCGCATCTGGCCGGGATATTCTAGTCGGGTCTGCTCCCGGGCACGTCTCACCCGACTCTGGGAGAGGTCACCACAGCTCCTCAGCCCTCCCAAGAGCGCCTGGCTGCATCCGTGCACCCACACACATGCACACACAGTCACCGCATGAATGCACAGATCATACAGCACACAAGCATGCATGCACACACGTTCCCTTACATGCATGCATACCAACACGTATACAAACAGCATACATACATGCACACATTCCCTTGCATGTGTGCACACAAACATGTACATATGCACATACATAAATGCACATGCGTTCCCTACATTATTCATACAGACACATTTACACACACACTTACATGCATGCACACATGTCTCCTTACATGGCTGTACACGGACGTATACTAACATGCCTGCACACAGACACGTACGTCCGCATGCTTGGACACGCGTGCATATACATACACACACAGAGAGACATGTAACATCCACATATGCATGCATGCATGCCTGAACATGCACACGGGTGTGCATGGGTAGACACACATGCATAGACACATACACATCCATGTACTGTGGGTGTGCACGTGCACGTGTGTGCTTCACATGCATGTACAGTGCTTCACATACAGTGCACATCCACATCCACACAGCACATTCTAGCAGGTCCTCACCCCTGCAGGGACACGGCGTCCCAGCTCACTAAAGTGGCCACTGAAGACTCCCAAGGCCCCGCCCGCGCCTCTCTGGGGCTCTGCTTTGGAAAAACACAGCTCTGCCGTGGGATGGGAGGGGCACCCCGTCGCTCCTGCCAGCCCTCGATCCTCCCACAGACCCTCCTGGAAAGCAGCCTTCACGCTCACAGCACACCAGCCCTCCTCGGGGGCTGCACCCTGGGACGTGTGCACCACGGGGCACGTGCACCAGGGGACTCGCAGGACCCACCCCACCCGCACCCAGCTCTGCCCCTCAGCCTGAGCCCCTTCTGTGCCCGTCCTTGTCACTGGCCTTACTCTCTGGAGGGCGGTCCAGGTGAACTGCCCTGGCCGCACGCACCTGACCTCAGGCTTCCCGGCTCTAGGACCCATTACTAGGTGAGTGAGGAATAGCTCCATAGCTCCATTTTTTTTTTTTTTTTTGACTAAGGTGTAATTGATAACCTTAGCATTAGTGTCGGGAGCATAATGGAATGATTCAGTATATGTGTACATTGCGGAATGACCACCACAGCAAGTCCAACGAGCCTCCATCACTACATGGACTCACAAACTTTTTCTTGTGATGAAAACATCTAAGATCCACTCTCTTAGTACTTTCACATATTCAGCACCCTGTTATTGAGTACACAACACTCCCATGATCTGTTCATTTTACGATGAACAATGAAAAAGTCTGTGTCTGTCGACACGCTCCCTCATTCGCCCCCCGCGCCCCCCCGCCCCCTGAGGCAACCGCCAGTCTCCGCGCGACACCCAGAGCTCAAGTTCTTTGCTTGTGTTTTTCTTTGTTCGTTTGGTTTGGTTTTTTAAGATTACACATACGAGTGAGATTGTATAGTATTTGGTTTTCTCCTCCCCCAACTTATCTCAGCCAAATGCCCTCCAGGTCCATCCATGTTGTCACAAACGGCAAGGTTTCACTCTTTTTTATGTCCGAGTAATATTCTGTTGTGTGCATCTACCACATCTTCTTTATCTCTATTCACCCATCAGGGGACATGTGGGCTGCTTCTATGTCCTGGCTATTGTGAAGAACGTTGCCGTGAACTTGGGGGTGCATATGTCTTCTTGAGATAATGTTTTCATTTCCTTTGGATAAATACCCCAAAGTGGAATTGCTGAATTAAGTGGCAGTTCTATTCTTAGTATTTTGAGGCGTCTCCGTACCATTCTCCATAGTGGCTGCGCCAATATTTACGTTCCCAACCAAGTCGGAGGGGTCCCTGCTCTCCCCATCCTCACCGGCCCTTCTTATCGCCTGTCTCTTTGCTGACGGCCCTTCTGACGGGTGTGAGATGCCGCCTCGCTGTGCTTCTGACGTGCCTTTTCCTGATGATGAGCACCCTTCATGCCCATCTGCTTGTCCTCTCTGGAACAAGCACGAGCTTCTCCTGGGCGCCAGGAGTACGCTCAGTCAGGCGGACGCCACCTCTTGAGTCCAGTTGGGTCAGAAAAGCAGCTAAACGTTCAGGGCAGATGCCGAGAGCCTGACAGCCTTGTAGACGGGCCCCAGGGAGTGCATTCATTCTCTACCAACCGGTTGCACAGCCCTCCCCGGTGTAATTGATAACCTTAGCATTGCGGAATGGAATGATTCAGTATATGTGTACATTGCGGAATGACCACAGCAAGTCCAACGAGCCTCCATCACTACATGGACTCACAAACTTTTTCTTGTGATGAAAACATCTAAGATCCACTCTCTTAGTACTTTCACATATTCAGCACCCTGTTATTGAGTACACAACACTCCCATGATCTGTTCATTTTACGATGAACAATGAAAAAGTCTGTGTCTGTCGACACGCTCCCTCATTCGCCCCCCGCGCCCCCCCGCCCCCTGAGGCAACCGCCAGTCTCCGCGCGACACCCAGAGCTCAAGTTCTTTGCTTGTGTTTTTCTTTGTTCGTTTGGTTTGGTTTTTAAGATTACACATACGAGTGAGATTGTATAGTTTTTGGGTTTTTCTCCTCCCCCAACTTATCTCAGCCAAATGCCCTCCAGGTCCATCCATGTTGTCACAAACGGCAAGGTTTCACTCTTTTTTATGTCCGAGTAATATTCTGTTGTGTGCATCTACCACATCTTCTTTATCTCTATTCACCCATCAGGGGACATGTGGGCTGCTTCTATGTCCTGGCTATTGTGAAGAACGTTGCCGTGAACTTGGGGGTGCATATGTCTTCTTGAGATAATGTTTTCATTTCCTTTGGATAAATACCCCAAAGTGGAATTGCTGAATTAAGTGGCAGTTCTATTCTTAGTATTTTGAGGCGTCTCCGTACCATTCTCCATAGTGGCTGCGCCAATATTTACGTTCCCAACCAAGTCGGAGGGGTCCCTGCTCTCCCCATCCTCACCGGCCCTTCTTATCGCCTGTCTCTTTGCTGACGGCCCTTCTGACGGGTGTGAGATGCCGCCTCGCTGTGCTTCTGACGTGCCTTTTCCTGATGATGAGCACCCTTCATGCCCATCTGCTTGTCCTCTCTGGAACAAGCACGAGCTTCTCCCTGGGCGCCAGGAGTACGCTCAGTCAGGCGGACGCCACCTCTTGAGTCCAGTTGGGTCAGAAAAGCAGCTAAACGTTCAGGGCAGATGCCGAGAGCCTGACAGCCTTGTAGACGGGCCCCAGGGAGTGCATTCATTCTCTACCAACCGTGGCTTCGACGCGCCAGTCCACAGCCCTCCGCCCTGGGAGAGAAGCAGGAGCCCCACTGGTCCTCACAGGCCGACCGCAAGGACAGACGAGCTGCGGAGTGACCGGGGCTCTGGGGACACCCTCTAGGCTCTCCAGGTGTCCAGTTGCACCCAGTTTCCTGCAGGACCGGGTCTTCTGGCTGCTGTCGGCGGGGGCCGCCCTGAGCTCCGCCACAAGACCCGCCCCCTCTGCATCAGAGCGCTCCCTCAGGCCCAGGCCCCGGGACTCCCTCGTCTGCCTCCGTCCAAAGAAAACTCAGCTCTGAAAGGACCGTGCGGTCAGGTCAGGCCACCTGAACGATGTCCCCCTCCTAAGGTCAGCTGACTGGCAGCCCCGGTCACCCTGCACACATGCCGTGGTGCTCAAGCTTGACCCAGGGGTCATCTCAGAATCTTGTGCCAGAGACAGAGCCGCACTATGAACTGGGCACCAAGAGGGGCAGGTCTCCTGGGCAGCAAGGCCAGGGGCACCCAGGTGGTGGGGGGGGCAAGGGAGAACGTGCCAGTGCAGCCACCTCATCCCACGGCCGCACGGAAAGCGGCATCTTGGGGACGGCGGGAGAGGGGAGGCGGCGCGCAGGCCTCAGCCAGAGGACGTCGTCCCCAGAGCGTCCGGACACAGGGAGCCTCTTCTGCAGAAAACACGGGTGCCTCGCCGTTTCCACAGTTACTCACAAACAGCCCACACTCCTTCCCGAGAAACTGCTGTGACACGCTCACCTGGACCCCGCCACCTTCGGAACATTTCCTCAGAGTGACGAACGCAGCCCAGCTGCCCTGGTTCCGGAGAGCGGCCGCTGCGGGAGCCGCTGTGGCCGAGCCGTCTGGGAAGAGCCGCGGTCGAGCTTCTTCCCCGCAGGGTGACACCCCACCCAGGCCCCACAGGAGACCATGGCCCCCACCCTAGGACGGAGATGGGCCAGAGCTGGGGGCAGGGAGAGGGAGCCCTGTCTCAGGGTTTCTGCTGCTGGGGCTGGTGGGCTGGCCGGTCACCTCATCCCTGGCGCTTGCCCTGTGCGGGGCGCCCGGGCCAACGGCAGCTGGCTTGGAGTTGCACGCACCTTCCAGCCCCAGGGGGCGGAATGCCCGAGCCGGCTAGTGGCACATGCGAGCCCTGACGTCCAGGGAGTCACGGGGAGGGCCGCTGCCGGCTGCTGGTGCCGCATCTGGAGCAGCGTGGACAGCGGCCCCACACAGGAGGGCTGGGCGCACCTCGACCTCTGGGCAACCCGACCGACATCCGGGACTGACTGCTGAGGCTGGTGGAATTTCCTGCTGGTGGCCCATGGGGTGGTGATGTCCTCTCACCCGCACGGCTGTGGAGCCCCTCACGTGGGGATGAGAGGACCTCAGCTGACGGCCAGGGCGCCTGCTACCTCTCACTGACCACCTCTCAGGATGTCTGCCCATTTCACAGGTGGGGGAGACTGAGGCAACACGGTAACTGCACCCAGCCTCAGGCGACACAGCAGATGAGCAGGGCTCCCGGAGCCTGGCTCCCCATCGGTGTTGTGAGGGGGAGAGGGCAGAGGGCACAGGCTCTGAGGCTGGCCTCTGAGACCCCGCCCACCACACAGGGCCCGGAGCCTGAAGCCCAGGGGAGCCGTCCCTCCATCACGCCACCGCCGAGCAGCCCAGAGAGGCTGACCGTGCTCGTCCAGTTGGGGCAGGGCACGAGCCCACGCCCAGGAGGGGAGCCCCGAGGCCAGGCTGAGTGGCGGGCATGAAGATGGGGAGCTCAGGACTTTGCATCAGGAACAACTTTGCACGCCACGAGCCTGGCCCCTGCCCTGCAGCCCCGCAGCCCCGCGCCCGCCCAGCCGAGGCTCGGACCGCTGAGCTGAAGGCCAGGCCACCGTGGCAGGGCCCCGGGAGACCCACGTCAGTCCTGGAGACAGACGGCTGTGCGGGCTGTGGCCCGTCCTCCTGGAGGGAGTCACCCAGCCCGTCGCCACCCCTCAGGACCCACCACCGTGTTCCCCGGGCACCCTGGGCCTCCGCAGGCCCCTCCCTCCCTGTGACCCCTGACCTAGAGGACCTTGTTCTTGGGCCAGGCCACTTCCTTGAGACCCTCCCAGCCCTGGCTCGCCCTGGGGGCCAGGGCCCAGTGGTAGGGCTTGGTGGGCAGTGAGGGCTCTGGCTTTGGACCCCATGCCACCTGGTGTGAGCCCAAGACTCCAGCTACAGGGAGCCCTCAGACCAGCAGGGAGAGGGGCTCAGGACAACGTGGGGTCTGGCAGGACCACGCGGACCAGCACCTCCTCCAGGAAGGCCACTTAGAATTGGGGGGCGGGGACAGGCCCTCAAACACAGGCCAAGAGAGCACAGGCTAGCAGGGCCCTGAGACAGGGTCGGGTGTCTGGGGCAGTCAGATAAGGGGGTCTCAGAGCTGATGGGGAGTGAGCTCCAGGAAGAGCCGGCCCCCGGGAGGCTTCACCACAGGCCAGGCTCAGACACGGGCCTGCAGGACGGGGCCACAGCCGGAGGAGCACCCGGGCCGTCCTGCAGCTGGCCAGACCCTTCCGACGCTCGGCAGCCCACACAGGCTTGGAAAGGTCCCTGAGGGCAGCTAGCTGCTTCCCCGCCAGGCTCCCGGCTGGGCCAGGACCTGCCCTCTGGAGGAGCATCGTCCACTCCCGCCAGATGGAGGCGGGGATGCCGGCGGCCGCGGGAGGCATGTGATGAGGACAGGCTCTTCGGGGGCTGACCACCCGAGCCCTGTGAGGGGGGACGTGGCAGCTGCGGCCTGAGCCCCCCGGCCTGGGAGCCCCCGTCTGGAGGGAGCTTGACAGGGCTCTTGTGGCATTTCAGAAAAGCCCACGCCCAGAATCGCCCGAGCCCGGGAGCCAGCACTCTCTGGAAGTCCCTTCCAGCTCGCAAATCTGTCCCAGGTGCCGCCCACAGCACCACCCACCCGACATGTAGGTCTGCAGGAATTCGCCCCGCGGCTCCCTAGCTCTGTGCCTCAAAGCTGTTAATCCTCAGACAAGCTGGTTCTGTTTAGGGCTTGATGTGTCAGACGCTGAGGATTTTCTTCCTGCCAGAAAGGGGCTCCATCAAAGGGCAGGGGCCCTTCTCCGTGGCTGGTGCCTCCCTGCGAGAGTCAGCAGGGACGGTGAGGGGAGTGTTCTTGGGCCAGGCCACTTCCTTGAGACCCTCCCAGCCCTGGCTCGCCCTGGGGGCCAGGGCCCAGTGGTAGGGCTTGGTGGGCAGTGAGGGCTCTGGCTTTGGACCCCATGCCACCTGGTGTGAGCCCAAGACTCCAGCTACAGGGAGCCCTCAGACCAGCAGGGAGAGGGGCTCAGGACAACGTGGGGTCTGGCAGGACCACGCGGACCAGCACCTCCTCCAGGAAGGCCACTTAGAATTGGGGGGCGGGGACAGGCCCTCAAACACAGGCCAAGAGAGCACAGGCTAGCAGGGCCCTGAGACAGGGTCGGGTGTCTGGGGCAGTCAGATAAGGGGGTCTCAGAGCTGATGGGGAGTGAGCTCCAGGAAGAGCCGGCCCCCGGGAGGCTTCACCACAGGCCAGGCTCAGACACGGGCCTGCAGGACGGGGCCACAGCCGGAGGAGCACCCGGGCCGTCCTGCAGCTGGCCAGACCCTTCCGACGCTCGGCAGCCCACACAGGCTTGGAAAGGTCCCTGAGGGCAGCTAGCTGCTTCCCCGCCAGGCTCCCGGCTGGGCCAGGACCTGCCCTCTGGAGGAGCATCGTCCACTCCCGCCAGATGGAGGCGGGGATGCCGGCGGCCGCGGGAGGCATGTGATGAGGACAGGCTCTTCGGGGGCTGACCACCCGAGCCCTGTGAGGGGGGACGTGGCAGCTGCGGCCTGAGCCCCCCGGCCTGGGAGCCCCCGTCTGGAGGGAGCTTGACAGGGCTCTTGTGGCATTTCAGAAAAGCCCACGCCCAGAATCGCCCGAGCCCGGGAGCCAGCACTCTCTGGAAGTCCCTTCCAGCTCGCAAATCTGTCCCAGGTGCCGCCCACAGCACCACCCACCCGACATGTAGGTCTGCAGGAATTCGCCCCGCGGCTCCCTAGCTCTGTGCCTCAAAGCTGTTAATCCTCAGACAAGCTGGTTCTGTTTAGGGCTTGATGTGTCAGACGCTGAGGATTTTCTTCCTGCCAGAAAGGGGCTCCATCAAAGGGCAGGGGCCCTTCTCCGTGGCTGGTGCCTCCCTGCGAGAGTCAGCAGGGACGGTGAGGGGGAGCACCCTGGCGGAGGGTCTGCACGCGCCTGGAGAAGGCTCGTCCCCGAGAAAGCCCGCGGGGCCCCAGCCGGCTCGTTCGGCCGCCCCGCTTCCTGATCTATAGAGCAGCAGCGCGCGTCGGGGTGGGCAGGAGCCCCTGAGCCCTGGCTCCACAGGGTGGGGGGCCCGGGGACAGTGAAACGGATGTCCCTCCAGGTGGGCCCTGGGGTCCCTTCTAGGCAGTGAAAGTGGAAAGGTGTTAGCCGCTCGGCGTGTCCGACTCCTCGCAGCCCCGGGGGTTATGGCTCGCCAGGGTCTCTGTCCGCGGGCCTCCCCGGGCAAGGGTGCTGGAGTGAGTCGCCACGCCCCTCTCCAGCGGCTCCTCCCGGCCCAGGGTCGCATCCAGGTCGCCCCATGGCAGGGGCGGCTCCGCCTGTGATCCTGGGCTGCGCTCTGTGCTCAGGAAGCCCCTCTGCCCCAGGCGCCCTCGGCGTGGGCAGTGGCAGCCTCGGCCGCAGCCCGGCTGACTCGGCGTCGAGGCCCAGGCTCTGTCTCCCAGGGTCGGCGTGGCCCGGGCCTCGCGCGCCAGCTCTGGGGAGGACCCGGGCCCCGGCGAGCCCGCAGGCTCTCCTCCGCTCTGACCAGGGCGTCCGCGTCCGCGCCCTCCCTCCAGCCCCAGGGCCTCGGGCACAGCCAGGCGGGAGGGGTGGGTGAGGAGCGGGTACCATGGAGGGCGCTGCCGTCCAGGTAAGGCGCGGGCCCCACAGCCGACGCGGGGGGGCAGAGCGGGAGGAACGGGGTGAGCCCAGGCAGGAAGCGGCTGCCGCGCTAGGGGGGAACAGGGAACACGTGGGGAAGCGCCCCCAGGCTCGCTGCTTGCGTGTCGTTTCTCACAATGCGGGAACAGGGCCCATGAGGACAGTCGTGGGCGCTGCTAGAAGCACTGCTGGCTCCTCTCCTCCTTTACACAGGGGACCCTCGGATGCATTTCCTGGGTCCCGCCGGACCGTTTCCCATGACGCGTGAGCCAGCGCCCGTGTGCGCCCGGCGGTGCTGGCACCGCCTGTGACCTGGGGAAGATGCCCGAGCGGCCGAGTCACCCACAGCACGGTCCTGACCCTGGTTCCCCGCAGACTCACTGACACGTGCGGGACAGCCCCCGACACGAGTGCTAGGAAGAGTCCCCGAGACAGAGGAGAGGCCACGGCTCGGGTGACCCCGAGGCCTGGCCAGCATCACAGGCACTGCTGGGACTCTGCAGCCATGCCCCAGAGACCGGTCACGTGTGTACCTGGGCCCCACCGTCATGGACAAGCCAGAAGCACTGATCTCCCAGACAGGCCGGCTGGCCCAGAGCGGCCCATCCTTGGGAAGAGAGATGGGCCCAGCCACACAGGGAGGTCGGGCTCACACACCAGCACTGAAGCAGAAAACAGATAAATGAAGGATAAAATCAGCAAGACAGAAAGCTGATGGCCTGAAAAGCTCAATAAATCTGATAAAACTCTGCATACACTGATTTTTAAAAGAGAGAGACACCACAAGCTATCGATACCAGAATGGAAGAGACGGCAGCACCATAGATCCAAAAGACACAAGATGGGCAATCAGGAGCAACAAGGAAAAGTGGTGACGAGCGGACAGAGACGCGTCGGCCACGTCCTTGCCGAGCGGCAGCACAGCGAGAGCCACGCCCGGACCGGTTTATGAATTTCAGATTCGCTTTATCCCAGGTTCTTTAGCACCTCAGTTTCTAAAAAAAAGAAAGAAGAAAAAAATACATGGACCATCATCATGCCAATAAATTTAGACAACTTGTATGAAATAAATTCATTGAAAGATACAATTTTTTCTAAACTAAGTCAAGAAGAAATAATCCTATGTTTAAGAGGACACTGAATTTTCTGTCTGAGAGGGATTCATTGAAGAATTTTATCAACCATTTAAGAAAGAAGTAACACCAATCCTGTATAAACTGGTCCAAAATACAGAGGTAAAGGGAACACTTCACAACCCATTTTATGAAGCTAGCCTTACCCTGTTACCAAAAGCAGACAAAGATATTAAAAGGAAAGCATAGACCAACATCCTTCATGAATAGAGACACAGAAATCCATAAAGAAACATTTGTAACTTTAACCTACCAATTTTGAATACCATGACCAAGTGGGTTTATCCCCAAAATGCAATTTTGACTTAAGGTTTTTAAAACTCAGACAATCTAATTCACCGTATTAACAGAATAAAGGTATGCATCCATTTGGTCTCCTCAGTAAATGCAGAAAACATATTTGGCAAATACAATATTTGTTCATGAAAACACTCTAAGAAAACTAGGAACTGAAGGTAACTTTCTCAACCTAATAAAGAACATCACCAACAATAACCAAAATTACTCCACAGCTAATACCATATTAAATGTGAAAACAGAAGACTTTCTCTCTAAACTCAGGGACAGAGGAAGGGTGTCCATTCTCACTGCTGCTATTGGACATTGGACTGGAGGTCTCACCAGCGCACAGGTGAGGAAGAGATATGAAGGAAGTCTAGATCGGAAGAAGAAAGATTGCCTGTTCAGAACTGATCTGACTGTGTTCTTAGAAAGTTCTGTAAAATCTATCCAAAATCTGCAAGAACTAATGAGTAAATTTAGCAAGGCAGAGGATCAATATACAAAATTAATGATGAGGCAGGACTTCAGAAATGATGGAGTGAGCACCTCTGTGAATCAACTCCTTCTTAAAACCAATGAAATCACTGGAAAATGTATCTAAGTTAACTTTTTCTGAGTTCTGAAGATTAACCAAAGGATGACAACAATCTGAAGAATTTATTTAAGAAAAACTATGGTACTTTGGTAAGCATAAACTACAGAAACATGCTGTGACATGAATGAACCTAAAAACCTTATGCCATGTGAAAGAAGCCAGGCACATCAGCCCACATATATGATTCCATTGCTTCCCACTGCACAGCCTGGGGACCTCCTCCCTGACCAGGGGCTGAACCCGGGCCCTCTGCACGGGGCGTGCAGTCTTAGCCACTGGACTGCCAGGGATACCTGTATATGATTTCGTTTTCATGGAAAATCCAGAAAAGGCAAATCCATAGAGATAAGTAGACTAGCAGCTTCCTGGGGCTGAGGTGGGAAAGGAGCGGACTGCAAATGGGCCTGAGAGCTCTTGTTGGGATGATGAGAATGTTCTAAACTGATTGTGCTGATGATTACAGCACTCAGCAAATTTACTGAGAATTATTGAACTGCACACCTGAATAGGATGAATTTTGTGTTATGTAAAAGTGTTGCTGCTGAGTTGTGACCAGTTTTTTGTGACTCTGTGAACTGCAGCACGCCAGGCTTCCCTGTCCTTCACCATCTCCCAGAGTTTGCTCAAACTCATGTCCATTGAATCGGTGATACCATCCAACCATCTCATCCTCTGTCACCCCTGCTCCTCCTCCTATATAAAATATACCACTTTAAATGTGTTTGGGGGGCTCTTCCCTGGTGGTCCAGTGGGTAAAGAGTCCATCTTGCAGTGCAAGGGGTACCGGTTTGATCCCTGGCCTGGGAAGATCCCACATGCCGTGGAGCGGCTGGACCAGTGTGACCAATTATAAGACAGCGCTCTGGAGCGCATGCGCCCAGAGCCAGTGCTCTGCAAGGAGAGAGGCCACTGCGATGGGAGGCCCACACGTGTCAAAGAATAAACATGGATGAAAAATAAATGATGACTTAGAGGCAAAAAAAAAAAAAAAGTTTAAATGTGTTTTTTTTAAGCTATGCATAGTCTTCGCTACTCCCTCAGTTCAACATCGAGAATTATGAACCTTCAAAGGACCAGCAGCCTTGGTAAACATGCCATGCTCCCAACTGGGTCACTTCGAAAATTATGCTCTAAAACTAAGGAAGAAATGGTAATAATGTACCATTCTTCACAAAGGCATAAGTCTAGATTTGAATTACATCAATCTCTGACTGGAAAAAGGTGATCTGTCACTAAAGTAACTGCCCACCAGAATAAAATTAAATCCTATAAAAGAGGAAGATAATATTAAGAAGAACTTCTACAATCTTTGACGAAGTGTCCAGCATTTAATAAAAACTCACCAGGTCACTCAAGAGACGGGACTAGATGCCTCCACGGGGAAACAGGGGCGGCAGCTCCACGAGAGGCCCTGGCTTCAGATCTCCCCCCGTGAGACGGGGCTCATGAAACGGGGCTCATGACTCACTAAAACAGAAGGCGCGACAGCCAGCTGAGTAAGAGAACTGTAATCTAGAAACTGAAGATAAAATGGAAATTCTAAATAAAAATACAATAATAGTAAGAATTCAGTGGGTGAGATTAACAGATTAGACACAGCAGAAGAGAAGTTCATTGGAAAATTGGTCAATAGAAAATGGTCAAGACGGAAGGACAAATGAAAAACAGAAAAGAGCAGGAGAGACAAGTCCAACACGCTTAAATGTCTAACGTGAGATTTAAGGCCCAGATGGAGAGTAAAGACAGACCAGGGCAGAGGCAGGATGTGCAGAGATAACAGTCAAGAAGGTTCTGGAACTGATAACAGAACTGATAACAGATATCTACTCCAGGTTCAAACAAGAGACCTACACATGCCAGCCAGGACAAATGCAAAGAATAACGCTCCTAGGCACATCACAGGAAAATGGCTGAAAACCAAAGACAGCACATCGCAGAAGCAACCGGAGAAGAAAGGCACCTTATCTTCAAAGGGACCACAGGCAGACTTCCCACAAGTCTGGAAGCCTGGAGACGACGCTGTCGTCTCTGTCATCCGACTGAGATGGAATTCTACCCGGGAAATAGCATTCAAAGCCGAAGGTTAAATAAAACACTGTCCAGACAAGTGAAAACTGAAAAGATGTATACCAAGAGACGCACACTGAACTGAACAGCCAGAGACGGAGCGGGGCAGTGTCTAAAGAGGCCCCGGGGTCCTGGGCAGCTGGGCACGGACGCTCTCCAGTCAGGCCTTGCAGGGTGGGCTGCCAGGAAGGGCTGCTTTCTATCCTATGTCCTGAGCACTTTCTGAATTTTGCACAATGAACACACATTATCTGCTGCAAAATAAATAATATTATAGACATTCAATGTCAACCAATAATCAAAAATGTTATTCGTAAAATTCAAGAGGCAACAGAAGTTAGCTGTAAACACAACAGGAGGGAGAACGCTCCCACACAGGGACCACGACCCCCACAGCGTCCACGTGCATCGTGGTGGACGGAGGCCCACAGCAGGAGCGCCGCAGCCCCCAGGCCCCAGCCTCCCTCCCTCCAGCGGGAGTGTGGCGAGGAGACTGCGGGGCGCGGCCACCGGCAGCGTCCTCCGTCTTCACTCGCACGGCAGGGCCTGAGCGAGCAGAGGCTGCGACTGTCTCAGACCCAAGCCCCTGAAACGGCCAGCACATGCCGGGCAAGCATGCTGGGGAGACGGGGGACGGACGCAGCCACGGGAGGGGCCACAGCCGCGGTGGCAGCACGCGTGCTCGGAGCTGCAGTCCTCTCTGACCCAGCGACCCCGCAGGCTTCAGCCGGCCGGGCTCCTCTGTCCGTGGGGCTCCCCGGGCAAGAGCCCTGGAGTGGGCTGCCGTGTCCTCCTCCAAGGGGCCTTCCCGACGGAACCTGCATGTCTTGCACCTCCTGCACGGGCAGTGGGTTCTCTACCACTGGGGAGGGGGCAGCACAGACCCACCAGCACCGAGGGACCAAGGGACCCGGCCCCTCCTCCCACGCCTCTGGTCTTGAGGCGTAGCGATCCCGTTTCTTGCTTTGACCAACAGAATGTGGCAACGTGACACAGTGTGACGTCTGAGCCCAGGTCTCGAGAAGCTCTGCAGCCGCTGCCCATGGGAACAGGCCTGAGTTCTAGAGAGGCCACAGCATGGAAAGCCAAGACCCTGGCCACAGCCCCCAGGACCTCTAAGTGACCCGCCCTGGACCCAAAGGTGGGGGTGCAGGCGGTGGTGTCGGCCACGGCTGTAGATGGTGATGGGGGTGATGGTGGTCACGGGGACGGCGGTGACCCCTCTGGACTTCCTAAGTCACCTTAGAAAGATTAAGCTTTGTTTCGCGTGCTTTCTGTGTCACTTTTTGTGTCGCAGCTCTTTGAAAATCCGCGATGCCTTTAAGGGAACTACTTACACCACTGAGGAGCCCATGACACCTGCGGGTCTTCTTCCCAGGGAGTCGCGCGTAAGAAAGCTTTGCTGACCCTCTGAGGCCTTGCTGCCCTGGCGCCCTGAGGCAGACCCCCAGCGAGAAGCTCCGTGGGGAGGCGGCCTGGCCACCCCACACCCCAGCAGAGCAGGCCAGCTCGGGCGCGTGCGGCGGGCCGTTCCCCGGCAGCAGAGGCTGAGCTGCGTGGCATTCTGGTCCCGCCTCAGTGCTGCACAGCCGGTCAGGAGGAGGCATAAATACCTTGAGGTATTGTGTAAACTAATTTTATGTAGTTTACACGGACTCAGAGGTGGTGGACAGGAAATATCACCACCGCTGGTGGGATGAGATGTTCAAGACCTAGAGACCTCCCCGCACCGACCACCCCTGTGAGCACCGGTCTCTACTCTGCGAGGCTCTCGTCACACGGGACCCGGCAGGCGAGGTGTGTGAAGGGACACTCAGACACCACCCTGGGGAGCCACTGTCTTCCGTCGGGCTTATTCCTGAGAAAACGACCGGACGTGCAGGAAGAGGAACGACCCCTCGGAGCGGTGCACCAGGGGCTCACGCCCCGTTGCCCTCGCCCGCAGCACGAGCCCCTGCGCCCCTGCGCCCCGCGCCTGGCCCTCGCGGGCCCCTCACGGCTGTCCTGACTCCCGCCAGAGAGGCAGCCGCTGGTCCGTGCGGAGCCGACACGGCACCAGGGTTGCCGTGAATGCAAGCAGCCTGCTTTCCAGCCCCTCCAGGGCGATCCAGACCAGCGAGCGGCCGCGGCTGCCCCCGGCCTGGAGCCCACCCCGGAACCCGCCGGCTCCCGCACCACTGCTCACGGCGGGTCCCGTCATTCCTGAGTGTCTCCCGGGAGAGCGGGGTCAGCCTGTCAGCCCCAAGAGCAGGCAAAGGAAAACGTGAGTCCACACTCATCTTCTAAACGCATTTCTGCGGCCATGAAAGCCCCACCCGCCACCCAGAATGCTCCCACGAGAGGCCCTGAGCATGAGAAAGCCGCAGAGGGCTTGGCCACATGGAACCGCTTAAGGCCTCCCGGGCCTGAGAACATGCGGGCAGAGGAGGAAGCGGCCAGCAGGGCCGCGCCAGGCCCGGCGCCTCCCCACGGAGGGCACACGTGCGTCTCCCGGGGCGGCTGCTCCCCGGCTCGGCATGTCTGTCTGTGCCGCGCATCTCCACGCCTTCCGCACGGATCGGAGCGGCCCTGGCTCCTGGCTTCCTCCCGGAACCTCTCGGGGCTGCGGGCCCCCTCCCTCTGACCCAGCCGGGCCCCTCACGGGATGCGGCCAGGACCAGGCAGCCCGGACAGCTTCCCCAGGCCCAGAGTTGCCAGGGCCCCCAGGGTGCAGGAGCAAGGGGACAGCGCGGCCCAGAGCTCTCCGGGGAGGCGCAGCCACCCGCCGTCAGCCTTCGACTGTAGCTGATGAGGAGGGATTAAACGTTCGAGACCTAGAACTCACCCAGAGTCTAATCCCTAGAGGATTAGACTCAAGACCCAGCCCACCCCGTGCCCACCTGCAGCTCCAGGACATCAGGAGGCACGGCCCTGGCACTGCCAAGCGGAGCCTCCTCAGGCTCGGGGACCACAAAGGCCTCCCTGAATAAAGCCACAGCAGAGGCCCTTCCAGGGACACGTGGGGCATCTGGCTTCCCTGCCACGGTCTGAAGTCTGTACCCCACTTCAGGGACCCCCGACCCCTCACCAAGCGGAGCTGGACACCGCAGGCCACCCTCCACAGACTCGCGGGCCCTGCCATGCCTGCATCTCAAGGGCTCACTGACGCACCAGCACCCCCGAGCCGAAGCCAGGCTCTGCCCTGCAGGGAGGGCACCGCCGGCTGCCTCGCCCCCAGGGGGAGGCTCTCTGCCTGCCTGCGGGCAGGAGGGCATGGGCCGCGGGTGCCCAGAGCCACACTGGCAGCGCCTGGCGGGGGCTGCCCCTCGGGAAGCGGGAAGCCGCAGAGTGACTGACGCTGTGACCACCGGGCAGGCTAAGAGGGTGGTCAGGCTGCCCTCCGTGCCCAGGGGTCAGGAAGCGCGACTCCAGGGGTGAGCGTCATCCAGAGACACACAGGCTCCCTCCAGAGCCAGGGCCTCCCCACAGGCCGCGGGGCGCTGTCCGCGTCACCTCCAACGCCACGTGTCCAAGCGCAGGGCCTCCGGCACCACCCCAGTCCTGCTGCTCCCAAACCCTCAAAGCTGCCCTCCACGCCTTCCGCACGGATCGGAGCGGCCCTGGCTCCTGGCTTCCTCCCGGAACCTCTCGGGCTGCGGGCCCCCTCCCTCTGACCCAGCCGGGCCCCTCACGGGATGCGGCCAGGACCAGGCAGCCCGGACAGCTTCCCCAGGCCCAGAGTTGCCAGGGCCCCCAGGGTGCAGGAGCAAGGGGACAGCGCGGCCCAGAGCTCTCCGGGGAGGCGCAGCCACCCGCCGTCAGCCTTCGACTGTAGCTGATGAGGAGGGATTAAACGTTCGAGACCTAGAACTCACCCAGAGTCTAATCCCTAGAGGATTAGACTCAAGACCCAGCCCACCCCGTGCCCACCTGCAGCTCCAGGACATCAGGAGGCACGGCCCTGGCACTGCCAAGCGGAGCCTCCTCAGGCTCGGGGACCACAAAGGCCTCCCTGAATAAAGCCACAGCAGAGGCCCTTCCAGGGACACGTGGGGCATCTGGCTTCCCTGCCACGGTCTGAAGTCTGTACCCCACTTCAGGGACCCCCGACCCCTCACCAAGCGGAGCTGGACACCGCAGGCCACCCTCCACAGACTCGCGGGCCCTGCCATGCCTGCATCTCAAGGGCTCACTGACGCACCAGCACCCCCGAGCCGAAGCCAGGCTCTGCCCTGCAGGGAGGGCACCGCCGGCTGCCTCGCCCCCAGGGGGAGGCTCTCTGCCTGCCTGCGGGCAGGAGGGCATGGGCCGCGGGTGCCCAGAGCCACACTGGCAGCGCCTGGCGGGGGCTGCCCCTCGGGAAGCGGGAAGCCGCAGAGTGACTGACGCTGTGACCACCGGGCAGGCTAAGAGGGTGGTCAGGCTGCCCTCCGTGCCCAGGGGTCAGGAAGCGCGACTCCAGGGGTGAGCGTCATCCAGAGACACACAGGCTCCCTCCAGAGCCAGGGCCTCCCCACAGGCCGCGGGGCGCTGTCCGCCGTCACCTCCAACGCCACGTGTCCAAGCGCAGGGCCTCCGGCACCACCCCAGTCCTGCTGCTCCCCAAACCCTCAAAGCTGCCCCCTGCCCACGTCACCCGACACGTGGGGCCAAGCAGCAGTCCTGAGCAGAAGGTGCTGCCTCCCGACCCGAGGGGCCTGCCAGCCCCGCGCTTCTTCCCCGGGCGCAAGGCGCAGCCGCGTCTCCTTCACTCTGGGGACATCCAGGTAAGCCCGGCCACCCACCCCGACGAGCGGCCTGAAGGGCAGCGCCCTGCATTTCACAGGGATCCCCTCACACCCCCAGGGCACACACATCCTAAGGCTGCCCGGGAGCCTCCCGGCCGGCCGGCCTGCCCAGCGCACGATGTGCTCGTGGGAGGGGCCTGTGCGGTCCTGGGAGACGTCGGCCTTCGGCCAGAGGGGAGAGTGGCACGGCCCTGGGGCCACCCCGTGAACGAGCACTGCTGTCCCCACACCGAGGACAGCAAACTGCCCCTGCGCCTCTCTTTCTAATTGAGATGGACAACCACGTGATCACTGGCCCGCGGCCTGACGAACCCACGGCACGGACGTCTCGCCGGGCCCAGTCGGGGCCTCTGTGCTCCTCCCTGCCATCCACTAGGGCAGCTTCGGCTGTCCGTCCGGCTCTTCCTGGGCCTGCGCTTTCTCCAGGCCTCTGCGAGTCATCCCGAGCTGAGCCGGCCCTGTGCCTGGAGACTGCCGGGAGGTTAAACCCCAGCTCCAAGACAGCGCCTCTGCGTCGAGCATTCCCGAGACTCTGGCCTTCTGTCCTGGCTCCCGGTGTGCGAGCCCAGCGGCTTCGGTCCTGCCTGGCCCTCCGCGCCCCTGCGGGCAGGAGGGCATGGGCCGGTGCCCAGAGCCACACTGGCAGCGCCTGGCGGGGGCTGCCCCTCGGGAAGCGGGAAGCCGCAGAGTGACTGACGCTGTGACCACCGGGCAGGCTAAGAGGGTGGTCAGGCTGCCCTCCGTGCCCAGGGGTCAGGAAGCGCGACTCCAGGGGTGAGCGTCATCCAGAGACACACAGGCTCCCTCCAGAGCCAGGGCCTCCCCACAGGCCGCGGGGCGCTGTCCGCCGTCACCTCCAACGCCACGTGTCCAAGCGCAGGGCCTCCGGCACCACCCCAGTCCTGCTGCTCCCCAAACCCTCAAAGCTGCCCCCTGCCCACGTCACCCGACACGTGGGGCCAAGCAGCAGTCCTGAGCAGAAGGTGCTGCCTCCCGACCCGAGGGGCCTGCCAGCCCCGCGCTTCTTCCCCGGGCGCAAGGCGCAGCCGCGTCTCCTTCACTCTGGGGACATCCAGGTAAGCCCGGCCACCCACCCCGACGAGCGGCCTGAAGGGCAGCGCCCTGCATTTCACAGGGATCCCCTCACACCCCCAGGGCACACACATCCTAAGGCTGCCCGGGAGCCTCCCGGCCGGCCGGCCTGCCCAGCGCACGATGTGCTCGTGGGAGGGGCCTGTGCGGTCCTGGGAGACGTCGGCCTTCGGCCAGAGGGGAGAGTGGCACGGCCCTGGGGCCACCCCGTGAACGAGCACTGCTGTCCCCACACCGAGGACAGCAAACTGCCCCTGCGCCTCTCTTTCTAATTGAGATGGACAACCACGTGATCACTGGCCCGCGGCCTGACGAACCCACGGCACGGACGTCTCGCCGGGCCCAGTCGGGGCCTCTGTGCTCCTCCCTGCCATCCACTAGGGCAGCTTCGGCTGTCCGTCCGGCTCTTCCTGGGCCTGCGCTTTCTC
The DNA here is from genome assembly GCA_022376925.1 of Tragulus kanchil. Taxonomy (NCBI): domain Eukaryota; kingdom Metazoa; phylum Chordata; class Mammalia; order Artiodactyla; family Tragulidae; genus Tragulus; species Tragulus kanchil. The sequence goes on from JAIOJX010000028.1 coordinate 248,170,634, forward strand.
CAGGCCTCTGCGAGTCATCCCGAGCTGAGCCGGCCCTGTGCCTGGAGACTGCCGGGAGGTTAAACCCCAGCTCCAAGACAGCGCCTCTGCGTCGAGCATTCCCGAGACTCTGGCCTTCTGTCCTGGCTCCCGGTGTGCGAGCCCAGCGGCTTCGGTCCTGCCTGGCCCTCCGCGCCCCTGTGGACTGGCCCACCAGGCTCCTCTAGCCAAAGGAGCCTCCAGGCGAGGGCACTGGAGAGGGTTGCCTTGCCCTCCTCCCAGGGATCGTCCCGACCCAGAGATCTAACCGGAAACTCTCGCGTCTCCTGCACTGGCAGGCGGGTTCTTTTACCACTAGCACCACCTGGAAAGCACTTCCGGGTCAAGGACCTGCAACTCCAGTCCAGAGCTGTGGCGGGTGCCTGCGGGCGGGCCGGCTCCCTGGCGGCTCCTTTCCTTCCGAGCAGGCCCGCAGGTCCCCATCCAGTTACCCTGGGCCCTCCCCCGGTCACCGCCCGGCAGCCCCCCAGCACAGTGCAGGGCAGCGCTACCAGGAAGGTGGGGGCGCACTCGCTCTGAGGGGTCAGGGGTCGGTGGCCGGTGGTCACAGGCCAGCGACGGCTGAGCAGAGCCCGGTCCCCTTCAGGATGCTGGTGAAGCGGCCTGTCCCTGAGTCCAGGGACCTGGGCCCCAGCCCCGTCTGCACCCCCCTCCAGAAGGATCACTGGTCCTGAGAGTGGCGATCCCCACCACTGCCCTGCCAGGGACCCTTCTCACCCTGCGCCAGCCTCTGCTCGGGTAGGGCCATCACAGAGGCGCCGCGGCCCAGCCCGAGAGCAGCAGCGGCGTTCTTCCAGGGGAAGGGCCTGGCAGCCCGGAGCCCTCCTCTCCCCCCAGAGCGCCCGAGGCTCCCGCTGTCCTGGCCACCCTTGCCCCTCGGGGCCAGCCCTTCTCCTCTGGGCGGCGGGGACCCCACCGCGGGACACAGGTTGCCATCCACGCGTCACAGAATTGTGTGTCCCTGAGCAAGGAAGCAGACCCCGGCCCGCCAGTCCTGAGCGAGGGGGACTCGGGGAGGGGACTCCGGGCAGGAGGACTCTGGGGCCTCCCGGGGCCGGGGAGCAGGCACCCCCGGTCGCCAGGAAACGGGGAGCAGGCAGCAGACAGGGGGGTGAGCGGGACGGCAATCGGAGCAGCACCCCAAGGGCAGGGAGAGGTCCTGGTTTCGCGGAGCCCACCGAGGGGCCGCTCCTCCGCCCCGGCCCCGCCCCGGCCCCGCCCCGCCGCCATCCGCGGGGCCGCAGCGCCTCCCGGCGGCCGCGGTCCGGCGGGGCGGGGCCTCGGGGCGGGTCTGGGGGCGGGGCCTCCCGGCGGGGCGGGGCCTCCGGCCCTCCCGCCGCCCCTCCCTCCGCGCCCGGCGCCTCCCGCGCGCAGGACCCGCGCCGCCCGCTCCGGACCGGGACCAGTCGGCGAGGGCGCCCGGCGGCGGTCAGGTAAGGCTCCTGGCGGCTCCTTTCCTTCCGAGCAGGCCCGCAGGTCCCCATCCAGTTACCCTGGGCCTCCCGGTCACCGCCCGGCAGCCCCCAGCACAGTGCAGGGCAGCGCTACCAGGAAGGTGGGGGCGCACTCGCTCTGAGGGGTCAGGGGTCGGTGGCCGGTGGTCACAGGCCAGCGACGGCTGAGCAGAGCCCGGTCCCCTTCAGGATGCTGGTGAAGCGGCCTGTCCCTGAGTCCAGGGACCTGGGCCCCAGCCCCGTCTGCACCCCCCTCCAGAAGGATCACTGGTCCTGAGAGTGGCGATCCCCACCACTGCCCTGCCAGGGACCCTTCTCACCCTGCGCCAGCCTCTGCTCGGGTAGGGCCATCACAGAGGCGCCGCGGCCCAGCCCGAGAGCAGCAGCGGCGTTCTTCCAGGGGAAGGGCCTGGCAGCCCGGAGCCCTCCTCTCCCCCCAGAGCGCCCGAGGCTCCCGCTGTCCTGGCCACCCTTGCCCCTCGGGGCCAGCCCTTCTCCTCTGGGCGGCGGGGACCCCACCGCGGGACACAGGTTGCCATCCACGCGTCACAGAATTGTGTGTCCCTGAGCAAGGAAGCAGACCCCGGCCCGCCAGTCCTGAGCGAGGGGGACTCGGGGAGGGGACTCCGGGCAGGAGGACTCTGGGGCCTCCCGGGGCCGGGGAGCAGGCACCCCCGGTCGCCAGGAAACGGGGAGCAGGCAGCAGACAGGGGGGTGAGCGGGACGGCAATCGGAGCAGCACCCCAAGGGCAGGGAGAGGTCCTGGTTTCGCGGAGCCCACCGAGGGGCCGCTCCTCCGCCCCGGCCCCGCCCCGGCCCCGCCCCGCCGCCATCCGCGGGGCCGCAGCGCCTCCCGGCGGCCGCGGTCCGGCGGGGCGGGGCCTCGGGGCGGGTCTGGGGGCGGGGCCTCCCGGCGGGGCGGGGCCTCCGGCCCTCCCGCCGCCCCTCCCTCCGCGCCCGGCGCCTCCCGCGCGCAGGACCCGCGCCGCCCGCTCCGGACCGGGACCAGTCGGCGAGGGCGCCCGGCGGCGGTCAGGTAAGGCTCCGGGCGGCGCGGTCCCGCGCGGCGCCCCCGCTCCCGCCGCCGCCTCGTCCGCGGCCCCGGGTCCACGGCGGGGACGACCCCGGCTGCCCGCGTCTCTCCCGGGCAGAGGGCCCCCGGCTCCAGGCGCGGCGCTCGGGCCGCGGGCGCCTGCCGTCCGTGCCCAGCTCCGTCTGCAGCCAGACCCCCGGCGGCTCCCGGGCGGGCTGGGCCCCTGTCTCTGCCCTGGGGGCCCCTTCAGAGATTGAGGAGCCCAGCGCACTCCAGTGAAACGAGACCGATCGGTCCCTCGAATGTGCTCGAGGGGCAGCTTCCCTGGCACTGGGCCACGGGGGAGGAGGGTCCCCCGCACCCCGATGGAGAGCAGGGGAGCAGGGCGCAGCCGCACCCCGTCCGCCCGGGAGTCAGCAGAGCCCGGCGCGCCCCTGTTCCTCTGAGGCTGGCGGGGCCCCCCGGGCAGCTGCCCCCCAAGCCGCCGCCACCAAAGTGCGGAGGAAGACGGAGGGGACGCAGGCAGTGGGACGGCTCTCTGCCTGGGCGGCTCCCCTCTGAGCAGGCCCCACACCCCAGGGGGCTCTTCCCCAGCAAAGCCCCGGACAGGGCCCAGCACCCACGGGGTGGGAAGGGCGGACAGCCGCTGGGCATGTATCAAAACCAGCAGAGTGGCGGCCCTGGTGCCTGCCATCCCACCCAAGGTCCCCAGACCTCATCCCCTGTACCCAGGGAGGGCTGGTGGCTCCCACACCCCTGAGCCACCCGTCTGTCCCCTTTAAGGAAAGGATCCTCACTTGCATTGACATCTGGGAAGGAGGCCTGAGGTCCACAGATTTCCCTGGGTTTTGTCGCCAGGAGAGGAGCCTGGCCTGGATGCCGCCTGATCCCAGGGTTTGTTCCCTGCCTGCCTCACCAGGGCCGGGAGGCTGGCTGGGCATTTGAGGCTCCCAAGAGGAGGGGGAGGGGTCTGCCTCTTCCTGTCATGTAGTGGCAGCAGAGAAGGTGAGACAGAGGGCCTGGCCCCCTGGGGCCCAGGTGACGGGAGGAGCTAGACTCAGGGGCACAGATGTGTCCACTCGGCCAGATACGGGTCTCAGTGGACCTCTAGACTAAAGCGACCTGGGGCCGGGGGCGGGGGTGCTGGGAGGACCGCAGCAGGTTGGGGGCACTTGTCGCCGGTCCGTGGTGGAAGGCAAGCTCCAGGAGGAGCACCGGGCTCCGGCTGCTGGGTCCCCTGGTCAGGAGATCAGCCCTGCACCGGGCAGGGCACGTCCACGCCCAGCAGATTCTGCGCCGCCAGCCAGCGCGGGCGGCTCTGTCGTGCCATGGACCCACCTGAGGCCCCTCAGGTCAGATGAGCGCGCTGGGGCGTCCCAGAGCCTGGGGTAAGGCGCGGGACGCGGGGAGCCTCCCTGGCCTCAGCAGAGGTGTGGGCTGAGCCGTCCTCTCCGGAGCTGCCCTCTGGAGGACACGGTCTCCAGGGGCACGGAGAGAAAGGAGGCCGCGTTCGCAGCCCTGCATGTTTTTCGGCGTCTGAGATCTTGGCTCTTGTGAATATTTTAAGAAAAACTCAAATAGTTTGATTCTTTTCTTTACAACTCGCGGACGCCCCAGCGCAAGCCGCCGCCACCAAAGTGCGGAGGAAGACGGAGGGGACGCAGGCAGTGGGACGGCTCTCTGCCTGGGCGGCTCCCCTCTGAGCAGGCCCCACACCCCAGGGGGCTCTTCCCCAGCAAAGCCCCGGACAGGGCCCAGCACCCACGGGGTGGGAAGGGCGGACAGCCGCTGGGCATGTATCAAAACCAGCAGAGTGGCGGCCCTGGTGCCTGCCATCCCACCCAAGGTCCCCAGACCTCATCCCCTGTACCCAGGGAGGGCTGGTGGCTCCCACACCCCTGAGCCACCCGTCTGTCCCCTTTAAGGAAAGGATCCTCACTTGCATTGACATCTGGGAAGGAGGCCTGAGGTCCACAGATTTCCCTGGGTTTTGTCGCCAGGAGAGGAGCCTGGCCTGGATGCCGCCTGATCCCAGGGTTTGTTCCCTGCCTGCCTCACCAGGGCCGGGAGGCTGGCTGGGCATTTGAGGCTCCCAAGAGGAGGGGGAGGGGTCTGCCTCTTCCTGTCATGTAGTGGCAGCAGAGAAGGTGAGACAGAGGGCCTGGCCCCCTGGGGCCCAGGTGACGGGAGGAGCTAGACTCAGGGGCACAGATGTGTCCACTCGGCCAGATACGGGTCTCAGTGGACCTCTAGACTAAAGCGACCTGGGGCCGGGGGCGGGGGTGCTGGGAGGACCGCAGCAGGTTGGGGGCACTTGTCGCCGGTCCGTGGTGGAAGGCAAGCTCCAGGAGGAGCACCGGGCTCCGGCTGCTGGGTCCCCTGGTCAGGAGATCAGCCCTGCACCGGGCAGGGCACGTCCACGCCCAGCAGATTCTGCGCCGCCAGCCAGCGCGGGCGGCTCTGTCGTGCCATGGACCCACCTGAGGCCCCTCAGGTCAGATGAGCGCGCTGGGGCGTCCCAGAGCCTGGGGTAAGGCGCGGGACGCGGGGAGCCTCCCTGGCCTCAGCAGAGGTGTGGGCTGAGCCCCGCCCGTCCTCTCCGGAGCTGCCCTCTCTGGAGGACACGGTCTCCAGGGGCACGGAGAGAAAGGAGGCCGCGTTCGCAGCCCTGCATGTTTTTCGGCGTCTGAGATCTTGGCTCTTGTGAATATTTTAAGAAAAACTCAAATAGTTTGATTCTTTTCTTTACAACTCCAGCCCACGTTCCACGGGGTCCGTTTCTCCTGTGTCTCCTTTCAAACATGAGTGCAGATCGGGAGGCCCCTGGTGTGGGACACACCTGCAGAGAAACGGCCACGTGCTGCTCACTGAATGGAACGGCGGGGGGGGGCGCGGGGGCCCACCCTGCTCTGGTCATGTGGGCGGGCCGAGCCAGAGCGCAGAGCGGTGGTGCAGTTAATGTAAATGAAATTGTCTCCTAATTTCTTTTTTGTTTTGTTCATTGCTAGTGTATAGAAATGCAATGATTTTTGTGTGTTGACTTTGTATCCTGCTACTTAGATAAATTAACTTGTACCAGTTTCTTTTTGTGGACTCTTCAGGACTTTCCCCATGTAAGAGCATATCCATCTGTAAACAGAGATCATTTTATTTCTTCCTTTTATTTCTCTTTCTTGCCTAGTTGCTCTGACTAAGACTTCCAATGCCATATTGAATAGAAGTGGTGAAAGTGGGCATCTTGCTTTGTTCCTGATCTTAGAAAAACTGAGTCTCTCATCGTTGAAAAGTATGATATTTGCTGTGGGATTTTCATAAATGGCTTTTATTATACTGAGATAGTTTCCATCTATTCCTACTTTGTTGAGTTTTTGAATCATCAAAAAGATTTTTCTGCATCAGCTGAGATGATCCTGTGGGTTTTCCTTCATTCTGTTAATGTAGTGTGTTACATTAATTGATTTTCATATGTTGAACTATCTTTGTATTCTAGGAATAAATCCCACTTGATCATGACGTATAACCCTTTTTCTATCCTGTCGAATTCTGCTTCCTAATATTTTGTTGAGGATTTTGGTCTGTAGCTTTCCTTTCTTGCAGTGTCTGTCTGGTGTGTGGTATCACTAGGGCACGTCTGGTGGCCCCGGGGACGGCAGCGCGCCCGGCTTCCTGTCCTTCACTGCCTCCCGGAGTTTGCTCAGATTCATGTCCATTGAGTCAGTGATGCCGTCTGTAATGCTGATTTCATAGAAGGAGTTTGAGGGTGCTCCCTCCTCTTCAATTTTTTTGGATAAGTTTGAAAAATATTGATATTAGTTCCACATTAAGTGATCTATAGGATGCACCAATAAAGCCATCAGGTCCAGGGCTTTTCTTTGTCATATTTTCAATTACAGATTCAAACTTCTAACCAATAGTAAATCTACTCAGAATTTCTATTTCTTCATGGTTTTCTCTTTGTATTTCTAGGGATTTGTCCATTTCACAAAGATTATATAATTTGTTGATGTGCAATTGGCTATAGTACTTTTGTCATTCTTTTTATTTCTGTAGAATCAGTAGTAATTTCCCACGTTCATTTATGATTTTGGTGATTTGAGTAAAGGTCGTCTGTGTCACTGACCTTTTTGAAAAATCAGCTTGTGGTTTCATTGCTTTTTTTTTTTTTTACGATTGATTGATTGATTGATTTTGGTGGGGTGGAGAGGGAGGGGAGCAGGCAGGCCACTTCTATTGGTCTTTCATTTGTCCATTTTCATCCATCTTTTTTCTTTGGCCCGTGTGGGCCTCCCATCGCGGCGGCCTCTGTTGTCACAGAGCACCGGCTCTGGGCGCATGCGCTCTAGAGCTCCGGCTCGGTAGTTGGACACATCAATCCAGCCGCTCCGCACAGCACGTGGGATCTTCCTAGGCCAGGGCTCGAACCAGCACCCCTTGCACTGCAAGGCGGTGTCCTTACCCACTGGACTTTTTTGTTGATGATCATCAAAAAGATTTTTCTGCATCAGCTGAGATGATCCTGTGGGTTTTCCTTCATTCTGTTAATGTAGTGTGTTACATTAATTGATTTTCATATGTTGAACTATCTTTGTATTCTAGGAATAAATCCCACTTGATCATGACGTATAACCCTTTTTCTATCCTGTCGAATTCTGCTTCCTAATATTTTGTTGAGGATTTTGGTCTGTAGCTTTCCTTTCTTGCAGTGTCTGTCTGGTGTGTGGTATCACTAGGGCACGTCTGGTGGCCCCGGGGACGGCAGCGCGCCCGGCTTCCTGTCCTTCACTGCCTCCCGGAGTTTGCTCAGATTCATGTCCATTGAGTCAGTGATGCCGTCTGTAATGCTGATTTCATAGAAGGAGTTTGAGGGTGCTCCCTCCTCTTCAATTTTTTTGGATAAGTTTGAAAAATATTGATATTAGTTCCACATTAAGTGATCTATAGGATGCACCAATAAAGCCATCAGGTCCAGGGCTTTTCTTTGTCATATTTTCAATTACAGATTCAAACTTCTAACCAATAGTAAATCTACTCAGAATTTCTATTTCTTCATGGTTTTCTCTTTGTATTTCTAGGGATTTGTCCATTTCACAAAGATTATATAATTTGTTGATGTGCAATTGGCTATAGTACTTTTGTCATTCTTTTTATTTCTGTAGAATCAGTAGTAATTTCCCACGTTCATTTATGATTTTGGTGATTTGAGTAAAGGTCGTCTGTGTCACTGACCTTTTTGAAAAATCAGCTTGTGGTTTCATTGCTTTTTTTTTTTTTTACGATTGATTGATTGATTGATTTTGGTGGGGGTGGGGAGGGAGGGGAGCAGGCAGGCCACTTCTATTGGTCTTTCATTTGTCCATTTTCATCCATCTTTTTTCTTTGGCCCGTGTGGGCCTCCCATCGCGGCGGCCTCTGTTGTCACAGAGCACCGGCTCTGGGCGCATGCGCTCTAGAGCTCCGGCTCGGTAGTTGGACACATCAATCCAGCCGCTCCGCACAGCACGTGGGATCTTCCTAGGCCAGGGCTCGAACCAGCACCCCTTGCACTGCAAGGCGGTGTCCTTACCCACTGGACCACCAAGGAAGCCCGGTTTCATTGTTTTTCATTATTGTTTTTATATTATCTATTTCATTTATCTCTGCTCTTGTATTTATTAGTTCATTCCTTCTGCTGGGTTTTTCATTTGTTCTTTTTCTGGTTCCTTAAATTGTTAAGTTAATAATTGTAAAGTTATTGACTTGAGACCTTTCTTGTTTTATGTAAACGTTTATACCTTTAACTTTTCTCCTTCATACTGCTTTTATTGTGTTTCATATATTTAGTATGTCTTATTTTCATTTTTATTTTCTGATTTCCCTTGTGATTCTTCTTTTACCTATTGGTTGTTTAAAAATGAGTTGTTTAATTCCCAAACTTTTGTGAATTTTCAAGTTTTTCTTCTGTTAATGAGTGTCTTTTGTAGCTTAGCTGGTAAAGAAGCCACCTGCAATGCAGGAGACTCTCACTCGACTCCTGGGTCAGGAAGACCCCCTGGAGAAGAGGTAGGCTGCACCCCTTCCAGTGTTCTTGGCTTCCCTGGTGGCTCAGACGGTAAAGAATTGGCTGTAGTGCAGGAGACCTGGGTTTGTTCCCTGAGTTGGGAAGATCCCCTAGAAAAGGAAAAAGTCACCTCTTTTGTTTATTGGTTGTTTAAAAGTGAGTTGTTTAATTCCCACAGTCTTGTGACTTCTCAAGTTTTCCTTCAGTTAATGACTTCTAAAGTCACCCCACTGTCATCAGAGAAGATACTTTTTAATGATACTTTCTTTTTAAATGTATTGAGGCTTCCCTTATTGTTGCACTTCTCCCTATCATTGCAAGCCTTACCCTCTCTAGTTGAGGGGATTTAAAGGGCTGACACCTCCCCGACTCCTTTATTTTCTGCTTTTGCTCCTTTTGGGAGCCAGACATGAAGACTAGAAAGTTGAAAGCAACGTCATATAAAAGGGAAATTAGGCAGACACTGCACATGTCTAGAGGAAGCGCAGGCTCGGGAAGGATGTAGAAGCCCTTACCTCTACTCCTTGGGGCTTCACAAGTGGCACTAGTGGTAAAGAGCCTGCCTGCCAGTGCAAGAGGCAACAGAGATGCACGTCCGATCCCTGGGTCAGGAAGATCCCCTGGAGGAGGGCGTGGCAGTCCACTCCTGTGTTCCTTCCTGGAGAATTCCATGGACAGAGGATGCTGGGGGGCTACAGTCCACGGGGTCAGAAAGGGTCAGACACGACTGAGCGACGCAGTATGCACACCCGCACCTCCAGCCCTCAGGCTGATCCTCGGGCACGGAGAGCCCACAACAATCAAAAGCAAAAAATAAACACAAAAACAAACAATCAAATATTGCAGACCCTAGGGAAGGAGAATAATCTGGCTTCCAGAGTTACCACATTAGATTTAAATGTCCAGTTTGTAACAAAAATCAAAAGGCAAGCAAAGGAACCGAAAAGCATGGCCCATTCAAAGGAAAAATATATAAACCAACCAAGACAATCCTTGAAAAAGACCTAATGGTGGGTCTACTAGACAGAGACTTTAACACAGCCATCTTAAAGATGCTCCAGGAGCTGAAGGAAGATGTGGAGAAAGTAAAAGAAAAATAAATAAATAATGTATGAACAATAGAGAAATATCAGTAAATAGATAGAAGACCTGGTAAATTCAAAAGGGATCTAACAGATCTGAAGAGCACAATGACTTGATTTATTAGGAAAAAGTCACCTCTTTTGTTTATTGGTTGTTTAAAAGTGAGTTGTTTAATTCCCACAGTCTTGTGACTTCTCAAGTTTTCCTTCAGTTAATGACTTCTAAAGTCACCCCACTGTCATCAGAGAAGATACTTTTTAATGATACTTTCTTTTTAAATGTATTGAGGCTTCCCTTATTGTTGCACTTCTCCCTATCATTGCAAGCCTTACCCTCTCTAGTTGAGGGGATTTAAAGGGCTGACACCTCCCCGACTCCTTTATTTTCTGCTTTTGCTCCTTTTGGGAGCCAGACATGAAGACTAGAAAGTTGAAAGCAACGTCATATAAAAGGGAAATTAGGCAGACACTGCACATGTCTAGAGGAAGCGCAGGCTCGGGAAGGATGTAGAAGCCCTTACCTCTACTCCTTGGGGCTTCACAAGTGGCACTAGTGGTAAAGAGCCTGCCTGCCAGTGCAAGAGGCAACAGAGATGCACGTCCGATCCCTGGGTCAGGAAGATCCCCTGGAGGAGGGCGTGGCAGTCCACTCCTGTGTTCCTTCCTGGAGAATTCCATGGACAGAGGATGCTGGGGGGCTACAGTCCACGGGGTCAGAAAGGGTCAGACACGACTGAGCGACGCAGTATGCACACCCGCACCTCCAGCCCTCAGGCTGATCCTCGGGCACGGAGAGCCCACAACAATCAAAAGCAAAAAATAAACACAAAAACAAACAATCAAATATTGCAGACCCTAGGGAAGGAGAATAATCTGGCTTCCAGAGTTACCACATTAGATTTAAATGTCCAGTTTGTAACAAAAATCAAAAGGCAAGCAAAGGAACCGAAAAGCATGGCCCATTCAAAGGAAAAATATATAAACCAACCAAGACAATCCTTGAAAAAGACCTAATGGTGGGTCTACTAGACAGAGACTTTAACACAGCCATCTTAAAGATGCTCCAGGAGCTGAAGGAAGATGTGGAGAAAGTAAAAGAAAAATAAATAAATAATGTATGAACAATAGAGAAATATCAGTAAATAGATAGAAGACCTGGTAAATTCAAAAGGGATCTAACAGATCTGAAGAGCACAATGACTTGATTTATTAGAGGGCTTCAAAAGCCAATTTGAGCAAATAGAAGAAAGACTCAGTGAAGCTAAAGATAAGACATTGGAAATTATGAGTCTGAGGGGCAGAAATAAGAAAAGATCAGAGAAAAATGAACAGAACCTAAAGGACCTGCATATGTGTTTGGAGCCCCAAAAGAAGAGAGAGAAAGGGACGGATAAAACATGTGAAAGAAACTTCCCAAATTTGATGAATGACATGAATGTAAACATCTAAGACGAATAAGATGAACTTAAAGAGACTCACATTTATACACATTGTAATCAAACTGTCAAAAGACAAAACAAAAAAAGAAAAAATTTATATCTCCCAGAAAGAAGGGACTCATCATATACAAGTGATTCTCAATAACATTACCATAACTCATCAGAATCTCTAAAAACCAGAGGCAGAGGGTTGATATATTCAAAATGCTACACAGAAAAAAAAGTCTGTCACCCCAAAATTCTATATCCAGCAAAACATCCCCCCAGAATTGAGGACAAACTTAAAACAGTCCCAGATAGGGCTTCCCCTGGCGGTCCAGTGGGTAAGGACACCGCCTTGCTGTGCAAGGGGCGCCGGTTCAATCCCTGGCCTGGAAACATCCCATGTGCCGCGGAGCGGCTGGACCAATGTGTCCAATTACTGAGCCAGAGCTCTGGAGCGCATGTGCCCAGAGCCGGCGCTCTGCGACGACAGACGCCACCACGATGGGAGGCCCACAGGAGCCAAAGAACAAAGACGGATGAAAATAGAGAAAGACCAATAGAAGTGGCCCACCCACTCCCCTCCCTCCCCAACCTGACCCCCGCCCAAAAATAAATAAATAAATCTTTAAAAAAAAAAAAAAACAGTCCCAGATAAACAAAAGCCGAAGGAGTTCATTACTATTAATACTAGATTTTCCCAGTCAGAAATGCTCAAGAGAGTCCTGCAGGTGAAATGGAAGGACACTAGACAGTGGCTTGAAGTCATATGAGGATATGAAGATCTCCATGGCCAGTGACTGGTGACTACATGGCCAGTTATAAAGCTATTCTTAGAACAAGAATTATTGTAACAAGGGCATATAACTCGCTTACCTTCTACATGATCTGAGAGAGACTAATGCATCTTAAAAAGCACTCATTTCTATACACCCAGGAGTGGAATTGCTGGATCACGTGGTGGTTCTGCCTTCAGCTTTTGAGAAACCTCCACGCTGGTTTCCACAGTGGATGCACCAGCTTACCTTCCCCGCAGCAGTGCTCGAGGATTCCCTTTTCCTCACATCCTCACCAGCATTTGTTATTTGTGTTCTTTTTGATGATACCCATTCCGACATGTGTGACATGATATTGATTAGCAATATCATGATTTTGCTCATCATGATTTTGATTAGCAATTCCCTGATGATTAGCAATATTGAACATCTTTTCTTATACCTGTTGGTCATCTGCTTTTCCTCTTTGGAAAAATGTCTATTCAGTTTTTCTGTCAATTTTTTAATTGGGTTGTTTGTGTTTTGATGTTGAGTTGTATGAGCTCTTTATATGTGTTGGATCAGTTTAGTTCAGTCACTCAGTCGTGTCTGACTCTTTGCGACTGCATGGACGGCAGCACGCCAGGCTTCCCTGTCCTTCACCATCTCCCGGAGCTTGCTCAAGCTCATGTCCATATGTAGGATATTAACCCTTATTGGTCATATCATTTGCAAATATTTTCTCCCATTCAGCGGGTTATCTTTTCACTTTGTCATGATTTCCTTTGCTGTGCAAAATCTTTTAAGTGTAGATTCCATTTGCTTAATTCTGGTTTTATTTCCTATGTTTTGGGAGACAGAGCCATAAAAAAAGTATTGCCATGGTTTTTTATATATATAATTTTATTCACTTATTTTTGGCTATGCTGGGTCTTCACTGCTGCACAGGCCTCTCCCCAGTTGCAGAGAGCAGGAGCTACTTTCTGGTTGTGGTGCATGGGATTCTCATCATGATGGCTTCTTCTGTTGCAGAGCCTAGGTTCCAGGGTGAGCGGACTTAAGTAGTCGCAGCTCGTGGGTTCAGCAGTTGTGGCTGCCAGGCTTAGGCTGTAGGCTCAGTGGTTTTGATGTATGGACCAAAAGTTGCTCTACCGCATGTGGCATCTTCCTGGATCAGGGATCAAACCCGTGTCTTCTGCATTGGCAGGCAGATTCTTTACCACTGAGCCACACAGGGGAGCCCAGTATTGCTATGGTTTATGTCAAAAAGTGTTCTTCCCATGTTTTATGTTTTGTGGTATCCAGTCTTACATTTAGATCTTCAATTCACTTTTAGTTTATTTTTGTACATAGTATTAGAGAATGTTCTAATTTTACGCCTTTACATTTAACTGTCCACTTTTCCCAGCCCCAGTTATTGAAGAAACTGTCTCTTCTCCGTTGTATATTCTTTCCTCCTTTGTCATAGATTAATTGACTATAAGTGCATGGGTTTATGCACTGGGCTCTATGCTCTGGCCCATTGATCTATGTTCGTTTTTGTCACTACTCTGTTGGTTTGATTACTATAGCTTTGTCATATAGTCTGAAGTCAGGGTGCATGATTCCTCCAGCTCTGTTCTTCTTAAAAGTAGTATTGTTGTAACTTAAGTTTCTAACTCCGTGTTTTGTTTTCTACCTAATTTAAGGGATCAGTGCATTTAAAATAACATTTGCTGTGTTTTGTGAACAGTTTGTGTGTGTGTGTGTGTTGTTGAAGTTAAACTGACTTCCCAGGTGGTGCTGTGGGAAAGAATCTGCCTGACCATGCAGGAAACATGAGAGACACAGATTTGATCCCTGGGCTGGGAAGATCCCCTGGAGAAGGAAATGGCAACCCACTCCAGTCTTCTTGCCTGGAAAATTCCACAGACAGAGCAGCTTGGGAGGCTACAGTCTGTGGGGTCGCAAAGAGTCAAACATGACTTGGCAGATGGCAGAAAGTTAAACTGGGATAAATTCCAGTTGTATCATTGTAACCTTATAATGTGAAATTAATCCCATGGTGACCGTAAAGAAAGCACCTTAAGAATGTGCACAAAAAGAGACAAGGAAGGGATGTAAATCTTTTATTACAAAAACCAGCTACACAGAAAAGAAGACAGTAATGCAGGAAAGGAAGAGCAAAAAAGCTATAAGGAACGTAGGAAACAGCAAAGCTACAGAAGTAATCAATCTCTTCTTGTCAGTAGTTGCTTTAATTGTAAATGAATTGAACTCTCCAAGCAAAAGACAAGAGACTGGCAGGGATCAAACCCGTGTCTTCTGCATTGGCAGGCAGATTCTTTACCACTGAGCCACACAGGGGAGCCCAGTATTGCTATGGTTTATGTCAAAAAGTGTTCTTCCCATGTTTTATGTTTTGTGGTATCCAGTCTTACATTTAGATCTTCAATTCACTTTTAGTTTATTTTTGTACATAGTATTAGAGAATGTTCTAATTTTACGCCTTTACATTTAACTGTCCACTTTTCCCAGCCCCAGTTATTGAAGAAACTGTCTCTTCTCCGTTGTATATTCTTTCCTCCTTTGTCATAGATTAATTGACTATAAGTGCATGGGTTTATGCACTGGGCTCTATGCTCTGGCCCATTGATCTATGTTCGTTTTTGTCACTACTCTGTTGGTTTGATTACTATAGCTTTGTCATATAGTCTGAAGTCAGGGTGCATGATTCCTCCAGCTCTGTTCTTCTTAAAAGTAGTATTGTTGTAACTTAAGTTTCTAACTCCGTGTTTTGTTTTCTACCTAATTTAAGGGATCAGTGCATTTAAAATAACATTTGCTGTGTTTTGTGAACAGTTTGTGTGTGTGTGTGTGTTGTTGAAGTTAAACTGACTTCCCAGGTGGTGCTGTGGGAAAGAATCTGCCTGACCATGCAGGAAACATGAGAGACACAGATTTGATCCCTGGGCTGGGAAGATCCCCTGGAGAAGGAAATGGCAACCCACTCCAGTCTTCTTGCCTGGAAAATTCCACAGACAGAGCAGCTTGGGAGGCTACAGTCTGTGGGGTCATAAGAGTCAAACATGACTTGGCAGATGGCAGAAAGTTAAACTGGGATAAATTCCAGTTGTATCATTGTAACCTTATAATGTGAAATTAATCCCATGGTGACCGTAAAGAAAGCACCTTAAGAATGTGCACAAAAAGAGACAAGGAAGGGATGTAAATCTTTTATTACAAAAACCAGCTACACAGAAAAGAAGACAGTAATGCAGGAAAGGAAGAGCAAAAAAGCTATAAGGAACGTAGGAAACAGCAAAGCTACAGAAGTAATCAATCTCTTCTTGTCAGTAGTTGCTTTAATTGTAAATGAATTGAACTCTCCAAGCAAAAGACAAGAGACTGGCAGAATGGACTTTAAAGAGCACCATCCAGCTAAATGCTGTCTACAGAAGATTCACTTTGGATCCAAAGACACAAATAGCTTGAAAGTGAAAGGATGGAAAATATTATTCCACACAAAGAGGAACCAAAAGAGAGCAGGGCAGCTGTACTAACACCAGGTTGAGTGGACTTTACGTCAAAGAGAGTTCCAGGAGACAAAGAAGGACCCTACAGATTAATAAAAAGTTTAAAATCACAGAAAAACAGAAATCAACCTATTACATTTATAAACATGTACTCAATAACAGGCCATCAAAACTGTTAAACCTTAAGAACATGAAAGATTGATCACGCATTGGGAAGATGGCTGCCTGGCTCTTGGTCTGTTTCCGCTCTGCCCGTGTGGCTTGGTTGTAATGAAGGTCATATGTAAGAGCCCAGTTATCGAGAATGTGGATCTAGAGCCGTGTGCCTGGATTTGGGTCTCAGCTATTAGCTGAACACCTCAGACAAGCTGCCTATTCCAGTCTCTGTTTCCTCATCTGTGAAATGGAGACTATATCAGCACCAATACCCAAGGGCTCTTTTGAGGGTTAACGGAAAGGTACACTGTACCATCTGATGCAGAGAAATCATAAAGACAGTTCATGTCACTTCATCCTTTCTATTTTCTTCAAAGACCTTTTGGTCGCTGTTCTCCTCACAGTCACTTACTCCTCCTGGGTTTTCTTTGGGTGCACCGCGTGAGGTAGGCGAGCCCTTTTCCCGCCTTCGTTCACTGCTCTGAAGAGCAGCTGTCTCGCCTCTCAGTGTCAGTGGCGTTAGGACTCTGCTGTGTGGTCTGCCGGCCGTTTCCAGCCCCCAGACCACAAATGCTGTGTGGCCGTAATTGTACTCCATTGTTGCACTAGAAAAGCATGAATTCTGTCAGCCTTTATTTTTCACCTTTCTCAGCTACTGTCTCACCTTTCCTACTCTCTCACCTTATCTGCCTCCTGACAAGCCTGTTGGCAGGTCAAGAAACAACAATTAGAAACAGTGAAACAATGGACTGGTTCAAAATTGGAAAAGGAGTACCTCAAGGCTGTATATTGTCACCCTGCTTATTGGTAAAGATTGAACTCTCCAGAAGCAATTGGACCATCCAGCTAAATGCTGTCTACAGAAGATTCACTTTGGATCCAAAGACACAAATAGCTTGAAAGTGAAAGGATGGAAAATATTATTCCACACAAAGAGGAACCAAAAGAGAGCAGGGCAGCTGTACTAACACCAGGTTGAGTGGACTTTACGTCAAAGAGAGTTCCAGGAGACAAAGAAGGACCCTACAGATTAATAAAAAGTTTAAAATCACAGAAAAACAGAAATCAACCTATTACATTTATAAACATGTACTCAATAACAGGCCATCAAAACTGTTAAACCTTAAGAACATGAAAGATTGATCACGCATTGGGAAGATGGCTGCCTGGCTCTTGGTCTGTTTCCGCTCTGCCCGTGTGGCTTGGTTGTAATGAAGGTCATATGTAAGAGCCCAGTTATCGAGAATGTGGATCTAGAGCCGTGTGCCTGGATTTGGGTCTCAGCTATTAGCTGAACACCTCAGACAAGCTGCCTATTCCAGTCTCTGTTTCCTCATCTGTGAAATGGAGACTATATCAGCACCAATACCCAAGGGCTCTTTTGAGGGTTAACGGAAAGGTACACTGTACCATCTGATGCAGAGAAATCATAAAGACAGTTCATGTCACTTCATCCTTTCTATTTTCTTCAAAGACCTTTTGGTCGCTGTTCTCCTCACAGTCACTTACTCCTCCTGGGTTTTCTTTGGGTGCACCGCGTGAGGTAGGCGAGCCCTTTTCCGCCCGTTCACTGCTCTGAAGAGCAGCTGTCTCGCCTCTCAGTGTCAGTGGCGTTAGGACTCTGCTGTGTGGTCTGCCGGCCGTTTCCAGCCCCCAGACCACAAATGCTGTGTGGCCGTAATTGTACTCCATTGTTGCACTAGAAAAGCATGAATTCTGTCAGCCTTTATTTTTCACCTTTCTCAGCTACTGTCTCACCTTTCCTACTCTCTCACCTTATCTGCCTCCTGACAAGCCTGTTGGCAGGTCAAGAAACAACAATTAGAAACAGTGAAACAATGGACTGGTTCAAAATTGGAAAAGGAGTACCTCAAGGCTGTATATTGTCACCCTGCTTATTTAACTTATATAGGGGGTACATCATGCAAAATGCCGGGCTGGATGAAGCCCAATCTGGAATCAAGACTGCTGGAAGAAATATCAATAACCTCAGATATGCAGATGACATCACCCTAATGGCAGAAACATAGAGGAAATAAAGAACCTCTTGATGAAGGTGAAAGAGGAGAGAGAAAAGACTGGGCTAAAACTCAACATGAAGAAAACTAAGATCATGGCATCCAGTTCCAAAACTTCATGGCATATAGATGGGCAAACAATGGAGACAGTGACAGACTTTATTTTCTTGGGCTCCAAAATCACTACAGATAACGACTGCAGCCATGAAATTAAAAGACGCTTCCACCTTGGAAGAAAAGCTATGACAACACTAGACAGTATATAAAAATCAGAGATATTACTTTGCCAGCAAAGGTCCATCTGTTCAAAGCTATGGTTTTTCCAGTAGTCATGTACAGACGTGAGAGTTGAATCAAAAAGAAGGCTGGGGGCTTCCCTGGTGGTCCAGTGATAAAGAGTCCGCCTTGTAGTGCAAGGGGCACCGGTTCGATCCCTAGCCCGGGAAAATCCCACATGCCACAGAGCGTCTGGACAAGTGTGTCCCATTATGAGCCAGCACTCTGGAGTGCATGCTCCCAGAGCTGGTGGTCTGCAACGAGAGAGGCCACTGTGATGGGAGGTCCACACATGCCAAAGAATAAAAGATGGATGAAAATAAATGTATAAAACAATCAATAAAAGAGGCCAAAATTTTTTTTTAAAAGAAGAAGATTGAACACTGAAGAATTAATGCTCTCAAAATGTGATGTTGGAGAAGACCCATGAGAGTCCCTTGGACTGCAAGGAGATCAGACCAGTCAATCCTAAAGGAATTCAACCCAGAATATTCGTTGGAAAGACTGTTGCTGAAGCTGAAACTCCAATACTTTGGCTACCTGATGCTAAGAGCTGACTCACTGGAAAAGAGCCTGATGCTGAGAAAGACCGAGAGCAGGAGGAAAAGCAATGACAAAAGATGAAATGGCTGGCATCACCAGCTCGATGGACAAGAGTTCAAGCAAGCTCCAGGAGCTGGCGAAGGATAGAGCAGCCTGGTGTGCTGCCGTCCATGGGGTCACAAACAGCTGGACACAACTGAACCCTTATTTAACTTATATAGGGGGTACATCATGCAAAATGCCGGGCTGGATGAAGCCCAATCTGGAATCAAGACTGCTGGAAGAAATATCAATAACCTCAGATATGCAGATGACATCACCCTAATGGCAGAAACATAGAGGAAATAAAGAACCTCTTGATGAAGGTGAAAGAGGAGAGAGAAAAGACTGGGCTAAAACTCAACATGAAGAAAACTAAGATCATGGCATCCAGTTCCAAAACTTCATGGCATATAGATGGGCAAACAATGGAGACAGTGACAGACTTTATTTTCTTGGGCTCCAAAATCACTACAGATAACGACTGCAGCCATGAAATTAAAAGACGCTTCCACCTTGGAAGAAAAGCTATGACAACACTAGACAGTATATAAAAATCAGAGATATTACTTTGCCAGCAAAGGTCCATCTGTTCAAAGCTATGGTTTTTCCAGTAGTCATGTACAGACGTGAGAGTTGAATCAAAAAGAAGGCTGGGGGCTTCCCTGGTGGTCCAGTGATAAAGAGTCCGCCTTGTAGTGCAAGGGGCACCGGTTCGATCCCTAGCCCGGGAAAATCCCACATGCCACAGAGCGTCTGGACAAGTGTGTCCCATTATGAGCCAGCACTCTGGAGTGCATGCTCCCAGAGCTGGTGGTCTGCAACGAGAGAGGCCACTGTGATGGGAGGTCCACACATGCCAAAGAATAAAAGATGGATGAAAATAAATGTATAAAACAATCAATAAAAGAGGCCAAAATTTTTTTTTAAAAGAAGAAGATTGAACACTGAAGAATTAATGCTCTCAAAATGTGATGTTGGAGAAGACCCATGAGAGTCCCTTGGACTGCAAGGAGATCAGACCAGTCAATCCTAAAGGAATTCAACCCAGAATATTCGTTGGAAAGACTGTTGCTGAAGCTGAAACTCCAATACTTTGGCTACCTGATGCTAAGAGCTGACTCACTGGAAAAGAGCCTGATGCTGAGAAAGACCGAGAGCAGGAGGAAAAGCAATGACAAAAGATGAAATGGCTGGCATCACCAGCTCGATGGACAAGAGTTCAAGCAAGCTCCAGGAGCTGGCGAAGGATAGAGCAGCCTGGTGTGCTGCCGTCCATGGGGTCACAAACAGCTGGACACAACTGAGCAACTGAAAAACTGTATTAGCCTTCATTTTTAATTTTTCTCACCTACTCTTATTCTTCCAGGTGAATCTGAGATTCATTTTGTCAACACATAATGGCAAAAAAAAAGTAAAAATCTATCGGAAATTTTAATCAAAATTATATTCAATTATAGATTTGGTTAGAAATAACCAATATTCTTAACTATTGTGTCTATCATCCAAAAACAAGGTTTTTCACTCCACTGTGTTGTTTGGAAATTTGAGTTTTTTCCATTAGTCTGGCACATCCTTAGGTTCTTACGAAATTTATTCTTTGGATTTATTTTGTTTTTCTTGGTAGTGTAAATAGTATTTTTTCCAATACATTTTCTAATCGGTTCTTGTTATAACTGCCTCACTGAATTCCCCTTCTCTCACCCCTAAACTTTGTTCCGTTTATCTTACTGAGTTTTCTAGGTAGTATCATCTTTAATAAGGAGTGCCCATCTCATCCTTTCCAAGATTTATGCTTTGTTTCTTTTTTACCGTCTTATTGTATTGACTTCTGACACAACAGTGTGTAATAGAGTGAGATCAAGACTCTTTGTCAGGCTTCCCTGGTAGCTCAGTGGTAAAGAGCTCACCTGCCAATGCAGGAGACACGGGTTTGATCCCTGATGCAGGAAGATCCCACATGTTGCGGAGCGATTAAGCCCATGAGCCATGACTATGGAGCCTGTGCTCTAGAGCCTCGGAGCCACAACAACTACTGAAGCCCGTGTGCTCTGGAGCCCAAGTTCCACAACAAGAGACATCACCGCCACAAGAAGCCTGCTCACCTGCACTAGAGAGGAGCCCCCACTCCATGCAACTAGAGAAGAGCCTGTGGCAGCAGTGAAAACTCAGAATAGCCAAAAATAAACAAATACATAAAATTTTTTTTGAAAGACTTGTCAGGGCTTCCCTGGTTGTCCAGTGGGTAAGGACAGACACTGCCTTGCAGTGCAAGGGGCGCCGGTTAGATCCCTGGCCTGGGAAGATCCCACGTGCCGCGGAGCGGCTGGACCGATGTGTCCAATTACCAAGCCAGAGCTCTGGAGCGCATGCGCCCAGAGCCGGTGCTCTGCGACGACAGAGGTCACGGTGATGGGAGGCCCACAGGAGCCAAAGAACAAAGACAGATGAAAATAGAGAAATGAAAGACCAATAGAAGTGGCCTGCCCATCCCCCTCCCTCCCCACCCCACCCCCCAAAAAAGATAAATAAATAAAATTAAAAAAAAAAAAAAAGACTTGTCATTTTTACTTTTTTGTACTCTAGTGGTCATTCTTCAAGTGCAGAGTTTTAATCCCGAGTCAGTTCCATAGACGGACCCCCTGAGGTAATAAGGAGTACGATTTCTGTACATGAGTAATCTGTGCGTTTGTGTCAGGTGACGTTGGCCACATTCTTAAAGGAGTCTGTGACCTACAAAGACAAAAACATCTGTGTTAGTTTTCATGTAAAATTTGATTGTTACTGTTGTTCAGTCACTAAGTTGTGTCCAACTATTTGCGCCCCCACGGACTGCAGCACACCAGCCTTCTCTGTCTTCCGTTATCTCCTGGAATCTGCTCTAACTCATGTCCGTTGAGTCAGTGATGCCGTCCAGCCATCCCATCCTCTGCCGCCCACTTCTCTCCCTGCCTCAGTCTTTCGCGGCGTCGGCGTCTTTTCCAGTGAGTCGGCACTTTGCATCAGGGGGCCAAGGCACTGGGGCTTCAGCATCGAGCCTTCCAATACGTAGGGTTGAATTCCTGTAGGACTGGCTGATGTGCTCTCCTTGCCTCAGGGGACTCTCGCACAAGAAGCCTGAGCCTCACCTACTAGAGAGCCCGTGTGCTCTGGAGCCCAAGTTCCACAACAAGAGACATCACCGCCACAAGAAGCCTGCTCACCTGCACTAGAGAGGAGCCCCCACTCCATGCAACTAGAGAAGAGCCTGTGGCAGCAGTGAAAACTCAGAATAGCCAAAAATAAACAAATACATAAAATTTTTTTTGAAAGACTTGTCAGGGCTTCCCTGGTTGTCCAGTGGGTAAGGACAGACACTGCCTTGCAGTGCAAGGGGCGCCGGTTAGATCCCTGGCCTGGGAAGATCCCACGTGCCGCGGAGCGGCTGGACCGATGTGTCCAATTACCAAGCCAGAGCTCTGGAGCGCATGCGCCCAGAGCCGGTGCTCTGCGACGACAGAGGCCACCGCGATGGGAGGCCCACAGGAGCCAAAGAACAAAGACGGATGAAAATAGAGAAATGAAAGACCAATAGAAGTGGCCTGCCCATCCCCCCCCCCCCCCCCCCCCCCCCCCCAAAAAAAAAAAAAAAAAAAATTTAAAAAAAAAAAAAAAGACTTGTCATTTTTACTTTTTTGTACTCTAGTGGTCATTCTTCAAGTGCAGAGTTTTAATCCCGAGTCAGTTCCATAGACGGACCCCCTGAGGTAATAAGGAGTACGATTTCTGTACATGAGTAATCTGTGCGTTTGTGTCAGGTGACGTTGGCCACATTCTTAAAGGAGTCTGTGACCTACAAAGACAAAAACATCTGTGTTAGTTTTCATGTAAAATTTGATTGTTACTGTTGTTCAGTCACTAAGTTGTGTCCAACTATTTGCGCCCCCACGGACTGCAGCACACCAGCCTTCTCTGTCTTCCGTTATCTCCTGGAATCTGCTCTAACTCATGTCCGTTGAGTCAGTGATGCCGTCCAGCCATCCCATCCTCTGCCGCCCACTTCTCTCCCTGCCTCAGTCTTTCGCGGCGTCGGCGTCTTTTCCAGTGAGTCGGCACTTTGCATCAGGGGGCCAAGGCACTGGGGCTTCAGCATCGAGCCTTCCAATAATACGTAGGGTTGAATTCCTGTAGGACTGGCTGATGTGCTCTCCTTGCCGTCCAGGGGACTCTCGCGTCTCCTCCAGCCCCGCAGCTCCAAAGCGTCAGCTCTTCAGCGTTCAGCCGTCTTTATGGTCCCGCTCTCACACCTGCATAGGCTGCTAGAAAAGCCACCGCTTGACTCTACGGGCCACTGTCAGCAACGTGTTGCCTCTGCTTTTTAATACGCTGTTTGGGTCTGTCATAGCACTTCTTGATTTGAAATTCATATCCTTTATAATGTTAATCCACCTCCTAAATCCCTTATGAGGTTTTGCCTTGTCTGACCTGTTAAAATCGATGCTTGGTGGCTTTGATTAGAGCAGTTACACACATACCTCATTTTAATCACTTCACTTTTGCGCCTTGCAGATATCTTGGTTTTTGCAGATCAATGGCTTGTAGCAACCCGGCATTGAACAAGTTTATCAGAGACAGGTTTTCAACCATATTTGCTCACTTTACATTTCTGTCACATGTATTCTTCCAATATTTTAAAGTTGTTCATTATTATCTTGTTACGGTGATCTGTGGTCTGCAGTCTTTTATATTACTACTACAACTCACTGAAGGCTCAGATGATGATTAACATTTTTTTAGCAATAAAGTTTTTAATTAATTTATGTGCATTTTTTAAAGACATAACACTATTGCACACAATAGACTAACAGAATAGTGTAAACATAAGTTCCTATGCTCTGGAAGACAAAAAATATCCCTTTCACTCCCTTTATCACGATATTCGCTCTATTATGATGGTCTGGAACCAAATCTGCGATACCTCTCTGTTGTCTGCAGAAATTTCTTGCAGAATTTTTTTAGGAATGGTGTGTCGGGGGCATAGATCTGAGTCTATTTACATCTGAGATGCTTACCCTTTTTCTCTTTGTTTTGAATTGAGGTGTTGTTGATTCATAGTATTGTGTTTGTTTCTGCTACACGGCAACGTGACTCCGTTATACACATACATACTCTCTTTTTTATATTCTTTCCCCTATGGCTTATCCGAGGATACTGACTGCCATTCCCGGTGCTGCAGAGCGAGTCCTGCTGTCTGTCCACTCTGAGTGGAGTCCGCCTCTGCCCACCCCAGGCTCCCAGTGCTTCCTCTCCCCCTGGGCAAGCACGGTCTGTTCTCTGTGTCTCTGAGTCTGTTTCAGTTTGATAGACGAGTTCATTTGTGCCATGTTTTAGATCCCATGCATAAGCGGTGTCATATAATACCTGTCTTTCTCTGTCTGACTGACTTCACTTAGTTTGATCATCTCTAGTTATCTTCATTTTACTGCAAATGGCATGATGTTGTTATTTTTTTCTGGGGCTGAGTCATAGTCCATTGTGTGCATGACATACACACCACATCTTCTTTATCCATTCGTCTGTCAATGGACATTTAAGTTTTGTTTCCATGTGCTGCCTACTGAACACACGGTGCATACATCTTTCTGAATTAGAGTTTTGTCTGGATAAAGGACCAGCACGGACTGCTGGAGCATAGGGAATTCTGTTTATCAGAGACAGGTTTTCAACCATATTTGCTCACTTTACATTTCTGTCACATGTATTCTTCCAATATTTTAAAGTTGTTCATTATTATCTTGTTACGGTGATCTGTGGTCTGCAGTCTTTTATATTACTACTACAACTCACTGAAGGCTCAGATGATGATTAACATTTTTTTAGCAATAAAGTTTTTAATTAATTTATGTGCATTTTTTAAAGACATAACACTATTGCACACAATAGACTAACAGAATAGTGTAAACATAAGTTCCTATGCTCTGGAAGACAAAAAATATCCCTTTCACTCCCTTTATCACGATATTCGCTCTATTATGATGGTCTGGAACCAAATCTGCGATACCTCTCTGTTGTCTGCAGAAATTTCTTGCAGAATTTTTTTAGGAATGGTGTGTCGGGGGCATAGATCTGAGTCTATTTACATCTGAGATGCTTACCCTTTTTCTCTTTGTTTTGAATTGAGGTGTTGTTGATTCATAGTATTGTGTTTGTTTCTGCTACACGGCAACGTGACTCCGTTATACACATACATACTCTCTTTTTTATATTCTTTCCCCTATGGCTTATCCGAGGATACTGACTGCCATTCCCGGTGCTGCAGAGCGAGTCCTGCTGTCTGTCCACTCTGAGTGGAGTCCGCCTCTGCCCACCCCAGGCTCCCAGTGCTTCCTCTCCCCCTGGGCAAGCACGGTCTGTTCTCTGTGTCTCTGAGTCTGTTTCAGTTTGATAGACGAGTTCATTTGTGCCATGTTTTAGATCCCATGCATAAGCGGTGTCATATAATACCTGTCTTTCTCTGTCTGACTGACTTCACTTAGTTTGATCATCTCTAGTTATCTTCATTTTACTGCAAATGGCATGATGTTGTTATTTTTTTCTGGGGCTGAGTCATAGTCCATTGTGTGCATGACATACACACCACATCTTCTTTATCCATTCGTCTGTCAATGGACATTTAAGTTTTGTTTCCATGTGCTGCCTACTGAACACACGGTGCATACATCTTTCTGAATTAGAGTTTTGTCTGGATATAGGACCAGCACGGGACTGCTGGAGCATAGGGGAATTCTGTTTTCAGTTTCCCAGGATGTTTACTCTTAAATACAAAAGATAAGGTAGCGGGGGAGACGTCCTTGGGTCATTTTGTTTTCCTGTCAAAATTCTGAATTACTGTCTCATCTTCTGTCTATAATGTTATAGAATAAAAGTTGATGCCTCTATTAGTGATTTATTGGTGTGTAATAAAGTATTGAAGACTTAGTGATTTAAAACACTGTGCTGAGTCACTTCGGTTGTGTCCGACTCTGCGACCCCACGGACTGCAGCCGCCAGGCTGCTCTGCCCATGGGATTCTCCAGGCGCGAGCACTGGAGGGGCGGCCACGTCCTCCCCCGGGAAGGCTGTCCGGCCCAGGGCTTGCACCCGCGTCCCTTGTGTGTCCTGCACTGGCTGCGGGTTCTTTACCACGAGCCCCCCCTGAGCGCTTACTATCTGATGTCGGGTGAGGACTTCAGGAGAGGCTCTGCTGGGTGGTTCCAGTCTTGGGCGCCCTCGCGGGGGGCAGGCAGGGTGCTGGCCACTGCACGGTCATCTGAAGCTTTCTCTGGTCGGAGGGCCTGTCTCCCCGACAGCCCACGCACCTCACCGCTGGCGGCTGGCGGCCTCTTCGCCTCCCTCCTGAGCTGCTGCAGAGGCTGTCCACGCGTCTTCGTGCCACGGCCGCCGGCCTCCGCCTAGCAGGCCGTTCAAGAGCGGACGAGCCAGGAGCCAGCGTGCCTTCCACGTCCCACTCGTGGACGCCACGGAGGTGCCCGTCATCCAGTCGGTCGCAGTGGCCGGCGATAGCTCAGGGGCAGGAGGACTCGGGGAGCTGCCTTGGCGGCTGCCTCCCACAAGCCAGAGTGAGCTTCCCTTTGGGCGTTCCCATATTTTGTTGTTGCTTTCGTGTTTTTCCACTGGATAGATATTTTTAGGCTTTTTCATTAATTCGAGAGTAAGATTTTGCACCAGTGCACTTTAGTATGTGGGCCTCTTCTAGTGAACTGTGTGCTAGTGCGTGGTGTGTGATGTGGGCGTGACGTGTATCCTGCGGGTGTGTGTATGACGTGTATCTGACGTGTGTGAAGGGCGGGTGTTTGATGTGGGGGCTGCTCGTGCACGTGGAGGACACTGCCGACCA
Source organism: Tragulus kanchil (assembly GCA_022376925.1). Lineage (NCBI taxonomy): Eukaryota > Metazoa > Chordata > Mammalia > Artiodactyla > Tragulidae > Tragulus > Tragulus kanchil. Next base: position 248,196,878 of record JAIOJX010000028.1, read on the forward strand.
GCTGGGCGCGTCTGCCCCGGCCCCCCTCGCTGGTAGCAGACAGGACGTGGTGGGCCTCTCTGTGGCCTTTCTGGGGTCTCTCCACCCTGGGCCACAGGGTGAGGGATAGTAGACGACCAAGCTGTGCCTACACCCCGTGCTCAGCCTGACTGAGCGCCTGACTAAGGCCCCACGGTGGCCATCAGCCGTGACTGGGTCTCTGGGGTCTTCAGAGCCCCTGACGTGCGCCTCACCCCGCCTTCTCAGTCCCTGCCTCAATCTAGTGCTGCCCCCAGTCCTCCCTAAACTAGATGTCTCTCTTCCGAGAGCTCTTTCTCTGGCCCGTTCCCTCTGCCTGGGAGCGTCCATCACCTCCTGTGGGAAGCCCTCCTGGATTTCCTGGCGCTCCCACGGCTCGGGCTGCACAGGGCAGGGAGGTGCAGTGAGCATCCCACCCAGAACGGAGCCCAGAGCTTGCAGTGTCTGCTCCCACTCGGTGGCCCCGACTCGGGGCAAGGGAACAAGGTGCCACCCTGAGCCGAGGGGCTTTCTGACCACGGGGCCGTCCCCCACCGTCTGGGGAGGAGGGTGACGGGCCAGTGACGTGCGGCGGGGCAGTCTGCAGCGCAGCCCTTCCCTTTTGCAGGATGTCGAGGTGCACGGGGGCTGCCGAGATGCTGCGCCGCCCCTGCTCTGCCCTCCTGCTCTGGGGGCTCCTGGGGGCCGTCCACGCTCAGCAGCAGGAGGTCATCAGCCCTGGCACCTCCGACAGAAACAGCTGCCCAGGTACCACCACCGGCGTGGGCGTGGCGGGCAGAGGGCGGGGCGGGGAGCCCAGGACCCCCACGGGACCGGCCGGGGCCCCGCGGTGACGCCCCCTGCGTGCCCCCAGAGAAGGCCGACTGCCCGATCCACGTGTACTTCGTGCTGGACACGTCGGAGAGCGTCGCCATGCAGTCCCCCACCGACAGCCTGCTCTTCCACATGCAGCAGTTCGTGCTGCAGTTCATCAGCCAGCTGCAGGATGAGCTCTACCTGGACCAGGTGGCCCTGAGCTGGCGCTACGGTGGCCTGCACTTCTCCGACGTGGTGGAAGTGTTCAGCCCGCCGGGCAGCGACCGGGCCTCCTTCACCAAGAGCCTCCAGAGCATCAGCTCCTTCCGCCGGGGCACCTTCACCGACTGCATGCTGGCCAACATGACCCAGGAGGTCCGGCGGCACGTGGGCAAGGGCGTGGTCAACTTCGCGGTGGTCATCACCGACGGCCACGTCACCGGCAGCCCGTGCGGGGGCATCAAGCTGCAGGCGGAGCGGGCCCGGGAGGAGGGCATCCGGCTGTTCGCGGTGCCGCCCAACCTGAAGCTGAACGAGCAGGGCCTGCGGGACATCGCCAGCACGCCGCACGAGCTTTACCGGAACAACTACGCCACCATGCGGCCGGACTCCACCGAGATCGACCAGGACACCATCAACCGCATCATCAAGGTCATGGTGCGTGGCCGGCTGGGGCAGACTGGGGTCCGGAGCCGCGGGATCCGCTCGCCCCGGAGGGCAGGGGGCAGTCCACCGCTGCCGTTCACCCCCTGTTGAGTGAGGTGACCGAAGAGGGTGGGCCTGGGCAGCGTCCAGACAGATGTCCGCTCCGATGTCCTGCGTCCCTGCCCAGGCCCTGAGCAGGCGGCACCTCCAGCTGCCCTCTCACCAGGTCTCTCTCTGTCCTTTCCGCAGAAACATGAAGCCTATGGAGAGGTGAGAGGGGCCCCGCCCACCCGGGGGCTGCCCCGGCCTCGCCTGGCAGAGGTGGTCACCCCGCCCGGCCCCAGGACACCTGTGGCCCTGGCCTCATGAGCCGCCCCTTGTTTCCTGTTTCAGTGCTACAAGGTCAGCTGTCTGGAGCTCCCCGGGCCCCCTGGCCCCAAGGGCTACCGTGGACAGAAGGTAAGATGCCCAGACCATGGGTGGTGTCACAGGAGAGTGCCGGACCTCTCTCCAGCTCCACATTTAGGGCCCCTGCACCTTGGACGGACACACCACTTCTCACCCTGGAGGAACCAAAATTCATTTCTTGAGAATTGCCTTTCCTATGGCATTTTGAGAAAAGTAGGAACGCATAATTAAGATTTGCCCATAAAATGCTCCTGTAAACAAGCATGCCCACATACACACACGTGACGAGCTGTGTCAGTATTAGTAACATGGCAGACATTCCCATAGGGGACTCATGCCTGTCGTTTATTAAGTAAGTTGTTTTTGAGAGATCAGGTTTGCCTGCGCTTTCGTAAAAAAGAGGTGTATAAAATGAAATTCTTCCAGAATGGCTGACTGCCAGAGTATAAGAAGTGCCAGTGATTCACGTGAAAAGGCGGCTTCTTTCCAGACTCAGAGGAGAGGTGTCCAGGTGCCAGGCCGCCGCCCAGGTGTCCCCACCGCCTTCCTGGCGACTCCGGTCCCGGGTCCAGGGTCACTCAGCCAGGACCGAGGACGCGTTTGCCCCCCGAGGCAGTGTTGGCCATCCACGGCAGGGATGGGACTCCGGCCCGTGGGGGTGGGCCCGCTGGAAGCCGCCCAGGGACCGCCGCGGTCAGTGGGAGGGGCGGCGACACAGAAGGAACCCCAAACGGGGCACGGCCCTGCGGAAGCCTCTGCCCGCCGCTGGCTCCCTCTGCCGGCCTTCTCCTCCCGGCTCCTTCCTCCGCCCTCCCCCGACCGCCTCTCCCTTCTGCCCATCTTGGCCTGAAATTGGCTGCCTCATCCTGAGCAGATGCATTTACTTCACACAGCCCCACGTCGTCAGTTCAGCCTTTAATTCTGAGCCGACCGTGGGAGGTGGTGCTCAGCTGCCCCCGCGGGGTGGGCGGGAGCCGCCGTCCCGTGAGACGCGTGCAGGGCGGCCGGGGGCAGCGTCGCAGCCCCGCAGCCTGGGCCGCCCAGCCCCTCTCGCAGGGCAGCTGCTCAGAGAGCTGACGGTCAGGCTCAGAGAAGTGGGGAGACGGGCCGGTTCTGACAGAGGCCAGGACTCCGGGTGCGGAGGTGGCACTGTCGTCACCTGGACGGAACCCCTGGGCTTGGGCACTCGGCCCCAGGACCACTCTCCACCACCTCCCCGGAGCCCACACCCCCGTGCCTTTGTCTGTCGTCTGCTTTCAGGGCGCCAAGGGCAACATGGGTGAGCCCGGAGAGCCTGGACAGAAGGGGCGACAGGTGAGTGCCCTCCCCAGCCTGCCCGCCCGGCGGCGCCCCCTCCCCGCGGCTGGGCTCGCCTCCACGGCCCTCTGTTCTTCCGCAGGGAGACCCCGGCATCGAGGGCCCCATCGGATTCCCAGGACCCAAGGCAAGTTCCTGTGGACCCTGCCTGGGGCGGGGACACGGGGACACGCCAAGGCCCCCCGGCTCCAGGAGGGGCTGGCCCCGGGCTCAGGCTGTGTCCCACGAGCCCGTCGTCCCTGCCCCTCGCCCACGGAAGTGGAGCGCCTCGGCGTGTCCGGCGGCGGCCCTGGGGCGCCTCTCCCCCCGGGCCTGACGCCGCTCTCCCGTCTGTCCCTCCGGCCTGGTGGGCGGTGCCAGCGCGGCCTGCTTGAGGTGACGCCGCTTTTCTTTCCTTCTGACCTCAGGGTGTTCCTGGCTTCAAAGGCGAGAAGGTAAGATGTCACTCCGGGCCCCAACCTCACCCGGCCCGAGTCCCTCAGCTGCGTCCTTCAGAGGATCTGGGGTCCTTGCTGGGGCACAGGACGCCCCGTCGGGCCCCTGGGGCCCTCCGGCCTCGTGTTTGGTCCGAGGCAGCCCCAGCCCCGGGGCGGTGCCATCCGTGAGGCACTAACGACGTCCTCCCTCCTGCACAGGGCGAGTTTGGAGCCGACGGGCGGAAGGTGAGCAAAGCAGCGGGCGGGAGCGGGGTGCCCGCCTTCCCACGGCTGAAAGGTAGGAGGGGCCGTCGGAGCTCACGGGTCCCTCCTCGCCTCTCCTCCAGGGCGCCTCCGGCCTGGCCGGCAAGAATGGCACCGATGGACAGAAGGTGAGTGTGCGGGCCTCGTTCCTGGGGCGCAGCTGCTCAGAGAGCTGACGGTCAGGCTCAGAGAAGTGGGGAGACGGGCCGGTTCTGACAGAGGCCAGGACTCCGGGTGCGGAGGTGGCACTGTCGTCACCTGGACGGAACCCCTGGGCTTGGGCACTCGGCCCCAGGACCACTCTCCACCACCTCCCCGGAGCCCACACCCCCGTGCCTTTGTCTGTCGTCTGCTTTCAGGGCGCCAAGGGCAACATGGGTGAGCCCGGAGAGCCTGGACAGAAGGGGCGACAGGTGAGTGCCCTCCCCAGCCTGCCCGCCCGGCGGCGCCCCCTCCCCGCGGCTGGGCTCGCCTCCACGGCCCTCTGTTCTTCCGCAGGGAGACCCCGGCATCGAGGGCCCCATCGGATTCCCAGGACCCAAGGCAAGTTCCTGTGGACCCTGCCTGGGGCGGGGACACGGGGACACGCCAAGGCCCCCCGGCTCCAGGAGGGGCTGGCCCCGGGCTCAGGCTGTGTCCCACGAGCCCGTCGTCCCTGCCCCTCGCCCACGGAAGTGGAGCGCCTCGGCGTGTCCGGCGGCGGCCCTGGGGCGCCTCTCCCCCCGGGCCTGACGCCGCTCTCCCGTCTGTCCCTCCGGCCTGGTGGGCGGTGCCAGCGCGGCCTGCTTGAGGTGACGCCGCTTTTCTTTCCTTCTGACCTCAGGGTGTTCCTGGCTTCAAAGGCGAGAAGGTAAGATGTCACTCCGGGCCCCAACCTCACCCGGCCCGAGTCCCTCAGCTGCGTCCTTCAGAGGATCTGGGGTCCTTGCTGGGGCACAGGACGCCCCGTCGGGCCCCTGGGGCCCTCCGGCCTCGTGTTTGGTCCGAGGCAGCCCCAGCCCCGGGGCGGTGCCATCCGTGAGGCACTAACGACGTCCTCCCTCCTGCACAGGGCGAGTTTGGAGCCGACGGGCGGAAGGTGAGCAAAGCAGCGGGCGGGAGCGGGGTGCCCGCCTTCCCACGGCTTGAAAGGTAGGAGGGGCCGTCGGAGCTCACGGGTCCCTCCTCGCCTCTCCTCCAGGGCGCCTCCGGCCTGGCCGGCAAGAATGGCACCGATGGACAGAAGGTGAGTGTGCCGGGCCTCGTTCCTGGGAGGCGCAGCATTGCCCGTGGAAAGAGCTTGACCCCTCGACCTTGGGGGCTGGGCCTCTGGGCCCCTCTGGCCACTGCTGACAAGCAGAGCTGGGCAGCCTCTGGCCGCGCCTCCCCAGTGGACACAGGGCCGATGAGGACCCTGCAGGAGGGGAGTGGACGGTTGCCCCAGAAAAGCAGGGCCTGGCTGGGCAGGCATCTCCAGCCTGGCTGCAGACCTCTCGTCTGACCTGACTGGGGATTCACAGCCCTGCACGGCTGCACACACAGACGTCACGGGGGGCACACATGCTCGCACGCACAGCCACAGACGCCCACGGGCCCAGGCGCACCCCAGGGACACCGCCCCGCCTCTTCGGAAGTGCCACCCTGACACCCGTCCACGCAGACCTCCCACAGGGGTGCCCGGTGCCCGCAGGCCCGACGCCGCCGACCCCTGTTGCTGGGGCTCGTGCTCCTGAATCCCGGATCTGAGGTGTCTTCTGCACCCCTCTCCTGCAGGGCAAGTTGGGGCGCATTGGACCTCCCGGCTGCAAGGGAGACCCCGGCGATCGGGTGAGTGCAGCCGGTCGCTCCGGCAGAGGCCAGGCTCCAGATGCTGCTGGAAACCGGGGCGGGGGCGTAGCTGGCCCGCCCTCCAGCCCCTCCCCGGCTGCCTGTCCCGGACCCCTTCCAGGGTTCAGCCGGGGTTGGGGTCCTAACTCGACAAACGACCACCAGGGCTTCTGGGTCCGGTGAGAGGGATCTGTCCAGAGTCCCCAGGGCCTTCCGGGTTGGCAGCTCTTCCGGTCAGCCCACCCAGACCCTGGCGTCCCAGCATCCAGTCCAGAGGTGGGGTGCTGATCACTCTCCCTGGTCAGCGGGCCCTGAGCTCACAGGGGGATGCCGCGCGGCCCTGGGCAGGAGCCCAGCGCAACTCCTGCCCTTCTTGCAGGGCCCTGATGGCTACGTGGGCGAAGCTGGCAGCCCTGGAGAGCGAGGAGACCAAGGTGCCAAGGTAGGCGGCCCGCCTGCGGTGCGGGCAGGCCAGAGCAGACGGGGCTGCCGTGCCCCCAGGGCCTTCTCCCTGCCCACCGCACCGGGCCAGGACTCCCAGCGAGAGGCGCTGTCCACGCTGGCCAGGCTGGGGGCCGCGGGGTGGCACAGGGGTGGGCACACTCCGTGGTCACAGGAGGGGTATCACCAGGGCCCCGCCCCACTCCCGGGTCTGAGGAACAAGAGACTGATTTCTCCAAACCCTTCCAGGGGGACCCTGGCCGCCCAGGACGCAGAGGCCCCCCGGGGGAGAACGGGGCAAAAGGAAGCAAGGCAAGTGTTCCTGGGGGCCCTGTGCTAAGGCCTGTGCTGCCCCCGGGGGAAAGAGGGCCGGGCGAGGGAGGGAGGTGGGCTGCAGGCCCGCCCGGCCCCGAGCACCCCCGCCTCTCCGCGGCCCTGCCGCCCGGTGACCAGGGTGGACCACAGCCCCGGCAGAGGTGGTCCTTCCGGAGGCAGCGGGCGTGATCCATGCGCGGCCGGGCCCTGCCCCGGCCGCCCGCGCCTGCAGTCAGGCCGCCAGTGGAGCTGAGCCACCGTCTCCTCGCAGGGCTATCAAGGCAACAACGGAGCCCCGGGAAGCCCGGGCCTGAAAGGAGCCAAGGGCGGGCCTGGGCCCCGAGGACCCAAAGGCGAGCCCGTGAGTGCCCCCTGCCCAGCCCCGGCGCCCCGCCCCGCAGCCCCCAGCCCGCTCTGGGCATCGCCGGCCTGGCGTCCTCTGTGTCTGACGTGCCCCTCGTCCCCGCCCTGCCCGTGCGGCCAGACGCCTGCGGGGCCCACTCCCCTGCGGCACGTGCGGTGCCTGTGAAGTGGCCTTGGGTCACATCGCGCCCCCGTGGTGGGACACCCCGAGGGCCAAATCCAGACCCGGACACACACGGGGCCCATCCCAGGGCTGATCCTCAGAGCCCGAGGCCTGGCCTGATCCGGACGGGAGCAGAGTGACCACATGGAGCGCTGGTCCAAGCTGGTGCCAGTCACGGCAGCTGAGCTCCCAGCCTCTGTGTCCCCCAGATCCTCAGCTGGGACAGACCCGGTCCAGCAGAGGACACGGTCCAGGCTGATGGCTCGTGGGGCTGGCAGCCCTGGAGGCGAGGAGACCAAGGTGCCAAGGTAGGCGGCCCGCCTGCGGTGCGGGCAGGCCAGAGCAGACGGGGCTGCCGTGCCCCCAGGGCCTTCTCCCTGCCCACCGCACCGGGCCAGGACTCCCAGCGAGAGGCGCTGTCCACGCTGGCCAGGCTGGGGGCCGCGGGGTGGCACAGGGGTGGGCACACTCCGTGGTCACAGGAGGGGTATCACCAGGGCCCCGCCCCACTCCCGGGTCTGAGGAACAAGAGACTGATTTCTCCAAACCCTTCCAGGGGGACCCTGGCCGCCCAGGACGCAGAGGCCCCCCGGGGGAGAACGGGGCAAAAGGAAGCAAGGCAAGTGTTCCTGGGGGCCCTGTGCTAAGGCCTGTGCTGCCCCCGGGGGAAAGAGGGCCGGGCGAGGGAGGGAGGTGGGCTGCAGGCCCGCCCGGCCCCGAGCACCCCCGCCTCTCCGCGGCCCTGCCGCCCGGTGACCAGGGTGGACCACAGCCCCGGCAGAGGTGGTCCTTCCGGAGGCAGCGGGCGTGATCCATGCGCGGCCGGGCCCTGCCCCGGCCGCCCGCGCCTGCAGTCAGGCCGCCAGTGGAGCTGAGCCACCGTCTCCTCGCAGGGCTATCAAGGCAACAACGGAGCCCCGGGAAGCCCGGGCCTGAAAGGAGCCAAGGGCGGGCCTGGGCCCCGAGGACCCAAAGGCGAGCCCGTGAGTGCCCCCTGCCCAGCCCCGGCGCCCCGCCCCGCAGCCCCCAGCCCGCTCTGGGCATCGCCGGCCTGGCGTCCTCTGTGTCTGACGTGCCCCTCGTCCCCGCCCTGCCCGTGCGGCCAGACGCCTGCGGGGCCCACTCCCCTGCGGCACGTGCGGTGCCTGTGAAGTGGCCTTGGGTCACATCGCGCCCCCGTGGTGGGACACCCCGAGGGCCAAATCCAGACCCGGACACACACGGGGCCCATCCCAGGGCTGATCCTCAGAGCCCGAGGCCTGGCCTGATCCGGACGGGAGCAGAGTGACCACATGGAGCGCTGGTCCAAGCTGGTGCCAGTCACGGCAGCTGAGCTCCCAGCCTCTGTGTCCCCCAGATCCTCAGCTGGGACAGACCCGGTCCAGCAGAGGACACGGTCCAGGCTGAGGCGCTCTGAACGGCCCCCAGCCCCACCTCCACAGTTTCTGTGGGGAGAGCAGAGTAGGGTTCAGCGTGGCCCCCCGTCAGGACCCCTCCCACACACGCGCTCTCTGCAGGGCCGCAGGGGGGACCCTGGAACCAAGGGCGGCCCGGGCAGCGACGGCCCCAAGGGCGAGAAGGTGAGTGTCAGCGGGGGCGCGGGGGCGCTGTCGGCCGCGTCGGCATCTACACCTGGGTCTCGCTGGGCTGAGGGGCTGACGGGGCCCCTGTCATGAGGGAGGCCCGACCGTCGCCCCAACAAAGGCGGCCAGGAGAGCCCGGGGGACACCCCGCCGAGGGGCTGAGCAGCGCCGGCTCCACGCGCCAGCGGCGTCCCCTCCCAGCCCGCCCGCACGTGCTGCTGCCCCGGCATCGCCCTCCCCGCGCGGGGCCTCCGCGCCCAAGGGGTGAGTGGCCCCCTCGCCTCCCGCCCTCGCGGTGCCCCAGACGAGCCGGCCTCTCTTCTCACAGGGAGACCCTGGCCCCGAGGGGCCCCGGGGCCTGGCTGGAGAGGTCGGCAACAAAGGAGCCAAGGTGAGCGGCCGCGGGTGAGGGGCTCGGGGGCTCGGGCCTCCTGGCTGGAGGGGCCGCGCGGGCCCGCCCTCCCCTGCCCTCGCCCCGGAGGCCACTGTGGCCAGGGCTGAGGGCCTCGCGGGGCGGCACGGCCCTGCCTTGCGCCCTCCACAGTGAGTCCCTGAGGCACCGCGTCCCTCTTCTCTCCAGGGAGACCGCGGTTTGCCCGGGCCCAGAGGTCCCCAGGGGGCTGTCGGGGAGCCTGGGAAACAGGTCGGTAGCAGGACATGGGGCGGCTCCGTGGCTCTGGGGCCCCCTGCTGGCCTGCGACCCCCCATCGCCCCTCCCCCGCCCTGCCGTCCTCTCGGGCCCTCCTGTCCTCAGGGAGGCGGGCACCGGCCCCTCAGTGAACAGGGGCAGAGGCCCCAGTGCGTCTCACACCCTCCTCCTACCCGAGGAGCCCGGCTTCACCAGGTGGCGGTGGGCGGGGGCTGGGCGGGGCTCAGGGAGGGGACACCCTCAGGACGCCAGCCCCGCGGGGCAGCAGTGTCGCCGGGGGGTCGGCAGAATGAGGTCCGACCCCGTCTGTGCCGACTCCCTGCTTCCTGTGTCCCCAGGGATCTCGGGGAGACCCTGGTGACGCTGGTCCCCGTGGAGACTCCGGACAGCCTGGGCCCAAGGTATGTCTCTCCCCGCCAGCCAGGATGGGGCTGGAGGCCTGGGCAAGTCTCCGGGGGCCTGCGGCCCAGCCCTTGGTGTGGGAGGCCGTCTGGGGCGCCACTCCCAAAGCTGGCCCTGCCCGCGAGGCCCGCTCCACTGGGCCTGCCCCGACCGGCCTCCTGTGTCCCCAGGGGGACCCCGGCCGGCCTGGATTCAGCTACCCCGGACCCCGAGGAGCGCCTGTGAGTCCTGGCACCTGGGGGGCACAGGGCCTGGGGGGACCCCGACTGGGAAAGGCTTCTGCCCGTTCCCGCCCGGGCCTGCCCCTGGGCCGAGGGGTGGGGGCGCCCAGCAAGAGCAGAGACGGGCCCCCCGAATCTCAGGCCCTATCCCGCAGCCTGTGCGGCTCCCGGTCGTGGAGGGGACGGGGCTTCAGGGCCCACCAGCCCTCGGCCCGTGTCAAGTGACCCCCGTGCTTGCTTCCAGGGAGAGAAGGGTGAGCCCGGCCCTCCAGGCCCCGAGGTACGTGCCCGGGAGCACGGGGCAGCCCGTGTCTGACCTCCGTGCTGGGTCCTGGGGGTGGGAGGCGGCTGCACCCCGAACCACTGCATGCGGGTTCCCCCCGAGAAAGCCTGCAGGTCCGCCGAGTCCGCGCGGGGAGCAGCGCCCGGCCGTGGAGCTTTCTGTGCTGTTAACGCGGGTGTCCTGTGTCACAGGGGAGCAGAGGGGACTTTGGCTCCAAAGGACAACCCGGGAGGAAAGGCCAGAAGGGGGAGCCCGTGAGTACCTCCACGCCTCGGGCGCCTCCGTGCTCTGGGGCCCCTGCTGGCCTGCCCATCGCCCCTCCCGCCCTGCCGTCCTCGGGCCCTCCTGTCCTCAGGGAGGCGGGCACCGCCCTCAGTGAACAGGGCAGAGGCCCCAGTGCGTCTCACACCTCCTCCTACCCGAGGAGCCCGGCTTCACCAGGTGGCGGTGGGCGGGGCTGGGCGGGCTCAGGAGGGACACCCTCAGGGACGCCAGCCCGCATGGGCAGCAGTGTCGCCGGGGGGTCGGCAGAATGAGGTCCGACCCCGTCTGTGCCGACTCCCTGCTTCCTGTGTCCCCAGGGATCTCGGGGAGACCCTGGTGACGCTGGTCCCCGTGGAGACTCCGGACAGCCTGGGCCCAAGGTATGTCTCTCCCCGCCAGCCAGGATGGGGCTGGAGGCCTGGGCAAGTCTCCGGGGGCCTGCGGCCCAGCCCTTGGTGTGGGAGGCCGTCTGGGGCGCCACTCCCAAAGCTGGCCCTGCCCGCGAGGCCCGCTCCACTGGGCCTGCCCCGACCGGCCTCCTGTGTCCCCAGGGGGACCCCGGCCGGCCTGGATTCAGCTACCCCGGACCCCGAGGACGCCTGTGAGTCCTGGCACCTGGGGGGCACAGGGCCTGGGGGGACCCCGACTGGGAAAGGCTTCTGCCCGTTCCCGCCCGGGCCTGCCCCTGGGCCGAGGGGTGGGGGCGCCCAGCAAGAGCAGAGACGGGCCCCCCGAATCTCAGGCCCTATCCCGCAGCCTGTGCGGCTCCCGGTCGTGGAGGGGACGGGGCTTCAGGGCCCACCAGCCCTCGGCCCGTGTCAAGTGACCCCCGTGCTTGCTTCCAGGGAGAGAAGGGTGAGCCCGGCCCTCCAGGCCCCGAGGTACGTGCCCGGGAGCACGGGGCAGCCCGTGTCTGACCTCCGTGCTGGGTCCTGGGGGTGGGAGGCGGCTGCACCCCGAACCACTGCATGCGGGTTCCCCCCGAGAAAGCCTGCAGGTCCGCCGAGTCCGCGCGGGGAGCAGCGCCCGGCCGTGGAGCTTTCTGTGCTGTTAACGCGGGTGTCCTGTGTCACAGGGGAGCAGAGGGGACTTTGGCTCCAAAGGACAACCCGGGAGGAAAGGCCAGAAGGGGGAGCCCGTGAGTACCTCCACGCCCAGGGCAGGGCTGCGTGCGGGCCGCCGGGGCACTGCCGGGGCCCATCTTCCCTCTTCCTTCTCAGGCAGACCCTGGTCCCCCTGGGGAGCCCGGCCCGCGGGGGCAGAGAGGAGCCCCCGGACCCGAGGTAGGTCAGCCACCGTGCCCTGGGCTCTGAGAGCCCGGCCTCCGGGCCAGCCCAGCCAGCAGGCGCCCCGCGCCCTGCGCCCAGCGGCCCTCCCGGCCTCGGCCGTGGGGGTGTCACCTCTGACGGCCACCCTTCCTCCTCCAGGGAGAGCCTGGTCCCCCGGGAGACCCCGGCCTCACGGTAGGTGTCAGTCGGGGCTGGACTCGGGGCCCTCCTTCCTCCCGGAATTTGAAAGAAGGGCGGCAGCAGGGGCGGGGCGGCGGGGCGGGGTCAGGAAGGTCTCCCGCCCCTCCCCGGCTGCCGCCCCTCCCGCCCTTCCCGCCCCTCCCCGGCTGCCGCCCCTCCCGCCCCTCCCCGGCTGCCGCCCCTCCCGCCCCTCCGCCCCTCCCGCCCCTCCCCGGCTCCCGCCCCTCCCCGGCTGCCGTGCCGGGCGGGCTGACCCCGCCGCCTTGCAGGAGTGCGACGTCATGACCTACGTGAGGGAGACCTGCGGCTGCTGCGGTGAGTCGCGACCCCCTGCGGCTAGGCTGGGGCACTGGGGTCCTGGGGGCTCCGGTCCCGGGCCGAGGCCGCCGGCCCTCGTCCTGACCGCCCGCCCGCCCGCGCAGACTGCGAGAAGCGCTGCGGCGCCCTGGACGTGGTGTTCGTCATCGACAGCTCCGAGAGCATCGGCTACACCAACTTCACGCTGGAGAAGAACTTCGTCATCAACGTGGTCAACAGGCTGGGCGCCATCGCCAAGGACCCCAAGTCGGAGACGGGTCAGCGGCCCCGCGGAGCGGTGGGGGCAGCGGGCGGGGGCGCCAGGCCGCGGTCTTGAGCGGAGGTGCGGAGGGGTCCGCGGGGTCCCCGCTCCCGCTCACGCCGCGCCTGCCCGCAGGGACCCGCGTGGGTGTCGTGCAGTACAGCCACGAGGGCACCTTCGAGGCCATCCAGCTGGACGACGAGCGCATCGACTCGCTGTCCAGCTTCAAGGAGGCCGTCAAGAACCTCGAGTGGATCGCCGGCGGCACCTGCGCCTGCCCCATCCGGGGAGACCCTGGTCCCCAGCCCGGCCCGCAGGGGCAGAGAGGAGCCCCGGACCCGAGGTAGGTCAGCCACCGTGCCCTGGGCTCTGAGAGCCCGGCCTCCGGGCCAGCCCAGCCAGCAGGCGCCCCGCGCCCTGCGCCCAGCGGCCTCCGGCCTCGGCCGTGGGGTGTCACCTCTGACGGCCACCCTTCCTCCTCCAGGGAGAGCCTGGTCCCCCGGGAGACCCCGGCCTCACGGTAGGTGTCAGTCGGGGCTGGACTCGGGGCCCTCCTTCCTCCCGGAATTTGAAAGAAGGGCGGCAGCAGGGGCGGGGCGGCGGGGCGGGGTCAGGAAGGTCTCCCGCCCCTCCCCGGCTGCCGCCCCTCCCGCCCTTCCCGCCCCTCCCCGGCTGCCGCCCTCCCGCCCCTCCCCGGCTGCCGCCCCTCCCGCCCCTCCGCCCCTCCCGCCCCTCCCCGGCTCCCGCCCCTCCCCGGCTGCCGTGCCGGGCGGGCTGACCCCGCCGCCTTGCAGGAGTGCGACGTCATGACCTACGTGAGGGAGACCTGCGGCTGCTGCGGTGAGTCGCGACCCCCTGCGGCTAGGCTGGGGCACTGGGGTCCTGGGGGCTCCGGTCCCGGGCCGAGGCCGCCGGCCCTCGTCCTGACCGCCCGCCCGCCCGCGCAGACTGCGAGAAGCGCTGCGGCGCCCTGGACGTGGTGTTCGTCATCGACAGCTCCGAGAGCATCGGCTACACCAACTTCACGCTGGAGAAGAACTTCGTCATCAACGTGGTCAACAGGCTGGGCGCCATCGCCAAGGACCCCAAGTCGGAGACGGGTCAGCGGCCCCGCGGAGCGGTGGGGGCAGCGGGCGGGGGCGCCAGGCCGCAGTCTTGAGCGGAGGTGCGGAGGGGTCCGCGGGGTCCCCGCTCCCGCTCACGCCGCGCCTGCCCGCAGGGACCCGCGTGGGTGTCGTGCAGTACAGCCACGAGGGCACCTTCGAGGCCATCCAGCTGGACGACGAGCGCATCGACTCGCTGTCCAGCTTCAAGGAGGCCGTCAAGAACCTCGAGTGGATCGCCGGCGGCACCTGGACGCCATCGGCTCTCAAGTTCGCCTACAACAAGCTCATCAAGGAGAGCCGGCGCCAGAAGACCCGCGTGTTCGCGATCGTCATCACGGACGGCCGCCACGACCCGCGGGACGACGACCTCAACCTGCGGGCGCTCTGCAACCACGACGTGACGGTGACGGCCATCGGCATCGGGGACATGTTCCACGAGAAGCACGAGAGCGAGAACCTGTACTCCATCGCCTGTGACAAGCCGCAGCAGGTGCGAAACATGACGCTCTTCTCCGACCTGGTGGCCGAGAAGTTCATCGACGACATGGAGGACGTGCTGTGCCCTGGTGAGTCCTCGGGGAGGGGGCGGGGCGGGGAGGGAGGAGAGGGGAGGACCAGAGGGGGCAGGGGAGGGGAGGGTGGGAGGGAGGCAGAGAGGGAGGCAAGATGGGAGGCGGAGCGGGGAGGGGGGGAGGAAAGGAAAGCTGAGGAGAGAGGAAGGAGGGGCTGGGGCTCCACAGGACCCCAAGGAGCCACCAGGACCCTGCCTCTTTTCCTCTCCTAGACCCCCAGATCGTGTGCCCGGACCTTCCCTGCCAAGCAGGTAATGTGGGTACTGCTGTCCTCCCAGACAAGGCGGCAGCCAGGGCTGGGGGGACGGTCGTGCAGGGATCCCGGGAAGCGCGGCTGTGGCCACCCCAGCGAGAAGCCTCAGGTTCCAGACCTACAGTGGCCCAGCCTCCAGGACCCCAGCACTTCCAAAGAGGGGGCTGGAGGCGCAGTTGGCGTCTGGAATCACTCAGCCACCCCCTTCTCATGCATGTGGGGAGGGGTGCTGCCCACGAGGCACTGCGCTGGGCTCTCAGGCCGCTGGTCCCAGAGGAGCAGCAGCCCCAGGGCCGCCTGGCTCCCATGAGCAGAAGCCCTGGGTCCGTGAACAGAATGGCTGGTCTCAAACCCGCCCGGCGGTGAGCACGTCTGCAGCCCCGGGGGCGGCTGGAGCGGCCTGATCTTCCTTCCGGGAGCAGACATTTTCGGGGACCACGCCCCCCAACCCAGTGTGGCTGCACTAGTAGGGGGGCTCCGAGGGATCCCTCGAGTGGGGGCCGGGGCCGGCTGGCATCGTCCAGCTCCACTGGACATCAGGCAGCCACCTGCAGGGCTCTGCTGCCGGGACTGGGCCGTGGGGGAACCCTGAGGTACCAGGAGCCAGATGCCCCCGCCAGCCGGGCTCATCAAGGAGAGCCGGCGCCAGAAGACCCGCGCGCTCGCGCTCGCCAGCACGGCCGGCCGCCACTGCCCGCGGGGACGGCGACCTCAACCTGCGGGCGCTCTGCAACCACGCGTGGCGGTGCGGCCATCGGCATCGGGACATGTTCCACGAGAAGCACGAGCGAGAACCTGTACTCCATCGCCTGTGACAAGCCGCAGCAGGTGCGAAACATGACGCTCTTCTCCGACCTGGTGGCCGAGAAGGTCATCGACGACATGGAGGACGTGCTGTGCCGTGGTGAGTCCTCGGGGAGGGGGCGGGGCGGGGAGGGAGGAGAGGGAGGACCAGAGGGGCAGGGAGGGAGGGGGGGAGGGAGGCAGAGAGGGAGGCAAGATGGGAGGCGGAGCGGGGGGGGGGGGGGGAAAGGAAAGCTGAGGAGAGAGGAAGGAGGGGCTGGGGCTCCACAGGACCCCAAGGAGCCACCAGGACCCTGCCTCTTTTCCTCTCCTAGACCCCCAGATCGTGTGCCCGGACCTTCCCTGCCAAGCAGGTAATGTGGGTACTGCTGTCCTCCCAGACAAGGCGGCAGCCAGGGCTGGGGGGACGGTCGTGCAGGGATCCCGGGAAGCGCGGCTGTGGCCACCCCAGCGAGAAGCCTCAGGTTCCAGACCTACAGTGGCCCAGCCTCCAGGACCCCAGCACTTCCAAAGAGGGGGCTGGAGGCGCAGTTGGCGTCTGGAATCACTCAGCCACCCCCTTCTCATGCATGTGGGGAGGGGTGCTGCCCACGAGGCACTGCGCTGGGCTCTCAGGCCGCTGGTCCCAGAGGAGCAGCAGCCCCAGGGCCGCCTGGCTCCCATGAGCAGAAGCCCTGGGTCCGTGAACAGAATGGCTGGTCTCAAACCCGCCCGGCGGTGAGCACGTCTGCAGCCCCGGGGGCGGCTGGAGCGGCCTGATCTTCCTTCCGGGAGCAGACATTTTCGGGGACCACGCCCCCCAACCCAGTGTGGCTGCACTAGTAGGGGGGCTCCGAGGGATCCCTCGAGTGGGGGCCGGGGCCGGCTGGCATCGTCCAGCTCCACTGGACATCAGGCAGCCACCTGCAGGGCTCTGCTGCCGGGACTGGGCCGTGGGGGAACCCTGAGGTACCAGGAGCCAAGTCCCACCACTTGCCCTCCCCTCGCCAGCCGGGCTTCTGGACCCAGCACTGGACCCGCAGGCAGAGTCACGGTGCTGGGCCTCTCCTGGAAGCAGGGCCTCTAGAGCTGCTCTGAGAGCAGGCGCCGCGGTCGCGGGCAGGGGGCAGGGCGTCTGACGCTGATGGGAACCGCGGGGCCTGCGTCCACGTCCGTGTCTGCCGTGAAGCGGGCTTTCGGGCAGGCTCCTCCCAGGTGTCAGATGGGCCTCTGGGCAGGTTTAAAGGTCCCAGGGCAGCCTGAGGGAAGGGACCCTGTTGAGCTGGAGACAAGGGTCCCTACTGCTGTTCTGACAGCTGCCACGGAAGTGCCCCCAAGGTTGTACCGGTGGCCACGCCATGGCCGATGGCAAGCAGTGGGGTCATCCCAGGGACAGCCTGGTCCTGGGTCCCCAGAGTCAGCTGGAGACGGCTGCGTGCGGTGCCTGCAGCCACCCACCCCCAGGGGCTGGCCCAGTAGCTCTGACCCCGATCACCCTGGAGCTCAAGGGGCTAGAGCCCCCCAGCACCTGCCCTCCGGCCCCCGAGTCCTCCTGGGGCGGGGCTCCTGTGGCCACACGGGCCCCTGGAAGGCAGAAACCTGCCCCAGCCCCTGGTGCCAGGGCCCAGCAGTGATCTTTCTGGGAAGGTGTCCAGGTTCTCACTGCAGGCAGGGTCAGCTGAGGGTCTCCGTAAAGGCCCCTTCCCAAGCTGAGAACGGTACCCCATTCCTGTTACTGAAAGTCCATCATGAACACGTGTGGGATGCTGTCAGGTACTTCTTCTGCACCTGAGGTATGTTTAGATGGTATGATTAGTTTGTTGACATCATGGATTACAGTCTTTGGATTTTGAATGTTGACCCAGCCTTGCAGACCTGGTATAGATCTCACTTGGTCGTGGTGTGTAATATATATATATGTTTTTTCCACACACTAATGTATATAGATAGATAGATAGATACAGATATATAGACACACACACACTCACACACAGACACATTCACACACTGTTGGGCTTCCCTGACGGCTCAGTGGGTAAAGAATTTGCCTGCAGCGCGAGAGATGCGGGTGTGACCCTGGGTGGGGAAGATGCCCTGGAGGAGGAAACGGCAGCCACTCCAGTATTCTCGCCTGGGAAATACCATGGACAGAGGAGCCTGGCGGCTACAGCCCAAAGGGTCACAAAGAGTCGGACGTGGCTGAGCCACTGAGCACACCTGTGTACGCTCTATTGGACTCAGCTGCTCATATTTTGTTGAGGATCTTGGCATGCGTTCATTTGAGATCTTGGGCTGTGTGTCTGGAGAGCAGAGCGATGCCGATCCGCGGCATGTGACCTGGCTTCCCCTGAGCCTCAGGGACCTGACAGTGAAAGGGAACACCCCCTCAGAGACCCCTTCTCCCTTCTCCAAACTCCTCCTCCTACTAAATTCACAATCTCATTCTCCTTTTTTTTATATATGTAATGTCTACCTTGTCCTCTTTTTGTTTGCTGGGTTTTTTTACTGTTCATAGTTGCGGCATATGGGACCTTCGCTCTTTGCTGTGGCAGGCTAGCTCTGTAGTTGTGGCATGCAGACTCTTAGCTGCAGCCTGTGGGATCTCCTGGTTGTGGCCTGTGGGAGCTTCAGCTTTGCATGTGTGATCTAGTTCCCTTGACAAGGGATTGAATCTGGGCCCCCTGCATGGGAGGGCGGCAGCTTAGCCACTGGACCACCCGGGAGGTACCTCATTCTCTAAAGCTTTAAAGTGACTTGAAATTTCCAAGCACACGAGACATTGTGCCCAGAGGGGAAGAACGCAGGTGTAACCACAGGATGTGCTCTGTGACACGAGTGGGCTCGTGCGGCACACCGAGGCCCGAGCAGACGGGCCGCGGGGCGGATGCTACCTGCTCGGGCCTGGCCCTGACCTTCTTGGCCAAGTGGCTCCGTCCACCCAGACACGCGGCCACGTCTGGGCTTGGGCCAAGCTGGGGCTCACCTCCTCTGGGGGGAACCACGAAGCTGTCAAAGAGGAGCCATGTCGGACGCCCGTCAGAGGCAGCAGAGGCAGGGTTTCCTCCCCAAGAGCTGCTGGAGGAGGGAGGAGGCCAGGGAGCCCTGAGGCCTGCTCCCCATGCCAAGGCGGGGGCGCTGACAGCCTGGACACGCCGAACAGAAGGTGCAGGGCAGGGGTGGGGCCACGGGGCCGGGCCCCCGCGTAAGCTAGCTGGATGTGCAGAGGCCCCCTGAGGGCCGGAGGCAGTGTGCAGACTGGAGCTAGGGGCCCAGAGGGCAGGCCTGACCTCCCCTTGGGGTGGGGCAGAAAGCGAGAGGCTCACTGGGCGACGGTTCCCTGGTCCCCAGAGAGAAGGCTCTGGGAACGGAGGTTTCCTGCGACCGAGGAGGATCTGTCTAAGGAAGCTGCCCCGAGAGGGCCCTCGGGGCTCGCTGCGTGCCGCCAGTGGGGTAGGACAGGCAGGACGCTCTTGGGCAGTGCCCAGCGCCCTCAGGGGGCGAGGGTCGACCCAGGGCAGGCCTCGCGTCGTCAGCGGCTGCCGGGCCGGGTCCGTCCAGGAGCCGCTGGTGGGGAGAGTCTGGCGGCTCTCGAGCGTCTGCTCACCTCCCCGGGCTCCCTGCAGCCCCGGGTATTGGCTTTGGCACCTGGTGCCGAGTTGGGGGCTGCAGCCTACCCCGCTCCTCGTCCAGCCCCGGGGCCGAGCCTCCGGCCCTCCTCGTCTCCGAGGAGAGAGGTGGCTGGAGGCGCGCTCACGCCCGCCTCGTCCCTGACGGCCTCTCTGGAACCCCCTGCAGATGGACCGTGGCCTGGCGGTGAGCCCCCGGTCACCTTCCTCCGCACGGAAGAGGGTCCGGACGCCTCCTTCCCCAGGACCGTCCCCCTGATCCAGCAGTTGCTAAACGCCACGGAGCTCACGCAGGACCCAGCCGCCTACTCCAAGCTGGTGGCGGTGCTGGTCTACACCGCGGAGCGGGCCAAGTTCGCCACAGGAGACGAGCGGCAGGACTGGATGGACCTGTTCATTGACACCTTTAAGCTGGTGCACAGGGACATCGTGGGGGACCCCGAGACCGCGCTGGCGCTGTGCTGACGCGCAGGGGCGCCCCACCCCGACAGCGCGAGCTCCCAGGGCCTGCCCTCCTCGGCCGCCGGCCTTGAGACAGCAAGGACGCTGTCCGCGCAGTCTGGAGGCCGGGAGTCCAGAGTCGAGGTGTCCCGGGCTGCGCGCCCCGACCTCTAGGAGACGGGCCCCCTGCCTCTGCAGCTGCTCTCTCTGCCTCTGTGGTCTCGTGACCTCTCCCCTCCCCTCTCCTCCTCCTGTAGGGACCCTTGTGGTGGCACTTAGGGCTGGATGACCCAGGATAGGCTCCCCAAGCCAAGGGAATTGTTCATTGAATTCCATCTGCAAAGGCGTTTCTTGCCATATAGGGTAATAGTCACAGGCTCCAGGAATAGGACATAGGCATCTCTTGGGGGCCATTACCTGGCCGGAAAGAAAGAGGGACCAGCAGAGCCCCACAGACGACCCGGCTCCACTGCCAGCCTCTGCCCACGGCCCCGTGCAGCCCCTGCACCTCGAGCTCTGCCTGCAGGGACCTGGAGGCCCAGGGCACGCGGGCACCGCTGGGCGGCCAGGCTCCAGCTCGAAGCTGCTCTCCGTCTTCACCACCACCACCAAAATAAGCTGCAGCATTCATAAGCTCCTTAAAAGAGAAAGTCTGCCGAACCCTCGCTCCTCTGCGGGGAATGGCATCCACACGCCCAGGCACGTCCGCCAGGTGCCGTGAGCTCATCTCAGACATTCTATAAAAGCTGGAAAACAAGGAACCGAGCGTGTGCTGTGGTCTGCGGCTTGCTGGGGTGAACTGGTTGCTTCCCTGGACCTCAAGGGTCACCCACGCGGTGGGGGGGCCCTGATGCTTTCGGGGGCCAGGTAGGACCTTGAGCCCCTCGTGGCTGGTGCTGAGGGTCAGGGTCTCCTTCCCACGGGACCCTGTGCTCGGTGCTGGGTCAGCACTCCTGGGCTGTGACCACGGTCCAGTCCAGAGTCCTTTCCTGCCCAGGTCAGGAGGAGGGCCCACGGGGCTGAGGAGCTGGACCAGGGAGGGGGGACCCGCCCTGTCCGTGCCAGGGCTGGGTGGCGGTTAGCGGTGAGGGCTCAGCAGTGGTCGGGGCAGGGCTCAGGAGCACGTTCCCGTGTGTGGGCCGAGCCTGAGCCTGGGCTCCCGTGTGTGCGGAGCGGGCATTCGGCCTGTGCAGGGCACCGATGGGCCCCAGAGGCCCCGCTTCAGCCCCAGCACCCGTCCTGCATGGCCAGCACGGCGGGCTGGTGACTGCCCAGGTGAGGGCCAGGGCGTCCTGGCCACACCTGCGCCCACGGCCTACCAGAGCCTGTCCACTCAAGGGCACACAGGCCCTCCTGTCTCCACGTGCCAGGGCTGGAGAGATGGGCCGGAGGTGGGCCGCTGTGCCGGGGATCTTGGTGCGGCTCTTTATGACGCAGTCACACCCTCGCTCCCTGTGGACGGTGGTCCTTTGGGGGCGAATCCCAAAAAAGGTGCTTTACGGCCCCTTCCTGCCTTCCCAGAGGGCCTGAAGAGGCCGCGGTCAGAGGTGGTGCTGGGAGAGTGAAAGGGGGCCCCTCGGTCTCAGGTGGGGCACGCCACCAGGAGAGACAGTGGAGCTGGCCCAGGGGCGGGCGCCGTGAGGAGGGCGCCCCCACCCACCGCGCCCGCGGGGTCTCGGCGGCTCCCGGGTCGGGTGGACCTGAAGAGGCGCGCAGGTGCGCGGCGGGCCTCCCGGGGCGGGACGGGGGCCTCACCGGGCCCGCCGGCGCACGGCCCCTTCTCACCCCCAGAGCTGTACGTGGCCCAGTGCACTCAGCGGCCCGTGGACGTGGTCTTCCTGCTGGACGGCTCGGAGCGGCTGGGCGAGCAGAACTTCCACAAAGCGCAGCGCTTCGTCGAGGAGGTGTCCCGGCGGCTGACCTTGGCGCGCGGGGACAACGACCTGCTCAACGCGCGAGTGGCGCTGCTGCAGTTCGGGGGCCCGCGGGAGCAGCAGGTGGCCTTCCCGCTGACCTCCAACCTCACCGTCATCCAGGAGGCGCTGGCGAGCACACGCTACCTCAACTCCTTCTCTCACGTGGGCACGGGCATCGTGCAGGCCATCAACCAGGTGGTGCGCCGGGCGCCGGCTGGGGCGCGCCGCCACGCCGAGCTGTCCTTCGTGTTCCTCACCGACGGCATCACGGGCAACGACAGCCTGGACGAGGCGGTGCACTCCATGCGCAAACAGAACGTGGTGCCCACCGTGGTGGCCGTGGGCAGTGACGTGGACGCCGACGTGCTCTCCAAGATCAGCCTGGGGGACCCCGCTGCCATCTTCCGCGAGAAGGACTACGACAGCCTAGCCCAGCCCGGCTTCTTCGACAGGTTCATCCGCTGGATCTGTTAGCACCCCTGGCACCCCACCAGCCTCCGCGCCCGGAGGCCCTGCCCCGCGGGCGCTGACCTCCTGTCCGCGGTGCTACTCCGACCCACCGAGGGGACCAGCCTCTGAGGACTCAGTCTCTCCACGCGCGGGTGCCCAGCCAGGAGCGGAGGACCTCGCCCACCCAGCTCGCACCGGGAGTCCCACGGCTCTGGGGACCCCGAGCCCTCCAACTTCATCTTCTGCCCTCACCCTGCCCTCCCGCTCTCCCGGACCCCAGAGGCTCCCCAGGGTGCACTTCTTGCGCAGACCTCCCTCTGCCCAGCCTCATGCCCAGCCTCATCCTCCCCGAGTGCTCTCAAAGGCTCTCTGCCAGCCCAGCAGCCCCCTGCCTGCCTCCAGGTCTCTAGGGCCAGCCCCCGTCAGACTGAGCTGTGGCAGCAGCCCCGCGCCCCTGTGTGCACATACCCCAGTCCAATAAAGGCTTTGAACCCCTCTTGCTCCCCAGCGTCCAGTAACTGGGCCAGTGGGGATGCTGAGACTACGTGACCCCCGGCACCGATCAGACCCCGGGGTCCCCTGGGTTCCTCTGTGCACCCACCCCCTGGCCTCCCCACTCCCAAGGGCACAGACAGGACGGCCTCAACCGGGGACTCCACCTCCGTCTAGCTGACTCTGGGCTGAAAACAATGTACGTGGTCAGTGAGGTCTCACTCTTCCCAAACCAGGGCCAGAGCACCTCAGGGACGCTTGTTGGCTTACTTGACGGTGCTTGTCGATAGAGACAGACGGTGGAGAGACGGCAAGAGGTGGTGGAGGGTGGACAGATCACAGCACGATAGGTAGATGACTGACTGACTGATGTACAAGTGATATTAATAGAGGGATGGACGATAGATAGACAGACAGATAGATGTAGAGAGATAGATGGGCAGAGGAGAAACGAGAGAGGGCTGGTTTCCTGGCAGCCCGAGTGACTACGCTCAGACGCCCAGGGCTTTCAAGGTGCACTCCATGCGCAAACAGAACGTGGTGCCCACCGTGGTGGCCGTGGGCAGTGACGTGGACGCCGACGTGCTCTCCAAGATCAGCCTGGGGGACCCCGCTGCCATCTTCCGCGAGAAGGACTACGACAGCCTAGCCCAGCCCGGCTTCTTCGACAGGTTCATCCGCTGGATCTGTTAGCACCCCTGGCACCCCACCAGCCTCCGCGCCCGGAGGCCCTGCCCCGCGGGCGCTGACCTCCTGTCCGCGGTGCTACTCCGACCCACCGAGGGGACCAGCCTCTGAGGACTCAGTCTCTCCACGCGCGGGTGCCCAGCCAGGAGCGGAGGACCTCGCCCACCCAGCTCGCACCGGGAGTCCCACGGCTCTGGGGACCCCGAGCCCTCCAACTTCATCTTCTGCCCTCACCCTGCCCTCCCGCTCTCCCGGACCCCAGAGGCTCCCCAGGGTGCACTTCTTGCGCAGACCTCCCTCTGCCCAGCCTCATGCCCAGCCTCATCCTCCCCGAGTGCTCTCAAAGGCTCTCTGCCAGCCCAGCAGCCCCCTGCCTGCCTCCAGGTCTCTAGGGCCAGCCCCCGTCAGACTGAGCTGTGGCAGCAGCCCCGCGCCCCTGTGTGCACATACCCCAGTCCAATAAAGGCTTTGAACCCCTCTTGCTCCCCAGCGTCCAGTAACTGGGCCAGTGGGGATGCTGAGACTACGTGACCCCCGGCACCGATCAGACCCCGGGGTCCCCTGGGTTCCTCTGTGCACCCACCCCCTGGCCTCCCCACTCCCAAGGGCACAGACAGGACGGCCTCAACCGGGGACTCCACCTCCGTCTAGCTGACTCTGGGCTGAAAACAATGTACGTGGTCAGTGAGGTCTCACTCTTCCCAAACCAGGGCCAGAGCACCTCAGGGACGCTTGTTGGCTTACTTGACGGTGCTTGTCGATAGAGACAGACGGTGGAGAGACGGCAAGAGGTGGTGGAGGGTGGACAGATCACAGCACGATAGGTAGATGACTGACTGACTGATGTACAAGTGATATTAATAGAGGGATGGACGATAGATAGACAGACAGATAGATGTAGAGAGATAGATGGGCAGAGGAGAAACGAGAGAGGGCTGGTTTCCTGGCAGCCCGAGTGACTACGCTCAGACGCCCAGGGCTTTCAAGGTCACCCTCTGGAACGTACCCTCTGGAGCCCAGGCTGCTGACCGTCTGCTGGGCCTGGCCTAGCAAAGGGCCTCCGCCTGGGGGCTCAGTCACAGTCTGGAGGCCAGTGGTTGGCGGAGTCCAGCTGCTGGCAGGCAGGGCTGCCCGCCCCCCGCCCCCAAGACGCTAGGGGGTCCTCCCCGGTGCTCCGGCGCCTGAGGCCCCTCGGCCAGCAGCACCCCTCGATTTCCACACCTGTCCTCCCGTCTGTTCGCTTTTGCTCATGGACACAGCCGTCTTCAGTTAGAGCCCATCCTACCCAGGGTGACCTCATCTCTGCTAAAACAGCTCGGCGAGGGACCGGCTCAGTCCCCTCCTGCAGCTGCCGGCACGGCCTTCGGCGGGAGGGCAGGGCGCCGCGCCAAGCGCCTCCTCTCCCTCCACGCCCTCCTCCCCGCCGAGAACCGAACGAGGTGCCGGCAGCAGAGAGCACCGCAGGCGTCAGAGCGCAGCCTGGGCCCGGGGGCGGGGAGGCTGGGGCCGCTCCCTCCAAGCCCACGGCACCCTGCCCGGGCCCTCTAGAGCTGGAAGGACGCCATCTCGGACGCTAGATCGGGTGGCGGGGTCTGTCCCGGGTGTAGGCCGCCCTGGAGAGCCACGGCCGCTCGCCGTACGGGGGGCGCGAGGTCTCTCCCGGGGCCTCCACCCCCAGGGGGCAAGGGCACAGCTCCCGCTCAGGGCTGCCCTGTGAGGTCTCGTGCCAGCCCTCAGCCCTTTGCGGGGCCCCAGACACACCCTGCCAGCGCGTGTGCCGAGGCAGGGCTCTGCTGTTAGCACGGTTTCCTACAAAGGCCTTCACTCCACGTGGACACAGGGCACCCTGGGGCGCACCACGTCCGGGTCAGCAGGCCCCACGTGCTGCGTGCTCGCCCCCCTCCGACGTGGACCTTGTCCCTGAGAGCAGGGTGGAGGGGACCTAGGAAAGATGAGTCCAAATGGGCTCACTCAGGGCAAAGGTCACAGGAGGAAGCCACAGGACCCACCTGGGACAGTCGGGGGGGAGGGCGCCAGCCCTCTGGCCTCCCCGCAGGCACCACCAGCCTGGAGGGCCCCCGAGCCGGGGCTCCAGGTCCTCGCGGGAGCCGAGACTCCCAGGCCACAGAGGTGTGCCCAAGGCCGCGTGGCCCCAGAGCTCGGAACAGCGTCCTCATTCGGGGCCAAGACGTGGTGTTTGAGGAGGACCCTCAGCCCGAGTGGACGTCACGCCTGTCAGCTCCACTCCCCACAGGAAGGACGGGCTTGGGCCAGAGTCCAGGCCCGCAGAGTGTCCCCAGGGGCCGGGACCAGCCACACCCTGTCTCTCAGAGGGCTCCCCAGGCCCTCGCGAGTGCCCGCACGCACCGCCCCTCACCAGCGCCTCGGCCGGGTCACCTCTGCCGACCGCCACCCTCGCGTCCCCTCGCCACATCCCGTCACCGCTCAGCACGGCCCCTCCCTAGCGGCCCCGGGGAAGGCCCCCACGGGCGTCCCCTCGGGCACATCCTTTCCCACCCGACCCTCCCCCGGCGGCCTCGCCCCAGGCCCCCAGCGACGGCCTCCCGGGGCTCGCCGGCACCCCACCCGCCCCGGCAGCCCCCTCCAGCCCCGCCGCCCGCCCGCAGACCCCCAGAGAGGCAGCCGCGGGGACCCGCCTTCCTGGCCGGGGCTCCTTTTCATAACGGAACAGTCAAGGAAATCCAGGGAAGGGACACGCAGATGAAGTCCGCGTCCGGGGGGCTCCCTCCAGACCCGGGCAGGAGAGGCCCCGGGCGAGCGGGTTCGCTGGAGACGATCGTCCGCCCTAGACGATCGTCCGCTCTGTCTGCCCGCTTGACGCGGTGGCGAAGAAGGAAGAACATGTGTACGCGTGTTTGTCGTTGCATAAATAACGCCTAAATGGGCACAGAGAGGGAATCCGGCCATTCCTAAGGAGGACGGGGAGGGGCTGGTGAGCCCTGGCGCTGGGCGTCTCACCGGAGCTCTGCCGAAGCTCTGCCGAGTCCCGGCTCACAACCGGGTGACCCGAGAGCCCCGGCGGGCCGGTCCTGCGGCGGCCCTGGCCCTCCCCGCGGCCCTCCTGAGCCCCGCCTCCCCTCCGGCCGAGGCCACCCCCAGCGTCATCTCCGCCCCTGCTCGCACCTCCTGGACCAGGGCTGGCCCCGAGGGGGCTGGGTCCCGTCCTGACACCTCGTCCTGGCTCCCCAGCCCAGGCCTGCCTCGCTGCGGGGACCGTCCTGGGACGCCGACCGCGGGCCCCGGCCCCTGAGCTTCCGCTGACAGAGTGCCAGGGCCCTCCCTCCTGGGACGCCAGGTCCAAGGATGCTGCGCTCTCTACCACCAGGACACGGGACCCGGCCCACGTCCCCTCACCCCGCCCCGGAGCTCCTGGCCTCCTGCTGCTCTCATGTCTCTCGCCTTGCAAGGAGGCGACCCAGCCCCCCCTCACCTCAACAGACCCCCCTCGCCTCAGTGGAACCCCCTCGCCTCGACGGACTCCCCTCGCCTCAGTGGACCCCTCTCGCCTCGACAGACCCCTCTTGCTTCGAGAGGCCTCCCACCAATCCCCCGCCCGTCAGGCAGCACAGCCCTCGTCCCTCAAGAGATCTGAGGGGTCCTGCGAAGGGGGTCCCTCCCAGTTGTCTCTGTGCACCGGCACCGCATGGGGCCCCGTCCCTGCCGCTCGGCCCGCCCCACCCCCGGCCCCCTGGTGCCCTGTGTGCCACATGGACCCCTCAGGCGTTGTGTGCACCACTTTACTGGCCCGGGGGACAGGAGGTGACAGCGCCATCCCGTCGGCCCCTCCCCTGCCCACCCCACGCCATCCCGTCTGGGCCCAGGGGACGCGTGCGGAGGGGCTGCCGTGGGGCGCAGAGCCCAGCAGGTCCCGCGGGGCCGTCACTCCTGCCGGGCCTCCAGCCGGTCCAGCACCAGTGCCGCCTGGGTCTTGGCCTCTTGCAGGAGGCTGGAGATGCGCTGGCGCACCTGCAGGACACGGGGCCGTCATCACCCCTGGCCTGCCACCTGCCCTGGGGGTCAGCCTCCCGGCCACCTCCCTGGGCTGTCCACTCTGGGTGACCCCAAACCGCTGGCCTGGGGACCCCAGGTCCTCACAGATCTCTCAGTCGGGACAGGAGGGGCCCCGCTGCCTTTCCTGATGTTTGGGGCCAGCAGAGCCCTCCCAGGCCCCCCGCGTTGGCCAAGGATGCCGAGGGCAGGGCCGCGCCCGCGAGGCCCCGAGGGGAAGCGCTCAGCGGCCAGTCTGCGAGCCCGATGCCCGGGCCTCCCCGACGGTGAGCCCAGCCTGGCTGGAGAGGCGGGCGTGGACCAGCCGGCATCGCAAAGTCGCAGACACGCGGTGGCAGCCGCGCCTGGCACGGGGGTGACGGCAGTCTCCTCTGGAGTGGCAAGAACGCGCGGCGCTCGTGGAGGCGGAGCTCTCACCACCATCCGTGCGGCAAAGGCCTCTGCTTGTACAGTCACGGCACACCGCACGTGCTACCAACAGCCCTCCAGCAACAGGGACAGTGAAACTGTCATAGCGCTGAGGCGGGATCCCCGCACAGGCTGGCCACTGCTCCCGGAGACCTCGTGCTGCCAGCGCTACAGCCCAGCCCACCCTGGGGACCCAGCCCCGGCCGGAGCCTCAGGCGGGACCGGGGGCTGCTGGCCGGTGCCCGGGCCACCCACCTCCACAGTCTCTTCACGAAGGCCCTGGCCGTCCCCCGAGGCCTGCGTTCTGCAGTCAGGCCTCGCCACCCACAGGAGGCCGAGGACCATCCCACCAGACACCTCCCGCCCTGGAGGACCTGCCGGCCAGGCGCCCCGGGCCCCGCATGTGGGAACCAGGGTACTCTCCAGGCCCCTAGGCGGGCCCGGCCTGCGCCCCCGCTAACCTGGTTCTTAAACGCGGCATCGGTGACATCCTTCAGGTTGGTGAGCACGTTGAAATACGCGCCAAACACACCAGTCTCCAGGGCCTTGGCCGCCACCTGCGAGAGCCACGGGCCAGGACCGGCTGTCCACGACGGGAAGGGCTGCAGGGCGCCCCTGCCTACGCCTCAGCCCAGGACGTGGCCTGGGGACCCCAGGCCGCAGCTCTGAAGGTGGCCCTGGTCGCTCGAGCAGAGGAGCGTCTGCCCGGCCCTCGGGAGCCTGGCGTCACTGGAAGGAAGCCCGGCCCTTCCCGGGGCGAGGAGGTCGCAGGGTCCCCACACCACCAGCACTCGCAGGCCCCCCTCAAGGGACCCTAGACACCCCACTCCCTGCCGGCCGCGCGCGGCGCTCCGCTGCTCCCTGGGGTCTGCCTCTGTGCCCCTGCGGACCAGCCCACCGGCCCCTCTGTCCACGCGACTGTCCGGCAGCAGTACCCCAGCGGGCTGCCGTCTCCTTCCCCGGGACGCTCCCGACCCAGGGACTGGCCCAGGTCTGTGGCTCCCGCATGGCCAGGTGGGTCTTCACCACTGAGCCGCCCGGGCCGCCTGGAGCTGGCGGCACGGGGGTCCCTCTCAGCAAGCACAGCGTGCTGGCTGGTCACAGGCCCCGGGGCGCCACAGCGAGGGGCAGCACCTACTGGACCAGGAGGACCAGAACGCCAGAACTGTGGCTCTGTGCTCAGACAGCTTCCAGAACCTTCCCAACAAGTCGCACACGGTCATCTCCCCAGGAAAGGAAGGGACCAGACACTGAACACAGTGGTGTCTCTGTGTAACGACCCTGTGAGCGAGGGCCTTGGGTCAGGCTGCAGACACGCAGGACCGGCTGTGAGGCCCTTGGTCCCGGAACCTGCACGCACAGCTGCAGACAGGGCGGCCCGGGCACGTCTGTGAGCCCCTGGGGTCTCTGGGAGAGGGGGCAGCAGGAAGGAGAGGACGGCAGAGCCTGGGGGTCAGCCAGAGACACACTCTGGAGACACGCTTGAGCGGCTGCCTCTCTGCCAGACAGCCTTGAACAGGACCCTATTCCCGTCCCACAGCCGGTGATGGAGCCAGCCCGCGGGCGCAGACGGACCGAGAGGCCTGCGAGCGCGCCCTCGGCTGGCTCAGGAAGCAGCTGTGACGCCCACTGGCCCTCCACCCTGCCCCTGCCTCAGGGCCCTGCCACGTACCTGCAGGTCGGACCTGCAGGCCAGGTTCGCGCACAGGGCCAGCTCCTGCAGCAGCGGCCACAGCGGGGCCACCGTCTCCGCCAGCGCCAGGGGCACCGCCACCGCCTGCCTCAGCCCCTCCTGCAGGGCAGCCGCGCGTCTAGACGCAGGGGGCCGGCGGTCAGAGCCGGGGCACCGGACACCCCAGCCCCACCCAGGGCTCCTCGCAGAGCCGGCTGAGCCAGGCAGAGGACTGAGCGGAAGCCATTCTCCGGTCGCAGCACCCCCAGCGGGGCTGACCGGTGCCAGGAAGGGCCACGGCCACCACTGCTCTCACCTGTCCTTGTCCTCGGGCGTGTGCCTGGGCAGCCTCGTCGCTCTCTGCCGGGGCAAGCACAGAAACAGAGGTGAGTGACTGCGACAAGGGCACTGGGAACAGGGGCACGGCGGGGACCTCGGCAGCGGCCACCACCCCAAGGGCGCCCCTGTGGACTAGCATCCTTGCGGGCGGCCTGCAGGGGACTGGGGCGGGGGCGGGGGGCGTGAGGGCTCCAGCACCAGCCCTCCCGCCTGCTCCAGGGGAGGCAACTGAGTGCACAAAGGTTCAAGGCGATGTCCACCATCTCGGAGGGCACCGCGGGCAAGTGTGAACACCGCTCCTCCACTGGCGTGCCCGCAGGACCATGCCGGTCACGTGACCGCCGGCTCGACGGCAGCGGGGCAGGGGAACCCCAGGAGGACACTCCAGGCTCCGCCCTCCAGCCTCTGCAGGGAGCGCCCCCCGCACGGCACCCTTCATGCGGGAAACGCACCCGCCCGGGGTGAAAGCGCTCGCTGGCGGCTCACGCAGCCTGTCCACCGGGGCCCAGCGGAGGCCAGCTTTCCACCCCGGGCCCGAGGGCGGCCTAGACTGGCCTGAGTCCCCCAGCAAGGCTGGCCCTGGGCGTGCCCACACCACCGCTCCCCCACACCCAGTCTTGCCCCGAGGTGGCTCCGGACCCTGGTGTGAGGCGCTCCCACCTTCCGCCCCAGGAAGGGCCCAAGCGCCCTCGTTCCTGCCTCTCCCCAGTCCTCTGCCGGATCTGCTTTCAGACACACTGGGGCTTCTGGACCTTGAACTCGCACCCGACCCTTGCTCAGGTCCCCCACCCCCGGGCCGGCTGCCGCCCCTCCTCCAGGCCCTCCCGAAGGCGAGGGGCCTGGGTCTCACCGCCCAGCTCCCCGGGGCCCCGTCCGCCTCCTGCTGAACCTCTCCTCTGCCTCCAGGGCCACGGCCGCCAGGGCTTCCCTGAGAAGACTTCCCGCCCTTCCGGGCTGGGAGCACTCCCTTGGGGACCCGACCTCCCTCCGGCGTCTGAGGGTCTGGGTGCCAGCCCATTGGCAGGCAGGACTCAGGGAGCTGGGCAGGGGGACGCTGAGCCTGGCTGACCCTTAGGGAAGGCGTCTTCCTCTCCCCGCAGCCCTGCTGAGACTCCGACTTGGGGTCACGCCTGCACCAAGCCCACGGGGCCTGGCCCTGAACGATCAGGGAGGGAGACCCGGGGCCAGACCACCACTCCCTCCTCGCAAGACACTGCTCTCCAGACACCTGTGCTGGTGGCAGACCCCTCCCCCACACCGCGACCCTGGCCCACGTTTGTTTCCTCTGGACCTCCCTGCTGTCCACCGACCCCTCTCTCCCTCAGGGCCTCCTCGGTGGGACCGGCGGGGGCCTGCACACACACCAGGTAGGCCTCAAAGGCCCGGGCATCAGCGTCCACCATCGCGGTCAGCTCGGCAAAGGCGGCGTGGAGGGGTGGGATCAGGCGTCGCATGGTCGCATCCAGGTGCTCGAACTGGCGCCGCCCATAGGTCATCAGGCCAGCCATGGATGCCAGCGCAGCACCCTGGGGAGAGCGCCCTGCACATGGGACGAGCCCCACGCCAGGCATTCCCACCCCGCCGTCCACCCCGCATTCTCAGCCCGTACCCTACTCACCATGGCTGCACTGGCCGCCGCCACAGAGCCGCCCCCCGGGGCCGCAGAGCGGGCGCCCACCTCCTGGATGAAGGTGCGCAGGGGCCGGTCCACCAGCCTCTGCTCAGGCCCGCCCTCGGGGACCAGGTACCTGCAGGGGAGGCGCCGCTCAGTGCGGCCGGACATGGCGGTCCTGGGGGTGGGGGTCCACAGTCTAGGGCCCCAGGTTATTGGACTGGCCAGGCTGGGCGTCCCCGACTCGCACCAGCACAGCAGAGGGGACACGGGCCTCCGACCCTTGCTCAGGTCCCCACCCCGGGCCGGCTGCCGCCTCCTCCAGGCCCTCCCGAGGCGAGGGGCCTGGGTCTCACCGCCCAGCTCCCGGGGCCCGTCCGCCTCCTGCTGAACCTCTCCTCTGCCTCCAGGGCCACGGCCGCCAGGGCTTCCTGAGAAGACTTCCCGCCCTTCCGGGCTGGGAGCACTCCCTTGGGGACCCGACCTCCCTCCGGCGTCTGAGGGTCTGGGTGCCAGCCCATTGGCAGGCAGGACTCAGGGAGCTGGGCAGGGGGACGCTGAGCCTGGCTGACCCTTAGGGAAGGCGTCTTCCTCTCCCCGCAGCCCTGCTGAGACTCCGACTTGGGGTCACGCCTGCACCAAGCCCACGGGGCCTGGCCCTGAACGATCAGGGAGGGAGACCCGGGGCCAGACCACCACTCCCTCCTCGCAAGACACTGCTCTCCAGACACCTGTGCTGGTGGCAGACCCCTCCCCCACACCGCGACCCTGGCCCACGTTTGTTTCCTCTGGACCTCCCTGCTGTCCACCGACCCCTCTCTCCCTCAGGGCCTCCTCGGTGGGACCGGCGGGGGCCTGCACACACACCAGGTAGGCCTCAAAGGCCCGGGCATCAGCGTCCACCATCGCGGTCAGCTCGGCAAAGGCGGCGTGGAGGGGTGGGATCAGGCGTCGCATGGTCGCATCCAGGTGCTCGAACTGGCGCCGCCCATAGGTCATCAGGCCAGCCATGGATGCCAGCGCAGCACCCTGGGGAGAGCGCCCTGCACATGGGACGAGCCCCACGCCAGGCATTCCCACCCCGCCGTCCACCCCGCATTCTCAGCCCGTACCCTACTCACCATGGCTGCACTGGCCGCCGCCACAGAGCCGCCCCCCGGGGCCGCAGAGCGGGCGCCCACCTCCTGGATGAAGGTGCGCAGGGGCCGGTCCACCAGCCTCTGCTCAGGCCCGCCCTCGGGGACCAGGTACCTGCAGGGGAGGCGCCGCTCAGTGCGGCCGGACATGGCGGTCCTGGGGGTGGGGGTCCACAGTCTAGGGCCCCAGGTTATTGGACTGGCCAGGCTGGGCGTCCCCGACTCGCACCAGCACAGCAGAGGGGACACGGGCCTCCGTTCTGCTGAGGCCTCAGGGGGCGTCGGGGCCCCCGCCCCCCGCCTGGTGACAGAGCAGAGCTCTGAAGGACAGAGAGGGTCTTTGCGCAGAGGTGGGGTTAGGGGCTGCTCACTCGATGATCCGCTCCTTGGGGTTGAAGGCGGACAGGGAGTCCAGGCCCAGCCGGTTCACCACCTGGAAGAGGGGCTGGTGACGAGGGTCCCCTCAGCCCCAGGTCCCAGCCCTGCCGCCTGCAGGGGGAGCGCCCTGCCCTGGTGCGCCCCCGCCCCCAGCAGCCCTGCAGACAGAAGCCCCCGCCAGAGCAGGCAGCTGGGCAGGCCCCGGACACACCCGCCACGGCGTCACCCCAGGGAGACCCCGGCCCAGGGCCCAGCCCGCCCGCATGCGGGCCTTCGCTAGACAGAGGCCCCGACAGCTGCCCCTGGACGGGCTTCCAGCTCCTCAGCATCAGGGTCTCTGACTTTTAAAGGCCGGGCTGCCTGAGCCACCGATCTACACTCGATCTACAATGAAAAGTGAATTTTACCCAAATTCAAAACAATGCTGGAAATACCCCCTGTTTCAGAGCAGAATTCTTCCCACCAAAAAACGCTCAGGACACTTCATGGTCTGATGCCAGCAGCACAGTCCCAGCCCCTCTGAGGCGCAAGGGGACACGGCCGGCACAAGTGCAGGACGGCAGCGGCCAGGGCCTCCCGAGAGCTCCCAAGAGCACAGCAGGGGGCGCCTGAGCAGCCCGCCCTCCGCAGAAAACCTCAGAAAGAGAAAAGCGAAAGAAACCATCCACGGGCAGAGGTGCCCAGGAAGCATTCTCAGCCCGTACCCTACTCACCATGGCTGCACTGGCCGCCGCCACAGAGCCGCCCCCCGGGGCCGCAGAGCGGGCGCCCACCTCCTGGATGAAGGTGCGCAGGGGCCGGTCCACCAGCCTCTGCTCAGGCCCGCCCTCGGGGACCAGGTACCTGCAGGGGAGGCGCCGCTCAGTGCGGCCGGACATGGCGGTCCTGGGGTGGGGTCCACAGTCTAGGGCCCCAGGTTATTGGACTGGCCAGGCTGGGCGTCCCCGACTCGCACCAGCACAGCAGAGGGGACACGGGCCTCCGTTCTGCTGAGGCCTCAGGGGGCGTCGGGGCCCCCGCCCCCCGCCTGGTGACAGAGCAGAGCTCTGAAGGACAGAGAGGGTCTTTGCGCAGAGGTGGGGTTAGGGGCTGCTCACTCGATGATCCGCTCCTTGGGGTTGAAGGCGGACAGGGAGTCCAGGCCCAGCCGGTTCACCACCTGGAAGAGGGGCTGGTGACGAGGGTCCCCTCAGCCCCAGGTCCCAGCCCTGCCGCCTGCAGGGGGAGCGCCCTGCCCTGGTGCGCCCCCGCCCCCAGCAGCCCTGCAGACAGAAGCCCCCGCCAGAGCAGGCAGCTGGGCAGGCCCCGGACACACCCGCCACGGCGTCACCCCAGGGAGACCCCGGCCCAGGGCCCAGCCCGCCCGCATGCGGGCCTTCGCTAGACAGAGGCCCCGACAGCTGCCCCTGGACGGGCTTCCAGCTCCTCAGCATCAGGGTCTCTGACTTTTAAAGGCCGGGCTGCCTGAGCCACCGATCTACACTCGATCTACAATGAAAAGTGAATTTTACCCAAATTCAAAACAATGCTGGAAATACCCCCTGTTTCAGAGCAGAATTCTTCCCACCAAAAAACGCTCAGGACACTTCATGGTCTGATGCCAGCAGCACAGTCCCAGCCCCTCTGAGGCGCAAGGGGACACGGCCGGCACAAGTGCAGGACGGCAGCGGCCAGGGCCTCCCGAGAGCTCCCCAAGAGCACAGCAGGGGGCGCCTGAGAGCAG
Organism: Tragulus kanchil; assembly: GCA_022376925.1. Lineage (NCBI taxonomy): Eukaryota > Metazoa > Chordata > Mammalia > Artiodactyla > Tragulidae > Tragulus > Tragulus kanchil. The sequence continues at coordinate 248,230,882 of JAIOJX010000028.1, forward strand.
CCCGCCCTCCGCAGAAAACCTCAGAAAGAGAAAAGCGAAAGAAACCATCCACGGGCAGAGGTGCCCAGGAAGGCCTCCCTGCCTGGAGCTGGGTCCACACGGTGACATCGGAGCCACCGGGGTCAGGAGCCGGGCCAGACGAGACCCCCAGAAGACACCATCTCCAAGGATGCATCTGGGAAAAGCCACCCTTCACCGGAAATAATCAAGATCCTGTCCAGTCTGAGCCTTCTGTTTGGTGAAGCCCCCAAAACTCTCTCTCCTGGGAATTCTAACCCGACCGGGAGGCAGGCCCCTGCTCACAGACGGTTCTTGCTGTGCAGCTCCAAAGCCCCAGACGAGAGGCTCGTCTCCCGTGGCCGGAGCACCTGACCGAGGCCACGCGGATTTACACCAGGTGACCGAGAGCTGGGGAAGACCCCGAGGGAGGAAGTGGCAGCCTAATCCAGCAGCCTTGCCTGGAGAACCCCATGGACAGAGGAGCCTGGTGGCGACAGTTCAGGGAGGTCACAAAGAGGCGGCTACGACTGAGCAGCTGAGCAGGACCCAGGGCCACCGCAGAGGAGAGCCGGAGAGCAAGCCCGCAGTCCCGCTCCCAGAGCACCCGCGGAGCGTCGCCGGAGAGCCAGCGGGCACGACGGGCTGGAAAACCAGACCTTCAAAGACGGCAGACAACAGGATTTTCAGACAAGGAATATAAACTAACGTGTAGAGAGCACCGAACACATGAATAAAGCGTTAGTAGTCTGGGTAGGGTGAGAGCGCCCTACAGGAAAAGGAAGCAGCTGAGAGATTCTCAAGGCTGGAATTTCAAGAGGCACAGAGTATTTTCATGTTCTTCAGCTGTCTCCCCAGGGAGCGTTTCTTAACACAACAGGAAAAACAGGCACACCGCAGTGGCAGTCTGGGCCGGGGACGCAGCGCAGCAAGGAACCCAGGTGACGCCCCGAGGGGCCGCCTCGTGACCTCCGGGCAGCTCCTGCCAGAGACACGCAAGCGCCCAGCACCAGCGAGCAGCGCCTCGGCCGCAGCAAGGAGCCGTGGGGAGGACCAGGACCCGGTCCAGGTTAAAGACCACGATAGACGAGGCGCCGGACCACTGCTGATCCGCGTGGACCCCAGAGAGACACTGACGCGACCTGATTCTATTATGCAGATGAGACAGCAGGTTGTGCCGTGCTGAATTTCCTGATTTTGATCACTGCGCTGTGGTTACGTAAGAGAACGTCCCTGATCTTGAGAAATACACTCTGCATAAATGAGGGGTAAAGGGCAGAAGCAGGGCAACCACCAGGCGCATCTGAAGACAACAAAGCCGCCGCTGACACTATGTGCACACCTCTTCTGTGAGCAAGAAATTACATCCCGACCGGGAGGCAGGCCCCTGCTCACAGACGGTTCTTGCTGTGCAGCTCCAAAGCCCCAGACGAGAGGCTCGTCTCCCGTGGCCGGAGCACCTGACCGAGGCCACGGATTTACACCAGGTGACCGAGAGCTGGGGAAGACCCGAGGGAGGAAGTGGCAGCCTAATCCAGCAGCCTTGCCTGGAGAACCCCATGGACAGAGGAGCCTGGTGGCGACAGTTCAGGGAGGTCACAAAGAGGCGGCTACGACTGAGCAGCTGAGCAGGACCCAGGGCCACCGCAGAGGAGAGCCGGAGAGCAAGCCCGCAGTCCCGCTCCCAGAGCACCCGCGGAGCGTCGCCGGAGAGCCAGCGGGCACGACGGGCTGGAAAACCAGACCTTCAAAGACGGCAGACAACAGGATTTTCAGACAAGGAATATAAACTAACGTGTAGAGAGCACCGAACACATGAATAAAGCGTTAGTAGTCTGGGTAGGGTGAGAGCGCCCTACAGGAAAAGGAAGCAGCTGAGAGATTCTCAAGGCTGGAATTTCAAGAGGCACAGAGTATTTTCATGTTCTTCAGCTGTCTCCCCAGGGAGCGTTTCTTAACACAACAGGAAAAACAGGCACACCGCAGTGGCAGTCTGGGCCGGGGACGCAGCGCAGCAAGGAACCCAGGTGACGCCCCGAGGGGCCGCCTCGTGACCTCCGGGCAGCTCCTGCCAGAGACACGCAAGCGCCCAGCACCAGCGAGCAGCGCCTCGGCCGCAGCAAGGAGCCGTGGGGAGGACCAGGACCCGGTCCAGGTTAAAGACCACGATAGACGAGGCGCCGGACCACTGCTGATCCGCGTGGACCCCAGAGAGACACTGACGCGACCTGATTCTATTATGCAGATGAGACAGCAGGTTGTGCCGTGCTGAATTTCCTGATTTTGATCACTGCGCTGTGGTTACGTAAGAGAACGTCCCTGATCTTGAGAAATACACTCTGCATAAATGAGGGGTAAAGGGCAGAAGCAGGGCAACCACCAGGCGCATCTGAAGACAACAAAGCCGCCGCTGACACTATGTGCACACCTCTTCTGTGAGCAAGAAATTACATCAAAATAAAACGTGACACAGACCTTCGTCATGACCAGAAAAACAACAGACCAGCCGTAAAGGGCATCCGTGACTGAGAAGCGAAGCCTGAGAAAGAAAGCCACAGTGAATACAGAGGGCAGAAACGGAAAGAAAGTACAGAAAAGACAGCCTATATGAAAGAAGAAAATGCTGCCTTGGAGTGACTATGTCTGTAAAGTGAAAAAACCAAGCCCTGAATCAAAATACACAAGAAAATATTCCTGAAGCAGAACAAGAATGAGTCTGTGAATCACACGCTCCAAAGGAAAAGATAATCAACACCGAAACTTATACGGCAGAGCTACTGCATTTCAAGGACAAAGACAGAATTCTTCAAGCATCTGGGAGAAAGAACCGGTCAGCAGGGTTGGGAAGGTAACCGGAGAGCCGTGGGCCTCCCCTCCACGCACATAGTGACGTTTATTCCAGAAGGTGGTAGAGATGTGCCTGCAGCATTCTCAGGAGGACGAGCGGCCGGAGGCGTGGTTGTCCTGTGCTGTTGTCGTTTAGTCGCTCAGCTATGGCCATCTCTTTGTGACCCCAGGGACTGCAGCCCACCGGGGTCCTCTGTCCATGGGATGCTCCAGGCAAGAGCACTGGGGTGGGTAGCCATGTCCTTCCCCAGCAGACCTGCCCGACCCGGGATCGAGCCCGCGCCTCCCGCGTCCCCTCACCGCAGGCGGGCTCTTCACTGAAGCCCCAGGGAGCTCTTCCACTGTCATACCGTCTCGAAAGAATAGTCACAGAGAGACATTTCCAAATACACCAGAATCCACAGAATAAACCCCCTCGAGCCTTTCTTCAAAACCCTGCTTGACTGTGAAATCTAGGCAGCAGAGAAAGGACAGACATGCCCGTGAACTCACCCATGTCAGAACCACAGTTAAATACCCATGGTGTCTCACTCATGCGGACACAGTGACAGAAGGTAAGTGGTATACTTTGGACAATGTAAAAATAACAACAAAGCAATTTAAATCTGGAGAACCGATAACAGCTTACACAAGTGCATTAATTTTCTTGTCTTTCTTCACCAAGAGTCAAGACAATTGTCTAACACTGATAAAGAGCTCAAGGAGTAAGTATACTATTCAAACTTAAAAAATTAACCACCAGGGGGCTTCCCCTGGTGGTCCAGTAGGTAAGGACACCGCCTTGCAGTGCAAGGGGCGCCGGTTCGATCCCTGGCCTGGGAAGATCCCACGTGCCGCGGAGCGGCTGGACCCATGTGTCCAATTACCGAGCCGGAGCTCTGGAGCGCATGCGCCCAGAGCCAGTGCTCTGCAACGACAGACGCCACCACGATGGGAGGCCCACAGGAGCCAAAGAACAAAGATGGATGAAAATAGAGAAATGAAAGACCAACAGAAGTGGCCTGTCCGCTCCCCTCCCCAACCCGACCCCGCCCAAAATAAATAAATAAATAAATCTTTAAAAAAAAAAAAAAAATTAACCACCAGGAGCTAATACATGAATTTAGCAAAGAAGCAGGATGCAAAGTCAACACACAAAGCTCAGTGCATTTCTAAAGACTAACAATGAACATTCTGAAGACTACATTAACCAAATCAATTCCTTTTTCAAAAGCATCAAAAAGAATAAAATACTTAAAAATTAACTTCACCAAGAAGATGAAAAGCTACAAGACGTGCTGAAAGGAGCAGAAGACAGTGAAGGGGACGCAGCGGCCGCGCAGGCTGGGAAGACGGTGCTGTGAGACCGCCCGGGGCCAGCGGGTCAGGGGGTGCCCTCGCCGTGCGGCCCAGGCCTTCTGCAGGAGCAGGAAGCCCCACTCGGACGCTGGTGAGGCCGCACAACTTCATAAAGGTCCTTCACACCACTGGCAGTACACATAAAATGACTCCAAATTGTATATCACATGTATTTTAAAACTGAGAAGCCATCTTCCACTGTCATACCGTCTCGAAAGAATAGTCACAGAGAGACATTTCCAAATACACCAGAATCCACAGAATAAACCCCCTCGAGCCTTTCTTCAAAACCCTGCTTGACTGTGAAATCTAGGCAGCAGAGAAAGGACAGACATGCCCGTGAACTCACCCATGTCAGAACCACAGTTAAATACCCATGGTGTCTCACTCATGCGGACACAGTGACAGAAGGTAAGTGGTATACTTTGGACAATGTAAAAATAACAACAAAGCAATTTAAATCTGGAGAACCGATAACAGCTTACACAAGTGCATTAATTTTCTTGTCTTTCTTCACCAAGAGTCAAGACAATTGTCTAACACTGATAAAGAGCTCAAGGAGTAAGTATACTATTCAAACTTAAAAAATTAACCACCAGGGGGCTTCCCCTGGTGGTCCAGTAGGTAAGGACACCGCCTTGCAGTGCAAGGGGCGCCGGTTCGATCCCTGGCCTGGGAAGATCCCACGTGCCGCGGAGCGGCTGGACCCATGTGTCCAATTACCGAGCCGGAGCTCTGGAGCGCATGCGCCCAGAGCCAGTGCTCTGCAACGACAGACGCCACCACGATGGGAGGCCCACAGGAGCCAAAGAACAAAGATGGATGAAAATAGAGAAATGAAAGACCAACAGAAGTGGCCTGTCCGCTCCCCTCCCCAACCCGACCCCGCCCAAAATAAATAAATAAATAAATCTTTAAAAAAAAAAAAAAAATTAACCACCAGGAGCTAATACATGAATTTAGCAAAGAAGCAGGATGCAAAGTCAACACACAAAGCTCAGTGCATTTCTAAAGACTAACAATGAACATTCTGAAGACTACATTAACCAAATCAATTCCTTTTTCAAAAGCATCAAAAAGAATAAAATACTTAAAAATTAACTTCACCAAGAAGATGAAAAGCTACAAGACGTGCTGAAAGGAGCAGAAGACAGTGAAGGGGACGCAGCGGCCGCGCAGGCTGGGAAGACGGTGCTGTGAGACCGCCCGGGGCCAGCGGGTCAGGGGGTGCCCTCGCCGTGCGGCCCAGGCCTTCTGCAGGAGCAGGAAGCCCCACTCCGGACGCTGGTGAGGCCGCACAACTTCATAAAGGTCCTTCACACCACTGACGAGTACACATAAAAATGACTCCAAATTGTATATCACATGTATTTTAAAAACTGAAAAAAATTACGTAAAATAACCAACTCCCTAAAAAATGCTACAACTCTTAAAAAAAACACAAAACAGGAAATAGAGAAGGGAAAAAAGACAGGAGTAAGCACGCTGGGCTGCTTCCTCGTGTGCACAGCCGGCAGCCCTCGCCTGCCGAGCTTCAAAGACTGCATTTTTGACAAATTTTGTGGCAACGCAGCTTCAAACAAGCCTCCAGGCGCGCTTGTTCCTATTTGCTCACTTTGGTAATTCTCCCAGTATTTCAAACCTTCCATGAGCACAAATACTACAGCTCTGAAAGTTCAGATGAGAGTTAGCATTTCAGCAACAAAGTACTTTTAAGTACGTCCGCAGTCATTTTAGACATAGTGGTACTGCACACTTAACAGAGTGCAGTCTAACGTGAACATAACTTTTACACACACGAGGAAGCCAGAAAAGTCGTGGGGGCTGCTGGATTGCGATATTCTATTTATTTTCAGCGTCTGGAACCGAGCATCTTTGAGGTGCCTGCACTGATGAAAACTGACACATCACACTGACACATTTAGGTAGTTTTTAACTTAAAAAATCAAAAATAGACACTAAATATATCAAGTTGTAAAATAATCTCCAGAATACCTTAAAAGTAGACTAACTCCTCCATATAACTGGAAGGAAACCACACCCTCTCTGCTGAAAACAGGCCAAACGCAAATGCAGACATGTCTGCTAGGTTAGTAAATAAAACAGAATAAACCCCACCGCCAGACCTCTCAGAGACATCCGGTCACATGTCCATTTTAAGAAACACCCTCAGAACAGAATGAGCCGGCGGCCGGAGCAGTGGGACGGCGGAGACCAGCTCCCGCCCAGCCGGCGCGAGGGACCCGGGCGCACGTGGGGAGGGCGCACGGACGCCAGCTCACGCCCCGCTGCCGGCCGGCCAGGATCGAGGAGGGCCAGGCCCTCTGTCCGTCCGCAGGAGGCGGCTCCAGAGCAGGCGGCAAGCGCTGCCTCTCACAGACGTTTCAAGCCAGAATACGCTTCAGGGCACGGAGAAAACCCCAACAGGGCCCCTGAAATGAGACCTGCGATCTCGACCTGCTGGCACAGACAATAAAACAAAGACGGAGCAGGCGGCCTGAACCCTCAGGGAGGGACCCAGGCTCGGGTGCCCAGGCCTCTCCCCGGTTAACACAAACAGGAAATAGAGAAGGGAAAAAAGACAGGAGTAAGCACGCTGGGCTGCTTCCTCGTGTGCACAGCCGGCAGCCCTCGCCTGCCGAGCTTCAAAGACTGCATTTTTGACAAATTTTGTGGCAACGCAGCTTCAAACAAGCCTCCAGGCGCGCTTGTTCCTATTTGCTCACTTTGGTAATTCTCCCAGTATTTCAAACCTTCCATGAGCACAAATACTACAGCTCTGAAAGTTCAGATGAGAGTTAGCATTTCAGCAACAAAGTACTTTTAAGTACGTCCGCAGTCATTTTAGACATAGTGGTACTGCACACTTAACAGAGTGCAGTCTAACGTGAACATAACTTTTACACACACGAGGAAGCCAGAAAAGTCGTGGGGGCTGCTGGATTGCGATATTCTATTTATTTTCAGCGTCTGGAACCGAGCATCTTTGAGGTGCCTGCACTGATGAAAACTGACACATCACACTGACACATTTAGGTAGTTTTTAACTTAAAAAATCAAAAATAGACACTAAATATATCAAGTTGTAAAATAATCTCCAGAATACCTTAAAAGTAGACTAACTCCTCCATATAACTGGAAGGAAACCACACCCTCTCTGCTGAAAACAGGCCAAACGCAAATGCAGACATGTCTGCTAGGTTAGTAAATAAAACAGAATAAACCCCACCGCCAGACCTCTCAGAGACATCCGGTCACATGTCCATTTTAAGAAACACCCTCAGAACAGAATGAGCCGGCGGCCGGAGCAGTGGGACGGCGGAGACCAGCTCCCGCCCAGCCGGCGCGAGGGACCCGGGCGCACGTGGGGAGGGCGCACGGACGCCAGCTCACGCCCCGCTGCCGGCCGGCCAGGATCGAGGAGGGCCAGGCCCTCTGTCCGTCCGCAGGAGGCGGCTCCAGAGCAGGCGGCAAGCGCTGCCTCTCACAGACGTTTCAAGCCAGAATACGCTTCAGGGCACGGAGAAAACCCCAACAGGGCCCCTGAAATGAGACCTGCGATCTCGACCTGCTGGCACAGACAATAAAACAAAGACGGAGCAGGCGGCCTGAACCCTCAGGGAGGGACCCAGGCTCGGGGTGCAGGTGCCGGAGCCCCGCCCCTCTCCCGGCCCCAGGCCCCGCCCACCAGCCTGAGCCGCTGCTGCTCCTCCAGGAGGAAGAGGCTCTCCTTCTCGCAGTAGAAGGCCGCCGCGTCCAGCAGGGCCTTCAGAGGCACCAGGCCCACCAGCTGCGAGCCCACCACGGGGAGGCCCAGCTCCTGTGGAGGCCAGAGGTGAGGCGTCAGTGCCCAGCCCGAGGCCATGCTCAGACTACGGGGAGAGCCCGCCCCGCTCACCCGGGCTTCCGCGCAGGTCTCCTCGTAGACCGTGTGCAGCCCGGTGACCTCAAAGTCCAAGAGGTTCGTGGACACCTGAGCCAGGTTCTTCTCATCCAGGTACCAGCCGATGCCCTGCACCTTGCTGAGGCGCCCTGGCTGCAGAGGACAAGGCTTACCCAGCCTGGGCCTGCCCTCTCCGGCACCTCTCGCTGACGGCCCCTTCCCCCGGCCTCCCCCAGCCGGCCCGGGGCCCCTCATACCCGGGCAAGCGGGCCGTGGCCGGAAGACTGCGGCACAGTTGGTCTCCTCCTCGCCTTGCTCTCCCGGCCTCTCATCTGAGCTGGGGAGGGGCCTCCCCACCACCGGACGCTGAGGCCCCAAGGTCAGCCCTGGGATGCTCACCCCACACCAGCCCCAGGCTCCAGCTAGGCCCTGCTGCCCGGCCAGCCCCTGCCCGTGTCGCTGTCATGGAGCCTGGCTCCTTCCTCCCACCCCACCCCTGCCCCCGAGGCCCGCCGTAAGCCCTACTCCGTGGGGTGACTCAGCCTCCGAGGCTGGACCTCTGAACTCGGACCTCAGCAGAGCGCAGAGCAGGACCGGGGGTGGCCCTGCCTCTGTGCTGTGTCGCTGACAGCGGTTCAGAACAGCAGCCAGGCCCAGGTCTCTGGGGAGGGCGCGAGAGCTGACGGGCGAGCAGGGCCTCTCCGCCAGACGTGCCTCGTCTACCTGTGTCCGGGGCAAAGTTGCCGCAGGAGTGGCCTTCAAGCCAGGTGGCAGCTACCCTGGCAGGCCTGGTGGATCAGGAAGCCTGGGGCACCTGGGGGTTCCTGGAAGTGCTTGGGGTGATGGGGACACCTGAGGCGTCTGGAGTACACGCGGGCACCTGGGGCTAGGAGGGGCTCAGACACAGGTGTTTTCCTATCAGGATGGAAATGCTACAGCCTTTTAACCACAGCTATAGCCCTGCCTCTCACGAGGAAAATGTTCTTAAAAACCTGCTCCCCGGCTTCAGACCCCAGAGCCCCGAGGCTGCCGGTCCCACATGGTTGGACACCAAGGTGGGCTGGTCAGCAGGTCACAGGCAGCACCCAGCCTCTCTGGCGGGCTCCCGAGATTCGACAGGGACGCGCCAGCCCTCACGGGACCCCGGGCACGGCAGCCCCACCTGGTCCTTCCCGCGGCCCTGCTCGCGGAGGTTGAGGGCGATGCGGTGCGCCTGCTCCTTGGTGCCGAGCAGGTTGATGTTGAAGGCGAGGAGGAACTTCCGTGCCCCCGCGGCGGTGGCCCCCCAGCTGGGGACGAAGGAGCTGGGCCCGAAGTCAGGCGCCCACTCAGCCTGCCTGAGCTGCGGGGAGACGGGCGGGTGAGGGCAGGGGAGGCGGGCACCCCCAGCCACCCCTGGCGGGCCGGGCCCAGCACCTTCTCGGGGAGGGCCTCGTACTCCCCGGCCCGGATGGCCGGCAGGGATCGGCGGCCCGCGGTCCGCGCCGCCTCGCCGTAGAGGAACACTGCAAGGGACCTGCAGGTCAGGACCCCGCTCCCGCAGCCCCCATCCCCGCAGCTCCTTCTTGCTGGCAGCCCCCACCTCTGTGCCCCGCCGGGTGGGCGTGGGTCGCCGCGGACGGGCAGGGCCTCTCCGCTGCCCGCCCTGGCGCTGGGCAGGCCCAACCGCAGGCGCCTCTGCTCTGACGCCCAGCAGAGCCAGAGCAGGACCGGGGTGGCCCTGCCTCTGTGCTGTGTCGCTGACAGCGGTTCAGAACAGCAGCCAGGCCCAGGTCTCTGGGAGGGCGAGAGCTGACGGGCGAGCAGGGCCTCTCCGCCAGACGTGCCTCGTCTACCTGTGTCCGGGGCAAAGTTGCCGCAGGAGTGGCCTTCAAGCCAGGTGGCAGCTACCCTGGCAGGCCTGGTGGATCAGGAAGCCTGGGGCACCTGGGGGTTCCTGGAAGTGCTTGGGGTGATGGGGACACCTGAGGCGTCTGGAGTACACGCGGGCACCTGGGGCTAGGAGGGGCTCAGACACAGGTGTTTTCCTATCAGGATGGAAATGCTACAGCCTTTTAACCACAGCTATAGCCCTGCCTCTCACGAGGAAAATGTTCTTAAAAACCTGCTCCCCGGCTTCAGACCCCAGAGCCCCGAGGCTGCCGGTCCCACATGGTTGGACACCAAGGTGGGCTGGTCAGCAGGTCACAGGCAGCACCCAGCCTCTCTGGCGGGCTCCCGAGATTCGACAGGGACGCGCCAGCCCTCACGGGACCCCGGGCACGGCAGCCCCACCTGGTCCTTCCCGCGGCCCTGCTCGCGGAGGTTGAGGGCGATGCGGTGCGCCTGCTCCTTGGTGCCGAGCAGGTTGATGTTGAAGGCGAGGAGGAACTTCCGTGCCCCCGCGGCGGTGGCCCCCCAGCTGGGGACGAAGGAGCTGGGCCCGAAGTCAGGCGCCCACTCAGCCTGCCTGAGCTGCGGGGAGACGGGCGGGTGAGGGCAGGGGAGGCGGGCACCCCCAGCCACCCCTGGCGGGCCGGGCCCAGCACCTTCTCGGGGAGGGCCTCGTACTCCCCGGCCCGGATGGCCGGCAGGGATCGGCGGCCCGCGGTCCGCGCCGCCTCGCCGTAGAGGAACACTGCAAGGGACCTGCAGGTCAGGACCCCGCTCCCGCAGCCCCCATCCCCGCAGCTCCTTCTTGCTGGCAGCCCCCACCTCTGTGCCCCGCCGGGTGGGCGTGGGTCGCCGCGGACGGGCAGGGCCTCTCCGCTGCCCGCCCTGGCGCTGGGCAGGCCCAACCGCAGGCGCCTCTGCTCTGACGCCCCAGAAAAAGCCGGTGCCCGCCCACAAGCGTCGGGAGCAGGCGCACGGCGCACTTTCTCTCCAAAGTGCGTTTTCAGTGAACAATCAACATGGAACGAGGAGGGGAGAAGACAGAACCCGCCTCCAGCTCCCCACACCTGCACGCGGGCAGGTGACCCTGTCCCCCAGCTGGTCCGTCGGCCCCCACACAGGGGCGGTTTCCCGTCTCGGGTGTCCACTCGTGGCCCGTGCTGGATTTTCTCTTGATTCGGTTATTCCCCAAGGAGCCTGTGCGGGCCCTCACCCACCCGGGCGGCTCACGGCCGGCCAGAGCGGCTGCGCGGACCTGCTGCAGACAAGGCTGTGGAGAAGCAGCGCCCGCCCGACACCCGCACGGGGGGCTCCTGGTGGTCCAGCTGCTGGGACTCTGCACTCTCCATGCAGGGGTCCCGGGTCCAATCCCTGGTCAAGGAAGTGGACACACGTGCTACAGCCAAGGGCTCAAATGCCACAGCTGAAGACGCTCCATAACCAGCACCAGGTGCAGCCAAATAAATAAGTGAAAATCAAAAAAGAAAAAACCTGTGTGGTAGGGTTTTTCTTCAAAATCTTAGTTTTTAAGGACATAAGAGGAGAGCGTGCCACAGGGTGCCTGCTGCCGCCGAGCTGAGGGAAGGAGGGCACAGCCAGGGCGCCCTGCACCGGCCGCCGCCCCGGCTCTCACCTGGCACACCCAGCTCCTCGGCCAGCCGCTCGCCAAAGGCCTGGGCACAGAGCACACACTCATCCATGGTGACACCCCTCACGGGGATGAAGGGGCACACGTCCAGGGCACCCATCCGAGGGTGCTCCCCTACACAGAGATGAGGCTGAGGAAGGGGCCGCAGGGGCGGAACTCTGGCCCCCCACATCACACAGACGACCACGGGGCCCCAGAGAGACAGATCCCCATCCCTGCAGCCTCGTGGTGGCAAACCTCTCCCTCTCCTAGAGCCGAGCGGATAACCCGAGCTCTCAGGGGAGGGACGCCTCCACCCAGCTGCCTTATAGGGTGTCCTTTCCAGCAGCTGAGTCCCGCTGGGGGTCCGCAGCCGTCCCCCGGATGGCAGCCCCCACGTCCCCTCCCCCCAAGGCAATCTCCACCCCCAGATGGCTCTCCTGAGATAAGCCTCCATCTCCCTTCGCTAGCTGGGATCACTGGTAAGTCCCCTCCCCCACTGTGAGTGGTCAGAGACCCTGCCCTTTTGACCAGCTCCCCGTGTGTCCACTGGCCTTTGTCCCTGCCGCCCAAAGACTGTGTTGGCCTGTGGGCTGCTGACGCACAGGGCTGCGTCCCCCACACCCGGGGCCTGCGCAGAGCGCCCGCACCTGGCTCCCGGCCACTCTCGGGCCCTGAAATGTGCACTGAGTCCACGGAGCGTCTGGCCAAGCCCTCTGCGAGTCCCGCGAGTGAGGCCAGCCGCCCCTGCTCCGCCCTCACCTCTGTGCCTGCTCATGTCGATGAGCCGATGGGCCACCCGGGCGGCACTGAGGGCCCCCTCCACCACATCCTCGGGGCGCCCCACAAAGGTGTAAACAGTGCGGTTGGTGGAGGGGCCCGCGTCCACGTCCAGCAGCACGCAGCCTGGGGTCTGCGCCACCGCTCGGGAGATGGCGTCGATCACCTGGGGACAAAGCTGGGCCTGCGGCTCAGTCTCCCCACGAGGAGGACGGCATGGAGCCGCTGGGGTCTTTCCCGTCCTGCCTCGCCCGGCCCCGGGGTCAGGGGCTGGCGCGGGATGGCTGGGAGCAGCGAGGGGCAGCACCACAGGGAGGACCGAGGCAGGAAGCCAAACCTGGGCAGAGGGGCTGCCGGGGCCGAGAGGGCGACCTACAGGTCAAGGTAAAAGAGGGTGCAGGCCCAGGCCCCCAGGCGGCCTGCATCTGGGGAGGCCCGTGAAGGCCCGGGAGCTCCTGAAGCAGCAGGAAGGCCTGCCCAGGGCTCTGCGCCTCGGTTTCCTGCAGGTCGAGCAGGGACGAGGACTGGTGGGGGGAGGGGAGACCACCCACCACACTGGGACCCTCAAACGGCCCTGTGGGCTGGGCTTCAGGGGCCCATCTTCACCGGGAGGCCACTGACCTGCCCAGACGTGGGCCAAGACCCCTGGATGGCTGCCCATCTCTGGCCCCTTACCCTTTCCAGAAAAAACAACCCCAGACCCCACCCCAAGCCATACCCTCCTGACCCCAATCCCCCTGTGCCCCAACCTCCCTGCACTGCCCTGGCTGCCCCCAAGCCCTCACCTCCCGGTTGTTCCCCTCCGAGAAGTTGGGGACACATTCCACTAGCCGGGACATGGTCCAGACCCTGACCGCAGACGCGCCTCTCACCAGCAGAGGCAGGAAGAAGACCGGCCGGCCCTTTACGCCCGACAGGGCCCTCCCTGGGCCAGGCTGCTTATTAACTGAGCAGGTGTGGGAGGGGCAGAGCCAGGCCCCGGTGGGGCGGCCGCAGAGGAGGAGAGGGGAGAAAACCAAGACCTCCACCCAGGGGGTGTGGCTCCCTGAAACAAACACCTAGGACCTGGAGCCCTGGGGGAGTCCTCAGCAGGCTGCAGACTCAGGTCACCCCAGGCTCCAGGCCCAGCTGGGCCCCTGTCCTCCTGGTGACCCTCTGGGTGACCCTCCAGGCCTCTGTTTCTTCATGGACCAGCTGAGCCTCGGTGCTGCAGGGGGACAAGAGGGACCAGGTGTGAGGCCCTGGCCCTGAGCCTGGCTCTCAGCAGAGGTCGGCACAGACGCCAGGCAGGAGGATAGGTGTGGACAGGATGGGGATACTGGCGCGTGGGGCACTGAGGAGGGGCAGGCAGGAGCTCCCCTCCCCGCCGCTGGCTGTGCCCCCTGAGGCCGGAGGATCTCACAAGGGGTGACACCTCCAGGTCAGCATCACAGGGCGCTGAGCCGAGGGCCAGCTCAGGTGAATACCGTCTTGAAGTCCTTCATGATGTCTGAACTGGCCGGGGCCGAGAGGGAAGGTGTGTTTCCATTCTGCAAAGGCCCACCCATCACATGGTCATTCTGGCAATCAGACCACCAGAGGCCTCCCACCAAGAGCAGCCCGCACCACCTGGACCTCTTGGAAGCAGGCGCCCACCCTGGCCTTTGGAGTGGTCAGGCCTGAGGCCACTTCACTCCTCGCGGTCATCACGGGCCAGGAGAGGAGATGCCCAGGTCTCGGGCCCCAGCTGTCTAAGCCATGGGAAGCCCGCCCTCCTGCCCAGACGTGGGCCAAGACCCCTGGATGGCTGCCCATCTCTGGCCCCTTACCCTTTCCAGAAAAAACAACCCCAGACCCCACCCCAAGCCATACCCTCCTGACCCCAATCCCCCTGTGCCCCAACCTCCCTGCACTGCCCTGGCTGCCCCCAAGCCCTCACCTCCCGGTTGTTCCCCTCCGAGAAGTTGGGGACACATTCCACTAGCCGGGACATGGTCCAGACCCTGACCGCAGACGCGCCTCTCACCAGCAGAGGCAGGAAGAAGACCGGCCGGCCCTTTACGCCCGACAGGGCCCTCCCTGGGCCAGGCTGCTTATTAACTGAGCAGGTGTGGGAGGGGCAGAGCCAGGCCCCGGTGGGGCGGCCGCAGAGGAGGAGAGGGGAGAAAACCAAGACCTCCACCCAGGGGGTGTGGCTCCCTGAAACAAACACCTAGGACCTGGAGCCCTGGGGGAGTCCTCAGCAGGCTGCAGACTCAGGTCACCCCAGGCTCCAGGCCCAGCTGGGCCCCTGTCCTCCTGGTGACCCTCTGGGTGACCCTCCAGGCCTCTGTTTCTTCATGGACCAGCTGAGCCTCGGTGCTGCAGGGGGACAAGAGGGACCAGGTGTGAGGCCCTGGCCCTGAGCCTGGCTCTCAGCAGAGGTCGGCACAGACGCCAGGCAGGAGGATAGGTGTGGACAGGATGGGGATACTGGCGCGTGGGGCACTGAGGAGGGGCAGGCAGGAGCTCCCCTCCCCGCCGCTGGCTGTGCCCCCTGAGGCCGGAGGATCTCACAAGGGGTGACACCTCCAGGTCAGCATCACAGGGCGCTGAGCCGAGGGCCAGCTCAGGTGAATACCGTCTTGAAGTCCTTCATGATGTCTGAACTGGCCGGGGCCGAGAGGGAAGGTGTGTTTCCATTCTGCAAAGGCCCACCCATCACATGGTCATTCTGGCAATCAGACCACCAGAGGCCTCCCACCAAGAGCAGCCCGCACCACCTGGACCTCTTGGAAGCAGGCGCCCACCCTGGCCTTTGGAGTGGTCAGGCCTGAGGCCACTTCACCCCTCGCGGTCATCACGGGGCCAGGAGAGGAGATGCCCAGGTCTCTCGGGCCCCCAGCTGTCTAAGCCATGGGAAGCCCCGCCCTCCAGCAGCGGCTCATGGGGACTGGAAGAGGGGGAGGTGGCCGGGGGAGCCCCCAGGGGCTGGGGACAGGCCGTCCTGTTCAGCTGCAGCTTCCGGGGGACTGTGGGTGAGCGGTCATCCTGCCCGCGGGCCCAGGAGGGAACTTGCGAGCCCCAGCGGTGCCCGGCCCTGGGCAAAGGTTCCAACAGGGCAGCCCTCCAGACCTGGCCCCGGTGCCGGGCCCCCCGAGAGAGTGCAGAGCGCCCGCCAGACGGCCCTGCACCTGCAGACACCTCCAGGCTGTGGGCCAGCGTCTGGGGGCAGGAAGGGGAGGAAGAGGCTTGTCATGGCCTGAACCGTGACCCTCTCAAGTCACGCTGAAGCCCTAGCCCCCAACAGGCCCAGACCTGGAGACAGGGTCTGCACAGAGACACTGAGGCCACTAAGGTGGGCCCTGGTCCAGTAGCACCAGTGTTCTCATGAGAAGGAGACAAAGGCACAGAGACCCCCAGAGAGAAAGGTGACCCCAGGAGGACGCCCGGAGGAGACAACTGTCCACATGAAAAGAGGGAGGTCCCAGAAGGAACCAGCCCTGTGGCTCCCAGATCTCAGACTTCAGCCTCCTGAACCGTGAGATGGCATCTGCCCCCAGCACCTCAGGGCAAGGAGATGGGTAAACAATGGAAACCTTGACAGACTTTACTTTCTTGGGCTGCAAAATCACTGTGGATGGTCACTGCAGCTTGAAATTAAGACACCCGCTCCTTGGAAGAAAAGCTAGACAAACTGAGCGTATTCAAAAGCAGAAATGTCGCTTTGTCAACAGAAGTCCGTACAGCCAAAGCTGTGGCTTTCCCAGTGGTCACGTACGGATGTGAGAGCTGGACCATAATGAAGGCTGAGCACCAGAGAACCGATGCCTTGGAACTGTGGGGCTGGAGAAGACTCTTGAGAGTCCCTTGGGCAGCAAGGAGATCCAACCAGTCAATTCTAAAGGAAACCAACCCTTAGTATTCACTGGAAGGACTGTTGCTGAAGCTGAAGTTTCAAGATTTTGGTCACCTGATGCGAAGAGACATCTCATTGGAAAAGCGCCAACGTTGGGGAAAACAGAAGGCAGAGGAGAAGGGGACGACAGAAGATGGCGTGGCTGGAAGGCATCTCTGAGTCAACGGACAGGAGTCTGAGCAAACTCCAGGAGTCGGTGAAGGACAGGAAAGCCTGGTGTGCTGCAGTCCACGGGGTCACAAACAGCTGAACACAACTGAGCGACTGAACTGAACTGAAAGGAAACGTCTTCTTACCCTGTTTAAGCGACATCGTCCGTGGTGTCTGTTCTAGCGCTCAAGCTGACACAGGGGCCCGAGGAGCTGGGGGGGCGCGCCAGGCCGTGAGGACCAAGGGGCAGGCACCCAGCACCTTCACCCTCGTCCCTGCTGCGGAGGCGCCGGGGAGACGCCGGAAGCAGGGCGCCAAGGGGCCACCTGCCCTCTGCAGGCCTCAGGAGAGACGGGGACCAGAGGACTGTGAGTCCCGCGGTGATGGCCTGGGCCAAGGCTTGGCCGTGGCTGGGACACAAGATGCACAGAAGGGACCCAGGGTGAAGCCGGGACCGGTTCTTGGGGCAGTTTTGAGACATTAAAAACTGGAGGGTGTTAAAAAGAGCTCCCGAGTCAGGGATCCTCCAGAGCGCCGCTCTTTACAGGAAAAGCCATCTCAGCCAGCAGCTCAGCCAGCCGAGTTCTGTCACCACCTTCAGCCACAGGGACCCGGGCGAGCAGGTCCAGAGCCAGCCAGGAGGAAACGGGAACGGGAAGGGGGCTCCAGCTGCCTTCCGGGACCCTCTCCCGGTCCGCGGCCGCCGGGGCCGGCCTCGGGGTGGGGAGGCGCGTGGGGGCGGGCGGAGCGATGGGGGACACCCCGCGCGGCCGCGGGCGCCTGGTTGGAAGCCCCCCGGCCCGCCTGTCATTCCTGACTTCTGCACGAGGGCCGGCGCCTTCGCTTGGCGGCGGAGCCGCCCCAGAATCCCGCAGCTGCCGCAGGAGACCGCAGCGGCCTCCCTCGGCCGGAGCGCAGGCCCTGCCTTCGGGGAGGACCCCGCGGGACGCCCGCCGGCCGAGGCCCAGGGAGGGCCTCGGGCTGGGGGCCGGCTCCCCACCACGGCGGGGTCTCCGCCCTCAAAGAGCAGCGTAACGAGGAGCAGCAAACAGACGGCTTTAATAGACGGGGCTGGCCGCGCGGGTGCGGGCGGCGGGGCGCCGGCGGGGCGGGACAGCGCGGGGCGGCGAGCCCGGCCGGAGCCCGGCGCCCTCGGGTGAGCGGAGGAGCGCGGCGCCCGGGTGCAACAGCGTTGATTGCAGGGAGGCGCGGGGCGCGGGTTCACCAGGCGAAGAGCGGGCGGCTGTCCTCCTTGGAGAGCTCGCACAGGCAGTTGAGCAGCAGCAGCGAGTCGCCCAGGAACTTGGGCGGCACGACGTCGATGACCAGCTTGCGCAGGGCGGCCGGGCTGCCGTGCAGCGGGTTGGCGCGCAGGTCGGGCCGCTGCTTCAGGATGCCGTAGGTGTTGATGAGGAACTCGCTGAACACCGGGTGCACGTCGCGGTTGTAGCCCAGCCGCTCCAGGCGCGCCGTCAGCGTCAGGTAGCGGTGCGTCAGCTCGCGCAGCTTCTTCTCGTCCACCGAGCCGTCCAGGGACTTGACGGACGTCTGCGGGCGCGGGCGCGGGCGCGGGTGGGCGGCGAGGCCGGGGACGGCGGGGAGCGCGGGGGTGGGCGTGGGGTGGGCGTGGGGTGGGCGTGGGGCCCGGGCCCAGAGCCAGCCCCGCCTCGGGGTGGGCTCCCGGGGCAGGAAGGCGACCCCGGCCGCGGAGGACCGCCGGGCAGGGAGGGTACCTGCTTGATCTTCTCGGGGATGTTGGACACTGTGAAGCCGTAGAGCCGGGTCACCCCTGGGAAGACATAGGCCAGGATACGCCGGTCCAGCTGGAAGGCAATCTCCCCCACGATGCGACCGTCTTTCTCGGCGCTCTGGATCTCTGCGGGGCGGGTGAGCGGGAAGTGGTGAGACTGGCCGCCGGCACTGGCAGGGTCGAGGGATGCTTCCAGTCAGGGCTGCCCTCACTCCTCCTGCCGGCGCTCCCGGGTCCAGAGGACTGACCCAAATGGGGCCACGGTGCCCTTGCGGTGAAGCCTCAGGGCCCAGCCAGAGACTTCCAGTGGGTGCCCAGGGGTGATGTAGGGTGCAGCCCTCCTCACCGTCGCCACCTGCCCCCCACTGCGAGGCAGGCACAGGGTAAACTGGAAGCTGCACTTCCTGTTGCTGGGGAAAGAGGGATTCTCTCCCCCTTGCTCTTGGCTGCTCCCTGGTAGCCCCAGTCCCAGGCCCTGCCTCCACCCCGAGACAGACTTTTCACACCCCAGGGTTGGTTTCTGGTCCCTTTGTCACCAGGGAGTCTGCTTAGCACCTGGTCAAGGGTGCCCCCCACCTCGGAGGCCTCAGCCCCACGACCAGTGGACTCAGCATGGGCTAGCATGCCCCCATCAAGGGCAGGGTCCTGGCTAGCTCAAGAACGCCTGTGGGTAGCACCTGTGGTCCAGCCTGCACAGCTGGGTGAAACAGGGAGGCGCTGTGTGCGGGCAGCCTGTGAGTGCTGCAGCCCAGTCTGATGCCTGTTCCATAATAAAACTTTCCCACATCGTGGAGAGGGGGCTGGGCTGGCCAGAGGTCCTAATTCTAATTATTTCCCCAGAGTCGCCCCAGCACGTCCGTCTCCCTGCCCTCCCCAACCTGCTTCCCAGCCGCCCCTCCGCACGGCAGTCTCTGGGGTCAGCATGTCTCCTACCCAACAGCTGTGATCTGACCACTACCCTTCAAATCCGCTCTGCTCTTTGAGATCACGCTGCCAGCTCGTACCATCAGGTGCAGCTGAGTCTGAGGGGCAGTGGAGTGAGGAAGGGCCTGGCTCATGGTGCCTGGGGGGCCTGCTCCAACCAGGACACCCTGTGGGGGAAGCAGGCGCTCGGCACCAGCTCCCACGTCCCCCGAGCTCTGCTCTTCCCCACTGGACACACCAAATACATGCCCGTTTCTAAAGCTTTTTCTAAAGCCCTGCAACTTTCTAACCCCACTGTGACGCAAACCCCTTCCAAGGGTGCTGGATGGCGCAGCCCCACGGGGTCCGTCCAGCAAGCAGGTAGTGCGCAGACCTGTGCGTCTGGGTGCTCTGCCGTAGAGAGCCGGCCCCAGGTCCTGTTCCCCACGGCCACCTGTGCCCATCAGCGGCTCAAGGCCCGCACCATACACAGAGGTCGGCCTGACGGCCCATATGGCCGGAGGACTCAGTGGCCGGGGGGTTGTTGGGCTACTCCAACGCCTACCCCAAGGGCTTCTCTGTGCAGCGTGCGTGCTAGGCTGCCGGACAGCCCTACCTGTGACCTTGAGCAGCTGTTCTCCCTCCCCCAGCCCCAACCTGTGACTGTCCACAAGCCAGCCTCCCAGGACTCCGGCAGGTCACCCCGGGCAGGAACGCGGTGGTGCTCAGCACGGGCTTATCAAGGCCAGGCGCTGGCAGCCTCCTCCTCTGTGGGCCCTGGAGCAGGCCAGGGGCACCTGTCTTCCTGCTCCCTCAGCTGGGCCAAGGCAGGAGGACGAGACTGGGCTCAGTGTGCTCTGGTCTGTCACAGCTAAGACTCTAGGGTCAGATCCAAGGGCATAAGGTTTATGTCTGTATTTTCTTCTAAGAGTTTTATGCTTTTAGCTCTTTCAGGTCTTCTTGCAGCCCAGTCTGATGCCTGTTCCATAATAAAACTTTCCCACATCGTGGAGAGGGGGCTGGGCTGGCCAGAGGTCGTAATTTTAATTATTTCCCAGAGTCGCCCCAGCACGTCCGTCTCCCTGCCCTCCCCAACCTGCTTCCCAGCCGCCTCCGCACGGCAGTCTCTGGGGTCAGCATGTCTCCTACCCAACAGCTGTGATCTGACCACTACCCTTCAAATCCGCTCTGCTCTTTGAGATCACGCTGCCAGCTCGTACCATCAGGTGCAGCTGAGTCTGAGGGGCAGTGGAGTGAGGAAGGGCCTGGCTCATGGTGCCTGGGGGGCCTGCTCCAACCAGGACACCCTGTGGGGGAAGCAGGCGCTCGGCACCAGCTCCCACGTCCCCCGAGCTCTGCTCTTCCCCACTGGACACACCAAATACATGCCCGTTTCTAAAGCTTTTTCTAAAGCCCTGCAACTTTCTAACCCCACTGTGACGCAAACCCCTTCCAAGGGTGCTGGATGGCGCAGCCCCACGGGGTCCATCCAGCAAGCAGGTAGTGCGCAGACCTGTGCGTCTGGGTGCTCTGCCGTAGAGAGCCGGCCCCAGGTCCTGTTCCCCACGGCCACCTGTGCCCATCAGCGGCTCAAGGCCCGCACCATACACAGAGGTCGGCCTGACGGCCCATACGGCCGGAGGACTCAGTGGCCGGGGGGTTGTTGGGCTACTCCAACGCCTACCCCAAGGGCTTCTCTGTGCAGCGTGCGTGCTAGGCTGCCGGACAGCCCTGCCTGTGACCTTGAGCAGCTGTTCTCCCTCCCCCAGCCCCAACCTGTGACTGTCCACAAGCCAGCCTCCCAGGACTCCGGCAGGTCACCCCGGGCAGGAACGCGGTGGTGCTCAGCACGGGCTTATCAAGGCCAGGCGCTGGCAGCCTCCTCCTCTGTGGGCCCTGGAGCAGGCCAGGGGCACCTGTCTTCCTGCTCCCTCAGCTGGGCCAAGGCAGGAGGACGAGACTGGGCTCAGTGTGCTCTGGTCTGTCACAGCTAAGACTCTAGGGTCAGATCCAAGGGCATAAGGTTTATGTCTGTATTTTCTTCTAAGAGTTTTATGCTTTTAGCTCTTTCAGGTCTTCTTAAAGTCTCTGACGCATTTTGAGTTAGTTTTCATATGTGGTGTGAAGTCCAGCTTCATTGTTGGCTTATGGATAATCACTTTCCCAGCACTGTTTGCTGAAAGGATTCTCCTCTCTCCATTGAATTGTCTTGGGACCCTTGCCAAGCACCAGACCTGCGAATGCGCGGGCCTGTCTCTGACTCTCGGTTCTGCGTCACTGACTCGCGGGCCGGCCCGCGTGCCACTGCCGCGCTGCTGAGCACTGTAGCTTCAGGGGAAACGCTGAGGTTGGGAAGTGTGTGTCCTCTGATTCTGTTCTTTTTCAAGACTGTTTTGCCTGTTCTGAGTCCCGTGCGTCTCTATTCAAGCTATCAGCAGGTCAGCTTTTGCCAAGAAGCCGGGTGGGATTTTGAAAGGGATTGCTTTGAAATTTGTAGATTGATTTGGGGAGTTTTGCCATCTTGATAATATTAGGTCTTTCAAGCCATGAACAGAAAACTTTTTCCATTTATTTGGGTCTCTTTAATGTCTTTCGGCAATGTTTCATAGCTTCAATGTGCTCCTCTTTAAATCACTTGGCAACGCTGCAGAAGCTACCCAGGAATCCAAGCTGAGAGCCAGACACACTGCACAGAAGGATGTTAGAGAAGACGGGTTGAGGGAGGAGCAGGGTGCAAACTCCGCTTCTCATTACTCCATTTACCTCATCCGGAGTCAGTCCCTCTCTCTGCCTCCCTCTCTCTCTGAAGTGAAAATCGGGTGGAAGGAAAAAGCTATACCTGAGAGGATCTAGAAATCTTTCTAGTCTAACCTGGGCCTTCCAAGATGCAGCCAAAAAGCTATTCTGCAAAGAAAAATGTCAATAATATTGACAGGACTCCGCAGGTCAGGGCAGGAACGCGGTGGTGCTCAGCACGGGCTTATCAAGGCCAGGCGCTGGCAGCCTCCTCCTCTGTGGGCCCTGGAGCAGGCCAGGGGCACCTGTCTTCCTGCTCCCTCAGCTGGGCCAAGGCAGGAGGACGAGACTGGGCTCAGTGTGCTCTGGTCTGTCACAGCTAAGACTCTAGGGTCAGATCCAAGGGCATAAGGTTTATGTCTGTATTTTCTTCTAAGAGTTTTATGCTTTTAGCTCTTTCAGGTCTTCTTAAAGTCTCTGACGCATTTTGAGTTAGTTTTCATATGTGGTGTGAAGTCCAGCTTCATTGTTGGCTTATGGATAATCACTTTCCCAGCACTGTTTGCTGAAAGGATTCTCCTCTCTCCATTGAATTGTCTTGGGACCCTTGCCAAGCACCAGACCTGCGAATGCGCGGGCCTGTCTCTGACTCTCGGTTCTGCGTCACTGACTCGCGGGCCGGCCCGCGTGCCACTGCCGCGCTGCTGAGCACTGTAGCTTCAGGGGAAACGCTGAGGTTGGGAAGTGTGTGTCCTCTGATTCTGTTCTTTTTCAAGACTGTTTTGCCTGTTCTGAGTCCCGTGCGTCTCTATTCAAGCTATCAGCAGGTCAGCTTTTGCCAAGAAGCCGGGTGGGATTTTGAAAGGGATTGCTTTGAAATTTGTAGATTGATTTGGGGAGTTTTGCCATCTTGATAATATTAGGTCTTTCAAGCCATGAACAGAAAACTTTTTCCATTTATTTGGGTCTCTTTAATGTCTTTCGGCAATGTTTCATAGCTTCAATGTGCTCCTCTTTAAATCACTTGGCAACGCTGCAGAAGCTACCCAGGAATCCAAGCTGAGAGCCAGACACACTGCACAGAAGGATGTTAGAGAAGACGGGTTGAGGGAGGAGCAGGGTGCAAACTCCGCTTCTCATTACTCCATTTACCTCATCCGGAGTCAGTCCCTCTCTCTGCCTCCCTCTCTCTCTGAAGTGAAAATCGGGTGGAAGGAAAAAGCTATACCTGAGAGGATCTAGAAATCTTTCTAGTCTAACCTGGGCCTTCCAAGATGCAGCCAAAAAGCTATTCTGCAAAGAAAAATGTCAATAATATTGATAATCCCTGGCTAGACTTATTACAGAAAAAGAGGAAGAAAATAAAAATTACCACTGTCAGAAATGAGAAGTGGTATCACCACAGATTTTACAGACAGTAAACAACTCTCTGTGCCAGTCAGTGTAACAACTTGGACGAAATGGACCCATTACTGAAAAAGTACAAAAGTTTGCTTCTGTGAGTGGACTACCAGAGCTCACAAAGAAGCAAACAGAACATTCGAATAGCGTTGAAACAACTAAGGAAATTGAATTTGTTGGGGGTGTGGCGAGAACGTTCCTACAAAGAAAGTCCAAGGCTCAGATGGTTCTGGGGTGAATTTTACAAGCACCTAAGAAACATATAGTGCCAGTTCTATACGCACTTAGCTGGGTGATGAAAGAGTGGAGTACTGCTCCTCAGTCACTGAGGCTGACATTAACCCTACGTCAAAGTCAAGAAAGGACATTATGAGAAAGCTATAGACCAATATCCCTCACAGACTCCAAAAATTCTTAACAAAAATTTAGTAAATTGAATAGAGCAATAGAAAAAAAAGTATAACAGATCATGACCAAGTGAGGTTTATATTTCAGGAATTCAAGGTTGGTTTATAATTTAAAAATCAATGTTTTACCACATCAACAAACTGCAAATGAAAAACGCTCATCTCTATAGATACAGAAAACATATTCGACAACTTCCAAATTCTATTCTCTAAGTAAAGAGGATTTAAAGAGAACTTCCTCAGCCTGATGGAGGGTGTCTAGAAGCTTAGCTAAACCATAATTAATAGTGACAGACTGAATTCTTTCCTCTAAATTAGAAAAAGCCTGCCCACGGCCACCATTTCTGTTTAACCCTGTTCCAGTCAGTGCAGTAAGACTGGGAAAAGAAAGTAAAGACATACACTAGAAATTAAAAAGCCTTTGTCTTCATTCACAAATGACATAATCATCTACCCTAAAGAATCTACTGATAAACTCTGTTAGAACAAATATGTGACTTCAGTTAAGTTGCAGGATACAGGACTGTATTTATCAGGGTTCTGCAGAGAAACCGAAATAGAGTCATGTGTGTATGTCTGTCTGTGTCCGTGTGTTTATTGTAAGGAATTGGCTCATGTGACGATGAGAAGTGACAAAGGACGAGATCTGCGCTGGTGAGTCAGCAAGCTGGCAGTTCACAGCAGCTGCTGATGTAGCCCCAGTCTGAGTGCAAGATCTGAGAAGCAAGAAAACCCACAGTGTGGCTCCAGTTTCAAGGACTGGAGGCTTGAGACCCAAGAAGAGCTGATATTTCAGTTTCAATCCAAAGGGAGTCGGGCAGGAAGAAGTCTCTCCTACTTGGGAGAGAGTCGGCCTTTTCAACCTATTCCAGCCTTCAACTGATGGTATGCGGCCCACCCACATACAGGAGGCCAGTCTGCTTTATTCAGTCTGTTGACTTAGATATTAAACTCATCCAAAACCATTCTCATAGAAATATTCTGAATAATGTTTGACCAAGTATCTGGGCACCTAATGGGCCAGTCTAGTTGACTATCATGGGGTCAATATGCTAAATCAATTACGTCACTACATATTTAGAAACAAATAATCAGAAATTCATATTGATAAAAAAGTACTATTCATTACAGCATCAAAAGCATGAAATGCTAAGGGATAAATTCAATAAAAACATAAAAGATCTGTGTGTAGAAGTTTTAAAATATTGCTGAGAGAGATTTTTAAAGAACTAAAGAAGAGGTAAGCTGAAAACGCTCATCTCTATAGATACAGAAAACATATTCGACAACTTCCAAATTCTATTCTCTAAGTAAAGAGGATTTAAAGAGAACTTCCTCAGCCTGATGGAGGGTGTCTAGAAGCTTAGCTAAACCATAATTAATAGTGACAGACTGAATTCTTTCCTCTAAATTAGAAAAAGCCTGCCCACGGCCACCATTTCTGTTTAACCCTGTTCCAGTCAGTGCAGTAAGACTGGGAAAAGAAAGTAAAGACATACACTAGAAATTAAAAAGCCTTTGTCTTCATTCACAAATGACATAATCATCTACCCTAAAGAATCTACTGATAAACTCTGTTAGAACAAATATGTGACTTCAGTTAAGTTGCAGGATACAGGACTGTATTTATCAGGGTTCTGCAGAGAAACCGAAATAGAGTCATGTGTGTATGTCTGTCTGTGTCCGTGTGTTTATTGTAAGGAATTGGCTCATGTGACGATGAGAAGTGACAAAGGACGAGATCTGCGCTGGTGAGTCAGCAAGCTGGCAGTTCACAGCAGCTGCTGATGTAGCCCCAGTCTGAGTGCAAGATCTGAGAAGCAAGAAAACCCACAGTGTGGCTCCAGTTTCAAGGACTGGAGGCTTGAGACCCAAGAAGAGCTGATATTTCAGTTTCAATCCAAAGGGAGTCGGGCAGGAAGAAGTCTCTCCTACTTGGGAGAGAGTCGGCCTTTTCAACCTATTCCAGCCTTCAACTGATGGTATGCGGCCCACCCACATACAGGAGGCCAGTCTGCTTTATTCAGTCTGTTGACTTAGATATTAAACTCATCCAAAACCATTCTCATAGAAATATTCTGAATAATGTTTGACCAAGTATCTGGGCACCTAATGGGCCAGTCTAGTTGACTATCATGGGGTCAATATGCTAAATCAATTACGTCACTACATATTTAGAAACAAATAATCAGAAATTCATATTGATAAAAAAGTACTATTCATTACAGCATCAAAAGCATGAAATGCTAAGGGATAAATTCAATAAAAACATAAAAGATCTGTGTGTAGAAGTTTTAAAATATTGCTGAGAGAGATTTTTAAAGAACTAAAGAAGAGGTACACAGGCACACCTTGGACATACTGTTGGCTCAGCTCCAGGCTACCACAATAAAGCAAGCTCCACCCAAAGGCAAGCCACACAACCTGCCTGGCTTCTCCATGCGCATGAAAGTTAGGTTTACACTGGACTGTAGTCTATAGTGTGCAGTCACATTATGTCCGAAGAAAGGTACATGCCTTACTTACTAAATACTTTATTGCTAAAAAATGATAACCGTCCTCTGAGCCTTCAGGGATCCCTAACCTTTTTGCTGGTAGAAGGTCCTGCCTCAGCGCTGACGGCTTCTGGCTGATCCGAGCGGTAGTTGCTGGACCTTGGGGTTGGTGTGGCTGTTTCTTTAAAAAGGAAACAGTGACGTCGGCCATACTAATTGACTCTTCCTTTCAAGAGTAATGTCTCTGCAGCATTTCACCCACAACAGAACTTCTTTCCAAATTAGAGTTAATCCTCTCAAACCCTGCTGCTGCTTGATCAACTTAAGTTTGGGTAATGTTCTAAATCCTTTATTGTCGTTTTAGTCTCTTCACTGGGAGTAGATTCCATCTCGTTGGGCTTCCCTGGTGGCTCAGACAGTAAAGAATCTGTTTGCAATGCAGGAGACCTGGGTTCGATCCATGGATTGGGGCGACCCCCTGGAGAAGGGAAAGGCGACCCACTCTAGGATCCTTGCCTGGAGAACCCATGGCTCGTCCAGGGCTTGCCAAGAGTCGGACACGACTGAACGACGTTCACTTTCACTCTTGGGCAAGATTCCGTCTCAGAGAGCCGCCCATAGCTCACCCGCAGGCAGCGGCGCCTCCTGAGTGAGGGCTGCATCAGAGGCGGCAGCCGTTCAGCCACGTCTCGGGCTCCACGTCCAGTTCCAGGTCTCTCCTGCTTCCACCGCAGCTGCGGCTGCACCCCCGCTGAGGGCCTGAACCCCTCCAAGCCATCCGTGTGGGCTGGAGTCAGCTTCTTCCAGACTCCTGTTCATGTTGATATTTTGACCTCCTCTCGTGAGTCACAGATATTCTTAACAGCGTCTGGGATGCTGGATTCTCTCCAGAAGGTTCAGAGCCTTCATAGGAGCCACTGTCCGTGGCGGCTCTGGTCTCTGAAGTCTATTTCTTCAGTAAGAAGGCGTGAAAGTCAAACTTACTCTTGGATAGACGGGCAGAATGGATGTGTCTTAGCAGCACGTAAACAGTATTAAACTCCTGGTCCGTCTGGATCAGAGCTCTCGGGGGACCAGTTGTGTTGTCAATGGGCAGGAATATTTCAAAAGGAATCTTTTTTCTGACCAGTAGGTCTCGATAGTGGGCTTCAAATACTCAGTAAACCATTTTGCCAACACACGTGCTGTCATGCAGGGCTTGCCATCCACGTGCAGAGCACACACAGGGTGGTCACAGGGTAATTTGGAAGGGCCGTAGCACTTCCCGGTGAGACAAGTCAGTCACCAGCTGCCTTAGCCCTCAGGGGACCGGCCGCTCCTTGGACGCTTCCGAGCCCGGCACGGACCTCTCCTCTCTGCTTCCAACAGAAGACCGTTTCCTCTGCGCTGACCGTCTGTCCGTGAGTGCGGCCGCCGTCACGGGCTCCCTGCGCTGCATCTTCTGGACGACTTGCTGCAGCTTCTACCCCAGCACTTGCTGCTCCTCTTTGCACTCTGACATCATGGAGCAGCTTCTGTCCTTAAACCTCATGAACCAAATCCCCGGGCTGCAGACGCACCCCCCGCAGCTTCCACGTCGCTCTCATCCTTCGCAGAGCTGAAGCGGGCTGGGCTCTCGCTCTGCAGGACGCTCTGTCCTGAGGGAACGGTGTGGCTGCTTTGGTCTTCCGCCCAGACCTCTGAAACTCTCTCCATGCCAGCAGGAGGCTGCTGGGCGCCCTCGGCATCCACGTGTTCACTGGAGCACTTTTCATTTCCTTCGAGACCTTTCCTGCTCTGTAAGAATGCCCACGGTTGGCTGTGCTCCACACAGTCAGATGCTGCCGCACAGTCAACGCGGCAGAGTCCCCGCCTGTCGCGGTGAAGGGCTATTGTGAGCCGTGCTGTGCAGGGCCACCCCAAAGCACAGGCCACAGTGGAGAGCTCTGACAGAGCGGGTCCACTGGAGGAGGGAGGGGCAGCTCCCCACGTCATGGATCATATCTTCAAAACATGTACCGAAGAGCTCCCGTGTCCAGAATACACGGCGTGAGCGTAAGATGATCAACCTACTCTTTTAAATGGTTAAAAAGGCTGAAACAGGCAGGCCCCAGACCTCAGGCCCCTGGGCACACCCTCGCCTCCTG
Source organism: Tragulus kanchil (assembly GCA_022376925.1). NCBI lineage: Eukaryota > Metazoa > Chordata > Mammalia > Artiodactyla > Tragulidae > Tragulus > Tragulus kanchil. The sequence continues at coordinate 248,259,071 of JAIOJX010000028.1, forward strand.
CCGCCTGCGTGGAAGCGCTGTGCCGCGTCCGCCCCCACCTCGCGCTCCTCACCGTTAAGGTAGTAGCTCCGCCGGGTTCGGTCCCCAGAGGGCAGGCTGCTCTCCGAGAAGCACACCTTCTTGGGGCGGCCCACCTCGCGGGCCTCCAGCAGGGTCTTTTCGGCCAGAGGGTCCTGCAGCGGGCTCAGGAGGGGGGACAGCTTCCGGTCGGAGCCTCGGGGCACGCGCAGCTCCGCGGAGCCCAGGAAAGCCTTGAAGGGAGCCTGGGAGGCGGTGGCACAGCCCGGGGAGGCGTCGTCCTCGCTGGAGAGGGGGGCGTGTGAGCAAAGCAGGTCCTCCAGGGAGGACGTCTGCGCGTCAGGGCCACCGGCGAACCTTCCGAAGTCTGTGACTGGGACGGGCGGGGAGGAGCTGTGAGGCGGAGGCTCCGGGAGCCCCCAGCCCCGCAGAGCCGCCCCCGCCCCACGGCCGCCCGCTCCCCTCCGGAGGAAGCAGCGGCCCCCAGGCCACCCGCAGCCCCGGGTCCAGGGGCACAGCAGGTGCGCGGCCTGCAACAGCGCCCCCTCTGTGCGTCCACATGAAAGTGACGGTGACTTTCATGTATGTCTTGCATTTTACGTGAACGATATCATCTGACACGTGTTTTATTCTGAAACTTTTGGGAGGGATTTATCTGTGTTGAGTCATGGGTAGCTGGAGGGCCCCGTAACCATCTTCCTGGCACACGTTCACACACCTGCACTGGCCTCTGAACACACGCACATGCCTACACATGCATGCACATGTCTGTGAACATGTGCACACCTACATGCATACACATGCAGATTTTTCCATCCCTCCCCTGGTGCACATGGAGCTCCGTGTCCGGGATTATCTGTAAACGCAGAGCGGTGATCTGCGGCCCCGGGGCGGCCCCTGCCGCCGCACGGCCCGGGCCCGGCAGCCGGCAGCCCCTCAGGAGCCCACGGCAGGGGAGCAGCAGCCTCTGGCTGGTTCCTCCTCTCACTCAGACCCAGGGGCCTGGAGCCCTGCGCTCAGGGCTCACGCGCGGAGAGGCGGCGGGCCACGCCGGCAGGGCCGGGGCGGGAGAACGCGATGCGTGGGCTTCGGAAGAGCCGTGTCTGCGGCCCAGCTTTAACGGCATTGTTGTGTGCTCGAGTGGATTTGCACTTCACTGTTTGGTTTGTATTTAGTTGACACTGTTTGGTTTGTATTTAGGTGACTGAAAATCCTATTATTCCCAAGCCTTAATGAAGTTGTTCTGGGCTTCCCCTGGTGGTCCAGTGGTTAAGGACACCGCCTTGCAGTGGGCTCAATCCTTGGTCATAGAACTAAGATCCTACATGCCACGGAACAACTAAGCCCATTCCACAATGAGAGCACCCATATGCCACAACTAAGGCCAAATAAATACATATTACAAAAGATAATTCTCTTCAGTAATGATCAGATCAAGGAGAAAATAAAAATAGGAAAAAGCAATTATTGAGAAACAATGAAAGTCAGAACACTAGATATATTGACATCATTTGACATATATTGACATTTAAAACTATATTTTAAGTGAATTAGCAACTTAAATCCTTTAATTACTCTAAAAATCACCCAAAAATTGAACATTCATATAGGAATGAGCGCTTGAAGAAAACAAAAGTTAGAAAATAATAAAAATGGTAGCAAAAATAAACTTGACACAGCTCTATGGAAAGTCCAGTAAGACAGTGAAGCTGTGGAAAGCTACTTTAGAGAAACAGAAAGCAAGAGAATAAAACTGGTAATGAGAAAAGTGAGGTAAGAATGACCAGGAAGGGCTTCCCTGGTGGCTCAGTGGTGAAGAGTTCACCTGCCAGTGCATGAGACACAGGTTCGATCCCTGGTCCGGGAAGACTGCACATACTGCAGAGCAACTGAGCCCGTGAGTCACAGCTATGAAGCCTGTGCTCTAGAGCCTCGGAGCCGCAACTGTGGAGCCCATGGGCCACGACTGCTGAAGCCTGTGTGCCCTAGAGCCCGAGTTCCACAACAAGAGATGTCACTGCCACAAGAAGCCTGCTCACCTCCACTAGAGAGCGGGCCCAACTCCCTGCAACTAGAGAAGAGCCTGTGGCAGCAGTGAAAACTCAGAAGAGCCAAAAATAAATATATAAATAAATAAAAATTTTAAAAAGGAATGACCAGGGCTTCCCCTGGTGGTCCAGTGGGTAAGAACACCGCCTTGCAGTGCAAGGGGCGCTGGTTCAATCCCTGGCCTGGGAAGATCCCATGTGCCGTGGAGCGGCTGGACCCATGTGTCCAATCACCGAGCCGGAGCTCTGGAGCGCATGCGCCCAGAGCCGGCACTCTGCGACAATAGAGGCTGCTGCAATGGGAGGCCCACAGGAGCCAAAGAACAAAGATGGATGAAAATAGATAAATGAACAGACCAATAGAAGTGGCCCATCTGCCCCCCTCCCTCCCCAACCCGACCCCCGCCCAAAAATAAATAAATAAATAAATCTTTAAAAAAAAAAAAGGAATGATGAGGAAAACAATGTTTCAATTATAAAAGATTATATACAATTAAATATTAATTGAAATTTTTAATAAAGGAGAGATCATCTGGGAAGTTATTTTAAATGAGTGAATAAGAACTAGAAAGCCTAAACAGACCAAAAAGCAAAAAAGAAAACCCTAGAAGTTACAGAATTATGCTGGGAAGGGCCGCAGGCCTGGGTGGCTGGTCCACGGATGAGTTCTTTTCACAAAAGTCCCCAGACAACTCACAACCCCTACATCATATGAATGAGTTTGGAACACAGAAACAATTAAATGATGCTTGATTATTAAGCTTATAAACTGTCACAGCTTGATATCAAATCCCTGCAAGGACACCCCACAGATGGAAAACCACCGCTCAGATTCACATGGAAACAGAGCCCAGAGCTCCCGAGGGACGCCCCGGCCAAACAGGCGCCACCGCAGGCCCGGCTCGGCCCAGGCCCAGGGCCGCTCAACCAGACCGAGACAAGGGCCCAGAGGCCACTGGGAGGCGGCGGAGGGCACTTCCACAGCGAGGAAGCAAGATCGTAAACATTAAAAAAGCGAGCCATTCTTCAGGGGTCTTGTGTTTTTTAAAAATAAGGACTAGAAAAGCTTTTCCCCAGCGTGCAGCCTGCACTGCCCCCTGATTCACGGGCAGGCAGGGCTGTACACTGCCCACCGCTCACCAGGAGGATGGGGCAGGCTGCCAAGGTCAAAAGTCCTGGGAGTCCTGAGGAAGAAAGATGGGGACACAAACAAGCCCGCGAGCTACCATTGTTCCGCTGCTAAGTCGTGTCCAAACCTTTGTGTCCCCGTGAACTGTAGCCCGCCAGGCTCCTCTTCCCACGGAATTTCCCAGCAAGAATATTGGGGTGAGTTGCCGTTCCCTTCTCCAAGGGCTCTTTCTGAACCAGGGATTGAACCCGAGTCTCCGGCTTGACCGGCAGGTTCTTTACCACTGAGCCACCGAGGAAGCCCTGTCTGTGCTGCCCAAGTCACTGAAAATGATTGTCTGCAAAGGGCAGCTACAGATGTGGAAACCATGGGAGAAGGAACTGGATACCTCAGAGTAAAGGGCCTAGGAAAGGACTGGATGCTCGCTGATGGTCTAGTGGCTAGGGCACTGCCGGGGCCTGGGCTCAGCCCCTGGAGGGGAACGAAGGTCCCTCATCCGCTGAGGTCAACCACAAAAATAGAAGAAGAAAAGTGGGCTGGATATAGGATAAACGTTTACACATCAACAGCTTTCCAAACCATAGCAACGTTGGTAACTGAAAATACAGTGGAAAAAGAAATCCCACCCACGATTGCCACGAGTCACATGACATGCCCAGGAATAAACGAATTAATGTGACAGATTCGTGTGTGAAACAGTGGAAGAGGCTGGAGGCAACAGCCAAAGCAGCTCACTACAGCTGCAGCGGATGCTCTCACACTGGACGAAAAAAGAGCCCAGAGCTCCCGAGGGACGCCCCGGCCAAACAGGCACCACCGCAGGCCCGGCTCGGCCCAGGCCCAGGGCCGCTCAACCAGACCGAGACAAGGGCCCAGAGGCCACTGGGAGGCGGCGGAGGGCACTTCCACAGCGAGGAAGCAAGATCGTAAACATTAAAAAAGCGAGCCATTCTTCAGGGGTCTTGTGTTTTTTAAAAATAAGGACTAGAAAAGCTTTTCCCCAGCGTGCAGCCTGCACTGCCCCCTGATTCACGGGCAGGCAGGGCTGTACACTGCCCACCGCTCACCAGGAGGATGGGGCAGGCTGCCAAGGTCAAAAGTCCTGGGAGTCCTGAGGAAGAAAGATGGGGACACAAACAAGCCCGCGAGCTACCATTGTTCCGCTGCTAAGTCGTGTCCAAACCTTTGTGTCCCCGTGAACTGTAGCCCGCCAGGCTCCTCTTCCCACGGAATTTCCCAGCAAGAATATTGGGGTGAGTTGCCGTTCCCTTCTCCAAGGGCTCTTTCTGAACCAGGGATTGAACCCGAGTCTCCGGCTTGACCGGCAGGTTCTTTACCACTGAGCCACCGAGGAAGCCCTGTCTGTGCTGCCCAAGTCACTGAAAATGATTGTCTGCAAAGGGCAGCTACAGATGTGGAAACCATGGGAGAAGGAACTGGATACCTCAGAGTAAAGGGCCTAGGAAAGGACTGGATGCTCGCTGATGGTCTAGTGGCTAGGGCACTGCCGGGGCCTGGGCTCAGCCCCTGGAGGGGAACGAAGGTCCCTCATCCGCTGAGGTCAACCACAAAAATAGAAGAAGAAAAGTGGGCTGGATATAGGATAAACGTTTACACATCAACAGCTTTCCAAACCATAGCAACGTTGGTAACTGAAAATACAGTGGAAAAAGAAATCCCACCCACGATTGCCACGAGTCACATGACATGCCCAGGAATAAACGAATTAATGTGACAGATTCGTGTGTGAAACAGTGGAAGAGGCTGGAGGCAACAGCCAAAGCAGCTTACTACAGCTGCAGCGGATGCTCTCACACTCCGGGTAAACGTGAGGAAGAGAAATGTGAATGCAGTCAGCCTGGCTTCCCAGCCGGGCACGCTGCTTTCAGGAAACCATCCCCTGGGGAAGTCGGTCTGAACCCAAAGGCTTTTCTGTGCTATTTCCCTCAGGGCAAGAAGAGAGAACAGCCATTTCAAACAGAAGGGGAGTTCATTTCACTGTTGTTCGTCGGATTCTGGAATATCACACAGCTGTCTAAAAGGCATTCAGACCCACACAGGGCCAGCGGTGTGGTGATGTGACGGAGGCAGCGAGAACACTAGAAATACCCTGACGTCGCTGGGTACTCCACGCAGGACGACGCGGAGGTCAGACAGCAGTGGAGGCTCCATGATGCCAGGGACTCAGGGACCAGGATGGTCCGAAGGAAACCGGCCTGTTGAAGGGGAGGGACTGTGCTGACGAGGCTTTCGATCCCCGCCCTGTCCCTCAGAGCACGTCACCATGTGCAACGCAGCCCCAAGACCCTGGCGTGGCCCGGTCCACCTCCCACAGGTGCCACCGGGTGCGGGGAAGGTGCCGTGTCCATTTCAGCACCTGAGCTGCACTCGGCTTTTGACCCAAGGATCCATTGCCCCCTTTGACCCAGCCACCCCTCCACAAGCCACAGAGCCACACGGAGGCCCCAGTGGTCACAGGGAGTCGAGGGGCTGCTCCCTTTGTGAGGACCAGGCTTAAGGGCTGGCGGCGAACCCACAGGAAACAGCGAGTGAGCCCTCCAGGAAACGGCCGACGGGCCAGGAGGAAGACGGACAGCTGGGGAGTCAGTGGAGAATGGCTCCACATGAGCCCCGGCCGCGTGAACCGAGGATCCCTGGACACACACGCAGACAGCTTTCAGAACTCCAGAGATGCCTGGGCCGGCGTGGGCAGTGGCTACCTCTGCGTGGAGGCCAGGGCGCCTGCTCGGGCTGCGGTCACCACGTTCACCCCGAATGGGCTTATGGAGTGAGGAAAACAGAGACTTCTCTGGTGGCTCAGTGGTCCAGACTCCGCCTGCCAGTGCAGGGAACACGGGTTCAGTCCCTCGTCCAGGAAGATCCCACGTCCCCCCGGGGGTCCAGAACCCAAGTCGTCAAAAAAAAACAGTCCGGGGTAAACGCCTTACTACAGCTGCAGCGGATGCTCTCACACTCCGGTAAACGTGAGGAAGAGAAATGTGAATGCAGTCAGCCTGGCTTCCCAGCCGGGCACGCTGCTTTCAGGAAACCACCCCTGGGGAAGTCGGTCTGAACCCAAAGGCTTTTCTGTGCTATTTCCCTCAGGGCAAGAAGAGAGAACAGCCATTTCAAACAGAAGGGGAGTTCATTTCACTGTTGTTCGTCGGATTCTGGAATATCACACAGCTGTCTAAAAGGCATTCAGACCCACACAGGGCCAGCGGTGTGGTGATGTGACGGAGGCAGCGAGAACACTAGAAATACCCTGACGTCGCTGGGTACTCCACGCAGGACGACGCGGAGGTCAGACAGCAGTGGAGGCTCCATGATGCCAGGGACTCAGGGACCAGGATGGTCCGAAGGAAACCGGCCTGTTGAAGGGGAGGGACTGTGCTGACGAGGCTTTCGATCCCCGCCCTGTCCCTCAGAGCACGTCACCATGTGCAACGCAGCCCCAAGACCCTGGCGTGGCCCGGTCCACCTCCCACAGGTGCCACCGGGTGCGGGGAAGGTGCCGTGTCCATTTCAGCACCTGAGCTGCACTCGGCTTTTGACCCAAGGATCCATTGCCCCTTCGACCCAGCCACCCCTCCACAAGCCACAGAGCCACACGGAGGCCCCAGTGGTCACAGGGAGTCGAGGGGCTGCTCCCTTTGTGAGGACCAGGCTTAAGGGCTGGCGGCGAACCCACAGGAAACAGCGAGTGAGCCCTCCAGGAAACGGCCGACGGGCCAGGAGGAAGACGGACAGCTGGGGAGTCAGTGGAGAATGGCTCCACATGAGCCCCGGCCGCGTGAACCGAGGATCCCTGGACACACACGCAGACAGCTTTCAGAACTCCAGAGATGCCTGGGCCGGCGTGGGCAGTGGCTACCTCTGCGTGGAGGCCAGGGCGCCTGCTCGGGCTGCGGTCACCACGTTCACCCCGAATGGGCTTATGGAGTGAGGAAAACAGAGACTTCTCTGGTGGCTCAGTGGTCCAGACTCCGCCTGCCAGTGCAGGGAACACGGGTTCAGTCCCTCGTCCAGGAAGATCCCACGTGCCACAGAGCAGCTAGGCCCGTGCGTCACAACCACTGAAGCCTGTGCTCTCGAACCCAAGAGCCTCAAACCTGGAGCCCGCGCTGCCTACAGCCTGTGCTCTGCAACAGAGAAGCCCCTGCAATGACAAGTCTGGAGCCAAAAATAAATGAATCAATAAAAGAAAGCAAGTCCTGTTTCCCACGCAGACACTGAGCCGCTGCGGTGTGCATGTCCCCTCCGTCGGTAACCTCCAGCTGCTCTTGGGGACGCCTGCTGGTTCTCCAAGTCCAGCCCAAGGCCAAGGCTGCACCCTGGGCATGGAGGTGGCCCTGAGGATGGCCGGGGCCCAGCCGACCCTGGCCCGCACCCTCCCGCTGGGGCTCCAAGGCCTTTCTGTGGAAGGCTACTGGCTTCAGGCTGGCCAGCGGCGTGGGCTCCTCCTAAGCCTGGCATCCAGCAGGATCTGAGCTTGCCCACGGGCAGGATGCTGGCCACGCCCCAGAGATTCTGACCAATTTGGACGCTGACCGGGAACAGCCCCGCCTGAGCGAGGGCCCGCACCTCCGCTGAAGTCCACCCTTCCAGCCTGGCCAGTCCCCCGTTCACACAGACAGCTCTGGGCCCTGTGCGTAGGCCACAGCCTGACTCAGTTCCTCGGACAGAGGGTGACGGGGCAGCCTGAGGCACATGACTGTGGGCAGTGGTCACAGCGCGGACGAGGCCTGGGGACAACGGCTTCACGCAGCCACTGCCCCCTCGGCCTTCCCGTGAGCTGAGGCGGTGGCTCAGCCCTTTCGCAGCCACGCAGGGGACGCAGCACAGACACCCTGCTCAGCGGGCGTCCGAGGGCAGCGTGTGCCTCGGCCACCGGAAGAGGGTGAGGGCTGGGGCGTGGACTCACCCACCCTGCTGGGCGGTGAGTGGTCACCCCCCCTGGGGACGCGGAGCTGGTCTGGCTGCAGGGCCCACGGTCCACGTCCCAGCCACTCGGGCTGCGGTCAGGGCACCAGCCGTGCACTAAGTCACACCCCCCGTATCAAACTTTAAAAGCAGAACCAGCTACTTTCACAGAAAGCGCTGCGAGCTCTGGAGGGACTCCCTCCAGGAGGGACAACTTGGGTGACCGCTCCCTGGTCACTTCCTGCCTGTGACCCGCAGAGCCTCCCTCCAGGGCAGGGTGCTTCCTGCTCCGGGCGGCGGCTGTCGGCACACACGGTGGGCACAGCTGCCCCGAGGGCTGAGCACCCTGGCGGGCCAGCTCCCAGGGGAGGAGGGTCGCAAGCAGCCTGGCCTGGCCGTCCCTCGGGCTGACTGACTCCCGCAGACCCGGGCGCCCTGTTTCAAGCCTCTGTGGCCGCCCCTCAGCGGCCACCGCGACAGCCTCATCCGCCCTCGTGGGTCACCCGCCCGCACGCCCACCTCCCGGGCTGGGCTCACCTGTGCCCCCCGGGGAGCAGGCTTCGGGGTAGGTGGGCGCCTTGGGGAAGAGGAGGTCTCGGCCCCCGCGCCCGCAGCTCTCCTGGCAGCTCTCGCTGAGCAGCCGCTTCAGCATCTGGTTCTCCTTCATGAGGCGCACCTGCTTCTTGAGGTCGGCGTTCTCGCTCATGAGCCTGTTCATCAGCTCACTGCCCTCCGCCATGGCCAGCCCAGTCACGTGCGGCCCGCCGCCCCACGGAGGTGGAAATCCAGAGCCTGGGGTGGGCGCCACAGAAACTCGAGAGTTCCAGCCCGCCTTCCGCAGCCTTGTGATGTCACCCTTAAAGCGGCGGCACCTCAGCGGCGGTGAGCAGAGGGGAGGGGGCAGACGGGTGGGAACGGGGCGCCCGAGACCCTGCGGGGCGGGCCTCAGCAAGGGAACAGCGAAGGCCGAGGCTGGGACAAGAATGTGCCTGCAGGTTCCAGAAACAGCCAGAGGCCATGGCCACGGGAGTGTCCAGAGAACGGGGAGGGGCTCCGCCTTCACTGAGTGACTCGAGGGGCCCCTGCTCCCCGTGGTGGTCGGCCACCGTCAGGGCCCCTGGAGACAGGCCGGCCAGCCCGGGGCTGGAGGGGTCTGGCCTCAAGACGCTCGAAAGCACAGGCCGAGGAGCAGACGCCGTAGAGCCGTAGGTGAGAGGAGACTCGCAGGGTGGCCCCCGATGGCCCCAAAGCCCATGGAGCTCTGGAGGCCGCCTCCCGATGACTCTTCCCTGGCCCAGAGGGCCTGGGCAGCGTGTCAGCACAGACGGCCAGCACCGAGGGTCTGGGACACCGACCATGACTGGACCTGAGGGCTCCCCCGTCAGGGCGCAGCACCGTCTGGACAGCCTCACAGAGTCCCGCCGGTTCCAGGCCGCGGTCAGTGTGAGCTCTGTGAACACCCCTCCCCAAATGTCTGCCTGGGAGGTGCCTGAACTCTGCGGTTTCTGGCCCAAAGGCAGCCGGGGCCACCGCTCCTCCTGAGGACGGTCCCAGCGGGGGCACGGACACTCGTCCCCATCCGCTGCCGACACGCGGGCTCCGCGCGCACGCCGAGACGGGGGAGGGGAGGCGCCTCGACTCCCCCAGGCCAGCGACTCAGTGCAAGGTCGCCGCAAAAGACAGAGCCTGGGCTGCCCTGCTGGTCCAGTGGGTGGGGACACCGCCTTGCAGCGCAGGGGCACCGTTCGATCCCTGGCCTGGGACGATCGCACGTGCCGCGGAGCGACTGGACCGGTGTGTCCAACGGCGAGCCAGTGCTCTGGAGCGCGTGCCCCCAGCCGGCGCTCTGTGGCGAGAGGCCACTGCGATGGGGGGCCCACACAGGCCAAAGAATAAAAAGGTGAATGAAAAATGAGTAAATAAAAAACCAATAAAAGAGGCCAAAAATTTAAAAATAAATAAATGAATAAAAGACCGAGCCCCGGGTGGTGCTCGCGGAGAAAGGACGCGAAATCCCCCCATCCCTCTTGCACCCGAGACAGAGCGGACGAGACGCCAGGAACTGGGCAGCGCCCACCAAGGCAGCCCCGAGGCAGGCGCCCCCCAGGCCCCCGAGGACCAGGCCAGCGGGCAGGACGGCCCGCCCCTCACAGTTTGCGTGCTGTTTCTTTCCCACCCTAAGAAACCCTCTCTGCACCAGTGCACCCCAGCCTGGACCTGGAGACAGCCTGCCAGTTTTCCGGTCACGATGCAGTTCCCTTTTAACCCATCCCCGGACTCAGTTTGCTAATATTTTAACTATTTTCTATACTCATGACGGAAATGGATCAGCACCTCCTTCTGCAGTGATGGCCGGTTTGCCCTCAAGGTCGTATTGACCTTGTACACTGGGCTGCAGAGGGCTTCCTCTAGTTCCTGCGCGAAGTGCGGGTGCTGGCGACTCCGCGGGTGCACGGCTGGCGCCCCTGGGCTGGACGGGAGCCGCCAGGCTCTGTCCATGGGGCTCTCCAGGCAGGAAGGCGGGCGCGGGCGGCCTGCCCTCCTCCACGGACCTTGCCACCCCGGGGGCCGAACCCAGGTCTCCGGCATTGCAGGCAGATTCTTCATGCTGGGTTTCCTTTAAAATGTTGGTAAGTTCACCGGCAAACCCACGTGGGCCTAGAGTTTTCTTCTGGGAAAGTCTTTAGTTTCTAATTCAGTTTCTTAAGGATCAGTCAAGTCTCCTTCCACTTCTTCGCATTCCCGTTCAGACAGCAGCCCTGTCTCCCGAGGAGCCTGTCCCTGTCGTCCCCACTGGAATATGGTCATCACGCAGCTACAGTGCCTCGCTGCCTCTCTGAGGCCTCACACGTCGGAGCACAAACAGGTCCAGCTGAGGCAGAAAAGCCAAATGAGAAAGCGCAGGACAAAAGGCTGTCAGCAGTCTTTGCGGGCGTGTGACCAGCACGCGGAGCGGCAGGGCTGGTGTGGTCCGGGGAGGGGCGGGCTGGCGTGGGGATACACTGTTGGTATTGCCTCTTTCCCAGAGGCCTGTTGACTCCTCACACACGGCCATGAAAAGGATGAAATAAATGGGTTAAAAATAAATAAATGAATAAGACGAGCCCCGGGTGGTGCTCGCGGAGAAAGGACGCAAATCCCCATCCCTCTTGCACCCGAGACAGAGCGGACGAGACGCCAGGAACTGGGCAGCGCCCACCAAGGCAGCCCCGAGGCAGGCGCCCCCCAGGCCCCCGAGGACCAGGCCAGCGGGCAGGACGGCCCGCCCCTCACAGTTTGCGTGCTGTTTCTTTCCCACCCTAAGAAACCCTCTCTGCACCAGTGCACCCCAGCCTGGACCTGGAGACAGCCTGCCAGTTTTCCGGTCACGATGCAGTTCCCTTTTAACCCATCCCCGGACTCAGTTTGCTAATATTTTAACTATTTTCTATACTCATGACGGAAATGGATCAGCACCTCCTTCTGCAGTGATGGCCGGTTTGCCCTCAAGGTCGTATTGACCTTGTACACTGGGCTGCAGAGGGCTTCCTCTAGTTCCTGCGCGAAGTGCGGGTGCTGGCGACTCCGCGGGTGCACGGCTGGCGCCCCTGGGCTGGACGGGAGCCGCCAGGCTCTGTCCATGGGGCTCTCCAGGCAGGAAGGCGGGCGCGGCGGCCTGCCCTCCTCCACGGACCTTGCCACCCCGGGGGCCGAACCCAGGTCTCCGGCATTGCAGGCAGATTCTTCATGCTGGGTTTCCTTTAAAATGTTGGTAAGTTCACCGGCAAACCCACGTGGGCCTAGAGTTTTCTTCTGGGAAAGTCTTTAGTTTCTAATTCAGTTTCTTAAGGATCAGTCAAGTCTCCTTCCACTTCTTCGCATTCCCGTTCAGACAGCAGCCCTGTCTCCCGAGGAGCCTGTCCCTGTCGTCCCCACTGGAATATGGTCATCACGCAGCTACAGTGCCTCGCTGCCTCTCTGAGGCCTCACACGTCGGAGCACAAACAGGTCCAGCTGAGGCAGAAAAGCCAAATGAGAAAGCGCAGGACAAAAGGCTGTCAGCAGTCTTTGCGGGCGTGTGACCAGCACGCGGAGCGGCAGGGCTGGTGTGGTCCGGGGAGGGGGCGGCGGGGCTGGCGTGGGGATACACTGTTGGTATTCCCAGCACGGGTTCTTAGTTGGCCAGACTAGAGGCCTGTTGACTCCTCAAAGCATCACCGTTTGGTTCCATTGATCTTCTTGTGTGTTTTCTCCAGCATCTGAAATCTTCTCTTCTGTCCAGTATTTCCTTCCTTCTACTCACTTTGGTTTTAATATGCTTAAGATGGAAACGTTATTTTCAACACGAATATGTAAGGCAGTAAATATTTCTCTAATGCAGATCCCACAAATTTTGCATTAGCTAATTTTCATTCAGTTTGAAATATTTCCTGATTCCCCTTGTGCTTTTATTTTTATTAAAGATAATTTCTGTTTTTAAGCCTTTGAGTTTCTGTTTGGCTGTACTGGGTCTTTGCTGCAGCTCTCGAGCTTTCTCTACTTGTGCTGAGTGAGGGCTGCCCTTCGCTGCAGCGTGCAGGCTTCTCACAAAGGTGGCTTCTCCTGATGGCGGCACGCAGGCTCTAGAGGCACAGGCTTCGGCAGTTGGGGCACTAAAGCTTTGCTGCCTTGGTCGCAGGCGGTATCTTCCTGGACCGGGAATCAAACCCATATCCTCTGCACTGCAAGGCAGATTCTTAACCACTGGACTTCCAGAGAAGTCCAACTAAAAATGGTTAGAAGCATATTGTTTCATTTCCAATACTTGGGATTATCTAAGTCTTTTTAGTACTCATTCCTAATTTACCTCCAGAGTGGTCAGAGCACACTCCATACAGTTTCAATCCTTTTGTGTTTCTTGACACTTGCCCCTGACCCAGCACATGGTCTTAGGGAATGAGCGCCAGCAAGAGCGCCACCCGTTACGTAAACGGCAGAGACTCAAGCTGGTTGAAGGTTTGCTCTAGAGTTGCCGAGACAAGTACTTCAATCCCCCGCTTTTATTTTGTATTTATCTAAATGTCTCTGTCGTCCCACCAGCTTTGCTGGTATTCGGAAGTGCTGTTATTAGGTGTATATAAGATTGTTACGCCTTATCACTGAATTGACATTTTTATCATTAGTAAATGTCTCTTTATTTTTAATTCTGTTCCTTTTCCTGAAATCTACTGATAGCACTTTTTCTTCGTATTCGTGTTTTCATCACGTATTTTTTCTAAGCTTTCACTTTAACCCTGCCTGTATCTTTATACTAAAAAATTCTTATGGGGACTCCCCTGGTGGTCCAGAAGTTGAAAACCCCAGCACGCCAGGCCTCTCTGTCCATCACCATCATCCCGAGTTTGTTCAAACACGTGCCCATTGAGTCAGTGATGGCCATCTAATCATCCCATCCTCTGTTGCCCGCTTCTTCGCTTGGCCCTCAATCTTTCCCAGCATCAGGGTCTTTTCCAGTGAATTGGCTGTTTGAATCAGGTGGCCAAAGGACTGGGGCTTTTACAATTAGTACAATTATTTAAATGGTTAGTATATTAGTCTTATTAGTCTTCCAGGGCTCCCATAACAAACCACCACAAACTGGGTGACTTCAACAACAGATTTATTTTCTTGTAGTTCTGGAAGCTAGACATCCAAGACAGGGGTATTCGCAAGGCCGGATCTGCCTGCAGCCTCTCTAACCGCCCCGGGCCTCTCGTGGCCCTTCCTCTGTGCGTGCTCTTGCTGTCTCTCTCGGACACCAGTCCTTCTGAATCAGGGCGGAGATCAAACCATGACTAAGGCAGATTCTTAACCACTGGACTTCCAGAGAAGTCCAACTAAAAATGGTTAGAAGCATATTGTTTCATTTCCAATACTTGGGATTATCTAAGTCTTTTTAGTACTCATTCCTAATTTACCTCCAGAGTGGTCAGAGCACACTCCATACAGTTTCAATCCTTTTGTGTTTCTTGACACTTGCCCCTGACCCAGCACATGGTCTTAGGGAATGAGCGCCAGCAAGAGCGCCACCCGTTACGTAAACGGCAGAGACTCAAGCTGGTTGAAGGTTTGCTCTAGAGTTGCCGAGACAAGTACTTCAATCCCCCGCTTTTATTTTGTATTTATCTAAATGTCTCTGTCGTCCCACCAGCTTTGCTGGTATTCGGAAGTGCTGTTATTAGGTGTATATAAGATTGTTACGCCTTATCACTGAATTGACATTTTTATCATTAGTAAATGTCTCTTTATTTTTAATTCTGTTCCTTTTCCTGAAATCTACTGATAGCACTTTTTCTTCGTATTCGTGTTTTCATCACGTATTTTTTCTAAGCTTTCACTTTAACCCTGCCTGTATCTTTATACTAAAAAATTCTTATGGGGACTCCCCTGGTGGTCCAGAAGTTGAAAACCCGCAGCACGCCAGGCCTCTCTGTCCATCACCATCATCCCGAGTTTGTTCAAACACGTGCCCATTGAGTCAGTGATGGCCATCTAATCATCCCATCCTCTGTTGCCCGCTTCTTCGCTTGGCCCTCAATCTTTCCCAGCATCAGGGTCTTTTCCAGTGAATTGGCTGTTTGAATCAGGTGGCCAAAGGACTGGGGCTTTTACAATTAGTACAATTATTTAAATGGTTAGTATATTAGTCTTATTAGTCTTCCAGGGCTCCCATAACAAACCACCACAAACTGGGTGACTTCAACAACAGATTTATTTTCTTGTAGTTCTGGAAGCTAGACATCCAAGACAGGGGTATTCGCAAGGCCGGATCTGCCTGCAGCCTCTCTAACCGCCCGCCTGGGTCCTCTCGTGGCCCTTCCTCTGTGCGTGCTCTTGCTGTCTCTCTCTCAAGGACACCAGTCCTTCTGAATCAGGGGCTCACCCTCACGGCCACAATTAACCTTATTATCTTCTTAAAGGCCCCATCTCCAGCTGCAGGGCCAACGAATGGTGCTGTGCGTAGTCACTCACAGGCTCCTCTGCCCGTGGAATTTTCCAGGCAAGAATACTGGAGCAGGGCACCATTTCCTACTCCAGGGGATCTTCCTGACCCAGGGATCAAACCAGAGTCGCTTGCACCTCCTGTATCGGCAGGTGGCCTCTTTACCACTAGCGTCACCTGGAAAGCCCATGTGAATGGAGAGGGCTGCAGTTAGCACAGAAGAACTGGGTTTAGGTCTATTATTTTATTTGTTTTCTATTTGTCCGTTTGTTCTTGATTCTTTTTCTCTCCTTGTTTTGGGCTGTTCTACCTCCTTTCTTAGTTTACTGGTTGTGCCTCTTTCTTCGTCAGGGGTTTACTCTAGGGCTGACAGCTGGTTTCTCTTGCTCAGGAGACCGTCTCTAGGGATGACCCTAGGATCCACTTTCGGGATCCTCTCCACGATTGTTGTCATCCCTTTTACTTCTCCTTATGGCAAAACGACATTATTATTATTGCTTTTAAAAGTTAATTCTAAAGGAAAAAACCTTTTAGACAAAGAGGGGAACCTTCTATACTCAGCACCTACTACCTGGTGCTGTTCATTTTCTACAGAACGCTTCCAACGAGCATCACCTTCCTGCACCTAAACAACGTTTCTCCTAAGGCAAGGCTGCTGGGCAGTCCCTTTAGCCCTGGTTCATCTGGAAAGGTCTGCTCTGCCTTCATTTCTGCTTTCTTTGAATATGGAATTTAAGGATTTTTTCCCTTTCAACACTTCGAAGATGTCATTTCACCGTGCTCTCCCTCCTCCCGATGAGAAGTCATTTGTCATCCTTTTCTTCGCTCACTGATACATACAATGCCTGTGGTTTTTAAGATGTCTGCGTGTGTGTGTAGTGGGGGGCCGTGCACGGTCTTCACTGCCGTGGCGCTTGTCTCTGGCTGCGGCGAGTCGGGGCTCCTCTCGCTGCCGTGGTGCATCAGCTTCTCACTGCGGAGGCTCTTGTTGCGGAGCAGGGGCTTCGGAGTCGTGACGCGGGGGGTCTGGAGTCGTGACGCGGGGGCTCTGGAGTGGGCACTGCAGCCACTGCGGCTCCCAGGCTCTGGAGCGCAGGCTCGACAGTGGTGGCGTGTGGGTCTGGTTGTCCCGAGACACGTGGGGTCTTCCTGGTCAGGGACCAAACCCGTCTCCTGCATTGACAGGTGGAGTCTTTACCACTGAGATATCGGGGAGGCCTAACTTGTCTGTTTTATTTGCTTTTAGGATTTACTCATCCTTGGTTTTCATCATTGACTATCGTGCGCCTTCAAGTGGGTTTTTCTTTAATCTTTTTTTTGGTTTTAAAGAGTTTTGTTGTTGACAGCTATGTATAATCCCAGATTAGTCATATGTATATCCCATCCCCCCCATCCCACCCCTCCAGGCCATTGCATAGCCCTCGTGTAAGCTCCCTTAACCCACAGCACATTAACAATAGGTATCTCTTTTTCAAGTGGCTTTTGCTTGAGGGTTTTTTTTGGTGAGATTATCCTGCTACATGTGTGCTTGCTTCATGGATCTGTGGGCTTACACATTTCATATTTGGGAAAATCTGAGCCAGTTACTTCGAGTGTTTTTCCTGCCTGCCTCCCTCTTTCATAGGACTCTGATTACACGTGGTGGGCCACTTGCTGTTATCCAACAGGCCACCGAAGCTCTGTTCCTTCACGTCTTCTGGCCACCTCCAGGGCGTCTCGGGGCTCGTCTACTCCCGGACAGCATGCGGGCTGACTCTGCTTCAGGAACACGGGCCCACCGGTTTGCTCCGTTCTTCACCCTCGAGCCGTCTGGCCGTGGGTCAGGCGTCCAAGGCCACCTGTGGCTCTGCAGAGAGTGCAGCATGGGCCTCAGCCCCGGGCAGCACTGCCCAGTGAGGAAGATGGGAAGTCTGAACAGTCGTACAGATACTCATGGGTGAATCACTAAAGACAACAAGTAACTCTGAAGTTACTGCCATCACCCTAACCCTGAGTCGGAGAAGAGTGCAGAAGCGCTGCAGAAATCCCAAGGGGAAACACGACCTTGAGGAGAGCCCAAGGTCAAGACCAGCTGCACCAGGGCCCCCAGGAGCTTTCCCGAGCTCTCCAGAGCTGTGTCTCCAGCTTCCGAAGGTGGCCACTTCTGAGGGACGCGCCTGTGGCTCCTGCTGCACCCAGACCTCTCGCGGGAGAGACCCAGGTGCCCACCCCCACGACCAGGCAGAAAGCCAAGCCCCGAGCTCGGAGGCCAACGGCAGCAAGTGAGCCAAGCAACTTCCCTCCCAGGCCCCTCTGACTCTCTGGCCGTCACGTCCCCCCCGTTTTGCGTCTCTAACCTTTTATTTTTAAACCAAGGGAGCTATAGATAAAACTTTATACTGCAGATGGAGAGATGAAAATAAATCAAGCGGACCAATGAGCCTATAATTAGTTGTTGAGAGTTGGGTGAGGAAGCCACAGCTGACAGCCATCAGTTTTTAAACATTTTTATCGCCAGAAAAAAAAATTCAAAGTTACATGTCAACATTGGTTGTGCTCGGGGAAGGAAAGTATTTTCCTGGAGGCTTGTTTCCATAATGCGTTAAAAGCCTCTGCAGCTGGAGACGCCCTCCCAGGGCGGATCTGAAGCTTCCACCCTGGTGAACCAGGACAGCCGGCCTGCCTGAGCCAACACTGGAAATCTGCTCCCGAAAACCAAAAGTAAAATCAAGTAAATCAAGACAAAAACGTTACATCAAGACCCACTGATCATCCCACCCAGGACAGAGACCTCGATTTTCAATCAGGTTGAGGCAAGTATTCCCCCTCAGCAACTAGAGGCACCTCCTGCTTATCCTGCAGCAGAGCTTATCGCTCTTGTTCCCTGAGACTGAGGGGCGGTGGCCCAGCGGCTGACGCGGGGCGTGAGGGACCCCCGTCATGACTGTTTCAAGAAGACACAACACAGGCGCCACACGGCTCTGCCGAGGGGCTCGAGTGCCTGCGCACTAAGGTAACTGCTGAGGTAAGAGGCGTCCAGTAAGGTTTCAGTGTAAAGGTGATGTTCACTTCTTTTCTGGAAGCTCTGTCGTTTTTCCAGTGATCTGCTCATGCCCGGCAGTGACCGCTGCAAGGAGCAAACTGTGGTAAGTCCAGGTCAGCTGCTGCTGCAGGAGCAGACAGGCCTCAAAGGGCCCAACACAGCTCCTTCGACAAAGCAGACTCATTTAAAAGTGCCTGCAGGGCTTCCCTGGTGGTCCAGTGGGTAAAGAGTCCGCCTTGCAGTGCAAGGGGCACCAGCGTGATCCCTGGCCCAGGAGGATCCCACGTGTCGCGGAGCGGCTGGACGGGCATGTCTGATCGCGAGCCAGCGCTCTGGAGCACATGCGCCCGGAGCCAGTGCTCTGCAGCGAGAGGCCACCGCGATGCTGCCGGCAGAGCCGCAGGCCCTGCCTGTGTGTCCTGACGCCCAGTCCCACAGGGCGCAGAGCGGGCGAGCGCCACCGAGGGCAGCTGGGCGGGGAGGGTGGGCAACTCACGCAGTCTCGACGCAGGCGAGCCCCAGACAGAGACAGGGGCAGCGCGGGGCCCGGGGAGCAAGGCACATGGTGCAAACCTCGGAGAGGCCCTCAGGGCTCCGGCAGAATGGCAGGAGCAGGGCGGGCACCCAGACTCGGGGAGAGCGGCCGGGGCTGCCGTCAGACAGGGAGGGGCACAGAGGGGTCTCTGGGGGTTCCGCCAGCCCTGTGGTGGGTGAGCAGGTGGGGCCTGGGGCCGACCCCAGGCCTGCTTCTGGCCTCACTGAAGCTCTGTGGCCTTCACGGGCACACGCCTAGGAGGCCCTGTGCCTGTGAGCTCCTCACCCTCACAGGCCCAGGGGATTCCAGGACTCGGACTCTCCAACCGGAGCCCCGGGTTCACGCACGCCAAACCAGAGGGCTTTAGAAGCCAGAGGGAAATTGAGAGGCAGTACCTGGAGGGGCATCAGGGTTGTCCCCAGTACACAACAAGGGCCCACCGTTGTGGGGCACTCACGACCCCTCACCCTGTGTCAGCTCAGCCTCCCGCTTCTCATTACAAGATGACTGTCGCCTCTGAAGTCATGGTGCTGGGCTCCATGAGCTGGCCGAACCGCGACACGGCGTGGCCACCTCGAGACCCAGGGTAGGGCCAGCGTGAGCATCTGGCTCCCCTCTGAGCAGCCAAGGACATTCACCAAGTCTAGTCCCGGCTCCTCAAGAGCCCGAGTGGCCTGGTGAACAGGGAGGCCCAGCCTCTCCCTCCAGGCCAGTCAAGGAAGTCAGCCGTTCCCCAGCCAGAGAGAAGCAGGAAGAGCCGGCCCTAGAAGGTGCGTGGCAGGACATGGACCGGGCACAGCCGCGCGTCTCCTGGAACTCAGTTTGTGGTTAGGAAAGCCCAGCCCTGCCCACTGTGAGGCGAGGGACCACGCCGGGTGCTCCCATGGGACACGCGTGCTGTGTCCAGCAACACGGACGCTGTCCTCCCCTCACTGCACTCCACCGGCTAGCCGCCCACCCCTGTCCAGCCAAGGGGCCCCGGCCTCGCCTGGAATGTGCAAACCCCACCCCAGGCGCCCGCAGGTCTGCTCTCAGGGGTGGCCAGCAAGGGTGCTCTTGGGGTGCAGATGGGAGAAGCGCCCGAGGGCCCAGATAGGGAAGATGTTTCTGTAGTTGGTGTAGGTGATGGCACAGGACTTGTTGAAGACCCCAGCGATGTTGTCCTGGAAGGACACAGGGGTTAGCACAGGGCCCCCCAGGTGGTGGACCGCTCCCTGAACCTGACCCCGACCTCGGCAGGAGCGCCTGCCACCATCCCACCTCTAGGACCCCAGGCCCTGCAGCGAGCCTCAGCCTGGCCGCCAGCCCCCTCAACCCTGGACTCACCCGGGGCCAGCCCCTCGTGCCCTCCCACACTTCCTCCCACGTGGCCGTCAGGTTCGGCGCAAGCTGTCCTGGCCGCGGCTGCTCCCCTCTAGCTCTTCCCTCGCCACCAGCCCTGCCGCCAGCCGAGGCTTCGTCGGCAGCAGCCCAGGCCCTCAGGACCCGCCGCCGTCTCAGACTGGCTTCCAGCACTGGCCAGTCAGCCCCCCAGGGGAAACCCCCCTCTGGGCCCATGAGGGACGTGGGTGGGGAGTGAGGGGCACACATACCTGGGGCCAGTCGCCGTTGGGCAGCTGCTTTTCAAGCAGGAAGCTGACTCCCCTCTCCAGGGCGACGACGTCAGGGTGCCTGGGGGAGAGGGGCGCTGAGCACCCCCGCCACCCCTGCACGAGACCACCTCCGCTGTGTCCTCAGCCTCACGCGGCCAAGCACAGGGAAGGGTGAGAAACGCAGCCCAATGACAGACCTCCTGCACCCACAGGCCCGCTGGGAACAGTTCGTTCATCAGACACCCCGAGGGGGAGCGCCACCGGGGCGGAGGTGAGCAGGCAGGAGGGCAGCCCACACGTGCCCACGTGCGCCGTCCCTGCCACGAGCAACGCTCTCCTGGCCACCGGCCGCCGGTCCCAGGGCCCTAACCTTGCTCGCCACCGGATGAGGGGCAGGGAATGCGGTGGCCCCGGGCAGGTGCAGCCTGCCTGCTCTTGCCACACCCCTGGCCTTCCTCTGAGAGGCTCAGGGAGGTCTCCCGTGGCTCCAGACCTGATGGGGGCACAGACTGCGCACCGCATGCGTGTCTGGGTACATGCACCTGCGTGTGCATGTCACGTGTACACATGGCTGAGCACATGTGCGGCACAGGGCCACTGCGGGGGCTGCCCCCTGGCTGCCCTGTGAGCTCGTCACCCGTCGAGGAGGCCCACCGGTCTCCCCGCGGCCCACCGTCCTTCCTCCACCCGACCCTACGGCCCTGGGACAGGCCTGTGCCCCACCTGACGGCCATCAGTCCCAACAAGGCCCAGCACGTGTTGTGGATCTGGGACTGGGCGCTCTGCACGTAGCGCCGCTGCTCGCAGGACTCGAAGTCCTCCCCCCAGCCTCCGTCCGCCATCTGCCGGGACAGCAGGAAGTCGCAGGCCCGGGAGACCTCCACACAGGCGGCCCTGCAGAGGCGAAGACGCAGAGGCCGTCACCCTGGGCGAGGCTCCTGCCTCTCCTCGCCCGGCCAGGCCTCCGTGGGTCAGAGAGGGCGGTGGCAGCCCATCGCTGAGGACGTGAAGGGGACAGAGGCGTTGGTGCTGCAGTGCTGGGAGGTAACTGGACAGCTGCAGCTGGGCTCCCGGACGCAACACAACCCCGCCCGCCAGCCTCCTGGCCTCCGGCGGCTGCGGCTCTGGCTCCAGCCCGGCCACGGGGCTTGTGTGAGGCAGGGGAGCGGGGACGTGGGGAGCAGCGCGCTAGAGGCTTCCCCTCAACACGAGCCAGAAGGCTCCACAACGCAGCGAGCCACGGCGCCTGATACATTTGCTAAAATACTGATCGTATCTCACTGTTTAAAAACATGTAAAAACAACCCCAAACATCAAAGGAAGAAAACCACCAGCAGGGTGTCACGCTGAGAAGACCCCTCCCACCACGGGCCAGTGCCTGTGCTCACCCGTCGCGGTAGGTATGCCCCATGCAGGCGAAGGCTTCCAGCCCAAACCAGGCCCCGTAGGTGAAGCACACGCCCCAGGAGCTGGAGGAAGACAAGGGGCACAGCCCGGCCCCCAAGTTCTCAGTCACAGAGGGGCAGCAGACCAGAGGCTTCAGGAATGTGCTCCAGCACGAGGGTGAAGGGAGGGGGCCGCAGCTGTTTCACGAGAAACACCCACAAGCCTCCAGCCCCAAGACAGACCTGCCCAACCTGGCCTCTGTCGACGGCTCCCCAAGCCGGACCCGATCCCAGAGGAAGGGGGTGAGAAGCCGTCCCTCCAACGCCTTGGCCACACGGCCCAGCAACACGCTGAGAGTGACCATGGGGGAAGGCCCAGGAGCACGTCCACAGGCTTCAGGGCAGCACGGTGCCCCCAGGGTCTGCGCCCCCAGGCTGCACTCACCCTTCCCAGGAGCCATCGGGTCTCTGCTTCTGCCGACAAAACTGCAGGCCCTGCTCAAGGGTCTCCCTGCAAAACAGCGGCACATCCAGACAAACACCCCAGCAAAGCAGCAACACCCACTACCCTAATCCCGACCCTACCGCCTCCAAAGTACGAGCATGGTCTCCCTCCAAATACGTAAAAACAAACGGTTCAGAGAGGAGACGCAGGTAGAACCAGCAGCGTCCACAGGCCATAGGAGGGGAGCCCAGGGGCAGATAAACAAGGACGTGAAGGAGAGGAAGGCCTTAGGGGCGAGCCCACAGGAGGAGCAACTACACACGGGGTCACTGCACCAAAAACAGGGTCAGCGACACAGGCTCGAGTACGTTACACAACAGAACCTTTTTTTTTTTCATTAAAAAGCAATCTATCAGGCTTCCCTAATGGTCCAGTGGGTAAGGACACCGCCTTGCAGTGCAAGGGGCACCGGTTCCATCCCTGGCCTGGGAAGATCCCATGTGCCGCGGAGCGGCTGGACCGATGTGTCCAATGACCAAGCCGGAGCTCTGGAGCACATGCGCCCAGAGCCGGCGCTCTGCGACGACAGAGGCCACCGCGATGGGAGGCCCACAGGAGCCAGAGAACAAGGACGGATGAAAATAGAGAAATGAAAGACCAATAGAAGTGGCCCACCCGCCCCCTCCCTCCCCAACCCACCCCCCAAAAAGATAAATAAAATAAAATAAAATAAAAAATTTAAAAAAACAACAAAAACAAAAACAAACAGAGCACAGCCTTGAACATTCCGTGAGCAGACAAAGCCCGTTTAATTACACCAACAAATGCTAATTTAGCTTATTTTGCAAAATTAACTTGACCTGGGTCATTTCTTATTTACACCTATAGAAATCATAAAGAAAACTGGAACAGCTTCTTGAGGTTGATACGAAGTAAGGACATACAATTCCAATATTGTAAACCAATCATTGTGAGGAATAAACACGCTGCTTTCTCACAATATAAGCTGCTTTATAACAATATATACCCAAGCCTCATTCAAGGTTTGGTCTGAGCACTCTTGGTTTGCCAGCTCTCTTGCTGGTGTGTGTGCAATAAACTTTTACTAAGTACTACTTCAATGAATCATTGGTTTTTCTTTAGCTATTTGACCAAATAAAACCTTTAACAAAATCCTAAACAAAATACTTTTCAGGCTGAATCCAACAACATATAAAAAGGAAAGCACATAATGACCAAGAACTATTTAACAATAGAATCACACAAGGATGAAGGAAAATGTATGAAAATCGCACAGAAGCTCCATAACCCAGCAAGTCTACATCCATATCCTCGAGAAATGGGACCCTTTATGCCCCAAAGACAAGCCTAAGAGTGCTCACAGCAGGATAATTCATAATAACCCACTGAGAGGCCCCAAAGGATCCAAGACAAGCACTTGCCTAAAACAAGTGGGGCATCTGCCTTTGACAGCAGAGACAGACACGAGACTCCACCTGGGGTCACAGCGGGCAGAGAAACCCCAGGAGGTGAGCCACGTGCCTGCCTGACACGGTCGCGTGGGCGTGTCTACTGTGCACTTCATCAAGGCCTACACAGAAGGTTTGGGTGCTTCTCTAAACATGTGGCAAACTTCACCAGGAAAGGCTTATGTAAAAACTCTTATTATTTAGACACAAGTGGAGCTGGGGGCACAGGCATTCCTCATTTTATTGTGCTTTGCTTTATGCACTTCGCAGAGACTATGTTTTTTACAAGCTGAAGGGTCATGGCAACCCTGCATCAAGCAAGTCTGTTGGTGCCATTTTCCAACAGCATTTCTTACTTCATGTCTCTGTCACGTTTTGATAATTCTCACAATATTTCTAACTTTTTCATTATTATTACATCTGTCCTAGTGATCTGTGATCAGTAATCTCTGATGGTTACTATTACAAAAACAATTCTACTCACTGAAGGTTCAGATGATTGTTAATATTTTAGCAACAAAATGTTTTTAAGTAAGATATGTACATTTTCTTAGACCATAATGCTATTGAACACTTACTAGACTCCAAGTATAGTATAAACATAACCTGCAAATGCCCTGGGAAACCAAAAAATTTCATGTGACTCACATTATTGTGACATTTGCAGTGGCTGGACTGGAACCTGCAGTGTCTCCTAGGACACCTTTATATGTCTTCTTTTCCCATTATTAAGAAGATGCAAAGAATAATTTATTGTGGCGTTATAACTGTGCTACTCTGAGGCCCAGTACACACATTTGATACACTTGAGGGCATACAACGGGATCCAAGAGCATGTGAAACCTCTTATATTTTTATTTTTATCTTTTACTTACTTATTTATTGGGCTGCACCGGGTCTCAGTTGCGGCGTCTGGGACCTAGTTCCCTGCCCAGGGATCAAACGCAGACCCCCTGCACTGGGAACACAGCCGTAACCACTGGACCACCAGGGAAGTCCCTGAAACCTCTTCTGTCTTTAAGTGAGTTTTACTCCGGAGCCCTCTTTCTGAGACGAGCCCCCACCCTAGCACTCCTGTGAGCGAATGGCGTGCACTCAGCGACACCAAGGCCGTCTGAGTCGTTGGCCCCAAGCTAATGGCACCCGTGCTGCGCGTCCGAGCAGCCCTGTGCCCAGGCAGCCCTCACCTGATCTCCCCGACCCTGTGCTCTGGGAACTGCCTGCGGAAACACTCCAGTGCCTGCATCACAGACGACGTGCACTCCACATACGTGTAGTCAATCATGATGTCCCCTGGAAAAGGGAAGGAAGGACTGAGGCCACTCAGGCCAAACCGTGACACAGGAGAGCGCCGCCCTCAGAGCCTGCACAACGCGATTCGAGCCTGACTGTCCCCAAGGGGAAAGGAGAAAGCATCACCAGCCACCAGCCCCGCGACAGCCCACGAGGTGGGAGGGTGAGCCGGCGGCCGTCATGCCGCAGGACGACCAGGCCACTGGGAGGGTGAGAGAGAAGGGCGCACAGCCGAGCCGCCGCCGGCCTCAAAGTGCCTGCACGGGAGCTCTGCCAGTCACAAGAGCCCGACCAGCGCGGACCCCGAGGAGGGCCCAGGGTGCACAGACGGGCGGCTGCACTGTCACCCCGCTATGAGGCTGCACGGAAGCCCTCAGGAGACAGGCTGGCCCCACAGGGCTCGCGCAGAAGCCCAGGCTCCGGCCAGAGAGCCCACCCATCTCCGAGCGGCAGACCGCAGCTTCTCTATCCACAGCCAGGGTCACCACGCTCTTGGAAGGTGAGGAGCCCGGACGGCCTAGTGCTCGGGGGCTCCTCAGAGACCGTCCGCATCCGCCAGCGTGTTGGGCAACGCCCCCGTCCCCAGGGAAAGAGCTCCAGGCTCCGGCAAGAGGTCTAGCCTCGAGCCTGCAGGGCCCGAGCCCCCAGCCACGCGACGGGCCGATCGCTTACCGAAGACTTCTGAGGGGTTCAGAAGCTCCAGAAGGTGTCCCCCACGCTTCGTCTCATAGGTGGAAAACCCTCCATCGGGGTTTCTCATTTGCAGCAACTGAAACGAGAGGAGGTCGGAGAACCCGCCCGTGCTGAGCAGGTGCAGGCGCCTGCAGGCGGTGGCACGGCGTTCCAGAACCTGCGAGGCGTGGCACCAGGAGCGGCCAGGACTGGACGCTTTATCACCCAAGCACCCTGTGGATCCCAGGACCAGCGGGATCCCTTCTCAGCACATGCGTGCTTATCGCTTATAAATCACACACGTGCTGCCGAACTACGCAGTCTCCTGTACGACGCGGACCACAGCTGGGCGTGCCAAGAGCGCCTGCGGCCCGCGCACGCGCAACGCCCTCAGCGACCCGAGGCCGCGCCCGCAGCCTCACCACGGCGACGGCGTCAAAGAGCCGCTCCCGAGGGATGTGCTCGGTGACAAAGGCACACTGCTCCTGCAGGAGAAGGACGCTCTTCAAGGACTCAGCCGTGCAGTCGGACACGATCCAGCCGCAGTCCAGCGTGCTGAAGCTGAAGCCGCCCTGCAGAGGGGGGCTGTGAGGGCGGAGGCCACGCACCTCCCCGCCCCGCAGCGCCAGGCCCGTCCTCCGTGGAGGCACAGCCGCAGCCCCGAGCCACGCGCGCAGGCCGGCCCCAGCCTCCAGCAGGAGCGCAGCGCCGCCCGTCGCCACCTTCAGGCTCGCCGGGGGACGGGCCCGCGCACCCTCCACGCTCCGCTGGCCCGGGAACCAGCCTCTCCAGCCCCTCCCTCCTGACTCCCACGCACACCCAGGAGCCGGGTGAGCGTCCGCAGGCGCTGCTGAGGGCGCTGGTGTGCTCAGTGTGACAGGCTGCGGCAAAGCCCACGCCACCCAGCGACCACATGTGTGCACAACTCTGTGATCAGGAGTGTCTCTGGCGCTGTGGTGGAAACCCACCCTGGGCATCTGTCAGAACAGGAAGCCCAGGAGGCCAGCAGCGGCCCTCCTCACAGGCAAGGCCCGGCTAAGCGCGGCAGGGCGGGGCGCGTACCTTGCTCATCTGGCGGTAGTACTTCTGGTAGTCGGGGAAGTTGTGTGGCACCTGGGCAGCATCCGAGGGGCACAGGGGAGAGCAAGAGGGAACACAGTGCTTACGCAGAGAGGCGGGGAGGGGCGGGCACAGCAGGACATGTGGGGACACCAGTGCCGGAGGGACCCTTCCAGGCAGCACCCACGTGGCCCACGGTCCCCACCCACAATCCAGCACACACCCTGAGCTGAGAGGGCAGAGGGGAGGAGGGCAGACCCTCCTAAGGGAGGCACGGGCCAGGCTTGGCCTCACCTGAGAGACTCGGAGATACTCATGCGCCTTCTGGAGGCAGGGCCAAAATTCTGGCCTGTGTTGTGCACCTGCCTGGAAAAAAAGAAAAGGGGCTGAGCTTCTCGGTGGCACATACCTGTGCAGTGGCTGGCCCCTAGATGGTCCTGGGGACACCCAGCCACCCCCAGGAGCAAGGGGCAAACCCTCCAAGTCTCAAGGGTACTTGAGCTCTGCCACCAAGTCAGCAGGGCATGGTGGAACGATGAAGCAGGCACAAGGTAGTCCACCCCACCCGGCCCTGGCCCACCCCACAGGGACCCTGCCCGTTTAAGGCAGGCAGCTATGTGGCCGAGACCCCTCCCCGGGGCTCCCCATCCTGCCAACCTCACCCCTACCGGCATGAAAACACGCTCCTGTTTCTAGCGCGAGCTCGGAAGCATCCACAAACGAGCTGCGTGAGTGCTGAGAGGGCCTGGAGCCCACTCCTCCTTCCCGAGACCCCACCACCTCATCACCTCGGGAGCAGCCCCACAACGTTCCCTGCTCCTGGAGCCTTCAAGCCTCCCCCCAAGAGCTGCCAGGAGAGACCACGGCCTCGGAGCCCAGGTGAGCGAAGGGTCAAGTCAGCCGGCGCCGGGTCCACTGGATGCAGAGGCAGAGGCCCAGGACGGGCAGCTGGAGACTGGAGAGCAGGGAACGGCAGCCCGTACCTCCAGCAGAGCCTGGATGGCGAACGCAGTGTCCCAGATCTGGGAGCCATTGGTGCCCTGTGCAGAGGGGACCGTGTCACAGCAGCCCGCCCCCACCCCACCTTCCCAGATCCGACAGGCACCTGGAGGGCCAAGGAGGGTGCAGAGGCTTCCACTAGCTCCTGAAGAGGGGGGCCCAGGGGATTCCTGACCCCAGGCTCGGGGCTCTGCGCCCTGACGCCCATGGGGGCTAGAGCAGGCTGGTCCTGCAGACAGGCACGGGTCAGGCAGCCCCAGCTGCCTTCGCCAGGACACCAGCGAGGGCAGGGCTTCCTCAGGGCACTTCCAGGATTTGGATGACCACGGCCATGACCTCCACTGCACGGAGCCCAGGCTGATAGGTGGCAGTAAGCGGCTCCAGACGTCACGGCCTTGCTGGACGATGTGTGGGAAGAAAGCACGCGACCAGGACAGCCACCACGCCACAAACACCAACTCAGGGCACAGACCAGGCAGAAAGGGGACATTCTACAAACAGCCCAGGAGAAAAGGGTACCGGGAGACTGCAGGATGAAGGTGACATCGGGGACCAGCCTCCTGGATCAAATCCTGATACCCACAAACGCACGCAGAGCCCCACCGGAGGATGCGCGAGCCCCAGGGGTGCCGCGTGGCAGCTCAGAGCCCAGAGGCTCCAGGGCTGGAGGCCGGCCACCCTCCTCACTCTGAGGGCTCTGGGAACCCTTCCACACAAGACTGGGCACAGGTTCTCCTCTGACGGGGCCCTGCTGCCGTCCCAACCCACCAGCAAGACCCTGCATGCAAGCTGCGAGGTCAGCGCCCAGCGGCAGCCAGAAAACCCCGTGCCCGAGAAAACCCCGTGGCCCGAGGTCCCTCTGAGCTACGGCCGAGTGCCCTCCGCGTACAGATCGCTCCCACGGGGTGGCCGCAGGCCCCCGGCTCTCCCACCACCCCCAGGGCCTGTCGATATCCCTTCCAGAGCGCAGAGTGCCCCTCAGGCACGGGACCTCACAACGATGGGCCGTATCAGGGGAGTGACTGGGCATCTGAACAAACCCAAGGCAGGGATGGTGGCGAGTAGGCAGCCGCGGCCCCCAGCCCTCACCTGCATCTTCATGCCGTCAACGCCCAGCCTGCAGAGAGACGGGTCTGGGTCAGGCGGCACAGGGCAGCGCTGGACATCAGAGGCCCGAGCCCACGTCCAGAGAGCAGCACGCTCACACGGCAGGAGATGCGCGAGGACAACACCTCCACCCAGGGGTGCACGGCCCCCGGGGGAGAGGCTGCCCTGGAACACAGGAGTCCCCGCCAAGGGACACACAGGCCTTGCCTTCCCCGCAGCAGGCCAGCAGTGGACCCTCGGCCTCACCCTCCCCGACACTCACCAGAGGTAGTCGGGGATCCTGGACACGTGCTCCTGGAAGACAGCGGAGGCCGGCCCGTCCACGTGCCAGCGCACGAGCATGTTGACGGTTTTTGAGATCTGCAGGAGACAGCACTGTCAGGGCCCGGCTCTCGGCGGCCAGGCTCCGGGCCTGAGGGCCGCAGCCCCACCCTGCTGCAGCCCCAGCGCAGCCTACCCCGCCCGTTCAGGGCACAGACCAGGCAGAAAGGGACATTCTACAAACAGCCCAGGAGAAAAGGGTACCGGGAGACTGCAGGATGAAGGTGACATCGGGGACCAGCCTCCTGGATCAAATCCTGATACCCACAAACGCACGCAGAGCCCCACCGGAGGATGCGCGAGCCCCAGGGGTGCCGCGTGGCAGCTCAGAGCCCAGAGGCTCCAGGGCTGGAGGCCGGCCACCCTCCTCACTCTGAGGGCTCTGGGAACCCTTCCACACAAGACTGGGCACAGGTTCTCCTCTGACGGGGCCCTGCTGCCGTCCCAACCCACCAGCAAGACCCTGCATGCAAGCTGCGAGGTCAGCGCCCAGCGGCAGCCAAAAAACCCGTGCCCGAGAAAACCCCGTGGCCCGAGGTCCCTCTGAGCTACGGCCGAGTGCCCTCCGCGTACAGATCGCTCCCACGGGGTGGCCGCAGGCCCCCGGCTCTCCCACCACCCCCAGGGCCTGTCGATATCCCTTCCAGAGCGCAGAGTGCCCCTCAGGCACGGGACCTCACAACGATGGGCCGTATCAGGGGAGTGACTGGGCATCTGAACAAACCCAAGGCAGGGATGGTGGCGAGTAGGCAGCCGCGGCCCCCAGCCCTCACCTGCATCTTCATGCCGTCAACGCCCAGCCTGCAGAGAGACGGGTCTGGGTCAGGCGGCACAGGGCAGCGCTGGACATCAGAGGCCCGAGCCCACGTCCAGAGAGCAGCACGCTCACACGGCAGGAGATGCGCGAGGACAACACCTCCACCCAGGGGTGCACGGCCCCCGGGGGAGAGGCTGCCCTGGAACACAGGAGTCCCCGCCAAGGGACACACAGGCCTTGCCTTCCCCGCAGCAGGCCAGCAGTGGACCCTCGGCCTCACCCTCCCCGACACTCACCAGAGGTAGTCGGGGATCCTGGACACGTGCTCCTGGAAGACAGCGGAGGCCGGCCCGTCCACGTGCCAGCGCACGAGCATGTTGACGGTTTTTGAGATCTGCAGGAGACAGCACTGTCAGGGCCCGGCTCTCGGCGGCCAGGCTCCGGGCCTGAGGGCCGCAGCCCCACCCTGCTGCAGCCCCAGCGCAGCCTCGCTCCAGCCCCGGCCACTGTTCTGATCAACTTCCTCACACGCCCTGCTTCCAGGCCCGGAGATCCCCAAACCAGGCTGCAGCCCTGCCCTGGGAAAGGTGGGAGGGGCCACGGCACGTGTGCCAGGAGGGAGAGGGGGCCGCTGGGGTGAGGGCACCGCAGCAGGGAAAGGGCAGGGTGACCCCCAGAGGGGACGTGAGTCAGCCAGCTAGCGAGCAAGCCTGCCGCGTGGTGACAGGCGCGGTGGGCACCCTGCGTGGGCGCCTGGGGCGTGAGGCGTGAGGCGTGCTCAGGTGCCTGAGACACGCAGGGACCAAGGGCACAGCCGTCTGCGCGGCACAGAAAAGACATGGAAGCAAGACTGACGGACCAGGGCCTGCTGCTCAGAGCAGACGTTCCAGAGGCCCAGCCCATCCACCCCGGGAGCTCGCAAAACAAGGTCCAACCACGACGCAGTCCTGACTTGCTTACGCAGCGCCACGTCAGAGCCCACGCCGAATCCCCTGGTGTCGAAGGGGAAACGGCTGCTCGGGTGGGGCGGCGGCGGTTACGTCCCCGGGTGCCACACAGCCCAGAGAACACCTGGGAGCAGGGGCGAGGGCAGGCCGGCGGGCACTGTGCCCACTGGGCGCACGCAGGCCACAGCCTGCCCACCGACTCTGCTTCCTGCACCACTGCCGTCAGGCTGCGGGACGCCACCGGAGCCCGCCGCGGCTGCCCAGGAGCACGGCCTCACAAGAGCAAAGCCAGGTCCAGAGCCCGGACGTCGGAGGAGGAAGAGGATGAGCAACGAGCACCGCGGCCCCATAAATCCAAGAAGAAAGCCAAGCGGTGGGTCCTCAGGGGCGGAGAAGGGGCATCGGGGAGGAAAGGGCACAGCCCACCAGCCAGACGGGCCTCAGGCGGGGCCTCAGCGAGCGCGTCCAACCCGCCAGGTGGGGCACAGGCGGGCCCGACGGGGTCCTGGAGATCAGAGGCCACGTCCCAGGAAGAGGCGTGCCAGGCTCGGGCCTGAGGGCGCAGCCCCACCCTGCTGCAGCCCCAGCGCAGCCTCGCTCCAGCCCCGGCCACTGTTCTGATCAACTTCCTCACACGCCCTGCTTCCAGGCCCGGAGATCCCCAAACCAGGCTGCAGCCCTGCCCTGGGAAAGGTGGGAGGGGCCACGGCACGTGTGCCAGGAGGGAGAGGGGCCGCTGGGGTGAGGGCACCGCAGCAGGGAAAGGGCAGGGTGACCCCCAGAGGGGACGTGAGTCAGCCAGCTAGCGAGCAAGCCTGCCGCGTGGTGACAGGCGCGGTGGGCACCCTGCGTGGGCGCCTGGGGCGTGAGGCGTGAGGCGTGCTCAGGTGCCTGAGACACGCAGGGACCAAGGGCACAGCCGTCTGCGCGGCACAGAAAAGACATGGAAGCAAGACTGACGGACCAGGGCCTGCTGCTCAGAGCAGACGTTCCAGAGGCCCAGCCCATCCACCCCGGGAGCTCGCAAAACAAGGTCCAACCACGACGCAGTCCTGACTTGCTTACGCAGCGCCACGTCAGAGCCCACGCCGAATCCCCTGGTGTCGAAGGGGAAACGGCTGCTCGGGTGGGGCGGCGGCGGTTACGTCCCCGGGTGCCACACAGCCCAGAGAACACCTGGGAGCAGGGGCGAGGGCAGGCCGGCGGGCACTGTGCCCACTGGGCGCACGCAGGCCACAGCCTGCCCACCGACTCTGCTTCCTGCACCACTGCCGTCAGGCTGCGGGACGCCACCGGAGCCCGCCGCGGCTGCCCAGGAGCACGGCCTCACAAGAGCAAAGCCAGGTCCAGAGCCCGGACGTCGGAGGAGGAAGAGGATGAGCAACGAGCACCGCGGCCCCATAAATCCAAGAAGAAAGCCAAGCGGTGGGTCCTCAGGGGCGGAGAAGGGGCATCGGGGAGGAAAGGGCACAGCCCACCAGCCAGACGGGCCTCAGGCGGGGCCTCAGCGAGCCGCGTCCAACCCGCCAGGTGGGGCACAGGGCGGGCCCCGACGGGGTCCTGGAGATCAGAGGCCACGTCCCAGGAAGAGGCGTGGCAGCCTCCTGTGGGGGCCTCACCCCGGGGAGCCCCCCAGCCCCCGGCCCCGGCCCCCGGCGGCCTGCCCAGGCACAGACACGCCGAGGCGAGGGCGCTGACCGGGCCAATGCTGATGCACTTGGTGAAGCGGTCGTCGGCCGCGACGTGCTCGTACAGCTTCCGGACGGCCCGCTGCCGCAGGCTGGCGCTGTGGTGGCGCTCGTACAGGTTGAGGACCGCTGCGGGGGGCGGGAGGGGGTCAGCGGGCAGCAGGCACAGCGAGAAGGGACAGCCCAGCACCGCCTGGCAGCCTCCGGGCCCTCCTCCTTCCCTCCAGCGCGCCCAGCTGCCCGCCTCGCCCGCTGGGCAGACACGCACCGGCCCCCTGCGGCCCTGCAGCCCCCAAAGGGGCAGGACCCGGCCCGCCCCAGGCCCACCTGCGGAGCCAGCGAGGGAGCACAGACGTGTGAGGGGGAACACGGCTGCCTGTGCACTCGGCACCACCGGCTCCAGGCGGAAGCCCTCGGCCCTGGGCGGCCAGCGCGAGCCGGCCTGGACGGGCCCCGGAGGCCACCCCTCCCCTCCTCTCCCTCGGAGGGGACACCGCCGGGCGCTGAAGGCCCTGGACCCCCAAACCCTCCGTCCTGGAGCCCACGCGCGAGGCGGGTCTGCCTGACGTGAGGAGCGCAAGGCCGACCCCCGTGTCCACACAGGACCACCGCGGGACGGTGAGAAGAGCGCAAGGAGCCCCGTCGAGGGGCAGCGCCCCTTCCCGGCCCCTGACGTGCCGCCCGCCCGGGCCCGGCCAGCGGGGCACCCACCGTACACGGCGCGGAGCAGCCAGCTCTGAGGCGTGTACAGCTCGTCCGGGGCCACGCGGCTCCTGTGCGCCGGCCAGTCGATGCGGCTGTAGTCCTCCACGTAGAGCTCCTGCGGGCGGCGGCGCCTCAGCCCTGCCCTGCCGCCGCGCCCGGCACAGCCCGGCAGGCGGCCCACCCCGAGCCGCCGCCCAGGGCGCTGCCTGGGACGCGCAGGCCCATCGTCCCGCACGGGCCCCCTGGGCAGGGGCTCGCGGACGGGGGCAGGGCTCCCCCCGCGAGGAGACCCAGAGGTCAGGCTCACCTGGCGGAGGCTCTGGACCAGTGGGTCCTCCTCAGCCGTCAGCCGGACGCCGTAGCAGTAGGCCATGGGCAGGTACACCTGCCGGCAGTGGCACCAGATCGTGGACGGATGCGCGGGCACCCAGTCAGGAAACAGCCTGCGAGGAGAGCGCGTCAGCGGACCCTCCACCACAGACGGGCGCCCTTTCACAGGTGGACGACGGCGGCAGGGGACGCGGCCCCTCCAGTCAGGCGGCCTGTGGGCTCCTGGATGTGACCAGCACGCCACAGAAACGCGGAGATGCCGCGCGAGGGGTCTACAGAGACGCTCCGGACTATCTCGGCAGCTCTTCTGGGGACAGGGAGCTATTCCAAAATTAAAACTTTGCCTAAGAACCTCCAGGACTGCCCTGCCTCAAGGCCCGAGCCTGGCCACGAGCTCCACCGTTCCTCGTGCAGACGCTCAGCCTGACGGGAGCACGCCCCAGGCAGCCGTGCCCGGGAAGTCTGCTCTGCTCCCCGCTTTCAGCCTCAGACCGTGCGGGCGCGCGGCTCGGGGAAGCCAGATGGAGGTGAGCACCCCCACTCGGCTCCCGGCAGGGAGGGCCACGCGGGTGCCTGGCCTCGCGCTCTCAGGGGCCCCTCCGCTCTCCTTCAAGGGCACTGCCTGCCTGTGCGGTCACGTTGCCAGCTTTTCTGCTGAAGTGGTCTGGGGTCTCTGCCTTCATCCTGCACACCTGCCCTTTCCCCTCTAACCTGAGCCCCCCGAAACAGCCCCCTCAAAGACCAGCAGGGCCCCAGCGACCGAGAGGCCCAGCAACCACGACCTGGATCCCCCTGCGGGGTGCAGACGACACAGCCCCCGCGCCGGCCTCGGCACCACCCCGTCCCGGCCTGCTCGGTGCCTTCCTCTGCGGCTCCCGACCCACCAGGGACACCTGAGGTCCGGACGGTAAGCCCGCCAGTGAGGCACGCTGGAACAGCCCAGAGCACGTCCCCGCCCCTTCCGGGGTAGCCGGCCAAGGGCACGTCTGCCCAGCGCAGGTCAGGCCCTCGGCCCCTTCCTCAGGACTCTGCCATAATCTCCTGATCGGCCCTTCCCCTGACGCCATGCCTCACCGAGTCACTGAACACAAGGGACCCTCAACCTCCCTGGCAGCTCCCCGCCCAGGGGCCCTCACCTCTTGGGGGTAATACTGGGGTGCTTCTGTGTATATGAACGTGTTTTTGACACATGTCCACAGCTTTCATTAGACAGTCACAAAATGCTCAAAAAACTGCCGCCTTATAGGTATCACATAATATGGTATCAGTATTGATTTTACTGAACTTTAAACAGCATTATATTTCTGTTGAAAGGAAAATTCTTATCTTTTAAAGATACACACTGAAGTATTCACAGGGAAAATAGGATGTCAGGGATTCACTTTAACATTTACTAGCGAAAAAGGAAGGCGGCCAGCCGGGCCGCACGGCTGTCCTCTCCGCTGTCACAGACGCTCCGCGTGTCCGTGGTGAGGCACGGTCACGGCCCCCGTGTGGCACGGCCAGCGCCCCCGCCCCGGCCACACAGCCCGCCCCGCGGTAGCGCCCTCCCTCCGGCCTCCCTGGGAACCCCTCCTCTCACCTGCAAGCCAAGCAGGGGCTCTGCTGGGAGCCGCCCGCCACCCAGCGCCACTGAACGGGACAGTCCCTCACTGCACGACCCGGGGCAAGCAACCCAGGGCAGGGTCGCGCCACCCGCTAAGACGCTGGCGACCCGGCCACCGAATCGACTGTAGGGGGGCACGTACCACATTTCTGGGAACAGAGTGTTGAGGCCTTCCCAGCTGTACACGTTCAGGACAGCCAACCAGAACTTCCCCCAGGACGGGGTGAGCACGGCCCCGCCTGAAGGGAGAGAACAGGCCCCATCACCAGCCTCCGGCCCAAGACGAGACCCCCGAGAACCAGGCCCCCTCGGCCAGCGGGTCGCTGAGGGTCCTCCTCCCACCGCGACGAGCAGCTTCCAGGGCGCTCGGGCCACCCGCACCACAGCTGCCAGGTGCACAGACCGCTTCCGCAGCACACGCGTGTCCGCCTGCCCCGGGAAGCGCACTGGGCAGGCGCCCACCGGCGGACGGGCCCGGACGGGGGCTGCGGGCGCGCTCACGGCCCCCACGCGGCCGCCTCCACAGGACGCCGCCCCCAGCCCCAGGCGTGCAGAGGGCAGCGGCCCACAGGGCTCCCGGGGAGAGCCAGAGAGCAGCCTCGGGGCCGCACGCCGGTGAGCCCAGGAACTGACAGCAGCCTCGCCACGAGAGCAGGGCACGTGCAGAACACGGGCTCAGGAGGAAGCGCGGCGGGCGCCCTCCCACCTGGAGGTGGGCTCAGGGCAGGGACGCCCAGGGTGCCGGTGCAGGGTGAGCAGGCGTCACCGGGGCGAGAGGAGGCGGGCGTCCCGGGAGGACAACGCGATGCAAGCAGACCCTGAGGCAGGAAGGGGCCTGGGGGGCCGGCAGGAAGCCCCTCAGAGGTGTGAGCGCCGAGCGGGCAGCAGGAGCAGCACGAGCACCGTCTGGGGGCCAGAGCCCAGCGGACACTCCGCGGCAGCAGGCGCTGCAGGGGCTCCCGGGCGAGGGGAGAGCAGCCAGGCACACAGGCAAGCGTGCCCTCTGGGGAGGCACAGCCCTGCCGGCAGAGCCCCAGCAAGGCCCGGTGCATCCATGCCAACGTGTGCAACCAACAGAATTACACGGCAACCTTAGTTTGCATTCTAAAATTTTACCGGCACGGGCAGACAGTTTCCTCCCAGTCCTGCTTCAGCACCTTCCTGGAAGGTATCTATCAATAATTCCCATTTTCAAGCCCTCCTTATTCTGAGATAACACAACCTCTTTATTGCACAGCGCGTACCTTTCTTGTGAAGAAGGTTCCGGGCACGAACCAGGTCAGGGTCGTCAGGCCCCACACCCAGAATCCTCAAAGACACATAGCTGAGTGCAGTCCCAAACACCGTGGACTTGTCCTCGATGTGCCTGCGGAGGAGGCAGACAGGAAAACGGCATCTTCTATTACTTCTAAGAAATTAAATGAAGTTCCTCAGCAAATCAAGAATGACAGAAGCACACAAAAGACATCCAGAACAGCCAAGCTCTGGCCAGAGTCCCTGCACCTCTGTGACAACCGAGCAGCCCCCAAACCGCCTTCGAAGGCCCGCCTGCTGCGTTCGCCTCCCACGGCGAGGCGGCAGGACCAGGCCCTCAGCGCGACCTGGCTCGGCCTCCACAGCGCTGCAGCCGGCAGAGCGGCCCGAGGCCGCGCGCCAGGCGAGCGGGCCCGGGCGAGGCCCCAGCCTGCCACCGGGCCCGCAGGCCAGAGGGCGGGGACGCCAAGCTCGAGATGCCCACAGCCTCCTGGAGGAGGCAAGCACAGCCGCGCTGTCCCCCGGGATTCTGTCGTGACGCTGCCAGTGTGCGGGCAGCCAGCCCGGGGGAGCCCGCGCTCCAGCCGCAGGGCAGAAGGACCAGGGCCGCTCCAGCCCTGCCTGCCCGTGGCCTCCGTCCTGCTCCCTTCCGCGGGCTCTCTGCCCACACACCCCGGGTCCGCAGCTACAGTCACTCCACCCCTCGACAGGTGCACCTCTCGTGTAAGAACACATGTGCACACGCACGCCCACACGCGCCTCGGCCCAGGGCTGGCTGACTCACAGGCCCCAGCCGCCATCCGGGAGCTGCACGGACCGCATGTACCGTATCATCTCTTCTCGGTATCCGGCCGGCAGAGGGATGCGCGCCACATAGCACGTGATCAGGAGGCCTGTGGGGCAGCAGAGATATCCCTGGCAGTGCTGTTAAGCCCGCGCCCAGAGCCCTGGGAACCCCACGCAGCAGGGTGCCATCCGCTAGGGTCTCCTTGCTATGGAAACAGCCTGGGAAGGCTGTGTCCACAGAGCCCGTCAGAAACCTTGGGACGGGGCCCCACGAGCAGCAGCAACAGCACACCCGACACACACCACAGGGGCCCGCAAGGCCCGCTCGCCTCTCTGGGGTCCCAGGCTCTTGACGCTCCGACGGGGAAAGAAGCTGAGTGCAGTCCCAAACACCGTGGACTTGTCCTCGATGTGCCTGCGGAGGAGGCAGACAGGAAAACGGCATCTTCTATTACTTCTAAGAAATTAAATGAAGTTCCTCAGCAAATCAAGAATGACAGAAGCACACAAAAGACATCCAGAACAGCCAAGCTCTGGCCAGAGTCCCTGCACCTCTGTGACAACCGAGCAGCCCCCAAACCGCCTTCGAAGGCCCGCCTGCTGCGTTCGCCTCCCACGGCGAGGCGGCAGGACCAGGCCCTCAGCGCGACCTGGCTCGGCCTCCACAGCGCTGCAGCCGGCAGAGCGGCCCGAGGCCGCGCGCCAGGCGAGCGGGCCCGGGCGAGGCCCCAGCCTGCCACCGGGCCCGCAGGCCAGAGGGCGGGGACGCCAAGCTCGAGATGCCCACAGCCTCCTGGAGGAGGCAAGCACAGCCGCGCTGTCCCCCGGGATTCTGTCGTGACGCTGCCAGTGTGCGGGCAGCCAGCCCGGGGGAGCCCGCGCTCCAGCCGCAGGGCAGAAGGACCAGGGCCGCTCCAGCCCTGCCTGCCCGTGGCCTCCGTCCTGCTCCCTTCCGCGGGCTCTCTGCCCACACACCCCGGGTCCGCAGCTACAGTCACTCCACCCCTCGACAGGTGCACCTCTCGTGTAAGAACACATGTGCACACGCACGCCCACACGCGCCTCGGCCCAGGGCTGGCTGACTCACAGGCCCCAGCCGCCATCCGGGAGCTGCACGGACCGCATGTACCGTATCATCTCTTCTCGGTATCCGGCCGGCAGAGGGATGCGCGCCACATAGCACGTGATCAGGAGGCCTGTGGGGCAGCAGAGATATCCCTGGCAGTGCTGTTAAGCCCGCGCCCAGAGCCCTGGGAACCCCACGCAGCAGGGTGCCATCCGCTAGGGTCTCCTTGCTATGGAAACAGCCTGGGAAGGCTGTGTCCACAGAGCCCGTCAGAAACCTTGGGACGGGGCCCCACGAGCAGCAGCAACAGCACACCCGACACACACCACAGGGGCCCGCAAGGCCCGCTCGCCTCTCTGGGGTCCCAGGCTCTTGACGCTCCGACGGGGAAAGAAACCCTAAATGGATCGTCCCTTGATGGGGTAATGTCTGTTTGCTTATATCTACATATTCCGTGCTTTATTAAGTGTTTTAATAGCCCGTGTCACTTCACAAGATGGACAGTAAATGCTACCTACAAAGAACCTTCTGTTCCAGGCTTCCCTCGTGGTTCAGTGGTTAGAGTCCGCCTTGCAGCGCAAGGGGCGCCGGTTCGATCCCTGGCCCCGGAAGACCCCACGTGCCGCGGAGCGGCTGGACCGGTGTGTCCGGTTGCGAGCCAGCGCTCTGGAGCGTGTGCGCCCAGAGCCAGTGCTCTGCGGCGAGAGAGGCCACTGCGATGGGAGGCCCACACCGGCCAGAGAACAAAGATGGATGAAAACAATAAATAACTAAGAAAAAGCACGTGGCATGAAGTTAAAAAAAGAAAAAGAAAAAACCTCCTGTTCCCAGCCTGGCCCTCCTGAGCACGGCGTTCACAGGCTCCCCACGGCCCCGACTCCAGCAGCCACACGGCCACAGCACCGAGCTGTGGGGGCTCGGGCAGGCCCAGCAGCACTGCGTCAGGGAATGCTGCCTGGCTCTGTCCAGAGGCACAAGGAGCCCCAGTAGACCCAATCTGGAAGGGCGACACCTCAGACGCTCACAGCAGAAAGTCCATGTCCTCTCCTAACATGTCTGATGATGTCAAGACAGGGAAACACGTAAGCAGGAAGCAGAGCCAGTGGGCTCCCCATTTACAGCCAAGGAAACTGAGTCACAGTCCCTAAGTTGTGGAGCTGGGGCTGGAGCCCTGGAGGTCACCCCAGAGTCAGTGACCACCACAGTGATGCTCAGGCCACACAGTCATGGCCACCTGGAGTGTTTTCTAAACTAAAGCAGAAAAGACCAAACTTCGGCCAGCCATGGAAGCAGCCTGAGACAGCACCCCCAAACAGGCCAGTGAAAGATGGCTAGGACCTTCAGAGGAAGAGAGCAAAGTCCCAACCTACAGCCTGCAGCGGGCAAATGGGGCAGCACAGACCAGTGCAGTGTCCCCGCGACCTGTCACCTGCTGGGTGCCTGTGCCCCGTGCACGTGAGCAAACCCAGTTCCATCCTCCCCACACCACAGGAGTCAGCTGAGACATGGTGATGTCCTATCCCCTTGCCAGGGTCACAGCAAGCCAGAGCAGTCGCTGCCGCCCCACGAAGACCCCCGGGAAACGTCTCCACAGACTCCAGGTGGGGCCAAGGGAGGGAAGCCCAAAGTCTTGCCCCTGAGGACGGCTCCGTGGGTTCCTGGACAGGAAGATACAAAGCTGAACAGTTCAGGAGGCAGCAGGGCTTGGAGTCAAGCAGAGACAGGAGCTTAATGGACTCCTAATGCTGCTCCCACCAAGAGAAAACGTCCTTCTGCACAAATTCACAGAAGGGGATTTCTCACATTACTTTAGGAAAACACTCCCAAGATGCAGCACAGTCTGGGCTCCCCAAACCAGCTGAGCACCCAGGAGATGCACTGCAGTCCTCCTATAGCTCACCAGCCTGCATCTACAGCTCCCATCTGGGCTCTCTGGACCAGGCCCTCCAGTGAGGCCCTCACACACACTAGCTGCCTGCGCTGGACCTCAAGAGCCCCACCTGCCCACCGCTGCACCTTTCCACGGGCGAGGCCCTCCACGGATGCCCCTGTTCGGCGCTGGACTGCAGAGTCTCCCTGCCTCCCCAGCACACCTCGCTTCCTTTTTCAGAGCACCAGCTAGCTGAGCCTCCCCGCCTCCCCAGCACCGCCACCGGGACTCCTCAGGCGCGGGCCACCCTCCCCAAGCCCTTCCGATGGGAACTCCTGGGTTCACACCTGTGCGC
This sequence comes from Tragulus kanchil, assembly GCA_022376925.1. NCBI lineage: Eukaryota > Metazoa > Chordata > Mammalia > Artiodactyla > Tragulidae > Tragulus > Tragulus kanchil. The sequence goes on from JAIOJX010000028.1 coordinate 248,299,392, forward strand.
TCACTCACAGCGTGGATGCTCAACGCAGGCCTGAACCCGCTCAAGCTAGGCGCCCACGGACGCCCGGGGCTGGCCTCACCCACAAGACCCAGCAGCCCCTCCCACCTGGCAGGAGGAAGAGCGGGCCACCGTAGTCACCCGCCCAGTGCCCGTCCTCGGTCTGCAGGGCAGTGTAAAAGGTCATCCCATTCAGAGCCCCCTCGCGGGCTGTGTGGGCTCTCGGCAAGTCCTTAAAGTAACTCTTCTGCAAAGAAGGAAAAAGATGAGAGGTGAGGGATCCGCAGCTAGGCCAGAGGAGCCCTCGGCACTCACCAAAGCAGCCAACCTGAACCACTCTGAAAGTTTCGGCTGTTTCGGTCAGAGGCCTAAAACTCTGATGGTGGTTTTGCCAGTCTTAGCAAAGGAATAGCTCCACACACTCACGGCTGTGCGTTCTAGTCGTGTATTTTCAGAGTTCCTCACAACTTCTCCAAGACACCTTAAATAAAGCAGGTGCCCGAGAGCGTGGGCTGGGACCCTGAGGCCCACCCACACCTGGAGTGCAGGCCCCTCTCGGGCGGGGCCGCAGGATGGCACAGTAACAGGCACACCTCACTTACATGTTCTCTCTAACCGAATCTCTCATGAAAGCAGCTGGATCAAAAACTTCTTTTTCCGAATAAGAAGAAGAGCAGTCTCTTACACACAGGTTAGTGATAAAGGGCTTGAAGTAAAGGGGCTTCGGGCTCTGCTGACCCTCGTTAACTCCTGGAGGAACCAACTTTGGTGACATGTGACACAGGTGCACATCAAACTTCCTTCTTTTTTTAACAAAGAATAAACACCCTCCACACTTAGCTTTTTAAAGCTCCCTACTGGCTCTTGGTGCTCGCTGCTAAGAAAGGAGGCGGGCAAATTTCTTGGGGGACCCAGGCGCTGCACCTAGCGAACAGAATCAATACTTACAGTGTCGAGTCCCAGGAAGTGAGCTTCCAGGCCAGACTGCCCCCGGCCAGGCTCTTCTTCTTGAAAGTAGGTCCACGTCTGCCTGCCCACCTCAGTGCTGAACCGCCAGCGGCTGAGGTCTGTGGCCGGCTCTGTCTTATAGGGCCCCCCTCTTCGACGCAGACACCTAGAACGGCCATGCTCAAATGACCTCACCAGGTCAGAGCCAGGGGTTCAACGAACTTCCTGTTGCACCCCAACAACCTGCCAACAGACCACTGCTTCTCTTTACCTTGCAAAATAAAAACCCTCCCGGCGCGCTCCGGTACCTCCACGCCGCGCCCCTCTTTCCCCGGCAGAGGAGACACCTGCCTCGCCCCACCCCGACCCCAGCCCAACCCGCTCACCCTGCCCGGCCTCAGAAAGCCCTGGGGCGGCGCCGCCGAAGCAGAGCGGCCCCCGCCGCCCACCAAGGCCGGAGCCGCAGGGCTGCACAGACGGGGGACTGGGCCGGCCGCAGCAGCAGCCTCGCCACCCGCGGCCCTCTGAGACCCCCTCCTCGGCGCCCCCCACCGCGTCCTCCCTTCTCGCTGGGCGCGGGGACTCACGTGCCCTCCGTCATGGCCGCGGCCGCTCTCCGGATTCCCCGCAGCCTGCGCCCCGGATTCCCTGCAGCCTGAGCCCCGCAACAGACCCAGCTACCAACCAGCGAAGGCCTGCGCCTCTGCAGACCAGGGAACGCGATGGGCAGATGCCCGCGCAGCCAATCAGAGCGCAGGGAGGGTGGGCCTTTGGCGTGCCCGGAAGCCTCAGTGGTGGAGCTCGACGCTCGGAGCAGCGGGGGCGGAGCCGAGCTCCTCGAGGGCAGGCGGGCTCTGGGGGCGGGGCGCGGGGCGGGGCGGGGCCGGGTGAGGAGGCGAGCCCCGGAGCCCGTCGCGCCGGCCGCGGGCGTCTGTCCGCCTCGAGGCTGCTTGTGGGGCGAAGCGCCAGGGCGAGGCCGCAGGGGCGCCGAACACCGACCCTTGAGGAAGGTCCCGCCCGCGGCCGGGAGGCGGGGCTCTGGGAAGCGGCGAGCGCCCCGGAGGAGGGCCAGAGGCCGGCGGCTGTCGGTGCGGGAGTGAGGGCAGACAGGCCGCGGCGTCTCAGGAGAGGGCGCGGGCAGGGCGCGGGCGGCCAGGGCCGCTGGGAGGGCGACGGCGCCGGGGCGAGGACGGGAGGGCGAGGGGCGGCGCGGGCCGAGGGGCGCGCGTCTCGCAGGCGTCTCGCCGTGGCGCCTTCAGGGTGCGGCTGCCCAGGGAGGGCGCCCCGCCGGGAGCGGGCGGGGGCGGGGCGGGGCGGGGCGGGGCGACGGGAAGGGCCCCGGGTGTGCCGCGGAGCCGGGCCGGCTCGGAGGGGGCTGGGAGGACGTCCAGGCGCCACGGCCTCTCCCCAGGGACTCACGGACAGCCCACCGCGTCTTCACCTTCCCCACAGACGCTCCAAACTCGGGTCACAGCGCCTCCCGTCAGGCGGGTGCCCCTCTACTCATCCCGCGCCGTGAACCCCAGCAAGCCGGAGGAGGAAGGCGGGATGGGGCAGAGGGAAGCTTGGAGAGCACACACACGCATTTCCCCTTGTGGGATATATTAGACGGCCAGGAAAGGACACTCGCCTCGTCCTATCCCGTTTTAGACACCAGCCAAGACGACAAGTCATCAGAGAGATGGATACCAAAATACCAGCCTTGCTAGAGAAAACGCTAGCTTCAAAGACACGTGTTAGATTGATGATCAAGATGGCTCGCTACGTCCACCTCGAAATCAGACACGTACCTCTCCGTCACTGGCACGGGGAGACAACTGTCCACAGAGCTGCCCCACCGAGCAGCATGCAGCCAAGGGCCCCTGAGAAGATGCCTGCCTGCCTACTGACCCTAGAAAGTGTACAGAGGAGCCTGAAATTCTGCTGTTTTCCCAAATTCACCAATTCACCCTTCCTAGGAGTGGGAAAAGAGCCGGAAGTTTTCCTCCAGAGATGTCCCTCCACAGGGAAACACAAAGCATGGGACTAAGGACTCCAGCCTATGTGAGTATCTCACACTCAGACTCTGGCCAAGCTAAGGGAGGAAAGGAGAAGGAAATGGCAACCCACTCCAGGATTCTTGCCTGAAAATTCCTATGGACAGAGGACCCTGGAGGGCTACAGCCCCTGGGGTCACAGAGTCAGACACGGCTGAGCATATACACACAAGGAAGGAAAGAGGTTTCAACTAGTGCAGTTTGAATTTTGGTATTTTACTGGATTGCACTTTTTATGAGGAATACATAATCCTCGTTGTTTCATTTCTAAGATAGAAAAAAAACCTATAAAATGTGAGAATCACAGTTAAGAGTCTCCAGGGAAAGTCATGAGAAAACATAATGCTTCTCTCTGTTGGCACTCTACCAATTTCATCTTGTGTAATAAACAGAAACAGAAGACTCTGGGGTTTTGGCATGGACAACGGGGCATACAGTAGTGTCATTTCTAAAGTAGAGAAGGCTTGGGGCAACTTTTCCACTTAGATTAGGGACATGTTAAGACAGAGATGCCCATTAGACATTCAAATGGATAGGCTGAGTAGGCCTGTATTCGAGAGAGGACAAGACTAGAGAGAGGAATCTGAGAGTTGTCTGTCTTCAGGTGATACGGGATGGGGCAGAGGAAGCTTGGAGAGCACACACACGCCTTTCCCCTTGTGGGATATATTAGACGGCCAGGAAAGGACACTCGCCTCGTCCTATCCCGTTTTAGACACCAGCCAAGACGACAAGTCATCAGAGAGATGGATACCAAAATACCAGCCTTGCTAGAGAAAACGCTAGCTTCAAAGACACGTGTTAGATTGATGATCAAGATGGCTCGCTACGTCCACCTCGAAATCAGACACGTACCTCTCCGTCACTGGCACGGGGAGACAACTGTCCACAGAGCTGCCCCACCGAGCAGCATGCAGCCAAGGGCCCCTGAGAAGATGCCTGCCTGCCTACTGACCCTAGAAAGTGTACAGAGGAGCCTGAAATTCTGCTGTTTTCCCAAATTCACCAATTCACCCTTCCTAGGAGTGGGAAAAGAGCCGGAAGTTTTCCTCCAGAGATGTCCCTCCACAGGGAAACACAAAGCATGGGACTAAGGACTCCAGCCTATGTGAGTATCTCACACTCAGACTCTGGCCAAGCTAAGGGAGGAAAGGAGAAGGAAATGGCAACCCACTCCAGGATTCTTGCCTGAAAATTCCTATGGACAGAGGACCCTGGAGGGCTACAGCCCCTGGGGTCACAGAGTCAGACACGGCTGAGCATATACACACAAGGAAGGAAAGAGGTTTCAACTAGTGCAGTTTGAATTTTGGTATTTTACTGGATTGCACTTTTTATGAGGAATACATAATCCTCGTTGTTTCATTTCTAAGATAGAAAAACCTATAAAATGTGAGAATCACAGTTAAGAGTCTCCAGGGAAAGTCATGAGAAAACATAATGCTTCTCTCTGTTGGCACTCTACCAATTTCATCTTGTGTAATAAACAGAAACAGAAGACTCTGGGGTTTTGGCATGGACAACGGGGCATACAGTAGTGTCATTTCTAAAGTAGAGAAGGCTTGGGGCAACTTTTCCACTTAGATTAGGGACATGTTAAGACAGAGATGCCCATTAGACATTCAAATGGATAGGCTGAGTAGGCCTGTATTCGAGAGAGGACAAGACTAGAGAGAGGAATCTGAGAGTTGTCTGTCTTCAGGTGATATTTGGAAGCGTAAGCCTGGATGAAATCAAGTAAGGCATGAGTATGCCAAAGAGAAGGATTTCCAAGATCAGTCCAAGAGCACCAACAATTTCCAATCTAGAGGAGGAGGAATGACTAGAGAGGAGAAAAACTTAGGGAATATGGAGTGAGGGAAGCCAGTGAAGACGTGATCTGTGCAGAGATTTTTAAAAGATTTTAAAATGAGGTCTGAGAATCGGTGACTAGATTGGTGGCAAGACAATTTACTGGTGACTGACAAAAGCAATCACAGACATGAGAAGAAAAGCCCAGTGATAGCCAGAAAGGGTGGAGGGGATTTCCAATTAAACACGTCAGACTGAACACAGGCATGGATTTCCACTTCCTAGTTAAACCCTACTTACATAAACTAACAAAAGAGATAAAATGCATTGGAGAGAAAGCACCGATAAACAAGAGAGGTCAACAAAATCAGAGAGGTCAGGAATATAAGAAGGAATAATTACGGACTTGGGTTTTCCTGGTGGCTCAGTTGGTAAAGAATCCAGCTACAAAGCAGGACACCTGGGTTGGATCCTGATCCTGAGAAGGGAATGTCTAACCTCTCAGTATTCTTGCCTGGAGAACCCCACGGACAGTCACACTGAACTCTGAATGGAGATTTCAGCTAACGGTATCTTAAGCCATTTCGGGAGACTAGTGACAGAGGAAATACAGTATGCATGTGTGGGTGATACTCATTGCAGAGAGGACAGTGTAAAAGCTAATTCATATTTTATTGTAGTAAATCAATAGATAATATCTAAAATCAAGAGTAAGAAATAGCATTACTGAAGTCTTTATTGGAAACATGAAGTTAATCACTGAAGAAATCCCTAAGAACTGATTAGTATTTGTTCGGAGGAATGCAATGTTTGGCTGGTTGATTCAGTTTTGGTCGGGTGAGATAGTTCTGTTTGAACAGAATGAGAAGATAAGAAATCGTCTTTTCAGAGAGTCTAGGGGATATGGGATATAGCAGGGAGACGCTGAGTGTCAGTTGAAGATGCGAGAGGGACAAGACTAGAGAGAGGAATCTGAGAGTTGTCTGTCTTCAGGTGATATTTGGGCGTAAGCCTGGATGAAATCAAGTAAGGCATGAGTATGCCAAAGAGAAGGATTTCCAAGATCAGTCCAAGAGCACCAACAATTTCCAATCTAGAGGAGGAGGAATGACTAGAGAGGAGAAAAACTTAGGGAATATGGAGTGAGGGAAGCCAGTGAAGACGTGATCTGTGCAGAGATTTTTAAAAGATTTTAAAATGAGGTCTGAGAATCGGTGACTAGATTGGTGGCAAGACAATTTACTGGTGACTGACAAAAGCAATCACAGACATGAGAAGAAAAGCCCAGTGATAGCCAGAAAGGGTGGAGGGGATTTCCAATTAAACACGTCAGACTGAACACAGGCATGGATTTCCACTTCCTAGTTAAACCCTACTTACATAAACTAACAAAAGAGATAAAATGCATTGGAGAGAAAGCACCGATAAACAAGAGAGGTCAACAAAATCAGAGAGGTCAGGAATATAAGAAGGAATAATTACGGACTTGGGTTTTCCTGGTGGCTCAGTTGGTAAAGAATCCAGCTACAAAGCAGGACACCTGGGTTGGATCCTGATCCTGAGAAGGGAATGTCTAACCTCTCAGTATTCTTGCCTGGAGAACCCCACGGACAGTCACACTGAACTCTGAATGGAGATTTCAGCTAACGGTATCTTAAGCCATTTCGGGAGACTAGTGACAGAGGAAATACAGTATGCATGTGTGGGTGATACTCATTGCAGAGAGGACAGTGTAAAAGCTAATTCATATTTTATTGTAGTAAATCAATAGATAATATCTAAAATCAAGAGTAAGAAATAGCATTACTGAAGTCTTTATTGGAAACATGAAGTTAATCACTGAAGAAATCCCTAAGAACTGATTAGTATTTGTTCGGAGGAATGCAATGTTTGGCTGGTTGATTCAGTTTTGGTCGGGTGAGATAGTTCTGTTTGAACAGAATGAGAAGATAAGAAATCGTCTTTTCAGAGAGTCTAGGGGATATGGGATATAGCAGGGAGACGCTGAGTGTCAGTTAAAGACAGATGATCATACTCAACACCACCAACTCTGCTAATACCCCTGTCTGTGTAAGTCTCAAGTTGATCCCTTCTCTCCACACCATCTGCTAGCAGACTCAGGATTACACCCTTCATCCTTCACCCGGGTAACTGCAGCATCTCCCTTCTGAGATTCATGGCTTGTCTTCCTGATGTTCCCATGTGCAATTTTAAAAACAAAATGTGACCAAATCACTTCTCTAATATCCTCCAACAGATGATTCCCACAGGACTCACTATAAGGCAGCAAGGTCTCTGTGGTCTGGCCTATCCTCTCACTTGGCAATACTACCAAACTGGCACCCCCAGGTTTTCATCACATTCTCTGAGGAATTCTGCTCTCTCCTCCACCCAGTTCCCTTGTTTCCAATCCAGACACATGCCCCGTGCCTCACAGAGACACATACACAGTTGGCTCAGTACATCTGTTGGCTCTCTTGAGGTGTGAGCTGGTGGGGTCCTTGCACCTTATTCAACCCCGCACGACTGACTCTGGTACATCAGGGGATGCAACTTTTGCCAAGGCAATGAATGACCACTGTCACACACTGAAGAGCAAGGGCTAGTGGATGACAGAAAAGATCAGAACTTGTGAAAATGACCATACTACCAATGTCATCTATAGATTCAATGCAATCCCTATCAAACTACCAATGACATTCTTCAATAGAACTAGACCAAAGAATAACACAGTTCATATGGAAACACAAAAGACCTCGAATAACCAAAGCAATCCTAAGGAAGAATGGAGCTGGAGGGATCAGCCTCCCCAACTTCAGACTATACTACAAAGCAACAATCATCAAGACCGTATGGTACTGGCACAAAAACAGAAATATAGACCAATGGAACAAGATAGAGAACCCAGAGATAAACCCACGCACCTATGAGTACCTTATTTTTGACAAAGGAGGCGAACGTATAAAATGGGACAGAGACAGCCTCTTCAACAAATGGTGCTGGGAAAATTGGACAGCTACATGCAGAAAAATGAAGTTGGAACATTCCCTGACACCATACACAAAGATCAACTCAAAATGGATTAAAGACCTAAATGTAAGGTCAGAAACCATCAAACTCTTAGAGGAGAATATAGGCAAAACACTCAACGTCATAAATCAAAGCAAGAGCTTCTCTGACCCACCTACTAGAATAGCAGAACTAAAAACAAAAATGAACATATGAGACCTAATGAAACTTAAAAGCTTTTGTACAGCAAAAGAAATTACAAAAAAGCTGAACAGAGACAGCCCACAGAATGGGAGAAAATCATAGCATATGAAACAACAGACAAAGAATTAATCTCCAAAATCTACAAGCAGTTCAGACAACTCAGCACCGGAAAAATGAACAACCCAATCAAAAAATGGGAAAAGGACCTAAACACACCTCTCCAAAAAGGACATACAGATGGCCCCAAAACACATGAAACGATGCTCGACTTCACTTATAATTAGAGAAATGCAAATCAAAACTACAATGAGGTATCATCTCACACCCGTCAGAATGGCCATCATCCACAAATCGACAGACAATACATGCTGGAGAAGGTGCGGAGAAAAGGGAACACGCCTGCATTGCTGGTGGGAATGTAGATTGATACAGCTGCTATGGAAGACAGTATGGAGAGTTGTTAAAAAACTAAAAATAGAAGCACCCTACAACCCAGCAATCCCACTCTTAGGCTTATACCCTGATGAAATTAAATTCGAAAGAAGCACCTGTACCCCAATGTTCATTGCAGCTCTCTATACAATAGCTAGAACATGGAAGCAACCTAGATGCCCATCAACGAACGAACGGATCCAAAAGCTCTGGTACATATATACAATGGAATACTACTCAGCTGTAAAAAGAAATGCAGAAGAATCAGCCCTAATGAGGTGGCTGGCTCTAGAACCTATCATAAAAAGTGAAGTCAGTCAGAAAGAGAAGGACAAGTTCAATGTACTAACACATATATATCGAATCTAGTCAGATGGTGATGATGGCACATGCAGTGAAGCGACAGAAAGACAGACATGGACAGTGGACATATGGACATTGTGGTGAAGGAACAGTGGGTGAGAGGCGTAAAGGAAGTAGCTTGAAGGCCTGTACTAACATATGTGAAGAAAATAGCTATAGTCATTGCTCTGTGAGAAAAGCAGATCCTTCACGGGTGCTGTATGACTGTTTGGAGGGGTAGGATGGGGGAGATACACATATAACTAATCTGAGAACATACATATCTATAAACAACAAAACTGTAAAAGTTAAAAGTAAAATAAAAGTTTATTAAAAAAAGAAGAAAGAAAAGATCAGAACAAATAAGAGAATCAAAGACATTACTCAGGAAGAAACAGACTTTCACTCTGAAAAACCAAGGAAGAGTTCATTAGGTATTCCAATGGTTTATTTGCATGATTAATAATCACATTTCCCACATGCATTAGACATCTGAGAATAACATTATTTCGAGTGAAAGAAAATCTTCTGGACCTTCTCTCAATTCCAGCAGCTCAAATGTCTACCATGTCCAACAGTGCAGAGAGATGGAGCTCAGAGGCAATGTCCTCCTCCCGTGAACTCTGGATCAGTCTTTCTAGGTGCTTCAGCCGTTCAGTCAGAGATGTGCCTGTTGCCTCTGACAACTGCCCATGCCTCCCTGTCCTTTCACTCTATTTAAACAAATAAAGAAACTAAAAATAGTTTTGGGATATCCGCAAGTTAAGACATATTCTCTTTAAAGGCTGGGCTCAACAAATTCCTTTCTTGGCATCTATCCTACATCCTCCCAAGCTCTTTCCAGCTGGTATCATCTGAGTCTACCATGAACAACTTCTAGTCATTTTTATTAAATATCATTATGAAGAACTAGGAACTATTCCATCTTATACATTATAATTGCTGAAGTAAACGCTTATCTTTGGATATTTAGTTTTCACTTTTACATACTATAACACTACAGTGAACGAAAATACAATAGTTTTTGTCATACAGTAACTTCTTTACAGCAGAATTGTTAAGTCAATGAGTACAAATATTTTTAAGGTATCTGCTAATATAATTAACTAGAAACAGTATGTCATCTTAATTTTTCTCCCCTATTGAATAGCTCCCTAAAGCCAATCCAGGAGCATACATATTACCTGTTCAGCATTATACATATATCAATGATTAGAACTCTGTTTTCGTTTATCCCTGAAGGAAAGATGGTGAAGTAGAAAGACCTTAAGCTTAAGGGCCAGTTGGGTCTAGCTTTAAAAAGCAGCCTACCACTGACCCTCTGAATGCTTTTGGGTGAGACCGTTGACTTCTGTGAGCATGCCCTCCTCGTTCATTAATTTTCTTCAGGGAAAGTCAATTCTAGAAAGGGCGGTCTGGGTGATGCCGAGACTCGGACAACAGTGTGTGCTCCATAAACCGAGCCACTGTTGTCAACTTGACTATTCTCCTCAAGACGTTACTGCGTGTCAGCACATGCTTACAGGTTCTGTCAATTCTTAAGTGTATTTCAATTCTATTCTTCATTCATTTCATAAGCAGAAATTCAGAATTAGCTGGGCCACTATAACACTGACAGATGAAGTGTAAGAAAAGTTCTGATTTAAGCTAATAAGGAGACCTTGCTTTTGTCCCAGCCATTCTCCGTTGTCATCTAATACAAGTGCCCAATGAATTCTCTTCTCACCTGAGGGTTAGTAGTTGCGGATGTTTTCACAGGTTGAATAGTCTGAGGCAAAGACACCAGAGTCTGAGGAAGGTAGAGGGGAAGGGACGTTGAAACTGTAAGTGCTCCTGAGTCCTCTGACAACCACTGCTGAAGCTGATCTTCAAACCTGAAACATTTGAGCATTAGGAAGAAAAAATAACTGTCAACTCACTTTTCTCCTTATATGCTTTAAATTTTAAAGCTTTGCTTTTTAATTGTACTAAAGGTGGAATTAAGTTATGATATCAACTGAGAAGCAGAAAAGTACTCTATAAAAAATTTAGTATCTTCTCTAACTTATAAACTTGATTCATATTTAATGAAAAAGGTGGCATCTATTCAAAACAACTTTTTTTAACATTACTTGTTATTTTCCCATTTGGTTTATCTCCTCTGGCTTATTTTGCTACTATATGTCTATAATTTATTATCTCTTTGGACTATCCACATGTATGGATTGCAACTTATAGTTTAAAATTAACCCCAAGTAACATCCCACTGCCACCTAACACACTCCAGAGCTGTCCACTCTTATTATACTTGTCTTTTCAAGAAAAGCAATCTGATCCAAACTGCTTAAATGATATAGACCCAGGACTTTTAAAATCATAACACATTCATTCACTTTGCCAACACATATTTATCAAGCTTCACCAAACACTAGGCACCATTCTGGGTACCAAGTATATAGCACTGGCCCAGACAAGGTCCAGCTGTAGGCAGCTTACATTTTAGTGATGGGAAACAGACAAGGGAGACGTCTGAAGACGAGAAAGACAAGGCAGAGACACAGAAACAGGGAAAACTAATGAGATGCATAAGGAGGTCCTTGCTGAGTAGACATGAGCAGCGATCGAAAGTGAGTACAAGATGAGCCAAGGGGATGTTGGCAGGGAGGGCTACAGAACACTGGGACAAGAGGACTAGACAAGTGAGAATCACATTTTTTGAGGAGTTCACTGTTAGAGGAGGAGGAATATAGGGGTGGTGACTAGAGAGGGAAATGGGACCAAGACAGGAGGAAACAGCAGCATGTTTTCATGTCTGTCTGCTGACCGGAGAGTGAAGGACTCTCACTGGACGAGTGTCCTTGAGTGGGTGAGAGATGAAGAGGCCAGCCAAAGGGAGGGGCTGACCTTGCATCCAGGACAGAGGCTGCTGGAGGGGACAGTGCAGAAGGAGGCAAGAGGACAAGGGTGCAAACTCCCTTCTGCTGGTTCTCAGTAAAACCATAAACAAGGATGGTGGGAGGAGGCAGAGGAGGGCCCGCTCCAGCTCTCGCCCACTTAAACAGCGTGGCAATGTACCCACACCCTCAGTCAGGCTGGTGCCGGCCACATGCCGCAGAGGTTTCTTAGCCAGCCATACTCATTCCCCAGTAGGAAACTCAAGACTTCCAGTGATAAACTGATTTCAAACAATAGAGCAGTTTAAAGCACATTCTTGACGGCACTGCCTGTGTCCTTAAAGAGCTTACACTTCACACGTCTGACTTGCCTACTTTTTCCAAACAGTCTTATCACTGGGATCCTTGCTAATAACACAGCATGAAGAGGTCTAAAGGACACAATGAACCCCAGGGAAAGGGCTTCACCTCTTGCTCTCCTCTTTCTCCAGCAGCAGGCTGCTAGACAGACACTGGGCCAGGAGCTCCTGCGCAGAGGCTCCACGCATCAGATCCTCCGAGCTGGGAATCCGCCCCTCTGGGCCGCGCTCCACACCTCTCTTCCCTTTGCGGTGCACGTGGAAGAATGGAGTGGGAAGCTTGTTTGCAGAAGGATGAAAAGACTTTATCCCCAAACTGTAAGCACATGTTTTGAAATGCTTGCAGTCAGCAAACAGAGGAAGAAAGGGTTCTTCTAGCATCAGGTAGAGTGGGGTGCTTTGGGGTCAGGCACCAAGGGTGGGCAGTCCTTACCCTGCAGGAACTTCCCCTCTTCTAGGCAGCTGGCTCCCAAAGCTTCTCTACTCCCCCTTCCAGGGTCATCAGCAGATTCTCTATTTTCCCCTAATATTGGTAAGGTTCTTATTTTTGCATTTAGCTCCTAAATCCATCGGGTTTTTTTTTTTTGCTGTGATGTGAAGCCTGTGGGATCCCAGTTTCCTGACTAGGGATTGAACCTGGGACCCTAAGCAGTGAAAGCTCTGAGTCCTAAGCACTGGACTGCCAGGGAATTTCCCTGGAAGTAATGATTACAGTAGCGGGAGATAAGGGTCTAATGCTTTTTCTTTTAAATTTTATTTATTTATTTTTTGGAGGGTGGGGTTGGGAGGGAGGGGGGCGGGCAGGCCACTTCTATTGGTCTTTCATTTCTCTATTTTCATCCGTCTTTGTTCTTTGGCTCCTGTGGGCCTCTCATGGCAGTGGCCACTGTCATCGCAGAGCACCGGCTCTGGGTGCACACGTGCCAGAGCTCCCGCTCGGTGATTGGACACATCGGTCCAGCCGCTCCGCGGCACGTGGGATCTTCCCAGGCCAGGGATCAAACCGGCACCCCTTGCACTGCAAGGCGGTGTCTTTACCCACTGGACCACCAGGGGAAGCCCGTCTAATGCTTTTTCTAAACGTATGCCAATCTCTGTTCTCTCCTCATTAATTTCCCTGATTTGGCATGGTACTTTTATCACATATGGTTCTGTTCTTATACTTTCCATTCTGATCCATTTGTCTACTGTAACTTTATTATACATTTTGGTATCAGGCAGAGCAGACTGTCCTTGTTATTAAAAATTTTCTCAGCAATTGCTACAAATTTTCTCATTCTGATAAATTTTACAATTAACTTGTCAAGACCAGGGGTAAACATCCTTTTGGGCTTTTGATTAGAAATGCCCTGGACATGGGTAAGCCTAAGGCTGATTCAGTTCGATGTTTAGTAGAAACCAACACAATACTATAAAGCAACTATCCTTCAATTAAAAATAATTACATTAAAAAAGAGAGAAATGCCCTGACTTAATAGTTTGAAAATGACATCTTTATAGCATTGTGTCCTCTAGTCAACGGCATTTACTCAAGGTTTTCTTTGCACCCTCAGGACCCTGAGAATCCCCTTTGTAGGGGTTTATCATCTCTCCTGGTCAATCTGTGTCTATACATTCTAGATTTGTTGCTCTGTGAATTAGAAATTCTGTAAGCTACAGGTTCATCTGTCTGAGCGCTGAACGCTCAAGACGTCTAAGGGTGTGCCTGCTGATGGCCTTGAACTGACCATCTTACTGTGGGGAAACGACAGTTCCTCCTCTGTGTATTTACGCCACCACGTCTGAGCGCTAAACTGGGCAGAGTCTCCAAGAGAACAGTGAACAGCAATGTCAGGGACAGCTCAAGGCTGGTTCTAACATCAGGGCTTCTGACGGTTCACCAAGAAGCACAGGGGGTTGGGGTAGTTTTATGGTAGATAGCTCTATAAGGCTAAGGAATTTTACCCAAGTTTGATAAGAAATGTTATTAGGAATGAGTATAAACTTTTTTCTTGGGGAGAGGAAGAAATGGTTATAAATGCTAAGAAAGGCATTTTAATACCCAGTGAAATGATCACTTATTTTTCTGAAATGGCAGCAAACTGCATGAATAGATTTTTTTTTTTAAAGATTTATTTATTTATTTTTGGGCGGGGGTCGGGTTGGGGAGGGAGGGGAGCGGGCAGGCCACTTCTATTGGTCTTTCATCTGTCCATTTTCATCCATCTTTGTTCTTTGGCCCGTGTGGGCCTCCCATTGCGGTGGCCTCTGTTATCGCAGAGCACCGGCTCTGGGCACATGCGCTCCAGCGCTCTGGCTCGGTCATTGGACACATCGGTCCAGCCGCTCCGCGGCACGTGGGATCTTCCCAGGCCAGGGATGGAACCGGCGCCCCTTGCACTGCAAGGCGGTGTCCTTACCCACTGGACCACCAGGGGAAGCCCATGAATAGATTTCTGTTCTTGATATTGTTTAGCATGGTATAAAGTGAGCTTGTGAGTGTTTTGTGTAGTATAAGACTGTAAATGCTAACATTTTACTTAGTATTTTTGAACCTGGTTTGCAAATGAGATCAGATGGCAGCTTTCTTTGTACTCTTCTGGTTATGTTACAACTTCAGGGTCAGGTTCATCTAGTAAATAAAGCAAGATGCTTGCTTTTCTCTGCTCTACAACAGTTTCTACTACAGGGGAATGATCTGTTCCTCCAGTATTAGTTGGAATCTTCCCACAATGGACTAGATTTTGTGCATGTGTGCTAAGTCGCTTCAGTCATGTCTGACTCTTTGTGACCCTATGGACTGTAGCCTGCCAGGCTCCTCTGTCCATGGGATTCTCCAGGCAGGAATACTGAGAGTGAGCTGCCATGCCCTCTTCCAGGAGATGGGATCAAACTGGCATCTCTTAAGTCCCCTGAACTGGCAAGCAAGTTCTTCACCACTAGAGTCACCTGGATTTCGTGTATAGCACGTAAATTTCTGCTGTGCACTCCGGAAGGAAAAACAGTGTATTCTCCTGGCTGAGGGACGACAGAAACATACACTGAACACAGATCTCACCGGTACTGACTCAACTGTAGTTCCTTCTGTGTCTGCATTCTGGCTTGTTCCCACGACAAAGGAACCCTGTATTTTTTCAAATGGTTTTTAAAAAAATACACACATATCTGACCATCTTCACTCAGCGCCTCTGAGAAACAATACAAAAATAAGAAAAGATTATCAAGAGAGCAACAGGTAACCACCTGATGTTTGCTTAAATTTACTGACGTAAGGTCCAGCCCTTCTGAAAGTCAGACAATTATGTGACTCCCATGCTTGAGCTAAATATTCTCCAAGTGTCCATGGGTCATTCAAGGTCCAGAGAGGCTCATGTCCAGACCTGCATGGCCAGTGCTGACAACTCTGGCTCGGTCATTGGACACATCGGTCCACCCCCGGCACGTGGGATCTTCCCAGGCCAGGGATGGAACCGGCGCCCCTTGCACTGCAAGGCGGTGTCCTTACCCACTGGACCACCAGGGGAAGCCCATGAATAGATTTCTGTTCTTGATATTGTTTAGCATGGTATAAAGTGAGCTTGTGAGTGTTTTGTGTAGTATAAGACTGTAAATGCTAACATTTTACTTAGTATTTTTGAACCTGGTTTGCAAATGAGATCAGATGGCAGCTTTCTTTGTACTCTTCTGGTTATGTTACAACTTCAGGGTCAGGTTCATCTAGTAAATAAAGCAAGATGCTTGCTTTTCTCTGCTCTACAACAGTTTCTACTACAGGGGAATGATCTGTTCCTCCAGTATTAGTTGGAATCTTCCCACAATGGACTAGATTTTGTGCATGTGTGCTAAGTCGCTTCAGTCATGTCTGACTCTTTGTGACCCTATGGACTGTAGCCTGCCAGGCTCCTCTGTCCATGGGATTCTCCAGGCAGGAATACTGAGAGTGAGCTGCCATGCCCTCTTCCAGGAGATGGGATCAAACTGGCATCTCTTAAGTCCCCTGAACTGGCAAGCAAGTTCTTCACCACTAGAGTCACCTGGATTTCGTGTATAGCACGTAAATTTCTGCTGTGCACTCCGGAAGGAAAAACAGTGTATTCTCCTGGCTGAGGGACGACAGAAACATACACTGAACACAGATCTCACCGGTACTGACTCAACTGTAGTTCCTTCTGTGTCTGCATTCTGGCTTGTTCCCACGACAAAGGAACCCTGTATTTTTTCAAATGGTTTTTAAAAAAATACACACATATCTGACCATCTTCACTCAGCGCCTCTGAGAAACAATACAAAAATAAGAAAAGATTATCAAGAGAGCAACAGGTAACCACCTGATGTTTGCTTAAATTTACTGACGTAAGGTCCAGCCCTTCTGAAAGTCAGACAATTATGTGACTCCCATGCTTGAGCTAAATATTCTCCAAGTGTCCATGGGTCATTCAAGGTCCAGAGAGGCTCATGTCCAGACCTGCATGGCCAGTGCTGACAACTCAGAGAGGACTCTCGAAAGCCAGACTGAGGGACCCTGAACAGGGAGATGAGTGCAGGCCCTCCTGAAACCTTCTCAGTTCTTCCCAAAGTCATCTGGAAGTCACTGCCTTGAAGAGATAGTTCTAGAGAAAGGAAGGGTGGGGACCCGCAGGAAAGAAACAAACATCAAGTAAACATCTTTCTTTGCTGAAACTGGACCAGGAAAGTCTCCTGAGGAGCCGGCCCCTCAGCACCCAGCACCCAGCACCAAGTACCTGACGAGACGGGAAGCCTCGGGGGTGTCCAGTCGCTCAGCCTGTGGTTGATGCACAAGGCGATGATGTCGTCCCATGGGATCTCAGCAACTGAGGGCCCTGCCCCCTGGCCAGGGGAGGGGCTCCTGGTCCTCCACCTGCTGTATGCGGTGCGGAGCAGGCTCTCCACCTGGGACTGCAGGACAGGCTGCGTCCGGCGGGAGCTGGGGATCTGGGAGGCGTACTGGATGACCATGGAACACACGGGGATCCAGGGAGCTGGCAGAAAGGCACCAAGAAGTTATAGGTTTGGTAGAAACCTACATCACTCTATATTTTCCTAGGAAAAGGCAACTGTGTAGCTGAGAAGTCGGCTTTCAACTCGGAAGACAACAGAACCATAGCTGTTAAAGACAGGACATCTCTCTCCCTGTGTCCAGGTAAAGGATGCTGTTACTCAGGCTGAAATTCACCGCACAGGGTCTAAGCTAGAGGCTATGACTGCACAGGCCTGTGGATGCACACAAGCATCTGACCAAGCACTCAGGCAGGTCTGGTCCCAGAGGCGTGGGCTTCTCTGGGGAGCCCCAACGTAGCTCACCACAGAGGTTTTCGGTAGTGCATTTTGTTTCCCTTCAGTAGCAAATATCTGTTAGACCTACTGGAGCCCATACCTTAAAGTTTAGAAGGATGCCTGAGGCCTCTGTTCAACGAGGTCCAGAGGAGAATGGCCCTGCCAAGGCCACATGGGTCATTCAAGGTCCAGAGAGGCTCATGTCCAGACCTGCATGGCCAGTGCTGACAACTCAGAGAGGACTCTCGAAAGCCAGACTGAGGGACCCTGAACAGGGAGATGAGTGCAGGCCCTCCTGAAACCTTCTCAGTTCTTCCCAAAGTCATCTGGAAGTCACTGCCTTGAAGAGATAGTTCTAGAGAAAGGAAGGGTGGGGACCCGCAGGAAAGAAACAAACATCAAGTAAACATCTTTCTTTGCTGAAACTGGACCAGGAAAGTCTCCTGAGGAGCCGGCCCCTCAGCACCCAGCACCCAGCACCAAGTACCTGACGAGACGGGAAGCCTCGGGGGTGTCCAGTCGCTCAGCCTGTGGTTGATGCACAAGGCGATGATGTCGTCCCATGGGATCTCAGCAACTGAGGGCCCTGCCCCCTGGCCAGGGGAGGGGCTCCTGGTCCTCCACCTGCTGTATGCGGTGCGGAGCAGGCTCTCCACCTGGGACTGCAGGACAGGCTGCGTCCGGCGGGAGCTGGGGATCTGGGAGGCGTACTGGATGACCATGGAACACACGGGGATCCAGGGAGCTGGCAGAAAGGCACCAAGAAGTTATAGGTTTGGTAGAAACCTACATCACTCTATATTTTCCTAGGAAAAGGCAACTGTGTAGCTGAGAAGTCGGCTTTCAACTCGGAAGACAACAGAACCATAGCTGTTAAAGACAGGACATCTCTCTCCCTGTGTCCAGGTAAAGGATGCTGTTACTCAGGCTGAAATTCACCGCACAGGGTCTAAGCTAGAGGCTATGACTGCACAGGCCTGTGGATGCACACAAGCATCTGACCAAGCACTCAGGCAGGTCTGGTCCCAGAGGCGTGGGCTTCTCTGGGGAGCCCCAACGTAGCTCACCACAGAGGTTTTCGGTAGTGCATTTTGTTTCCCTTCAGTAGCAAATATCTGTTAGACCTACTGGAGCCCATACCTTAAAGTTTAGAAGGATGCCTGAGGCCTCTGTTCAACGAGGTCCAGAGGAGAATGGCCCTGCCAAGGCCACATGAGCACAAAGAGCGTCCTTCCCTCCTCACAGCACAGCAGCCCGTCCGCACGTGTGTCAGAACAGCCCCACAGCTCGGGCAGCCCGAGCCCCACTCGGGTGCAGCCAGAGCCTCAGAGCGAGCGTCTCTGACAGAGGAGGAACCCTGATCTTACAGCGGCACTGAGTGCCAGCACCCGTGCAGAGCCAGCAGCGTGGGGATAGGACTGTACAAGGCCTTTAGCTCCCCAAAGCCATGGGGCAGGCAGGAGGGGACCTGCTGTCCACTGAGAAACCGCAGGCTGACACCTCCCTCCTGGGACTGCGCAGACACCCACAGACTGCTCAGCCAGTGGTGGAGGGCCAACAGCTCCCACTCCACAAAACCCTAGCTCATCCTGACACCTGAACGTAAAGGCGAGTGCAGACAGGGGCAGTGTGGGGCCGGGGTGCACAGCAGTGCCAACCACCTGCCAGCGTCCCTACAACAAGAAGGATTTAGGGAGTGTGCCCCTCCCCCAGCTCCTTCCCAGCCAGTCCCCTCAGCATGAGCACACACCCCCTGAGGGCGGAAGGTCCATCTGTGGGAGCTGGAAGCTGAGGATAGCCTGCCTCAGCCAGGCCAGGTGCTCCGGAGCATTCCAGTGCAGGTGAGGAAGCAGCCGGCTGCCCCCTGCCTCGGCAAACTCGGTGACAGGCCAGGACAGGTCGCAGAGCTGCTCAGAGGTCACCACAGAGGCCAGGAAGCTCAGCACACTGTTGAACAGCTCGACGACAGCGCTCGGCTCCTGCGAGGCCAGGCCGCCCAGCCGCCGCTCTCTTCTGTCGTGGAAGAAGCGGCCGCTGAACTCCCCGGGTAACCCCATCTTCCACGTACTGAACGAGGGTCTGGCAGCAAAGGTCAAGGGCACGGGGACAGTGGGATACCAGCCACTGCACAGCCTGTGAAACCTGAGAACCAAAGACAGTGGGGAGAGATCTGGTTCGACAATTCAAGCTGTTTGCCAGCACGAGGTCCAGAGGAGAATGGCCCTGCCAAGGCCACATGAGCACAAAGAGCGTCCTTCCCTCCTCACAGCACAGCAGCCCGTCCGCACGTGTGTCAGAACAGCCCCACAGCTCGGGCAGCCCGAGCCCCACTCGGGTGCAGCCAGAGCCTCAGAGCGAGCGTCTCTGACAGAGGAGGAACCCTGATCTTACAGCGGCACTGAGTGCCAGCACCCGTGCAGAGCCAGCAGCGTGGGGATAGGACTGTACAAGGCCTTTAGCTCCCCAAAGCCATGGGGCAGGCAGGAGGGGACCTGCTGTCCACTGAGAAACCGCAGGCTGACACCTCCCTCCTGGGACTGCGCAGACACCCACAGACTGCTCAGCCAGTGGTGGAGGGCCAACAGCTCCCACTCCACAAAACCCTAGCTCATCCTGACACCTGAACGTAAAGGCGAGTGCAGACAGGGGCAGTGTGGGGCCGGGGTGCACAGCAGTGCCAACCACCTGCCAGCGTCCCTACAACAAGAAGGATTTAGGGAGTGTGCCCCTCCCCCAGCTCCTTCCCAGCCAGTCCCCTCAGCATGAGCACACACCCCCTGAGGGCGGAAGGTCCATCTGTGGGAGCTGGAAGCTGAGGATAGCCTGCCTCAGCCAGGCCAGGTGCTCCGGAGCATTCCAGTGCAGGTGAGGAAGCAGCCGGCTGCCCCCTGCCTCGGCAAACTCGGTGACAGGCCAGGACAGGTCGCAGAGCTGCTCAGAGGTCACCACAGAGGCCAGGAAGCTCAGCACACTGTTGAACAGCTCGACGACAGCGCTCGGCTCCTGCGAGGCCAGGCCGCCCAGCCGCCGCTCTCTTCTGTCGTGGAAGAAGCGGCCGCTGAACTCCCGGCTAACCCCATCTTCCACGTACTGAACGAGGGTCTGGCAGCAAAGGTCAAGGGCACGGGGACAGTGGGATACCAGCCACTGCACAGCCTGTGAAACCTGAGAACCAAAGACAGTGGGGAGAGATCTGGTTCGACAATTCAAGCTGTTTGCCAGAAGGAGGTTCCTGAAGGCGCCCCACCCATAGCTGCTACAGCAGGTGCCAGCAAGCAGCAGCCTCGCGTCACGCCAAAGGAAGCTGAAGCCTCCACTGCAGCTGAGCCTGGTCTCCACGGAGGCCAACGCAGCAGGGACCCTGAGACGGCGCCCGTTCCCCTCGCCACCCAGAAGGGCTGGGAGCCAAGGGGACTGCAGTGCACGTCCTCTCAGCCTCACACGGAAAGGGAAACTACATCTTCAGCTCTTAGAAGGACTAGAGCTTCACTACATGCTGGATGCTTTCACATCCTATAGCTTTCATTCTTCCCATGGTTACTTTCAATTCCCGAGACTTCTTTTGCTAACTGTTAGCATCGACTTCCTTTTTAAAGGGAACTCTGATAACATTATTTCTTTTCATTCCAAGGACAATCACCTACAAAATAATCACACGTTTGACCTTCAGATACAAAACGTAAATTGTCACAGTTTAAATCTGTAACAAGAAAACCTCTAAAAAATCTACATAATTTAGTCTGTTGCTGATAGCAGGACTATGAGCAAATTTTGTCTTTTATTTTGATTTCTGCTTATAATTTCATAAAGTTTCATATCAAAACATAAAATTAAAATGCAAGAACCAATATATGCTAAACTCAAGATACAGTGAAAGGGAAAAAACTAAAATATCTGTTGGACCTTTAAAAATGATAAAACCTTACCTTAGTTGTGCCTTGTAAATCATTAATGGAGTCAGGGATCTCAATAACCATGTAATCTGAAATCAGTTTAGCTGAAACCAAATCTGGCAGCATCAAACCTGTGAGGGAAGCAGACGCAGTCACCGTCTCAGGCCAGCAGCCGCTGCTATCCACAGAGGCCAGGAACCCACCCTGTTGAACAGCTCGACGACAGCGCTCGGCTCCTGCGAGGCCAGGCCGCCCAGCCGCCGCTCTCTTCTGTCGTGGAAGAAGCGGCCGCTGAACTCCGGCTAACCCCATCTTCCACGTACTGAACGAGGGTCTGGCAGCAAAGGTCAAGGGCACGGGGACAGTGGGATACCAGCCACTGCACAGCCTGTGAAACCTGAGAACCAAAGACAGTGGGGAGAGATCTGGTTCGACAATTCAAGCTGTTTGCCAGAAGGAGGTTCCTGAAGGCGCCCACCCATAGCTGCTACAGCAGGTGCCAGCAAGCAGCAGCCTCGCGTCACGCCAAAGGAAGCTGAAGCCTCCACTGCAGCTGAGCCTGGTCTCCACGGAGGCCAACGCAGCAGGGACCCTGAGACGGCGCCCGTTCCCCTCGCCACCCAGAAGGGCTGGGAGCCAAGGGGACTGCAGTGCACGTCCTCTCAGCCTCACACGGAAAGGGAAACTACATCTTCAGCTCTTAGAAGGACTAGAGCTTCACTACATGCTGGATGCTTTCACATCCTATAGCTTTCATTCTTCCCATGGTTACTTTCAATTCCCGAGACTTCTTTTGCTAACTGTTAGCATCGACTTCCTTTTTAAAGGGAACTCTGATAACATTATTTCTTTTCATTCCAAGGACAATCACCTACAAAATAATCACACGTTTGACCTTCAGATACAAAACGTAAATTGTCACAGTTTAAATCTGTAACAAGAAAACCTCTAAAAAATCTACATAATTTAGTCTGTTGCTGATAGCAGGACTATGAGCAAATTTTGTCTTTTATTTTGATTTCTGCTTATAATTTCATAAAGTTTCATATCAAAACATAAAATTAAAATGCAAGAACCAATATATGCTAAACTCAAGATACAGTGAAAGGGAAAAAACTAAAATATCTGTTGGACCTTTAAAAATGATAAAACCTTACCTTAGTTGTGCCTTGTAAATCATTAATGGAGTCAGGGATCTCAATAACCATGTAATCTGAAATCAGTTTAGCTGAAACCAAATCTGGCAGCATCAAACCTGTGAGGGAAGCAGACGCAGTCACCGTCTCCTGGTGAAGGCCTGCGCACAAGCGGCGGGGTCTCCTGCCCCGCCCCCGCCTGAGCCCGCACCACAGCGGCGGCTGTCACGCGGCCCACCACCGCGCGGCCCTTCCGCAGGCCCCGGCTCCACCCGTCACTGACACACTGGCTCCCCAGTGGCGCTGCCTTCACACACCCTCTTCCGCGTCCTTCTTCACTGCGACGCCTCTCGCGCTGGGCGCCAGAACCACCAGCGGAAGGGCGGGCTGGAAGGGCTTGGCCTGCAGGAGCTGCTTGATCTGCAGCAATGCCGACAGCCAGTACACGTCCTCCTCGGCCAGGTCCTCGCTCTTCACTCTGGGCGGGAGCAGCAGCAGGAGCCCACTGGCTCCCAGGAGCTCCTTCTGTGCCTCCACGGCATCGAGGGCACCATCGCTCAGGGCGCCGTGGGCCACCTGGAACAGCACCCAAGAGACACACGGTGGGGGACAGAGCAGCAGTGAGCGTCAGCTCCAGCGCGAGCACAGCCGACCGCTCACCGCCCTCCACTCCGAGGGGCCAAAAGCTAGTGCAAGAAACCTCTGCGACACAGAGAATCCAGCCTCTGCGAGACCTGCATTTGAACAACTTAATCTTACGTTACCTCAAACACGTGTAAAAAGCAAGTAGGCCTGTAATAACAGAAAGGGGGAAAGACAAACCAGCAGCAGGAAAGGGGATTCCTTCCCCTTGTCTGGAAAGCAGTGCAGACGAGTAAAGGAACCAGATAACCCCGCGCGGAAGGGCTGCAGACACGGTGAGCAAGAGCCAGGCTGGCCAAGCCTGCAAAAGCCCTGGGAGCCCAGGCCCGCAGCACCAGCGCCAGGGCAAGGCTCCCGGCCCAGAGTTCCAGCCACACCCAAGACAGAGGCCACGGGTCATCCACCCCCCACCCCTGAGCACAACTCATCCCCCTGGGCCCTGGGCCAGGTCCTGTCCTGAGGATCCCAGCATGGGGGTACTGCAGGCACAGCAGAGGGGACTTGGCGGGGGCACCCACCACTACCCTGAGAGCACCAGCAGCTGCCTGAGGAGGAGACATGATGAGTCCTTCCCAGAGAAAACAAACAGCCTGGGGGGTTGACGCCCAGAGTCCCCAAAGAAGCTGGCTGCCATTTCTGTTACCTCCAGCCCGCCCCGAACACAGACCTATGACCAGCCTTCCAGAGCCTCACTCAGATAAGGTGTCTAAGGAGAGCCTCCAACATTAAGAGAAAAACTAGAAAAACAGAGAAATAGGAACCCTAAGAAAACAGATACTATATGCGACATAAGAAAACCTATGCAAAAATCCTAATTTCCCTTGGATCCAGAAATAGTTAACAAGATGATATGAAAAAGTAAAATAAGGATAAGACAAAGGAAATCAATAATACATTATGTTATTAAAAACTCAAAGGTAAGGAAATCTCCCAGAAAACAATATTAAAAACAAGATGGAAAATGGGATAGAAAGGATGGATGAAGAGGCTCAGAGGATCAAATGATGAGGTCATCAGTCTAACTGGAGTTCAAGAGAGAAGAATAAAAGGAAGGAAAGCAGATGTCATCAAGATGCAAAAAACATCAGTCTCTAGCCCACAAGGACCTACCAAGGGTCCCATCAAGAACCTTCCCAAGATGTAAACTGAATACAGCCGCTATGGAAGGCAGTATGGAGATTCCTTAAAAAACTAAAAATAGAAGCACCATACGACCCAGCAATCCCACTCTTAGGCTTATACCCTGATGAAATCAGAACTGAAAGAGGCACCTGTACCCCAATGTTCATTGCAGCTATCTATACAATAGCTAGAACATGGAAGCAACCTAGATGTCCATCGACAAATGAATGGATAAAAGAGCTCTGGTACATATATACAATGGAATACGTCTCAGCTGTAAAAAAAAATGCAGAAGATTCAGCCCTAATGAGGTGGATGGCTCTAGAACCCATTATAAAAAGTGAAGTAAATCAAAAAGAGAAAGACAAGTACAGTATACTAACACATATATATGGAATCTAATAAGAAGGTAATGATAACACACGCAGTGAAGCGATGGAAAAACAGTCACAGAGAACAGACATGACAGGGTGAACAGTGGGTGGGAGGCACAGAGGAGTAACCTAGTAACTCACCAAACCCCCAACTACCCTGAGAGCACCAGCAGCTGCCTGAGGAGGAGACATGATGAGTCCTTCCCAGAGAAAACAAACAGCCTGGGGTTGGCCCAGAGTCCCCAAGAAGCTGGCTGCCATTTCTGTTACCTCCAGCCCGCCCCGAACACAGACCTATGACCAGCCTTCCAGAGCCTCACTCAGATAAGGTGTCTAAGGAGAGCCTCCAACATTAAGAGAAAAACTAGAAAAACAGAGAAATAGGAACCCTAAGAAAACAGATACTATATGCGACATAAGAAAACCTATGCAAAAATCCTAATTTCCCTTGGATCCAGAAATAGTTAACAAGATGATATGAAAAAGTAAAATAAGGATAAGACAAAGGAAATCAATAATACATTATGTTATTAAAAACTCAAAGGTAAGGAAATCTCCCAGAAAACAATATTAAAAACAAGATGGAAAATGGGATAGAAAGGATGGATGAAGAGGCTCAGAGGATCAAATGATGAGGTCATCAGTCTAACTGGAGTTCAAGAGAGAAGAATAAAAGGAAGGAAAGCAGATGTCATCAAGATGCAAAAAACATCAGTCTCTAGCCCACAAGGACCTACCAAGGGTCCCATCAAGAACCTTCCCAAGATGTAAACTGAATACAGCCGCTATGGAAGGCAGTATGGAGATTCCTTAAAAAACTAAAAATAGAAGCACCATACGACCCAGCAATCCCACTCTTAGGCTTATACCCTGATGAAATCAGAACTGAAAGAGGCACCTGTACCCCAATGTTCATTGCAGCTATCTATACAATAGCTAGAACATGGAAGCAACCTAGATGTCCATCGACAAATGAATGGATAAAAGAGCTCTGGTACATATATACAATGGAATACGTCTCAGCTGTAAAAAGAAATGCAGAAGATTCAGCCCTAATGAGGTGGATGGCTCTAGAACCCATTATAAAAAGTGAAGTAAATCAAAAAGAGAAAGACAAGTACAGTATACTAACACATATATATGGAATCTAATAAGAAGGTAATGATAACACACGCAGTGAAGCGATGGAAAAACAGTCACAGAGAACAGACATATGGACATTCTGGGGAATGAACAGTGGGTGGGAGGCACAGAGGGAGTAACCTAGAAACCTATACTATCTTCTGTGAAAAAGACAGCTATTGTCATTGCACTGTGCGGACAGGGGATCCTGCAGGGGCACGGTGCGACGGCCTGGAGGGGTGGGATGGGGGGACGGGGAGGGGGGCGGAGGAGGGAGTGGGCCAGGGATATACATATGACTGATCTGGGACTGTACATATCTGTAAACAACAAAACTCTGTAAAAGTTAAAAGTTAAATAAAAGTTTTTAAAAAATAAATAAAAAGAAAAATTAGAAAAAAAAGTTGCAAAACAGAAAAAAAAAAAACCTTCCCAAGGGCAGATACAGTATACTAACACATATATATGGAATCTAATAAGAAGGTAATGATAACACACGCAGTGAAGCGATGGAAAAACAGTCACAGAGAACAGACATATGGACATTCTGGGGAATGAACAGTGGGTGGGAGGCACAGAGGGAGTAACCTAGAAACCTATACTATCTTCTGTGAAAAAGACAGCTATTGTCATTGCACTGTGCGGACAGGGGATCCTGCAGGGGCACGGTGCGACGGCCTGGAGGGGTGGGATGGGGGACGGGGAGGGGGGCGGAGGAGGGAGTGGGCCAGGGATATACATATGACTGATCTGGGACTGTACATATCTGTAAACAACAAAACTCTGTAAAAGTTAAAAGTTAAATAAAAGTTTTTAAAAAATAAATAAAAAGAAAAATTAGAAAAAAAAGTTGCAAAACAGAAAAAAAAAAAACCTTCCCAAGGGCAGATACAGTATACTAACGCATATATATGGAATATAATAAGTTCATACTGATAAATACACAGGCAGAGCACTGATGGAAGAAGTCATAGAGAACAGACTTTCGGACATTGGGGAGAGGGAAAAGCGGATGAGAAATATGGAAAGAGCAACAGAGAACCCTATACTGTCTTATGTAAAAGAGGTAACTATTGTCAGTGCACTGTGGGACTAAGGGATCCTACATGGGGGCTATGTGATGACCTAGAGGGGTGGAAAGGGGGGGAATGGGATATACATATAACTAATCTGGAATTACACATGTCTGTAAACAACAAAAGTCTGTAAAATCAAAAAAGCAAAATAAAAAAACTTGCGATTGTGGAAAAAAAAAAACCTTCCCAGATGCTGAGGGAAGGAAGTAGGCACCAGAGCCCCAGGGCAGAGAGCAGGCTTCCAAAAAGAAACAAAGCCAGGCCAGAGAAAGGAACGGGAACAATTTCAGACATCTCAACAGCAATGCTAGATGGTCAGTGACAGTGGAATAAAACCAGAAGGAAAATAACTTTCAACTTATAATACTACACACCGAGCTAAACTATGAAGCAAATGTGAGGGTAAATACATTTTCTGGCAGAGTGGAACTCTGAAAACTCTCCTCCCATGCTTTCCTTCTTTGGAAGAAAGTGGAAAATGTGCTTCATCAAACAAGAGACTAAACCAAGAAAGTTCTGCTGCTGCTGCAGCCGGTGGCAGCACTGAGGAAGTGCCTGATCTGTCAGACACTCTGGTCCGTCTAACACGCGTTGCCTCACAGGACCCCGTGCACGATGCCAGCACCGTCGCAAGCAAGAGTACCAACCCACAGAAAGTCTGGCCCAGGACCTCGCTCAAGATCAGGGTCAGACGCCGAGGAACAGAACGGCCCGCCGGGTAGAGAGGTCCCCGAGGCAGCCTCACCCTGAGACACGACACCAGCCTGGAGGGGAGAGAAGGACCGCACCCTCTCGGGAGGACGGATAAGGTGGAGTGATGGAAAATTTGGAAAGCTCTACTGAGACGCGTATGGCCCACAGGCCTGCACATTTGGATGAATATTAATGAAAAGTAAAGACAAAACTATGTAAGTAGCAAATACCACTTGCAGGAAAAATAAATGTAGTCACAACATCTGCTGGTTCCGGGGCAATCAGCCATCTCACAGTGCATGCACAAGCATGTGCACACGTCACCATGCTTTCTGAGATACTCTAAAGTGACAAGGTGGCCACCTGACAGATGGGAAGGCTGAGAGCCAGTGGGGTGTTAAGGGTCTATGCCTGGGCTTCCGTGATGGTCCAGTGGGCAAGGAGTCCGCCTTGCAGTGCCAGGGGTGCTGGTTCGATCCCTGGCCTGGGAAGATCCCACATGCTACGGAGCAGCTAGGCCTGTGTGTCCAATTGCGAGCCAGCACTATGGAGTGTATGCACCCAGAGCCGGCGCTCTGCAGCGAGAGAAGCCACTGCAATGGGAGGTCCACACAGCCAAAGAATAAAGATGGATGAAAAATAAACAATGACTTAGAGGCTAAAAAAAAAAAGTCCATGCCTTCGCTAGTAGCGTGTGCAGCCCCAGGATGGCCCCCAAGATCTCACCTCCTAGTACTGACGTCCCTGCACCTGAGGGTCAGCTGAGCCTAGGGTCATGCTTCTAACAGACAAACGTGATGGGAAACCACTGTGAAGGTTAGGAGAAGAGAAGGTTACACCGTGAAGATTACAGAGAAAAGGGAGCTGGTTTATACCCTCTTGGGAGCTGCCTCGTGGAGGCCCACGTGGCACAGCGTGCAAAGAAGTAAATCCTGCCAGCAACCACGAGAGCGCACTTTCAGAGGCAATCAAAGCCCTGGCCTACACCCTGACTTCCACCTGCTGTGAAATACTGCCCCAGGGGACCCACCTAAGCCACACTTGGACTTTTATCACACAGAGACCAAGAGCAACCAGTGTTTATTTAAAGTTGCCACACTTGGTTTGTGTTTTTGTTTCTTTTGGTCGAGCTATGTGGCATGCGGGGTCTTGGTTCTCCAACTAGGGATCAAATCCGGGTTCCGACAGTGGAAACACAGAGAGTCCTGTAAGATGAACCGCAAGGGAATTCCCACAGCTGCTACATTTGAAGATAACATGTTATGTAGCAATAGACAACAAGTAAACCTATTTTGACAGCAAGTCAGCAGAGAACATCTGAAGTGGATAAATAAGAGAAACAATAGTGTATGCAAAAAATAAATAAATAAATAAATAAATAAAAAATAGTGTATGCACTACTGATGTGGAAACATAACAGAAATCAAGCTTTGGGGAGAGAGGCTAGGAGATGGGGCAGGGCCTGCGATTTCTCATCATAAATCACACAGTGCTAGCTGACTCTTTAATTACATGCAAGTGTTACTCTGACTTAAAAATCTCAAGACTCAAGTCAAGAAGAACAAACTAACTGTCCAGTAGGTGAAGTCTGACTCTATCACTGTAGGAAAAGGGAAGAACGTGTTGCAGGATGTTTCTATTACCTCTGAATGGCGAGAACACAGATGGCATCTTTATATTTCCTTATATTTTTTAAGTTTTATATATGTATTACTTTCATGCTTAAGAAAAATATTAAATAGTATTAAAATGGAAAGAAGAAAACAAAAATTCTATAGTCCAACTACAATCTGAAGCAGTTCCAAGGACAGAAGGCATGTGGACTGGAGTGTCCTATGAAGATGTCCGGGTGTACCATGAAGGTGACTCTCAGGAAGAGAGGGCCTGGAGTCAGGTTCAGGGCAGGACACGGTGCGGAGGGAAGCTCGAGCACACAGCCAGTCGCAAAGGCCACACTGTGGATGGCACCAGACTCAGGTCACAGAGCTGGCCAGAGCAGCAGCTACCAATGCCAGGTCTGCTCAACACTGAATCCCATACTTCCTGTCCTACACTGCTATTTTCTAAATAAATAAAATATACACCTGATTTTATTTCTGAACATACACAGTAAAACCTAACATTCATTTATGTAGGTCTGAATCTCATGAGGAAACAGGTTCTCATTAAATAAGACTTTCTGAGGGAACCAATTAAGCTCAGTATTGTACAAACACATATAAAGAACAAAAATTAGAACTTGTAATCAAAAGCTGAGGACAACCTGAATATAAAACACAAGAAACAACCTGACGGGCTTCCCTGGCAGCTCAGTTTTAGTAAAGAGTTTGCCTGCCAATGCAGGAGACATGGGTTTGATGCCTGATCCGGAAAGATCCCACATGCTGCAGAGCAGTTAGGCCCATGAGCCACAACTATGGAGCCTGTGCTCTAGAGCCTCGGAGTTGCAACTGTGGAGCCCGTGAGCCCTAGAGCCTGAGTTTCACAAGAAAAGTCACTGCAACGAGAAGCCTGTTCACCTCAACTAAAGAGTAGCCCCCACTCCCTGAAACTAGAGAAGAGCCTGTGTTAGCAGTGAAAGTTCAGAATAGCCAAAAATAAATAAATAAATAAATAAAATTAAAAAAAAAAAAAAAAAAAACCCTGAAATACCTAACAGTGAACCTATGTGAAAACTGATTAGAACTAAAAACCATTAGTCTTCTGGTAAGACATGATGTATCAGGAAGCTATGTCAATAAAGACGTCAGCAGCTGGCAGACCCTGTAAATTACTGGAGGTCCATGGAGTTCAGGGCTTCTGAATTATGTACAGAACACACAGGGAAACACATGTACTTTTCTCGATAGTTCTAGGCTGGTTTTTTTTTAAACTTCTTTGGCTACTCCTATTGGTCTTTCATTTATCTATTTTCATCCATTTTTGTTCTTTGGCCTGTGTGGGCCTCCCATCGCAGTGGCCTCTCTTGTTGCAGAGCACTGGCTCTGGGCGCATGCACTCCAGAGCTCCGGCTCGGTAGCTGGACACACTGGTCCAGTCACTCTGCGGCACGTGGGATCTTCGCGGGCCAGGGATCGAACCGGCGCCCCTCGCACTGCAAGGCATACTCCTTACACACTGGACCACCAGGGGAGCCTGGTTCTGGGTTTTTAAGTTTCTCAAAGAGATGTCTGTGACCCAAGAGAAGACTCACTGTATCCTGAGAATCCAGCCTGGCCTCTCACACCAATGGGGTGTGCACAGATCATCAAGACACAACGAGGAACAGATCCACTTGCTTCTTAGTCTCCCATATTGTTTCGGAGCCACTTGAGGGAAGTTATGTGATTTCAATGATGTCTGGAAGTGAGCGCAAATGAGAAAGTCACAGAAATAAATACACGTAGTGACGGTCACTCACCTTGATGCACACACTAACAGAAACTGTCTCATTCCCTTTGCTGCTGAGAGCGTTAGAGACAGTGAGTGTCTGAATCCCACCATCACGGTGTGTGTCATCCACTGAGCCATCGTCTCCCATGAACTTGACCTTTAACCAATGTGCTAGACTTCTGTGAATAAAAGGAAATAACACTTGAAGGAGATGCTGACTCTAAATTTGAACCACGAAGAGAAATACACACAGATGTACCTCTACAAACATCAAATCTTATTATGAAGTTGATCTGAACAAAACAGGCTGTGATTTTTAAATGGAGTCAAGAACTCTACTGGGTTATATATTTGAGTAGAAGAGAGCACTCATTCTAATGTGATGTACGATTCTGAAGCCCTAAGAAAAGACGCTGAGGGCTTCCCCTGGTGGTCCAGTGGGTAAGGACACCGCCTTGCAGTACAAGGGGCGCCGGTTCCATCCCTGGCCTGGGAAGATCCCACATGCCGCGGAGCAGCTGGACCAATGTGTCCAATTACCGAGCCGGAGCTCTGGAGCACATGCACCCAGAGCCAGCGCTCTGCAAAGACAGACGCCACCGCGATGGGAGGCCCACAGGAGCCAAAGAACAAAGATGGATGAAAATAGAGAAAATGAAAGACCAATAGAAGTGGCCCACCCGCTCCCCTCCCTTCCCAACCCGACCCCCACCCAAAATAAATAAATAAATAAATAAAAAGAAAAGACACTGAGCAATGGAAAAGGTCCCTAGAGTTTACCATACAACCCAGCAATTCTGCCCTTGGGTACATAACCAAGAGAACTACAAACATACATCTACACACTTATACATCCACGTTCACATATGCATTATTCATAACTAAAAAGTAGAAATACAAATGTCCATCAATTAACGAACAGAAATAAAATATGGTCTATTCATGCAATCAAGTATTATTCAGCTACAAAATGAAGGACTAATGCTTGCTGTGACACGAACCTAGAAAACACGATGCTAAGTGAAAGACAACAGTAATGGAAGACTACATATTCGCAGGTTCTGTTTGTATGAAACATCCAGAACAGGCAGATACATAGAGATAAAAGGGAACAGGGCGGAGCAATTGGGCCTTTTAAAAGCCTGCCACATGAGCGTTAGAGACAGTGAGTGTCTGAATCCCACCATCACGGTGTGTGTCATCCACTGAGCCATCGTCTCCCATGAACTTGACCTTTAACCAATGTGCTAGACTTCTGTGAATAAAAGGAAATAACACTTGAAGGAGATGCTGACTCTAAATTTGAACCACGAAGAGAAATACACACAGATGTACCTCTACAAACATCAAATCTTATTATGAAGTTGATCTGAACAAAACAGGCTGTGATTTTTAAATGGAGTCAAGAACTCTACTGGGTTATATATTTGAGTAGAAGAGAGCACTCATTCTAATGTGATGTACGATTCTGAAGCCCTAAGAAAAGACGCTGAGGGCTTCCCCTGGTGGTCCAGTGGGTAAGGACACCGCCTTGCAGTACAAGGGGCGCCGGTTCCATCCCTGGCCTGGGAAGATCCCACATGCCGCGGAGCAGCTGGACCAATGTGTCCAATTACCGAGCCGGAGCTCTGGAGCACATGCACCCAGAGCCAGCGCTCTGCAAAGACAGACGCCACCGCGATGGGAGGCCCACAGGAGCCAAAGAACAAAGATGGATGAAAATAGATAAATGAAAGACCAACAGAAGTGGCCCACCCGCTCCCCTCCCTTCCCAACCCGACCCCCACCCAAAATAAATAAATAAATAAATAAAAAGAAAAGACACTGAGCAATGGAAAAGGTCCCTAGAGTTTACCATACAACCCAGCAATTCTGCCCTTGGGTACATAACCAAGAGAACTACAAACATACATCTACACACTTATACATCCACGTTCACATATGCATTATTCATAACTAAAAAGTAGAAATACAAATGTCCATCAATTAACGAACAGAAATAAAATATGGTCTATTCATGCAATCAAGTATTATTCAGCTACAAAATGAAGGACTAATGCTTGCTGTGACACGAACCTAGAAAACACGATGCTAAGTGAAAGACAACAGTAATGGAAGACTACATATTCGCAGGTTCTGTTTGTATGAAACATCCAGAACAGGCAGATACATAGAGATAAGAAACAGACGAGCAATTGCCAGGGCCTGCTGGTAAGCAGGGGTGAACTACTAACGGGCACGGGTTTCTTTTTAGGCGAAAAAACGTTCTGCAATTAGATAGTTGTGATGGTTATACAATTGTGAATATACTAAAGCCAGTGAAATATACACTTTAAATGGGAGAAATTTATGATACGTGAACTACCTCTAAAAAAGCTGCTCAAGAAGAGTAACAAGTTCTCTAGCTGCTTTAAAAGTACAGTTTCTGGAAACTTGGTTACAGGAAATAATGCCTTGTCAGCTTTTTGGATTTTTTTTTTAAATGCTGAAAGTCTTTTTCCTAAGGAAAAAAGTGGAACTACAGCAAATAAACTATACTGTCCTCCCTGATGTCTAAAACGAAGAGGGGTCTAATAATACACCTCAGCATGGCTTTAAGTCACAATCAAGTCATTAAATGCTTTTGGACAAAGACTGCTGCCAACTATAGAAAATCAAAATGTAAATTATCTAAGGTGTCGACTTCAAATCACAAACAGAACAGCCTGCAAAGCTAAGCATCAAAATGAAAGCGCTCAGCAGGGGCCCAGCAGGAGAGGAGCACAGGGGCAGCACCCCGCTGCCTTGTGCCACCACTGGCCGCCCGAGAGGACTCACTGCCCGCCCGGCCACTCGCCCAGCCCGCAGAGGGAGGCTCCCCACCTGCCAGGACTCCCTGGGGACTGCTCTTCTCCATCAGGCAACACCAGCACCAGCTTCCAAAACACACGCTCCTGCCGCCTCGGGAGGTGCTCAGCCACAAGGGATGGCAGGTCCAGCGGCGCCCACGCTGCGTCCCTGGAAGAGACAGAGCACCACAGGTGAGCCGCCAGCGAGGCCCCTGCAGGAGCAGCACGCGCGGCGGGCAGGGCTGACCGACCTCAGCAGCTGCTGGCAGTAGCAGTGGGTCTTCATCTGGCGCGCCGCCAAGCTCCGGAGCCAGCTCAGCCTGCAGAGGAAGAAGCACATGCAGCCTCAGTGAGGCCTTCTCGGCCCCACGGAGGAACCAAACAAGCATTTAGTGATTTGCTGAACGCAACGTAATTGTTCAGTGAGTATCTCCTAGTGGGGAATTCTTAGGAGACCAAGAGACTTTTTCTGATGAAGAAACAGTTTAGTCAGAGGACTTGTTCATTCCACAACTATCAAGCTATTATCTACTATGTGCCAGTCATGGCAGATCAGCAGTAAACAGATAAAAATCCTGTCTTTCTAGAACACACGCTCTTGTAGGGAGAGAAGGCCCTCTGTAAGCAGATACCGGCCAGGCACCGTGGGCATGCTGTGAACTTACATGGGGTGGTCAGAGGTGGCCTGGGAGCACAGGCCGGAAGGAAACGCGGGGAGCCAGCATGATCGTTTCCGGGGAACAGGCACAGCCAGGCCAGGCCGAGAGAGGCCGTGGCACGCACACAGAAGGAGCACCGGGAGAGCAATGGGGGCGGCCAGTGGGCAGGCGTGGGCTACTGTGGAAGGATTCAGAGAGCAGCCCGGGGCGGCCAGAGAGGACGCGAGGTGACCTAACTGCTGTGGTGGCGAGGACATCAGGATGTGGGAGCCAAGGTCAGAAGCTGGCCACGTGAGAAGGGGCTGGTGGCGGAGGCAGTGAGGGGACAGACGGCCGCAGGGTGGTGGACCTGAGTCCAGGTGTACCCTAGCCCAGGGAGGTCAGGCTGGCCCCTGCGAGACAAGGAGGCACCGAGTGCAGCAGGCCAGGTGAAGATCAGGTCCCAAAGTTGAGCTGGGGACACTGGGAGGAGGCCTTGGCTGAAGACGCAAGAAGGGAGTCATCAGTGTGCAAGATGGAAGAAGATTTCAGGGAAAGAGGCAGCAGGGAAGAAAGGGAGGCAAGAGGCTGTGCTGGAGGCATGAGGGGAGAGGGGCCCAGAGAGAGGGCCGTCCTGAAGCAGGCAAAGCAGCCTCGACTCCAGGAGGCAGCCAGACCCAGGCGCCACCTATGAGAGAGGACCCCAAACACCCTGAGCACGGCCGGTGCACCAGACAGGCCGGCGCTGCCGCCACCCACTCCCAGGTCCACGCCAGGACCAGGGGCACGGGAAGCGGCACAGTTCACGAGAGGAATGGAGCTGGTTTTCAGAGAGAACATCTCGTGACAGCCTGGGTAGGACGAGGCATATCTCGAGGCCCCAGCACGGTGGGCTGCTGCTGCCCCACTGGGAGGCTCTTCTCCAGAGCTGACAGCGGCCTGGCCACCGCCCTGCATGGCCGGGACTGGGCAGTGGAAGCCAGGACCTGGGCAGGGACCCGGGCACGTGCAGGGAGGAGCAGGAGGCAGCGCAGGGAGGGCCAGGCGAGGGCACAAAGGAAGGGAGCCTGCGAGAGGTGAGACCGGACGGTGGGAGGAGGCGTGGCGAAAATGCCGCTGCAGCAGCCCTGGGCTAGCAGAGGGGACGGACTGGGGGTGAGGCACCATGGGCCTCCGGTTCCACCAGTGAGAACGAACATGATGCGCCCTCAAGCTGCAGAGGTCAGGAGAAAGCACGTAATTCCAAGCAATTTGACCAGCAGGACCAGAAGTGCTTCTGGGGCAAAAGGCGAGTGAAATCACAGAAGGAAGAACAAGTAACACTTGGAAAATGCAACCCTGCATCTATCTCCACCTCCTATGGATCCACCTATCTGCTCTGCACACCCACATGTTAATCCACACTCCTGATAAAGCCAGCTGGGCCAGGAGGCACTTGGGAGGCCCTGGGGCACTGACCTGGTGCAGGAGATGCCCACTTTCCCCGCGTGGCCCAAGTCCAGGAAGCCCTTTTCCAGGTTCTCCTCTGCAATGGGGCACTCTGCACTGGGCACCAGCGCCCTCAGCCGGTCATTCATGTTCACACAGCAGGGCGCCGCGGGGAAGGCCCGCATCTGGCGCCTCAGTTTCTTCCGGGCTGTGACAGCTTCTCTCCACCTGGAAGGCAAACATCACTGGCTGTTGTAAAGGTTTGCCATGGGACAAACGCGAAAACCCCTCCAGCATTAACACGGGAAACATCTGCCAATGTGTTTAGGTCCATTTCAGCAACAGATTCCAAACTGAGAAATGAGCTCAGGTGTGGAGAAAGCTGAGAAAGCTTAGGTGTGGAGGACGCATGGCAGAAAATTCAACAAACTGAGAAGAGTGAGCTCAAGGTGTCACGCCAGGACCAGGGGCAC
The DNA here is from genome assembly GCA_022376925.1 of Tragulus kanchil. NCBI lineage: Eukaryota > Metazoa > Chordata > Mammalia > Artiodactyla > Tragulidae > Tragulus > Tragulus kanchil. Next base: position 248,335,454 of record JAIOJX010000028.1, read on the forward strand.
GGGAAGCGGCACAGTTCACGAGAGGAATGGAGCTGGTTTTCAGAGAGAACATCTCGTGACAGCCTGGGTAGGACGAGGCATATCTCGAGGCCCCAGCACGGTGGGCTGCTGCTGCCCCACTGGGAGGCTCTTCTCCAGAGCTGACAGCGGCCTGGCCACCGCCCTGCATGGCCGGGACTGGGCAGTGGAAGCCAGGACCTGGGCAGGGACCCGGGCACGTGCAGGGAGGAGCAGGAGGCAGCGCAGGGAGGGCCAGGCGAGGGCACAAAGGAAGGGAGCCTGCGAGAGGTGAGACCGGACGGTGGGAGGAGGCGTGGCGAAAATGCCGCTGCAGCAGCCCTGGGCTAGCAGAGGGGACGGACTGGGGGTGAGGCACCATGGGCCTCCGGTTCCACCAGTGAGAACGAACATGATGCGCCCTCAAGCTGCAGAGGTCAGGAGAAAGCACGTAATTCCAAGCAATTTGACCAGCAGGACCAGAAGTGCTTCTGGGGCAAAAGGCGAGTGAAATCACAGAAGGAAGAACAAGTAACACTTGGAAAATGCAACCCTGCATCTATCTCCACCTCCTATGGATCCACCTATCTGCTCTGCACACCCACATGTTAATCCACACTCCTGATAAAGCCAGCTGGGCCAGGAGGCACTTGGGAGGCCCTGGGGCACTGACCTGGTGCAGGAGATGCCCACTTTCCCCGCGTGGCCCAAGTCCAGGAAGCCCTTTTCCAGGTTCTCCTCTGCAATGGGGCACTCTGCACTGGGCACCAGCGCCCTCAGCCGGTCATTCATGTTCACACAGCAGGGCGCCGCGGGGAAGGCCCGCATCTGGCGCCTCAGTTTCTTCCGGGCTGTGACAGCTTCTCTCCACCTGGAAGGCAAACATCACTGGCTGTTGTAAAGGTTTGCCATGGGACAAACGCGAAAACCCCTCCAGCATTAACACGGGAAACATCTGCCAATGTGTTTAGGTCCATTTCAGCAACAGATTCCAAACTGAGAAATGAGCTCAGGTGTGGAGAAAGCTGAGAAAGCTTAGGTGTGGAGGACGCATGGCAGAAAAACAAGTGGAGGTGGGCAACGAAACCACTGAGCCTAAGAGTGACTGCTCCATGATGGTCTGGTCGTTAGTCATCTGCCTTCCAAATGCAGGGGACAGGGGTTTGATCCCTGGTCAGGGAACAAGATCCTACACACTGGGAGGCAACTAAGCCCATGCACCACAACTAAAAAGAAGTCCATGCGCCACAATGAACACCTGACACAGCCAAATAAATTAAAAAAAAAAATTTTAAGAAGAGCGAATGCCAAATGATGTCTGGAGGTCAATTTGCTGATATGGATACAAACACAGACACATGTACCCTTGAGCCAGCAAATACCCCCGCAGGAGTCTCTCTAGACATACGTGCACCTGTGTGAAGAGTCTGTCCAAGGATGGCCGCAGCAGCGCCCTTTGTCACAGACAGAGAGGGAAAACCACATGGGGACTCACTAGGGGGCAGGAACTGACCTCAATGCACTGACAAGAGAGAAAGGCCACCGGGCTTCTGCCCTCAGGCCTCCACCTTCTGTCAAAGGGAGTGACGACAAGGTCAGCGGAGGAGCAAACGTGGCCCCTGTGCCAACCACCACACAAAGCTCAGAGGTCCGCATGTAATAGAGACTCATTTCTCACTGAACCCCACTTTATACAGCTATAGCTATAGCCGTACAAACACACTATTACTTCTTTTAATGTTACTATGAAATGAATCACCCTACAACATACAAAACACATGTACACCCATTTTAAAGATGACTGATCAACACCCGCATCCTTCCATGCAGTTGAGAAGTGGTGGCCGTGAGCAGCACTTGCTTCCCACGGGCCCTGCTCAAACACGGTCTCGTTCCCAGAGGGAGCCACTGTGTGGCTTTCTGTTATCTTCCTTTCTTTCTTTAGGGTTGGAAGAAATCCAAAACAACCTATTTAGCTGGAATACACAGTTTTTCTGTTGTACACGTCTCCCTAAGAACTGCTCTTTTTTCATTAAATATTGTATTTTAGAAATCCATCCTGGGCTTCCCTGGTGGCTCAGCAGTGAAGAACTCACCTGCCAACTCAGGAGACACAGGTTCGATCCCTGATCTGGGACGATCCCACATGCTGTGGAGCAACTAAGCCCAAGTGCCACAATTACTGCACCTGTGCTCTAAGGCCCAGGAGCTGCAGCCACCGCGCTGCCGCGCCCCAGAGCCAGCGCTCTGCAGCGAGAGGAGCCACTACAGTGAGGGGCAGCCCCGCTCGCAGCAACTAGAGAAAAAGCCTAAGTGGTAATGAAGACCAAGCACAGCCGAAAATTAATAAATAAGTAAGTAAAATTATTTAAAAAAAGAAAGAAAAAAAGAAAATTCATCCATCTAGGTGCACCCAGCTATCATCTGGCTTATTCACAGCCTCCTTCCTGTGTCTTGCCCATCAGGTAAGAAACAGAAAGCTACCTGTAACTATCTGCAGAGAAACAGAATGGTTCTCTATTCCAACTGAAGTCTTTACTTAGTTTATATTCTTTAGGAAGGAACATATTATATGTGTATATTTTCCACGGTTTCTGAAAGTATAATCTCTGTAAAAGACGCTGTCTGTGGGCGTCCCTGATGGCTTGGTAGGTAAAGAGTCCACTTTGCAGTGCAAGGGGCGCCAGTTCAATCCCTGGCCTGGGAAGATGCCACGTGCCGCGGAGCGGCTGGACCAGTGTGTCCAATTACAAGCTAGTGTTCTGGAGCGCATGCGTCCAGAGCCAGTGCTCTGCAGTGACAGAGGCCACTGTGATGAGAGGCCCACACAGGCCAGAGAACAAAGATGGATGAAAATAAATAAATAAAAAACCAATAAAAGAAGCAAAAATTTAAAAAGAAAAAAGAAAAAGAGGACGCACTCTGTGTGTGTGCACTGACTTTACCTGGAAGGACACAGGACTTACCGCTGGAGGTACTTGCAGAAACACTGCAGCTCCTGGAGGGTCTCTTTTGCAGCCTGAAAAACCTCCTCCCCGAGAAACAAGTCCACCAAATTGGCACAGATGTCCTCAGAGCAGCGGGCCACGCGGGCCCTCTGGTCCGTCTCCACTGCACTCCTAGAGAAAAGGGTGACCAGCCTCAGAGACACGAGCCCAAGGCCCCACACAGGACTGGCCCGAAAAGTGTGAGTCCCTGTCCTTAACCATGAAATGTAATCATGTCTTCACTGTTAAGAAAAGCTTAAAGACTGTATTTTATATAATGCACAGGCATCTGAATATATATAAAAGAACCAAAGTGGTACACGCTATAAGATTATACCCAACAGTCAGGACATGACCCTTTATCTTATACTTAGAAATTTAATTTTTAAATGACCATTGAAACAACAGAAGTACCTTCTCATCAGCAATTATCTGATGTTTGCAATTAGAAGTGTCTCAAATACACATTACATGTGACAGTGGCCCTCAGATAAATCAGAATCTGAAAGAGATTTTCTACAACAAAATCCCATCAACTGGGCTTCCTGGTAGTCCATCTAGGTGCACCCAGCTATCATCTGGCTTATTCACAGCCTCCTTCCTGTGTCTTGCCCATCAGGTAAGAAACAGAAAGCTACCTGTAACTATCTGCAGAGAAACAGAATGGTTCTCTATTCCAACTGAAGTCTTTACTTAGTTTATATTCTTTAGGAAGGAACATATTATATGTGTATATTTTCCACGGTTTCTGAAAGTATAATCTCTGTAAAAGACGCTGTCTGTGGGCGTCCCTGATGGCTTGGTAGGTAAAGAGTCCACTTTGCAGTGCAAGGGGCGCCAGTTCAATCCCTGGCCTGGGAAGATGCCACGTGCCGCAGAGCGGCTGGACCAGTGTGTCCAATTACAAGCTAGTGTTCTGGAGCGCATGCGTCCAGAGCCAGTGCTCTGCAGTGACAGAGGCCACTGTGATGAGAGGCCCACACAGGCCAGAGAACAAAGATGGATGAAAATAAATAAATAAAAAACCAATAAAAGAAGCAAAAATTTAAAAAGAAAAAAGAAAAAGAGGACGCACTCTGTGTGTGTGCACTGACTTTACCTGGAAGGACACAGGACTTACCGCTGGAGGTACTTGCAGAAACACTGCAGCTCCTGGAGGGTCTCTTTTGCAGCCTGAAAAACCTCCTCCCCGAGAAACAAGTCCACCAAATTGGCACAGATGTCCTCAGAGCAGCGGGCCACGCGGGCCCTCTGGTCCGTCTCCACTGCACTCCTAGAGAAAAGGGTGACCAGCCTCAGAGACACGAGCCCAAGGCCCCACACAGGACTGGCCCGAAAAGTGTGAGTCCCTGTCCTTAACCATGAAATGTAATCATGTCTTCACTGTTAAGAAAAGCTTAAAGACTGTATTTTATATAATGCACAGGCATCTGAATATATATAAAAGAACCAAAGTGGTACACGCTATAAGATTATACCCAACAGTCAGGACATGACCCTTTATCTTATACTTAGAAATTTAATTTTTAAATGACCATTGAAACAACAGAAGTACCTTCTCATCAGCAATTATCTGATGTTTGCAATTAGAAGTGTCTCAAATACACATTACATGTGACAGTGGCCCTCAGATAAATCAGAATCTGAAAGAGATTTTCTACAACAAAATCCCATCAACTGGGCTTCCCTGGTAGTCCAGTGGGTAGGAACACCGCCTTGCAGTGCAAGGGGCACTGGTTCGATCCCTGGCCTGGGAAGATCCCACGTGCCGCGGAGCGGCTGGACCGATGCGTCCAATTACCGAGCCAGAGCTCTGCAACAACAGAGGCCACCGCGATGGGAGGCCCACACGGGCCAAAGAACAAAGATGGATGAAAATAGACAAATGAAAGACCAACAGAAGTAGCCCGCCTGCTTCCCTCCCTCCCCAGCCCCCCAAATAAATAGATAAATAAATCTTTTTTTAAAAAAAAATCCCATCAACCAATGGAGCACAGAGGCCTTTATCAAAATACATTTTGCCACAAAGTCAAAGAAGTTCAAACAGGCAGAGCCACTTCCAAGAGCTACTCTGCAGAGCAGGAAGGGACAGCCCGGGGCTGAACTTCAGTTCATGTCTGCTGGAACTGCAAAGAATTGCAGAGGCCCTGCATGTCAATGAGGCCCAGATTTTACTATCTCCTAACACCCCCTGCTGGGATTAAGAACAGGCAAATATCCATCATTTGTAAGGTCTCCTGTTACAGAAAGCAGTGAAATAGACTTCCAAATAATCAAAATGGAAAGAAACATTCAACAATGCACTCTGCCTCCGAGCGGTATCTCCATCTGCACCAGACACTGCAGGCCTGGCCTGGAAGAACTGGGACACAAGGGCAGATCTCCCAGCTCGATCGAATTAGAGCCAGATGTATTGGAGTGTGAGGTCAAGCGGGCCTTAGGAAGCATTACTACCAACAAAGCTAGTGGAGGTGATGGAATTCCAAATAAGCTATTTGAAATCCTAAAAGATGATGCTGTTAAAGTGCTGCACTCAATATGACAGCAAATTTGGAAAACTCGGCAGTGGACTCACGACTGGAAAAAGTCAGTTTTCATTCCAATACCAAAGAAGGGCAATGCCAAACAATGTTCAAACTACCAAACAAATGCACTCACTTCACATGATAGCAAGGTTATGTTAAAAATTCTTCAAGCAAACAGATATGGACAGTGGACATATGGACATTGTGGGGAAGGAACAGTGGGTGGGAGGCATAAAGGAAGAAGCATGAAGGCCTATACTATCATATGTGAAGAAAATAGCTATAGTCATTGCTCTGTGAGAAAAGGGGATCATGCAAGGGCGCTATGTGATAGTCTGGAAGGGTGGGATGGGGCAGATATACATATGACTAATCTGGGAACATACATATATGTAAACAACACAACTCTGTAAAAGTTAAAAATAAAATAAAAGTTTAGGAAAAAAAAAAATTCTCCAAGCTAGGCTTTAACTGTATATGAACTGAAAACTTTCAGATATATAAGCTGGATTTAGAAAAGGCAAAGGAACCAGAGTTCAAATTGCCAACATCCACTGGGTTATAGAAATAGCAACAGAATTCCAGAAAGACATATACTTCTGCCTCACTGACCACACTATAAACCCTTTGCGTGCAATGCAACAAAGTGGAAAATTCTTATTAAAGACATGGGGGTACCAGACCACCTTACCTGCCTCCTGAGAAATCTGGATGCAGGTCAAGAAGCCACAGTCAGAACTGGACATGGAACAATGGACTGGTTTCAAATTGGGAAAGCAGTATGTCAAGGCTGTATACTGTCACCCTGCTTATTTAACTTCTATGCAGAACACATCACGCCAAATGCCTGGCTGGATGACGCACCAGCTGGAGTCAAGACTGCCAAGAAAAATTCCAATAACCTCAAATATACAGGTGACACCACCCTTACAGGAGAAAGTGAAGAGGAGCTAAAGGAGCCTCCTGATGAAGGTAAAAGAGGAGAGTAAAACAGCTGACTCAAAACTCAACATGAAAAAAAACTAAAATCATGGCCTCTGGTCCCATCACTTCAGGGGAAATAGATGGGCAAATAATGGAAACAGTGACAGACGTTATTTTCTTGGGCTCACAAATCACTGCAGATAGTGATGGCAGCCATGAAATTAAAAGACACTTGCTCCTTGGAAGAAAAGCCATGACAAACCTAGACAGCAGATTAAAAAGCAGAGATGTCACTTTGTCAACAAAGGTCACAGCTTTGGTCTTTCCATTAGTCACATATGGATGTGAGAGCTGGACCACAAAGAAGACTGAGCGCTGAAGAACTGCTGCCTTTGAACTGTGGTGCTGGGAAGACTCTTGAGAGCCACTAGGACTGCAAGACCAACTCTGTCAATCCTAAAGGAAATCAACCCTGAATATTCACTGGAAGGAATGATTCTGAAGCTGAAGTTCCAGACCATCTGATGCAAAGAGCCAACTCACTGGAAAAGACCCGGATGCTGGGAAAATAAAAGGCAGAAGGAGACGACAGAGTGTGATAGTCGGGGTAGGGATTTGATACGGGAAAACTTTAAAAAAGTAAAAGTTAAAAATAAAATAAAAGTTTAGGAAAAAAAAAAATTCTCCAAGCTAGGCTTTAACTGTATATGAACTGAAAACTTTCAGATATATAAGCTGGATTTAGAAAAGGCAAAGGAACCAGAGTTCAAATTGCCAACATCCACTGGGTTATAGAAATAGCAACAGAATTCCAGAAAGACATATACTTCTGCCTCACTGACCACACTATAAACCCTTTGCGTGCAATGCAACAAAGTGGAAAATTCTTATTAAAGACATGGGGGTACCAGACCACCTTACCTGCCTCCTGAGAAATCTGGATGCAGGTCAAGAAGCCACAGTCAGAACTGGACATGGAACAATGGACTGGTTTCAAATTGGGAAAGCAGTATGTCAAGGCTGTATACTGTCACCCTGCTTATTTAACTTCTATGCAGAACACATCACGCCAAATGCCTGGCTGGATGACGCACCAGCTGGAGTCAAGACTGCCAAGAAAAATTCCAATAACCTCAAATATACAGGTGACACCACCCTTACAGGAGAAAGTGAAGAGGAGCTAAAGGAGCCTCCTGATGAAGGTAAAAGAGGAGAGTAAAACAGCTGACTCAAAACTCAACATGAAAAAAAACTAAAATCATGGCCTCTGGTCCCATCACTTCAGGGGAAATAGATGGGCAAATAATGGAAACAGTGACAGACGTTATTTTCTTGGGCTCACAAATCACTGCAGATAGTGATGGCAGCCATGAAATTAAAAGACACTTGCTCCTTGGAAGAAAAGCCATGACAAACCTAGACAGCAGATTAAAAAGCAGAGATGTCACTTTGTCAACAAAGGTCACAGCTTTGGTCTTTCCATTAGTCACATATGGATGTGAGAGCTGGACCACAAAGAAGACTGAGCGCTGAAGAACTGCTGCCTTTGAACTGTGGTGCTGGGGAAGACTCTTGAGAGCCACTAGGACTGCAAGACCAACTCTGTCAATCCTAAAGGAAATCAACCCTGAATATTCACTGGAAGGAATGATTCTGAAGCTGAAGTTCCAGACCATCTGATGCAAAGAGCCAACTCACTGGAAAAGACCCGGATGCTGGGAAAATAAAAGGCAGAAGGAGACGACAGAGAATGAGATGGTCGGCTGGCATCACCGACTCAATGAACGTGAGTGTGAGCAAGCTCTGAGAAATGGTGAAGGACAGGGAAGCATGGCACGCGTCGATGGTGTTGCAGCGAGTCAGAAATGACTACGCGACTGAACTGAACTGAACAGAACCAGTGCCTGGTGCAGACGAGAGCCAGCCAGCCTGAGCCAGCCTCCTCCTACCGTGAGCTCGCCCACGTGCTCCACAGGGCAGGACAGCAGGACGTCACTTACTTCAACTCCTGGGAGCAGGTCTCCTTCACACACTCTGTCACCGTGAGTTCTGTCAGCTCTGCAGCCAGATCCTGGCTCAGGTGAGTTAACACCAGTTCTCTCTCTCGTTTCAACCTAAGGGAAAAAGAGCACAAGAAATAAGAGTCGTCACGCTCTTAAATCCTACGGCAAGAGGGGATTTAAGCAGCAGACCTGATTCCCCTGGTCCCACCACGAGGCCACACAGCCACTCCACTCCCGTTCCTCTGACCACCACCCACACCCTGGGCTGTAGTGTGAGAAGGTGCAGGGTGAGCCGCAGGTCCACGCTAGCGCAGCGGGCAAAAGCGAGAGCGTCCGCGGCCCAGGCAGGTCCTCTCCCGGGTCGGCGCGGCCCGCGTGCACGGCAGGGTGAGACGCGCTCACCTCTCCGCTTCGGCCCGCCGCCGCTCCTCCTCTCTCCACTCCCTTTCCCTGGTGACTTCTTCAGCTGCGATGTGCCTCAGAAGGCTGGCGGTGGTCGCTGCTAACAGCTCCTCCGCAGTAGCACTGGAGACGCTGGACAGAGCAAAGCGGACACGGTTCTAAGTAAATAAAACTCACACAGCCTGTATTAGTGGACTTTCAACACTGACAAGGGAAAAACATCTATATGGCTTCTGTTAGGTTGGCGCAAAAGTAATTGCTGTTTTGCACTGCTGAACTGTGCAGTGCAATACTGGAATACACTTAAATATTATGCTATATACCATTTTAATGTGCATCTCTTGCTTTGTGGCTTTTTTTTTGCTAATGATTTACTACTTGCTGTTTATTATATACTTATTTTCTAGATGTGTTAATAAGACAAAAAGCAAATCAGCAATTTTTTTATTCAAGTTTAAAATGGGCTGTAAGCAGTGGACACAATTTGCAACATCAACAATGCATTTGGCCCAGGAGCTGCTAACAAACACACAGTGCACTGGAGACTCAAGAAGTTTTGCAAAGCTCTCTATACAACAGCTAGAACACGGAAGCAACGTAGATGTCCATTGACGAATGAATGGATAAAAGCGCTCTGGTACATACATACAATGGAATGCTACACAGCTGTAAAAAGCAATGCAGAAGACAGTCCTAACGAGGTGGCCGGATCAAGACCCTATCATAAAAAGTGAAGTCAGTCAGAAAGAGAAGGACAAGTTCAATGTACTAACACATACGTATGGAATCTAGTAGGATGGTGATGATGGCACATGCAGTGAAGCAACAGAAAGACAGACGTGGACAGTGGACTTATGGACATTGTGGGGAAGGAACAGTGGGTGAGAGGCGTAAAGGAAGTGGCATGAAAAGCTATACAGTCATATGTATGTATGTCATATGAAGAAAATAGCTACAGTCATTGCTCTGTGAGAAAAGGGGATCCTGCAGGGGTGCTGTGCAACGGCCTGGAGGGGTGGGATGGGGGGATATACATATGACTGATCTGGGATCATATACATATCTGTAAACAACAAAACTCTATAAAAGTTAAAAGTAAAACAAAAATTAAAAGAAAAAATAAAGAAGTTTTGCAAAGGAGATGAGAGCTTTGAAGAGGAGGAGCACGGCGGCCAGCCATCAGAAGCTGACAGCGACCAGCTGAAAGGATCACAAAAGCTGAAGAAGCGTCAAAGAACTCAGCTTTAGCCTTTCTACAGTCGTTCAGCATTTGAAGCATATTGGAAAGGTGACACAGCTTGGTAAGTGTGTGCCTCATGAACTGTCCAAAAATAGAAAACTTATCCTCTTGAAGTTCCATCTTCTCTTATTCTCAATTCGGCTCCGTCGCTCAGTCGTGGCCGACTCTGTGACCCCGTGGACGGCAGCTCGCCAGGCCTCCCTGTCCTTCACCGTCTCCCGGAGCTGGCTCAGACTCCTGTCCATTGCCTCAGTGACGCCAGCCAACCGTCTCGCCCTCTGTCGTCCCTTCTCCTCCTGCCTTCTATTCTTCCCAACATCAGGCTCTTTTCCAGTGAGCTCTCTTCCCACCAGGTGGCCAAAGTACTGGAGGCTCAACCTCAGCATCAGTCCTTCCAATGAATATCCAGGGTTGGTTTCCTTTAGGGTGGACTGACTGAATCTCCGTGCGGTCCAGGGGACTCTCAAGAGTCTTCTCCAGCATGACAGTTCGCACCATCAATTCTTCGGCGCGCAGCCTTCCTTCCGGTCCGGCTCTCACATCCACACATGGCTACGGGGAGAACCGTACCTTTGACTATACGAACTTCATTGGCAAAGTGATGTCTCTGCTTTTTAATACGCTATCTAAGTTTGTCATAGCTTTTCTTTCAAGGAGCAAGTGTCTTTGAATTTCATGGCTGCAGTCACCATCTGCAGTGATCTGGGAGCCCAAGAAAATAACGTCTGTCACTGTTTCCATTGTTTGCCCATCTATTTGCCATGAAGTGATGGGACCAGATGCTATGACCTTCATTTCTTGAATGCTGAGTTTTAGGCCAGTTTTTTTCACTCTCTGCTTTCCCCTTCATCAGGAGGCTCCTTTAGCTCCTCTTCGCTTTCTGCCATAAGGGTGGTGTCATCTGCATCTTATTCTAGACAATAACAGTGAGCCATTTCTTGAATTGTGATGTGCAAAGAAAAGTCGATTTTTTATGACAACCGGCAACAATAAGCTCAGTGGCTGAAGCTAGAAGAAGCTCCAAAGCACTCCTCAAAGGCAAACTTGCACCCAGAAAAGGCCACAGTCGCTCTCTGATGGTCTGCTGCCAGGCTGACCCACTGCAGCTGGCTGAATCCTAGAGAAACCATTACGTCTGAGAAGTCTGCTCAGCAAATACAATGCACCAAAAACTGCAAACCCTGCAGCCAGTGTTGGTCAACAGAAAGATTCCAATTCTTGTCCAAGACCACACCCGACTGCACATCTCCCAACAAACGTTTCAAAAGTTGAAAGAACTGGGCTATGAAGTTCTGCATCATCCACCATATTTACCCAAACTCTAGCCAATTGACCACCACTTCTTCAAGCATCTCAAAAACCTTTTTTTTGGAAGGGGGGGGTGGCGGGTTGGCGACGGAGCGGGGTGGGCGGGCCACTTCTATTGGTCTTTCATTTATTCAGTTTCATCCATCTTTGTTCTTTGGCCCATGTGGGCCTCCCATTGCAGTGGCCTCTGTTGTCACAGAGCACCGGCTCTGCGTACATACGCCCCAGAGCTCCCCGGTTTGGTAACTGGGCACATTGGTCCAGCCGCTCTGCGGTATGTGGGATCTTCCCAGGCCAGGGATCGAACCCGCGCCCCTTGCACTACAAGGCGGTGTCCTTACCCACTGGACCACCAGGGAAGCCCCTCAACAACTTTTTGCAGGGAAAAATGCTTCTACAATCAGCAAAAGGCAGAAAATGCCTTCCAAGAGTTCATCAAATCCCAAAGCACAGATTTTTATACTATAGGAATAAATTAACTTATTTCTCATTGACAAAAATATGTTGATTGCAAGTGTCTTTGAATTTCATGGCTGCAGTCACCATCTGCAGTGATCTGGGAGCCCAAGAAAATAACGCTGTCACTGTTTCCATTGTTTGCCCTTATTTGCCATGAAGTGATGGGACCAGATGCTATGACCTTCATTTCTTGAATGCTGAGTTTTAGGCCAGTTTTTTTCACTCTCTGCTTTCCCCTTCATCAGGAGGCTCCTTTAGCTCCTCTTCGCTTTCTGCCATAAGGGTGGTGTCATCTGCATCTTATTCTAGACAATAACAGTGAGCCATTTCTTGAATTGTGATGTGCAAAGAAAAGTCGATTTTTTATGACAACCGGCAACAATAAGCTCAGTGGCTGAAGCTAGAAGAAGCTCCAAAGCACTCCTCAAAGGCAAACTTGCACCCAGAAAAGGCCACAGTCGCTCTCTGATGGTCTGCTGCCAGGCTGACCCACTGCAGCTGGCTGAATCCTAGAGAAACCATTATGTCTGAGAAGTCTGCTCAGCAAATACAATGCACCAAAAACTGCAAACCCTGCAGCCAGTGTTGGTCAACAGAAAGATTCCAATTCTTGTCCAAGACCACACCCGACTGCACATCTCCCAACAAACGTTTCAAAAGTTGAAAGAACTGGGCTATGAAGTTCTGCATCATCCACCATATTTACCCAAACTCTAGCCAATTGACCACCACTTCTTCAAGCATCTCAAAAACCTTTTTTTTGGAAGGGGGGGGTGGCGGGTTGGCGACGGAGCGGGGTGGGCGGGCCACTTCTATTGGTCTTTCATTTATTCAGTTTCATCCATCTTTGTTCTTTGGCCCATGTGGGCCTCCCATTGCAGTGGCCTCTGTTGTCACAGAGCACCGGCTCTGCGTACATACGCCCCAGAGCTCCCCGGTTTGGTAACTGGGCACATTGGTCCAGCCGCTCTGCGGTATGTGGGATCTTCCCAGGCCAGGGATCGAACCCGCGCCCCTTGCACTACAAGGCGGTGTCCTTACCCACTGGACCACCAGGGAAGCCCCTCAACAACTTTTTGCAGGGAAAAATGCTTCTACAATCAGCAAAAGGCAGAAAATGCCTTCCAAGAGTTCATCAAATCCCAAAGCACAGATTTTTATACTATAGGAATAAATTAACTTATTTCTCATTGACAAAAATATGTTGATTGCAATGGTTTCTATTTTGATTAATAAAGATGTATTTGAGCCTAGTCATAATGATTTAAATTCATGGTCTGAAACAGCAATTACTTTTGTAGCAACCTAAGATCATAAAAATCAAGCCACTGGTCAGGAACACACAATGTATCAAAACTGACTCAGTAAGAAACTCTAAACAGACCTATTACGAGTAAAGAGACTGACTCAGTACTAACAACATCTCCCAGCAAAAAAAGAAAAATCCAAATGAGATGACTTCATTAGAAAAATCTACCAAATACTTAAAGAAGAACTAACAACAATCCTCAAACTCTTTCTAAAAAAACTGAGGAGAAAGGAACACCACCTAACACCTCTATGAGGTCAGCATCCTCCTGACCTTATTAACAAAATCAGACAAAAACATCACAAAAGGGCTTTCGTTGTGGTCCGTGGGTAGAGTCCGCCTTGCAGTGCAAGGGGCACCGGTTCAATCCCTGGCCCAGGAAGATCCCACATGCGGAGGAACGGCTGGGCCGGTGTGTCCAACTGCGAGCCAGTGCTCTGAAGCATACACGCCCAGAGCCAGTGCTCTGCAACCAGAGACGCCATCACGATGGGAGGCCCACACATGCCAAAAAGAACAAAGATGGATGAAAAATAAACGATGACTTAAGAGGCAAAAAAAAAAAAAAACCCACACACAAAAAACTACAGACCAATATCTCCTGTGGTGGTGGCGGTGGTCTAGTCACTAAGTTGTGTCCAACGCTTGTGACTCCATGAACTGCAGACCACCAGGCTCCTCTGTCCATGGGATTTTCCAGGCAAAAATACTGGAGTGGGTTGCCATTTCCTTCTCCTGGGGATCTTCCTAACGCATGGATTGAACCCAGGTCCCTGCATTGTAGGGAAATTCTTTACCAACTGAGCCAATATTGAAGTAAAAATTCGTAAAAAAATATTAACAAACAAAAACTAAGCAATAGCCTAAAAGGATTATACAATAATACCAAGTGAGATTTATCCTTGGAATCCAAGGATTGCTCAAGTAGTGAAAATCAATGTAATATAGACCATATTAATAAAATGAGGAAAAACCCCACACAATCATCTCCATTCATGTGGAAAGAACATCTCACAAATTCAGTACAATTTCATAATAAAAACACTCATGTTAAATTAGGAAGAGGGGAGCTTCCCTGGTGGTCCAGTGGGTAGAGTCCACCTTGCAGTGCACGGGGCACCGGTTCAATCCCTGGCCCGGGAAGATCCCAAGTGCCACAGCACAGCTAGACTGGTGTCCAATTGCGAGCCAGCACTCTGGAGGGCATGCGCTCAGAGCCAGTGTTCTGTAGTGAGAGAAGCCGCTGCGGCGGGAAGCCCGCACATGCCAAAGAGTAGGGAAGGTGGATGAAAATAAATACAAATAAAAGAGGCATGATGGGGAAAAGAAAAAAAAGTTAAAAGAAAAAACAATAATTAGAAAGAGGGGCTTCCCTGGTAACTCAGCAGTAAAGAGTTCACCTGACACTGCAGAAGACACAGGTTTGATCCCTGATGCAGGAAGATCCCACATGCTGCGGAGCAGCTAGGCCCGTGATTAAACTGCCGAGCCTGTGCTTTAAGAGTCTCGGAGCCGCAACTATTGAGCCCATGTGCCACAACCACTGAAGCCCTTGTGCCCTAGAGCCTGAGTCCACAACAAGGAAGAGAAGGGAACTTTCTCAAAATAAATATCATATATTAAATACTCAGCTAACATTATATTCAGTACTGAAAGACTGAAAGTTTTCCCTCTAAGATTAGTAAAAACACAAAAGTGCTCTATTTCTCATTTCTATTTAACGCTGTATTGAAAGTTATAGCCAGAGCAATTAGACAAGAAAAATAAAAACATCCAGATCAGAAAGGTAGAAGAAAACTATGTGTGTTCAAAGACAACAGTCTTACCTACACAAAATCATAAGGGATCCACTCAAAACTTACCACAACAAAAAAAAGTTCACAAGTTTGTAATAAAAGGATTGAAACACAAAAATCAAGGGCATTTCTATACACTTGCAATGAACATTTTGAATATGAAAGTGAGAAGACAATTCATTTATAAGAGCAATAAAAAGAATAACGTGATTAGGAATAAATCTATCCAAAGAAACAAAAGACTTATACACTAGAAATTACAAAACTGCTGAAAAAAAACTAAGGAAGAGGGGTTCCCTGGTGGTCCAGTGGGTAAGGACACCGCCTTGCAGTGCAAGGGGCGCCGGTTCGATTCCTGGCCTGGGACGATCCCATGTGCCACAGAGCAGCTGGACCAATGTGTCCAACTACCGAGCCAGAGCTCTGGAGCACATGCACCCAGCACCGGTGCTCTGCAGCGGGAGAGGCCACTGCGATGGGAGGCCCACAAGAGCCAAAGAACAAAGATGGACGAAAATAAATAAATGAAAGACCAATAGAAGTAGCCAAAAAAGAAAAAAAACAAAAACTAAGGAAGACATAAACAAAGTGAAAAGAGATCCATGTTCATGGACTGGAAGACTTAACAAAGTTAGGGTTTTAATACCCTAACCCTAACCCTAACCCAAAGCAACATATAGACTCGTTGCTATCACCAACAAAACCCCAACATAACTTTTTACAGAAACAGAAAAGCCCATCCTAAAGTCCTTATGAAATTTAAAGGGTCCCTAAATAGGGAAACAGTCTTGAAAAAGAGAAAGGTAAAGGATTCACACTCTGTGACTTTAAAACTCACAACAACCTACTACAAAGTTATAATAATCAAATCAAAACCATATGATACCATCGTAAAAACAGACATATAGACCAACAGAATATGGAGCCCAAAAAGAAATCATCACAAATACGGTCAACTGATTTTGAACTGGGATGGCAAGACCATTAAAAGGACTTCTTTTTCAACATTAGTGCTAGGAAAACTGAATACCCACATGCAAAAGAACAATGTTGGATCCTTATCTTATACAATATGCAAAAAGAAAATAAAAATGGATCAAAACCCTAAATTTAGGGCTTCCGTGGTAGCTCAACGGTAAAGAGTTCGCCTGCCAATGCAGGAGACATGGGTTCGATCCCGGATCCAGGAAGATCCCACATGCAGTGAAGCAACTAAGCCCGTGAGCTGCAACTATGGAGCCTGTGCTCTAGAGCCTCAGAGCCACAACTACTGAAGCCCGTGTGCCCTAGAGCCCGCGTTCCATAACAGAAATCACTGCAAGAAGCCTTTTCACCTCAACTACAGAGTGGCCCCCACTCCCCGCAACTAAAGAGCCCACCGGCAGCAATGAAGACCCAGAACAACCAAAAATAACTAAAATTATAAAAAAATAAAATAAATCATACGATCCAAAAATTCTACTCCTAAGCATATGCCCATAAGAACTGAAAGCAGCGACTCAAGCAGTTATTTGTGCCCCAATGTTCACAACAGCATTAGTCACAACAGCCAAAATGTGGAAATAACACCTTATTAAACACAGGTGAATGAATAAAATGTGGTGCATATATTTATACACACACACGTATACGCATGTGTGTATACTTAATGGAAAATTATTCAGAAACAAAATCTGGAGACAGTGGTAATGACACACCATACTGTTCACGTTAGTGCCACTGAACTGTGCACTTGAAATGGTTGAAACGGTGACCTTTGTTATGTATATTTTACCACAATAAAAAAAAATTAACCCCAAGGAAAACATATTTATTTTTAGCTCCATCAAATAGAAAGCATGTATCTAATTCTGGCATGTATTAAAAAAAGAAAAAAACTATAAATAAGACTGGTCCTTCTGTGCAGTATACATTTGTATGGGTGAAATAATACCCTTTCTTACCAGTATGTCACTTTATATGTACTAGAATTAAAAAAAAAAAAACTTTTATTTACTTTTGGTTGAGCTGGGTTTTTGTTGATGTACGGGTTTAGTTGTTTCGCAGCATGTGGGATCTTCCCAGATCAGGGATCGAACCCGTGTCTCTTGTATTGGCAGATGGGTTCTTACCCACTGAGCCACCAGGGAAGCCCAGAATTTTTTTTTTTTAATTAATGAAATTACTTATTTTTATTTGTGGCTATTCTGGGTTTTCACTGCTGCTGCCGGCTCCTCTCTAGTTGCAGGGAATGGGGCTACTCTGTAGGTAAGGTGAGCAGGCTTCTTGTTGCGGTGACTCCTCTTGTGGAACTCGGGCTCCAGGGCTCGCCACATGGCTTCAGTGGTTGCGGCTCTGAGGCTCTAGGGCACAGGCTCCACAGCTGTGGCTCACGGGCACAGCTGCTCCTCAGTGTGGGATCTTCCCAGATCAGGGATCAAACCCATGTCTCCTGCACTGGCAGGTGAACTCTTCACCACTGAGTCACCAGGGAAGCCCAAGAATTTTTAAAAGAAGTTTGGAAGTCCTAAGAAAGCCTGACTTACTAATTAATCAGATTTTAATTAACTATTTTAACTATGAAAGTTGCTTAAGAGTTTAGAAAGATTTTGATTATTAAATTTATCAAGACTCTTAAAGTATTACACAAAATCAGATTTATAAAATTAATAAATGTACTCTGAAATGTCAAAGGAAATTTTATCATGGTTTAAAATGTATAATTTAATCTGCCAAATTTATAAACTGAGACAATCTAAAATCAATTGACAGAGAATGAATTAATAACTCCTAGATTGTTTTTTTACTACTAGATTTTTACTCATGTTTAAAATTTTAAAAATACATTTCTAATTTATAATTTTAATAAACTAAACACTGCTCAGAAATCATACACAAAGAAACCACCTGCAGGCCTTCTCTGGTAGCTCAGAGGTGAAGAGTTCACCTTCAATGCAAGAGACACGGGTTCGATTCCTCACCTGGGGAGATCCCACATGCTAAAGAGCAACTATGTCGTGAGCCACAACTACTGAGCCTGTGCTCTAGAGCCTCAGAGCCACAACTGCTGAGCCCATGTGCTGCAACTACTGAAGCCCATGTGCCCTAGAGCCCAAGTTCCACAACAAGAGACATCACTGCCACAAGAAGCCTGCTCACCTCCACTAGAGAGCGGGCCCCACTCCCTGCAACTAGAGAAGAGCCTGCAGCAGCAGTGACAATTCGGAATAGCCAAAAAAAAGAGAAAAAACGGTAAATGATATTTCTAAAAAAATAAAAAAAGAAACCACCTGCAAACGACAAACACAGGTTGGGAACATAAGAGGTAACATGTACCAAGTGGGCAGGACCAGCATGTGAGCCCGTGCAAAGGGGCAGCCGTGCTCCCTCGGCGCAGTAAGAGCAGCTTCGGGGGAGGAAGCGTCTGCCCGCGTGCAGACAGCCTCCGGACAGGAGAGGTGCCCCCTTACCCCAAGGCGGTGGCTGCGAAGGCAGCCCCGGTGGCACCGACTTCCTCCAAGTCACTCTGAAGCACCTCCTGGATCAGCTCGTCCACCACCTGTCCCAGGTCCTAAGGAGAGGGCAGAGGGTCAGGACTTCTGACCAAAGAAACACCGCCTCAGAGCAGACCCAGCGTATCACCAAGCCAGTCACCACTGCAGCCGGAGTACTGAAGAGCTGCGGGAACCAGAGACGTGGTGGGACGTTCCACCTGGGTCAGAAATCCCTGCAAGGTCTCATCACTGGAAGCTGTCTGAAGGCGCCTCAATGACCCTTACGTGAGGCTCAGCCATGTGCTCCTGGTAAGGCTTCCTGCTAACAAACACGAGAGCAGCCTTCCGGATGTGACTGGACAAGCCTGATGCTGGCTCCTCAATGGTCATTCCGACGGTCCCCGTCCCGCCCCGAACACGCCACAGCCCCAGCTTCGGAGGTCTTTGCTCACTACCCCATGCAGGCTTCCTCGACCCCGAGTGGGGGCAGTGCCCAGTGGCTACCCAAGCAACACGGTGGCAAGATCAAGTCACACAACACACACAGTACATAGGCCCCGCTCAGACGTGGCCACCGGCAGGCACACGCCGACCCTGGGGAAACCCTGCCAGTGGGTGCGCTGACCCAAGGACACAGACGGAGGTCAGACGAGACATCAGACACAGCTGGCTACCTGCCCACCGTGACCGGAAGGATCCTTACCGCGTCCGAGTACACAGGCACAGGCTCCCATGTGCCCTAGAGCCCAAGTTCCACAACAAGAGACATCACTGCCACAAGAAGCCTGCTCACCTCCACTAGAGAGCGGGCCCCACTCCTGCAACTAGAGAAGAGCCTGCAGCAGCAGTGACAATTGAATAGCCAAAAAAAAGAGAAAAAACGGTAAATGATATTTCTAAAAAAAAAAAGAAACCACCTGCAAACGACAAACACAGGTTGGGAACATAAGAGGTAACATGTACCAAGTGGGCAGGACCAGCATGTGAGCCCGTGCAAAGGGGCAGCCGTGCTCCCTCGGCGCAGTAAGAGCAGCTTCGGGGGAGGAAGCGTCTGCCCGCGTGCAGACAGCCTCCGGACAGGAGAGGTGCCCCCTTACCCCAAGGCGGTGGCTGCGAAGGCAGCCCCGGTGGCACCGACTTCCTCCAAGTCACTCTGAAGCACCTCCTGGATCAGCTCGTCCACCACCTGTCCCAGGTCCTAAGGAGAGGGCAGAGGGTCAGGACTTCTGACCAAAGAAACACCGCCTCAGAGCAGACCCAGCGTATCACCAAGCCAGTCACCACTGCAGCCGGAGTACTGAAGAGCTGCGGGAACCAGAGACGTGGTGGGACGTTCCACCTGGGTCAGAAATCCCTGCAAGGTCTCATCACTGGAAGCTGTCTGAAGGCGCCTCAATGACCCTTACGTGAGGCTCAGCCATGTGCTCCTGGTAAGGCTTCCTGCTAACAAACACGAGAGCAGCCTTCCGGATGTGACTGGACAAGCCTGATGCTGGCTCCTCAATGGTCATTCCGACGGTCCCCGTCCCGCCCCGAACACGCCACAGCCCCAGCTTCGGAGGTCTTTGCTCACTACCCCATGCAGGCTTCCTCGACCCCGAGTGGGGGCAGTGCCCAGTGGCTACCCAAGCAACACGGTGGCAAGATCAAGTCACACAACACACACAGTACATAGGCCCCGCTCAGACGTGGCCACCGGCAGGCACACGCCGACCCTGGGGAAACCCTGCCAGTGGGTGCGCTGACCCAAGGACACAGACGGAGGTCAGACGAGACATCAGACACAGCTGGCTACCTGCCCACCGTGACCGGAAGGATCCTTACCGCGTCCGAGTACACAGGCACAGGCTTTGGCGGAAGGACCTCCGACTGCAAGGAG
This sequence comes from Tragulus kanchil, assembly GCA_022376925.1. Lineage (NCBI taxonomy): Eukaryota > Metazoa > Chordata > Mammalia > Artiodactyla > Tragulidae > Tragulus > Tragulus kanchil. The sequence goes on from JAIOJX010000028.1 coordinate 248,355,756, forward strand.
AGCTGCACGGGGGGCTGAAAGAGGCTGGGTGCCACGCTCAGGGGCAGCGCCGGGAGACGCGGCGGCGAAGCCGATGTGGGCAGGGGCTGCAGGAGAGCCGGCAGGGGCTCGGCCGCCTCTGCACCGCACTCCTCTCCTCTCCCGGCACCTGGAGGAACAGCCAAATCTGGGCACCAGTGACAAGCCCGGGCCACCCTCCCACACAGACCACCGTGAAGGCGTCTCCCACGCCGTGACCCAGGGCCCGGGTGTGCTTCACCGGTGGGAACCCAGCGCTGGGGCGCCAGGGAGCCATGCGGGCAGTACCGCGTGCGGAGGTCTGCCCGGTCCCAGCATGAGATCTCCTGGGGGAGCTCAGCTGGAGCCCTCTCGAGACCACCGTCGCACTCACCGGCCATGTCCAAGCCGGGCCTCTGCGCGCTCGAGGGCAGCTCTGCAGCCAGGGGGTCCCCGATGTACTTGTTCTGGGCGTTGAAGCTGCACACAGGAGTGTGACGGGGGACAGGGGGCAGCGGCCCTCCGTTCACAATCTCCCCCACGGACACCAGCAGCTTCCTGGTGATGAACACCGACTTCCTCGCCTTGGACAAGCCCTCAGGTTCCAGGAACGAGGACCGATTCAGCTCGACACAGCTACCAGACCGCAGAGAACCACAGAGAGGCGTCACCCAGGCAGAAGGCTGCCTCCAGAGCCCCGCGGCCACCGTGCTGCCGGAGGGCCGCGTGGAAACACGGACGACGGCAAAGGTCGGGCCCCCAGCACCCACCGCCGCCAGCGCCTCCCGGCCCGGCTGTCTGCAGCCCTGGGAGGAGTGCCAGCCGAGGACAAGCACCCAGCTCCCCGCCGAAGGCAGGTCTGCAGGGAGGAGTCGGGAGAAACGGGCCAGGGAAAGCCCAGGCCAGACACAGAACGCTGCGCCTCACAGAGCCGTGGGCTGGAGGAGGGTCCCTAAGTTCCACATGTTCTCAAAACTCTTACTGCAGCAGAGAAGAGGCTCTGGCCAGCCAGCAAGGCCATCTTCAGGGACAGAATGAAGAAGGCCCCAACCTCAGCCTCACCTGTCAGGTTCTTAACGGACCTGTGCCAAGTCAGGAGGCGGCGGGGCGGAGCCCCACCCTGCCCGCTGTCCGGGCCTCCGCTGGTCCGCCGCAGCCCGCCCACGGCACGCGCCTCCTCCAGGGCCGGGCACCGCGCAGTCGCCTCCCAGCCTCCCAGAGCCAACGGGGAAGGCGGAGAGCGGCCCGGTGCCTCTGCCTCGGTGCCTACCCGTCGGAGACCGTGAGGCCGTGGCAGCTGAGGAAGTCCGCGGCCTCCTCGCCGTCCCTGAACAGCAGCATCTGCACCAGGCTGTCCAGGGGGAGGACGGTGGAGCGCTGGGTGCTCGCCGTGTACGCCACGCTGAGTGCCCGGAGCGCGTCCCTGCGGATCTGGGAGAAGCCAGGTCACTGCGGCGCCGCCGGCCAGGCGCCCCGGCCCGGTGCCTCCGGAAGGCGCCCTGGACTGAGCTAAGTGCTGACCAGGGCATCTGCTCACCAGGCTTTGCCCAGAAACGGCGCAAACAGCTTCACGTACAGAAAAGGTGTGACGGGGGACAGGGGGCAGCGGCCCTCCGTTCACAATCTCCCCCACGGACACCAGCAGCTTCCTGGTGATGAACACCGACTTCCTCGCCTTGGACAAGCCCTCAGGTTCCAGGAACGAGGACCGATTCAGCTCGACACAGCTACCAGACCGCAGAGAACCACAGAGAGGCGTCACCCAGGCAGAAGGCTGCCTCCAGAGCCCCGCGGCCACCGTGCTGCCGGAGGGCCGCGTGGAAACACGGACGACGGCAAAGGTCGGGCCCCCAGCACCCACCGCCGCCAGCGCCTCCCGGCCCGGCTGTCTGCAGCCCTGGGAGGAGTGCCAGCCGAGGACAAGCACCCAGCTCCCCGCCGAAGGCAGGTCTGCAGGGAGGAGTCGGGAGAAACGGGCCAGGGAAAGCCCAGGCCAGACACAGAACGCTGCGCCTCACAGAGCCGTGGGCTGGAGGAGGGTCCCTAAGTTCCACATGTTCTCAAAACTCTTACTGCAGCAGAGAAGAGGCTCTGGCCAGCCAGCAAGGCCATCTTCAGGGACAGAATGAAGAAGGCCCCAACCTCAGCCTCACCTGTCAGGTTCTTAACGGACCTGTGCCAAGTCAGGAGGCGGCGGGGCGGAGCCCCACCCTGCCCGCTGTCCGGGCCTCCGCTGGTCCGCCGCAGCCCGCCCACGGCACGCGCCTCCTCCAGGGCCGGGCACCGCGCAGTCGCCTCCCAGCCTCCCAGAGCCAACGGGGAAGGCGGAGAGCGGCCCGGTGCCTCTGCCTCGGTGCCTACCCGTCGGAGACCGTGAGGCCGTGGCAGCTGAGGAAGTCCGCGGCCTCCTCGCCGTCCCTGAACAGCAGCATCTGCACCAGGCTGTCCAGGGGGAGGACGGTGGAGCGCTGGGTGCTCGCCGTGTACGCCACGCTGAGTGCCCGGAGCGCGTCCCTGCGGATCTGGGAGAAGCCAGGTCACTGCGGCGCCGCCGGCCAGGCGCCCCGGCCCGGTGCCTCCGGAAGGCGCCCTGGACTGAGCTAAGTGCTGACCAGGGCATCTGCTCACCAGGCTTTGCCCAGAAACGGCGCAAACAGCTTCACGTACAGAAAAGGTTGGACCATGAAGGCTTCATTTCTCAGAAATGTTAGAAAACAAGCCACCCGCCAGCAGCCACGCCCTCCACTCCACAGAAAGCTGGGCAGCTGCTACGGGTCACCTCGGAGACAATGGCACGCCACGGAAAGCGTGTGACCTGGACCCGCGGAGCAGTCACCGGGCCAGCGCGCCACAGCCTCCCACCAGCCACGGCGCAGGCTCAGCGGGGCCGCCGCCGCCGCCGAGGCAGCCTGGCCCCAGGGCTCCTCCTCGTGGCCTCTAACCTCTCCAACCCGGGGGGGCCGTGCTGCTCGACGGCTGGCACTGTCCACGGGAGCCGTCCAGCAGAGACCAGCCAGACCCCTGTCCTCAAGGAGCTGACGTGGCCGGGGAGACCGACGCTGAACAAAGTGCGTGCACAAAACGCAGAGTGCTCGGCAGTGACGGTGCGGCAGGAAGGGCCGCTGGGAGGACAGGGAGCGCTGAGAGGCTGGCGGCGAGGGAGGGAGGGCCCCGCCGGGCCTGGAGGCGGGGGCTCCGTACAGCCGTGAAGAGAAAGCTGGTGAGAACAGCCGTGCACAGGCCCTGAGGCAGGCGTGGGCTGGGGCTGGAACGGGGGAAGGCAGCACTGCAGATGAAGACAACGGGACCCTGTGGCCCTTCTGGTGAAACACTTTGTTTTTCTAAAGAAAAAACGCTTAGATTTCTTTCCAGTTTAAAATGACTGAAATGGGCACAAGGGGCCAACACTCTAGTAACATTAAATACTCATTGTAAAAATACTATCGCTCGGCCTGCCCTGGTCGATGATGACATGACCACTGCGCAATCTGAGTTCTGGGAACCAGGTGATGGAGTGCGTGCTGAGCGCAGACTGAGACCGAAGGAAAAAAGAAAAAAATACTATCAGGTGTATCTATCAACTGCACATTGTTAGAAATCCTTTCATTTGTTCCAGAATTCTGATTCTTCTTGGAAACATCAGATTTGACAGCAAGCAAACTCCCAGAAGATTCCTGGCCTAGGAAGTGATGCTGAGTTTAGTCACTGTTTACAGGAGGACTTGTGACCAAAGAAGAAAAATGAGCTAGAGTTGCAAAACCAGCAAGGCAGTCTCCCCGGGGCCTGCTGAGTCCAGGGGCTCCCAGCGAGGCCCCCAAAGGCACAGGGCCGCTGGGCGGCAGCAGGGCCACTGCTCTCTTACCTTCCCCAGGTGCTTCAGGGGCTTTAGACCTGACCTGGGGCCATGAGACCAGGGGGACTCTGTGCAAAGCCCGAGGAAACAGACGAGGTTTTGTCCAGTTTCTATAACCCAGTACAACAAAGAGCAAGCACTTAAGATACTTAAACTGAAATAAATAACACATCATCAACCTCACTCCAAAAATGAAGACTGGCAACCCTCAAGTCCTATGCCAGGGGTCTGTGCATGCAGTTTGCTTTTTGGCTTATCTGTTCCCATGGAAGATGACAGTGCTGAACTCAAGCGAGAGCGTTCTGAAGTGACTTCTCTCACCTGAGAAAGAAGAGTGCTTCCCACTGCCTAGCCTCTTCCATCTGTGACCACAGGAGGGAACAGGTAACACCAAGAACAGGAAACCCCAGCATCCCCTCGGGGCTGCCGCACAAGACGCAGCCCAGGACCTGCTGGGTGTTCCTGCCACAGAGGAGCCCTTACACATCACAATGGGACGGCAACAATACTCACCTGGTAAAAGTAGCAATGCAGAAGACAAGCATTCAGGTAAGAAGCTGAGTGCACCAGTTTGAAAAATCGCACAAAGTTATTACTGTTCAAAGCAGCGAAGGCCTGGACAGCAAACTTCACCTCAGAGGAGTTTCTGACAGCAGGATGGAACTGCTGCACTTCTCTGTTAACCCAAGGAGACAGAAGGGGTTACAATGGACCTTTAATTACACAAAACGTTCACAGAAAGAAACCTAACAATAAAATCAGACTTCAACCACACTGAAGCAGAAGGTCTCAGCGGTCACACTGCCAGTGTGCTCCCAGCTCATATGCATCAAGGCCACCATCACTCAGGCTAAATCAGTCACAAAGGTTTCCTTTAAAAAGATGAATAAACAGGCTTCCCTGGTGGTCCAGTGCATAAAGAGTTCACCTTGTAGTACAAGGGGCGCGGGTTCGATCCCTGGCCCGGGAAGACCCACGTGCTATGGAGTGGCTAGACCAGTGTGTCCAACGACAAGCCAGCACTCTCCAACGAGAGAGGCCACTGCACTGCAAAGCCCACAAAGGCCAAAGAATAAAGATGGATGAAACAAATAAATAAAACCAATAAAAGAGGCCAAAATTGAAAAAAAGATGAGTAAACAAACTCAAGCAATAATTTAAGGATTATCAAAGAGTTACTTTAATGCCAACTTAAGGCCGGCTGTGCTTGATGACGACAACTAAAACACAAAGTTCGTTTTGTTCAGATATAAGCCAATCTGGGGGCCACCCTGATGGTCCAGTGGTGAGGACTCCACGATTTCCCTGTCGAGGGCCTGGGACAGACCCTGGTCAGGGAACTAACATCCTACAAGCTGCGTAGCACGGCCAGGGAAAAAACACTGATTTGACGGAATTGCTCAAGACAGGAGACAAATGCTTATCGTATATGAAAAGCCTACATAACCATTTTCCCTGACTAGTTTATCCCCAACGTTTAATTTTTCAACTTAAAATCAATCATACACTTAGATTTTCTGCAACCAGGTTCTCAGGAAAAATACTAAGCTGAAGAAGAGTTTGAACATAAGGGAATCCAGTTTACCAATGAAAGGAATGGAGGCCCAGGGGATGCTGGTATTACCCATAGAAATGTCTACAGGTGTATCACAGCAAGGTTTACAATTTATTCTTAATATCCCACCCTCAGCACTTGTTTCACTCAATTCTTCCCTCTCCTGTGGCTGAGATCTCTGACGAGTCTGACATAGAATACTCTTGACAGGAGACCCTGAGCTTCCTGTCCTCACTCACTCAGTGAGCGAGCTCTCTCCCACTGACAAGGAGGACCTGCCCTCCGGCGGCACCCGGGCCCTCTCCAGATGCTCCTGCGCCAGAATGCGGCCCCACTCTCCCCCGGGGGCTCGGCTCCAGGTGCGGCAAGCTGAGCCCGCCTTCTCCCTGACCCTGGCGCCAGAGTCCTCGGTGACCCGGCCATGCTGACCCTAAAGGCTCTCCTCCCGGCCACACCCCCTCGCCGACGGCCTAGGCTGGCTGCCGAGTGGGAAAGCTCACCTGAGGATGTCCCCCTTGTTGAGACTGAGCAGGACGTTGTAGCCCTGGAACTCCGCCTCGCCAGCGCAGAGCACGCCCTTGTTTCTCAGGTCCTGGTACATCTCCTTCAGACTCTGAAGGCACTTGGTCATGTTCTCATTGTTGATCTTGGCATCAAAGGAAGACATGGGCTCCTCGCACATGAAGTGAGCGCAGTGGATGTGAAACCGCGTGCACTTCTCAATCAGAGACGCCGTCACTGGGTCACACAGACGCTGCTGGGTGATGTCCTGGACACAAGCGAGAGGGAGTGTCACACACGCACACACACACATTTCCCATACACACACAGGTCTCAACCCCTTCCCACACAGAAGCATCGGCTACTAGAAAAGCCATGCTTACTACCTGAATTTCTGATTTCGATGTGAAACAAAGCATTTTAACAGGACTTTGTAATGATTTTGAAGCAAGTGTGTTTTTTGTTACAGGTGAAATGTAACTGAGTAAAACGACAAGAACTCTCGCGTCCACTCCAGACTTCGCATGTGACCTCTAGTGTGTCTAGCGTCCTGATCAAAGCGCCGATACCTTCCGGATGCCCCGCGTGCGGTTCCACAGGAAGTCGTACCAGTCCCGCAGGCTGCCCTCCTTCTGGTCCATGATCTGGGTCACCAGGTAGTCCATGGTCCTGCTGAGCACCGCCGAGGGACGCAGCTCGTGCGGCAGGGGCTCGTCCTGGTCCGCTGAGGACCGGCTGTACTCCTTCACGGCCGCCGCGTGGTCCACCTGCGGGCAGGGAGTAGGAGCGAGCAGCTGGGGGCAGGCCCCAGGCCAGCCTCCTAGCTACTGGGCCCGAAAATGGGGAGACCACCCCCCACCCAAGGAAGCTCAATACTACACAACACAGTTCTAGAACACAACATTTCTCTTTGAAGGTAACAATTAAAATTCAAAAGCGAAAGAGAGCAATTTATTTTTGGCAAATGTGACAAGGAGTGAAGAGGCTGCCACATCAAGATGCAGAGGAGTTTGAGTAAAGACACCTCTGCTGGGGTGTGACAGGTGAAGGACTTTCAAGATTTTAAAAGGTCTCAGCCACACTCAAACACGACATTAAGTCCACACCGACCAGAAGTGGAGCCAACAGTGAGGAGGTAGGGCGAGCAGCGGCAGGGACGTGCGAAGAACCTCAAGAGGTCGGAGCTGCAAGGACAGGCTGAAGACACGCGGCTGACGGTGGAAGCCAAGGAGCCACGAGTCTCCACCCTGGGCACCTCCTCCCCGCTTCTGGGGCAGAAGCCCTGGGCCTCTGCCTTGACAGCCATCACCTGGCTGATGACCCGCGACAGGCAGAGTGACAGGCGGAGGGACCCGCGACAGGTGGAGGACCCCGAGACAGGCAAAGATAGCTGTAAACCACCAGCCAGGAAAGAAGGGGAAGCCCACAGGCAAAATTAACAGAGAGAAAAGGAACTGAAACGGTGCCTATTTCTGGGGAAACAATTGGGAACATGCATCAATTCACGTCCAGGAATCTCAGGAGAGGTCACACCTCTGATAAGAGTCCTTCATTCCTGGAATCTATCAGAAGGAAGGAAGCTGAAGTATCACACACAGCATGCCCAGCAGAACTACTGGAGAGTTCTGACAGAGCTATAACCAAGTAATGTGCCTCTATGTAAAGTTTTAAGTGCTTATAAAGAGTTGACCATACAAAAGAAAATGTTAATAGATTTTTTTTTTTAATTTTGGCCTCTTTTATTGGTTTTTATTTATTTTCATTCATCTTTTATTCTTCAGCCTATGTGGGCCTCCCATTGCAGGGGCCTCTCTTCATCGCAGAGCACTAGCCCTGGGCGCATGCGCTCCACAGCACTGGCTCGTAATTGCACATACCAGCCCACCCGCTCCGTGGCAGGCCCCAGGCCAGCCTCCTAGCTACTGGGCCCGAAAATGGGGAGACCACCCCCCACCCAAGGAAGCTCAATACTACACAACACAGTTCTAGAACACAACATTTCTCTTTGAAGGTAACAATTAAAATTCAAAAGCGAAAGAGAGCAATTTATTTTTGGCAAATGTGACAAGGAGTGAAGAGGCTGCCACATCAAGATGCAGAGGAGTTTGAGTAAAGACACCTCTGCTGGGGTGTGACAGGTGAAGGACTTTCAAGATTTTAAAAGGTCTCAGCCACACTCAAACACGACATTAAGTCCACACCGACCAGAAGTGGAGCCAACAGTGAGGAGGTAGGGCGAGCAGCGGCAGGGACGTGCGAAGAACCTCAAGAGGTCGGAGCTGCAAGGACAGGCTGAAGACACGCGGCTGACGGTGGAAGCCAAGGAGCCACGAGTCTCCACCCTGGGCACCTCCTCCCCGCTTCTGGGGCAGAAGCCCTGGGCCTCTGCCTTGACAGCCATCACCTGGCTGATGACCCGCGACAGGCAGAGTGACAGGCAGAGGGACCCGCGACAGGTGGAGGACCCCGAGACAGGCAAAGATAGCTGTAAACCACCAGCCAGGAAAGAAGGGGAAGCCCACAGGCAAAATTAACAGAGAGAAAAGGAACTGAAACAGTGCCTATTTCTGGGGAAACAATTGGGAACATGCATCAATTCACGTCCAGGAATCTCAGGAGAGGTCACACCTCTGATAAGAGTCCTTCATTCCTGGAATCTATCAGAAGGAAGGAAGCTGAAGTATCACACACAGCATGCCCAGCAGAACTACTGGAGAGTTCTGACAGAGCTATAACCAAGTAATGTGCCTCTATGTAAAGTTTTAAGTGCTTATAAAGAGTTGACCATACAAAAGAAAATGTTAATAGATTTTTTTTTTTAATTTTGGCCTCTTTTATTGGTTTTTATTTATTTTCATTCATCTTTTATTCTTCAGCCTATGTGGGCCTCCCATTGCAGGGGCCTCTCTTCATCGCAGAGCACTAGCCCTGGGCGCATGCGCTCCACAGCACTGGCTCGTAATTGCACATACCAGCCCACCCGCTCCGTGGCACGTTTGATCTTCCCGGGCCAGGGACTGAACCTGTGCCTGTGGCACTGCAAGGTGGACTCTACCCACTGGACCAACAGGGAAGCCCTCTTGATAGAATTTTCAGTGAAAAAGAGTCATACAAAATGAACCTAGAGCATAATTTCAAATGAGCAAAACATAAGAAAGAGTGAAAATAAAATTTCTTTTGAAAAAGAAATGAAATTTTTAATTTAGGAAGCAAATCTGTATGTATTTCCATAACTGAGGGAACCATGTGGTCCCTAAGACTGCTTGACACATACCTCATGATACGAATACTGGAATAAACACCATTGTTAATAGCGTATCACCACCATGTTCCAGAAGAGTGACCTCCAAATCAAGGATGTACAGAAATCATCAAGCCGGCCTCTCCTCCCCTGCACGCCCTGCCCCAGCCCTGCGACCGAACACGGCCAGCAGCCTGGAGAGCCGCAGGGGCCGCGGGGCTTCACCTGGTCAGTGCCCGGGACCACTTCAAACACACTCAGCTGGCTCCGCGTCTCCCGCATGTACCGCTCCTTCTCAGGACACATATCCAGGCACGTCCCAACAAAAGTCCTCGCTTTGTCCAGGTCGGTCCTCTTCACCCGGGCTAAATGACATCAGGTGAAAAGAAAGAATATACCACACAGTTACTGCGAAGCCAGAGAAGTGTATTTTCACAATGATAAAAGGAGACATAAAAATGAACATCAGGGCTTCCCCTGGTGGTCCAGTGGGTGAGGACACCGCCTTGCAGCGCAAGGGGCGCCGGTTCGATCCCTGGCCTGGGAGGATCCCACGTGCCACATCGGTCCAGCGGCTGGACCGATGTGTCCAGTTACTGAGCCGGAGCTCTGGAGCGCATGCGCCCAGAGCCGGTGCTCTGCGACAACAGAGGCCACCACGATGGGAGGCCCACACGGGCCAAAGAACAAAGATGGATGAAAATAGAGAAATGAAAGACCAACAGTAGTGGCTCGCCCGCTCCCCTCCCTCCCAACCCGACCCCCGCCCAAAAATAAAACAAATTAACAACAACAAAAAAAATGAACATCAAACTACAAAGTAAAAGAAATTTAAAGACGCTGGACCTTAGAGAATGGAAAGCACGGCCTATCACACCAGGTGACAGGTCACCAAGGCCCATGAAGACCATCCAGGCCGTCCACCCTCACCAACGGGACTGAACCTGTGCCTGTGGCACTGCAAGGTGGACTCTACCCACTGGACCAACAGGGAAGCCCTCTTGATAGAATTTTCAGTGAAAAAGAGTCATACAAAATGAACCTAGAGCATAATTTCAAATGAGCAAAACATAAGAAAGAGTGAAAATAAAATTTCTTTTGAAAAAGAAATGAAATTTTTAATTTAGGAAGCAAATCTGTATGTATTTCCATAACTGAGGGAACCATGTGGTCCCTAAGACTGCTTGACACATACCTCATGATACGAATACTGGAATAAACACCATTGTTAATAGCGTATCACCACCATGTTCCAGAAGAGTGACCTCCAAATCAAGGATGTACAGAAATCATCAAGCCGGCCTCTCCTCCCCTGCACGCCCTGCCCCAGCCCTGCGACCGAACACGGCCAGCAGCCTGGAGAGCCGCAGGGGCCGCGGGGCTTCACCTGGTCAGTGCCCGGGACCACTTCAAACACACTCAGCTGGCTCCGCGTCTCCCGCATGTACCGCTCCTTCTCAGGACACATATCCAGGCACGTCCCAACAAAAGTCCTCGCTTTGTCCAGGTCGGTCCTCTTCACCCGGGCTAAATGACATCAGGTGAAAAGAAAGAATATACCACACAGTTACTGCGAAGCCAGAGAAGTGTATTTTCACAATGATAAAAGGAGACATAAAAATGAACATCAGGGCTTCCCCTGGTGGTCCAGTGGGTGAGGACACCGCCTTGCAGCGCAAGGGGCGCCGGTTCGATCCCTGGCCTGGGAGGATCCCACGTGCCACATCGGTCCAGCGGCTGGACCGATGTGTCCAGTTACTGAGCCGGAGCTCTGGAGCGCATGCGCCCAGAGCCGGTGCTCTGCGACAACAGAGGCCACCACGATGGGAGGCCCACACGGGCCAAAGAACAAAGATGGATGAAAATAGAGAAATGAAAGACCAACAGTAGTGGCTCGCCCGCTCCCCTCCCTCCCAACCCGACCCCCGCCCAAAAATAAAACAAATTAACAACAACAAAAAAAATGAACATCAAACTACAAAGTAAAAGAAATTTAAAGACGCTGGACCTTAGAGAATGGAAAGCACGGCCTATCACACCAGGTGACAGGTCACCAAGGCCCATGAAGACCATCCAGGCCGTCCACCCTCACCAACGGGGCTCAGTCACGATCCTCAGGGCACACCAGACACACACATGAGTCTTTATGGCTCCTATAATGAATTCTTGTGTTTTATTATTAATTTGTTTATTTTTTTCTGTTTTAGTTTTGGTTATCCTGGGTCTTCACTGCTGCTGCAGGCTCTTCTCCAGTTGCAGGGAGTGGGGGCTCTCTAGTCGAGGGGAGCAGGCGTCTTGTGTGGTGACGTTTCTTTTGCGGAGCTCGGGCTCTAGGGCACATGGGCGTCAGTGGCTGCGGCCCCGAGGCTCTGGAGCACAGGCTCCATAGCTGTGGCTCACGGGCTTCACTGCGGGATCTTCCTGATCAGAGATTGAACCTGTTGTCTCCTGCATCAGCAGGCGAACTTTTCACCACTGAGCCACCAAGGAGGCCCTAAAATAATCTTAAGGATACACAATCATGCTGCAATACTTTTGTTCAAAGGATTAATCTGTTAAATGAAAATGTTCCAAGCACACCAGTATTCTAAAACTCTCAGTGCTTCATCGAGTTTCTAACAGGAATCACGTGGGTCCTGGCCTAAACAAGCCACTGTCACCACCAACAGAATCGCAGTGACCAGAGTACCCACTGAAGGAAATGAGGTGCAACAACCTCTCAATTCAAAACACTCACATCTTCTTTTTATTTTTAAAAACTCCAATATCTAGTAATAATTTTTCAGGATATAAGAATCACATGTCAATGACACAACACACGGTGGCAACTTTTATTACTGTGCTAAGGAGACACGGTGATCATTTCGTACAGCGTCTCCACAGAGGACATCCTGCAAGTCAAAGCTAACTGTGAAAAAACTCTGCAAAGAAGAGCACATGTGCTGTTTTATTTTTGGTTACTGTACATATTTTTTTAGTTAATACGATATCTGCTTTCAAATAGGTTTTTTTTTGGCCACTTCTATTGGTCTTTCATTTATCTATTTTCATCCATCTTTGTTCTTTGGCCCGTGTGGGCCTCCCATCGTGGTGGCCTCTGTTGTCACAGAGCACCAGCTCTGGGCGCATGCGCTCCAGAGCTCCGGCTCAGTAATTGGACACACCGGTCCAGGCGCTCCATGACACGTGGGATCTTCCCAGGCCAGGGATCGAACCGGCGCCCCTTGCACTGCAAGGTGGACTCTTTACCCACTGGACCACCAGGGAAGCCCAACAATTCTGATTTTTAACATGTGCTTTCTCAATCTCTAAAAAACTGCCCTTTAAATTATTTACTCTAGCATGTTTCAATGGTGTATGGCTTTCTACCAAAAACACGACTGCCTTACAGACACACGCACATGATGTCCGTGTCTACATTCACGACTTCAGGAGACCAGAAAATAGTGACCACAGGTGCACACCACAAGCCCTGCGGCCCAACGGCAGTGGAGCCCCCGAGGGGGTCCCCCTCCCCTGACGGCTCCTGAGAAGAGCAGCCCCTTACCTTGCCGCATGACTCTGTCCCTCTGGTCGAGCAGGCGGACCACTGAAGCCACCAAAGGAAGGGCCCTAAAATAATCTTAAGGATACACAATCATGCTGCAATACTTTTGTTCAAAGGATTAATCTGTTAAATGAAAATGTTCCAAGCACACCAGTATTCTAAAACTCTCAGTGCTTCATCGAGTTTCTAACAGGAATCACGTGGGTCCTGGCCTAAACAAGCCACTGTCACCACCAACAGAATTGCAGTGACCAGAGTACCCACTGAAGGAAATGAGGTGCAACAACCTCTCAATTCAAAACACTCACATCTTCTTTTTATTTTTAAAAACTCCAATATCTAGTAATAATTTTTCAGGATATAAGAATCACATGTCAATGACACAACACACGGTGGCAACTTTTATTACTGTGCTAAGGAGACACGGTGATCATTTCGTACAGCGTCTCCACAGAGGACATCCTGCAAGTCAAAGCTAACTGTGAAAAAACTCTGCAAAGAAGAGCACATGTGCTGTTTTATTTTTGGTTACTGTACATATTTTTTTAGTTAATACGATATCTGCTTTCAAATAGGTTTTTTTTTGGCCACTTCTATTGGTCTTTCATTTATCTATTTTCATCCATCTTTGTTCTTTGGCCCGTGTGGGCCTCCCATCGTGGTGGCCTCTGTTGTCACAGAGCACCAGCTCTGGGCGCATGCGCTCCAGAGCTCCGGCTCAGTAATTGGACACACCGGTCCAGGCGCTCCATGACACGTGGGATCTTCCCAGGCCAGGGATCGAACCGGCGCCCCTTGCACTGCAAGGTGGACTCTTTACCCACTGGACCACCAGGGAAGCCCAACAATTCTGATTTTTAACATGTGCTTTCTCAATCTCTAAAAAACTGCCCTTTAAATTATTTACTCTAGCATGTTTCAATGGTGTATGGCTTTCTACCAAAAACACGACTGCCTTACAGACACACGCACATGATGTCCGTGTCTACATTCACGACTTCAGGAGACCAGAAAATAGTGACCACAGGTGCACACCACAAGCCCTGCGGCCCAACGGCAGTGGAGCCCCCGAGGGGGTCCCCCTCCCCTGACGGCTCCTGAGAAGAGCAGCCCCTTACCTTGCCGCATGACTCTGTCCCTCTGGTCGAGCAGGCGGTACTTCTCCTCGGACGTCTCAGCCACCGTACCGATCAGGGGACTGAGAGATGACACACTCGGCCCGAGACCCTCAGAGCCCTCAGAGCCCTGCTCAAAAGGGTCTTCCTCAAATGGGTGTGCCTTCAGAAGACTCGGCTTCTTCACAGGAGAGCTGCAAAGGAGACAACACTCTAAGAGCGTGTACCTATCAGGCATCTGGATCTTTTCCACACCCGAACACTTCCTTTATCACCGAGACCTCCTGCTCCTCTGAAGCTGGGCCGCAGCCGCCCTGAGCGGAGGTGGGTCCCCCACACCGGGGACGGGCCTGGCAGCGCCACTCAGTCCTCACAGGTCCTGCCTTTAAGCCACTGAAATGAACTACCCGTAGATTCCTATCTCAAAGACAGTCCTAAAAGTGGAATAAAAACATTTCAACACCACGAGGAAATACCACGCCTGCATGTTTTCTAACACCGCTTTCCTTCAGTAGAAGGATACTGAAGCAGTGAGACACCAGCATGTTCTGTCAGCTTCCTCATTTTCCAGCTGGGTTTCAATACTCTGTGAACGTGAACGTCAGAGGATGTAAAGAAAGGAAAACACAAAAGCAAATCAGCAACTAAACTCGCAACTGTAAAATGTAGGAAACTATACACTAGCCAAAATACAAGAACTGAACAGAAGCTGGCCTGCTGTGAAAAGGAAGGTGGGCCCCACGGGAGGCCCTGACCACGGCCGAGGGGAGGGGGCAGCAGCTCCTGGGGGCAGACAGGAGGTCTCTGGAGTGCACGCTGGCCTGAGGGCTGTGCCAGGGCTGCGTGGCTGTAACCACGGCTAGAAGCGGTGATCACGAACACGGTACACAGCCAGCCACACATTTTAAGGGAAAAGTGATCGTATGCATCACACATGGATTGCACAACAGCCACTGCCGCGGGCTGCGGGGCTGAGTGGGATGAGGCCTGGGGCCTCCCCAGGTCCCCTCCGCATCCCTCAGCCCCGCCCAGGCGTCCGCAACCTCCCGCTGCCCTTTCGTGCTCGGCCACAACAGCTGTAAAGTCCCTGCTGGGGAGGGACAGCAGAGTCACAGGACCCCCTGTCCCGTACAACACCGGCATGTGGAAGCACCAGTCCCACCTTTTACTCAGGAGGCTGCCGGTCACAGTCCTCAGCCCAGGCTTGCCAAGAGGCGAGTGCTGAAAGGGTGCATCTTCTGTGCCCTGGCCAGCTTCCCCATCGCCCAGCTGCTTCTCCTTGAGGGAAAAGGGCTTCTTGGTAGGACCTGATGACACAGAGTCAGAACAGAGTTAACGACACAAGTCACTTGACACTGGGCTTTTTTCTCAGGAAAGCAATCACTGTGACAGGACGTTACGAAGGAGCCCAAGGAAATACGAGACAGTCCCGCCCCACCCCCCCCCCCCCTCACTGGGGACCAGACCCAGCCTCAGCGCTCAAAGGCCTTGCACAAAGCAGGAGAGACTGTGCAAAGAACAACTGAACACTCACTTATTTTTTTCTTGTGCCAGAAGATGACCATATCTTTATGCAGACCTTTCCCCTTCTTCCTGGCCAGGGCTGCAGCTGCCTGGAAGACAGTCCCCCAAACAAAGGAGGAAGGTGTCAGGAGGCTAAGGAAATAAGCTCAAGCACTCACATTTATTAGTGGACTTCTGTTCAGCCGAGGGCACCTCTCCCCGGCAGGCGTTCCAGCTGCACTGCCGGCCTCCAGCCACGGCAGCCAGGCCTGGCTGCCTCTCCTCCCGTACCTCTTACAGTATCTGCGCTTCTCCTTATCAAGATTAAGACTTTCCTGTGATAAAATCCGTAAACTTGGCCTTACTGACATTTGATAATTCTCACCATCTGATTTCCTAAAGAACAATGGAAAAACAGCCAAGTAACAAACAAAAGGAAGCTGCAGAGTGACACACAGGATACCACTCATCATAAAATATACATACATAAAACCAAGTGTATGTGAGTATACCCGTAAGATACAGCTGTGAAAATGTCTAGGAAAACACAGACCACACTAGATAACTGTGCTGGCTCTAACAGCAGAGATAGAGGTGATGTTATGTACTTGTTATATAAAGTACTTTTTATAGCGGGGATTCAGAAAACTAGAGACATCACCCCTGCCCTTTCGTGCTCGGCCACAAGAGCTGTAAAGTCCCTGCTGGGAGGGACAGCAGAGTCACAGGACCCCTGTCCCACAACACCGGCATGTGGAAGCACCAGTCCCACCTTTTACTCAGGAGGCTGCCGGTCACAGTCCTCAGCCCAGGCTTGCCAAGAGGCGAGTGCTGAAAGGGTGCATCTTCTGTGCCCTGGCCAGCTTCCCCATCGCCCAGCTGCTTCTCCTTGAGGGAAAAGGGCTTCTTGGTAGGACCTGATGACACAGAGTCAGAACAGAGTTAACGACACAAGTCACTTGACACTGGGCTTTTTTCTCAGGAAAGCAATCACTGTGACAGGACGTTACGAAGGAGCCCAAGGAAATACGAGACAGTCCCGCTCCACCCCCCCCCCCCTCACTGGGGACCAGACCCAGCCTCAGCGCTCAAAGGCCTTGCACAAAGCAGGAGAGACTGTGCAAAGAACAACTGAACACTCACTTATTTTTTTCTTGTGCCAGAAGATGACCATATCTTTATGCAGACCTTTCCCCTTCTTCCTGGCCAGGGCTGCAGCTGCCTGGAAGACAGTCCCCCAAACAAAGGAGGAAGGTGTCAGGAGGCTAAGGAAATAAGCTCAAGCACTCACATTTATTAGTGGACTTCTGTTCAGCCGAGGGCACCTCTCCCCGGCAGGCGTTCCAGCTGCACTGCCGGCCTCCAGCCACGGCAGCCAGGCCTGGCTGCCTCTCCTCCCGTACCTCTTACAGTATCTGCGCTTCTCCTTATCAAGATTAAGACTTTCCTGTGATAAAATCCGTAAACTTGGCCTTACTGACATTTGATAATTCTCACCATCTGATTTCCTAAAGAACAATGGAAAAACAGCCAAGTAACAAACAAAAAGGAAGCTGCAGAGTGACACACACGGGATACCATTCATCATAAAATATACATACATAAAACCAAGTGTATGTGAGTATACCCGTAAGATACAGCTGTGAAAATGTCTAGGAAAACACAGACCACACTAGATAACTGTGCTGGCTCTAACAGCAGAGATAGAGGTGATGTTATGTACTTTTTATATAAATTACTTTTTAAGGTTCAGCTGGAAGAAAAAGGACACTGCAGTAGCCAGGAAATAACTTTTAAAAAATGAGAACTGCTGTATGACCTGGCAATTCTAGTATATACCCAACAGAAGCGAAAGCAGGGGCTTGAAGAGACACCATATTCATGGCAGCACTATCCTCAGCACCCAAAGGTCTGGGACAGATAAACAGACAGAATGTGGACACCCATGCCTGGAATAACGGAATGACTGAACCCCATGAATGAAGACACTATGCTAATTAAGACACTATGCTAACTGCAATAAGCCAGCATAAAAGGATAAACAGTGTACAATTCCACTTATACAAAATATCTAGAACAGGAGAATTCATAGAGTTAGCAAACAGGTAAGAGGTCACCAGGGGCTGGGGGAAGGAAGGAATGGGGAGTTATTGCTTAACAGTTACAGAGCTTCTGTTTGGGAGGACTAAAAAGTTCTGGAACTAGACAATGCAATAACCATACAACCATGCAACACTATAAATGTCATCAACACTGCTGAACTGAAAAAAAAAAAAATCAACAAAAAAGAACAAACAGCAAAAGCCCTAAAACTGTGCAGTTATTTTGGCACAGAACTTCTACTCTCAGGAATTTAAACAAAGGATATAATTAGAAGTAAATGCACAAAAACATCCACGAACAGAAGGCGACCAAGTAGGTAAATAGGACAGGAATGCCACGCAGCACTTGACAACCCCATTCTAGTCTCGACTGCTCCCGGATTTCAGAAGCTACTGAAGATGACCACACAAGAGGTCACAAAACAGTGTATGTAGTACTTTTCTAAATTCTAACAAGCACGTAACTGATAGGTTTCTTAAAATAAGTTTTAAAGTGGCAAAGTTCACTCTAACTTTGCCGCTTTAACGTCATTTTTTTCACTCACAGGAACTTTGCTGGAGCACTTACATGATCAAAAAAATACACCACAGCAAGCTTTTTGCTGCGCCTGGTATAGATGCGCTGCACCTTCGCAATTTTGCCAAAGTGGCTCTCCAGGGTGGCTCTGTTGTTGAGGTAGTCGGGGAGGTTCTTGCACTGGATGGCCGTGAGCTCAGCAGGCGACAAGCCCCCAAGACTGTCCGTGCTCTCACTTCTCTTACTCTGACGGCCAGGAGCTGCTCTTAGAGAATCTAGAGGAGCAGAGAACAGTTACAGAAGCGTACCAGATGCTACGTTTTCAAACTACAGGCGGCATCAACTAGGCAAGAGCAAAGGAAATTTTCATGGCTGTTAAGACTTGCTCCAAGATCCTACATGTCAGGATCCCTACTGTTTGCAGGGAGGTTACTAGGAAATTTAAACTAACACCCAGGGAAATTTACCAAGAACCTGCGAGCAGGATGTACTGTATTTTGTTGTTTTTAGAGCACACCTTCTTTTTTATCTCTGCTTTCAGTGTCTTCCTCTTTATTCACACCTGGAAGCCGGGAAGGGGCCAGAACGGACAGACTGCCTCCTGGGATGGTCAAGTGGTCACTTTCCCCAGACTCAATGCAGCCAATTTCCTTTTTAGATTCCTTGTTGCTCAGACGACCTACTTCCTTATTGCTTTTAAAGACATCCTGTATCGTCCGCCCAAACAAAGTGCCTCCCCGGGGTCGATTCAAGCGAACCGGTCGTTTATCTGGAGGATGATCACCCCTTGACAGAGGGTCCACGTCTTCCGTTGCGTCATGACCGTGCCTCCTTGGAGACCGATCCTGGTCCTCCTTTCTTTTCAGTCCTTTCATGAGGCTGGGAAGTGACTCCATTTGGGAAATAGCATCTTCACATCCTTGTCTGGCACCTGTTTTGCTAACTGGGAAGGGTTCACCCAAGGATTCTGAAGACGACATGGGGAAGCCAGCAAAGGTATTACTAGAACTTCCAAACAGTGATTTCGGGCCTCTCTTCTCTTCCTCCACATTCTGATTTGGCAAAGCAGGGGTAAAGGCCGATGATGAATTATTATTATTACCTGGTTTTGAAAAGGTAAAATTCGAATTGGTAGCTGAACTACTTGTTACCTGAGGAAAAGAAAATGGGGCAAGTCCTCCAGGTCCACTACTGACTGGGTGGGAAAATGTAAAAAATCCAGAAGCAACTTGGCTCTGAGTTTTCTCTGGCTCAGATTCAGCCCCAAGTATTGGTCTGAACACTGCATTTTCCAGAGGTTTAAAGCTGAATTCCATCTTCCCAAAGCCAGAGCTTGCTTTTTCTCCAGTTTCCGGTGCAAAAGTAGAAGTACTTGGGAATCCTCCAAGGTTGGGTGATTTAAAACTAAATCCTGGGTTTCCAGGCACACAGGAACTTGAAGACCCAGAGGTAGCTACAAAGGCTGGACTATGTTCAAGCCCAGAAAAGAGTCCAACATTTGTGGTTTGGGAGAACCCCAACGTTTGCACTGAAGAATGACTTTGTCCAGAAGATGCTGGAAAGCTGGACGCCTGTGAGAATCCTGAGCTTTTTCCGGATAATGTACTGTTTTGTCCAAAAGAGAGGGCCCGACCAAACCCGCAGCATTACTGGAAGATGTTGAGAAAACACCAGGTTGCTGCCCACCAAAAGGATTAGTTGGATTCATCTTCTGATTGAGTCACGGGAAGGTAATAAACCAGACTCAATGCAGCCGATTTCCTTTTTAGATTCCTTGTTGCTCAGACGACCTACTTCCTTATTGCTTTTAAAGACATCCTGTATCGTCCGCCCAAACAAAGTGCCTCCCCGGGGTCGATTCAAGCGAACCGGTCGTTTATCTGGAGGATGATCACCCCTTGACAGAGGGTCCACGTCTTCCGTTGCGTCATGACCGTGCCTCCTTGGAGACCGATCCTGGTCCTCCTTTCTTTTCAGTCCTTTCATGAGGCTGGGAAGTGACTCCATTTGGGAAATAGCATCTTCACATCCTTGTCTGGCACCTGTTTTGCTAACTGGGAAGGGTTCACCCAAGGATTCTGAAGACGACATGGGGAAGCCAGCAAAGGTATTACTAGAACTTCCAAACAGTGATTTCGGGCCTCTCTTCTCTTCCTCCACATTCTGATTTGGCAAAGCAGGGGTAAAGGCCGATGATGAATTATTATTATTACCTGGTTTTGAAAAGGTAAAATTCGAATTGGTAGCTGAACTACTTGTTACCTGAGGAAAAGAAAATGGGGCAAGTCCTCCAGGTCCACTACTGACTGGGTGGGAAAATGTAAAAAATCCAGAAGCAACTTGGCTCTGAGTTTTCTCTGGCTCAGATTCAGCCCCAAGTATTGGTCTGAACACTGCATTTTCCAGAGGTTTAAAGCTGAATTCCATCTTCCCAAAGCCAGAGCTTGCTTTTTCTCCAGTTTCCGGTGCAAAAGTAGAAGTACTTGGGAATCCTCCAAGGTTGGGTGATTTAAAACTAAATCCTGGGTTTCCAGGCACACAGGAACTTGAAGACCCAGAGGTAGCTACAAAGGCTGGACTATGTTCAAGCCCAGAAAAGAGTCCAACATTTGTGGTTTGGGAGAACCCCAACGTTTGCACTGAAGAATGACTTTGTCCAGAAGATGCTGGAAAGCTGGACGCCTGTGAGAATCCTGAGCTTTTTCCGGATAATGTACTGTTTTGTCCAAAAAGAGAGGGCTGACCAAACTGGAACTGTGGCTTAGGTTGAAATGTTCCTGCAGCATTACTGGAAGATGTTGAGAAAACACCAGGTTGCTGCCCACCAAAAGGATTAGTTGGATTCATCTTCTGATTGAGTCACGGGAAGGTAATAAACACTATGTGCAGAAGAGTAGGCCTCTTCTTCAAATGGCTTGTTCGCCTAGGGAGCACCCCGCCATCTTTACAATAAGCTGAAAGACAAAAATTCAATCACAACTACATTGTGCTAGAGGACTAAAAAAGAACTCTTAATCACACGTCAAGCAAAGCAAAGGCTAAGTACTTTTATTTTCTGAGAGCCAATCTGTGATACCCCCTCTTTGAGAGGGGGGCTGCAGGGTAGAAGACGGTACAAATAAATTACTTTGTTATGGGAGGTTAAAGCATGATTCTTTCAGACTAAAAAAAAAAACTTACTGAATAGGTAAATTTATGGAAAACCTCAAACAGCAGTAAGAAAATACACGTCATTACACTTTCCAACCTAAAAACAGAGTTCAGACCTCCACACACAAAGAATTACAATGTAACAGTGTTAAAACATGAATGTTTCAGTGTTTCCTGCACCAACGCTCTTTCCAGATTATCTCCAAGGATTTAGCTCGAAGGACAAAGGACTCACGCAGAGAGGCTGTCCCGCCAGAGCGCCAAAGCGCTGGGGCGCGGGACCAACGCACCGCAAACAGGGCGGCCCAGCGCGCAGGCCCCGCGCCTTCTGCCCCAAGCCCGCCGGTTCCCAGTCCCGAGCCCCCGGGCCCCGCTCCGCTAGCAGCACGGGAGCGGCTGTGGCGACGAAAGGGGAGGCCTTCGCCCGCCCGGGCCCCGCTCCGCGCTCACCGTCCAGCTCAGGAACACCGCCGCCCGCCGTCCGGCCGGGCTGGAGCAGCACGCAGGTCCCGGGGCGGCCTAAGCGAGCGCTGCATCGCGCGCGGCGAGCAGAAAACACAGCGCACCCACTTCCGGTCCGCCGCGGGCGGCCCAGCCCCGCCTGGGCCAATCCGTGCGCGGCTTCCGCTCTCCGGCCGGGCGGCGCCCAGACCCGGGTCGGCCGGCTTCCGCTCGGTAAGGCCCTCTTCCCCAGCGTGGGGCTGAACGGGCTGGGCCCGCCTTCCTCCTCGCCCGCTTCCTGGCGTGCGTCGCCGTCCGGCCGGCGCGCCTCACTCCGCCCTGCTCCGTTCCGCCTGCTCTTCCTCACGGTAAAACGCGCGTTCCGCTGCCAGCGAATTCCCCGGCCGGTGCGGCGCCCAGTCCCACTATGTAAAATCCCAATTTTTAACCCCCTTTGAAAGACAAAATTCAATCACAACTACATTGTGCTAGAGGACTAAAAAAGAACTCTTAATCACACGTCAAGCAAAGCAAAGGCTAAGTACTTTTATTTTCTGAGAGCCAATCTGTGATACCCCCTCTTTGAGAGGGGGGCTGCAGGGTAGAAGACGGTACAAATAAATTACTTTGTTATGGGAGGTTAAAGCATGATTCTTTCAGACTAAAAAAAAAAACTTACTGAATAGGTAAATTTATGGAAAACCTCAAACAGCAGTAAGAAAATACACGTCATTACACTTTCCAACCTAAAAACAGAGTTCAGACCTCCACACACAAAGAATTACAATGTAACAGTGTTAAAACATGAATGTTTCAGTGTTTCCTGCACCAACGCTCTTTCCAGATTATCTCCAAGGATTTAGCTCGAAGGACAAAGGACTCACGCAGAGAGGCTGTCCCGCCAGAGCGCCAAAGCGCTGGGGCGCGGGACCAACGCACCGCAAACAGGGCGGCCCAGCGCGCAGGCCCCGCGCCTTCTGCCCCAAGCCCGCCGGTTCCCAGTCCCGAGCCCCCGGGCCCCGCTCCGCTAGCAGCACGGGAGCGGCTGTGGCGACGAAAGGGGAGGCCTTCGCCCGCCCGGGCCCCGCTCCGCGCTCACCGTCCAGCTCAGGAACACCGCCGCCCGCCGTCCGGCCGGGCTGGAGCAGCACGCAGGTCCCGGGGCGGCCTAAGCGAGCGCTGCATCGCGCGCGGCGAGCAGAAAACACAGCGCACCCACTTCCGGTCCGCCGCGGGCGGCCCAGCCCCGCCTGGGCCAATCCGTGCGCGGCTTCCGCTCTCCGGCCGGGCGGCGCCCAGACCCGGGTCGGCCGGCTTCCGCTCGGTAAGGCCCTCTTCCCCAGCGTGGGGCTGAACGGGCTGGGCCCGCCTTCCTCCTCGCCCGCTTCCTGGCGTGCGTCGCCGTCCGGCCGGCGCGCCTCACTCCGCCCTGCTCCGTTCCGCCTGTGCTCTCTTCCTCACGGTAAAACGCGCGTTCCCTGACGGTTGCCAGCGAATTCCACCGAACAGGGTGACGTGGCCGCGCGTGCGCGCGCGTCTCCACGGAACCGCCGACGGCTTTCTGACCCGTCTGTCTGCAGCCGCGATGAGCCTGGCGCTGCGCAACCTGCAGAGGGCGGTGCCGCTGCGGCGCGCACGGCTGCGCGAGAGGCTGCAGGCGGTGCGCGGGGTCCTGGGAGTGCAGCGCTTCGACCTGGGGGTCGTCTGCGTCGACAACAGGAGGATTCAGCAGATCAACAGGATCTACAGAGAGAAGAACACGCCGACAGATGTCCTCTCCTTCCCCTTTCACGAGGTAAAAGCTGCTTTCTCGTCCAGTTCACCTCCCGCTGTACAATCCGCTAATTATACCACAGGCAGGATTTTAAGTTTGTTTTGGAGGTTTCAGGTACACACGGAAGTGGAGACCTGGGTGTGACCAGGCTCTACTGCTCGGAGCCTGTCGCTGGAGGAGGGAAGGTGATCCCCGCCCCCGCCTTGTAACTTAATTAAAGAGGAAGCGCTTCTGCAGTTTTGTGATTCAATAATAGATATGTATGGGTTGAAAATTTGAAATAACTCTGAAAAAAACAGACTTGAGTATTTTAAACAAATATGTGATGTCTGTAGGTAATTGCTTGTGTTCTGTGAGTGACTCGTGCGAGGCTTCCCGCGTTGTTAGTGACTGCGTAAGTCGGAGTGGCCCTTTTGGAAAGCGCGCTGGCCGTTTACTAGAAGAAAATCTCGATGACTGTTTAGTCCACTAGTGTCACACCTCAGTAAATGCATCGAAAGGGAAAAGAAAATTAAATATTCCATGCGTACTGTAAAAATGTATTAAACTGTCCATTTGTTTTCCCTAATAGGAAATAAAAATCTTTGGCTGGCTTAGTGTGAACAGCCCTTAAGGGAATGGACTGGTCTTTGTGTGGGAACACGTGAAAGGGTATTTCTTAGGGGCAAAATCACTGGGAAGAACAAATGTAAACATGTATCAGTGTGATGATTTAGTTCAATAGATGTTGCGGAGCTGGGTGATCGTCCATTAGAAAGGATGAAAGAAATGGAAGTAATTCGCCTGACCGTGGGGAAGCACCTGAGTCAGTCGCGTGTGGTGTCTCTGCCACGGCCCTGACGTGCCGGCCGTGGGACTGGCGACGCGGGCTCCGGAAGGGTGAGCTCTGGCCCGTGGCCGGTGAGTGTTCGGAGCTCATGCTGTCCACACGTGTGTTTCCTCACTTCCAGAATCTGAAAGCGGGTGAACTCCCCCAGCCCGATTTTCCAGATGACTATAATTTAGGAGACATTTTCCTGGGCGTGGAATATATCTTCCAGCAGTGCAAGGAAAATGAAGACTACTATGACGTCCTGACTGTAAGTGGGGTGCTGAAATGCAGATCCTCATGGACAGAGCAGCAGGGCGAGGTCCTTCATCCACGCCATGAGAGGAGGCTGCGGAGGCGACACGGGCCTCCACACCATCACCCTCGTGTAGGACAAGGGTTACCGGGGAGATGTGTGGGCAGGGGCCGCGCCTCCTCACCACCCCTCACAGAGGAGGGCCTGGGCCACGGGTCTCTGCACCGAGGCCGTGCTGGGTGAGGAAACGTGACGGGGAGCGTCTGTGTGACACCCGGGAAGAGAGGAAGCCCCGCGAGTGGTCTGGTTCTTAGCCTTGCCTCTGGAGAGACACAGGCTCCACCAGCCGAGTGAGCTGCTTACTGACCTGCCCACAGCAGGTGGGATTCTGGCCTCCAGGGCCTTCTGATCTGTGTCCTCAGCTTGATGGCGTCAGATCAGCGTGTTTCTCTTCCTCAGCGCTTATGTCATAGCAACAGAAGTGTGGAGCCATGGAACAAAGGGAGTAGAACAACCAGCGAGTTACAGCCAAGTTCAGCTCCCAGCAGAACTAGTGTCACACCTCAGTAAAGGAAAAGAAAATTAAATATTCCATGCGTACTGTAAAATGTATTAAACTGTCCATTTGTTTTCCTAATAGGAAATAAAAATCTTTGGCTGGCTTAGTGTGAACAGCCCTTAAGGGAATGGACTGGTCTTTGTGTGGGAACACGTGAAAGGGTATTTCTTAGGGGCAAAATCACTGGGAAGAACAAATGTAAACATGCATCAGTGTGATGATTTAGTTCAATAGATGTTGCGGAGCTGGGTGATCGTCCATTAGAAAGGATGAAAGAAATGGAAGTAATTCGCCTGACCGTGGGGAAGCACCTGAGTCAGTCGCGTGTGGTGTCTCTGCCATGGCCCTGACGTGCCGGCCGTGGGACTGGCGACGCGGGCTCCGGAAGGGTGAGCTCTGGCCCGTGGCCGGTGAGTGTTCGGAGCTCATGCTGTCCACACGTGTGTTTCCTCACTTCCAGAATCTGAAAGCGGGTGAACTCCCCCAGCCCGATTTTCCAGATGACTATAATTTAGGAGACATTTTCCTGGGCGTGGAATATATCTTCCAGCAGTGCAAGGAAAATGAAGACTACTATGACGTCCTGACTGTAAGTGGGGTGCTGAAATGCAGATCCTCATGGACAGAGCAGCAGGGCGAGGTCCTTCATCCACGCCATGAGAGGAGGCTGCGGAGGCGACACGGGCCTCCACACCATCACCCTCGTGTAGGACAAGGGTTACCGGGGAGATGTGTGGGCAGGGGCCGCGCCTCCTCACCACCCCTCACAGAGGAGGGCCTGGGCCACGGGTCTCTGCACCGAGGCCGTGCTGGGTGAGGAAACGTGACGGGGAGCGTCTGTGTGACACCCGGGAAGAGAGGAAGCCCCGCGAGTGGTCTGGTTCTTAGCCTTGCCTCTGGAGAGACACAGGCTCCACCAGCCGAGTGAGCTGCTTACTGACCTGCCCACAGCAGGTGGGATTCTGGCCTCCAGGGCCTTCTGATCTGTGTCCTCAGCTTGATGGCGTCAGATCAGCGTGTTTCTCTTCCTCAGCGCTTATGTCATAGCAACAGAAGTGTGGAGCCATGGAACAAAGGGAGTAGAACAACCAGCGAGTTACAGCCAAGTTCAGCTCAAGCAGGCAGATCTTTTGTTACACAGACACTCCCAAGACATAGGACCAGGCCATCTCATCTTTCTTCCTGATCTTTTTGGCACCCTCCTTTCATACTTCCAGTCTCCTCATTTTGGTATGGTGTGTGCAAAGTAGGGCTTGTAGGCACCACCAGTCACTGAAAGGAAACGCAGACGGGGCATGCGCTCAAGGCCGAATGATAATTGTAAGTCACAGAACAGTGAGCTGTGTTGGTTATCTCCACGATCCAGCCCGTAGAGTATTCATCAGCCCTTACTGGGCTCCTGACTCCTAGGTTCTTGGAGAAGCCGCTATCTTCTTTTGTCACCCCCTGTGTGCCTGGGGCACGTGTGCAGGAGTTTAGAAGCCTCTGGTGGTTCTGTCCCATATCGGTGAGCTCTCCTGGGTGCGTTTGGGTGGGGTTTACAGACCAGCTTGCACCCCTCTCAGCCAGGCCTCCCCTTGTTGCTCCTGTGTCCTCTTGTGCAGGCCTGAGGAGGGGACAGTGGGATATGAGAAAAGAAACAACACAAAAGCTGGGATCAGGAGTACCAGTCAGACTGATGGCCTGAAAGATGGCATCATTTATTGAAGCACAGTTTTTATACATTTGTCTGAAATCCCAGAGCTGGATGTTTACCCAACTCTTGTTTCAGGTTTTTGTCTCTTCTTGAGAACAGGGGAAAGGGTTAAGGATACATGGAAACAGCTTTAGGGTTAGAGCCAGGTCAGGGTCGGTATATATAGCCAAGTGTGCTGAGTGAGAACATTGAGCCAGACCACAGTCCTGTAAATAGGCGGAGGCCATTCCGGGATGAGCCGAGGACAGGCCCGTGGCCATCTGTCCTCTTCATGCAGGGACCTTGTCAGCCTCATGGGGGTCCCGACACTCATTTCTAACTTCCTACCTAAAAATGCCATGAAGGAGGCTTCCCTGGTGGTCCAGTGGGTAAAGAGTCTGCCTTGCAGTGCAGGGGACACTGGTTCGGTCCCTGGCCCGGGAAGATCCCACGTGCTGTGGAGCAGCTGGACCGGTGTGTCCAGTTACGTGCCAGCACTCTGGAGCGCATGCGCCCAGAGCCAGTGCTCTGCGACGAGAGGCCACTGTGATAGGAGGCCCACACGGGCCAAAGAACAAAGATGGATGAAAATAAGTGAGTAGAAGACCAATAAAAGAGACCAAATTTTAAAAAAAGAAAAAGGAATGCCATGAAGGACGGCGGGAGTATTCTGAAAAGCGGCGTGTGACTGAGCTGTGTTTAGGTCCCTGTGGATTCAGTCGAGGTGTCTTCTTTGGCCCAAGAGCCACACCCTGAGATCCCATCTTTGGGGAAACCTAGCGCCGCAGGGCTGGACGTGGAGCTTCCCCCGGGATGCCCTGTGCTCCGGTGCCGGGCCTGCCGGCAGGAGGCTGTGCTTTCCCCTTGCCGCTGGCGGGAACCACAGCGTAGCAGGACTGCTCGGCACCGGGCTCAGCTCCAGAATCTCTGTTACTGGCAGCTGTGGGCACCCCGGGGTCCTGGGCCGGGGGCACCTGTGGCCCTTGTCCACTCCCCTACGCCTTCCGAGACGTCTCTTAGCACAGTGCGGAGCCCGCCCGCACTCCTAGGACCCTCAGCCCCCGCACAGGGCCAGGCCGAGCCGAGCCTCCCAGCCGCACAGCCTTCTAGCAGCCCAGGGCCCCCGCTTCTCCTGCCCCGGTTCTCCACGTCTCCGCAGCTCCCCACCCCAAGGAAGACCCTGATCTTCACACCCCACCACGGGGGCCTGACCCACTGCCGCTTCCCAGAGCCCCCCGCCCCGTGCCCTCACCACCTCCCAGCAGCCTGCCTGGACCCAGAGGCTTCCTCACCTGCCACCAGGCGGCCACCGCCCCTCCTCCTTCTCCACCACCACCGCCCTGGCTCATGGCTTGATCCTGGCCACCCACTGAGGCAGCTTCTTAACTGTTCTGACAGGTGACTGCTACCCACGGGCTCTGTCACCTTCTGGGCTTCACCCACAGTACGGAGGCCGAGTGGCAGAAGGTAAGAGCCGTGCCCCGTCTGCAGCACACACGCGGGGGTGTCTTGCAGCCCCAGGAACTGGGGCTGTGCGACCTACCCCTTGCAGACAAGTACGAAAACCAAATGGAGAAATGCAGTGCAATAAGGACTTTACAATGCCTGCTTTAATAAAAAAAAAAAAAAGCAGTGTCTGTTTTTTAAATACTGCTCTCCGTAATTGCTAGTAACTATTATGCATTCACTGCTGAAAGAAAGCTCTGAGAAGAGATGCTGCATTCTGTGGATTTCATAAAATCTCAAAATGGCTTAAATGTAGAATCTTTGGGAGAGATATGATCCTTGTCAAGTGGAGCCAGAATTTATTTTTTTTTAAACATTTATTTATTTATTTTGGGCGGGGCTCGGGTTGGGGAGGGAGGGGAGCAGGCGGGCCACTTCTATTGGTGTTTCATTTGTCTATTTTCATCCATCTATGTTCTTTGGCCCGTGTGGGCCTCCCACCGCGGTGGCCTCTGTTGTTGCAGAGCACCGGCTCTGGGCGCATGTGCTCCAGAGCTCTGGCTCAGTAACTGGACACATCGGTCCAACCGCTCCACGGCATGTGGGATCTTCCCAGACCAGGGATCGAACCGGTGCCCCTTGCACTGCAATGCGGTGTCCTTGCCCACTGGACCACCAGGGAAGCCCCAGAGCCAGAATTTAGAAGGTGTGAGTGCGCAGTCCAGACCTGTTATATAAAGTTCCATGAGGGCTTGTTTCCTCAAAGACCCATGTTTACTTGGTTCATAAAGGTCTGTGTTGTTACAAGTACATGTTATATTTAACTCAAATTCTATTCGTAATCAAACAGGTTCTCTGGCATAGAAAAATGTTTTTTCATTAACAAAATAGTCCTCGCATTTGGCCTCCGTGTGGCCTTCCAAGGCTGCTGGGTCCATGCTGCCACGCCAGCCAATGCCTTCTCCTACCACCACCCCTTTCCCCCCGCCCTCGCTCATGGCTTGATCCTGGCCACCCACTGAGGCAGCTTCTTAACTGTTCTGACAGGTGACTGCTACCCACGGGCTCTGTCACCTTCTGGGCTTCACCCACAGTACGGAGGCCGAGTGGCAGAAGGTAAGAGCCGTGCCCCGTCTGCAGCACACACGCGGGGGTGTCTTGCAGCCCCAGGAACTGGGGCTGTGCGACCTACCCCTTGCAGACAAGTACGAAAACCAAATGGAGAAATGCAGTGCAATAAGGACTTTACAATGCCTGCTTTAATAAAAAAAAAAAAAAGCAGTGTCTGTTTTTTAAATACTGCTCTCCGTAATTGCTAGTAACTATTATGCATTCACTGCTGAAAGAAAGCTCTGAGAAGAGATGCTGCATTCTGTGGATTTCATAAAATCTCAAAATGGCTTAAATGTAGAATCTTTGGGAGAGATATGATCCTTGTCAAGTGGAGCCAGAATTTATTTTTTTTTAAACATTTATTTATTTATTGGGGGGGTGGGGTGGGGAGGGAGGGGAGCAGGCGGGCCACTTCTATTGGTGTTTCATTTGTCTATTTTCATCCATCTATGTTCTTTGGCCCGTGTGGGCCTCCCACCGCGGTGGCCTCTGTTGTTGCAGAGCACCGGCTCTGGGCGCATGTGCTCCAGAGCTCTGGCTCAGTAACTGGACACATCGGTCCAACCGCTCCACGGCATGTGGGATCTTCCCAGACCAGGGATCGAACCGGTGCCCCTTGCACTGCAATGCGGTGTCCTTGCCCACTGGACCACCAGGGAAGCCCCAGAGCCAGAATTTAGAAGGTGTGAGTGCGCAGTCCAGACCTGTTATATAAAGTTCCATGAGGGCTTGTTTCCTCAAAGACCCATGTTTACTTGGTTCATAAAGGTCTGTGTTGTTACAAGTACATGTTATATTTAACTCAAATTCTATTCGTAATCAAACAGGTTCTCTGGCATAGAAAAATGTTTTTTCATTAACAAAATAGTCCTCGCGCATTTGGCCTCCGTGTGGCCTTCCAAGGCTGCTGGGTCCATGCTGCCACGCCCCGGCCATGCCCCTCCACCCCTAACCCTGCAATGGCTTCAGGCCCTGCTCAGCCCCGCCGCCCCACACCATGCCAGCAGCAGCTCAGGAGGCTCCGGGGTGGTCAGCCGGCCCTTTCCCAGGAGTGGCTGTCCTCACACACCCCCTCGCAGGCTTCCAGGGCAGGCCACCCCGTCTTAGCCCTTCTGCAGCCCCTGGCTCCCAGCCCCCATCCGCTCCACGGTTCCAGGCACAGGCACTCTGTGCCCTGGGACGACGACCTGCCTTGGTGGGAGGCCACAGACCTCAGAGGGGGGAAGCCCAGGGCCAGGAGGGGCCAGGCCTCGGGGCCAGTCCCAAGCTGGTTTCCCCTCCTTTTTCCAGATGTACCTAAAGGAGAAGCAAGTTCTCGAGGAGCTGAACAGGCGCACAGGGACCAGGCTGCAGCCCCTGAGCAGGGGCCTCTTCTGACAGGAGTGATGCATGTGGCTAGAGGCGGCCCCAGGGATCAGGGCACCCGTTCCCGAGGTCCTGGCTGGCCACTGCTGTCCTCTGGGGCTGTGGACACGCCAGCCTCAGCAGGTCCTGGACTCCATGAGTGGAACCTGCTTAAAATACAAGAGATTTCCACTCATTTCGGTGTTCAGGACACAATCGGTGTGTTATTTGCAGTGTAAATAAAGTAATTCTCAGCTCTCAGGATGCAGAGGTGTGGTGTGGAAACTGCCCCTCCCTGTGGCCCTGCCTTTGGCGCAGGGCATCTCCTGTCTCAGGACAGACCGAGGAACCCAGGTGGGTATGTTCCCCCTGGGAATCCTGCTGGATTCAGTCCCATCCAGCCCCTCCAGGGGACCCTCAGCACGTCCTCTGCCATCACCCACCCCAACCCTTCGGTCCTTGGTCCAGCGTCTGGTTGTGCTCAAGGCCTCTGCCGCGGCGCCAGCATGGCGGAGCTCCGACTCCACGTCCCGTCCTCCCAGAGGACGGCCCCTCCTGTCCGTGGGTCCTCCTTCTGAACAGTGCAGTAAACCCAGGGCCTCCCCACAGCCGTATCCAGAGCTGTGCACGCGCTCTGGCCTCGCGAGCGGCAGGTGTGGAAGGGGTGGGCGCTGAGCCAGCCCAGGGCCTCGTCCCATGGACCCCCGAGTGCCAGCACTGACCACAGTGCCACAGGCCCTCCACAGAGCTCCAGACAGGTCATGGCAACAAAACACTTCCTCTCAGAGACCCTAAACACCCCCCCAGAATACTGTGGTTCTAAGAATTTGGTTTCACCCATAAATCGATTTTAGAAACATGAAAACGCACTTTCTACTGGATTTCTGTCCTGAGCCCGACTTCTGCCTCCTGGGGACGCAGGTCTTTCGTGTTCCCGAGTCAGCTGCGTGGCCTGCCTGTAGGAAGCTTGTTCGCAGTTTACAGTCGGACGGCAGAGACCACAGAGCACTCTGCTCCCTGGGCTCTCTAGGGACTGAAGGATCCTGAGACCTGCTGGCCCTGCCACCGAGTGTTCGGAGACTCTCACCTGCCATTAGAGCCAGCCCCCGGGATGCTGGTCATGTCTGGACGCAGATGGCTTCCTCCTGCGTGGGGGCCAGGGCGGGAGGGGGGTCCCTGCCCTGCCTCCTGCCCTGGCAGCCCACAGTGGTGGAGCCCGGGCCCAGGGCCTGGCGCTCCGTGTGGACAGCATCCTGCGCGCCCACAGCCGACCTGCACTTCTCTCCCTAGGGACACTCTCCATCAGCATCCCCTCCACTAGATGGTGACTGCTCCTCTTAGTGCCCATTTTCTACTGGTTTTTCCTTTTTGCTTATTAATTAGGAGATGCTTTTATATATAGTTGAAAACAGCCCTTGAACTTTAGTGCAGAATATTAGCAAGTATCCTGACCCGAACCTGAGAAAAGGCCACTCTGCAGTCCATCAGCAGCCAGGCCATCTGCTGGCTGCTTCGTGGTCCTCGACATCTCCATCCCCACCAGGGCATCCAGCACAACCATTAAAAGGAAATTTCCTTGCACTTCTGCCACTAACTGCCAGGAGTCAGTACAGACCCCACAAGTGGAGAGCTCGGGCCTGCAGGCCTGCCCCCACTCAGGAGACTTCCCTGGGGTCCAGTGACTCAGACTCAGCTCCCAACGCAAGGGGCCCAGGTTTGATCCCTGATCAGGGAATTAGACCCTGTGTGCTACAACTAGAACTTAGCATAGCCAATAAATAAAAATATTTTTTACAAAGGACTGCCTCCCACTCTAGACCAGAGTACTGTGTGCACAACTAGAATTTGCTAGTGCCACAGGCCCTCCACAAAAGGGTCATCCCCTTTCCAGAGACCCTAAACACCCCCAGAATACTGTGGTTCTAAGAATTTGGTTTCACCCATAAATCGATTTTAGAAACATGAAAACGCACTTTCTACTGGATTTCTGTCCTGAGCCCGACTTCTGCCTCCTGGGGACGCAGGTCTTTCGTGTTCCCGAGTCAGCTGCGTGGCCTGCCTGTAGGAAGCTTGTTCGCAGTTTACAGTCGGACGGCAGAGACCACAGAGCACTCTGCTCCCTGGGCTCTCTAGGGACTGAAGGATCCTGAGACCTGCTGGCCCTGCCACCGAGTGTTCGGAGACTCTCACCTGCCATTAGAGCCAGCCCCCGGGACGCTGGTCATGTCTGGACGCAGGTGGCTTCCTCCTGCGTGGGGGCCAGGGCGGGAGGGGTGTCCCTGCCCTGCCTCCTGCCCTGGCAGCCCACAGTGGTGGAGCCCGGGCCCAGGGCCTGGCGCTCCGTGTGGACAGCATCCTGCGCGCCCACAGCCGACCTGCACTTCTCTCCCTAGGGACACTCTCCATCAGCATCCCCTCCACTAGATGGTGACTGCTCCTCTTAGTGCCCATTTTCTACTGGTTTTTCCTTTTTGCTTATTAATTAGGAGATGCTTTTATATATAGTTGAAAACAGCCCTTGAACTTTAGTGCAGAATATTAGCAAGTATCCTGACCCGAACCTGAGAAAAGGCCACTCTGCAGTCCATCAGCAGCCAGGCCATCTGCTGGCTGCTTCGTGGTCCTCGACATCTCCATCCCCACCAGGGCATCCAGCACAACCATTAAAAGGAAATTTCCTTGCACTTCTGCCACTAACTGCCAGGAGTCAGTACAGACCCCACAAGTGGAGAGCTCGGGCCTGCAGGCCTGCCCCCACTCAGGAGA
The DNA here is from genome assembly GCA_022376925.1 of Tragulus kanchil. Classification (NCBI taxonomy): domain Eukaryota; kingdom Metazoa; phylum Chordata; class Mammalia; order Artiodactyla; family Tragulidae; genus Tragulus; species Tragulus kanchil. The sequence goes on from JAIOJX010000028.1 coordinate 248,389,019, forward strand.
CTTCCCTGGGGTCCAGTGACTCAGACTCAGCTCCCAACGCAAGGGGCCCAGGTTTGATCCCTGATCAGGGAATTAGACCCTGTGTGCTACAACTAGAACTTAGCATAGCCAATAAATAAAAATATTTTTTACAAAGGACTGCCTCCCACTCTAGACCAGAGTACTCATTGTCCAACTTCACAGAGGTGAAGCAGAGGTGACCATGATTTCCCCTCTGGTTCAGTAATTCGCTGGAGTGGCCCACAGAACTCAGGAACAGTGCTTTGTCATAAAGGACACGGACAGCCGGCTGGAGCCATCCACAGGGCGAGGCCTCGGAGGGTCCGAAACACGTGCACTTCTGTCCTCATGGAGTGGGGTGCACCACCTGCCAGATGCTCACCAGCCCCATCTTCTAGTGGATTCATGGAGGTTCTATTACAAGACATGGATCGATTAAATCACTGTCCCCTGGTGACTGACTTAATTTCCAGCTCCTCTTCCCTCCCTCAGGTCGGGAGTTAGGGCCTAAGTTCCATCCTCTAATCGGGGTGCGCTCCTCAGATAAGCAGCCTCATCCTCCTGATGCTCTCAGGGGCTCAGAGTCACCTCATCAGCACAGTCGCCAGAATTAACAAAGGTTTTAGGAGCTCTGAGCCAGGAGTCAGGACAGAACCAGGACACGTTTCATATGCTGTGGTGTCAGGTCATGCAAACCGCCCCCCAGCTCTGTACCTCCGAGCAGCCTCTCTGCAGCCCCAGCCCACTTCCAGGGCCTGCCCGCCTCTTCTGCAGCCCCAGGCCGGCCCCCGTGGGGTGTGCTCACCCCATGCCCTCCTCAGGGGTGACCGCCCTCCCGCAACCCCCCCACCCCCCGCAGTGGTGGCCTTGCCGGGCTTCTCGCAGCACCGGACTCTTCCAAACAGAACGTGTTTTCTTCGTCCTGTTTGACCTGGCAGGGCCAAGTGTGCAGTGACAGAAAGCCTGCCGCAGGGTTCGCCTGGATTTGTGACGGGTGTCCGAAGTGGGGACAGCCCTGTGGACTGAGTCCGTGACCTGTGGGGTGCAGCACCATCTCCAGGTAGGTGGAATCAGAACTGAGCCGACCTGCAGGGCACCTGGCCAGGGTCACAGCACTGCTTGTTGTGGGGAAACCCCACACTTGGTGACCGGAGTGAAACGTCCCATGTGACCGTGGGGGAGACTCACAGGAAAGGAAGACCTCAGAGGGAAGGGCCGGGAGGCAGACAAACTGAGATTTGCGTTTCCCAGGTCAACCACAGATGACAAGCTGCTGTCAGACCTCTTCCCTCTATTGCGTTAATTATGTTGAGAAGTAAAACCAAAGCAAAAAGCCATGTTAGAAAATGTCAACGTAAATGGGAACCCCTGGTGGCCCAGCAGTTAGGACTCAGCACTGTCACTACCAAGGGCCCACGTTAGCTTTCTGGTTGGGGAACCAAGATCCCACAAGCTGTGGTGAAATTTTTATTAAAAAAGAAAATGCCCACATGGAAATCGGGTCAGATTTTTAATTGTACATTTAACAAGACACGTGGACGTTGGGACGTATTGTACCCGAGGCCCTGGCAGTCTCGTCACCGGGCAGCTGGAGGGGCACGCCGTCAGCCCAGTGGGAGCCTTCAGGCTGCTGGAGGGCAATTCCAATGTCATCTCTTCCTCTGAGGAGCCTTCTGGCGACTGCGCGGGTCCAAGGACGCTGCCCGGAGCAGAGCTCGGGTGGAACTTGGGGAAAGAGAACATGTATCCCCAAAGGGCCAGCGCAAACATGCATAACACTTGCAAAGGGCATTCACATGCGCATTATGGTAAAGCATCGAGGAAGCATCATTTCGCCGGAAAAATATAAAAGCGGAGCAAATAGTGAAGTAGGGCTCTCGTGTCCCTGGACGGTAGTCCGGACAGGCTCAGACAGACGCGAGCCCGCGGCGTCCGTGCTCCGCCTGGGGGGAGGGGCTGCTGGCGCCGCCCGCGGCCCCGCCCTCCGCGGACACCCGCGCCCGTCCTGCCGCGGCGCTGCCCGGACACCGCGCGCGTGGCTGCGTTCGCGGCGGCTGCATGGCTGAGCCCATCCGCCTTTTCTCTCCGGGATCCTGAGCCGTTTCCTGGTGAAGTCCCCATCCTGCGTGCTCCTCCCAACGCCGTGCTCGCCCCGCCCCGGGGGATGGGGCCCACTGCCTACCTGGGCCCGCTGCGGGTCAGCGGCCTGGGGCCTGTGCAGGCGGGACGCCGTCGGACACCATCCTGTGGGGAGGAGCGCGTCAGCGGCTGCCCTGGTCTGGCTCACGGACGCCACGCTCGGGTGCAGCTCACTACAGGGCTGGGGGCGGCGGGCATGGAGCGCATGGCTGGGCTTATTCTGGACCTTCCTAGGGCCACCCCTGCTGGGCTGGATGAATGACTCCAGCCTCAGGTGGTTCCCCTGGGAGGATGGCCTTGGGTCCACACTCAGCCGTGGCAGCCAGGTCCCAGGCTGCCGGGGTTACCTCTCCACCTCGCCCCTGTCCCTCGGGAGCTGCCAGGGCCTCCCCAGATTCCTGCTGCAGCCACAGGCCGGAAAGAGGGTGAGGAGGGGTGACCCAGGCCCAGGGTCCTCCCGCCCTGCAGGCCCAGGAGACCAGCCTGGAGCCTGGCCCGGACTTACGTGCTAAGGGTGGCGGTGGAGGGGCCGGTCATGTGCCGCACAGTGGGCAGGAAGCTGGTGGCAGGCGGGAGGGCAGTGGCAGAGACCACTGGGGGCCACGCACAGTAACCCAGTTGGGAGCCGGGCGCAGGGACGGCCTGCAGCGGGGCTGGGGGCGCCAGGTGGTGGTGGTGGTGGTGGTGGTGGTGGACGGAAGGCGGCTTCTGGGCCAGGGGGCGGGCGCGCTGCACAGCCTCAGCACGACCCACCAGGGCGATTCAGCGGGAACGCTGGCTGCTCCCGGGGGGCCCCCTCCCTCCACGCGGTCCCAGACTCAGGATGTGGTCAGAGGCCCAGGAGGGCACGGGCGGTGAGGCTCCCACAGAGCGCACGTGGCTCAAGGGGCACCTGTCCGGGCCTGGACCACACCGCCTGTCCTCATCGGGAGAGCGCTGGGAGCCCCAAGCCAGGTCACAGCCCAGAGCCAGGAACGCACGGGTTTCTGGAGAAGCCGCCAGGCCCTCAGGGCTTAGTCTGGGCGTGAAGCCTACCTGTGGGGTGAGCCGCAAGGGGCTGGGGGTGCGTGCCGGCGGGGGCAGGGCCCTGAGCATCAGGTTCTGCATGAGGATCTGGTGCGTCTGTGCATTCTGCATCAGCATCAGCTCCACCATGCCTGCAGCAGGGCAGGCGCACAGAGGACGGGTCGCTCACAGACGGCTGCCCTCGACCTGGCCACTCCTGGAACGGAGCGCTGCCTGTGGTCGGCAGGGGCCCCACAGCCCTCTCGCTGGTGGACGCCTCACCACCACTCGGCACGCGGCATCTTAGTTCCCTTGCCGGGGGTCAGCCCCGCACCACCTGGAGCAGAGCCGTAGAGTTTGAACCGCTGGACGGCCAGGGAAGCTCCCACAGCTTTTAAATTGTTTATTTTTTTAATTGATTTTTTTTAAGAATATTTAAATGGAACAATTATCTTGGATTATCCAGGTGGTCCCGATGTTGCAAAAAATAATTATCACCCTACACTTGAATATTTAGCAATTCTCGTGTTTAGGAACAAGGAGACGTCAGAAGAAAGTGACCACCAAGGAGCCTCAAGAGCCTGTCCTGCAGGACCTGCGAGAACACTGGCCCCGGACAGTCAGAGGCAGAATAAAAGGCGGTTAATTCAGACATACTTCTGTCTGTGATGCACCCGCGTCTGTCTCTGGCTGGCGTGGAGACCAGTCACAGGGAGCCAAGGCAGAGCAGTGGCTCCAGAAACTGTGGCTTGACCTCATACGAAACAGCCTGAGGGTTCTCCAAAGTGGCTGTTTCCACCACCTTCAGTACTTCCTGTTTCTACATTCAGTACTTGATCTACAGCTGGGCTTTGTCTTGGTGTCAAGTCTCCGGTGCTCAGTGGTAGAGAGCCCACCTGCCAGTGTGGGGGACCCAGATTCGATCCCTGGCTCGAGAAGATCCCCGGAGGAGGCAATGGCAACCTCCTCCAGTAGACTTGCTGGAGAATCCCATGGACAGAGCCTGGTGGGCTACAGTCCTTGGGCTGCAAAGAGTTGGACACGACTTAGCAAAGGAACAACAAAGAGTTGGACACGACTTACCAAATGAATATCTGCAACAATGAAGAGTGGGGTGAGGAATGTGACTTTAGTTTTCTAAATAGCTAGCTACTTACTGTTTCATTTTTTATGCGCTACTTGAAGGCACACAGACACCTGCCTGTGTGTAGCACGCACGCACGCACACACACACACAATGTCCTGAGTTCCCCCTAGAGTCTGACAGTCACTAAAGTTCATCTGAAAGACCAAGGAGGGAGGTGAGGAGGGGCTGGCAGGCTGTTCTCCCTGCCCCTGCAGAGCTCCTTTGTGTGGGGCTGGGCATGAGTGCCCCTCTTTGGGGAGCTGAGGGAGGTGAGGAGGGGCTGGCAGGCTGTTCTCCCTGCCCCTGCAGAGCTCTGTGTGGGGCTGGGCATGAGTGCCCCTCTTTGGGGAGCTGGCACGTGCCAGGTCTGGCCTGTAGCAGGTACCTGGCGGAAGTATGGTCAGCAGAGCAGAGCTGAGAGCACTCCTCAGGTGACTATACACACAGGTCTGCCTGCAGACGCCAAACACCGCCGGAAGTTAGGGAAATGCAGACCACAGCCACAGGGACCAAGCACTACAGTGGCCGACGACCAGCCCCACTAACTGCAACACGCCTACTGACCACCGTCCCCACGGACTGACTCCACGACGTGCAGAAGAGGACGTGAGGAATCACCCTCTCACATGCAGCAGTTTTAAGCACACTTGCCACAACTTAGCTGCTCCAGTCCTAGGTATTTACTCTGGAGAAGTAAACACTCAGACTCAAACGTGAATGTTCAGGGAGTTTTGTGACAATAGTCAAAAACACAACAACCCCAATTGCATCGCCATGTGAAAGGACAACAGCGTGGCCCTCTGCAGGAGGGCGTGTCACTTGGTGATTGCAAGGAGCCATGGTTTGCTGCACCCAACAAGATGGATGGGTCTGAAAACTGTCGCTAAGTGAAAGAGGCTATGCAAAGAAAGAGTGCGTCCAGGGGATTCCACCCAAACCAGAATCGAGGAGATGCAGACCAAAGCCTAGTGGCAAAGCAGGCAGGACAGTGGGAAATGGGGCCTTAGGTGGTGCCCGTGCTCACCGCCTTGATTTAGCGATGCGTTCACAGGTGTGTACAGGTGTCAAAACTGTCAAATTGTACGCTCTAACCACGTGCAGTTTATTCTAGTATTTACTTAGTAGAGCTGTTCTAAAATTCAAGTATTCAAAAATTACATAAAGAGAAAAAGCAGTTTAACCCAGGCTTTTGCGAAGCTAATCACAGGACAGCTTGGTACTGGAGCCCAGTTCTTTCAGCACTGAGTCCAGACCCCTTTCTCAGGGATATCCCTCAGTAAGGGTTTCTCAAAGTAAAATTATTTTCATGTTGGTAAATGCATAGCTTCAGTTGAATAGCCAAAACATGGCCCTAAATTGGAGGTCCCCAGTTGGTTTCATGGAAGACAATTTTTCCACAGGCTGAAGGGGCATGGTTTCAGAATGATTCAAGTGAACTACACTTATTTTGTACTTTATTTCTATGATTACTACGTTGTGATATATAATGAAATAATCATACAGCTCAACATAATGCAGAATCAAATCATCAGGCATTAGATCCTTAGAAGGAGCAGAAAGCCTAGATCCTCAGGCAGACAGTTCTCGGTAGGGTTCATGCTCCTAAAGGCATCCGACGCCACCGCTGATCTAACCGGAGGCGGAGCTCAGGCGCTGCTCACAGCAGCGGGGAGCAGTTCGCGCACGAGCCTACCACTCAGCTCCTGCTGTGCAGCCGGCTCCGAACAGACCATGGACCAGTACCAGCCCACACCCCAGGGGTTGGGGACCTCTGCCCTAAACGACTACCCTGCTCACCAAAGGACTTTTTTCAGTAGAGAATTTTATAAGCCCCTGACAACAGGCATTATGGACACTTACCTTCTTTGATGCTTTCTGACCGCTGAGTGGGGAAGACCGGGAGAGGGGGAGCCTGTGCCACGAGTGGCTGCGGAGGCAGCTGCTGGATGACGGTGGCAGGAGGCGGAGGGGCCTGGAAGAACCAGACGACACGTGGTCTGAGTGGGTCCTGGAAACAGTGACGTGCACCACCACCATCCACCCACCATCCCTTCATCCGTCCTCTGGCCATCATCCGTCCACCCACCGTCCGTCACTGATACACCGTCCATCTATGCTCCACCTATCCATCCGTCCATGGGAGACTTCAGATGAAAGCGGACAGACCTTACACGTTCCCCATTCAAAACTGTCAAATTGTACGCTCTAACCACGTGCAGTTTATTCTAGTATTTACTTAGTAGAGCTGTTCTAAAATTCAAGTATTCAAAAATTACATAAAGAGAAAAAGCAGTTTAACCCAGGCTTTTGCGAAGCTAATCACAGGACAGCTTGGTACTGGAGCCCAGTTCTTTCAGCACTGAGTCCAGACCCCTTTCTCAGGGATATCCCTCAGTAAGGGTTTCTCAAAGTAAAATTATTTTCATGTTGGTAAATGCATAGCTTCAGTTGAATAGCCAAAACATGGCCCTAAATTGGAGGTCCCCAGTTGGTTTCATGGAAGACAATTTTTCCACAGGCTGAAGGGGCATGGTTTCAGAATGATTCAAGTGAACTACACTTATTTTGTACTTTATTTCTATGATTACTACGTTGTGATATATAATGAAATAATCATACAGCTCAACATAATGCAGAATCAAATCATCAGGCATTAGATCCTTAGAAGGAGCAGAAAGCCTAGATCCTCAGGCAGACAGTTCTCGGTAGGGTTCATGCTCCTAAAGGCATCCGACGCCACCGCTGATCTAACCGGAGGCGGAGCTCAGGCGCTGCTCACAGCAGCGGGGAGCAGTTCGCGCACGAGCCTACCACTCAGCTCCTGCTGTGCAGCCAGCTCCGAACAGACCATGGACCAGTACCAGCCCACACCCCAGGGGTTGGGGACCTCTGCCCTAAACGACTACCCTGCTCACCAAAGGACTTTTTTCAGTAGAGAATTTTATAAGCCCCTGACAACAGGCATTATGGACACTTACCTTCTTTGATGCTTTCTGACCGCTGAGTGGGGAAGACCGGGAGAGGGGGAGCCTGTGCCACGAGTGGCTGCGGAGGCAGCTGCTGGATGACGGTGGCAGGAGGCGGAGGGGCCTGGAAGAACCAGACGACACGTGGTCTGAGTGGGTCCTGGAAACAGTGACGTGCACCACCACCATCCACCCACCATCCCTTCATCCGTCCTCTGGCCATCATCCGTCCACCCACCGTCCGTCACTGATACACCGTCCATCTATGCTCCACCTATCCATCCGTCCATGGGAGACTTCAGATGAGAGACCTTAGAAGTTGAACAGGTAGCTGAGTAGATAAATACTTGTGTCTGGGTATCATTAGGACATGGCATGTTACAGACTGAATGTTTATCCCCCTCAAATTCACATGTTGAAACCCTAAGCTCCAAAGTGACTGCATGTGGAGACGGAGCCTATGAGGAGGTGATGTAAAGAGATCACAGGGAGGGGCTCCAGGGTGATAAGATGGACGCCCTTGAGAGAAGAGGAAGAGACGCGAGACTCTCTCTGCCCTGTGAGGACACAAGGCTGCCTCTCCCCAGTCAGGAGACCACGATAAGGGAGCCAGGCTGGCTGGCACCTCCACCCAGGACAGCCAGCCTCCAGTCTGTGAGAAGGTAAGTGTCTTTCAGTGCAGAGACTGTGGTATTAATACTGTATAATGGAGCCCAAACTGAGTGAGGTGTTTTTTAATGTTTCCCACATGCCCTGGCTTCAATGGGCTAAGCCTGTCCCTGCGTCCATTCCTTCTGCTTTAATGACGGCGTCCCAGGAGCTTTGCGTGGAAACACATTCTGGCTTGTCTCCTGAGTAAGCCTGAGGTGTTGATTTCCACTGTAACCTTCTTCTGGAGCCCCTGCCCTGTTTCCTCTCCCTCGGTTCACAGAAAGGACAGCATAGGCAGAGTTGGAAAATGCCCTGTCAAGGCCAGACTGGGTACATCATTCCCACTCTGTGGTCACACGGCTTCAGGTAGTGTTGTAACAGTAGGGAAAGGGGCAGGGCAAAGTTTTTTGAAAGAATGACACAGCCCAAGGACACTACATGAACCATTAGAATCAACTGGGTGCAAGATGGCAGACTGGACCTTGACCCTCAGTCAGCAAGCTAAATGACGCACCCAGAGGCGCCATGACAGTTCCCAGCCTTCTCCAAAACAGTTGGAATAATCCCCTCACTCGTTAGCATATAAAGTTACCCAGCCTATAAAAGCTAAGAACGCCATGTTTTCGGGGCTGCTGGATTCACCCTCTGCCATGGCCCACACTCCTCTGTCCGTGGAGTGTGCTTTTCTCTGAATCTGAATAAAGCTATTTTTTACCTACCAGTTTGTCACTCACTGCATTCTTTTCTGGAAAGAGACATGAAGACTCTGAGCTCCATTAGGCCCTGAAACCAGATATGCTCCTCTCTGGTGTTTGTATCAGAAGCTTCCTCTATCCCTTTCTACTTTTTTTTTTTTTTTTAATAATTTTTTGGGGCCACTTTTATTGGTCTTATTTTCAACCATCTTTACTTTTGGCCTGTGTGGGCTTCCCATCACAGTGGCCTCTCTGGCTGCAGAGCATAGGCTCTGGGTGCATGCGCTCCAGAGCTCTGACTCGGTAGTTGGACACATCGGTCCAGCCGCTCCACAGCACATGGGATCTTCCCAGGCCAGGGATCGAACTGGCACCCCGTGCACTGCAAGGCAAACTCTCTACCCACTGAACCACCAGGGAAACCCTTATCCCTTTTTACTTTAACAAAACTTTTTTTGCAGGAAGTTCTGAGTGACTGAAGTCGTGTCTTTGGTTCCAAAGCAAAATTTTCTCCTCTGGAGGTCAGGAGAACAACACCGCTCCCTATAAGCAGTCATCACCAGGCCTCTGGGCCCACAGCTTGCACACGCACAGGTTGCACATGCACCAGCGGCACACACACAGGTGACGGCCAGCGGTGGCCGTCATCACAGCCTGTCACCCCGTGGAGGCCCGAGAGGTGGCCCGAGCGGCAACATGGGCACAGCCACCAGGGATCGTGTGCCCCGTGGAGAATTCTGGGGCATTCACCCCATAACCCTGGGCCCCGCTTGCCCTCGTGGTGTCACTGGGGTGAGGCTGAAACACCCGAACATGACGGAGTGGGGAGCTGCAGTGAGCGTGAGCTCGTTGGGGACCAGGGAAGCCTCCTGTCCCCCCCTCTCCCCGACTGTTCCCGGCAGAGGCTCCGGGGGTAGGAACTCAGGAAGCACACAGACAGGCAGGGGCGAGGGGCTGTGCTGGACGGATCCCTTTCCCTTCCCTCCACGGGCTGCTGGCTGCCAGATCCTCTCCCAGAAGGTAAACGCCCTCCAGGTCAGGACCCAGCCCAATGGCACCATTAGCCTCCCTGCCCAGCCCATCCAGAACCTTCTCAGCTTGGTCCTGCCACCTGCTGCCTTGACATCTCCTTGTGCTGAGCCCGCCATCTCCCTGTGCTCTGGTCCCCCGCCAGGGCCAGCGGCCACCTCTCCTTCCTGTGGGCACCACCCACCCCATGCAGTCCCTGCTGCTTAAGGAAACGTAGCTTCCACCGGCTGCAGCCCAGGATGCCGAAAGCTGGGGTGAGGCTCTCAGCAGTGGACTCACTCTCACTTTCAGGGCACCTTAAAATTCTGCATGGAGATTAGGGGCCTAAGCTCCTCCCCAGTCATTATGAAATTTTGGAAAAGCTTGCAACAGGAGAGAAAAGGGCAGGGCACAACTTTTGAAAGAATGACATGGCCCAGGGACTCAACATAATCCTATTAGAATCAAATGAGTCCAAGATGGCAGACTAGATCTTGATCCTCAATAAGCAAGCTAAATGAAAATGACAGTTCTGCCCTTCCCCAAAATTGTTGGAATAATCCTCCCACTCATTAGCACACAAAATCACCCAGCTCATAAAAGCTGAGCACGCCACATTTCAAGGCCCTCACACTTGCCCTCTCGATGGCCCACACTCTTGTGGAGTGTGCTCCTCTCTGAATCTGGATAAATCTATTTCTCACTTTGTTTCTGAGTTCTCTTCTGCCAGGAGACACCTGAGCTCCACTAAGTCCTGGTTTCATGGGTTTGGGCTGGGTTCAAGTCCCAAGCAGGGTTTTGGCTGGGTTTGAATCCCAAACTGGGTTTTCCATTGGGGTGGAGAATTCTGGGGCATTCACCCCATAACCCTGGGCCCCGCTTGCCCTCGTGGTGTCACTGGGGTGAGGCTGAAACACCCGAACATGACGGAGTGGGGAGCTGCAGTGAGCGTGAGCTCGTTGGGGACCAGGGAAGCCTCCTGTCCCCCCCTCTCCCCGACTGTTCCCGGCAGAGGCTCCGGGGGTAGGAACTCAGGAAGCACACAGACAGGCAGGGGCGAGGGGCTGTGCTGGACCGATCCCTTTCCCTTCCCTCCACGGGCTGCTGGCTGCCAGATCCTCTCCCAGAAGGTAAACGCCCTCCAGGTCAGGACCCAGCCCAATGGCACCATTAGCCTCCCTGCCCAGCCCATCCAGAACCTTCTCAGCTTGGTCCTGCCACCTGCTGCCTTGACATCTCCTTGTGCTGAGCCTGCCATCTCCCTGTGCTCTGGTCCCCCGCCAGGGCCAGCGGCCACCTCTCCTTCCTGTGGGCACCACCCACCCCATGTAGTCCCTGCTGCTTAAGGAAACGTAGCTTCCACCGGCTGCAGCCCAGGATGCCGAAAGCTGGGGTGAGGCTCTCAGCAGTGGACTCACTCTCACTTTCAGGGCACCTTAAAATTCTGCATGGAGATTAGGGGCCTAAGCTCCTCCCCAGTCATTATGAAATTTTGGAAAAGCTTGCAACAGGAGAGAAAAGGGCAGGGCACAACTTTTGAAAGAATGACATGGCCCAGGGACTCAACATAATCCTATTAGAATCAAATGAGTCCAAGATGGCAGACTAGATCTTGATCCTCAATAAGCAAGCTAAATGAAAATGACAGTTCTGCCCTTCCCCAAAATTGTTGGAATAATCCTCCCACTCATTAGCACACAAAATCACCCAGCTCATAAAAGCTGAGCACGCCACATTTCAAGGCCCTCACACTTGCCCTCTGCGATGGCCCACACTCTTGTGGAGTGTGCTCCTCTCTGAATCTGGATAAATCTATTTCTCACTTTGTTTCTGAGTTCTCTTCTGCCAGGAGACACCTGAGCTCCACTAAGTCCTGGTTTCATGGGTTTGGGCTGGGTTCAAGTCCCAAGCAGGGTTTTGGCTGGGTTTGAATCCCAAACTGGGTTTTGGGTGCAAGTCCCAATCTGAGGTAAAACGGTTTCAAGCTGACACACTTCTTCCCCCAATTCAGGCCCCCCTGATGCTGCATCCCCCAGTACTTCTGCTCCTGGTGCTAAGGTTAGGACCTGGGGCCGAGCTGGGATCCTAGCCTCCCCCCATGATGAGGATCTAGGCCCCAGCCCCCCACACAGCCAGTGCTCAGGGCATCTGTGAAAGCTGGTGACTTTTCCTCCTAACAGGCCGGACGTGGACGGCAGCCCCCGCGGCCGCTCAGCCAACAGCCTTCAGCGCACTTTCTAAGCTGTTGAGGGCACAGGTGTGGAGAGACCAGCACCTCTGCTCAGGCGAGGGAGGTCTCGGGGGCACGGCACCGTCCCCATCGGTTCTGTCCCCCAGGCTCACCCCAGGAAGACTTACCAGGTGTTGGACGATCCATGATGGGTCTACGGTCGGCGGGGGTGGGGAGACAATGGAGTGGACGCCCATGGGAGGCACCCCTGCGGGCAGCCCTGAGCCATGGGCTCCTCCACCCCGCCCCCTGTGGACACAGGGGCAGGGGGCCCCCTCCAGGAGCCGCTGATCCTGCAATGCCAGAGCAGACCCTGTGGGCCAAGCAGGGGACCGGGGGCCGTCGACGGGGTCTGTCCGGGTCCTGCTCTGTCCGTCAGGGCAGCGCCAGCGCACAGGCGTGTGGCTCCCGTACGAGAGCAGCCCGGCGCCCGTCAGCCACTGCCCCGCGCCCGGCCCCTCCCACCCCCGCCTGGCCTGGCGTGTGGCCGAGCTAGAACCGCAGCCAGACCCTGGAGGCAGCCCCTGCGCGTGGCGCACACGGGAGAAAGGAGCCAAGGACAGCCTTCCTCCAGCCGCAGAGGACGTCGGTCTCTCCTGCTCCCAGTGCAGAGTCAGGTCATCACAGCCATCCTGTGACGGTGACCCGGGCAGCCCTGCGCGCGGCCACCCTGCTGCGGGCGCGTGTGGACAAAGCCCGGGCGTCTTGGAGCCCCACTTCCAGGAACCGGCCCTTCACGGGGCATTTCTACCTCTGATCATACGCAGCCAGAGCAAGTCTTCTCAGCGAATAGCCCCTCTGAGAGCCCAGCCTACAGGAAGTGGGTGAGTTGCCTTTTTCATGGACTCCGGGGTCCACCAACTGCCCCCTCACCACATCACAAACACTAGAAGCAGTGTGGGTACAGGACCCCTGTCCCACCCCCCCGCCGGTGCTCGCTCTGAGCGCGGGCCGCAGCTTCAGCTGCACGGAGCTCCGGCGAAGGCGCCCCACGGTGGCTGTGTGGCTTACCCGGAGTCTCTGCAGAAGGTCTTTCCGTGTTCTCAGAGCTCTCCGCAGGGCGGCCTCTGGCCCGTCCTCGTTTCCTGGAGGGAAGCAGGGGCCAACGCAGGGCTCAAAACTGCAGACCTGACCTCTCCTACCTCCAGGACCTGCCTGTCCTGGAGAAGGAGGGAGGTGCCTGCGGATGGAACTCAGAGGCCACCCCACCGGGGTCACGTGCCCACACCCCCACGGGAGTCCCCCACCCAGGAGTCAGCATAACCCTATAGGAGTCCCCACTCCCCCGGCCCATCTGTGCCATGTCTGCACTTGCCCTTGGTCAAGCAACTCTGGGGACTTTCTACCTAGATTTGGGCCCTGGGCCTCATCTGCTGCCCTTGGGAGTAGCCTGGAGCCCTCACAGCGCAAGGGGCTTCACCACGTGATGAAAAACAAGCAGTGTCTCCCCAGCACCTTGCCCAGACGTCCCCTTTCCAGAGATAGTGGCCTTTCCCCTGGTTCCTGTGGCCTGAGCATCTGACCGCCAGCCAGGCTGGGGACATCAGGACATCTGGCCTGGGAGCCCAAGGATGGGCAGGTTGACATGGTTGCCTGGACCCCCTTACACCCCATCCCAGAGCAAGCTCGGGGCAAACACAGTCTGATGTGGGTCTAACCAGTTCTGATCTGAGCCAGGCTGCTGGGGCTAGTTATCTACCTCTCTGCCTCCATCTTATTGTCTGCAAATGGGAATGATGAACGTGCCCTCCCGGGTGTACACACAGGGGTGATACAGCATGACGGTGTGGGGGGGTGTCGGGGGTGGTGTTAAAGACATAACAAAGGCCTTTCTGCTCCGAAGGTGAAGAAGTTTAGAGGGCAGTCTTGCCATAATAGGAGGGGTCTGGGACTTGCACAGCTCCGAGCAGCCTGGGCTTTTACCTGGCCCAGCGTTGGAGTCCTCAGAACCCGCCCCCACATCCTCACGCTCTTGTTCCAGCTTCTGTGAGGAGAGACAGAGGGACGAGGATGGGGGCTCCGGGTACACATCACACTTCCCTCTGGTGCACACGCTCCACACTGAAATCCATGGGCTCCTTCAGGAGACTTTCGGAGGAGACCGACCAGGCCAGCTCGGTGTTCTGACCACCCTGGTGCCCTACGTGAGCCCAGAACTGAGTAGCTACAGTTTGGGCCAGTGCTGGGGTGTCCCCTGCCGCCCCTTCTGGACAGCCCATGGTGGGGCAGAAGGCAAAGGTTGGGGTAGAAGAACAAAGCAGGCAGGTGAGAGAGGTTGAGGGGGCACTGAAAGGACCACATAGACCCTCAGAAGAGGAGAAGGCTGGCCTAAGGGGGGTCCACAAGCTGCCTGTCCCAGGCCTGGCTGAGAGGCGACACTGGGTTGGATCTGTCTTCCCTAAATCTCAGAAGCCAGGATGCCCCAAGGGGGAGCTCTGGGGGCCCTGGAGGTGCTCCAGTTCATGGGTGCGGGCCTGTCTCCCAGCCACAGAAACTGCCGGAAGAACCTACTTAGTTCTGTACAAACACAAAGAAGAAAAACCAAGAAACCACAGTTCATGATGAGGCTAGGATCACCGAGAAGGGCTTTGCTTTGGAGGTGGTCATGCTCTGTACAAGCTGTTAAAAATGCAAGTGCAAGGCTTCCCTGGTGGTCCAGTGGGTAAGGACACCGCCTTGCAGGGCAAGGGGCGCCGGTTCGATCCCTGGCCTGGGAAGATCCCACGTGCCGCGGAGCGGCTGGACTGATGTGTCTGATCGCCGAGCCGGAGCTCTGGAGTGCATGTGCCCAGAGCCGGTGCCCTGCGACAACAGAGGCCACCGCGATGGGAGGCCCACATGGGTCAAAGAACAAAGACGGATGAAAATGGAAAAATGAAAGACCAATAGAAATGGCCCGCCTGCTCCCCTCCCTCCCCAACCCGACCCCTACCCAAAATAAATAAATAAATAAATCCTAAAAAAAAAAAAAAAAAGACGTGGCCCGCCCGCCCCTCTCTCTCCCCATTCCCCTCCCCCTGACCCCCGCCCCCCAAAATGCAAGTGCCCAGCTGACCTACCTTCTGCAGGAGTTTCAGGGTCAGGTGGGTCAACTGCTCTGCCACCGAGGAGTCCAGCATCCCAGGGCTACAGGAGGGGACGCCGCAGGCCCAGCCTGTGCCTGCACAGTTCCCTTTGGAAGAGCCTCTCAGCTAGAGAGAAACAAGAGAGAAACCGTCCCAAGCTGGGGCCACTGAAGGATTCCCATGCTGGGCGTGGTGTGTCTCCTGGAGACAGCCGCCTGAGAAGGGCACTTGGGAGGAGGTGGCCCCACGCCCTGGACGCAGGCGTCAGAGTCAAGGTGCTGGCCTAAGGGGGTCCACAAGCTGCCTGTCCCAGGCCTGGCTGAGAGGCGACACTGGGTTGGATCTGTCTTCCCTAAATCTCAGAAGCCAGGATGCCCCAAGGGGGAGCTCTGGGGGCCCTGGAGGTGCTCCAGTTCATGGGTGCAGGCCTGTCTCCCAGCCACAGAAACTGCCGGAAGAACCTACTTAGTTCTGTACGAACACAAAGAAGAAAAACCAAGAAACCACAGTTCATGATGAGGCTAGGATCACCGAGAAGGGCTTTGCTTTGGAGGTGGTCATGCTCTGTACAAGCTGTTAAAAATGCAAGTGCAAGGCTTCCCTGGTGGTCCAGTGGGTAAGGACACCGCCTTGCAGGGCAAGGGGCGCCGGTTCGATCCCTGGCCTGGGAAGATCCCACGTGCCGCGGAGCGGCTGGACTGATGTGTCTGATCGCCGAGCCGGAGCTCTGGAGTGCATGTGCCCAGAGCCGGTGCCCTGCGACAACAGAGGCCACCGCGATGGGAGGCCCACATGGGTCAAAGAACAAAGACGGATGAAAATGGAAAAATGAAAGACCAATAGAAATGGCCCGCCTGCTCCCCTCCCTCCCCAACCCGACCCCTACCCAAAATAAATAAATAAATAAATCCTAAAAAAAAAAAAAAAGACGTGGCCCGCCCGCCCCTCTCTCCCATTCCCTCCCTGACCCCGCCCCCCAAAATGCAAGTGCCCAGCTGACCTACCTTCTGCAGGAGTTTCAGGGTCAGGTGGGTCAACTGCTCTGCCACCGAGGAGTCCAGCATCCCAGGGCTACAGGAGGGGACGCCGCAGGCCCAGCCTGTGCCTGCACAGTTCCCTTTGGAAGAGCCTCTCAGCTAGAGAGAAACAAGAGAGAAACCGTCCCAAGCTGGGGCCACTGAAGGATTCCCATGCTGGGCGTGGTGTGTCTCCTGGAGACAGCCGCCTGAGAAGGGCACTTGGGAGGAGGTGGCCCCACGCCCTGGACGCAGAGCGTCCAGAGTCAAGGTGCTGGCCTCGCCACAGCAGTTGCTAGGTGCTGTGGATGCAGGGAGGCCCCTGGTTGCCAGGTTTCTATCGGGAGTCCTTCCCAGACACACTCTAGTCCCTGTGAGGGGTTACCTGTAAACACTGCTGGTCCCCAGGTGTGGCCCGGCTGGGCTCCTCGGGAAGGAGAGAGCAGGCAGCAGCTAGGGCCAGAGGGGCAGAGCGGGGGAGGGGCATGGTCCCTGGGAGGAGGACAGTCCTGACCCCCTAGAACAGAAACCAGAAGGGTGGAGGAGGGGAGGAGCATCTGCTTCCCAGGCACCGCAGGGGCCTGCCGTCTCTGCCCCAGTCGATTATGGCCTCCGGGAGGCCAGCAAGCCCCTAGCCCCTCCCAAGAATCCTCCCAGCCAGACAAACCCCCAGAGGTAGAGGTGCAGCCACCTCTTCCCTGCAGACCTCAGGCCACTCTGGGTGGCAGCAGGGAGCTGCCAATGAGGCGTGTGGGAGTTTCTGGGTGGGGGCTTGAGGTGGGCCCCCTGCCCAGAGTGGGGCGGGAGCATGCTCGTGGCTGAGGGGTAGTGGCAACTGGGAGTGGATCCCCACGAGGCCAGTCCTTCATGGATGACTACCTGCTGCGTGAGGAGGGAGTGCATGTCCACGGGTTGGCATGGGAGGGGGTGTGCCCAGCAGGGAATGGCAGGGCACCAGCTGGCAAGAGTGGCTCCTCACCTGTCCTTTCCAGTTCAGGTGCACAAGCTAGTCGATCCGACAAATGGAGCTGACACAGCAGACCCGAAGGTGGACCTGGTGCCGACAGTCGTGTCTGGGATAAGAGCCAGGCCGCATGTCTGCAGCCCTCCTCAGAGCGGAAGCAACAGTTAGAACTGGATGTGGAACAACGGACTGGTTCCAGATTGGGAAAGGAGTACGTCAAGGCTGTCTATTGTCACCCTACTTATTTAACTTCTATACAGAGGACATCATGAGAAATGCCAGGCTGGATGAATCACAAGCTGGAATCAAGATTGCCAGGAGAAATATCAGTAACTTCAGATATGCAGATGACACCACCTTTATGGCAAAAAGCAAAGAGGAACTAAAGAGCCTCTTGATGAAGAAAAAAAGAGGAGAGTGAAAAAGCCGGCTTAAAACTCAACATGAAAAAAATTAAGATCATGGCATTCATTCCCATCACTTCATGGCAAATAGAAGGGGGAAAAAATGAGACAGTAACAGACTTTATTTTCTTGGGCTCCCAAATCACTGCAGATGGTGACTGCAGCCCTGAAATTAAAAGATGCTTGCTTCTTGAAAGGAAAGTCATGACAAACCTAGATGATATTAAAAAGCAGAGACATCGGGCTTCCTTGGTAGTTCGGTGGTAAAGAATTCGCCTCCCAATACAGGAGACCCGGATTCGATCCCTGATCCGGAAAGATCCCACATGCTGCGGAGCAACTAAGCCCGTGAGCTGCAACTACTGGGCCTGTGATCTAGAGCCTTGGAGCTGCAACTACTGAGCCCATGTGCCACAACTACTAAAGCCCGTGTGCCCTAGAGCCTGAGTTCCACAACAAGAGAAGTCACTGCAACAAGAAGCCTGCTCACCTCAACTAGAGAGTAGCCTTCACTCCCTGAAACTACAGAAGACCCTGCAGTAGCAGTGAAAACCCAGAATAGCCAAAACTAAATAAATTTAAAAAAAAAGAAGCAAAGACATCACTTGGTCAACAAATGCCCATACAGTCAAAGCCATGGTTTTTTTCCATAGTCATGTTATGGATGTGAGTGTTGGAACATAAAGAAGTGTGAGTACCAAAGAATTGATGCCTTTGAACTGTGGTGTTTTAGAAGGCTCTTGAGAGTCCTTTATAGCAAGGAGATCAAATCAATCAATCCTAAAGGAAATCAGCTCTGAATGTTTATTGGAAAAACAGATGCTGAAGCTCCAATACTTTGGCCAATTGATGGAAAGAGGTGACTCACTGGGAAAAAAAACCCTAATGTTAGGGAAAATATAAGGCAGAAGAAGGGGATGACAGAAGATGAGATGATTGGATGGCATCACTCAATGGACGTGAGCTTAAGCAAGCTCAGGGAGATGATGAAGGACAGGGAAGCCTGGTGTGCTGTAGTCCATGGGGTTGAAAAGAAGTTGGACACAACTGAGTGACTAAATTGATGTGTCATGACCCTGAGATTCAAACAGGAAGTCTGAGTGTGCACAAAAATGAGTTATTTTAGCCAAGCAACTTGAGTTGCCTGGGAGGTCACTGTAACACATCCCAGTGGGTTTGAGTTTGTCAGTTAAAAGAAACTTTTAGACCAGCTTCAGGTTCATAGAAAAATTGAGAATTTCCACACATTTTGCTTCCCTATTATTAACATCTTATGTTAGTATAGCACATTCGTTATAATAAATGAATGATACAGTTGCAATAACTAGAGTCCATATCTTCTTTGACTTCTTTTTTTGCGGGGGGGGCACATTGGGGAGGGAGGAGGGCGGGCTGGCCACTTCTATTGGTCTTTCATTTATCTATTTTCATCCATCTTCTGTTCTTTAGCCCATGTGAGCCTCCCATCGCAGTGGCCTCTGTTGTCGCAGAGCACAGGCTCTGGGTGCATGCGCCCCAGAGCTCTGGCTCAGTAATTGGACACATTGGTCCAGCCGCTCTGCGGCACATGGGATCTTCCCAGGCCAGGGATCGAACCGGCGCCCCTTGCACTGCAAGGCGGTGTCCTTACCCACTGGACCACCAGGGAAGCCCAGCACATTCCTTTTTAATAACCATTTACAATGTATTTGGAATGATTTACCCTTTTACCCAAATATTTCAAGGCCTTCAAACTTCTCGGTCTGAGACTTTCTGCCTTTCACTGAAACAGTTCTCTCCTTCTGGTGATCTAGACTGAGTATAACTACTGTAACATCTAAAATTGTATCTGCAGGTCCCTTGGAAAAGGATATGGAAACCCACCCCAGTATTCCTGCCTGGAAAGCCCCATGTGTAGGGAAAGAGAAAACTAGCTAAGATGGAGGTGATCAGGCTCTGGTTCCTGCCCCCGTTTTGTAAACATGTGGTCACATAGCAGCTGAGATCACTTATAGCACCGCACAGGCATGTCACGATACTCCTGCCTGGCCATGAGCCACTGCTGTGCTGTATACACACATGTGCTCCGCCTGAAAGCCACTGAGGCTGTGCCACGCGTGCGTCACGGCTGTGTCCGCTGGGCCGGCCACAGGGAGAGAGGACAGTGAGTCTGCTGCTGCTGCTGCTGCTGCTGTGTCTGTCAGGAGTGAATTAAGGTGTCTGCAGTTCCTACAACTCCTTGAGCTTCTTTCCAGCTTCCCCACTTGTGCCTTGCCTACCATGGGTTCAACGAATCGTGTGCACAATGAGGAACAGACAGACACAGTAGAGAGGAGCCTGGTGGACTACAGTCCCTGGGGTGCAAAGCCAGACATACTGATCGATTCAACATGGCTTCTTAGCAAGTTGGGCCTATGAAACCTCTTCCACGCTGTTGTTCCAAGGATTGTCCTTAGAGGAATACACTTGTATTCCAGGCATGGTTCCACTGGTCAAACCTTGAATTGCACCACCAAGAAGATAAAAGTGGGCACAGCGCCGACCCCAAGCACTGTGTACCCAGTGGGAAGAATCCATGTGTCCAGGTGTAGCAGTATCGCCAGTGGCTTCTTGTCTCTATGAGCACCGGCTCTGGGTGCATGCGCTCCAGAGCTCTGGCTCAGTAATTGGGCACATTGGTCCAGCCGCTCTGCGGCACATGGGATCTTCCCAGGCCAGGGATCGAACCGGCGCCCCTTGCACTGCAAGGCGGTGTCCTTACCCACTGGACCACCAGGGAAGCCCAGCACATTCCTTTTTAATAACCATTTACAATGTATTTGGAATGATTTACCCTTTTACCCAAATATTTCAAGGCCTTCAAACTTCTCGGTCTGAGACTTTCTGCCTTTCACTGAAACAGTTCTCTCCTTCTGGTGATCTAGACTGAGTATAACTACTGTAACATCTAAAATTGTATCTGCAGGTCCCTTGGAAAAGGATATGGAAACCCACCCCAGTATTCCTGCCTAGAAAGCCCCATGTGTAGGGAAAGAGAAAACTAGCTAAGATGGAGGTGATCAGGCTCTGGTTCCTGCCCCCGTTTTGTAAACATGTGGTCACATAGCAGCTGAGATCACTTATAGCACCGCACAGGCATGTCACGATACTCCTGCCTGGCCATGAGCCACTGCTGTGCTGTATACACACATGTGCTCCACCTGAAAGCCACTGAGGCTGTGCCCAGCGTGCGTCACGGCTGTGTCCGCTGGGCCGGCCACAGGGAGAGAGGACAGTGAGTCTGCTGCTGCTGCTGCTGCTGCTGTGTCTGTCAGGAGTGAATTAAGGTGTCTGCAGTTCCTACAACTCCTTGAGCTTCTTTCCAGCTTCCCCACTTGTGCCTTGCCTACCATGGGTTCAACGAATCGTGTGCACAATGAGGAACAGACAGACACAGTAGAGAGGAGCCTGGTGGACTACAGTCCCTGGGGTGCAAAGCCAGACATACTGATCGATTCAACATGGCTTCTTAGCAAGTTGGGCCTATGAAACCTCTTCCACGCTGTTGTTCCAAGGATTGTCCTTAGAGGAATACACTTGTATTCCAGGCATGGTTCCACTGGTCAAACCTTGAATTGCACCACCAAGAAGATAAAAGTGGGCACAGACGCACTAAAACAGAGTCCTCCATACAGCACTGTGTACCCAGTGGGAAGAATCCATGTGTCCAGGTGTAGCAGTATCGCCAGTGGCTTCTTGTCTCTGAAGCTCTGGGATTCGTGGGCTGGGCGTCCTGTCACCATTCCTGCTGAAATAACTGTGGCTGACCCCCGGCACTCCGGTTCCGTGGGTCCAGGCGCCGGTGGGACCCAACGGAGGGGCGCCTACGAATGCAATCAAGTGATTCTGCCAAGTGATTCTGTGTGTGTCTGCTGTTATCGTGACACACACAGGGCCAGGACCTCTCCAGACCAAAGCCTGGGTCCTGCCACCATGGGGCCCACACCTCGAACACGACTTCAGGGACAGCCCCGAGCTAGCGCCTCCAGGCAATGGGGCTCGGTCTCCGGAACTGTTTCTGCGGGCTAGCAAAGCTCGACGCAAGTGGACACCGCCCCAGACCCCTCCCGTGCGGACTCAACCTCCAAGGAAGTGGAAACGGCGGTCTTATCAGTTTGACTTCGAGCCCCAAGCGCGCGGGGCGCTTCAAATCTACCAACCGCGGAGAGCGCCGAGGCCGCCGCGCCCCGCTCATTGGCCCAGCGCGGCCCGGGCGTACGCGCGCCAATCGGAGGGGCGGGAGCTGGGGCGCTCCGCGGGGCCGCGCCTCCTTGAGCGCCCCCCCCCGAGCGCGCCTGCGCGGAGACAGAACCGCGGCGCCTGATTGGCCAAGAGCATGGTGTGCGCGCCCAGGGCGGGGCCGGAAGCGGGCGGACCCACGTCTGCGTGACAGTTGTCGTGGGGAGGGTGCGACCAGGCGAGGGGAGGGTGTAAATAGAGCGAAGGTGGCACCGCGTCGGCTCCGCCATCTCCCGGCGACTGGCGAAGAGTCAACGTCATGGAAAGAAGTCCTGGTGGACTACAGTCCCTGGGGTGCAAAGCCAGACATACTGATCGATTCAACATGGCTTCTTAGCAAGTCGGGCCTATGAAACCTCTTCCACGCTGTTGTTCCAAGGATTGTCCTTAGAGGAATACACTTGTATTCCAGGCATGGTTCCACTGGTCAAACATTGAATTGCACCACCAAGAAGATAAAAGTGGGCACAGCGCACTAAAACAGAGTCCTCCATACAGCACTGTGTACCCAGTGGGAAGAATCCATGTGTCCAGGTGTAGCAGTATCGCCAGTGGCTTCTTGTCTCTGAAGCTCTGGGATTCGTGGGCTGGGCGTCCTGTCACCATTCCTGCTGAAATAACTGTGGCTGACCCCGGCACTCCGGTTCCGTGGGTCCAGGCCCCGGGTGGGACCCAACGGAGGGGCGCCTACGAATGCAATCAAGTGATTCTGCCAAGTGATTCTGTGTGTGTCTGCTGTTATCGTGACACACACAGGGCCAGGACCTCTCCAGACCAAAGCCTGGGTCCTGCCACCATGGGGCCCACACCTCGAACACGACTTCAGGGACAGCCCCGAGCTAGCGCCTCCAGGCAATGGGGCTCGGTCTCCGGAACTGTTTCTGCGGGCTAGCAAAGCTCGACGCAAGTGGACACCGCCCCAGACCCCTCCCGTGCGGACTCAACCTCCAAGGAAGTGGAAACGGCGGTCTTATCAGTTTGACTTCGAGCCCCAAGCGCGCGGGGCGCTTCAAATCTACCAACCGCGGAGAGCGCCGAGGCCGCCGCGCCCCGCTCATTGGCCCAGCGCGGCCCGGGCGTACGCGCGCCAATCGGAGGGGCGGGAGCTGGGGCGCTCCGCGGGGCCGCGCCTCCTTGAGCGCCCCGCCCCGAGCGCGCCTGCGCGGAGACAGAACCGCGGCGCCTGATTGGCCAAGAGCATGGTGTGCGCGCCCCAGGGCGGGGCCGGAAGCGGGGCGGACCCACGTCTGCGTGACAGTTGTCGTGGGGGGAGGGTGCGACCAGGCGAGGGGGAGGGAGTGTAAATAGAGCGAAGGTGGCACCGCGTCGGCTCCGCCATCTCCCGGCGACTGGCGAAGAGTTCCAGAGGAAGATGGAAGAGCAGCGACGAAGAAAAGTGGAAGCTGGGAGAGCGAAGGTAAATGGCATCGCCTCCTCCCACCCCCGCTGTCTCGGCGTGGGCTTCACAGGGGCGGCTCTGGTGCCCCCAACACCCCTTGGCAGGAGCGGACGCAGCCAGGCGGGAAACCGCCGTCGCCGCCCTCTTGCCCTTTCCGCTGACTGGGCTGGAAGCCGCCCCCTGGCCGCCGCCATCTTGAATCCGCCGCCCTCTGCCCGGGCCCGCCCCCGTTTCAGCCACAGCCAATCAACGGCCGGGAATGCGCGACGCCTCGGGAGGAGGCCGTGCGCGGGGCACGCCGGGACTGGCAGGGCTGCGCTTGCGCAGGGCCAGGGACTGAGTCGGAGGAGACAGCCTCCCTGCCCCGCCCCCTTTAGGGACCCCTGTCCCTGCAGGGACCCCGCGCCCCAGAGGCGTTGCCTTTGGAACAGGCTAGGTGGCTTCACTGACAGTCCGTGGTGTCGTCGCGACGTGTTGTTCCTGACGCCTGCCCGTTTCCTGAGCCCAAGTTGCGGGGACGGGCGCGGTCACCGCACCTGCTCACACCTGCGCGCCTTCCTGCTCTTGCCCAGATTCCTGGAGGGCTTGGAGAACAGGATTCCCTGCAGTTGGGCAACACGGGCGTTTCCCCTGGGGCTCAACCCAGCTTCCATTCGATTACAACTACGTTCAGATGTTCATTTGCACAGTCTTTCAGTTCTTTTTGATATAAAAGTTTCGTTCGGAGTGGCGTTCAGAGCATGGACTGTTTATCCTAATGAATACCTCCCCCACCCCCTCGTGTTCGACTCCAGAATCGCCTCTGTCGCCTCCTTGCGGCTCGGGGCCCAGGTGTACCGTCCTGGCAGGTGAGGGAGGAAGGTTCTGCCCAGACCGCCCCCAAGGCGGGACCTGGAGCTTTAGATGCTCCGACGGATCCACCGGGAAGAGACCTGTCCCCAGGCTGCGGTGCCCCGGGCACTCTGTCGGTCCTGGAGCCGACTTTATCATCCATGCAGGCGCCGTCGGGTACTCAGTGTTTGCGGCAGTTTGTGGCGGTTGAACAGTGTGCAGGTCAAACGCGGGAGAAAGCTTGAGTTAGGGTTATGCGCCCTGCCGCATTCAGGCCATGGGGATGCGGAGTCCGGAGCCCACTGCGAGAGTTCCAGAGGAAGATGGAAGAGCAGCGACGAAGAAAAGTGGAAGCTGGGAGGCGAAGGTAAATGGCATCGCCTCCTCCCACCCCGCTGTCTCGGCTGGGCTTCACAGGGGCGGCTCTGGTGCCCCAACACCTTGGCGGACGACCGCGGGGGTCGCCGCCCTCTTGCCCTTTCCGCTGACTGGGCTGGAAGCCGCCCCCTGGCCGCCGCCATCTTGAATCCGCCGCCCTCTGCCCGGGCCCGCCCCCGTTTCAGCCACAGCCAATCAACGGCCGGGAATGCGCGACGCCTCGGGAGGAGGCCGTGCGCGGGGCACGCCGGGACTGGCAGGGCTGCGCTTGCGCAGGGCCAGGGACTGAGTCGGAGGAGACAGCCTCCCTGCCCCGCCCCCTTTAGGGACCCCTGTCCCTGTAGGGACCCCGCGCCCCAGAGGCGTTGCCTTTGGAACAGGCTAGGTGGCTTCACTGACAGTCCGTGGTGTCGTCGCGACGTGTTGTTCCTGACGCCTGCCCGTTTCCTGAGCCCAAGTTGCGGGGACGGGCGCGGTCACCGCACCTGCTCACACCTGCGCGCCTTCCTGCTCTTGCCCAGATTCCTGGAGGGCTTGGAGAACAGGATTCCCTGCAGTTGGGCAACACGGGCGTTTCCCCTGGGGCTCAACCCAGCTTCCATTCGATTACAACTACGTTCAGATGTTCATTTGCACAGTCTTTCAGTTCTTTTTGATATAAAAGTTTCGTTCGGAGTGGCGTTCAGAGCATGGACTGTTTATCCTAATGAATACCTCCCCCACCCCCTCGTGTTCGACTCCAGAATCGCCTCTGTCGCCTCCTTGCGGCTCGGGGCCCAGGTGTACCGTCCTGGCAGGTGAGGGAGGAAGGTTCTGCCCAGACCGCCCCCAAGGCGGGACCTGGAGCTTTAGATGCTCCGACGTATCCACCGGGAAGAGACCTGTCCCCAGGCTGCGGTGCCCCGGGCACTCTGTCGGTCCTGGAGCCGACTTTATCATCCATGCAGGCGCCGTCGGGTACTCAGTGTTTGCGGCAGTTTGTGGCGGTTGAACAGTGTGCAGGTCAAACGCGGGAGAAAGCTTGAGTTAGGGTTATGCGCCCTGCCGCATTCAGGCCATGGGGATGCAGAGCCCGCGGAGCCCTGTGAAGTTGCTGTTTGAGGTCAGATGTGGTCAGACATTGCAAATTATCGTGGATCAGTAATAGTTCCTTCCCTTGAGGAAATCGCAGGGCCACTGCGTTAAAAAGACCTTCCAGAACGTGTGTGCAAGATGCTGACCGGGAGGGCAGAGTGACAGGTAGAGGACAGAGTAGACTCTGGAAGCTTTCCTTGCGGATCAGACTGCTGACGGGTTTGAAAAGTGAGGCTGGAGTTGTTTTTTTCTCTTTACATGTGCCTGACACAGAAGGAGATGCAAGTGAGTCAGAGTTGAATACTGTTTTCCCTGAGCACCTTGGTTTGTAAATATGCTTGAATGAGGAAGAGATTTAACCTCGGGGGAAGAAAGTCATGTCGGACTCTTTGCCACCCATGGACTGCAACCCACCAGGTTCCGCTACCCTTAGGGATACTTCAGACAAGAATGCTGGAGGGGGTTGCTGTGTCCTCCAGGGGATCTTCCCAATTCCGGAATTGAACCCAGGTCTCCCACATTGCAGGCGGGTTCTTTACTGTCTGAACCACCAGGGAAGCCCAAGAATACTGGAGTGGGGAGCCTATCCCTTCTCCAGGAGATCTTCCTGACCAAGTAATCAAACCGGAGTCTCCTGCATTGCAGGTGGATTCTTTACCAGCTGAGCTACCAGAGCAGCCCACATGATTTAACCTTGGGGAAAGAGACAGATGCCTCTCGTTGGGCGACTGCAGGGTAGAGACCAGATCTGTGGTTGAGGAAGGGGACTCAGTGACATTAGACTTGATGGAGGTGGGACTAGTTGTGAAGGCAGTGTCTTGTCTTGACAGATGGTTTCTCACTTAAATTCCTTTTGTGATTTTTCCACATCCATGAAATTGTGCACTTCTGTTATCATTCGCACAGATGTGTTAGATGCATTTGCTTTCATGATCACAATGGTCATGTGAAGGACCTTGTCCTCTTGTGAAAAGCTGATGTTAGATATCATACCTTTTGAGTAAGGTGTTTTGAGAGACAGTATTGTCCCTTTACTTGCATGGGCCTGAATTACCCTGATGGACTCAGTGTTTGCGGCAGTTTGTGGCGGTTGAACAGTGTGCAGGTCAAACGCGGGAGAAAGCTTGAGTTAGGGTTATGCGCCCTGCCGCATTCAGGCCATGGGGATGCGGAGTCCTGTGAAGTTGCTGTTTGAGGTCAGATGTGGTCAGACATTGCAAATTATCGTGGATCAGTAATAGTTCCTTCCCTTGAGGAAATCGCAGGGCCACTGCGTTAAAAAGACCTTCCAGAACGTGTGTGCAAGATGCTGACTGGGAGGGCAGAGTGACAGGTAGAGGACAGAGCAGACTCTGGAAGCTTTCCTTGCGGATCAGACTGCTGACGGGTTTGAAAAGTGAGGCTGGAGTTGTTTTTTTCTCTTTACATGTGCCTGACACAGAAGGAGATGCAAGTGAGTCAGAGTTGAATACTGTTTTCCCTGAGCACCTTGGTTTGTAAATATGCTTGAATGAGGAAGAGATTTAACCTCGGGGGAAGAAAGTCATGTCGGACTCTTTGCCACCCATGGACTGCAACCCACCAGGTTCCGCTACCCTTAGGGATACTTCAGACAAGAATGCTGGAGGGGGTTGCTGTGTCCTCCAGGGGATCTTCCCAATTCCGGAATTGAACCCAGGTCTCCCACATTGCAGGCGGGTTCTTTACTGTCTGAACCACCAGGGAAGCCCAAGAATACTGGAGTGGGGAGCCTATCCCTTCTCCAGGAGATCTTCCTGACCAAGTAATCAAACGGAGTCTCCTGCATTGCAGGTGGATTCTTTACCAGCTGAGCTACCAGAGCAGCCCACATGATTTAACCTTGGGGAAAGAGACAGATGCCTCTCGTTGGGCGACTGCAGGGTAGAGACCAGATCTGTGGTTGAGGAAGGGGACTCAGTGACATTAGACTTGATGGAGGTGGGACTAGTTGTGAAGGCAGTGTCTTGTCTTGACAGATGGTTTCTCACTTAAATTCCTTTTGTGATTTTTCCACATCCATGAAATTGTGCACTTCTGTTATCATTCGCACAGATGTGTTAGATGCATTTGCTTTCATGATCACAATGGTCATGTGAAGGACCTTGTCCTCTTGTGAAAAGCTGATGTTAGATATCATACCTTTTGAGTAAGGTGTTTTGAGAGACAGTATGTGAACAGTCTAAAACCCTCAGATTTGAGGGACTGAACACAGCCAGGTGTGCCTTCTGACAGGGACATTCTGCGGAGCTCCCTGGTGCTTTGGTGAGCTGTGTCATGAAAACTAGAACATCTGATTCCATAAAGGAGGATGTTAGATTGACCTGGCTTAATTAATTTTTCGCTATTTCTGTACCTTGTCTCAGAATCTATGGAAAGGAAGTTTTGGCTGGGCTATATATTTCCCTGATTGGGGGAAAATGAGGCAAAAAGGGAGAGATTTAGCTTTTATGTAATTGCAAACCTTAAACATGACTTGATTAAGCTGTCAGTTTTTAAAATAGACATATCTTTAAATTTCTGAATTTTTCTGTAAACTGTTACGGGCTAGAAAAGCTATTCTGTCAGTGAGCCTCATTGCTCTCCTTTGTCTGTGGGCATCGTTAAGTGTCCTCACTCTTAGGTTCTTCGGGTGCAGTTCTGACTCCCAGTCTAGTGGGTGTTGATGGCAGCAGTGTTTGTGGGGCAGGGACCTGGGTGACGTGCGTCTGGCCAGGTGTGGCCGCGTGGACTGCGCGGGCCCAGAGCCTCATGCTCCCCTCGAGCTCACTCACCTTGTGGTTCTGTTGCTTCTTCCTCACTTACCTTTGTCTCTACTACTTTTTGACTTTTCTGCGCAGCTTGCTCACTTCAGACAGAGAAAAACAAAAGGGGACGGTACGCATTCGAAGAAAGCGCCGGAGAAGAGGAAGGGCACGGCTGTCGATGCGCCTGTCTCGGAGGAGAGTCCGGTAGCCGAGCCTGGGGACAGTGGGCTCCTGGGAGGTCTGGACGTTCCCGAGAGCCCGACCTGCAGTGACACTCCCGATGGCGCAGGAGCCCCGCAGGTGCACTTGATCATCTCTGTGGTTCCATGTTTTGCTTGTCTTCTAGTTCTTTTTTTTTTTTTTTAAGTATTTATTTATTTATTTATTTAGGCGGGGGTAGGGAGGGAGGGGGGTAGGCGGGCCACTTCCACTGGTCTTTCATTTGTCTAGTTTCATCCATCTTTGTAATTTGGCCCGTGTGGGTCTCCCATCGCGGTGGCCTCTGTTGTCGCAGAGCACTGGCTCTGGGCACATGCGCTCCAGAGCTCCGGCTCGGTCATTGGACACACCGGTCCAGCCGCTCTGCGGCATGTGGGATCTTCCCAGGCCAGGGATGGAACTGGCGTCCCTTGCACTGCAAGGCGGTGTCCTTACCCACTGGACCACCAGGGAAGCCCTATCTTCTAGTTCTTGCTGGCACAGTTTACTGAAAGTGGTCTTGGGTCTGTTTTTGCCTATCAAAAGTGGGGAAAGGGGGTTTATTCTATCTTACAGAAGGGGCGTACACTTTTATGATTTTACTTCTAGTTAACCTTTTTCTTTCATGACGTGATTTTGAGAAGTTTTGGACGGACTGTGCCATCCTCAGGCTCAGTGTTGGTGGGTGTTGGTGCTGCTGGGGTAACAGAAGCCTCACGTGTGTAGGGTCCCCTGACGCTTGAGCTGTACTGCCCTTTCACCTGCACCCAAATCCACCTCGTTCTTGGTTGTAGCCTTTCCATTTTTTCTGAACACAGGGTGAGGAGGCAAGCAGTGAAGGTGTCAAAGGAACAGTGTATTGTCTGCTGCTCAAGGCCTTGGGCTGCACGGGCAGGTGTGGACCTTGGTGCTGAGGGTGCCTAGCTTCTCTGGGCCTCTCGATGACCTGCGTGTGGACTCTCCTTGGCGCTTCCTCTGGTGTGTGTGATCAGCAAGGGGCCTGAACTGGGAGTATCTTGTTTACATGCGACAGGGCAGGGACTTGTTAGAATGCACTGAATGCTGGTGGTTGAGGGCGGACTTGGACTCAAAATCATGTTGTGCACTGACTTACTGAAAAAAACAGGATGATGGCTAGCTTGTGAATTGTATGATAATCTACCTACAGATCTAGAATGCTTCTTTTGGCAAATGGGAAGGCCTTGTCATGGCGCTCCAACTTTGGTAGCCACTGCCCATGACTGTGCTGCTTGTGCCTTGGGACAGGCCTGTGCCCAGATGACTCTCCCTCCACTCCCTGTGCTCTCAAAGGCCTGAGGCTGGACTTCAGTTGCTATTCACCTTTGTCTTCTTGCTGCTTCTCTGGGGTTGAGCTGCAGTTCTCAGCAGCCTTGTCTCTGAAACAGATACATTTGGCCACAGGGAGTGCCTCTGAATTGGCTCTGCGACCTTTCAACATGCCCTCAGCATTTGCTGGCACCTACCTGTACTTTCTGCACCAAGTCTTTCCAGGCTTACAGCCCCAAGCCAGCCATTTCTTCAAGGAACCCTGGTTCCTTTTGGTGGAGAATGGCTTTAGAAACCAAGTTGTGGGGCTTCCCCTGGTGGTCCAGTGGGTAAGGACACCGCCTTGCAGTGCAAGGGGCGCCGGTTCAATCCCTGGCCTGGGAAGATCCCACGTGCTGCGGAGCAGCTGGACTGATGTGTCCAATCACCGAGCTGGAGCTCTGGAGCGCATGCGCCCAGAGCCGGTGCTCTGCAACGACAGACGCCACCGCGATGGGAGGCCCACAGGAGCCAAAGAACGAAGATGAATGAAAATAGATAAATGAAAGACCAATAGAAGTGGCCCGCCCACTCCCCTCCCTCTCCAACCTGACCCCTGCCCAAAAAAAAAAAAAGAAACCAAGTTGTGGGTGCTCGGTGTGCTTATTGCTATTGGGTGTGGTTGCTTCCAGGCCATTTCAAAAGAGCGCAGGAAAATATAAATATATGTATATTCGCTCAAGGCCTTGGGCTGCACGGGCAGGTGTGGACCTTGGTGCTGAGGGTGCCTAGCTTCTCTGGGCCTCTCGATGACCTGCGTGTGGACTCTCCTTGGCGCTTCCTCTGGTGTGTGTGATCAGCAAGGGGCCTGAACTGGGAGTATCTTGTTTACATGCGACAGGGCAGGGACTTGTTAGAATGCACTGAATGCTGGTGGTTGAGGGCGGACTTGGACTCAAAATCATGTTGTGCACTGACTTACTGAAAAAAACAGGATGATGGCTAGCTTGTGAATTGTATGATAATCTACCTACAGATCTAGAATGCTTCTTTTGGCAAATGGGAAGGCCTTGTCATGGCGCTCCAACTTTGGTAGCCACTGCCCATGACTGTGCTGCTTGTGCCTTGGGACAGGCCTGTGCCCAGATGACTCTCCCTCCACTCCCTGTGCTCTCAAAGGCCTGAGGCTGGACTTCAGTTGCTATTCACCTTTGTCTTCTTGCTGCTTCTCTGGGGTTGAGCTGCAGTTCTCAGCAGCCTTGTCTCTGAAACAGATACATTTGGCCACAGGGAGTGCCTCTGAATTGGCTCTGCGACCTTTCAACATGCCCTCAGCATTTGCTGGCACCTACCTGTACTTTCTGCACCAAGTCTTTCCAGGCTTACAGCCCCAAGCCAGCCATTTCTTCAAGGAACCCTGGTTCCTTTTGGTGGAGAATGGCTTTAGAAACCAAGTTGTGGGGCTTCCCCTGGTGGTCCAGTGGGTAAGGACACCGCCTTGCAGTGCAAGGGGCGCCGGTTCAATCCCTGGCCTGGGAAGATCCCACGTGCTGCGGAGCAGCTGGACTGATGTGTCCAATCACCGAGCTGGAGCTCTGGAGCGCATGCGCCCAGAGCCGGTGCTCTGCAACGACAGACGCCACCGCGATGGGAGGCCCACAGGAGCCAAAGAACGAAGATGAATGAAAATAGATAAATGAAAGACCAATAGAAGTGGCCCGCCCACTCCCCTCCCTCTCCAACCTGACCCCTGCCCAAAAAAAAAAAAGAAACCAAGTTGTGGGTGCTCGGTGTGCTTATTGCTATTGGGTGTGGTTGCTTCCAGGCCATTTCAAAAGAGCGCAGGAAAATATAAATATATGTATATTCGCATCTGTATGTATAATAAAACCACACATTCACACTAATATCTTCCATTTTAATCCAACAGCACAAGATTAATTCTAGCTTTTCCGCTCTCTTTACTTTTAGCTCCTTTTTCCTGAGCAAGAAACCTAATGTCCTTATTTACAATGTCTGCTTACTTGCTCAGTCTTAAAATATACACACAAATCAGCTTCAGAATTGGTAATTCTCATGTCTATGAAAAACAAATTCGCTAACCAAAGTGAAATAGTTCTTTATAAAGGTATCCCCGCTTTTGGAATGTTTGCTTTACACCACTTCACTTTTATAAAAGGCCTGTGTAAGTACCTGTTTTTTTGCTAAGAGAAAGAAATCCAGAGAGGGTTTTCACTTTTAATAAAGGCAATTACTTCTTTACTTCTGTGTCATTTTGGCTTATGAGAGCTTTCTTAGGAAGGCTCAGCGTTTGGTCATGGGAGAACCTTGTTTGTTTTTGTCTTTGTTATTCCCAGATCCTTTGTGAGATATATGTACTGCAAAATATTTTTCCTAGTTTGCTTACTTAGTTGTTTTCTTAATGGTGTCTTATGATAAGCAAATATTCTTAACCTTGGTGTTGAGTTTATCATTTTTTTCCTATGGCTGTTGATTTCTGTGTCCTATCCAAAAGCTCTCTCCTGCCCTGAGGTCATGAAGCTAATCTCCTGTGTCTGCTTGAGGCTTTATGGCCTAGATTCTGTGTTTAAGTTTGTAATCTGTCTCAGGTTGCTTTCTGTGTATGGAGCACCTTGACTTTTAGAAGAATAGCTTAGTCTTGCTGGTTTTGAGTGTTCTATAAATAGAATAACCCAGTATGCATGTCCTGAGTCTGGGCCTTCTTATCCAGCATCCCTTAGGGGTTCATCAATGGTAAAGTCTACAGTTCTTTCATTTTCATTGTTGTATAGTATTTTCCTGTACGGACGTACCTTGGTTTTTCTGTTCCACTATTGCTTGTCATCTGCTATGAACATCCTCATACGAGTCTCTGGGTGTCTTTGCGAACATGTTTCTGTGAGCCTGTAGTACCTGAGTCAGTATGTTCGCTTGTATATGTTGAGCTATGCTTTCAAGCAGTTTATATTTTCAGTGGTGACATATGAGAGTTTTCCTTGTTCCATAACTTCTGTGAATATTGGTATTGATATCATTTTTCTATTTCAACAAGTTTTGGTGAGTGTGAATGGAGTTTTTAGTGCAAGATTGGTCAAACATCCAAAAAAATAAGTGTAATTCAGTTCACAGACTAAAGGAGAAAAGTCATGTACTCCTCTCAGTTGATACAGAAAAAGAGTGTTTTGCGCGAGGATGACCTGTAGTTTTCCCCTCTTGTCAGGTCTTTGAGTTGAGGTTATGCTGGCCTCACGTGGGAGCTGGGAGGAGTCCTTTGCTCTGTGGATGAGCTGCTGTAAGATTGGGGCTGAAGTTACAGTCAGCGTACCGAGTAGTTGCCAGACTGTGCAGTCGTGCTTTTTCTCAGAATGTGTCTTCGTCTTTTCTCCCAGCGTGGGGCGTCAGGTTGTTCATAGGAGGGCTTCTCCTGCGGTGCCAGTGCCAGTGGCCCTTTTCTTTTGGTTTGTCCTTTGTGCTGTTCACATTCTGACTCCTAAAGCTGAGGAGACTGCAGTGGCTGGTGGTCTGCGATGTCACTTGTCACGCCCAGCTTCGCCAGATCGTGGGCCACGTGCTGCTCTCTGCATTCTTCTCTTGATTCTCCTGGTAGTTGTGGAAAGTTCTCCCCATCAGCACTGTTCTCTTTGTCATTTTGGGTGAAAAATTAAAATCCTTAATGAATTGTCATTTAAAGGTTTTTTCTATTTAAAATTTTTGGCCATGTCAAGTGACATAGTAGGATTGAACCAGTGCCCCCTGCTGGGGAAGCTCAGAGTCCTAAGCTCTGTACCACCTGGGAAGCCCCTGCATTTGCACCTTGAAAGCAGGCTACAGAGGTGGTCTCTCCAGTCACACAGAAAACTGGAAGGGAAAGAAACTCACTGCCCCTTGTCCTCCTAGGTGGTTCCCTCATTGTTGTATAGTATTTTCCTGTACGGACGTACCTTGGTTTTTTATTCCACTATTGCTTGTCATCTGCTATGAACATCCTCATACGAGTCTCTGGGTGTCTTTGCGAACATGTTTCTGTGAGCCTGTAGTACCTGAGTCAGTATGTTCGCTTGTATATGTTGAGCTATGCTTTCAAGCAGTTTATATTTTCAGTGGTGACATATGAGAGTTTTCCTTGTTCCATAACTTCTGTGAATATTGGTATTGATATCATTTTTCTATTTCAACAAGTTTTGGTGAGTGTGAATGGAGTTTTTAGTGCAAGATTGGTCAAACATCCAAAAAAATAAGTGTAATTCAGTTCACAGACTAAAGGAGAAAAGTCATGTACTCCTCTCAGTTGATACAGAAAAAGAGTGTTTTGCGCGAGGATGACCTGTAGTTTTCCCCTCTTGTCAGGTCTTTGAGTTGAGGTTATGCTGGCCTCACGTGGGAGCTGGGAGGAGTCCTTTGCTCTGTGGATGAGCTGCTGTAAGATTGGGGCTGAAGTTACAGTCAGCGTACCGAGTAGTTGCCAGACTGTGCAGTCGTGCTTTTTCTCAGAATGTGTCTTCGTCTTTTCTCCCAGCGTGGGGCGTCAGGTTGTTCATAGGAGGGCTTCTCCTGCGGTGCCAGTGCCAGTGGCCCTTTTCTTTTGGTTTGTCCTTTGTGCTGTTCACATTCTGACTCCTAAAGCTGAGGAGACTGCAGTGGCTGGTGGTCTGCGATGTCACTTGTCACGCCCAGCTTCGCCAGATCGTGGGCCACGTGCTGCTCTCTGCATTCTTCTCTTGATTCTCCTGGTAGTTGTGGAAAGTTCTCCCCATCAGCACTGTTCTCTTTGTCATTTTGGGTGAAAAATTAAAAATCCTTAATGAATTGTCATTTAAAGGTTTTTTTTTCTATTTAAAATTTTTGGCCATGTCAAGTGACATAGTAGGATTGAACCAGTGCCCCCTGCTGGGGAAGCTCAGAGTCCTAAGCTCTGTACCACCTGGGAAGCCCCTGCATTTGCACCTTGAAAGCAGGCTACAGAGGTGGTCTCTCCAGTCACACAGAAAACTGGAAGGGAAAGAAACTCACTGCCCCTTGTCCTCCTAGGTGGTTCCCTCATTCTTCTGTTTCTATTTAAGGCATTCTTGTCATAGATTGGAATAATTGAATTGACAAAACCATCCTTATGATGAAATAGCATTGTGTTGTGGGAGAAGCAGGTTGCTCTGATCCATCTTGCATCTTAGATGAATGCAGGGGTCTGGCAGTAATTGCAAGGTAAAATGTTTTACTCTAGTAAAAAAATGAAAAAGTGACTTTTCTCACTATTCTTTGGAAGACCCGTAAGAAAGATAAAATTATGCCCGTCTTCTCGAGCGGTTGTAACTGCTCAGAGACTTGGTAACAGCAGTGGGTTGCAGCGGACACTGACGCTCAGCCTGACAGCGATGAGCAGCGTGTCGTTAGGGCGGTGGCCCGGATGGAGGCAGGGGTAAAAGCCATCAGTGGGCTGACACGGGGAATGCACTGAGCCTTCCTGCAGATCAAGGCCGCAAATTATTGTAAATTTATTTATGTGCCAAAACTATTAGGGGAAAATTTGTTGGAAAACTGTAAACTAAATTTTAAGGTGATCTACAGAAAAAACTAAAAGTCCTATTCTGTAAATTACTAAGGAAAAGATTTAGCTAGTAAAGGTAAATCTTGAAGATGAAATATTTGAATTTGTCTAAAGTTAAGAGCTTAGAAAATGTGCATGAATCTGAAAGACCAGAATTTGTTGAGAAACTTAAATTTAGTCATTTAAGTGTTGAGTACATAGTAAAATAAGTTAAGCAGAATTCACTAAAAATCAGCCAGTTCCATCATAAGGGAAACAAACTACGAACAATGTTTAGAACTTGAGATTGGTTTAGAAGACCGCAGGTGACCCTGGCAGGCCTGGAGGTGGGCGGGGAGGGAGGGACTCGGTGTGGAGGGGCCGGAGCTGCTCAGGTGCCGCTGTGGACGCCCCCTCCTGGCCCTTCCCCCGCAGCTGCAGGAGCCTGGCAGAGAGAGGATGCCACAGAAGCTGGATGGCAACTGTCCAGAGCAGCTTGGGGTCATGACAAAGGTAAGCTTCTCCTGGGCTCTGTGTTGAGGTGTGTCTTTGAGGACTCCTCCCATGTGTGGGGACTGAAGACAGCGCGCGGTGTGGAAGGGCCTCTCTTCACACCCTTCTCACGGATCTTGTCCAATGGGCGTGGAGGGGAGAAGCTGCCTTTCTGCCCTTGGGGTTCCTGTCGTTGGTCAGTGTGCTTCCTGGACCTGGCCCGCATTGCCCACGTGGGAGCCCCTCTTCTGAGACGCCCGGGGACAGACTCGCAGGCTTGGTGCCAGTGCTCCTGTCCCAGTTCCTCCCCCAGTACTGGATGTGGTTCCATGGGTACCGAAATGAAAAGTGACTTTTCTCACTATTCTTTGGAAGCCCGTGAAGTTTGGCCCGGGATGGAGGCAGGGGTAACACTGACGCTCAGCCTGACAGCGATGAGCAGCGTGTTGTTAGGGCGGTGGCCCGGATGGAGGCAGGGGTAAAAGCCATCAGTGGGCTGACACGGGGAATGCACTGAGCCTTCCTGCAGATCAAGGCCGCAAATTATTGTAAATTTATTTATGTGCCAAAACTATTAGGGGAAAATTTGTTGGAAAACTGTAAACTAAATTTTAAGGTGATCTACAGAAAAAACTAAAAGTCCTATTCTGTAAATTACTAAGGAAAAGATTTAGCTAGTAAAGGTAAATCTTGAAGATGAAATATTTGAATTTGTCTAAAGTTAAGAGCTTAGAAAATGTGCATGAATCTGAAAGACCAGAATTTGTTGAGAAACTTAAATTTAGTCATTTAAGTGTTGAGTACATAGTAAAATAAGTTAAGCAGAATTCACTAAAAATCAGCCAGTTCCATCATAAGGGAAACAAACTACGAACAATGTTTAGAACTTGAGATTGGTTTAGAAGACCGCAGGTGACCCTGGCAGGCCTGGAGGTGGGCGGGGAGGGAGGGACTCGGGGTGGAGGGGCCGGAGCTGCTCAGGTGCCGCTGTGGACGCCCCCTCCTGGCCCTTCCCCCGCAGCTGCAGGAGCCTGGCAGAGAGAGGATGCCACAGAAGCTGGATGGCAACTGTCCAGAGCAGCTTGGGGTCATGACAAAGGTAAGCTTCTCCTGGGCTCTGTGTTGAGGTGTGTCTTTGAGGACTCCTCCCATGTGTGGGGACTGAAGACAGCGCGCGGTGTGGAAGGGCCTCTCTTCACACCCTTCTCACGGATCTTGTCCAGTGGGCGTGGAGGGGAGAAGCTGCCTTTCTGCCCTTGGGGTTCCTGTCGTTGGTCAGTGTGCTTCCTGGACCTGGCCCGCATTGCCCACGTGGGAGCCCCTCTCCTGAGACGCCCGGGGACAGACTCGCAGGCTTGGTGCCAGTGCTCCTGTCCCAGTTCCTCCCCCAGTACTGGATGTGGTTCCATGGGTACCGAATTGATTGCTTTTTCTTTTATTTTTAGAATTGATTACTTTTTAAAATTGATTCAGTTTTCTCAGCATTTGGAAGGAAATGATTAAGACATTGACCAATTTCAAAGTGTTGTATTGTTTTATTTTTTTATTGAGGGATATTGTCTTAACAACATTATGTTAGATTTCAGGTGTAAAGCATAGTGATTCAGTAGTTTTATAGATTATATTCCATTAGAAGTTAACACAAAATAATGGTATTTTAGACACTCATTTCATACGACTTTCCACAGTGAGCAAGTCTGGGTTTTAATCTGCATTATTGCAGGAGAAATCTAGATCATAGGAAGGCCTAGAGAAGTGGTCTCTGTTGGGTCCATAAGACCCAGCCTTAAAGACCCATTTCAGAGTTCTTTAAACTTGTGACTTGTAGCAACTTTGTGCAAAAGTGCACGGAATTTACATAAAGACCAACAGATGAGTACACCGTGCACAGCACGTGACCCCTCTGCTGGTCAGAAGTGGGACAGTGCCGACCCTGCTCCCCGCTGTCCACGTGGGGTGAGCACCCCCGGCTGGTGCTGCCCTGGAGCTGTGTGTGAGCGGCCCTGGTCTCCGCTCCTCCCCACCTGCAGCGTCTACAGGCTTCTGCTTGAGCTGTGTGTCTGGTGAACAGCATAGCACTGATTTTTAACTCATTCTGGCAGTCTGTCTTCTTACTGGGCAGTGAATTCCTTTGTTTCTAATGTAATCGCCACTGGGCCTCTACTTACATCAGACATTTAATTGGGGCTTTCTGTTTGTCCCACCTGTTTTGTTTGTTTCTTTTCTCCTTTTTTTGCCTTTTCTTTATTTATCACGGAATTTGCAAAGCAGTTATCCTTTTATGCGTTTTGAAGTGATAGTATACAGTTTCTATTCTTTTAATGGTGAAGTTATAAAATATAACATGTATACTTAATTTATTTGTCTAAATTTAATCACCACCTTCACTCTCCTCTTGCATAATTGTTTAAATGCCATTTATACTTCCTTCAACCTCTGTCTTTATCATGGTCTTTTTCTTAATTCTATTAGGTTGATGCAGAGTAATTAATGGTTTCAGACTGTGAATTTGAAATCATTACAGCTAGGCTCAAATACATCTTTATTAATCAAAATAGGAACCATCACCATCAGCACATTTTTGCCAATGAGAAATAAATTTGCTTATTCCTATAGTGTAAATATCCATGCTTTAGGCTTCAACAGAGTCTTTTCTGCCTCCTGTCGGTCGTGAAAGTTGTTTCCCTGCAAAAAGTTGTTGATGCTTGAAGAAGTGGAGTCCGTTGGCGAAAAGTTGGGTGAATATGGCGAAAGAGGCAAAACTTTGTCGCCCAGTTTGTTCAGCTTTTGGAGTGCTGGTCAGGCCTTATTGTGGAGAAGAACTGGGGCCATCTTGTTGACCAGTGCTGGCTGCAGGCATTGCAGTTTTCAGTGCATCTGACCCACTCGCTGAGCATACTTCTCAGATGTAATTGTTCTGTTGGGATTCAACGCCGTAGTGGATAGCCATAGTGGATCAGATGGGCAGCAGACCACCCAAAAGATTTTCTTTTTGCAAGTTTGGCTTTGGGAAGTGCTTTGGAGCTGCTGCTTGATTCAGCCAGTGAGCTGGTCATCATTGGTTGTCACGTAAAATCCGCATTTTGCCGCGCGTAACGATTGAGATTGAGAAATGGTTTGTTGCTGCTGCATAGGAGAAGAGAAGATGATACTTGAAAATGATACTTTTGGTTTTCAGTCAGCTCATGAGGTACCCACTTACTG
This sequence comes from Tragulus kanchil, assembly GCA_022376925.1. Lineage (NCBI taxonomy): Eukaryota > Metazoa > Chordata > Mammalia > Artiodactyla > Tragulidae > Tragulus > Tragulus kanchil. Next base: position 248,427,673 of record JAIOJX010000028.1, read on the forward strand.
AGCTTTTCTACCTTTCCAATTAGCTTTCAACGCTAAATAACCATGAACTAGAATGATCAAGCTCTTCAGCAACTGCTCTTGTAGTTGTAAGAGAATCAGCTTTGGTGATTGCTCTCAGCTGATCGTTGCCAGCTTCTGACGCCTGAACTGCTACGCTCTTCATCTTCAGAGCGCTTGTCTCCTTTGCAGACCTTGCTGAGCCTCCACGGCATGTGTGTTCACTAGCAGTTCCTGGGCCATGTGCGTGGTTGGTGTTGCGAGCTGTCTCCAACTGCTTTATGACCTGTTTTGAACTCAAATAAGAAAATCGCTTGAATTTGCTTTTTGTCTAACATCATTTATCTAGTCTAAAATAAATATAAACAGCAAGTTGTGTTGTTAGCAAAAAAACAAAGCGAGAAATGCACATTAAAATGGCGTATAACATAACCAGATTTATTGAGAATGTACTTCAGTATCAGACAGCAAACTTCAACAGTGCAAAAACTTCAATTACATTTGCACCAGCCTAATAAAACACTCATAAAATTCACCATCTTAGCTGTTCTGTGTGCACAGTTCACTGGTTCCGTCCACGGCCAGTGTTGTGCAGCCGTCAGCACCACCTGCCCCTGCGGCTCCTGTCGCGTCCAGCTGAAGTGCCGTCCACTGATGGCGTCCCCAGCCCTCGGCCTCTGGCGGCCACCGTCCACTGATGGCGTCCCCGGCCCCTCGGCCTCTGGCGGCCACCGTCCACTGATGGCGTCCCCGGCCCCTCGGCCTCTGGCGGCCACCGTCTCCCCACGAGCGGCCCCGCTGTCCTCCTGACGGCGGGCGGCTGACCTCACTGTCCTCCAGGAGCGGGAGCTGGAGGCACTGCGCTTGAGCCTGAGCGACATGCACGCGGCGCGGCTGGAGCTGACCCGGGCTCACCTGCAGCGCGAGAAGGAGGCGGCGCTGGCTGAGCTGCGTGCCGAGCTCACCGGGCGGCACGCACAGGAGCGGGCCCTGCTGCAGAGCCGCGCGCGCCGGGAGCTGGAGCTGGTCCGCGAGGAGGCGGGTACGCGTGGTGGCCACGCCTCGGGCTCGGCAGGTCCCCGGGGCTGGGCGGGGGCGGTCGAAGGAGGCTCCTGGCTGCAGAGCTGCACGTTCCTGTGCTGCTGCTTCAGCCTGTGTCTGTGGCCTTGCCTTGTGGAGTCTGCCCTGGGTCCCATCCCGACCTCAACCCGTACTGCTGACCTGGACCCCCGTCCCCACCCTGGACCCCACCCCTGACCCGTGCCGCCGCCTCTGGCCTGGCCCTCCGCTCCCGGCCCGGCCCCCTCACGGCAGACAGCGCCGCCCAGGCCCCGCCTCCGCCCCTCACTGTGCTCACAGGCCCCCGCAGTCTCGGCAGCAGCTCAGGTGCCTCTCTGTCTGCTGATTCTCTGGCCTTACAGTGAACTTTTATGTTTTCATTTTAATGTTTCTTGGTAAATGTTTTGTTGTAAAAATCAGTTATTCATGTGATAGTTTTATTGAGCCATAATTCATGTACCATATAATTCAACCATTTAAACTGTTCCAAGGCCACACTTTGGTGGCTTTTCCTGTTTTCCTGCTCCACACTCAGCCGCACCCTCTGGCCCTGCTCGTCTGGTCTTCTGTCCCCGGTGCCTGGCACCTCCTTTCTGGGGCTTCTTCCCTCCTGGCCGGGAGCCCTTGGGACCTGGAATGTCTTTGCCTAGCTCCCTTTACTTGTCTTCGAGCACCCAGCCCTGAAGCTGGTTCTGCAGGACCCTGGACTTCGGGCCCTGGCTGTGCGTGGGGCCCGGTGTGGAGTGAAAGGGCCAGCGTCCCCACTGGTAGGAGGATGAGGCGGGCGCACTGATCTGCAAGGCCCAGAGCCGGCATCACCAGGTCCTCCTGGACAGTCGCTCTGGCTGGATGTCTCCTGTCCTTTGTTGGACACGAGCGTGATTTGCTGATCAAAGCAGCCATCAGCACCTTCTTGCTTCTCACAGACGCATCCCGTCCTGTCGGTATCAGCGAGTGTGCTACAGCGCGGCCTGTGGCGCTGCAGCCTTGTCCTCTGGTGGGGAAGTCTGAGCCTTGGAGAACTGAGCCTCCTTTTGTGTTTGTCTTGCAGCTGAGCTGAAGGAGAAGCTACAGTCAGAAATGGAGAAGAACGCCCAGATGATGGAGGTACATCGGAGGGGAGGGCGTCACACTCCGCGAGGCGGTATTTCTCCCCCTCACTGCACTCGATTCTAGCGACGCAGTTGGAGCTGGAGTCGCCAGGGAGGGCTGGCGCACTGCTCTCTGCGCGATCTGGATTCCTCAGCAGCAGCTTGTGGGCTCGTGTTGCTCAGTGTGGCAGGAGGTCCCTCCCCCCGTCTGGTGTCAGAGCAGCACCGTGCCGGGCCCCGAGCTCGGGACACAGACCTCGTGCCGCGGACGGGAGGCGTGGATACCCCTGAGGGGGCCGTGGGGTGGGCGGGGGCGGCCGTGCTGACGGCGCTGAGCGCTCTGGCTGGTGCTCTGCTTGTCTTGCTCCCACTCCATGCCCCGCCTTTAGGGGAAGAGTTCTGACTTGGGGTGTCACAGAATTAGCTCTTTTCTGAGGCAGTCTCACCAAACTTGACTGTGACGACCCATCCCTTTCTCAAATCCATGTTTGCAGAAGGGCTGTTGGCACTGGTGATGGCAGCAGAAGGGAGTGGTGTGGGCATGGGTGTCTGGACGCTCTGGGCAGGTGGACGATGGCCTCGTGCCTCACTTCGGAGACCCTCAGTCCCCACTGTGCGGCTCGGGGTGCTCAGGCAGAGCCCGGCCCGGCGGAGCCCGTAGGCGTGGCTGGGGCTCCTGGGTCTGTGTGGGCGACAGATGCCTGACTCGTTGGCCCAGTTCCTGTGCTTTTGCTCCGAGACCACTTCTGTTTTGGGTCTGTGATCCAGGCCCTCGTGTCCTGGGCTGTTTGCCTTCTGCTGTTCCTGTCTGGCTGGACGTCTCGAGCTGTGTCCTGCACTCACAGTCTGGTCTGAGCAGGGATGACTGTGTTTTTAAGGCACAGGTGACTCTTTTTTACCTCAGTAATCAACCGTTGACCATCATCTCCTTTTATTTGTTTAAGTTAGGCTCTGAAGCAAGACTGGGAATCCGAGAGAGATTTGTGCTTAGAACATCTACGCCAAGAATTATCAGAAAAGCATCGGTCAGAACTGGAAAACTTACAAAACCAGTTTAAGAAAGAATTGGCACTGCAGAAAGCTGAGTTGGAGAAGGTTTTTCAAGCCCCAAATAAGACTGGATGTGAGTCTCTTAAGTGAAAGGAGCAGGTTTGGAGGGGCTGGTTTTCCTGTGTTGTCACAGACAGACTGCCCTGTGACGGGCCAGCGGGACGGAACCAGCGTGTTCCTGCCTCGTGCGTCATAGGCCTCTTTAGGTTCCCTGAGATTTCCAGAAGCCTTCATTTCAGAGGCAGTTTTCGCATGTTCTGCTACTGGAACATGTTTGTTTTGCTACCAACAGAGTAATATGCAGTTGTTCACTCTCTGTTACACGGTGACACCTTGTCCTCCCTCCTTCCCTCCCTCCGTCCTGGAGGAGAATGGGGTCCCGAGAATGGGGTCTTGAGGAAACAGGATCTGCCAGGAGCCTGGGGCCCCCGTGCCTGCAGGCTGTCCCTGGGGGCCACTGTGCCGTCACCCGCTGAGACCCTTGCCCGCCTGCAGGTTCCCCTCAGGTGCAGCAGGAGCAGCACGAGGCTGCGCTGAGCAGGCTCTGCACAGACCTGCAGGTGGAGCACTGCCAGTACCTGGAGGAGCTGGAGCTGAAATTCCGAGAAAAGGAAAAGGAGAACCAGCTCGAGGTCGGTACTGGCTTTTTTATTTGAACCATCAGTGCAGGAGGGACTTGAGGAGACCTTGGATTGGGCCCTTTCACACTCTGTCGTCAGCCAAAACTTAAGCCCTCGTGTGTGTGTGTTTTTTTACTTTTAAATTGAGATGTGATTCATAGTATTGTGTGCGTTTTAGGTGTACAACATTGTTGTCCAGTTGCTCAGTCGTGTCTGACTCTGCAGCCCCTTGCACCGCAGCCCCTGGCCTCCCTGCCCTTCGCCAGCTCCCAGAGCCCACTTAGACTCACGTCCATTGAGCTGATGATGCCATCCAACCGTCTCGTCCTCTGTCATCCCCTCCTCTCGCGCTCCGTCTTTCTCAGTCTTTCCTAGTGAGTCAGCTCTTCGCACCAGGGGGCCAGAGTGTTGGAGTTCCAGCTTCAGCATCAGGCCTTCCAATGAATATTCAGGGCTGATTTCCTTTAGGATTGACTGGTTTGATCTCCTTGCAATTCAAGGGACTTTCAAGAGTCTCCAAGAGTCTTCACCAGCCCCACAGTTTGAAGACATCATTTCTTCAGCACTCAGTCTTTTTTATTGTACAACATAGTGATTCTCAAATTTTAAAGATTATACTTAATTTATATCTCTTATAAAATATTGTCTATATTCCTTGTGTTGTACAATATATTCTTGTAGCTGATTTTATACTAAGTTTGTGCCTCTTAATCTCCTCCCCTAATTTGACTGTCTCCCTTTCCTTCTCCCCACTGGCGATCATAGTTTGTTCTTTTACTTTTTTTTAATGTGGGATCTTCCTGGAGCAGGAGTTGAACCCGTCTCTCCTGCATTCACAGGCGGATTCTTCACCACTGAGCCACCAGGGAAGCCCCGTAGTTTGTTCTTTATAACTGTAAATCTCTTTGTATATACATTCATTTGTTTTAGTTTTTAGATTTTACATATTAGTGATGGTATACAGTGTTTGCCTTTCTCCTTCTGACTTATTTCACTTGGTGTAATATTTTCTGGGTCCATCCATATTTTTATGGATAGCAGTATTTTATCTTTTTAATGACTGTGTAGTGTTCCATTATGGGATTCCTGCGTGGCTTAGTTGTAAAGAACCTGCCTGGCAATGCAGGAGACGAAGGAGATGCAGGCTTGATCCCTGGGTTGGGAAGATCCCCTGCAGGAGGAGATGGTGACCCACTCTAGTATTCTTGCCTGGAGAATCCCATGGACAGAGGAGCCTGGTGGACTATAGTGCACAGGGTTGCAAAGAGTCAGACACGACTGAGCAACTGGACATGCATGCAGTGTTAAATTTTATATGTGCTCCGTGTCTTATTTATCCATTTGTGTGTCAGTGGATGCTTAGGTTGCTTTGGGGTGCATGTTATCTTTTTGAATTAGTGTTTCCGTTATTTCGGGTGTATATCTAGGAGTGACTGGGTCGTATGATAGTCCCTCCATGCTCTGAGTCCTGGTTTAAAGCGACTCTCATAATGGTGGTGTCCACTTCTACCCTTGGAAAATTCGTGCCCTTGACCAGTGCCCCCTGGGACGTCTATAGGCTCTAGCCATCAGGGTGCAAGGCCACTCACTCTGACCCTGACTCAATAAACAAGAGGTTAAGAAACATTTCTGCTGCTCACGTCTTTAGAACCCTTCCCACTGGAACTCTGCGTACCAAAATATGGCTGACGTGGGACTATCTCAGGGGCCTGAAGGGTCTTTGTCGCTGAGACCAAGAGCCAAGCAGTGCCCCAAGCATCTGCTCAAGAAATCAGGAAATGGTGCTCACTTTGGCAGCACATATACTAAAACTGAAATGATACAGAGAGGTCAGCATGGCCCCTGCACAAGGATGACATGCAGATTAGTGAAGCGTTCCATTGGAAAAAAAAAAAAAAATCAGGAAATGACTGGCAGACGGAGTTAGCCGAGGCTGGTGCATAGGTTTGCAGGGAGGAGAGCTGTGGAGACCGGGAGGAGCCGGTCTGGCCCTGCAGCAGGGGCGCCCGCTCCTGCCTCTCCAGACAGAGGCTGGCCTGGCTGGGCAGGACCGCGGCCAGGCAGGGCCTGCGGCAGGTCTCACTCTGGGGACAGGCAGCTGGAAGGGCACCTGCTGTCCTGTGCCCGGTCCACAGGCAGCAGGGTAGCTGCAGGCCAGCACCACCCTTGTTCCCTCGGAGGCTCGGCCCCACGCTCATGACTTGCGGGGCTGGCCATCCTGACCCAGGCCCTCCGGAGAGCAGGTGGCGTGCTCTCAGCTCCAGTGGTGCAGGGCTGGTCAGCCTGTGGCATGTGGTTGGTGTGCAAGTTCTGTTCACCCTGAAGGAGGAAACGCTTCTCGGGAAGGCTGACCAGACAACTCAGAGAAAGCCAGACAGGGGGGCCCCTCCACCGTCCCTGACAACATGGGGGCAGGTCCCTGCAGGGAGTGAAGCCGCGGTGGCCGTGGAGTCCTCAGGTCTGGTCTCGGAGCCCAGGTGGCCTGTGCCTGCTCACGTGGTGTCTGGTGGACACGGCCTGGGGCCTGGCTGCAGTCGCTCGCCCACACGGGGCCTCCTCTTCCAGCTGGAGAAGCTGCGTGCGTCCTACGAGGAGCTGCAGGCCCGGTCCCAGGAGGAGATCCAGTGCCTGGGGGCCCAGCTGGAGTCTGCGAGGTCCAGCAGGCAGGAGCTGAGTGGTAAGCACCTGTGTACACAGTCCAGGTCTCTAGAAGAGAAAGCTGTGATTTTAACTGCTGAAACCCCAAACCAGAATTTTAAGTTTGCAGGCCCTAAAAAGTGATTTTGTAAACTTGTGTGCAGGCTGAGGTCTGTGGCCTCACAGTGTGGAGCTGCACTGGCCCCCGTGCTTCCTCGAGGCGCGTTAGCAGTGACTTTGGAAACCCATGTCCACCCTTATGATGACACACACTGGTCCTGTGTGAGACTGGGAAACAGTTCTCAGTGGGCACCTGAGTCACGGGTGTGTCTTGTCACACGCTGCCACCCGGGCCCGCGGAGCTCCCCTGTGGCAGATGTGGTCAGGCTCCTGTGGCCCTGAGCTCTGGCTCTGGAGGGAGATGCCACGTGTATTGAGAGCACAAGGCCCTAGCCACGGGCACGGGACCGAGAGGCGTGGGTTCGTCTGCTGCTCTCCACATGGGCCTCGAGCGGTAGAATCTGCCCTGTGGATTTGTGTTAGGAACAAAGGACAGAGTTATGAGAAAGGACCCAAAGTCACAACTGACAGCTGTGGGGTGCAGAGGCCCCTGCCACGCCCCGCGTGCTCCAGTGATCGCTGGCGGAGGGCAGCTGCAGCCAGAGCTGGCGGCCTGTCCTGGGGGCGGGCTGGGCCTGCGTGCTGCCTCTGCTCCCTCCCCTGTGCGGCGAAGGGCCCTCACGGGGACATCGGTTTGGGACAGTGGCCTGTCTCCTTCCCATGACTCGAAAGCTGGTCGCTGGCTGCGGTGTGCCAGATGGCAGCAGCTCTTGATCAGAACAGTGGTGATGACCGTTGTTTATGGTTCTCATTACTATTCTTTTACTGTAAACAAAATACCACCATCTAAGTAGCTTAGAACCACCCACGTTTATTAGCTTGGAAATTGGAGCTGGTGTGGCTGTTTCTGCCCAGGGTCACTCACAGCTGAGGCAAGGTGTCCAGGCAGTGCTGTACCCTGACCCCTGTTGACAGACTCCAGTTCCTGTGCTGGGAGCCTCGTGCTGGCGGGCGGCCCTCCGTCTCCACAGCCCCTGTGGCTCAGGGCGCCGGCCCGAGATAGCTCTCTGCCCCGAGGGGCACTGGGGGTTGGCTGCCGTGGCCCGGTGGTCTCCCCTGTGGCCGTCCTGCTCCAGCCCCTGTGCTCCTCGGGTGAGCCCCGGGGTCCTCGTCTGGCACAGGCTCCGGGGCCGGCCCCGCAGCAGCAGCACACTGTGGGGTCTGCCGTGTCTCCCGCTGCCCTTGAGTGCCGGGGCTGAGGCGCGCGCTTGTTTCTACCTTGAAGAGTTGCGCGAGCAGCTCCTGGCCCGGGCGTCTCACGTGGAGGAGCTGGAGCTCCTGAAGCGGGACTTGGAGCAGCAGCAGCAGCAGGAGAGGCGCCGGCACGAGTCTGAGCTGGAGCAGCTGAGGCTCTATTTCGAAGAGAAGCTGAGACAGGCGGAGCGGGGCTACCGGGAGGACCTGAGCCTCCTGCAACGGCGGCTGCAGGAGGGGCGGGAGGACTCCCTGCCGGAGGCTGCGGAGACCAGGTGAGAGACCAGGTGAGCGGCTCCTGTCCCAGCCGCAGGAGAGCTCGCTGACGCTTGGGTCTCGGCGCGGTGGTGCTGACGCTGGCGCGGGTCTGACCTGTGCGTGGGCCTGGGTGGTGTGGCCTCACTGTCCGCGGCACGGAAGTGGGGTCCCAGGGACAGAGGGGTTCCGTGGCGAGGCGCTGTGTCAGGCTCTAAAAACAGTTTCTCTCTGAATTCACCCAGTGCCTGTTTGGAAGAGATGTCGGAAGAAGAAAGAGGCCGTTTTGATCAACGCGGCCTTCAGCAGGAGCGACTCGAGGTGACGGACTGGCGTTGCTGTGTGTGGGGCACCAGGTGTCGGTGGTGACTGGGGTGGCACGAGGGGCTCCGTGGTCGGTCTGCCGCACACGCACCTCCACGCAGAGGCAGAGCGCTCTTCCTGCGATGAGAACTCGTAAGATCGCCTCTCTTGGCGCCTGTAGACAGAGTACCGCGTTGGGGACTCTACCCGTCCTGCTGGCCTGGGTGCCCGGGACTCTAATCTCTGACTGGAAGTCTGACCCCTTCACCCACTTTGCCCGTGACCCCTCTCCCGCCACTGGCGACCGCCCGTCTGTTCTCCAGGAGGTGGGCTTCGGGATTCCACACGAAAGTGAAATGGTGCAGTGTTTGTCTCCGTCCGACGGGCCCCACTGAGCGTGGCACCCCCAGGTGCGGGCAGGCTGCCCAGGCGGCAGGCTCTCCCCGCGTCTGGCTGAGCGATAGCTCCGTGCGGAGGCGCCGTGTCGGCCTCTGTCTGCGCGTGCGCACGCAGGCCGCGGGCCTGCTGTGACGCTTGTTCGGGGTGGATGCGCCGAGGAGCAGCCACAGTTGCTGCTGCGGGTGTTGGGGGGTGTGTCTGTTTGGATTAGTGGTTTTGTTTTTGGGTAAGTACTCAGGAGTGGAATTGCTGTCTCTTGGGGTAGCCGTATTTTTAATTTTTTGAGGACCCATCTTGCTGTTTCCCATGGGGCTGCACCAGTTTACTTTCCCACCGGCAGTGCACGAGGGCTCCCTGGTCTCCACACCTTTGACGGTGTTTGTTATCTTTTTAATGATAGCTGTTCTGACAGGTGGGAGGTGATACCTCACTGTGGCTTTGGTTTGCATTTGCCTGCTTTTTAATGAGGTTCTATTTTTTTTTAACACCAAAGAAACCATTCTGTATTGGGGTGCAGCCAGTTAACAGTGTCGTGATGGCTTCGGGTGAGCAGAGAAGAGACGGGCACAGACTCGGCCCTGCACGCACCCTCCCCCCAAGGCTAGCACGTGGCCCTGAGCAGGGCTTCAGGTGCTAGGCGATCGATTTCTGTTGGTCATCCATCTTAAAGATAGCAGTGTGTCGTGACCTTCCTGAAGTGCTTAACTGTCCCCTCCCCCTGCCTGAGGTTCTGTTTTTTAATATCGAGGCCTTTGAGCATCTCAGTCAATCGTAAGAAGGTTGTGTTTCATTCGCCTTTAGTTGGGGAACGGGTTGTCTTTATGGTGTCAGATCTGGATTTCTGTCCTTGTTGCAGAAGTTTCCTTCTGTGACACTGACAGGTGGAGGGAGGCTTGCTCTGGTGTCGCTGGCAACTCCACAGGCTTCATGTGTGTGCTTGTTTAAAATGACAGCCTGGGGCTGCCCTGGTGGTCCAGTGGGTAAGGATACCACCTTGCCGTTCAAGAGGCGCCGGTTCGATCCCTGGCCTGGGAAGATTCCACATGCTGCAGAGCAGCTGTACCGGTATGTCCAATTGCGAGCCAGCACTCTGGAGCGCATGTGCCCAGAGCTGGTGCTCTGCTGCGAGAGAGGCCACTGCAATGGGAGGCCCCCACAGGCCAAAGAACAAAGATAAATAAATGAAAGATCAATAGAAGCCCCCTCCCCCCCACCAAATGACAGCCTGGCTGGTTCAGAGCACTGCTCGCGGCGGGTGGCTGGCAGGTGAGCTCCTGCTCGTGTTCCCGTGTCCCATGCAGGCTGTGGTCACACTGCACTTTGCACAAGCGCTGCAGCCCCTGCCTCACGCGTGCTAGAGACCTGAGGTGAGAGTGAAGCTCTGAGAGAGTGCATGGCAGGCGTCTTCTCAGTGGCCTTTGCATTCCTCTTCCTCCAACAGCCTCCATACCATCTGTCTCTGGCATCCATCCCTTGGGGGCAGTGGGGCCCTTTCTGCTCTCTGTGACGCTGGAAGCCTTGTGCGCCTGTGTGGACGAAGAGCTCCGGCAGGCGAGAGGCTCCGCTGCCCTCCCAGCCCCGTGCTGGGGCAAGTCTGTTCTGTCGGCAAGACCGGGCCTCCAGCAGCGCGCAGGGCCCCCACGCTCCTCAGGGTCCTCAGACAGCACTTTGGGTCCAGTTTTCACGCCAGGAACGGGGAGGGACTTGATTCTCTCTCCACTCTAGGATGTTGTAGGGAAAGAGCAAAGTAGCCAAGGTGATGGCGGTCAGGCTCTCTCGCCCCACAGCCTCCTGCTTTGGCTCCATGTTGTGTGAGTACACAGTTACGTAGCAGCTGAGATCACTTACAGTACTGCACATGCCGCCACGCTGTGCATGCTTGGCCGCGGGCTGCTTTGGTTCTGTAAACGTCTGTAAGCTCCACCTGAAAAGGCTTCGCGCTGCATCATGACTGCGTCACCGCAGCGTCAAGGCTGTGTCTGCTGGTCAGCCACGCGGGGAGAGACCACAGCGTGTCTGCGGCTACGGCTGCTGTGCCTGTCGGGGTAGACGGCGTCCCCGCTCACGTGAACCTTGCCTACCTGGGTTCAGTGAGCAGTGAGAGCAGCGTGAACTGCTGCTCAGCTGTTGGGACAGCTGCTCCACTGCTTGCTTTGTTTTCTGAGACTCCTGCAAGTGAGCATGATGCTGGGCTTGCAGGGTGAAAACCACCGGTGTCCTTCAGTCCTCATTTCTTATGTTGCCGTAGGGGTCTTTGAGGGTAGGAGATCATCTCTCCGTCTCCAGTTCTGCAGTTGAATTTCTTATTTTCCTTATCATTTAAATTTTTTCTTTTATGCTCGCACATTTTGGTCATACCACACGACATGTGGGATCTTGATTCTCTGACTAGTGACTGAACCCATGGCCCCTGTATTTGAAGTGAGGGGTGTTAACTACTGGACACTCAGGGACGTGCCAAACAATCATTTTCAGTTCCTGAGGGCTTTGCTTTCTAGCTCTGTTTTCTTCTCTGTGTTCTCCGCTCAGTGTCAGGGATGAGGGGCTTTTGGTCTCTGCTCTGAAGGCGACCGTTGGTGTTGAGAGGTGTCTGCTCTGTCTCTGTCCATCCGGGTCTCTGTGTTCGGGGGACCTGGGTGCTCCATGTGTTGGTTGGTGCCCCGAGGCTGTGCTGTCACAGGAGGTGTGACCGACCTGGGGGTGGCGGTAGCCACCCTCCCAAGTCATTGGTGCCTCCCACCCTGCTGCTGGGGTCCCTGAGGTGAGGGGCACAGTGGGTCCCCGCCCCGTGCCAGCTTCCCTGGCCCGTAGCCCCTGCAGATCACGCAGCCCCCTCTGTGCCCCTGCACGCGTTGCCCGGCCTCCGGGGGTGTGGGCAGCTCGCGTGTGCCCCTCCGTCCAGCCTCTGGAGCCCAGTACACAGTTACGTAGCAGCTGAGATCACTTACAGTACTGCACATGCCGCCACGCTGTGCATGCTTGGCCGCGGGCTGCTTTGGTTCTGTAAACGTCTGTAAGCTCCACCTGAAAAGGCTTCGCGCTGCATCATGACTGCGTCACCGCAGCGTCAAGGCTGTGTCTGCTGGTCAGCCACGGGAGAGACCACAGCGTGTCTGCGGCTACGGCTGCTGTGCCTGTCGGGGTAGACGGCGTCCCCGCTCACGTGAACCTTGCCTACCTGGGTTCAGTGAGCAGTGAGAGCAGCGTGAACTGCTGCTCAGCTGTTGGGACAGCTGCTCCACTGCTTGCTTTGTTTTCTGAGACTCCTGCAAGTGAGCATGATGCTGGGCTTGCAGGGTGAAAACCACCGGTGTCCTTCAGTCCTCATTTCTTATGTTGCCGTAGGGGTCTTTGAGGGTAGGAGATCATCTCTCCGTCTCCAGTTCTGCAGTTGAATTTCTTATTTTCCTTATCATTTAAATTTTTTCTTTTATGCTCGCACATTTTGGTCATACCACACGACATGTGGGATCTTGATTCTCTGACTAGTGACTGAACCCATGGCCCCTGTATTTGAAGTGAGGGGTGTTAACTACTGGACACTCAGGGACGTGCCAAACAATCATTTTCAGTTCCTGAGGGCTTTGCTTTCTAGCTCTGTTTTCTTCTCTGTGTTCTCCGCTCAGTGTCAGGGATGAGGGACTTTTGGTCTCTGCTCTGAAGGCGACCGTTGGTGTTGAGAGGTGTCTGCTCTGTCTCTGTCCATCCGGGTCTCTGTGTTCGGGGGACCTGGGTGCTCCATGTGTTGGTTGGTGCCCCGAGGCTGTGCTGTCACAGGAGGTGTGACCGACCTGGGGGTGGCGGTAGCCACCCCTCCCAAGGTCATTGGTGTCTCCCACCCTCCTGCTGGGGTCCCTGAGGTGAGGGGCACAGTGGGTCCCCGCCCCGTGCCAGCTTCCCTGGCCCGTAGCCCCTGCAGATCACGCAGCCCCCTCTGTGCCCCTGCACGCGTTGCCCGGCCTCCGGGGGTGTGGGCAGCTCGCGTGTGCCCCTCCGTCCAGCCTCTGGAGCCCAGAGCTCCAGCAGTCAGTCACCTGTGGCTCACGGATCATCCCAGTTTTTCCTCCTCAGAGGTTTGTAAGTTATGTCTCCTATGATCTGAGGGAACATAAAGACAATAGAGTGTGTGTGTATTTAAGCAGAAGTCCCGTGTGTGGGCACATGTGCATGGTGTGCATTTGGCGTGGTGACGCGTCATGTGGACTGAGGGGCCAGGGAGAGCCCCGCTGGGTGTGGGCGGCGGGCCCTCTGGCCGCCGCTGGCCCCGGCCGTTGGCTCTCCGCCGATACTCCTGGGTTGCCCCTGAGGCTGGACGTCTCTTTACTGGTTTGGGTGTCGCTACCTTGTTTCTGCCCTTTTCTCCGAGGCTGCAAACCCTTGCTCTCAGCTACCCATCTCCACTCTCCTGTGTTTTGGTTCTGTTTTGTTGTCGGAAACTGGCGTTTGCCTGGCAGTGGTGATCTCTGGCCGCTTTTCTTTCCCTGGATGGCTCTCATCTGACTTGCTGCATCCGTTCTTCCACTTGGAAGCCTGATGCTTTGTGAGCCAAGTTGGGAGAGGGGCACTTGATTCCACCCGTCAGTCAGGTTGTTTTCTTCTGTGACTGCACGAGAACTTGAGTCTTGATATAAAGGCTAAGTTCAGCTTGCTGAGAGCTGGATGTTCAGGCTGACGGGACCTTCTGTGATTCTGAGGGTTCCGGGGGACAGGTTGCATCTTGAAGGGAGCAGGAAGGGCTGACACAGCCCCAAGCTCCTCTGCCTTCCCTCCTTCCCACAAGGACACTCGGGACCCTTTGCCCAGGAGCATCGTCGAATGGAGCAGCCCAGAGCGGGCTCTGGACGGGAAACACAGAGCAGGGCGGGAAGAGAACCCTGGAGCCCTGGTTGGAGTGGGACCCCTTCCGTCCAGGGCCCTGGCTGTCCAGCTGGGCCAGGAGATCTGACCACGGGGTGAAGAGAGTGGGGCACAGGGATCTGGTGGGTATGCGGGGGGGTGGGGCACAAAGCCCACGGCTTGACTTCAGCAGGCAGCTGTGCCCCTGCACGCGTTGCCCGGCCTCCGGGGGTGTGGGCAGCTCGCGTGTGCCCCTCCGTCCAGCCTCTGGAGCCCAGAGCTCCAGCAGTCAGTCACCTGTGGCTCACGGATCATCCCAGTTTCTCCTCCTCAGAGGTTTGTAAGTTATGTCTCCTATGATCTGAGGGAACATAAAGACAATAGAGTGTGTGTGTATTTAAGCAGAAGTCCCGTGTGTGGGCACATGTGCATGGTGTGCATTTGGCGTGGTGACGCGTCATGTGGACTGAGGGGCCAGGGAGAGCCCCGCTGGGTGTGGGCGGCGGGCCCTCTGGCCGCCACTGGCCCCGGCCGTTGGCTCTCCGCCGATACTCCTGGGTTGCCCCTGAGGCTGGACGTCTCTTTACTGGTTTGGGTGTCGCTACCTTGTTTCTGCCCTTTTCTCCGAGGCTGCAAGCCCTTGCTCTCAGCTACCCATCTCCACTCTCCTGTGTTTTGGTTCTGTTTTGTTGTCGGAAACTGGCGTTTGCCTGGCAGTGGTGATCTCTGGCCGCTTTTCTTTCCCTGGATGGCTCTCATCTGACTTGCTGCATCCGTTCTTCCACTTGGAAGCCTGATGCTTTGTGAGCCAAGTTGGGAGAGGGGCACTTGATTCCACCCGTCAGTCAGGTTGTTTTCTTCTGTGACTGCACGAGAACTTGAGTCTTGATATAAAGGCTAAGTTCAGCTTGCTGAGAGCTGGATGTTCAGGCTGACGGGACCTTCTGTGATTCTGAGGGTTCCGGGGGACAGGTTGCATCTTGAAGGGAGCAGGAAGGGCTGACACAGCCCCAAGCTCCTCTGCCTTCCCTCCTTCCCACAAGGACACTCGGGACCCTTTGCCCAGGAGCATCGTCGAATGGAGCAGCCCAGAGCGGGCTCTGGACGGGAAACACAGAGCAGGGCGGGAAGAGAACCCTGGAGCCCTGGTTGGAGTGGGACCCCTTCCGTCCAGGGCCCTGGCTGTCCAGCTGGGCCAGGAGATCTGACCACGGGGTGAAGAGAGTGGGGCACAGGGATCTGGTGGGTATGCCGGGGGGTGGGGCACAAAGCCCACGGCTTGACTTCAGCAGACGCGCCCGCCTCCCTTCTGGGAGCAAGACATGGGGGCAGCAGGTAGTGTGCGTGGTGAGGTTTGAGGGGCTCTGTGGGACGTACAGTCAGGGAACAAAGCTGCAAGGCTCACTATCAGTTTCCCCTGTGATTTCCCCAAAGGAGAGCCTGGGTTTGCACACACAGATAGAAGAAAACCACCGGCGCCCGGTAGCAGCAGGGATGTGCTCCCAGGAAGTCCAGCTGGAGGTGGGCCCCACACGGCCCCAGGCGTCGGAAGGAGAGCCGCACGCGGGGCCTTCGGAGGAGCCCAGCCGAGGTGCGTGCCTTCAGCGCTGCTGTGGCAGCCGGCCTGTGGGGGACCTTCCGGGCTGTGGCTGACTCCCGCCTGCATGCTGGCCATTTACTCTGCCGCGTGGGCGCCCGAGGCTCTTCCTCAGGGTCAAGGAGTAGGCCCAGCGTGTCCGCAGAGGGGGCGGCAACATGGGGTCACTGGGGGTCATGGGGATGAAGAAACCGTGGTCATCCTGGGTGTAGCCCATGGCCCAGGAGAGCAGGTGCCAGGTCGGCCCCGGATGTGGAGTGCAGGAGGGGGCGGGCCCTGCGTCGCGTTGAGGAGCAAGGCGGCAGGGCGGGCGGCTCAGGGTCCGGGCGGGGCCTCGAGCTGGGCAGGCCTGTGACGGCTAGCACGTGCCCCAGAGGACGGGCCAGGCCTGTTGGGGCCTGTCCTCCAGCCCTGCCTGTGCGAGGCGCCTTCCAGTCCCCTGGCTCCGAAGGGCTGCGCCCAGGGCGCTTCCTCCAGCCTGGGACAGTGCGAGCCCCAGCCGGGCAGCTCTGGGAGCCGGTCCTCAGAAGCCAGGCTGGAGGAGCAGCAGCAGGGTGGGCAGCTCAGGACGCTGTCGGCTGGGCCAGGCCCTGCCTGTGGGCTCTGGACGAAACACAGAGCAGGGAAGAGAACCCTGGAGCCCTGGTTGGAGTGGGACCCCTTCCGTCCAGGGCCCTGGCTGTCCAGCTGGGCCAGGAGATCTGACCACGGGGTGAAGAGAGTGGGGCACAGGGATCTGGTGGGTATGCCGGGGGGTGGGGCACAAAGCCCACGGCTTGACTTCAGCAGACGCGCCCGCCTCCCTTCTGGGAGCAAGACATGGGGGCAGCAGGTAGTGTGCGTGGTGAGGTTTGAGGGGCTCTGTGGGACGTACAGTCAGGGAACAAAGCTGCAAGGCTCACTATCAGTTTCCCCTGTGATTTCCCCAAAGGAGAGCCTGGGTTTGCACACACAGATAGAAGAAAACCACCGGCGCCCGGTAGCAGCAGGGATGTGCTCCCAGGAAGTCCAGCTGGAGGTGGGCCCCACACGGCCCCAGGCGTCGGAAGGAGAGCCGCACGCGGAGCCTTCGGAGGAGCCCAGCCGAGGTGCGTGCCTTCAGCGCTGCTGTGGCAGCCGGCCTGTGGGGGACCTTCCGGGCTGTGGCTGACTCCCGCCTGCATGCTGGCCGTTTACTCTGCCGCGTGGGCGCCCGAGGCTCTTCCTCAGGGTCAAGGAGTAGGCCCAGCGTGTCCGCAGAGGGGGCGGCAACATGGGGTCACTGGGGGTCATGGGGATGAAGAAACCGTGGTCATCCTGGGTGTAGCCCATGGCCCAGGAGAGCAGGTGCCAGGTCGGCCCCGGATGTGGAGTGCAGGAGGGGGCGGGCCCTGCGTCGCGTTGAGGAGCAAGGCGGCAGGGCGGGCAGCTCAGGGTCCGGGCGGGGCCTCGAGCTGGGCAGGCCTGTGACGGCTAGCACGTGCCCCAGAGGACGGGCCAGGCCTGTTGGGGCCTGTCCTCCAGCCCTGCCTGTGCGAGGCGCCTTCCAGTCCCCTGGCTCCGAAGGGCTGCGCCCAGGGCCTCTTCCTCCAGCCTGGGACAGTGACGAGCCCCAGCCGGGGCAGCTCTGGGAGCCGGTCCCTCAGAAGCCAGGCTGGAGGAGCAGCAGCAGGGTGGGCAGCTCAGGACGGTCTGCTCGGCTGGGCCCGGGCCGCAGCGCTCCTGCCGCGACCGGTGGCCTGCAGAGACGGGTGCGTCACGTCCCCTTCTGGGACTACTGCTCCGTGGACGGGTTGTCCAGGGCCTCTGAAGGTCGGTGTCTGTCCTGTCTGGTCGTGGGTCAGGCTGACAGTCCTGCCCCTGGTCCCCGCAGGGCCGTCTGAGGACCCCCTCCTCTGTGTGCCAAATGCCGCCTTGGAGTTGGAGCCAGAGGTGCTCGATGGAGACTCGGGTCTGGAGGCCACGCAGAGGGCTCAACTGGTGCTTACTGCGGCGGAGCTCAAGGAAGAAATCAGGTTCTCGAAAGCAGAAAATAGAAGCTTACGTGAGAAGCTGCAGCATGAAATCCGCCTGAAAGAGGACTTGGAGAAAGTAAGCTGAAATGCCTTGCCGCGCCGCATTACCCACGCCCACGGGGCTGTGGGTGAGCTGGCTGGATCAACACGAGCCCTGGTCGGCTGGGCCTTCTGCCGGCAGCAGTTTGCTAGGCACCTCCATTGGGATGGGGATGGGGCGCCGCGTGTGTAAGCCTAACCCTTACAGGGCCTCTAGGGCTTAGGGGCACTGGCTGGGTCCTTAGCGGGACACCGGGGTGGTTGGTGAGACCACCTTCAGGCCTCGTGCACCCTGGCGTCCCAGCCCCCAGGCTCTATCCTGCAAGTCATGCAGCCTCTGACACACATGGTGATGAGACCCTGGTCCACGACTGTGGCGTCCACCATTCCTTAGACAGCACACCTCCCCTGAGTTACTAGTGGCCTCCCTGAGGCCGGAGGCGCAGAGTCGAGGTGACTTGCTCACGTGTTTCCTCCACGAGGCCCAGGGTGACCCTCTGGGCGGTTCTGTGCCACCCCTGCTCTCCCCTGTGAAGCTCTTCCGGGTCCTCCACCATCAGAGACTGTCACTGGCCAGTCACGTTGTCCCCCGCTGAAGTGCTGGGCTGAGGACGGGCGCGTGCAGGCCCGCAGCCTCACGGCGGCGCTGGCTCGCGGGGGGCAGACTCTGCGGGCTGGGGTTGGGCGTCCAGGTGTGTGTGCTTCCCGGGCCACCGCCTGACCTGCCTGTGTGAGTGATCAGGAGAGGAGAGTGGAGCTACTTCTTCATTTAGCTCTCTCACTTTTTACTGTGCTTTGTTGTTCTGCTACTGCTTGTTTATAATATGTCTTCCTGGGAAATGACACTTTCATGACTACTGAAATGCCCCCTTTCCTGGTGGTGTTTCTTTATGTGGGAATTCACCTGCTCTCTGACCAAGGCAGTGTGTTTTCTTAGAGAGGGCATCTTCTTCCGTTCACTTTGCTTTTTACTTTTGACCATAATCTACCTAGACTTAGTGCCAACCCCGCGGCTCAAGGGCGGAGTCCCAGGAGGCTGCCCCGGTCCCTTCAGAGGTCCGTGGCCCCCCATCTTCTCTGCGTTGGGCTGCGGTTGTGCCTTCAGGCCTCCTGGCCTCGGCTGGTCTTGTCCGCAGTCTGCCTGTTCATATGTGACCAGGGCCAGCCCAGGAACTTCGGGCACTCACTGCTGTGTCCTGCTGGGGCTCCCCCTCACTGCCTAGCTCCTCTGGTTCAAACAAGGAAGATTCCAGGTGCTGGTGCAGGGCACAGGCGGGTGGGTCACCCAGAGTGTCTCTTCACTCTGGATATCAGGAGCCCCAGCCTTCCGCCTCTTATCCCGAGCCTCAAGTTGTTTCTTCTGGTTAGAGCTGAGTCTAAGCCGTCGCTGAGAGTAGGCCCTAAGCATTCATAACTGAAGTCATCAGTTGAGGTCAGCCTTACAAACGTTTTTTTTTTTTTTTTGCTCAATGATGATCAGTAGTTTTCTGACCTACTTTCTTTCCTGTTTTGAAAATTAGGATACTTGTGTGCGTTCAGCTTTCTGGTTTATCTCCCTTTTCACACAACACCTTTCAGTGTTGGGTTCAGTGCAGCAGCCTCCTTCTAAGGTCCACGTAGGGCCTGGATCGCTCGCGGCCAGAGGCCCGGCCTTGCTGCCTGCTGCTCTCCTGTGGCCTCTGGTGCCTGTGCTTCCGGGTCCACCGCCGACCTGCCAGTGTCGAGTCGCCCATGCAGGAGCCCGCAGCCTCACGGCGGCGCTGGCTCGCTGGGGCAGACTCTGCGGGCTGGGGTTGGGCGTCAGGTGTGTGTGCTTCCGGGCCACCGCCTGACCTGCCTGTGTGAGTGATCAGGAGAGAGTGGAGCTACTTCTTCATTTAGCTCTCTCACTTTTTACTGTGCTTTGTTGTTCTGCTACTGCTTGTTTATAATATGTCTTCCTGGGAAATGACACTTTCATGACTACTGAAATGCCCCCTTTCCTGGTGGTGTTTCTTTATGTGGGAATTCACCTGCTCTCTGACCAAGGCAGTGTGTTTTCTTAGAGAGGGCATCTTCTTCCGTTCACTTTGCTTTTTACTTTTGACCATAATCTACCTAGACTTAGTGCCAACCCCGCGGCTCAAGGGCGGAGTCCCAGGAGGCTGCCCCGGTCCCTTCAGAGGTCCGTGGCCCCCCATCTTCTCTGCGTTGGGCTGCGGTTGTGCCTTCAGGCCTCCTGGCCTCGGCTGGTCTTGTCCGCAGTCTGCCTGTTCATATGTGACCAGGGCCAGCCCAGGAACTTCGGGCACTCACTGCTGTGTCCTGCTGGGGCTCCCCCTCACTGCCTAGCTCCTCTGGTTCAAACAAGGAAGATTCCAGGTGCTGGTGCAGGGCACAGGCGGGTGGGTCACCCAGAGTGTCTCTTCACTCTGGATATCAGGAGCCCCAGCCTTCCGCCTCTTATCCCGAGCCTCAAGTTGTTTCTTCTGGTTAGAGCTGAGTCTAAGCCGTCGCTGAGAGTAGGCCCTAAGCATTCATAACTGAAGTCATCAGTTGAGGTCAGCCTTACAAACGTTTTTTTTTTTTTTTTTCTCAATGATGATCAGTAGTTTTCTGACCTACTTTCTTTCCTGTTTTGAAAATTAGGATACTTGTGTGCGTTCAGCTTTCTGGTTTATCTCCCTTTTCACACAACACCTTTCAGTGTTGGGTTCAGTGCAGCAGCCTCCTTCTAAGGTCCACGTAGGGCCTGGATCGCTCGCGGCCAGAGGCCCGGCCTTGCTGCCTGCTGCTCTCCTGTGGCCCTGGCCTGGCTGGTGGCGGCTCCCGTGGTGGGATTGGCCCCCTTGATGGAAGGCCCTCGTGTGTCTGAGCCCCCGAGCTGTCTTGGCGCTGCCGAGGAGGCTCCCCTTTGGCTATGACCAGACCTGCCAGCCCCAGAGGTAACAGTGGGGCCAGGTCCAGGAGGTGGAGACGTTTAACTTAGGCAGGTAGTCTTAGATTTGTGCCTTTTAGGCTCCTTTATTCCCATCAGCATAAGAAACACTGCCATTGCTCTGTTCCATGCAGTATGTTGTGGGGCTAGTGCTTATATTAATAGCTTACAGAACTTCTCTGTCTTCAGAGATGGATCGGGGTCACTGGGGCCGGTGATCTTTTCGTGTAATTTCTTCCTTCTTAATTGTGTGGTTGCAGGCGAAACATAGTTTAGTTGAAGCTCACCAGGAAGAACTGAAGAGTGCTGCGGAGAAGATGGAGCTAATGAAGCAGGAGCTCAGGGAGCGAGAGGCCGAGTGGAAAGCTGCAAGTGAGGACCTGAGGAGGGCGGCTGAAGAGAGGCTGGCGCGGATGCTGCTCAGCCTGCGGGAGCAGGCCGAGTCTGAGAAGCAGTCCATGATGAACAGGTTTGAGCTTCGAGAGTCTGAGATGCGGCAACTTCAAGACCAGCAGGCGGCCCAGATCCTGGACCTGGAGGGGTCGCTGATGGAGCAGCAGGGCCGCCTGCGGCAGCTGGAGCTCGAACTCGCCGGGGACGCGTCTCTGCATCACAGCCATGGTGGCCAGGAGCTGAGCTGGGGCTTGGCTCCAGGAGATCAAGACGAGGCGCTGAAGCTGGCCCGGAGCAGGTGGGCGCCGTCCCTGTGGCAGCCTGGCCGCTGAGGCAGATTGGCAACCCCTGGGAGAGGGAGCTGGGCCCCGGGAGGGCGTGTGTAGCTCTCAGGGATGCGGGACCTCTGACAGAAACAGTATCCGTATCCTTCCATGTCTTGTGAGCCCTGCTGCCACATGTGCATCTTTGACAAATCTTTGTGTTCTTTGCATGTTTTTACAGGCTTTTTTTTGACCTCTTTTATTGTTTTTGGGGTTTTTAAAAAAATACTTACTTACTTAGTTGCACTAGGTCTTAGTTGTTGCATATGGGATCTAGTTCTCTGAACCAGGGATTGAACCTAGGCGCCTGTTTTGGGAGCTCGACATCTTAATCACTGAACCACCAGGGAATCCCCTGGGGTTTTTTTGTTATTTATTTATTTATTTTCATCCATCTTTATTCTTCTGCCTGTGTGGGCCTCCCATTACAGTGGCTCCTCTCTTTGCAGAGCACCGGCTCTGGGAGCATGCGCTCCAGAGCGCTGGCTCGTAATCGGACACACTGATCCAGCTGCTCTGCGGCCCGTGGGATCCTCCCGGGCCAAGGATCGAACCGGTGCCCCTTGCACTGCAAGGCGGACTCTTTACCCACTGGACCACCAGGGAAGCTCCGTTTTTACAGTTTTAATAGCAGTACTTTAGCCTCATTTATCCCAAGATCATCTGGTTCATTCATGAATTTTCTTGTGTTTTTTAAATTAAAAAAACAGTTTTTCTTAACTGTGTACATACTTCCCAGAAGTTTAGTGTAGGTTTAGGATGTGGTCAGTTCGCTGCATCTTTGCAGACCTGGGCTGTTGAGTCCTGGACAGGGGTATTGAGTCCTAGGGTTGTTGGAGCTGCTTCTAATGCATCAGCCGCTCCCAGCATCTCAGGCAGGTGCACGGGCGCCTGCTCTGGGGTCTGAGGGTTGAGTTCAAATCTTGACCCGCTGTGCGAGCTGGATGAACACAGACACAGTGCACAGACTCACGGGACCTTGACATCCTCTGTGCGGGCTGATCGTGGAGAGGCTTTCAGGGGGTCCAGTGGGCAGTTAGTTCCTGGAACACGTCTCAGCTTTTGTCGCTTACCTGACGTGCCACAGTGCCCGTATAGATTCTCCCTCGTTCCGCTGGGGCGCTGGGTGCCTCAGACGAAGGGCACCTTCCTGCCTCTGCTGCAGCCAGTGCCACTGGCAGCTCCCTTTGTTCATGCCCCTGAGCCACCCTGCGGAGTCTGGTTCTTAGTCTTTTGAACACTCTTTGTAGCCCTTGGGGCTCCTATAGGCCATGCCGCCCCTTCCCTGTTGAGGTCTTGTCCTGGCCGAGCGGCGGTCACACCTGCTTTCCACGGTGTCTGTGGTTTCTGCTGGGGTCCTCTGTCCTGCACTCCAGTCTGTGACCAGGGACAGAGCTCCGGCCTGAGCTCCCCTGACTTCACGAGCCCCTCCCCGTCTGCTCACGGCTGGCAGCAGGGCCCGGGGAGGAGGGAGCGCAGGTGGGATGCAGGCAGGGTGGCCCCTCCCCTGAAGAGGGCTCCCCGGGGGACTCAGGGTCGGTTCTCCTGTGGCTGCACGTCTCTGTGCTCACCTGGCTTGTCACCCCAGGTTTCTCGATGAACGTAGAGCGATCACAGAGGAGTCGGCTGTGGCGCAAGATGCCTCCCTGCGGGAGGCCCGGGAGCAGCCCGCCCGAGAGCCGCCGCTCCTCCGGGAGGGACACCCGCAGCACATCCTGTCCTCGAGCGCAGAGCTGGAGACCAGGTGCCAGGCCGAGGTGGACGCCCTCAGGGCCTCATTGGAGCGTGAGCGATGGGCTCTGTCAGAAGTGCGTGTGGCAGAGTTGCAGAAGAAACACATGACTGAAATCAGTGCACTGGAGGCCAGACACGCGTCGCACCTGGATGCTTTGCGGGCACAGTACCTGTCCGAGCTGCAGGCCGTGCAGGGAAGGCACCGGCGGGCCCTGGGGCTGCTGCGTCTGGACCTGGAGGCGCAGCTGCAGAGGGAGGACGCTGCTCACCGCGAGGTCTTGACGCGGGCGCTGGAGGCGCTGGAGCTGCGGTGCGTCGAAGAGCCTCCGTCCACCGGGGACGGCCTGAGAGGGGCTGGGAGCTCAGAGCCCCCGGAAGGCCTCAGAGCGCCCCGGCTGCCCGGGGCTCAGGTGAGGTGTGCTGGTGGGCGTGGGCGGGCGCCCTTCCCCAGGACCCACGCTGTCAGCTGCATGCGTGTCTGTCTTGCACTCCCGCTGTCCGCCCCCCACCAGCCATAGGTTTCCCAGGGAGGCGAGTACAGAACAGAGAGTTGCACTGTTTTTTTGGTTGCAGCTCCTTGGGGAAGGCTTTTGGCAGCTGGTGCCCATGTACAGCGTTTCCTGTGAGATTCCAGGGCCTGTATTGGTCTTTGTGGGGTGGAGCCCTCTGTCCCGTGTCCGGTGCAGTCCGTATCGGGCAGCAACTGTCCGCATGGTGGGAATTCTCAGCTTCAACGAGGTGGGAGCCTCTGAAGGCAGCCCCATGGCCTTGCACGCCCAGCTTGCCTCATTTGCGGGCACCTGGGCCCTGTGTGTCATGACCAGGGCCCGGGAGGAGGGAGCGAGGTGGGATGCAGGCAGGGTGGCCCCTCCCCTGAAGAGGGCTCCCCGGGGGACTCAGGGTCGGTTCTCCTGTGGCTGCACGTCTCTGTGCTCACCTGGCTTGTCACCCCAGGTTTCTCGATGAACGTAGAGCGATCACAGAGGAGTCGGCTGTGGCGCAAGATGCCTCCCTGCGGGAGGCCCGGGAGCAGCCCGCCCGAGAGCCGCCGCTCCTCCGGGAGGGACACCCGCAGCACATCCTGTCCTCGAGCGCAGAGCTGGAGACCAGGTGCCAGGCCGAGGTGGACGCCCTCAGGGCCTCATTGGAGCGTGAGCGATGGGCTCTGTCAGAAGCGCGTGTGGCAGAGTTGCAGAAGAAACACATGACTGAAATCAGTGCACTGGAGGCCAGACACGCGTCGCACCTGGATGCTTTGCGGGCACAGTACCTGTCCGAGCTGCAGGCCGTGCAGGGAAGGCACCGGCGGGCCCTGGGGCTGCTGCGTCTGGACCTGGAGGCGCAGCTGCAGAGGGAGGACGCTGCTCACCGCGAGGTCTTGACGCGGGCGCTGGAGGCGCTGGAGCTGCGGTGCGTCGAAGAGCCTCCGTCCACCGGGGACGGCCTGAGAGGGGCTGGGAGCTCAGAGCCCCCGGAAGGCCTCAGAGTGCCCCGGCTGCCCGGGGCTCAGGTGAGGTGTGCTGGTGGGCGTGGGCGGGCGCCCTTCCCCAGGACCCACGCTGTCAGCTGCATGCGTGTCTGTCTTGCACTCCCGCTGTCCGCCCCCCACCAGCCATAGGTTTCCCAGGGAGGCGAGTACAGAACAGAGAGTTGCACTGTTTTTTTGGTTGCAGCTCCTTGGGGAAGGCTTTTGGCAGCTGGTGCCCATGTACAGCGTTTCCTGTGAGATTCCAGGGCCTGTATTGGTCTTTGTGGGGTGGAGCCCTCTGTCCCGTGTCCGGTGCAGTCCGTATCGGGCAGCAACTGTCCGCATGGTGGGAATTCTCAGCTTCAACGAGGTGGGAGCCTCTGAAGGCAGCCCCATGGCCTTGCACGCCCAGCTTGCCTCATTTGCGGGCACCTGGGCCCTGTGTGTCATGACCAGGGCACATTTCATTGACTTCATCTTGCACTTCATCTTGCAGTGTGAAGTCAGTGTGGGGACCTGTTGCTCTGTCCTGACCGGGCCAAGTGGGCATGCTAGGCCCTCAGGAACAGTCCTGTTCTGGAGCAAACTTTGTGCTTTGCCACATGTTACAAGTAGATATTCCAGGTTACGAAGCAGGAAACCTCAGCCTTGTGGGAACACAGGTACCAGTGGAGTCTCCCGACTGAGACATGCCTTACGCACAAGTGGATGTTCCCAGGAGGGTTTTGTCCTTTGCTCCTGGTTCAGCTTGTTGAAGGGTAGAAGGAAAAAGGCAGCCCAGCCTGACAGGGGTGGTGCTTCATTTCACATGTTGGCTTTGCTTGTCCTGAGTTTTCTGTGAGTGAGTTCCTTGAGGGCTGGGGGCACATTCCCATGTGGTCATGAGCCTCTGTCTTTGCGTGTGACCCAGGGCAGGTGTCCCAGGGCCGAGGTGCCCCCAGGCCAGGCGGCTTCTGGGCCCTCCGCTGTTAGCTTCCCTTCCTCCCAGGAGGAAGGATGCTTGGGGAGGAGGCGTTGTTCCCAGCCTGTGGATTTAAGTTGGATTCCCTCAGTTTATAGGGTTTGAAGAAAATGGAGTTCTGAAAGAACATTGAGAGAAGCGTGTGTCTTTTCCATAGGAAAACCATGTGTTTTAAACTGTAAATCTTATTAGTGTAAAATGTGCTTGTAAGAGGCACGTGGATTAGGGGTAAGGGAGAAGGAACAGAGGCACGTGGGGTGCAGTGCCCTGTGGATGCGGCCCCCGGAGGAGGGCGGTGCATGCCGATCCTGCCCTTGGGAAGGCTTTTGGCAGCTGGTGCCCATGTACAGCGTTCCTGTGAGATTCCAGGGCCTGTATTGGTCTTTGTGGGGTGGAGCCCTCTGTCCCGTGTCCGGTGCAGTCCGTATCGGGCAGCAACTGTCCGCATGGTGGGAATTCTCAGCTTCAACGAGGTGGGAGCCTCTGAAGGCAGCCCCATGGCCTTGCACGCCCAGCTTGCCTCATTTGCGGGCACCTGGGCCCTGTGTGTCATGACCAGGGCACATTTCATTGACTTCATCTTGCACTTCATCTTGCAGTGTGAAGTCAGTGTGGGGACCTGTTGCTCTGTCCTGACCGGGCCAAGTGGGCATGCTAGGCCCTCAGGAACAGTCCTGTTCTGGAGCAAACTTTGTGCTTTGCCACATGTTACAAGTAGATATTCCAGGTTACGAAGCAGGAAACCTCAGCCTTGTGGGAACACAGGTACCAGTGGAGTCTCCCGACTGAGACATGCCTTACGCACAAGTGGATGTTCCCAGGAGGGTTTTGTCCTTTGCTCCTGGTTCAGCTTGTTGAAGGGTAGAAGGAAAAAGGCAGCCCAGCCTGACAGGGGTGGTGCTTCATTTCACATGTTGGCTTTGCTTGTCCTGAGTTTTCTGTGAGTGAGTTCCTTGAGGGCTGGGGGCACATTCCCATGTGGTCATGAGCCTCTGTCTTTGCGTGTGACCCAGGGCAGGTGTCCCAGGGCCGAGGTGCCCCCAGGCCAGGCGGCTTCTGGGCCCTCCGCTGTTAGCTTCCCTTCCTCCCAGGAGGAAGGATGCTTGGGGAGGAGGCGTTGTTCCCAGCCTGTGGATTTAAGTTGGATTCCCTCAGTTTATAGGGTTTGAAGAAAATGGAGTTCTGAAAGAACATTGAGAGAAGCGTGTGTCTTTTCCATAGGAAAACCATGTGTTTTAAACTGTAAATCTTATTAGTGTAAAATGTGCTTGTAAGAGGCACGTGGATTAGGGGTAAGGGAGAAGGAACAGAGGCACGTGGGGTGCAGTGCCCTGTGGATGCGGCCCCCGGAGGAGGGCGGGGTGCATGCCGGGATCCTGCCCCTGGGGCAGCAGCTCCAAGCAGCCTTGCAGGGATTCAGGGACTGGTGTGCAGCCAAGGTGCAGAGGCAGGAGGGGCTGTGCAGGGGGACCGCTCTGAGTGGGCGACTTCTTCTGGGCAGTGGTAGCTTCAGGAATGGCCTGGGGGTCATACTGTGGCCCTCACAGGAGTACTGGCCACAGCGGCAGAGCTCCTGGGCCTCTGGCTTTCATCGCCCGCAGGCCGCGGAGGGGGATCATGAAGTCCTGCTGGGGCGGTTGCTGAGCAGGCCTCGCGCTTGCCGAGGAGGGTATTGACTGGCTGACGACCCTCCTTCCAGGAGGCTTTATTGGCTCGTGTTCATTCATCGTGACTGTTTGCTTGCCTGTTGGTGAGACACATGTGCGCTTTGTTGACTGGTTCAAACACTAAGAGCACTTGGGGAGCAGTATTTCTCTAGTTGTTTGTTGGAGTATGACATCCCTTTACTTTGCTACTAAGGATGTGAGTGTTAGGTAGTAAGTGACCTCTGTCAGCTCATTACATAGGAGAAGACTGGGTTTGTGGGGAGGTGGGATATGCAGTTTCCTGTTTTAACTTTCTGTTGGTGAAAATGTCAACATATACAGAGTAAGTTCATGATTGGACTGCCCACGGGGGACACGCCACTCTCAGCGTCAGCCACCCAAATAAACCATAAGCATGCTCCATGCTAACTTCCAGAACGAACGGTAATCCATTGCTGTCATCATAGATCCAGCCTGAGTACGTCTGTTCCTGTGGCTGGTCACATTAAGATCCACAGAGGACCAGGAGAACGGTCAGGTCAGGTCTACACGGGGCGCAGGAGAGGGTGCAGGTCCATGCCTGGAGAGATCAGTTTTAGGGCAAGGCCGCCTTGTCCTGCGGTCTTCCCTCAGGCTTTCCTCACAGACGGATCCTCCCTAGCGCCTTACTGCGTGTCTCCTGTGGTGCCGTGGTCATTGTCCCCAAAATAGCAGGGACGCGCTGTTCTTCCTCTGTGAACAGGCTTTCTCTGGGCCACAAATAGCTCTGCACCTGTTTGAGAAGCAGTGTCGCTGGTAGAAGAGCTGCTTACCCAGCTCCTGTGAGCAGATCGGGTTACTCGCCCGGCTGCTTCCCTGCGGCTGAGCCTGAGCGCCTTTCTTAGAGAGAATGCGCGGAGGGCGCCCTGTGCTGGTGACAGTGAGCAGGGCAGGAAGAGCAGGTGTCAGTTGTCGTGGGACCACTGTCGGTGGCTCAGGCAGGCTTGCCTTTCCTTGGGTAAAGAAAATAATCTGTTGATATGATTTCTCTTAAAATATTAAGAGAACTTGTGGTTATTTTAGTTGTAGTTTCAATGTCTTTAATTCATTATCAGTTGAATTTATTTTTTATTTTATTTTTTTATTTTTTAAAATTTTATTTATTTATTTTGGTGGGTTGGGGAGGGAGGGGAGCGGGCGGGCCACTTCTATTGGTCTTTCATTTCTCTATTTTCATCCGTCTTTGTTCTTTGGCTCCTGTGGGCCTCCTATCGCGGTGGCCTCTGTTGCCACAGAGCGCCGGCTCTGGGCGCATGCGCTCCAGAGCTCCGGCTCGGTGATTGGAGACATCGGTCCAGCTGCTCCGTGGCACGTGGGATCTTCCCAGGCCAGGGATCAAACCGGCGCCCCTTGCACTGCAAGGCGGTGTCCCTACCCACTGGACCACCAGGGAAACCCAGTTGAATTTATTTTTAACACTATTGTTGGTATTCTTTGGGCAATACTGCTTCTGTTTTCTTCTTTAGGTGTATCTTTTTTTTTTAATGATTAACACGCGTATGACATTTCCCATAGAATTCTGTAGATTTTTAGGAAAACCTGAGAATAAGTTTTAAAAACATCTTCTGTTGACTTTACCATTTAGCACATGGTGGATTGAATAGCCTCTCCTCAGGCAGAGCATAGCACGGTCGTGTGTCGGGGTTCCCGGGGCCGAGGGTGTCAGCTGACTGCATGTGGGACGTCTCGCTGGACTTGGCGCGTCTGTGACAGTGGCCTCCACATGCTTCCCAGGACAGAGCAAAGGTCAGGACCAGGCCCTGTGCTCGACTCCTGCTCTGTGTCGAGGGCAGCTCTGTGCGGAGCCATGGGGCTCTTGGGGCCCGTGGTGCAGGTGGCCAAGGGACTCGGCATTGGCAGGCTGGCTCTCTGTGCGCCACCCCAAATAGCTCTGCACCTGTTTGAGAAGCAGTGTCGCTGGTAGAAGAGCTGCTTACCCAGCTCCTGTGAGCAGATCGGGTTACTCGCCCGGCTGCTTCCCTGCGGCTGAGCCTGAGCGCCTTTCTTAGAGAGAATGCGTGGAGGGCGCCCTGTGCTGGTGACAGTGAGCAGGGCAGGAAGAGCAGGTGTCAGTTGTCGTGGGACCACTGTCGGTGGCTCAGGCAGGCTTGCCTTTCCTTGGGTAAAGAAAATAATCTGTTGATATGATTTCTCTTAAAATATTAAGAGAACTTGTGGTTATTTTAGTTGTAGTTTCAATGTCTTTAATTCATTATCAGTTGAATTTATTTTTTATTTTATTTTTTTATTTTTTAAAATTTTATTTATTTATCTTTTGGGGGGTGGGGAGGGAGGGGAGCGGGCGGGCCACTTCTATTGGTCTTTCATTTCTCTATTTTCATCCGTCTTTGTTCTTTGGCTCCTGTGGGCCTCCTATCGCGGTGGCCTCTGTTGCCACAGAGCGCCGGCTCTGGGCGCATGCGCTCCAGAGCTCCGGCTCGGTGATTGGAGACATCGGTCCAGCTGCTCCGCGGCACGTGGGATCTTCCCAGGCCAGGGATCAAACCGGCGCCCCTTGCACTGCAAGGCGGTGTCCCTACCCACTGGACCACCAGGGAAACCCAGTTGAATTTATTTTTAACACTATTGTTGGTATTCTTTGGGCAATACTGCTTCTGTTTTCTTCTTTAGGTGTATCTTTTTTTTTTAATGATTAACACGCGTATGACATTTCCCATAGAATTCTGTAGATTTTTAGGAAAACCTGAGAATAAGTTTTAAAAACATCTTCTGTTGACTTTACCATTTAGCACATGGTGGATTGAATAGCCTCTCCTCAGGCAGAGCATAGCACGGTCGTGTGTCGGGGTTCCCGGGGCCGAGGGTGTCAGCTGACTGCATGTGGGACGTCTCGCTGGACTTGGCGCGTCTGTGACAGTGGCCTCCACATGCTTCCCAGGACAGAGCAAAGGTCAGGACCAGGCCCTGTGCTCGACTCCTGCTCTGTGTCGAGGGCAGCTCTGTGCGGAGCCATGGGGCTCTTGGGGCCCGTGGTGCAGGTGGCCAAGGGACTCGGCATTGGCAGGCTGGTTCTCTGTGCGCCCCCCCACCCCAGCCAGGGTTCTGTCCAGAAGCGACCCTCTGTCCTCTCTGTGGGCAGTGACCCCGAGATCTGGAAGGAGCCCACGCCCGAAACAGCATCCTGAGCTCCGCGGACAGGACTCGAGTGTGCGGTGCAGGTGCGGCGCTCTGGCCCCGAAGCTCAGGCACACGGGGTGTGGGGCGCTCTTGAACTCCGACCCTGACCTCAGACAGAAGCTTGCTTTATCTGTTTGTATGTATTTAGCTTCTGTGAAAGATTTTTGCCCGAAGAATGTGATCTGTGGTTCAGTAAAGTTTTTCGAGAAGCAGATGTTTAAGCCTCTGACCTCTGAACCAGTGTTTGCCAGACAGGTGAGTGTACACGTTTGCCCTCCAGCCCTGTTTGCTGAAGGAGAGGCCCCGACGCCTGTGCTGGGTCAGGCTGAGGAAGGCGTCCCCGTGGCTCATGAGTATCCCAAGCCCTGGGGACTTGCTCTGCTTGGGTTCTTTCCCAGTGTGCTTCACTGCAGCAGAACTATTTTCACGTGGAGTTTGTTTTGGGAAGAAAGTCATGGCTTGCCCTTCTGTCCCTCAGCCTTGCCCTGCTGGTCTGGGGTGCCGGTTGGCAGTTAGGGTTCTGTTCTTGTTCAGCAGCCTTTTGTGGTTGGCACACGCAGAAGCAGCATGCCTGGTCAGAGCTGGCTGTGGTCAGTAGCAGCGTCAGGGCCAACTCAGTCCTTCTTATGGAGTGGTTGTGGTGTGGCGGGTGGTGGTGGGGGCGGTTCTCTGTAAATGGCCACGGGTCCTAACTTGAAGCTGCACCCGGCCCTTCCTTTTGAAGGATTGAATTAAACCTATTTCAGGAGAGGAAATGTATAAAATGATCTGTGTTGGGCTTCCCTGGTGGTGCAGTGGGTGAAGAGTCCACCTTGCAGTGCAAGGGGCAGCGGTTCGATCCCTGGCCCTGGAAGATAGCACATGCCGCAGAGCGACGGGACCGGTGTGTCCAATTACAAGCCAGCGCTCTGGAGCCTATGCGCCCAGAGCCGGTGCTCTGCGGCAGGAGAGGCCACTGCGATGGGAGGCCCACACAGGCCAGGGAACAAAGATGGACGAAGAATAAGTAAATAAATAAATAAAAGAGGCCAAAATTAAAAAAAAAAAAACATGATCTGTGTTAATTCAGAAATGGTCTCTAGAACTTGGAAGTCTAGTTTTAGTGCTGTGTTGTGCAGACCCTGTTTTCTGGGGACGGCGGCTGCGGTGAGCACCTGGAGCCCACGGGCTGAGCTCTGACCTGACTCCTGCGCGGCCTCACAGAGCCGCGCGGGGAGTAGGTGCGAGCGGCAGCCTCCCACGTGTCCACATGCAGGCTGGCGGCTCAGGCTGACCCTCCTCCCCACTCAGCAGGAGCCCGAGGCCGGCGCTCAGCTCCCCGGGTGGCCGGGAGGAGGAGGAGGAGGAGGAGCTGCGGGCGTGGCGCCCTCGGCGGAGGGTGGCGCCCTCAGGGCGGAGGGTGGCGCGGCAGGTCTCCCGGCGCTGGGTCGGGAGCCAGCAGTTCCGTTTTCTTGTTACCCGCCCTCGTCTGCAAAGTCAACAAGAGTATTTTAGTCTAAACTGATTTTGATATGCAGATTGAAAACATTTTCATAGTCTTAGAGACTGAGTTTTTTATAGGCAACTTTTTTCATTTTTTTTTTAAAGATTTATTTATTTATTTATTTTGGGCAGGGGTCGGGTTGGGGAGGGACGGGAGCGGGCGTGCCACTTCTATTGGTCTTTCATTTTTCCATTTTCATCCGTCTTTGTTCTTTGGCTCCTGTGGACCTCCCATCGCTGTGGCACCTGTCGTTGCAGAGCACCGGCTCTGGGCGCCTGCGCTCGAGAGCTCCGGCTCGGTCATTGGACACATCGGTTCAGCCGCTCCATCTTCCCAGGCCAGGGATCGAACCGGCGCCCCTTGCACTGCGAGGCAGTGTCCTTACCCACTGGACCACCAGGGGAAGCCCTTTTCATTTGTTTTTATATTTAAAGTGGCTAGTTAGCGTACCTTTTCTGCTAAGAAATGGTCATCAAATAGTTGACCCTTAAATAACATGGAATTAGGGGTGCTGACCCTCTACAGAGCTGAAAATCTGCGTGTCGTTTATAGGCAGCCCTCAGTTTCAGTGATTCCTCCATATCCACCATTGCTCTGCAGCCAGATTCAGCCAGCCACAGGCTGCGTGGTGCTGTAATGTTTCCCATTGAGACAAAATCCCTGGGGCTTCGCCGGGAGTCCAGTGGTTCAGACTGTGCACTCCCGGTGCAGGGGCCGCAGGCTTGATCCCTGGTCGGGAACTAGACGCCACGGGCCTCGCGGCTTGCGTATAGGTTGACTCCCATGGTTCCGCCTCGGGTTTGAGAGTCAGCTT
Source organism: Tragulus kanchil (assembly GCA_022376925.1). Lineage (NCBI taxonomy): Eukaryota > Metazoa > Chordata > Mammalia > Artiodactyla > Tragulidae > Tragulus > Tragulus kanchil. The sequence goes on from JAIOJX010000028.1 coordinate 248,459,780, forward strand.
CGTGTAAATCTGGGGAAACGGTAGTCCTCCTCATGACCTTGCTCTGCGACTCAGCAGCTGCCACGTCAGGCCTTCTTTAATCAGCTTATTTCCAGGGAAGAATGTCTGTGCGTGACGAGTGAGCTTCACCACTCACAGTGGTTTTTACTGTGGGCTCGTTTTCTTTTCTACTGCGGCTTATTGAGATTATAAAAACCTCTCTCAGCTCAGGGGTTTTCAGTATATTCACAAAGTTATGTCTTATTCCAAAGCATTTGTATCATCAGAGAAATCCCCCGCGCATTAGCAGCCTCTCTCCTCTGCGAGCCCCTGGCCACCACGGATCTGCTTTCTGTTCCTGTGGATTTGCCTTTTCTGGACAGACAGAAAGCGGATCATACAGATGTGGTATTTTGACTTATTTTGCCTAGAATAATGGGTTCTAGGCTCATACATGTTATAGGGTGCACCAGTCCTTGTGGTTTGCTTTCCATGTATCTTGTCTCTTCTGTTCCTCTACTCCTCTATTATTACCTTATTCTGTTTTAATTTCCTTGATGTTTATTCTTCTACATATGTATATACACACACACACACACACACACACATGTTTTTTAGTGCCTGCCCTGGATGCTATAATGAACACTTTGTAATAATATGGTTCAGATTAATACCAACTTAATATTTTTTTTAACTTTTATTTTACTTTTAACTTTTACAGAGTTTTGTTGTCTACAGATATGTATGTTCCCAGATCCAACTTAATTTTAATAGTTTATGAAACCATTCTTCTGTATAGCTTCAGTCTCTCCTTCCTCCTTTGTATTAACGTTGTCACACAAAGAACATCTGGGTACACTTCATGCTCATTGCTTTATGCAGAGCTGAAAATCTGCGTGTCGTTTATAGGCAGCCCTCAGTTTCAGTGATTCCTCCATATCCACCATTGCTCTGCAGCCAGATTCAGCCAGCCACAGGCTGCGTGGTGCTGTAATGTTTCCCATTGAGACAAAATCCCTGGGGCTTCGCCGGGAGTCCAGTGGTTCAGACTGTGCACTCCCGGTGCAGGGGCCGCAGGCTTGATCCCTGGTCGGGAACTAGACGCCACGGGCCTCGCGGCTTGCGTATAGGTTGACTCCCATGGTTCCGCCTCGGGTTTGAGAGTCAGCTTCGTGTAAATCTGGGGAAACGGTAGTCCTCCTCATGACCTTGCTCTGCGACTCAGCAGCTGCCACGTCAGGCCTTCTTTAATCAGCTTATTTCCAGGGAAGAATGTCTGTGCGTGACGAGTGAGCTTCACCACTCACAGTGGTTTTTACTGTGGGCTCGTTTTCTTTTCTACTGCGGCTTATTGAGATTATAAAAACCTCTCAGCTCAGGGGTTTTCAGTATATTCACAAAGTTATGTCTTATTCCAAAGCATTTGTATCATCAGAGAAATCCCCCGCGCATTAGCAGCCTCTCTCCTCTGCGAGCCCCTGGCCACCACGGATCTGCTTTCTGTTCCTGTGGATTTGCCTTTTCTGGACAGACAGAAAGCGGATCATACAGATGTGGTATTTTGACTTATTTTGCCTAGAATAATGAGTTCTAGGCTCATACATGTTATAGGGTGCACCAGTCCTTGTGGTTTGCTTTCCATGTATCTTGTCTCTTCTGTTCCTCTACTCCTCTATTATTACCTTATTCTGTTTTAATTTCCTTGATGTTTATTCTTCTACATATGTATATACACACACACACACACACACACACATGTTTTTTAGTGCCTGCCCTGGATGCTATAATGAACACTTTGTAATAATATGGTTCAGATTAATACCAACTTAATATTTTTTTTAACTTTTATTTTACTTTTAACTTTTACAGAGTTTTGTTGTCTACAGATATGTATGTTCCCAGATCCAACTTAATTTTAATAGTTTATGAAACCATTCTTCTGTATAGCTTCAGTCTCTCCTTCCTCCTTTGTATTAACGTTGTCACACAAAGAACATCTGGGTACACTTCATGCTCATTGCTTTATGCAGTGTCTTCTAAATCACATAGGAGAGAAAAAGACTTCCAAACAAAAGCTATATTTATTTTGTCTTTTATATTTACATGTATAGTAACCTTTTCCAGTGTCCTTTATTTCTTCACATGGACTCAAGTTAATGTCTAGTCTTTCACTTTAGCTTGAAGGACTCCCTTCTGTATTTCTTCACGGGAAGATGTGTTAGTGATGGATTCTCCATGTGTGTGTGGGTTTTTTTTAATATTTATTTATTTATTTTGGGAGGGTGGGGTGGGGAGGGAGGGGAGCAGGTGGGCTACTTCTATTGGTCTTTCATTTGTCTATTTTCATCCATCTTTGTTCTCTGGCCCACGTGGGCCTCCCATCGCGGTGGCCTCTGTTGTCGCAGAGCACCGGCTCTGGGCGCGTGCGCTCCAGAGCTCCGGCTCGATAATTGGACACATCGGTCCAGCCGCTCCGCGGCACGTGGGATCTTCCCAGGCCAGGGATCGAACCGGCGCCCCTTGCACTGCAAGGCAGTGTCCTTACCCACTGGACCACCAGGGAAGCCCTCCATGTGTTTGTTTGTTTGTTTTTAAATTCTTGGCCTCTTTTTATTGATTTTTTGTGTATTCATTTTCATCCATCTTTGTTCTCTGGCCCACGTGGGCCTCCCATCGCGGTGGCCTCTGTTGTCGCAGAGCACCGGCTCTGGGCGCATGCGCTCCAGAGCTCCGGCTCGATAATTGGACACTTCGGTCCAGCCGGTCCGCGGCACGTGGGATCTTCCCAGGCCAGGGATCGAACCGGCGCCCCTTGCACTGCAAGGCAGTGTCCTTACCCACTGGACCACCAGGGAAGCCCTCCATGTGTTTGTTTGTTTGTTTTTAAATTCTTGGCCTCTTTTTATTGATTTTTTGTGTATTCATTTTCATCCATCTTTAATCTTTGGCCTATGTGGGCCTCCCATCACAGTGGCCCCTCTCGCTGCAGCGCACCAGTTCTGGGTGCATGCGCTCCAGAGCACTGGCTCACAATTGGACACACTGGTCCAGCTGCTGCATGGCACATGGGATCTTCCCAGGCCAGGGATTGAACCCGTGCCCCTTACACTGCAAGGCGGACTCTTCACCCCCTGGACCACCAGGGAAGCCCTGGATTCTCGTGTTTTTATTTATCTATGAATGTCTTAATTTCTTCTTTGTTTGGAAAGATTGTTTCCTAGATACGGAATTCTTGGTTGACATTCTTTTGCTTTCAGAGCTGTGAACATGGCATCCTGCTGCCATTTGGCTTCTGGTTTCTGATGAGAAGGGCTTTCCTTGTTGCTTAGGTGGTAAAGAAGAATCTTCCTGCAATGCATTAGACTCTGGTTTGATCCCTGGGTCAGGAAGATCCCCTGGAGGAGGAAATGGCACCCCACTCCAGTATCTTTGCCTGGAGAATCCCATGGAGAGAGGAGCCTGGTGGGCTATATACAGTGTGTGGGGTCTCAAAGAGTTGGACGTGACTTAGCGACTGACACTCTCACTTGCTCGTGAGGAAAGAGTTGGCTCTTATTCCTGTTACAAGTCCTTCTGTTGGGCTACTTTTCTCTTGCTGCCTGTCAGGCTTCTTTCTTATGCTGTGTCCAGGTGTGGCTGTCTGAGCTTACCGTACTTGGAGTTCACTGAGCTTCTTCAAGTGTTCTCCTGCCCTGTTCCCTTTTGTCCTCTCTTCCACGATTCTCATCATGTGGATGTTGGTCTTTGAGAGTGTCCCACAGGCCTGTGAGCCTACTTAGATTTTTATTTTCTCTCTCTCTCTTTTCTCTCTCTTTTGTTCCCCAAACTGAATAATCTGAATAAAAATTTGACCAGTCTTCATGTTTGCTGACTCTTCTGCCCACTTGAATCTGCTGTTGAGTCTTTCCAGTAAACTTTCAGTAGTTGTACTTTTCAGCTTCAGAATATCGATTTGTCTTCATTTTTTTTATTATTAAATTTATTTATTTATTCATTTTTGGCTATTCTGGGTTTTCACTGCTGCTGCAAGCTCTTCTCTAGTTGCAGGGAGTGGGGTTACTCTGTAGTTGAGGTGAGCAGGCTTCTTGTTGCGGTGACCTCTCTTATTGTGGAACTCGGGCTCTAGGGCACACGGGCTTCAGCAGTGGCAGCACATGGGCTTCATCGTTGGGGCTCCGAGGTCCTAGAGCACAGGCTCTGTAGTTACCGCTTACGGGCTTAGTTGCTTTGCAGCATGTGGGGTCTTCCTGGATCAGGGATCGAACCCATGTCTCCTCTGTTTTCAGTCTTTTTTGTTTGGAAAGATTGTTTCCTAGATACGAATTCTTGGTTGACATTCTTTTGCTTTCAGAGCTGTGAACATGGCATCCTGCTGCCATTTGGCTTCTGGTTTCTGATGAGAAGGGCTTTCCTTGTTGCTTAGGTGGTAAAGAAGAATCTTCCTGCAATGCATTAGACTCTGGTTTGATCCCTGGGTCAGGAAGATCCCCTGGAGGAGGAAATGGCACCCCACTCCAGTATCTTTGCCTGGAGAATCCCATGGAGAGAGAGCCTGGTGGGCTATATACAGTGTGTGGGGCCTCAAAGAGTTGGACGTGACTTAGCGACTGACACTCTCACTTGCTCGTGAGGAAAGAGTTGGCTCTTATTCCTGTTACAAGTCCTTCTGTTGGGCTACTTTTCTCTTGCTGCCTGTCAGGCTTCTTTCTTATGCTGTGTCCAGGTGTGGCTGTCTGAGCTTACCGTACTTGGAGTTCACTGAGCTTCTTCAAGTGTTCTCCTGCCCTGTTCCCTTTTGTCCTCTCTTCCACGATTCTCATCTTGTGGATGTTGGTCTTTGAGAGTGTCCCACAGGCCTGTGAGCCTACTTAGATTTTTATTTTCTCTCTCTCTCTTTTCTCTCTCTTTTGTTCCCCAAACTGAATAATCTGAATAAAAATTTGACCAGTCTTCATGTTTGCTGACTCTTCTGCCCACTTGAATCTGCTGTTGAGTCTTTCCAGTAAACTTTCAGTAGTTGTACTTTTCAGCTTCAGAATATCGATTTGTCTTCATTTTTTTTATTATTAAATTTATTTATTTATTCATTTTTGGCTATTCTGGGTTTTCACTGCTGCTGCAAGCTCTTCTCTAGTTGCAGGGAGTGGGGTTACTCTGTAGTTGAGGTGAGCAGGCTTCTTGTTGCGGTGACCTCTCTTATTGTGGAACTCGGGCTCTAGGGCACACGGGCTTCAGCAGTGGCAGCACATGGGCTTCATCGTTGGGGCTCCGAGGTCCTAGAGCACAGGCTCTGTAGTTACCGCTTACGGGCTTAGTTGCTTTGCAGCATGTGGGGTCTTCCTGGATCAGGGATCGAACCCATGTCTCCTGCATTGACAGGTGGACTCTCCACCACTGAGCCACCAGGGAAGCCTTGACTTCATTTTACCCCTTTATCTCTACTGCGTGGTGCTGGTGGAGACAGGCCTTCAGAGCTTTGGCAGGAGTTTGCGTCTCTGCCTGAGCTTTCACTTGCTTTCAAGCTATTTTGATCAGCTTCTCATTAGCTCCAGTTGTTATTCCTGCCTCAGGTGGCTGAGATGTTAAACAGTGTTGCTCATTGTTTTTGAAAAATGCCTTGGGGATTTGATTGTGAGGAGACTCTGCATCTGGTCAGACAAAAGCCAGCTTTGAGAATGGAGCTTTTCTGAGACCTGCCCCACAGGGCTGTTAGTGACACCAGGGGTTGCTGCTTTGGTGGAGCTGCAAACCCTTTCTGTCCCTCCACATCCCTTCATCACTGCTGTGCTGAATTTTCTTTCTTTCTTTTATTTTTTTAATTTGACTCTTTTGGGTGGAAAGATCTTAGTTCCTTGATCAGAGATTGAACTCTGAGTCAGATCCAAGCACACAGCCGTTTAAGTGCCGAGTTGTGGTTCCTGGACCACCAGGGATTCCCTGGGCTGTGTTTTCACAGCCATCCCAGAGATCGAAGTGATGGGGCTAGGGCAGGTTCAAGCCCCCAAAGCTGCCTGTTCTTTTATGGGGTTGTGTGTTTTCTTGGCTGCTCTGGGTCTTCCTTGCTGCACGCTTGCATTCTCTAGTTGCCATGCACAGGAGTCTCACTGTGGTGGTTTCCTGGTTGCTGAGCATGGGCTTTAAGGCCTGCAGCCTTTAGAAGTTGCAACATGTAGGCTTCAGTAGTTGTGGCACATGGGCAGCATGTGAAATCTTCCCAGACCAGGAACTGAACCCTTGACCACTGGGAAGGTACCAGGCTTCTTGTTCTGATGGCGACTCAGCCTTTGTTTTTAATAACACTTTAATTTCCAGAGCTCTGAGGAAGCTGATTTTGACAGTTGTTACCAGTGTTCTCAGTGCTCTTATAAGAGGAGTGAATTTTTGGAGGTTCTTATTCAGCCATTCTGGAAGTACTACCGCTGTTTTTTTTTTTTGGGGGTTTAAAAAAAAAAAAATTTTTTGTCTCCTGCATTGACAGGTGGACTCTGACCAGGGAAGCCTTGACTTCATTTTACCCCTTTATCTCTACTGCGTGGTGCTGGTGGAGACAGGCCTTCAGAGCTTTGGCAGGAGTTTGCGTCTCTGCCTGAGCTTTCACTTGCTTTCAAGCTATTTTGATCAGCTTCTCATTAGCTCCAGTTGTTATTCCTGCCTCAGGTGGCTGAGATGTTAAACAGTGTTGCTCATTGTTTTTGAAAAATGCCTTGGGGATTTGATTGTGAGGAGACTCTGCATCTGGTCAGACAAAAGCCAGCTTTGAGAATGGAGCTTTTCTGAGACCTGCCCCACAGGGCTGTTAGTGACACCAGGGGTTGCTGCTTTGGTGGAGCTGCAAACCCTTTCTGTCCCTCCACATCCCTTCATCACTGCTGTGCTGAATTTTCTTTCTTTCTTTTATTTTTTTAATTTGACTCTTTTGGGTGGAAAGATCTTAGTTCCTTGATCAGAGATTGAACTCTGAGTCAGATCCAAGCACACAGCCGTTTAAGTGCCGAGTTGTGGTTCCTGGACCACCAGGGATTCCCTGGGCTGTGTTTTCACAGCCATCCCAGAGATCGAAGTGATGGGGCTAGGGCAGGTTCAAGCCCCCAAAGCTGCCTGTTCTTTTATGGGGTTGTGTGTTTTCTTGGCTGCTCTGGGTCTTCCTTGCTGCACGCTTGCATTCTCTAGTTGCCATGCACAGGAGTCTCACTGTGGTGGTTTCCTGGTTGCTGAGCATGGGCTTTAAGGCCTGCAGCCTTTAGAAGTTGCAACATGTAGGCTTCAGTAGTTGTGGCACATGGGCAGCATGTGAAATCTTCCCAGACCAGGAACTGAACCCTTGACCACTGGGAAGGTACCAGGCTTCTTGTTCTGATGGCGACTCAGCCTTTGTTTTTAATAACACTTTAATTTCCAGAGCTCTGAGGAAGCTGATTTTGACAGTTGTTACCAGTGTTCTCAGTGCTCTTATAAGAGGAGTGAATTTTTGGAGGTTCTTATTCAGCCATTCTGGAAGTACTACCGCTGTAGTTAAAAAAAAAAAAAAAAACTTATTTCATTAATATATTCTAACTCATTGGTGGTTGGTGTTTTAGTCACTAAGTTGTGTCTGACTCTTGCGAACCCATGGACTGTAACCTGTCAGGCTCCTCTGTCCATGGGATTCTCCAGGCAGGAACACTGTAATGGGTTGCCATTTCCTTCTCTAACTCATTAGGTGAATAGTATTAAAATATATCTTTTTAAATTAAGAAACAGGGTTTAACTGTTAAAATACCTGCTTTCGATATTTTGGAGTGTATAACCTAATGGCATTTTTTGTTAATAATGTACTTTTGTACAGGGTGAATTGGAAAGTGAAAAGAAAGCTGCTTTCTGTGAAAAAGAGGAGGTACATAAACTTGAGCATGAGCAGGCTCAGTCTCTTAACGAGAAAGAGTCTTGGTCTCTGCAACTTCAGGAGAAGAATAACCAAATTCTGCAGGTATGTGGAATGCATCTTTTCTTTGTTAATAGTGTTTTGTGTGTGGCAGAATATGCATAATAAAACATTTACCATTTCAGCCATTTTAACTGCAGTTTACGCGTACAGCTGTGGCCCCTGCCCATTTCCAGAACCTGTGGATCATCCCAAGTAGAGACGGTCCTCATTAAAAATAAATCCTGCTCCTCTCCCTCTAGCCTGGTACCCAGGGTCGTACCTTCCGCTCTATAATTTGATTACTCTGGGGATCTCATTTCAGAAGAATCATACAATATGTGTTGTTTTATGTCTGACTTATGTCACCTAGCATCGTGCCCTCAAGGTCCATCCACATTGTATGTGTATCAATATTGGTGGCTTTCTGTGGCTGAATAATATTACCACATTGTATGCAGACACCATATTTTGTGTATCTGCTAATGTGCTGATGGACCTCTGTTAGTGGTTGTCTCTTCCTTTTGGCTGTTGGGCATAACGCTGCTGTGAATATCAGAGTGTGAGTTTTTGCTTCCGTCCCCGCTCTGTATGTTTTGGAGTGTGTATCTGGGAACGGAGTTGACGGGTCACATGTTTCAGTGTTTAACTTTTTGAGGAACTGCTAAAGTGTTTCCCGCTGTGGCTGTGGCACTGTACATTTCTACCAACAGTTGCACATGGTTTCAGTCTTTTTGCATTCTTGTCAATACTTGATACTTCTCATTTTTTAAAATAATAGCCATCATAATGGATGTGAGGTGATAGTATTGTTTTTATTTGCATTTCCCTAATGATTAGTGATGCTGGATATCTTTTCATGGGTCTTTTGGCCATTTTTATCTGTTCAGGCCCTTGACAGTTTTTTCTATTGAAGTATAGTTAGTTTACAGCGTCGTTGTATTAAGCTTCAAGTGCATAGCAAAGTGATTCAGTTTATGTATATATACATGCATATATAGTTTTTCAGGTCTTTCCCCTTTTCAGTTCAGTTCAGTCACTCAGTCGTGCCCGACTCTTTGCGCCCCATGAACCACAGCATGTCCTTTACCATCTCCTGGGGCTCAGACTCCCATCCCTGTTGAGTTGGTGATGCCGTCTGACCACCTCGTCCTCTGTCGTCTCCTCCTCCTTCTATTGGAGGTGCTGCACTAAGCACATTATTAGCAAAATTTTCTCATTTCTGTGCAGTTCTCTCCCTCTCAGGACACTAAGTCTCAGGAGAGGCTCTGTTAGTTTAGTAAGTTCCTGGGCTGCCGAGCGGTGGAGCCAGGCCTTTTGACTGTAAACACGGCACAGAGTATAACCACATTTTATACCAAAGACTTAAAAATCACGACAGCCAGATTCAGGGCGTCTGCTGCCAGTCAGGGGGCACATGCTGGGAGCCCAGCCCCGAGGAGGTGGAGAGGGGGGGAGTGCCGTCATGCACGGAGGGCTTGGGGCCTAGGCGGGAGGGGAGTTCCTCTGGGAGGGAGAAGGAGCCTCTCAAAGCATTTACCGATCTGGTTCCTCAATATACCAGGCATTTCTGCTGGTACATTATAGGCATTCTTAAGAACACTTCTCCTTTTTGTAAAAATACTAAAATTAACATGGCTCGTGGGCAAAGGGGCCCTTGAGACTCTCTTCCTTTTGGCTGTTGGGCATAACGCTGCTGTGAATATCAGAGTGTGAGTTTTTGCTTCCGTCCCCGCTCTGTATGTTTTGGAGTGTGTATCTGGGAACGGAGTTGACGGGTCACATGTTTCAGTGTTTAACTTTTTGAGGAACTGCTAAAGTGTTTCCCGCTGTGGCTGTGGCACTGTACATTTCTACCAACAGTTGCACATGGTTTCAGTCTTTTTGCATTCTTGTCAATACTTGATACTTCTCATTTTTTAAAATAATAGCCATCATAATGGATGTGAGGTGATAGTATTGTTTTCATTTGCATTTCCCTAATGATTAGTGATGCTGGATATCTTTTCATGGGTCTTTTGGCCATTTTTATCTGTTCAGGCCCTTGACAGTTTTTTCTATTGAAGTATAGTTAGTTTACAGCGTCGTTGTATTAAGCTTCAAGTGCATAGCAAAGTGATTCAGTTTATGTATATATACATGCATATATAGTTTTTCAGGTCTTTCCCCTTTTCAGTTCAGTTCAGTCACTCAGTCGTGCCCGACTCTTTGCGCCCCATGAACCACAGCATGTCCTTTACCATCTCCTGGGGCTCAGACTCCCATCCCTGTTGAGTTGGTGATGCCGTCTGACCACCTCGTCCTCTGTCGTCTCCTCCTCCTTCTATTGGAGGTGCTGCACTAAGCACATTATTAGCAAAATTTTCTCATTTCTGTGCAGTTCTCTCCCTCTCAGGACACTAAGTCTCAGGAGAGGCTCTGTTAGTTTAGTAAGTTCCTGGGCTGCCGAGCGGTGGAGCCAGGCCTTTTGACTGTAAACACGGCACAGAGTATAACCACATTTTATACCAAAGACTTAAAAATCACGACAGCCAGATTCAGGGCGTCTGCTGCCAGTCAGGGGGCACATGCTGGGAGCCCAGCCCCGAGGAGGTGGAGAGCGGGGAGAGTGCCGTCACGCACGGAGGGCTTGGGGCCTAGGCGGGAGGGGAGTTCCTCTGGGAGAAGGAGCCTCTCAAAGCATTTACCGATCTGGTTCCTCAATATACCAGGCATTTCTGCTGGTACATTATAGGCATTCTTAAGAACACTTCTCCTTTTTGTAAAAAATACTAAAATTAACATGGCTCGTGGGCAGAATAGAGTTGGAGATACACCATTGAGACTCTCTGTGATTTTATAACTCAAGGACCAAAACAATAACAATCCAAATAAAGTATTAGTACAGTTAGAAAGAAATGTTAAATTCTGATTTAAAAGAGAAATTGTGTAACGTATATAATGATTTACTCTAGATTTACGGAGACGGAGTAGGAGCTTGGTGGGAGGTTTGCAGGGGAGAGGAAGGACTGAGGACACCCGGAGGCGGCGGCCCTCGTGTGAGCCCGTGGGGACAAGCAGCGGGAGACGCCCCAGGGCCCGCCGGCTGGGCCGTGCGGCTGGCCACCCGTAGCCTCCCCGGTCCGAGAAGGACGGGCACCCTCCGCGAAACCAGACTCCAAGGAGTTTGCAAGTGTTCCTGTCAAGCCAGCTTTCAGGTGTCCTTACAGCGTGTGTGTTTGGCTAGAGTAAGGACTCGTGTCCACCCCAGTGTTGAGCCCCTCCGGAGGCCCTTCTGCCCTCTCCCGCTGAGGGGACCACTGATGGTCAGGGGCTTCTCACTCACAGATTTACTTATCGCCAGCCCCTCTGCTGTTTGGCTTTAGCCCTTTCTGGCCCCCACAAGGCATGTGTGCTGGCCTCTCCTGCTGGCTGTCGACCGCAGGCTCACGGGTGGCCCTGGGGGACCCACCCACTCTCCTGGCTGCTGAGTGGCCTCCGTCGCGTGTGCGCACGTGTCTGTGGTGGACCTGCGCCTGTGTCTCGCGCTCTGCGGGTGAGTCAGGCCGCCCTGGGCTCCCGCACGTGCCGCTCGTGCGGGCGTGTGGGGCTCCTTCCGGCGGGAGGCGGGAGGCTGAGTTTGGGGGTTCTGCCTGTTGGGGAACCCCAGACTTTTTCTAGGTGATTTCCACCAGTCATTCACTCGAGCTCCTGTCACTCCACATCCTCACCTGGAAGGTTCTTGTTAATTTTGGCCAATTCTGTGGCAGCAAAGTGTGTCTCTTGGTCTTAGTTTGTGGATAAGGTTGTGTCTGTTACCACGTTTGTGGTCTGTGTGTGTTTCCCTTTCTGTGAAGCGTCCTTTTGTATTTTTCACGTTTCTCTCTTCAAAATAGTTGTCTTTTCCTTACTGATTTAGGAAAGTTTTTTATATTTCTGTACTTCTAATTTGTGAGGTTTTCTTCTTTTTGTTATCTTTGGATGAAATACACCATTGAGACTCTCTGTGATTTTATAACTCAAGGACCAAAACAATAACAATCCAAATAAAGTATTAGTACAGTTAGAAAGAAATGTTAAATTCTGATTTAAAAGAGAAATTGTGTAACGTATATAATGATTTACTCTAGATTTACGGAGACGGAGTAGGAGCTTGGTGGGAGGTTTGCAGGGGAGAGGAAGGACTGAGGACACCCGGAGGCGGCGGCCCTCGTGTGAGCCCGTGGGGACAAGCAGCGGGAGACGCCCCAGGGCCCGCCGGCTGGGCCGTGCGGCTGGCCACCCGTAGCCTCCCCGGTCCGAGAAGGACGGGCACCCTCCGCGAAACCAGACTCCAAGGAGTTTGCAAGTGTTCCTGTCAAGCCAGCTTTCAGGTGTCCTTACAGCGTGTGTGTTTGGCTAGAGTAAGGACTCGTGTCCACCCCAGTGTTGAGCCCCTCCGGAGGCCCTTCTGCCCTCTCCCGCTGAGGGGACCACTGATGGTCAGGGGCTTCTCACTCACAGATTTACTTATCGCCAGCCCCTCTGCTGTTTGGCTTTAGCCCTTTCTGGCCCCCACAAGGCATGTGTGCTGGCCTCTCCTGCTGGCTGTCGACCGCAGGCTCGCGGGTGGCCCTGGGGGACCCACCCACTCTCCTGGCTGCTGAGTGGCCTCCGTCGCGTGTGCGCACGTGTCTGTGGTGGACCTGCGCCTGTGTCTCGCGCTCTGCGGGTGAGTCAGGCCGCCCTGGGCTCCCGCACGTGCCGCTCGTGCGGGCGTGTGGGGCTCCTTCCGGCGGGAGGCGGGAGGCTGAGTTTGGGGGTTCTGCCTGTTGGGGAACCCCAGACTTTTTCTAGGTGATTTCCACCAGTCATTCACTCGAGCTCCTGTCACTCCACATCCTCACCTGGAAGGTTCTTGTTAATTTTGGCCAATTCTGTGGCAGCAAAGTGTGTCTCTTGGTCTTAGTTTGTGGATAAGGTTGTGTCTGTTACCACGTTTGTGGTCTGTGTGTGTTTCCCTTTCTGTGAAGCGTCCTTTTGTATTTTTCACCGTTTCTCTCTTCAAAATAGTTGTCTTTTCCTTACTGATTTAGGAAAGTTTTTTATATTTCTGTACTTCTAATTTGTGAGGTTTTTCTTCTTTTTTTGTTATCTTTGGATGAAAGAACGTTCTTGATGGCTAAATTTACTACCTTTCTTCACTTTAGAGTTACTCTTTCTGTGCCATGCTGAAAAATCTTTCCTATTTCAAATAAATATTCTCTGAGATTATTTGGTAATTTGTCTTTTTAGTCCACTTGGCCGGAGATGAGGAAGGAAGCTGAGTTTTCCTGTGAGGACTGACCTGAGAGCCGTGTGTCGCATCCTTGCCACACTCTGGCCCAGGGGGTCAGGGCCCTTGGCGCCCGTGCACGTGGGTGACTGCTGGCTTCCCTCCCAGACTCCTCTGGTCGGGCCGTGTGCCCAGAGCGGAGGCCGTGAGGGTCAGGAGCTGCACGCATCAGGGCCCAGCTGTGCCGGCCCTTCTGGGCCAGTCTCCTGCCGCAGCTGCTTGACATGCACTGATCTCTATGTGCCTTTAGGGAGAACTACCATCTTGTGCAACATGGGGACATTCTGAGATCCTAGGATGTCTCTTTTTATTTGATATTGTCAATTTCTGCCACTGAATTTTATAATTTTTTCCTGGAGGTCTTGCATATCTTTTGTTAGATGGATGGTTATTGAGTACAGACAGTCCCTGACTTGGAATTTTTGACTTTACGATGGTATGCAAGCAGTACGTGTTCAGTGGAACCGTACTCAGAGTTTTGAGTTTGGGTTTTCATCTTTTCTGGGACTAGCTGTGTGTGGTCCCGCGTGCTCCTGGCACGTTGGACCGGGCAGCCACAGCCCCTGCCAGCCACGTGACCACAGAGGTAAACAACCTGTGCACTGATGACCAGTCTGGACCCAGAAGCTGCTCTGCGTTTCCCTTGGAAACAGTGACCGTTAACTACAGAAAAATCAGACCTCCCCGTTTAAGGAATTTGGTGCTTGTCTGCATGTGGGAAGATGCAGTCTCGGCTCGCTGAAGCAGGTCCAGTGCGCGGGACCTCAGCTCTGGGCTGGCGTCCCGTGCTTTCCCGTCCTGCGCCCCCGAGGCGTGCCGTCGGGCGGCTGCCGTGGCCAGATGGCTGTGGCACCCGTTGTCCACTGACGCGGCAGTGACGCTGTCCATTCACGGGTGTGGTAAATGCGGTTTACTTGGGAGGCTTGCAGCTTACCGTGAGTTTGTTGTTGTCGGGTCCAGCTCTTTGTGGCCCTATGGACTGTAGCCTACCAGGCGCCTCTGTCCATAGGATTTTCTAGGGAAGAACACTGGAGTGGGTGGCCATGCCCTCCTCCAGGGGGTCTTCCCAACCCGGGGATGGAGCCTGCGTCTCCTACACTGGCAGGAGGGTCTTTACTGCTGAGCCGCTGAGGATGCAACCCCATCATAAGAGGAGGAAGTGATAGTCTCTCAGTCGTGTCCAGCTCTTTGGGACAGCGCGGACTGTAGCTACCAGGCGCCTCTGTCCATGGAGCTCTCCAGGCAAGAATACTGATCTGACAGAAATGCAGAGGGAGGAGGACCAGGAGAGGGAATGCCTGCTGTCCACAGGCTCCGTGCCTGCAGCCAGCCATCAGCCGCGGATGCAGCCACGCCAGGGATGTCTGCCCCCACACCCCTGCACCCGGGCTGCAGCCTGAGCTCACGCTGGCCAGGCGCAGGCTCCTCGTGCCAGCAGCACGGTTCCCTTCTGTGTCCGTTTTATCCGTCTTTCGTCATTATTTGCCATCTTGAAGCTTGCCATTCTCTATGTGTGTATTCCATTTCCTTTGTTTTTCCAGTGGCCTGCATGTCCTAGTCCACTCTAACCAGACCTGTATAGGAGCCACACGCTTCCTCGGCTCCCTCCACAGCACTGGAACTGTCTGCTGTTTCTTTTGTACGTCTCCGTTACTTGGTTTCAAAGTTGCGCCCTCTTGCCTCTGGCCTGTGTCTTGTGTACTTTATCGGCCTTTCCTTCGCCTCGCAGGGCTGCGCTGGGATGAGGAAACCTCCTGACAGAAACTTATCTTTACAGCTTTAACAATTTGCCTTCTGCAGCTGGAAGACCAGATTGTTTCCTTAAACCGAGAGGTAGAGGAGCGCCATTCAGAACTGGAGAGGCTTCGGCAGAGGCGGGAGCGGGAGAACCAGGAGGGCACGACGCTCATCGCGATGCTCAAGTCCGACCTTGACCGGGCCCACGGCGTGGCCAGATGGCTGTGGCACCCGTTGTCCACTGACGCAGTGACGCTGTCCATTCACGGGTGTGGTAAATGCGGTTTACTTGGGAGGCTTGCAGCTTACCGTGAGTTTGTTGTTGTCGGGTCCAGCTCTTTGTGGCCCTATGGACTGTAGCCCACCAGGCGCCTCTGTCCATAGGATTTTCTAGGGAAGAACACTGGAGTGGGTGGCCATGCCCTCCTCCAGGGGGTCTTCCCAACCCGGGGATGGAGCCTGCGTCTCCTACACTGGCAGGAGGGTCTTTACTGCTGAGCCGCTGAGGATGCAACCCCATCATAAGAGGAGGAAGTGATAGTCTCTCAGTCGTGTCCAGCTCTTTGGGACAGCGCGGACTGTAGCTACCAGGCGCCTCTGTCCATGGAGCTCTCCAGGCAAGAATACTGATCTGACAGAAATGCAGAGGGAGGAGGACCAGGAGAGGGAATGCCTGCTGTCCACAGGCTCCGTGCCTGCAGCTAGCCATCAGCCGCGGATGCAGCCACGCCAGGGATGTCTGCCCCCACACCCCTGCACCCGGGCTGCAGCCTGAGCTCACGCTGGCCAGGCGCAGGCTCCTCGTGCCAGCAGCACGGTTCCCTTCTGTGTCCGTTTTATCCGTCTTTCGTCATTATTTGCCATCTTGAAGCTTGCCATTCTCTATGTGTGTATTCCATTTCCTTTGTTTTTCCAGTGGCCTGCATGTCCTAGTCCACTCTAACCAGACCTGTGTAGGAGCCACACGCTTCCTCGGCTCCCTCCACAGCACTGGAACTGTCTGCTGTTTCTTTTGTACGTCTCCGTTACTTGGTTTCAAAGTTGCGCCCTCTTGCCTCTGGCCTGTGTCTTGTGTACTTTATCGGCCTTTCCTTCGCCTCGCAGGGCTGCGCTGGGATGAGGAAACCTCCTGACAGAAACTTATCTTTACAGCTTTAACAATTTGCCTTCTGCAGCTGGAAGACCAGATTGTTTCCTTAAACCGAGAGGTAGAGGAGCGCCATTCAGAACTGGAGAGGCTTCGGCAGAGGCGGGAGCGGGAGAACCAGGAGGGCACGACGCTCATCGCGATGCTCAAGTCCGACCTTGACCGGGCCCACGGCGAGAGGTCAGTGGCTGCCTCTGCCTCGTGGCTGGAGTGCACGTTGGCGTCTGAGCCCCTGTGCTGTGTGGTCCTGGTCTTTCCAGAAAGGTCCTAAGCCACAGGTGGTGCTGGGTGGTGTCACCCGCTTACCCCCACCTTGCTTTGCCAGCCCTTCCCGTGTTGCCGGGTGGCAGGGTTTGGTGCTGCTGTGAAGGCAGTGACCGGCCCGTGCCACCTGCTGCCGGGTGGGTTTCTGTTTCTTGTGTGCATCTGGAGTGAGCAGGAGCTGCTCAGTTACGTTTGTCTCTGGAGTCAAGAGACGTTCTCGTCTCTGTCGGGGCCACTGGCTCAGCATTGCCTGGAAAAGTGCAGCTCACAGCGGGCCTCTCTGGGCCCCGTTGCGTGTCCCTCGGCGCCTTTGTGGCCCTGCTGCTCCGGAGTCCCTGCCAGCCCGACGCTCGTCCTCGGCACCGTGGTGCTGTGCGTGCAGCGCTGAGGGCCGGAGGAGACCGGGTGGGCGGTGGGGCGCAGGGTGGAGGGCAGGTGCGCCTCGCGCGGGCGTGGGCTCCCGCTCAGTCACGCTTTCGCCGTCTCTGTGAGGACCTCTTGCCTGCCATCTGCGGCTGTCTTGTGGCTGCGTGAGCGAAGTGCAGGTGGGATGTGGCAGACCTGGCTGAGCCGGCCCTCCCTCCCCGTGCCGCCGGCCCATGTCCTCGCAGCCTTGGGGGCCAAGTGGGGGCCTGGGCAGCGGGGCAGCGGACCCTGCCCTGTGCAGTCTGCTCGCTGTGGCCTCCCACCTCCTCTCACGTCCCCATGTCCCATTCTTCCTGTCCGTGTCCCTGACTTGGGGTATCAGCTTCCCACGAGGCCATGAGTCATGACCCTTGACATATTGGGGTCACTGGGGCCACCTCTCGGGCAGGATCCAGACAGTCTGGGGCTGCAGCTAAAGACTGGACTTGTCCTAGGGGAGCCAGACAGCCCACACTCCGTGGTTCCGGTGGTCCCAGAGAGGGATAGGGAGCCTGCCTGTCTGCTCGTGGGCCGTGGGTTAGGGAAGACGTCTGACTCCTGAACAGCTGTCTCCTGGGGCCGCTGAGGCTGTGCTCAGGCGACGGGCTGGGCTCGTGCAGCTGTGTTGGGGTGGGGAGGGAGGCCTGGGAGCAGGCCGTGTGCTGGCTGGGGCCCCTGCCGGTGCCAGGAGCCCGTGCCAGAGGGCACCTGGCCCGCCACCCCGCTGCCTGTGGGCTCAGGTGTGGTCTGGCCGCCACGGCACTGTGCCGCCCCGCCCCGTCGCAGGAGCGCCCTCCAGGACACCCTGAGGCGGCTGCTGGGCCTCTTTGGGGAGACGCTTCAAGCCGCCGTGGCCCTGAAGAGCCGCATCAGCGAGCGCGTGGGGCTCTGCCTGGAGGACGGGAGCCCGCCGCCCGCGCAGCCCGGGGGCCCGCGCCCTCCTGCAGGTGAGCCCGCAGCCCTGCCCCGCAGCCCCCGGCGGGCGCCTGTGGGCTTCCTGCAGCGCGCCCGTGTTTCTGCTCGCTGCAGCCCCCGCGCTGGACGAGGTGTGGCCTGGGCTCGACGCACCGTCCCTGGAACCGGACAGCACGGCGGCCGAAAGTGCGGAGACGTCGTCAGTGGCCGAGATCAGCAGTCATGTGTGTGAGAGCTTCTTCCTGAGTCCAGAGCGCACGCTGGACTGTGAGCAACCCGTCCGGAGGGTCTACCGGAACCTGAGCCTGGCGGTGGACGGCCTCCTGGAGATGGTCCTGGACTCCGCCAGGCAGGTGAGACGTGGCCCTCGGGCCCCCTGTAGGGGCGGGTGGTGGGCGGAGTGAGTGGACCGCAGAGGCTGCCCGACCCCAGGAGCCTGTGGACGCTGTGCGCCCAGCGTTCCCGGTCTCAGCCAGGGGCACAGGGGGGATGAAGGCTCGGTTCTCTCTGCTGGTCCCCGTCCCGTGACTCTCCACGTGTTCACGCATGTACTTTCCTCAAACAGGAGTCTCTTCTGAGCCAAAATCCTTGAGGAAGTAGGGTTGCTGTGAGTGAAAAGTAAGACCTCAGTGCGCTTAATTTACACCATGTGTGTTTAGCCTCTTGCTTTACCTTGCACACTCGTTTAATTCCATGTGGAAT
This sequence comes from Tragulus kanchil, assembly GCA_022376925.1. Taxonomy (NCBI): domain Eukaryota; kingdom Metazoa; phylum Chordata; class Mammalia; order Artiodactyla; family Tragulidae; genus Tragulus; species Tragulus kanchil. The sequence continues at coordinate 248,478,122 of JAIOJX010000028.1, forward strand.
AAGACTATATTTAGAGATTTTTACTGAAGAATGGGATTTTTTGTGAATCCTTTAGAATGTTTCAGACAATTAGTAAAGACATTAAGATGGAAAACCACAGAGATCCTTTTTCCAAAGTTTCCTGGTTAAAAAAGTTAGCATTTTCATGTGAAGTTTGTTGTTGACGTCTCAGAGACAGTGAGACGTGAATGCAGGCCTGGCAGTAGTGTCGGCCTCTGATGCGCCGCCTCTGGTTTGTCCCGTCCCCTGTCAGAAACCAGACAGGGTGGGGCGGCATCCGGTGAGAAGTGACTGTCCCCACGCATGAGCGTCTCCTGGGCAGGCGGCCAGTCTGCAGGCCTGACCTGGCCCTGGCCCGGTGTCTGAGTGCGCAGGCAGCCTGTGGGGGCCTGACTGGCCCCTCAGGAGCCTTGCTCCCTCGCTGTGTGCTCTGTAGAAGGCACGTGGGCATATCGGGAGGAGCAGGGTGGACTTGGGGAGACGGGGGGCCATGAGGAGGTGGGAACTGGCACAGCGCAGCAGCCAGAGGGGAGCAGGGACCCTTGTTGAGGTTGGGGTCTGCAGGGCTGCCCAAGGGCTGTCGGCTGCAGGAAGAGGCAGCGGTGGCCAAGCACTCGGGCAGGGGTCCTCAGCAGGGCGTGAGGAGAGGCAGCGTGGGGGCTGTTTTCAAGGTAAAGCTGACAGATGTGCTTAGAGGCTGGCTCTAGGAGGGTGGGAGTTGGCCACGTGCAGGGCAGGCTGGGGCCACCCACACCGGGTGCTGAGCTGTCTGCGAGTGTTCCGAGCTCAGATCCTCAGCCGCGCCGTACCCACCAGGGGCGCTCTGGAGGAAGGGGAGACTGGGCTCCCTGCACAGCGGGGGTTGTGAGGGGGCTCTGTGGTGGCCACGCTGAGGGGCGGGTGTGTCGCGAGCCGTGGAGATGCGCCAGGAGCCTTCCCCCTCTCCAGCTGTGCTGATCAGGTGGCCCGTCCCTGCCAGTGTGCCAGGCTGCCCGCCCGCGTTCCGTGCAGACACACGTGGGACTGATGGTCACAGATGGTGTGCCCGTGCAGCATTGTCTGTGTTTCCATGTGTAGAACTTGTAGAACGTCCTTTTTTTTTTTTGTCAGATTTTTAAAATGAAAATTATTTATTTTAATTGGAGGATAATTACTTTACAATATTGTGGTGGTTTCTGTCATATATCAGCATGAATCAGTCATGAGTGTACATTTATCCCCCCATCCTGAACCCCTCCCACCTCCTTCTCCACCCTACCCCTCTGGGCTGTCCCCGAGCCTGGCTTTGGGAGCCCTGCTTCATGCACTGACCTTGCCCTGGTCCTCTCTTTACACAAGGTGTTGTACGTGTTTCAGTGCTGTTCTCTCATATTATCCCACCGTCGCCGTCGCCTCGAAAAGTCTGTTTTTACGCCTGTGTCTCTTTTTGCTGCCCTGCATGTAAGATCATCGTTGCCATCTTTCTAAATTCCATATATGTGCATTAATAGACAGTATTTGTCTTTCTTTATCTGACTTACTTCACTCTGTATAATAGGCTCCAATTTCATCCACCTTATTAGAATTGATTCAAATGCATTCCTTTTTGTAGCTGAGTAATTATGTATATGTACTAAACTTCCTTATCCATTCATTTGCTGATGGACATCCAGGTTGCTTCTTTGTCCTGACTATTGTCAGTAGTGCTTCAGTGAACATTGGGGTACTTGTGTCTCTTTCAGTTTTGATTTCCTTGGGGTGTATGTCCAGCAGTGGGATTGCTGGGTCATATGGCAATTCTGTTACCAATTTTTTAAGGAATCTTCATGCTGTTCTCCATAGTGGCTATACCAGTTTGCATTCCACCAACAGTGTAAGAGGGTTCCCTTTGCTCTACACCCCCAGCATTTATTGTTGGTGGACTTTTTGATGATGGCCATTCTAACTGGTGTGAGGTGATACCCCGTGGTTTTGATTTGCATTTCTCTAATAATGAGTGACGTTGAGCATTTTTTTAAGTGTTTATTAGGTTTTTGTAAAAAATGTATTGAAAGATAGTTGTTTTACAGTGTTATTTCCTGCTGTATAGCAAAGTGAATCAACCAGATGTATGCAGATGTCCCTTCTTTTTTTGGATTTCCTTTATGTTAAGGGCACTGCGGAGCGTTGAGTGGAGGCCCCTGTCTGAGTGACCGGTTTCACACACCGTTGTTGCTGTTGTTCAGTCACTGAGTCGTGTCCAGTTCTTCGCAGCCCCGGGGCCTGCAGCACACCAGGCTTCCGTGTCCTTCGTCTGCCAGAGCTTACTCACACTCATGTCCGTTGACTCAGTGATGCTGTCCAACCGTCTTCCTCTCTGTCGCCCCCTCTCCTCCTGTGCTCGGTCTTTCCCAGCATCAGGGGCGTTTCCAGGGAGCCGGCTCTTCCCATCTGGCAGCCAGAGGACTGGAGCTTCAGCTTCAGCGTCCGTCCTTCCAGTGCCCGTTCAGGGTTGGCTTCCTTTAGGGTGGACAGATTTGATCTCCTTGAAGTCCAGGGGACTCTCGAGAGTCTCTTCTGGCGCCACAGTTGAAGAGCCTTGGTTCTCCAGTCTTCTTTAGGGCCCAGCTCGCACATGTGTAGGTGACTACTGGCACACGGCCCGTCCTCTGAATCCTGTTCTTTCCTGCTGTTTTCTTCCCTTCCTCTGCTTCACACAGTGGCCCAGAAGTTTTTGTAATAGCTCGTTTCATAGCTCTTCACTCTTCTGGACGGTGCACCCCGTCAGGACTGCTGGAGGGTCCCGTCGGGGTCGTGGTCTTTCAGCCCAGCAGTCAGCGGAGGGAGCTGAGCAGCTTGGCGTGGACCAGGCAGGTGGAGGGCCGCACACCCGGCAGGCACCCCACTGGCTGGATAGGGTGGGAAGGGGATGCCTGAGTGGTCATCCCCTTCCCTCCAGCCTTCAACGGCTCGAGATGGGGACGTCCTGGCGCCTTTCCCCTCTGCTGTGGCCTTATTCCTGCTTGATGGGAGGGGAGCGGGGCACTGCCGGTCATATACCCAGAGGCAGCAGGCAGGGTATAGAACTTTTTGTAAGTATGTTGCTTATTTAGTGACTGAGATAGTGTCAGACCCCAGAATTGTTGTTCCTCATGACAATTCTACACAAGGAGGACTCTGTTGGTGTCGATATCAAATCTCCACTTTGCAATGTGTTTCACAGCTGGAGGAGGCACGTCAGATCCATTCTCATTTCGAGAAGGAATTCAGCTGTAAGAATGAGGAGACGGCACAGGTGGTAAGGAAGCACCAGGAGCTGCTGGAGCAGCTTGACGCGGAGAGTGCGGCCAAAGCCCTGCTGGCGCTGGAACTTCACAAGGCGGAGGGTGAGCACAGGCCCCAGGGTGTGAGCAGCAGGCCCCGGAAGGAGAGGCTGGCTTTAGAGGCGCCAGTGACCTGGTCGGGGCGTTGGGGGGGGTCGGGGCAGGTGACCTGTGCGTCCCTGTGGGAACGGGGCCCTCAGCCTGCCCGCCCCTGCCTGCACCCCCGTGTGGTCCACAGGCATCATCGAGGGCTTCAAGGAGGAGAAGGCCGGCCTGCAGGAGGCACTGGGCCAGAAGGAGGCGAGTGAGCGGGACCTGGTGGGCGAGCTGGAGGGCCTGAAGCAGCAGCTGCAGCAGGCGGTGCGGCAGCAGGCGGTGCTGAGGGAGGAGAACGCCGCGCTCTGCAGCCAGACGGAGGCCCTGGCCGTGGAGGCTCGAGAGAGGGAGGCCGGTGAGGGCCGTGGAGGACGGCCAGAGTGGGCGGGCTCTTGGGAGGTTTGTGTGGCGGGGGGTGGGGGCAGCTGTTCCCGTAAGAAAGGCTGCCAGCTGACCCTGGGGCCAGATCACCAGACCAGGAGGGTCCCGTGGGTCGTGGTCTTTCAGCCCAGCAGTCAGCGGAGGGAGCTGAGCAGCTTGGCGTGGACCAGGCAGGTGGAGGGCCGCACACCCGGCAGGCACCCCACTGGCTGGATAGGGTGGGAAGGGGATGCCTGAGTGGTCATCCCCTTCCCTCCAGCCTTCAACGGCTCGAGATGGGGACGTCCTGGCGCCTTTCCCCTCTGCTGTGGCCTTATTCCTGCTTGATGGGAGGGGAGCGGGGCACTGCCGGTCATATACCCAGAGGCAGCAGGCAGGGTATAGAACTTTTTGTAAGTATGTTGCTTATTTAGTGACTGAGATAGTGTCAGACCCCAGAATTGTTGTTCCTCATGACAATTCTACACAAGGAGGACTCTGTTGGTGTCGATATCAAAGCTCCACTTTGCAATGTGTTTCACAGCTGGAGGAGGCACGTCAGATCCATTCTCATTTCGAGAAGGAATTCAGCTGTAAGAATGAGGAGACGGCACAGGTGGTAAGGAAGCACCAGGAGCTGCTGGAGCAGCTTGACGCGGAGAGTGCGGCCAAAGCCCTGCTGGCGCTGGAACTTCACAAGGCGGAGGGTGAGCACAGGCCCCAGGGTGTGAGCAGCAGGCCCCGGAAGGAGAGGCTGGCTTTAGAGGCGCCAGTGACCTGGTCGGGGCGTTGGGGGGGGTCAGGGCAGGTGACCTGTGCGTCCCTGTGGGAACGGGGCCCTCAGCCTGCCCGCCCCTGCCTGCACCCCCGTGTGGTCCACAGGCATCATCGAGGGCTTCAAGGAGGAGAAGGCCGGCCTGCAGGAGGCACTGGGCCAGAAGGAGGCGAGTGAGCGGGACCTGGTGGGCGAGCTGGAGGGCCTGAAGCAGCAGCTGCAGCAGGCGGTGCGGCAGCAGGCGGTGCTGAGGGAGGAGAACGCCGCGCTCTGCAGCCAGACGGAGGCCCTGGCCGTGGAGGCTCGAGAGAGGGAGGCCGGTGAGGGCCGTGGAGGACGGCCAGAGTGGGCGGGCTCTTGGGAGGTTTGTGTGGCGGGGGTGGGGGCGGCTGTTCCCGTAAGAAAGGCTGCCAGCTGACCCTGGGGCCAGATCACCAGACCAGGAGGTTGCCTGCCCGTGTGCGACTGTGTGTCCACGTGCTAGGAGCTGAAAGTGCTCATCTGGAGTCAGAGAATTGAAGCTTGGAGTGCCCAGACTCAGGCCCTGGGAGGGCAGAGTGACAGTCAGGGCTCTGCGGGGGAGAGGCGGCTTGCCTGCAGAGCCTGCCGACTGGGGCTGGAGGCGGGAGCCGGTCTGGCCTGAGCCCTGCCCTGTCAGGCTGTCGCAGGGGACGAAGACACAGTCTGTGCTGGAATCTCTGCGTGGGCCCCTGGCTGAAGTTCACGGCTCCCTCGGTGGGGACGTATGTGAGGTCCACGGCTGATGGCCCCCAGCTCCCTGTTAGAGCCCCAGTGTGGAGACGTTGGTTTATTTCACATTTCACAAGAGAAGTGGCTATCTAAAGTTTTCATTTGGGCTTCCCCTGGTGGTCCAGTGGCTAAGCCTCTACTGTCAGTGCAGGCGGCCCATGTTCAATCCCTGGTCGGGGATCTAGGTCCCGCATGCTGCAACTAAGACCCGGTGAAGCCTGTTAAGTAAATAAGTGTTAAAACATAAAATTACAGAGAAGTATCTTATGTTAACTTTAGATGGGAAGACATGCAGTTCCGGGTGTCTTGTGGTCGCCTTCGGGACGATGCTGTCTGTCCTGTGTGTTTTTCTTTGCTGTCTTTAAAAGTTAGCATCATAGGGCTTCCCTGGTGGTCCAGTGGGTAGGGACACCGCCTTGCAGTGCAAGGGGCGCCGGTTCGATCCCTGGCCTGGGAGGATCCCACGTGCCGCGGAGCGGCTGGACCCATGTGTCCAGTTGCCAAGCCGGAGCTCTGGAGCGCATGCGCCCAGGGCCGGTGCTCTGTGACGGCAGGGGCCACCGCGATGGGAGGCCCACGCGGGCCAAGGAACAGAGATGGATGAGAGTGGACAAATGAAGGACCAGTAAAAGTAGCCCGCCTGCTCCCCCCCCCAAAATAAATAAATCAATAAATCTTTAAAAAAAAAAAGTTAGCATCATAGGCCCTGGAGCTGGGACCTGCAGTACCATGGGGGTCGGCAGTGGCCTTAGGCCATCCAGAGACTCTGCAGACATTATCCGCCTACCCCCAACGGTTGTGGAGCGCTGGCGTGGTCATCTTCTGGTGCGAGCCTGCTGCCCACTCTGGACACCCCTTTTTTCTGGGTGCACGTGTAGGTGGGGCAGGAGTTGCGTGGGGCCCTATCAGAGTAAAGGCTCTCACCCCTTGTGGGGCTTCATCTTCAAGACCTCATCACCCCAGGCACCAACCAGCCTGTGAATTCTGGGGCATGAAACAGCATTCCGACCAGAGCAGTGGTGTCCTGAGGCACGCCTTTCAGAGGCTGTCTGTGGCCAAGGCACCTCCTGCAGCCCTGCTGCAGACACCCCACTTTTCTTTTTCGTTTTCTTTTTTTTTTTTTTCAGTTTTACTTTTTAGTTTTATAGAGTTTTGTTGTTTACAGATATGTGTATTCCCAGATTAGTCGTATGTATATCCCTGGCCCCCTTCCGCCTCCATCCTCCCACCCTGCTTTTCTTACTTCCAAGTTTTATATCCTAAGTCGCCAGCCCTCCTGTATGCATCTCTGAAGGTGTTGTGTGTTTTCATTTTAGGCATTCCTGGTTTTGTAGCACATGAGGATTCAGGTTTGTGGAAGCAAACGAGTGATTTCTGTGGGCGGTCGGCTCTGTGTTTGCATCTGGATTTGCCAATTTTTTCCTAAAGAGGAAACGTACTTAAGAACTTCTGTGGCAAACAACTACATGAAAGGAAGCTCAGATCTGTGGCGTGGGCAGGCTCCTCAGGGTGCCCCGTGCAGTCCCCGAACTGCAGGAGCCCTGTCTCCATCCGCGGCTGCCCGGGGGCCGGCCCCTGGGGCCCGGGAGGCCTCTGGCTCTGGAGTCGGCTGTCGGCGTGAGCTTCGCGGCTGCACGGATGCCTGCCCTCAGCCCTGCTGGTGTGAAGGCCAAGTGACCCTGGCGCAGGTCCTGCCTGGTGGCCGGCCGGGCAGCACTGACCGTTGCAGCCTCTCTGGGGCTGTGAATGGTGGTGCTCTAACCGCATGTTTGCGCCCATTTGCCATCATTGCTGCCTTGTTAGCAGGAGAGTTATGGAGAATGCTGTGTTAGTAGGGATGATAGTTTGTTATGAAAGACTGACATTTATATAAACCAAAATAGGTAACTTCTGAACGCTGGTGAATGTGGATGCAGACTTAGGGGCTTAGCGGTTCCATTGCCGGCTGGCCCCGGCCCCTGGGGGTCTGCTGCGGAGGCACCGTTTGTGGAGCTGCTCGCTGACCTGTGGTTCCTGGGCCCGTGGCCTTGCCGCCCGTGCACGTTCGGTCAGCTGTCGCTTTGCTGATGGCTCAGCCTTTTCCTCAGGACAAGTCAGCCCGGTGCGTGGGGAGCGTGTGGTCAGCCGGGAGCCTCCCGGCCGGGCTGGTGTTCCCTCAGGTAGAGGTCTTAAGTCCTGTTGTGTTTTCCCATGTTGGAGAGTGTATGTGACGACATAACTCCTACAAAATCACCTGATACACCATTTGCGGACACCAGAATGTATTCTCTCCTCAGGCTTTAGAATATGTTAGCCTATTTTTGCTTGAAATGTGTAACCCCCAGTCTCCCTTCTCACGCGCACGGAAGTTCTCAGCTCTGTGTCCAGGTCTGGCCGCGCGGTGCTGTGTGTCAGGGCTCGGGTCCGACAGGTCGACTGGCTGAGGCAGCTGCTGTCGTGCGGCAGGGCTGGGCTCGGGCCGCTGGGGCAGCCGCGCGGGCTGTCTGTCGCGCCGGCGTCCCGCGTCTGCCGGGGACGTGCCCCCGAGCCGCGCTCCACCCTCTGCTCTGTGCTTGCAGCCCTTCAGAGGCAAGTGGAGGCGCTGACCCGGGAGCAGTCGGAGGCCAGGAGGCAGGCGGAGAAGGACCGCTGCAGCCTGCTCTCTCAGATGCGGCTTCTGGAGGCCGAGCTGGAGGAGCAGCTGGCCCGGCAGCAGGCGTGCGCCCGGCAGGCCGAGGAGCTCGCCACCCTGAGGCAGCAGATGGGCTCCCTGGACCAGCAGCTGCGCTGCCAGCGCCAGTTCATGGATGTAAGAGCTCGAGCCACAGTGTTTGCACCGCCAGAGGTCACCTTCATGGCGGACACTCCTCTTTGGGTTGTTGAATAGCGTCTGTCCGCTATTTAATGCTGATGCCGCCAGGCGAGCCTGAGCTCCGCCTGGCGTGGGTCTCGAGCGCCCTGGCCTGGGGCAGCGGCCAGGGCCCGTGCTGTCGGCCGTCTTCCTGTTGCCCTGCGTCCCCGGCCGCTCGGGTTCCACCCGGAAGCTGCGGCTCTTCTCGTGGCTCTGTCGACCAGGTGCCCGTGAAAGGGGCCCTCGCCCGGTTTTTCCACTGCTGCAAAGGTGGGCTCCAGCCTTTTGCCGCCCGTGCAGGACTGTCGCTTTGCTGATGGCTCAGCCTTTTCCTCAGGACAAGTCAGCCCGGTGCGTGGGGAGCGTGTGGTCAGCCGGGAGCCTCCCGGCCGGGCTGGTGTTCCCTCAGGTAGAGGTCTTAAGTCCTGTTGTGTTTTCCCATGTTGGAGAGTGTATGTGACGACATAACTCCTACAAAATCACCTGATACACCATTTGCGGACACCAGAATGTATTCTCTCCTCAGGCTTTAGAATATGTTAGCCTATTTTTGCTTGAAATGTGTAACCCCCAGTCTCCCTTCTCACGCGCACGGAAGTTCTCAGCTCTGTGTCCAGGTCTGGCCGCGCGGTGCTGTGTGTCAGGGCTCGGGTCCGACAGGTCGACTGGCTGAGGCAGCTGCTGTCGTGCGGCAGGGCTGGGCTCGGGCCGCTGGGGCAGCCGCGCGGGCTGTCTGTCGCGCCGGCGTCCCGCGTCTGCCGGGACGTGCCCCCGAGCCGCGCTCCACCCTCTGCTCTGTGCTTGCAGCCCTTCAGAGGCAAGTGGAGGCGCTGACCCGGGAGCAGTCGGAGGCCAGGAGGCAGGCGGAGAAGGACCGCTGCAGCCTGCTCTCTCAGATGCGGCTTCTGGAGGCCGAGCTGGAGGAGCAGCTGGCCCGGCAGCAGGCGTGCGCCCGGCAGGCCGAGGAGCTCGCCACCCTGAGGCAGCAGATGGGCTCCCTGGACCAGCAGCTGCGCTGCCAGCGCCAGTTCATGGATGTAAGAGCTCGAGCCACAGTGTTTGCACCGCCAGAGGTCACCTTCATGGCGGACACTCCTCTTTGGGTTGTTGAATAGCGTCTGTCCGCTATTTAATGCTGATGCCGTCCAGGCGAGCCTGAGCTCCGCCTGGCGTGGGTCTCGGGAGCGCCCTGGCCTGGGGCAGCGGCCAGGGCCCCGTGCTGTCGGCCGTCTTCCTGTTGCCCTGCGTCCCCGAAGCCGCTCGGGTTCCACCCGGAAGCTGCGGCTCTTCTCGTGGCTCTGTCGTACCAGGTGCCCGTGAAAAGGGGCCCTTCGCCCGGTCCCCTTTCCTCCACTCCTGCTGCAAAAGGTGGTGGCATCACGGGGGGCAGTGGAGATGCGGGAAAGCATGCAAACAGGGCGTCACTCGTGACAGGGGCAGGCAGTAGAGCGGGAGCGCGAGCGCGAGGACTTCCAGCAGGAGATCCGGAGGCTGGAGGAGCAGCTCCGCCAGGCGGCCCGGCCGCAGCCCCCAGGCCTGCGCGACAGCCACGTAAGCCCGCCCGCCCGCCCGCCTGTGCTAGCCCTGCCCTGGGGAGCTGTTCTCGGCGACGTTTGTAAGCTTTATTTTTAATAACATTTCTTCCTTCCATGTACACGAACATGACAGCGGGCACAACTGGACGAGGAGGTATGGGTGGTCCAAGCTTGTCTGTGTCCATCCGTCAGTCCGCACCCTTGACACTGCCGCTGCCTCCCCCCCCCCACAGCCGCCTCGTGACCGGGGAGGAGGCGTCGGTGCACGGGGCCGTCCCTGGCTTCTTTTTCGTGCTTCCTTCTGTTTGGGCCAGAACTGTCTGCTTCCTGTCCGAGGCCGCTGTAGTTGGCTTGCTTCTTCCTTTTAAACATTAAACTTACATTGAGATAATTGTGGATTCACTGGCAGTTGTAAGAAATAAGATTTAGTTGCCCCATGATGACATCCTGCGGAAGGGCCCAGTCGGGGCATGGAGCAGACAGAAGACTGGCCCGCCCGCTCCAGCCGCTGCTCGGCCCTGCTGGTAGCTTGTTCCCTCCTCGCCGTTGTCTAGTCAGGGCACTGTTAGTGTGTGGTCACTAAGTTGTGTCTAATTATTTGCTACCCCATGGACTGTAGCCCACCAGGCTCCTCTGTCCGTGGCATTTCCCAGGCATTTCCCAGGAATGTGTTGCCATTCCCTTCTCCAGGGATTTTCTGGCCTAGGGACTGAACCTTTGTCTCCTGCACTGGCAGGCGATTCTTTACCGCTGGGCCACCTGGGAAGCTGGAACACAGCTGTAAGCTTTGCACTCGGCCTGCTTCTCAACAGTGACCCAGGCGGTGCTGTACCTGTGCTTGGTTCTTTTCCTTCTGCTCAGTGGCTTTCTGTTTCCTTACTGTTGAATTGCATTTTATTTTAGTAACAGATTCTGTGCTATTATTTTTGTGTGTCTCTTTACGGAGAGAATTCTGTCGTGTTCTTTCGCCAGCCTTGGCTGTGCAGCCGTATAGAGGGTCAGTTTTCTCACAGTTGTACTTTTTAACTTGGTGGGTGGGGCTTTTTTTTTTTTTTTTTTTTTGAGAGGAAAGTAACGTTTATTAGAGTAGGGAAAGGGAGAGTCGCTGCCAGTACAGTGGGTCAGCTCAAAAGGGAACCGAGCCTGCTTTTTTTTTTTTTTTTAATTTTTTTTGGGAAGGGGCAGGGGGCAGATTGGGGAGGGAGAAAGCAGGCAGGCCACGTCTATTGGTCTTTCGTTTATCGATTTTCATCCATCTTTGTTCTCTGGCCTGTGTGGGCCTCTCATTGCGGTGGCCTCTGTTGTCGCAGAGCACCGGCTCTGGGCGCATGCGCTCCAGAGCTTGGGCTCGGCGACTGGACACATCAGTCCAGCCGCTCCGCGGCACGTAAAATCCTCCCAGGCCAGGGATCGAACCGGCGCCCCTTGCCCTGCAAGGTGGTATCCTTACCCACTGGACCACCTGGGAAGCCCTCTTTTTTTTTTTTAACTATTGTTTCTGAAACATTTTTTGTGGTTTTAGATTGAATTGTTAGAAGAAAAATTGAGAGAAAAATCAGATGGGCTTAATGAATTGATTCTAAAGAAAGAACTGGTAGACAGGCAAGTACTAATCCAGGCAGAGGAGATCAAGCGTCTGGAGGAGCTGAACGCCAGCGCCATGAGCAGCCTGCGGCGGCTGGAAGGGGAGCTGGAGAGACAGCGGAGAGCCGCGCGGGCCCTGGAGCAGGTGAGCACACGCTGGGCTTCCAGCGGGGCGGCGCCTGGGCCGGAACTGTCGGGTGGGGCTTCCTCTTCCCCGGCTTTGACCCTCTGCTCTGTGTTCCCTGTGTTGTGGACACACAGCCTCCAAGCACGTGGGGTCTCCCTCCCCAGGGACCCCAGCTGGGTGTCCTACAGCGCAGCTCCGCTCTGACACTGGGGTGGAAGCTTTTAGTGAACAGAGGGTGCTGTACCTGTGCTTGGTTCTTTTCCTTCTGCTCAGTGGCTTTCTGTTTCCTTACTGTTGAATTGCATTTTATTTTAGTAACAGATTCTGTGCTATTATTTTTGTGTGTCTCTTTACGGAGAGAATTCTGTCGTGTTCTTTCGCCAGCCTTGGCTGTGCAGCCGTATAGAGGGTCAGTTTTCTCACAGTTGTACTTTTTAACTTGGTGGGTGGGGCTTTTTTTTTTTTTTTTTTTTTGAGAGGAAAGTAACGTTTATTAGAGTAGGGAAAGGGAGAGTCGCTGCCAGTACAGTGGGTCAGCTCAAAAGGGAACCGAGCCTGCTTTTTTTTTTTTTTTTAATTTTTTTTGGGAAGGGGCAGGGGGCAGATTGGGGAGGGAGAAAGCAGGCAGGCCACGTCTATTGGTCTTTCGTTTATCGATTTTCATCCATCTTTGTTCTCTGGCCTGTGTGGGCCTCTCATTGCGGTGGCCTCTGTTGTCGCAGAGCACCGGCTCTGGGCGCATGCGCTCCAGAGCTTGGGCTCGGCGACTGGACACATCAGTCCAGCCGCTCCGCGGCACGTAAAATCCTCCCAGGCCAGGGATCGAACCGGCGCCCCTTGCCCTGCAAGGTGGTATCCTTACCCACTGGACCACCTGGGAAGCCCTCTTTTTTTTTTTTAACTATTGTTTCTGAAACATTTTTTGTGGTTTTAGATTGAATTGTTAGAAGAAAAATTGAGAGAAAAATCAGATGGGCTTAATGAATTGATTCTAAAGAAAGAACTGGTAGACAGGCAAGTACTAATCCAGGCAGAGGAGATCAAGCGTCTGGAGGAGCTGAACGCCAGCGCCATGAGCAGCCTGCGGCGGCTGGAAGGGGAGCTGGAGAGACAGCGGAGAGCCGCGCGGGCCCTGGAGCAGGTGAGCACACGCTGGGCTTCCAGCGGGGCGGCGCCTGGGCCGGAACTGTCGGGTGGGGCTTCCTCTTCCCCGGCTTTGACCCTCTGCTCTGTGTTCCCTGTGTTGTGGACACACAGCCTCCAAGCACGTGGGGTCTCCCTCCCCAGGGACCCCAGCTGGGTGTCCTACAGCGCAGCTCCGCTCTGACACTGGGGTGGAGCCGGAGCTCCACGGCCTAGGGCTCAGCCCCCCAGCACCGCCCCCGCCCCCAGGCGTCCACCTCAGGCCCAGCCTGTGTAAATCTGAGGGTCCAGGGACCCTCCTGGGGTTTAACAGATTTGCTAGAGCAGTGTACAGAGCTCAAACACTTGCTCCAATTTATCTTAAAAGGATCAAAGTCGGGGGCCACCAGGTGGAGGCCTTGCAGAGGGCAGACATGGGGAGGGCACCATGACCAGAAGCTTCCGAGGGCTCGGTGGGGCCTTCGGGCGCAGCCGCGCTCCAGAACAGCGTGTCGGTAGAGTCAGCCTTCAGTCTGTCTGTCTCCCCTCCCTGAAGTCAGGGTGGGACTGAGAGCTCTGACCCTTCACACACGTGGTCGACGGCCCAGAGTCACTCAGTGACGCAGACGCAGGTGTGTGTCAGGGCGCCCGGTGTCAGGAGCTCTGCTGGTTACCGGGCACAGGATCGCAGGTAGGGGGCGACGTTTGTACTGGTCTTCGTGGCACGCCTTTGTCTCCCAGCTGCTCTGAGGGTGTCCTGAGTGACCAGGTACACGTGCGGGGTTTCAGGGTTAGAAAGCTTGTTCTATCACACACGTAGAGCCTAGTTGTGATGATGTTAGTTTTTGAGTTGGCAGTTTGTCAGCTCCTCAGTGAAAACACCTCCGGTGACAGTTCTTTACGTTGTCGTTAGGAATGCTGATCGATGATATACCAGTTCTTACAAAGTGTGAACAGATCCCCTGATTGGGGGTGGGGGAGGGAGTGGCAGGACCTCCCAGTCAGCATTGCCCCCTCCTCTGCGTTTAGTCCACAGGTCGAGCTTTCTTGTGTTTCATGTCACTGGAGGTTTAAAAGTTGCTTCTTGGAAAGTCTGAGGCTCAGTGAGAAATTTTATTTTGGAATAGTTGTTTTGGCCCTAAGAAAACCCTGCCTCCAGGAGGAGGGTTGGTTTTTGAAAACACTGCTGGGAGCCGTTAGAGGAAGCCCGGACCCCTCTTAAGGATGTGCCCCGTGGGAAGGACGCCTGGCTCCGGCTCCGAGGTCCCTGTCACCGGTACTCACTCTGCCACCGGGGACAGCTGTGGGTGGCCGCCCCCACCCCACTCACCAAACAGGAGCTGAGCTTAGTAGGTACCAGGTGTATAGAAAATGCCTATTTTTTTTTCTCTACAAAGTTGGACCTTGTGTACAACTTTGAATGTGCATTTTTCCCCTGTGTAATATTTTATCCATATTAAATGTTCCTTGAAAACTTGTTAATAGGCTGTTCACATTCCTTGTACAGAGGTATTGTCAGCCATTGCCTTGTGCTTTGGCAAGATCTTTCTGATTAAAAAAAAAGCGCCAACAGTCTAAGACCCTTTCGTACTGTGTTGAGTAGTTACTGGGACGACCTCCTCGCGGGGGTCCTGGGTGTGCGGCGGCTCCGCTGGGGCTGCACCCTCCACCAGGCGGGTGTCGCTTGGGGGCGTGGCTGGGTCTCTGGGTTGTGTCTGGCACGTGCAGGTGTGCACAGATGTGCATCAGGAGGGCTGAGCCTGGTCCACACTGTCGTGACAAACAGCAGCGTGAGGCCGCTGGTTTCCTGAAGCACTTGCCTAGTGTGAATCTTTTCTTCTTAAACAGGACAAAGAAGCATTGCAGGAGCAGCAGATGAACCACCTATTTCTGGTGTCCACGCTGCAGTCCAGACTGGATGAGGGCAGCTGCCCCGTGGCTCCCGAGGGCAGCCGTCCTGACAGTGCCGGAGCCCGGCTGGAGGCGGCACAGAGGGCGTGCTCCCAGCGCGAGGACGAGGTGTGTGGGGCTCGCCGCTGGGGTCTGCTGGGGCCTCCCTGCGTCTGTGCAGAGGGCGGGGCGTCCAGCTGATACAGATTGTGGGTTGGTCACTCCTGTCCTCACTTTGTAATTTTTAACATTTCTGTGTGGGTTGTAGGGCAATAATAAGTTTTTATGGTATGTACTCTAAATCTCTGATTTTAATAACTATTAAATCAGTTAGACTGTTAGATAACTTTTAATGCTTGCCTCCTTTAATGCAAGGTTTTGGACTTAAAAGAACGATTAGAAAATATTAAAGATGATTTAGTAAGTAAAAATGAAGAAATACTGCATCTGAGCTGGGAATTAGACCTGCAAAAGAACAGCACCAGAGAACTTCAGGAGGAGAACGCCCGTCTGAAGGTAAGTGAGGAAGACCCCTGCTTCCAGTCGGTCAGTCCTGGAAGCGCTGTGGTTCCAGAGGGGCCAGGAGTCCTGGGGGAGTCAGGCCTCTGGGCCTCTGAGACACATGGGTGCACCTCCCTGCTGCAAGCAGGGCTCTGTGCTCAGAGTGGCCCTGGGCAGCTCTAACATGCGCGCGCGTGTGTGTATGTGTATGTGTATGTGTGTGTGTGTGTGTGTGTGTAGAATTCAGGGAGCGACTTCTTGGAAGGTTTAGTGGGAATCAGAGTCACCTTGGCCAGCGAAGGTCATCTGCTTCCTCTCCTCCACTAGACTCTGCTTCCTATTTGCAGCTTCAAACTCCAGTCCTGCAAAGGATGCTTGTTGGAGTGAAATTGCAGGAGAGGCACCTCCCTGGTGCTGGAAACTGTGAGGAAGAAATAAGTCATGAGCTAGGGCCCTGGCACTGCTTTGGGCTGCATTCTAGCAAAGGTGTTTTTAGGACAGAGTTACTTCCTTCCAATAGTTGAAATAAGAATTGTTTTTATGTCTTCTTTATTATACTTACGTAATTGTGCTCTTGAAGCAAAAAAACAAAAGGATGACGACAAAGGTGCAAAAAGAACGTCACATTCCTAGACGGCCTTGGAATGAGCGGGAGCTGAGACTCCTGCGTTGCCAGTGGTGGCATTCCACGTGAGGGTGAACTCACTGTGTGGAAGGAAATGGAGGGGTCGTGTCGTTGATGCCTGTTCCCCACAAAGGTTACCGCTGTGGTCTTTGGTGACAGTGGAGCTTTAGGCCGGTCCTTGACACTGGCCGGCCTTTGAGCGAACACTGCCTTGACGAATAGGGGACAGCAGATGAGAACCCAGTCGGCTTATTCTTTGGTGATTGCTTTGAAACGAGTTGCCTTTATGAAAAGATAATAACTATTAAATCAGTTAGACTGTTAGATAACTTTTAATGCTTGCCTCCTTTAATGCAAGGTTTTGGACTTAAAAGAACGATTAGAAAATATTAAAGATGATTTAGTCAGTAAAAATGAAGAAATACTGCATCTGAGCTGGGAATTAGACCTGCAAAAGAACAGCACCAGAGAACTTCAGGAGGAGAACGCCCGTCTGAAGGTAAGTGAGGAAGACCCCTGCTTCCAGTCGGTCAGTCCTGGAAGCGCTGTGGTTCCAGAGGGGCCAGGAGTCCTGGGGGAGTCAGGCCTCTGGGCCTCTGAGACACATGGGTGCACCTCCCTGCTGCAAGCAGGGCTCTGTGCTCAGAGTGGCCCTGGGCAGCTCTAACATGCGCGCGCGTGTGTGTATGTGTATGTGTGTGTGTGTGTGTGTGTGTAGAATTCAGGGAGCGACTTCTTGGAAGGTTTAGTGGGAATCAGAGTCACCTTGGCCAGCGAAGGTCATCTGCTTCCTCTCCTCCACTAGACTCTGCTTCCTATTTGCAGCTTCAAACTCCAGTCCTGCAAAGGATGCTTGTTGGAGTGAAATTGCAGGAGAGGCACCTCCCTGGTGCTGGAAACTGTGAGGAAGAAATAAGTCATGAGCTAGGGCCCTGGCACTGCTTTGGGCTGCATTCTAGCAAAGGTGTTTTTAGGACAGAGTTACTTCCTTCCAATAGTTGAAATAAGAATTGTTTTTATGTCTTCTTTATTATACTTACGTAATTGTGCTCTTGAAGCAAAAAAACAAAAGGATGACGACAAAGGTGCAAAAAGAACGTCACATTCCTAGACGGCCTTGGAATGAGCGGGAGCTGAGACTCCTGCGTTGCCAGTGGTGGCATTCCACGTGAGGGTGAACTCACTGTGTGGAAGGAAATGGAGGGGTCGTGTCGTTGATGCCTGTTCCCCACAAAGGTTACCGCTGTGGTCTTTGGTGACAGTGGAGCTTTAGGCCGGTCCTTGACACTGGCCGGCCTTTGAGCGGGAACACTGCCTTGACGAATAGGGGACAGCAGATGAGAACCCAGTCGGCTTATTCTTTGGTGATTGCTTTGAAACGAGTTGCCTAGAAAAATGCAGCAAAGTTTTGATTTTTGAAAGATGAACTAGTAAGTCATTTCAGACAGAAAGCACTTGAATACATTTTCAAATCGAGTGTCATTGTGACTAGCATGCATGCTTAGTCGCTCAGTTGTGTCCAGCTCTTTGCAACCCCATGCACTGCAGCCCACCGGGCCCTCTGTTGGTGGGACTTTCAGGCAAGACCACTGGGGTGGATTGCCATGGCCTCCTGCAGGGGATTCTTCCAACCCAGGCATCACGTCCATGTCTCTTCATTGCAGGTGGATTCTGCACCTGCTGAGCCACTATGGAAGCCCTGAGTGTTACTAATTTTATTTAAAACTGCAGTCTGATTTAATTAGGGTGTTTCACATCTGCAAGATCCAGGAACCGATTCCCATGGTGACACTTTCTTGGCATTATTATCATTGTAATTATTAATATTTCCACAGGCATTTCTGCCAAACAAAGCAGGAGGGATGATGCGTGTGAGTGAGGCAGCTGGCGCACAGCTCGCCGGGACAGGAAGCGGCACTGCCAGCCAGCTGGGCCTCACCTCGTGCCGCACGTGGGCGTCACATTCTCGGTACTTTCCGAGGTGTCTAGGGGTCAACAGGGGCCTCTGTGTCCTTACGCAAAGGATATAGTAGGTTAGAGGGGCGTGTTTTGTTTTCTTTTTTTTTAATTAACAATGGAGGAAGGTGTAAAGCTGGTAGGGGCTGTGGAATATAAAGGAGTTCTGTCAGTACTTCATGACCCAAATGTTGCATTGACAGAGACTAATAGAGATTTAATGACCTTTGTTGGTACCTTATCTATTTGGCAAAATTTTATATCGTTTTGTGTTACATTCAGGAATGCCTTTAAAACCAGTCCCTTGGGCTTCCCTGGTAGCTCAGTGGTGAAGAGCTCGCCTGCCGATGCAGGAGACACGGGTTCAATCCCTGATCCAGGAAGATCCCACATGCTGCGGAGCAGCTAAGCCTGTGAGCCACAGCTCTGAAGCCTGTGCTCTAGAGCCTCGGAGCCGCAACCACTGAAGCCCATGTGCTCTGG
The DNA here is from genome assembly GCA_022376925.1 of Tragulus kanchil. Taxonomy (NCBI): domain Eukaryota; kingdom Metazoa; phylum Chordata; class Mammalia; order Artiodactyla; family Tragulidae; genus Tragulus; species Tragulus kanchil. The sequence goes on from JAIOJX010000028.1 coordinate 248,496,037, forward strand.
AGCCCAAGTTCCACAACAAGAGACGTCACCGCAACAAGAAGCCTGCTCACCTCCACTAGAGAGGAGCCCCCACTCCCTGCAACTGGAGAAGAGCCTGTGGCAGCAGTGGAAACCCAGAATAGCCCAAAATAAATACATACATAAGCCATTCCCCTAACAACAAAAACAAAAGAGTTAGTCACTGGTTTCTTCCCTTTTTTTCTTTTTCTTTTTTTTTTTAAAGGTAGGGTTTTTTTCTCAGTTGCTCTGCAGCATGTGGGATCTTCCTGGATCAGGGATCAAACCCATGTCTCCTGCATTGGCAGGCAAACTCTTTACCACTGAGCTACCAGGGTAGCTCTCTTTTCCTTCCTTATCACAGTGTCTATCACTTCCAGTATAGTATTAAATAAAACAGGGGAGGGCAGCCGTCCTTGCCTTGTTTCTGATCTTAGAGGAAAGTGTGTATTGTTTAATCATTATGTATAATATTAGCTGGAGATTTTTCATAGGTGTTTTTCATCGGATTGAGGAAGTTCCCTTTCATTTCTATGTTACTTCCTCTCAATCTTTTGAAATAGTTAATGTTTCTTTTACTCTAATAGGGTTGACTATACTGAGTGGTTTCTGAAGGGTAACCCAACCTTACATTCCCAGGATAAACCGTGTGTGGTGGTGAACTACCCGTTCAATATATTGTTGGACTTGATTTGCTGATTTTTTGTTAGTGGATTTTGCATCTTTGTTCCTGAGGGATATCAGTGTAGGTTGTGTGTGTGTGTGTGTGTGTGTACTATTTGATCAGGTTATTATTATTATTATTATTATTATCACGTTTTAGTGTGAAATTTTTACTGAGCTTATAAAATGTTGGAGGGACTATCCTGGCAATCCAGTGTTATGACTTTGCCTTCCAGTGCAGAGGGTGTGGGTTTGCTCCCTAATCAGGAGCTAAGAGCCCACATGCCTGTGGCCAAAAAAACCAAAGCATAAAACAGAAGCAAGGGCTTCCCTGGTGGTCCAGTGGGTAAGGACACCGCCTTGCAGTGCAAGGGACGCCAGTTCCATCCCTGGCCTGGGAAGATCCCACGTGCCGCGGAGCGGCTGGACTGATGTGTCCAATCACCGAGCCGGAACTCTGGAGCACATGCGCCCAGGGCCGGTGCTCTGCAACAACAGAGGCCACCGCGATGGGAGGCCCACAGGAGCCAAAGAACAAAGATGGATGAAAACAGACAAATGAAAGACCAATAGAAGTAGCCTGCCTGCTTCCCTACCTCCCCACCCCCCTCCCCCAAAATAAATAAATAAATAAATCTTTAAAAAAAAAAATACAGAAGCAATGTTGTGACTACACTGTATTTCAGACGACTTATTTTAGACTTTAGTGTTTTACTTTTAAAGCCACTTTGACGTGCGGGCTTTGATACTTTGAATGTGAAGGTTGTGTTGTAACTTTGGCTCTTCTGTCGTGCCCACCTCTTCATCTCAGTGTGCCAAGGGCACAAGTGTGTGCAGAGTTACTCCAGTCCTCCTAGTCGTCCACGGGAGAGAGCGAGGGCTTCAAAAACTCAGTGTTTTTTTATAAAGTGTATTGTTTAATCATTATGTATAATATTAGCTGGAGATTTTTCATAGGTGTTTTTCATCGGATTGAGGAAGTTCCCTTTCATTTCTATGTTACTTCCTCTCAATCTTTTGAAATAGTTAATGTTTCTTTTACTCTAATAGGGTTGACTATACTGAGTGGTTTCTGAAGGGTAACCCAACCTTACATTCCCAGGATAAACCGTGTGTGGTGGTGAACTACCCGTTCAATATATTGTTGGACTTGATTTGCTGATTTTTTGTTAGTGGATTTTGCATCTTTGTTCCTGAGGGATATCAGTGTAGGTTGTGTGTGTGTGTGTGTGTGTGTACTATTTGATCAGGTTATTATTATTATTATTATTATTATCACGTTTTAGTGTGAAATTTTTACTGAGCTTATAAAATGTTGGAGGGACTATCCTGGCAATCCAGTGTTATGACTTTGCCTTCCAGTGCAGAGGGTGTGGGTTTGCTCCCTAATCAGGAGCTAAGAGCCCACATGCCTGTGGCCAAAAAAACCAAAGCATAAAACAGAAGCAAGGGCTTCCCTGGTGGTCCAGTGGGTAAGGACACCGCCTTGCAGTGCAAGGGACGCCAGTTCCATCCCTGGCCTGGGAAGATCCCACGTGCCGCGGAGCGGCTGGACTGATGTGTCCAATCACCGAGCCGGAACTCTGGAGCACATGCGCCCAGGGCCGGTGCTCTGCAACAACAGAGGCCACCGCGATGGGAGGCCCACAGGAGCCAAAGAACAAAGATGGATGAAAACAGACAAATGAAAGACCAATAGAAGTAGCCTGCCTGCTCCCCTCTCTCCCCACCCCCCACCCCCCAAAATAAATAAATAAATAAATCTTTAAAAAAAAAAAAAACAGAAGCAATGTTGTGACTACACTGTATTTCAGACGACTTATTTTAGACTTTAGTGTTTTACTTTTAAAGCCACTTTGACGTGCGGGCTTTGATACTTTGAATGTGAAGGTTGTGTTGTAACTTTGGCTCTTCTGTCGTGCCCACCTCTTCATCTCAGTGTGCCAAGGGCACAAGTGTGTGCAGAGTTACTCCGCAGTCCTCCTAGTCGTCCACGGGAGAGAGACGAGGGCTTATGCAGCGCACAGTGTGGGACAAGGAAGAGGATCTTGCCTCACACTGAGAAGTTTTCTCTCGCCAACTACATACTGTGGCATTCAGGTGTGATAAATGCGAACATGGTACATAGCTTATGTCATGCAAGCCAAAACCAAAAATAAGTTTTCTTACTTTTGTTTTTACTATGAGCCAGACTTGGATTTGTGTTTAAGGTAATTAATACCAGTGAAGTCAAGAATGTATGAAGCTCGAAATTTTTAAGAAGTATAAGATGTCACTATAGCAAACTGGTTGAATTCTAATAACTAGGGCATAGATTGGTTAGAACTCTTTTATTTTTGGTTACTACTGTTGATCTAATCTTTCTAAAAAAGATTTATTTGGCTCACCTGATTTTTCTTTCTTTTTTTGGCCACTTCTATTGGTCTTTCATTTATTTATTTTCGTCCATCGTTGTTCTTTGGCCTGAGTGGGCCTCCCATCACGATGGCCTCTGTCGCTGCAGAGTACCAGCTCTGGACGCATGCGCCCAGAGCTCCAGCTTGGTAATTGGACACATCGGTCCAGCCGCTCCGCGCACGTGGGATCTTCCCAGGCCAGGGATTGAACTGGCACCCCTTTGTGGGATCTTTCTAGGCCAGGGATCGAACTGGCACCCCTTGCATTGCAAAGCAGTGTCCTTACCCACTGGACCACCAGGGAAACTCCTCACCAGATCTTAACTGAGGCATGTGGTCTGTTATTTGCACCCTGTGGACTCTTAGTTGCGGCCTTTGGGATCTAATTCCCTGACCGGGATCAGACCCAGGCCCCCGCATGGGCAGTACAGAGTTTTAACCATTGGACCACCAGGGAAGCCCCTATTGATGTAATCTTTAGAAAATGGAATTTGAGGCCATATTGACATAGATTTTAGTCCTGATTGTTCATTTTTTTTACTTTTAAAGCCACTTTGACTGCGGGCTTTGATACTTTGAATGTGAAGGTTGTGTTGTAACTTTGGCTCTTCTGTCGTGCCCACCTCTTCATCTCAGTGTGCCAAGGGCACAAGTGTGTGCAGAGTTACTCCAGTCCTCCTAGTCGTCCACGGGAGAGAGCGAGGGCTTATGCAGCGCACAGTGTGGGACAAGGAAGAGGATCTTGCCTCACACTGAGAAGTTTTCTCGCCAACTACATACTGTGGCATTCAGGTGTGATAAATGCGAACATGGTACATAGCTTATGTCATGCAAGCCAAAACCAAAAATAAGTTTTCTTACTTTTGTTTTTACTATGAGCCAGACTTGGATTTGTGTTTAAGGTAATTAATACCAGTGAAGTCAAGAATGTATGAAGCTCGAAATTTTTAAGAAGTATAAGATGTCACTATAGCAAACTGGTTGAATTCTAATAACTAGGGCATAGATTGGTTAGAACTCTTTTATTTTTGGTTACTACTGTTGATCTAATCTTTCTAAAAAAGATTTATTTGGCTCACCTGATTTTTCTTTCTTTTTTTGGCCACTTCTATTGGTCTTTCATTTATTTATTTTCGTCCATCGTTGTTCTTTGGCCTGAGTGGGCCTCCCATCGCGGTGGCCTCTGTCGCTGCAGAGTACCAGCTCTGGACGCATGCGCTCCAGAGCTCCAGCTTGGTAATTGGACACATCGGTCCAGCCGCTCCGCGGCACGTGGGATCTTCCCAGGCCAGGGATTGAACTGGCACCCCTTTGTGGGATCTTTCTAGGCCAGGGATCGAACTGGCACCCCTTGCATTGCAAAGCAGTGTCCTTACCCACTGGACCACCAGGGAAACTCCTCACCAGATCTTAACTGAGGCATGTGGTCTGTTATTTGCACCCTGTGGACTCTTAGTTGCGGCCTTTGGGATCTAATTCCCTGACCGGGGATCAGACCCAGGCCCCCTGCATGGGCAGTACAGAGTTTTAACCATTGGACCACCAGGGAAGCCCCTATTGATGTAATCTTTAGAAAATGGAATTTGAGGCCATATTGACATAGATTTTAGTCCTGATTGTTCATTTACTGTCTTTGTGGTCTTGGCAAGATATTTCATATCAAATTTCACGTGTCCCATCTTTAAAGTAGGAACAATAATGTTTCTTTCTTTAAAATTGCTGAGAATTAGATTAAAGAGCACAAGTAGAAGCCTCGTTTGATGCCTGGTGGGTCGAGTCCCGCGCTCCCGCCGTGCACGGTGTGGGAGGTGCGCCGTGCGCTCTGGCTCACCCGTGCTCCGCATCGAGGCAGACGCCCCTGCCCCGTCTTCTCCCATCCGGTACTAACAAGGCCTGACCTGCTTAGCTTCCGAGATCAGACGAGACCGGGCGCATTCAGGGTGGCATGGCCGTAGACTCACCCAGTCTTCTGCTTTTATTCTCTTTCTAGTCTTAGAATAACACCTAAACTCTGAATGCCCTTTAGGAAAACCGAGAACAGTTGTTTAAATGTTAAGAAGATGGACATTTACAAGGTGATGAAAACATTTGTGTCATCGGCTGAGCTGTGGCCATGTTAGGGCTTCCCGTGGATTCCCGCAGCCGGGTTCGGGGGTCTCCACAGCGGACGGTCTGCCCACAGTGAGGGTCAGGGTCTCCCCAGAAGACAGCCTCCCCGCAGCCGGGGTGAGGGTCTCCCCGCCAATGGGACTTGGCCTTCATGAAGGGTTCAGGCAGCTGCAAAATTTCTCACCATTTTGACGTACTCGGAGTTGTTGGGTGTGCTGGTGTTTCTTAGGTATTGATGTCACTTGATGACTTTTTTTAACTTCCACAGCTAGTTTTAAGCTGTGAAGTCTCTCCACGTCTGTAAGAACGAGTTTAGGTTGAACAGTACGTGGGAAGGGAAACTTCTGAGGTCGATGCATATAATTTGCCTCTGAAATGCGCTTTTCCTTCAGGTTGTGTGTAACAGAAGTTCTGACGTTGAAGAGCTGAAATCCATTATTGAGACTCTGCGTGAGAACCAGGCACGGCTGCAGAAGGATAAAGCTGAGGAGATCGAGCAGCTCCATGAGATTATCGAGAGGCTGCAGAGGGAGCTGCCCGTTAGGGGCCCCACGGCACCTGAGGCCAAGGACGGCGGGACTGCTAGCCTGCAGAGCGAGCTGCGGGGCCTCGCAGCCGAGGAGGCGGAGGTCCCTGAGACGCTGAAGGACAAGCTGCACGCCGCCCTCGAGGCCAAGGAGGCCCTGGGCCAGCTGCTGGCCGAGCAGGAGCACCAGCATGGCCAGGCCCTCGAGACCCTCAAGCAGCGCCTGCAGGCTGCAGAGAAGGCGGCCACACGGCAGCTGGCTGAGAGGGGGCCCAGCACCTCCCTCAGGGAGGCAGAGGTCCAAAACCTGACCTCCCGGATCCGCAGTTTCGAAGCTGTCCTGCATGCCAAAGAAGCTAAGATCGCAAAAAGAGATTTAGAAATTGAAGCTCTGTGCCGGCAGAAGTCTGCCCACTCTGCCGAGCTGGAGGCCATCCTGGCGGCCGTAGCCTGCTTCCGCGACACCCTGCAGCAGCACCTCTTGGCAGCTGCCGGGGAGCCCCCGGAGCTGCAGCGGCTCCGAGCTCAGTGTGTCCGGCTCAGCCAGGAGCTGCAGGCACTCAACCAGCGATTCCTGAGGTGCCAGAAGGAGCTGGGTGAACGGCAGGTGCGCAGGGAGGGGGGCTCCCAGGGCCAGGCGTCTGGGGGCGGAGAGGCCTCGTGCAGTGAACAGGAGGAGCGGGACGTGGACAGCAGGCAGCTGGTCGAGGCCCCTGATGGCCGTGGCAGTGACCCACAGGTGAGTGCCTCATTCTCAGGCCACAGCTGGTGCAGCCTCTGTGTGTGTGTGTGTGTGTGTGGAGGGGTGGAGTATGTGTGGGTGCTGGGGGTTCAGGAGGGGTGTTGAGGGTGCGGGTGGGGTGCCGGGCTGCAGGTGGGGAGCTGGGGTGCAGGCAGATAAGTGAGGGTACAGGATGGGAGGTAGGGGTATATGTGGGGTGCCGGGCTGCAGGTGGGGATCTGAGCAGCTGCTCAGTGGCTGTGGGAGGCCATGCTTTTGGGGGCTGCCCAGCTCCAGCACATCCTGGCATCTTGGCCTGCTATGAGTGTGCACCCCTCAGGTCTCCTGCCCTGTGCTGGCTTCTGATCCTGATCTGTGGACTGTCTCTCGGGCTCTGCTGGACGGAGCCTGAGGTGGCCTCCCTGCGCTTCTGGCTTTCTGATGCCCTTGGCTGTGTGTCCGTAAGTATTGTCTTTGTTTTCTCCACTAATCGTAGAGTCCCACTGAGGATGACCCACAACCGACCAAAGCCCTGCCAACGCTGACCCCCCACATCAGTCCGGGCCAGCAGGACAGCGTGATGTCGGTGCTCACAGTCTACCAGCAGCCGTTGGAGCCTGAGCTGCTCTTAGTGGAAAAGGAGATGCACCTGCATGTGGAGGATGGCAGCCGAGCGCCAGGAGCAGTGAAGGTACCTGGGGACTGGGGTTGGGGAGTCAGGGGCACAGGACACAGGACCCTTGGTGTCTTTGCTGGGACAGCAGACAGGGGTGCCTTCTCCAGGTCCATCTCTCTTGGCAGAGCTATTCAGATCCGTTTTGAAATTTTCTACGTGTTTGATTTAAGTGCATCTCATCAGCTTGTGAAAAGTGAGCAGTTGATACAAGTAGGATTTAAGTGAGTCTAGGGCTTGAGTCCAGGAATTTTCATGTGAGGACCAGCTGCCGCAGTTGTGCCCCTGCAGCCGTCGCTGCCAGCCTCTGATTCATGGGGAAGGCTTTGCGTTTGTTGTTTGACCTTGAGGTGATTTCCATTGTTCTCCAGCAAAGAAGAGCAGAGTGATCCATGATTCACCAGTTTTAAATTTTTTATTTTTTTTAACAAAGGGTTTATTTATTTATTCTAGCCATGTGGTACGTGGATCCCTGACCAGGGATCGAGCCCATGCTGCCTGCATTGGAAGCACAGAGTCTTAACCACTGGGCCACTGGGGAAGTCCCATTACATTTTAAATTGATCTCAAGACAGTTGTTGTTCAGTTGTTACATGTATGATGTGTAATAATTATAGATTGTTGTTCACTCACGTGTCTGACTGTTTGCAACCCTTTGGACTGCGGCACACCAGGCTCCCCTGTCCTTCACTAGCTCCCGCAGTTTGCTCAAATTCATGTCCATGGAAGCAGTGATGCTGTGTAACCATCTCATCCTCTGCCACCCCTTCTCCTCTTGCCTTCAATCCTTCCCAGCATCCAGGTCTTTTTCAACGAGTCGGTTCTTATGATCCCTGGACAGAAGCTATGAGAAAACTGACTTTTCTTTTCCAGGGGAAGGGCGAGGTTGGCAGCATCAGGTTGTTGCTGGTGTGGATGTTGCCCTAACTTAATGCTGTGGAATGTGCCAGGAACCACATGTACCATGTTGGTGTTGGGAAGTTGGAAGATTCTGAATTCCCCAGCAATGGGGCTGTGTACTTAGGCCCGCAGTTTTGAGAGAGAAAGCTTGAATCTGATGTCTTGTGTTTATCACAGCCCCTCAGAAAAGGTATTCTGTACAGAACTTCCACCGATCTAGAGCAAACTCGTCTCAGTGCCCTTGGAACAGGAACGTTTATTTGAATTCTTAAAGTTCAGCCCTGCGATGCCATGACCTGGTTGCCAAATTTTTAGAAGTTACACACTGCAAGGAAATTCCAGATTTACTCCATAAATCGCAATTTTGTGTTTTCCAGAGTTTGCATATAGGACCTTCTAGGCCTTTTTTCCTTAAAAGCAAAAAACTTATGTCCTCAATAAATTGCCACAGAAATAGGTTATGACAGTTGCTTTTTTTGTGTGTTGTGTGTGGTATGGCTCAGAGATATTAAGTATGTTCATAATGTCCTGTGACCATGCATCTCCACAGCCCTTGTCATCATGCAGAACTGAAACTCTGCCATGTAAACAGTAGCTCCCATTTCCTGTCTCCCCTAGCCCGGGCAGCCACCATTCTGCTGTCTGTCTCTCTATGATTTGTGAGGTACTCATAAGTATTTATGTAAGTGGAGTCACACACTATTTGCTCTTCTGTGTCTGGCTTATTTCACTCAGCATGACCTGTTGGAACAATGCCGGGCCACATTTTAAATTGATCTCAAGACAGTTGTTGTTCAGTTGTTACATGTATGATGTGTAATAATTATAGATTGTTGTTCACTCACGTGTCTGACTGTTTGCAACCCTTTGGACTGCGGCACACCAGGCTCCCCTGTCCTTCACTAGCTCCCGCAGTTTGCTCAAATTCATGTCCATGGAAGCAGTGATGCTGTGTAACCATCTCATCCTCTGCCACCCCTTCTCCTCTTGCCTTCAATCCTTCCCAGCATCCAGGTCTTTTTCAACGAGTCGGTTCTTATGATCCCTGGACAGAAGCTATGAGAAAACTGACTTTTCTTTTCCAGGGGAAGGGCGAGGTTGGCAGCATCAGGTTGTTGCTGGTGTGGATGTTGCCCTAACTTAATGCTGTGGAATGTGCCAGGAACCACATGTACCATGTTGGTGTTGGGAAGTTGGAAGATTCTGAATTCCCCAGCAATGGGGCTGTGTACTTAGGCCCGCAGTTTTGAGAGAGAAAGCTTGAATCTGATGTCTTGTGTTTATCACAGCCCCTCAGAAAAGGTATTCTGTACAGAACTTCCACCGATCTAGAGCAAACTCGTCTCAGTGCCCTTGGAACAGGAACGTTTATTTGAATTCTTAAAGTTCAGCCCTGCGATGCCATGACCTGGTTGCCAAATTTTTAGAAGTTACACACTGCAAGGAAATTCCAGATTTACTCCATAAATCGCAATTTTGTGTTTTCCAGAGTTTGCATATAGGACCTTCTAGGCCTTTTTTCCTTAAAAGCAAAAAACTTATGTCCTCAATAAATTGCCACAGAAATAGGTTATGACAGTTGCTTTTTTTGTGTGTTGTGTGTGGTATGGCTCAGAGATATTAAGTATGTTCATAATGTCCTGTGACCATGCATCTCCACAGCCCTTGTCATCATGCAGAACTGAAACTCTGCCATGTAAACAGTAGCTCCCATTTCCTGTCTCCCCTAGCCCGGGCAGCCACCATTCTGCTGTCTGTCTCTCTATGATTTGTGAGGTACTCATAAGTATTTATGTAAGTGGAGTCACACACTATTTGCTCTTCTGTGTCTGGCTTATTTCACTCAGCATGATGTCATGCAGGTTCATCTATGTCATAGCAGGTGTAAGGATCTTCTTCCTGTTTAAGACTGAATAGTATTCCATTGTATGGATAGACCACACCATGCTTGTCCATTCGTCTGTTGATGGATACTTGGGTTTCTTCTGCTTTTTTTTTTTTTTTAAAGATTTATTTATTTATTTATTTTGGTGGGGAGGGAGGGAGGGGTGGGAGGGAGGGAGCAGGCAGGCCACTTCTATTGGTCTTTCATTTGTCCATTTTCATCCATCTTTGTTCTTTGGCCCGTGTGGGCCTCCCATCGCAGTGGCCTCTGTTGTCGCAGAGCACCGGCTCTGGGCACATGCGCTCCAGAGCTGTGGCTCAGTAGTTGGACACATCGGTCCAGCTGCTCCGTGGCACGTGGGATCTTCCCAGGCCAGGGATGGAACCGGCGCCCCTTGCACTGCAAGGCAGGACCACCAGGGAAGCCCTGCTTCTGCTTTTTAAATTTTTTTTTTATTTTTCTTTTTTCATTTGACTGCTCTGGGTCTTAGTTGTAGCACAGGGGCTCTTTGCTGTGTGTGGGCTCTTTAGTTGCAGCATACTGGATCTAGTTCCCTGACCAGGGATGAGACTGCAAGCCCCCTGCCTTGGGAGTATGGAGTCTGAGCAGCTGGGCCACCAGGGAAGTTCCACTCCCGCCTTTTAGCTGTAGTGGACAGTGCTCCGGTGAACTGGGTGTGCAGATACCTCCTTGAGACCCTGCTGTCCGTTCTTTGAAGGGTATACCCCAAACTGGAGTTGCTGATCACGTTGGTCTTCTGAGGAACTGCTTTTGTGGTGCTTTTTTTCCTTAAAAGCAAAAAACTTATGTCCTCAATAAATTGCCACAGAAATAGGTTATGACAGTTGCTTTTTTTGTGTGTTGTGTGTGGTATGGCTCAGAGATATTAAGTATGTTCATAATGTCCTGTGACCATGCATCTCCACAGCCCTTGTCATCATGCAGAACTGAAACTCTGCCATGTAAACAGTAGCTCCCATTTCCTGTCTCCCCTAGCCCGGGCAGCCACCATTCTGCTGTCTGTCTCTCTATGATTTGTGAGGTACTCATAAGTATTTATGTAAGTGGAGTCACACACTATTTGCTCTTCTGTGTCTGGCTTATTTCACTCAGCATGATGTCATGCAGGTTCATCTATGTCATAGCAGGTGTAAGGATCTTCTTCCTGTTTAAGACTGAATAGTATTCCATTGTATGGATAGACCACACCATGCTTGTCCATTCGTCTGTTGATGGATACTTGGGTTTCTTCTGCTTTTTTTTTTTTTTTAAAGATTTATTTATTTATTTATTTTGGTGGGGGAGGGAGGGGAGGGGTGGGAGGGAGGGAGCAGGCAGGCCACTTCTATTGGTCTTTCATTTGTCCATTTTCATCCATCTTTGTTCTTTGGCCCGTGTGGGCCTCCCATCGCAGTGGCCTCTGTTGTCGCAGAGCACCGGCTCTGGGCACATGCGCTCCAGAGCTGTGGCTCAGTAGTTGGACACATCGGTCCAGCTGCTCCGTGGCACGTGGGATCTTCCCAGGCCAGGGATGGAACCGGCGCCCCTTGCACTGCAAGGCAGGACCACCAGGGAAGCCCTGCTTCTGCTTTTTAAATTTTTTTTTTATTTTTCTTTTTTCATTTGACTGCTCTGGGTCTTAGTTGTAGCACAGGGGCTCTTTGCTGTGTGTGGGCTCTTTAGTTGCAGCATACTGGATCTAGTTCCCTGACCAGGGATGAGACTGCAAGCCCCCTGCCTTGGGAGTATGGAGTCTGAGCAGCTGGGCCACCAGGGAAGTTCCACTCCCGCCTTTTAGCTGTAGTGGACAGTGCTCCGGTGAACTGGGTGTGCAGATACCTCCTTGAGACCCTGCTGTCCGTTGTTTGAAGGGTATACCCCAAACTGGAGTTGCTGGATCTCACGTTGGTCTTCTGAGGAACTGCTGTGGTGTTTTCCACAGTGGCTGTACCATTTTATATTTCCATCAAAAGCATGCAGAGTTTCCAAGTTCTCTGTATCTTCGGCCAATATTTTTCATTTTCTGTTTTGGTTTTTTTTTTTTGGATAGTAGTCATCCTAATGGGTAGGAGGTGGTATCTGATTGTAGTTCTGATTCACATTTCTTAAATTATTAGTGTTATTGAATATCTTCTCACGTGCTTATTGGCCATTTATGTACGTTCTTCAGAGAGACATCTGGTCAAGTCTTTGGCAAATTTTGAATCAGGTTGTTTGTATGTTTGGGGTTTTTTTAATCAAGTTTTAGAAGCTCTTTATATATATGTATATATTTCTGGGTATATTAATCCCTTATCATGTGTATGATTTGTAAATGTTTTTTCCCATTTTGTGGGTTGCAGTTTTACTGTCTTTTTCAAAATGTCATGAAGCCTAATTTGTCTGTTTTTTGTTTCCTATATCTTTGGTGTAATAGCCAAGAAATCATTGTCAAATTCAGCATTATGAAGCTTCTGCCATGTTTTCTTCTCCAAGTTTTAGTTTTAGATCTTTGATCTATTTTGGGTTAATTTTTATATGTGGTTTTACATAAGAGTCCAGCTTCATTCTCTTGTGTGTGAATATCCTGTGTTTCCAGGATTATTTGTGAAGAGTGTCCTTTTCCACTGAATGATCTTGGTATCATTGTCAAAAATCACTTACCAGTATACGCAAAGGTCTGTTTCTGGGCTTTCTGTACTAGTCCATGTGTCTGTTTTTATGCTAATTTTGATTGCTATGGCTTTGTCATATAGTTTAAAATCAAGAAGCATTAAGTTCTTCAGCTTTGTTCTTGTTTTTCAAGATTGTTGTGGGGCTCTTCAGGGTCCTTTAAAATCCCATATGAATTTCAGGATGGGTTTTTTATTTCTGCAAAAAATGTCTTTGGAATTTTGTTAGAATTGTTTTGCCTATGTAGAATGCTTTCAGTAGTATTGACATCTTAATATTAATACTAAGCCTTTAAATCTATAACTATGAGACTTATTTCCATTTATTTATGTCCTCTTTAATTTCTTTTAGCAGTGTCTGTAGTTTCATTGTACAACTCCTTGGTGAATTCTTGGTTATTTTTTTTCTTTCTTCCTTTCTTTTTCTTTTTATTGGTTCATTGTTGGCTCTTCTGCTGCTGCAGGCTCTTCTCTAGCTGCAGGGTGTGGGGGCTCCTCTCTAGTTGAGGTGAGCAGGCTTCCTGTTGTGGTGACTTCTCTTGTTGGGGAACTTGGACTTCAGTTGTTGCGGCACACGGGCTCCACAGTTGCGGCTCCGAGGCTCTAGAGCACAGGCTCCATAGTTGTGGCTCACGGGCCTAGCTGCTCCAGCATGCGGGATCTTCCTGGCGCAGGAATTGAACCCATGTCTCCTCGTTGGCAGGTGAACTTTATGTATATATTTCTGGGTATATTAATCCCTTATCATGTGTATGATTTGTAAATGTTTTTTCCCATTTTGTGGGTTGCAGTTTTACTGTCTTTTTCAAAATGTCATGAAGCCTAATTTGTCTGTTTTTTGTTTCCTATATCTTTGGTGTAATAGCCAAGAAATCATTGTCAAATTCAGCATTATGAAGCTTCTGCCATGTTTTCTTCTCCAAGTTTTAGTTTTAGATCTTTGATCTATTTTGGGTTAATTTTTATATGTGGTTTTACATAAGAGTCCAGCTTCATTCTCTTGTGTGTGAATATCCTGTGTTTCCAGGATTATTTGTGAAGAGTGTCCTTTTCCACTGAATGATCTTGGTATCATTGTCAAAAATCACTTACCAGTATACGCAAAGGTCTGTTTCTGGGCTTTCTGTACTAGTCCATGTGTCTGTTTTTATGCTAATTTTGATTGCTATGGCTTTGTCATATAGTTTAAAATCAAGAAGCATTAAGTTCTTCAGCTTTGTTCTTGTTTTTCAAGATTGTTGTGGGGCTCTTCAGGGTCCTTTAAAATCCCATATGAATTTCAGGATGGGTTTTTTATTTCTGCAAAAAATGTCTTTGGAATTTTGTTAGAATTGTTTTGCCTATGTAGAATGCTTTCAGTAGTATTGACATCTTAATATTAATACTAAGCCTTTAAATCTATAACTATGAGACTTATTTCCATTTATTTATGTCCTCTTTAATTTCTTTTAGCAGTGTCTGTAGTTTCATTGTACAACTCCTTGGTGAATTCTTGGTTATTTTTTTTCTTTCTTCCTTTCTTTTTCTTTTTATTGGTTCATTGTTGGCTCTTCTGCTGCTGCAGGCTCTTCTCTAGCTGCAGGGTGTGGGGGCTCCTCTCTAGTTGAGGTGAGCAGGCTTCCTGTTGTGGTGACTTCTCTTGTTGGGGAACTTGGACTTCAGTTGTTGCGGCACACGGGCTCCACAGTTGCGGCTCCGAGGCTCTAGAGCACAGGCTCCATAGTTGTGGCTCACGGGCCTAGCTGCTCCGCAGCATGCGGGATCTTCCTGGCGCAGGAATTGAACCCATGTCTCCTGCGTTGGCAGGTGAACTGTTTACCACTGAGCTACCAGGGAATCCCCTCTTTTTTTTTTTTTTTTTTAAAGATTTATTTATTTATTTATTTTGGGCGGGGGTCGGGTTGGGGAGGGAGGCGAGCAGGCGGGCCACTTCTATTGGTCTTTCATTTGTCTATTTTCATCCGTCTTTGTTCTTTGGCTCCTGTGGGCCTCCCATCGCGGTGGCCTCTGTTGTAGAGCACCGGCTCTGGGCGCATGCGCTCCAGAGCTCCGGCTCGGTAATTGGACACATCAGTCCAGTCGCTCCGCGGGCACGTGGGATCTTCCCAGACCAGGGATGGAACCGGCGCCCCTTGCACTGCAAGGCGGTGTCCTTACCCATTGGACCACCAGGGGAAGCCCTCCCCTCTTTTTTTTAAATTTGTTGTTGTTGTTGCTAGCGTAAATAGAATTGTTTTCTTAATTTTCTTTTCAGATAGTTCCTGTATAGAAATGCAACTGACTTTTATATTCTGACTTTCTATCTTGCTATTTCAAAGAATTCATTTATTGGTTATGACAGTTTCTTTGTGGAATATTTAGGATTTCGACTTACAGGGTCACATCGTCTGTGACTGTAGATCATTTCACTTCTCCCTTTCTTGCCTAATTGCTCTGGCTAGGATTTCCAGTACTGTGTTGAAGAGAATTGGGCATCCTTTCCTTATTTCTGATCTTAGAGGAAAAGCTTCTGGTCTGTCATCCTCAAATATGGTGTTTACTGTGGGTTTCTCATGTGTGGCTTTCATGTGTTAACATAGTTTCCTTTTACTGTTAGTATGTTGAATTTAATATTTTTTTAATTGTGAAAGGGTATTGGATTTTGTCAAATGCTTTTTCTACATCAACTGAAATGATAGGTGACTTTTTCCTCCTTTGTTTTGCTAACGGAATATATTACATTGACTGATTTTCTTATGTTTAGTTTAAGCAATAACTACCACTGGATTATGGTGTATAACCCACCCCCCTTTTTTAAATTTTGGCCTCTTTTATTAGTTTTTTACTTATTTATTTTCATCCATCCTTGTTCTTTGGCCCATGTAGGCCTCCCATTGCAGTGGCCCCTCTCGCTGCAGAGCACTGGCTCCAGGCACACGTGCTATGAAGCGCTGGCTCGCAACTGGACACGCCGGTCCCGCCGCTCCACAGCACGTGGGGTCTTCCCAGGCCAGGCATCGAACTGGTGCCCCTTGCACTGCAAGGCGGACTCTTTACCCCCTGGACCACCAGGGAAGCCCTATAACCCTTTTAATATGATGTTGAGCTCAATTTGCTATTATTTTGTTCAGATTTTTGCATAAATATTTATAAAGATACTGGTTTATAGTTTTAATTCTTTGTAGTATCTTTAGCTTTAAGGTATTGCAGGCCTCATAGAATGACTCAGGAGGCATTCTCTCTGCTGCTGTGCTGGAAAGAGACTTCCAAGGATTGCTGTAATTTTTTTCTTAAATGTTTGGTAGAATTCACCAGTGAATTCATCTTGGCCTGGTGCTTCCTCCTTTTCAGTTTTCTAGAAAAGTTTAAAAGGATTGATAGTAGTTCTTCTTTACAAGTTTTATGGATTTCACCAGTGAAACCATCAGGTCCAGTGCTTTGTTTCATAGGGAGTTTTTTTTTTTTTAAGAAATGCATTTTATTTATTTATTTATTTATGTATGGCTATTCTGGGTTTTCACTGCTGCCACAGCCTCTTCTCTAGTTGCAGGGAGTGGGGGCTACTCGCTAGTTGAGGTGAGCAGGCTTCTTGTTGCAGGGACTTCTCTTGTTGTGGAGCTCGGGCTCTAGGGCTCCTGGGCTTCACTAGTTGTGGCACGTGGGCTCCATAGTTGCAGCTCCAAGACTCTGGAGCACAGGCTCCATTGTTGCGGCTCACAGGCTTCGTTGCTCCGCCACCTGTGGGATCTTCTCAGGTCAGGGATCGAGCTCGTGTCTCCTGCTTTGGCAGGTGAACTCTCCACCACTGAGCTACCAGGGAAGCCCCACAGGGAGATTTTTGATTACTGATTAAATCTCCTTCTTAGTCTAATTTGTCGAATTTCTGGGTTAAAATTGATTTTGTCTGAAATTGAAGGAGTCGCTTGCTATTTTTGTGTTACCGCTTGCATGGAATATCTTTTCTTATTCTTTTATTTTCTTTTATTTTCAAGCTGTTTGTGTCTTTGGCCCATGTAGGCCTCCCATTGCAGTGGCCCCTCTCGCTGCAGAGCACTGGCTCCAGGCACACGTGCTATGAAGCGCTGGCTCGCAACTGGACACGCCGGTCCCGCCGCTCCACAGCACGTGGGGTCTTCCCAGGCCAGGCATCGAACTGGTGCCCCTTGCACTGCAAGGCGGACTCTTTACCCCCTGGACCACCAGGGAAGCCCTATAACCCTTTTAATATGATGTTGAGCTCAATTTGCTATTATTTTGTTCAGATTTTTGCATAAATATTTATAAAGATACTGGTTTATAGTTTTAATTCTTTGTAGTATCTTTAGCTTTAAGGTATTGCAGGCCTCATAGAATGACTCAGGAGGCATTCTCTCTGCTGCTGTGCTGGAAAGAGACTTCCAAGGATTGCTGTAATTTTTTTCTTAAATGTTTGGTAGAATTCACCAGTGAATTCATCTTGGCCTGGTGCTTCCTCCTTTTCAGTTTTCTAGAAAAGTTTAAAAGGATTGATAGTAGTTCTTCTTTACAAGTTTTATGGATTTCACCAGTGAAACCATCAGGTCCAGTGCTTTGTTTCATAGGGAGTTTTTTTTTTTTTAAGAAATGCATTTTATTTATTTATTTATTTATGTATGGCTATTCTGGGTTTTCACTGCTGCCACAGCCTCTTCTCTAGTTGCAGGGAGTGGGGGCTACTCGCTAGTTGAGGTGAGCAGGCTTCTTGTTGCAGGGACTTCTCTTGTTGTGGAGCTCGGGCTCTAGGGCTCCTGGGCTTCACTAGTTGTGGCACGTGGGCTCCATAGTTGCAGCTCCAAGACTCTGGAGCACAGGCTCCATTGTTGCGGCTCACAGGCTTCGTTGCTCCGCCACCTGTGGGATCTTCTCAGGTCAGGGATCGAGCTCGTGTCTCCTGCTTTGGCAGGTGAACTCTCCACCACTGAGCTACCAGGGAAGCCCCACAGGGAGATTTTTGATTACTGATTAAATCTCCTTCTTAGTCTAATTTGTCGAATTTCTGGGTTAAAATTGATTTTGTCTGAAATTGAAGGAGTCGCTTGCTATTTTTGTGTTACCGCTTGCATGGAATATCTTTTCTTATTCTTTTATTTTCTTTTATTTTCAAGCTGTTTGTGTCTTTAGGTGTAAAGTAAACTTCTGTAGATAGCATATATTGGATTGACCACAAATCTCCTTTGTTTTTAAAGTAAAAATAAAAGACACATTTCTCATTTTCACCAAAGACTTTATTGAGCAATGTAGTCATCATTTTGTTCTACTGCTTGCTGCCATTTTTCAGGCAACTTCATAATTTCATCTTCTCAAAACTTTATCTTCTTAAGAAAAGAACTATTCCAGGTAGCTTTTAAACTCTTCCAAAAATTTCTATCAAAATTGCAATTTTTTCATTCAGAGAATTTTGTAAAGACCAAAATAAATAGAAATCCAAAAGTAGAATGTCTGGTGAATATGGTAAATGAATAACAGTTTTTGCCTGGTCATCAAAGAAACATGTGGTCTTCCCTTATCTTGATGGAGGACTGTGAGTTTTGTGTTGAGTAATTTCAGACTTTTGTTCCATTGAAGAATCACATGTGGAAATACGGTCTATAAGGTTTTTTTCTCTTAACTAATGTGGACCTAAACATCAGAGTGATTAACATAACGCAGCTGGTGCAAATGATTTTCAGCGAAGTCAGCTATCTACCTGTTACGTTGATGGTTCTCAGTTAATGTCTGTATTTGGTTGCTGGCAACTTCAGCTGGTCTACCTGCCTTTGGCGTATGAAACGTCACAAAACGCCTTTATTTACAGAGTTTTGTTGTTTACTGCCGCACGTCAACCTGGATCCTCCATGCACAAACCTCTTCTGACACATGCGGTCAGTCGCAGCAAGGTCTTCATACATTGCACAAATCTTTGTTTGCTTTTTAGTTGCATTTTTACCTTTCTAGAAATAATAAAGCATAGTATGGCAAAAATGTTGCTTTTCTTCCATCTTCAATATTAAAATCGCTAGAAAAAATTCACCAATTTTAATGTTTTTTTAAAAAAATGAAGACTTGCATGACAGCTGTCACAATACAATCTAACAAAATTGTTTTGGATAATGTTGAGCACAACCAAGCACGACTGGAGCCATCTTACAGGAAAAAAACGAAGGAACCTTGTGGCCACCAGCCTGATAGTTGGATCATGTGTAGTTTTTTTGAGGGGAGGGCGATGCGGGTTGGGGAGGGAGGGGGCCGGGCAGACCACTTCTATTGGTCTTTCATTTCTCTATTTTCATCCATCTTTGTTCTTTGGTCTGTGTGGGCCTCCCATCGCGGTGGCCTCTGTTGTCGCAGAGCACCGGCTCTGGGCGCATGCGCTCCAGAGCTCCGGCTCGGTAGTTGGACACACTGGTCCAGCCGCTCCACGGCTCGTGGAATTCTCCCAGGCCAGGGATCGAACTGGCGCCCCTTGCACTGCAAGGCGGTGTCCTTACCCACTGGACCACCAGGGAAGCCCCGGGATTATGTTTTTCTCTGTTCTGCCAACCTGCTTCTGAAGAGCTTAATCCATTTATATTTAAATTCATTTACTGATAGGGAGGCATGTGCTTTTGTCATTTTACTGTTTTCTTTATGCCTTATAGCTTTTTTTGATCCCTCATTTCCCACATTACTGTTGATCCCTCATTTCCTGCATTTCTTACATAAATTGATTTTTCTTTAATAGCAAATAGTTTAAGTTCCTTTCTCATTTCTCTTTGTGTATATTCTATTGCCATTTTCATGTTTAACATCGTAACACAAAATACTCTGAGTTGAACTAATATCAGCCTAAGCTTAATAACACATAAAACTGTTCCATTTAACTCTATCCCTGCTCCTTTTGGTTTTGATGCAATGAAGACACTTTTTGTAACTATATGCTTCAAAATATAAACTAATAATTCCGTTAAATGCATCAGTGTCTTAAATTATATAGAAAACAACATATGGAGCTAGGAACTAAAGTTTCAGTAATATTAACTTTTAGATTAACACCTTAAGAATATATACTATTCATTCATGATGAGAACAAAAAGTGCAGTTAGAAACCATTGGTTCCAATGTTAGCTTTTATAACTGCCTGTATGTTTACCTACTGAGATCTTTATTTCTCTGTGCAGCTTTGTGCCTACTGTGTAGGGTTCTTTTATTTCCCCTTCAGGACTCTCTTGAATGGGGGCTTCCCTGGTGGCTCAGTGGTAAATGACCCACTTGCCAATGCAGGAGGCACAGGCTCAATCCCTGGATCAGGAAGATCCCCTGAAGTAGGAAATGGCAACCCACTCCGTTAGGCTATGGACAGAGGAGTCTGGTGGGCTTAGCAACTAGGCCGGGCAGACCACTTCTATTGGTCTTTCATTTCTCTATTTTCATCCATCTTTGTTCTTTGGTCTGTGTGGGCCTCCCATCGCGGTGGCCTCTGTTGTCGCAGAGCACCGGCTCTGGGCGCATGCGCTCCAGAGCTCCGGCTCGGTAGTTGGACACACTGGTCCAGCCGCTCCACGGCTCGTGGAATTCTCCCAGGCCAGGGATCGAACTGGCGCCCCTTGCACTGCAAGGCGGTGTCCTTACCCACTGGACCACCAGGGAAGCCCCGGGATTATGTTTTTCTCTGTTCTGCCAACCTGCTTCTGAAGAGCTTAATCCATTTATATTTAAATTCATTTACTGATAGGGAGGCATGTGCTTTTGTCATTTTACTGTTTTCTTTATGCCTTATAGCTTTTTTTGATCCCTCATTTCCCACATTACTGTTGATCCCTCATTTCCTGCATTTCTTACATAAATTGATTTTTCTTTAATAGCAAATAGTTTAAGTTCCTTTCTCATTTCTCTTTGTGTATATTCTATTGCCATTTTCATGTTTAACATCGTAACACAAAATACTCTGAGTTGAACTAATATCAGCCTAAGCTTAATAACACATAAAACTGTTCCATTTAACTCTATCCCTGCTCCTTTTGGTTTTTGATGCAATGAAGACACTTTTTGTAACTATATGCTTCAAAATATAAACTAATAATTCCTTTAAATGCATCAGTGTCTTAAATTATATAGAAAACAACATATGGAGCTAGGAACTAAAGTTTCAGTAATATTAACTTTTAGATTAACACCTTAAGAATATATACTATTCATTCATGATGAGAACAAAAAGTGCAGTTAGAAACCATTGGTTCCAATGTTAGCTTTTATAACTGCCTGTATGTTTACCTACTGAGATCTTTATTTCTCTGTGCAGCTTTGTGCCTACTGTGTAGGGTTCTTTTATTTCCCCTTCAGGACTCTCTTGAATGGGGGCTTCCCTGGTGGCTCAGTGGTAAATGACCCACTTGCCAATGCAGGAGGCACAGGCTCAATCCCTGGATCAGGAAGATCCCCTGAAGTAGGAAATGGCAACCCACTCCAGTATTATTGCCTGGAAAATTCTATGGACAGAGGAGTCTGGTGGGCTTAGCAACTAAACAACTCTCATGAACATTTCTTACAGGGCAGGTCTTAGTGGTAACAAGCTCCCTTGACTTCTGTTGATCTGGTAATGCCTTATTTCTCACCTACTCTTGAAGGAGTCTTGCTGGATTTAGGATTCTTAGCTGAAAGTTCTTTATCTTCTAGCACTTCAAATATACTGACAGACCTAGTCAGAGTATTGAAAAGCAGAGACATTACTTTGCCCGCAAAGGTCCGTATAGTCAAAGCTATGGTTTTTCCGGTAGTCATGTGAAAGCTGAATAATAAAAAGGGCTGACCACCGAAGAATTGATTCCTTCGAACTGTGGTGCTGGAGAAGACTCTTGAGAGTCTCTTAAACTGCAAGGAGATCAAATCAATCAATCCAAAGGAAATCAACCCTGAATGTTCATTGGAAAGGCTGAAGTTGAAACTCCAGTACTTTGGCCACCTGATGCAAAGAGCTGAGTCACTGGAAAAGACCCTGATGCTGGGAAAGGCTGAGGGCAAGAGAGGAAGGGGGCGACAGGGTGAGATGGTTGGACGGCATCAGTGACTTAATAGAGAACTTGAGCAAACTCTGGGAAATGGTGAAGGACAGGGGAAACTTGGTGTGCCGCAGTCCATGGGGTCACAAGGAGTCAAACATGTTTGAGCGACTAAAAACTGTCCTCTGGCCTCCAGGGTTTCTGATACAGAAATCCGTTGATAATCTTCCCAAGGATCTTTGTACATAGGACAAGTTACTGCTCTCTTGCTGTTTTCAAAATTCCATCTTTGACTTTGTGTGAGTTTGATTAGGACATATCTTGGTTGTCGATCTGTTTGAGTGCATCTTAGAGTTCTTTGAATTTCCTGTGTACTTACGTTCACAACTTTTATCTTAAATCTGTGCACTATCCTTTTGTATTCTCTTTGCCTTTGGACTTCTTGAATGGGGCTTCCCTCATGGCTCAGTGGTAAATGACCCACTTGCCAATGCAGGAGGCACAGGCTCAATCCCTGGATCAGGAAGATCCCCTGAAGTAGGAAATGGCAACCCACTCCAGTATTATTGCCTGGAAAATTCTATGGACAGAGGAGTCTGGTGGGCTTAGCAACTAAACAACTCTCATGAACATTTCTTACAGGGCAGGTCTTAGTGGTAACAAGCTCCCTTGACTTCTGTTGATCTGGTAATGCCTTATTTCTCACCTACTCTTGAAGGAGTCTTGCTGGATTTAGGATTCTTAGCTGAAAGTTCTTTATCTTCTAGCACTTCAAATATACTGACAGACCTAGTCAGAGTATTGAAAAGCAGAGACATTACTTTGCCCGCAAAGGTCCGTATAGTCAAAGCTATGGTTTTTCCGGTAGTCATGTGAAAGCTGAATAATAAAAAGGGCTGACCACCGAAGAATTGATTCCTTCGAACTGTGGTGCTGGAGAAGACTCTTGAGAGTCTCTTAAACTGCAAGGAGATCAAATCAATCAATCCAAAGGAAATCAACCCTGAATGTTCATTGGAAAGGCTGAAGTTGAAACTCCAGTACTTTGGCCACCTGATGCAAAGAGCTGAGTCACTGGAAAAGACCCTGATGCTGGGAAAGGCTGAGGGCAAGAGAGGAAGGGGGCGACAGGGTGAGATGGTTGGACGGCATCAGTGACTTAATAGAGAACTTGAGCAAACTCTGGGAAATGGTGAAGGACAGGGAAGCTTGGTGTGCCGCAGTCCATGGGGTCACAAGGAGTCAAACATGTTTGAGCGACTAAAAACTGTCCTCTGGCCTCCAGGGTTTCTGATACAGAAATCCGTTGATAATCTTCCCAAGGATCTTTGTACATAGGACAAGTTACTGCTCTCTTGCTGTTTTCAAAATTCCATCTTTGACTTTGTGTGAGTTTGATTAGGACATATCTTGGTTGTCGATCTGTTTGAGTGCATCTTAGAGTTCTTTGAATTTCCTGTGTACTTACGTTCACAACTTTTATCAGATTTGGAAAGTCTGTGCACTATCCTTTTGTATTCTCTTTGCCTCTTTTTCTCTTCCTTCTGAGGGGACTCTGGCTTGCTCAGTGGTTCCCACAGGGCCCATTTACTTTTCTCAACCCCACCCCCACCCCTGGACTCAGTAATTTCCATTGTTTTGTCTTCACCTTCACTAATTCTTTTTTTTTTCTTAATTTTTTTTTTTTTTAATTTGGCTGCATTGGGTCTCAGTTGTAGCATGTGGGCTCTAGTTCCCTGACCAGGGATTGAACCTGGGCCCCCTGCATTGGGAGCACAGAGTCTCAGCCACTGGACCACCAGGGAATTCCCTTCACTAATTCTTTCTTCTGCCTTCTGAGATCTACCTTTGAATCCCTTTAGTGAGCTTTAAATTTAGTTATTTTACTTTTCAACTCCAGAATTTATTTGTGATTTCTTTTTTCTTTATTAATACTCGTATTTTGTTCATACCTTTTTTACACTTTTTCCACATTTTCCTTAGTTCTTTGAGCATCTTTAAGGTGGTTGTGTTAAAATCTTTGTCTAGGGGCTTCCCCTGGTGGTCCAGTGGGTAAGGACACCACCTTGCAGTGCAAGGGGCGCCGGTTCGATCCCTGGCCTGGGAAGATCCCACGTGCCGCAGAGTGGCTGGACTGATGTGTCCAATTACCAAGCCGGAACTCTGGAGCGCATGTGCCCAGAGCCGGTGCTCTGCGACAACAGAGGCCACCGTGATGGGAGGCCCACAGGAGCCAAAAAACAAATACAGATGAAAACAGAGAAATGAAAGACCAATAAAAGTGGCCCACCCGTCCCCCTCCCTCCCTACCCCCCAAAATAAATAAATAAATAAAAATAAATGTTTAAAAAAAAAAAAATCTTTGTCTAGTAGATCCACCATCAGGTCTTTTCTAGGGATGGTTTCCATAGATGTAATTTTACCTGTGCATGCGCCATACTTAGCTATTTCCTTTACTTGTGATTTTTGTTATCTTTGTTGAACACTGAACCTTTTAATCTAGTAATGTGATAAATCTAGGTATCAGACTCTCTTTTTTTCTCAGTATTTGCTTTTTTTCTTTTTTGGCTAGGGCTTTTTTGGTTGGTTTTTTGGATTGATGTCTCTGTGCAAAGGATCAGCCTGAGATAGATGTAAACTTAAGTTCTCAAATCCTTTCTGAGCCTGTGCCTTTCCCCGGGCACATGCAGTCACTTTGGAATTTCCTCTGTATTTGCAGTTGTTTTTGAATGTTCTGGTTTTAAGTTTGTCACCAAAGGGAAAAAGAGCAGCATGGTGGCTGTGGGGGGAAGGGGGCATCAGCACTTTAAGTCTCCTGGAAGTTCCTCCCGCCTGTGAGCAAGGGCTCCCGCCTGAGCGCCGGCCTCTGTCTGCTCCTCTGGGCAGCAGGCGGAGTGTCACTCCCAGTCGCGGACAGCAGCGCCCTTTCTGCTCGCCCTCAGTCCTGCAGATGCTCCGGGGAACATGCACAGCTGCCTGCAGGCCCTGGGGGCGGGGTGCTTGAGCTGGAAGCTGGGAGCAGTTACCCTCCAGTCCCAGCTGACTGCAGACTTCCAGGCTTGTCGTGTGGGGCACATTCTGCCAGCGCAGCTGCCATCCAGGTGGGAGAGGAGCCCTAGTGTGTTAAATCTTTGTCTAGGGGCTTCCCCTGGTGGTCCAGTGGGTAAGGACACCACCTTGCAGTGCAAGGGGCGCCGGTTCGATCCCTGGCCTGGGAAGATCCCACGTGCCGCAGAGTGGCTGGACTGATGTGTCCAATTACCAAGCCGGAACTCTGGAGCGCATGTGCCCAGAGCCGGTGCTCTGCGACAACAGAGGCCACCGTGATGGGAGGCCCACAGGAGCCAAAGAACAAAGACGGATGAAAATAGAGAAATGAAAGACCAATAAAAGTGGCCCACCCGACCCCCCCCCCCCCCACCCCACCCCCTAAAAAAGATAAATAAATAAATAAAAATAAATGTTTAAAAAAAAAAAAATCTTTGTCTAGTAGATCCACCATCAGGTCTTTTCTAGGGATGGTTTCCATAGATGTAATTTTACCTGTGCATGCGCCATACTTAGCTATTTCCTTTACTTGTGATTTTTGTTATCTTTGTTGAACACTGAACCTTTTAATCTAGTAATGTGATAAATCTAGGTATCAGACTCTCTTTTTTTCTCAGTATTTGCTTTTTTTCTTTTTTGGCTAGGGCTTTTTTGGTTGGTTTTTTGGATTGATGTCTCTGTGCAAAGGATCAGCCTGAGATAGATGTAAACTTAAGTTCTCAAATCCTTTCTGAGCCTGTGCCTTTCCCCGGGCACATGCAGTCACTTTGGAATTTCCTCTGTATTTGCAGTTGTTTTTGAATGTTCTGGTTTTAAGTTTGTCACCAAAGGGAAAAAGAGCAGCATGGTGGCTGTGGGGGGAAGGGGGCATCAGCACTTTAAGTCTCCTGGAAGTTCCTCCCGCCTGTGAGCAAGGGCTCCCGCCTGAGCGCCGGCCTCTGTCTGCTCCTCTGGGCAGCAGGCGGAGTGTCACTCCCAGTCGCGGACAGCAGCGCCCTTTCTGCTCGCCCTCAGTCCTGCAGATGCTCCGGGGAACATGCACAGCTGCCTGCAGGCCCTGGGGGCGGGGGTGCTTCTGAGCTGGAAGCTGGGAGCAGTTACCCTCCAGTCCCAGCTGACTGCAGACTTCCAGGCTTGTCGTGTGGGGCACATTCTGCCAGCGCAGCTGCCATCCAGGTGGGAGAGGAGCCCCTAGTGCTGCTGGCCCTGCGGCCTGCCAGGGTCTCCTGGGGTTGCCCTAGGGAACACGCTTTAAGCTTTGAGCCTTTCATGGGATTTCTTAATTGTTCAAAGAGTCTCTGAAACCTGCTCATGAATAGCAGACGAACGTGAGAGCATAAAGTTCAATTATTTTACTGTATACATGTTCTTTCTTTTCTTCAGGATAAGGGAAAACTACTGGAAGGTTGTCAGCTGCAAAAAGTTGATCTCATAGGTCAGGTGGAACAACTTCAAGAGAAACTGAACCATCTGGTGCATTCCATGAGTTTCCAAAACATCGAGATGGAGGACTTTAAATTTCGGCAGACATTGGCGTCTCCACATGCTTCAGAAGATGGTTCAAGTGATAGTTCTGGTAACAGTGAAGAAACTGAGAAATCACCTCCCGTCGATTCACTTAACGTTCCATGGGATCTAGTTGACTTTCCCGGAAGTCCAGATTCATCCATAAGAAACAGGGAGCCAGATGCTCCCACGGGAGAGCAGCTTGCTTTGCAGGACGGATCCCTCTGCTCGCAGGGCCTCTTGCATGGGTGTTCCTGGGACCTTGCCCACACCCAGGGGCCAAGGCCCTTGAAGAACGTGCTCAAGACGATGGACCTGTCCTCCTGGAGTTCCCCCGAAGTCGTCAGGAAGGACTCAACCCTCGAGCCCCCACCCAGCCTGCCCCTGACACCCTGCTCAGATGCCCTGAGTCTGCGCAGCCTGGACACCTCACTTTGGGATCAGACAAGCACCCAGCTGCTCCAGGGTGACCAGTCAGGGCTGCTTTGTTACCCGGGCGAATCAGCTGCGGAAACGGCGTCTAGGTGGGCGGGGTCCCCGTTGGCTGGAGACAGGGCTCCCTCTGCCAACCACCTTGCTCAGCAGGTGCCTGTGGTAAGTGGTCTCCCCAGGCTCTGTCCTGCTCTAGGTCCTGGGATGCTCAAGGCTGTGTCTTCCCACTGGGCTGTGTCTGTGTGGCCAGTGGGGTCACAGCAGCAGCCATTGTTGGCTCACCGCCTGATGTGGCCGTTTGACTGGACTTGGGTGAGCACCTGGCAGTCACCTGGTCAAGTGTAGGGATTGTCAGTGTTCTGCACAATGGATGCAAATCTGCTGTAATAGGAACATCCAGAGCCCTTGGGTTGCTTTTAGCAGTGCATGAAATGCATTAGTCTTAAATCCACAGGCCTGAGTTTGCTAAGTCACACTGGCTTTGGAAAGTGTCGTCACAACCCATCTTCATGAGTGGTCTGCATATTGGCTCTTAGTCTAGAACATGTTTTAGGTTTATTTTCAGTTGTAGTTCATGCTTAAGAGGTGCTACATATAATGTAATCAATTTCAAGAACACTTCAATGCATTATTTATTTTCAATGCATTATTTTGAGGTTAGATTATATTTTACCTAACATGGGTTTGAGATTTTGTGTGTTTTGGATTAGATAAGATGAACAATAAATGATAGGATATGTGTATCATTTGAAGTCTTTAAAATATTCCTAGAAAAATGTGGATGAATTTGATTAAATTATTATGATGTATGACCTTGTGTCCATCAGCTTTAAAGACTTGTGTTTGGGTTCTATGTGGGAAGATGATAAATGAAGGTCTTAGGAAGTTTCCATCTGGCGAGTGCAATTCCGTGATATAAAACGTTATCATTTTGTGACCATGTGAAAATATACCTGTTTGAACAGGAGAAGGATGTTGAAGATTTTATTGTAACATCTCTTGATTCTCACGAAAAGTCAAGATCACCTCCTCTCGGGTTAGAAGGAAAGAGCGATGCAAAAAGTGAGTCTGTCACTAACTGTGCTTCTGCGGTTTCAGAGCGTAGATGGCGCGGGTCGCTGTGTCTGCGTCCCTCTTTGTCTCTGTCTCCCTCTGGGTCTGTGCTCTTGTGACGTGAAGACCTGATGTCATTTTACCCCTGAGAAGGTCACGTGTGTTTTGTGGAGTCCTGTCCACAGCAGTGCAGTCGAGCCAGGATGTGCCCCCTGAGCTGGGGCAGCGTCAAGTCCACAGACACCCCTGAGGTTTTGTCCTGTCGGTACGCTTCACGGAAAGCGCGGTGGCTGGCACCACGCGTCCGGCTGTCCTTTGGAAGGTAGCTCTGCGCACCACCGTACACCAGCGCCTCCACCATCCAGCGGTGCTTTGCGGGGTGGAGGCTGGTGAGGCAGGCCAGCTGCCTGGTGCAGCCCTCAGGCCGTCAGGATCCGCGAGGTGTGGCTGTATGTGCTTGGCAGGCTTGTGGGCGTGTGTGTGGGTGTCTGTCCGTCTCAGGGCAGCGGGAGCACCCTGGCGGTGCCACACTCTTCCAGAGGGTCAGCTTAGACCACGTGGTCATACTGCCAGGTTTCATCCTGTTCCTTCCGAAAAGCCTAGTGTCCTGGGTAGGCTTTCGAGACCTGGATCTCTTCTTAGGTGTGTGCCCGCTTGGCCTCTGTCGAAGGTTCCCAGTGACCTTGCCAGTCCTGTCAACTGCGGTGGTCACCACATCGTGGCTTCCTAATCTCACTTTCTTGTGTAATTGTTAGATTTTTACAAGTCAGTCACCTCAAAGTGTTCTGACTTTTTAAAAAAGTCCTCATTGGCTTACGGGGTGCTTGTGGGGACAGGGCAGCAGCGACGTCCAGACCAGCAGCGGTGTCAGCATTCACGGGTCGGGGCCAGCTCTTTCCAGCTGGCATTCTCGCTTCTCCCTGGCAGCAGCCGTGGGATGTGGCAGTGCGGGCGGCAGCGAGGTGCATGCCAGACGCAGCCTCTCGTCCACTTTCCTGAGGACACCACGTTCAGCTTTCACAAAGCCACTCGAGTTTGTTCCTAAATCACGGGTGCTAGTTAAGGCAACAGGTCTCCACCTCCCTGCCCGGATCCCCGGAAGTCTGCTGCCCTTCCTGCTCCGTCCGGCAGAGGGAGCCTGCACTTCAGGTGCAGCTGTGCGCTGCCCTCAGCGCCTTTCCCTGTGCTCTGGACGTGGGCCTTGCTTTCCAGCGGAACTCCTCGTCCTTTCTGTTCTCTGTAAGTTCCTGGGAAAAGCATGCTCAAGGTGCTTTCTGTATGAATGTTGGCGTCTTCCTGGTTGGGGGCTTGGAATTGACCGTGGGCGGCAGGAAGGCTCCTGCAGGGCACGGAGCCCTCAGTCCTGGGTCTGGGCGTAGTGAGCACAGCATATGCTGTTCACCCAAGAATTCTTCTTGTTCCTTTGGTCATTTCCCCTGGAGCTTTCTCTCTTCTGTCTTGTTAATTCTTACTGATCACATATTGGATCTCCTGTAGTAATTTTCTTATTTTCTGTCTTTTCCCACATCTTTGTATTCTTGTTCTCATATCTAAGAGATTTTTCAGAACTTCTTAAGCTTCCTACCTACTGTTTTAATTCTGTTCTTATTTCGGACTCTTTTCTCAGGAGGCTTCCACCCCTGCTTCCTGAATGGTACTGCCCTTCTTACTTCTCTGGGGATGTTACTTTTCCGGATGTTTTCTTTTCGCCGCCTTGTCTGTTTGCCCTGGCTCTCGGAGTCTCTGTTTCTCTCTGTCTTTTGTGTCTGAGTGCTCCTGGGCACATGTGAGAAGTTAGACCTCTGAGCTGGTCCAGCCCTGACTGTGCGGTGCGTTTCCAGGTGCTGGGGCGGAGTTTGCAGAGACACAGAGCCAAGGTTCGGGACAGCTGGGAGCTCTCACCGCCAGCGCCGCAGCACCTCCCACCCCCGAGGGCTGCCGCCTGCTGCTGAACACCATGAAGGAGCAGGAGGTCCATCCGAAGCAAGTGAAGGTAACGGCATTGAGGGTGGGGGTCAGCTCAAGGGGCCTCCCCTCTGGCCCGTCAGTAGCTGCACAAGCCTCAGCCCTCCTCCAACTTTGTGCCTTGTGTCGTGCTTCCGGGAAGAGATACGCTGCTGCTGGGAGGGTCCTAGGGGTAGGTGTCCCCCGTGGGGACCCGGCTCTGCTGGTGGGGCTGCGGGGGCCGTGGTCCTTGGGGGCTGCTCCTCTCACTGCGCCTGTCCCAGCGCAGCGCACAGGGGGCCTGCACACCAGGGGCACCGTTAGTCTCCAAACTCCATCTGTCTCTTGAGTCTGGGTCAGGTGCTGGAACTCACAACCCTGTTTGGGAACCAGTTGTGAGTCTTGTTTGTTTGGCCTTGGAGACTTCTCCTGAGACGATCTGGGGGCTGTGTGCCAGGGCGCCCCCTGGTGGGCACTCGCAGAGGTGGGCGGGGCCACGGCCTGCAGGCTCAGAAGACCCAGCCCAGCTCTGCTCAGGCGCTGGCTCAGAGGTGGTTTTCATCCCTCCCCGAGTCTGCAGGAGTACTGCTCTCTGCTCTTGAGAAGGAAGATCATTGCTCTTGGCTTGTATAGCAGACAGGGTGGCTCTGATGGGCCCAAACAGAACCCATGTCTGTCCATGTCTGTAAGGTCAGTTACTGCCCCCCCTCCCCCCACCCTGGAAGGCAGAATTTGGGGAACTTTTCTCAGGTTTTCTTCTGTCTTCACTTTAACAAATCTTTTTATGGCAAAACCGTTGATACAAACTTGAGTGAATAAGTAAATCTGTCACTGCCCCGTCTTTCGTGTTTTAAGGTCTTTTTAATTTTTGTCTGTAATGGGTCTTCGTTGCTGCTGGCGGGCTTTTTCTAGCTGTGGTGAACTGGAGCTCTTTTCCTTGCGGTGCGTGGTCTTCTCGTTGGGTGAGTTCTCTTGGTGTGGCGCACGGGCTCTCGGCACACAGGCTTCAGGAGTTGTGGCACTAGGCTTAGTTGCTCCACGGCATGTGGGATCTTCCTAGACCAGGGATCAAACCCGTGTCCCTTACATTGCCAGTTGGATTCTTAACCACTGGACCACCAGGGAGCCCTCACTGTCCTGTTTTATTTAGGTAGTAAGTGAAACAATTTTCACTTACGCAGAGGAAACAATTTTGATGAAATAAATTTTTCTTTGACATTTTATTCAGTATGAAACTGTTTTTGTTCTTTTAAGAATTAAAATTGAAGTAATGTCTTCTAGCTATTTTTTCTTTTTTTACATTCCTCAACATTTTATATGATGTAAGACCTTAAAAACACATTTCTGTTTTCCAACCCAGGCATCCTAATACTAGGATTCCTGATTTTTGAAGAAGACGTACGGTTGTTAGTGAACATGTTTTATGCTTAGGCTTTGACAGTATTTGATACTTAGGTATTAGAAAAGAAAGAAATCCAACAAAGCCCTTTTGGGAAGTGCCGAGGTGGTGGGTGACAGTCAGGGGTGGTCACTCCGGGGCAGCCTGTTCGGTCAGTTGGAGCCCGGCTTCTCTGTTCCCTGCTGCCCTCCAGCCCTGCCCTGCCGTCCTCAGATGGGCGCGTGGGCCTCTAGCCCTGGGGCTGAGTCTCAGGAGCCTCAGGCCGCCAGGGACACTGGTGCAGGTCTGGCTGGCGTGGGCAGAAGACCTCGTTCGTCACCACTGTTCTTTTCCAGTGTGTTTTTCAGAACACGTGGCTTCTTGTTATGTGACCCCTGGCCTGCGGGCTCCGTGTCCACCTGCCTCTCCCTGCCTCCCGCCCCTGCCTCCCCACGGCTGCTGTTTGCATCCATCCTGTGTCACGCACATTGTTTTCTAAAGTGAATTTGTTTTAGAGTGTTAAAGATGACTGCTTTTAAAGTAAAGATATATTTTGGTGTCCAGCATCTCTCACATTTTTTAGCCACGTCATTAGAGGAAAACCTGTCTCTGTTACAGCTGAGTGACTGATTGTCCTTTGTCAGAGGTCTCAGTGTTGCTCTTTTTGTTTCCCTGCGGGGCCCGTGAGGAGCCTGTGTGTGCACGGTGTGTGCTCTGCCCCGGTGTCTAGGTGCTGCGTCCTTGCAGCCCCAGCTTCTAGGAGAATGGCTCTGGGTAGGGGCTGCTGCCCTCTACTCTCAGCCTCTGCAGGCAGGACAGACGACTGTCGGGCATGTCCAGTGTTCCATCGCTCCGTAACTACCCCTCTAAATTCTGGTGGTAGAGAAGACTCCCCGCTGTGCTCACAGAGCCTCTGGTGGGGACTGCGGCTGCCCCGGGACATGGGGGGCTGCAGTGGCCAGGGGCCAGCCTGCGGCCATCTGGAGGTGCCTCCTCGACCTGCGGATCCCTGTGTGGCCCTCGGGTTGCCCTCCTGGACTGAGGCTGTGGCTCCGGAGAACCAGGGAGTTTCCTGGCACGTTGCCTGTATGGCCGTGAATTTCCCTGGACTGAATGTCCACCTGAGGGAGCAGGCAGAACGCTGGATTGTGGGGTCTTCATTGGAGTCATTGTTCAGCCACTGCTCAGTCGTGTCTGACTCTGTGGCCCCATGGACGGCAGTATGCCAGGCTTCCCTGTGCTTCGTCTCCTCGAGCTGGCTCACACTCGTGTCTGTTGAGTCAGTGTTGCCATCCAACCATCCCGTCCTCTTTCGCCCCTTCTCCTCCTGCCCTCGGCCTTCCCCAGCATCAGGCTCTTTTCCAGGGAGTCGGCTCTTCGCGTCAGGTGGCCACAGTATTGGAGCCTCAGCTTCAGCATCAGTCCTTCTGAGGAATATTCAGGATTGATTTCTTTTAGTGTTGATTTCCTTTAGGTTTGATCGCCTTGCAGTCCAAGGGACTCTCAAGAGTCTTCTCCAGCACCACAGCTCGGAGGCATCAATTCTTCAACACTCAGCCTTCTTTATGGTCCAACACTCACATACAGACATGGCTATGGGAAAAACCATATCGTTGACTATACAGACCTTTGTTGGTAAAGTGATGTCTCTGGTTTTGAGTATGCTGCCTAGGTTTGTTTGTAGCTTTTCTTCCAGTGTCTTTTAATTTCATGGCTGCAGTCACCATCCGCAGTGATTTTGGAGTCCAAGAAAATGAAGTCTGTCACCGTTTCCATTTTTTCCCCATCTGTTTGCCATAAGTGATGGGACTAGATGCCATGATCTTAGTTTCTCGCGTGTTGAGTTTTAAGCCAGCTTTTTCACTCGCTTCTTTCACCTTCATCAAATGGCTCTTTAGTTCCTCTTTGCTTTCTGCCATTGTGATGATATCATATGCATATCTGAGGTTATTGATATTTCTCCCAGCAACCTTGATTCCAGCTTGAGCTTCATCCAGCCATACATTTCACATGATGTACTCAGCATATAAGTTAAATAAACAGGGTGACGATACAGTCTTGTCATACTTCTTTCTCAGCTTGGAACCAGTCCATTGTTCCATGTCCAGTTCTGACGATTGCTTCTTGGCCTGCATACAGGTTTCTCAGGAGGCAGGTGAGGTGGTCTGGTGCCCCTGTCTCTTTACTAAGAATTTCCCACAGTTTGTTGTGATGCACACAGTCAAAGGCGTTGTCGTGTGGTCAGGGAAGCAGAAGTATAGATGTTCTGAGATTCTGTTCTCTATGATCCAAGCAGGCAGAACGCTGGATTGTGGGGTCTTCATTGAGTCATTGTTCAGCCACTGCTCAGTCGTGTCTGACTCTGTGGCCCCATGGACGGCAGTATGCCAGGCTTCCCTGTGCTTCGTCTCCTCGAGCTGGCTCACACTCGTGTCTGTTGAGTCAGTGTTGCCATCCAACCATCCGTCCTCTTCGCCTTCTCCTCCTGCCCTCGGCCTTCCCCAGCATCAGGCTCTTTTCCAGGGAGTCGGCTCTTCGCGTCAGGTGGCCACAGTATTGGAGCCTCAGCTTCAGCATCAGTCCTTCTGAGGAATATTCAGGATTGATTTCTTTTAGTGTTGATTTCCTTTAGGTTTGATCGCCTTGCAGTCCAAGGGACTCTCAAGAGTCTTCTCCAGCACCACAGCTCGGAGGCATCAATTCTTCAACACTCAGCCTTCTTTATGGTCCAACACTCACATACAGACATGGCTATGGGAAAAACCATATCGTTGACTATACAGACCTTTGTTGGTAAAGTGATGTCTCTGGTTTTGAGTATGCTGCCTAGGTTTGTTTGTAGCTTTTCTTCCAGTGTCTTTTAATTTCATGGCTGCAGTCACCATCCGCAGTGATTTTGGAGTCCAAGAAAATGAAGTCTGTCACCGGTTCCATTTTTTCCCCATCTGTTTGCCATAAGTGATGGGACTAGATGCCATGATCTTAGTTTCTCGCGTGTTGAGTTTTAAGCCAGCTTTTTCACTCGCTTCTTTCACCTTCATCAAATGGCTCTTTAGTTCCTCTTTGCTTTCTGCCATTGTGATGATATCATATGCATATCTGAGGTTATTGATATTTCTCCCAGCAACCTTGATTCCAGCTTGAGCTTCATCCAGTTCAGCATTTCCCCACATGATGTACTCTGCATATAAGTTAAATAAACAGGGTGACGATACAGTCTTGTCATACTTCTTTCTCAGCTTGGAACCAGTCCATTGTTCCATGTCCAGTTCTGACGATTGCTTCTTGGCCTGCATACAGGTTTCTCAGGAGGCAGGTGAGGTGGTCTGGTGCCCCTGTCTCTTTACTAAGAATTTCCCACAGTTTGTTGTGATGCACACAGTCAAAGGCGTTGTCGTGTGGTCAGGGAAGCAGAAGTATAGATGTTTTTCTGAGATTCTGTTGCTCTGTCTATGATCCAATGGATGTTGGCAATTTTTCTGGTTCCTCGGCCTTTTCCTCTAACGGTTACGGGGGGAAAGTTTGAAAACCACATGGTCAGAGCAGTAGATTCTGTGCAAAGGCTGTGGGGAGGCCTGGTGAGCCTTCATGGGAGACAGTGATGGTCAGAGGCTTCAGGCCATTTGTTTTGCTTTCTGAAATGTGTGTCTGCTTCAGGCTTTGCTGCAGATGGTGTATGATGAGAGCCACCATATCCTGGCCCTGTCCGAATACCGAGGACCCCCCAGCATCCTGAGCAGGGGCGAGCCTGGCGCCCCTCTCGAGTGCCTTCCAATGCAGGGCCAGGGCCTGCTGGAGACAGTGCCTGCTCCCAGGGAGCATCCCACCCCAGGACCCCAGAAGGGAGATAAGGTACAGGCCTTTGAGGTAAGGAAGAGAAGCACTGGGCATGGACCAGGTCAGGATTGGGAGAAAAGGGATAAGAGACTGGTCAGCAGTGGGTGGGGAGGCCTTATCTGGTCAGCCACTCTCTTACTCTATCTGTTGGGCACCAGCCACATGCCAACACCTTCCTGGCTCTGCTCAGGCAGGAATCGCTGGAGGAGGGGGCGGGATGGGCTCTGCAGTCAGCTCGTGATGGAGAGACGGGTGTGGGGGTTGGATCTGTGGCCACAGGGTCTCAGCATTCACTCCTCAGCTGAGGGGCAGCACGGAGGTGAGGGCCAGATGCTGAGCCCTTTGCTCGGGGAGCCTGCTGGCCCTGGAGTGTGGCTGCAGCAGTGGGCAGACCCTGAGCTTTAGGGGGAGGGAGCAGGTGGGCCCAAACTGGCCAGAGGGCAGCCTGTGTGTGGCCTGAACAGACACACAGGGCCCACACAGATGCATCTGCATGTGTGTGAATACTCACACATTCAGGGCCTGGCCTCCCGTGGTCTGGGGCTCGCGAGTGGCGGTGGGAAGAGGTTTGCTTGTTGGCATGTGCTCCGTTTACTTCCCTGAGGTTGGGGGGTTCTCTCCCCACAGTGGCCGAGCTTGCTGCTTCTGTCCAGGGTGCTCAAGGATGTGCGTGTGTCCCCGTCAGTCAGGTGGGTTCTGTTTGACCTGCAGGATCTGTCTGTAGGAACACAGGCTTCTTGTTTCTGGTTCCTCGGCCTTTTCCTCTAACGGTTACGGGGGGAAAGTTTGAAAACCACATGGTCAGAGCAGTAGATTCTGTGCAAAGGCTGTGGGGAGGCCTGGTGAGCCTTCATGGGAGACAGTGATGGTCAGAGGCTTCAGGCCATTTGTTTTGCTTTCTGAAATGTGTGTCTGCTTCAGGCTTTGCTGCAGATGGTGTATGATGAGAGCCACCATATCCTGGCCCTGTCCGAATACCGAGGACCCCCCAGCATCCTGAGCAGGGGCGAGCCTGGCGCCCCTCTCGAGTGCCTTCCAATGCAGGGCCAGGGCCTGCTGGAGACAGTGCCTGCTCCCAGGGAGCATCCCACCCCAGGACCCCAGAAGGGAGATAAGGTACAGGCCTTTGAGGTAAGGAAGAGAAGCACTGGGCATGGACCAGGTCAGGATTGGGAGAAAAGGGATAAGAGACTGGTCAGCAGTGGGTGGGGAGGCCTTATCTGGTCAGCCACTCTCTTACTCTATCTGTTGGGCACCAGCCACATGCCAACACCTTCCTGGCTCTGCTCAGGCAGGAATCGCTGGAGGAGGGGGCGGGATGGGCTCTGCAGTCAGCTCGTGATGGAGAGACGGGTGTGGGGGTTGGATCTGTGGCCACAGGGTCTCAGCATTCACTCCTCAGCTGAGGGGCAGCACGGAGGTGAGGGCCAGATGCTGAGCCCTTTGCTCGGGGAGCCTGCTGGCCCTGGAGTGTGGCTGCAGCAGTGGGCAGACCCTGAGCTTTAGGGGGAGGGAGCAGGTGGGCCCAAACTGGCCAGAGGGCAGCCTGTGTGTGGCCTGAACAGACACACAGGGCCCACACAGATGCATCTGCATGTGTGTGAATACTCACACATTCAGGGCCTGGCCTCCCGTGGTCTGGGGCTCGCGAGTGGCGGTGGGAAGAGGTTTGCTTGTTGGCATGTGCTCCGTTTACTTCCCTGAGGTTGGGGGGTTCTCTCCCCACAGTGGCCGAGCTTGCTGCTTCTGTCCAGGGTGCTCAAGGATGTGCGTGTGTCCCCGTCAGTCAGGTGGGTTCTGTTTGACCTGCAGGATCTGTCTGTAGGAACACAGGCTTCTTGCTTCCATATTTCAGGACCTTTCCAACATGGACTTGAACTGGAGGGGAGACTTTCTGCAGGCCGTGCAGGAGGCCTTTGAGAAGGAGCGGGAGATGCTGAGAGTGGAGCTGCGGCCCTGGCGCTGTGGCTTGGCTAGCAGGGACGGCGGCTCCCTGCAGGAGAGGCTGGAGAAGGCGGTCCACGAGCAGGTGAGGCCCTGCCCCGCTCGCCCCGAAGCCGGTGCTGACAAGAGGGCAGCAGAACATGTTTCAGCTGTGAATTTCGGTTCCCACGTTTCACCTGACCTTAGAGAGAGGCAGTGACTGCTGCCTTTTTAATGCCTGAATTCTGTGAAGTGGAAAACTCCATGTATTTATCTTCTTTCAGGATCCCTCTCTGTTCTGGAAATAACTGTTCTTTCCCTGAAAGCAAAACAGCAGTTCCAGGCAGGTCAGCCATAGGTTGTGAGTGCTGAGCCCAAGTTCAGAGGGTCGACACTGTGAGGCCCAGAGAGGTCTGTGCCCACCAGCCTTCCCCTTCCCCGACCCTGCCAGAGAGGGCAGGGTGCATGGCAGCCGCCGACCTGGCTCAGTGATGGAGACCAAGGTGCTGGGGGCAGAGCCTCATGTGACCCAAGGGCCAGAGGGCTGCTGTGCACACATTCCCATCACACAGTTGTCACGCAGGTCCTGTGGAAGCCATCCCGGAGCAGGGCTGCTCTGGCCCGGCCCCCGGCCCTTGGGAACCCCTCCTTCCGCGTCTGACAGCCCCCTCCCCTTCTGCCGCCCCCATCTCAGGGGGACCTGCAGGAGAGGCCCTGGGAGCACCTCTGCCTGTCAGACAGGAGCAGCCTGCTGTCGGAGATCCAGGCTCTGCGTGCCCAGCTACGGATGACACACCTGCAGAACCAAGAGAAGCTGCAGCAGCTGTGTGCGGCACTGACCAGCGCAGAGGCCCACGGGAGCCGCCAGGAGCACCAGCTGCGCAGGCAGGGTGGGTGCGGCCTTGGGCCTGGCCTGAAGTCGTTCCCAGCTGTGACCTGTCGGGCGGCTGGCGGATCGGCCGGCCCCTGTCTCCGGCCCGTCAGTCAGGTGGGTTCTGTTTGACCTGCAGGATCTGTCTGTAGGAACACAGGCTTCTTGCTTCCATATTTCAGGACCTTTCCAACATGGACTTGAACTGGAGGGGAGACTTTCTGCAGGCCGTGCAGGAGGCCTTTGAGAAGGAGCGGGAGATGCTGAGAGTGGAGCTGCGGCCGTGGCGCTGTGGCTTGGCTAGCAGGGACGGCGGCTCCCTGCAGGAGAGGCTGGAGAAGGCGGTCCACGAGCAGGTGAGGCCCTGCCCCGCTCGCCCCGAAGCCGGTGCTGACAAGAGGGCAGCAGAACATGTTTCAGCTGTGAATTTCGGTTCCCACGTTTCACCTGACCTTAGAGAGAGGCAGTGACTGCTGCCTTTTTAATGCCTGAATTCTGTGAAGTGGAAAACTCCATGTATTTATCTTCTTTCAGGATCCCTCTCTGTTCTGGAAATAACTGTTCTTTCCCTGAAAGCAAAACAGCAGTTCCAGGCAGGTCAGCCATAGGTTGTGAGTGCTGAGCCCAAGTTCAGAGGGTCGACACTGTGAGGCCCAGAGAGGTCTGTGCCCACCAGCCTTTCCCCTTCCCCGACCCTGCCAGAGAGGGCAGGGTGCATGGCAGCCGCCGACCTGGCTCAGTGATGGAGACCAAGGTGCTGGGGGCAGAGCCTCATGTGACCCAAGGGCCAGAGGGCTGCTGTGCACACATTCCCATCACACAGTTGTCACGCAGGTCCTGTGGAAGCCATCCCGGAGCAGGGCTGCTCTGGCCCGGCCCCCGGCCCTTGGGAACCCCTCCTTCCGCGTCTGACAGCCCCCTCCCCTTCTGCCGCCCCCATCTCAGGGGGACCTGCAGGAGAGGCCCTGGGAGCACCTCTGCCTGTCAGACAGGAGCAGCCTGCTGTCGGAGATCCAGGCTCTGCGTGCCCAGCTACGGATGACACACCTGCAGAACCAAGAGAAGCTGCAGCAGCTGTGTGCGGCACTGACCAGCGCAGAGGCCCACGGGAGCCGCCAGGAGCACCAGCTGCGCAGGCAGGGTGGGTGCGGCCTTGGGCCTGGCCTGAAGTCGTTCCCAGCTGTGACCTGTCGGGCGGCTGGCGGATCGGCCGGCCCCTGTCTCCCCGGGCCACCAGAGCGAGGGCTCTGGAGTTCTCGTGGCACCTCTGAACTGTGTCTGCCAGTGTTTTGCGTTTCCATTCACGAGGGTCCTGGTCTGGGGGTTGTTTTCTGGTTTGGGTGCTGGGATGGCTGCAGCCTTCTCGCGGAGTGGCTGGTCTCTCCTGAGTGTCTTTGGAGCGGTCTCCACTGAAGCCATCCGGGCTGGGTCGCCTCTGGTGGAGGAGGGGCAGGGGGTGGCGTTTTGGAGTGACCATGGGATGGTCACACCAGGCTTCATTCTCTAGGCATAGTGGACTCCCTGCAGGTCCATCTTGGCCCAAGTCCAGCCTCTGCTCTGGGAGACCAAGGCCTGAGCAGCATAGGGGTCAAAAGGGCACGTGCCCCTCCCCCGCCCCATTGCATCCCAGGACCTGCGCGGCTGGGCGGTCCCACCCGCTCTCCTCCCGCGTCTCGCTGGATGCTCATGGGCCACGAGGATGATGCTGGTGGGGGTGAGCCCAGAGGCACGCGTCCTGAGTGTCCTGGTGTGGGTGTGAGCAACTTCAGGGGCACAGAAACTTCCTGTCCCCCCTTGGACCCCCAAAGCAAACACATCCCATTCCCTGACTGATTTGTTGCTAATGATATGCCGTGTCATTTGTGCGTTCACTTTGGACTCGGGTGTAATGCTATTTTAATTTGTTTAATCTCTTTCTTAGTTGAGTTATTGGCATACAAGGTTGAGCAGGAAAAATGTATAGCAAGTGACCTGCAGAAAACCCTGAACGAAGAGCAGGAGAAAGCCAATGATGTCCGGAAGCTGCTGGTGGTGGAGCAGAACGCTGTCAGAGCCCTCAAGTCCGAGCTCCGCGAGTGTAGACAGGACAACGAACGGCTCCTCCAGTCCCTCAGTGACGTGCAGAAAGAGGTCCTTCAGCTGAGGTGCGGCCCGTCCGCAAGGCTCCCTCTTCTAGCTGGCCTGTCCTCAGGCTCCTGGCCGAAACTCGGTGGAAGTTACATGGTTCCCCCATGTTCTTCTGGGCCTTGAAGTGAAAGGGGATGTCTGGAGCCACGGTTTGCCCGGGTGTCCTGATAGGTGTTGGGGAGGCCGCTCTGCTCCCGTGGGATGGGGGGACTGATTGCCTAGCAGAGCCCGCCCTCTCCATCCTGGGAGCCCCGGCACTGGCCCACGTCCCTTCGAGAGCCTGATATCTCCACTCAGGTCCATGCTGGACAGTAAGGAGAGCGACCTGCAGGTGGCGCTGCAGCAGCTGGAGGGTGAGCACGTGAAGGGGCAGGCCCTGCAGAGCCGGCTCGAGGAGGAGCGGCTGCAGCACATGCAGAGGGAAGGCCAGAGCACCAAGACCCTGGAGGTGAGCCTGGGGCTGCGGCTGGGGCTGGGCAGCGAGGGACTGTGCCTTCAGGGAGCGGGGCATCCTTGTGGGCACGGACAGCGCGGCTCCTGCCACCTCCACGCATCGCTTCTGCAAGGCCAGGGAGCCCGAAGCCTTGGGGGTGCCCCTCCTGTGTGCCGGGGAGGCGGAGAGACGGCAGCCTCTGTGGCTGCGCCCCAGCCGAGCTCCCCATGCCTGCCCGAGCTGAGCCCCGTGTGCAGTCTGGGGCCGTCGATTTGCGGGGACGGCAAACTGGCGCTTAGACACGCCCCTCGTCCAGAGTGACGAGGCCCGGGGTTGCTGCTCGTGCTCTCACCCGGAGGAGAAGGCCACGAGCTCTGGCTGCGAAACCGCGGAGCTGCTCCTGCTCTTGGTTTGATCTCTCTCGCCTCGCTGTTCCCTGATGTAGGAGCTGAGAGCGTCTTTGGAGCAGCAGTGCGCCCAGAGCAGCCAGCTGTGTGTGGCGCTGCAGCACGAGCAGACGGTCAAGGACAACCTGCGGCAGGAGCTGCAGATAGAGGCGTCGCGCTGCGAGGCGCTGCTGGCGCAGGAGCGAGGCCACGTGTCTGAGCTGCAGCAGAGCCTGGAGGCGGAGCGCAGCCGAGTGCTTGAGCTGTCGGAGGCCTTGCAGCACGAGCGCGTCCTGACGGAGAGACTGAGCCGGCGGCCACAAGAGAAGCCCGCGCACCAGGGGCTGCTGCAGAAGCTGCGGGCCCGGGAGGACCGCGTGCGAGAGCTGGAGGCGGCCCTGGAGGCTGCGCAGCGGCAGGCCCTGGAGGCCGTGGCACGCGCACGTCGTGAAGAGGTGGAGAGGGAGCAGGAGGTGAGTGCAGCGCGAGGCCACCTTCGGAGGCCCCACGGACCCCAGCGGGGATGCCGGAGAGGCCGACACGGGGCCAAGCAAAGGTAGAGCAGGAAGGACGCGAGGACGCAAAGACAGGAGCAGAACCGAGGCCCGGCCCGGCAGGCGCACAGCAGTGGAGCAGGTGGCAGAGGGACAAGGAGGCGCTGGTGAGCCCGCCACGATCGAGGGCCTGTCCACGTCCTGGGCTCCCCTGCCTGGTCAGCACGGCCTGGTGCCAAGTAGGAGTCAGGAGCACGCGTCCTCCACCTCGGTCTTTCCCGAGCTCGTTTTGGGTCCTCAGGCCCGCACAGTTCCATGCACATCTGAGATCAGCACTTTCGCGTCTGCGTTAAGACCCTTAGGGTCCTGGTAGGAGTCGCACTGGGCCTGCGGAGCACTTTGGGGGGTGTGGCCTCCTCAGCAGTGTTAGGTGTTCCCATCCGTGAAATCGGAGAGTCTCTGTTTATTTGCTCAGTTGCTTTATTTAAGTCTTTATAATTAGTTTCAGCAGTGTTTTTTGTTACTTCGGGTAGTAAACTTTGCATTTCTTTTATTAAATGTATTCCTAAATGTTATATTTTAATGCTGTTGTAAATGGAATTGTTTCTTTTTTTTTTTTTAAAGATTTTTTTATTTCTTTTATTTTCGGC
The DNA here is from genome assembly GCA_022376925.1 of Tragulus kanchil. Taxonomy (NCBI): domain Eukaryota; kingdom Metazoa; phylum Chordata; class Mammalia; order Artiodactyla; family Tragulidae; genus Tragulus; species Tragulus kanchil. The sequence goes on from JAIOJX010000028.1 coordinate 248,537,591, forward strand.
GGGATCGGGTTGGGGAGGGAGGGGAGCTTGATCTTTCGTTTCTCTCTGTTCATCCGTCTTTGTTCTTCGGCTCCTGTGGGCCTCCCATCGTGGTGACGTCTGTTGTTGCAGGCGCCGACTCTGGGCGCATGCGCTCCAGAGCTCTGGCTCCGTAATTGGACACATCAGTCCAGCCGCTCCGCGGCACGTGGGATCTTCCCAGGCCAGGGCTCGAACCGGCGCCCCTTGCACTGCAAGGCGGTGTCCTTACCCACTGGACCACCAGGGGAAGCCCTGGAATTGTTTCTTACTTCGGTTTTCAGATTGTTTGTCACTACCAGGTAGCAGTGCAGGTGGTTTCCATACCTCGATCTGGTGTCCTGCAGCCTTGCTGAACTGGCCTGTTAGTCCCACAGTCTTCATTGGATTCTTTGGGATTTTCCATATAGAAGGTCATGTTTTCTGCAGGGGGACGTGGTTTTGCTTGTTCCTCTCCCGCCTGGAAGCCTCTGTCTCTTTTCCTTGCCTGGCCGCGCTGGCCAGAGTCGACAGGAGCTGCTGCGCAGGCGCGGGTGTCTACCCCGTTGCCTGTCTTAGGGAAGCAGCCAGTCTCTTGCCGCTGAGTGTGAGGCTGGTTGTTGGACTTTTGTAGACACCCCTGATCTAAGGAAAGCCCCTTCCACTGTGAGTTTGTTCAGTCTTTCCTGGTCTGTGTTAGTGCTGAGTGTGTTGGAGGTGCTCTTCCAATGTCTTTGGAGACTTGTGGTTTTGTGCGTCTGTTGTGCTTCTGAATCGCTCGACTTTCACGTGTTCAGCCATCCTGGCGCTCTCAGGCTGCTCCCCACTTGCATTTGGTATATAATTCTTTTTAAATTAGTGCTAGATTCAGTTTGCTAGTATTTTATGTTTATATTTATGAGGGATATTTTCCTGTAGTTTCCTTTTCTTGTGTTTTTGGTCTTGATATCAGGAAGGTCTTGCCCATGCAGGGTGGGCATGGAAGTGCTCCCTCCTTTATTTTTTGGGTGGGTCTTAGTTTTAGATACATTATACGGCAACCAAAAACGTGTGTTTCTGAGGCTGCTATATCCTGTGTTTTCTCATGGATTCACATTTATTTTGCTGTCTTAAAAAAATTTAAACTTAAAAAAAAATACCCTTATTATTTGTTTTTGTGTTTTGTGAAATTATAAGAAGGTTTTAAAATGCACAAGGAAAACCAATGGCTTGGTCTTCTTAATGGTTAGCCTGCCATCAAATGATCGAGAAATCAGTACTAGTGCAATATCATTCTCACACTGTTGAGTTCACCAATTTAAATGGCACAGTTCCGTGGTTTTTAATATAGTCAGAAGTTGTGCGGCCATCACTCAGCTGAGTTTAGAACGTGTTCCTTCCCCAGCATGGGTCCCTGGCCTGTGAGCAGGCACCCCAGCCCGGCATCTGCTGACCTGCTTTCTGTCTCTGTGGAGTTGCCTCTTCTGAGTGTTCCGTGTCAGTGAATCACATGGCGCGTGGCCTTCTGTGTTGGGCTCTGCTGTGGTGTTTCAGGCTCACACGTGGTGCGTGTGAGCAATGCGGGACGTGGTTTTGCTTGTTCCTCTCGCCTAGAAGCCTCTGTCTCTTTTCCTTGCCTGGCCGCGCTGGCCAGAGTCGACAGGAGCTGCTGCGCAGGCGCGGGTGTCTACCCCGTTGCCTGTCTTAGGGAAGCAGCCAGTCTCTTGCCGCTGAGTGTGAGGCTGGTTGTTGGACTTTTGTAGACACCCCTGATCTAAGGAAAGCCCCTTCCACTGTGAGTTTGTTCAGTCTTTCCTGGTCTGTGTTAGTGCTGAGTGTGTTGGAGGTGCTCTTCCAATGTCTTTGGAGACTTGTGGTTTTGTGCGTCTGTTGTGCTTCTGAATCGCTCGACTTTCACGTGTTCAGCCATCCTGGCGCTCTCAGGCTGCTCCCCACTTGCATTTGGTATATAATTCTTTTTAAATTAGTGCTAGATTCAGTTTGCTAGTATTTTATGTTTATATTTATGAGGGATATTTTCCTGTAGTTTCCTTTTCTTGTGTTTTTGGTCTTGATATCAGGAAGGTCTTGCCCATGCAGGGTGGGCATGGAAGTGCTCCCTCCTTTATTTTTTGGGTGGGTCTTAGTTTTAGATACATTATACGGCAACCAAAAACGTGTGTTTCTGAGGCTGCTATATCCTGTGTTTTCTCATGGATTCACATTTATTTTGCTGTCTTAAAAAAATTTAAACTTCAAAAAAAATACCCTTATTATTTGTTTTTGTGTTTTGTGAAATTATAAGAAGGTTTTAAAATGCACAAGGAAAACCAATGGCTTGGTCTTCTTAATGGTTAGCCTGCCATCAAATGATCGAGAAATCAGTACTAGTGCAATATCATTCTCACACTGTTGAGTTCACCAATTTAAATGGCACAGTTCCGTGGTTTTTAATATAGTCAGAAGTTGTGCGGCCATCACTCAGCTGAGTTTAGAACGTGTTCCTTCCCCAGCATGGGTCCCTGGCCTGTGAGCAGGCACCCCAGCCCGGCATCTGCTGACCTGCTTTCTGTCTCTGTGGAGTTGCCTCTTCTGAGTGTTCCGTGTCAGTGAATCACATGGCGCGTGGCCTTCTGTGTTGGGCTCTGCTGTGGTGTTTCCAGGCTCACACGTGGTGCGTGTGAGCAATGAATAGTGTCTCTTGAAGGGTTAGACAGCCTTGAACTTAGTCACGTTTCATCACTAGAGATCTTGGGAATGGACGGGTCGTCTGGGGCTATAGGAGAGGACAGAGCGTGTCCAGGGGGATTTCCTGACCAAGGAGCTGGAGTCACGGCCCCGGGTGGGCCTTGGTCCCTGGGGACCCCCAGGGTGTGCTCCAAGTTTTATGCATGTGGGGGCTGTCTCCCCAGGAAGAGGGGAAGAGTGGCTTATTGTCTTCACCTGATTCTCAAGGGGCTTCCCAAACCTTATCCAAAGGCTTCAGCTAAACCGTTTTTTTTTTTCCTTCATTAAATTTTTTTCATGTATGTAATATCAGTGCTTTAAAAACTACAGTGTATTTTCCAAGTGTAATTAGTAACTATCTTCACAATGTACCTTGATATGTACTTTTTTTTTTTTATTAGTAACTGTGTTGTCCTTTCGGTGTTATATTTACTGCAGGCGGTTAACTTGATCCAGATTATGTTTTGTTTTCTTTTGTCTGACGATAATGGCTCAGGCCTCTGATAGCTGTTTCAGGGCCAGTTTCATTCTTTTTCAAACAAAGTAAACCAGCAGGTCCTCCTCCCCACGCCGCCTCCCCTGGGCACAGGTCCTGGGCGCAGGGCAGGCGTGCGGCCCGGCTCCTCCACCGTGGAGGGCAGGTGGAGGACGGCCGTGAGGGGTGGCAGAAGGCCTCTTGTGACCTGGCGCCAGAGAGCGGGCAGAGGCGGAGGGGTGCCCAGGCTGTGGCGTCCCTCCCCCACCCCCACCCTTGCCTGAGTCCAGCCCTGAGCCACGCCCGGGGTGCCCGGGGCCTGCCACGCGGCTCGTCCGGGGCAGGGCCGTCTTCCCTCCAGCTGCATGTGGGTCCCGGAGCCCTGGAGTCGAGTGTGTCCGGGTAGATTGGGGCCGGGCCGGGCGCGCGTGTGAGGTCGCTCTGCTTTTCCGTCCTGGACAGCGGGAGCTGGAGCTGCAGCACCAGCGGGACGAGCACAAGATCCTGCAGCTGCAGCGGACGGTGCGGGAGCTGCAGGCACGGGCGGCGCGGCCGTGCGTGGAGCCGGAGCCCGCGCGCCTCCGTGAGCAGCAGCGGGGCCTGGAGAAGGCGCGGCAGCAGCTGCTCTGTGCCGCGGGGCTCCTCACCAGCTTCGTCAACCAGACGGTGGACAGGCAAGTGGCGCAGGACCCACCCTGCGGCTGCCCAGTGCGGCGACGGGGGGCAGATCCTGTGTTGGGGGCGTGCCCTTGATCGAGGCCCAAGTTTTAATGAGACAGACTCTTTCCGATCCCACGAGCGGGGATGAGCTCGTCCGCGGCCTTCTCCTGGGGGTGGCGACAGGGTTGTGGTTGGCCGTCTGACGGGACGACATCCAGCCCCTCCCTGCCCTGCGCAGCTGCTCCCCCAGGGGGTCCAGCCCAGGCCTGGCCCTGCGGGGCGGGGACCCTGCGTCTGCGGGGCGCTGGCCTCCCCGAGGCCCTGCAGCCACCGCCCCGGGACCCGGAGGCCGCTGCCTGGTGGAGGACCCGCGGCCCTGCTGTCCGGCGGGAGCGAACAGCAGTTTGCCCTTCTCTGAGCTCACGGACGCTCGGCCAGTGCAGACCCGCGTCTGTGCCTGGGTCTAGCTGACGGGGCGCTGACGCCTCGCCAGGAGAGCCGCCTGTCTCTGGGGGGCTCGGGAGTGCCCGCAGGGAGCAGCCGCGGGCAGCGGGCGGCGGGCGGCGGTGGGAAGTTTCTGGCCTCACAGACGGCGAGCCCCAGGCGGCGCTGCCCCCCGACCGCCGCGGTCACTCGCGTGTGCAGTGCCTGCCCGGCTCTGGGCGCTGCTGCGGAGGCCGCGTGCACTGCTGAGTGTCGGCGTGCTTCTCCAGGACCGTCAGCGACTGGACGTCGTCAGACGAGAAGGCCGTGGCGTCTCTGCTGCACACGCTGGAGGCACTGAAGTCTGAACTGGGCACGTCCAGCGCCTGCCGGGTGAGGCCAGCTGTCCTGTTCACTGTGGCTGCTCCTGCCGTACCCCCGGCGCCTGCTGCTTAAGGGCACCGTCTTTGGTGCCCACAGTGGGGGCCAGTCTGTCCTGCTCTGTGGCTGACCCCCAAGCCCACCTGCTGGCCTGCGCGTGTGCTGAGCCCCTGGCTGGAAGCGAGCTGCCCGTCAGCTGTGGTGGGGGTGCTGCTAGAGTCCAGGCTGCCGCTGAGTCCCTGACAAACTCACAGTCCCTGCTGTGAGTCAGGACAGCGCAGGCAGCAGGAGGGCTGCTCCGCCGGTGGGCCGCACCCACTGGGGCCTGGAGGGAATGAGCCTGTCCTGAGGGGCCCTCAGGGACGAGCCTGCTCTTCCCGCTGCCCCTATGTGCTGGCCCTGCCGAGGGTGCTTGTGGAGCAAGGAGAGCTGGTCGTGTTTCCTGATAGGCTCCCCTGGCCCACGTCCAGAGGACTACGAGTTGACACACGCGGCCTAGCCCTGCAGGCTTCCCACCAAGCGCAAATACGTTTAAAGTTCAATTCCTGGAAGTAGCCAGAAGTACAAGCCACGAGTCGCATGCATGCCTTTTAACTAAACACCGTCAGACACTGATTTTGTTTTTTCCTCAAGAAGAAAACGGCAGCGGAGCTGCAGGTCCAGCTGGTGGATGTCCTGCTGAAAGACAACGAGTCCCTGAGCAGAGCCCTCAGCACAGTGACGCGGGAGAAGGCGGAGCTATGCAAGGCCGTGTCGCGGCTGGAAAGGACACAGCGGGCCCCGAGGACCCCGCAGGAGGGCTGTGCTCGCAAGGTGTGCTCCGGGGGCCCTGGCAGCCTCGGGCTGCACTCCCCATGCTGGTTCTATTCACAGACACGGATGCTGCACTCAGTGCCTGCACAGGCATGTGAGCCTCCTCAGAAGACGGCATTTGGCACCTGCTTGTGCAAGGAAGCTTTGACTAAGAATTGAATAATCTGTGATTTTTTTTTTTTTTTAAAGATTTTATTTATTTACTTTGGGCGGGGGTCGGGTTGGGGAGGGAGGGGAGTGGGCGGGCCACTTCTGTTGGTCTTTAATTTCTCTATTTTCATTCGTCTTCGTTCTTTGGCCCGTGTGGGTCGCGGTGGCGTCTGTCGTTGCAGAGCGCCGGCTCTGGGCGCATGCGCTCCAGAGCTCCGACTTGGTGATTGGACACGTCGGTCCAGCCGCTCTGCGGCCCGTGGGATCTTCCCAGGCCAGGGCTCGAACCGGTGCCCCTTGCACTGCAAGGCGGTGTCCTTACCCACTGGACCACCAGGGGCAGCCCAGTGTGATTTTTTTTTTTTTAACTTTTATTTTGCTTTTAACTTTTACAGAGTTTTGTTGTTTACAGATATGTATGTTCCCAGATTAGTCATATGTATATTCCCCCCTTCCCACCCCTCCCGACCATCACACAGCACCCCTGAAGGGTCCCCTTTTCTCACAGAGCGATGACTATAGCTATTTTCTTCACTTACGGTAGTGCAGGCCTTCATGCTACTTCCTTTACGCCTCCCACCCACTGTTCCTTCCCCACAACGTCCATATGTCCACCGTCCATGTCCGTCTTTCCGTCGCTTCACTGCACGTGCCATCATCACCATCCTACTAGATTCCATATATATGTGTAATCTGTGAATTTTGTTAGAGTTTTATTAGACTTTCCTCTAGTGAAAATATATACATAATTTTCTTGGTTGTATCGTTTGATAGACACTTTCTTAGGAATCCCATTTAGGCTTTCTGTTTGCAGTTTGCTTTTTTTACTTTTTTTAACAATGAAAACATCTCCAAATTATTTTAAAATGTGCATCCAGTTGTGAGTGTGATGGACATCTGCAAGTGGGGCCGTGGGACTGGGGCCTTTGAGGGGCCCTTCGCTTTTGCAGAAGCACTGGTGGCCAGCGGGCAGAGTGTCCACAGCTCAGTCCCATCCTTTGCGGAGCAGGTCCGCCTGGCACAAACGTGCCTCAGCTTACTAGTGGCCCACAGGTGCCTCTCTCTGTAAATGTCCAGCGAGGGCGTTGCTGCGTCCAGCCGTCACGGTGTGTTCATGTCCGGTGCCTTCCGGCAGGGCTGCACTCCGGCGAGGGCCCAGCTACTCCGCGTGTTTGCCTTCCGTGCCGTCGGCACCGCCGTCCCTGGAGAGCGCGGATGGGAGCGGGGTGCGTCTGAGGGTCTTCTCGGGGGAGTGTCCGTGGACGTCTTCTGCCTCCTCGGCAGCGCTGTCGTTTGTTTTCTCACTGTCGCGCACTGAGAGGCCTTCCTGTGGTCTGAATGTGGCTCCTTCATCAGAAGTGGGATGTGCAAACACTTCTCCATCTGAGCTCGCTCTCCTGCGTCACGTCCTTTGCAGAGCGAAAGCCTTCCATTTTGATGCAATCCCACGTCACTTTGTCCTTGTATGGGGCGTGCCAAGAGTTGGTCTTTATGCTTAGCTCTGTGATCTGTTTGCAGTTTGTTTTATTTTGATTTGAGGGGTAGGCTGAGGCCTGTTTTGTGCGTGTTGGTACCTGTGACTCTGATACACTTCGTTAACAAGATTGTCCTTTCTCCCTAAATTGTCCTTGGTCCTGTGTCCAGAGTCGTTCAGCAGTATTTGTCTGTTTATGCTCTATGCCTGGAGTCTCTGTTGTGTCTGCATTGTGTCTGGAGTCTGTTCTGGTTTTGGCCTGTATGTCTGTCCTTCACCAGCTGCCTGGTTAATGCAGGTTTATATTACGGTCAGGTTGTGGAATGCTCCATTTGTTTCCCTTCTTTTTCAGGTCTTTTGGTTAGTCTAGTTGCTCTGCCCTTCAGTATAAATTTTAGAATCTTTCTGGTGTTTGTTTTTTTTTTTTAATCTTGCTGGTGTTTTGGCTAGGATTGTATTAAGTCTGTGTGTCAGTGTAGGAAGAACTGGGAAGGTAAAACAGTATAGTCGTTTTGGAAAACAGCTGAGTGGTTCCTCAAAACAGACGGCACTGCTGTCTCAGCCCACAGCCCTGCCTCTAGGGCTTCACCCAGAAGAAAGGAAAATATGCTATGTCCACCTGAAAACTTGTGCACAGGCTTTCTTACTGTCTTCACTCATCCTCCAAATGTGGGAATAGTCCAGTAGTCCATGAGTTGATGAACGCATAACCAAGATGTGGTGTGCCCACAAGTGGGGTATTATGGGCAACAAGAGGGAGTGAGGGCCTGACGAGTGCTCCGTGCCTTGAAAGCTTGGTGACGAGAGAAAGAAGCCACCCCAGAGGCCTCGCGTGTGCAGGTCCCACTGGCGCGGAACGCCCGCAGCAGCCAGTGCGGAGGCCGCAGGGTCGGCGGCTGTGCACAGCTGCAGGGAGTGGTGCGAGGGCGCCGACGAGGGCGGCCGCCATGGGGGCGCTGCGTGCACAGCCCTGGGAACACACTACGGCCAGGTCAGTTTCACACTGTAACAGGGTAAATTTTATAGTTTGTGAATCATGAAGCAAAGTTTTTATTAGAAATTTGGGCAGAGGGCTTCCCTGGTGGTCCAGTGGGTAGGGACACCGCCTTGCCGTGCAAGGGGCGCCGGTTCGATCCCTGGCCTGGGAAGATCCCACGTGCCGTGGAGCGGCTGGACCGATGTGTCCAATTACCGAGCCCGAGCTCTGGAGCGCATGCGCCCAGAGCCGGTGCTCCGCGACAAGAGGCCGCTGCGATGGGAGGCCCACACAGGCCAAAGAACAAAGATAAACAAATGAAAGACAAATAGAAGTAGCCAAAAAAAAAAAAAAAAAATGTGAAAAAAAAATTGGGGCCGAATTGCCACCTGTAACTTTTCTTGAGCTGTCTGGAATCTTTCCATCTGTGTACTTTCATGTCCACATGTTCAGATCTTCTAAAATTCTTTTCCTAAATGGGTTGTAGCTTTCATCCTGTAGATCCTGTGCACACTAGGTAGATTTTTACCTAAAGAACTCATTTTTTTAGGGGCTGTTGTAAATGATACTACTGCTGATTTCTGTTTTCCAGTGGTTGTGTTGAGGAAGAACTGGGAAGGTAAAACAGTATAGTCGTTTTGGAAAACAGCTGAGTGGTTCCTCAAAACAGACGGCACTGCTGTCTCAGCCCACAGCCCTGCCTCTAGGGCTTCACCCAGAAGAAAGGAAAATATGCTATGTCCACCTGAAAACTTGTGCACAGGCTTTCTTACTGTCTTCACTCATCCTCCAAATGTGGGAATAGTCCAGTAGTCCATGAGTTGATGAACGCATAACCAAGATGTGGTGTGCCCACAAGTGGGGTATTATGGGCAACAAGAGGGAGTGAGGGCCTGACGAGTGCTCCGTGCCTTGAAAGCTTGGTGACGAGAGAAAGAAGCCACCCCAGAGGCCTCGCGTGTGCAGGTCCCACTGGCGCGGAACGCCCGCAGCAGCCAGTGCGGAGGCCGCAGGGTCGGCGGCTGTGCACAGCTGCAGGGAGTGGTGCGAGGGCGCCGACGAGGGCGGCCGCCATGGGGGCGCTGCGTGCACAGCCCTGGGAACACACTACGGCCAGGTCAGTTTCACACTGTAACAGGGTAAATTTTATAGTTTGTGAATCATGAAGCAAAGTTTTTATTAGAAATTTGGGCAGAGGGCTTCCCTGGTGGTCCAGTGGGTAGGGACACCGCCTTGCCGTGCAAGGGGCGCCGGTTCGATCCCTGGCCTGGGAAGATCCCACGTGCCGTGGAGCGGCTGGACCGATGTGTCCAATTACCGAGCCCGAGCTCTGGAGCGCATGCGCCCAGAGCCGGTGCTCCGCGACAAGAGGCCGCTGCGATGGGAGGCCCACACAGGCCAAAGAACAAAGATAAACAAATGAAAGACAAATAGAAGTAGCCAAAAAAAAAAAAAAAAAATGTGAAAAAAAAATTGGGGCCGAATTGCCACCTGTAACTTTTCTTGAGCTGTCTGGAATCTTTCCATCTGTGTACTTTCATGTCCACATGTTCAGATCTTCTAAAATTCTTTTCCTAAATGGGTTGTAGCTTTCATCCTGTAGATCCTGTGCACACTAGGTAGATTTTTACCTAAAGAACTCATTTTTTTAGGGGCTGTTGTAAATGATACTACTGCTGATTTCTGTTTTCCAGTTGTTGTGTTGAGGTGCAGAAGCATGACTGATGTCCACAGAGCCGCCTTGTGTCCTGCAGCCCTCCTGGCCTTGCTTCTTGGCCCCAGAGCCTGTCTCTAGGATTTCCTACCCAGGCGATCTTATCATATGTGCATAGGGGGCTGCTTCCTTCTTTCCACTTTGCATGGCTTTGATTTTTCCTCCTAGCCTTTTGCATTGGCTGGGCCTGCAGAGCACAGCTGCCCAGGCTGGAGAGGACACCCAGCTCCTGTCCAGTCCAGGATGGAGCCTGTCTTCCCCTGGAGGACAGTGCTCTGGGGTCAGTTTGAAGACGCTTCCTCTAGTTCTGGTTTGCTGGGTCTTTTGTTGTGAGTGAATGTTGGACTCTGTCGTGCTTTTCCTTTGTCTGTTGGTATGACAGTGTCTTTCTTATTTAGTCTCTTAATATGATGAAGTCCATTGATTATTTTTTTTAATTTTTTAAAATTATTATTATTTTGGCCTCTTTATTGGTCTTTCTTTTATTTATTTTCATCCATCTTTGTTCTTTGGCCTGTATGGGCCTCCCACTACAGTGGCCTCTCTCGCTGGAGGCCAGAGGCTCTGGGCGCATGTGCTCCAGAGCACTGGCTCATAATTGGACACGCCAGTCCAGCCACTCCGAGGCACGTGGTATCTTCCCAGGCCAGGGATCGAACCAGCGCCTCTTGCACTGCGACGCGGACTCTTTACCCACTGGACCACCAGGGAAGCCCCTTCATTGATTATTGAGTGTGGATTCTACTCACTCCAGGAAAATCCAACTGGGTCATGATGTATTCTTATTTCCATTTACCACTGCATTCGATTTGCTTGCATTTTGTTGCACACTTCTGCATCTGGTTTATCTGGTTTATAATATATCCCTCATGAAACCATGTACGGAAATGCACAAAAAAAGGTAAGCAAATCGAACGCAGCGGTAAAAGGAAAGAATGAGCATTGTGATCCAGTCGGATTTTCCCTGGAATGAATTTTAATGAACTGGGACATTTTCCCTTCTCTTGTTTTCTGGAAGATAGTATGAAGGGCTGGTGGTTACTTCCTCTTTAAATATTTGTCCGTGCCTGTCATTTTCTCTTCTGGAAGGGTTTCGAGATGGGTGTGCTGTTTCTGGTGCTGCTGGGCAGAGTGTCCACTGAGGGCTGAGTGGGTTCTGGTGATGCTGGGGTCTGGGCTTCAGTTCTGTCCAGTTCCACTCCATCTGTCTGACACTCTGGAAGGCAGAGCGACTTGTGTGCGTGTGAAGTGGGGCCCACCCACGAGCAGACCCACCGCTCTCTGTTCTTTGACGGGCAGGGTTATGAGGTGAGGGCTGCTGTGGGCCCAGTGCCCGGCTCTCTGCCCCTCTGGCTCCTGCTCGGGGTATGTTTTGAGACTCCTTATTCAGGGCACCCTGGGTGGACTTAAGTATGGTCACCTGAGACGCTTTTGTCCCTCCCATGAAAGTTAGCCAATCAAGAAATTAAAGGAATGAGTGAGTCTGAGGTGGCTGGGGGTGGACTGACATGGGGTGTCTTCTCCTTTGTGTTGAGGTGGCCTCTGTCCTTGGTGCATCTCCTTCCAGGAAGGCCAGGCTGTGTTAAACCTCGAGTGTGGCAGGGAGGAGGTTACCCGGCTCAGCACCTGCCTCCTAGTCCTGCCCTGCATGGTGGGCGGCACGGCCAGACTGCCTTAGAGACCATTGAGCACGTGGCCCCAGCTCCTGCCTACCAGGAGGAAGGGTCCTGGCCGTCTGTTGTGGGCGGCAGCCATGGCCTCCCTGTGCGGTGCTGCTTCTCTTCGTGTATCCCCTCTGGAGCTCCAGGGTGTCAGACACAGCATGGTGTCAGGCCACACTGCCAGTGACGGGACCTGCGGCCTGGTCATGATGTCCCCTCTGGACGGCGTGGTGTCGCGGACACTATGTAGTTACTTATCCCTGATTAATAGATGCGAGGAAACGCTCAGTTACCTCTATACTATTTTCAGAGAACTTCAACCTACACAGTGTAGCTCCCTCTATTTTAAGAGAATAGAACTTCAGTAGTAGAAAGGTGTGGAGTTCAAATCAAGATCAAATTTATTAACATAAAAAATATTAAATCAGCAATCATATATTTCAATAATTAACATCAGTACATTGCATCAAAGTTCAGCACTCAAATAATAACAATTTAAGGCTTTAAGATTATTTCAGAACTCCATTCAAAGCTTTAAAGAATATTTCAGAACTCAATCAACAAAGTAACAGAAAAATCTTACCCCAGAGCTGGAGAGCAGCAGTCTCACCCCAGAGGCAGCTGCGTTCAGTGAGTGCGCTCCCGTGCAATCTCCTCTCCCCCTTTTATAGGAAAACCCCGTAGCCATTTGTCTCCCTCACCACTTCTCAGGCCTGAGAAAGGTCGAGAGTTAGCCACGTCTCTGGGCAGACAACAGGCGAGTCATCAGTTCCCAAAGCAGAGCTCAGCCATCCTCCTATCTTCTATCAAAAGCACAATCATTATTACATTGTTTCACAAGTCATTACAAACATTCAAAACAAGAAGGATCAGTGAAGCTAATCACAGCTGCATATACTTTACTTGTGCTTTATAATCTAAAAAATCATGTTTATTTAAAAGACAATCTAATCTTTACGTTATTTGGACTCATGACTTAACTCATGAAAAAACACTGCTCCTGGCGTCTATGTTATGCGAGCTTACACCATGAGTTGGACCCGAGCAGGTTACTCAGGACAAGGACTAAGTAAACAGATAAGGTTAGAATGTTGCCATTAGGGCTTTCCTTGTTTGCTAGTAGCTTTCAAGCTCCGCTTCGGGTTATCACTGGAAGATGAGTCCTGGCTTATCTTGCTATAGCTTCTCTTAGAGACAAACTTCTTCCCTTTACGGTTAGTATATACGCCTCCCTTAGGCAACATCATATTTACCCACTTCTCAGCCTCATCGGAGCTAGTATCACTCTCTAGTGGGTGGATTAGGATCATCCGAGTCGCTTTCTTCTTCCTCACTAAGTTCTTTATATCCTAAGGCCCAGTATATTCCCAGAAATTCTCCAGTGTCTGCCCATGACAGTGGGACCCCTCCGTGGGGCTGCATAGAGCCGGTGTCTGCATCTGCCAGGAGTTTGCATTTCTAGAACAGGGAGGAGGAGGGTGTCTAACAGACTCCAAGCTTTGAATTCAAGGTGATTTCTCAAATGTTGAGGGTTTTGCTTTTAATAAAAATGTACCTTTTATGCAATCATACTTTAGTGAATGGTATGTAATAACCACCTCTGAGTATTAATGGCCTGTTAATAATCAGGTAACAATGTGAGCACCACTAAGAAGAGGCTAGGGCTTCCCTGGTGGTCCAGTGGGTAAGGACACCGCCTTGCAGTGCACGGGGTGCCGGTTCGATCCCTGGCCTGGGAAGATCCCACGTGCCGCGGAGCGGCTGGACCGATGTGTGCAATTACCAAGCCGGAGCTCTGGAGCGCATGCGCCCAGAGCCGGTGCTCTGCGACAGAGGCCACCGTGATGGGAGGCCCACACGGGCCAAAGAACAAAGACGGATAAAAATACACAAATGAAACACCAATAGAAGTAGCCCGCCTGCTCCCCTCCCTCCAACCCGACCCCCAAAATAAATAAATAAATAAATCTTTTAAAAAAGCAGAAGAGGCTAAAGAGAGACCCAGGTGGCCGGCATCTGCCCCAGCCCACGCCTTTCCGGGGGGCGCCGTGGGGGGCGTGGCCTGGGGCTGGGAGTGGGCACCCCTGTGCTGTCACCCGCTTTTCTCGAGATGCTCTCCCAGGAGAACAGCTGTGTAGACAGGCTGTCTGTGGTCTTTGCAGAAGTCGCACAGGTCTGCGTGGCAGCAGGACAAGCTGGTCTCACCAGGCTCAGCACGACACCCAGACCTAGCAGCAATGCCAAGGTGGGCATGAGCCCAAGGGTGTTCACTGTAGAGACAAACTTCTTCCCTTTACGGTTAGTATATACGCCTCCCTTAGGCAACATCATATTTACCCACTTCTCAGCCTCATCGGAGCTAGTATCACTCTCTAGTGGGTGGATTAGGATCATCCGAGTCGCTTTCTTCTTCCTCACTAAGTTCTTTATATCCTAAGGCCCAGTATATTCCCAGAAATTCTCCAGTGTCTGCCCATGACAGTGGGACCCCTCCGTGGGGCTGCATAGAGCCGGTGTCTGCATCTGCCAGGAGTTTGCATTTCTAGAACAGGGAGGAGGAGGGTGTCTAACAGACTCCAAGCTTTGAATTCAAGGTGATTTCTCAAATGTTGAGGGTTTTGCTTTTAATAAAAATGTACCTTTTATGCAATCATACTTTAGTGAATGGTATGTAATAACCACCTCTGAGTATTAATGGCCTGTTAATAATCAGGTAACAATGTGAGCACCACTAAGAAGAGGCTAGGGCTTCCCTGGTGGTCCAGTGGGTAAGGACACCGCCTTGCAGTGCACGGGGTGCCGGTTCGATCCCTGGCCTGGGAAGATCCCACGTGCCGCGGAGCGGCTGGACCGATGTGTGCAATTACCAAGCCGGAGCTCTGGAGCGCATGCGCCCAGAGCCGGTGCTCTGCGACAGAGGCCACCGTGATGGGAGGCCCACACGGGCCAAAGAACAAAGACGGATAAAAATACACAAATGAAACACCAATAGAAGTAGCCCGCCTGCTCCCCTCCCTCCCCACCCCACCCCCCAAAATAAATAAATAAATAAATCTTTTAAAAAAGCAGAAGAGGCTAAAGAGAGACCCAGGTGGCCGGCATCTGCCCCAGCCCACGCCTTTCCGGGGGGCGCCGTGGGGGGCGTGGCCTGGGGCTGGGAGTGGGCACCCCTGTGCTGTCACCCGCTTTTCTCGAGATGCTCTCCCAGGAGAACAGCTGTGTAGACAGGCTGTCTGTGGTCTTTGCAGAAGTCGCACAGGTCTGCGTGGCAGCAGGACAAGCTGGTCTCACCAGGCTCAGCACGACACCCAGACCTAGCACTGCCCGTGCTGGACGCCGGCGCCTGCAATGCCAAGGTGGGCATGAGCCCAAGGGCGGTGTTCACTGTGGGGACACTGTCTTCTGGTGCTCCTGACTTGTTGAGGATTCATGTTTTTAGTCAAGTTTCAGGTTCACAACTGAATTGAAGGGAAAGTACAGAGATTTCCCAAACCTTTTGCCTGACCCCACCCACCACCCTCCACTTGCCCACTTGCTGCACTTGATAGACCCACGTGGCCACTCTCATCACACGGGGGCCGCTCTTGGGGATGAACGTGCTGTGGGTTTGATGAGTTTGAGACAGTACCTGTAAGACGAAGTGCGTCCCCCACGCCAGTGTCGTGCGGAGCATCTTTACTGCCTTCCAGAGCCTCCAGGCTGTGCCCGTGGTGCCCTCTAAGATCCCGGGACGGGGTGGAACCCCTGACACCTTGAATCTCAGGACGTAGTGTCCGCCGCCTGAGAAAGCCCTCCACCCACAGTTCAGGCGGCGTTTCTGACTGGGGCCCAAGCTGTGGGCCTCTCACGGGGAAAGCCCTACCAGGATAGACGCTGAGCTCTGCCTGGGACCACAAGATTCCAGTAGCCTCCCCTGCCCTGGAGGCCTGTGGGCCTGTGAGGAGACTGCCCACTCGCCCCTCGTCTGGTCTGTGCCTGGTGATTGATTCCTGGAGCCCTGGGGGCTCCTCTGGTGCTGGCAAAGCAGGGTCTGCTCTGTGGTTTGTCTGACAGACAAGATGGAAACCTGGACGGCAAGGTGGTTGTTTCTGGTCACAGATGTTGTGGGACCTGACTTCTGTGACACTTGCTGAGGAGAAAGCCTGGTTCTTTTAAAAGCAGCTGGTGCAACAGCTGTGCTGTGGAGACTTTTGAGGAGGATGTCTTTGTCCTGTGACCAAGTTTCACTGTGTTTTTTCCTTTCAGGTGGAAAAGTTGTACCTGCGTTATCTGAGAGCAGAGAGCTTTAGAAAAGCCCTGATCTATCAGAAGAAATACCTTCTACTGCTCATCGGGGGCTTCCAGGACTCCGAACAGGAAACCCTGTCCATGATCGCCCACTTGGGGGTGTTCCCTTCCAAAACAGACAGGAAGGTGGCGGGGTCCCGCCCCTTCACCAGGTTCCGCACGGCCGTCAGGGTGGTGATCGCCGTCCTAAGGTACCCCCGAGGCCTGGGACGCCTGTCTGCGGGTGCGAGGTCCTTTGGTCTCTGAAACTCTGCATTGTTTCCTCTTAAGATGAATGACATCTGAGGCTTTAAAATGTAGACGACCCTTGTCTTCTGCAGACCCCATTGTACAGAGCTGCCCCTTTTAAGGCAGAAGGGTGTAAGGCAGAGCCTTTCCCTCAGTGGGCTCTCGTGATGACAGTGCGATCACGCTTCAGCTGCATTTCCGTGTTACATACGGGGCACCACGTGCGCAGGAAGACGTGACCCCCTAGGGTGGTGTTTTCCAGCCCTCCCTGTGGACAAGCGCTGAGTGTCCCCCCGACACCGCCCAGCCCTCAGCCACTGCGTATACAGGCGCCATTTTCGGAGTGGAGTGGGCTCCCTGGTGTGACAGGGACTTTTTTTTTTTTAATTTTGGGCGGGGTCGGGTTGGGGATGGAGGGGACGGGCGGGCCACTTCCATTGGTCCTTCATTTCTCCATTTTCATCCGTCTTTGTTCTCTGGCTCCTGTGGGCCTCCCATCGCCGTGGCCTCTTGTCACAGAGCACCAGCTCTGGGCACATGCGCTCCAGAGCTCCGGCTCGGTAGTTGGACACATCGGTCCAGCCGCTCCGCGGCACGTGGGATCTTCCCAGGCCAGGGCTCCAACCGGCGCCCCTTGCACTGCAAGGCGGTGTCCTTACCCACTGGACCACCAGGGGAAGCCCTGACAGGGACTTTTGACTGTTTCAAAATTAACAGTGGTGAAAATCAGTTTCATTTTATAATTCTAAAATTTGCTGTATTTCTAAAAACATCTGTCCCACTAAGAGCTGTCACCGGTGTCTGCTCTGTGTCGCCTGCGGAGGCGCCTCTTCCAGGCGATGCCCGCCCCTGTCCTGTAGGAAGGGGCGCCGTCAGGCGAGCGAGGCGCCCTTGGCTCTCTCCTGGACTCCGCGCAGAGGGCAGAGGCTCCCGGAGCCCGCAGAGGCCCAGCACCCCACGCCAGTCCGGCTGCATGCCTGCCGGGAGCCTCACCCCCACCCCATGGTGGGGGCCTGCCCCGGCCTGGCCTCGGGGCGCTGAGCCCCCTCCCTCTGAGTGACCAAAGATGGTCCACCCGCCTGCCTAACGCCCATCCCCCATCTGTCCGCCCTGTGATTTTGGAGAGCCCGCCCTAGACCAGGAAGAACAGCCACATGTGGGTGGTGCTGGGCAGACGGCCGCCTCTTCCGCTCAGCACACAGCGGCAGTGCTGTGGGGCGCTGCCAGGGGCCGTCAGGGAGAGGGGTCTTGGGGTTCCCGCACCCGTTGCACCTTCCGCTGAGCACAGATGCGTGGAGGGCCAGAGGCCGTCCAGGGCGCTAGAGACGGAAGCAGTTGTGGGGAACCAGACGGACCCCGGCCGGCAGGGCTGTGGCTGGAGGGGCGGGGCGGAGAGCCAGGCTGGGAGGGGAGGGCAGGGCGGGGAGCTGGGGGAGACGCACTCTTCCTCCAGGCTCTGGTCAGGGCTGGATGGCCTTGGTTCTTTTCACTGTGGTTTTGCTCTAGTTTTCAGTGTTTTTCTTGTTTTTTTTAGGTTACGCTTTCTGGTTAAGAAATGGCAGCAAGTAGATGGCAGAGGAGCCCTAGAGCCAGCCCGAGCCCCCCGCCCAGGTACTGCCCACGCCCGCCTTTCAGCAGTGGTCCTTCTCCGTGCCCGGTGGGAAGCCACACAGCCCAGCGAGAAACCAGCCACTCAGCCACGGGGCTGGTCAGGAGGCAGAGGGCTGTGAGGGAAACTAGCGCAGGTTTGTGCACCTGATACTGACGAGCGCAAGTGGCTTGGAAGAGCGTGACGACGACCGAGGGCACAGCAGCGCCGCGTGTGTTGACCCAGAGTGTGTCCTCACTGAAGAGTCTTTCTGTTCTCCAGTTGGAGTGAGGTTCTGCTTTGCTCAGGGAGTGTCGCTGCCACCTCTGCCTCAGTCTGCAGTTGTCCGCTGCCCCATCTGACCAGCCACGCCCGGGTGCAGCCAGGCCACCCGGGGCCTCTGCAGCGGGCAGCACCCTTCTCGGGCACTCGGCTTCCCTGGCGGTGCTAGGCAGCTTAGACATCCACATGTGAATCCTCATGTCTTGGAGTCAGGTGGCTGTGGGGTTCTTCAGGAGGCCCCCACACTCCTGCCTCTGATGTGCCTGGTGATCACTCGGCTTTCTGCCCCCTCACGCCTCCGAGCTGGGCGCAGGAGGTCCAACGAGTATTTTTAAAATGTCTTAAAATTATCAGACATAATTATTTAATTAGCTTAAAAGCATGTAAGTTTTAAATTTTGGTGGATGGGCCTTTCTACTAAAACGCATTCATCTCTTTTGTTACTCTCTCTGTTGTTAAATATTTCTGGGGGAAGGATTCCTGTTGCCACGGCGGCAGGCGTCTCCACCCGTCACCCGTGAATCTCCACCTACCCGGGACGTGCCTTTCAGCTCCACCAGGGACCCCGTGCCGACAGCGTCCCCACGCCGGAGAGAACGGTGAGCAGAGGCACCTCAGCGGCTCTTCCACTGCAGGACGGCCTTCGACGGGGGCCAGTCCTGGAGACGGGCCACGCACAGAGGTGTCCCTGGGCCGATCCGCGTGGGAGGGCCCTCAGGCAGGTGAACCCTCACGTGCACTCACACACATACACACGCAAAGACTGGATGTTAGCTTTACTTCATCCCTTTTCTTTGGGATTTGGGGTATTTCACACAAGAGTCTTTATACTTAGGACTCACTTGGCAAGTGAGATATTACAGTGATGATGTGAGTTACACATCTGTAAACTATTTGAGGGGGAGGAAACTTTTTCACTTACGCCTTGTAGTTTAATTGTAGAGTGCAACCCTGTTTAAAAACTCAACAGGGGGCTTCCCTGGCGGTCCAGAGGGTAAGGACACTGCCTTGCAGTGCAAGGGGCGCTGGTTCGATCCCTGGCCTGGGAGGATCCCAGACCGGTGTGTCCAACTACCGAGCTGAAGCTCTGGAGTGCATGCGCCCAGAGCCGGTGCTCTGTGACAGCAGAGGCCACTGCGACGCGAGACCCACACAGGCCAAAAGAACAAGGATGGAAACAAATGAAAGACCAATAGAAGTGGCCAAAAAAAAAAAAAAATTCAGCAGAGGAAAGGTTTCCCGGTGGCTGGGGTGGTGGGAGCTGTGACTCTGTGAACCTGTCACGTGCTGCGGCATGGGGTCACAGGCTGCGCCGTGGCCTTGATCGTCTTCACAACTCACACCCGGATTTCCTGACTGTGCCATTTCTCAGGCAAGCGCTGCTTGTGAGAGTTGTGATGTCCATTTCCACTTCTCCAGGTTGACACATAAACAGTAGCACTTGGATTCAAATGCCTGAGCATGATTATGAGTCATTTATCTCATTGTCTCAACTATGACTTCTCCAGTATTTGGAACCCACCCGTGCAGCGGGTGGAAATGTGTGGCTTGTGTCGGTGATGTTGGACGTGTGCATGGAGGTGCGGGGAAGGCGTGTCCGCTGCTCTCTGTGTGTCCGGGGTCCCAAGGGGAGCTGTCAGGACAGTGTCATTGTCCACCTCTGCCCCGCGGCCAGCAGTGAAGCCCGCTCGCTCTCGCTCCGCGGCCACTGGTCGGTGATGACATCGTGTGCGCTGTGCAGCTGTGTGAGCCCGTGAGGGCCCAGAGCCTGGTTCCGGTCGAGGAGGGCGGGGACCCTCAGTACAGCTGTGGTGCCCCTGGGCCCGGGCTGGCGATCCTCTGAAAGAAGAGGTGGTGGCTGAGGCCTCTTGTCTGTGCGTGGGGCTCAGGTGTGGAAGGTGCTCACTGCCCTGGGAGGAAGTGGGCGGCGACACGGTCCTGGAGGCCCGAGGAGAGGCAGCCCTGTGAGAGAGGCTGGGCTGAGCCAGGTGGGACGTCAGGTAGACGCTTGTGTGAAGACGTAGTGAATTAAGTAACATACAAGCAGCTTTTAGTCGTCTTAGCTTGGAGATGTTGCATAGAAGTTAGTTTTAAAGGACGATGTAGCACTTTCGTAAAAAGCCGTGCTTTCCCTTTGTGGTGAAGAGCTCGGAAGGGCTGACTCAGCCCGCTTTCCCGCGGGCGCCCCGCCAGCCACTCTCTCTGCGGTCTCACCGTCTGCTGAGTTGATGTCTTCTTGTTTGTCTCTTGGTTGGTTGTGTGTTTGAAGATCCGGTCCATCGCCAAATCCCAGATCAGAAAGATCCCCAACTGCTTCTCAAGATCCAGAACATTCCTTGACGGAATATATTCACCATTTAGAAATGATCCAGCAAAGACTGGGAGGTGTGCCAACAGGTAACCAAAGTCCTCTCTCTGCCCCCGTGACCCGAGTGACCCAGGAGTGGTCAGTCATGGAGAGAGGTGGCTGGGTTCCAGCCTGGCCCACCTTGTCAGTGTCTGTCCTGCAGACCAGCCTCACTGAATTATCAGAGGAGGGCTATGAGTGGAGGTCCTGGGGTGAGGGATGGCAGGTGAAGACGCACCGTGTGGAGTCAGGCCTCACACTCACATGGAGACTACTGCATGGTTTCATCTTGATTGCTATTCTTATTTTTACCAAAAAATAAGATGCAGTGGTAGAATTTTCAAATTTGTGAAATTCTTCTTTAAAGATGTGAAATCTTCTAACAAATTGCTTCCTCATTTCTATTTGTGTTCAGATTCCACTTCAAAGAAGTCCTGCTGCCAGAAGATTAAGCAGTGAATAAAGCCCTGTGACAGTTTTACTTGAGGAAAAGATTTGATTTTCTGAGAGAAGCCTGCGCTGGGGCTTGCTAAGTTCTGGCCCTGTGTTGTCCAATAAGTGTTCTCCACCTTACCCTTTGCTGTGAAGCCAAATGGAGTATTTTCTTTGTCATTTCAGCACACTTTAGGTTCTCGTCTTGATAAGGCAGCTGCCCGGTTCTGTTTAGGCTGTGCCTCCCTACCCGCTTCAACAGAGGATAAGCAGAGGATGGCTTCCTGTTGTTTATTTTCTTAAAGTGTACAGCTGGAAACTTGGTTTAAAACAAAAACATGAAAAAAAGATCAAAAAGAATAAAATTAAAGCCCTGGAGTATTTGTGAGTTTCGCTGTTGTCTTGTTTTATCCAGTTTACTTTTTATTACCAGCAAAAAAATAAAACAATTTATATAAGCTCCTATCAGTCAAAAAACTCTCAGTAGAAGTCGAAGCACTGGTAAGACGGATAGCCATGTGCCTGTTGGCTTGGGCTCTTGTTCTGTTTTTGTCAGATGCTGCCACCATGTATTTATTTCTCACGGTTTTGATTTTTTTACGTTTGACTTGTGCTCACCTGTACCTGGTACTGATCTCCAGCCACGAGTGCTTCACCCACACATCCTCTGTAAGGTATATGAACAAATGTGTTTCTAGGACCTTTGAATGTGACCTTTAGTCTGCTGTGCTTGGTTTCAATAGAAAGCAGCTTTTTTTCTAAGTCACTGCTTATTTATCTTCAGGATGGATTTTCCTTCCAGTCTGCACCTTTGGGTGCGTTTTCCGCTTCTTAGCCAGCACTGCCATGGGCCACTGGGCCAGTCTTCCTGCCCGTCCCGCACGCCCCTGCACTCCTCCACTCGGTGTCGCCGAAGCCGAAACCTTGACCAGCTCCAGAAGCAGGAACCCAAGAAAACAGCCCTTCACGCTCGACCTCCAGAAGAATGACAGCTGAAATGGATGGTCAAACACTGAGTAAATAAATATCCACATGCCCCAGTGTTATGCTAACGAGGGAGGGAGAGGGCTCGTGATCACCACCACACCGACTTGTTTCCATGGGGTTTATAGTTAAAAAGAACACAGCTCACACCTGCTGATGAGGGGCGTTCTTCACAGAAAAGCACCAGCTTACCAACATGGAGGGAGCGGTACAAGACAGGGAGCTGGTCCCTGCGATGACGGAGGAGCCCTGTCCCTGGGGCTGACCAGTCAGCAGAGTGGTGACCGGGAGTTGGACAGGGCTGTCCGGCAGGAGCTCACGCCATGCAGGGGATGCATCAGCATTACCGTGGGAGAGACAGAGGCCCGGTCCCTGGCGTGCTGTGCCAGCCGCCAGGCTTCCCTTGGTGACTGAGTCAGCCGCCAGCCAATGGGTCCACTGCCATAGACTTGGTTTAAAACAAAAACATGAAAAAGATAAAAGAATAAAATTAAAGCCCTGGAGTATTTGTGAGTTTCGCTGTTGTCTTGTTTTATCCAGTTTACTTTTTATTACCAGCAAAAAAATAAAACAATTTATATAAGCTCCTATCAGTCAAAAAACTCTCAGTAGAAGTCGAAGCACTGGTAAGACGGATAGCCATGTGCCTGTTGGCTTGGGCTCTTGTTCTGTTTTTGTCAGATGCTGCCACCATGTATTTATTTCTCACGGTTTTGATTTTTTTACGTTTGACTTGTGCTCACCTGTACCTGGTACTGATCTCCAGCCACGAGTGCTTCACCCACACATCCTCTGTAAGGTATATGAACAAATGTGTTTCTAGGACCTTTGAATGTGACCTTTAGTCTGCTGTGCTTGGTTTCAATAGAAAGCAGCTTTTTTTCTAAGTCACTGCTTATTTATCTTCAGGATGGATTTTCCTTCCAGTCTGCACCTTTGGGTGCGTTTTCCGCTTCTTAGCCAGCACTGCCATGGGCCACTGGGCCAGTCTTCCTGCCCGTCCCGCACGCCCCTGCACTCCTCCACTCGGTGTCGCCGAAGCCGAAACCTTGACCAGCTCCAGAAGCAGGAACCCAAGAAAACAGCCCTTCACGCTCGACCTCCAGAAGAATGACAGCTGAAATGGATGGTCAAACACTGAGTAAATAAATATCCACATGCCCCAGTGTTATGCTAACGAGGGAGGGAGAGGGCTCGTGATCACCACCACACCGACTTGTTTCCATGGGGTTTATAGTTAAAAAGAACACAGCTCACACCTGCTGATGAGGGGCGTTCTTCACAGAAAAGCACCAGCTTACCAACATGGAGGGAGCGGTACAAGACAGGGAGCTGGTCCCTGCGATGACGGAGGAGCCCTGTCCCTGGGGCTGACCAGTCAGCAGAGTGGTGACCGGGAGTTGGACAGGGCTGTCCGGCAGGAGCTCACGCCATGCAGGGGATGCATCAGCATTACCGTGGGAGAGACAGAGGCCCGGTCCCTGGCGTGCTGTGCCAGCCGCCAGGCTTCCCCTTGGTGACTGAGTCAGCTACGCCAGCCAATGCGGGAACTTCCATTCCTGCCCATTCAGAGGGACCACGGTCACCAGAACAGCAGAACCCAGAGCCATGGACGGAAAGCCCCAACTCCCTCGGGATTGTCTGGTGTAGCAGTAAGAGGCGTGTCCCACCTTCTGTGGCCCCAGGCTGATGTACTCAGCTGTGGGAGAAATGGCCGTTAAGTGGGTCTGCAGGAGAGAGGCCTTCCCACTGTCAGCTGAGCTGCTCCTGGGTGACATCAGGGGATCCCAGGGCCATGAGCCTACTGCCCACTTTTGCTGAGGGGAGAATTTTCTGTCAGAAGTAGCAACGGTGAGCAAGGAATCTGGGAACTCCCCAGAGGGTTCCCAGCAGGAAGAGCAGGTCCACCTGCAGAACAGGAGAGGGCCGGGCACAAGGGCACCCAGCAAGCGTTCCATAGGAGCTCCCGTGAGCGGTTCAAGTCGTCCCTCTCGCCTTCTCGAGCTGCCTGCATCATCTCGCTCACCACCTTCTCTCCATCAGCACCCGAAGGTCCTGCAGTGCAGTTCGGGCATTACATTGGGTCAGCATGCAGTCTCCGAGCAGCCCGCACTTCTGCCGGGCTAGGTTCAAGCTTGCTTAGGCGTCAGAGCCGCAGGTACTTGTCCAGGCCTCACTTGAAGCCTTCCTCAGTAGGCTGGAGCAAAAGCCAAGGTGTGGTCACACGGACGTCCACGTGCACTGAGCCTGGGCCTCTCGTAGTTATGGGCTCTGCAAGGGAGAGGTGTGACCCCCAACGACTTGTTTCCATGGGGTTTATAGTTAAAAAGAACACAGCTCACACCTGCTGATGAGGCGTTCTTCACAGAAAAGCACCAGCTTACCAACATGGAGGGAGCGGTACAAGACAGGGAGCTGGTCCCTGCGATGACGGAGGAGCCCTGTCCCTGGGGCTGACCAGTCAGCAGAGTGGTGACCGGGAGTTGGACAGGGCTGTCCGGCAGGAGCTCACGCCATGCAGGGGATGCATCAGCATTACCGTGGGAGAGACAGAGGCCCGGTCCCTGGCGTGCTGTGCCAGCCGCCAGGCTTCCCCTTGGTGACTGAGTCAGCTACGCCAGCCAATGCGGGAACTTCCATTCCTGCCCATTCAGAGGGACCACGGTCACCAGAACAGCAGAACCCAGAGCCATGGACGGAAAGCCCCAACTCCCTCGGGATTGTCTGGTGTAGCAGTAAGAGGCGTGTCCCACCTTCTGTGGCCCCAGGCTGATGTACTCAGCTGTGGGAGAAATGGCCGTTAAGTGGGTCTGCAGGAGAGAGGCCTTCCCACTGTCAGCTGAGCTGCTCCTGGGTGACATCAGGGGATCCCAGGGCCATGAGCCTACTGCCCACTTTTGCTGAGGGGAGAATTTTCTGTCAGAAGTAGCAACGGTGAGCAAGGAATCTGGGAACTCCCCAGAGGGTTCCCAGCAGGAAGAGCAGGTCCACCTGCAGAACAGGAGAGGGCCGGGCACAAGGGCACCCAGCAAGCGTTCCATAGGAGCTCCCGTGAGCGGTTCAAGTCGTCCCTCTCGCCTTCTCGAGCTGCCTGCATCATCTCGCTCACCACCTTCTCTCCATCAGCACCCGAAGGTCCTGCAGTGCAGTTCGGGCATTACATTGGGTCAGCATGCAGTCTCCGAGCAGCCCGCACTTCTGCCGGGCTAGGTTCAAGCTTGCTTAGGCGTCAGAGCCGCAGGTACTTGTCCAGGCCTCACTTGAAGCCTTCCTCAGTAGGCTGGAGCAAAAGCCAAGGTGTGGTCACACGGACGTCCACGTGCACTGAGCCTGGGCCTCTCGTAGTTATGGGCTCTGCAAGGTGTTGCTGCTGGTGTTTCACTTTGGAAGGGGAATCGTGATAGTCCACAGACCATAGATTTTTCATGGGCTCTAGCTCTCACTATCCAGGGCATCTAGGGGACAACTTCCTGCTCACTAGAACCAATCACTATGATATTTTTAATGCATCCAAAAATGCATTATGATATGATGGCATATCTTATAGTAAGGCGAGGAAGTTGTCCCTGCCCACTGAAGAACAAGGACAAGGGAGCCTAAAGGTAGAAGCTTTCATGATTGCACTGAGGATATGCTGTCATTTCTGGACCCACATCAAAAGTTTATCCCAGGGCTTCCCTTGTGGCTCAGTGGATAAGAACATGTCTGCCAATGCAGGAGACACAGGTTCGAGCCCTGATCCAGGAAGATGCCACATACCGCAGAGCAGCTAAACTCACACATCAACAAAGACTCAGCACAGCCAAAAATAAATAAAAGTTTGAAAAAAAAAAAAAGTTTATTCCAAGGTAGCCTAGAGAAGTACAAGAAGCAGAGAAACTGGATGTAAACAGCAGCCTTCCACTGAAAACCAGAAACCATACTGTCGCAGCTCAGGCTGCTATGACAGAATACCACAAACTGAGTGATGTACAGCCAACGGAAATCTGTCTCAAGAGTCCTGGAGGGCTTCCCCTGGTGGTCCAGTGGGTAAGGACACCGCCTTGCAGTGCAAGGGGCGCCGGTTTGATCCCTGGCCTGGGAAGATCCCACATGCCGCAGAGCGGCTGGACCCGTGTGTCCAATTACCAAGCCGGAACTCTGGCGCACGTGTGCCCAGAGCAGGCGCCTGACCACAGAGGCCACCGCGATGGGAGGCCCACAGGAGAACAAAGATGGATGGAACAAAGAACAAAGACGGATGAAATTAGAGAAAGAAAGCCCACAGTCTCCGAGCAGCCCGCACTTCTGCCGGGCTAGGTTCAAGCTTGCTTAGGCGTCAGAGCCGCAGGTACTTGTCCAGGCCTCACTTGAAGCCTTCCTCAGTAGGCTGGAGCAAAAGCCAAGGTGTGGTCACACGGACGTCCACGTGCACTGAGCCTGGGCCTCTCGTAGTTATGGGCTCTGCAAGGTGTTGCTGCTGGTGTTTCACTTTGGAAGGGGAATCGTGATAGTCCACAGACCATAGATTTTTCATGGGCTCTAGCTCTCACTATCCAGGGCATCTAGGGGACAACTTCCTGCTCACTAGAACCAATCACTATGATATTTTTAATGCATCCAAAAATGCATTATGATATGATGGCATATCTTATAGTAAGGCGAGGAAGTTGTCCCTGCCCACTGAAGAACAAGGACAAGGGAGCCTAAAGGTAGAAGCTTTCATGATTGCACTGAGGATATGCTGTCATTTCTGGACCCACATCAAAAGTTTATCCCAGGGCTTCCCTTGTGGCTCAGTGGATAAGAACATGTCTGCCAATGCAGGAGACACAGGTTCGAGCCCTGATCCAGGAAGATGCCACATACCGCAGAGCAGCTAAACTCACACATCAACAAAGACTCAGCACAGCCAAAAATAAATAAAAGTTTGAAAAAAAAAAAAAGTTTATTCCAAGGTAGCCTAGAGAAGTACAAGAAGCAGAGAAACTGGATGTAAACAGCAGCCTTCCACTGAAAACCAGAAACCATACTGTCGCAGCTCAGGCTGCTATGACAGAATACCACAAACTGAGTGATGTACAGCCAACGGAAATCTGTCTCAAGAGTCCTGGAGGGCTTCCCCTGGTGGTCCAGTGGGTAAGGACACCGCCTTGCAGTGCAAGGGGCGCCGGTTTGATCCCTGGCCTGGGAAGATCCCACATGCCGCAGAGCGGCTGGACCCGTGTGTCCAATTACCAAGCCGGAACTCTGGCGCACGTGTGCCCAGAGCAGGCGCTCTGCGACCACAGAGGCCACCGCGATGGGAGGCCCACAGGAGAACAAAGATGGATGGAACAAAGAACAAAGACGGATGAAATTAGAGAAATGAAAGACCAACAGAAGTGGCCCGCCCACCCCCTCCTTCCCCACCCCACCACCCAAAAGATAAATAAATAAAATTAAAAAAAAGAAGTCCTGGAGGCTGGAAGTTCAAGATCAGGGTATCAGCAGGAGGGAGTGCTGGTAGGGGCCTCTTCTGAGCTGCAGACGGCTGACTCTTCCTTCTGCCCTCACCTGACGAAAAGCATAGTGGGGAAGCAAGCCCTCGTATGACCCTCGTCAGGGCACTGACCCCGTCCTGAAGGCTCCACCTCACGGCCTCGTCTGCTTCCCAGAACTTCCACCTCCTGCTGCTGTCTCACTGTGGGCGGGCTTCCAGCACAGGAGGCCTGTCCATCACAGGCACACACAGAGCTGGCCTGAACAGACCCGGGAGGCACACGGGTGGTCAGACTCGAGGTGCCGGGCCTTCCTCCTACCTCGTCTCCTCTTCAGCCCGCAGCCCGAGAGGAAGCACAGGTTTGTTCCGCAGATGGGTCTACACAGAGCGCTGGCCTCAACCAAGAGTGGACAGCTGCCACAGACACGGC
This sequence comes from Tragulus kanchil, assembly GCA_022376925.1. Classification (NCBI taxonomy): domain Eukaryota; kingdom Metazoa; phylum Chordata; class Mammalia; order Artiodactyla; family Tragulidae; genus Tragulus; species Tragulus kanchil. Next base: position 248,565,060 of record JAIOJX010000028.1, read on the forward strand.
CAGCTCAGGGGGCTGTGGAAGGTTTCCAGTCAGCTGACTGTGGATGGTGCACCACGGTCCATTTCGTATGGAAAGAGTGCTGGCCTGAGTTACTGATCCATAAGTTTTCCGTGTGTAGCTGATTGTCCAACTGGCCGACGCTTGACAGAGTAGAGATTGCCAAGTGGTACCAAGGACATCCAGAGGGCAACTATGTAAGGAGACCTGTCTCCTACAGGACCCACTATGGGAGCACAGAAAGTGGACAGGATGACTTGCCTGTGGATGTCACTCAACCTTTTTAAGTGGCAGCAACCAGACCTCCTCTCACCCAGGCCTCCTGGCCTCTTCCACTTCTCAGGGCCTGAAATGCTGACAGCAGAGGCCGATGCTGAGCCCTTGATGTGGCAAGCTGGGTCCCTCCATCACGGAGGAGGCAGTGACTGGGCCCACCAGGAACAGACACATTCTGTGTGTGGCTTCCACTCCCTGACACCAGTGTGTGTGGACCTGGAGACGTCGTACTCGCCGCTGTAACTCTGTATGATGCTGCCCCTTAGCAGCAGGCATACTTTAAAGCAATGAAAGTGCAGGAGGAACTCACATATAGAACCTACTGGTCTTCCACATTGGAGGAGGTCATTGGGAAGACAGGACTGCTGGTCGACCTGTGCTGGCCCTGGGTCATCAGAGGCTCCCCCAATCCTTGAGCTGTGCATTCCGCTTGCCTTCCCCACACTAGAAGCTGCCCCGAGAGCATATCCCAGAGAGAGCAACGTGGTGGTGAGACCATAGGAAGCTGTGCATGAATGAACTTGGTCATGGCCTCTGTATAATCTCTTCACATTCCCTGTGGGTGGAGAGAGCTATTTGTCTTCTGGCTGCCCAAGACAAACCTCATCAGTTCCCTGCTTATCAAACCTGCTGCCAACTGACCTGGAGGGTCTGCCTCTTCCTTGGGTCTCTCCTTGCCCTTGCGTACAGTGGCCAGTTTATGAACCAGCGTCATGTATCCCATCACTGGAAGCAGTTGCCCGGGCTGAACAGTGAAGTGGACAGGCTTGCTTTCAGCACCAGCCTGGAAATCAGTCTTTCAAGTTGTAAGTAATGGTGTAGACTGGTGTGTGCCTTAGACCAGTTACACATATATCATGTACATCCCTTCCAGCCAAACTGCAGGTGCCTGAAAATCGAGAGGCAGGCTCTTCCACTGCGTGTGCAAGCTGGGTCTAGTTTCTTGATCATAGTTAAGGAGTACCAAGATGCCCCTGCATGGGTCAGGGGTTCCACACGTTCTTTCTTTCTTTTTTTTTTTTAATTTATTTATCTTTTGGGGGGGTGGGGTGGGGAGGGAGGGGGATGGGTGGGCCACTTCTATTGGTTCTTCATTTCTCTATTTTCATCCGTCTTTGTTCCTTGGCCCGTGTGGGCCTCCCATCGCAGTGGCCTCTGTTGTCGCAGAGCACTGGCTCTGGGCGCATGCGCTCCAGAGCTCCGGCTCGGTAATTGGACACATTGGTCCAGCCGCTCCGCGGCACGTGGGATCTTCCCAGGCCAGGGATCGAACCAGCACCCCTTGCACTGCAAGGCGGTGTCCTTACCCACTGGACCACCAGGGGAAGCCCCACATGTTCTTTCTTGAGTGTAGAGCAGCCCTACCCTATCCACTCCAAGACCATGACTCTTCCTTTCACCTCCTGGTTCCTAGATGCAGGATCCCAAGGTTCCCAGACATCAATGATCCATCATTTACATCTGGTGGAAACTTGGTGTTCCATGGGGATTGTCCCTTTTGGGGACCGAGACTTCTCACCCTGAAGAAGGACAGGAGACATATAGTTCCCCAGTGAGCCACTGGGAGTGATGGCTACTCCTGTTTCCACCCTTCAGTTTCAGATTCAGGTATCTTTCTTGTTGGGAACGTGGTGCCATAGATGGCTCCCGTCTTTGCAGAATCTTATCTCCACCTTGGGCTTGAGCTATGCTGTTAGCTGACTGTCACAGGGCCTTGTCAGGCATTGGGTCCAGGGTCACTGCACTCCCCGCTGTGTAAAGTGCACCCCGCAATTTCTTTGCTGTGAGGTGATGCATGTGGGATTCTTTGCCAGAGGAATCAACACTTCGTAAGCCCTCGCTGGCTGACACCTGTGGCAGGAGGTCAAGCCTACCTGTGGAATATGAATCTAACTTCTGTGAAAACAAACTGCTAGCCCTTCCTGGATGGAAGAGTTCCAGTAGAGCAAACTTGGCTGGTTAAGCTTCTCCACGAAAGCAGCCGTGTCAGGAGCTCCACCTTGGTCTCTGGCTGGCAGTGTCAGCGGGGGTTGGATCAGCTTTGGGCTCTTAAGTGCCTCCAGCTTCATCACTTCATCCCGCTGTCCTGTACTCATCACGCCAGCACACAGAGGGCCAGGAAGAGATGCTGTCCAACCTCAACTGGTGGGATCGCTCTGTTGGCTTGCTGCTTTATTGTGTTCATGGGTGCTGACTGGCGGCACTAACGATTTATATTAAGGCCAGTCTGCCCATCCCAGTACATCTTCCCATGTGTTTTCCTTGCCCCAGTCACAGAGGGCACCCAGCAATGCCCTGTGTCCATGTATACGCTCACCCTGGGCCCCTCCTTGCACAAAAAAGTGAATGAGAGGAGCTCTGCCCAGTGGGGGAAGTGTCCCCATTGCTGTCTCAAGGCCAGCCCTGCCTGAGGCTGTAATGTAGCTGCTCTCAGTTTTCATTTTGAACTCGGGTACCAAGCCAGGCTTAAAGCTCAGTGTTACCTTAGATCATGACTATCTGGTCCCATCACTTCACGGCAAAAAGAAGGGTTTGAAAAGGTGGAAGCAGTGACAGATTTCCTCTTCCTGGGCTCTGAAATCACTGCGGATCGTGGCTACAGCCATGAGATTAGAAGATGCTGGCTCCTGGGAAGGAAAACTGACATACCCAGACAGTGTATTAAAAAGCAGGGACATCGCTTTGCCGACAAAGGTCCATATAGTCAAAGCTATGGTTTTTCCAGTAGTCATGTACAGATGTGAGCGCTGGACCATAAAGAAGGCTGGGTGCCAAAGAATTGATGCTTCTGAACTGTGGCGCCGGAGAAGACTCTGAGAGTCTCTTGGACAGCAAGATTAAACCAGTCAATACAAAAGGAAATCAGCCCCAAATATTCATTGGAAGGACTGATGCTGAAGCTCCAGTACTTTGGCCACCTGATGTGAAGAGCCGACTCACTGGAAAAGGCCTTGATGCTGGGAAAGATGGAAGGCAGAAGGAGAAGGGGATGACAAGAGGATGAGATGGTTGGATGGCATCACTGACTCCATGGACATGAACCTGGGTAGACGCCAGGAGATGGTGAGGGACAGGAAGGCCTGGCGTGCTGCAGTCCACGGGGTTGCAAAGAAAGAGACACAACTTGGCGACCGAACAACCGTAACACCAAGCCAGTCCATCCAGGAACCAGGCTCAAGACTTTCCCCTCTGTCCACACGTCCTGCAGGCTTCCCCGTACAGGCACAGGCGTGAACAGAGAGAGGCTCTCTGATGCAGCAGCAGTAGCAGCCTGGGGGTCTGTGACCCCTGAACAGTCTCATGCTTCATCCTGAACGTCCGCCTTCCACCTGGTGATGGACCGCTGCTGGGCCGAGCCATCAAATGACCCAATGGCTTTGGCAGAACCAACGAACAAGGCACTGTTCTGTCTTCATGGGCACTTGCTGTCCCAAGCTAGAGGGTCCATCTCTATCAGAGCACACTAGGACACCAAGAATGGGCACCACTCCTCACTGGATCCCTAAAAACGTTCCACATGTAGGTCTCTGAAACTTCACAGGTTTATCTGCTACTCTCTGGAGCACCTATGTCTTACCAAGGCCTCTGGCGTCTTTGTAATGTTATTGATGTAATGGAGCACTACAGCGTTCTTCAGGATGAAGAAATCCTTGGACTACGAGAGGGCAAGAGAGGTAACGTAGCCTTCTGGCAAAACTGCATTTGTGCTCCATGTGAATGTGAAATGGTCCTGATCCTTTTTTTCTGAAAGGAACAGAAAAGAACACACTGAATTGGTAGCTGCCCCCTACATCTGACCCAGAGACTACCATCAAGGCTCCCACTGGGCTGGATTTGCAGCGTATTGCCATCTTCCAGGCTCCTTCTGACTTCTGCAGGGATCATACTGGTGAATTTAAGACTTGGGGGACCACCATGCTGTATCCTTTAGATCCTTAAAAGTGCCCCCGCCTTCTGCCAGCCTCCCACCCCCGAATGTGATGTGGTTCTATGATCTTGACAGGAACAGACCCATTTTAGATGTCTCCACTTGGCTTTTCCTGTTGTGATCACTCTAACCCTGTATGACAGGGACCCAACATGAGAGTAACATGAATTACCAAGAATATTAATGCCACTTATTCAATTTGGGACAGGGGAAATGACCACCAAGCAGGTCCACAGAGCCAGTGGGCCTACTGTAGGCTGGATCTTAGGGAGGACTCCATTAATTATCTGACCACTGCATGCAGCCACTCTGATAGGAGAGTTGTGATGATAATGTAGGTGTCTAGATATCAAAGTCAATGCAGACGGTGTCCATCAGCCTTCAACATGTTTGGCTACCCACTTTCCCCTTGGGTGTAGTTATCAAAGGAAATGGCTAATGGACTCTGGGAAAGGACTTCAGGATTCATTTCTGTTTCCTTGTGGTATACTGCAGGGTCCCTTCTTGGTATTTGGCCACCTCTTCAGTTCCGTATCTGAAAACTGGCTCAGTCCAGAAACTGGCTGTGGGATCCTAATTTTCCTACTCACTCATCTTTGACTTTTTACCTGCTGGTATCTTCAGCTGCCCATGTGTTTTGCTCTTGGGTGTTTTATCAACATTTCTGCAACTCTCTACAGGTCAGGCTCCTTTGGCTGCCACTCAGAACTTGCTGGCCATTGTAATTTGCAGTACTGACTTGTGTTAGTCATGAGCTGCTTCCTGGCCTCTTGTGTTGGGATTCTCCCTCCCTCCCCCAGTGCTGTTCTGGAGCCGGCTTTCCTGCTGTCAACTCTTGTCTACAGGGCAGCCACCACTGACCGGCTGGTGACGGTGTGCTTTCATCAGCCTGTTTCTTCAGATTTCTGTAATGTTTCACTTGTGCCTGTATGTGGCATATCATCATCGGGTGGGGTTTCAAGCAGTGTGTACATTTCAGCACACCCAGATCCCTGACCCTTGGGCTCCTTCCCACCAGTCCACCATAGAGACTGTCATTTCAACTTTGCTGACTGTGGGCCCATAGCTTTAATCAAGTGTAGTGTTTTCTTTTTTTTTTTTTCAATGTGGACCACTCTTTCTTCAATTAGTTAAAACACTGCTTCTGTTTTATGGGGTTTTTTGGCCACAAGGGACATGGTATTTTAGTTCACTGACTAGGGATTGAACCTGCATTCCCTGCACTGGAAGGCAGTCAACCCCAGCTGGACCACCAGGGAAGTCCCTCCTGTGTAGTTTTGAAATTTATCTGCCAATTTTGAAATTTCTCCTTTCAGAAGATAGAGTCTAATGCCTCTCCCCTCAATACAGGTGATATTACTACAGATAAACAGTGGCAGAAATGATGGTATGTGACTCCTGAGGCTGGTTCACAAAGTCTCTGGCTTTCCTTTGTCTTTGGACAATTGTACTTGGAATACAGCGATTACATCATGGGGAAGCCTAGGGAGTGGCCACGTGTGAGCAAGCCGGCTGACGCCTCCAGGCTGGGCGCCAGTATCTACTGTCAGGCACGTTAGTCAAAGAACCTTCGGATCATTCCAACCTCCAGCCTTCACGCTGTTCCAGCTGAGGCCCCAAGATGCTGTCGAACAGACACTGGCCATTCCCACTATTTCCTGACCCTCAGCAACTGAAGAGATAAAAAATGACTCCCGTTTTAAGCCGCTGTGTAGTAATTTGTTCTATAGCAACAGACACAGCATCACTTTAGGAGTCTGCTGCCAGCCTTTGCCTGGGTCCTGACCCAGGAATCGAACCCTTACCTCTTAACGTCTCCTGCTCTAGCAGGCACGTTCTTCACCACTAGTGCCCCACTTAGATGACACCCGATTCCACGATCCCTCCTTGAAGTTAGTATTCCCTTCATGGGCAAAAGGCCACGAGGATGTCCATTCACGGCAGTGGTCCATGCTCCTACTGCAACACGGGTGGAAAACTAGCTCCGGGGCAGCACTGCTCCTCCAGATCTTCGCGCTCCTGCCGGCTGCGTCGCCTGGAGGATGCTACCCAGGGGGGTCTGCATACGCGCCCAGGGCCCTCGCGTTCACGACTGCCGCCGCCGCCCCCGGCGGACGCTCGACCCCGCTTCCCCAGGCCCCGGGCTCCCAACGTTTGCAGCTCCCTCGTCTGTCCCCGCACCTCCCGAGGGCACCGGCACCCTCGGAAGGAGCCGCTGGAGCGCCTCCCACGGCTGTCGTGCAAAGCACATGGGCCAACAGACACGTGAGAGCGCGTCTGCGAAGGCCCTCCAAGGGCCCCGGGCGTCTGAAAGGCCCCGCGAGGGGCGCCCGCGCGGCTGCGAGGAGGGCGGGCGTGGATTGGGCTCCTCCCCCAGCGCCCCCCCCGAAGCCAATGCCCGCTGCTCGTCCGCCGAGGGGTCCGCGATAGAGCAGAAATGATATTACTACAGATAAACAGTGGCAGAAATGATGGTATGTGACTCCTGAGGCTGGTTCACAAAGTCTCTGGCTTTCCTTTGTCTTTGGACAATTGTACTTGGAATACAGCGATTACATCATGGGGAAGCCTAGGGAGTGGCCACGTGTGAGCAAGCCGGCTGACGCCTCCAGGCTGGGCGCCAGTATCTACTGTCAGGCACGTTAGTCAAAGAACCTTCGGATCATTCCAACCTCCAGCCTTCACGCTGTTCCAGCTGAGGCCCCAAGATGCTGTCGAACAGACACTGGCCATTCCCACTATTTCCTGACCCTCAGCAACTGAAGAGATAAAAAATGACTCCCGTTTTAAGCCGCTGTGTAGTAATTTGTTCTATAGCAACAGACACAGCATCACTTTAGGAGTCTGCTGCCAGCCTTTGCCTGGGTCCTGACCCAGGAATCGAACCCTTACCTCTTAACGTCTCCTGCTCTAGCAGGCACGTTCTTCACCACTAGTGCCCCACTTAGATGACACCCGATTCCACGATCCCTCCTTGAAGTTAGTATTCCCTTCATGGGCAAAAGGCCACGAGGATGTCCATTCACGGCAGTGGTCCATGCTCCTACTGCAACACGGGTGGAAAACTAGCTCCGGGGCAGCACTGCTCCTCCAGATCTTCGCGCTCCTGCCGGCTGCGTCGCCTGGAGGATGCTACCCAGGGGCGTCTGCATACGCGCGAGGGCCCTCGCGTTCACGACTGCCGCCGCCGCCCCCGGCGGACGCTCGACCCCGCTTCCCCAGGCCCCGGGCTCCCAACGTTTGCAGCTCCCTCGTCTGTCCCCGCACCTCCCGAGGGCACCGGCACCCTCGGAAGGAGCCGCTGGAGCGCCTCCCACGGCTGTCGTGCAAAGCACATGGGCCAACAGACACGTGAGAGCGCGTCTGCGAAGGCCCTCCAAGGGCCCCGGGCGTCTGAAAGGCCCCGCGAGGGGCGCCCGCGCTGCTGAGAGGAAGGCGTGCGTGGATGGCTCCTCCAGCGCCACCCGAAGCCTCGGCGTCCGCCGCCTCGAATGCGCCCCACGTCCGCGCGGACGCCACGCCAATGCCCGCTGCTCGTCCGCCGAGGGGTCCGCGGGGTCGCCTCGCACCGACGCCCGCCTGAGGCCGACGGCCCCAGCGCAGGGGCCGAGGGGTCCAGCGCGCGCCCGAGACCGCGACAGGAATATCCGGCTCGCTCCGCCCAGCCCACGCTCCCAGAGAGCAGGCGAGCCAGGCCGCCCGCGCGCAGCCTCTCGGGAGTGATGTTCTCCCCGCTCTGCCAATGGGAGCCCGGAGCGGCCTCGCCGCGTCCTCCCGGCCAATGGAAGCGGGCCTCTGGTGTTGCTGGGCGGGCCCGGGCGCCCAGCCGTCGGGCGGCCCGCCCTGCGCGCGCGCTCCCCTGCCCGCCCTTTCCGCTGCGCACGCGCGCTCCGCGCAGGGCCGGCGGGGCTGTCGGGGGCGCGCGGGGCGGCGGCGGCGGCAGGGAAGCCGCCCGCGCTCGTGCCCGCGCCCGCGTCTCTGTGGAGCCGCTTGGGCCGCCCACCTGCCCGCCGCCTCGGCTCCCCGCGGGCCGCTGCGGGTCGCGGGACTGAGGGCCGCGACGTAGGTGCCGCCCGCGCGGCCACCTGGGCTGGAACCGGCCCGACCCCGCCCGGCGCGAGGCGGCCGTCCTGCCGCGGGGCCATGGCTGAGCGCGGAGGCCCGCTGGAGGCGGCGCCGCTGCCCGCGGAGGTGCGCGAGCGCCTGGCCGAGCTGGAGCTGGAGCTGTCGGAAGGTGAGCGGCCTGGCGTCCGGACCCCCCGCGCTCTCCCAGGCCCGGCCCGGGCCCCCGCCCGGCGCTCACACCCGGGACGCCGGCCCCCGCCCGGCCTCCGGCGCCCGGCGGGCGGCCGCGGGGTGGGCTCGGGCGCGGGTGCGAGACCCGGGGGCCGCGGGTCCCAGCGGGCTGCCCGGCCCAGGTCCGCGCGCCGGCGACAGCCCGCGTGCCTCGGCGTCCCCTGCGAGACGGGCGGCCGCCGCACCGCCTCTCGGGATGGCCGGGAGCCCGCCGCGGCTTTCCAGGCGCGGGGCTGTGCGCCCCTCCCGGGACTTCCGGAAGGGAGGTCCGCGGCGGCCTGTGCAGACCGGGCGGCGGGCGGCGCGGGGCGGCTCGCGGCCCTCGGAGAGAAGCATCGACATGCGCCCCTGTTTTTGAAACTTAAATGCATTCAGCTTTTAGAGTCCATTTTTTCCATAGTCCGAACTCAGGTGCGCTGGGGTTAGGGTAGCGAATTCTTACAACTGCCTGATAAATAGGCGCTGGGCTGTGCTAACTCACCGAATCCTCACCAACTTTAGGAAGGTAGGCGCCGTTGGTATCTCTTGTTTTACAGGTATTTACATGCAACTGCTTTGAATTAAACATTCAGATTTTTTAAAGTTCTGTGACATGTGGCGCTTTTTTTTTCATGGAATGCAGTTGGAAGTGCAGTTGGGTGAACTTGAGAACTCTTGGTGATTAGATGCTCTTGGAAAATCTGAAAAACTCAAATTAGGGAGGTTTCTGACAGGAACTACTGTCCTGAGTTTGTTGTAGTTCTTCACCCAGTGAAAATCATATAGGTGCAGTTCAGATTTTACACATTTCAAGTCTGTTTTTGCAGATTGTGCCTCATTTCTGCTCCAGTTTATTAGTTATTGCTTCAGTTCTTTGATTTGTGATTGTATGTTTGAATTTTTTCTAGGAGTTGATGGATAAGATTGAGAACTTCGTAATTTGTAAGATAGAACACACAGAGACGAGTACTTCAACAACAGAAATGCTTCCCTGTTGAATCCATTATACTGTTGTCACTTTAACCATTTGTAGAGGATGTGCAGTTGTATAAAGGGCATAAGATTAAGTGTAGATGGATAGGAACAGAGACGCTTATGCTGGTGAAGAGAAGACAGTGTTGAAGGGAAGGGACAGCAGAGTGCAGCAGCCCAGGAGGCGGGGGCCTCTGTCCCACCCCTGGATCAGTGAAGTTTTATTTATAAGTAAAGGAAGATGTTACTAATGAAGCACAGCCCTGAAGAAACCCAAGTTAGTTCCATTATCCTTTTCATTTTTGTGTTTAAATCAAGTAGAGGTTGAAAGTGGGCCTCTTACTTGCCCCATGAGATGTGTCACTCCTCCTCACACCCCCACCCTCATTTTAGAGCAGCTTCTGAATTAGAACGCTGTTGCTACGTGTGGTGCTCAGTTGTGTCGACTCTTTGCGAACCCGTGGACTGTAGCCCACCAGGCTCCTCTGCGCACGGAATTTTCCAGGCCAGAATACTGGTGTGGTTTGTTGTTTCTTTCTCCAGGGGGTATTCCCATCCCAAGGATTGCACCTGAATCTGTTCCATCTCCTGTATTAGATGGGTTCTTTACTACTGTGCCACGTTGGGAAGCCCCTGAATTAGAATAGTAATGTTGAAATCAGCTGCCCTCACGGCACTCAGGTTTGTCTGGATGAGGAATTGCTTAAAATGTAAGAGATGAGGTGGAGGGAGGAGGAAGCAGCAGAGACAAAACAGTGCTGAACGGCTTAAGAGTGAGGATGATGAGGTGAGTAGATGGAGCACTGGGGATCTTTAGGGCAGCAAAACTGTTTGGTGAACTGTAGTAATGGTAGACGCAAGTCGCTATACGTTTGTCAAGACCCATAGAATGTGCAGCACAGAGTGAACCCTGAAGTTAGCTATGGACTTCAGTTAGTAATAATTTATTGGCATTAGGGGCTTCCCCTGGTGGTCCAGTGGATAAGGACACCACCTTGCAGTGCAAGGGGCGCCGGTTGGAGCCCTGGCCTGGGAAGATCCCACGTGCCGCGGAGCGGCTGGACTGATGTGTCCAGTCACCGAGCCGGAGCTCTGGAGCGCATGCGCCCAGAGCCGGCGCTCTGCAACGACAGATGCCACCGCGATGGGAGGCCCACAGGAGCCAAAGAACGAAGACGAATGAAAATAGAGAAATAAAAGACCAATAGAAGTGGCCCGCCCACTCCCCTTCCTCCCCAACCCGACCCTCGCCCAAAATAAATAAATAAATAAAAATTTAAAAAAATAAAATAAAATAATTTATCGGCATTAATCATTTGTTATAACATATGCGCCTCATTAATACCAGGTGTAAACAGTAGGTGATGTGTGTGCACAGGGAGGGGATCTGTGGGAAGTCTCTGCACTTGCAAATACTTTTTGTAAACCTAAAAAAAAAAGAAGAATGATGCTGTAAAGTTTGTTCTTTGTTTTGGTGGCCTGCAGAGGTTTAGAGGGGAAATTCTCACATCACACGTCACGTTTGTCCTGCCCCTGTGGCTTCGTCCTGGTCAGTAGGTCTGTTCCATGGCTTTAACGCTGTTTCTTGTTTGCCTGTGTTCTGCTGCTGCAGGAGCTCAGGCTGGAGGGAGCCAGCCACGAAGCAGAAAAGCCCGTGTGCGGATGTGGAGGAAGGGGCTTCTTTTCACAAAGCCTTTTTCCTCATTAAATGTCTTTGATTTCTAAAGTTTGGGATATAATTCTTAGTTTTCAAAATGACAGCCTGACATTGCCTTCACATTGATTAGCATTTGTTGTGCTCCCTGAATATTCTGTGGTATATGAAAGGCCTCAGTCCAGATTTCACTCACCTGTCAAAGCCCAGAGAGGTGTCTTCATGTTATAACTCTTCCCTCACACTTCTCACGTCTTTTGGAGTTCTTGTCTTTTTTGTTTGTTTGTTATCTATACATTTAGTGATTATTGAGTACCTGCTGGGTGCTTGGTAATATTCTGGCTGTCAGTGGTCAGGTTTAGCTTTTTTTTTAATTTTTGGCCTCTTTCATTGTTTTTTAATTTATTTTCATCCATCTATATTCTTTGGCCTGTGTGGGCCTCCCATTGCAGTGGCCTCTCTTGTGGCAGAGCACCAGTTCTGGGCACATGCGCTCCAGAGCGCTGGCTCATAATTGAACACACCGGTCCAGCTGCTCCGCGCATGTGGGATCTTCCTGTGCCAGGGATCGAACCAGTGGCTCCTGTGTTTGGCCCCATTGAGGAGCCAAAGAACGAAGACGAATGAAAATAGAGAAATAAAAGACCAATAGAAGTGGCCCGCCCACTCCCCTTCCTCCCCAACCCGACCCTCGCCCAAAATAAATAAATAAATAAAAATTTAAAAAAATAAAATAAAATAATTTATCGGCATTAATCATTTGTTATAACATATGCGCCTCATTAATACCAGGTGTAAACAGTAGGTGATGTGTGTGCACAGGGAGGGGATCTGTGGGAAGTCTCTGCACTTGCAAATACTTTTTGTAAACCTAAAAAAAAAAGAAGAATGATGCTGTAAAGTTTGTTCTTTGTTTTGGTGGCCTGCAGAGGTTTAGAGGGGAAATTCTCACATCACACGTCACGTTTGTCCTGCCCCTGTGGCTTCGTCCTGGTCAGTAGGTCTGTTCCATGGCTTTAACGCTGTTTCTTGTTTGCCTGTGTTCTGCTGCTGCAGGAGCTCAGGCTGGAGGGAGCCAGCCACGAAGCAGAAAAGCCCGTGTGCGGATGTGGAGGAAGGGGCTTCTTTTCACAAAGCCTTTTTCCTCATTAAATGTCTTTGATTTCTAAAGTTTGGGATATAATTCTTAGTTTTCAAAATGACAGCCTGACATTGCCTTCACATTGATTAGCATTTGTTGTGCTCCCTGAATATTCTGTGGTATATGAAAGGCCTCAGTCCAGATTTCACTCACCTGTCAAAGCCCAGAGAGGTGTCTTCATGTTATAACTCTTCCCTCACACTTCTCACGTCTTTTGGAGTTCTTGTCTTTTTTGTTTGTTTGTTATCTATACATTTAGTGATTATTGAGTACCTGCTGGGTGCTTGGTAATATTCTGGCTGTCAGTGGTCAGGTTTAGCTTTTTTTTTTTTAATTTTTGGCCTCTTTCATTGTTTTTTAATTTATTTTCATCCATCTATATTCTTTGGCCTGTGTGGGCCTCCCATTGCAGTGGCCTCTCTTGTGGCAGAGCACCAGTTCTGGGCACATGCGCTCCAGAGCGCTGGCTCATAATTGAACACACCGGTCCAGCTGCTCCGCGGCATGTGGGATCTTCCTGTGCCAGGGATCGAACCAGTGCTCCTTGCACTCCTAGGTGGACTCTTTACCCACTGGACCACCAGAGAAGCCCCAGGTTTAGCTTTGTTTCTCCATTGAGCATAAGGCTTTGCACAAAGTTGTATTAAAATAGTAATGCACATACACATTGCAGAGAAATAGTTTAAAGGAAACGTAGGATGGGAACCTCCCTCCTCTCCCTGGCCTCTCCCCGGAGTTGGCGTCTGGTAGCCATTTCTTCTGTTTTCTTCTAGAAATAATCAGCCAGTGGGTCCAAAACTGTGGTTCACACACCTCTTGGGGTCCCTGAGACCCTTCCTGGGGTCCTGTGAGGGAAAACTACTTTTATAATAATAATAAGATGTCATTTCTGTTTTCCCCACAGACTCACAGTGGGTAAAACTGCTGGCGTCTTGGCAGGAACTGAGAGGCAGGGCCCCAGGTCTCAGTGGCAGCCAGTGCCTTCTTCACCACCGTCCCACTGGCAGTTAAAAACAGTGGCACTTGGGCTTGTACGTATCTTGTCGTGCTGACGCAGTCACTGTTAACTTTTTCTGTTTGGTGGAATTGTGTGGGGTGCAGAATCTTAAGCTCCCCAACCAGAGCAGCTTGTGCTCACTGCAGTGGAAGCCTTAGTCTTCGCCACTGGACCTCCCAGAGAAGTCCTAACATTTAACTTTCTTAAGTCTCGACTGAGTGCTTGTTTAGTCTGTTCATGAGGAATAGGAGGTGCTTGTAGAGCATGTTGGCCACTCAGAGGCCCAGCCCCTGTTTGCAGAGTGGCAGTTGTGCTGTTTGAGAAATACTGGTTCACAGAATTACGAATGACCAGTGCATCATGTTGCAAATCCATGTGTGGGTGACAGACCCATTCAGAGATACACCAATGGATTGCAACATAACAGTGTGAAAAGTTCATTGAGAAGGTTTTAGATTCTACATTGCAACTATTGTTTAAGAAACTACAGCTTGCCTGGTTTGGGTGTGGTATCAAAGGATGTCAGGGGCCTCCATTGCATGGCCTCCTAGAGTGGACTGCCAGAGCTGGCTCATAATTGAACACACCGTCCAGCTGCTCGCGGCATGTGGGATCTTCCTGTGCCAGGGATCGAACCAGTGCTCCTTGCACTCCTAGGTGGACTCTTTACCCACTGGACCACCAGAGAAGCCCCAGGTTTAGCTTTGTTTCTCCATTGAGCATAAGGCTTTGCACAAAGTTGTATTAAAATAGTAATGCACATACACATTGCAGAGAAATAGTTTAAAGGAAACGTAGGATGGGAACCTCCCTCCTCTCCCTGGCCTCTCCCCGGAGTTGGCGTCTGGTAGCCATTTCTTCTGTTTTCTTCTAGAAATAATCAGCCAGTGGGTCCAAAACTGTGGTTCACACACCTCTTGGGGTCCCTGAGACCCTTCCTGGGGTCCTGTGAGGGAAAACTACTTTTATAATAATAATAAGATGTCATTTCTGTTTTCCCCACAGACTCACAGTGGGTAAAACTGCTGGCGTCTTGGCAGGAACTGAGAGGCAGGGCCCCAGGTCTCAGTGGCAGCCAGTGCCTTCTTCACCACCGTCCCACTGGCAGTTAAAAACAGTGGCACTTGGGCTTGTACGTATCTTGTCGTGCTGACGCAGTCACTGTTAACTTTTTCTGTTTGGTGGAATTGTGTGGGGTGCAGAATCTTAAGCTCCCCAACCAGAGCAGCTTGTGCTCCCTGCAGTGGAAGCCTTAGTCTTCGCCACTGGACCTCCCAGAGAAGTCCTAACATTTAACTTTCTTAAGTCTCGACTGAGTGCTTGTTTAGTCTGTTCATGAGGAATAGGAGGTGCTTGTAGAGCATGTTGGCCACTCAGAGGCCCAGCCCCTGTTTGCAGAGTGGCAGTTGTGCTGTTTGAGAAATACTGGTTCACAGAATTACGAATGACCAGTGCATCATGTTGCAAATCCATGTGTGGGTGACAGACCCATTCAGAGATACACCAATGGATTGCAACATAACAGTGTGAAAAGTTCATTGAGAAGGTTTTAGATTCTACATTGCAACTATTGTTTAAGAAACTACAGCTTGCCTGGTTTGGGTGTGGTATCAAAGGATGTCCACAGTGATGTGAAAAGGCTGCTGAAACACTCCTTGCTTTCCTAGCCCATGTTTGTGTGAGGCTGGGTTTGCTTCATAGACCTTAAACCACACATCCTGCAGCTGACTGAATTGGATACTGGAGCAAGTAAGGAGAATCCACTTGTTTTCTGGGAGGCCAAGTATTAAAGAGGCCTGTGAAACAACACCTGAAGTCATTAAATTCTTTGCAAAGTATTGTTTTTTTATTTATGGTAGGTTTATTGCACAATTTTAAAAATTAATTAAATATTACAAATTTCACAGTTTTAATTTCCGCTGTGATAAATATTGATAGCTAATAAGCAAACAAAATCTCTGTGTGGTCCTCAATAATTTTTAAGAGTGTGCAGGGTTCTTGAGAGCCACACCTTTGAGAACTACCAGACCATGTAACATGAACAGCTTTTAAGGAAATAGCTTAATGCCAACATGTGTTTCTTTTCCTTTTCATTTACTTATTTATTTATTTTTGGCAATTCTGTGTTTTCACTGCTGCCACAGACTCTTCTCTAATTGCAGGAGTAGGGGCCACTCTCTCGTTGAGGTGAACAGCTTCTTGTTTCAGTGACTTTTCTTGTTGTGGAACTCGGACTCTAGGGCACGGGCTTCAGTAGTTGTGGCTCCAAGGCTGTAGAGCACAGGCTCCATAGTTGTGGCTCAGGGGCTTAGTTGCTCCACAGTATGTCGGATCTTCCCGGATCAGGGATCAAACCCATGTCTCCTGCATTGGCAGGCAAACTCTTTACCACTGAGTTACCAGGGAAGCCCTCTTTTCCTTTCTATAACATTTTTTTTTTTTAGTTGTTGTGTGGTATAATGCAATTTCTGTTTACATTTGTAAGGACAATGTTTCAGTTTGTTTCAGATGTTTCAGTTTATAAAACATATGTTTGAAAATCTTTAAAAAGTGTACTTACTGATTAGCAGCTTGTATCAGTATGTTTTTTTTTTCACGTCTGATGTATTTCCTTTAGAATTGTTTTTCTTGTTATAGTTACAATTGTTTAAGAAACTACAGCTTGCCTGGTTTGGGTGTGGTATCAAAGGATGTGCACAGTGATGTGAAAAGGCTGCTGAAACACTCCTTGCTTTCCTAGCCCATGTTTGTGTGAGGCTGGGTTTGCTTCATAGACCTTAAACCACACATCCTGCAGCTGACTGAATTGGATACTGGAGCAAGTAAGGAGAATCCACTTGTTTTCTGGGAGGCCAAGTATTAAAGAGGCCTGTGAAACAACACCTGAAGTCATTAAATTCTTTGCAAAGTATTGTTTTTTTATTTATGGTAGGTTTATTGCACAATTTTAAAAATTAATTAAATATTACAAATTTCACAGTTTTAATTTCCGCTGTGATAAATATTGATAGCTAATAAGCAAACAAAATCTCTGTGTGGTCCTCAATAATTTTTAAGAGTGTGCAGGGTTCTTGAGAGCCACACCTTTGAGAACTACCAGACCATGTAACATGAACAGCTTTTAAGGAAATAGCTTAATGCCAACATGTGTTTCTTTTCCTTTTCATTTACTTATTTATTTATTTTTGGCAATTCTGTGTTTTCACTGCTGCCACAGACTCTTCTCTAATTGCAGGAGTAGGGGCCACTCTCTCGTTGAGGTGAACAGCTTCTTGTTTCAGTGACTTTTCTTGTTGTGGAACTCGGACTCTAGGGCACGGGCTTCAGTAGTTGTGGCTCCAAGGCTGTAGAGCACAGGCTCCATAGTTGTGGCTCAGGGGCTTAGTTGCTCCACAGTATGTCGGATCTTCCCGGATCAGGGATCAAACCCATGTCTCCTGCATTGGCAGGCAAACTCTTTACCACTGAGTTACCAGGGAAGCCCTCTTTTCCTTTCTATAACATTTTTTTTTTTTAGTTGTTGTGTGGTATAATGCAATTTCTGTTTACATTTGTAAGGACAATGTTTCAGTTTGTTTCAGATGTTTCAGTTTATAAAACATATGTTTGAAAATCTTTAAAAAGTGTACTTACTGATTAGCAGCTTGTATCAGTATGTCTATCCTACTTTACTCAAAATTCATTATTCACGATTCTGATGTATTTCCTTTAGAATTGTTTTTCTTGTTATAGTAAATCATCTTAATGAGTTGTTTATTTAAATAATTTTGATTTATAACTTTTTGAAAGAATGTCATTACTAGAATTTATACTTTAGTATTCTCTAAAGCTTTGCACATGCTGTTCATTGCCAGCTTTCTGTACCTGTTGAGTTCCTGCCTTTGTTTTAAGACTTAAATTTAAGCTTTACTTTCTTTTGAAGCTCTGCCTCCCTCTGAGAACAGCTCTCTTGCGCCCGACCCAGTCAGGTGCCGGGTTTTTCGGTTTCTTTTAACACCTTCTGTGCCATTCTTAAAAGATTGATCACAATTTTGTATTTATTGTTCACTTGGCTTTTCATTGCCACTTCATAGGGAGCACTTCCAGAGGAAAGTTTGATCTGTTCTTCATGTCTTCAGCCTCCAGCACATTTTAGGTGAATGTTCTACTGAATGTTTATTGAATTAATAAAAGATTCAAGTACTTCCCTGATGGTCCAGTAGTTGAGAAGCAGGGTACACAGGGTTCTGTCCCTGGTGTGGGAAGATCTCTTGTGCTGCAGGACAGCTGAGCCCGAGCGCCGCGGCTGCGGAGGCCAGCAGGCGTCAGAGCCCGGCTCCGCGGCGAGAGGAGCCGCCGCAGGGAGAAGCCTGAGCAGCACACCTGGAGCGTAGCCCATGCTTGCAGCAGCAGAGACCCAGCACAGCCAGAAATAAATCAATCAAAAATTTTAAAGAGAGTAAAACCACGCATGGCCTTTATTCTCAGTTTTAAGTCAAGCATTAGTTGCTCAGTCATGTCTGAGTCTTTGCAGTCGCGTGGACTGTAGCCTGCCAGGCTCCTCCGTTCCTGGCGTTCTCCAGGCAAGAATACTGGGCTGGGTTGCCGCATCCTTCTCCAGGGGATCTTCCTGAACCTGGGTCTCCCACATTGCAGGCAGATTCTTTACCATCTGAGCCATGTCTGCCTTTTCAGGAGTCCTCCGTAATTGGCTTCAATACTTAGCATGTTATGTGAAATGCCGGGCTGGATGAAGCAGAAGCTGGAATCCAGATTTCTGGGAGAAATACCAGTAACCTCAGAAATGCAGATAACACCACCCTCATGGCAGAAAGCAAAGAGAAACTGAAGAGCTGCTTTGTGAAGGTGCAAAAGGAGAGTGGAAAAGCTGGCTTAGATCTCAGCATTCAGTAACTAAGATCATGGCGTCTGGCCCCATCACTTCATGGCAAGCAGATTGGGATACAATAGAAACAGTGATAGCCTTTATTTTCTTGAGCTTCAAAATCACTGCAGATGGTGATTGCAGCCATGAAGTTAAAACATGCTCGCTCCTTGGAAGAGAAGCTATGACAAACCTAGACAGTGTATTAAAAAGCAGGGACTTCACTTTGCCGACAAAAGTCCGTACAGTAAAAGCTGTGGTTTTCCCAGTAGTCACGCGTGGATATGAGAGTTGGACCCTAAAGAAGGCTGAGTGCGGAAGAATTGATGCTTTCGAACTGTGGTGTTGGAGAAGACTCTTGAGAGTCCCTTGGACTGCAAGGAGATCCACTGGGGGCCTCCTTGCTGGGCTCTGGGTCCACACTGACCCCACACTGAGGCCTTGTCGCCTGCTGCAGGAGTAGAAGCTACCACAGTCTTGGAAGTGACTTTGGCTCCAGGACTACACGTGGCCTGACAACTGTTCCTAGAGCTGCCTGGAGTCTAGGGCTTCTCCTGCCTAACCTGCCTGCCTTTCTTCTTCCTCTGCAGCCTCCTCTTACATCTCACAGCCTCCTCTGGGCCTCTCCCCGCTTTCCCAATTAGATCTCTGCACATCTGATCTTGTCACCGCATCTGCTTCTCAGAGGACCTGAGCTGCCTTCCTTGCAGGGCCGCTAGTCTAGCTCCACGTTGGGAGGGCTGTTCCTCTGGGGTTTGGTCTGCGGGTCTGTCTCCGGTATCACGGCCTGCTCTAAGAGGCGGCTTCTGGCACATAGTTTTCGGTCAGCGTGTGTTGAATTGAACTGATTGCCCTTCTCAGGGCCCTTTTGTCCGCGGCTGGCTCTAGCTTAGTCGTCCATCGTGATCTCCAGAAGAGCAGGCCGAGCCTGCCGTGCTCTCTTCTGTGTCTCAGGCACCGGGGCCGGCTGAGATGTTGTCTGTGTCCTTTGACCTGTCACACTCCCAGCATCTGTCCTAGAGAAAGGCACCACTTGCTCTGTCTATTTGCCTTCTGTTAACACCTGCTGGAGGGAGCGGGGTTGGCACTGCGGGGAGACGACTTCAGACTGGGGGTCAGGAAAGCCCTCTGGGCAGGCAGCTCGAGTCGCAGCAGGGGCCGTCCGTGTGGCTGGGCGCCTGCACTCGATGCAGGTGGGTTAGCTGGGCTGAGGCCTCAGAAGAAGGAGCCTGGAGGGACATGGGGTGAGGTTTGGTTAAACACTGATTCTGGGGGTGGGGTCGCCGTGAAGGAGGACCTCGTGCAGAGTCTCTGTGCCTGTAATGAGACTGATGGAGGCAGGGAGTGAGGTGACGGGGCGCGGGGTGCCAGCTGGTCTGCTCCAGGGCTCCGCTGTCTGTGTTGGGAGGGGTGCCTCTGCTGCCTGTGTTTAGACACTTCATGTGGGGGAAGGTGCCAAGACCTTGCGATTGATGCTTTCGAACTGTGGTGTTGGAGAAGACTCTTGAGAGTCCCTTGGACCGGTGGGGCCTCCTTGCTGGGCTCTGGGTCCACACTGACCCCACACTGAGGCCTTGTCGCCTGCTGCAGGAGTAGAAGCTACCACAGTCTTGGAAGTGACTTTGGCTCCAGGACTACACGTGGCCTGACAACTGTTCCTAGAGCTGCCTGGAGTCTAGGGCTTCTCCTGCCTAACCTGCCTGCCTTTCTTCTTCCTCTGCAGCCTCCTCTTACATCTCACAGCCTCCTCTGGGCCTCTCCCCGCTTTCCCAATTAGATCTCTGCACATCTGATCTTGTCACCGCATCTGCTTCTCAGAGGACCTGAGCTGCCTTCCTTGCAGGGCCGCTAGTCTAGCTCCACGTTGGGAGGGCTGTTCCTCTGGGGTTTGGTCTGCGGGTCTGTCTCCGGTATCACGGCCTGCTCTAAGAGGCGGCTTCTGGCACATAGTTTTCGGTCAGCGTGTGTTGAATTGAACTGATTGCCCTTCTCAGGGCCCTTTTGTCCGCGGCTGGCTCTAGCTTAGTCGTCCATCGTGATCTCCAGAAGAGCAGGCCGAGCCTGCCGTGCTCTCTTCTGTGTCTCAGGCACCGGGGCCGGCTGAGATGTTGTCTGTGTCCTTTGACCTGTCACACTCCCAGCATCTGTCCTAGAGAAAGGCACCACTTGCTCTGTCTATTTGCCTTCTGTTAACACCTGCTGGAGGGAGCGGGGTTGGCACTGCGGGGAGACGACTTCAGACTGGGGGTCAGGAAAGCCCTCTGGGCAGGCAGCTCGAGTCGCAGCAGGGGCCGTCCGTGTGGCTGGGCGCCTGCACTCGATGCAGGTGGGTTAGCTGGGCTGAGGCCTCAGAAGAAGGAGCCTGGAGGGACATGGGGTGAGGTTTGGTTAAACACTGATTCTGGGGGTGGGGTCGCCGTGAAGGAGGACCTCGTGCAGAGTCTCTGTGCCTGTAATGAGACTGATGGAGGCAGGGAGTGAGGTGACGGGGCGCGGGGTGCCAGCTGGTCTGCTCCAGGGCTCCGCTGTCTGTGTTGGGAGGGGTGCCTCTGCTGCCTGTGTTTAGACACTTCATGTGGGGGAAGGTGCCAAGACCTTGCGATTGCTGCCTCTGTGGTCGGTGACCTGAGCCACAGAGGCAAGGGTAGGATTCCGTCTCCCGCGTGGCAGGCATGGCACCAGGAGTGCCTGCCTTCCTGTTCGGCCCTGGCCACCCAGCTGGTGGGTAGGAAGGAGCGGGCTGTGTCAGGGTGCCTTTCTGGGGGATAGCCGCCTGGTGCAGGCCTCCGCCCAGGTGTGAGGGTCTGGGCCGCGCACATGTACGTGGAGGCACCTCTGTGGGTCGTTCAGGTCCCTGTCCTTCTTTCACCTTCAGCCTTACCAAAGTGAGAGAAATGCACACTCAGGACTTAAGAGTTTGAAAAGAGACAGAGGTGGGACACCTGTCTGCTGGAGGAAAGTGTCCTTGCCCTCATCCTTGTGCATCAGGACCCGGGGCGGGGGCTGCTGCCATCCCCAGTGACGTGGGGCATCCTCGGGGGGCAGCTTGCCTGTTGCTACCAAGCCCTTCTCTTAGCTTCGAGGTCTAGGGGTTGCTTTGTTATTTTGGTTGAAAAGTACTGAAGACTTATAATTTTGCAAACTCTTATTTCATCTTTTAATGTGTTTCTTCACTGATGTGACATGCACCATTTATTTAATGTAAAAACGAACTCATGCAAACCATTGGCGCTCTCTGCCGTGACATGGTCAAGGGTGTAAAAGGGGACGTATGATATGAAATTATTTACTTAGATTTACCTGTAAGTGATTATAAGATCATTATCTAAAAGTGATATACTTGTTAAACTGAATTACTCCCTGTCAGTATTGATTATTCCCTGTTAGTCTTTACTGAATGTAACCTGTACTGGTGAAGGAAGAAAGAAGCTGGCTGCCCTGACTGAACTGACTCCATCTTGAGGAAGAAGACTCTGTGTTACACTTTCAGTGAACTCTGGACAGTGTTTGGACTGGGTAGCCATGGAGATGAAGAATTAACTGCCAACTAGGCCTCCGGGGCTGGTAACAACCTGATCAGGAAGACCTCGTACCCAAGCCTCCCCTTGGCCATGAAAATGAAATATCTGTCACAAGATAAATTGCCATTTGTGATTTTAGTTAATCAATTTATGTTATAGACAGGCTAAGCAATATGCTTAGATGATTTTCGATTGTACTATTGTGATTGTTACCAAATCATACTTTTTTTCATAACGTCTCCTAGGCAACCTTAGAAGTTGGGGATACGGGTTTGCGCATGTAGGCTTTAGGTATAAATACGAGCCACAAGTTTTGCTCGGGGTCCTTGGCTACATGAAGGCCTTGGACCCACTGGTGTATAGCCAGCCTAATAAACCGCTTTTCCATCCACCACGAGCAGAGCTGGGTGCTCACTGAGTGTGCCTCACAACAAAGGGAGGGGTGGGAAGGAAGCAAGGTGACGTGAATGGGAACCGAGCTGCTGGTTTGTCCTCAGACGCACTCTTCCTGTAGCATTGTGTTTGCAGTGACCTTGCTTCTCAGTGAGGCTGGCAATCCTTGTGGTCAGTCTTTATGCTTTTAAGTTATCTAAATTTCTGGTGTTGTATTCGTCTGTTAAAAAGACTGGGAAAATATATAGTATTTGACAAAGAGAAACCTCTGTGGTTTGGGAAGGAAACACCTACACTGGTCACCTCTGCCATCTGTTGAAGTGATACCCTGGCCCCTTCCGCTTTGCACACAAGAAATGAGTTGCCTGTGTTTTGTAAGTTCCTGGATTCTTGGGTCAGTGCTTCATGTCATCGCTGGGGGTCTGTGACCCTGCAGGTTTCTGTACAGACTTGGTGTTGTGTTATTCAGCTATAAGGAAAGAAGAGAAATCCTGTTCCTTCAGTCTGCACTCACTGTTCATGATTTAAGATTAGCATCTTGGGGGCTGCCCTGGTGGTCCAGTGGGTAAGGACACCGCCTTGCAGTGCAAGGGGCGCCGGTTCGATCCCTGGCCTGGGAAGATCCCACATGCCGCGGAGCGGCTGGACCCATGTGTCCAATTACCAAGCCGGAGCTCTGGGGTGCATGCGCCCAGAGCCGGTGCTCTGTGACATCAGGGGCCACCGCGATGGGAGGCCCATACGGGCCAAAGAACAAGGATGGATGAAAATAGATAAATGAAAGACCAATAGAAGTGGCCCGCCCACCCCTCTCCCTCCCCAACCCACCCCCACCCCAAAAAATTAATTAATTAATTAAAAAAAAAAGATTAGCATCTTGGAAATAGAGATAGAATTTTTATTCCCTTTAGACGTCAGACTTTTCCTACAGAGTCTTTGGTAAAAGACCTTTAAATTGAGAATTTGACACGCCAGAAGGCATGCCTATGCTTATTGAAAACAGGTAGCTCAAAAGAGCATGCCCTGGTAAGCTCCTCCACTCTTGGGTTCGTGTCCTTACGTTTTCCCTGAACGTGAAGGAGGCTGAGGATCAGCCCTGTCAGGGAACAGCTAGGGAAACTAAAACTGGGGCCATTTTGAAATAAAGTTATAGAAATGTTATAGAAATAGTTTCTAACCTCATAATCAGATAATGGTGTTACAGACAGAATTCTGTTCCCCAGCATTCATATGTTGAAGGACGCTTTTGAGCATTGTGTTTGCAGTGACCTTGTTAGGGGTAAAGTCTTTATGCTTTTAAGTTATCTAAATTTCTGGTGTTGTATTCGTCTGTTAAAAAGACTGGGAAAATATATAGTATTTGACAAAGAGAAACCTCTGTGGTTTGGGAAGGAAACACCTACACTGGTCACCTCTGCCATCTGTTGAAGTGATACCCTGGCCCCTTCCGCTTTGCACACAAGAAATGAGTTGCCTGTGTTTTGTAAGTTCCTGGATTCTTGGGTCAGTGCTTCATGTCATCGCTGGGGGTCTGTGACCCTGCAGGTTTCTGTACAGACTTGGTGTTGTGTTATTCAGCTATAAGGAAAGAAGAGAAATCCTGTTCCTTCAGTCTGCACTCACTGTTCATGATTTAAGATTAGCATCTTGGGGGCTGCCCTGGTGGTCCAGTGGGTAAGGACACCGCCTTGCAGTGCAAGGGGCGCCGGTTCGATCCCTGGCCTGGGAAGATCCCACATGCCGCGGAGCGGCTGGACCCATGTGTCCAATTACCAAGCCGGAGCTCTGGGGTGCATGCGCCCAGAGCCGGTGCTCTGTGACATCAGGGGCCACCGCGATGGGAGGCCCATACGGGCCAAAGAACAAGGATGGATGAAAATAGATAAATGAAAGACCAATAGAAGTGGCCCGCCCACCCCTCTCCCCCCCCAACCCACCCCCCCCCCAAAAAATTTAAATTTAAATTTAAATTAAAAAAAAAAGATTAGCATCTTGGAAATAGAGATAGAATTTTTATTCCCTTTAGACGTCAGACTTTTCCTACAGAGTCTTTGGTAAAAGACCTTTAAATTGAGAATTTGACACGCCAGAAGGCATGCCTATGCTTATTGAAAACAGGTAGCTCAAAAGAGCATGCCCTGGTAAGCTCCTCCACTCTTGGGTTCGTGTCCTTACGTTTTCCCTGAACGTGAAGGAGGCTGAGGATCAGCCCTGTCAGGGAACAGCTAGGGAAACTAAAACTGGGGCCATTTTGAAATAAAGTTATAGAAATGTTATAGAAATAGTTTCTAACCTCATAATCAGATAATGGTGTTACAGACAGAATTCTGTTCCCCAGCATTCATATGTTGAAGGCCTAGCCTCCAGTGTGACTGCATTCCTTTAAGGACGTGATTAAGGTTAAATGAGGTTGTGCGGCTGGATCCCTGGTCCAGCAGACCTTGGTGTCTTTAAGAGGGAGAGAGAGACATCAGGAGCACACACACGGGGGACATGGAGACTCGGGTGGGTGACTGTTTGCACACAAAGATAGAGGCCTCAGGAGGGACCTGCCCTGTGACACCTTGGTCTAGACCTCCAGCCCGGCCTTGCTCTCTGGACCTCCCGGCCTGTGGCATTTCTGTTCTCAACCTCCTTCTGCAGACTGGACGAAAAGGCTCATGAGCTGCCGACAGAGGTGGAAACTGGCAGTACTGTGGGTGAGTGCAGGGCCCCGTCAGCTCTGATCATCAGGCCTCAGCCAGTGAGGCCAGTGGAGGAAAACCGGATTCTTTCAGCTTTGCTCTGAAGGCATGTGTGAGGAGAGCGGAGGAGAAGACAGCAAAACGTGCTAGACAGAGGAGGATGAGCCAGGGGAGTGGGCCGGGCTCTCAGTGTCCCCGGCAGGGCAGGCAGGATAGGCGGGGCCCGCTTGCAGGAGGGTTTGTGCCTCCCAGTGAAGAGTGTGGACCAGACCCTGGAGTCTCAACCAGCCGTGGAGCACACTCAGGTGCTCCCTGCAGCCTGTGGGCGCTGCGGATGGGAGGTGGCAGGCACAGGGCCCTCTGTGGTGGTGGGGACGTCTTGTGCTGTCCACTGTGGTAGTCACTAGCCACATGTGGCATCGAACACTTGAAATGTGGCTCGTGGGCCTGGGGAACTAAGTAGTCATTTAATTTACTTTCTTTTTTTTAAAATTTATTTTGGGGGTGGGGAGGGAGGGAGGTGGGCGGGCCACTTCCACTGGTCTTTCATTTGCCTAGTTTCATCCATCTTTGTAATTTGGCCCGTATGGGCCTCCCATCACAGTGGCCTCTCTCGTCGCAGAGCACTGGCTCTGGGCGCATGCGCTCCAGAGCTCCGGCTCGGTAATTGGACACATCAGTCCAGTCACTCCGCGGCACGTGGGATCTTCTCAGGCCAGGGATCAAACCGGCGCCCCTTGCACTGCAAGGCGGTGTCCTTACCCACTGGACCACCAGGGAAGCCCTAATTTACTTTTAATTAATGAACGTTTAAATAACCACGTATGGCTAGCGACTGTTTTATTGGACAACACAGCAAAGGTATGCGTTGCTAAGGGCATTCTGCTAAAAAGGTGTAATGCTATCACGGTATGCCGTCTTCTGTCTCTGCTCTCAATAGTGGAGACAAGGTTAAGATTAGTGTGTGTGTTCAGGACCCACAAAATCTTGAAAGCAGAGATAGCCAATTTTCTAAAACTAGCTAAGGGGTGGTGGTTCTTGGGTGCTTTGTTTTAAGCAGACATTTGTTAATAAATGATGGAGCCAGCTGGCTGTTTCTGCAGGTATTAAGCAGCAGTTCAAATACTCTGATATGATCTCTTGTAAGTCTCTCTTTCCTTCTCTGTCTGATTTAGAATGATTTTTCTGGCAGCATATGGAGAGTGGTTTGGATGAGTATGCCACTGGGAGCAGAGAAATTAGAGAACACACGGCTGTAACCCAGGGCAGGAGGTTGTGATGGTCTGGAGGGTGGCCGAGTCCATGGGTAGAGAGAATGGACTGGAGTAGAGTCAGTGGCTTCAGTGTGGAAAGGGACATGACAGGAGGCTCTGGGGCTGAATTCCTTAAATGAGTGAAGGGGAGATGAGTGGGCTGTGCGTGGGTGGGGAGGCAGCAGGGCCCTCTGTGGTGGTGGGGCGTCTTGTGCTGTCCACTGTGGTAGTCACTAGCCACATGTGGCATCGAACACTTGAAATGTGGCTCGTGGGCCTGGGGAACTAAGTAGTCATTTAATTTACTTTCTTTTTTTTAAAATTTCTTTTGGGGTGGGAGGGAGGGAGGTGGGCGGGCCACTTCCACTGGTCTTTCATTTGCCTAGTTTCATCCATCTTTGTAATTTGGCCCGTATGGGCCTCCCATCACAGTGGCCTCTCTCGTCGCAGAGCACTGGCTCTGGGCGCATGCGCTCCAGAGCTCCGGCTCGGTAATTGGACACATCAGTCCAGTCACTCCGCGGCACGTGGGATCTTCTCAGGCCAGGGATCAAACCGGCGCCCCTTGCACTGCAAGGCGGTGTCCTTACCCACTGGACCACCAGGGAAGCCCTAATTTACTTTTAATTAATGAACGTTTAAATAACCACGTATGGCTAGCGACTGTTTTATTGGACAACACAGCAAAGGTATGCGTTGCTAAGGGCATTCTGCTAAAAAGGTGTAATGCTATCACGGTATGCCGTCTTCTGTCTCTGCTCTCAATAGTGGAGACAAGGTTAAGATTAGTGTGTGTGTTCAGGACCCACAAAATCTTGAAAGCAGAGATAGCCAATTTTCTAAAACTAGCTAAGGGGTGGTGGTTCTTGGGTGCTTTGTTTTAAGCAGACATTTGTTAATAAATGATGGAGCCAGCTGGCTGTTTCTGCAGGTATTAAGCAGCAGTTCAAATACTCTGATATGATCTCTTGTAAGTCTCTCTTTCCTTCTCTGTCTGATTTAGAATGATTTTTCTGGCAGCATATGGAGAGTGGTTTGGATGAGTATGCCACTGGGAGCAGAGAAATTAGAGAACACACGGCTGTAACCCAGGGCAGGAGGTTGTGATGGTCTGGAGGGTGGCCGAGTCCATGGGTAGAGAGAATGGACTGGAGTAGAGTCAGTGGCTTCAGTGTGGAAAGGGGACATGACAGGAGGCTCTGGGGGCTGAATTCCTTAAGTGAGTGAAGGGGAGATGAGTGGGCTGTACGTGAAGACGTGTGCACAGCCAGAGCACGTCTGTCTGTACTTACTGAGTGTGAGGCTTCTCGGAAGATCTGCGTGGGGCTGTCTAGGGAGCACTGGATGTGTAGGCCTGGCATTTCTAGAAAGGGCTGGTCTGGAAGTAGAACTTGGAAGCTATCAGTACAACTACCGTAATTGGAGTAAGTACAGCTCCCCCCTATGGAACACGGAATGATGCCTCTGACAAACCTGCTAGGAACCCAGACCCCAAAGGGAAAGCAGAGTGGGGAGGCCACAGGGAGACCAAGGAGGTGCCGCCGCGGGGGGACATATGTGTGGCTGAGACAGGAGAGGTTTTCCAGACAACGGCGTTTATTCTGGAGCAAGGAGTTTTCCAGGTCAGTATTCACGGCCAGTTGTCAGGCAAAAATGGCTCTCCTTCCCCACATCTCATTCAGATGGTATCAATATTAAAATTGAAAAGCCATCCACAGCTCTCTAGACTCTGGGAGGAAAGCTTGTCTTCAGGCTGAGTGCTTTCTGGGTGGGGACAGCGGAGTGAGGCAGGTGAGTCACCACTGCGGGAAGGAGCAGGGGCAGGGAGGGGGCTGGGAGGGCAGGCCGTGCTGAGCAGAGCGGCTTCTCACACGCATTCCTCAGAAGGTTCACGTGAGGGAAGCTATGTAGCTGAAATGTTGGGGAGCGCCTGGAGGGAGTTCTTTGAGCTGCGAGAGTCTTCCAAGTTCTGGCCATGAGCATCGACTGTGAATCATACCATAACGTGCTTTCATCTCCCCAAGAAACTGCGCATGGTGTTTACCGGGGCTTTTATTCTTCATAACTGTCCAGACTCGGGAGCAGCAGGATGGATGTCCTTCAGCAGCTGAGACACTGGAATAATATTGAACGTTCAGAGCTGCATAGAAGTGAGTTACCAAGCCGAGAAAAGACAGGGAACAATCTTAAATGCGTGTTATTGCTCAGTAAAAGAAATCAGTCTGAAAAGGCTATTGACTCCAGCTCTTCTGGAAGCTGTGGAGACAGTCGAAAGATCAGTGATCTCCAGGGGTTCCGGTGGTGGGAGGAGGGATGAGTAGGCAGAGCGCAGAGGCTTCTTAGGGCAGTGAGATGCCCTGTGTGATAGTGTGATGACTGCTGTGTGTGTTATGCATTTGTCCAAGCCCATGGGTTGCGTGACAAGAAGGAGGGCTTCGGGAGATGAGGATGTACCATCTGGTGGCGGATGCTGATGATGGGGGCGACTGTGCATGTGGGGCAGGGGGTGTATGTACCTTGCCCTCAATTTTGCTTGTGACCCTTAAACTGCTGTAGAAGAAACTAAAATAAAAGCAAAATAAGGGAGAGAAACCCTGAAAATTATACAAGCCCATATGGTTTCACTGACAAATTTTATCAAACATTTAAAAAAATTACACCAATTTTATATAGTCTCGCTCATGTATTTTTAACTTTTAATTTTTTTTTTTTTAAGATTTATTTATTTATTTTGGTGGGGGTGGGGAGGGGAGGGAGGGGAGTGAGCAGGCCACTTCTATTGGTCTTTCATTTCTCTATTTTCATCCGTCTTTGTTCCTTGGCTCCTGTGGGCCTCCCATCACGGTGGCGTCTGTTCTTGCTGAGCTCCGGCTCTGGGCACATGCACTCCAGAGCTTGGGCTCGGTAATTGGACACATGGGTCCGGCCGCTCCACGGCACGTGGGATCTTCCCAGGCCAGGGATCGCACCGGCGCCCCTTGCACTGCAAGGTGGTGTCCTTACCCACTGGACCACCAGGGAAGCCCTAACTTTTAATTTTGGAATAATTTTAATCTCATAAAAAGTTGCAAAAATAGTGCATAGAATTCATTCAGTTTCCTGCAATAGCATCTTATATAACCAACAGTAGTACATTATCAAACCATAACGTGCTTTCATCTCCCCAAGAAACTGCGCATGGTGTTTACCGGGGCTTTTATTCTTCATAACTGTCCAGACTCGGGAGCAGCAGGATGGATGTCCTTCAGCAGCTGAGACACTGGAATAATATTGAACATTCAGAGCTGCATAGAAGTGAGTTACCAAGCCGAGAAAAGACAGGGAACAATCTTAAATGCGTGTTATTGCTCAGTAAAAGAAATCAGTCTGAAAAGGCTATTGACTCCAGCTCTTCTGGAAGCTGTGGAGACAGTCGAAAGATCAGTGATCTCCAGGGGTTCCGGTGGTGGGAGGAGGGATGAGTAGGCAGAGCGCAGAGGCTTCTTAGGGCAGTGAGATGCCCTGTGTGATAGTGTGATGACTGCTGTGTGTGTTATGCATTTGTCCAAGCCCATGGGTTGCGTGACAAGAAGGAGGGCTTCGGGAGATGAGGATGTACCATCTGGTGGCGGATGCTGATGATGGGGGCGACTGTGCATGTGGGGCAGGGGGTGTATGTACCTTGCCCTCAATTTTGCTTGTGACCCTTAAACTGCTGTAGAAGAAACTAAAATAAAAGCAAAATAAGGGAGAGAAACCCTGAAAATTATACAAGCCCATATGGTTTCACTGACAAATTTTATCAAACATTTAAAAAAATTACACCAATTTTATATAGTCTCGCTCATGTATTTTTAACTTTTAATTTTTTTTTTAAGATTTATTTATTTATTTTGGTGGGGGTGGGGAGGGGAGGGAGGGGAGTGAGCAGGCCACTTCTATTGGTCTTTCATTTCTCTATTTTCATCCGTCTTTGTTCCTTGGCTCCTGTGGGCCTCCCATCACGGTGGCGTCTGTTCTTGCTGAGCTCCGGCTCTGGGCACATGCACTCCAGAGCTTGGGCTCGGTAATTGGACACATGGGTCCGGCCGCTCCACGGCACGTGGGATCTTCCCAGGCCAGGGATCGCACCGGCGCCCCTTGCACTGCAAGGTGGTGTCCTTACCCACTGGACCACCAGGGAAGCCCTAACTTTTAATTTTGGAATAATTTTAATCTCATAAAAAGTTGCAAAAATAGTGCATAGAATTCATTCAGTTTCCTGCAATAGCATCTTATATAACCAACAGTAGTACATTATCAAACCAGCTTGCATATATTCTTTTATTATTATTAATTTATTTTTATTTTACTTTCACAAAGTTTTGTTGTTTACTGCTATACATAAACCCGAATCAGCCATAGCTGTGCACATGGCCCCTCCCACTGGCACTTTCTTCCCTTCTCTCTTCCCCATCCCACCCCTCCAGGTGGTTACATTGCCCCTGTGTGAGTTCCATTAGTCTCACAGCAAATTCACACTTGGTTGTCTCTTTTACATATGGTAATATAAGTTTCCATGTTTACTTCTTCCATACATCTTGCCCATTCCTCTCCCACCCCAACGTCCGTAAGTCTGTTCTCTGTGTTTGTTCCTCCATTGCTGCTCTGCATGTACATTTATCAGTACCATCTTTCTAGATTGCTTATGTATGTATTAGTATACAATATTTATCTTTCTCTTTCTGACTTACTTCACTCTGTGTGATAGGTTCTAGGTTTATTCACCTCATTAGGACTGACTGAAATGCATTTCTTTTTACGGCTGAGAAATATTCCATTGTATATATGTACTACAGCTTCTTTATCCATTCATTTGTTGATGGACATCTAGGTTGCTTCCATGTTCTAGCTATTTTAGATAGTGCTGCAGTGAGCACTGGGGTACATATGTCTTTTTCAATTTTGTTTCCTCAGGGCATATGCCTAGTAGTGGGATTGCTGGGTTATATGGTGGTTCTGTTCCTAGTCTCTTAAGGAATCTCCATACAGTCTTACATAGTGACCATGTCAGCTTACATTCCGACCAATGGTACAAGACTTGTTCCCTTTTCTCCACACCCTCTCCAGAATTTATTGTTTGTAGTTTTTTTGATGATGGCTATGCTGACTGGTATGAGGTGATATCTCATTGTAGTTTTGATTTACATTTCTCTAATAATGAGTGATGTTGAGCATTGTTTCCTGTGTTTTTTGGCCATGTATATGTCTTCTTTGGAGAGGTGTCTGTGTAGGTCTTTTTCCCATTTTTTTGATTGGGTTGTTTTTTTTTTTTGGTGGGAGTTGTCTGAGCTGCCTGTATATTTTGGAAATTAGTTCTTTGTCAGTTGGTTCATTTGCTATTATTTGCTCCAATTCTGAGGGTTGTCTTTTCATCTTTTTTTTTTTTTTTTTTAAAGATTTATTTATTTATTTTACATTTTTGGGCGAGGGCCGGGTTGGGGAGGGAGGGGAGCGGGCGGGCCACTTCTATTGGTCTTTCATTTCTCTATTTCCATC
The DNA here is from genome assembly GCA_022376925.1 of Tragulus kanchil. NCBI lineage: Eukaryota > Metazoa > Chordata > Mammalia > Artiodactyla > Tragulidae > Tragulus > Tragulus kanchil. The sequence goes on from JAIOJX010000028.1 coordinate 248,596,532, forward strand.
CGTCTTTGTTCTTTGGCTCCTATGGGCCTCCCATCGCGGTGGCGTCTGTTGTTGCAGAGCACCGGCTCTGGGCGCATGCGCTCCAGAGTTCCAGCTCCGTAATTGGACACATCAGTCCAGCCGCTCCGCGGCACATGGGATCTTCCCAGGCCAGGGATAGAACCAGCGCCCCTTGCACTGCAAGGCGGTGTCCTTACCCACTGGACCACCAGGGGAAGCCCTGTCTTTTCATCTTGTTTATAGTTTCTTTTGCTGTGCAAAGGCTTTTAAGTTTCATTAGGTCCCACATGTTAATTTTTGGTTTTAGTTCCGCTATTCTGGTAGATGGGTCATGGAAGATCTTGCTTTGATTTATGTCCTTGAGTGTTTTACCTTTATTATCCTCTAAGAGTTTTAAGGTTTCTGGTCTTACAGTTAGGTCTTTAATTGAGTTTATCTTTGTGTATGGTATTAGGAAGTGTTCCAACTTCATTCTTTTACAGGTAGCTTTCCGGTTTTCCTAGCACCACTTATTGAAGAAGCTGTCTTTGCCCCATTGTATATTCTTGCCTCCTTTGTCAAAAATAAGGTACACTTAGGTGCATGGGTTTCTCTCTGGGTTCTCTATCTTATTCTGTTGGTCTGTGTTTCTGTTTTTTTTTTTTTTTGTGCCAGTAGCATACTGTCTTGATGACTATTGCCTTGTAGTATAGTCTGAAGTTAGGAAGGTTGATCCCTCCAGCTCCATTCTTTTTTTCTCAAGACTGCTTTGACTGTCCGGGATCTTTTGTGTTTCTGTATGAACTGTGCTATTTTTTGTTCTAGTTCTGTGAAAAATGCCATTGGTAATTTGATAGGGATCACATTGACTCTGTAGATCATATTTGGTAGTATGGTCATTTTCACAATATTAATTCTTCCAACCCAGGAACATGGAATATCTATCTGTGTATGTCATCTTTGATTCTTGCATCAGTGTCTTACAATTTTCTGTTTACAATTCTTTTGTGTCCTTAGGTTTATTCCTAGATATTTTATTCGTTTTTGTTGTTCACTGGTTAATTGGATTGCTTCCTTGGTTTCTCATTCTGATTTTTCATTGTATATAGGAATGCGAGTGATTTCTGTGTATTGATTTTGTATCCTGCAACTTTGCTAAATTCGCTGATTAGCTCTAGTAATTTTCTGATAGTGCCTTTAAGGTTTTCTGTGTATAATATCATGTCGTCTGCAGACAGTTAGATTTACATAGTACATTGTCACACCGGCATCCATATATTCTTAATTACAAAAGATTATGTGATGGGGGGAGGGAATACTTGGGGAACTGGGGAAAGTCATGTACACACTGCCATGTTTGATATGGATAACCAATAAAAATCTGTTGTATAGCACATGGAACTCTGCTTATTGTGGTGTACCAGCCTGGATGGGAGCGGAATCTGGGGGAGAACGGACACACGAATATGCCTGGCTGAGCCCCTTCACTGGTCACCTGAAACTATCACAGAATTGTTAATTGGCTATACCCCAATAAAACTGTTTTTGGTGTTTTTAAAAAAAGATTAGATGATTATTGTGCCAAAAGATTTAACAAGTTCAAAAGTGAAGTAAAAAATGATATCTGTCCAATACCTACCCCAAGCCAAATAAGTCACTCAGTAGGAGTAGCAGTATTAATAGATTGTTGGATACCCTCCAGACATTTTCTGCGCATACAAGAATGTGTCTATCAGCATGCATGCAGATATAGTTTTATTTATTTGTTTTTATCAGAATTATGTCATTTTACATATACATTGTTTTTCAGCTTGCTATGTTTACTCAGTAGTATGTCAAAATTCTCATGTAAGTACACACCCACTTCCTCCAGGTAACAGGGTGCCAGCAGTGTTCTGCAGTAGTGATGTGGGTCGGCATACTCACTTCTTCGTGGTCATTTTCGTGGACAGTGAGGCTGTCTCACATTGCTTGTTGTTATGTGTAATGTATACTGCCTGTCCTGCCTTGTTCCTTTGACCTTAAGTAGTTTTGAGTGCTTTTGAGAATAGGTTTACAGAAACTGTGTTCACCACTGAGTTAGGTAGAGGCTTGATATCATTTGGGATTTTGCCTTTGTAATTCAAAGTGAATTTGGTTTGTGACCTGGCGGTCAGCCTGAAGCGCACATTGTGCCGTGTGTGGGGTGAGACAGTTGCCCACACACCGCCAGAGAAGCAGCTTCTGTGTTCAGCCTGGCATGTTTCCAGAGCTGCCTGGGCCTGGGTGCCCAGCCAGGGGAGACCTCCACTGTATCTGGAAGTCCCCGGCCGGCGCCATAGGTCGAGGAGTGTGTTCCACTGTCTGCCTCTGCGGGGTTCACCACACCTGGGGTTGGGAACCTTGGATGTGGGTCCCTTCCTGGTTCATTAGCTTTGGCCTGGAGTCTGTCTTGGATCACATGTTGCATTCAGAGGCATGTTGGGTTGGTGTCTACAATGGGTACTTGAAAAAGGGGTGGCTGGTCCCAGTCGGTCTGGACAACTTTTAGGAGATCAAAACTGGGAGTTAGCACGTTTCCTTCCTGAATGCTCCTGGCTGCCTCCTTCAGCATATGATTGTTCATTAGAAATGGGAACATAGGAAGAAACTGTTTTTCTAGGAAATTTCAAAGTATCATGAGATTGGGATTGATATGTACATACTACTATGTATAGAAAAAGCAAGAGAATTCCAAAAAAACCTTCGTCTACTTCTGCTTCATTGACTACACTAAAGCCTTTGACTATGTGGATCACAGCAAACTGTGGAAAATTCTTAAAGAGATGGGAATACCAGACCACCTTACCTGTCTCCTGAGAAACCTGTCTGCAGGACAAGAAGCAACAGTTAGAACTGGACATGGAACAGCAGACAGGTTCAGAATTGAGAAAGGAGTATGACAAGGCTGTATATTGTCACCTTGCTTATTTAACGTCTATGTGGAGGACATCATGCGAAATGCCAGGCTGGATTACTCACAAGCTGGAATCAAGATTGCTGGGAAAAATATTCATAACCTCAGATATGCAGATGATACCACTCTAATGGCAGAAGATGAAGAGGAACTTAAGAGTCTCTTGATGAGGGTAAAAGGGGAGAGTGAAAAGGCTGGCTTAAAACTCAGTATTCAGGGCTTCCCTGGTAGCTCAGTGGTAAAGAGTTCACCTGACAGTGCAGGAGACACGAGTTCTATCCCTGATCCGGGAAGATGCCACGTGCTGCGAAGCAACTAAGCCCGTGAGCCACAGCTATGGAGCATGTGCTCTAGAGCCTCGGAGTCGCAACTTGTTGAAGCCTGTGTGCCCTAGAGCCCAAGTTCCACACCAAGAGAAGTCACTGCAACGAGAAGCCTGCTCACCTTCAGTAGAGAGTAGCCCCCACTCCCTGCAGCTAGAGAAGAGCCTGCAGAAGCAGTGAAAACCCAGAATAGCCAAAAATAAATAAATAAATAAAAAATTTTAAAAAAGAAATGTATTTTAAAAATTTAACAAAGAAATTGGAAAAAAAAAGACTTGTAAAATCAAATGCTCTGCTTTTAAATATGGGTTTATCTTTTTTTAGTTTGTTTTCATTTAAATTTGTCTTAATTATTTATTTTCATACATTCTAGAGGAAACATTTCTTAATGGGTATTTAAAAACCACGTGCTTTAAGTTTGTTAGGAAGTTGACATCAGTAATTAAAATCATACTATCACATCTTGAATCGGTTGGGGTCGGTGAGAGTACCATGAGTGCAAGACAAGGAGGATGCAGCACATGGCCACTGTGGTCAGTAGTGGGCCAGGTGTGCTCGTTACAGCAGAGATTACATGATGATAAAATGAAATGCTTAATGAAAAAATGGGCAGTAGAGTGAGATTTCTAATATGATGTTGTTCTGGTGAAGTAAAAATACCTGGACACAGAGCAGCATATGTTCTACAGAATGTGTTCAAACGAAAAGGCTCTAGAAGCTCTAGAGTAGTTTCCTGTGGGGTTGGTGAAAGCGAGGTGGAACTGAGTAGTGAATCACGGGACTGAGGTGGGGAAGGGTCCGACTGGAGGAGCCGGGGTCGAAGCGCAGGCTCTGTGCCGAGCACGAGGCTGAACCGGTGACTCCTTGACCTCAGGCTTGTCTTCTGCGAGTAGCCTGCTAGCGTCCACTCAGACGCTCTCAGGAAGGCTCTGCCTACGTGCCAGACATTCAGAAGTGCTGGTCCTCTGACAGCAGACCGAGAGTTTGTTTGGAGAAGGTCCTTGGTGAGGTCCTCAGTGTGTGATGGTGGCCTGTCTGCTGACTCCTCGTGGCCTCCCCATTGGCTGACCTATTGGAGGTGAGCAGGTGGCAGGGGTAGGAGGGGCAGGAGGGGGTATCAGAAGGGCTTGCAGAACACCTGAAGCTTTCCGTTGAGGACAGTTTAGCCAAAGAACAAGTGGACGTTGTAACTTCTGTTTCTGGTTGAAATAAAGTCTCCAAACAAAACACATGGGGATCCCCACCGAGCACTTGAGGTGTCCAGGAAAGCAGCTGATGTGCTTGGATGAAAAGCGTTTCTCTGCGGACACATTCGAGCCTTTCTCCTGGGTAGGCCAGTTCCTTTTTAGGCTGTTGTTCTTTGTGATGATCTGTCAGGACCTGGGTCCCAGCCTAGGGTGCCCTGTGGCCGGTGAGTGTGGGTTTCTGCAGGCCCTCACACCGGGACTCCCCAGCTTGAGTCCGCAGTCGCATTGGCGTCTGTTCACGTCATGTTTGGATTCTGTCATTCTGGGGTGCGGCCTCAGAGTCTCAGGGGTGCTGATCTTCATTTTTCAGTACTGAAGTGTTGTTTGCCCACTGTAAGAGTCAGTGTGTAATTCCTGGCATGCATTTCTGTGAATTCTGGACCAGCACATGGTCATGGAACCAGCACCACAGTCCAGATGTGGACCAGCTTCACCACCCACAGAATTCCCGCGTCCCCCAGTGGTCAGCCCTCCTCACCCCCGCCCGTGGCAGCTCTTGCCCTCTGGTCTGTAGCTGTCGTTTTTCCGGTATCGTGAATGGAGCCATTCTGCCTGTGGCCTTTGGAGCCTGGCTTCTGTCACTTAGCTGTATGTGTGTAAGACCCACCCAAACTGCTGTCGGTCAGTAGTCTGCTCCTAGTCTGTGGACGCCTCAGGCTTTCTTTATCTGGTCACCAGTTGAAAGACCTAAGTGTTTCCAGTTTTTCCATTATGAATGAACTTTTTTTTTTTTTAATTTTGGCCTCTTTTATTGGTCCCACATTTATTTATTTTCATCCATCTTAATTCTTTAGCCTTTGTGGGCCTCCCGTCACAGTGGCCTCTCGCTGCAGAGCACTGGCTCTGGGCGCATGCGCTCCAGAGCGATGGCCCGTAATTGAACACACCAGTTCAGCCACTCCGCGGCATGTGGGAGCCTCCCATACCAGGGATCGAACAGGTGCCCTTGCACTGCATGGTGGACCTCCCATGGACCACCAGGGAAGCCCCGATGCATGTGGATCTCCATACCAGGGATTGAAAGCCAGAACACCTGAAGCTTTCCGTTGAGGACAGTTTAGCCAAAGAACAAGTGGACGTTGTAACTTCTGTTTCTGGTTGAAATAAAGTCTCCAAACAAAACACATGGGGATCCCCACCGAGCACTTGAGGTGTCCAGGAAAGCAGCTGATGTGCTTGGATGAAAAGCGTTTCTCTGCGGACACATTCGAGCCTTTCTCCTGGGTAGGCCAGTTCCTTTTTAGGCTGTTGTTCTTTGTGATGATCTGTCAGGACCTGGGTCCCAGCCTAGGGTGCCCTGTGGCCGGTGAGTGTGGGTTTCTGCAGGCCCTCACACCGGGACTCCCCAGCTTGAGTCCGCAGTCGCATTGGCGTCTGTTCACGTCATGTTTGGATTCTGTCATTCTGGGGTGCGGCCTCAGAGTCTCAGGGGTGCTGATCTTCATTTTTCAGTACTGAAGTGTTGTTTGCCCACTGTAAGAGTCAGTGTGTAATTCCTGGCATGCATTTCTGTGAATTCTGGACCAGCACATGGTCATGGAACCAGCACCACAGTCCAGATGTGGACCAGCTTCACCACCCACAGAATTCCCGCGTCCCCCAGTGGTCAGCCCTCCTCACCCCCGCCCGTGGCAGCTCTTGCCCTCTGGTCTGTAGCTGTCGTTTTTCCGGGTATCGTGAATGGAGCCATTCTGCCTGTGGCCTTTGGAGCCTGGCTTCTGTCACTTAGCTGTATGTGTGTAAGACCCACCCAAACTGCTGTCGGTCAGTAGTCTGCTCCTAGTCTGTGGACGCCTCAGGCTTTCTTTATCTGGTCACCAGTTGAAAGACCTAAGTGTTTCCAGTTTTTCCATTATGAATGAACTTTTTTTTTTTTTAATTTTGGCCTCTTTTATTGGTCCCACATTTATTTATTTTCATCCATCTTAATTCTTTAGCCTTTGTGGGCCTCCCGTCACAGTGGCCTCTCACTGCAGAGCACTGGCTCTGGGCGCATGCGCTCCAGAGCGCTGGCCCGTAATTGGACACACCAGTTCAGCCGCTCCGCGGCATGTGGGATCCTCCCATACCAGGGATCGAACAGGTGCCCCTTGCACTGCATGGTGGACTCTCCACCCACTGGACCACCAGGGAAGCCCCTGAATGAACTTTTTCTTTTTAAAGATTTTTATATTTTATTTATCTTTGTGGGGGGGGGGGGTAGGGAGGGAGGGGAATGGGCGGGCCACTTCTATTGGTCTTTCATTTCTCTATTTTCATCCGTCTTTGTTCTTTGGCTCCTGTGGGCCTCCCACTGCAGTGGCCTCTGTCGTTGCAGAGCGCCGGCTCTGGGCGCACGCACTCCAGAGCTCCGGCTCGGTAATTGGACACATGGGTCCAGCCGCTCCGCGGCACGTGGGATCTTCCCAGGCCAGGGCTCAAACCGGCGCCCCTTGCACTGCAAGGCGGTGTCCTTACCCACTGGACCACCAGGGGAAGCCCCTGAATGAACTTTTAATTTAAAAATTTTGGGAACTTTAGAAGAAATGCAGTTCTCTTTTTCTATTGTTGTTTTAGGTGACATCACTCAAAAAGGATATGAAAAGAAAAGGGCAAAGCTGCTTGAACGCTACGTGCCCCTCGTTCAAGGTAAGATCAACACAGTTCTCATAAAACTGATGTAAAAATTCATTTTAGAGTTGCACTTTGGTAGTTTCATATTTTACTAACAAGGGATGGGAAAATAATGTGTCTAATATTGTAAAATCCAAAATCATAGGTTATATTTTTTATCTCTGGTTTGGTATAGATTTCATTCCCAAGTAGAATTATTTTATTTTTCTGGTCATAGACCATGATTGTTTTTATGATTTTAGTAAAGAATATTTCCTTACTTAGGTCAGTTCTCCCACCTTAGATTGATCTGTAGCATCAGCACCTTCAGTGTTTCAGCAGTCTTATGGGGACGGAATTTAACAATCAGATTTTTAAACTTATATAGAAGTTTGGGATTTTCCTGGTAGTCCAGTGGTTAAGACGCCGCACTTCCACTCCATGGGGCACAGGTTTGATCCCTGGTCAGGGAATTAATATCCCACATGTGTTATACAGTAAGGCAAAAAAAAAAAAAAAAAAAAAAACAGTTAAAGGTTTATATATACGTTTAAAGTGTAGCCTTTATTCAAAATAGTGATAACAAAGAAGAATGAGGTGGGAGGATTTGCCAATTAAGATATGAAGAGTTACTCTCAAAATGTCGTCGTTAAAACAGCCTGGTTTGACACAGGGTAGATGGCAGCCTTCACAAACAGAGCAGGGCCCAAACGTCAGGCCTGGCTGTGGGGACCAGGCTCATGGTGGGTGTGGGGAGCAGGTCATGGTCCCAGCACGGTTCCTTTAAGACACAGAATCCAGATGTTAAAGGCCTGAGAAAGGCAAAAATTATAGCACCTTTGGAAGGTTGCATAGGGCGACTGTCACTGCCTCTGGACAGGGATTTCTCAAGGCCCTGAGGTACCAAGAAAGGCCTTAGCCCCACTCCGCCAGGGCTCAAACCGGCGCCCCTTGCACTGCAAGGCGGTGTCCTTACCCACTGGACCACCAGGGGAAGCCCCTGAATGAACTTTTAATTTAAAAATTTTGGGAACTTTAGAAGAAATGCAGTTCTCTTTTTCTATTGTTGTTTTAGGTGACATCACTCAAAAAGGATATGAAAAGAAAAGGGCAAAGCTGCTTGAACGCTACGTGCCCCTCGTTCAAGGTAAGATCAACACAGTTCTCATAAAACTGATGTAAAAATTCATTTTAGAGTTGCACTTTGGTAGTTTCATATTTTACTAACAAGGGATGGGAAAATAATGTGTCTAATATTGTAAAATCCAAAATCATAGGTTATATTTTTTATCTCTGGTTTGGTATAGATTTCATTCCCAAGTAGAATTATTTTATTTTTCTGGTCATAGACCATGATTGTTTTTATGATTTTAGTAAAGAATATTTCCTTACTTAGGTCAGTTCTCCCACCTTAGATTGATCTGTAGCATCAGCACCTTCAGTGTTTCAGCAGTCTTATGGGGACGGAATTTAACAATCAGATTTTTAAACTTATATAGAAGTTTGGGATTTTCCTGGTAGTCCAGTGGTTAAGACGCCGCACTTCCACTCCATGGGGCACAGGTTTGATCCCTGGTCAGGGAATTAATATCCCACATGTGTTATACAGTAAGGCAAAAAAAAAAAAAAAAAAAAAACAGTTAAAGGTTTATATATACGTTTAAAGTGTAGCCTTTATTCAAAATAGTGATAACAAAGAAGAATGAGGTGGGAGGATTTGCCAATTAAGATATGAAGAGTTACTCTCAAAATGTCGTCGTTAAAACAGCCTGGTTTGACACAGGGTAGATGGCAGCCTTCACAAACAGAGCAGGGCCCAAACGTCAGGCCTGGCTGTGGGGACCAGGCTCATGGTGGGTGTGGGGAGCAGGTCATGGTCCCAGCACGGTTCCTTTAAGACACAGAATCCAGATGTTAAAGGCCTGAGAAAGGCAAAAATTATAGCACCTTTGGAAGGTTGCATAGGGCGACTGTCACTGCCTCTGGACAGGGATTTCTCAAGGCCCTGAGGTACCAGAAAGGCAGCAACTGAAAAGCAAAAAATTGGTAAAGTAGACTGTGTTAAAATTAAAGATCTGGTTTAATCAGAAGTCCCCATAAAGAGATTAAAGACACACATAGCACAGGGGAGGATAATCATAACATAAACAAGAAAAAAGCACTAGTGTCCACAGCCTGTGAAGCAGCAGCGTCCGGTAGAGCCCTTTGCCCTGGTGGGAAGGTCTGCAGCCCGCTGGCCTGTCCGCTGACCGCTTGCCAAGCGTGACTCCCGAGTGCATGACTGAGAGACTCAATTTCCTATTTAATTTTAATTAATTTAAACTTTTTAAAGAGAAAGTCCCCCAGTGTGATTTTTTTTTTAAAGCCAGTAGGAAAATGGGTTAAAAACTTGCATAAATATTTCACTAGCGGAACCCCTAATTGCTAGGAAGCAAACAAGAAGCCGGCTGGGCTGCTCCCAGGCCCTCCGTGGCGGCCATTGCGCGTGCAGCACCGGGGACAGGCGGGGCAGGATGCCTCCCGCACGTAGGTGCAGCGGTTCTATGCTTTGAAACCGAGGTGACTGCTCACTTGGCTGTCGGAACTAGTCAGTAAGCATTTGAGTTTGACAGAAAACAAATATGTAAGAATCAGTAGCTTTTCTCTGGCAGCATTTCTGTTAATAAAACAGCTCACGTTCATAATGGCAACAAACTGTCAAATGTTTTTAATACATTTAAAAGTCAATTATTCAGTCTTTGGCAAAACATTTCTGAAGCAAGTGAATGGTGTAGTTTCATAATAGTGATAACAAAGAAGAATGAGGTGGGAGGATTTGCCAATTAAGATATGAAGAGTTACTCTCAAAATGTCGTCGTTAAAACAGCCTGGTTTGACACAGGGTAGATGGCAGCCTTCACAAACAGAGCAGGGCCCAAACGTCAGGCCTGGCTGTGGGGACCAGGCTCATGGTGGGTGTGGGGAGCAGGTCATGGTCCCAGCACGGTTCCTTTAAGACACAGAATCCAGATGTTAAAGGCCTGAGAAAGGCAAAAATTATAGCACCTTTGGAAGGTTGCATAGGGCGACTGTCACTGCCTCTGGACAGGGATTTCTCAAGGCCCTGAGGTACCAGAAAGGCAGCAACTGAAAAGCAAAAAATTGGTAAAGTAGACTGTGTTAAAATTAAAGATCTGGTTTAATCAGAAGTCCCCATAAAGAGATTAAAGACACACATAGCACAGGGGAGGATAATCATAACATAAACAAGAAAAAAGCACTAGTGTCCACAGCCTGTGAAGCAGCAGCGTCCGGTAGAGCCCTTTGCCCTGGTGGGAAGGTCTGCAGCCCGCTGGCCTGTCCGCTGACCGCTTGCCAAGCGTGACTCCCGAGTGCATGACTGAGAGACTCAATTTCCTATTTAATTTTAATTAATTTAAACTTTTTAAAGAGAAAGTCCCCCAGTGTGATTTTTTTTTTAAAGCCAGTAGGAAAATGGGTTAAAAACTTGCATAAATATTTCACTAGCGGAACCCCTAATTGCTAGGAAGCAAACAAGAAGCCGGCTGGGCTGCTCCCAGGCCCTCCGTGGCGGCCATTGCGCGTGCAGCACCGGGGACAGGCGGGGCAGGATGCCTCCCGCACGTAGGTGCAGCGGTTCTATGCTTTGAAACCGAGGTGACTGCTCACTTGGCTGTCGGAACTAGTCAGTAAGCATTTGAGTTTGACAGAAAACAAATATGTAAGAATCAGTAGCTTTTCTCTGGCAGCATTTCTGTTAATAAAACAGCTCACGTTCATAATGGCAACAAACTGTCAAATGTTTTTAATACATTTAGCAAGAAAGCCACTGGATCAATATTAGGATCTTGCAGTCTATTTGAAAGAAATAAGCAGGATCTTAAAACATGAAGAAACATACCAGTATCCTAAATGGAAAATTTAATATTATAAAATTAGTAGTTTCTAAATCGATTTGTGAACAAAACATAATCTAGCCCGAATAACAGTGGATGATTTTTTTTCCCCCTCAAAACCTGGCTTTGTAAATAACTCACTTGAAGGAGAAAAGTACTAAGAGTAGCCAGTATTTTGTTGAGGAGGAATACCAGGGAGAAAGGCCTGGCCTTCAAGGTGTTCAGCCTGGCTGTGTGCACTTGATAGTCCCAGCCAGAGGAAATCTGTCTGTGGACGTGTGGATTACCCAACAGTGTAAGGGGAGGGCATCTAGTACTGATTCAGAATGAAAAGGAGGGAATATTTATTAATAACTGGAGGCAACAGTGGGATCCCCTTGCCTCTGCAGCATTAGTGAATATAAACTTTAGAAGCAGTAAAGCTCTAAATATGTTTTTAATTAGAAAGCACTATAAATGGGTTTCCCTGTTAGCTCAATGGTAGAGTTCACTTGCCAGTGCAAGAGACATGGGTTCAATCTCTCATCCGAGAAGATCCCACATGCTGCAGAGCAACTAAGCCCATGAGCCACAACTATTGAGCCCATGTACCGCAACTATTGAAGCCTGTGTGCCCTAGAGCCTGAGTTCCACAACAAGAGAAGTCACCACAACAGGAAGCCTGCTCACCTCCACTAGAGAGTTGCCCCCGCTCCCTTAAACTAGAGAAGAGGCTGTGGCAGCAGTGAAAACCCAGAATAGCCAAAAGTAAAAATAAGTAGATAAATAAATTTTATAAAATAAAAGAGGGCTTCCCCTGGTGGTCCAGTGGGTAAGGACACCACCTTGCAGTGCAAGGGGCGCCGGTTCGATCCCTGGCCTGGAAGATCCCACGTGCCGCGGAGCGGCTGAGCCCATGTGTCCAATTACCGAGCCGGAGCTCTGGAGCGCATGCGCCCAGAGCCAGTGCTCTGCGACAACAGAGGCCACCGCGATGGGAGGCCCACAGGAGCCAAAGAACAAAGACGGATGAAAACAGAGAAATGAAAGACCAATAGAAGTGGCCTGCCCATCCCCCTCCCCCCCCACCCCCCCCCCACCAAAATAAATAAATAAAATTAAAAATTTTTTAAAAAAATTTTAAAAATTAAAAAAAAAAAAAAACTATAAAATTCTGGAGAGGGCTTCCCTGGCGGTCCAGTGGGTCAAGAGTCCGCCTTGCAGTGCAGGGGGTGTTGGTTCCATCCCTGGCTGGGGAGGATCCCACATGCCGTGGAGCGGCTGGACCGGTGTGTCAAATTGCGAGCCAGTGCTCTGAAGTGCATGCGCCCAGGGCCGGTGCTCTGCAGCAAGAGAGGCCGTTGCGATGGGAAGCCCACACAGGCTGAAAAATAAAGATTGATGAAAATAAATAAGTAAAAAATCAATAAAAGAGACCAAAAAAATTGAAAAAAAAAATCAGGAGAATATTGAATAGCATTTGAGGGGGGTTATAAGATAGGAAACCTGGGAACATAAAAGCAGGTTATGATTGTCTCCCTAGAAGTGAAAGCACAGCAGAGAGACTGAGCTGCGGCCCGCAGACTGTGGCCCAAGGGCTGTGCACAGCCCAGAGTGGAGCCTTAAGCTGACCAGGGCTTGCTGCAGGTCCTCTGGGGGCTCCTTGCATCCATGCGTGCTCAGTCGTTCAGTTGTGCGTGATTCTTTGTAACCCCCTGAATTGTAACCTACCAGGCCCCTCTGTCCATAGGATTTTCTAGGCAAGAATATTGGAGTGGGTTGCCATTTTGTTCACCTGAAGATCTTCCTGACCCATGGATTGAACACGCATCTCCTGCATTTGCCGGCAGGTTCTTTACCACTGAGTCACCTGGGAAGCCCTTTAGGGGCTCCTTAGCTGGATAGAACGAACATAATTCAAAGAAGAGGACATACAAATAGGCAGTGAACACTAAAGTATGTTCAGCCTTACTAGTAGATATGGGAATGCAAATTAGTGAACCAGTCTTCTGTCAGATGGGCAAGATTCTAGAACTTGTTGTACTCAGTGCTGTCAGAGATGTGGGGCAAGGGCACATTATGGGAGTGCTAATTGCTGTGGCCTTTCTGAGAAGTTCTCTCTTGATACCTCTTACAAATAAAAATATACCTACTCTTTCATCCAGTAATTTCCCATTGGGCTTTATTTTGTTGAATACATAAATTGACCTCAATAAAAGCACCGTATTGGAATAGAAGTGCAGGGATGTCCCTATGCTCGTGTATCACTTTGCAGCGTGCCTGTTTATAGTCCATAACGCATAAGAGTCTGTGCTCTCCATTATGGACTATAGGGAAATTTTATCCAGTCACAAGAAAAAAAAAGCCAGAAGCAGTGCTGACCAGTATTGCCGCATGTTGTGTACATGTATGTGTGTATATGTTCAGTTTTGAAGAGCTAACTAACACCCCAAACCTGGTATATACACATTGGCAACAGCAGTGCTCTGCCCCCACACCTGCAGGCTGTCCATTTTCGGGGGCAGCTCCTTCCTGTCTGTGGAGCCAGAACCATGTCCTGGAGGCTTCTCAGTCATGGAGGTGCCTGGAGACGTGGGCACCTGAGCAAGGGCCCCTGTCCCCTCTGTCCTTTCTGTGTGTCCTCACAGACAGCTGGGGCTGGGCAGCCTTTCATGAGCAGCATTGGAGGTCATGAACTCCCCCACCCCCGGGGCCCAGGTGGGGATAGGCTGCTGTTTTTCAGGGAGTGATAAGGGCTGGTGGCCAGGGGGCTGGAGCCCCTGCTGACCGTTTTGCTGAATCATCTTGAAGCAAGCCAGGGCTTAGGCAACACCTAGCTAAGGGACTCTGTTTAATGTCTCTGCATGTTCGTGCTTGCCTTTTACTCAGCACATGGTGTCCTGAGGCCTGGGTGTGGGCTACAAGCCGGCTGTGGGTGTGCCACCTGTGGGCTTTGATAGGCGCAGAGAGCTAGCTGCCCATTAGGGTGGAGACAGGGACGTCCTGGACCCAGGTAGCTAGCACCGGAAGCCTCCGCACCTCTCACTGGCCTTTCCTCCTGTGTCTGAGGTGCCTATCGACAGTCCAGTGGTGGCTTTGTGGGCTGTGTCCTGCTGGGCTTAGATGCTAGGGGCAGTGCGGGCCCCTTAGATGCTAGGACAGGGCGGGGAGCTTGAGAAGGCCGTCCCTAGAAGGCTGGCCCCACACACCGGCCCAGCGCTGCTGACGAGCTAATAGCGGCTGGACGTTTTTGCCATGACCTCTAAATTTAGGTCTTCTGGGCGTTGGGGCCACCAGTGTGCTTGGTTTGGCAGCAGCTCCCGTGAGGCGGCGTGCGAGAGGCGTGTGCTGTTTTTCAGATACTGGAAAAGTGGATCATTTACACAGGGTGTTCCTGTAACACTGTTTCAGGAGTAGACCCATCCCTGCAAGTGGAGAATCACACCCCCGGGTCCGCACAAGCTCCGGCCCCCGCACCCAAGCAGCCCAAGCTGCGACCCAGCAACACGCGAGATGAGCGCTTCAGGTCAGGTAGGGACCCGAGCCCTGCACGCCTCTGCTTGGACACCTCGTCTCCGCTGAAGAAAGGGTCTTCTCTGAACCGTGACTTACCACATCGTTGTTTTCAATAAAAAAACAGAATTTTAACAGAGCTCAGTATGTTTCAGTGTTGCCTGGAGCATGGCTTTCTTCTTCTCAAGGGATGTGTGAAGAAGTCTCAGGAGAAAGTGAAGTCTTCCTCCTTATTAAAATAATTCCTGTAAATGTTTGTGTCCATTTTTCTACTGGGGGTTTTTGAGTTTGTGTTGGTGGATTTGTCCAGTATGGACTATTCTGTTGTAGGTGTTTTAGTATTTTTTTTCTTTCTCTAATTTTGGAGGTTTCCTTCTAATTAGATTTTTGCCAGATTCTCAGTAACTTTATAAATACTTCAGTTGGCCTCTGATATTTTATTTGAATTATCAGGACACTATTTAAAAAATTCATGCTTCCTCTTACACTTTTATAGATTTATTGTTTTTGGCTGTGCTGGGCCTGCACCACTGTGTGGGCTTGCTCTCGTGGCAGGGCTCCAGCTGCTCACTGCAGTGGCTTCTCTTGTTACGGAGCATGGACTCGAGGGCATGTGGGTTTCAGTCGTTACAGCTCCTGGGCTCTAGAGCACAGGCTCAGTAGTTGTGGTACACAGGCTTCGTTGCTCCGCAGCGTGTGTGATCTTCCTGGACCAGGGATTAGAACCTAGGTCTGCTGCCCTGGCAGGTGGATCCTTCACCACCAACCCACCGGAGAAGCCCGGTGCTTCTAATTATAGGTTACATATTCTTAGGTTTTGAACACTCTTTGCTTGTTTAACATTTTCACTGTTGTGTGATTAAATATTTCCTTTATATTTAAACTCTTTCAGTAAACTTTTATGTAAAGAAAGAAATGGTCATTTTAAGAATATTTAAAAAGAACATTAAGATTTTTTTTTTTAATTTTTTTTCGGGGGGGGCTGGGGAGGGAGGGGGGCAGGCGGGCCACTTCAATTGGTCTTTCATTTGTCTGGTTTTTTTTTTTTTCATCCATCTTTGTTCTTTGGCCCGTGTGGGCCTCCCATCGCGGCGGCCTCTGTTGTCGCAGAGCACTGGCTCTGGGCGCATGCGCTCCAGAGCTCCAGCTCGGTAATTGGACACATCAGTCCAGCTGCTCCGCGGCACGTGGGATCTTCCCAGGCCAGGGATCGAACTGGCGCCCCTTGCACTGCAAGGCGGTGTCCTTACCCACTGGACCACCAGGGAAGCCCAAACATTAAGATTTTAAATGGTATGTCAGCATGGGAGCATGATGTGGTGATTTGAGGAAGTTCTAAACAGATAATTTCTTACCAATTTAATATACATTTAAAAAAACTTCCTCACACTGGCAGTAATTTCTTTCCTGATTACATAAATGATGCCTGGAACATAGGACATCAGAAATGGCCCCATCAGCATTGCACTGACGCCATGTTCATTAGCCCTGGGTGCAAAACACACCTGTGTCCATGTGCCTTGAGTGGGGTCACTGGAAGTCCCCTGCCTGTCCTCACCTCCTGCTCCCCGTCCCCTCCATTTACACGAAACTGACATCGAGGACCTGCTTTCCGCCCTTGTGAACTGTGGGTCTCGTTCTTTACTTTCTGAAAACAAGACCTTTATCATTAATGTGCTTTGCTTGTATTTTTTCCGTGGCTTTTTTTTCTCTTTTGAGTTCTCTTGCAGTGGTTTTTTGTAGCAGAATTTTTTTTTTTTTACACCAAAAACATTTTTATTGGGGTATAGCCAATTAATAATTCTGTGATAGTTTCAGGTGAACAGTGGAGGGGCTCGGCCATACATATGCACGTATCCATTTTCCCCCAGATTCCGCTCCCTTCCAGGCTGGTACACCGCGATAGGCAGAGTTCCATGTGCTATATTGCGGGGACCTTCCGCAGAAAGGGAAGGCAGCGAGATTGCCCCCGGCTGAACCGGGAGATCTCGGAGAGAGGCGAATCTTGACTGCCCGCCCCCCAGCCCCCTGGCTCATGCAGGGGACAATCAGACAGGACAGGGGTTCCGTCGGAATGGTTCCACTTTATTAGAGTAACCTAACAGTTTTTATAGGCAAACGAAGGGGGTTTTGCAAAGGACTTCCTATAGTTACACCAATCAAGCTAAAGGTCGAGCAATTATGTATTTACATTGCAGTAGGAACTCATGGTGAGCCTGCATTGCCCAGAGGGGGGAAACCAGGGGGATCAATCAGAAGTTTTGACAGTGGACCTTACATCATGCCCTGTCTCTTCCTGTAGGCATCCTTTTAGCACCAAACTGCAAATATATGCTTAAGCTTCCCTATGCTTGCAAAGGCCCTCTTTCCTTCAGGGCCCCACGTTATACAATAGGTTTTTACTGGTTATCCATTTCAAACATGGCAGTGTGTACATGACTTTCCCAAACTCCCCAAACATCCCCTCCCCCTGCAACCATAAATTTGTTTTCTAAGTTTGTCTCTTTCTGTTTTGTAAATAAGTTCATTTGTATTGTTTCTTTTTAGAATCCACATAAAAGGGATGTCATATGGTATTTCTCTTCTCTGTCTGATTTACTTCACTCAGTATGACACTCTCTAGGTCCATCCATGTTGCTGCGAATGGCCTTATTTCAGTCTTTGTAATGGCCCAGTAATCCTCCATTAAATACATATACCACATCTTCTTTATCCGTTCCTCTGTCGATGGACATTTAGGTTGTTTCCATGTCTTGGCTATTGTAAACAGTGCTACAGTGAATGTTGGTGAGCATGTGTCCCTTTGGGCCATTTTTTGTCTGGATATATGCCCAGAAGTGGGATTGCAGGATCATATGATAGCTCCAAGTTTTAGTTTGGTTTTTTACAGAAACTCCACACGGTTCTCCATAGTGACTGTACCAGTTTACATTCCCACCAACAGTTCCCTTCTCTCCGCACCCTCTCCAGCATTTGTTGTTTGTGGAACTTTTGATGATAGCCATCCTGACTGGTGTGAGGTGGTATCATACTGTAGTTTTAATTAGCATGTCAATAATAACTAGCGATTTTGAGCATCTTTTCATGTGCCCGTTGGCCATCTGCATGTCCTCTTTAGAGAAATGTCTATTCAGGTCCTTTACCCACTTTTTGAGTGGGTTGTTTGTTTTGATGCTGTTGAGTGTCATAAGCTGTTAGTAAGTTTTGGAGACTAAGCCCTTATCAGTCACATCATTTGTAAATATTTTATCCCTGTCTGTGGGTTGTCTTTTTATTTTATTTATTATTTCTTCTGCTGTGCAAAAGCTTTTGAGTTCAAGTAGATCTCATTTGTTTATTTTTGCTTTTATTTCCATTATTCTGGGAGATAGATTTAAAAAGATCATATCAGAGAGTGTTCTGCCTACGTTTTCCTCTAAGAGTTTTATTATGTCTGGTCTAACATTTAAGTCTCTAATCCATTTTGAGCTTATTTTTGTGTATGGAGTTAATGATCTAATTTAATTCTTTTACATGTGGCTGTCCAGTTTTTCCAGCATTTGTTGAAGAGACCATCTATCCATCATTGGGTAGTCTTGTTTTCTGTCCTGTTTCATTGATCTATATTTCTATTTTTATGCCAGTATCACACTGTCTTAGTGACTGTAGCTTTGTAGTATAGTCTGAAGTCAGGGAGCCTGATTCCTCCAGCTCCGTTTTTCGTTTTCAAGATTGCTTTGGCTAATTGGGGTCTTTTGTGTCTCCATACAGATTTTGAGATATTTTTGTTCTAGATCTATGAAAATTGCCATTGGTAACTTGATAGGGATTGCATTGACTCTGTAGATTGCCTTGGGTAGAATAGTCATTTTAGCAATGTTGATTCTTCCAGTCCATGAACGAGGTATATCTTGCCATCTGTTTATGTCTTCTTCACTTTCTTTCATCAGCGTCTTACAGTTTTCAGAGTACAGGTCTTTTGTCTACCTAGGTAGGTTTATCCCTAGGTATTTTATTCTTTTCGATGCAATGTTAAGTGGAATTGCTTCTTGAATTACTCTTTCTCATCTTTCATTATTAGTGTATAGAACTGCATCAGACTTCTGTGTATTAATTTTGTAACCTGAACCTTACTGAATCACGGATAAGTTTTAGTAGTTTTCTGGTAGACTCTTTGGCATCTTCTATATAGAGTATCATGTCATCTGCAAACAATGACAGTTTAACGTCTTTTCCAGTTTGGATTCCCTTTACTTCTTTTTCTTCTCTGATTGCTGTAGCTAGGACTTCCAGAATGATGTTGAATAAATGCGGTGAGAGTGGGCATCCTTGTCTTGTTCCTGATCTTAGAGGGGATGCTTTCACTTTTCACCATTGAGTGTGACGCTCGCTGTAGGTTTGTCATACATGGCTTTTATTGTGTTGAGAAGCAGACCCTCTAGGCCCACTTTCTGGAGAGTTTTTATCATAAATGGGTGCTGATTTTGTCAGAAGCCTTTTCTGCATCTGTTGAGATGATCATCTGCTTTTATTCTTCAGTTGTTGATACGGTGTATCACATTGATTGGTTTATGACTGTTGAAAAAACTTTGCATCTCTGGGATGAACCCACTTGATCATGGTGTATGATCTTTTTAATGTATTGTTGGATACGGATTGCGAGTATTCTGTTGAGGATTTTTGCATCTATGTTCATTAGTGATATTGGCCTATAATTTTATTTTTTGTGGTATCTTCTGATTTTGATATCATAGTGGGGAATTTTCCTTCCTCTGCACCTTTTTGGAACAGTTTCCGAAGGATAGGTGTTAATTCTTCTCTAAATGTTTGATAAAATTCACCTATGAAGCCATCAGGTCCTGGGCTTTTGTTTGTTGGGAGGTTTTTAATCACAGTTTCAATTTCAGTGCTTGGATTGATCTGTTCATATTTCTGTTTCTCTTGGTTCAGTTGAGGGAGACTGTGCCTTTCTAAGAAATTGTCCATTTCTTCCAGATCATCCATTTTATTGGCAGACAGTTGTTCCTGATAGTCTCTTCTGATTCTTGGTATTCCTGTGGAGTCAGTTTAAACGTTTTCATTTCTAATTTTACTGATTTCAGTCCTCTCCTTTTTTTTCTTGATGAATCTGGTTAAAGGTTTATCTATCTTGTTTATCTTTTCAAAGAAGCAGCATTTAGTTTAATTGATCTTCACGACAGTTTTCTTTGTCTCTATTTCATTGATTTCTGCTCTGATCTTTATGATTTCCTTCCTTCTACCGACCTTAGGTTTTGTTTGTTTTTCTTTCTCTAGTTGTGGTAGGTGTAAGATTAGGTTGTTTATATGAGAGTTTTCTTATTTCTTGAGGTAAGATTGTACTGCTATAAACTTCCCTCTTAGAACTGCTTTTGTTTTATCCCATAAATTTTGGACTGTTGTGTTTTCATTTTCATTTGCTCTAGGTATTTTGTTTTATTTCTTTTTTGATTTCTTCAGTGATGCAATGGTTGTTTGGTAGCATATTGTTTAGCCACCACATGTTTGTGTCTCTTAGAGTTTTTTCTTCTGGTTTATTTCCAATCTGATAGCTTTATGATCAGAGAAGATGCTTGATATTATTTTAGTTTTCTTAAATTTACCAAGGCTTGCCTTTTGCCCCAGCATGTGGTCAGTCCTGAAGAATGTTCCATTCGCACTTGAGAAAAATGTGTGGTCTGCTGTTTTTGGATGGAATGCTCTATAAATACCAATTAAGTCGAACTCCTCTAAAGTGTCATTTAAGGCCAGGGTTTCCTTATTGATTATCTGTTTGGATGATCTGTCCATTGAGGAGACTGGGGTATTAAAGTCGCCCACTGTTATTGTGTCACTGTTGATTTCTCCTTTTATATTTGTTAGTATTTGCCTTACATGTTGAGGTGCTCCTGTGTTGGGTGCATATATATTTAAATCATTGTATCTTCTTGGATTGAACCCTTGATCGTTATGTAGTGTCCTTTGTGGCTTATAACAGTCTTTGTTTTAAAGTCCATTTTGTACGATATGAGTATTACTACTCCAGCCTTATGATTTCCACTTGTATGAAGTACCTTCTTCCATCCCCTTACTTTCAGTCTGTAAGTGTCACTTGGTATAAAGTAGGTCTCTTGAAGACAACATATATATGGGACTTATTTTTGTATCCACTCAGCCAGCCTGTCTTTTGGTTGTTGCATTTAATCCATTTACATTTAAGACAGTTATTGATATGTATGATCCTGTCACCATTTTGTTAATTGTTTTAGGTTATTTTTAGTAGATCTTTTCTTTCTCTTGTGTTTCTTGCCTAGAGAAGATCCTTTATCATTTGCAGTAAAATTGGTTTTGTGGTGCTGAATTCTCTTAACTTTTGCTTGTCTGTAAAGCTTTTGGTTTCTCCCTCAAATCTGAATGAGAGTCTTTCTGAGTAGAGTATTCTTGGTCGTAGGTTCTTCCCTTTCATCACTTGAAATATATCAGGTCGGGCTTCTAGACTTCGCTCCGCCGTGCAGTCAAGATGCCTCGTGGAAGCCGGCCGCACTTCCGCGTAGCACCTCCGGCCAGCCGCGCGCCTCAGATGAGAGCTGCGCCCAGGCCTGTGCCTGCAGCCCAGCCACCAGTAGCGGCTCCACCATCTGCCATTGGTTCCCTTGCTGCGGCTCCCCGGCAGCCAGGTCTGATGGCCCAGATGGCGACCACTGCTGCCGGCGTGGCTGTGGGTTCTGCTGGCCACACTCTGGGTCACGCCATCACTGGGGGCTTCAGTGGAGGAAGCAGTGCTGAGCCCTCAAGGCCTGACATCACTTACCAGGAGCCTCAGGGAATCCAGCCGGCACAGCTGCAGCAGAGTGGCCCTGCTTGCAGTTTTTGGAGTGTGCCCAGAGCCAGGGTGACCTTTTTTGTTTCTTTTTCCATTGAGGAGACTGGGGTATTAAAGTCGCCCACTGTTATTGTGTCACTGTTGATTTCTCCTTTTATATTTGTTAGTATTTGCCTTACATGTTGAGGTGCTCCTGTGTTGGGTGCATATATATTTAAATCATTGTATCTTCTTGGATTGAACCCTTGATCGTTATGTAGTGTCCTTTGTGGCTTATAACAGTCTTTGTTTTAAAGTCCATTTTGTACGATATGAGTATTACTACTCCAGCCTTATGATTTCCACTTGTATGAAGTACCTTCTTCCATCCCCTTACTTTCAGTCTGTAAGTGTCACTTGGTATAAAGTAGGTCTCTTGAAGACAACATATATATGGGACTTATTTTTGTATCCACTCAGCCAGCCTGTCTTTTGGTTGTTGCATTTAATCCATTTACATTTAAGACAGTTATTGATATGTATGATCCTGTCACCATTTTGTTAATTGTTTTAGGTTATTTTTAGTAGATCTTTTCTTTCTCTTGTGTTTCTTGCCTAGAGAAGATCCTTTATCATTTGCAGTAAAATTGGTTTTGTGGTGCTGAATTCTCTTAACTTTTGCTTGTCTGTAAAGCTTTTGGTTTCTCCCTCAAATCTGAATGAGAGTCTTTCTGAGTAGAGTATTCTTGGTCGTAGGTTCTTCCCTTTCATCACTTGAAATATATCAGGTCGGGCTTCTAGACTTCGCTCCGCCGTGCAGTCAAGATGCCTCGTGGAAGCCGAAGCCGCACTTCCCGCGTAGCACCTCCGGCCAGCCGCGCGCCTCAGATGAGAGCTGCGCCCAGGCCTGTGCCTGCAGCCCAGCCACCAGTAGCGGCTCC
The DNA here is from genome assembly GCA_022376925.1 of Tragulus kanchil. Classification (NCBI taxonomy): domain Eukaryota; kingdom Metazoa; phylum Chordata; class Mammalia; order Artiodactyla; family Tragulidae; genus Tragulus; species Tragulus kanchil. Next base: position 248,618,715 of record JAIOJX010000028.1, read on the forward strand.
ACCATCTGCCATTGGTTCCCTTGCTGCGGCTCCCCGGCAGCCAGGTCTGATGGCCCAGATGGCGACCACTGCTGCCGGCGTGGCTGTGGGTTCTGCCGTTGGCCACACTCTGGGTCACGCCATCACTGGGGGCTTCAGTGGAGGAAGCAGTGCTGAGCCCTCAAGGCCTGACATCACTTACCAGGAGCCTCAGGGAATCCAGCCGGCACAGCTGCAGCAGAGTGGCCCCTGCTTCTATGAGGTGAAACAGTTTTTGGAGTGTGCCCAGAGCCAGGGTGACCTTAAGCTTTGTGAGGGTTTCAGCGAGGTGCTGAAACAGTGCAGATTGGCAAACGGATTGGTTTAATCAAGAAGCTTCAGCTGAAGACACAAAAAATCACCTCTCATGACCACGTTGATTTAGCATTTAAAATATAATTCATAGTGCATATGTAAAGTGTGAAACCATCCCTTAAACCTCTCCTTAATCATTAATAGCTTTTGTGCTTCGGGATTGCAGTGGACGAGGATGTTCTCATATAGAAGTTCACTGGCGTTGGGCAGAAGAGGCAGCTGTGGCCTCTTAAACGTGCGTTTCTGATGTTAGTGTTTGTGAATTAATTAGAATAAAGTGATTTCCTTTCCAAAAAAAAAAAAATATATATCATGTCATTCCCTTCTGGCTTGTAAAAGTTTCTGTTGAGAAATTGGCTAATAACTTGATGGGTTTTCCCTAGTATGTTATTTATATTTTTTTCCCTTATTGCTTTTTTTTTTTTTTTTTAATTTTGACCTCTTTTATTGTTTGTTTGTTTTTTTCTTTTTTAAATTTGTGTGGGCCTCCCATTGCAGTGGCCTCTCCCGTTGCAGAGCACTGGCTCTGGGCGCATGCACTCCAGAGTGCTGGCTTGTAATTGGACACACTGGTCCAGCTGCTCCATGGCACGTGGAATCTTACCAGGCCAGGGATCAAACTGGTGTCCCCTGCACTGCAAGGCGGACTCTTTACCCATTGGACCACCAGGGGAGTCCCTCCCTTGTTGCTTTTAATAAATTATCTTTGTCTTTATAATTTTTGTCAGTTTTATTAACATGTGGCTTTGTATTTTCCTCATTGGATTTATCCTGCCTGGGACTCTCTGGACTTCCTGGACATGGTTGACTGTTTCCTTTCCCATGTTAGGGAAGTTTTCAGCTATTATCTCTTCAAATATTTTCTTGAGTCCTTTCTCTCTTTCTTCTCCTTCTGGCACCCCTATAATGTGAATATTGGTGCGTTAATGTCCCAGAGGTCTTTTAGGCTATCTTCATTTCTTTTCATTCTTTTTTCTGTATTCTATTTTGCAGCATTGATTTCCACCATTCTGTCTTCCTGGTCACTTATCCGTTCTTCTGTCTCAGTTGTTCTGCTATTCATTCCTTCTAGTTTATTGTTCATCTCTGTTTGCTGTTCTTTCGTTCTTCCAGGTCCTTCATAAACATTTCTTGCATCTTTTCCATTTTGTTTCTGATATCCTGCATCATCTTCACTGTTGTTATTCTAAATTCTCTTTCTGGGAAGTTGCCTGTTTCTACTTCATTTCCTTGTTTTTCTGGGGATTTACCTTGTTCCTTTGTCTGGACATAATCCGATTTCTTTGCATCTTGGGTATCTTTCTGTGATTATGGTATTAGTTCTGAAGGCTGGGAATTGCAGTTCTCCTCCTTTCTGCCTCCTGGTGAGGATCAGCGGCTTTATGCAGGTTTCCTGATGGGAAGGCCTGGCTGCAGGGAAACGGTCTTGCTGTGTTGGGCAGGGCTGTGCTCAGTAAAGCTCTAATCCAGTCCTGCTGCTGGTGGGACTGTGCTCCCTCCCTGTTATCTGTTTGGCCTGAGGCAACTCAGTCCTGGCGCCTGCAGCCTTCTAGAGTTGGGTGGTCTCCAGGAGGGCCCACGCCTCGACACAGCTCTGAGCACTGTTGCTGTCAGTGCCCCGGCCCTGTGGCAGACCCCAGCCGCCTCTCATCTCCCAGGAGACCCTCGAACACTCACAGGCAGGGCTGGCTCAGCCTCTTGTGGGGTCACGACGGCTTTCCCCTGGGTCCTGGGGCACAAAACATTTTTTTTGTATGCCCTCCAGGAGACTCTGTTTCCCCCAGTCTTAAGGAAGTTCTGGAGTCAAATCCCACTGACCTTCAAAGTCAGATTCCCTGGGGAGTCTCAGTCCTTTGGCCAAATCCTGAGGCTGGAGAGCCTGATGTGGGGGCCTAGAACCTTCACAATAGTGTGAGAGCTTCTTTGGTGGTATTGCTCTCTAGCTCGTGAGTCGCCCACCCGGCAGGCATAGGATTTGATTTTTATCGAATCTCTTTCTTATCTCCTTTCTGGCACCCCTATAATGTGAATATTGGTGCGTTAATGTCCCAGAGGTCTTTTAGGCTATCTTCATTTCTTTTCATTCTTTTTTCTGTATTCTATTTTGCAGCATTGATTTCCACCATTCTGTCTTCCTGGTCACTTATCCGTTCTTCTGTCTCAGTTGTTCTGCTATTCATTCCTTCTAGTTTATTGTTCATCTCTGTTTGCTGTTCTTTCGTTCTTCCAGGTCCTTCATAAACATTTCTTGCATCTTTTCCATTTTGTTTCTGATATCCTGCATCATCTTCACTGTTGTTATTCTAAATTCTCTTTCTGGGAAGTTGCCTGTTTCTACTTCATTTCCTTGTTTTTCTGGGGATTTACCTTGTTCCTTTGTCTGGACATAATCCGATTTCTTTGCATCTTGGGTATCTTTCTGTGATTATGGTATTAGTTCTGAAGGCTGGGAATTGCAGTTCTCCTCCTTTCTGCCTCCTGGTGAGGATCAGCGGCTTTATGCAGGTTTCCTGATGGGAAGGCCTGGCTGCAGGGGAAACGGTCTTGCTGTGTTGGGCAGGGCTGTGCTCAGTAAAGCTCTAATCCAGTCCTGCTGCTGGTGGGACTGTGCTCCCTCCCTGTTATCTGTTTGGCCTGAGGCAACTCAGTCCTGGCGCCTGCAGCCTTCTAGAGTTGGGTGGTCTCCAGGAGGGCCCACGCCTCGACACAGCTCTGAGCACTGTTGCTGTCAGTGCCCCGGCCCTGTGGCAGACCCCAGCCGCCTCTCATCTCCCAGGAGACCCTCGAACACTCACAGGCAGGGCTGGCTCAGCCTCTTGTGGGGTCACGACGGCTTTCCCCTGGGTCCTGGGGCACAAAACATTTTTTTTGTATGCCCTCCAGGAGACTCTGTTTCCCCCAGTCTTAAGGAAGTTCTGGAGTCAAATCCCACTGACCTTCAAAGTCAGATTCCCTGGGGAGTCTCAGTCCTTTGGCCAAATCCTGAGGCTGGAGAGCCTGATGTGGGGGCCTAGAACCTTCACAATAGTGTGAGAGCTTCTTTGGTGGTATTGCTCTCTAGCTCGTGAGTCGCCCACCCGGCAGGCATAGGATTTGATTTTTATCGGAATTGCTCCCTTCCTACCGTTTTGTTATGGTTTCTCCTTTGCCTTTGGATGTGGGATATCTTTTTTTTGGTGGGTTCAGTTGTCAACTAAAAAGGTAAACAACTTGAGAGTTGTAAGATGAGTTTTATTTGGGGCACAATTAGGACTGCAGCCTGGAAGACAGCACCTCAGATAGCTCTGAGAGACTGCTCCAAAGAAGCAGCAGGAGGAAGATCAATATATAAGATTCTGAGGAAGGGGGAGCTTAATACCAATAACAAAAGATTTTTTTGGTTAGGCACAACCTGATGTCACCATGAAGGGATTTTAGTGCTTTTCTGAATATGAGGAGATGCAAGGATTGAGATGATAAATCTGTTCCTAGAAGTATCCTGTCTAAAGAGCTGTCCCACCAGATTCCCTGGAGCACAGAGAGCCCGCTCCACCCTGAGCGACCGCAGGTGTGCTGAGGGTCAGCGGCTGTCGGCACGGCTCAGTCTACACAGAGGCAGAGGGCAGAGGCCCCTGGTCAGCCACTGGCGCTGTCATTGGTAAATGCCCAGCTGTAGCTGACAGTTTCTTTTCCTGAACAGTGCTTTTGTTCTTGCATCTAAGAAATCTGTGCCAAACCCAAGGTCACAAAGATTCTTACCTGTGTTTTCTTCTAGAAGGTTTGTAGTTTTAGGTTTTACATTTAGGTCTGTGGTTTAGATTTTGTTAATTTTAATGTGCATTCAAGATGTGACTCAGACCTGACTTTCTTGCATATGGGATCCTGTTGTCCTCTGCCCTTGCTCCTTCGTCTAAATGCAGCGACTCACGTGCAATTCTTTCTGGACCTCGTTCTGTTCTCTTTTTTTGACCACTTCTAGCGATCTTTTATTCTTCCATCTTTGTTCTTTGGCCCGTGTGGGCCTCCCATTGCAGTGGCCTCTCTCACTGCAGAGCACTGGCTCCGGGCGCATGCGCTCCAGAGCTCTGGCTCTGTAGTCAGACACATGGGTCCAGCCGCTCTGCGGCAGGTGGGGTCTTCCCAGGCCAGAGATCGAACTGGTGCACCTTGCACTGCAAGGCGGTGTCCTTACCCACTGGACCACCAGGGAAGCCCTCGTTCTGTTCTCTTGATGGATCCTGTTGCCACGGCAGTGCCAGCTGTCCTAATGATTGCAGCTCAGCAGTCGTTCACATCGGTGTAGCCACTGTTATTCCTCCAGGTTTATTCCTTTTGTTGTTCTCTTATATGTCCTGTGTCTTTCTTCCTTCTGGCACTTTCACAGGTTTTCTCTTTATCACTGGTTTAGAGTGATTTGGTGACAGTGTGCCTTGTGTAGTTTTCTTTTTTTTCCCTGTGCTTAGGGTTTGTTGAGCTTCTTGGGTCTGTTGCTTTATAGCCTATAGTAATGATACTGTCTAGATTTTTAGTTCTTGATTGTTTTCTCTGTACTTTGGTTTTTGTTTGTTTCTAGGGCAGCAGTAAATTTAAAGTCTGTGCCCACAGTCAAGTCAAATCTCGTACAGAGGGTTCCAGGCTTGTCTCTCTCCTGAGCACGGGCTTTTATGAGTGTTTCGGTTGTATGTTTGGAAGTATTTTCATTAGACTGTCAGGTTTAAATGATACTTTGGTTAGATATAAATTTCAGGTTCAGAACTTGTTTCTTCAGCTGTGTTGCTTTCTTTAGCCCAGTGGTTACTGTTGAATGAAGTCAGCCTGTTTCCTGGTCCTTCAGGATGGTTTCTCTAGAAGCTTTTAGGACTGACTGGTTGCTTTGGTGTTTGTAAATTTTAGTGTAGTATCCTACATGTGCATTTTGCATCTTTCCTCTAGTATGGCAGGAGCCATTTTACTACATGCGTGCGTGCTCAGTCGTTTCTGACTCCTGTGACTCCACAGACTGTAGCCCACTGGGATCCTCTGTCCGTGGGATTTTCTAGGCGAGAATATTGGAGAGTGTTGCCCTGTCCTCCTCCAGGGCATCTCTCCGACCCAGGGATCGAACCTGCGTCTCCTGCGTTGGCAGGCAGATTCTTTACCACTGTGCCTCCTGCATTTTACTATAAGATTTCTAAATGCTTTAGAAACATTTTGTTGGGGAAAAATGTGAACACGTATGACAGTGAACTTGGTGGTGTATTGAGCCCAGGGCTCACCCAGCTCCATGGTTCCCACCATGCTCAGGCTCAGTCTTGGCTTTTTTTTTATCAGCCCTTGCTGCTTCCTCCCTTCCCATGTGATTCTGAAGCAAATCTTAGATATGATGTTATTTTATTTAGATGTCATAATAGTTCTTGGCTTCTGTATCTGAAAAGAGTGTGTGTATCTGTAACAGATAATTCTGTTGCCACAGAGTAATTAGCAAGCATTCCCTAGTAATTCAAGATACATCCAGCTTCCTTGGTGGTTGAGGGGGCAGTGTGCCTTGTGTAGTTTTCTTTTTTTTCCCTGTGCTTAGGGTTTGTTGAGCTTCTTGGGTCTGTTGCTTTATAGCCTATAGTAATGATACTGTCTAGATTTTTAGTTCTTGATTGTTTTCTCTGTACTTTGGTTTTTGTTTGTTTCTAGGGCAGCAGTAAATTTAAAGTCTGTGCCCACAGTCAAGTCAAATCTCGTACAGAGGGTTCCAGGCTTGTCTCTCTCCTGAGCACGGGCTTTTATGAGTGTTTCGGTTGTATGTTTGGAAGTATTTTCATTAGACTGTCAGGTTTAAATGATACTTTGGTTAGATATAAATTTCAGGTTCAGAACTTGTTTCTTCAGCTGTGTTGCTTTCTTTAGCCCAGTGGTTACTGTTGAATGAAGTCAGCCTGTTTCCTGGTCCTTCAGGATGGTTTCTCTAGAAGCTTTTAGGACTGACTGGTTGCTTTGGTGTTTGTAAATTTTAGTGTAGTATCCTACATGTGCATTTTGCATCTTTCCTCTAGTATGGCAGGAGCCATTTTACTACATGCGTGCGTGCTCAGTCGTTTCTGACTCCTGTGACTCCACAGACTGTAGCCCACTGGGATCCTCTGTCCGTGGGATTTTCTAGGCGAGAATATTGGAGAGTGTTGCCCTGTCCTCCTCCAGGGCATCTCTCCGACCCAGGGATCGAACCTGCGTCTCCTGCGTTGGCAGGCAGATTCTTTACCACTGTGCCTCCTGCATTTTACTATAAGATTTCTAAATGCTTTAGAAACATTTTGTTGGGGAAAAATGTGAACACGTATGACAGTGAACTTGGTGGTGTATTGAGCCCAGGGCTCACCCAGCTCCATGGTTCCCACCATGCTCAGGCTCAGTCTTGGCTTTTTTTTTATCAGCCCTTGCTGCTTCCTCCCTTCCCATGTGATTCTGAAGCAAATCTTAGATATGATGTTATTTTATTTAGATGTCATAATAGTTCTTGGCTTCTGTATCTGAAAAGAGTGTGTGTATCTGTAACAGATAATTCTGTTGCCACAGAGTAATTAGCAAGCATTCCCTAGTATCAAATACCCAGATGTTCATGAGACTTTATAAAAACAGTTTGGACCCAGAATCCAAGGAAGACGAGCATAGCACGGGTGGTGGCTCTGTTTCCACTGGCAGTAGCTTGGCCATCAGGCCTCCGCTGCGGTCCAGCCGCTCCTGGCTCCACCCAGTCAGTCACTCCGGGTTCGGTGTTCTCCCACCACAGGCCCCGCAGCCCTGCATCTCTCCTCCCTGGGATCCTGGCAGGGTCGATCTGTTGGTTCGTCAGGGTGGCTTGGGCGGTAGGACAGCTGGACCAGTTCTGTGAAGAAAAGCCTGTGCTCACTCACCACACGGCACAGGAGAGCCTGGAGAAATGTTCAGTTCTTTCTATCTATTTATTCCTTTTCAGAATAGTTGCTTGGGTCACTGGCACCCTCCAATGGCAGCCAGTTAGTTTTGCTTCCTCTCTTCCTTTTCTCTGATCTTGTTTTTATCCTTGGTGGTGTCCAGGCCGTCCTGTCTTTAGCCTTTGGGAGCACCTCCACGTCGGTTCCAGCGCTGGGCTGCTGGCCAGGTGCTTGGTGGCTGGTAGGGTGAGGTGCTGCAGGCTCCTCTGGAGCCCCCCTCCCCTGCCCGGAACCCGCCGTTTTCCAGGGTGGTGGCAGCGAGGACAGTGTTTTGAGACCACAGTTTGAGTGGTGGGGTGCTTATTCCTCACGGGCTGGTCATCATTTCCAGACATTTTTCAGGGCTGAAGTAAGACATGCTATTTAAAGATAAAATGCCATGTGTGTTTATACTGCCATTCAGATTTCTAAATGCTTTAGAAACATTTTGTTGGGGAAAAATGTGAACACGTATGACAGTGAACTTGGTGGTGTATTGAGCCCAGGGCTCACCCAGCTCCATGGTTCCCACCATGCTCAGGCTCAGTCTTGGCTTTTTTGTTATCAGCGCGTGCTGCTTCCTCCCTTCCCCTGTGATTCTGAAGCAAATCTTAGATATGATGTTATTTTATTTAGATGTCATAATAGTTCTTGGCTTCTGTATCTGAAAAGAGTGTGTGTATCTGTAACAGATAATTCTGTTGCCACAGAGTAATTAGCAAGCATTCCCTAGTATCAAATACCCAGATGTTCATGAGACTTTATAAAAACAGTTTGGACCCAGAATCCAAGGAAGACGAGCATAGCACGGGTGGTGGCTCTGTTTCCACTGGCAGTAGCTTGGCCATCAGGCCTCCGCTGCGGTCCAGCCGCTCCTGGCTCCACCCAGTCAGTCACTCCGGGTTCGGTGTTCTCCCACCACAGGCCCCGCAGCCCTGCATCTCTCCTCCCTGGGATCCTGGCAGGGTCGATCTGTTGGTTCGTCAGGGTGGCTTGGGCGGTAGGACAGCTGGACCAGTTCTGTGAAGAAAAGCCTGTGCTCACTCACCACACGGCACAGGAGAGCCTGGAGAAATGTTCAGTTCTTTCTATCTATTTATTCCTTTTCAGAATAGTTGCTTGGGTCACTGGCACCCTCCAATGGCAGCCAGTTAGTTTTGCTTCCTCTCTTCCTTTTCTCTGATCTTGTTTTTATCCTTGGTGGTGTCCAGGCCGTCCTGTCTTTAGCCTTTGGGAGCACCTCCACGTCGGTTCCAGCGCTGGGCTGCTGGCCAGGTGCTTGGTGGCTGGTAGGGTGAGGTGCTGCAGGCTCCTCTGGAGCCCCCCTCCCCTGCCCGGAACCCGCCGTTTTCCAGGGTGGTGGCAGCGAGGACAGTGTTTTGAGACCACAGTTTGAGTGGTGGGGTGCTTATTCCTCACGGGCTGGTCATCATTTCCAGACATTTTTCAGGGCTGAAGTAAGACATGCTATTTAAAGATAAAATGCCATGTGTGTTTATACTGATAATTTCCATTCAGATTCATAACTGCATCGTTCCCTCACTTCCTGGGTCTCTGTGTGTCTCTCCTTTCTGCCTCGTGAGTGTGCTGGTTTCCAGGGAGGGACGATGGGCTGAGGCCATCAGGCCCCCCTCTCGCTGACTGTCTCACAGTCAGCCACACACACGGTGGCGTGCCTGGACCCCCAGCGCCCTGGCTGCGCTGTTGCAGGCGAGCCGCTGTCCTGTGCGCCTCTGCCCGCCCTGGGTTTGTCTGGAGCAGCAGCTCAGACGGTCTGACCCAGCGCTTCAGTGCCGCCTGGAGCGGTTTGTGCCGCAGTCAGTGGCTTAGATTCATCTGTTTCATTTTATTTTCAGTTTGGGGAATTTCTTGTTTTTGGTTTAAATCTGAAAATATTTACCAAGTCATATCTACAAACCAAGGAATATTTGTAGAGATATGGGACCAATGTATGGGACCCATGTGTGGGCTGACCTTGTTTTCTTTTTACACTCAATGAAAACATGGTCATGGTTTTGTTCCGTTACCGGGAATCTTCTAACAGGTGCTTTTGCTGCTGTTATTTCTCTGCAGATGTTCACACAGAGGCCGTGCAGGCAGCTTTGGCCAGATACAAAGAGAGGAAGATGCCCATGCCGCAAGAGGCGCTCTGTCCTCGACACGCCTGTGGAGGCCTGCACACCCCAGGTACCGGGGCCCCCTGTTCCTGTCGTGCCCCAATGGCAGCCAGTTAGTTTTGCTTCCTCTCTTCCTTTTCTCTGATCTTGTTTTTATCCTTGGTGGTGTCCAGGCCGTCCTGTCTTTAGCCTTTGGGAGCACCTCCACGTCGGTTCCAGCGCTGGGCTGCTGGCCAGGTGCTTGGTGGCTGGTAGGGTGAGGTGCTGCAGGCTCCTCTGGAGCCCCCCTCCCCTGCCCGGAACCCGCCGTTTTCCAGGGTGGTGGCAGCGAGGACAGTGTTTTGAGACCACAGTTTGAGTGGTGGGGTGCTTATTCCTCACGGGCTGGTCATCATTTCCAGACATTTTTCAGGGCTGAAGTAAGACATGCTATTTAAAGATAAAATGCCATGTGTGTTTATACTGATAATTTCCATTCAGATTCATAACTGCATCGTTCCCTCACTTCCTGGGTCTCTGTGTGTCTCTCCTTTCTGCCTCGTGAGTGTGCTGGTTTCCAGGGAGGGACGATGGGCTGAGGCCATCAGGCCCCCCTCTCGCTGACTGTCTCACAGTCAGCCACACACACGGTGGCGTGCCTGGACCCCCAGCGCCCTGGCTGCGCTGTTGCAGGCGAGCCGCTGTCCTGTGCGCCTCTGCCCGCCCTGGGTTTGTCTGGAGCAGCAGCTCAGACGGTCTGACCCAGCGCTTCAGTGCCGCCTGGAGCGGTTTGTGCCGCAGTCAGTGGCTTAGATTCATCTGTTTCATTTTATTTTCAGTTTGGGGAATTTCTTGTTTTTGGTTTAAATCTGAAAATATTTACCAAGTCATATCTACAAACCAAGGAATATTTGTAGAGATATGGGACCAATGTATGGGACCCATGTGTGGGCTGACCTTGTTTTCTTTTTACACTCAATGAAAACATGGTCATGGTTTTGTTCCGTTACCGGGAATCTTCTAACAGGTGCTTTTGCTGCTGTTATTTCTCTGCAGATGTTCACACAGAGGCCGTGCAGGCAGCTTTGGCCAGATACAAAGAGAGGAAGATGCCCATGCCGTCCAAGAGGCGCTCTGTCCTCGCGCACACGTCTGTGGAGGCCTACACACCCCCAGGTACCGGTCCGGGCCGGGCGCCCTGGGTGGGGTTCCCGTTGAGGTGGAGCAGTCGGCCAGCCACAGTGAGGAGAGAGTGAGTGTGTGTGCACGCGCGTGTGCAGTTAGTGGGCTTTCCCATAGGACGTCTGTGTAGATTTTAATTTTTTCACTAAAGTGCAATTTGTGCCTTTTAGTAAAGAGAGGAACCTAGAGTAAGTGCTTCATGGGGTGAAAGAATACCCTGAATTCAGAATTTTAAAATTGTTCTCACTGAGTTGGCCAAAAAGTTCCTTCAGTTTTTTTTTAGAAAAAAAGGCACATTTCTCTTTTTCACCAAGAACTTTGTTAAACAACATAGTGACCGTTTTGCATCACTACCTTCTGTCATTTTTAGGCAGTTTCAAACTTCCATTCCCCAAACTTTATATTTTTGAGCAAAGAACTGTTTGTTCCAGGAGCCTTTTACAGTCTTCTAGGAAACTGAACATTTTTTCATTCAGATCATTTTGTAAAGACTGAAGTGGAAGGACAGCCGAAGGAGCAGTGTCTGGTAAATGTGGGCGAGGAATCAGCTCCCCAGCCAAGCTGTAACAGAGTGTGCCTGGTCACGTGGTCTTGTGTCATCCTGGTGGAAGCTAATGTGTTTCCTTTTGACTCATTTTGGACACTTTCTGTCTAGTGCTGCTTTCCCTTGGTCTGACTGGGAGCAGTTCCTGGTGGAGTGGTCTGGCTCTCCAGAAGGAGCTCATGATAAGGGACCCCCAGTCCTCTCCGTGCAGCAGCACCTTCTGTGGATGAAGACCGGCCTGTGGGGCAGTGGTTCATTTTGCCTACCACGTGATCTCTTCTTCCGTTCCCTATTATTGTGCAGGATCCACTTTTCATCGCCTGTCACAATTTGTTTTAAAAATGGAATGTTATCACTATGTTTAAGTTGAGAATCACATGTGGAAATATGGTCAAGGAATTTTTTTTTTTTCCGCTTAACTAATGTGGAATTCAAACATCAAAGCGATGAACATAGCCACGTGGTACAAATGAGGTTCAGCACTTGATTTGTGAGTTTTGAATATGTCAGCAGCCTCCCAGGTAGTATGACACTGGTTGTTCTCAGTGAATGTCTCAGTTTGATCGTGATCAACTTCAACCGGTCTGCCTGACCACGGCGCCTCATCCAGCAAGCAGTTTCCCTCACAGAACTCTGCAGACCACTTCCATGTGTTTGGTCAGTCACAGCACCTTCTCCGTACATGGCACAAATCTGTTTTGCATTTCAGTTTGCATTTTCCCCTTTCTTGAAATAATAAAGCATAGTATGTGGGGCTTCCCTGGTGGCTCAGTGATGGAGAGCTCGCCTCCCAGTGCAGGGAATTCAATCCCTGATCCGGGAAGATCCCACAGGCTGCGGAGCAGCTGAGCCCGTGAGCCACAACTATGGAGCCTGTGCTCTAGAGCCTCAGAGCCTCAACTACTGAAGCCCGTGTGCCCTGGAGCCGAGTTCCACAAGAAAAGTCACCACAACAAAAAGCCTGCGCATCTCAACTAGAGAGTAGCCCTCACTTCCTGCAGCTAGAGAGGAACCTGTAGCAGCCGTGGAAACCCAGAGTAGCCAAAAATAAAGAAAGAAAGAAAATTTAAATAAATAAATAAAGCGTAGTATGTGAAAATGTTTTGATTTTTCTCTCCCATCTTAAGTGTTAAAGTGGCTGCATAAAAATTTACTAGTTTTGATAAATTAAAAAAAAAGCATGCTAATGTGACAGCTGTCACAATACAGTCTAACGAAATTGTTTTGAATGAAGTTAAAGACAGCTGAACAACTAAGCACTACTGGAGTCATCTTACAGAAAAAACAACAAACCTTTTAGCCCTCCCAGTATTAATGTGTTACATTGTTACCAGGTCTTAAATGGGAAAGAATAAGGCTATTTGAAGGGTTTCTGATTTGTTTTGTCATTACCATCAGAACTGAAAACTCTAACGTGGCCTCTCTTCAGGACCGTTAGTGTGTCTTACGTTTCCTCACAGACTCCATCCGGGTGCTGAGAGTGAGAGGGTGCCGCTGCCGGTCTGGTTGTTGGGGTCACAGAGCTGATGACACCAGCCACACCAGGGCCGTAGGACAGCGTAGTGTTTGGTGATGCTTCTTAACTTAGAAGAAGTTTATATTGCTGATAAAAGTCTTAGAAATGCCTGTGAAATTATTTTCTACCAAATGTAACCGTAGATACTACCCAGTTTTTAAAGAACTTCTTAATGACTGTTAAGCCATGATGAAACGCAGACTTGACAGAGCCTGGATTCAGGTTAATTTTACTTCCATGTGTTTGGTCAGTCACAGCACCTTCTCCGTACATGGCACAAATCTGTTTTGCATTTCAGTTTGCATTTTCCCCTTTCTTGAAATAATAAAGCATAGTATGTGGGGCTTCCCTGGTGGCTCAGTGATGGAGAGCTCGCCTCCCAGTGCAGGGAATTCAATCCCTGATCCGGGAAGATCCCACAGGCTGCGGAGCAGCTGAGCCCGTGAGCCACAACTATGGAGCCTGTGCTCTAGAGCCTCAGAGCCTCAACTACTGAAGCCCGTGTGCCCTGGAGCCGAGTTCCACAAGAAAAGTCACCACAACAAAAAGCCTGCGCATCTCAACTAGAGAGTAGCCCTCACTTCCTGCAGCTAGAGAGGAACCTGTAGCAGCCGTGGAAACCCAGAGTAGCCAAAAATAAAGAAAGAAAGAAAATTTAAATAAATAAATAAAGCGTAGTATGTGAAAATGTTTTGATTTTTCTCTCCCATCTTAAGTGTTAAAGTGGCTGCATAAAAATTTACTAGTTTTGATAAATTAAAAAGCATGCTAATGTGACAGCTGTCACAATACAGTCTAACGAAATTGTTTTGAATGAAGTTAAAGACAGCTGAACAACTAAGCACTACTGGAGTCATCTTACAGAAAAAACAACAAACCTTTTAGCCCTCCCAGTATTAATGTGTTACATTGTTACCAGGTCTTAAATGGGAAAGAATAAGGCTATTTGAAGGGTTTCTGATTTGTTTTGTCATTACCATCAGAACTGAAAACTCTAACGTGGCCTCTCTTCAGGACCGTTAGTGTGTCTTACGTTTCCTCACAGACTCCATCCGGGTGCTGAGAGTGAGAGGGTGCCGCTGCCGGTCTGGTTGTTGGGGTCACAGAGCTGATGACACCAGCCACACCAGGGCCGTAGGACAGCGTAGTGTTTGGTGATGCTTCTTAACTTAGAAGAAGTTTATATTGCTGATAAAAGTCTTAGAAATGCCTGTGAAATTATTTTCTACCAAATGTAACCGTAGATACTACCCAGTTTTTAAAGAACTTCTTAATGACTGTTAAGCCATGATGAAACGCAGACTTGACAGAGCCTGGATTCAGGTTAATTTTACTGCCTGAGATAGTGGTCTCAGGCAGGGGCTCTCTTTAGAGCTCAGGCACGTCACGCAGGAGGGCGCAGGTGCCGGGGGAGGCTTCTGGGTCAGGCGCTCAGGAAGCATAGGTCACTTTTACTGTTGGGGTCCCCCAGGACCCCACGGCTTGTGCTGCAGCAGTCAGGTTGAGCTGGCGGCACTCCTGGCATGGCGCCTCGAGGCCGAGTCCTTCCCGGGAGCCCAGGGTGGAGCCGGCTCCCGAGCGGCCCCAGTCTCGTGGTCAGTCACACGCAGGCCCTCTTGGACACACGAGCACAGCTGTGCGGATGCACAGGTGCAGGCCAGGCCGGTGTGGGAGCCCCGCCCACCAGGAGGCCCCCTCACGCCTGTCGTCGTTGTTTTGACCACAGACACGTCATCCGCCTCTGAAGATGAGGGCTCCTTACGGCGCCCCGGGCGACTGGCCTCCGCTCCGCCGCAGAGCCGCCCCAGCGTCGAGCCCTGGCCCGACCCGGCCATTCAGGGCTCGTCCACCTCATCCTCCGCATCCTCCACCTCATCTCACCCGGGAGGGCAGCCCACCGCCGCGCCCAGTGCCTCCGCCGCGCTCGCAGGCCCCGCGGCCCTCGCCCGCGTAGGTCAGTACAGCTGCGGGGATCCCTCCAGGCAGGGGAGCCTCAGACCCACCTTCTCCTTTTCACGTGGAAGGAGTCCTTGTGGTAACAGAAGTGGTTTCTGGTGCCTCTGGTTTGGCAGCCCTGGACCTCATGGCATGTGGGCCTCCCCTGGGGACCCCAGCAAGAGGCAGTGCTTCTGCTCCGGAGGGGTGGCTGGCGGAGCCGGACAGTCCCAGACCATCAGGAGGCCTGCTGCCTTCGCGCGGTCCTTCGATCCTGTGTGCATGGCCGTGGCCCTCGGCTGTCCCTGCGCTGGGTGCTCTGATGGGGCTGGGCTGTAGCTGTGGCAGGGCCTTGCTTCCTGCACGCACCAGGTCAGACAGTCCTCAGTCTCAGAAGAGATGTCAGTCACAGCTCAGTCATAAAGATGCCTAGAACTTTTCAAGTCACCCAGTCCTTTAATTTACATTAATCTTAAAGAGGAAAGCGTTGTAAACCCTTCACCATTTGAAGCCATATTATTTTGAAGTAAAAAGAGTAACTTAGCTGGCATGCAGAGGCCACATGCATCCTTGCGCAGGTGCTTTAAGCCGTGTACTCCTGGGTGGTGCATCAGTCTTGTTGGGGTCCTCTGGTGTGGAGGGAGAGCTCAGCTGGGGTTGCCCTGGCTGAGACGGCACAGCTGACTAGTGCCCCGCACTGCTGATCCCTGTTCGCTGTCTTTGCTGTCAGCTGCTCTTCTGCTGAAATCGGAATGGTGCATCCGTGGTGAGCCCGTGACAGGCCTGTGTTTTTGGAAGGATCCCAGCGGGTTAAACGCCCCCAGGCAGGTCTCAGGTGCTGAGCAGCTTCCGTGTAGGATACTGGTCATTTGATTGGACTGGGGGCTGTTAAGTGACGGATGCCTTCGTCTCCTCTGTGGGCTCATCGCTGATGCCCTTTGTTTGTTACTGGTTGAGTCAGTGTAGACATCTGCACATTTCTGTTGAGTTCGTAACGTCTTCTTAGGTGAGAACTCACAACGCCTTGACCCGCTTCCAGCACAGAGGAGCCGCCAAGACCACTGGGGTCAGGCTGTCAGGGCTGCTCTGGGGGGGTTGCTTTATGAGAGACGGCCTCTTTGGAAACATCTACCAGGATTGCCATGGTTTCTTTCCTGTTGTTGTTTAGTCACGCAGTCATGTCCAACTCTTTGCAACTCCGTGGACTGTAGAATGCCAGCCTTCCCTGCCCTTCACCATCTCCTGGAGCTTGCTCAAACTCATCCATTGAGTTGGCGATGCCACCCAACCATCTCGTCCTCTGTCATCCCCTTCTCCTGCCCTCAGTCTTTCGCAGCATCAGGGTCGTTTCCAACAAGTCGGCTCTTAGCATCAGGTGGGCAAAGTATTGGAGCTTCAGCTTCAGCATCAGTCCTTCCACTGAATATGCAGGGTTGATTTCCTTTAGGATGGACTGGTTTGATCTCCTTGCAGTCCAGGGGACTCTCAAGAAGCTTCTCCAACACCACAGTTTGAAAGCATCAGTTCTTCCGCTTCAGCCCTCTTTATGGCCCAGCTCTTACATCCACACATGAAATGGCTGGTGGTTCCACACCTGTCCTCAAGGGGGTTCACAGGGGAGAGCTTGCGAACAGCATTGCCACGGTGATTGCACCATTTGAAATGCATAGGTACCTCCGTGGGAGGAAAGTGGCAGCATTTGAGTGTTCTCTTCACTTGGTCGAGTGTCCTGAACTTCTGTTCTGGGTCCCGCAGTGTGGGGAGCAGGGCAGAGCAGTCACGGTTTGTGTCAGCCATTGCCAAGTTGTCACAGACACTGCTTCCTGGTTAGACGTGTATTTAGCATGAGAATTTGACCGCAGTTCACAGTACCTAACCAGACAGCCCTTCACTTCCCAGGGTTGTAACATGTGTCTGAGTGGGCATCTCTGTTCTCATAAAGGTCCTTGCTTGTAAAGACTTTGCAGTGGGTTTCACCTCTGGGTGGGGGGCTCGTGACTCCTACAGGAGTGGCTGAGACCACCTCTCCTCCCTCTCGCTTGCCTGTCCTCAAGTACATGTGTGATTGGTTCTAGTAGAGTCTGAAAATCTGACTTGGGCTGTCCTTACACCTCACTGTTGTGTGTAGTCTTTATGCATTAAATGTATGACCTGAATTTTAAATCTGAAATATTTTCCCTTAAAACTGCTCTGGGGGGGTTGCTTTATGAGAGACGGCCTCTTTGGAAACATCTACCAGGATTGCCATGGTTTCTTTCCTGTTGTTGTTTAGTCACGCAGTCATGTCCAACTCTTTGCAACTCCGTGGACTGTAGAATGCCAGCCTTCCCTGCCCTTCACCATCTCCTGGAGCTTGCTCAAACTCATCCATTGAGTTGGCGATGCCACCCAACCATCTCGTCCTCTGTCATCCCCTTCTCCTGCCCTCAGTCTTTCGCAGCATCAGGGTCGTTTCCAACAAGTCGGCTCTTAGCATCAGGTGGGCAAAGTATTGGAGCTTCAGCTTCAGCATCAGTCCTTCCACTGAATATGCAGGGTTGATTTCCTTTAGGATGGACTGGTTTGATCTCCTTGCAGTCCAGGGGACTCTCAAGAAGCTTCTCCAACACCACAGTTTGAAAGCATCAGTTCTTCCGCTTCAGCCCTCTTTATGGCCCAGCTCTTACATCCACACATGAAATGGCTGGTGGTTCCACACCTGTCCTCAAGGGGGTTCACAGGGGAGAGCTTGCGAACAGCATTGCCACGGTGATTGCACCATTTGGAAATGCATAGGTACCTCCGGTGGGAGGAAAGTGGCAGCATTTGAGTGTTCTCTTCACTTGGTCGAGTGTCCTGAACTTCTGTTCTGGGTCCCGCAGTGTGGGGAGCAGGGCAGAGCAGTCACGGTTTGTGTCAGCCATTGCCAAGTTGTCACAGACACTGCTTCCTGGTTAGACGTGTATTTAGCATGAGAATTTGACCGCAGTTCACAGTACCTAACCAGACAGCCCTTCACTTCCCAGGGTTGTAACATGTGTCTGAGTGGGCATCTCTGTTCTCATAAAGGTCCTTGCTTGTAAAGACTTTGCAGTGGGTTTCACCTCTGGGTGGGGGGCTCGTGACTCCTACAGGAGTGGCTGAGACCACCTCTCCTCCCTCTCGCTTGCCTGTCCTCAAGTACATGTGTGATTGGTTCTAGTAGAGTCTGAAAATCTGACTTGGGCTGTCCTTACACCTCACTGTTGTGTGTAGTCTTTATGCATTAAATGTATGACCTGAATTTTAAATCTGAAAAATACTCTATTTCCCTCTCCTTTCTATCAAAGCCATCCTTTGTTTTAGTTTCTGACACTAGGAGAATTAGATGACTATAAAAAATTTAGGGTAGAAAGTTAAATACATGTATACATTGTTTTCAGTTTTGACTAGGAAAATCACATGCCGAAACCATTTGGACACGAATTACATACCTATATTTAAAAGATGCTTTTGGGAATTAGGGGTCGGTGATAGAAGCGTGGCAGTTTTTTCCATAATATAACAAAAAATGTTCCAATAACAATTTATTTAAAATGTATTTCTGCGTCATTGGTGGATATTGTTAAATAAAACCTCCTTCGGCCATTGGGACAGGTGTATGCCTCACCACTGTCTTCGGGCTGTGGTTGATGCTTCTGATCTAGTTCCGTCTCAGAACTGGATGGCTGCCCGCATGCAGAGCTGTCCCGGCCACGTGCGGAGTTCACAGTTCACTGCCTTTGTTGCGCTCCGTCAACCCGACTGACAGAATCCGCTGAAATGCTACATTCCTTGCTTAGAGCTCAGCTGCTGAAACTTCGCTTAAATGGAGTTAAAAAGAGCAACTTAATGTTAATGCTCTTTTGAATTAACATTCACTTTTATTTTGGTTTCGTGTTTCAAAAGCAGACCTGCCCTCTGCTCCTCCCGATGTCACCACCGGCCTCGTGCAGCATCAGCATGCATGCTGTGAGCGCCCACAGCCGGCTTCTGGCAGAGGAGTCCCTCGGGCGTGCAGCAGGAGCGTCCTGGAGACAGCAGGCGGTGAGCGTGCCTCTCTTCCTCCTCTGAGACGGCAGAGCGCAGGCACTGGATCTCCCCTTGGACCTGGTGACCAGCCGTCAGATACAGTGCTGGTGCATTTAAGCTGCCTGTGTGTATATCATGTGGAGAAAATGATCAGGAAGAGCTTTGGAATTGGGCAAGTAGGGAATGCGGAGAGGAGGAGGGAGAAAGCCTTCACGTCTACATCAGTGCACAAGGGTTGGATCTTTGGTCCTGTGGGAAGAGAAGCTGAAGCGGGGTCTTCCATGTGGATGCTGTGGTGCCAGTGCAGCTCCACCAGGACAGCCGCCCGTGGTCCACACGGCCTCTCGGTCGTGCTTTCTTGCGTGTAGGCCATGAGATGTCAGCGTGAGTCTGCTTCTCTCACTTGTACTGTTTTCTTATGAAACAGTTTCTAGGGCTTCCCTGGTGGTCCAGTGGGTAAGGACACCGCCTTGCAGTGCAAGGGGCGCCGATTCGAGCCCTGGCCTGGGAAGATCCCACGTGCCGCGGAGCGGCTGGACCCATGTGTCCAATTACCGAGCCGGAGCTCTGGAGAGCATGTGCCCAGAGCCGGTGCTCTGCGACAACAGAGGCCACCGCGATGGGAGGCCCACACAGGCCAAAGAACAAAGACGGATGAAAATAGATAAATGAAAGACCAATAGATGTGGCCCGCCCGCCCCCTCCCTCTCCAACCCCCCCTCGCCTCAAAAAAAAGAATTGCCCCCTCCCAAAAAAAACTTAAAAAAAAAAATAATGAAACAGTTTCTAGTGTCTTTTATCAAAATCGCATGGAATTTTTCTTCCTATGTGCCAAATTTGAGATGCAGGAAAATCCAGAAGTTCTTAGATTTGAATCCTTAACGTGTTTCTGTGTTTCCGAGAAGTTGATCTGATCATTCAGTTCCTTTTTCAGATGCAAGAAGAGAAACTGAGTCAACATGAAGCAGTCTCTATGTTGGTTAGATAGATTTTTAAAAATTAAAATTTTTTTTTTATTAAACATTCTTTTAAAAGTTTTATTTATTTATTTATGGCTGTTCTGGGTTTTCACTGCTGCCACAGGCTCCTCTCTAGCTGCAGGGAGTGGGGGCTACTCTCTAGTGGAGGGGAGCAGGCTTCTTGCTGTGGTGATTTCTCTTGTTGTGAGACTCCGACTCTAGAGCACGTGGGCCTCAGTAGTTGCGGCCCATGGACTCAATAGTCGCGGCTCCGAGGCTCTAGAGCACAGGCTCAATAGTTGTGGCTCACGGGCTTAGCTGCTTTGCATATTCCCGGAGGAGGGATCGAACCTGTGTCTCCAGCACTGGCAGATGAACTCTCTACCACTGAGCTGCCAGGGAAGCCCAATTTGTTATTCTTTATGTTTAAATTTTTTTAGGACTTAGTTGAGGTATAAATGATACTATATTGTCTGCTGCACATATTAAAGTGTGTAATTTTATAAACTTTTTGAAAAAACACTTACTTATTTGGCTGCACCGGGTCTTAGTTGCAGCACATGGAATCTTCAGTCTTTGTTGTGCCACTCAGGAATCTTTAGTTGTGGCGTGTGAACTCTCAGTTGCAGCATGTGGGGTCTCATTCCCTGACAGGCATTGAACTTGTGCCCCCTGCTTTGGCAGCTTGGAGTCTTAGCCATTGGACCTCCCGGGAAGGTCTTGACAACTTTACAAGCTTTAATACACCCGAGAAATCCCCACTGCAGCCAGTACACCTGGCGGTCCTGGAAGTGTCCTTCCTTGTGCACCTTTTTAACACTCCTTGCTGCCCTTTTTGGTGTCCCTTCAGATAACTACTGATTTACTTCCTGACACTGTAAATTAGCTTGCAGTTTCTAGTGTCTTTTATCAAAATCGCATGGAATTTTTCTTCCTATGTGCCAAATTTGAGATGCAGGAAAATCCAGAAGTTCTTAGATTTGAATCCTTAACGTGTTTCTGTGTTTCCGAGAAGTTGATCTGATCATTCAGTTCCTTTTTCAGATGCAAGAAGAGAAACTGAGTCAACATGAAGCAGTCTCTATGTTGGTTAGATAGATTTTTAAAAATTAAAATTTTTTTTTTATTAAACATTCTTTTAAAAGTTTTATTTATTTATTTATGGCTGTTCTGGGTTTTCACTGCTGCCACAGGCTCCTCTCTAGCTGCAGGGAGTGGGGGCTACTCTCTAGTGGAGGGGAGCAGGCTTCTTGCTGTGGTGATTTCTCTTGTTGTGAGACTCCGACTCTAGAGCACGTGGGCCTCAGTAGTTGCGGCCCATGGACTCAATAGTCGCGGCTCCGAGGCTCTAGAGCACAGGCTCAATAGTTGTGGCTCACGGGCTTAGCTGCTTTGCATATTCCCGGAGGAGGGATCGAACCTGTGTCTCCAGCACTGGCAGATGAACTCTCTACCACTGAGCTGCCAGGGAAGCCCAATTTGTTATTCTTTATGTTTAAATTTTTTTAGGACTTAGTTGAGGTATAAATGATACTATATTGTCTGCTGCACATATTAAAGTGTGTAATTTTATAAACTTTTTGAAAAAACACTTACTTATTTGGCTGCACCGGGTCTTAGTTGCAGCACATGGAATCTTCAGTCTTTGTTGTGCCACTCAGGAATCTTTAGTTGTGGCGTGTGAACTCTCAGTTGCAGCATGTGGGGTCTCATTCCCTGACAGGCATTGAACTTGTGCCCCCTGCTTTGGCAGCTTGGAGTCTTAGCCATTGGACCTCCCGGGAAGGTCTTGACAACTTTACAAGCTTTAATACACCCGAGAAATCCCCACTGCAGCCAGTACACCTGGCGGTCCTGGAAGTGTCCTTCCTTGTGCACCTTTTTAACACTCCTTGCTGCCCTTTTTGGTGTCCCTTCAGATAACTACTGATTTACTTCCTGACACTGTAAATTAGCTTGCATTTTCTAGGATTTTATGTAAATAGAATCACCCAGCACTTACTCTTTATTGTCCGGTTTCTGCCATTGTGCATAATTATTTTGAAATTCATCCATGTTCTTGCATGTATCAGTAGTTCATCCCTTCTCTCGATGAGTAGCATTTCATCCTATAGATGCACCATAGTTTACCTTTTCTACCTCCTGATGGAAATTTTAGGTGTTTCCAGTTTGGGGCTGTTAGATATAAAGCTACTGTGACTATTCCTTTAGAAGTCTTTATGTGGATATATATACATTCATTTCATTCGAGTCAGTATCTGGGAGAAGAATAGCTGGATCATACAGTAGGTTTATGTTTTAGTGTTTGAAGAAATTGCCAAACTGAGACATCCCTGATGTGGTTAAGAATCTGCCTTGCAGTACAGGGGACATGGGTTCTATCCCTATTCAGGGAACTAAGGCCCCACCTGCTGCCAGTACTGATTCCAAGCTCTGCAACTACTGAGCATGTGTGCTCTGGAGCCTGCATGCCACAACTAGAGAATCCTGCAGTGAAAAATTCTGCATGACCCAACTATGACCCAATGAAGCCAAATAAGTAAATATAAATAAACATTTTTTAAAAAAGAAATTGCCAAACTTATTTCCAAGTTGTTGTGCCATTTCACCTTCCGGGTGTTAGTGATGAGAGTCCCAGTTCCCACACATCCTTGCCAAGAATTGGTATTGTCACTTTTCTATATGCTGACCATCCTTGTAGAAATGCAGAGGTATCTCATTGTAGTTTTAATTTGCATCTCCTTAATGACTGATCACTTTTAGCATCTTGTCATATGCTTATTTGCTATTTGTGTATCTTTTTAGAAGAGTCTGTTCAAATCTTTTGCTTGATTTTTTTCAAATGTGTTGTTTGTTTTCTTTTCTTTATATAATCTGGTTACAAGTTCTTTATAAGATTTGTGAATTGTATTTTCTCCCAGTATATGGCTTGTGTTTTCATCTTCTGATAGTGAGACTGCTCTCCTTAATTTAATTAAGACTGAGCCCTTAATTTTGATGAAGTCCAGTTTGCTGTGTTTTTCTTTCATGGGTTCTATTTTTTGTCATATCTGATATATTTTCCTAGCCCAAAGTCATATAGAATTCTCCTGTATTTTCTTCTAGAATTTTGTATTTTTAGATTTAGGTACATGATCCATTTTGAGTAAAGTTTAGTATCAATGCAAGATATAAATCTCAGTTTGCTTTTCTACATGTAGATGTCTGGTTGTTCCAGGGTCATGGAACACAGACACCCTTCTTTCCGCGTCCGGTTTCTTTGGCATCTTTAGTGAAGCTGTATGGACCACATATGAGAGGAGTATACTTTTTGAATCTGTGTGCATCACACTGTCATGGTTTTATATATGTGGGGTTTTATATGTGGTTTTATAGTAAACCTTGAAGTTGTATACTGTCGTTTGCCTTCAGCTCTTCATTTAAAAAATCACCTTAGGTCTTCCAGCTTCTTTGCATCTTAACTTCAGACTTCTGACTCCCAGAACTTTGTCTCAGGCATCTCTGACAGTAACCAGTCAGCAGAAACCATCATCTTTGCATCACTGGCTTCCAATTCTGTGTTTGACAGGAATGTCTCTAATGACAGAAGTTACATGCCTTTATCCTTACTACAGAGGAGACTGGAAAAATACATATTGAACTTCTATGATGAGGATTAGGAAAATATCTTAAATAGTAAGATGCTTGGTCACTCGAAAGACTGACAAATATTTACTATAGTTTCTGTTGTGCATGCATGCATGCTAAGTCACTTCAGTTGTTTCTAACTCTGTGCAGGCCTAAGGACGGCAGCCTGGCAGGCTCTTCTGTCTATGGGTATTCTCTGGGCAAGAGTACTGGAGTGGTGTTGCCATGCCCTTCTCCACATTTTTAAAATTTTCATATATTTATATATATATACACACACACACATACATACACACACACAAACATATGTGTATTTTGCCTCTAAGTCATCGTTTACTTTTCATCCATCTTTGTTCTTTGGCCTGTGTGGGCCTCCCATCACAGTGGCCGCTCTTGTTGTAGAGCACTGGCTCTGGGCGCATGCACTCCAGAGAACCGGCTTGTAATTAGACACACCGGCCCAGCCGTTCCTCAGCATGTGGGATCTTCCCGGGCCAGGGATCGAACCGGTGCCCCTTGCACTGCAAGGTGGACTTCTTACCCCCTGGACCACCAGGGAAGCCCTGAATTTTTTTTTTTTTTAATTTTTCTTTTTTAGGGGGGGACAGGTTGGGGAGGGAGGGGGGCGGGCGGGCCACTTCTATTGGTCTTTCATTTCTCTATTTTCATCCGTCTTTGTTCTTTGGCTCCTGTGGGCCTCCCATTGCAGTGGCCTCTGTTGTCGCAGAGCACCGGCTCTGGGCACATGTGCTCCAGAGGTCTGGCTCGGTAGTTGGACACATGGGTCCAGCCGCTCCGCGGCACGTGGGATCTTCCCAGGCCAGGGGTCGAACCGGTGGTTTTATAGTAAACCTTGAAGTTGTATACTGTCGTTTGCCTTCAGCTCTTCATTTAAAAAATCACCTTAGGTCTTCCAGCTTCTTTGCATCTTAACTTCAGACTTCTGACTCCCAGAACTTTGTCTCAGGCATCTCTGACAGTAACCAGTCAGCAGAAACCATCATCTTTGCATCACTGGCTTCCAATTCTGTGTTTGACAGGAATGTCTCTAATGACAGAAGTTACATGCCTTTATCCTTACTACAGAGGAGACTGGAAAAATACATATTGAACTTCTATGATGAGGATTAGGAAAATATCTTAAATAGTAAGATGCTTGGTCACTCGAAAGACTGACAAATATTTACTATAGTTTCTGTTGTGCATGCATGCATGCTAAGTCACTTCAGTTGTTTCTAACTCTGTGCAGGCCTAAGGACGGCAGCCTGGCAGGCTCTTCTGTCTATGGGTATTCTCTGGGCAAGAGTACTGGAGTGGTGTTGCCATGCCCTTCTCCACATTTTTAAAATTTTCATATATTTATATATATATACACACACACACATACATACACACACACAAACATATGTGTATTTTGCCTCTAAGTCATCGTTTACTTTTCATCCATCTTTGTTCTTTGGCCTGTGTGGGCCTCCCATCACAGTGGCCGCTCTTGTTGTAGAGCACTGGCTCTGGGCGCATGCACTCCAGAGAACCGGCTTGTAATTAGACACACCGGCCCAGCCGTTCCTCAGCATGTGGGATCTTCCCGGGCCAGGGATCGAACCGGTGCCCCTTGCACTGCAAGGTGGACTTCTTACCCCCTGGACCACCAGGGAAGCCCTGAATTTTTTTTTTTTTTAATTTTTCTTTTTTAGGGGGGGACAGGTTGGGGAGGGAGGGGGGCGGGCGGGCCACTTCTATTGGTCTTTCATTTCTCTATTTTCATCCGTCTTTGTTCTTTGGCTCCTGTGGGCCTCCCATTGCAGTGGCCTCTGTTGTCGCAGAGCACCGGCTCTGGGCACATGTGCTCCAGAGGTCTGGCTCGGTAGTTGGACACATGGGTCCAGCCGCTCCGCGGCACGTGGGATCTTCCCAGGCCAGGGGTCGAACCGGTGCCCCTCGCACTGCAAGGCGGAATTCTTACCCCCTGGACCACCAGGGAAGCCCTAAAATTTAATTGTGATGTTCGCTCACTTGCTTCAGCAGTTTCAGTTGTATCTGACTGTTTGTGACCCCATGGACTCTAGACCACCAGGCTCCTCAGTCTGTGGAATTTCCCAGGCAAGAATACTAGAGTGTGTTGCCATTTCCTTCTCCAGGGGATCTTCCTGAACCAGGGACTGAACCCCCGTCTTTTAAGTCTCCTGCATTGGCATTTGGGTTCTTTACCACTAGTAACACCTGGGAAGCCCAATGGTGGTGTTAACCATGGATTTTTTTTTTAAACAATTTTTTTGGCCGCTTTTATTGATTTTTTATCCATTTATTTTCATCCATCTTAATTCTCTGGCCTGTGTGGGCCTCCCATTGCAGTGGCCTCTGTTGTCGCAGAGCACCGGCTCTGGGCACATGTGCTCCAGAGGTCTGGCTCGGTAGTTGGACACATGGGTCCAGCCGCTCCGCGGCACGTGGGATCTTCCCAGGCCAGGGGTCGAACCGGTGCCCCTCGCACTGCAAGGCGGAATTCTTACCCCCTGGACCACCAGGGAAGCCCTAAAATTTAATTGTGATGTTCGCTCACTTGCTTCAGCAGTTTCAGTTGTATCTGACTGTTTGTGACCCCATGGACTCTAGACCACCAGGCTCCTCAGTCTGTGGAATTTCCCAGGCAAGAATACTAGAGTGTGTTGCCATTTCCTTCTCCAGGGGATCTTCCTGAACCAGGGACTGAACCCCCGTCTTTTAAGTCTCCTGCATTGGCATTTGGGTTCTTTACCACTAGTAACACCTGGGAAGCCCAATGGTGGTGTTAACCATGGATTTTTTTTTTAAACAATTTTTTTGGCCGCTTTTATTGATTTTTTATCCATTTATTTTCATCCATCTTAATTCTCTGGCCTGTGTGGGCCTCCCATCGCAGTGGCCTCTCTTGTTGCAGAGCCCTCGCTCTGGGCTCATGTGCTCCAGAGCGCTGGCTCGTAATTGGACACATCGGTCCAGCCGCTCCACAGCATGTGGAATCTTCCCGGGCCACAGATCGAACTGGCACCCCTTGCCCTGCAAGGCAGACTCTTTACCCGCTGGACTTCCAGGGAAGCCCAACCATGGATTTTTTTTTAATAGATACTCTTCACTAGGTTAGGGGTGTTCCTTTTCCCCCCCTAGTTTCCTGAAAAAATTTTATCATGATTTTGTTAAATAATTTTTAAAATGTATTAAACTCATCATACGGTTTTTCTTTGTAGTTTGTTAATGTAGTACATACCATTGACTGATTTTTGAAGATTAAGCCAAAGGTATGTTCTCAAGGTAAACCCTACAAACCCCACTTGGTTGTGGTTGTTACCGCTCTGACATATTGTGGATTTCATTTGCTAGTAGTATTTTGTTACATATTTGTGTCTGTGTTGGCGATAAATACTGGTCTGATATTTTTGTCTGATTTGGTATCAGGCAAAATCACATCTCCAAGTAAGTGAATCGAGAAGAGTTCCTTCTTTTCTTTTTTCTAATCAGAGGAAATAGACTTTCTGTCCGAGTCAGTTCTGTGTCTTTGGAGGAGCTGTCCATGGTGTCTGTTTCCCAGGCTTCCTGTCGTCCTTGTGTGTGTGGGACCTACGGTGCTGGCCCCCTGGCCCTCAGGGTAGTGGTGAGGGCTCCTCTCTTTGTCTTGATCATCCTAGAGAGCTAATTGGACACCATCTTTTAAAGAACCAAGTTTAATTTACCTGTTCTTCTCTGTTGTTTATCTTTTTTCTGTTGTGTTTATTTCTGCTCATCTGTATCACTGTTCTTCTTAGTCTAGGTTTCCTTTGCTCTTTTTGTTCCAGTTTCTTTTTTTAATCCAAAATGTATTCATTGGAATGTCTTTCTCTTCGTCTTGATTCAAGGTACTTTTGCGGCTGCCACTCCTGCCCTCCTTTATCATGCGTGCTGCTTTCGTGATGACAGGGATGGTGCCCTGGCCCCAAATGCTCACTATCAGTCCTTTAAGAAGTTTGCAAACTCCTAGTATAGGAAAATAAGCGGAAAACACATACGATCACAGCAAGAGATGTAAAAATAGTTCTTACACATGACGTTCATTCTTTTTTGTAACTGAGAAATACACATTGTTGGTGGGAATGCAAAGGCCCCGCCTCCACAGAGCAGCTGGTAAAATCAGACCGGCAGTACGGGCGGGCATTGCGGAATGAAATGAGCAGCCTTGCCCTGCAAGGCAGACTCTTTACCGCTGGACTTCCAGGAAGCCCAACCATGGATTTTTTTAATAGATACTCTTCACTAGGTTAGGGGTGTTCCTTTTCCCCCCCTAGTTTCCTGAAAAATTTTATCATGATTTTGTTAAATAATTTTTAAAATGTATTAAACTCATCATACGGTTTTTCTTTGTAGTTTGTTAATGTAGTACATACCATTGACTGATTTTTGAAGATTAAGCCAAAGGTATGTTCTCAAGGTAAACCCTACAAACCCCACTTGGTTGTGGTTGTTACCGCTCTGACATATTGTGGATTTCATTTGCTAGTAGTATTTTGTTACATATTTGTGTCTGTGTTGGCGATAAATACTGGTCTGATATTTTTGTCTGATTTGGTATCAGGCAAAATCACATCTCCAAGTAAGTGAATCGAGAAGAGTTCCTTCTTTTCTTTTTTCTAATCAGAGGAAATAGACTTTCTGTCCGAGTCAGTTCTGTGTCTTTGGAGGAGCTGTCCATGGTGTCTGTTTCCCAGGCTTCCTGTCGTCCTTGTGTGTGTGGGACCTACGGTGCTGGCCCCCTGGCCCTCAGGGTAGTGGTGAGGGCTCCTCTCTTTGTCTTGATCATCCTAGAGAGCTAATTGGACACCATCTTTTAAAGAACCAAGTTTAATTTACCTGTTCTTCTCTGTTGTTTATCTTTTTTCTGTTGTGTTTATTTCTGCTCATCTGTATCACTGTTCTTCTTAGTCTAGGTTTCCTTTGCTCTTTTTGTTCCAGTTTCTTTTTTTAATCCAAAATGTATTCATTGGAATGTCTTTCTCTTCGTCTTGATTCAAGGTACTTTTGCGGCTGCCACTCCTGCCCTCCTTTATCATGCGTGCTGCTTTCGTGATGACAGGGATGGTGCCCTGGCCCCAAATGCTCACTATCAGTCCTTTAAGAAGTTTGCAAACTCCTAGTATAGGAAAATAAGCGGAAAACACATACGATCACAGCAAGAGATGTAAAAATAGTTCTTACACATGACGTTCATTCTTTTTTGTAACTGAGAAATACACATTGTTGGTGGGAATGCAAAGCTGGCCAGCCTCCACAGGGAGCAGCTGGTAAAATCAGACCGGCAGTACGGCGCGGGCATTCACCCAGCGTGTACACCTCCAGAAATCAGGAAGCACGTGCACATGAGTTCATTCACGAAAGCGCTGACTGTACCTGCAAAGCATTGGGAACTGCCTACTGTCCAGGCCGCTCCGGTTGTTGGATTGACTGTCCAGGCCCCTCCGGTTGTTGGATAGACTGTCCAGGCCCCTCCGGTTGTTGGATAGACTGTCCAGGCCCCTCCGGTTGTTGGATAGACTGTCCAGGCCCCTCCGGTTGTTGGATTGACTGTCCAGGCCCCTCCGGTTGTTGGATAGACTGTCCAGGCCCCTCCGGTTGTTGGATAGACTGTCCAGGCCCCTCCGGTTGTTGGATAGACTGTCCAGGCCCCTCCGGTTATTGGATAGACTGGGTTTGTTCACATGGTGGAGGACTGTGCAGCGGTCAGGACTAGAGAAGCTCTTTGTGGCCTGGAGTGAGGGCGTCTTCCAGGAGGTGTCACGGGAAAAGGCAAGGAGGAAAGGCAGGTTCGTAGGTTACCCTCTCTCGTATGAGAAACAGAACGGCTAACCAGGCACGGGTCTGCTGCCTCTGCAGAAAGGAGGAGCCAGGAAGCTGGTTCTGCAGAGGGTTGGGGGGGGAGTGGGCAGGACTTTGGGGCACAGTAGCAGTTGTTCGAGTTTATCTTTTTTTATGGTTGTGATTTTTAGACATACATTCCACATTCAAAGCATGATGATAAAGGAGGGAGAAAGGGGGAAAACCCTAAAACTGAAAGGCATTGCAAATGAACAAGTCCAGCTGCTTTCCCTTGCGGGGGTGGGGGAGCGAGCTGAGCCTGTCCAGCGGACCAGTAGGGTCGCAGCTCCCTCAGTCCCGGACGAGGGTCACCAGCCTGCACTCATTTGTAGCTGTTTCTGCGGCGGTTTGGGCAGGACTCTGGGAGTCGTCTTACGTCTGTGACGGTGCAGAGCTGCGGCGTTGCTGCTGGGAGTCGGGCTCCTGCTGTGGGGGGAGGCGTCTGACAAGGAGCTGGGCACTGGGGGTGCTGGGTGGACTCAGGTTTCCAAGACAGAGACCTGTGTCTGTCGTGCCTCCTGTGTGCATGTGTGTATTGTGTATAGGGCTGTGTGTGTATCCATGTGTATGCACACATGTGCACATACACAGCACACGCTTTAGCTGTGTGTGCTAGAGGAAGCAAAGAC
Source organism: Tragulus kanchil (assembly GCA_022376925.1). Classification (NCBI taxonomy): domain Eukaryota; kingdom Metazoa; phylum Chordata; class Mammalia; order Artiodactyla; family Tragulidae; genus Tragulus; species Tragulus kanchil. The sequence goes on from JAIOJX010000028.1 coordinate 248,648,329, forward strand.
TGCAGTAGCCGGGAGCGTACCTCTGCGCCATCTTGCTCTTCAGTAGCTTCTCCTCTGAGGAGAGCCAGGAAGGAAGGAAGGACGTCAGGTAGCAGCTGTATATGTCAGTGGGCTGCTCAAGTGGGAATATAATTGAGGAACCATTGCAGTAAAGCTCGATTCTGGCAGAGTGGCGGTGGCTGTTGGGTGGAGACAGAGGTGGATGGGAACCAGAGTATTCGTGACGTCTTGAAGGGTCTCCTCTCACAGTGCTCGTTAGGTGCACTGGAGAAAAACAGACGGCCGCGGAGCGCTGGACAGCAGTGTACCCACCACCTCCCGAGGGCCGTGGGCGTCCCGTGTGCCTGGATGTGAGTACTGTCCAGCCAGGAACGCAGCATCTGAACTGGCTGAGAAAACCTCAAGCAAGCTTAGAATGATGTGTGTTCTACTTAGTGAAGGACCGAGGGGCCTGCAGAGGCCAGGCCACCCACCGCGCAGCTCTCGACTGCGGCCCCAGCCCTAGCAGAGGGAGGCGCCAGGTGCCTCGCGGCGTTCGGGGTGGCTGACGTTGCTCTCGCCTCCTCTACCAGGGCACCCGCTCGCGTTCCCCCGTGCCTTTCCCTCTGCGCTTGTCACTGTGGTAGGTGCCCTTCTGTGGCCCGTGGACATATTTCTGCTTGTTTTTGTGAAGCAGACAGTGAGCTCTTCGAGAGCAGACTCATCTGCTGACTGACTTTACATCTCCCAGAACGGCATTTCTTAATGACTAATGAGGACACCAAAGAGCTTATAGCTTATGTGGGTTATATCTCAGGGTATTTACGATATTAGAAATTAAAGATTTTTAAAAAATATTTATTGACTCATTGAAAAATAGCACGAATGAACTCATTGCATCAATGTGACAGCACACAGCCACGAAAGCAGCTCAGCTGCAGCGATGTGTGAGAGAGCAGGCTTGCCTGTAGCTGCGCGTGCTGGGAAGAGCAGCCTCTGGGTGCTTCCAAGACAGAGACCTGTGTCTGTCGTGCCTCCTGTGTGCATGTGTGTATTGTGTATAGGGCTGTGTGTGTATCCATGTGTATGCACACATGTGCACATACACAGCACACGCTTTAGCTGTGTGTGCTAGAGGAAGCAAAGACTGCAGTAGCCGGGAGCGTACCTCTGCGCCATCTTGCTCTTCAGTAGCTTCTCCTCTGAGGAGAGCCAGGAAGGAAGGAAGGACGTCAGGTAGCAGCTGTATATGTCAGTGGGCTGCTCAAGTGGGAATATAATTGAGGAACCATTGCAGTAAAGCTCGATTCTGGCAGAGTGGCGGTGGCTGTTGGGTGGAGACAGAGGTGGATGGGAACCAGAGTATTCGTGACGTCTTGAAGGGTCTCCTCTCACAGTGCTCGTTAGGTGCACTGGAGAAAAACAGACGGCCGCGGAGCGCTGGACAGCAGTGTACCCACCACCTCCCGAGGGCCGTGGGCGTCCCGTGTGCCTGGATGTGAGTACTGTCCAGCCAGGAACGCAGCATCTGAACTGGCTGAGAAAACCTCAAGCAAGCTTAGAATGATGTGTGTTCTACTTAGTGAAGGACCGAGGGGCCTGCAGAGGCCAGGCCACCCACCGCGCAGCTCTCGACTGCGGCCCCAGCCCTAGCAGAGGGAGGCGCCAGGTGCCTCGCGGCGTTCGGGGTGGCTGACGTTGCTCTCGCCTCCTCTACCAGGGCACCCGCTCGCGTTCCCCCGTGCCTTTCCCTCTGCGCTTGTCACTGTGGTAGGTGCCCTTCTGTGGCCCGTGGACATATTTCTGCTTGTTTTTGTGAAGCAGACAGTGAGCTCTTCGAGAGCAGACTCATCTGCTGACTGACTTTACATCTCCCAGAACGGCATTTCTTAATGACTAATGAGGACACCAAAGAGCTTATAGCTTATGTGGGTTATATCTCAGGGTATTTACGATATTAGAAATTAAAGATTTTTAAAAAATATTTATTGACTCATTGAAAAATAGCACGAATGAACTCATTGCATCAATGTGACAGCACACAGCCACGAAAGCAGCTCAGCTGCAGCGATGTGTGAGAGAGCAGGCTTGCCTGTAGCTGCGCGTGCTGGGGAAGAGCAGCCTCTGGGTGCTTCCACCCGCTGGGCGCCCATGCCTTGTGGCCTCTGGAGGCCTCCACTGTGCGGGCGGAGAGAGGAGAAAAGCAAATGGCATTTCACGTGACTTCGCGAAGCCCTTGAAGGGGCCTCGGGCACTCCTGGGGTCTCTAGGCCACACTGAGAACCGCTGGCTTCAAACAAGTTCTGGTTCCTAGAAGGCGGCAGTAAATGTTTGTCCCGTGAACTAATAATTTCCAGGGTGGTCGCTCGATGGGCCGTCAGAGCTGGGTTGGATTCACGAATTGCGACGTGCTATGCGGCTCGCCTCTGGACTCAGCGATCTCTTCCCGTGACAGGTGTCCCCGTGAGCAGCAGAGTGTCCTCCAAGATCCAGCAGCTTCTGAACACCCTGAAGAGGCCGAAGCGCCCTCCCCTGAAGGAGTTCTTTGTGGATGATTTTGAGGAGCTGTTGGAAGGTGAGCGTTCCAGCTCCGGCCTTCGAGTTCGTGCCGGCCCGGAGCTGCCTGTGACGGGACGTGCTTGTCCTGGTGGTGGACGCCGGCCAGTGCGAGCCGTGTCCAGGCTCCGGTCGCTGGGGGCGACCTCCCCGTCACTCGTGACCCTGGGAGCTTTGCGCACAGGTCGTAGTTAAGAGGCAGTGTCTCTGCTGAGCCCAGTGGTTAGGACCCTGTAAGAGCATATGTGAGATTTCATTTTAATTCCGTAATGTAAATTTTTATTTAAACTTTAAATCTGAACTAATTGTCTTCCCTTGGTTGTGAAGCATTGTATTTCAGCCAAGTTTTTGTTCTTTTTTTGGAATTTTAGCCTCTCATTTATGAATGATACACATATTTCAGAAAGAAGAATGTAGGCGTATAAAGAAGTGTAAATCTGTAGAAAAGGAGGCGATGTCATACCCCATACAAGACACCAGCGTGCGACTTGCTGTCGTGGCCGCGGGGCACGCAGCTCCCGCCTGGCCGCGTGCCCTGGCTGCATGGTCGCCCTGGGAACCAGCTCTGGCGTCTCCTCCTACCGGGGGGCTGGCGTGGCTGTTAGGGCTCGTCTGTGTAATCACATCATGCCTTTCAGACTCACAGTTCAATGCCACAAATGCTTTTTTAGAAAGTCTTTCTTACATTTAGGCAAATATTAGTTCTGGGTCCACTGAAAGTATAATAGATTTTACTTTACTTTTTTTTCTTTCAACCTGGTTTGAGCCCAGACTGAAGTCATTCTCAGGTGTCTTCGGGCGAAAGCCTGGGCTCCTTTGACCTGTGGGTTGCAGTCACAGGACTCATCTTGATCCATGAGTATGTAGATCTCTTTCCATCCGTGGTCAGCTGGTCTGCGACTGTTGTGATGATAAGGAAATCTACACACGTGGTGGTGACCTTTTTTAGAGTTGACATTTTGAAGAAAGGAAGAGTAAAATGTGAGGCTTGACAGCAGAGCGCATGCCTGGTTCTCGAAACGCTGATCTTCACACTCCATTTGCTTGTAGTGCAGCAGCCGGATCCAAACCAGCCGAAGCCTGAGGGCAGCCAGATGCCCGTCCTGCAAGGGGAGCCCCTGGCCACGGGCCCCTGGCCGCCCTCGCTGCTGGCCGCCTTGCAGCAGTGGGGCACCACGCAGCCCAGAGCCCCGTGCCTGACCGCCCTGGACACCGCCGGGAAGGCCGTCTGCACCCTCACCTATGGCAAGTGTCCCCAGCGTCCCCAGCAGCACGGGTGTGGTGTAAACTGCCCGCGTCACGCCATGACGTGAGCTTGAGGAGCAGGAGGGAGCAGACGCCTGGCACACTGACACAGCTGGCGGGGAAAGGAGCGTGCCTCGCGCCCCACCCCCACCCCAGCCACTGCCCTGTGACCCCCCCGGAGCGGGGAGCACACCCTGCACTCCACGTCTGTGTGTGCCTTGAACAGTGGAGTCAGTTTTGTCTGATTTTGAACTTTGTAAAAATGGCATCAAGCAGTGTGTAGTTTTTGTGTTTGACATCTTTTGGTTCCGTTTTCATTTTTATGTAACATGTATCCTGTACATGTGGCTCAGCGTGTTTTCACGGAACCCTTGGCCCCCAGGCACTTCCACTCGTCAGGCTGGAATCGCCCGCAGCCGAGGCCGGGGTGCCTCTGACTGTGGTGTGACCGAGTCCCGGTGCCCAGGCTGCACCATGCTGGGTGCCAGCTGAGACTTAGCATGTGCTGGGCACTGTGTGGTCAACTCATTCTTGTTCATGGATTTTGTGTCATCCATCAGCTGACCTCCACGCTGCACACTAGAGAGTCCACGCGGGGCTGCTACATGTCGTGCCTCTGAGCGTTCTCCGTGGGTCTGTGGTGGACACATGTAGGCATTGTGCTGCGGTGGGCATAGGGCGAATTGCCAGGCAGTGTCCACTGCCCCGCCCTGGGGGCAGAGTCCCAGTGCTGGACCCTGTCTCCTTTCCCCTTCCTGGTGGGGTGTTGTAGTGTCCAGGCCTGTGTTGACTCTGGCTTCCTGGTGCTTCTCACCTGCTTGTGGGCTGCACGGGCCCTCCTTCTAGGAAGTACCCGGATCTTTGACTCATTGCCCAGTACACTTGCTGATGTTTTTTGTTTTAGATATGTGCCTTTTCTTCAGTACATGTTCTGCACTTACATTATTCCATCTTTTGTACTTACCTTCTAACACTTTTCATTGTGGCATTAGATGAGTAAGAAGCGTTAACCTTTTTTCCCTTTCTCTGTGCTTTCTGTCCAGCGTGGGAAGTCTTTGCCGAGCTTAAGGTCACACAGGTGTCCTCCTGCCTTCTCTTCTGGAGTCGCCTTTTGCTTTTCACACTTAGTGCTCTGATCCATGTGTAGGGTTGTTGTGTGGTGTGAACGTCGACTCATTTTCTCTCCTCTGAATGTAATTGATCCATGATCATTGGCGAGAAGCAGCCCTTCCTGCAGGAATGGCTTTGTCATCAGCCAAGCGGAAGGTGCACTTGGGGGTCTGCTCTGTCTCACCATCTGCCGTCCGTCCCGACTTCCTGAGTTACTCAGGCTGGGCGTCTCCATGTTGGATGTCGTGACTTCTGCTCTGCAAGCGGCCCTCGGGATTTCTTGACTCATCTTGGCCCTTTGCATTTCTAAGTAAACTTTGAAATCAGTGTCCATTCCAGAAGGAACCCTTGGCCCCCAGGCACTTCCACTCGTCAGGCTGGAATCGCCCGCAGCCGAGGCCGGGGTGCCTCTGACTGTGGTGTGACCGAGTCCCGGTGCCCAGGCTGCACCATGCTGGGTGCCAGCTGAGACTTAGCATGTGCTGGGCACTGTGTGGTCAACTCATTCTTGTTCATGGATTTTGTGTCATCCATCAGCTGACCTCCACGCTGCACACTAGAGAGTCCACGCGGGGCTGCTACATGTCGTGCCTCTGAGCGTTCTCCGTGGGTCTGTGGTGGACACATGTAGGCATTGTGCTGCGGTGGGCATAGGGCGAATTGCCAGGCAGTGTCCACTGCCCCGCCCTGGGGGCAGAGTCCCAGTGCTGGACCCTGTCTCCTTTCCCCTTCCTGGTGGGGTGTTGTAGTGTCCAGGCCTGTGTTGACTCTGGCTTCCTGGTGCTTCTCACCTGCTTGTGGGCTGCACGGGCCCTCCTTCTAGGAAGTACCCGGATCTTTGACTCATTGCCCAGTACACTTGCTGATGTTTTTTGTTTTAGATATGTGCCTTTTCTTCAGTACATGTTCTGCACTTACATTATTCCATCTTTTGTACTTACCTTCTAACACTTTTCATTGTGGCATTAGATGAGTAAGAAGCGTTAACCTTTTTTCCCTTTCTCTGTGCTTTCTGTCCAGCGTGGGAAGTCTTTGCCGAGCTTAAGGTCACACAGGTGTCCTCCTGCCTTCTCTTCTGGAGTCGCCTTTTGCTTTTCACACTTAGTGCTCTGATCCATGTGTAGGGTTGTTGTGTGGTGTGAACGTCGACTCATTTTCTCTCCTCTGAATGTAATTGATCCATGATCATTGGCGAGAAGCAGCCCTTCCTGCAGGAATGGCTTTGTCATCAGCCAAGCGGAAGGTGCACTTGGGGGTCTGCTCTGTCTCACCATCTGCCGTCCGTCCCGACTTCCTGAGTTACTCAGGCTGGGCGTCTCCATGTTGGATGTCGTGACTTCTGCTCTGCAAGCGGCCCTCGGGATTTCTTGACTCATCTTGGCCCTTTGCATTTCTAAGTAAACTTTGAAATCAGTGTCCATTCCAGAAGGAAATCCCGTCAGGAGAGTGCCTTGCTGCTTGCTGCCTGAACCCATCGGCGTCGTTGTGACTGTGGAGCCTCCGGTCTGTGGCCCTGGGAGCCCCCTTCAGCGCCTCCTTTAGTGTCTCTCGGTGGTGGTTTCACTTCTGAGTCTGGGAATCTTGAGCTTCTGTCGTTAGATTTATTCGTGTTGTCATGGAGTAAGTTTTTTCTGCTCCTTGGTTGCCCATAAACAGAAACACAGTTGTTTTTTCAGTGGCGACTCTGTATCTAGTGGTCTTGCTAAAGTGAGTGTTAGGTGTTGGCCGCTTAGCCCTGGGTGTCCTGCGCACAGTCGAGCAGCGGTGGGCAGTGACGGGGTCACCCTGGCTGCCCGTGCTTCCGCCCTGCTTCGCCATGGCTGGAGCTGCCCGTGGAATACGAGCCCTTCTCTTTTGTAGGTGGGCAGCACTTGGTCTTGAAGAGTGCTGCTTACTGTAGCCTTTTTGCTTGTATTATGGTGGAAATTCTTCGTGAGGTTAATGAAGTTCTCTTCTACTCCTAGTTTGCTAGAAGCTTTTGTCGTGGATTGGCCTTTTCTGCTTCATCAAGATGATCATGTGGCTTCTCTGTCCTCCTCCACTAGTTTGATGAGTTATGTTGATTAATTTTCAAATGTTAAGCAGGCTGTGTGTTCCTGGAATGACTCCCACTCGGCCATAGTGTCTTAGTAAACGCTGGAGTTCTTTTGCCGCTGTGCTGTTTGGAGGCTTTTGTCATCTCTTCTTCGACACTTATTTATCCATGTGTAGGGTTGTTGTGTGGTGTGACCGACTCATTTTCTCTCCTCTGAATGTAATTGATCCATGATCATTGGCGAGAAGCAGCCCTTCCTGCAGGAATGGCTTTGTCATCAGCCAAGCGGAAGGTGCACTTGGGGGTCTGCTCTGTCTCACCATCTGCCGTCCGTCCCGACTTCCTGAGTTACTCAGGCTGGGCGTCTCCATGTTGGATGTCGTGACTTCTGCTCTGCAAGCGGCCCTCGGGATTTCTTGACTCATCTTGGCCCTTTGCATTTCTAAGTAAACTTTGAAATCAGTGTCCATTCCAGAAGGAAATCCCGTCAGGAGAGTGCCTTGCTGCTTGCTGCCTGAACCCATCGGCGTCGTTGTGACTGTGGAGCCTCCGGTCTGTGGCCCTGGGAGCCCCCTTCAGCGCCTCCTTTAGTGTCTCTCGGTGGTGGTTTCACTTCTGAGTCTGGGAATCTTGAGCTTCTGTCGTTAGATTTATTCGTGTTGTCATGGAGTAAGTTTTTTCTGCTCCTTGGTTGCCCATAAACAGAAACACAGTTGTTTTTTCAGTGGCGACTCTGTATCTAGTGGTCTTGCTAAAGTGAGTGTTAGGTGTTGGCCGCTTAGCCCTGGGTGTCCTGCGCACAGTCGAGCAGCGGTGGGCAGTGACGGGGTCACCCTGGCTGCCCGTGCTTCCGCCCTGCTTCGCCATGGCTGGAGCTGCCCGTGGAATACGAGCCCTTCTCTTTTGTAGGTGGGCAGCACTTGGTCTTGAAGAGTGCTGCTTACTGTAGCCTTTTTGCTTGTATTATGGTGGAAATTCTTCGTGAGGTTAATGAAGTTCTCTTCTACTCCTAGTTTGCTAGAAGCTTTTGTCGTGGATTGGCCTTTTCTGCTTCATCAAGATGATCATGTGGCTTCTCTGTCCTCCTCCACTAGTTTGATGAGTTATGTTGATTAATTTTCAAATGTTAAGCAGGCTGTGTGTTCCTGGAATGACTCCCACTCGGCCATAGTGTCTTAGTAAACGCTGGAGTTCTTTTGCCGCTGTGCTGTTTGGAGGCTTTGCACCTCTACTCGTTAGAGAGCTGCAGGGACTGTGAGGCCGCTGCTTGCTCTCCACTTCATGGGCCCTTTGCAAGCTTTGCTCTGCCTTGGTGCTTCCTGAAGACCCCAGCACCCTTGCCTCCTTGACCTGCATCTTTTTTTTTTTTTTTTAATTCTTTATTTTAAAGGTTTTTCAGAGTTTTGTTGTTCACCAACCTGTATGTTCCCAGATCAGTCATATGCATATCCCTGGTCCCCCCCCCTCCCCCCGCCGCAGTGCCCCCCATCCCACCCCTCCGGACCATCGCCCCATGCCATTGTGAGCACTCCTATTCCCTTAGCACAATGACAATAGCTATCTTTTCCACACATGACAGTATAGGTTTCCATGTTACTCCTTCCATGCCTCTCCCTCCCTGTTTCTTCCCCACAATGTCCATATGTCTATGCTCTGTTTTTTCCATGAGTTCACTGCATGTGTAATCAAGACTGTCCGACTAGATTCCATATATGTGTGTTAGTATACTGTATTTGTCTTTCTCTTTTTGACTTACTTCACTTTTTATGATAGATTCTAGAGCCAGCCACTTCATTAGGACTGAGTCTTCTGCATTTCTTTTAACCGCTGAGTAGTATTCCATTGTATATATGTACCAGAGCTTCTTTATCCATTCATTCGTCGATCTTCAGTGCATCTTTAGTCTGTACCCACTGTGGCCGTAAGACCCTACTTACTGCTCTGCTTCTTAAGTCAGGAATCAGGCTGTTTTCTTTCCTTTGCTGAACCCGTTCCTTCCCACCTCCCTTTGGTGTTGTCCCCAATACAGGCCCGTCTTACTGTAGCCTTTTTGCTTGTATTATGGTGGAAATTCTTCGTGAGGTTAATGAAGTTCTCTTCTACTCCTAGTTTGCTAGAAGCTTTTGTCGTGGATTGGCCTTTTCTGCTTCATCAAGATGATCATGTGGCTTCTCTGTCCTCCTCCACTAGTTTGATGAGTTATGTTGATTAATTTTCAAATGTTAAGCAGGCTGTGTGTTCCTGGAATGACTCCCACTCGGCCATAGTGTCTTAGTAAACGCTGGAGTTCTTTTGCCGCTGTGCTGTTTGGAGGCTTTGCACCTCTACTCGTTAGAGAGCTGCAGGGACTGTGAGGCCGCTGCTTGCTCTCCACTTCATGGGCCCTTTGCAAGCTTTGCTCTGCCTTGGTGCTTCCTGAAGACCCCAGCACCCTTGCCTCCTTGACCTGCATCTTTTTTTTTTTTTTAATTCTTTTTTTTAAAGTTTTTACAGAGTTTTGTTGTTCACCAACATGTATGTTCCCAGATCATTCATATGCATATCCCTGGTCCCCCCTCCCGCCGCAGTGCCCCCATCCCACCCCTCCGGACCATCGCCCCATGCCATTGTGAGCACTCCTATTCCCTTAGCACAATGACAATAGCTATCTTTTCCACACATGACAGTATAGGTTTCCATGTTACTCCTTCCATGCCTCTCCCTCCCTGTTTCTTCCCCACAATGTCCATATGTCTATGCTCTGTTTTTTCCATGAGTTCACTGCATGTGTAATCAAGACTGTCCGACTAGATTCCATATATGTGTGTTAGTATACTGTATTTGTCTTTCTCTTTTTGACTTACTTCACTTTTTATGATAGATTCTAGAGCCAGCCACTTCATTAGGACTGAGTCTTCTGCATTTCTTTTAACCGCTGAGTAGTATTCCATTGTATATATGTACCAGAGCTTCTTTATCCATTCATTCGTCGATCTTCAGTGCATCTTTAGTCTGTACCCACTGTGGCCGTAAGACCCTACTTACTGCTCTGCTTCTTAAGTCAGGAATCAGGCTGTTTTCTTTCCTTTGCTGAACGTTCCTTCCCACCTCCCTGTGTTTCCCCCATAACTTCTCTGCCTGCGGGACTGCCTGCATCTCCCTCTTTGAAGGTGGTCAGGGCTGTCAGACTGTGCAGGCTTGGTGATATCTTCTGAGAAGTGAGAGGCCAGCTGCTGCTGCTCTCTGGGCGATGGGTGTCTCGTCCTCTGTGGCTTTGTGGCTCTACCCTGCATCTGTCCTGCTGTGATCCATTTAGCTGTGATGTTCTTTGGAAGTTTCTGCTTGGGGACCACAGGCCTTCTTGCACCTATAGAGTGGTGTCTTTCATCAGCTTCTGGAAAATTATAGCCTTAAGTTCTTGATACATTGCTTCTTCCCCATTTCTCTCTTCTGTCCTTCTGGAATCATGATTACATTTATGTTAATACCTTTTTTGAGTCCCATGTGCCTTTAATAATCTTTTTTATGTTTTGCATTTTTTTCCTGTATACTTCAGTTTCGAGATTTTCTGTTTTCCTTGATTCAGATTCCTTAAACTGGCATATTCTGAGTGACCCCTACCATGTTTTTTGTCTGTGTCATGACCTGAGGGCTCTGCCTTCTTTTCAGAGGCTTCCGCCTGAGGGGACAGCCCTGGGGTTCAGCAGGCTCCTTTGGGGCCCCAGTCTTTATGCTGCAGTAGCAGTACTTGACAGGCACAAAGCCGGGAGGCGCTCGCGTCCTGTGGGTGGGGGCCTGGGATGCCCCCAGCTTTTGCAAGAACAGCTGAAGAAGGCCAGCCTGCCTCGCCAGTGGTTGCCCTGGAGTCTTAACTCCTCCAGCCGATGGTCTTCAGCAGGTCCGACTAGATTCCATATATGTGTGTTAGTATACTGTATTTGTCTTTCTCTTTTTGACTTACTTCACTTTTTATGATAGATTCTAGAGCCAGCCACTTCATTAGGACTGAGTCTTCTGCATTTCTTTTAACCGCTGAGTAGTATTCCATTGTATATATGTACCAGAGCTTCTTTATCCATTCATTCGTCGATCTTCAGTGCATCTTTAGTCTGTACCCACTGTGGCCGTAAGACCCTACTTACTGCTCTGCTTCTTAAGTCAGGAATCAGGCTGTTTTCTTTCCTTTGCTGAACGTTCCTTCCCACCTCCCTGTGTTTCCCCCATAACTTCTCTGCCTGCGGGACTGCCTGCATCTCCCTCTTTGAAGGTGGTCAGGGCTGTCAGACTGTGCAGGCTTGGTGATATCTTCTGAGAAGTGAGAGGCCAGCTGCTGCTGCTCTCTGGGCGATGGGTGTCTCGTCCTCTGTGGCTTTGTGGCTCTACCCTGCATCTGTCCTGCTGTGATCCATTTAGCTGTGATGTTCTTTGGAAGTTTCTGCTTGGGGACCACAGGCCTTCTTGCACCTATAGAGTGGTGTCTTTCATCAGCTTCTGGAAAATTATAGCCTTAAGTTCTTGATACATTGCTTCTTCCCCATTTCTCTCTTCTGTCCTTCTGGAATCATGATTACATTTATGTTAATACCTTTTTTGAGTCCCATGTGCCTTTAATAATCTTTTTTATGTTTTGCATTTTTTTCCTGTATACTTCAGTTTCGAGATTTTCTGTTTTCCTTGATTCAGATTCCTTAAACTGGCATATTCTGAGTGACCCCTACCATGTTTTTTGTCTGTGTCATGACCTGAGGGCTCTGCCTTCTTTTCAGAGGCTTCCGCCTGAGGGGACAGCCCTGGGGTTCAGCAGGCTCCTTTGGGGCCCCAGTCTTTATGCTGCAGTAGCAGTACTTGACAGGCACAAAGCCGGGAGGCGCTCGCGTCCTGTGGGTGGGGGCCTGGGATGCCCCCAGCTTTTGCAAGAACAGCTGAAGAAGGCCAGCCTGCCTCGCCAGTGGTTGCCCTGGAGTCTTAACTCCTCCAGCCGATGGTCTTGCATGTTATTCAGGTTTAAAAACATTTTGCGTGGGCGTGCGGGTCTGCCACTGCTGCTCGTTCCTGCTTGAAGGCAGAGCCCCTTACTTTCTGCATCAGGAGTTGTCTGTATTGTTGGGTGTAATTGTGGCTCACTCGTCTCCACTGAGGAGTGAAGACTGGCTGTTTCAGAACATGTGTGTCTGTCACCCTGTCGGTGGACACTGGTCTTTTCTAGTTTGTTACAAACATTCTGTGTTGTGGTGCCTGGTGCTCAGACAGCAATGTTAGCTTGGTCTAGGATTTTGACATCTTTACATTTTTTTAGGTAATACCAGACCTTTCCTGTTTGCACTCAGCTGCCTGGTGTGTGAGTCCCTCTCCCCATTATTGGCAGCAAGGTTGAGCCAGTCTGGTGCTCATTTGCTGATGGATGGTACATTGCAGTCTTTCCCTGTTTTCATCATTTCGGGTTTCTCTTTTATTTAGTGCTGTTGCGTCTTCTGCACATTTTTCCACGGGGCTGTTTGTCGCGTCAGAAGTGTTCTGGGTGTCTGTGCGTGTCAGTGGCTGGTGCTGCCAGGGTCACCGGCTGTGTGTCCCGGCTGCTTGTGGTCACGCTGCCGGCCTTCTCCCTTCCTGGGCTTGACCACTGCTCTCTTCTCGTCCACATCGAGACCTGCTGCCGCTGGAGGTAGCGTGTGGTGCCTGTGACTGTTTTGTGTGGTGTACGTGTGTGTGATGTGCAGTGTAAGTTCTGGGTGTGTGTGTGTGAGTGTGGACTGGGCTCCAGCCCAGTTCTTTAGGGAAGATGCCTGCTGTCCCATTCACATCTCCACGGTGCCACCCATGTCGTAAGTGGACTTGTCCACGTGGATGGGTCTGTTTGGGGGTCTTTATTTAATCTTATTGATTGTGCTCTGTCCTTAGGCCAGTGCCATGCTCTCTCTGTTTTCTTCCATTCTCTCTGTAATTGACGGGAGGCGCTCGCGTCCTGTGGGTGGGGGCCTGGGATGCCCCCAGCTTTTGCAAGAACAGCTGAAGAAGGCCAGCCTGCCTCGCCAGTGGTTGCCCTGGAGTCTTAACTCCTCCAGCCGATGGTCTTGCATGTTATTCAGGTTTAAAAACATTTTGCGTGGGCGTGCGGGTCTGCCACTGCTGCTCGTTCCTGCTTGAAGGCAGAGCCCCTTACTTTCTGCATCAGGAGTTGTCTGTATTGTTGGGTGTAATTGTGGCTCACTCGTCTCCACTGAGGAGTGAAGACTGGCTGTTTCAGAACATGTGTGTCTGTCACCCTGTCGGTGGACACTGGTCTTTTCTAGTTTGTTACAAACATTCTGTGTTGTGGTGCCTGGTGCTCAGACAGCAATGTTAGCTTGGTCTAGGATTTTGACATCTTTACATTTTTTTAGGTAATACCAGACCTTTCCTGTTTGCACTCAGCTGCCTGGTGTGTGAGTCCCTCTCCCCATTATTGGCAGCAAGGTTGAGCCAGTCTGGTGCTCATTTGCTGATGGATGGTACATTGCAGTCTTTCCCTGTTTTCATCATTTCGGGTTTCTCTTTTATTTAGTGCTGTTGCGTCTTCTGCACATTTTTCCACGGGGCTGTTTGTCGCGTCAGAAGTGTTCTGGGTGTCTGTGCGTGTCAGTGGCTGGTGCTGCCAGGGTCACCGGCTGTGTGTCCCGGCTGCTTGTGGTCACGCTGCCGGCCTTCTCCCTTCCTGGGCTTGACCACTGCTCTCTTCTCGTCCACATCGAGACCTGCTGCCGCTGGAGGTAGCGTGTGGTGCCTGTGACTGTTTTGTGTGGTGTACGTGTGTGTGATGTGCGAGTGTAAGTTCTGGGTGTGTGTGTGTGAGTGTGGACTGGGCTCCAGCCCAGTTCTTTAGGGAAGATGCCTGCTGTCCCATTCACATCTCCACGGTGCCACCCATGTCGTAAGTGGACTTGTCCACGTGGATGGGTCTGTTTGGGGGTCTTTATTTAATCTTATTGATTGTGCTCTGTCCTTAGGCCAGTGCCATGCTCTCTCTGTTTTCTTCCATTCTCTCTTAATTGCTGTAACTCTGTAAGAAGTCTTGACATTGTCGGGAAGTCTTCCTGTCTTGTCACCTTCTTCTGGAGTGTCTTGGCTTTTCTCACCCTGGTATTGCAGTGTCACTTTTAAAACCAGCCTGTTAGGTGCCACAAACAGATCTGCTGAGGTTTTGGTTATTGTTGTCTTGAGCAGAGAATGGGCGTGTTTGCATTGTGGTGGTTGTTCAGTCGCAGTGGGGTCTGTCTCTTTGCGACCCCACGGACTGCAGCACGCCAGGCCTCCCTGTCCCTCACCATCTCCTGAAGTTTGTCCAAGTTCATGTCTGTTGCAGTAGTGATGCCATCCCCTGATGTCCTCTGCTCCTTCTGCTCTCAGTCTTTCCCAGCACCAGGAGCTTTTCCAGTGGGTCAGCTTTTGGTATCAGGTGACCAAAATACTGGCGCTTCAGCTTCAGCATCCGTCCTTCCAATGAGTGTTCAGGGCTGATTTCCCTTAAGACTGACTGGTTTGACCTTGCTGTCCAAGGGCTCTCCAGAGTCCTCTCCAGCACCACAGTTTGAAGGCGTCACTCCTTTGGCGGTCTGCCTTCTTTATGGTCCAGCTCTCACAACTATGGTTATGTTAGATGGCTTGCCTTGGAGACGAACTTGAGATTGTTCCGTTGTTTTGAGGCTGACGCAAGAACAACAGACTGGTTCCAAATTGGGAAAGGGGTATATCAAGGCTGTATATTGTCACCCTGTTTATTTAACTTCTGTGCAGGGTACATCATGTGAAATGCTGGATGAAGCGTAAGGTGGAGTCGGGGTTGCTGGGAGACATATCGATAACCTCATGTATGTAGATGATACCACCCTAATGGCAGAAAGTGAAGAACTAAAGAGCCTCTTGGTGAAGGTGAAAGAGGAGAGTGAAAAGCTGGTCTAAAACTCAACATTCAAAAAGTGAAGATCATGGCATCTGGTCCCATCACTTCTTGGCAAATGAATGGACAAACAGTGGTAACGGTGACAGACTTTATTTCCTTGGGCTCCAAATTCACTGTGGATGGTGACTGCAGTCATGAAATTAAAAGATGCTTGCTCCTTGGAAGAAAAGCTGTGACAAACCTAGACAGCATATTAAAAACCGACATCACTTTACCGACAGAGATCTGTATAGTCAAAGCTATGGTTTTCCTGGTAGTCATGTATGGATGTGAGAGCTGGACCATAAAGATCACCGAGGTATTGCAGTGTCACTTTTAAAACCAGCCTGTTAGGTGCCACAAACAGATCTGCTGAGGTTTTGGTTATTGTTGTCTTGAGCAGAGAATGGGCGTGTTTGCATTGTGGTGGTTGTTCAGTCGCAGTGGGGTCTGTCTCTTTGCGACCCCACGGACTGCAGCACGCCAGGCCTCCCTGTCCCTCACCATCTCCTGAAGTTTGTCCAAGTTCATGTCTGTTGCAGTAGTGATGCCATCCCCTGATGTCCTCTGCTCCTTCTGCTCTCAGTCTTTCCCAGCACCAGGAGCTTTTCCAGTGGGTCAGCTTTTGGTATCAGGTGACCAAAATACTGGCGCTTCAGCTTCAGCATCCGTCCTTCCAATGAGTGTTCAGGGCTGATTTCCCTTAAGACTGACTGGTTTGACCTTGCTGTCCAAGGGGCTCTCCAGAGTCCTCTCCAGCACCACAGTTTGAAGGCGTCACTCCTTTGGCGGTCTGCCTTCTTTATGGTCCAGCTCTCACAACTATGGTTATGTTAGATGGCTTGCCTTGGAGACGAACTTGAGATTGTTCCGTTGTTTTGAGGCTGACGCAAGAACAACAGACTGGTTCCAAATTGGGAAAGGGGTATATCAAGGCTGTATATTGTCACCCTGTTTATTTAACTTCTGTGCAGGGTACATCATGTGAAATGCTGGATGAAGCGTAAGGTGGAGTCGGGGTTGCTGGGAGACATATCGATAACCTCATGTATGTAGATGATACCACCCTAATGGCAGAAAGTGAAGAACTAAAGAGCCTCTTGGTGAAGGTGAAAGAGGAGAGTGAAAAGCTGGTCTAAAACTCAACATTAAAAAAGTGAAGATCATGGCATCTGGTCCCATCACTTCTTGGCAAATGAATGGACAAACAGTGGTAACGGTGACAGACTTTATTTCCTTGGGCTCCAAATTCACTGTGGATGGTGACTGCAGTCATGAAATTAAAAGATGCTTGCTCCTTGGAAGAAAAGCTGTGACAAACCTAGACAGCATATTAAAAACCGACATCACTTTACCGACAGAGATCTGTATAGTCAAAGCTATGGTTTTCCTGGTAGTCATGTATGGATGTGAGAGCTGGACCATAAAGATCACCGAGGAATTGATGCCTTTAAACTGCAGTGTTGGAGAAGACTGTTGAGGGTCTCTTGGACTGCAGTGAGATCAAACCAGTCAATCCTAAAGGAAATCAGCCCTGAATATTCATTGGAGGGATTGATGCTGAAGCTGACGCTCCAATACTTTGACCACCTGATGTGAAAAGATGATTTATTGGAAAAGACCCTTATGCTGGGAAAATAGAAGGCAAAAGGAGAAGGGGATGACAGGATAAGATGGGTAGATAGCATCACTGACTCAGCAGACCTGAGTGTGAGCAAGCTCCGGGAGCTGGAGAGGACAGGGGAAGTCTGACGTGCTGCAGTCTGTGGGATCGCAGAGAGTCAGACACGACTGGGTGACTGAACTTGGCTGGTGCAGTACTGTTCTTTGAAGCATCGGATTTTACTCTCATCACCAGATACATCCACAGCTGAGCGCCGATTTCCCTTTGGCCCAGCTGCTGCATTCTGTCAGGAGCTGTTGGTAGCTGACCTCCGTTCTGTCCCAGTAGCATAGTGGAGACCTTCCGACCTGGGGGACTCGTCTTTCCGTGTCATATTTTTTTGTCTTTTCATATATTTCATGAGATTCTCCTGGCAAGTATACTGGGGTGGTTTGCCATTCCCTCCGTCTGGCAAATGGACATAATACATTTTCTTCAATTTTCGGATTTCAGATAGTTGGTATGTCTATCGATAACCTCATGTATGTAGATGATACCACCCTAATGGCAGAAAGTGAAGAACTAAAGAGCCTCTTGGTGAAGGTGAAAGAGGAGAGTGAAAAGCTGGTCTAAAACTCAACATTCAAAAAGTGAAGATCATGGCATCTGGTCCCATCACTTCTTGGCAAATGAATGGACAAACAGTGGTAACGGTGACAGACTTTATTTCCTTGGGCTCCAAATTCACTGTGGATGGTGACTGCAGTCATGAAATTAAAAGATGCTTGCTCCTTGGAAGAAAAGCTGTGACAAACCTAGACAGCATATTAAAAACCGACATCACTTTACCGACAGAGATCTGTATAGTCAAAGCTATGGTTTTCCTGGTAGTCATGTATGGATGTGAGAGCTGGACCATAAAGATCACCGAGGAATTGATGCCTTTAAACTGCAGTGTTGGAGAAGACTGTTGAGGGTCTCTTGGACTGCAGTGAGATCAAACCAGTCAATCCTAAAGGAAATCAGCCCTGAATATTCATTGGAGGGATTGATGCTGAAGCTGACGCTCCAATACTTTGACCACCTGATGTGAAAAGATGATTTATTGGAAAAGACCCTTATGCTGGGAAAATAGAAGGCAAAAGGAGAAGGGGATGACAGGATAAGATGGGTAGATAGCATCACTGACTCAGCAGACCTGAGTGTGAGCAAGCTCCGGGAGCTGGGAGAGGACAGGGAAGTCTGACGTGCTGCAGTCTGTGGGATCGCAGAGAGTCAGACACGACTGGGTGACTGAACTTGGCTGGTGCAGTACTGTTCTTTGAAGCATCGGATTTTACTCTCATCACCAGATACATCCACAGCTGAGCGCCGATTTCCCTTTGGCCCAGCTGCTGCATTCTGTCAGGAGCTGTTGGTAGCTGACCTCCGTTCTGTCCCAGTAGCATAGTGGAGACCTTCCGACCTGGGGGACTCGTCTTTCCGTGTCATATTTTTTTGTCTTTTCATATATTTCATGAGATTCTCCTGGCAAGTATACTGGGGTGGTTTGCCATTCCCTCCGTCTGGCAAATGGACATAATACATTTCTTCATTCATTCAAATTTTTTTCAGCTCAGTAATGTTTTGTAATTGATTATAATTATAATGCTTAGTCTTAGATAGTTGGTATGTCTATTTGCACCTTATTGTGAATAGTATTATTGAAATTTTTATTTACTGTTTATTTCTGCCACAGAGATATCAAATTGTATTTTTTTTTTTTTAATCTTTTTTTTTTTTTTTTTTTTGGGCCGGTGTTGGGTTGGGGAGGGAGGGGAGCGGGCGGGCCACTTCTGTTGGTCTTTCGTTTCTCTGTTTTCGTCCGTCTTTGTTCTTTGGCTCCTGTGGGCCTCCCATCGCGGTGGCTCTATCGCTGCAGAGCGCCGGCTCTGGGCGCATGCACTCCAGAGCTCCGTCTCGGCGATTGGACACATCCGTCCAGCCGCTCCACGGCACGTGGGATCTTCCCAGGCCAGGGATCGAACCGGCGCCCCTTGCACTGCAAGGCGGTGTCCTTATCCACTGGACCACCAGGGGAAGCCCTCAAATTGTATTTTAAGTTGTTGTTACATTTGATGGCCTTGCTGACTTCACTTATACGATTCATGACCTGCGCTTACATCGTCTGCAAATAACAACAGTTTTATTCCTCACTGTTGTACCTTCTTTGTCTTTTTTACCCTGGTTGCGCTGGCTAAGACTTTCAGGAAAAAGGCCTTTGTGCTAGACTTGCTTCTGCTCTCAGGGAGAGAAATTTCAGTGTCTAACCATTAATATGTTATCTCCTATAGGATTCTAAAAAATTTATCCATTATTTTTTTATCTGCACTGGGTCTTAAGTTGCGGCATATGGGGTCTTTAGCTATGACACATGGGATCTTAGTTCTCTGAATGGGGATCGAACCTGGTCCCCCTGCATTTGGAGTGTAGAGTCTTAACCACTGGACCACTAGGCAAGTACTCTAATAAGATTTTTAAAGGTGACTTTTAACAATATGTAGAAAGTTTCCTTTCATCCCAGCTTGAAGAAGGAGTTTTAAAATACTGAATGAAGAATTGTTTTACTTTTTTCCTCCTTCGCTCTGTTAATATGGCACATTGATCTTCTGTTAAGCCTTTCTTCAGTGTTGCAAGAAGTCACACAACATTATTCTTTTTACCTGTAGCTGGATTCAGTTGGGAAATGTTTATGTGCTACAGCTATTACTATGAGTTACACTTACTATCATCTTGAGTTGACCTTTGTATTTAGGCAAAAGCAACAGTGTGCTGAGTTGAGTATTTTTCCATTTCTTTCCCAAGCCCCGCCTTCACTTAGCTCACATGCCTGAGCATAGACTACTGCAAAGGGCGTGTGGTTGCCCAGAGGTGGGAGAGTGGGCCATGGCTCTGTCTGTCCCCCTTTGCTGCACTGTGTGGGGGGTTGAGAGCACTGCTTCTGCTGTGGGGTGAACTCTGGCTTTTCTGTCCTCCTCCCCTCTCACCCCACCCCTGCCTTGCCTCCCAGACACCCTCATGCCCTTCACCTGCCATGTCTCATGTGGCACCTTCCTTAGCAGAGCATCTGCCAGGCAGCTCTGGTGCAGGAAGGGTGGAGCTGGGCGGGTAGGGCCTCGCAGGGCGGAAGGTGGATCCTTGGGGTCCAGACACTCCCCTTCAGCAGCCCATGGCACTGCCGAGTCACTGAGCACATCCCTGACTGTTCTCTTGAGTGAAAAGCAGAAATGAAGACAGGACCTACCTTGTGAGTTACTGTTGTAGAGGTAAAGTGAATTACATGGCACTCGTGGAAAGGGGTATGTGTTTGTCAAGTCGTTCCATTTGCGTCTGACTGTGCAACCCCATGGACTTGCCAGCTCAGTTTTATTCCTCACTGTTGCCTTTGCTAAGACTTTCAGGAAAAAGGCCTTTGTGCTAGACTTGCTTCTGCTCTCAGGGAGAGAAATTTCAGTGTCTAACCATTAATATGTTATCTCCTATAGGATTCTAAAAAATTTATCCATTATTTTTTTATCTGCACTGGGTCTTAAGTTGCGGCATATGGGGTCTTTAGCTATGACACATGGGATCTTAGTTCTCTGAATGGGGATCGAACCTGGTCCCCCTGCATTTGGAGTGTAGAGTCTTAACCACTGGACCACTAGGCAAGTACTCTAATAAGATTTTTAAAGGTGACTTTTAACAATATGTAGAAAGTTTCCTTTCATCCCAGCTTGAAGAAGGAGTTTTAAAATACTGAATGAAGAATTGTTTTACTTTTTTCCTCCTTCGCTCTGTTAATATGGCACATTGATCTTCTGTTAAGCCTTTCTTCAGTGTTGCAAGAAGTCACACAACATTATTCTTTTTACCTGTAGCTGGATTCAGTTGGGAAATGTTTATGTGCTACAGCTATTACTATGAGTTACACTTACTATCATCTTGAGTTGACCTTTGTATTTAGGCAAAAGCAACAGTGTGCTGAGTTGAGTATTTTTCCATTTCTTTCCCAAGCCCCGCCTTCACTTAGCTCACATGCCTGAGCATAGACTACTGCAAAGGGCGTGTGGTTGCCCAGAGGTGGGAGAGTGGGCCATGGCTCTGTCTGTCCCCCTTTGCTGCACTGTGTGGGGGGTTGAGAGCACTGCTTCTGCTGTGGGGTGAACTCTGGCTTTTCTGTCCTCCTCCCCTCTCACCCCACCCCTGCCTTGCCTCCCAGACACCCTCATGCCCTTCACCTGCCATGTCTCATGTGGCACCTTCCTTAGCAGAGCATCTGCCAGGCAGCTCTGGTGCAGGAAGGGTGGAGCTGGGCGGGTAGGGCCTCGCAGGGCGGAAGGTGGATCCTTGGGGTCCAGACACTCCCCTTCAGCAGCCCATGGCACTGCCGAGTCACTGAGCACATCCCTGACTGTTCTCTTGAGTGAAAAGCAGAAATGAAGACAGGACCTACCTTGTGAGTTACTGTTGTAGAGGTAAAGTGAATTACATGGCACTCGTGGAAAGGGGTATGTGTTTGTCAAGTCGTTCCATTTGCGTCTGACTGTGCAACCCCATGGACTGTAGCCCGCCAGGCTCTTCACTCCATGAGATTCTCCAGGCAAGAAGACTGGAGTGGGTTGCCATTTCCTCCTCAGGGGAGAGGGGGATCTTCCCAACCCAGGGATTGAACCCATTTCTTTTTTTTAAAATTTTGGCCTCTTTTATTGGTCTTCTACTCACTTATTTTCATCCATCTTTATTCTCTGGCCTGTGTGGGCCTCCCATCACCGTGGCCTCTCTCATTGCAGAGTACAGGCTCTGGGCACACGCGCTCCAGAGCGCTGGCTTATAATTGGACACACTGGTCCAGTCATTCCGCAGCATGTGGCATCTTCCCAGGCCAGGGATCGAACGGGTGCCCCTCGCACTGCAAGGCGGACTCTCCACCCACTGGACCACCAGGGAAGCCGCTGAACCCCAGTGTCTTATGTCTCCTGCATTGGCAGGCAGATTCTTTACCACTAGCGCCTTCTGAGAAGCCCCCTAAATAAATAAAGGACAGCTTTTAAAAAGCAAATATAGGTAGATCCTTTTAGATGGACACATTTTAATCAAAATGGGATTTTTTTTTTAATTAAAAAAAAAATTGAGTTACATGTAAGATTAAGAAACAAGGGGAAAAAACAAGCTTCAGGAAAACCAGTTGTGTTCTTTTTTTCATCAGGCAAACGAAGAACCACCCTCTAAGAGATGGATTACTTTCTTGATTATCAAAAACACTCAGAACACATGATGCTAAAACCAGCATCACATATACCAAGCATATTTTTCTTTCTTTTTTTTTTGGCCACTTCTGTTGGTCTTTCATCTGTTTATCTTTGTTTTTTGGCCTGTGTGGGCCTCCCATCGCAGTGGCCTCTCTCACTCCAGACCTCTGGCTCCGTAGTTGGGCACATCGGTCCAGCCGCTCCACAGCATGTGCAATCCTCCCAGGCCAGGGATTGAACTGGCGCCCCTTGTACTGCAAGGCGGTGTCCTTACCCACTGGACCACCAGGGCAGCCCTAGTGGAGCAGCTGGACCCATGCATCCAGCCAAAGGTATCCAGACAAAGTCTTTAAGGATTTAAATTGCAGTCTTTTTCTTAGTCTACAGGTGTGAAGTGGGGAAGAGATACTTGGCTTTACATTAGTTGGGTGTGTCTTAGTCAAATGGAAGCATATGGCCTGCTAGCTTGAAATCCCTCCCACACTCTTTGAGAAATAGGTATAACTCCCACATTATATCCCGAAGAAAAAACTGAAGCACTAAGAGGTTGAGTCCCGTCTGTGTGGTTTATGCCAGTTGCAGAGAAGTTATTTTTCATGTGTTTCCTAATGGGTAAGACATGGTTAGTGGAAAGAAAATGCATTGACAGTGCAATGTTGATTGACAAAAGAATGAAGTATCAGTAATCCCATTTCTTAAAGACTATGCGTATGTAGGTGTGTGTGTACACACATACCCAACAAAAAGAACGCTTTTTTCAGCTGGCTTTTCTGTATTCTGAATTTTCTATAATAAAATACTGTTGTATTTTTCTGTTAAGAAAAATAAATACGTAGGTTTTTTTCTAAGAGAAAATATGATATTCATTACAGTTCAGTTGCTCAGTCCTGTCTGACTCTTTGCAGCCCCATGGACTGCAGCATGATAGGCTTCCCTTTCCTTCGCCATCTTGCTTGTTCAAACTCAGATCTATTGAGTCGGTGATCCCATCTAACCATCTCGTCCTCTGTTGTTCCCTTGTCCTTCTGCCTTCTATTTTTCCCAGCAAGAGGGTCTTTTCCAGTGAGTCAGCTCTTCACATCAAGTGGCCAAAGTGTTGGAGCTTTACCTTCAGCATCAGTCCTTTCAGTGAATGTACAGGCTTGATTTACTTTAGTATTGACTGGTTTGTGATCTTCTTGCAGTCCAAGGGATTCTCAAGTCTCCAACACTGTAGTTCAGAAGCATCAGTTCTTAGGTTCTCAGCCTACTTTATGGTCCCACTCCCACATCTATACGTGTCTAAGGGAAAAAACCATAGCTTTGACTATACAGAATTTTGTTGACAAAGTGCCTCTCTGCTTTTGAATACAATGTCTGGGTTTGTCATAGCTTTTCTTCCAAGGAGCAAGCATCTTAAATTTCATGGCTTGCAGTCACTATCCACAGTGATTTTGGAGCCCAAGGAAATAAAGTCTATCTCTTTTTCCATTGTTTGCCCATCTGTTTCCCATGAAGTGATAGGAGGATGACATGATCTTCAGTTATTTTTGTGATCTTCATTTCGTAAATGTTGAGTTTTAGGCCAGCTTTTTCACTCTCTTCTTTCACTTTTAGTTCCTCTTCACTTTCTGCCAGAAGGTTGGTGTCATCTGCATACCACAGGTTATTGATATTTTTCCTGTCAATCTTGATTCCAGCTTGTGCTTTATCCACACCGGCATTTTGCATGATACACTCTGCATAGAAGTTTAAGTTAAGCAAGGTGACAATATGCAGCCTTGATGTACTCCTTTCCCAGTTTGGAACCAGTCCATTGTTCCATGTCTGATTGTAACTGTAGCTTCTTGTCCTGCACACAGGTTTAATCCCATTTCTTAAAGACTATGCGTATGTAGGTGTGTGTGTACACACATACCCAACAAAAAGAACGCTTTTTTCAGCTGGCTTTTCTGTATTCTGAATTTTCTATAATAAAATACTGTTGTATTTTTCTGTTAAGAAAAATAAATACGTAGGTTTTTTTCTAAGAGAAAATATGATATTCATTACAGTTCAGTTGCTCAGTCCTGTCTGACTCTTTGCAGCCCCATGGACTGCAGCATGATAGGTTTCCCCTTTCCTTCGCCATCTTGCTTGTTCAAACTCAGATCTATTGAGTCGGTGATCCCATCTAACCATCTCGTCCTCTGTTGTTCCCTTGTCCTTCTGCCTTCTATTTTTCCCAGCAAGAGGGTCTTTTCCAGTGAGTCAGCTCTTCACATCAAGTGGCCAAAGTGTTGGAGCTTTACCTTCAGCATCAGTCCTTTCAGTGAATGTACAGGCTTGATTTACTTTAGTATTGACTGGTTTGTGATCTTCTTGCAGTCCAAGGGATTCTCAAGTCTCCAACACTGTAGTTCAGAAGCATCAGTTCTTAGGTTCTCAGCCTACTTTATGGTCCCACTCCCACATCTATACGTGTCTAAGGGAAAAAACCATAGCTTTGACTATACAGAATTTTGTTGACAAAGTGCCCTCTCTGCTTTTTAATACGCTGTCTAGGTTTGTCATAGCTTTTCTTCCAAGGAGCAAGCATCTTCATTTCCTGGCTGCAGTCACCATCTGCAGTGATTTTGGAGCCCAAGGAAATAAAGTCTGTCACTGTTTCCATTGTTTGCCCATCTGTTTGCCAAGAAGTGATAGGAGGATGACATGATCTTCAGTTATTTTTGTGATCTTCATTTCGTAAATGTTGAGTTTTAGGCCAGCTTTTTCACTCTCTTCTTTCACTTTTAGTTCCTCTTCACTTTCTGCCAGAAGGTTGGTGTCATCTGCATACCACAGGTTATTGATATTTTTCCTGTCAATCTTGATTCCAGCTTGTGCTTTATCCACACCGGCATTTTGCATGATACACTCTGCATAGAAGTTTAAGTTAAGCAAGGTGACAATATGCAGCCTTGATGTACTCCTTTCCCAGTTTGGAACCAGTCCATTGTTCCATGTCTGATTGTAACTGTAGCTTCTTGTCCTGCACACAGGTTTCTCAGGAGGCAGGTAAGGTGGTCTAATATTCCCATGTGTTTAGGAATTTTCCACAGTTTGTTGTGATCCATGAAAAGGCTTTAGTGTAGTCAGTGAAGCAGAAGTAGATGATTTTCTGGAATTCTCTTGCTCTTTCTATGATCCAGTGGATGTTGGCAATTTGATCTCTGTTTCCTCTGCCTTTTCTAAGTCTAGCTAAGTACATCTGGAAGTTCTTGGTTCGTGTACTGTTGAAGCCTAGCTTGAAGGATTTTGAGCATTACCATGCTAGCATGTGAAATGAGCACAATTGTGTTTGAACATTCTTTGACATTGCCCTTCTTGGGATTGGAATGAAAGCTGACCTTTTCCAGTCCTGAGGCCACTGTTGAGTTTTCCAAATTTTCTGGCATACTGAGTGCAGCACTTTAACAGCATCATCTTTTAGGATTTCAAATAGCTCAGCTGGAATTCCATCACCTTCACTAACTTTGTTCATAGTGATGCTTCCTAAGATCCACTTGACTTTGCACTACAGGGTCTGGCTCCAGGTGAGTAATCACACCATCATAGTTATCCAGGTCATTAAGACCTTTTTTGTGAAGTTCTTCTGTATATTCTTGTCACCTCTTCTTAATATCTTCTACTTCTGTTAGGTTTATACCATTTCTGTCCTTTATTGTGCCAATCTTTGCATGAAATGTTCCCTTGGTATTTCTGATTTTCTTGAAGAGATTTCTGGTCTTTCCCATTCTGTTGTTTTCCTCTATCTCTTTGCCTTGTTCACTTAGGAAGACTTACTTTCTTTTTTTTTTTTTAAGGTTTTTTTTTTTTTTTTTTTGGGGGGGGGTTCGGTTGGGGGGGGGGGGGGAGCGGGCGGGCCACTTTTATTGGTCTTTCATTCGTCTGTTTTCATCCGTCTTTGTTCTTTGGCTCCTGTGGGCCTCCCATCGCGGTGGCGTCTGTCGTTGCAGAGCACCGGTTCTGGGTGCATGCGCTCCAGAGCTCCGGCTCGGTAATTGGACACATCGGTCCAGCCGCTCCGCGGCACGTGGGATCCTCCCAGGCCAGGGATCGAACCGGCGCCCCTTGCACTGCAAGGCGGTGTCCCTACCCACTGGACCACCAGGGGAAGCCCTAGGAAGACTTTCTTATCTCTCCTTGCTGTTCTCTGTAACTCTGTATTCAGATGGGTATATCTTTCCTTTTCTCCTTTACCTTTTGCTTCTCTTCTTTTCTGAGCTATTTGTAAGGCCTCCTCAGACAACCATTTTGCCTTTTTGTATTTTTTTTTCTTGGGAATGGTTGTAGCACCACCTCCTGTACAATGTTAGGAACCTCCATCCAAAGTTCTTCAGGCACTCTGTCTATCAGACCTAATCCCTTGAATCTATTTACTTCATGCTAGCATGTGAAATGAGCACAATTGTGTTTGAACATTCTTTGACATTGCCCTTCTTGGGATTGGAATGAAAGCTGACCTTTTCCAGTCCTGAGGCCACTGTTGAGTTTTCCAAATTTTCTGGCATACTGAGTGCAGCACTTTAACAGCATCATCTTTTAGGATTTCAAATAGCTCAGCTGGAATTCCATCACCTTCACTAACTTTGTTCATAGTGATGCTTCCTAAGATCCACTTGACTTTGCACTACAGGGTCTGGCTCCAGGTGAGTAATCACACCATCATAGTTATCCAGGTCATTAAGACCTTTTTTGTGAAGTTCTTCTGTATATTCTTGTCACCTCTTCTTAATATCTTCTACTTCTGTTAGGTTTATACCATTTCTGTCCTTTATTGTGCCAATCTTTGCATGAAATGTTCCCTTGGTATTTCTGATTTTCTTGAAGAGATTTCTGGTCTTTCCCATTCTGTTGTTTTCCTCTATCTCTTTGCCTTGTTCACTTAGGAAGACTTACTTTCTTTTTTTTTTTTTTTTAAAGATTATTTATTTATTTATTTTGGGCGGGGGTCGGATTGGGGAGGGAGGGGAGCGGGCGGGCCACTTTTATTGGTCTTTCATTCGTCTGTTTTCATCCGTCTTTGTTCTTTGGCTCCTGTGGGCCTCCCATCGCGGTGGCGTCTGTCGTTGCAGAGCACCGGTTCTGGGTGCATGCGCTCCAGAGCTCCGGCTCGGTAATTGGACACATCGGTCCAGCCGCTCCGCGGCACGTGGGATCCTCCCAGGCCAGGGATCGAACCGGCGCCCCTTGCACTGCAAGGCGGTGTCCCTACCCACTGGACCACCAGGGGAAGCCCTAGGAAGACTTTCTTATCTCTCCTTGCTGTTCTCTGTAACTCTGTATTCAGATGGGTATATCTTTCCTTTTCTCCTTTACCTTTTGCTTCTCTTCTTTTCTGAGCTATTTGTAAGGCCTCCTCAGACAACCATTTTGCCTTTTTGTATTTTTTTTTCTTGGGAATGGTTGTAGCACCACCTCCTGTACAATGTTAGGAACCTCCATCCAAAGTTCTTCAGGCACTCTGTCTATCAGACCTAATCCCTTGAATCTATTTGTCACCTCCACTGTATAATCATAAGGGATTTGATTTACATCATACCTGAATGACCTAGTGGTTTTCCCTACTTTCTTCAATTTAAATCTGTATTTTGCAATAAGGAGTTGACATTTTGAGCCACAGTCAGCTCTTAGTCTTGTTTTTGCTGATTGTTGAGTTTCTCCCTTTTCATTTGTAAAGACTATAATCAGTCTCATTTCGGTATTGACCATCTGGTGATGTCCACTTGTAGAGTCATCTCATGTGTTGTTGGGAGAGGGTGTTTGCTATGACCAGTGCGTTCTCTTGGCAAAATTCTGTTAGCCTTTGCCCTGCTTCATTTTGTACATCAAGGTCAAAGTTACCTGTTAACTCCAGGTATCTCATGACTTCCTACTTTTGCATTTTAGTCCCCAGTGATGAAAAGGACATCTTTTTTTGTGTTAGTTCTAGAAGATGTTGTAAGTCTTCATAGGACCGTTCAATTTCAGCTTCTTCAGCACTAGTAGTTGGGGCACAGACTTAGATTACTATGATATTGAATAGTTTGCCTTGGAAATCAACTGAGGTCATTCTGTCTTTTCTGAGAAAGCACCCATACTACATTTTGGACTCTTTTGTTGACTGTGAGGGCTGCTCCATTTCTTCTATGGGATTCTTGCCCACGGTAGTAGATAAAATGGTCATCTGAGTTAAATTCTCTTTCCTGTCCATTTTGGTTTGCGGATTCCTAAAATGTCAGCATTCACTCTTGCCATCTTCTCTTTGACCACCTGCAGTGTGCATTGGTTCACGGACCTCACAGTCCGGGTTCCTGTTGAATAGTGTTCCTTACAGCACTGGACTCTGCTTTCACCGCCAGACATGCCCGCAGCTGGCGTTGCTGCTGCTTTGGGCTCAGTGCTCTCAGTCCTTCTGGAGCCGTTTCTCCTCTCTTCTCCAACAGCAAGTTGGCACCTACTTACCTGAGAGGTTCCTCTTTCAGCATTGCATCTTTTTGCCTTTTCCTACTGTTCATGGGGTTCTCAAGGCAAGAGTGCTAAAGTGGTCTTCCCTTCCCTCCCTCAGTGGACCACGCTTTGTCAGAACTCTCCACCATGACCCATCTGTCATGGGGCACTCATCTGCCCTACAGCGTTGTGCAAAATAATTATCAATTGGCAACTATTAATACCTTCATTTTTATAATTGAGTAATAATGATATGTAAGGGGGTGTTATGATTGCTACATTAAAATGGTAATTTTTGTTTCTTAAATCTTACATTGATAATATTTTTATTTTATTTTAGGCAAACTTTGGAGTCGGAGTTTAAAACTAGCTTATACTCTACTTAATAAACTGACCAGTAAGAATGAACCACTGCTTAAACCTGGAGACAGAGTAAGTAACCAAATGAAGCTTTGTTGGAGTGAACTAGAGCAGAGACTAAAAATCCATTTTGTTGACCATCAGTGTTCTGTCAGTTTTTTCGACTCACAATATTAATACAAGGGGTTTGGAGCTTCCCTGGTGGTCCAGTGGGTGGAGAGTCCACCTTGCAGTGCAAAGGGTACCAGTTCGATCCCTGGCCCGGAAGGATCCCATGTGCCACGGAGTGGCTGGGCCGGTGTGTCCAGTTACGAGCCAGAGCTCTGGAGTGCGTGTGCCCAGAGCCAGTGCTCTGCAGCAAGAGGGGCCACTGCAGTGGGAGGCCCACACGGGCCAAAGATTAAAAGACAGAAAAAAAAAAAATACAAGGGGGATAACATGGGAGAGTTTGTGCTGATGTAGATGCCCATAGCACTGCCCTCAGTGGACTGCGCCAGACGTGAGGAGCCCAGGTACAGCAGGGGGTCCAGAACGGAGAAGACCAGCGCGCTCAGCAGTGACGTCCTCACGAGGAAGGGCACCCGAGGCCGGCTCCCCCGGCAGAGGAGCTGTAGGTGGACAGGATGGTGTGGAGTTTCAGGCTGCTCTCCAGTGCCTCCCCCTGGGCTCAGTGCTCTCAGTCCTTCTGGAGCCGTTTCTCCTCTCTTCTCCAACAGCAAGTTGGCACCTACTTACCTGAGAGGTTCCTCTTTCAGCATTGCATCTTTTTGCCTTTTCCTACTGTTCATGGGGTTCTCAAGGCAAGAGTGCTAAAGTGGTCTTCCCTTCCCTCCCTCAGTGGACCACGCTTTGTCAGAACTCTCCACCATGACCCATCTGTCATGGGGCACTCATCTGCCCTACAGCGTTGTGCAAAATAATTATCAATTGGCAACTATTAATACCTTCATTTTTATAATTGAGTAATAATGATATGTAAGGGGGTGTTATGATTGCTACATTAAAATGGTAATTTTTGTTTCTTAAATCTTACATTGATAATATTTTTATTTTATTTTAGGCAAACTTTGGAGTCGGAGTTTAAAACTAGCTTATACTCTACTTAATAAACTGACCAGTAAGAATGAACCACTGCTTAAACCTGGAGACAGAGTAAGTAACCAAATGAAGCTTTGTTGGAGTGAACTAGAGCAGAGACTAAAAATCCATTTTGTTGACCATCAGTGTTCTGTCAGTTTTTTCGACTCACAATATTAATACAAGGGGTTTGGAGCTTCCCTGGTGGTCCAGTGGGTGGAGAGTCCACCTTGCAGTGCAAAGGGTACCAGTTCGATCCCTGGCCCGGAAGGATCCCATGTGCCACGGAGTGGCTGGGCCGGTGTGTCCAGTTACGAGCCAGAGCTCTGGAGTGCGTGTGCCCAGAGCCAGTGCTCTGCAGCAAGAGGGGCCACTGCAGTGGGAGGCCCACACGGGCCAAAGATTAAAAGACAGAAAAAAAAAAAATACAAGGGGTATAACATGGGGAGAGTTTGTGCTGATGTAGATGCCCATAGCACTGCCCTCAGTGGACTGCGCCAGACGTGAGGAGCCCAGGTACAGCAGGGGGTCCAGAACGGAGAAGACCAGCGCGCTCAGCAGTGACGTCCTCACGAGGAAGGGCACCCGAGGCCGGCTCCCCCGGCAGAGGAGCTGTAGGTGGACAGGATGGTGTGGAGTTTCAGGCTGCTCTCCAGTGCCTCAGTATAAGGAGAACCAGCAGCCGAGGACATGAAAGGATAGAAGCTTCCACATGAAAGAAAACAACCAAAGGGCCAAGAAATGGGGGGAAAATATAAGGAGATGTAGGGGAGAAAGGGAGGGAGGAAGAGGAAACAAATCCAGCAGGAGGAAAGCTGGAGGCAGAAAATAAATTTTTTAAATATCCCTGGAGATCTGATGTGAGCATATAGCTCCATATATCGAGAAAAGGAGAGACTGAGAGATAGAAAATAAGAAGGGAAACACGCAGACGAGACTTGATGAAGAAGGCCACCCTCTCGGAAGGTTTTCAAGGGAGAGAGGCGCGTTTGGCGCTGTGATAATGACCAGACCGTCTCCGGAGCTGGGGCGGAGGGCCTGTGGGGTGCTGGGCAGGCGGTGCAGCCTCCAGGGAAGGTGGGCCGTCCAGCAGGGCTCTGCAGCACCAGGGCCTGGGCTTCTGGGTGTGGTGCCGGAGGGCACGGAGATGTGCTTTGAGCCTGCAGTTGTGTTCCTAGGCAGTCACAAGTGTGAGAATGGAATGCTGGTTTTAGACCGGCAGCACTCAGACGGTTGGCTCCCAAGCACTCTATTTGGGGAAGTTAGCAAAGGAAGTGCTTCAGCAGACGAGCGAGTGGTCAAACAGGAGAGCCAGCAGGGTGACCCTGAACTGTGGGCTGAGGAGTAGCCCAGACTGGACCAGAAGGATGAGGCCTCAGGTGGGCTGGCTGGTCAGTAGCTAGGGGAGCCATGAGCCTACCTGACTAGCTGGTTGTTTGGAAATACTGTTGCCAAGGTTTGGTGACCCAGCGGAACGTTTCTGAGCAAGCTGGCTAGTGCACAGAGGGAGTGAAGCCGGCTGAAGAGGCAGTGAGCATCTGACCAGAAGACAGGGCCCGCTTGGCTCTAGAGTGTGGACTGCACCCGCTCGTGCCGCGTGCCTGGGGCTTCAGGACAGGCCTGCGGGAAACCCCGACGCCTGCTGTGCTTTACAGTGAGCTTTAGACTCATTCGTGTCTCTCCCTGGAGAAAGTCTGGCAAGGACACATTTACAGGTTCTTTATTGACTTGTAAGTGTATCCACGTAGCTGGGTTAGTCATACAAAGATAGACGAGCTAGTGATTGGAGGTGGCTGGCACGTTCATCCTCCTGTGATAATGCACTTTATAAAATTGCACAGACACAATGCTTTTTAAGAGATTCTCTAAATATGTGTATGTTCCACCACATGTCCAGTCACAAGGCTCACAGTCTTTATAGTGGGACACACTATTAACATCAACCCAGAAAGGGGATCTTTGCCATTTCCAAGAAACATGTTAGAAACTTGGTTTCCAGACCTCAGGCACAGAATGAATATAGATACAGCTTAAGTTTTGTCTTACTAAGTAAGGGTATTAGTTACTCAAGCCCCTGTGTTAACAGTCTCTTCATACACTATTCTGACTTATCAGTTAGGTTTTGGACACACTTACTACAATATTTGGGGCTTACAAAAACCTCCTTCTTAAATAGCTTTTAATTTAACCAGCTACTGTGAGACGTGGAGACTGTGTGAAACGTGGAGACTGGGACGATGGGAGAAGGAGAGGAAGACTGCGGTGGGCTCGGGGTTCGTCTGCAGTCACAAGTGTGAGAATGGAATGCTGGTTTTAGACCGGCAGCACTCAGACGGTTGGCTCCCAAGCACTCTATTTGGGGAAGTTAGCAAAGGAAGTGCTTCAGCAGACGAGCGAGTGGTCAAACAGGAGAGCCAGCAGGGTGACCCTGAACTGTGGGCTGAGGAGTAGCCCAGACTGGACCAGAAGGATGAGGCCTCAGGTGGGCTGGCTGGTCAGTAGCTAGGGGAGCCATGAGCCTACCTGACTAGCTGGTTGTTTGGAAATACTGTTGCCAAGGTTTGGTGACCCAGCGGAGCGTTTCTGAGCAAGCTGGCTAGTGCACAGAGGGAGTGAAGCCGGCTGAAGAGGCAGTGAGCATCTGACCAGAAGACAGGGCCCGCTTGGCTCTAGAGTGTGGACTGCACCCGCTCGTGCCGCGTGCCTGGGGCTTCAGGACAGGCCTGCGGGAAACCCCGACGCCTGCTGTGCTTTACAGTGAGCTTTAGACTCATTCGTGTCTCTCCCTGGAGAAAGTCTGGCAAGGACACATTTACAGGTTCTTTATTGACTTGTAAGTGTATCCACGTAGCTGGGTTAGTCATACAAAGATAGACGAGCTAGTGATTGGAGGTGGCTGGCACGTTCATCCTCCTGTGATAATGCACTTTATAAAATTGCACAGACACAATGCTTTTTAAGAGATTCTCTAAATATGTGTATGTTCCACCACATGTCCAGTCACAAGGCTCACAGTCTTTATAGTGGGACACACTATTAACATCAACCCAGAAAGGGGATCTTTGCCATTTCCAAGAAACATGTTAGAAACTTGGTTTCCAGACCTCAGGCACAGAATGAATATAGATACAGCTTAAGTTTTGTCTTACTAAGTAAGGGTATTAGTTACTCAAGCCCCTGTGTTAACAGTCTCTTCATACACTATTCTGACTTATCAGTTAGGTTTTGGACACACTTACTACAATATTTGGGGCTTACAAAAACCTCCTTCTTAAATAGCTTTTAATTTAACCAGCTACTGTGAGACGTGGAGACTGTGTGAAACGTGGAGACTGGGACGATGGGAGAAGGAGAGGGAAGACTGCGGTGGGCTCGGGGTTCGTCTGCAGTCGCAGGCAGTAAAGCCCGTGTCCCGTGCCTCCAGGTGGAGACACAGCGGGATGGGCACAGTGTCTGGGGAGGCGCGAGAGCTGGCGGAGGAGGGCATGGCTGTGCTGAAAGTGGTCGCCTTCAGGGGTGGGGACGGGTGCAAGGTGCTGCTTTTCGTTAATGCTTTTTGTCATTTTAATTACGTGTTCAAAAATTTTTTTGATAAAAATAAAATGTAAAATAAATATAATAGAATATGTAAACTTTTTTGTTTATGTTTGCGGCATACAGGATTCTAGTTGCCTGACCAGGGATCAAACCCAGTTCCCTTGTGTTGGGAGTGTGGAGTCTTAAATCATTGGAGCACCAGGGAAGTTCTAAGAGCATGTAGTTTAAACAGTGCCAGCAGGGTGGCCAGATGGGAGCAGGGCGTGGGCGCCCGTGGAGGCTCAGGCAGGCGGCAGCTGTGGGAGGCCTTGCTGAGGCATTCTGTGCCCCCTGCGCTCCTCTGTTAGTGCGTCAGTCTTGAGTGAAGGTCTGTCTGAGGAAAACGTCAGTGTCAGACTTTTTCCTTTTGGAAGATACTTGAATATGCTTCGACGCCAGGTTCTCTCGCGTCCAGGTGTTTTTCAAGTGGGCTACTTGATGGTGGGTGGTGGTCCGTCACATCCTTCCCAGGGCAGCCAGAGCGGAGGGAGCTGGATCTAGACACACAGGCAGACCCACTGGACTCGCTTTTAGACCCTAAGGCTCACAGTCTTTATAGTGGGACACACTATTAACATCAACCCAGAAAGGGGATCTTTGCCATTTCCAAGAAACATGTTAGAAACTTGGTTTCCAGACCTCAGGCACAGAATGAATATAGATACAGCTTAAGTTTTGTCTTACTAAGTAAGGGTATTAGTTACTCAAGCCCCTGTGTTAACAGTCTCTTCATACACTATTCTGACTTATCAGTTAGGTTTTGGACACACTTACTACAATATTTGGGGCTTACAAAAACCTCCTTCTTAAATAGCTTTTAATTTAACCAGCTACTGTGAGACGTGGAGACTGTGTGAAACGTGGAGACTGGGACGATGGGAGAAGGAGAGGGAAGACTGCGGTGGGCTCGGGGTTCGTCTGCAGTCGCAGGCAGTAAAGCCCGTGTCCCGTGCCTCCAGGTGGAGACACAGCGGGATGGGCACAGTGTCTGGGGAGGCGCGAGAGCTGGCGGAGGAGGGCATGGCTGTGCTGAAAGTGGTCGCCTTCAGGGGTGGGGACGGGTGCAAGGTGCTGCTTTTCGTTAATGCTTTTTGTCATTTTAATTACGTGTTCAAAAATTTTTTTGATAAAAATAAAATGTAAAATAAATATAATAGAATATGTAAACTTTTTTGTTTATGTTTGCGGCATACAGGATTCTAGTTGCCTGACCAGGGATCAAACCCAGTTCCCTTGTGTTGGGAGTGTGGAGTCTTAAATCATTGGAGCACCAGGGAAGTTCTAAGAGCATGTAGTTTAAACAGTGCCAGCAGGGTGGCCAGATGGGAGCAGGGCGTGGGCGCCCGTGGAGGCTCAGGCAGGCGGCAGCTGTGGGAGGCCTTGCTGAGGCATTCTGTGCCCCCTGCGCTCCTCTGTTAGTGCGTCAGTCTTGAGTGAAGGTCTGTCTGAGGAAAACGTCAGTGTCAGACTTTTTCCTTTTGGAAGATACTTGAATATGCTTCGACGCCAGGTTCTCTCGCGTCCAGGTGTTTTTCAAGTGGGCTACTTGATGGTGGGTGGTGGTCCGTCACATCCTTCCCAGGGCAGCCAGAGCGGAGGGAGCTGGATCTAGACACACAGGCAGACCCACTGGACTCGCTTTTAGACCCAGGAATTTAACGCTGTTTTGTTGTGTATGGAGTAAAGACTTTAATCTAAAAACCGCGTGTTAAAAGTTACATGATTGTGGAACATAAGGACCGAGTATTAACACCCAAAGCAACATTTTTCTGAGCTACATTCTGTCTCAGCAGCAGGTATCCACATGACTGGGTTCTGGGTTCTTCCCAGGTGGATTGCAGGGTTTTCCTTTGTGCTCTTGTAGGTGGCACTGGTGTTCCCGAATAGCGACCCAGTGATGTTCACAGTTGCGTTCTACGGCTGCCTCCTGGCTGAGCTGGTTCCTGTCCCCGTCGAAGTGCCGCTTACGAGAAAGGTAGCGCGCGGCGCCGGCTCGGGCTCGTGGCCCTGAGGTGTGGTCCTGAGGTCGCACGTCCACTGCAGCTGCCCCAGCGCCCCCAGCCCCCGGGAGGGAGGGTGGCAGGCAGGCTTCAGAGAGCCCAGGGCCGCTCGGCCAGACGCCCCTCACTGTCTCCCTGGGAGAAGGGCTCGAGAGACACCTGTTGGTGCTGACAAGCCAGTGTGTCACTTACTTGAATATTCCAGCAGAAACCAGTGTCTTTTCCTCCAATGAACAGAATTTGAGATTTGATGAGATTTTGTTAAACCTTCTCAAAATGGTGTGCTTATTGGTAATAACTCTCACTTCCTGGGGATGAGTAAATCATCACAGAGAGATGTCTTACAGCTCACTTTCAGTGATAGACATGTGACAGGAGATGCCCTGAAAATACTGAGCAGCTCTTCCTGCTCACAGATGGCTCCCAGTGGTGTGGCGGGAGGCCGGTGCCCTGGGCAGCTATTATATTGGGGATATAAATACCAGTAATCGGATTATTGAAAAGTATATCATTCTCGGAATGGACTCAGCATGTGTTTTAGAAAGTCAGAGTTTTCTCTTGTATCCTAGTGTTCAGATAGTTGTTAACACGAGCATTATCAGCAAGAAGTATTTGAGAATCCCCATAGTAAAGCTTGTGAATAAAAGCAGTATATCCCAGAGGGCAATGTCTGATGTACAGATATTTGAATACAGGGATTTTAGGGAAAGATTCAAGTTTGTAAAACTTATAAGAAGAAAATGATAAAACTCTGCTTAAGGATGTATTCTGCATAGAAATAAGTACGAATGTTAAAGGTCAGTTAACGTCCCCAGATTAGTCTGTGATTAGTCAAACACAAATCAGGTATAAATTTCAATGCTCTTATTTTTGGAGGTTATTAAAATACTATTAAAGGTCATTTGTGGGCTTCCCTGGTGGTCCAGTGGGTAAGGACACCACCTTGCAGTGCAAGGGGCGCCGGTTCGATCCTTGGCCTGGGAAGATCCCATGTGCCGCGGAGCGGATGGACCCATGTGTCCAATTGCTGAGCTGGAGCTTTGGGGCGCATGTGCCCAGAGCCGGTGCTCTGCGACAACAGAGGCCACTGCGTTGGGAGGCCCACACGGGCCAAAGAACAAAGATGGATGAAAATAGACAAATGAAAGACCAGTAGAAGTGGCCCGCCCGCCCCCCTCCCTCCCCACCGCCCCCCACACACAAAAAGGTCATTAGCAAGAAAAACTATGAGAAGTCAGCTCATTACCCAGAATTTTGTTTTTTAAACTTAAGGACAGCTGTATTTCATTTTGAGGGAAGTCTGGCACACAGCTCTGCAGGCTGACCTGGTCTGGCTCTGCGAGGGCTGAGGAAGGCCCCCCTGTGTGTGAGCGAGCCCCACTCTCTGTCTGCAGGACGCTGGCAGCCAGCAGATAGGGTTTCTGCTGGGCAGCTGCGGAGTCACCCTGGCCCTGACCACGGATGCTTGTCAGAAAGGCCTGCCCAAAGCCCAGACTGGAGAGGTGGCGACCTTCAAAGGTGGGTCCCTGAGTGAGCAGCATGTGCCCGGTTCTCTGCTAAACCGGGCCCTCGAGCATCCTTTCCTGTCAGCAGCAGTGACAGAGGCAGAGGGGTCTTTAGCACAAGTGAGGCCTCGCTCCTTACCTGGCTCAGAGTCTAGACCTGTGCTGACCAGACTGGCAGCCACTGGCCATTAAACTTAGGTGCATGAAGGTTGAGAGAGAGTTGGGCAGCATGCTGGATGCAGAGGCACCAGGCAGGAGCGGGGCCCCCTGACCCTGCCTCTGTGTGTCCCCGTGACGCACCCTTGCAGGCTGGCCCCTCACCTGGCTGGTGATCGATGGGAAGCACCTGACCAAGCCCCCCAGGACTGGCACCCGGCGGCACAGGATGCGGGGCCCGGGACCGCCTACATCGAGGTAGTCCCCTCGCCTGGCCGCATGTCCGTTGCAGGCAACAATGCTCTTATTTTGGAGGTTATTAAAATACTATTAAAGGTCATTTGTGGGCTTCCCTGGTGGTCCAGTGGGTAAGGACACCACCTTGCAGTGCAAGGGGCGCCGGTTCGATCCTTGGCCTGGGAAGATCCCATGTGCCGCGGAGCGGATGGACCCATGTGTCCAATTGCTGAGCTGGAGCTTTGGGGCGCATGTGCCCAGAGCCGGTGCTCTGCGACAACAGAGGCCACTGCGTTGGGAGGCCCACACGGGCCAAAGAACAAAGATGGATGAAAATAGACAAATGAAAGACCAGTAGAAGTGGCCCGCCCAGCCCCCTCCCGCCCCACCGCCCCCCACACACAAAAAGGTCATTAGCAAGAAAAACTATGAGAAGTCAGCTCATTACCCAGAATTTTGTTTTTTAAACTTAAGGACAGCTGTATTTCATTTTGAGGGAAGTCTGGCACACAGCTCTGCAGGCTGACCTGGTCTGGCTCTGCGAGGGCTGAGGAAGGCCCCCCTGTGTGTGAGCGAGCCCCACTCTCTGTCTGCAGGACGCTGGCAGCCAGCAGATAGGGTTTCTGCTGGGCAGCTGCGGAGTCACCCTGGCCCTGACCACGGATGCTTGTCAGAAAGGCCTGCCCAAAGCCCAGACTGGAGAGGTGGCGACCTTCAAAGGTGGGTCCCTGAGTGAGCAGCATGTGCCCGGTTCTCTGCTAAACCGGGCCCTCGAGCATCCTTTCCTGTCAGCAGCAGTGACAGAGGCAGAGGGGTCTTTAGCACAAGTGAGGCCTCGCTCCTTACCTGGCTCAGAGTCTAGACCTGTGCTGACCAGACTGGCAGCCACTGGCCATTAAACTTAGGTGCATGAAGGTTGAGAGAGAGTTGGGCAGCATGCTGGATGCAGAGGCACCAGGCAGGAGCGGGGCCCCCTGACCCTGCCTCTGTGTGTCCCCGTACGTACCCTTGCAGGCTGGCCCCCCCTCACCTGGCTGGTGATCGATGGGAAGCACCTGACCAAGCCCCCCAAGGACTGGCACCCGGCGGCACAGGATGCGGGGCCCGGGACCGCCTACATCGAGGTAGTCCCCTCGCCTGGCCGCATGTCCGTTGCAGGCAACAGCGTCTGTGCTTCTCCTTCGCCCGAGAAAGGCACGGCGCCTCACTCAGAGCCTCCCTCCTGCCTCCCTGGGGATGGCCTGCATGCCCTGCCCCCTCCCTACCCTCCCAGGTGCACCTGGCCTCAGCTGAAGGCGTCACCTTGAGGGCCCGGGCATGCCGTGCGCTCTGGTCGAACCCATAGTGAGTGGAGGAGGATGCCTCCGGAAACCTGACGTGCGCGGCACTTTGGCATCTTTCAGTACAAGACCAGCAAGGAGGGCAGCACCGTGGGGGTGGCAGTGTCCCACGCGTCCCTGCTGGCGCAGTGCCAGGCTCTGACCCAGGCGTGCGGCTACTCGGAAGGTGAGGGCTGGGGCGGCT
Source organism: Tragulus kanchil (assembly GCA_022376925.1). Taxonomy (NCBI): domain Eukaryota; kingdom Metazoa; phylum Chordata; class Mammalia; order Artiodactyla; family Tragulidae; genus Tragulus; species Tragulus kanchil. The sequence continues at coordinate 248,686,888 of JAIOJX010000028.1, forward strand.
CGCCCCTCCCAGAGCACACCCGTGAGGCCGGCGGGGAGGGGAGGGGGCGGGATGTGGGCCTGCAGGGCGATCTGAGAAGGAGGTGCGGGCCTGGGCGTGACAGGCCCTCCCCCTCCCCTTCACGGCCAAGAAGAAAGGAAGGTGCTCGCGCCTCCTGTGGCCTCAAGTGGTGCTGCTTCCCGTGTTTCGAGACGCGTGATCAGCATGGTCTGTGTTAATCCACAGTCGTGTGGCCTGCTTTCATGTTTACCAAGAGTATTGACTGGGGCATGGTATTTGGAAATGCTGTGTATGTTCCCTAGAACGCTTGCATGTTGATTATGTAATCCCCTCAGGGTTTCTCTAAAAAGGCATGTGACTTGTGAGAGGGTTACCCTGTGGTTTAACTGTTTTTGTCCACTTTCAGCTGAAATAGTAACAAATGTGCTGGATTTCAAAAAGGATGCCGGCCTATGGCATGGAGTGCTAACAGTGAGTGCTGTGGCTGCGTCGCCTGGCCGTGGGGTGGCTGCTGACGCTTCAAGCCCACGGGCGGCACCGAGCCCCACTGAGGCTGGTGGCGTCAGCCCTGTCCTGTGAACAGAGCTCCGACTCTGTGCCCTGCCGGGTGAGGCTGCCACACCCCGTCCCCTGCCGACCGCTGGTCTCTTCGCAGAGTGTCTTGAACAGGATGCACGTGGTCAGCATCCCGTATGCGCTGATGAAGGCGAACCCGCTCTCCTGGATTCAGAAAGTGTGTGCATATAAAGGTAACAGGAGCACCGTCTCTCCGGGCACCCTTCCCGGGAGGGGTCTCTGGGCTGATCTGTGGTGATTAGGAAACAGTAGAGCAGAACACAGAGCTGCGGGTGAGGGCGGCCCCCGCAGCCTGGCTCGCCAGCGCTGGGAGTCGGGCCCGTGGAGGGCGGCGCTGCTCTGCAGGGCTCGGCGGGCCTGCGGCGTCCCAGGTGCCCCGTGCATGTCAGCCAGACGAGTGGTGGTGCCAGTTGCCAAGTGCGGGCGTGGGCTGTGCTCTATGGGGAGCTGTCTCTGATGACCCTGTTTCACGATGAAAACTGAAGTCTAAGTGGGGCATTGGGCGACACCTCCTCCCACCAGTGAGACCAGGGACCCAAGGCACAGCACAGGGCGGGCCCGCCTTGCAGCTGCAGGGGGCAGCTTGGGGAGGGGCAGCCAGGGAGCAAGAGGCAGGAATGGTGGGAGCAGGGAGGGAATCCGAGCCGCCCACGCCCTGAGCTGACCTCCAGACAGGCCGGGTTGGGGGAAGCCCAGGAGGCTGGACTGCAGGTTTGTGCGCCTGCCCGTGACGCAGGCGTGTCCTGCTCCCCCTGCAGCCCAGGCGGCACTGGTGAAGTCCCGCGACATGCACTGGTCTCTCCTGGCTCAGCGAGGTCAGAGGGACGTCAGCCTCAGTTCCCTGCGCCTGCTGGTCGTGGCTGATGGTGCGAACCCCTGTGAGTACTGCGCGGCTCCCAGCCCCCCAGCTGCCCACCACCCCACCACCCCTACAGGTCAGGTTCCAGGGAGTTGGGGTGGAGCCTGACTGCACTGCGAAGCAGCAGATGCGCCTCCTGCTCTGTGACTTGGGGTCTTATGGTGACTTACTGGGGCATCCCAGGAGCGGTTTTGAAAGTGACTCTGACAGAGTAGACGGGAGATACGACAGAACATAGAGGCAACCAGCCTGTGCCCCACTGAGCTGGTTCAGCTGCCTTGAATCCTCCTGGGCTCCACGTGGGGCCTGAGTGTAGCTGCTTGTTGTCCAGGGCCTGCCTGGGTGTCCTCGGAGCCTTGGTTGACCTTTGCTGGGGTTTCTGTGCAGCGTGGAACCCTTGGCCAGGGTGGGGGAAGTTTTCTCACTGGTTTAACAACTATGTGTTTCTGTTTATGCCTTGAATATGCCCTGGACTGGAGGCTGGTCTTTCATCTAATCCCTGTCTAGTGTGGCCCCAACACCCCTGGGCTCCTGAGTATCTGACAGTTGGGAGGGCACCATACCTTCTAGTACCTCAAAGCCTTTCATTCCCTCCACCCACCCCTGAGACCCGTGAGACCCCTGAGTCCTGCCTCCAAAGCACCACAGGCCACCTGCTCCTCTGCGTCTGTACCCACACCCTTGGCATAGCTGCTGAGCTACCAGGGAGCCCCTCCCCAGACCAGACACCCCGCAGCCTTCAGATCCCGGGACTCTGAGTACCCATGGCTTCCCTGATGCTCTGAGCTGTCCAGACGGCCTTGTTCTCTGCTGGATGCAAGGACATGTAACCAGGTCTTCTCTCCCGGGCCTCACTGCGGCAGAAGGCTGCAGGTTGCCTTGTAGCCCCTCGTCCTGGTGGGGCAGGACTGTTCTGACTCAGGCCCTGAGCAGGCAGCAGCACACCAGATGGTGGCTGGGCGAGCGGGCAGAAAAACTGGGATGGAGGGCCAGGCTGCCCCTACAGGGAGAGGTATGGTCTGGGCAGACTGCAGTTGCGAGGTGCATCCAGGTATGGTTCTCATGAGGGCCGGGCCGTTTGCTGCAGAAGGTTCAACACTGGCTCCGTAAGCGCCCAGGGTTAGCAGAACTGCCAGCAGGCAGGTGAGGCTGTCAGACTTCAGACACAACTCCAGGGGTGAGAGTCGGCTTCTTATTTGCTGGTGATTTGAAATGCATCCTGTATTTTGTGGAAAAAGCACCCCCACGCGCACCATGAGATGACGGGTGACTGTGGGGTAGAGGGGTGCAGCCTCCAGGCCCCACGCCGGGCGTTCTCCATGCTGGGTGCCCGTCGGCCTTCCATTCAGCTCTTGCGTCCGCTTTGTCTCACGCAGGGTCCATATCCTCCTGTGACGCCTTCCTTAACGTCTTCCAGGCCCGAGGGCTGCGGCCAGAGGTCATCTGTCCCTGCGCCAGTTCGCCAGAGGCACTTACCGTGGCCATCCGCAGGTAGCTGGTCACTCCCTTCTGGTTTTTTTGTAGACATGCGGTTCTTCTTCATTCAGCTGAATATGCCCTGGACTGGAGGCTGGTCTTTCATCTAATCCCTGTCTAGTGTGGCCCCAACACCCCTGGGCTCCTGAGTATCTGACAGTTGGGAGGGCACCATACCTTCTAGTACCTCAAAGCCTTTCATTCCCTCCACCCACCCCTGAGACCCGTGAGACCCCTGAGTCCTGCCTCCAAAGCACCACAGGCCACCTGCTCCTCTGCGTCTGTACCCACACCCTTGGCATAGCTGCTGAGCTACCAGGGAGCCTCCCAGACCAGACACCCCGCAGCCTTCAGATCCCGGGACTCTGAGTACCCATGGCTTCCCTGATGCTCTGAGCTGTCCAGACGGCCTTGTTCTCTGCTGGATGCAAGGACATGTAACCAGGTCTTCTCTCCCGGGCCTCACTGCGGCAGAAGGCTGCAGGTTGCCTTGTAGCCCCTCGTCCTGGTGGGGCAGGACTGTTCTGACTCAGGCCCTGAGCAGGCAGCAGCACACCAGATGGTGGCTGGGCGAGCGGGCAGAAAAACTGGGATGGAGGGCCAGGCTGCCCCTACAGGGAGAGGTATGGTCTGGGCAGACTGCAGTTGCGAGGTGCATCCAGGTATGGTTCTCATGGGGGCCCGGGGCCCTTTTTGCTGCAGAAGGTTCAACACTGGCTCCGTAAGCGCCCAGGGTTAGCAGAACTGCCAGCAGGCAGGTGAGGCTGTCAGACTTCAGACACAACTCCAGGGGTGAGAGTCGGCTTCTTATTTGCTGGTGATTTGAAATGCATCCTGTATTTTGTGGAAAAAGCACCCCCACGCGCACCATGAGATGACGGGTGACTGTGGGGTAGAGGGGTGCAGCCTCCAGGCCCCACGCCGGGCGTTCTCCATGCTGGGTGCCCGTCGGCCTTCCATTCAGCTCTTGCGTCCGCTTTGTCTCACGCAGGGTCCATATCCTCCTGTGACGCCTTCCTTAACGTCTTCCAGGCCCGAGGGCTGCGGCCAGAGGTCATCTGTCCCTGCGCCAGTTCGCCAGAGGCACTTACCGTGGCCATCCGCAGGTAGCTGGTCACTCCCTCTGTCTTGTAGACATGCGGTTCTTCTTCATTCAGCTGAATTACCTGTGGTAGCAAATTCGGCTCATTTGTTCCTGAGCAAGCAGAACTGGCCAGTGGCCGGCCCAGGGCCTCTCCGGGCGTGCTCATGTTGTGGTGGGGCAGCCCCGGCTACCACGTCCACACCCTGCACTGGCCGCACGTCCCACACCAGCCAGCCTGGCTCTTGGCACAGTTCCATAGCGGCCCCTTGGGCTGAGACCTCAGGATCATTGCAGCCCAAGACCCGCCTTGTTCTGGCAGGGTCGGGAGGCCTGATGGAGACGGTCTCCTGCTCCGTGCTCACCCACGTGGCTCTTCAGGCCCCACAGGTGTTCCTGCGGGGTCACCTTCCTGCCCTGTCATCTCTGGTCAGCCAGGACTGCCGTCCACGCCCCCCGAGTGCTGTCCTTGTGTAGAGGGCAGCGTGTTCACAGCTGGCGGCACTTTGTATTAATTTTCCACCCACAGCTCAGTGGTAAGAAAGAGAATGAGTCTCAGTTGTGGTCTTGTGTTATGTCATGTGTTTATAAACGGCAATAAGAAATCCTAACATGTTAATAGGAATTCGCGTTAAACAGTCACCCATATGCTTCCCAGACAGTGGGGGTCCTCACGCCTTTGTCTGTGGGGACCTCTTGGACTCAGCAAGGTGTTTTTTCTCATGGGAGAAGTTGTGACGTTTGTTTCTTAGTGTCCCGGTTCCTGTTGCTGTGAAACCAACCAGGCCCAGACTTGGTGTCGCAGTGGCAGTGGCCACTTTACTGCCCCCTGCTTCCTGCAGTCAGGCCCTGGGACGGCTGCTCGTGCTGCGGCTCAGTGGTCTCTGGTTGGAACCAGCGGGGGCAACCGACTGCTGATCAGCCCCCTGCCCGCTTCCAGGCTTGCTCCATGCTGGGTGCCCGTCGGCCTTCCATTCAGCTCTTGCGTCCGCTTTGTCTCACGCAGGGTCCATATCCTCCTGTGACGCCTTCCTTAACGTCTTCCAGGCCCGAGGGCTGCGGCCAGAGGTCATCTGTCCCTGCGCCAGTTCGCCAGAGGCACTTACCGTGGCCATCCGCAGGTAGCTGGTCACTCCCTCTGTCTTGTAGACATGCGGTTCTTCTTCATTCAGCTGAATTACCTGTGGTAGCAAATTCGGCTCATTTGTTCCTGAGCAAGCAGAACTGGCCAGTGGCCGGCCCAGGGCCTCTCCGGGCGTGCTCATGTTGTGGTGGGGCAGCCCCGGCTACCACGTCCACACCCTGCACTGGCCGCACGTCCCACACCAGCCAGCCTGGCTCTTGGCACAGTTCCATAGCGGCCCCTTGGGCTGAGACCTCAGGATCATTGCAGCCCAAGACCCGCCTTGTTCTGGCAGGGTCGGGAGGCCTGATGGAGACGGTCTCCTGCTCCGTGCTCACCCACGTGGCTCTTCAGGCCCCACAGGTGTTCCTGCGGGGTCACCTTCCTGCCCTGTCATCTCTGGTCAGCCAGGACTGCCGTCCACGCCCCCCGAGTGCTGTCCTTGTGTAGAGGGCAGCGTGTTCACAGCTGGCGGCACTTTGTATTAATTTTCCACCCACAGCTCAGTGGTAAGAAAGAGAATGAGTCTCAGTTGTGGTCTTGTGTTATGTCATGTGTTTATAAACGGCAATAAGAAATCCTAACATGTTAATAGGAATTCGCGTTAAACAGTCACCCATATGCTTCCCAGACAGTGGGGGTCCTCACGCCTTTGTCTGTGGGGACCTCTTGGACTCAGCAAGGTGTTTTTTCTCATGGGAGAAGTTGTGACGTTTGTTTCTTAGTGTCCCGGTTCCTGTTGCTGTGAAACCAACCAGGCCCAGACTTGGTGTCGCAGTGGCAGTGGCCACTTTACTGCCCCCTGCTTCCTGCAGTCAGGCCCTGGGACGGCTGCTCGTGCTGCGGCTCAGTGGTCTCTGGTTGGAACCAGCGGGGGCAACCGACTGTTCTGCAGTTGCAGCCCAGGGCCCCCGCCTCTGGTCCCAGCATCCTCCAGGCTTGCTCCCAGGAAATGTGTCCTCTGCTCACCTGCTGCCCGGGCTGTGGGCCCTGTCCCAGGACAGCCTGGTGGAAGCAGTCACCTTTGTGCCCTCCTTGGAAGGCATGCAGCATCATCGCGTGGGCCTTGCAGCCCCCACCGGGTCCCCCTGTGGTATGCATGGGGTGGGGCATTGTGCAGACCTGTGGGCGACACTGCCCCTGGGGTCCCACAGGCAGCATCCCCACATTCTCGCACCAGCTGGCACTTTGCTGCACATTGTCCTGCTGGCAGCGGGCTGTAGTCCACCCACACGGGCTCTGTCCCCTCGTCAGTTAATAAATTTTGTTTCCAGGCCACCTGACCTGGGAGGCCCTCCTCCAAGAAGAGCTGTGCTGTCGATGAGCGGCCTCAGTCATGGGGTGATCAGAGTGGACGCTGACGAGAAGCTGTCAGTCCTCGCCGTTCAGGACGTTGGCCAGGTGATGCCTGGAGGTGAGGGCTCAGCGGGGTTGCAGAGGGGAGGGTCTTGGCCTGAAGCCAAGTGGACACGAGGGCTCTGGAGCACATGTTCACTGGACTTCCGATGGTTCCACGTGAGCTTGGATTTCAGTTGGTAGCATGTTTTCTGTTTTGTGCCAAGGGTAGTACGTTTGGCCCATGACTCTGCCTTGGTCCCCTCTGGAGTCACAGAGTTTCAGTCCAGAAGCTTGTGCCAGGCGGCCAGGGGGACAGGGTTGTCTAGGTCCCACCATGTTAATAGGAATTCGCGTTAAACAGTCACCCATATGCTTCCCAGACAGTGGGGGTCCTCACGCCTTTGTCTGTGGGGACCTCTTGGACTCAGCAAGGTGTTTTTTCTCATGGGAGAAGTTGTGACGTTTGTTTCTTAGTGTCCCGGTTCCTGTTGCTGTGAAACCAACCAGGCCCAGACTTGGTGTCGCAGTGGCAGTGGCCACTTTACTGCCCCCTGCTTCCTGCAGTCAGGCCCTGGGACGGCTGCTCGTGCTGCGGCTCAGTGGTCTCTGGTTGGAACCAGCGGGGGCAACCGACTGTTCTGCAGTTGCAGCCCAGGGCCCCCGCCTCTGGTCCCAGCATCCTCCAGGCTTGCTCCCAGGAAATGTGTCCTCTGCTCACCTGCTGCCCGGGCTGTGGGCCCTGTCCCAGGACAGCCTGGTGGAAGCAGTCACCTTTGTGCCCTCCTTGGAAGGCATGCAGCATCATCGCGTGGGCCTTGCAGCCCCCACCGGGTCCCCCTGTGGTATGCATGGGGTGGGGCATTGTGCAGACCTGTGGGGCGCACACTGCCCCTGGGGTCCCACAGGCAGCATCCCCACATTCTCGCACCAGCTGGCACTTTGCTGCACATTGTCCTGCTGGCAGCGGGCTGTAGTCCACCCACACGGGCTCTGTCCCCTCGTCAGTTAATAAATTTTGTTTCCAGGCCACCTGACCTGGGAGGCCCTCCTCCAAGAAGAGCTGTGCTGTCGATGAGCGGCCTCAGTCATGGGGTGATCAGAGTGGACGCTGACGAGAAGCTGTCAGTCCTCGCCGTTCAGGACGTTGGCCAGGTGATGCCTGGAGGTGAGGGCTCAGCGGGGTTGCAGAGGGGAGGGTCTTGGCCTGAAGCCAAGTGGACACGAGGGCTCTGGAGCACATGTTCACTGGACTTCCGATGGTTCCACGTGAGCTTGGATTTCAGTTGGTAGCATGTTTTCTGTTTTGTGCCAAGGGTAGTACGTTTGGCCCATGACTCTGCCTTGGTCCCCTCTGGAGTCACAGAGTTTCAGTCCAGAAGCTTGTGCGCCAGGCGGCCACATGCGTTGGTGACAGGGTTGTCTAGGTCCCACCAAGGGCCTGTTAGGTGAGCATCAGAGGGCCCCCAAAGGTTCTAGGTAAGTCACGGGCCTGGCTGCACGTGTCACCAGTGGGACACCAGTGGGGGAGGGTGACAGCACCGTTTCCCTGCAGCCTCCCCTCCCCAGGGAACCTGCACACTTGGGACCCCTGAACAGTGGCAGAGGGGAGTTTAGAGCGGAGCCATCCAGGGGCCCATGTTGGCACAAGTGGCGACGCCTTGTGTGTGCCCTGAAGCTGCCCCTCGCGGCTGCAGCCCCATGGTGCTTCAGCTGCCCTCCTCCCCATGCCCACCTCTTGTTATGGCCTAGGGAGCAGCTCCCGTCTCCACTCAGGCCCCACTTGTGGTTCACCTCAAGTCCAGGGCCCAGGACCCAGGAGCATGTCTGCATCTCTGCCTCTGCAGGCTCTCAGGGTGGGCTGAGCCCCGGTGGGAGGGACACACTGTGTCTGGCCGAGTGGCTGTGCCGCGGTCCGGCGTCAGCACACACAGAGCAAAACTGGACATTTAGTAGGTTGGTGCAGACGTAATTGCTTTTTCAGATAGTGAATTTTACATTATTATTAACTGGGCTCAAACGTCATTATTAATCAAAATAGGAACTATTACTGTCAATACATTTTTTCCAGTGAGAAATAAGTTTATTCCTGTAGCATAAAAATCCATGCTTTGGGATTCAGCAGACTCCTGGAAGGCATTTTCTGCATCCTGCTGGTTGTGGAAGCATTCTCCCATGCAAATAGTTGTTGAGATGCTTGAAGACATGGTGGTTGGTTGGCAAGAGGCCAGGCAAATATGGCAGATGAGGCAAAACTTCATAGGCCAGTTCCTTCACCTTTCAGAGCATTGACCGTGTGGCGTGCAGTTGCACGTTGTTGTGGAGAAGAATTGGACCTTTGCTGTCGGTCAGTGCTGGCTCCAGGTGTTACAGTTTTGGGTGCATTAACCATATGCTGAGCATTTTCTCAAATGTAACGGTTTCACTGGGATTCAGAAAGCTGTAGTGGATCAAACTGGCAGCAGACCACCAAAAAGTGACTATGACCTTTTTTTGGTGCAAGTTTGGCTTTGGGAAGTGCTTTGGAGCTTCTTGGTACAACCACTGAGCTGGTCATCATGGTGGTTGTATAAAATCCACTTTTCGTCACATGTCACAGTCCGATTGGTTTATTGTTGCATGGAATAAGAGAAGACAACATTTCAAAATGGTATTTTTTTTGATTTGCAGTCAGCTCACGAGGCACCCATTTATCCAACTTTTTCACATTTCCAGTTTCAAACGCTGACTGACCTTAGAAGAGTTGATGTTGAGTTCTTTGGCAACTTCTTGTGTAGATGGAAGAGGCTTGGCTTCGATGATTGCTCTCAGTTGTTGGCTCTTGTCAGCTTCCAGTGGCTGACAGCTGCGCTCCTCATCTTCAAGGCTCTCGTCCTCTTGGCAAAACTTCTTGGACCAGCACTGCACTGTACGTTTGTTAGCAGTGTCTAGGCCAAATGCATCGTTGATGTCATATGTTGCCTTTGCCGCTTTATAACCCATTTTGAACTCAAAAAAAAAAAATCACTCGTTTGCTTTTTTTTTTTTTTTTTGGCCACTTCTGTTGGTCTTTCATCTATTTATTTTCATCCATCTTTGTTCTTTGGTCTTTGTGGGTCTCCCATCGTGTGGCCTCTCTCACTGGAGAGCACTGGCACTGGGTGCATGTGCTCCAGAGCTCCGGCTCGGTAGTTGGACACATTGGTCCAGTCGCTCCGCGGCACGTGGGATCTTCCCAGGCCAGGGATCAAACTGGCGCCCCTTGCACTGCAAGGTGATGTCCTTACCCCCTGGACCACCAGGGAAGCCCCTCAAGTTTGCTTTTTTGTCTAGCATAATTTCTATGGTCTAAAATAAATATAAAACAAATAACAAGTAGTGTCATTAGCAAAAAATCATAAACTAAAGAATATGCATTAAAATGACTATAACCACGTTTATTTAAGAGTGTATTCTAATATCAAAGGGCAGAGTTTAACAATGCAAAAGTGCACTTTGGCGCCAACACAATACATTCATTTCTAGTTCCCCTGCTTTTTTTTCCTTGCATAAGTCTATCCAAAATAAGGACTCATCAGTTCTGCAGATGAGCTATTTCAAACCCTAAATGTTGATGCTGTTAAATTGCTGCACTCAATATGATAGCAAATTTTGAAAACTCAGTAGCGGGCACAGGACTGGAAAAGGCCAGTTTTCATTCCAGTCCCAAAGAAGAGCAATGCCAACGAGTGTTCAGACTACCACACAGTTGGGCTCATTTCACATGCTGGCAAGGTCATGCTCAAAATCCTTCAAGCAAGGCTTCAACAGTACATGAACTGAGAACTTCCAGATGTACAGGCTAGATTTAGAAAAGGTAGAGGAACCAAGTCATTCCATTTGGCTGACCTTAGAAGAGTTGATGTTGAGTTCTTTGGCAACTTCTTGTGTAGATGGAAGAGGCTTGGCGATTGCTCTCAGTTGTTGGCTCTTGTCAGCTTCCAGTGGCTGACAGCTGCGCTCCTCATCTTCAAGGCTCTCGTCCTCTTGGCAAAACTTCTTGGACCAGCACTGCACTGTACGTTTGTTAGCAGTGTCTAGGCCAAATGCATCGTTGATGTCATATGTTGCCTTTGCCGCTTTATAACCCATTTTGAACTCAAAAAAAAAAAATCCCTCGTTTGCTTTTTTTTTTTTTTTTTGGCCACTTCTGTTGGTCTTTCATCTATTTATTTTCATCCATCTTTGTTCTTTGGTCTTTGTGGGTCTCCCATCGTGTGGCCTCTCTCACTGGAGAGCACTGGCACTGGGTGCATGTGCTCCAGAGCTCCGGCTCGGTAGTTGGACACATTGGTCCAGTCGCTCCGCGGCACGTGGGATCTTCCCAGGCCAGGGATCAAACTGGCGCCCCTTGCACTGCAAGGTGGTGTCCTTACCCACTGGACCACCAGGAAGCCCCTCAAGTTTGCTTTTTTGTCTAGCATAATTTCTATGGTCTAAAATAAATATAAAACAAATAACAAGTAGTGTCATTAGCAAAAAATCATAAACTAAAGAATATGCATTAAAATGACTATAACCACGTTTATTTAAGAGTGTATTCTAATATCAAAGGGCAGAGTTTAACAATGCAAAAGTGCACTTTGGCGCCAACACAATACATTCATTTCTAGTTCCCCTGCTTTTTTTTCCTTGCATAAGTCTATCCAAAATAAGGACTCATCAGTTCTGCAGATGAGCTATTTCAAACCCTAAATGTTGATGCTGTTAAATTGCTGCACTCAATATGATAGCAAATTTTGAAAACTCAGTAGCGGGCACAGGACTGGAAAAGGCCAGTTTTCATTCCAGTCCCAAAGAAGAGCAATGCCAACGAGTGTTCAGACTACCACACAGTTGGGCTCATTTCACATGCTGGCAAGGTCATGCTCAAAATCCTTCAAGCAAGGCTTCAACAGTACATGAACTGAGAACTTCCAGATGTACAGGCTAGATTTAGAAAAGGTAGAGGAACCAGAGATCAAATTGCCAGCATCTGTTGGATCATAGGAAAAAGCAAGGGAATTCCAGGAAAACATCCACTTCTCATCATTGACTCTGATAAAGCCTTTGGCTGTGTGGATCATAACAAACTGTGGAAAATTCTTAAGAGATGGGAGTCCCAGACCACCTTACTTGTCTCCTGTGAAACCTGTATGCAGGTCAAGAGGTAATAGGTAGAGCTGGACATGGAATAGTGAACTCAAACAAGAGTTCAAAATTGAGAAAGGAATACATCAAAGCTGTTTATTGTTACCCTGCTTATTTAACTTACATGCAGAGTACAAAATGCCAGGCTGGATGAAGCTCAAGCTGGAATCAATATTCCTGGGAGAAATGCCAATAACCTCAGATATGCAGATGACACTTCCCTAACGGCAGAAAGCAAAGAGGAACTAAAGGCCCTCTCGACAGTCTTATGGACATTGGGGTGAGGGAGGAGAATATGCTGTGGGACTAGGGGATCTCTAACAGGGGCTCTGTGGTGACCTGGAGGGGTGGGAAGGGGAGGGAGTTTGTGGGAGAGATACATGTGTACCTACAGTAGATTCAGGTCAATGTATGGCAGTAAGCAACACAACTTTGTAAAAAATTAAATAAAAAATAAAGGCCCTCTCAGTGAAGGTGAAAGAGAATGAAAAAGACACCTTAAAAGTCAACACTCGGGCTTGCCCTGGTGGTCGGTCCAGTGGGTAAGGACACCGCCTTGCAGTGCAAGGGGCGCCAGTTCGATCCCTGGCCTGGGAAGATCCCACGTGCCGCAGAGCGGCTGGGCCGATGTGTCCAATTACTGAGCTGGAGCTCTGGGGCACATGTGCCCAGAGTCAGCGCTCTGCAACGATGGAGGCCACCGCGATGGGAGGCCCACAGGAGCCAAAGAACAAAGACAGATGAAAATAGAGAAATGGAAGACCAATTGAAGTGGCCCGCCCACTCCCCTCCCTCCCCACCCCATTCCCCAAAAAGACAAATAAATGAAATAAATGTTAAAAAAAAAACCCGTGGGAGAATTTGCAACCATGTTTAAAAAAAAAAGTCAACACTCGTGCTTGCTTCAGTAGCACATATACTAAAATTGGAACAATACAGAGAAGATTAGCATGGCCCCTGCGCAAAGATGACATGCAAATTCGTGAAGCATTCCATATTTGTAGCTACATGCAAAAAGATGAAGTTGGAACATTCCCTGACACTGTACACAAAGATAGAGTGGATTAAAGACCTAAATGTAAGACCAGAAACCATAAAACTCTTAGAGGAGAATATAGGCAAAACACTCAATGACATAAGTCAAAGCAAGATCTTCCATGACCTGCCTACTAGGAATAGCGGAACTAAAAGCAAAAATTAACACGTGAGACGTAATGAAACTTAAAAGCTTTTGTATAGCAAAAGAAATTACTACAAAGGTGAACAGACAACCACAGAATGGGAGAAAATAATAGCAAATGAAACAACAGACAAAGAATTAATCTCCAAAATCTACAAACAACTCAGACAACTCAGCACCAGAAAAATTAACAACCCAGTCAAAAAATGGGGAAAGGGGCTTCCCTGGTGGTCCAGTGGGTAAAGACACCGCCTTGCAGTGCAAGGGGCGCCGGTTCGATCCCTGGCCTGGGAAGATCCCACGTGCCGCGGAGCGGCTGAACTGATGTGTCCAATCACCGAGCCGGAGCTCTGGGGCACATGCGCCCAGAGCCGGTGCTCTGCGACAACAGAGGCCACTGCGATGGGAGGCCCACACGGGCCAAAGAACAAAAGATGGATGAAAATAGACACATGAAAGACCAATAGAAGTAGCCCGCCTGCTCCCCTCCCTCCCCACCCCACCCCCCACCAAAATAAATAAATAAATAAATCTTAAAAAAAAAAAAAAAGACACTTGCTCCTTGGAAGAAAAGCGATGATAAACCTAGACAGTATTAAAAAGCTAGAGACGTCACTTTGCTGACAAAGGTCTATATGGTCAAAGCTATGGTTTTTCCAGTGGTCATGTATAGAAGTGAGAGTTGGACTGTAAAGAAGGCGGAATGCCAGAGAACTGCTGCTTTCAAACTGTGCTGCTGGAGAAGACTCGTGAGGCTCCCTTGGACTGCAGGAGATAAACGCCAGTCAATCCTGCAGGAAATTCAACCCTGAATATTCACTGGAAGCACTGATGCTGAAGCTCGTATACTTTGGCCACCTGATGTAAAGAGCCAACTCATTTTGGAAAAGACCCTGATGCTGGGAAATAGTTAGCATGGCCCCTCAAAGATGACATGCAATTGTACACAAAGAATAAAAGAGTTGGAACATTCCCTGACACTGTACACAAAGATAGAGTGGATTAAAGACCTAAATGTAAGACCAGAAACCATAAAACTCTTAGAGGAGAATATAGGCAAAACACTCAATGACATAAGTCAAAGCAAGATCTTCCATGACCTGCCTACTAGGAATAGCGGAACTAAAAGCAAAAATTAACACGTGAGACGTAATGAAACTTAAAAGCTTTTGTATAGCAAAAGAAATTACTACAAAGGTGAACAGACAACCACAGAATGGGAGAAAATAATAGCAAATGAAACAACAGACAAAGAATTAATCTCCAAAATCTACAAACAACTCAGACAACTCAGCACCAGAAAAATTAACAACCCAGTCAAAAAATGGGGAAAGGGGCTTCCCTGGTGGTCCAGTGGGTAAAGACACCGCCTTGCAGTGCAAGGGGCGCCGGTTCGATCCCTGGCCTGGGAAGATCCCACGTGCCGCGGAGCGGCTGAACTGATGTGTCCAATCACCGAGCCGGAGCTCTGGGGCACATGCGCCCAGAGCCGGTGCTCTGCGACAACAGAGGCCACTGCGATGGGAGGCCCACACGGGCCAAAGAACAAAAGATGGATGAAAATAGACACATGAAAGACCAATAGAAGTAGCCCGCCTGCTCCCCTCCCTCCCCACCCCCACCAAAATAAATAAATAAATAAATCTTAAAAAAAAAAAAAAAGACACTTGCTCCTTGGAAGAAAAGCGATGATAAACCTAGACAGTATTAAAAAGCTAGAGACGTCACTTTGCTGACAAAGGTCTATATGGTCAAAGCTATGGTTTTTCCAGTGGTCATGTATAGAAGTGAGAGTTGGACTGTAAAGAAGGCGGAATGCCAGAGAACTGCTGCTTTCAAACTGTGCTGCTGGAGAAGACTCGTGAGGCTCCCTTGGACTGCAGGGAGATAAACGCCAGTCAATCCTGCAGGAAATTAACCCTGAATATTCACTGGAAGCACTGATGCTGAAGCTCGTATACTTTGGCCACCTGATGTAAAGAGCCAACTCATTTTGGAAAAGACCCTGATGCTGGGAAATAGTGTAGGAGAAGGGGACGACAGAGGACGAGATGATTGGTGGGCATCGCTGACTCAGTGGACAGGAGCTCGAGCATCCTCGGGGAGGTAGTGCAGGGCAGGGAAGCCTGGTGTGCTGCCGTCCGTGGGGTCGCAGAGTCCGACACGACCGAGGGACTGAACAACAACACGAGTCCTGCAGAAGCAAGAATTTGAGGAGAAACATTTCACGGGTAAAGTTCAAGGTCTTAGTGATTCTTGACTTATGAGGTGAGCACAGCAATTTTTTTAAAGATTGGTGAAATACTGTAGGACATGATTCTTCTGATGGAAAGCATAACGGCTTTCGTGGTGGGACCCATTTTATTCTTAACCTCGTCCCAGGGCTTCCCTGGTGGTCCAGTGGGTAAGGACACCGCCTTGCAGTGAAAGGAGCGCCGGTTGGATCCCTGGCCTGGGAAGATCCCACGTGCCGTGGGCGGCTGGACTGATGTGTCCAGTTACCGAGCCGGAGCTCTGGAGCGCATGTGGCCAGTGCCGGTGCTCTGCAACAACAGAGGCCACCGCGATGGGAGGCCCACAAGAGCCAAAGAACAAAGATGGATGAAAATAGAGAAATGAAAGACCAATAGAAGTGGCCCGCCTGCCCCCAACCTGCCCCCCCTAAAAAAAACAAAAAAACAATTATTAACCTCGTCCCAGATTCTCTTTATGTACGGATACTCCTGGGGAGCTGTGTGTGCACGTACCTGCCCTGGCTGTGTGTGTGCTCCCCCCAGAGTGTGTGTGTGCAAGTGTGCCTGCTGCCCTGGGGGTGTGTGTGTGCCTGCTCCCCCACGTATGTGTGCTTGCACATGCACGGACACGTGCCCCCTGGGTATGAGTGCGTCACGTGTGCTTACTGCCCGGAGGTCTGTGTGTGTGCTCCGCCGGGCGTGTGTTGACAGGACGGTGCAGTTCTGAGTTGGGGGCTCCTGGCAGGTGCACAGCCTTCCACAAGGTCAGTCCCGGGTTATGTCACCAATGGAAGAAACGCCAGTCAATCCTGCAGGAAATTAACCCTGAATATTCACTGGAAGCACTGATGCTGAAGCTCGTATACTTTGGCCACCTGATGTAAAGAGCCAACTCATTTTGGAAAAGACCCTGATGCTGGGAAATAGTGTAGGAGAAGGGGACGACAGAGGACGAGATGATTGGTGGGCATCGCTGACTCAGTGGACAGGAGCTCGAGCATCCTCGGGGAGGTAGTGCAGGGCAGGGAAGCCTGGTGTGCTGCCGTCCGTGGGGTCGCAGAGTCCGACACGACCGAGGGACTGAACAACAACACGAGTCCTGCAGAAGCAAGAATTTGAGGAGAAACATTTCACGGGGTAAAGTTCAAGGTCTTAGTGATTCTTGACTTATGAGGTGAGCACAGCAATTTTTTTAAAGATTGGTGAAATACTGTAGGACATGATTCTTCTGATGGAAAGCATAACGGCTTTCGTGGTGGGACCCATTTTATTCTTAACCTCGTCCCAGGGCTTCCCTGGTGGTCCAGTGGGTAAGGACACCGCCTTGCAGTGAAAGGAGCGCCGGTTGGATCCCTGGCCTGGGAAGATCCCACGTGCCGTGGAGCGGCTGGACCGATGTGTCCAGTTACCGAGCCGGAGCTCTGGCGCGCATGCGCCCAGAGCCAGTGCTTTGCAACAACAGAGGCCACCGCGATGGGAGGCCCACACGGGCCAAAGAACAAAGATGGATGAAAAATAGATAAATGAAAAACCAATAGAAGTGGCCCACCCGCCCCCAACCTGCCCCCCCTAAAAAAAACAAAAAAACAATTATTAACCTCGTCCCAGATTCTCTTTATGTACGGATACTCCTGGGGAGCTGTGTGTGCACGTACCTGCCCTGGCTGTGTGTGTGCTCCCCCCAGAGTGTGTGTGTGCAAGTGTGCCTGCTGCCCTGGGGGTGTGTGTGTGCCTGCTCCCCCACGTATGTGTGCTTGCACATGCACGGACACGTGCCCCCTGGGTATGAGTGTGCGTCACGTGTGCTTACTGCCCGGAGGTCTGTGTGTGTGCTCCGCCGGGCGTGTGTGTTGACAGGACGGTGCAGTTCTGAGTTGGGGGGCTCCTGGCAGGTGCACAGCCTTCCACAAGGTCAGTCCCCGGGTTATGTCACCAACGTGCTGGCTTTCTCCCTTTTTGTCTGGTGGTGATGTAGACTAGTCTCTGTTTGTTGGACTGGGTGCAAATGCGTGGATCTGGGGTGGGGGGCACACAACAGCGCCGCCCTCGCTCCCAGCGCCTCTGACACGGTGACGTGCTCCGTGACCCGTGTCTGCTCTCTGTCTTCCTTGCTCGTCTTCCTCACTCGTCCTAAGATGAGAGTCGATCAGGGAAACCTCAGGTGGAGGTGAAGGCGGGGCTGTGCCTGGGCTGTAGGGTGTTTGGTTCGAACCTGAGTGACCCAGCTCCGTTCAAGGGATGCTGCAGCTCCTGGTGTGCATGCTGCTCTCAGCAAGGCCTTTCTGGATATCTGCTCCGTGGCCAGGCTGGTGGCTGGGGCTGCAGGGGCCAGACAGGCAAGGTCCCCAGGGCCGAGGGTTGGGCTGCAGGTGGCTGTGTTGGTGGGGGTGCTGCTTGGCGAAGACAGAACGCGGGTCATCGTGCTGCGAGAGGGGCCTCTGGAGGGCCTGTGCTAGGGTGGGGTCATCATGCCTGGGCGGGGGGGGAGTTAGCCTCAGAATCAGGGGTGTGAGGTGACCTCTCCCGCCTCCTGTGGCCCAGGCGGGAAGCACAGGGGGCCAAGGAGGCCGTGCCACCGGAGCAGTCTTGGCCACCTGCGCACCACGTACGGAACACACAGCCCTATGGCTAGAGGGCTCTGGGCCTCCACGGCCGGAGCACGGGGCCACTCGTGTCCACCCTGCCGGCGCCGCGCCCGCGGGTCTCTGTGGATGGTCCACCTCAGCTCTTTGTACATTTTGATCTCCAGGCGTGTGTTCTCTCCTCAGCCAGTGTGTGCGTTGTGAAGGCGGAGGGGACCCCTCATCTCTGCAGAACGGATGAAGTTGGAGAGATCTGTGTGGACTCTAGCACCACGGCGACGGCCTACTACGGGCTCCTCGGGATCACCAAGAATGTCTTTGAGGTCCGTGCTAGTCGCACAGCAGTGGCAGGCGAGGGGTAAGGGCAGGGGAGTGCTGCCCTCCCCGGGCACCCACAGCTCTGATGGGGCCCGGGTGGCTCAGGGAAGCCAGTCTTGGGTCTGGAGCCGTCAGGTCCTCGGGAGAGTCTCGGGCCTGTACAGGGGCCGGAGGGGGAGCCCGGGCCCTGGAGGCCACGCTGGCTGGGAGCCTAACTGGGGTCTCGCCAGCCGGCCGGACTCGGGCCCAGGGTGGGGTGGAGCGGGGTGTGGAAGGGAGCCCCATCCCCTCCAAGGAGACTTGGTGAAAGCCCTCCTAG
This sequence comes from Tragulus kanchil, assembly GCA_022376925.1. Taxonomy (NCBI): domain Eukaryota; kingdom Metazoa; phylum Chordata; class Mammalia; order Artiodactyla; family Tragulidae; genus Tragulus; species Tragulus kanchil. Next base: position 248,705,119 of record JAIOJX010000028.1, read on the forward strand.
GACTGTGGTCTTTCCATTCTGTGCAGACCGTTCCAGTTACCGCAGGGGGCGCGCCTGTCTCCGACCGGCCTTTTACCAGAACGGGTCTGCTGGGCTTCATCGGGCCTGTAAGTGCGTCCTGCTTCCAAATCTAGGCCTCCAGCTGGGCTGAGAGCTGGGGAGGGGCTGCTCCTTGTCCATGGTGCTGACCGTCACTGTTGTCATGCTGAGGAACCCTGTCCAGAGCCAGTAGCCTTGAGCCCTTTACAGACTTCACCCTCTGCTGTGGACCACCTCTGACCTTCCCTGCACTGACGCCTGCCGTGGACATCCCCTCACCCCAACTCTAGCTCACACACCAGGCTTAGGGCCCCTTTGCCCCTGATGGCCCACCCCGCGTTTCCATCACTGTGGGCAGGGGGTCTGCAGGTCCGCTCTGAGTTACCTGGTCTGCAGGTGTCGGGTCTGCTGCCGGGCTGAGCCGCGGGGCCTGCTGTGCTCTGTGCCCAGCCAGCATCCTTCCTCTTAGGATGACCTGGTCTTCGTCGTGGGCAAGCTGGACGGGCTGATGGTGGTGGGAGGTCGCAGACACAACGCAGACGACATTGTGGCCACTGCGCTGGCCGTGGAGCCCATGAAGTTTGTCTACAGAGGCAGGTGATGCGCTGCGGGTCCCCTGGCCACACCTTCACGTTCCTTCTCCACTTAGCCCTTGAGAGGTCCTCACAGTGGAGAGAAAGCCCAGTGACGTGAATACAAAATGCCTAACCACTCTGTTCGTCAGAGAGCTTCACAGGAGCGGGACGGTGTTTGCCGCAAGGATGCCAGATCAGAGTCCTCGCCACCCACGGAGACTGAGACCTAGGCTGGGAGACGGGGCCAGCACCCCCCAGGGAGCAGCATGCCTAGGGCAGAGCCTTGGGGGTGCCGGCTGGAGAGGAGGGGCCTTCCCCTGAAGTCACGAGGGGCCGAGCTCTTCTGGGGCGGTCAGTTCACCTTTTCCGAGTGTGTCAGGCAGGCACTTCACAGGTGCTCATGTCCAGAAAGCAGATAAGGGGGCCTCCAACCTGGGCCCCAGGTGGTTGGGGTGGGGAGGAGGAGCCCTCTCGCGCCCGTCCACTCCGAGCTCTGTGTCCTGGAAAAGGGCCCCGCTCCTGGGTTACCACTCGGCCACCACACACACTTCTTCACTGTGTTCTTCTTACGGAAGTGCTTCTGTTACTCAAACTAGGTGCCTGTGAGCCTGGCTGGAGCCTTCCTATGAATGTACCTTAAAGAAATCATCAGAGAATTCTGCCAGTGGGGGGGCAGCATGCACTGCCAGCCCTTCCCTGGGTTAGTATGATGGCCACGGGTGACCAGCCACCTGGAAGAAGCCAGCTGGCAGGCGGGCCTGGTGGGTGTGCGCAGCCTGAGCCGGGGTGCAGGGCTCACACCGAAACTGGAGACACTGTTAGTGCCCGTGTCCACAGAGGGGACCCGTGCCTGCTCCTGGTGCATCCAGGAGACCGCCTGATACGGCCACTGATGCCTGGTGACACCTGGAGGTGACCTTGACCCAGCAGCTGGCTGGGCTGTGGGGTGGACGCGTCTGTGGCTGGAGAGAGGGCCTGCCTGCCTGCCTCCGCAGGGAGGAGCTGTGCGCTGGACGGGCACCTGCACAGACTCACAACATGAGGTTAAGGCACTACAGCAGAGCAGTTCTCTGGTAGGTGGAAGAAATGTGGGGCCAAGGTGGCCAGGGAGAGCTGGTACGCTGGAAAGCCGGATGAAGAAACTGCCAGAAGTCAAGAAATAGAAAGTCTAAAAGAAAAATTGAGAGAGAAGTGGAGTGAGCAGGACCGGCATCCAGACAGCAGGCTCGGAGAGGGGAGGGGCAGGAAGGGGAGGGCGTCCGTGTGGACCTGCGGCTGGAGAGGCAGCCGTGGGACACGTCTCCAGCCAGCGTGCGCCAGACGCCCCTGCAGAGGGCCTGGAGCAAGAGGAGGACGTGCAGCAGCGTTTTAGGTTTTCAGAGGGGCTTTTGGCCTAGACTTTATGTTCATACCAAGATGTCAGTTACACAGTTGCAGTAAAAATATTCTTGGGTATATTAGTTTCAGAAGTTCTGTGACAAAGACTGTTTTTATGGAAGCACTTTCATGTAGGGTACTAAGAGAAATAAGATGAGTGCAAGTAAGGAAATGTTAATATGGGGTGAATTTTGCATGAAAGCGTGTGTGTGTGCGTGTGCACTTAGTGACCAGAAGGGCAGGTGAGGGCCCAGGGTCAGCGAGGCAGACGTGCCTGCCGCTCGTCTTGTGAGCAGAAAGGGTTCACTCAGGTCTGAAGGAAGAAGGCAATACACGAAAAAGGTAAACGTGTCGAAATTCTTCAGTAAGACACGAGAAACAAGTCCACAGGCGTCAGTCACAGATGGGAGGAAAGTGATGCATGGTGAGATTTCATCAGCTGGACTGAAGAAAATAATTAGTAGAACTTCTGGACAGAATTTTGCACAAAGAACTCCTCACATGGGTGAACATTACAATTACAGAGAGTTGTCTTTTACAGCATGAGCCTCAGTTCGTCTTTGCGTGCAGGTCCACTCTGCTTTGTGAATGGAAACTCATTTTTTCACATGGGAGGAGTTTGGTTCCTTCTGCGTTTTGTGGACCAGTTCTCCCTCCGGCCCTGCTGCAGCTCCACCTCGCCGGTGGGGCGTGCACGTTGACTGTGCCAGGCAGTCAACACGTCCCTTCCTCCCCCAGGATCACAGTGTTCTCTGTGACGGTGCTGCACGATGAGCGGATTGTGCTGGTGGCGGAGCAGCGGCCCGACGCCTCTGAGGAGGACAGCTTCCAGTGGATGAGCCGCGTGCTGCAGGTGGGTGCAGCGCCCAGGGAACAGAGCACAGCTGCGGTGCTGCCCCGTGGATCCAGTGCTTCCTGCCATGAAAGGCCAGATGCTGTCACTCCCTGCACTTCCGCATTCGTCTTAAACACTGGGCTAGATGCACCAAGTCTTTCGTGAGACTGGGAGTAAACGTTGCCTTTAGTAGAGAGCACAGACGAAACCTGTGGTCAGGGAGGGTACACGTGGAAGGAGCGCATTGGCAAGGGTCCGGGTTGATGAGTTTTTTAGGTGTACCCAGCTCTTCTTTGATCTTGCTATTCGCTGAAACTCTGAATTCAGTTGGTATATCTTTCCTTGTGTCTTTTGCTTTCTTCATCTCTTCTTTTTTTTTTAATATTTTATTTTGCTTTTGCGTAGTTTTGTTATTTATAGCTCTGTATAATCCCCATTCCATCACAGGCATATCCCTCCCACCTGTGCTCCCCCCACTCCCTCCCATCTTGCCCCTCCCGGTTTTTGCCTAACCCCCATGAAAGATCCCTTAGTTCTACAGAGAGTTTTCAATGGTTATCTCTTTTACATATGATAATGTATGTCTCCATGGTACTCTTTCCAAACCTCTCACTCACTCTTCCCTCCCCCCCAATGTCCATAGGTCTGTTCTCTCTGTCTGTTTCTCTGTCACAGTTGTGCGTGTGTATTTATTGGTACCATCTTACTAGATCCCATATATATGTGTTAGTATACTGTATTTGTCCTTTTCTTCTCGACTTCACTTTGGATAATAGGTTCTAGACTCGTCCACCTCATTAGGATTGATTCTTTTGTGTTGCTTTTTACGGCTGAAAAATATTCCATTGTATATGTGTACCATAGCTTCTTTATCTATTTGTTCATTGATGGACATCTAGGTTGCTTCCATGTTCTAGCTATTGTATACAGTGCTGCAATGAACACTGGGGTACAGGTGTCTCTTTCAATTTTAATTTCATCAGAGTATAAGCCTAATAGTGGTATTGCTGGGTCATATGGTGCTTCTATTCTCAGAATCTCCATACTGTCTTCCATAGTGGTTGTATCAATTTACATTCCCACCAACAATGCAGGAATGTTCTCTTTTCTCCAGACCCTCTCCAGCATTTATTATCTGAAGATTTTTTGATGATGGCCATTCTGACTGGTGTGAGGTGATATCTCATTGTAGTTTTTTTTTGAGGGGGCGCCACTTCTATTAATCTTTCATTTGTTTATCTTTGTTCTTTGGCCTGTGTGGGCCTCCCATTGCAGTGGCCTTTCTTGCCCCAGAGCACTGGCACTGGGAGCATGCACTCCAGAGCTCCGGCTCAGTAGTTGGACACGTCGGTCCAGCTGCTCTGTGGCACGTAGGATCTTCCTAGGCCAGGGATCAAACCAGCACCCTTTGCACTGCACGAAACCTGTGGTCAGGGAGGGTACACGTGGAAGGAGCGCATTGGCAAGGGTCCGGGTTGATGAGTTTTTTAGGTGTACCCAGCTCTTCTTTGATCTTGCTATTCGCTGAAACTCTGAATTCAGTTGGTATATCTTTCCTTGTGTCTTTTGCTTTCTTCATCTCTTCTTTTTTTTTTAATATTTTATTTTGCTTTTGCGTAGTTTTGTTATTTATAGCTCTGTATAATCCCCATTCCATCACAGGCATATCCCTCCCACCTGTGCTCCCCCCACTCCCTCCCATCTTGCCCCTCCCGGTTTTTGCCTAACCCCCATGAAAGATCCCTTAGTTCTACAGAGAGTTTTCAATGGTTATCTCTTTTACATATGATAATGTATGTCTCCATGGTACTCTTTCCAAACCTCTCACTCACTCTTCCCTCCCCAATGTCCATAGGTCTGTTCTCTCTGTCTGTTTCTCTGTCACAGTTGTGCGTGTGTATTTATTGGTACCATCTTACTAGATCCCATATATATGTGTTAGTATACTGTATTTGTCCTTTTCTTCTCGACTTCACTTTGGATAATAGGTTCTAGACTCGTCCACCTCATTAGGATTGATTCTTTTGTGTTGCTTTTTACGGCTGAAAAATATTCCATTGTATATGTGTACCATAGCTTCTTTATCTATTTGTTCATTGATGGACATCTAGGTTGCTTCCATGTTCTAGCTATTGTATACAGTGCTGCAATGAACACTGGGGTACAGGTGTCTCTTTCAATTTTAATTTCATCAGAGTATAAGCCTAATAGTGGTATTGCTGGGTCATATGGTGCTTCTATTCTCAGAATCTCCATACTGTCTTCCATAGTGGTTGTATCAATTTACATTCCCACCAACAATGCAGGAATGTTCTCTTTTCTCCAGACCCTCTCCAGCATTTATTATCTGAAGATTTTTTGATGATGGCCATTCTGACTGGTGTGAGGTGATATCTCATTGTAGTTTTTTTTTGAGGGGGCGCCACTTCTATTAATCTTTCATTTGTTTATCTTTGTTCTTTGGCCTGTGTGGGCCTCCCATTGCAGTGGCCTTTCTTGCCCCAGAGCACTGGCACTGGGAGCATGCACTCCAGAGCTCCGGCTCAGTAGTTGGACACGTCGGTCCAGCTGCTCTGTGGCACGTAGGATCTTCCTAGGCCAGGGATCAAACCAGCACCCTTTGCACTGCAAGGCAGTGTCCTTACCCACTGGACCAGCAAGGAAGCCCTCTCACTGTAGTTTTTTTTTTATATTATTCTTTATTTTAAAGATTTTACAGAGTTTTGTTGTTCACCAACATGTATGTTCCCAGATCATTCATATGCATATCCCTGCACCCTCCCCCCACCCAGTTCCCCCAACCCCTCATTGTAGTTTTGATTTGTATTTCTCTAATAATCAGTAACATTGAGCATCTTGTCATGGTTTTTTTGGCCATCTGTATGTCTTCCTTGGAGAGATGTCTCCTTAGGTTCCTCATCTCTTCTTTTTTCTGTTGTTTTAAATTTTGGCCTCTTTTATTGTTTTGTTTTATCTTTTAAAATATTTTATTTTATTTTTTGGGGGGCGGGTTGGGGAGGGAGTGGGGTGGGTGGGCCACTTCTGTTGGTCTTTCATTTATCTATTTTCATCCATCTTTGTTCTTTGGCCTGTGTGGGCCTCCCATCGCAGTGGCCCCTGTTGTTGCAGAGCACCGGCTCTGGGCGCATGCGCTCCAGAGCTCCGGCTCGGTGATTGAACACATCGGTCCAGCCGCTCCGTGGCACATGGTTCCCAGGCCAGGGATCAAACCGTTGTCCTTTGCACTGCAAGGCGGACTCTTTACCCACTGGACCACCAGGGAAGCCCCCTCATCTCTTCTTTTTTTTTTTAAAGATTTATGTATTTATTTGTTTTTTGGGGTCGAGTTGGGGAGAGAGGGGAGCGGGCGGGCCACTTCTATTGGTCCTTTGTTTCTCCATTTTCATCCGTCTTTGTTCTTTGGCCCATGTGGGCCTCCCATTGCGGTGGCGTCTGTCGTTGCAGAGCACCGGCTCCGGGTGCATGTGCTCCAGAGCTCCAGCTCGGTAATTGGACACATCGGTCCAGCCGCTCCACGGCACGTGGGGTCTTCCCAGGCCAGGGATCGAACCGGCACCCCTTGCATTGCAAGGCAGTGTCCTTACCCACTGGACCACCAGGGGAAGCCCCTCATCTCTTCTTAATTCAACTATTTGTAAGGTCTCCTCAGGCAACCCTCTGCCTTCTTGCATTTCTTCTTCTTGGGGTTCTGTTGGTCTCTGCCTCCTGAACAAAGTCAGGAGCCTCTGCTCCTAGTTCTTCAGGCGCTCCGTCTACCAGAGCTAATTCCTTGCATCTGTTTGTCACCTCCCCTGTATAATTATAAGTTGATTTAGAGCATTCCTCAATGACCTAGAGGTTTTCCTACTTTCTTCAATTTAAGCCTGAATTTTGTGCTAAGGAGCTCATGATCTGAACCACAGTCAACTCCAGGTCTTTTTCTGCTGATGTATAAGCTTCTCCATCTTTGTCTGCAAAGAATGTAATCAGTTTATTTCAAAATTGACCATTTGGCGATGTCCATGTGTAGAGTCGTCTCTTGTGGTGTTGGTGGGCTGTTTGCTATGACCAGTACATTCTTTTGACAAAACTGTTAGCCTTTACCCTATTTAATTTTGTACTCCAAGATCAAATTTGCCTTGCCCATTACTCTAGGTTTTTTTTTTTTTTTTTGGCCACTTCTATTGGTCTTTCATTTATTTGTCTTTGTTCTTTGGCCTGTGTGGGCCTCCCATCGCAGTGGCCTCTCTCACTGCAGAGCACCGGCAATGGGTGCAAGTGCTCCAGCGCTCTGGCTTGGTAGTTGGGCACATTGGTCCAGCCGCTCCACAGCACGTGGGACCCTCCCAGGCCAGGGATCGAACCAGCGCCCCTTGCAGTGCAAGACTGTGTCCTTACCCACTGGACCACCAGGGAGGCCCCTCCAGGTATTTCTTGACTTCCTACTTTTGCATTCCAGTCCCCCTTGATAAACGAATAGCTTTTTTTTTTTTTGGTGTTAATGTTAGAAAGTCTTTTAGGTCTTCATAGAATCATTCAGCTTCAGCTTCTTTGCCATCATTAGTTTAGGTATAGACTTGCATTACTGTGATGTTGAATGGTTTGCCTTGGAAATGAACCAAGATCATTCTGTCATTTTTGTGATTGCAACAAGTACTGCATTGCAGACTCTTTTGTTGCCTATGAGGGCTACTCCGTTTCTTCTAAGGGATTCTTTTGCCCACAGTGGTAGATATAATGGTTGTCTGAATTAAATTTGCCCATTCCTGTTCATTTGAGTTCAATTATTCCTAAGAGTTTGGGGTTCACTCTTGCCATCTCCTGCTTGACCATGGCCAGTGTACCCTGCTTTATGGACCTCACATTTCCAGATTCCTGTGCAACATTGTTCTTGGCAACATCAGGCTACACTTTCGCCCCTAGACGCCTGTGCAGCTGAGCACCTTGTTTCCTTTAGGCTCTAATAAGTCTTCTTTCCAATTTTGTGCTAAGGAGCTCATGATCTGAACCACAGTCAACTCCAGGTCTTTTTCTGCTGATGTATAAGCTTCTCCATCTTTGTCTGCAAAGAATGTAATCAGTTTATTTCAAAATTGACCATTTGGCGATGTCCATGTGTAGAGTCGTCTCTTGTGGTGTTGGTGGGCTGTTTGCTATGACCAGTACATTCTTTTGACAAAACTGTTAGCCTTTACCCTATTTAATTTTGTACTCCAAGATCAAATTTGCCTTGCCCATTACTCTAGGTTTTTTTTTTTTTTTTTGGCCACTTCTATTGGTCTTTCATTTATTTGTCTTTGTTCTTTGGCCTGTGTGGGCCTCCCATCGCAGTGGCCTCTCTCACTGCAGAGCACCGGCAATGGGTGCAAGTGCTCCAGCGCTCTGGCTTGGTAGTTGGGCACATTGGTCCAGCCGCTCCACAGCACGTGGGACCCTCCCAGGCCAGGGATCGAACCAGCGCCCCTTGCAGTGCAAGACTGTGTCCTTACCCACTGGACCACCAGGGAGGCCCCTCCAGGTATTTCTTGACTTCCTACTTTTGCATTCCAGTCCCCCTTGATAAACGAATAGCTTTTTTTTTTTTTGGTGTTAATGTTAGAAAGTCTTTTAGGTCTTCATAGAATCATTCAGCTTCAGCTTCTTTGCCATCATTAGTTTAGGTATAGACTTGCATTACTGTGATGTTGAATGGTTTGCCTTGGAAATGAACCAAGATCATTCTGTCATTTTTGTGATTGCAACAAGTACTGCATTGCAGACTCTTTTGTTGCCTATGAGGGCTACTCCGTTTCTTCTAAGGGATTCTTTTGCCCACAGTGGTAGATATAATGGTTGTCTGAATTAAATTTGCCCATTCCTGTTCATTTGAGTTCAATTATTCCTAAGAGTTTGGGGTTCACTCTTGCCATCTCCTGCTTGACCATGGCCAGTGTACCCTGCTTTATGGACCTCACATTTCCAGATTCCTGTGCAACATTGTTCTTGGCAACATCAGGCTACACTTTCGCCCCTAGACGCCTGTGCAGCTGAGCACTGTTTCCTTTGGCCTTGCCGCTTCATTCTTTCAGGAGCTGCAAGCAGTTGTCCTCTGCTCTTCCCCAGTAGTATATTGGACACCTTCAGAGCGGGGGTACTCATTTTCCGGTGGTGTTCTTTTTGCCTTTTCGTAATGTTCGTGGGGTTCTCCCACAAGAAATCTCGAGCGGTTTGCAATTCCCTCCTCCATTGAGGTACATTTTGTCAGAATTCTTCACTGTGACCTGTCTGTTTTGGGTGGCCCTGCATGGCATGGCTCATAGTGTCACTGAGTTATGCAGGCCTCTTCACCAGGACAAGGCCATGATCCATGAAGAGGGATGTACATGTTGATCATCTATATGCCCTTTTTTCACTCAAGGTTTATTTATTTTTTATTTTTGGATGTGCAGAGTCTTGACTGCCATGTGGATAGGCTTCTCTGTTGCAGTGAGCAGGAGCTACTCTCTTGATGTAGAACACAGGCTCCAGCCACGAGGACTTCAGAAGTCGTGGCCTGCAGGCTCATGAGAGCAGGCTGTCGTCGTGGCACACGGGCTTGGCTGCCTCGTGACACGTGGGATCTTCCCAGACCAGGCATCCTACCTGTTTCTCTTGCGTTGGTGGGTGGATTCTTAACCACTGGATCACCAGAGAAGTGCCGTATGTCTTCTCTGGAAAAGTGTCTGTTCAGGTGCTCTTTCCATTCTTAAACTGCATTATTTGTTTTTTGTTGGTGGTGGTTTTTTATGTTGTATTTTATGAGTTCCTTCTAGGTTTGGGGATCTTAATCCTTATCAGATGTATTTTTGCAAATCTTTTCTCCAGTTTGAGTATTGACCATTTCCTATCATTTTATTGCTTGTTTTCTTTACAGTGCAGAAGCCTTGTGGTTTGCTATGGTCCCACCTATTTATTTGTGCTCTTGCCTTTCCTTTGGTGTCAAATCCAAAATACCATCACCAAGACTGACATTGTTTTATCATTTAAGGTCTAATATTCAAGTCTGTAGACTACTTTGAGTTAGTTTTGTGTGTAGCATCAATTTTCCTAACTCCCATCTGTTGAGGGGACTGTCTCTCTCCATTGTCTGTCCTTGTCTCCTTTGTCATAAGAGGTGACTGTGAATGTGAGATTACTCCTGGGCTCCCTTCTGCTCCATTGATCCAGTGTTTTTGTGCCAGGTCGGCACTGCTTTGATTACTGCAACTTTACGACAGTCAGAGTCAGGGAGCACGATCCCTCTTAGCTTTGTACTTCTTTCCTAAGACTGCTTTGGCAGTCCAGGGTCTTATGATGCCCTGCAGGTGTTACAAGTGTTGATTCTAGTTCTGTGAAGAGTGTCGTGGGTACTCTGATACCTATCACCTTTGCAGATGGCATTGGGCAATAGGGACTTTTTAACAGTATTAACTCTTCACTGCATGAACTCAGAATGTCTTACATTTAGCTGTGTCTTTTTCAGTTTATTTCATCAGTGCCTCATAGTTTGTGGGGGTTTTTTTTGGCCACTTCTATTGATCTTTCATTTATTTATCTTTGTTCTTTTGGCCTGTGTGGACCTCCTATCACAGTGACCGCTCTCGCTGCAGAGCACTGGCTCTGGGCACATGCACTCCAAAGCTTGACTCGACAGTTGAACACATAGGTCCAGCCGCTCTGCGGCACATGGGATCCTCCCAGGCCAGGCATTGAACCGGCGCCCCTTGCACTGCAAGGCGGTGTCCTTGCCCACTGGACCACCAGGGAAGCCCTTTAGTTCCTTCTGATGTTACTGTATATGTAGTTTAATATTTAGTCACTATTCAGACTTCCAAAATTGTCTCATGTTTAGTATGTTTGAAAAGTACATTTGGCCGGGCCAGGTTTTTAAGTCTTTGTTAATCTATAGACTCTTCCTCATCTTGTTTTTCTTGTAGCGTGTTTCTTGCTGGGCTAGGCCGGGATGTCTCCCGGATAGCCACGCTTTGTAGCCCCGTCACTGCCTCCTGGCCCCTCTGGTCCCTGTGTGTCGGTGGGTGGGTCTTGAGGCTCCGTCAGACTCGAGCTGGATTTCCTGGCCAGCGGCCTCAGAGGAGGTGGACACTGTCCACGGGCGTGGTGGGGCTTCTCAGGGATGCTGCTCCAGTGATGTCATTCCTTGCTCTTAATGCAGCCACTTTGAAAGTGTCTTCTAAAATAAAGGTAAAAAAAAAAAAAAAAAAAGAAAGTGTCTTCTACAAAGAGAGCTGTGTCTGCCAGAGTTGCCTGGGGGCCTGGAGGGAGGGTTGTTTGGGAAAGAGATCCAGGACTGCTTTCTGGGTCCTGCGCTGGCATCTCGGAGTAGCTCTGGCTTTTGTCTCCCCGTGGACTAGTGGGTTATAGTGACTGTATTTATCTGTCAGTGGGCAGTTCTCTGGATTGGCTCCTGAGTCCTCTTGACACATCCCTGGGTTCTGCGAGGGCCCATGAAGAGCAGGACACTGGGTGCTGGAGGTGAGGGAGGAGGTGCGCCGTGTCTCCCTGGCCCGGCGTGACGGGGACCCTCGGGGCCCTGCTGCCTCCGAGAGGGGGACGTGGGACCACAGTCCAGGCAGTGGACAGCACAGGCAGCAGAGTTCCTCTGCCTGTGAGATGACCCACACCGTGAGTCTGTGCTGCTGGTTTCAGCTCAAGTCCAGGATGCCAGAGGTTTTCCTTGACTCTCCGACCTTTCTGCACAATGAAAAGTTGCAGTGATGGCGACTGCGGCAGAAATGCTTGTGTCCCGAGGCCACTCTGTGCTCCAGTCTCCACGCAGCCTCTCAGGTGTGAGGTTTCAAAGCACAGCTTAGGGTGTTTCTTCAAATCTTTTTTCCCAGAGGGCTTATCCCACTAGGATTAGATCAATCAAATTGCTATGTTTAAAGTAACTTAAATAGGTGATGTCTGAGGGGTGGGCCAACCTGATACACTTTGGTTTAGTTCATTTGTTTTTATTTTACTATCAGTTGTTAGGGATTGCTTTTTAAATTTTATGGGGTTTTTTTTGGACATAAAGTATTTACATGGTTCCAGCTTGGAAAGCCAGGTGTATTCAGAAGACCCCGGCTTCCGTCCTCTGTCCTCGCTTCTGCCATAGGAAGTCAGCGTCTGCTTTGACAGCTTTTTCTGATGCGAACAGTGAGAGATTTAGGTTGAGCGGTGCACGTGCACAGTGTGCGTAAATGATAGTAAGTGCACACTTGTTTCACTCTATTTCTGCTCTAACAAAACGTCCCAGAGGTCACGGTGTGCTTGCCGTCTGGTCTGGGTGTTCTGGCCCTGCAGCTTGGCAGCAGCGTGGAGTCCGCTGCGCGCGCTCCAGCATGGGCCCCTGTCTGTGTGCCCCCACCTAGGCCATCGACAGCATCCACCAGGTGGGCGTGTACTGCTTGGCTCTGGTGCCCGCCAACACCCTGCCCAAAGCTCCTCTCGGCGGGATTCACGTTTCTGAAACCAGGCAGCGCTTCCTGGAGGGGATGCTGCACCCGTGTAATGTGTTGATGTGCCCTCACACGTGTGTCACCAACCTTCCCAAGCCTCGCCAGAAACAGCCAGGTTAGTGTACGTCCCAGCACAGCCATCGAGTCTCCAGGCCACAGCGGCCACAGCTGTGTGCGAGGACGCAGGCCCGCTGCACTCCCTGTCTCTGGGGTGGGAGCTGAGTGCCAGCGAACAGCACAGCAGCTCAGTCCCCGCCTCCTGCCCTGGAAGGAGCACATCCCCGCTCCCTGGGCTGGGTGGGGCGGGGTTCTGCCTGTGAGAGCCCACCCGGCCCTGGATGCCGCTGGGCGTCTGGGCTGTGGAGGCTGCGTGGTGGCTCCAGGGCAGAAATGATGCCCTGGAGCAGACCTGGAGTGTGGCGTCTGAAGAGCCGTGGGGCAGCCACGTGCCCAGCCACGGGGCCGGAGGGCCCGGGCGCCCTGCTCCCGCGCCGTGATGCCCAGTCTGGGAAGCGGTCAGGGGGTTTAAAGTAACTTAAATAGGTGATGTCTGAGGGGTGGGCCAACCTGATACACTTTGGTTTAGTTCATTTGTTTTTATTTTACTATCAGTTGTTAGGGATTGCTTTTTAAATTTTATGGGGTTTTTGGACATAAAGTATTTACATGGTTCCAGCTTGGAAAGCCAGGTGTATTCAGAAGACCCCGGCTTCCGTCCTCTGTCCTCGCTTCTGCCATAGGAAGTCAGCGTCTGCTTTGACAGCTTTTTCTGATGCGAACAGTGAGAGATTTAGGTTGAGCGGTGCACGTGCACAGTGTGCGTAAATGATAGTAAGTGCACACTTGTTTCACTCTATTTCTGCTCTAACAAAACGTCCCAGAGGTCACGGTGTGCTTGCCGTCTGGTCTGGGTGTTCTGGCCCTGCAGCTTGGCAGCAGCGTGGAGTCCGCTGCGCGCGCTCCAGCATGGGCCCCTGTCTGTGTGCCCCCACCTAGGCCATCGACAGCATCCACCAGGTGGGCGTGTACTGCTTGGCTCTGGTGCCCGCCAACACCCTGCCCAAAGCTCCTCTCGGCGGGATTCACGTTTCTGAAACCAGGCAGCGCTTCCTGGAGGGGATGCTGCACCCGTGTAATGTGTTGATGTGCCCTCACACGTGTGTCACCAACCTTCCCAAGCCTCGCCAGAAACAGCCAGGTTAGTGTACGTCCCAGCACAGCCATCGAGTCTCCAGGCCACAGCGGCCACAGCTGTGTGCGAGGACGCAGGCCCGCTGCACTCCCTGTCTCTGGGGTGGGAGCTGAGTGCCAGCGAACAGCACAGCAGCTCAGTCCCCGCCTCCTGCCCTGGAAGGAGCACATCCCCGCTCCCTGGGCTGGGTGGGGCGGGGTTCTGCCTGTGAGAGCCCACCCGGCCCTGGATGCCGCTGGGCGTCTGGGCTGTGGAGGCTGCGTGGTGGCTCCAGGGGCAGAAATGATGCCCTGGAGCAGACCTGGAGTGTGGCGTCTGAAGAGCCGTGGGGCAGCCACGTGCCCAGCCACGGGGGCCGGAGGGCCCGGGCGTCCTGCTCCTCAGCGCCGTGATCTGCCCCAGCTGTGAGGTGGGACCTGGGAAGCGCAGCAAACGGTCAGCTTCTCTGCCTTGGTGGACCTGCTGTGTATGTTCTTTTGCTTATATAAGTTTTAGTAAATGCTAACTTTTGTTGACTGTTAAACATATAAAATATCACTAAGTGAAGCACGTTTGGTCAGTAAAACAGAGACACAGGAAGAGTTTAGCTGTGCCGAGGTCAGGGTGCCTGTCCTGTGGTGGATGTGTTCGTTGGGCTCATTTGTGAGAGCGAGGCTCTCTCTGTCGCTCAGTGTGACCCTCGCCGCTGGGTCCTGGCCCTGTGCTGTAGTGAAGAGGCAGACGGCTGCCTGTCGGAGTCCCCGCGTCTCACTCAGGTCCCCTCGTGTTCCAGAGGTTGGACCTGCCTCCATGGTTGTTGGGAACTTGGTCGCTGGGAAGAGAATCGCTCAGGCCTCTGGGAGGGAGCTGTCTCACCTGGAGGACAGCGACCAGGCGAGGAAGGTAAGCAAGCGGGTGGGAGGGGAAAGGAGGCAGCCGGACGCCGCCAGAGCTGACCCCTCCCTGCCCAGGGCTGAGGCGGGAGGAGGCGCCCGGGACGCCGCCAGAGCTGACCGCTTCCGCCCCCTGACAGTTCTTGTTCCTGCCCGATGTGCTGCAGTGGCGGGCCCACACCACCCCCGAGCATCCGCTGTTCCTGCTGCTCAGTGCCAAGGTGAGGTCCCGCCCCTGTGGGCCCCGCTGCCTGCGCAGGCAGGCCCGCTGCACTCCCTGTCTCTGGGGTGGGAGCTGAGTGCCAGCGAACAGCACAGCAGCTCAGTCCCCGCCTCCTGCCCTGGAAGGAGCACATCCCCGCTCCCTGGGCTGGGTGGGGCGGGGTTCTGCCTGTGAGAGCCCACCCGGCCCTGGATGCCGCTGGGCGTCTGGGCTGTGGAGGCTGCGTGGTGGCTCCAGGGGCAGAAATGATGCCCTGGAGCAGACCTGGAGTGTGGCGTCTGAAGAGCCGTGGGGCAGCCACGTGCCCAGCCACGGGGGCCGGAGGGCCCGGGCGTCCTGCTCCTCAGCGCCGTGATCTGCCCCAGCTGTGAGGTGGGACCTGGGAAGCGCAGCAAACGGTCAGCTTCTCTGCCTTGGTGGACCTGCTGTGTATGTTCTTTTGCTTATATAAGTTTTAGTAAATGCTAACTTTTGTTGACTGTTAAACATATAAAATATCACTAAGTGAAGCACGTTTGGTCAGTAAAACAGAGACACAGGAAGAGTTTAGCTGTGCCGAGGTCAGGGTGCCTGTCCTGTGGTGGATGTGTTCGTTGGGCTCATTTGTGAGAGCGAGGCTCTCTCTGTCGCTCAGTGTGACCCTCGCCGCTGGGTCCTGGCCCTGTGCTGTAGTGAAGAGGCAGACGGCTGCCTGTCGGAGTCCCCGCGTCTCACTCAGGTCCCCTCGTGTTCCAGAGGTTGGACCTGCCTCCATGGTTGTTGGGAACTTGGTCGCTGGGAAGAGAATCGCTCAGGCCTCTGGGAGGGAGCTGTCTCACCTGGAGGACAGCGACCAGGCGAGGAAGGTAAGCAAGCGGGTGGGAGGGGAAAGGAGGCAGCCGGACGCCGCCAGAGCTGACCCCTCCCTGCCCAGGGCTGAGGCGGGAGGAGGCGCCCGGGACGCCGCCAGAGCTGACCGCTTCCGCCCCCTGACAGTTCTTGTTCCTGCCCGATGTGCTGCAGTGGCGGGCCCACACCACCCCCGAGCATCCGCTGTTCCTGCTGCTCAGTGCCAAGGTGAGGTCCCGCCCCTGTGGGCCCCGCTGCCTGCGCAGGCAGGGGCGGGGGCTGCCCTCCAGCTGCGTGCTCGGGCTTGGGGCGGAACAGCTGGAGGACAGCACTGCTTGACCGCCAGGCCCCCGGCCGGTGTCATTCTCTCTGTGGAAATCTCAGCTTCCACACAAGCCAGTCAAATTTCTGTGGATTTTGTATTTAACAGGAAAATTCTCATCACCTTGTATTTTGATTAGGAAGAGTATGCATGTAAATGGGGCTTTCCTGATGACTTAGCTGGTAAAGAATCTGCCTGCAATGCAGGAGACCCGGGTTATATCCCTGGGGTGGGAAGATCTCCAGGAGAAGGGAATGGCTACCCGCGCCAGTATTCTTGCCTGGAGAATCCCATGGACAGAGAGCCTAGCGGACTGCAGTCTGTGGGGTTCCAAAAAGTTAGACAACAACTCAGTGACCAACACTTCTCGCTTTTCACTCTCACGCGTGTAAATACTCCTAAGTGAACTGAAAAGAAATGTTTATTCTGTAAAAATGAGGAGTGTAGACTTTCTGCCTTTGTTTGTAGCTTTGCTGTAATGAATACTGCCTACAGCCCTGATCCTGGTCCTTCGGTGGGCGTTACGTGGTATCAGGAGCTTCTTGGGTATAAAGGAGAAGCTGGAGGTCGTGGCCGGTAGGCAGACTATGAACACCTGCAAAGTAACCATGATGCCTCTGCATGGCGCTGTCAGATGTGTTCCGGCCTGCGAGGACACGTGTGACACGATGTGTCAGCAGCACCAGCCTGCCTCTCAGTGCTGATTCATACTGGCCACTGTGTCTTCATCAAAAACTATTGATCAATACCCGCTGCATATACGGTGCTAAATACGATTTTTAAAAAGGCTCCAGTTCTCCAGACAGTGAAGTTAGTCTTGTTAGGAAGCTGGTGCTCAGGAGAGGTCCCGTCTTCATGCTCACGTGAGGGACGCACAGACCTGGATGGTGCTCTGGAGACATTTGTTTATGGTTGTTTGAGTTCTGAAGCCAGTAAGTAATGGTTGCCCACGTTAAAGTCAGCTTGTGGTGAGACTCTTAAGATCGGTGCAGCCGGGTCTCGGAGGCAGGTGAGGCCGGGCACTGTGTTTACCCCAGGTGTGTGCCGGGGCCCTGGACGTGGCGTGAAGGAGGTGACGGGCCCGTGATTCGGGGTGGCTCTCTGTGTTGTGAGGGTGAGGATGGGGGCAGGGGCTCGGGCCATGGTCCAGGCGTGAGGTGGCCCTCAGAGGAGAGGATGTGGGGCTGTGGATGCGTGTGAGGCGTGGTCGGGGGCAGGCCGCGGGGCCCGAGTGCGGCCTGGATGCACCAGGCGCGGGGCGGACTTAGCTGGTAAAGAATCTGCCTGCAATGCAGGAGACCCGGGTTATATCCCTGGGGTGGGAAGATCTCCAGGAGAAGGGAATGGCTACCCGCGCCAGTATTCTTGCCTGGAGAATCCCATGGACAGAGAGCCTAGCGGACTGCAGTCTGTGGGGTTCCAAAAAGTTAGACAACAACTCAGTGACCAACACTTCTCGCTTTTCACTCTCACGCTGTAAATACTCCTAAGTGAACTGAAAAGAAATGTTTATTCTGTAAAAATGAGGAGTGTAGACTTTCTGCCTTTGTTTGTAGCTTTGCTGTAATGAATACTGCCTACAGCCCTGATCCTGGTCCTTCGGTGGGCGTTACGTGGTATCAGGAGCTTCTTGGGTATAAAGGAGAAGCTGGAGGTCGTGGCCGGTAGGCAGACTATGAACACCTGCAAAGTAACCATGATGCCTCTGCATGGCGCTGTCAGATGTGTTCCGGCCTGCGAGGACACGTGTGACACGATGTGTCAGCAGCACCAGCCTGCCTCTCAGTGCTGATTCATACTGGCCACTGTGTCTTCATCAAAAACTATTGATCAATACCCGCTGCATATACGGTGCTAAATACGATTTTTAAAAAGGCTCCAGTTCTCCAGACAGTGAAGTTAGTCTTGTTAGGAAGCTGGTGCTCAGGAGAGGTCCCGTCTTCATGCTCACGTGAGGGACGCACAGACCTGGATGGTGCTCTGGAGACATTTGTTTATGGTTGTTTGAGTTCTGAAGCCAGTAAGTAATGGTTGCCCACGTTAAAGTCAGCTTGTGGTGAGACTCTTAAGATCGGTGCAGCCGGGTCTCGGAGGCAGGTGAGGCCGGGCACTGTGTTTACCCCAGGTGTGTGCCGGGGCCCTGGACGTGGCGTGAAGGAGGTGACGGGCCCGTGATTCGGGGTGGCTCTCTGTGTTGTGAGGGTGAGGATGGGGGCAGGGGCTCGGGCCATGGTCCAGGCGTGAGGTGGCCCTCAGAGGAGAGGATGTGGGGCTGTGGATGCGTGTGAGGCGTGGTCGGGGGCAGGCCGCGGGGCCCGAGTGCGGCCTGGATGCACCAGGCGCCGGTGCGGGCGGAGCTCTTCTAAGGAGGAGAGCGGACAGGTGGGCACATGCGGAGCTGCACCAGGCGCTGGGTCAGCGAGGTGTGTTCATGGTTGCCTTTAAAGCTAAGAGCCCAGGAGGGCCCTCTCCACTCCAAAACCTTGTTAGTTTTTGCATTTCTTCTGGTTTGTCACCCTTCTCAGGTTTGAATTGTCTTTAGGTCCTGAGGATGTGCTGGCCTTCAACCCGGGAGGAGGCCCGTACAGGTGGCGTGCCTCTGGCGAGGTGGCCCCTGGCCCTGGGGACTGGCAGGGCTCTGGGCCTTCGGGCTCCAGCATGTGCCCAGTGTGGTGCTCCGAACCTCAGTACCGGCATGCGGACCAAGTCTGACCCATAGTGCGGAGCCCCCGGGCCTGCGTGGTGGGGCCCCAGCCGAGGAGCACTGAGGAGTTTAGACACTCCTCTGGGCCGTCCTGGAGGGCAGTGCCGGGCCAAGAGGCGCTGTGATCCTCCTAAGAGGGACAGAGAGCTGTGAGGCCTGGCTCTGGTCAGCAGGGCTGGGAGGGCTAGACTGGAGCTGGTCTCAGCCCAGCTGTCCTCCACAGACCGAGGCATGGGCACCCCGCCAGCCGCTCGTCCACCCAGGCCCCCAGAAAGCTGAGCCTGCGGCGACCCGGGGCTTGGAGCTGGTGGATGAGGCGACTGAATGTGTGTCGGGATTCAGTTCAGGGGTGTGTGTTTGTTTATTGCTTATTATTTACTTTACTTGATGTTCAGGGAAAGGGTTGCTTCTAGGGAGGAGGAGGATGGAATTGGGGGAATGTGTGGAGTGGTGATGATTTATTTTATAAAAGAAACACTGAAACAATGTGGCAGAATACGAGGTAATGAAAATCTGGGTGCTTTTGTATTGTTTTTCTCTACAGTATTGTTACGTGTGAAATATTTTACTATAATGGCCAGAAGGCTTTCCCTTACTCGCCCAGGCTCTGCCTGTGGTGGCGTGCAGACTCCGGGGAGGCGCAGGGGCTCGGGGGACGGCAGGCAGGTTGGGGCGGCACCCGTCCTCGCTCCTGGCCGCAGGGCTCAGACACGGCTGCACGTGGCGTGTCCTGGGTCCCGCCCCGGCCCGGCTCAGCGTGCCTGCGCTTGCTTCCTCCAGGGCACAGTCACCAGCACCGCCACCTGCCTCCAGCTCCACAGAAAGGCCGAGCGGGTGGCCGCTGCCCTGACGGAGAAGGCGAGGCTGAGCGCCGGGGCCCACGTGGCCCTGGTCTATCCCCCAGGTAAGACCGATGGGCCCCAGCCCGCGCCCCCCACCTGCCCTCCGTCCACAGCGGCCCCTGCCAGCACCCCGCAGTCGCCGCGAGTCCACTCCTGCCGTCGGCGCAGGCTGCCTTCGCCTCGCGCTTCTCACCAGGCTGTTCAAAGCCGCCTCCCCCTCCCGCATTTCATCTCTAGACACAAACCGACCAGGCCAACCGATGGGTCTCCACTCTTCCTGTGCCCGGCTCCACTCTCTGGAAGCAGCCTTTGTCCTGAGGCCGTGCTCACTGCTTCCACCGCAGCGAGCGTCCCTGTCATCGCAGTTTAGTCTGCTGGTTCTTTACCTCTGGTACACTTTTCAGGCTGCTGTAACCTGCAGGCGGCCGGCCCTCTTTCCATCTCTCTCTCAGCCTTGAGCATCCCCGCTGTCCGGAGTCAGACCTGCTTCCCTCACAGGACCTAACGCTGTCAGGCTGCCTCCCCCTTTTGTAGAATTACCATGTTAGCTCTTGGCGAGCTCTGTCCCTCATTCATTAACTCCAAAGGGGTCGCTCAGCAGTGGGTGTTCTAACTCTGCCATCTCTTTTTCACTCAGCAGCTGTAAAGCTGCAAACAGACATTTCTCCTGATTAGGATCTGCTTGCCCAAGTGGTGGAAAGACTTGCTGTTTTCTTCTGTCCGTGAAATGAGCTCTGCCCTGTTGCACGCCCGTGGGAGCTGCCCCCAGGCCCTCGGCTGTGGCCCCCAGTCCTGGCCTTGCTTCCCGGGTCTGCTGGGACCAGGCGCCCGGCCAGTTCTCTGTGGAGCATGGTGTTCACAGCCCTGGCCTGGGCACCAGGAGCTTGTCCCTCCTGGGAAGGCCGCTGCCCATTGGCCCTTTCTGTGATCAGAGTTCTGATTTGAAAATCAGAGTAATTACTTCTCTTAGAGGCAGTGCCTTCTGAAGTCATGTTGTTCTGTCCATTCAGACTCAGGATTCTAGGCTTTCACTGAGCCTTGTCTCCGCTTTTGCGCCGAGGGTCCTGACTCCAAGCCCGGAGGTGGTGGGACTTGCCTGGGCCGCCCACGTGCTTCATCCTGTGTCGCCGGCGGCACCCAGATGAGTGTCGGTCATACGCGTCCTCCCCGTGTGTTTTCACACAGGCCTCCACCACCTCTTTTCCTGTACTTCGCTGTCTGTGTCACGGGGTCTTGGGAGGCCGCTGCCAGGCTGCCCTCTCCTCGCCAGTGGTCCACTGGGGCCTGTGTCAGGGCCTCCAGCTGTGCCATGTCCGTCTTGGTGTCCCGCGGGCCCTGTCATGTCCTCTCGTTTCTCGGGAAGGCTCACGGGGACAGTGTCCCCAGAGCCCTTGCTTGTTGGAGGCAGTCTGCGTAGTCTGCAGTGACAGTCGTTGCTTCTGGGCCTCAAACCTGTGTCCACTTTCTCCTGGCCCCAAGCATAGGCTCTGACGATGATCTGATTAGCTTCCTGTGAGTCCCTTGCGCTTCTGCTCTAGGGGCCGGGACGCTGTCCCTGCTTGCAAGTCCCGCGTGCAGACGTGACGCCGCCCGCTGCAGCTCCGCGCTCCGGCGCAGGAGGCACGGAGGCAGCCGTGAGCGCCCCTCCAGCGCCGACCCCGTGCGGGGTGTCCGTGCGCCCCGAGCTGCGAGCCTGCCTTCCGTCTTTCACTTCAGGGCGGGTTTCTGGAATCCCATTGCCTTTTCCAGGCACTTTTCTCTGCTTGGTTTTTCTTAGTGTTCATTCTCCTTGCTGCTCCTGTCACCTGCGTGTTAGATCTTCTCTGTCATTTCCCACACTCTCTGTGTCCCTTGCCTCGTTTGCTCTTGGGCTCCTTCTAGTTCCGTCTCCATTTCTGAATTTTTTTTTTATGACTTCTAGTTCTTTCCTCATTTGTCCTAATTCTGATTTTGGTCATTCTCTTACTATTGTAATCTTTTTTTTTTTTTAATTTTTATTTTACTTTTTAGTTTTATGGTGTAATCTTTTTCTTAACATACGAAGATTAAGACCAGTGTGACCCTTGGGAAGCTGCAGGAAGAGGGGTGTGGGCAGGGGACAGCGTGAGCTGTGTGAGCGCGAGGGAGTGAGCTGCTGGCGGTGCTTTCTGTGGCGAGTGGGCAGTGTGGCCAGGCTGGTGTGAGGACACTCACCTGTGTCGGTCTGCCTGTTGGCTTGTCCATTCTCTGAGCTGCCCACAGGCACAGTGCAGATGGCTGGTTCCTGGTGGGTGAGCTTGGGCCATAACGATGACCACACTGAGCACCCCTGGCCCTCATGGAGCATCAGGGACTTGTAATCTGGCTCAGGTATTGCATACTTAGGTTGACTCTGGAATCAAAACAGCCCAAGCCTGGCGTCTTGTAGCGTGGGGATGCCAGGCAGGGCTTTTCTGACTTGAGGGCAGCATCTGCGGCCTCCAGGGTGTGGGTGCAGGTGGTCTCAAGTCAGAATGAGTTCAAAATGGGAAAGTGGGTTTTAAATGTGGCTTGGTTCCCCCTGGTTTTAAATACAGAGAATTTTAAACACATGGAAGAGTTGAAGGAGCAGTGAGTGGTCCCGCATTGTATCAAGAGGTCGAGAGCAGGACAGGGGCCTCCTGGCCCTTCCCTGAGGATGTAGGCCTCCCTGGGGAAGGACTGCCCTCCCTACGTCACGGCGTAGATGCACGGAGGAGGTGTGGCATTCTGGGGTGGGCCGCTGACCGTCACAGTGTGCTGGCCTCGCCTGCCCCCCGCAGTCTGCTCTGGCGGACAGAGTGTGCTGCTCCACGAGGCCTGGGCCTCCTGCCCTCCACCGCCTCCTCTGGGCACATCTGCACCGCAGCCCACGTCCCTGCCTCCCTGGGTCTGGGTGGGGTGCGGCCCGTCCCTTCCTCACAGAGCTGCTCGGGTGCACCCTGTGGTGCGAGGAGGGTGGTTTTGTTCACACACAGCACGTGACCCACAGCCTGGACGTGCGGAGCCGCCCCTGACCCGCCGACGCCTCTGGCCGTGTCTCCCCAGGGGTGGACCTCATCGCTGCCTTCTACGGTTGCCTGTACTGCGGCTGCGTGCCGGTCACCGTGCGGCCCCCGCACCCCCAGAACCTCGCCACCACGCTGCCCACCGTCAAGATGATTGTGGAGGTACGTAGCCCCAGGGCGGTGGGTCCGACCTCACTGGGCCTGTGGCCGCCTGCTCCAGGCGCTGCCTCTCTCTGCCTTCTCCCCGTGCCCCGCAGGTCAGCACGTCCGTGTGCGTGCTCACCACGCAGGCCATCCTGCGGCTGCTGAGGTCCAAGGAAGCAGCAGCTGCTGTGGACGTCAGGACCTGGCCGACCATCCTGGACACAGGTTTGTGTGCGGTGCCCCAGGATCCGCGTCCTCCTCCTGCGTTAAGGGGTTGTGCTGTCGCATCCAGACAGGAATCGGGTGAGGGCAGCTTTAGGAAGTGGTGAGAGGAGCCTGGGTGGCAAGGCTCCAGTGGCCCCCGATCCAGCTCGAGCCTAGAGCGGGCACCCAGCACAGAGGCGGCCGGTGGGAGCAGGGGTCCTTCCAAGGCCTGTGCGCCTATGAACGCGTTTCTCTGGTTGTCGCTCGTGCCTGCACAGTGGGGCCTGCAAGCTCACACAGGCGTCCTGGGTCCCGTCCTGGTGCTGCCGTGGCCAGGAAATGCTGTGGGCCCTTGGCCTTGGCCTGTCAGCTTGAGGGAGCCGTGACACGTCACTCACTGCCCCCAGCCTCGCCCACGCCGACCTGTGCGTGCTCGGCGCTGAGCCCCGTGGTCCTGAGAGAGCACGGTGAAGCACCCGGAGCCCAGGGCCGTCCTCAGAGCTTGCTGTGCACAGAGGTGTTGGCGACCACCCCGCTGTCCGTCACCACTCGCTCAGGGTGGTCGGCGGGGTCCGCTCCACATGGCCTCCCCCATGTGCACGTGCGGCCTGACCTCTGCTCTGAGACCCCTGTCCCCAGGCGCGGGGCCCCCTCCCCTCTCCCCACTAACTGCGAGGTGGCGTCCACACCACCTGTGTCTCCTGGTCCACAGACGACATCCCTAAGAAGAAGGTGGCCATTGTCTTCAGGCCCCCGTCCCCAGACGTGCTCGCATACCTGGACTTCAGCGTGTCAACAACAGGCATTCTGGCGGGCGTGAAGGTGGGTCCTCTGGCCAGAGCCCCACTCCGCCTTGGCCCTGACAGAAGGTGCTGGTGCAGATCTGTGCAGGCCCTGCCGCCCCCCCACGTCTGAAAGCAGCAGTTTTGCTCCTTGAAGTTTGTGTTAAATACCAGTAAACCCCCAAATTAGGTTAGCCTGAGACTCATGGATGTCCTGATGTTTTACGGTAATATCTGAACTTTCTGATTCGTGACTCTGGCCTCGAGGACCAGGTGGCTTGGACGAGTCTGTCACCAAAAGCCCTACTAAATTCTTGCCCTGAAGTCTCGCCCAGATCTTTGGTGTTCCTTCCCGGGGATTGTTTGCTGTATGTGGCATCTTGTTCCTTCAGATGTCTCACGCAGCCACCAGTGCCCTGTGCCGCTCCATCAAGCTGCAGTGCGAACTGTACCCCTCCAGGCAGGTCGCCGTCTGCCTCGACCCCTACTGTGGCCTCGGCCTCGCCCTGTGGTGTCTGTGCAGGTGGGTGTGCAGGTGGGCGGACAGTGGGTGTGAGGTACAGCCCCCGCCCGCGCCCCCCGCCTCCTGCTGGTCGAATTGCTCTGTACACGCTCCGCCCCTCCTTTCTCTAAGGTATATTTTAACCTCCCGGGAAGCCGAGGATACACACGTGAATGGCTGGTTTGTGTCGAGTGTGCCGTGGGCTGTAGTCTGGGTCTGAAATTGATTAAAGAGTAAAAGTGCATTTTTGTTAAATGCACACTGTGTTCCTACCAGTTCAATCCAGGACAGGGAAGTAGGGACCCATCTGGTTCAGAGCAGAGCCCAGTCCTGCCCTCAGCCTGACCCTCACCGTGGCCCTGGGTTCTTGAGTGTGGGTGAGGGGACCTGCACCCCCACGTTCTTCCCCCCCCGGCCAAAAAACCCTGGCCCCGGCCAGAACAGAAGGCCTGTCCCCAGGCGCGGGCCCTCCCTCTCCCCACTAACTGCGAGGTGGCGCCACACCACCTGTGTCTCCTGGTCCACAGACGACATCCCTAAGAAGAAGGTGGCCATTGTCTTCAGGCCCCCGTCCCCAGACGTGCTCGCATACCTGGACTTCAGCGTGTCAACAACAGGCATTCTGGCGGGCGTGAAGGTGGGTCCTCTGGCCAGAGCCCCACTCCGCCTTGGCCCTGACAGAAGGTGCTGGTGCAGATCTGTGCAGGCCCTGCCGCCCCCCCACGTCTGAAAGCAGCAGTTTTGCTCCTTGAAGTTTGTGTTAAATACCAGTAAACCCCCAAATTAGGTTAGCCTGAGACTCATGGATGTCCTGATGTTTTACGGTAATATCTGAACTTTCTGATTCGTGACTCTGGCCTCGAGGACCAGGTGGCTTGGACGAGTCTGTCACCAAAAGCCCTACTAAATTCTTGCCCTGAAGTCTCGCCCAGATCTTTGGTGTTCCTTCCCGGGGATTGTTTGCTGTATGTGGCATCTTGTTCCTTCAGATGTCTCACGCAGCCACCAGTGCCCTGTGCCGCTCCATCAAGCTGCAGTGCGAACTGTACCCCTCCAGGCAGGTCGCCGTCTGCCTCGACCCCTACTGTGGCCTCGGCCTCGCCCTGTGGTGTCTGTGCAGGTGGGTGTGCAGGTGGGCGGACAGTGGGTGTGAGGTACAGCCCCCGCCCGCGCCCCCCGCCTCCTGCTGGTCGAATTGCTCTGTACACGCTCCGCCCCTCCTTTCTCTAAGGTATATTTTAACCTCCCGGGAAGCCGAGGATACACACGTGAATGGCTGGTTTGTGTCGAGTGTGCCGTGGGCTGTAGTCTGGGTCTGAAATTGATTAAAGAGTAAAAGTGCATTTTTGTTAAATGCACACTGTGTTCCTACCAGTTCAATCCAGGACAGGGAAGTAGGGACCCATCTGGTTCAGAGCAGAGCCCAGTCCTGCCCTCAGCCTGACCCTCACCGTGGCCCTGGGTTCTTGAGTGTGGGTGAGGGGACCTGCACCCCCACGTTCTTCACCGCAACCCTGGCTCGGCCAGAACAGAAGGCCGTGCCCTGCCTGGAAGGACAGGTCCTTGAGGAGGCAGCACCCGTGCAGTGCTGACCCCTCCCGTCGCTCCACAGTGTCTACTCGGGACACCAGTCCGTGCTGGTGCCCCCGCCGGAGCTGGAGACCAACGTGTCCCTGTGGCTGTGGGCCGTCAGCCAGTACCGGGCACGGGTCACCTTCTGCTCCTACTCGGTGATGGAGATGTGCGCCCGGGGCCTGGGGGCACAGACAGCGGCGCTCAGGGTGAGTGCAGCGCGGAGACCCCGGGCTGGGCCCAGCTGGAGGGTGGGCGGCAGCAGAGAGCCCTCCGCCGGCACCCTGCCCTCGCCCGTGGCTCCGCCCCCTCCATACCTGTGGTGCGCCCCTGGCTCTGAGCGCACGCGGGGGTCTCCGAGGCCACGGGGTCGGCAGGGCCTGGGGCTGGAATGCAGGGGCAGAGGAAAGGTGTGGTGCTGTGTGCGGCAGAGGGCAGAGAGCCGAGGGCGGGCTCTGTGCGGCTGCCCTGGCACTCAGAGGTGGGCGTGGTGTGTGCTCCTCCCACAGGCGAAGGGCGTGAACCTGTCGTGCGTGCGCACCTGCATGGTGGTGGCCGAGGAGCGGCCCCGGATCGCGCTCACCCAGTCCTTCTCCAAGCTGTTCAGGGACCTGGGCCTGCCCGCGCGGGCCGTGAGCACCACGTTCGGCTGCCGGGTCAACGTGGCCATCTGCCTCCAGGTGGGCCGCTGGGCTCCCGCTGGGCGCCTGTGCGTGCGCCACGCCGCCCTGTCCTTCGGTCCCTCTGTCCTCCCGGGCTTTTGCATTTTCCAGATGGTGGATATGCTTTGAGAACTAAGCGTTTTCCTTTAAAAGACATTCTGTTCTGTTCTTGACGAACAAAGGCTACTTGGGAAAAACAGATTGTTTCTGAATGGTGACTGTCGTCCAGAGGAATCTCTTAAGTTGCACACTGGGCACAGTATGCGGCTAGTATTTTAAAGCAAGATTAAGTTTATTGTTTTCTAAGACAGCTGGCAATTTTAAATGGGAACATTAATGAATGGGATGATTTATGTTGCCCTAAATTCATTTTTGAAACATTTTAAGAAGCCTCAGTTTCAGAGCTGTTCACTGCAGCAGTGCGGGTCTGGTTCTTCAGGAGGCGCGGGCCTTCGCCTGGCCTCCGACTGGCGTCCCAGTCCCTCTTCATTCTGAGATGCACTGCGTGCGCCTCTCCCACGTTAAGGGTTGTTGGGAGGAAAGACCTTGGGGGGACCGCAGCCCCTCATCCCCCAGCCCCTGGGCTGGCCGACACTTGCCAGGCACAGGGTGCGTCTCGACGGGGGAGAGCAGCCTCCTGGTGTCCCGGTGCTCGTATGATGTCCTCTCCACGGTGGGGACGGCTGGCTGTCCAGGCCTCACTTGGGCCGTTGCTGCCTGGCAGGAGGAGGTGGGTGGGTCCCTCTTGAGATCCCGCCCTGTGCTGAGCCCTGGGGCGACGGGGCGACGCCTCCTCGGGTGGTGGTGTGGAGCTGGGGGCTGTGAGTGCAGCCCCGCTGTCCGCTGGGCGCCTGGGAGCCTCAGCAGGAGCCTGGCCAGCGCTCCTGTGTGCTCCGAGGCGCGGGGACTCCCTTTGCTCTCTCGCGGCTCCTTCCTCACGTGCCTGTGCTCTCTGTTTGTTTCCCGTGGCGTGTCCTCTCTGTCCCACTCTGCTGCCTCCTCTGTGTCTGTCAGCCCAACAGGCTGGGAAAGCTGGCTGAGCAGGTAGGACCTCGGCCTCGGCCTCGAGGCGCCTCTGTGCTTCTGTGAGTTCACGTGGCCTCTCGCGGTTTCCAGACAAATACGTTTCTTTTCCTCACAGTGAATGTTATTTGACATGGTACACACGCTCCTTTGTAAACAAGTGTAAGAGCAGAGTGTTGTCAGCAGCGTTTAGCGTTCACCGTCAGCTGCCTCGGAGGAAGGGCTGTCTCCGTTCCAGGGCAGGTGTAGGCAGCGTTGTCTGGGGCCGTCCGAGAGCGGAGCGGGCGGAGCACCCCTGTAGCCTGGTGTTCCTCATCCACCAGAAGGGGCGCACTGACCTCTGCCATGGCCAGCGGCAGGTGGGAGGAGAGGAGCAGGACGTCTTTGGGACGTCCTGGTGGGGCCTTGTCCCTGGTGGGGGCTCACTGTGCTCAGAGCTCAAGAGAGTTAGGTCTGAATGAATGAGCGCCACTCAGGGAAATGCCCGAAAACCCGCAGTGGTGTTTTCTCAGGGACCAGTGGGAATGGAAACTGTCGGGACTGAAATGTGAGATTGTTCAGCTTGACCTCTTCCTTCAGTGCTAGGGGAGGTTTCTTGCCAAGTTACCAAGGCTTATAGGTGTTTGGAGGAAGGCAGACCCCTGTTGGGGGCCGAGTAGCTGCCTTCCTGCCCCCACCCCCCACCCCCATCCCCTGACCAGGAGGAGCTGTAGCCCTGTGCATGCCGTGCCCCTGGCATTGGTGGGCATGGGTCCCAACTGGACATTCCTCTGCTGCTCCCCTTCAGGGCACGGCTGGCCCGGACCCCACAACCGTCTACGTGGACATGAGGGCACTGCGCCATGATAGGTAATGCCGCAGCCCCGCAGCCTGGCCCTCCCCCGCTCCCTGTGTCCTCCCTCTTAAAAACAACTTGTTCTGTTTATTGGCCTCATGGGTCTTCATTGTGGTGCTCAGGCTTCTGACTGCAGTGCTTCTCTCGTTGCAGAGCATAGGCTATAGGTGCTTGGGCTCAGTAGCTGTGGTGCATGGACTTAGTTGCCCCTCAGCACATGGGATCTTCCTGAACCAGGGTTGAACCCGTGTCCCCTGCAGTGGCAGGCGGATCTTAACCACTGGACCACCAGGGGAGTGCTGCCTCCTCTGTGTCTGTCAGCCCAACAGGCTGGGAAAGCTGGCTGAGCAGGTAGGACCTCGGCCTCGGCCTCGAGGCGCCTCTGTGCTTCTGTGAGTTCACGTGGCCTCTCGCGGTTTCCAGACAAATACGTTTCTTTTCCTCACAGTGAATGTTACTTGACATGGTACACACGCTCCTTTGTAAACAAGTGTAAGAGCAGAGTGTTGTCAGCAGCGTTTAGCGTTCACCGTCAGCTGCCTCGGAGGAAGGGCTGTCTCCGTTCCAGGGCAGGTGTAGGCAGCGTTGTCTGGGGCCGTCCGAGAGCGGAGCGGGCGGAGCACCCCTGTAGCCTGGTGTTCCTCATCCACCAGAAGGGGCGCACTGACCTCTGCCATGGCCAGCGGCAGGTGGGAGGAGAGGAGCAGGACGTCTTTGGGACGTCCTGGTGGGGCCTTGTCCCTGGTGGGGGCTCACTGTGCTCAGAGCTCAAGAGAGTTAGGTCTGAATGAATGAGCGCCACTCAGGGAAATGCCCGAAAACCCGCAGTGGTGTTTTCTCAGGGACCAGTGGGAATGGAAACTGTCGGGACTGAAATGTGAGATTGTTCAGCTTGACCTCTTCCTTCAGTGCTAGGGGAGGTTTCTTGCCAAGTTACCAAGGCTTATAGGTGTTTGGAGGAAGGCAGACCCCTGTTGGGGGCCGAGTAGCTGCCTTCCTGCCCCCACCCCCCACCCCCATCCCCTGACCAGGAGGAGCTGTAGCCCTGTGCATGCCGTGCCCCTGGCATTGGTGGGCATGGGTCCCAACTGGACATTCCTCTGCTGCTCCCCTTCAGGGCACGGCTGGCCCGGACCCCACAACCGTCTACGTGGACATGAGGGCACTGCGCCATGATAGGTAATGCCGCAGCCCCGCAGCCTGGCCCTCCCCCGCTCCCTGTGTCCTCCCTCTTAAAAACAACTTGTTCTGTTTATTGGCCTCATGGGTCTTCATTGTGGTGCTCAGGCTTCTGACTGCAGTGCTTCTCTCGTTGCAGAGCATAGGCTATAGGTGCTTGGGCTCAGTAGCTGTGGTGCATGGACTTAGTTGCCCCTCAGCACATGGGATCTTCCTGAACCAGGGGTTGAACCCATGTCCCCCTGCACGGGCAGGCGGATTCTTAACCACTGGACCACCAGGGAAGTCCTGCCGTGTCCTCCCTTAATCAGTCATTTCCACAACCAGGAGGGAAATGGCCTTCCAAGAGTGACCAAGCATTTGACATTTGGCTTTTATGAGTGGAAAACAAGAAGACCCGTCTCCAGGCAGGACATAGGCATCAGGTCAGCAGGTGTGTCCTGGGGACCAGTGTATGCCTAACGAGCCTGGGTCCCTCCCAGCTTTAGAGCCATATCCTGGTTTTGCCCTCAAATGCAGCTTGAAGTTAACCATGGTGGCATTTTCTGGGGGGCAAGGTCAGCTGGTCAGGGAGCTCCTGCCCTGAACGCTGCAAGTGGAGCAGGCACCTGAAGTCGCGGCTCCAAGGTCACATCAAGGTCACGATCAAAAGGCTAAAGGCTTGGCTGTTTTCAAGGGACTGGCCATCACAGTGCTAATCAGTTTCTGATTACCTTATGAGTTGCCTTTTTAGAGACTATTGTCTTTGTAGAAAATTTTATTCTGAAATGTTTCCCTTGTTCATCTGTAGGGTACGTCTGGTGGAGCGGGGTTCTCCGCACAGCCTGCCGTTGACTGAATCTGGAAAGGTAGTAGAGGGGGAGGCTCGGCTTCTGGCTCGTGTCCCCTGGAGGTTGGGCTGGGCTAGGATGACCCCAAGGCCTCGCCTTCTCACGGCCCCCCCCCCACACACACACCCATGCACACACACTCAACATAGTTGCTAAGTCTTTATGTCCACATCTAGCCCCAGCCCAGAAAGGGAGGACATCAGGTGCAGAATCGTAGGGATTTGAGGTGCCTTCGTGTGACCTGGAGTCGCCCACTGGGGGCCGGAAGAGTTCACGCCCCACCAAAGGGGCAATTCACATTAAAGTAGTCCAGGCCTAGTAAAATCCCACGAGCCAGGTCAAGGGCTCAGGTGGTGGGGCCACGAGAGCGCCAGGGCACCCGGGCAGGACCTGCGGGCCGCCACGAGGGGTCAGCAGATGCAGGCTCAGGAGAACAGGCGTCCTCAGAACCAGGAGGTTTGGGGGAAGAAAGGAGGCCCCCAGGAGCCGTCGGGCAGGCTGAGGAACAGGGAGGGACTCGAGGGTGTGCCACTTGGGAGACACGTGCCCAGCCCCAGCCAGAGCTCCCTCTGCAGCTGCACCGCCCAGAGCAGAGCGAGCCCTGCTCTCACAGGCTGGGTGCACATCCCCCCTCTCAGGAGGCCGGGCGGGGCCTGGACAGGCACAGGGCAGGGCGGCAGGGCGGCAGCGCTGGGTGAGTCCTGACGAGTGTGGGGAGGAGTGAGTGAAGCCTGCGCCCACCGAAGGCGGCCGGCCCCAGAGGAGGAGCAGGGATGTGGAGGGCAGGCTCAGCTGGTGCGAGGGTCCTGGGGCCATCGGAAGGCCCGGGGAGCTGCAGGGATGGAGGGAGGGGATGGCGGCTGCGTCTCCAGCCTGCCCCCTCCGGTGTGCACGGACACGTCCCACTGTGGTCCGCTTTGTCCTGCCTGTAAACACGGAGGCTTTCCTCAGAGCAGTTCTTAATTCTTTCTGGTGCATGCAGGCTCTACACTCATTGATGGACTTCCCCTCATATTTTTCTGTCACAGTAACTTGGGCTGATGGACTGGGGTTCTGAGAAGAGCTCTGCCTTCGGGGTCTGGGTGGGCCACACGGAGAGGTTGGAGGCTCAGCAGCATCCCGTGGGTGACAGAGCCTGACCAGCCTTCCGGGGACCCCTCGCCCATCTCCCACCTGCCAGAGGCCTCCGCAGTTATCTCCCATTTTACACCTGGGGAAACTGAGGACACAGGGCAGGTGTCCAGGAGCAGCCAGGTGGTCCTACCCAGGCCCAGTGGGGCCCCCAGGCCTAGGCAGCGGTTCTGGACAGGAGGCACCCTCCTCAGAGGTGGGCATGGAGGCCCCAGGTCAGGCCTCTTGGTGGCCAGGTTTCCGTCCAGAACTGAGGGCTCTGGGGCCGGGTCGGGGCACAGCCAAGGTGTGTTTGGATTCCCCAGCCTTCAAGAGCCCCCCAGGGCTCTCAGGGAAAGATCGCCTCGCCTCTCAACATCCAGAATAGAGTTCATTCTCAGGAACTGGGTGATTTCACCAAGATTTACAATTTATTTTTGTTTATTAAAATCTCTTATTTCCATTAAAATTCAAAGTTAGATTTAGGTTGGCTTCTGAACCTGGTCACGCCCGCATATGAGTCATACACTGTGGACAAGTCATGGGCCGTGGACGAGTCACGTCCTTTGTATCAGCTTCGAAAGCCTGTTTTTGCAAAAAACAAACAGGGTCGTTTCTGCCACTCTTGTGTCAGGAGGGTTGTGCTGCCTCTGACAAGCGCGGTGCTCCTTCCAGATACTCCCCGGAGTGAAGGTCATCATCGCCCACACGGAGACCCGAGGGCCCCTGGGAGACTCGCACCTGGGGGAGGTGAGGACGGGCCCCTCCTCTCGATGTCCCTGTGTGTGCCTGCAGGCCACTCCCCGCTCTTTCTTTATCATGTACTGTGTACACCGCGTCCTGAACATGTCACTCGGGGGTCCAAGAAGGGGAACGAACGGTTCATCTGAAGGAGAGAAGAATTATTTGTCAGCTCCCGGGCCTTTGTTGTAATTTAGTTCAAGTCCCCACCCCCACACACCACGTGCGGTCGTGTCTCGGGGCTGACAGTGCCTGACACTTGTGCTGATGGACCCTTTGTCCTCGGCCCTAGATCTGGGTGAGCAGCCCCCACAATGCCACCGGGTACTACACGGTCTACGGGGAAGAGGGCCTCCACGCTGACCACTTCAGTGCCCGTCTGAGTTTCGAGACACCCGTGGGTGACAGAGCCTGACCAGCCTTCCGGGGACCCCTCGCCCATCTCCCACCTGCCAGAGGCCTCCGCAGTTATCTCCCATTTTACACCTGGGGAAACTGAGGACACAGGGCAGGTGTCCAGGAGCAGCCAGGTGGTCCTACCCAGGCCCAGTGGGGCCCCCAGGCCTAGGCAGCGGTTCTGGACAGGAGGCACCCTCCTCAGAGGTGGGCATGGAGGCCCCAGGTCAGGCCTCTTGGTGGCCAGGTTTCCGTCCAGAACTGAGGGCTCTGGGGCCGGGTCGGGGCACAGCCAAGGTGTGTTTGGATTCCCCAGCCTTCAAGAGCCCCCCAGGGCTCTCAGGGAAAGATCGCCTCGCCTCTCAACATCCAGAATAGAGTTCATTCTCAGGAACTGGGTGATTTCACCAAGATTTACAATTTATTTTTGTTTATTAAAATCTCTTATTTCCATTAAAATTCAAAGTTAGATTTAGGTTGGCTTCTGAACCTGGTCACGCCCGCATATGAGTCATACACTGTGGACAAGTCATGGGCCGTGGACGAGTCACGTCCTTTGTATCAGCTTCGAAAGCCTGTTTTTGCAAAAAACAAACAGGGTCGTTTCTGCCACTCTTGTGTCAGGAGGGTTGTGCTGCCTCTGACAAGCGCGGTGCTCCTTCCAGATACTCCCCGGAGTGAAGGTCATCATCGCCCACACGGAGACCCGAGGGCCCCTGGGAGACTCGCACCTGGGGGAGGTGAGGACGGGCCCCTCCTCTCGATGTCCCTGTGTGTGCCTGCAGGCCACTCCCCGCTCTTTCTTTATCATGTACTGTGTACACCGCGTCCTGAACATGTCACTCGGGGGTCCAAGAAGGGGAACGAACGGTTCATCTGAAGGAGAGAAGAATTATTTGTCAGCTCCCGGGCCTTTGTTGTAATTTAGTTCAAGTCCCCACCCCCACACACCACGTGCGGTCGTGTCTCGGGGCTGACAGTGCCTGACACTTGTGCTGATGGACCCTTTGTCCTCGGCCCTAGATCTGGGTGAGCAGCCCCCACAATGCCACCGGGTACTACACGGTCTACGGGGAAGAGGGCCTCCACGCTGACCACTTCAGTGCCCGTCTGAGTTTCGGAGACACCCAGACCGTTTGGGCGAGGACTGGCTTCCTGGGCTTCCTTCGAAGGACGGAGCTCACTGATGCCAGCGGAGGTAAGGGGTCCCGTGCCACGCCCACCTGCCCAGTCCTGGGACCACTGTGGCCAGGAGCCCATGCGGGTGGTGTCTCAGGGCCTCCGGCTCTTGGCCCTCACCAGGAGCTGGTTTCGCTGGCATCTTTAGGTGCTCTGATACAGTTTCCTCTGGAAATTTCTCCGTTTTCTTTATTGTTCCTGGACCCTGGCCTCTTCTGAGGACGTGGCTCCTGGGAGACGCTGTCGGGCCCACCGGCGGGACTGTGCGCATGTCTCACGAGCCGTGTGTCGGGGCCTCCCCGCGCCCCCCGAGGTCACGGAGCCCGTCAGCCGCAGCAGGCCGGCCGGACGCAGGCCCCGCTTTGGGAGCCCCTGTAGGTGGCGCCTTGTCTCTGAGAGTAGAAGTTGCTCAGTGCTCTTCCACACGGGTGCGCACGGCAGGCGGCGGCCGTCAGGTGACGCTGGCGCCGTGCTGAGGTGGCCTGTGCTGTCCGCAGAACGACACGACGCGCTGTACGTGGTGGGGTCTCTGGACGAGACGCTGGAGCTGCGGGGCATGCGCTATCACCCCATCGACATCGAGACGTCCGTGATCCGCACGCACAGGAGCATTGCTGAGTGGTGAGGGCCCGGGGTGGCCGGTCGGCAGCCCTCCTGAGGCTGTGCACGTGTGGGGAGCCAGCTGCTCTCCTGCAGCAGGCGCAGACACACTGGGAATCATGTGCCAGAGACCCCTTGTTTGGGTTTGTTTGATTTTGCCTCTTTTATTAATCGGTCTTAAACTAGTTGGTTCCCCAATGCACAGGCAAAACATGAGCACCCCACAGTTCCTCTGAAATGCCTCTGCTTTTACATGAACTTCCTAATTTTAATGGTCAAAACGCATGATTTCCTCACTTTGTAGGGACCTCGCATTGGGACAGGTACGACTTTCAGTGTCAGTAATACTCTTGATTCTTCTTGTGTCTGACTCTTTGTGACCTTAAGGGCTGTAGCACGCCAGGCTTCCCTGTCCTTCACTGTCTCCCAGAGTTTACTCAAACTCATGTCCATTGAGTCAGTGGTGCCATCCAGCCATCTCATCCTCTGTTGCCCCATTCCTCTCTGCCCTCAGCCTTTCCCAGCATCGGGGTCTTTTCCAATGAGTCGTCTCTTTGCATCAGGTGGCCAAAGTATTGGAGCTTCAGCTTCAGCATGAGTCCTTCCAGTGATTACTTAGGGTTGATTTCCTTTAGGCTTGACTGGTTGATCTCTTTGCTGTCCAAGGGATGCTCAAGAGTCTTCTCCAGCACCATAGTTCAAAAGCATCAGTTCTTCGGGCTTCAGCCTTCTTTATGGTCCAGCTCTCAATATCCATACATGACCACTGAAAAAACCATAGCTTTGACTATATACCTTTGTTGGTAAAGTGATGTCTCTGCTTTTTTAATATGCTGTCTAGGCTTGTCATAGCTTTCCTTCCAAGAAGCAAGTGTCCTTTAATTTCAAAGCTGCTGTGATTTTGGAACCCAAGAAAATAAAATCCATCACTGTTTCTACTATTCCCCGCCTTCTATTTGCCATAAAGTGATGGGACCGGATACCATGATCTTAGTTTTCTGAATGTTGAGTTTTAAGCCAGCTTTTTCACTCTCCTCCTAACCAGAAAAAGACATGACAGTGAAAGATGAACCCCCCAGGTCAGTATTTGGTGTCCAGTATTCTGCTAGGGTAGAGTGGAGAAATAGCTACTGAAAGAATGAAGAGGCTGAGCCAAATTGGAAGTGACACTAGTTGTGGTTGTGTCTGGTGGTGAAAGTAAAGTCCGATGCTGTAAAGAACAGTATTGCATAGGAACTTGGAATGTTAGGATCATGAATCAAAGTAATTCGGATGTGATCACACAAGAAATGGAAAAGAGTGAACATCATCATTTTAGGAATCAATGAATTTGATGGACAGGAATGGGAGGATTTAATTCAATCAACCATTATATCTACTACTATGGGTAAGAATCTCATAGAAGAAATGGAATGACCCTTGTAGTCAACAAAAGAGCTCAAGATGCAGTACTGGGTTGCAGTCTCAAAAAAGACAGAATTATCTTGGTTCATTTCCAAGGCAAACCATTCAGTATCACAGTAATCCAAGTCTATGCCCCAGCCACTAATGCTGAATAAGCTCAAGTTGAGCATTTCTATGAACCTACAAGATCTTCTAGAACTAACACCAAAAAGTGATGTCGTTTTCATCACAGGGGACTGGAATGCAAAAATAGGAAACCGAGAGACACCTGTAATGGCAGGCAACTTTGGTCTGGAGGACCCAGTGAAGCAGGGCAGTGACCACCAGAACTTTGCCAAGAGAACGCACTGGTCATGGCCAACACCCTCTTCCAGCAACACAAGAGAGGACTCTGCACATGGACCTCACCACATGGTCAATACCAAAATCAGATTAATTATATTCTTTACAACTCAAGATGGAGACGCGCTCTGCAGTCACCAAAGCAAGACCTGGAGTGACTGTGTCTCAGATCATCAGCTCCTCGTTGCAAAACTCAGGCTCAAATTGAAGAAAGTAGGGAAAGCCACTAGGCCATTCAGGTATGACCGAAATCAAATCCCTTATGATTATTCAGTGAAGTGACAAATAGGTCCAGTA
Source organism: Tragulus kanchil (assembly GCA_022376925.1). Taxonomy (NCBI): domain Eukaryota; kingdom Metazoa; phylum Chordata; class Mammalia; order Artiodactyla; family Tragulidae; genus Tragulus; species Tragulus kanchil. The sequence goes on from JAIOJX010000028.1 coordinate 248,741,193, forward strand.
GACTAGATCTGGTAGACAGCGTGCCTGAGAAACTGTGGACGGAGGTTTTAAACATTGTACATACAGGAGGTGATGATCAAAACCATACCCCTAAAAGAAAATGCAACAAGACAAGGTGATTGGAGAAATGCAGATCAAAACTACGATGAGATACCACCTCACACCAGTCAGAATGGCCATCATCAAAAAATCTGCAGATAATAAATGCTGGAGAGGGTGGAGGAAAGGGAACACTCCCGCATTGTTGGTGGGAATGTCAATTGATACAACCACTATGGAAGACAGCACAGAGATTCCTCAAAAAGCTAAGAATAGAAGCCCCCTACGACCCAGCAATCCCACTGTCAGGCTTATACCCTGATGAGATCAAAAGAGAAAGAGACACCGGTTGCCCCAGTGTTCACTGCAGCACTCTACACAGTAGCTGGAACATGGACGCCACCTAGAGGCCCATCGACGAACGAATGGATAAGGAAACTATGGTACATATACACAGTGGAGTACTTCTCAGCTGCAAAAAGAAATGCAGAAGATTCAGTCCTAATGAGATGGGTGAAGCTAGAAACTATTATACAAAGTGCAGTAAGTCAAAAAGAGAAGGACATTTATAGTGTACTAACACACATATATGGAATCTAGTAAGATCATACGGATAAATACACACGCAGAGCATCGGTGGAAAAACAGTCATAGAGAACAGACTTATGGATGTTGGGGAGAGGGAAGAGTGGGTGAGAGGTATGGAAAGAGTAACGTGGAGCCCTATACTATCATTTACTAAAGAGATAACTGTTGTCTATGTGCTGTGGGTTAAGGGATCTTACATGGGGGCTGTGCGAGGGCCTGGAGGGGTGGGATGGGGGGGATGGGATATATACATATGACTAATCTGGGATTATACATATCTGTAAACAACAAAACTCTGTAAAAGCAAAAAAGCAAAAATTTTTAAAAATGGCAAAAAAAAAAAAAGAAAAGAAATATATGCTTGATGCCAGAAACCAAAGAAAAAAAGAAGGCAAAGTGGTTGTCTGAGGAGGCTTTATAAATAGCTGAGAAAAGAGAATCAAGAGACAAAGGAGAAAGGGAAATTTACACCCATCTGAATGCAGAGTTCCAGAGAGTATCAAGGAAAGATAAGAAAGCCTTCCTGAGTGAACAATGCACAGTAATAGAGGGAAACAATAGAATGGGAAAGACTAGAGATCTCTTTGAGGAATTTGGTAGCTATCAAGATAGGCATAATAAGGGACAGAAACAGAAGCAAGGACCTAACAGAAGCTGAAGAGATTAAGAAAAAGTGGCAGCAATACACAGAAGAAGTACACAAAAAGCCTCTTAATGACCTAGATAACCACAATGATGTGGTCTTTCACTTAGAGCCAGACATCCTGGAGTGTGAAGTCAAGTGGGCCTTAATAAGCATCACTATGAACAGAGCTAGTGGAGGTGATGGAATTCTAGCTGAGCAATTTCAAATTCTAAAAGGTGATGCTGTTACAGTGCTGCACTCATTATGCCAACAAATTTGGAAAATTTGACAGTGGCCACAGAGCTGGGAAAGGTCAGTTTTCATTCCAGTCTCAAAGAAAAGCAATGCCAAAGAATGTTCACATTATCATACAAGTTGTATTCATTTCCCATGCCGGCAAGAGGATGCTCAAAATCTTTCAAGCTAAGCTTCAGCAGTATGTGGACTGAGAATTTTCAGATGTACAAGCTGGATATAGAAAAGGCAGAGGAACCAGAGATCAAATTGCCATCGGTGGAAAACAGTCATAGAGAACAGACTTATGGATGTTGGGGAGAGGGAAGAGTGGGTGAGAGGTATGGAAAGAGTAACGTGGAGCCCTATACTATCATTTACTAAAGAGATAACTGTTGTCTATGTGCTGTGGGTTAAGGGATCTTACATGGGGGCTGTGCGAGGGCCTGGAGGGGTGGGATGGGGGGGATGGGATATATACATATGACTAATCTGGGATTATACATATCTGTAAACAACAAAACTCTGTAAAAGCAAAAAAGCAAAAATTTTTAAAAATGGCAAAAAAAAAAAAAGAAAAGAAATATATGCTTGATGCCAGAAACCAAAGAAAAACAGAAGGCAAAGTGGTTGTCTGAGGAGGCTTTATAAATAGCTGAGAAAAGAGAATCAAGAGACAAAGGAGAAAGGGAAATTTACACCCATCTGAATGCAGAGTTCCAGAGAGTATCAAGGAAAGATAAGAAAGCCTTCCTGAGTGAACAATGCACAGTAATAGAGGGAAACAATAGAATGGGAAAGACTAGAGATCTCTTTGAGGAATTTGGTAGCTATCAAGATAGGCATAATAAGGGACAGAAACAGAAGCAAGGACCTAACAGAAGCTGAAGAGATTAAGAAAAAGTGGCAGCAATACACAGAAGAAGTACACAAAAAGCCTCTTAATGACCTAGATAACCACAATGATGTGGTCTTTCACTTAGAGCCAGACATCCTGGAGTGTGAAGTCAAGTGGGCCTTAATAAGCATCACTATGAACAGAGCTAGTGGAGGTGATGGAATTCTAGCTGAGCAATTTCAAATTCTAAAAGGTGATGCTGTTACAGTGCTGCACTCATTATGCCAACAAATTTGGAAAATTTGACAGTGGCCACAGAGCTGGGAAAGGTCAGTTTTCATTCCAGTCTCAAAGAAAAGCAATGCCAAAGAATGTTCACATTATCATACAAGTTGTATTCATTTCCCATGCCGGCAAGAGGATGCTCAAAATCTTTCAAGCTAAGCTTCAGCAGTATGTGGACTGAGAATTTTCAGATGTACAAGCTGGATATAGAAAAGGCAGAGGAACCAGAGATCAAATTGCCAAGGTACACTGGATCATATAAAAAGCAAGAGAACTCAAAAATTATCTACTTCTGCTTCACTGACTGTGCTGAAGCCTTTGTGTGGATCACAACAAACTGCAGAATATTCTTAAAGAGGTGGGACTCTCAGACCACCTTACCTGCCTCCTGAGAAACCTGTATACAGGACAAGAAGCAACAGGTAGAATTGAACATGGAAAAATGGACTGGTTCCAGATTGGGAAAGAAGTAAGTCAAGGCTGTATATTGTCACCCTGTTTATGTAGCTTATATGCAGAGTACATTATGCGAAATGCCAGACTGGATGACTCACAAGCTTGGAATCAAGATAGCCAGGAGAAATATCAACAACCACGGATATGCACACGATACCACTTTAATGGCAGAAAGTGCAGAGGAACTAAAGAGCCTCTTGATGAAGGTGAAAGAGGAGAGTGAAAAATCTGGCTTAAGACTCAACATTCAGGCTTTCCTGGTGGTCCAGTGGGTAAAAAGTCCGCCTTACAGTGCAAGGGGCGCTGGTTTGATCCCTGGCCTGGAAAGATCCCACGTGCCGCACGGCAGCTGGACCGGTGTGTCCACACAGGCCGAAGAACAAAGATGGATGAAAATAAACGAAAGACCAATAAAAGTGGTCAAAAAACCCCAAAACTCAACATTCAAATAACTAAGATCATGGTATCTGGTCTGATCACTTGATGGCAAATAGATAGGGAAGATATGGAAACAGTGTCAGATTTCATTTTCTTGGGGTCCAGAATCAATGCAGATGGTAACTGTAGCCATGAAATGAAGGCACTTGCTCCTTGGAAGAACAGCTATGTCAAACCTAGACAGTGTTTTAAAAAGCAGAGACATCACTTTGCCAGGAAAGGTCTATGTAGTCAAAGCTGCTGTTTTCCCAGTAGTCCTGTGTGAGTATGAGAGTTGGACATAAAGAAGACTGAGCGCTGAAGAACTGATGCTTTTGAAGTGTGGTATTGAAGACGCTTGAGCATCCCTTGGACAGCAAAGAGATCAAACCAGTTCCTTTTCCTAAAGGAAATCGACCCTGAATATTCATGGGAAATACTGATGCTGAAACTGAAGCTCCATTACTCTGGCCACCTGATGGGAAGGTCCGACTCATTGGAAAAGATCCTGATGCTGGGAAAACTGAGGGCAAGTGGAGAAGGGGGCACCAGAGGATGATGGTTGGATGGCATCTCTGAGTCAGTGGACATGAGTTTGAGCAAGCTCTGGGAGACAGTGATGGACAAAGAAGTCTGGGGTGCTGCAGTTCGTGGGGGGTCACAGAGAGTTGTGCACAGCTTAGCAACTGAACAGCAACCTAACCCTAGCCAATCTGGTCCCATCACTTCATGACAAACAGAAGGTGAAAAAGTGGAAACAGTAACAGATGTTTGCTCCTTGGAAGGAAAGCCAAGAAAGGTCTGTGCAGTCAGAGCTATAGTTTTTTCACCTGATGGAAAGAGTGATTAATTGGAAAAGACCCTGATGCTGAAAATTTGGGGGGGCAGGAGGAGAAGAGGGTAGCAGAGGATGAGATGGTTGGATGGCATCACTGACTCACTGGACACAAGTTCGAGCAAACTCAAGGAGATAGTGAAGGGCAGAGAAGCCTCGCGTGCTGCAGTCCAAGAGGTAGCCACGAGTCTGCCGTGACTTAGCAACTGAACACCAAGAACTGCATTTTGGACTGTTTGGCTGGCTGTGAGGGCTACTGCATTCCTTCTGACGGGTACTCATTCCTAAGAATTTGGTGTTCACTCTTGCCAGCTTCTGCTGGCCAGAAGCCACGTCCAGTTTACCTTGATTTGTGGACCTAACAGTCCATGTTCCCGTGCACTACTGTTCTTTACAACATCGAACCTTACTTTCACCATCAGGCACATCCTCAACTGAGCGTCATTTCCGCTCTGGCCCAGCTGCTGCTGCTTGCTGGAGCTCTTAGTGCCTACCCCCTGCTCTTTCCCGGTAGCATATTCCTCAGGGCATCCTCTGCCCTGGGGGCTCGTCGTCCAGCGTCCTGTCCTGTTGCCTTTCCATACTGTCCCTAGGGTTCTCTTGGGAGGAATACTAGGGCGGGTTGCCATTTCCTCCTCCACCACACCGTATTTGGTCAGGTTTTTCTTGATTCTTAGCAAGAACTTTAATTAGAATAAATACTCCTATCAAACACAGTTAGCCTAACCTTTGAATTGCAAGTGACTTGACCGGAGGATGTCAGTGAACCTACTTCGTATTTTTCGCTCGTCTCTGTCTGGCACTGTTTCCTGCATGTCCTTGGCCCGTGAGGCCAGTCCCCAGTCCTGTGTGACACCGTGTGCTTCCTCCCTGCAGTGCCGTGTTCACCTGGACCAACTTGCTGGTGGTGGTGGTGGAGCTGGACGGGCTGGAGCAGGACGCGCTTGACCTGGTGGCCCTGGTGACGAGCGTGGTGCTGGAGGAGCACCAGCTGGTGGTGGGCGTGGTCGTCATCGTGGACCCGGGCGTCATCCCCATCAACTCGCGTGGGGAGAAGCAGCGCATGCATCTGCGCGACGGCTTCCTGGCCGACCAGCTGGACCCCATCTACGTGGCCTACAACATGTGAGCTCACTCGGCCCCACGGCGGGAGCCACGGGCCGTAGGGGCCTGGGCGTGTCTGCAGCCCCTGGGGAGAGGACCCGGGCTCCAGAGCACAGCGCCCTGCCCACACACTTTCACACCCATCTCAGTCTAGAAGCCACTGTCTGAATTCCTCGAATAAACCTCCTCCTCATCAAGGACATTTACAGAAACACGAATATCAGTATGGTAACAGGTGGGGTGACTCGGAAAGAACTCTGGTGCAGGTATGGTCCTCTGCTGTATTTGTGTGAGTTTGCACTTTTCTTCGGCTAAAAATATAGTTCTTAATTTTAACAATTCAGCTCTTATATTCCCATGTCAAATGGCAAGATCCGCTGTTCCGTGCACTACTGTTCTTTACAACATCGAACCTTACTTTCACCATCAGGCACATCCTCAACTGAGCGTCATTTCCGCTCTGGCCCAGCTGCTGCTGCTTGCTGGAGCTCTTAGTGCCTACCCCCTGCTCTTTCCCGGTAGCATATTCCTCAGGGCATCCTCTGCCCTGGGGGCTCGTCGTCCAGCGTCCTGTCCTGTTGCCTTTCCATACTGTCCCTAGGGTTCTCTTGGGAGGAATACTAGGGCGGGTTGCCATTTCCTCCTCCACCACACCGTATTTGGTCAGGTTTTTCTTGATTCTTAGCAAGAACTTTAATTAGAATAAATACTCCTATCAAACACAGTTAGCCTAACCTTTGAATTGCAAGTGACTTGACCGGAGGATGTCAGTGAACCTACTTCGTATTTTTCGCTCGTCTCTGTCTGGCACTGTTTCCTGCATGTCCTTGGCCCGTGAGGCCAGTCCCCAGTCCTGTGTGACACCGTGTGCTTCCTCCCTGCAGTGCCGTGTTCACCTGGACCAACTTGCTGGTGGTGGTGGTGGAGCTGGACGGGCTGGAGCAGGACGCGCTTGACCTGGTGGCCCTGGTGACGAGCGTGGTGCTGGAGGAGCACCAGCTGGTGGTGGGCGTGGTCGGCATCGTGGACCCGGGCGTCATCCCCATCAACTCGCGTGGGGAGAAGCAGCGCATGCATCTGCGCGACGGCTTCCTGGCCGACCAGCTGGACCCCATCTACGTGGCCTACAACATGTGAGCTCACTCGGCCCCACGGCGGGAGCCACGGGCCGTAGGGGCCTGGGCGTGTCTGCAGCCCCTGGGGAGAGGACCCGGGCTCCAGAGCACAGCGCCCTGCCCACACACTTTCACACCCATCTCAGTCTAGAAGCCACTGTCTGAATTCCTCGAATAAACCTCCTCCTCATCAAGGACATTTACAGAAACACGAATATCAGTATGGTAACAGGTGGGGTGACTCGGAAAGAACTCTGGTGCAGGTATGGTCCTCTGCTGTATTTGTGTGAGTTTGCACTTTTCTTCGGCTAAAAATATAGTTCTTAATTTTAACAATTCAGCTCTTATATTCCCATGTCAAATGGCAAGATCCTATGTAGAATTTATGCCAGAAATTTGAGGCCCAAGAACAGCTGCTTCCATTCCAGTTTGCGAGGAGGAGCACAGTGTGGAAAGGCTGATGAAGAGGTGTGAGCCTGGCCGGGCCGGCTGCCCCCGTGCCTGCTCTGGGCCCCAGACCCATTCCCCTCGGGACCGTGGTGTGCCGGCCGCCTGCCCGTGTGGTTCCTCAGCCTCTCCAGGGGCCACCAGGCGAGTGGCTCTGTTTTGGAAAGATAAAGGAATGCTGAGTTTGAAACCGGTTTCTGAGTTTCTGACTTGTGGCTGTTCAGCTGAAGTGCTGGATGTCAAAATCACAGTATAGGCTGTTCTCACGGTGTGAAAGTGTACTGAGTTACCATTTTTATTCCACATCAGCAGACATGGCGGTGCCGGTGGGCTGCGGTGTACGCCCACTGCCCGGCACGCCGCGGTGCCATCCGGGGCCCGGGAGAGCTTTGCCTGCCACTGTCACGTCTTGAACTGTGTACTTGTGAAATTCAGCCGTATCATGTTTACTTACTGTATTCAAACTTGACTAAACTGAGTGATATAATATTATAGTAAACCTAAATCAGAGAACGTTAAATCCTTTAGATACTTCTCAGAATTTGAAGTAAGGCTGAAATCTAAGACAGAGTATTTTTGTATCTCTAATAAAGAATATGTTACAAATTGTCGGGCTGACGGCCGGACCAGCTATCTACGTGGCCTACAACATGTGAGCTCACTCGGCCCCACGGCGGGAGCCACGGGCCGTAGGGGCCTGGGCGTGTCTGCAGCCCCTGGGAGAGGACCCGGGCTCCAGAGCACAGCGCCTGCCCACACACTTTCACACCCATCTCAGTCTAGAAGCCACTGTCTGAATTCCTCGAATAAACCTCCTCCTCATCAAGGACATTTACAGAAACACGAATATCAGTATGGTAACAGGTGGGGTGACTCGGAAAGAACTCTGGTGCAGGTATGGTCCTCTGCTGTATTTGTGTGAGTTTGCACTTTTCTTCGGCTAAAAATATAGTTCTTAATTTTAACAATTCAGCTCTTATATTCCCATGTCAAATGGCAAGATCCTATGTAGAATTTATGCCAGAAATTTGAGGCCCAAGAACAGCTGCTTCCATTCCAGTTTGCGAGGAGGAGCACAGTGTGGAAAGGCTGATGAAGAGGTGTGAGCCTGGCCGGGCCGGCTGCCCCCGTGCCTGCTCTGGGCCCCAGACCCATTCCCCTCGGGACCGTGGTGTGCCGGCCGCCTGCCCGTGTGGTTCCTCAGCCTCTCCAGGGGCCACCAGGCGAGTGGCTCTGTTTTGGAAAGATAAAGGAATGCTGAGTTTGAAACCGGTTTCTGAGTTTCTGACTTGTGGCTGTTCAGCTGAAGTGCTGGATGTCAAAATCACAGTATAGGCTGTTCTCACGGTGTGAAAGTGTACTGAGTTACCATTTTTATTCCACATCAGCAGACATGGCGGTGCCGGTGGGCTGCGGTGTACGCCCACTGCCCGGCACGCCGCGGTGCCATCCGGGGCCCGGGAGAGCTTTGCCTGCCACTGTCACGTCTTGAACTGTGTACTTGTGAAATTCAGCCGTATCATGTTTACTTACTGTATTCAAACTTGACTAAACTGAGTGATATAATATTATAGTAAACCTAAATCAGAGAACGTTAAATCCTTTAGATACTTCTCAGAATTTGAAGTAAGGCTGAAATCTAAGACAGAGTATTTTTGTATCTCTAATAAAGAATATGTTACAAATTGTCGGGCTCTGTGGGTGGGAAAGTTGATGAATTGCATGCTTTCCTGAAACAGCCAGGTTTTTCTGAAATTAGCTGCATCAGTGCCTAACACAGAATTCTCTACCGTTTAAAGTTCTCCACTAGAAAGGCCGGGCGAACGGGGCTCACTCTCACTTGGCTGCAAGTAGCTTGGGCTCAGTAGCTGTAGGCGTGCAGTATAGTGTGTAAGAACATACTGGAACTGAATAATACTCATGTAATTGTGTACGTAGGGTGTGGAACTTACTGTGTGACATCAGAGGCTCTAGCAGGGGCCTGGCGGGCGTTCCTCACAGCAGCACGAGCACAGGAGGGGCACCCCTCATCCTGTGTGCTGTCACTTTAAAGCAACAGACCTTTTAAAATTTTTGTATGGAAAGGTCAGTGGCAGTAAAACTAGGTGTCTTGTAAATTAAGATTTTAAGAAGCATTAAAATGTTTTAAAATTACTCTCTGGGAATTCTGTATATCACAGAAATTTTTTATATCATTATGTTAATAAAAGTTTATGACTTTGTAATTCTGTGTTTTGAAATATGTGAAAAGGTTCTTAAAGTTACCCCAAGTTGGAGGTATTTTATTATGCACTTTTCTTTCCTGAATTTAGAAGCATTTATGGGCAGCATAAAATCTACAAAGCACATTAAAGTATAAAGAAGAAATTTTAAATTTCCCATAATTCTACCTCTTGATAATGACAGTGATAGTATTTGATATAAATCCTTTCAAGGATTTAGTTTTTCCTCTAAAAACACTTTTACAAAATTAGGATCAGTCACATACTTTTTTTTTTTTTTAATTCTTTATTTTAAAGATTTTACAGAGTTTTGTTGTTCACCGACATGTATGTTCCCAGATCATTCATATGCATATCCCTGTTTCCCCCCAGCCAGTTCCCCCCCCAGTCATATACTTTTATAATCAGCTTTTGTACTGAATAAATTAGAAGTTTAATACATTAAATTGATTCTGGACTGTGTCTCACGGTGGGCGGGGCAGCTTGTGCTCACGGGCTGTGTGTCGCCTCATTTCGGCTGTGCTGCTGGGCGCCTCCTCGTGGGTGCGTGTCCACAGGCGAGGCTGCCTGGGGCTCGGCTCCTGTGGACGTGAAGCTTGGGGCACCCCGTCCTTGAACGGCACAGAGCTGTGTGGAGAGGCTGCTCCTGGCGGCCTGTGGGCGCTGGCAGTAAAACTGAGCCCTTGGCAGTTTGACGGTCAAATAGGTCTGCTGGCTAGTGGTGCTGAGTATTTGTTCATGTGTTTGTGGTCATTTTACTTTCTCATCTGATGTGTGTTATTTGGCGGTTCTTATTGTGCTCAAGGGTTATTTTTTTTCTATTTTTTAAAATTGATTTGTAGGAGCCCGTTTATGTTAAGAATCAAAACCTCCATATAATCCATACTTTCCCTACTGGGCCACTTGGATTTTGATTCTGTTTGTTTATTTTTAATTGAAAGATAATCACTCTACAATATTGTGTTCTATTTTTTAAATATGCTGATTATTTTATGTAAACTGAGGTACTTGTGCTTCATCTCAGACTATGAGTAGAGCGGACCCATAAAGAGCAGTCCTTCCGGGATGGTGAGCCCAGCCCTGTGGGGAGACAGCTGACCTGTTTGCCTCTTCCCGCCAGAGGCTGTCTCAGGCCCTCCCGCCGGGCCTTTTGCTGAGAGCAAGTGTTGCCAGAGGATTGTGCATGGGCTGCTGACTGGTGCAAAAAGAAGAGGGAGCAGCGTTGTCTTTCTGCCTGAGACCATGATGTGTGAGTTTTAGTTCTTAAGGAGTTAAAGAAGAAATACTTTCTCTGAATCGGATGTGGTAACAATGTAGTAACACTGTGTAGCATTTGTCCTCTTTCTTCGGATTCGCAGTTTCAAGTATGAAGACTTCTTTTAAAGGGCAGCTGCAGGAAGCACGTCAGCGGGCCACCCTCCTCTGTGGCTGGCTGAGCGCCTGCAGGCTCGCCCACGCGTGTTCAGCCCGCCTCGCCTCCATTCTCCCTACCTCTGCCTCCTCCGTCCAGCGCCAGCCTTCAGGGTTCAGTGGGGAGCCTTTTCACATGAGCTGTGGGGCGTTTTTGGGAAATATTTTCCGGGATCGTGCAAGGATGGAAACTGAGGCACCACCCTGGGTTTTAAGTGCCAGCTGAGCGGGAGCACCGTACTTCCCAGGCTGTCATATAAAGAGCCAGATGTTACTAGTGTTCACTGCAGATGCTGCAAGGCAGAAACTGAAAAGGGGCCACCAAGGGCCCAGATGAAGCTTTGGGGAGGAGGGATCACAGATGCATTGTCACCTGTTGTCCCCCCGGCAGCAGCGAGCTGGACCTCCAGGCCCAGGTCAGCCGGGCGCTGCAGTGCGGCCCCGGGGAGCGGAGGACGAAGACCTTCTGAAGGCTGTTGTGCTCCGATGGAGTGGGACACAGTGAAAGACAGAGTGGTGGTCAGCATTTGCTTTATGTTAGAAGGTAGAGAAACAAGGTCAACTTCTGGCTAGATGAGAAGCTCTGTAGACATGCCAGCCAACAAAATGGGGGAAAGAATTTTTCTTTTAATTGTTAGCTTTTGCAGACAGTCATAAAAGTATGTAAAACAAATGAAGAAGCATCTATACATGACAGCAGGGTGATGAAAGAAAGCTTTTGCAGATTAGTGCAAAGGTGGCCCAGCCCTGTGGGGAGACAGCTGACCTGTTTGCCTCTTCCCGCCAGAGGCTGTCTCAGGCCCTCCCGCCGGGCCTTTTGCTGAGAGCAAGTGTTGCCAGAGGATTGTGCATGGGCTGCTGACTGGTGCAAAAAGAAGAGGGAGCAGCGTTGTCTTTCTGCCTGAGACCATGATGTGTGAGTTTTAGTTCTTAAGGAGTTAAAGAAGAAATACTTTCTCTGAATCGGATGTGGTAACAATGTAGTAACACTGTGTAGCATTTGTCCTCTTTCTTCGGATTCGCAGTTTCAAGTATGAAGACTTCTTTTAAAGGGCAGCTGCAGGAAGCACGTCAGCGGGCCACCCTCCTCTGTGGCTGGCTGAGCGCCTGCAGGCTCGCCCACGCGTGTTCAGCCCGCCTCGCCTCCATTCTCCCTACCTCTGCCTCCTCCGTCCAGCGCCAGCCTTCAGGGTTCAGTGGGGAGCCTTTTCACATGAGCTGTGGGGCGTTTTGGAAGTATTTTCCGGGATCGTGCAAGGATGGAAACTGAGGCACCACCCTGGGTTTTAAGTGCCAGCTGAGCGGGAGCACCGTACTTCCCAGGCTGTCATATAAAGAGCCAGATGTTACTAGTGTTCACTGCAGATGCTGCAAGGCAGAAACTGAAAAGGGGCCACCAAGGGCCCAGATGAAGCTTTGGGGAGGAGGGATCACAGATGCATTGTCACCTGTTGTCCCCCCGGCAGCAGCGAGCTGGACCTCCAGGCCCAGGTCAGCCGGGCGCTGCAGTGCGGCCCCGGGGAGCGGAGGACGAAGACCTTCTGAAGGCTGTTGTGCTCCGATGGAGTGGGACACAGTGAAAGACAGAGTGGTGGTCAGCATTTGCTTTATGTTAGAAGGTAGAGAAACAAGGTCAACTTCTGGCTAGATGAGAAGCTCTGTAGACATGCCAGCCAACAAAATGGGGGAAAGAATTTTTCTTTTAATTGTTAGCTTTTGCAGACAGTCATAAAAGTATGTAAAACAAATGAAGAAGCATCTATACATGACAGCAGGGTGATGAAAGAAAGAATCTGTTGTTTGAACCAAGACTGAGCCTCCCTCTCAGCTGAGCCAGGCAGAACATCTGCTGCCCACAGGCGCAGCCAGGAGCACAGGCTGCTGCCCGCCAGTTACGTCCTGATGCAGACACACCCTGGATGCGGGCACATGAGAGGTAACACGTTCTCTTCCACCAGCCTGTCCTTGTGAATGGAGCCTCCATCTTGAGCAGATGCCCCTGAGTACACAGGGCCGGTGCCCTTCCAGTTCATGAGATGGGGAAGAAGCAACTTGGAAGACTTCAGGCTATCGACCCCAGCTCCACTGAGCGCTCAGCTCCTGAAGCTGGGAGTCACCCAGAGAGACAGGAGCCACTGTTCCCATTCCAGGGCCTGGAAACCTGCTTAGAGAGCTTCCTGCTGGGAGAAGCAAACTGTCAAATAGGTAGCTCCTCACCTCTTCTAACGGAGCAGACTTCCTTTGAACCAGAGCTTGGAGGAGGTCAGTCTTCAGGGCACTCTTGAAAGCAGCGGAACTGTGGTGAAAGGCGGGAGGAGGTTCAGAGAGTCGGTGAAGACACAGACTGAACTGAAAGCCGAGGAGCTGGCTGGCGAGCCAGGGAGAAGACAGCCAGGACGAGCCTCCTGAGAACAAACCTTCCACACAAACTTAGGGGACTCTCTCTTCAGTAAATCCTCGGTTAGGTCAGAGTGGGCAAGAGAGCAGTTCACGCCCCCCGAGCGTTGCTGACGACGGCAGAGTCTCCCGGCAGTGGGTGGAGCGTCGCCGCGGAGTGCGGTCAGGGAAGGAGGCTGCGTGACACCACCGTCACGGCAGGGTGGCTCCAGGAAGCAGCCGTCAGAACCGGACGTGGAACAACAGACTGGTGCAGAGTTGGGAAAGGAGCACCTCAAGGCTGTGTGTTGTCACCCTGCTTATTTAAATTACAGCCTAGTACCTCATGAGAAATGCCAGTCTAGACGAAGCACAAGCTGCAGTCAGGATTGCCAGGAGTAGCTTCAATAGCCTCAGGACGCAGAGGACACCGCCCAAATGGCAGACAGCGAAGAGGAGCTAGAGAGCCTCCTGGTGAAGCTAAAAGAGGAGAGGAAGAAGCTGGCTTAAAACTCAACATTTAAAAAACTAAGATCATGGCATCCAGCCCGATCACTTCACAAATAGAAACAGTGACAGACTTTATTGTCTTGCAGTCCAAAATTACTACGGACAGTAACAAGCCACTGAATTCAGATGCTTACTCCTTGGAAGAAAAGCTATGACAAACTTAGATAGTGTTTTATTTTCTTAGACAGTGTTTTAAAAAGAAGAGATACACTTTGGCCGGATGACCCATCTTGAGCAGATCCCGAGTTGCCCTTCCAGTTCATGAGATGGGGAAGAAGCAACTTGGAAGACTTCAGGCTATCGACCCCAGCTCCACTGAGCGCTCAGCTCCTGAAGCTGGGAGTCACCCAGAGAGACAGGAGCCACTGTTCCCATTCCAGGGCCTGGAAACCTGCTTAGAGAGCTTCCTGCTGGGAGAAGCAAACTGTCAAATAGGTAGCTCCTCACCTCTTCTAACGGAGCAGACTTCCTTTGAACCAGAGCTTGGAGGAGGTCAGTCTTCAGGGCACTCTTGAAAGCAGCGGAACTGTGGTGAAAGGCGGGAGGAGGTTCAGAGAGTCGGTGAAGACACAGACTGAACTGAAAGCCGAGGAGCTGGCTGGCGAGCCAGGGAGAAGACAGCCAGGACGAGCCTCCTGAGAACAAACCTTCCACACAAACTTAGGGGACTCTCTCTTCAGTAAATCCTCGGTTAGGTCAGAGTGGGCAAGAGAGCAGTTCACGCCCCCCGAGCGTTGCTGACGACGGCAGAGTCTCCCGGCAGTGGGTGGAGCGTCGCCGCGGAGTGCGGTCAGGGAAGGAGGCTGCGTGACACCACCGTCACGGCAGGGTGGCTCCAGGAAGCAGCCGTCAGAACCGGACGTGGAACAACAGACTGGTGCAGAGTTGGGAAAGGAGCACCTCAAGGCTGTGTGTTGTCACCCTGCTTATTTAAATTACAGCCTAGTACCTCATGAGAAATGCCAGTCTAGACGAAGCACAAGCTGCAGTCAGGATTGCCAGGAGTAGCTTCAATAGCCTCAGGACGCAGAGGACACCGCCCAAATGGCAGACAGCGAAGAGGAGCTAGAGAGCCTCCTGGTGAAGCTAAAAGAGGAGAGGGAAGAAGCTGGCTTAAGACTCGACATTCAAAAAACTAAGATCATGGCATCCAGCCCGATCACTTCACAAATAGAAACAGTGACAGACTTTATTGTCTTGCAGTCCAAAATTACTACGGACAGTAACAAGCCACTGAATTCAGATGCTTACTCCTTGGAAGAAAAGCTATGACAAACTTAGATAGTGTTTTATTTTCTTAGACAGTGTTTTAAAAAGAAGAGATACCACTTTGCCAACAAAGGTCCATATAGTCCAGAGCTATGATTTTTCCAGAATTGATGCTTTGGAACTGTGGTGCTGGAGAAGACTCTTGAGAGTCCCTTGGACAGCAAGGAGATCACATCAGTCAGTCCTGAAGAAAGTCAACCCTGATTATTCATTGGAAAGACTGGTGCTGAAGCTGAAGCTCCAACCCTTTGGCCCCCTGATGCCAAGAGACGACTCGCTGGAGAAGCCCTGATGCTGGGGAAGGCCGAGGGCAGGAGGGGAAGCGGGCAGCAGAGGTAGAGACAGTGGGATGCTATCACTGACTTAGTGGACATGCGTTTCAGCAAACTTCAGGAGGTGGTGAAGTACAGGGAAGCCTGGCGGGCTGCAGTCCATGGGATCGCAAAGAGCTGGACATGGCTGAGCGACTGAACAGCAGCAACAAAAGGAGCCCCAGCGAGACAGAGCTGAATTCTCCACAGCAATACTGAAGCCAGAAGACAGCGGGATAACATAGTCAGAGAGCTCAGAGAAAATGTCTGTCCACCAAGAACTGACTTGATTATAATGCAGTCTTCAGTTCATTCGCTCAGTTATAGCTCTCTCTTTGTGACCCCACGGGTGGCAGCACACCAGGCTTCCCTGTCCTTCAGCATCTCCCAGAGCTCGCTCAGACTCATGTCAGTTGACTCAGTGATGCCATCTAACCATCTCATCTTTATTCATCCCCTTCTCCTTCTGCCTTCTAGTTTTTCCAACATCAGGGTCTTCCAATGAGTCGTCTCTTCGACATGTGGTGTCCAGAGTATTGGCGCTTCAGCCCTGCCTCTCCACGTCGCTCTCCTTTACGTCCCTCCCGTGGCCCCACTCCTCCCTTTCATTCAGTTCAGTTCCCGTCAGTTGCTCAGTGTCCGACTCTTTGGGACTGCGGGACGCCAGGCTTCCCATCCGTCACCACTTCCCAGAACTCGCTCAGACTCACGCCGTGGCCCTCCGTGGTCCTCCGCCCTCCCACGGACCCACGCCTCCATACCCCTCCCTTTATGCCCTTCCTCACGGCCGTGCCCTGGCAGTCTGCAGCTTCCCCACCCAAACTTCCAGTCCCGTGTACCCCCTGGCCTGGGGGGTGCCAGCCCTGATGAAGATAGGCTATGCAGATTTTACTCCTTTTCCCAGTTCAGCAGGAATATAGCTTTTATTTCATGCTTAATGATTAAAGAAACTTTTTGTTACAGTACTTTTTATTTAATGCAGTTACAAGTGACCGATTAGTTTATAATATCCAAGTCTGTGTCCTTAAAAAAAGCAAAACAGGAAAAGGGTGGATAAGATTAATGATTAATTTGAATTTTCCTGGGAGTAATTCTTGATTTTTGTAACTTGATTTATTTGAATTGGTGGCTACAAAAGCATAAAGGTCATAAGATACCCTGGCTTCACCAACAGCCACAGCAAACTCTGTGCAGAGACAGGTTAAGAACGACTTTCACCCCAGACCAGACCCATCCGTCAGGACCCTCATTTTACAGACGGGACAGGAGGTGATGGCGCTCGGGTATAGCTGTCTCTAGGGGCAGAGCAGGGCCCCGCCCTGAGCTCCCTGCTCCCCTGCCCCACATTCTGGAGATCCAATAAATGTGTTCCTATCGGGAGAACCCCACTGAATGCAGGAGTCTGAATCTCAATTCTGATTCCAGTTACAGTGTCAGCATCTGTTGGCTTCTGAGACAGATTTTCCATATAGAATTGTTGGCTTAACTACACACGCAAACATCACAGCTCACCTACAGGAAAGGGCCCTAAATGTGACCATGTTCTTTGGTAGGTGGGACAAGACTTGTCAGGCCACCCAACCACATCAGGTTTCATTTGTCCCCATGATAAGCACATTTAACAAAGGGCGACCTTTTCAAAGGATGGTAGACAAAGCTTTGCGCTTTTAAATGTAGTGGCAGCACGTGGAAACGACAGTGCTCCAGTCATTTTTGGTAGTCAGTTTGCTTTTTCTAGGTAAGGGGTCTGCACAGCCTGGACAGCCAGCACAGCACATGCTTGTGACTGAGAAATGACTTTCCTACGTGATCGTTACCAAGAGTCCCCGGGACCAGAAAGCTAACACGATGCCTAGTAGCACAGAAATAATGCTGGGGGCCACTAAAAATGGCCCTTGGAAAGAGGTTTCAGTTTTCATTCACAAAGCAAATCAAGCTTCCTAATTAGCTACAACAGAGCTGGAAAGCTCAGCTCCTACTGCTCTGCAAGCCCTGCCGCCCCATCCCTGCTCAACTTTCCTCTCTACGACAGAGACAGCTCGGCTTTCTCTCCTTCATTCGTGTTCGAAGAATTCATGGCAGGCAGTGGTAACCATGGCAACAAAAGCCATAAATTCCTGGAAATCACATTCACCATCTCCGTCGCTGTCCAATGTTTCCATGACTTTGTCCACAACCTCCTGCTCTTTGATTTCCTAAGAGAAATAAGAGAAGTTGTTCAGCTTGTTTTCAGATGAAAATTAGGCTATCAAAATATGATCAGAAGTTGGCTGGCTTTAATCATCTGTATTAGAAACAACCTCAGGGCTTCCTCGGTGGCTCAGTGGTAGAGAATCTGCCTGCCGATGCCGGGACATGGATTCGGTCCCTGACCTGGGAGGACCCCACGTGCCCTGCATGCCACAGCTGCTGAGCCTGTGCTCTAGACCCAGGACTGCAGCTGCTGAGCCGCGTGCCGTAGAGCCACGCTCTGCAACAGAGGAAGCCACGGCAACGAGAAGACTCTGCTCGCAGCCACTGGAGAGCAGCCCCAAAGCAAAGAAGACCTAGAAAAGTGGAGGAATTAATTTAGAAAAACCTAAGACATGAAATGCAGAATTACAGAAAGGATTTCTTCTGTGATCAGCTTGGGTGCCCACAAGACTTGTCAGGCCACCCAACCACATCAGGTTTCATTTGTCCCCATGATAAGCACATTTAACAAAGGGCGACCTTTTCAAAGGATGGTAGACAAAGCTTTGCGCTTTTAAATGTAGTGGCAGCACGTGGAAACGACAGTGCTCCAGTCATTTTTGGTAGTCAGTTTGCTTTTTCTAGGTAAGGGGTCTGCACAGCCTGGACAGCCAGCACAGCACATGCTTGTGACTGAGAAATGACTTTCCTACGTGATCGTTACCAAGAGTCCCCGGGACCAGAAAGCTAACACGATGCCTAGTAGCACAGAAATAATGCTGGGGGCCACTAAAAATGGCCCTTGGAAAGAGGTTTCAGTTTTCATTCACAAAGCAAATCAAGCTTCCTAATTAGCTACAACAGAGCTGGAAAGCTCAGCTCCTACTGCTCTGCAAGCCCTGCCGCCCCATCCCTGCTCAACTTTCCTCTCTACGACAGAGACAGCTCGGCTTTCTCTCCTTCATTCGTGTTCGAAGAATTCATGGCAGGCAGTGGTAACCATGGCAACAAAAGCCATAAATTCCTGGAAATCACATTCACCATCTCCGTCGCTGTCCAATGTTTCCATGACTTTGTCCACAACCTCCTGCTCTTTGATTTCCTAAGAGAAATAAGAGAAGTTGTTCAGCTTGTTTTCAGATGAAAATTAGGCTATCAAAATATGATCAGAAGTTGGCTGGCTTTAATCATCTGTATTAGAAACAACCTCAGGGCTTCCTCGGTGGCTCAGTGGTAGAGAATCTGCCTGCCGATGCCGGGACATGGATTCGGTCCCTGACCTGGGAGGACCCCACGTGCCCTGCATGCCACAGCTGCTGAGCCTGTGCTCTAGACCCAGGACTGCAGCTGCTGAGCCGCGTGCCGTAGAGCCACGCTCTGCAACAGAGGAAGCCACGGCAACGAGAAGACTCTGCTCGCAGCCACTGGAGAGCAGCCCCGCAAAGCAAAGAAGACCTAGAAAAGTGGAGGGAATTAATTTAGAAAAAACCTAAGACATGAAATGCAGAATTACAGAAAGGATTTCTTCTGTGATCAGGAAGCTGCTGACGGAGCTCTCTGAGGGTATGGGCCTTATCTTCCACCTTCCTTTTGGTGCAGTGGGGTCTGGGCTACTTAAAGACTGAATAGAACAGCCAGGATCTGAAAAACCTCAGGCTGTTCGTGTTAAAATACCCAGAAAAAAAAAAAAAGAAAATACCCAGAAAAGAAGAGTACCGTCTAGATCCGCCTGAGCTAATTACATGCAAATGCCTTGAAAGCAAAAATGAAATTTTGGCCCCTATGAGTGTTTCACTGTTTCTGTGTATGGAAGGCCTTACAGTGACGGCTTCCAGTGGATCTTCATGGTTCGAATGTAGTGTTTGGCTGAAATAGCTCTTGGGAACATGCCGTCAGTTTATTAACTTCTTGTGTCATTTACCACGTGAGTTGCTTTCCAGGTGTCTGGGACCCTTCTGACCTTCTGCCCAACACTTCAGTGACGGGTGAAACAGGGACAGAAACAGTGCAGGGAAGACGTGCACCTGCGCTGGAGAGGAGCACAAACACTGGACTCGCCGAACAGCCAGTCCTCAGGGCAGAGCGCTGGGCCCGAAGACGTCTAGTAGAACATACAATGGCTGCCGTGGACATAAAACATGTAAAAGATGGAGGTTCCCCCAGGGGTGTTGGGTGGGACCTATAAACATCTGCTAAAAGATTTATTTCAATTACAGGATAGATTTGCCTCCAGAAAGAAACTACCTCATAAAACCAGGCCAACGATGTTCATGATACCTTGATATACTGACCGTGATTTACTTCTGTGTTATAAACTCTGGTTCCCACAGGCTAAGCTTTATCTGTTTTGAATCAACGATTAATGACATTAGGTGTGCTTGTTGAGCTGCACCTGACAGACACTGTCTCATTTGAACAATTCTTTTTACAGAAGAATCCAGGACTTTCAGATTGGTAGGTGAGGTGGTGAGAAACAAGGTAAGTGAAATGTTCTCAGGCAGCTGCCACTCTGAGAACTTGGGTGCCTGAGAAAACTAGCCCCACAATCAGCCTAGGGGATCCCCCTAAAGCCTGCAGGCCACTTCCTCTGCTTGTGGCGCCATTCGCAGCAACATGTGTCTGGGTGGGGACAGGCAGGGTGCAGAGCCTGGGGCTCATCCTGCACTGAAGGCAGCCTGCCCAGGAGGGCAGCTCCCACTCCCGTGCAGCGGGGGCCTGACCTGGGGCTCTCTTGTCTTCCTAGGAGTTAGCTCCTGGTCAGACATGAGTGCACTGGTACATTGTCTGGCCATTTCCTCTGGGTGTGGCTGGTCACTTCAGTGACTCTGGTTGTGGGCACCAGGGGAAGGTCAGGTACCAGGTAGTCTGTAGTTCATTTCCTTGAAGACACAAGACTGATGCAGCAGAGATGACGTGTGGCTGATCCCAGGGCAGTGGAGGTGGTAGATGGGGAAATGGGCCCTCAGCGGAGTGTCTGGACACAAGTCCACCAGAAGGGGAGTGGCCAGGGCGGGAGTGCTCATCAGGTGCCCTCACACAGCTCCCCAGGTTTCCCCCAAAGCTCCTCACTCCACAGGGCCTCCGGCAAATCCCTAGGGCCTTTCTCGTGAGCAACTTGTGGCGTCCTGATGAGGAGCCAGGTCCTGGGGCCTGAGCGTCTCCCAGCCTTGACCACGCTGAGAGCTTGGTAACATCTGGCATCTTCTCACCATGGTGAATCTAACCATGTAGGGCAAATTGAAACAGTCCTTTTCCCCAAAACAAAAGCTTATTTTTAACAGTCTTGTATGCTGACTGTGTGATAAGTCGTGCTATATTGTCCATCCCATTTCTTCATCATTGTTGCTATACAGCCTTAGGTTTTTCCAAGAAAAGGCAGTATTATCTGGAACCTCTACTTGTGCATCTGAGACAGTAGTTTCTCCCGGATGCTCTTACTCATCATAAAATGAAAATGGAAGGGCCTCCCTAAGCCAGCCTCTGTACTGAGGGCTCACTGGTGCAAACACATGTTCAGGAAAAACTGGGGAGTCCTGCCAGGCCAACTTCCGTCAGATTAGGTAGGTGAGGTGGTGAGAAACAAGGTAAGTGAAATGTTCTCAGGCAGCTGCCACTCTGAGAACTTGGGGGCCTGAGAAAACTAGCCCCACAAACAGCCTAGGGATCCCCCTAAAGCCTGCAGGCCACTTCCTCTGCTTGTGGCGCCATTCGCAGCAACATGTGTCTGGGTGGGGACAGGCAGGGTGCAGAGCCTGGGGCTCATCCTGCACTGAAGGCAGCCTGCCCAGGAGGGCAGCTCCCACTCCCGTGCAGCGGGGGCCTGACCTGGGGCTCTCTTGTCTTCCTAGGAGTTAGCTCCTGGTCAGACATGAGTGCACTGGTACATTGTCTGGCCATTTCCTCTGGGTGTGGCTGGTCACTTCAGTGACTCTGGTTGTGGGCACCAGGGGAAGGTCAGGTACCAGGTAGTCTGTAGTTCATTTCCTTGAAGACACAAGACTGATGCAGCAGAGATGACGTGTGGCTGATCCCAGGGCAGTGGAGGTGGTAGATGGGGAAATGGGCCCTCAGCGGAGTGTCTGGACACAAGTCCACCAGAAGGGGAGTGGCCAGGGCGGGAGTGCTCATCAGGTGCCCTCACACAGCTCCCCAGGTTTCCCCCAAAGCTCCTCACTCCACAGGGCCTCCGGCAAATCCCTAGGGCCTTTCTCGTGAGCAACTTGTGGCGTCCTGATGAGGAGCCAGGTCCTGGGGCCTGAGCGTCTCCCAGCCTTGACCACGCTGAGAGCTTGGTAACATCTGGCATCTTCTCACCATGGTGAATCTAACCATGTAGGGCAAATTGAAACAGTCCTTTTCCCCAAAACAAAAGCTTATTTTTAACAGTCTTGTATGCTGACTGTGTGATAAGTCGTGCTATATTGTCCATCCCATTTCTTCATCATTGTTGCTATACAGCCTTAGGTTTTTCCAAGAAAAGGCAGTATTATCTGGAACCTCTACTTGTGCATCTGAGACAGTAGTTTCTCCCGGATGCTCTTACTCATCATAAAATGAAAATGGAAGGGCCTCCCTAAGCCAGCCTCTGTACTGAGGGCTCACTTGTGCAAACACATGTTCAGGAAAAACTGGGGAGTCCTGACACCAACCTGGAACCACCTTCAGGGCAGCTCAGAAGAGAAAGTAGACATGATTTTACAAGAGGACAGAGAACAGATGACCTTAGCAGTTTTAAAAAGCAAGACTCACCTCTAAAAAGTGGGAAAGCTCATTGTTGATGAGCTCCTTGAGTTCAGACTTCTTCAGCTTGTGCTTGTCCCCTTCCCTCCCAGAGTATTGATGGAAGACGTCAATGAGGGCCACCACGGCCTTCTCCAGCTCAGACATCTGGGGCCCACGAAGAGAGACGCCTTTTAGAACAAAGCATTGTTAACCATGCAGACCTCACCCTCAGGGGCAGCCGGCCCTGGCTGGCCTCCCCTTTCAGGTTTAAGGATGCAGCTCTCCAATGCCCCTTGGGTCCACTCCCCACCATTCCCGCCCTTCTCTGTCTTCTGTTGCCAGGCCCTCTAGTTTCTGGTGGCATTTGGCCAATGGGAAACTTCAGCCAAAATACAGGGGAAGAGCAGTGAGGGGGTGGGGACTGAGTCCTCCCCTCTCCCTGGGAGACACCTGCCCTGGCAAGGCTCCAAGATGAGGTGACAGTGCAGGGGAGTAAACAGTCGCATTAGTTACAGTGACTAAGAACCAAATAAGGACACAGAAGTCAATAGTCCTATGTTCTGTCCATGAACAATTGGAGACTGCATGGGAAAGTCCTGTTTATAGCAGCATACACATATTTCTAAGGATAAGTTTAGCAAGAATAGTGCAGGCCCTTCCAAAAGCTACTAAGGTCATAAAATGTGGGAAGTTGACTTCCCTTCAAACTGATACATAATTTTAAGTCGTGTTTATGATTTTGGAGGGGTAAGGAACATCATCAAAAAACAGCTAGAAAATTCACCTGGAAAAATATAATTGCCACAAATTTTTTTGAAAAAGATCAAGGAAAGGTACCTTGAACTACCAGAAACAACGTGTATTATACGGTTGTCTGATGAAGATATTGTAGGGGAGCAAGACTTGGCACCCCAAAATGGTTTTGGGGTGCAGGTTATTTTCAGTGAAAACAATCAAGGCTCCAGATACTCAGGAATTCTGACCCTACCATTGGCTGACTAGAGCAGAATTTAGATGCGGGCCTGTTAACAGGAGCACTCACCAGAGGGTCTGCAGAGGACTCGGGCCGGGCTGGGGAAGGCGAGCTCTTGGAGTCTGAGGCCACTCTGTGTCCGTAGCCTGGGCTGGCAGCAGACACTGGCTCACCATCTCTGTGTGAACTACTTTCCTCCCCTTCAAGTCCCAAACTACTGCCCCAACGTCATCCTTTGTCTTGAGCTGACCACGGTATTGAAAGTGGGGTTTGGGGCATTTTGATGAGTGGCCACCACGGCCTTCTCCAGCTCTGGAACGCCTTTTAGAACAAAGCATTGTTAACCATGCAGACCTCACCCTCAGGGGCAGCCGGCCCTGGCTGGCCTCCCCTTTCAGGTTTAAGGATGCAGCTCTCCAATGCCCCTTGGGTCCACTCCCCACCATTCCCGCCCTTCTCTGTCTTCTGTTGCCAGGCCCTCTAGTTTCTGGTGGCATTTGGCCAATGGGAAACTTCAGCCAAAATACAGGGGAAGAGCAGTGAGGGGGTGGGGACTGAGTCCTCCCCTCTCCCTGGGAGACACCTGCCCTGGCAAGGCTCCAAGATGAGGTGACAGTGCAGGGGAGTAAACAGTCGCATTAGTTACAGTGACTAAGAACCAAATAAGGACACAGAAGTCAATAGTCCTATGTTCTGTCCATGAACAATTGGAGACTGCATGGGAAAGTCCTGTTTATAGCAGCATACACATATTTCTAAGGATAAGTTTAGCAAGAATAGTGCAGGCCCTTCCAAAAGCTACTAAGGTCATAAAATGTGGGAAGTTGACTTCCCTTCAAACTGATACATAATTTTAAGTCGTGTTTATGATTTTGGAGGGGTAAGGAACATCATCAAAAAACAGCTAGAAAATTCACCTGGAAAAATATAATTGCCACAAATTTTTTTGAAAAAGATCAAGGAAAGGTACCTTGAACTACCAGAAACAACGTGTATTATACGGTTGTCTGATGAAGATATTGTAGGGGAGCAAGACTTGGCACCCCAAAATGGTTTTGGGGTGCAGGTTATTTTCAGTGAAAACAATCAAGGCTCCAGATACTCAGGAATTCTGACCCTACCCTTAGCTGCCTGAACCAGAATTTAGATGCGGGCCTGTTAACAGGAGCACTCACCAGAGGGTCAGCAGAGAACTTGGGCCGGGCTGGGGAAGGGCGAGCTCTTGGAGTCTGAGGCCACTCTGTGTCCGTAGCCTGGGCTGGCAGCAGACACTGGCTCACCATCTCTGTGTGAACTACTTTCCTCCCCTTCAAGTCCCAAACTACTGCCCCAACGTCATCCTTTGTCTTGAGCTGACCACGGTATTGAAAGTGGGGTTTGGGGCATTTTGATGAGTGGCAGGTTACCTGGGCCTCTCCTGTATAAGCATGTTAATAAACTTTGATTTGGGTTTCTTCTGTTTATACCCGTCTCATGTTTAATTCTTAGACCGGCTGGAAGGATCTAGAAGGGTAGAGGAAAATGTCTTCCTTCCCAATACCGGCTCTGAGGCCAGAACAAATGGGGCCAGAGGCTGGACCACCTCCAGGCACTCTGTATTCTCGGCAGCACGTTCCCGCCAGTAACAGCAGCGCCTTTTCTCGGCACTTACCAAGGTAGGAACCTCCGGTCTCCCCCCTCAACATGTACCTTAAACCATAAACCAGTCTGCAAGCTCAGGAAACAGCTGTTCAACCCTGAGGATCAGGCAGTTTACAAAGGACTGCTTGTCACTTGCTTGACTGAACAGACTGATGCTTAGCCAGGCAAATTTGCCAGCTTTTGGCTTTGAGTTCTAATCGTTAAAGAATCTTTGCAGTGTCATAGTTAAAAATAAAAAATTATGTATAGTTTTTGAAAAAATCCTTCCTGTATTGAATACCGTCCATGGTATTGAATACCATTCGTATCTTAAAAAATAAATTGGAATATACGATTTAAATTCTCATTTATTTCTCACTTTCAAAGGAAAAAGGATTAAAAAAAAAAAAAGAGGATTGAGGATTTTTACCTCAGCCTGATCTTTGCTAAACTTACCCTATTAATAACCAGTATGCTTTGTTTTGCTCTGAAGTCCTTAAAAATCAGAATCATCACATGGAGATGGATTCAGATCTTTAACATTTGAAACAATTCAGATGGATTAAAATCTTTAACATTTCATACTTATCCTTTTCTACTCAAGTTTTCAATTATTAATTAAAAAAAGAAAACAAAAAATGCAAGAGACATTTGCACGGTCCTTAAGTTGCTCAAGCTTCATAATGACTGCGGCTAGTGAGGTTTCTTTGAGAGGAAAGGCATAAAATAGATACCGCACATGCGAAGATGCCATAAAATGTGATTTTTCTTCATAATCACAGTACAGGTGAACTTTTAACAGTTTTTCCTGTTAAAAGTCTTCCCAGCTGATGGTTAAAAGTTGTCATTTACGAGACTGGAAATGAAACATCCAGGGTCCCTTTCACTGTATCCACGCGTGCTCTGCGCGGACCTTTTGTCTGGAAACGGGAACGCCGGGCTCGGCTCCGCGGAGGGCCGCCGCCGGAGCCGCGGGAGCCCGAGGAGGGGACGCCGCCGCCCGCAGCGGCTGTGGCTGGGGGGCCGTGTACCGGCGAAGCCTCCCCGCCCGCCCGGGGGCCTGGCCCGGGGGCGGGGAGAGCCGGCCGGAGCTCGGGCGGCCGGGGCCCGGCCGAGGACGCGAACCCGGCTCTTCGAAGAGTCGGAAGAGGCCCGTCGGCAGCCACGCCGGAGCCGCACCCCGACGTTTCCGCGACGGGGAGCGACGGCGGCGAGGCCCTCGGGCGGACGGACCCACCGCGGGATGGATCCCGCTGCCGGGCGCTGAGCGGCCGCGTCCGCAAGGCTGCGGTGGACAGCTCTGCAGGGCCCGCGGTCATCCCGAAGGGGCTTTACCCACCACCCAGTGCCCACGCCCGCCCTCCGGACCTGCCCCCGAAAGACCGGAGCAGGCTGCCCCGAGTGTCTCACGTCCGCGGTCCCGGGCTGCGGCTCCCGTCACCCCGGCTGCGGCGTCCTCAGTGCCGGGAGCGGGGCAGAGGCGGCCTCTTAGCCTTGCTCGGGCGGAGGCGGGGCGACACACCCCTCGGGGCGCGGCAGCCAATGGGAGTCGAGGGCGGGGCCGGTGCTCCCCTCGGTGCGTCTGCCGCCAGCCCCGGCCGAAGGCGGGGCCGGGACGGTGGGGCGGCTGGGCTCGCACACAGGACAGCATTGACGACGCTTCCAGGGACTCGCTGGGGAGCCAAGTCTGCACTTGAGCCAAGGAAGAAAAAGGCCTGTGGGGCAGAAAGTGGGGAGTCAGCCTTTTGTGCTGTTTATAAGCTTATATATGAATATTGATACTCCTCTAAAGGCGAGGATGGAGGTGGAGAGAGGAGAGGGACTATGGATTGATTGCGGCAAAGCGAATGTGCAGTCACGTGCAGGCTGAGGGCGGGGGATTCAGGGCCCGCGTGCCCCTGCTCTGGCCCCACCTGCGGCCCACACCCGGGGACATCAGTACCCCGAGCTAAGCCTCTGAGCGCACCATCTGCAGGCACTGAAACGTGGGGCAAATGGTTTGATACAATTGAGGGCCCATGCCAGATGCCCCAGAGCCCTCCCCACGCGCCTGGGGTGAGCGACCAGCAGGCTGCCAGAGCAGCACAGTGCACGTCCTGTCCCGACGCTCTGGTTTAGGGCGGTGCTGGCAGGGAGCTCTCTCAACCAGCCAAGGAGGACTGGCTCCAGACGCCCCACTGCCTTTCTGAGCGGCCCCTGCAGCCTCCCTTGAGACACGCTGTACACAGACTCATCAGAGGACAGGCATCTGAATCAGCATCAGGCCCTCTGCATGCTCTGGTTCACGGCGGCCACAGAGGCTCCACCCACGGGTATCTGTGCATACAGTTGTTCTGGGGACTTCCATGAGCTTTCCCGGTCACAGTGGCCGGCCCTCAGGGGAAGAGATTCTGCTAGGGCCAGGCATGTCTGTCTCGACTATACATGCGGGAGCTGAGCAATGACTCCAGGGGGCTCTGTGCACCGCCTGGCCCCTGACAGGGCTGAGACTGCCTGCCACGGAGTCCTGCTTTGACTGCTGGGCCCCAGTGCCAGTTTGCGGCTCCAGGACGTAGCATCAGCCCAGAACCTACATCGGAGGATGCTGTCCTGGAGCCCCTCAGCTCCTGAAAGCCCGTCTGATCTTCCCTGTGGGCCCTAGAGGGTGGAGCACAGCCTGCGCTGGGCTGCCCCAGGAGGCTGGCGTTTGTGCCCAGAGGGCAGGCCTGACGCTCAGGAATTCAATATTGGATGAGAGAATTCCAAACTAGCAGGGGTAACCCTGCAGGAGCAGGCTGAAGCTTTTCTGCTGCCCACTGAAGGACAGACCCAGGGCCCAGTTTGTGACTCTGGGGATGGGGCTGAGGCCGATGGGGCTGGTGCCTTGCACCCCCTCAAAGGCCTCAGCGCACAGCTGCGCCTTCCTCAGAGGCAGTAAGCTCTGTGCTTCCCGAGCAAGCCGGCGTTGCCCGTGGGCACCTAGGAGTAGGGGCCGACGCCTATGGCTCAGGTCGCTCTTCACAGGGTTAGGGGCCAGGCCAGAACCAGGCTGGTTAGCTCAAACCCAGCGCTCATGGCCTAAGCGATCCTCAGGCCCTGCTTCCGGGACCACGTCCCCTTGTCTTGGCGGTGAACCTGAAGCGGTGTGTTACCTGGGACTAGGGCCCCCCCCAGAGGGCTGCCGCACATGACGCGGAGGAGGGCGGGCGGATGCTGATCACAGACCCACAGAGCCTGCTGCTCTGATCTCGGAGGCCGGCTGTGGGCCCTGGAAAGCACAACCACCATGGCTTTACCTGTGGCTGCCGTGACAGGCGAGGGGTCGGTGCGGGAGAAGGTCGGCACAACCCCAGCCCCGACGTGCAGCTGTGAATACCGTAAAGCCTGTCTTCCGGCCAGTTCCAGAGGGCCAGCAGCAGCCGTCTGGGTCAAGGTTGGGGCCATGCTTGACCCTGAGGGTCACCCTGAAGGACACAGTAAAGGACGGTCCTTTCGGGGGAACCAGGGTGGCGGCTGGCTGTCCACCATGTCTGGAGGGAGACAAGGCTGGAGTGGGAATCTGTTTTAATCCATGGGCGGCTGCCTGTAATTTTGCTGGTCAGCAATTTGGAAGGAACAGGATTGGAAACTGGTCACAAGGAAGGCTCTCGGAGAGGCGTTTCGATGGACCTCTCTGAAAGCGGCCTACGAACATGAGAATGTGCCCACCCACCCCATCGAGGCGTGCCCTGCACAAGAGGCTCCTGATAACCAGGTGGAGACGGACCGTCCCGTGGGCATCAGCCAGCTGCTAGGGCGGCGGCTCCAGCTCGCTCGACGTGCCCACGAGCACAGTGATTACGTGGCAGCGATGGAGATGGCAGGGCTCAGCAGCATGTGCTCACCACTGCTGCCACAGAGTTCCTGGCCTCCTGTCAGCCAGGACTCACGCTGAGTCCGTGGTGCCCCCCTGGTGGCGGGTGAATCACACTGGGCCTCTGCTGTCACAGGAGGAGTGCAGCTCTGTCCTCACGGGAGCAAACGTACACTCCGGGCGCGGATGTGACTTCCCTGCCTGCGCTGTTACAGCAGCACCGATGTCCGTGGCCTCACAGAGCCTCGTCCGCGGCGACAGCTCTGTGCCCCAGACAGGTGCCGAGTCCCAGTGGAGGAGGAGCACGTAGTTGGATCCCACATCCCGTAGCTCAGAAGTGGCTGACCCAGTTGAAAGCTGGAATCGTTTCTTGAAGACTCGGTTATGATCCCAGATGGGAGGCAGTGTCCTGAAAGGATGGGTGCCGTAAGGCAGGAGATGATCTGCACTTTGAGTTGGGGGCCGCGCTGTGACGCTGTGTCCCCCAGAGCCGGCGTGCATGGGCCTGCGATTTGAGAATTAGAAGGGTGAGTGGCCCTCTCACCGGTATACCTCATAACCTCCTGGCAGATACTTTGTTTCTTGTCTCAGCAGCTTTGAGGTCTTTTGGAAATCTTATTCTCTTTAAAAAGGTTTCCACCCTGGGAATCTGGGTCAAGGTTGGGGCCATGCTTGACCCTGAGGGTCACCCTGAAGGACACAGTAAAGGACGGTCCTTTCGGGGAACCAGGGTGGCGGCTGTCCACCATGTCTGGAGGGAGACAAGGCTGGAGTGGGAATCTGTTTTAATCCATGGGCGGCTGCCTGTAATTTTGCTGGTCAGCAATTTGGAAGGAACAGGATTGGAAACTGGTCACAAGGAAGGCTCTCGGAGAGGCGTTTCGATGGACCTCTCTGAAAGCGGCCTACGAACATGAGAATGTGCCCACCCACCCCATCGAGGCGTGCCCTGCACAAGAGGCTCCTGATAACCAGGTGGAGACGGACCGTCCCGTGGGCATCAGCCAGCTGCTAGGGCGGCGGCTCCAGCTCGCTCGACGTGCCCACGAGCACAGTGATTACGTGGCAGCGATGGAGATGGCAGGGCTCAGCAGCATGTGCTCACCACTGCTGCCACAGAGTTCCTGGCCTCCTGTCAGCCAGGACTCACGCTGAGTCCGTGGTGCCCCCCTGGTGGCGGGTGAATCACACTGGGCCTCTGCTGTCACAGGAGGAGTGCAGCTCTGTCCTCACGGGAGCAAACGTACACTCCGGGCGCGGATGTGACTTCCCTGCCTGCGCTGTTACAGCAGCACCGATGTCCGTGGCCTCACAGAGCCTCGTCCGCGGCGACAGCTCTGTGCCCCAGACAGGTGCCGAGTCCCAGTGGAGGAGGAGCACGTAGTTGGATCCCACATCCCGTAGCTCAGAAGTGGCTGACCCAGTTGAAAGCTGGAATCGTTTCTTGAAGACTCGGTTATGATCCCAGATGGGAGGCAGTGTCCTGAAAGGATGGGTGCCGTAAGGCAGGAGATGATCTGCACTTTGAGTTGGGGGCCGCGCTGTGACGCTGTGTCCCCCAGAGCCGGCGTGCATGGGCCTGCGATTTGAGAATTAGAAGGGTGAGTGGCCCTCTCACCGGTATACCTCATAACCTCCTGGCAGATACTTTGTTTCTTGTCTCAGCAGCTTTGAGGTCTTTTGGAAATCTTATTCTCTAGAGGTTTCCACCAGGGCGCAGAGCAATGGTCCCACTGAACGGGAAGCCAGGATTGCCACCGGCCAGTCTGGTCTCCTCACGCCTCTGAATCAACAAGTAGAAAAAAAAGAAAAAGAGTTCATCTATGGCTTGAATGATTGATCCCAGTCAGATCCTGGGCAGGGGAAGGGGTTTGTGTTATGGCTCCATGAGGCAGCATGGAGGACTTTGGAACCTGGGGATTCTGGGGGACTCCCCTTAACAGTTCCACAACCAATAGTAATGGTTAATGAAACAACAGAGCAACCAGAAAGTGAACTATTATAATTAAATAAAGCATTTGTTTAATTGCTCAAGGACTCCCGCCCTCAAGAATGAAGGTTTGGCTCCCTCTGTCCGATAAGGAACCCAAAGCAGACTCCTGCTGAGGGCAGGGGAGATGTGGAATGGGTGCTCAGGGGTGTCCACCAGGGCCTCGGGGTGGCTTGCATGGATGAGGGCTGGATCCGCTGTGCATGTGTTTTTGCGTGTTACATGCTGTGTGTATCTCCTAGTCACTTTCTTTTTTCTGCTTCTCTATTTTATAAACAAGTCATTGGAAGTTAGTATTTCAATTTAATCTTTAGGTAACTGAGTTTTCTGTGGAACCATAAGTGCGCCAGCGATGGGCACAGTAACTGTAGCACTGTGCATCTTCTCTCCGGCGAAAGAACTGGTTCACTTGTAACAAAGAGAGCTGTGTTTCCTGGGCTCCTTTAGTTGCTGCAGAGGAGTCCGGATGTGTGCAGAATGCTGCTGATGGACGCGGAGTGCCAGGCTGGGGCCCTGCGCCTGCTGTGGGCTCTGGCTTCTTGGTCCTGCTGCCTGCTAGGTCCGCTAGTCGAGGCCTCCGGGCAGCGAGCCTGGGCCTTCTCTCCTGCTCCTGGGGGAATACATCTGTCTGTCTGGTCCTGCTGCTCCATCCTTCACAGCCTCTGCAAGTGTTCAGCTCCGGGACGTGGCCACAGAGGGCCACCCTGGCTGGCCTTGCAGCCTGGCCTGGTGTAGAGGCCAGTTCGTCTGGTTCTCTGATGCACAAACGCCAGACCCTGCATCCACACCCCACCGCACTCCACCCGGCCGCTCTGCAGGTTTCTCCGTACAGATATGATCCTACTGAAGGTTCATCAGGGTTTGTGTTAACCTTCTGTTTGAATTACTGTGTGGTCTCTGTCTCTTGATTAGAACCAGGCTGGTAACAAGAAAAAAGAGTTTATTAATGTTTTAGTGTGCTCTTGTTAGTCTAGCACAACATTATTACACAGTTGTGCTCCAATAGGAAATAAAAATTGGAATAAAAAGTAGACGGCCACCTAAAATTAAGTCATTTCAAAATAAAAGATTTTAAAGATGCTATAAGGAAAGAATAAACTTGGCCGAAGAGACAAAAATGGAGGGAAGAAAAGCACGGATGCTGGAAGTGGAGCGTTGTGTTTTGAGTGTACAGATCCCCCAGTGATTTGGGTGAGCTACTTGCTACCAACAGAAAGCGCTCTGACACAAAGGCGTGGTTTACGCCCGCTGAGGGTCCTGCCGTCTGACACGGTCCACCACAGGCTAGGGCTGCCCACTTCACATGGCTGCCCTACCTCAGTAGTCACTGCGAGACCCCGGCCATGGACTTCTGTAAATCAGGGGTCCTGTGCCCCCTCCGCTGGTCCAGTGATTTGTTACAGCAGCTCACAGAACTCAGGAAACATTTCACTTACTGGTTACCAGCTTGTTATTGCCAGCTGGCGAGCAGCCTGATGGAAGAGGTACAGAGGGCACGTGCTGGGGACGCAGAGCTTCCTGCTCTCTGCCCACCACCCTCTCCCCTCCGCATGCTCACCAGCCTGGAAGGTCTCCACACCCTTCCCTTGGGGGTGCTTATGGAGGTTCTATTACAGCAGCACCGGCTGACTAAATCCTTTGTCATTGGCGATTAGCTCCGTCTCCAGCGCTTTTCTCCTCCCTGAGGTTGACCGTGGGGCTTATGTTCCAGCCTCCAATCTCAGTGGGCTCCTCAGGCGATCAGCCCCATCCCGAAGCTCCCCAGAGGCCCAGAGTCACCTCATTACCATAATCTCAGGTGTGATCTTCATAATCTTCTTATGAAGGTCTTCCTCTAACCCCTGTCACTCTGGGAATTGCGAGGGTTGTAGGAGCTCTGTGCCAGGAACCAGAGACAAAGACCAAATACATATTTCTTGTTATCTCACAATATCACACAATATAAGATTTATAAATGTAAATAGCCTGTCTATCAGAGGAGTATGTACTATTGCCCAAGTAATTAAAAAAAAAGGCAGACAGAGTACCGATGGGTCTGGCTGTTGGATCACCACCTCTCCAGGTGTTTTCCAGGAAGCTGAGATTGAGAGGATGCTGGGTGGTGGCCTGGAAGGAAGGTGTTTATTGAATAACACTGAGGTGACCTGCCTGGCTTTGCTGCC
Organism: Tragulus kanchil; assembly: GCA_022376925.1. NCBI lineage: Eukaryota > Metazoa > Chordata > Mammalia > Artiodactyla > Tragulidae > Tragulus > Tragulus kanchil. The sequence continues at coordinate 248,773,745 of JAIOJX010000028.1, forward strand.
TCTACAGTCAAGGGCTGTCTGCTTGGCCAGTGGTCATGGCACTGCTAAGAACTGCCTGTAGGGCGGGGTAACTGGAAAGCAGTGAAGAGGGCTCAGACCCTAGAGCATGTCTGGTGCCAAAGGCACCCAAGTGACACAGGGTGAGGATCTGCCCGCCCCAGGGAGGGCTCCTGTTCAGGGCTCTAGCATCAGTGTTGGTAGGTGAAAGTGGCTTCACCCAGCGGACAGAGATGCTGGTGGGTCAGTAGGACCCTCTTGGATATACAGAACTCCTTCGAGCTTCCTTTAGCCCAGGCTTTATCCACTAGGCAAACCCTTAGCACCAGTTAATTCAGTAACCAGATCCAGGCCTCACTGAATTGGCTCAGGGGAAGGAAGGGTCATGCTGGCTGGAGTTTTCCGGGGGGGGAAAGGCCTGGGCAGTGATATTGTTCTCTTGCACAAAGGACAGTGCCATCCGCCACCAAGCTGCTCACGAGGTGGCTCAGAGTGACCCATGTCCACGGGGAGAACAGGACCTGTGTTCCAGAGGGACGTGGGAGAAGGGACAAAACTTTTGAGCAAAGCGTGCAGGAGATGACTATTACAGCAGCACCGGCTGAAATTTTTCAGGTGTGATTTCTCCCCAGTAGGGCTTATGTTCCAGCCTCCAATCTCAGTGGGCTCCTCAGGCGATCAGCCCCATCCCGAAGCTCCCCAGAGGCCCAGAGTCACCTCATTACCATAATCTCAGGTGTGATCTTCATAATCTTCTTATGAAGGTCTTCCTCTAACCCCTGTCACTCTGGGAATTGCGAGGGTTGTAGGAGCTCTGTGCCAGGAACCAGAGACAAAGACCAAATACATATTTCTTGTTATCTCACAATATCACACAATATAAGATTTATAAATGTAAATAGCCTGTCTATCAGAGGAGTATGTACTATTGCCCAAGTAATTAAAAAAAAAGGCAGACAGAGTACCGATGGGTCTGGCTGTTGGATCACCACCTCTCCAGGTGTTTTCCAGGAAGCTGAGATTGAGAGGATGCTGGGTGGTGGCCTGGAAGGAAGGTGTTTATTGAATAACACTGAGGTGACCTGCCTGGCTTTGCTGCCTCTACAGTCAAGGGCTGTCTGCTTGGCCAGTGGTCATGGCACTGCTAAGAACTGCCTGTAGGGCGGGGTAACTGGAAAGCAGTGAAGAGGGCTCAGACCCTAGAGCATGTCTGGTGCCAAAGGCACCCAAGTGACACAGGGTGAGGATCTGCCCGCCGAGGGAGGGGGGCTCCTGTTCAGGGGCTCTAGCATCAGTGTTGGTAGGTGAAAGTGGCTTCACCCAGCGGACAGAGATGCTGGTGGGTCAGTAGGACCCTCTTGGATATACAGAACTCCTTCGAGCTTCCTTTAGCCCAGGCTTTATCCACTAGGCAAACCCTTAGCACCAGTTAATTCAGTAACCAGATCCAGGCCTCACTGAATTGGCTCAGGGGAAGGAAGGGTCATGCTGGCTGGAGTTTTCCGGGGGGGGAAAGGCCTGGGCAGTGATATTGTTCTCTTGCACAAAGGACAGTGCCATCCGCCACCAAGCTGCTCACGAGGTGGCTCAGAGTGACCCATGTCCACGGGGAGAACAGGACGCCTGTGTTCCAGAGGGACGTGGGAGAAGGGACAAAAGACTTTTGTTGTAGCAAATGCAAGTGTCAGGAGATGAGAATTCATTGCCTTTCCTCCTTGAGAAAGCTGCCCCGCCAGCAGATCTGGGGCTGGATTCGAGCTGGGTTCAAGTCCAATAGCTGTGGACACAACTCCAGGAACTGACTTAACGCCCCTCAGCCTCAGTAAGAGGTGAAATGTGTGTACCTGCACCGACACACGCACGTGTGCGTACAGCGCGTGCTGTGCCTGATGCACCCGGCTAATGGTCACGGTCATCACAAAATGTAGTAGTCCTGTCCATCCAAGGAACCTGCAATTGTTGGGTGAACTCCTGGTACATAAGGAAGACCATGCAAAGCAAAGAAAAGCAAAAAACAGTCGGCAGGGGCTTCTTTCTGAGCCAGATATTTGGGCTGCAAAGTGCAGAATCAGCTCACTGGCAGACTCAGAGAGACGCTGAGTCCAGGAGGCCTCAATCTGGCCAACTGTGATAGCGCATCTGTACTTTACGGGTATCACGTTTTATTAGTTTTACACCACATCAGATTCCATGAATCCATTTAGTTTTTATCTAGTTGCTGCAAAGTCAGATTCCCTCCCAGAAGGGCAGGCGCAGCGTGAGCGGAGCTGGCAGCCGCCACAGTGCTGGGCTTGCTCTGGTCCATGGCGACAGAAGGATCCAGCTCTAGACAAGAGAGCTTTTGTTTCGAGAAGGTGCTGGAGGTTGGCGCACAGCGCCCCACACGAAGCTGCTTCCTCAGGCCGCTTTGTGCGGGTGGTTGGTTGGCCTGGAACTGAGTTGGGGACGTGAGAGAAAGTAACCAGTGACGGGAGGGCACCTGGGGAGGCTGGCAAGTGCGTCCCTGGCAGAGCTCAGTGCAGCTATTCATCTGAGTATGCTTCGTACGACTTTTAAGGACTCAGAAATTTGCTAAATTTCCTTCATTGTGAAATAAAATTCATATGTAGGGCAAGACAAGAGAAATGTAAGCATGAAGATTCCTCTCTGCCCCTTGGCCTCCTCTCCCCAACACTGTGCATCTCGTAGCCACATCAGGTGTGGAGGGGCGCCCACTCCCACCAGCAGGGACACCTGCTCCCAGCAACATGCTCGCAGCACCAAGACAGCTCCCTAAAGGTAACATTGCTTCTTGAGCTTCTAAAGGATCACAGGATCCACACTGTGGTGCTTAAATCTGAACTATATACGCTGTCAGCAATACATCATCAACACACAGCCTCTGTCTTGAAAACCTTCTGTAAACTTCCTGCCGGCAGGGCTTTCTGTAGTGTTCTTCCCAGGTTATATTCCTCAAACTTGGCTTGAATAAAATTTCCCAATTCTTTCTTAGATCAGCTGATGACTTTTTCTTTGACGCCATAAAAACATGTCGGGTTTAAGGTTAAAGGAATCACCGGATAAGCCTCCTGGGAGGTTTACTCGTCGGTCACTTCCGGTCACCGGCTCCGGCAGCGCAGGCTGTAAGTCCTGTCCGCGCGGCCTGGCTCAGCACACGGCGCGCAGCTGCCTGGAGCCTCGTGAGCCGAGACGTCGCACGCTCGACGGAGCGCTGAAATGAGTCAGCAGTGCTGATTCCTGCGCTGGCTTTCAAAACAGCTATGTGAAACAGAACCATCTCCAGGAAGAAGGATCCAGGAGGTGGAAATGAGGCAACTTACACAAATATTTAATAAAAAATTTACCAAATAAAACAAAATATTAAAGATAAGCACGTGTAAATCTAGCAGCCTAATTCCTAGCAGTTTTCCAACTATGGAACAATAGTATTTTTTGCTCTTTAAAAATAAAGTAAGTTTGGAACTTCCCCGGCAGCCCAGTGGCGAAGACTCCACGCTTCCATTGCAGGGGCCGTGGTTCAGTTCCTGGTCAGGAAACTCAGTTCCCATGTGCCACTTGCAGCCTGGCTAGAAAGGTTAAAAACCAAAAAATAAACATGCTGTAAAGAGTTCGCCCGATATTTAAAATTTAGTATAAATGAAATATAGCCACAGGTATATTTCTTATCTAATAATACAAATGAATGCTAATATAAATAAAAATGTAAAGAATTCATAGATAAAGTCATAGGAAGGATAAACTGTTTTCGGAAATCAAAACAATGGTGCCCCACAATTAAGTAAGTTGATACAGTTCTTATGATGTGTATCATCCACCAGCAAGGTGGTCTCTGGATGGTCAGCCCCTCGCGTGGGGACTGCCTTTCCCTAGAACCAGTGGCAGTAGATGCACTGTTCTGACCTCCTCAGAAGTCCTGTGGGCTCCTTCAGCCATCTCCTCTGCTTCCTGCCGGCAGGGCTTTCTGTAGTGTTCTTCCCAGGTTATATTCCTCAAACTTGGCTTGAATAAAATTTCCCAATTCTTTCTTAGATCAGCTGATGACTTTTTCTTTGACGCCATAAAAACATGTCGGGTTTAAGGTTAAAGGAATCACCGGATAAGCCTCCTGGGAGGTTTACTCGTCGGTCACTTCCGGTCACCGGCTCCGGCAGCGCAGGCTGTAAGTCCTGTCCGCGCGGCCTGGCTCAGCACACGGCGCGCAGCTGCCTGGAGCCTCGTGAGCCGAGACGTCGCACGCTCGACGGAGCGCTGAAATGAGTCAGCAGTGCTGATTCCTGCGCTGGCTTTCAAAACAGCTATGTGAAACAGAACCATCTCCAGGAAGAAGGATCCAGGAGGTGGAAATGAGGCAACTTACACAAATATTTAATAAAAAATTTACCAAATAAAACAAAATATTAAAGATAAGCACGTGTAAATCTAGCAGCCTAATTCCTAGCAGTTTTCCAACTATGGAACAATAGTATTTTTTGCTCTTTAAAAATAAAGTAAGTTTGGAACTTCCCCGGCAGCCCAGTGGCGAAGACTCCACGCTTCCATTGCAGGGGCCGTGGTTCAGTTCCTGGTCAGGAAACTCAGTTCCCATGTGCCACTTGCAGCCTGGCTAGAAAGGTTAAAAACCAAAAAATAAACATGCTGTAAAGAGTTCGCCCGATATTTAAAATTTAGTATAAATGAAATATAGCCACAGGTATATTTCTTATCTAATAATACAAATGAATGCTAATATAAATAAAAATGTAAAGAATTCATAGATAAAGTCATAGGAAGGATAAACTGTTTTCGGAAATCAAAACAATGGTGCCCCACAATTAAGTAAGTTGATACAGTTCTTATGATGTGTATCATCCACCAGCAAGGTGGTCTCTGGATGGTCAGCCCCTCGCGTGGGGACTGCCTTTCCCTAGAACCAGTGGCAGTAGATGCACTGTTCTGACCTCGTCTCAGAAGTCCTGTGGGCTCCCTTCAGCCATCTCCCTCTGCTTGCTGGCAGGTGGAGGCTACGGGGTTGGCCGGCACTGTAGGGAGCGGATGGAGAGGTGGCAAGACCCCCCTGGACAAGCGTGTGTGGTCAGGGAGGCACTGCCTGGGCCAGCTTTGGACAGAGCACTCTGCCCTCTGACCAAACCGCACCCCACGCACAGTAACCCCCAGACCTGCAGGCCACCCCGCCACGGCTCCAGTGCCCCAGGGCCTGGGGCGCTGTGCTGAGCCTCCTGGGTGTGACTCCTCAGAACAGCAGCTTGAGGGTCTGAGAGCGTGACCTAAAGAGGCAAGTTGCCTGGCCTGGTCCTCTTGCCCCGCGTCCAGCAGGTACACCAGGAGAGCCCTAGTGCGACAGTCCAGGCTGAAGAGGGAATGGGAGCCAGGGCAGCACTGTCCAGCCTGGCACGGCCACCAGCTCCTCGCCAGGCCCGGGAGCGTCTCCCCACCTCTCTACTTCACCCCCTTTCCACGTCTCGGCCATTCTTCCTTGTCCATGGAAAGCAGTCCTTGTTTGTAGCTGCCGCCCAGCGGTAGAAGTTCGGGGTCCAAATGACTCTTGTGTGCTGTCTCTGGTTCTTTCAGTGGAAGCTGCTGTCGATTCTGCTAGCATGGCTCTCTGGATAGCTGTGGGTTTTCTGCAAAGTTCACTGATGTTCACAGCACTTGACAGAACCTACCCCGAATGTCTTTGAAATGGGCCCTTTCTGAGGGGCCCCATGCGCTTCTGTAACCAGTGCCCTTAGGTTTGGCGGCTGGTAGACATGAGAGCATCTGAGGGCCCGTGGGCAAGGCCACCAAACAGGTGTGAGCGGCAGCCGAACGGCTACGGCGTCTCCGAGGGCTGCACAGTCCCACCTCGTCTTACTCCTGCTCTGAGGCCACCTTTCTCAACAGCCTGTGGAGTCACAATGGTGCCCCACAATTAAGTAAGTTGATACAGTTCTTATGATGTGTATCATCCACCAGCAAGGTGGTCTCTGGATGGTCAGCCCCTCGCGTGGGGACTGCCTTTCCCTAGAACCAGTGGCAGTAGATGCACTGTTCTGACCTCGTCTCAGAAGTCCTGTGGGCTCCCTTCAGCCATCTCCCTCTGCTTGCTGGCAGGTGGAGGCTACGGGGTTGGCCGGCACTGTAGGGAGCGGATGGAGAGGTGGCAAGACCCCCCTGGACAAGCGTGTGTGGTCAGGGAGGCACTGCCTGGGCCAGCTTTGGACAGAGCACTCTGCCCTCTGACCAAACCGCACCCCACGCACAGTAACCCCCAGACCTGCAGGCCACCCCGCCACGGCTCCAGTGCCCCAGGGCCTGGGGCGCTGTGCTGAGCCTCCTGGGTGTGACTCCTCAGAACAGCAGCTTGAGGGTCTGAGAGCGTGACCTAAAGAGGCAAGTTGCCTGGCCTGGTCCTCTTGCCCCGCGTCCAGCAGGTACACCAGGAGAGCCCTAGTGCGACAGTCCAGGCTGAAGAGGGAATGGGAGCCAGGGCAGCACTGTCCAGCCTGGCACGGCCACCAGCTCCTCGCCAGGCCCGGGAGCGTCTCCCCACCTCTCTACTTCACCCCCTTTCCACGTCTCGGCCATTCTTCCTTGTCCATGGAAAGCAGTCCTTGTTTGTAGCTGCCGCCCAGCGGTAGAAGTTCGGGGTCCAAATGACTCTTGTGTGCTGTCTCTGGTTCTTTCAGTGGAAGCTGCTGTCGATTCTGCTAGCATGGCTCTCTGGATAGCTGTGGGTTTTCTGCAAAGTTCACTGATGTTCACAGCACTTGACAGAACCTACCCCGAATGTCTTTGAAATGGGCCCCTTTCTGAGGGGCCCCCATGCGGCTTCTGTAACCAGTGCCCTTAGGTTTGGCGGCTGGTAGACATGAGAGCATCTGAGGGCCCCGTGGGCAAGGCCACCAAACAGGTGTGAGCGGCAGCCGAACGGCTACGGCGTCTCCGAGGGCTGCACAGTCCCACCTCGTCTTACTCCTGCTCTGAGGCCACCTTTCTCAACAGCCTGTGGAGTCAGCCTTTGCCCCGAGTGTGCTCATTCTTTGAGAATCTTCTGCTGGGAGAGATGGGGGATGAGAAACAGTTTCATTTTTGAGCCAGCCGTGGTTCTTTGTAGTAGCTCTTTTAAGCTCTGTTTGGAAACTGGATAACCCTCCTCTTGCTCCTCTCTGCTGGACCGTTGCTTAGATGTGTAGCTAGGAGAGCCCGCTGACACTGATGCTGTCTGGAAGCCGCTTCAGCAGTCCTGAAGTCTCCTTCCACGCAGGCCGCCCTAGGTCCTGGCTCCTACAGCTGAACGGTGGGGCTGCTTCCTCCTCTTCTGCGAGTATCGCCTCACGTTCTCTGCCTTGGTCCCCAGGTGTGCAGGCCTCCCTTTCCCACTTGCCTCCCTGCTAGCGCTGCGGGCTTCAGGCTCCTTTCCTGCAGCAGCACAGGAAAGCATCCAGCTCCGCCCCAGTTCCCGTTGCCCCGTGGGAAGCCACTAGGGGGCACAATAAAACTCTAAGCCTCTTTCTATTCTCACCAGGCACACTATGGGGGAGGGAGGGGTGGCGGGGGCTGCAGCTGGGAGACCTGGAGCAGCAGAAGGGCTCCAACGGCAGGAGTGAGTGGCCTGGAGCCTTCTCTGTCACATACCTGGCACCTGTGTAGGTCCCCAAGTGGCTCGGGCTTTCACAGTGAGAGCAGGCATTTCAGCAAAACCAGAGGTCGCTGCTGGTCTCCTCTGCTATGGTAAAGCGCATCCAGATTCAGACAGAGGAAATGTGGAGAATTCACAACCACTGAAAAAAAGACGAACCACAGTTCACCCTCTAGCCACACGTTACGTACAAACAATGGAGAGTGCACATCTTTCTAAAGACGTTGGAAGATTAGTTTCAACTGAAGTGTCTTTTTTACAATGTGTGGCTTTATATGGTATGGCATACTGCATACGTGTTGGGGGGATCAGGATTATTTTTTATTGCACATTTTAATACACACATTTTTATTCCTTTGAAGATACAGAGCATTCCAGTTTCCCAGAAGACGCCTTCTCACCGTCCCCTCTCCTGTGAGCATCAGGACCTACCTGAGGCACACGGGGCACCTGGGGGTGGCGGGCGATGCAGGATAGGCATGCGTTTGGCTTTATCAGAACTGCTGGTTTCTAACATAATTGAACTGGTGTATATCCCACCTCCTCCCCAAGAATGTGTGGTTCCACTCCCAAGATGCCAACACTTCAGGATTTTCAATCTTTTAACTGTTCCAATGGGAGTGTAGGGACATCTCACTTTGGCTTTAATGACATTCCTTGATGTATCTATTAGCTTCTGTCGTATGCCAGACCTTCCCCAAGTTGAGTGTTTTGCAACAGTCATTTACGTAGCTCACAATTCTGTGTGCTGGCTGTTTGGGGCTTGTTCAGCGGGTCTTCACAGGGGCCTCGCGGGCACTCGTGCTCTCTGTGGTCACCACTGCTGGCCAGGTGGCTTCGGTTCTGGAGGTGACCAGCTGTCAAGCGTGTGCGTGTGTGCCTGTGTACGCGCATGCTCGCGCGTGTGTGTAGTGCGCGTGTGTGGATGTGCATGTGGGAGGACATGTGTATGCACGGAACGCAACGTCTATCACTGGTTATCTACCTCTTCACCTGGTGGCTCAGTTTTCAAGAGCATGAGATTGGAAACCGTGGGGCCTCTGGAATCCTAAACTTGGAAATTGCACAAGGGCACTTTTTGACTTCTGTGGGTGTATCAGCAGGCCAGCCACATTCAAGGGGTCTACTTCTTGCTGGGAGACCTGCAGAGCACTGTGACCGTTTGGTGGTAAAAGCTGAAGAGAAACCTCTTCAGGAATCAGGAAGCACAGGATGGCAAGCTCTGATACCTGTACCTTCCCAGGCAGCTCAGCTCACCCTTTGGGACAGGAAGCTGAGCTCGCCACCCCCAGGCGAAGGAGGACTTCCTCCCTGCCCAGCACCAGTTGGCCAGTGAGCGCCCATTCAGCCCTGCGCCTCCCTGCCCTCCTGCAGACTTTCCTCCACAGCAGCCCCTCCCAATCTCCCTTTGGTCTGTGATTAACCTTCTTCTCCCCATTCTCTGGACTTGCCTATGGTTTGCCATAGCCTGCGTGTTCTGAATTGCAAGTTCACTGCTATTCCTGAATAAGCTTGTTTTGCTGGTAAGATAACTGGCTGTTTTAATTTTCAGGGTGGCATTTGCAGTGTCCCACATGTAGCCTACCACAAAATATTTACATTTCTAAACACAAAGCATTTGCTCACCCAATCCCAGGAAGCTCCCTCCCCCCAAAGTCTCATCCAGTTGCGGCATCAGCTTTGAAGCTCCGGTCTCGTGATTCCCATCAGGTCACCCCCCAGCAGGTCTCTTTTTTCAATGACATTCCTTGATGTATCTATTAGCTTCTGTCGTATGCCAGACCTTCCCCAAGTTGAGTGTTTTGCAACAGTCATTTACGTAGCTCACAATTCTGTGTGCTGGCTGTTTGGGGCTTGTTCAGCGGGTCTTCACAGGGGCCTCGCGGGCACTCGTGCTCTCTGTGGTCACCACTGCTGGCCAGGTGGCTTCGGTTCTGGAGGTGACCAGCTGTCAAGCGTGTGCGTGTGTGCCTGTGTACGCGCATGCTCGCGCGTGTGTGTAGTGCGCGTGTGTGGATGTGCATGTGGGAGGACATGTGTATGCACGGAACGCAACGTCTATCACTGGTTATCTACCTCTTCACCTGGTGGCTCAGTTTTCAAGAGCATGAGATTGGAAACCGTGGGGCCTCTGGAATCCTAAACTTGGAAATTGCACAAGGGCACTTTTTGACTTCTGTGGGTGTATCAGCAGGCCAGCCACATTCAAGGGGTCTACTTCTTGCTGGGAGACCTGCAGAGCACTGTGACCGTTTGGTGGTAAAAGCTGAAGAGAAACCTCTTCAGGAATCAGGAAGCACAGGATGGCAAGCTCTGATACCTGTACCTTCCCAGGCAGCTCAGCTCACCCTTTGGGACAGGAAGCTGAGCTCGCCACCCCCAGGCGAAGGAGGACTTCCTCCCTGCCCAGCACCAGTTGGCCAGTGAGCGCCCATTCAGCCCTGCGCCTCCCTGCCCTCCTGCAGACTTTCCTCCACAGCAGCCCCTCCCAATCTCCCTTTGGTCTGTGATTAACCTTCTTCTCCCCATTCTCTGGACTTGCCTATGGTTTGCCATAGCCTGCGTGTTCTGAATTGCAAGTTCACTGCTATTCCTGAATAAGCTTGTTTTGCTGGTAAGATAACTGGCTGTTTTAATTTTCAGGGTGGCATTTGCAGTGTCCCACATGTAGCCTACCACAAAATATTTACATTTCTAAACACAAAGCATTTGCTCACCCAATCCCAGGAAGCTCCCTCCCCCCAAAGTCTCATCCAGTTGCGGCATCAGCTTTGAAGCTCCGGTCTCGTGATTCCCATCAGGTCTAGCGGCTGCTGGGGCTCCACGGCAGCGTCTCTTCTAGTTCCAGAGACTTGTGAGCTGGGGAGACAAGACGTCTGGACTTCCTGCTACACCCAGCACACTTCTGAGATGGGAGCTGACACACAGCACGCTCCCATGCATGAGGGGTGGTGCACAAGGCGCCTGTCCTCATACCACCCACAGCTCTGAGATCACATGGCAATGTCCCCAGGCCTGTGGTCCAGGAGTAAGAGCATGTGGATTAGTGCCTGGTTCTGCTCCTCACAGGCAGCTCCCAGCTCAAGACCCCACGGCTCCCTGGGAGGGTGTGCAGGTCCCTGTCTCTCCCTTTCTGGGAGAAACAGCTCCTCAGCATAGAGGAGTCGAGGTCCATAGCAGCCTTGTTTCACTTGGAATGATCTCAGTCCATTTTAGTCCAAGCTGATAGTGCTTTCACCAGCGTAAATTTTGTAAGCAGTGTTCATTGTGTGAACACACCGCAGTTTGCATCTCTTCTTCTGGTCACTCACATTTGGCATGGTACCAACTTTTTTGTTACAAAGTTGCTATATACATTCTTGGGCAAGGCATCTCTTTGCAGGTCTTTCATTTATTTTGGATGAAGGCCTTGGGGTCTTTTTCTGGGTCATAGGGTAGGTCAGTGTGACCCCTCAATATTCATGTGTTGAAGTTCCAATCTCCATTGTGATCACACTTGGAGGTGGGTCTTTAAGGAGGCAACTTAGGTTAAATGAGGTTATAAGGGTGTGGATCTGATTCGATAGGCTGATTTCCTTTTAAGAAGAGGAAGAGACACCGAGGTCTGTCGTCTGCATCCCCTGAGGACGCAGGGAGAAGGCCGCCATCCATCACCAGAAGAGTGTGCTCATGGGAACTGGGTGTGTGCTGGCAGCCCGATCATGGACGTCCAGCCTCCAGACTGAGATGAAGTATGTCCACTGTTTAAGCCACCTAGCCTCTGGTATTTTCTTATGGAAGCCAGAGCCAACTCCTACAATACATGTGACTTTACGAGGAAGCATTTTCCTGTAGTGTGTTAACAGTTTATGCTCCCACAGCAGTGTATGAGAATTCTGGATGCTCCACATCCATGCCAACATTTGGGAGTCAGTTTTGAATTTTAGCCAGTCTGTACGAAAATGTCTCACTGGAGTTTTGATTTTAATTTCCCCAACAACTAACAATACTGAGGAATTTTTCCATGTACTCATTGACTTCCAGGGGTTTCCCAGGTGGTGCTTATGGTAAAGAACCTGCCCGCCAATGCAGGAGACATAAAAGATGTGGGTTCAGTCCCTGGATCGTACGGCAAGCTGCTGCAGTATTCTTGCCTGGGAAATCCTACAGACAGAGAAGCCTTTAGGTCATAAAGAGTCAGACACGACTGAAGCAACTTAACGTGAGCATGCATGTCTTCTTTCATGAACTGTCTGCTAAGTCATTCTCCCATTTCCATTCTTTAGTTTTTAGGTTTAGGAGTCATATATTTTGTGTATAGATCTTTTTTTTTTATTTTTGGGCGGGGGTTCGGTTGGGGAGGGAGGGGAGCGGGTGGGCCACTTCTATTGGTCCTTCATTTCTCCACTTTCATCCGTCTTTGTTCCTTGGCTCCTGTGGGCCTCCCATCGCGGTGGCGTCTGTCGCTGCAGAGCGCCAGCTCTGGGCGCATGCGCTCCAAAGCTCCGGCTCAGTCATTGGACACATGGGTCCAGCTGCTCCGCGGCACGTGGGATCCTCCCAGGCCAGGGATCGAACAGGTGCCCCTTGCACTGCAAGGCGGTGTCCCCACCCACTGGACCACCAGGGGAAGCCCTGTATAGATCTTTTGATAGTTGATGTTTTGCAAATACTTTCTCCTGGTCTATGGTTTACTTATTCTTTACATTTTTTTCATTTTTATACAATGGTTATTATATTTAATATATTAAAGGTTACTTCCGTCAACTACAAATGGGCATTTACCAATGACAGCGCCAGTGGCTGACCAAGGGCCTCTGCCCTCTGCCTCTGTGTAGACTGAGCCTGTGCTGACAGCTGCTGACCCTCAGCACCCCTGCGGTCGCTCAGGGTGGAGCAGGCTCTCTGTGCTCCAGGGAATCTGGCGGGGCAGGTCTTTAGACAGGTGGATGCTTTCAGGAACAGATTTATCATCTCAATCCTTGCATCTCCTCATATCTAGAAAACCACTAAATCTCCTCAAGGTGACATCAGATCCTTGTGACTAACTGAAAACCCCTTGTAAAATGTCTGTTTATTGGTATGGAACTCCCCTCTCCTCAAAATGTGATATATTGATCTGCCTCCTGCTGCCTCTCTGGAGCGGGCTCTCAGAGCTCTCTGGCGTGCTGCCTCCCGGGCTGCCGTCCTGATTATGCCCCAAAGAAAACTTAACCCACAACTCTCCAAGTTGTTCATCTTTTTTTAGTCGACATTTTCCATTTAGAGTCACTTCAAAATATTGGCTCTATTTCCCGTGTAGTACAATACATTCTTGTAGCCTATCTTACACCCAAGTTAGCACCTGATATTGCCCTTCCCCCTCTGCTAACGTACACGGTGGCCTGTACGACGGCGCATGCGCGCAGAGCGGGCTCCAGGGCGGGGCCTTCGGGAGGCGGGGAGCAGCCTGTTCAAAATGCGCCTGCGCGGCCCGAGGGCGGCGGCTTCGGTTCTTCATGGGTGCTGGGTTCCTCTCCGTTCCGGAGGCCTAGACGCCGACCTCAGCGGAAAAACGCGGCTGAGGTAGGTTTCCCATGGGCAGCCTGGGAGCCAGGACCACGTGTGAAGCAGGACGTGCTAGGTGAGGGGGTCCTCGCCCGAAGTGTGCGCCGGCGGCCGGAAGGCAGCCGACGCCCTCTTCCCAGAGCTCCCCTTTCCTTCCCGCCTCTGCTGGCTGCTGGCCGCTGACTGCGGACTCGGCGCCCCGCCCACCAGGGCTGCGCCCTCCCCCGCCCACCACGCCACGCCCATCGCCCCGCAGCCCCGCTACCTCCTCAGCCACGCCCACGGTGTCCGCCCCGCTCACAACCACGCCCCACGGTCACGACCGCTTCGTGTCTGGCCTTGGCGACCAGGCCAACCCCCTCTCCCGCTCAGGGCGCAGGTCACATTCCCTTCCCTCACTACCCTTTCTGCTCTCGCATCACGCCCCACCCGTCCCTCTTCACCCTCCCTTCACCTAGTTCTTTCTTTTTTTTTTTAACCTTATACTTTATTTTCTATATATTTTTTAAGATTTATTTATTTATTTATTATTGGTGGGGGGTGGGGTGGGGAGAGAGGGGAGCAGGCGGGCCACTTCTATTGGTTCTTCATTTATCTATTTTCATCCATCTTTTGTTCTTTGGCCCGTGTGGGCCTCCCATCGCAGCGGCCTCTTGTCGCGGAGCACCGGCTCTGGGCGCATGCGCTCCAGAGCTCGGGCTCGGTAATTGGACACATCTGTCCAGCCGCTACGCGGCACGTGGGATCTTTCCAGGCCAGGGATGAACCGAAGGTCCTTGCACCAGGGAAGCCCCACCTATTTCTTTCCCCGCCCCGTTGGCCACCTGCCGGGTAGGATCCTGATGGGCCCTCCCCTCCAGCCCCGTCCCGCCCCGCCGGCCCCGCCCCGCCCCTCAGCCCAGCTCCGCCCACATTCCGCCACGCCCACCCCGGCCCCATAGGTCTATCTGGCCCAGCTTCATCCACCAGCCCCGCCCCATCCTGGCCACAATTTGATGTTTCCCGCGAAAACGCTTTGTATGTGTATTAGTGTTTGTAGATAATAAATATCAGAAAAACAAGTACTAAGTCTTGATTGGGGTAATGTGAAGCACTCGTTTTAAGCGAAAAATTGCTGTATAATTGGAAAAAGCACAGTCCTTCTCAGAGTACAGTGTGAGTTCCACTTGAGACTGAGAAGAAAAGCCTCTAGGAAGTGTAGACCGTGGTTCCTGTTGGTGGAAACGCTTTAAAGCCTCAGATAAGAAATTTTAGTCGGAGTTAAAATTGTCAGGGTTCCAAGTAAAGGATTGACATCAATGTATTGCTTTAAATCAGCCCAGTGATCTAACGGAAAGTAACAGACTTTTTTTTGGCAAGTGAACAGTTAACACTTTGCAGGCTCGTGATGAAAATATACATTGTTTGGAGTTCATACATTTTAAATGTTTTCAATTAATTTTGTGAGAATTGTGTTTATAAATTTCATTTCTGTTCATTCTTTACATTTTTTACATTCTTCACATTTACTTCTGTTTGGTAGAGAACCTTTTTCGTGGACCTTAAAAGTGAAGAATACTTGATTATGATGCAACATAACAAACATTTTCTCGTTCTCTCTCTTTTGAAGAATAGAAAGAGAGGGGGCATGAAACAGTAAAGCAGTGGCTATGTACGAATCTCAGAGGGGCCATGGCGACACCAGGTGACTGCCCCCGAAGTGAGTTGCAGGTAACTTCAGTTCTGCTGATTGAGAACTTGTATTTAAAGACTGGAACCATTACAGAGTGGAGCTCAGTTTCCTTGGACCTTGGAAGGTGGCCACGAGCCAGGGGCTGCTTAAGCAGAGGAAAGGCTGGACGCTCGCAGACGACCTTCTGAGCTGGCCCTTGTGCCCCTCCAGGAACCTGGGGTCCACTCTTGGCACTGGAACTGTTGAAGCAAGCACAGATTTTTAGTTGCTGAAAAACATCCCGGACAGACTGTGTTAGAGAAAGGTTGGGTATTAGGAAAGATTTATATATTCATGCTGCTTTTCTGCTTGGATATGTATATAATTTCATTCAGGTTAACAGTGAAAAAATAAAAAGCCCCTTCAAGTTTCAAGGAATGTTGATTATTTAAAATTAGTTCTGTTTACCAAGCCCCTGTTTTTGTGCTGTTGTTGTAACATTTTAATTCTCTATATATGATAGACCTCACAGTACATTATTACTGTTTCTCTGCAATTTCAAAAGTTTTCTTTATAAAGCGTAAGTAATAGTGTTTCCCCACATATTTACCCTTTCTGGAGTCTTTACACCTACCGTTCTGCAAAGACCCGAGGCTGCCATTCCATACACTGCTGGTGAAGTGTGAAGGCCTCACCCTTTGTGGAAAGAGTCTGACAAATGCTTGAATGGAAACTATGCCTGAGTTTCAGCCACGTCAGTCTGTCCCATATAGGTAGAATGTCATCATGTCAGAATAAATGTGTGCAGGTATTTGTGGACACAGAGAGAGCCCATCAGTTGAAGACAACTGAATGCTCAGGCAGAATTCCCACTGTGCAATGCTAAGTAGCCACTGAACACTGGAAGTTAGAGTTCTGCGGCAGGGGGGCGTGTCCCACAAGGTGTTGTGTGACTGAAAAGAGAAAAAAGTGTAAGCAGTGTTTGTGGTATCTTTTACAAAAAGCTATGTGCGAAGAAAAGATACACAGAGTGTGTGTGTATGTGTGTGGGTGCACAGGTGGTACAGGTGTTGGGGGGACCCCCTGCCTCTCCGTGCTGTGTGGACAGCAGGTGCTGAGGACGAGGGGAGGTGGGGGGCCAGTGGAGGCGAGAGTAGAGCATGATGGGGTGAGAGCGAGCGGAACAGAAGCTGAGCGGGGAGAGGGAGAGTGACGCAGAGACAGAGAGAGGCGGAAAGAGGGAGGAAGAGGGAAGGCCACCCCGGTCACCCCGCTTTCTCCCTTGCTCTGAGCAGGAGGGAGAGGACTCCGCCCCACAGGCTGAGGACGAGCACCTCCGTGGGGGGGTGTGCCCCGAGGAGTTCGTGGCCATCGCAGACTATTCCGCCACCGATGAGACACAGGTAGCCGTGTGGTTTACTCTGTTCAGCAAGTTGCAGAAGTCATAGCAGATTTAGATAAAGAAGGACTCAGATACGGCACAGAAACAGGAGACCTGTGCGCAACCCCCCTAGTCCAACAGACTTGGGCCCCAAGCCTGCTGTGAAGGGTCCTTGGGTGAGGAACGGGTCGGGAGGAGGGACCTGCTAATGTTTGAGACCCTGATGTATGACCTATTCTGTTTAATGAAGAATTGGGTTTAAAGTAAAACATGGACTGGAATGCAGCTTTCATTACTTTGTAATAGGAAATTCTTAGCATCAGCCTCCAGTGGGCCTCCATGGTTGCTCCGACGGTGAGGCGTCTGTCTGTGGTCCCTGGGTCAGCAAGGTCCCTGGAGAAGGTTACGCAACCCACCCAGGACCCTTTTCTTTTGTTTTAATTTTTGTTTTGCTTTTTGCCTTTTTTCAGCACTGATTCAGCCAGTCATTGTCCCATATAGGTAGAATGTCATCATGTCAGAATAAATGTGTGCAGGTATTTGTGGACACAGAGAGAGCCCATCAGTTGAAGACAACTGAATGCTCAGGCAGAATTCCCACTGTGCAATGCTAAGTAGCCACTGAACACTGGAAGTTAGAGTTCTGCGGCAGGGGGGCGTGTCCCACAAGGTGTTGTGTGACTGAAAAGAGAAAAAAGTGTAAGCAGTGTTTGTGGTATCTTTTACAAAAAGCTATGTGCGAAGAAAAGATACACAGAGTGTGTGTGTATGTGTGTGGGTGCACAGGTGGTACAGGTGTTGGGGGGACCCCCTGCCTCTCCGTGCTGTGTGGACAGCAGGTGCTGAGGACGAGGGGAGGTGGGGGGCCAGTGGAGGCGAGAGTAGAGCATGATGGGGTGAGAGCGAGCGGAACAGAAGCTGAGCGGGGAGAGGGAGAGTGACGCAGAGACAGAGAGAGGCGGAAAGAGGGAGGAAGAGGGAAGGCCACCCCGGTCACCCCGCTTTCTCCCTTGCTCTGAGCAGGAGGGAGAGGACTCCGCCCCACAGGCTGAGGACGAGCACCTCCGTGGGGGGGTGTGCCCCGAGGAGTTCGTGGCCATCGCAGACTATTCCGCCACCGATGAGACACAGGTAGCCGTGTGGTTTACTCTGTTCAGCAAGTTGCAGAAGTCATAGCAGATTTAGATAAAGAAGGACTCAGATACGGCACAGAAACAGGAGACCTGTGCGCAACCCCCCTAGTCCAACAGACTTGGGCCCCAAGCCTGCTGTGAAGGGTCCTTGGGTGAGGAACGGGGTCGGGGAGGAGGGACCTGCTAATGTTTGAGACCCTGATGTATGACCTATTCTGTTTAATGAAGAATTGGGTTTAAAGTAAAACATGGACTGGAATGCAGCTTTCATTACTTTGTAATAGGAAATTCTTAGCATCAGCCTCCAGTGGGCCTCCCTGGTTGCTCCGACGGTGAGGCGTCTGTCTGTGGTCCCTGGGTCAGCAAGGTCCCCTGGAGAAGGTTACGGCAACCCACTCCAGGACCCTTTTCTTTTTGTTTTAATTTTTGTTTTGCTTTTTGCTTTTACAGAGTTTTGTTGTTTACAGATATGTATAATTCCAGATTAGTCATATGTATATCCCCCTCATCCCACCCCTCCCGGCCGTGGCACAGCCCCTGCAGGATCCCCCATTCCCACAGCACAATGACAATAGCTGTCTTTTTCACATATGATAGTATAGGTTTCCATGTTACTCCCTCTATGCCCCCCCACAATGTCCATATGTCTGTTCTCCATGTCTGTTTTTTCCATCACTTCACTGCATGTGTTACCATTATCATCTTACTAGATTCCATATATATGTGTTAGTATACTGTGCTTGTCTTTCTCTTTTTGACTTACTTCACTTTTTATAATGGGTTCTAGATCCATCCACCTCATTAGGACTGATTCTTCTGCATTTCTTTTTATAGCTGAGAAGTACTCCATTGTATGTATGTACCATAGCTTTTGTATCCGTTCATTCGTCGATGGACATCTAGGTTGCTTCCATGTTCTGGCTATTGTATAGAGAACTGCCATGAACACTGGGGTACAGGTGCTCCCTTTAGTTCTGATTTTGTCAGGGTATAAGCCTAATTGTGGGATTGCTGGGTCGTAGGGTGCTTCTATTTTTAGTTTTTTAAGGAATCTCCAGACTGTCTTCCACAGCGGCTGTATCAATTTACATTCCCACCAGCAATGCAAGAGTGTTCCCTTTTCTCCACACCCTCTCCAGCATTTATCGTCTGTAGATGTTCTGATGATGGCCGTTCTGACTGGTGTGAGGTGGTATCTCCCACCAGTAGTAGTTTTGATTTGCATTTCTCTAATACTAAGAGAGGTTGAGCATTGTTTCATGTGTTTTTTGGCCATCTGTATGTCCTCTTTGGCCACTCCAGTACTCTTGCCTGGAGAATTCCACGGACAGAGGAGCCTTGGAGGCTGCAGTCCTTGGGATCCAAAAGAGTCAGACATGACTGAGTGACTAACACTTTTTTTTTTTTAAAGATTTATTTATTTATTTTTGGGGGGTGGGGTGGGGAGGGAGGGGAGCAGGTGGGCCACGTCTATTGGTCTTTCATTTGTCCATTTTCATCCATCTTTGTTCTTTGGCCCGTGTGGGCCTCCCATCGCGGTGGCCTCTCTCGTCACAGAGCACTGGCTCTGGGCACACGCGCTCCGGAGCTCCAGCTCGGTAATTGGACACATCAGTCCAGCTGCTCCGCGGCACGTGGGATCTTCCCAGGCCAGGGATCGAACCGGCGCCCCTTGCCCTGCAAGGCGGTGTCCTTACCCACTGGGCCACCAGGGAAGCCCGCGACTAACACTTTTAACCCAAACCTCTGTTAAACAGCTACCTAAACTGTCTGTTCTCCATGTCTGTTTTTTCCATCACTTCACTGCATGTGTTACCATTATCATCTTACTAGATTCCATATATATGTGTTAGTATACTGTGCTTGTCTTTCTCTTTTTGACTTACTTCACTTTTTATAATGGGTTCTAGATCCATCCACCTCATTAGGACTGATTCTTCTGCATTTCTTTTTATAGCTGAGAAGTACTCCATTGTATGTATGTACCATAGCTTTTGTATCCATTCATTCGTCGATGGACATCTAGGTTGCTTCCATGTTCTGGCTATTGTATAGAGAACTGCCATGAACACTGGGGTACAGGTGCTCCCTTTAGTTCTGATTTTGTCAGGGTATAAGCCTAATTGTGGGATTGCTGGGTCGTAGGGTGCTTCTATTTTTAGTTTTTTAAGGAATCTCCAGACTGTCTTCCACAGCGGCTGTATCAATTTACATTCCCACCAGCAATGCAAGAGTGTTCCCTTTTCTCCACACCCTCTCCAGCATTTATCGTCTGTAGATGTTCTGATGATGGCCGTTCTGACTGGTGTGAGGTGGTATCTCCCACCAGTAGTAGTTTTGATTTGCATTTCTCTAATACTAAGAGAGGTTGAGCATTGTTTCATGTGTTTTTTGGCCATCTGTATGTCCTCTTTGGCCACTCCAGTACTCTTGCCTGGAGAATTCCACGGACAGAGGAGCCTTGGAGGCTGCAGTCCTTGGGATCCAAAAGAGTCAGACATGACTGAGTGACTAACACTTTTTTTTTTTTAAAGATTTATTTATTTATTTTTGGGGGGTGGGGTGGGGAGGGAGGGGAGCAGGTGGGCCACGTCTATTGGTCTTTCATTTGTCCATTTTCATCCATCTTTGTTCTTTGGCCCGTGTGGGCCTCCCATCGCGGTGGCCTCTCTCGTCACAGAGCACTGGCTCTGGGCACACGCGCTCCGGAGCTCCAGCTCGGTAATTGGACACATCAGTCCAGCTGCTCCGCGGCACGTGGGATCTTCCCAGGCCAGGGATCGAACCGGCGCCCCTTGCCCTGCAAGGCGGTGTCCTTACCCACTGGGCCACCAGGGAAGCCCGCGACTAACACTTTTAACCCAAACCTCTGTTAGCTGAATCAGCTACCACCTAGCTGAGTTATAGTGAAGGAGCTGTTAGAAATTCTGTTCTGAGAACCTGTTTGGAAATGTTTAATCTTTCTAGTTAAGGTCTGCTTTTGTTTCGTGTAGATTTCCTCATAAATCTTGAAATCCTGGTGCCATTTTCACACGCTGTCAGTGTATGTCCTTCCCATCGACTCCTGTTTAAAACGGCTGTGACATAGGACCCAGTGATGGGGGCTTGTGCCTGAGCCACAGCTGAAATACCAACACAGGGCTTTTACTAATTTTCATTTCTATATATGTTTCTCTAGCTCAGCTTTTTGAGAGGAGAAAAAATCCTCATCCTGAGACAAACCACTGCTGACTGGTGGTGGGGTGAGCGTGCGGGCTGCTGCGGGTACATCCCGGCGAACCACCTGGGGAGGCGGCTGGAGGACGGGGACCCCGAGGACTCCTGGCAGGACGAGGAGTACTTCGGCAGCTACGGAACCCTGGTACTGCCTCCCTCGCCTGCCAGGCGGGCCGGTGCTGCTTGCTGCTCTCTGACTTTAGGTGCTGACTTTAAGAACAGTTTCTGGGCTTCAGCTCACCGTTCAGAGCAGGGCCTGCAGATGTCTTCAGCTCAGCTGCTCAACTCTGCCATCCAAGTGCTGAGGCAGATGTAAAAATTTCAGGGGGCAGGAATGCGTTCCCATAAAATGTTATCTATAGACACTGAATTTTTTTTTATGTTTTGGAGCCACTGCTATTGGTCTTCCGTTTATTTATCATCCATCTTTGTTCTTTGGCCCACGTGGGCCTCCCATCGTGGTGGCCTCTGTTGTGGCAGAGCACTGGCTCTGGGCTCATGCGCTCCTGAGCTCCGGCTCGGTGATTGGACACACCGGTCCAGCCGCCCCGCAGCACGTGAGATCTTTCCAGGCCAGGGATCGAACCGGCACCCCTTGCACTGCAAGGCGGTGTTCTTACCCCACTGGACCACCAGGGAATCCCCATTTGCTATTATTTTCTCCCATTCTGAAGGCTGTCTGTTCGTCTTGTTTATAGTTCCTTTTGCTATGCAAGAGCTTCTAAGTTTAATTAGGTTCTAGTTGTTTATTTTTGTCTTCATTTCTTTTACTCTCAGAGGTGGGTCACAGAAGATCCTGCTTTGATTTATGTCATCGAGTGTTCTGTCTATGTTTTTCTCTAAGAGTTTTATGGTTTCTGGTCTTACAGGTAGGTCTTTAATCCATTTTGAGTTTATCTTTGTATATGGTGTTAGGTAGTGTTCCAAGTTCATTCTTTTACATGTAGCTATTCAGTTTTCCCAGCACCACTTATTGAAGAAGCTGTCTTTTCCCCATTGTATATTCTTGCCTTCTTTGTCAAAATAAGGTACACTTAGGTGCATGGGTTTCTCTCTGGGTTCTCTATCTTATTCTGTTGGTCTGTGTTTCTGTTTTTTTTTTTTTTTGTGCCAGTACCATACTGTCTTGTTGACTGTTGCTTTGTAGTATAGTCTGAAGTCAGGAAGGTTGATTGCTCCAGCTCCATTCTTCTTTCTCAAGACTGCTTTGTGTTTCCATATGAACTGTGCTATTTTTTGTTCTAGTTCTGTGAAAAATTTCATTGGTAATTTGATAGGGATCACATTGAATCTGTAGATCATATTTGGTAGCATGGTCATTTTCACAATATTAATTCTTCCAACCCAGGAACGTGGAATATCTCTCCATCTGTGTATGTCATCTTTGATTTCTTTCATCAGTGTCTTATAATTTTCTGTGTACAGTTCTTTTATCTTCTTTGGTAGGTTTATTCCTAGATATTTTATTCTTTGTTGGAGCCACTGCTATTGGTCTTCCGTTTATTTATCATCCATCTTTTTTTGGTGGCCTCCCATCGTGGTGGCCTCTGTTGTGGCAGAGCACTGGCTCTGGGCTCATGCGCTCCTGAGCTCCGGCTCGGTGATTGGACACACCGGTCCAGCCGCCCGCAGCACATGAGATCTTTCCAGGCCAGGGATCGAACCGGCACCCCTTGCACTGCAAGGCGGTGTTCTTACCCCACTGGACCACCAGGGAATCCCCATTTGCTATTATTTTCTCCCATTCTGAAGGCTGTCTGTTCGTCTTGTTTATAGTTCCTTTTGCTATGCAAGAGCTTCTAAGTTTAATTAGGTTCTAGTTGTTTATTTTTGTCTTCATTTCTTTTACTCTCAGAGGTGGGTCACAGAAGATCCTGCTTTGATTTATGTCATCGAGTGTTCTGTCTATGTTTTTCTCTAAGAGTTTTATGGTTTCTGGTCTTACAGGTAGGTCTTTAATCCATTTTGAGTTTATCTTTGTATATGGTGTTAGGTAGTGTTCCAAGTTCATTCTTTTACATGTAGCTATTCAGTTTTCCCAGCACCACTTATTGAAGAAGCTGTCTTTTCCCCATTGTATATTCTTGCCTTCTTTGTCAAAATAAGGTACACTTAGGTGCATGGGTTTCTCTCTGGGTTCTCTATCTTATTCTGTTGGTCTGTGTTTCTGTTTTTTTTTTTTTTTGTGCCAGTACCATACTGTCTTGTTGACTGTTGCTTTGTAGTATAGTCTGAAGTCAGGAAGGTTGATTGCTCCAGCTCCATTCTTCTTTCTCAAGACTGCTTTGTGTTTCCATATGAACTGTGCTATTTTTTGTTCTAGTTCTGTGAAAAATTTCATTGGTAATTTGATAGGGATCACATTGAATCTGTAGATCATATTTGGTAGCATGGTCATTTTCACAATATTAATTCTTCCAACCCAGGAACGTGGAATATCTCTCCATCTGTGTATGTCATCTTTGATTTCTTTCATCAGTGTCTTATAATTTTCTGTGTACAGTTCTTTTATCTTCTTTGGTAGGTTTATTCCTAGATATTTTATTTTTTTGTTGCAGTGGTGAGTGGGCTTGCTTCCTTGATTTCTCTTTCTGATTTTTCATTGTTTGTATATAGGAATGCAAGTGATTTCTGTGTATTGATTTTGTATTCTGCGACTTTGCTAAATTTGCTGATTAGCTCTAATAATTTTCTGATAGACTCTTTAGGGTTTTCTATGTATAGTATCATTTCATCTGCAGACAGTGAGAGTTTTACTTCTTCTTTTCCAATCTGGATTCCTTTCATTTCTTTATCTCCTCTAGTTGCTCTGGCCATAACTTCCGGGACTGTGTTGGATAATAGTGGTGGGCAGCGCTCCTCATGTCTTAACTCGTGTGTTGTGTCTCATAAAGTTATAAGATTCTGATCATAGGTGGTTGTGTGTCTCGCTAGGTAAATCCGTAGGTGTTTTCGGGTGTTACTGTAAATGTTTAGGTGAAGTGTTCTGTTCATATCTGTGGGATTAAGGTAACGATAATGTTGTACACATCTGTGTCTCTTCTGATTTTCTACTTCTGTTAATTGCTGGAAGAAGGGTGTGGTCGTCTGTGATTACATTGGTGGGTTTGCTTCTTGTTGCATTCCTCCGGGCTCTTGCTTTGTGCGTCTGGAAGCCCTGCTTGAGGCGCAGAACCTTTAGAGTCACGCTGGCCTCTCGCTGCGGTGACTCTCGTGTTGCCGTGGCCGGGTGCGCTTGGCTCGGAAGGGCTTGCAGCCGTGCCACCCTCTTCCCCGGGTTCCGCCTCCTGGCCCTGGCCCTGCCCCTCTGTGGCTCCTGGACTGGGTTGATTGCTCCAGCTCCATTCTTCTTTCTCAAGACTGCTTTGTGTTTCCATATGAACTGTGCTATTTTTTGTTCTAGTTCTGTGAAAAATTTCATTGGTAATTTGATAGGGATCACATTGAATCTGTAGATCATATTTGGTAGCATGGTCATTTTCACAATATTAATTCTTCCAACCCAGGAACGTGGAATATCTCTCCATCTGTGTATGTCATCTTTGATTTCTTTCATCAGTGTCTTATAATTTTCTGTGTACAGTTCTTTTATCTTCTTTGGTAGGTTTATTCCTAGATATTTTATTTTTTTGTTGCAGTGGTGAGTGGGCTTGCTTCCTTGATTTCTCTTTCTGATTTTTCATTGTTTGTATATAGGAATGCAAGTGATTTCTGTGTATTGATTTTGTATTCTGCGACTTTGCTAAATTTGCTGATTAGCTCTAATAATTTTCTGATAGACTCTTTAGGGTTTTCTATGTATAGTATCATTTCATCTGCAGACAGTGAGAGTTTTACTTCTTCTTTTCCAATCTGGATTCCTTTCATTTCTTTATCTCCTCTAGTTGCTCTGGCCATAACTTCCGGGACTGTGTTGGATAATAGTGGTGGGCAGCGCTCCTCATGTCTTAACTCGTGTGTTGTGTCTCATAAAGTTATAAGATTCTGATCATAGGTGGTTGTGTGTCTCGCTAGGTAAATCCGTAGGTGTTTTCGGGTGTTACTGTAAATGTTTAGGTGAAGTGTTCTGTTCATATCTGTGGGATTAAGGTAACGATAATGTTGTACACATCTGTGTCTCTTCTGATTTTCTACTTCTGTTAATTGCTGGAAGAAGGGTGTGGTCGTCTGTGATTACATTGGTGGGTTTGCTTCTTGTTGCATTCCTCCGGGCTCTTGCTTTGTGCGTCTGGAAGCCCTGCTTGAGGCGCAGAACCTTTAGAGTCACGCTGGCCTCTCGCTGCGGTGACTCTCGTGTTGCCGTGGCCGGGTGCGCTTGGCTCGGAAGGGCTTGCAGCCGTGCCACCCTCTTCCCCGGGTTCCGCCTCCTGGCCCTGGCCCTGCCCCTCTGTGGCTCCTGGACTGGGTGGAGGAGCCCTGCTCTGCCTCCCCGGGGACCTGTTCGATTCCTGTGGGGCGTGACCTCAAATTTGGTGTCCCCTCCAGAGCTGCCTTCCCGCCTCCCCAGGCAGCAAGGGCAGTGTGTGTGGCGGGGCCACGGCCCGGCAGTCGCCTCCCACCGCCCCTCCCTGACTTGCCCATTTTCTCTTGGTAGATCTTGGCCACGTTGTGTCCAGGAATGTGGCCTCTCCTCCCCTGTCCACGCCATTTCCAGGTACAAGCCTGCTTCTCTGCTCACTGGCTCTTGGAGAGGTGTACCCTGGTGAGCGGGAAGGATTCCGGAAGCTTCCACCTCATTTCTTCACTGTCTATTCTTACTTGTATCTGTTGGTGTATTTTGGTCTTCTGATTTTTGCTCATATTTTTAGGTGTGGGATGGCAGGACGGGGGGATCAGGTCAGGCTCTGATCTTCTGTCTTGAGCCAGAGCATGGCATAGCTCTAATGACAGGCAGTGATCCTTTCTTCGTGTGTATTTACTCTAGAAACTTCACTTGGAGATGTTGGCAGACCAGCCACGAACGACAAAGTACCACAGCGTTATCCTGAAGAATAAAGAGTGCCTGAGAGATAAAGTGGTTCTGGACGTCGGCTGTGGGACCGGGATCATCAGCCTCTTCTGTGCACACTATGCTCAGCCCAGGGCCGTGAGTAGGGGCTTCTGAGCCAGGTCTTGGCCAAGCGTCCACTGCGCAGGTGAAATGGGCAGCGTGTTCTTGTAGGCCGAGCCTGACAGAGGGACTAGGGCAGGGCAGAAGCTATCTCGTGAGCTCCAACTGGTGGGATATTTCTGTGAAACGTTTACTTCCATTGTGTCGGGAGACGCATGCGTCACGTTTCAGGACTGGTCTTGGTAGACAACCGTCCCGGTGACCTTGCGCCCCGAATGTGACCCTGCAAGGGATAGGGCAGACCACTCTCTGGGACTCCTGCTGGGCGCTGGTCCTCTGCCACTGAAGCCACTTGAGCCGTGCAGAGGCGCCTGGCAGTGGCCCTGATGCAGGTGGGTGAGGCTTACTGCTGCCGCACAGTGAGCAGCTGAGTCAGATCCTGCCAGAACCCAGGCGTAGGACTCGGGACGTCTGGGAACCTCGATAGGTACTGAACTGCTGCTGCCCTGAAAGTCCAGCTGCTATTTGCAGCTGAGGCCGAGAGTCTCCGGGGCCGGTCACGGATTGTTGCTGCATGCGTGGGGGCGAGGCCACGGGGGCTGACCCGGGACCTGGAGTGGGCGGCCCACATGGGGCCTAAGCTCTGTCCACTTGCAGGCAGCCCTGTGCCTGCGTTCTGGCAGAAGGTGGAGTTAGGGTGAGAGGCAAGGCTCCGTCAGCGGGCCCAGGGTGGCCGTCCACTGGCCGCCGTCCACCATGCTGCCTTCCTTTCTCCGGTGCTGGTTCCGACTGCACTGGTGACTCGGGGGTGGACAGGGGAAGGCTGGCCATGGCGTGGGGCTGGGGCGCCCGTGGACGGAGCTCCTGTCACGTGCAGGTGTATGCGGTGGAAGCCAGTGAGATGGCCCAGCACACAGGGCAGCTGGTCGTGCAGAACGGCTTCGCTGACGTCATCACCGTGTTCCAGCAGAAGGTGGAGAGCGTGGTGCTGCCGGAGAAGGTGGACGTGCTGGTGTCCGAGTGGATGGGGACCTGCCTGCTGGTGAGGGGCCGCGGGGACTGCTGGGCGGCTGGTCTGGGCTCTGGGACCCTCGTGGATCGTGATTAAGTTTGGCTTTGTCCTCAGGTGTTGCCATTGATGTCCTGTGTGGATACTGGTTCAACGGCTTGACTTTTCTTAAAAACATGTATTTATGTGCTTGGCTGCACCGGGTCTTAGCTGCAGCACGTGGGATCAGCTCCCTGACGAAGGACCGAACCCCGGCCCCTGCGCTGGGAGCGCAGTCTTAGCTGCTGGGCCACCAGGGAAGTCCCCTGAATTTTTAACTGATTGAAAAAAAAAATGCCTTTATGAGAAATCTAAGTCAGAGTGGTGTAAGTTTCTGGCGAGTGATGTACATAAGTCTGTGCTCTACGAGAACCTGCGAGTATCCGGGGCGTGGTGTGGCTGCGCTTTCGGCGCCGGCAGAGCCTGTCTTCCCCTGCTGGTCAGCCTCTCGCTGTAGCCCCCTGGTCTGCATCGTGACCGGCCCAAAGCCAGCCTCTCCCTACCCGCCCTGCACAGTGGCTTCTGTGCTCACAAGCTCTCTGCTCCGAGAGCCCATGGGAGGTGGGTGGGAGTGGGCCTGCAGGTCTGCGTCTCCCCGGACCCTTGGCCCAGCCCCTTTCTGTAACCTGAGATGTTACAGTCAAACCCGTCTGAAGTGTAGTCTCTGTAAACCCAGAGGAATGACATCTGGATGCAGGGGAGGGGAACATCACCAGGGTTTCCAGTAAGAAATTCGTTTGAATAGTAAGCGAGTAACTTGCATGAGTAATAAAAACGTGGGCCCTGGCTTCTTGTGGATTGCAGAGACGGAGGAAAATGACATAGGGGCTGAAGATTTCCTGTCTGGATGATCTATCCATTGTTCAAAATAGGGTATGGAGGTCCCTTACAGTTATTGCATTGTGCCTATTTCTCTCTTCAGATCTTTTAATGTTTTCCCTATGCATTTAGGTGCTCTGCCTTTTGAGGTTTTTATTGAGCATTTTATATGACTCCATTTTCCTTCCTTCCTTAGCATATCAGTTATACTTGTTCTGTTTTGCTTTTTTTCTTTTTGGCCACTTCTATTGGTCTTTCATTTATTTCTCCATTCTTTGGCCTGTGTGGGCTTCCCGTAGCGGTGGCCTCTGTCGCTGAAGAGCACTGGCTCTGGGCGCGTGTGCTCCAGAGCTCTGGCTCGGTTGTTGGACACATCAGTCCAGCTGCTTCGCAGCACGTGGGATCTTCCCAGGCCCGGGATCGAACCGGCGCCCCTTGTACTGCAAGGCGGTGTCCTTACCCACTGGACCACCAGGGAAGGCTTCCGTTTTGCTTTTTTAATGGGTTGTCCTACAGTTTTCAGTATATACTTGCAGCTGACCCAACTCTATTTTTCTGGCACTGGGACGCGTCCCGGGTGGTGTGAGTTCTTTGTGAAAACATAGGAACTCTGGCCTCCCCCTCCCATCCCTCGTATCAGCATTTCCATTCGTTTTGTTGCATCAAAGCCCAGACACACATACGTACAGAAGCATCCATGGTCAGATACTGTGTTGCTGTTATTTTGGACAAATTATTAGATTAATTAAGAATAGGACAGGGCTTCCCTGGTGGTCCAGTGGGTAAGGACACCGCCTTGCAGTGCAAGGGGCGCCGGTTCGATCCCTGGCCTGGGAAGATGCCACGTGCCGCGGAGCAGCTGGACCGGTATGTCCAGTTACCAAGCCGGAGCTCAGGAGCACATGCGCCCAGAGCCGGTGCTCTGCGACAACAGATGTTACCGCGATGGGAGGCCCACACGGGCCAAAGAACGAAGATGAATGAAAATAAATAAATGAAAGACCAATAGATGTGGCCCGCCCGCCCCCTCCCTCCCCAACCCGCCCCCCGCAATAAATAATTAATAAATATTAAAAAAAAAAAAGAATAGGACAAACAGGGGTCTTCTCCCCGAGTGGTCCAGTGGGTAAAGAGTCCGCCTTGCAGTGCAAGGGGCGCTGGTTTGGTCCCTGGCCCGGGAGGATCCCATGTGCCGCGGAGGGGCTGGACCGGTCGGTGTGTGGGATTACAAGCCGGCGCCAGAGCCGGTGCTCTGCAACGAGAGAGGCCACTGCAATGGGAGGCCCACACAGGCCAAAGAGTAAAGGTGGATGAAAATAAATAAAAAGGAAATCAATAAAAGAGGCCAAGATGTAAAAATAAAAAAACGATAGGACAAATAAAAGTTTTATTTTTTCTTCCGCTTTTTTCTCTTTCAGTGCTTTCCTTTCTTTATGTAGATCTTTGTTTCTGACCTACAGGCAGACCTCAGAGGTATTACAGGTTCAGATCCAGACCACCATGATAAAGCAAGTATCAAAATAAAGCATGTTCACACAAATGCTTTGGTTTCCCAGTGCATATAAAGTTATGATTGTCTTATACTGTAGCTTTGAGGTGAATAATAAGCATTATGTCTAAAGTAACATTGTACATAATTAAAATATGTTATTACCTAAAAATGCTAACCATTATCTGAGCCTTCAGTGAGTTCTAATTTTTTTGCAGTAGTAACATCAGAGATTGTTAATCACAAGGACTTCTGCCCGGGAGTCCAGTCATTGAGGCTCTGTGCTCCTAATGCAGGGGCCCAGGTCCACTCCCTGATCAGAGAACTAAGACCCTACATGCTGCATAGGGTGGCCAAAAAACAAAAAATACTTTAAATATTTCACTCCACTCTTTTCTTACTTGCAAGGCTTCTGAGAATTCAGATGAAAATTTTAAAGTCATTTGAAAACCACTGAGTGAGAAAGGAGACCTAAGACTCAATGGATGAAGATTCTAGGTTCACACTCTTCCCTGCCCCCTGCCAGTGGTTTTTTATTGTGCCAGAAAGGTGCTTTCTTTGGTAAATCCCATTTTTAGCTTCTTGGAAAACAGACGTTTTCCCATAAACCGTCTTCATTTTTTTTTTGTAGAGTAGAGCCTTGTTCCCAGGAAACAGTGTGCTATCTGGAGAAGGGTGTTTCTTTAAAAAAGTCAAAGTAGATCTAATGTGTTCAACAAAGTGGGGAGGCTCAGCCAGGGGTGATGTGGAAAGGTTCTCTAGTATTTACTTACTGTCCTGCTGCAACCAGAAATCCACACGGAGAAAGGGCATCCAGGAATCGGGTCCTACACGGAGCCGTTCTGTCTTTGCATCGTAAGTGTGAACCGTGGCCCCGGTCAAGGCTCCTCGCCGGCCGTGGGTCTTGGGGGGCTCTGTAGAGCTCCACGGTTTTGCCGCTGACAGCAGTGCCGTAGGTTATCGGAAAGTGGTTTTCATTTTCTTCCCGGTCATTTAATTGTGTCACACACAGTGCCACAGGTGAATGTCATCTTCCTGTCGATCAGAGCCACTAAGAAGCTGGGGAGTCAGTTTCCGTGACCACTGCTGTCGCCGAAGCCTCCTGCTCTGAGGGGCACCTCCAGCCTTCCACTCTGAGTGTGGTCGGAAAGGGACTCGATGGCGCTCACGGTCCCGGGGCCCTCAGCTTTGGCGTCACTCCCGTCACAGGGGCTCAGGCAGGCGGCCCCGTTGCCTGTGTGCCTCCGGGCTGCAGCGTGACCACTGGCGTCGCCAGAACCCAGGCTGGAGATGAGCCGTCCTCTGGGGAGGGGACTGCCGCGGTCTTTGCTGGACATGCAGAAGGCCCTGGGGTCCCGCTTGCTGAACGGACTGACCTCTGAGAAGTCGGGCATTTCCCTCCAGAAGCGGGTGGACCTGGACCAGGTCCCCGGCGCCAGGGCAGCCGCACTCGCCGTCCCCCGAGCAGCGGTCGCAGAGGCGGCCGCCCGCGGGGGCCCAGGGAGGCAGTGGCTTCCCCCACCCCGGGCCCCAGGTGAAATTTTATCTTTGTGCCTCAGTAGGCAGGTGCTTTTGCCCCAGCTCTCTTTCAGGATTTTTCCTTTATCTTTTGAGTGTCTAGTTTGAAGGTGACGTGCCGCATCATATTTTCCCTTCACATTTACTCTGCGTGGTGCGGCCCTCATGGCCAGCTCTCTGGGCTGATGTTTGACGTTATTGTTGCCCAGTGGGTAAGTCATGTCCGACTTCGTGACCGCAGGGACTGCAGTGCCCCAGGCTTCCTTGTCCTCCGCCGTCTCCCGGAGTTTGCTCAAATTCATGTCCGAATTCACACTGTCTAACCCTGTGGTCCTCTCCCACCTCTTCTCCTTCCCTCCAGTCTCTTCCAGCGTCAGGATCTTTTCCAGCCAGTCAGCCCTTACTGTCCTGCTGCAACCAGAAATCCACACGGAGAAAGGGCATCCAGGAATCGGGTCCTACGGAGCCGTTCTGTCTTTGCATCGTAAGTGTGAACCGTGGCCCCGGCCCTTTTTGGGGGGGTAGAGCTCCACGGTTTTGCCGCTGACAGCAGTGCCGTAGGTTATCGGAAAGTGGTTTTCATTTTCTTCCCGGTCATTTAATTGTGTCACACACAGTGCCACAGGTGAATGTCATCTTCCTGTCGATCAGAGCCACTAAGAAGCTGGGGAGTCAGTTTCCGTGACCACTGCTGTCGCCGAAGCCTCCTGCTCTGAGGGGCACCTCCAGCCTTCCACTCTGAGTGTGGTCGGAAAGGGACTCGATGGCGCTCACGGTCCCGGGGCCCTCAGCTTTGGCGTCACTCCCGTCACAGGGGCTCAGGCAGGCGGCCCCGTTGCCTGTGTGCCTCCGGGCTGCAGCGTGACCACTGGCGTCGCCAGAACCCAGGCTGGAGATGAGCCGTCCTCTGGGGAGGGGACTGCCGCGGTCTTTGCTGGACATGCAGAAGGCCCTGGGGTCCCGCTTGCTGAACGGACTGACCTCTGAGAAGTCGGGCATTTCCCTCCAGAAGCGGGTGGACCTGGACCAGGTCCCCGGCGCCAGGGCAGCCGCACTCGCCGTCCCCCGAGCAGCGGTCGCAGAGGCGGCCGCCCGCGGGGGCCCAGGGAGGCAGTGGCTTCCCCCACCCCGGGCCCCAGGTGAAATTTTATCTTTGTGCCTCAGTAGGCAGGTGCTTTTGCCCCAGCTCTCTTTCAGGATTTTTCCTTTATCTTTTGAGTGTCTAGTTTGAAGGTGACGTGCCGCATCATATTTTCCCTTCACATTTACTCTGCGTGGTGCGGCCCTCATGGCCAGCTCTCTGGGCTGATGTTTGACGTTATTGTTGCCCAGTGGGTAAGTCATGTCCGACTTCGTGACCGCAGGGACTGCAGTGCCCCAGGCTTCCTTGTCCTCCGCCGTCTCCCGGAGTTTGCTCAAATTCATGTCCGAATTCACACTGTCTAACCCTGTGGTCCTCTCCCACCCTCTTCTCCTTCCCTCCAGTCTCTTCCAGCGTCAGGATCTTTTCCAGCCAGTCAGCCCTTTGTATCATGTGAGCGGACTATTGGGCCTTTGGCTGCAGCATCCGTCCTGCCAGTGGATATTCAGGGATGATTACCTCTAGGATTGACTGGTTTGATTTCCCTGTGGTTCGAGGGGCTCTCAAGAGTCTTCTCCAGCACCACAATTCGAAAAGCACTAATTCTTCAGCACTCAGCCTTCTTTATGGTCCAACTCTCATATCTGTACACATTACTGGAAAACTCATAGCTTTGACTATACGAACCTTTTGTTGGCAAAGTGTTGTCTCTGCTTTTCGGTCTACGTTTGTCATCGTTTTTCTCCCAAGGAGCGAGCATGTTTTAATCTCATGGCTGCAGTTTCCGTGTGCAGTGACTTTGGAGCCCAAGAAAAGGAATTCTGTCATACTTTCTACTTTGTCCCCATCTACTTGCTAGGCCAGTAGCAAGTGGTGATGAGACTAGACACCATTCCGTGTCTTTTGCACTTTTTGTGGTCGTCCGGTAGCCCTTCATATGTTGTTCTCTTTGTAGCGTGTTCTCTGACCTCTTCAGCGTTGGCAGTTTTGGTTTCATGTCCTCGAGTGCACAGGCTTGCTGCTCAGCGGCGTCCTTGCTCAGGAGCCTGCCAGCGGCATCCTCTGCTTGGGCCACGCTGTGTTTCGTGCTGTCTGCTTTGTCCATTAGAGTCCTTGGCATGTTAATCATAGTTGTTGAATTCCCAGCCTGATAGTTACAGCTGCCTGCTGTGTCTGGGTCTGGTTCTGAGGTTTGCTGTGGTTCTTACACCGTTCATATGTCTTGTGGATTTTTTTTCTTTTTTTGCCTGAAAGCCAGGCGTGATGACTGGGTAAAGGGTCTGTGCACACAGGCCTGTAGCGATGTGATGGTGAGATGCGGAAGGGGGTGTTCTGGGGTCTCAGTGTTGAGTGGGCCTGGGCCTCTGGACTGTGAACCTCGTAGGTGCCTCTCAAGTTTCTTTCCCCTTTCTGGTGGAACAGTATGGCTGGAAGGGGCTCGAGCTGGATGTTCCTCTTTCCCCAGTGGCTTGGGCTCTGTTAACGAGTCTCTCCTAAGGGAAGACCCTGTTAAGAACAACAGAATACTCTATTTCCAATGATCCCTTTTGAACCTGTGGGAAGCACAAGGACTTTTCTCTGATGTTTACATTGGGGACCCGGCGCCGGGGCCTGCGTGGAGTCCCGGCCTCCGCTTGTCCACACCGAGCCCCCGCAGCCGGTCAGCCTCCGTTCAGCTTCCTCCCTGGCGCTGCTTCCGGGGACGTTTCTGCCCTGGAGAGTCGCCGTTCTGTGCGTTCTTCCTCGACTTACGGTGAGGCTGTGTCCTGAGAAAGCCGTTGTAAGCGGAAAGTACCCGATTCCAAAATGCGGGTAACACCTTGGTCCCCACACATCCCGGCTGAGCCCCGTTGTCCTAGAAGTGCTCCGAGCGCCCCCGCCTCGCTTCTCCATAGCTGGGCAGAGTCTCACCAGGCCTGCCGAGCGTGAGCGGGGCTGTCTCTGTGACGAGTTCAGCGCTGCCGGGAAAGGGAAGGCTGTCAGTGTGGGGGCTGGTCACTGCGTGACCGCGTGGCCGACAGGGACTTGGCTTGTGCCGCTCGTGTGCCGCACCACGTACCCCTAGCTGGAAAGGTCAAAACTTGAAGTACAGTTTTTACTGAATACCGTTGCCCTGTCATGAGGGTGAACCTTCGTCAGCAGGAGCTGTCTGTAAAAGCTTCTCGGTTTCTCCCGTTTGGGGGCGGCAGTGTGCCCTGTGACCTCATGTCTTTTAACAGATTTTAGAAGAGTTGTCGACTTTCCCGTTTGTTCAGCTTTTCCCCAGGGCAGGAATGAAGTGGGGAGGGCTGCTCCCCTGTCCCTACTCGCCAGTGTCCTGGAAAGCCCAACCCGTGTAAGAGGGAAGGAAGACATGGGAGGTAAGCAGAATGAAGGCACAGGAGCAAACCGTGCCTGCTGTCAGACAATGTGACTGCTTTGTAGAAAGTTCAGGGAATCGCCAAAGCCTCCCCAGTCTGCTGAGCGAGGCTGAGGTCGTGGAGGACAGAGCGGAGGCACAGAAGCCGGCGAGGCACGTCTCTCTGCCCCAGCACTGTCCACTGCCCGCTTCAGTGGCTCCTGTGACGTCGTCCAACGACACATGTGTAAGCTCTGGACGCTGACGTAACACGGAGCTGACTGACACGCACTGTCCACGACCGGGAGACAGCTCGTAGGATGTCCCTTCTCTCCAGGTTAGCCTAAAGCTTAGTACGGCACCAGTAAAATGCAAGCAGGATTTTTTTGTAGATAGAAATAAGCTCATTGTAAAGTCTATGTGGAATGTAGACAAACTAGCTCTGGAGAAGGAACTGGCCATCCATCCAGCATTCTTCCCTTGAAAACAACGTGGTCAGGGGAGCCTAGCAGGCTCTGGTCTGCGGGGTCGCAGAGAGTCGGACATGACTGAGTGACTGAGCACAGACGAGAGTACCTGATACAATTTTAAAAGTATTTATTTATTTATTTGGCTGTGCTGGATCTCAGTTGAGGATCTTTGTCGCGGCATGTGGGATCTTTTTTTTTTTTTTAAGATGTATTGATTTATTTTATTTTTGGTGGGGGAGGGGTGGGGAGGGAGGGGAGCAGGCAGGCCACTTCTATTGGTCTTTCATTTGTCCATTTTCATCCGTCTTTGTTCTTTGGCCCATGTGGGCCTCCCATAGCGGTGGCCTCTCTCGTCGCAGAGCACCGGCTCTGGGGGCATGCACTCCAGAGCTCCGGCTTGGTAATTGGACACATGGGTCCAGCTGCTCCGCAGCACGTGGGATCCTCCCAGGCCAGGGATCGAACCGGCGCCCCTTGCACGGCAAGGCGGTGCCCTGACCCACTGGGCCACCAGGGAAGCCCGGCATATGGGATCTTATTTCCCCCACCAGGGATTGAACTCGGGCCCCCTGCATTGAGAGTTTGGAGTCTTAGCCTCTGAAGCACCAGGAAAATTCCACAGTTTTTAAAAGAAAAACAGAATCAGAAGAATTATGCTACCTGACTTTAGTATAAACCTCTGGTAGTCAAGACTGTGAAACCGGTGAGCAGTGGACACGTAGGTCAGTGGAGCAGGACAGACAGCCGAGTCCTGCACATATGGTCAGCTGATTCATAACAGAGGGGCAAAGTCAGCTTAATGAAGAGAAGATAGTCTTTTCAACAAATTATATTGGAAGAGTTGGCCATCCATATGCAAAAAAGAAAAAAAAAGAAATGCAGCTGTAAGCCTCATGCTTCTTTCTGAACAATGAACTCAAAATTGATTGTATCTAATTGCTTAGAATAGAAAACTGTAAAACTTTTGGAAGACGTCATAGGAGAAAATGTTTGTGGATTAGTCAAAATGTTTTTAGATGTGACTGTAGAAGCATAATATATTAAAGGAAAAGTTGATAAATTTGACCTCATCAAAGCTAAAGATGTCTGTTTTATAAAAGACAGTGTTGAGTGACTGGAAAGAAAGGCTGAGATTAGGAGAAGCTGTTTGTAGCTCACGTGTCCGGTGTGGATCCTGAGCATACCAGGATGTTCACCGTTCAGCGCTCCCCCGGGCTCTTGACCGCGGGCCGCGTGGCCCTGGGGCGCGCCTCCTGGGCCGCTCCACGTGTTTGAGAGGTGACTGCGGTCCGTTTAGAGGGTGATGAAGGTTCTGAGAGTGCCCCAGACCCGCTGCCTCCCGGTGGGCAGGGTGGGTGCCGAGGCGAGATCCCTGGCGTCAGCCGAGCGCAGCTCTGGAGGGCCGTGCGGGCCGCCGGGCCGCCGCGGCTGGGGCTGCCCCCGCCACCCTGCCGGGAGGGTCTCCGCGTCCCGGGCGGCTCTGAAGGCTCCAGGGTCTGAGGGCCGCGGGAGGCGGCCGGCGCCCGCTCAGCCGCCTGTCTCCGGTGTGCCTCCCGCGCAGTTTGAGTTCATGATCGAGTCCGTCCTGCACGCGCGGGACGCCTGGCTGAAGGAGGACGGGGTCATCTGGCCGACGTCGGCCGCGCTGCACCTGGTGCCCTGCAGCGCCGACGGGGACTACCGGCGCCACGTGCTCTTCTGGGACGACGCCTACGAGTTCGACCTGAGCGCCCTCAAGTGAGTGGGGGCTCCGGGCCGCGCCCTGCGCCCTGGCTCCGCCTGCTCACGTCGCTGAGAGGTCTGCGTGTGGCCTGACAGGCCTTCCAGCTGGTAGACGCTGTGTTAGGAGTCGAGATGTCCTGGTTATAAGTTCCCAAACGCGATAGGAACAATAAGGCCCTGCTTAGAAGCACGTGGGCCATTGAAAGAGACGGCCGAGCCCCGAGGGCCGTGGGCGCCGGGCAGCCTGCCGCCGTTCGCCAGGGAAGCCCGCACCCGGGGTGCGGGCGCGACGGCCGGGTTCCGGACGAGCGGCCTCGCGGTGCTGGAGCTTCGGGCTTTGACATACAGGGCTCCTCACAGGGGCCTCCCGTTGCTCACGTAGCCTCCTCGAGGGTGGCGGGGACGTGCGCGGTGCCTCGCCTCTGAGGGTGCGGAGGTGGGCCGGGGAGGCCCCTCGGCAGAGGTGACTGGACGCCTGCCAGGTGACCAGGCTGGGACTGACAGCAAGACTGGGGGAAGTCTCTGTGCCTTTTTATTTTTTATTAAAAAAACTCAAAAAAACCACCACAACAGTGTGAAGGTGCAGAGCCTTCCCTAGATACTGCAGTGAATCGTTGCGTCCTCAGCCCAAATCCCAGAGCGGCTGACGAGGACAGGCCTCCGCTGTCCGTCTGTGGTTCGAGCAGGAGTGGGTGCTGGGGCTCGGGGGAGGCGGGCGGTTTGGAAAGAGCGTGGGGCTTCCTGTGCTGCCTGGTGTTAACGCCTGGGAACGAAAGCGACGGGGAGGGCAGAGGCAGCTCTGAGCAGGGGCCGAGTGTCTGGAAAAGGGCACTGTGGAGTGGAGCGCAGGGCAGGGGCGGGCTGAGGCCATGCATTTCCCGGGGACGTTGGTTGGCCCCTTGGATATGTGTGTTCTCACGCCATTCACTGAAATTTAGTTTCCCGTGGAGTTTGTGTCCTCTGGGTGTGTGAATAGGACGCAGAGGGACGTGCCTGTGGCTCCCACTCTCTGCCGCCATCCAGGCAGAGGATGCTGGCAGGGCCCCTGGGGCCGGCGGCCTTGCTCCTGGGGCCGCAGGCGCGAGCCAGGCTTCCTGCTGACGTGGATGAGGGCACGTGACAGCCTGAGACTGGGGGTGCGTGATGCTGAGCAGCTACTTTTTCCCCCAGATCTTTAGCCATTAAGGAGTTCTTTTCGAAGCCCAAGTATAACCACATTCTGAAGCCGGAAGACTGTCTCTCTGAGCCGTGCACCATCTTTCAGCTGGACATGAGGACCGTGCAGGTTGCCGACCTTGAGGTGAGAGAGATGACCCTTCCTTCCTTCACCAAGTAATCGTTGTTCAAAGAGATACACTTGCTGCTGTTGATTTTCCCACAGTGGTTTTTTTTTTTTGGCCACTTCTATTGGTGTTTCATTTATTTCCATCTGTGTTCTTTGGCCTGTGTGGGCCTCCCATCGCAGTGACCTCTCCCGCTGCAGGGCACCGGCTCCCACAGTCTTTTTTAATGTTCAATTTTGCTTTTGCTTTTAGCATTTTTAGGTTATTTTCTTTATAGTAAACCTCTTTAACATCTTCAGTTATTTTTAATTTTTTCTTACATTTTTTGTTAACAGTTTTATTTCTTTAAAATTTTCAGTTTCTTTTTGTTTTTTAACCGTGACTTTGTGTGTGTGTGTGTGGCTATTCCGGGTTTTCACTGCTGCTGCAGGCTCTTCGCTAGTTGCATGTAGTCGGGGCTACTCTCTAGTTGAGGTGAGCAGACTTCTTGTTCCAGTGACTTCTCTTGTGGAATTCAGGCTCTAGGGCACACGGGCTTCAGTAGTTGTGGCACATGGGCTCATAGCTGTGGCTCACAGGCTTAGTTGCTCCACAGCATGTGAGATCTTCCCGGATCAGGGTTTGAACCCGTGTCTCCTGTATTAGCAGGCAGACTCTTCACCACTGAGCTACACTGACTTTTTATTCTATAAACATTTTATAAGCAGGTAAAATGAGGATTTCCAATCACAGGGCTTACAAGCCACAGGTAGTTCAGAGAAGGTGGGACTAGTAAGTATGTAACAAGGGCAAAGAGTGCGGTCTTCGTCATCATCCCCAGAGAGCTAGAATTCCGTGACCTCGCGGTGCTGTCTTGTGAGCATACAGCTGTGATTTCTTTTTTTTTTTTTATTTATCTTTTGGGGGGGGAGGGAGGGGGATGGGCGGGCCACTTCTATTGGTCTTCCATTTCTCTGTTTTCATCCGTCTTTGTTCCTTGGCTCCTGTGGGCCTCCCATCGCAGTGGCCTCTGTTGTCGCAGAGCGCTGGCTCTGGGCGCATGCGCGCCAGAGCTCCGGCTCGGTAATTGAACACATGGGTCCAGCCGCTCCGCAGCACGTGGGATCTTCCCAGGCCAGGGCTCGAACTGGCGCCCCTTGCACTGCAAGGCGGTGTCCCTACCCACTGGACCACCAGGGGAAGCCCACAGCTGTGATTTCTAAATTTCAAATGAACATAAGGCTAATTGCTCAACAGAATGTGAGAACAGAATGGTCCCCCTAATTGAAACACTGCTTTCCTATTTTTCCTTCAACTCTTTTCCCCAAGGGCAATGCTACCCAAACTAATTTCATGGGCCCATTACCCTGGGAAATTTTCCACAGCCTTGTCTTCCTCTGTATTTCACTAGCTACTGTTTTGAACTTTGTCCTACAAGTAGAACTTCCAAAGGGTTTTTAACAGTTTTATTTCTTTAAAATTTTCTTCTTTTTTTTGACTTTGTGTGTGTGTGGCTATTCCGGGTTTTCACTGCTGCTGCAGGCTCTTCGCTAGTTGCATGTAGTCGGGGCTACTCTCTAGTTGAGGTGAGCAGACTTCTTGTTCCAGTGACTTCTCTTGTGGAATTCAGGCTCTAGGGCACACGGGCTTCAGTAGTTGTGGCACATGGGCTCATAGCTGTGGCTCACAGGCTTAGTTGCTCCACAGCATGTGAGATCTTCCCGGATCAGGGTTTGAACCCGTGTCTCCTGTATTAGCAGGCAGACTCTTCACCACTGAGCTACACTGACTTTTTATTCTATAAACATTTTATAAGCAGGTAAAATGAGGATTTCCAATCACAGGGCTTACAAGCCACAGGTAGTTCAGAGAAGGTGGGACTAGTAAGTATGTAACAAGGGCAAAGAGTGCGGTCTTCGTCATCATCCCCAGAGAGCTAGAATTCCGTGACCTCGCGGTGCTGTCTTGTGAGCATACAGCTGTGATTTCTTTTTTTTTTTTTATTTATCTTTTGGGGGGGGAGGGAGGGGAGCAGGCGGGCCACTTCTATTGGTCTTTCATTTATCTATTTTCATCCGTCTTTGTTCTTTGGCTCCTGTGGGCCTCCCATTTCGGTGGCCTCTGTCATTGCAGAGTGCTGGCTCTGGGCGCACACGCGCCAGAGCCCCGGCTCGGTAATTGAACACATCGGTCCAGCCGCTCCGCGGCACGTGGGATCTTCCCAGGCCAGGGCTCGAACTGGCATCCCTTGCAGTGCAAGGCGGTGTCCTTACCCACTGGACCACCAGGGGAAGCCCACAGCTGTGATTTCTAAATTTCAAATGAACATAAGGCTAATTGCTCAACAGAATGTGAGAACAGAATGGTCCCCCTAATTGAAACACTGCTTTCCTATTTTTCCTTCAACTCTTTTCCCCAAGGGCAATGCTACCCAAACTAATTTCATGGGCCCATTACCCTGGGAAATTTTCCACAGCCTTGTCTTCCTCTGTATTTCACTAGCTACTGTTTTGAACTTTGTCCTACAAGTAGAACTTCCAAAGGGTTGTCAAAAACTCAGAGTGATCAGACTCATTCTGCTGCCAATTATTGGCTCAAGCAAAATCCTGTGAGGGTCTTTCGAGCTGGGTATGATTTTGCTACATTTTCTTGTTGAGCACTCCTTCAGTCCAAGGTTTCTGGACTGTAGGTTGCAGAGAGCGCTCATTCTCTGTTTCTTATTTTCTTTTCAGTTATTTTTAGGTTTATATTTCATATTCTCAGTATCTTCAAATTCAAATAAAGTGTTTGTCATCGTAGGATTTTCTAAGCTTTTTAGCTCCCACTCAGGCACAGAATTCTTACCATTCCCGTGCTTGGCCACACGGTGGCGTGTGTGGATTTTGGACGGCCCCATTTTACGGGGTTCCTCTGAGGCAGAAGGACCGCTTTTTGGAACTTGAGGCTTCCGTTCATTTTGGGAGCACAGAGACTCAATCTGGAGCTTTCTATTTGTGAAGAGAATTGAGAAAGCAGCCTGCTCGGACTTAGGGACAGAAAATCAGGCCAATAAATCCAGATTGCTCCTGATTTTTCTCATTGTCTGCAGCATCTGCGTTTAGGATGCAACTTCTAATGTTGACTTTCTCTAGGTTTCTGACGTGTTCAACTAAATGAGCAAGTTGCGGATTTGTGTGGTATTTGCTAAAGTAGGCGTGTGTGGCGGCCTGGGGGTGCTCCTGGGGGTCTGGGACGCCGACCCCGAGGCAGCCGCTGCCCACCGCCCCCCCACACCGGGGCCTACACCCGTGTCTCAGCCGTTGCCTTGAACACAGGTGATGAAAGGCGAGCTGCACTTTGACATCCAGAAGGCGGGCACCCTGCATGGATTCACAGCCTGGTTCAGTGTCCAGTTCCAGAACCTGGAGGAGGGCGAGCCGCAGCTGGTGCTGAGCACGGGCCCCCTGCACCCGTGAGTGTGACCCCTCAGCCCGCCCGCCCCGCCGCGGCCACACAGGAGGCGTCAGAGCGCGAATGTCCAGGGCCAGGAACGTGGGGCGTGGACCCAGATCTCTGCAGACCTGGCTGAGCCCAGGGCTGGGCCTGCACGTGGGCAGCGCGTGGCCTCTGGGCAGGGCCGTGTGTCGAGCTGAGTCTGGGTCGCCCCGCCCTGCATGGGGCCTCCTGGCGGGGTCCCTGCTGCCCTGGGTGGTCGGCCCCAGCCCCGCGGCAGTGCCGAGTCCCGGGGGCTTTCTCTGCAGCTCCCGGGAAGGCGGGTGCTCTCTGAGATACGAGTTTACTGCGGTGGCGTGTCAGAGCCGCGTGCCTGCTCCCGCTCCCGGGGAAGCGCCCCGGGAGCCCTGCCTTCATGTGGGGGCTCCCCTCCCCTCCACGTGACCCTGATGCTTGACTGAGCCGTGTGGTGGGCAGATGTGAGCAGGGCCTCGGAGGCGGGCAGACGCCCTGGTCGGACCCCCTGGCCTGTGGGGTGGGGAAGACGTGGGCGTGTCGTGTGGAAGTCGAGCAGGAGGAGCAGCTGAGAG
The DNA here is from genome assembly GCA_022376925.1 of Tragulus kanchil. Classification (NCBI taxonomy): domain Eukaryota; kingdom Metazoa; phylum Chordata; class Mammalia; order Artiodactyla; family Tragulidae; genus Tragulus; species Tragulus kanchil. The sequence continues at coordinate 248,815,086 of JAIOJX010000028.1, forward strand.
GATTCCGTCCAGACCGCCTTCCAGGCTCGTGAACCGCGTGTGCCGGTGTTCCCTGAGTGTCGGGCGGCCTGTCCACACGCAGGTGGGGTGGGGTGAGGAGAGGGGGCCCGTGGGCCGGGGAGGGAGAGCCCACGTGGCTGAGGGCAGCGCCTGCTCGTCAGGCCGCGGAGAGCCTCGCTGCCGGGCGAGACTGGCCCACGCCGGACGCGCGGTGTCCGAGCCCAGGGCTGCACAGCCAGGCGTGCCGCGCGCCCCAGCGCTGCACTTGTCTTGCTCCACTCAGCCACATTCAGAGACAGTGACTTCTGTTGGACACGCTTTCACGATTGTGTGTCTCGCTTTAACGGCAGAAACTAGGACCTTGGGTGTCACCGTTGAGGGAAGGTGGCTTTGGCCGGGCACCGCTGTGCCGGCAGCTCGTGGACGCTGGGTTGGCCCCTGGAGAGGCCAGGGCCCTGTGTCTGGCCCCGCGCCTCCACGGCCTGCCCGCCCCAGGCACCAGGGCATCAGCAGCGTCCACAGCTGTGTCTTCCGGCCCCGCCCCCAGGTCGTGGCCCTGCCTGGATCCCATGCTCTCCTTTGACCGCAGGGCAGGGGTGTGGCGGCCCCATGGGCTCCCCAGGGGGCAGGCCCTGGTGACCCTGTGCCCTGTCGTGCAGCACCACCCACTGGAAGCAGGTGCTCTTCATGATGGATGAGCCCATCCCAGTCCTCGCGGGAGATGTGGTCACGGGCACGGCGGTGTTGCGGAGGAACCCCGTGTGGAGGCGACACATGTCCGTCACCCTGAGCTGGTCCGTCACCTCCGGACAAGACCCTGCGTCGCAGAGAGTAAGATGCGTGGCTGTCGGGTCTCCTGCTCTGGGGCTGTCCTGGAAGGCGGTGGTCTGGGGGGCCATGCCCACCCCAGCAGACCTGCGGCAGAGCTGGTCTGTGTCGTTTTTTAACCCTCGGGGCAGGAGGTGGACAGACGTGTTCACAGGAAGCAGGGGTGCAGGAACGTACGCGCTTGCGCTGAGACGTGGCTGGTCAGCGAGAGCAGACACCAGGAGGCTCTCGGCCCAGAGAGGAGGCGGGCTGGGCCACGTGCGGCCTTGCTCACGCTGCTTTGCCGTGGCCGTCGTGGGCGTGGGTGGATGGCTGGGCTGCGACTGAGTGTCGGGCGGCCTGTCCACACGCAGGTGGGGTGGGGTGAGGAGAGGGGGCCCGTGGGCCGGGGAGGGAGAGCCCACGTGGCTGAGGGCAGCGCCTGCTCGTCAGGCCGCGGAGAGCCTCGCTGCCGGGCGAGACTGGCCCACGCCGGACGCGCGGTGTCCGAGCCCAGGGCTGCACAGCCAGGCGTGCCGCGCGCCCCAGCGCTGCACTTGTCTTGCTCCACTCAGCCACATTCAGAGACAGTGACTTCTGTTGGACACGCTTTCACGATTGTGTGTCTCGCTTTAACGGCAGAAACTAGGACCTTGGGTGTCACCGTTGAGGGAAGGTGGCTTTGGCCGGGCACCGCTGTGCCGGCAGCTCGTGGACGCTGGGTTGGCCCCTGGAGAGGCCAGGGCCCTGTGTCTGGCCCCGCGCCTCCACGGCCTGCCCGCCCCAGGCACCAGGGCATCAGCAGCGTCCACAGCTGTGTCTTCCGGCCCCGCCCCCAGGTCGTGGCCCTGCCTGGATCCCATGCTCTCCTTTGACCGCAGGGCAGGGGTGTGGCGGCCCCATGGGCTCCCCAGGGGGCAGGCCCTGGTGACCCTGTGCCCTGTCGTGCAGCACCACCCACTGGAAGCAGGTGCTCTTCATGATGGATGAGCCCATCCCAGTCCTCGCGGGAGATGTGGTCACGGGCACGGCGGTGTTGCGGAGGAACCCCGTGTGGAGGCGACACATGTCCGTCACCCTGAGCTGGTCCGTCACCTCCGGACAAGACCCTGCGTCGCAGAGAGTAAGATGCGTGGCTGTCGGGTCTCCTGCTCTGGGGCTGTCCTGGAAGGCGGTGGTCTGGGGGGCCATGCCCACCCCAGCAGACCTGCGGCAGAGCTGGTCTGTGTCGTTTTTTAACCCTCGGGGCAGGAGGTGGACAGACGTGTTCACAGGAAGCAGGGGTGCAGGAACGTACGCGCTTGCGCTGAGACGTGGCTGGTCAGCGAGAGCAGACACCAGGAGGCTCTCGGCGCAGAGAGGAGAGGCGGGCTGGGCCACGTGCGGCCTTGCTCACGCTGCTTTGCCGTGGCCGTCGTGGGCGTGGGTGGAGCTGTGCGCCTGCCTGGGGCTGCAGACTGAAGGCTGAAGGGCGCGTGGCCGGCAGGGCCTTGGGGCTCATGACTTCCAGAGGCCACTGGGAGTCCTCTTCCTTAGACTCAGGTTCACGTGGGAGAGGAAATAATCAAACGGTTTCCCTTTGTTTGTGATACTGTTTTGTGCTTTGCTTTATGCTGATTTTATGTTAAAAATGTAAAGGCTGGTCGTTAAGAGAAAAGCCTGCACCTGAATGCCAGCCTCTTGTCCAACAGTAAATTATTATTAGGAAATACTACGTGTTAAACTGAGCAGATTTGCTACCTGATTGGGTTGTTTTTGTTCCCTGTCTTTCTTAGGTGGGGGAGAAAGTCTTTCCCATCTGGAGATGACAGGGCGGCTCTGTGGGGGGCGCAGCGTCACAGCCCGGGGGACGGACGTGACTCTGAGCACTCGCTTCTGGACGGACGCGTGTCCTGGAGAAGCCGTGGACTTGCTCCAGGATGGGGAGGGGACACCCTCCCGAGGGCTCAGGGCTGCAGGGGCTCCTCAGACGCTGGGCTCCGCAGAGCCCATCCTCGCGGCTGTCACTGTCCGGCCTGGGACCTGGGCCGCGTTTCCGGAGGCCACCGTGGGCAGCTGGTGGCCCGGTGCCCCTCCGCCCGGCCAGTCTGAGCTCGTAGGACACAGTCACCCATCCCGTGCAGTGCAGGTGGCCGCTCACGCGCTGTGTGTCTGTGTGTCCTTCCCACCCTCGGCTCGCCGCTCCGCTCGGGGACGCGGGGTCTCGGACCCTTATGGAGCGGGAGCTGTGGTGCAGCGAGGCTCCGCGTGGGGTCGTCCACCTCTAGAGACATCCTCCAGATAAGTGATGTGTTGGTACAGAGGACATGCTCAATAAATATTTTTTAACAAATGAATGTTGGTGTATATCCTGTTTCTATGCACAGAAATATTATTTTTTAAAAACTTGGGCCGTACTGTGTGCATTGCTCTATAACCCTTTTTGTTATGTGTGGTTTTGATTTTTAGTTAACTTTTATTGAAATATAAATTATAGACCGCCAGTTTCACAAATCACGAGTATACAGATAGATGAAGTTCCACAAAGCGGATGCATGTGTCCCCAGCCTCAGGCCAGGACTCCCCACAGGCTGGAGGCCCTGAGTGACCCCCCACTCAGAACCACCGCACGGGGTGATGCCGGCTGCCGGGACCGGAGATTCAGCCTGCTTTCCAACGTTGTGTGACTGGGATTGTGCGTTGTGAACGTGCTGTGGACTGAAGGGTGTGTCCTCTGAAATTCCTGCGTTGAAATCCAGTCCCCGTTAGGGTGGGGTTAGGGTGCTTCTGTCACGAGGATGGAACCCCACAAGTGGGCTTCGTGCCCAGAGTCCAGAGGCAAGAGACCTCTCTTGCTGTGAACCGTGAACTCGTACACATCCGCCGCTTGGACTCGGTGACGGGACCGCGCAGGACGGGCGCTGCCGCTCCGGAGGGAGGCCGTGTAGGGTCCTGGGCACGTCCGGGCTCAGCAAGGCGGGGTCCATCGGCTCTGGAGGCCGGGCAGTCGTTCTCTGGCTCTACCCTCCGGGCCCGCGGGGTGGCAGTGACCTTCTCTGGCCCCAAGCCTGTGTCTGGGGCCCCGCCTCCAAGGCCTCGGGCTGGTAGTCCTGATGGCCCGAAGCCAGAGAAACAGCCCCTCTTCCCGCCCTGTGAAAGGGGGGCAGCAGCACCGCCCGGGCCTGGCGGGAGTGGGCAGGGTGCAGACCCCGACTCGCCACGGGCCGCTCGTCCCTTGAAGAGGGAGGATCGCATTCACAGCCGAGCAGCTCTGTGCTGTCAGGTCTGGTGGCTGGCGCCTTTTTTTCTCTTCCTGTTTCAGTATTTGGGCTTTGTCTTCTGCAGTCTTACTCGGTTGTCTTGGAGTTTCTTGAATCTGATGGGCTGATATTGCTCATCAGTCTTGGAAAATTCTGGACCGTTCCTGCCTTATATGTTGTTTCTGCACTACGGTCTCTTTACGTGTTTGTCGGAAACCACTGCTGGCCCACGTGACTCGGGCCGCCCTGCCTGCTTTCTGCGGACGCCCTGTGTCTCCTTGTGCTGCCTTCCGCTGCTTCTGATCCCGAGTGCCCGGGCTCTCCCCTGGCTTCGGTCCAGGGAGTGTGGCTCCTCTCGACACAGAGGCCCTGCCCCCAGCATCGTGAGAGCCAGGCGGACGGGCCGGAGGGGCCGTCAGCCCAGGGGCGTCCCGACCGGAGCCACGCGGGCCGTGCTCCCCCCGGGCGTGTGTGGGAAGTGATCTCGGGGACAGCTTCTGGCTGGAGTGCAGTCAGGCGCCCGTCGGAGCTGTGGGAGGGGCTGTGGGGGTGACCCCTGAGGACTTGCTGCCTTCAGGAACGGCTGGCGGCCTTGGGGGCCCCCCAAGGCCACCTGTGAATGGTGGACCTAGAGGGAGACTGAGGCTGAGGAGGGCTTAGACCAGCTTCAGCCACGCGTGGGATGGGAGCTGGAGCATGTGGTGGGCGGTGGGGACCTTCTAGGGGGACAGGCAGGGGCGTCCTCAGGGAGACAGGCTTGGAGCTAGACAGTTGGTCCTGCGCTCCAGAGGGTCGAGGGCGTCGCCCTCGGTGACGAGGGTCCTGGTCGTGCCCCACCTGCGCTGGAGCCGCCGTCCTCGGCCGTGAGAGCCTCGGGGCGTGCCATGAGGACGCAGGTCTTAGGGAGAATGGGCACACTGTCCTCGAGCTTTCCAGGGTCGTTTAGCAGTTGTGCCAGTGCAACTGGAGCTCGTCCTGTGAAGAGGGAAGGGCAGCACCGCCCGGGCCTGGCGGGAGTGGGCAGGGTGCAGACCCCGACTCGCCACGGGCCGCTCGTCCCTTGAAGAGGGAGGATCGCATTCACAGCCGAGCAGCTCTGTGCTGTCAGGTCTGGTGGCTGGCGCCTTTTTTTCTCTTCCTGTTTCAGTATTTGGGCTTTGTCTTCTGCAGTCTTACTCGGTTGTCTTGGAGTTTCTTGAATCTGATGGGCTGATATTGCTCATCAGTCTTGGAAAATTCTGGACCGTTCCTGCCTTATATGTTGTTTCTGCACTACGGTCTCTTTACGTGTTTGTCGGAAACCACTGCTGGCCCACGTGACTCGGGCCGCCCTGCCTGCTTTCTGCGGACGCCCTGTGTCTCCTTGTGCTGCCTTCCGCTGCTTCTGATCCCGAGTGCCCGGGCTCTCCCCTGGCTTCGGTCCAGGGAGTGTGGCTCCTCTCGACACAGAGGCCCTGCCCCCAGCATCGTGAGAGCCAGGCGGACGGGCCGGAGGGGCCGTCAGCCCAGGGGCGTCCCGACCGGAGCCACGCGGGCCGTGCTCCCCCCGGGCGTGTGTGGGAAGTGATCTCGGGGACAGCTTCTGGCTGGAGTGCAGTCAGGCGCCCGTCGGAGCTGTGGGAGGGGCTGTGGGGGTGACCCCTGAGGACTTGCTGCCTTCAGGAACGGCTGGCGGCCTTGGGGCCACCCAAGGCCACCTGTGAATGGTGGACCTAGAGGGAGACTGAGGCTGAGGAGGGCTTAGACCAGCTTCAGCCACGCGTGGGATGGGAGCTGGAGCATGTGGTGGGCGGTGGGGACCTTCTAGGGGGACAGGCAGGGGCGTCCTCAGGGAGACAGGCTTGGAGCTAGACAGTTGGTCCTGCGCTCCAGAGGGTCGAGGGCGTCGCCCTCGGTGACGAGGGTCCTGGGTCGTGCCCCACCTGCGCTGGAGCCGCCGTCCTCGGCCGTGAGAGCCTCGCGCGGGCGTGCCATGAGGACGCAGGTCTTAGGGAGAATGGGCACACTGTCCTCGAGCTTTCCAGGGGTCGTTTTAGCAGTTGTGCCAGTAGGTCTATATCAAAACGATAAAGTGGAGCTTCCCTGGTGGTCCAGTGGGTAAAGAGTCTGCCTTGCAGTGCAAGGGGCACCGGATCAGTCCCTGGCTGGGGAGGACTCCATGTGCCGAGGAGCGGCTGGACCAGCATGTCTGATAGCGAGCCGGCTCTCTGGAGCGCATGCGCCCGGAACCCGTGCTCTGCAGCGAGAGAGGCCACCGCGATGGGAGGCCCACACAGGCCAAAGAACAAAGACGGATGAAAATAAACGATGATTTAGAGGCCAAACAAAGCAAAATAATAATGTGTGACATTATGACCTCTTAGCTAATGTGCCTTTGGATTCCCCACAGTGGAGCTCTGAGCATTAGCATGGAGTGGAAGAGGGTCCCTTGGTCACCGATCATTGTTGTTGGAGAACGAGAGTCTGTTCTATACTTTTTTGTAGTTGTTGTTATTGACGGTAACCTGCTAACATTAAGAGTCTTTGTAAGAAATGGAGAGTAATGTATCTTCTAAGATTCAAAGAAGATGCTGTTGCTATCCCATCAGCACACAAAAGTGAAATTCTGGTGAAACTATTTTCTAAACAATTTGCTTGTGGGCCATAAATGCTATCATTCAGTGCCATGCAAGCATTAAAAATTGACATCATATGCACTAACGGTACTACGTATGTTGAGAATTTGTGGCCTTTCTAAAGCTCTCCTAGCCCAGAGGCTCCACTGTCCTTTGGGTGCAGGAGGCCTGGTTTCTCTGCAGGAAAGCCCGCCTGTATCTGGAGACCGCGGCTCCTGCTGCAGCCGGTCAGCCGGGCGCACAGAGGAGAGCGGCGCGGCCGGACGGTGAGAAATGCGCGCACAGACAGAGGATGCCCAGGGGGCTCAGGACCTCACGGATCAAGAGCCCCGGACTCGTCCACACCGTCTGCTTTACCTGGGAGCTTAAGCATCCAGGTGTTGCAGGAAATGATACAGTCGGCACAACCTGGACTCAGTCATGGCCCTGGTCAGTAATTGCCCCAGTGGCCAGGCTGTTTACGTGACCTCCTTTGTGGAAGGGCGTACTGGAGCTGGCGGGCAGCGAGACCCGCGGGAAGTGTCGAGGTGCCTGCTCGCTGAGCACATGTTCTGACGTGCGCGGACCCCGCGGTCCTGAGTCCACGGAAGGTCTCCCACCTGTGCTCGCAGGTCAGTCGGACCCCGGCTAGTGAGCCCATGTGAACGGAAGCAGCTTGTTTTTGTTTTAGTCCTTCCCGCTATGTTCCTCATAGTTGTTTTTTTCTTGTTCCAAGATGCTTTTCTCATGACTTGGCCAAGGCTGAGAAAACCTCCCCCGGCTAGTTTCTCACAGGCTCCTGCAGAGATCAGGAGACACCCCAGGGCCACTGTGGGCGAGCACTCCTAGACACACGCTCCCAGCCCCTCAGCCCTCCACACTCCGGCCTCGGGACCCGCGCCTGCCCGGGTTCCAGGGAAGAGCCACCAGCCTGGCCTGCCCTGGTTGGAGGGGAACAGAGCCAGCACTTTTTTTTTTTCCTTTTTGTCTTTAGTTTGAACTCCAGTGCTGTGCTTAGTCCCTCAGTCTTGTCTGACTCTTTATGACCCCAGGTCATTGCAGGTGGATTCTTTACCATCTGAGCCGTAGGGATGGCTTGAGGGCAAGTTTCATGTGCAGCCCTGAAGGCCTTGTGAATTCCTGTGAAGCCCAAGAACACCGGAGTGGGCAGCCTCTCCCTTCTCCAGGGGAGCTGCCCGACCCAGGACTCAAACCCGAGTCCTCTTCGCAGCAGGCAGGTTCTCTACCAGCTGAACTGCAGTATATTGGTGAATTATACAGTTTTTTTTCTCTGTGTGTGTGTGATTGTGTGTGTGTGTGTGTTTCCCTTTTTGATCTACAGCACAGATTCACGTATACATAGATGTATATAGTTTCTTTTCTGTGCAGGTTATTCTACAGTGTTTGCTTGCGTTCTGTGTGTTACATAGTGGGCCCTTGTGGAGTAGTTTCGCATGGCGGTGGGCCTATGTTACCTCCCAGGCGGAGCAGTTGTAAACAGTCCACCTGCCAATGCAGGAGACCCAAGTGAAGTGGGTTCAATTCCTGGGCTGGGAAGATTCCCCGGGGTCGGCAATGGCAACCTGCTCCAGTAGCCTTGCCTGGAAGCTTCTTTGGAAAGAAGAGTCCGTAGGGCTTTGTACACAAGGTTGCAAAGAGTCAGGCACAACTGAGTAGCTGAGGTCACACACACATAGTGTGCCGAAGTTAGTGTGAGCCCTCTCATGTCTCCCATTCCACACCTTTCTTTTTTGAAAATCAGGGTTTTTTGTTCTAACTCTGTGAGGCTGTTTCTCTTTGGTCAAGAAGTTCATTTGTATCCAGTTTTAGATTCCACCTAGAACTTATACCAGATGATACTTATTGTCCTACTTCACCTGCTATGGTCATCTGTATGTTTTTCCATGTGACAGGATATGACACTATCTCCTTCTTCACGGGTGAGTGAGGCTACACTGTGTATATCCGCCCATCCTCATTTGTTCAGCAGTCCTCCGTGCTTAGCTTGCTTCCATGGCTGAGGCGTGGTGGGTGGTGCAGCTGAGGTCGCAGGGGTACCCGTGTCTTGTAGAACGTTGGTTTCCTCCGGGTCTAGGCTCTGCTGTGGGATGGGGACCACCGGGTTGTTTTTCTTTTTAAATTTTTGTTTATATTTGGCTATTCCGGGTTTTCACGGCTGCTGCAGGCTCTTCTCCAGCTGCAGGGAGTGGGGGCTACTACTCCAGTTGAGGTGAGCAGGCTTCTTGTGGTGGTGACTTCTCTTATTGTGGAACTCGGGCTCCAGGGCTCACGGGCTTCAGTAGTTGCGGCACATGGGCTCCGTGAGTTGCAGCTCCGAGGCTCTGGAGCACAGGCTCATAGCTGGGCTCACGGGCCTAGCTGATCCTCAGCATGTGGAATCTTCCCGGATCAGGGATCGAACTCGTGTCTCCTGCATTGGCAGGTGAGCTCTTTACCACTGAGCTACCAGGGAAGCCCCAGGTTTTTTTTAAAGACCCTCCAAGTTGCTCCCCCTCGTGGATATACTGATGTATAGCAGGTTCCCAGTCCTCTGAGGGCCTGTGAGCCCCCAAGGTGAGACTGGGATGCAATGGTTGGGCAGATGAATGTGTCCTGGGAGAGGGGTCCCGACTGGAAATGTCACTGATAGCATCACAGGGAGGAAGAGGAGGGGCCGGGTGGGGGGGAGTGGGGTACAGCAGACTGCGGGCAGGCGACTGCAGTCCTTTCGGGAGGAAGTCGGAGTCAGGAAGGAGTGGCCCTCAGGAGTTCAGCTGATTCTCTGGTGATTACGTAGAACCACTGCGTCAGAGCTTGAGACACCCTCGGTGGATTTTTCGGGCCCACTGCTGCTGTGGTTTCACCCAAGGGTCCTAGTTGGAAACAGAACCACGGCAGGCCCCATCCATGTCCCCACTGAGGATGATCCCATCAGGACACCAGGGGCCACAGACCTCAGGGAACCCCAGCCCTCAGGACTGGCCTCCTTTCTTCCACCCAGATGCGGGTCAGAGGCCCTGGCACCCCCGGGACCAAAACAAACCCCCATCGCAAAGCGCTTCAGCATCCTCCGGGGGCTTAGCCCATCCTCATTTGTTCAGCAGTCCTCCGTGCTTAGCTTGCTTCCATGGCTGAGGCGTGGTGGGTGGTGCAGCTGAGGTCGCAGGGGTACCCGTGTCTTGTAGAACGTTGGTTTCCTCCGGGTCTAGGCTCTGCTGTGGGATGGGGACCACCGGGTTGTTTTTCTTTTTAAATTTTTGTTTATATTTGGCTATTCCGGGTTTTCACGGCTGCTGCAGGCTCTTCTCCAGCTGCAGGGAGTGGGGGCTACTACTCCAGTTGAGGTGAGCAGGCTTCTTGTGGTGGTGACTTCTCTTATTGTGGAACTCGGGCTCCAGGGCTCACGGGCTTCAGTAGTTGCGGCACATGGGCTCCGTAGTTGCAGCTCCGAGGCTCTGGAGCACAGGCTCATAGCTGGGCTCACGGGCCTAGCTGATCCTCAGCATGTGGAATCTTCCCGGATCAGGGATCGAACTCGTGTCTCCTGCATTGGCAGGTGAGCTCTTTACCACTGAGCTACCAGGGAAGCCCCAGGTTTTTTTTAAAGACCCTCCAAGTTGCTCCCCCTCGTGGATATACTGATGTATAGCAGGTTCCCAGTCCTCTGAGGGCCTGTGAGCCCCCAAGGTGAGACTGGGATGCAATGGTTGGGCAGATGAATGTGTCCTGGGAGAGGGGTCCCGACTGGAAATGTCACTGATAGCATCACAGGGAGGAAGAGGAGGGGCCGGGTGGGGGCGAGTGGGGTACAGCAGACTGCGGGCAGGCGACTGCAGTCCTTTCGGGAGGAAGTCGGAGTCAGGAAGGAGTGGCCCTCAGGAGTTCAGCTGATTCTCTGGTGATTACGTAGAACCACTGCGTCAGAGCTTGAGACACCCTCGGTGGATTTTTCGGCCTACTGCTGCTGTGGTTTCACCCAAGGGTCCTAGTTGGAAACAGAACCACGGCAGGCCCCATCCATGTCCCCACTGAGGATGATCCCATCAGGACACCAGGGGCCACAGACCTCAGGGAACCCCAGCCCTCAGGACTGGCCTCCTTTCTTCCACCCAGATGCGGGTCAGAGGCCCTGGCACCCCTCCAGGCGTGGCTCCAACCTCCAGGGCCTGGTTTCTGGAACAGATTAGGGAGAAGCAAGACTGTCACACTCCTGTACCCTCTGCGGGTGAGAATGTTTCACTCGTAAAAGCTGCCACTGACTGGTCACAGCAGGCAGAGTGTCTCCAGCAGGTGCGTGCGGAATGATGGGGTGTGAGGTCCTTATATCCAGGCCTTCCCAGTTTAAGATCTGTGCACGTCCTCTGGGCCCGGGATCTCCCCCAAATCCTCCTGCCAGGAAGCCGAGATCCAGGATGGCAGGGCAGAGGCCTCCCCTTGTCCATCTGGTGTTTCTCCTCCCGCAGCGAGGAGTCTGGGTGCCACCTAGCCCTCACCCTCATCCACTGTCTGCCTTGCATCTGCGCGGAGCTCCTTTCCAGACGACGTGTGCAGGGGGGTCAGCATTCTTAGCTACTACGCTCTGAAAAGGACTCTGTAAAATAAAGCCCATTATTTATGCAAGTTCCATTTTGCAGTTAGTCTACAGATTCTGTTCATTTCCAAAGGTCATTCAAGCCAACACTTTTTGTTTCATGCCCTACAATGAGGTTTTTATTTGTATTTCTATTACACTGAGATGGAATGTCCCCTTGTGTATTCCATAGCAGCATACAAAATAAATGCTTTTGAGTAGATGATGATGAACCCTATGGGCTATACAAGTGCTGCATCTTGGTCAAAGTGCAGGTTCCTTGGGTCCACGATTTTCCTGGGATGTAAGTCAATAACAAAATAAATGCTTTTGAGTAGATGATCCGGGTGGGGGCAGTGGGGTACAGCAGACTGCGGGCAGGCGACTGCAGTCCTTTCGGGAGGAAGTCGGAGTCAGGAAGGAGTGGCCTCAGGAGTTCAGCTGATTCTCTGGTGATTACGTAGAACCACTGCGTCAGAGCTTGAGACACCCTCGGTGGATTTTTCGCCTACTGCTGCTGTGGTTTCACCCAAGGGTCCTAGTTGGAAACAGAACCACGGCAGGCCCCATCCATGTCCCCACTGAGGATGATCCCATCAGGACACCAGGGGCCACAGACCTCAGGGAACCCCAGCCCTCAGGACTGGCCTCCTTTCTTCCACCCAGATGCGGGTCAGAGGCCCTGGCACCCCTCCAGGCGTGGCTCCAACCTCCAGGGCCTGGTTTCTGGAACAGATTAGGGAGAAGCAAGACTGTCACACTCCTGTACCCTCTGCGGGTGAGAATGTTTCACTCGTAAAAGCTGCCACTGACTGGTCACAGCAGGCAGAGTGTCTCCAGCAGGTGCGTGCGGAATGATGGGGTGTGAGGTCCTTATATCCAGGCCTTCCCAGTTTAAGATCTGTGCACGTCCTCTGGGCCGGCATCTCCCCAAGTCCTCCTGCCAGGAAGCCGAGATCCAGGATGGCAGGGCAGAGGCCTCCCCTTGTCCATCTGGTGTTTCTCCTCCCGCAGCGAGGAGTCTGGGTGCCACCTAGCCCTCACCCTCATCCACTGTCTGCCTTGCATCTGCGCGGAGCTCCTTTCCAGACGACGTGTGCAGGGGGGTCAGCATTCTTAGCTACTACGCTCTGAAAAGGACTCTGTAAAATAAAGCCCATTATTTATGCAAGTTCCATTTTGCAGTTAGTCTACAGATTCTGTTCATTTCCAAAGGTCATTCAAGCCAACACTTTTTGTTTCATGCCCTACAATGAGGTTTTTATTTGTATTTCTATTACACTGAGATGGAATGTCCCCTTGTGTATTCCATAGCAGCATACAAAATAAATGCTTTTGAGTAGATGATGATGAACCCTATGGGCTATACAAGTGCTGCATCTTGGTCAAAGTGCAGGTTCCTTGGGTCCACGATTTTCCTGGGATGTAAGTCAGGGTTGGGAATGTCAAATTCTCGGTTTGGCCCCTCTAGAAAGCCCTTTTCCCCGCTTTCAGTGTTTTTCCATCGAACAGATTGTGGCCCGTAATTTTTCCCATAGACGGGGTCAGAGTGGGGGGGTTATTCTACTCTAGATCGTCACCAGCATTTCTTCTTGGTAGGCTTGTCGGGATCAGTGTCACAAATGACAAATGTGATTTCCTATTGTCTTGATCAGTATTCCTCCAGCAAGCAAGAGTGCTGAGAGGCTTTACCTGTGGAGCAGGGTCCCCTGCATCCACCCAATTTATCTGCAATAGGTACCTCAGGACATTTCCTGAGGGCCGCTCTCATTAGCTTAAGCCCAGGCTAAGTGATTTCCAGGTACAAACAAGGAATTCACCCGGTCAAACTGTAGTTACAGGAAATGTCCACAAGGCGGCAGCACTTTCCCACACACCTCTGGCTGCGGGGGCAGAAGGAGCCTCAGGCATGCTGACTTCCCTGGACTGGAACGTGCCCGAGCCAACACCGAAGGGCTTGGATTGCTCAACAGAAAAATAATACAAGTCTCGATCTCCAAGACTTCCACGTACTAGGAAAACCAGCTTTTAAACTCCAGGCGTATATCAGAATTCGCTTGGAAGTTTATGAAAAATACAGTTGTCCAGGTCCTGGTTTGTTTTGGCCAAAGATCCGTATTTGATGCCAGGGCTGAAATGCTTAACACGGCGGGTCTACAGGATGGCTCCCTTGTCAGCCCGCTCTGGGAGCTCTGACGGCGAAGGAGGTGCCCACATTAGCTACTACGCTCTGAAAAGGACTCTGTAAAATAAAGCCCATTATTTATGCAAGTTCCATTTTGCAGTTAGTCTACAGATTCTGTTCATTTCCAAAGGTCATTCAAGCCAACACTTTTTGTTTCATGCCCTACAATGAGGTTTTTATTTGTATTTCTATTACACTGAGATGGAATGTCCCCTTGTGTATTCCATAGCAGCATACAAAATAAATGCTTTTGAGTAGATGATGATGAACCCTATGGGCTATACAAGTGCTGCATCTTGGTCAAAGTGCAGGTTCCTTGGGTCCACGATTTTCCTGGGATGTAGGTTGGCGTTGGGAGTGTCTAAGTCTCGGTTTGGCTCCTCTAGAAAGCCCTTTTCCCCGCTTTCAGTGTTTTTCCATCGAACAGATTGTGGCCCGTAATTTTTCCCATAGACGGGGTCAGAGTGGGGGGGTTATTCTACTCTAGATCGTCACCAGCATTTCTTCTTGGTAGGCTTGTCGGGATCAGTGTCACAAATGACAAATGTGATTTCCTATTGTCTTGATCAGTATTCCTCCAGCAAGCAAGAGTGCTGAGAGGCTTTACCTGTGGAGCAGGGTCCCCTGCATCCACCCAATTTATCTGCAATAGGTACCTCAGGACATTTCCTGAGGGCCGCTCTCATTAGCTTAAGCCCAGGCTAAGTGATTTCCAGGTACAAACAAGGAATTCACCCGGTCAAACTGTAGTTACAGGAAATGTCCACAAGGCGGCAGCACTTTCCCACACACCTCTGGCTGCGGGGGCAGAAGGAGCCTCAGGCATGCTGACTTCCCTGGACTGGAACGTGCCCGAGCCAACACCGAAGGGCTTGGATTGCTCAACAGAAAAATAATACAAGTCTCGATCTCCAAGACTTCCACGTACTAGGAAAACCAGCTTTTAAACTCCAGGCGTATATCAGAATTCGCTTGGAAGTTTATGAAAAATACAGTTGTCCAGGTCCTGGTTTGTTTTGGCCAAAGATCCGTATTTGATGCCAGGGCTGAAATGCTTAACACGGCGGGTCTACAGGATGGCTCCCTTGTCAGCCCGCCTCTGGGAGCTCTGACGGCGAAGGAGGTGCCTGCAGTGCAGGAGAGCCGGCCGGCTCCCTGGGCCGGGAAGACCCCCTGCAGAAGCGAGTGGCAAACCATTCCAGTAATCCGGCCGGGAAACAGCACGGCCGAGGGGCGGGGCAGACGCCAGTCCCTGGAGACCTAGAGAGTCGGACCCACAAAGCTACTACCGCTTTTGCCTGTGAGTGGATGTTCTCCAGTTTCTAAATCCTTTCATCGTTCCTTGCCTGCATACAAAAAATCTGAATCTCTACTAGTTACTCACCCAGTACCTCCTGTTCAGCACAGAGAGCTCACTGCACCTTGTTCGAGAACCTCGGCAGAGAAAGAATCAGAGGATATAAACATGCTGTATGGCTGTCTGGGAACGGGATCACTCCTGTGCACTCTGAGGACAAGTCCAAGCAAATGGACTGTGGCTTAGCACAGCCTCAGAATGTGACTAAAGCGTGGGAAAGGAGCCAAGGCAATGCCCAGCTGATTCTCGCCAGCCTCCCTGACCTGCCGTGCTCTCACATCCCTGGACCAAAGCTGGACTGCGGTGGGTTCAAAGCAGCCCAGCTAGGTGCTGTCTACTAAAAAACAACTTGAGAGTTGAAGGTTAAGCTTTATTTAGGACACAGTTAGGACTGCAGCCCGGGAGGCAGCACCCCAGAGAGCTCTGAGAGACTGCCCCAAAGAGGCGGCAGGAGGAATATCGATATATAAGGTTTTGAGGAAGCGGGTATTTATTTAGTACCAATCAGCAGTCATTTTACAAAGGACTTTTGGTTAGTCACGAGGATCTGATGTCACCATGAAGGGATTTAGTGCTTTTCTAAATATGAAGAGATACCAGGACTGAGATCACAAAATTTGTTCCTAAAAACATCTGCCTAAAAACGTCCTCCGTTGCAGGCACATCCAAGCGCTCAGTGGCAAACTGACACGAGAGCTCTGAATATGAAATCGAAAACGTGAAAGCGACTAGATGAATGTGAACGGTCGTCATATAGTCCAGCGGTTTGAAACATTTCAGCTGGTGGAATCAAAGACGGATCTTTGGCCAAAGCAAACCAGGACCTGGGCAGCTGTTTTTTTCAAAAAATTCCCAAGATCATTCAGATATGCTCCTGCAGTTTGAAAACTGATTTGAGATTTTCCTAGCAGGTGGCAGTCTTGAAGATGGACCCTGTACTGCTTTTCTGTTGAGCAATCCCAGACCTTCAGCGTTGGCTTCAGGCACGTTCCAGTCCAGGGCACAGGCGGGAGTCAGAACGCCCGGGCGAGGCGCCTCCGCCCCCGCAGCCCGAGGTGTGTGTGGGGAAGCGCTGCCGCCTCGTGGACACTTCCTGTAACTGCAGTTTGACCCCGTGTGCTCCCTGCGCCTGGAAATCGCCTGGCCTGGCCTATGCTGGTGACAGCTGTCCTCGGGAAATGTCCTGGGGCACGAACTGAAATTCCAACCACAGACTTTCCGGAAGCCGATTTCTGCGGGTAAATTTTCCTTATACCCTTCCCGAGAAAAAAGGCCTCCTCCGCAGGTAAAGATCCTCAGCATCATTGTTTACTAGTGGAATGCCAATCAAAACGATTCTGTGCTGTTCTGTGATTCATTCCCAGTAAAAAGGTATCTCATCTTTAGTCTTTTCCATTGTCATTTTAGCAGTTGTCCCAATAGTTTTTTTTTTTTTCCAGGCTAAGTCACTTTATGTTTTAAAATTGAATTATAGTTGCTGTAAAATATTATGTGTTATAGGTATACAGTGTAGTGTTTCACAACGCTACACTGTTCTCGGCAAACGGGGCCACTCTTCTGGTTGGAGGGCCCTCACCTGTCTTTCACCCATGCCCAAGGTGGCGGTGAGTGAGGTGTGGGTGCCAGCTCTGCCCTTGACCCTTTGCCTCCCGGCGCCTGTCTCACAGTGGGGACGGGGCTGTTGGCCCTCTGATGCTGGGACACGCTTGATTCGTTTGTTTCTTCTGTGTGCCCTGTCAGCGGCCCTCCTAGAGGTGGGGAGTGCCCGCCCCCTCCCACACTAGGTGCCCCACGTGGGCACGTGAGTGCCTCGCCAGGCCCTTTCTGGTGGCCCTGGAGTGCAAGGTCCTCCCTCAGGTGCCCGAGGCTGGCCAGTGGTGGTGTTTCCTGTAAGAATCCCGAAGACACAACGGGACACCTAGCTGTTAGGGAAAGAGCCTATTTGGGAAGAATTCCCGGGCGAGATCCACAGGTCCAAGAGGTGGGCCAGTGAAGTCACACTCCAGAGATGGGACGAGGAGGTTTTATTTGGGAGGAGAAGGGGAAAGAAAGAAAGGGGAGGGGGTTTCTTAGAGCAGGCGCGGAAACAAAGTCTTTGTCTAAACTGAGCGGGAAATTAGTGATAAGTCTGCTGTCCTTGAGGTGTCTGTGGGCATGGGGGTGTGCAG